>CM060938.1:560793713-570793713 GCA_030765085.1 Allium cepa
CGCAAACTGATTGTTGGCCTCCCTGATACTGCTCACGGGTTTTTAACCCAATTCTTCTATGTTCGTTGCCCTCCGGGGTTTTATGGTGTGTGGAGAGTTGGAAGTAAGGGCGTTCAGCTTTATTCCTGACACATGTTTTCCTTATAAAATCTTTTCATAGCCTGAGTAGTTAGATGTTAATTTCCCTTTTTACTTTTCAGCGCTTCCACCTCCTTCTAGAGACCCAGGCTATAAGCAAATTTTTGAAAGATTGAATGCTGTGCCAGTAGAAGAGAGGAATATAAAGTTTTTGCTGAGAGATGACTTTTTACATCAATACGGGCTTCTTCACTCTTCTCGCTATACTCAGCCTCATGAAGCCCCGACTGAAGTTCCCGATTCCCCGACTGAAGCATCAGATGCCCCCGTTACTATCGAACAATCTTCATCAAAAGAGTCTAACATCGAAGCTTCATTGGTGAAATGTTCCACCCCTACCGGCATTATGGGGTCATCTAGTAAGACGGCACTTGCCCCGATTGAGGAAGAAGAAGGACCTTCACAGCCTCTCGGGGGATTAGCTGATGTAGGAACTGAGAAAACAAGTCTCACCGAGCATGATGGTGACGATGTTTATGATGGGTTGAGCGACATAATAGTGACCTCACAGGAGCTTTTTAGAGATGACGTGTCTAAAACTATCTCTCCTATAATTGAGGCGACGTCCCTTCTTCGACTAACACCAACACAAACACCAACTCCTCATACCCAAGCTATCATCACCCCTACACCAATGAGTGGTTTGTAGCTTAATGCGCGTAGCTTGCACATCACACAACACTTAGGATTTTTCGGCATTTGTTCATATTTAACTTCTTTTCTTCGGAAGTTTCTAAGACTTGCTATTTTTGCCTTTTCAGATTCCTCTATGGGGCGCAGCGGCAGCGGTTCTTATTACAAGGACTTTCGACGCTACGGAGGGCGTGGCAGCTATGACTACAAGCAATACTATGCCGATCCCAGAGAAACCAATGAGCAGAGAGCTGCGCGAAAAGCTGAAGAGAGGAGAAGGTATGAAGAACGTCATGAGGGAGCGGGCACGCGACATGAATCCTTCCCAAGGGATGATGACTCCCATAAACGTAAAACGCACGATGATAGGGGGAAGAGCCATATTGAGGATTCGGGAAAGCGGACCAAACTTGGCGAGGAGCACGTGCCCGTGACATCTGAGAGACCTGGTGCCTCAGTTTCTATTGACATCCCTTCCAAATCTCCTGCTCTTGAAGGAAGTGCCATCCAAACACTTCTCAACAGGCCTTCATACCATGTTGAAAGGGGCCCCCCGACTTTGCAGAGCCGATTCCCGAACTGGTGTTTGAGGGGGGTACGCTTCGACCTTGATTTGGTCCCCATCGACAAAGAAGCTATGTACAGAAATCTCGATGCTGTCAAGCTTGATATCGATAGAATGTCTGGATGGCAAAAGCTGGTTGATGAACTTCAAAGAGTTAATCGGGCTAACATCGAAGCAATGCTGACCATGGAAAATGACAAATCAGAATGGCAGAAGATTCTTGATCAACACAACGCTGAGATGAAGGAGATAGCCGAATACAATGAAAAACTCGAAGCTGAAGTAAAGCAGCTCAAAGATGATCTTGCCTCTTCTACTAATACTTACACCCAAAGAGAAGAGGTATTGCAAAAACAAGTGCGAGATGCGCACGCCAGCCAGAGGGACGCTGAAGCTAAAGCTGAGAGGTTGGAACAAGCTGTAGAGAACCACCGCACTGATGTCACCCAGCTGCAGAATAAACTGAGCGCCCGGGACATGGAGATTGAAGCGCTAAAAGCCCAACTTGCTCAGACCGAAAAAGATCGAGATGAGGCCATGGCTGGCAAAATTGCAGCCGAAGAAACTGCTCAGACCATGGAAAACGATATCAATTCGACTTTATTCGATTTTTATTTACATTGTGTCTTGGGACGCGGCAGCCTCTCTTTTCTTGGTCCTAAGTATGAAATCACCCTGGCCGAGGTGTGGGAAGCTGCTCTTAACATGTTTAAAGACGCCGGGTATGGCGATGAAGATTTTGAGGCGCGTTACCTGGATGAGGGAGCTCGCGCTGCTCTTGCGAAGGGGCGAGAACAACTTGCCAGGATGAGAACTGGAATGGCGGAAGAGGAACGTTCTGGAAAGGAATTAACGCTTACTTCCTCTGTCCAACCTCCAGTTTCTCCTGTGGTTGACATCACGGGTTCTAGCTCCTCTACTCCGCCTGCAACTAAGACAGTAACTGAAACTACAAGTGCACAAGGCGGGGATGAAGGTGGTGAAAGCAACGAAGCACAGCGATATGAAATCAGCCTCAGAGATCCAACTACCCCAGGTAAACTTGACACCGGACCAGCCCAAGTGGTGAACTGCTCGTTCGCTCCTTGTGAACTTGACGATCTTCTTGATTATTTTTCAAATGTCAATGAATTCCCGACTTTTGATTATTCCTCAAATGTTAATGAATTCCCGACTTTTGACGAGCCGTCATCCCCTCTCTTTTCGAAAGATACTGATATTTTAAGTTTTTTCTCCTTTGTAGAGAAAGCACCGAGTCAAACTCAAGCTTCTTCTCCCCCGGTGATCCTTCCTCCATCTCTTCAAGTAGCGCCTCCTTCTGCCTCGCAACCTGGGTCACAAGAAGAACAAATAGAAGCTCTCCATGGCCTGGATGATCCCATTGCTTCGCAAGAGCAAAAAGATGAGGGACTTGAGGGAGGTGACATATCTCCGGAGCGGACTCCTTCTGACGATATAACTTTATCTAAACTTGTCACTCCAGGAAGTGAGTCTTCCTCAAAGAGGAGAAGGAAGCAAGGAGCATCAAGGAGGAGAGGGAAGATAATCACTGCCACTGAAGAGGAGCCAGAAGTTGGGCCAGCTGCGCCTACCTCTCCTTCCTCCCTTATACCCACTGGCCGACCTGAAAAGCTGATCATTCGGCCGGGTAAAGGGTCTAAAGGCAGCAAAAAGAAGTGAAGATCTTCAGTTTCTAGTTTTTTGTGTTTTGCATGTACTGGCCGAGAATTGTGCGGGTACCGGCCCCCGCTTTTCTTTATTTTGAAACCTGTACCTGCGTTGTAATTGAATAAAATGATTCCTCGTTTGTACAAACTTTTGTTTGAATTAAAGAATACATTTGTTATTCGTTTTGGCATGAGTTTATTTGATATTGCAGCGAGCTTATGGTATGTTACTTGAGCGTTACCTTTTGCTGGTTTAGTTATACCATATTGTGTGTAATTATACTATATTGCCCCCATTCCATAAGTATGCTGCAATATTCTATACCTCGAGGGGACTTACACTCTTATTTGCTAAAGAATAATTATTTTATTCTTTAAAGAAAATTTTATAGAGTACAACTCCCTTCGTATAAGTTTTTACGCTTGGTCGTTCGAAGAAATCACTTTTTTCTTTTGCTTATGTGCATATCTCATCAAGTGAATTCCTCTATGTGGTAAAGCGGACCTCTGAAGGGTACTTTAACTTCTTTTCTTTTTACGATCATTTCTCATAGTAGGCAAATTACTTTTCCTTTGAAAGTTAAAGTACGCTTTTGATGAGGATTTTTTTTTTATAGAAAGTTGTACCTCTGAGGAGGGATTTTTTCACGTTTCAACACTTGGAAGTTTTATTTCAATCTCGGTGAAACGTGTACCTCCAAAGAGTTATGCTTTAGAAATCCTTTTCACGTTTCAACACTTGGAAGTTTTATTTCAATCTCGGTGAAACGTGGGTTTCCAAAGAGGTCTTTTTTCTTAATTGTGTTCCCGGGAGGGGGTTGTACCTCTGAGGAGGGATTTCTCACGTTCCAACACTTGGAAGTTTTATTTCAATCTTGGTGAAACGTGTACCCCCAAAGAGTTGTGCCTTTGAAGAAAGCCTTTTCACGTTTCAACACTTGGAAGTTTTATTTCAATCTCGGTGAAACGTGTGCTTTCAAGAAGGTCTTTGTTTTTACATTTCAACTTTGGTGAAGTGAAATTCCGAAGAGCGGCTGCTACACTTCAACTCCTGGCGAAATGGGCCTCCGAAGAGGGCTTTTATTTTGTTTACATTTCAACTCTGGTGAAGTGAAATCCCGAAGAGCAGTTATAACACTTCAACTCCTGGTGAAATGGGCCTCCGAAGAGGGCTTTTATTTTGTTTACATTTCAACTCTGGTGAAGTGAAATCCCGAAGAGCGGTTATAACACTTCAACTCCTGGTGAAATGTGCCTCAGAGAGGGTTTTCATCGCCTGGAAGTTACTCTCTCATGGTTGGAGGGTCATGACTCCTCCAATCTTTTTTGTTGAGTAGAGAACTTTCTTTTTTGTGGCATATGACCCATTAGAGGTCTTTTATTATCCGAAGAGTTGCGCCTCCGAAGAGGACTTGTGGCGCTGATGGTAGCTTTGGTTGTTCCTCTGTTCACTTGCTTATGCCTTTTCAGCGATCCTTTTTTTTTTTTTTTTTTTTTTTTTTTCTTTTCAAGTTTTCATCCCCCTTTTTCTCACAAGTGGCTTGTTTAATCCAAGGAAGTGTACTTCATTGCCAGGCAAGTTCGTGAGAACGGGCACTAGCTTCCTAATTGGATGTTTGTTTGTTTAAACAATCTCAATTTATCAGCAAGGGCTCGTTCCTATCGAAATCATTAGCCGTTCAATTGAAGCATTTCCTATCTAGGATTTGAATTCGGGGTCTTTGTGACTTGAAATTTGTTTGTTGAATGATGGTGAGAATCGCTCGGTCTTATTATGCGCAAGTTTTATCTCCACTGTCTGCAAAAATTTAAATCGATATTTCAGCAATACATTTTGTGTATTTTTATATCGAAAACAAAGCAAACATATAATGATAATAAGGAACACAAGATTTATAGTGGTTCGGCCATGAAATTGGGCCTACATCCACTTTATATTCTTTCATTATTTACTTGCATCAGTTTCACAATTGCTTTCAATTACAGGAATCATACATTCATAATTCTTTTTACAATGTTTCAACAAAATTTTCAAGTAAAGTATGGACGCAAGTGATTGCTGTTCCATGCCCTTGGAATTTGATCTCCATCAACTGTGGTGAGCTTGAATGTGCCGTCAAGAAGTTTCTGACCTATCACATACGGTCCTTCCCAATTTGGCCCAAACACACCTGTCGCAGTCATAATTCTTTTTAGGACTAGATCTCCAATTTCAAAGCTGCGTTGACGAACTTTGGAATTGAAATGTCTGGCTATCCTTTGCTGATGAGCTGCAACTCTGAGGTTAGCTTCATCTCTTTTTTCATCAAGGAGATCCAGCGCTTCAAGTTGCAGCTTTTCATTTTCTGCTTGATTGAAATGGATTCTTCTGTGTGAAGGGACCTCTGTTTCAACCGGGATCATTGCTTCCGATCCGTATGCTAACGAAAAAGGAGTATGCCCAGTTGCAGTTTTGTGAGTAGTTCTGTATGCCCATAGTGCAAGTGGTAGTTTATCGACCCAACCACCTTTTGCTCTTTCGAGTTGCTTTTTGATGGTTGATTTGATGATCTTGTTCACTGCTTCCACTTGCCCGTTTGCCTGCGGATGAGCTACTGCCGAAAAGCTTTTCTGGATTTTGAATCGTTTGCAAAAATCCTGGAATTCCTCACTTTCAAACTGAGTACCATTGTCTGTGATTATTTTTTGAGGCACACCGTATCTGCAAATGATATTCTTGGTCACAAAGCTTATCACTTTCTTAGAAGTGATAGTAGCCAATGGTTCAGCTTCAGCCCACTTAGTAAAATAATCAACCGCAACAATAGCATATTTAATCCCTGATTTAGCGGTTGGTAGCGGCCCAATGAGATCCATTCCCCAAATTGCAAATGGCCATGGACTGATCATCTGTGTGAGTTCGGTAGAAGGTGCTCTAGGAATTTTGGCATATCTTTGGCACTTGTCACATTTTCGGGAGTAATCTGCGGCATCCCGATTAATTTCTGGCCAAAAATATCCGTATCGGAGAATTTTCTTTGCTAATGTTTGACCACCTGAATGATCACCGCATTCTCCTCCATGCACTTCAGTTAGGATTGTTTTGGACTCTTCCCGGGATACACATCGAAGCAATGGCATTGAGAATCCTCGTCTGTATAATTGACCATCCTGGATTATATATCGAGAAGCTTTTCTCAGTAGCTTTTGTCGTTCTTTAGAGTTTTCTGGTAAAGAGCCATTGAGTAGATACTTTGTTATTGGAGTCATCCATGATTCTTGCTCTTGCGACATACTCATAACCCAATCGATATCCATTTCATCAATGCTCGGATTTGACAAAACTTCCACTGGAACTAACCCTAAGGATTGGGCTTCGCCAGAACTTGAGTATTTTGCGAGAGAATCTGCTTTCATGTTTTCTTCTCGAGGAATATGACTTATCGTGTAATGGTCGAATTCACATAAAAGTTCCCAAGCCTTTGACACATAAGCGGGCAGATTTCCTCCTTTCGTTTGAAACTCCTTCTTGACTTGGCATACTATAAGCTGAGAATCACTGAAGATCTGTAACGCTCGAATGTTTAGTTCTTTAGCAATTTTCAAACCAGCGATCAGAGCTTCATATTCTGCTTCATTGTTTGTTGAAGGAAATTCTAATCTTAGCGCATAGCATAATGACCGGCCTTCAGGAGTTTCAAGAACAATTCCAGCACCTGAACAGTAATCATTTCTTGCGCCATCTACAAACAACTTCCATTGGGTTGGGGAGTTCTCGATTGTTTCTTCCTCGCTGTTACCCTTGTCTGTAAATTCTGCAATAAAATCTGCCAAAGCTTGTCCGTTGATCGCTTTTCTAGGATGATAAGTGATGTCATATTGGCTCAATTCAATATTCCACTTTAAAAGGCGGCCCGAAGTCTCAGGGCGAAACAAGACTTGCTTTAAAGGTTGATCAGTGAGGACTTTGATAGGATGAGCCTGGAAATATTGCCTCAACTTTCTTGAGGCAATCAATAGACAATAGGCGAGTTTTTCCAACTTGGAGTAATTCATTTCTGCCCCAGTGAGTCTTTTGCTGATATAGTAAACTGGATGTTGAATCCTTTTGTCTTCCCGTACCAGCGCTGCACTTAAAGCATGAGATGAAACTGCCAAGTATATAAGAAGATCCTCGCCATTGCCGGGCCTGGAAAGTATTGGAGGCGTTTCCATATGTTGAATCAATTCTTCAAAAGCTTTCTGGCATTCGGGAGTCCAGTCAAAGTTTTTCTTTCCTTTCTTTAGAGCGTCGAAGAATGGAATGCATTTATCAGTAGCTTTGGATATGAACCGACTTAAGGCGGCAATTTTTCCATTGAGACTTTGCAATTCCCTCTTTGTTTTAGGAGCTTTGACTTCTTTTAGAGCAGTGATTTGAGCTGGACTAGCTTCAATGCCCCTAGCGCTCACGATGAAACCCAAGAACTTCCCAGATTCTACCCCGAAAGAACATTTTAAAGGGTTAAGCTTCATTCCGTATCTTCGGAGAATTGCGAACATTTCTGCTAAGTGTTCGATGTGATCCACTGCTTTCTTAGATTTTACTAGCATGTCATCAACGTAAACTTCCATAGTCTTTCCCAACTGCGGTTTGAACATAGCATTAACCAGTCTTTGGTATGTGGCCCCCGCATTCTTCAACCCAAAGGGCATAACTCTGTAACAGTAAAGACCGACATCGGTGATAAAGCTTGTGTCCTTCTGATCTGGCTCATGCATCATGATCTGATTATATCCGGAGTAGGCATCCATAAAAGACAACAATTCATGACCCGCTGTTCCATCTACCAGTTGATCGATCCTGGGTAATGGGAAGCAGTCTTTGGGACAGGCCTTGTTTAGATCTGAAAAGTCGATGCACACTCTCCATTTACCATTGGCTTTCTTAACTAGCACTGGATTTGAAACCCAATTTGGATAGGTAGATTCTCTGATGAAATTATTCTCCATGAGCCGGTCAACTTCCTCTTTCAATGCTGTCGACCTTTCTAGACCTTGGATTCTTCTTTTCTGCTTTACTGGCGTGAACTTTGGGTCAATATTCAGAGCATGTACCGCAACTTCTGGGGATATTCCGCACATATCGGCATGGGTCCAAGCGAAAACATCCAGGTTTGCTTTCAAAAAAGATATCAAGGCATTCTGAACTGACACATTAAGTTGTGAACCCACATTCAGCACCTTGTTTGGGTCCTTCAGATCAACGGGCACCGGTATCGTTGTTTCTGCTGGTACCACCCTACTCTCCCCCGCACTGGCCTTTCTAGGATCCATCACTTTTCGTGCCCCGCTATGCTCGCCAGTGCAGGGTCCGCCCTGTAGTTGCTATAGGGTTGGTGTTTTGATGCGGATTGGGGTTGCCGCATCTTTCCCCATTTCTCTCTTCCTTGTTTCTCGCAGCTCTGTCATATAACATTCTCGCCCAGCGTTCTGGTCTCCTTTAATAACTCCTACCCCATTGTCTGTAGGGAATTTAATAGTAAGACACCATGGGGCAAGGACGGCTTTGAATGCAGCAAGAATAGGTCGACCAAAGAAAGCATTATAAGCAGAAAATTCATCTACTATCACAAAAGTCTGCTTGCGAACTACTTTTCTTTCTCCTTCTCCGAGTTCCACAAGCAAGTCAATGGTTCCTACTGGTTGCTTTGGCTCCCCAGTGAAGCCAACAATCTTCTGAGATGAGGCTTGCACATCCGCCATCGGGATTCTCATCTGGTCAAACGTTTTCTTGAAGAGGATGTTGCAAGATGCGCCGCAATCAATAAGAACTCTTCTGACAATAGCCGGTCCAATACCGGCCGAGATGACTAACGGGTCCAAAGTAGGGGCCTCAATGCCCGTGGAATCTCTAGCCCTGAACACAATATCATCATTAAAAGTCCTTTGTTGTTTCAGGGGTGTAGAGTCCTCTAAAACAAAGACATTCTCTTCAGTTGGCATATGTTTCAGAGCTCGAGTGTACCTCTCCATTTCACCCCAGCTTCTGCCTGCTGGGTGGGGTCCTCCTGTGATGACATTAATAACTGGCCTTCCAGATTCATGTCCTGCGGCCTTCTCATTTGTCCTGGGCTGATGAGCAAGAGCTTGTTGCCCCTGACTTGACGAAGCAGGATCATTACCACTCTTCTTCACAAATTGCTGCAGCTTATTTTCTCTTAGCAATTCTTCGATTATATTTTTCAATTGACGGCAGTCGTCTGTGTCATGACCAGGCTGATTATGGAAGCGACAGAACTTCCCACTTTGCACAGCTTTTCTTCCGGTTCTGAGAACAGGAGGTTTGGGATACTCAAAAGAATCTTTTGTAGCCAGGTAGATGCGCTCTGGTGTTTCTAACAAAGGAGTATATTCTGATGGCTTGAAGGATCGAGGCTTCTTCGAATTGTGTTGTTTCCTTCCATCATTATTTTCTCTTTTCTGTCCCACAGATCCATTCTTACGTGGCGCAGCAGTGTTGTCTTCAGCTTTCTCTACTGTTGCCTTTGCCGGGACAGGACGGCTTTCCAAACGCATGAATTCATCCGCCTTTTTGTAGAACTTTTCCAGAGAATTTGGCTCCTTCATGTTCAGCCACTTTCCGAATTCACTTGACTTATCAATAGCTCTCATCAAATAGGTCAAGACCATGCGGGGTTCTGCATTATCCACCTCAGCTAACGCTATATTAAAGCGATTTAAAAAAGACTTGATAGTTTCCCCCGGATTCTGTTCCAAACCGGATAACGACATGATGTCTTTTGCCTTTGAAGCATATAGCCTAAATTGCTCTTTAAATTTCCTGGTTAGGTCTGAAAACTGATCGATGGACCGGACAGGTAGTTTTGTGAACCAAAGCAGAGCTACCCCTTCCAAATACACAGGAAAATAGCGGCATTTTATCTCGTCAGAAGCTCTGGCACCTGTCATGTGCCAATCATATTTGTACAGGAACTCATTTGGATCACTTGTCCCTTTGTAAGCTGGAATGGTCGGAGGGACGAACTTCCTTGGGAATTCAGCTTTTAGGATCTTTTCAGTAAACGGAGTCTTGCTCGGAGCGAAACCCCACTCTTTCTCATCTTCGACCCTTTGCATACTTTCTTTCATAATCTGTCGAACCATACCAGAAAGATATTCTTCGTCATTCCTATTTCTGGATCCTCCAGCCTCAGGCAATGTCTGTTCAAAGGGGCTAGCAGCCCTTTCGGGAATGTTTCTAGTTTCAGCATCATGGACATTACCGACAAAGTTCCTTTCATTATTCGCAGGTTGACGGTTTGCCCCGAGCAGATCGTTTAACCTATTCAGAATCAGAGCATTCTGAGCATTCTGAGCTTCCAATTGCGCGTTCTGGGCATTTATTTGCTGATTCAACCCAAAGATAGCAGCGTCCAATTCCGCTTTTGAAACTCCAACAGCTGGAGTGGCTTGATTTGGTGTTGGGGAAGTGGAGGTTCCCTCTTGAATGTTTGCAGATCTCACAGATTTACTTTTCCTTCCAGGAGCCATGATTTCGGATAGACTTCTGGTTCTTAAAGAAACTCTATCTACAAATCTTTCTGAAACAATGATGATAGATGTCCTGAGTTCAATTCTCAGTGAAAGCACCAAAATGTTAACGAAAAAATTTAAACGCTAACACCCTGGTGTATAAGATGTGATTGTGAAAGCACCACCCGTTTGTACGGGAAACAGAAATAAGCAGAAAGTATGTAGAAAAACGGTAAGAGACACAGTATTTATAGTGGTTCGGCTTATAATCCAGCCTACGTCCACTTTAATCTTTTTATCACTAGTTTGATTACAATTCTTTACAAGATCTTTCAATTACAACACACTTCAAGTGATAGGATATGTGAAACAAGTAGCTCAAGCTTTGATGTTGACAATCATCTTCAAATCCATGGTGAATGTGGATGATTCCTTCATGGAGTTCCTTTAGAAGTTTGTTGGATCTAAAAAGCTTTGAAGTCGTCTGGAATTCGGCAGAGTAATGGCGCTTGAAGAGAATGAGCCAAAAGGTCCTTTGCATGTTGGAGATGGTTTCATATTTATAGAGAGTTCTGGGCGGAAAAAGTGCTAAGTCCTAACTCGTGGCCGACTTAAGATAAGTCGTGTTCGACTTAAGGTAAGTCGTCCCCGGGTCACTGAGCCGAGTCTATGGCAGTTCCCCTTTTTTGAACCCATCCCTAAGTTCTAAGTCGTGTGCGAGTTATCTGGCTGCAATTGCTAATTTCCCTTCTTAAGTCGTATACGACTCTTTTTATGTCGTAAGTCGTAGTCGACTTAACCAATTGCAACTGGTTTAAAGCAAGTCTTAACTCGTAGACGAGTTAAGAGGTGTGTCTTTAGGTCGTATCCTCCTTAAGTCGTATAACTTCTTTAAGTCGTAAGGGTCTTAAGTCGTACAAACTGCAGTTATCATTAAGTCGCAGGCCATCAATTTCCTTAAGTCGTAAAGACCTTAAGTCGTTAGCTTTTCTTAACTCGTATGCCTGCTAACTCGTAGAAGATCTTAACTCGCAGAGGATTAACTCGTAGAGGCTTAACTTGTGGAAGATCTTAACTCGTACACTTGCTAATTTGTAGATATGCTAACTCGTAAAGGCTTATCTCGCAAGTAGCTTAACTCGGGTACTCCTTAACTCGTAGGCTGCTTATCTCGTAAGCTTGCTAACTCGTAGAGGTCTTTAAGTTGTAGGAAGTTGCTGACTCATGTATCCTTTAACTCGTACATGCCTTGAGTCGTACATGCCTTGAGTCGTACATGCCTTGAGTCGTACATGCCTTAACTCGTGGACCTGTTAACTTGTGAACGAGTTAGGGTTAACACTATCATAAGGAGAAATCTCCTCCAATTTTGCGTTTGCATTGTGTGTGTTGCGGGAGGCCTTATGGTAGTTACATTTTCTAAAAGCATTGTAGATCTATTTTAAAATATTTCTTTGTTTGTTTTTTTAAAGATAAACTGTTTTAAGTTCTCACACCAGTCCCATGACTGACCTGGAGTTTATTGTTCCCTTCCTAAACTCTGGGTGCCTATCATTTTCCACACGGGCAGCCTAGAGTCAGGTTATCAGGATGTTCTGGATTCTTAGGAGGTGTTGTGGAGCTCAAGAGGCAAGTTGGATGGCGAGACGTATCACTTGTATATGATATTATCTTTTCCGCTGTGTATTTAGTTGTGAGGACAGGTTTATATAACTGTCCATTATTATGTTGTGTTGTATATTGACTCTGATGATGTAATTTATAAAATGTACAGTTCTTTTGATTTAAAGATATTCATTTATCTATTATATGTTGTTCCGCTGCGATTGTGAGATCCTAATATTGTTCTGTTGCTTCTTCTTTCTTACTTCTTCTATCTTTTTCTTCTTCTTAAACCCTAAGGGTTCGGTTTTCCGACATTCAATTGTTCGACAGTTGATACAATGGACGTATTAATGTCCATTTTCGAAAGTCGAAAAACCGCGTTCGTTACATATTACATCTCAGTTTACCGATATTAAGTGAGACCGCGCCGCTTAGAGGAATGAGTTTCGCCTTACTAATATCCTTTTCAAAACATATATTTTGCAATCATTTCCTACAACCAAACCGGTTAATCAAACCGATTATATCATAATAGCAATATCCATTATACTAAATAAATGGACTATATGTCCGTAAAAAAGGTAATATGTGAGCTATCTGCCTACACATAATAGCAAGGTCTGTTACGCTGCAAATGAACTATCTATTCATAAACTCGACTGACTGCTAGCAAACTGGACCATCTATCTGAAATTTGGGCTGGCTGCCTGCAAAATGGACTAACTATCCGAATAATTTTCTTAGGGTTAACTACCCTTCAAATTTTCCTTGAAAACCTTTTCAAAATGATTTTGTCCTTCAAATCATATATATATACAAGGAAAATAAATCATTATCTTTACACTAAGCTATTTTTCCATGATATACACACTTTATTCGAAATAATGTTGACGAATTTTAATAAGGATTAGCTATCCTTTCAAATAAGTTAAAGTCCTTTTTAACTTGTACATACATAGGCTAATCTTCCTATTGTATATTCAAAACCTTTGTTTAAACCTTTACTCAACCCATTTGAAACCCCTGAAGGTAACCCCTTCGAAAACAAGTAAAACCTTTTACTTAATCTAAGCCGAAAGGCCAAAGCTTACCTTTCAAAACCATTGAAAACCACCCCTTTCGAAACCAATAAAAGTCTTTCCTTCGAAAGCTTTAAAACATTTAGATATCCCCCTTTTAAAGCCCTTAAGTATCGCCTTTCGAAAACATAGGGAAAACCTTTCCTTCAACCCTTTCGAAACCCTGACAGCCACCCCTTTCCAAACCATTCATTAAAACCTTTCGAAACATTCAAAACTCAGTCCTTTCGAAAGCACTTTCGGTTTAATTTATAACATATGGAAACCTTTTGAAACCGTTTAAAAATTTACCCCTTCGAAACCTTTGAAAACTGTTTCGGTCGAAATCACTAAAGTTGAAAGCTTCTGTTTGGAAACCTTTGAAATTATCTTTTTTGAAACCATTGGGGTTTTACTTCACCCTAGAAAAAGGGTCCTTTCAAACATTTAAGTTGAAAGCACTAGTTTTGAAACCATTTCCTAAGTAGTGAAGTGATGGTTTCGAAATCATACATTCAAAAGCATTGGAGAGGAGGCCAAGTTTTTAGAAACCAAAACAATCCTTTCAAAATCATCTGGGTTGAAAGGTAGAACGCGGCAGCTAAAAGGCTTCGCCTCAGTCGAAAGCAATCATTTAAAACAAAAGCGCAACCAAATCGAAACTATTTCTTTTAAAACCATTTGATTTAGTCGAAAGCTACTTAGTTGAAAGTCATTTTACTCGAAAACAAGCAGGCGCATTTTTAATTTAAAACAAAGTACTACTTCAACCCCTTCGAAATCCCCGGTTCCGACCCTATACCTATCGCCCACATCCAATTCATTATGTACCAGTTGCCTGATACCATATGCATTGGTTTTGACTGTGTCAGAGGTTATAGTATGAAGGTGGAACATAGTGTTGATAGGGACGAAATTGGAAAACATGTAGCAAATAATCTTTTCACCTAACCTGTTTTACGTGTCAAAATATGATTGGTTGATTCTTTCTTTACCAGTAAAAAATACTGCAATTTTTCAAAAAGACCGCCGACTTTCCAAATTACATATTTTAATCATTTTACAAAAAGCCCATTCTCCTCTTTAAATTACATAAAACATTTAAGTTACATACCTTAAATAATTTTATATACCCATCAAACTACTTAGGACAAATCTGGAAAAATTCCATAAAATCTATTTTAATATGTTTTCTAACATATAAAATTTTTCGACCAAAACAATCAATTATTTAACCAAAAATAATTATTAGCCCAAATTAACATTTTCTTTAATAGAAAATTCATATAAATTCGACATAATTTTAGAAAATTCAAAATTTGAAACCCATCTCCAAAATATATTTATGACCTTCATAAAAATTTGCAAGGTATTTGGATGTCATTAATAGGATTTTTACCTTAATACTTTTCATAAAATAAATATGAACATACATAATTCACCAACATTTATACATAATCACTACTTCATTCAAAAATATGGCAAATCATTGCAAAATATTTAGAATTCATATTAAAACTAAAAAAATAATAAAAAATGAGATGTAAACATTGTTCATCTTAGATTTTGAGATTATAGAGATTGAGATATGAATAGGTTTGATTTGAATTAGCTTCTTCCTAGCTTTTCTTCTTCTCTTCCTTATTAATGGTGGCCGACCCCTTAATTTAAAATTTTGAAATGAAAATGAGCGTGTATCATTTCACACGGCCAAGGTTTATAGGATATAGAAATGACCTCTTTCCTATTTTACCCCTCCTCTATTTCATTTTAAACCCCTTTTAGTTCATTGTTAAATGGCACATCAACCCCTTTAATAAAATCAAATCTCAATCCGCTAGTCAACAGATTATTTTATTTTATTTAGCTAATTAAATGTCCTACATAATGTTACCAAAATATATGGTGTTACATAAGGGGACATCTATTTCAATAGATAGCATGACTTCATACCTATATGAAATCGAGAAAGGAGCACGGCCAATTAAAACGTTGATGGATGTGCGATTGGACCAAAGAATGAGAGACAACTCTTCAACCTAAATCCCCTTAGTTTTTGCAAGGTGCTTCTTGAGTGTTGATTTTATGGTCTTGTTGATGGCCTCGACTTATGAATTTGCTTGAGGATTGCTAATGGAAGATAAGTACTTCTCATTTTTGTTCCATATGCAGTAGTCTAGAAAGATAATGTTGTCTAATCGAGTGCCATTGTCGATGATAACCCTCTTTAGCAGACCAAAATGGCAAAAGATTTTTTGATGACAAAGTTTAATACCTTGTAGGTGATGATCCCAGTAAGGAGCATGGCCTCGACCTATTTGGTGAAGTAGTCAATTATGACTATGGTATGGTTGTTCCCTTCCTTAGCATTTGGTTGCTTTTCGATCGGTCGATTCCCCAAGTGTCAAACGGCCATAGGGAAGTTAGGAGATGCAATGCGGATCTTTGTGTGCTTCTGACATTGGTTGCATTTGTTGATGTAGTCCATTAAGTCTTTGATCATAGTAGTCCATTAGTATCCTTGCTGGGTGGCCTTCTTCGCTAAGCACTACCTCCTAGCGTGATCCCTAAAAAACCATTCATATAGCTCTTTCTGATCTAGTCAACTTCATCTTCAGACATGCATCACTGAAGTAGTATGGAGTACCTTCGCTTGTAGAGTTTCCACCTATGATCATGTAATGAGGAGCCTGATAGAGATTCTAATTGGCTTCTTTGTGGTTGGTATGAAGTTTTTCAGATGTCAAGTACTTAACTAGGGACGCTATCAAGTTTTCCACAGATAGCATGCCTATCTCCTTTATCTTTGCCAAGGGTGCTTTGAACCTCCATTGGACTTCTTGGTTGTTTGCTGCCTAAGCGAATCGACCGACCTTGGCATTTTGCTCCTTGGTTATTTGGTCCATCTTGAACTCGGCAAATGTGCTAATCATTTTCTTGGCCTTTACAATATAAAGACGAATGTCATTCCCCTGATTTGGAAGCACTCGCCAATTTAATTGATGACCAATGACGAGTCATTGAGTACATGAATGTATCCACTTGTAACTCCTTTGCCAGCCTAAGGCCAGCCAGGACATTATCATACTCGGATTCATTGTTGGTTGCTTTGAAAGTGAGGCAAACTGCAAAACAAAGCTCTCTTCCTTTAGGGACAAGACCATGTTGACCCTATACCATTCTCGTTTGGTGCCTTAACCACATACAAGCACCAAGCTTGTTGAATAGTGGTGGTCTCTTCTTTATTATTTTCTAGGCTTGAGCACTCGATATAAAATCTATAATGGCCCGACCCTTGATAGAAGTGCGAGGATGAAAAGAAATGTGATATTTCCCAAGCATAACATATCACTTTAGTAGCCGACTTACTATGTTGAGAATTTGCTTCAATGGTTGGTTGGTCAATTGATGGGGTGAGCTTGTAAATATAGACGGAATTTTTGGGCCACCATAAGCAGGATGAAAGCTTGCTTTTCCAGCAACGTGTATCTAATTTGGGGCCTAACAACCTTTTATTGACATATTAGATCGATCGTTAAATCTTCTCATCTTCTCTGATTAATGTAGTGCCAATTGCAGGTCAGGTGCTACAAATTAAAATTACATATCCTCATCGTCGATGAGCTTGGACTGCCAGGGGTGTTGTTAGGTGTCGCTTTAGTTCTTCATATGCGTTGATGCACCCATCGTTCCAAGTAGTTGAGTTTTCCTTTTTGATGAGGTCGAGGAAAGGTAAACACTGACTGATTGCTTTAGAAATGAACTGATTCAAAGATTCAGCCATCTTATAGCTTTCGTATTTTCTTGATAAGTCATGGGACTTGCTTTTCTTGTATGGCTTGGATCTTATCGGAGTTAGCTTCAATATCGACACATACAACATGGATGATGAATTTTCAGGATCGAACAACTAAAGAGTATTTTTGGGTTTAGGTTGATGTTGTATTGGCACAATATGATGATAATCTTGGCCAGGTTCTTTATATCCCCCTACCTCTGCTTTCTCAAACTTCACTGACATGTCTTCCATATACACCTATATGGATTAGTTTATCTTTTCTAAGAATATGTGGTCGATGAGCCATTATAGCACGCATATTTCATAGTCTAAATGGAATAGCATCATAACAATATAAGTCAACATTTGTGATAAAGGAGGTGTGCTCTTAGTCTAAGCTATGCATGGTGATCTAAGTATACCCAGAATAAGCATCCATAAAGGTAAGGAGCTCATATCCGCTGGTTGCATCTACTTGTTGGTCGATGTGAGGCAATGGAAAGTGTCTTTGGATAGGCTTTGTTGAGGTCTGAGAAGTCAATGAATGTTCTACAAGACCCATTTAGCTTTCAGACTAGCACCGAATTAGCTGCCCAAACTGAATACTCTACGTCCTAGATGAAGCCATTGGCTAAAAACTTTTCTACCTCTTCTCTAAGATCTCGATACCTTTCTGGGTTGAGTGGTCAATGCTTTTGACAAATGGGGTTGGCTTACATGGCAAAAGATTTTGGGATCAATGCCAGTCATGTCAGCGTGCCCTATGCGAAGACGTCCTGTCATTGCTGCATGAACTTAATCAGTTCATCCCTAACATCCAGATTGAGTTCTATGCTGATTTGAATAACTTTTCTAAGGTCGACGTAATATATGGATATTAGCTCCAACAGAGTAGCTTGCCAAAGTTCAATGCTTGAATCTCCTATGTAGTGGTAGAGTAGATCATCATCAGGATCTGATCGAATTTTCAAGTCACATCGGTCTAGTGCATAAATCATGCACTCTATGACTTCCTTAATTGGGAGATACATTGGTTCTTGAGTCAAGAAGTTGTGGTTGCTTCTAACTCTCACAAATTAGTCTACCGTCATTAAAAGAGTAAGAATAGCTTTGTTGGATGTCCCCGCTTACCAACAAGGTATAACTTGTTTATTCCATGCTAATTTGAGTTCTTTAGTTCTTTAAGGAGTGGCTAAGGAGACATGATGCTTGCCATCCCAGTTTCACTATGGCAAGAAGGCCCAACACAATTCTTAGTGTTGCTAGGCTCAAGGTTAGTATTAAGTGACACATGACCGATTGACATAACTTCACTACCCTGGGTGTTCTCAGTGTGAATCAGAGCCTTAAAGGGCTCAAGGTTACTCTCAGGTGACACATCATTGGAAATTGCATCTTGAAGGGAAAGGACGGTCCTGGCATGTGTGCGAGCATTGTCCATCTTAAGAACTCCCTTAGGTAACACGTTGTTCATTGTTGTGTCCTGACCAGGTTGGTCATTGTCCATAAGTGGAGCTATTGATGTTGATGCCTCTACTTTAGGGTTGGTAGTGGTCTTGATGTGAACCTGAGGACTGACCGGCTTGAAGTTTCTCTCAAGTGTCATGCTATTGATAGGTGTAAGTTCCTATCGAAGCATGAGAATACCCTTCTTGGCTTATCTAAAGGAGGTCCAATAACACTCCCTAGATTTCTACTGATTACCTCAAATTTCACCGACCCTTCCTTAGACGGGGAACTTTTTAACGAGTCAATAATAAAAGATGATTGCATCTAGTTTTACAAGTGCTGGTCGTCCTATCATGAGATGTTAAGTAAATAGAAAGTCAATTACTACAAAGTTTACCTAAATGTTTGCAACGGGGCTCTTTGCTAAATGCGGTCATGAGGGTGGTTGTACCCTTTGTAACATTGCCCACCCCTTCAAAGCCGTATATCGGCAAGGCGCAAGGGGGTGGGGTTGGAGGTATGAAGTTAGAGAGCTTCAAAAACATGCTTCAACATGACGTTGACTAAATTGCCTCCATCCACGAAGGCTTGATACACATTTGAATTGGCCATTGCAAGAGTGATGATCGTAGTATCATAGCGGGGGTAAGAGATGTCTCCTCTATCTTTAGCGATGAACATGATGGGCCGATCTATTTCTAACCTGGGTTCTTTGGACACGTGATGCTCTAAAGATTAGACTTGGTTAGATGAACCCACTTCTCTATGATACCGGGATTGTGCTCCTCAACTAATTTCGACCATATGTGTCCCTCACATATGGTTAAGACATTGTTATATCTGTGATGTTGTTGTTTGGTTGTTGGAGTGGTATTGGCTGGTTGTTGGGAACAGTCCTTTGATCCACTTAAGCCAAACAAACTGTAAAAGCTTCCTTTCTCATATAAATCATTC
Organism: Allium cepa; assembly: GCA_030765085.1. Taxonomy (NCBI): domain Eukaryota; kingdom Viridiplantae; phylum Streptophyta; class Magnoliopsida; order Asparagales; family Amaryllidaceae; genus Allium; species Allium cepa. The sequence continues at coordinate 560,813,055 of CM060938.1, forward strand.
AATGTCGTATTCAAGCACCCATCACTTTTTGGTGGAGTGGCAGTTGATTTGGTGGAAGTAGTAGTATTTTCTATTGCTGTGAGGATCATCCCTTCTCCTTCCCTTTGGTGGCCGTCAGTCTTTGGAATTGCACTCGGTCCCTGGTTGTAAGACATATTGTTTCCGTATCCCTATTTTAAGTAGCTTGGTTAGTGACTGAGTTCTATTTTCTACTTGACTTTTGGTGTTGTTCTATTGACCATTACCTCATCGGTCAGTTGTTTCATAAGGACCGGCTTGGCTGGTATGCTGGGTTCTATTACCATTATCCAAAAGACTAGCATCCTCCATCCTCATAATTTTGTACACCTGTTAATTGAAATTAGTTAGGAATGAAGCCGATTGATTTTGGTGTTCCTTCCACATTCTCAACTTGTACCTGATCACTGAGCAGATGGCTACCACTAGGCTATTCTTGTTAGCGCCTAACCAGGGTGAATTCTTTATTGAAGTGATTAACATATGACGAAAAACCCTCGGTCTGCCCTCGTTTTACTTAACTTACTAACCATCATAAGATGGGTCTTTGAGATGAAGAACCTGGTCATAAAGTCCACGCATAGTTGGGACCCATAATGGATGTTGCTTGGTTTTTGATGTAGGAACCAGTGGGATGCCGTTCTATAAGAGTGGAGAGGAAGAGTAGGCACCATGCTATGCAAAAAAAGCTAATCGGCATGTGTGATGGAGTTGAATGCAGTAATGTTATCTGATGGGTTAGCACTCCCATCATACTTATTAGTAGGTGGCAAGGCATATTGCCGATGGATGTAAGTGTTCAGAACTTTCTCAAAAATGACTTTCCATTTCTTCATCAAAAAAGGTTCTCCCTAGGCATTTCAGGCTTGCATTCTATTGAGCTAACGGTGAAGCGTGTTCATTTCCTATTGGAGGCCAATATCTGCATGGTGTAGGATTGTCTGTCCAATGACCAGCTATAGGCTCAGTCGATGTCTTGTGGAGTGGGAGATCTGCGATGATAAGGTGATGGAGAGTGATGGTGATGATGTTGTGATGGAGTGGGAGAATTTCTCTCCCTATGCATTGAGAGCGACCATGAATGACTGGTCTGCCTCTTTTTTTTATTTAGGCAGGGATGCACCTATATGGGAATGGAAGTGCGTCGATAGAGCTCTTGGCTCTTTATCAATGCTTGAACACCACTATTAAGATGTGCAAACAACATGTATCTAATCCATTTTTCGTTTGAAGGTGTTCAAAAGCTAACTGCCATTCTACTGAAGGGTAATGATGATGTCATAACTACCTGTGTGTGGTTATCTCCAAGTCAAATTCAATAATCTGACTTATCCATCAAAGCATGTCTTCTTGGATGAGAATGACCATCCACGATTAGGGTTTCAAGCACCACCTTACCCTAGGACTTGGTGGTATACATGAGGTTGTAAGTATTAGAGAGAACATGTTAGAGAGGAGTTAGTTCAACCACTGGATGGGATGGTGGAAGAAAGTTCACAGTTTTCTGAGTGTCCAACCTTGTCCTAAGATCATTTACGTCATAGGTTGGAGTTCCCAATTGGTCATGCCTTGGAGTACACTTCTCTACATGTCATTATTGAGTCCAAGGATGGGACTGGAAGCGTTGGCGACAGTGTTACTGTTAATCTCGTGGTCATTAGAGTTAATGACTTTATGCTCACTATTAGGACTTAACATGATGAAAGATGTGAAAAAAGTGTGTAGAGAAGAAAAAGCGAAGAAAAATGAAAGAATTTAGAGGAGGACCTCCTTCTAGCATCAAAATGTTAACCAGTAAATTAGCCAACCTTGGAACTAGTACATTGTATTAGCAATATGTTACTTACTAATACTGAGATTAAAATTTTAAAACGAGGAGTAAAGAAAGCAAATAATGTGGATGATACAAGATGTATAGAAGTTTGGCAGAGGTTTTCCTACGTCCACTACGAAGATCTCTTGCTATATTTCTCTATTATAATTACATGGAACTACAAGAGAATAATAAGAAAATTAGCACTTAAGCTTACAATAATACTAAATTTAAGAGCTTTGAGAGGAGTTGCTTGCTGAAAATGAGAAATTTGAGCACAAAAATCAAACACTTTTATGTGGTATGGTATGGGTATATATACCAACTGACACAGATCATGGATGGCTGAGATTGCATTGTAAAATGGGTAGAAAACGCTCCTGGCTGTCAATTAGATCGCATGGGATAATGGATTATAGTTGTACATGCGCTATGGATTTATGGCACAGAAGCATGTTAGTTGTAGTGTCATATAAGGCGCATGTTTTGAGATGAGTAAGGTGGCTTACTATAGGAGTAGACGTGCTTTTGTAGACATATTATAATACTTAGTATAATTGGCTTTATGATTTGCCATTTACTTTGCTTATCCAAGTGGCAAGGTAGATGAGAAAGCTCTCATGTACGTTAGTGGTCGGTTGCATATCACTGAAGAATGCTGTGTGAAGCTAAATATTACAAACAACATTGTCACAAGTAATGTGCCAACCTAACAATGGGATGACAAGATGCACTATCTGGGACCGCGACCAAAGACGGGTCGAGCTTGAGCTGGGCCTGGTCAGATTAGTTAGTTGTTAAAGATGTTTGAGTTGAGTCAGTAGACTCTAGTCTTGGAATGCTGCTAAGTAGATGGCCTAGCATGGAGCCATGTTGAGTGTAGGCTGAGATAAACTGGGCCAGGCCAAGAAATGTTGGGTTGGCTTGAGTTGGATTGGGTTGGCTTATTATACTTGCTAGAAATTTGAGGAATAGAAATGTTGTATGATTATAATTGAAAATAGTTGCAATCATGAGTAATTAATCACAGTATAAAATAACTTATTGTTTTAATATTCTTGATCAAGTTTTTTTGAGAAAGGATATTTATACATCCAATGAGACCGGAGTACGTTATGCTCTCCAAATATTGGGCACTATATTACAACCATCGTCACAACCATCATTATCACAACCATCATCGTCCTTTCCTTCGTCATCATCCTCTTTCTCTTCATTAGAATCTGTTTCTTCATTAGTTGGAGGGTCATTAAAGGATAGCAGCTTCTTGGCATCAACCTCTTCCTCCTCACTAGAAGGTTCCTCTCCAGATGCCTAGGTTTTTTCTAGCGTAGCTTCAAATTTCTTTGTAAATTTCACATTTCAAGCTGGAGGAAGAGAAGGGAAGTCCAAATATGGGAATTTGCGAATATTGTTGGCATATGCTATAAAAGGGCTTTTTCATAGAAACTCTCAATGATAGTATCAAGACTCATGCCAAGAAAATTGCACACCTTCTTCTACGCATCATTGATTATGACAATTAATTTGTTCAAAAGAGTTCTTTTTCTTTTGCAAAGTTTTCTTGGGAAATTCATTGTCCTCCAGAATTTTGGCCACCTTCATGCTAGCCGCCTTAAGCCCTATCTCTAGAGCCTTCACTTTATTACCTGAAATCTATCTGGCGCTTCTTTCTTTATTAAGTGAAATTCCCTGAGCGAGGTAGCTAGTTTTTCTCTTTCTGTTATAGCTTCATCTCTCATTGATGAGATGTTAATTATATGATCGTTGAGCAAAGAAATTTGCTCCTTACTTTTAAAACCTTCACCAGAAGTACTTGCAGCATCCTCTTGCAGAAGAAACATATACTTAGCCGTCTGAAATGAATAACAGTTACAAATCAAAATATTACATAAAAGGTTAATAGCCTGAAACAGTTAAAACAGGGAACATACATACTGATATAATTGCTTATGGATCGCAAAGTGATTATTTTGAGAATAAGATGAGGGCTAAGGTGGCTTAAGAGTAGCAAAGGAAGAAGACTAGATGACTAACTGGAGAAGGTCATCAAAACCACTTATAGGGATTGGAGATTGAGACTAGGAAGGAAGTGGATCTCCTGAAGAATAACATAGTCCAAGCTCCTCACAAAGATGATTTGGAGCCTTAGGAGAACCTACAATGGTAATGTGAAGAAGTGGATCCTAGGACCACTCCGCTTCATTATGATGTTGGGTTTTTCCCCAAGAGTTTTAAGGTTTGAGACCCAGAGCCGATATCCATGAATCATTCTTCAACCATAATAACAACAGTGTGCATGCCCAAACTTTAGGCTTCTTACTAGGAGTTGTGGCAGCAGCAGAGCCGTCGCTTATTTTCCTTTTTATGGATTTGAATGAGCCAGCGATGATATCCTTGAAAGATTAAGATTTAGGAGCTTGGTTCAAGGTAGAAGTGCTATCTTTACACTCCTTTTCTCGAGGAGCGTCACTTGCTATCTCCTTCTTCTTAGAAGCGATGGCTAGAGTAGATGAGCCTGAATTAGAAAGAAAAGCTTATAAGAGGATGCCATAAGAGTTTTCATATAAAATGCAGTAATATTGTACCAAGCATCTCGGGCTGAACTGGAGAATTAGATGTAATGGATTTTGATTTGCCTATGCCTAACGATCATTTTCCTTGCGTATTATATTTGATCATTAGAGGTTCTACCGAAAATTTTATGATGATCCAGAATAATGGAATGCTGGAGAAGTTTTGCTGGAGTTAACAATGTTAGCCGTTCCCTATAGCATCTGACGCACGAGTCAATGACTATACAATCTACTGATTAGAAGAACTTAGCTTTTTGGGAACATGATCTGAAAGTAAACATTTACTAATAAAGTATAACAGATAAATAGGAGTAGTAAGAGAAAAGAAGCTTACTAAGGATAAACAATGTTCCTCTAATGTTAGAAAAGCTCTTAACAAAAAAGAATTGAATCTTCCATCTTCTCATTTTGTTAACACTCTCGAAAATCATACTTTTTAGGTAGGCATCGATCCGGTACAGTCGATGATCTTGTTGCTCACCGATTTTGGTAGGACAAAATTAAATGAAGAATTTCAACATTAAGGGAAGGGAGTCCTGCCTCTTGAGCCAAGACTTCCAAGAAAGACAGATATGTGTAGGAATTTGGTGAGAACTGAATTGGTGCAATATCTAGATGTTCGAGGTATCTCAAAATAAAGCTGGGAAAAGGAAGGTAGCCTTTATGCTAAATATGTATTGGAGTAAAGGCAAAATTCCCTTTCAATAAATTGAAAATTTTGTCCGAAGGACCAATAGGAATGGCTGTAATTCTCGTAATCCCAAATTGTTTCAGAATAAAATCCACCTCGGCATGGGTTGTGATGTATGATGGATTCGAAAAATTATGTCCCTTCTTACCAGTGGAGAGTGAGGTCTTAGGGCCTACACTAGTTTTTTTAATGGATGTTTTTCTTGATTTTGAGCTTTCCATCAATCTTCCAGGTGATATTATTCCATAATTAAAGAAATGATTATGTCATATTATATAGAAGAATCTCTACATGCCAAAGTTAAGAAATTATTATTTAAATGACTTATCTACAATCTAAATGAGGGTACCAAGATGCCTAAAGTATGTGATAGTCACATGCTAATAACCCTTAAATGACATATGAAAAACTATATAAAGATTAAATAAGAATGGATATGCAACATCAATAAGTTTGTATCGACATATATGTCAATGTCAAATGTCGCGTAGCTTATATTATAAAGCACTAGAAAACACATCAACTATAATTAATATTGAAGTGATGAGATTGTCGATATTTGTGAATAACAACAACATGACATGATAACGTGCTAATCAGCTAAAAAAACTTGCAGTATGTTGGACCGACAACATCGTAAGTAATGATATCAAATGAAGCTTAACTTGTAATGTTAAAGGTGGCTATAGAATGATGGCAACGAACAGTAAGACTATCGACATCAAAATATAAATCAATGATGATATCGTTTATAATTAAGTGATGTTGCACCCAATCGATGTAGGGGATTTAACAACAGTAACCATTGTAAGTTTAAATGGGTTACTGCATTTCACTTCTATAAAAATTTTGTACTGAAAACATTAGCTAATGCGAAATGGATCAACAAAAGCTTTATTAATGTCAAATATCATATCAATATCGTAAAAATGTTGGTTACGACGTAGCATAGAGAAGATAAGTCAATGCTAAATATCATGATGATGTCATGAAATATCAGGGTTGGCTTAAAGTGAATCATTATTGGATATCGGGTCTCATAAGCTATTTTTCTCATTGTTAAACAAGCGGCTCCCAAGTTCTCATCGCCAACAACCTTGAATGTTTTTCAGACAACATAAAAATTCCGTATTAATCCGATCTATAAAAAACAAATGATAGCCAACTACATTTATAATCTAAAAAATAACATTAAAACTATCCAATTAAACCTCAAATGTCACTTTGGAGTCGATAAAGCCCAAAAAGATTTCATAGGAATTCCTTAATTCGAATTAAATAGAGCAATAAAAATTATATATCATACCTGGATGATGAATTGAATAATTGAGAATTGAAAGTTTTTAGTTTCTTTTGAAAAGTTGATTTTTCGCTTGAGTTCTTAATTACCGGTAAAAGAGGTGTGAAAGAGAAGCTCCTCTATTTATAGAAGAGAAAGAAGGTAAATGAACACTGTTGATTTAATTTGAATGGATGGCCAGTTGCATGGAATACTAATAGGTGGCAAACTTAATGTCGACATTATTGACTTGAAAGGTCAACGGTTTCTCTACACTAAGGGAGGGAAAATGTTATCACAATTATTAACCTCGAAGATATGCGGCATGAGACATGAATATGAGGCCGCCTTTCAAGATGGAAATAATACCATGCTTTATCAATATCGTTCAGTACCGCATATAATCAATAACGCATGTTGTTGAAACTACTTCTCCTTGATGCAGCCACCCATCCATATTACATCCTATTGATGTTGCAACTTATCAATGTCGCCTTTCACTTGTGAAAATAAGATGAACATGCAACTCATTAGTGTCTCACCCTATTAACATCGCTCATCACTGATACTACCTTCAACCAAAGCCATAAAGTAGTGATGTCGCACATCTTTGATGTTGTTTCTATTCCAATACCACCGCTCTTTAATGTTGTCTTTCAAACGATACAGAGTTTTATTAATACCGTATGGAACCAACACCGTGTTCCTTCAAGGAAGTTGTGATATCGACTGAAATCAATACAGTAAGCCATCAATGAATGTCGATATAACCAACGTCGCATCTCATTGATGCCTTATTTTACCAGTGTCACCCTCCAAAGTGATGCCTTTCTCTGTCAATGTCATTCATTGTAAGCACTGTTTATTGTTGAGGCTGATCATTGCCTATATCACCACTAAAGAATGTCAATGCTTATAAACGCCTTCATTATCAATGCCCTTCATTAGTAATGCCATCGATGACCAGTTCTGCGTCTTTTGAATGTGCGTTTCATCGGTACTTAGAGGTTATTGCACATGTTGACATCGAGAACCATCAATATCCGTAGAAGTTATCAAGGCCAATGTTATACCAATCCATCCTGATCCCTATTGATGTCGCCCTAGATCACTATCGCACTGTGTCAAGCACTACTTCAATCCTATATTGCTATCAACCAATGGAGAGCGCCGATCATCACAACAGAAGCCATCAATTCCTAGAGTCATTGATGCCGCGTGCCTTCACTTATAAGATGATGTTGTAGCCCCACCTTACACTTAAGGATGTCAAAGGATGTTGTTAAGCAAAGTTAACATCGTGTAGCATTGAAGTTGTCGAGACCCAGCACGTCGAAGCCATGTGCCATGCCGCATTTTGTCCTCTATAAATATGGACCTAAGGGCGCAATAGAGGGGGCGAATCATTCTTAACTCTCTTTTTATATTTTATATTTTGTAACCCTAAATTGATTTAGTGATTCATAGCCGATTATAACACTTGAACTATTGGATTTTGTACTATCGACATTATATTAAACAAAAACAAGATTTGTCGAATGATGACTTACTTTCGAATTCCAAAGCATACATGATTTGCTAATCAAATATTTCTTCGAATTCCAAAAGACCTCATATTCTTGATTTTCTTTTGATCATATGATCATCTAGTATGGATTTACTTCAAGCATACACGGTTTCACTTGGCCTTGTACGTGATTTTCCTATGAACCTAAGCTTTCTCGTTCACTCCACTTAAGCTTTAACTCAATCAAGTGTCATCGTGTGCTAATACTAGTTGATATTAAATTTAGGCTCCCCAATTTCCATCATTTTCCATGGTTCTCATCCTTGCACTTTTGGGATTGACAAAGAAATTCATTAACATTCATTAAGTAGGTATAATGATTTAATGCAGAAGGGTTTGATTTGGCCGAGTCGCTTGAGTTAGGAAGCACACGTCGTCTTTATTATAGAGGCAGACAATTCCCTAAAACCGTGTGTAGATTATCGCGAGCTCGACCAATGAACTGTTAGGAACAAGTATCCTAGGCAAAGGATACTTGTTCCTAACAGTTCGTTTGTTGAGCTCGCAATAATCTACGCATGGTCCTAGAGAACCATTCGCCTTCATAGTAAAGACGATGGGTGCTCCCCAACTCAAATGACTCGGTTGGATCAAACCCTTCTGCAACAAATCACTAACCTGACTTGACAGCTCCAACTTTTCCTTTGGGGAAAGTCAACAAATAGGCAACACAATATGTTTTGCATCTTTAAACAAATTAATGCGAAATTCTATCTCACATTGAGGAGGTGAACCCAAGATTTGTTCAAAGACATCCTTAAACTACTGAACAACTATGATCAAACCCAACTACTCTTCTGCCACATCCAAAGACTAAAGAAAACTAGTCATAAGTGAGCTAGGCTCTTTACAAGATACAGCCAGAGTTCTCCTTCCTTCATCAACAAGACGGTCCACTTATCATAATTCAAGACTGCATGATATCGCGACAAACAGTCCATCCCAAGTAGAATATCAAAACCCATAAAACCCAGAACATACATATCGCAATGGAAGAGTTGGTCGAAACACATAACTGGAAGTGCTAAGAAAATTTTACTAAGATTCGCCAAGCCCCAATAAGGTTCAACATACAAATCAATCTAAACTATAAGGACTTGCCTATTCAAATAATCTTGTGCATTATCCTAATAAAGGGGTATTATTTTAATTTCTTTGAACATGCCTCCTTATACATACATGTTGAACGTTGAACCAAAATTTAGTTTAACATTTTGGAGCTAGTACTAAGCAGATACTTGTCTGTAACAGTTAGCTATTGAGTTTGCAATAATCTGCAAACAGTCTTAGGGAGCCATCCACCTTTATAGCAAAGACAATGGGTGCTCCCCAACTCAAAAGACTCGATCGGATCAAACCCTTGTGCAACAAATCACTAACTTGACTTGATAGCTCCAACATCTCCTTTGGGGCAAGTTACAAAAAGGCAATGTGATATGTTTTGCATCTTAAACCAAATAAATGCGAAATTCTATCCAATGGTGCGTTGGTAAACCCGACACTTCTTCAACGATATCCTCAAAGTCCTAAACAACTACGATCGAACCCAACTCCTCTTCCGCCACATCTAAAGAATAATGAAAACTAGCCATAAGTGAGCTAAGCTCTTCATAAGATACAGTCAAAGTTCCCCTTTTCTTCCTCAACAAGTTGGTCCGCTTATCACAATTTAAGATAGCATGATATCACGACAACCAGTCCATCCCAAGTAGAATATCAAAACCTACAAAACCTAGAACATACATATCGCAAGGAAGAGTTGGTCAAAACATATAACCGGAACTCTTACGCAAATCATACTAAGATTGGACTAACCTCCAACAAGGTTCGACATACAAAAAGAGCGGCATCGTTATGGAGCATCATGCCACAAATTAGAGCGATGTCGCTTGTATTCAAACCGCCTTACTTTAATGCCACGTTCAACCGAAGACATATGTCATTGGTGTCTAGGGGTGGAGACGGTCGGTTAACCGAACAACTCGGTTAATTAACCGATTTAACCGCTTAGAAAACACGGTTTGGTTAACTGAATCGACCGTGCATTTGAGTAGCTTATATCGACCGAACTGCCATAATTTAACTGCGGTTAACCGTATTAAAGTATTGGTTAACCGCTCAACTAAATCGGTTAAATGAAAACCGGTTAACTAAAAATTTATGCACAGTAAATTCAACAGGGTTACAGATGCATACATACACACTGCAAACATATTACAAAGCACTGCACAGTCGAGCTCAATTCCTACATTCAAATAAGTAGCTCACACACAGCCATAACCACATTCAAATAACAATAATTCAAATTGTCAAATACTCAACAAAGTTACTGCATACATATTACAATGACATAACTCAATACTCATTACTCAATAACTTTACTGCATACATACATATTACAATAACAAAATTACAAAGTTCATAATAGATAATACAGCAGCAGCCAGCTGCAGAGTACAGCCAGCCAATGAACCACTAAGTGCAAGGTTGAAGGCAGCAACAACAAGTGCTTATCTGCTTCAAGGAGACTTGGACTTAATTGCTTATAAGGCTACATGATTTCTTTGGACTGGTAATTTGCATAGTGCGACATGCATTGATTAATTATAAGAACAGTGGTGCTTTGTACTGCATTATCAAAGCAGATATGTAAGCTACCATAACAGTGCAGTATGAAGGTGAGCAATGCATCATGCAAGAGACAAACAAGTATGCTATGAAACGAGATGTACAAAATGAATAGTAGAGGTGAACTGCTACAAGAAATGAAGCATAATGAACAAGTATTAGATATTCTTAATCAACCTGGACTTATTTTTGTTCTAATCAACTTCTTACTTCGATATAAGTGTAATGTCAGTGTCATACATTTTACCATCTAAAATATCTAATTTATTAAAGCAATAAATGATAATAAAGAAGCAGAATAAAAACGAACTTATCATTATGGTAATTCCTCTTAACATGCAAGAATATCTGGTACACGCAGTTTAAAATAATTACTAAAAATATGACTGAGTTAGTGACTTTTGTCATACTTACAGTAACACTGTTTGCTTAATAAATTGGTTCTTAAATGGAATATACTTGAATTGTTAGTATATAACAGTACATAAATCATTAACTCAAGGACAACATTTTCTGAAGATTATAATATTATCTTCCAAAGAATGGAGACGTGCTATTGAAAGGGCTCATATTAAAATCAACAATTAACATATGTTGCATACCATTATTTATCTTCACTAATAATTACTGAAAAAACGAGAATCCAACAAATAAAAGCGTAAATACACTTTAATGTTGAGATTATCAGAGCAACTTGTTGCTTCTGTAAAGTACAATGGTACAATCAAACCTTCAAAGACATCAAAATACTAAATTATTGAACAAACCGAAATTGAATAGCAACAATTAACTAGCAATTAGCAAATATAATAGTCAATTAGCAATCTAAATCGAGCTTAATAAAAATTTATACTCACTTTCTTTCTCTTTCTCGCCGTCCTCGATGGACTCGTTGGCATTGCCATGTCTTTCAACAATAGTCACTTCAATCGAACTCGAATAGTTGAAGGCTTGAAGCCTGAAGGCGCTGGCGTTCAAGACTAGCAACAACCAACACTCAACAACAATCGGAGCAGCAGCCGTAGATGCGCTCGAGCGATTGGGATTTAGGATGTAACAACCATATATTTTCAGCCATTCGCATCCACACATATCGGACTTGAATTGCTCAAAATATCACATTGTAAATAAATCTAGAGAAAATGAAAAACAATCACAGAATCACAGACACAGAAATATCAGAATAACTCGCGGCGGAAATTAAAATACCATAGTAGTTCATGAATCTACTATAACAAAAGTCTCAAAACATATACATAATATCATTCTGAAAACATATACAATAGAAATCTCAAATACATAGAAGATCACTAATACAAGAGATGAAATAGACAATTGAAACTGAAAAGGATAGATAACTAGATAAGCAAAATCTCCAACGATTCCTAGTTCCAGAAAAAGAAATCCAAAGCTAAGCTGTAAATACTCAAGCTGACCCGAGCGTAAAGTAAAACACAAAACACTCGAGTCAGGACATACATACTTATATAGTGTAAACCAACTCAAGTGAACTGTAGTAGCAATGAACAAAAACTTAAAAGATGCTTGGGATCTCCCATCCTCTAAGGATCAGTTAAACCATAAATTAAATACATCCCGTGGTTAAAATTCCAAAATGGTACTTATACTTCTAAATCAAATATCATTTCAAAATTCAATATCACTTCAAATTCATTTAAAATATCAAAATATCATATCTTTTCAAACCCATATTCATTTTTATTTAATTTAAATACCATTTCAAATCACATTTAAATTGGTTTATATATCAAAGCATTAAACCAATTAAATATTCCAATTAAACTAATTAAATATTCCATTTAAACCAATTAAATATTCCAATTAAACCAATCAAATATTCCATTTAAATCATAAAAAATGAAGTTATTATATTTAAAAATCAAATATTAAATTCCCAAAAATCCTTTCGGAATCCATTTATTCACTTAAATTTATTAAAACAGTGAAATTTCAACTTTCGCAGCATTTAGAAAATGCTACCGTAAATTTACATTTGAAAGCATTTCCTTTTAACAAAGATAGCATTTACAGATATGCTGTAATAGGTTTTAGTTTAGTTTCTACAACTATAGCACTTAGTTCAATTTAGTTTTTTAGTTCATTTATATCAATGACAGCATTTACAAAATGCTGTAATATCTTTTACTTCAGAAATGATAGCATTTTAAAAACGTTGTTAATAAAATTCCAAGTTTTTGTAACAACCCTAGTTTTGGAGATTACCTGTGAATATTAAATTATAATGGTAGCTATAATTGTGAATTAAAATAAAATTGGAGAAATTAAATCGCTTATTTGGAATGAACAATGAATTTTGAAATAAAATGAGAAAATAAAGTTTGAAACTTTATTTTATTTGTTTGGGTTAATAATAAATGGAAAATAGTTTTTATTTAGAGAAAATGCAATAATTTTATTAATTATTGACAATTACATCTTTTAATAATTTTTAATGGAAGTATTTGATTTTTAAAGGCAGTTTATTTAAATTAAAAGGTGGAAATTGTTGTAAAAATGAGCTTTAATTATAAATTTGAGTTTGGAATGGTTAGTTATATTTTTCTAAGCAAGAAAAATATTTTTGTGGAATTTTAGAAGTTAAAAATAAGGTTTTGTGCATTTATTTGTGGAAATTGTGTATTTTTGTAAAATTAAGGATTTTAATAATAAAAAATGTTTAAAAAAATTAAAATTAATCTTTTTATATAGTACAAAATATGTTATTTCATAAGTATGTAAATTTACATACTTTGTTATGAAAATTTGAAAGAAAATAGCTTTTGTTTATTTACGTAGTGTAAATATGGCTTGGTGTTAATTAAATTAGCCTAAAACAAATTTATTTCTTTTAATTGATGGGTTCAAGGCCCACTTAGTAAACTTAACCAGCTAATTGAGAAAGAGGAAAGCAAATTCCTCGTCTTCCTTCTCTTTACTGTAAAAGAAAAAAAATGACCCCACTTCCCTCTTTCAAAGCAAAACCAAAATCTTCAAATTTTCATCAAATCATTGCTATAATTTATCAAATTAAGTCAATTTAGACAGGTAATCAACTTCTAAACCTAATTCCTTCATCAAATTTCAGTTTTGAAGATTATTTGATTGCTTTTAACTTTGTTTTGGCATTGCATGTTTATGTACATTTCATTCCTAGGTTGTTGAAGCTCTTTTGAGGCCAAAGCTTGCTCCTTTCCACCGACCTTTTCTTGTAGCTCAAGCATTTAGCAAGGTGAGTTGTAATACTCACAAATTCTAGCTGAGCCAAGCTCAAAAATTGCAAAAGCAATCAAAAATTTAGCTTTTGTTAATGAATTTTTAGTTGTTTTTCTGTCTGAAATATGTTTCATATTGCCTATTTGAATGATCACAACTTTAGATTCCGACAACGAAATGCTGCCGGATTTCTTGCATGGGTAGCTTGCATGTTGAACTTCATTTCTGCAAATTTTGGTTGAAATATATTGTCGTTTGAATGTTCAAAACGTTGCTGCAAAATTGACTCAGGCACAGATTTTTGCCTGTAGTTATTTTGAGTTGATGCAAACATGGCCTGAGTCCATGTTTGAGGCCGCATAACTCATTCTTTCTTACTGGAATTCAATGGTTCTTTTTTTGATTGAAAGATGAAGTTTTCTTTTATAAGCTTATCAATTTTGAGCTTAATCCAATATCATTTGTTCCTCTGTTTTATGCCTGGAAGTTGAACCCAGGATGGTTTCAGGCCTGTACATTTTTGGTTTTTGAAATGTTGCAAACATGGCCTGAGTCCATATTTGAGGCATCATAACTCATACGTTTCATATCGGATTTGAGTGATTCTTTTTGAAGATTGAGGTAGGTGTGTTGATTTACATTTCAATTAAATTTCATGACAATATGGGTTGATTTTCTATTTCTAAACTACTATCGAACTTGTACCCACAGCTTATTGTAATTCACTGTTTTAAACCTCGTTGTGGTCCGACTTTGAAACGACGCAGATTCTTCGTTTCAAATCAGATTTGAACAATTATTTTTGAAGATCGAAGTATAAGTATTATTCTATGCTTCTATAAAATTTCACCAAGATCTGGGTTACTTTTCCCCTTCGAACTCATCGTCAAATTTGAACCTTTGCGCTGTTTTTACACCGCAGTTTACAGTGGTTTTAGTCCAACTTCGGAACGATGCAGTTTCTTCGTTTCAAGTCGTAATTGGGTGAATCTTTTTTCAGATTGGAGTAGGAATGTTAAAAAATATTCCTACGAAATTTCATGTCATTTGGATTCTGTTTTCAGGTCCAAACCTGCTGTCGAACTTGGATTCGCAGCGTGTTTTCAGCGGTTTTTATACTTGAATAATTTCCGCCATTTATGATATTTTCCCGAATTCTTGAATTTTCTCTCTAGATTTTGTGCACGGGTTTTATAAAGCATTTTAAAGTGTTTTTCAAACAAATTGGCTTGTGAAATTATTATTTAATATTATTTTGGTTAAGTGTTTTTATGTCATTTTTCCGTCTGATTTTTGACATTTACTCATGTTTTGTGTTATTTCTGAAGTATTTTCAGGGCTATGACGCCTTTCAATAGGTTAGCCCAGTTTTGATGAATTTTGAATTCAAATATTGAATTATTTGAATTTAATTTGAATTTAAATTTGAATTTCCGGTTGAGTGGAATTTTGCTTGTTTTTGGTCGTTTTCAAGCACGGTTTTCTGCAATTCTTTTTGAAATAATTTTTAAAATTTAGGGGATTTATATTATATAATATTTTAAAGTATTTTCAAGTATAAAACCTATTTGTTACTTATAATAAGGGAAATTTTCAAATATGGTTTCCAAATGGTTTTCGAAATCAGTTTTAAAAGCTTATTTTCAAGGAAAATTATTTTCTATAAAAATTACACATTTTTGCATTGTCGAGCGAATGAGAAGGAGAGTTAAATGTTTGGGTAAAACGCGTAGTATGGGATACGTGCATTTATCCTTTCGGTTAATTTCTAACTTGCCCGTTTGATCGTTTTGGCCTACGGGTCTAGTTTACCGATGATATGAGGTGAACCTTTTACTGCTTTGAGTGTGAAATTTACTAGCGGTTAGTAAACCTTTAGTGAGAACGGGTGGTATGGGACACACGTTAACACTTTTCGGGTTCCTTTCCGAGAGTTTGTGACACATTTGCCTGTTGGCATGCCAGTACTGGACCTTCGGGTCATTTGCCATTGCGGCGTATTTGTCTTCGGACGTTTGCCATTGCGGCGTATTTGTCTTCGGACGTTTGCCATTGTGGCGTATTTGTCTTCGGACGTTTGCCATTGCGGCGTATTTGCCATTTGACGTTTGCCTTTGGGCGAGGTACCTATTATGTGAAACAGTATTCGGCAAAAATAGCACGTGCAAAACCTTTTTGAGATGATTTTTACCCTTGTATGTTGTCATTTTGGAATAGGTCCTTTGAACCATTCGGTGGCGATTACTCTAGGATTTTGGACTCTTGGGAATTCTTTTGAGATTTTCATTGCCTACACTGGCGTGTTGAGATTTGCCTTTTGGCGTATATGTATATTGAGATTGCCTATTGGCGCTATTTATGGGATTTGCCTTTTGGCGTTGCATGAGATTTTTATCTCTTTGTTGACATTTGCCTTATGGCTTATGTCGAGATGGCTTTTGCTTATGTTTTCCTTAGAGTTGCTGATATGGCGGGTTTGGAAATACTCTTTTGGGAGTTTACATTATATTATTCTCTAAACCATTCTTATTTGATTTATGATTGCCGATGATATGAGGCATGCTACATTTTAGTGATTCATGAGATTTTTCGTCTCCTTTGCGTTTTATGCTTATTGAAGCAATCATATTCTATCACCTAGTCTAATTATATATGCCATACATGATGCGTATCCTCCATATGTCTATGGTTAACTTTCTTATTGTTTCTTCTTGTTTAAGAAGAATATCACTATACTCTATTATTCCGCTATCACCTTTTACCGATTCGTTTAGCTAGACTGACCCGTGTATTTTATACTCGGGTCAGACCGAGGTGTTTCAGGTTAGGTACTTTTGGACTTAGCCTATTCTTCTTCTGCATGGACTATTCTGCTAGCCCTTTTTGTCGTAGCTTTTCGTGTAGTCCTTTTTGGTTTGCTACTCTGATATGTATATTCTTTTGATTCGTGTTTGTACTGTGGTCGTCATACCACATATGTGATGTATCATTTTGTATACTTTGTGATGTATCTGTGTATGTGTGTATCTATGGGATTATCTGCTGTTCTGTGATGTGTTTTACATTTGAGTTATTGTATTTTGTTCTGATAGATCCTATAGCCACCTATGACTTTGTACTAATTATTTATTGGACATGTCGATCCACTTGAATCAGGAAAAAATGGCATTGTCGACGTATTCAATAGATATTTAAGACAAGGCTATAGATGGTCGTTCCTATCCAGCCCTATTCTCTGCATTAGCAGACAGTATTACCCAGTAATGCTCTTTATTAATGTGGGTCTCGGGGTGGGGCGTTACAGCTTGGTATCAGAGCTGAGCTCAGAACAAAATATGATAAACACAGAATATAAACACATATTACAGTACATCCAAGTATAATACAAGTGATAACATAGTTCCCAACTATCGTATTCCTCAATCGTGCCTTTAGTCTTTGCTTTTTCTTAGAATGGATAATAAGTTTAAAAACATTATAAGGGTTTTAATTATCACTATTTTTTAAAAATAGTAGAAATTATACCTCAGATGGCTTAGTTTTAAATTATGTGTTTTGATCCATAATGATTAGAGTTGCGCAGCAGAAATGGTGTGACCGTTTTCGTTGGGCACGTTTAATGCTTTGTTTTCAATAAATGCTTGTTTGGTTGATAATTGTATGAATGTGTGTTAGCTTAGTAATTGTTGAAATAATATTGAGTAGGTGATATAATTTAGAGTTGAAACATACTCAATGCAAATGATAAGAACTTGCGGTGTCTTCAAGTTGTAGCACATTTTACAATAACTTGCGGTTTCATAACTTAACCGTTATTTTTAAAATACATTTCCCATTTTACAAGTTAAGTTAAAATTCAAATTACTTTTTCTCATTAATATATTTAACTATTTTTAATTCATTAGAAAAAAAATAACACATTATAAAATCATTTTAAATTCAAATTTAAATCTATTTATCATACTTTCTTGCTTAATTTAAACTCCATTTGAAAATAAAATCATAAATTCCAAAAGTATATTTCAAATTTCTACTTTACCATTAATTAAT
Source organism: Allium cepa (assembly GCA_030765085.1). Classification (NCBI taxonomy): domain Eukaryota; kingdom Viridiplantae; phylum Streptophyta; class Magnoliopsida; order Asparagales; family Amaryllidaceae; genus Allium; species Allium cepa. Next base: position 560,830,911 of record CM060938.1, read on the forward strand.
TTCGCTTATTAATTTGTAGAAAATCAATAATAATTTTTAAAAATCATTTTTAATTAAATTTAAATCAAAATATCATAATATTTACATTCCTAAAATACTTTCAACATTTCAGAAATATATATATCAACCACGGGTCTATATTTAATTTTCTATCCTAAATCAAGTGATACGGATAATATATCATTTCAATCCGTAATTCACAAAGTAAAAATCCGGGTTCTATCATTTCAAACCCGCAATTCCAAGTTAAATGAAATAAATAAAAATCGTTCTGGCCTATAATTTCAGCCCATAATGATTTTTCCCTATTCTAAAGTCCGTTCGGGTATGTATCATTTCAACCCATAGTGATTCTAATCTACAGGGAACTTGCAGTGTGATAAACTGATATAAATAAATAGAATAGCATTATATAACAGTAACAGATGACATGACAAATGTATAAACAGGGGTATGCATCATATGATCATACCATAGGCATTTATAACATGATAATATAATTCACAGATTCACAGGATGTCAATTTACTAATTATATAAGTACAAATGTCTGGTGAGAAATACTCACCTCTACAAGCTGGAGATAACAGATTCAGACACACAAACAAAGACTCGAAAAGCACGAAGGCATGACTATGCATTCAGGTGAGGGGAGAGCTAAAGATACTATCTTGTTCATATCAAACAAAAACAAGATTGCAACATGAATATACAACCCAAAATATGACATTAAATAAGCTAGAATTTATGCACAACAAAGAATCAAACGATTTGCACTTGCTTTCACAAATATTATGCTCGGCCTATATGGTGAAAATACACGTCCATGGTTGCGTAAATGAGTCAAGTATGGATCCATATATGGTCGGCCTAGCAAGGAATGAAGGCATGGAAGTTGCTTATGTGATTTATGGCATGAATAAACATAAAGTCAAGGCAAAGGTGAATTTTTATGCAACCATATGGTTCGGCCATGGCCATGGATGGCTCGGCCAGCCCTGGTGGATGCTAGGGGATGGTGTGGCAGTGGCATAGGGCCAGGTAGGCGATGGTGGAAGTGGTGGCCAAGAGGTGTGGTGAAGTGGTGAAGGCAATAGGTGGGCTCGGCTATGCATAAATAAGAAGTGTTTGCTAATTTTTGTATGGAGCTTGCATCTAAGGGGCCACGGCCAGGTAGGTCAGTGGAGATGGAGGGTTTTGCAGCTAAACTAGGTGGTGATGAAGGTGGTGGTGAAGGTGGAGGCTATGGGCCGAGCAACCTAAGCGAAGGCAAGGCAAAATAATACATAAACAAGGAAAATTTGAAAAGAAAGTGAAAGAAACATTACCAATTTCTGTTTCAGAGTTGAAGATCGAGAATTTTGAAATGAGAAGCTTTTTTTTCGTGAAAAATGAAGGGTGATGGCTGAAGAAAGGATATGGTCAGCCAAATTGAATGCAAGTGTTGATTTGCAAATGAAAAGGTAAAAGGAGATGAAAAGTTAATGGTATATGAAAAGTTTAAAACTCTTTATATTTCCTTTTTCTTTATTCATTTTAAACACATGAAAAATGTAAATAAATAAAATAAAAACACAAAAAAATATGAAAAGAAAGAAATAAATAAATTTTGGAAAAATATAAATTAATTAAGAAACTAGCTTAAAAATAGAAACTAGGTTTAAAAATTTGTAAATAAATACAATAAGCTTTGGAAAAAATTTAACGTCACTTTAACAATGTTTAAAAAAATAAAAATATACCTAACATGTCATATAACACATATTAGAACATGATATGACAAATAAAAATATTATTCCTATAAATTAAAATAGACAATTTTATTAAATAAATCAATTTACAAATAATATTGTAAAAAGCATAACTTTTGCAATACAAATCAGATTTCAACAAAATGAAAAGTAATATTCTTAAAATTTAATCTATTCCCATAATAAAAGATAAAATTTAAAATTCAAATATTTAAATTTTAAAGTCAAAGTTTGACCAGATTAACCAAAAATCCACTTTTCTGGAAAATATTCTATTTATTTAGGTTTGAAATTATAATCCACATAAGAATCAAATTTATATTTAAAATAACAAAATTTATCCATTTTAATAAATATAATAAAGTTTTTAAATCAGAAATTCAAATAAAATAATTAAAATAAACAATTAAAATAAATCACAAAATTCAGGGTCCCTACTCAAATCTTTTCGTCCTCGAAAAGAACGAACAAGGAAAATAAGGAAAAGCAAGGTAGAAAAAGCAGATAGTACCTAAAAAACAATTCCGGATTCGAAGCACGAATGCTCTCGTCCGTCTCCCTGGTATAATCTCGATCATCAGTACTTCACAGTACTTTGATCAGACTAATAGATTTCCCTTTTAGCTGCTTCGTACCTCTATCGAGAATACGAAGTGGCTTCCTCTCGACAGTCAGATTAGGCTCAATATCCAAACCATCAAGAGCAGAAGGCTGAACAAGATGGGTCATGAAGATACCAGAGAAGATGTAAGGCGTGGAATACATCATGTACTCCAGAGCTTCTTAGGCAAATCCAAACGATAAGCCAAAGAACTAACTCTTTCTATAATGCAGAAGGACTCTTGAAGAGGGAGAGGAATAGAAATAGCTAGAAGGGAGAATATGTTGAAAGAAAAGAATGAACCATATTTTAAAACTATATAAATTTCAATTAATTTTTTATACCATTTTAAACATTTTATAATATGATGAATAGTCATTTGATTCAAATTTGTTAATTCGAAGTAAACAATATTCAAAACATTTTTAAATTATTTAGAAAAGTAAAATAAATGATCAAAATATACTTTATCTAATACTTTATCAAAATACTTTTATAACTCGATGTCTTAACAAGTTTACTGTCGTTCTTGTAGACTCTGGCCATGCGTTGATCAGGCGCAAAGCTAGAATTCTCCAGGTACTTAGTAGACTTGTTTCAACACCAGTGAAAATACTTGAAAAACCTTTTAAAATCAGATATGGAAAGTACAATCCAAATAAACAACCAAACCAAAACATGTCGATCATGGATCGCGTATACACAATGGTTACGCCTAGATCCCCCAGGAAACATCAGTATCCGTAGGCTGACTACCACAGCCCTGCGATTGTGCCATGAAGATTGGTAGTACCGCAAATACACAATGGTTACGCCTGGATCCCCCAAGAAACATCCGTACACTTAGGCTCTCGCAGCCCCTGCGGATTACGCTACCAAGCGACCCAATAGATCGCAGATACACAATGGTTACGCCTGGATCACCCAGGAAACATCCGTACCCGTAGGCTCTCGAAGCCCCTGCGAATTACGCTATGCAGTCATGCTCATAAGAAAAACCATGGAGATCGCCATGGAAGTCGATGGACACTCGAGTGTCATATCCGGAAAACCCAAATCAGAGAGAATAATATCGATAGAATGAATCCACAGTGTGGCCACAAAGCAGATATCAAGCAGAAGGCACTTTCCATATCTTTACTTCGAAAATATGTATCGTATAGTACTTTTCAAAATCACTTTCAAATATCATACTTATATAAAGCCCTTTCATATATAAGATTTTATTTTCAAATCGAATACTTTCCAAATCAATAGTATATCAAATCATACTTATATAGACTTCGATTATATAAGATTTCTCTTTCCAAATTACCTTACTAAATCAATAGTTTTCAAATCAATTTCATACTTATACAAATCCATTTTATATAAGTTCGGTAACCCCCAAGTCATATATTTAACAAAATAAGGTTCTCAATTTCAAAACATTTCAATATCAATTCAGTTTCAAAATATAAACGATTTCGCCAAATCATTCCTTCCAAATTAGATATATTCAGTTTCAAAGTTTCCTAAAACAATAGATTTAGAAAATAATCCTGGTTTCCAAATCAAAAAAATTTAGGTCGAACAAATACATTTCCAAAACCATCATATAAATACTGGGTTTAACTATCCAATCTATTTTAAAAACCAAATATCTTTCTCAAAATCAATTAGACCCAAAATAATTTTCAAGTTTAACTATCCCCTTTAAAACCTTTAAACTATTTATTTCCATATATGGAAAATCCAATTTACCATCGGAAAGATTATTACTCTATACACACACACACACACACACACTCTTTATTCAAAACATTCCAAATCTATATTTCGTACTAATATAGTTCAAATAGTCTTATTTATTTTACTCAACAAACAGTTTCCAACTTATATAAATCATATTACTTTATACTTTAATCATACAATACTCAACTTATACTCTTTATCAAATACCTTATATTCTTCGAAATTTATTAGCTTTGAAAATTAAACCTCGATTTGGAAGTGTTCGAACTTTAAAATAGTCGAAGAAATCATATTTAAAATCCAAAAGTTGGAAATCACCAACAAATCAGTAAATCAATTCCAATAGATAAGGTTATACCAGAACAATCTGAAACTCGAGGACTGAACACTGGCTTACTTTAAATTATTTCAAATACACACACACACACATATTTATCTTTCAAACATCAAACCATACTTCGAGATTTGAAATAAAAATTGGTTTCACAAAATCACTCGCATAGCAAAGCTACTAGAGTGGCCTCTCCCCTACTCTGAAACTCGAAAAACAATGTCGATGATGTGTGCACTCATCACCGAAATTATTTTCCAGCGCCAAAAGTGAGTTCTGGACTTCTATTTTCTTGAAATTTCTTTGAAATCTCTTCGAAATCATTGGATTTCATTCACATACATTTGAAACATTTCTTATTCAGAAAATATCTTTAAATCATATTATTATTATTATATATTTTCCAAAATCTTAAAACCGGTTTCAAAACACCGGAGTTCGATTCCTCGAAATTAAAATTCAAAAACCCTTCAGTTATAAATCATTTTTATATATGTTAAATTCTTATAAAATTTTCAAAATTTCAAATCCTTTCAAAGCTTCAAAATTTTATTTTAAAAGGCATATAATCCTTATCGAAAGCATTTCACTTTTATATAAAAAGGTGGTCATCCTTATCAAAATAATAATTTCGATGTATGCACAATTTCAAAATATAACCAAACACAAATTTCCAAGGGATGATTCAAGGATGGATTTCCAACAAACAGAGATTCAAATTTATAGAAACTCTAATCAAATAGAATCCTGATTCGAAGTTAAGCTTGAACTAAGATGAGATAATTTTATTACCAAATAGAAGATGGATAAGCCTATATAAATCGCGCGCGACCTTAACTGGTCAACCGTGACTTCAGGAATATAACCAATGCAGAAATCTAAGGCAAATCAACATTCGATCGCCAGAGATGGAATCCAGGTAGAGCAGGAGATAGATAACATCATAAACCGAGGATATAGAAATCTCTGGTGAATCAATGCCAATTGTGAAGGAGTTTCACCCCTTTACAAATCATTCAAAGATTTTGCGGAATCACCGATCTTTATAGAGGTCATTCAAAGTGGAGTTATGGAATGCCCCAAAAACGAAAGGATAAAAATAGGGAAGACAATACTGGATTTCAGAACCAGTTGGAGCATTCCAAAGTTCAAGGAATCCTAGTCGACAAGAATCCTAACCAAGATATTACTAACAAGGTAAATACAGAAGGAATGAAGTTTCGAAGATCTTGATTTCAAAAGAAGAAGATTTTTATACCAATATAGTCTTTGAAAATCCTTTAAAAATTATTTGGAAATCATTTTATACTTCGAAAATACGCTCTCTCACAAGGAAATGATTTTGAGATTGATTTCACTCATTTTAGGGTATTTCTACCCTATCTCTAATGATTGCTCTGTAGGCTATGGTTTGCCTAAAACTAAAGCTCTGATACCAACTGTAACAACCAGATATTTTCAGCCATTCGCAACCACACATGTCGGACTTGAATTGCTCAAAATACTGCATTGTAAATAAATTTGGAGCAAATGAAAAACAATCATAAAATCACAGACACAGAAATATCAGAATAACTCGCAGCAGAAATTAAAGTACCGTAGTAGTTCATGAAGCTACTATAACAAAAATCTCAAAACATATACATAATATTAGTCTGAAAACATATACAATAGAAATCTCAAATACATAGAAGATCACTAATATAAGAGCTGAAATAGACAATTGAAACTGAAATGGATAGATAACTAGATAAGCAAAATCTCCAGCGATTCCTAGCTCCAGAAAAAGAAATCCAAAGCTATGCTGTAAATACTCAGGCTGACCCGAGCGTAAAGTAAAACACAAAACACTCGAGTTAGGACATACATACTTATATAATGTAAACCAACTCAAGTGAACTGTAATGCACAAAAACTAAAAAGATGCTTGGGATCTCCCATCCTCTAAGTATAAGTTAAACCATAAATTAAATACATCCCGTGGTTAAAATTCCAAAATGGTATTTATACTTCTAAATCAAATATCATTTCAAAATTCAATATCGCTTCAAATTCATTTAAAATATTAAAATATCATATCTTTTTAAACCCATATTCATTTTTATTTAATTTAAATACCATTTCAAATCACATTTAAATTGGTTTATATATCAAAGAAAATATTCCAAAACCAATTAAATATTCCAATTAAATATTCCATTTAGACCAATTAGATATTACGATTAAACCAATCAAATATTCCATTTAAATCATAAAAAAATGAAGTTATTATATTTAAAAAATCAATTATTAAATTTCCAAAATTTTTAATCCTTTTAGAATTCATTTATTCACTTAAATTTATTAAAACAGTGAAATTTCAACTTTCGCAACATTTAGAAAATGCTACGGTAAATTTACATTTGAAAACAATTCCTTTTAACAAAGATAGCATTTACAGATATGCTGTAATAGGTTTTAGTTTAGTTTATACAACTACAGCACTTACAAAGTGCTATAATAATCCTTAGTTCAATTTAGTCTTTTAGTTCATTTATATCAATTACAGCATTTACAAAATGCTGTAATGTCTTTTGCTTCAGAAATGATAGCATTTCAAAAATGCTGTTAATTAAATTCTAAGTTTTCAATACAATTTCATAAACAATTAAATTATAATTTAAACCATTTTTAACTTATAAAAAATATCACGTTTCTCACTTTAAAAATGATCATTTAAATACTTTTAATTCATGATTTTATAAAGTGAAATTTCACAATTTAATACCAAATTTTAATAATTCACTTATTAAAATCAATATACCATTTCATAACATTTTCACTTGCTTATTATTTAAATTGACCATTTTATAAATTAAATTTAAATTCCATTTTTATTTTCATAACTTAACCTTTATTTTTAAAATACATTTCCCATTTTACAAGTTAAGTTAAAATTCAAATTACATTTTTCTCATTCATATATTTAACTATTTTTAATCCATTAGAAAAAATAAATAACACATTATAAAATCATTTTAAATTCAAATTTAAATCTATTTATAATACTTTCTTGCTTAATTTAAACTCCATTTAAAAATAAAATCATAAATTCCAAAAGTAACTTATATTTCAAATTTCTACTTTACCATTAATTTATTTCACTTATTATTTGTAGAAAATCAATAATACTTTTTAAAAATCATTTTTAATTAAATTTAAATCAAATATCATAATATTTACATTTCTAAAATACTTTCAACATTTTAGAAATATATGTATTAACCATGGGTATGTATATAATTTTCTAACCTAAATCAAGTGATACGGGTAATATATCATTTCAATCCGTAATTCACAAAGTAAAAATCCGGATTCTATCATTTCAAACCCGTAATCCCAAGTTAAATGAAATAAATAAAAATCGTTCAGGCCTATCATTTCAGCCCATAATGATTTTTTCCTATTCTAAAGTCCGTTCGAGTATGTATCATTTCAACCTACAGCGATTCTAATCTACAGGGAACTTGTAGTGTGATAAACTGATATAAATAAACAGAATAGCATTATATAACAGTAATAGATGATTTGACAAGTGTATAAATGGGGGAGTGCATCATATGATTATAACATAGGCAGTTATAACATGATAATATAATTTACAGATTCACGGGATGTCAATTTACTAATTATATAAGTATAAATGTCTGGTGAGAAATACCCACCTCTACAAGCTGGAGATAATAGATTCAGACACACAAACAAAGACCTAGAAAGCACGAAGGCACGACTACACATTCAAGTGAGGGGAGAGCCAAAGCTACTATCTTGTTCATGTCAAACAAAAACAAGTTTGCAACATGAATATACAACCCAAAATATGACATTAAACAAGCTAGAATTTATGCACAACAAAGAATCAAACGACTTGCACTTGCTTTCACAAATACTATGCTCGGCCTATATGGTCAAAATACACGGCCATGGTTGTGTAAATGAGTCAATTATGGATCCATATAGGGTCGGCCTAGCAAGGAATGAAGGTATGGAAGTTGCTTATGTGATTTATGGCATGAACAAACATAAAGTCAAGGCAAAGGTGAATTCTTATGCAACCACATGGTTCGGCCATGGCCATGGATGGCTCGGCCAGGCCTGGTGGATGCTAGGGGATGGCGTGGCAGTGGATTAGGGTCAGGTAGGGGCTGGAGGAAGTGGTGCAAGTGGTAGCCAAGAGGTGTGGTGAAGTGGTGAAGGCAATAGGTGGGCTCGGCTATGCATAAATAAGAAGTGTTTGCTAATTTTTGTATGGAGCTTGCATCTAAGGGGCCACGGCCAGGTAGGTCAGTGGAGATGGAGGGTTTGGCAGCTAACTAGGTGGTGATGAAGGTGGTGGTGAAGGTGGAGGCTATGGGCCGAGCAACCTAAGCGAAGGCAAGGCAAAATAATACATAAACAAGGAAAATTTGAAAAGAAAGTGAAAGAAACATTACCAATTTTTGTTTCGGAGTTGAAGGTTGAGAATTCTAAGACGAGAAGCTTTTTTTTATTATGAAAAATGAAGGGCGATGGCTGAAGAAAGGATATGGTCAGCCAAATTGAATGCAAGTGTTGATTTGCAAATGAAAAGGCAAAAGGAGATGAAAAGTCAATGGTATATGAAAAATTTAAAACTCTTTATATTTCCTTTTTCTTTATTCATTTTAAACACATGAAAAATGTAAATAAATAAAATAAAACACAACAAAATAATGTATGAAAAGAAATAAATAAGTAAATTTTGGAAAAATATAAATTAATTAAGAAAATAGCTTAAAAATAGAATCTAGGTTTGAAAATTTGTAAATAAATACAATAAGCTTTTGAAAATTTTTAACATCACTTTAAAATTGTTTAAGAAAAATAAAAATATACCTAACATGCCATATAACACATATTAGAACATGATATGAAAAATAAAAATATTATTCGTATAAATTAAAATAGACAATTTTATTAAATAAATCAATTTACATACAATATTGTAAAAAGCATAACTTTTGCGATATAAATTAGATTTCAACAAAATGAAAAGTAGTATTCTTAAAATTTAATCTATTCTCATAATAAAAGATAAAATTAAAAAATTCAAATATTTAAATTTTAAATTTAAAAGTCAAAGTTTGACCAGATTGACCAAAAATCCACTTTTCTCAAAAATATTCTATTTATTCAGGTTTGAAATTATAATTCACATAAAAATCAAATTGATATTTGACATAACAAAAATTTATCCATTTTAATAATATAATAAAGTTTTTAAATCAGAAATTCAAATAAAATAATTAAAATAAACAATTAAAATAAATCACAAAATTCAGGGTTGTTACATAGGAGGCTACATCTAACAGCGGCCGCAGATGCACTTGACTCAAGCGATTGGAATTTAGGGGAGTCTTCGACTAACTTCATAGATCTAGGTTTTTTTTTCATTTTCTATTGTTTGAAGTATGAATTTGCAATTACAGGCAGCCAGGCACGAGCGTCACAAGACCACGGAATAGACCTTTTTTTTGTTAAACGGTTAGTGGGGATACAATAGTGGGCTTTGCTTTGGGCTGGGCAAAAAACTAAATAGATTAGAAAATAGAACTAGTCGGTTAAACGCTAACCGACTGAACTAATTTTTGTTAACCGTTAACCGAACCGAAAATATTCTGTTCAAATCGGTCGGTTAACCAATGATGTCGATTAATTGATTTTAACAGTTAAGTCGGTTCGGTAGTGGTCGGTTAAGTCAGTTAAGTCAGTTTAGTTGGTTAAATGCCACCAATATTGGTGCCACATTACATTAGCACCGCAATTTCCATATATCATCCCAGATCTCTAAAGAGACATTGATGATGAACCTTCCCAATGTCCGTGAAGGCTATCAAAGTAGATACTGCTGTATAACGATACCGCTCCATATTAATGTTGTTTAGTAGTGATGCTGCTATATGTCAATACCACATTTAATGTCGCACTTTATTAACGTTCCATGTAATCCATATTGTATTCATTCAATGCCACCCTTTATTAGTGTCTCCCTTTGTTGATGTTACCCTTGATGCCACACTTCGTTCATACCATATTTAGTCAATAATGCCTTCAGCCATATTGAGTTTCATCAACATGATGACATGAATAATATTGATGTTGAATGTCGACAAATGAGAAGGCAGTCACAAACAAAAGAATTTCAAGGAGTTGTGGTAAGATTGTCACATTAATGGTTGCCTACATGATAATAAGTAACATACATTAATCGAGGCCGTATTTCATGAACATTGCATATTAACAATGTCACACAACGTCCATGCTATAAGATGTTGAAGGCTATGCAAAGAAAGAAGATTAAAATCATTTACAAAAGCAAGTTTAAGAGGGATTAGTATATCTTCCTCCATAAAACTTCAAAGGCCTTCACAACCATTCACATGCTCTATGGCACCTAAGTCCCACATCGCCAATTGAAGTAAGCCTACTTCCTTCTAGGCACTATAATCATGAAAGGAGCCCTTAACTTTTTTCTCACTCTTATCACTTTTTCCAATTAGGATCTTCTCCAAGTTCTCTTTATTGCGATGAAGAGAGCTCGAGGACAAACTAATGACATAAATGATAATGAAGGAGAAGATGACATATTTGTAAATAAGGGCACACGCAATTATAAAATTGCATATTCACACCATTTGTAACATATTCATGATTGAATAAAAAGACACACGACTTGAGAATATTTCCTATTATTTTAATTGTGTATTTCGAACATTAGTGAACATGGATATGCATATAATGAAGCTCTTTGGGCACAAAGCTCGATATAATTTATTTCAGAGAGGCTTCGATCTAAATAAGTGTTTATATGCATAATTGCTATCTTACCTATCATATATACAATAGGCTTTGAACTTAAAAACTTGACAATTCAAACAATCTTGTGAATTATCCTAAAACCAAAGGGTATTATTGGAATTTCTTCGAACATGACTCCTTGTATATACATGTTGAACGTTGAACCAAAATTCGGTTTAACATTTTGGGTTAAAACAAAAATTGGTATAACACCCATGATGCCGTGAATGATAAATGAACTGTGATTCGAGTATATATGATAACATAACCAAAAATGGTATAATCAATATTGAAATCAAGAATAGATCTAACATTTGATTTGAGGTAAGTACAAGATGATATAATTAGAAGATGAGTTATAATCCCCATGGGTTTTAGATGTTTCACATTCCAGGGCTCATATGTCATCTTGGAATATGATATTTGAGCTCTCTTAAGGTCGTTTGGAACAAAATGTTTGAATGCCTTTAAGATAACCTGGAATAAGATAAGAGTCTACATGGTCCATAGGAACAAAGCACTCCAAATCAGATGTCATATATCTAAAGGGGAAAGAGGATAAGTGGTAAGTATGCGGAAGAGCCCATTAATCTTGTTAATGATTTAATTAAATATCGCTTATGTTCATAGTCCAATACCCAAGTGTAATAGAAAAAATAGGAAATATGCATATAAACACTAGTTTAGATCAAAGCTCATAGAATCCATGTAAAATAGAATATCAATTTTTTTGGGTTTAAAGAGATTTATTATATGCATGTTCATTTCTAATAATGTTCAAAGTGCACAATCAAGGTAATATGTATGTCCAAGTCCTTGTTCATATAAATCGGTTATAATCAGATTATAACTATCCCCAATTTGATTTAGGGTTACAAGAGATTAATTATGAGAGTTGAGAAAACAAAATCAGCGTGCCCTCTCCATGACCCCTAGGTCCGTATTTATAGAGGTAGGTGCGTGGCATGGCGCATGGCTTCGGCTTGCTTGGCTTCGGCTATCATCAATGTTGCGTGGCGTTGAGCTTGGTTTAATGACGGCATTTAGCATCCCTTGAAAAATAGTAGAACTTTAGCACTGTCTTAGCAGGAATGGTCCTCGGCCTTGAAAAAGTTATGCATTAAAAAGCTCTCAAATGGTCATTGACGGCATTGGTTGGAAGCAACATTAAGCATTAGTGAAGAGTTACGTTGATATAGAGCAGTATTGATAAAGATAAATATAGCAATTTCCATAGATATTGATGATTCCCGGCATCAATATCGCACTCATAGATGTACAACATCCCCTAAAGATAAATGAAACACGATGTTATCAAGATATGACACTAGTTATTAGTGGCATCGTCCATCAGATAGCTTTGGTTATAATGTCATACGACATCAGTGTACAACGGTCTTGGTAATATGCGTTGCTATTTGATAGGCAGTGTTGACATTGAGGAAAGACGATGTGGGTGAGAAGCGGTGTTGCTTAAGAAATGACATTGAAGAGTGGCAGAATGGGATATAGGCAATAATGATAGAAGTCTAGTAATCTTTATCGAGCAATAATTTTTTTGAAATAATGACAATTCTATCTGATAACTCTTCCTCGAGAAGATTATTTCGCTTTGAAGCGCTATTGGATCATTTTTGATTGATCTTCCTCTAGAAGATTAATTGATTTGGAGCACTAATTTGCTTTGATTTAATTGACGTGTTTGGCACCATCTTAGGTGACGATCTCTTCTTGGATTGAACCCATTATCACTGTCTTAGGTAATGATTTAGCTTTTTTGTCTGATGCTTTTGGTTTGCTGTTCTTAAGCAGAGCCAAAGACCTACCCAATATCCCTCTAGGAGCTGCTTCAGTCCGGCCTTATAGACAATACTAAAGGTTGGTTCATTGCTTTGACCTGGCCATCTTAGTCGGTGTCAAAGGCTTACTCTGTCCTCCCTCTACGAGGCATTTCAGTTAGGCCTTATAGGTGGTATTAAAGGCGGGTCAGTGCTTTGACCTGGCCATCTTAACAAGTGTCAAAAGCTTACTTTGTCCTTCCTCTATGAGGTACCTTGGCCAGGCCATGTAGGTGGGACCGAGGGCTTGCGGGTGCTTTGTTCAAGCCTTTTTCAAATTGTACCAAAGGCTTACTTTGACGTCCCTCTAGAAAGTTCTTTGAACAGGCTATCTTGGTGGGGACAAAGGCTTTCGCTCTTTGCTACCATTTTAGATAGTGGTTTAGGCATTCCTTTTTATTTTAAGAGATTCTAAATCCTCAACCATGTAGATACACTCATTTAATCTTTCTTTATTCATCCATTGTTGGAAAATATAGTCACAAGTGTTCAGTATTCTATGTTCTTACTATCACGTTGACATTGAGTCGACATCTTAAAGGTCCCAGTTTGGATTACCTTGTGTATGATTAGAGGTCCTTCCCAATTCGGTACGAGCGGTCCATCCATTAGATTCTTAGTATTTGATATAACTATTCAAAGCACTGGATTTTCTTTTTGAAATGATCTTCTTTTTTACTTTATAGTTGTAATACTTGGAGATTCTTTGTTGGTATTCGGTCGGTCGTATAGCTGCTTCATCTCTTAAATCATTGATTAGATCTAGGGATTCTTCTCTTAATTCTTGATTCGGATTCAACGCATATGCAATCCTTCAATGAGAACGTACTTCAACTTTAATTGGAAGCTTGGCTTCACATCCATATATTAAGGAATATGGGGTGTGTCCAGTCATGGTTTTAGTAGAGGTTCTATATGCCCATAGAACAAGAGGTAATTCTTCTATCCAGTTTCCTTTGGCTTAGTCCAACAGTTTTTTAGGGTGGTCTTTATAGTTCAGTTGGCAGCTTCAACAACTCTATTTTCTTTGGGGTGAGATACAAATGAAAAGCTTTCGACGATTCAATTTTTATTATAGAATCGGGTGAATTCTTTACTTTCGAATTGAGTTCCATTATCATATATTATCTTATATGGAATTCCTAATCTGGTAACAATATTCTAGATTACGAACATGAGAACCTTTCCAGACATGATATTCGAAAGCGGTTCTGCTTCCACCCACTTCACGAAGTAATCAATGGCTACTGCTACATGTTTAACCCCTCCTTTGGACATAAGCAGTGGTCCAATTAGGTTAATATCCCATACATCAAGGCCAAGGGCTTAATATGGAAGTTAATTCAGTTAGCAGAAGATGAGGGATCTTAGAGAACCTCTAGTACTTTTCACATCTTTTTACATAATTAGTGGCATGGTTAGTGTAACATCCCCTATTTTGAGGCTCGAAATTAACCGCTACAGATGCAAAAATCATCGCTAGTTATTAATTCCCGACGACAAAATGTGAAACTATGTTAAACATATCAATAATCAGAAGCACATGAATATGAAAAAATTTCAAACACATTTTAGAAATAACTTTTACATTCCATTTCAAAATATAATTTCATATTCATTACATTATCCCATTTGTAGTTCCACATCCATAGAAAATATAATTATTACAAATTACTTTAAGGAAGACATATGAAGATGCCTCCATGGTTGATCAGAATCAAATATTTGGCAATTACATAACTTTCAATTACATCCATACAGGGAAATTTAAATAACACTGCAGATTATACAACAACTCCTACATTGCTAGATTGCCTCCTGCATGTCTTCGGAAGCTTATTCGCCCTACTAGAACCTGAAATTCCTTACTCTTGACCTACTCAATTGAGTACCCAAGAATTTAAGGGGAAAAACAAAAACTTCGGATCGCAAAAAGTCTGGTGTGAATAATAACCTACCATCTTGAACCAAATAGATATCCAGTGAGTCCATGCCGTTGAGCGGAACAGTTTTCCCCTCACTAGTGTCTTTACCAAAACATATTAACCATATATTATGCTCCTGTATCCACAATAGTTAGAACATGATAATAACATAATGATACATAAATTTGCAATACACACCGGATTACCCATCCAAGTCATTATACTACCTACCTTAAGTCATAGTTTTTCTAGGATCACTACAAACCTAATAGTTTTCATGGGCTAACTAATAACCTATCTCAAACCTTAGGGACAATCTGTCCAACTTCATAGTCTTCATGGGATCACTAAGAACCTATTGGTTTCTACCAATAACAATTTCCAATCATAGCTCACTATGAACCTATTGGATTCTCCAACAAAATCTTTCTATTCATTGTTTTTACGGGATTACTAAGAACCTATCGGATATCCTCCAATAGTATTACTCAAGACATAGTTTTCATGGGATGACTATGAACCTATTGAACCACTTCGATAACTAATTAATTCAATAACCTTTTTGGTAAGTTCTGGGCATCCTATATGATCTCCGGGATGTAATTCTACTCATACAGGATTTAATTCTATTAACACTCACTACAGGGTCAACCTAGCTGATCATTCTGCCCTTAATTCATAATGATATATTATTAAATTTCTTGAAACCATTTTCATAATGATATAATATCAGTCCCCTTAATTCATATTTAGCATAAGGAAAAATATAGCTCTTTATATTACCAAGTCTTATGTCATTTTATGAATCACTTTTCACATTACCGAGTTTATATTTAAAAATAATACGAGGTTGCCACCTTTTAAACAGATTAATATAGAGCAATGTTGATGTTAATACAATGTCGACGAAGAGGCTTAAGGCCCTTCGTCTTTAGTAAGATAATCATAAAACACACTATGTTAAAACCATTGACGCAAAGTCAAAGACCAAAAATTTAAATCCTTTTAAGTATTAAATTTTTTATCGTAAATGATGTTATCGAAAACCAAATTTTTACTAATAAAAGCATATACTTTTCACCAAATAATAATTCCTGTCAATTTCTATTGGATAAAAAAAACATTTTCCAACATATCCATTTCAAAAAAACTATTGCATAAAATTTTCAAGCTCCTAACAATTTTCAACTATAATTAATTAATATCATTAATTAATTACTAAATTAAATACTTATCTACCATAATAATTTCATAATAAATCATAATCACTTGAGAAAAATCCAAAAAAATCACAAAAATTCAAAAATGTTATTTTCTTTGTCATATAAAATTTTCGAGACTAGAACCCATATTTAATCATTTTTAATAATTAAACTCCAAAATAAATTCCCATCCTTCATTAGGAAATTCATAATATATTTTCATCAATTTGGAAAATCATTAAAATAAAAAACCGTCACTGAAATTAGGTTTTACACCACATATCCAAAAATTAAATCGTTTGAAGATCAAAATCTTTGGTTTACCCATAAAATCTATTAGATTTATTTTATAAAAATTCCAATAGCTCTTTACTCAATCCAAACAATGATAAATCATGGCAAACATATCATCATAATAGAATCAAACTACTTGAGATTTGAAAGCAAATAGGTATAAAATGAGATGGTTTATTATTATTTACCCGGAATAGATAAGTAGACTTGAATTTGATGACTGATTAAGGTTTCTACTTGAATCTCTAAGCTTTCTTCCTATTTTCCTCTAGTTTAATGGCTTGTCTTGGCTTACTTTTTCTTTGATTGTTTTGGTTAAAACGTGAATTATATGGGAGGGTAGGGTTTAAGGGATGAAAGGTTTATCTGTTCCTATTTTACCCCTCTCATATATCCTTTTTTGTTTTGAATTATTAAAACACTCTTAACAAATTAGTTAGTTAAGAACCGACCTTGTTGATTATTAAACCTCAATCTCCTTTTCATATTATACATCACACTTTTCTGTTTAATTTATCTAAGTAAATCTCTTAAATAATGTTAATCAAAATTAAAGGTGTTACAGGCTTCCCTCCTTAAAGAATTTCGTCCTTGAAATTCAGTAAGGACTATATAACAAGCATACCAAATATGCAAACCTCTGTAACAACCAATGCTAATATACCCTACTAGCTACTACGTCCATGCAAGGAATATAGAACATACCATCAAAACAATGCAGGATAAGTAACTTTAATCCCGTCTTCTATCTCCAAATATAGTCTTTCTCGTTGTCGCTCTACTGGACTTTTAGTAACTTGAATGTCTTTTTCCTTAACCTCTTCTCATCTATGTCTACAACACGAACTAGTTGTCTAACAAAAGTCGGATTCAGTTTTACTACCAAATCTTCCAGTGCAGTCAGAGCAATAGTAGTCCTCGGATCATGCACATACTTCCTAGGATGAGAAACATGAAATAAATTATGGACACCTCCCAAACTACTCGGTAATTCTACTCAGTATACAAGTATTTCGATCCTTTCTATAATAGGGAATAGTCAATCATATCTCGATGCCATTCCCTAACTTTTTAAATCGTACCGCACCCTTCATCGATGATACCTTAATGAAAACATGATCTTCAACCGAGAAATTTAAATATTTACGCCTTTTATCTGCGTAACTTTTATGCTGAGACTAAGCTTCTCTATCCTATCTCAGATTAACTCAATCTTCTCTATGGCTTCTCTTTCTATATCTGAACCAAGGACCAATCTGTCTCCGGCCTCTAACCAACATGCTGGTGATTTACATGGCCTCCATATAAAGCTTCAAAAGGCACATTCCTATACTTATTTGATAACTATTATTATTGGAAAACTAAAAAAGTGTAAATGGTCTTTCCATGAGCCACCAAAATCTAGTACACAAGCTCCCAACAAATCCTCAAGTACCTTATTTACTCTCTATGTCTACTCATCTATCTAAGGGTGATAAGCGATACTCATCTTAAGCTTTCCACCTAACACTTCCTATAGACTCTTTCGGAATTCACTAGCGAACAATGCTTCTCTATCACTGACTATACTACTCGGAATCCCATGCAGTATAACAATATTCTTCAAAAACAACTTAGCAATATAGCTGTCGTTCTGGTTGATTTAACGGGTATGAAATGCGCATTCTTGGTCAATCTATCCACTATGACCCATATACTTTCATTTCCCTTATTTGACTTTGGAAACCCATCAATAAAATCCATACATATCAATTTTATTTCCAAACCGGTATATCTAAAGGTTAAAGAAATCCACTTGGCTTCTGATGTTTGGCTTTCACTTGTTGGCAATTTGCACATTGCTTCACCCATAGGCCTACGTTGCTTTTCATACCTTCCTAGAAGAAACTCTTCTTCATATCTTGATACATCTTATTTCCTCTAAGATGAATTGTAAACTTCGATCGATGACATTCCCTAAGAACTTCCCTCCTTAGGTTACTAACATCGAGAACACATAACCATTCCTTCTTCCTTAACCATCCTCTCTAGTCAAGACTAAAATATTTTACATCATCGATCTTGGTTCCACCTTCCAATCTTCTAATCCTTTTGGCTAACACCGGGTCATCTATCTGCTTAGAAGCAATCCTTTCAATCAACATTGGCCGAACTTCCAAGTAAGATAACTTAGCTGTGCTTTGACTAGAACTAGTAATCGATATCAAATGCACACTACAAGTTGTCAATGCCTCTAGATCCTTCCACTCTTTCAACGTAGTTAAAACCACATTTTGATGTTTCCTGCTAAGTGCATCTGCAACCAGCTTCTTCCCTTTTCTAGGTGTATACTCAGTTCCAAAATCATGAGCTGCTAAAAACTCTAGCCACCTTTGTTGTCTCATATTCAACTCTTTCTGAGAGAATAAATATCTTAAAGACTTATGATCCGTGTATAGTTCAAATCTTTCTCCTAAAGGATAGTATCTCTAGTTTTTTAATGCAAAATTCACCTCATCCAACTCCAAATCGTGAGTTAGACATCTTACTTTATGCGGTCTGAGCTGCCAAGAAGCGTAAGCAATCAATTTACCCCTCTGCATCAACACAACTTATAGTCTTGTTCCACAGGCATCCGTATGCACCACTAAATCCTGACTCCTATTTGGAACAGCTAACACAGGCACAATAGTCAACAAATGTTCTAACTTAAGGAACACTTCCTCACATTTATCTGACCAAATAAACTTCAGTCTTTTCTAGTTAGCTTAGTTAAAGACACTGTTGTCCACGAGAGGTCCTTGATAAATCTCTGGTAATAGCTAGCTAGTCTAAGAAAACTCCTTACCCGATCACCGTCTCAAACCTCATCGAATTCTTAATAGTTTCAATCTTAGCTGGATCGATTGACAACTCATTCACTGGAACTACATAACCAAGAAACTTCACCTCTTTCTTTCAGAAATGACACTTCGAAAACTTCACTTTAAGTTGATGCTGCCTTAATGTCTCAAGCACTATTCTAAGATGAATCTCATGATCTCTTTCATCCTTAGAATATATCAGAATGTCATCAATTACTACCAATACAAACATATCCAGGTGCTCTCAAAAAATCCGGTTCATCAAATCTATAAAGAAATCTGGAGCATTTGTTAATTCGAATGGCATCACTAACCACTCACATGAACCATATCTCATTCGAAACGCCGTCAAAGGAATACTGTCCTCTGCCACCCTTAATTGATGGAACCCTATTGCTAAATTCAACTAGGAAAATACTTTGGATCCAGTCGACTACTTAAATAAATCATAAATTCTCAGCAAAGGATATTGATTCTTTATCATTTTCTCATTCAACTTCCGGTAATCGATGCACAATCTTAATCACCTGTCCGATTTCTACACTAATATCACGGCTCCTTTCCAAGGCGAATCACTTTGTTCGTCGACGGAAATTCTATCGGTTTAGAAAACCATCGAACGAATTTAAATTAAAAATAACCGGAAGCGCACGGCGTACTATCGTAGTACGTGGCGAATACGGGTCGATCCATAGGGAATTGTTGATTTTAAAGTTCTATTCAATCAAATTATACCGAAGTCGAGAGTGAATAGCTAGAAATGTAAGAAACTAACAAAAACTAGCAAAAGAAAAATAGATAAAAATATGAGAGTTAAATGACAATTTAGAGATAATTCCACTCTCTAGATCATATAGTTCAACAAATTATGAAATTATCATCTCTTTTTTGGTCACAAGTGAATTTAAATGATGTGTTTATCATAAGTATGACTCATTTGTGCTATTAATTAGCTCAACATAAGCCATCAAACCATAACACAACATTTAAATCACTTACTAACTCTCATGAAAATGACAACAAAGTTGAATGCAAAATCTATTTTAAGCATGGCCTATTAACTATTAATTAGAAATATAAGCCATCAAATTTCAATTTTAACAATCAATTCTTTGCCATAATCATATGTAGATGAAGAGGCAATTTGTGTTTTGTTTGTTTAAGCATAGCCTATTTTTTATGAACAACATAGACTATCAAAATCAAAGCTAAACAATATCATTAAACCACTTCAAGCATTGTCATTAAGCACAAAAAGAGAGCTATAATTATCAAAATGTTGAAGCTACATGATTAGAGGCTTCATTAGCCCTAAATTGAAGGGATTAGCCTCTCATATTTGTTATCAAAATAACAAATGTAGCTTGCAACATTAAAGGAAAAGAGAAAGAAAAACAGAGCAAAGCAAAAAAAAAAACTAAATAATCTACTTACATGAAATAAGAGAGATCTACACTACTTGCATAAAAAGAAATGAACATGTAATTAAAAAAAAACCATAATTAACATTGCATAAAAAAAAGAATTACATAAGAGAAGAAATGGCTAAGTAGCCATGGAAAGAAAGAGAGATTTTTTTTTATTTGATCTAAACTAACTAAAGAGAAGGAGACCTAAGAGAGACTAAGAGAAGAGATTAAGAGATGGAGGCTACATGAAACATATGGGTATTTATACATGTTTAAAACCCTAATTCCTATTTTTGGGGAATGCCCAAAATGCCCATGAGAAAGTGTGGAGGCCAAGTTATCATTAGCATGTTTTAATCCCCACTTAAATGTACATGAAGCCATTAAATCCATAAGCATGTGCTTTAGCCTTTAATTTGTACATTAAGCTAGGTGGGTAGGTGGGGTCCTCCATGATCTTCACTTTGAATTATTTCCATCTTCATTCCTTTGTAATTATTTTGTGCATGCATATGTCTTCATGAACCCACCAATATGAGAAGCTAAATTCCTACAAAATATTATAGAAATTTCCAATTAAATTCTCTGAAATTAATATATGCACACAAATGACCATTTTGCCCTTATATGAAGATGAATATGTGAAAATTTGGAATCAATATGGATTTTGGTTAAAACAAGTTAAAATACCCAATATGATCATTTATTTAATTTAAATAGATTAAATATGGCGATAAATATGTGCACATTTACGTGCACATCAGATACCCCCACACTTATCTTTTTTATTCGTCCTCGAATAAAGAAAAAACAAACTAAGATAAATCCGTTTTCGTAGGAAGCACGATTGCATTGAGCGTATGCAACATACAAAAACTTGTTCGTCGACGGAAATTCTATCGGTTTAGAAAACCATCGAACGAATTTAAATTAAAAATAACCGGAAGCGCACGGCGTACTATCGTAGTACGTGGCGAATACGGGTCGATCCATAGGGAATTGTTGATTTTAAAGTTCTATTCAATCAAATTATACCGAAGTCGAGAGTGAATAGCTAGAAATGTAAGAAACTAACAAAAACTAGCAAAAGAAAAATAGATAAAAATATGAGAGTTAAATGACAATTTAGAGATAATTCCACTCTCTAGATCATATAGTTCAACAAATTATGAAATTATCATCTCTCTTTTGGTCACAAGTGAATTTAAATGATGTGTTTATCATAAGTATGACTCATTTGTGCTATTAATTAGCTCAACATAAGCCATCAAACCATAACACAACATTTAAATCACTTACTAACTCTCATGAAAATGACAACAAAGTTGAATGCAAAATCTATTTTAAGCATGGCCTATTAACTATTAATTAGAAATATAAGCCATCAAATTTCAATTTTAACAATCAATTCTTTGCCATAATCATATGTAGATGAAGAGGCAATTTGTGTTTTGTTTGTTTAAGCATAGCCTATTTTTTATGAACAACATAGACTATCAAAATCAAAGCTAAACAATATCATTAAACCACTTCAAGCATTGTCATTAAGCACAAAAAGAGAGCTATAATTATCAAAATGTTGAAGCTACATGATTAGAGGCTTCATTAGCCCTAAATTGAAGGGATTAGCCTCTCATATTTGTTATCAAAATAACAAATGTAGCTTGCAACATTAAAGGAAAAGAGAAAGAAAAACAGAGCAAAGCAAAAAAAAAAACTAAATAATCTACTTACATGAAATAAGAGAGATCTACACTACTTGCATAAAAAGAAATGAACATGTAATTAAAAAAAAACCATAATTAACATTGCATAAAAAAAAGAATTACATAAGAGAAGAAATGGCTAAGTAGCCATGGAAAGAAAGAGAGATTTTTTTTTATTTGATCTAAACTAACTAAAGAGAAGGAGACCTAAGAGAGACTAAGAGAAGAGATTAAGAGATGGAGGCTACATGAAACATATGGGTATTTATACATGTTTAAAACCCTAATTCCTATTTTTGGGGAATGCCCAAAATGCCCATGAGAAAGTGTGGAGGCCAAGTTATCATTAGCATGTTTTAATCCCCACTTAAATGTACATGAAGCCATTAAATCCATAAGCATGTGCTTTAGCCTTTAATTTGTACATTAAGCTAGGTGGGTAGGTGGGGTCCTCCATGATCTTCACTTTGAATTATTTCCATCTTCATTCCTTTGTAATTATTTTGTGCATGCATATGTCTTCATGAACCCACCAATATGAGAAGCTAAATTCCTACAAAATATTATAGAAATTTCCAATTAAATTCTCTGAAATTAATATATGCACACAAATGACCATTTTGCCCTTATATGAAGATGAATATGTGAAAATTTGGAATCAATATGGATTTTGGTTAAAACAAGTTAAAATACCCAATATGATCATTTATTTAATTTAAATAGATTAAATATGGCGATAAATATGTGCACATTTACGTGCACATCACACTTGGTCTAATAATTTATTTCTTTCTAACTCCACTAGCTGGACCTTCAACTCCTTCATCTTACTAGGTGGTCCACTTACGGGTTCAGCTCCTGGTATAGATATATACGAAAATCAATAGCTCATTTCGGTAGTGGTCCTATAATAGGATCAAACGTATTTGTGAATTATCTCACAACCAAAACCTAATTTATCTCATCTTCTCCCTCTATTGCACCCAACAAAGGGTAGACATCCAAACTCGAATTCTCTACTGAGTATATGATTCGATTGCGACTATTTGGGTGTCTTAATGATATTTCCCTATCCTGGCAAAATATCCTAACATCACATATATATCTAACTAATCCATATCTAATATGATCCTGAAGCCCACAAAATCAAATACTTACAAACAACTAGCAAATTTATAACCTAATAAATCAAGTTCTAACTGGTCACATCTCATCCACAGAGTTGCATGCCCTCATATCAGATTTGCAACCCTTAAGGAAGTGATAAGGTATGATGGATTTAAACACAACTTATCTACCAAACACTGAGAGATAAAAGAATGTGATGCACTGGAATCAAGCAAGACTCTAACTGGTACGATATGAATCAAAAACGTACCTTCCATCATAGATTTTCCTTTCTTAGCAGTCATTGTTCTAGAAGATAATGGTTCCAAAGCAAAAACCTTTCCTTTATCATCTTTGTCCGGCTCTGGACACTGATATTTGTAGTTTTTTATCTAGTCGTAGTTGAAGCACTTCACATCTTTCTTCTTTGCAACCTTTTTCCCCTTGCTGATTCGAAACTCTTTAGCAGAATGTCCCTTCTTTTCATACTTGGAGCAATCAAGACCAGCTTTCCCTTTTTTGGCAACTCCACTTTTTTGAGCTCCCTTCTTCTTAAAGGACTTGTTTTCTTATTCCGAGAATTATAGTTCTCTACCGACTTCTCCTTCCCAAAGGTCAAAAACATTTCTTCATTTCTGGTAGCCATTTCCACTATAACATTCAATGGATCTCTGATATATGGCATATATTCCCTAGCAATCTTTGGTCTCAACCCCTAGATATATTTATCGATCCTCTTAATAACAGTGTCAATAGTGGCATATCCATACCTGATAGCTCATCATACTTAGCAGAGTACTCCAACATGGACATTTACCTTGTTCCTATTCCATGAACTTCTCGAGCAAGGCTGACGTGGCTACTTCATAGAAAAACCTTTCCTTGAATCTCCATCGAAATTCTGACAAAATCAATTCCTCTTTTGGTAACCCTATGGTCACCCCATTCCACCAGAACAAAGCAACTCCTTGCAACTGTCATGAAGCCAACCTACTTTTCTTCTCATCATTCACCGCAAAGATCCTTTCACGATGCAATAGTCATTCTCCACTTCTATTGCATCCTCAGTCCCCTAAAAAGGTTTCCCACCCAGTTGGTGTAATCTAGATTTAGTTTAGCATAGTTATTACCAGCTGGCGCTATGGGATTGACTCCTCCTGCATTAGCAGCATTTCCTCCATCTACTCCTGCAGCTACTCCAACTTCCATCATGTTATTGAAGAACTGATACATGGTCCCCAATCCATTGTGGGGTTGCAATACCTACATTAGCATTTACAATTTGATTAGCGTTTTCATGTCGATCCTGGTTCCTTTTAATGTTGGGACGAGAATTTCCAATGGTTGTGGCGATTTCGCCACCTAGATTCACTCTTATGTTTCCTGCCTCCATATCTATCATTCTCTTAAATCTACATACGAGTCTTAGTGAGATACAGAAGAACGGTCTAAGGGAGAGAGGAGAATACATAATTATATATAGCAAATACAAGTACATTACTGTAGCATTATCCCATAGCCTAACCTTATTCTTTGATTTGTTTCGATTATGCTATAAAAACTCTTTATGTTTAAAATTATTTTAATCATAAACCTATGATTTGACACCAACATGTAACATCCCCCATTTTAAGGCCCAAAACTAACTGTTACGGATGTTGCAGTCATCCATAATCATTAATTCTAATGACAAAATGTGGCTATGTTAAACATGGCAATAATCAAAAGCACATGAATATAAATAATTTTCAAACACAATTCAGAAATAACTTTTACATTCCATTTCAAAATATGATTTCATATTCATTACATAATCCCATTCGTAATTCCACGTTCAGAGAAAATATAATTATAACAAAATACTCCAGGTGTGACATATGAAGATGCCTCTCTGGTTAAACAGAGTCAAATATTTGGCAATTATATAACTCACCATTACATCCATATAGACAAACTTAAACAACACATCAAATTAGAATAGAACACTTACATAGCTAGATTGCCTCTTGCATGCCTCCAAAAGCTTATTCGTCCTACTAGGAAACCTGAAATCCCTTATTCCTGACCTACTCAATTGAGTACCCAAGAGTTTAAGAGGAAAAACAAAAACTTCGGGTTAGACAAAAAGACTGGTGCGAATATTAACCTTCCATCTCGAACCAAAAAGATGTCTAGTTAGACCACGCTACTAAGCAGAATGGATTCACTGGTATCTTTACAAGAACATATTAACCTTATATTGTGCTCCTACATCTACAATGGTTAAAACATGATAATAACATAATGATATGTAAATATGCAACACATGTTGGATTACCCATCCTAAGTCATTATACCACCTGTCTCAAGTCATAGTTTTTCTAAGGTCATTATGAACCTAATAGTTTCCATGGGCTGACTAATAACCGTCTCAAACCTTAGGGATAATCTGTCTAACTTCATAGTTTTCATGGGATCACTAAGAACCTATTAGTTTATATCGATATTAATTTCCAATCATAGTTTTCATGGGCTCACCATGAACTTATTGGATTGTCCAATAACACCTCTCTGTTCATAGTTTTTATGGGATTAATAAGAACCCATCGGATATCCTCCAGTAGCATTACTCAAAACATAGTTCTCATGGGTTGACATGAATCTATTAGACCCATCCAATAACTTGTTTAAACCAATAACCATTTTGACCAGTTCTGGACATCCTATACTTCTAATCTACTCGATCTCCTGGATGCAATTCTACTCACACAGGAGTTAATTCTATTTATACTCACTATTGGGTCAAGTTAGCTGGTTATTCTACCCTTAATACCCTAAAATGCAGTTATGGGTCATAAATAATATGAGTATAATAATAACAAATATGCATAATAAGTGATTAAATAAACACACGAACATATAACATCCATCATTCAAATATGTTTAATCATTCAAATATGTTCAATTATTGTTTTTTATATCTCATAATTACTTGATCATTTGTAATATTTTCTTTGGAATTTTGAACTCAAAACTTAAGCTAGTCCATTATCAAATTCCTTGAAACCATTTTCATAAGGATACATGATTAATCCCCTTAATTCATATTTAGCACAAGGAAACATATAGTTCTTTATATTACCAAGTCTTAAGCAGTTTATAAATCACTTTTTGCATTTCCATGTTTATATTTGAAAATGACATGTGGTTGCCACCTTTTAACTAAATTAATATAGATCAACATCGACATCAATACAATGTCGATAAAGAGGCTTAAGGCTCTTCGACCTTACTAAGATAATCATAAAACACATGTGTTATAACTATTATCGACCTCCATCCAAAGTCGAAGATCAAAAACATAAATCATTTTAAGTATTAAAACTTATCAAACATGATGTTGTCGACTTTCATACTCTATAGGTTATCCGCCTATATAACTGTGTTGACGCTAATAGTCACGACGACAATGCCATACTAAATCATTATTAAAGCAATACAATGGACCTCGCCGACCTTGATGGATAGTGGCAACAAGAAAAGCTGCATTGTTATGAATACTTACTTAGTTTACTTTAGCTATTATGCTGCTTAATAGATATATAGGGTCGTAGTCAAGACATGCGATGTCACTGCCATTGGTATAGATGACTTAGAAGGGGTTCAGTACAATAGTATGTGGCATTAGTTAAAACATAGTAAAGTTAGATGAATCACGAAGTAGCGATGCCGCCCTACATTGATTTTCGATGATGTCGGTGCCGACATTGTTAGAACCCTTCCATAGCCATCGAAGTAACCATCATAAGCTTTCTTTCATGTCAATGACGACACTCATGGAGGCAGTGTTGTTTAGGCTCGGCGAGAATACAAGCAACATGACACGATCGTAATTTTCACAAATACTATTTTTTGAATAATAAAAGCATAAACTTTTCACCAAACCATAATTCTTATTCAAATACTATTGGATAAGAAACATTTTTTAACATCCCCTTTACAGAAAAACCGCTGCTTACATTTTTTAAGCTACAAAACAAATTTCAACTTTAATTAATTAATATCCTTAATTAATTATTAATTTATATGCTTATCTAGCATAATAATTTCATAATAAATCATAATTGCTTGGAAAAATTCACTAAAACTCAAAAATGTTATTTTCTTTATTATATAAAATTTTCGAGACTAAAATCCGTAGTTAATCATTTTTAATTATCAAAACCCAAAATAAATGCCTATCCTTTATTAGGAAATTCATAATATATTCTTATTAGTTTGAAAATTTTAAAAATAAAAATCCATCACCAAAATTAGGTTTTACACCACATGTTAAAAAATCAAATCGTTTGGAGATCAAAATCTTAGGTTTACTCGTAAAACCAATTAAATTTATTTCATAAAATTTCCAACAGCGCTTTACTCAATCCAAATAACGATCAATCATGGCATATCATGTCATCATAAACGAATCAAACTACTTAACATTCGAAAGAAAATAGATATAAAATGAGATTGTCTATTATTATTCACCTTGAATGGATACGTAGACTTGAGATTTGATAACTAATTAAGGTTTCCTCTTGAATCTCTAAGCTTTCTTTCTCTTTTCTTCCACTTTAATGGTCGTCTTGGTTTTCTTTTTCTTTGATTGTTTTGGTTGAACACATGAATGATATAGGGAGGATGGTTTAAAGGATAAAAGGTTTATCTATTTTTTGCTTTACCCTTCTTATATATCATTTTATGTTTTAGGTTATTAAAAAAATATCATTAATTTAGTAAGTTAAGGCTCGACTTTATTGATAATCAAATCTCAGTCCCTTCATCTTACTACACATTACATTACATTATTCTATTTAATTCATTCAATTAAATCACTTGAATAATATTAATCCAAATTAGGGGTGTTACAGTCATTTGAGGCCATTAGAAGCCTTGTCACATAACTTTCTTAGCTAATTTGATACCATTAGAATGGTCTCTGCCGAATCCTTTGTGGGCCCCCCTTAGTAATTTTGCTCCTATTTCCAGATTTACATGCCTTAGGTAAGGGAGTAAATATCCCTTCTTATAAATTATCTCATTTACCATAATGAAGGTTGGGGCTTGATGCTTTATTCTCCTTGCCTCGTTTTGGTCTACCTGCAACTTTTCTTTTGTTATATGCTCGACGATAGGCGTCATCCAACTATTCTCGTACTAATTACCGATCTTCGTACAAAGAGATTTTTCTCGAATGATCTCAGTTTCATCTTCCGTCTCCTTGTGTATTAAGGCTTTAGACCTGGTCAACACTAAGGACTCCTTTTCTGGATTAGGACCTTTCTTCTTTATGCTAGGATTTAATTGGCAGCCTACTAGTACAATTCAAGCCGCTAGTGTTCCTTGCGAGTTGGCTTACTTACCAAAGAATCAGCTTGGGAATTCTTTCCTCTCGACACTTGGTGTACTTAGAAATCTTCAAATTGGGTCAACATTTTCAATATCTTTTTGACATATAGGATTAGCTTAGTATCCTTTGTTTGATATTTATGGTTTAGTTGATTCATCATCAATTGCGAATCATTGACAATCTCAACTCTAAGAATCATCAATTAAAGAGCTTGGGTAAGTCCTACTATCATCGACCCTTATTTTGCTACATTATTAGTATTTGAGAATATCAATTTCATTGCATAATGTATACAGTGCCCATCCAGGGTAATAATCACATATCCAGCTCTAACCCCATATTCATTTAAGGCCTATCTACAAATAGCTACCATTTAGGCCTTGGACAATTTTCCTTTTTCGTTTGCTCTTTAATAAATCCTATATATTCATTGATAAAATTGGCAAGAGCTTGTACTTTAATTGCTAATCGTGGTAAAAATTTAATGTCATATTGGCAAAAATCTATCCTTTATTTTACTAGCCTTCTTGTAGCTTCAGGCTTATTGAAGACTTGCTTGAGTGGAAAATTAGCTAGGACTTCAATTGAATGCACTTGAAAATAGGCTCTTAACTTTTGTGCTTTGAGTATTAGGTAGTATGCTAGTTTTAGATGATAGGATATCTGCTGTTTGCATCCTTAAGCCTTCTGCTTGTATAGTACACCAGAAGTTGGATTCCTTTCTCTTCTCTAATTAAGACAGAACTAACTACGTGCTCGAAAACTGTCATATAAAGATAAAAGTTTTCCCCTCAATAGGGCTAGATAAAATAGGTGGTTTCTCCATATTATTTTTCAACTCCTCAAAAGCTTTTTGACATTCCTTACTCCACACGTAGTCCTTTTTCTTTTTGATCACATCGGAGAATGGGATGCATTTGTCAGTGGCTTTGGAAAAGAATCTATTTAATGCTACCACTCTTCCATTGAAGCTCATTACATCTTTACTTGTCTTAGGTACTGCCATATCTTTAATAGTTCGAATTTGGTAAGGGTTAGCTTTGATTGCTCTTCTACTGACAATATATCTGAAGAATTTACCAGATTGAATTCCAAAAGAACATTTTGTCGGTTAAGCTTCATCCGATATCTTCATAAAATTTTGAACATTTCTTTAAGATCTTTTAAGTGATTGTTTCTTTGAGATTTAACCAACATATCGTCCATAAATACTTCCATGTTTTGACCAATTTGTTTTTCGAACATTCTATTCACCAGGCTCTGGTATGCCACTTCAACGCTCTTCAATCCAAAAGGCATTAATTTGTAGTAATACATTCCCTAGTTTGTTATAAAACTAGTGTTTTCCTCATCAAGTTTGAACATTGGAATTTGACTGTATCCAGAATATGCATCCATGAAAGATAAGAGTTGGTGTCCACTTATTGCATCGACTTACTAGTCTATCCTCGGGACAATCTTTTGGGCATGCTTTATTCAAAACAGTGAAATCGACACACGTTTTCCATTTCGCACTAGATTTCTTGTTCTATACTGGCTTGGCTAACCATTTCGAATAAAGTCTTCTATGATATATCCATTTTCAAGTAATCTTTCAATTTCTTCTTTTAAAGCATTAGATCAAGCTTTATCAAACTGCCTCTTTTTCTATCGGATTGGGGTAACATTCGGGTCTATATTTAAAGAATGGCGCATGACGGCAAGGTCTATTCCAGCCATGTTTGAATTTGTCCAAGTGAATACATATTTTCTAGATTTAAGGAACCAAATTAGCTCTCCTTTAAGTTTGATATCTAGTTCTTTCCTAATCTTAACTTTATTTTTTGTTTCAACCGGATCTAAGATTATTTCCTCAAGATCTGCTATCGATTACATTCTTTCTTATTCGTCCCTACAATCTAATTCAGTGATGATTTCTTCACCATTTATCTCATCTTCCACTATGTTTGCTTCATTCCTCTTTGTTTTCTTTTTATAGAAATCAAATTTTCTCAATACATGCTTACCTTTCTTGATAAGCTTTGTTTTTGCTTGGGGCGATGAGTTTGAAGAATCATCATCCAAAGGTTTTTCACTATCGGCTTTGATTAATTCTTCTATGAATCATAACAAGAAAGATAGTCTCGTTTATACTATTCAATAATGGAAAAATACATCTCACGAGCACTAAATTGTTCTCCCCTTGTGGTTCCACCTCGCTTTTAGTCAGGAACTTCACCATTAGATATTTCTATAAGGCAAAGGCATCGACTATGTCTAAAGATGGTCTTCCAAAGGAAGCATTAAAATATGAAGGTTGATCCATGATGACAAAGAGGAATTCAAAGGTTCGAGAGAACGACGGAACTCCCATTTGCACAAGGAGACTTACTTGTTAAATAGGAGTTGACCTTTTATTATTGAAACCAAAAATATGCTCAATGCTCTGCTCCAGTTTTTCCTTCGAAATTCCCATTTGGTCCAACACATTTAATGATTACATTGACTACACTTCCTGTATCCACCAAAATTTTAGTAACTACAGGTGTGACGACTCGGAATTTTGAGCAATATCAATTTAATAATCTTTAATAATAATTAAATTAATTTGATCATTTTATATTATAAATTGATAAGTTAAAATTCTTTTAAAGGCTGATAATATAATTTGATAATATCTATCAACAATTTTCTTAACAATATAAAATAGGCAAGTTTAATTCTTTTGAAAACTAATGATTTGGGAATATTTATTTTAGCAATTTGAAATTGGTCATATTTATTTTTCCAAAAGTTAATCAAAATATTTTCTATTTATTATAATACATACATACATATATAAATATATATTGATATATCTTGTAAATAGGAAGTTTTAAAGTAATAAAAACTTTATATTCAAATTGTAATATATATATATATGAATATATATATATATATATATTGATTTGGTTTATGTTTTAAAATTCAATACTGTAATTATCAAATCTAATGTTAAAATGTTTTTCCATTTGAAATATATATATATATATATATATATATATATATATTTGTATATATTAGAAATGGGAAAATTGTATTGATTTGAATTTAATAAGCATTTGCAAACTTTAATATATATATATATATATATATATATATATATATATATATAATTTGTAAATTGGAAATTTTAATTTGTCTTAGTACTTTTGAATTGATATTTGAGATTTAAATTTTTATAACAAATTTAATATAGATACATACATATTTTTTGTACTTAAGTTCTAAATAATATTTAAATTAAAAGTTCATTTGTCTTAATATTCTTTCATTTTAATTTTAGCATAAGATAGATTGTTTTAAAATTTTATATAAAGAGTTAAATTAAATTTCTCAAATTTATAAACACATATTATATTGATTTGATCAAAAATATAAGTTATTTATAAATGTTTACATGAATTCTTTTTTGAATATTTATTAAAATCTAAAAGCTTATTTTTATAAGATAAAAACATTTTATAATCTTATGAATGTTACATAATTACTTACATATAACTTAAATTAATTATAAATAAGAAAATAACATTCAAAACATTAATAAAACATTATAAAATATCATTTGTAAATATTAGTTAAACATTAAAACACTTGTAAACTTTTTAATATGTGTTACAGACAAATGTAAGTCATTGTACTTATGTGTAAGCAAACTAAGGCATTAAAGAGACACATGTCATTCTCTTTAATAATAATATTTAAAATTAAATTGTAAAAGAAAGGAAGAGTTTTATTTTCAGCAAATTTCTTTCTTCATTCTCAACCAAAAAGTAAAATAAAGAAATCTGAAAAAAAGAAACCTGGGAAAAAAAATGAAATCTGTGAAACCTGGAAAATCTGAAGACAAAAAGAAGAAAGGATGATCTAGAAATTTAATCAAACAAACAAGAAATTCAGGAACATCAACATGCAATTCAGAATTTATAGCAAGAAGATTCATCAACATGCAAATCTGGAAAATACAACAACAGGTTTTATTTCAACGTAGTGAAATTTCAAGCCTGGAAAACATTTTCTGTCTTCTACAAACAAGAGGTGAGTAAATGAAATCTTTTAAAAACAGTTTAAATCTTGTTTTTAGTTTGGTATTGTGATGGATATCATGATGATTTTTGGAATACTTAGTTTAAATTGGATGCATGTTTAAATTGAGTGTATTGGAATGCCTGTATAATTAACTTTTTTACTGTCTGTTTATAAACAGTTTCAAATTTTAAAATAAATTCAATAACTAGTTTTTAGGTTCGAACTTGACTTTGAATTGTAAATAGAAGTTGTTTGTAATCTAACAATCTATCATCCAAAAATAGTTATAGGATTTTAAAATGAATGATTAACTCATTTTTTTTTAAATTACAGTAAAAATGAAAGTTGGGTTAAAATTTTATGATTTCAATTTTTAATTTTGATTTCATAATTGAATTACGAATAGTAAACCATGATTTTTAAAACGTGTATCATGATTTTTAGATTAGTGATTAAAGAGAATTTTTGAATTGACTGTTTTGTACATTTTGGTCGATTGGAGGCAAATGGCGGCGATCTGTGCGTCGTGGTTGTGTAGAGAGGTCAAGGGGATGCAGAGGACCATCAGAAAAATAAATTTGGAATTTAGTGACGAGGGGGATGGTCGGAATTGATCGAGTTAGGGTTTAACTACCTTGTTTTTGCCGACGCTGTTCATATTGGTTTTGCGGCGTCGAGAGGCTACTGGAGGCAATCGCGGTTGGTTCTGGTGATGCTGGGGAGTGAGCTGGAGCTAGGGTTAAGGTGGAGAGGTTTCTCGAAGCTAGGGTTGCCGTGGAAGGTGGTTTTATGGTGATCTAGTTTTCGAACAGATTGGTTCATTTGGGTCGATTTTCGAATTTCGATCAATGCACGTATTTTGGGTTTTGCGTAGCTTTGTAGTAGTCGAGAGTGACTGGTCAAGGCCACGATGATGGTCGTTGGTGACCGGAGGAGTGGTGCAAGATGCACAGGCGTGATGTTGTATCAGTGGATTGGGTTTTGGGGAGGAAGATGGTAGGAGCTCGAAGATGACTTCGGGTATGTGATGGTTGAGCTCGAAGCAAGCATAGGTTGGGGGATACTCGGGGTTGTCGCGTGATTTTCTGTGGTTTGCTCGAGTTTTGTTGAGCGTGTTTTAGTTTGGGTTTTTGTTTTGGGTTCAAACAGTTTTAAAGTTTTTAAATAAACAGTAATGTTTTAAAAAAGGACTTTGAATCAAAGAAAACTTGATTTTGTAAATGATTAAAGTTTTAAAAACAAAAGTTAAACAAGTTTATTTATAAAACTAAATTTGTTTCAAGTTAAAGTTTTAAACAAGTTTATACATATTAAAATATGAAAGTTTTTAAAATAAAGCAAGTGAAATTTTAATATTATGGGTTGTATTAAATTTATTTAAATAACTATGGAAAGTTTAAAGATTTAAAAGGTTTAATTTAAATATTTAAATTGTTTTAATTATAATTGACTTTTAAAATATTTTATCTTAAATAAGGGTTAATGATTAAAGTTTAGTAATCAATTATAATTGCAGAAATTAAAAGTTTTGATTATTTAAAGATAAATAAATTTGTGAAAATAATTTAGATAGTTCAATTTTTATTAATAATTAAAATGTTTTGGTTAATGTAAATGACCTAATTAAGATAATGATTTTCTTAATTTAGAGTTTTTATAATATAAGAAGTTAAGAATCATTTAATTAAATTTAAATGATTAATTCAATAATTACTTAAGAAATTAATTTGTGATTAGTTAAGATAATCACTTATGGGTTAATCTAATATAATTACTTGTTGAAGTAATTAGGTAATTAAGTGATTAATTACTGGAGGTAATTAAGTAAAGATATTTACTTTTGGAAGTAATTAAGTGATTGTGATTAGGGGTTAATCACTTGTGTTATTAATTAAAGAACTTATTAATACAATTAATTAAAGGTTTAAATTATTTAATTAAAGGTTAATTAATAAAAGAATAAGAGTATTTAATAATGTGATTAATTACTTGTTAAAGTAATTAATTAAGGAAGAAATTTAATTAATGGAAGTAATCATTAATTAATTGAAATAATTACTTAATTGTTAATTAATAATTAAAGGATAATTAATTTATAATTTAGTTTTGATTACTCAGTGTAATTAAAAAGTAATTAATTAAACGTGGTTAATTAAAAGTAATTAATCCAGAGTATTTAATTAAAAATAATTAATCAAGTATGATTAATTAAAAGGTGATTAATCAGGTATGATTAATTTAAAAGGATAATTAAGAAATAATTATCAGGGTAATTAAATAATTATTAATCAAGTGTGATTAATTTTAAAAGGATAATTAAGAGATAATTACTTGGATAATTAAGAAGTAATTAATCTAGATTGATTAATTAAATTTGTAATTAAGGAATAATTACTTAAAGTAATTAATTAATAATTAATCAAGGATGATTAATTCAAAGTGGATAATTAAGTGATGTTAGTTAATTAATTTATTAATTAATGAATAAGTAAGATGGATTGATGATAATCTAAGTGATTAAGTAAGGATGAATTTAATTAAGGATCAATTAAATTAATTAAGTTTGGATCAAACTTGTTATGGATGATTAATGATTGGTTAATAAGTATCATTGGATGAGTTAATGATATTGGATGTTATTGGATGTCATTTGTTGATATGTGATGATATGAATGTGATATATCTGAGATGTGATATATATGCTGCTTTGTGATATGTGTAGATGAATTTGATAGTTGTGAATTATCTATCTGTGTGTTATGACTCATCCATTTATGTTAAGTGATATTCTGAATATCTATTGTCTAAAACCCTTAAGTAAAACTTGGACATTAAAATGACATTTGGATTCGGTGAGACCGGGATCAGGTTTCCATCTTTGGATATCCAAAAACCACATCGATCCAAATTAAACGTTAGGTCGTATATCCAAGTGGAGTGCAAGTGAAGACTCGAGGTGTAAGAACTATTCATCAGTATAACTCTAGGGGTGATTCCGTGATGAGTTTGATGGAAATAGTACTTACAGGTTCGAGATGGTGATTTAGAATGCAAGGGCTATGGTCGTTGACTCTGAGGGTGATTCCAAAATGAGTGCAACGAGATAGTGCCTTCGGTTCCGTTCGAACCCGGAACAGACTTGTATGGATTAAATGCTTTCAGAACATCGTCAGGTGGACAATGACCATTCTAAGATATATGTGTCCTATAAAGGTAATCGCAGCCTCAATCCTCATCAACCGGGAATGGCTAAATAAGGGGAGGTGTAGCAAGGTTAAGTGGGTCATGCCCAAGTAGGACGAGATTCATCCCTTTCTAGATATCCCTTTTTATTTCGGCTTTGTGGGCGGTTGAATCTGCAGCCAAATGCGCGGTGGTCTTGTTCGAGACTGTTCAGTAAGGAATGGTCTCGGCCTTGTGTTGCAGGGGAGTTAGGGTGGCTCCTCGGTACGGTGATCTAGGCCACGTACTGTGACGGGCGGTACCCCAGTAGCCCCACCATTGATGGAAACCCATTCTTCCTACGAGACCCTACTGTTTTGTTTGTATTACCCACTTTTGTGGCTAGTAGCTGGAATTTAATAGATGTAACAATTTCGTCTATTTCATATTTACTTGAAAACCCTAGACACTATTATAATATCACTGGATTTCCTATCAAATGTTTTGGTTAGTGTAAGGTAAAAACTTTTCCATGTTTATGTGTGGGAAGTCTTACGTGATACCTTTCTTTTGAAAGGATTTTCTGAAGTTAAGCAATATTAAACCGTTTACTCTCACCAGATCCCTGTCTGACCCGAGTGTTTATTTTTTGTTTTATTAAACTCTTGGGTACTCATATTCTGTATGAGTAGTCAAGTGATTCAGGTTATCTTTGACGAATTCTGGAGGAGCTTTGGAGCAGGAGGCTTCAGCGTGTAGAGATATAGATAGAGTTTCCGCTTGTGTTATTCTGTATTGTTGTTTCTTGTACTGTATATTAGACAGAAATGTTATAACTTTCTAAATTGAGATGTAAGTTGTGTACTCTGATGTATATGATACTATATATATGTTATATATTATATTTCATTAGTTCCGCTGTGAGATTCTGATATGTTGTTTTTCTTTCTTCTCTTTCTTTTCTTCTTCTATCTCTTTCTTTCTTAATTAGTGATGCGTCTTTCTGGTGTTAGAAAGTTGGATCGCTACAACAGGAAGTTCGATTTGCATAGTAATCATGAGTAGGTCACTCTTCTTAGCTCTTGTAGGGTGTCGGTCAAGTTATGCATATCGATTTGGAACCTTGGATTTTTGAGCAGCGGCTCCTCCTGAATAGAGAAAATCCCATCCTTTGCTTCTCTAACATAACAACTCCTAGCTCCTTTGCTGCTTCCAACTAAATGAGGGCCTCCAAGGATGAAGTCAATTCTATTGAGGTGTGGAATGCAATTTGGCTAAACATCACCTTTTACTAAATTTGCAGCATTGCTCAAGAGCTTTGTTAACCATCCTCAATATAAGCAGCTTTCTGCCATTGTTTGATGAATTCCTTCTAATGCCCAGCATGAATTAAACTTTGAATCATACCTGCTAACACATGACATGTATCCATTTTATGTCTGTTACCTATTTTTTTGACAAACCAAATTCAAAGGAAGTCTAAACATCCATAATAGTCATAACAACTCAAGAATTAACCAAAAGGACTAGAAGAAGGAACCAAAAAAGACTCAAGAAAAAGAAGTCAAAAATCTTCCAAGGTGATGGATCGATAGTGATCCCAAAGAGTCGCCCATGGATCCTTTGATCTTCTTGCACCGTGATCTAATAAGTTTTCTAGGAATGTTTGCTAAGTTTGATGGTATTTAAAGCTAGTTAGATCGAGAAGTGAGCATTCATCTGATTCCATCAACAATTCAATGCAATCAGTAGATGAATCATCTTAAAACAAAGCATCTAGTCATGCAATTAAATAGAGAGCATCTACACAAGGCATGAAACATAATCCAAAAGAAACAAGCCAAAGTTAATCTAAGGCAATGGATCGATAGCGATCCATGCCCTATGGATTGCTAGCGATCCATTATATTGGGTTAGCTCATTTTGGAATTTCTTCTGTGCTTTCATACCTTCAAATGTAAGTCTCTAACAAAGCGGCTTGGGCCGAAGTGCTCTTCAACCCTTATAAATACAATCCGACCTTCAACATAAAGAGGATCTTTTGGACTAGCTGCTGAAACTCTACAAAAACTATTCTTAATTCTTCTCCTCCAACACAACAGTTGTCTAAAGGGTTCACTGTAATTCTCTAGTGAACTCTGACATTGGTGACTTGATCTAACTTATAAGATCAAATCAAACTATAATCAGATTCAACTTGTAGTTGCAGTCAGTTAATAACAAAAGTTATAAAGTGGACGTAGGCTTCATTACAATAGAACTACTACAAAAATCTCTTGTCATTTTACCTTATTTGCAAGTTATCATTCCTTGTTTCTGTTTTATTTGCCCTGATAAATAAGGTTGGTGCTTTCACACTCAATCCTGGGTGTTGATCCAATTTTTGGGTTAACGTTTTGGTTCATTCGCTGAGAATCAAACTCAGGCTTAAATCAAGCTATCTACTTTGGATCAGATAGGTTAAGAAGTTAGATCAACAATCTCTACTTAGAAAATTTGCTACTGAAAACCGATGTCTCCAGGAAGAAAGAGAACAACTTTCGAAAGATCTATAGAAGCTATCATTGCTGGAGAAGAAAAAAACCCTCAACAAATTAAAGTCAACATTCGACAGTTAGGAGCTAACTCCGGGGATCAGGTTCTAGGAACTTCTGCCCAGCCTGAAGTTGTCACTAGAGATGGGTTAAATAAAATGGTTGACGAAATTAATCAGAAGATGGAAAAAAGCCAAAGGGCTCTCATAGACGAATTGAATGTCATATTGACCTTACAGTCACATGTTGCTCCAAGAACTGTGATGGAGCCTGCGGCTGCCATGGAACAAGAAAACTCTTCCATTTTTGGCCTAAACAGGAGAAATGGAAAGCAAGGGTAGAAAGGAGTGATAAGTGAAACCGTAGGAATAAATATAGAAGGAAACATAAACACTCCTCCAACTACAAGGCAACCGAGTACAAACTTAAATCTATGAGCGCAAACCCCATTGGAGGATATAGTCATGGATCTCTCTGACTTAGAAGATGGTAAGCGATTTGACGATAACCAGTTAGAAGGAAATACCAATGCATTCAATGATGATAGGGAGATCCAAACTGCCCCCATCAGACCAATCACAACCCAGCGGAAACCTTGAAGGAGTGGCTCTCTCGAACAGGAGATCCTAGGCTTTAGCCCACTCACCAAGGTCGTTTGCAAAGCCAAATATTCGGTGTAGTTACTAACAGTCGACCCCAGATTACCGGACATCCGAGGAATATATTGCGGACATGGTCAAGCGACTAGTGGATGAAAGCAAGGATAGAAGGGATGATGAATGGGGATCTGCTCCACGTTGGACTCCTTTCACTGATGACATTTTGTATAAGCGGTACCTCAAAAAGTTCACTATGCCATCTATTCCATCTTATGGTGGAATGAGAGACCCGAAACCCCACTTATATAAGTGAAGTTGGTACATGGATGGAGCGAATGCTTTAGATGTTGTTTGATGTAGATGTTTCCCCATTTTTCTGGAGGGATTTATTTCTATGTGGTTCACCGGGCTTCCACTATGATCCATCTCCACCTTTAATCAACTAGCAACAACATTCCATAATCAATTTAGACTTCACATGGTGCAGCCAAAAGATGTGATGTCTTTGACCGGCATATTCCGTGGATGGAATGAATCTCTGAAGTCTTCCATGAATCGGTTCAATATTGCGTTAACTAAAGTGAGTAATCCAAACGAGGATATGGTTTTCATGTCTTTGGTCCATGTAA
Source organism: Allium cepa (assembly GCA_030765085.1). Lineage (NCBI taxonomy): Eukaryota > Viridiplantae > Streptophyta > Magnoliopsida > Asparagales > Amaryllidaceae > Allium > Allium cepa. The sequence continues at coordinate 560,870,851 of CM060938.1, forward strand.
TTCATTTCGAGACTGAATTCAAAAAATGGATCAAAATGAAACAATCCACTACTAGGAAGGACTTCAACCGAACGGTGATCTAGTACTTGAGGTTGGAAGAGGCACAGAAATTAGAATAGAAATCTTCTAACCTATAATCGACCAACATTAGGCAGAATGGTGTGGCAATGAACCAAGATATAAACACCTCCGGGACCGCTAAAGGGAATGCAGGAAAAAATGGGAATTATAAAAGAAGAATCAGAATTCTAACAAGCGAAATTGAAGTAGCAAGCGACTCAAAGGTTTACGGTCTAAAGATTACATGCTGCTCAACGATACTCCAAAAAACATTTATCTCACAATACAGGGGATGGAGGAGTACAAGAAGCCACCTTAAAAGGAAGCAAGTGAATATCAAAAGCATTTTGGGAAGTACTGACGCTTCCATAAGATACATGGACACAACACGAACGAGTGTCGTCACTTGAAGAACTTGATTGAGGAGTTGATTCGAGAAAACAAGCTTTAGCTGTATGTGAGGAAACCACTAAATCCTGACTAACCCATAGCCCCCCAAGCTCCTAGAAACCAAGGGAACCAAGCTAGAACCAACAAAGTGGAACCCAGATGGACTGACCAGAGACTCATCATTGGAACGATATCTAGAGGGCCCATCCCATGCAAAAGAGTTAGGGAGAAATAGAGTGGTATGCAAGCTCATTAAAGCACACACCGAAAGATGCGTGTTTTGCGATCGAAAATGGTACCCCTACTATGTACTAGAGAACCCTGAAAAACGACATAATATTTTGGAATCGAGACATTGAAGGAATATAAGCTCCAACCTTGACCCCATGGTCGTGATAGTAGGAATCAGACCCGCCATAGTCCGACGAGTATTAGTAGACATCGGTAGTTATGAGAATATCCTTTTCAAACACACCTTCAATCAGATAAACATCCACATGAAAGATGTACCTGCCTGCAAAACAAGGATTCAGGGATTCACCGGTGAACCCAAACAACCTGTCGAAATGACCGTAGAACTAGGAGAAGGCGACCGAAGGTCACCCTCATCCAAACTTTGTGATCATAGATTAAATTTCTGCCTACAATGCCTTATTAGGGGTGACCAGCTTTGCAGATTTTAGGATTGCTTTAGCACTATGGTGTCTGACTATGAAGTCTCCAAATTGGTGTCGGGGTGATCAAAGGAGACTAGAGTAGCTCAATGGTGTCTGACTACTTCGCCTCCTCTTTTTCTGTTATCACTGCAGCCTTGCACTCACGCTGCTTGAATTCTTCTTCCCCCTCCTCCGAAATTAGGGGCATTCTTCCCATGGAACGGGATTTAATCGTAACACCACTTCCTTCATGAATTTCTTCGGCTGAATCGCCAGACGGACCTCTATATGGGAGATTGCCTTCTTCAGGCCGTGTGATGAAGAAGTGGAACATGTTCGTATTCTAGAATGAGAAGGAGACGAAACTTCAATGGCCATGGCAGATCTCCCGAGATTCAACAGCCCATACCGAAGCAAATTTTCATCCGTCAGCAAAAATTTGACCGATCTCTCTTGGTGTTTACGGCCTTCAGTGTATGGAAAATCGAATCAAGTGATAGATCTTTGTTAGACCTCGGAATAATTGCAAGAAGTATCCAATTTATCAAAAATCACATAATGATGTGTTAAATCGCAATAAGTAAAAGAAGGAACTTATCCTCCGTCGTCCAAAGATGATTAAATACCTTAAGACATCGGACGAAGAAATATTTGGTCTTGAATTGGGATAGGTTGCTCTGAAGCTACAACACGATCTTGTGATTTATTTAGCCTTGATGATGCCAAGCTTGGGCGCTCATCTCTCTTCTTGAATGAGGGAAAATATCTCAACTCATCTCTACTTAGGGCACGATTAAATGTGCATATGAACAAGATGTGAAGACAAGTCAAGATCTTGTACCCGTTAGGATGAATTTGAATGGAGCAATTCCTAAGTTCAAAAGAGTTTCTTTCAAGAAGTTATTGAAAGGGGGCACCGCTCCATTTAAGCACCTATACCGGTGCAAGCAGTATACCTCGAAGGCCATATATGTGCAAACTCATTCTTAGACGGAAGGCGCACATCATCGTCCGGAATGCTGTATTGTAAGAAAATGTAATGTAAAAATTAAGCATAGATTATGGTGGAAGCCCTCTCCAGGGGATTAAATAGAGCTCTGAAGTTTGGTGTAGACCAAACCAACCGAAACCAGTTGACCATATTCAGCTCACGATACTGAAGAGATAGGCGCAACAGATGACGATTCAGCTTTTGAAAGTGTTGGACTTCCTCTACTGGACTTACAATGAGAGGAAAGGTGCTTTATTTTATATAAAAGAACTTGCATCTAACACGGTTATATAATTCTATCTTTAACTAAAAGTCCCCTTACGACACTTGAACTCCAAAAAAGTATCGATTTATGCCCACACATCGGATTCCAAGTGTTGACTAGGGTAAGTGTAGCACTATCTGTGTAGGATGGTCTCAGTGTCCTGAATACTACAAATGCTCTATCCTATGTCGATAGTTCACTTGCAATGAAGAAAGAAAAGAGCTTCTCGTATTATTTATTGAAATTATTTCTCCTATACTAATTTGTTATCGATCAACTATTGATTACGAATCAGCTGTTGGAAGCGATGCGAGAAGCTCTTCCTATTTCGGGTACACCAAGTATGCCATAACAGGAACACTTCGAAGTGAGCAACTATAGATTGGTGTGTCCAAATAAAGTGGAAAATTCTCACCATAAATCGGTTTCAACTCTCCAGAAGGCTATAACAGCATAAGCTGCACACGAGATGCTACTCTAAGCTATTATCATCCTCTAGAAAAACCAAAACCAATCTGCAAAATTAATAATGTAACTCAATGCAAGTCAATTCTGATTCTGTGGACGAAAATTGCAAAACATGTCAAGCACTAGGGCAAAACCCGAGTTTCATTCCGTGAAGAAGTCAAGATTCGATTTACTAGTTTCTTTTAAAAATCGCAATCAACTCGAGTTCTTTATAATGATCACCACTAATCCAACCTCAACACCAAATTTCTAAACAGATGCTAAATTCTGTACCACCCACCTCAAATCAATGGGAAAGAATGGTTAAAGTTTAAGTTAACAACGATCCAATTTGGGCAGGTCGATGGCGATTCAAATTGATGAAGTTTCGAGTGCTAAAGGCTGGCCCAAGACAGTGGCATGGTAAGGAAAGATCGATGGCAGGAGGCTTCGACGATGGATGGCCGGCAACGGCGATGGCGCGAATAGAGGGTTTGGTTGGATTTAGGTCGGGTTATAGGAAAAGTAGATCGAATCATTGAACTAAAATATAAAGAGTAGTAGGTCAGCACGAATAGAATAAGTATACATTGAAGAAAGAAAAAATATGCTAAGTCTTTAGATCGCTAGCGATCCATGGACTATGGAACATTAGCAATCCATACAATGGCAACCAAAATTTTCCGAACTCACCAAGTATGATCTATGTATCTTTCGCAAGCCTCTTGAAAGTTGTGGGACCAAATTGATTTATTGTTATAAGCAATGATGATTCCCATCAGTATTCAACAGACAGCTAAATAACTCGAGCCAAATTCGCATGATGGGCTCAACACGATCACTTAAACCTCACCAAACGAGAACTCAAAAGCAGTAACTTCCATAGCATGACTTGTTTCCAATGAAAGGATAATTTAGAGGGAAAATGTTATCCGAATTTTGACCAAATAGAATTCAAAGGAAGTCAGAACATCCACGTCAAGTCAGAACAACTCAAGGATCAACCAAAAGGACTAGAAGAAGGAACCAAGAAAGACTCAGGCAAAAGAAGTCAAAAATTTCCTAAGGTGATGGATCGTTCATGGATCCTCCTATCCTCTTGCACCATGATCAACTAAGTTTTCTAGGAACGTCTGCTAAGTTTGATGGTATTTAATATAGTTAGATTGAGAAGTGAGCATTCATTTGATTCCATCAACAATTCAATGCAATCAGTACATGAATCATCTCAAAACAAAGCATCTAGTCACAAAATTACATGGAGAGCATCTATATAAGGCAGGAAACATGATCCAAAAAAAATGAGCCAAAATTAATCTAAGGATATGGATCGCTAGCGATCCATGCCCTATGGATCGTTAGGGAGCCAACGATCTGTTTATACCAAAATTGGGCACAATACTCTTTGAATGTATTTGAAGAGATTTAGGTGAAGAATATAAATGAAAAATGAGGTTAATCTAACATATATGCCAAAAAAACAAAAGTATAAGAATACAAAGATTTAGAGTGGTTCGGCATTGAGCCTACGTTCACTATAGAAAGTTTGATGTTTTTATTGATGATTCTCACTGGCTACAACTAATTACAACAGTACAATCAAGGTACAATGAAGATTTCGGTAGAGTATGGACATAAAGGAACCAAAAAGTCCATTTTTTGGAGGCATATGGCAGCTATTTATAGACGTAGGCTGAAAATATCCAGGTCAGATCTCGAAAGACCCCTTCTCTCACACGGGTTTGTCCACCAGATCGATCCGAGGTAGTTTGGGATCGATTCATAATCGATATGTGTGCCATTTTTATCGATTAAGATGAAGTCTTTTCAGGCTAAGATGATACGCAAGCTCTTATGAAAATTTGGTGGCATTTGGACTTGTAGATTTTGATTTATGATCGATCCAAGTTTGAATTTGCAAAAGGCTGAATAATGCATATCGATCCCTTCGTATCGATCATGTGCGATTCTATTCGTATCGATGCTTGCATGTTACTTCGTATCGATGGTTAGAGGCCGCCTTCGTATCGATGTTTCATATTACTGTCTTCGTATCGATTTATGGTTGTTGCTCTTTGTATCGATGGTGGGAGAACGAAATGAGATGGATGGAGGGTGATCGATACAAAATGGACATTTGTTGATGGATGATGGATACGATGGGAAGATGTTTGATGGATACAAAAAGGAGTGGCCCTTGATCGATATGAACTGAAACCTCCTTCATTGATTTTTGATCGATCCATATCTTGAGCAGACAAACTCCGATTGACTTGAAATTAGAAATGTTGGCTTTCATAGCTTTGCTTGTCATATCATGTTAATTGTAGCTCGATTCGAACTCGGACAAAATTCCCCAGTGTCCATAGTGAACCTGTATACAACCGATCTTCAAGACAAATTGTCCTTGATTTCTAATCAAGTCTTTGGTGTCACGACCTTGCCAAAAGGCAGGATAACATTTGCTGCCCAAAGTACATCTTGTGTGAACATGACATGCTTTGAAAAGCTCTTATCTTTATTCTGGAAATGTTCTATCCAATTCATTAAATAGTTGTTGTCTTTTCATCAAGAGATGTAATCTTTGATTGATTTCTAGTAATATAAATATTGAATTGTTGAATGCCAATGGTTGTGCAACACATTGTTGTAACTAAGTGTCAAGTGCTAGCAATTTGTTGTTCACTGACTCCCATTTATGTTTGCAACTTCGTGGGTCGTTGTCAAGTTCCTTTGTTCCTGTTTGGATCGAGTTTCATATCGACCATCTCCTCGATCGATGTGAAACCTGAGTGGAAACAACGATCGATGGTTGTTTCGATCCCTTTCTTTGTATCGATCCTTTTTGGGATCGATCTAGCATGCACTAAGGTAGAATTCATATTGATGGTTATCGATACAAGGTGGAGTTACATAAGGTGTGCTTCGTATCGATGGATACGAAATTTACAAGCGTTAACTAATGGGACAACTTCACGGAGGATATGCCATTTCTCATTCCTCTATTCAAGAAGGATTCCTTGTTTTAGATAATCGTTGATAGGAGTCATCAATGACTCCGTTTTTGGCTCCGTCTCGAATATCTAGTCGATCTTCATCTATCAATGCTTGGAACAATAAGTATTTCAATCGGGACAAAGTCTATTTGTCGCGCATCCCCAGAACCGGCTAGCTTGGCCACTGACTCGACTTTTTCATTTTGTTCTCTGAGGATGTTCGTAATGGTCCAATACTCGAAGTTGGCTAGTTGCTCGTGGATCCAGCTGAGATAAGGAGCAAGACGTTGCCCCTTGTCAATTAGTCTTTCCTAACTTGGCATACCACTAACCAAAAATCACATAAGATATGTAAAGTTTCCACTCCCAGTTTTCTTGCAAGTTTGAGCGTGGCGACCAAGGCATCATACTTAGCTTCGTTATTTGCTGTAGGGAAGTTGAGTTTTAGGGCATAGCAGATCGACCGTTCCTCAGGAGTCATTAACACAACTTCGATGTTAGAAAACTGATTATTGGAAGTTCCGTCTGTGTACATTTTCTATTAGTTGGACGGTTCTCCACTGCTCTTCGAATAGTCATCTAACGCAGTGAATTCAAATACGAAGTATGCTAATGATTGACCATAGATAGCTCTCGAAGGGAGATATGTGATGTCAAATTGGCTTAGCTCGATATTCTATTTGTTTAACCTTTCGGATATCTAAGGTTGCTATAGGACCTATCGTAACTGTTGGTCAATATAGACGTTAACAAATTGAGCTTGTCAATAGCTAGCTTTCATCATATACTGATCTTTGGATTCGTTTCTCTTCACATAGCATTGTGATGCTTATAACATGCGTTGACACGGCCCAATTAATGTATAAATCTGCAATCCAATGACTTGGGTAAAATGGGAGGTCTCTCTAAGCGATCTATAAGAGCTGGAATTGCATCAACTCAGTTGTTAGTTCATTCAAAAGTTCTCTTCCCTCTCTTGATCATGTTGAAGAAGAGAATACACTTGTAGATGGTCCACGACTTAGGCTCTGTACCTGCTTGGTTGTCATCGGTACATGGATGTCACTAATTGTCGGAATTTTCTTGGAATTAGCCACAATTCCACGAGAATTAATAATGAAACTCAAGAATTTTTTTGATGCAATGTCGAAAGTGTGTCTCAAAGGATCGAGTTTCATTCTGCATTTTTGGAGAGCACTGATTATCTCTGCTAAGTCACCGATGTGGTCATTTGATAATCGTGATCTCACGAGCATATTAACTACATATACTTCACTCGATCGGCTGATTTGAATTTTGAACGATCTGTTATCCGTCCTTTGGTAAGTAGCACCAGTCTTAAGTTTGAATCCGAGGATTGCAACATAGCACTATAGGCCAAGGTCAGTAACGAAACTATTGTATTCCTAGTCTGGGACATGCTTCAGTATCTCATTTTATCTAAAGTTTGCATCCATGGAAGTGAGCAATTCATGTCCGTTGGTCGAGTCCACCAATTGGTTGATCTTTAGAAGTGGAAAGCTATGCTTTGTCATGCCTCATGCAAATCTAAGTAGTTGACGTATGTTTGCCGCTCTTTGTTTGTTTTTCTCGTAATTAAAGGATTGGATACTCATTTTGGGTAGAGGGCATCATGGATAAACCCATAGGTTTTGAGTATATTTAGCTCCTCTTTAAGTGCAGCAGATATCTTTGGATCCACATCGCATCATTTTTTGTTTACCGAGACATGCCTCAGATCAACATTCAATGCAGAGTTCTCAAATAGCTTGCAAGAGTCCATATATATATAAGTATATGTATATGTGTGTATATATATGTGTATATATATATACGAGGTTGGGTCCAAGCGGACATATCAAGATTCACCTGGAGTAAAATAGCTAACTTTTGCATCTTTGTCGCGCAAAGTTGTAATCTAATCTTTAGTACTCGTGATGGGTTGTAGGCACTTCATGTGCTTATTTTGCAATGGTTAATGATTGGCCTTATAGGCATGTTGAATCAAAGGCTTAGTAGATTTTAACCTTGTATCGCGGGCTGCTGCATAGCTGGCTCCAACTAGAAGTTCAAATCAACTTCTGTTTTCGAGTGACGCGCTTTCCATTTAATGTACTCGTGATCCATTGCTCGACGTAAGGGTCGGAATGATTATTAGTTGCCCACAAGTTTGGGCGTCGATACGATGATTTTATATCCAAGCATCCATTCGGTTGTAACTTCAATTATTATAAATACTAGGCACGAGCCTTAGGATCGAGTAGTCGTATGCTGCTATTGAATGATCACATTCGTGCCTCCAGTCATGAGTTGATGGATGTATTGTATGAATGGTCGAGTCTAGCCCCTACTGTGGTTATACTGTAGTCCAAGCTGTAAGAGCCAGAGTTGTATGCTAAAATATAAAATCACATCCATCTTATTTCTCGCATGTGCCTCCAAGTCTGGGGAATATCTCGATAAGCGGAAAGGTAGATCCTGTCCGCTTCAATATTCCGTTGAACCATGGGATTGAGTTAACCGATGGAAGGTTGAGTCGTGCCTATCCTACATTATGTTCCAGTTCTTTCCTCTAAGCGGAATACTTTGTTGCTTCACTGACATTCAGACATGGACTACATTATGGACGGTTAATGACATTTACTTCGCTGCTTATATCACCATACTCTGGGCAGAAACTGAAGAGTGAATCGTCCAATTAGATCCAATGCAGGATTGATGCTTCCCTTGTCGAATCCAGGGCAAGGATCGGTATATAGATGTTTAGGTTGCACTTGTTTTGAATTTCTCTTTTAGTTAGATCGTGGTAAAAGTCAAAGAATGAATGGCCACATTGCATTCTTTTGGAGTTGGGCGATTAACAATATCCATTTCGGTTTACAGTCTCCCGTCAAAACTAGAGATAAAGTTATCTCAAATGTAGTAAGGTCATGCCCATCTGGTTTCATGCATTTTCAAACGGATTGAAGGAAGGTGACAGATGACGAATGGTCAAGTCACACTCATTCCTGGTTTATTTTTCTATCCATGCTCTAGTAGTCAAAGGTATTCAATGGACATTCATGTCACATTGATTTGTAGTCGATGAGGATCGATATTGACCATCGATTCAGCGGCATAATATAATAAGCTTGGATCACATTGCATGTCGATCAAAGGTATGGCATGAAAGGTTCAAATCGATATTGCCCGTCAATCCGACGGTATGATATAACTAGTTGCCCATAACTTCAGACATCATTTTGATTGGTTGGCATTAAGGCCTTCTTGTAGCCATTGCCTTAAGTTGTAAAGGACGCTACCCTGGAGATGTAGCGAGTCATCTTTGTCTTCTTTCAGTAATTTATACCTCTACCCCTAGTCTTGGGTTAGTAGAGCTAGTGGTGGATGGTATAATAGCTTCTATAGCGAGTCTATACTCCTTATGTCAAGTTTAGGTCAGAGCTGGTGAATGAATGGTCGAATCAAGTTCGTTCATTTGTCTATGCTTGTAGCCGCTCTGGGGATCAGAGTCAGTTGATGGGCCATTAATCACACCTATTGGATGTTTATACTCCTGTCCATACTCTGGGGACTAAGAGTTTTTGTAGAAACCAGTCAGACTGCATTTTCCTCAGCTAATTCCTTTGCCCCAGTCAAGGGCAAAAGCCGAAGTGTGGTCGGTCACATTACAAAAATTTAATTTGATGTTTCTCCCACTGTACTGTAGGAAGGAATTGATAGGCAGGCGGTTGGGTCACATCCGTCCATGTTGCATGCACAACTCTTCGGATCATAGGCGAGAGTTAGCTGATGAACGGTCATGTCACATTCATTTGCGATTGGATGGTAGTCATATCCATTCAGAACAGGACGTCCAGCTAGGCTTGTTTGCGAATCTGCGTCTCGCTATCGAATCAAGGATGAAATTTCGTCTTGTTGGGTTGGAGTTCATCCCTATAATTTTATGCTATGGGTCCTGTGTCGAGGACAAGAGTTGTTGCGTGGACGGTCGTATTGCGCCTGCTTAGTGCTGGACGGTTGGATCGCATCCAATTTTGTGTGATTAGTGTGCCCCCCAGTCAAAGGAAGAGTTGGAAAGAAGACGGTCGAACCACATCCAATTTTTTATACTACAGAACTTGCGGAGGAATCAGAGTCGATGGACGAATTGTAGAATTGTATTCCTTCTGGTATATATTTTCCAATCCATGCCTCGAGAACTGGAGTTGGTTGATGGATGGTCAGTCACACCCATTTGGTGTTTATAGTCCAGTCCATCCTCCCGGAACTAGACTTAGTTGATGGGCAGTCAGTCACACCCAGTTGGTGTTTATACTCCAGTCTGCGCTCTTGGGACCAGAGTTTGTTGATGTGTGGTCAGTCACACCCATTTAGCATTTTAGGATTATGTCCGCACTTCGGGGACTTAAGTTGTTTTACGGGTGGTCGGTCACACCCATTTTAACATTTATACTCTAGTTCACACTGCAGGAATCTGGAGTTGGATGATGGGTGGTCAGTCACACGTATTTGGCGTTTATACTCAGGCCCATGCTCTCGGGACCAGAGTTAGTTGATGTTTATACTCTAATACGCTCTGGGAATCTGGAGTTGGTTGATGGATGGTCAGGCACACCCATTTAGTATTTATGCTCCAATCCGCGTTCTTAGGACCAGAATTAGTAGGTGGGTGGTCAATCACACCTGCTTATGTTTATACTCCAATTTGCACTTTATGAATCTGGACTTGGCTGACAGATGGTCAGTCACATCTGTTTAGGCATTTGGATCTTGTTCGCACTCTGGGAACAAGAGGTCGATCAAGGTTGTGGATGGTCGGATCACATTCACCTTGATTTTGCAAGTGAAGTCATAGATGGATGGTTCCATCATCCTCAAGCTTGGATTTGAAATTTTTACTCCAGACCACACTCTGGGAACTGGAGTTTTTTAGAGGATTGTCGTGTTTCATTCCTTTTTTATTTAAGTGTGTCGGCCCCTAAACTCGGGTTGCACTTAGCGAGTGATCGGTCGGATCTCGATCACTTTCTACTAATTCGTCCTCAACGAAGGATGAGATTCAGTTTATGGATGGTTGAATCGGTCCATGTTCATTTGTATTTCACTTCCGCCAAGCCTAAAGAGTAAGATTAGTGTTCTGGCAAGCTTTGAGCTCAAGTAGAGGAGAGGATGGTTGAACTACATTGTTGGATGTCCCAACAATTCAGAGTATTTTGGCTCTTTGATTGGAGTATAGGTTCGTAAAGTATTTTGGCGAGATTCAAGTACGAGATGGAGGGTGCATTGTTGGGACATATCACACCAAGTCTTTCTCAGATCTTCAATAAAATTGCATAAACAGGTGAGTGGATTGTCAGTTGCATCCACTTCGTACTGGAGTCCTAACCTTGTCGGTCTCTTCCACTTTGATGCCTTCCCCTTAAGTCATGGGCATATAATAATCGATGAGCGGTTGAATCATGCTCATCATGATGTTACCCTAATGACTTTATCATAGTCCACAGAGGTTGTTTGGCATCCAACCTTGAGTACTCGGTTACCTACACCATTTGCAAGTAGTTTAATTCAAGTCGGTCATATTTCGCAACATAAATGAAAATGGAATAGAAATAATTCAAAAGAGATTGGATTAAATCTCATTGATAAGTGAAGCAGCGTCGTATGCTTGCTATTGCACTTTTTTCCAACCCTTCTCAGTTGGAAGTCTAATGCAAGTGGTTCAATTTAATCAAAGCTCTTGATCGATAGAGGTCAAGGGTTCCCTGCACTTCATCTTATGGGGCTTGTACATGTTGTCAGAGTTATCCCTTCCAAGGCAGCCATATGGCGCTGACGTCCACGGTAGCCATCTAAAGAAGAGGAGTTTTCCGACCTAGAGTATAGAGTAGGTTCCCTCCTTATCTCGCTATGTTTATCCTTCATCTAGTTCATCAACTCAATATTGGCTTGGATATGTTGGTGTAGTTGTTGGAGGCTATCCATCAGTTCTTTTATCAAAGTCTAGAAATAAGCTCTTGTGATAAATTCATTTATGAGTGTTGGCAGAAACGGGCTATGGATTTTAATTAATTCATTGGCAGCTAGCTTCTTTATTCCCTTCAGCAATATGAGAAGTAGAACTGGTATATCTAACCACGATTGACAGTTTTCTTTAAGGAATGAAGGTAGACATCTGCATTTGATGCCACTCATCACTCTTGGTGGAATCCATGTGCAATTCTCACTTCTTGAGGTAATGTCAGGGGTTGTGTTTCCATAGTACACCGACATGGTCCGTAAGTTGAATTTTCACTAGAGATTTTGCATGTAGAATGGTTTTAATAAATGGGTCTCAACTGGGAACAATACTCCAATCATCATTGTCAGGTCCATTTTCTTGCTACGTGGTCTCATAATACTGGTTAATGATCTATGTACGATTTTCCAACATTCGAGTGGTTGGTAACGCCAATTGGTTTGAGATGCTGCTATAGTAACATACTTGTATTTGATACATAAGTATATATGTGTGTGTGTGTGTAAGTACATATTCCCCTTTCTCTTAGACCGTTATTCTGTATCTTACTAAGACTCATATGCAGACTTACGAGAAAGAAGATATGGAAGGTGGAAACGAAGATGAAATCTAGGTGGAGGAAGTAGCACAACCGATAGAAATGCTTGACCTAACACCCGGAGGAACCAAGGTCGACAGGCTAATGCTAACCAGAATGCGGAAGCCAATGTGGGTGCTGGAAATTCACTAACAGATGCGGGGATGATGTACTAGCTCTTTGCTAATTTGATGCAAGCTGCAGCTATTACTGGTATTGTTGGAAATATTGGAGGAGCCAATTTTGTGGTTCCAGTTGGGAATAATTATGCTAAGCTGAGCAGTGACTACACCAACTTGGGTGAAAATCCGTTTATGGGAACAAATGATGCTATCAAAGTAGAGAAATGGCTATTGCACTGCGAGAGAATATTTGCTAATCTGGATATAGAAGATGAGGAGAAGAGAAGGTTGGCCTCTGGGCAGTTGCAAGGGTCAGCACTTCATTTGTGAAATAGTGCGACTGCCAGAATTCCGGAAGAAGAGTTGACTTGGGTTGATTTCTGAAGGAGATTCGAACAGAGATTTATTTCTGAGGTTGCTAAGTCAGCATTGATGCAAAAGTTTATGGATTTAGTTCAGGGAGATATGTCAGTTATCGAGTATGCTAATAAGTTTGATGAGCTATCTCGATATGGATATGCTATTATTAACACTGATATCAGAAGGAATGCGAGGTTTATTTGGGGATTGAGGCCTGAGCATGCTAGGACGACCCTGACACATATTCGAGATCCTAGTAATATAGTGGTGGAGACGGCAATCCGCCATGAAGAGATGCTTGCCATTTATGCTAGAGATAAGCCAGTTGAATCCCAGGGTTCTAGGGAAAGAAGAGGAAGTTCTTAAAAAACAAAGGAACCCAAAAGGGAGATGTAGCCAAGAAAAGAAAAGCTGGTTTAGTGTAACATCCCGTATTTGGAGGCCAAAAGCTAAGCGCTACATATGTTGCAGTCATCTATAGTACTAACTTCTGGTGATAAAATACGGTAATGCTAATGGTATCCATAATATAAGTAGCACATGAATATGAACAAAATCACAGATTTTTAAACAATATTTTGCTGATTATATTTCAAAACAATAATTCATATCCATGTTACATAATCCTCGAACGTTTCCCAGGAAATGATTAAATATATAATTTACAAAATACGCCAAGAGCGACAAATGACGATGCCCCCTTGGTTGATCAGAGTCACTGTAGTCATATCTGACTTAATATACACAGCGGAAAACAAAATAATATGTGACTCCTATTTAGCTATCTGTCAGCCACCTACCCGTCACCGGAAGCCTTATTCGCCAAAATTTATAAAACTTGAAAACCTCAAACCTCAGCCTACTCAAATCAATTTTGAGCACCTGAGAGTTTAAGGGGAAACAAAAACTTCAAGTCGGATATAAAGTCTGGTATGAATAATACTGTAACATCTCGGATATTTTATGTTAAGTGAGACCATGCCGTTTAGCGGAACGGGTTTTCCCTCACTAATATCCTTTTAAAACATATCTTTTGCGAATCTTTTCCTTCAACCAAAACTGGTTAAAGTCTATAAAGCATCATTATGTAAATATACATATCAGGTAATAAATGAACTATTTGTTCAAACACTTTAGTTTTGTTGGGCTAACTATTAATCTTTGACTTACTCGGGTCCACCAGACAATATATGAAAACTTATCTAACATCTGTTAGACTCTCCTATTCTAGACGTTCTATCCTTGACTATCTATTTAATACTTCTCTTCTAGATGATATGTCCTTAACTTATCATCTGCCAGGGTCTCCTGATTCGAATGGTTTTGCGGGCACACCAATAACCTATCCTTATACAAACATATATTCTTTTGTGTGTAATCATAATTTTAGTCTTACTTGTGACAAAGTCTTACACACTGGATATTTAGACAAAATTTGCTGCGGATAATAGCCAATGTATTGGACGCGACCCTATATCAGTCTCATCTGGTATTTTAATATTTGTGTCATTTTACTTAGGGATACCCTACCAAAACTTTCCTTGAAAGCCTTTTAAAAATGATTTAAAACCTTAAATCAAACTCAAACAAGGAAAATATATAATCTCTATGCTTTACTTAAAATCTCCTTGCCATCTTATATATATTTACCCAAATATAGTTGATGAAAACATTTAAATATTTGGAAGTCCCCCTTTTGAATCCATTGAAAGTACCACGTTCGAAACCATTGAAAGTACCTCTATCTAAACTAAGTAAAATCCTTTCTTTTATATAGGCCAAAAGGCCAAAACCTACGTTTCGAAACCATTCTCAAAACTCTTTCGAAGCTACTGAAAAACCTTCCTTTTGAAAGCTTTAAAATCTTAGACATCTTCCTCTTTAAAACCTTTAAATATCGCCTTTCGAAAACATAGGAAAAAAAATTCCTTTCAGGCCTTTCGAAACCTTTGGAAAACCTTTCCTTCTAATCCTTTTGAAACAACCAAAAAAACCTTCCCTTTCGACCCCTTCGAAACCATGGGGGAACCACCCCTTTGAAATCATTCTGTAATATCTTTCAAAAGCATCAAACCTTTGTAAATACAAACCTTTCGAAAGCACTTAGGTCAATTTAAAACAAGTGGAAAAACACTTTTCGAAACCATTCAAAACTGACTCTTTCGAAACCTTTTGGGTTATACTTCAATTGAGCAATAGTGTCACTAAATCAATTAAGTCGAAAGCCTATCTTTCGAAAGAATTCCTAAGTAAATAAGTGATGGTGTCGAAGCCATCTACTCAAAATATTGGAGAAGTGGCCAAATTTTAGAAAACAAAATAACCCCTTCGAAACCGCTGGGTCGAAAGGTAAAGCGTGCAGCTAAAGGCATCGACTTAGTTGAAAGCAGTTGTTTAAAACAAAGTCGCAACCCAATCAAAACCATTCATTTTTTAAAAACCATTTGACCTGGTCGAAAGCTAACCAAGTTGAAAGCTACTTAGTCGAAAGCAAGCAGGTGCCTTTTCTTTTAAAAATAAATAAGTGCGTCGACACCTTCAGAACCCCTGGTTTCGACTCTATATCTTTCGCCTACATCCAATTCAATACGTGCCAGTTCCTTGACCATGTGCATTGGTTTTGACTGTGTCGGAGGCGAACATAAGGAGGCAGAACCTGGTGCCGTAAGTATTGAAATAGTGAAAACTTGTTTATTTGTCCTTTTAAACTATTTCTTTGTACCTAACCTGCCTTGTTTGTCAAAATCTGATTGGTTTCCATTTTACTTTTTTAAAAGTACCGCCAATTTCAAAAATAACAAATTGAATTATTTTCAAAGAGCCTCTTCTCCTTTTATAAATATATAAAACATTTAAGTCCCATACCCTAAATAGTTTTATATCCATCTAAACAGTTAGGATAATTCTACAAAAATTTCTAAAAATCACTTTTTATATGTTTTTTAACGTATATAAATTTCAGACCCAAACCAATTTTATTTAACCGTAAATAATTTATAACCAAAATAACATTTTATTCACAAGAAAACTCACATAAATTCCACAAATTTTTTTGAAAATTCCTAATATTGAACCAATCTCCAAAATAATATTTCTAGTCTATATAAAAATTCGCAAGGCATATAAATGTAATTTAACAAGGTTTTCACCATAGAACATATCATAAAATCAACATGAACGTGCATTAATCATCAACAAGTATATATGATCATTCTGTCATTCGAAAAAATGGAAAATCATTGCAAAACATTTCGAATTTCTCCCTAAAACCGAAAACAAAAAAATATGAGATGTAAATATTATTCATCTTAGTTTTAGAGATTAAGGATATGAGATTTGATTGAATTTGATGTTGATTAAGCTTCCCCTTTTATCTTTCTTTCTCTTGCTCTTGTTAATGGTGGTCGACCTCTAATTCAAAAAATTTCAAATGAAATAAACATGTATAGGATACAGGGCCAAGAGATAAGGATATAGGAATGACCTCTTTCCTAATTTACCCCTCCTTATATTTCATTTTAACACTTCTTTTAATTCATCGGTTAAATGGCATGGCTACCTCTTAATTACATCGAATCTCATTCCTCCAATAAACACATTATTTTATTTTATTTAGCTAATTAAATATCCTAAATAATGTTATAAAAAATATGGGGTATTACAAACTTCCCTCCTTAAAGAATTTCGTCCTCGAAATTACGATAAGGTACACAACAAGTCAATCGGAGAAGTAAAACATACCATCAAACAAGTGAGGATAAGTGTATCTAATCCTACTCTCTATCTCCCAAGCACAGTCTCTCTCATCATCACTCCACTGGACTTTCACTAGTCTGACTGTCTTGTTCCTGAGCTTCTTCTCATCTCTTGCAACTATACCAACTGGTTTTCTAACTATGGTCAAGTCAAGTTCTACTATAAATCCACTAACACTATCGGTGCTATAATAGTCTCCGGGTCTCTAACACACTTTATGATATGAGAAACGTGAAAAACATCATGGACTCCTACTAAACTGCTTGGTAACTCAACTCTATAAGCGAGTTTCCCGATGCTTTCAATAATAGGAAAAGGTCCAATGAACCTCGGTGCCAACTTCCTTGATTTCACAAATCTGATCACAACCTTCATCGATGACACACTGACGAAAACCTGATCTCCAACTGAGAACTCTACATCTTTCCTTCTGCTCTCTACATAACCATTCTGCCTAGACCAAGCTTCCTTCATTCTAGCCCGATTGACCTCAAGCTTTTCTATGGCTTCTCTTACTAAATCTGGACCAAGAACCAACCTATCCTCTGTCTCCAACCAAAAAACGAGAGATTTGCATGACCTTTGATACAAAGCTTCAAATGGTGCCATCCCAATACTAGTATGATAACTGTTGTTATACAAAAACTTGACTAAGTGCAGATGGTCTTCCCATGATCCCCTGAAATCTAATACACAAGCTCTTAACAAATCCTCCAAGATCTTGTTGACTCTTTCCATTTGCCCATCTGTCCACGGAAGATAAGTGGTACTCATCTTGAGCTTAGTTCCTAAAAACTCCTGTAGACTATTCCAAAACTCACTAGTGAATAAAGAATCTCTATCGCTTACAATACTACTAGGAATTCCATGCAGTCTAACCACATTCTTCATGAACAACTTCGCCAAAACAGGTTTCATTCTGGTTGACTTAACTGGAATGAAATGGACACTCTTGGTCAATCTATCCGTTATGACCCATATACTTACATTTCCTTTGTTCGACCTTGGCAACTCATCAATAAATCCATAGAAATAGAATTTCATTTCCATGCAAAAATATCTAATGGCTGAAGCAACCTACCCGGCTTCTGATGTTCGGCTTTTACCAGTTGGCAGTTCAAACACTACTTCACCTATAAGCCCACGTCTCATTTCTTATCTTTCCAGAAGAAACTTCTCTTCATATCTTGATACATCTTAGTTCCTCCCGATGAATAATGAACTTTGAATGATGGCATTCCTTCAAAATTTCTTTCCTTATGTTTCCTACACTCGGAACACATAATCTTCCTTTCTTTTTCAACCATCCATTCTGGTCAGGACTGAAGTCCTTTAAGTCATCGCTCTCAGTCCCATCTCTCAACTTCCTGATCCTTTCAACTAATACTGGATCCTCGTCATGTTTACAAGAAATCCTTTCGATCATCACTGGTCAAACTTCCAAATAAGATAATATAACAGTCTCTCTGCCAGACCCAGCCTCAGAACTCCACTGCTCTATGTAATCTGACAATGCTTCCAAATCTTTCCACTAAGCAAGCATTGCCAACAATACATTTCGATGTTTCCTGCTAAGTGCATCTGCAACCTTATTTCCTTTCCCTGGTGTACTTAATCCAAGAATCATAAGAGCAATAAAATCTAACCATCTCTGCTATCTCATGTTCAACTCCTTCTGAGTCAACAAATACTTCAACAACTTGCATATAACTCAAACCTCTCCCAAATGGTAATGTCTCTACACCTTCAATGCAAAAATCACTACAACTAATTCCAAATCATGTGTCGGATATATGACCTTATGCAATTTAAGTTGTCGAAAAGCATAGGCAATTACTTTACCTCTCTGCATTAGCATAGCACCCAATCCCGTTCCACACGCATTTGTATAAACCAACAAATCTTGATTCCCCTTTGAAACAACTAACATAGGTTCCTCGGTCAATAAGTGTTTCAAACTCTGGAATGCCTCCTCACACTTATCGGTCCACAAGAACTTCACCTCCTTCCTTGTTAGCTTGGTCATTGGTGCTGCTATCTGCGAGAAATCATTAATAAATCTCCAATAATACCTAGCTAATCAAAGAAAACTCTTTATGTCAGTCACTGTCTCGGTCTCTTCCAATAATTCACCACATCAATCTAGTCAGATCTACTGATAACCCTTTCTCTGAGACTATATGACTAAGAAAATTCACTTCCTTCTTCCAGAAATGACATTTCAAAAACTTCGTCTTCAGCTGTGCTGCCTCAACATCTCAAGCACCACTCTAAGATGAACTTCATGCATTTCTTTCATCCGTAGAATATATCAGAATATCATTTATGAAACCAATACGAACCTATATAAATGCTCTCGGAAAACCCGGTTCATCAAATTCACAAAGAAAGTTGGCACATTAGTCAGTCGGAACAGCATAACTAACCATTCATATGATCCATATTTGGTCCTTAATGCCATCAAAGGTATATTATCCTCTGCTACTCTGAGCTAATGGAAACCTGTTGCCAAATCTAACTTAGAAAATACCTTGGCTCCACTCAACTGGTCAAACAAATCGTCAATTCTCGGCAGTGGATTTCGATTCTTTATCGTCCTCTCATTCAACGTATGATAATCGATACACAGCCTTAACGATCCGTCCCGCTTCTTAGCAAACACTGCGGCTGCTCCCCAAGGCGAACTACTCGGCCTGATAAAACTGTTGCCTCCCCGACTACACCTTCAACTCCCTCATTTATGTAGGGGTCATTCTTCTTGGCGGCGTACTCACTAGTTCTGCTCCAGGAACCAAATCTATCCGACACTCAATGGCTCTTCGGTGGCAATCCAACTACTGACTCAAAAATATCCACTAATTTTCTAACCATGAAAACTAGACTCACCCCATCTTCGAACTCCTCTATACCCAATAAGGCATTCACCTAACCGCTAGAACCTTCTACCGTATAAACAATTCTGTCGCTATAATCAAGGTGTCTAAGAGATATTTTTCTATCCATGCAAAATATCCTAACATCATACTCACTTAACCAATCCATCCCAAGAATAATTTCGAAATCCACAAAATCAAACACATGCAAACTGCAAACAAAAGCATGACCTAACAAGTCAAACTCTAACTGGTTACAACTCAACCCTAAAGTTGCATACCCTCCTATTGGATTCACAACCCATAAGGAAGTAACTAAATATGTGGATTCTAGGTTAAGCTTATCTATCAAACATCTAGATATAAAAGAATGTGATTGTATCAAACAGAACGATAACCGCATACCATAAATCTGAAGTGTACCTCCTAAAACTGCCTTTCCTTTTTCTTAAGCCGTTGGCTTCGAAGTAGCAGCCTCTAGTAAATATACCTTGCCCTTTCCATCCATAGCGGGCTCCTTACATTGCTTCTTATAATGGCCAATCTGGTCACAATTGAAGAACTTGACAATCTTCTTCCCGGCCACTTCCTTTGCCTCTCCAGCACGACACTCATTGGCAAAATGCCCCTTCTTATCGCAATTAAAATAGAAAATCTCAGACTTTCCTTCTTGGCTGCTCCACCCTTCTGAGCATCCTTCTTGTGGAAGAACTTCCTTTTCTGGCCTTGCCTAACCTGGCCCTCTTTCACCTTATTCTTCTCTTAACAAGCAAGCATTTCTTTATGTCTCAAAGCCATCTCCACAACCACATTATAAGGATCTCTAATATGTGGTAAAGTAGCCCTGGACAACTTAGGCTTCAATTCCCTGATAAACTTCTCATTCCTCTTCATCACTGTGTCCACAGCAACAAAACCATATCCGGCTAGCTCTTCAAACCTACTAGTGTACACTAAAACAGTCATCTCTCCCAGTTCTAGTTCAGCAAACTTATGGATCGAAACAGACTGTGCCATCATCGACATGAATCTCTCTTGGAACCTCCTTTTAAACTCATCCCATGTCATAGTCTCCTCATCCACTGCCATAATCACACTATTCCACCAAAATAAAGAAGCTCTCTGAAGCTGTCATGATGCCAACCTCCTCTCCTGCTAATTATTGAGACCAAAGTCTACAAAGATTCGCTCACAATGCAGCAACCAATTCTCCACCTCAATGGCATCTTCCGTTCGAATAAATGGCTTCCCTCCAAGCCTCATATAATCTCTACCCAAAACAGCATAATTGTTGACAACTGGAGCTTCCTGAACTCCTCCTCCTATTACTCCAGCAGCAACTCCTACCTGCACCATATTCACAAAAAACTGATACATACTTCCATTCCGACTTGCTGGACTCCAGCATCCATATTCTCTGCCTACGCCAGACCTTGGGTCCTCCTCGCATTAGGCCTAGCATTCCCATCGGTACCCTCCCCGCCTGGGTTAACCCTTCCTCTTCTACCATCCATATCTTTATTCAAACCTCAAGAGATATAGAAAAATAATCCTAATAAAGATAGGAGACTAGAGATAAAGTGTATATTTATATATAGCAAATACAAGTACGTTACTGTAGCGTTATCCCATACCCCGATCTTACTCCAATTCCTTAGGATTATGTCTTAAAAATTATTTTTAGTTTAAAGTTTTTCATAAACCTATGCTCTAATACCAAGTTGTAAGATCCCGTATGTAGAGGCCAAAAGTTAATACTATATATTTCGTTATCTATAGAATTACCTTTTGGTAACGAAATACGGTAATGCTAACGGTATCCATAATATCAGAAACATATGAGTATGAACAAAATCATAGATTTTAAAGCAATATTTTTCTAATTACATTTCAAAACAATAATTCATAACCATGTTATATAATCCCTTAATGTTTCCCAAGTAATGATTAAATATATCATTTACAAAATACGCCAGGAGCGACATATGACAATGCCCCATTGGTTGATCAGAGTCGCTATAGTCATATCTGGCTTAAAATACATAGCGGAAAACAAAATAAACCATAAACTCCTATTTAGCTATCTATCAGCCATCTGCTCATCCCCAGAAGCTTTATTCGCCAAAATTTGTAAAACCTGGAAACCTCAACCCTCAGCCTACTCAAATCAATTTTGAGCATTCGAGAGTTTAAGAGAAAACAAAAACTTCGAGTCAGACATAAAGCCTAGTATGAATAATACTGTTACATCCTGGATATTTTATGTTAAGTGAGACACGCCACTTAGCGGAACGGGTTTTCCCTCAATAACATCCTTTTAAAACATATCTTTTGTAAATCTTTTCTTGCAACCAAAACTGGTTAAAATCTGTAAAGCGTCAGTATGTAAACATACATATCAGGTAATAAATGAACTATTTGTTCAAACACTTTAGCTTTGTTTGGCTAAATATTAACCTTTGGCTGACTTGGGCTTATTAGACAATATATTAAAATTTATCTAACATCTGTTAGATGCTCCTCTTCTGGATGGTATGTCCTTAACTATCTTTTAAATACTTATTTTTTGGACGATTTTCCCTAACTTACCATCTGCCAGGGTCACCTGATTCTAATGGTTTTACAGGCTCACCAATAACTTATCTGTATACAAACATATATTCCTTTTTTGTATGCAATCATAGTTTTAGTCTTACCTGTAACAAAGCCCTACACACTAAAATTTGGACAAAATTAGCTAGGGCAAATAGCTAATGTATATGGCATGACCTTATACCTGTCCCATCTTGTATTCTAATATCTGAGTCATTTTACTTAGGGTATCTTCCTAAAGTTTTCGTTGAAAACCTTTTCAAAACGTTTTAAAACCTTTAAATCAAACTCAAACAAGAAAAATATATAAACTCTATGCTTTACTCAAAATTACCTTGCCATGTTATATATACTTTACTCATATCTATTTGATGAAAACATTTAAACCTTTGAAAGTCCCCCTTTCAAATCAATTGAAAGTACCCCTTTCAAAACCAAGTAAAACCCTTTCTTTTATCTAGGCCAAAAGGCCAAAACCTTACTTTCGAAACCATTCTCAAAACTCTTTCGAAACCATTGGAAAACCTTACTTTTGAAAGCTTTAGAATATTTGACATATTCCTCTTTAAAACCTTTAAATATTGCCTTTCGAAAACATAATAAAAACCTTTCCTTCTAAACCATTTGAAACCTGTGGAAAAACCTATCCTTTTAATCCTTTCGAAACAACCAGAAAAACCAAACCTTTCGACTCCTTCGAAACCACTAGGGAACCACCCCTTTTGAAACCATCCTTTAAACCTTTCAAAAGCATCAAACTTTGGTAGACATAAATCTTGTGAAAGCACTTGGGTTCAATTTAAAATAGTGGAAAACACCTTTTGAGACCATTCAAAACTGATTCTTTCGAAACCTTTTTGGGTTATACTTCAATTAGAGAAAAAGGGTCATTAAAAGCATTTAAGTCAAAAGCCTATCTTTCAAAAGCATTTCTAAGTAAAGAAGTGATGGTGTCGAAACCATCCCGTCGAAAGCATTGGAGAAGCGGCAAAATTTTAGAAAACAAAACAACCCCTTCGAAAGCATCCGGGTCGAAAGGTAAAAAGGCGGCAGCTAAAGGCTTGGACTCAGTTAAAAGCAGTCATTTAAAACAAAAGCACAACCCAATCAAACCATTCTTTTAAAATCATTTGACCTAGTCGAAAGTTAACCAAGTCGAAAGCATCTTCGTTGAAAGGAAGCAGGCGCATTTTCCCTTAAAACCAAAGTATTTCCTCAACCCCTTCGGAACCCCAGTTTCGACTCAATATCTTCCGCATACATCCAATTCGTTACGTACCAGTCACTTGATACCATGTGCATTGGTTTTGACTGTGTCGGAAGTGAAGGTAAGAAGGTGGAACCTGGTGCCGTAAGCATTGAAATAGTGAAAAACATGTTTATTTGTCCTGTTAAACTATTTCTTTGTACCTAACCTGCCTTATTTGTCAAAATCTGATTGGTTGTCATTGTACTTATTCAAAAGTGCTTCCAATTCCCATAAATAACAAATTTGAATTATTTGCAAAGAGCCCCTTCTCCTTTTATAAACATATAAAACATTTAAGTCCCATACCTTAAATAATTTTATATATCCATCGAAACACTTAGGAAAATTCTACAAAATTCCTAATAATCACTTTTTATATGTTTTCTAACATATATAAGTTTCAGACTCAAACCAATTATTATTTAACCGTAAATAATTTATAACCCAATTAACATTTTCTTCACTAGAAAATTCATATAAATTCCACAAAAATTCAGAAAATTGAAACCCATCTCCAAAATAATATTTCTGGTCCATATAAAATTTCGCAAGGTATTTAGATTTTATTTAATAGGGTATTCACCTTAAAACGTATCATAAAATCAATTTGAACATGCATAAATCATCAACAAGTATATATAATCATTCTATCATTCAAAAACATGGAAAATCATTGTAAAACGTTTTAGATTTCTCCTTAAAATCAAAAAAATATATAGGAGGTTTAAACATCATTTTCCTTAGCTTTAGAGATTAAGGATATGAGATTTGAATGAATTTGATGTTGATTAAGCTTCCCTTTTTATCTTTCTTTATCTTGCTCTTGTTAATGGTGGTCGACCTGTAATTTAAAAAATTTCAAATAAAATAAACATGTATATGATACATGGTCAAGAGATAAAGATATAGGAATGACCTCTTTCCTATTTTACCCCTCCTTCTATTTCATTTTAACTCTTGTTTTAATTCATCGGTTAAATGGCATGGCTACCTCTAAATTAAATCAAATCTCAAACTCCTAATCAGCACATTATTTTATTTAATTTAGCTGATTAAATATCCTAAATAATGTTATCAAAAATATGGGGAGTTACATTTAGTCTACTATAAAAATGACAAGAATAGTCATTTTGCAAGTGAGTGCTGGTCAAGCAAGGGGAAGAAAACTGCGGATAAGAAGCATGTTATGTGCTACAACTGTGATCAAGTTGGGTATTACAAGAATCGGTGTCTAGAACCAATTAGGCCGCACAAAGGAAAAGGTTTTGTTGTTGGACCATTATCTGCTAAGCCAACAGCAGCTAATACGTGGAAGACTATGATGGAAGGTATTTTTTGATTCAGATTATTCTAGTTAGGATACTATTTGATAGCTATGCATTACATTCATTTATATCTCAGAATTTGGTTGATAGATTATGCTTAAAACCCACCTACCTTGTTTCTTCCTTAAGGGTATGCAACTTTAGGGATGAGATGTGCTAACTGGCATTTTGGCCCGGTTACAAAACGACAGTCGAAGACATTATTATTAGCGCTAGACAAGATTTTGACCTCGAAGAGCCTGGAGGTGTTAGCAAGTTGTCAGGCCCATTAGAAAGACGTTTGGCATAAAGCGACGTTCGGTATTGAATATCGTTCGACACCTAAAGCACGTTCGGCAACTAGAACGTTCGGCATGCAGGGTTGTACTCGGCACAAATGAGCACTCGGCACGTTTGAACGTTCGGCTGTCAAAGGGTTGTACTCGGCCTGCTCTTTACTCGGCATATCCTTTACTCAGCGTGTCCTCTGTTCGGCATTCCCTCTACTTGGCATATCCTTACACTCAGCATCCACGCCTCACACGGCAAACCCTTCGCACGGCAAGCCTTTCACTCGGCATGCTCCTCATCTGGCACACAAGTTCCACTCGGCATATCTTCCACTCGGCATTCTTACATGGAAAAGGCGTATCCTTCCACTCGGCATCCCAACATCGTTTGGCCCGCTTCCTCCATTCAACAGAGAGACCCATCGACCTGGAAAGGAAGGCATGACATGCCGACCGTTCGGCCTGTTTCACTCGGCACGCAGAGCGCCCGGCCTCACTTCGTACGGCATAAAGATGAAGGTTCGGCATTTGGTCGTTCGGCCTATTTGGGTCGGCACATAGGGCTTACTCCATTTGGACCGAGTTATTCAGCTACCAGGCCCACCAGGGAAGTCCAACCCATCTTCGCCTATAAATAGAGGGGCAGAGGCATAGTGAAATGGACCCTTTTTTCCGGGAACACTGGGGAGACTCTGCCATTTCTTATACTCTCCTCTTTTTAATTCAAATTTGTACCCAAGTGATTGATTTACGGATTGTATCTGTATTCAAGTAATTGAGAAAGCAATAAAAGATTAAACCCAAAGTGAATGTAGGTAGTTACGCCGAACTACTATAAATCTGGTGTTCTCGTTTTGTTATTCTTTTTCATTGAATTACACTATTTTTCAGTCCTAATTTACTCTCTTCATTAATCTCTCTACACAATTCTACTCAAGGGTGTTAGTGACCAATTTTGGTGCTAACAATTTGGTGCTTTCACTGAGAATTGAATTCTCAGCTTGATTGGATCTCATCATCTACTATTGGATTTCCATATTCGCGAGATAGATCCAGTTGTCTAATAGAAAACTTCCTATTCTACTCAGATTTGAAAGAAATCTAAAGGAAGTTGACAGCCGTAAGTTGATCAAGTGTTCGTGTTCATGTGAAAGGATTGGATTCACTGATGTACGCAAGATCTAAGGATTGGACGTCGAAGTTTGCACTCAAGTTGAATAAAGGCCGACCCTCCTCCAAAGGCAATTCAGCCGAACACTCCAAAAAAGGCGTATGCCGATCGCTCAAGAAAAGGCGTATGCCGAACACTCCAAAAAAGGCGTATGCCGATCGCTCAAGAAAAGGCGTATGCCGAACACTCCAAAAAAGGCGTATGTCGATCGCTCAAGAAAAGGCGTATGCCGAACACTCCAAAAAAGGCGTATGCCGATCTCCCCAGAAAAGGCGTATGCCGAACACTCCAGGCCGATCCATACATCCGAATGCCGACCATACCTCTAGGCCGAACAGAAAGAAGGCCGAACAGAAATTTGGCCAAACAGAAATTTGGCCGAACAGAAATAAGGCCGAACAGAAATTTGGCCGAACATAAATTTGGCCGAACAGAAAGAAGGCCGAACAGAAATTTGGCCGAACAGAAACTTGGCCGAGTAGAAATTAGGCCGAGCAGAAATTTGGCCGAGTAGAAATTTGGCCGAACAGAAAGAAGGCCGAATAGAAATTTAGGCCGAACAGAACCAATGTCGAACGCTCCTGAATGCCGAGCGCTCTCTAATGCCGAACGCTCCTGAATGCCGAACGCTCTCGGATACCGAACGTTCCTAAATGCCGAGCGCTCTCTAAGGCCGAACGCTCTCTAAATGTCGAGCGCTCTCTAATGCCGAATTCAAAACTCAACTTAATAAAGGAACATCCTATCTACTTCCCTTACATCTCTTGGTCGGCCAGGGCATAGAGGATCTAGCGACAGCTTCTAAATGACAACAAGGGAACGGACAAACTACCGCTACTCAAACGATACACTCAAAGGGATACCATACTGATCACCCTTGAGGAGAATCGACCTCCATATATATTTTTGAAGCCAACTACCTGGAGAGCCTCCTACAACCATGAATCGTTTCTATGATAAAAATGAATCTAAACCAAAGTGTGGAGGAGCGGAACAGACTAAGAAAAATAACAATGAAGGCCCGTTGGCTAAGGATGTAGATCCTAGTAGCCGAAACAAGACCTTAAAATTCGGCTCATATGCTCTTTGAAAGATTCAATTGACAACCTCTACTTGAAGACTCACGACTCGAAGTGGTACTGGAAACCAACCTCGAGAGAGTACACAAAAGTCTAAAGAAAATCAGGGGAATGTTGTATATTCCCAAATGCTCACTGATCCTTACACGGGCGATTACAAACACCTCCGAGGTGTGATCGAAAAGCTGATCTAGAAAGTAAAGCTTCAATAGTATGTACATTTCCTGTAGAATGGCGGGCAGCGAATATCCGATGCCTATTAATAAAGGGCTATGATTATCAGTTGGGCTGCTGACGGCCGACATCCCTTTGAAAGGAGCCAGGGGCAAAAGTCGAATAGCGAGCGCACGATGCTGCTTCACTTATCAATGAGATTTATCATAATCTTCTTTTAATTATTTCCATTTCTATTTTAATTGTTCTATGAACTACGACTAACTTGAACTAAACTACTTTCAAAATGATGCAGGGATTGGATACTCAGATTTGGTCACCAACCAATCCACACAGACCATGATCGGACGTGTGGAGCTACATCTAGACGAGAATGATTCAATCGATCATCATCAATCAATTGCCTTTAATTTGGGGCCAAGAACTAGAGATTGAAAAGCTCATTATGATTAGAGCCCAAATACAAAGTCGACATGACTGACCATCCATTCATTGACCTCCACGTTTGACTCAGAGACCTGAACAGGGCTTGGAATGAGTATGGCTCGATCGCCCACTCAAATCAAGTCATAGAACAAAGTTGGACAAAATACAGATGCCCCTCCTAAAGCTTAGTGATGCCGGGATCTGTCCAGAGTGGACGTGATTTGTTCACCTACACATCAAGTCCTACCTTGAACACAAAAGGTTATTCGAAAGCCCGACTTGAAGTAGTTGAGGTGGACTGCCTACTCATTAACCATCGCCCTCAATACATGGACACGACTGCACCTTGGAACATATGCAACTTACTTTGTCTACTCAAAAATCTATTATCCTTATTTTCTAGAAGGAGATACAGAGAAAATTATAAGAGATTTGGCTATCTAACCCAACATGGATGTGATCCAACCATCTGTCATATACCTCCTTCCTTGACTTGATGGGAAGAGCTATAATCACCAAGTGGACGAGAATCGATCGTCCATTTTTCAAATTTCATCCCTCAAGCTGGGGGCAAGATCCCATTCCATGAGGAAACATGGTTCGACTATTCATTCGACAACATTAGCCTCGATACGGTAGATGTACACAAATTAAAGAGTGGGAATACGACTGCTCTCAACTTAAAACCTCCAAGTCCCCGGAGTGCGGACTGGAGTACTCTAAGTCCCCAGAGCGTGGACTAGAGTATAAATGACTTAAACCTCCAAGTCCCCAGAGTGCGGACTGGAGTACTCTAAGTCCCCAGAGTGCGGACTCGAGTATAAACGACTTAAAACCTCCAAATCCCCGGAGTGCGGACTGGAGTACTCTAAGTCCCCAGAGCGTGGACTAGAGTATAAATGACTTAAACCTCCAAGTCCCCAGAGTGCGGACTGGAGTACTCTAAGTCCCCAGAGTGCGGACTCGAGTATGAACGACTTAAAACCTCCAAGTCCCCGGAGTGCGGACTGGAGTACCCTAAGTCCCCAGAGCGTGGACTAGAGCCTAAATGACTTAAAAACTCCAAGTCCCCGGAGTGCGGACTGGAGTACTCTATGTCCCCAGAGCGCGGACTAGAGTATAATCGACTCAAAACCTCCAAGTCCCCGGAGTGCGGACTGGAGTACTCTATGTCCCCAGAGCGCGGACTAGAGTGTAAACGACTCAAAACCTCCAAGTCCCCGGAGTGCGGACTGGAGTACTCTAAGTCCCCAGAGCGTGGACTAGAGTATAAACGACTTAAACCTCCAAGTCCCCAGAGTGCGGACTGGAGTACTCTAAGTCCCCAGAGTGCGGACTCGAGTATAAACGACTTAAAACCTCCAAGTCCCCGGAGTGCGGACTGGAGTACTCTAAGTCCCCAGAGCGTGGACTAGAGTATAAATGACTTAAAAACTCCAAGTCCCCGGAGTGCGGACTGGAGTACTCTATGTCCCCAGAGCACGGACTAGAGTATAAACGACTCAAAACCTCCAAGTCCCCGGAGTGCGGACTGGAGTACTCTATGTCCCCAGAGCGCGGACTAGAGTATAAACGACTCAAAACCTCCAAGTCCTCGGAGGGCGGACTGGAGTACTCTTAGTCCCCAGAGTGAGGACTCGAGTATAAACGACTTAAAACCTCCAAGTCCCCGGAGTGCGGACTGGAGTATTCTAAGTCCCCAGAGCGTGGACTAGAGTATAAATGACTTAAAAACTCCAAGTCCCCGGAGTGCAGACTGGAGTACTCTATGTCCCCAGAGCGCGGACTAGAGTATAAACGACTCAAAACCTCCAAGTCCCCGGAGTGCGGACTGGAGTACTCTATGTCCCCAGAGCGCGGACTAGAGTATAAACGACTAAAAACCTCTACATCCCCAGAGCGCGAATTGGAGTACTCTAAGTCCCCAGAGCGTGGACTAGAGTATAATTGACTTGAACCTCCAAGTCCCCAGAGCGGACTGGAGTACGCTAGGTCCCCAGAGCGCGGACTCGAATACAAGTGATTCGGATCTCCAAGTTCCCTGAACATGAACTATGACACAGATGACTTGAATTTGTCAAATCCTTGACATACAGGCTAGAAGGTATTCTAAGTGCTCGAAGCACAGAATGGAAGCTCAACAGCTCCCAAAGAGTTTCCGAGTTATATGAAGATGGACCGAGAAGTCTATGTTACTCACAACTGCTTGGATCCACATCACAATCACAAAGAAAACTGAACAATAAGAGTCTTTTGTAAGAAGGAAAAAGGAACTAAACTTTATTCAGAAACGAGTTCCTATTACAACCCCTCCAAAGTTCGGAGTCGACATTCTATTTACAAGGACTAAAGGAAATAGATGAAAATAATTGCATGACTTAGACTAACTCTCGTTGAACGAGGATAGTAATCACTTCTTGT
The DNA here is from genome assembly GCA_030765085.1 of Allium cepa. Lineage (NCBI taxonomy): Eukaryota > Viridiplantae > Streptophyta > Magnoliopsida > Asparagales > Amaryllidaceae > Allium > Allium cepa. The sequence goes on from CM060938.1 coordinate 560,901,069, forward strand.
ACTTCTTCAACTCCTTTCTAGACGGCTTCTCTCCATAGCATTTACTCTTGGTACTCTTCTTTGATAGAGGGGTAGCAACTGAAGAAGTATGGAGAACTTCCATAGGCTTGGACCCGCCAGGAAGGATGACCTTCAACGGCTTGTTCAAAGGATCGTCCAAGTCCACAACTCGGGGCTCGACCTTGACCTTCTCTTTCTCGAGCCGCTCTTTCATGCTCAATTCGGATGTGTGATCAGAGGCGCCTGTAATTTCTACTTCATAACCCCCGTCGGCATGGAAGGAGGTTCCGGACTTGTCTTCATCAAGCGCTCCAATCGCCTGAGCGCGGACGAGAGTACTCTAAGTCCCCAGAGTGCGGACTAGAGTATAAACGACTTAAACCTCCAAGTCCCCAGAGTGAGGACTAGAGTATAAACGACCTAAGAACCTCTACATCCCCAGAGTGCGGGCTACGGTACTCTCAGTCCCCAGAGCACGGACTAGATTATAGGAGACTTTAGAAGAATCTCCAAATCCCAGAAGCAGACTAGTTTACTCTAAGTTCCCAGAATGCGGACTGGAGTATAAGCGAGTTGACAAAAACCTCTGCGTCTTGAAATGTGGACTAAAGCATAAACTGTTCGACAAATCTCTAAGTCCCCGGAGCATGAGCCGAAGCATGAATACAAATTGGGCGCGAATCAACCAGGGGGAGAATAACACTAAGTGACCAGAATGCAGAGTGGTGTATAAACATCGATAAATAGACGAGTGGATTCCGACCATTCTCTATTACGCAAACTTCGGCATGGAATAGACCGAAGGATTATTAACCCGCTAAGGATGGAGTTCGACCATCCAACTAGTGGCCTGGCCAAATCAATACTGGGAGCATGGGTACAAATCACTAAAAGGCTGAATATGACAGCTTACTATAGCTCTAGCGTGGCGTTCTTTATAACTTGAAGCAACGACTGCAGGGAAGCCTCAATACAAAACCAATCGAAATGGCATCCAAAGCTACGAGCAATCGACTATATCATACCTCAGATCGAGAGTCAATACCGATCCGCACCAAACACATACGAATGTGACTCGGATGTTTCTTGAAAAACTATGACCTCCAGAGTGTGGAAAGGAGGGTAAACCATGAATACTTGGTCAAAAATTCTCCAGCACCCTCATTCGATTCGTCAGGAGGAGTATGAAACTGGATGAGCATAACCCGACTGCATTTGTAGCCAACTTTACCCCGAGAACTGATTACAGAGCATGAACCAAAGTGGACATAGATGACCATCCACTGTCCAAATTACGCCCTGAAACTGACGTGGCATCGAAGTATTCCTCTTGGAATGAAAAACCACGATAAAATCCGAGATAGGTGAGACCTAGTCTCCCATCGATTGACATGATCCCACGATTCAACGGGAAAGAGAGTAAAGCTAAAGTGGGCGTGGCTGACCTTCCTACTTATCGGTATATGCCCCAGACCTGAGGGCACGAGCGAGGAGCAAGATGAATGTGAACCGATTATTCACCGATCACCTCTATGTCTTTGGAACTTAGGTGAAAACATAAACATAGCTAGGACGAGACTTAACCGTCCATGCAGTACATTTATCAACCCGAGACTGGGAGAAGACGCATGGTCATCCTAAAACTGGCTACGATGGCTCAGTATTAAAACTTATATATAGTGCTTACAGTTGCTCAAGGAGACGACCGAAAGGATGCTTAGAGATTGAATCATTGAATTGACACCTTAGCTCATGAGCAATTGACTTTCACTCCAACCCGAAGGACGGGCAAAGGATCATGAATGCATTGAATAGAAAGTGCGTTACTCGAATACACAAGCAAATTCAAACTCATAGCAAGATCCAGCTATACAGTTGCACGCCACTCAAGGCTGACCCCCACTCGACATTTCCTTCAATGCGCTTTTAAGCCTGATCATTGGCCATTTGTTGATAATCTATTAGAGCATTCAGAGTCCTTCGCTATTAGACTTAAAACTCATGACAAGACTCTGGGGTTCGACTAGAGAAACCATCATTATTGGTCGTCCCAACCATATTTCACATTGAATGTTATGCAAAATAATTACATCTATACTCAAAGAATCTGGGATGGCACCTGCTAAGGTGACGGTCGACATTACACTCAGCCATGGCGACCCTTTCCGGGTGCTGAATATCGGATCACAACTCAGTGTAGTGATGATAAAAGAATTAGTTGGATTTTCTGAATAAATGATGATATGTTCCCTTGGACCCATTCTGACAAGAATATGTGATTTCATTAACTATCGCGAGCCATGCATTGGATATCAACCCGAAGCTACAAAAGCTAGCATAATATATATTGATTTCACCATAAAAGCTCCACTCTTACTTTTAGGCTCAATCCATCAACGTCTATAGGGAAGGGCTATCTAAGGACGGAAATCAGCAGACCTCACACCCAAATTCACTACCTCAGAACACTACTCGAAGAGTAGCAGTGAACCAACCATAAGATGGAAAATGTACGCGGATGGAGCATCCAATGATCAGTGTTATGGCATAGGAGTCATGATAATAACTCCTGAGGAACGATCAATCTGCTACGTCCTGAAACTCGATTTACCTATAACAAACAACGATGCTTAGTATGAAGCCTTGGCTGCCAGCCTCAAACTTGCTAGAGAATTTGAAGTGAAAACTTTACATATCTTTTGTGATTCTTGATTAGTTGTATGCAAATTTAAGGAAGTTAATCTTGCTAGGGGGCATTGTCTTGCTCCTTATCTCGGCCAAGCCCAAGAGCCACTAACCGACTTCACGTATTACACCATTACACACGTACTCAGCGAACAAAATGAAAGGTGTCATGGTTGACTCATATCAAAGACTATCTACAATGGGGAATTCTTACTAACCAGAGGAATGGAAAACGACAGATCCTCCTCAAAGCTTCACGACAAATCATCCAAGAATAGGTCGTGTGTCAAAAGGAGTTTATCCATCCCCATGCTTCGGCGTATCGCCCATGATGATATCTTGAGCAAAGTCTATGAAGAAGAATGCGGTAATAACATCAGGGGGAAAACCATGATAAAGAAATACTCCGCTATAGGTATTACTGGCCAACTTTCAACCCAGATGCGGTTGATCATGCTAGACAATGTGACAAGTGCAAGATGTTTGCAAAAAAGCCGAGAACCCCATCGATGGAAATTATTCAAATGGCTAGTCCATAGCCGTTTGCCACTTGGGGGCACTGAAATCATCTTCTTGCCGATCCTAAAGGTGGTGCGATATACACCATTATAGCAGTTGATTACTTCACCAAATGGGCAGATGAAGAACTTTTAGCCACAACCAAGCGTCAAGACGACCAAGGAAGGATATGACAGCTTTAGAGGAGAAAATCGAAGGATAATGACTGTTCAAGAAACATGATGGATTTCTTTCTGAAGACAAGGAATACTCGTTGATTCAAAGCGTGTTGTGTTGCTTCACACGACACACTTTGGGGGGCAAATGTTAACCGACATTTTGGCCCGGTTACAAAACGACAGTCGAAGACATTATTATTAGCGCTAGACAAGATTTTGACCTCGAAGAGCCTGGAGGTGTTAGCAAGTTGTCAGGCCCATTAGAAAGACGTTCGGCATAAAGCGACGTTCGGTATTGAATATCGTTCGACACCTAAAGCACGTTCGGCAACTAGAACGTTCGGCATGCAGGGTTGTACTCGGCACAAATGAGCACTCGACACGTTTGAACGTTCGGCTGTCAAAGGGTTGTACTCGGCCTGCTCTTTACTCGGCATATCCTTTGCTCGGCTTGTCCTCTGTTCGGCATTCCCTCTACTTGGCATATCCTTGCACTCGGCATCCACGCCTCACACGGCAAACCCTTCGCACGACAAGCCTTTCACTCGGCATGCTCCTCATCCGGCACACAAGTTCCACTTGGCATATCTTCCACTCGGCATTCTTACATGGCAAAGGCGTATCCTTCCACTCGGCATCCCAACATCGTTCGGCCCGCTTCCTCCATTCAACAGAGAGACCCATCGACCTGGAAAGGAAGGCACGGCATGCCGACCGTTCGGCCTGTTTCACTCGGCACGCAGAGCTTCCGGCCTCACTTCGTTCGGCATAAAGATGAAGGTTCGGCATTTGGTCGTTCGGCCTATTTGGGTCGGCACATAGGGTTTACTCCATTTGGACCGAGTTATTCAGCTACCAGGCCCACCAGGGAAGTCCAACCCATCTTCTTCTATAAATAGAGGGGCAGGGGCACGGTGAAATGGACCCTTTTTTCCGGGAACACTGGGGAGACTCTGCCATTTCTTATACTCTCCTCTTTTTAATTCAAACTTGTACCCAAGTGATTGATTTACGGATTGTATTTGTATTTCAGTAATTGAGAAAGCAATAAAAGATTAACCCCAAAGTGGATGTAGGCAGTTACGCCGAACCACTATAAATCTGGTGTTCTCGTTTTTGTTATTCTTTTTCATTGAATTACACTATTTTTCAGTCCTAATTTACTCTCTTCATTAATCTCTCTACACAACTCTACTCAAGGGTGTTAGTGACCAATTTTGGTGCTAACAAGGTGTGACCAGTTGAACTTGATTTGTTAGGTCATATGTTTGCACGCATTCTATATGTTTATGTTTGCACCCATTCTGTATTCATAGACGACATTTTGGTGTACTCGATAGATGAAAGGGAGCATGAAAATCATCTGAGAGTAGTGCTTGAGATGCTAAGGCAGCATCAGCTAAAGGCAAATTTATCTAAGTGTCATTTTTGGAAGAAAGAGGTCGAGTTTCTTGGTCGTGTGGTTTCAAAGGAGGGTTTGGCAGTGAATCATGTCAAGATGGAAGCTATCAATAATTGAAAAAGACCAAAGACGGTAACCGAGATCAGAAGTTTTCTCGGACTTGCAACACCTTTGACTAAGTTGACCAAGAAGGATGTGAAGTTTATTTGGTCCGACAAACATGAGAAAAGGTTCCTTAAGTTAAAGCATTTGTTTACCAATGCACCAGTGTTAGTTATTCCAGATGAAAATCAAGGGTTGGTGGTGTACACTGATGCATGTGGAACAGGATTGGGAGCTTTGTTGATGCAGAATGGTAAAGTCATTGCCAGTACTTCTTGATAGCTTAGATCACATGTGGTGAAATACTCTACTCATGATTTGGAGTTTGCTACGGGGATCTTCGCATTGAAGATTTGGAGACATTATCTTCTATGGGAGAGATTTAAGCTATACAAGGATCACAAGTCTTTAGGATACTTGTTCTCTTAGAATGAGTTGAATACGCGACAGAAGAGATGGCTAGAGTGTTTGGCTGCTTATGATTTGGGTATAGAATATACCCTTGGAAAAGGAAATATGGCAGTGGATGCTCTTAGTAGGAAATATCAAAATATGGTGTTGACTATGTTGGTTGAAAGGAAATATTTAGAAGCTTTTGCTACTTGTAGTTTAAAGTCGAGATCGAATGCTGGTTCTAGTCAGAGTGCCTCTATGTTAGCCTGTTTAAAAGTGAGACCAGTGCTGATCGAAAGGATAGCTTCTAAGCAGAAAGAGGTTCCGGTATTAGCCGAAAGAATTAGAAGGCTTGAGGTGAAACCAGAGATCGATGATCTAAAAGATTTAGACATCGACCAGAGAGGATGGTTGAGGTAGAAGGGACGCTTATGTTCGAATATAGAGAATTTGAGAAGAGAATTTTTAGAAGAGTGTCATTGATCCAAGTTTACGATTCATCCTGGAGGGGCTAAGATGTATCAAGAATGTAGAGGAACTTATATTAGGAAGGCATAAAGAGGGATCTTGACTTGTGGGTCGGGCAGTGTGTTAACCGTCAACAAGTGAAAGTCGAACAGCAGAAGCCAAGTGCGTTGCTTTAGCTTTTAGAGATTCTAGTGTGGAAGTGGGATTCTATATTCATGGATTACATTGACGGGTTGCCAAGATCGAGTAGGGGAAATGAAAACGTATGGGTTATAGTGGATAGACTAACCGAGAGCACTCATTTCATTCCAATCAAGTCAACCAGGACGACATCTGTTTTGGCGAAGTTGTTCGTGAAGAACATAGTTAGACTTCATTGAATTCCTAGTAGCATAGTCAGTGACAGTTATGCACTACCAAATTTTGGAGAAGTCAACAAAGAGTATTAGGTACCATGCTCAAGACGAGTACAACATATCAACCATAGACGGATGGGCAGACTGAGAGAGTCAATAAAGTACTCGAAGATTTGTCGAGAGTTTGTGTATTGGACTTTGGTGGATCTTGGGAAGATCACATAAATTTGATTGAATTTTCCTATAAGAGTAGTTATTAGACTAATATAAGAATGGCGCCTTTTGAAGCTTTGTATGGAAGGCCATGCGAATCGCCAGCATGTTGGTTAGAGACCGGAGACAGACTGGTCTTAGGTCCAAAGATACTTATCCTGATCTGCATTGAGGGTATGTCTATATTAGATTTTAATAGATAATCGCTAGTCAGGTAGACTAGTATGGTTGTTAGGAGTTGTTTCAGATGATTGCTATAATTAGTATTTGGTCCTTACTGAATTTCGAGGACGAAATTCTTTAAAAAGGGGAGCCCGTAACACCGCTTATTTTAATAACATTATTCAGGAGATTTAATTAAATAGAATAATGTAAATGTTAAGTGATAAGGGGATTGAGATTTGAATAAGTATTTAATAGCCGTGCTTAATCAATTAATTAAAAGAGCTTAAGAATGGTTTATAGGATAATTATTCTACACAAGGGTATATTGGGTATTTGACATACATAACCTTTACCCTTATATATATATATATATATATATTAAGTAGTTAGGCCATTCACGTTCACTTTCAAATTCACAAACGCAAAAATAAGAAGGGAAGCCGGCTATTATTAGAGAGGAAAAAAGAAGAGAAATTTAAATAAAATAGCTAAGAAATTAATGAAGGGAATCAATATCAATCTCAATTCACTTTCCTTATCATAATCAAGGTGAATAATAATTCAATCTCTATTTTATGAATAAATGTTTCGGATTTAAGATTAAATTCGTATATATGATGTTTGGATGATGATATGCTTGAATTAAAGTTCGTTTAATTTAAACAAGATTGTTTAAATTAAGATTTATACAGTTTTAGAGAAATACAATTAGAAATTGATATTTGAATGCCACGAAAAATTATATGTTATGAAAAACATGATTTTGGAAATGGGATTTATGTTTGATAATTTTCCAAGCGATGGAAAGATTATTATAAATTTTCGAATGAAAATATCGTTAATTGGGTTTAGGAATTTATTTTAGAAACTATATTGAGGATTTGGTCTGAAATTTTGATATGTTAGATAACATGATCAAAGTACATTTTTATAATTTTCGGGGATTTTTCTTAGGTGATTTACTACAAGAATTAAAATATTTTGAGAAAAGGATCTAAATGATTTAATTGAATTTTTTATGGAAGGGCTTATGTGTAAAAATTACTTTTGATACTTATCCAAAAATTAAGAGGCGGTAATTTTTGCATAGCATGTAAAAAGTTGAGGCAACCAATCACGTATTTACATGTAGGCAGATTAGTTATATATAATTTGTTTTAAGTGGCTTTAACCAGCCTTTACCCAAAAAAACATGTTTTGCCTCTATTAAAGGTACCTTTTTACTCTTACCTTTCGCCTTCGATCCAGTCGAAACCCAACTAAGCCGAAACCAGTACACAAGGTATCACCTAGACGGTACGTAGTGGATTGGAGGTAAGGCGGAAGGCAAGGTGTCAAAAGCGTTGCTTTCGATGGGGTCTATACATTAGTTTGTTTAAGAAGTTAAGCGCCTGCCTTTGTTTTACTAAAGCTTTCGACATAGTCGAAACATATGTTTTCGAAAGTATTTTTCTAATAGCTTTTGAAGGGGTTTCCATTTTTTGTTTTAAAAATAAATGCTTTCAAATGAGTTCCTTTGGTTTTAAATAAATACTTTCGAAAGAAGGGGTTCCGACCTAGTCGAAGCCCTGTTACCATTTTTTCCTTTCGAGTGTATTGAAGTTATTAATGCTTTCGAAGGGCAGTGTTTGTTTTAAAGATGTATTAAGCCAATTCCTAAATTCTTTCAAAAGGTTTCACTGGTTTCAAAGGCAATGGCATCCGAAGAGGGTTTCGAAGCTATCCTTCAACATTTTGACTAAATGTTTTGAAGCTTTCGAAAGGGATGGTGCCGATGCCATCAATTTTTCCCCAATACTTTTATATGATAAAGTATGGTTTCAAAAGAGATACTTTCTTTTACATTCACTTTGACCCAAATGATATTTTAAATGTAACCTATTGGTTTTGGAAGGGATACTTCCAAAGGTTTCGAAAGGGGTACTTTCATTGGTTTTGAAACTATGTTTCTAAAGATTAATAAGGAATGTTTTAATACTTTTGAAAGGTATATTTTGGTTTTGAAAGAGATGATTTAAAGAGCTTCGAAAGGTATATAAGTGATGTTTTGAAAGAAGTTTTCTATGTTTTCGAAGGAGGTAATCCAGGAAATTCAAAAGTGATGTTTTAAGATTTTGAAAGCCTTAACTTTCAAAACAAATAACCCAATCTCTTTTTAAAGTAAAATCATGGCATATAAATAAATAAAGTATTTTGAAACGAAGTATTTGAAGAAGTCTTAATAGGTTAAAGTAATTAACCAAGTTATTATTTAGGTTTTTCATATGTGTGCCTATATATAGACACACACACACACACTCACATTGAAATGATCCCATAACGGTACCTTGGAGAATGGCAGAATAACCAGCTAGGTTGACGTAGTAGTGAATATAAATTAAAGATATTGACAGGGGTCAATAGGTTCATAGTAAGCCCATGAAAACTGTGTATAGAAAAAGATATTGGCCGGGGCCAATAGGTTCATAGCAAGCCTATAAAAACTATGTGTAAATAAAGATGTCAGAAGGACGGCTTAATAGTTAGCCCATGAAAACTATATCCCGATAAGAAATTAAGGCATTGACAGATAGTCAATAGGTTCCTAGTCGGCCCATGAAAACTAGGATAAAAGAAAAGATGTTGGAGTTACCAACTGGTTCATAGTGATCCCATGAAAACTATATAATTGGATAGGGAGTCCTTAAACGTTTAACCGGTTATTAGTTAGCCCATGAAAATTATTAGGTTGATAGTAATCCTAGAAACTATAACTATGACAGTTATTCAAAATGAATAGGATTGGGTAATCCAGAATTGATTCACTTATTTTGCATATCATCATATCATATTATTTTGAGATGTTTTAACCATTGCGGTTGTAGGAGCACCATATATGGTTTTACAGTAAGTTTTTAGGATGTTAATGAGGGGAAACGCGTTCTGCTAAGCGGCGTGGTCTTACTAGATATCTAAATGGTTTGAGATGGTAGATTTTTATTCATACCAAGCTTTATGTCTGACTTGAATTTTATGTTTTCCCTTAAACTCTCGGCGGCTCGTTTGATTTTGAGTAGCCTGAGGGTTAAGATTTTCGGGTACTTCATTTGATGAATAAGCTTCAGGAGATATGCATGAGGCAGAATAGATATTAAGAGTTCTCTTTTATTTTGATGTCGTTGTGTTATTTGTAATAGCAAAGTTGTTAAATTGCCTTTATATATTCTGATCATCCAATGTGGCATCTTCATATGTCGCTCTTGACGTATGTTGTAATAAAAATATTTTCTCTGAACATGGTTAATGATGGTGGGATTATGTAATGAATTGGAACTGTTTTGAAACAAAAGTGATTTTTGATGTTTTAAATTTTTTCCATACTCATGTGTTTCTGTTTATCAATGTATCTAACATAGCCGTATTTGATCGTCGATGATTAATAACTGTGAATGACTTCAGTATCCATAGCCCTTAGTTCTGGGCCTCCAATTTGGGGGATGTTACATGTATGGGGAAAGGAAAGAGTGTGGAGGGGGTCCTTTGAATAAAGGCTTTGGATGCATAGGAAGTATCACCTAATCCCCGGCTCGAGCAAACTAGTCGGCTCTGTGGTGACACAGACCGATGAAAAGAGTCAGAGGTCAATGAGCAGCTCTCAACTAGTTGATAATCGCTATTCCAATCAGTAGGGATGACCCGAGTAAAATTTTGATGGTTGGATCTTAGCTCGGTACTAATGTGAAAGCTGAGTTGGTTAATTTTCTCCAAGCAAACCTGGATGTGTTTTCTTGGACACACTCGGATATGTGTGGGATCTCGCCTAGGCTAGCAACCCATGCATTAAACATCAATCCCAAATGCGTTCCTATGAAACAGAAATGCCACAGCTGGGTCCGAAGAGACCCTCTGCATTCAAGGAGGAAGTGGATAAGCCAAAGGACAGTGACTTTATCTATGATGCTCTATACCCAAATTGTGTATCTAACCATATTTTGGTGAAGAAGTGAACGAAAATTTGAGGACATGCATTGACTATTTGGACTTGAATAAAGCGTGCTTGAAGGATAGCTTCCTGCTTCTAAGAATATATCGGTTAGTGGCATCAACTGCTGGACACGAGTTACTTTCATTCATGGACGCATACTCCAGATACAATCAAATCTTAATGCATGTCCCAAATCAAGAGCACGCCAGTTTCATCAACAACCTTGGACTCTATTACTATCTTGTTATGCCCTTTGGATTAAATAACATAGAAGTGCCTTACCAAAGACTTGTGAACCGGATGTTTAAGAACCAGACCGGAGGATCAATGGAAGTTTATGCGGATGATATGCTCGTGAAGTCACGACATTCGAGAAATCACATTGATGAGTTGGCAGAGAAGTTTGATGTCCTCCGACAGTATGGGGTGAAGCTCAATCCCTTAAAGTGCTCTTTCGGTGTTGCATCTGGGAAGTTGTTGGGCTCCATTGTGAACTCCATTGTAATTGAAGCCAATCCAGAGAAGGTCAAGGCTTTAAGAGAGACTGAATCCCTAAAGACGATGAAGGAGGTCCAAAGCTTGAATGGGAAGATCCCCACACTAAGTTGATTCATTTTCAGGGCCACTGACAAATGCATCCCTTTATTCGAGGTGATCAAGAAGGGAAAGAGAAACTTTAAGTGGAATCAGGACCGTAAAGACGCATTCCTTGCTTTGGTAAATCACTTGAAAAGATCTTCTATCCTTTTGAAACCGGTGGATGATGAAGACTTGTTTATTTACTAGGCAGTGTCGGTGCATGCTGAGCGTTGCACTTGTACGTCAGGAATCTCGCATCTAATTACCAGTCGAATATATTAACATGCAGTTGAAAGAAGCAAAAATAAACTAACCAAGAGTGGAAAAGCTTGCATGCTATCTATTAAGTGCTTCAAGAAAGCTCTTCCCTGAAAGTATGCTATGGATTGTGTAATATGGATATACGATAATACAGAGTGTATTGATGATAACTATATAGTAAATAATGTGGAATATAAAAGCAGTATAATAAAAATGACCCTAGAGATTTTTATACTGGTTCGGAGCTTCGTCCTACATCTAGTCCCATACTCCTTCTAGAATTTCACTAAAACAACAACCCTCACTTAACCGGAGGAATAGGTCTATACAACTCCTGAGCCGCCGAACAGGGACTTGAGCAGCGGAACAGGATTTCGCCTCAACAGTCGAAGAGGACTTCACATGACTGAGAAGCAGAATAAGACTTCAACAAATACAAAATATTGTTTGACTTTTTATGTTCTGATAACATGGATAAGTCTTGTTTATAGTACACCCTTCCTAAGATCTTCTCCTCGAGTATAAATATATATATTTGAAGTTTATGAAGAATCGAAATGTATAATATTGCTTTAATGTAGAATATTTGAAAGTATAGTTGCAAGTAGAATCAAGAGAGTTAGATAACAAAGATAAGAAAATTCAATAGGTTGGAATCAAGTTAGAGCTGTAGTTATAAATGTCAAAGAGCAACGAATGTTGATGAAGAGTTCTGGTTGAAGTGTTGCGTCCAAATCTTTTTATAGAGATTCGTAACTCTTCACAAATAGTCGTGTCTTTCCAGAAAATAGCTGTTGTAGAAATTCAGTCAACTGAACCTCTGGTTCAGTTGATTGGATATTTAAACGTATTTTTTAATATATTTTTTTTTATTTGTGCACCTGTGCATGTTGCACAGAAATTGTCAGGTCAGTCGACTGTCATGATGATTTCTGTGCAATTTGCAGAGTTTTCACAGGTTTATATATATATATATTATATGATTTTAAAGAAAAAAAAGTTTGATAATATTTATATTTTTTCTATGCTTATACTTGTAAATCATTAGGAAGATTATATATAAGCTAATATATACGTTAAACGATGAGAGATCTTAACAAATTGACTTAAGACTCAAAATAAGATAATATAAAAATTGATCCACCGATTTTGATGTCTTATCTCCATGTAGTATATATTCTTTTTTTGTCGTAACAGCCGTCAAATATGTATGTTGTAGTGATAGCTTTGTGTCATGAAGCAAAGCCAATTCTCAACACGCCCCTACTTCCATGCTCATCCGATCGGTATCCTTACTGACCGGCCTTTACGACAAGTCTTACAACAACTTAAAACTTCTAGAAGGCTGCTAAAATGGAACATTAAATTGAGTCAATATGATATAACTTGTCACCCTCGGAGAGCAATCCAGGGTTAGGCTTTGGCGGAATTTATAGCTGAATTCGCGGCATGAGATGATTCTTCGGAGAGCGATGGAAGAAAGGATGTTGGATAGAAGATGTATACAGATGGTGCATCCAATGATCAGTATTCTAGTGCTGAAGCTATGCTTGTCACTCTCGAAGAACACCCGATCAGCTATGCCTTGAAACTCGATCTTTTAGCAACAAAATGAAGCTGAATACGAGGACTTGATTACAGGACTTAAGATCGCTAAAGAATTGGAAATAGAGACTTTAAACATTTTCTACGACTCCCAGCTATTGGTATTGCCAAGTTCGAAAAGAGTATCTGGTGAAAGGAGCAAGGCTAGCTCTCTATCTAAATCTGGGTATTGAGTTGCCTAAAATCTTTAAAATATTACATAATCACTCATTATCCCAGAGAGGAAAATTGGAAAGCCGACTCGCTTGCTAAGTTGGCTAGTTTCAAAGATGCACAACTCATGAGCCCATTCCTAGTGGAAGTAGTTTCAGCTCCGAGCATCGACCAAATGGATGTCGATTGGACCTTGGAGACTGAGCCTAAATGGGAATTATACACGACTCCAGTTTGGGATTATTTACGGAGAGGGATCCTTCCAGAAAGAAGGAATGAACGATAAAAAATCCTTTATCAGGCTCCAGGATTCATCATGCAAGAAGGATTATTGTAAAGGAATGGTTTCTCTTTCCTCATACTTCAGTGTGTTACTCATGACGAGGCCAAACATATTCTAAGAGAAGTCAATGAAGGGGTGCAAGCAACCATAGGGGAAAATTTTAATGAAGAAGATTCTTTGATACAGATATTTCTAGCCGATTGTCAATCATGTTGCAGCTGATAACACCCGACAATGTGACATATGCCAAAGATATGCTAAAATGCCGAGGGCTCAACTGATGGAAATTACTCAAATGGTCAGTCATGTATTGTTTTTGCAGTTTGGGGTATTGATATTATCAATGTATTGCCTATATCTAAAGGTGGTATGAAGTATGCCATCGTGGCGGTTGATTAATTTACTAAATGGGCTGATACGGGGCCTTTGGCCACGATTACCACGATGAAAGTAATCAACTTTTTTTTTTGGAATATCATCTATCATTTTAGAGTTCTACAAGCAGTCGCTACTGATAACGGGACCAACCTCGATAGTACGGAGTTTAAGGATTTCTACCACCGACAGTACATAAAGAAGAGATTCGTAGCATTTGTATACCCTCAGGCGGATGAATAGGTTGAAGCTGTAAAAAAAATTATCAACTCCATTCTGGAGAAGCGATTAGAGAAATCCAAAGGCAAGTGGGTCGATGAACTCCCATTAGCACTTTGGACTTATCGAACCACCCATAAATCAATGACTGGTCATTCTCTATTCGCCATGACATACAAACTAAAGGCTATGATCTCGGTCGAACTGAAAGTACCTTCTCGTCGAGTTACCTACTATGATCAATGGATAAATGAGCAACTCCTTCTAGAGTCTCTTGATATGATTGATGAGAAGCAGACCGAAGTTGAGTTGAGAGCAGTTGTGCACAGACACCAAGTCGAACATTATTATAATACCAAAGTCAAGAGTCAAACCTTTGAAGTTGGCGACTTGGTCCCCAAATGAATCTTCCCTGGCCCTAAGTACTTAGGCCCGATTTAAGAAGGCCCGTTCGCAATAGAGGAAAAGCTTAGAGATGGAACTTTCAAGCTAGCAACCATGGCCAAGATTCCACTACTAAGGGTATGAAATAGCGAGCACCTACGACGCTATTTCACTTAGAATGAACTTGTAAATAATGGGCTAGATCCGTGCAATAAGACAGGTATTATCATTTTCGACTTAATGAAATAAACGGCCTTTTCAGCCCAAACTTCCGTTCTCTCGTTTCTTACGAGTTATGACTTGATAAACTCGAATGAATCTGCATATGATTAATGTAGGTGCGCAGGTACCTAGAGATAGGTGCCATTCAAACTTCTACGGTCCATGATCGGGCCCATGAAGTCCCTCTTGATGTCTAAAGATTGACATCAGCTAAATCTTGCCTTTGAATTGGGGGCAGGAGTATAAACATAAGCTAGGTATGATATGATCACCCACACCATAAATCTCGCTCCTAAAATAGGAGCAAGTATAAATATAAACCGGACAAGATATGACTGCATCCCAACTCTTGCCTTTGGTTTGAGGGCAAGAGTATAAACATAAATCGTATGCGGTACGAGTATCCATACCTTAACTCTCATTCTCGGAGTAGAAGCTGGATTATAAACCTAAGTTAGATGAAATACTATCATCTTCATATTGGCTCTTGCCTTCAAATTGTAGGCAAGAGCATAAACTTAAAACCGGACATGACAAACCTTCCGTATGACAACTGTTACCCTCAGATGGAGTGTAGGAATATAAATCTAAAAGAGCATGATATGACCGATCACTCACTCAACTCTCGTCCTGGAACTGAGAGCAGGAGTATGAATAGAAACAGACTTGGCAAGTCCATTTGATCCTTAACATTTTTCTCGAAATGTGCAGAATGAAAGATCCATGCTTGAAGTAAAGCGTGATCCAACTTTTAAGCCTTCAATCAATGGCCAGAGTTAGGCATGGTCAAATGCTAACATCCTGGGTGAGGATGTATGGACTACGATTCTAAGCAGTTAACTTAAGCTCGTTCCCATAATTTTTCATGATTGGAACTCATTATCCTGGAATAGGATACTCAATCCACTATTTTAAGTGGTTTACCCTAAAGAGTGCTTCACGTTTGCTAGAATGATGCAAGTCGGCAAATCACAAGATGGATTAAGGACTTGATCCAAATATGATCACTAAACGAAATAAATTGCAAGTGCATTGAATGAAAAGCATATTTCTCAAGTACTTAGGCAAATTTGAAAAATGATTTGACAAAGCCAAAAGTCCTTGTTATTAGCATTAATCTAGGAAAGCTAAGTGCAAGTGGTTCATAAGAATAGTAAAAAATCAGTGACAGGGGTAAACATGTAAAAAGCCGAACAACAAATAAAAGAATTCTATCTATGGAGAAACAAAGTAACTACTATTTATTCTTTGACTTGTTTTCTTTTTAGAACCAGAAGAGACTTCACTCGAGATTTTCCTTTTCCCTTTCTACCTCTTCCTCTACCACCTCGGCCTTTGGAGGGAGTGCTTTGCGAAGATCGAGCAGGCGTACTCTTGCCGCTCCTGGGTGGAGAAATGGAGGTCGGAATGCTTTGTGTGAATATTGTGGACGTACTTCAAGCACCCTCAAGCAAAGGGATGTAAATTAGAGTAAAAATGGTTTGCCAGGGCAAAGCGATCGACAATGGACGAGGGAAAACTTCTATTTGCTTCTGCTTAATTTAAATAGCTAGGAGGTTATCTATCTTAAGTTTTGCTCAAGCTCATGAATGGAGGGACCTGACAAGGATTGGGAGATCCTGGTAATAATAACATCATCATCAACTTATGTCCCCTAATTCTTATCATTTCCTTCTTCCAACAAAGTGTCTATCATGAATTCATCAAGACTCGAGATCTCTTCAACCGGGATGCTAGGAATTGTTGTCGAAGTCATGATGGTTATAGACTCTATCATTGACATCTGTGGCCCCAATGATGGTCCTTAGGAGCTATTGTAGGCTTACCTGTAGCTCAAGAAATACAAAGAGGGACATTAGTGACATTGATCGGTGATACATCAACTCTCTAGAAAATAGGAGAAGTCAACAAGATACCTTCTTTAGTTTTAACTTCCGCATGAGCTGGAGTACTGTTGGGATTTACCTCAGGAATAGGGAGAGAAAAGTGGATTTTTGAAGCTGCAGCTTCTCTAGATTATAACCAGCATCGTTATAGGAATCAACTATGGAATTAGGAGTAGCTTGAGTCCCAGGAGTTTTGACCAGCTATAACCTCATGGTGCGCAGAGTCGAAACCTTCGTCGGATTCTTTTTGAGCGGATGCTTTAAGTTCTGGGTAAATAAGATGCTAATTTTCATGGACGATTTTGGGCTCATCTCCTTTCAAAATCTCTTTTTCCAGTGGCTCCATACCAAAATTATCACTATTAACAAATTCTTTCTCTTCCTCGACGACCCGTTCCCAGGCACGGGCAAGCATCAAAGGGTAATCTTCCCTAAACCACTCTAGATTCTGAAATTTGAGCACATTGGCATTTTATTGAGTGATTAGTGGCTCAAACTTCTTCATCATCTGCTTTCTACCCACTCCTAAGCCTATTTTACCGCAACTTCATCTTCCCGCTTAACGGGAGCATTAATGTCCTTGACCTTTTTGAGTGCATTATCCCTCTCTATCCTAATAGCGCCTAGCTCATCGCATGCATCCTAAGCGATTTTTTTATGCTTCATCTTTTTTCTTGGTCTCACGCTTGAGCTTAATTTTCATTCAGCTGCATTCCTCATGGGAGAATCCCTTTCCATGATAAGCTTGTAGTTTCGGTGATGCGTTTGCTCGATTTCATTCAGATGCTTGGATCTCTCTGCTTTGAGTGCTTTAATTGCCTCCTTGGCCTTTTTCTGTGCTTCAGCTTCGGATTTTCTTGAATTCTTAAGCTCGATGTTGAGAGCGACTATGATTTTGTTATTCTTGGTCTTTATATGTTTCTGGTTCTCTATCTCTTCTAGCTTGTCTCTTGAAACTTTTGAAATCTTTTTGGCCAGCTTCGCCCATTTGTTTTATTGATTATGGACATCGATCATGAAGTCGATGGTCTTTTGTTGGACTTCAACAAAAATTCTCTTTAAATTCGACAAGAACATAACTCCATCAAAGTAGATGTTGGGAATTCATTCTTAAGCTCGTTCATCCACCCCATAGTACCTACTTGCTGCTTCATTATAATGGCCAGAGCAATAGTGATTTCTTTGCCTAGCCTAAATGAAAAGTATCAGAGCCAATATTGTGATGTTTGAGCTTAGAAGATCGACAGGAGTGAGATAATGCCATAGATTGTAAAGGGACAGAGGTAGTTGGTGGAGCTTGAGAAGAGTCAGCCAGTGGAATATCATCGCAATGGTCAGGTTGCATATCCGGGCCTCTAGAAGAAGGTGATCTGGATCTAGGTTGGTCCTAAGAAGTGGAATCATGATAGGTTGGTGCCAAGAACTTGTTAAACGACGAATTTTCTATTGGTTTAGAAAATGGTCAATAAATTTCAAACTAAAATTCAACCGTAAGCGCATAACGTACAAAAGTTAGAACGTGGCGAGTACAGGCCGATCCAAAAGGAATTGTTAGATCTTAAAATTTCTAATCAATCAAATTGTACTACATAGAGAGGAAATTGTTAACTACAAGAAAAATAAAGAAAAAACTAGAATTAAAATGGGATTAAACTACAAGATTAGAGAATAATTCGGAGGCTAATCCACTCTCATATTTTTGTAAATCAATAATCAAACAATCTATGATCTCTATTTTTAATATTAAGTGAAATAATTGTTGTATATATCATAAGTATGGTTTATTTATGTTATTAATTAACAAATTTAATACAACAAAAACACCACTTATCAATTCTCATGAAAATAAAGCCAAAGCAAAAGATATTTTAAGTTATGATCTATTTTCTACTGTAATTAGTAATATGGATCATAAAATTTTGTTTTTATTTTCATTTCAAAATCAAAAATCAATCAGCAAATGGTGATGCAAATTGTTTTTATCTTGAATAAGAATAGTTCATTTGCAAAAGCAACATAAGCTATCAAACCCGCTTGTATAAACTTACATCAAAATACACTTTCATGATGCACAAATAAAAGAGATCATAAGCCATAGAAATGATTACACAAAGTTAGAGAGCTTCATTACCCCTTAATTGAAGGGCTTTAGCTACTCATTTATGTTATCAAATTAACACCTGTAAACTTCAACATTAAAAAGAAAAGAAATGAAACTAAGCAAAGGAAGGAAAAAGATTAACTACTAACTACTTGCATAAAAATTAAAGCTACACTACTTACATGAATGTAAATATAAGCTATAAACATGAACTGAGAGAAAGCATAGAAATAAACATCAACATAAAAGTAAAGAAAAACAAGTAGAAAAGAGAAGAGAAAGAGGCTAGGAAGCCATTTTTATTTCATGAAACATTGTGTTTACAAGTTGCTTGCCAATTTTCGTAAGTAAAAATAAGAGAGTAGAAGATCCTTTACATGTACATTAGAGGGCTATTTATATATGCATAAAACCCTAATTTAGTTTTTAGGGTGCTTCACAAAATGACCTTTAGGAAGTGTGGCCACAAAGTAACCATTAGCCACTAATTAATCCATCATTAAATGTGCATGAAGCTTTAACCTCCACTTAGTTGTCCAGTAGCTTCTAATTGTAGATTTAGGTAAATGGGTGAGGTCCTCCATGATCATGGGCTTGAATTATTTCCTCTTCATTCCTTTATATTCTCTTGTGCATGCATATATCTTCAAAAAACCCTCTTTCATATGCATCCAAATTCCTATAAAAATTATGAAAAAAGTCCAAATAAAAGTCTCAAATTAACACATGCACAAAAATGAATGTTTTGCCCCTGTATGTAGATGAATATACGATGATTTGAAAATAACTAAATTGTGGTTTTAAAGATGTTAAAATATCCAAATATGACATTTATTTAAATAAAAATAGATAAAATATAGATGTAAATATATGCACATTTACGTGCACATCAAATATCCCAACACTTATCTTTTTATTCGTCCTCAAATAAAGGAAAACTAAGATAAGTCTGTTTTTGTAGGGAGCACGATTGCATTGAGCGTATGCAACGAGCCGTTAAACCTCTGGGTGTCTCCAGTAGGACGAGTGTTGTCTCGTGAGCATTTTCGATGGATACTGCCCGCAAAATCCAAATGCAAAGTGAAAATATTCACAAAATGCAAGATTTATTTATAATGAGATGAATGCAAGTTTTTGAAAATATATACTAAAGAAGGATTCACTTTTAAATCAACATTAATAAGTTAAATATAAGTTCTGGTCACTATCAAGAAATTTAAGTCCTTTTACTTGTCAAAATTTCCAATAAAAATTAAATTGTCATAACAGACAAACTATAGTTTGGCTAATTGTTTCGATAGATAACACAATGTAATTATGAAATGGATCCTTAGTTGATTATCAAAGTTTGTCAAAGTGGTATTTTTATTTCTTTTTCAGTAACAAGTTAAATCAAACAAGTCAAAATAGTGTTTGGATATCGATTACATAGTCTCTCTTATTTAAATATTTTATTGATATTAATAATATTTACATATGCCTAACTCAGATAAACCGAGGCCATATATATTACCCATGCACTGCCTTTCGGGCTTACGTGAGAGGAATATAGAGCGTGGCGAGTGAACACACAATTGTGAACACTTATTGACTATAGGCATTATTAGTAAAAGATTTTTTATATTCTTACACCTAACTCAGATAAACCAAGGCCAGATATATCGATCATGCACTGCCTTTTGGGCTTATGTGAGAAGGGTAGAGAGTGTGGCGAGTGAACACACAAGTGTGAACACATGACTGTAGATGTTAAAAAATATACACATATATACAAATGTGTTTTTACTTACATACAGTTTTTCTGTTTTTTTAAGAAGAGAGAGTTTTGCAAAATCACCTTAGCACCATTTAACTTAGATGATAAAAATGTTATGTCCTTTACTTTAAATTTACCACTTTTTAAACAAAGATTTTCAACTAGAATATACTTCATAATTAAGACATATAAGCCTTCTTTTATACTAGTTAAACCATTGTTAGTTGTAATCAAACTTCATTTTTATTTTTGTTAAGACAAATAATTTTTCAAAAATTTCATTTTAATATCCAAAACTTATACTTATCCTTTAGTGTTTCTTCAAAAATAAATCGAATTGCTAAAAAGAAAATGTTTTTGAGGTTTTTTTGAAAATTTTGGGTTTAAAGAAAATGAATATTCAAAAATGCCACGAAATAAAAAATAAAATGAAATGTAAATGAGACTCCCCCACCCCCCACACTTGATTTTAACTGTGTCCCCACAGTTAATGCATGATATAATGAGTGTAATGGGAAAAAACATGTACATATTTACAAAAGAGGGTTAACATTCTTACCATATGTAGCTTGGCTCATGAAGAATAATGAGCTCCTCCTCTTGGTTACTGGGAAATTACCAGAAAGGTTTCAAATGATGACCATTGACTTTGAAAATCCATCCATCCCTGGGTTTTCTATTTCTACGACACCAAATCGAAAAACAGTTCGTACCATAAATGGTCTGGTCCATCTTGATTTAAGTTTCTTAGGGAATAAATGAAGTCTTGAGTTATATAAAAGAAGTTTCTGGTTAGGCGAAAGCGTTTTCCTTAGGATTGACTTGTTATGAAAAACTTTTGTTCTTTCTTTGTAAATTTTCTCGTTTTCATACACACCATTCCTATGTTCTTCTATTTCGTTGAGTTGTAGCTTTCGATTTTCACCAGCTTTCTCAAGATCAAAGTTTAAGTTCTTTATTGCCCACAATGCTTTTTGTTCGATTTCAATGGGTAAATAGCAAGCATTATCGTAAACTAAACGAAATGGGGACATCCCAATGTTAGTTTCAAAAGCAGTACGGTAAGCCCAAAGTGTGCCAGTCAATTTTTGAGAAAAACCTTTTCAATTTTTTCAACGGTTTTCTCCAAGATTTGTTTTATTTTTCAATTTAAAACTCCAAATTGGCCATAAGTCTGAGGATGATATGAAGTGGATAACTTGTGGGTTATCGAGTATTTTTTTCCATTAAAGTTTCAAAAGAAACGGTTGTAAAAATGGGTTATGTTATCACTGATTATTGTGCGAGGTATACTGAACCTCGAAAAGGTGTTTTCTTTGAGAAATTTCACAATAATTCTATGGTCATTGGTTTTGCATGGAACGGCTTTGACCTATTTTGAAATGTAATCGACAACAAGAAGGATATACAAGTTTTCAAAAGAATAAGAAAAAGGTCCCATAAAGTTGATACCCCAAACTTCAATCATAAGAATGGGGTTTAGAGGCATCATATCTCATTGAGAAATTTATCTAAGCATTTGACATCGATCATAGGTTTTACAAATTTAAAATGAGTCTTTGAAAAGGGAAGGCCAATAGAAGCCGCATTGAAGCACTTTTTCTACAGTTTTTCGAGGATCGAAATTTCCACCGCATGCTTGATCGTGGTAAAACAAGAGAACGCTCGTGATCTCATTATCCGGAATGCAACGTCAGATGATTTGGTCAGGGAAATATTTGAACACGTATGAATCATCCCAATAGAAATATTTCACTTTGGACATGAATTTGTACTTGTCCTGTTTGGACCAAGATAAGGGATTTTCTTTAGTGACTAAGAAGTTCACTGTATCATCATACCATGGTTCGATAGAAATTGAAAGAAGTTGTTCATCGAAAAAAATTTCATTGATTGAAAAAGAAGATGGTGTGTTCGAAAGACAAGATAAGTGATCGGCTATGACATTATCGGATCCTTTTCGTCCTTGATTGTAAGATCAAACTCTTCTAATAAAATGATCCAATGAATTAAGTGAGATTTAGCGCCGTTTTAGCAAAGAGATATCGAAGTGCAGAATGGTCCATGTACACAGTAATGTGTGATCCAATCACATATTCTTGGAATTTTTAAGAGAAAAAAACTACCGCTAGAAGCTTTTTTTCAGTGGTTGTGTAGTTAATTTG
Source organism: Allium cepa (assembly GCA_030765085.1). Lineage (NCBI taxonomy): Eukaryota > Viridiplantae > Streptophyta > Magnoliopsida > Asparagales > Amaryllidaceae > Allium > Allium cepa. Next base: position 560,923,483 of record CM060938.1, read on the forward strand.
AGCATCGTTCATAGTCATTCTAGCGTAGTAGATAACGTGAAGGATGTTGTTGATGCGTTGTCTTAAGATAGCACCAAATTGCAAAGTTTGAAGCATCACACATTATTTCAAATGGGAGATCCCATTGGGTACGCAAATGATTAGAGCTGAAATGAGTTCTTTTTTAAGACGTTCAAAAGAAGAGATACACTCAAAGTTTAAATCGAACGGAACGTCTTTTCCGAGGAGAGTCGTCAAAGGACGAACGATTTTACTGAAGTCTTTCACAAAGCGTCGGTAAAAGGAAGCGTGTCCTAGAAATGATCGAATGTCCTTAAAAGATTTAGGAATGGGTAATTTTGCAATTACGTCAACTTTCGCTTTGTCTACCTCAATGCCTTTATTTGAGATGATATGTCCAAGGACAATGTCTTGTTGACCATAAAGTGGCATTTTTCGCAATTCAAAGTCAAATATTTTTATTTACATCGATTTAGAACCAACTTGGGATGATGTAAATATTAGGAAAAAGAATCGCCAAAGATAGAGAAATTATCTACAAAAACTTCTAGAAAGCGTTCAACCATGTCAGAAAAGATGTCAACCATTCATTGTTGGAAAGTAGCAGAAGCGTTATAAAGTCCAAATGGCACACGTCGAAAGGAAAAGGTATCAAATGGGCACATGAAAGTTGTTTTCTCTTGATCTTTGGTAGTGATTGAATTTGGTTATAGCCTAAAAAACAACCAAGGAAGCAATAGAAGTCGTGGTAGGCTAAATGTTCGAGCATTTGGTCAATGAAAAGAAGAGGGATGTGATCTTTTCGTGTGACAACATTTAATTTTCGATAATCAATGCAAATACGCCAACCAGTTTTTGTTCGAGTAGGAATGAGTTCATTAGCGTCGTTTGTTACAACGGTAAGTCCGGTCTTTTTAGGCACGACATGAATTGGGCTAACCCATAGGATATCGAAGATGGGGTATATGATATCGTTATTGAGGAGCTTAAAAATTTCGTTACGAATCACATCTTTCATTTTTGGGTTAAGCCTCCATTGCTCATCACGAGTGGGTTTGGCTTCGTCAATCAAGTGAATGCGATGTTGGACAATGGTATGGCTAATTCCCTTAATATCGGTAATGAATCACCCAATTGCTTCTCTGCTTTTCGAAAGAATAGAGAGTAACGAGATTTCTTGATCAAGAGAGAGAGAGAGATTTATGGAAATTATGATGGGAAACGTTTCATTATCACTTAAGTATGCGCACTTAAGGTGATCGAGAAGTTGTTTGAGGTCCAACTTCGAGAGTTTCTCGATCAAAGAATTGGGTTGATATTCGGATTCAACTGGAAGCGATTCAGAAGGAAGAGTGTATTCAATATCATTGAGTATTTCATGAAAAAATTTCTTTGTATTCATCTTCAAGCTCGTCGTTAAGATCAAGTGTCTCATTTTCGAAGTTTTCATGAATGGCACTAACTTCCAACGTTTGGTCATGAGGTTCATTAGATTGGCTTTCAAGATTGAAAATATTAAGATCTAACGTCATGTTTCCAAAAGGTATTTTCATCAAACCGTTACGACAATTGATTAACGCATTTGAGGTGGCTAAGAATGGTCGGCCCAAAATCAATGGAATTTGACTCGCGGGATTTGTCACGGGTTGTGTTTCCAGAATGATAAAATCAACCGGGAATATGAATTGCCCTACTCAAATGAGGACGTCCTTGATTTCTCCCATAGGATTCTTGATGGAACGATCGACGAATTGAAGCGTGACCTTTGGGGGTTTGAGCTCACCTAAGCCTAATTGTTCGTACATAGAGTATGGAATTAAATTGACACTTGGGCCAAAGTCTATCAAACATTTATTAATCGTCTTGTCTCTGATTATACACGAAATCATAGGGCCCCCAAGATCTTTATATTTGACGAGCATGGATTGGGACAAGACCTCACTCAAATTAGCAGCTAAGAAGACTTTTTTGGGCACTTGAATGTGTCGCTTTTGGGCGCACAAGTTCTTAAGAAATTTCGTGTAAGTGGGGACTTGCTGAACGATGTCAAGAAGCGAGATGTTAACTTTCACTTGTTTAAAAAATTTCAACATCTTTTCCATTTGGTCTGAGTATATATCGGATCGAATACGATGTGGAAATGGGACACGATACTCATTAGGTGGGTCTATTTGAGTAGAAGAAGAAGAATTTTGATTGGCATTCGATTCAACTTTTTGCTCCACGTTCTGTTCTGATTCATTTGTTTTTTTAGAAGTGTCGAGAGGTTTTCGGTAAATCATTTGGGTTAACAAATTGATTATCGATTTGTTTACCGAAACATAAAGTTGTGATAGCATTCAATTGGGTGTTGTTGTTATCTTGAACAACATGGGGTTGATTTGATTTGCGTTTCGATATCTAGGATTTGGAACGGGCTATTGGAAATGTGCCTCAATCGCATTCACTTATGGATGTGGCTAATTGACTCATTTGCATTTCATGTTTTGCAATCGATTGGTTTATGTTTTGCATACATGAGGTCAATAAATTTTGCAAATTGCTGTTTGATTGAAGGCTTTGAGTTAGTGCTTTAGCCAACGTTTTAAGAATTATCTCGAGTGAACTTACGTTAATCATCTTGGGGAGGATGAGTAGAATTTGGTTGAAAATTTGATTGTTGCGGTTGATTATGAGACGGACCTGCAAAGTTTGGTTGAAAATGATTGGGCTGAAAGGAAGGATTCGAAGCATTATTCGGGAATGCTTGAAAATTTGGACAAACCGTATTCGTGTTGGATTTTTTTGATTCCAAGAAAAATTTGGATGATTTCTCCAATCAAGGTTGCACGTTGGAGAAAACGGGTCATTTTTGGCTTTATTGAAAGAATTGATTCATTCAATAGAATTAGGGCACTGATTGGCTACATAATTAGGATCGTTGCATTTATAACACATCGGCTAGGAAACTTGGTTCACTTGATTCTATGAGAAAACGATATCGAATTTTTTAATCATTGCGTCGATTTTAGCTTTCAAAGCAAAAGAAGATCCTATCAAGTGTGCACTCGATCATGAGTAAATTGATTTTTTGTTCGAATGTTCCCATTGGGACGACTTTTTGGTGAGATTTTCAAGAAATTGCAAAGCATCGTCGTGATGTTGGGCAAGAAAGTTGCCTTGGCACATTGATTCGAGCATGGTTCATGAGCTACTTTCGAGTCCATCGTATAATATTTGGCAAATCGTCCATTTTTGAATTTATGGTGGGGACATTTTATCAAAACCTCTTTGAATCTTTCAAAATATTTTCCAAATGGTTCTCCCCTAAATTGATGAAAATTGACGATTTCATTTCGAATTTTACTTGTTTTTTCCATAGGGTAGAATTTTTTTTTAAAAAGCTTTTACGAATTTTTCTCAAGTTTTAATCGGGTTTAATGGTAAGCTATACAACTATTTTTTAGCGCAATTCATAAGAGCGAATGAGATTAATCGAATTTGATTCCATCATCGGAAAGTTGTCGGAGTTTAATGGTTGTGCAAACTTGTTCGAATTTAGTCAAGAAAATATAGCTCAAAATTGCCAAATTTTGGAAGCGTGGCAATATGATTCGAGTGAATTTCAAAATGGTTACCTGTAGGGGCTGGTAATGTGATGCAAGATGGAATAGAAACTCTGTCATGAAAGATTTTATCCATAAGAGTTCGAGGGGCATTCTCGTTCGCCATTTCGGGAGGACGTCTGCTCGAGTTAAATGATTAGTTACTAAGTCACGAGTCTAACGATTTATTATTGAGTCATGAGTCTAAGTACTCATGCACAAAGCGAAAAAAATGTGAAGAGAAAGAAGTTAGAATCGAGTTTGTAAAATGAAACAAGATTGGAAAATGAAGTGAAAAATTGTTTTTGTTTATGTCTTTTTTTAAAGAACGGAAACAATTTGCTAATTGAAATTTATTTTTCAAAAGAAAAGCTTGAATTTTCTTTTTTTGGCTTTTCAAATTTTTATATGTTTTTGTTTTTGTAATTTTTTTGTTTGTACAAAATGAGAATTCTATTTCTTGTTTTTGAATTTTATTTTTTTTCTTTTTGAAAAGATTTTATATTTTATTTTTATTTTTGACTGAAAATTTTCAAAGGAAAGAAAAAAGGATTATTTTCTCGGGATTAAATACTATGTTAAGTTAAATTTACAATTTTTTTTGGAATTTGGACTTTTTTTAAAATATGCATGAATTAATGCAACTAAATGGTTGGAAAAGACTTAATTACAATTTTCTGTCCATAGTAGCTCCTAATCTAAATTGTATAATCACATTTTGTCTTCAATCAACAAAAATATTTCTTAGCCAGATAATGGCCTGGGGTTATCAGTGCACCATGAATCACCGTAGCCATGCAATCAATGGTTTAAGTACCTTCAGAGGAATAACCACTAATATTTACGAATCACCAGAATATCTATAAATGGTTATTTCTCTGCTGTAGCCTGGACACCAAGAAATAAAATTGATCAAAGAAAACAATTGTGAAGATACAATTAAGCTCTAAGTGAGCTCACGACATCCTTAAGTCGAATGTCTAACCTTTATTATTGGTCAAATTTTATGATGAATGCGATTTATGGGCTAAGGAAAAGGTGATGAAATCCCTCACCTTATGTTAATTGGGGTATTGCCCTTAGCAAATAAAACAAGATGATTTGAATGCAAAAATTAAACGTAAATTTATAATGCAACTAAAATAAAGTTTTTTATTTTTGGATTTTGAATTTTTTTTTATATGTAAATGCAAATGCAAGCAACCAACAATGCAATAAAAATAAAATTAGTGATGAAAGCATGATACCAAAGCATGCAGATTATTAGAAATCTAATTTTTCAACGGTGGTTTTTTTATAAGCAAGCAAATTTTTTTGAGCAAGCGAGCCTTCTCTTTATGCGATTTTCTTCTTTGGCAACCTGAAAATAAAACAAAGATATATATATATATATATATATATATATACAGCTTTTTATATATAAGGATGGAACTTAAAAAAATTAAAACAAAACAGTTTAAAACACCAAAACTAATTTAAAAATATTTTTTTTTGAAGGGTAAAACTAAAAAGAATTTGAATAAAACAAATTGGGCAAAAAAATTCTGTCTTTTTTTGAAGCAAAGATCAAGTTACACTAAGAAGAAGAAAAGTTTAAAAAAACTTAAACTTAATCAAAAAGAAAACTCTTTTTTTAATACTCAATCCAAATTAATATTCAACCTGGCCCGATTAAAATGAACACAAGAATCATATTTCTTCCTCCGCAGTCGAAAACTAGCAGAACCAAACTTTTTCAAATCAATTTTCTCGAACTTCTAATCCTCAAATCGAACTTAGTTTTGCAAATCAAAAGTTTCCCTCTTTTTTTATGGGCGATACAGAGGTTTAGGTAGAAGATTCGTTGAGTTGATTTGGTTCGATTGGCAGGTGAGACTGTTGCAAATTTGGGATGATCGGCTAAGTGGAGATGGTTTGTATGTGGGTTGTGAGGGTTTTGGAATTGAAGCACGCTATTGCAGAGAGGTAGTGGAAAGAGGAAAGTTGTACAAGTGATTGGTTGAATTGAACAGAGAAGTGCTTCAGGAGGTAGTATTGAAGTAGGTCAGTGGTGAGGAGTATATGCCGTGTGGCAGAGGCGACTGGGGATGCTTGCTATGGTATGGAGTTATATGGGGTTTATTGATAGTGTAGGTAATAGTTTTGTATTGAATGGTGAGAGGTGAATATGAATGACACTGTCAATGTTGCAGGCACTGTGATGCGAAGGGAATGGTTGTGTTGTTGAGTTGATGTTGGTTGTATTTGTCAGAAATTCTTTACTATTTGATCTTTCATGATTAATGATGAACAATTCAAGTAATAGCCCAAGGATCACCAATACTGAATATTTCAAAAACAAAGATTAATATGATTTTTTTAAAGATGACGTATCTTGATTAACAGCGGAAGATGTAATGGCTGTCATCTTCTTCTTCTGACTTCTAATAATTACGCTTCTTCTCAGAATTCGGTTTCTCTCTCTAACCCTATTTCTTTATATGTTTCTTGATGGAGAAGACATCTATATACCAGGAGAGAGAGGACCCAATCCTTTATATAACATTTAACTCTAAATCTGGTACGTCCATCATATACCAATTCAACGCTTAAGATTAATCACATACCTAATGTTCTAATTATAGAACGGTCTATTTATGACTTAATTAATCGGGTCACATTAAGATTATAAACTGCATAACATGAAAGGTAAATGAAGTTCTATTTATGACCTAATTAATATGGTCATATTAAGATTAGAAACTGCATAACGTTAAAAGTAAATGAAACGATTGCAGTTTCTAATAGAAGTTTTCTAACATTCTCCCACTTGACCCTATTATTCATAATATCAAGGGTTGAACATCATATTATGATAAATTGCTGAGAGTTATGGTGGTTATGCATTATTAATTCAACGCATTCCCTTCCATATACTACAATACCAGTAATCCATCATTTTATACTCATAATTTATGTAAAATAGCTTAATGATCCACATAATGTCTTATATCATAATGATTAAACATAATATCTTTATAAGATTCTTTCTTGTTTAAAATTACATAAAGTACGTACTACCACATTAAAACAAGAGACACATAATTGAATATCAGAAACACACAGAGGAGCTTAGAATGTCACACGTCAATTATTATTAATACAACTAAGACCCATTCTTTGAACATGTTCCTTAAATTTTCTTGGCTGTAACCCTTTCGTCAAAGGGTCTGCAATCATAAGTTATGTCCTGATGTGCATGATTGACACTCTTTGTTTCTGAACCTCATCTTTCACAACAAGATACTTCAGTTCCATATGTTTGGCACCTTTAGAGTACTTGTCGTTTTTTGAGAAAAACACTGCTGTAGAGTTATCACAATAAATTTTCAGCGGCTTGCTAATGGTGTCGACAACCGCAAGTCCTGAAATAAAGTTCCGCAACCATAATGCATGAATTGTGGCTTCATAACATGCCACAAATTCTGCCTCCATAGTGGATGAAGCAATGATAGTTTGTTTCACACTTTTCCATAATATGGCTCCTTGAGCAAACATAAACAGGTAACCAAAAGTTGATTTTCTAGTATCGATGCATCTAGCAAAATCTGAATCGCTATATCCAATCACCTCCAATTCATTCGATCTACTATACATGAGCATGTAAGCTTTTGTGCCTTGTAAGTACCTTAACACTTTCTTTGCAGCTTGCCAATGTTCCCTTCCTGGATTACTTTGATACCTCCCTAACATACCGACCGCAAAACCGATATCCGGTCTAGTACCAGTTTGAGCATACATTAGGCTACCAACTACAGATGTATATGGAATTGATTCCATTTCCTTTCGTTCAACATCATTCTGAGGACATTGCATGAGATTGAATTTATCACCTTTCTGTACAGGAACTTTCCCAGGTGAACATTTACTCATTCCAAATCTCTCTAGAATCCTTTTGATATATCCTTTTTGAGACAATCCCAATATTCCTTGTGATCGATCATGAAATATTTCTATTCCAATCACATAGGATGCCTCTCCCATATCTTTCATTTCAAAGTTCGTTGAGAGAAATTCCTTAGTCTCATGCGATATGCTTAAATTATTTGCAGCAAGTAAGATGTCATCAACATAAAGGACTAGATAAATAAACTTGCTCCCACTGATCTTTTGGTATAAACAATGATCAACTATATTTTCCTTAAAACCAAAAGATGTAATAATGGTATTGAACTTTATATACCATTGCCGGGATGCTTGTTTAAGCCCATATATTGACTTCTTAAGTTTACACACCAATTGTTCTTTACCTTTTACAGAAAAACCCTTAGGTTAATCCATATAAACATCCTCATCAAGATCTCCGTTCAGAAAGGTTGTTTTCACATCCATTTGATGCAATTCCAAATCATAATGTGCTACTAATGGCATTATTATTCTTAGCGAGTCCTTTTTCGAAAAAAGAGAAATTGTCTCCTTGTAATCAGCACCATCTTTCTGAGTGTAACCCTTAGCAACAAGTCTAGCTTTATGCCATTCGACATTACCACTAGATTCGTGTTTGGTTTTAAAAACCCATTTGGATCCGACCCTTTTACAGCCATGTGGTAACTCAACGAGATCCCAAACTTCATTCTGTTGCATGGATTTTAGTTCTTCTTTCATGGCATTAATCCGTTCATTTGACTCTTCACTTTCTATAGCATGTGAAAACGAAACTGGGTCCTTATTGATTCCTATATCATAATCTGATTCTTGCATATAAACCATATAATCATTACAAATAGCCGACCTACGATCTCTTTGAGATCTTCTTAATGCTACTTGTTGTGGTTCATGCATATCAGCATTATGTAAGTCATTTCCTTTAGGAAGTACTTCTTTGTCACGACCCAACTTCCAGACTCCAGGAAGTCGCATCGCTAATAAGAAAGAAAGGGATAGAAAAGAGAAAGAAAGAGAAGAAGAAGAAACAACACATCAGAATCTAAACAACGGAACGAATAAATTATATTAATAACATGAAATATTTACATAGTTTACAAACACTATCAGAGTACACAGATAATACAACACATACTAGACAGTTATAAACACCTGTCTAGTTATACAACTTAATACAACATCACAAATAACTCAGAGATACCAAACACAGCGGACTACTATATAACTACAACGCAGAAACCTCCTGCTCCAATTGCTCCTCCACAATTTGTCAAAGCTAACCCGAATCCTAACCTGAATCCCTTGGCTACTCGTAAAAAATTTGAGTACCCAAGAATTTATGGAAAAAATAAATAAACTCCGGGTCAGACATGGGTCTGGTGTGAGTAACAGGTTAAAGTTGCTTAACTTTCAAAAATCCTTTAAAAGAAAGGTATCATGTAAGACTTCCCACACATAAACATGGAAAAGTTTTTACCTTACGCTAACCAAAACATTTGATAGGAAATCCGATGATATTATAATAGTGTCTAGGGTTTTCAAATAAAATACAGAAATAGCTGGAATGCTTACATCTCACGTTCCAACATAGTTGGGCACAACTAATACGTACTGCACTTATTGGATTTTGGATTCCATACAATGGCAGGGCTATTGGGGTACCACCCGTCACAGTACGTGGCCTAGATCACCGTACCGAGGAGTACTCCCACTCCTCTGCAACACAAGGCCGGACCCATTCCTTACTGAATAGTTCCGAACAAGACAACCCCGGCAGTTGTCGCGAACCAACCGCCCACACAGCCGAATAAAAATGGACCTCCAGACAGGGATCAATCTTGCTCTCCAGTGGGAGCTACCCACGAAGCCTTGCTGCACCTCCCCTGTTTTAGCCATTCCCGGTTGATGAGGCTTGAGGCTACGATTACCTTTATAGGACATCAAATCTTAGAATGCTCATCGTCCACCTGACGATGTTCTGAAAGCATTCAATCCATACAAGTTCGTTCCGGGTTCGAACGAAACCGAAGGCACTATCTCATTGCACTCATTATTGGAATCACCCTCAGAGTCAACGACCATAGCCCTTGCACTCTGACTCACCATCTCGAATCTATAAGCACTATTCCGTCAAAATCATTATGGAATCACCCACAGAGTTATACTGACGTATAGCCCTTACACCTCGAGTCTTCACTTGCTCCACTTAGATTAACGACCTAACGTTTAATTGGAATCGATGTGTTTTTCGGATTCCAAATATGGAAACCCGATCCCGGTCTCATCGAAATCCAAAGCGTGTCTTTTAGGTCCAAGTTGTTTTAAGTTTAAAACAATTCAATTCTAATTATCCATATACACACAGATAGTTAATTCATATCATCATAATAGATAATCAATATTATCATAAACAGGTAATCATCACAAATTGATAATCTATATAAATACTTATATCATCATCACAATGCAACCAATGCATCCATAACACACAACACTATTTATCTCATGTCTGAGATTCAAACCATTCAGGGTAAACCATATCATCCATTCATAAGCAAAGATCTATAATCGCACCATCTATAATTAATTTAAAATGAATTAAATTAATTACTTCTATCTCTAATTAATTTAAAGTGAATTAAATTAATTACTTATCTTTAATTAATTTAAAATGAATTAAATTAATTACTTCACCATTTAACTTGCTTACTTAACCCTTAATTGATTACCAATCAATTAAATAATTATCCTCAAATTAATCACCTTAATTAATCACCTTTGATTAATTATCCTTTAATTACATTCAAGTAATTTTCTTTAGTTAATTTTACAAATTAATTATCCTTAACCAAAATTAGTAATTAACCTTTAGTTACTTCATTAATTAATTAATTATATTAATTAATTACTTCCTTAATCACTTATCATTGATTAATTAATCTTAATTAATTAATCCTTAATTACATCATTAATTATATTAATTAATGATCCTTAATTAAATTTAAATTAATTAATTATTTAAAATTAATTACATTATGTAATTAACCTTAATTAAACCACAATTATTAATCATACTTGATTAATTACATTTAGTAATTAACTATTCTTAATTACTTCTTAATTACTCCCAAATTAATTACATTTAATAATTAATTATATTTATTAATCAATCTTGATAAATCTCATTAGTAATTAATTACTCTTAATTAATTACATTACTTAATTATTTTTAAATGACTTAATCAATCAATACTTAAATTACTTACACTTAGTAATTAATTATTAATCACTTTCACAAAGTAATTATCCTCATTATTATGTACATTAAGTAATTAATCCCAAAATACCATACTTCAATTAATTACTTCCAGTAATTTATTATCTTAATTACTTCTCTAAGTAATTATTTCTCAATGATTACTTATCAACCCATTCAAGGATTATCCTAAATTAATTAAAGTTAATTAATTAATTTAAACTAACCCAATTAATAAATTAATTAATTACAATGAGTAATTAATAACTTTAATTATCCCCATAAAGTAATCATACTTAATTAAGTTTCATAATTGATTATCTAAATTAATTAATCCAATTAATTATCAAAATTAATTACATTAATTAATTAATAAATAAATAATCACAAGTTAATGATCTTCATTAACTTATTAATAAATTCTTAATTACCTTTCTTAAGTAATTAACTTAAATTAATTACTAATTTAATTAACCTTAATTAATTTCAAATCTTTAATTAATTAAACAAATTAATTAATTAAATTATTTAAATTATTAATTTTAATGAAACAAAGATCATTAAATCTTAAATTTACTTTAAAAATAAAACATTTCTTACTCATGATTACTTTATCATTAATAAAGTAACTTAAAACAATTTAACTCTAAATTGTTTCAAATTACATTTTAAATTTAAATTTTTAAAGAAATCAAACTTAACTTAAATAAAATTTTAAAAACATTTCCAAAAACCCTTTTAAAAACTTATGCTAAAGATTTTCTTATTTTATAATGAAGTTTAAAAACCCAAATTCATTTTAAAATACAAACCATAATTTGAATTAACTTTAACATTCAAAGTTGTTTTTTAAACAATTTAAATTTAACTTCTTTCATTTTAAAACATTGTTTTTCAAATTGAAGTTTGATTCCAGATTTAAACTTATGTTTAAATCTCTAATTAAATCTTAAGGATTTATCTTTTAATTTCAGATTTATTTAAACCCTTTTTAAAGTTGTTAAATATTTTGTTTAAAAGTTTAAATTAAATTTCAAACCTGGGTTCAAATCTCACTTGAAATTCATACCTTCAACTTTGATTTAAATTCTGTTTCAAAACCCTGCATTTAGATTTTAAAACAACTTTAAAATTAAAACTACAGGTTTCAAAAACCTGTGATTACAGAAATCAAACCCGAGTTTCCTCTAACATTACTTCGGGTAAAACCATACTCTTCTTCGAGTAAAAACTCGACTTACCCGAGTAAATCTCGAGTCTCAAAACACAGCAAACCCAAACATTTCCCTGACACTCCTTCCTCACCGTGCATATGCACGGTGGCTGTAGCCACCTCCGACCACCACTAAATCAACAAGCAAGTCGATGATTCCCCATAGATCCATCCACGATCATCCAAAACCCCACCAACATCACGACAACAAATTCGATTACCCCCAATCCAAACCTGTCAGCAACAACAGGCACACCTTCACCCAAACCTGAAAACCCCACGTCCTCGCTCCACTGGTCAGCGGCGGCCTAGCAACTCCGTCCAACCCCTCACCAATTCCCAAACTACCATTACCCCAAAAATCAAGACACTCGGTCACCTGTAGTCTTCCCACAGATCAAATCATGCAGTGCCTAAAAACTAGGTTTAGCATTTCCCCTTTTCCGGATAGAACAGCAATGCATATAAATCCATCACTAAAAATTGCAATTTGTTTTTAAATAATCACAATTTAGTTTTACTTTTGATTCAAACACTTGAAACTAACAATCAACTGGATTTTGACAGATTTTAATTTACTTTTGTTATAACTTGTTTTCCAGTAAACTACAGGTATATTTTTTTTATTTTATCTTAAACAAAATCTTAAGCTTATCATTTATGATTTATTTACATACATTGACCAAATCTCTTATATTATTAAAGATTAATTTTAAAGACACTTAAGTTTTTCTTTTAAAACTTGGGACCTGGAACTTAGAAAAATACTGTAAATATCACAAAACAGAAATCTTACTCCTATACTAAATACAGTTTTTATTACAGGAACAAGCATGCACTTCATATCTACTTAAATTTTAAAATTTAAGAGGTTACTCTCAATATAAGAATCAACATACAACCAGATATACACAAGTCATCAATCAAGCAACAATTTAATATTTAAGTTTTTAAACAGAAGGTGTTACTCATAAACACTCCATTCAACATGCTATCAGGTAATAAACACAAGCATATTCATTTCAGTCATAAAACAAGCAACAGATTATACTTAAGTTTTAATTTTTAAAAAAAATAAAAGTTTCTCACCTGGGATTTTATGAAACACAGCTTTTGTTTTGAATTTTAAAAACCAGTGTGCTTTGCTGTGAAAACTTGTATGCAGGCTTGAAGGCCATTTGAACTTTGAACTAGTTGTTAGCACTTGCATGCAGACATATGCTTTATTTTGATGACCAAAATGTTGAAATGTAGAGCCCCTTCCATTTTTCTTTTATATGGAATTGCAGGTTGCAGGCTTTCATTTGTTATTGAAAAGATTTCATGTGCAGGCTTTTAGAAATGAATTTGGTTTTCAGGTATTAGATCTTAAGTTTGGGTTTTAATGATTTTGATAATGCTTGCATTGCTTGAACAGATTTGATTATGGATTTGATTCTCAGGTTTAAGAGTTTTTTGAAACAAATTTGTTTCAGCTGAGATTTTTCTTTTCTTAGAAGAAAATGAACATTAGAAGAAAAATGAGGGTGAAGAAAAAAAACATGTTTATAAGTGTATAAATGATTTATTAAAAATATAAAATAAAAATAAAAATAAAAGACATTTGTTAAAATCTTCAACACTTGTCAAATTAAGTAGTTTAATTGTTTACACTTGTCTCATTAATTGATTAAAATGTTAACATTTGTTTTATACTTATGTTACTTATTATTTTTAATTTAAAGATAAATAGAAATCCTCTTTTCTTTATTAAATACATATATAATAGTTTCATTAATAAATATATATATATTTCTTTTTAATGAAATAAAACAATTTATAAAACATGAAAGCTCACTTACAAAATTTAAATATGGTTATTCATTTGAATTCAAAATAAATTCAAATCAAATTCTATTTATACATTTTAAAAATTCCACTTAAAACTGATTTATATTAACATATTAAATTTAAAAATAATAATATTGTCTTTAAAAACATATCTATATTTATACATTTATTATTATTTGAAAATAACATATTTATCCAATTTAAATAATTTATAAAAGAAATTATAAATTTCTTATCTTATTCAACTTAATTAATTACATTAATGTTTTAGTATACAATTGGTATTTTAAATTTTTAAATAATTCCAAATTAAAATTATCAAGCTATATTTAAAACAAATAAAATAAACTTTTGTTTATCTTATAAAAATTTAAACTATATTTAAAATACAATTATACAATTTAAAACAATTACTTTAAGTATTTTAAACAATTAGTTATTTATTAAATAAAATAATAATCTTCAAATTATCAAATGAATATTAGAATTTTAAAAACCATATTTTATTTGTTCATTTAACTTCAAATCAAACTTATCCATTCACAATATATATAATATATATATATATATATATATATATACATACATTATAAATAGGAAAACAATTATTAGCTTTTAAAAGATAAATTCATCAATTACACATTTATTTAATTGGATTATTAAATCAAGTTAAATTTTTATTAAAATTTTATCAAATCAATTTAATTTTAAATACAGATTATTAAATTGATATTGCTAAAATTTCTGGGATATCACATTCTTCATTTATATGTTGTTCATCATCATGCTGTTCTCCAACAGTTGGAACAACATTTGAAGTAATAGTAGATGGAGGAACTATTCTAGGCAATGTAACATTTATCCTTGTTTCCATTATTTCCACTATTTCTCTTCTAGCACTCCCATTGACTTCACCAATCTCAATGAATCTTGCATTACCAGTTTCTATAATTCTTGGACTATGATTCGAACAGTAAAACTCATATCCTTTAGATTTTTCAGGGTAACCTAAAAAATACCCACTAATCGTTCGAGAATGTAATTTCTTTTCAAGTGGATTATAAATTCTCGCTTCCGCTGGACAATCCCAAACATGCAGGTGTCTTAAGCTAGGTTTCCTATTAGTCCATAATTCAAAAGGAGTCTTTTGAACAGCTTTGCTAGGAACCCTATTCAAAAAAAATTTAGCGGTTTTCAGAGCATACGACCACAAATTCTTAGGTAGTGTAGAATCTGACATCATAATCCTAATCATATCAATTAACGTCCTATTGTGCCTTTCTGCTACACCATTTTGCTGTGGTGTACCTGGAATTGTATATTGCGCACATATGCCATGACTTTCGAGGAATTTTGCAAATGGACCTGGACACTGAGCTGACTCATTATATTTGCCATAATATTCACCACGTTTATCAAATCTTATGATTTTCACCTTTTTATCTAATTGCCTCTCAACTTCCTTTACAAACATCTCAAGGACATTCATAGATTGAGATTTTTCATGAAGAAAATAGACATAACCATAGTGGGAAAAATCATCAATAAAAGCGATGAAATACTTTTCTCCATTAAAGGCTGGAGTGTCCATAGGTCCGCAAATATCATTTTGTATTATTTCAAGAAGCTGGCTGCTTCTAGTGGCTCCTTTCTTATTATGTTTATTTTGTTTACCTTTAATACAATCCACACATAATTCTAGATCACTAAAGTTCAAATTTGACAAAATTTCATTACTTACTAATCTCATCATTCTTTCTTTGGATATGTAATCTAGTCTTTTATGCCATAAGAAAGCAGAATTTTCATTCAACATGCTACGTTTGCATCCAACATTATTTACTACATTCAGCAAGGAATTCGCATAAGTGTCATTCAGTTTCAATTTGTATAAACCATCAATTAGAATACCAGAACCAACATTATCAGTATTCTTATATAAATCAAAACAACCAGATACAAACGTACATCTAAAACCAGAAATATCCAACTTACTTACGGAAATAAAGTTTCAAGATAACGAAGGTACATAAAGGGTACTATATAAGTCTAATACATATCCACTTTCTAGAATTAGATAATAGGTCCCAATGCCTTTTATTGTGGATTTCATTCTGTTTCCCATAAAGAGAAAACGATCTTCATTTGGATTTATGGTTCGGATCATAAGAAATCCCTGCATATTATTGGAGACATGAGTTGTAGCACCAGTATCAAGCCACCATGTATTAATAGGAACTTCAACTAAATTTGATTCAAAACATACGAAAGATAGATGATTACCTTCCTTTTCGAACCAAGCTATCCTTTTCGGACAGTCATTTTGATAATGTCCTTTCCTTTTACAAAAATGACATCGAACATCCTTTAGTTCCTTCTTTTCCTTATCCTACCCATTCTTAGCAGGTGCCTTTTTCTTCTTAAAATGACTTGATTTTCCATTCTTTTTTTTACCAGTTTTATTATTCACAAAACTTACTGAGTGAGTCGCTTGATTTTTCAAACGTCCTTCTTCCTGAACAAGTCTACCGGCCAATTCATTAACATTCCACTTATCCTTTATAGTGTTATAGTTAATTTGAAAAGGTCCATATTCGAAAGGTAGCGAGTTCAGGATAAACTGGACAAGAAAAGAATCCTTTACTGTAAGTCCAAGGGAATTTAACCTTGCTGCAAGATTAGTCATCTCTATAATGTGCTCTTGCAAAGTTCGCGACCCATCAAACTTCATGGTCGTGAGTTCTTCCATAAGAGTACCATCGAGTGACTTATCAGCTGAACGAAAACGCTCTTCCACAAACTGCATATATTCCTTAGCACTTTCTGTTTTCGGAATTGTTGACTTGATGTTGTTAGCAACAGTCATCTTAATAAACATGAGGCTCAATCTATTACTGCGTTCCCATGCTTTATGGTGTGATTTTTCTGTCTCGGTACTAGTTGTTGTAAGAGCAACATGTTTATCTTCAAGGAGTGCCAAGTCAAGATCCTGAACACCTAAATGGAAATTGACTTGTTCTCTCCATTCAGAAAAATTAATACCAGTGAACAATGTAACAGATGAAGCATGTGTATTTATGGGAACTACTGCAAATTAAATAAAAAATCGAAATAACTATAAGCTCATAGCTAACGCAATTCAGATATGTACATAATAGAATAATATAGCACTCCTTTGGGTAGATACTATCTTATACTTAACATAATTAAATACCAAAACATAAGCAAGCAATAAATGTATTCAATTAAATAAAACTGACATCTTTGATAATCAATCTTTATTTAATCAAGATATCTATTAAACCTCATCATGTCAACTAGTTATAGAACAATACTTTCCTTTAGGAAGGTTCTCAGGTTCTACCATTAGTGACGCCAGTTTTTTTTTCTTTTGGTAGTATTATAACTGGCAATTTCTAATCACTTATGCACTAAATGATTATTCTGATTTTGACAACTTTGGTAATTAACAAAACCATAAATCTCATGTGCATAATTGACTTATAACACATACTTGATTAAACATCATGAGTAAAGCATAGAACAGATCAATTGCAATCACAGGAAATATTCAGTTATTGATTGGTGGCTCCGATACCAAATGTCGGAAGTTCTTTACTGTTCAATCTTTCATGATTAATGATGAACAATTCAAGTAATAGCCCAAGGATCACCAATACCGAATATTTCACAAACAAAACTTAAAATGAATTTTTTAAGAAGACGTACCTTGATTAACAACAGAAGATGTAATGGATGTCATCTTCTTCTTCTGACTTCTAGTAATTACTCTTCTTCTTAGAATTTGGTTTCTCTCTCTAACCCTATTTCTTTATATGTTTCTTGATGGAGAAGAATACAACTATATACCTGGAGAGAGAGGACCAAATCCTTTATATAACATTTAACTCTAAATCTGGTACGTCCATCATATACCAATTCAACGCTTAAGATTAATCACAGACCTAATGTTCTAATTATAGAATGGTCTATTTATGAATTAATTAATCGGGTCACATTAAGATTAGAATTTACATAACATTAAAGGTAAATGAAACGTTCTATTTATGACCTAATTAATAGGGTCATATTAAGATTAGAAACTGCTGATGTGCACGTAAATGTGTATATTTTTACCATCATATTTAATCTATTTAAATTTAATAAATGATCATATTGGGTATGTTAACTTGTTTTAACCAAAATCCATATTAATTCCAAATTGTCACATATTCATCTTCATCCAAGGGCAAAATAGTCATTTTTGTGCATATATTAAATTGTGAAAATTTACTTGGGATTTTCTATGTTGTTTTGTAGGAAATTTAGTGGATTTTACAAGTGGTTTCATTATGATATATGCATGCACAAGAGTGAAGATAAAGAAACGAAGATGGAAATAATTCAAAGGCATGATAATGGAGGACCCCACCACCCACTTACCTTGATTTTCAATTAGGAGCTAAGCACATGATAAAAGGACATTAAAGCTTCATGTATATTTAAGTGGAGGATTAGTGGATGTTAATGATTACTTGTCCACCACACCTCAAGGGAAATTTGGGCATTCTCCAAAAGTATGAATTAGGGTTTAACACATGTATAAATACCCGTTATGTTTCATGTAACCCTCTCTCTCACTTAGTCTCTCTTTAGTTAGTTTTAGGCACAAAATAAAACCAAGCACTATTTTTTCTTTTCATGGCTACTTAGCCATTTCTCTTCTATGTAATTTTTTTATGCAACTTCAATACATGTTCTTTTTCTTTTCATGCTTATTTACTTTCATGTTGTAGTGTAGATTTATTTTTCATGCAAGTAAAATAGTTTTTCTTTATCTTGCTTTATTTTTATTTTTATTTTTCTCTCATGTTGCAAGCTACATTTGTTCATATGATAACAAATATGAGAGGCTAAACCCCTTTAATTTAGGGGTAATGAAGCTCTCTAATCATGTAGCTTCAACTTAATTTGATGTTTATGCTCTCTTTTTATGCTTAATGAGAATGATTGAAGTGGTTTAATGATGTTGTTTAGCTTTGAATTTGATAGTCTATGTTGTTCATAACAAATAGGCTATGCTTAAACAAACAAAACACAAATTGCCTCTTCATCTACATATGATTATGGTAAAGAAGTGATTGTTGAAATTAAAATTTGATGGCTTATATTTCTAATTAATAGTTAATAGGCCATGCTTAAAATAGATTTTGCTTTCAACTTTGTTGTCATATTTTATGAGATTTAAAAGTGTATTAGTGGTTGTGTTATAGTTTGATGGTTTATATTGAGCTAATTATTAGGACAAATATACCATACTTATGAAAATCACATCAACTAATTCACTAATGACAAGAAAAGAGAGATCATAACTTCATTTTGTTGATTTATGTGATCTAGAGAGTGGAAATTGCTTCTAAATTGTCTTAACACTCATATTTTTATCAATTTTCTTTTGCTTGTTCTTCTTCTTTTCTAGTTTAACATTCTCTTCAAGCTTGGTTTAATTTGATTGAATAGATTTTTAAAGTCATCAATTCCCTGCGGGTCGACCCGTATTTGCCACGTACTACGATAGTATGCCGTGCGCTTGCGGTTATTTTTTAATTTAAATTCGTTCGACGGTTTTCTAAACCGATAGAATTTCCATCGACGAACAAATTTTTGGCGCCATTACCGGGGAGTTGTTTTGATTTTAATTTTCTATTCTTCGATTTTTTTTTGATTTTGTATGTTTGTTTTATTAAAAAAAATTATGCGCTTGTGTGATTTGTTTTTGCATTTGATTTGGTGTTCTAGTTTGCTTTGCATCTGCATTTAAAAAAACATTTTACAACACACATTTTCCTTTCAAAACAAATATTATTCACTTCAATAGTATTTACATTTTCTAAAACAACACACACTTGCATTTCTGTTTACTTTTCATTGTTTCTCTGTTTCACTATTACACACTTTCCTTCTATTCTCGGTTTGAACTTCTGCATATCTCTGTGCACCATTACAACCACCAGTTCCAAACATTAAAACTGTCCATACTTCATCAAGTTGCTGCTCTGTCCACCAGAACTACATTATACTCCTCAACCAAGTTCACTCACCACCAACAGTTTTCATCTGCTTGCCTTCAACACATATACCATTCAATATCCCCGCTGTCTTCCTAAACCATCCCTCCTCCGGCCGTACATTGCAACCTCTCTTCACCATTAAAACCATACATTCCATAAATCCTCCTTGCCACATTTCATAAATCTTCCACCTCCACTGCAACCTCTCTGGCCATACTTCACCACTGTCAAAAGCTATCACAGACCACTCCATCATTGAACACAACAGGTGGCATTCTCCTCTGTCACACCTTCACAGCAACATTATCCAAATCCTTTCCAGCCAACAACCCAAAATTCAAAAAAAGAAAAAAAAACTGCTACTTCACATTCAAACAACCATTACTTACCAATCGAAATCACAACGACCTTCCTCGATCGGAACCCACACAATAGCCTTCCTCGAAATCATCGAATTCACCTCCGTCCTAAATTTCAACTCGCGCCTAAAATCGCTTCTTCGACCACATCATCTGCCGAGTACCTCGACTACCTCTGAACTCCATCGCCTCCAATCCAATCGCAACTTCCAGAACTCACAACAGCATCACAGACCAGAGCAGCAACTTGAATACCCCAACTAGACATCGACCTCCTTCAATTCGAACAGCAGAATAGCGAACTCACAGCAATCGGCCGCAACACCTCATCAATCTGCCTAATTCGCCAAGTCGACCTCCCGATCCAAAGCCGCAAACCCAATCACCGACCAAACACCAACCACCCTCGTTCGAATCAAGTTATTGGATTGCGAATTTGTTTCTAATATTTGAACTGCTGATTTTTGATTGTTAAGTTAAGAAATCGAGTTGAGAAAGTGAGTGTTCTGTTGTTTTATTTTGTTACCTTCGATTGTGGAAAACCATTTCATTTGGTTTTAGCTTATTGGGCCGGGTTGTTTTCATTTTTCATTTTACTTTTTTTTACCACCGTTCTGTTGTTCATTTTTCCTTTAAAAAAAATGGTTTTTGTAGGTTGAGTTGGGTTGAATTGCTTTTAAATTGTCTTTTCTTATTTAAAAAAAACTATAAAAAAATAATTGTATATATTTTGCTCATTTGTCTTGTTTAGTTGTTTCATTTGTTTTGATTTCCAATTGTTTTTAGTCCAAAAAAAATCGAGTTTGAATTTTTTTTATTTTCGTTTTAATTTATTTTAAGTTCCATCCACATATAAAAAAAACTGTATATATTTGTGTTTAACTTCTTTTCAGGTTGCCAAAGCGGATAGGAAGAGTTGCTTGCTTCGCTCAACTGCTGCCAAAAAAATTTGCTTCGTCCATTCATCTCTTGTTTTTATTTTAGTTGCATTGTTGCTTTGCTTGCGTTTGCACTTATATATTTAAAAAAATTCAAAAAGAATCCATTCGTAGTTGCATTGTTAACACACGTTTAATTTTTGCTTTGCATTTCATCCTAGAATTTTGATTAATAATAACAATTAGACATCTATAACACTTAATTGTATATTAACAATTTGTCTTCTTTGAACAATTTAAATTCTTGGTGTCTAGGCTATGGCAGAGCAATAATCAGTTATAAATATTACGGTGATTTGTAAATATTATACTGAATTGTTTCGTTGAAGGTACTTAAACTTTCGGTTGCATTGCTACGGTGATTCGTGGTGCACCGATAAATCCTGTTCGTTACCTGGCTGAGAACTATCTTGCTGATTTAAGACAATTTGTGATTATACAATTTTGAGTTAACTTAGGATAAATCATTTGTAATTAACCCTTGCATTCATTTAGTTGCATTAGTTCATGCATATTTAAAAAAAACAAAAAAATTCAAAATTAAAAAAATTATAAATATTCCTTTTCCTTTGAAATTTGTAAATCCTTTTTCTCTGAAATTTCAAAAATAAAAAAAAATTAGCAAAACCAAAATCTAAAGAAATTATAAAGCCTTTTCAAAAAACTAAAAAAAATTGAAAATTCAAAAACAAAACAAAATAGATTTTTCCTTTCGAGAAATAAATTCCTTTTGTAAATATTTTTCCTTTATATAAAAAAAACCAAAAACATTCTTGAAGATGTCTCAATTTCCATATTCATATGAATTTACAATAGTTGTAAAAATCAATATAATCCATACAATTTCACTCAAAATTCTTATGGATATTTTAACGACAACTATTGTTTAAATAATTTGAATTTTGAACAACAAAGTTTTCATAATGGCGATCAACCCTCAAATCTTGAAAATAGTATTTCATCTCTACTTGAAATCTCTACACAACAAAATGAAGATATAAGTAATTTGTGTAATTCATATTTGCCCAACAACTCAAGTCAAAATTTTCAAAATAATCAAAATTTAAATTCACTTCAAAATTCAAATGGTTCCGAGTGTAACCCATGCCAATTCAATTTCGAGCTCCAAAATGAATTTCAAAATCAAGACGAAAATGTGAACCAATTTTCAAATAATTTTGGCAATGGGAATAGTTTCAATAATAATACGATTGAAAACTTTGGTTATCAACAAATTCAAAATGAAAATTTTCAAATTAATAATCATGAATTTGATTCTTTTGACCAAATGGAAAAAGATAACGGGGATTTACTACTTGAAAAATACAAAAAATTTCATGAAAATCATAATCCAATCTCAACTTGCGAAGATTCAAATAATAATCTACCGTTTATCGAAATTGATTATTCTTGTTCTCAACAAGTCCAAATCGAAAATTTTCAAGTTAATAATTACAAATTTGACTTTGTTGAGAAAATGAATGAAATTTACGATGATCACATGAATTTATTGATTAAAACATTGGAAAATTTTTGTGAGAAACAAAATCAAATTTCAATGTGTGACGAGTCAAACGATAGTCCATCTTTTACCCAAATCGATGATTTTCAAATAACAACTTTTGAAATTGAAAATAAAGATCTTAATGAAGTTGTTGAAAACATGGTGATTTAGTTGGATTTCAATTCTTTCGAGGGTGTGGAACCACATTTAAAATTCGACTTTCCTTTTCTCGATTTCAAAAATTTAAATACAACAACTTTGGATTTTGAGCTTGACATATATAATGAAGTTGTTGATAATCCAACAAAGAAAGACGAATTTAATGAACACAATTTCTTTGGACTTTTCGAAAATGAATTGTTAAATTCTCAAGGGGAAGATTTAAATCACCATTTTAATTTTGAAATCAATAATTTTGAAAAATTTGTTGATGATGAGCTTGACTTTCAATTTGGTGAAAATAAACTTGAATTACAATCAATTATTTTATCAACCCCGAAAAACATCGAAAATAAAACAACTCGTACGATTTTCAATAAAACGACATTCGTTTTTCCGAATCCACGTTCAACTCCGAAATCATTTATGGTTTGGCTTTTCAGGCTTAAGCCATGTCTCGCATACTTGATGAGACAAATGAATCGATCTTTGAAAGACCGTTTCATTTACTTTTTAACCGCATACTTTCTGATTTCATGTAAATAATCATCTTTTCATTTTCATTTAAATAAAGGTTATGTTTTTATTTTTCTTCCACTTGGGTTGACTGTGGGGACACAATCAAAATCAAGTGTGGGGGGAGGCTCATCTTCTTTTCAATTTTTCAAGATTAATTTTCATTTTTCTTCCAAAAACTCAACAACAAAAAAATCAAAAACAAAAGAAGAATTTTTTTTAAAGAAACACTATAGGATAAAAATATGGTTTTGGCTTATTAAATTGAAATTTTTGAAAGTTTTTTATCCTAACAAAAATAAAAATGAAGTTTGATTACAAATAACAATGGTTTAACTAGTATATAGGAAGATTCGTACGTGTTAATTATGAAATACATCCTAATTGAAAATCTTTGTTTTAAAAGTGGTTGATTTAAAGTAAAGATATAACTTTTTTTTTGTCTTTAAATGGTGCTAAGATGATTTTGCAAAACACACACTCTCTCTCTCTCTTAAAAAATATATAAAAAATAAAAAAATAATAACATCCAAAGTATTCACTCTCATTTAAAAGTCTTCATGGTCATGCATGAGTGAATTACTTGGAATCTTTGATTATGTTCTTTCATACTCATTTAAAAGTCCTCACGGTTATGCATGTATGGAACACATGTAAAAAAAACAGACTTAATAAAAACCACCTACAGTCAATAGGTGTATGCACGAAAGTGTGTGCACTCGCCATGCTCTGTACTCCCTCAAATAAGCCCGAAAGGCAGTGCATGTGTGGTATATCTGGCCTCAGTTTACCTGAGCTAGGTGTGTAATTTTTCTTGCAAAAAATGAGAGAGCAAGAAATTGAAATCCTAGCACTATTTTTACTTGTTTGATTTGATTTGTTATTGAAAAGAAATGAAAATACCACTTTGATAAAATTTGATAATCAACTAAGGATCCATTTCATAGTTACACTGTGTTATTAACCAAAACAACGAGTTAAACTATAGTCCATTTGTATAGATAACTTGATTTTTTTGGGAAATTTTGACGAGTAAATGATATAAATTTTCAAGATAATAGCCAAAACCTATATTTAACTTGTTCGTGTCAATTTAAAAATAAATCCTCCATTTGTATTTTCAGCCTGTATTTGGATTTTGTGGGTAGTATCCGTTGAAAACCCTCACAAGACAACACTCGTCCTACTGGGGACACCCGGAGGTTTAACGGCTTGTTGCATACGCTCAATGCAATCGTGCTCCCTACGAAAATGTATTTATCTTAGTTTTTCTTTATTCGAGGACGAATAAAAAGATAAGTGTGGGGGTATTTGATGTGCACGTAAATGTGCATATTTTTACCACCATATTTAATCTATTTAAATTGAATAAATGATCATATTGGGTATGTTAACTTGTTTTAACCGAAATCCATATTAATTCCAAATTGTCACATATTCATCTTCATCCAAGAGCAAAATAGTCATTTTTGTGCATATATTAAATTGTGAAAATTTACTTGGGATTTTCTATGTTGTTTTGTAGGAAATTTAGTGGATTTTACAAGTGGTTTCGTTATGATATATGCATGCATAAGAGTGAAGATAAAGAAACGAAGATGGAAATAATTCAAAGGCATGATAATGGAGGACCCCACCTACCTACTTACCTTGATTTTCAATTAGGAGCTAAGCACATGATAAAAGGACATTAAAGTTACATGTACATTTAAGTGGAGGATTAGTGGATGTTAATGATTACTTGGCCACCATACTACCTCAAGGGCAATTTGGGCATTCCCCCAAAGTATGAATTAGGGTTTAACACATGTATAAATACCCCTTATGTTTCATGTAACCCTCTCTCTCACTTAGTCTCTCTTTAGTTAGTTTTAGGAACAAAATAAAACCAAGCTCTCTTCTTTCTTTTCATGGCTACTTAGCCATTTCTCTTTTATGTAATTTTTTTTATGCAACTTCAATACATGTTCTTTTTCTATTCATGCTTATTTACTTTCGTGTTGTAGTGTAGATTTATTTTTCATGCAAGTAGAATAGTTTTTCTTTATCTTGCTTTATTTTTATTTTTATTTTTCTCTCATGTTACAAGCTACATTTGTTCATATGATAAGAAATATGAGACGCTAAACCCCTTCAATTTAGGGGTAATGAAGCTCTCTAATCATGTAGCTTCAACTTAATTTGATGTTTATGCTCTCTTTTTATACTTAATGAGAATGATTGAAGTGGTTTAATGACGTCGTTTAGCTTTGAATTTAATAGTCTATATTGTTCATAACAAATATGGTATGCTTAAACAAACAAAACACAAATTGCCTCTTCATCTACATATGATTATGGCAAAGAAGTGATTGTTGAAATTAATTTTGATGGCTTATATTTCTAATTAATAGTTAATAGGTCATGCTTAAAATAGATTTAGCTTTCAACTTTGTTGTCATATTTTATGAGATTTAAAAGTGTATTAGTGGTTGTGTTATAGTTTGATGGTTTATATTGAGCTAATTAGTAGCACAAATATACCATACTTATGATAAGCACATCAACTAATTCACTAATGATAAGAAAAGAGAGATAATAACTTCATTTTGTTGATTTATGTGATCTAGAGGGTGGAAATTGCTTTTAAATTGTCTTAATACTCATATTTTTATCAATTTTCTTTTGCTTGTTCTTCTTATTTCTAGTTTACCATTCTCTTCAAGCTTGGTTTAATTTGATTGAATAGATTTTTAAAATCATCAATTCCCTGCGGATCGACCCGTATTCGCCATGTACTACGATAGTACGCCATGCGCTTGTGGTTATTTTTTAATTTAAATTCGTTCGACGGTTTTCTAAATCGATAGAATTTTCGTCGACAAACAACTGCATAACGTTAAAAGTAAATGAAACGATTGCAGTTTCTAATAGTAGTTTTCTAACTGTTCAGGTGGTCGTTGCAGGAGTGAGATGGCAGAATAGGGAGGATGTTTGAACAGCATAAAGTAGTGGATGAATTTTTGAAGATTATTTATGTTGACAGGGGAGGTGGTTATGTGTTTGTATGGAATTGATGGTTATGACCAGTTGTTCTTGGTGTTGTAGTGCAATGTATGTGCTGTAGATGGGTAAGGGAGGAGAAGTTAGAATGTTGGGTGTTGGATGGATTAGTAGTGAAATGAATGTCAGAGAATGATGGTGGCTTGGTTTATGGTTGTGTATGGTTGTGGTTTGGAAGAATAGGAAGTTTTGGTGAAGGTTGATGTGCACTACTATGGGTGTGAAGTGGTATTTTGTGTGCAGGGATGTTTGGTTGATGTAGTTGTGCACTTGGAGTGGTTATAGGGGATTTGTGATATAGCCACGAGGAGGAATATGGTGGTTTGGATCTGGTTAGTGGTATTGATCAGTGGATGTTGTAAGCTTGCTTGTTGCCAAGTGGTTGAATGCTGTGAGTAGTTGAGTAATGGGTGATGAGTGATATTTGATGTATACGAAGCTTGTTGGATGACTTTGTTATGGCGGTAGAGGCAAGTAGGTGTTGATGGTTGTGGTTTAGTTGAAGAACTGATGTTGTATTTTATTTTGCAATTTAGCATTTGAGTGTTTTTGTAGAGCAGTATGGAAGTGAAAGAGTGACAGATGAAGGAGTTTGGTGATCAGGTATTTGGTGATCAGGTATTTGGTGCAGTATTTGTCGCAAAGAGGTTTGTGATCAGGTGAAAGAGTTTTGTAGTTGCAGGATGTTAGAACAGAAGTAGAAGTTGATGATGTTTGAGTTTGATGAGGTGAGTTTTGGTATTGGGCAGAGAAAGGGGAGAATGACAATTTGAAGTGGGGGACGAGGATGGTAGAGTTTTGTATGCAATGGGAAGTGTAAAAAAATGGAAAATGTAATTGAAAATGCAGTGATTTTTTATATGAAATTGTGTATATATATATTTTAATATGAAATGCAAATAGAAAACAAGCACACAATGAATACAAACAAAAGAAGGAAAAATACACACAAAAACGCACAATAGTAGCTATTTTTTTATTTTTAAAATGCACTCACACATAAAACAAACATACAATAAAGTCAAACAAAAATAATTCGAAGAATAGAAAACTAAAATCAAAGCAAACTCTCCGGCAACGGCGCCAAGAACTTTATTAACGATGAATTTTCTATCGGTTTAAAAAATCATCGATAAATTTCAAATTAAAATTTAACCGTAAGAGCATGGCGTATAAAGTTAGTACGTGGCGAGTACAGGTCGATCCGTAGGGAATTGTTAGATTTTAATTTTCCAATCAATCAAATTATACCACATGGAGAAGAAATTATTAACTACAAGCAAAATGAAGCTAAATCTAGAACTAAAATGAGATTGAAAACTATGAGATTAGAGAACAATTTGGAGGAAAATCCACTCTCATATTTTTGTAAATCAACAATCAAACAATCTATGATACTATTTTTTTTGCAAGGCAAGCCGGTTTTATAGTGGACCATCCACTTTTTATTACGAACGTAATAAAAGTTGAAGTACAGGAGCAAGGTAAAAGCACCTTAACTACTAAAGGAGAAACAGAAAATACAGCACAGGTACGTGACGGCTATGTCACGGTAACTAAAAGTATCATAATAAAACTAGCACTCCTCCGAGGAGGGAGTATCACCATCAGCCGAAGTCACCAAAGAAGATCTCAAAAGGACAGACCCAGAACGACCAGCAAACGGGCGAAATCGGAGAGCAAGACAAGGGTCAAATACCACATCATCAGTACAGTAGATAAACGATCGATCCCAGGATGGATCAGCAAGCATGACAGAATTTGAAGCCGCATCCACCCCGTCCATATCAAGAACTATTGAATCTCCAGATTGTTTGTAGCGGAGGCATCTAAGGTCCAGTTGATCATCAGATACGAACCGGAATAAAGATTCATTAACCGGGTTATACCTCATATCAGAAATAGGGTCAATCCAACAACCTTCGGCCTCATCCCAAGCAACAGAAGGCAGGGGCGAAGAAGGGTGAGGAGCAACAAGAGGATGACAGGAGCAGCATCAGGAACCTCAGAACCAGGCGGAGAAACAGGAAAAACTAGGGGCACTGAAGGAACACTCAGCACTGGCAACGCAGCCTCAGCAGCAGGATTAAGGTGAGAGGGAGGGGCAGGAACTTTGGGGACCTAAATCCTAGGACGGAGGCGTGGCAAAGGCAACTTTGGAGCAGCCGCAGTAGCTTCAGAATGAAGGCAATCACAAGCAAGGTGACCAAAAGAGTGACAGAAGGTACAAATATCTGGAACCCAGCCATAGCGAACCCTAACTTCCACAATATGGTCGACAGCAAGCTGAACAGGAATAGAAGAAGGGAGAGGCTTAGATGGGGAAATCTCGATTAGGCCTTCGCATACATTAACTTGTCACGCTCCACCGTGTTGGAGTCAAAGCATTTCAGCTTACCAACATTACAAGCTAACCAATTCAAGCCAATAAGAGGCTGAAGAACTGTAGGAATCTGAGAAAAATATACCCAAACAGGGATGGAACAAACTTGCTCACGAGCACTCACCACAGTAGGAGACCATGGGGTAACAATGAAGGGCCTTCCATCGACGATGCAAGGCTCAACATCCAAAACATGCCGACGCTCTACAGAAGAGGAAAACTTTACGTAATACATCGTATCAATCAGTTTCACATTCAAATCACCACGAACCTTCCATGCCCTGCGAAGCACCGTCGCTGCATTTGAAAGACGGTGAAGTGGGTCCAGAAAAAAAACCAACTAAATAGTCTGACCAAAATTCCACGCCGGCTTGCAAAACACAAGGGGGAGGAATCATCACTCCATTTTCCTCAACCAATTCAAAATCAATCGGGCTGTAGGCACCCGCATTCCGGGGAAAGGACGAGAAAAGAGAAGACCACGATTTTGTGTGCTGCTTTGTAACATCAGGAACACGGCTATCAACAACTCTGGAGGCAGTGGGAAATGTAGCAACAGTGCTAACAACAGTGACAATAGGATCAGATTTCTCAGGGGAAATTACACAAACACGTGGTGTGCCTAATCCAGAAAAAGGAAAATCAGCAGAACCACTCCCCTGTTCATGATCAGACACACCAACAACCTCACTGGAACCGAGATCATTCAACAAGGAAATCTTTCCCTCAACACAACTCCCATGTATCTGATGACTAGGGCACTGCGCACTCACATTTGGTCGTAGCACGGCAGGTAGGACAACACACATTGACTCATTCTCAACGATAGCACAAGGGCGAACTGGTGATGAAAGCAGTGGAGGAAACTCGGTTGATGAGAGGAGGGCAGGGGGCGAACAGACATATGGAATTGTGGCTTGTATAACCGGCCAGATCGAGTCGAAGAAGTTTGGGGGATAGGTGACGGAGGAGAATCGGTCATTAAGAAACGGGGAGGAGGCGAGAAAATAGCGGCAGCGAAGGGGGGGAAAGTGGAAGAGGGCCGGAACGAAACAGGGGAAGATGGAACTAATCTCCTGTAGCCATGATCAGTTCAAATTTTTTTAAATCATACTTGCGCAATTCCTAAACTTTGAATTGTATTTATCATAAGTACGGTTTATTTATATTATTAATTAATATAACCTAAACCATCAAACTATAATACAACAAATACACCACTTATTAGTTTTCATGAAAATTAAGCCAAAGCACAAGCTATTTTAAGTATGATATATTTACTATTATAATTGGTAATACAGATCATCAAATTTTGTTTTAACTTTCATTTCAAAATCAAAAATCAATTAGCAAATGATGATGCAAATTGCGTTTATCTTGAATAAGAATAGCTTATTTGCAAAAGCAACATAAACTATCAAACCCACTTGTATAAACTTATATCAAAATTCACTTTCATGAAGCACAAATAAAAGAGATCATAAATCATAGAAATGTGAAATTACATAAAGTTAGAGAGCTTCATTATTCCTAAATTTAAGGGGTTTAGTTACTCATTTGTGTTGTCAAATCAACATTTGTAAATTTCAACTTTAAGAAGCAAAGAAATGAAACTAAGAAAAGGAAGAAAAAGAGATTAACTACTAACTAGTTTCATAAAAATTAAAGCTACACTACTTGCATGAAAGTAAATCTAAGCTATAAACATAAAATGAGAGCAAGCATGTAAATAAACATCAACATAAAAGTAAAGAAAAACAAGTAGAAAATAGAAGAGAAAGAGGCTAGGAAGTCATTTTTATTTCATGAAACATTGTGCTTACAACTTTCTTGCTAATTCTCCTAAGTAAAAATAAGAAAGTGGAGGATCCTTTACATGTACATAAATGGGCTATTTATACATGCATAAAACCCTAATTCAATTTTTAAGGTGCTTTTCGAAATGCCCTTTTGGAAATGTGGCCACTAAGTAACCATTAGCCACTAATTAATCCATCATTAAATGTAGATGAAGCTTTAACCTCCATTTAGTTGTCCATTAGTTTCTAATTGTAGATTTAGGTAAGTGGATGGGGGTCCTCCATGATCATTAACTTGAATTATTTCCTCTTCATTCGTTTGTATTCCCTTGTGCATGCATATATCTTAATGAAACCCTCTTTCATATGCATCCAAATTCCTATAAAAATTATGAAAAATGACCAAGTAAAAAGTCCCAAATTAACACATGCACAAAATTGACTATTTTGCCCCTGTACGTAGATGAATATATGATGATTTGAAAATAAATGAATTTTGGTTTTAAACATGTTAAAATACCAAAATATGACGTTTATTTAAATAAAAATAAATAAAATACGGATGTAAATATATGCCCATTTACGTGCACGTCAGTCGTAACTACTCCTACCCCGGTTGTCTCTGTCGCGACTGGAGTGATAACTTGAATCATAGTCTTAATCACTCGTTTGATGGTACAAGCTCGACCAGGGGCATTGAACATGATATGCCTTCTCTTCCGGAGATCATAACGAAAGCTTTCTCTTATCCATTAAGCTTGTAAAGAAAACATGAATGCACTACACCTTAAACGATATTTTGATACGGCTTTTAGCCGTATCTAATCTTATTAGATACGGCTAAGAGCCGTATCAAAATATGCCGAGCTTAATATTTTGATATGGCTAATGGCCGTATCTAATTGGCTCATTAGATACGGCTTTTATCTGTATCTAATGTATCAATTAGATACGACCATTAGCCGTATCTAATTGATACATTAGATACGGCCATTAGCCGTATCTCATTGACACATTAGATACGGCCGAAAGCCATAATCAGTATCCAATATATAATATTATAGGCTATTCATATCCAATATATAATCAATAATCATTCCGAGACATCAAAACAAATAATATTATAGGCAGTGCACATTCAAATGATTCAATAATCTGCATTGCAGTGCATAATAACTTAACAATATCATTACATAATACCATTACATAACACTACCATTTAGCACATTAATATATCGCTGGCATTACAAGTCTTTATATGGTTACAATTCAAGAATCATAGTTAACGATAATGATAATCATAGGAGATTGTATTGTTATATAATAACAGTAGCAAACACAAAAGGCCTACATTTTAAAAAATACACACACTCCATGCCAAGGAAATGCCCAACACCTTTGAAGTCCTCAAATCTTGGTACAACTGAAAAATCATTTGAGAAGGAATCGTACACCAATAAACTTGTCGTACCTGCAATCAAAAATAAGATACAAATAAGCATTCACATTTTGTACTTCGGTGTAACAGTTAACTGTAAAAGAAATAAGACTCAAAGGAACCCTGGATAGAGTCTCAAGTTGAGAAGTAAGATGTGCGCAGTTGTTATACTGCATACTTAGGAAAATAAAAGGTTTATTTTATTGCTCCTTTTAACAAGTTCACGACGTATTAGCATATTACATAATAAATTCAATCCTCTGCGACAATTATATTCTTTACACAGCAGATATGCATCATCACACTGCAGCATCTTCTGCAGCTCCTTACGTCTAACCTGTTCCTGCACCAACTTCACAGAGTTACACTTCTTCAGTTCTACAGTTTAATCCATTTTAGCAACAAGACTTCACACCCTGCAGTCATGGATTATATTGCCTGTCCTCTGTTTGCTCCAAACAGCAGCCGTGGATTCATTATTGTGATTATCTAAGTAGATTTATTCTTTCGAGGATGTATCATAATTGCAATATATTAGCAGATCTGGCTATTAGCAGACAGTGTAAATATATATCTTGGTAGTCGATGTAGGTTTATTCTTGTGTGGATCATCAAAGGGATGATCTCATGTATAATTGTAATTGCTAATAGCCACTAGTCATTTGTATGGTTCAGTTGTATGATCATCTAAGGGATGATCTCATAAGACCATTACGAGCACATTAGTATAGATAATACTTAAACATTTTCATATAAAACAAAGAAATTACCAACATCTATCCAAAATTAAATTACTGCAAAAGCAAGCAAGAAATAGTTAGCCACAAACCAAATGCTCCCATCTTTATGTTTCCCTATTTTGAATGTTGAAATAAGGCAACAGATGTTTGTAGATTTATAGAGTATAGGAACTATGAATGCAAACAAACAAAAAGCGTAAATAATTGTTATTACTATGGAAAGAGTAGACTAAACAAAGATTATGTAAGATAACACATGCTATCAATTTAAGTCGACTAATGAATGATGTCATTGTCATTTGGGTTAGCTCAGTTGTTTGATAGTTTAAACTACAAGACCAAAGGTAACGAGTTTGATTATCGAGATCAGAACTTACTAACATTAATGGATCATATTTAAAAAAGAAAAGGAAAAAGTCAATTATTTTGATGTTGTTTGTTTTTTTAAATCATAAACCATTTATCCAAAAATAAATGTTTGGAAATTTATTGGTGTATAATAAAGAAACTTAGAATGTGAACACAAGCTTTCAAATTTTCACGACAATACGCAGTTCTCTTTTTGCAACAACTCCATTTACTTAAAGTATTCATGCAATGTTAAAAAGTAAACTTTGCTTTACAATAATTATAGCAGACCGTCTCTGGGAGCAATTAAGCTTAACAAATAATCTTTTGACTTTTAGCTTTTCCAAGTTTGCAGTTACATTCACAAACAGAAGTTTCAAATGTACTATAGAACCATCATAATTCAAATTGTTCAATACATTAATTTATGAAACACATTATTTTGCTATATTCGAAGTCAACTGAACACATGAAAATGTCAGTTACGTCACAACATAGGAAGAATCTGGATAAAATATAAGAATGAACTATAAACCTTTGGAATATAAAGATGATGAACACTACCAACTCAGTATTAATTGGTTTGAACTTGCAAATTAGTTGAAGTTACTCCTATTATAGTCTATCAATTTGCAAGTTAGTTGAAATTGCTGTACTCGGTTGGCAGATCAAGAATGTATCTGACTTCTAAAAATAAATAAAGCATATATGAGTTACATTGTAGAAACTTAAAGAAAAGACACACTTTTTCCAAAAATAATTTTTGAATGTATAATTTTAGCACTTGTCCTAGTTGGTTTTTAATTACCTTGGACTTTTAGGCGCCAGCTATTGTTTTCGTATTTATCTGAAGATGCTATAGAACTCATACCTCTGGGCTTTGGCTTTTGATTGTAGACTCTCGGATGTTTAGGGAAGCTGTTATAACAAGTTGTAAAAGCTAAAATAATATGTCTTATTGTTTGGGTAAATATTACATACAGATGCATGGGCTACTTGAGTTGCTTTGAGCTATAATTATAATTGAGCTGCTTCGGGCTTTTGATATTTACTTCAAAATTCACAATCAATAATTAATAGAACAGCAGCTTTGATAATAACCGCATCACAGCAAATCCGTCTTTGTCATCTCGTTATTACTTACATAATGTCGAAAGCACGTTGTGCCTTGATAAAAATTACGATATAACACATTTGTAATAACATCTATATTCTAGTTTGACCTGACATACAGACACCTTTGAGTCTTTGACACCCTACACTAGGAGTGTAGCACACTTACCCCTGTAGACAGTTAGTAGCAACATTGTTAGTTGTGCTAGCATTTTCTTAGCAGGAGAAAAAACAAAAATTGAGGTATAAACTTAATTCTTACGTATACCTTATTATTTATATTGCGAGAGTCTATGTTTATCCTTCACAACAAATTTTATGTTTGACTAGAGTTTTGTTTTTGGCTTTATTTTTTGGCGTCTCTCATATACACTCACGAGTTGTAACGTCAACGGATTTTCGTTCTTCGAAAATTCGACATCGACACTCACTTTATCGACTGCCGAGAAATCAAAGGCCGAAAACCGAGATGTTATGGGTTTTAAAAAGAAAAGAAAAGAAAGAAGAGAGAAAAAGAAGAAAGAAAAAGAAAAATAGAGGGAAAAGAAGATAGACGATTTTTAGAAAACAGAGAATTAGAAAAACAGAAGATAGAAGAAAATAGGACGGGACAGAAAGGAAACTACAGAACAACAACAGAATCTCACAATTCGCAGCGGAACAACATATAATAATAAATGAATAATCTTTAAACAAAGAACTATATCAGTTATTACATTACATTTCATTACTTCACATCATATCATCAGAGTGTACAACAACATACAACAATTAACAGTGCAGCGGAAAAAGAAATACTATATAAACTAGTAATACGCCATGCCATCCAGCTTGCCTCCAGCAACTCCTGAATATCCAGAATATCCTGATAAACCTAACTCTTGACTGCCCGTGTGGAAATTGGTGGGCACCCAGAGTTTAGGAAGGAAAACAATAAACTCCGAGTCAGTCATGTGACTGGTGTGAGAACTCAAAACAGTTTATTTACCTTTAAAATCAAAAAGAGGAATATTTTTAATTCAATTCGCAATGCTTTTAAAAATGAGACTACCATAAGACCTCCTGCCACACACACAATGCAAACGCAGACTTGGAGAAGATTTCTTCTTATGATAGTCAAACATGCTTGATACGCATTTAAAAAGAGCATTTGATATTATTACTAGTGCATAGTGTAGAACAAATCCTTTCGAAAGTAGAATATAAATCTTAGCCAGCATAGGTACCATTATATTATGCCTACTAATAGCTACCATATTAAATGGCAGGTTCTACAACTAATACCGTACAAGTCACGTATTGTTTCTTTGGATTTCCAACAAATGGTCAGGCCAAGGAACTTCCCATTGCCACTGAGAATGCCTCTGGAAAGACACCCCCGAGAACCAAACCGGAACTCTGCCAACACAAGGCCGGGTTACCCCTTAACTGGGTAACTACTGACACGAGCACGCCATTCCCCGGTCCTTTAGGACCTTTTCAACCGAGCGCTCGATATCCAACATCACACCATAATAAATAGAGTGTTTTCAACATGGGTAAGTATCTGGGCTCCATACCATGATACCACCCCTTTCCAGAAGGAAATGCACATACCCTAAGGGGAGCTACAGCAACCCCTAATAACCTTGCCGCATCTTTCCTGTTTTGACCATTTCCGGGATGTGAGGCTCGACGAATTCACGTCCACAAAAACATACTTTATACAAAAGCCATGCTTTGGGTCAACAAATGATCAACACAATGATCACAAGGATAGACGATCAAATAAATGATCCTATCACAAATAATCAACACAATGATCATTTCAGCATCACTCAGCATGTCACATTACCAAAATGGGATATATCGCTGATAACTTCAACTATATAACCTTTGAGCTCGTACGTCTCAAAGAAGGGTGTTAAGCAAAGAATAAATTCTCCGCCACCAACAGAAATATATTTGAAAGAAATCGGCTTTATATCTCAAATTGTAATGTCAGGCATACAATCCATACAAGTTTGTTCCGGGTTCGAACAAAACCGAAGGCACTTCTTACGAAGCCCTTGCAATACGGGTATTCACAATCCCGATCGAATTTCCCATCACTTAGGAGATCTCAATACCAGGAGCTACCCAGTGCAGAGACAATCGATAGGTCATCCTATCGCTTTCACAAATACTCGGTCTTCAACACCGATCTTCAAATGCAATTCATAACGACGTATCACATATTCGGAATGGGTTATACGACCCCATGGTCCTTTCCCGGTTAACCCGAATAGTGAGCGCTTATTCAAAAATAAGTGTGCATTCAAATTCAATCAATTTACATCAAAAACCCATTCAAAGGGAAATACTGATAGTCGGTTATTGAACTATCAATGGATATGCATACATCACTAGATTCCAAATAATTTTCCAAATTATTTATTTTCCAAAATATCTTTACAAGATATATATTTTCGCACTTTTAAAATAAATCAATATTTATTTTTATACAAATTCCACTTTTCATTCATAAATTCCATAATGAATTTATATTTCAAAATATCCATGCATATTCGATTTCAATAATCCATTTCAATTTATCTTCAGAAAAAGATAAATTCTAATTATTCACTTCATATAGGAAAACATTTCCATACTTATTTATTCATAAGTAATTCACAAGTTCCTTTTATTTTCAACACTTAGAAAATATTCAATATACTTAAATCGAATTAAGTATATAATTCATTCTTTAAGGAAATTATTCACTTAAACATATTTACTTGGGCCAAAACGAATGTTGCGTAAAACATCGTTACGACGTCCCAAAATCACTAGTATAGGGATTCGAAATTAAAATAGATATATAAATCCCAATACTATTAAAAATATTTCCTTTCGGAAATCATTTACTATAACAACAGTGTTATAGTCTACCATTTCCTTTTATTTCTCGAAAACGTCTATTTCAACAATAAATGTTGAAATCTATGGTTTCGAATCTCAACACCTTTAAAACATCGTTAGATCGTTTTAATCCTGTTTAAAATATCACATTCTAAAACATTTTCTTTAACGTGTTATTCACTATTCAAAAATCGTGAACATACTTCGTTAACAAATTCCATCCTTTTATTCAATTTATTTTAAAGGATTATTCACTATTCAAAAATGTGAATATAACTCCATAATAGGTTATAACAATTAACTTATCAAAATAAGTCGTTTGCGAATTTATAAAACAACGTTTATAAATTCCTCTTCTATTTACTTATAAAAACTTCCTTTAATAAATTCCTTTATTAACCTATTCCAGTTTATAACTAAATTAGAAACTAAACGTTCATATTATAAGTTAAATACTTATAAAACGATTATTTTATAAGATCGTTCTTTTAAAGACTTTCCAATTTATAAATCTTATAACTTATAAGATCCATTTATTTAACCAATCTATTCTTCAAATAATTTCACCAAATTTATAAATCTTACTATTTATAAACTTCTTTTATAACTTCACAGTTTATAATTCTATAAATTTCATTCATTTATGAAATTCACTTTCACTACATTCAAACACTTATAAAAACTCGTTTTATAATGTCTATATTTCAATTTATAAATATCCATTTATAAATCTCTAAATATAAATCAGTTTATATTATTATTCTAAAACGTCTTTAAATTCCTTTATAATTTCATCATCTCGATTTATAAAATAATCAAATTTTATAAATCCTATATTTAAACTTTTATCATATATTCAAAATCCAATCTAAATTATTTTATAAAAATCATTAGTTCATATTTCTCAAAAATCAGCTTTTAACAATATTTCACAAAAATCATAATTTTTATAACTTTAAAAATTATAACGTTTATTTACTTAATATGGATCAATTCCAAAAATAAAGTATATTTTCAAAAATCACTTTAAAACCATTTTAAAATTCCAAAATTTGGTCCAATGATGCTACATACCAAATAGTCAATCACGACTAACAACGATATCATATATCGATATGATAATCCATCAAATATCAAAATATCTGAAATAAAATAAATACTGTTGAGGAATCCAGTTGGATCCCTCCAACCTGTTTCCTGCATCCAAAAACATTAGCACAATACCAATTTCGCTCCAGTACGAAATTATCGCGGTATATGTTCTTAATAAATATTATCCGCTTAATAACGGCGTAATAGGGTCTCATCCGCTAAACAAAAAATGCGGGAAATCAACAACTGCAATATATACATATGCCAATATATATATATATTGATATTATATATAATACCAATTTCACTGTTTATGAAATATTCGCGGTATATGTTTATATTAAATAACATCCGCTTACTAACGGCGCATAATGTCTATTTTAACAATCAATAATTTACAGTCATCATTCAAACATGCATTCCAATATTTTAAATCTAACTATTTAAAATAAAATCGAAATCTATTCGATTGAGTGAGAAATTCTCACCTTGGTTTTAATTTCCGTTTTAGCTTTTATTTCGAATAAAATTAAACGCGCGTTTAATTTTACCCGAAATTCTCACTAACTCCAAACGACTCCAAACCAACTCCATCGCGTAGTGCTCGTCCATACGATTCCAACGCAACTGGGTTTGCATTTTTTCGACCTCGTATGAAAAAGTTATGCATTTTAAAGTTACATGATTTTGAATTTCAGATTTAAACTAAAAAAAATAAAAATAAAAGAAACACCTCACCCCCAACGCACGTGGCCCCCACCATCTTCCTCCTACCCGTTCACGCGCACAAGAACTCCTCCAGGTAAAATCATGCGACAAGCAACCCATAGCCGGCCCTAACCCTGATTTTCGCAACCCCTAACGAGCATCCCTGCATCGATCAACTACCACCGTTCCGAAGCCAAAGCCAAGCTCCAACTTCACCATGAGTTGCACGCAACTCGGTCAACCGCTGCCTCGGGAATTGCGCACGAAACGCGCACCCTATCGGCCCCACTTCTGGTCACCACGCTCCGCTAGAAACAATCTCAACCGTTGGATTCCGAGATCTCAGAGTGCTCTACAATTCACTAGTTGAAGGTTTCGCGAATCGTTGCACGGATTAGAAGATAAATGAGGAAGAAGATCGTTGCTTTTCGGCCTTACATTATAATGGTGGCGGCTGCAAATATAATTAGGGTTTTAAATTTTTTTTTTTTTATTTTAGATTTTTAACTCCTATTTATAGAAAAAGCTAGCGTAAACACTATTCATCCCGGGAATTCCGAACTCCGATTTAGACGCCGTAACCAGCGTACCTAGGGTTTACCCCGCGTTCCGGACACAATGGAACAGGTTTCGGAAGCTAATTCGGAAGTATGTGCGAGTTATGGCTGAAAACGCTCAATTTGAATTAAACCGATTTAAATCGATTTCTAGGCGTTTTAATTCGTACCGGACAAACGGTAAATCCAATTGACTTGAAATTTGAAACCTTACAATAATATCACATTACGGATCCGATGAAACTGGTTTCGTCGAAATCCGAGACTTTTTGAAAAATGGCTATTTTGACTCGCCAAATTTAAATTAAAAATAAATCGATGCGTTTCGAGCTGCCACGATCAAACGATAACTCCGATTGACACGAAAATTGAAATCCTGTAATAACTAACTATTACGGATCCAATGAAACTGGTTTCGTTCAATTCTGAGACTGTTCAAAAATTGGCTATTTTACAGTCGATTATTAAATATTAAAATATTCAATTTTTACAAATTAACTTTTAATTCGATTTTAAAAGTTCTAAAATATTCCTATAACTCCAGTATGATTAAATAAAATTTTCCAAATTATTTTCAATCATATTTAACTCAATTTTCAATTATTTTCATAATTTCACATATTAAATTATCGATTTAATTATCCAATTAAATCCAATAATTCAAATAAAAATTTATTTGACTTATAAATTCACTTATTAATATTTAAAATTAATTAAATATTCAAATTTAAATTATTAAAAATTCTGGGTCGTTACAATCTTTCCCCCTTAAAAGAATTTCGTCCTCGAAATTACAAGTAAGAAAAGTTACAAAATCTATTAACTTTTCCAAAATTCATAATTAAACTTCTTTCAATACTTTACTAAGTTTTCAAATCATACTTAGTTATCTTTTCAAAAACAGACTATATCATTTAACTTTCAATTCCAAATCAAAGTTTAAAGTTTTCAAAAATTTTCCCAAATTTTCTCAAAATTTTTCTAACGCCTTAAATTTCCGGAAAAATTCGCCATGTCTCCTTTGCGCGGCTCGATCCGAAAAAAAAATGACAGTATATATATCACAAATATACATCTCATCAAGTAATGAGGCATCCCGAAGGGAAAAAAGTGTAAAAGTACGATATTTAATCCGAGATATGTACCTTATATTTTATTAGCAAGCATATACGGCTAATATAGCGCAAAAGCGAACTCCAAATGCGAAGCAAACGCGATCCGCACCTACTAAACTCAACAAACAACATGAGAACATGCACATATGCAAATAATCTCAATATACAACATATAGCAACATAACTATACATGTCACATAGCACATGTAGTAAAACAACAAATGCAATATATATTCAACCATCAACCAATTACATCCATAACCAATAATATTCATTTATATTCTCATTAATATTTAATGAATTGGTTTTCACTTTAAATCACATTTGATTTATTTACATTGGATTTTATCAACATTCATTTTCAATTCAATTAGTTTACATTTACTAATTAAATCTAATTCACATTCAATTCTATTCAACTTATTTTCTTCAAGTTTGAATTCAATTTCATAGTTTTCAATTTCATTAACTCTTAATGACTTTTATACAATCATATAACAATCATATAACAACCAATTTATATTAATTACAACCAAATTCTTTTCACTTATATTCATTCAATTTGGTTTAACATTAAATTGATTAACATCCAATCCATTCATTCAATTCAATTACAAAAGTTGAATTTCTATTCACATAACTTAAGTTCATATCCATCACTTAACTTAATTAATTTAGTTTGATACCAATATCAACTTAATTCAATATCTCTTAAGTTATATTCCATTTAACTTTAAATTCACTTTACATTTTATTTACAACTCATATTCATAAATATAGTTTCACTTCTTATATATATAAGTTTATTTCACAATTGTACATCACTTTAATTATAACTCAATTCTTATAATTCATTTGCTTATACAATTATTCTTTTATTTAGATTATTCAAACAACCTAAACAATCAACTTATACACTTTGATAATTTTGAAAAATTATTCCTTATATATAAAAATATAATCGAGGCAAAATTATTTCATTTACCCAATTTAAAAACAATATCGTGTCGAATTGTTCTATTCAAGTGTTTAGAAACCCCTTCGGCTCAGTTTCGAGGCTGTGCTGACGAAAGTTCATATGCCACTCAATAAACCAATCATCACAATATAAAACAAATTTTTATATTCACTAACAAATACGCTCTCATAGCTATTATTACACTCAAACTCATTCTAGAGTACTGCTGACTCTATCTCTAATGAATTAATACCCAACAGAACCATGGTTGTCGCTTAACCATCAGCTCTGATACCAAATGTAACGTCAACGGATTTTCGTTCTTCGAAAATTCGACATCGACACTCACTTTATCGACTGCCGAGAAATCAAAGGCCGAAAACCGAGATGTTATGGGTTTTAAAAAGAAAAGAAAAGAAAGAAGAGAGAAAAAGAAGAAAGAAAAAGAAAAATAGAGGGAAAAGAA
Organism: Allium cepa; assembly: GCA_030765085.1. Taxonomy (NCBI): domain Eukaryota; kingdom Viridiplantae; phylum Streptophyta; class Magnoliopsida; order Asparagales; family Amaryllidaceae; genus Allium; species Allium cepa. The sequence continues at coordinate 560,965,476 of CM060938.1, forward strand.
GATAGACGATTTTTAGAAAACAGAGAATTAGAAAAACAGAAGATAGAAGAAAATAGGACGGGACAGAAAGGAAACTACAGAACAACAACAGAATCTCACAATTCGCAGCGGAACAACATATAATAATAAATGAATAATCTTTAAACAAAGAACTATATCAGTTATTACATTACATTTCATTACTTCACATCATATCATCAGAGTGTACAACAACATACAACAATTAACAGTGCAGCGGAAAAAGAAATACTATATAAACTAGTAATACGCCATGCCATCCAGCTTGCCTCCAGCAACTCCTGAATATCCAGAATATCCTGATAAACCTAACTCTTGACTGCCCGTGTGGAAATTGGTGGGCACCCAGAGTTTAGGAAGGAAAACAATAAACTCCGAGTCAGTCATGTGACTGGTGTGAGAACTCAAAACAGTTTATTTACCTTTAAAATCAAAAAGAGGAATATTTTTAATTCAATTCGCAATGCTTTTAAAAATGAGACTACCATAAGACCTCCTGCCACACACACAATGCAAACGCAGACTTGGAGAAGATTTCTTCTTATGATAGTCAAACATGCTTGATACGCATTTAAAAAGAGCATTTGATATTATTACTAGTGCATAGTGTAGAACAAATCCTTTCGAAAGTAGAATATAAATCTTAGCCAGCATAGGTACCATTATATTATGCCTACTAATAGCTACCATATTAAATGGCAGGTTCTACAACTAATACCGTACAAGTCACGTATTGTTTCTTTGGATTTCCAACAAATGGTCAGGCCAAGGAACTTCCCATTGCCACTGAGAATGCCTCTGGAAAGACACCCCCGAGAACCAAACCGGAACTCTGCCAACACAAGGCCGGGTTACCCCTTAACTGGGTAACTACTGACACGAGCACGCCATTCCCCGGTCCTTTAGGACCTTTTCAACCGAGCGCTCGATATCCAACATCACACCATAATAAATAGAGTGTTTTCAACATGGGTAAGTATCTGGGCTCCATACCATGATACCACCCCTTTCCAGAAGGAAATGCACATACCCTAAGGGGAGCTACAGCAACCCCTAATAACCTTGCCGCATCTTTCCTGTTTTGACCATTTCCGGGATGTGAGGCTCGACGAATTCACGTCCACAAAAACATACTTTATACAAAAGCCATGCTTTGGGTCAACAAATGATCAACACAATGATCACAAGGATAGACGATCAAATAAATGATCCTATCACAAATAATCAACACAATGATCATTTCAGCATCACTCAGCATGTCACATTACCAAAATGGGATATATCGCTGATAACTTCAACTATATAACCTTTGAGCTCGTACGTCTCAAAGAAGGGTGTTAAGCAAAGAATAAATTCTCCGCCACCAACAGAAATATATTTGAAAGAAATCGGCTTTATATCTCAAATTGTAATGTCAGGCATACAATCCATACAAGTTTGTTCCGGGTTCGAACAAAACCGAAGGCACTTCTTACGAAGCCCTTGCAATACGGGTATTCACAATCCCGATCGAATTTCCCATCACTTAGGAGATCTCAATACCAGGAGCTACCCAGTGCAGAGACAATCGATAGGTCATCCTATCGCTTTCACAAATACTCGGTCTTCAACACCGATCTTCAAATGCAATTCATAACGACGTATCACATATTCGGAATGGGTTATACGACCCCATGGTCCTTTCCCGGTTAACCCGAATAGTGAGCGCTTATTCAAAAATAAGTGTGCATTCAAATTCAATCAATTTACATCAAAAACCCATTCAAAGGGAAATACTGATAGTCGGTTATTGAACTATCAATGGATATGCATACATCACTAGATTCCAAATAATTTTCCAAATTATTTATTTTCCAAAATATCTTTACAAGATATATATTTTCGCACTTTTAAAATAAATCAATATTTATTTTTATACAAATTCCACTTTTCATTCATAAATTCCATAATGAATTTATATTTCAAAATATCCATGCATATTCGATTTCAATAATCCATTTCAATTTATCTTCAGAAAAAGATAAATTCTAATTATTCACTTCATATAGGAAAACATTTCCATACTTATTTATTCATAAGTAATTCACAAGTTCCTTTTATTTTCAACACTTAGAAAATATTCAATATACTTAAATCGAATTAAGTATATAATTCATTCTTTAAGGAAATTATTCACTTAAACATATTTACTTGGGCCAAAACGAATGTTGCGTAAAACATCGTTACGACGTCCCAAAATCACTAGTATAGGGATTCGAAATTAAAATAGATATATAAATCCCAATACTATTAAAAATATTTCCTTTCGGAAATCATTTACTATAACAACAGTGTTATAGTCTACCATTTCCTTTTATTTCTCGAAAACGTCTATTTCAACAATAAATGTTGAAATCTATGGTTTCGAATCTCAACACCTTTAAAACATCGTTAGATCGTTTTAATCCTGTTTAAAATATCACATTCTAAAACATTTTCTTTAACGTGTTATTCACTATTCAAAAATCGTGAACATACTTCGTTAACAAATTCCATCCTTTTATTCAATTTATTTTAAAGGATTATTCACTATTCAAAAATGTGAATATAACTCCATAATAGGTTATAACAATTAACTTATCAAAATAAGTCGTTTGCGAATTTATAAAACAACGTTTATAAATTCCTCTTCTATTTACTTATAAAAACTTCCTTTAATAAATTCCTTTATTAACCTTTTCCAGTTTATAACTAAATTAGAAACTAAACGTTCATATTATAAGTTAAATACTTATAAAACGATTATTTTATAAGATCGTTCTTTTAAAGACTTTCCAATTTATAAATCTTATAACTTATAAGATCCATTTATTTAACCAATCTATTCTTCAAATAATTTCACCAAATTTATAAATCTTACTATTTATAAACTTCTTTTATAACTTCACAGTTTATAATTCTATAAATTTCATTCATTTATGAAATTCACTTTCACTACATTCAAACACTTATAAAAACTCGTTTTATAATGTCTATATTTCAATTTATAAATATCCATTTATAAATCTCTAAATATAAATCAGTTTATATTATTATTCTAAAACGTCTTTAAATTCCTTTATAATTTCATCATCTCGATTTATAAAATAATCAAATTTTATAAATCCTATATTTAAACTTTTATCATATATTCAAAATCCAATCTAAATTATTTTATAAAAATCATTAGTTCATATTTCTCAAAAATCAGCTTTTAACAATATTTCACAAAAATCATAATTTTTATAACTTTAAAAATTATAACGTTTATTTACTTAATATGGATCAATTCCAAAAATAAAGTATATTTTCAAAAATCACTTTAAAACCATTTTAAAATTCCAAAATTTGGTCCAATGATGCTACATACCAAATAGTCAATCACGACTAACAACGATATCATATATCGATATGATAATCCATCAAATATCAAAATATCTGAAATAAAATAAATACTGTTGAGGAATCCAGTTGGATCCCTCCAACCTGTTTCCTGCATCCAAAAACATTAGCACAATACCAATTTCGCTCCAGTACGAAATTATCGCGGTATATGTTCTTAATAAATATTATCCGCTTAATAACGGCGTAATAGGGTCTCATCCGCTAAACAAAAAATGCGGGAAATCAACAACTGCAATATATACATATGCCAATATATATATATTGATATTATATATAATACCAATTTCACTGTTTATGAAATATTCGCGGTATATGTTTATATTAAATAACATCCGCTTACTAACGGCGCATAATGTCTATTTTAACAATCAATAATTTACAGTCATCATTCAAACATGCATTCCAATATTTTAAATCTAACTATTTAAAATAAAATCGAAATCTATTCGATTGAGTGAGAAATTCTCACCTTGGTTTTAATTTCCGTTTTAGCTTTTATTTCGAATAAAATTAAACGCGCGTTTAATTTTACCCGAAATTCTCACTAACTCCAAACGACTCCAAACCAACTCCATCGCGTAGTGCTCGTCCATACGATTCCAACGCAACTGGGTTTGCATTTTTTCGACCTCGTATGAAAAAGTTATGCATTTTAAAGTTACATGATTTTGAATTTCAGATTTAAACTAAAAAAAATAAAAATAAAAGAAACACCTCACCCCCAACGCACGTGGCCCCCACCATCTTCCTCCTACCCGTTCACGCGCACAAGAACTCCTCCAGGTAAAATCATGCGACAAGCAACCCATAGCCGGCCCTAACCCTGATTTTCGCAACCCCTAACGAGCATCCCTGCATCGATCAACTACCACCGTTCCGAAGCCAAAGCCAAGCTCCAACTTCACCATGAGTTGCACGCAACTCGGTCAACCGCTGCCTCGGGAATTGCGCACGAAACGCGCACCCTATCGGCCCCACTTCTGGTCACCACGCTCCGCTAGAAACAATCTCAACCGTTGGATTCCGAGATCTCAGAGTGCTCTACAATTCACTAGTTGAAGGTTTCGCGAATCGTTGCACGGATTAGAAGATAAATGAGGAAGAAGATCGTTGCTTTTCGGCCTTACATTATAATGGTGGCGGCTGCAAATATAATTAGGGTTTTAAATTTTTTTTTTTTTATTTTAGATTTTTAACTCCTATTTATAGAAAAAGCTAGCGTAAACACTATTCATCCCGGGAATTCCGAACTCCGATTTAGACGCCGTAACCAGCGTACCTAGGGTTTACCCCGCGTTCCGGACACAATGGAACAGGTTTCGGAAGCTAATTCGGAAGTATGTGCGAGTTATGGCTGAAAACGCTCAATTTGAATTAAACCGATTTAAATCGATTTCTAGGCGTTTTAATTCGTACCGGACAAACGGTAAATCCAATTGACTTGAAATTTGAAACCTTACAATAATATCACATTACGGATCCGATGAAACTGGTTTCGTCGAAATCCGAGACTTTTTGAAAAATGGCTATTTTGACTCGCCAAATTTAAATTAAAAATAAATCGATGCGTTTCGAGCTGCCACGATCAAACGATAACTCCGATTGACACGAAAATTGAAATCCGGTAATAACTAACTATTACGGATCCAATGAAACTGGTTTCGTTCAATTCTGAGACTGTTCAAAATTTGGCTATTTTACAGTCGATTATTAAATATTAAAATATTCAATTTTTACAAATTAACTTTTAATTCGATTTTAAAAGTTCTAAAATATTCCTATAACTCCAGTATGATTAAATAAAATTTTCCAAATTATTTTCAATCATATTTAACTCAATTTTCAATTATTTTCATAATTTCACATATTAAATTATCGATTTAATTATCCAATTAAATCCAATAATTCAAATAAAAATTTATTTGACTTATAAATTCACTTATTAATATTTAAAATTAATTAAATATTCAAATTTAAATTATTAAAAATTCTGGGTCGTTACACGAGTAGACAGAGAATCGGGCATGGAGAACCTTAGCTAGCAAATTATAAATCCTATGAAGGTTTGGAGAATAGCTTTGTTACCTTTTAGTTATACTTTATTACCATCGTGATAAACATATTTTTTTCTGGGACATGTATTGTATATTTAGTTTTGTCGATACTTGGCTATGCATGGAGTACCGCCGATGTAATCTGATTCATATTTACGACATTATCAGTTTTCAGTTCATACTATATCTCATTTTCTATCTATTATGATTATGCAATTATATGTATATACCATATGATATCTATACTATACTATTATTATTGAGTTAGATTTCAAGAGCCCACAGGCCTCCTTCATATTTTGTGAAATGAACAGTCATATTTTAATTTCTTTCTATTCCAAACTTTGAAATATGATTACTTTTTCTACATTAATTGGATTTGAGAATCGTTTTCACTGTGAAATCTCAAATTTAATTTTTTTTTCAATGATATCCATTATTGATAGTCAAAAATAAATTTTTAAAATCATAATTTTATATAGCAGTTTTAACTGCATTTATATAATCCAATTATTTTGTGTCACCGCTGTGTACCGCGGTTTTGTAAGCAGCATTATTATGGACGATCATAATCATTAGATTATAGTTTTACCTAGATTATTACAATGCAGTTATTATCTTTTAACATATTTGAAAGAAATATTTTTTGAATCATACAATTATGGCCGCCTTTGAATTTTATAACTGCATTATGTAATAAAGTAATAATTTTAATTGTGCTCGATAGTTTATTCAAACTTAACGTAGTTACAATTTAACCCCATCAAAAAAATGGTGTAATAATTTGTAGGCATTTTTTAATTAATTTAACTACACTAGCATTTTTTAATTGCATTTACTATTGATGATTTTGACTATATTTGATAATTTTATTTAATTTTAAAACAATTATAAATGAGCTAACACTCTCCAATTGATTCTTGATGATTCAACGCAAAAAACCATGTGATTCTTGAAGGATAAGAAAGGTATATCAATGGAAATTTGGGTGCATGAATTCCTTGACCACGAAATCTATGTTGTTTGAGGCAAGCAAAACGCTGGTCACTAAGAATATTCTTAGTGTCCGGAGGAGTATGCATGAAAATAAACATATAGTTGGTGTTAGGCTGTTAGCCTTAGAAATGAGCTAACACTCCCCAATTACAATGATAAATTTATCCACCCACTCCAACATCATCTAGATAAAGGTGGACCACATAAACAGAAAATATACCTGCTCCATCATCTAGAGATATCGAATAAGACACTTCGGATGGCAACATGTCCACCCACTCCAACATCAGCAAAGGTCTCTGCAAATTGATGATTCATTTTGCTGGTTCTCTCATCTGGTAGCAGTATACTGTCCAACACCACCTTTTCATGTGTGGATGGTACATATTTCCCATGGATGTTGGACGATATAGAATCTCGGCATATAGTTCCCGTTCCTATGACTTCTAAATCAGAGTTGAGGATTTCACATTTTTGATTGTTCGTAACATTGGTCGAATCCTGGAACCGCGAAGCAATTGAATTCAGGAGCATTGAATTGTGTGGCGCATCCTCCATCAGAAGAATTGACCGGTGCACGAATTCCCTGTTCAGTATTTCCCACCATGTTGATCAAAACCTCCATTTGCCCAGACAAATTTCCCACTGTACCCTCCAAACTTCCCACCCTCATTTTCAACTCTTCCTGCTCGCCATGAACATGTCGGAGTCGTTTTTGTGCAATGGCACAAGCCTTAACTTTAGTCTTTGGTATAACGGTCCCAACACCGCGGCTCCTACCCCTTGCATCCTTACCAAGTACTTGTGATAAGATGTCTTCATCCACTGTCAATTTTTCTTCATCACTATCAGTGATCTTTTCCTTCGCTTTCGCAATTTGATCCTGTAATATGATAATACTTACATGAATAAGGAATTTAAAGAATATGCAAGTTAATATTTGTTTAAATTACAAAGTATGAAGAAGTGGCATCTGATATGCTACCATCTTTTTTCCTGTGTGTCTTCTTCCATACTTGACGACGACTGATATTTGTTGGTGGATTAGCAGCGATCTGCAATACAAGTTGATGGAACGACATGAATATCCAATCACTATGTGTAAATCATTTGAATGAAAATGAATATAAATTACCATTTCTTGTTCTATTTTAGCGTGACTTTTACGTCCTGCATGATGAGCATAACTGAGCAATGCTTTGTTCTTTTTGCCTACCTCCCTTCTTCCGCTCGCTTCAGGCGTTGCTTCATTTTTTATGAACTCTGCCCAATCTTCTTGAGCAACTGTAGGTGAGCAATTTTTCAACCATTCTCCGTCATTGTTGAAAGGGTCATAATAAACTACTCTCAAGTTTTTCTTATATCTCCTAAAAGCCTCGGCCATTCTCTCTAAAAACATTTCCTTTGAAAGCGGATCGAGCTCATAATTTTTCTGCAAAAAATATATTAAATTATGTGTTGTGCAAAGAGTTGAAACCATAAGGCTATTGAATGAAATAGTTGTTGTCAAACAGATAAGGATACTTACCACCAATTCGTTCCAAACGTTGTCCTTGTATATTCCAGGTACTTTATTGCAACTTATATATGATATCGGCACATGAGCTTTTACTAGTTTACCGAGCGTAGTAGCGATTTTTCCAGCGTTATCTGATACCGGAATACCAAGTAAGTTTTGATCAACTTTCTTCGCCTTTGAACATGACGAATGTGAATATGGTGGATTTTCTGACATGGTTTCCTGCAAAATATAATATTACTAATTATTTTAATAAGTCACGATAATAATTATACATGTATCAATGTATCAATGTCAACACTCCATAATATAACACACTTGCACATACAAAATTATTAAGTGACAACACCTGGAATTGCATTGGAATGTATAAAATATTCAAACCATACATACACACAATCGTGCAATTAAAAATATACAGACACATAATCATGTGATGTACGAATACTAATAAGTTAACATATGGATTTGGTAAGGTCTTCTAATTTTTCATTGTCTTCAAAAGCTGATTGATAGACGGCAGGGAACTCAATGTCATCCACATTTATAGTCAACCGTTTTGGTGTAAGCAAGACCACAGACCGTCCGTTATTTTTTTATATCTTTTGAGTAGAAAACTTGACTCGCTTTTGATGCAAGAATAAATGGCTCGTCATTCACGTTATTTTTGTTCTTCAATTTCCCTAAATTTACCATGATGAGGTTTGAAATGGGATCTATTTTGCAACCATTGACCTTATCCTCGACTTTTACCCAATCACAATAAAAAACTATTTGTTTGAAGTCAGTGTAATCCAACTCAAGTATCTATTGAATGACTCCGTAATACGTTGTTTCTGCTTCCTTATAATTTTTATCCTTGCCACTCGCTCTAAATTTTGTAATTGCTCTCATGCATACACCGCTATTTTGTGTTACCATACGGTCTTCGTACTTTTTCATGGAAAATGAAAATCCATTCACTTGGTACTTCATATAACTACGTGTTATGAACTTCGGCCCGTGCTCTAACCGCCACAGAGTTGGATCAACATCGATGGTCTTTAACAGCTACATAAATTTTAGTAAGTAAAAAAAGCATGGTCACAAAGGTGTATTGCACACTTATAAACACATGAAATACTTAAGACGAGTTAAACCTCATTACGTAACCATAGATTAAAACTTTGAACTACTTCCACGGTGGTAGCCCTGCCTCTAGGTTGAAATCTAGTACTTTTCACATAGGAGTTATACCTCCTACGAAAAACACATATCAAAATGTATATATAAATTGAAATAAAAAAATTAAAATTCCAAACAAGTTCATGAACTTACTTCATCCATTCATCCAATCCATCGTACTTATTAAGGACCCATCTACGCACCTGTTCAAACTGCACTTGGGTTAACGTTATGTCTTTACCATTATCCAGAGGTATCTCACCAGCAAACTCATTATCGTCGTCTAAAAATGCTTCGCGGGTATGTTTATGATTGCCATCACCTCTGTTTGGCATATATTCCATGCAGTAAAGACTAGCTTCTTGTACGATATATCCTTCTGCAATACTCCCTTCGGTGTATCTTTTGTTGCGCACATATCCTTTATATGTTTTCATCAAACTATAAATGTGATCAATTATATACTGTAGACTGTAGCTATTATATGAAATAATGATGTGCATAACTGAAATTGGAAATTTACCGTTCAAATGGATACATCCATCTATATCTGACAAGGCCACAAATCAATGCTTCATCGGCTAAATGAACCATAAGGTGGACACTGATATCAAAAAATGCAGGTGGAAAATGTTTTTCAAAAACACACATTGCTTCTACTAAGCTAGCCTTTGCTTTTAAAAGATGTTCCCTATTGATCACCTTTGAACACAAAATGTTAAAAAATAAACTAATACGATGAACATCAATTCATAGATCCTTATGTTGTAGATAAGAATGTTGAAGCAATACCGGAAGCAAATGTTGCATTATGACATGGTAATCATGTGACTTCATATTTCTTAGTTCAGGAGGATTGATGCTCACATTGTTGTGAAAGTTAGAAGAAAATTTGTTAGGCACTTTCAGATTTTCCAAAACGGTGCAAAACCGTATCTTTTCTTCTTTGCTCAAAGCGAAAGTTGTCTTTGGTATGATTGTTTTATTTATTTCAGGATCTTCCATCACCCACAACTTTTGTTTTATACCCATGATTTTCAAATCCTTGCGTGCATTGATGCCATCTTTTGACTTATCTTTATGGTCCATAATGGTGCTGATGAGATGCTCCGTGACATTCTTCTCCGTATGCATAACATCAATATTATGTCGGACCAAATTTGCTTTCCAATATGGTAAATCAAAAAAGATAGACCTCCTATACCATCCAGAAATATTGTCAACATCTTCATTGGTTGACTTTTTCCGTTTTCGACCAATTTCTTCTTTTTGTTTACCAACTTTCATTTTGATATTCGCTACTTTCTTTTCAACTTGAAAACCAGTCAATGGCCATTTAGGACGACGAAGTTCTTGTTCGTTGTTGAAATTTGTCTTATCGTATCGAAACTTGTGTTCGTTAGGAAGAAACATTCGATGTCCCATGTAACACATCTTCTTACTTTCAGGAAGATAATAAGAACAAGTGTTTTCCCCACAAATAGGACATGCAAAGTAACCGTGAGTTGTACATCCCGATAAAGTCCCAAAAGCAGGGTGATCATGGATTGCCCACAGCACCCTAGCTCTCATTGTGAACTCAGATTTATTTAACGAGTTAAATGTAACTACTCCTTCCCATATCTGCTTTAACTCGTCTATCAACGGCTATAAATAAACATCAATATCCTTTCCTGGTTGTTTTGGCCCAGAAATCAACAATGTTAACATTGAGAACTCCCTTTTCATGCACATAGACGGAGGAAGATTATATGGTACTACAATTACTGGCCAACAGCTGTAAGGGTTAGAGAGAGAAGCATGTGGACAAAAACCATCTGTTCCTATTCCAAGTGTGACATTTCGTGGCTCGGCAGCAAAAGTTTAATCAAATGAATCTGCGACTTTCCATTGAAAAGTGTCACATGGATGACGCATTACGGTTGGATCAGACTTGGCACGACCATGTCATGTCATCGCATCTTCCATCCATGGTACAGTGTGCAGTCTCTTCAATCTAGAAATTAAAGGAAAATGTCTTTCGAGGTACTTTGGTGCATTTTCTCTCTTCGTTTAATGATGTCATATTTCTTGGTTCATTGCAATTTGTACAAGAAACTTTGTTCGCGTCATCTTTCCAGTACAATATGCAATCATTGATGCATGCATCATAAGTTTTGTAATTCATCCCAACTTGTTTAATGATCTTCTTCACGTCGGAGTACTTTGTCGGCAGCGTGTTACCTTCGTGGAGTAACTCCTTTATTAGTTCGAGAAGTGCAGTCATACCATTATCTGAAAAGCTATATTGTGTCTTCAAGCTATTCAGTTTCACAATGCATACAGCTTCGTAATCCCTTTTGAACATGAAGGATACAGTGGCTCTTTTACGCTACTAAAAAGCGATTTATACTTCTTACTTTCATTGGCCTGCAAAACTGGATAATCAGTAGACTGCTCTCCAACATTAGCATGATCAGGCAACGAATTTGTAGGTTGAAAATGATGAAATCTATCTGCATCATTGACCAGATCTTCCATTCCAATATGTTCAGACTCAGCAGTAGTTCTGCCATGACTAACTGGTTGTTGTTTTTCCATCTCCACCATTTTTTCCCCATGAAAATACCACGCTGTATACGATTGGATAATACCCCATCTAAGCAAATGAAAATGAATGTCATCTAATTTGATCGTCTTCATATTTTTGCACCGAGTGCAAGGGCATAAATACAATCCTTTCTTACCACCGTTTTCTTCAACAAAACTAATGAACTTCTGCACCCCGTCTATATAGTATGTAGATCGTAGATCTGATTCATTTATCCATTGTTTGTCTATGCTGAAAGACATACTGCCCTCCTATATCATATTTAACAGAACTTGAGACTTGCCCTTCAATGGGTCCTCGTTCCAACTGCTCGAAAAGAATATTTTTTAAATTATACTGAGAAATTAAACTCATTTCTTCAAGCTCAACAATTCGGAACCATAACATTAACTAGTCATCACCAAAAAATACATCCAAAACATACTGATTTTTGAAGTTCCTATTTATAAACTTTTTGAAATTGCTTATATAATTTTTTGTCAGCTAAATATTTCACCCTATAACACTACTTTTTGGACACTTTAATATGATACTTACCTCATTAAAATCGTGTCAATAAAATCCAAGTGAATGTTAAGAGGAACGTGCGGAAATCAGTATAATAGCATACTAAACATGTTTTGACTATGTTGATTTAGTAGAAAATATCAAACATCATCAACTGATGTATTCAAGTCTAAAAATAATTTTGATTGTATGAATCTGGACTAAAAGTCAAAAAAGAAATATTCATCTCGTGATACAAATTTGGATTAAATCAGACGGTGATATAGATAACTTCTTACATATATCACTTGTTGGAGTTCATCTAATAACGGTTAAGGGATGACAGTGATCTAGTGCTTAGTCTTTGGGTATGTGCAATTAATTTAAAACAGGGTCAAAAATTACAGCAGATTATTACTCATTAATATGATTATTGTAATGCATTTATCAGTGAATAAAAAGTACAACGTGTGCAAATTGACCTTTCTAACAAATATTTACCATATGCTTTTCAGATGGTAGTACGTAAAGTCCTAAGTAATAATAATTAAAAAAGAAAGTGTATTACCATTTTATTTTTCTAAATAAACGTGACAGCTTTCCTTTCACCTTTAACATAATATTTTAGTTGATTTGAGAATCAGTAGATAATACTATGTACTTGTGTAGTTGTGGTGTGCGAGAAATATTAACTTTAACTGATCTTTTTATGCAAACTACATGTGAATTAATATGTTATGAATTCCTATGATTTAACATAAGTGTAAGATGTGGATTTTCGTTTCCAATATACTATGATTTTAAACATTTAATTAATTTTAAATAGTTAAAATATATGGACTATTTAAATTTCAATAAATGGAACTCAAAATATAGGGTTTATTTTAAACATTAGCACCAAACTGTTTTCAAAAAATTTGCCATTACAACAGCGCCATTTTGTAGCACCGGAGTAATGTCTATGCATTACCCCTCTCCTGATACTTGGCTTGCGCCATTAACAACAATTTTATCCACTTATACAACAATGTCAGAACAATATACAACATTAGCACCAAACTGTTTCCAAAAAATTTGCCATTACAACGGCGCTATTTTGTAGCACCGGAGTAATGTCTATGCATTACCCCTCTCCTGATACTTGGCTTGCACCATTAACAATAATTTTATCCACTTATACAACAATGTCAAAACCATATACAATGTCAGAACCATATACAACATTAGCACCAAGCTGTTATATAAGCCTATGCCATAAAAAGAATGTGACATGTCTTTAATATAAACATAGGCATAGAGAATATGTAAACAAAGCATAACAAGCACATGCATGCGTCAGGTTTTTGTTTTTTTTCTTTATATAGCAGCATGTAATTTTTGAAACCAACATATGCTTATATGCAAAATCTTTTTTTAGTCCATTTGTTTTTTTTACTCTAAAACTATAAAAATGAAAGCATGCTTACTAAAATAGGTTGAATTCCAAGTATCAAAACAAATTGAAATTTATATGTATTGCTGCTCTTAAACAGGTTTTGGTACTAAGTTTGTAAGACAAATTACTACCCATTCATTCATATATCATGTCTAATAGTTATATAACTAAAGTTTCAACAGAATTTATAATGCTCTCAAGCTCACAAAGACATCACAAGCTATCCAAAACAGTAGATCAACTAATATACATTTCAGCAAAAAAAGACGAACAAACATATGGGAATATAAACTCACTAAGTAAAACAAAATCCTGGAACCAAATTGGTTCTAGTTTAGCAGTCGACGACATTCCTGAAGCCAATGTGGCTCCAGGTTGGCTTTAGTCGATGGGGATTATGAGTTTCGGCGAGTAATACTTCATATTGATCAGCTACCAGGCAATACAACAAGCATGCATACATTCATAATTAGACAACCATCTACTAGTTCTAGTGTTTTACTTTACACTAAAAAAAGAATTTTGGTTTATGCTTAACATGACAAAGGGTTTTATTCTACAATAATTAAGATCATCAACAAACAACAATTCTAGTTAATGCAATCAGATTAAATTTAGCATAAACCCACTGTTGGATTTATAGAGATAGATATGTCATCATAACCTTAACCATCAACACTATCTGGCTCAGACTCTATCAACCAACTTATGAATTTAACACTTCATTCTCTTCCAGACAGGTAGGGATTTCAGTCCTAATCAACTTATGAATTTTTCTTTTTGAATTCGAATTCATTCATCTCCTAAAATCCATGGCTTTTGAATTTCAAGTAAAATTGACACTAGCTGAATATCAAGCATCTTTTAAATTTCAAGCCTCAATCAAGATCGGTTGATTTATCAAAAAAATTGTACGCAAATTGTAAACTCGATGTTTCACTTGATAATTTCGCAGTAAACTGTAATTTATTTTTATTTACTTACTTTTTATTAGAGAATCACATATTATCACAAAATCATTTGGCTTTCTTGACGCGAAAGAAGAAAACGGGTATTGATCTCATTACCTAGGGCAGGAGCAAGAAGACGAAGCGCACAGCGAAAAATCTGACGAGATATACCTAAAGCCCACTTGATCTCATTACCAATGGCAGGAGCAAGAAGAACAAGAATATTTATAAGTTTTTAGCGAGAAGGACCGGAAGTAAGTTTAATGGTGGAAATAAAAAAAAGGAGGGAGGGTGTGCGTTTTGGGGAAAATTTTCCCACGAAAAGAGGCACAGATTTTGATACGGCTACAAACTGTATCAAATGTTAATACGGCTTACAACCGTATTAAAAAATATAGATATGGCTATAAGCCGTATTAAAATTTGATACGGCTTATAGCCGTATCAACTGTGCCGCCTAAGGTTGCGCCAAAATCCTATCTGTGGTGCAGTGATGAGTTTAATCAAACGGGCAAGGACACGAGTCAAGTACGAGTGTCTTGCTGTGTATGTGTGTAAGTGTCCCAGTGTCCCCTCGATGGACCTGTACTTGAGCTTTACTCATGGGTGTAACCTCTCCTGCACCAGTTGGAACGGCGTCCTTCTCACAACAGATCGAAGAGTCGATGTCTTCGATGTCGATGTTACCAACACCGAAAGAGCTAAACTCCATAAGGATGGACCCTACGCTGATGAACATGCCCATTGAGGGAATATATAGAGTCTTCTCTACACTTGTGACTGGTGAAGACCGAGTGGAAATCTATGTCTTTGAAATTGACACAATCAACCTCTTTTTGGGAGCAGGCGGTGGGTCGTCTATATGTTGTTCGGTCTGAGATCCGTGGCCCACTAAAATGTTACTTTGGCCGGCCTCACCACCTTCTCTAATAATTTTGCCTTCCTCAACACCTTTGTGTTCTAGTTCTATTTTTTCTATGGCTCTGTCCCCAAGACTTACATCTGGGGGCAATTTAGGATTGATTTCCTCTCCTGTTCATGGATTGTTATCATCATTATCCTCATCATCCTCAAGTCAACAACTAGAACTATGTCGGTGTTATGGCCTTCCTCTAATAAACCATTAGCGAGAAGATTCTCATCTATCAATAGAGTTCTTATATATCTATCCTTGACTAGGACCACCATGAGAGTATTTTTGGTATTCGAAAGTGATCCGCCATTGGGTCTCATCGAAATATCTAAATAATGGTGATAGACGAATTAAGCATGCAGACTATAAGGCAAATCACGGATGGTGTTTGAAATAAAACTTACATCGAGATATCCATCTATGAGTGAACCCGGATGGACATCGTACATAAAACCATTCAACCTTAGAATAAATCGGCTTTTTCCAAGCCCCGATAACTATTCTGCAACCCCTTATCGGCTTCAAGTAAATTAAAGAAGGGTTTACTTTGCGACTTTTGAAGCTATATATATCAGATTTCTTCATTGCTAGGCATTCAATTCAAATGCTCAGAGAAAACAAGATAACTGCTAAGAAGAAAAGCATAGCTATTTGGATGCAGTTTTATGGGTGCCACTCTCATAAAGTTAAGGACTCGATGGATGAATTGATCAAATGGCGAGATGCAACCCGCCAGGCACATATATCTGTTGCAAGCTATATATTCTTCTGGAGGACTGTGAGCTCTCTGGTCGCTAGACAGTGGCAGAATATCGCCCAATGGAATTCTATGCTTATTGCATATCCTCCAAAGAGACTATTTATTGATTTTGGAGGGAATGGAATCGACCAGGTTATTCACTATTACAGCATCCTCAAGAATATTTGTATCTACTTGAGGCCCATCTACCGGTCCAACAGGATTTTATGGAATCTATTGCTCTACTTCCAGATTCTCAAGATTTTGTTGATCAATATGTGGAATTTGTGGCTGCTGCTTTTTGTTAGATCGGAATTTGCTATGCATGTGAGGTTGTGGCTGAGCTTGATTTTGCATCAGACTCGATATATTTTAAACGTGAAGTACCTATAGTTTGAGAAGCAAGATTTTTGGAACATTTTTGAACCATTCTATAAAAAAACTCGACAGATAATCAATATTAGAAGACTCATTACAAAACCCACCAACCTGTGCTAAAGTAGATTCTAGTGTAGTGTAGTGTAGTGTAATCCTGATTTTGGTAATTATTTAACTATTTATTTTAGCTATTCATTTGAAAGTTTGGATGTTGCTCGACGTCATTGTTATCGTTGACTGTCCCGACAGGCTTAACAGCTGTGCTTCGAAGATGATCGAGATGAAAGAGGAATTCAAAATGAAACTCCAAGGAAAGGTTTAGTTATGAAACTTGGAGTAGGCAAAATTTTTCCTGAGTGTGGGAGTCTCATCGACCCCCACAATCAAGGAAATCTTCTCCTTCATCCTTCCTCTTTAGCGACTCCAAGAACCATGGTCACTAGCCCATTCAATATCTATGCCTCGGTCCATGTTTATTCACATGTGGCCAATCACCATCATCTTACCTAATTTACTTTGATGTGGAGTTGAAGTTAGGAATCGGTTCAAGTGGAAGCGAGATATCAAGCTGGGGATTGGGTTGGTGAATGCGAATCTGCTCGAGATGATGAATGGCGATGTGGGTAATGGCAAAGTTAGGTTGCGGTGGTCCTTGGTTTAGGCGAAGGCGAAGATTGACTCTGGGATCAAAGTTTTGTCAATGGCAGGAGTTCAAGTTCTTTTGGGTCGGTAAAGGAAAAGTGAGATGGTAGAATGAAGGAGATGGGTTATATAGTGACATCAGCCCGTGTTCTCACATGAACTTGGAAGATATTAGTCGTCACTGACTCCTAAATCAGGGATCAGCACCGAGTCCCAAATCCTAAAAAACCATGCATGTACAACATACATATGGTTTATGCGTATGTATGTTAATTCCTATGCACATGTGATGAGCCATGTGTTTATATACGCAATACTTATCAATTAAAGTTGAGGGAAAGTTAGACATATACCTAGGGAACTCATGAATGGAATTATTCTAAAACCATCGGACTTGGAATAGAAGATCTTGGGATCACATTTTAGATTTATAGTCCCCATATTGATAGACCGTCGCAATAGATCGTTATGGATATGAAAATTCATGGAATCGATTCGCAAAAGGATACCGACCATTCAAAGCATAGAGTGGAATGCTTCATGGAAATCCTAACTTGTCTCGATTATAAGCACATCACGTTGGAAACAAGATGTACTTTGGAGGGTAGGTGTTATCCTGCCTTTTGACCAGGAAGAATCCGAACAAACAGGAAATATAGAACTTGGAGTTATTAAGACGGAAAGCCTAGAGAGATAGCCTAGGAGTCTAGAAATTAAACACAAACAGGGCCTGAAATAAAAGAAAAATCATTAAAAACAACAAGATAGTGGGATCCCCCATGTTGGGGATCTGTATTGACTCTACAGGGGATCGGTACCGACTCCCAAATACAACTGGGGTGGACCTTATCTTCTGCCTACATGCTTATCTCGGTGCCACAACCCTATTTCCAAAGTTGATTTGTTGTATAAGTGCATTTCTCGATCGAACTCCATAGACACTTAAAACTAAAACTTTGTTCTCCTTTAACTCCACATTTGGGCTCATAAATAAGCTTATCACATTTAGACTTCATTTAAGGCCAAAAATTACCCTCAACAGAGTAAGTGGGATGACTATTGCACTTATCACAAAGCAAATGGCCACCAAACTGATGAATGTAGGGTGTTGGCTGGAATCATCTAAAAACTAATTCATGAAGGGAATTTGAAGGAATTCACCAAAGACAAACAAAAGGCACCATGGACTAGTGATGGTCCGTAAAATTTTCCTAATAATGCTGTCGACATTGTTAACAAGATTTTTTGTCAACGCCCTATAGTTATGCTAAGAAAGATGGATAGATTTGCTTGAACAAAGAATATGATACTCTAAAGAATTGCCTTGAAACTTGGTTTTATTTATGAATAATTCTTAGGTCAGACCTTTCAACGTTATCAAAAGGTTTAGCAGTTGATTTGAATAACCTTCCAACCATATTGAGCATGTTTGAGGCCTCTTACTAAAATTTACCTTTCGATTAGGTTAAGATTCCCTAAGTTAAGTCATCAATAGATGGGTTTCAATCTTATCGAAGGCTAGGGTACTAGCTTCTCTTGGGTGGAATTAAGAAGTCAAATTCTTTAGTGGATTTCAAGTAGGTTTTGACCTCGTCCAAAGGTTAGGCCATTTGGTTTACAGCTTCAAAAAGTTACAGGTATTGTTAGAGCATAAAGAGCTGTTTGTCGAAAGGTTTAGTCCATAGAGCTAATGACTTCGGAAGGTTGCAGTAAACGTTTGGACCAGTTAAGTTGTCAAGCTTGTCGAAAGGTTTAGGTTATAACATAGGTAACCTTGAAAGGTTGGAGTAGACAATAAAATCAGAAGTGTTATCGACATTGTCGAAAGGTTGTAGTAGAGATTTGGATCGAAGATGTTGTTGACCTTGTCGACAAGAACCTTTCAATAAGGTTGGACCTAAAAAATAAAGGTTAATCCAATAAAGATTGTAGTAAACAGCAAAGTAATTAACAAAGCTCAAGACTTCCCTCTTTTTCCAAGAAATTTTATTTTATTAAATCCCAAATCATCACCCAATTAGGGTTATAATACTTTATTCAAGAAGAGTACAAGTTTAGAATTAGAGAAAAAGGATCCCCCAAAACGTGACTCCTTGGGTCTTATTTATAGATGCAGGCGACCCCCTTTTGACTCCATGCTCACGACCGTGTTGGAAGGTCCCCCTTTTATATGCAGCTATGAACCTTCGACTTTGTCAAAAGGCTTGCCCCTCATATGCCATTATTGACCTTTCGACATTGTCGAAAGGTATGTCTTTCTTTATGCCTCCACGAATCTTTCGACTTTGTCGAATGGTTTTCCTTTTATATATTATTGTGAACCCTTCGACCTTGATGAATGGTTTGTCTTCACTTGTTGTCATGAACCCTTCCACCTTGTCAGAAGGTTTGCACTTCACCTGAATGTTGTCGAGAGCGGTGCTTCCCTTCAATGTTGTCGAAATTTTGTCTTTCATTCTTTGCTGACTTCTGAGTGTTGCTTTCATCATAGAACCTTTCGACATTGTCGAAAGGTATCCTGGATGTGTCTTAACTGGTTCGAAAAGCTTACTTTTCTTTCAAAAAGGTCTCCATGGGTTACTAATTCTTGCTTTGGCTTCTTCTTCTTCTTAAAAAGGTTAAAACTCCATGGATACTATGAGATGGAACCTTTCGACCCCTTCGAAAGGTTTTGAAGCATTAAACTATGATGTCTGCATCCGTTCAACTCCTTCGAAAAGGTTTGGCATGTTCTTCTTTTCCTTAGTCTTTGTTGAAGGACCTTTCGACCTAGTCGAAAGGTTGATTTTTTTGGAGTAATATTTTTGCCTCCCCCATTTGAAGGGATGCTCTTGTCTATCCAAGTCATCTTTGTCAAAAGATTAAATCTTCTCGCCTTTTGACCTTCCCTTGTAGATCTGGACCATCCATTTAAATCTTATCTAACGGTTGAGAATTATGCGACTTTTCTTATAAAGTACGCTTGTTCTCTTTCTTCCGCTTTTTCGTGCAATCAAAATTATCATGCACAAGTAAACGAATTCTCTAAAAATTCCTAAATTTCACTTTAAAACAACAAGGTAATTCCTCAAATTTGATTCATAATTTTTAGATTAATCTCTGCTCTCATTAATTTTCAATTAAATTTCCAATTTTCCAAATCCCAAAATTGCAATTCAATTTTGGTTTGGTTTCCTAGAAAATTTTCCTCCTAAATTAGTTTCTTAAATTAATAAATTCACCTTTGGCTTTGGATTTTGAATTTGATGGTCGTAGATAAAGAAAATCCCATTATCGGGTTTAGCTCTTAATCCAAAGTTTTTTATTTTTGCTTTTTGTTTTTAACTTGGGTTGTTGATTTACTAAATATCTTTATACCCCTTTCGAAATCGAGTTAAAGCGATTTCAATTTAAATCCATTTTGTTAATAGGTTTGATTTACTTTTTCTTCAAGAAAAATCTGAAAACTGGATATATAATTGGGTTTGGGGTTGGTTAAACCCGATTTGATTACCTGGAACCCTCTTATGCACAATGTAGTGGCATAAAATGACCTTTCTACCCCTTCAAAAGAGATTGAGGCGGCAATAATTGATTTGTCTTCCTAGCACCTTTGATGGGGTTAAAAGATATAATGATGCCAACTTTACCAACGTTGTCGAATGAATATGTAGGTAAATAGTGTGAATCTAACACTTCGACAACGAGCTCTCGACAAGGTCGAAGTGTTTCAAACCTTTCGACTACTAGCTTTCGACATGGTTGAAATTCTTTGACCTTAGAGTTGTCTCTGCCCATCTTTATCGAAATGTTTAAAGCACGTATGAGTTTAACCTGAAACCTTTCAACTTCAATGGGTAGGATATGTTTCGACAACATTGACCGGACCTTTCAACAACGTCAACAACACTAATGTTTTTACTTTGGAATTTGAATTATTGGTGTTGACCATGTTGAAAGGTCCTACCACTTAGCCTTATTTACATTCGAAGTGTATCCAGGCTTCGATAGAGCTTTCGACATTGTCGAAAGGTGATGAATATGTCAATGTTTCATCTCTTGCTTTCGACTATGTCGATAGCCTAAGGAATTCATACTATTATTTATTTACTTTTTAGACTTTCAATAATGTTGAAGTATAATGGTTTTGGTTGATGCTATTGTTCTTCCGACATTGTTGAAAGTTTTGAGTTGCCAATCTTTCGACATTGTCGAAAGCTTGAACTATTAATCTTTTGACATTGTCTAAAGCATGAGCTGTTGACCTTTCAACATTGTTGAAAGCTTAAACTATTAAGTTTTTGACTTAAACTGTTTGCACCATTTTAAAACTTTATGTCTGTTCATACTTAAGTTACCTAAGTAGATGTAATGACCCAGATTTTTTGTCATTCGAATTCAGAATAAATAGTTGATTTTAAATATTAAAAAGTAAAATTATAAGTTGAATAAATTATATTTCGAATATTTAGATTTAATTGGATAATTAAATTGTTAATTTAATATTTAAAATTGCTGAAATGATTGATATTTGAATTATATAAGAATAAAAATGATTTATAAAGTTAACTTAAATTTTATTTGAATTAGAATGATGTTAGAGAACTTTTAAAATTGAAATAAAAGTTAATTTGTAAAAATTGAATATTTTATTATTTAATTAACGTGTAAAAATAGTCATTTTTTGTACAGTCTCGGATTTCGATGAAACTAGTTTCATTAGATCCATAATGTTATATTATTATAGGATTTTAAATTTCGTGTCAATCGTATTTATGATTTGTCAGGGCAAGCTTAAATGTGTAGTAATATGTTTAAGTAAATTTTAAATTTAAATAGTAAATTTGTAAACTATCTTCTAAATACGATCGAATTGGCTCCCAATATATATTCCATTATATTTGGAATAGGGGTAAATCATTATAAACGCCAAGCGCATGCTTCGTTTGGAGTTCGGAAAAATCTTGGGAAATAGTGTCGTGAAATTTTATATAAAATGACCTTTACACTTTCATTTTGCACAAAGCCTAATAGAGCTAAGGTTAGCTGCCGGTTATATTTCAATGGCTAAAAATGCTAGGTTCTTTCTCCCTTATTTTCTTCCAATCCATTCAATATTATTGAAAACTTTCTAAAGAAAAACTATAAGGCTTCTCGTGCTCTCCACATCCATACGGTTTTGATCATCATCGGAGTGACATGGTGGTCGAATTTTTATTGCGAAGTCATGTCGTTCACATGCGTATTCCCACGCATTGGCACGACCAAGCTCGTATGGCCTTCTTTCGAACGTGAGGGGGAGTTAGGCCTTCGAAGCGGTAGTGGTTGATCGGGGTTTCGATAAATGAGAGAGGAGCATAATTCGACGTAAAATGGGCGATTATGGGTTCTTGGTTGCCTACGTGATAACGATGAGAGGAAGAAGATGATACGCGGTCAAGATTAGATGCTCCAAATGTAACAACCCGCATATTTATCGATTTTATATTTAAATATTTTATTTAAATATTTTATGGTTCGTCGGATTTTGGTCCAAAAAGCTACTTTTTACAAATAGTCGAATTGGGACTCGAGACCACCCCCATTGAGTTCAAAATGACGTTTGCGACCTTTTTGAGTATAAACTTCGATATGTTTGGAGAAAGTTGATTTTTGCCACTTTTTCACTTAGGGTTTTGGTTTGGGCTGAGCCCAATAACCCTACTTATGTATTCAGTCCCAACCCCTTATCCTCTTCATTCCTTCATAATTTCCTAATACATTCAACACTACAACAAAAAGACCCTACGATAGCGTCCGAAAAACGCTATTAAAGGATATTATAGCGGTTCAATAAACGCTGTATAACGACATGTGATTAAAAAATACCAACATTAGATAGCACAAAAAAAGCGCTATAAAAATTGTTAATTTCATAACGCAAATATTGCGCTATGTTATTTATTTTTATAGCGGCAAATAGGCGTTATTGATTAATATCACAGCGCTATTAGCCCGCTATGAAATTCGTTCTTAGCCACAAAATACTTTTTGTCTTTTCTAAGATAGCACTAATATTGCGCTATAGAAAGTGTTAATAGCGGATTATTTGCGCTGTATTTGAACAGTTAATTGTAGACGGTGACTTGTCACAACTCCAATATGCCGCTATAAAAAGTCAGCTACAATAGCGCTTGTACTCCGCTATAATATCTTATTTTATAGCGCTTACTGACCTATCATTCATCATTATTTATAGCGCTTTTTGTAATACCATAGTGCTTTTTATGGTCTGCATCCTACTAATAAACTGCAGTATTAAATACCAATATCAAAAAGCACAATAATAATCATAAAAGATAATAAATATAGAGATGTAACACATTACATTAAACATACCAAATATTCATACACATCAAAACGTAGTAGCAAATATTTTAAGCACACCCCAAAAAATAGTAGCATAGTTTAACAAAAAAAAGTACATATTTTATTGTTTGCATTAAAATGAAGATCACACTACATAAAACATATACATAAATTAGATCATCACATAGATGATCATATAACATTTTGTACAAGCATAATTTAATACAATTAAACTATTATCATTCAGTAATGTTAATAAGTGGAAGAGCTGTAGTGAATTGCTAAACAAATTGATGCGGAAGCCACAAATATGTAACCAAGATAGTGTGTCTGGTTGTGTTGATGAAAACCGGAGAATGCGTCAGATTGTGGGATGCTTCAATGTAGGGCTTACTGATGTGTACACGGAGTGGATTGCTTGGAACATGATAGCAAGTGAAAATTTCTTCGAGCTGTGCTTCAACTAAAATGGAAGACTGATGATAAATGGTCTTGTGCAGATGAAAGGCATAAGGTATTAAAGCAAGAGTGACCAAGCAAGGATGTGAAGTTTTTCTTCAGCCGATGTAAACACTGGGCGCATGAACAAGACTTCCTTGTGTAAATATTGAACATAAGATAAATGTGCAAAATAAAAATGCAAAACACTTGCACAAGACTGACCAAGCTCAGTATAGGATCTAAGACAGAATAGGCATGAGAATCCGGTAGTGGTTGAATTGGTGATTGAATCTAGGTAGTAGCACATGAGCTATAAATGTTGAAGTGTAAAAGTCTAAGTTGAAGTGTAAATATCTAGGCAGTTGCATAGGGTAATTGAATTTGGGCCTCAATCTGATAGCGGTCCATAGTTGAACTGAAATGAATGTAGTGAGACACTAGTGGTGCGCCAAGATGAATTGAATGATGCATTGAGACACTGGTGGTTCTATTGCTTGAACTAGATCGGTGAACTGATGTGCCCAACTAGCCTTGCTACCTGCACAAAAAGTTGTGTATACACACAAACACATAGAGATACCTTAAGTTATTTATTATATGAATACATACATACATACATACATACATACATGTATTATATTATTTATTAAAAAATTATAAAAAATAGTTAAGATATATTTATATTAAAAATGGCCTAAATGCTAAATGGGTACAAAACACTCCATATGAGAAAAACCACTAGTTACCAAAAGCATGGATCAAAAAATTCCAGCATTTAAATAAATAAAAATTGATAGGATGGCTTTTGGAGATCCTCTAGGAGAAAAGAATGTACCATCATACAGAAGACTTGTTTGGTAGCTTGTTTCTCTTCAATAGAGCATTTGTATACGTCCCACCAATTGCAACTTTGGAAATATATGTAGACTTCAGGTGTAACTTCCTGAAAGAAGCACTAGCATTATATCATTATCAGTTGCCTATGGATAGCAAATTATTAAAAACATATGACCTGAAGGAGAATTATGTCGGGAGAGTGCTTCTCAATGAGATGGTTGACAGCATTCATTCTCTTCTCTCTGTTGTAATACTTAATACTCCATATGTTGTAACTCATGATTTTGATTGTCTCTGAATATATTGATTATTAGCATCATGTCACAAATTGTTCATTAAAATAAAATAAAATATTAAAACCCTTTAGTTAAGAACTCAAAAGATAAAAATTTGAAGAACAAATGTAATATATAAGCTTAAAAACATGTATAAATGCTATCCATGTTCCAAAAAGTTCAAATAAAATTGAAACGAAACAAAATAACAGCTCATATAGTTTTTAGAAATGCATGACTGACTAACCTTGGAGATGGATTTTAGGGGCTAAATGCCTCGAAATTTGGTTATTACCATCAACTTTTAGCTTCCTCTTACATTTTAATTTCCGGGAGTTTTGATTATCTGACGGCTTTCTTTTGTCTCCTATACTGTTTTGAAGGCAGGGGTGTCGCTTTTTTGCCACCAACCTGAAAGGACTCGTCTTGTACTTTTATGTCTTCATAAGATTTATCCAACTGTAATTTCCTGTGCCTCTCTGAGTTCTCAACTGCATTTATAATTGACCATGAACAAAAGATAAACATATGGATAACGGTTGATGTCTAGCCAATGTATCCTAGCAACGGCAAAATTCTATTGTCCGATGAAACGCAATATATATTTTATTAAATTAACTATTAAAGGTAGAATTCATCATATATCTGTAAACGAAAATAAAAATGTACCACGGTTGTAGGAATTAGGAGTCAAATGCTTAGGAATCTGTTTAGTAGCATCGGCCTTTAACTTCCGTTTAGCTTTCGATCTCTGAGAGTTTAGATCATGTATCTCCTCCTTTTGTTTGTGACTTTCCTTCGACTTGAAATGACACCGAAAATGCTTAACTATAATCCAAGACAGAAAAGTTATAAATTGATGGGGAATATGTTGGACGCAATGAATCCTAGTGACCAATGAATGCAAGGCCATCATATTCAGAATATATTTTACCGCATTAATAACATTGGAGATAACAATTCAGAATCTTATGTAATTTGATTATTAGCCTCGGTCACTGACCTATATATATATTATATATATGCAAATCATTAATTAGTTTGGAGATAACAGTGCATTAGTGATCATACAGAAGAGATACCTTTCGGTGCTTGTATATGGTCAAACTGAATACCTTTCAGTGCTTGTATATATGTGGTCAAACTGAGTATCGACGGTAAGACGAATTTCAGACCCTTGAATTACGTACTGACCAACGCGTACTTCATTTCCTCATCAACATCATATTATGGAAGATGCATGAACATGCATGTGTGGAAAGGAAATTGCATGTACAGCAAATGCATGGACTAGGCATTGAATAGGAAATGCATGGATAGGCATAAATTTTCAGTGAACATAAAATGAATAGATGATGTATGGGTAGGCATATGAGGACAGACATCTTTGGGTAGGCAACAATCGATGAGAACTGAGAAAATATATATGGACTAAAGCAACGACAAGATCACGACTACTAATGTAAGCAGACTGATCAGATACAAAAATCAAAGCAACTTCGGCAACATGATATGTCTTACATCACACCTTTTAAAGTGGCTACAGATTCCATGATTGCTTCAATCATACCTGGGCTAACACCATCTAGCCTACAAGATAATGGCATTGCCACTCTAGAAGGAGAGACACAATTACCCCGTATCCCATAAGGCCAGTACTCACCAGCTGCTGCTCAAACAAGGCCAACAAGGCACGTTTTGAGCTTGTATAGGCCACGAGGTCAAGTCTGGCCCATTGGGCTGCCAGACTAGTTGTGCGTAATATGGATCCGCAAACGCCTTTCGTGATCATTCCTTACGCACACTCAGCATGTAAAAAGGCAGCACAACACCTAAATATCTGCAGTACCATTTCTATTTAGATTTTTTTTTATAGTGCACAAATTAACAGTACAGTAAGTACCAAAGGTTGGATCGGAATGTAAGTTGTGACACTCAAATTCATCAAACATCAGGCAGTTGACCTCTGAAAAAAGAAGCAATGAGTATAAATCAGACACAATTCAATAATTACAATCCAATGGCCAGCAGTCTTTGAAGAAATAAAAATATAAGTTAGTAAAACAATTATTTTGTATGAAACTTACGGTATATAAATCCAATCGGAAATCTTTGTGCAGTTTAAAGAACTTTGTAGATATCATGAGTTGTTGATGTTTTGATATACGTACAATACAATTTGGGAAATAGTTTTTAAGACATAAAAAGGAATATGTAACAAACATTAATTTATGAGTTCCTATCGAATGCTAGCACATTCCCCGGTTGATTCTTACTAAGCAAAAGTCAGAATTATTTGCACCATCATAGGAAAACATACATCTGTGTTATTAAACCTACAAAAGAACATATTGAAAATAAACAAATAGAAAACCAGTTTAAAACAGGGTTAGCGATTGAGAAAAATGTGATGTTGGCTGTTTTTATCAGTAGAGTTATAACAGTTGTTCTACTTTAATAGTTTGAGGATTCAATGCATGATTGAATGCATACAAGGTTACATCCTTATCTATTCAAATACAAGCACAATTACCAATTATCAAAATTTTCTGAAAATCAAACCTCAGTTTGAATTGTGGGTACAAAATTAGTGAAAAAATTAGTACAAAAGTAGCAATTAGATTGATAGTGAGTACACAGAAATACAAATGGGATTAGAGGATGTAAAAGGTACATGAATAGATGAGGTAACACTGAAAGATGACAACAAAATTTCCACAACCGGTTGAGTGTGTAGTCTTCAAATATTCATTCATTCATTGAAGATTTTGTTCATAGAAAGTTGGAAAACATTGGTTGTTATTTCCATCAATATGGAACATAATTTTTCAGCAATTGTATAGTGCAAGCTAACTGTTGGAAAATACTATTGCATCTTCAACGTTGGAAACCGGTTTGTGAATTTAACAGATATATACTTAAAGGATCATTTTCTAATTACAATCACACTTAAGCAAAGACATTCGTAAGTCAATAATTGAAAACCGGTTTCCAGAGTTAGTATTCTTGATCCTTTGTTTTTTTTCCTCTTAAAAAAAATAAAAATTGAAGTCACTAGTTGTGTATCTAAGGTTATTTGCGTGGATTTTCGCTTGCAGGTATGTGAACCAGTTTTTACGGGTGCAGATTTGTCTCTTTCAGTAATAATCCTTATTAACTGCTTTATACGTAAGAATTATAGATTTAAATGGCTAATGATATTAGTGAGGGAGAATAAGACAACAGTTGTCAAATTAGGGACCTAAGAAAACAAAGTTGGAGAAGAAATTAGCAGTAAGCAAGTATTCAGAAGATGGAAGATAAAATCGACTTACCTTGTTCTTGGTTAGAAACCCCAGTCTTGGAAGGAAGAGGAAATTATCTGAACAGGTAGGTAGTTGAAGAAAAGAGAGAATAAAATTTAAGTAAATGATTCAGGAGGGAAATAACTGAGAAAGAGGGAAAGTGAAATAATTTGAGGAAGACGCGGCCATCCAAATAATTCCCTCTTTGTAAGAGTGTTACATACACAATGGCTATTCCAGGTACCAAATTAAAGCAAATAATAACACTACAAAATGAAGCGTTACCTGTTGCCGTTATAAAAACATACTTTTATTGTAGTGCAAGCTTCATCAAAAACGGGGGAAGAGAAAAAGAATTAGGAAATCCTAAGCCCTAGTTTCCATTAGCAAATCCATCTTCTAGCTCCAAACTCAAGAGAACCCATTGGTAAGCATCTCCTTCTTCTTCTCCAACTCATTCTCTCTTTGATTTCAGAAATTTCCTAAACCTAATTTAGGAAATGTTTCTCTTTTAAGCTTAGATTGAAGCTTCTTGAGTTGTTATTGAAGAGGAATTGATCTTAGCTTGTTTTTAAAGCTTCTTCTTCATTGATTTGGGTTCAAAGGTGAGATTTTTATCTCACATCTATGCTCATAGTTATATTCGAATGTTAGGTATGAATTCCTAACACTTATTCGTGTGCATTAGCTTTTGGTTTGGATTGAATTGGTGAATATTCCAATTTTTAGTGTTTTGGGTTCAAATCTTTAAAAATCCTAAACTTTGATGTTTAAATGTGTTTTGGTTATGCATCGAAGAGCTTATAGGGTCGGGTAGTCGATTGGCACAAACCCTTAGCGTCGTTACTCGAGAGAATGCAATTTGGTCGAGATTGGACCTCATTTGGATTGGCTGGGAAGGGACAGGAAACAGGTCCGGCCGACCGAGCCCTGCTGCCGGCCGACCGACCTGCTTCCAAGTGCATAAGCACTTTCTGTTTTAGGGTCCGGTCGACCGACTACAGGGTTCGGCCGACCGACCTGCTACTCCGAGAACTTCTGTTTTTTTTGGTCCGGTCGACTGAGCTCTGTAGCCGGCCGACCGAACCTGATGCAATTTAGCCTATTTCGCCTAGTTGCTTGAATTTCCAACTTTAATGGATTCGTTTTGTTTCCTATTTGTAGTTATCATTTATTATGACTTTGATGACTCCTATTTAGGGATTTTTGAATATCCATTTCGATGGATCCTTTATCAGTTTCGTTGGATTTTTATTCACATCTTCGTATGTGAATTTTAGTGATTGATTGTTCCTACAATCTTCTTTGTGATTTGTTACTTTAAAAATATAAAGGTTTTCTATACTAGTAGTAAATATCAAAACTCTTTCATCACAATGATTTCAACACTATTTTATTACAAAGCTCGTTTTCTTAAACCGTTTTCCAATCTAGTAGTATATACAAGCCTTTACCTCACTCGTATGAGAAATCTAATTAAACGACTTAGTAAAACGAGTGGTATGAAAGCTTGCGTTTACTTCGTCGGTTAATTCTTGGACTTGTTCGATTGAATCTCTTGTGACAATTTTATAGTGGAGGTCTACAATTTGTTCGTAAATATTTAAGTTAAGCTAGTGGTTATGGGACATGAAGCTAAGCTCATATATTTACTAGCTTACTGTAATTGACACTTCTCTTTGATCATGACGATCATTTTATGTTTTAGACTAGCATGTGCGATGTCTTTGCTTTTGATACATTGGATGTACCGTTTGCACTACATCAATGTCTTTGCTTTTCATTCATTGGATATACCGTTTGCACTACATCAATGTCTTTGCTTTTGATACATTGGATGTACCGTTTGCACTACATCAATGTCTTTGCTTTTGATTCATTGGATGTACCGTTTGCACTACATCAATGATATGCTTTTGATACATTGGATGTACCATTTGCACTACATCAATGTCTTTGCTTTTGATTCATTGGATGTACCGTTTGCACTACATCAATGATATGCTTTTGATACATTGGATGTACCGTTTGCACTACATCAATGTCTTTGCTTTTGATTCACTGGATGTACCGTTTGCACTACATCAATGATATGCTTTTGATACATTGGATGTACCGTTTGCACTACATCAATGTCTTTGCTTTTGATTCATTGGATGTACCGTTTGCACTACATCAATGATATGCTTTTGATACATTGGATGTACCGTTTGCACCACATCAATGTCTTTGCTGTGTGATTCACTGGATGTACCGTTTGCACTACATCAATGTCATGGCCATTCTTTTCTTGTGATTTCTGGATTTCGTGTGTTGAATTCTGGAATTTATGTTTCACCAACTTTTACGATTGGCATTGATATATATGTCATTTATTGTGGCTTGGTGAATGAAATTAGGAGTATGACATTCCTTTTTATCTTTGAGAAGATCTTTGCGATATTGATTAATCTCTTATTGATTTTTCAATTATTTATTTATCACAGCTTGGCATTGTGATTATTATACGTTTAGTCATATCTCTTATTCTATATCATTTCATCTGATATTTATAGCTAGACTGATCCGTTTATTATTTTCTTCTTAAATAATACTCGGGTCAGACCGAGATGTTACAGGTGCTTCTGCTTGACTTCTCTTCTGGGGTTACCATAAGATCTTTTGGTTAACTACTTAGATTAGTAGTTTATTTTGTTGTATACACTTGATATATGGACTCATAGATGTATTCTTTTGTATAGCACGTGTTGCTATTCTTTTGTATTATTGTGGATCTTTTTGACCACTACTCTGATATACACTTTCGTGTGCTAGTTATATATTCATATCTTCTTCCGCCTTTGTGATATGAATTATCTGTGACTGATTTGTGTTATGCTTATTTCTATATTTGTTTCCGAAGATTATTATTGCCACTGTGTAGTAGCTTTGTGTTTGTATCGGTATGTCGGATTTCCTCTTGAAATAAAATGCATGTTATACTATCTAACATATCGGTGCTCGCGCAAAGCAATTACACGGATGGTCGCTCCTCAACAGCCTTATTCTCCGTGCTAGTTGACAGCATTACACCGTAATGTTCTTGGCTAGTGTGGATATAGAGTGGGGCGTCACACCAAAAATCAACGGCTATGATGAATAGTGGGTTTTAAAAATAAAAATAAATTTGTAAATTATATTATTTGATTTGCATAAACTTCTAAATAGCGTAAGTTTGTCATACGGTGTCCGTTTTCGACGAAACAAATGGCGTTGGATCCGTATTGACGAGCACTACATTATAGAGTTTGTTTGGAGTTAATTGGAGCCAGTGTAAATTTTAAATAAAATTAAACGCTTGTTAATTTTATTCGGAATAAAACACTACAACTGCTATTGGAAATAGTGTGAGTACAACTCACTCTTTCTGTCTCACTGATATTTTATATAAGTGAGAATACATTTATTTTATGTTGATTGATGATTATTTGGTTGATATATGATATATTATATATATTGAGTGATATTTGGATATATTCCTACCTATTAGAGTAGATGAGACCCTATACGTTCCCGTGTATGAGAGGACGATCCTTTGTACACGCATCTTCCTCGAAGCGAACATTGTACACATATGAGATGTATATTTGGTGCAGGTGACAGGTTGGAGGGATCTAACTAGATTCTCCAACATTATTGGTTTTATTTACAAATATTGTGTTATATGCTGTTATCATGTGATATATGATATTTTGTATGCCGTGATTGATGTATTTAGTGCTGTTGCAGCATTGGGCCTATTTTTGGTAATTTAAAAAGATTAAAGTGATGATTTCGAATAAAGAAGGATTTTTAAGTGATTTGAATTTTTTTTTGAATTGTTATAAAGGAAGGAATTTATTTTACATAAATAAATAATTATAATTTTTATGTTATAAAAATTATGATTTTTGTGAAATATAATTGAAATGCGATTTTTGAAATTTGAAGTAACTATTTGGTAAAATAAGTTAAATTGAGATTTTTGATTTATTTTAAGTGGTTTATATATAAGATTTATAAAATCGATATTTTATAAATTAAAAGTGATGGAATTATAAAGAAGTTTAATAAGTGTTAAATTAAAGTGATAACTGAATCTTATGAGCAAATAAGATTTATAATTGATGATGTTAAAAAAAGGATGATTTTGTAAATAAATGAATTATAAGTAATTAACTTATAAATTGGATTTTGGCATATAAACGAGATAAATGGAATTTGATAATATAAAAATTTTACATAGGGATGCTTTTATAAATATAAATGTGATTTATAAACATTTTTTTATAAATCCGAAATCAATCGAATTTGGTAAGTTAAATATAGAAGTTTATTTAAGGAATTTCGTCCTCGATTTTGGACAATGGATAATCCTTTAATAAAATGTGTATAAGTAATGAATTCGGTTAGAGAATTATATCCACGATTTTGTATAGTGGATAATCCTTAAAATAAATATACAGAAGGAATGAATTTGGTAAACGATTTATATTCACGATTTTGGACAGTGAATAATCTTCTAAAATGTTTTGAAAAGTGGTATTTAAATTGAATTTAAATGATTTGATGATATTTTTAAATGTGTTAAGTGTCGAATACATTGATTTCAACATTCATTGTTGAAATAGACATTTTTGAGAAGTAAGGAAATGATGGACTATAACACTGTTGTTATAGTAAATGATTTTACAAAGGAAATATTTTTGTATAGTATATGGGATTTATATATCTATCTAATTTACAAATCTCTATACTAGTGATTTTGGGTTGTTGTAACGATGTTTTACGCAACATTCGTTTGACCCAATAAATGTGCTAAAGAGAATGTTTTCTTTAAAGAATGAATTATATACTTAATCCTGATTTAAGTATATGTAATATTTTCTAAGTGTTGAAAACAAATTGATTTGTGAATTACTTATTATTAAATAAGTATGTGGAAATGTTTTCCAATATTGAAATGGTTTGGAAATATATCTTTTTAGAGATAATTTGAGTGAATATTTGATAAATGATTTAATTAATAAAAGATTAACTAAAAGGGCTTAGTGATTGCTTATGGTGCTAAATATTTGTTTATTTGCTTTGATAATTAAATAACTGACTATCAAATTTGGCCATTTTAGTTCCTTGACTTGATGTGGGAACTATTTAGTCGTAGACTTCTGTGTAGGCTTGATTATCATTTGTGTTGAGGATGTTGATTCGTGTAGTGCGGAGTATTACTCTAATCTATCGAGCTTCCTTCTTGGCTCGAACGATAGCAAGTTGAAAGTTGGAGACGTGATAAGTCTATGAGACTTAGTTGTTGTGTGAGGTTGAGAAACGCTTTTGTGTTGTTGATGCAAAGAGACCAGGATCGGTTTATTTGAAAACCAATTCGGACCAACGTATATGCGTTCAATTGTGCAGGTTATAGATGATATTCATATTTGGGATTTTCATACTAGGGGACTGCTTGTTGATCGTTTGGGTTTAAAATCCCAATATACATCCAGTAGCAGTAGTCTCTTCGTTATGAAATATCCAATTAAGGATTATTCGCTACTAATCCTAGGGATTTCCCGATAGGATGTGGTTGGAAGTACCTTTGATTTGTTCTGTTCCTGGACAACTTATATGAATGTTTATCTGACATTGCATTTCTACAAATTGCGTACATTGGTTTTTATAAACGTACATCAGTGGTGGCGGAGAAGGCAACTTCTCTTAGCTTAACACCCTCCTTGAGACGTATGAGCTTATGGGTTGTATTCTTATGGAAGGCAATTAGTAGCCAACAGAAATGGCCGTGTGGCATGCTAAGTGATGTAATTTGTGATATGTGAAAGGTAATCGTTACCTATGGCCTCATCAACCGAAAATGACTGAAATAGGGTTAGATGCAGCAAGGCTAAGTGAGTCGCTCCCAAGTAGGATATGATCATCCTCTTCTAGATATATCTTTACACGCTATGACGTCGTGTATTTGAATATTGTGGTTTGTATGTTATGAGGGACCTCGAAAAAGGTCGGTAACGACCGAAGGATGACATATTCGGTACCATCTAGTTATAGAGGTGGGCCGCTCTTGTGTTGGTAAAGGGCAGATGTTCTGTGCCTCGGGGCATCCATCTAGAGGTATACACATCGGAAGGTAGTGCCTTCACCTGGTCATTGTATGGAATTCCAAACTCCACTACGTACCTGCCATTTTATTTGTAGAGCCTAGTATGCTGGAAATTAATAATGGTAACAATTTCAGCTATTTTGATTATTATTGTATACTAGACACTAGTATATTATCAGATGATTGGATATGAAATGTTTTAGTTATCGTAAGGTAAAAATATGTCCATGTTTATTGATAGGCGTGTCTTACGAGATACTTTTGTTTTGATAATGGAAAATTTTGGTAATTTAATAAATTCGATTGAGTGTGTTTATTACGCTATTTTGCCAGACTGATCCCGGAGTTCTTCCCTTTCAATGCTCGAGCAGACCGAGTATATTTACAGGTTCAGATTTGGTGCTTTTGGAGCTTTAGTAGGAGAGCTGAAGATCTTCATTTTCATATACACATATCTGTTTTTATTATCCTCTACATTTTTGTTGTATAGTATCAGCAGTTATAAGGGCAAGTTATTATAACTGTCCAGGCTGATAACTATTGATTGATTGTTGCACTCTGATTGATGCATGTAAATATAGTTTTCTGTTTTATAATGATGATTGATATGATAGTATATGTTTCCACTACGATGTGAGATTCTATATTGTTCTGTTTGGTTCTATCTTCTCATTTTCTTCTCTTCTCTTCTTCTCTTCTTTTCTTCTCTCTTCTTTTTTTCTTTTGACATTCCGTCAGTCTGTGCTTTTTGGGTCGAACATGTGTGGTTTATTGTCGATTCAAAGGGCATGGATTTGCGGGTCGTCACATGTGGTATTAGAGCTTAGATTTTGTATATTCCTAAGCTTTGATGTGTACTCAGTATGGATGGGGATAGTAGCATCCTAGATTGAGTTTGAATGTATTATATATATAAACACGTATTTGTTAGTTATTATAAAAATGTTTAATATTGTATTTGCTCATCCGTTGAGTTATTTGTGAATTCTAGTCGGTATGTGGGATGTCATATTATCGGTAGGGATTTCTAAGTACTTAAACGAGGCAAGTCGACAAAGTATTATTTTAAACTGGATAAATGAAATAATTTTACCTCTATTATATTTTATATATAAAGGAAATAATTTTTCAGAAATATTAAAGTGTATATAAATTGATTGTTTAGTTGTTGAAAATGTAAATATATATAAGTTAATAAAAGTTGCTTGAATAATCTAAATAAAAGCAACAACTGTAAAAGAATAAATTATATAAGCAAATGAATTATATATATATAATTATAATTAAAATGATTTACAATTGTGAAATAACCTTATATAACAAATGAAACTATATGAGTATATTTATAAATATGAGTTGTAAATAAAAAATGAATTTAAACTAATTATTTGAAAATTTGAATCCCGTTGATTTTGAAAATTGATTTTTGTAATATCCCGCCTTTTTGTATGTTTTAAATCGACATTAAACCACACACGTCAGACTCAAACCATACAGAAGGGCGGATTACTATTGGGGTGAATAAGAAATAGCAAAGAAAGAGAGAAAAAAAACAGAATCTTTCAGCGGAACGACAAAGTATAATAATCAAATAAACAGTTCATGAAGCAGTTTTACAATACATTCGATTATACTAATACAATTCATATCAGAGTTACACATACCGGAGAATAATTAATAATGCAGCGGAATACATGATGTAGTGAATTTTAATAAATAATAGTAGCACAAATCTTCGTCTTCATCCTCCAGAAATAAGGTCTTCAAATCCTGAAATGCTAATGTAAGTTAAATCAACGGTAAATAATATGAGTGGGACGGTGTCAGAGATGTTTACGGGGTTTAACATCTCCTATCCAGTGTCAAACATGAGTGCAGTAACTTAAGAGATGCTCGGGATTCACATCCTCTAAGGATCCTTAAACTATCTACTATGTAGTAATATACGCTATTATAATAATTTCTAAAGTTAAAATAAAATTACTTTAAAATAGCGTTAGGGCTTTACATTTTCCACCTTAACACATAAATAGTGCCAGTAGTCTATACAGTACCGTAATACCTGAGGCTACCAGAGGATATTCCATAGGTACGACACAAATCAAACTCGTACAAGGCGCGCTAGAGTAGGTGACACGGCACAACTAGGCAATGCCAGGGTAGATATACCAATTACGCTTCCGGACCGGTTGTAACGCGTAGCAGCTACTATCTCCCATCTCGAGCCACACCCCTAAAATCAAAGGGCCGTAATCAATCACAAAGCAATAGAATGGTATCGAAGGAGTGCGTCCGATAAATGGTGCTACATTCTTAGACCGTCAATCGCTCCTGTTTTAGCCACCTTATGCCAACTCACGGGAGTCGGGTCCACATATATACCTCAAAGGAAATGCCTCCACCATCCTACTTCATTTTGGAATCTCCACCGCATACACAGTTGTTAAAATGGTTTTTGGAGTTGGCAGAGAGTATGACAACTTTCGATCCCGGTCTCTTTAACAACCAAACATTATTATTACACCGTGGCCATTTCAAATAGTTTATACTTTATAACCTAAAATATCATTACCTTTCAAAACCATATTAATACGATATCAGTTCCAATCCAAAACCAAATAAGATATCATTTCCAAAATCATTGCATTTTCAAGGTTATAACACTTTCGAAACCAACACTTGAAAATATAACATTTTCAAACATAATACTTTGAAATTCATGGCTTCGAAACCATAACATTCACCACTTAAATGTTTAGATATTAAAATGGCATAGATAGTTTATAAAGTAAAACAGTTTCCTTAAAATTCCACAAATCAATCTCAAATCAACTCAAATTCCAAAATTCAAATTTAACTAAATCTCAAATCATCCATTTCAATTAAATTGGGTTTCTAAATAAACTATTTCAAAATAAATCAATTTCAAAATAGATTTGAACCTTGATTTAACCGTTTCGATATCAATATTTTTCAAAGCTTTAAATATTCCATAATTTCAAACTAAATTTGATAACTTCATATTTATATCAAATTCAATTTACTATTATTTAATTTTGAAATATTTACTTAATAAGTCCAACATCCTTTAAATAAAATCAAACTTTAAATATTTATTAACCACTTTAAACCAACATCAAGATATAAAATCTTATCCTTCAAAGTCAATAAGTTCCAAATCGATTTTAGTCAAATATAATTCTTAATTAAATACAATTTCAACTCAATTTCAAATCCTTCTTCTCAACCTTAATTTGTTAAAATCATTATAAACTCTATAAAAAATATAATTTAAATAAATACTTAACCGTATTATATTTTATAAAATCAAATTTTATTATTAAACTTATTCTATATTAAAACAAATTTATACATAGCTTAAAATCAAGGATAAAATAAAATTTATAAAATATCTAAAATCAATATTTATATAAAACCAAATATTTATTTACAAAACCATAGAAATCATTTCAAAAATATTTCTATATATAGACCACGGTGTCTGTACATAATTTTCTATCCTATGGTCAAGTGATACGGATATTTATCATTTTAATCTGCAATTTAATATTTTGTGGTTGTATATCATTTCAAACCGCAATCCTGAATGAAATAAAAAATCCATAACAAACTTGCAGTTTATAACAATATAAAATAATCATCCATTCAACCAACATCAACAATCAACACCCATCATACTCATCATCCAAAACAATCCCTAAATATCAATATAGAAACTGATAATAAATAACAGGTATTTAACTGGCAATTTATATGCAATAACAAATTAAATACCAATTCAATTCAAATAAATTGAATTTAACTGAGATGATGACCAAGAATATACCAAATGATCATAAATAAATTCCTAATCATATTACAAATCAATTTAACAAACATAAGAAATTTTAGAAGTTGGAGTGGGTTAAAACACTCACCTTTCGAATTTAAATTGAATTTAAATCCAATTTAAACTCAAAATTAAAACGGTTTCAGAATTCGTCCAAACCAGCGTCCAAGTATTCGAAATTTCGATATGATCCCAGCAGATCAAACCGCGCATGAATTGGACCTCGAATGCAAAAGTTATAATAGTTAGAACATTTCAAAAATTAGAATTAAATCAATAAATAAAAATAAGAAAAAACAATAGCACTCACTTATGCCATGTCACACATGATACCAAGAACCCCCATTGTCATGCTCGAATGCTTGAGCCGCCACCTAGGGCTGTGGATTGCCGATGCCACGCGCCTCTCCTCCATGATGAGAATCCACCTTTCCGTCGCCCTCCTCAAGCCGATCAACCCCCTACCTCGACGAAACCCACGACAACCCCAGTCCTATCTCGAATGCACTTGGCCGCTAGCGTTTGTGGCAACTTCTTGGCGAATCGAGGCGAAGATTACAACGACTAACCATATGGATCGACTCCATACGCCATGCTCCACACTCCAGCATTCTCTGATTGTCACAGAAACGAAGATCTGCTGTTGAACGACGAACCCAACAATAGGCGACCGAAAAGAAATAGGATATTTTCGGCTAAACGAGGATCTGAATCAAAAAACGGATTGTTGAAGAAGATTACGCTCGTCGAGAGCTTCAAATCGATATAATTTGTTTGGATTGGAGGAGTTTGAATTTTTGAAGTTGTATTTTGAATTGAAATTGGATTGGAAAGATTAGTGTTTTCAGCCATTGAGGAAGCGGAGCAACAAAATTTTCTATACATACAAAAATGAGAAATAGAAAGGCTGCTAGGGTTTATACCGAGGTATGTATAGGCAAAACTTAACAGAATAGATGGACAAGATTGATCGAACGATAAACGACCTGTAAAGCCCGTTTCGCCTCCGAAACGAAAATGGGTCAACCCATATAAAAAAATATATGTTTTCAAATACTTTAAATTCAATGGAACAGGTTTCAGGTCCAAAATCCATCGTATGAAGAAGTTATGGTAAAATCCTCTTATTCCAAATTGATTTCAATTGATTTTAATTAAATTGATTTCTAGGCATTTCGAGCCCGTATGATCAAACATCAAGTCCGATCGATACAAAACTTGAAATCGTACAATAATTTACCGTTACAGATCCAATGAAACTGGCTTCGTCGAAATCCGAGTCAGTGGCCAAAATGGCTATTTTACATTAATTAAATTAATTAATATTAAATTAATTAAATCAAATCTTCAATTCAAAGTTTATAAATCCCAATTTCTATCATTTTGGATTTGTTAATTATTTACAATAGCTTAAACAAATTTAGATGTCAATTTAATGTTGATTAACTCATCAATCTCAATGTTATTTTTCAATTTCATTAAATTCAGATACTATAAATTAAAACTCCAAAATCCATTTATTAAATCTTTAAACCTTGTTATTCAAGTCTTTTATTACAATAAGGATATAACTAACATTGGTTTATATACTGGTACACTAATATTTCCCAATTTCATCTTAATTTCTATTTTCGTAATATTTAAATATTAAATTTCATTTAATTTCAATTAATCCAATTATTAAATTTAAATTAATAAATCTTGATTCTCGTTCCTTTTTATTCAATCAATCATTACCTTATGGATGAATTTAACATTACTATATATCCAATTGCCCTAATGGTTTATTGTTATCAACTAAATTCATATTAACTTAGTGTTTAATTACGTTTAATTGCAATCGATTTAGATCTGATTCAGTAAATTAAATAAATGGGTAAACAATTAATAATTATCACTATTTGCCTAATTTAATCCCGTTCATACTTTATTATCAACCAATAATTATTATAATAACTTATCTAGCATTGATTCTATCAAATTACAATTTATTACGTATTATTTCATCAATTAATATAACTTTTAATTTATTTCCCAATTTACTAATTACAATCAATTATAACCTCACAATTGTTTCAATTAATTGGGATTGCACTAAATTAGTCATTTATCAACTTGCATTAACATTATTACCTTAATTTACATTCAACTACTATTATTCAATATATTATTTCATTGGTTAATTCGATACTTACTTTTATTTACTTATTTTCAATTTTATAACCAAGTGCAACAATTTACACTATTTCATTATTGGGATTTCACTCCAATTGTCAATAATTAGTTATAATTACCATTGCTACATTTCATTTTTAACGTTCACTTCATTATAAATTATAAATTTTTTATTTATTTCTAAATTTAATTACAAAATCTTATTAAATTAACCAATTTAATTATCGAAATTTACGGGTCGTTACTCTCTACCCCACTCAAAACTTTTCGTCCCCGAAAAGGAAAAAGGAGGGAAAAGAAAGAATCGAGCAAACAATACATCTTATTCAAAAATATTAACTATATAAACAAATAAATTTACAAAATTAATTAATTTAAATAAAATATACCAATTTATAACCATTAAATTTATAATTAAATTAATAAAGTTTGGAAAACATCTTTCAAAATTTCTAAGTCCAAAACTTACGAAAAATTTCAGCCGAGTCTCCTTTATATGGGGAGGCTCATGAGAAAATATAATATCAAATATAACAATATATATCACAATATCTCAAAATAATATATCCCAATAATGGGAAAAATAATATAATATCGCTAGGAAACCGTAATCCGAGAACGTACCTATTGTCGGGCAATCATGTTTAATTATGAAACCAAAAGTAGTAGAAATTGTTTCCATAACCTTTATTTCACTTATATAATCCAAAAAGAGGTTAATAATTATATAAAATGAAATATTTAAAATTGTTTCAATCAATAACAAACAAATCAATGCAACATAGCAACCATTATTTGCAAACAAGCATATACATTCATCCTAAGGAATCAAAGTAATCAACCATTCATCCATAGTAAGCAAAATAAATGGTTTGTTTGGTTCATAAATATTTAATCGCATAGAATGACGAACAAACTACTAAATGCACCATTTACTCAACAGCCTTAGGTACAACTCAATAGATTAATCATACATCTTATCAATTAGAAGTATCCTATCCCAAACAACCATAAACCAAACAAACAACAATTTCAAACAATAGATCAAGTTCATTCTTATTAATTTCATTTCATAATATTTGTTGTTGGATTTCCTTTTCATTCATATAATGATTTATCTTTTTAATTTACATTTCTTTCTTTCCGATTTTCATTTATTTTCATTCATTTATCCATATTATACATGTTCAATTCAG
Organism: Allium cepa; assembly: GCA_030765085.1. Classification (NCBI taxonomy): domain Eukaryota; kingdom Viridiplantae; phylum Streptophyta; class Magnoliopsida; order Asparagales; family Amaryllidaceae; genus Allium; species Allium cepa. The sequence continues at coordinate 561,007,298 of CM060938.1, forward strand.
TTACTTCGCATATCAATTTCAGTAACTTAAGTTTAAAATCTTTTACTTACAATGTTCCCTTTTCTATCAAATTTAATTTCAATAACTTAAGTTTATAACAATTATAGTATTAATACTTATTTATTAAAGAGTTTCATTGAACACTTTCATTATTTCAAGTTTTACTTGTATAATATCCTATTACATTTTCTTATTAGGCATTTCAACTTTTAAAACTTTTGGTAAGTTATATATATGCTTTTTAAGAATGAAATTGAAATTTATACAAGTTTATCTCATTTCTTTAAATTAATTCAATATTCAATGCTTGTAATTTCATTTAGAGGTTTTAGTTATTAGTTATATTCCATTTCACTACACTAATTGAAATATTAATTAACAGAAACTTACGAACTAAATACCGGGTTAAATCTCAAATCATTTTAAAAATAATAGTTAGAAGTATACACTTACAATTTATATATCCAATTATATTTAAAACAATTTTAAATTTATATTTGTTTATCAAAATAAACCTGCAATAGAACTACTACAGTGGCCTTCCAACTTCGAAACTCAAAATGAACATCGATGATATGTGCACTCATCACCGAAATTGTTTTCCAGCGACAGAGAGGGGAGTACAGAGCTTATGTCCTTCCAAATTTCTTTAAAACAATTCTTTCAATTCATATTGAAATATTTATATCAGAAGATGCATTTAAACAATATTATTATATTCCAAAATCCTTTGAAAGGAATTTCAAAATCCCAGAACTTAAGTTCTAAAATTTCTAATTTTCATTTATTTTATTTTCTTCAAATCTTGTTTCCAATTAATATTTATAAATTTCACTGCCTAACAACCAATATATTACAACCAAATATAACCTTTATAATAAATTATTTTATATATAGAAAATATAATAGGCAAAATTATTTCCTTTACCTATATTTCAAAACAAATATTATGTCGATCTGTCCTATTAAGTGTTTAGAAATCCCTATTGATGTGATAGCGTCCCATGCACCAACCAGAATTTATAAATACAAAACGGAACAAATCAACACAATATTAAAACCTTTTATAACACTAACAAATGCGCTCTCTCATATATGTACACTCACGACTCATCATAGGGTATTACTACCTTATAAATAAAGAGTCAAACCCCACAAAGCTAAGGTTTCACTAAACCAAAGCTCTGATACCAACTGTAACATCCCGCCTTTTTATGCGTTTTAAATCGACGATAAACCACACACGTCAGACTCAAACCATACAGAAGGCGAATTGTTATTGGGGTGAATAAGAAATAGCAGAGAAAAAAGAAAAAAATAGAATCTTGCAGTGGAATGACAAAATATAAAAATCAAATAAATAATTCATGAAGTAGTTTTACAAAATATTTGATTATACTAATACAATACATATCAAAGTTACACATACAAGAGAATAATAAATAATGCAGCGGAATACATGATGCAGTGAATTTTAATAAATAATAGTAGCACAAATCTTCGTCGTCGTCCTCCAAAAATAAGGTCTTCAAATCCTGAAATGCTTAGGCTGACCCGAGCGAATTGAAAAGACAAAACACTCGAGTCAGAACTAAAAGATCTTATGTAAGTTAAATCAACGGTAAGTAATATGAGTGGAATGGCATCAGAGATGTTCATGGGGTTTGACATCTCCTATCCATTGTAAAACGTGAGTGCAGTAACATAGAAGATGCTCGGGATTCACATCTCCTAAGGATCCGTTGACTATCTACAATGTAGTAATATAAGCTATTACAATAATGTCTAAAGGTAAAATAAACTTACTTTAAAATAGCATTAAGGCTTTACATTTTCCACCTTAACACATAAATAGTGCCAATAGTCTATACAGTACCGTAATACCTCCTGATCGGGAGGCTACCATAGGATACTCCATAGGTGCGACACAAATCAAACTCGTACAAGGTGCGCTAGGTTAGGTGACATGGTACAACTAGGCAATACCAGGGTAGATATACCAATTATGCTTCCGGACTGGTTGTAACGCGTAGCAGCTACTACCGCCCACCTCTAGCCACACCCTTAAAATCAAAGGGCCCCAATCAATCACAAAGCAATAGAATGGTACCGAAGGAGTGTGTCCGATAAAAGGTGCTACCTTCTTAGCCTATCAATCACTCCTGTTTTAGCCACCTTATGCCAACTCACGGGAGTCGGGTCCACGTATATATCTCAAAGAAAATGCCGCCACCATCCTACTTCATTCTGGAATATCCACCGCGTACACAGTTGTCAAAGTGGTATTCGAAGTTGGCAGAGTGTATGACAACTTTCGATCTCGGTCTCTTTAACAACCAAACGTTATTATTACACCGCGGTCATTTCAAATAGTTTATACTTTAAAACCCAAAATATCATTGCCTTTTCAAAATCATATCAATACGATATCATTTCCAATTCAAAACCAAATAAGATATCATTCCAAAATCATAGCATTTTCAAGGTCATAACACTTTCGAAACCAACACTTGAAAATATAACATTTTCAAGCATAATACTTTAAAATTCATGGCTTCGAAACCATAAATTTCACCACTTAAATGGTTTAGATATTAAAATGGTAGGTAGTTTATAAAGTAAAACAGTTTCCTCAAAATTCCACAAATCAATCTCAAATCAACTTAAATTCCAAAATTCAAATTTAACTAAATCTCAAATCATCCATTTCAATTCAATTCGATTTCTAAATAAACTATTTCAAACTAAATCGATTTCAAAATAGATTTGAACCTTCATTTAACCATTTCAATATCAATATTTTTCAAAGCTTTAAATATTCCATAATTTCAAACTAAATTTGATAACTTCATATTTACATCAAATTCAATTTACTATTATTTAATTTCGATATATTTACTTAATAAGTCCAATATCCTTTAAATAAAACTCAAACTTGAAATATGTATTAATCACTTTAAGCCAACATGAAGTTATAAAATCTTATCCTTCAAATTCAATAAGTTCCAAATCGATTTTAATTAAATATAATTCTTAATTAAATACAATTTCAATTCAATTTCAAATCCATCTTCTCAACCTTAATTTGTTAAAATCATTATAAACTCTATAAAAAAATATAATTTAAATAAATACTTAACCATATTATATTTTTATAAAATCAAACTTTATTATTAAAATTATTTTATATTAAAACAAATTTATACATAGCTTAAAATCAAGAATAAAATAACATTTATAAATATCTAAAATCAATATTTATATATATTTCTTTACATAACCACAGAAATCATTTCAAAAATATTTCTATATATAGACCACGGTGTTTGTATATATTTTTCTATCCTATGTTAAGTTATACGAATATTTATCATTTCAATCCGCAATTTAAATTATGGTTGTATAGCATTTCAAACAACAATCCTAAATAAAATAAAATAATCCATAACAAACTTGCAGTTTATAACAATATAAAATAATGGTCCATTCAACCAACAACAACGATCAACATCCATCACGCTCATCATCCAAAACAATCCGTAAATATCGATATAGAAACTAATAATAAATAACAGGTATTTAACTCGCACTTTATATGCAATAATAAATTAAATACCAATTCAATTCAAATAAATTAAATTTAACTGAGATGATGACCAAAAATATACTAAACGATCATAAATAAATTCCTAATCACATTATAAATCAATTTAACAAACATAAATTTTTTTAGAATTTATGAGTGGGTTAAAACACTCATATTTTGAATTTAAATTGAATTTAAATACAGTTTAAACCCAAAATTAAAATGGTTTTAGAATTCGTCTAAACTAGCGTCAAAGTGTCCAAAACTTCGATATGATCCCAGCAGATCGAACCGCGCATGAATTAGACCTCGTATGCAAAAGTTATGATAGTTAGAACATTTCAAAAATTAGAATTAAATCAATAAATAAAAATAAGAAAAAACAACAGCACTCACTTATGCCATGTCATGCACGATACCAAGAACCCCTCTCGTCATGCTCGAATGCCTGAGCCGCCACCTAGGGTTGCAGATCGCCGATGCCATGCGCCTCTCCTCCACGATCAGGCTCCACCTTTCCGTCGCACTCCTCAAGGCGATCAACCCCCTGCCTCGATGAGACGCGCGACAACCCCTGCCCCATCTCGAACACACTTGGCAGCTAGTGCTTGTGGCAACTTCCTGGCGAATCGAGGCAAAGATTTCGATGACTAATCGTATGGATCGACTTCATTCGCCATGCTCTACGCTCCACCATTCTCTAATCGTCATAAAAACGAAGATCTGTCGTTGAACGACGAAACCAACAATAGACATCCAAAAAGAAATTGGAGATTTTCGGCTAAACGAGGATCTGAATCAAAAAACGGATTGTTGAAGAAGATTACGCTCGTCGAGAGCTTTAAATCGATATAAAATTTGTTTGGATTGGAGGAGTTCGAATTTTTGAAGTTGTATTTTGAAGTGAAATTGGATTGGAAAGATTAGAGTTTTCAGCCATTGAGGAAGAGGAGCAACAAAAATTTCTATACATACAGAAATGAGAAATAGAAAGGCTACTAGGGTTTATACCGAGGTATATATAGGCAAAGCTGAAATAGAATAGATGGATAAGATTGATCGAACGATAAACGGCCTTAAAAGCCCGTTTCGCCTCCGGAACGAAAATGGGTCAACCCATATATCAAAATAGATGTTTTCAAATACTTTAAACTCAATGGAACATGTTTTAGGTCCTAATTCCATCGTATGAAGAAGTTATGGTAAAATCATCTTATTCCAAATTGATTTCAATTGATTTTAATTATACTGATTTCCAGGCGTTTCGAGCCCGTACGATCAAACAATAAGTCGATCGATACAAAACTTGAAATCGTACAATAATTTACCATTACGGATCCGATGAAACTAGTTTTATCGAAATTCGAGTAAGTGGTCAAAATGGCTATTTTCACATTAATTATACAAATTAATATTAAATTAATTAAATCAAATCTTCAATTCAAAGTTGATAAATCCCAATTTCTATCATTTTAGATTTGTTAATTATTTACAATAGCTTAAACAATTTAGATGTCAATTTAAAGTTGATTAACTCATCAATCTCAATGTTATTTTTCAATTTTATTAAATTCAGGTACTATAAATTAAAACTCCAAAATCCATTTATTAAATTTTCAAACCTTCTTATTCAAGTCTTTTATTACAATAATGATATAACTAACATTAATTTATGTCCTGGTACACTAATAGTTCCCAATTTCATCTTAATTTCTATTTTCGTAATATTTAAATTTTAAATTTCATTTAATTTCAATTAATCCAATTATTAAATTTGAATTAATAAATCTTGATTCACATTCCTTTTTATTCAATCAATCATTATCTTAATGATAAATTTAACATTGCTATATATCCAATTGCCCTAATGATTTATTGTTATCAACTAAATTCATATTAACTTAGTGTTTAATTACGTTTAATTGCAATGGATTTAGATCTAATTCACTACATTAAATAAATGGGTAAACAATTAATAATTATCACCATTTGCCTAATTTTCCCATTCATACTTTATTTTCAACCAACAATTATTATAATAACTTATCTAGCATTGATCCTATCAATTTACAATTTATTATGTATTATTTCATCAATTAATATAACTTTGAATTTATTTCTCAATTTACTAATTACAATCAATTATAAACTCACAATTGTTTCAAATTGGGATTGCACTAAATTAGTTGTTTATCAACTTGCATTAAGATTATTACCTTAATTTACATTCAGTTACTATTATTCAATATATTATTTCATTGGTTAAGTCAATACTTGCTTTTATTTACTTATTTTCAATTTTTAACCAAGTACAACAATTTACACTATTTCATTATTGGGACTTCACTCCAATTGTCAATAATTGTTTTAATTACCATTGCTACGTTTTATTTTTAACGTTCTCTTTATTATGAATTATAATATTTTTATTTCTTTCTAAATTTAATTACAAAATCTTATAAAATTAACCAATTTAATTATCTAAATTTGCGGGTTGTTGCAATTTTCAAATTTAAAGGAATTATATTATTATAAATCTAAGTAAAATAAATTAATTTGGAACGGATCTTATATATGTAAAGTGAAATAGTGATATATAAGTAAAAAATTTTGTAAATTGATTTATAAATAAAAGGAAATTTTTAAAAGAATATAAAGCACTGAATTCACTATTATTGCTGGGAAATAATAAAGGTGATGACTGCAGCATCATCAGCATCATTTTCGAGTTTCTATGTGATTGATTTGCTACCAATAGTAAAATGAAAATTTAAATTTTATTATGATAAACGAATTTGAATTGAAATCTAAGTTTAAATTAATGAATATAAGGTTTTGGACTTAAATTAAAAATGAATTTGAGTTAGCACAATGAAATGTACGATTTGAAATTTGACTAAAGGAAGGTTAAATAATTTGAACCAGATTTTAATAAGTTATCGAAGTGGAAAATTAACTCAAGAGGTATATAATATGAATTTGGAAGTTTGAATAAATAAGTTATATAACTTATAAAGTGAGAAAATTAAGTAAAACCAATTTGTTACAATGATTAAACAATTTTGTTAAGCAAAACAAGATCTGAATTTGAATAGTGATATTAATTTGACTTAAGAGTTAAAGAAAATAGAATTTGAATTAAATTAGTAAGTGAACTTAAGTTGTATAGTGAAAGTAAATATAAGTGAGAATGAAATGAAATGTAACTTAAGTGAGGTTGAATGGAGTTGAATTTGATATCAAAATGAATTTATAAGTGAATTACTGAATATGAACTTGAGTTATGTAATGAAATTCAACTTTAGTTATAAAATGAATTAGCAATTGGATAATTGAATGAAAGTCAAACAGATATTAAACTAATGGGAATTAAATGTGTTAAACCAAACTGAATGTAGCCGAAGTAAATATGGATGTTGAAAGTAAAGTAAATAAATTTGGTTATGATTGGATATACATTGGTTGTTAGATGGATGCTAGTTGATTGTAAAGAAATTCATATGAAATGGAATTAATGAAATTGTGTAACATCCCGCCTTTTTGTACGTTTTAAATCGATGTTAAACCACACACGTCAGACTTAAACCATCCAAAAGGGCGGATTGTTATGGGGAAATAAGAAAAGAATAGAAAGAAATAAAACAAAACAAAACAGAATCTCACAGCGAAACGATAAAATATAATAATCAAATAAACAGTTCATGAACTTGTTCACAAAATATTCGATTATACTTATACAATACATATCAGAGTTACACATACCAGAGAATAAAAACTAATGCAGCGGAATAGTATGAATGCAGTGGAATAATATAATAAATAATAATAATAAAATCTTCGTCTTCGTCTTCGTCCTCCAGAAATAAAGTCTTTGAATCCTTAAATGCTCAGACTGTCCCGAGCGAATTGAAAAGACAAAACACCCGAGTCAGAACAAAAAGATCTTATGTAAGGTAAATCAACTGTAAATAACATGAGTGGAACGGAGTCAAAGCTATTTACGGGATTTGACATCTTCTATCCAGTGTCTAACGTGAGTGCAGTAACTTAAGAGATGCTTGGGATTCACATCTCCCAAGGATCCGTTAAACTATTTACTATGTAGTAATATTTCGCTATTATAATAGAGTCTAATAGTAAAATAAACTTACTTTTAAATAGCGCTAAGGGGTTACCCATATAGCCCTTAACACGTAATAGTGCCAATAGTCTATACAGTACCGTAATACCTCCTGATCGGGAGGCTACCAGAGGATACTCCATAGGTATGACACAAATCAAACTCGTATAAGGCGCGTTTGGGTAGGTGACACGACACAACTAGGCAATGCCAGGGTAGATATACCAATTACGTTTCCGGACCGGAGGTAATGCATAGCAGCTACTACCGCCCATCTCGAGCCACACCCCCAAAATCAAAAGGGCCCAAATCAATCACAAAGTAATAGAATGGTGTCGAAGAGTGTGTCCGATAAAAGGTGCTACCATCTTAGCCCATCGATCGCTTCTGTTTTAGCCACCTTATGCTAACTCATGGAAGACAGGTCCACGTATTTGCCTCAAAGGAAACACCGCCACCATCCTACTTCCTTTTGGAATCTCCACCGTGTACACGGTTGTTAAAGTGGTTTTCGGAGTTGGCAGAGAGAATGACAACTTTCGATCCAGGTCTCTTTAACAACCAAATGTTATTATAACAACGCGGTCATTTCAAAATAATTATACATCAAAACCAGAATATACTATCCATTTCAAAACCACGTAAATACGATATCATTTCTATAACACCCAACCTCTGTACTCACACTAACAAAACACAACGAAGTAATGCCGTCAACTAGCACGAAGAATAAGGCTGTTGAGGAGCGACCATCCGTGTAATTGCTTAGTGCGAGCACCGATATGTCAGGTAGTATAACATGCATAGAATATCCGACACATTGATACAAACTCAAAGCTACTACACGGTGGCTATAATATCTTTGGAAACAAATATAGAAATAAGCATAACACAAATTAGTCACAGACATCAATATCACGAAGGCGGAAAAAGATATGAATATAACACATAGAAGTGTATATCAGAGTAGTGATCAAACAAGATCCACAATATCACAAAAGAATAGATACAAGTGCTACACAAAAGAATATGTATACATCAATGAGTCTACATCTCGAGTGTATAACAACAAAAACTACCAATCTAATGTAGTTAGCCAAAACTCAGATAATACTCCCATATGAGGAGTCAAGCAGAAGCACCTGTAACATCTCCGTCTGACCCAAGTATTATTTAATAAGAAAATAATAAACGGATCAGTCTAGCTATAAATATCAGATAAAATAGATGGAATAAGAGATATGACAAAACGTATGATAACATTAATGCCATACTTTGAAAAGTATTCATTTAACATCAACAAAATCATACAATACCTCAATTATCTCAAAAGCACCAAAAAGAAAGTCATATTCTTCACCATATTCACCAAACCACAAATATTGGTAAATATATCAATGCCAATCGGAAAAGTTTAGTGAAACACATATTCACCAATGGGCAAATATTGATAAAGCTTATCAATGTAAATCACGAAAATTGGTGAAACACAAATTCTAGAAATCATCAATAGAAATCTTGAAATCACAAAAAGGGGAAGGCCTATCACAAAACGGAGCATGAAAACTCACTAACACGTGTATCACAAAATGGAACGCTATTCCATGGTTGCTAACCATTTATTTTGAGCCGAAGCTCCACAAAACGGTCTGAAGACCATGGGTGGCTACCCCACCAATTTTGAGCCGAAGCTCCATAGAAACGGGGTTTAGTCTCCCTCACAGACAAAGAGACATCGCACATTGCTAGTCTAAATCACAAAATGGTCGTCATCGATCATCAAGAAGTGTCAATTACACTAAGCTAGTAAATAGATGAGTTTAGCTTCATGTCCCATAACCACTGGCTTAACTTAAATTGTAGCGACCTGACTTTCTAATATCAGAAAGTCACATCACTATTTAAGAAAGAAATGGATAGAAGAAGAAAAGAAGAGAAGAAAGAAAAACACCACATCAGAATCTCACAGCGGAACGAATGAAATATAATATATAACGTATATATAGTATTATATACATCAGAGTACACAACGATACATCTCAATTTAGACAGTTATAACATTTCTGTCTAATATACAATACAAGAACAACTATACAGAATAACACACAGCGGAAACTCTAACAATATATCTACACGCTAAAGCCTCCTGCTCCAAAGCTCCTCCAGAATTCGTCAAAGATACCTGAATCACTTGACTACTCATACATAATATGAGTACCCAAGAGTTTAATAAAACAGAAAATAAACACTCGGGTCGGACATGGGTCTGGTGTGAGTAAACGGTTTAAGATTGCTTAACTTTAGAAAATCCTTTGAAAAGAAAAGTATCACGTAAGACTTCCCACACATAAACATGGAAAAAAATTTACCTTACGCTAACCAAAACATTTGATAGGAAATCCAGTGATATTATAACAGTGTCTAGGGTTTTCAAGTAAAAATGAAATAGCCGAAATTGTTACATGATTAAATTCCAGCTACTAGCCACAAAAGTGGGTAATACAAACAAAACCGTAGGGTCTCGTAGGAAGAATGGGTTTCCATTAATGGCAGGGCTACTGGGGCACCGGCCATCACAGTACGTGGCCTAGATCACCGTACCGAGGACCACTCCTGATCCCCTGCAACACAAGGCCGGGACCATTCCTTACTGAACAGTCCTGAACAAGACCACCCCGCAGTTGGCTGCAGATCCAACCGCCCACAAAGCTGAAATAAAAAGGGACATCTAGACAGGAGCAAATCTCATCCTACTTGGGCATGACTCACTTAACCTTGCTGCACCTCCCCTGTTTTAGTCATTCCCGGTTGATGAGGCTTGAGGCTGCGATTACCTTTATAGGACACATCTATCTTAGAATGCTCATCGTCCACCTAACGATGTTCTAAAAACATTCAATCCATACAAGTCCGTTTCGGGTTCGAACAGAACCGAAGGCACTATCTCGTTGCACTCATTTTGGAATCACCCTCACAGTCAACGACCATAGCCCTTGCACTCTGAATCACCATCTCGAACCTGTAAGTACTATTTCCGTCAAACTCATCACGGAATCACCCCAGAGTTATACTGACGAATAGTTCTTACACCTCGAGTCTTCACTTGCACTCCACTTGGATTTACGACCTAACGTTTAATTTGGATCGGTGTGGTCTTTGGATATCCAAATATGGAAACCCGATCCCTATCTCACCGAATCCAAACGCCATTTCCATGTCCAAGCTTTACTTAAGGGTTTAAACAGTAGATATTCAGAATATCACTTAACATAAATGGATGATTCACATACACAGATAGATAATCCATTATTATCACATTCATCCATACATATCACAAAGCAGCATATATATCTCAGATATATTACATTCATATCATCGCATATCAATCAATGACATACGATATCACCCAATATCATTAACTCATCCAATGATACTTATCAAGCAATCATTAATCCTCCATACACAAGGTTTGATCCAACTTAATTAATTTAATTAATCCTTACTTAATCACTTGGATTATCATCAATCCAGCTTACATATTCATTAATTAATTCCAAATTAATTAACTAACATCACTTAATTATCCACTTTGAATTAATCATCCTTAATTAATTATTACTTAATTACTTTAAGTAATTATTCCTTAATTTATAAATTAAATTAATCATCTTGATTAATTCTTTCTTAATTATCCAAGTAATTATCTCTTAATTACCCTTTTAAATTAATCACACTTGATTAATTATTATTTAATTACCTTGATAATTATTCCTTAATTATCCTTTAATTAATCACACCTGATTAGTCACCTTTTTAAATTAATCATACCTGATTAATTACTTTTAATTAAATACTCTTGATTAACTAATTTTAATTAATCACATTTAATTAACTACTTTTAGTTAATCACACTTGATTAATTATCTTTTTAATTAATCACACTTGATTAATTACTTTTTAATTATATTTAGTAATTAAAACTTAATTACAGATCAATTACCTTTTTAATTCTAAATTAACAACCAATTATTTATTTTCATTAATTAATGATTTCTTCATTAATTAAATTTCTTTCTTAATTGATTACTTTGACAAGTAATTAATCACATTATTAAATACTCTTAATCCTTTTATTTATTTAACCATTAATTAAATAATTTAAACCTTTAATTACTTATATTAATTAATTCTTTAATTAATTACACAAGTGATTAACCCTTAATCACATCCACTTAATTACTCCCATAAAATAATTACCCTTTATTTAATTACCTTTAGTAATTAATCACTTAATTACTTCACCAAGTAATTATACTTAATTAACTCCAAAATGATTATCTTTAATTAATCACTAATAAATTACTTAATTAATTACTTAACTAATCATTTAAATTTAATTAAATGATTCCTTAATTCCTTATATTATAAAGATTCTTAATTAAGAAAATCATTATCTTAATTAAATCATTTATATTAACCAATACACTTTGATTATTAATAAAAATTGAACTATCTTAATTATTTTCACAAACTTATTTATATTTAATTAGATCAAAATTCCAAATTACTTAAGAAAATCTTTATTATAAATAAATTACCAAATTCTTAATTATTAAACTTTATTTAAAATAAAATATATTAGAAATCAATAATTTAAATATTCAAATAAACTTTTAAATCTTAAACTTTCCAAAGTTATTAAATAAAATTTCATACAAACTTTATTCAAATATTCACTTATTTTATTTTTAAAACTTTTATATTTCAAAATATAAAAATTTGTTTAAAACTTAATTTTAAAAAAATTTAGTTTTATAAATAAACTTGTTTATCTTTTGTTTTTAAAACTTTAATCATTTTCAAAATCAAGTTTCTTTTTTTTCAAAACCTTTAAAAAACATTGCTGTTAAAATTTTAAAACTTTAAAAACTGCTGAACCCAAAACAAACCCTGCTCAACAAAACTCGAGCAACCTACCGCAACAATCCCGCATCGATCTCGAGTAAAATCAAACAAAACCCCGAGTATCCCACATCTTATACATGCTTCGAGCCGAAACAGTAGATACCCAAAGAATGCTTCGAGCTCGAATCCTCCCCTTCCGAAAACTCATTACCTGATGCACACAGCCGTGCACATAAACGTGCACGACCACACCGGTCGACGACGAACTCCATGTCGGCCTCCACTAAGTCGCAATTGACCACGACAACTATTCGCGACACCCAAAAATCCTACTTCGATCGAGCATCTAAATATGACCATCGAACCCATCAGTTCGAGACCACCATCACCAGAAAATCCACCCGCCACGGCAACACCAACCTCGAGAAGACCCACCATCATCACCGTAGCTACGCCACAACCTCCAAACCCCACGGAAACCCCTGCGATCAAATCCGGTAGCTCCACATTGACGCAAAAGGAAATAGAACAACATCACATTCATAGAAAATAAAACCCTACTTCCTCGATTTTCGGTCATCTCGGTTATCAATAAAATACACAAGTATTTTTCTGATGATCTTCTACATTCCCTCAACCTCCATGCTCAAGTGCGTTGCACAGTTCACCGTCGTTCGCCACTATTTGATCGAAATGCCAAAAATAGATAAACCCAGATATCTCACAAATTCCCCAATTAAAAATTATGACACAAGCATTAAAATCATAATTCCCTATTTGCAATTCAATTATGAAATCAAAATTAAAAATTGAAATCATAAAATTTTGACCCAAATTTCATTTTTACTGTAAATTGAAAAATATTAGTTAATCATTCATTTTAAAATCCTATAACTATTTTTAGATGATAGATTATTTGATTACAAACAACTTCCATTTACAAATCATGAACTAATTCAAATCAAACATTGAGATATTGATTTAATTATGAAAAAATGTGGTCTGTTCATATACACAGAGACCAGATGAACCATACAGGTATTCACATATATTTAATTCAACATGCATTCAATTTAATTTAAGAATTCCAAAAATCGTCATGATAACCATCACAATACTAAGTTGAAATCAAGATTTAACTGTTTTTAAAAGATTCCATTTACTCACCTTTGTTTGCAGAGGACAGAGCAGAAGTTAATGACTGCATTTTCCAGGTTCTTGAATTAATTTGCATGTTGAATTTTAATCCTACTGCTGAACTTCCCTTTGCTTCTGATTGTACTTGATTCCAGTTGCATGTTGATTGAATTTCCTGAATCTATCCTTGCATGTTGATTAAATTTCCAGATCATCTTCTTTGTTTTCAGATTTTACAGATTCATTTTATTTCAGGTTTAACAGATTTCCTTCTTTTTCTTTGATTTGAAATTATGTTTGAGTTTTGGTTGAGAATGTAGAAAAGAATTTTTCTGAAGAATAAAACTCTTCCTTTAATTTTACAAATTTAAAATTTTATTTTTACCAAGAGAATAACACTTGTCACTTAAATGCCTTAGTTATTTTACACCTATGCTCAAAGATATACAAGTGTCATTAACAAATATTAATATACTTACAAGTGTAATTTAATTTTTTATTAATGATTTATAAACGTTATTTTCTTATTTAATAATCTATTTAAATTATGAATGTAATATTTATGTGATTATAAAATGTGTACTTATCTTTTAACAAATATTCATGTGAATTCAAATAACTTATATTTTGATCAAATCATATAACATATGTTTATACATTTGAGAAATTTATTTAACTCTATATATAAAATTCTTAAAACAAACTTATCTTATGTTAGAATTAAAATGAAAGAATAATGAAAACAATTGAACTTTTAAATTTTAATCTTAACTAAAACTCAGGTTTAAACTATATATATATATATATATATATTAAAAAAGAAATTAACTTTGTTATTAAAATTTAAATCTCAAATATCATTTCAAAAGTATTAGATCAAATTAAAATTTCAAATTTCAAATTATATATAATAAAGTTTGAAAACACTTATTAAATTCAATATAATTTTTAAAACACAAATACAAACCATAATATATATATATTACAATTTGAATATATAGCTTTTATTACATTAAAAACTTCCTATTTACAAGATATATCAATATATATATATATATATATATATATATATATTACAAATAGAAAATATTTTGATTAGCTTTTGAAAAATAAATCTTAACAATTTTAAATTGCTAAAATAAATATTTCCAGATCATTAGTTTTCAAAAGAATAAAACTTGCCAGTTTATATTGTTAAGAAAAATGTTGATGGATATTGTCAAATTATTATTATCAGCCTTTAAATTAATTTTAACTTGTCAATTTATAATGTAAAATGATCAAATAAATTTAATTATCAACAAAGATTATTAAATTGATATTGCTTAAAATTCCGGGTCGTCACATTCCTCCTCCCTTAAAAGAATTTCATCCTCGAAATTTAAGAGCAAAGATAATTTAATGACCCAGTAAATGAATTTAAAGTTCAATCAGCAATCACAAAATCAATCATACACTATCAATCATAGCAACCAATTCAAACAAATAATTTTATCTATCCAGACAAAATTATGAATAGAACTTCCTAATATTATCAAGAGTTTTCCAGGTACCTACACTAGAATACTCGCTCTACAGAATCTTAAGTAACTACACTACTATAACCAAGAACTCCCTCTCATCTGATCTACAAATCTGAACAAGATATCAGACTAAACTCAAAACCAGCTCAACTACCAGATCCTTCTAAACTGTTGATCCTATCACTCGATGAATCATACACATATTCCTTAGAGATATGTGTAATACAATGAATTCCAACTATCCGAACTGGCAATTCAATCTTGTAGATCAAAATCTAATCTTCAGAGAACACATGAAAATCTCAAAATACTTTCGGAACTAGCTCTCCAGTTTTACCCAGTCTTATATCTCCTTTTGATCGGATAAAACTAAAACAATATCCAAAATCCAACTTCACATTGCAAATCTCCTCAATTCTTAGCTGCATAACTCTTCTGATGCTCCTGAGTCACCTTCAACTTTCCTGATCAGCTTAACTCTTGCTGATTACTTCATGAAACAAACTGGACCAAAAATCAAACCAATCTCCAGGTCCTGCACAACAAAATGGTTTTCTCAAATTTTTTTGCTGAAATCAAATACACAACTCTATTCCACAAGTATTAGTGGACTTCAGACCTACATCTCTTATCTGGAATAGCCAAACAGTTGCACTTGACAACCTTACCTTTCAAATTCTAAAAAATTTCTTCATAATTGAATTTCCTATAGAAATCTTTTAAATCTAAGAAAATTAGAACTCCCGGTTGCTCCCATTCCAGAATAACTGCTATCTCGCTTCCACTGCACAACTCTGATCTAGAGTAGATAAGAATGCTATCGAAGAACTCTAGCACAATCTTTCTCCATACATTGTTCATCCGACCCACTCCACTTGATCAAAACATCCCAGCAGAATCTTAACTAGAACTAGATGGTCAGTCCTTCTCCAAAGAATCCTGAGCTGGTTCAGCAAACTCTTCTCGCTCCAAGAGTCATCCCTCTACATGGTTGAACCATCGGTATTTCTCTTGAAATCCAAGTCGATAACAAAACTCAATCTCCGATGCAGGTAGACCTCTGAATTCCTCCAAAAACATCTGGAAAATCTCTGACTATTTTCATAGCTTTTACCTCCATATGAGATTCTTCAACTCCCAAGCCAAAGAATACTCCATGAATTCCCAAACTAATCGCAAGTCGCTTTTGCGATCTTACCCAGTTCAGATTCCAAAGAACTATCTTCCCAATTAGAACAGCTTTCCTAATCAAGATTAATCTTCAAGAATAGCTTATCTACCAGAAAAACTGATAAATCACGTCCAACAAATATCCTGCTCTGTTGAGCCTCCCGAAGAAATGGATAAGCCTTCACCATCTGCCTGGTCTGCTCATAGTAGAATCCCAAAGATTACTGAATCATCGAAGAAAAGGATCCATGCTGCTGCTTCCAAACTTCACTTCAATGATACTGCTATGCCAAAAGATCGTCCTTAACCAAAAGCTTCTTGAAACACAAAACTATCACCCAATCCCACTAAAAATCCTTGAGACGGGTAGACATCTTCTCAAGAAACTCGGCTCCCAATCAAACACCAACCACTTGCCTTCTTAAGGAAACAATGAGACCATGTCCGAAATGAGGTAACTCATCGACCTTAGTCTCATACATCAATATAGATAAGACACCCTTACTTAAGATCCAGAAGATCCCTAAATATCTGAATCTTCCCTGCAGTAGGCATCAACGTTCCTTCAACACCATCTAAATCTTGCTCCAGAAGAACATCTTCATAATCATTTATGGATACTGCATCCCATGACACACCTATTCCTTCCTGAAGCTACCAAGATACCATCACCTACTTCTGCTCAGCTGACAGATTCAACTCTTAGAAATCCCTGCTCACTCGAGAGCAAATCAACCTCACACTTCCAGAATATACTCTAATTCTTGAAAAGACTTCCTCTGGGATCAATGAAATCCTTTCACCAATCTACAAAGCTTATTCGAGACGGTATTAGGCCTACAATCTCGACAGATATACCTCCAACCACAACATCTGACCCTCTTCCAATAGTGGTAGTCGTGTTCCACATACTCCTACCTTATCTACCCTTATAACCTATGTTGGAAAATCCGAACAGATAACCTAATAGATTAGGAAGATATATATATATATATATATATATATATATATATATATATATATATATATATATATATATATAAATTACAAGTACGCTCTCTCCAGATAGACACCACTCCAGAGCCTAGGTATTCACTCAACCTAATGCTCTGATACCAGCTGTAGCGACCCGACATTCTAACATCAGAAAGACGCATCACTATTTAAGAAAGAAAGGGATAGAAGAAGAAAAGAAGAGAAGAAAGAACAATAACACATCAGAATCTCACAGCGAAACAAATGAAATATAATATATAACATATATATAGTATTATATACATCAGAGTACATAACTATACATCTCAATTTAGACAGTTGTAACATTTCTGCCTAATATACAATACAAGAACAACTATACAGAATAACACACAGCGGAAACTCTAACTATATATCTACACGCTAAAGCCTCCTGCTCCAAAGCTCCTCCAGAATTCATCAAAGATACCCGAATCACTTGACTACTCATACATAATATGAGTACCCAAGAGTTTAATAAAACAGAAAATAAATACTCAGGTCAGACAGGGGTCTGGTGTGAGTAAACGGTTTAAGATTGCTTAACTTTAGAAAATCCTTTGAAAAGAAAAGTATCATGTAAGACTTCCCACACATAAACATGGAAAAAGTTTCACCTTATGCTAACCAAAACATTTGATAGGAAATCCAGTGATATTATAATAGTATCTAGGGTTTTCAAGTAAATATGAAATAGCCTAAATTGTTACATGATTAAATTCCAGCTATTAGCCACAAAAGTGGGTAATAAAAACAAAACCGTAGGGTCCCGTAGGAAGAATGGGTTTCCATCAATGGCGGGGCTACTAGGGTACCGCCCGTTATAGTATGTGGCCTAGATCACCGTACCGAGGACCACTATTGTTCCCCTGCAACACAAGGCCGGGACCATTCCTTACTGAACAGTCCCGAACAAGACTACCCCGCAGTTGGCTGTAGATCCAACCGCCCACAAAGCCGAAATAAAAAGGGACATCTAGACAGGGGAAAATCTCATCCTACTTGGGCATGACCCACTTAATCTTGCTGCACCTTCCTTATTTTAGCCATTCCCCGTTGATGAGGCTTGAGGCTGCGATTACCTTTATACGACACATCTATCTTAGAATGCTCATCGTCTACCTGACGATGTTCTGAAAGCATTCAATCCATACAAGTCCGTTCCGGGTTCGAACAGAACCGAAGGCACTATCTTGTTGCACTCATTTTGGAGTCACCATCAGAGTCAACGACCATAGCCCTTGCACTCTGAATCACCATCTCGAACCTATAAGTACTATTTCCGTCAAACTCATCATGGAATCACCCCCAGAGTTATACTGACGAATAGTTCTTACACCTCGAGTCTTCACTTGCACTCCACTTGAATGTACGACCTAACGTTTAATTTGGATCAGTGTGGTTTTCGGATATCCAAATATGGAAACCTGATCACGGTCTCACCAAATCCAAACACCATTTTCATGTCCAAGTTGTACTTAAGGGTTTAAACAACAGATATTCAGAATATCACTTAACATAAATGGATGATTCACATTACGCAGATAGATAATCCACTATTATCACATTCATCCATACATATCACAAAGCAGCATATATATCTCAGATATATCACATTCATATCATCACATATCAATCAATGACATACGATATCACCCAATATCATTAACTCATCCAATGATACTCATCAACCAATCATTAATCATCCATACACAAGGTTTGATCCAACTTAATTAATTTAGTTAATCTTTACTTAATCACTTGGATTATCATCAATCCAGCTTACATATTCATTAATTAATTCCAAATTAATTAACTAACATCACTTAATTGTCCACTTTGAATTAATCATCCTTGATTAATTACTACTTAATTACTTTAAGTAATTATTCCTTAATTTACAAATTAAATTAATCATCTTGATTAATTATTTCTTAATTATCCAAGTAATTATCTCTTAATTACCCTTTTACATTAATCACACTTGATTAGTTATTATTTGATTACCTTGATAATTATTCCTTAATTATCCTTTAATTAATCACACCTGATTAATCACCTTTTTAAATTAATCATACCTGATTAATTACTTTTAATTAAATACTCTTGATTAACTACTTTTAATTAATCACATTTAAATGATTGCTTTTAATTAATCACACTTGATTAATTACTTTTTAATTACATTTAGTAATTAAAACTTACTTATAGATCAATTACCTTTTTAATTATAAATTAACAACTAATTATTTATTTTCATTAATTAATGATTTCTTCATTAATTAAATTTCTTTCTTAATTAATTACTTTAACAAGTAATTAATCACATTATTAAATACTCTTAATCCTTTTATTTATTTAACCATTAATTAAATAATTTAAACCTTTAATTACTTATATTAATTAATTCTTTAATTAATAACACAAGTGATTAACCCTTAATCACATCCACTTAATTATTCCCATAAAGTAATTATTATTTACTTAATTACCTCCAGTAATTAATCACTTAATTACTTCACCCAGTAATTATACTTAATTAACTCCAAAGTGATTATCTTTAATTAATCACTAATAAATTAATTAATTAATTACTTAACTAATCATTTAAATTTAATTAAATGATTCCTTAATTTCTTATATTATAAAGATTCTTAATTAAGAAAATCATTATCTTAATTAAATCATTTATATTAACCAATAAACTTTGATTATTAAAAAAAATTGAACTATCTTAATTATTTTCACAAACTTATTTATCTTTAACTAGATCAAAATTCTAAATTACTTAAGAAAATCTTTATTATATATAAATTACCAAATTCTTAATTATTAAACTTTATTTAAAATAAAATATATTAGAAATCAATAATATAAATATTCAAATAAACTTTTAAATCTTAAACTTTCCAAAGTTATTAAATAAAATTTCATACAAACTTTATTCAAATATTCACTTATTTTATTTTTAAAACTTTTATATTTCAAAATATAAAAATTTGTTTAAAACCTAATTTAAAAAAAATTTAGTTTTATAAATAAACTTGTTTATCTTTTGTTTTTAAAACTTTAATCATTTTCAAAGTCAAGTTTCTTTTTTTTCAAAACCTTTAAAAAACATTACTGTTAAAATTTTTAAAACTTTAAAAACTGCTGAACCCAAAACAAACCCTGCTCAACAAAACTCGAGTAGCCTACCGCAACAATCCCGCGTCGATCTCGAGTAAAATCAAACAAAACCCCGATTATCCCACATCTTATACCTGCTTCGAGCCAAAACAGTACCCAAAGAATGCTTCGAGCTCGAATCCTCCCCTTCCGAAAACCCATTACCTGATGCACATCAACGTGCACGGCCACACCGGTCGACGACGAACTCCATGCTGGCCTCCACTAAGTCGCAATTGACCACGACAACTATTCGCGACATCCAAAAATCCTACTTCGATCGAGCATCAAAATATGACCATCGAACCCATCAGTTCGAGATCACCATCACCATAAAATCCACCCTCCACGGCAACACCAACCTCGAGAAGACCCACCATCACCACCGTAGCTACGCCACAACCTCCTAACCCCACGGCAACCCCTGCGATCAAATCCGGTAGCTCCACATTGACGCAAAAGCCAATAGAACAACATCGGCATTC
The DNA here is from genome assembly GCA_030765085.1 of Allium cepa. Lineage (NCBI taxonomy): Eukaryota > Viridiplantae > Streptophyta > Magnoliopsida > Asparagales > Amaryllidaceae > Allium > Allium cepa. The sequence goes on from CM060938.1 coordinate 561,028,406, forward strand.
ACAAAAAATAAAACCCTACTTCCTCGATTTCCGGTCACCTCGATTATTAATAAAATACACAAGTATTTTTCTGATGATCTTCTACATTCCCTCAACCTCCATGCTCAACGGTGTTGCACAGTTCGCCGTCGTTCGCCACTATTTGACCGAAATGCCAAAAACAGATAAACCCAGATATCTCACAAATTCCCCAATTAAAAATTATGATACAAGCATTAAAAATCATAATGTCCTATTTGCAATTCAATTATGAAATCAAAATTAAAAATTGAGATCATAAAATTTTGACCCAAATTTCATTTTTACTGTAAATTGAAAAATATTAGTTAATCATTCATTTTAAAATCCTTTAACTATTTTTAGATGATAGATTATTTGATTACAAACAACTTCCATTTACAAATCATGAACTAATTCAAATCCAACATTGAGATATTGATTTAATTATGAAAAAGTGTGGTCTGTTCATATACACAGAGACCAGATGAACCATACAGGTATTCACATATATTTAATTCAATATGCATTCAATTTAATTTAAGAATTCCAAAAATCATCATGATAACCATCACAATACTAAGTTGAAATCAAGATTTAACTGTTTTTAAAAGATTCCATTTACTCACCTTTGTTTGCAGAGGACAGAGCTGAAGTTAATGACAGCATTTTCCGGGTTCTTGAATTAAGTTGCATGTTGAATTTTAATCCTACTGCTGAACTTCCCTTTGCTTCTGATTGTACTTGATTCCAGTTGCATGTTGATTGAATTTCCTGAATCTATCCTTGCATGTTGATTAAATTTCCAGATCGTCTTCTTTGTTTTCAGATTTTACAGATTCATTTTATTTCAGGTTTAACAGATTTCCTTCTTTTTCTTTGATTTGAATTATGTTTGAGTTTTGGTTGAGAATGTAGAAAAGAATTTTGCTGAAGAATAAAACTCTTCCTTTAATTTTACAAATTTAATTTTTTATTTTTACCAAGAGAATAACACTTGTCAGTTAAATGCCTTAGTTATTTTACACCTATGCTCAAAGATTTACAAGTGTCATTAACAAATATTAATATACTTACAAGTGTAATTTAATTTTTTATTAATGATTTATAAACGTTATTTTCTTATTTAATAATCTATTTAAATTATGAATGTAATATTTATGTGATTAAAAATGTGTACTTATCTTTTAATAAATATTCATGTGAATTCAAATAACTTATATTTTGATCAAATCATATAACATATGTTTATACATTTGAGAAATTTATTTTAACTCTATATATAAAGTTCTTAAAACAAACTTATCTTATGTTAAAATTAAAATGAAAGAATACTGAAAACAATTGAACTTTTAAATTTAAATCTTAACTAAAACTCAGGTTTAAAATATATATATATATATATATATATATATATATATATATATATATTAAATAAGAAATTAACTTTGTTATTAAAATTTAAATCTCAAATATCATTTCAAAAGTATTAGATCAAATTAAAATTTCAAATTTCAAATTATGTATAATAAAGTTTGAAAACAGTTATTAAATTCAATATAATTTTTAAAACACAAATACAAACCATAATATATATATATATATATATATATATATTACAATTTAAATATACAGCTTTTATTACATTAAAAACTTCCTATTTACGAGATATATCAATATATATATATATATATATATATATTATAAATAGAAAATATTTTGATTAGCTTTTGAAAAATAAACCTTGCCAATTTTAAATAGCTAAAATAAATATTTCCAAATCATTAGTTTTCAAAAGAATTAAACTTGCCAGTTTATATTGTTAAGAAAAATGTTGATAGATATTGTCAAATTATTATTATCAGCCTTTAAAATAATTTTAACTTGTCAATTTATAATGTAAAATGATCAAATAAATTTAATTATCAACAAAGATTATTAAATTGATATTGCTTAAAATTCCGGGTCGTCACATGAATATTTACGAACAAACTGTAAGTCTCCACTCGAAAGTTGTCACAAGAGTTTCAATCGAACAAGTCCAAGAATTAATCGACGAAGTAAATGCAAGCGTTTCATACCACTTGTTTTACTAAGCCGTTTAATTGGTTTTCTCATAACGAGTGAGGTAAAGGTTTGTATATACTAATAGGTGGAAAATCGGTTTTAAATAACGAGCTTTGAAATAAAATAGTGTTGAAATCATTTTGATGAAAGAGTTTTGATATTTACTACTAGTGTAGAAAACCTTTATATTTTTAAAGTGACAAATCACAGAAATGATTGTAAAACCAATCAATCACCAAAATTCACATTCGAAGCCGTGAATCAAATCCAAAGGAATCGATACCAAATCCATCAAAATGGATATTCCAAAAAATTCCGAAAATGAAGTCATCAAAGTCCATAAATGATAATAATAAGTCGGATCAACATGAATCGATTAAAATTGGAAACCCAAACGACTTGGGCAAATTGGGTTGAGATAAGCAGATTCAGACGTCTGAAATTTCCAATTCAGACGTCTAAATCTGGGAAAATAAATATTTCCAGTTTAGTATTCAGATGTCTGAATCTATAATTTCATACGTCTGAAAATGGCTAATTTTAGCCTATTTCCTTTATAGTTGAACACGAGCAATTTCTGACGTCTGAAATATATAATTCAAACGTCTGAATCTGGAAAATAAAGTTTTTGCCCATAAAAATATTCTGACGTATGAATCCTTTATTTCAGACGTCTGAAACTGAATCTTTGGGCATTTTCTTGCCTAAGCCAATGATGGACAAACCATATCAGAAGCAATCAGATGAGTGACGGTTACGAGGGGTTTACGCCAAACGACTACCCAACCTCAAAGACTCACCAATACACTCCGATCAACATGTCCAATATCCATATAAGGATTTTCATAGATTTTGTTTTCAAAACACCAAAAATTGGAGTATTCACCAAATCAATCCAGATCAAAATCAAATGAACACGTAGAGATGTTAGAATTCATACCTAACAATCAAAGATAATTATAGACTTAGATGTGAGATAAAAATCTCACCTTTTTCATGAAAACAAGGATGGAGAAGCAATAGAGCAAGGTAAGAACAATCACTCTTTAATTCCAACCTAAGAAGCTTGAATCTAAGCTTAAAAGAAGAACATTTCTTAAGTTAGACTTTAGGGATTTCCGAAATTGAAGGTAGAATGAGTTGGAGAAGAAGAAGAGGATGCTTACCAATAGCTTCTCTTTGAATTTGGAGTTAGAACTTGGATTTGCAATGGAACTAGCGCTTAGGAATTCTAATTCTTTTTCTCTTCCCCCATTTTTATGAAAGCTTGGAGTGTTAGGAAATGAAAGTGAATGAAGAGAAGTGGGGGTGGAGCTAGGGTTAATAGTTTAAGCAAACCCAAACCCAAAGTCCAAAGTGCAAGGGTCAAAATTTTAGCTAGCTCCAAACATATCAATGTTTATACACAAAAAGGTCGCAAACGGCGTTTTGAACTCAATGGAAGTTGTCCCGAGTCCTAGTTCGACCGTTTGCAAAATGTAGCATTTCAGACGAAAATCCGAATAACGATACTATTTTTAAATAAAATATTTAAATATACAATCGTAAAATATGCGAGTTGTTACAGACTCCCCTCCTTAAAGAAATTGCGTCCTCGCAATATTTCAGAAGAAAATAAAAAGTAACAACCATAAAAGCATATCAACACAAAAGAAATTTGAAACAAGAAGTTCACCTCTAAGGAGCACGAGAGAGTAAGTCCGGATGTGTTCGCTGGATGAATTCTCTAGATTCCCAAAAGCAATCCATAGGATTTGAAGACCATTGGACTTTCACAAGAGGAACATCTTTATTTCGAAGGCATTTAACCTCCGAAGCAATGATATAAATAGGATGTTTCTTATAAGTTAAATTAGGCGAAACTTCAATTTCTTCAATAACACCGGGCTCAACAATAGAATCAGAATCTGAAGGCATTTCCGTAGTTGAGAAACGTGAAACACGTCATGAATAGCAGAAAATTGAGCTGGTGACAAAAGGCGATAAGCCACAGAACCAATATGTTCGGTGATGGGAAATGGACCAATATATCGAGGTGCTAATTTTCCCGATCGACTGAAACGCACAACACCCTTCATAGGTGAAACACGAATAAACACAAAATCTCCCACAGAAAATTCCAATTTTCTTCTTCGATTATCGGCATAGGATTTTTGCCTATTTTGAGCTTCTTTCATCCTATGGCGGATAAGATCAATCTTTTCTGTGGAATCATGAATAAAGTTTGGACCTAAAACCAGCTTCTCACCAACCTCAAGCCAACAAGAAGGAGATCGGCATGGCCTTCCATAGAGTGCCTCAAAAGGCACCATAGCAATACTAGATTGAAGCTATTATTATAGGAAAACTCAACAAGAGAAATATGATCTTCCCAACTTCCACCTAAATCAAGAACACATGCACGAAGAAGATCTTCAAGAGTTTGATTCACATGCTCGGTTTGTCCATCGGACCGAGAATGATAAGCGGTGCTAAAATTAAGCTTCGTTCCTGAAGATTTTTGAAGACTCTTCCAAAATCCACTGGTAAACAATGGATCATGGTCGCTAACAATATAAGTAGGAGCTCCATGCAATTTAATAGTTTCTTTAATAAAGATTATGGCCAAAAGAGGTAAGGTCCGATTGGACCGAACGGGAATAAAATGGACGGATTTAGTAAGTCTATCAACTATCACCCATAGGCTATCATGACCTGAATGAGAACGAGGAAGGCCGTCAATAAAATCCATGAAAATTTGATCCCACTTCCAAATCGGAATGTCCAAAGGTTGTAATAACCCACCGGACCTTTGATGCTCGGCCTTAACGATTTGGCAAGTCATGCAACACTTAACAAAGTTAGCAATATCAGATTTCATCTCATCCTAATAATAAATTCGCTTCATATCCGCATACATTTTACTACTACCGGGATGAATGGTAAATTTAGAACGATGTGAATCTTCTAAAATATCTTTAGGAAGATCACGAATATTTGGCACGATAAGTCTACCAAATTTTCGAATAACGCCACGAGAATCAATATCGAAGTCTCTCAAACCTTCAACATCAATTTTATCTCTAAAACTTTGGCTAAGAAGAGCCAATTCGGGATCTAACTTCTGAGCTTCAAAGATGCGGTCTAAAAGAGAAGGATGATCCTCAAGGCTACATAAAACAAGAGATGAACATAAATCGGATTCACGATCTCGAATCTCACAAGTGGGAAAAGTCTCGAGATCATTCCATTCGGATATCATCATAGAAACAACCGCTTGTTGCTTATGGCTAAATGCATCGACAACACGATTTCCCTTTCCAGGAATATAAAGAATATCAAGATCATAAGATGCAAGGAATTCGAGCCAACATTGTTGACGCAAATTAAGTTCCTTTTGGGAAAATAAATACTTTAAAGATTTATGATCGATGTAGAGAACAAATTTTTCTCCCAAAAGATAATGACGCCAAATACGAAGGGTGAAAATAATAGCCGCGAGCTCTAAATCATGGGTGGCATATCTAGTCTCGGCTGGCTTTAATTGCCTAGAAGCATAAGCAATAACACGATCCCTTTGCATAAGAATGGCTGCCAAACTAACACGACTAGCATCGGTATAAACAATAAAATCATGGTTCCCCTCGGAAATCACAAGAATAGGAGCATCGGAAAGGAGTTCTTTTAATTTCTGAAAAGAAGCTTCACATTTGTCTGACCAAATATATTTAACTCCTTTCTTTGTTAAGCTAGTAAGAGGCACGACAATTTTAGAAAAGTCCTTTATGAACCGACGGTAATAGCCCGCCAATCCAAGAAAGCTACGGATTTCTATAACACTTTTTGGTCTCTTTCAATTTTTAATCGCTTCAATCTTTGAAGGATCCACGAGAATTCCAAATTCGAAAATAATATGGCCAAGAAATTTCACACGAGATTGCCAAAAATGGCATTTAGAAAATTTTGCTTTCAATTGATTGCTTCTAAGAGTTTCCAACACAATCCGAAGATGCTTTTCATGCTCTTCCTCGGTTTTAGAATACAAAAGAATATCATCAATAAAGATGAGAACAAATCGATTGAGGAAGTCTTTGAAAACTCGATTCATAAGGTCAACGAAATAAGTTGGAGCATTGGCATAACAAGCCATTCATAAGATCCATAACGAGTACGGAACGATGTCAAAAGAATGCTATCCTCTGCAATACGAAGCTGATGGAAACCAGTTGCTAAGTCTAATTGTGAAAAGACTCTAGCACCACTAAGCGGATTAAGTAAATCATCAATCCGAGGTAAAGGATTTTTATTCTTGATGGTGAGATCATTAAGCTTGCCGTAGTCAACGCAAAGCCTAAGTGCACCATCGGATTTCTTCACAAAAATAGCTGAAGCTCCCCAAGGAGAGGAACTAGAACGAATAAATTGCTTCGTCTCTAATTCGAATAATTGTCAACGTGTCTCCTCATTTTCTTTATTGGACAGACAATAAGGAGGACGAGTGATAGGTAGAGCTCTAGGGATTAGATTGATTCTGAACTCAATTGCTCGCTTAGGTGGTAATCCTAGAACGGGCTCGAATATGTCAGAAAATTCACGAACAACGTGAAAAAGAGAAATAACATCTTCCTCATCATCATTATCGTCATCATGAGGATTTAAAGAATATAAAGATGCTGCCAAGTTGGAATTCGAATCTTTAAGAACAATAGTAATCTGCTTAATAGATTGAGGATGTCGAAGATGAATAGTCCGCTGAGGACATAGGATATGGTCTTCATAACGGTTAAGCCAATCCATTTCCAAAATCATTCCGAAGCCTAAGTACCGCATAACATGCAAATCGGCTCGGAAAGAAAAATCACATAAAATAATCTCGACATCTTTACAAAGCAAACCGAATGTTGCGGATCCACCAACCGAATTCGCAATTCTCAAAGAAGTCATTAAAGCCATAACACTCAAAGAAAAAGTATCAACAAGCTCTTTTGATATAAAAGAATGGGATGCACTCGTATCAAAAAGAACTCGAAGATCAAAAAACATAATAATGCCATCAAGGATAGAATGAGAAATACTTTGACCACGAGAAGTGTTACTAGGAGTTTGCACCACACTTAGATTTCCCCCCTTCTTGCCTTGAAGTTTGGGACATTCAGATATATAATGACCCAAACTTTTGCAATAGCGACAAGCAAGGGGCTTTGAACACTTATTTGCATAATGGTCCTTAGAACCACAATTGTAGCAGTGCCCACCACTAGAGGTAGAAGTCTTTGCTACAGGAGTTGCTTGCTTCCCTTTCTTATTGGGTAAGGGCCTTTGAACTTATTAGGCCTTTTTTTGTTGTCGTTGAAGTTTGGTTTGGCACTCACAAATTCAACATCGCTTTCCTTATCTGCCTCTTCAAGTCGAAGAGCGATATCAATAAGTTGCTCAAAAGAAACTTCCAATTTCAGAAGTAATGGCTTCTTGAGTTTCTTATTCAAGCCATAGACAAATCTCTAATTCTTCTTCAATGGGGTATTAATGTACTCAACCCCGTATTTAGAAAGAGATTCGAAAGTTGCGACATATTCCACCACAGAAGATTCACCTTGAACAAGGTCAATAAAACGACGGACCAAAGTCACTTTTTCAGCTTCCGGCACAAACTTTGATTTGAATCATTTCTGGAATTTCTCGCAAGTAAGATCCGCTTTGATTACTTCAGAAATAAGAAGCTCATACCAATCTAATGCTCTTTCTTGGAGCATGCTAGAAGCCACTTGGACTAGATGAAGATCAATAAGATTCATGCAAGAAAAGATGCGATCGCATATTCTAAGCCAAGCTTGGACTTGAATGACGCTTTCGGAACCCTTGAATTGCTTCCCACCCAAGTTGGTATAGTCACTGCACAAGCGTGCAAACTCGTATTTAGGGTGAGTAGGCTCTGGAATGGGTCCGAAAACTTGAGCATTCTTTACCAGATCAAGAAGTTGTTATGCAGACATAAATACTCCATCTAGGGGAGTAGCACTAGATTGATGAGCGCTGGGATGGCCTGGTCTAACCATTTCTCTTCTTTAAAAAAGAAAGAAAGAAGAAGAAAAAGGTTATTCACAGAATGAATATTAAACAATAATGATTGATAAAACAAGGCATCACAAAAGAAATAGGATAGAATGGGTCTAATGACTCGAATTAAATCCTAAGGCACGACTCCTAAGATGGACTTAGGACGATGATCCTTGTTAAATTATTCTATATTGTTCTGAAGTTTAGATCTGATACCAAGCTATGATGCCCCACCTCTATACTCACACTAGCCAAGAACACTACGAAGTAATACCGTCAACTAGCACGAAGAATAAGGCTATTGAGGAGCGGCCATCCGTGTAATTGCTTTGTGCGAGCACCGATATGTCAGGTAGTATAACATGCATAGGAAATCCGACACACCGATACAAACTCAAAGCTACTACATAGTGGCTATAATATCTTCGGAAACAAATATAGAAATAAACATAACACAAATCAGTCATAGACATCCATATCACGAAGGCGGAAAAAGATATGAATATAACACATAGAAGTGTATATCAGAGTAGTGGTCAAACAAGTTCCACAATATCAAAAAAGAATAGATACAAGTGCTACACAAAAGAATATGTATACATCTATGAGTCTATATCTTGAGTGTATAACAACAAAAACTACCAATCTAATGTAGTTAGCCAAAAGTCAGATGATACTCCCAGATGAGGAGTCAAGTAGAAGCACCTGTAACATCTCCGCCTGACCCGAGTATTATTTAATAAGAAAATAATAAACAGATCAGTCTAGCTATAAATATCTGATAAAGTAAGATGGAATAAGAGATATGACAAAATGTACGATAACATTAATGCCATACTATGAAAAGTATTCATTTAACATCAACAAAATCATACAATACCTCAATTATCTCAAAAGCACCAAAAAGAAAGTCATATTCTTCACCATATTCACCAAACCACAAATATTGATAAATATATCAATGCTAATCAGAAAAGTTTAGTGAAACACAAATTCACCAATGCACAAATATTGATAAAGCTTATCAATGTAAATCATGAAAATTGGTGAAACACAAATTCTGGAAATCATCAATAGAAATCCATAAATCACAAAAAGGGGGAGGCCTATCACAAAACGGGAGCATGAAAATTCACCAACACGTGTATCACAAAATGGAACGCTATTCCATGGTTGCTAACCATTTATTTTGAGCCGAAGCTCCACAAAACGGTTCGAAGACCATGGGTCGCTACCCTACCAATTTTGAGCCGAAGCTCCACAGAAACGGGGTTTAGTCTCCCTCGTAGACAAAGTGACATCGCACATTGCTAGTCTAAATCACAAAATGATCATCATCAATCATCAAGAAGTGTCAATTACACTAAGCTAGTAAATAGATGAGTTTAGCTTCATGTCCCATAACCACTAGCTTAACTTAAATATTTACGAACAAACTGTAAGTCTCCACCCGAAAGTTGTCACAAGAGTTTCAATCGAACAAGTCCAAGAATTAACCGAAGAAGTAAACACAAGCGTTTCATACCACTTGTTTTACTAAGCCGTTTAATTGGATTTCTCATACGAGTGAGGTAAAGGTTTGTATATACTAATAGGTAGGAAAACGGTTTTAAATAACGAGCTTTGAAATAAAATAGTGTTGAAATCGTTTTGATGAAAGAGTTTTGATATTTACTACTAGTATAGAAAACCTTTATATTTTAAAGTGACAAATCACAGAAATGATTGTAGAAACAACCAATCACCAAAATTCACATTCGAAGCCGTGAATCAAATCCAAAGGAATCGATACCAAATCCATCAAAATGGATATTCCCAAAAATCCCAAAAATGAAGTCATCAAAGTCGATAAATGATAACAATAAGTCCGATCAACACGAATCAATTAAATTGGAAACTCACACGAATTAGGAAAATTGGGCTGAGATAAGTAGATTCAGATGTCTGAAATTTCCAATTCAATTGTCTGAATCTGGAAAAATAAATATTTTCAGTTCAGTATTCAGACGTCTGAATCTATAATTTCAGACGTCTGAAAATGGCTAATTTTAGCCTATTTCCTTTCTGGTTGAACATGAGCAATTTCAGACGTCTGAAATATATAATTCAGACGTCTGAATCTAGAAAATAAAGTTTTTACCAAGAATAATATTCGAACGTCTGAATCCTTTATTTCAAACGTCTGAAACTGAAGCTTTGGGCATTTTCTTGCCTAGGCCAATGATGGCCAAACCATATCGGAAGCAATCGGATGAGTGACGGTTACAAGGGGTTTAAGCCAAACGACTACCCAACCTCAAAGACTCACCAATACACTCCGATCAACATGTCCAATATCCATATAACGATTTTCATAGATTTTGTTTTCAAAATATCAAAAATTGGAATATTCACCAAATCAATCCAGATCAAAATCAAATGAACACGTAAAGATGTTAGGAATTCATACCTAACAATCAAAAATAATTATAGACTTAGATGTGAGATTAAAATCTCACCTTTTTCACAAAAACAAGGATAGAGAAGCAATAGAGCAAGGCAAGAACAATCACTCTTTAATTCCAACCTAAGAATCTTGAATCTAAGCTTAAAAGAAGAACATTTCCTAAGTTGGACTTTAGGGATTTCTGAAATTGAAGGTAGAATGAGTTGGAGAAGAAGAAGATGATGCTTACCAATAGCTTCTCTTCGAATTTGGAGTTAGAACTTTGATTTGCAATGGAACTAGGGCTTAGGAATTCTAATTTTTTTTCTCTTCACCTATTTTTATGAATGCTTGGAGTGTTAGGAAATGAAGGTGAATGAAGAGAAGTGGGGGTGGAGCTAGAGTTAATAGTTTAGGCTAACCCAAACCCAAAGTCCAAAGTGCAAAGGTCAAAATTTAGCTATCTCCAAACATATCAATGTTTATACTCAAAAAGATCGCAAGCGGCGTTTTGAACTCAATGGAAGTGGTACCGAGTCCTAATTCGACCGTTTGCAAAAAGTAGCATTTCGGACAAAAATCCAACTAACGATACTATATTTAAATAAAATATTTAAATATACAATCGTAAAATATGCAGGTAGTTACAATTTCCCCTTTTAAAACCAAATCAGTATGGTATCATTTTTATTTCAAATATATCCTTTTCTAAAAGCTTAACACTTTCAAAGTTATAATATTTCGAAACCAAACTCTTGAAATATAACCTTTCAAACATAAAACTTTGAATTTCATAACTTTGAAACACAATTACACCACTTAGATGGCTTAAATATTAAATTACTTTATAAAATAAAATAGCTTCTTCAATTTCATAAATAAATTCCAAATACATATTTGAACCCCAAATAAACCATTTCAATTTCAATATATTTCAAAGCTTTATATATTCCACCATTTCAAAACTAATTCTTTGATAATTCCATATATATCAAATTCCATTACTATTATTTAGATTTGAAATGTTTACTTAATAAATCCAATAACATTTAAGTAAAACCTTTAAACTTCAAATAACTGGATATTCTTTCAATTTATTTAACTTGATATATTCATTCAAATCAGCTTGATATTCATTTAAAACGCATTAAACCAAAATCAAGTTGGAAAAATCATACCCTTTAAAAACCTCAATTTTATTTAAATTTCAAATCAAATTCATTCGAGTATAATTCTTAAATAATTTAATTTAAATCAATTTCATATTTATGTTCCAACCTAAATTTTATTTAAGTCATTATAAACTCTATATACAATATAATTCAAACAAATACTTAACCATAGTATATAAAACCATCAAACTTTATTAATTGGCTTATTTTATATTTCAAAACAAATTCACACATAGATACAAATCAATAATAAAATAACATTAATATAACATCTGAAATCAATATTTATCTAACCCATATACTTCTTTACAAAACCATAGAAATCATTTCAAAATATTTTTATTTATAGACCGCGGTGTCTGTATATAATTTTCTATCCCATGGTCAAGTGATACGGATATTTATCATTTCAATCCGTAATTTAAAAAATAAATACAGTTATATATCATTTCAAACCGCAATCCCGAATGAAATAAAATCCATAACAACTTGCAGTTTATAATAGTATAAAATACAACATCCATTCATTCAATATCAATCATCAAACATTTATCACAATCATTATCCAATTCAATCAATAACATCAATATAGGGCAGATAATAAATAACAGGCATTTACTGGCAATTTATATTCAATAATAAATTAAATAACTATTTAACTGGCAGTTTATATGCAATAATAAATTAAATAACTATTTAACTGGCAGTTTATATGCAATAATAAATTAAATAACTATTTAATTCAATAAATTCAATTTTACCGAGATGATGATTAAAAATATGTCAAACAATCGTAAATAAATTTCTAATCACATCATAATTTGATTTAACGAGCAGAAGAAATTTTAGAAGTTGTGAGTGGGTTAAAACACCCACCTTTTGAATTTAAATTGAATTTACATCCAATTTAAACCCAAAATTCAAACAATCTCAGAATTCATCCAGACCAGCGTCGAAATGTCCGAAATTCCAATACGAACCTAGCGGAGAAAACCACGTGTGAAACAGACCTCGTATATGAAAGTTATGTGAGTTAGAACATATGAAAATTTAATTTAATTAAAATAGACAAAGCAAAATAATATTACACGTCATTATCTCCTTTTCCTCACGTGGCTACAGGAACAAGGCATTCATTCACATTGTATTACATGCGCCTGCACCAACATTTGACCAACCACCGCCTTCGCCGGCGATCGCCATCGACCAAGCCGCCACCACCCGTGTGATCCTCACCACCACAGGCTAGTCGCGGCCCCCTCCCAAGTGACGCCGCCGCTGTCGAAACCCTAACCCTCAAATTCCAGCCATTACACATCGATTCAGACAGAACGACCACCATCATAAGCCTCCATGCGACAATCTCCACCAAACCCATAAATCGATTTCACCGGTTGGAGCAAAAATCAAAAAGCCCCAAATCGAATTCACGGTTTTGCGATTTGAAGCATTGACTGCGATTTCTGGCTCACTTGAGGATTGTTTGCAGAAACAGATTCCAAAAGCAGATTCACGTCGCTGAGACCTTCGTGTCATATACTTTTTGAATTTTTTGAGGAGTTTGATTTTTCAATTTGATTTTTAATTAGGATTTGAAGTTCGAGAATTAGGGTTTGCAGCCAGTGGAATGAGGAGGAGAAATTTGAATTGTTCATACAGAAATGATAATAAGAAATAGGCTAGGGTTTATATCCGTATATATATATAGGTAGGGTTGGAAAATAAAAGAACGAATACGAATGATTTGGATCGTTGAACGATAAATGGCCCAAATAGCCTGTTCTGACTCCAAAACGAAATTGGATCAACCCATGTATCAAAATAGACGTTTTTAAATATTTTAAATGCAATAGAACAGGTTTCAAGTCCAAATTCCATTGTATGAAGAAGTTATGCTAAAATCAAGTTGTTCCAGATTGATTTCAATTGATTTCAACTAAACTGATTTCAAGGCATTTCAAGCCCACACGATCAAACGCCAAGCCCGATCGTTATGAAACTTGAAATCCTATAACAATTCACCATTACGGATTCGAAAAACTGGTTTCGTCGAAATCTGAGTCAGTGGCCAAAATGGCTATTTTCCAGTTAATCAATAAATTGACATTTTATGGGTGTAATTAACATTGCTTTATATTACATTTCATTAATATATGTTTCATTCTATATTAATTCCTATTAACGTGATACTTTATTTCATTTAATTTAAATATCCATTTATTACAGCTCAAAATCCAACAAATTAATCAAACGTGAATTTCAATCGTTTTCATTCAATCAATTGCCATATTATGGGTAGAGTTTACATTGGTTACTTCTTGTTGAATTAAAATCTTCAAAGACAAATTAAATCTACCCTAACTGCACTAATTAAGTCAATTAACTGCAATTGGTTTCAAATTAAATTTTATGAACTAAATAAATAGGTAACTTATAACAATTGTTACCATTAAACTTAAATTACCGTTAAGTTTATTACTTTCAAACAAATATTATAATTACTTCCAGAATATTTATTTTATTCAATTACCATTTATTATAATTTAAATTCATTAATTAATTCAATGCTTACATTTGTTTTCTTATATTCAATTTGTAGCTAAGTATAACATCTACATTATTTCCAATTTACTAATTACCATCCATTATACCTTACAATTGTTCAATTTATTGGGATTGCGCTAAATTAGTCATTTATTAACTTGCATTAACATTCTTACATTTCATTCCCATTATAAATTCATTAACAAATTACAAATTCTTATTTATTTCAGATTTAATTACCAAAATCTTATTAAATTAACAAATTTAATTATCGAAATTTTATGGGTCGTTACACTCTCCCACACTCAAAACTTTTCGTTACCTAAAAGGAAAAGAAGGAAAAAGAAGGAATTAAGAAAACAATACATCTTGTTCAAAAATATTAACTTTATAAACAAATAAATTTATAAAATTAATTCATTTAAATAAAATATACCAATCTATAGCTGTTAAATCTTTTTATACTTAAATTAATGAAGTTTGGAAACATTTTCAAAAAAATTCTATGTCCAAAATTTACGGAAAATTTCGACAAAGTCTTCTTTGTACGGAGAGGCTCGAGAGAAAATATAGCATCAAATATAACAATATGCAACATATATTTTTCAAGTAATATGTATCCCAACACGGGAAAAATAATATAATAGCGCTATAAAACCGTAATCCGAAAACGTGCCTATTTGTCGGGAAATTAATGCTTATTTTATGAAACTAAAAGCAGTAGCAATTGCTTCCATAACCTGTATTTCACTTATATAATCTAAAAAAGAGTTAATAATTATATAAAATGAAATGTTAGAACTTGTTTCAACCACTAATAACTAAATCAATATAGACAACCATCATTTGCAACCAACAGCATACACATTCAATACAAATCAACATCCAAGCATGACAAACAATTGGTTTGTTCGGGTTAAGGCACTTTATATCACATAGAATAACAAATAACTATGAAGTATTCCACTTACTCAACAGTTTTAGATAAACTCAATAGATTATTCATACATCTAAGCAATTAAAAGTATCTTTTACCCAAACAACTCATAAACCAAAACAAACAACAATTCCAAACGATAGATCAAGTTAATCTTTATCAATTTCATTTCATAACCTTTGTTGTTTGATTTCTTTTCTTTCATATAATGATTTATCTTTTTAATTTACATTTATTTCTTGCAAATTTTCATTTTTTTAATTTTCATTTATATTGTATAAATTTTCTTTTTATTGTAATACATTCATTCATTTCTCAATTTCATTTATTTACGTTCATTTATTAATATTATTCTTGTCCAAATTCAAATTTCTTAGCATATCAATTTATTAATTTAAGTTCATAACAAATGTAACATTAAATTCTTATTTATAAAAGAATTTCATTAAATACTTTCATTACCTCAAGTTTATTACTTGTATAATGTCCTTTACAATTTCTTATTAACCTTCCAACTTTTTACATATTTAGGTAAGTTATATGTGCAATTGGAAATTATACAAGTTCATCTTATTTCTTTTAATAAATGAAACGTTCAATAATCATAAATTTCTACTTTATTGTTGTTTCATTCATAACCTAGCATTTAATTTCTTATTTTAATTAAAGATTCCAATTATTAATTAGTTACATTCCATTTCACTACAATAATTGAAACTATTAATTAACGGAAACTTAAGAACTAAATACCGGGTTAAGTTTCAAATCATTTTAAAATAATAGATAGATGTATACACTTACAATTTATGTATCCAATTATATTTAAAACAATTTGAAATTTTTATTTGTTTATTAAAATAAATCTGTAGTAAAACTACTACAATGGCCTTCCCACTTCGAAACTCAAAAATGAATGTCGATGATGCGTGCACTCATCATCGAAATTATTTTCCAACGATAGAGTAGGTAGTACAGAATTTATTTCTTTGCTAAATTTCTTTAAAACAATTCTTTCAAATTGTATTGAAATATTTATATCAGAAAATACTTCTAACTAATATTGTTATTATATTCCAAAATCATTTGAAAGAAAATTTCAAATACCCCAGAACTTGTTTCCAATTTATTCTCCTTTATTTTCCTTTCAAATTTAATTTCAACCAATATCTATAAATTTCACTACCTAACAACCAATGTATTACAACCAAATATATATCTTATTGATAAAAATTTATTTTATATATAGAAAATATAATAGGCAAAATTATTTCATTCACCTATATTCAAAAAAATATTGTGTCGGTCTGTCCTATTAAGTGTTTAGAAATCCCTATTGATGTCATAACGTCCGATGCACCAACCAGAATTTATAGATACAAAACGGAACATATTAATACAATATTAAAACCCTTTTTATAACGCTAACAAATACACCCTCTCATATATATATGCTCAGAGACTTATCATAGGGTATTATTACCCTATAAATAAAGAGTCAGACCCCAGAAAGCTAAGGTTTATCACTAAACCAAAGCTCTGATACCAGATGTAACATCCCGCCTATTTGTACGTTTTAAATCGACGCTAAATCACACACGTCAGACTCAAACCATCCAAAAGGACGGATTGTTATAGGGTAAATAAGAAAAGTATAGAAAGAAATAAAACAAAACAGAATCTCTCAATGGAACGATAAAATATAATAATCAACTAAACAGTTCATGAAGCTGTTTACAAAATATTCGATTATACTTATACAATACATATCAGAGTTACACATACCAGAGAATAATAACTAATGTAGTGGAACAGTATGAATGCAGTGGAATAATATAATAAATAATAGTAATAAAATCTTCATCTTCATCCTCCAAAAATAAAGACTTTGAATCCTTAAATGCTCAAACTGTCCTGAGCGAATTGAAAAGACAAAACACTCGAGTCAGAACTAAAAGATCTTATGTAAGTTAAATCAACTATAAATAATATGAGTGGAACAGCGTTAGAGATGTTTACGGGATTTGACATCTCCTATCCAGTGTCTAATGTAAGTGCAGTAACTTAAGAGATGCTCGGGATTCACATCTCCTAAGGATCCATTAAACTATTTACTATGTAGTAATATTTCGCTATTATAATAGTGTTTAATAGTAAAATAAACTTACTTTTAAATAGCGTTAAGGGGTTACCCATATATCCCTTAACACGTAATAGTGCCAATAGTCTATACAGTACCGTAATACCTCCTGATCGGGAGGCTGCCAGAGGATAATCCATAGGTACGACACAAATCAAACTCGTACAAGGCGTGCTAGGGTAGGTGATACGGCACAACTAGACAATGCCAGGGTAGATATACCAATTACGCTTCCGGACCGGTGGTAATGTGTAGAAGCTACTACCGCCCACCTCGAGCCACACCCCCGAAATCAAAAGGGCCCAAATCAATCACAAAGTAATAGAATGCTATCGAAGGAGTGTGTCCGATAAACGGTGCTACCTTCTTAACCCATCGATCGCTCCTGCTTTAGCCACCTTATGCTAACTCACGGGAGTCGGGTCCACGTATTTACCTCAAAGGAAACGCCGCCACCATCCTACTTCATTCTGGAATCTCCACCGCGTACACGGTTATTAAAGTGGTTTTCAGAGTTGGCAGAGAGTATCGAAACTTTCGATCCCAGTCTCTTTAACAACCAAACGTTATTATAACACCGCGGTCATTTCAAAATAATTATACTTCAAAGCTAGAATATACTATCCATTTCAAAACCATGTAAACACGATATCATTTCCCCTTTTAAAACCAAATCAGTATGATATCATTTTTATTTAAAATATATCCTTTTCTAAAGCCATAACACTTTCAAAGTTATAATATTTCGAAACCAAACTCTTGAAATATAACCTTTCAAACATAAAACTTTGAATTTCATAACTTTGAAACACAACTGCACCACTTAAATTGCTTAAATATTAAATTACTTTATAAAATAAAATAGCTTCTTCAATTTCACAAATCAATTCCAAATACAGATTTGAACCTCAAATAAACCATTTCAATTTCAATATATTTCAAAGCTTTAAATATTCCACCATTTCAAAACTAATTATTTGATAGTTCCATATATATTAAATCAATTACAATTATTTAGATTTGAAATGTTTACTTAATAAATCCAATATCATTTAAGTAAAACCTTTAAACTTCAAATAACTAGATATTCTTTCAATTTATTTAACTTGATATATTCATTTAAATCAGGTTGACATTCATTTAAAACGCTTTAAACCAAAATCAAGTTATAAAAATCATACCCTTTAAAAACCTTAATTTTATTTAAATTTCAAATCAAATTTATTCGAATATAATTCTTAAATAATTTAATTCAAATCAATTTCATATTTATCTTCCAACCTTAATTTTATTTAAGTCATTATAAACTCTATATACAATATAATTCAAACAAATACTTAACCATATTATATAAAACCATCAAACTTTATTAATTGGCTTATTTTATATTTCAAAAAAAATTCACACATAGCTGCAACTCCATAATAAAATAACATTAATATAACATCTGAAATCAATATTTATCTAATCCATATATTTCTTTACAAAACCATAGAAATCATTTCAAAATATTTTTATATATAGACTGCGGTGTCTGTATATAATTTTCTATCCTATGGTCAAGTGATACAGATATTTATCATTTGAATCCGTAATTTAAAACGTAAATACAGTTATATCATTTCAAATCGCAATCCCGAATGAAATAAAATCCATAACAACTTGCAGTTTATCACAGTATAAAATACAACATCCATTCACCCAATATCAATCATCAAACATTTATCACAATCATCATCCAATTCAATCAATAACATCAATATAGTGCAGATAATAAATAACAGGCATTTACTGGCAATTTATATTCAATGATAAATTAAATAACTATTTAACTGGCAGTTTATATGCAATAATAAATTAAATAACTATTTAACTAGCAGTTTATATATAATAATGAATTAAATAACAATTTAATTCAATAAATTCACTTTAACTGAGATGATGATTAAAAATATGCCAAATAGTCGTAAATAAATTTTTAATCACATCATAATTTAATTTAACAAACATAAGAAATTTTAGAAGTTGTGAGTGGGTTAAAACACTCACCTTTTGAATTTAAATTGAATTTGAATCCAATTTAAACTCAAAATTCAAACAGTCCCAGAATTCATCCAAACCAGTGTCAAAATGTTCGAAATTCCAATACGAACCTAGCGGAGAAAACCGCACGTGAAACAGACCTCGTATGTGAAAGTTATGTGAGTTAGAACATATGAAAAGTAAATTTAACTAAAATCGACAAAGCAAAATAATATTACATGTCATCATCTCCTTTTTCTCTCCTGCGGCTGTAGGAACAAGGCGTTCATTCGTACAGTATTACACATGCCCGCACCAACGTTTGACCAGCCATCGCCTTCGCCGGCGATCGCCATCGACCAAGCCGCCACCACCCGTGTGCTCCTCATCACCACGCAACCCCACAGCCTAGTCGCGACCCCCTCCCAAGCAACGCCGCCGCCGTTGAAACCCTAGGGTTTCGAAACCCGAGTCCTCAAATTCCAGCTGCTACACACTGATTTAGACCGAACAACCACCATCATAAGCCTCCATGCGACAATCTCCACCAAACCCATAAATCGATTTCGCCGACTGGAGCAAAAGTCAAAAAGCCCCAAATCAATTCACGGTTTCGCGATTTGAAGCATTGACCGTGATTTCTGACTGACTCGAGGATTGTTTGCAGAAACAGACACCAAATGTAGATTCGCATCGCTGAGATCTTCAAGTTATATATTTTTCAATTTTTTTGAGGAGTTTGATTTTTCAGTTTGATTTTTGATTAGGATTTGAAGTTTGAGAATTAGGGTTTGCACCCATTGGAATGAGGAGGAGCAATTGGAATTGTACATACAGAAATGATAATAAGAATAGGCAAGGGTTTATAACTGAATATATATAGGTAGGGTTGAAAATAAAAGAACGGATACGAATGGTTTGGATAGTTGAATGATAAATGGCCCAAAAAGCCGCTTCTGACTTCGGAACGAAATTGCATCAACCCATATATCAAAATAGAGGTTTTCAAATATTTTAAATGCAATGGAATAGGTTTCAAGTCCAAATTCCATCGTATGAAGAAGTTATGCTAAAATCAAGTTATTCCAGATTGATTTCAATTGATTTCAACTAAATTGATTTCAAGGCGTTTCAAGCCCACACGATTAAACGCCAAGCCCGATCGTTATGAAACTTGAAATCCTATAAGAATTCACCATTACGGATTCGATGAAACTGGTTTCGTCGAAATCCGGGTCAGTGGCCAAAGTGGCTATTTTCCAGTTAATTAGTTAAATAAATATTAAATAAATAAAATCAAATCTTAAATTCCAATTCCAAAATTTACAAATTTTATCATTTTTGATTTCTTACACCATTACAATCCTTTAAACAATTTAGATATCAATTTAAAGTTAATAAATTTACCCATTACCGTATTTAGTTTGAACTTCAATAAATTTATAAATTATCAATTGAAATCTCAATAAATCCATTTGTTTGATTTAAAATCTTGCTATTCAATAAATTGACATTTTATGGGTATAATTAACATTGATTTATATTACATTTCATTAATGTATGTTTCATTCCATATCAATTCCCATTAACGTAATATTTTATTTCATTTAATTTCATAATCATTTATCATAGCTCAAAATCCAATAAATTAATCAAACATGAATTTCAATCGTTTTCATTCAATCAATTGGCATATTATGGGTAGAGTTTACATTAGTTACTTCTTATTGAATTTAAATCTTTAAAGACAAATTAAATCTAACCTAACTGCAATAATTAAGTCAATTAACTACAATTGGTTTCAAATTAAATTTTATGAACTAAACAAACAGATAACTTATTACAATTGTTACCATTAAACTTAAAAGTACATTTAAGTTTATTACTTTCAAACAAATATTATAATTACTTCCATAACATTGATTTTATTCAATTACCATTTATTATAATTTAAATTCATTAATTAATTCAATGCTTACATTTGTTTTCTTATATCCAATTTGTAGCTAAGTATAACATCTACATTATTTCCAATTTACTAATTACCATCCATTATATCTTACAACTGTTCAATTTGTTGGGATTGCGCTAAATTAGTCATTTATTAACTTGCATTAACATTCTTACATTTCATTCCCGTTATAAATTCATTAACAAATTACAAATTCTTATTTATTTCAGATTTAATTACCAAAATCTTAGTAAATTAACAAATTTAATTATCGAAATTTTACGGGTCATTAAAAATTGAAAGCTAAATAATTGAATTAAATTGGAAGTAATGTAATCTAGATAGAATTAAATTTGATTTGAATTAGAAATGAACCAACTTGAATGTAAATTGGTAAACATTAACTAATTGAATATGAATAAATGAATGTTAGTAAAATCCAATGTTAATGAATCAAATGTGAACAAATTGAAAACTATTTCACGAAATATTAATGAGAAGTGAATTTATGTTGATTTGGTTACAGATTTATTGGATAGGTATTGTTTTGTTGGATGATAGTTGTTTGATGATTGGATTTGTTGTTTTTTATTGCATTTGTTATGTTTCAAACGGCCCGCCTTCCCTTTCACAGAAAGACACATCATTATTAAGAAAGAAAGGGATAGAAAAGCGAAAAAATAAAGAGAAAGAACTAACCAACATCAGATTTTCACAGCGGAACGAATAAGTTATATTAATCACATAAGTATTACATAGTATACAACATCTATCAGATTTATACAGCTTTACATTACAACACATTAAACAGTTATAAACAACTGTCTATCATCATTTCACAATACAACATAGAGATACCACCATAGCGAAAACACCATATATCTACAAACGCCGAAGCCTCCTGCTCCAATTCTACTCCAGATTCGTCAAAGGTAACCTGAATCCCCTGGCTACTTGTAAAAATTTGAGTACCCAAGAGTTTAATAAAACAGAAAATAAACTCTGGGTCAGACATGAGTCTGGTTTGAGTAAACGAGTTAAAGTTGCTTAACTTTGAAAAGCCTTTGAAAACAAAAGGTATCTCGTAAGATTTCCCGCATATATATACAGAAAAGTTTTTATTTTACGATAACCAAAACATTTGATAGAAAATCCATTGATATTATAATAGGGTTTAGGGTTTTCAAGTAAATAAGAAATAGCTGAAATTGTTACATGATTAAATTCCAGCATACCAGCCACAAAGTGGGTTATACGATCAAAATCGTAAAGGGCGCGTAGGAAGAATGGGTTTCCATCAATGACAGGGCTACCAGGGTACCGCCGTCACAGTACGTGGCCTAGATCACCGTACCAAGGATCCACCCTAAATCCGCTGCAACACTAGGCTGGAACCATCCATTACTAGATAGTCCTGAACAAGACAACCCCATAGTTATTTGCAACCAACTGCCCACACAGACGAATAAAAAGGGACCTCTAGACAGGGGAAAATCTTGTCCTACTTGAGCGCGACTTACTTAGCCTTGCCGAACCTCCCCTATTTTAGTCATTCCCGTTGATGAGGCTTGATGCTACGATTACCTTTATAGAACACATCTATCTTAGAATGCTCATCGTTCTACAATGACGATGTTCTGAAAGCATTCAATCCATACAAGTTCGTTTCGGGTTCGAACGAAACCGAAGGCACTATCTCGTTACACTCATTTTGGAATCACCCTCAGAGTTAACGACAATAGCCCTTGCACTCTGAATCTTCATCTCGATCATCATTTGAGATTCACGACCTATCGTTTAATTTGGATCGATGTGGTTTTCGGATATCCAAATCTGGAAATCCAATCCCGGTCTCATCGAAATCCAAAACGCCTTCTTTTAAAGCCAAGTTGTTTTAAAGTTAAAATAATTCAATTCGTTATTTATATTCACGCAGATAGATAATTCACATTATCACAAGTATATAATCCCTATCATCACAATTCAACCAAAGCATCTCATATCACAGATCGGCAAATATCTCATATCAGATATATCAAACAATACAAGGCATTCAATAACATTCAGCCATCCAACAGCAAAGATTAATTAATCACACTATCTCTAATTAATTTAAAATAAATTGAATTAATTACTTCCATTACTATAAATCCTGCTTACTTAACCATTAATTAATTACAAACAATTAATTAATCATCCTTTAATTATCCATCTTAATTAATCATCCTTGATTAATTATTCTTTAATTACATTAAGTAATTAGCCTTTAATTAATTACATAAATTAATTATCCTTAACCATTTACAGTAATTAACCTTTAATTACGGCATTAATTAATTAACTATAATTAATTACATTAATCCTTAATTAGTTACATTACGTTATTAAATTCTAAATAAATTTTATTAATTAATTCTTTAATTAATTACACTAAGTAATTAATCCTTAATTACTTCCACTAAGTAATTATCCTTCTTATTAATTTCACAAAATAATTATACCCAAATTACTTCCATTAATTAATTATCCTTCAACTAATTACATCCAGTAATTACACATCAATTGCTTCACTAAGTAATTGTACTTTATAAATTACATTATGTAATTATACTTAACCAACTCCACAGTGATTATCCTTAATTAATTAATCAAATTAATTATCTTAAATTAATTATATTAATTAATCATTTCGTAATCCCTAATTCATGATCTTTCTTTTAATTATACTCATTAACCATCCATTAATTACTTCCCTAAGTAATTATACTTTAATTAACCATTATTAATTACAAATCAACTAATTCTTAATTATCAATTAATCCATGTCTAAGTACTTAAAAAATAAATGCTTAATTATAAATTAATTTATCTTTAATTACTTAATTAATTAATTTCTAATCATTAATTAATAGTCTTTACTTATCTAATTAATGATCCTTAATTACAAATTAATTAACCTTTAATTAATTAACTAGTAATCCCTTAATTACTAATTTATTTATCCTTAATCATTAATTAATTAAATTAATTAATGATTCTTTAATTACATTATTAATTTAATTAATTTAAAATCATTAAATCTTAATTAACTTAAGATAAAACCTTATCCTTATTAATGACTTATTTATCATAAATCATATTTAAAAAATTTAATTTTAAAATTAACTTACTAATTAAATTATTAAATTTTAGATTTAAAATAACAAAATCAAATTAAACAAATTTAAACTTTTCCTTTAACATTAAACCCTTAAAACTTGTTTAAAACATTTACTTGGAAAACAAATTTATTTTCAAATAAACTTAAATCTTTAAACCTTTTTTTAAAACATTTTGTTTTTATAAAACTTAATTTTTCAAATCAAGTTACAACATTTATTTGGAAACCCCATACATTCACTTAAAAACTTGATTAAATATTTCTTTACCTTTAACTTGATTTCTTTTGCTAAACATAAAATTGGATTTTATTTTAAACTTTTAAAACCTAAACAATTTGTCAAAATCAACCGAGCTCCCAACATTCTTTCCACCTCGAGACACTCACGAGAAAAACTCAAGCAACCCAAACAAAAACACCGAGTCTCTCTCCAATACATCTACTTCGAGACGAACACACATTAACACAGAACAATCCTGAGCATCCCCTTTCTTCCCAAACCTTAAACTTCGTCCGATATTCAAAGGTGCACGGTGCACATGCACGGTGATTCCGGTCCCCTACGATCATCTTCCTGGCCTTCAACAAGTCGACATCGACCTCACCGTCACACACGACCACCCAGAATGACGATAGCACCCATTAATCACAAATCGAACCAACGGTCCAATTCCTGGAAACAAACATCATTGGAAAAACAACCATCAACGCCGATTCCGACCTCGATGAACCCCACCATTCTTGCCGCAGACTCGCCTTGATCTCCAGCAATGTTCCCCCACCTTACGGTTCTCTCTGATGTTTAGTCATCGCCGTAGAAACCTCAGCCATCAACACTACTAATAACAGCACTATAACCCTACAATAACCTCGACGAGCCACTACGATCGTCAGAAAATTTCTCACTCATTTTTCTTGTGATCGTCAACCCTCAAACCACCTTCGACCACGGTTTTGCCGACAATCGTCAAGTTGATCAACGAAAATCGATGATAAACCCAAATTTTCTCAATCTGGATTATCTCAACAAATTCCAAACTAAAAATTGTGATACTGGTCCCTAAATTTATCATTTTTAGTTTCGAATCATATAATAGAATCAATTCAAAATTCTGATCAATTGACTTTAGGCATTTAATTTGAATAGACCTGTAAATTTCAAATTTTTAAACGAATACTTCATATATTTATTTGAAACTATTTTTAAAATTTAGCTTATATACTTACAATCATTTTCTATTTTCAAATCCTAGCCTAAAATCAGATACATGAGAAGATATGAATTCTTTTCTATAAAATTTAAAATCCAGATATGAACAGAGAATAAATGTTCATACACACAGACTTGTACAGGCTTTTCCTTTATACACACATACATTCACATGTTTAAACATATGCAAACCATATTCTACAGAAATCGATCACAAACATTCAAGCATGATCACATATTTAAAACTGTTTTTAGAAATAGATGTTTAGTCACCAGTAAAATGAACAGAGCCTACTTGGAAAAGCTTTGAACTTTGAAAACTTGAATGCTGGAAAATGCTTCTTTGATTTTTGAAAACTGAATGTTAAGATCTGGAAGGTGCTTAATTTATTGAAGAAAATGCTTTGTTACAGGAACTTGTTGTAGAGATGAAACTGCTTTGATTTCTCTTCCTGAGTTTGCTTTTGATTGGATCTCAGGTTTTGAGAAATGTACAGGCTTTGATTTATTGAGTTTGAAAATAATTTATAGGCTTTCGAATTTGATTTGTCTCTAGTATGAGGACTGTTGATTACAGATTGTTTTTGAGAATTTGGTTTGAGTTTTTCTTAGTTTTAAATTGAAGAGGATATAAAAGAAAATGAAGAGAAGAACAATGTGTTTATATATGTTAAATTTGTGATTTAATAAAAACAAAAGAAAATCAAAGTTAAAAATGACACTTGTTTAAAATTTTAACATTTGTCATTTTCATTGCTAATTAGTTTACACATGTTACACATGTGTCTTAATTTAATTACACTTGTCATGTGTATTTTTTTAAATGTTAATAAAATGCTTTATACTTAATTTACTATTTTATAAATACTTATCCAAATATATATATATATATATATATATATATATGAATTTCTTTAAAGAAAATAAAATAAAACAAGTTAAATATATAAATAAAATGTTATATATATATATATATATTAAAATCTAAAATATTTTAAAATATCCATCTTTTGAATTTCAAAATTAAATCCAAAATCAAATTGAAAGTAAATTTAAAAATCCAATTTAAAATCAAGTTATATATACATATATTAAATTTGAAAATAACAACTCTTTTTTTCTTTAAAATCTATTTATATCTATATATAAAAACAACACATTATAATTATTGTTTTGAAAATAACAATCTTGCAAATTTTAAATAATTTAAAAAAGGAATATCACATTATTTATAATTTAATTATATTACTAAATGAATTAATATATCACATGTTTTATATATTTATAAAATTGTATTTTAAACTTTATATATATTTTCAAATCATATTTATCAAGCAATATTTTAAAAAGAAAATAAAACAAACCTTTTTATTAATCTTATTTAAATCTAAACAAGCTAAAATATAATTTAAACAATTTAAACATTTATCTTAAGTAATTTGAAACTACATGGCTAATTATTTAAATAATCTTTGAAAAGTTTTAAATTAAATTTAATCATGACCTCTAGATGACCAATATATATATATATATATATATATATATATATATATATATATATATATATATATTAGAATTTGAAAACATGATTTATTTGTTAAATTCAAACCAAAGCTTTTCTATTTACAATATATACAAATATATATACACACACAAACATTATAAATAGAAAATATTTTATCAACTTTTAAAAAATAAAATTTACTAATTAATTATTTATTTGGTTTTTAAAAGAATAATTTTGCCAATTTAAATTACAATTATAAAAGAAAATTATCAAATCAATTTAATTATTAATGTAGATTATTAAACTGATATTGCCCAAAATTCCGGGTCATCACAATATTGGCATGTATAGTTATTGTATTGGTATATGTTGTATATTGATATTACATTCATATATACATGTTTCTCATTTGTTTGTCGAGTATTTAGTAGGTGCGAATGGTGCTTTCTTTGCATTTGGAGCTCCCTTTCATGCTATATTAGCCGTATATGCTCGCTAATAGTATATAAGATGTTAGTCCTTGAGATGGTGGTTTTGATGACAACAAACTTAGAATAAGATTATAAAATATAAATACTAACATTATAGTTTAGATATATGTATATGCAAGATTTAACCATGAAGGTACCAGGAATGAAGGCAATACAGTATAGAGATTCAAGATATCAAGATTGAAGACTCATGAGTATCAAGATTTCAATAATAAGTAATTTAATTAGGAATTTTGTTAAAAATCCTAGAAAAGCACTGGCATCTTGAAATCTAATTTATTCGTGGAATGGAATCCACTTCGAGCCTATTAAAGGGATGGAACCCTAAGTTGGATGGAACCTACAAAAAATCTAGTGGAACATTGTTTTGTATCTACTAACTTTAATTCAAATGTTTTTTTTTTAAATTATATCTTTTTTTCAAAATGATATCAAAATCTTCCTTTTAAAAGAATCAAAAACATCTATCCTAGTTTTAAATATTTTTAGCCTCAAAATAATCTTTATTTTCAAAATCAAATTATCCTTGGTTTTAAACTATCTTTTAATAATGATAATAATATATTTAACTTTTAATATTTATATTTAGATTTAAATGTAAATTTATAGTAAAATTTTATATGTACCAAAATATTATTCTCTATACTTATATATGTATTTTAACTATAGTTTAGTATATTTATAAAGTTTAAAAATAGTTTTAATATAAGATAGATGTTATTTTCAAAGAAAAAAAATTACCAAAATTTCCTTAGGCTTGTCAACAACCCCTAGGACCCCTTGTCGATAAGGTGGCAGTTGATTTCAAAAATTTGAATTTCAAAAGAAGTGTCTATTCATCATATTCTTTCACGAATGGACATGGTTATTGTTCTACTATAAATAGGGGCAGTTTTAAATGAATTTTCATTCATATTTTCTCTGATTTCACTCCTCTTCTTCTTCCATATTTCTTTATATATTACTCTGTCGAAATCACCATTGAATCTAACTTGATCATTTCTGGTTTGATTCTCTATCACTATCTCCACAAGATCTCGCTTCAGAGTTATAGGCTTCTTTGTAATAAACTAAACGAGAAAAGGTGTAATTGTAGCCTATGAAATCAATCAAGTGAGAAAAGGTGTGATTATAGCCTGTGAAATCAATTGGGAGAACTTGTTGCCCGTGAAATCAAGTATCTCTACCCAGAGGATTGTGAATCTGGAGTGGTGTACTTCGTGGCCTTGAAATCGAGGGTGGAAATGTATAATTTATTTTGAAAGGAAATCTGTACTTGTGTGCGGGACTGGATGTAGGTAACTCCGAACCAGTATAATATCCGGTGTGTTCCTTCTTTTATTCCTTTATTTTATTTATGCATCTGTGTTTGATTCTGTGATCATATCTGTGTCTGAATATTGCATACATTCATGTTCAAATTAACATAAACTCAAAAAGATTTAGTAGTTCCTTAGAACACTATTCACCCCCCTTTAGTGTTAATTCTAGCCTTAAGATCTGTAATCTGCATTTCTCACTTTTGGTATCAGAGTAAGGTTTTCAAAGTTTCATAATCTAAATTTTGAATTTTTTTTAAAATGGCTACCAACACTGGTACTATTAACATTACCAACACTGGTTCTATTATCCCTGTCACTAGTTCATTTGTAGAAGGTTAGTCAACTGTCAGACCACCACTTTTTAATGGCAGTAACTATGCATACTAGGTATGTAGGATGAAAATATATTTACAATCTGTAGGATTAGACACTTGGAATGTCATACAGACTGAATATTCTGAACCCACAACTGATTTTGCACAGTGGACTGCTGAGCAAAAGACTGTTGCACAAAATAACTCTAAAGCCATTAATATTGTTTTGTTCACTTGATAGAAATGAATTTAATAGAATGTCAGTTTGTAAGCTTGCATACGAAATCTGGAAAATTTTGCAAGGTACTCACGAAGGAACAAGCAAAGTTAAACAGACCAAAATTTCCATGCTCACAAATCAGTTTCAATTATTTAAAATGAATTCTATTGGGTCTATTTCAGATATGTATAGTAGATTTCAGAATATTGTGCATTCTCTAATATCCTTGGGAAAGGAATTTTCGAAAGAAGATCAAGTCAGAAAAATCTTACTCTTAATCCAGATTGGGATCAAAAGACACTTACGATCGAAGAGGCAAATGACATCAGTACCTTAAAGATAGAAGAATTAATTGGAAATCTAATGTCGTTTGAAGTTCAAATGATTGAGAGAAAAGAAAGCATCTGAAAAGAAATCAATGGCATTCAATGCATTGACCGATGGATCAGACTCAAACAGTGATAATGATGAAGAGATAGCTCTAATGACCAAGAATTTTTGGAAATTCCTGAAATACAGAAAGATGAATAATCTTAAGAGAAACAACTATAAGAACTCTGAAAATCAGAATGTAGCGCCAAACAATATCAAATGTTTCAACTGTGACGAATCAGGTCATATCAAAAGAGAGTGTCTGCATCCAAATAGGAAAAATCTTCCTATAATCAATGATTTCATAAAGAAACGAAAACGTGCATTTACTGCTACTCTAGATGACTCAGACTTGTCCTCATGATGATCAGAAGACAGAAAATTCAAATATGTGTTTCACGGCAGTTCACGACTCCGACGAATTCAGAGAAACGGACTCAGAAAAAGATGATCAAGGAGCAAGAAAAGCATTTCGATGCGATACGATGGATGATTTCCTCCCTACACAATGATGATAATGAAGCACACTCTCCTGTCTCTCTCACTAATGATAATGAAAATTGGAATGCCATTAAAGCAGACCCTGTATTTGGAGAAGAAGGATGGGTGGAAGTTCCTCGTAATGTTTGATTTTACTTGATTGCTTTGTTTGATTTTAATTGATTGCTTAGATTGATTTGATTTGATTTGATTTGGTTTGGTGTGGATTGATATTTGGTGTGAAAAACATGTATAAAAACACAATGATATTTATATGATCTTTGATTAGTTATCGTGTCTATCAGTATAATTATCTCTTAATCTATCTATTATATACTTCATTGAATATTATATTAATGCAGGTATTTTAGTACAAGAATAAGGGGGAGTTATATAGTTTGAAGTTAGTTTTTGTTGATGATGAAGGGGGAGAAGTATAAAATAGGATAGTTAGACATAGATTAAGGGGGAGTTATTAGTTTTAGGGGGAGTTATAAGGATAGAAGTAATATTTTATAAACAAAGGTTGTCATCATCGAAAATGGGGAGATTGTTAGTCCTTGAGATGATGGTTTTGATGACAACAACCTTAGAATAAGATTATAAAATATAAATACTAACATTACGGTTTATATATATATATATATATATATGCATGATTTAACCATGCAGGTACCAAGAATGAAGACTGTACAGTATAGAGTGTGATATCCTGGAATTTTTGGTAATATCAATTTAATAATCTTTATTTAAAATTAAATTGATTTGATAATATTGATTAATAAAATTTGAATTGGTTTAATAATCTAGTTAAATAAATATTTAATTAGTGATTTTATCCTTTTAAAACTAAATAAATGTTTCTATCTATAATGTATATATATTTATATATATTATAGATAATCTTTGATTTGGAATTTAATACATAAATAAAGTCTTGTTTCAAATTCTAATAATATATTTAATAATTTGGAAATTTTGATTTAAATTAATATTAAGCTTTTCAATGATTATTTAATTAATAACTATATGGTTTGTAAATACTTAAAATAAATGTTGAATTGCTTAAGATTTTATCTTAGCATAATTTTTAATTTAAATAAAAAGTTTGTTTCATATCTTTTAAATATTACTTGATAAATATGATTTGAAAATTTTATATAGAAGTTTAAAATACAATATATCATTTGGTCTTAATTCATTTAATAATAAAAGTGATTTATAATCTCTTTTATAGATCATTTAAAATTGACAAATTTGTTATTTGCAAATGATAATTATAATACTTTACTTTTATAAACAAAAATCGATATTTGAAATATTTTGGATTTTTTTAAAGATATTTGTATAAGTTTTATTTGTAAGTATAATTGATCTCATTTTCATTAAAGTTATATATGTATATAAATAAGTATTTAGTAAATTTATATAAAACTTTTATTTACATTTAAAATATAAGAAATAAGCATTTAATACTTAAAAGACAAATGTAAGTTTATAAAGACTGGTTTATACAAGTGTTAAGTAGTTAATAACTCTAATGATAAGTGTTAAAAGTTTTAACCAGTGTCATTTTATTTTTATCGTTTTCTTTTATTTTGTTAAATTAATCTCAGCTTTTATAAACCATATTTTATTCCCCTTCACTCTTTTTCCTGTCTTTATTATAAACTAAGAAAAATTTAAGAAAATCCGAAAACAAAAAGGATCTGTAATACACTCCTCAAACCAAAAATGTAATCACAAACAAACCTGTAATCTCATCAAAAAAATAAGCAACTTGGAATCAAAATTTTGAAAAAAAATCAAATGCCTGCATTTCTTCATCTGGAAATCATCAGCATGCAAGCATTTTCAAACCTTCATTTCTTTTAAAACCTAGAAGCCTGCATGCATGTAATTTTGGTCAAAGAGCAAAAGTATTTCAGTTTCAACAGCATGCAACTCCAAGTTTAAAAGTTTAAAAGCTATTTCAAATGTAGTGCTCCGTTCTTCTGAATAACTGTGAGTAACATCACCTTTTAAAATTAAGTGTCTATCATCTGTTGTATGATAATTTATAGACAATGAGTAGGTTTTGTGTGATTTTATATGAATGAATTATATGTTTATATGGGTGTATAGAAAGTGTGCAAGTTTGTTTCCTGTAGCATTCATGTATCTTTAATTTTCAAGCTTCTGTTTGATTTAAAATCATTATCTCTTGATTTAGTTTAGGTTTGGATTTGAGACTTAAACAAAGTCAGATTGTTTCATTATAGATTATAATTTAAAATTTCTACTTAAGTCAAAATATACTTGTAATGGCTCTAGGTACAAAACAACAGAGCAAGATTGATATAGGTGAAAATTCAAACACTTTAATTCAACAATTTAGGAACATAAACTAAATCCTTAACCCTAGACATGAATTTTAAGAATGAAATTATGATTTTTAGTTAAGGAGTGAATGAGCAGTTCCTGTTTGAACAAATTAGAAGTTCTGGGTTGCCTCTGGCGACCCAGTTGATCTGAGGTGTCGGAGTTCTTTCTGAAGGTAGAGCAGAGATCGGAGGGATCAGCAAAAATGTCAAGGATGAAGACCTATGTGTTGTGGTGGTTGCGGCGGCCAACTTTTGATATGAACCCTAGTTTTAATCAAGTTAGGAAATTTGATCATCTGGGTCTCTATGATTGATCGAGTGCGACGGGGCTTTGAGCGTTGGTAGCTGGATCGATGACGAGGGCATAGTCGGAGCTGCAGCACTTACGGTGGTCGGAGGGCAGTGGTTGTGGCGTTGACAGGTGTGAGTTTGAAGTGGTTCTGTGTTCCAGGTTTGGGTATGGAGTCTCGATTTTGATTTCAGGTGGATGGTGAAGTTCTGGTGATCGTGGGATGGTGCGTGGGTGGTTGCTGATGAGTTGAAGCTTTGGTGAATGACCGGAGTTGATCGAAGTCACGGTGCATGTGCACCGCACACTTATGTTTTCTGGTGAAGTGGGTTCAATAGTGTTTTTTTTTTCCTTTGTACTCGAGTAAATGCTCGAGACATTTGATGTTATGCCCGAAGTAAGGTGAGGTATGACTCGAAGTAAAATTGAATACGCTCGGGTAATTTTGTTACAGGATTTAGAAACTGTCAGTGTTACAGTTTTTAAAAATTTAAACTAAATTTAAATAAAAAAACAAAGTAAGTTTTAAACAAAGGTTT
Organism: Allium cepa; assembly: GCA_030765085.1. NCBI lineage: Eukaryota > Viridiplantae > Streptophyta > Magnoliopsida > Asparagales > Amaryllidaceae > Allium > Allium cepa. Next base: position 561,061,961 of record CM060938.1, read on the forward strand.
TAAAAAGAAAAGTTTAAATCCGAATTCAAATGAGTTTGAATTCTAGTTTTTTTTAAAATAGATAAGTTTATAAAAATGAAATGTTTTTAACAACTTTAACTTGTTACAGTATTTGATAATGTGGTTTTAAAATCTGAAAATGAAATTTAAACAAGATGATGAACTTAAGTTTAAATATGAATTTTAAATTTGTGTGCAAATTAAATTTGAATCTTAAGTTCTGAAAAGGAAATAAAGTTTATAAATTCAAATGTTGTAATTAAGTTTGAATGTTAAAGTACATGTTTTTTAAATCTGAAATATAAGATTTAAACAGGATTTCAAATTTAAGTTAAAATCTGAATTCAAAGCTTAGTTTGAATTCTAGTTTGAAATAAATAAAGTTTTGGATTTAAATGTTTTAAAATGACTTTGAATGTTTTTTGAAATATGGTTTGAAAGTTGAAAATGAATTAGGTTTAAATTTCTTTTAAATTTCTTTCATAAAATAAGTAATCCTTTAACATGTAATTTAAAAGGTTTTTGAATTGTTTTAAAACTTTGTTAAGTTAAAATTGTCCTAATTTTAAATCTTAAATTTAAAAAGGAATTTAAAGGAAAATTTAAAGGCAAATTGTTTTAAAATATTTTGCTAATGATAACTTAATCATTAATAAGATTAAGGTTTATCTTAAAGTTAATTAGAATTTAATGATTTATGATTCATTAAAATGATTAAGGTAATTAAGATTTTTAATTAATTAATTTAATTAATTAATGATTTAGGTAATTAATTAAATAATTAAGGGTTTTATTTAATTAATTAAAGAATTAAGTAAGTTAATTAAGAATTAATTGATTTGTAATTAAGAAATCATTGGTTAGATAAGATTTGATTTTAAATTAATGATTTGAATTTCATTAATCAAGTAATTGAAAATTAATTAAATTATTGATTAACACTTGATTAATTAGAGATAATTAATGGGTTATATAGATAATTTAATTTGTAATTAATATTGATTAATCTCAGTTAATTACTTTAGAGAAGTAATTAAAGATTTGTTAATGGTTAGTGAAGATCACTAGCTTAGGATTATTTAATAATTAATTAATGTGATTAATTTATAATAATTAATTAAATTAATTAATTTAATGATAATCATTTGTGAATTGTTTAGTGTAATTACTTAATGGAAGTAATTAAGAAATTAATTACTAATTGTAATTAATTAAGTTTATTTTGATTAGCTTAAGTTAATTAATTAAGTTTAATTAATTTAAGATAATCATTGTAATATAAGAAGTAATTACTCAATGTAATTAATGAAGGATAATTACTTAATGGAGTAATTAAGAAGATAATTACTGAATGTAATTAAATTGAAGGATAATTAGGAATGGAAGAGTTTTGGAAATTAATTTCTTTGTGTGATTAATACGAAGAATAATTACTTAGTGGAAGCAATTAATAATTAACTACTTAGTGTAATTAATTAAGATTTTTTAATAAAGTTATTTGAAGATAATTAAGAGGTGTAATTAATTAAGGATAATTAATTACTTAATGAGATTAATCTAGGGTGATTAATAAATGTAATTAATTAAAGATTAATTATTGAAGATAATTAATTAAGGAGTAGTTAATTTATCGAATGATGTAATTAGAGGTAGTTAATTACTGAATGTGTTTAATCAAGAGTGATTAATCAATATGGTTTAATTGATAATTAATTACTTAATGTAATTAATTTAAATAGGGTAATTATAAATAAAAATAATTAAGGATCATTACTTTATATAATCAATGATGTAATTAAGGATTGATTAATTAAGAACAATTAATCAATGAAGGAATTAATTAATGTAATTAATTAAGGATTAATGTAACTACTTATAACTAATTAATATATGAAGTAATTACAGGTTAATTACTGAATTTGGTTTAATATAATTAATTTTTGGAATTAATTAACGGCTAATTACTTGAATGTAATTAAAGGATAATTAATCAAGGGTGATTAATTTAGGGTGATTTGTTTGAGGGTAATTAATTGATTGATTTTTAATTAATTAATGGTGTGTAAGCAAGATTTATAATGATGAAGTAATTAATTTAATTTACTTTAAATTAATTAGAGAAGAAGTAATTAATTTAATTCATTTTAAATTAATTATAAAATGGTGATTAATAAGTCATCGCTTATGAATGCTGATTGATATTGATTGCCCTGAATAGTTGAGATCTCAGATATGAGATAAGTAAGGTTGTGCGATATGGATGCTTTGGTTGTATTGTGATGATAATATGAATTATCTGTTTGTGATGATAATATGAATTATCTGTTATCATGGTAATGTTGATTTTCTATTGTGAGTTATCTGTCTGTTTGTATATAGATAATTGAACTGAATTTTTTTAACTTTAAAACAACTTGGACTTAAAATAAATGTTTTGGATTTCGATGAGACAAGGATCGGGTTTCCATATTTGGATATCCGAAAACCACATCGATCTAAATTAACGATAGGTCGTGAATCTCAAGTGAAGAGTGAAGACTCGAGGTGTAAGGACTATTCGTCGTTAAAAATCTGAGGGTGATTCCAATACGAGTTTAACGGGGTAGTACTTTCGTATTCGAGATAAAGATTCAGAGTGCAAGGGTAATCGTCGTTAACTCTGAGGGTGATTCCAAAATGAGTGTAACGAGCTAATGCCTTCGGTTTCGTTCGAACCCGGAACGAACTTGTATGGATTGAATGCTTTCAGAACATCATCAGGTGGACGATGAGCATTCTAAGAGATGTGTTCTCTAAAGGTAATCATAGCCTCAAGCCTCATCAACCGGGAATGGCTAAAACAGGGGAGGTGCAGCAAGGCTAAGTGGGTCATGCCCAAGTAGGACGAGATTTACCCCTGTCTAGAAGTCCCTTATATTCGGCTGTGTGGGGCAGTTGATTGCAACAATTGCCAGGGTTGTCTTTTTCGGGATTGTTCAGTAAGGAATGGTTCCAGCCTTGTGTTGCAGGGAAGTTAGGGTGGCTGCTTGGTATGGTGATCTAGGCCACGTACTATGACGGGCGGTACCCCAGTAGCCCTGCCATTGTATGGAATCCAAAATCCAATAAGTGCCAACGGTTTTGACTGTACCACCCACATTTGTGGCTAGTAGATGGAATTTAATAAATGTAACAATTTCGGCTATTTCATATTTACTTGAAAACCCTAGACACTATTATAATATCATTGGATTTCCTATCAAATGTTTTGGTTAGCGTAAGGTAAAAACTTTTCCATGTTTATGTGTGGGAAGTCTTACGTGATACCTTTTCTTTTCAAAGGTTTTTCAGGTTAAGAAACCTCAACCTGTTACTCACACCAGACCCATGTATGACCCGGGGTTTATCTTCTGTTTTCTTAAACTCTTGGGTACTCAAATTTTTACGAGTAGCTAAGGGATTCAGGTTAGCTTTGACGAATTATGGAGCAGCAATGGAGCAGGAGGCTTCTGCGTTGTAGATATATAGTTTCCGCTGTGTGTTTTCTGTGTTTGTATCTCTTTGTTGAGTTGTATTGAGTTGTAATAACTAGACATGCGTTTACAACTGTCTAGTATGCGATGTATATGCTGTGTAACTCCGATTAGTATTATATATTATGTAATACTTATGTTATTAATATAATTTATTCGTTCCGCTGTTGAGATTCTGGTGTTGTTTCTTCTTTCTCTTCTTTCCTTTCTCTTTTCCATCCCTTTCTTTCTTAAAGATGATACGACTTTCTGTGGAGAAAAAGTCGGTCATCACATAGAGATTCAAGATATCAGGATTGAAGACTCATGAGTATCAAGATTATCAAGAGTTCAAGATTTCAATAATAAGTAATTTAGTTAGGAATTTTGTTAAAACTCCTAGAAAAGCACTGGCATCTTAAAATCTAATTTATTCGTGGAATGGAATCCACTTCGAGCCTGTTAAAGGGTTGGAACCCTAAGTAGGATGGAATCTACGAAAAATCTAGTGGAACATTGTTTTGTATCCACTAATTTTTATTCAAATGTTTTTTTACAAAATTATATCTTGTTTTCAAAAATGATTTCAAAATCTTCCTTTTAAAACAATCAAAAAATCTGTCCTGGTTTTAAATATTTTTAGCCTCAAAATAATCTTTATTTTCAAAATCAAATTATCCTTGGTTTTAAACTATCTTTTAATAATAATAATATATTTAACTTTTAATATTTATACTTAGATTTAAATATAAAATTATAGTAAAATTTTATGTATACCAAAATATTATTCTCTATACTTATTTATGTATTTTAACTATAGTTAAGTATATTTATAAAGTTTAAAAATAGTTTTCATACAAGATAGAAGTTATTTTCAAAGAAAAAAAATTACCAAAATTTCCTTAGGCTTGTCGACAACCCCTAAGACCCCTTGTCGACAAGGTGGCAGTTCATTTCAAAATTTTGAATTTCAAAAGAAGTGTTTATTCGTCATATCCTTCACGAATGGACATGGCTGTTGTTTTATTATAAATAGGGGCAGTTTTAAATGAATTTTCATTCATATTTTCTCTGATTTCACTTCTCTTCTTCTTCCACATTTCTTTATATATGTTTTTACCATTACTCTGCCGAAATCACCATTGAATCTAACTAGATCATTTCGGGATTGATTCTTTATCACTATCTCCACAAGATCTCAGTGCTATTCAAATTTATAGGCTTCTTTGCAAATAAACTAAACGAGAAAATGTGTGATTGTAGCCTGTGAAATCAATTGGGTGAACTTGTTGCCCATGAAATCAGGTATCTCTACCCAGAGGATTGTGAATCTGGAGTGGTGTACCTCATGGCCTTGAAATTGAGGGTGTAATTATATAATTAATTTTGAAAGAAAATCCTTACTTGTGTGCGGGACTGGATGTAGGGTAACTTCGAACCAGTATAAAATCCGGTGCGTTCTTTCCTTTATTGCTTTTACTTTATTTCTGCATTTGTGTTTGATTTTGTGATCATATCTGTGTCTGAATATTGCATACATTCATGTTCAAATTAAAATAAGCTCAAAAAGATTTTGTAATTCCTTAAAACACTATTCACCCTCCTCTAGTGTTAATTCTAGCCTTAAGATCCATAATCCGCATTTCTCACATAAGGTACATATCTCGGATTACATATCGTACTTTTATAATTTTTTTCCCTACGAGATGCCTCATCCTCGAATATGAGATCTATACTGGTGATATATATATATATATGTATATGTATATATATATATATATGTTGTGATCCTATTATGATCGAACCACGTAAAGGAGACGTTGGCAAAAAAAATTGAAAATTTAAGTCGTTAGAAAATTTTCGAGGAAATTTGGAAAATTTGTGATAACTAAAATTTTGATTTTGAGTTGAAATTTGATAGATACTAGCTGGCTTTGAAAAGATAGCTATAAATGGATTTGAAAACTTAGAAAAGTTTTTTTAAGAAGTTTAACAAATGATTTTGGAAAATCCAAAAGGTTTAAGTAATATTGAAATCTAGTTTGAACGAATTGTTTTGAGAGTTAATGGAGTTGTAGCATCTTTCCTTAAGTAGTAATTTCGGGGACGAAATTCTTTAAGGGAGAAGTGTGTAATGACCCAGATTTTTTGTCATTCGAATTCAGAATATTTAATTGATTTTAAATTTCAAATAACAATTTATAAGTTGAATAAATTATATTTCGAGTATCTAGATTTAACTGGATAATTAAATTGTTAATTTAATATTTGAAATTGCTGAAATAATTGATATTTGAATTATATATGAATAAAAATGGTTTATAAAGTTAAATTAAATTCTATTGAATTAAAATGGTGTTAGAGAACTTTTAAAATTGAATTAAAAGTTAATTTTTCGAAATTGAATATTTTAATATTAAACTAACGCGTAAAATAGTCATTTTTCATACAGTCTCGGATTTTGATGTAACAAGTTTCATTGGATCCGTAATGTTATATTTTTGTAGGATTTCTAATTTCGTGTCAATCGGATTTGCGGTTTGTCTGGGGCAAGCAAAGACACGTAGAAATCTATTTAAGTAAATTTTAAATTTAAATAGTCAATTCGAAAACCTATCTTCCAAATACGATCGAATTGGCTCCCGATATATATTCCATTGTGTACGAAGTAGGGGTAGAACATTACAAACGCTAGGTAGCATGCTTCGTTTGGAGTTTGAAAAAATCTCGGTTGAATAGTGTCGCGAAATTTTATATAAAATGACCTCAAAACTTTCATTTTGCACAAACCCTAATAGAGCTAGGGTTAGCCGCTGGTTATATTTCAATGGCCGAACTTTCTCCCTTATTTTCTTCCAATCCATTCAATATTATTGAAAACTTTCTAAAGCAAAACTGTAGGGCATCTCGAGCTCTCCACATCCATACGGTTTTGATCATCATCGGAGCAACGTGGTGGTTGAATTTGTGTCTCGAAGTCATGCCGTTCACACGCATCTTCCCACTCATTGGCACGACTGAGCTCGTGAGACCTTTGGTCGAAGGTGAGGAGGAGTTAGGGCTTCGAAGCGGTGGTGGTTGATCGGGGTTTTGATGAATGAGGGAGGAGCATTCGACGTAAAATGGGCGATTATGGGTTCTCGGTTGCGTAAGTGATAACAATGGGGGGAAGAAGATGATACGCGACCGAGATTAGATGCTTCAGAAATAAACGGCCATGATGAATAGTGGGTTTTAAAAATAAAACTAAATTTGTAAATTATATTATTTTAATTTGTATAAACTTCTAAATAGCATAACTTTGTCATACGAGATTCGTTTTCGAGGAAACAAATTGCGTTGGGTCCCTATTGGCGAGCACTACAAGCACTACATTTTAGACTGGTTTAGAGTTAATTGAAGCTAATATAAATTTTGGGTAAAATTAAATGCTTCTTTAATTTTATTCGGAATAAAACACAACAACTTCTATTGGAAGCAATGTGAGTACAACTCACTCTTTCTGTCTCACTGGTATTTTATATAAGTGAGAATAAAATTATTTTATACCGATTGATGATTTTTTGGATGATATATGATATATTATATATATATATATATTTATGGGTATTTGGATATACTCCTACCTATTGGAGCAGATGAGACCCTATACATTCCCGTGTATGAGAGGATGACCCTTTATACGTGTGTTTGCCGTGAAGCAGATATTGTACACATATTCTCATATGTATATTTGGTGTAGGTGACAGGTTGGAGGGATCCAAATGGATTGCTCAATAGTATTGGTTTAATTTACAGATATTGTGATATATGCTGATATCATGGGATATATGATATTTTGGATTCCATGATTGATGTATTTAGTGCCATTGCAGCATTGGGCATATTTTTGGTAATTTAAAATATTAAAGTGACGATTTCGAATAAAAAGGATTTTTAAGTGATTTGAAAATATATGTTTTTTTGAATTTTTATAAAGGAAGGAATTTATTTTAAATAAATAAATAATTATAATTTTTATGTTATAAAAATTATGATTTTTGTGAAATATAATTGAAATGTGATTTTGAAACATGAAGTAACTATTTGGTAAAATAAGCTAAATTGAGATTTTTGATTTATTTTAAATGGTTTATATATAAGATTTATAAAATTGATATTTTATAAATCAAAAGCGATGGAATTATAAAGAAGTTTTATAAGTGTTAAAATGAAGTGATAATTGAATATTATGAGTAAATAAGATTTATAATTGATGATGTTATAAAAAGGATGATTTTGTAAATAAATGAATTATAAGTAATTAACTTATAAATTGGATTTTGGCATATAAACCAAATAAATGGAATTTGTTAATAAAGGAAATTTATATAGGGAAGTTTTTATAAATATAAATGTAATTTATAAACACTGTTTTATAAATCCGAAATCAATTGAATTTGATAAGTTAAATATAAAAGTTTATTAAAGGAATTTCATCCATGATTTTGGACAGTAGATAATCCTTTAATAAAATTTGTATAAATAACTCGGTTAGGGAGTTATATCTACGATTTTGGACAATGGATAATCCTTACAAAAATATGTAGAAGTAATGAATTTGGTAAACGGTTTATATTCATGATTTTGGACAGTGAATAATCTTTTAAAATGTTTTGAAAAGTGGTACTTAAATGATTTGAAGATATTATTAAATGTGTTAAGTATCAAATACATAGATTTCAACATTCGTTTTTGAAATAGATGTTTTCGAGAAGTAAGGAAATGATGGAAAATAACACTATTGTTATATTAAATAATTTTCGAAAGGAAATGTTTTTGTATAATATATGGGATTTATATATCTATTTAATTTACGAATCCCTATACTAGTGATTTTGGGTTGTCTTAAGGATGTTTTACGCAACATTCGTTTTGACCCAATAAATGTGTTAAAGAGGATGTTTTCTTTAAAGAATAAAATATATACTTAATCCTAATTTAAGTATATGTAATATTTTCTAAGTGTTAGAAATAAATTGATTTGTGAATTACTTATTATTAAATAAGTATGCAGAAATGACTTCCAATATTAAAATGGTTTGGAAATATATCTTTTAAAGATAATTTGAGTGAATATTTGGCAAATGATTTAATTAATAAAAGATTAATTTAAAGGGCCTAGTGGTTGCTTATGTTGCTAAATATTTGTTTGTTTGCTTACTTTGATAGTTAAATAACCGACTATCAAATTTGACATTTTAATTCCTTGACTTGATGTGGGAACTATTTAGTTATACACTTAGTACATAGCCTTCTGTGTAGGCTTGATTATCATTTGTGTTGAGGATGTTGATTCGTGTAGTGCGAAGTATTACTCCAATCTATCGAGCTTCCTTCTTGGCCCGAAGGATAGCAAGCTGAAAGTTAGAGACGTGATAAGTCTATGAGATTTAGTTGCTCTAAGAGGTTGAGAAACGCTTTTGCGTTGCTGGTGCGAAGTGATCGGGATCGGTTTATCTAAAAACCACTTCGGACCAACGTATATGCGTTCGATTGTGCAAGGTATTGATGATATTGATATTTAGGATTTTCATAGTGGGGGACTGCTTGTTGATCATTTGGGGTTAAAATTCCAATATACATCCAGTAGCAGTAGGCTCTTCGTTATGAAATATCCAATGCAAGGACTATTCGCTAATAAACCTAGGGATTTTCCGACATGATGTGGTAGGAAAGCACCTTCAGTTTGTCCTATCCCTGGACTATTTGTATGGATGTTTGCCTGACATTACATTTCTACAGATTACGTACTTTGATTTTTACAAACGTACATCAATGGTGGCGGAGAAGGCAACTTCTCTTAGCTTAACACCCTCCTTGAGACATATGAGCTTAAGGGTTGTATTTTTGTGGAAGGCAATTAGTAGTCAACGAAAATGACCGTGTGGCATTCTAAGTGATGTGATTTTTTGATATGTGAAAGGTAATCGTTACCTTAGGTCTCATCAACCGGAAATGACCGAAGTATGGTTAGATGCGGCAAGGCTAAGTGGGTCGCTTCCAAGTAGGATATGATCATCCTCTTCTAGATATATCTTTACACGCTATGACATCATGTATCTAATTATTGTGGTTAGGATGCTATGAATTCCCTCAGAAAAGGTCGGTAGCAACCAGAGAATGAAATATTCGGTACCATCTACTTATAGAGGTGGGCTAGACTTGTGTTGGTAGAGTGCAGATGTTCTGTGCCTCGGGACATCCATCTAGAGGTGTACCAATCGGAAGGTAGTCACTTCACCTGGTAATTTGTATGGAAATCCAAACTCCACTACATACCTGCCATTTCATTTATAGAGCCTAGTATGTTGGAATTTAATAATGGTAACAATTTCGGTTATTTTGATTATTATTTGTATACTGGACACCAGTATAATAGCAGATGATTTGATACGAAATGTTTTAGTTATCGTAAGGTAAAAACATGTCCGTGTTTATTTATAGGCGTGTCTTACGAGATACTTTTGTTTTGATAAAGGAAAAGATTGGTAATTTAATAAATTCAGTTGAGTGTGTTTCTCACGCTAGTTTACCAGACTGATCCGGATGTTCTTCCCTTTCAATGCTCGGGTCAGAACGAGTATATTTACAGGTTCAGATTTGGTGCATTTGGAGCTTCAGTGGGAGAGCTGAAGATCTTCATTTTCGTATAACATGTATCTGTTTTTATTATCCGATGCATTGTTGTTGTATAGTATCAGAAGTTATAAGGACAGTTTATTGTAACTGTCCAGGCTGATAACTATTGATTGATTATTGTACTCTGATTGATGTACGTAAACATAATTTCTGTTTTGTAAAGATCATTGATATGATAGTATAGGTTTCCGCTGCGATGTGAGATTCTGTATTCTTCTGTTTGGTTCTATCTTCTCTCTTTCTTCTCTTCTCTTCTTCTCTCTTCTTTTCTTTCTCTTGACTTTCCGTCAATCTGTGCTTTTTGGGTCGAACATGTTAGTTTATTGTCGATTCAAAGGGAATGGATTTGGGGGTCATCACAATGGCTTATTTGGTTACTTCTTGAATGCCTTTTAAATTCGTAAATAATCAAGGTTTTTATCTAAAATGTTTTCATCTGGCAGAATCATGAGCTCTCCTAAAGTTGATGCAATTACTTAGCATTCTTCTATTGTATCTCAGAATGAAGTTAATGTTATTCTTAAAGATTTTGGTATTATTGGGATTGAAGCTATCCCTCCTCAACCAACTGATACCATTGACAGCCCTCAAGAAGGTTACTTTTCTTACACTGCATCCAAAATATGCTCCATCGGTGAAAATGGCTAAAATTACTGACGTGGAGGAAGAAGAGGAGCGCATATCTTCTGAACGAGTGCCGCAGAACCCCCTCATTGAAGTCTCCAAAGATAAAATGGAGCCAACTCTACCTACTCCTGAACCCTCTCCTCACATTACTATTTTCGATTCCCTAGCTGCACTAGTGCAAATGCAACTGGGCTTATTGCCGCTCCTTTCGCAAAGCAAACTCCTCTAGTGTCACCATCTTTTGCTCCTCCACCTACTAATTTTGATGAACTTGTCGACTCATCCTTCATTCTGAATCCTTTGTTTCCTCTTCTTCTTCACCGTCATCTAGTTCACACTGGGTAGAAAATTATCGCTCTATGATGGAGTAACAACTTTTGGTAAGGTCTTACCCAACTAATCTTATCATGGCTAGATTTCTCTAAGTGCTAAATTGTGTTACACTTGCTTGTTGTAGATTTCTAAGAGTTGGATTTCTCTAAATGATTATGTTTTGAAATCTTCCACCAAATTTTCTAATATGTAGAAGGAGAACTCCGAGCTTAGAAATCAAGTATCCTCCTTGACTACTTCCAAAAATGAAGCTTCTACAAAGTTGGAGCGAGTGAAAGCTTCCCTTGCCCGAGTTGAGAGTGATTTAGAAGTAGAGAGGAAATCTCACCAGCCCACTACCGATGGAAAATTTTCCATGGAGCTAACTCTGAAAGACTCAGAAGATGAGAAAGCTCGCTTGGTTACCAAGAATACTTCCTTGAAAGACAAATTCAAAAGACCAAAGCTTCATTCAAACTGGCCGTTCACACCCTCTCTGATGTCAGGAAGCAAGTCTCTCAGTTTGCTAAAGTTACCCTAGAGCCCATGATGCTAAAAAATTATGAAGATGTCCTAATGCTTGCATATGCTAACAACTATGAGAAATGTCCTGACTTCGGCTTCCCTTCCCTCGATCCGGCCTTAGCCGAAAAAATAATGGAAAAAAATCAATCAGATAAGGCAGGGTACCGGTCCTGAGGGCAAGGTGGAGGTTGTTAACGCTATTGAAGCTCTTTCTTTTGATATCCCCTCCTTCGACATCGAATCTGATTCTAAGGATGAGGGTGAAAATTATGATGCCAAAGAAGAAAAGAATGATGATGATGATGATGAGGGCAGCGACAATGACAATGACGATAACCCCTTTGGAGGTCAAGGTCTTGGTGGAGACAAAGGGAGGCCTTTCGATGCTTCAGAAATGGATAGTGGTAATCAAACCGAAGCTCCTAAAAAAGAGCAATCCCCTTCGAAAGATATTCCACCTACTTCCCTGGTGCTGCTGTGGAAGGAGAGCATGCTCTTACCCAGATTGAGGATCCAACAGAGAAATGGCAGGTCCCCAAGTCTTTAATTCCAATTTCTCAAGTATGGAATTCCATATTTAAACTTTTTCCTTTCGAAAATAATAATTAGTGCAAAGCCATTCATTTTGGATAAGGAGAAATTCTCAGTTTCCCTATAAAATGAAACTTGGAAGGAAATAAGCGGAAATTAACAAGTTATATAGGGAGTTAGACAAACAGATAAAGGAGCACAACATCCTCTCTGAAAAGTATCATATTCTTGACCGTAGTGCTTCTATCGTTGCATCCTTTAAAAATCACAAAGCTACCCCATTATTAAAGAGCGCGCATTTCCGATACGATGCTCTCTTAAAGGAGAATAGGGAGTTGCTTACTTTAATTTGGATGATAATCGTAGAGAGGGATATTTTAGTTAATTTCTTGTATAAAGCTTAATGTAGATATTCAATTGTAGATTTTCCGTACTTAGATAAGTTCAACGGGGTTTACTTAGACGCTTCAATAAAAGATATTTAGATGAATTTTGATCTGACCTGCATCCGTAAGCTTGTTGGAATTTACCATGAGTCAAACCAATTCCTCAAACCCTTTCTGCTGAAAAACTTAAGTACTACAAAGATAAATTTGTTTTGAAGTTCTTCTCTAGATCTATTTTGTATGAACCATATGAATATTATAGCATGTAATAGTTAATTGATATATATATATATATATATATATGTTTAGTTTTGTTTTCTTTATGCTTAGCTTCATCTATACTATCTCAGAATGATAGTTCTTTAAGTCAACTCGTCCATAGAGACCACTTAAGACAATACGTTAAGTTGAGAAGGTTTTACTCTAAAAACGCATCAATTTTAAAGACTTCAAAGTTAGTGAGATATTTCTTTCTTCGAGATTTACAAGAATTGTATTTGGAATACCCTCGCTTCCATTTTGACTTCCTCGGTGATGAGAAGGAAAATTTCCTTAAAGAGATCAGAACATTCCACTCTAAACTAATATGTAGTCGCGATAGCCCTCCAGTTGGGAAATGGGACTATAACAAATACTTGTCGGTCATAACCCTGAAAGGAGCTACCATGCCTTTTGATTCGACAGTTATTCTTTCAGCTAACTCTTTAGATAAAGTTAGAAAAGTAGTTTCTAAACTTTAAGTGTAATCAAATTACATGTTGTATCTTTTAACTTTGTTGCTGTTTCAGTTGTAGTCCGTAGCCATAATAACAAAGATACCTTTTATCTATGTCTTGATTTTTATTTCAATTTTTGTTCAAATAAGCTCTATGATTGTCTGCAACTTGTCTTCCTTATAATTTATTGACACTTGTTGAAGCTCCTAGAAAGAAGTTGTGCAAAGAAGTGGAGGGATCGTGGTCCATGATGAAGTCTTACTAGAATGTTTTGTTGAAGCTCTAAAACAGCATTAGAGATACTTTCTCCAGGAAACCATCACCAGTGGTCACAAAGACCATATTGCCTATCTCGAGGATGATATGAAAAAGAAAGATGAGATGATCACTATGCTTAAATGACAAGCAAAGACAAATCCCACGATCGACTTCGATCAAAAGATGTCTGGACTTAATCAACAAACAAGTGATTAAGAGTTTAAATTAAAAGATAATCAAGCTCAGTGTGCCTCTTTGGAGTTCATTATGGGGAAAAGATCTCGAGTATTGACTTACCGGTCCCTCAGCCTACTCATACAGTTACTAAGCCCACTAGGTCGAAACTTCTCGTGGCCGAAAAATTCCCTACCGTGCCCAACCCTTTCCAGGGCTTAGATAAGAATTCTGTGGGCAACTGTTGCAGGAGAGTAAAATCTGAAATAGCCAAATATTTTGATGAGTAGTAGAAAGTGAATTACTCCCAAACTATTAATGAGTATTGCCAAGAACTAAGATCTAGAGCGGATAACTACTTACTTGTCAAGCGCGTTGTAGAGTTGGAAAGAGATAGTAAAATGTTTAGGGCTGCGAACAAAGCTTTTAGTTGTGCCTTGAAGACCAACATTGATGCGATTGACAATGAGAACAACATAAGAAGAAAGGAAAAGAAGCTTAAGGAATTTTTTCGTGTTGCAATTCGTCACGTTGTAGATCCTTCAATTGTAGAATTCCTTGATAAAGCTGCTCAAGATTTGTAATTTATGTTGTAAATAATTTTTGTAGTCTTGTGAACAATTTCATGACTTATGTAAACCACATAAATTTTGTAAATTTCGACTGATTTGGAATCCTTTTCTGCAATGTTATTTCTGTAACGTCTTTGAATTGTTCACTCATTGAATTCTGGACTTGCTGAATCTTTTGCTATTCCTTATTATTTTGATTTCCCTGAAAAGCATATAGCAAATAGTATTTCTAGTTGTTCGCTCGAAATTGACATATTTATCTATGTATGTCATTTGCTTAGATCAACAAATCATTCTGTTAATTGTATGAGAAATAGCTTATACAAAATGTTAAAATATCATCTTTAGCCATGATGAGAGATGATCAACAACGTTACTCCTTCCATCTGGCTGGAAAGTTTGAAATTTGCTGATAAATAACTCCACTTTATCGTAGGGGTATAAATATTAGATTGTAACTTTTATTTACTAAAGAACTTGATTTAGAAATCAGTGTTTGAAATTTTGAAGTAGTAACTCTTCGACCTATTTCTCAACATTAATGGGATTTTAAAAAGTTAGAAATATGTAGTTCCCATTCGAAAAATCTTAACAGCGATCTTTATAATGATATTCTTTGGCCCAGATTCAAGCATTAGGGATAAATAGAAATCCAATGATCTTGCACCTAGATTAGGGTTTACATAAGCAGCAGTCTTGATATCTAGATCCAGGTTTAATAAGTCAATGATTGATAAAGACCCAAAGCCTAGATTCGGGCGTTAGATGATGGAATTCATATACAAAAGACCCAAAATTCTTACTCGGGTATTAATAGACGATGTTTAGAAATGGAAGTCCCAAAACCCAGATTCAGGTGATAATAACCGGAGTTCTGTCATACTCCTTTGCTCCTATTTTCTTTGACATGTATGTACCTTTCAAGTTTTGAATAGAACTAATCTTATTGGCTACCTCTTGAGCTAGGACATCTTATTCCATGATCAAATATGCTTTTTCTCGAGCTTGAACATCATAGTTCATGATTTGATAAGCCTCTTCTCGGGCTTGGACATCTAAATCCTTTGTTGATTGAGCCTCTTCTTAGGCTTGGACATCTTTGTCTATTATTGATTGAGCCTCTTGTTGGGCTTGGACATCTTAGTCCTTTATTGATTGAGCCTCTTCTTGGGATTGGACATCTTAGTCCATTATTGTCTGGTGTTCTTGGTAAGCTCATCTTAGAGGCGGGAACCAAAGACTTACCCGACCTCCCTATAGGAGGCGCCCTGTCCTGGCCCTTTTGCGGTGCAGATAGGGCTTGTTCGGTACTCTTCAATTGCCATCTAATGGCGCAGATAGAGGCTTAT
Organism: Allium cepa; assembly: GCA_030765085.1. Lineage (NCBI taxonomy): Eukaryota > Viridiplantae > Streptophyta > Magnoliopsida > Asparagales > Amaryllidaceae > Allium > Allium cepa. Next base: position 561,077,583 of record CM060938.1, read on the forward strand.
CCATCGTCCCTCCAAGAGGTGCCTTAACCTAGCCATAACGTGGCGTGGATAAGGGCTTGCTCGGTGCTTTAACCTGGCCATCTTATGGCACAGCTAAAGTCTTACTTCGTCCTCCCTTCAAGAAGGGCCTTGACCTGACCAGAGGCATGGCTAAGGGATTGTCCGGTGCTTTAACCTAGCTATCTCATGGCGCAGCTAAAGGCTTACCCCCTCCCTCCAAGAGGTGCTCTGCATGGCTATCTCGGTGCTGATAGAGGTTTTTCTACCATCTTAGGTAGACTACCATCTTAGGTAGTATCCAAATATGAGGAGCATTTCACTTCCATCCATGTAGATTTTCTCTTTACAGAAAGTAGACCTTTATTAATCCTTTCTCAAATCCTTTTTACAAATTCACTGATCCTTTCTCGTCCAAAGAATTTATGATTATCCCCTCCAAGGCTCTGCAATGGTTGGTTTCATGGTCATTAATTATATGATAGTTGTAAAAGGATTCTCCTATGTTCCTTTCATGTTTTGGCTTATTTTTTTGTGATGACCAATAGTTAAGCTCATCCCTAGTAAGCGAGTAGACATTCTCAATTGATGTTGTTAAGTTACATTCCTTTGGTAGTCTAGACTTGAAGTTTGATTCTTTCGAATGGCTTTTTGACTTTTTGTTCCTTGACACTTTGTTCTAATTCCCCTCAATTACTTTTCTTCTTAGCCCTCTTTGTACATCTTGTGTAGGAAGTGTTTTCTTTATAATTGGCTGTTGCCATTTATTTGCAAAGGTGTTGTAATCAGCCATTATTTGTTTCTCAAAGATTGTGCCCTTTGAATTATGTTGAATGGTTCTTCTCATTTGATTGAAGACATTGAAAGTTCCATTTGTCCTTTTTTCAAGTGCAAAGATAGGGGTAGGACCAACATGAAAAGGATTTAGACTCCACTTCTCTAGATCATAAGACTCTTCTTTATTTTGTCTATAATTCTTAGGGCTTCAAGCCTTAGCCTTTGTTCTTCATCTTGATTGGAGTTTTTGATGATTTTTTGGGAGAACATTATCAGATGTGGTTTAGAAGATCCTTAGTAAGACCTTTGAATCGGCTGGCCATGATCAAACCAATGTGGATAAACTTGAAGTACAGTTGAATTAAGCTGGGTTAGAGAATGATGATGCTAGGGTGTTAACCAAGTCGGTGGTTCAAGCCCTCCATTTAGCGCCAAAAATGTTAACAAGATTTCTTACCAACACCCCAAAGTTATGCTAAGAAAGATGGATATACTTGCTTGAACAAAGAGTGTGATACTATAAAGAATTGCCTTGAAACCTAGTTTTATTATGAATAATTCTTGAGTCGGAACTTTTGACATTGTTTAAAGGTTAGCCTTTGAATTGACTAACCTTTAGACCCTATCAAGCTTGTTTGAGTTCTCTTACTAAAGTTTACCTTTCGATTAGGTTAAGTTTCCCTGAGTTAAGTCCTCAAAAGATAGGTTTCAATCTTGTCAAAGGCTAGGGTAATAGCTTCTCTTAGGTGGAATTAAGAAGTCAAATGCTTTAGCGAATATTAAGTAGGTTTCGACCTTGTCAAAAGGTTAGACCATTTGGTTTATAGCTTTGAAAAGTTCCAGGTATTGTTAGAGCATAAGGAGCTATTGACCATGTCTAAAGGTGTGTTCTACAGAGCTGATGGCTTCAAAAGGTTGCAATGAACGTTTGGACTAGTTAAGTTATCAACCTTGTCGAAATGTTCAGGTTATAGAGTAGGTGGCCTTGAAAGGTTGCAGTAGACATTAAAATCAGAAGTGTTATCGACCTTGTCGGAGGTTGTAGTAGAGATTTGGATCATAGATATTGTTGATCTTGTCGATAAGAACCTTTCAATGAGGTTAGGCCTGAGAAATAAAGGTTAATCCAACAAAGATTTTAGTAAATAGCAATGTAATTAACAAATCTCAAGACTTCCCTCTTTTTCAAGAAACTTTATTTATTAAATTCTCAAATCATCACCTAATCAGGGTTACAATACTTTGTTCAAGAAGAGTACAAGTTTAGTATGAGAGAAAAAGAATCCCCCAAAACGTGAGCCCTTGGGTCTTATTTATAGATGTAGGCGGCCATCCTTTCGACCCTATGCTATCAACCATGTCGGAAGGTCCCTTTTTTTATGCAGCTATGAATCTTCTGATTTTGACGAGAGGTTTTCCCCTCATATGCCATTATGGACCTTTCGACATTGTCAAAAGGTCTGCCTTTCTTTATGCCTCAATGAACTTTTCGACTTTGTCGAAAGGTTTGCCTTTTGTATACTGTTGTGAACCCTTCAACCTTGATGAAAGGTTTGTCTTCGGTTGTTGTCATGAACCCTTCGACCTTGTTGAAAGGTTTTCACTTCACTTGAATGTTGTCGAGAACGGTGCTTCCCTTCGATGTTCTTGAAAGGTTATCTTTCATTCTTTGCCGACTTCTAAGTGTTGCTTTCTTCATAGAACATTTCGACATTGTTAAAAGGTATCCTGGATGTGTCTTAACCAGTTCGAAAGGCCTATTACGTTTTCAAAAAGGTCTCCATAGGGTTGCTAATCCTTGCTTTGACTTCTTTATCTTCTTCGAAAGGTTTGAACTCCTTGGATATTGTGAAATGGAACCTTTCAACCCCTTCGAAAGGTTTTGAAGCTGTTAAACTTTGATGACTACATCTCTTCGACTCCTTCGAGTGGTTTGGCATGTTCTTCTTTTCCTAAGTCTTTGTTGAAGGACCTTTTGACTTAGTCAAAAGGTGGATTTTTTTGGAGTATCAAACATCTTTGAAGAAGAAGATCCATTAAGCTTGAGTCTGTCGCTGAATAGGATTGATGTAATCCATGAGGGCCACACTTGGCAGGGACTAGCAAGGGGGCAAGAAAAAGATACATTAAAGAAGCCAGAGAAGGATTGTTTTATTCATGAAGCGCCCCACTTAAAAGTCCACGACTCAACGTTCCAATGCCAAATCTTGTTGTTACTCCTTAAGCACTGAAGAAAGGGATCCATTACCCTCAAGCACTAAAGAAAGGGACCCATTACCCTCACAACGACCCCCTCATGATCACAACTTAAATGGAACTTTCAATAGTGTCCAAAATTCTTGTAGATATAGGGAGCACAGTTAATGTCATTTTCAAACAAGCTTTTGATCAAATAGGCATCCCAGAGGACAAGCTAGAATCCAATCTTGAACATATTTTTAGGTTCAACAATAAGAGATTGACCCAGTAGGACAAGTGAGATTGCTAGTGCAAATAGAAGTACCACCATGATGTCAGACTTATGAAACTCTCTTTGTAATCATCAACCAACCATCATACTATAATGCTTTCTTTGGTTGACCGCACTTGATGAGGTGGATGCTTTTGTCTCGCCAAAATATCCAATGGTAAAATTCTTAACTAAGAGGGGTTGGGACATTATTTATGGAGAACAATTCTGCTCCTGTGAGATGTACTTTGCAACTCTTAATCAATATAAGAGAGAGAATTCTGCTTGCTCTGATTCTTCTACTGTTTTTCAGCCTTTGAATGATGGATCTTTACATCCAACATTCAAAGAAAAAGTAAGATCTAATAAAATTAATACACGTATGTTTGAAAGGAACATTTCTCCTAGAAATAAGAGAAAGAGGACTGATGCTAATTCCGTGGAAGAAGGAGAAATCATCATAGAGTTTGATTATCGTTGGAAAGTGGAAAGAATAAAACCTGTAGAAGACCTTGAGAAGACATTATAGACCCAAATGATTCATCCAAAATAGTCAAAGTGGGAAAGAAGTTGGAAAGTAGCTTGAAGAAAGACTTAATTTAGTTTCTTAAATCCAATAGAGATATGTTTGCCTGGTCACATTTAGATATGGTTGGGATTGCTCCATTGGTTATGTTCCATGCAATAAACATTAATCTGGAAGCGACCCCTATCAGACAGATGATGAGACAGTTGGATAAAGTAAGGTCCAATGCCTTAAAAGAAGAAGTTTAAAGGCTCCTCGAAAATGGATTCATTCGGGAAGTCTTCTACCTAAAGTGGCTAGAAAAACTAGTATTGGTAAAGAAGTCGAATGGCAAATGGAGGACTTGCGTCGATTATACTGAATTGAACAAAGCCTGTCCAAAAGATTGTTACCCATTGCCCCAGATAGATCAGTTGGTTGATGCAACTACTGGACACAGATTGTTGTCCCTCATGGATGCTTACTCGGGATATTCAGATACCCATGTTTAAACCAGATGAAGAACATACAAGTTTCATTATCGATTGTGGAATTTTCTATTACAAAGCAATGCCTTTTCAGTTAAAGAATGCAGGGGCTACTTATCAATTATTAGTCAATAGAATGTTTAAAGAACAGATCGGTTAAAATATGGAAGTTTATATTGACGATATGCTAGTAAAATCTTATGAAGTTAAGAGTTGCCTTGAAGACTTAAAAGTGACAATCGAAGTATTATGGAAATATCAAATGAAATTAAATCCCTAGAAATGCTCTTTCGAGGTTTAGTCCAGGAAGTTTTTAGGCTATATTATGAGAGGTCAAGAAATTGAGGCTAGCCCAGACCAGATTCAAGCTATCAAGGATATGGTTGAGCCCAAAACTAGCAAAGATGTCATGAATTTAAATGGTAGGGTAGCCACCCTAAGCAGATTCATTTCCAAGGCGACTGATAAGTGTATTCCCTTTTTCGACGTGATCAAGAAGAAGAAAAACTTTGAATGGAGAGAAGACTATAATAAAGCCTTTATAGAGTTGAAAAATCATTTGGAAAAACCACCAATACTGTCTAGTCTAGTCCCGAGAACGGTGAAGTCTTGTACTTATAGATAGCATTCGGAATATGCAGTTAGTTCAGTTTTGATCAGAGAAGAAAATAGGACTCAACTTCCTATTTATTATGTAAGTAGGCGGTTAAAAGGTGCAAAGGTTAGATACCCGGTAATATCAAAATTGGCATACTGCTTGATACTTATAGAACGAAAACTTAGAGCATACTTTCAAGCGCATCCAATTAGAGTATTTACTAACTTTCCACTCAAACAAGTTTTCAGTAAGCCTGAAACTTCGGGTAGACTAGTAAATTGGGAATTGAGCTTGGCCACTATGACATTGAGTTTCAGCCAGGGCAGCTATAAAAGGGCAAGCATTGACAGACTTTATTAACGAGTATACAAACTTCATTAAAGAACAATCAGAGAAAGGAAAGGACTAAAAACTGTATGGCTGTATTTGTGGATGGCGCATCAAATGAACAAGGAGCAGGAGTGGGATATGTCATAATAACACCAGACGAACACCGCCTACACTAGGTAATGAAGTTAGGGTTTCCTACAACAAATAATGTAGCCAAATATGAATCAATGGTGGCAGGATTGACTCAAGCCTTAGAGCTCAAAATCCCTTGAATTTAAGTCTTTAGTGATTCTCAATTAATAGTAAACAAGATAAAGTAAGTATATCAGACTAAAGATGCCAAACTATTGTTATATATAAAGAAAGTGTTGAAAATGCTCGCCTTGTTTGAAGATTTTTCTATACATCAAGTTCCAAGGGGAGAGAACTCTCAGGTAGAATCATTAGAAATGTTAGCTAGTTCAAGAGGAGCCCCAAAAACCCAAATCGTACCAGTGGGGTGCCAAGAAAATCCAAGTATTGAAGAGGGAATACCCGAACAAGGAAAGGAATTGTTAGTTCTAACTAGATCCTAAGCCATGACACAAGAAATAGAAGAAAGGGAAATTAATAAAGAAGTCCCAAATGAGAGGATTAATCAACCATGGACAGATGACTGTTATAGTGACACTTTAATGTCGCATATTGTTAAGTATCTTTCCAAAGGGATATTACCATCTAACAAAGTGGAAGCTAGGAAGATCGAGCGATAGGTTCCGACCTTCAATGATGGATTAAATTCTTTACAAAAAAGGATATGCCTCACCTTACTTAAGTGTGCGAGTCTAGAAGATGGGATGAAATTTTTGGTGGAAGCATATGAAGGATTTTGCGAAGATCATTCCAAGTGAAAAGTTAGCAAAGAAGACAATGAGACAAGGTTTTTATTGGCTATTAATGGCAAGTCAAGCTATCGAGTATGTAAAGAAATGTGAAAGATTCCAAAAATACTCTAAGATTCCTCGATTGCCACTAAGTCAATTAACTCCGATTTCAAGTCTGTGGCCCTTCGATATAAATGGAATCGACTTAATCAGGCCATTGCCAATTTTCAAAGGAGGAGCAAGATATGTTGTTGTCACCATAGACTACTTTACTGAGTGGGTTGAAGCAGAACCACTCCCCAAAATCACTTCTGGAAAGGTGCTGAGATTCATCATTAAAAACATTATTACCAGAGTTGGGATCCTTTATAAGATTATATTTGATAATGGAACACAATTTGAAAGTGAAGAGTTTTCTCGATTTTGCTATAAGAATGTGATTATCAAAAGCTTCTCTTTAGTAGCACATCCAAAGGCTAATGGAGTTGTTGAAGCCGTAAATAAGACTATTGTGAAAAAGCGATTGAATAAAGCCAAAAGAAATTGGGTAGAAGAATTGTCCCTAGTACTATGGGCCTATTGGACATCCATATGAACAGTAAAATGCACCTTATTCTCTAACATATGGGTGTGAATCGATGTTGCCAATTGAAATTGAGATACCCTCACTTCAAAGAATCACATATGCATTTGATCTAAACTAGGAATTGAAGAAAGAATAATTAGATTTAATACATGAATCAAGAGATGAAGCAACTATCCGAACTATAGAATATAAGAGAAGAATCTCAAAATATTACAACTAAAAAGTGAAGACAAGATCATTTCAAGAGGGAAACTTAGTACTCCAATAGGTAATGGAAAACACAGGAAATCTTGCGGACGGACCGCTAGGATCAAACTAGGAAGGTCCCTTAATTGTATGCAAAGTAGTTCCCCCTGAAGCTTCTAAGTTATGTCGAACAGACGGGAATATGGTTCCTAGAACGTGGAATGCAAAACACTTGCAACCATATTTTCTTATAATGAATGAATAAAGCACCTCTTCCTTAAAAGAAAAGTCTACATGGTTAGGAGTGAAATTCTCCTTGCATTTTGACATTACCTTAAACAATCAAAGCCTTCGCCGAGTTGGCTAGGTCAAAGCGCCTCCTAGAGGAAGGTTAGAGTAAGGCGTTATACGTGTCATGCCATGCCAGGTCAAAGCATCGATAAGCTCTTGACCGTGCCACGCTATAGCCAGGTCAAGGCACCTCCCCGAGGGAGGATGGAGTAAGCCCTTGGTCCCACCACGCTATGGCCTGGCCAAGGCACCGAACAAGCCCTTGATCGTGCCACGCTATGGCCAGGTCAAGGCACTTCCTAGAAGGATGACGGAGTAAGCCCTTGGTCCCACCACGCTATAGCCTGGCCAAGGCACCGAACAAGCCCTTGATTGTGCCACGCTATGACCAAGTCAAGGAACCTCCTGGAGGGAGGTTGTGAAAGTACTTGGATCCTGCTTGTTGATATGCTAACCAAGAGCACCAGACAAAAATGGACTAAGATGTCCAAGCCTAAGAAGCGACGTATCATACAATGGACTAAGATGTTCGAGCCCAAGAGGTGTCATAGCAAACAATGGACTAAAATGTCTGATCTAGAGAAGCAACATGTCAAATAATGACAACACACAAGGCCAAGAGAGTGGCACATGTCAAAGGAAACAAAACTTAAAGAGCAGCACAGCCTCCAACTGGTACCCAAAAGAAGATATCCGAACTTCATTTACTAAAAGTGAATCTGGGTTTCAGATCTTTTACTATCAATCTATTGTTTTCGTAATATCTGAATCTAGGTTTCGGGGCTATTCCTATTAATTTCTTGATTTCACTCATTAATGCTCGAATTTGGGCTCAGAACTTCAATTATGGATAAGGATATCTTTATCACGGATACCCTAATCTGGGTATCGGATGTTATAGCTTTTGATTTCATTCGATAATGCCCGAATTTGGCCTCTAGAATTTTATATGGAAACCATTATTATGCATTTCTAGTTTATCATTTACTAAAACCTGAATTTGGGTTTCAGGTCTCTTACCATTGACTTGTGAACTTCAACTATTAATACCCGAATTTGGGTTTCAGATCTCTGGTCTTCCTAATACCTGAATTTGGGCTTTGGGACTTTTACCATCAGCTTTTGGATTTTTTTACTAATACCCAAATCTATGTTCTAAGGAAGTTGGTATTGGGTTCTCAATGGGCTTTTGGTCTTCAATTAAAACTTTGAGTTTGTCTTATTAATACCTAAATCAGGGTCACTAGTTTACTGCTACTTACTTTCAAACAATATTTATCAACATCTGAATCTCAGTCTTTGAATCATCATTATTTCCAATGGAGTTTCTAAATATCAATCACTCATCCCCAAATAAGGATTCGTGGTTTTCAATGACTTATTTCCGGATGATAACTCATGGTCTTTTATTACAAAACATTTGTAGTCACCAACGGAAAACTCCTGGACTTCAATTATTATATGCTTGGTTTTCTATTAATATAATAGGAGTTCAATTTATGAACTTCTTTTGTAGCTATAAAAGTTGGATGGTGGGACTACTGTTATTACTAGACAAAAAGTTCTTGGATTCCTAATCGTTTACAATTTTGAATTTCTTATCACCTTCTAGCTCCATGTGATGGTCAATTAATTTTTATTACTTCTGGACTTAGAGTTCAGAAGCTCTACTATACTAATATCATCTTCAAATCACTAAACGCATTTTTATATAAATCTTGACCTAACAATAGAGAATGTTATTTACTTTGAACTTTGCAGGGAAATGAGGCCATTAAGAATGCAGTTGTTGTTAAATTTTTGTCCTAAAGAATATAAGCTTCTTTCACATAATGGGGAGGAAAATGTTAACCTTAAATTCACTTAAAAATAAAGATTTGAAAGAAGGCTTATAAAAAGTGCTGGGCACCACAAGAGTTGAATACATGTGTTTCGCCAAAGTTCAAAAACGGCATTTTAAAGGTGTTGAGATAGTTTTTAAAGGAGTTGGGTTGGAGTCGCAAGCTTCTGGTGCACTTGCGAATGTCAAGAAAAACAAGAGCTCTCATAAGGGTAGAAAAAAAACAAAATTACCCTTTCACCTTATCTAGACCTTTCGATGTAGTTGAATCCACATATATAACAGAGGCCAGTATGAGTTCGAAACACCTTTCGAAGGTATTGGACAATGGGGTCACATGCGAGAGCCAAACTCTACAAAATTATTGGTTTCGATAGTGTCAATTTTCTACTTAAGGGCATTTATCAATATGCACCATTCGATGGCAAGAACAAGCCTTTTAAAATGATTGGAACCTTTCGAGAGCATAAACAGGGCTCTACATGAAGCCAATTCGCAATGATCCAATCATCACCAATTTGTCCTTTTGAAGCTATACAAAAGCTTAACTCATCCCTTACATACAACAACATAGCAACACAAAGTAAAAGGCAAACCCACTCCTTTCGGTGAAGTCGAAAGCAATCCAGTTCTTTCTAAAAGAAAAGTAAAAGGGTACTTAAACTATAGCAACAATGAAAGGTTATCAAGGTAACCCTTTTGACTAGGTCGAAAGGTCTAATACGAAGGGGTAAAGGTGTGAGAATGAATGAGAAAGGTTAAAAGGAAAGCCTTTCGACCTCATTGAAAGGAGGCACACAAATGATTGAAGGAAAGCCTTTCGACTACATTGAAAGGATGCGCGTAGAAGGTCGAAGGAAGGCCTTTCGACTGAAGCGAAAGAATGGGCATGAAAGAGGTCAACCTGCATCTATAAATACGACCCTAGGGGTCCGAGTTTTAGGACCGTATTTTGGAATTCTAAATTCTCTTTTTCATTTCAAATAAAATAAATTTTTGTTACCCTAAATCAATTTGGGAAAATCTCTATTACTTGTACTCAATTTGGATAAATGCACAAAGGAGGATGCATATAGATTCAATATAGGTATTGATTATGAGAAAGATTATTTCAGCCATTACTTGACTAATGATCAATTGTACATGATGCTATCTTATTTTCTTAACTCTTATTTGACTTATGTGATGCAATGGGATAAACTTAGATAATGTGTATTCAAAGCATATCATCATCACCTATAACACTGTATGAAATGTTAAACTAAGATGATAATAGTGTTTCGATATAAATAAGTTCAAGGAACTTATATTGTCCAAGATGTTATTCCATTGCATATTGAATATTGTACTAGTATGTTGTATATTGAGTCCTCTTTGAAATAATAAGCACCCTTTCGACTTGATTGAGTGGGCGTTTCGATAGGGATTTAGTGCATAAATACTAGGTTAAACTAGCCGGTTGAATACCAATGAAAGGATTTCTTATATTTCATAACATATTGTCCTTTCGAACAAGTTATTTCCAATATAGCAGAGAAAATGTTATCGAAAGTAAATTACTCTATGGAGGCAGAATGGCCCTTTTGACACAATCGAATGGGATAGATGACCAATGTCTTTCTTCCTACCTAAAAAGACATGCAAATGACCCTTTTGGCTCACTCAAAAGGGGACATGAAGGAGTTGTTCTCTACTTAACCTTTAACTCAAAGGGTTGATTGGGTCTTTTTACTACAATTAACGTTTTCAAGAGGCTACCCTACGAAGGAAATTCTTCCTATCAACTCATCCGAAAGGGGTTTTGGAGAGATTGATTACCTCTAAAACCTTTTTTTTTAGGTTTTAACAACATTTATTGTTGATAACTTAGCTTTGAGATGTTGACAGATTTTCTTGTTAATAGTTTTGAAGTGGTATTCGGTAAGTAAAACACTTACCAATCCCAGACTCTTCAAAACTAATCTATGAATTTCCAGTTAACACAATTTCGATTCTTTCAAAAGTAAGTGTGTTTCATACCAGTACTCCTCCCTCGGATTATCATTGGTATTAGGTCAAGTTCAGTAATCAACTAATCAATTATCTAGTCAAAACAATTGCTTATACAAATCAATATTTGTATAGTTAACTAGTTTTTAGCATTCCAACTTAACCATTCCTCGTCCAAGAGTGAGGATAGGTAAGTTAGAGCAATGGTTGCATCAAAGCCTTGCCTAGACACTTCATTCGTGAATCTCACAAATAAATAACTCCACCTCATCAGCTTTAGTATTAAGTATAGTATTAATGATTTCCATAAACAAGTAAGAAATCAACAAGATTAATGTATTTTAGACATACCCGACTTATATGTTCCTTGGCCTAGAAGGAAACTGAAAGGTTAGAGCTCTATTGCTCCGTCCCTATTTGACATCAAACGTAACTCTCACAAATAGATAAGCCTACTTCATCGGCTTTTTGAACTGAGCAAAGTAAATTAATTTTCAACAAGTAATCACATAATAAAACCATTTAGCTATAAAGAAATTTCTAATCCCTTTTCGAAAAAAATTGTATATACTTTTAAAATACTTGAAAATGCTTATAATAGGTTATAAAACATTTATCCAAAATATTACTTTAAAATAACAAGTTTGTAAAATCTATAAAATTTTGAAAAGAACATGTTTTATTATAAAAACCTCTTCTTTAAAATTTTACAATTAATTCTTAAAATTCATAAAGACCTCAAATCACTTTAAAAATACTCTGATAATAGTTAGTAAACACTTGTAAAAAGAATGAAACAATATACTTAAAATTAAATATCTTTTTAAACCTTTAAAGTCCAAAAATCAAGTCTAAACAAGGCAGTTTTGCACAAGTGAAGTTTTGGTCATTCTCGAGATGTTAGTTAACTTTTTACCATCCAAGCTTTTAATAGAAACTTACATACACATAAAATATTATAAATATGGTGAGAAACCCCAAAGGATCTCTCTATAAAGTTCCATAGAAATCGCCAAAAACAAGGCAATTCACAACTGCATTTATAGCGACTATCGCTATAAGTGCACTTTCAAATCCAATTTATATTCAAACCTATTTTTAACTGCACCTAAGTGCTTTATTCCAAGCCCTTGCTATATGTCATACAAGTCCGGTTAAGTTCATTCAAGCATACATATGCCACTTTCTTTCAAAGCAAGAATTAATATCAATGTTTTCAACATATGTCCAAGTCAATTTAAACAACTTTAACAAAATCAAACATGATTATATATGCGATATTTTCAATAAAAGAGGTTAGTTAGCTTACTTTTAACATAAAAATAAAGAAGTCAAGGCTAATTAAGTCCAACCCCTCCTTTGCAACCCGTTCCTTTCCTTCCTTGCTTCCACTTGCTTTTAGCCCTCCGTCTTCCTCAACTTGCTCACGGCCAGTAGTGATAGGATGAGAATGGCTTCTCTACTTTCACAATCTAACTTGGTAGGATGTTTTGTTATATGGTAGTAAAGCTTCACTCCAAATTTGAGTTGATATGGATTTGATTTGCAAATATTTTTATTTAGGATATTATAAAGAGGAAGAAGAAGAAGACATAGATTTTGTAACTTTAAGCTTTGTGAATTTGTGGATAATAATTAAGGGTGTTCCCACCTTATATAGGTAATGAATGGTGCTTTTTAATCTTTCCTTCACCTTACTTCATGCCATGGAAGCCTTACCTCCCGTCACTTCTCCTTTATGTTGATTACCATTTTACCCCTCTCATGATAATATCTCTTATCATAAAGAAAGCTTCTAGAAAATTACATTGATTTATGAAGAGAAGAGTGTTATTTAGTTGCTATTCATTTGATCACCAGACAAACACATAAGAGTTCAAACAACTTATATCGACCAAAAAGCTGTTTACCGATAATCGATTTTCGGTCATATTATCAATTTTTATTCAAAATTTATATTTTTGAATTTTTTTTCAAAAACAAGTTTCTTATCATTATTTATTAATTAAACGATGCTCAATAAGGTTATAAAATCATTTTTATAACAGTTAATTATATTTCAATACATTTCGATATTCGAAGACGAAGTGTTCGAATTTCCAGATCCATACGTAGACAATTCTCGTTCTTCCCTTTAGTCTCTCGTATAACTCCATCATTTTCATCAAAACCTTTGATTTTTGAACATATATGTTTAAATCGCCAAACTAATCACGAACATCATAGAACGTATCCACTCATAGTACATGATCACTACTTTTAGATCCATTGAACTCTATGTAGTCTACCTATCTTTGATAAGAAAAAGTAAAGAACCAATATTTAGGTTGTTTTGATACTAATTTATCTCACTTGACTGATAACCACGAAACCACTACCACAATATATGTATCCAAGATCTTATCGCTTCCAAAAACACAAATTGGATCATCTACTCATGACTACGTGGATTTTCCATGTTTACCTTAGGATTGATCACTTGATTTCTCTTCTACAAACTCTAATTTGGTTCCTTGGTATCGATTTATGAGTTTCCCATTGGCCATCTAATAATCTCATTATGATGCCCACCTTTTCCACCAAGATTCAAATAAACGATTTAAAGAAGAGGGATCGAAGGATATTTACTCTCATCCATGAAGTTTTGAATAAAGATATGTGTAACACGCGGTTATTTTATGAAATTAAATAATTAAATCTAATGGGTAAAATTGTATTTTTGTATAAAATGCAAAATAGTAAATCTTTACATAATCTAGAATTATGCTTTTGGACTTATGCAATTGCGTTTGGAATGCCATTTACGATTAACAAATATATACAACTTGTCGACATTGATAAAACTGGAAGGAAAATATAAAAGGTCAAAACTAAGTGACATTCTCGTAATATATTGATTATAAAATTTTAGCGTAAATATTTTTTTCATCCTACAAATAGATCCCCAACTCTATTTCTTATGCTCCAAAGTCTGGTCTCTACTTATAAAATCATAATCCTTATATTAATTACATATTATCCAAATCAAATCCAAGTTAAAGAAATTAATGTATGAAACCAATCATCATGGAGAGAGCTACACAAATAAATCAAAGCTATCGAGAAATTTGGAGTCTTAAAGGCAATAATGAAGAAGAAGGAGGATTCATGGTGGTTTAGGAAGGATGCATAGATAATTAGTGAATGTGATTCTTCCTATTTGGGTATATATTGATAAGACGTAGTAATTCACCCCTTACAGTATTAAATTAAATTATAAAATGATGAAACTTGATAATAATCACACTAAATCATAGTAATTGATGATTAGGATACAATATGTCATAGCTATATAATTAGAAAAGTGATCCTTTTAATTGTAATTAGACAATGTTCAACCTCTCCTTAATTAAAAAGTACTCCACAGCTCAAATGCACTCATGGTGTTTATTCGATAATTGGGTTAATGGATTAATAAGAAAACACATTAGAAGTTCGATAAATGTGCATCCTGTAAGTCTATAGGATCTTCTTAAGTAATGCAACTTATTTATATATACATGTGAGAGTTTATATCACTAACTATATTAAGCAGAGAATTAATAATTGAATATAAATAAGGTAATTCATAAAAGCGAGCACACCAGATATTTTATACCGGTCGGACCTCCCGTCCTACATCCAGCCCAAAACTCCCCTTCGGTGTTTCCTTTAATGAACTAACCCACACCTTGCTCGAAGGAAAAAGCTAATACAGAAGTATATCTCTGACAATCAAGTATTGCAAATGACATGGATTTTGACTGATGGTACAAATATTCCTATGATCTCATTTGAGTATGTGAATGTGAATGCTTTGGATTGTAGGAAGTGGTTTTACCAAAATTATATTTTGGTTGTGATAGATTGACATTATGTAAGCAATGTATGCACAAGAGAGTAGTAAGAAATCAAGAGAGAATAGATTCGGTAGATTCAATTTTGTTAATTTTTAAATCTCAATCATCATAGTATTTACAGATTTAAAAGGATGTAGATGAAGATTTGTTACTGTTAGATAAGGTCTATTCATTTTAATGGCCGCAGCCTTTCAATGGAGAGTTGATTTCTATTCAGTTAAAGAAGTGTCTTGACAAAGTTTTGTAGCTTTTCAAATGACAGACGTCTGTGGGGAAACCTCAGATGTTTGCGCCGTTAGGAAATAATTTTCTCAAGTATTGTCACAGACGTCTGTAGTTTTTCCGCAGACATCTATGGATGATAAATTTAGTTTCCCAATTTATATTAGTGTATATGAAATCATGTGTGCATATATACTAAAAGAGACCTATAAATGTTTTAGCTCAGACTCTTAATACACTAGAATAACATTGCTAATCATAGCATAGTCCATAGATCTTTGTGAGTCCGAATATCTTTGAGGATGATGTTCTCTTGTAGTATATACCTAAAAGCTTGTACGATGTATATAATATATATATATATATATATATATATATATATATATATAAATGATTGTATAGTTGTTGTCATTGAAACATTGACTGGAGGTTCTACCATTCTTCCCTTTTTTGATGACGACAACTATAAAATAAAAATAGTTACGGTCCTTCATAATAAAAATAGAGAATGTTCACATAAATTAGATTTTGCCTCCCTCTGTGTATATGTATAAATATATCCCTCTTGGTCATTATCAAAATAAAAGAACAGATGATGTGTTATAGATATGAGTATGAATAATTAAAAGTAAATACAAACAAGTTTAGCCAAGTAAAAAACAGAGATTAAATTATTGTAGCAGGAGGTAAAAGTTAAATAACAAGTTTCGGTATAAAAAACAAGCACAAACATAAATGCTAAATAGTTGAAAAAAGTGATGCTAGTTGTAATGATTGGAAGAATAAGAAAACTCGCTATAATTTTCATAATACTCCCAATAAGACGAAAGATCTTAGTTGTGTGCTCTATCCAGTTGATTTGATCTCTATACTCCTTATTTTCTTAAATGAAATGTCATTGGAAAGCCATGAATATTTGATGCTAAAATTTCCAAGGGTCAGACAAGTACATATCATCACTATCTTCTTCCTCCTCCTTAGGTTGCCCTTGTATAATAGTCTTTCCTCTATCGTGATAAGTCCTTTTAGGATAAGTGTGAGGCTGTTAAACTGGTGTTTGTGCTCGAGGAGGTGGTGTATGTGAAGATGAAGAGCGAGAAGACGATCTGCCATAGACTTTTCTCATAACTTTTCCTAAAGTGGAACAACCTTTTTTAAAGTCTTTTCCATTTTAGTCAACCTCGTCGAAAAAGAATGTTCCAAACCTATTATCTTTTTGTTCAAAGCCTGCTGGTTGACCGTAATTAGCTTTTGACTTTTAAGCATTGAATCATGAAGTTGTTTGTTTAGCAGCGATTTAATGTGAGCTTATGGAATTTTCGAATCCGAATAATATTCGGTAACATGACCAAAGGAGGTAGGTTGTTGGGAAAGACGAGGTGAATAAGTATGTTGAGGAGCAGGAGAGGCGGAGGACCATGATGCACTTGTTGCTGCTGCCATTGTTCTAGGGAGATAATTGGGGGTGGCCGTTGGGGAAGGTGCATCAAAGATAATATTCTTGTTCCGCTCTCTTTAACTGGTATTTCTTCAAAGTGAGAGATATAAGAGGGCACCCTAAGAGCATGTCAGAGACACATAATATATTTTGCAAAAGCTTTTAATTTCGTTACGAATGAACTTTGCCCAATTTATTGCAGTCCACCAAAAATGGCATAAAGGGCTTTGTGATCGTTGTCGTAGATTCGTCCATGACTTCCTAGACGTGGAATTATTGTATTGATAATCAATATGGTTTAACAATCTAACTTTTGAACATAAGTAGACAGATTTCCACTATGGCATCCTATCTTCCCAAATTAGATGAATTATTTCAACTCACGGCAAGTTTTTGTGGTCCGGAACTTCTTCTAAATCGATCCCGGACGAAGAAAATTTAAGTCAATGGCATTCACGCTAATCTTTCAAAAAATTCCATAAACACTCATCCATAACCAATCATCGTCATTGTCATAAGTCCAAATATCACTACTACACAAATTGGCGTAAAATAGAAAGATTGCCAATTAATCGATTTGCACCTCATTTTCGTCAAAATTGATTAAATCCCGACATTTAGCGGCGACAATAAGTTCTTGAATGCCATATTAGCCAAACTTGCATAATCTGTAGAATGACCCAGAATAAAGCTTCTTTTGTATGAGCTCGTCAAACGCTTTTTAAAAATCATGCTATTGCAAAGCCATTCTTTAATAAGAGAATCAATGACTAATGGGTTATGAGAAGAAGACGATTGACCTTTCTTGGAGTGTTTGCTAACCAAATTTTTTGGTTTGGGAGCCATTAGTGAGCAATTTAAGATTTTAGAAACTAGGGTTTGTGTAAATTGATAATATGGTGGTGAAAAGTTGAGAAAGGGGCAAAATTATATATATAGGGCTACTAGAAATAAGAAGTTCGAAACAGCGACAAACGTTTGTAGGGGTGCCATAGAAGTCTATGGTTTCAATAAAAAAATTAATCTGAAACATATGAAAGACGTGTGTGAGTTTCCATGGGCGCCTATGGTTTCAGGAATAAGTTTCTTTAAACCTGTGACAGACATATGTGGGATACCACAAACGTCTGAGGTTTCAAAAAAATGTTTTCCTGAAACCTTTGACAGACGTCTATGATATTATCACAGACATCTGTTATCTGTTTTCTCAGAAATTTTCCTTATATTTTAAATGTTAGTCATTATTAATTGAATTATCAAAAGAATAAAACTATATATATGTGTGTGTATATATCAAAAATTACAAAAGAAATTTATTTTGACAAAATGCTTAGCATAAATTTAGTTTTTGTCAGTGAGGAAAGATTTTTTAATTTGTTGTATATCCCATGAACTCGGTTCAACCTTTGTGTCGTCAATTAACGACTTTAGTGGAGACCAACTTGGATGAGCTGGAGTGTCAATCCAATCTTTATTTGATGGTCCTGGCTTGCATAGATTTCTTGGAGTAATGTTATACACTTTTATAAGAGTTTTTTGTGATCGAGGAGATTTTTTATATATTCAACTTTTTATTGGTGAATGACCACAAATTGCTAGAATACATTTTTCAAGAAAATTTAGATGAGATACTTGACGTCGTTACTCGTAATATATTTTACATTGAACTCCCATCATTTCTTGTTGATAATGATATATTTCATCAACTTTGTCGGCAAGAGATGTTGATTGTAGATTAATTGACCGTTTGGCATTCTTTTCCTTAGGAGAAAAGCCAGTGTAATACGTAGGTGATGTAGTAATGTTCAGAGAGGCTGAGCGTATTGATGGAGAAGTAGTTCTAGTTGGTAAAATGTAGGTGCTTTTGATGGGAGTGATTTATATTCGACGCTTGAATAAGTTATGTCATGATCGGAAGACATTTTGAGTAAAAATGGTCTTAAAAATTTATTTGAATTTATTTAGGAGAAAAACTGCTTTATTTATAAGAATAGGTTTTACTAGACATGGAAGTTTGTTAGAATAATAAGTTTAACCATATAAAATGAACATAAGGTAGTTATTTTTATGTGGTTAAAATTACTTTGTGATTAAATGTAAAAATTTCATTGTGTATGAGTTATATAGGTTGAATAATTTTTTTATTTAGTTTACCAATTCATTGTAAGAACATATTCCTAGATCTTGTCTCAATTTAATAAAAGTTGGTTCGCTTAATGGTTTAGTAAAAATATCAGCTATTTGATTTTTGGTATTTACAAATTCTAGTGATATAATTCATTTTTCCACATTATCTCATGGAAAATGGTGACAAATATCAATATGTTTTGTTCGAGAATGGTTAACATGATTTTTTGATAAATTTATAGCACTAGTATTATCGTAATATATAGGAGATTATGTTATGATCTAACCAAAATCTAAAAGAGTTTGTTGCATATACAGTACTTATGCACATGCTAAAGCCGTTGAGATGTAATCGGCTTCCATGTCAAGAGCGAAATGTGAGAAATGCGGATTACGGATCTTAAGGCTAGAATTAACACTAGAGGGGGAGTGAACAATGTTTTAAGGAATTACTAATTCTTTTTGATTTTATATTAATTTGAGCACAAATGTATGCAATATTCAGACACAGATATGATCACTGGATCAAACACAGATGCAGATATAAAGTAAAAGTAATAAAGGAAAGAACACACCAGATTTTATACTGGTTCGGAGTTACCCTGCATCCAGTCCCGCAACATAAGTACGGATTTCCTTTCAAAATCAATTCTTTCAATTACACCCTCGATTTCAAGGCTATGAGGTACACCGCACCAAATTCATAATCCTTCGGGTAGGGATACTTGATTTTACGGGCAACAAGATCGCCCGATTGTTGTTCCAGGCTACAATCACACATTTTCTCGCTTGATTGATTTTACAGGCTACAATCACACCTTTTCTCACTCAATTAATTACAAAGAAGTTTATAGCTCTGAATAGCACTGGGATCTTGTTGAGATAGTGATAGAGAATCAAACCAGAGATGATCTAGTTAGACTCAATGGTGATTTCGGCAGAGTAATGGTAAAAATGTATGTAAAGAAACGTGGAAGAAGAAGAGGAGTGAAATCAGAGTATATATTTAAATTCGTCTAAAATAGTCCCTATTTATAGTCGAACAACAACCATGTCCATTCGTGAAAGGATATAACGAATAAACACTTCCTTTGAAATTCAAATTTTTGAAATAAACTGTCACCTTGTCGATAAGGCTTCCTTGGGGTTTTCGACAGGCCTAAGTTATTTTTGGTAATTTGTTTTTCTTTGAAAATAACTTCGATCTTGTATTAAAACAATTTTAAACTTTATAAATATGATTAACTATAGTTAAAATACGTAAATAGGTATAGAGAATAATATTTTGGTATATATAAGATTTTGCTATAATTTTATATTTAAATATGAGTATAAATATTAAAAGTTAAATATATTATAATTAAAAGATAGTTTAAAACCAAGGATAATTTGATTTTGAAAATAAAGAATATTTTGAGGCTAAAAGTATTTTAAAACCAAGATAGATGTTTTTAATCTTTTTAAAAGAAGATTTTGAAATCATTTTTAAAACAAGATATAATTTTGTAAAATATTTGAATAAAAGTTAGTGGATACAAAAAAATGTTCCACTATATTTTTCGTCGGTTCCATCCTACTTAGGGTTCCATCCCTTTAACGGGCTCGAAGTGGACTTCATTCCACGAATAAAATGGATTTTAAGATGTTAGCGCTTTTCTAGGAGTTTTAACAAAATTCCTAACTAGATTACTTATATTGAAATCTTCAACTCTTGATAATCTTGATATTCATGAGTCTTGAATCTTGATATCTTCGATCTTGAGTTTATCAGTTCTTGAATCTTTATACTGTACAGTGTTCATTCTTTGGTACCTGTATATATATCTTGCATATACATACATACATATATATATATATATATATATATATATATATATCTAAACAATAATGTTAGTATTTGTATTTTATAATCTTATTCTAAGGTTGTTGTCATCAAAACCAACTTCTCAGGGACTAACAATCTCCCCCGTTTTGATGATGACAATCTTTGTTTATAAAATATTACTTCTATCCTAATAAATCCCCCTAAAACTAATAACTCTCCCCATTAATCTATGCCTAACTATCCTATTTTATACTTCTCCCCCTTTGTCATCAACAAAAAAAAAATTAACTCCAAACTATATAACTCCCCCTTATTCTTGTACTAAAGTACCTGCAATAATAAAATATACAATGGAGTATATAATAGATAGATTAGGAGACAATTATACTGATAGTCATGATAACTAAACAAAGATCATATAAATATCAATGTGTATTTGTACATATTATGTTTTGCACACCAATTATCAGTCCACACCAAACCAAATCAATCCAAGCAATCAATTCAAATCAAACAAAGAAATCAAATAAAATCAAACATTACGAGGAACTTCCATCCATCCTTCTTCTCCAAATATAGGGTCTGCCTTAGTGGCATCCCAATTTTCATTTTCATAGGTGCACTACGCCATAGATGACCTTCTGCAACATTTTTGCAAGGTGTTGCTAACTAAAATGTTGCGACAGCTATAAAATTTTGGTCCTACTGCAACGTTGTATTTTTGGTGTTACCTTAGCCATAAAAATGTGTTGCTCTAGCTAAACAAGTGTAACACGATGCATCATTTTTATATAGTGTTGCCATAGATATATTCTAATTAAAAAAATTTAAATTTTTTTTACACCTCAGTGATCCGCACCACCATTTAAAACAAAATCTCAACCGTCGATTCACACCATCGATCCACACCTTACTAATTTCCATTTCCCGCTTTACTTTTCTTTCTCATTCCTCTCTCTGTGAAAATTAGGGCACGCGATTCCAGTTGCTTTGATGCTCTGATTGATCGAATCTAGTGTAAGAAACGTTCCTGGTAGCTTGATCCTTCATTCTCCTTGATTGATTGCTCGAATTGCTTTGACTTCGTCGTCGGGTGCGATGTGATATTATTTGGTATGTTTTCTGCCTTTTGGTTTACTTGATTATTCTCAATTTTGGTTACACTCGCACGCTTTTGCCGATGATGAATTGGTATTTATTTATAGGCTTTATTTCCTATAATCTCGAGTTTAATCTTTCTGTTGGACTTTGAGAAATCTGGTATGTTGGATTGCGATGATGTATTGGTATGTTGGATTTTGGTCCACTGGCTTGATTTTGCTTTGTCGATGGTGAATTGCGATGTGATATTATTTGGTATGTTGGATTTTGGTTCACTAGCTTGTTTTTGATTTCTGATCTGAGCTTGTTAGCTCCTTCTGCTGCATTTGTTAAACCAGAACTTGAACCTTTGTTAAACTTGTTCACATACCTTTGTACCTTGCTGCATTTGTTAAACCAGAACTTGAAGTATTTGTATTCTGCTGTCCTCTTGAAAAATGCTTCACTTGAAAACTTCTGCATTTTTGAAAATCAGAACTTTGAAAGTGATCTTTGGTTTTATTAAACTGTTGACTAATCTGAACATTGAGTTTTGGTTTCCACGATATATACAAACATATGTGTGTTGAGCTTTGTTGGTTTTGCTTGGTCTGGACTGAACTAGTACCTTGCTAACCTTGTTCTTTAACATGAACTAATGCTCCAAGTCCTCTGTATATCATATTACTGCCTATGTTTCTCTTGTACATGCCTGATGCATTCACTGTTTTTGCTTGATGGGCTGCCTATGTGTACTGCTGTGTTTCTTGCACTAGCTTGTCTACATTTTGCTAAACCTGGTTCTTGTTTATTTTGTTGGTTGCTTGGCCCTGAGTTGAATCCAGTCGATGACTCGGGTTTGACCTTGTGCCGTGTCCATTTTTTTGGCTTGTCTACATATCTGGCTGCACTTGAGTATGAACTTGCACTTGAGTAGTTGCACTTGAGTAGTTTCTTGTACCAAGCCTTATGATGCATGTATGTTCATCCATGTACATGCATTTCTTGGTCATGTTATGTTGCTTGCTGTGTTAAGTACTACTTTGTGCACTTGGCTTCTCCTTTGTGCATTTTTGCCTGAACTGTTGCTTGTTGTCTTCCATACTGTCTTGTATCCATGTGTTGCATTCATGTTTGGCTTATGCACTTGTGAACAGCTGACTTGTGCATTCACAAGTTGTCCGTGCAAATATTTGGTCCCTGTCAGAAAAAAAGATGAAAAGAAACAACCCAAAATACCTGAGGCAAATAATATAACAAAAATATTTTCATTTTCTGTTCGAGTTAAATATTATTTTCCAGATTACTGCTTTTGAATTATATGTGACAGGTATTGAAGACTGGACAGCTGGATACAAGCTTGAAGACAGAGTCAAATCAAATGTGCTTGAGCTTGAAGACTGGACCCGCTACTCGGCTCGCCTTCGGCTCGGCACTCGGCTCGTCATATATTTGTCAATGTCGGTGTCTGTATAAATTGAAACTGCATATGTAATGAGTGAACTGAGTGATGTAGTGAGGAATATCTATATATGTGAATATCAGTGTTATATATCATTGAATTGTAAAATAGTGGAGTTAGGAATTTGTGCTATTTCAAATGTTGAAATAAAATATTTATTTAAATAAATTACGTTTTGAATATCAAATTATGTGCAATAGCATTTTATTAAATAAATATTTATTTCTATTAAAAAATCAAATATGCTCTACATTGTGGGCCCCACAAATTCAGAAAGTTAATATCTATAGCAACATTTTGGAATGTTGCTACAGACACATATGGATGTTGCTATAGACCCAAATAGGGTTCTATTGCAACAATATTACTTATGTTGCCTTAGATTGTCAAAATGTTGCCTTTGAGGTCTAAGGCAACGACAAAAATTGCATCACCCGAAAAGTGTTGCCATAGACCTATGGCAACATTTTTTGGGCCTGACCCAACATTTTTTTTGTGTTGCAGAAGGCCATTTATGGCGTAGTGGTGAGAGAGACCAGAGGATGTGCTTCATTATCATTTTTGTGCAAGGAGGAAATCATCCATCATATCGTATCAATATATTTTTCTTGCTCCTTGATCATCTGCATTTGACTCAACTCTAAGCTTCGCTGATTACGAAGAACGAAAGAAAGAATATTTTTGAAAGAGTTAAGGGTTTCTTCAAGATTCTCGGTAAAAATATGAATTGGATTGGCCATATTTGAGTTTGTGAGAAGAAATATAGATAAAGTAGATAAGAAATGATTTTGAGTGATGAATTCTGTAAGAAATGTGTATTTATAGGTGTAGAAATTCATTTGAAATGAATAGACACAAGGTAGTTATTCAAATTTCAAATTTAAAGTGAAGAGTCATTTCTAACCAGTACTTGTCGACGTCATCTATGAGGGGTTGTCGACAGGGGTCAGTTAATTTTGATGACTCATTTTGATTTTTGAATAATTGTGTATATATAATATAATAACATTTATTCTGGAGATAGGATAAGCTAGATAACAGAAAAGTAACTCAATTTCATTTCATAATAGAACGATACAATGATTAAACATTAAGAACTACACGAACATTCAAATCAAAACAAACTAAAACCAATACAACATGACATGAAAAGCTAGAACTAGTTAGAGGATGACAAAGATGAAGATAATCCAAGCTTTTGGCTAACTTTGGAGATAAACTTGTTCATCTTTGATGACATTTATCCAATTTCTTACTAACGAACCGTTTAAGTGTCTGTTGATTCTCAACAATGCTCTTTTGATTTTTGAGTAAGTTTTGTTGGTTGGATTAGAGGGATAGTCAATACTTTTCAAGGATGTTTCACTTTCTTCTTCTTCTATTTCCATTTCATCCCCTTCTTCTCCTTCTTCTTCCTCCTCTTTCATCTCCTCATGAGCCAAACGCTCTTCCATTTTGGCAAGAGTCTCGTATGGTTGAAAAACATATGCAATTTTCATAAGAGAAATGTTTGAGTGATTAAAAAATTTTCTTGAAACAAATTCTTCTTCTTTGAAATCTAGTCCAAAATAATTCAAGTGAGATAGATTCCATGATACAAAGTGTTTTCACCCATTTCAAAATTTTTGGGACGAAATTCATCCAAAATAACTTGCGCCCAATTAATATCATAATTTCCAAAAATATCAAAAAGTGCTTTTTAAACTTTTGAAGTTGGATTGTTAAAACTCCCCTATCTTGGGGTCAAAGTATGTTGTAAAATAAGATTAATAATTCTAGTTTTTGGTCGAAAGTTTCGATTTATGAATTCAAAGTTATCATTTCCTTCGAAAATGTGACGAAATGTCTCACGATCATTTTCATAGATATTAAAACTAGAAAGATCCATTCCCATGCTCTTGTAATTGAGAATGGTGCCTAAAATATCACAATTTAAGATGATTCTAGTGCCTTTGACACTACTCCAAATTTCATCATCGTTTTCATTATAAAATTTACGGTTGAGATTTGCATAGAAAATTTTAACAAGATTTGGATAGAAAACAAAGTCATTTTGTGAAGCATCAGCAAGACTAAGAACTTGGTTGTTTGAAAAAAGAGAATCGATTTCATAAGTAGACAAATCTTGAAATAAAGCAAACTTTCCAGGATGGACTTTTTCATAGTTAACATAGTTGATATATGCATTTATAGCCTTCGGATTATTGAAAAGTTGCTCTTTTATCTTTTTGAAAATTCTCATTGTGGAAGGGTTGCTTGAAGAATCCATTAGAGTAGAGAGTAGAGAGCTTGATATTTTGAAATAAGAGTTTGAATTTGAAAATGAAAGTGAAAAGTTGTGATAAGAGATAGTAAATAAATAGATTCTCAAGGGACCTGTTCTCTGGTCAGAAGGTGACTTTTAGAGACTTGAATGAAGTGAAAAGATGGAGGGAAATTCAACACTTGAATTCAAATTTGAATTTCAAATTTCCGTACCCTTGTCGACAACGTGGGGGGCCCTTGTTGACAGGTGTCTTTGAATTTTCATGATTTATTTCTCTTAAGTATTCTAATATGTATTTATTATTTTTAATGCCTATATATCTGGAATATTACTAGAATTATAGTATATTCCGTGAAATATTATGATACTTTTTAAATAAAAATAATAATAAAATAATAAAAATAGAAATTTTAAAATTCAAACGAACACCAATTCAAAATCAACCAATCAAGCATCCAATTCTAAGCATGCAATTTCAACCAATGTATTGTAAACATGTACCTTTTTCTGAGTCCGTTTCTCTGAATTCGTCGGAGTCGTGAACTGCCGTGAAACACATATTTGAATTATCTGTCTTCTGATCATCATCGCTTGAGTACGAGTCTGAGTCATCTAGAGTAGCAGTAAATACCCGTTTTCGTTTCTTTGCGGAATCATTGTTTATAGGAAGATTTTGACCGTCTCTTTTGATATGGCCTGATTCATCACAATTGAAACATTTGATATAGTTTGGCACTACATTCTGATTACCAGAGTTCTTATAGTTGTTTCTCTTGAGATTATTCATCTTTCTGTATTTCAGGAATTTCCGAAAGTTCTTGGTCATAAAGACTATCTCTTCATCATTATCGCTGTTTGAGTCTGATCCATCGGTCAAGGCATTGAATGCAATTGATTTCTTTTTAGATGCTTTACTTTCTCTTCTCCCAATCATTTGGACTTCAAACGACATTAGATTTCCAACTAATTCTTCTATCTTTAAGGTACTAATGTCATTTGCCTCTTCGATCGCAAGTGTCTTTTGATCCCATTCTGGAGTAAGAGAATCTAAGGTTTTTCCGACTTGTTCATCTTTTGAAAATTCTTTTCCCAAGGATATTAGTGAATGCACAATATTCTGAAATCTACTATACATATCTGGAATAGACTCATTTGAATTCGTTTTAAATAATTGAGACTGATTTGTGAGCATGGAAATTTTGGTCTGTTTAACTTTGCTTGTTCCTTCGTGAGTAATTTGCAAAGTTTTTCAGATTTCATATACAGACTTACAAACTGACACTCTATTAAATTCATTCCTATCAAGTGACCAAAACAGAATATTCATAGCTTTAGAGTTGTTTTGTGCAACGGTCTTTTTCTCAGCAGTCCACTGTGCAAAATCAGTTGTGGGTTTAGAATATTCAGTCTGTGTGATATTCCAAGTGTCTAGTCCTACAGATTGTAAATATATTTTCATTCTACATGCCCAATATGCATAGTTACTACCATTAAAAGTGGTGGTCTGACAGTAGACTGACCTTCTACAAATGAATTAGTGATAGAGGTAATAGAACCAGTGTTGGTAGTAGTAACAATACCAGTTTTGGTAGCCATTTTGAAAAATTTTCAAAATTAATATTATGAAACTTTGAAAACCTTGCTCTGATACCAAATGTGAGAAATGCGGATTACGGATCTTAAGGCTAGAATTAACACTAGAGGGGGCGTGGATAGTGTTTTAAGGAATTACTAATTCTCTTTGAATTTATATTAATTTGAACACTAATGTGACGACCCAGAAATTTTAACAAATTTAAATTGGAATAATTAATTGATTTTAAAATATTTAAAAGTTAATTTTAACTTGAATTCGAGATATCAATATTTTCTGAATAATTAAATCATCGAATTATATATTTAAATGTTGAATTTAATAATTAGAATTGGGTAAGCTGTTGAATTTGGAATTTCTAAGCCTGTTTAAAATAATTAGACAACTTATAAAATCTATAATGATGATACTGAAGATAATATAATGGTTGAAACTTAATTTAAAGATGATTTGTTCAATTTTAATAATATATCGTTTAAATTGACATTTAAAAATAGCCTTCCGAGGCACAGTCTCGGAATTCGACGAAACCAGTTCCATTAGATCCGTAATAGTTAATTATTATCGGATTTCAATTTTCGTAGCAATCGGAGTTGTCGTTTGACCCTGGCAGCTCAAAACGCTTAGAACTATTTTAATCGATTTAATTGTAAATTGATCGGTTCCTTCTCTAACTCGTGTATATGAACGAATTAGCTTCCAAAACACGTTCCATTGTGTTTGGAATGCGGGTAAAACCCTAGGATTGCCTCGCGGCATTCCTTAAGAGGAGTTCGAAATTTAGGTAGCAATCGATATAGCATTTTGAAGTTTTATATAAGTTAATGAAAAAAAAATTAAATTAGCAAGATATTTCCTTTACAGTGTCGTGTTCAAGAAGCTTTCCATCTCCTTTATTTTATTCCCGTTCCCTTGATCCTTTGAGCAGATCGAATAAAAAAAAGAAATCATGGCCGAAGCCTGCATTTTAATATCAATAGAAATCGAGTTCCTCTCTTCCTAAAATTTACGTTTCCTCTTTCAGAAATTCAAAATCATCTTCACTAACAAATTCGAGTTTTATTTATATAAAAAAAAGGGGGAGAGAGCCGAAATAAATCAGAGCTCATGTCGATTTAGGGGGTGACAACCTAGGGCTCTGGATTTCGTCTCGATGGCGAGGCGCGTGGCGAGTGAATGTAGCGGCGTTCGAGGTGGGTTGTGGGTGACTTTTTGGTATCACGCGATCGAAATCGCGAGCTCGATTTGGCACGAGGAAGCTCAGGTGGTGGCGCGCATCTCGTGGTGGGGTTGTAATCGAAGAATCTCGTTTGGAAGTGCGCGTATAGTCAGTGAGGTAGCGCACGTCTTGGGTAGACTCGAGTTGGGGTATTGGATGTTGAATGAGGGCTTCGGCATCTCGACATTACCAAAGCAGTGTAGCTTG
Organism: Allium cepa; assembly: GCA_030765085.1. NCBI lineage: Eukaryota > Viridiplantae > Streptophyta > Magnoliopsida > Asparagales > Amaryllidaceae > Allium > Allium cepa. The sequence goes on from CM060938.1 coordinate 561,105,800, forward strand.
GTTCCGACTTCTGCAACATTTATTTCTGTGAGTAAATCTCATCTTGAATCTTCTTTATTCCTGATGCGTGATATATAATCTGGTAGCATTAGCATAAAATGTCTGTGTGGAAATGTAAACATGTTGTACGCATACAGAGTGCATATTTGAAGTAGGTCTCTGTTAGTCTATAACAGACCAAACAATGTTACGAATTTAATCACCCTTCCTATATAGATTTAAATAGAACATGAGGTTAAAAGAATAATGCTTGGTTATCTGAATCTTGAATTTGTAATTTGTCATAAATTATATTAGGAAGAAGACTAACTGGAAATTTTTAATTGAAAGTAAGAAATTTATTCAAGTTAAATTTTGATTTGTTAATTTCCTATATTCTGATTGTATTTGAATTCATATCCAGAATCCTTGATTTTTAGTATAAAGATTAGGATTTTTACAAACAAGGTTAATGTGAATTCTCGAGTTGATAGATATTGGGGTGAAAGTCGATTCTCGTCGACTGGGAAGGATTTGATCTTCGATGTTTCGGCCTGGGGCAAGATTGGATGTAGCAGCCCTTAGGAAAAATGGAATTGGAATTTGTTGATCTCTGAGATAAACGAACGCCATCGACATGGGGGTGGTTACGGTGATCGGTTACGGTGCTGGCCGGTGATGGTCTGGATGTTTGTGCATACATACACATATGATCGTATCGGGTTTTTGAAAGGTTTGGGAAAGACGGATCTAAACTCAGGTCTGGGAAAGAAGGGTGATGGCCTGTGGGCATAATCGAGTTCTGTCATGATTTGCTCGAAGAAATTGACGCTGTTATCATCTCGTATGTGGCTCGGGATTACTCAGCACCTTAGTTCGGAATTCCGATGTTCAGCTTGGTTTGCTGAGATAAGTTTCGGGCCGTAAGATTTTAAAAGGGAAATTACTAGAAAGGTACTAATAAAAGTAATAAAGGATGAGTATTTAGTGTAATTAATTTAGCTAATAAATAAATGTGATTGATTTAAGTTAATAAATGTGATTATTGTAAGGTCTGCTATTAAATGTAAACTAAACTAAAATGTGATTAAAGAATGAAAGCAACCAATGAAGGATTATAAATTAGTGAAATAAATTAATAACTAATTAGTAAAAATAATTATGCTTTGATTTATTTAAGAAGCTAGTCAAGAAATTAGTGAATGAGTATGATTGCTTAAAAGATGATAAATCAATGTAGGAAATTTTAGGATAATAAACTTAAGTAATATAGAACGATTATAGTAAATATTAAGGATGGTAAAGTGATTTGGAGATATTGGACTGTTTAAAATCAAAATCTTTGGTATTTAGAAATTTATATGTGAAATTAGCATTGTCTATAGCAAATTGTGAATTGGTTAAATTGATATAAGATACCCCGGGTTTATATAAGTTGCATGCTTTGGTATTTCACATTTGTTGGGTTTACTCACGCTGGTTTCCAGCCTAACCCGGGTATTACTTTGGTGTAATTCTCGGGTCAGACCGAGTATTACAGATTTTCAGGTAGGTACGTTTTGGAGCTCAGGAGGCGAGCTGGATGGCAATATCGTATAAAGTATATCCGCTGTATTTATACTATTGTTAATCTGAGTCAGAATAATTGTAAATATTCAGTGATTGTATATATGTAAAACTCTGATGTATATGATTGTAATCGACCAGTATAGAATTCTTTTGTTAGCTATTATTATTTATTATTATATATTTATCCGCTGCGATTGTGAGATGTTTGGTGTTTCTGTTCTTCTTCTTCTATCTCTTTCTTCTTTTTCATAACTATCTGGAGTTTTCGGCTTAGAAAATTTCGGGTCGTTACAGTTCGTATCAGAGCTGAAAGGTTAAGCGAGAACCTTGGCTTTGGTGGGATTGCTCATTAAGGATAGAGTCAATAGTACCCTAGAATGAGTTGAGTGTATGTGTGTGAGTGTGTGTGTGTGTGTGTGTGTGTGTGTGCACACTTGTTATTTTCTTATATAAAGATTTTAAGTGATTTCATAAAAAAAAATTTGGTATGTAAAGAAATATTTCATTCTAATAAATATTAAGGCGATTAGTTGTTAATTATTGGAATTAAAATTTAGAAGTAATATAATACAACCAAATTGAAGTGTTGAATTAGAATTAAATGAAGTAAAAACGAAAATACAACCAAACTGAAATTTAATTAATTGAAAATGAAATTCTAAAATTAGAATTCAGGAATTAAATTATTTAAAAGCTTTAAATAAATGTAAGTTTGAAATGGGATTCAAACTAAAATCTAATCTTGAATTTATAGAAATAAGGATCATATAAAAAGGAAATGGGACTTGTTGCAAACAATGGTTTGTTTGAAATTTGATTTGAATTTAAAACCAAGGGTGGTTTAAATTTGTAAAACATGGCTGGGAGGGCCAAGAAATAAATATGTACATAAGTATGGATATACATGATATCAAATATACTTTGAAATAAACTCTAATAAGTTGAGTTTTGATTTCTCCTGAAGTGTGATGTAAAAAAACAAAAAAAAAACCCAAAGTAATATAAGTTTTGAACCTATATGAGGGAAAGAATTTTGAAGTTTGAAGCGGGAATTCAATTTGAGTAAAGTTGATTGGATTAAGTAAATTGGAATTTAACTTGGAAAGTTAAATGGTGATTTGAATTGGAAATTTGTGTGAGCTCGAAACGGGTTTGAGATTTAAAAATTGAGAATGGATGGACATTTAAAAATAATTGGATGATACCGTCCTATTGTTAATAAAAATCTTTAAATTGAGAATAGTATTGTATAAATAAAATAAATTTGAATAATTGAATTGTAAAATGAACTTGTTTAAGTACTGGCTTCAAGCTAGAAGATAAAATTGAGTAATAAATTAAATTCTTAAAATAAAATAGCATTGAACTCTTATTTGAACCTTGAAATACATAAGTAAAGATAATATAAAATGAAATTTTGAGAATTGGACTCTGAAATTAAATTGATTAAAAACATTAAATAAAGGTTAATTTGGGTTAAAGAGATAAATCAACCTTTGAGAATTTAACTCGAATTGATATAATTCGAGTTAGTTTAAATTAAATGGATTAAAATTGAATTAGTTCAAAATTTAATTTGGTTTGAATTAATTGAATTGGTAATGTAAGATGTATAAGATTAAGAATTTAAACGGGAAATTGAATTGAATTATATGTAAATGAGATTATAATTTGAAATAGAATTCCAGAGAATATTTGAAAATAAAGTAAGATGAAAATTCCAGAGTAATGTTTAAATGAAAATTGGATAGATTGGAAATTTGAAATTTTTGGAAAAATTTAAAATTCCTTTGGATTTGAAAGTGGTTTCCAAAGGTTTTGGAGAAATAATAGCATTATTTCAAAAATATTTTTGTGTTGAATTTGAAATCTGGGAGATTTGAAATCAAAAATATTTGGAAGTGTTTTTAGAGAGATAAAAGCATTGAACTCTTTTGGTTACTGGAAAATAACGTCAGTGATGACTGCAGCATCATCGATGTTCATTTTCGAGTTTTTAGAAGAGAAATTGCTACCAAATTGTTTTAAATTGGAATTGTTTGTGAACTGGGTGTGGTTTTGAAGTTCAAGGGGATAAATGAATTTGCCAAAGAATTTTGTATATAGTTGAATTCTAAGGTGATATTGAAATTTTGGAAATTTGTTAAAACTCTGGAATCTTTGTTAAATGTCTATGGAATAATAAAAATATATCGGCTAAATAAAATGTATAATCCTGAGTTAAAAACAAAATGTGAATGTAATTGATTATAAATGGAAGTTGTAAAATTGAAATTATAATTAAAGTTGTACAAGTTTAAAGACTAAATGGCATTTGATTTGAAGTTGGAACTAAATTGAGAATCAATTCAACTTGAATTGGGATTAAATCAATTTCAATGGAAATTGAAGTTAGAATTGAATCAATTTAAATGGTAGTGGGAGTTTAAATTGAATTGTTGGGGGAAGAGAACAGTTTTGACTCTGGACTATTTTTAATTTAATTGTTTTGATGTAAACTTATATTTCCAAGCTCTTAAATATATACCACTTTTCTTTCTTAAAGCCTAATTATTTTATACTTGTTTACAATTATTTTTGGAGTTATTTAACCAATTTTCAATTGCTTACTATCCTCATTTCTATATTTCAACTATGCTATAAATTAATTACTATTTTACAACTATTTTGCAATTATCTAAGATTTCTATAACTATTTAACTATTTTTCAATTATTTCACCATTAGTTAACTATTTTATAGCTATTTGGCAAACTAATAATTATTTTTCAACTACTTATCTATTTTTTAAAATTTTCAAGCTATTTTCTAAAATAAATTGGTCGGAGTTCAAACTGTTATTGATTTAAATACCCAACTAAGATACGAATTGAAGTGATAATCCAAATAGGGATTAAGGCAAATGTGAATAAGTGAGTGGAAATTTAAGTGAATGTGAATGGAAAGGATATTGATTGGCTAATAACCAATGAATTTAAATACGTAGGATGTACGTATATTATCCTATTCGCATAGTGGTTTGATCCAGATTCGAGCACAGAATTTCGAGATAATTTATCGGTCCGAGTTGGGATTTTTCACTCGATTTTCGACGACGAACCTGGATATGGATTGTTGATTGGTTCTGGATGTTCTCTATCATAGTTATATCTATGCAAGGAGAATAACGGTTTCTAATCAGAAAACCAGACCTGTGTCCGCACTAGGAAGTCGGGTGGATGATACTAGTTCGGAAATGAAATTGTGTGATCGGGTGAGCGATCAGATTGGTATAGCGTACGAATGATATGTGTATATCGTACAGATTTGGATGAAATTGATATTTGAAAGAGGAATTAAATTTGAATATTTGATTTTGAATAAACAAAGTTATATATATCTTTGTTGTATAAGATAAATCTTTCCTTGTTAAGTCTATTGCCGAAAGAAAAGGATTTTTGAAGGTGTTTGAAGTATAAAAAGGAGTTTTATACAAGTTTGAAAAGATCCAAAGTTTTTTAAATTTTATATATCTGAGTATATATATAAAGGATCTTATGAGGAATTTGAAAAAGTTTTTGAGAACCTTTGGATTTGGGAAGGCTTTTGATTTTGGGTAAAATAATATGAGTATTTGGAGGCTTAGTTTGAGAATTATCGATTTTGGGATAATCGATTTTGTAAAGAGCTTTGTATGAGATCATACTAGGTGTATGATTTGAAGATACTATATGTGTATAGTATAAAATTGTTTTGTTGATGGGTCTGGGAAAAAAGGCGCTCCCTTGAAATGAACTTCTCAGGAGTGCCACCGGGTGGTGCTGCCTTGAGCCCCAGGGGGGGTTCTAAAGTTGATCCTGTGAGGAGTCTGGACAAAACTAGTTCCTGGGGATTATAAGTAGTGTATAGCATAGCGGAAGTCGTGTGTGCCGCGGAGAGCCAACAGTCTGCGTTTGATTTTAAATCGGTAGACTGCGACCTATGGTATAACATAGCGAAAGTCGTGTGTGCCGTTGAGAGCCAACAGTCTGTGTTTGATTTTACATCGGCAGACTGCGACCTATGTAGGAGTGGAGAAGTTTCATTTCGTCAGCGAAAATCAGAGGCCGCGGAGAGCCTGCAGTTACATGGACTTTTGCTGTGACGGCAACATAACCCTGGATGTAACTGTGATTCTGTTATGTGGGATCCATGGCGTAATCGAGAGGCCACGGAGAGCCTGCAGTTACATGGACTTTTGCTGCGACGGCAACGTAACCCTGGGATGTAACTGTGACCATGGATGGGGGTGATGATTTCCAGAGCATTCTCACCAAAGATATTTCCTCTATTTTCAAAAACTATTCTATATTTTCAATAAAATTATTTTCCAAATATTTTCACTGAGTGTTGAAAATGGGTTTACCAAGTACTTATAGATTTTCAGTCCTACGCCTGATCAACGTATGACTGAATTTCTGTGAAAACAAGGATGGACTGGTTGAGACTTCGAGTTAAAAAAAAGTATTTTTATAAAAAGCTATTTTATTAAGTATGATGTGAATTTAAAGGCATTTCTAAAAATTTTAAATCAAGGAAAACCAAACTGGAGTTTTAAATGGAGAGATTTTGTAATTAAAATCGAGTATTGATGTAGAAATTGGAAATGAGCTAATGGAGTAAATAATTGTTAGATTGAGTATGATAATAAAATTTAACTTGGGGAAATAAAATAAATGGTAAGTCAATGATGGGATTTGGAAATGAATTCGAATTTTAAATAGAATTCGACTTAGATTTGATAATGAATTAAAAAGAAGAAATGTTGTAAAATAAAAATAAAATTGAGTTGGAATCAATTTTAATTGGTTATAAAACTTAAGTAATTACTGATTCACATGGATATTATCAAATTGCGTAGAAATGATTGTCGTTTAAGGTAAACGAGATTTAATTAAATTCTATGAATTAGTGAAAGCAAATATAATTGATTTTTGAATCAATTGTTATGAATACGAGTTTGTTTTGCTTAAAAATGAATTGAGTGCAAGCAATTGTATTGTAAACCCTTAAATTGAATGAAATGGCATATGAATTGGCTGAAAGCAGTTGAATCAGCTTTAAGATTATATAAATCTCTTATGGAAAGGTTTTGGTGCTTGTTGCTTATGATATACATGTGTTTAGCTATTGCAAGTAAGTGAAAAGCTAATAAATTTTCAATATATGGCACTTACATATTTAAATTGAGTAAGTACAGGTACCGGGGAGCTGTTTGGTTGATTTGGATTGCGCTAATTGCTAATATAAATAAGCTGCTTGCTTAAAATGCTAAATAAGGTACGCGTACGCAATAAAAATAGGAAATATGAACTGTCTTTGCTTTTTTCGACCGGGTGGGTCGATGTATACATATTTATATCTCTTGTCAAATTGCAAAAGCTCCTCCGTACAAAGGAGACTCTGCCAAAATTTTCTGAAAATTTTGGGAGTTAGAAAATTTTTGGGAAATTTTATTAACGACAAAACAATTGCAAATTTGAAACCAAAGTAAATTAGTAAATGAAACTAATATGAATCAGTTATAAATGGAAAATAAAATTTAATATTCATAATTGAAGACGAATTGAATTCGCATGGAAGAGGGCAACTAATTTGTATAGAGGTATATGTGAAAACTTCTATAAGGGAAGTATAAATGATTTATAAGTTACAATTGATAATTGTTGCTAAACAAGATATGCAGGTATTAAAGGGAAAAGGGAATTGGATTTGATTCCAAAAGATAAATGTGAATTGCCCGACAAAGAGGTACGTATTTAAATTTCTGGATGAAATTGGATTGGGTTTTTCATGTAGCCACTTGGCTTTTGTTTTCTTTTAGATTTGGGAGCCCGTAGAGGCCTTTTGTAGTAGTACCGAGCTAGCCGCGCAAAGGAGGCGCTGGCAAAATTTTCCGGGAATTTAGGGAGTTGGAAAAATTTTGAGGAAATTTTGATAATTCGAAATTTGGTTTTAAAATTGAAATTTAAATGATTGAGAAGAGGGTATTGTTTGATACTATAGAAGGTTTTGGGAAGTTGGTTAAGGTGATAGTGGGTCTTTAATAAAGGATAGTTGGTTGGACGTTGAATTGTGAGTTTTGGGAATTATAAACGGGTATCGGACCATTCTTCCTATCTAGAAATTTCGGGGACGAAATTCTTTTAAGGGGGGAGGAATGTGACGACCCAGAAATTTTAACAAATTTAAATTGGAATAATTAATTGATTTTAAAATATTTAAAAGTTAATTTTAACTTGAATTCGAGATATCAATATTTTCTGAATAATTAAATCATCGAATTATATATTTAAATGTTGAATTTAATAATTGGAATTGGGTAAGCTGTTGAATCTGGAATTTCTAAGCCTGTTTAGAATAATTAGACGACTTATAAAATCTATAATGATGATACTGAATATAATATAAGGGTTGAAATTTAATTTAAATATGATTAGTTCAATTTTAATAATATATCGTTTAAATTGACATTTAAAAATAGCCTTCTGAGGCACAGTCTCGGAATTCGACGAAACCAGTTCCATTAGATCCGTAATAGTTAATTATTATCGGATTTCAATTTTCGTAGCAATCGGAGTTGTCGTTTGACCCTGGCAGCTCAAAACGCTTAGAACTATTTTAATCGATTTAATTGTAAATTGATCGGTTCCTTCTCTAACTCGTGTATATGAACGAATTAGCTTCCAAAACACATTCCATTGTGTTCGGAACGCGGGTAAAACCTTGGGATTGCCTCGCGGCATTCCTTAAGAGGAGTTCGAAATTTAGGTGGCAATCGATATAGCATTTTGAAGTTTTATATAAGTTAATGAAAAAAAATTAAATTAAATTAGCAAGATATTTCCTTTACAGTGTCGTGTTCAAGAAGCTTTCCATCTCCTTTATTTTATTCCCGTTCCCTTGATCCTTTGAGCAGATCGAATAAAAAAAAATCATGGCCGAAGCCTGCATTTTAATATCAATAGAAATCGAGTTCCTCTCTTCCTAAAATTTACCTTTCCTCTTTCAGAAATTCGAAATCATCTTCAATAACAAATTCGAGTTTTATTTATATAAAAAAGGGGGAGAGAGCCGAAATAAATCAGAGCTCATGTCGATTTAGGGGGTGACAACCTAGGGCTCTGGATTTCGTCTGGATGGCGAGGCGCGTGGCGAGTGGATGTAGCGGCGTTCGAGGTGGGTTGTGGGTGACGTTTTGGTATCACGCGATCGAAATCGCGAGCTCGATTTGGCACGAGGAAGCTCAGGTGGTGGCGCGCATCTCGTGGTGGGGTTGTAATCGAAGAATCTCGTTTGGAAGAGCGCGTAAAGTCAGTGAGGTAGCGCACGTCTTGGGTAGACTCGAGTTGGGGTATTGGATGTTGAATGAGGGCTTCGGCATCTCGACATTACCAATGCAGTGTAGCTTGGTTTCGACTTCTGCAACATTTATTTCTGTGAGTAAATCTCATCTTGAATCTTCTTTATTCCTGATGCGTGATATATAATCTGAAAGCATTAGCATAAAATGTCTGTGTGGAAATGTAAACATGTTGTATGCATACAGAGTGCATATTTGAAGTAGGTCTCTGTTGGTCTATAACAGACCAAACAATGTTACGAACTTAATCACCCTTCCTATATAGATTTAAATAGAACATGAGGTTAAAAGAATAATGCTTGGTTATCTGAATCTTGAATTTGTAATTTGTCATAAATTATATTAGGAAGAAGACTAACTGGAAATTTTTAATTGAAAGTAAGAAATTTATTCAAGTTAAATTTTGATTTGTTAATTTCCTATATTCTGATTGTGTTTGAATTCCTATCCAGAATCCATGATTTTTAGTATAAAGATTAGGATTTTTACAGACAAGGTTAATGTGAATTCTCGAGTTGACAGATATTGGGGTGAAAGTCGATTCTCGTCGACTGGAAGGATTTGATCTTCGATGTTTCGGCCTGGGGCAAGCTTGGATGTAGCAGCCCTTAGGAAAAATGGAATTGGAATTTGTTGATCTCTGAGATAAACGAACGCCATTGACATGGGGGTGGTTACGGTGATTGGTTACGGTGCTGGCCGGTGATGGTCTGGATGTTTGTGCATACACACACATATGATCGTATCGGGTTTCTGAAAGGTTTGGTAAAGACGGATCTAAACTCAGGTCTGGGAAAGAAGGGTGATGGCCTGTGGGCGTACTCGAGTTCTGTCATGATTTGCTCGAAGAAATCGACGCTGTTATCATCTCGTATGTGGCTCGGATTACTCAGCACCTTAGTTCGGAATTCCGATGTTCAGCTTGGTTTGCTGAGATAAGTTTCGGGCCGTAAGATTTTAAAAGGGAAATTACTAGAAAGGTAATAATAAAAGTAATTAAGGATGAGTATTTAGTGTAATTAATTTAGCTAATAAATAAATGTGATTGATTTAAGTTAATAAATGTGATTATTGTAAGGTCCGCTATTAAATGTGAACTAAACTAAAATGTGATTAAAGAATGAAAGTAACCAATGAAGGATTATAAATTAGTGAAATAAATTAATAACTAATTAGTAAAAATAATTATGCATTGATTTATTTAAGAAGCTAGTCAAGAAATTAGTGAATGAGTATGATTGCTTAAAAGATGATAAATCAATATAGGAAAATTTAGGATAATAAATTTAAGTAATATAGAACGATTATAGTAAATAGTAAGGATGGTAAAGTGATTTGGAGATATTGGACTTTTTAAAATCAAAATCTTTGGTATTTAGAAATTTATATGTGAAATTAGCATTGTCTATAGCAAATTGTGAATTGGTTAAATTGATATAAGATCCCCCGAGTTTATATAAGTTGTATGCTTTGGTATTTCATATTTGTTGGGTTTACTCACGCTGGTTTCCAGCCTGACCCGGGTATTACTTTGGTGTAATGCTCGGGTCAGACCGAGTATTACAGATTTTCAGGTAGGTACGTTCTGGAGCACAGGAGGTGAGCTGGATGGCAATATCGTATAGAGTATATCCGCTGTATTTATACTATTGTTAATCTGAGTCAGAATAATTGTAAATATTCAGTGACTGTATATATGTAAAACTCTGATGTATATGATTGTAATCGACCGGTATAGAATTCTTTTGTTAGCTATTATTATTTATTATTATATATTTATCCGCTGCGATTGTGGGATGTTTGGTGTTTCTGTTCTTCTTCTTCTATCTCTTTCTTCTTTTTCATAACTATCTGGAATTTTCGGCTTAGAAAATTTCGTGTCGTTACAACTAATGTATGCAATATTCTGACGTGATCACAGAATCAAACACAAATGTAGATATATAGTAAAAGCAATAAAGGAAAGAACACACCGAATTTTATACTGGTTTGGAGTTACCCTTCATCCAGTCCCGCAACACAAGTACGAATTTCCTTTCAAAATCACTTCTTACACTTACACCCTCGATTTCAAGGCCACGAGGTATACTGCTCCAGATTCACAATCCTCTGGGTAGAGATACTTGATTTTATGGGAAATAAGTTCACCCAATTGATTTTCCAGGCTACAATCACACCTTTTCTCGCTTGATTGATTTTACAAGCTACAATCACACCTTTTCTCACTCAAATAATTACAAAGAAGTCTATAATTCTGAATAGCACTGGAATCTTGTTGAGATAGTGATACAAAATCAAATAAAAGATGATCTAGTAAAATTCAATGGTGATTTCGGCAGAGCAATGGTAGAAATGTATGTAAAGGAATGTGGAAGAAGAAGAGGAGTGAAATCAAAGAATTATATATATTTGAATTCGTTTAAAAAAACCCCTATTTATAGTAAAACAACAGCCACGTCCATTCGTAAAAGGATATGATGAATAGACACTTCCTTTGAAATTCAAAATTTTGAAATAAACTGTCACCTTTTCGACAAGGCTTCCTTGGGATTGTCGACAAGCCTAAGTTATTTTGGTAATTCGTTTTTCTTTGAAAATAACTTCTATCTTGTATTAAAACTATTTTAAACTTTATAAATATGCTTAACTATAGTTAAAATACATAAATAAGTATAGAGAATAATATTTTGGTATATATAAGATTTTACTATAATTTTGTATTTAAATATAAGTATAAATATAAAGTTAAATATATTATAATTAAAAGATAGTTTAAAACCAAGGATAATTTGATTTTGAAAATAAAGATTATTTTGAGGTTAAAGTATTTTAAAACCAGGATAGATGTTTTTGATCTTTTTAAAAGAAGATTTTGAAATCATTTTGAAAACAAGATATAATTTTGTAAAACATTTGAATAAAAGTTAGTGGATACAAAACAATGTTCCAGTAGATTTTTCGTAGGTTCCATCCTACTTAGGGTTCCATCCCTTTAACGGGCTCGAAGTGGATTCCATTTCACGAATAAAATGGATTTTAAGATGTCAGTGCTTTTCTAGGAGTTTTAACAAAATTCCTAACTAAATTACTTATATTGAAATCTTGAACTCTTGCCTTGAATCTTGATATCTTCGATCTTGAGTTTATCAATTCTTGAATCTCTATACTGTATAGTCTTCATTCTTTGGTACATGTACATATATATCCTGCATATACATATATATCTAAACAATAATGTTAGTATTTATATTTTATAATCTTATTCTAAGGTTGTTTTCATCAAAACCAACTTCTCAGGGACTAACACGAAACACAATTTTGCTTTTTACTAAACCATGAAACTAAAGACTGGCCAATAAAATGACATGTCCTACTTATGTTTTTCTATATATTACACAACCCTCGAAATCAGCATCATTAAATGACAAGAGTTCGAATGAGCTTCCTTTTGGTTAGAAAAGTCTATAATATTTAGTGTTTGTTAAATATCTTAAGATTCATTTTACCACTCGATGATGTGATTCTTTTGGCTGTGCTTGAAACCGAGCACATAAACATACACTCATCATCATATCTGGTCTACTGGCAATTAAATATAACAGAGATACTATCATACTTCGATATAATTTTTGGTCGAAATCTTTTCCATTTTCATCTTTATTTAAATGTACAGTAGTACTCATTGGAGTTGGTTTTGCTGAAATATTTTCCATTCAAAACATTTTAATAAGTCTTGCCAGTATTTTTCTTAATTTATAAAAATTCCATTTTCTGGGTGTCTTATTTTCAAACCCAAGAAATAGTTCAATTCACCTATATGTGAAATTTCAAATTCATTTTTTATTCTGTTGGAAAATCCAGCACATAATTTTTAATCAATGGATCCAATATAATATCGTGAACATATATTTGTATGGCTAAAATATTATTATTTTCTTGTTTTATGGATAAAGTGGAGTCGATTTTTCCAATTTGAAAACCTAAATTTTGTAAATGAGTTTTCAGTCCATCATACCAAGCATGAGGTGCTTGTTTTAATCCATAAGGTATTTTTAAGTTTAAATCCATGATCGGGATATTTCTCGTGAACAAACAAAGGAGATTGTTCAACATACACTTTTTCTTTTATAAATCCGTTTAGAAATGCACTTTTTACGTCCATTTTGAATTTTTTTAAAATTATGATGAAATGCAAAAGCCAATAATGTTCGTATTGCTTCAGACATGCTACAAAAGTAAATGTTTCGTCATAATCAATTTTTTCTTCTTGATTATATCCTTGAGCTACTATCATTACTTTATTTGGTACAATATTTCTATTTTCATTCGCTTTATTTTTAAAAACCCATTTCGTTCCAATTGTAGATTGATAGTTTAGTCTCGGTTTAAGTTCCCAACATTATTTCTTTCAAATTTATTAAGTTCTTTGTAACGACCCGAAATTTTGGCAATATTATTTTAATAAGTATTTAATCAAATTAAATAAAATACAAGCTTTCATTTTATAAATAAATAAGATCTTTGAACATTTTGAAGTTATATATGTGTTTGTGATGGAAATTTTGATTTGAAATTTAAAATAAATTCTTTCAAAAAAATATTTGTAATAAAATCTGTCTTATTCAATTAAATTAAAGGTTATATATTATTAATATTTGATATAATATACATATGAAATGTAATCTAAATAATAATCTTTAAATATAGGCAACCCTATCAATATTTAAACATAAAAATAAAAACATAAGTATAAAATATAAATATAAGATATAGATATAAATATAATATACAAATACAAATAAATGTTATAAATCAAAGGTTTGGAAATTTAACTACAAATAGAAACAAAACTAAGAAGTTATGTAAACAATAACTATAATAATTTTACATGAACGTATAAGATAAGTTTAGAAAAACATATGTTGTTGTATATACATTTGAATAATGCAAAAGAAGACAAGTTATTCATAACATAATCAAAATATCTTTGTACATAAATACTAAATATCAGCCAATATTAATTATGTGTAAACTTATGGGAGACATATGCATTTAATTAGCACAACATTTGTCAATTCGAATTGCAGAAAATCAACACAGCCTCCATATACAAATCTACTCTGATCAAAACAGAGTAGAAGAAGCTTGTACCACTTATTACCTATACTGTTCAAAGTTGTTCCTATATATCCATTATCTTATTTAGTTCGTTCCAAAAACATAGTAAACCTGAGAAAGAAAAGGAAAAATTAACATCTGTATTTACAAACTCAAGCAAATTCAATCAAGGCAGAAAAGATTTTCAGGAATTCAAAACTGTAGCTTTTCAACAACACTGGCTTTCTGTTTCAACCCTATTTCAAAAGTGAGTAAACATACTATCTTGAAGTTTAAATCTTGATGATTGATTCATGGAAAATCTTGTGCTTGCTATCTATTGTAAATATGAAGTTCTGTGATGTTTGCTGTTTACTGGAAGCTGTAGTTTGTCATGTTCTTCAATATTTCAAGCTACTGAGCAAAGAAAGCAGATAAAATTTAAAGTACTTCTTCATATAAATATTTAAGCTTAGGAACTCAAGCTAAATAAACTTGTTTAAACTGGAATCATGGCCTGGGAGGATGTTTGAAGGTGGATAGTGTAACTTAAACACTGTATATTCAATTTTACAGTAGAAGGGAGAGAAATGTGTAAAATTCAAATATTTTAATTTGTTAATTTGATTTCATATCTTAAATAAACATACAAAGTTAAGATTTTTAAAATAAAGACAATAATTTTTAGATAAATATACAAGGTGCAGTTCGTAGATGAACTAAAAATGCATTCTTTTCAATTTCTGTCAGTTTAACAAATCTTAAATGTTGAAATTTGTTGTATAGCTGGCTTGAGGATTCTCAAATATAGGAAAAATGCTAGAAATTTTTTCTAATGCAAGATTTGTTGAGTTGATTTGAAAATAGGGTTTCGGGTTCGAGTTTTTTTTGTGTTCTGTATATTCATAATTTTTTGCTACCGTGGATTGATCGAGTGGTTCGAGTTTCTAGGAGATGGTCGAGGAGGGTATGGCCATGGTGTGGCCGAAGCGGCGTCGCCCCTGGTGGCCGGCATTCGAGAGTCGAGGCATTTTTCTCTTGGTTGTTCGAGTAGCTGGTTCGAGCGACAGAGTACCTTTTTGATTTCGAACATTTCGCGTAGTATTGAGTTTTGATTTCGTGTTTCTGGTCGTTGTGCGACTTGCCGGAGGCATCGTGCTTCACCAGGACATTAGAGAACCATCGTGCAAGTGCACGGTGGCATGTGAATGTCAGCGACTTCCAGTTGGTGGTTGGCACGAGTTATCACTCGAGGGAAGGGGGAGGATGCTTCGAGTTTGGCCTGGTGCGTGCGTAAGTTTGAATGGTACTGCAGTTAATAACTTAAAGTTTTAAAAAAAAAGAAAAAGGAAAGATAAGTAGAGAAGAAGAAGAAAACTATGGGTAAGGGAAGAAGGATTCGGAAAAGAGGTAAGGAAACACGAGTTTTACTCGGGTAAACATAGTGTTTGCCTCTGGTTCCATTTCTCTAGTAATTAGCCTAATCTCTTTCAAGTTGTTTTGGTTAAACAAAGTTCAGTATTTACTAGGTACATAATGTTGACATGTTTGAAGCTTAGATTTGATTTAGATTTGTTAAAAAAGATTTGACAAGGTAATATGATTAAATTAATTTTAAGTGTAAGTTAATTAAAAATGTTAATTAATTTATTGTAATTAAATAAGTAATTTAAGATTAAATAAATTTGTAATTAAAGATGGATAATATTAATCTTGTGTTTAATCAATTTGAACTTAAGAATTTTAATTAACTACTTAAAGTTAATTAATAAATAAATAGTGGTTAACTAATTAAGAAATTAATTAAGAATTAATGATTAATCAATTGTTAATTGATGATTAATTAAGTAATTAATTGGTAATTAATGGGTAAGTAAGTTTTATTAACTAATAATTAAGGTTATTGATTAATAATTAAGAATTAATTAATTAAGCGAGTAATTAAGTAATAATTAATATATTTAATAAGTTGATTAATTAGTGATTAATTAAGTAGAATAAAATGGTTTATTCTTAAGTAATTAATTAAGTTTGAGTTAATTAAACTAATTTGATATGAATTGATGATTCTTGTTTGATTGACTCAGATATCTATTTGGTGATATTCTGGTAATACTTTATGATATCTTCTGGATATATCTGTGATGAGTGTGTATGATTTATCTGTGATAACTGCTATGTGAATTCAAAGTATTGAATTAAATTGTTTAAACTATTAAACAACTTGGCCCTTAAAACAGCGTTTGGATTTCGATGAGACCGGGATCGGGTGTCAATATGATTATCCGAAAACCATATCGATCCAAATTAAACGATAGGTCGTGACATCTCAAGTGATGGTCGAGATGGTGTTTCAGAATGCAAGGGTCATTGTCGTTAACTCTGCGAGTAATTCCAAAATGAGTGTAACGATATAATGCCTTCAGTTTCGTTCGAACTCGGAACGAACTTATATGGATTGAATGCTTTCAGCACATCATTAGGCGGACGATGAGCATTCTAAGAGATATGTTCTCTAAAGGTAATCACAGCCTCAAGCCGCATCAACCGAGAATGGCTAAAAAAGGGGAGATGCAGCAAGGTTAGGTGGGTCATACCCAAGCAGGACGAGGTATACCCTTGTCTAGATGTCCCATTTTATTTCGGCTGTGTGGGCAGTTGTTGGCCACAACTGTGGGGTTATCTTGTTCGGTACTGTTCCGTAAGGAATGTTTCCGGCCTTGTGTTGTAGGGGGTCGGGAGTGATCCTCGGTACGGTGATCTAGGCCCCGTACTGTAACGGGTGGTACCCCAGTAGCCCTGCCATTGTATGGAATCCAATTTCTAATAAGAGCTGTACGTTTTGATTGTGCCCAACTATGTTGGAATGTGAGATGTAAGCATTTCAGCTATTTCTGTATTTTACTTGAAAACCCTAGACACTATTATAATATCAGTGGATTTCTTATAAAATGTTTTGGTTAGCGTAAAGTAAAAACTTACCCGTGTTTATGTGTGGGGAGTCTTACGTGATACCTTTATTTTCAAATGGTTTTCAAAGTTAAACAACTTTAACCCGTTTACTCACACCAGACCCATGTCTGACCCGGAGTTTATATTTTGTTTTTCATAAACTCTTGGGTACTCAAATTTTTATGAGTAGCCAAGTGATAGGTTTTGGAGTATAGAGTTTCTGGAGGAGCTTTGGAGCAGAAGTCCAAACGTATGTATCTATCTATCTATCTAGTTCCGCTGTGGAGTTAGTGTATGTTATATTTTGGATGTAGGTATTGGAAGATATGCATATGACTGTCCTATTGTATGATATTGTATAACTCTGATATATGTAAAACTATGTAATAGTTATGTGATGTATTACATTTTGGTCCATTCCGCTGTGAGATTCTGATGTTGTTATTCTTTCTTTCTTTATTTTCTATTTCTATCCCTTCCTTTTTTTATTGATGATACGTCTTTCTGTGGTTAGAAAGGCGGGTCGTCACAGTTGGTATTAGAGTGCTAGGTTGAGCGAATACCTAGGCTCTGGAGTAATATCTATCTTGAGAGTGCGTATTTTTATTTTCATATAATTATATACCTATCTAAATCTGTTGAGTTACCTATCCAGGTGGCCAACATGAGTTCTGGAAGGAGAGGCAGAGGTAGGGGCAGTACCTCGACTGATAATGGACGAAGTCAAACTGCTAGTGAGGCTGTAAATCTAGTGCCGCCTCAGGTTAGTTTTGTTGCTTTACGCAAAGACTTCATCAACCTTGGAGGCCAACCATTTAAAGGGTCGGAATCGATAATTGAAGTTCAAGCTTGGCTACGCTCTTGTGAGCGCATCTTTAAAAGTATGAAGTTGTCTGATGAACGGAAAAGGGAAATGGTATCGTGGCAATTACAGGGAGGCGCAGCAGCTCGGTGGGATGCAACGGTAGCAAATATCTCTAAGGAAGACATTTCTTGGGAGAGATTTAAGGAGTTATTTGAGGAGAAATTTATGCCAACAGCAGGGAAAACTCGTTCGTATCAGGATTTTCTGAATTTGAAGCAGGGAAACATGTCTATAGCGGAGTATGAGGCCAAAATCAATGAACTTTGTTGCTATGGACCAGGGCTCATTGATGCTCCCCTAAAAAAGAACGAGTTGTTTGTGCAAGGATTGAGGCCAGAATTTCATGAAAAGATGACGGTGCTTTTGAAAGGATCTTTTGTCGATTTAATTGATATGGCTTTGAGATATGAGAATTTGATGAACAAGAAATCAGTGGCACCAGTAGCAACATCGGGAGGGGAGGGGGGAATTTCACTAATCCGAATAAGAGGAAGTTCAATCCCAATTGGAGGAAGCCGAGCAAGAAGAAGCCTGGAAGTAATAATGGACCTCGCAAATGCTATATATGTCAACAAGAGGGTCACTTGGCAAATAAGTGTCCCAGGAAAGGATTTCAACAGCAGCAGCAGCAGCAACCACATCATAGTGGACGGGGTTCAGCTTTGGTTCAGAGATCTCTATGCTTCAATTGTCACCAACCAGGTCATATGATCAAGGATTGTCCGTTACTTCATAAAGCTCAGCAGAATAAGGTATTTGCTTTGGAAGGTGCACCATCTACTTCATCTAAAGGCAAGGGAGTATTGGAAGGTACATTACTTTTAGACGGCAAGTATATTAAAGTTTTGTTTGATTCGGGTGCTTCTTTTAGTTTTATTTCTCTGGAATCTGTAGAGAAGTTCTTTCTTACCCCAGTACTGTAGACTGTCCCATCTTGGTATCTAATACTATAGGAGGGGTAACCAAATTAGATATGATCTGTAAGGACTTGAAGATTTCCTATCTATCTCACAGTTTTTCTTCTAACCCTTATGTGTGGAATTTTAAGGGATTTGACCTTATATTAGGAATGGATTGGCTTGATAAGTTTAGAGCAGTGCTGAATTGTGATGAGAGAACAGTTTCGCTGGAAACTGATTTGGGTAGAATTGCCAGAATGTCGTGTGATAATTCTGAAATTCACTTGAGTAGTCTTTTGCATGGAATTGAGACTTCTCAAGAGAAGGCTGAAGATATCGATGTGGTCCAAGATTTTCCTGATGTATTTGAGGAAGTTAAGTGTCTACCACCACATCGTGAAATAGAGTTTCGCATTGACTTGACTCCAGGAGCAGTGCCGGTGATTCAGCCTAGTAGGAGAATGCCTCCTAGGGAGAGGGAGGAGTTAATTAAGCAGACTCAGCATCTTTTGGAGAAGGCGTTGATTAGGCCCAGTTTTTCTTGTTCGGGCTCTGCTGTAGTGTTTGTCACCAAATCGGATGGATCGCTGAGGTTCTGTGTGGATTACAGAGAATTGAACAAAGTGACCATTCGTAATAAATATCCTCTTCCTTTTATTTATGATCTCTTTGACCAGTTGCATGGAGCTTCTATCTTTTCTTAATTGGATTTAGCTTCAGGTTTCCATCAGTTGAGGGTAGCTGAGGACAGTATTCCCTTGACTGCATTTAGGGGACCAAATTGTTTCTATGAGTGTTTGGTTATGCCTTTCGGGTTAACCAATGCTCCTGCCTACTTTCTTGACCTGATGAACCGAGTCTTTAGGGATGTATTGAATAAGTTCATTCTGGTGTTCATTGATGATATCTTGGTCTACTCCAAGTCCGAAGCAGAACACAGGCAGCATTTGAGAATTGTGATGGAGACTCTGAGGAGACATGTGTTGAAGGCAAAGTTTTCCAAGTGCCATTTATGGAAATCGAAAGTCAAGTTTTTAGGGCACATTGTTTCTGGTAAAGGTATCTCTGTTGATCCAGCGAAGGTTGAAACTATTCTGGAGTGGAAGCAGCTGAAGTCACCGACTGAAGTTCGTAGTTTTCTAGGATTGGCTGGATACTATAGGAAATTTATCAAGGATTATTCCAAGATTTCTTCGCATCTGACCAAGCTGACTAGGAAAGGAGCTAAATTCAAATGGACACCCCAGTGTGAAGAAGCTTTTCAGGAATGAAAGACGAGGCTAACCAACGCACCCGTGCTTGCTATTCTGGATGGAAAGAGAAAATTTGAGGTTTATACTGATGCTTGTATAGTTGGACTGGGAGCAGTTCTGATGCAGAATGGAAGGGTAATTGCGTATGCGAATAGGCAATTGAAGCCACATGAAAGGAACTACGCTACGCATGATTTGGAACTATTAGCCATTGTTTTTGCTTTGAAGATCTGGAGACATTATCTTTTGGGAGAGAAATTTGAATTATTCACGGATCACAAACCGTTGAAATATCTTTTCTCTCAAAAAGATCGTAATCTGAGGCAGCAGCGATGGGTCGAATTTATGGCATCCTATGATTTGGATATTCTGTATACCCCGGGAAAGGCGAATGTTGTAGCTGATTCTCTTAGCAGGAATGCAGTTTTGTCTCTTTTGGAAGTCGTTCCATCTCTCTAGGAAAGAATCATAAGTAAGCAAATGGAGGATAGATCTTTTGAGGAACTAATTTTTGGAACTAAGGATGGTCGATATTCGGATTTCAAGGTGGACGATCAAGGTGCTTTGAGGATTAATGGTCGTTTCTATGTGCCTAATATAGACGGACTGAGGCTAGAAGTCTAAGCTAAGTGTCATTGCTCCAGACTGAATAGACACCCAGGAATTTCTAAAATGTATAAAGATATGAGAAGAGTTTTCTACTAGCCGAGCATGAAGAGGGATGTAGCTGCTTTTGTTAATAATTGTGCCATCTACCAACAAGTTAAAGGAGATCAACAGAAGTCAGTCGGATTATTGCAGCCTTTGGAAATTCCAGATTGGAAATGGCAAATGATTTCGATGGATTTCATCGACGGTTTGCCTAGAACCAGGAAAGGAAATGAAGGAATATGGGTTATTGTGGATCGTTTAACTAAGTGCGCCCATTTTATACCCGTTAAGGCAACTCTTACTGTAGCTTCTCTGGCAGAGATTTTCTTGAGAGAGATAGTCAGATTACATGGTGTTCCTGTCAGTATAGTAAGTGATCGAGATCCTATTTTCACCAGTAAATGCTAGGAGGATCTGCAATCAGCTATGGGAACGAGTTTGAGATTGAGTACAACCTATAATCGTCAGACAGACGGAGAGGCTTAATCGTATTCTTGAAGATATGTTGCGAGCTTGTGTTTTGGATTTCGAAGGATCGTGGGAAGACCATCTTCATCTAGTGGAATTTTCTTATAATAAGAGTTATCAGGCAAGTATTAAGATGGCTCCTTATGAAGCTTTATGTGGAAGACCGTGTAGATCCCCATCCTGTTATAGAATCGAAAGATCGTCTTGTGCTCGGACCCGATCTAATTCGAGAAGCATCTGCGAAAGTTGAGCTTATTAAAAAATGGATGAAAGCTGCTCAGGATCGTCATAAGAAATATGCATATAAAAGGCGAAGACCATTGGTATTTGGGTCGGAGATCTAGTCTTTATCAAAGTTTCCCCAATCAAAGGTGCTATAAGATTTGGAAAGATGGGAAAACTTGCCCCAAGATATATTGGACCTTTCCGAGTGTTGGAAAGAATTGGAGCAGTAACTTACAGAATTGAATTTCCAGAATGGATGTCTGGAATTCATAATGTATTTCATGTATCCCATTTGAGGAAATTTGTTCATGACCAATCACTGGTTGTAGAACCAGTAGCCCAGGAAGATTTGGAGGTCAAACCCAACTTGACCGTGGTCAAAAATCTAGTTCGGATTGTGGATCAAGACGAGAAACAACTCAGGAGCAAAGTAGTGAAGCTCGTAAAAGTGCAGTGGAGCGAGGATCCTAGAGATTGTACCTAGGAAACTTTGGATAGTTTTAGGAAAGCTTATCCGGATTTGTGTCCGAATAACTAGTGATGTTTGTTAGGATAGACTGACTGTTTGTTTGTCATTGTATGGATGATATGTATGTTTGGATTGTTAATATAAAAGCTTTTGAATTAACTATTGTTTTAAATTTTAGGGACGAAATTCTTTTAAGCGGGGAGGAATGTAACGACCCGGAATTTTGGCAATATTATTTTAATAAGTATTTAATCAAATTAAATAAAATACAAGCTTTCATTTTATAAATAAGTAAGATCTTTGAACATTTTCTAGTTATATATGTGTTTGTGAAGGAAATTTTGATTTGAAATTTAAAATAAATTCTTTCAAAAAAATATTTGTAATAAAATCTGTCTTATACAATTAAATTGAAGGTTCTATATTATTAATATTTGATATATTATACATATAAAATGTAATCTAAATAATAATGTTTAAATATAAGCAATCCTATCAATATTTAAACATAAATATAAAAACATAAGTATAAAATATAAATATAAATGTAAGATATAGATATAAATATAATATATAAATACAAATAAATGTTATAAATCAAAGGTTTGGAAATTTAGCTACAAATAGAAACAAAACTAAGAAGTTATGTAAACAATAACTATAATAATTTTACATGAACATATAAGATAAGTTTAGAAAAACATATGTTGCTGTATATACATTTGTACAATGCAAAAGAAGACAAACTATTCATAACATATTCAAAATACCTTTGTACCTAAATTCTAAATATCAGCCAATATTAATTATGTGTAAACTTATGGGAGACATATGCATTTAATTAGCACAACATTTGAATTCGAATTGCAGAAAATCAACACAGCCTCCATATACAAATCTAATCTGATCAAAACAGAGTAGAAGAAGCTTGTACCAGTTATTACCTATACTGTTCAAAGTTGTTCCTATATATCCATTATCTTATTTAGTTCGTTCCAAAAACATAGTAAACCCGAGAAAGAAAAAGAAAAATTAACATCTGTATTTACAAACTCAAGCAAATTCAATCAAGGCAGAAAAGATTTTCAGGAATTCAAAACTGTAGCTTTTCAACAACACTTGCTTACTGTTTCAATCCTATTTCAAAAGTGAGTAAACATACTATCTTGAAGTTTAAATCTTGATGATTGATTCATAGAAAATCTTGTGCTTGCTATCTATTGTAAGTATAAAGTTCTGTGATGTTTGTGGTTTACTGGAAGCTGTACTTTGTCATGTTCTTCAATATTTCAAGCTACTGAGCAAAGAAAGCAGATAAAATTTCAAATACTTCTTCATATAAATATTTAAACTTAGGAATTTAAGCTAAATAAACTTTTTTAAAATGGAATCATGGCCTGGAAGGATATTTGAAGGTGGACAGTGTAACTTAAACACTGTATATTCAATCTTACAGTAGAAGGGAGATCAATGTGTAAAATTCTAATATTTTAATTTGTTAATTTGATTTCATATCTTAAATAAACATACAAAGTTAAGATTTTTAAAATAAAAACGATGATTTTTATATCAATATACAAGGTGCAGTTCGTAGATGAACTAAATATGCAATCTTGTCAATTTCTGTCAGTTTAACAAATCTTAAATGTTGAAATTTGTTGTATAGCTAGCTTGAGGATTCTCGAATATAGGAAAAATGCTAGAAAAAATTTCTAATGCAAGATTTGTTGAGTCCAATCGAAAATAGGGTTTGGGTTCGAGTTTTTTTGTGTTCTGTAAATTCGTGATTTTGCCACCGTGGATTGATCGAGTGGTTCGAGTTTCTAGGAGATGGTCGAGGAGGGTATGGCCGTAGTGTGGCCGAAGTGGCTTCTCCCTGGTTGTCGGTGTTCGAGGGTCGAGGCGTTTTTCTCTTGGTTGTTTGAGTAGCTGGTTCGAGCGACAGAGTACCTTTTTGATTTTGAACATTTCGCGTAGTATTGAGTTTTGATTTCATGTTTGTGGTTGTTTTGTGTAACGTTTGCGATTTTTCGTTGCTGAAAAACCGAACAGTTATGGGTTTTTAAAAAGAAAAGATAGAAAGAGAAGATAAGAAGATAGAAAATAGGGAAAATTTTAAAAGAGAGAAAAGACAAAAGAAAATAGAGAATTTGAAAACAGAGGGAACAGAAAGATAGAACGGAACAGAAAGGAAACAACAGAACAACATCAGAATCTCACAATTCGCAGCGGAACAACATATAAACTAGTAATACGCCATGCCATCCAGCTTGCCTCCAGCAAATCCAGAATATCCAGAATATCCTGATAAACCTCAACTCTTGACTGCCCGTGTGGAAAATTGGTGGGCACCCAGAGTTTAGGAAGGAAAACAATAAACTCCGAGTCAGTCATGTGACTGGTGTGAGAACTCAAAACAGTTTATTTATCTTTAAAATCAAAATAGAGGAATATTTTTAAATTCAATTCGCAATGCTTTTAAAAATGAGACTACCATAAGGCCTCCCGCACGCACACACAATGCAAACGCAGAATCGGAGGAGATTTCTCCTTATGATAGTCAAAGATGCTTGATACGCACTTAAAAATAACATTTGATATTATTATTAGTGCATAGTGTAGGAAAAATTCATTTCGAAAGTAGAATATAAATCTTAGCCAACATAGACATTTCGAACTATACCTACTATAGCTAACTATGTTCAATAGCAGGTTACCGCCACATTCCATAGCAGGTTATACAACTAAAACCGTACAAGTCTCGTATTGTTTCTTTGGATTTCCAACGAATGATCAGGCCAAGGAACTTCCCATTGCCACATGAGAATGCCTTTGGATGGACATCCCCGAGAACCAAACCGGAACTCTGCCAACACAAGGCCGGGTTACACCTAACTGAGTAACAACTGACCGAATATGCCATCCCCCGGTCCTTTGGGACCTTTCACCGAGCGCTCGTAATCAATTCACACAATCATAACAAAGTGTTTTCAACATGAGTAAGTATCTGGGCTCCATACCATGATACCACCCTTTTCCAGAAGGAAATGGACACATCCTAAAGGGTGCTACCCCTCATAACCTTGCCGCATCTTTCCTGTTTTGACCATTCACGGGGTGTGAGGTTCGACGAAGTCACGTCCACAAAAACATACTTTATACAAAAGCCATGCTTTGGGTCACAAATGATCAACACAATGATCACAAGGATAGACGATCAAATAAACGATCCTATCACAAATAATCAACACAATGATCATTTCAGCATCACTCAGCATGTCACATTACCAAATTGGGAATATATCGCTGATAACATTCAACTACATAACCTCTGAGCTCGTACGTCTCAGAGAAAGGTGTTAAGCTAAAAGAATAAATTCTCCGCCACCAACAGAAATATATTTGAAAGAAATCTGCTTTATATCTCAACTTGTAATGTCAGACATACAATCCATACAAGTCTGTTCCGGGCTCGAACAAAACCGAAGGCACTTCTTATGAAGCCCTTGCAATCCGGGTATTCACAATCCCGATCGAATTTCCCATCACTTAAGAAATCTCTATACCAGGATCTACCCAGTGCAGAAACAATCGATAGGTCATCCTATCGCTTTTGCAAATACTCGGTCTTCAACACCGATCTTCAATGCAATTCACAACGACGTATCACATATTCGGAATGGGTTATACGACCCCATGGTCCTTTCCCGGTTAACCCGAATAGTGAGCGCTTATTCAAAAATAAGTGTGGCATTCAAATTCAAACAAATCACATCAATTACCCATTCAAAGGGAAATATTGATAGTCGGCTATTGAACTATCAATTGATATGCACACATCACCAGTTTCCAAATAATTTTCCAAATTATTTATTTTCCAAAATATCTTCACTAGATATTAAATTTCAATACTTCAAAAATAAACCAATATTTATTTTTATACAAATTTCCACTTTCTTTTATAATTCAATAGTGAATTCATATTCCAAAATATTCATGCATATACGATTTCAATTATCCATTTCAATTTATCTTTAAAAAGATAAATTCTAATTATTCACTTCATATTGGAAAACATTTCCATACTTATTTATTCATAAGTAATTTTCAATCCATTTATTTTCAACACTTGGAAAATATTCAATATACTTAATCGAGATTAAGTATATATTTCATTCTTTAAGGTAAACATGCTCTTAAACATATTTATTTGGGTCAAAACGAATGTTGCGTAAAACATCGTTACGACGTCCCAAAATCACTAATATAGGGATTCGAAATTAAAATAGATATATAAATCCCAATACTATACAAAACATTTCCTTTCGGAAATCATTTACTATAACAACTGTGTTATAGTCCATTATTTCCTTTTATTTCTCGAAAACGTCTATTTCAACAATAAATGTTGAAATCTATGGTTTCGAATCTCAACACAATTAAAAATTCGTTAGATCGTTTTAATTCTATTTCAAATATCACATTCAAAACAATTTCTTTAACATCTTATTCACTATTCAAAAACGTGAAGATACTACGTTAACACATTTCATCATTTCTATTCATTTTAATTCAAAGGATTATTCACTATTCAAAAATGTGAATATAACTCCATTTATAGGTTTCAACAAATTTTCTTGTCAAAATAAGTCATTTGCGAATTTATAAAACAACGTTTATAAATTCCATTCTATTTATTTATAAAAACTTCCTTTTTATGAATCCTTTTATTAACCTATTCCAGTTTATAACTCAATTATAAACTAAAAGTTCATATTATAAGTCAAATGCTTATAAAACGATTATTTTACAAAATCGTTCTTTTTAACTTCCCAAATTTTAAATCTTATAACTTATAAGATTCATTCATTTATCCAAAATCATTATTTTAATAACTTAATAAATTTTATAAACCTACTGCTTATAAAATTCCATTTATAACTTCACCGTATAAATTTCTATAAATTCCATTCAATTATGAAATTCATTTTCACTTCATTCAAACACTTATAAAAACTTGTTTTATAATGTCAATATTTCAATTTATAAATATCCATTTATAAATCTCTTAATATAAATCAATTGATATTATTCTTTTAAAACGTCTTCAAATTCCTTTAAAAACTTCATCCTTTTGATTCATAAAATAATTAAATTTTATAAATCCTATATTTCAACTTTTCATAATAAATTCAAAAATTCCGATTTAACTATTTTATAAAATCATTAATTCCTTATTTTCAAAAATCAGCTTTTAACTATATTTCTTAAAAATTATAATTTTTATAACATTAAAAATTATAACGTTTATTTATTTAAAATAGATCAAATTCCAAAATATAGTATATTCTCAAAAATCACTTTAAAAATCATTTTAAAATCCCAAAATTTGGTCCAATGATGCTACACACCAAATAGTCAATCACGACTACAACGATATCATATATCGATATGAAAATCCATCAAATATCAAAATATCTGAAATCAAATAAATACTGTTGAGGAATCCAGTTGGATCCCTCCAACCTGTTTTCTTGCATCCACAAACATTAGCACAATACCAATTTCGCTCCAGTACGAAATTATCGCGGTATATGTTTTTAATAAATATTATCCGCTTAATAACGGCGCAATAGGGTCTCATCCGCTAAAAAAAATGCGGGGAATCAACAACTCCAATATATACATATGCCAATATATATATATTGATATTATATATAATACTAATTTCACTGTTTATGAAATATTCGCGGTATATGTTTTTAATAAATAACATCCGCTTACTAACGGCGTATAATGTCTATTTTAAAAATCAATAGATATCAATCAACATTCAAACATGCATTCAAATATTTTAAATCTAACTATTTAAAATAAAATCGAAACCGATTCGATTGAGTGAGAAATTCTCACCTTGATTTAAATTCCATTTTAGCGATTTATTTCGAATAAAATTAAACGTGCGTTTAATTTTACCCGAAATTCTCACTGACTCTGATCGACTCCAAACCAACTCCATCGCGTAGTGCTCGTCCATACGATTCCAACGCAACTGGTTTCGCGCGTTTTCGACCTCGTATGAAAAAGTTATGAATTGTTGAAGTTTGTACACGATTTATATAAACAAATCAACATAAACTTTATATTATAACCTAACAGCAAATCCTAGCCACAAGATCCAGCACCCCCTCATCTCCACCGTCCCCTTCTTTCTTCCTCTTTCACGTTCCTCTACAGGCACAAGGCCGAACAACATAAACCCATTACAAGAATTAGGGTTAAATTATACAACTCCATCTCTCAACGATACTTCGATCAAGATGCGCCGTTGTTCTCGCCTCCATCCCCTCCAACTTCGGCCCCAAGGACATGCAACTCGGCCTCCCTATCCACCTTGAAATGCGTGCGCAGGCCATGACCAACGGCCCCCTGTAGCTCACTCCACACGACACCAAACACGATCTCCACCGTTCACATCGAAGCTCTCGTTGTGATCTTCATCTTTGTAGTTGAATGTTTTAGCCAAAACTTGATGGATTGAGAGATCAAAGGGGAAAAAGATGGGAGCATTTCTGGCCATTGGTTATTAGCATAGGCGGCTAGGGTTTTGTATTTTATTTTATTTTTTATTTATGAAGGGGTAGGGTCTCCTTTTATAGAAAATCAAGCGTAAACACTATTCATTTCGGAAATTTCGAACTCCGATTTAGGCGTCGAAACTGACGTTCCTAGGGTTTATCCCGCGTTCCGGACACAATGGAATAGGTTTCGGAAGCTAATTCGGACATCTGTGCGAGTTATGGCTAAAAACGCTCAATTTAAATTAAACCGATTTAAATCGATTTCTAGGCGTTTTAATTCGTACCGGACAAACGGTAAATCCAATTGACTTGAAATTTGAAACCTTACAATAATATCACATTACAGATCCGATGAAACTAGTTTCGTCGAAATCCGAGACTTTTTGAAAAATGGCTATTTTCACTCGTCAAATTAAAATTAAAAATAAATCGATGCGTTTCGAGCTGCCACGATCAAACGATAGCTCCGATTGACACGAAAATTGAAATCCGGTAATAACTAACTATTACGGATCCAATGGAACTGGTTTCGTTCAATTCTGAGACTGTTCAAAAATTGGCTATTTTACAGTCGATTATTAAATATTAAAATATTCAATTTTCACAAATTAACTTTTAATTCGATTTTAAAAGTTCTAAAATATCGTTCTAACTCTCATATGATAAAATAAAATTTTACAAATCATTTTCAATCATATTTAACCCAATTTTCAATTATTTCCATAATTTAACGTATTAAATCATCGATTTAATTATTCAATTAAATCCAATAATTCAAATAAAAATTTATTTGACTTATAAATTCACTTATTAATATTTAAAATTAATTAAATATTCAAATTTTAATTTTAAAAAATTCTGGGTCGTTACAATCTTTCCCCCTTAAAAGAATTTCGTCCTCGAAATTACAAGTAAGAAAAATTATAGAATCTATTAACTTTCCCAAAATCCATAGTTAAACTTCTTATAATACTTTACTAAGTTTTCAAATCATACTTAGTTATCTTTTCAAAAACAATTACTATTGTTTAACTTTCAATTCCAAATCAAAGTTATAGTTTTCAAAATTTTCCAATTTTCTCAAAAAAAAATTTCTAACGCCTTAAATTTTCGGAAAAATTCGCCATAGTCTCCTTTGCGCGGCTCGATCCGAAAAAAAAATGACAGTATATATATCACAAATATACATCTCATCAAGTAATGAAGCATCCCGCAGGGAAAAAAGTATAAAAGTACGATATTTAATCCGAGATATGTACCTTATATTTTTATTAGCGAGCATATACGGCTAATATAGCGCGAAAGCGAGCTCCAAATGCGAAGCAAACGTGATCCGCACCTACTAAACACTCAACAAACAACATGAGAATCATGTATATAGATAATAGTATCGATATACAACATATAGCAACGTAATAACTATACATGTCAACATAGCAAATGCAACTAAAGCAACAAATGCAAACATCAACCAACTATCATCCATAACCAATAAATATTCATTTATATTCTCATTAATATTCAATGAAATGGTTTTCAATTTAATCACATTAGATTCATTAACATTGGATTTACTAGCATTCATTTTCAACTAATTCATATTCAAGCTGGTTCACTTCCAAATCAAATTCAATTCCATTCAAATTTATTTGCTTTCTATTTGAATTCAATTTCATAGCTTTCAATTTCATTAATACTTAATGAATTATATACAATCAATCAACATTCATATTACAACCAATGTATATATAATTACAACCAAATTCCTTTGCTTATCAATTGGTTTAATTTAATTGATTTTCATTCAATTATTCAACTTCTAATAACATTAGATTTTAATGAATTAACACTTATATTCATTTTTTCATACCAACTAAATTCACATTTAATTGATTCATTCAATTCATTAATTCAATTCAATTACAAAAGTTGAATTTCATTTCATAACTCAAGTTCACATTTATCACTTCACTTTATTATTTTACTTTGATACTAATATCAACTTCATTCAACATATTTTAAGTTATATTCATATAGTTTCACTTCTCATATATATAAGTTTATTTCACAATTGTAAATCACTTTAATTATAATTCAATTCTTATAATTCTTTTTGCTTATACAATTCCTTTATTTAGATTATTCAAACAACTAAACAATCAACAATCTACTTATATACACTGTAATAATTCTGAAAAATTATTTCTTTATATACAAAATATACTCAAGGTAAAATTATTTCATTTACCCAATTTAAAACAATACTGTGCCGAATTGTTTTATTCAAGTGTTTAGAAACCCCTTCAGCATAGTCTTGCGGACCACGCTGACGAAAGTTCATATGCCACCCAATAAACCAATCATCACAATATAAAACAATTTCATACTCACTAACAAATACGCTCTCATAGCTATTATTACACTCAAATTCATTCTAGAGTACTGTTGACTCTATCTCTAATGAGTAATACCCAACAGAACCATGGTTGTCGCTTAACCATAAGCTCTGATACCAAATGTAACGTTTGCGATTTTTCGTTGCCGAAAAACCGAACAGTTATGGGTTTTTAAAAAGAAAAGAAAAAGATAGAAAGAGAAGATAAGAAGATAGAAAATAGGGAAAATTTTAAAAGAGAGAAAAGACAAAAGCAAATAGAGAATTTGAAAACAGAGGGAACAGAAAGATAGAACGGAACAGAAAGGAAACAACAGAACAACATCAGAATCTCACAATTCGCAGCGGAACAACATATAAACTAGTAATACGCCATGCCATCCAGCTTGCCTCCAACAAATCCAGAATATCCAGAATATCCTGATAAACCTTAACTCTTGACTGCCCGTGTGGAAAATTGGTGGGCACCCAGAGTTTAGGAAGGAAAACAATAAACTCCGAGTCAGTCATGTGACTGGTGTGAGAACTCAAAACAGTTTATTTATCTTTAAAATCAAAATAGAGGAATATTTTTAAATTCAATTCGCAATGCTTTTAAAAATGAGACTACCATAAGGCCTCCCGCACACACACACAATGCAAACGCAGAATCGGAGGAGATTTCTCCTTATGATAGTCAAAGATGCTTGATACGCACTTAAAAATAACATTTGATATTATTATTAGTGCATAGTGTAGGAAAAATTCATTTCGAAAGTAGAATATAAATCTTAGCCAACATAGACATTTCGAACTATGCCTACTATAGCTAACTATGTTCAATAGCAGGTTACCGCCACATTCCATAGCAGGTTATACAACTAAAACCGTACAAGTCTCGTATTGTTTCTTTGGATTTCCAACGAATGATCAGGCCAAGGAACTTCCCATTGCCACATGAGAATGCCTTTGGATGGACATCCCCGAGAACCAAACCGGAACTCTGCCAACACAAGGTCGGGTTACCCCTAACTGAGTAACAACTGACCGAATATGCCATCCCCCGGTCCTTTGGGACCTTTCACCGAGCGCTCGTAATCAATTCACACAATCATAACAAAGTGTTTTCAACATGAGTAAGTATCTGGGCTCCATACCATGATACCACCCTTTTCCAGAAGGAAATGGACACATCCTAAAGGGTGCTACCCCTCATAACCTTGCCGCATCTTTCCTGTTTTGACCATTCACGGGGTGTGAGGTTCGACGAAGTCACGTCCACAAAAACATACTTTATACAAAAGCCATGCTTTGGGTCACAAATGATCAACACAATGATCACAAGGATAGACGATCAAATAAACGATCCTATCACAAATAATCAACACAATGATCATTTCAGCATCACTCAGCATGTCACATTACCAAATTGGGAATATATCGCTGATAACATTCAACTACATAACCTCTGAGCTCGTACGTCTCAGAGAAAGGTGTTAAGCTAAAAGAATAAATTCTCCGCCACCAACAGAAATATATTTGAAAGAAATCTGCTTTATATCTCAACTTGTAATGTCAGACATACAATCTGTTCCGGGCTCGAACAAAACCGAAGGCACTTCTTACGAAGCCCTTGCAATCCGGGTATTCACAATCCCGATCGAATTTCCCATCACTTAAGGAATCTCTATACCAGGAGCTACCCAGTGCAGTTACAATCGATAGGTCATCCTATCGCTTTTGCAAATACTCGGTCTTCAACACCGATCTTCAATGCAATTCACAACGACGTATCACATATTCGGAATGGGTCATACGACCCCATGGTCCTTTCTCGGTTAACCCGAATAGTGAGCGCTTATTCAAAAATAAGTGTGGCATTCAAATTCAAACAAATCACATCAATTACCCATTCAAAGGGAAATATTGATAGTCGGCTATTGAACTATCAATTGATATGCACACATCACCAGTTTCCAAATAATTTTCCAAATTATTTATTTTCCAAAATATCTTCACTAGATATTAAATTTCAATACTTCAAAAATAAATCAATATTTATTTTTATACAAATTTCCACTTTCTTTTATAAATTCAATAGTGAATTCATATTCCAAAATATTCATGCATATACGATTTCAATTATCCATTTCAATTTATCTTTAAAAAGATAAATTCTAATTATTCACTTCATATTGGAAAACATTTCCATACTTATTTATTCATAAGTAATTTTCAATCCATTTATTTTCAACACTTGGAAAATATTCAATATACTTAATCGAGATTAAGTATATATTTCATTCTTTAAGGTAAACATGCTCTTAAACATATTTATTTGGGTCAAAACGAATGTTGCGTAAAAGATCGTTACGACGTCCCAAAATCACTAGTATAGAGATTCGAAATTAAAATAGATATATAAATCCCAATACTATACAAAACATTTCCTTTCGGAAATCATTTACTATAACAACAGTGTTATAGTCCATTATTTCCTTTTATTTCTCGAAAACGTCTATTTCAACAATAAATGTTGAAATCTATGGTTTCGAATCTCAACACAATTAAAACTTCGTTAGATCGTTTTAATTCTATTTCAAATATCACATTCAAAACAATTTCTTTAACATCTTATTCACTATTCAAAAACGTGAAGATACTACGTTAACACATTTCATCATTTCTATTCATTTTAATTCAAAGGATTATTCACTATTCAAAAATGTGAATATAACTAAATTTATAGGTTTCAACAAATTTTCTTGTCAAAATAAGTCATTTGCGAATTTATAAAACAACGTTTATAAATTCCATTCTATTTATTTATAAAAACTTCCTTTTTATGAATCCTTTTATTAACCTATTCCAGTTTATAACTCAATTATAAACTAAAAGTTCATATTATAAGTCAAATGCTTATAAAACGATTATTTTACAAAATCGCTCTTTTTAACTTCCCAAATTTTAAATCTTATAACTTATAAGATTCATTCATTTATCCAAAATCATTATTTTAATAACTTAATAAATTTTATAAACCTACTGCTTATAAAATTCCATTTATAACTTCACCGTATAAAATTCTATAAATTCCATTCAATTATGAAATTCATTTTCACTTCATTCAAACTCTTATAAAAACTCGTTTTATAATGTCAATATTTCAATTTATAAATATCCATTTATAAATCTCTTAATATAAATCAATTGATATTATTCTTTTAAAACGTCTTCAAATTCCTTTAAAAACTTCATCCTTTTGATTCATAAAATAATTAAATTTTATAAATCCTATATTTCAACTTTTCATAATAAATTCAAAAATTCCGATTTAACTAATTTATAAAATCATTAATTCCTTATTTTCAAAAATCAGCTTTTAACTATATTTCTTAAAAATCATAATTTTTATAACATTAAAAATTACAACGTTTATTTATTTAAAATAGATCAAATTCCAAAATATAGTATATTCTCAAAAATCACTTTAAAAATCATTTTAAAATCCCAAAATTTGGTCCAATGATGCTACACACCAAATAGTCAATCACGACTACAACGATATCATATATCGATATGAAAATCCATCAAATATCAAAATATCTGAAATCAAATAAATACTGTTGAGGAATCCAGTTGGATCCCTCCAACCTGTTTTCCTGCATCCACAAACATTAGCACAATACCAATTTCGCTCCAGTACGAAATTATCGCGGTATATGTTTTTAATAAATATTATCCGCTTAATAACGGCGCAATAGGGTCTCATCCGCTAAAAAAAATGCGGGGAATCAACAACTCCAATATATACATATGCCAATATATATATATTGATATTATATATAATACCAATTTCACTGTTTATGAAATATTCGCGGTATATGTTTTTAATAAATAACATCCGCTTACTAACGGCGTATAATGTCTATTTTAAAAATCAATAGATATCAATCAACATTCAAACATGCATTCAAATATTTTAAATCTAACTATTTAAAATAAAATCGAAACCGATTCGATTGAGTGAGAAATTCTCACCTTGATTTAAATTCCGTTTTAGCGATTTATTTCGAATAAAATTAAACGTGCGTTTAATTTTACCCGAAATTCTCACTGACTCCGATCGACTCCAAACCAACTTCATCACGTAGTGCTCGTCCATACGATTCCAACGCAACTGGTTTCGCGCGTTTTCGACCTTGTATGAAAAAGTTATGAATTGTTGAAGTTTGTACACGATTTATATAAACAAATCAACATAAACTTTATATTATAACCTAACAGCAAATCCTAGCCACAAGATCCGGCACGCCCTCATCTCCACCGTCCCCTTCTTTCTTCCTCTTTCACGTTCCTCTACAGGCACAAGGCCGAACAACATAAACCCATTACAAGAATTAGGGTTAAATTATACAACTCCATCTCTCAACGATACTTCGATCAAGATGCGCCGTTGTTCTCGCCTCCATCCCCTCCAACTTCGGCCCCAAGGACATGCAACTCGGCCTCCCTATCCACCTTGAAATGCGTGCGCAGGCCATGACCAACGGCCCCCTGTAGCTCACTCCACACGACACCAAACACGATCTCCACCGTTCACATCGAAGCTCTCGTTGTGATCTTCATCTTTGTAGTTGAATGTTTTAGCCAAAACTTGATGGATTGAGAGATCAAAGGGGAAAAAGATGGGAGCATTTCTGGCCATTGGTTATTAGCATAGGCGGCTAGGGTTTTGTATTTTATTTTATTTTTTATTTATGAAGGGGTAGGGTCTCCTTTTATAGAAAATCAAGCGTAAACACTATTCATTTCGGAAATTTCGAACTCCGATTTAGGCGCCGAAACTGACGTTCTTAGGGTTTATCCCGCGTTCCGGACACAATGGAACAGGTTTCGGAAGCTAATTCGGATATCTGTGCGAGTTATGGCTAAAAACGCTCAATTTAAATTAAACCGATTTAAATCGATTTCTAGGCGTTTTAATTCGTACCGGACAAACGGTAAATCCAATTGACTTGAAATTTGAAACCTTACAATAATATCACATTACGGATCCGATGAAACTAGTTTCATCGAAATCCGAGACTTTTTGAAAAATGGCTATTTTCACTCGTCAAATTAAAATTAAAAATAAATCGATGCGTTTCGAGCTGCCACGATCAAACGATAGCTCCGATTGACACGAAAATTGAAATCCGGTAATAACTAACTATTACAGATCCAATGGAACTGGTTTCGTTCAATTCTGAGACTGTTCAAAAATTGGCTATTTTACAGTCGATTATTAAATATTAAAATATTCAATTTTCACAAATTAACTTTTAATTCGATTTTAAAAGTTCTAAAATATCGTTCTAACTCTCATATGATAAAATAAAATTTTACAAATCATTTTCAATCATATTTAACCCAATTTTCAATTATTTCCATAATTTAACGTATTAAATCATCGATTTCATTATTCAATTAAATCCAATAATTCAAATAAAAATTTATTTGACTTATAAATTCACTTATTAATATTTAAAATTAATTAAATATTCAAATTTTAATTTCAAAAAATTATGGGTCGTTACATTTTGCGACTTGCTGCAGGCATCGTGCTTCGTCGGGACGTTAGCGAACCACCGTGCACTTGCACGGTGGCGTGTGAATGTCAATGACTTCGAGTTGGCGGTTGTCGCGAGTTATCACTCGAGGGAAGGGGGAGGATGCTTCGAGTTCGACCTGGTGCGTGCGTAAGTTTGAATGGCACTGCAGTTAATAACTTGAAGTTTTTTTTTTTTTTAAAAAAGATAAGTAGAGAAGAAGAAGAAAGCTATGGGTAAGGGAAGAAGGACTCAGGAAAGGGGTAAGGAAACACGAGTTTTGCTCGGGTAAACATAATGTTTGCCTCGGGTTCCATTCCTCTATTAATTAGCCTAATCTCTTTCAAGTTGTTTTGGTTAAACAAAGTTCAGTATTTACTAAGTACATAATGTTGACACGTTTGAAGCTAAGATTTGATTTAAGATTTGTTAAAAAAGATTTGTGAAGGTAAGATGATTAAATTAATTTTAAGTGTAAGTTAATTGAAAATGTAAATTAATTTATAATTGTAATTAAATAAGTAATTTAAGATTAAATAAATTTGTAATTAAAGATGGATAATATTAATCTTGTGTTTAATCAATTTGAACTTAAGAATTTTAATTAACTACTTAAAGTTAATTAATAAATAAATAGTAGTTAACTAATTAAGAAACTAATTAAGAATTAATGATTAATCAATTGGTAATTAATGATTAATTAAGTAATTAATTGGTAATTAATGGGTAATTAAGTTTTATTAATTAATAATTAAGGTTATTGATTAATAATTAAGAATTAATTAATTAAGCGAGTAATTAAGTAATAATTAATAAATATAATAAGTTGATTAATTAGTGATTAATTAAGCATAATAAAATGGTGTATTCTTAAGTAATTAATTAAGTTTGAGTTAATTAAACTAATTTGATATGAATTGATGATTCTTGTTTGATTGACTCTGATATCTATTTGGTGATATTCTGTGATACTTTATGATATATTCTGGATATATCTGTGATGACTGTGTATGATTTATTTGTGATAACTGTTATGTGAATTCAAAGCATTGAATTGAATTGTTTAAACTAGTAAATAACTTGGCCCTTAAAATGGCGTTTGGATTTTGATGAGACCGGGATCGAGTGTCAATATGATTATCCGAAAACGACGTCGATCGAAATTAAATGATAGGTCGTGACATCTCAAGTGATGGTCGAGATGGTGTTTCAAAATGCAAGGGTTATTGTCGTTAACTCTGAGGGTGATACCAAAATGAGTGTAACGAGATAATGCCTCCAGTTTCGTTCGAACCCGGAACGAACTTGTATGGATTGAATGCTTTCAGCACATCGTCAGGCGGACGATGAGCATTCTAAGAGATATGTTCTCTAAAGGTAATCGCAGCCTCAAGCCTCATCAACCGGGAACGGCTAAAACAGGGGAGATGCAGCAAGGTTAGGTGGGTCATGCCCAAGTAGGACGAGGTATACCCCTGTCTAGATGTCCCTTTTTATTTCCGCTGTGTGGGCAGTTGTTGGCCTCTATTTTCAACTGTCTAGATGTAACAACTGCAGGGTTTTCTTGTTCGGGACTGTTCAGTAAGGAATGGTTCCGGCCTTGTTTTAGGGGGTAGGGAGTGATCCTCGGTACGGTGATCTAGGCCCCGTACTGTGACTGGCGGTACCACAGTAGCCCTGCCATTGTATGGAATCCAATTTCCAATAGGAGCCGTATGTTTTGATTGTGCCCAACTATGTTGGAATGTGAGATGTAAGCATTTCAGCTATTTCTATATTTTACTTGAAAACCCTAGATACTATTATAATATCACTGGATTTCCTATAAAATGTTTTGGTAAAAACTTACCCGTGTTTATGTATGGGGAGTCTTACGTGATACCTCTATTTTCAAATGGTTTTCAAAGTTAAACAACTTTAACCCGTTTACTCACACCAGACACTGACCCAGAGTTTATATTTTGTTTTTCATAAACTCTTGGGTACTAAAATTTTTATGAGTAGCTAAGTGATAGGTTTTGGAGTATAGAGTTTCTGGAGGAGCTTTGCAGCAGAAGTCTAGACGTATGTATCTATCTATCTAGTTATTTGTGTAGTTAGTGTATGTTGTATTTTGGATGTATGTATTGGCAGATATGTACATGACTTTCCTATTGTATGATATTGTATAACTCTGATATATGTAAAACTATGTAATAGTTATGTGATGTATTATATTTTGTTCCATTCCGCTGTGAGATTCTGATGTTGTTATTATTTGTTTCTTTCTTTTCTATTTCTACCCTTTCTTTTCTTATTGATGATATGTCATTCTGTGGTTAGAAAGGCGGGTCGTCACATTCTTCTTGCATTGCAATAATCGACAAATCATCTTTTGATGCTTATTTATAATTTTTTGGTTCAAAATTCGATAAAAATGGAACATGACTCATTTGATTTAACGGTTTTGGTTGATATCTTGTATTTAAATCCTCGATAATATTATTAATAGGATGGTCTCTTAATACTCTAGGTGATGACATTATCATATTAACATTATTATTATTGACATCGTTATAATTATTTTCATGTATAGGTATACTAGTTTTATTTATAATTTCTTCATCGTTGTCGTTTTTATTATCTTTAAAATTTTCATCAAATGAAACATGAAGACTATCTTCTATAATATTTTTTCATTTATTAAAGATTTTATATGCTTTACTTCGATCCGAATAACCAACAAAAATTCCTTCGCCGGCTTTAGAATCAAATTTTCCTAGATAATCTTTAGTTTTTAAAATGAGGCATTTTGATCCAAATATGCGAAAATACGATACTTTCAGTTTCTTGTTAAAAAACATTTTATAGCATGTGTTTTTAGTCATTGGTTTAAGTGTTACACAATTTAATACATAACAAGAAGTAGCAATGGCTTTGACCCAAAAAAAATTTGGTGGGTTACTACTATTTAGTAGAGTTCATGCACATTCTTGCAAAGTTCAATTTTTTCTTTCTACAACACTGTTTTATTGTGGTGTTCGAGGAAATGAAAAATTATGACTAATATAATTCACTTTTCGTTACAAAAATTTATGAATAGTTCATTTTCAAATTCACCTTCGTGATCACTTCGTGTACTTTTAATTTTTAAATTCATTAAATTTTTTATTCATTTAGCAAAACTTTTGAACATTTCAAACGTGTCACTTTTATATTTTAAAAATAATGTCCAAGTATACCTTGAAAAATCATCAATAATTACAAAAACATATTTGTTATAATTTATTGAACGTACCTGAGTTGGTCCGAAAAAATATAGATGAAGTTATTTGAGTGGTTGCTTTGTGGAAATTCCCTGTTTAGATTTAAAGGAACCTTTCTTTAATTTACCAAATTGACAAGCATCATACAGATTTTTAACCTTGTTGTTGATTTTTGATAATCCTCTAACTAATTCATTTTTAGCTAGTTCGTTGATATCCTTAAAATTTATATGACAAAAACGTTTATGTCATAATCATGGATCAATATGATTCGCAGTTAAGCACAAATTAGTATTGTATTTGACATTCATGTTTAAAATATATATGTTTTGATTTGTGAATCCTTTAAAAATTAAAATTTTATTTTGATAAACAATATTGCATTTATTTTTCTCGAAACCAATTTTAAATCCTTTATCACACAATTGACATATACTTAATAAGTTATGTTTCAAATTTCTACCAATAAAACATTAGTAATTATGGAAGAGATAGAAATACCAATATTGATGACTTCTCCAATGCCGATGACAAATCCTTTTGAGTTTCTCCGAATGTTACAGTGCCACCATCGATATATTTATATTTGATAACATATTAGCATTTTCAGTCGTGTGCTTAGAGCAACCGCTATCGAGTATCTATTTCTCTTTATTTTTTATTTTAATTTTTAGTACCTGTAAAAGAAGAAGAAATTAATTGGTACCCACATTTTTTGATTAGGGTCCTAAGTGTTGGCGGAAGATAGCCATATCCACGAGAATTTGGTTCCTTTAGAAATGTAATTATTGTTATATACAACTTGCTTTAAATATTCATAAATATGTTTTTGTCTAATTAGTTTTTTTTTGGAATCCATATTTTGACCATATTTGTGTATGAATTCTTAAAGTTAGTTTCTAACTTTGGCTTTTTGAATTTACTGTATGATGTGCTATATTTCTTTGATTTTTGTTTGTTTTTAAAACCTAATACATTTTGATTTCCAGATGGTTTAGATATCATAATCAAATTTTCTAAATTTGTTTTCCTTTGTTAAATGTTGTCACATTATTCGTTATTTTATCTAATTTACTTTTAAGATCACAAATTTAAATATTTCTAGAATCTAGATTTGTTTGTAATTCTAGCTTTTTTCCAGATTAACTTTTTCTAAATATTTTCTAAATCATTTAATAGTTTGTCATTTTGAGATAATAATGTTGCATATTTTTTTAAACAATTTCTAATTCTTCTTCTATGTTACTTTTTTCATCTTTTAATAAACCAATTTCTAATTCTACTCTAGTTAACTTCCCTACATATTCCTTATTTAAATTATTTTGTTTCTCCATACTTATCATCCAATTCAATGCTAATTTCCATTATTTCATCATAAGAAAGTTTAGGCCATACTCCAACAGTGTTAGCCATAAAAATATATTTGCTTGCTCTGAGTCGCTTTCACTATTATTGCCAGATGAAGATGATGAATCCGAATCATCCCATTTTACTTGAAAAGATCCTTTTCTTTTCTTGAATTTTTTGGACTTGTTTTTTTTAACCATTATTCGGTTGTGGACAATCCTTCTTCATGTGGCCAAAATTTTCGTACTCATTGCATTTAATTGATGTTTGAGTTGAGGAGTTTGGTTTGCCACCATTTTGAAATCTGGTCATCTTCTTAAACTTCTTAAATATGTTGTAGTTTTTGGCAATAAGAACAATCCCATCTTCATCTAAGTCGTAATGTTTGTTATTTGCTTGGAATGTTATGTTTTTCTTTTCATGATTTTGATCCTTTCTAGCCTGCAAATTAATTTCACATGACATTAGATTTCCTATTGCTCTTTGACTTTAAGTTGAAAAGGATCTTCTTTGATGGCTAAAACTTTTCTTTCATATTCATTTGTCAAAGAGTTTAAAATTCGAGTGACCAAATCAAAATCTATGAATTTGACTCCAAGTGCCATGAGTCTGTGTTGAATGGTTTGAACTCTAGCATATATAGCAATAATTGATTCACTATTTTTCATTTTGAAAGATGAAAATTAGTTTTGTAAAATCAAAATTTTAGTTTGCTTGACTTTATTCATGCTTTCATTGTTGACTTATAAAGTACGCCATATATCATATGCAGTCTTTATAGAGCATGACACATGAAAACTCATTTTTGTCAAGTAAGCAAAGCAATATATTCGTGCTTTCATTGTTGACTTGTAAAGTACGCCATATATCATATGCAGTCTTTGTAGAGCATGACACATGAAAACTCATTTTTTTCAAGTAAGCAAAGAAATATATTTGTAGATTTAGCATTGCTAGATGCCTTTGCTGTTTGTGCATCAGTCCAAGTGCTAATATCGGTGTCAGGTGCTTCGTATTTGTTTTCAGTTGCTAGCCATATTATTAAACCATTGGTTTTTTAAAAAATTCGCATATGTGTTGACCTATAAGCATAATTAGAACCAGTAAATAACGGAGGACGAGCGGTTGATCGACCTTCTTGAAATGTGCTTACCATTTTAATGATTTTTCAATTATGTGTTACTGTAGAATGAAATAACCTCGCTCTGATACCAAATGAAAGTCAATAAGATCTTCTTAAGTAATGCAACTTATTTATATATACATGTGAGAGTTTATATCACTAACTATATTAAGCAGAGAATTAATAATTGAATATAAATATGGTAAATAATAAAAGCGAGTACATTAGATATTTTATACTGGTTTGGACCTCCCATCTTACGTCCAATCCTGAAGCTCCCCTTCGGTATTACCTTTAACCAACCACCCTCGCTTCGTCTGGAGGAATATGCTAATACAAAAGTATATCTCTGACAATCTTGCATTGCAAACAACACAGATTTTGATTGTGGTACAAATCTTCCAATGATCCGCTTTTAGTATGTGAATATGAATGCATTGAGTTATAGGAAGTGGTTTAACCGAAATTATATTTTGGTTATGATAGATGCACAAGAGAGTAATCAGAAATCTAGAGAGAATAGATTCAGTAAATTCGATTTTGTTAATTTTTAAATCTCAATCATGGTAGTATTTATAGATTTAAAAAGATGCAGATGAAAAGTTGTTACTGTTAGATAAGGTCTATTCATTTTAATGGTCGTAGTCTTTCGATGGAGAGTTGATTTCTATTCATTTAAAGAAGTTTCTATTTAGAGTTTTGCAGTTTTTCAAATGACGGAGTACATGGGGAAAACTCAGATGTTTGTGCCTTAAGGAAATAATTTTTCTAAGTATTGTCACAGACGTCTATAGTTTTTCCTCAGATGTCTATGGATGATAATCCAGTTTTTCAATTTACATTTGTGTATATGAAATCGTGTGTGCATATATACTCAAGGAGACCTTACAATGTTTTATCTAAGACTCTTAATACACTAGAATAACTTTACTAATCATAGTATAGTCCATAGATCTTTGTGAGTCCCAATATTATTGAGCATGATATTCTCTTATAGTATATACATGTAAGCTTGATAAGATGTATACAATATACATATGATTGTATAGTTTTTGTCATTGAAACATAGAATAGAGGTTCTAACAAACCCTCTATTTGAGTTTAACGGTGAAACAACGATGATAAGATGAGTTATAGGCATGGATGTAAAGAAGGTATCGAGAGGAGTGCCACACCGGGGTTTGATCAACCCCAAAGGTTGAATTTCATCGAAAATAAGGTTTAAAGGAACGACAATGATAAGTGACTGGGAAAGGAGGAGGTGGCCAGAGTTTGGTCACGGGGTGACACAACAATTGAGAAATTGGTTGTGGGGTTTAATTTGCTTCCAGGGGGCCTATAATGGCGGTGATAGGAAGGAGAGATGGTTAAAGTTAGGTTCAAGCAAGAGAATCGGGCGAAGAAGAATACTGTAAATGCACAGATAAAAACAAATATTTTAATAAGTAAATTATAAATTAAATAATTTCAGTATTGCCCCTAGACTTCAAATGCTTATAATTGTCTCATATGTCCTCCATTATTTGGATTGTGGTGGGAAGCGGAAAACTTTGTTATGTTTTTTATGTGTTTTGAATAATTCATAAAAAGTTCCTTAGTTTGGGTAGGTTCGTTATACAGTGTTTATAATGT
This sequence comes from Allium cepa, assembly GCA_030765085.1. Lineage (NCBI taxonomy): Eukaryota > Viridiplantae > Streptophyta > Magnoliopsida > Asparagales > Amaryllidaceae > Allium > Allium cepa. The sequence goes on from CM060938.1 coordinate 561,149,500, forward strand.
TTAAATTATGATTCCAATAGTGTGGCATATGGTAGATATTACAATATTTTCAGAGGAAATAAGTTCTTAGGATGACCAGTGATGTATAATGTTAACAATTACAATACGGTAGGCATTGCACAATAACTTTCATGGGAAAAAGTTCTCGATGAAACTGTTGACATCTAACTACAGCATTGCATTGCACTTTTTAAAGGAATCGAATTCTTAATGCACGATTTGATAATGATGGTTTAAGATACCGTTACGATATACATTTCAGAGGGACTAGGTTCTCGGGGTATGATTTGATGATGATAATTTAAGATAGCATTCTAGTACACTTTTCAAAGGAACTGAGTTCTCAGTGTATGACTTGATGATGATAGTTTAAGATACCGTTATTGGACACTTTTCTAAGGAACTAATTTTATGGCTTGGTGATGAGGGTTTGTGATAGCATTACAATACAGTTTCATAGGAAGTAAGTTCTCGATGTACGATTTGATGATGACGATATTAGATAGCATTATAGTAAACTTTTAAGAGGAACTAAGTTCTTAATGTATGGTTTGATGATAATGGGCTAAGACGTGCAGTTCTCAGTAGCAAATTGCATATGGTTTCGGGATGATGGTTACAGTGCATTTCTCAAAGGAACTAAGGTCTCGGTGGGACTTTTGATGTTTATTAGTGACTATGTTAGACCCTAGTAGTATTATATAATATCGACCCCAATAAGGTACGAGTCATAGTACACTAAGTCGTTATTATGCACATTCTGTTATATTATAGTTAGCTGACTCAATGGGAGTATGTAGCTCAAGGTAAGGTACTAATTTCAAGCATGAGTGTTGTTTTACTAGCATATCAGCATTATACACTTATATGATGTGTTTTACTCACAAGATGTATGTTGGACCCCTTCTATGCTTTCCTCCTTTTTATTTACTCTTATAGGTAGATAGAGAGGACCAATGGTAATTCCAGAGATGCTATGGAATGATAGAGGTGCGCTTTTATCTATTAGACATCTAGTTTTTATTTTATTTTGGTTATCTATAGATGTTAGACTTTTTTTATTAATGGTATAAAGAGATGTTTTAATGGAGTTTAACTAATACTCCATTCATCTTACCTAGGATTATATTATCAATTACTATTATGTTTTTTCTTTTGCCGTGAGTTTTAACAAGTGTAAAAATTTATAGATAGCTCTATGATTTTTTTATATTCTACAACAAAATGATGAGTTGTCAATGACATCCATGATGCCAATTCCATTTTTAGACGTAGATCGAGACATCATAGATGGCAAGTCATTACATTTGGTACAAGATCTTAAATTAGGCAATTCTTAGCAAATCAGAGCATATGAAAGGGCATAATTTTAATTTTGTATTATATGTATGATATATATATATATGTGTGTGTGTGTGTATGTATATATATATATTTATACACCACATTCTATATTTTTTTCACCTTTGAGGTAGTTATTGTCTTATCCCTTATAGAAGTAAAGAATATGGGTCAAAGAAATGTTAAGAATATAACATTTGGGTTGAAAATTATATCCATCATATTTTGGGACTAAAAATGAAAGTATAGACGAGTTGTACCCTCGATTCCATAGAAAATAAGTGTGATGTTGACAAGCCTTAATGGAGGCACTTAAAGAATTGCTAGATTGCATGTTCTACTCCAATTAAAACATTTGTATTTTAAATTTTTAGAAATATATAATAGTTGAAGCTTGTTTACTGTATTGAAATAATAACCCTTTATTTGAACTTCAAACATTGAAAAATTTAATAAAAAGTAATATTTACAAATATTTTGAAGCTTTTATTTTTTTGTACAAAGTTTAATGTAAGGCACATTTTTGGACTTATATTTTGATGTGCACTTTACTTTTGACATAGAAACTTTTGAAAGTAAATTATAAACTAGGACAAATGCTTATATTTTTTATTGTCGTTTATTTTATAAATATTTCCATTACACTTTGAAAAAATTATTACATTTTGTTTAGACTTTTGTGAAAATTATTATTTTTCAAAGTAAAATTTAAAAAGTACATTTTACATGTCTATTTTTCTAAATTAAATTAAACCATACTAGATTGAATTTGAATTGAAAAAAAGGATTTAAAATTATGGAATTTCTTTGTTTTAATATATATGAATTTTCAAATGGAAATTAAAAGGTTTCTCATATAACTTCTTGAAATTATGCATTAAAAATGATCAAAATTTTGGAAATTATTTCTGGATTCGAGATGAATATGGTTGGTAGCCAACATCGAATTTAAAAAATATATTTTAATGTGTATATAAGATGTATTATTTGAAGGTTTTGTAAATTGGCCAATAAAATGTGATATATTTATACTTATGATAAAATAGTTGTAGATTGTATGAAATAATATGACAAAAATGAAGCTTGAGTATTTCAAAAATGATCAAAGTATTTAAGATCTAATTATATTTTGAGTAATTGATATTGAATTGGTAAAGCTACAAAAAAAAGCTTTTGAAATTAAATAATTTTCATAGTTATTGAAAAGGAATTAGCTTTAGAAATTAAAACTTACGAATAGAAATAAAATGAGATATTAAATGATTTAACTCTAATGTCCAGAGTAAAACTTTTTGAAAATTTATTTATTCGAGTTTAAAGGATTTAATAGATGATGTTTATTAAATGTTTATTAAAATTGGCAAAGAACCTTATAGTTTAAAAGCTTGCTAGTTTGCGAGAAAATGAAGTTACTAGTGGTTTTGGATTTAAAAATAAATTGAAATTTTCATTATGATTTTTGCTTAAACTCAAATATTCAGACTGGAATTAGAAAAGAATTACATAACCTATAAAGTTAGAGTTAATTATAGCGAATTACTAGAATAGTCCATATGTCATTGTGCTAAGGACTTGCTACTATTGAGCATAATGAATTTGTGAAGCATCGTAAGATTTTAATGAAGGAAATATTAGCATAGAGATTTGATGACCTTTTCAATCGACATTTAATTTAGAAGGTAGAGTATGAAATTGAATTTTTCTATAATAATAAGAGGTAAAAACCATTTTATGACATTTTACCCAAATACAGCTCATGTTATCGGAGCTTAACGCAAGATGACTTAGGAGATAGGATTTGGCAAAAACAGAAAGTAAGAGAAGGATAAGCCAAAATATTTCAACGTAGAGTCATAGATAGGAGATGTTAAATTAATTGGCAATATGTTGATGTTACAGGTTGGGATACACTTGCATAAAGTATGGGATCATAGTTGAGTGTGAAGTTTTCACTAAACGGTTGGATGATAGAAGATTTTCGCATGAGGCAATCGATGATATAGGATGACAATGCTTGTTTATGGACAGTACCATAATGTAGACATATTGTTTAGTGTTATAACACATATGTTTGTTTTGCTTTATGATTCACCTATGTATTTGTTGATATTTCATAGTGGATGCTCTCGGGTTAATGCTGTGCTATGTTATACTTGAGTATATTTCCCTTGAGTTATAGTTATGTATAGAGTACCCATAAAAATAAAAATCCCTTCTGTATGGTCATGGATTTAGCATTGAGTGTGTACCATTAGGGTGTGACTTGATATCATATGTGAGTAGTTGAATGTGACAAGTGCTCAAGATCATATTCACTATGTTAGGACATCGGTCTATTCTTCGATGTTCTATATAAAGTTCATGGAGTATATAGGGATTTTGCTGTTTGGTGGATAAGAATTATATTTTAAATTAGTACTATGAGGCATTATTCAATATTGGTTGCATCATCCATTATACTTTGGAAATGAGTCCGCGAAGACATTAAGTTGGAGAAGGTACTATCAAGCAATTATATGTAAAGTGCTTTGTGAATAATGTGATGTATGTAAAGGTACCCCAGCCATATGTTAGTTCACAGGAGTTCACAAGCATGTGGAGTTAATATTGTTTTTGAAGTATCAAGAGTAGTATCATCTCATGGCATAAAGTAAATGCCTTAACTTACGTGTACTAAGGTACGGAGGTGTTTTTTGTTAAAAAAGCGAGATTTGGTATTCTAAAGAAAATTGATGAAGAAATGAGATTAGTTTTTTCCAATCATCATTCAGATTGAAAGATCTATTGTAAAGACCTGATTTTTTCGACGTCCGAATGTCGACATCGATACGTCCACTGTATCGAATGCCGAATAGTCGAATGCCAGAAAACTGAACTGTTAGGGTTTAAAGAAGAAAGAGGTAGAAGAAGAAGGAAAGAAAACAATAACAGAATCTCACATTTTGCAGCGGAACAACATATAATAGATAAATGAATAATCTTTAAAACAAAAGCACTATATCAATTGTTACAGTACATCATCAGAGTTTTACAACAACAAGATACAACACTGACAGTTTTTATAACTTGACTACATGAAACTGAACTTTGCAATAAACCATATGCAACAGATACTACATAGTATAAGTGGTCTGTCTCGCCATCCAACTTGCCTCCATATCTCCAAAGCAACTTCTTGACTTCGCTCTCGAATAACTGATAACCTGACTCTAGGCTGCTCGTGTGGAAAATTATGGGCACCCAGAGTTTAGAAAGGAAACAATAAACTCCAAGTCAGTCGTGGGACTGGTGTGAGATCTTAAAAACAGTTATTTTCATAAAGAAAATAAAAGAAAATCTGCTACGCTTTTGGAAAATGAAACTACCATAAGGCCTTCCGGCACACACACAATGCAATGCAGACTTGGGGGAGATTTCTCCTTATGATAGTCAAACATGCTTGATACGAAAAATCCTTTTTAATATTATCGTTAGTGCATAGTGTAGAAAACATTTCGAAACAATAATATTAACCTTAGCCGGCATAGGTACCATTATTCAATGCTTACTATAGCTGTCATGTTAAATGGTAGGTTTTACAACTAAAACGTACTGGGTTCGTATTGGGAATTGGATTTCCAACAAATGGTCAGGCTAAGGAACTTTCTATGCCACATGGGTATGCCTCTGGAGGGACGCCCTGAGAACCTAACCGGATCTCTGCCAACACAAGGCCGGATTACCTCTGTAACTAGGTAACCACTACACGAGTGTGCCATCCCTCGGTCGTTTGCGACCTTTATCCGAGGATCCTCAACCACAAAGTAACAACCACAAAGTATAATAAATTTGCGGCATCAACATAAAATATCTAGGCTCCATACCATGATACTACCCTTTTCCAGATGGAAATGACATACCCTCAGGGGGAGCTACCCCCAAATAACCTTGCCGCATCTTTCCTGTTTTGACCATTTCCGGGGTGTGAGGTCTGACGAATTCTCGTCCACAAAGCTACACTTTTAACGAAGTCATGCTTTGATAACCAAATGATCAGCAACACTTCGTATTTCACGTTACCAATCTGAGAATATAACACTAATATCCATCAACTACATAACCTCTGAGGTCGTACGTCTCCGAGAAGGGCGTTATGCTAAGAGAATAAATTCTGCGCCACCAACAGAAATGTATTTGACAGAAATTAGTTTTACGTCACAAAGTGTAACGTCAGACACACATCCATACAAGTCCGTTGCAGGATCGAACGGAACCGAAGGCACTTCAAAGAAGCCCTTGCAAATCCGGATATTCACTAATCACGTCCGGAATCCCCATCACAAAAGGGTGATAAAATCTCTATACCGGAGTAACCCGATGCAGAGACATTCGACATGTAACCCTTTTGTTTTCGAAAATATCTGATCTTCAACACCATCTTCAAATGCAATTCCATTTCGTCGTATCATTATTCGAATGGGTTTTATGACACAAAGTCCTCTCCCGGCTAATCCGAATAATGAGCTCTTATTTTTAAAAATAAGTATTCATTCAGATTTCAAACAAATCACAACAATTCCACTTTGATCTTTTTAAAACAAAAGATCCATCACAATCACAAAGTTTCGATGTGTTTTTCGAATATCCATTTGGAATTCAACTCCCGGTCGCATCGAAATTCCAATGTCGTTTAAAGGCAAATATTGATAGTCGTTTATTTAACTATCGATCAACATTCACAACAATTACCGGATTTGACTAATTTTTCCCAATTATTTATTTCCAAAATATCTTCACAAGATATACTTTTATCACTATAATATTTTGAAAATAAATTCCAAATCACTATTCACATTTCAATCCTTTGGAAACAAATTTTCAAAGCATTTTCCTTACGTGGAATATATTTCAAAATATTTATTCTTTTCCACTGAAAATCTGCCGAGTTCAAATAGTTTTTAAAATAATATAAAACACTTACCCAAAATATACTTGGAAACATTTAAAATAAAACTATTTTAAAATACTTGCTTAATATTAGTTATGAAAATATTATACTAATATCTCATATAAAAATTCAAGTCCAAAACTAATTTTAAAATAAAATCAGTAGATAGGATATAACTATTCAAATATCCATTTTCTAAAACAAATATCAATTAAAACTTTAAATAATCACTTCTATAATAAATTAAAATAAATCTTTACTTTAAAGATTTTCAAAATAACCCAAGTAAATAATTTCTTCAAAATAATCTTTCCTTGAAACCATCTACACAACTTCAATTTCATATTTATAGACTATATTGAAAACATACTCAGCTTTCCAGGGAAAACACATTTTCCCTTCAAAATGGTTCATTCAAATCAATTAATAAATCTTTCTTGATTTATTTTAAATTTACGTTTCGAATCCGTAAATTCCTTTCACACTTTTAAAAAAATAACCAAATGTTTATTTTTAAAGCAAATTTACCTTTCCTTTATAAATTCCCATTGTGAATTTAAACTTCTAAATATCCATTGATGTACGATTTTCAAATCGATTTCTAAATATTCATTTTCAGCACCGAATTAAATTCTAAATCGATTTCCAAATTTATTTTCAAATACCAAATCAATTTCAAAATCTAAATTTATTTCAACACCAAATTTATTATCTTTTGAAACAAATTCCTTCTTTTAAATTTATTTAATTTTCTAAAATTAATTTACTTTTCTACTAAATTTCAAAAATCCAATTTTATTTATTTCTGATATCCTACGATATCAAAAATATATTCGGCTAAATTATAGCCTTCAACAGTCTCAATCAAATAATCACACACAGATTAAGAAAAATCAACACACAATATTGAAACCAATTCAAATATTTTAGGAATCCAGTTGGATCCCTCCAACCTATTCCCTGCATCCACAGACATTAGCACAACAATTAAATACCCATTCCACTTCGAGGTGGAATATCGCGGTATGTGGGTTTAAATATAATATCACCCGCTATTATGTGGCGCATAAGGTCTCATCCGCTATATAATGCGGGAAATCAACAATTCCAAATACATATATAATACCAATTCCACTTCGAGGTGGAATATCGCAGTATATGGGTTTAAATATAATATCATCCGCTATTATGCGGCGTATATGGTCTAAACTAATATATCTGGTAATAAATTAATCATCCAAGCACACAATCAACAATTAAATTTAGCTATCACAATTCAACCATAAATCAATAACCGAAATTTTCAATTATTATAATTTGAGTGAGTAGGTCTCACCTTAGATTTTAATTTGCAGTCCATTTCCATCCCAGCTCGATTTCATGATTTTTAAACCTTGTAACAAACAACTACATAATTTATTAATATTCGAAATGATCGAATAATCAATTTTCATTTGATAATTTTAATTCTCCAGTGATCTTATTTTAGACTAATAGTTTTAATTTTAAACTAATCATTTGGGTTTTTTAAACTAATTCCCTTTTAATATTTCTAACAACAAAAATAATTAAATAAGTTTACTAACAAATTTACCGTATTACTACTTTATTTCTTTAATTTAACTAATAATTAGCTTTAAGCTAACACCTTTTTAAATAAAATATTTTCTAATTATTTCTGTTTACTGTTTATCTATTTAAAAATAGAAATCTTAACCCTTACCGTGAAAATAATTTCTATTTAACTATACTATTCGCATATAAATTATTTAAATTAAAATAACATCAAAATAATTTACTTAAATTATATGTACATTTCCTTTATATACTCACATATAAAATTTGCTGCCAAAAAATTTTAGCTTGCTAAATAAAATTTCTACTCATAAACATCATGTCTATACCATTTTTTTAAAATAAAACAGAAAACGCAGAAGAATTACCTATTCGAGAAAATTGCTGTCACACAAACCCCAAAGCACAACACCACACAAGACAATGTTCAGATCGCGACTGCCCATCATGACCCAACCGGATCGCGACCTAACCCTCTTCGTTGACGCTGAGCTTCCAGTGACAGTCGCGCCACTGCCACTTGACGACTTCGACAACGCGTCCTCCAAAACTTCCCGAATACCCAAACTCGACGAGCAGGCAACCCACCGTGACCACTCGAATCCCATCGTGACATCGACTAACAGACATCACCACGTCGCGACCCAAAATCTACAGCTTCCACGAAGTCGCCACTCTCGATCGACTTGATTCGAATGCGACGTAGGCGGTTCTGTTTTTGCGAACTTCAGTTGCAATTTTTTTTAGTTCGATTTTGAATTCTGTCCCACCATTTTTTTCTCTAATGGTTCGAATTAAGCTTGAAGAGAGGAACAGGGAAAAGGAAGAATGAGCGTCTCGATTTAAACTCGAACGAGGCAGCCTGCTACTGAGAATAAAGCAGAGAAGGGACGTGATAAAAGAAAAGATCCCTTGCGTGTTTGAGTATATTAGCTACAGTGATATTGACATGAAGGCAAAAAGGTTTGCTGTGGACAGAATTTCAGCTGATGGGACCCAGATTGACCAGTCAAATTATATTTAAATTTGAATTTAAATTCAAATTATCTCACTAAATGCAACTAAAAATCTTGACCTCCAGTCGAGATATGCCGCTAGGTGTTTATAATGTTGTACGCCTATTCCGAATGCAATGGAAAAGATTCCGAGGGCAAATTCGCTCGTATGGAGAAGATAGCTTTTCAAACCCAGTTATTAATTTAAATTTCAATTAACTTTTCAGCGCATTTGCAATTCATACAATCACACGACAACTTCGAATGATGCGAAAATTGAAATCCAATAATAATACAATATCACGGATCCAATGGAACTGGTTCAAAATCCGAGACTACGCCTTGGAAGGCTATTTTTAAATATCGATTTAAACGATATAAATTTCAAAACTAAACAACTCACTTCCAAATTAAATTCTGAAGCTTCCATTATCTTCAGTATTATCAACGTAAATTTTCCTAGCCTTTAAAAAAATATTTTTAATCAGCTTAAAATTGAAGATACAAATTTTTACCCAATTTCAATAAATTAAATTCAATAATTTAATCTCCAAATTCATAGTTAATTTTGAAATTCAAGTTAAACTAACTTCAAATATTTAAAATCAATTAAATATTCCATTTCAAATATTAAAAATTTCCAGGTCATCACATCCTTCCCCCCTTAAAAGAATTTCGTCCCGAAATTACAAGTTAAGAAGAAAGATCCTTAACCCATTTACTATCTTTCCAAAACTAAACGGTTTTATCCACTTACCAAACAAATCTTTTAATTATCAACAACCCATTATCGCTTCAACTAACTTTCCAAAATTAATCATAGATTCCAAACCACATTGTTTTCTTAACAATGCAGATTTAAATTTAAATTCAAATTTTAAGCTTTCAAAATTTTCTCAAAATTTTTCTAACTCCCTAAATTTTCTAAAAATTTCGCCAGCGTCTCCTTTGGGCGCCTAGCTCGGTACGACTACAAAATGGTACCACAGACCCCTAGATTTCAAAAAGAAAATGAAAACCCAAGTGGCTAGATAAGAAAATCATCAAATTTCGTACTGAAATTTAAATACATACCTTTTTGTCGAGCAATTTCAAATTTATCTTCGGAAATCAAATCCCAATTCCATTTCCCTGTAACACACCTGTATATCCTGCTAGCCATAATATCCAATTACAACATTCAAATTTCATTTTGCACATTCCATTACAAAATTTTCAATATATACTTCTTATACCATCTTTACTTCACTATTGAAGATATATATCCATTTGCATTCAATCTTGCATTTTTCAATTTCATTTGAATTCAATTTACACTTTCAATTCCATTTGGATTCAATTTATCTTCTAAATCTCGAATTTTATCGATTATCTTTTATTCACAACTGATTCATATCACTATTTTAAATTATTTTCATTTACAAATTCATTACAAATTCCATTTCAATTTATCTCAAACCATTTCTTTTTTATACTTCCACCTTTATTATCTTTAGTTCACTTCGAACTAATTTTACAATTTCATTTGATTTCACACAATTCAAATTGATTTTTCAACACTCAGTTTCAATTCCAATTTCATTCTTTTGTTCATTCCCAAAAATTTATTTTCAATTCACTATTACCATTTCACGATTTCCAATTTAACCTTCACTTAATGATTAACCTGGTATATTCTCAATACAAAATTTACTTAAGAATTTCACACTTCATTTCTTAAGTTCAATGAAAATATTTTATGTACTTCTTATATTTATTTTTAATTCATGACTTTGGTTTATATTTACCTATATTAAACTGGATTTCCAATTCTATATGCATTCAATTTACCTTTCGTTTATAATTATTGAATTTCGATTCATTTCAAATAATATTCAATTTCGTCATTCCTTTAATTAGTTTTATTTACTAATTTTATTTCAATATTTCACTTTATTTAATACAAACCAAATTCAATTCCAATTCCAGTTCTATTTACTTACAAATTCGAAATGAATTTCAACATTCAATTCACTTTCACGTACTTGCAATTGCAAATTCATTCATTCATTCACAATTTATTTTCCATCTTAATAATTTTATTCCAATCATTTTAGTCTATTAGACTTCTAAAATTCACCTTTATTCAAATTAACTCAAGTCAATTTCAGTTTAAATCTGAATTTCCTAAGTTTTCAAACTTATTATTCCATAATCATTTTTAATAAAATTCCAGTCTTTTCAACAATTCATAATCATTTTTGAAATCAATTCAAATTATCCTTTTTGAATTCCCAAAACCAAACCCAGTTTGCAAATAACTTCCATTTAAAACAATTTGGCAGCAATTCCTCTCTTGGAAACTCGGCAGTGAACATCGATGATGCTGCAGTCATCATCGAAGTTATTTTCCAGCGACCAAAAAGAGTTTAGAGCTTTTAACCCACCAAAACATTTTTCCAAAAACCCTTGAAAATTATTTTCAAACCAAAAGGGATTTAAACTTCCCAAATCTCCAAAATTTTCAAATTCTTTTCAAAACTTTTCCAAATACTTCTCTGGAATTACGTTTCAAATTACAAATCACATTTGCAATTTATATTCTCAAATTCCATTTGTATGTGAATTTATTTCTTAACTTTTGATTATGATTTCAATTTCTTATTCAATTTCAATGATAATAATTTAATATTATCACTTCCTAACAACCAAGCAACCATATACCATATAATTTATGGAAAATTATTCTTTTTATATAAAAAATAGTTTTGGGTAAAATTATTTCATTCACCCCAATTTTTAAAAAATATCGTGTCGAATTGATCTGTACGAGTGTTTAGAGATCCCTATCGATAGAGTTGTACAGATTATATCGAACGGAATCCATATACCACACAACAAACCAATCATCACAATATAAAACAATTTTTATATTCACTAACAAATACGCGCTCATATCTATTATTACACTCAAACTCATTCTAGAGTACTACCGACTCTATCTCTAATGAGTAACACCCAACAGAGACAAGGTTATCGCTTAACCAAATGCTCTGATACCAAATTGTAAAGACCCAATTTTTTCGACGCTCGAAAGTCGACATCAATACGTCCACTGTATCGAATGCCGAACAGTCGAATGCTGGAAAACCGAACCGTTAAGATTTAAAGAAGAAAGGGGTAGAAGAAGAAGGAAAGAAAACAATAGCAGAATCTCACATTTCGCAGCGGAACAACATATAATAGATAAATGAATAATCCTTAAAACAAAAAGCACTATATCAATTATTACAGTAAATCATATGAGTTTTACAACAACAAGACACAACACCGATAGTCTTTATAACTTGACTACATGAAACTAAACTTTGCAGCAAACCATACGCAACGGATACTACATAGTATAAGTGGGCCGTCTCGCTATCCAGCTTGCCTCCAGATCTCCATAGCAACTTCTTGACTTTGCTCCCGAATAACTGATAACTTGACTCTAGGCTGCCCGAGTGGAAAATTGTGGACACCCAGAGTTTAGAAATGGAATAATAAACTGCAGGTCAGTCGTGGGACTGGTGTGAGATCCTAAAAACGGTTATTTTCACAAAGAAAATAAAAAGAAATCCGCTATGCTTTGGGAAAATGAAACTACCGTAAGGCCTCCCGGCACACACACAATGCAATCGCAGACTTGGGGGAGATTTCTCCTTATGATAGTCAAACATGCTTGATACGCAAATCCTTTTTAATATTATCATTAGTGCATAGTGTATAAAATATTTCGAAAGCATAATATTAATCTTAGCTAGCATAGGTACCATTATACTATGCCTACTATAGCTGCCATGTTAAATGACAGGTTTTACAACTAAAATTGTACTGGGTTCGTATTGGAAATTGGATTTCCAACAAATGGTCAGGCTAAGGAACTTCCTATGCCACATGGGTACGCCTCTGGAGGGACGCGCCGAGAACCTAAACGGATCTCTGCCAACACAAGGCCGGGTTACCTCTGTAACTAGGTAACTACTACATAAGTATGCCATCCCCTGGTAGTTTGCGACCTTTATCCGAGGATCCTCAACCACAAAGCAACAACCACAAAGTATAATAAATTTGCAGCATCAACATAGGTAAAATATCTGGGCTCCATACCATGATACTACCCTTTTCCAGAAGGAAATGAAATACCCTCAGGGGGAGCTACCCCCAAATAACCTTGCCGCATCTTTCCTGTTTTGACCATTTCTGGGGTGTGAGGTGCGACGAATTCTCCTCCACAAAGCTACACTTTTCACAAAGTCATGCTTTTATCAACAAATAATCAGCAACACTTCGTATGTCACGTTACCAATCTGAGAATATATCACTAATATCCTTCAACTACGTAATCTCTGAGCTCGTACGTCTCAGAGAAGGGTGTTAAGCTAAGAGAATAAATTCTCCACCACCAACAGAAATGTATTTGATAGAAATCAACTTTGCATCTCAAAGTGTAACGTCGGACACACATCCATACAAGTCCATTTCGGGATCGACCGAAACCGAAGGCACTTCAAAGAAGCCCTTGCAAATCCGGATATTCACTAATCACGTCCGAAATCCCCATCACAAAAGGGTGATAAAATCTCTATACCGGAGCAACCCGATGCAGAGACATTCGACAGGTAATCCTTTTGTTTTTGAAAATTCCCGGTCTTCAACACCATCTTCAAATGCAATTCCATTTCGTCGTATCATTATTCGAATGGGTTTTATGACACAAATTCCTCTGCCGGCTAATCCGAATAATAAACGCTTATTTTTAAAAATAAGTGTTCATTCAAATTTCAAACAAATCACAACAATTTCACTTTGATCTTTTTAAAACAAAAGATCCATCACAATCACAAAGGTTCGATGTGGTTTTCGAATATCCATCTGGAATTCGACTCTCGGTCGCATCGAAATTCAAATGTCGTTTAAAGGCAAATATTGATAGTTGGTTATTTAACTATCAATCAACATTCACAATAATTACCAGATTTAACTAATTTTTCCCAACTATGTATTTCCAAAATATCTTCGTAAGATATACCTTTATCACTTTAATATTTTAAAAACAAATTCCAAATCACTATTCACATTTCAATCCTTTGGAAACAAATTTTCAAAGCATTTTCCTTACGCGGAATATACTTTCAAATATTTATTCATTTCCACTGAAAATCTGCCGAGTTCAAATATTTTAAAATAATATAAAATACTTACCCAAAATATATTTGGAAATATTTAAAATAAAACTATTTAAAATACTTGCTTAATATTAGTTATGAAAATATTATACTAATATCTCATATAAAAATTCAAGTCCAAAACTAATTTTAAAATAAAATTAGTAGATAGGATATAACTATTGAAATATCCATTTTCTAAAACAAATATCAATTAAAACTTTAAATAATCACTTCTATAATAAATTAAAATAAATCTTTACTTTAGAGATTTTCAAAATAACCCAAGTAAATAATTTCTCCAAAATAATCTTTCCTTAAAACCATCTTCACAACTTCAATTTCATATTTATAGACTATATTGAAAACATACTCGGCTTTCCAGGGAAAATACATTTTCCCTTCAAAATGGTTCATTCAAATCAATTAATAAATCTTTCTTGATTTATTTTAAATTTACGTTCCGAATCCGTAAATTCCTTTCACACTTTAAAAAAAATAACCAAATGTTTATTTTTAAAACAAATTTCCCTTTCCTTTATAAATTCCCATCGTGAATTTAAACTTCTAAATATCCATTGATGTACGATTTTCAAATCGATTTCTAAATTTTCATTTTTCGCACCGAATTAAATTCTAAATCGATTTCCAAATTTATTTTCAAATACCAAATCAATTTCAAAAATTGATTTCTAAATTTATTTCAACACCAAATTTATTATCTTTTGAAACAAATTCATTCATTTAAATTTATTTAATTTTCTAAAATTAAGTTACTATAAATTTTCTACTAAATTTCAAAAATCCAATTTTATTTATTTCTGATATCCTACGATATCAAAAATATATTCGGCTAAATTATAGCCTTCAATAGGCTCAATCACAAATAATCACACACAGATTACGAAAAATCAACACACAATATTGAAACCAATTCAAATATTTTAGGAATCCAGTTGGATCCCTCCAACCTATTCCCTGCATCCACAGACGTTAGCACAACAATTAAATACCCATTCCACTTCGAGGTGGAATATCGCGGTATGTGGGTTTAAATATAATATCATCCGCTATTATGCGGCGCATAAGGTCTCATCCGCTATATAATGCGGGAAATCAACAATTCCAAATACATATATAATACCAATTCCACTTCGAGGTGGAATATCGCAGTATATGGGTTTAAATATAATATCATCCGCTATTATGCGGCGTATAGGGTCTAAACATATATATATCTGATAATAAATTAATCATCCAAGCACACAATCAACAGTTAAATTTAGCTATCACAATTCAACCATAAATCAATAACTGAAATTTTCAATTATTATAATTTGAGTGAGAAGGTCTCACCTTAGATTTTAATTTGCAGTCCATTTCCGTCCCAGCTCGATTTCATGATTTTTAAACCTTGTAACAAACAACTACATAATTTATTAATATTCGAAATGATCGAATAATCAATTTTCATTTGATAATTTTAATTCCCCAGTGATCTTATTTTAGACTAATAGTTTTAATTTTAAACTAATCATTTGGGTTTTTTAAACTAATTCCCTTTTAATATTTCTAAAACCAAAAATAATTAAATAAGTTTACTAACAAATTTACCGTATTACTACTTTATTTCTTTAATTTAACTAATAATTAGCTTTAAGCTAACACCTTTTTAAATAAAATATTTTCTAATTATTTCTGTTTACTGTTTATCTATTTAAAAATAGAAACCTTAAACCCTTACCATGAAAATAATTTCTATTTAACTATACTATTCGTATATAAATTATTTAAATTAAAATAACATCAAAATACTTTACTGTAAATTATATGTACATTTCCTTTAAATACTCACATATAAAATTTGCTGCCAAAATTTTTTAGCTTGCTAAATAAAATTCCTACTCATAAACATCATGTCTATACCATTTTTTTATAATAAAACAGAAAAGCAGAAGAATTACCTATTCGAGAAAATTTCCGTCACACGAACCACAAAGCACAACACCACACAAGACAATGTCAGATCGCGACTGCCCATCATGACCCAATCGGATCGCGACCTATCCCTCTTCGTCGACGCTGAGCTTCCAGTCACAGTCGCGCCTCCGCCACTTGACCACTTCAACAACGCGACCTCCCAAACTTCACGAATACCCAAACTCGACGAGCAGGTAACCCACCGTGACCACTCGAATCCTATCGTGACATCGACTAACAGACATCACCACGTCGCGACCCAAAATCTACAGCCTCTACGAAGTCGCCACTCTCGATCGACTCGATTCGAATGCGACGTAGGCGGTTTTGTTTTCGTGAATAGTCGCAATTTTTTTTAGTTCGATTTTGAATTCTGTCCCACCATTTTTTCTTTGATGGATCGAATTAAGCTTGTAAAGAGGAACAGGGAAAAGGAAGAATGAGTGCCTCGATTTAATCTCGAACGGGGCAGCCTTCTATTGAGAATAAAGCTGAGAAGGGACGTGATAAAAGAAAAGATCCCTTGCGTGTTTGAGTATATTAGCTACAGTGATATTGACATGAAGGCAAAAAGGTTTGATGTAGATAGAATTTCAGCTGATGGGACCCAAATTGACCAGTCAAATTATATTTAAATTTGAATTTAAACTCAAATTGACTCGCTAAACGCAACTAAAAATCTTGACCTCCAGTCGTGACATTCCGCTGGGCGTTTATAATGTTATACGCCTAATCGAACGCAATGGAAAAGGTTCCGAGGCCAAATTCGATCGTATGGAGAAGACAGCTTTTCGAACCCAATTATTAATTTAAATTTCAATTAACTTTCCAGTGCATTTGCCATTCGTACAATCACACGACAACTCCGAATGCTGCGAAAATTGAATTTCGATAATAATACAATATCACGGATCCAATGGAATTGGTTTTGTCAAAATCATAGACTACGCCTCAGAAGGCTATTTTTAATTATCGATTTAAACGATATAAATTTCAAAACCGAACAATTCACTTCCAAATTAAATTCTGAAGCTTCCATTATCTTTAGTATTATTAATGTAAATTTTCCAAGCCTTTAAAAAAATATTTTTAATCAGTTTAGAATTGAAGAAACAAATTTTTACCCAATTTCAATAAATTAAATTCAATAATTTAATCTCCAAATTCATAGTTAATTTTGAAATTCAAGTTATACTAACTTTCAAATATTTAAAATCAATTAAATATTTAGTTTCAAATGTTAAAAAATTTCGGGTCGTCATAGCTATCTTATTGAGTCAAAATTTCAACTTAGTACTTTTTGTGCATAACTCATTCTCAGTGGCAGATATACGTGAAAAATAAGTGAAAAGTGCACAACCTAGTATATGAGTTCGTTATAGTATTATGTTCATCGAAAATAATATACAATCCATTTGTAATGTCTGTAAATTAAAGGGTGACGGAGTATGGAGTTCATAGTCCACATGGAGAGGGGACGCTATCCGTTATCGTGCTGCCATACCTAAAAAATTTAAAGAAGAATCTTAGCAAGGTATGTCAATGGATGCAAAGTTGGTTAGTATTTCTAGAAAATAGAGAAAGGCGAGCAATATACTCATTTAAAGCACCATTCCATTGATCGTAAAGGAAGGTTAAGGACATATGGAAGGTTAGGTGGCTAGTGATGCATTGGATGAGACATCTATCGAATGTCATCATTCTAGGATGACCATCCATCCGAATGGTGATAAAAAGTATCGCGATGTGAAAAAGGTTTTCTATTGGCCAAGGTTGAAGAAGCAAATGGCAATATATGTTGCAAAGTCTTTAACGATGGAAATATTCCAGTAGTGAAGTCTAATTAAAATATAGTTATTCTTGGACATTATATGGTTAAAGAGACCTTAGCAAAAGTTGAAGTGGTATGTAAAGGAATAAAAATCACATAGGATAGGCATGCATAGTGAGTTTGCAGTGGGTGGCATGGTGTAGGTGAATGACTCGTATTGAGATTTGTTATGTGGGAAAGATAAGACCACAAGTTGTTGGACCTTGTCCGATTGTATAGAGAGTAGGGAAGTTAGCAAGTTTGAGTGAGCTTTTTGTAAAGTTGGTAGGTGTACACTTTCATTATGTTTTCCCATTTGCAAACGTATGTTGATGATCTAGTGGTTATGGTAGAGCTTAGTCAGTTTCATAATGTGAATATCGGTGCCGGTCCTGCAATATTTTGTAGGCATCTTCAATCTAGAGTTTAATGTGAAACATCATAGGAATGATGAAATGGAATTGGTTCAAGTATAGGGAGAAAAAGGTTTGGATAGGAGTACAAGGGAATCAAGGAGGGAATCCAAGTTTATCATCATGAGTTCTCTTCCAATAAAAAATTTCTTTTTGTTAATTGTAGATTAGTTGGCTCATTAGGTTGTTTGTATGTTTACATGGTTACTTTAACAAGTTAGTTGACGTATACATGGATGTATGAATGCTAGGGTTAACTTTATGCACATTCTTATGATTTGTTTTGGTTGCTATGATTGCTCTGTTTGAGTTATGCCACGTTAGTTCTTGCTTTGTTAGACACGTATACTCATGTATTGTTTCCTGGAGATTTGACCAGGCAACCTAGTACTCGGCCTCTCCATCGTTCGGCTAAGCTGGTTCGTTCGGCAGCACATTACGACCGGCATCCAAGAAGCATTCAGCACAAAGGAACGTTCGACATCTAAAGAGCGCTCGGCGTTAGACAGCACTCGGCCAAAGATATCGTTCGGTCAAAGATATCATTCGGCCAATGGCATCGTTCGGCCAAAGATATCGTTCGGCCAAAGGCATCGTTCGGCCAAAGATATCGTTCGGCCAAAGGCATCGTTCAATCAAGCTATCGTTCGGTCAAAAGACATCATTTGGCATACCAAGTATGTCCAGCATACTATACCGTTCGGCGTCTACGCCTTGTTCGACATGTCATTGCTTCCGGCACAAATCTTGTTCGGCGATCACCTGCCGTTCGTCATTCAAGGTCACTCGCTTCAAATGGATGTTCGGCATTCAGAATGTCCGGCCTCACCTCGTTCGGAAGAAAGGGGGAGGCTTGGCATTTGGTCGTTCGACCTCTCTGGTTCGGCGCACAGAAACCACTCCATTTGGGCCAGGATATTCAGCTAGCAGGCCCACCAGGGAAGTCCAACCCACCTTCGTCTATAAATAGAGGGGCAGGGACACAGAAAATAAGGGGAGATTTTAGAGAACACTGGGGAAACTCTGCCATTTTCAAGACTCATTCCGAACTTATTTCTTTGTATTTTGCAACTGTATTCAAGTACTTAGAAGCAGATTGTATCTGTAATCAAGTATCAATGAAAAGAATAAAGATCAACTTCAAAGTGGACGTAGGCTACTACGCCGAACCACTATAAATTTGGTGTTCTTACTTTCTGCATTGAAATTTACATTCTGTTCTCTGTTTTAATTTACTTTCTTTATTAATCTCTCTACACAATCTTTCTAAGGGTGTTAGTGACTAATTTTGGTGCTAACATTTTGGTGCTTTCACTGAGAATTGAATTCTCAGGCTGTTAGGATCTACTTTGTAGCTACTAGATTACATAAATCTTCCGAAGGAGATCCAAAATCATTGACAAGGCATCTGTTGATTCTACTCAGAGTTATAACCAACAACTCTACCATGGGGAGACCACGAACCAGATCAGCCTCTCATAATGCAGATGTCCATGAAACTGCTAGCGTACAACAAGTTGGACCTGGAAATTATCAAACAACCAGAGGTGTAGGGCCCTCCACCAAATCCAAGCGGAAGTCATTTCCCGAACGGAGTTCAATGATTTGATAAGAGAACTCAAGGAAAGTAGAAGACAGCTTGCTGAACAGATTCAAGCCAACACTAACCTCATGACTCAGCTCACTCAACAGCAGCGCCATAATGCAGGAGGTAACCCTGCCCCTTATTCTGAATCTGATAGCTCAACCTCAGCTGACGAACCTCCTAGGAGTAGACGCCATAAGGATGACGGTGCACAAGCAGGCATTGGGAATCAAGCCCGCGAAGAGACCGGACACCCGAATCTCCAAGACCCAAATCAGGCGGGACATCAACCCGCACGGTCCCATGGAACGGAACCCAACCTTCCATCCTTCATACAAACTCCGGACTTAATAGCTATGGTCAGGCAGTTGATGAGAGAAAACCAAGGCTTGACCAATGAAGATTGGGGAGTGACCAGAAGCCATACCCCCTTTACGGATGGTATCCTACAGGCTGAGTACCCCAAGAAGTTCAATATGCCGACTATTCCAGCCTATGAGGGGAAGACTGATCCCAGGCAACATGTGATGAGGTATGAATGGATGATGGATTCTGCGAGAGCCAATGATGCGACCAAGTGTAGGTGCTTTCCAATCACTTTGTCTGGTATTGCCACCATGTGGTTTACTCGACTCCCACCTCGATCTATATCCAGCTTTGACGAATTAGCAATAAGAATCGTAGAACAATTCAGGATACACACCACTCGCCCAAAGGACGTGATGTCCTTATCAAGCGTAATCCAAGCTCCGAGAGAGTCATTAAAAGTATACTTGCAAAGGTTTCGTGTTGCTGCTACCGAGGTGAGCAATCCTAACGACCACGTGATTATGATGATAGTAATGCGTAGAGCGGATCCAGATTCTGAATTTGGAGATTGGTTGGCGGGAAAGCCCCCAGCTAGGCTGGAACATTTTTATTCGAAAGCTCATCAGTTCATAAGGAGGGAGGAAGCCCGGTGGACAAGACGAGACAAGGCACCAGGGCCCATTCAGGAGTTTGTGAAAAGCAACATCGTCGTGAAGCAAACCGGCGATAATTCTGGAAAAACTCAAGTTAACATCCAGAACAAGCATGGGCAGTCTAAAGGTTCCGGAGGCGGAAATCCCGGAAAGAAAAAAGAAACAGGGAGATGGAAATCAAGAATCCTACCCTACAATGAATACACCCCGTTGAACGTATCTCTTGAGAACATCTATTTATCAACTTGCAACACTTTCCAATATAGAAATCCATGCCCAAAGGAATCGACGGAGGAGCAGAACCGGACTGGGAAGTATTGTTGTTTTCACGAGTCTTATGGGCACAACATAGAGGAGTGTAGACATCTCCATGATACTATAGAAAAGCTGATTAGACAGAAAAAGTTGCTGGAATTTGTCAAAGACCCACAGGACGGGAGGCAAGAAACATCGGACCCTGGACGTGGGCCGGCCCCACACCAACCAGAACAACCTACTCGAACTGTGGGCAGATAGGTTATTAACACGATTGCTGGCGGACCTCGTACTGCGGATAAGGATTGGCAGGAGATGGAGCGATATTCTAACTCTTTAAGACATGCGAAGTATGAGTGTTGTTTGAATGTGGAGGATAGGACTCCTGCAAAGTAGCAGCGCACAATGGATGATGATATCGTATTCAGGAGCAGAGATGCATATAAGGTAGAGGCCCCTATCATCGACCCAATGGTCATATCTGCGACCATCGGGACGACATTCGTGAAGAGAATTCTAATTGATTGCGGAAGTTCCGTTAACATCATCTTCCGAAAGGCATACAACCAAATGAAGCTGAAGACCAAGGATTTGAAACCATCCAAAGCCGGAATCCATGGCTTAAATGGCGCAACAACCGATGCAGTGGGATACGTGGAGTTATCAGTTGAACTGGGACAAGGTGAACGCAGGAGAGTGTGAATCCTACCACTCATAGTACTAGATGTTGATTCTCCATACATCGTATTTCTAGGTCGTCCAGCCATAGCGGAATTTAGGGCGGCTTTGGCCCTTTGGTGTTTGACGTTAAAGTTTCCAACAGACAAAAGGGTTGGAGTGGTACATGGTGATCAGGCAACCGGCCGTGCATGCTATGTAGCTGAGCTCAGAGAGGCATGGCGTAGGGAGAAAGGAAAGGTTGTGGACAGCTCTGTCCGCATCCAAAATTCTGATGATTGACAACTAGCGCCCGAGCCCTGGCTCGGGCGACATTCTCGAATCCATAAAGACATTGGTCCTAGAGACGATGATGGGAAACCCAGGGAAACAAATGAGGCATCGGCTGAACTAACCGTTGACATCTCAGTTAGCCGCAACGACCCATCAGAGTTCTTAAAATTGTATCACAACTCGACCCCGTAGTGGCCGAGAACCTCACTGATTTCCTCTGACCGAGTCTTGATGTTTTCGCCTGGACATATTCTAATATGTGCAGGATTTCTCCTACGATCGCGAGTCATGTGTTGAACATAGACCCAAAACATGTACCTGTGAAACAAAAAAGGAGAGGCATGGACCCGGAGAGGTCTACGACTCTCAAAGAGGAGGTGGACAAACTCAAATCTAACGGATTCGTCCACGTCGCCCTCTACCCTAAATGGGTATCTAACCCGGTGCTAGTGAAAAAAGCAAATGGAAAATGGAGGACCTATGTCGATTATTCTGATTTAAACAAAGCATGCCCTAAGGATAGCTTCCCATTGCCTATGATTGATCAGCTGGTCGACTCAATTACCGGACATGAGTTATTATCATTTATGGATGCGTACTCTGGATATAATCAAATCCCAATGCACCTCCCAAGCCAAGAACACACCAGTTTTGTCACGAACATGGGATAGTATTGCTATGTATTAATGCCATTTGGATTGAAGAATGCAGGAGCGACTTATCAACGCCTAGTGAATAGAATGTTCAAAGATCAAACTGGTAAAACAATGGAAGTCTATGTGGATGACATTCTCGTGAAGTCATGGCTGTCAAACGACCACATTCGAGACTTAGCGGAGATGTTTGACATACTCAGGCATTATGGAATGAAGATCAATCCGTTGAAGTGTTCATTCGGCGTAGCATCAAGAAAGTTTCTAGGATTCATTGTGAATGCCCGGGAAATCGAGGCTAACTCAGAGAAGATCCAGGCTATCCGAGATATACAAGTACCCAGAACCATAAAACAGGTACAAAGCCTGAATGGAAAAGTGGCTGCGCTAAGCCGATTCATATCCAGAGCTACAGACAAGTGTATTCCCTTCTTCGACATTATAAAAAAAGGAAAGAGAAACTTCGAATGGACATCCGACTGTGAGGAAGCATTTCGGGCTCTGGTAAGACACTTAGAAAGTCCCCCTATACTGTCAAAGCCAATAGACCACGAAATGTTGTATGTATACTTGGCGGTATCCAAGCATGCTATCAGTACAGCTTTGGTTCGTGAGGAAGACCGGATTCAAAAGCCAGTTTACTATGTCAGTAAACGCTTGACAAGGGCAGAAAGAAATTGTCCAAAGATTGAGAAACTAGCATATTGCTTGCTGATTGCATCACGCAAGCTTCGCCCTATTTTCAGGCACACTCAATTGGTGTCTACACTGACCAACCCTTGTGACATGTACTCCAATGACCGGAAACTTCCGGAAGGATGCTGAAATGGAATATTGAGTTAAGTCAGTTCGATATTACCTATCTGCCACGAAGGGCCATGTAGGATCGATTTCACCCTAGAGGAGGGTGAATAGGGTGATAGTAATAATTATAAAAATTAATTGCGAAAGCTTATAAAATAATTTCAACACAGATCACAGAATAGTAGCAGCACAGATAAAAGCAGAATAATAAATGCAGAAATGGAACGACATAGAATTTAGCCAGCTTCGGCAAAACCCAGCCTACGTGCTGCCCCCAAGGTTTCTACTAAAAATTAGATAGTCGGACGCTTACACTCGTAAACTCGCGACACCCACTATCGACTAAACCTAACTCTACGCTCAAAACCCTGCCACTGAGTTGCGAATTCTCAAACTACGCCACGTAGTTTGTCCCCTAGTCACACGACTAGAAAATACAACGATTTAAAAAGAGTTTAAATTTAGAAAACAAATTTAAAACAAATAAAGCCCTAATTAAAAAACTAAATCCCCCTTTTTTTACTCTTTAACAAGGTCGGCCTCTTTTCTTTTACCTTTGTAAATAAACCCGATCTCCTTTTGCTCTGGAAGATAAAATATGGCGGCTCTCGTTCTTCTTTCTGAAATTAGGGCTTCGGCTCTTTTATTCCTTGCTTCCAAAATTAGGGCTTCGTAATTACAATCGAAGCTGCGCCTTTGTTAATTGATCGATAGGAATTCGTGTGATTATTTGTTCTCGTTTGTTCGCTCTTGGCCGCTTCGATGTTGATCGAGTTTGATTCGAACAATTCCGGTATGTGTTCTTTTTCCTTTGCTGGTTTAATACTTGCTTGAACTCGATCAATTAATTGCCGGTGATGATTAGGGTTATATATAGGGATTCGAATACCTAATTTTTCGTCATATATTCTTTGCTTGAATTTGTCAACTGATATAGCTCGGCCATTGATTTTCGTTTGGATGTTGAGATTTATTTCTGACCTTTTCGTATGTACTTGATTCCTTGATTGTCACGGTAGAACATTCTCGGCTCGAATTTGTGATATTTGATTTTGGTTCCGTGACTTTCTCTGACTTGATAAATTTCGTATAATTTGATTCTTGATACTCACGGTTTTGATTTGTGACTTGGTCATTATGGCTTTGATTTTGTGGCATTCAAACTTCTGGCTCGATGTTGATTTCCTTTCGTCTTTGGGCATTTGTAAAACATGTTGTTTGCATTTGAACTTTTATGCTTGATTTTGTCTCGGTCTTGATTTGAAACTGTTTCTTTGAGTCTTTTCTTATTTTTGTAAAAATTGCTACTTTGGTTACTTCTGATATTTTATCACTTGTATCATTTATGTGCTTGTTGATATCTCTTGTGGTCTTGGCGTTAAATTCATCAAGTCACTTGTTTTACTCGTCTGGTTTCCATTGGTAACATTGGTTTGAAGTCTTTTTGTTGTCCGTTGTTTGCATTGTCGACTTATGTGGTCTTGAGTCTTTACTTGACATATGTGCACTGTGTATTGCATTTCAATTTACTTAGAATCTGGTGGTACTTCCACTTTGAACTGTTTGCATTAACTTTGGTTGTTGTAGCCTTTGTGCATTGTTGCTATTCCTTTGTTGCACTTGCTCATTTGAGTTTGCACTGCTTCATCATGTCACTTGATCTGTTTCATTTGAGTTGTAGTTTGAAGGCTTGAAGGCTTGGAGTCTTTGTGCTTCATGGACTTGGTTCGCATTCATTTGCATTATGCAGTTGGTCTTGATGTTTGGTCTAACCTGAACTTTGATATTGTAGTCTGCCTTATAGTTGTTTCTGTGTTGCCATATCTCTGGTGCATTTGGTCATTCGAGCCTTTGTGCTTTGGTGCTGTTTGGATTTGGTCATTGGTTGAAGTTTGTTTTGTATGCTGTCTTGATTTGTCGAAACCACAGTGGCTTTTCCATATGTATTCATCCTTTATAGTTGTTGTTGCCACTGCCTTTGTATTCTGATTCATCCTTCGAGTCAGTGAACATTGTGTTTGTTTCATTGGTACTTGAATAGTTTGGATTCGGGCTTTGACTTATGTCACTGATTTTTGGTCGAGACTTGTTTTAGTTGTCGAGACCGTTTTTCCATACTTGCACATTTTTAAGTGCACCTGTGTTGAATCCAGTTTCACAACTCGGGTTTGACCTTGTGCTGAAGTCGAGATTTTATTTATGTTGCACCTGAGTTGAACCCGTCTTTTTATATGGGTTTGACCTTGTGCTCACCTGTCCTGTAGCATTATCAAGTGTATATTGGTGTGCACGGCCTTGTGGCATATACAGTGATACACTGTGTATGTCACAAGTTGTTCATGTATAATGGATTCAAAAATAAATCATGACGAACAACCCAAATAACTGAGGCAAATATTATTTTCAAAATTCACTTTTTATTTTATACCGCAAAAATATTTCTTTTTCAATTTTACTGCGTTAGTGAATATTTTTGCAGATTGCTCAGATGTTGGATTCTAGCTCGAATGAAGTTGAAGATAAAATACGAATTGAGTGAATGAGTGATTTATAGTGAGGTTAAATGTAAATATGAAATTGTGATGTATTGTAATCAAAATTGTATATGTATAGTGAGAGCTTGAATTTGTACTATTCAAAAATGTAATAAATATTTGTTTGAATAAAATTTCTGTTTGAATTCAAATTCTGTGTCATTTAATTTTATTCAGCAAATATTTATTTAATCTGTGAAAAAAATAAAATAGTACATTAACAAATAAATTTAAACGAATGTATATATGTTTATTATCATCAAACAAAAAATCATATAAGCGCATATTTAACAATATCCCCCTTTTGATGATAACAAACATATATTTAAGATTTTGAATATGTTAAATGTATTTGATTATTGATATGCTCTAATTGCTCCCCCTATTTAAATGCTTCCACTCTACACAAAGCTCCCCCTACAAATATGCATACAATAATATGCAAATGAGCCTAGATGCAAATAGAAAATTATTTGACCTTTGCTTGATTTTATTTGACAAAATCTTAACTTTTCTCTCCCATTTTGTTATCAGCAAAAGAATGATAGTGTTAGAGAAAATAGAGATAAAGTGATCGATATTAATTCAACATTAAAACTCAATTGAATATAAATATTAAATTTCAATAAAAAAATCAAACAAAAATCATAAATATTTTGTTAGGCGCATATTCCACTTTTAGAATGATGGGAATTATGTCATCATATAAAACCATACAGTTGTGTCTATTTGTGGTATATTTATATCAGGAATTTGAATACCTACTAACCATGCATAACCGTTATGACTTTTAAATGAGATTAGTAGTATTCCAATTTTATTTTAGAAAAAAATTCAAGTATCTTCTAACCACGCATAACCGTAAGGACTTTTAAATGGGATTAGAATCAACTTGTTTATTTTAAAAATCAACTTTTGATATGCGTTCCATACATGCATAACCGTGAGGACTTTAAAATGAGCATGGAAGCACATAACAAATTCCAAGTAATTCACCCATGCATAACCGTGAGGACTTTTAAATGAGAGTGAATACTTTGGTATTTATTTATTTTTATTTTTTTTACTATTTTTTTTTTTTAAAATGTGAAAATGAAAAACGAACGATTCCTATTTAAAGTACCACATATTGACAAACTATATAGAATCTTGATGAGTGACGGTTGTTAGAAATATGATAGAAATAGAGATGGTCATGGAATTTTTACCAACAAAAGTTTTATAACTCTTGTTTAAATTTCTAAAGAAATTTACTAATTATACCGTCTCGAGTTATAATATATGATAAATATCAACACTCGTCACTTTTTCAATCACTATTTTTCTTTTCGATAATCATTAGGAAGTCAGATTAGTCAAAATAGTCATTTAAAATCAAATTCAAAAATAATTATGAAATCAATTTTTCAAAATGACTAATTTGAAAATATGGTCAAAAATGATTTTCTCGAGGGGGTTTTATAAGAAAATTTTCTGCTATTTGAAAATTGTTTGAAATGAAAAATATGCAGATATTTTATTTGAAAAACGATGCAGTTACTAAATGTCTCAAAAATCACGTTCAACTAGTAATTTTTCTATCAACTAGATTATCAGTGTAATCTGCATCTGAATTTCTCTTCCACTCAAAATCATCATTAATTGAATTTGATCGACCAAACCATGAAGTGTGCACCAAAAATTTCAAACTCAATTTTAACAGCATTTTAAGTGACATTCTTTTGAATTTGAATTGAACCCGTGTAAACAATCAATAACCGTGAATATAGAGTTAACCGTATTATAAGCAATTGTATTATCATCCAACAAAACACTATTATTAATCAAAATTAATATATATGAAGTAATTCAAAGAATCTAGAGAATTTTATAGTGTTTTGGCATAAAAATATAATTTGGCCAACTATGTTGAATAAGTCAGAGTCAAAATCATCATTTTATTATTGGCTGATTTATTTCAGAGTACGGTACAGATTATCACATTTAATATATCGTTCAAAAACATACCATTACCTGTTTTACCTTTACGATATTTTTTTCGTTGTTATCTATTGTGATTCTGTCACCTTTGAACTAGGCTAAGGAACTTTGCTTTGTTGCTCGTTGTGTCCTTGGAACAGCCAAAAATCCTGAGAACACTGTTGTTGTTCCTTAGCCTGCCACCACACCTACATGGGAAAAGATTTATGTGACCTATTTGTTTTTATAGGTCCATGATTGTTAGTAGCAGAATATTTTGAAAATAATTTTGTGGAGACCCAAAACTATTTATAATTGTTCCCTTCGACAACCAAATTTGTTTAACTTTGAGAGTTTTTATATTTGTGCCTTTTGGAACCCAAATTGGTATAGTTTTCACATGTTTGGGTCTATACCGACAATTATTGTGATTGTGTCCATATTTTCTACAAATTGTGCACATTGAATTTTCTTGATTAATCTTGTTTTCAACAATTTTAGATTGATTATATCCAAGTCCTTTTCTAACCGTGTTAACAGTTTGCTTTCCTAATAGCATATTCAACGATTTTTTACTTTTTGAAAATTTATCTAAAGTCGTTGACAACTGTTGGACTTGTGTTTTGAGAGATTCATCTTCGTTTAACAATTATGTGCACTTTTTAATAGAATTATCTCTCCTAGTATTTTCACTCTCTTTTATAATCAGAATTTCATTTTCAAGTGATTTTATATTGATTTCTGATTTTTTTAATTTCATCTTCGAATGTTGGACACTTATCACACTTAGGGATCCTTCTTTGATAGTTTTCAACCAATTGGTCAAGTTGTTCATTTAATTCTATCAAAGTGTCTTTTTGTGATTCAAGTTTAGCGTATTTTTCCCTAAGTCGTTCAAAACAGCCATTTACTTCATGAAAATATATAAGCAATTCTGAATGAGTAAGTTTTGATACCTCGCTTGGCTCATCATCATCACTGTCAGTTATATCACCTCGAAGGCACAAATCTGCTTTTTCGCTCTCACTGCCAGTGCTTTTATCATCCTCATCCATTTCATCCCAAGTGGCTGCAAAACTTTTCTTTTTCTGTTTCTTTCCGAAGTCGCGTCGATTTCGAGGACAATTGGGCTTGATGTGTCCGGATTGGTTGCACTTATGATAGATGATCTCCTGTTCTTCTGAGTAGTCAAGTGCTTTGCCTATTCTGCTTTTCAATTCCTGATTTCGAGCTGGATTTCCGTATTTGCGATTCCACTTTTTGAATTTCTTCATTAGTAGTGCCAGCTCTGCTGCTCCATCATCATCATCGTTATCATCATAACTTTTGGTTGTTCCTTTGAGAGCTATTGATTTCTTTCGAGTATCTCCTCCTTCACGCTCTTCCTTGAATTTCATTTCTAGCTCATAAGTGGTGAGATTTCGGATGAGTTCTTCAACTTTCATTTGTTTTAAGTCTTTTGGTTCTTGAATGGCAGTCACTTTTGCTTCAAATTTTCGTGGAAGGTCTCTAAGGATTTTTCGGACTATTTCCAACTCTGTGTATGATTTTCCAAGAGCTTTTGATTTATATACGATGTTGGAAAGTCGTCCATGCATCTCTTTGACATTTTCTTCCTTCACCATTTTGAAGTTCTCGTATTCGCTGCTTAACATCGCAAGGCGAGATTCTTTGACTTGAGATGTTCCTTCATGAGTCACTTCTAATGTGTGCCATATTTCCTGTGCAGTTAGACAATGTGAGACACGGTTAAATTCAAAGTGATCCAATGAACAGATAATAGAATTCATAGCTCTAGCATTAGCATTTTGTAATTTATTTTCTAGTTCTGTCCATTGATCCTTTGGTTTCTCTATTTCTTGATTATCTATAGTTATAGGTGGTTCTCTAGAACCTGTCTCAATGATATTCCAAGCGTCAATGGTTTTCAGAAAAATTTCCAATCTATTTTTCCAGTAAGCATATTCACCATTGAACATTGGTGGTCTAACTATGGATTGACCCTCAGCAAAAGCATTATTAAAAGAAGCCATTTTAAAAATTCAAATTTTTAAAACAAAAACTGATTTTTGTAAAAAAAATTAAAACAAAAACGGCTTTTGTTCCTAGCTTTGATACCACTTGTAGGATCGATTTCACCGTTGAGGGGGGTGAATAGGGTGATAGTATTAATTATAAAAATTAATTACGGAATCTTATAAAATAATTTCAGCACAGATCACAGAATAGTAGCAGCACGGATAAAAGCAGAATAATAAATGCAGAAATAGAATGACATAGAATTTACCCAGCATCGGCAAAACCCTGCCTAAGTGCTGCCCCCAAGGTTTCTACTAGAAATTAGATAGTCAGACGCTTACACACGTAAAATCGCGACACCCGCTATCGACTAAACCTAACTCTACGCTCAAAATCCTGCCACAACTCAGCCACTGAGTTGTGAATTCTCAAACTACGCCACGTAGTTTGTCCCCTAGTCATACGACTAGAAAATACAACAATTTAAAAAGAGTTTAAATTTAGAAAACAAATTTAAAACAAATAAAGCCCTAATTAAAAAACTAAATCCCCTTTTTTATTCTTTAACAAGGCCGGCCTCTTTTCTTTTCCCTTTGTAAATAAACCCGATCTCCTTTTGCTCTGGAAGACAAAATATGGCGGCTCTCGTTCTTCTTTCTGAAATTAGGGCTTCGGCTCTTTTATTCCTTGCTTCCAAAATTAGGGCTTCGTAATTACAATCGAAGCTGTGCCTTTGTTAATTGATCGATAGGAATTTGTGTGATTATTTGTTCTCGTTTGTTCGCTCTTGGCCGCTTCGATGTTGATCGAGTTTGATTCGAACAATTCCGGTATGTGTTCTTTTTCCTTTGCTGGTTTAATACTTGCTTGAACTCGATCAATTAATTGCCGGTGATGATTAGGGTTATATATAGGGATTCGAATACCTAATTTTTCGTCATATATTCTTTGCTTGAATTTGTCAACTGATATAGCTCGGCCATTGATTTTCGTTTGGATGTTGAGATTTATTTCTGACCTTTTCGTATGTACTTGATTCCTTGATTGTCACGGTAGAACATTCTCGGCTTGAATTTGTGACATTTGATTTTGGTTCCGTGACTTCTCTGACTTGATAAATTTCGTATAATTTGATTCTTGATACTCATGGTTTTGATTTTTGACTTGGTCATTATGGCTTTGATTTTGTGGCATTCGAACTTCTGGCTCGATGTTGATTTCCTTTCGTCTTTGGGCATTTGTAAAACATGTTGTTTGCATTTGAACTTCTATGCTTGATTTTGTCTCGGTCTTGATTTGAAACTGTTTCTTTGAGTCTTTTCTTATTTTTGTAAAAAATGCAACTTTGGTTACTTCTGATATTTTGTCACTTGTATCATTTATGTGCTTGTTGATATCTCTTGTGGTCTTGGTGTTAAATTCATCAAGTCACTTGTTTTACTCGTCTGGTTTCCACTGGTAACACTGGTTTTAAGTCTTTTTGTTGTCCGTTGTTTGCATTGTCGACTTATGTGGTCTTGAGTCTTTACTTGACATATGTGCACTGTGTATTGCATTTCAATTTACTTAGACTCTGGTGGTACTTCCACTTTGAACTGTTTGCATTAACTTTGGTTGATGTAGCCTTTGTGCATTGTTGCTATTCCTTTGTTGCACTTGCTCATTTGAGTTTGCACTGCTTCATCATGTCACTTGATCTGTTTCATTTGAGTTGTAGCTTGAAGGCTTGAAGGCTTGGAGTCTTTGTGCTTCATGGACTTGGTTCGCATTCATTTGCATTATGCAGTTAGTCTTGATGTTTGGTCTGACCTGAACTTTGATATTGTAGTCTGCCTTGTAGTTGTTTCTGTGTTGCCATATCTCTGGTGCATTTGGTCATTCGAGCCTTTGTGCTTTGGTGCTGTTTGGATTTGGTCATTGGTTGAAGTTTGTTTTCTATACTGTCTTGATTTGTCGAAACCACAGTGGCTTTTGCATATGTATTCATCCTTTATAGTTGTTGTTGCCACTGCCTTTGTATTCTGATTCATCCTTCGAGTCAGTGAACATTGTGTTGGTTTCATTGGTACTTGGATTCGGGCTTTGACTTATGTCACTGATTTTTGGTCGAGACTTGTTTTAGTTGTCGAGACCGTTTTTCCATACTTGCACATTTTTAAGTGCACCTATGTTGAATCCAGTTTCACAACTCGGGTTTGACCTTGTGCTGAAGTTGAGATTTTATTTATGTTGCACCTGAGTTGAACCCGTCTTTTTATTTGGGTTTGACCTTGTGCTCACCTGTCCTGTAGCATTATCAAGTGTATATTGGTGTGCACGACCTTGTGGCATATATAGTGATACACTGTGTATGTCACAAGTTGTTCGTGTATAATGGATTCAAAAATAAATCATGACAAACAACCCAAATAACTGAGGCAAATATCATTTTCATTATTCACTTTTTATTTTATACCGCAAAAATATTTCTTTTTCAATTTTACCGCGTTAGTGAATATTTTTGCAGATTGCTCAGATGCTGGATTCTAACTCGAATGAAGTTGAAGATAAAATACGAATTGAGTGAATGAGTGATGTTTAGTGAGGTTAAATGTAAATACGAAATTATGATGTATTGTAATCAAAATTGTATATGTAAAGTGAGAGCTTGAATTTGTACTATTCAACAATGTAATAAATATGTGTTTGAATAGAATTTCTGTTTGAATTCAAATTCTGTGTCATTTAATTTTATTCAGCAAATACTTATTTAATCTATGAAAAAATAAAATAGTACATTAACAAATACATTTAAACGAATGTATATATGTTTATTATCATCAAACAAAAAATCATATAAGCGCATATTCAACAGGCCATACAAGGACAAGCACTAGCTGACTTCATTGCTGAATTCACAGTGCCAGATGAACCGAGCAGTCACAGTGTCATACCTCACATTCGATGGAAGATGTACACCGATTGTGCATCAAACGACCGTCGCGCAGGGTCAGGCGTAGTCCTTGTGACTCCGGAAGACCGATCAATTTGCTACGCTTTGAAGCTTGAGTTTGCAGCGACAAATAACGAAGCCGAGTATGAAGCATTGATTGCTGGCCTGAGACTTGTTAACGAACTTGGAGTGAAGTCAATTGAAATCTTCTGTGACTCGCAACTGGTAGTATATCAGGAGACTATCAAGCGAAGGGACAGAGACTGGCTCCATACCTTGCCCGTGTTCAAGAGCTGCTGGGCAACCTAGAATATTACGACATCTCGCATGTCCCGTGCGAACAAAATAGAGAAGCCGATTCATTGGCAAAATTCGCAAGCACTGGCGATGCACAACAAATGGGATTATTCCCTATTGAGACCCTTCATGCTCCGAGTATGGAGATGATGAAGACAGATCTCGTGTTAGAAACCGAACCTGAGAAGGAATCATGGTTGACCCCGATCAGACAGTACTTGCTACAAGGGGATTTACCTGAAAAGAGAAACGAAAGACGCCAAGTCCTTCGTAAGGCTTCGCGTTATGTAATACATGATGGGCTATTATATCAGAGGGGATTCTCGACCCCCTTACTCCGGTGCATGGCCCATGATGAGATAAAACAAGTATTAAAGGAAGTCCATGAGGGAGAGTGCGATAACCACACTCGGGGGCAAACGTTAGCAAAGAAAATCCTCCGTTACGGATACTATTGTCCGACTGTCAATCGGGATGCTGCAGACTATGTGAGAAAATGTGAAATATGCCAGATATATGCAAAAATCCCGAGAGCTCCGCCAATGGAACTCACACAAATGGTTAGTCCCTGGCCATTTGTGCTGTGGTGGATCGACATAGTAGGCTCTTTACCCTTAGCCAAAGGTGGAGCGAAATATGCAATAGTTGCAGTCGACTACTTTACCAAATGGGCAGAAGTAGAGCCTCTGGCCATGATAACCGCCAAGAAGGTTATTAATTTCATCGTACGAAATATCATATGTCGTTTTGGCCTTCCATGGACCATCGTCACAGACAATGGAACTCAATTCGAGGGCAAGGAGTTCAAAGAAATTTGCCAGAAATATGGCATTGAGAAGAAATTTGCAGCAGTTGCTAACCCAAAGGCGAATGGACAGGTACAAGCCGTAAACCAAAAATAATCAAGTCCATATTGAAAAAACGTCTGGAAAAGGCTAGAGGCAGGTGGCTGGATGAACTTCCAACAGCACTTTGGGCCTACAGGACCACCCACAAAACCGTGACTGACCACACTCCATTCGCATTGGCATATGGCACGGAAGCTGTCATACCTGTGGAACTTGTGGTCCCATCACATTGGGTAACTTATTACGACCCCGAGTCGAACCAGAATCTCTTATTGGAATCATTGGACCTCATTGATGAAAAATGCGAAGAAGCCAAT
This sequence comes from Allium cepa, assembly GCA_030765085.1. NCBI lineage: Eukaryota > Viridiplantae > Streptophyta > Magnoliopsida > Asparagales > Amaryllidaceae > Allium > Allium cepa. The sequence continues at coordinate 561,183,843 of CM060938.1, forward strand.
TTGAGAGCGGACGCATACAGACATAGAGTCGCTAAGTATTATAATGAGAAGGTCTGACCAAGAACTTTTAGTGTGGGAGACCTCATTTTGAAACGAGTTTTCCCGATCCCGTCTTATATAAATCCCGCATGGGAAGGTCCATATGTCATCGAACGGAAGCTTGGAGAAGGAACTTTCAAGCTAGCGACTGTCGATGGTGCGACACTCCCCCGAGCATGGAACAGCGAGCACTTGCAGCATTATTATACTTAGTCTATTTCTTTCATGTATTAGTTGCACTCATTTCTAGTATGCTTTTATTTGTAATTCTTGGCATGTAATAAGGCAATTTAGCTTGCTCTCATTAATAAAGGCGTGAAGCCATCTTTTCCATGAATTACTAATGTCCCTACAAATGATGATCCTGTGACGGGAAAATAAAATTATGTTATTTTGGCTAACGTGCGAACGCGCACGGACATTTAAAATCTCCAAGTCCCCAGAGTGCGGACTGGAGTACTCTATGTCCCCGGAGTGCGGACTAGAGTATAAACGATTTAAAATCTCCAAGTCCTCGGGGTACGGACTGGAGTACTCTAAGTCCCCGGAGCGCGGACTCGAGTATAAACGATTTAAAATCTCCAAGTCCCCGGAGTACGGACTGGAGTACTCTAAGTCACCAGAGCGCGGACTCGAGTATAAACGATTTAAAATCTCCAAGTCCCCGGAGTGCGGGCTGGAGTACTCTAAGTCCCCAGAGCGCGGACTCGAGTATAAACGATTTAAAATCTCCAAGTCCCCAGAGTGCGGGCTGGAGTACTCTAAGTCCCCGGAGCATGGACTCGAGTATAAACGATTTAAAATCTCCAAGTCCCCGAAGTGCGGACTGGAGTACTCTAAGTCCTCGGAGCGCGGACTCGAGTATAAACGATTTAAAATCTCTAAGTCCTCGGAGTGCGGGCTGGAGTACTCTAAGTCCCCGGAGCGCGGACTCGAGTATAAATGATTTAAAATCTCCAAGTTCCCGGAGTGCGGACTGGAGTACTCTAAGTCCACGGAGCGTGGACTCGAGTATAAACGATTTAAAATCTCCAGGTCCCTGGAATGCAGACTAGAGTACTCTAAGTCCCCAGAGCGTGGACTCGAGTATAAACGATTTAAAATCTCTAAGTCCCCGGAGTGCGGGCTAGAGTACTCTAAGTCCCCGGAGCGCGGACTCGAGTATAAACGATTTAAAATCTCCAAGTCCCCGGAGTGTGGACTGGAGTACTCTAAGTCCCCGGAGCGCGAACTCGAGTATAAACGATTTAAAATCTCCATGCCCCTAGAGTGCGGACTGGAGTACTCTAAGTCCCCGGAGCACGGACTCGAGTATAAACGATTTAAAATCTCCAAGTCCTCGGAGTGCGGACTGGAGTACTCTAAGTCCCTAGAGCACGGACTCGAGTATAAACGATTTAAAATCTCCAAGTCCCCGGAGTGCGGGCTGGAGTACTCTAAGTCCTCGAAGTGCGGACTCGAGTATAAACGATTTAAAATCTCCAAGTCCCCGGAGTGCGGACTAGAGTACTCTAAGTACCCGGAGCGCGGACTCGAATATAAACGATTTAAAATCTCCAAGTCCCCGGAGTGCGGACTGGAGTACTCTAAGTCCCCGGAGCGCGGACTCGAGTATAAACGATTTAAAATCTCCAAGTCCCCGTAGTGCGGGCTGGAGTACTCTAAGTCCCCGAAGCGCGGACTCGCGTATCAACGATTTAAAATCTCCAAGTCCCCAGAGTGCGTACTGGAATACTCTAAGTCCCCGGAGCGCGGACTCGAGTATAAACGATTTAAAATCTCTAAGTCCCCGGAGTGCGGGCTGGAGTACCCTAAGTCCCCGGAGCGCGGACTTAAGTACAAACGATTTAAATGACCAGGTCTGCTGAAGACGGACTAGATATAAATGACTTGAAGACATCGAGCCTTCAGCGTGCGTACTAGAAAATGTTCTAAGTGCTTGGGGAGCGGAAGAAGAAACAGATGGTTCTCAAAGAATTTCCGAGCTATATGAAGATGAACCAAGAGGTCTATTATATCCATAACAGCTTGGATTTGAATCACAATCACAAAGAAAATTGAACGACAAGAGCAATGGAAAGACAGGAAAACTATGTTTTATTCATCAAAGATAAGTTTCCATTACAACTCCTTTGAAGCTCAAAATCAAAAGTTTATTTACAAAAACTAAGAAAACAAAAGTACTTTCCTAATCTAAACTAACCCTCGTTGAACGAGAGCAATAATCACTTCTTATGCTTCTTCGCCTTCTTCGCCTCCGTTGTTTTCTCATACGACCCCCTCTTCTCCGCGTTTACCCTTGGTACCCTTCGTTGATGGAGGAGTGACAGCCGAAGAAGTATGAGGGACATCCACGGGTTTAGACCTGCCAGGGAGAATGATCTTCAGCGGCCTATTCAAGGGATCGTCGGGGTCCACGGCATGAGGTTCGACCTTGATCTTGGTCGTTTCTCTCTTCTCTTTCTCCAGCCGCTTCATCATGTTCGGCTTAGACGTGTGTTCGGAGGCGCCTATGATCTCTACTTCATAACTCCCCTCGATGGGAGAAGAAGTCTCCGATTTGTCTTCATCTAGCGCTCCAATCACCTGAGCATCTGGCCCAGGAGCTTCTCCAGTCTGACTAGCCTCGCCTATCTTCTCCTCCACCTCCTTGGCGACATCGCTCGTTAGTGTGGACCTGGGATCAGAATGACCTGCGCGCATGAATGGAAAACAAACTTTAGAATACAATGGTCCCAGGATGTCAACATTTCGAATCTCAAAGTGAAGTGTCATCTACCAGCTTCCGACAGGCTCTCAGCCGTCAAGGGGGTCTCACCCTCCGTAATGGGAGACAGAATATGGACACCAAGGCCAGGTCCTCTGGATTGTAACCAATATGATACTCGAATGGGTGAAGTATCGGCCGTTCGGCCGATCGAATAGGCGCATGAGCTGGAGGCGCGGCCCCGGATGGACCAGTAATAACTTCTTTCCCTTTCCGTGAAGGGGAACATTTGCCATATATAGTTTTAGCTACAGACAAGTCCGAAGGCTCAATTCCCCTGAGATATTCTTTTTTCAATGCCCCTCATCAATCTCTTCGGTGTCGTGCTCGGCCTTCCTGATTTCTATCAATGCCTCACATGCCTCGGCTAGAGATTCAAGATAACCCTTGCCCAAGAAAGTCAAGTCTCAATGCATGAGAATGCGGGCGTGAACTCAGCGATTAGTGGGTCAAACATATTTTTGACCTCCTCCCTGCCTTCTTCGCTAGCCGCCTCAAGACGCGAGTCGATATTGATGGACGTAATCCTTTCACCCTCTTCACAGGCCTCCCTCTTTAACGCCTCAACCCTGGAAAGCTCGCCTTCAAGTTTTTCTTTCAAAAGTCGAGTGGCAACGATCTCGTCGCAGTATCGTTGTGACTCCTCTTGGGCGGTCGTTTTCTCTTTTCTCTCCCTGCGAAGCTGCTCCTCAAGCTCCTTGACTCGGAGGCTGAGCGCGTCCCTCTCCTTCTGAACTGAGTCCTTCTCTAGAGCCAAATCCCTACATCGTTGAACCGCCTCGTCAAGTTCTTTCCTATTAGTTGACTCCAGACGAGTAACGACCTCAGCAGTATCCTTAGTGCTTTAACGGAAGACGTGGAGCTCAGATGTGACGCCCCACCTCTATACCCACGCTAGCCAAGAACACTCCGGAGTAGTGCTGTCAACTAGCACGGAGAATAAGGCTGTTGAGGAGCGACCATCCATGTAATTGCTTATCACACGGTGGCTATAAATAATCTTCGGAAACAAACATAGAAATAATCATATCACAAATCAGTCACAGATATCCATATCACAAATGCGGAAGAAGATATGAATATATAACTAACACATGAAAGTGTACATCAGAGTAGTGGTCAGTAAGATCCACGATAATACAAAAGAATAGCAACACGTGCTATACAAAAGATTACAACTATGAGTCTATATCTCAAGTGTATACAACAAAAACTGCTAATCTAAACAGTTAGCCAAAAGTCAGAGTGATGAATCCCTGGGAAGAAGTCAAGCAGAAGCACCTGTAACATCTCGGTCTGACCCGAGTATTATTTAAGAAAATAATAAACGGGTCAGTCTAGCTATAAATATCAGATGACATGATATAACATAAAAGATATGGCATAAACATAAACATCCATAACGACATACCACTATAAGTATGTAAATAATGATCAACAGAAGATCAATCAATAAGAGATAATCAATATCACAAGAATCTTCTCAAAGATTCGGAAAGGGCATCATACCCCAAACTTGTACTCATAACAAGTCAATGACATAAATTCTAGAAATCAATGCAAGAAGTCCAGAAATCATAGAAAAGAGAAAGAGGCCTATCACATGACGGTCCGAAGACCAAGGGGAGCTACCCCACATGTGTGAATGGAATCACACAGATTAAGGTCCAGACTAACCAAAAAGCAAAAAGGTATGTGTGAGTGGAATCACACAAGTGGTGTCTAGTCTAACCTCGCAACAAGAGACATCGCACAGTTGCTAGTCTAAATCATCAGAATGATCGTCATGATCAAAGAGAAGTGTCAATTACACTAAGCTAGTAAATATAGAAGTTTAGCTTCATGTCCCATAACCACCTGCTTAACTTAAATATTTACGAACAAACTGTAAATCTTCACTAATAAAATTGTCACAAGAGGTTCAATCGAACAAGTCCAAGAATTAACCGACGAAGTGAACGCAAGCGTTTCATACCACTTGTTTTACTAAGTCGTTTAATTAGATTTCTCATCCGAGTGAGGTAAAGGTTTGTATATACTAATAGATTGGAAAACGGTTTAAGAAAAGAGCTTTGTTATTAAAAATAGAGTTGAAATTGTTTGTTAAAAGAGTTTTGATATTTACTACTAGTATTGAAACCTTTATATTATAAAGTGACAAAACACAGAAGCAATTGTAGAAACAATCAGTCACAAAAATCGCATACGGAGATGTGAATAAAATCCAAGGAAATCAGCTCAATGTTTTTCAGATAAGATCCCCTACGGGGGGGTGGTCCAGGGGGGTGGCAACCTCCCAAGGTGGGGGTGCGGGGGCAACGCCACCGCTTACGGGGTTCGACCTGCCCGGTCAGGTCGCGGGGGTCCAGGGGGCAGCGCCCCGTCCAAAACGGTACGACCTAAGTGAAGACAAGCGGCCTACGACCTAAAGCAAAATGAGGTCTAACGACCTAAGGGTTCACGCGGCCTAACACAATGGCCGAGCGACCTAACTGGAGTTAAGGGAGGCAAGCGACTTAAGGTCCAACGACCTACGACTCAAGCAAGCCGAGCGACCTAGTGTGGAGGGGTCGAGCGACTTAAGGAAGACGAACGACCTAAGGTCTAACGACCTACGACTTAACAGAGTCGAGCGACCTAAGGTCTAAAGACCTACGACTTAACAGAGTCGAGCGACCTAAGGTAAATGGTCCAACGACCTAACTCGAACGACTTATCTGGAGCTTAGGTCGGAGACGACCTACGAGATAAACCAGGCCGACTTAGTGGACGAGCGACCTAAGGTAAATGGTCCAACGACCTAACTCGAACGACTTATCAGGAGCTTAGGTCGGAGACGACCTACGAGATAAACCAGGCCGACTTAGTGGACGAGCGACCTAAGGTTTGCCTAGAGATTATAGGTCAGAAACGACCTAAGACTTAAAGCTTAACTCGCGAGCGACCTACGGCTTAAGGCCTAACTCGTGAGCGACCTACGACTTAAGGCTTAACTCGTGAGCGACCTAATTCCGAAGTGCTAATTCTTCCAGAACGACCTAAAGTTAACTCGTGAACGACTCACGACTTAACTCCGAACGACCTAAAAATGGCCAGAACGACCTAAGTGCAGAAAATTCACCAAAACGCTAAAAATTGGAGTTTTTCGCCAATCCAATCCAAACCAAATGCTAACATGCATGCAAAAATGATAGGGAATCATTCCCAACAGTTCAATATAGTTATAGGCTAGAATTGTGAGATAAAAATCTCACCTTTGCACCAAATATCAATGAAAATGAAGTTTTAAGCCAGCAAGAATCAATCCTTCTTCTATCTAAGCACAAGAAGCTTGAATCCAATGTCTTCTTCTTGAATTTGGAGTAGAAAGATGGATTGCAATTGAATTTGAGTTTTGGAATTTTAGTTTCCCATTCCCTCCACCATTAATGCCAAAGCTTGATTAGTTAGGAAATTTATGAAGAGTGAGGAGAAGAGGGTTGGAACTTGGGCTTAATAGGCTAAACTAACCCAAAGTCCAAAGCGGGAAAAGTTAGTGAAATTTCACTAACTCCAAACCTATCGATGTTTATACTTAAAAAAGTTGTAAACGACATTTCGAACTCAATGGAAGTGGTCTCGAGTCCTAATTTGACCGTTTGCAAAAAGTAGCTTTTCGGACCAAAATCCGATTAACGAGTTAATATTTAAATAAAATATTTAAATACAAACTCGATAAATATGTGGGTTGTTACAGACTCCCCTCCTTAAAGAAATTGCGTCCTCGCAATATATATAAGATGGAAATAAAAAGTAACAACCATAAAAGCATATTAACACAAGAGGAATTTTGAAATAAGAAGTTCACCTCAAGGAGCAGGAGCAAGCAAGTCCGGATGTGTACGCTCGATGAATTCTCTGGATTCCCAAGAACAATCCTTAGGATTTGAGGACCATTGAACCTTCACAAGCGGAACATCTTTATTTCGAAGTCGTTTAACCTCAGAAGCTATAATTCGAATAGGATGCTGCTCATAAGTTAAATTCGGCGAAACTTCAATTTCTTCCACAACAGCAGTCTCAAGAATATAATCGGAATCCCGAAGGCATTTCCGTAATTGAGAAACGTGAAATACATCATGCATAGCAGAAAACTGAGCCGGCAATGCAAGGCGATAAGCCATGGAACCAATACGTTCAGTGATAGGAAATGGCCCAATATATCGAGGCGCTAACTTCCCCGATCGACTGAAACGTACAACACCCTTCATAGGTGAAACACGAATAAAAACAGGATCCCCAACAGAAAATTCTAATTTCCTTCTTCGATTATCGGCATAGGATTTTTGTCTACTCTGGGCTTCTTTCATCCTATGTCGAATAAGTTCAATCTTTTCCGTGGAATCATGAATAAAGTCTGGACCTAAAACCAGCTTCTCACCGGCCTCAAGCCAACAAGAAGGAGATCGGCATGGCCTTCCGTAGAGAGCCTCGAAAGGTGCCATACCAATACTAGATTGGAAGCTATTATTATAGGAAAATTCAACAAGTGAAATATGGTCTTCCCAACTTCCACCAAAATCAAGCACACAAGAACGAAGAAGATCTTCAAGAGTTTGATTCACACGCTCGGTTTGTCCATCGGACTGGGGGTGATAAGCGGTGCTAAAATTAAGCTTCGTTCCTAAAGCTTTTTGAAGACTCTTCCAAAATCCACTAGTAAACAATGGATCACGATCACTAACAATAGAAGTAGGAACTCCATGCAATTTTACAATTTCCTTGACAAATAGTTTGGCCAAAAGAGGAACGGTTCGGTTAGACCGAACCGGAATAAAATGGGCGGATTTAGTAAGTCTATCAACAATCACCCATAAGCTATCATGACCCGAACGAGAACGGGGAAGGCCATCTATAAAGTCCATGGAAATTTGATCCCACTTCCAAATTGGAATTTCTAAAGGTTGCAATAACCCACCAGGCCTTTGATGTTCGGCCTTGACAAGTTGGCAAGTCATGCAACACTTAACAAAGTTAGCAATATCAGATTTCATTCCCTCCCAATAATAAAGTCGCTTCATATCAGCGTACATTTTACTACTATCGGGATGAATGGTGAATTTAGAACAATGGGAATCTTCTAAAATATCTTTACGAAGATCTCCAATATTTGGTACGATAAGTCTACCAAATTTTCGAATGCCGCCACGAGAATCAATATCAAAGTCTTTCAAACCTTCGATATCAATTTTATCCTTAACATTTTTGCCAAGAAGAGCCAATTCAGAATCTAGCCCTTGAGCTTCAGGGGTGTGGCGTGTTTCACCCTCCTTGATTTCCCCCTCTTCTTGTACCTCAGGGGTGTGGCGTGTTGACGACTCGGCTAATTTTTTTCCCTTTGTCGGAGACCGGCCTACGTATAATAACGCCTTCGGGAAGACCTACCCGGCGACCTTCTGCTGACAACCCGAACCTCGATAGTGACTCATTTAAGATAAGAGTTCAAATGTCTCGTTCTTCGACGGGAAGAGCTCTAATAGCTTCAACGGCCTCAGAATACCCACGGCCGTTGGGACGTGGATTGATACTTAAGAAGATGAAACAAGAGTTAGAATAGGAATAGCTTCGGCTAAAACATGAGTATCGCTCCAAGAAGAAGACTTACTTCCTTCGACCCATCTCCTCACGAAACCAGGGGCAACGCACATAGAACCATTCCTGTTTGTACAGTGAAAACTTGCTCCACGTCCCGGTTAAAATTTGGCATTTGCGATGCGGTTCGAGGAGCACAAAGGAGGGGCTATCTCTCTGCTTCTTGATCATATAAATATATCCGATGTCGCCAGGAGTGGAAGGCCTAGAGAAGACGGTCATGAAGAGTAGGTAAGTGCCAGAGATGAAGGCGTGACCGTTTGGGTGTAACTGCGAATGGGCGATGTTGATGTATTGCAGCACATCCCGAAGAAACAAATTGAACGGTGGCACACTTCCAACCCAGCACATGAATTTATTGCACGCTGTGTATCCAACTGGGGGCAAGTGTGGCCGGTCGTGCCCCGATGGAACCAGCATGTCGTCAAATATATTCCATGAATGGAGCATATTCGCCGGAGCGCAACTTCGTTGATTTTTGAAGCCTGTTAATCGACAAGGTTTTCCAAGAAGATCGAGATTCCAGGGCATCGGGGGCTAAGTTATGTGCAGGGGAGGTTGATGGATTTGAGACGTCTGCGACTTCTTGTCGAGAGGATGGCCCTGGTCTGTCAAAAATCATGGCGGAGCTGGATTTTTTCGACATATTCAATAAATAGTGAATTTGGCTAAGCACCTATGTGAGCTATACTTGAAAAATGTTCGACGTTAAAATCAACAACACAAATATTTCCCCCCAAGTGGTGTGTGAACTAGTGCGATCAATCATGTGTAAGCATTAAAAAATTGAAAGTCACACGGTTACTGATATAAAACTAAGTTGCGAATTGTCGACTTCGAAGACCGTCATCGCTGACCGTCTCCAAAAGCCTGTCTTACGGTGATTACGGTTTCGAATTCAGAAAGTATTAGAAGAAATTATCCGGTTATGTCGATTTAAGTCCAGGTTTATGTCTACTGAAGCCAGGAAGTTATCAGTCCGGATCAGTTCGATATGCTGGTATGTTGGAGTCCTTGTCCTTGTTTTGTTATATGAGTAGGCATGGTAATTTAAGTGTTCGGCCTAAGCTAGAAGATGGTCCGGCCTTCAACATTTCTCGGCCTAAAGGTTGTTCGGCCAAATTATAGTCCTGCCAAACTATCGTTCAGCTGAACTGTCGTTCGGCCAAACTATCGTTCGGCCTAAATAGTGAGCGGCCAAACTATCGTTCGGCCAAATCATTGTCCGACCTAAGTCTGTTCGGCCAAAACATCGGTTGGCCCAGGTATTGTTCGAACGAAATATTGTTCGGCATAACTGCCATTCGGCCTCCCCTCCATTCCCTGTTTCCTTTCGAATTTGACCCACTTCAACTTCGTTCGGCAAGGGGAGATCATGTCGAACCACAGCCCAATCAACCTATAGGCCTGAGCACTAAGTCCACTCTCGTGCCACCGTATGACTACTCGGCATCGAAAGATCATGCCAAGACTCTACAATACACCTTCCACCCGTATCCACTCCGGTCCATCCACCTCGAAACCACCTAAGAGCATACTCATACTAAGTTACAACCCTAGAACACGACCGAGCCACAGTTCGTCACCTTTATTCATAGTCTCCCTTCTATTCTATGGCCTATGCACGATGTGTTTAAGCAATATCTAATGTCTCCTAAATCGAGAAGGATCAGAGGCTTCTTATCGAAGATTATGGAGGGAGCTTGGGGACCAGTGAATTTTGGGATTGAAGATTGTTTGAACTTGTTTAAAGGAAGTCATGGTAGATTTCAGGGAGGTAAATTGCGTATTCTCAAAAAATAACGGAGGTAAAAGTGAAAAAGAGGAGGAAGAAGGTGGAGGCCAGGTTTTATAGGGAGAAGAAGATGTTGAAGAGCCTGTGACCGGTGGAACTGGTCAAGGCTACACCATCCGGTTTCGGCATGCGAAGTCGTTCAGTCTAACGTAGAACGTTCGGCCATCGGCAATACTGTTCGGTACACTCCACCTCGACGAGTACTCACGAGAAAACAACCTCCAGGATTAATAGGCCCAGGTTCGAAGCAAAACACAAAGGACTCATGGTTCAAAGCACATCGCGTTCGGTCACGCGATACACATTAGGAGGCAAGTGTTTCCGGGAGATTTGACCAGGCAACCTAGTACTCGGCCTCCCCAACGTTCGACTAAGCTGGTTCGTTTGGCAGCACATTACAACCGGCATCCAAGAAGCATTCAGCACAAAGGAACGTTCGGCATCTAAAGAGCGCTCGGCGTTAGACAGCGCTCGGCCAAAGATATCGTTCGATCAAAGGCATCGTTCGGCCAAAGGCATCGTTCGGCCAAAGGCATCGTTCGGTCAAGCTATCGTTCGGTCAGAAGACATCGTTCGGCATACCAAGTATGTCTGGCATACTATACCGTTCGGCATCCTCTCCTTGTTTCACATGTCATTCCTTTCGGCACAAATCTTATTCGGCGATCACCTGCCGTTCATCATTCAAGGTCACTCGGTTCAAATGGATGTTCGACATTCAGAGTGTCCGGCCTCATCTCGTTCCGCAGAAAGGGGAAGGCTCGGCATTTGGTCGTTCGGCCTCTCTGGTTCGGGGCACAGAAACCACTCCATTTGGGCCAAGATATTCAGCTACTAGGCCCACCAGGGAAGTCCAACCCACCTTCGTCTATAAATAGAGGGGCATGGACACAGAAAAATGGGGGAGATTTTAGAGAACATTGGGGAAAATGTCATTTTCAAGACTTGTTCCAGACTTATTTCTTTGTGTCTTGCAAGTACTTAGAAGCAGATTTTATCTGTAATAAAGTATCAATGAAAAGAATAAAGATCAAATTCAAAATGGACGTAGGCTACTACACCGAACCACTATAAATTTGGCGTTCTTACTTTCTGCATTGAAATTTACATTCTGTTCTCTGTTTTAATTTACTTTCTTCATTAATCTCTCTACACAATCTTTCTAAGGGTATTAGTAACCAATTTTTGTGCTAACATGTATACTCTAAATTATGTTAGATGATTATACATACATACGTACGTACGTACGTACGTACATACATACATACGTATGTACATGCACACATATTATTTGTTGTTTCTTTATTTCTCTTTTACTTATTTCTTGTTTATAAACATGGTTATTTACTTCCTCTTTAATATGGATGTTGCATATTGACGTATAGATATGCACACATACATGCATATACACACACACGCTCGTGCACTCACACACACACACATATATGTATGTATGTATGTCCGTGTGTATATATACATATTTATGTATGTATATTAGGGCATTTGCATACATTTTTGGTTTTCACTATATATGCATTCATATGGAAGGTCGATTTAGTGGCATTTGTACTCACCTCACACATCTCATTCAATTTTAATCTGCAATTATATACTCTTAATTGTTGTTTTACTTATGTTGTATGATGGATGCTAGACAGATGCAGCTATGTTTGTTTGTGTATGCTTGTATGCTAGAGAGTGAGTTACATTGTCTGTCTTTTGAAATTTCAGAGACAAATTCCTTTAACGGGGAGAATGTAACACGTCATAATTTTATGAAATCAAATGATTGAATTAAAATATTAATAACATAATTTTACATAAAGTAAAAAGTACAAAATTTTATGGAATCTAGAATTAGGCCCTTGACCTATCTCATTACGTCTAGACTGTTTTTTACAGTCAAAAATCATAAATAACTTGCTAAATTTGATAAAACAAATATGAAAATAGAAAAGGTCAAATTAAGTGATTTTGTTACATATTGACTATGAAATCCCAACCTAAATATTATTGTCCTCAGACTATAAATGGATCCCTAACTCTAATTCTTCTGCTCTAAAAATCTAGCCTTAACGTATAAAACTATAATTCCTACATCAATTACAAATTCTTCTAATCAAATCTAAATTAAACAAATTAGAATATAAAGCTAATCATCGCAGAGAGAGAAACATAAATAAATCGAAGCTATCCAAAAGTTTGGAGTTTCGAAGATGAGAAATTTCTTGATAGGGAAGAAAAAAGAGGATTTACATTGGATCAGAGTGGATGCACAGTTAATTGGTGAGTGGAACTCTTCCTATTTTTGTATATATTGACAAGACGTAGTAATTCACCCCATATGGTCTTAAGTCGAATTATACAATGATAAAATTGGATAGTAATCACATTAAATTATGTTAATTCATATTTAGGATGTGATATGCCATAACTGCTTAATTAAAATGTGATTTTCTAAATTGTAATTAGACATTATTTGACCTCTCCTTAATTAAAAAAATGTAAAATGTAAAAGCGCTCCAAATTAGACATAACGTATATCAAAATTATAGTGCTCAATGACATAGTCCATTAGTAATGTACGTTCGTCGACTATGTTAACAGATAAACTAGAAAATGTATTGGAAGTTTGGTAAACTTGGACCATCTATTTGAGTTCAATAGTGAAACAATGGTGATAGGATGATCATACGATAAAGATGTGAAGAAGGAACCAAGAGGAGCGCTACGTCTTAGTTTTGTCAACCCAAGTGATTGGAGTTTGCTAGATTAGATTTAAAGGCGCCATGATGGTGGCTTAACTGGGTGAGGAAGAAGCAGCTGCAGTATGGCCATGTTATGGTGCGATGATGGCGAACTCGGTCACAGTGTCTGATTCACTTCTGAAGGTCTGTAGCAACTGTGGTAGGAGGAGAAAGGCGGTTGAAGTTGGGTTTAGGCACGAGAATCGAGCAGAGAAAAATATTATAGATGCATGAATAAAAATTAATATTTCAATAGTTAACTTATAAATTAAATAATTATGGTAATGCCCCTAGACTTCAAATGCTTATAACTCTCACATACGGCATAGGTTTCATGCACGGTTCATCGAGATCGTGGTTAGAAGAGGAATGTTTCGATATGTTATTTGATGTGTATTGAGATACTTCAAAAAAGTGTCTTAGTTTGGAAAGGTTTGTTACATGTTGTTTGTAACGTTTGATTGGCGATACTAATAGTGTGGTAGGCATTACAATACATTTTCCAAGAAAATGAGTTCTTTGTGCAACCGATGACGTCTAATAATAGCGATTACAATAAATTAGATGTTATGTTACATTTTTCAAAGAAAATGAGTTCTTGGCCGGTATAACCGTTGATGTTTAATGCCAGCATTGCGATACACTTTTAGAGGAGCCAAGTTCTTGACGCATGATTTGAGATAGCATTATAGCAAACTTTTCAAAGGAACTGAGTTCTAAGTGTACGATTTGATGATAATGGTTTGAGAATGCATTACAATACATTTTCTAAGGAATCGAGTTCTTAGTCTACGATTTGATGATGATGGTATGAGATAGCATTAGGGTACACTGTTAAGAGGAACTGATTCTCAATGTATGATTTGGTGATAACAGTTTGAGATAGCATTATGGTGCACCTTTCAAAGGAACTATGTTCTCAGTGTAAGATTTGATGATGACGGTTTGAGACAACGTTATGGTACACTTTAAAGGAACTGAGTTCTCAAAGTACGTTTAATGATGATAGTATGAAACAACATTATGGTATAGTTCTTTGAGAAACCAAGTTTTGGTGTACAATTTGATTATGGTGGGTTGAGACATGTGGTTCTCAACCACGAAATGCACATAGTTTCGGCGATGATGGGTAGAACACTTTTTAGAAGAATTAAGTCCTCAATGGGACCGGCGGTGACTAGTTAAGACTAGACTCGACGCGAATAAGGTAGGAGTCGCTATACACAAGGTCACTATTATACACATAGTATTATATTGTTTCTAGCTGATTTGGTAGGTACATGTGACATATGCTATGGTATGGGTTTCAAGCATAAATGTTATTTTACTAGCTATTAATATTATACACTTATATGATGCTTTTCACTATAAGACGCATGTCTAATTCCCCTATTCTTTCCTTTTTTTACTATAATAGGTAGATAAAGGGGATTGGTGGTGATTTTGAAGGTGTGGTGGTACGATCGAGGCACGCTTTTATCTAATAGTTATTTACTATTTATTTTATTTTTATTTTTCCCCTGACATTAGACTATTTTTATTAGTGGTATTAAGAGGTGTTGTGGTGGAGTTTATTTGATACTCCATTCTTTTTATCTGGGATTATATTATCAATTACAATTATATTTTATTCCTTCAGCTGTGAGTTTCAGAATGTGTATATTATTGTTGTGATTTATTTTATATTCTACTTTAAAACAATCTACCGTCAATGATATTTGCAATGCCACTGCCAATTTTAGACGTAGATTTGGATATCCCAAATGGTAGGTTGTTACAATATGTTCAATAAGGTTACAAGAACACAATCTAGTAAGGAAATATAAAAGATTTTTATGTTCACTAGGTAATAAGAACACAATCCAGTAAGGAAATATAAAAGATTTTGAAGAATGCATTCAAATGAATTGATAAGTTAAAGGAAAATTGACTTCCAACCAAGGTAGAGAGTTTGCATATTAATATATGTGATAATCAAAATCAATTAATGATTATGTTTCACAAGTTTTAGCTGTTGTAAATAAAATGAAAAGAAATGGAGAAATAATCACAAGATTTTAGAGTAAAGTGATTTTTTTACGGTTCTTAGATTCCAATTTTATTACATAGTTTCAGTAATCGAATAATCTAAAGACAAGAAATCACGAACTTTGATCAACTCATTGGATTGCTTTAAGCTCATGGAGACAAATTAAAGGAAATGATAAAAGAGGAGTCATTAGAGAAATCCTTTCAAATGAAGCTCACTATAATCGAGAATGAGAAACTTAAAAATAGTAGAAATCCTAACCAAAGAGGAAAAGCCAAAGTCAAATCTATGAAAAAGAAAACTACAAATCCTTTAATAAGGTAGAGAGAAGTCATAACACAAACACTACAAGAGTTAAAAGAAGGGAAGACACCCTAAAATAAAGTGGAGGATAAAAGTATGATAAAACACAAATAAAGTGGCAAATCTGGGTATTTTGCTTCCAAATGTGGATCAACTTCTAGCAAAGTTTTATAGGGCTTTGGTAATTAAAGAAAAGGAAAGTTAATCTACATTTTTATGGCATATAAGGGAGATAAAAATAAAGATGATAATACAAGGTACATGAATATGGGAACTAGCAATCATATATGTGGTAGAATGAATATTTTTTAGAGCTTGATGAATTAATATATGGAAACATTCATTTCACCGATGAATCTATAATTCTAGGTAAAGGATAAATAGCAATTTTTTCAAAATAAAATTAAAAGTGTGCGTATTATGTGCTTGGTATGAGAACAAATATTTAAGTCTGAGACAAATTTTAGACAATAGATACGAAATTCACAAGAAAAACATAATCTCTTTATGAGAGATAATAAAGAAATTTAGATGCCAAGTACACATATAAAAAATAGAAGGTTTCCATTATGTATTTCAAATAATGTTGCTAATTGGTTTTTAACCAGGTAAAAACTTTGCGAGTCTTGCATGAAGTCAAAAATCATAATTATGCGGATGATGGAAATAATTTTGATTTTATGTTATATTTATTTTAATTTTTAACTAATACGAGTTTATGATTAAATTCTATTAAATTGAGTTAAAACTTGGTCATAGAGATGTCTAGAAATAAATTGACATGGTGGAGAAATTGATAGAGTCCACTTATCTAAAGTTATGAGAAGTCAAGTGTGAAATATATTCTATACATTTGTCAAAGTATTTATTAAAAGTAAAATGTGGAAAATCTCAAAATTGTTTGTAATGAGAATAATGGAAAGCTACATGTAAATTATCTAAGATATCAATGGAGAGTTCTAGAATGATATATTGGTTACAACATTAAATGCCACCATTTATTTGAGCCAAAGTTGATCACTCAAAAGCTAAACAGTCGATTTCACAAAAATAAATTCATCCTTTAGATCATTTGCAACTTCCTTGAAATCCACTTTTAATTCCCGTTTCAGGAGTTTCGAGTCCACTACATTTTGGGTACAGTAGAAACTCCCTTGTTGAGATATAAACTATATAATTAAAGTTCAAAAATACTATAAAGCTCAAAGATTTTTTAGACATAATGTGTGAAAGTACGGATAAATATCGGGACCCCCTAAATTCCACTGAATTTATTATTTCTAGCACAAATTTTTACGCAGAGCATTCTCGGGCCTCCTAGCATCCTCCGTTAATTTAGAGTCCAACCTTTCTCCCGGACTTTATTTTTTCTTCATTGGACATTGGCTTCTTTTCCATTTTCATTACCACCTTCTCATGTCACACCGCCAATTGAAAAGTGATGACATCGACATTAGTGTGGTTCTTATTATTTTTTAATTATATGGTCCTCTATTATGCCATATCTTGTGGTTGATTCAGATTATATTGTTTGGGAATCATACATTAAGGTTATATTCTTTATTTTAGAGAGTCGTAGTGTATGAGCTGCAGTAGAAACCTTTGAGTCTTACTCTTCTTTTATATTTGCCTTGTGATTCTTTTCCTATCTAATCACATTCTTCGGGAATTGGTAGATTACACCCTTCTTTAATTGGTAACTGCAAATTTCATGTTTATGAGATTAGTTTTAACCTTTAATTAAAAGAAAACCTTGTCATCTAAAATTGAATATTTATTATTGCACTAGTTTTTCAGTAGGTTAGGTTCTGATGATGCAAATTTGTTTGTTTTATTTTTAGAATGTTCAAAGCAAATAATATGTAAATCATTTTGAATATTCTACAGTCTGGAAGTATGCTTCAAATATTTTCAAATTATATTGGGCTTTCAAGTAGAATTAATCCATTATAATCATATTAAACAAAGCAAAGATGTATGTGGATAAATACCAAATATGATAACTAAGGTTCCTTATTATTATCTTATTAACAATAACAAAAAATCTAATGGAACACACTTTACTCTTGCAAGGCAAAATCGTTAGTGCAAATGGTAGACGATTATCCGATAGAATGCAAAATAAATCATGCGAATGACTGTTGAATTTTTTCATATATGTGGCCATTACCCATTACCCACATACAATGTGAAAGATTCCAACAAAACTTCGCCTTAGTTCGCATCCTTTCATGCATCTTCTACTATGCTAACTTTGATGTCTGCATCATATAGAGACTTTGTTCACATGTCATTCTTCTAGACCCTATGTACCATGATCTAACTCCATCTTAAGTCCGACTACTTAAGCCTACACTGCTAGTTACCATGATATATAGATCACTTGTGCACCATCCATTATCCCACACATTATCATTAGCTTTGAACCAAATTTTAGAAATTTTTTTTGTAATACTTTCAATAATAAAGGCTACTTTAAATAAATCTCAACTATGCAATGATGAAGTAAGAAGTAAAAAAAAAGAATGGAAGAGATGTTTGTCGAAGCTAATTTATTTGATACTAGTAAATGTCTTTATATAGCACATAGTTCAACGATGTACTTACTAATAGAAACACAAATAGCAAATAGCCTACTAAGTATATGACATATTCCTAGCCAATTTTTTGGAAATATAACATGTGAAAAATTGGTTAACAAGGAAACCAAGAGTTGATGTTGATTTATTCAATACTTCCCTTCAACTTTAGCTTTTAGTCCTTTCATTGTGTCGAGCTGATTGCATAGATTTTCAAGTTTGTTGCTACCCAAGCCTTTTGTAAACAAATCTACCTCCTGTTTTTCTATTCCAACATACTCCAACTGAATTTCTTCTTGTAAGACCTTATCTCTGATAAAATAACAATGCACCTTCATATGCTTAGTTCTTGCGTGAAAGACTATATTTTCTACTAACCTAATTGCCAACAAGTTGTCGTAGTACAAAGGGATACCATACTCTATAAGTTGATGCAAGTCCTTCAATAATAGTATAGGCCAAGTGCTTTCTTAAGATGTCATTGTCTCTATTAAGTACTCTGCCTCCATGGTTTATAGGTACATTGTTGGTTGTCTTTCGCTACATGAAGAAATTGCTCCAGACCCAAGCATGAACACAAACATGGTAATTAAGCATCGAGTATCATGATCACCTGCATAGTCGACGCCACAATGGATAACTAACTTGCATTCTCCACCATTCTTGTACATAATACCATAACCAAGTGTACTCTTTACATATCTCAAGATTCGTCGAACTACTTCGAAATAGGGTTTCTTTGGATTTTTCATGTAGCGACTCATTATACCTACTGCAAAATAAATATCAGGCCTTGTTAAGGTTAAATAGATAGACTGCCTACCAATCGTCGATATATAGTAGCATCTTCTAGATCTTTCCCTTTATGAGCATATAATTTTGCATTTTGTTCCATTGGTGTTGAGATTGGCTTGCACTTATGCATTCTAAACTTCTTCAACAAATCTTTGGAATACTTTGGTTGATTAAGAAATATTCCTTCTTGTGTACAATCAATCTCTAGACCAAGAAAATGCTTGAGCTGTCCAAGTTCCGTCACTTAAAAAAGAACTGAAAAATTACCTTTGGTTCAGGGAATTTCTTCTTTATAATCTCCTATGATAATTAAATCATCCACATATACTAGCACAATAGCTAGTTTCCCTCCTTTAACTTTGATAAAAAGGGTCCACAGATGTCACCAAATTACCACCATAAGAAATTCAGCAACCTTACTGGACCATGCCAGTTGGTGCTCATTTTAACCCACGGAGCGCCTTTTGCAATTTACGCACATACTCATGATCATCTTGACTCTAAAAACCAATTGGTTGATTCATGTAGATCTCCAAATTCAACTCCCTATGAGAAAATGCATTTTTCACATCCAACTATCATAGGTTTCAACTTTTACTGGCCGCAAGTGCTAGTAGGATCATATAGTTGTAAGCTTTACAACCGGACTAAACATTTCATTATAGTCCAGTCTATATTGCTGAGAAAACCATAGAGCTACCAAATGGGTCTTGTGCCTCTCTGTTGATTAGTCTATGCGATGCTTAATCTTGTACACCCATCTACATGAAATAAGCTTCACATCTCTTGGCTTTGGTATGAGCTCCCAGGTTTGGTTTCACTCTAATGCAAAATTTCCTCTTCCATAGATTTAATCCATCCAAAATTCTGAGACGCTTCCTCATATGTCTCTAGTTTTGTTACATCTATTTCTTTTACTATGGCGGCGTTTTCATATTTAGGATTTGGTTTTCTGATCCTGGTTGATCTTCTAAGCATGATTGTTGATCGTGCTTCATTAGGGTATACTTCTTCACTTTGTTGTTGATGCATATCAGTTTACCAAGGACTTTGAGTTTCGCCTTCTTCAATATCACCACCTTGATTCATATCTTCAGTTTCATTTGATCTCAATTGCACTAGAAAAGATTGCAATGAATTTTTAAAAATATCTAAATCTAGTATAACTTCTTTGTCTGAGGACTACATTGAAGATGCTTCATCAAACACTACATTTCAAGATGTGTAGCTCTTCGCAGTTGCTGGATCGCAATGGTGCCTTCCTTTCCTTTGTTTATCGTATCCTACAAAGACATGCCTAGTAGCCTTTTTCCATCTTACTACACAGTGATTAGGTATAAACACGTAACATATGCATCCAAAAACTCAAAAATGACCAACAATAGGCTTTATGTTCCACACATTTTCAAAAGACGAGAGAAAACACAACCTTTGTTGAGGAAGCCTATTGGTCACAAATACTGCAGTGGTCATTGCTTCTGCCCAAAAATGGCCTGGAACTTTCTTTCCATGAAGCATGCTTTGAAATATTTCCACCAAGTGCCTATTCTTCCTTTGGCTTTGCCATTTTTCTTAGGAGTGATGGCATGTGTAAATTAATGGTGTATTTTCCACTTAAGGAGGAAATCTGAAAATTCATCCGAGGTGTACTCTCCCTCATTATCTATGCATAGACAATAATTCTACCAACTACTGCTTCTGCTACTTTTTTGAACTCTTTGGGCAACGAAAAAGTTTTAGATTTTTCCTTCATAAAGTAAACTGACACATACCTCAAGAAAGTGTCAATGTAGGTTACCATATACTTCATCCTACAAATGGAAGCTTGGATAACTGCTCCAAACACATCAGAGTGGATTAGTTGTAGTGGTTCCTCGCCTTTAAACTTGGACTCTTTGTTCGACAACTGGTATGCTTTTCCATATTGACATCCTACACATATTATGTCTATTCTCAATTCAAGTTGTGGGAATCCCTTCGGCATTGACTTCTTCATTATCACATCTAGCTTAGAATAGCTAAAGTGACTTAATTGCATGTGCCACAAGTCCGCCATCTTGTTCCTCCGCGTCTTGTCTATGTATGTGGTTTCTATAGACATCACATATATTGACTCTGATCTTTGTCCCTTCATGATTAGTTCTTCTATGATCTCAACATGATCTTGATATACTTTCACATCTTGTGGACCAAACAAAAAATATCCAGAGGGTGTTACTTATGCTATCGGAAGAATATTTTTCTTCATACCTAGGACACAATAGACATCTTGGAAGAGCAGCTCGGTGTCATTATAATGGGAAGGAACTAACGTATTACTGATGTGTTCAATTGGAAATTCTGAGTTATTCGCTGTCGCCACCACTCGGCTTCCCTTGTATTCTGACAAGTTCTGTAGCTTCTCTTTATCAGTAGTTATATGGTTTAAGTAGCTTGAGTCAAAAATCCAATCAGTAATTCTCATAATCAATTTGATTGACTGTTGCTGCTGTAAAGGTTATCTCCTTTGCAGTAAAGAGCACCTCAACATCCCATTTGTCTTTACCTTTGGAAGTTGCAGCATTAATTTCCACACCCTTTGCCTTTGACCAACAATCTTTAACCATATGGCCATTCTTTGTAGCACTCCCTTCAAACTTTTGGCCATTACCAAGTTTCTTAGAATCTCCTTCTGTATGGACCCTCCTTTTGCCTTGATGATTTATCGCCATGTCATCATTTTTATTGGAATCACCTTTAGCATGCTACTTCGAATTCCACCTTCTTTTTTTAGCATGGAGTGCCACTTCTTCTCTTTTCAATGAGACTCCTCATATTTGCTTAGCTAAAGCTTCCTTACTGGCTAGCAAATTTCTGAATTCTACAAGCGAAGATTGAGTTTGCCATCCGTGAATAGCATCCATAAAACTCCTAAATTCTAGTTTCAAACCATGGATGATGATCCACTTTATCTTGGTATCACCAATAGGAGCCTCTAGATCTAACTCAAAAATATCTCGGCAGAGAGACTTCACTTTATGGAAGTACTGTGCAATTGTCATGTCCCGTTTTTCCATCAACAACAACTAACTCTCTAAGAGTTGGAGCTTCGTATCATTCTTCTTAGGGAACAACTTGGTAAACACATCCCAAGCTTCTTTAGGTGTTTCTATATTTCGAATATGCTCCAGTACATCCTCTTCAACTGTCTTCTTTAAAATGGACATGGCTTTGCCCACTTCAATCTTCCACTTCCGCAAAATATCATTTTTATCTTTAGCCTCCTATTGTTTCACATCGTTTCCATTCACAACCTCCCATAAATTCTTGCCTTACATGTAAGAGATCATACATGTAAGCCATGAATTGTAATTCTGGTTGTCGAGCTTCTTGAATCCAACAACGACTTGAAGGTCACCCATCTTATTAATAGTCAAAGCTTACCAAATAACATCCCTTCATGGAATTTACAGTTTGAAAATGTTTGGAAGACATCATACAGGTAAACCACAAATTGTAATTCTGGTTGTTAAGCTTCTTGATTCCACCAACGACTTGAAGGTCACCCATCTTTTTAATAGAAAATGTTATAATTTGAAATTTAAAAGCTTAAACGTCAACTTTTAATATTATAACATTAGTATAATACATGTAAAACTTATATGGAAGTTTAATATAAACATAGTATGATGTTCAACTTTCAACACATATTAAATATCATTGAAATAATATTTCTCTCATTCTTTTTCCATTTACACATTTATGTCTATAGCAAAGGGACTATATAGCAGAGCCTAAAACCATTTTAAGAAGTATTTTGTTATAATTTACAATGTTAATTAGACTACTTTACTCATTAACAATTATTTTTCTATTGTAAAACTATAATTATGTATGTATATGATCTTTAATTTCTATTATAACAATTGTTTTCAAAATCTTTTAATTATGAGAAAACAACCGAACATCATGCAAAATAACGCTTAAAGAAAAGATTTTATCTATGATTAGATGTAACGGTCTTATTAACCATAAAATTCATTCAAAGATGAAGGAATGAAAGAAGGCTTCTGAAGGCATCAAAAGAAGGGTTTCGCAAGTGGTGAAAGAAGACTTACGAAAGCATTGAAAATAAACTCATCGTAGGGGCTTCATAGCATTGAAAAGGGTTCCGTTAATGTTCAAAAAGGGGAGAAAGAATTGAAATTGCTTCCGAACCAAATTATATTGGTGCCGCAAGCATTAGACACTTCCATAGAAGATGAAATAAGGACTTCCACCAAATACTACCCCTTTTGCATAGATAGGACTTTTCAAAACAATTGGTTCCGCCACTGTCTACCTTCCGCAGAAGAAGAATCTACCTACACTTCCCTTCTACAAGCATTATAAAGGGTTTCGCATGCATCAGTAGGGCTTCCGCATGCATCAAAAGCACTGTTCCTTTTGCATGCTGCATCCATCGACTGAGGCTTCCACATCGATCGATTACCGGTGCTTCCGCCCTTGTTGACTTAGGGATGTTCTCGCATTTATTGTTGTGAGGGCTGCCGCAAGTGTTGAGTTGGACTGACTCAAACATTGACTATGCCTTCCATAACCATTGAAGAAGGTGCTTTCATCAGGATCGAAAGGGGTTTCACAAACATTAAAGGGGCTCCGCAAGAGTTGGTTTCTTTCCTCCATCAATGCAAGCCCTTTGCATGACTTTCATCCACATATCATTAACCTACAGAGGCATCAAAGACTAATAACAACAATGCGACACTCATAAGGATGCTAACAATGTCAAAGCCATCATTATGCCTTATCAAGATAGCATGCCATCAAATTTATGAAAAATATTGACAAAAAGCATGCCGTAGATCAGCAATCGAATTGTGATTCTCGATGCCACACCAAATATATATATATACACAATAAGATATTGAAGATCAAGTAAAGAGAGAAAAATTAGAGCCATCCACAAAGCAAATTCAAGGGGAATTAGCCATTTTCCTTCACAAAACCTTCACATTCGTTCACAACTTCTATAGACCTATTAGTCACACATCGTTAGTCGGAGCAAGCATGTCCACATCCTACCTCTATATACATAGATTTACCCTCCCTCATGAAAGAGGACTTGAATTTCTCTCTCTCTCTCTCATATGGCCCCTCTTGTAATAAAACGAAAATATGAATAAAGAGGATGGCTTGAGCATAATCATATTTTATCTACTCTATTCTTTTACATTTATGAGTTTTAATTCAAATGATTTCGTAATTTATTACAAACCTCAACACTACTAGAAAAGGCAATTATTTTAACAACATCAAGCAACGATTTTCGATGGCCGATTTCTGACGGCTTCCGACGGGTTTCGGCGGTAGTCGAAAGTCGTCGGAAATTCCCGAGTTATAGGGATTGGCCGAGCCTTCTTCTTTTTCATTTGCAACATGAAATTTTTTGACCCAAAATCCCTGAATCTCTCCTCCAAGCTTCCAATCACCAATTTTGAGCTTTCGGATCCTCCCCCAGTGCATAATCAACATCTATTGCACTCTAACTTAGGTATAATATCTTATTTTTGCCAAAATCTAATTTTTACCATAAATCTAGATTTGCATAAGTTGTTAAATTAGAACTAATTAGTGATTGCAATTGTTTCCAATAACGTAATAATGTTTTATAGCATCCTATGGTATACCTGTTTCATATGTTATTATGAAATTGTAAAAGGTATGTATAACTTGTGATTGTCTGTGTATATGTAAGCCATTGTACATGCCTTGTTTCTACTATTGTATTGTATTAATTGGAATAAGACATGAGTCATATAACATCTTGATTTGGGCAATAATAATGAATGCACGAGTAAAAGAAATTTGACTGTATTGGAAAATGACAACAATACTAAAGCAGCCTTATTCGATGAAATACGCGGAACAAATATGCTAAATTAATATTTTTTGAAATGTATAAAATTAGTAAATATACATTCTTTTTTATAAAAAACTTTTTTATGTCCCTTAGAGAGTTTTTGTCCCCGTTCGACGGATGGTGTACATGATCGTTATATAAATAGTCGTTTTTGTCACAAAACGGTCATTTATATTCATCTGGTATAATGCTTGTTGGATTTTTTCCTGTATTGGACACGTTATAAACATAGTAAACAATTACACTTCGCGCATTATTTCATTTCAAACGGTTCACAAAATTTCGCCGTCGCTTTTCTATTTTGTTTCCTGCGTACACGCATTTGTATACAATGCAGGAAACAAAAGGGAAGCGTTGCTAAAATTTTGTTGAATCATTTAAAACGAAATAATGTACGAAATGTAAGTGTTTACTCTGTTTATAGTGGGAAGTAGGATAACTAACCAGAAAAAAAATAACTATAAACCAACAGTTCTATATTGTATTCTTAAGTGGGGTAAAATTAACGTGTATAAGTTTTTGTATCGATACATTGAAAAATAAAATGTAATGGAACATATGACCAATATTTATTTTTGAATTTGTGACATATTTTTTAAAATAGGAAAAATGATCAATTATTTTGTTGGTCGGAGGAGATGGATGTATCAAGGAAAGGGGTTGAGAGGCTTAATAAAGGAAGATTTTTATAATGATATAACGTATTTGTTGAATTTGCTTTAAGTAATAACAGAAATGATGTAGAAATTCGTTGTCCGTGTAGTAGGTGTAGATATTTGAAGTATATGTTACCCGATATTGTGAAAGTCCATTTGTGCAAAAGAGGTTTTGTGTCAAAGTATTATGTTTGGGATGTCATGAAGAAGTTGTAGCAAATACTTCTATGGAGTCTGAATTAGACATTGCTGGTAATGAAATTGTTATGACGAACGGTTTAGAAAATATGGTTGAAGATGCAACATGATCAATGTTCCCTACGATTGAAGTTGACGACGGTAATGAAAATGTTGAAGAACCAAGTATTGTAAAAAAAATTATGATTTAATGGATGCCGCTAAGAAACCTCTTTGGGATGGTTGTAAAGCGGCACCCAGCTATCAGTAATCGCAGAATACATTACGAGAAGTCAAAATACAACATCACCGAAGTTAGATTTACAGCCATTGTACAAGCTATAAAAAGACATATGCCGCTCGATAATTTAATGTGCGAAAATCACTATAAAGTTGAAAAACTTATGCCAGCTTTTGGTATACCTTATTAGAAAATAGATACATGTTTAAATAGCTGCATGTTGTTTGGAGAGAAGATATAAATCTTGGAAATTGTAAAATATGTAATCAGAAAAGATAAAAACAAAGAAAAAAAGGGAAAGGAAGTTTCGTACAAGCGTATGCATTACTTACCCATCACTCGTAGGCTTCAAAGATTATACAAATCTTCTGTAACCGCATCTCATATGATATGACATAGTGTGAGAACGGAGGAAGAGGGTACGTTGACACATCTAGCCGATGGAGAAGCGTGGAAGCATTTCGATAAAACTTATCTCAATTTTGCAATGGAGAGTCATAATGTTAGACTTGGATTGTGTACGGATGGTTTTTCACCATTTCCTCAATTTGATGCTAAATATTCATCTTGACACATAACCATCGCACCTTATAATTTACTTCTGTGGATGTGTATGAAAACGCAATATATGTTTCTTACTGTTGTCGTTCCTGGCCCCGACGATCCGACACAAGGAATCGATGTTTGTTTACAACCATTGATTGAGGAGTTAAAAACATTGTGGAATGAAGGAGTAGAAACATATGACGTTTTAAAGAAAAAAATTCGTATGTTTGCTTCTTTGTAGTGGACTATAAGTGATTTTCCTACCTATGCAATGCTTTCAAGATGGAGTACATCCGGTCATCTAGCATGTTCATATTGCATGGAAGAAACGTGGATGTTTTCTTTATCGAATGGTAAGAAAATTTCATGGTTTGATTGCCATCAATGTTTTCTCCATGTGAATCATCCCTTCAGAGGAGACAAGAAAAACTTTTTAGCTAATAGAGTATAAACAAGACAACCACCAACGATAAGGTCAAGCGAATACATATACGAACCTGTAAGGGACCATCAACAGATATATGAAACTGGAGTGCAAACTGAAATTGAAGGCAAATCGACTATCCATAATAGGTGCAAACAGAGTATATTTTGGGAGTTGCCTTATTGGAAACATCTTCTGCTTCATCATAATATTGATATGATGCACAACGAGAAAAATGTCTTTGATAATGTTTTTAACTCAATTTCGAATGTCAAGGGGATGACTAAGGATGATTTGAAATCAAGACGCGATATACAAGAATTATGTAAACGTCCTGAGCTTCATATGAAACCAAATGACAGTAAAAAAACCCAAAGCATATTACGAGTTAGATAATAATCAAGTTAAAGTTATGTTAAAATGGGTGGAAGGGCAAAGATTTCCTAATGTGATTTCATCAAATATTCGTAGATGTGTTGACTTTAAAAACAGTAGACTGAGCGGAATGAAAAGCCACAACTGCCACATAATGATGGAAAATTTATTACCCGTTCTATTCATAGAACTACTGCAGTTAAAAGTTTGGAAGGTAGTGACGGAGCTTAGTCTGATTTATAAAGAGCTTTGTTCGACTACTTTAAAAGTGCAATGTTTACATAAGCTTGAAGTAGATATTCCTATATTGCTCTGCAAATTGGAGAAAATATTTCCGCCAGGTTTTTTTAATGTAACGGAATATTTACCTATTCATCTCCCCTTTGAATCACGACTTCGAGGTCTTGTGTAATATGGATGGATGTATCCATTTGATAGATATGTAATATGTTACCTATTAATTTAATTACATTCGAAAGTTAAAGTTAATGCAAATTAATTTTGCATAGATACTTGAATCATCTAAAGAAAAAGTGAGGCAAAAAGCACAAGTTGAATGTTCGATATGTAAATCTTACATGGAAGAAGAAAATTCATTCTTTTTCTTTCACTATTTCAGTGACCATGTAAACATATCATTTGAAAGTGTTCCTCGTAATGAGGTTGCACATTTCTTAGGTTTAAAGTATGGCTAGACGATAGAGATCTTTATGTAGCACATACTTATATTCTTCTAAATCGTGTCGAACTTGTACCATTTGTTAGGTAATCTGAAATAATAATTTATGATTTATTCATTTCCATAATGCATGCGCGTGCAGAATTTAATACAATATTTTATTCATATATGCAGTATTTATGAAAGTGAATATCCACACGGAGATCTCAGTAAAGAATTTTCTGATTGGCTTTCAAAGTACGTTTATGAACCTAAAAATTGTGTGGTTGACGAAGGTTTGAAACATCTTGCATTGGGACCAAAAAGAAATGTCAACACAAATACAATATATTTCGTCAAATGGATATAAATTTAACATCAAAAAATACGGTGTGGATAAATTAACTAATAATATAGGTGTATTTGTTAAAGGTAGTGATGGTCTAGAAAATTACATAAATGATTTTTTTGAAGTTTTAACAAAATTTTTGCAACTAACATATTTCTCACGACCCGCAGAGGAGGTGTTTCTATTTAGATGCGATTGGTTTAGTAATGTTCCAGGTTTTGGAATTAATGTGCACAAGGATTATAATCTTATTGAAATAAAGCACACATCGCATTATCACAAATACGATCCTTTTGTATTAGCCAAACAAGCATTGCAAGCTTATGCTCCTTATCCGTCTCTAAAAGAAACAAAGCAGATTGGTCGACAGTTTTAAAAACAAAGGCCAAATTTATGTTTGATGGGAAGAATATTCCAAACGAATAAGCTTACCAGGCATATCTTGAGCAAAGCAACGAAATACTAATTACAAACGATCGTACGGATTTTGGATCTCTGAACGATGAATCAAACGTTTTGGTAGAAGCATTCGAGAGTATGGAGGAAAATAACGTAGAATATGAGACCGAGTCTGAACCAAAAGACGACGATGGTTGATGTAAATGATGAGCTTTATTTTGGCAGTTATGTAATTATGCAGTTGATGTAATTGATGAGATTATGCAGTTGATGTAATTATGCAATTGATGTAACAATGTTGAATTCTTGGTGTATTACGAAATTGATGAGATTTATTTTGCTAGTTTTGTAATTTATGTCATTTATGAAACTGAATCTGTTTAACATTATTTACTTCTTTCATGGCATTACCATTCTTCAATTATTTAGTAATATATATTAAAAATGCATTGTTTTCTACTTATCGTAGGAATAGGAAACCAATCTGAATCAGGTATACTTTGCATTTTATGTACTTTATATCAATTATCACTATAACAAAAATACCCTATTACAACGTCCTTTTTACAACGGGCACTGATTGCCCGTTGTAATAGAATGCTATTACAACGGTCCATTTGCGCCCGTTGTAAAAGATGTTGTAAAGACCCGTAAGTCCGTACTCCTTGAATAGACACTAATCTCCTTTGTTTAATTCAAGATGAACGAAAATACGAACCCTTAGGGGTTTTAAAAAGATTTTAAGAAAAGAAAAAGTAGAAAAGAAGGTAGAAAGAAGATGGAGGGAAAAGGAAATAGAAAATAGAAATTAGGGAGGAGAGAAAACAGAAAAGAAGATAGAACATTTTAAAATAGAAGAAAAAGAAAATAGAGGAAAAAGAAAAACAGAAGAAAATAGGACGGAACAGAAACAGAACACAACACAACAACATCAGAATCTCACAATTCGCAGCGGAACAACATATAATAATAATTGAATAATCTTTAAACAAAGAACTATATCAGTTATTACATTACATTTCATTATATCATATCATCAGAGTGTACAACAACAACAAATAGTGCAGCGGAAAAAGAAATACTATATAGACTAGTAATACGCCATGCCATCCAGCTTGCCTCCAGCAACTCCAGAATATCCAGAATATCCTGATAAACCTTAAACTCTTGGCTGCCCGTGTGGAAATTGGTGGGCACCCAGAGTTTAGGAAGGAAAACAATAAACTCCAAGTCAGTCATGTGACTGGTATGAGAACTCAAAACAGTTTATTTATCTTTAAAATCAAAATAGAGGAATATTTTTAAAGTTAATTCGAAATGCTTTTAAAAATGAGACTACCATAAGACCTCCTGCCACACACACAATGCAAACGCAGACTTGGAGAAGATTTCTCCTTATGATAGTCAAACATGCTTGATACGCATTTAAAAAGAACATTTGATATTATTACTAGTGCATAGTGTAGAAAATTCATTTCGAAAGTAGAATATAAATCTTAGCCAGCATAGGTACCATTATATTATGCCTACTAATAGCTACCATATTAGATGGCAGGTTCTACAACTAAAACCGTACAAGTTTCGTATTGTTTCTTTGGATTTCCAACAAATGGTCAGGCCAAGGAACTTCCCATTGCCACATGAGAATGCCTCTGGAAAGACATCCCCGAGAACCAAACCGGAACTCTGCCAACACAAGGCCGGGTTACCCCTAACTGGGTAACTACTGACACGAGCACGCCATTCCCCGATCGTAAACGACCTTTCTCACGGGATCCCGAAAACCAACAACCACAATGTAATAAATTCGTAGTAACCACATAGGTTAAATACCTGGGCTCCATACCATGATACCACCTCTATCCAGAAGGAAATGTACATACCCTAAAGGGTGCTACCCCTCATAACCTTGCTGCATCTTTCCTGTTTTGACCATTTCCGGGGTGTGAGGTTCGACGAAGTCACGTCCACAAAAACATACTTTATACAAAAGCCATGCTTTGGGTCAAAAAATGATCAACACAATGATCACCAAGATAGACGATCAAATAAACGATCCTATCACAATAATCAACACAATGATCATTTCAGCATCACTCAGCATATCACATTACCAAATTGGGAATATATCGCTGATAACTTCAACTATATAACCTCTGAGCTCGTACGTCTCAGAGAAGGGTGTTAAGCTAAAAGAATAAATTCTTCGCCACCAACAGAAATATATTTGAATGAAATCGGCTTTATATCTCAATTTGTAATGTCAGACACACAATCCATACAAGTCTGTTCCGGGCTCGAACAAAACCGAAGGCACTTACAAAGAAGTCCTTGCAATCCGGATATTCACAATCCTGATCGGATTCACCATCACATATGGAGAACTCTATACCGTAGCTACTCGGTGCAGAGTAAATCGACAGGTCATCCTATCGCTCTCGCAAATACCGGGTCTTCAACACCGATCTTCAAATGCAATTCACAACGACGTATCACATATTCGGAATGGGTTATACGACCCCATGGTCCTTTCCCGGTTAACCCGAATAGTGAGCGCTTATTTAAAAATAAGTGTAGCATTCACATTCAAACAAATCACATCAATTACCCATTCAAAGGGAAATATTGATAGTCGGTTATTGAACTATCAATAGATATGCACACATCACCAGATTCCAAATAATTTTCCAAATTATTTATTTTCCAAAATATCTTCACTAGATATTAAATTTCAATACTTCAAAAATAAATCAATATTTATTTTTAAACAAATTCCACTTCCTTTATAAATTCCTTAGTGAATTTATAATTCCCAAAATATCAATGAATATTCGGTTTCAATTATTCATTTCAATATTTCTTTTCAATTTATCTTCAAAAAGATAAATTCTCAAAATATTCACTTTATATTGGAAAACATTTCCATACTTATTTATTCATAAGTAATTCACAAATTTTATTTATTTTCAACACTTAGAAAATATTCAATATACCTAAATCGAAATTTAGTATATATTTTATTCTTTCAGGAAATCATTCTCTTAAACATATTTATTTGGGCCAAAACGAATGTTACGTAAAACATCGTTACGACAACCCAAAATCACTAGTATAGGGATTCTAAATTAAAATAGATATATAAATCCCAATACTATACAAAATATTTCCTTCCGGAAATCATTTACTATAACAACAGTGTTATAGTCCACCATTTCCTTTTATTTCTCGAAAACCGTCTATTTCAACAATAAATGTTGAAATCTATGGTTTCGAATCTCAACACAATTAAAACTTCGTTAGATCGTTTTAATTCTATTCAAAACATTCACATTCAAACCATTTTCTTTAACGTGTTATTCACTATTCAAAAACGTGAATATTCTTTGTTAACAAATTTCATCATTTCTATATATTTCATTTCCAAGGATTATTCACAGTTAAAAATGTGAATATAACTCCATTAATAGGTTTCAACAATTTACTTATCAAAATAAGTCATTTGCGAATTTATAAAAACATCGTTTATAAATTCCATTTTTATTTATTTATAAAAACTTCCTTTTTATAAATTCTTTTATTAACTTATTCCAGTTTATAACTCAATTATAAACTAAAAGTTCATATTATAAGTTAAATACTTATAAAACGATTATTTTACAAAATCGTTCTTTTAAAGACTTTCCAATTTATAAATCTTATAACTTATAAGATCCATTTATTTAACCAATCTATTCTTCAAATAATTTCACCAAATTTATAAATCTTACTATTTATAAATTTCTTTTATAACTTCACAGTTTATAATTCCATAAATTTCATTCATTTATGAAATTCATTTCCACTTCATTCAAACACTTATAAAAATTCGTTTTATAATGTCAACATTTCAATTTATAAATATCCATTTATAAATCTCTAAATATAATTCAATTTATATTATTCTTTTAAAACGTCTTAAATCTCCTTTATTATTTCACCATTTTGATTCATAAAATAATTAAATTTCATAAATCCTATATTTAAACTTTTCACAATTATTTCAGAAATCCCAATTTAACTATTTTATAAAGTCCTTAATTCTTTATTTTCAAAAACCAGCTTTTAACTATATTTCTTAAAAATCACAATTTTTATAACTTTAAAAATTATAACGTTTATTGATTTATAATGGATCAATTCCAAAATATAGTATATTTTCAAAAATCACTTTATAAATCATTTTAAAATTCCAAAACTTGGTCCAATGATGCTACATACCAAATAGTCAATCACGACAACAACGATATCATATATCAATATGAAAATCCATCAAATATCAAAATATCTGAAATCAAATAAAAACTGTTGAGGAATCCAGTTGGATCCCTCCAACCTGTTTTCCTGCATCCAAAAACATTAGCACAATACCAATTTCGTTCCAGTACGAAATTATCGCGGTATATGTTTTTATTAAATATTATCCGCTTAATAGACGGCGTAATAGGGTCTCATCCGCTAAACAAAAAATGCGGAAAATCAATAACTCCAATATATACATATGCCAATATATATATATTGCTATTATATATAATACCAATTTCACTGTTTATGAAATATTCGCGGTATATGTTTTTAATAAATAACATCCGCTTACTAACGGCGTATAATGTCTATTTTAACAATCAATAGATAACAATCATCATTCAAACATGCATTCAAATATTTTAAATCTAACTATTTAAAATAAAATCGAAACTGATTCGATTGAGTGAGAAGTTCTCACCTTGATTTTAATTTCCGTTTCAGCTTTTATTTCGAATAAAATTAAACGCGCGTTTAATTTTACCCAAAATTCTCACTAACTCCAAATGACTCCAAACCAACTCCATCGCGTAGTGCTCGTCCATACGATTCCAACGCAACTGGTTTCGCGCGTTTTCGACCTCGTATGAAAAAGTTATGAATTATTGAAGTTTACACGTATTTAAATAAACTAATTTCAACAATAACTTGAATATTTTAAACCCACACAACATCATAGCCATGAGATCCAACCCCTTTGCATCCTGGCCGTTCTTTCCCTTTCTTCCTCTTCAGTATGCGTGCGTCCCCCCCCTTCTCAATAGCCGAACCCAATTACATAACTAGGGTTTAATAGTTCGGCCACCACGCTCGACTATACTCGATCACGTCACCGCCATCGCGAAGCCCTCGACACTAGCTACACTCGGCCCCAAGGATGAGAAGCTCGGCCTCACCCCCTTCATGGAATTCCGTGCGCAACTATCACCCTTCAAGCTCGATTTGCCGCCAATCCGTCACGCCATTTACGATCATAACCGTTGGATCTCTAGTTCGTGTTGTGCTCTATCACTTTGTAGTTGAACATTCTTGCTAATTGTCGACGGATTTGGAGATTTGGAGGGATGAAGTTGGGTGTTTTCTGGCCGTGGGTTATGTGGGTGGCGGCTAGGGTTTCATGTTTTTTTTTTTTTTTTTTCTTGAGTGAGGGGCTATTTATAAGAGAACGAACGACACTATTCATCCCGGAAATTCCGAACTCCGATTTACGCGCCGTAACCAGCGTTTCTAGGGTTTACCCCGCGTTCCGGACACAATGGAATAGGTTTCGGAAGCTAATTCGGAAGTATGTGCGAGTTATGGCTAAAACGCTCAATTTGAATTAAACCGATTTAAGCGATTTTCTAGGCGTTTTAATTTGTACCGGACAAACGGTAAATCCAATTGACTTGAAATTTGAAACCTTACAATAATATCACATTACGGATCCGATGAAACTGGTTTCGTCGAAATCCGAGACTTTTTGAAAAATGGCTATTTTCACTCGCCAAATTTAAATTAAAAATAAATCGATGCGTTTCGAGCTGCCACGATCAAACGATAGCTCCGATTGACACGAAATTTGAAATCCGGTAATAACTAACTATTACGGATCCATTGGAACTGGTTTCGTTCAATTCTGAGACTGTTCAAAAATTGACTATTTTTACTAGTCGATTTAATATTAAAATATTCAATTTTCACAAATTAACTTTTAATTTGATTTTAAAAGTTCTAAAATATCTTTCTAACTCCCATATGATAAAATAAAATTTTACAAATCATTTTCAATCATATTTAGCTCAATTTTCAATTATTTCCATAATTTAACATATTAAATTATCGATTTAATTATTCAATTAAATCCAAAAATTCAAATAAAAATTTATTCGACTTATAAATTCACTTATTAATATTTAAAATAAATTAAATATTCATATTTTAATTATCAAAAATTCTGGGTCGTTACAGATGTCATACACAACTCTCTTTTTACAACAGGCATTGGTTGCCCTTTGTAATAGAAGGCTATTACAACGGTCCATTCAGGCCTGTTGTAATAGATGCTAACTTTACAACGGTCACATGCCTGTTGTAATGCATGCCCGTTGTAATAAAATTTTAGCCGGTGCAACGTCGAATAATAAAACACTGTCCCTTTTCTTTTATTTCTTCGGCCGCGTTTTGCTTCTGAAAAATGGCGTTCGTCCTCCTTTGCCAAAACTAGGGTTTTTTGGAATTGAAATGGCGCTTCAATTTGTTGCTGATGCTTCGACACGCGAAATCAAATGAAGTTTTGCAATTTCGCTCCGCCTCCTCATTATTCAGGTACAAATCTCCTTTTTTTTATAAACTCTGCTTTCAAATAATTTTAATTTTTGTGTTTTCTTCTTCCTTTTTAACTTTTCGTAGGTTGGAGGTTGCAGGTTGGATCGATTGTCGCTGCGTCGAAGTCTTTGGTGGCAAAAGTTTGGATCGATTTTGGGAATTCGCGATTGGTGAAGGCAGTGTAGTAGGGTTAAATTGTCGCGATTGGGACATTCAGGTATTCGATTTTGCACTTTGTTGGAGATGATGAAGAATCCTTTCTTCTGAGAGTTTGTCAGCATTTGATGTTCTATTTGATTTCCACTTGTCTGATTTTGACGATTTCGGTCTTTCGATTGGTTTTCTTCGTTCCTTATTTCTATTATGTTTGTATATTCAGCACCTTCTTCATTGTTATTATCTTTTGTCCGATTTGGATGAACTTATGTGCAATTTGAGTTTTTTAATTTTGAAAACCGCTCTGCACTAATGCTATTTTAATTATATATCCCTTTGTTATTACTACAATTTGTATATGTACTATTCAGATTCACATTCCCTAACATAACATGTACTGCATTCTCTAGATGTTTTTCTTTTGAAGACTCTTCGTTTAAATGGTCCTCATGATTCTCCTAGTCAATTACATTCTCTAGCTCGTCATCTCCATCTGGAATTTCTAAATCAGCTGCCTCTTTGTTAACTTTTTTTTCCTTCTATACTTTCTTAAAAGTACATTGTGTTTTATAATGACCAAAGCAAACACATGTGTCATGCCTAGGTGGAATCCATTCATAAGAAACTGGCTGGTAAAAAAACCTCCTCGTTATATAGCGCAACAGGTATCCCAGTGAGAAAAGATAAATCCGCTTTGAATTATATTATATTACGCATCCAGTAAAACTAACCATAGTATAGTTTACCACAATAACCCCTCAACATTTAGTAAGCATAAAAAGATTATACTTTTGTTTGCTTCATGGAAACTGTAGCCTGCAGGTCCATAAAGCTCTAGGTTATTTGCAATTGAGCCTTTTGTGCTTTGTTAAGATTTCTAACTAAACATCATATATAAGTTTTAGCTATTCATGACAAATTGGAGGCATCATTACACTATGTGTATTTGTTTACTATTTTCTCATAAATAATAAAAGTACAAGGATAATGGTAAAGTAAAAAAGAGAAATGGTGACCAACAGAGCGCGTAAGCTCTTTATGGTTGGTGTTTTTGTTATGATAAAAATACTTTGTTAAATGAGTTGCCTTTTGTTATTTTTATTAGCTAACAAACATATTATGTTATTGAGTTAGACATAAGCAGCAATCTAAACATTAGTCAACGAGGCTGTAATGTGTGACTTTCATGTAATTAGTTTTAGCATTATAATTTTCTTTACTATGCCTAGAAGTTGTAACATATACTACTATATATAATTTTCTAGACTACTGAGTAAGCACAACTCAAGTTTGGTTCTGTGGTATCTGTCAATATGTTAATTTGGTCGGAACTGCTATTGGTTACACTACTACTCCTTCCGTTAGTGCTGTGTGAGTTGTATCTTTTCACTCTACTTATTTTGTTATCGGTTATATGTATTTATCGTAATAATATCAATAAATAAATGTGTCTCCTATGGTAAAATCTTTCATAACTTGCAGACTTGCAGTTAGAGCCATGCGTATACATTAGAAGTTGGTATAATGCTTATTATAGCATTGCTAAGTTTGTCTTACCAATTATGAGCAAATGTCGTTAAAATACTCAAGGTTTGATTATGTTATCATGTATGTAAAAACGAAATGCGAACATTTAGAGCCTTGTAGGATTGAAACTCAATATTTGACATTGTTTTAAACTTATATAAGCATAGAGATACAACGTAATTCAAGGTGTACAAGTTGGACCAAGATTTCTCTCTCTCTCTCTCTACTGTTTTAATAGAAAAAAGTTTCATCTATGATATCTAACCGTTGGTTTACAAATTCGATGGTTTAGATTATATAAGTCATATTGCAATGATTATGCTGAAATAAAATCTTTTTTACGACAGATAATTGAATTTATTATTCAATGGCTAAATTTCATGGGCGATCCTCTCTCCATTAAACACTAGATCAGAGGGTGATATTATATTGTATATAAAATGTCTTACGCATCAATCGCTTTTTTTTAATACCGTTTCATGAATTATCTCAACTTGTTTCATTTATTAATTGGTTGGCAACAACTTGTTTTTCATTTGTTAAATGTTTCTTCCTGCTTTATTGCTATGTCCCCATCTTTGATATTTTGGAAAGAAGTTAAGTTAGCATATTCAGTATATTTAAAATGTCAAATGCTTTAGACATTCTTTTAAACTTTAACAAAAATAGTTGTTTTCTTATAGTTCAGACGTATGTTAAAAAGTTATGTTCCTTAAGCATTGTAACCAAATTTAAAGTGAGACTATTGGATGAACACAGGGCTCTGAGCAAGGCAAGTTGCTTTCATAACAGAGGACATGAAGCGGATTGCAAAGTTACGGATTACTTTTACATGGTCGGGTTTGGTGTCATTCAAACGTTCCTTTCTCAGTTGCCCAACTTCCATGAATTATGGTGGCTTTCTATTGTTGATGTTGTCATGTCTTTTACTTATGCCTTGATAGCCATTGGCCTTCCCTTGCCAAAATTATCTCTGGTATTTTTTCTCCTAAAACTCATTTTGAATCTTCTAAAAAGTAGCTTTGAACGGTAAATTTTAAATTGATTCAAACGGCAACTTCTAAGTAGAATTGTATGAATGTAATCTAACTTTTACCTGTTAGCTGGTTTTACAAGTTACTTACAAGAAGTCTACAAACACTAAAACTAAAATAATTGACTATTTATGAGGAGTTGCTAAGCACGTTCTTAATATATCTTTCAATAGAAAGAAATTAATACAGCCTTAGAAATTAATTAATTTGCTTTAATATGTGCCATAGGGGACACTGGAAGCACCTCCATCACAGGAACACAAGTTGGAGTTGATGTTGACTCGGCTCAAAAAGTATGGACTACATTCCAAGCACTTGGAGATATTGCTTTTTCTTACTCCTATTCAATGATTCTCATTGAGATTCAGGTACTATACAAATTGAATCTTATCACTGCATGTTTAAATCTTGAAGTTCATATTATGTTTTTTCCTATATTTCAAAATCCTCAACATGATTAGATTGAAATAGAAGTGTCAAAGATATTCAAAATACACCAAATTCTTTATATTCAATTGACTAAACTTGTCACAAAGTTCACAATAAGATATTCCTGTTTTATTCACTGCTCTTTTTATTCAAAGATGTTTCTCAAACTCAAATACAGTTTTTTTTCGTTTTTTTATTATATCTCTTAAGTTAGGTATTCTGTTATGTTAAAACCTCTCTTCTATGGGCTTTCTCTCATCACAACATATTAAATCAAACATGACTATTTAGTACAACAGAGGATGACAGTTTAATGGTATGGTATGGTAGAGTATAACAGAGGTGACAAGAGAATTGAGGCAGGTAGAGGAGTGATGCTTGTAGAGGTAGTTTGCTGTGATGAAGTGAAGGAGAATGACGTTGTGAAGTATATGCAGAGAGCAGAAGTGGTTCGGGGTAGTGTTGTAAATGCAGCAAAAGCAATGAATGAAGTTTGGAGTTTTTGTTTTAAATGTAGTAGTGTGTTAGGGCATGAAGTGTGGTGGATATTTGTTGAAGATGAAGTAGTTCAGGTGGGATTGGCAAATGGGATGGATGTTAGCTGAGGTGAAATGTAGGGGTTTTGATGAATGTATGGGTTGCTGTGTTGTGGTGCACAATTGTCAGATATGGAGAGTGAAGAGTTGTGATAAGTGATTGTAGTATGAATTGGTGGCTTAAAATGTAACAGTATGAATTGGTGATAAGTGATTGCAATGTAACAGTAGTGAAGTATGGTTAGTTTGAGGCACAGTGAAGTATGGTCAGTTTGAGGGGGTTTGCCTGTTTGGTCAAGCAAGTAAAGGCAGGTGATGATGATTGATTGTATGGGATGGAACTACAATGTTGTATGTTTGAAGTATAATAGTATGGTTGATATGGAGGAGTGATATATAGTAGTATGGTTATATTAAAGTACAGTGGTGAATCAGGGAGTGAAAGGGAATGGTTGGAATGTGGTGTGATGATATCGGATGGATTTGAAGGATGTATTGTGAAGTGAGGAAATAAAATGAAGTTGCACTAATGTGTAGGCAAGCAGAAGAAGGGAGACTGCAGGAGTGGTGGAATGCAGTGATAGTGTTTGGCCAGAGAGTGGTGAAGGCAGTTAAGATGTTTGTGTGATTTGGTGAATTATAGTAGGTAGTGTTGGGATGTTCAGTGTTTTTTGTTGCACTGATGTGAACAGTGGGATGATAAGCAGTATTACAGTGATGTAGTGAATGTGAGTGATGACTGTGGCAGACATGTTTGGTGCAAGTGATGTCTATATAGCAGTTTTCTCATGATGCACAAATGTATGGGTTGATGGCAGGTTTTGTATCAGTGAAGTGATGGTGAAGTTTTGTCCACATAGAGTTTGGTATCTGTTTGTGGTTGTAATCAGCATGCTTATGTATTTGGCTGTTATGTAATTAGTTGTCATGTGTATGTTAAAACTATGTCAATGTAAACTTATCTAACTTTTTGGAATGTGTTGGAGTTTTATGACTCTAGCTTTATTTAGACTTTTCGTATGTGATTTTGGTTGTTTTATAATAATATTTATTACTCGTTAAATTATTCATTATTGGTATGGATATACTGTATGGGTGCTGTTGTTGTTTTTTTTAATTTGCATTTATTTTGCAACGGTCGAAGCATGTTGTTATACAGCCTTTTTACAACGGTCAGAGCATGTTGTTATACGAGGTTTTTACAACGGTCCATGCATGTTGTCAAAAGGGATTTTGCAACGGTCAATGCATGTTGTCAAAGAGTCTGTTGCAAGGGTCAATGACCGTTGTAAAAAAATTGTATTACAACAGTCTTTTACAATGTTTACTGCCCGTTGTAAAATACAGTGGACCTATTACAACGAGGCCTAATACAACGGGTGCATGCCCGTTGCGAAACACATATTACAACGGGCATTGCCCGTTGTAGAAAGGCTATTTTGTTGTAGTGTATGTTATTTAACTATAAAATATATTTCATTATCATGTTATTGTTCTCTTTTAAAATGATGTGTCTGTGACAGATATCATGTCATCCTGAAGGAGGAGTTCTTTCCACTCTTCAAAAGGCGATGACAACGGTCCATCGCAACCTCCATAGCGACATGTCGTGACTCTAGTACCTAGAGCCGATGAGTAAGTATTAAACTTTTTTCAGTATCTTAAATATTTTGTGTACGATATACTAATCTGTGTCATATTTAACACAGGAGTTTGAGCTACAACCATCAGCTGTAGTTCTATCGGTTTCGAGAGAGCCGTACAAGAGTAGGATGTCGGCTTGTTGGCCGAAGTGGGATATTAAATATCCCTCCCCACATCCTCTAGCGTATTTGGAAGGATTTTATTGTAAGTATAATATTCTGTTTTCCATTCTTAATTTGTTTTTGTCGCTTATTTATTGTTCATCTTTTATTGATTAATTTTTGGTTGCTTGTTTACCATCGTGGACATACGGTCAGATGACTTGCAGCTGGTACGACATCATTGTATGCAGAAGATGAGTAAGAACTACATGAATGTCATATTGACAGTGAGGCATAAAGGACAGAAGCCAAACTGGATGGGAGGAGTGTATGGGAAGGGTGGCTGAAATATTGTTATAGCGACGAGACGAATGTAAGTGTACTAAACTTCTATTAATTATTTGATTGGTACGTAAATATCAGAAAATATTTGGTAAGTAAATAATGTATTAAATTTAAATTTACAACCAGAGTCAGAAAGAAACTCTACAAACAGGAACAAAAATCCTGTCACTAATCGAGGATGGTCGAAGTCGTTCCAGCAGTATCGCCAGGAGTTGGTAAATTTATTAAATGCGAATTGTAAATAGTTATTGTGCTATATAATTTTGAATATATAATAATAGTACATAATAATCAATTTCAGGAAGCTGAGGCGCAGGGTCCTATGTCGTATATGGTTGTGTTTACCCGTACGCATGCCTTCGAGCATGTAAATCCAGACGGGACGGTTTCATATACATGGCGTGACGATAAATCGAGCCAGAGCCATGTAAGTATATTTTAGTTTATGTACTATTAGTAATTGTTTTAATTGTTAAATTATAATGAGTTAAGATATCATGATATTAATTTTAACTGCATTTTTATTTGTTCATGCAGTCAAGGTTTATGAAACAATGCCAGAAACTCCTGGAGGATACGGTCGAAAGAAGCTCATGACGGATGATGAGGATATTATTTTTGAGTCAATCATGGATCCACCATCACATAACAGGCGCTACGGTGTTGGCAATCAAGTGGTAATGAATAATTTATTAAGATATAACAATTTAACAATCCTTTAGTTTTAAAGAACTTCACATCGCTTTAGATTCAGTAATAATTTTATAGATATAACAATTAACACATTATATTGTAACTTTGATAGTAAGATTATAGACTAAATTAAATAAGTGTTGCAGGCCAGCAGATAGAGGCGAGCCAGCCAAATGGTCAGAGCTGATATCGATCTAGCAGAGATCGAAGAGTTGAGAGCTAGAGTGGCGCAGCTGGAAGAGAAGAACCCTCGCCAAGCCATGGAGATGACACAACTGCTGGATCAGCGTATTACTGAGTACATGCAGCAATATGGTGGCCGCTTTCCATCTTCTGCTGGTTTGGAAGGTTCTGGAGCTGATTGACCGGAGTGATAGGTATTTGCGTCATTGTTTTGTAAGTATGAATGACACATTGAGTTGATGGATTTGGATTTGAACTATTGTGTATATTGTTTGATGATACACTTGGTGGTAGTGATTCTGATATTTGAAAGTTGATTGTGGGGAGTTTGTGAAACATTGATGTATACATTGTACAATTAGATGTATGTGAATTATAGTAGTGAAGTTTGGTTTGATTTTACATGAATTAGGTTGGATTTTATATGAATTGGGTTTGGTTTATGTCTTTATGATATTTGATTATCTTTCTATGGTTTGATTTCATGTTGAATATTTGAGTTGGATATATTAAGTTGGGTGAAAGATATTGTATTTATGAATTGTGGGTGGATAGTCAAATCGCAGCCGAAATGCAGAAAAAAGTTGCAGTTTTTCGACGGCCTATAGGTCAAAATTTACCGACATGTTCTGACGGCTACAGGCGGCGAAATTCCGAAGGCTTCCACCACAAAGCATGACCGTCAACGTGGCTTCCGACGGCCGTCCGACTATCGTCGAAAGCCGTCGGAAATACAGTCGACGGACGCTGTCAGGAGCCGTCAGAAAATCTGTTCACCGGCGAGTTAATTTGTGGCGGCATTCCCGACGGCTTCCGACAGACGCCGACGGTCGGGAGCCGTTGGAAAATGCTATGTTCTTGTAGTGCAAGGGCACTTGTGGAACTTTTATGAATAAACTATATTGCACACTCATTTGGGGTGTTGACGATTTTTATCGTTAGCAGGTATTTTCCTATAACTTTATTAATAATTGATATAGAAGCGCAGTCTTCTGGTCGGACCGTGAATTTTCAAAAATATCCTTATATGTAAATAAGAGGTCAGGAATTCGAATCTCAAAAAAAATAAAGATCAACATTTATTTTCAAATTGATATTTTAAACGTAAATATGATTACAACTTCGAAACCCTATTTCGACAAAAAAATTACAATTTTTTCTTTATACTTTTTGTTTGCACCAAAATTGGGCAACACCCTTCGGAAGTCTTTGAAGAGATAATAAATGAAGAACTTAAATTGGAAATGAAGATTACCTAACAAAAACTCCAAGTTACAGAAAAGTAAATTGCACAGAAGACAAGAATTTAGAGTGGTTCGGCGATGCGCCTACGTCCACTATGAAGTTTTATCACTTTATTGCTTAATACTTGAAGGTTACAAGTGTTTTGAAGCAAATTACAGCAGACAACAGACTTGAATTCGAAATCAGCAGCCAAGGTGGTGGTATAGATGATTCTGGCAGCCTTTAGGCGTACTCTTTCTCTCCAAATTCTCCGACCTCTTCTCTGAATGACCAGGGGCTTTATTTATAGGTGTGGAAGGCCAAAATCCCGTCTAAATCATGGAGAGGCTGCTTGGCACGTGACGGGGGGCCCACAGGCCCGCGTTCTTGAAGTGCGTGCCCAGTTTGGGATCGATTCGAAGTGAACTTCGAATCGATCAAAAAATTGTCCAATTGCGATGAAACTTGGCGTGGACGTTCTTCATCATGTAGACAAACTTCTGTAAAAATTTCATGGGATTTGGATCAGTAGATCGGGAGTTATGATCGGTTCGAAATTGGGTGTTCGGCATGCTGTTTGGTTCGAATCGATGGAATCGATTCGTTCGAATCGATGCATGGCCGAAGCGAATACTTCGAATCGATTGGGGCGCGCCTGTCTTCGAGCCGATTCATGTTCGTGCTAGCTTAGCCGCTTTGTTGGATTCGAAGGTCGTCTTCGAATCGATGGAGTGGATTCGAAGTTGTCGAAGTCGATGGAGTCGAAGGTGAGTGATGGAGTCGAAGATGATGGATGGATTCGAAGGTGAGCGATGGAGT
The DNA here is from genome assembly GCA_030765085.1 of Allium cepa. Taxonomy (NCBI): domain Eukaryota; kingdom Viridiplantae; phylum Streptophyta; class Magnoliopsida; order Asparagales; family Amaryllidaceae; genus Allium; species Allium cepa. The sequence goes on from CM060938.1 coordinate 561,227,594, forward strand.
CGAGGCTGTGATGGGTTCGAAGCTATTAATGGATTCGAAGCTGTGGTGGATTCGAAGCATAGGAAGGACTCGAATTTGTGATGGATTCGAAGTAGGGAGTTCCTTAGATGGATTCAAATGTCGCCTCTTCCTATGGGTTCGAATATGATGGGTTCGAAATAGATGGTTTCGAACACGATGGTTTCGAACACGATGGTTTCGAACACGATGGGTTCGAATATGATGGGTTCGAACACGATGGGTTCGAACCGAGCAATGTGCACCTTCTTAACTTGAATCCATCATAACTTGAGCGTACGACCTCGGATTGACTTGAAATTTGAAATGCTGGCTTCTATGGTCTTTCTTGTCATGCCCTATCAATTGCGGCCCGATCCAGGCTCGGACAAAATTCATCGATATCCATAGCGAAGAGAAGTGCAACCAATCTCTGAGACGAACTGCCCTTTGTTTTTGGCCAATCTTTTGGTATCACGGCTTTGCCAAAAAGCGGGATAACATTTTGCCCCCCAAAGTACGTCTTGTGGGAACATGACGTGCTTTGAATAGCTGCCATTTCTTTCTGAAAAATCATTGCTCTCTTTTTGTTGAGACTCGTACGCTGTATTACTGCAACCTTGCCTTGATATGATTGATTGCTGTATAATAGCGCTTAGCCGTTGGCTGTTGTAGTTGTAACAGGATGACTGTTTGATCCCTGTAAATGTCTAAAATCAAATGTTAGTTCGATAGGTATGCACATATACTAGTTTGACCCTTGTTAACGTCGTGCGTTCACGAGTCATGTCGGTTTTGTTCGCTATTGAATTTCGTATCGATTCTCTCCTGAATCGATTTTAGATTCAAGTCAAAGCATTGTTTTTATGGTTGTCTATGATTATCCTCTTGTATCGATCCTCTCCTGAATCGGTATACAAGGTAGACAAGTAATTTTTCAAATCATAGCGATTCATTTGCTCTCATAGACGTCCTTTGATGGATTCAAAGTCACGTCTGTTCGGATCGATCGTCTTCGAGTCGACGGTTTTTTAATCCAGCCTTTGCTTAGTGCTTCCTTGAATCGATGATTCCTCGCACCGATAAAGTTGGGATGGATTCGATCGTGTAAAGGTAGGAAGGCAATGGATTCGAAGTGAAATTTGAGTTGTAACAACGTTCGATGGTTGTTTTAAGTCCTTCCTTTTGTACCGATCCTCTCCTGGATCGCTTTGGGATGTTAGAATGTATGCTTCGTATCGATGGATATGTAATATTGGATCTTGGATTGATGGATACAAGTGTAATGTTTTGTGTTGATGGAGTTGAACGATCCAGACATAATCGTGCAGTGATTGTTTGCGGAGGATATGCCATCTCTCATTCGTCTATTCAAGAAGAATTCCCCACGGTAGATAGCCTTTGATAGGAGTCACCCATGACCCCTTTCTTGGATCCATCTCTAAAATCTAGTTGATCTTCATCTTTCAGCGCTTGGAATAGTAAATATCTCTACTGGGATAAAGTCTGTTTGTTGCGCATCCCCAGAGTTGGCTAGCTCAGCCAATGATTCGGCCTTTTCGTTTTGTTCTCTAACGATTGGGATAGTGGCGTAATACTAGAAGTCGGCTAGTATCTCTAGGATACAATTGAGATAAGGAGCAAGACGTTGCCCCCTAGTCAGATAGTCCTCCCTGACTTGGCACATTAAGAAGAAATCATATAAGATATGTAAAGCTTCCATTCCTATTCTTTTTGTAAGTCTTAGCTTGGCGACTAAGGCTTCATACTTAGCTTTATTATTCCATTTGAGTAAACTTTCAGACATTTAAGGTTGCCATTGGTCCCATCGTAACGGTTGGTCGGTACAAACATTAACAGGGTAAGCTTGTCAATAGCCAGCTTTCATTGCATATTAGTCTTTGGATTAGTTTATCTTCACATAGCATTGCGATGCTTATGGCGTGTGTTGACATGACCTAATTAAGGTATAGATCTTCACGATCCAAGATCTTGGGTAAAATGGGAGGCCTCTCTGAGCGACCTATCAGAGCTGCTTGGTTTCCTCCATATACGGATGACTCTAATCTTCAGCATTTTCTGACATTAGCCTCAATCCTACGAGAATTGATGACGAAACCCGAGAATTCATTTTATACAACGCTGAAAAGACCCTTTCAAAGGATTAAATTTTATTCTGCGGTTGTTGGATAGCGCTGAATATCTTTGCCAAGTGATCGATGCGGTCGCTTGATGGTCGTGATCTCATGAGCATATTAACCACATATACTTTCATTGATCGGCCGATCTGATTTTCGAATGATCTATTAATCGTCTTTTGGTAAGTAGCATAAGCATTCTCAAGTTTGAATCCATGGATTGCAGCATAGCACTATAGGCTCGGGTCAGTAGCGAAACAGTTGTATTCCTTGTCTGGGACATGTTTCAATATTTGATTTTATTTGGTGTTTCGTGTACGTGGATGAGAGTAATTCATGTCTAATGATTGAGTCAATTAGTTGGTTGATCATTGGATATGGAAAGCTATGCTTCGGCCATGCCTCGTGCAAATCTGAGTAGTCGACGTAGATCTGCCACTCCCCATTTGTTTCTTTCGTAAGTAAAGGATTGGATACTCATTTTGGGTAGAGGGCATCGTGGATAAACCTATTGGTTTTGAGTAGATTCGCCTCCTCCTTTAGTGCAGCAGATCTTTCTAGATCCGTGTCGCTTCGTTTTTATTCACCGATACATGCTTCGGGTTGACATTTAATGCAAGGTTCTCAATAGTTGGTGGGGGTCCATATGTATATATGAGATCGAGTCCAAGCGGACATACCAAATTCACCTGGAGCAATGCAGTTGACTCTTGCATCATCCTTGCGAAGAGTTGTGATTTGATCTACAATACCTGTGATGGCTTGTAGGCACTTCATGTGCTTATTTGCAATGGTAAACGATCAGGTTCGTAGGGATGTGGAACTAAAGGCATAGTAGAGTTTAGCCTTGTGTCGCATGCTGCAGCATAGCTGGTTCCGGCTATGAGTTGGAATCTACTTGTGTTTCCGAGCAATGCGCTTTCCATTCAATGTACTTGCAATCCATTGCTCATCGGAAGGGCCAGAATGATGATTAGTTTCCCATAAGTCCAGGCGTCGATCTGATGATTCTATCTCTAAGCATCCTTTCAGTCGTAACTTAAAGTTGTTATGAATACTAGGCACGAGCTATAGGATTGAGTAGTCGTATCCAGTTCTTGGATGATCACATTCATGCCCCCAGTCTCGGGTTGATGGATGTATTATGCGAATGATCGAGCCTAGCTTCTGCTATGTTTATACTGTAGTCCAAGCCATAAGAGCCGGAGTTGTTCGACGAACGATCAAATTATTTTCATCTTAATTCTCATGCGTGCCAGCAACGTAGATAATGTCCGCTTCAATTTCGCATTCTGTCCCATTGAACCATAGGATCGAGTTAATCAATGGAAAGCTGAGTAGTGCCTTATCCTGCATTCTGTCCAAGTTCTTTCCTCTAGGCAGAATATCTCGTTGCCTTATCGACATTCACTTTGCTGCTTATGTTTTCATACTCGAGGAAACATATGAAGAATAAATTGTCCAGTAAGATTCAATGCAGGATTGATGCTTTCTCGAACCGAGGGTAAGAATCGGTGTGCGGACATTTAGGTTATACTTGTTTTGAATTGCTCGTTTTGTCAGATTTGGTTAAGAGCCAAAGAATGAATGGTCGCATTGCGTTCTTTTGGAGTTAGGTAATCAACTACGTCCGTTTCGATTTACGTTCTCCCGTCAGATCTAGGGACAAAGTCAGCTCAAATGTAGTCAGGTCATGCTCATCCAGTCTCATGCACTTCCTGGCGGATCGATGGAAGGCGACGGAGGACGAACGGTCAAGTCACACTCATTCGCGGTTCTATCCATGCTCTGGTGGTCGAAGGTGTTCGATGGGTGCTCGGGTCACATCGAATTATAGTCGAAGAGAATCGATATTGGTCGTCGATTTAGCGACACAATGTTGAATGTACGGACCTCATTGCCTATCGATCCTTTGGTATGATATGAAAGGTGCAAATCGATATTGCCCGTCGATCTGGTGGTACGATATAATTGGCTTCTCGTAACTTCGAGCATCATTTTGATTGGTTAGCATTAAGGCCTCCTTGCAGTCGTTGCCTTAAATTGTAAAGGAATCTGAATAGCTAGCAATGTAGCGAGTCTCATTTCTCTTCTTTCAATGATTTGTTCTTATGCCACCAGTCTTGGGTTAGCAGAGTTAGTTTGTGGACGGTCCAATTGCATCTGTAGCGAGTTTATACTCCTCTCGTCGACTTTAGGTCGGAATTGGTGAATGAATGGTCGAATCACATTCTTCATCTGTCTATGGTCGCAGTCGCCCTCTGGGGACTAGAGGCAGTTGAAGGGACATTAGTCACACCTAATTGATGTTCATTACCATGTCCCCCACTCTTGGGACTAAGAATTTTAGCAGAAAATGGTCAACCGCATTTTCCTCGATTAATTCCTCCGGCACTTGTCAATGGCGAAAGTCGAAGTATAGTCGGTCACATTGCGGCAACTTTAATTTGATGTTTCTCCGATTGAATTGGAGGAAGGAGTTGATTGGCAGATGGTTGGGTCATATCCGTCCACATTGTATGCACAACTCGCTAGATCATTGGCTAGAGTTAGCAGATGTACGGTCGTGTCATGTTCATTTGCGGTAGGATGGGTAGTCACATCCATTTAGAATAAGATGTTCAGCTAGGTCCGTTTTGCGAATGTACATCTCCCTGTCGAATCGAGGAAGAAATCTTGTCTTGTTGGGTTGGAGTGCATTCCTAAAAGATTATGTTATAGGTCACGTGCCGGGAATAAGTGTTGATGCATGAACGGTCATGTCGTGCCCGCTTAGTGCTAGATAGTCGGGTCACAATCGATTTTTTATGATAAGTGTGCCCCCATGTCAGGGGAAGATTTGGAAAGAAGAAAGTCTAACCACATCCGCTTTTTGTACTACAGAACTTGCTGCGGAATTAGAATTGATAGATGGACAATAAAATCGCATCCCTTCTGGTATTTATATTCCAATCCATGCTTCGAGGATTGGAGTTGGTTGATGTTTACAATCCAGTTCACACTCTGGGAATTTGGAATTAGTTGATGGGTGGTTAGTCATACCCATTTGGAATTCGTGCTCCAATCCGTGCTCTCAGGACTTGAGTGAGTCGTTGTTTTATACTCCAATTCATCCTCTGGGAATCTGGAGTTTATTGATGTTTATACTCCAGTTCGCACTCTGGGAATCTGGAGTTAGTTGATGTATGGCCGTTCACACCCATTTTAGTGTTTATACTCCAGTCCGCACTCTGGGGACTTAGAGTCATTAAATGTTTATACTCCAGTTTGCAACTTTGACTTGGCATTCGCACTCTAATTCACACTCTGGGAATTTGGAGTTGGCATTTGTATTTTGGTCCGCGCTCCGGGAACCAGGAATTGATGTTTATACTCCACTTCACGCTCTAGGGAATTGGAGTTGACATTTGTATTTTCCGGTTCGCCCTCCGGTAACCTGGAATTGATGTTAATGCTCTGATTCACGCTCTGGGAGCCTGGAGTTAGCATTTGCATTTTGGTTCGCACTCCGGGAACCTGGAATTGATGTTTGTACTCCGACTCGCGCTTTGGGAATCTGGAGTTAGCATGGATGCTTCGGTTCGTGCTCCGGGAACCTGTAATTTATGTTTATACTCCAATTCATGCTTTGGGAACCCGGAGTTCGCATTGATGGGTTGGTTCGCACTCCGGGAACCTGGAATAGATGTTTATACTCCAATTCATACTCTGGGAAGTTGGAGTCAGCCAATAGATGGCCAGTCACACCTATTTGGGCTTTTTAGGAATTCGTTCACACTCTGGGAATGATGGATTTGATGTTTATACTCCAATTCGCACTGGGAATTTGGAGTCCGTTCACACTCTGGGAACGATTTATTGGATGTTTATACTCCAATTTACAGTCTAGGAAGTTGGAGTCCGTTCGCACTCTGGGAACGACTTATTGGATGTTTATACTCCAATTCACACTCTGGGAAGTTGGAGTCCGTTCGCACTCTGGGAACGATTTATTGGATGTTTATACTCCGGTTCGCACTCTGGGAACCTAGAGTTGATTGCAGGACTGTCGTGTGTCAGTCCAGTTCGTCCATTGATGTGATGGCTTGCCCCCGAGAGGTGGGTTTCGCTTAGCAAATGATCGGTGGGATCTCGATTACTTTCCACTTATCTTCCATCAACGAAGGAGGAGACTTGGTTTATGGACGGATGAATCACATCCGTGTTCATTTGGATCCCGCTTCTGCCAAGCCTAAGGAGTAAGATTAGTGTTCTGGCAAGCTTTGAGCTCGAGCAGAGGAGAGGATGGCTGAACTACATCCACTTTGAGTTGTGTATTTTCCCTTAAGCTGGGGGCAAGAGTTGGAGAGTAGACGGTCGAGCCACGTCCACTTTACGCTTTGCACTCTTCCAGTCGAGTTGAGGAAGAGAGTTGGAACGATGGCTCATGATGGTTTGTGAGTAGGTAGTCATTCATTGATGACTATAGATTGATGGTTGGCCCCTGATGAAGTTGGTTTAAGGCATGATTGTTTTGCCAAATCACAGATGCAAACTGGAGAGTGAATGATCAAATCATATCCACTTTAAACATATGTCCTCAAATTACCCCAAGTTCTAATGTAGGATTGGATGCATAGATGGCCATGTCACGTCGACTCTCGGTGTGATTTAAATTTTATTGGGCATCCGAGGAAGCATAAGTATTTTGGTGAGCTTCAAGTAAGAGATGGAGAGTGCATGGTTGGGCTACATAACTCCAAGTCTTTCTCAAATCTTCTGACTAAATTGCATAGGCATGTGAGTGGATGGTCGGTTGCATTCACTTCGTACTGGAGCCCTAAACTTGTCTGTCTCTTCCACTTTGATGGCCTGCCCTAAGTCAGGTGCGTATAGCAACCGACGAGTGGTTGAATTATGCTCGCCATGATGATACCTAAATGACTTTATCATAGTCCACGGAGGTTGTTTTGCACCCGTCCTTAAGTACTCGGTTACCTGCATCATTTGCAAGTAGTTTAATTCAAGTCGATTATATCTTGCAACATAAACGAAATAGAAATAGAAATAATTCAAAAGAGATCGGATAAAATCTCATTGATAAGTGAAGCGGCGTCGTATGCTCGCTATTGCACTTCGGTCCAGCCTTTCACAGTTGGGAGTCTAACGCAAATGGTTCAGTTTGATCAAAGTTCCAATTGAGGTCGGGGGTTCCCGGCTCTTCATTTTATGGGGCTTGAACATATTGCCAGAGCTATCCTTTCTGGAGCAGCCTTATGGCGTTGGCATCCATGATAGTCATATAAAGAAAAGGAGCTTCCCGATTTAGAGTATGGAGCAGGTTCTCTTGTATGTCGCCAAGTTGATCCTTCGTCTGATTCATTAACGTAATGTTGGCCTGGACATGTTGGTGTAGTCGTCGGCGACTATCCACCAATTCTGTTATCAAACTCTGGAAATAAGCTTTTGTGCTGATTTCATTTATTAGTGTTGGCAGCAACGGGCTGTAGATTTTGATCAGTTCATTGGCTGCCAGCTTCTTTATTCCCTTTAGCAATATGAGAAGTAGAAATGATATACCTAACTACGATTGACAGTCTTCTTTGAGAAATAGGGGATACAACGCATTTGATGGTATTCATCACTTTTCGTGGACTCCATTCACCATTCTCACTTCATGAGGTAGTGGTGGAGGTTGAATTTCCATAGTACACGGACATAGTCGGCATGCTGAATTTTAGTTAGAAATTCTACGTGTAGGATGGTCTCAATGAATAGGCCCTGACTGGGAACGATACTCGAATCAACATTATCAAGTCCATTTTATGGTTACGGGGTCTTGTGATACTGGTGAATGATGTATGCCCGACTGCCTAATGTTCGAGTGGTTGGTAATGTCGATCGGATGGTGAGTGGATTAATATGGGCTCATTGATTGGTGATTATTTCTAATTTTCACCATGAAGGAGGCTCGCATAAGATAGTTAGGAAGTCCTCATAGAGTTGTATGTCATGCTTTTAGTCATATGGACATGGAATGATTAAGATACGGGCATATGAAGATGGTTCAGTGGTGAACAACTATGTTTTGAGTTGGCAGAGTAGACAAGGCAGGGTAGTCGTAATACTAGCCATCGCACCATAATTGTCAGTTTAGGAGTTTTAAAAGCTGGTTAATTGGAGGAAGTTGCAGTCCACTTTAGAAGCATGATACATTAATCAACCCTAGTTCGTGCCATATTAGCTAGGTTCTCCAGCCTCTGGGAGCACCATTTGAATAGTATTTCAATACCCATTCCTTGATTGCAACTCAAAAATTGCTATTGTAATCTCCTACTTCCCGTCCAGTCATGGAACGACCTGAATGTTCCTTTATTTAAGTTGAGGTTTGGATTAACTATGCTGGTGCTCTGCGCTGCGGCTAGGGTTCGGGGGGGTTTCCCCCCGAATTTTTTTTTTTAGCCTCTTTTTAGGAAATTTAGATCGTACCCGATTTTTTTTTTTTTTTTTAAATGATGGATACGAAATGTTCGTTCGCATCGATGGTTCGAGCGCTTAAATGATGGATCGAACTAAAGGCAGATAGATGGATACAAACTGCATGTGCGTATTGATGCGAAATGGAGGCAGATGGATGGGTACGAAGTACCTGTGAGTATCGATTCGAATTGGAGGCAGATGGATGGATACGAAGTAGCGCTCCATGATGGATACGAAGTAGCGCTCCGTGATGGATACGAAGTAGCGCTCCGTGATGGATACGAAGTAGCGCTCCGTGATGGATACGAAGTTCACCGCATTTCTGGATTCGAAGCTATGGATACGAAGTTCACCGCATTTCTGGATTCGAAGCTATGGATACGAAATTCACCACATTTCCTGGATTCGAAGTTATGGATACGAAATTCACCACATTTTCTGGATTCGAACCTATGGATACGAAATTCACCACATTTTATGGATTCGAACCTATGGATACGAACTTCACCACATTTTCTGGATTCGAACCTATGGATACGAACTTCACCACATTTTCTGGATTCGAAAATATGGGTTCGAAAATGATCATATTTTCATGGATTCGAACATATGGATACGAAATTCACCATATTTTCTGGGTTCGAAAATATGGATACGAAAACCATCATTTTTTCTGGATTCGAAAATAGGGGTACGGACTGCATGATGAATATGGTTCTTCTTAGAGTTTAGAGCAATCTGAATAGAATAGAAGGAACCCATGAACGATAGATCTGGATCTCTCTCTTAGATTTATTCAATCCGGTATCGATGACAGATCCAACGAGCAGGAGAAAATCTAGGTTTTCTCAGTGAAAGCACCAAAATGTTTGCACCAAAATTGGGCAACACCCTTCGGAAGTCTTTGAAGAGATAATAAATGAAGAACTTAAATTGGAAATGAAGATTACCTAACAAAAACTCCAAGTTACAGAAAAGTAAATTGCACAGAAGACAAGAATTTAGAGTGGTTCGGCGATGCGCCTACGTCCACTATGAAGTTTTATCACTTTATTGCTTAATACTTGAAGGTTACAAGTGTTTTGAAGCAAATTACAGCAGACAACAGACTTGAATTCGAAATCAGCAGCCAAGGTGGTGGTATGGATGATTCTGGCAGCCTTTAGGCGTACTCTTTCTCTCCAAATTCTCCGACCTCTTCTCTGAATGACCAGGGGCTTTATTTATAGGTGTGGAAGGCCAAAATCCCGTCTAAATCATGGAGAGGCTGCTTGGCACGTGACGGGGGGCCCACAGGCCCGCGTTCTTGAAGTGCGTGCCCAGTTTGGGATCGATTCGAAGTGAACTTCGAATCGATCAAAAAATTGTCCAATTGCGATGAAACTTGGCGTGGACGTTCTTCATCATGTAGACAAACTTTTGTAAAAATTTCATGGGATTTGGATCAGTAGATTGGGAGTTATAATTGGTTCGAAATTGGGTGTTCGGCATGCTGTTTGGTTCGAATCGATGGAATCGATTCGTTCGAATCGATGCATGGCCGAAGCGAATACTTCGAATCGATTGGGGCGCGCCTGTCTTCGAGCCGATTCATGTTCGTGCTAGCTTAGCCGCTTTGTTGGATTCGAAGGTCGTCTTCGAATCGATGGAGTGGATTCGAAGTTGTCGAAGTCGATGGAGTCGAAGGTGAGTGATGGAGTCGAAGATGATGGATGGATTCGAAGGTGAGCGATGGAGTCGAGGCTGTGATGGGTTCGAAGCTATTAATGGATTCGAAGCTGTGGTGGATTCGAAGCATAGGAAGGACTCGAATTTGTGATGGATTCGAAGTAGGGAGTTCCTTAGATGGATTCGAATGTCGACTCTTCCTATGGGTTCGAATATGATGGGTTCGAAATAGATGGTTTCGAACACGATGGTTTCGAACACGATGGGTTCGAATATGATGGGTTCGAACACGATGGGTTCGAACCGAGCAATGTGCACCTTCTTAACTTGAATCCATCATAACTTGAGCGTACGACTTCGGATTGACTTGAAATTTGAAATGCTGGCTTCTATGGTCTTTCTTGTCATGCCCTATCAATTGCGGCCCGATCCGGGCTCGGACAAAATTCATCGATATCCATAGCGAAGAGAAGTGCAACCAATCTCTGAGACGAACTGCCCTTTGTTTTTGGCCAATCTTTTGGTATCACGGCTTTGCCAAAAAGCGGGATAACACTTTTCAATTTTTTTTTATCAAAACTATATAAAAATTCTAAATTTAATAATTTTATACAGGGTTTTATACGCACGGTTGTATGTGCCAAAAAATCGTGTGTGTATCTGTGTGCGCGCGCCTGTAATTTCATAAAGTATAGTAGAATTATATAAAATCGTAATAAAAAGTGCATTCAATGTAACTTTGAAATTAATGAAAAATTGATATTTGTTGATATTTAGAAGTGAAGGGACACTAAAATACGAAAATGGAAGAAGAAAAATGTATGAAAGATCGTCATTATGGAGATTCATATGTATAACTGCGATAATATTTCAAACTTCACAAATAATAATATAAATTGAAATTTACGCTAAGCCGGATTCGAAGTCGTGATCTTATGGTCAACTGTTACTCTACTTCGACTATTAATGATGATAATAAATAAAATAAAATAATATAACTAAAGCTATTTAATTTTGCTATTAATTAGTTCCGAGATGGTAGTTTGCACAAAATCTATCCAGACTTGCACACAATGGAAAAACTCGTTAGTTCATTCACTCGTTTTTTATAAACTAAAGGATTTTTTTTTTCATTTTAGCCTCGTTTTAAAACTTATTAACGCGAATAGCCAGTTTTAAAACTAATATCAAATATAGCTCTGTTTTGACCAGCTCAGTGGTGAGCTGGCCGAAATGCACTGACGACTTTTCAAAAGTCGTCAGTGTAAATTTTTTTTTTTAAAAAAAATGCATTGGCAACTTTTGAAAATGAGCCAATGTAAATTTTTTCTTTTTAAAAAAAACACTGGCGACTTTTCAAAAGTCCCCAAAGAAAAAGTTACACTTGCGACTTTTGAAAAGTCGTCAGTGCATTTTGGCCAGTTACCGCTGCGTTGTTCAAAACAGGACTATATTTAATATTAGTTTTAAAACGAGTCTATTTGCGATAATAAGTTTTAAAACGAGGCCAAATCGAAAAAAAATCCTAAACTAAAATATATACAGTGAATTAAAAGAAGTGTGTGCACAGGAAATCGATCTGCTACAGTACAAAAGGAGCAGTCATGTGGCAATGTCTTGAGAGATAGCTAATAACAAAATGATGGGAGGTGTTCCATAATTATTTAGGGTTTTTGCCCCCAATGTTATAGGGTTTTATTCTGTCATTGTGTTTAATGTTTTGTCATCCCAATGCCCATATACAAAGACAGAGAGAATCCACAAGGCAAAAGACAAAGCCTAACGTGCACGCATTTTGATTCTAACCGACTACTGCAATCCATCAGCTAAAGTTAAGACCAAATTAAGTAACATATTCTGCTCCTAATCTATTTACATTTTATCTCAGTTTAACTACATGACAGCTTTGTTGAATCTTGTGCTTGACTTCTTGCTTCTTATTAACATTTGTTTGATGTACTTCAGTTAGTAGCTGTTGAACTAACATATAAAATATCAATAATGGATCACAAAAATATTTGAACAAACTTGACTTTAATACACTGTGTTCAGAGTGTAACAGGAATGATACTTAACAAAACCACAGTGTGTTTTATAGAACTTAATTTGTTATTAGTTAGAAATTGTACCTAATGGTTGACAGCAAATTAATTTCAAAGCTTAGAAGAAGCATATTACGTGTAGAAAGATAAAAATAGTTTTATATCACATTTTATGCTAAATGTTGTGTGACAAGTAATATGATATCCTAATTAAACACTAGATAGTTGATGGTTCACTTTCTTTATATATGTTAGGAAAATAGTAGTCACAAGATATAGATTGGTTAGGCAGGGAAAGAAAACATCCACCTACCGTGCACCAATCATCAATTAATTTCATTTAATTAACTATTAATCAAACTTGTTTTATTTCTCACAAATATAATTTGATAAAGCATACATAACACACCCCAAAATCTAACCCACTTTCTCCACCCTAACTAAGCAATATCTTCTGTATAAATAAGCCTTAACTTTCTTCCTGGTATTTTTCCTCAGAATTACATTTTTGTTTTTCCTATAATATTTTTTAGTTTTGTTGGTGTGAGAGATTGAAGCTGCCAGCATGATCTGGTTATCTGTTAATTCATATCCGTTTTAATTGTGTGTTTTGTTTGTTGATCTTATTGTCATCATTTTCAAGTCTGTATGTATACTGATCTAAAATCGGTTTATTTTTTGATAACTAATCATTACTTTGTTAATAAAAAAGATTATTTCATAAATATTGATGTATACTGATACATATTTTTCTACAAATTGATTTCTATATATTAATAATTTTAGTTCATCTTCGTTATTTTGGTATAACTTGATAAATACACATGGGGTTTTAGTTTTTTTATTTGTTAGATCATCTTGCAGCTTCAATCACTCTCCAACAAGTGATTACTATTCTCTATGTACATACACTAGTATCCAGATTGTTAGTTCATCTATCAACTTCAAATTAAGGTATGCATGTTTCTATCTGTCATGAATCTCCATCTTTATTTATGTATGCTCATGCATTTTATTATGTTGATTACATTTTGTTCTCGAGGATGATCGTACTCTTTGTTGTAGCTAGCTTCACCGTTCATCCATCAACCAAAGTGTAATGTGCACATTTGAATGTGAACAAATTGTTGTAATTAAGTTATCTATTCTAGATCGATTTATCAAATAATTATATTTCTAATGTTAGGGGAAAAAAAAAACTTAATTTGTGCCTTCTAATATGTGCACATTTTTGAGCATGTAAGATTTGATTTACATATCCACTATTGATGTTAATATTCTTTTTTGATTGCAATGTAATTGGTCCATATATATTTTTGGGCAGCATAAAGTTCTTCAATATCATGCACACTTATTGAAACACATGTCCATGATATTTGTTGAAAGATTATTTTCTTAGACATAAGAAATATTATCATGCTTGTAAGTTGATACAACCCAATCTTGCATAACCAAATACAATGTGTGTAACATCAAATACTTCCTGTTATGATATATTACATATATAATATATAATAACACAATTGAAATATGCTGGAAACTAAAATTAGCATGTATTTCAAATTTTTTAATTATCACTTTAGGATTCAATATCGAAACAATTGTTATTGTTTACCCAGTTTAGGATTCAATATTACGATAAGAAGAAATACATGAACTAAAGAGGAAAATTACAATCAGGGAAAAGGTATATATGCATGCATATAGAAGATAAAAAAATAACAAAAATATGAAAATGTCCAAGGTAAGTTGTACATGAACATGTGGTAGCTTGGAAGAAGATGCACATTGCAATAATGTGGATGATGCAAAGATTTGACCTAACCTTATTATACCATGTGCTTTCATTGCTTACTTGCCTCCAGAAAGCAACTACGCGCAATAACCCTATATATTATTTATTAATTAAGATTTCGACTATAAAATATTCCTGATGTTGTACATATGTATATCTAATTACAATACACACCCTGCCACTAACAATGATACGACAAGAAAACAAACGGTATAATGTTCATATTTCTTAACATATGTCTGCAAATGTCAAATCTAAGAGGGTTCACTTCGCTAAGCGATGTCTTACCACCGTTTATTAAAATTTCTCAACAGGAGACTGTTATGTATTATTTGCTTGTTAGATGATCAAGTTCTTGACAATGATGAGTAAATGGGTATAAAATAGAAAGGTGTACAGCAAAAAGTCATATGGGGTATTTGGACGAGTGCAGAATGTACATAATCTGAAGAGCCCGGGTCTCATTTGAATGCAACAAACTTCTTTAACAAAAAAATTGATTTTTGGGACATCAACTTCAACATTTATTCATGAAGATACATTCATGCCAAATTGGCACTTCCCACTCCACCGCATGCACCACACGCTGTCGCACCTCATGCCACCGCATCCCACGTCGCCCTACACCTACACTCCTTCACCGCTCATAGCCGCAACCTTCCATATATGTCGCTTCTTCAAAACCTAACCCTAACAAATAAAATAATGTCTTCGCTTGCTGTCTACCGTGCTGTCTACCTCTTTCAGCATATCACAACATCGTTGCTCATCTCATCTTGCTCGACAATCATTGATTTTTTGCAAATATAGCAGCATTTAAGAAAATGATAATATACAATATCATTATACGAGAAAATAACGTAGAAAAATAATATAACAACTACAAAATGCTATTCAGACGTATTGTTTAACCATAAAATGCTACTACAAGATAAGATCAACCGTTACAAGATAAAATTAAAATATAAGTACTCTTTTCTTTTAAATTCACGGATCAAAATTGATACTACACGGTAGCATTATAACATAATTATAACAAATATCACGATAAATATTCAAAAAGCTAAACAAAAATAATACCACACTTACAAAGTTATGTAGTAGTGTTATAAATTAGTTTATGAAAATAGTATTAAAAACTTCAATAAGTAAAATGAAAATGATATCACCTGTACAAAAATAATAAAATGATACTAGAAGGTGAAATTTAAAAATCTTAATTCAAAAATGATGACACAATACACCAATATCGCTACAAACGTAAATATTTTAATATACTTCATAGGGTGATACTAAAATTCATGAATGGTACTATAAAATAATGTTGTAGGATACAATATAGGCATCGTATAAAAAATGCTACTATAAAATAGCATTATTAATATAAGTAGACATAATTATATTTATTTAAAAAAAGTTTACATAGTAGCATCACTACGCACATCTAAAAGGATGCTACATTATTTATAAATTGCAACTACAATTCAAAATATGCTAGTACAACTGCTATTATAGTTCATAAAATGCTATTATAAAATAACATTATCAGCAGAAATATACATAATTATGTTTGTTTAAAAATAACTAAAAATGATGCTACATAATAGCTGTACAACCCAATGTTGATAAGCAATTAATGAAAAATTTAATAATAAAGTCTAAAACGATTAAATGGTTTTAAATTATAAAAATTTGGGAATTTTATGTGATCTGGAAATATAGGAGTTTTTTCTTTGATATTTAAATGATGAAGTATTTTTGGTGAAGATGGAGATTTTAACAATAAAATATTTATCATTGAGATTTGAAGAAATGATAAAATGTTGTTGGAATTAAAATTACATTGGTAGAATTATTTGATGGAATTGGTCATTAAGTAAATTATTTCATGTAATTATTTTTGATGTGATATTATCAATAAATATGATTTTTATATTTTTGAATAAATATTGTTATTTTTGAACTTGAAATGATTTCTAAAGTAAAAATAAAAATGGTTCAATAATTATATAAAGTCAAATAATAAAAATACAGGAGTTTAGAGATTTATTTTCATTAGAATGAATTTTTATTTCATTTATATTGGGAATTTGGAACTTATTTGCAAAATGAACTTAAAAATGCAATTAAGCGATAACTATTTTAAAATGGGCAAGTGGTGTAAAATAAAATTTTATGAAAATGTGCAATTTGCTTGAACATTAATAGAAGGCAAATGTGTATTTTTAGTTCGGGTTTGGAGATGTATTGAGCAAAATATAAATGGTTTTGCAAATGAAAGAAGAGAATAAAATGAATTAGTTAACTGTTTCATGATCCACTAGCCCATAAAACTAACTCAAAAAGAGAAGTTAAGATTTTTCTCTCCTCATTTTTTCTACGAATTCTAGTGCCTTTATCAGTTTGCTTCAAAATCAACTTCTGTATCTCATTTATATCTTCCTGAAACAAAAAGCCAACCCTAGCTCTCTTCATCCAAAATTCAAAAATAAAAATAAATAAAACGGCCATACATTATAAAATAAAAATATAAGTCTATCATAAGGATCAACACCTCTAGGAGTAATCGACGTTAGATTTTGATCAAGTTTGGAGTCAAGTTGCTATGTGTAATGAATGGCAATTGAAGCGAAGTAGAGAAATTGAAGATGAATTGGCTTGTTATTACTAAGGTGAGTGATTCATTACTCATAAACATATTGTCTGTGTATGTGTTGTGGTGCTAGAACTAGTTTTGTACTTCTCTATACTTGATGAAACTCATTCACCGCTCACATGAGTATCAAAACTATAGCTATGATTTGATGAGGTTTTAAGGTATATATATGTGTTGTTGATGTGCTTGAATGGTTGCATAACATTGCTTTGGATTCATGCTTGCACTGGGTTGGGGGGGGGGGGGGGAATGAATCACCGGAGATGAGTTGGAACTTCAAATCTCTAGCATACATTAGGAGTAGTCGAATCGTATCATCACTAGCAGTCGACCGCCGGTGATGATACGATTCAACCACTCCTAATGTATGCTAGAGATTTGAAGTTGGTGACCAAAGGTTGATCGGTATAGAGCTTTGAGGCTCCAGGTTGCGTGCGTCTATATTTTTTTTAAATTTTGTAAAAAATAAAACAAATTTTTTGCTTTAACGTATTTTAAATATGAAAATTTTGTTTGGAAAAAGAATTATTTTCATCAGATTTTAATTCATTAAAGAATAGTGATTAAAAAACAAATAGAAATTGGTTTTGGGCTTCAAATATGCATTTAAAAATCATATTTAATTTTGAAAAATTATGGAATGATCTAACAAATATTATTTAATTTTCGAAGAATTTTATATAATTTTTGAATATAAGGAAGAGATTTCGAATATATTTATGGTTTAAAATAAGCGGAAATTAAGTTTTTGAGCTTTATAAATTCATTTGAAAATTGTATTAAATCATAGAAAATGATTGGATGACTTTTAGAAATAATATCTAATTACAAAGGAGATTTATAAAAATGGGAAAGAAATTTGGAAATGTATTATAAGGTTTGAAATCCTTATATAGTTTTGGTTTTAAATAAATGGGAAAAATTACATTTTTAACTTTTAAATAATATAAAAGCTTTTAGTTGTTTTAATATTTTTTGTAAACAGATCCTATTTTCTAAATGATTATGCACCTTGTTTGATTTTATGACGAGAATATTGAACAAAAGGAGTTAAAATATCATCTTGTATTGGACGTTCGGTACTATTTATCCCATTATTCTTGGACTTACTACATAAAATATTATTATGTGATGTGACTGCTATTGACGAGCATTATGTAAATGAGCGAGTAACACTAGGTGGCATGGGATACTTAAGTTGATATTTATTCGGTTACTTTTTATAAGTAAATGTCACACATGGGGGTGACTGACATAGGGTATTCACATATAAGGTGTAGTGAGTTGAGAGTGAGCAGGCTAAGAGCTATAAATATGTCTGTTTATTGAGTGTGTACTCCCACTGTTTTGCAAGGAGTAAACCGGATTGGGCTTGTATCCATCCTAACAGCCTTATTGCGGGGTCGCGCCTCAAATCCATGACATACCTTATGATGTGTGTGGCTGAGAGTCAAGGATGAAAGCTAACGGCTCAATGTCACATAGGCCAGTAGTATATTACCATGGGAGACTAAAGCCTATAGGAATAGTTGTAATGGCCTGTATTTTTAACGATTGGATATTTAAATAGTTTATTTAAATATTTAATCATTAATTAAATGAGGGGCCCAAAAATGTTATTTTTTCGCATAAGACCGAATCAGGAATCGAGACCGCTTTCATTTAGTTGAATTGACATTACAAATTAAAATGAGTATTAGGATCACTATCTTTCAAGAACGAACGATCCTATAGTTAAAACGGTCTCGAAATACACGAAATTAGCATCTTAGGGCACGACTCAGATGGTGACGAGATTAATACCGTTGGATCAAGAAAAATAAGGTGATGTAATGAAACGAGTTTCATGGCGATCGGATGCGTCGTGTGATCCTATGAACTCAAAATGCATGACCATTTATTTGAGAAATTAAATAGATGGAATATTTTATTATAAATGCTCTTTGAATCCATTTTCTCTCCATCTCATTTTTGGCATTTCATTGTTCATTAGCGAAGCTTGAAATTCATGGCCGATCCACTTCTAAAATTCATTTCTCCCAAACGACTCAATGATAAATCGTATCTTTTAATTACTTGAGCTCGTAATGATGAGGGCTTCGATCCTATATGATTGATCTATAGTTTTGCTACGATAGGTCAAGATCGACGTAAGGCCATGGATCCAGGGTTCCACTTGGTTAGGTCTTAGAGCATTGATATGCAAAACAGATACTATTGTCATGTTTCTATCATTGTGGTGCTTTCTCTCCACCAACTTTAGGGTTTTCTGATCCACGGTAGCAGTTTTCGTCCTTAACCATGATGAGAAGGTCGAGATTCAGGTCTTTAATGTCGCAATTGTATAGAGGGAGGCGGAGGTGAGTTTCTTGTATGTGTTGCGAGGAGATTTGGTAGTCGAGCATTATGACGAAAGCGATTGTTGATTTCGTTGTGTATTCGTTGAGAAATGAAAGAGAGAAGAGAAGCAAATGTGCATGGTCTCATTCTTGTGCACGTACAGGCTTTGGAGATGATAGATTAGTAAATAATTAGGCAATTAACTTGGTAGTTAGTTAATTAAGGATTTAAATAATCTTGATTCTTATTTCGATCATATCTTTTGCATACGAGGTCCATTTTGGATTCGGTTTCTTGAGTTACGCTAATGATAGAAAGATCTACATTTTGGTCTTGGTTTGGAAAGATTTAACTGAGGTGAGTGATATTGTCTCTCACTTTACTATGGTTGATTATTTAGTGTTATATTGACGTTCGGGAATGATTTTTGGTTTTTAAACGTGATGTTATCATTATTATTGTATATATATATATATATTATATAACAGCTATATTTTTATAAAAGAATATATAATTATTTTAAAATGATTTATAAAGGTTATCATGTATTTTCCATCATTATACCATACTTAGTGAATTATTAGATTAGATCTATTATTGATATTATTTTCCACATTAGTCGATACGAATGGATTGTTTATGTTGTACGTATGTTTTTTGGGATGGATGTATGGATGTTTGGATATATGGATGTTTAAATGTATGTTTGACTATTTGGCTTGTTTATTATTGGACTGTTTTCATTAAAAGCGTCGATTAGCGGAGATTTTATTTTAGGTAGCATCTTGTACGTTGAAGTTTCACACACATGAAAATCTAATGAATGAAATGAGTTGTAGAAGAGGGTTTGGGATACGTGCCGACGAATCTGGATTTCAAAATGGATGTCGGACGTTTCCGTTTGGTCTGTACTTAACTATCCGGTTAAGTACAAGACCAAAGGAGATGGTATTGACCATAGCAGAGTGGTCAATATCCATCACTGTCGTCGATTGGCGATTTGGCCGATATGTAGCTTGGACATTAATGAGAAATCATGGTGTATGATGTGATGATTTGTCCGTGCAACCGGTTTAGAGATTGGATGTTATTACCTTACGATGAGTGATATTGATGGTGAGGCAGTGATGTGGTGCTTTGACAAGGTGATTTTGATGGTAAGGCTCCGATACTACAGACAGTGACTCGATGATGTATGGAGTAGACCCGGAAATGATAGTTTCAAGATTGTATGGATCATGCTACACCTCGGGCTTCGGATGGCATGATAGTAGGGTTCATCGATCAAGAGCTCAGGCGGAGAGCAGGATCGAGGTGGAAGCTTGGATTAGAGTGGGGTTGTGGGTAGTGGACTGGTTTGAGTGTTAGAGCTCGTGCCCAGAAACTATAGCAAGCCAGTACGGTTCGAATCCCTATGGAGTGAGTAGGGCTCGATGGATGTGTTTGTGCCTAGGGATCGTTGATGACTTAGAGTGTTTACTGTTGTGCTTAGAGCAGGGGTACTATATGCGGGTGATACCGAGGGCAGGTAGTGATGATCATGTACCTAGGACCGCCCCGAGGTGGTCTAGTGTCAAATGGTATGAAGGTACTGTAGGAGACAACCGTCTGGGATTTTGAACTGAAAGTGCAAAGAAACACAACAGAGAACCGGGATTTCCACTAGTCCGTGACAGTTTCAGAGGGTCATATGAGTCATCATATATCTAACACATTGAGTGACAATTAGTATTGTTTGATGGATGCTATGTTTGTTATGGTTCCTCACTAGTCACATGTCACCTTAAGGATGTCACACTATGTAGGTATTGTGTTAGGAATACCTAGACACCCGACATGACTTAGTGTGTAGAGGTATGGATGGAGATACCTAGATTTTTGAAGTTTACTTAGTATGGAGTAGGGATTATAGGTGGAGATACCTAGGCATCCTGACAGATACTGAGTATGGTATACCTTTTATACGATGTTATGGAGTAGCATATTACTTATGTTTATATGCTGACTCCGTGGTTGTAGGGACATGTCAGGTGTGGTTTATATACCCTCTATTTCGTATATTATCGACTTTTATAGTATTTTGAGATATGATATTGCTCACAGTAGACTATTGTCTGACCCAAGGTTTTATGCTTTGCTTCTTATTATCTCGGGTACTCTTCAATGAGTAGATTGAGAGCATGTGGATGATTATGGAGTTCTACATGTGGATTGACAGGAGGTGATGGTTATCTATACTTATATGTGCATTGATTATTATGTTTCCATTATGTAACACTGTGGAGCTTGTTGGTGTTGATATGCTAATATGAGACAGTGTACCGGTTGAGTTTGCTTTCCCGTTGTATAAACTCTATTATGGTGTTGTATAACTTTGTGGATCTTTATTCAGATGATTATTTCACATTGATATTACTGTCTCTATTGTTTTATACATGTATTGATTATTATATTTACTCTGTTGTGATGTGACATATGCGACAGGTAATTTAGTTAGTTCATGCTTCCTTTTTCTTCCTTTTCCATTCTTTTCTCTTCTATTTCTTCAACTTATTTCTTTTTCTTTCCTTTGACTACCTATCCACACCGTTGGTGTAGGGCGGTCGTTATAGTAGCACTAAGAGCATGCAAAAAAGGCTCCCAGAGCAGACTAAGAGCTATCAGTCTCTCATCTAGTTATTGATGTGATAATATAGATACGCACTTATTTACCTTTATGGGATCAGGAGTATGTGATTAAGAGATGGCCTAATCATATGATGAGACTGATACCGAAAAGTTGTTTATGAAGCCAAAATCTTACGTTATTTCTCACAGGACTGAGAGTCCAGATGACCAATTATGAGACTGATAGTTCGAGTGAATTATTAAAGGGCGTTGAGAGCCCATATAATTATTCATGAGAGAGTTGATTATAAGGTTGAAAGTCCAGATGATTATTGACGTGATTGTAGATTACTTAGCCTATTTACGAGATTGAGACTCCACGCAATGATGTGACCCTATATATACCTATGATAGGGTTATCAAAAAGGTAACCATGGATGTAGGGAGCATGCCTTGTTTGTGCTGATGTATATTTTGTTTAGATGTTTGCTTATTATGTTTCATATATGCTGAGTATGATGGACCTTCAGGTATGGATACATTATTATTATCTCAAAGGTTATCTTGGGCATAGCTAAGAGCATGGGATGATTGAGTTAGATGACTATTATGCATTGATTATATTTGGTCATGTAGGTAACTCACCTATTTTGATCTCATACCGTTTGATGTGTATTTTTATATTACTTTGTTATGGGTGATGATATATGTGCATGGTTTTGAGATACGTTACTATGTTTGATATGTTCCTATGCCACTTTGAGATACGCATGATTATCCCATTACAGTTGTTATTATGTATTGAAATTTAAATTCTAGACAGAGTTTGATCCATGTGTTATTGATATAATACTCAAGTCAGTCTCAAACATTTCAGTTTCAGGGATTAAATGGCTAACTAGTGGTTATTAAGCATAGTTTGGAGGCTAGTTTATTTGTTGGACTATATATTATATATGTATTATTGTAGAATCTTGTATGTATATGTTGATGTTGGGATATGTTGTACATATACTTTGTATTTATTTAAGAGATAGTGGACATTGTCTATTTTGTAATCCTACTTAAACTAGTATATTTCATCTATTGTATTTATTATGTGTTTGATGACTTTATATTCTCAGCTATTTACTTTATTTTATGTATTTTTCCTAGAAACGAATGTGTTTATTGCTTTGTGCCGATATTGAGTACATGTAGGTGAGTAGTTTATGGTTTTGAAATATGCACCGATGTTAGCACAAGGGAATATTCACATATGACAAGTTAATATCATTTCATTCTCGGGGTTATCCAATAATGTTACCTAGCAATACTCTTTAGTGGTATGGGTGTAGAGCTGGGTTTTGTTGTAGTATTAGTGCACACATCTTAAAAGGTGCTATAATTGTTTATAAACTACTTTTGCAATATAGAAAAAAAATTCAGAAACTACTACTACAATTCAAAAAATGCCACTTTCAAATAGCATTATGAATAGAAATATATATAAAACTAATTTATTTTAAAAACCAAAAGACGATACTACACGGTAGTATTATACACATTATCTTCTTTTCTAACACCAATCCTTCGCTATCATTGTTACCACCAGAGCCACTTCTTCTCCATCCTTATTTGCTGCCACCATGTCATAAAGCGCTTCAACTTAATACTCTCTCCAAAACCCTAGTTGACCACCATCGTGTCCATCTATCTCGCCACTACAGTTGACGAGTTCTAGCACACCGCCATCAAGATCAATCGCATCCCTTTAGGATCAACTAGAGTCCACCATTTGAAAAAACCAAATCCTAATTTAGCATGTCCTAGTGCCTATTAAGTTTGGACTTCTACTCTATGACCCAAATTTTATCCTTGACATACAAAAATAATGTGCATGTCCTAGAACCTAAAAAATGCTTAAATTTTCTCCTTTGCATTATTTCCTGCAATAAGATACATTATTTAATATACATTCTATACCTATGATTTGACTTAGAAAGATATACGTGGGGGCGAATGTCCAGGGGTGTGCTTTATGTTAGAAAAATTTGTAGTCTAATACCAATGTAATTATTAAAACAACTAATAAAACAATAAAAAAGGAACATAACATTGTTCTACCATAAAATGATCAAACGATCATTTCTCATAGGGCTTGAAGCATCAAATGTGATTTTGGACTTAATTCTTATGGATCTTCTAAGTAGTTTAGTCCAAACAACAAAATTGATATCAATAATGTTATTTCTACAATAAATTGGTTATGTAAATACAAAAAAAACATAACACATTGATCTCATAATCATTCAAGAATATATTAATGCATAAAAGTATAGAGAGACAGTAATTTCATAATGGTTTGTGAAATCTCCAGTATTTGTCCACTTTGATCTTTGTTAATGAATTTCTATCACAATTAAAAAGAGTTTATAGTCAAGTTGACCACACCTAGAAATTTTTGCTAAAGAATCGGGGTTTCGGTGGAGTTTTAGTCAGTCCAATGGTTCCAACTTTGTCTTAGATTGGAGGTGGTATTTATAGTGGATGAATTTGACTGTTAGAGGTTCAAACATCTCAAAAATATCTCCCCTTTTTTGTCTAGTTTGAATTCCATATGCAAGTTTTTTAAGGTGGATCAAACTCAAGAGTGTGTTTGGGTACATTCTACAGGGACTCGATCGTCACTAATCAAACTTTGGTCAGAGGTTTGAATTGAGAATAAATCAAAGGAATAATGGGTCAAAAAAGGCCATTTCAAGCACCCAGAACTAGCCTGTTCTTAGGAATTGGTATCCATAAATTAGGGTCGATTTGATCCCAAGCTTGGGTGCAAAAGATGATTAATTCAAAGGTCCTTCATTTTGAATCGAATTCCCCTACAGCTTGAAACATTCATCTTGTGTCGTCATATGGAACATCTTAATGCACTAGCTTACTTAGAATACTTGATGTACTTATCGAAGACAATATTCATGCTAATAGGGTTTAATCTGGGATTAGGGAGAAAAATGTGATCAATCCATAACTCTTTCACTTTGATTTTGATTTACTTATGCTTAAATCATTCGTCTTACACTATAACGTGTAACATCCTTAAACACTCCGTTGCCACTTTCCATGTATATTCTACAAGTTTCTCTATGGTGGGCCCAATATAGACAGGTGAGTATTTGATATGGTTCTCTATGGTGGGCCTAGTCTAGATAGGAAAATATTACAATTTTCAAACCATGAATCTCCTTCACAACAACTTTGATATGATGCTATTTAGACCAACTCTCATCTTTAGTATTTGTGGACATCTCCCAATATTTTCAGTAAATTTCGAGAAAACAAAAATGTGCACGTAACTTACCCTCCAAAACATGCTTTTGTGAATACAAATCATGCTTTGATCAAGAATAAGCATAAATGATTTGTAAATTGTCAACAGAGCCCTCATATGATCTATGAAGTTAGACTTGTTGAATCATTTGATTCACCTACAATCCAAAATTCAGTCTCGACCCAATAAGGTCAATGACTTGTACCTTTAACTAAATGTTAGTCATACAGAATCATTTCATATTACCGTAGATTTTATACATTTCATATCAATCATTAACATGTTTCTTATGTCATTATTCAATATATCCAAGTATAGTGTTTCTAAGAACCCACATTTTTAATGATTAGGTATTTGAATAATTAATTTAAATACTGAATTGTTAATCAATTAAAGGTCTAAAATATGATTTTTTAGCATACGGTCAAAATAGAATTCAAGACTACTTCTGTTGAGTCTAAATCTACGTTGTGAATCAAAATGAGTATAAATATCGCTATATTTAGAATTATAGCATTTTTACAATTTACGTATTGTTATACGTATTTTGTTAAAATACGTGCACAGTCGAGTCCAGTGAGATCTCGATTTGCAAATTGTGACTATAGGATTGTGACTCATTATAAGACATATGGTAGAGGAATTTCTAGAATCAGACGATCTGATGGTCAAAATGACATTGAAATGCATGAAATTATCATCTTGAAGTACCATCTCAGATGATGATGAAATTTATACCATTGAGACCAGAAAATGAGATGTTGTGCACCAACGAGTTTGGTGACGATCGAGTGTACCGTGTAATCGTATGAGATCGAAACATGTTTTTATTTATTTAAAAAATCAATTTTTTTTATTATTATTATATTACTTATTTCCCCAACGAGATATTTATTTTTCCTCACTTCTCTTGCTTTGCTTCTTACTCAAGCATATCTTCCCTTACCATGAATTAAATCGAGTGCTTAAGATCATGAAAGAGGATGGGAATGGATCTAGCAAACTTGAAGCTGGTGGTGAACAAATCTATAGTGGTTTGGTAAAGCGCGGTTGTGCTTAAGGTAATCAACTTTTAATGATCGACGACTATGGTTTAGGCTTGGAAGAGATAAAGGCGGAATTAGGCCAAGGTGAGGATGGCATTATGTTTCTCTTAAGGAGATGTAATGACCCTAATTTTGACTAACATAATTTAGAACATTTTATTAGATAAATTAAATGAAATAATGTAGATAGTTAAGGGATTGAGATTAATTTAGAAGGAGCCGTGCCTTAATGAATGTATTAGCAAAAGAGAATAAAAATAAGTAAGTATGAAGAATATGGTAAGGGTAAAATAGGAATAGTCTTTGTTCTTATACCCTAAACCCTTCTATTTTCATTCCTTATTCATTTTAACATTCACAAACGAAACTAAAACCTTATTGAACTCGGCCGGCCACCATTAAGAAGATTCAAGGAGAAGAAAAGCTAGGATTCAAGTAGAAAGCTTAAACAAATCAATCTAAGGGAAAATCTCCACCTTTTTAACACAAATCCAAGGTGAATAATTAACTTACATCTCACTTTTAAAATTGATTTCAGTTTTAAGTCAGGTCCGAACTAATTTTTCAAGTTACATGTCATGTTGTATTTGTTTAAATAGATATATAAGCTTGTTGATGATTTATATTGTTTCATATAGATTTTATGTTAAGTTTAGACTGGAAAACCTATTAAATGACATTCATATGATTGCATTTTTGATATATGATCAAAAACATTATTTTAGGAGTAGGTTTCAAGTTTCATAATTTTTCAAGTAATTGTGTATTTATTATGAATTTTCTATGAAAGGAAATAGTTACTGTTAGGTTTAAATTATTTAAGGAAACATATAATGATTTCGGGCTTGAAATTTATATACGTTAGAAATCATATTTAAAATGAATTATTGTGATTTTTGAGGAATTTTTCTAAGTATTTTACTATGGTTGTAAAATTATTTAAGTTAAGGGACTTAAGTGTTTTACATATTTTGTTAAGGAGGAGAGCTTATTTGTTAAAATGTTTTAATTATAAATTTTGAATTCAGCAACCTTTTAGAAAAGAATTTTGATAAAGACTGGACAATCAATCATATTTTGACAAATTGGGCAAGTTAGATAAAAAGGAGTTACTTTAAAAGGCAATAAACCAGTTTTGTTTCGAATTACAACTTCGCCACTACCTTCACCATGCCCAGTTAGACCTTTTGCACCTATTCCAAACCAATGAACATGATATCAAGCGATTGGTATGTTGTGTATTGGAGAAAAGAAGAAGGAACGATGGTGTAGAAGGAATGCTTCCGAAGGGGGTATGAGGGATGATTCATGTCAGAGATTGCCAAGTCAACTCTGCTCACAAAGTTTGCTGAGTTGGTGTAGGGAGACATGACAGTGCTGGAGTATGTTACCAAATTTGAGAAGCTATCACGACATGGATACGATACGGTTGATACGGTTATAAAAAAGAATGAGAAGTTCATTGAGCTTGCTAAAGAAACTTTACCATATATTACGGATCTGTGCAATATAGTTGTTGAGATGGCTTTGAGGCATGAGGAGATTCTTTCTCTCTTTAATGATAACAAAGCAATGTAAACCCAAGGTGGACTGAACCATAAGAGAAATTTTTTCTATAAAAAAGGCGCTCAGAAAGGAGGAGCGGCCAAGAAAGGGATGTTCAATGTAGTCTGCTACAAGTGTGTTAAGGAGGGACACTATGCTCACGAATGTCAAATAGGAAAAACAAAGAAGGCTGCTGGTAAGAAAGGAGTAAAATGCTTCAACAGTGATTAGATTGGACATTATAAGAACTAGTATAGGGAAACAACCAAGGACGGAAAGGGCAAAGTGTTTGCACTGGAGCCAGCTGCCTCAAGACCAACGGCAGAGAAGAGAGGAAAAGCTGTGTTGGAAGGTATGCTTTTGATTCATGGTGTATAAGGTTAGAGTTCTATTTGATAACAGTGTATTGCATTCTTTTATATCTTATTGTTTGGTAAATATGCTCAACCTAGAACCTTCATAACTAGTTACTTCCTTAAGGGTTGCAAATTCGATCGGAGGGTATGTGACTCTTGGGATGAGATGTGACCACTTAGCTTTTGAATTGTTAGGTCATGTATTTGCTTGTAGTTTGCATGTATTTGATTTTATAAGGTTCGAAATTATTTTGGTTATGGATTGGTTAGGTAGGTATGATGCTAGGATATTTTGTCATGATAAGAAAATATCGACACCCTAGTTGTAGTGATCAGATTATATACACTATAGAGACCCCTGTTTTGAGGTTAATGTTTTGTTGGGTGTTATGGAGATAGAAGACAAGTTGAATAGAGTTTTCATTGCTAGAGAATTCGTAGATATCTTTGAGTCCATGATAGGATTATCGTCGAAACGAACCATTGATTTTTGGATAGACTTAATACCCGGAGCAGAACCTATGAGTAGACCATCAAGTACTGAGATGAAGGAGATAAAGGTGCAGTTGGTGGATCTAGAGGGAAAGAATTTTATTAGACCAAGAAATTCACCTTAGAGAGCAGCCACAGTATTTGTTAAGAAACCGGGCGGATCGTTGAGGTTGTGTATCGATTATCGTAAGCTGAATGAGAAGACGATAAAGAACCGATATCTATTACCTAGAATTGACGATTTGTTCGATCAGTTGAGTGGAGCCAAAATATTTTATCAGTTGGATTTGTCAACATTGTTCCATCAACTTAGAGTAGCAGAGGAAAGTATTCCTTTGATGGCATTTAGGACCAGAAATGGATTATATGAATGGTTAGTGATGACATTTGTCTAACTACTGCGCCAACATTCTTCGTGGACATGATGAACAGAATCTTCCAAGAACATTTGGATAGATTTTTGTTAGTATTCATAGACGACAATTTGATATACTCTAAGGATGAAAGAGAGCATGAAGTTCATCGTAGAGTAGTACTTGGGACGCTGAGACAACAACAGCTGAAAGCAAAGTTTGCGAAGTGTCACTTTTGGAAGAAGGAAGTGAAATTTCTTAGTCATGTAGTCTCAGAGAAAGGGTTGTCAGTAGATTCGGCTAAGATCGAGGCAGTTAATAATTGGAAGAGACCCAGACAGTGACCGAGATAAAGAGTTTTCATGGTTAGCTGGCTACTATGAAAGATTCATTAAGGATTTCTCATGGATAGCCGCACCGATGACTAAGGTAGCTCGGAAAGATGTCAAGTTTGTATGGACTGATAAATGTGAGGAGAAATTATAGAAACTGAAACACTTATTGGCTAATGCACCTGTATTAGTTGTTCTAGAGGGGAATCGGGACTTAGTTGTATACACGTACACATATGGAACAAGATTAGGAGCCATGTTAACGTAGAGGGGTAAAGTGATTGTCTATGCTTCTTGACAGCTTAGACTGCATGAGATTAGATATTCAAATCATGATTTGGAATTAGTTGTGGTAATTTTCACATTAAAAGTGTTGAGACATTACCTATCGGGAGAAAGATTTGAGTTGTTTACAGATCATAAGTCACTGAGATATTTATTCTCTCTGAAGAAGTCAAATATGAGACAGCAGAGGTGGCTAGAGTTTTTAGCCGCTTATGAATTTGGTATTGAATACGCACTGGGAAATGGGAATAAGGTTGTAGATGCACTTAGTAGAAAATACCATAATGTAGTATTGGCAATGATTGCCGAGTGGAAAGACATAGAATCATTGACTACATGTGGAGTACAATGGAGATCAAAGGCTAGTTCTAGTCGAGAAACCACCATGTTATCGTGTCTAGAGGTTCGACCGATAATGATTAAAAGGATTGGTCTAAACTAGAGATGATCCATTATTAGCTGAATGGATTATAAAGTTAACGAATGGAATAGAGAGCGATGACTTGAAAGATTTCAGTCTTGACCAAAATGGATGGTTGAGGAAGAAAGGAAGACTATGTGTTCCGAATGTGGAAAACATTAGGAAGGAAGTTCTTAGAGAATGCTATCGTTCGAATTCACTATTCATCCAGGAGGAATTAAGATGTATCAGGATATGGAAAGGAGTTTCTTCTAGGAAGGTATGAGGAGAGACGTAGACTTATGGGCGAGGCAGTGTTTAAATGTCAATGGGTAAAAGCCGGACACTAGAAACCGAGTGGGTTACTTCAGCCTTTAGATGTTCCAGTCTGGAAATGGGATTCCATCTTAATGTATTTCATAGATGGGTTGCCAAGGTCGAATAGAGAAAATGAGAGTATATAGGTTATGGTGGACAGATAGACTAAGAGTGCATACTTTATACCCATTACTCGACCAGGACAGTGCCAAGTTTAGCTAAGTTATTCATGAGGAATATAGTCAGACTGCATGGAATTCCTAGCAATGTAGTAAGTGATAGAGATTCTTTATTTACTAGCAAGTTCTGGAAGAGTCTACAGACTTTAGATACCAAGCTCAAGATGAGTACCACTTACCATCCGTAGACAGATGGGAAAACAAAGAGAGTTAACAAAGTCTTAGAGGATTTGTTAAGAGCTTGCATGCTAGATTTTGGAGGATCATGGGAAGACCACCTTCATTTTGTCGAGTTTTTGTATAACTACAGTTATCAGACTAGTATAGGGATTCCACCGTTTGAAGCATTGTATGAAAGGCCATGAAAATCTCTTGTTTGTTGGTTAGAAACTGGGGATAGACTAATTATACCGGATTTGGTTAAAGAAGCTGTAAAAAAGGTTAAGTTAATTCGAGCTAGGATGAAGAAAGCTCAGTCTAAGCAGAAGAGTTATGCTGATAAAAGATGGAAAGATTCTCAGACGAAGATCATGTTTTCATCAAGGTGTCATCGATAATCGAATTTGGAAAATCAGGAAAATTGGCACCAAGATTCGTTGGACCATTTCCAATTATGGAAAGGATTAGGAAAATCGCGTATAGAATAGAGTTACTGAATAGTTTGGCAGGAGTCCACAATATTTTCCATATTTCTCATCTAAGGAAGTGTATTCGAGATCCAGAGACTATTAGTGCACTGACTTTGTCAAATGATCTAGTAGTGAAACCGGATATGACTACAGTTAGGAAACCAATTCGTATAGTTACGAAAGATGAGAAGAGACTATGGAACAAGACAACCAGATTGATCAAAGTCCAGTAGAGTGATGACGAGAGAGACTGTACTTGGAAAAGTTAGAGCAGGATTAGGGATACTTATCCTGACTTGTTCATGGTAGGTTTTGCCTTTATGTTTGATTGCCGTGACTACCTTATTATAAATTCAAGGATGAAATTTTTTAAGGTGGGAAGTTTGTAATGACCCTAATTTTAGCTAACATTATTCAGAACATTTAACTAGATAAATTAAATGGAATAACATAGATAGTTAAGAGATTGAGATTTGTTAATTTAGAAGGAACCACGCCTTAATGGATGTATTAGCAAAAGAGAATAAAAATAAGTAAGTAGGAGGAATATGGTAAGGGTAAAATAGGAATAGCTTTTGTTCTTATACCCTAAACTCTTCTATTCTTTATTCCTTTTTCATTCTAACATTCACAAACAAAACTAAAACCCTATTGAGGTCGGCCGACTACCATTAAGATGATTCAAGGAGAAGAAAAGTTAGGATTCAAGTAGAAAGCTTAAGCAAATCAATCTGGGGAAAGTCTCAACCTTCTTAACACAAAGCCAAAGTGAGTAATTAACTTACATCTCACTTTTGACATTGATTTCGGTTTCAAGTAAAATCTGAACTAATTTTGCAAGTAATATACCATGTTGTGTTTTTATAAGTGGATATATATTATTGTTGATTATTTATATTGTTTCACATAGATTTTATGACAAGTTTAGACTGGAGAACCTAATAAATGACATCCATATGATTTGTATTTTTGATGTATGATCAAAAACATTATTTTAGAAGTGGGTTTCAAGTTTCATAATTTTATAGGTAATTGTGGATTTATTATGAATATTCTATGAGAGAAAATAGTTAATGTTGGGTTTAAATTATTCAAGGCAATTATATAATGATTTTGGGTCTAAAATTTATATATGTTAGAAAATATATCAAAAGTGAATTATTGTGATTTTGGGGAATTTTCCTAAGTATTTTACTATGGTTATAAAATTATTTAAGAAGCTTAAGTGTTTTACATGTTTTGTTAAGGAGGAGGACTTATTTGTTAAAATGTTTTAATTGGAAATTTTGAATTCGACAGCCTTTTAGAAAAGAAATTTGACAAAGAGTAAACAGCCAATCATATATTGACAAATTGGTCAAGTTAGGTAAAAAGGAATTACGTTGAAAGGTAATAAAACAGTTTTGTTTCGAACTACAACTTTGCCACTTCCTTAGCTTGCTTCCATCACCATATCCAGTTTGACCTTTCGCACCTATTCGAAACCAATGCACATGATATCAAACAATTGGTATGTAGTATATTGGAAAAAGACAGATGGAATAATGGTGTCAAAGGCATGCTTCTGAAGGGGTTGAAGCCACTCTAATTAACTTTCGAATCAATCAATATACCTTTGTTTAAAAAGAGGCTTTAGAACTAGTTGCTGCTTGGCTTTGTTTTAGAAAGGAGCTTTCGAAGGAGTTGCTGCTTACTTCTGTCTTAAAAGAGAAGCTTTCGAAAGGATTGCCACTTTTGAACTTATTCGATAACCATGCTGT
The DNA here is from genome assembly GCA_030765085.1 of Allium cepa. NCBI lineage: Eukaryota > Viridiplantae > Streptophyta > Magnoliopsida > Asparagales > Amaryllidaceae > Allium > Allium cepa. The sequence goes on from CM060938.1 coordinate 561,260,301, forward strand.
CACATTCATACATTTCGAATTAGTTAAGGCCGTTATAGCCTCAAAAAAATGTATTCGAAAGGGGTGCATTCTACTTTTAACTTTGAAGCCGCCTTCTCAATTCTTCGAAAGGCTCGTATAGCCGCTTTCAACTAGTTTTGGAGGCATGGTTTCGAAAGGGTGGGTTTCGAAATGATCCTCTTTTTCTACTTGGGATTAATGCTTTCGAAAGTAATGCTTTCACCTCTGTTCTTTATGACCCATTAGTTATATTAAAAGTTAAAACCAAATGGTTTCAAAAGGAATAACTTTAAATGGTTTCGAAGAAATGTTTCCACAAACCCTTACTTCAACCCAATGCTTTCAAAAAGTATGTTATAAGTGTTTCAAAGGGGAAGTCTCTAATGCGTTCAAAAGGTATATTTTAAGTGTTCCAAAATTTTTATTTTAAGAGTTTTGAAAGGAAGGTTTTCAATGCTTTCGAAAGACAAGTTTAAATGGGTTTAAAAGGGGATGTCTAAGGTTTCATGTAATGGTTTCGATAGTGATGCTTTCAACTATTTTGAAAGGGATTGTTTAAGGTTTTAAGCAAAGCTTTCGAAGGTATTATAACCTAAAGTTTTCTATGTTAAAAGGAGTCTTTAACTTATTTGAAGGGATAGATAATCCCATTGATCAGATGTCATCAACATTGTTTTGTGTAAATTATATATCATGACATGAGTATTTTAAGTAAAGCAAAGAGTATGATTTTCTTGTTTTATAAAGATATGATTTCAAGGGTAAATCATATGTAAAGATTGTTTACAAGAAAATGAAATTTGAATAAGTTATCTAACCCTAAGTTTATGACTCGGATAATATAAAACCAGATGAGACTAGTATGGGGTCGCAGCCCCTAGCTAATATAAGTCCGAAATTCCAATGTGTAGGGCTTTTTCATAGATGTGACTAAAATAACGTTACACACAAAAGGGAATATACAGAGTAAAGATGGTTTATTAGTGAGTCCACAAAACCATTAGGATCAGTTGACCCTAGAAGAAGAAGTTAAGGGCAGATAGCCCAGTATTATGTCTAATAGATGTTAGAATGTTTATTATGTCTCGTATGTCCGAATCAGCTAGTGTTTAATTGTTAGCTAGATAAAACTATAGTGTGGATAGATAGTCCATTGATTACTACAAGTAGTCCATTGATTACTACAAGTAGTCCATTGATTACCCGATTTATATACGTATATGTTATTGTTATTATTGTTATAATCAGTTTCATTGTAGGTTTTTGATTTGCAAAAGATACGATTTTAAAACGATATTAGTGAGGGGGAACCTATTCTGCTAAGCGAGGTGGTCTCACTTAATATTTGTAAACTAAGATGTAAGAGAATTATTCACACTAAGCTTTATATTGACTCGAAGTTTAGGCTTTCCGCTTAAACTCTTGGGTGCTCAAAATTAAATTTGAGTAGACTGGGAGTTAAGGTCTTTTCAGGTTTAGTAGGTTGGATGAATAAGCTTCTGAAGACCTGTAGGAGGTAAAGCTAGCTATGTAGGAGCTATTTAGTTTTATTTCCGCTGTGATATATTTATGAACGATATGTCTGTCTATCCAGATCGAGTATTATAGGATACAGGATAGGATGCTATGGAGCTCAAGAGCCGAGTTGGATGGCGAGATATATCACACGTACTTGATGCATATTCCGATGTGCAATATAAGCTATGTATTCGGTTGTGTGGGGACAAGTTAATATATTATTTTGCTTTTGATTGTGTTGTACTCTGATGAAGTAATGTATAAAACAAGTATAGTTCTTTTTGTATAAAGATCGGTTATTTACTATTATATATTGTTCCGCTGCGATTGTGAGATTCTGATGTTGTTTGTTTTCTCTTCTTCTACCTCCTTCTTCTTTCCCTTACGGTCTGTTTTTCCGGCATTCAATTGCTCAACATTTAATACAATGGACGTATTGATATCGATCTTCGAGCATCGAAAAATCGGGTGGTGACATTTTGGTATCAATCATCGCCCATAGAGGCATCTTCATATGTTGCTCTTAGTGTAATTTGTAATAATTATATTTGATCAAAAGCTAACAATCATTTTGGGATTTTGTAATTGAATATGAGATATTGATTTGTATTGTAATCAAAAAAGATATTTTTGAAATCTTTGTTGATTTTATTTCATATTCATGTGCTTCTGATGTTATGGATACCATTAACATTACCGTATTTTGCCACCAGAAGTTAATACTATAGATGACTGCAGCATCTGTAGCACTTAGCTTCAAGCCTCAAAGTAGGATATGTTACAGGATATGAGTTGGTGGAGGCTCGTAGGAGTGGTGCAGCATTTCCTTGTTGATCATGATTTTAGCTACATTGGGAAGGAAGAGTAATGTCGAATTTTCCATAGGGAGGTCGAGCTTATAGAAGTGGTTTTCGTTGTGGAGAGCGTGAGAAAAGTAGAGCATTAACGAAGATGGAGCATCGTTTAGTGGACTATAGCTCGTGCAGAGGTGGAGGACATATACAACCGTATGGGTGATGTCGTGTACATGTATAGGAAAGTGTAAATTTAGGGAAGAAGGGATGAGGGTTAATTAATGGTAACTAAGCGATTAATTAGTTTAATTAATCTCATTCCGTATTTAATTCATATCTTGTGCATATGAAGTCCAATCGAGAAGCATTTTTTTCTCTTGCACTCATAGAGAGATTGTCTACGATATGGTAGAGGTTTGAATGGATCTGGGCACTTGAGAAATTACAATTTTGGTGAACGGAATTATAACTCTGCATTTTTATTTTAGTATAAATCCCCGTAGTTATATATATTGAATTTTTTTACCAAGAAGAGGTAGACTATTATGTATAAGTAATTATTTACCCAATTTATTTGAGTGGTTAGAGTAGATATTCGAGACAGTTGATTAAGATCCTATGTGTGTGTATTGCTCTACTCATATTTCATAAAGTTAGATGGAGTTGATATTAATTTATAACATGATTATAAATGAATTAAACTCCAATTTATAGTTATATTGTTGATAGAAATACTATTATATATTTTATTAAAATATTCAAATTAATTGATGAAGACCCCGTATATATAAATATGGTATCATATTCGTACTGAATAGAATTAGAAACAATTGACATTAATTTATAACATCGTTAGAAGTTAATTAAGCTCAAACGTATTATTATACTTGTGATAGAAATATTGTTATATATTTTACTACTAATCATAAGTTAAAAGTACGACCTTTAAAATAGCTATATGGCTAAAATAATTGTTTAGGAAGGCTAAACTTGTAAATGGCTTTGAAGTTTTATCCAGCCTTAGTATAAGTTTATTATGGTGTAATCTAATAATTAAGTAACAAGTGGATTTTTATAAAGGTGATTTGAAAAGTTAGAAATCATGTAAGAAGTATTGTATTATTTAGTAGGGTTTGATTAAGATTATAAATGATTTATTAACTTTATACCCTAAGAAATGGTTTGTGATGTCTGTGTATACATACATACATACATACATGCACCCACATACACATACACATACATGCATATATATGAGTATAGTATTTTAAAGCCTAATTAATAGATAAACTTAATCTTAATAGAAAAATCAAGTGATACTAAGCTATAGTTAAGGGATATTAATCTATAATTGGATTGGTTGGTGAGAGTATTATTTTACAAAATAAGTTTGAGACTTCTATAAAATAATACAAAAAAGATATAACGTTAGATTGGTCACTTAAGTAAGATGCATTTTTGTTGAATTATTTATATGATTGTATGTCTAATTTATTATTGATAATGAGATGATAGATTTTTTTACTTTGTTTGTGTATTTTCTTTATGTATGTAAATGTGCACGATATGCATTTATCAGTTCCATATAGTTGGACTGGTTATATATATAGGAATACACATACACCGGCATATAATTTATATGATTCGTACATGTCTACATGTATAAAAATATTACTGTTATGCCCGACTTGTGCTACTGGGAGATGCACATGATATATATATACATATACATATACATACATATATATATATATATATATATATATATATATTGATACGTGGTTTAAAGAGTTTATATACAGTTTTGTTATGCCTAACTTTAGGCCGACGATTGGTGCATGGAATCCATTGTATGATTGAGGCACACGACCTACAAACGTGTCTCAAAGCAAGGGCGAAGAGAGATGGGAAGCGAGTCAAGAGTAGGTCATATGCTTTTTTGTAGTATAATTGGATGTTGCTACAAGACATACGTGCCAACTTTGTTTGAGGTGTTAGTTTTCAGGGAATCCACAAGTTAGTTGTAGTTCTCGATAAGTCTCTTTGTTATCTAATGGAAATATAAAATAATTTATCAATACAGAATTTAAGCGTATGTATAGCTTGGTATGCCCGACTTGAGGTTACCGAATAGTGGACAAAATATATTATACAGATGTATAAATACATGGCTTAAGTAATACATACATACATACATATACATACATACATACATACATATATATATATATATATTGACACACAATTGGGTGATTTATATATATTAGGTTTGCTATGCCTGACTTGACGTAACCACATAATGCGAGGCACTTTAAGAACGAATCATGATCCACATAGGGACAACAATACTTCGGCGTTGTGTACACGTATGGAAAGGGTCTATGCATGGTTTGGCATTTACATACAATTCTGGTATGTCAGTGTAGACAACTAAAATGAAAGGGCGCTAGTGAGGGAATCCATTATACCATTGGGACACACAACCTACAGATATAGACCTAGAACAGGCGTAGAAGGAGGTTGGAACATCAGTTTACAGTAGGTCGTATACTATTCCATAGTACGATTGGATCTATGATAGGACCTACATGCCATTTTCTTTTTTGGTGTTGGTTTCCAAGGGAGTCCAAAAGTTAGTTCTGGCTCTCGATAGATATTTTTGGCTGCTAATGGAAATTCAACATAGGTATCAATTATATTTATTCATATTTTAGTTTTGGATATGGAGATGCTATGATAGCAGCATAGTAATATTGTTGTATTTGTTTTGCATTCCAAATGCTTTGATAGGGATTAAGAGATCTATAACTCCATTGCATATAAAGTGTAGTATTATCCATAAACTTCTTTTTCATATTTGGTAGCTTGGCTTGTTATAGTAGGTATTGTTTTTCATATTTGTGTAGCCCTCGGGGCATAGTAGTAGAAGAGAATGACGAGTAGTCCATGACCTGGATTGATTCTAGATGTCCTTTTGAGTCTCAGTTTATTTCTAAGATTGAAAGGGACGTGCTTCTCAAGGTTTCACCTATTTACAACAAGTTAGCTTGTTAATTAAGCGGTATGTTAGCCAGTTTAACATTTTGGCTAAATACGGAGTGGAGAGGATTATTACTCCTTTGAAGTAGGCAAGAAAGCTTGCCAACATTCATTATGCATGTAGGATTTATTGGTCAATCATATCCCACTATTAACCCCTCGTATTATAGGTTAATTCCTTTATATCGATTAATCTTGTGCAGAGAACCTTGGCCACGAAGTTAAAGTATAATGACCGAGAGTACTACTACTTAAACTTGACACATGAGCTTTTGAGTAGAGTAGAGTGACATATATTCTATATCTAAGTAGGATCTGGTGGATGTCCAACAAGGACTGAGCATATGACTTATACATTTTGTTTTGAGTTATCCATGTTGGATGTGCTTAACCTTGCTGTAACGACCCGTGAATTTATCACTTTGGAAAATACTATTTAATTAAATAATATTCAAATATAAGGCTTTATAACAAAAATTTTATTGTTTTGAATAATGATTAATAGTGGTAGTCTTAGAATAAGTAATTACAAAAATATATTCTTTGAAAAATATCAATAAACTGAATAAAAATCGTTTTATCGATAAACTGCTTTTTAAATATCAGAAATCGCGAACGGGTCTCGGTACGTACACATATTTGTCCATATAAGTAAGAATATATAATAAAATTATTTATTATTTTTGAAAATTAAATGTTTTTATGACATCAACAACAATATCGTCATTTTCAAATAATAAATTTTTGAATTTAAATTGAGTTTAAATGATTTAATAATTATTTTAAAATCAAATAAAGCCCTTCGGATTATTACACAATAATATAAATATTATTTTTAAACTTTGTTTACAAATATATATAGTATAACTAAGAATTAAAAATATGACCAAAATTGGATTCCGGGTTCGTAACGGTTTGAGAGAAGAAGTTGTCTCGAGATGTTGTAACTTAGTTTGTCACGTATATAATAAGTGCACATATATGTGCATATATATATATATATCATAAACATACAAATACACATGCATACATACATATATACTTAAGGAAAAATATTATGATATTTTGTATTAAAAAAAAACAAAACTTTCCATCACTTTAGAGCACACGGAGAATCACATGGAGGAGGTACATAGGGGAGGAGGTCATGGCCGAGAATGACTAGGGGATAGGGTGACGTAGGCAAGCACATGGATGGTGATAATATCATTATTTTGGTGAAAATATCATAATATTTTTCCTCCACTTTTTTCCTATAAATAGCAAGCCACTTCCACTCTTCCTCTTTAGTAATTCACTACTTCTTTTCTTCTTTTTCTTCACCTTAGTAGCTCTCTTCAATGGCCTCCTTCTCTTTATAAAATATTCCATGGGGATAGCAAAGGTCTGCTGAGAATATACCTCTGTATAGAAAGGTATATACTACCTTAGATTCGAGATCAAATTAGTAATCTCCTCTCCTTTTTCTCTACCTAGGCTATGCCTATCCAAGAATTACACCACCCTTGAAAGCCCAAGGCCAAACCTCTAAGAGTCCTCATGCAAGATTCATAAGTACCGTCCGTAATAGCGGAGCTATAGTCGATTGAGAGTTAGATCAAAAGGATATCAAGTGGGAAACTCTACTATTGAAATTATAAATTATATAATGATATTATATGTCTGATATGGATGTTGTTTATGTTTGATCATCATGTTTCGGATGTTGATGATATGTTATGTTTGTTTGATGTGGAAATAATTCACGATGTAATAGATGTCGAATTTACACCAAGGAATCACTTTTCTTTATAAGACGAAATGGAATTATATGGCATTGTTAAACCTCTTTAAAATAGTTTAAAATGATTTGTAAATATTAAAAATAATTTTGGAAAAGTTTGGAAAATGGAGTAAAAATAAGCCGTCGTGTTTTAGCAGTTCGCAATTTCACGACCTGAAAGGTTAAACGGACATGTAGAATGGAATATGAGTCGGAATTCTTTGCAATAAGAATTTTCTAGACCATAATGAATATAGTTTTCAAACAAAAGAAGAAAATCAAGATTTCATTAAGCATATTCTGGATTTATTTTCTTTTACATTTAAACTCTGGTTGCCCTAGTTTTCTTGGCAGCCGAATATTTAGGTAGCTTAAACCATTTTTGGGAGGAGCATGGAGCAAGAAGCTGGAGGGTTCTATGTAGATATATAGTTATCTATTTCTATTTCCATTGTATTTTGTATAAGTATCTACCCGCACCTGTAGGGATAGACAGTTAGAACTGATCCTGGCTGTGTTAGTACTTGCTATGGCTTTGATATCTCATTTTAAGAGTGATTGTATGTACATTTATATGTATAATTACAAATTGTTAAATGCAATGTAAGAATCTATATTTTTCCTTTCTTCTATATTTATTTTATTTTACTCTGATTATCTGTCTCTCCTACACTTGAATTTGAGCATGTTAATACCGAGGATGTATTAGTGTCAATCTTCGAGGGTCGAAGAGGTAGGTAGTCACAGTTGGTATCAGAGCTTAGGTTGAGCGAACACCTAAATCTTGATGGGGTTGATTCATTAGAGACAGGATTAGTAATTCCCTAGAAAGAGTTTAGCCAATGAGAGTGCGTATTTTTTATTTTTATTCGAATAAAAATGTTTGAGTATTTTATGCCCATTCCCTAAGAAAGTCTTATCTATATTCTAAATTATCTCTTTACAATATTTGGATAGTGAGAAATGAGTCACCAAAGAAGATATAGAAGGTGAGGTATCGGCACAACAACTACCAATAGACGAACTCCGTGTGCTACAATAATTAAAGAAATAATGGTTCCTATCAGGTTTTAAATATCGCTCATCTCGGCCGAGATCTCGGTCGAGATCTCGTTTTTAAGCCTGGGCGATTCGAAATAGGCTATTTCGTTTGAATCTCGTCTGACCCAAATCTCGGATGATATTTCAGTATCTTGTTCGGTATCTCGGACGAGATTTAACAGCGAGATATCGGCCAAGATGTTGAATTTTGGAAAAATCAACCCTTTTTCCGTATTGGGCTGGTTCATCCTTTACCTTAATTTAAGCCTTCTTAATTGTACCTTTTTAACCCTTATTTCTTATATAAATCTCATTTAATATTCATCTCTTATTTTACGGCAGTGACGAATGTAAGAAGATGATAAAATCTACATCGATTATGGTAAGCATTTCACTTTATGATTTTCATTTAGGTTTCTGATCCAAATTAATTTACATCCAATTTTAATGTTCTTTTTCCGACACTTTCTTGAGTTTTTTTCCTGACCCTATTTTTTTGTGGCTAAAAATTTTTGGCTTCACTTATTTAACTTTATGTTCCAAACGGATTCCCAGTTTGATTTCATTTAGTCTTTGCTGCTATAATTTTTTTCCTCAAGGCTTATTTTTAAGCAATAAAGGAATTCTAAATGTTCATTCGTACATCATTTTTTCACTTTTATTATAATATTACTAAATGTTTGAAAATTGTTTGTACTATGTATGATATTTTCTACGTTTGTTTGAAATATCTATGTTATTAGTTGGTTAATGAGATTTTGTTTGCTAATAATTAAATACTATAATCAGACATAGAATATCTTAATTCTACTTGTAGACTTTTGTATTTAAAGTTATAGAATTAAGATTTTCCTTGCAGTACAATAAATCATAAAAGGTAGAAACGAGACACTATATTGTGTAGAAAAGTCAATATGTTATGGTTTATTTCTTGTCTACTTTATCTCATATGACATTATATCGAACATTATTCATGAAATCTAGTTATTTGTTTATTTAACATGATACAATTGATATTTTTCCATACTAAATTACTAATGATAAGCGTGTGACGTATTCAAGGTAATTACATAGTGTTTTCCTTAAGGTAGTGACTAGTATTATAAATTTAGGTGTATGAAAATTAATTTACAACATGACATATACTCCGAGATAACTCCGAAATGAATTTTAGAAACCGAGATGTACATCCGAGATGGACAATCGAGATGCACTCATCTCGTTTGAGATCTCACCCGATATGAGATAAGTTCTCTAAATTCTTCGAGATGAGACGTGACTGAAATCCGAGATTTAAAACCTTGGTTCCTATGCAACCTCAATTTAACTTTGCCGCTCTTTACAAAGATTATACCATCTTGGGAGGAAAGCCATTCAAGGGCACAGAGTCAATTATTGAAGTTCAAGCTTGGTTCCGAACCTATGAGAAAATCTTTAAAGGATTAGACATCAATGATAATCGAAAGTGGTTCTTGGCCTCCTAGCAATTGAAGGATAGGGCTCGAACTTCGTGGGATCCATTACTCTTAATGATTTGGAAGATAATTTTTCTTGGGTATGGTTTAAATAAGTATTTGAAGAACAATACATGCTTGCCGCTAGGAAATCCCGCCACTATAGAAGTTTCATGGATCTAAAACAAGAAGCGATGTCTATGGAAGAATATTTGCACAAATTCAATGAATTATCTCACTTTGGGGCTGGACTGATATGTTAGTCCGTGAGATGATGGTTTTTATGACAACAACCTTAGAATAGATTATAAAATATAAATACTAACATTATAAGTTTAGATATATATGTATATGTAGGATTTAACCATGAAGGTACTAAAAATGAAGACTGTACAATACAGAGATTCAAGATATCAAGATAGAAGACTCATGAGTATCAAGATTATCAAGAGTTCAAGATACCAAGGTTAAGTAGTTTTTATTAGGAATTTTGTTAAAACTCATAGAAAAGCACTGACATCTTAAAATCTAATTTATTCGTGGAATGGAATCCACTTCGAGCCTGTTAAAGGGATTGAACCCTAAATAGGACGGAACCTACAAAAAATCTAGTGGAACATTGTTTTGTATCCGCTAACTTTTTATTCAAAATGATTTTTCAAAATTATATCCTGTTTTCAAAATGTTTTCAAAACTATCTTTAATTTCAAAGTTATCTTTAATTTCAAAGTCAAATTACTCCTGATTTTAAACTATCTTTTAATATAATATATTTAACTTTTAAATATTTATACTTAGATTTAAAATATAAAATTAGAGTTAAATTCTATATATATTATTCTCTATATTTACTTATGAATTTTAACTATATTCAAGTATATTTATAATGTTTAAATTAGTTTTAACATAAGATAAAGGTTATTTTCAAAGAAAATCAAAACATCAAAAAATGCTTTGGGATGTCGACATGCCTATGTACCCCATGTCGACATGGTGTCAGTTGAGTTCAAAATTTAAATTTCAAAAGAAGTGTCTATTCGCCATAACTCTTCACGAATGGACATGGCTATTGTTCTTCTATAAATAAGGGTTAGTTTCAAATTTCAGATTTTCTGGTTTTTCACTCCTCTTCTTCTTCCACTTTTCTTAATACATATTCTTATCATTACTCTGCCAAAATCAACATCGAATCGAACTCGATTACTACTAGTTTGATTCTCTATCACCCTCTATACAAAATTCTCAGTGCTATTCGGAGTTATAGACTTCTTTATAATTTATTAAGAGAGAAAAAGGTGTGATTGTAGCCTTGAAAATCAATCAAGAAAGAAAAGGTGTGATTGTAGCCTTGGTAAATCAATTGGGTAAACTTATGGCCCGGAAATCAAGTATCTCTACCTAGAGGATCGAAATTATGGAGGGTGTACGTCGTAGCCTTGAAACCGAGGGCGTACTTGTACAATTGCATTTAAAAGGAAATCCGTACTTGTGTTGCAGGACTGGATGTAGAGTAACTCCGAACCAGTATAAAATCCGGTGTGTTCTTTCCTTTACTGCTTTTATATTGTTTCTCCATCTGTGTTTGTTTCTGTGATCATATCTGTGTCTGTATATTGCATACATCGGTGTCTAAATTAACATAAATCGAAAAAGATTTAGTAATTCTTTATTAACACTATTCATCCCCCTCTAGTGTTAATCCTAGCCTTAAGATCCGTAATCCGCATTTCTCACAATTGGTATAAGAGCGAGGCTTTCAAAGTTTCATAATCTGATTTTTGAAAAAGTTTTTAAAATGGCTATATTTGTTAATACTAGTTTAGAAGAATTCAAACCATCATCGTTTCTTGAGTCTGCATATAATCAATATTCAAATTCAAGTTGTCTACCAAGATTGTTTGATGTGCAGGAATCATGCTTTGTGGGTGTTGAGGAATCAATCCACAATGGACAAATTATGCAGATCAGAAAGAACAAGCGGAAACTTAATAGTGGGTGTTCTAGACACATGACTGGCAATCCAGATATACTGAATGATATAATATACAAAGACGGAGGATTTGTTAACTTTGGAGACAATTCAAAAGGATATGTGATTGGCATCGGCAAAGTCGGTAATTCTGAAACCCTACTATTACTAATGTTTTGCTAGTTAAGAATCTGAAACATAATCTGCTAAGTATAAGTCAACTATGTGATAAAGGATATAAAATTAAATTTGAAAAAGATAAATGTCACATTGAAGATAATAATTCAACCATTATATTTAAGGGAGTCAGGAAAAAGGATATTTATATTCTTAGCATGAAAGTTTCAAATGATAACCTGCGTCTGTTGGCAAATACAAGTGACCATTGGATTTGGCACAAGAGATTTGGGCATTTGAATTTCAAACTCTTATCTAGACTGTCAAAACATGATCTAGTAAGAGGTCTCCCTAAAATGAATTTTAAAGTGGATAGTTTATGTGATGCTTGTCAATTAGGAAAACTTAGAAAAAGTTCTTTTAAGTTAAAAGATGTGATTTCAACTTCAAAACCTCTTGAATTACTTCATCTTGATTTATTTGGTCCATCTCAAATTCTATCAATAAATCATAGTAAATATGTCTTTGTAATTGTAGATGATTATTCTAGATTGACATGGACAATATTCTTGAAACATAAAAGTGATACTTTTGAATGTTTTAAGACATTCTTAAAAAGAATTCAAAATCAATTTTCTCTAAAAATTATAACTATTCGAAGTGATCACGATGGTGAACTTGAAAACGAAAAGTTTGAGGAATTCTACAATAAAAAGGGAATAACTCACAATTTTTCATTTCCGAGAACTCCACAACAAAACGGAGTAGTAGAACGTAAAAATAGGACGATTCAAGGGTGCGCGAGAACTATGCTTACAGATAGTAATTTACCAAAGAAATTTGGGCAGAAGCAGTTGCTACCGCCTGTTATATTTTGAATAGGATTTTAATTAGACCTCTAACTGATAAGACATTTTATGAACTTTTTTATTTAAAGAAACCTAAGGTGTCTTATTTCAGAATTTTTGGAAGTAAATGCTTTATTTTAAATACAAAAGATAATTTAGATAAATTTGATCCTAAATCCGACAAAGGTATCTTTATCAGATATTCTAATAGAAGTAAAGCGTATAGAGTGTTTAATTTAAAAACTAATTCCATTGAAGAAACAATGCATGTTTCATTTAATGAAAATTTCAAATTTTTTGAAGATACAAATGATGAAGAGGATTTAATCACTCAAAATCAAGAATCAATTGAAACTAATAATGAAATTAATCATCCTAATAAAAGGACTAAACATTTAAAAGTTCATCTTATAGAAAATATACTGGGAGATATGCAATATGTTGTTAAAACTAGAAATTAACTAAGTCAAATGAGTAATGTAGCTTTTATATCAACTATCGAACCCAAAAATCCAAAAGAAGCATCAACTGATGATTCATGGATTTTGGCTATGCAAGAAGAATTAAATCAATTTACTAGAAATGATGCTTGGGAACTTGTTCCTAGACCAGAAAATAAAACTATAATTGGAACTAAATGGGTTTATAAAAATAAAATAAATGAACAAGGAGAGGTAGTTAGAAATAAAGCTCGATTAGTCGCTCAAGGTTATTGTCAAGAAGAAGGAATAGATTTTGATGAAACCTTTGCTCCCGTAGCAAGCTTAGAAGCCATTAGGATTCTACTTGCTTTCGCAATTCATAATAATTTCAAATTATTTCAAATGCATGTTAAAAGTGCCTTTTTAAATGGATTTGTACAAGAAGTATATGTTGAACAGCCACCACTTTTTGAAAATGATAAATTACCAAATCATGTTTACAAACTTAAAAAGGCATTATATGGTCTAAAACAAGCTCCTAGAGCCTGGTATGATGGACTAAAATCTTATTTATTGTAATCTAATTTTGAAATTGGTAAAGTAGATAATACTCTTTTTTATTAAAAAAAATAAAAATGATATTCAACTAGTACAAGTTTACATAGATGATATCATTTTTGGTTCAACTAATTTTGAAATGAATAAAGAATTTTCTGAAATAATGACAAAAGAATTTGAGATGAGTTATATGGGTGGATTAAATTTCTTTTTGGAATTATAAATAAAATAATTAGATAATGGTATCTTTATTAGTCAATAAAAATATGCGGCGAGTGAAAAACCCACTCCGATGGCAACCAATGAGTACCTTAGTAAAGAAGATCTCTCGAAAGATGTAGATCAAAAACTATATAGAGGAACGATTGGATCACTACTCTATATTACCGCCAGTAGACCAGATATCATGCATAGTGTTTGTCTCTGTGCCAGATATCAATCCCAACCTAAACAGACCCACTTAAAAGCCGTAAAATGAATCATAAGATATGTTAAACACACATCTGATTATGGTTTATTCTACCCTAAAAATGATTCTTTTGACTTAATATCTTACTGTGATGCTGACTATGTTGGTTGCAAATCAGACTGAAAAAGTACAAGTGGGACTTGTCACTTTTTGGGGCATTCTCTGATTTCTTGGCTTAGTAAAAAGCAAAACACAGTTTCTTTATCAACAACTGAAGCAGAGTATATTTCTGCTGCTTTGGCTTGTTCTCAAGTAATATATATGCAACAAACCTAAAGATTTTGGTTTAAAATTTTCAAAATCACCAATTTATTGTGACAATACAAGTGCGATAAATTTATCTAAAAATACTACTCAACATGCTCGAACTAAACATATTGATATCAGACATCATTTTCTCAGAGATAATATAAGTAAGGAAGTAGTTACTCTCGAGTATATCAATTCTAAGAATCAAATTGCTAATATCTTAACAAAACCCTTAAATGAATCAATATTTACTAAATTAAGAAGAGAATTAGGTATTTGTTCTATAACTGAAATATAAAATATAAATAACAAGTATAATTAATAATTAATATTAAAATAATTCAAAGAGTTAAAACAAAAGGACCATGTCGACATCCCCATATACCCATGTCGGCATGCAACGTTTTTAAATTTTGGAATTTTCCCACCAAAATTCAAAAAATTTAGTTATATATTCTTCTCTATTTCAAATTTTTGTTCATTCTCTCTGTTTCTCTTTAATTATCTTCTGAAATAAATAAAATAATGGCTTCCTCCTCTAAATCAAACATAAAATCAACCTTTTCATTCCCCTCTCTTACGTCGGGTCCATTTCAACGTACTACTCTCGCTCGTGTGACTAAAATGGAGGAATCTATGAAGGATGTACTTCAGATGATGACTGAAATTCAAGTGACTCAACTTTGTATGGCAAAGGAACAAGAAAGGCAAGGCAAGATTCTTAGGAATTGCAAAAATTCCTAATGGATAACTAGGCCAACCCTATCTTGATTGATGAAGACTCTTCACTCAATCAAGAACAAGAGGCCAGCGAGGAAGAAGAAGAAGAACCCATGGAAGAAGCGCACAAGGAGGACGATGACCAAGTCGTGTGTTTTGGAGAAGTGTGTTTTGACAAGAATGGGAATCTTGTCGAACAACATGGAAACTTCTGTTTGCACTATCCAAACTGTTCGATTCATAGATCTCCTACGTTTAGTAACACACAATAGTTTCTTTTCTTTCTTCTCCATTGGTGTTTGTGTTTCTTTATGTTTTCTAAACGTTCATGTATATACAACTTCATACGTAATAAATAACTCGTGTTCTTATAAGTGTTTTAATTATAAATACTATCGTGAATTCTTACTTATGATAGTTGATAGTTTAGGACTATGTTTTAGTATTAGATTTAAGTGATGGTTACTTATGATAACATTATCATTATAATCACATGTCATAGTGTATTAATTATATAGTTTGGAGTTATATAGTTATATAGTTTGGAGTTATGTAGTTATATAGTTTGACGTTATATAGTTTACATTTAGTTTTTTGTTGATGACAAAGGGGGAGAAATATAAAATAGGGTAGTTAGGAATAGATTAAGGGGGAGTTATTAGTTTTAGGGGGAGTTATTAGGATAGAAGTAAAATTTTATAAACAAAGGTTGTCATCATCAAAAAGGGGGAGATTGTTAGTCCGTGAGATGATGGTTTTGACGACAACAACCTTAGAAGAGATTATAAAATATAAATACTAACATTATAAGTTTATATATATATATGTATATGTATATGCAGGATTTAACCATGCAGGTACTAAGAATGAAGACTGTACGGTATAGAGATTCAAGATATCAAGATAGAAGACTCATGAGTATCAAGATTATCAAGAGTTCAAGATTTCAAGGTTAAGTAATTTTTATTAGGAATTTTGTTAAAACTCATAGAAAAGCATTGGCATCTTAAAATCCAATTTATTCATGGAATGTAATCCACTTCGAGCCCGTTAAAGGGATTGAACCCTAAATAGGACGGAACCTACGAAAAATCTAGTGGAACATTGTTTTGTATCCGCTAACTTTTTATTCAAAATTATTTTTCAAAATTATATCCTGTTTTCAAAATGTTTTCAAAACTATCTTTAATTTCAAAGTTATCTTTAATTTCAAAGTCAAATTACTCCAGATTTTAAAACTATCTTTTAATATAATATATTTAACTTTTAAATATTTATACTTAGATTTAAAATATAAAATTAGAGTTAAATTCTATATATATTATTCTCTATATTTACTTATGAATTTTAACTATATTCAAATATATTTATAAAGTTTAAATTAGTTTTAATATAAGATAAAGGTTATTTTCAAAGAAAATCAAAACATCAAAAAATGCTTTGGGATGTCGACATGCCTATGTACCCCATGTCGACATGGTGTCAGTTGAGTTCAAAATTTAAATTTCAAAAGAAGTGTCTATTCGCCATAACTCTTCACGATTGGACATGGCTGTTGTTCTTCTATAAATAGGGGTTAGTTTCAATGAATTTTATATCAGATTTTATGGTTTTTCACTCCTCTTCTTCTTCCATTTTTCTTAATACATATTCTTATCATTACTCTGCCAAAATCAACATTGAATCGAACTCGATTACTTCTAGTTTGATTCTCTATCACTCTCTCTACAAGATTCTCAATGCTATTCATAGTTATAGACTTCTTCGTAATCTATTAAGCGAGAAAAGGTGTGATTGTAGCCTTGAAAATCAATCAAGAATGAAAAAGTTTGATTGTAGCCTAGGTAAATCAATTGGGTAAACTTGTGGCCCGGAAATCAAGTATCTCTACCCAGAGGATTGAAATTTTGGAGGGTGTACCTCGTAGCCTTGAAACCGAGGGTGTAATTATACAATTGCTTTTGAAAGGAAATCCGTACTTGTGTTGTACGACTAGATGTAGGGTAACTCTGAACCAGTATAAAATCCGGTGTGTTCTTTCCTTTACTGCTTTTATTTTATTTCTACATCTGTGTTTGTTTCTGTGATCATATCTGTGTCTGTTTATTGCATATATCGGTGTCTAAATTAACATAAATGGAAAAAGATTTAGTAATTATTTATTAACACTATTCAACCCCTCTCTATTGTTAATCCTAGCCTTAAGATCCGAAATCCGCATTTCACACATGATAGACACGCCTCTAAATAAAAAATGAGATGTTCATTTCTAGGATGAAGGAGCAGTGTCAGGTAGGATGACCGCCCAGGAACCTTTATGGATTTAACAAATAAGGGTTTCCGTTATGAAGCTTTGGACAAGAAGATTCTGGTCGCAACTTAGAACTACAACAGCAACAAGAGGAAGTTCAATAATAATGGAAAGAAACCATAGCAAGGCAATCCTGGAGGAGGAATGTAAAAGACATCTGGAGATTATATTAAGGATATTAAGGAGACAAATTCTTAAAGCCAAATTATCAAAATGTCATTTACAGGAAAAAGAGGTAAGGTTCCTTGGACATATAGTATCAGGCGATGCAATTTTCGGTATATCCAAGAAATATTTCAACTATTCAAGATTGGAAGTAACCATAGATTTTGATGGATGTCCGTAGCTTCTTAGGATTGGCAGGACATTATAGAAGGTTTATTCAAGACTTCTCAATGGTTTCCTCCCATGTAACAAAGTTGACTATTAAGAATGTTAAGTTTAACTGGACACCTAAATGTGAGGAACCCTTTAATGAGTTTAAGAGAAGATTAACCAATGCTCCCGTCCTAGCTATTGCTGATGAAAGCAGTGATTTAACTAATAGAGAAGGAGCAGGTGAAGTTCTGATGCAACATGGAAATTTTATCGCTTGTGTGAGCAGACAACTGAAGACACATGAAAGGAATTATGCAACACACGACTTAGAATCATTTGCCATTGTGTCCGCCTTAAAAATGTGGAGGCATTATTTACTGGGTAAGAATTTCCTATTTCTTATTTTAATAAACTTTAATTGACCTTAGTAAATAATATTCCTTCTTTAAATAGGTGAAAAGTTCGATCTCTTCATATATCACAAATCATTGAAGTATCTTTTCACTCAGAAGGACTTAAATATGAGACAACAACATTGGTTAGAATTTCTTATGTCATATGATCTTGACATTTTATATAAGTCTAAGAAAGCCAATGCAGTAGCAGACGCACTAAGCGTAAGACATGTCGTTGGCTTTTCTGGTAGTGACTCTAACTCTCCTGGAAAGAATTGCTAGTAAGCAAAAAGAGGACAGGCATCTAAAGAAGATACTGGAGGATATAATTGAAGGGTAGGATTCAAACTTGAAAATAGATAACCAAGGGATAAAACGGCTAAATGGGAGAATCTATTTTTGTAATATTGATAGCCTAAGGAAGGAAGTAGTAACTAAATGCCATCAATCCAAGCTTAATATTCAAGGGTTAACAAGAGGTACAAATACGTGAAACAGACATTTTGGTTGAAGGGTGTGAAGAGGGACATCTCAATTCATGTTGGCAGATGTGCAAATTGTCAGCAAATGAAAAGCAATCAACAAAATACTATTGGATTACTTCAACCACTCAAAATTCCAACTTGGAAGTAGGACCAGATGTTAATGGATTTCATTGATGGCTTACCTTGAACGAATAAGGAAAATTAAGGCGTTTGGGTTATCATAGATCGATTGACCAAAAACATACACTTTATTCCAGTAAAGCCAACAAGGATAGCCTTGAGCTTAACTGAAATATACATAAGAGAGATTGTTCGGTAACATGGAGTTACCTGCAGCATGGTCAGTATTCGGGATCTAATTTTTACCAATTAGTTCTGGGAGGCATTTTAGACAACTTTAGGAACGAAGCTGGATTTAAGCACCGCATACCATTCCCAAACTGATGGGAAAACCGAAAGGCTAAACCGAGTATCAGAAGGACTTCAGAGAGCTTTTATCTTGGATTTGAGGTTCATGGAGAAAAATAATCTTCATCTTGTGGAATTCTCCTACAACAGCAGCTACCAGGCGAGTATTGATATGGCACCTTATGAAACTTTATATGGTTGTCCATGTAGACCACTAGCATGTTGGATCGAAATTGGAGATCGGTTAGTACTTGGTCCTGATAAGGTTCAAGAAGCCTCGGAGAAAGTAGATATGATTAGAAAGAAGCTGAAAAAAGTTCAAAGCAAGTAGAAGGGTTATGCCAATCAAAGGCGTTGAAATCTTGAATTTTCAGCTGGAGATTTGTTGTTTTTGAAAGTCTCTCTAATGAGGATAGTAGTGAGATTAGGAAGGACTAGAAAGTTAACACCTCGATGTATTGGACCTTTTCCATTCTTGAGTGGATTGGCCCATTAGCCTATGAGTAGAATTACCGAAAAGGTTGTCGGGTGTGCATAATGTTTTTCATGTGTCCCATTTGAAGAAATATATATGACTCGGAACAAATTATAAAAATGGCTGCCCAGGAAGATTTAGAAGTAGAGCCAAACTTGACTGTTATTTGGCAACCTAATTGAATCGTGGATCGTGATGAGAAATGATCAAGGAAAAAGGCTGTAAGATTATTTAAAGTTCAATAGAGTGGCGATGTCAAAGACTTCACTTGGTAAATGGAGGATAGAATGAGAAAAGCTTATCACGGGCTTAGGACCGATGCATATTTTGCATATTATATCGATGTAGTGTACTCACTGCCTGTGGTGTAGTCACTTATTATATCTTTATATTCCATCGTGTCTAATATATTCCTTTTTTAGATATCTTCTTCTTATCGTAAATTTCAAGGATGAAATTCTTTTAAGGGAAAGTCTGTAACGACCCATGAATTTATCACCTTGAAAAGTAATATTTAATTTAAAAAAGAACCAAATATAAGGTTTTATAACACAAATTTTATTGTTTTTAACAATGATTAACAATAATTATCTTATTTTGAATAAGTAATTACAAAAATATACCCTTTGGAAAAATACAGGCAAAGTAACCGAAAATCATTTATCGATAAACTGCTTTTTAACCATCAAAAATCATGAACGAATTTAGATACATACTCTTATTCATCCATATAAGCAAGAATGTGTGATAATATTATTTTATTTTTGAAAATAAAATGTTTTTATGACATCATCAATGATATCATCATTTTCAAATAATCGAATTTTGAATTTAAATTGATTTTAAATGATTTAATACTTATTTTATATCAAATGAGGCCCTTGGAATTATTAAATAAGAATAGAAATATTAGTTTCAAAATTTGTTTACAAATGTATATAGTTTAACTAGGAATTAAAATATGACCAAAAATCGAATTTTGGGTTCGTAGCGTTTTGACGAGAAGAAGTTTTTTGGAGATGTTGTAACTTAGTTTGTCACATATATGATACATGCACACATATATATGCACATATATATGTCATATACATACAAAGACACATGCTTGCATACATATATACTTAAGGAAAAATATCATGATATTTTGTACCAAAACAAAACAAAACAAAACAAAACATTCCATCACTTTAGAGCACATGGAGCATCACATGGAGGAGGCATATGGGGAAGGAGGTCAAGATCGAGAATGATGAGGGGTAGGGTGATGTTGGCAAGCGCATGGATGGTGAAAATATCATGATATTTTGGTGAAAATATCATGATATTCTTTCTCCACTTTTTTCCTATAAATAGAAAGCCACTTCCACTCTTCCTCTTTAGTAATTTGCTACTTTTTTTCTTCACCTTAGAAGCTCTCTTCAATGGCCTCCTTTTCTTTATGAAATATTCCATAGGGATAGCAAAGCTCTGTTGAGAAATATACCTCCGTATAGGAAGGTATATACTACCTTAGGTTTGAAATCAATTAGTATCTCCTCTCCATTTTCTCTACTTAGGCTATGCCCATCCAAGCATTCCACCACCCTTGAAAGACCAAAGCCAGACCCCTAAGAGTCCCCAAGCAAGATTCATAAGCTCTTGTTTCGAAATTGCGGAGCTATAGTTGATTGAAAGTTAGATCAAAAGGATATCAAGTGAGAAGCTCTACTATTGAATTTATAAATTATATGATGATACTATATGTTTGATATGGATGTTTTATATGTATGGTCATCATGTTTTGTATGTTGAAGATATGTTTGTCTGATGTGGAAATAATTCACGTATAATACATTTTGAATTTACACCAAGAAAAAACTTTCCTTATAAAATGAAATGGTATATATGGTATTGACAAACCTCTTTAAAATAGTTTAAAATGATTTATAAATGGTTTAGAAACAATAAAACACATTTCGGTAAAGTTGGAAAAAGTTTGGAAAATGAAGTGAAAATAAGCCGTTGCATTTCGGCAGTTCGCGATTTCGTGACCTGAATGGTTAAACGGACTTGTAGAATGGAATATGAGTCAGAATTCTTTGTAATAAGAATTTTATAAACCATAATGAATATAGTCTTCAAAAAAAGAAGAAAATTAATATTTATCTAGAAAAAATTTAGATGCCTAAACCAAATTTTCAAAAACATCGCTCTTTGGCAATTCGAAAACCAAAATGGATATATTTAAATATTTTAAAATATGAAATAAATTCCATTAATATAGTAAAATGTTTTAAAAGGGATTCGAGCTGTAAAAATGGACATAAATGGAATGAAGTTAATGTTTTGATCAAAGAAACTTTTAAAAACACTATTTGCAGCGGTTTTTGTTAACTTTTGAATTTAAGATTTAAACTTGGGATATTCTTTCCAAATCTTTTGCAAATATATCCCAAGATTTAAATATTAAATCTTCTTATGGGTGATAGAGTTTATTAAGAATTTTAAAGTGTTTAGAGTTGATCAAATAACTTGACCTCCTTATGGACGATAGAGAGATAGTGTCTTGACCTAAGCTTGGACAACTAGTGTTTGTGTTCCGCTCTAGCTATCCATACTGGTCCAACAAAGGGAATGGTAAATTTTGTTTACTCGGACCATATTTTCCTAATATAAAACGAGATCCAAAAGTTAAAAAGAATTTGAAATAATAAAAATTTAGTGATATATGAAACATATTGATTAAAATATATTAAATTCTGAAGAGGGAACTTGTACTATTCATAAGAATTTAAAAGGTGATTTTACCATTATTTAATGAATAGTACAGGTTAAATATGGAAATTAATATTGAGTATAATTAATATAATTCTATGGATCCTATTTACTCAATACTCGCTAGTTTTGAATTTATCATCTCAGATAACATGGTTTTAACCTATTTATAGTTTTGAAAAGTGGTTTAATGATTCTATATATAATGAAGAAATGGTTTAAAGATGTATATCTCTAGAAGATATTTTATATGGATAAAAGATATTGATAAATTGAATAATAATTACCTACATACTTAACATCTTTTATCGATATTGGTTCAGAGGAACTAGGGTCGGATTTGGGTGATTCCTATCCAATACCCACTTCGAACCAATCTACGTTTGAAAATGAAAATATGTTGAGGACAATGATTGAAGACAGAGAGTCATAACGTAAGGTTGCTTGTCATGAAATTCTACGTAATTCCCTTATCATATATATGGTGGCAGTGGTTCCTTCAATTTGAAATCTTCGTTGCAAAGACTACTCATTAATAATCCTAGGAGTGATTCTAGAACCGAATGTAGTATGAGAAGTGCCTTCGGTTTGTCCTGCGCCTGGATAACTTATACAAATGAATGTCTGAAATTTCATTTCTAAGACCATGCACATTGATTTTTACAAATGTACGTTTGTTTGGTGGTGTAGGAGGTTACCCCTCTTATTAACTCCCTTCTCTAAGACGTACAAACTCAGAGGTTATACTTTTATGGAAATCAATAGTGTGTTATTGGAAATGTTAATGTGGCACTTTAAGTAGAATTTTTTCTATGAAAGGTAAAATGTTACCTTAAACCTCGTACATTGGAAATGTCAAAAACATGGTAGATGCGACAAGGCTATGTGGATCACACCCATTAGGACACGGTCATCACCTTTCTAGATTACCCTCTATATTTCGGGAATGTTGTGTATGCTTCGGGATCCCGATAAAGGTCGGTAATGACCGGGGTGATGTCATATTGGTACCATATATGGTAAATACAGGTCGGTTCTGTGTTGGTAGAGGTTGGAGGCTTAGGTGCATCCCTCTAGAGATGTATCATCAGAAGGTAGTCCCTTACCTTATCATTGTATGAAGTCCATTCTCTACGAGCCTTTACGGCTTTAGTTGTAGAATCTAGGGTGTCGAAATTTAATCAATGTAACAATTTTGGCTATGATTTATATGTTATTTGAAAGGGTTTTCAAAAAATGTTATTAAAAATAATATACTTGATTTTACATAACAAATGTTTTGGTTATCTTAAGGTAAAAACCGTTCGTGTTATGTGTAGCTTGGTCTTATGACAAACCCTTTTATTTAAAAAGTATTCGTTCTTTTGAGTTTTCTCACACCAGTTCTATGATTGACCCAAAGTTTATTATCTTTTCCCCTTAAACTATGAGTGCCCTATTTTTCTGAGTAGCCAAATAGTTAGGTAGTTTAGAGCATTTTGGGAGGAGCATGGAGCATGAAGCTGGAGGTTCCTTTATAGATAGTTATCTATTTCAATTTTCCTTATATTATATATATAAGTATCTACCAACACCTGTAGGGATAGACAGTTATAACTATCCCTTGCTGGGTAAGTACTTGCTATGACTCTGATATCTCATTTTGAAAGTTGTTATCTATACTATCTATATGTATAATTACAAGTTGTTAAATGCGATGTGAGGATCTATGTTGTTCTCTCTTCTATCTTTATTTTATTTTACCCCAGATTATCTGCCTCTCTGGCGTTTGAATTTACGCCACTCGAATAATAAGAACATATTAGTGTGGATCTTCGAGGGTTGAAAAGGCGGGTTGTCATGCTTGTGTTAGTACACCTTAGGTGATAAGATTACTCCCATGAACTACGTCAGTGTTTTTTCAAGGATCGGTCCATTCACATAACAGTTCTTGATCCCTAGTTTGAGTGTGGGGTTTTAGGTGATTTGCACTAGTTTGGCAATGGATTTTCGCTTGATTATTAAAGACAAGCACTTGAATTGAATTCTTGAAGCGACTTAAAGATTTTTGAGGCATAGCTCTAGTCGTGAGAGGAAATTTGGATGGTCGAACAAAGTAACGAGAATGGAATTCACATAAGAAGAATCATGGGGCTGACATTAGTTTAACAAAATATCTTATAAGAAAACAAAGGATTGGATCGGGCACCGTATATTATTTTGGATTCCCTCTATTCATTGTAAATTATGTGCATATATAATATAGTTTGGATAGCTTGGGAAAGTTCGGTGAAGGACTTCTCGATTAGTTTTATGACGATTCAAATAATGTTTTAAGTGACAATATGATACTTTCCTGAGCGGGCATCATAGTACCTTAAGTATATTACCCTTATCTTAATTATGAGGTTGAGGTAAGTTTGAAACCAAGTTAAGCCAAGAATTTGTAGATTATCATTTAATAATGATTTAATTAGTGAATTTTTCTCCTTTGGAGAATGAGTTCTTTTCGAAAGGAAAGGAAAGTAGATACTTAGACTGCTGGGTCTATTCGAGAGATTTGGGAATTGGCGATCCAGCATATCATATATGTTTTCCCTTCCAGAGTGGGAGGGGTAATAGTCTTTTACATATTTATTCATGAAAGGAAGTTGCATCGCTTGAGCATTTAGGTCATCTTGGATGTCGAATAGACTTTTATAGCTTGGCTTGCATGCTACGATTATTATTAGTTTCTACGTGTGTTGTTATAAACTCCTTTAGAATAATGGGTTATTTGTATGGTAATCATTGTTTGATTGAGTTTTGTTGTTTATCATTGCTTATTGATTGCTTGATTTTGCTTGATTATCGATTGATTATTTTTTTGATTGATTTTTGTTGCTTCTTGATTAATTGATATTGCTTAATCATTGACTGATCGTTTGTTTTTATTGATTGATTTTTGTTGCTCTTGGTTTCTTACTGTTGCTTGATTCTTGATTGATTGTTTATTTTATTGATTGATTTTTTGTTGCTTATTGATTACTCGTTGTTGATTGTTATTGCTAGCGCATGTTAATTTTCCTTTTTCATAAGAGTGCACGATGTATTTTGTGAATTCTATTTATATAAGTGTGAAATTCTAGTGATGTTGTCATGATGAGTTAACTAGAGAAAGTTGATGCAAACTGGATATGGCTTTAGCTTGAAGGCTTATACATATTTTTGAGAATAGGGCTATGTGACTTTGATCAATGGGGTTAAGCTCGTCCATGCTCGATGAAGCTTTGTATTAATATGTCTCCATTTACTTAAGGGAATTTTTTTTTCACTCTTGTTTTTTATTAATATATATATATATATATATATATATATATATATATATATATATGAAAACATACTGTAGAGCTTGTTTTGTTGGTGCTTGATTTACAAATGTGTTTGTTGTCTTAAAGGTAATATGTTTATCAGAAATACTTGTTGCATTAGATGTTCTTGTTGCAAAGTTTTTCGTAACTTGTTTAGTTGAGATTCATGTTGCATGGTTTGATAAAGCATATTATTTGAGATGATTGCTATACATGATTTAGCATGTTGAAATCCATAGTTTTAATGTTGCAGCTGTGTTTAATCCACTTATGATAAGGTACATTGAAGTAGTTGTGCACTATGAGATGCTTATTTGTTTGTATTCGCATCTAAATGACATACTCTTGCTTTAAAATAGGTATGTAAATCTATAGTTTTGATGGTGTATATATATGTGCATATATAATTATATATATGTATGTATGCTTGTATGTCCTCAGAAATGAGATGTCTTAGATATGAAATGCCTTAGATATGAGATGTGTGTGTGTATTGTTTTGGAACTTTTCTTCGAGCCAACCGCGCAAAGGAAATACTTTCGAATTTTTTCAAAATAAAATGACTTTATAATCCTAAGGGTTAGTTATATGCTATGCTTGGAAATTAGGGTAGCTGGGTTGCATTTTCATACTCATATTAATTTCGGGGATGAAATTCTTTTAAGGAGGGAAGAATGTAACAATCCTCATTTTTAACGACAGGATATTTGAATAATTAATTTAAACATTAAATCGTTAATTAATTAAAGGTCATAAATTTGATTTTTTTTTCCGCATACGATCAAATAAGAATTCAATACTACTTATATTACGTCCATATCGATGTTGCGAATCAAAATGAGTGTAAATATTACTATATTTGGAGTGATCATAGTTTTACGATTTATATATTGTTATATGTATTTTTTAAAAATATGTATGCAGTCGCATTTGGTAAGATCTTGACAAATGGCTTGTGATTTTGGGACAGGACTTCATTATGAAATGTATGGTTGCAGAATTAGTGGAATCAGAGGATCTTATGGCCAAAATGACATCGAAATGCATGAAATTATCATTCGAGAGTGCCATCTCGGATGATGATGAAATTTATACCATCGGGATCACAATATGAAGAGACATGCACCAACAAGTTTTGTGGTGATCGAGTGTACCATGTGATCGTACAAGCACGGAACGTGTTGTGATTTATTTGAGAAATCAAATCAAAATATATATGTTTTGTTATATATACATCTTTGCCCGACCAGATGTTTATTTTTCCTCACTTATCTTCTTTGCTCCTTACTTAAGCATAGT
This sequence comes from Allium cepa, assembly GCA_030765085.1. Lineage (NCBI taxonomy): Eukaryota > Viridiplantae > Streptophyta > Magnoliopsida > Asparagales > Amaryllidaceae > Allium > Allium cepa. Next base: position 561,287,035 of record CM060938.1, read on the forward strand.
CGCCCCCTACTTTGAACTAAATCGAGAGCTTTTGACCACAAAAGAGGATGGGAATGAACCTGTTGAACTCATGGTGGGATGAGGAGAAAATCTATGGTGGTGTGGTAGAGTGCAATTGAGCTTAGGGTGATCGACGACTACGTTTTGGGTTCGGTAGCGATGAGATGGAGTTAAGCCATAGTGAGGGTGGTCGATCGTCTTCTAGATGACTACAGTGGTGGTAGTAAGAAATAGTAGGTGGAAACTGGTGAACCGTGACGACCCGTCTTTCATTCCATAGAAAAACGTAATCATCAATAAGAAAAGAAAGAGATAGAAATAGAAAGATAGAAAGAAAAGAAACAACAATCATCAGAATCTCACAGCGGAAACGAAAAAATATAATATTACATATATTCCTTACATAATTTACATATCAGAGTTCACAAAGTAATACTACTCCATTACATCAGCCATTCATAATAGTTCTTACAACCCAAACAACTCAAAACATAACACCCAAAATGCCACTACTGCGAATATAGATAGATAGTACGTCTGGACTCCAGCTTCAGCCTCCAAAATATATGTTAATCCAAACCTAATCACTTGGCTACTCATAAAAATTTGAGTACCCAAGAGTTTATGAAAAACAAAATAAACTTCGGGTCAGACATGGGTCTGGAGTGAGTAAATCAGTTAAAGATGTTTAACTTTAAAAAATCATTTTGAAACAAAAGGTATCACGTAAGACTTCCCACAAATAAACACGGGTAAGTTTTTATCTTACGTTAACCAAAACATTTGATAGGAAATTCAGTGATATTATAGTAGGGTCTAGGGTTTTAAAATAAAATACAGAAATAGCTGGAATGCTTATATCTCACATTCCAACATAGTTAGGAACAATCAAATCGTACAGCACTTATTGGAGATTGGATTCCATACAATGGCAGGGCTACTGGGGTACCGCCCGTCACAGTACGGGTCCTAGATCACCGTACCGAGGAGCCACCCTAACTCCCCTGCAACACAAGGTCGGACCCATCCCTTAATGGATAGTTCTGAACAAGACAACCCCGCAGTTGTGGCCAACAACTGCTCACACAGCCGAATATATATAAGGGACTTCTAGACAGGGGTAAATCTCACTCTCAAGTGGGGGCTACCCACGAAGCCTTGCTGCACCTCCCCTGTTTTAGCCATTCCCGGTTGATGAGGCTTGAGGTTACGATTACCTTTATAAAGAACACAACTCTTAGAATGCTCATCGTCCACCTGACGATGATCTGGAAGCATTCAATCCATACAAGTTCGTTCCGGGTTCGAACGAAACCGAAGGAATTATCTCGTTACACTCATTTTGGAATCACCCTCAGAGTTAACGACGATAACCCTTGCAATCTGATTCTCCATCTCGAATCTATAAGTACTATTCTGTCAACTCATTACGGAATCACCCACAGAGTTATACTGACGTATAGCCCTTACACCTCGAGTCTTCACTCTTCACATAACATTCACGACCTAACATTATTTGGAATCGATGTGGTTTTCGGATATTCCAAATATGGAAATCCGATCCCGGTCTCATCGAAATCCAAAGCGTGTCTTTTAGGTCCAAGTTGTTTAAAAGGTTTAAACAATTCAATTCAAATTTAAACATAGCATCACATAACATTATCAATAGATAATAACCAATATTTATCACAGATATACAACATCTCATCACAGAATATAACTCAACTCTCAGTCAACAGATATCAACCATATACAGATATCAATACAAATTATCATCCACAAGCAAGCACTACTTAATTCATATCATAATTAATTTAATTAATTTAAATCAAATTAATTACTTAAGAATTTATCAATTAATCTTACTTAACCAAACATTAATTAATTAATCCTAATTATTTAATTAACTAATCACCTCTTAATCATCTTATTATTAATTAATTACTACTTAATTAATTTATAATCTTTATTTTATTATCAATTAATTACTATAATTATTTATTAATTAAACTTTGATTAAAAATTAATCATTCTTTAATTGGTTATTAATTAACCCTTAATTTAATTAACCTTAATTACCTCTTAATTACCTTAATTAATTCTTAATTAATTACAAATTAATTTCTTAATTACAAAATTAATTATTCATTAATTAACCTTAATTATTTAATTAATTAAGACTTAATCATTAATTAATTTACTATTAATTATAAATTAAGTAATGTTTAATTACTTAATTAATTAACCCTTAATCAATTAATTAATTAACTTCTTAATCACTAATTTATTAATCATTAATCAATTTATTAATCAATTATTAATTACTTATGAATTAACCTTAATAAATTAATTAATTGTTATTAACTTTAATTCTTAATTATCCATTAAATAATTCATAAGTGATTGATTTAATCTTAACAATTAATTAACCAAAATTAACTAACTAATTCCATCACTAAATTACTATTTAATTTAAGTAAACTTAAAATTTCAAAATCTAATCAACTTCAACAAATTAATGTTCATTCCTCTTAAAACCCTTACCTATTTTAGTATTCAAAATAGACTTAAACATAAAACAAAATTAAAGTTTTAAAAACCAGTTTTAAACTTGTCTTCATACATTAGCTTAAAGCCCGGCCCAATATCACTACACAGACCCTACTCCATCTCCTTCCTACCTCTCACCATACCTGAACCCAACATCACGCAAGAGCACAACACACCCTACAACCCGAGCACGACACGCGATCCACCCAAGTCCATCACGAGCACGACTTCGAGCTTCCACTCACGCACACTCGAAAACACACAGACACACACACACGCCTCGACGTGCACCTGCACAGTGCCACCGCGCCACCATCGCCACCGCTGGCCTCACGCGCAAAACACTCTTCAGCCCCTGATCCAGAATCTCAACCCAGAAACCATCAACTCGAACTCAAACAAAAAATCGAATGCTTGAACCAAAATTCGAAACTGCAGACGCCACGATAAAACCCAACAACCACGATCATCTCACCCCATTCCGGCACCAAACTTAGGCCACGCGTGCACAACCACCACACATCACTCCTACTCAAACCATATGAAGCTGGTCCAACCAAATCTTCATACGACCGAAGATCACATACCCCAAATAAACAGAACCCATAACCCTAAAAATCCAAATTTCGAATTCTATGTTGTGTAATAAATTTGATTTGTATTTTTCTAGTGATAAACATCATCTAACATAGCTTCAATTTAAATTTCATAAGTTAAAATTAATCCAGGCTCGAGAATTTCACAAAAGCCCCAAATACAGTAATCTTTAAAATTCGAATTCAATATCAAGTTATAAATTCTGATTCCACTTTGAAAATTCATAACTTGCATTATATATCCAACCTATATATTTGATTAATCAAATTTACATAATTTACATGCTATGATTTTCTTTGTTTTACTGCATATACTTTACTTCCTGCAGTTTACTGTATTATCAATATATTTATTTTTAATCATACTGCCTCTAACTTATATATATTTGAAGATATGTATCCAACATCACCATACCATATTTCAATTGAAAGTTAGCTAAGATAATTTGCTTTGATCTTGAAGCAATAGAGGATCAAAATTTCATTAACATGCACAGTCAAATAATTGAAACTGTAAACAACATTTCACAAATCAATTAACATGCAAGCATTCATCACTAACATTCAACATACAACTTTTATACTTAAGATTTTAATTTAAAGATTTACTCACTTTATTTTTTTTTGAAGAAGATTCAAATTTGCAGAGACAAATTTGTGAACTGCAGACTTCTAAAAACTGAGATGACTTGATTGTTGATGCTTTTAATCTTGAATAAGTTGATGCTAAACTTTGTGATTGTTGCAGAAATTTGGTTGAAGAAGTATAGATTTGATTTTCAGAAATTAGTTGAAGATGTAGGACTTGGTGAAGTTCTGATTTTTGGAGAGAAGAATGTAAAATTTCTTTTTAAAAAAAAAATGAGAGAGTATGCATGAATGATTTGTTTTATAAAATTTAAAGAAAAGAAAATTTATATTATGACACTTGTCAAATAAATGGTTAAATTCCTAACACATGTTTTATTAGTAAGCTTAGATGTTAACATGTGTTTATCTCATGCAAAAATGAAATTTAATATTTACTTAATTGATTTCCTTATATATGTTTATTTTTAAATCCTTAGAAAAATCAATTCCCTTTTTAAATAATGAATATAAAACTAATGTTATAACATAATTAAAATTATGAGAATATCCTTCAAAATTCAAAGTAAAATTTGGAATAAAATTTAATATAGTTTAAATCCTTCAATATATCAGTTCAAACAAAATTTGAATTCTAAAAATCCAATTCAAAATCAAATTTGGTATGAATAAAATCTTAACACATTCAATTCCTTATATATGTACTAGTTTTTAATTGAAATAAATTTATATTTACCATTCATTTATTAGTTGTTGAAAAATTTACAAATTTATCAATTTAAATTAATTTACTATATAGATTATCATATTTAAATTCGGTGTGAAATTCCGGGATATTACAATCCTCCCCCCTTGAAAGAATTTCGTCCCCGAAATTTAAACAAAAGATAATCCAAAAATTTTCATTTTATTCAACACTTCAAACATACATAACATCCATACATAAGCAACCATCAAAACATCCAAACAAACATACATCCAATACACACACCACTAGCTATCCGGACACATATCCGGATAAGCCCTCCTAATACTATCCACAGTCTCCCAGGTACAATCTCTGGGATCCTCACTCCACTGGACTTTAACAAGCTTCACAATCTTGCTTCTGAGATGTCTCTCATCTTGATCAACAATTTGAACAGGATGTCGGACAACTGACAAGTCCGGCTCAACCTCCAATTCCTCCTGCACAGCTGGCTCCACAATAAGAGATGGATCGTGCACATATTTCCGTAGATGAGATACATGGAAGACATTGTGAATTCCAGCCATTCGGACTGGCAATTCAATCTTATATGCAACAGCACCAATCCTCTCGAGAACTCTGAACGGACCAATGTATCTCGGAGCGAGTTTCCCTGTCTTCCTGAATCTTACAGCTCCTTTAATAGGGGAAACTTTGACAAAGACTAGATCACCAATCTCGAACTCCAATTGTCTTCGTCTCTTATCAGCATATTTCTTTTGTCGATCCTTAGCAGCTCTCATCCTTTTCTTAACCAGCTCGACTTTAGCAGATGCTTCCCGGATCAGATCTGGTCCAAGCACAATACGATCTTTCGACTCTATCCAACAAGCTGGAGATCTACACGGTCTTCCATATAATGCTTCATAAGGAGTCATCTTGATACTCGCTTGGTAGCTGTTATTATAAGAAAACTCCACCAGATGTAGATGATCCTCCCACGATCCTCCAAAATCTAATACACAGGCTCTCAGCATATCTTCTAGAACTCGGTTAAGCCTTTCTGTTTGTCCATCAGTTTGTGGATGATATGCTGTGCTCAATCTCAAATTAGTTCCCAAAGCTGATTGTAATGCTTCCCAGAATTTGCTGGTGAAAATCGGATCTCGATCGCTTACAATGCTGACTGGAACGCCATGCAATCTCACAATCTTCTTCAAGAAAATTTCAGCCAATGAAACTGCAGTTCGGGTTGCTTTAACTGGGATAAAATGGGCGCACTTGGTAAGACGATCCACAATTACCCATATTCCTTCATTCCCTTTCTTAGTTCTAGGAAATCTGTCGATGAAGTCCATCGCAATCATCTCCCATTTCCATGTCGGGACCTCCAAAGGTTGCAACAAACCGGCTTGCTTCTGCTGATCTCCTTTCACTTGCTGGCAGGTAGCACAATTATTGACAAATCTGATTACATCCCTCTTCATGCCCGGCCACCAGAAAACTCTCTTCATATCCTTGTACATCTTCGAGATTCCTGGATGGATATTTAATCTGGAGCGATGACTTTCAGACAATACTTCTTCTCTCAATCCATCTATGTCTGGTACACACAATCGACCATTAATTCTCAATGCTCCTCGCTTGTCTATCTTGAAATCCGAATATCGACCATCCTGGGTTCCAAGAATCAATTCTTCAAAAGACCTATCCTCCATTTGCTTGCTTATTATTCTATCCTAGAGAGACGGTACAGCTTCCAAAAGAGAAAGAACCGCATTTCTGCTAAGAGCGTCTGCCACAACGTTGGCCTTCCCTGGAGTATACAGAATATCCAAATCGTATGATGTCAAGAACTCAACCTATCGCTGCTGCCTTAGATTAAGATATTTCTGAGAGAAAAGATATTTCAACGGTTTGTGGTCCGTGAATAACTCAAACTTTTCTCCTAAAAGATAATGCCTCCACATCTTCAAAGCAAAAACAACAGCCAACAGCTCTAGATCATGCGTAGCGTAGTTTCTCTCATGTGGCTTCAACTGCCGACTCGCATACGCAATAACTCTACCATTCTGCATAAGAACAGCTCCCAATCCAACAATACATGCATCAGTATACACTTCAAACTTGATCTTACCATCAGGAATAGCCAATACAGGAGCACTTGTCAATTTTGCCTTTAGTTTCTGGAAAGCTTCCTCACATTCCGGTGTCCACTTGAATTTAGCTCCCTTCCTTGTCAGCTTCGTTAGATGAGAAGAGATTTTAGAATAATCCTTAATAAACTTCCTGTAGTAACCGGCCAATCCAAGAAAACTGCGAACTTCTGTAGGAGTCCGAGGCTGCTTCCATTCCAGAATAGTCTCAACTTTAGCTGGACCTACAGAGATTCCCTCACCAGAGACAATGTGGCCCAAAAATTTCACTTCTGACTTCCAAAAATGACACATAGAGAACTTTGCCTTCAGCACATGCCTTCTCAAAGTTTCCAAAACTATTCTCAAGTGCTGCTTGTGCTCTTCTTCCGATTTAGAATAAACCAAAATATCATCGATGAAGACCAAAACAAACTTATTCAGAACATCTCTAAAGACTCGGTTCATCAGATCAACAAAATAAGCAGGAGCGTTGGTTAATCCAAAAGGCATAACCAACCACTCATAGAAACAATTAGGTCCCCTAAATGCGGTTAAGGGAATACTGTCTTCAGCTACCCTTAACTGATGGAAACCTGATGCTAGATCTAACTGAGAAAAGACAGATGCACCATGAAGCTGGTCGAAGAGATCATCAATGCGAGGAAGAGGATACTTATTCCGAATGGTCACCTTGTTCAATTCACGGTAGTCTACACAGAACCTTAGCGACCATCTGACTCAGTGAAAAAAACTGCAGCAGAACCCCAGCAGGAAAAACTTGGTCTAATCAAACCCTTCTCCAACAAATCTTGAGTTTGCTTCACTAATTCCTCCCTCTCTCTTGGAGCCATCCTTCTACTTGGTTGAATTACAAGTACTGCTCCAGGAACCAAATCAATACGAAACTCAATTTCCCGATGCGGAGGCAAACATTTAACTTCCTCAAATACGTCAGAGAAATCTCGGACTACTTCAATATCAACAACCTCCTCTTGAGAAGTCTCTATTCCATGTAAAAGACTAGTCAAGTGGATTCCAGAGTTATCACACATTACTCTGGCAATCCTACCCAGATCAGTTTCCAACGAAACTGTTCTTTCATCACAATTTAAGATAGCTTTATATTTGTCAAGCCAATCCATTTCCAATATAAGGTCGAAACCTTGAAAATCCAATACATAAGGATCGCAGGAAAAACTATGAGATAGATAGGAGATTCTCAAATCTAAATCCTATCCAATTTGGTTACCCCTCCTATAGGATTTGATACACAAATGGGATTGTCTACGGTACTAGGAGTAAGTAAGAAATTCTCTACAGTTCCCAGGGAAATAAAACTTAAAGAAGCACCAGAATCAAATAAGACTTTAATATACTTTCCATTTAAAAGTAAAGTACCTTCTAAAACTCCCTTACCCTTCGATGAGTTTAATGGTGCGCCTTCCAAAGCAAATACTTTGTTCTGTTGAACCTTATGAAGGTGCGGGCAGTCTCTAATCATGTGTCCCGGTTGGTGACAGTTAAAGCAAAGCGACTTCTGAACTAAGGCTGACCCTCGTCCACTATACTGCTGTCGCTGCTGTTGGCGCTTCCTTTCTTGAGGACAGTGATTTGCCAAATGTCCCATTTGATTACAATTATAGCATTTCTGGGGTCCATTATTATTTCCAGACTTCTTCTTGTTTTGCTTCTTCCTGTTAGGATTGAATTTCCTCTTATTCTGGTTGGAAGAATTCCCTCCTGATGCAGCAACTTGAGCCACTGACCTCTTCTTCATCAAGTCTTCATACCTTAACGCCATATCAATAAGCTCCACAAAAGACCCTTTCAGATGTGCAGTCATTCTCTCATGATACTCAGGCCTCAACCCCTGGACAAACATCTCGTTCTTCTTAAGAGGTGTGTCTATAAGTCCGGGTCCGTAGCAAGATAACTCGTTGAACTTTGTCTCGTATTCAGCTATGGACATATTCCCTTGTTTCAGATTCAGAAAATCTTGATAAAGCCGAGTTCTTCCTGCAGCAGGCATATACTTTTCCTCAAACCTCTCCTTAAATTCTTCCCAAGACATACCATCCTCCGAGATATTAGCAATCACTGAATTCCACCATACTGCAGCACCACTCTGTAATTGCCACGCAGCCATTATTCTCTTCTGCTCATCTGATAACCTCATGCTCTTAAAAATCTTCTCACAGGAGCGAATCCATTCTTGAACTTCTATTATAGTTTCTGATCCTTGAAATGGTTTCCCTCCTAGATGAACAAAATCTTTGCATAAGGCAGCAAAACTGGTTGAAGACATAACTGGATTAACAGTCTCTTCATCAGTCTGCTCTCTTCTGTTACCAGTTGATCCACTACCAACAACTCTTCCCCTTCGGCCTCTTGAACTCATATTGGCTACCTGAACAGGTAATCCAATCAATTTAGATAGGGATATAGTTATATAAGAAAATTACAAATACGCACTCTCAAGACAGATACTACCCCAGAGCCTAGGTGTTTCTCAACCATTGCTCTGATACCAACTGTGATAGTCTAGGCTTTGTAACCATCGACAGCGGCTCACTCGACTGGTAGGCTTTTCAACCATCCCAGCCCCGTCGTGGTTCACATTGGTACCTCGGATTTGCTTTTACGGCCAGCTTCTCGACTCGCAACCAACCCAGGGCCTTATACTACCCAAAAGGGACATGTAGGAGTAAGAGTCTCCCGTTCGCCACCTAACGCGAAGCGAGAACCCCCTATCACGCTGTAATGAAGCAAACCCGATCCCGGTCTCATCGAAATCCAAAGCGTGTCTTTTAGGTCCAAGTTGTTTAAAAGGTTTAAACAATTCAATTCAAATTTAAACATGGCATCACATAACATTATCAATAGATAATAACCAATATTTATCACAGATATACAACATCTCATCACATAATATAACTCAACTCTCAGTCAACAGATATCAACCATATACAGATATCAATACAAATTATCATCCACAAGCAAGCACTACTTAATTCATATCATAATTAATTTAATTAATTTAAATCAAATTAATTACTTTAGAATTTATCAATTAATCTTACTTAACCAAACATTAATTAATTAATCCTAATTATTTAATTAACTAATCACCTCTTAATCATCTTATTATTAATTAATTACTACTTAATTAATTTATAATCTTTATTTAATTATCAATTAATTACTATAATTATTTATTAATTAAACTTTGATTAAAAATTAATCATTCTTTAATTGGTTATTAATTAACCCTTAATTTAATTAACCTTAATTACCTCTTAATTACCTTAATTAATTCTTAATTAATCACAAATTAATTTCTTAATTACAAAATTAATTATTCATTAATTAACCTTAATTATTTAATTAATTAAGACTTAATCATTAATTAATTTACTATTAATTATAAATTAAGTAATGTTTAATTACTTAATTAATTAACCCTTAATCAATTAATTAATTAACTTCTTAATCACTAATTTATTAATCATTAATCAATTTATTAATCAATTATTAATTACTTATGAATTAACCTTAATAAATTAATTAATTGTTATTAAATTTAATTCTTAATTATCCATTAAATAATTCATAAGTGATTGATTTAATCATAACAATTAATTAACTAAAATTAACTAATTAATTCCATCACTAAATTACTATTTAATTTAAGTAAACTTAAATTTTCAAAATCTAATTAACTTCAACAAGTTAATGGTCATTCCTCTTAAAACCCTTACCTATTTTAGTATTCAAAATAGATTTAAACTTAAAACAAAATCAAAGTTTTAAAAACAAGTTTTAAACTTGTCTTCATACATTAGCTTAAAGCCCGGCCCAATATCACTACACAGACCCTACTCCATCTCCTTCCTACCTCTCACCATATCTGAACCCAACATCACGCAAGAGCACAACACACTCTTCAACCCGAGCACGACACGCGATCCACCCAAGTCCATCACGAGCGCGACTTCGAGCTTCCACTCACGCATACTCGAAAACACACAGACACACACACGCCTCGACGTGCACCTGCACATTGCCACCGCGCCACCATCGCCACCGCTGGCCTCACGCGCAAACCCCTCTTCGTCCCCTGATCCAGAATCTCAACCCAGAAATCATCAACTCGAACTCAAACAAAAAATCGAATGCTTGAACCAAAATTCGAAACTACAGACGCCACGATAAAATCCAACAACCACGATCATCTCACCCCATTCCGGCACCAAACTTCGGCCACGCGTGCACAACCACCACACGTCACTCCTTCTCAAACCATATGAAGCTCGGTCCAACCAAATCTTCATACGACCGAAGATCACATACCCCAAATAAACAGAACCCATAACCCTAAAAATCCAAATTTCGAATTCTATGTTGTGTAATAAATTTGATTTGTATTTTTCTAGTGATAAACATCCTCTAACATAGCTTCAATTTAAATTTCATAAGTTAAAATTAATCCAGGCTCGAGAATTTCACAAAAGCCCCAAATACAGTAATCTTTAAAATTCGAATTCACCATCAAGTTATAAATTCTGATTCCACTTTGAAAATTCATAACTTGCATTATATATCCAACCTATATATTTGATTCATCAAAATTTACATAATTTACATGCTATGATTTTCTTTGTTTTACTGCATATACTTTACTTCCTGCAGTTTACTGTATTATCAATATATCTATTTTTAATCATACTGACTCTAACTTATATATATTTGAAGATATGTATCCAACATCACCATACCATATTTCAATTTAAGGTTAGCTAAGATAATTTGCTTTGATCTTGAAGCAACAGAGGATCAAAATTTCATTAACATGCACAGTCAAATAATTGAAACTGTAAACAACATTTCACAAATCAATTAACATATAAGCATTCATCACTAACATTCAACATACAACTTTTACACTTAAGATTTTAATTTAAAGATTTACTCACTTTATTTTTTTTGAAGAAGATTCAAATTTGCAGAGACAAATTTGTGAACTGCAGACTTCTAAAAACTGAGATGACTTGATTGTTGATGCTTTTAATCTTGAATAAGTTGATGCTAAACTATGTGATTGTTGCAGAAATTTGGTTGAAGAAGTATAGATTTGATTTTAAGAAATTAGTTGAAGATGTAGGACTTGGTGAAGTTCTGATTTTTGGAGAGAAGAATGTAAAATTTCTTTTTTTAAAAAAATGAGAGAGTATGTATGAATGATTTGTTTTATAAAATTTAAAGAAAAGAAAATTTATATTATGACACTTGTCAAATAAATGGTTAAATTCCTAACACATGTTTTATTAGTAAGCTTAGATGTTAACATGTATTTGTCTCATGAAAAAAATGAAATTTAATATTTACTTAATTGATTTCCTTATATATGTTTATTTTTAAATCCTTAGAAAAATCAATTCCCTTTTTAAATAATGAATATAAAACCAATGTTATAACATAATTAAAATTATGAGAATATCCTTCAAAATTCAAAGTAAAATTTAGAATAAAATTTAATATAGTTTAAATCCTTCAATATATCAGTTCAAACAAAATTTGAATTCTAAAAATCCAATTCAAAATCAAATTTGGTATGAATAAAATCTTAACACATTCAATTCCTTATATATGTACTAGTTTTTAATTGAAATAAATTTATATTTGCCATTCATTTATTAGTTGTTGAAAAATTTACAAATTTATCAATTTAAATTAATTTATTATATAGATTATCATATTTAAATTCGATGTGAAATTCCGGGATATTACAATCCTCCCCCCTTGAAAGAATTTCGTCCCCGAAATTTAAACAAAAGATAATCCAAAAATTTTCATTTTATTCAACACTTCAAACATACATAACATCCATACATAAGCAACCATCAAAACATCCAAACAAACATACATCCAATACACACACCACTAGCTATCCGGACACATATCCGGATAAGCCCTCCTAATACTATCCACAGTCTCCCAGGTACAATCTCTGGGATCCTCACTCCACTGGACTTTAACAAGCTTCACAATCTTGCTTCTGAGATGTCTCTCATCTTGATCAACAATTTGAACAGGATGTCGGACAACTGACAAGTCCGGCTCAACCTCCAATTCCTCCTGCACAGCTGGCTCCACAATAAGAGATGGATCGTGCACATATTTCCGTAGATGAGATACATGGAAGACATTGTGAATTCTAGCCATTCGGACTGGCAATTCAATCTTATATGCAACAGCACCAATCCTCTCGAGAACTCTGAACGGACCAATGTATCTCGGAGCGAGTTTCCCTGTCTTCCCGAATCTTACAGCTCCTTTAATAGGGGAAATTTTGACAAAGACTAGATCACCAATCTCGAACTCCAATTGTCTTCGTCTCTTATCAGCATATTTCTTTTGTCGATCCTTAGCAGCTCTCATCCTTTTCTTAACCAGCTCGACTTTAGCAGATGCTTCCCGGATCAGATCTGGTCCAAGCACAATACGATCTTTCGACCCTATCCAACAAGCTGGAGATCTACACGGTCTTCCATATAATGCTTCATAAGGAGCCATCTTGATACTCGCTTGGTAGCTGTTATTATAAGAAAACTCCACCAGATGTAGATGATCCTCCCACGATCCTCCAAAATCTAATACACAGGCTCTCAGCATATCTTCTAGAACTCGGTTAAGCCTTTCTGTTTGTCCATCAGTTTGTGGATGATATGCTGTGCTCAATCTCAAATTAGTTCCCAAAGCTGATTGTAATGCTTCCCAGAATTTGCTGGTGAAAATCGAATCTCGATCACTTACAATGCTGACTGGAACGCCATGCAATCTCACAATCTTCTTCAAGAAAATTTCAGCCAATGAAACTGCAGTTCAGGTTGCTTTAACTGGGATAAAATGGGCGCACTTGGTAAGACGATCCACAATTACCCATATTCCTTCATTCCCTTTCTTAGTTCTAGGAAATCTGTCGATGAAGTCCATCGCAATCATCTCCCATTTCCATGTCGGGACCTCCAAAGGTTGCAACAAACCGGCTTGCTTCTGCTGATCTCCTTTCACTTGCTGGCAGGTAGCACAATTATTGACAAATCTGATTACATCCCTCTTCATGCCCGGCCACCAGAAAACTCTCTTCATATCCTTGTACATCTTCGAGATTCCTGGATGGATATTTAATCTGGAGCGATGACTTTCAGACAATACTTCTTCTCTCAATCCATCTATGTCTGGTACACACAATCGACCATTAATTCTCAATGCTCCTCGCTTGTCTATCTTGAAATCCGAATATCGACCATCCTGGGTTCCAAGAATCAATTCTTCAAAAGACCTATCCTCTATTTGCTTGCTTATTATTCTATTCTGGAGAGACGGTACAGCTTCCAAAAGAGAAAGAACCGCATTTCTGCTAAGAGCGTCTGCCACAACGTTCGCCTTCCCTGGAGTATACAGAATATCCAAATCGTATGATGTCAAGAACTCAACCCATCGCTGCTGCCTTAGATTAAGATATTTCTGAGAGAAAAGATATTTCAACGGTTTGTGGTCCGTGAATAACTCAAACTTTTCTCCTAAAAGATAATGCCTCCATATCTTCAAAGCAAAAACAACAGCCAACAGCTCTAGATCATGCGTAGCGTAGTTTCTCTCATGTGGCTTCAACTGCCGACTCGCATACGTAATAACTCTACCATTCTGCATAAGAACAGCTCCCAATCCAACAATACAGGCATCAGTATACACTTCAAACTTGATCTTACCATCAGGAATAGCCAATACAGGAGCACTTGTCAATTTTGCCTTTAGTTTCTGGAAAGCTTCCTCACATTCCGGCGTCCACTTGAATTTAGCTCCCTTCCTTGTCAGCTTCGTTAGATGAGAAGAGATTTTAGAATAATCCTTAATAAACTTCCTGTAGTAACCGGCCAATCCAAGAAAACTGCGAACTTCTGTAGGAGTCCGAGGCTGCTTCCATTCCAGAATAGTCTCAACTTTAGCTGGACCTACAGAGATTCCCTCACCAGAGACAATGTGGCCCAAAAATTTCACTTCTGACTTCCAAAAATGACACATAGAGAACTTTTCCTTCAGCACATGCCTTCTCAAAGTTTCCAAAACTATTCTGAAGTGCTGCTTGTGCTCTTCTTTCGATTTAGAATAAACCAAAATATCATCGATGAAGACCAAAACAAACTTATTCAGAACATCTCTAAAGACTCGGTTCATCAGATCAACAAAATAAGCAGGAGCGTTGGTTAATCCAAAAGGCATAACCAACCACTCATAGAAACAATTAGGTCCCCTAAATGCGGTTAAGGGAATACTGTCTTCAGCTACCCTTAACTGATGGAAACCTGATGCTAGATCTAACTGAGAAAAGACAGATGCACCATGAAGCTGGTCGAAGAGATCATCAATGCGAGGAAGAGGATACTTATTCCGAATGGTCACCTTGTTCAATTCACGGTAGTCTACACAGAACCTTAGCGACCATCTGACTTAGTGAAAAAAATGCAGCAGAACCCCAGCAGGAAAAACTTGGTCTAATCAAACCCTTCTCCAACAAATCTTGAGTTTGCTTCACTAATTCCTCCCTCTCTCTTGGAGCCATCCTTCTACTTGGTTGAATTACAAGTACTGCTCCAGGAACCAAATCAATACGAAACTCAATTTCCCGATGCGGAGGCAAACATTTAACTTCCTCAAATACGTCAGAGAAATCTCGGACTACTTCAATATCAACAACCTCCTCTTGAGAAGTCTCTATTCCATGTAAAAGACTATTCAAGTGGATTCCAGAGTTATCACACATTACTCTGGCAATCCTACCCAGATCAGTTTCCAACGAAACTGTTCTTTCATCACAATTTAAGATAGCTTTATATTTGTCAAGCCAATCCATTCCCAATATAAGGTCGAAACCTTGAAAATCCAATACATAAGGATCGCAGGAAAAACTATGAGATAGATAGGAGATTCTCAAATCTAAATCCTATCCAATTTGGTTACCCCTCCTATAGGATTTGATACACAAATGGGATTGTCTACGGTACTAGGAGTAAGTAAGAAATTCTCTACAGTTCCTAGGGAAATAAAACTTAAAGAAGCACCAGAATCAAATAAGACTTTAATATACTTTCCATTTAAAAGTAAAGTACCTTCTAAAACTCCCTTGCCCTTCGATGAGTTTGATGGTGCGCCTTCCAAAGCAAATACTTTGTTCTGTTGAACCTTATGAAGGAGCGGGCAGTCTCTAATCATGTGTCCCGGTTGGTGACAGTTAAAGCAAAGCGACTTCTGAACTAAAGCTGACCCTGGTCCACTATACTGCTGTCGCTGCTGTTGTTGCTTCCTTTCTTGAGGACAGTGATTTGCCAAATGTCCCATTTGATTACAATTATAGCATTTCTAGGGTCCATTATTATTTCCAGACTTCTTCTTGTTTTGCTTCTTCCTGTTAGGATTGAATTTCCTCTTATTCTGGTTGGAAGAATTCCCTCCTGATGCAGCAACTTGAGCCACTGACCTCTTCTTCATCAAGTCTTCATACCTTAACGCCATATCAATAAGCTCCACAAAAGACCCTTTCAGATGTGCAGTCATTCTCTCATGATACTCAGGCCTCAACCCCTCGACAAACATCTCGTTCTTCTTAAGAGGTGTGTCTATAAGTCCGGGTCCGTAGCAAGATAACTCGTTGAACTTTGTCTCGTATTCAGCTATGGACATATTCCCTTGTTTCAGATTCAGAAAATCTTGATAAAGCCGAGTTCTTCCTGCAGCAGGCATATACTTTTCCTCAAACCTCTCCTTAAATTCTTCCCAAGACATACCATCCTCCGAGATATTAGCAATCACTGAATTCCACCATACTGCAGCACCACTCTGTAATTGCCACGCAGCCATTATTCTCTTCTGCTCATCTGATAACCTCATGCTCTTAAAAATCTTCTCACAGGAGCGAATCCATTCTTGAACTTCTATTATAGTTTCTGATCCTTGAAATGGTTTCCCTCCTAGATGAACAAAATCTTTGCATAAGGCAGCAAAACTGGTTGAAGACGTAACTGGATTAACAGTCTCTTCATCAGTCTGCTCTCTTCTGTTACCAGTTGATCCACTACCAACAACTCTTCCCCTTCGGCCTCTTGAACTCATATTGGCTACCTGAACAGGTAATCCAATCAATTTAGATAGGGATATAGTTATATAAGAAAATTACAAATACGCACTCTCAAGACAGATACTACCCCAGAGCCTAGGTGTTTCTCAACCATTGCTCTGATACCAACTGTGATAGTCTAGGCTTTGTAACCATCGACAGCGGCTCACTCGACTGGTAGGCTTTTCAACCATCCCAGCCCCGCCGTGGTTCACATTGGTACATCGGATTTGCTTTTACGGCCAGCCTCTCGACTCGCAACCAACCCAGGGCCTTATACTACCCAAAAGGGACATGTAGGAGTAAGAGTCTCCCGTTCGCCACCTAACGCGAAGCGAGAACCCCCTATCACGCTGTAATGAAGCAAACCCGATCCCGGTCTCATCGAAATCCAAAGCGTGTCTTTTAGGTCCAAGTTGTTTAAAAGGTTTAAACAATTCAATTCAAATTTAAACATGGCATCACATAACATTATCAATAGATAATAACCAATATTTGTCACAGATATACAACATCTCATCACATAATATAACTCAACTCTCAGTCAACAGATATCAACCATATACAGATATCAATACAAATTATCATCCACAAGCAAGCACTACTTAATTCATATCATAATTAATTTAATTAATTTAAATCAAATTAATTACTTAAGAATTTATCAATTAATCTTACTTAACCAAACATTAATTAATTAATCCTAATTATTTAATTAACTAATCACCTCTTAATCATCTTATTATTAATTAATTACTACTTAATTAATTTATAATCTTTATTTAATTATCAATTAATTACTATAATTATTTATTAATTAAACTTTGATTAAAAATTAATCATTCTTTAATTGGTTATTAATTAACCCTTAATTCAATTAACCTTAATTACCTCTTAATTACCTTAATTAATTCTTAATTAATCACAAATTAATTTCTTAATTACAAAATTAATTATTCATTAATTAACCTTAATTATTTAATTAATTAAGACTTAATCATTAATTAATTTACTATTAATTATAAATTAAGTAATGTTTAATTACTTAATTAATTAACCCTTAATCAATTAATTAATTAACTTCTTAATCACTAATTTATTAATCATTAATCAATTTATTAATCAATTATTAATTACTTATGAATTAACCTTAATAAATTAATTAATTGTTATTAAATTTAATTCTTAATTATCCATTAAATAATTCATAAGTGATTGATTTAATCATAACAATTAATTAACTAAAATTAACTAATTAATTCCATCACTAAATTACTATTTAATTTAAGTAAACTTAAATTTTCAAAATCTAATTAACTTCAACAAGTTAATGGTCATTCCTCTTAAAACCCTTACCTATTTTAGTATTCAAAATAGATTTAAACTTAAAACAAAATCAAAGTTTTAAAAACAAGTTTTAAACTTGTCTTCATATCTGAACCCAACTACACAGACCCTACTCCATCTCCTTCCTACCTCTCACCATATCTGAACCCAACATCACGCAAGAGCACAACACACTCTTCAACCCGAGCACGACACGCGATCCACCCAAGTCCATCACGAGCGCGACTTCGAGCTTCCACTCACGCATACTCGAAAACACACAGACACACACACGCCTCGACGTGCACCTGCACATTGCCACCGCGCCACCATCGCCACCGCTGGCCTCACGCGCAAACCCCTCTTCGTCCCCTGATCCAGAATCTCAACCCAGAAATCATCAACTCGAACTCAAACAAAAAATCGAATGCTTGAACCAAAATTCGAAACTGCAGACGCCACGAGAAAATCCAACAACCACGATCATCTCACCCCATTCCGGCACCAAACTTCGGCCACGCGTGCACAACCACCACACGTCACTCCTCCTCAAACCATATGAAGCTCGGTCCAACCAAATCTTCATACGACCGAAGATCACATACCCCAAATAAACAGAACCCATAACCCTAAAAATCCAAATTTCGAATTCTATGTTGTGTAATAAATTTGATTTGTATTTTTCTAGTGATAAACATCCTCTAACATAGCTTCAATTTAAATTTCATAAGTTAAAATTAATCCAAGCTCGAGAATTTCACAAAAGCCCCAAATACAGTAATCTTTAAAATTCGAATTCAATATCAAGTTATAAATTCTGATTCCACTTTGAAAATTCATAACTTGCATTATATATCCAACCTATATATTTGATTCATCAAAATTTACATAATTTACATGCTATAATTTTCTTTGTTTTACTGCATATACTTTACTTCCTGCAGTTTACTGTATTATCAATATATCTATTTTTAATCATACTGACTCTAACTTATATATATTTGAAGATATGTATCCAACATCACCATACCATATTTCAATTTAAGGTTAGCTAAGATAATTTGCTTTGATCTTGAAGCAACAGAGGATCAAAATTTCATTAACATGCACAGTCAAATAATTGAAACTGTAAACAACATTTCACAAATCAATTAACATATAAGCATTCATCACTAACATTCAACATACAACTTTTACACTTAAGATTTTAATTTAAAGATTTACTCACTTTATTTTTTTTGAAGAAGATTTAAATTTGCAGAGACAAATTTGTGAACTGCAGACTTCTAAAAACTGAGATGACTTGATTGTTGATGCTTTTAATCTTGAATAAGTTGATGCTAAACTTTGTGATTGTTGCAGAAATTTGGTTGAAGAAGTATAGATTTGATTTTAAGAAATTAGTTGAAGATGTAGGACTTGGTGAAGTTCTGATTTTTGGAGAGAAGAATGTAAAATTTCTTTTTTTAAAAAAATGAGAGAGTATGTATGAATGATTTGTTTTATAAAATTTAAAGAAAAGAAAATTTATATTATGACACTTGTCAAATAAATGGTTAAATTCCTAACACATGTTTTATTAGTAAGCTT
The DNA here is from genome assembly GCA_030765085.1 of Allium cepa. Classification (NCBI taxonomy): domain Eukaryota; kingdom Viridiplantae; phylum Streptophyta; class Magnoliopsida; order Asparagales; family Amaryllidaceae; genus Allium; species Allium cepa. The sequence continues at coordinate 561,306,685 of CM060938.1, forward strand.
AGATGTTAACATGTGTTTGTCTCATGCAAAAATGAAATTTAATATTTACTTAATTGATTTCCTTATATATGTTTATTTTTAAATCCTTAGAAAAATCAATTCCCTTTTTAAATAATGAATATAAAACCAATGTTATAACATAATTAAAATTATGAGAATATCCTTCAAAATTCAAAGTAAAATTTAGAATAAAATTTAATATAGTTTAAATCCTTCAATATATCAGTTCAAACAAAATTTGAATTCTAAAAATCCAATTCAAAATCAAATTTGGTATGAATAAAATCTTAACACATTCAATTCCTTATATATGTACTAGTTTTTAATTGAAATAAATTTATATTTACCATTCATTTATTAGTTGTTGAAAAATTTACAAATTTATCAATTTAAATTAATTTATTATATAGATTATCATATTTAAATTCAGTGTGAAATTCCGGGATATTACATGAACTTTGGGCGCAGTCAAGATGGTGTAATTCCTGTAGCAGAAACAGTATGCAAAAAAGGAAATAAAATAAAAAATAAATACATTAAAGTTATTAATTAATAATTATAATAAATACCCTTAAATTCACATTCTTATTAGTCTCACATATGACCTCCACCTCCGTTTCACATACGGTCATTATCTCAAGATCAGTGTGAGACGAGGAATTTTTTGGTATATTGCTTTTTGTGGTTTGAGATAGTTTACAAAAATTTCGTAGTTAGGAAAGTTCATTGTACACGATTCGTATTTGGTCATGCGACAGTTCAAGGAGCCAAGTCCTCAATATACCATAATTCGAGGAGCCGAGTCCTTGGAATATTCCAAGGAGTGGCATCCCAATATAATATGAGCAGTTGAGTGCTCAATAAACCATAGTTCGAGGAGCCATGTCCTCAAAATAAGATAGTCTTGGAAGTTGAGTCCTCAATACACAATAGTCCAAGGGGCCGAGTCCTCAATATTCGATTTAATGTCACGACACGTTTAGAGGAGAAGAGACCTTAGTATACGATTTCACTATAGTGGGTTGATACTTTAGGGTCAACCGTAAGCATGTGACAGATTTTAGTGAGACCTTAGCATATGACATCACTATAGCATTACATTATATTTAGCTGACTTGTTGGATGCAGTAGACACAAGTTAGGATATTGCTTTCGAGCATAAGAGTTGTTTTACTAGCTTGTTAGTATTATACACTTATACGATGCATTTCACTCACTAGATGTATATTTGGAGCCCTCTATCATTTTTTGAGTTATGCTCTGATAGGTCGATAAAGAGGACAGATGGTGACTTGAAAGAGTAATTTGGAGATAAGCATTTATTTATTACTATCTACTATTGTTTTTCATTTATTCCTAGACATTGTGCTATTTATGTTACCAATAGAGAGATATTATAGTTAAATTTATTTGATATTGTATTGCTTTATTTTATTTGTATGGGATTGTATCATTGATTACTTTTATATTCATTCCTTTTGTTGTGATTTTCAGAAGGTGTAGAGTATTGTAAATAAGGTTTTGATTTATTTTATATTTTACTTCAAAATGATCAACCTTCTGTGCGGTTATAATGTCCTTATCATTTTATGCATGAATTGGGATGATGTAGATGCTAGATTGTTACGTATATTATCAGAGCATAGATTGGGTGATTCCTACTAAATTAGGACATATGAGGGAGTATATTTGTAAATATTATTATTACTATTATATATATATATATATAAATATATATATAAACACACACACTATTTCTACTCCACACCCCAAATATTTAACTTGTAGAGGTGGTTATTGGCTTATTCCCTCTAGAAGCAAACTAATATAAGTTAAGTAAATGTTGAGGTTTAAATAATTCGGGATAGAGGATAAATCCATCACATTCATTGTTATTTACTCCATAAAGAATTGCTAAAGAGGAAAGTTTATATGCCAAGTAGCAATAGAGTAAATTGAAGGACTAGGGATGAATAAGAAGAAGTGTAACACCCTTAAGTCCATAGGATTTAATGTGATGTTGATGAGGTGTAATTAAAGTACTTAAGCATTTATTTCAAATTGTAAGCTTGATAAGACCTAGTCGAGCTTGGTAAGTTATGATCTACTCTAATTAAAGTATTTAAATTAATTGAAATGTTTTCCTTCAAAATTTAGAATTATTAATATTTTTGGAGAAATGAAGAACTTAAAGTTTGTTTAGTGTTTCAAAAAATAATAGCCCATTAGCGTGAGTTTCAAAAATGGGAAAATTTAATAATTAATTTTACATAACTATTTTAAAAGTTTAACTTTTGTAAAATGTTTATATTTTGATGTATACTTACTTTTTAACAAAGGAACTTTTGAAAGTAAATAGGGAAAAAAGTAAATTTAAAAGTAAAACTGCATCCTTTTGTTTTCATTCTATATATATTTATATTATGTTTTTATGCAAGTTAAAATATTAAATTTTATTTACACTTTTATGAACATTTCTTATTTATAGAAGTAATATTTAAAAAGATACATTTTATATGCCTATTTCTCTAAGTTAAATTGAACCACTTACGATAGGAATTAAATTGTAAAAAAAATTAAGTTACCATTTTCGAATTTTTTTAAATTTTTATGTATTTTAAATGAAAATTGAAATTTTATGATATAAAATTTTGAAAATGTACATAATGTTTTTATGATTTTGGAATTTTTCTTTGATGCAAAAGAGAGGTATAACAATCTTCCACTTTCATTTGGGGTCAATTATGGTGCTTCATTCCTATATCGTCTATCATTCTTCCTAGGTTAAACTAAGAGCATGCCTTAATGAATGATTTAACAATATTATCTTTAGTATTTGCTCTTTTGATGACCACTTCTGTATCTCTCATAAATAGCATTATCATGTAGTGGTTATGGAGAATGGGTCTTGATTTCTCCTAAGCTTCCTAGTTCCTTTGTAATCAAATTGCAGCAATGCAATCAGAATACATGAGTATTGACTCTTAATAGTCAGAATCTTTGAAGGTCTTTTGTAAATCTTCGTAAACATAATTCATCCTCTATGGCAAGATTAAAGGAAATGTACATAGTCTTCATAGTTGAATATGATACAACTTCTTATTTGGAACCCTTCCAACTTATGACACTTTTATTGAGTGTGAAAATGATCTGAGATTAGCTTTATATCATAGATTTCACTATGAAAGCTTGAATTCGAACGTTCATTCATAGGGATTTTTGTTGTTACCATAAATTATTTTTATAGTATATTGTAAATACCTAAACTATTACTAGCTATTTAATAATCCCTACTAGGCTTTAACTGATATTTGTTCATTATGGTGGGTATGTAATTGACATCAAGTATAGTACAACACAACCAACATGATGATTCCTATTGCAGACGCATAAGGAATCCTCCACACACATTTGTCTCCTCATTCGAAGATGTGGATCCTTACCAAAAAGGTAATCCTAAGCCACATAGAAACTTTTCTGGCTTGAAGTTTCCGTACTTCTAGATACAAGCTTCCACTACACTTTGACTTTTAATCAAACTATTATATTATTTTGCTAAAATAATTGTTCTAACTTCAAGAAACTTGTCCAAAACAATGGTAGATCCGTCTACATGTGCAACAAACCACCCTGAAACAAATCTAAATTTCGACCTAATAATTGCCCATCAAAACTTAGACACGTTCCAAAGCTGGTTGTTGGTTGGTAAAAAGAAAAACCATACAGAGCTATCTATCTATTCTTTCAAAACTCACACCCGAAGGAATAAGATATAATAATAATAGTACCCATTTACTTCAAATCATTTCAAATGTCACAATACATAATAACAACCATTACAAAATGTTGTTTAAAAATACATTTTATGGGTACAATAGAAAATAACTTGAAAAGATAGATAACAACCGCCATAAGTTCGATTTCACCATCTTCAAGCATCATCAACTTTTTCTCTAACCTGTGTTATAATGAAAAGGAAGTCAGAGAAACAAGTGTTTGGTAAATAAAAACATCAATCCATATTAATATTATTTTAGTACTTGGGTAGTATATTTTAGAATAAAAATATGTCTTACGTTTTTTAAGATCATTTAATACTTTATATAAGGAAAGGACATGGGCCCTCAATCAACCACTTAATACCTTCCATTCTCGAAGTAGGTTTTCTAATCCCATAACTCATAACCAACATCATAATTATCTAATAGTGCAAGAGATAGAATCCAAGCCACTTAATACCTTTTAAGGGAAGATAGGTAGACTCTAACCATTTAAGACTTTAATTGAGGCAGGCCTCCATTATTTAGTACCTATTCCAAAAGCGGACTCCACATAGGTATCTATCTAGTTCACATTGCATAGAATTCTCTTCGGATATTTAATACTTCCTATTGAAGCAGACCTTTTCGAGATATCCTTAAACGTGCCTAAACCAATACCGACCATTCAATACTCCACTTAGGGAAAAGCTGTGGGCCCTTAAACAGCCATTTAATACCTCAAAACCCTAGAGAAGGTCTTCGAATTATGACCCGTACCCATGGAGACGTCTCATATTAGTCCGACCATTCATAGGAACTGGTAGCCAGATTAGATGGGTAGATTTATTCTTTAGAATTGGGACTTACCTCGCATCTTCCATAGTTACTTATCATAGGCGGTATCTCAATAACTTATTTTTAATTACAGAACTCTTAATATATAATACATACCTTACCGTTCCCATTAATTAGGCTATATAAGAAATCCATCTTATTTTGGCTTAGCAATCAGTTACTTTCCTAAGGGGGATGTAATGACACTTATTACCTAATTAAATATGAAATTCGTACGTAATAATTGTAAGCTATTTATGATAACTAATATATAAATACACGCTTATTATTTCTATGCATGCGGAGATTACACCCTAACTAACGTTAAATGCCAATTCCTTTCTAACATCAATAATATAAGTCCTTTTTTCGTATTATCAACGGTGCCATATTTTCAATATCCATAACAAGGTATTTCAATATCCTTAAGAAAGGATTTAACATTCATATCCAAAATTGTAATAAACAGACTTGTACATAATTAAAATTTCAACTCAATCTATCACATCAAATCATGGAATGATCTTAAAAGTAGAAATTACAATTCTATTTTCAATCTCCATTCGACCCTCTTTTACAAAGAATTTAATTATTTCTTCTTTTATTTTCTTATGGAATAAATGGTGTAAACTACAAATAAATTCATACCTTACACCCTAAATTTATTCAGCCGTGTATGCATTAAATCTATAAAAAAATGGTTTTTTTAATAATATACATACATATAACCAATCTAATATGTGACAACATTGATACTTATAAGAATCTCACCCAACTAATAATATAATAATGATATACAAACAAATAATAGAATATTATACGGTAATCATAAGTCATATGACATAGTAAACACATACTAGAACCAATGCCTTAAAGTATACCTTGTAATGATGAATCTCACTCCTCAGAACTCTTCTCGACTCGGCGGACTGCTAATCCTTGAATCGTAAACCATTGACTATCCAATAGTTATTGCTTTAAAATTGATTTGATATGAATTTGTTGGAGCTGGCCACAATAATGGGAAATGGCTACTAGAAAATTCATTTTTGCATTACGGTTATGAGTCCTTTTATAGTGGAAGATATAGAGAAAAAGGTGGAGAGGATCATATCTCATACCCATTCTCCCTAAATCTGAGCCATCCATCTAAAATCCCTTAGCCCATTTTTAGCTACCTCCTACATCCACTATTATTGTAGAAATATCACCATAATATCATGGGTTAATAGATCATTTAGGTCCAAATAAATGTTACTAACTAAATCTGATTTAATTGCTTGTCGATATCGCATATCGATTGAAATATTTATAGCTATTACAAATATGTACAATAATATTTATTCCTCAAACCATATTTAAAATTTTATATTAATATTTCATATATATTGATTAATTTAATTAATTTTAACCATTAAAAACTAATTAACTCATTTGGTCTAAAGAGAAATCATTATTTCGGTTGTAGGACTCGTCTGATGTAAATATGATTAGCGATTAACATCAAACTGTTCGAATGTTAACATTTAGACGTCACTAAAAGGTGGTGTGACATTTTCGTAAAATTTATTGCTTACTTAGCTATGGTAAAATCCAATTTTACTTTAATTACTTGGTTGTGACATTTATTTGCACCAATTCTCTTCGTCAAAACTATATCACTTTGAACTTATTGAATTTGGTAATGGTCAGAATTCCAACATCATCCATATTCAACTCTATAGTCCAAATACAAAGTCCTTGATTCAATACTAACAATTATTATTAACCTTCCTACCATGGCCAGAGATTTTGACTTTAGGTTGACTTGAGTTGATCATGATATGAATCCTATATAACCAAGGAGATGAATCCTCTCTTAAATAGTCCCTCACTCCCAATACTTCACTCGACCTAACTATGGTCACTCGATAGATGTTGTGCCATAATTTGACTATAATCAAAACGAAGCTTTCATGCTGAAGATTTACAGTATTCTCAAGTTGGGAGAAATGTGTTAATTTGTCACATAGATATTTTTTGCTTGACCCTAGTTATATTAACCAACAGATAACTATCGAGTGAGTTTTCCTATAGTTATCCAATAACTAACAGTACATAACCACTAGGTGCCCTTAGTAGTCATGAGTAATACACTGTCTAATATTTAGAGAGCGCTACGCACTCTAGTCCTAATGGATGCATCGTTATCTAGTCTCGATGCATCTTAACAAGGAATATTTAAATTGATGTGTTTTATAATATTGTGATATAATACCCATGATTACAACTATTTGTAATTACTATCACATACACATCAATTTATAGCTTTTCTATTAAATTATTTTAATTAGTCATCCATAACATCTTATAACAAAATATACAATAAAAAGAAAAACACCTTTATTACGAACAAGAGTTGATTACAAAGTTAATTAATTTACATTTAAGTATAAACTTACCCCTAGGGCATACCCCTAACCCTATCAATCTCCCACTTGCACTTGGGGCCAATTATGGAATCTCAATCTCATCCCTTCAATCAGCTTCTCTAGAGCCGAACGAGCCAGGCCATTAATGAATGGATCGGCTATGTAGTCCTTAGTATCTACCCTTTGTATCACGACTTCTTCTTAACAAACTCTCTAATAGGCGGACATTCAAAGAATATGCTGCTACTTCATGTGTTCTCTTTGCTCTTTTACAATTTGTATCACTACATTGTTATACCAAACAATGTCATAGGATTTTAGGTATGAAAAATCACTCCAAGATCACTCAAAAACTTATGCATCCAAATTGCCTCTTTAGCTGCTTCATTGAGAACGATGTTCACGGCCTTTATCATGGAATCGGCAATAGTTTCTTGTTTGGAAATTTACCAACTAACAGCTCTATGGTTAGTCATAAAGACATAACCAAACACCGATTTACTATATCTATATCACTTTGAAAACTTGAATCTGTATACACCTTTAGAAGGAGGTCTTCATTTCCATATATGAGGAATATGTCCTTATTATTTCTTAAGTACTTAAGTATACATTTCACAGCTGTCCAATGTTTTTCTTTGGGACTAGATTGATATCGGCTTACACATCCTAATGCATATGCAACATCCAGTTTAGTACATAGCACAGTGTACATTATGAATACTATGGCTGAGGCACAGGGAATCCTCTTCATACACTCCTCCTTCTCATCGATATGAGGAGCATCCTTCTTAGAAAGGATGATTCCAAATTGTGTTAGAACGTTTCCACGTTGGAATTCTCAATAACAAACCATTTTAGTATGGTCACTATGTACAGGAATTAGGACAATCTCAACATCCCCTTTGATCAATCTATATAGATCTTTATAGCAAGTATATAGGCCGCTTCTCCCAAATCCTTCATGTAGAAGTTTTTGAAAAGCTAAGTTTCACTAATTGCAACAATGAAGTGTCATTGCCAATCGATAATAGATCACCGACATAAAGTACTAAGAATATGATAGCATTGCCCTATTACTTTCTGTATACACACGTTTCCTCTTTCTAATAAAACCCAATCTATTTGATTACTTTATCAAAACACTTATTCCAAATCCTTGAAGCTTGTTTAATTTCGTAAATGGACTTTGACAACTTGCATGCTTTGTTTTCACTCCCACCGATCACAAAACCCACGGCTGTAATATATAAACAATTTCTACTAAATCACCATTTAGAAAAGCCATCTTTAAATTCATTTTCCATATTTCATAATCCTAGAATAGTGATAGCTAGCATGATCCGAATAGATTTAATCATGGTTATGGGTGAGAAAGTTTCATCATAATCTACACCTTGAATTTAGTGAAATCCTTTCACGCCTAGCCCTGCCTTATATGTTTCCGCTTCTCCATGTGTATTTAGCTTTTTTTTAAAATCCTTTAGCAGCAGATGGATTTTATCCCTTCTGGTACGTCCAACAAAGTCCAAACTTTGTTTTCATACATGGAATCCATCTCAGGTTTCATTGCTACATGCCATGGTGTAGAGTCTTTACTTTGTAGTGCTTGTTGGAAGGATATATGAGTGTCATCATCTAAGACACGGTCCTCGTTCTCGCTATCCATAATAAAACCATAGTATATCTTTGGTGCATGAAATTTCCTACTAGACCTTCTAATAGGTTGCATGTTTTTATATATGAGTGAACTATGTTCTACCACTGTTTTGGTTTCAGTGTTAATTTCTTAGATCTCATCCAAGTTTACAATCTCGCTATTAATTTTCTTAAATATAAATTCCTTTTCTAAAAAGATAGTGTGTCGAGAAACAATGACCATTTGTTCCTTGGTATTGTAAAATATATATCCCATCTATTTTTAGGGCATCCTATAAATTTACACAGCATTGATCTTGCATCTAGTTTATTCGGACCAGCGTTCTTAATGTATGCTGGATAACCTCACACCTTCAAGTGCTCGAGTAGGGTTTTTTACCATACCACATCTAATATGGTGTTTTGGGAACAGATTAGTAAGTAACAAGTCTAATATATGTGTTGTGGTTTTTATCGCATATCCTTAATAGGACAAAGGTAACTCAGCCTTACTCATTATGGAGCGAACCATATCTGATTGGGTTCGGTTACTTCAAATTGACATGCTATTGTGTTGTAGATTATAAGGTGGAGTAACTTGAGATATAATCCTATTACATTTTAAGTAATTTTAATAATCCTGTCCAATATTCTCATCCCCTTGATCTAATCAAAGGATCTCAATCTTACTGCCCTTTGATTTTCTATTACATTTTTATATTCATCAAAAATCTCATAAACGTCAAATTGGTTCTTCATAAGATACAAATCCTAGTCTCAAGAAATCATCTGTAAATATAACAAAGTAAGAATCATTATCTTTAGTAGCTCTAGGCATTTCACTACATAAATCGCTATGTATAAACCATAACAGTTCATCAACACTTTCATTGCTCCTATAAAGGGACGCTTAGCTCATTTTACCTTTCAGACGCAACTCACACATATTAAATTATTCATAATCAATCAACGGTAGAAAGCCTTAGGTTTTCAATTTCTATAGTCGTTTCTCACTAGTATGACCTAGTCTACAAAGCCAAAGATAGCCATCAGTTATATTGTTAGATGCACAATTGACAAAACACACATAATTAATATTAATCACATAAATTCCGTTTTCAAGAACTCCTTCACAGACTTTATTTCCATCCTAACTAATGTTCATAACATTATTTTCACAATGAGATATATATATATATAGTCTCGGACAATCTAGAAATAAAAATAATCCCACAAATAAAGTCTTTTACATAATAGCAATTATTTAATACTAATACTAATCCACTAGGCAAAACTAAATGATAGTCTCCTACTGCCGTTGCATCCATCATAGATCCATCAGCAACTTAGAGCCTCATATCTCCTTTTTCCATGCAATGTCAGTTCCTAAGTTTTGTAATAAATTACATATATGAGTACCAGATCCAGTATCTAAAACCCATGACATTTTATTGATTACAAAACAATTTTGAATCATAAATGTATTTGATGGAGCCGTAGAACCGTTCTGCATCCTCTTCCTAACCATCTTTAAGTAGACAGGACATTTTCTTTTTCAGTGACCTTTCTTGTGGCAGTGGTGACATTGACCCTTATCATCGGTCTTCTTACTTTTCTTGTTCTTTTTACCTTCTCTTGTCCACTTCTTCAAACTCTTCAAAGATGATGCACTACCCTTCACAAAAAGCACGACACCTTGATCCTTAAATGTAGACTCGATCGACCTCAACATATTCAGGAGCTCCATGAGATTCACATTTAATTGGTTCATGCTATATTTCTGTACGAACGGTTCACAAAGAGAAGTAAGGGAACCAAGGATCAAGTCTAGTTGTGGTTCATTGTTTATTTGTACGTCCAAATATGAAAGTCTATCAATATAGCCCTTCATTATTAGCACATTATTGTCCACTTTCTGTTCTTTGGTAATGTTGATATTGAATAGTTTCTTTGTAATTTTGTAATTTTGTAAACACGGCCTTGAGACTATCGAATATCTCATGGATAGACATATTTTCGTGCTGCCTCTACAACGGCTTATCTAACATAGACAACATGAAAACTTAGACGATCGCTAGGTCTGACACCCATTTTTAACAAGCAATTCTTAGTTCGAGGTCCACATCATCGGCGAGTTGTTCTTCAGGTTCGCATGTAACAGCGGTCCAAAGGCACTCGTAAGTCAATGATATTTTCATTACTCTTAGTCAGTTGGCATAGTTAGGTCTGATTAGAACGAACCAGAGTAGATGTTCTTATAATATTAGTAAGGTTAAACTTTATGTTTCATTTTATTAATAAGCTTCCACTAGTCTTTTTGTTTCACTAAACACTAAGTCGAAACATAAAAGTCTTTCGACTTCACTAGTAGGTGATTGGATTCGTTTATCTTAGAATTCTGACATTGAGTTTGCTCAATAAGTCGTAGCTCTATGGACGATGGATAACTCCTTATTAGTTGTATCATATACAACTCCTAACCTTTTTGTACCTTGTTCTAATTTCACTTCGACCTTGAGTGTGCTCAATAAATCAAAACGAAATTATTCACTTGTACATACTATATCGCGATGGCCTAAGTAAAGTATATATACCTTGAGACTGCTTAACAAATACATATAGTTACATTATCTCGTTAATTTAATATATTGATAATACTGCACATAACATCCTTAGCTTGAGTTTTCTCAACGACCAAGGAGTATGCAAATATTTTATTAGTATTTATATGTTAGAGGACATGTAATGACCTACCTTTTGGACGGTTTAAATCGACAATAAAACAAACATGTCAACTCAAACCATTCAAAAGGGAGGATTGTTAACGGGATAAATAAGAAATAAGAGAAAGAAAGGAAAAATAAAACACTGAATCTCACAACGGAATGACAAAATATAATAATCAAATAAATAGTTCACGAAGCTGTTTACAAATAGCATTTGATTACACTTTTACAATATAGATCAGAGTTATACATATAACGGGAATAAATAAATAATGTAGCGGAACAACATGACGTAGTGGAATAAATATAATAAACAATAATAACAAATCTTCTTCTTCTTCCTCCAGAAAGGTAGCCTTCAACACTAAAAAGCTCAGGCTGATCGGAGCGTAATGAAAAGGCAAAACACTCGAGTCAGAACTAAAAGATCTTATGTAAGTTAAATCAAAATAAGTAAATATAAGTGTAACAGCTTCAGAAATGTTTACGGCATTTTACATCTCCTATTCGGTGTATAACGTGCATGCAATAACTTAAGAGATGTTCGACATTACCATATCCTAAGGATCCGTTAAACGACCTACATAAATAATACAATACGCTAATATAATATGTCAACAGTAAAGTAAAGTATTAAGATATTGTTAAGGCGTTATCCATATCCCCCTTAACACATTTTTATAAATGTCGTAGTCTATGTAGCACTGTGATTCCACCGTAAATTAGAGTGCAATCAGAGGGAACTCTATAGTGTATGACACAAACCAAACTCGTAGTGGGCATGATAAGGCATATGATAAGACATGCAAGACAATGCCTACGGTAGGATACTACCATTTTGCAGATCCAAACTAGTGGTAATGCATAGTGGCTACAACCGCCCACCTCGGAACACACTCCTGAAATCAAATTAAGGGTGGCCACAAAATCAATCACTAAAGTAACATATATGGTTTCGAAGAAGCATGTCCTATCAGAGGAGCGACCTCAATTGGACCGGCATGACCCTTGTTTTAGTCATGTCAAGCTGACCCGAGGGGGTCAAGGTTGTGTTCATATCTCATATAGTAGCTGTAACAATCCTGGTTTGAAGATTACCTGTATAAATTCAATTATAACGAAAGTTATAATTTAATATTGTAAATTAAAATAAAATTTTAAATTTTAAATTGTTTTTTTGGAATAAACAATGAATTTTGTAAATAAAATGAGAAAAATAAAGTTTGGAACTTTATTCTTTTTATTTGGGTATAAATATGGGATTAAATATTGATTGGATAAGTATTTGGTTTAAATAAATTGAAATATCATATATTTATTAGTTTGGAGCAAATAAATTTACTAGGTAATGTATTTCAACGTTAAATTATTGAAATAAATCTAAAATAATGAAAATAAATTTTTAAAAACTTTATTTTGTGAATTCCGTATGTGTATTCGTCGCCTTTTATCTTAAGTCTTTTTGTTGCTTTTTTTGCTATGGTTTTTTGTGCTATTTCAATTGCAATTTGAGATGAATTTTTATTCCTCTAATAGATGAATTTCTATTGCTATAATCTATGTGTGAATGAGCAAAAACTATGGTCAATCCGAATCTCGGATTATCGGGTTTCTCGTGATGTTTTCGAATATTGAAATTTCAGTTTTTTCTCTGATTTATATTGTTTCAAGCAAAAGTTTTTGTTGAATAATTTTTGGCATAATTTTATAAATCAAGTGAATTTGAAATAAATGTTTTCTAATATTTATAAATTATTTTCAAGTATTTTAAATTATTTATTTCTTAATAATGAAGGAAATTTCTCAATAAATTGCTTCAAAATGGTTTTGAAAAATTGTTTTAAAATCCCATTTTCTCAAGTAAATATTTTTATAAATAATATACACTATTTTACACTTTTCGGATGTATGAGAAAGAGAATAAATGGTTTAGTAAAACATATCGTATGGAACATGTGAGTTTACTTTATCGGTTAATTCCGGACTTGTACGATCGAAACTATTCGGGGTATTTAATTTTTGAGTTATTTAGCCATTTATGGCGAGTTTTTACGATTATAATTCCTATCCTTAGGAATTATTTGGGAATGCCAATATTTGGCGGGTTGTGGTTCGAGATCTCTTATTCTAGGAGTTACAATCTATGAGAGTTTGATATAGTGTTTTACTTGCCGATGAGAAGAGGCGAGTCTGAGTTTTCGAGTTTTGAGATTTTATGATGATTTCTATTTTCTAATGTGGCGTTTACTAAGGGTTAGTAAATCGTTAAGTGCAAATGTGGGTGTGAGACACATGTTAATAATTTTCGGCTGCCTATCTGGGAGTTTATGACACATTCTGGGACTGCCAGTACTATAGACCTTCGGGTCATCTGGGATTACGACTTCGGTCATCAGGGATTTACGACTTCGATCGTCTGGAATTTACGACTTCGGTTATCTAGGAGAGGTACCTCATACATATAGTATTGGTGCGATGACACGTGCGGTATCGCTTCAGTATGAAAATGGGATTAGGCCAATCCGAGGAATTTTTATGAGCTTTCGATTTCGATTTCACCAATTTGAGATGATGAATTTACTTATAGCCTTGAGTTAGCAAAAGGCTTATATATATATATAAGTTTTATGGTGATTTCGATATTGAGATTATAAAGTCTTATTTGAATTCTATGAAATTTGATTTTGGAGATTTTGATGTTTTCACTTATGGCTTATGGGATTGCTTATATTCACTAACGTTATATAACTTTTGGAAAGTGAAACATCTATGCCATGTTGAACCTAATCATATAATTCACTTTGGGCCCTTATGGAGCATTCTACCCCTAGAAATATGAATGGAACTTTACTTATATTGTTCCATTTCATATATAAAGGAATGATCCCTTATGCACTTATATTTCTTCATCTATTGCTAATTTCAAGTTCTAGTTAGCCTCACCCATGTATTTATTACTTGGGTCAGACTGAGTTGCAGGTTAGGTAATTGGACTTCGGCTTGCTTTATCTTTTGGACCTTTGCTAGGTTTACCTTTTGGGACTTCACCATCGACTTTGGATATGGCATAGTTTTTGTGTAGTAGTCTTTTTGTTGGGAACTATGTGATGTATATATTCTTTTGTTGGGATGTATGTATATATTGCGGTTGAATACTACTTGTTACATGTTGTATTACATTTGATGTATAGGCATATGTATATTATCTGTGTTGCTATTCTATGACTTGAGATTATCGATGTTATTATGTTTTGTTTCTAAATCAATCCTGTAGCCACCATAGTAGTGTATTAGATAGGAATTTAGTATGTCAAACTCTTGAGTTAAAATGGAAAAAAAGAGTACCAAATTGACATACTTAGCTCTTTTCTACTGCAAGACTATGATGGTCGCCCTTAACTAGCTCTATTCTCCGCATTAGCAGACAGAAAGTAATACTCTTTGTTAATGTGGGTCTTGGGGTGGGGTGTTGCAGCAACGTTCGCCAAACCATCATACTTCGTTCTTGATTCTTCACCATGTGCAAAGTTGTTAAAGTGGTTTTTGGTATTGGTAGAGAGTACGACAATATCGGATCCCAGTCTTAACCAAACGTTTATTTCACACCGGTTGGTTTATTAAATTTCCAAAACTGATTCATATTTGATATCAAAATATCATATTCAATTCAAATCATATCACTTTCGAAATCAAATTCACTTATCATATTCACTTTCGAAATCAAATTCACTCCCGAAATCATAACCACAAAATAGGTTAAACCATCATATCGAAATATTCGCATTTATGTCAATTAAATCGGAATCATAATAGTTTTAACTTTAAACAGTTTGAATATTGAAAGTAGTTTATAAATTGGTATAGTTTATACATTAAAAAATATATTAAAAGTTGTTTATAAATTTAAAATAATATATATATAAAATAAATTAAAATAGTTTATATATTAAATTAGGTTATGGATTAAAATAGTTTACATATTAAAATAGGTTATATATTAAAATATAATTAATGTATTAAAATTTATTAATATATTAAAATGGTTTATATGAGAAAAATAGTTTATATGTTAAAAGAGTTTGCATATTAAAAGAGTTAATATCAAAAATAATTTCAAATTAGAATTGTTTCTTCAACTTTCACAAATCAATTCAAACCAACTTTAGTTCCAAAATTCAATTTAAATCAATCTCAATTCAACGGTTTCAATTCAAAAGACCAAAGGTTTCAATTCAAATTCTCATTAAAATCCATTCAAATTTATATCGATTTAAAAACCTTGTTTGAACTACAAATTAAGACCATTTCAAATTCAATAGGTTTCAAAATCTAAATATTCAAACATTTACAATAACTCAATTTTTAATAAATTTCATTTATATTTCAAAATTCAACATTAAGATTACAATTTAAATTCTTTAAAAAATTCATTTAAACTAATTTCAATTTCAACATTTTAAAGCTTGGATTTTGGAAATAATACAGTTCATATAAATCAAATTTTATTCCATAATACCATTTAACTATATTCAAAAATTAAGGATTTAAAATTATTGAATTTAACCAATCCAGTGTCCATATATAATTTTCTACCATATGGTCAAGTGATACGAATATATAGCATTTCAATTCGCGATAAATTTAAATTTACGCCTATATATCATTTCAATCAGCAATCCCGAGAAAATTTTACAATCCATAAGATCTGTCAAGTTTATCATTTTAACCCGTAACGATTTTACCTTAATCTATAAGACCATTGGGTATGTATCGTTTCAACCCATAGTGATTTTTTCTAACACCAAACTAAGAGAACATGCAGTGCGATAACGACATATAAATTAAACAGAACATCGAATCATCTAAACTGTCAACAATTAAGCATCCATTACAATCAGCATTCAAATCAGCCAATAAATTACAACAATTAACTGGTTATCATTATCAAGAATTTAATGAGCAGTTTAAATTCAATATTAAATTAATGGCAATTAAATTAAATATAAATTCCAATTAAACTCGAATGACAATTTAAATTTACCAAACAGCAAACAATAAATTTCTAATCACATTATAAATTTAATTTAACTAACATAAGATGGTTTAGCAATCGTGAGTGGGTTAAAACACTCAACTTTGATTTATCGACATTTAAAATCCAAATAAGGCCCAAAATTTGAACAGTTTTAGATTCTAACCAAACTGGTTCCATAATGTTCGGAATTTTGATACGATCACAACGGAGAAAACCGCACGTGCATCCAAGCTCGTATGAAAAAGTTATTGATGTTAGAACATTTAAATTTTAAAATTAAAAATAAAAAAACAAGGGGTAAATACGTAAATAGGTTTACCATCCAAATCCTATTCCACACGCTTCGTTCAGAAACGCTCATACATGTTGCTGCCACCTTCTAGTGAAAGTCTTCGCTACCTCGAACGTTGCCGCCATGATCAAAGACCCCCATGCGGTTGCCCAACCTCAGTTGCCCATCCCATGGCTGCAAGGCCTCGTACGCCGCTCCCATGAACTCCGCCACCGCCACGCCTTCTTTGGCTATTCACGGTGAATTCTGTTAATACCCTAGGTATTGATTTTGATGACAACAACCATATAAATATTACTACTAACGTATCTTCGAGTTATGCAGTCATATCAGATATATTAGAGACATTTACAGAGATAAACAAGAAAACAGTGGAAGCAAATGAACTATAGAAGAAGGTCAATCAGAGTAATTGAAGAACAAAACCAAATTAGAGAAGAATGCTGAAGCATAAAGGTGTTTGAAGTGACAAGGAGTTGGTTGAACCTTGGAATATCTTTTTAAAGATCTAATGGCAATTATACTTGAAGATCATCAACCATTGACCTCAACCGAATTACAAAAATCCACAAATATAAGGTAATTTGAAATGCTGAAAATTTGCAACGGTTATTAGTGTTGCTGTTCATTTTGCAACACACCCATGTCGACATGGTGTACTTGGGCATGTCGACATACTAGCAGTTTTTAGAATTTCAAATTTTAAATGAAGAGACATTTCCCTCCACCTCTTCACCAAAAGACACGTCTCTTCAACCACTATATAAAGGCCTTTGAAAACAAATTTTCACATCAAGAATTCATATTTTCTCTTACTCCTTCTTCTCCAAACATTTGCAAAAGAAATCCATTGCATACTCTTAAAATCTCCTTGCAGATCGATACTATTTCACTCCAATTCTTCACTGATTTACAAGCCACACAATATCAGAGAGTTGTACTTTAATTCACATCATTCTCTCTCTGATTTCATCCTATTCCTTAAAGAATTCAAAGATATATTGCCATTGGAGGTCTATAGGATCATTGTACTGAATCTGCAAGAATCTGTATTGAAGATACGAGTACTTACCACAGTTTGTAGTTGTTGATAAGGAGAAGGTGTTCTTGTAGCCTGTAAAATCAAGACGGTGTGTCTTGTAGCCCGTGAAACCAAGATTGTAAAGGTGTTCTTGCCACCCATAGAAAGCAAACGATTATAGTGGAATTATATACGATAGAGTGCAGGACTGGATGTAGGATTAGTTAATCCAAACCAGTATAAAAATCCAGGTGTTATTTACATTACTGCATTTTACTTTATTACTTACTTATTCTTGATTACTTCTTTCTGTTTGCAATTTGAGTAAATACAGTTTTATATTCATAAGTAAGTAGTTTATACACAATTCATCATTTCTAGTGTCTGAATAGCCTTAAGATCCAACATTGTGTTATAGCCAACCCAGTTTTCTACAAATTCGTGCTCATATACGATGAACAAAGACCATTAATTAACTCCCCTCGACCTACTCTACGTTCCAGCACCACCCGATTGACCTATAATTAAAGATCCACCGTTAAAATGAAAACCCTAGTTTCAACGGTCGTGGTTTGTTCATCGTTTTCTGGTCAAATGATGCATCAAACGAAAAATGAATTGTTGCAGAAGATTGCGCTCATCAAAGGATTTCCAACGATATATTATTTGCTATGGTTTGAGGAGTTTGAATTTTAGAATCGATGAATTTTGGAATTGGTTTTAATTTGAAATTTGAATTTTGGGAATTAGGGTTTCTGCCATTGGGAAGGAAAGAAGGAGCAGATAAAAATGTACGTATAGAAATAAGAAAAAGGCTGCTAGGGTTTCAAAAAAAATCTATTTATATGGACAAAGCTAGATAAGAATGAATGGATAGATTGAATTGGTCGGAACGATTACGCGAACCCAAAAAGTCGTTTTCTATCCCGAAACGAAAGTAGATCATCCAATATATCAAAATATATGTTTCCGACATTTTTAAACTCAATAGAACTTGTTTCAAATCCTAATTACATTGTATACAGAAGTTAGCTTTTAAAACCAGATTATTTTAATTGAATTCATTAAATTGATTTCTACGCATTTCGAGTCCGCACGATCAAACGACAAGTCCGATCGCTACGAAACTTGAAATCCTACAATAATTCACTGTTACGGATCCGATGAAACAGGTTTCATCAAAATCCAAGATAGTGGCCAAAATGGCTAATTTCCATGTTAATTAATTAAATTATTTATAAATTGGTTTAATTACTTTCAAACTCAAATTTAAAAGTTAACAAATTTAACATTCTTTATTAACCAGGAATTTATAAACTTTTACAACACAGTTTTCATGTTAAATACAATATTGAAATATTACATAATTTTAACTTTCAATTACAACTGTAATAAAACCTAGTTAATTATATTTTAATTTCAATCAAATTCTTATATTTTGATTCTCACTTTTATTATTAAATCATAAAATATCATGTGAATATAATTAACATAAATTTACACTTTATTACATTCAAATTCTACAGTTATCATCTAAACTCATATTAACTCTAATATTTCAGTTTCATTAATTTCATTAATTACCAAATTAATTCCTTATTTACAATTATAACCAAATTAACCTTAGAATTATTCAATTTATTGATATTTCATAAAAATAGTTGTCAATAACATCCAAAAACATTATTAAAACATATTCTAAGTATTTTTCTCATTGGTTAATCATATATTCTAATTTCTCACAACATTAAATTTCAAAATATTATTTAATTTAATATTTAATTATCGAAATATACGGGTCGTTACACTCTCCCCCACTTAAAACTTTTCGTCCTTAAAAAGAAAAAGAAGAAATTAAGAAACTTGACATAAATTTATTCAAAATGTTCAATTTATAAACACTTTAAACTTACATGATCAAGTTTAAATAAGATATATCACTTATAAACAATTAATTCTTTCATGTTCAATTTTAATAAAAGTTTGAAAATATTTTGACTTTCACAAAAATATTCTAAGTCTTAAATTCACGAAAAATTTCGGAAGAGTCTCCTTTGTACGGATAGGTCCAAAAAGTAATAATATCAATAATTACAATTTATATATCATATTTCAAAATAGAACATCTCAAACCATTGGAAAAACAATAAAATATCACTATAAAACCATAATCTGAAAACGTACCTATTTGTCGTGCAATAACTTTATTTATGAAACCAAAAGCGGTAGTTATTGATTCCATAAATCTGTATTTCACTTATATAATCCAAAATAGTGAGAATTATGTATAAGGGAAATATTTAGTTGTTTCAATTAGTAACAAAAGTAACACAACCCAAAACATGTACAAACAAAACAACACGACCATCATATGCAACAAAGAAATCAACCATACATCCATAGCAACCAAAACTAATGGTTTGTTCACGTTCAGAAATTTTTCATTGTACGAGGGTGATAAATAAACTACCAAGTGTATCATACACTCAGCAGCCTTAGATAAATACTTAATAGATTATTCATACAACCTCAAACAATTAGAAGTATCCTTTCTCAAACTTCCCATTAGCCAAATAATAATGAATTATAAACATTATTTATTCCATTGATCTCTTTCCACATTATTTACTTTTCCTTTATTTTTCATTCGTTCATACAATGATCATCTTTTGTTAATTTACCTTCATTACTCACACAATTTATTTCCCATTCAATATTTGAAGTCATCATTGAATACATTGTTAAAGTATTACATACATACATATATTTTCAATTTATTTATGTTAGGTGATCTCTTATTAGTTCACATTCATTTATTCATATAGATTATTCAAAGTCAATCATTCAGAACATCAATAAACAAATTCTTCAAGCATTATATAAGTTTCTTGCAGTTTAATTCACATCTATTATTTACTTATATAACTTGATTTCCATTTAATTTTAACATTCATTAGTTAATAAATTCAAACTTAAGTTTTTCTATTTTTCAATTTACATTCATTTTCACCATAATATTTCCTTCAATATTAAATCTATTTGTGAATCATTTTTAACAATTTGTTAGGTTTATAATCATTTACTTAAGTGATATTCACTTTTACTATCCAATTTAATTATAAAGCATTTCAATCCTTTACTTAAGTTATATCATGTCTTGTAACATCTTATTCTCAATTTATATATTGACAAGATTTCATTTTTGAACATTATTATTACCTAAGTTTTCACTTGTATAATATTTTATTACATATTCTTGTTTAACATTTCAACTTTTTAAGTATTTCAGGTAAGTCTTATATATGTTTTTAGAATGTAATTGAATGTTACCTAAGTTTATCTTATTCAATTTAGTTAACAAAATATTCAAAAATTTACATCTTCTTAATTTTCATTACCTTTAATTTACAAGTTACAAATCTTTAATTTCCTTATAGTTTCATTTACCACTTATTTTTTAGTTTCTTATTTTTTCATGTTAAAAGTTTCCAACTATTAAAATAGTCAAAATTTCATTTCATTACAATAGTTGAATCCTTAACTTATAGAAACATAAGAACTAAATATTGGGTTCATTTCAAATCATTTTAAAATAATATATATAGTATATACTCATAGCTTTTACATATCTAATCATATTTAGAAAATTAAAATTAAGATTTGTTTATCAAAACGAATGTGTAATAAAGCAACTACAGTGGCCTTCCCACTTTGAAACTCGAAAATGAATGTCGATGATGCGGCCGTCATCACCGAAATTATTTTCCAGCAATAGAAGAGGGGAGTACGAAACTTATTTCCTTTTCAAATTATTTTAAAACATTTCTTTCAAATCACATTAAAAATATTTATATTCAAAAATACTTTCAAATAATTCTAATATTAAATTCCAAAATCTTTGAAAACCAATTTCAAAGCCCGAAACTTAAGTTCTTAGATTTCCAATTTACATTCACTTTATTTATAAATCCCATTTTGTAGAAAATATTTACAAATTTCCACTTCCTAATAAACAAACATATCACATACAACTATATACATTTATAAAAATTATTCTTGTATACACAAAATATAATACTAGGTAAAATTATTTCGTTTACCTATATTTCAAACAATATTGTAACGGTATGTCATATTTAATGTTTAGAAATCTCTATCGATGCCATAGCGCCCTATGTAATGATCAAAATTTATAAATACTAATATAACAAATGAACAAAATATAATAACATTTATATAACACTAATAAGTATGCCCTCTCATATATATGTACACACTCAAACAACTCATTCTAGGGTATTTATAACCCTATCTCTAATGAGTCAAACCCCACAAAGCTAAGGTTACCGCTAAACCTCACTCTGATACCAAATGTAATGACCCACCTTTTTAAATGATTAAAATCGACAATGAACCATACATGTCGACTCAAACCATTCAAAAGAAATGATTTTTAATGGGGTAAATAAGAAATAAGATAAAGAAAGTAAAAACAAAACACAAAATCTCACAGCGGAATGACAAAATATAATAATCAAATAAACAGTTCATGAAGTTGTTTACAAATAAAATTTGACTACACTTTTACGATATAGATCAGAGTTATACATGCAGCAGAAATAAATAAAAAATGTGGAGGAACAACATATTGTAGTGGAATAAATATAATAAATAGCAATAACATTCTAAATCTTTGTCCTCTTGAAAGGTAGTCTGTAACATTGAAAAGCTCAGGCTAACCCGAGCATAATGAAAAGGAAAAACACTTGAGTCAGAACTAAAAGATCTTATGTAACTTGAATCGAAATTAGTAAATATGAGTGTAACGGCTTCAGAGATGTTTACGGGATTTTACATCACCTATCCAGTGTTTTACGTGCGTGCAATAAGTTAAGAGATGTTCAGGATTACCATCTCCTAAGAATCCGTTAAACTATCTACATACATAGTACAATATGCTATTGTAATATGTCTACAGTAAAGTAAAGTATTAAAATAGCATTAAGGCATTACCCATATCCCACTTAACACATTTTTTATAAATATCGTAGTCTACACAGTACCGTAATTCCTCCGTAAACTAGAGAGCTATCAGAGGGAACTCCATAGTGTACGAAACAAACCAAACTTGTAGTGGGCGCAATAAGACATATGACAAGGCATACGGGAAAATGCTCAGGGTAGGATACTATCGTTTACGGATCCGGACTGGTGATAACGCATAGCAGCTACTACCACCCACCTCGGAACACACTCCCAAAATCAAATCAAGGGTGGCCACCAATTCAATCTCAAAATAACATATATGGTTTCGAAGAAGCATGTCTGGTCAGAGGAGAGACCTTACTTGGCACGGCGTGGTTCATGTTTTAGTCATATCAAGCTGACCCGAGGGGGTCAGGGCTACGTTCGTACCTCATACAGTAGCGTTCGCCAAACCATCCTACTTTGTTTTGGATTCTCCACCACATGCATAGTTGTTAAAGTGGTTTTCGTTATTGGTAGAGAGTATGACAATATTCGATCTCGGTCTCTTTAACAACCAAACGCTTGTTTCACACCGGTTGGTTTTTTAATATTTCCAAAACAGATTCATATTTGATATCAAAATATCATATTCAATTCAAATCATATAACTTTTGAAATCATATTCACTTTCAAAATCATATTCACATTCTAAATCTTAACCACAAAATAGTTTAAACCGTCATATCAAAATATTCTCATTTAATTCAATTAAATCTAAATCATAAGAGTTCCAACTTTAAACTGTTTGAATATTGAAAGTAGTTTATATATTGGAATGGTTATACAATAAAAATAGTTTATACATTAATATATTAAAAGTTGTTTATAAATTTAAAATAATATATATATTAAAATAGTTTATATATTAAAAATAGGTTATAGATTAAAATAGTTTCTATATTAAAATATAGTTAATGTATTAAAATTTATTAATATATTAAATGGTATATATAAGAAAAATAGCTTATATGTTAAAGAGTTTGTATATTAAAAGAGTTTATATCGAAAACAGTTTCAAATTAGAATTGTTTCCTCAAATTTCACAAATCAGTTCAAATCAACTTTAGTTCCAAAATTTAATGTAAATCAATCTCAGTTCAATGATTTTAATCAAAAGACCGAAGTTTTCAATTCAAATTCTCATTAAAACCCATTCCAATTGATATCGATTTCAAATCCATATTTTAACTATAAATTTAAACCATTTCGAATTCAACAGGTTTTAGAGTTTAAATATTCAAGCATTTACAATAACTCAATTTTTGATAAATTTCATTCATATTTCAAAATTCAACATTGAGATTCCAATTCACTTTAAACAATTAATTTAAACCAATTTCAATTTCAACATTTTAAAGCTTGGATTTTGGAAATAATTCAGTTCATATAAATCAAATTTTATTTCGTAATACTATTTAACTAGATTCAAAAATTAAGGATTTAAAATCATCGAATTTAACCAATCCAATGTCTGTATATAATTTTCCACCATATGGTCAAGTGATACGGATATATATCATTTCCACCCGCAATAAATTTAAATTTATGGGTATATATCATTTCAACCCACAATCTCGAGAAAATTTCAAAATCCATAAAATCGCTCCAGTTTATCATTTCAACCCATAACGATTTATCCCTAATCTATAAGACCATTTACGTATGTATCATTTCAACCCATAGTGATTTTTTGTAACAGCAAACTAAGGGGACTTGTAGTGTGATAACAACATATAATATAAACACAACATCGAATCATCCAAAATGTCAATAATTAAGCATTCATCACAATCATCATTCAAATAAGCCAATAAATCACAACAATTAACTAGTTATCATTATCAAGTATTTAATTAACATTTTAAATTCAATATTAAATTAAATGGCAATAAAATTCAATATAAATTCAAATTAAACTCAAATGACAATTTAAATATACCAAAGAACAATCGATAAATTTCTAATCATATCATAAATTTAATTTAACCAACTTAAGATGGTTTAGCATTCGTGAGTGGGTTAAAACATTCACCTTTGATTTATCGATGATTTAAAATCCAATAAGGTCCAAAATTTTAACAGTCTTAGAATCCAACCAAACTAGTTCCATAAAGTCTGGAATTTCGATAATCGCAACGGAGAAAACAACGCATGAATCCGAGCTCGTATGAAAAGGTTATTGACGTTAGAACATTTAAATTTTAAAATTTAAAATAAAATAAATGAGGGGTAAATATGTAAATAGGCTTACCATCTAAACCCTCGACCACACGCTTCGTTTAGAAACCCTCACACATGTTGTCGCTACCTTCCAGTCAAAGTTGTCGCTACCTCGAACGTCGCCGCAATGATTAAAGACTCCCACACGATTACCCAGCCACAAGCACCCATCCCTTGGCCGTGCGACCCCATACACAACCACCATTAACTACGCCACCGCAATTCCTTCTTTGGCCAATCATAGCGAACCCTTGCATATCTACGATGAACGAAGACCATAGATCAACTCCCCTCGCCCTCCTCTACTGTAACGACCCAAAATTTACCCCGTAATAATTAATTTGTTAATTAACTAAATAATAAAATAACTTTGTGAAATTATCTGAATTAAGTCCCAAGTGTTGGACTATTGTGTTCGTGGTAATTTTCTAGTCAATTTCCATATATAGAATGTCAGAATCCGAGCTAGTGTGGAGGAGAAATGGAATAAACAAAATCAAAAAATAAAATCAAAATGGTGGTTGACCTAGAGGTCGACCATCCCAAGGTCTAGGTCGACCGGCCGGTCGACCTGGTACTAAGGGTGGTCGACCCGCCTACAAGAATGAAGCGAAGGAGGAAATCCTTCGTGCTGTGCAATTTTACCACGTTTTATTTTGCATTCTTTTAATCAATCCGGTCCTTCTGTACTTTCATCTGATGGCTCTTATTGAGCCTATGACATGGTTGCATTCTATTCCATCTTCAAATGCAATGGTTTGAGATCCATTTCTACCCTTATAAATAAGACCCTAGGCCTAACACTTTTCTCATTTTAGATTTTCTCCGCTTGGATTCACCTTTTTAGTAAGGACCCTGAAAGGAATATTTTTCTAAGGAGAAGATCTTTTTAGTTAAAATATTTTATACCCTACAAGTGGATCCGGGAAGGCCAAGGAAAAGAGCTAAGGACCATAAGTGAGGTGTTTGAAATTATTTTAGATTTTTAGTTAATTTAAAATATTAGGTTTTCCAATAGTTGTAGTTTTACTAAGATTTTGGAATAACCTTTTTAGGAGTTTATTTACAGTTTTAGAATTATTTTCAGTCTATTTCCTTTTAGCTATTTTTCAGTTATTTGTAGTTTGTTACTGTTAATTATAGCTTTTCTATCTATTTACAATTTATTTACAGTATTCAAATTTATTTATTATTGTTTATGCTTTATTTACATCTTTTTCTACATTTTGGATTTTCTTGGGTAATTGTCGCTTTTCTTCAATTTTCTCTATCTTCACATATGAATTAGAAAAGAATTAACGCTAAATTGGATTAAATTATAAGAAATCCAAAATAATGGAATGTAAGATGTAAATTATAAAAACTATTATATAAATGGAATTGGACTAAAATTATGCATAACTAGGATATTAATTGGACTGAATTAAGAAGATTGGCCTAGTTATAACTTAGAATTATAACTAAAAAGAATAAAAGAAGAAATAAGCTTATTTTCACACTTAGATCTTGGGTTATGTACTAAGCATGATTATAACGTAAGTTATAAATTGATAAAATATGGAAACTATGGTGCTTATTTTAAGACTTAGGATAAATTAATAAGCAATACTAATAATTGATATTTAAATAATTTATCTAATTTAATAAGTAAAGATAAGAGTAGGCACTATACCAAATAGCATTCCCTAATATTTCTATGGTTACGGTATTTCACATTGTTATCCCGCCTTTTGGCAAGGCCGAGATATCAAGGAATTGACTGAAGATCAAAGACCGCTCATCCTGGATATCGAGTAAGCATAGGTTCACAATGGATGTCGATAAATTTAGTCCGAGTCCGAGTCTGAATTAAGCTACAATTGATATGACATGACAAGCAAAGCTATGAAAGCAAACTTTCCAAATTTCAAGTCAATCGAAGTTTGTATGTACGAGATATGATCGATACAATCCAAGGAAAACAACTTGTACGCAACCATCTATTCGTATCCATCGGAAGTCCTACGTTTTTGTGTCTATCGACGAGCATTTGTTCATATCCATCGGAACGCATCACCCCATATCCATCAACTAAAGAGCCTTGTTTGAATCCATCAAGCTTCGCTAGTTTGTATCCATCAGGTGACCTAGGTTCGTATCCATCATGAAACCGCTTGTTCGTATCGATCAACCCACACACGCCTTTTGTTCATATCCATCACATTATTTGTTGTTCGTTTCCATTAAGTTGGAACAACTTCGATTGATACGAGCAAGACCAAAAAATTGATACGAACAGTGCAACATAGATCGATACGACAGAGCCATAGCACTTGATAGGAATAGAATAGCCTCGATCGCTTCGAACAAGAACAAGTCAAATAGATACGAACAAGGCGCGAAAATTGGAGAGACTCGGTCGACTCGGCGTAAAAAGTGGATTGATCCAAAGAGTGAGTGCCACGTCAACTTGCTAGCACGTGCCTGGATCGATTCGAATAGATTGATGTGAAGTACATCGACACGAACTAAACAGCCAACCGAGGAACTCTAATTTGCATCGATCATAACTTGCAATCCACAAGTCCAAATACTATGAAATTTTCACAAGAGCTTATGCACAACTTAAAGAATGTTCCTGCCAAATTTCGACTCGATTGGATCAAATCTTGATCGATACGAAATTTGTTCGTATCAATCATGGATCGGGTCGAAATCGCGTGGGATCGATCGTATGGGCCCACCCACGTGTCGGAAGAGATCTCTCGAGATCTAAGCGATATATTGGCATCCTATGAACCTACAGAAAGGGGATCTTTTAGCTCTTTGACGTCCAGACTCTGCCGAAACCATTGTTGCACTTCATAGCTGCTGTCGTACTCGAAATTCATCATTGTAATCCGCTGTAACTAGCAAGTGAATATCAATAAAATCATTAACTTCATAGTGGACGTAGGCCATATGCCGAACCACTCTAAAATCCTGTGTTTCTGCATGTTTTTATCGTCTGTTTTTGAAGTGTTTGTTAGATAATCCTCTTTTTACATTTATATTCTTCATTTTTATCTCTTCAAATACTTCCGAAGAGTGTTGTGCCCAATCTTTATACAAACACTTTGGCGCTTTCACTGAGAAAACTTAGGTCTTCTCCTGCTCTTTGGAGCTACTATAGATATCGGATTGCACAATTCACGAAAAAATGTTGATCTCAAGTTCTGAATCCTTCTAACCTATTCAGATTTGCATCAAATCTTAGAAGGGATTTCATCATCCTCCATGGTTAGCACAAGGACCGCCTCTACAGTTGCAGATCAAGAAAGACGGGATAGACAGAATTCCACACAACTGCCTCCATCCAACCAGAATGCTACCGGACCATCGGATCCGTCGGGCCCTTTCACCAGACAAGAGTTTCAGATGATACTTCAAGGGTTGACATAGAGTCGACAACAACTTAATAAACAACTGCGCGCCAACGCAGAATTGACTAATCAGATAAACTTCCAAAGGCATAGTAGATCCAAGATGGATCATGCCTTCTACTCGTCCTCAGAGAGTTCAGCCTCATATGACTACCATCATAGATCTACACGCCCACGACTGGACGTAAGCTACACTCAAGCTACCGGACATCAAACTACACTAAACATTGAACAACCAAAATTTGGCCCATCAATCAGCTACCAGACTGAACCCTCCTCCAAAGGAGGTACTATTCCTCATTATACTGCAGACATCGACGCTATAACAGTCGCTGTGGAACCAAAGGTTGATGTCCGGAATCAAGCAGATCTAAACCATCATCGGCATAGATGTACTTTCGAACCATACGTCCTCGTAGACTTGGAACCAAGGAGGCGATACATGAACCGTCGACCACTTCCGGTCCATCCTTACATTGTGGAACCCGACCACACCTTGGCTCAATGCACAGAATGTCCAGATACCGAACATACCGATGATGATTCGTCAGATGATCCGTGAGAGTCAGGGTCTCACAAATGACGCTTGGAAAATCTCCTGGAGTCATACCCCTTTTCCTGATGACACACTATATGCTGAACCACCTCAGCGATTCAGGATGCCGACTTTACCAGTTTATGAAGGAAGT
Source organism: Allium cepa (assembly GCA_030765085.1). NCBI lineage: Eukaryota > Viridiplantae > Streptophyta > Magnoliopsida > Asparagales > Amaryllidaceae > Allium > Allium cepa. Next base: position 561,335,741 of record CM060938.1, read on the forward strand.
TTTGATCCCAATCAACATATCCTGAAATATGAATGGTCGATGAGTGCTGCGAGAGCTGATGATGCAGTTATGTCAAAACTTCCCGATCACTTTGGGGGGCATAGCTACTATGTGGTTCACTCGTTTGCCACCACGATCTATTTCTTGTTTTGACCAACTGGGAACCAAGTTTGTTGAGCAGTTTCAGATGCATCTCGCAAGGCCAAAGGATGTTAATACTCTGTCTAGTGTCACTCAAGCTCCTAGAGAGACACTTCGACATTATTTAGAGAGATTTCATGCTGCGTGTGCAGAGATAAGCAATCCCAATGACAATTCTATCTTGATGGCATTGACTAAGGGGATTGATCCTGATTCCGAGCTCGAAAATTGGTTGGCTGGGAAGCCTCCAGCATAATTGGACCATTTATATTCCAAAGCATCCCAGTTCTTGAGAATGGAGGTTGCGAACCAATCTAGGAAGAAGGATGACGCGGGGCCTAGTGGTGAAGGAATTCAGAGTAATATTACTGTTAAACAAACCAAGGAGAGTTCCGTAAAGGTGCAGTTAAACATTCAAAACAAGCAAAGTCAACAGAGGGATAATGGAAATCAAAACAAAACACAAGATAAAAACCATGGTCCACGACGAAGAGCTCTTATGTTTGATAATTACATTCCTCTGAATACGTCGCTGGAGAATGTATATCTACAAACCTGCAATACTATCCAATACAAGAAGCCTGCTCCGAAGCCGTCATCGGAAAGGCAGATCCAAACAGGGAAATTTTATAGGTTTCAATGAGAGATACGGCCACAGTACAAATGAGTGCCATCATTTACAAGATCTCATTAAGAAGTTGATTAGAGAAAAGAAGTCGGAACGGTTTGTGCGGGCGCCATAGTCTGGAGGTGCGGGCCCATCGACTCAAAATAATGTACCTAATCAGGTGCGACAGGAGGAACTCGCTCGTACCGGTGGGAGTTTAGTAATAAATACTACAAGTGGTGGTCCTCATCCAGCAGACCGAAGCTGGAGGGAGATGGAGTCATATGCCAGCTCTATTAGGCATGCGGACTACGAATGTTGTAGTAGTTGTGATGATGGGGCTATGGCCAAACAACAGAAGATGGTGACCGATGACATCATGTTCCAAAATAGAGACACTGATAAGGTCGAAGCCCACACTATTGATCCACTTGTCATATCAGCCCGGGTAGGTCTTGCTTGGATGAAGAGGATCTAGGTTGACAGTGGAAGTTCTGTTAATATTTTGTTCAAGCGAGCTTATGGCAAAATGAAGATAGAAGTCAAAGATTTGAAACCTTGCCAGTCTCGAACCCACGACTTCAATGGAAGCGCTACCATACCCACTGGAGTAGTGGAACTACCAGTGGAATTGGGAGTTGGAGAACACCGAAAATTTCGGATATTGTAGTTTTTTGTGTTGGACATAGACTCCTTTTACAATGCTTTCTTTGGCCCACTGGCCCTTGCTGAATTTAGGGCAGCCATTGCCGCATGGTGCTTGACTATAAAATTCCCTACCGATCGTGAGGTTGGAGTCATTCAAGAAGATTAGGCTGCTAGACAAGCCTGTTATATTGCTGGGCTGCGCGGGGCGGAGCGAAAGGAGAAAGGAAAGGGCGTAGAGAATCTCTCTACGTCCGTTTTGCTGATAATTGAAAATTGGTGTCTGGGCCCAGGCCCGGGCACCCTAATCAATTCTAAAGGGATCTTGACTCGAGAGATACTGAAAGTGATGATGAACCTAAAGACAGTCAAGCTTTCCCGACCGAACTGACAATCAATGTCCCGATCGACGATGATGACGATTCAAAGATGGTAAAGATTGGATCTCGGTTAAACCAACAGACACAGAAGGAATTGGTTGAATTTCTCCGGACAAACCTCTACGTATTCACCTGGATGCATTCAGACATGTGTGGGATCTCATCGGACATTGTGAGCCACACTTTGAATATTGACCCGCGGTATATCCCGGTCAAACAGAAAATGCGTGGTATGGATCTAGAGAGATCTGTCGCCCTTAAAGAAGAGGTAAAAATGCTTAAAGCAAATGGATTTATCCGAGATGCGTTATATCCAGAATGGGTGTCAAATCCGGTACTTGTCTGAAAGCCGAATGGGAAATGGAGAACGTATGTTCATTACTCAGACTCAAATAAAGCTTGTCCTAAAGATAGTTTCCCACTTCCTAGAATTGATCAGCTCGTAGACTCAACAACTGGACATGAACTTTTATCCTTCATGGATGCGTATTCTTGCTACAACCAGATACCCATGCACTTACCCGATCAAGAACATACAAGCTTCATAACTATAATCTAGGACTTTACTGTTACAGGGTCATGCCATTCAGACTCAAGAACGCTGGTGCTACTTATCAACGATTAGTCAATTGGATGTTTGCCAACCAGATTGGAAAGACCATGGAGGTATATGTAGACGACATGCTTGTAAAGTCGCGTTTTTCCACTGATCATATCAAAGACTTGGAATCAATGTTCAATATCCTCCATGAGTACAGAATGAAGCTCAACGCATTGAAATGTCACTTTGGGTTCGCATCCAAAAAATTCCTTGGGTTTATAGTCAACGCTTGAGGAATCGAAGCCAATTTCGAAAAGATCTTAGCGGTCAAAAATCTTAAAACCCAAGAACTATAAAACAAGTCCAGAGCCTTAATGGGAAAGTAAGCATTGAGCAGGTTCATTTCAAAATCCACCGACAAGTACATTCCTTTCTTAGACCTTATTCGAAAAGGAAAATGATATTTTGAATGAACCACGGAGTGTGAAGGCGCATTCCGAGCACTGATTCTACATCTCTCCACACCACCTATTTTGTCAAAGCCTATCGATCATGAGAAGTTGTACGTCTACCTAGCAGTATCGGAAAACATGATCAGTGCTTCCTTAATTCAAGAGGAAGACCAAGTGTAAAAACCAGTTTACTATATTAGAAAACAGCTGACTGGAGCTGAGAGAAATTATCCAAAATAAGAGAAGTTAGCTTATTGTCTCGTTTTTGCCTCAAGGAAGCTCCGTCCGTATTTTCAGGCTCATCCTATCATTGTCTACACCGATCAGCCATTAAGACAGGTCCTTACGCGGCCTGAGACGTCTGGTAGGTTATTTAAATGGAATATCGAACTGAGTCAGTTTGATATTGCTTACACTCCAAGGCAAGCCATTCAAGGACAAGTCCTAGTGGATTTCATGGCCGAATTTACCATCCCGGAGGACCTGTCCGAAATCAGTGAATCTCCCAAGTATACCTGGAAGCTGAATACTGATGGTGCATCAAACAACCGGTTCTCGGGTGCTGGAGTTGTACTTGAAACCCCCGAAGGTCGGTCTATATGTTATGCTCTAAAGTTTGATTTTCATGCGACCAATAATGAAGCTGAATATGAAGCCTTACTTGTAGGATTGAGACTCGCCCGAGATTTGAGAATCATTGCCGTGGAAATTTATTGCGATTCACAGTTAGTTGTATGCCAAGGTCGGGGTAAATATCAGGCAAAAGATCGAAGACTGGCTGCTTACCAAGCTCATGTCCAGGAGATACTTAAAATTAGTTTGATTATTATACCATTTTCTACACACCCCGTGAATGCAATTAAAAGGATAATTCATTGGCAAAGTTAGAAAGTACAAGCGAAGCACAGCAAATGAGACTCGTTCTCGGAACAACGTTATCTTCCCTAAGCACTGATCAGATGGAGATAGACTTGATATTTGAAATCGCTCCATATAAGCAGTCGTGGATGACCCTGTTTTGAAATTACCTCGAGCATGGAACGCTGCCTGAGCGCAGGAGTGAGAAGAGACAAATTCTTCAAAAAGCTGTGCGGTTCACTATTCAGAATGGAGTCAGGTATCGGAGAGGGTAATCCGTTCCTCTACTTTGGTGTATCTCCTACAATGAAATTAAGTAAGTGTTACATGATGTACATGAAGGAGAATGTAGCGATCACACCGGGAGGCAAGCTCTCGCTAAGAAAGTACTTCGATATGGATATTATTGGCCGACTGTCAACAGCGATGCAGCAGATTATGCCAGGAAATGTGATAAATGTTAAAAGCATGCTCGAATTCCTAGAGCCCCACCTACTGAGATAACCCAAAATGGTCAGTCCATGGCCATTTGCAGTATGGGGCATTGATATCATTGGCTCTCTACCTCTGGCCAAAGGTGATGCGTAGCACGCCATCATCGCAGTTGATTAATTTACCAAATGGACCGAAGCTGAACCTCTTGCTACAATCACGACGAAGAAAGTGATCAACTTTGTAATCCGCAACATTATCTGTCGATTTGGTCTCCCACATACCATCATCATTGATAACGGAACCCAGTTCGACAGCGTTGAATTCAAGGATTTCTACAAACGATTCCACATTGAAAAGAAATTCCCTGCAGTTGCACACCCTCCAGAGAATGGCCAGGTTGCAGCTATTAATAAGATTATCAAGTCTATTCTAAAGAAACTACTAGAAAAGGCTGGGGGCAAGTGGGTTGATGAACTTCCTATGGCTCTATGGGCTTACCGGACAACCCATAAGTCCGCGACTGGACACACTCCATTCTCGCTTTCCTTTGGTTCAAAAGCCGTTATTCCAGTTGAGATGGAAGTACCTTCTCATCATGTGACTTATTATGATCCAAAGACAAATGCCATGCTACTCACTGAATCCTTGGATTTGTTGGATGAGAAATACGAAGAGGCTAATTTGACGGTAGCCGCATACCAAAGTCGAGTCGCCTGATTATACAATGCCAAGGTATGACCTCAAACCTTTGAACTGGGTGATCTCATCCTCAAAAGAATCTACCCGATTCCTTTGCACATGAGACCAATGTTAGAAGGACCGTATGTGATTGAATGAAAGCTTGGAGATGGCACATTCAAGTTATCGACCATTGACGGTGATACTTTGCCAAGAGCTTGGAATAGCGAGAGTCTTTGTCACTACTACACATGACAGGCTTTATTTATTTTAGTCTATATTTCATCTGCAATTTGGTTCTGCATTTCGAAATTTACATTTGTAATAAAGCAACCGACTTTGCCATATTTTCTCATTTCAGCAATAAAATGTCATCTCTTCGAGCCAGAGCTATGATTTATTGAATGTGACATACAACCATCACGATGCACGAAGAGCAAAGTTCCATCATACGGTAGGAATTTATTCAAATAGGGAGTGATTGTGATACGACCAGCCACTCATTAAGTGAAACCCGAGTTCGGAGGGAAGCCATCACACTGAAGCCAAAGAAGGATTGACACAACAATCCTTTAACTAACTCCAGCTTCCCAGAGAGTGAGCAAGAGTATATATTTATGAATGTGGTTTCGAAGAGGGTGGATCCATCCATCTAACGACTTCGACCATATCTTAACCAGATTCAAGGAAGATGGACCCATCCATCCAACGACCTCACTTGTTAACTCGAGGTGGATGTGAATCGACCATCCACGATCCTGATAAATCCATTATCCCGTAGTGCAAACGAAATCCTAAAAACCTGAACAGATGTGACTAACCATCTCTCAGCCAACTCCGAATTCCTAAAGTGTGAATTGGAGTATAAATATCAACCCTACGTTCCCAGAGTGAAAACTGGAGTATAAACACGAACTCCGAATTCCCAGAGTGCAAGTCGGAGTATAAACATCAACTCCAAATTCACATAATGTGAGTTGGATTATAAACATCAACCAACTTCGAGTTCCCAGAGTGCGAACTGGAGTACAAACGTCGACTGTCTCCGGATTTCCAGAGTGCGAGCCAGATTATCGACCGCGAATAACTCTGAGTCCCTAGAGTGTGGTGAGAGTATAAACGTAACTCAGGTGTGACTAACTTAAGTCCCTGGAGCATGGACACATACTTAAAACTTGAATAGGCGTGATGGACCACCGATGTACAAATGCGACTCGCCGGAGCATGGATGTGATCATTAATGAGCGAGCGAGTGTGATTCGACCACTCGACTCTCACTTGCTTCAGCATCGATTCAACGATATTAAACTCGACGAAATGAAGTCAAAATGCAATCGCTGGCCGATCTTTACAACTTATCCTTGAAAATGGGGGAAAAACTTAAAGTGTCAACCATCGACTGAAGCAGTGCAACATCAAAGTTCAACTTAATCACTGGTCATGACTTGTGTCTATGATTTCCAGACTTGACAAATAAAAACATTCTCGACTCAAAGGTTGGAACTTCACAAGTACACTGAACTAGAATTCAAATACTGGAACACTTAAGCAAAATAAACAATAACTGAGTTAAGCTGAAAAAGAGTTTCATTTCAACTATCTATGGAAGAAATTCATGTACAAATTATTTCTAAAATTCCTACTAGTAGGGTCGTACCCTCATCTACACACGACCTATAAAAGCTAAAAGAAAATTCCTATCTACTCAAAAATAAGCCGAGGAGGAAAAGCGTCTATTCTCTTTTCTTCTTTGGTTTCCCCTTCGGCGTGAACCCACTGGAGCCGCCAGTAATCTTCCTTTTCGAGCCTTAGCCCTTCGACGGATGGTCTCCAGTAGGTGGCATTATGTCTACCTCCTCCTCCGAGCTTAAATGAATAGGAATGCTTCCTACAGGCGGAGTCGGAGGGGTTGGATCCACTACAGGAGGCAGGATAGACCTACTGGTATCGACAACTGTACCTCCAAGCGATATCATCCTCAGTGGAGCCGGGCCAGGTGCTGCCATTCCACCTCCAATACTACCACCATGAGCCATTGCCTCCATTTCAGTGTCGATTTCTGCCAATATCTCTTCTTCACGAATTGCTCGAGCCTTGCTGGAGGCATCGGTGGTTGGCAATGAAGAGCCAATAGCAGGTGCGTTTCCAGTCATAATAAATGGTAGGTCCGCAAAAGGGTCACTGTGACGACTGAGAAGTTCCTCCATCATCTGTTTGTCAAAAGAGAGTGTGCACCCCTGTGCTCCATCAATCGGTGTAATCGTTGTTGTGGTGGTTTCCTCAGTAATGATGGCCTCCTACGCTTGATGCAATTCTTGAGTTGTAGGAGGCACAATCAATGTAACTCCAGTAACTGGATAGAGAAAAAGACAGATTGTTAGTAAACTCTCCAAATCAAGCCCCTTATTTTGGACACGTATGAAGAATGTTCAGTGTACCTTCCTCAGTTTGGCTCCTGGACGGCTAAACGACTTCCAAAGTGTGCTCTCTAGCTGGAGGTAACTGCGGCTGTTTCGAATTGTATGCAGGAATGGATTGGGGTTCAATCGCTGGTGCAGATTTAGGTCAGGTTGGAGTAGGAATCTCAATACTTGCATCATGATGCTCAACACCTGAACCTTCTCCAACCTCCTTGGGTTGGGTGCCGAGCCTTTCCTTTTCGTGCGTAAGCATCGACTTGTGGAGAATCTTTCTTTCATCTTCGTTCACCGTACGATTCTCAAGCTCAAACTCGTCAATTGATTCATCTAGATGCACCGCCTTCTCCTCCTCAACCAATTAGCCCCAGGCGTTGTGAAGACGTACCGGATAATTTTCGAGCCAGACTAGGTTCCTATGCTTCAGCACATTAGCTTTATAAGTGATGAGGAGATCTTCGATATCAGCCTCTAGCCTGGACACTGCCATTTGGACCCTCTCCTCGACCTCGGTCTCCACCACATGGACTTTATCCATTGCCGCATCCCATTCATCTTGGAGCACTACTACCTGCTCACATGCCTCTTGGGCTGTGGTATAGGCGTCATTCCTTTCTTTAATGATTTCATAAAATTTAGCCTTAAGCTCGTTAAGTTCTTTGAGATCTGCATCATGTTCGACAGTAATGGTGGTTTTCCGATGGCCCATCTCCTCCACCAGGGCATAGTGTGCCTACCTTATCCTCTCTATGGCCAAGTTCGCCTCGCCGACCTTTTTAATGGCCTCTATTTCTGACTTTCGAGAGGATTCAGCTTCAGTGTTAAGCACTTGGATGATTCGATCCTTCTTATCAAGCTCATTGTCTAATTTCTCTATGGAAGTTGCCCGCTTAAAGGCTAGCTTCGATGCTTTCTCTGCGGCTTTCGACCATTCCTTATTCGGAGTATGGATGTTGTGAATGTAATCGTGCATCGTATTCTCCGCTTCCGTTGGAATTCTCTTTAAATGCAGAGGGAAGATGTAGCCATCAAAGCAAATGTTTGGGAAATCATTCTTTATTTGTGCAATTCTAATAGCCCCTTCCTTGGAAGGCTCAGTAATAGCCTATTCAATGGCAATAGGAATTTTGGTCTCATGTCTACGGCCGTGAGGATCAAGTCTCTGAGCATAGGAAGGCGGTTTGTGGCGTGGAGGCTCCATGGGATATGTGACATAAGCAGAAGATTGTGTAGGGATTCGAGGAGATGGAGAGCGCGATCGGGATCGAAACCTCTGTTATAGGTTCCTATCCTTATTCCTATCTTTATTGTAGTATTCCTGACTGGAATAACTGCGGTCCCGGTTTCTATCATCTTCCCTCCTACGAGACTCAAAGTATGAACTCAATGACTGGCGTGCTGAAGGGAGGCTTTCGAGCATAGAATCTTGCCTATTCATTATGCCTGCAAAGTAAGAGAAGAAAAGTTAGTAATCTCTTGAAGTAAACAGCTTGTGATCGAAAATCGTTTAGTGCCATGAAGTGTGTCTGTATGTGCAACCCCCCAACCAACCGAAAAAATATCGACCACACTTCTATGAAGAGACTCGCTTAAGTCTATGGCACTCTGAAGCTCCTCCAATCTGGCATCGTGTTGGAGTGACATATAATTCGGAATTGAGATATCAGCAAGCCCTTCAAAAAGGTTATGAACTTGCGAGGGAGGAGCCTTTGAAATTCTAATACCAGTAGCAGGGAGAGACATGATCACAGATTTCCATCTCCCAGACTTAGAATGCTTATGGGCCGCGGCCTTGCCTTTTCTCCTTCCCTCAAAATCTTGAAAGGCGTAGGAAGGCCCAACAGTTGTTCATCGTCGGTGTGTGTATCTTTGTCATCAGCTTCTTCAGCTATTACAACCCTGGGCGTCTTACGCTTCACCCGTCTATTCGGGACTACCCTCAATGTTCCTTTGAGCCTTATACTCTGATTCTGCTCGATCAGCCCAACTATCTTCAAGTTTTGGTCTATTAGCACCGACTCTATTTACCTCATCTCATTCGATACTTCTTGAAGCACATGAACTATCTCTCTAAAGTGTGCACCTTAGGGTCATGGGATTACAGCTATAAAGGAAAGAAGATATAAGTTTTGGTATCAGCTATGATTATCTCGTTAACTACTTGAAGAGATCACAGCACTTACGTATGAATAACCATTGGCTGTGTAGCCTGGGGGGCATCGGACGTAAAACCACTCCGTTTTAAAATAACTCAGCCTAGTCCAAGAGCCGATGACAATTGGACAATTCCTGACTGACTCTAGGAAATAACGAGGGACTATCTCCCCGACTCTTGATATTGAATAAGTATCTGACCTCTATCGGGGTCAGTGGTCGAAAAAGATGCTCCATAAATACAATGAATAAGTTGTTCAGCAAAGCGTATCCGTTTGGATGTAGCTGTGATGGAGAAATTCCAAAGAAAGATAGCACTTCCCTAATGTAATGTTTGAATGGAGAAAGTGTTCCGGTTGTACATGCATGGCGATTGAAAGCAATAGACCACTCAGGTGGAAAATGCGGTCTATCATTTGGTCATGGTAATAGCATATCATCCAATGACAAGCCATGCCTTAAGCATATCCGTCATTGCAAGTGTTCAAAAACGTTGGATGGTACAAAATCTGGCGGATTACCGATGAAATTAGCGTCTGGTAGCTCATCCGGAGCTGGATTTATGACTTCGGCTGCGATGGCCGGTATCTCGATTGTTAAGGGAAGTGAACTCTGAATTTCCTACGGTTGTGGGCTTGTAGACTCTATAACTATCTAGCTTATGAAAAACCATCATTAGATGATAATAAGTCTGTGTATCCCCCAGTTTGAAGCGTGTGAATGTGCAAGTGCGGTGCTGCATGTTACTTGAAAAATTCTACAAGGTACGAGAAAATATGCAAATGAAGAGACTTCAAAATTCAATAGTTCAGCATTTAGGCTGTAACATTTTGCAAATAACAGACCTTCACAACCATGCCATCTGGACTTTAGAGACCAAACCGGGTTAAAATTAGCTGAGATTGAGTTAAACTGTAGTTCCATCGACGAGCTTCGAAAGATAGTCAAATATGCTTTTCAAAGTTAAGCCCAATTATGCCAGATTGAAGCTTGCCGGAGTTAAGTGTTCAACTATTCAAAATTTTCGTATCCATCAAGGTCAAGACTTGGATCGTTTGCCAGAGGCTCCATTCGTATCGATCGTGGAACAAGGGATTTCGTATCGATCACCCGAGGTTCCAGTTCGCATTGATAAGCAAGCCTCTCATCTTTGTATCGATCGTGGAGCAAGGGATTTCACATCGATCACCTGAGGTTCCAATTCGTATCGATCAGCAGAGTCCATTTCGTGTTAATGAAGAGTCCTCTGCCTCGTATCGATTATCAGCAATGTCTTCATATCGATCGCTTTGTAACGGTACGAAAATGTGCTACGTCCAGGATCGATACGAATCATTCCTCTTAAATTGGTATGAAAGTGTTACTCCCGTCCTTCTCCCATCAATATGAAGCCGAGTTCAGTCATTCCTCCATGGGTTCTTCGTATCCATCACCACATATTCTTTCCCAAAACAGCCTGAACGCCATTACTACTCCATTGACCTCACCCCGACCTAACACCGACAACAGTGTCACCAGAATCGACCACAAACTTGGATGACGTGGTTCAAAACTCGAATCTCATTATTGTGATGTGGATTTGTAGGTTAACTACCTAACTAGTGCAGTTGGTTCGAGGAATTAATGAATTAAATGGCTCGAAGACGAAGGCAGTTTCTTTCTTCTCTTTTTCCTTGATCGATGCGAAAACAATTCGTGAGAGTGAAAGCAAGTGAAAAATTGCTAAGTACGATAAACTTATATACGGACTCACAAAATGAAGAAAAAGGATTCGTCTCCCGGTCGTTGCGACCGATCCCAATCGGTTCTTCATCTTATCGATACGAAATGTGATATTCGCATCCATCGAATCACATCTTATTGATACGAACTGTAACGACCCAGAATTTTAGGCAATAACAATTTAATAATCTGTATCAATAATTAAATTGCTTTGATGATTTTTCTTTGTAATTTTAATTTAAACTGATAAATTTAATCTTTTAAAGATTAATAAATATTTAATCTGATAATTGTGATCAATATCTTTTTAACAATTTAAAAATATGATATGATTTATTGTCAAGGCTAATAAATTTTATTCTATTTATAATATATATACTTGATATATATTATGGATAGAAATATCTTTTGTTTAAATAAAGATAAATCTTCAAATTGTAACGTATATGTAAGTATATGTTATAATTTAAGTTGTTTTGAAATTTATTTAACCTATTGATAATTTATAATTGTAATTTAAAAGCTTTGTTTCAAAATAAATATTTTTCAAAAGATAATTTAGTTTAATTTAATTTATTTTCAATTATAAGATAATTGTTTTTAAATATGATAGTTTAAAAGGATTTAAATAAGTTTTGTTTTGTTTTCTTTAAAAATGTTTAATTTTAAAATGGTTATAAGTGTATAAAAATAAAAGTTTTAGATTTTAAATAACATTTATAAGATGTACATTTATATTTGTATTTATTAGTTTTAGAATAATTTCTTTTAAAAGTAAATTTATAAATACTTATGCAAACATTTATTCGTTTAGTAACTTAAGAAAGTAAGTTTTATTTACATTTAAACTAAGTAAAAATTTAATTAAAATACTAATAAACATGTGTAAACATGTTAAACCCCTTAATAACACTTGTAAGACAAAGGGGCTTTGCATTTGACATTTGTTCAAGTTGTGATAACAAGTGTCTTTATTTTGAAGTTTAATTTCTTTTACTTTTATTTGAGAAATTTAAAAATAAAGAAGCTTGTTTTTTCCTTTCTTCATTTTTTTTCAAATAATGGTAATCAGAAATCATTCTTGAATCTGCAAAATTACAAACTAAAAGTAAATCAAATACAAACCTGGAATTAAATTGAAACTTGCATTTCAAAAGTTCAAGATCTGAAAACAAATCTGCAATTTACAAAGTAAAGTTTCAACCTGCATTTCAAAAATGATGTTCAATCTGCAACTTTCAAACCTGAAGTTCATGAAGATCTGCAGTTTCAATCTTTAAAGCATCAAATTTCAACATGAAAGAATTCACCTTTGAACAGCAAAGTAAAATCCATTTCTGCAAGTTGTTCAAAAGCCTGGAGAGGAAATTTAAAAAAAAAACATGCTCTGCAAATAAAATGTGAGTAAATTCTATTTTTAAAAACAGTTTTGATTTAATCTATGATTGAATGTTGCATGAAAATGGATTTGATTTTGATGATGTATATTAGTCTACCTGAATGTATGTTTATAAAATAGAATAAAAATATTGAATGCCTGTATATTAATACTGTTGTTATACAGGTTTGATTTTCCCTTTTAAATTCAATAGCTTGATTTTGAATACAAACTGGAAATTGATTTGTAGATGAAAGTTGTTTGTAATTACGTAATTTATCATCTAAAAGTAGTTATAGGGTTGTAAAATGAATAATTAACTCATATGTTTCAATTTACAGTGGAATCATATTTGGGCAAAATTTTATGATTCCAAATTCTAGTTTTGAATTTATAATTGAATTACAATCGGAAAGTTAAGATTTTAGAGCTTGTATCATAATTTTTAATTGAGTTGAATTTTTGGTTTGAATGTTTTGGGGATTTTTATGAAATGCGGATGATATGCATAATAATTTGAGTTGATTCTTGGATCGAAGCTTGCATGTAGGTTATAGATTAAGGGAAAAATACTTTTGAATTTTTCCAATGAGTGATTTGATGGGAATTGAAGAAACAAGGGTTTAAGCCTACAGTTTGTTTCGGCTTGAATGGCGTGGCATTGCGTCGAGGATGATGAATAGAGCTCGTTCGGTTTTGGTGGAGTTGATGCTCTTGGGTGTGGCGACTCGGTGGTGGGGTTGGCGATGGTCAACGATGAGGAAGTGATCGGCATTGAGGGTTTTGGTGATCGTACTTCCTGCAGTTTCGAACATTTGGGTTAAAATTTGATTCGATTGCTTATTGTTCGATATGGGTTGAAGAACGAGTTGTAGAGGTCGCGTGTGGTTGGTCGGCGATTGGCTAGATGGTCGGAGGGATGTGGCTCGGTTGCGCACGTACACGAGTGTACGTGTGTGCACTGGAAACGGTGGATTTGGGGAAGATGAAGGGTGATACGAAGTTTAGCTCGCGTTTTTATCGTGGACGACTCGAGGTAGATACAGAGGGATGGGTGACTCGTGAAGCATGGGGTTTGCTTCGAGACTTGCTCGGGGTTTTGGTGGGTTCCTCTCAGTTTTGTCCCGATACTTCTTTTCTGGTGTTAATTTAAAACAGTTTTATAAAAGGGAAATTTACTTACAAATTTTAAGGCTTGTTCTTTAATGTAATTGTTAATCAAACCCTTAAAGTATTAATTGAATTTAATTTTAAATTTTAAATTGTTTAGGATGATTTCTTTTAAAAAAGAATTAACTTAATTAAATTATGAATTTTAATTTAAAAAGAAGTGTTTCCAATTTAAAGTATTAAATCAAAGTTCAAAAGTAATTTTTTTTTTAAAAACTAAACTTTCAAAATTTTATTGAAACAAATAGGTTTAAATTAGATAATCAAAGTGTTTTAAATTCTAAAATTGATTTTAAAATGCTTTATTTTCAAATAAAGTTAATGTTATAATTTTGTAAACCAAATAGAATAATTTGTTTTTAAGTTATTAAGATTTGATTGATTCAAATAAATTATTTATGAAAATAATTAAGGTTAAATTATTTGGATAATTAACTTAAGAATACTTATTTAATATGATTTGTTAATAAGTAAGATTAAATTTAGATTAATGGTTTTCTTAATTAATTAAAGATTTAAAAATATAAGAAATTAATTAATTAATTATTTAATTAATTTTAAATAATAAGTTAATTGTTTATTTAATTATAATACCACTTAATTATGGATTAATTAAGTGTGATTACTTAATGAAGTAATCAATGGTTAATATTTGAATATAATTAAGTACGGAAGTAATTAATTACGGAAGTAATTAATGGTAATTACTCATGGAGCATTTTAATGGAAGTGATTATTGGTTAATCACTTGACGATATCAATTAAAGATTTGACTAATAAAATTGTTTGAAGTTAATAAATTATGAAGTAATTAATTAATTAATGAATTAAGAATTATTTAATGATGGAGTTAATTATTTGTTGAGTAATTAATTAAGAGAGTAATCAAGATTTATTAATGAAGTAATTAGAGATAATTAGTTGTTAAGTAATTAACAGTTAATTATTAAATTATTATAGATAATTAATTAATATGATTAATTAATTAACAAATGTGATTAATTTAAGATTAATTACTAAGTGTAATTAATTAAAGTGTAATTAATTAATAAGGTAATTAATTAAGGATTAATTGTTAATTGAATTAAATAATAAGTACTTAATGAAGTAATTAAAGATTAATTAATTAGATTAATTAATCAAAGTAAATACAATTAATTAAGAAGTTAATTAATTAAGATAAGTAATTAAAAATTGTTAATTACTGATTATGATTAATGAGGTTATTAATTACAAATTAATTATTTAATTAAATGGAATTATTAATTAATAAGGTTCATTAGTTAATAAATGACATTAATCAAGGTTGATTAATATAAGTGATAAATGTAAGTGTGATTAATTAATTGTAATTAATTGAGGTTTAATGTAATTAATTATAGTTAATTAATAAATGGAAGTAAATGAATGATCATTAATTATTGTAATTAATGATAGTAATTAAAGGTTAACTACTGAATATGGTTAAGGATAATTACTTGTATGTAATTAAAGTATAATTAATCAAGGAAGATTAATTAAGGAAGATCATTTGAGATGATCAATTTATTTATTTAAGAATAAATTATTGAAGAAGGATTTAGGAAATCCTAATTTATTAAGAGTTAATCAATTCTACTTTGGATGATTTGTTAATATTGGTTGATTGATTGATATTGGATGATCAATATTGGATGAGTAATATTGGGTGATCGATATTGGTTGATACTGGATGTTTTGGATATCTATGATATGTGATATACTGCTTTGTGAGATGAATGTTGATATGAATTATCTATTGTGATAATATGATTCATCTATCTGTTTATATCATCCTGAATATAAGTTTAACTGTTTAAACCCTTAAGTACAACTTGGACATTAAAATGGCATTTGGTTCCGGTGAGACCGGGATCAGGTTTTCATATTTGGATAATCCCAAAACCACATCGATTCCAATTAAACGTTAGGTCATGAATCCAAGTGGAGCTTTGTGAAGACTCGAGGTGTAAGGACTATACGTCTGTATAACTCTGTGGGTGATTCCGTAACGAGTTGACGGAATAGTACTTATAGATTCGAGATGGTGATTTAGAGTGCAAGGGCGATGGCCGTTGACTCTGAGGGTGATTCCAAAACGAGTGCAACGAGATAGTGCCTTCGGTTTCGTTCGAACCCGGAACGAACTTGTATGGATTGAATGCTTTCAGAACATCGCCAGGTGGACCATGAGCATTCTAAGATAGATGTGTTCTATAAAGGTAATCGCAGCCTCAAGCCTCATCAACCAGGAATGGCTAAAACAGGGGAGGTGCAGCAAGGCTTCGTGGGTAGCCCCCACTTGAGAGTGAGATTTACCCCTGTCTAGAGGTCCCTTTTATTTCAGCTTAGTGTGTGGTTGGTCGCGCCAACTACGGGGTGGTCCTGTTCGGGACTGTCCAGTAAGGGATGGTTCCGGCCTTGTGTTGCAGGGGAGCGGGCGTACTCCTCGGTACGTTGATCTAGGCCACGTACTGTGACGGGCAGTACCCCAGTAGCCCTGCCATTGATGGAAACCCATTCTTCCTACGAGACCCTACGATTTTGATTGTATTACCCACTTTTGTGGCTAGTAGCTGGAATTTAATAAATGTAGCAATTTCGGCTATTTCTTATTTACTTGAAAACCCTAGACACTATTATAATATCACTGGATTTCCTATCAAATGTTTTGGTTAGCGTAAGGTAAAAACTTTTCCATGTTTATGTGTGGGAAGTCTTGCGTGATACCTTTTCTTTCAAAGGTTTTTCTAAAGTTAAGCAATTTTAACCCGTTTACTCACACCAGACCCCTGTCTGACCCGAGTATTTATTTTCTGTTTTATTAAACTCTTGGGTACTCATATTTTGTATGAGTATTCAAGTGATTCAGGTTTGCTTGACGAATTCTGGAGGAGATATGGAGCAGGAGGCTTCGACGTGTAGATATATTATGATTCCGCTGTGTTTGTTGTATCTGTTTCTTTTGTACTTGAGTTGTATAGGTAGACAGATGTTTATAACTGTCTAATATCTGTTATTTTAAGTTGTGTACTCTGATGTATTATGATACAGTGTAATATGTTATGTGATATATTATATTTTATTCATTCCGCTGTGAGTTCTCTGATGTTGTTCTGTTTCTTCTTTCTCTCTCTCTTCTTCTTCTATCCCTTGCTTTCTTCAAGATGATGCGATTTCCTAGAGATAGGAAGTCGGGTCGTCTCAGCTGGTATCAGAGCATTAGGTTGAGTGAATACCTAGGCTCTGTAGTGGTGTCTTTCTTGAGAGAGCGTACTTGTAATTTTTATATATAATTATATATATATATATATATATATATCTACCTAATCTGTTGGGTTATCTATTCAGATTTTCCAGCATAAGTTTTAGAGGTAGATGGAGTAGTGGGGCGTGCGTGTAACACAACTACCACTAACGGATGGGGTCCTTATATTGAGGTTGGAAGTTTTGTCGAGACTGTAGACCTAATACCGTCTCGAGTGAGAATTGTAGTTTGGATTTCGCTCGGGTAAACGGATTTTCTAGAGTTCGGATCTGTCGGAAGTGTAGCAGCAAGTGATGGTATCTTGATAACCGCGTGATGAAATGCAGTATCCATGGATATTTCCGAAGATGTTTTCTCTTGAAGCAGTTTTAGAAATAGTTGAGGAGCAGTTTTTACCTGCCACAGAGAAGATTCGTCTGTATAGAAGTTATCTGGATCTTTAGCATGGAGGTTGGTTGTTTTGGAATATGAGACTAAGGTCTATAAGTTGTTTCGCTTCGGCATGGTCTCATTTGTTATTTCTTAAGGAAAGCGAGATGTTGATGCTTGGTTTGGCGTCCGAGTTTTTGAGAGGATATCTGACATCTCGAAGGTCCGTTGTGTGGTTTGTTGATGGTTTCGGTTTTCGAGGGGATTAGAAGTCTTTGGTTAGCTGTGGTAGCAGTTTCATCTCGAAGTGTTCGGTGTGCTGACGAGAGGTCTTTTAGCTTTTCTGTATCATCGAGGTAGAGTTTGGAAGCAGCAGTGTGGCTCATTTCTCCGATGGTTCAGGAATCTTTGTGGTTCTTCTTTCAGCAGTCCAGGCAGTTGGTGAAAGTTTTTCTGGAAGAGTTAACCTTGTTTGGAGAAGTTTAAGGCTGTTCTAGTTGGTAAAGAGAGGATAGTTTCTTTGGAATCCGAACTAGGTTGGATCGCAAAAGTGACTTGCGATTAGTTTGGAAATTTATCTAGGCAATTTTTTGTTTGAGACTAAGGGTTCTCATATGTAGTAGGAGCTACTGAGGTATCAGAAGTTTGTCAGCATCTGGAGTTGAGCTCCATATTGTTTTGGTTCCAGAAGCGATTTTGCTAGTTAGCCTAGTAGGGGAGTTAGTGTAGCAACTTAGATATTTTTGGAATTTGGATTTGGTTAGATCTAGCTTTTGAGTTGGATTCTGCTATAAGGTTGTGTGACTAAGTCAGATGGGTCACTCAGATTTTATGGATTTGATGAACAAAGTTTTCGGATATATATTGGATAAGTTTGTACTCGTGTTCATCAACAGTATTCTTATCCATTTCAGAATCAGAGTTGTGCAGCGGAAGCGAGGTAGCAGTTATGCAACGAAGGAAGCAAGTTCAGTTTGCTATTGCTTGAGTAGTAGAGCTTGAGTTCTGGATTTCGACAGATTTTGGAAGACTTTCTGTTGGATAGGATCCAGAAACTGTTTTCTTTTGTCTAGTTGTTTCTGGAAGTATCAACATAGGTTGAGTTATACAGATATGAGATAAGGAGTTTGGAATTCGAAGTTGGAGACTTCATTGTTGTTAAGATTTCTCTGGTCAAGAAAGTAGTATTTGGATAAGATTGGATGGCTAATTTTGAGGCATTTGAGATTTCTTATTTGTGTTTTTGATAGGATAAGATTGAATTGCCAGTTTGGATAGCTGGAATTCAATGTATTTCACGTATCTCTGAGGGAGTACGTGTATGATTCATCGTTGGTTGTTGAATCTGCAGTTCAGTTGGATTTGAAGTTGTGCTAGTCTTGAGTATAGTCTGATGTTCTGTTCAGATTGATGGATCTAGAGATGAGAGGAGCTCTGGATTTTGGTGGTGTTGTTTGTTAGATTCTATAGAGCGAGTCTCCCGATGTTTTATACTTGTGAAACTCGAGATAGTGTTAGAAGATTTATTCTAATTTGTGTCAGAATAATTAGTTAAGTTTGTTTGTTCGATTGATTGCTATGGTTGTTAGTAACTGATTGATAAGTATGCTTTGCTGTTTGAAATTAAAATCTTTGCTAGGTTATTAAATTACCTTTGCTTTTAAATTTCGGGGACGAAATTCTTTTAAGGGGGAGGATTGTAACGATCCAGAATTTTACGCAATAACAATTTAATAATCTGTACCAATAATTAAATTGGTTTGATAATTTTTCTTTGTAATTTTAATTTAAACTGATAAATTTAATCTTTTAAAGATTAATAAATATTTAATCTGATAATTGTGACCAATATCTTTTTAACAATTTAAAAATATGATATGATTTATTTGTCAAGGCTAATAAATTTTATTCTATTTATAATATATGTACTTGATATATATTATGTATAGAAATATCTTTTGTTTAAATAAAGATAAATCTTCAAATTGTAATGTATATGTAAGCATATGTTATAATTTAAGTTGTTTTGAAATTTATTTAACCTATTGATAATTTATAATTGTAATTCAAAAGCTTTGTTTCAAAATAAATATTTTTCAAAAGATAATTTAGTTTAATTCAATTTATTTTCAATTATAGGATAATTGTTTTTAAATATGATAGTTTAAAAGAATTTAAATAAGTTTTGTTTTGTTTTCTTTAAAGATGTTTAATTTTAAAATGGTTATAAGTGTATAAAAATAAAAGTTCTAGATTGTAAATAACATGTATAAGATGTATATTTATATTTGTATTTATTAGTTTTAGAATAATTTCTTTTAAAAGTAAATTTATAAAGACTTATGTAAACATTTATTCATTTAGTAACTTAAGAAAGTAAGTTTTATTTACATTTAAACTAAGTAAAAATTTAATTAAAATACTAATAAACATGTGTAAACATGTTAAACCCCTTAATAACACTTGTAAGATAAAGGCGCTTTGTATTTGACATTTGTTCAAGTTGTGATAACAGGTGTCTTTATTTTGAAGTTTAATTTCTTTTACTTTTATTTGAGAAATTTAAACATAAAGAAGCTTGTTTTTTCCTTTCTTCATTTTTTTCAAATTAATGGCAATCAGAAATCATTCTTGAATCTACAAAATTACAAACTAAAAGAAAATCAAATACAAATCTGGAATTAAATTGAAACCTGCATTTCAAAAGTTCAGGGTCTGAAAACAAATCTGCAATTTACAAAGTAAAGTTTCAACCTGCATTTCAAAAATGATGTTCAATCTGCAACTTTCAAACCTGAAGTTCATGAAGATCTGCAGTTTCAATCTTTAAAGCATCAAATTTCAACATGCAAGGATTCACCTTTCAATAGCAAAGTAAAATCCATTTCTGCAAGTTGTTCAAGAGCCTAGAAAGGAAATTTAAAAAAAAACTGCTCTGCAAATAAAATGTGAGTAAACTCTACTTTTAAAAACAGTTTTGATTTAATCTATGATTGAATGTTGCATGCAAATTGATTTGATTTTGATGATGTATATAAGTCTACCTGAATGTATGTTTATAAAATAAAATAAAAATATTGAATACCTGTATATTAATACTGTTGTTATGCAGGTTTGATTTTCCCTTTTAAATTCAACAGCTTGATTTTGAACACAAACTGGACATTGATTTGTAGATGAAAGTTGTTTGTAATCACGTAATTTATCATCTAAAAATAGTTATAGGGTTTTAAAATGAATAATTAACTCATATGTTTCAATTCACAGTGGAAAAATCATATTTGGGCAAAATTTTATGATTTCAAATTCTAGTTTTGAATTTATAATTGAATTACAATTGGAAAGTCAAGATTTTTAGAGCTTGTATCATAATTTTTAATTGAGTAATTGAGTTGAATTTTTGGTTTGAATGTTTTGGGGATTTTTATGAACTGCGGATGATATACATAATAATTTGAGTTGATACTTGGATCGAAGCTTGCATGTATGTTATAGATTAAGGGAAAAATACTTTTGAATTTTTCTAATGAGTAATTTTATGGGAATTGAAGAAACTAGGGTTTAAGCCTACAGTTTGTTTTGGCTTGAATGGCGTGGCATTCCTTCGAGGATTATGAATGGAGCTCGTTCGGTTTTGGTGGAGTTGATGCTCTTGGGTGTGGCGACTCGGTAGTGGGGTTGGCGATGGTCATCGGTGAGGAAGTGATCGGCGTTGAGGGTTTTTGGTGATCGTACTTCCTGCAGTTTCGAACATTTGGGTCAAAATTTGATTCGATTGCTTATTGTTCGATCTGGGTTGAAGAACGAGTTGTAGAGGTCGCGTGTGGTTGGTCGGCGATCGGCTAGATGGTCGGAGGGATGTGGCTCGGTTGCGTACGTACACGAGAGTACGTGTGTGCATTGGAAATGGTGGATTTGGGGAAGATGAAGGGTGACCCGAAGTTTAGCTCGCGTTTTTATCATGGACGACTCGAGGTAGATACAGAGGGATGGGTGACTCGAGAAGCATGGGTTTGCTTCGAGACTTGCTCGAGGTTTTAGTGGGTTCCTTTCGGGTTTGACCCGATATTACTTTTCTGGTGTTAATTTAAAATAGTTTTATAAAAGGCTTGTTCTTTGAAGTAATTGTTAATCAAACCCTTAAAGTATTAATTGAATTTAATTTTAAATTTTAAATCATTTAGGATGATTTCTTTTGAAAAAGAATTAACTTTATTAAATTATGAATTTTAATTTAAAAAGAAGTGTTTTCAATTTAAAGTATTAAATCAAAGTTTAAAAGTAATTTTTTTTAAAAAACTAAGGTTTCAAAATTTTATTGAAATAAATAGGTTTAAATTAGATAATCAAAGTGTTTTAAATTCTAAAATTGATTTTTGAAATGCTTTATTTTCAAATAAAGTTAATGTTATAATTTTGTAAACCAAATAGAATAATTTGTTTTTAAGTTATTAAGATTTGATAAATTCAAATAAATTATTTATGAAAATAATTAAGGTTAAATTATTTGGATAATTAACTTAATAATACTTATTTAATATGATTTGTTAATAAGTAAGATTTAATTAAGATTAATGATTTTCTTAATTAATTAAATACTTAAAAATATAAGAAGTTAATTAATTAATTATTTAATTAATTTTAAATAATTAGTTAATCGTTTATTTAATTTTAAGACCACTTAATTTTGGATTAATTAAGTGTAATTACTTAAAGTAATCAATGGTTAATATCTGAATATAATTAAGAATGGAAGTAATTAATTATGGAAGTAATTAATGGTAATTACTCATGAAGTATTTTAATGGAAGTGATTATTGGTTAATCACTTGATGATATCAATTAAAGAATTGATTAATAAAATTGTTTGAAGTTAATAAATTATGGAGTAATTAATTAATTAATGAATTAATAATTATTTAATGATGGAGTTAATTATTTGTTAAGTAATTAATCAAGAGAGTAATCAAGATTTATTAATGAAGTAATTAGAGATAATTAGTTGTTAAGTAATTAAGAGTTAATTACTAAATTATTATAGATAATTAATTAATATGATTAATTAATTAATAAATGTGATTAATTTAAGATTAATTACTAAGTGTAATTAATTAAAGTGTAATTAATTAATAAGGTAATTAATTAAGGATTAATTATTAATTGAATTAAATAATAAGTACTTAATGAAGTAATTAAAGATTAATTAATTAGATTAATTAATCAAAGTAAATACAATTAATTAAGAAGTTAATTAATTAGGATAAGTAATTAAAAATTGTTAATTACTGATTATGATTAATGAGGTTATTAATTACAAATTAATTATTTAATTAAAAGGAATTATTAATTAATAAGGTTCATTAGTTAATAAATGACATTAATCAAGGTTGATTAATATAAGTGATAAATGTAAGTGTGATTAATTAATTGTAATTAATTGAGGTTTAATGTAATTAATTATAGTTAATTAATAAATGGAAGTAAATGAATGATCATTAATTATTGTAATTAATGATAGTAATTAAAGGCTAACTACTGAATATGGTTAAGGATAATTACTTGTATGTAATTAAAGTATAATTAATCAAGGAAGATTAATTAAGGAAGATCATTTGAGATGATCAATTTATTTATTTAAGAATAAATTATTGAAGAAGGATTTAGGAAATCCTAATTTATTAAGAGTTAATCAATTCTACTTTGGATGATTTGTTAATATTGGTTGATTGATTGATATTGGATGATCAATATTGGATGAGTAATATTGGGTGATCGATATTGGTTGATACTGGATGTTTTGGATATCTATGATATGTGATATACTGCTTTGTGAGATGAATGTTGATATGAATTATCTATTGTGATAATATGATTCATCTATCTGTTTATATCATCCTGAATATAAGTTTAACTGTTTAAACCCTTAAGTACAACTTGGACATTAAAATGGCATTTGGTTCCGGTGAGACCGGGATCAGGTTTTCATATTTGGATAATCCCAAAACCACATCGATTCCAATTAAACGTTAGGTCATGAATCCAAGTGGAGCTTTGTGAAGACTCGAGGTGTAAGGACTATACGTCTGTATAACTCTGTGGGTGATTCCGTAACGAGTTGACGGAATAGTACTTATAGATTCGAGATGGTGATTTAGAGTGCAAGGGCGATGGCCGTTGACTCTGAGGGTGATTCCAAAACGAGTGCAACGAGATAGTGCCTTCGGTTTCGTTCGAACCCGGAACGAACTTGTATGGATTGAATGCTTTCAGAACATCGCCAGGTGGACCATGAGCATTCTAAGATAGATGTGTTCTATAAAGGTAATCGCAGCCTCAAGCCTCATCAACCAGGAATGGCTAAAACAGGGGAGGTGCAGCAAGGCTTCGTGGGTAGCCCCCACTTGAGAGTGAGATTTACCCCTGTCTAGAGGTCCCTTTTATTTCGGCTAAGTGTGTGGTTGGTCGCGCCAACTATGGGGTGGTCCTGTTCGGGACTATCCAGTAAGGGATGGTTCCGGCCTTGTGTTGCAGGGGAGCGGGCGTACTCCTCGGTACGTTGATCTAGGCCACGTACTGTGACGGGCGGTACCCCAGTAGCCCTGCCATTGATGGAAACCCATTATTCCTACGAGACCCTACGATTTTGATTGTATTACCCACTTTTGTGGCTAGTAGCTGGAATTTAATAAATGTAACAATTTCGGCTATTTCTTATTTACTTGAAAACCCTAGACACTATTACAATATCACTGGATTTCCTATCAAATGTTTTGGTTAGCGTAAGGTAAATTTTTTTCCATGTTTATGTGTGGGAAGTCTTGCGTGATACCTTTTCTTTCAAAGGTTTTTCTAAAGTTAAGAAATTTTAACCCGTTTACTCACACCAGACCCCCTGTCTGACCCGAGTGTTTATTTTCTGTTTTATTAAACTCTTGGGTACTCATATTTTGTATGAGTAGTCAAGTGATTCAGGTTTGCTTGACGAATTCTGGAGGAGATATGGAGCAGGAGGCTTCGACGAGTAGATATATTATGATTCCGCTGTGTTTGTTGTATCTGTTTCTGTTGTACTTGAGTTGTATAGCTAGACATATGTTTATAACTGTCTAATATCTGTTATTTTAAGTTGTGTACTCTGATGTATTATGATACAGTGTAATATTTTATGTGATATATTATATTTTATTCGTTCCGCTGTGAGTTCTCTGATGTTGTTCTGTTTCTTCTTTCTCTTTCTTTTCTTCTTCTATCCCTTGTTTTCTTCAAGATGATGTGATTTCCTCGAGATAGGAAGTCAGGTCGTCTCACGAACTGCCCTGTTCGTATCCACTATTTTCAACTCCATTCAAGGCGCATTGATACAAACTACATTGTTCGAATCCATCAAGTCGTAGCCTCTAAAGATTCACATCCATCGATACGAATAATGCACGAGGGACCAGTTGCTCTGATCGTATCCCTTATTGGTTTATCGATACGAACTCGGTCATTCATATCCATCACTTTGAAAGATTGCAAGGATTCATAATCATCGATACAAATAGATGGTGCAAAGGCCTATTGGGGCTATTAAGATTTATCAAGACAAAATGAAAATTTTGCATCCATCAGAGCTCATATCCATCGATGCGAGATGTTTATTTCCTATCTATCACTGTAAATTCCATCGATATGAAAACAATTTTTCGACCTTTGACATCGATCTAGGAGAGGGTCGATACGAAGGGACATTCCAGAACAACTATCAAGCGTTGTTACAACTTGAATTTCACATCGATTCAAGAGAGGATCGATACAGGACTCGATGCGAAAAAACTGACAACGACCCATGAACGTGCAAACGTTAATAAGAGTCAGGTTAACATATATGCATGTATGTCGAACTAATTTTCAGTTTTGAAAATTCACAGGTCGGATTCCCACCTGATGAATGATTACAACTACAAACAGCTAATCAGTATTATATAGCAATCAGTAACAACACACACAGTACAATAATTGGTAGTCTATAGTTCATAATTTATGTCTCAATGAATCAACCAAAAATTACAACTTTCGACGAAAAGATAATAATCATTCAACAAGTCAGACAGAACTGTCGGAATGAAAGACACGACTACTCAGTCATGTTCTCACAAGACATACTTTAGGGGCCAAATGTTATCCCGCATTTTGGCAAGGCCGAGATATCAAGGAATTGACTGAAGATCAATGACCACTCATCCCGGATATCGAGTAAGCACAGGTTCACTATGGATGTCGATAAATTTAGTCCGAGTCCGGATCAAGCTACAACTGATATGACATGACAAGTAAAGCTATGAAAGCCAACGTTCCAAATTTCAAGTCAATAGGAGTTCGTATGCATGAGATATGATCGATATAATCCAAGGAAAACAACTTGTACGCAACCATCTGTTCATATCCATCGAAAGTCCTACATGTTCATGTTGAATATGCGATATATGATTTTTGTTTGAGATAATAAACATATATATAGATTCATTAAAATGTATTTGTTGATATATCATTTTATTTTCACAGATTAAATAAATATTTGATGAATAAAATAAATAACACAGAATTTGAATTCAAACAGAAATTTTATTCAAACAAATATTTATTACAACTTTTGAATAGTACAAATTTCAAGCTCTCACTATATATATATACAATTTCAATTACAATACAAATTTGATTACATTACAATTCACATTTATATTAGACCTCACTACATGTCACTCATTCACTCAACTCGTATTTATCTTCAACTTCATTACAATGTGAATCCAGCATCTGAGCAATCTGCAGAAATATACATTGACGCAGTAAAATTGAAAATAAAATATTTTTGCATTATAAAATAAAATGTGGATTTTGAAAATAATATTTGCCTCAGTTATTTAGGTTGTTCATCATCATTTAATTTTGAATTCATCATACACGAACAGCTTGTGACATACATAGTGTATCACTGTATATGCCATAAGGTCATGCACACCGATATATACACTTGATAAAATTACAGGGACAGGTGAGCACAGGTCCAACCCAAAACGCCGGGTTCAACTCAAGTGCAATAAAAATAATGTCACAATATCAGCACAACGTAAAACTCGAGCTTTAAGCTGGATTCAACTCAGGTATGATTTCAAAAATCAACATGAAGTTCAAAGTGAATCAAACTAAATTGAAGCAAATACCAAATCAGTACAACACAAACTAAACAGGGGCAAAACTGTAATCAAATACATATGGTCAAGCGATGCATCACTTGACAATGCACAAATATATATACATTTGTATATACACATGTATACATACAAGTAGTGACTCAATACAACCAGACCAATTCAAGTTAAAGAGGCAGTAGTGAAACTGCAAATACCAAAGTGAAGCAAGAAGACTTCAATATGCAGAGAGTCAAGGAAAGTGATCGAAGAATCAAAAGTCAAAGCTGTGACAACCAAGTGAATATGTATATACACAGTGTACATATATATGTGCATCAAGACTCGAGTGCTACCAGAAATTCAAATGAACTAATACACAATGCAAGCTCAAATAGAAACAATGGTACAAAATACATGAAGGTCTGGCAATAGATGAAACATATGCACCAGTAAACTAGGCTACTACATAACACAGCAGAATCAAAGCGAACAAACAGTGGAAAATGCATATACATCAATGAGGACACATGTACACAATGCTACGACAATGACTGATACAAGAAAAACTCAAACTAGCCGTGATATGCAAGCATGATTAGATCAGTGAAGACATGAACAATGCTCAAACTCAAGTCAGTGACACAGCCTCAACAATGAAATGGCTATGTTCAAAACAACCACACAATAAACACTACAACATATATACACAGATGACAACAGTGGAGCAACAGAACCCAAAACTGAAAAACCAAAATCCAAATGTACATACACAATGCAGCCTCTACATGACGTTCAAGAGAACTAGTAAATGGCACAACAACTCAAATCAAACTACAATGAACCAGATGGAACTGCAACAGCAGGTACAAGTTCAAAATGAGCACAGCATCCATCCAGTAACCATCAAGTGAACGAAGTGCATATGAATGCATAATGAAAATTCACAAACAAGTCAAGTATGCTACAGGTTGCAAATGACTAGAGGAAATGAACACAAATGGCCAAAGTCGAACAATCTCAAGCATCATCAAAGTGATAGAACAGTCAAAGACATAATGGCCGGAGTCATGAAACAGCAAGAAAAATCGAACAAGGTCGAAACTGCTACCAGAGGCAGTGAACAGTATGGAAAAAATCGAACAAGATCAACATCGTTAAAATCAAGTCAAAGCCGAAGACAACAAAAACGAGAACGAACGAAATCAACGCCATGGCAATCAAGGAATCGAACCAAGTCAAAATTCAAAACCGTGCTATTCAAGTGTATTGAAAAAGTCAGAAATAAATCTCAAGCATTAAAAAAAAAATCGAATGGCCGAAGACGAATTCAAACAAATGTATACAAACGGAAATCAAGGATCTCGAATCCTATATAAATAAGTAAACATCATCGGCAATTCACATCGAGTTCAAGAAAGTAAATCAGCAGAAACAAAAGAAAAATTTACATACCAAATTAAATCCGAACTCTGTCAAGGAGGAGAAGCCACGAACAATTCAATTGAAGTAAGCAATCGAAGCATCAACCATCAACCATCAACTAAGCGGCGATTTCACAAAACCCTAAATTCAGAGCTAAGAGGAACAAGCAAGGAACAGGCTGACATTGATAAAAAGAGGCCGCGTTTATTTTGTGATATATTATATTGGGCCGGCATCTTTTTAAGTATTGGTTTATATTAAAAAGGGAAAATTAGGGTTTTGGTTTTTAATTGTTTTTAAATTGTTGTCTTTTGTATTTTCTTTTGAAAATTGTGTATTTACTAGTCGTGTGACTAGGGGACAAACTACGTGGCGTAGTTTGAGAATTCGCAACTCAATGGCTGAGTTATAGCAGGGTTTTGAGCATAGAGTTAGGTTAGTCAGTAGCGGGTGTTGCGAGTTTACGTGTGTAAGCGTGTGACTACTTAATTTCTAGTAGAAACCTTGGGGGCAGCACGTAGGCAGGGTTTTGCCGAAGCTGGGTACATTATGCGTCGTTCTATTTCTGCATTTATTATTCTGCTATTATCTATGCTGCTATAATTTTGATATATCTGTGTTGAAATAATTTTATAAGCTTCCGCAATAATTTTTATAATTAATAGCATCACCCTATTCACCCCCCTCTAGGGTGAAATCGATCCTACAGTTCATGTCCATCAGCGAGCTTTTAATCGTATCCATCAGAACGCATCAGCCCATATCCATCAACTGAAGAGCCTTGTTTGAATCCATCAAGCTTCACAAGTTCGTATTAATCAGGTGACCTAGGTTCCTATTCAACATGAAACCGCTTGTTCGTATCGATCAACCCACACGCATCCATCTGTTCGTATCCATTACATTATTCGTTCTTCGTATCCATCAAGTTGGAACAACTTCGATCGATACAAACATGACCACACAATCGATACGAAAAGTGTAACATAAATCGATGCAAACAGAGCCACAGCAATCGATACGAACAGAATAGCGTCGATCGCTTCGAACAAGTGTTAGTTTGTGAGATGATGGTTTTGATGACAACAACCTTAGAAAAGGATTGTAAAATATAAATACTAACATTATAGTTTAGAAATATATGTGATTGAAGACTCATGAGTATCAAGAATATCAAGACTATCAAGAATTCAATTAATTTATTTTTTAATTAGGAATTTTGTTAAAACTCCTAGAAAAGCACTGGCATCTTAAATTCCAATTTATTTGTGGAATGGAATCCATTTCGAGCACGTTAAAGGGATGGAACCCTAAGTAGGATGGAACCTACGAAAAATCTAGTGGAACGTTGTTTTGTATCCGCTAACTTTTTATTCAAATGATTTTACAAAATTATCTTGTTTTCAAAATGATTTCAAAACCTTCCTTTTATAAGAATAAAAAACATCTATCCTGATTTTAAATACTTTTAGCCTCAAAATAATCTTTATTTTCAAAATCAAATTATCCTTAGTTTTAAAACTATCTTTAATAATAATGTATTTAACTTTTAATATTTATACTTAGATTTAAATATAAAATTATAGTAAAATTTTATACATATTCTTTATATTTATTTATGTATTTTAACTATAGTTAAGTATATTTATA
Source organism: Allium cepa (assembly GCA_030765085.1). NCBI lineage: Eukaryota > Viridiplantae > Streptophyta > Magnoliopsida > Asparagales > Amaryllidaceae > Allium > Allium cepa. Next base: position 561,365,219 of record CM060938.1, read on the forward strand.
AAAGTATAAAATAGTTTTAATACAAGATAAAAGTTATTTTCAAAGAAAAACAAACCACCAAAATTTCCTATGGGATGTTGACATGCTCAATATACCCATGTCGACGTAGTGTCAGTTAATTTCAAAATTTAAATTTCAAAAGAAGTGTCTATTCGTCATATCTCTTCATGAATGGACATGGTTGTTGTTCTTCTATAAATAGGGTTTGTTTTCAATGAATTTTCATTTATATTTTCTGGTTTTCATTTCTCTTCTTCTTCCATATTTCTTTATACGCATTCCTACCATTACTCTGCCAAAATCAACATTGAATCTAACTAGATTATCTCTGGTTTGGTTCTCTATCACTATCTCAACAAGATACTCAGTGCTATTCAGAGTTATAGGCTTCTTTGTAATCAATTAAACGAGAAAAAGTGTGATTGTGGCCTTGGAAATCAATAAAGCGAAAAAAGGTGTGATTGTAGCCTTGGAAATCAATTGGGTGAACTTGTTGCTCGGGAAATCAAGTATATCTACCAGAGGATTGTGAATCTGAAGGGTGTACCTTGTGGCCTTGAAATCGAGGGTGTAATTGTAAAGATTGCGTTTGAAAGGAAATCCGTACTTGTGTGCGGGCCTGGATGTAGGGTAACTTCGAATCAGTATAAAATCCAATGTGTTCTTTCCTTTACTGCTTTTACTTTATTTCTGCATCTATGTTTGATTCTGTGATCATATCTATGTCTGAATATTGCATACATTTGTGTTCAAATTAACAAAAACTCAAAAAGATTCAATAATTCCTTAAAAAACTATTCATCCTCCCTCTATTGTTTATCCTAGCCTTAAGATCCGTAATCTGTTTCTCACATTTGGTATCAGAGCAAGGTTTTCAAAGTTTCATAATCTGATTTTTTAAAAAGTTTTTAAAATGGCTATGTTTGTTAATACTAGTTTAGAAATATTTATATCGTCATTGTCTCATGAGTCTGCATATAATCAATATTCGAATTCAAGTTGTCTACCAAAATTGTTTGATGTGCAGGAAACATACTTTATGGGAGTTGAGGAATCAATCCACAACGGACAAACCGTGTAGATCAAAAAGAAAAAATGGATACTCGATAGTGGATGTTCTAGACACATGATTGGCAATGCAGATATGCTAAATGATATATTATACAAAGTCGGAGGACTGGTTAACTTTGGAGACAATTCAAAAGGATATGTGATTGGCATCGGCAAAGTCGGTAACTCTGAAACTCCTATTATTATTATTAATGTTTTGCTAGTTAAGAATCTGAAATATAATATGCTAAGTATAAGTCAACTTTGCGATAAAGGATATAAAATTAAATTTGAAAAAGATAAATGTCACATTGAAGATAATAATTCAACCATAATATTTGAGGGAACTAGAAAAAGAATATTTATATTCTTAGTATGAAAGTTTCAAATGATAATCAGTGTCTGTTGACAAATACAAGTGGCCCGTGGATTTGGCATAAGAGATTTGGGCATTTGAATTTCAAACTCTTATCTAGACTGTCAAAACATGATCTAGTAAGAGGTCTCCCTAAAATGAATTTTAAAGTAGATAATCTATGTGATACATGTCAATTAGGAAAACTTAGAAAAAGTTCCTTTAAATTAAAAGATATGATTTCAACTTCAAAACCTCTTGAATTACTTCATCTTGATTTATTTGGTCCATGTCAAATTCTGTCAATAAACCAAAGTAAATATGTTTTCATAATTGTAGATGATTTTTCTAGATTTACATGGACAATATTTTTGAAACATAAAAGTGATACTTTTAAATGTTTTAAGAACTTTACAAAAAGGATTCAAAATCAACTTTCTCTAAAAATTATAACCATTCGTAATGATCACGGTGGTGAATTTGAAAATGAAAAGTTTGAGGAATTCTGTAATAAAAAGGGAATAACTCACAATTTTTCATTTTCAAGAACCTCCACAACAAAATGGAGTAGTAGAAAGTAAAAATAGGCCGATTCAAGAGTGTGCGAGAACTGTGCTTTCAGATAGTAAATTACCAAAGTATTTTCGGGCAGAAGCAGTTGCTACTGCCTGTAATATTTTAAATAGAATTTTAATTAGACCTTTAACTGATAAGACATCTTATGAACTTCTTCATAGAAAGAAACCTAAAGTATCTTATTTTAGAATTTTTGGAAGTAAATGTTTTATTTTAAATACTAAAGATAACTTAGATAAATTTGATCCTAAATCTGACAAAGGTATTTTTATCGGATATTCTAATAAAAGTAAAGCGTACAGAGTATTTAATTTAAGAACTAACACCATCGAAGAAACAATGCATGTTTCATTCGATGAAAATCTCAAAAATTTTGAAGATACAAATGATGAAGAGGATTTAATCACTCAAAATCAAGAACCTATTGAAACTAATAATGAAATTGATCATCCTAATAAAAGGACAAAACTTTTAAATGATCACCCTATAGAAAATATACTGGGAGATATGCAATCTGTAGTTAAAACTAGAAATCAACTAAGTCAAATGAGTAATGTAGCTTTTATATCAACTATTGAACCCAAAAATCCAATGAAGCATCAACTGATGATTCATGGATTTTGGCTATGCAAGAAGAATTAAATCAATTCACTAGAAATAATGTTTGGGAACTTGTTCCTAGACCTGACAATAAAACTATAATTGGAACTAAATGGGTTTATAAAAATAAAATGAATGAACAAGGAGAGGTTGTTAGAAATAAAGCTCGGTTAGTCGCTCATGGATGTTAAATGTGCTTTTTTAAATGGATTTGTAAAAGAGGAAGTATATGCTGAACAACCACCACTTTTGAAAATGAAAAATCACCAAATCATGTTTACAAACTTAAGAAAGCTTTATATGGTCTAAAACAAGCTCCTAGAGCCTGGTATGACAGACTAAGATCTTGCTTATTACAATCAAACTTTGAAATTGGTAAAGTAGATAATACTATTCCAAATCAAACAAAAATTCAACCTTTTCTTTTCCTTCTCCTACTTCTGGACCATTTCAACGAACAACGCTCGCTCATGTGATGAAAATAGAGGATTCTCTAAAGGATACACTTCAGTTAATGACTGAAATCCAAGTGATGCAACTTCGAATGGCCAAAGAACAAGAGAGGCAAGGAAAAATCATTAGGAATTTACAAAAATTTCTAATGGACAATCATGCTAATCCGATCTTGATTGATGAAGACTCTTCAGGAGATCAAGTACAAGAGATCAGCGAGGAAGAAGAAGAAGAAGAAGAAGTCCCCATGGAAGAAGTGCACGCGGAAGATGATGACAAAGTCATTTGCATTAGTGAAGTATGCTTTGACAAAGATGGAAATCCTGTCGAATAACGTGGAAATTTCTGTTTCCACTATCCAAATTGTTCGGTTCATAGATCTCCCATTTTCAAAGACGCTCATTAGTTTCTTTTCTCTTTTTCCCTATTGTTGTATGTTCTTTCTTACATTTCCCACGAAAATGTAAATATAACTATATGTTTAATAATTAAGTTGTGTTCTTATATGTGTTCTATTGAAAGTATTATTATATACTTAGGATAGCAAGTAGTTTAGGACTAAGTTTTAAGTTTTAGAGATAAGTGTTGATTATTTATGATAACACTATCATTATAATCACATATCATAAAGTATTAGATTAAGGGAAGTTATATAGTTTGGAGTTAGTTTTTGTTGATGACAAAGGGGGAGAAGTGTAAAATAGGATAGTTAGGCATAGATTAAGGGAGAGTTATTAGGATAGAAGTAATCTTTTATAAACAAAGGTTGTCATCATAAAAAAGGCGAAGACTGTTAGTCCGTGAGATGATGGTTTTGATGACAACAACCTTAGAATAGGATTATAAAATATAAACACTAACGTTATAGTTTAGAAATATATGTATATGCAGGATTTAACCATGCAGGTACCAAGAATGAAGACTGTACAACATAAAGATTCAAGATATCAAGATTGAAGACTCGTGAGTATCAAGAATATCAAGATTATCAAGAGTTCAAGAATTCAAGTAATTTATTTTTTAATTAGGAATTTTATTAAAAATCTAAGAAAAGCACTGGCATCTTAAAATCCAATTTATTCGTGGAATGGAATCCACTTCGAGCCCGTTAAAGGGATGGAGCCCTAAGTAGGATGGAACCTACGAAAAATCTAGTGGAACATTGTTTTGTATCCGCTAACTTTTTATTCAAATGATTTTACAAAATTATCTTGTTTTCAAAATGATTTCAAAACCTACCTTTTAAAAGAATCAAAAACATCTATCCTGATTTTAAATACTTTTAGCCTCAAAATATTCTTAATTTTCAAAATCAAATAATCCTTAATTTTAAAACTATCTTTAATAATAATATATTTAACTTTTGATATTTATACTTAGATTTAAATATTAAATTATAGTAAAATTTTATATGTATTCTCTATATTTATTTATGTATTTTAACTATAGTTAAGTATATTTATAAAAGTTTAAAATAGTTTTAATATAAGATAAAGGTTATTTTCATAGAAAAACAAACCACCAAAATTTCCTTTGGGATGTCAACATACTCAATAAACCCATATCGATATAGTGTTAGTTAATTTCAAAATTTAAATTTCAAAAGAAGTGTCTATTCGTCATATCTCTTCACGAATGGATATGGCTGTTGTTCTTCTATAAATAGGGGTTGTTTTCAACGATTTTCATTCATATTTTCTGGTTTTCATTCCTCTTCTTCTTCCATATTTCTTTATACACATTACTCTGCCGAAATCAACATTGAATCTAACTAGATAATCTCTGGTTTGATTCTCTATCACTATCTCAACAAGATCCTCAGTGCTATTTGTGAGAAATGCGGATTATGGATCTTAAGGCTAAGATTAACACTAAAAGGGGGGTGAATAGTGTTAATCAAGAATTACTAAATCTTTTGAATTTATGTTAATTTAAAAACAAAAGTATGCAATATGAAGATACAGATATGATCACAGAAACAATCATAGATGCAGAAATAAAATAAAAGCAGTAAAGGAAAGAACACACTGGATTTTATACTGGTTCGGAGTTACCCTACATCCAGTCCCGCAACACAAGTACGGATTTCCTTTCAAAAGCAATTGTACAATTATACCCTCGGTTTCAAGGCTACGAGGTACTCCCTTTAGAATTTCGATCCTCTGGGTAGTGATACTTGATTTTTGGGCCACAAGTTTACCCTATTGATTTACCAAGGATACAATCACACCTTTTCCCTTTTGATTGATTTCCAAGGCTACAATTACACCTTTTCTCGCTTAATAGATTACAAAGTAGTCTATAACTCTAAATAGCACTAAGAATCTTGTAGAGATAGTGATAGAGAATCAAACAAGAAGTAATCGAGTATGATTCAATGTTGATTTCGGCAGCGTAATGATAAGAATATGTATTAAGAAATGAGGAAGAAGAAAAGGAGTGAAAACCAGAAAAAAGTGATTGAAAATTCGTTGAAACTGACCTCTATTTATAGAAAAACAACAGCCATGACCATTCATGAAGAGTTATGGCGAATATACACTTCTTTTGAAATTTGAATTTTTGAATCAAACTTTCACCATGTCGACATGGTCAAGCTAGGCATGTCGACATCCCAAAGGATTTTTTGGTGTTTTTGATTTTCTTTGGAAATAACCTTTATCTTATATAAAAACTATTTTAAACTTTATAAATATACTTGACTATAGTTAAAATTCATAAGTAAATATAAAGAATAATATATATAGATTTTAACTATAATTTTATATTTAAATATAAGTATAAATATTTAAAGGTTAAATATATTTTTTATTTAAAAAAGATAGTTTAAAATCAGGAGTAATTTGACTTTGAAAATAAAGATGTTTTTGAGGCTAAAATTATTTAAAATCAGGATCGAGGGTTTTGAATTTTTTAAAAGGAATGTTTTGAAAATATTTTGAAAATAGGATATAAATTTGAAAAATCATTTTGAATAAAAGTTAGCGGATACAAAACAATGTTCCACTAGATTTTTCGTAGGTTCCATCCTACTTAAGGTTCCATCCCTTTAACGGGCTCGAAGTGGATTCCATTCCACGAATAAATTGGATTTTAAGATGCCAGTGCTTTTCTACGAGTTTTAACAAAAATTCCTAATAATAATAAAAAATACTTATCCTTGAAATCTTGTACTCTTGATAGTCTCGATACTCATGAGTCTTCTATCTTGATATTTTATCTTGATATCTTGAATCTCTATACTGTACCATCTTCATTCTTAGTACCTACATGGTTAAATCCTGCATATACATATATATCTAAACTTGTAATGTTAGTATTTATATTTTATAATCTATTCTATGGTTGTTGTCATCAAAACCATCATCTCACGGACTAACAATCTCTCCATTTTTGATGATGACAACCTTTGTTTATAAAATATTATTTCTATCCTAATAATTGCCCCTAAAAACTAACAACTCCCCCTTAATCTATACCTAACTATCCTATTTTATATTTCTCCCCCTTTGTCATCAACAAAATTTTTATCTAAACTAGATAACTCCAAACTATATAACTCCCCCTAAAATTATTACTCTATGACATGTGATTATAATGATAGTGTTATCATAAATAATCAACACTTAAGTCTAATACTAAAACATAGTCCTAAACTATTAACTATCCTATCTAAGAATTCACAATAATACTTATAATGAAAACACATATAAGGACACGAGTTATTTATTACGTATATGGTTGTATTTACATTCGTGTTTGGAAAACATAAAAACAAAACAACAGCGGAAGGTAAGAGAAGAAACTAATGTGTATTTTTGAACATAGGAGATCTATGAATCCAATAGTTTGGATAGTGGAAACAGAAATTTCCACGTTGTTCGACAAGATTTCCATTTTTGTCGAAACACACTTCTCCAACACACACTACTTGGTCATCCTCCTCCTCGTGTGCTTCTTCCATGGGTTCTTCTTATTCTTCTTCGTCGCTAGCCTCTTGTTCTTGATTGAGTGAAGAGTCTTCATCGATCAAGATAGGGTTGGCCAGGTTGTTCATTAGGAATTTTTGCAAATTCCTAAGAATCTTGCCTTGCCTTTCCTGTTCCTTTGCCATACGAAGTTGAGTTACTTGAATTTCAGTTAACATCTGAAGTACATCAATTATAGACTCCTCTATTTTCGTTACACGAGCAAGAGTAGTGTATTGGAATGGACCTGAAGTAGGAGAGGGAAATGTGAAAGTTGATTTTATGTTTGATTTTGAGGATGAAACAATGATTTTATTTATTTCAGAAGAGAGAATGAAGAGAAAACAGAGAGAATGAATGAAAAGTCGAAATTGAGAAGAATATATAACTAAATTTTTGAATTTTGGTGGGAAAATTTTCAAAAAAAAAAAATCAAAAACTTTATATGTCGACATGTATACCTAGGGGATGTCGACACGGTCTTTTCTAAATTTAACTCTTTTATTTATTTTTATACCAATTGTAAATTATACTTGTTATTTATATTTTATATTTCAGTTATAGAACAAATTCCTAATTCTCTTCTTAATTTAGTAAATATTGATTCATTTAAAGGTTTTGTTAAGATATCAGCAATTTGATTTTCAGAATTGATATAATCGAGAGTAACTACTTCCTTGCTTATATTATCTCTGAGAAAATGATGTCTGATATCAATATGTTTAGTTCGAGCATGTTGAGTAGTATTTTTGGATAAATTTATCGCACTCGTATTTTCACAATAAATTGGAGATTTTGAGAAATTTAAACCAATATCTTTTAAGGTTTGTTGCATATATATTACTTGAGAACAAACCAAAGCAGCAGAAATATACTCTGCTTCAGTTGTTGATAAAGAAACTGTGTTTTGCTTTTTACCAAGCCAAGAAATCAGAGAATGCCCCAAAAAGTGACAAGTCCCACTTGTACTTTTTCGGTCTGATTTACAACCAGCATAGTCAGCATCACAGTAAGATATTAAGTCAAAAGAATCATTTTTAGAGTACAATAAACCATAATCAGACGTGTGCTTAACAAATCTTATGATTCGTTTCATGGCTTTTAAGTGAGTCTCTTTAGGTTGGGATTAATATCTGGCATAGAGACAGACACTATGCATGATATCAGGTTTACTAGCAGTAATATAGAGTAATGAGCCAATCATTCCTTTATATAATTTTTAATCTGCATCTTTCGAGAGATCTTCTTTACTAAGGTACTCATTGGTTGCCATGGGAGTGGGTTTTCCACTCGCAGTGGTCAAACCAAATTTACTAATTAGGTCTTTAGCATATTTTTCTTGACTAATAAAGATACCATTATCTAATTGATTTATTTGTAATCCTAAAAAGAAATTTAGTTCACCCATATGACTCATCTCAAATTCTTTATTTCATTACTTCAGAAAATTCTTTATTCATTTCAAAATTAGTTGAACCAAAAATGATATCATCTACGTAAACTTGTACTAGTTGAATATCATTTTTATTTCTTTTGATAAAAAGAGTATTATCTACTTTACCAATTTCAAAATTAGATTGCAATAAATAAGATCTTAGTCTATCATACCAGGTTCTAGAAGCTTGTTTTAGACCATATAGTGCTTTTTTAAGTTTGTAAACATGATTTGGTAATTTATCATTTTCAAAAAGTGGTGGTTGTTCGACATATACTTCTTCTTTTACAAATCCATTTAAAAAGGCGCTTTCAACATCCATTTGAAATAATTTGAAATTATTATGATTTGCGAAAGCAAGTAGAATCCTAATGGCTTCTAATCTTGCTACGGGAGCAAAGGTTTCATCAAAATCTATTCCTTCTTCTTGACAATAACCTTGAGCGACTAAACGAGCTTTATTTCTAACTACCTCTCCTTGTTCATTCATTTTATTTTTATAAACCCATTTAGTTCCAATTATAGTTTTATTTTCTGGTCTAGGAACAAGTTCCCAAACGTCATTTCTAGTAAATTGATTTAATTCTTCTTGCATAGCCAAAATCAATGAATCATCAGTTGATGCTTCTATTGGATTTTTGGGTTCAATAGTTGATATAAAAGCTACATTACTCATTTGACTTAGTTGATTTCTAGTTTTAACAACAGATTACATATCTCCTAGTATATTTTCTATAGGGTAATCTTTTAAAAGTTTTGTCCTTTTATTAGGATGATCAATTTCATTATTAGTTTCAATAGGTTCTTGATTTTTAGTGATTAAATCCTCTTCATCATTTGTATCTTCAAAAATTTTGAAATTTTCATTAAATGAAACATGCATTGTTTTTTCAATGGTGTTAGTTTTTAAATTAAACACTCTGTATGCTTTACTTCTATTAGAATATCCGATAAAGATACCTTTGTCGGATTTAGGATCAAATTTATCTAAATTATCTTTTGTATTTAAAATAAAGCATTTACTTCCAAAAATTCTAAAATAAGATACCTTAGGTTTCTGTGATATCCCGGAAATTTGGCAATATAAATTTAATAATCTGTGTTAAAAATTAAATGGATTTGATAATTTTTGATAATAAATTTTGAATTGATTTAATAATCTTCTTTTAATAAATGTTTAAATTGGAAGATTTTATCTTTTTAAAGCTAATAAATTATTTTCTATTTATAATATATTTAATTGTATATATTGTCAATTGATAAACTTTGATTTGAAATTTAGTAAATGAAGTAATTTTCTAATTCTAATTTATTTTTGGTAAATTGGAAATTTGATTTAAATTTAACATTTAACTTTTCAAACAATTTAATAAATAATTGTATGGTTTATACTTAAGGTAAATCTTATTTGTTTTAAAATTTTATTTAATTAACTTGAATATGAATTTGAACTAGATTAACATAAAAGCTTAGTTTTATTTTCTTTTTAAAATATTGCTTGAAACTATATATAAGAGTTAAAATACAATTTACAAATGATCTTAATATATTGAGTAATAGAAGTAAAATATAATCTCTTTTGAAAATCATTTTAAATATTGTTTAACTTGTTATTTTCAAATAATAATAATGACAGTACTTAGTTTTTTTATAAACATAAATTGATTTTTATTGAAATAGGATTTGTTATTTTTAAAATTTAAAGGTAGATATATATACATAACTTGGTTTTATAATTTAATTTAAATTTGAATTTAATGTCTTGAATTTAAAAGAATAAATATTTAAAATATTTGAGTAAGTTTATATTATTAATTTGTTTGTTTCATTTCTCTTTAATAAATTAAAAAGTGAAGAAATTCATTTATTTATAAGAAACAATAAGTTTAGATTTAAACGTTTTCACAAACAATTTAAATTAAAATTAAAATACTCTTAATACATGTGTTAATCTTTTAACATCCTAATTGACATGTGTTAAACTATAAAGCTATCAAAGTGACAAATGTTAAAATTGAACAAGTGTAATATTTAAATTTTCTTTTTCTTTTATTTTGTTTAAATCAAAAAATTTCTTATATAAAAACTTTGCCCCTCATTCTCATATTCTTTTCTAATCTTCTTCTTCAAATCAAAAAGCCAAGACGATAAAAAAAATCTGAAATCAAAACAGAACTCTGTTCAAACAAATCTGTTTTTCCCTCAAAATAAATTTGAAACCCCTGTTTCCTCAAAACCAATATTTCCTCCAAACCAGAGATCAAATTAACCTGAAAATCATTTGCACATCCTCAAACCTGTAGCTCTTCAAATTCATTTACCTGAAATCAATTTGCAATTCAAAGTCCTGTAGTCTTCCTTCTTTTCTGTTTTGAAAACTTTATCAAGGCCTGCATGCATTTTCTTTTCTACACGCCTGCATTTTTCCGGAAACATGCAAATGAATCTAGAAGCAAAGCATTGTACAAAATCATGATGGAAGTTTTTAAAAGCGAATTGAAGTTCAAATTCATAAGCAAAAATAAAAGAAGAAATCTGAAGCTTTCAAATTTAAAGCACCATTCAAGTTCGGGCTTTTCAAAAACAAGGGCTCTACTCCTAAAATTAAGGTGAGTAACATTTTTATTTGATAAACTTAAGTATAAATTAGTTGTTTGATTACTCTGGAAATAAGTGTGTGGATGAATATGATGAAATGCTTTGAATATTTGTATGGATTTTTATGAATATCCGCTTGCTGTTGTAAATGTGGTTTTTGGGCCTGTTCTAAAATTCAGGTCTAAATCCTGATCAAATTCATGATATCATACTCAAAACCATATTAAAGTTTAAGATTTAAACAAAGTATGTATGTAATATAAGTTAAAGTTCTAATTTTATTTAATATGAAAAAACATAAAAGAAAAACCTGTAGTGTCTCTGGAAAATGCAAAGTACAACAAAACCACTTTTGAAAATAAGAATTTGATCATTCAGATTCTTTGATTCAAGGATATAAACAAGTTGCATAAATAAAGACATGAATTTTAAAACTAAAATTAGAATTTCTAGTTTGAATTTGATTTGGCATTACTTGTTTTACAAAAAATGATGCTTTGGGGTGATTCTATCAATCTGAGTGATCGGGGTGGCCAGCGTTGTTTCTGTTGATGGACTGGTTTTAATAGATTCAAGGAAAATTACTGGAAAGTGGATTAATGCATTTAGGCAGTTGAGATTTAGGATTAAAGATTTTAAACCTAGTTTTCGATGTTGATCAAAGTATCGATCGTCTCGACATCTATGGGTGACCGAGCTTTCCCTAATTCAAGAAGATGGTTGATGGGGTGTGGAAGTGGATGTGGTCGGGGGTGGTACTTCTCTGATGATCGGATTTTGGAGTTTGAAGTGAATTCCAGTATCGACATTTGTTCCAGTTTTTGAGCTCGAATGCTTGTTTTCGATTTAGGGGTTCTGAAATCGACTTGATATTCGGAAACGTGTTGGAGGATGGCCATCGACTTGTGCATGTGGTCGCGAGGGGTCAGAGTAGGTTGCTCCGGTGGTGTAGGTGCACATGGAACTTGGATATCGGCTGCGTTTTGGGAAATGGGTTCTCGAGAGTTTTTCGGGTTATTTCATATTTTTGCTCGAAGCTGTAGATTGTTGAACTCGAAGTAGTTGTGATTTGGGCTCGGGTGTTTTGGTTATTGCAGGTTTTTGTTTAAACCTGGCAAAACTGTAAGTTTAAATAATTGCAAGATGAAAATGATACTCGAGTTACTCGAGTGGTTTCTGTATGAATCAAGTTAGTTTTATTCAGGTTAGAAAAACTTGTTTTGTTTCCATTTAAAATATTAAGTAAAGATTTAAAGTATGTTGTAAATCTAATTTTAAATTATGGATTTAAGTTAAATTTGAATATTAAGATGGAAATAAATAAGCTTTTAAATATTTTAAAGGGGTTAAATGTTTAAAATTGTTTTTAAAGGAAATTTGAATTTAAATTAGAAATTGAAATGTAAGAAATGTTTTAAACTAAGTTTAAAACTGATTCAAATTTGAATTTGAATCTTTGTTTTAAATAGATTTAAATTTTATAAATTTAAGTGTTTTAACAGTTTTAAATGATAAAGTAAAATTCAAATGTTTTGAAGTTAAAAAGAAATTTGTTTTAACTCTTGTAAAATTTCTTTTATAAGAGGAAGTATTATTTATCAAGTAATTTTAAAGGTTTTAAATTGATTTTAAACTTGTTGAAGATAATTTGAATCTCATTTTAAACTTGAATTTAAAATGAAATTTGAAATTAAATTTGGAAATGAATGTTTTCAAATATATTTGTAATAATTTAACCATAAATAAGAAAAAGTTTTATCTTAAGTTTAGATTATAATTTAATGATTTGTTATGCATTTAATTATTAGGGTAGTTAAATGGATAATTAATTTATTTTAATAAATTAATAAAATGAATAATTACTTAAAGTAATTAAGGGTTTAAACTTAAGTTTAAGATGAATTATTCTTAGAATAATTAACTTATAATTTAAGAATCATCAATTAAATAAGATTAGTTTTTAATTAATGATTAGTAATTAATTAATCAAGTAATAAAGGATTAATTAAGTTATAATTAACACTTAATTAATTAAATAATTAGGGGTTAATTAATGATTAATTAATTTGTAATTAATAATGATTAAAATAAGTTAATTATTTTAGAAAAATAATTAATGAATTTTTAATAGTTAATGAAGGTCATTAACTAAGGATTATTTAATAATTAATTAATGTGATTAATCTTAATTATTAATTAGATTAATTAATTTAAAGATAATCATTTGTGTAAATTATTAAGTATAATTACTTATGGAAGTAATTAAGGAATTAATTACTTATTGTAATTAATTGAGTTTAATTTTTAATTAATTCAGTTTAATTAATTTAAAATAATCATTTGATGATTATTGAAGTATAATTACCTAATGTAATTTAATGAAGAAGAATTACTTAGGGAAGTAATTTATGGGTAATTACTGTATGTAATTAATTGAAGGTGATTTTTTGATGAAGTAATTTGAGTATAATTACTTTGAGAATTAATCAAAGGGTTAATTTGAGATAATTAATTAAGGAGTAACTAATTTATTTGATGAAGTAATTAAGGGAAGTTAATTACTGAATGGAGTTAATCAAGGGTGATTAACAATTATGGTTTAAATTAAGATTAATTACTTAATGTAATTAATATAATTAGAAATCATTAATTATTATAATTAATATGTAATTAAGAATATATTTATTTAGAAATAATTAGTAATGAAGGGATTAATTAATGTAATTAATTAAGAAGCAATGTGATTAATTTATAGTTAATCAATTAAGGAAGTAATTAAAGATTAATTACTGTATTTGGTTAAGTTGAGAAATTAATTAGTGAATAATTACTTAAATGTAATTAAAGGTTAATTAATCAGGGACGATTAATTAAAGTAAATAATTGGTGGATGATTAATTAATTAATGGTAATGTAAGCATGATTTATATTGATGAAGTAATTAATTTAATTTACTTTAAATTAATTAGAAATGTTGTAATTAATTCAATTCATTTTAAATTAATTATATTTGGTGAGATTATTAATCGTTGCTTATATAGATGGATGATGTTGTTTGCCTTGAATGGTTTAATCTCAGATATGAGATAGGTATTGTTGAGTGATATGGATGCATTGGTTGCATTGTGATGATGATTTGGATTACCTTTTGATAATGATAATATGGATTATATGTTATGATGATAATGTTGATTACCTATTGTGAATCTGTGATTTATCTATTTCTGTATATATAGATAATTGAATTGTTTTAAACCTTTAAAACAACTTGGCCTTAAAAGATACGCTTTGGATTTCGATGAGACCGGGATCGGGTTTCCATATTTGGATATCCGAAAACCACATCGATCCAAATTAACGATATTTCGTGAATCTCATGTGAAGAGTGAAGACTCGAGGTGTAAGGACTATTCGTCAGTATATCTCTGGGGTGATTCCGAGATGAGTTTGACGGGTAGTACTTTCAGATTCGAGATTAAGATTCAGAGTGCAGGGGTTATCGTCGTTAACTCTGAGGGTGATTCCAAAATGAGTGTAACGAGATAATGCCTTCGGTTTCGTTCGAACCCGAAACGAACTTGTATGGATTGAACGCTTTCAGAACATCGTCAGGTGGACGATGAGCATTCTAAGAGATGTGTTCTCTAAAGGTAATCGTAGCCTCAAGCCTCATCAACCGGGAATGACTAAAACAGGGGAGGTGCAGCAAGGCTAAGTGGGTCATGCCCAAGTAGGACGAGATTTTTCCCTGTCTAGAGGTCCCTTTTATTTTCGGCTGTGTGGACGGTTGTGAGCTCCAACTGTCGGGGTTGTCTTGTTCGGGACTATCCAATAAGGGATGGTTCTAGCCTTGTGTTGCAGGGGAGTTAGGGTGGCTCCTCGGTACGGTGATCTAGGCCACGTACTGTGACGGACGGTACCCCGGTAGCCCTGCCATTGATGGAATCCAAAATCCAATAAGTGCCAACGGTTTTGGTTGTATTACCCACTTTAGTGGCCAGTAGCTGGAATTTAATGAATGTAACAATTCGGCTATTTCATATTTATCTGAAAACCCTAGACCTAGTATAATATCACTGGATTTCCTATCAAATGTTTGGGTTAGCATAAGGTAAAAACTTTTCCATGTTTATGTGTGGGAAGTCTTACGTGATACCTTTCTTTTCAAAGGATTTTCAAAGTTAAGCAACTTTAACCTGTTACTCACACCAGACCCATGTCTGACCCTGAGTTTATCTTCTGTTTTCTTAAACTCTTGGGTACTCAAATTTTTACGAGTAGCCAAGGGATTCAGTTTAGCTTTAACGAATTATGGAGGGGCAATGGAGCAGGAGGCTTCTGCGTGTAGGTATATATATATTTCCGCTGTGTTGATTTCTCTGAGTAGTTCTCTTATGTTGTATTGAGTTGTATAACTAGACAGGTGTTTATAACTGTCTAGTATGTGTTGTTTATCTGTGTAACTCTGATAGTGGTTGTAAACTATGTAATATTTATGTTATTAATATAACTTATTCGTTCCGCTATTTAGATTCTATGTTGTTTCTCCTTTCTCTTCTTTCTTTTCTCTTTTTTATCCCTTTCTTTCTTCAAGATTGATGCGATTTTCTGTGGTGAGAAAGTCGGGTCGTCTCATTTGGTATCAGAGCATTAGGTTGAGTGAATACCTAGGCTCTGGAGTGGTGTCTATCTTGAGAGAGTGTATTTGTAATTTTAAATATATATATATATATTTCTACCTATCTGTTGAGGTTACCTGTTTGGGTTTTCCAATATAAGATATAAAGGTAGATGGGGTAATAGTGTGTGTAACACGACTACCATTGGTTGGAGTTTGAATGTTTGAGGTTGGAAGTGTATTTATCGAGACTGTAGACCTAATACCGTCTCGAGTGAGTTCTGTAGTGATGAAGGACTTCATCGATCTCTGAAGGAAACCTGTTAAGGTTCGGAGTCCATCTTTGAGGTTGGATGAGTAGAGTTTGGGTCTGTCAGATGAGAAGAAGCAAGTGATGGTATCTTGATACCTTAGGAAGTAGTAGCTGCGAGATGAGACACAGTGACTATGGATGTTCCCGAAGATGTTTTCTTTGGAACAAGTTTAAGGAAGTGAGCCTGCTTCAGTGATGTGGCTGTGTTCAGCATGGTGTTTCTGTTGATTTGAAGTCCGAGTTTCTCAAAGAGCTTTGGATTAGGAGATCTTTTGCATCTGTGTTAGCAGTGCAGCTCGAAGTATTCTGTGTCGACAGGAAGTTTTCTGGCTGAGTAGTTTTTTCTGAAGGTGGAGTTCAGAAGCAGCTGAGTAGACCCGTTTCTTCGATGGGTTGGCTAGTTAAGTGTAAGATGTTCTGTTTGGTAAAGGGAGAACAGTTTTTTTAGGATATTTGGTTTGGGCTGATCGTAAAAGCGACTTGCGATTGTTTGAGTGTTCTCTTGAGTTATCAGAGCTTTTATGGATGTCTTCAGAGAAGTCAGAGTTTTGTCTGCATCTGGAGATTGAGTTTCCTTATCGACTAGAATTCCAAGAGTGCTACTAGTGGTTCATCTTAGTGGAAGGATGGTTCCAAAAGATTGTGTTATCCCACCTTTTGGTCAAAGCTGGAATATCAACGAATTGGCAAGGAACGATGGATATCAGGATTGGAAATCGATTGGAAGCAAGGCTGCAATCGATGTCGTTAAAATTTGGCCGAGCTCTGATCAGGGCAGAATCGATTGGAGATGATGATGAGGACTAGGGAAGTCTACATTTCAAATTTCAGGTCGATCGGAGGTCGTACGCATAAGATATGGATGGATTAAGGTGCACAAGGCACGGTTCGTATCGATGCATTTCGCATCAATCATCATATAGTGGTTCAAATCGATACCGTTCGTATCGATCGGCACAGGTTCGACTCGGTGAAGTTCGCATCGATTAGGTTCTGGTTCGACTCGATGACATTTGTATCGGTCAGCATGGAAAAAGATGGTTCACGCATGCCCGACAGTTGGTATCCATGGAGCAGCGTCTCATTCGTATCGATCAGTGTGGACTCGACTCGATGATTTCGTATCGATCGGATAAGAAGGCTAGATGGATATCGACTCGATGGCAACACACCCAGATTGGTAGGCGAGCGTGCGATGGTTTGTTCGAATCGATGCAGTTCGTATCGATCACAATGGGAACAGGTGGTGCATTTCGAGTCCATGATCTCGTATCGATCACAGGAGCTCAGTTCGACTTCATCAGGTAAAATCTCGCTCATATCCATCAGGTAAGGCTTCGCTCGTGTCCATTATTGTGTTTAGTTTTGTACCCATCTGTTGGCCCATCATGCATTTTTCGTATCGATCGAATTCACCATTTCGTATCGATCGATTCAAAGATCGACACGAAATACACTCCTGCAACGATACGAGGGAACATGGTAATGCGAACAGTTGAGTACGAACGATATGGAGAAGCAGTGGACACGAACAAGCGTGAAGCTTGGATACGTGTGAAGAATATCCACAAATGCAGGAAAGAAGCATTCAACTCGACGCACAAGATGGATCGGTCTAGGAAACTCGCGCCACGTCACAAGCAAGTATGTGCTTCTGGTCGATGCGAAGTAGAGGGATACGAAGCAATGGATACGAAATGGACAGCCTTCGAAAAGCACAATAATGAGTCGATCATTTCCTAAACCGATGATCCAAATGCAATGAAATTTTCACAGTAGTTTGCATACAAGGTAAAGAATGCTCCTGTCAAGTTTCATCCCGATTGGATCAATTCTTGGTAGATACGAAATCAATTCGTATCGATCACAGATCGTGTGAAACTTGGTAGGGTCGGTCGCGTGGGCCCACTCATGTGCCAGAAGAAGTCTCCCGAAGTTTGAGCACGATATCAGCCTCCTACGCCTATAAATAGCCCTCTGAAGCCTACAAAAGAGAGGATCTTTTGCCTGCTCAACGCGAAGACTCTACCGGATTCATTTCTACACTTCAATACAACTATTATACTCGAAATTCATCATTGCTACTGCTGTAATCATCTGTAACCAGCAAGGATAATCAATAAAAGATAAAACTTTGGAGTGGACGTAGGCCAGAGATAGCCGAACCACTATAAATCTTGTGTCTCTATTCATTATTTCTGGATTATTGCTTGCTGTTTGCTGTGATCTGTGATTTGTGTTTGGAATATTGCTGATTTATATTCATACTTTGGTGCTTTCACGATACTTGGGGTTTGTTACCATTTTTGGTGCAAACATTTTGGTGCTTTCATTGAGAGTGACTAGCACCCGCTACATCGGATTGAAGTTTGGATTTGAAAAGAGTAAAGAGTTTAGATTTGAAAGACAATGACTCGTCAGACAAGCAGGAGACAAAGAGCTGAGAGAAGCCAACCGGAGGGAAGTCAAAAAGCATCCTCCGGAGCTGGAGAAGGACAGGCTTCCATTTACATAACCAGGGATGAAATGGAGGCTATGGCAAACTCATTGCAGGAGAGACTGTTGAAAAGTCAACAGAAAATGATGTAGACTTTCTTCGAACAAATGAGAGCTGTAGGAACGCAAAACCATGGACCAACTACGACGGCTACAAGTGCAGGACAAGGAACTAGGGTCGCGGAACCCAATGAAGGAGAGGATACAGAACCGGAAGGCAATCAACGAGGGATTGGGGGCAGGCCCGCAGGATCCAATGCAGGAGGACCTTTGGAAGGAGTTCAACAGGCTAGAGCCAATGTTGCTGAGCCACATGAAGAATATGTGCCGGAGTTCCCTCGGAGGCATGGGGGGCAACCCCAGACAGACAATACTGGATTAGTGGAGATCATTAGAAAAACCATGCGTGAAGGCTTGACCAATAGAGACTTGGAAGGAGTGAACAGGAGTCCGTTCGCTCGGGAAATAAGGATAGCTCAGAATCCACCTAAGTTTAAGTTACCTAGCATGGAAGTATATGATGGCAAGGCAGACCCAACTGATCACTTGATGAGATACACCAGACACATGGAAGTGCTGGGGGCATCAGAGGAAGTGATGGCCCGATGTTTCCCTTTATACTTGATGGACTTGGCTGCCATGTGGTTAAGCAGCTGGAAGAAAGATCTATCAGAACCTAGAGGAAATTGGTGGATTGGTTTTTGGGGCAGTTTTGGGTTCATATCAAGAGACCAAAGAACGTAATGACATTAACGTCGGTAAAGCAAAGGACGGATGAATCGCTTAGAGCTTTTCTAACTCGATTCAATGTGACAGTTGCTTCGGTGGATCGGCCGGTTCCATCGATGGTTTTAATGGCGGCAGTGTCAGGAGTCAGAGAGGATTCAGACTTTAAGGTATCTGTAATATGAGACCCACCACTGGATCTCGGGGAATTCTTTTACGAGGCAGAGAGGTTCCTCCGACAAGAGGATGCATGTGTAGATTTAAAATTGAAGAAGTGAATTCAACTGAGGGTGGAGGACCATCCAGTAGAGGTTCGGATAAGGATAAAGGAAAGAGGAAGCTGGATGACGATCCAGGAAAAGCCAGAAAGCGATGGAAGGATCCAAAGTTTTCCACATACACAGGATTAAACGAGACATTGGAGCGGATATACATGGAAACCCGAAATCGCCTTCCTTATCGGAAGCCGGCTAGGAGAGAACCATCATAACGGGAGAGGGCAACAGGAAGGCACTGTCTCTTCCATGATTTGGATGGACATGATACCAATTGCTGCAGGCACTTAAAGGACATAATTGAGGAGCATGTAAGGAATGGAAAATTGAGGCAGTATGTTGGGACACGGAATGCAGCCGTGGAGCAGGAGCAGCCGCGGCCTACCTCACACCATGATGATGTGAGGCTCAGGAATGATGGTCGATTGGTTATCAATTGACCGGGATAATATGAAATAAGTAATAAGCTACTGGCAAACGACAAAGTCATTTACACATGTATGGGGACAGAGATAGCCCCTAGGCATGCTCTGAATGATGATAAACCATGATGCTATGGTTTGTGAAATTTGTCTTTTGCTTTCGGATCGGACACTGATATTTTTGGTTTGGTTTTGGAGTTTGGATTGAACTCCTGGTTTTGCTTGCTTTCTGATTTGGATTTTCGCCTGGATGACTGTTTTCTGTTTTGGACGTTGGTTTGGATTTCTGATTTTCTGGTTTGATTTTGATTTCTGATTGGATTTTGATTGGATTTTTATTTGCTTTTTTGGTAAATGGTCGTCAGGTATGGATTATACCTGGCAAGGGGTAAGTCTCTTCGTCCGCATGTGGCGAATTGGCTTATTCAGGTCTCTGAGTATGGATTATGCTCAGCAAGGGTCCGTAACGACCAGGATTCGGCCTAGGACTTAGGACCCATATTATCGATTATTGTTTCAGGTCGTTGAGTATGGACTATGCTCAACAAGGGTCCGGAGAGACCAAGATTCGGCTTGGGACTTAAGCCATGGCATTGTACAACATCCAGGGACACTGGACCACGGTCGTCAAGTGTGGATTATGCTTGGCAAGAACTCGGAGAGGTTAGCTCAACGTCCAGGGACACTGGACCACGGTCATCAAATGTGGATTACGCTTGGCAAGAACCCGGAGAGGTTAGCTCAACGTCCAGGGACACTGGACCACGGTCATCAAATGTGGATTACGCTTGGAAAGAACCCAGAGAGGTTAGCTCAACGTCCAGGGACACTGGACCATAGTCGTCATGTGTGGATTGCGCTTGGCAAGAACACGAAGAGGTTATGGATTTGGATATCGACCCGGAGAGGTCCTGGATTCGGTTATCGGCTATTGGATGAGGATGGATTAGGACTCGGTTGTCGAGTTCGGATGGATATGGAATTGGCTAAGGCTTTGTTTATTGGATTTGGGATTGGGCATCGACTCTGAACGGTCAAGGATGATATACTCAAACGATATGGCTATGGACTTCGGACATCGGATTCGAAACTATTCAAAACACGCCTTCTTATCACAAGGCATGTTTTTGTTAAATATGCGCTTATATGATTTTTGTTTGATGATAATAAACATATATACATTCATTTAAATGTATTTGTTAATGTACTATTTTATTTTTCATAGATTAAATAAATATTTGTTGAATAAAATAATTTACACAGAATTTGAACAGAAATTTTATTCAAACAAATATTTATTACAATTTTGAATAGTACAAATTCAAGCTCTCACTATACATATACAATTTTGATTCTAATTACATCACAATTCAGTTTACATAATTTCCTCACTACATATCACTCACACTCGTAGTTTATCTTCAACTTCATTCCAGTTAGAATCTAGCATCTGAGCAATCTGCAAAAATATTCACTAACGCAGTAAAATTGAAAAAGAAATATTTTTGCAATATAAAATAAAATATGGATTTTTGAAAATATTATTTGCCTCAGTTATTTGGGTTGTTCGTCATCATTCACATTTGAATTCATCATACACGAATAATGTGACATGCACAGTGTATCACTGTACATGGCACATGGCCGTGCACGTCGATATACACTTGATAATGCTAAAGGGACAGGTGAGCACATGTCAAACCCAAATGAAAAGCCGGGTTCAACTCACGTGCAATATATTTAAAATCACGTCACAAGCACAAGGTCAAACCCGAGTTTAGAAACTGGATTCAACTCAAGTGAAATTTCAAAAATCAACATGAAATGATCAAGAACCAAATAAAGACCAGTGATGCAAGCAATGACCAGAACACAAAGACAGGTATAACACTAAGTGCAGGCAGATTTGGAGAAGTGACATAGCAATTTTGAACAAAAGCAGCATCAACCAAACAACAAAGGGTCAAGACATTGACAAAACAGTTTGAAGTGACAGTAAGCTCCAACCAAGTGAATGCAACATGCAGAATGCAAATAAACTCGACCAAGTACACATTACAACAGGTTATAGTGCATATCAAACTCAACAGTGAATCAAACTGAAATGTCGAACCAAGTCCATGAAGCACAATGAACTTCAGACCAAGAACATAACATACAAAACACAAATGCACAAATAGTACAGGCCGAGATAGTAATCAGATTATTGTGCAACATGGTCAGAACCACGGCAACAGATATAGCAGATACATGAATAATGCAAACTACAATGCAACAGCAAACAAGATGAACCAGACAGGTCAAGCAATGAAGTATCAGACTACAATATCAAGATTCAAACATGAAGCAGTTCAATATCCAAGCAACAATGAAAAGTAAGGAACCAAATACTCAAGACAACATGAAGTGGACAGCACCGACTCAAGTACACAAACAACAAGCAGCAGTATCCAAGTGCATATACAAAGAGGCAACAAAGGTCAAGGACCAAGTGCAAAGGCTGCAGTAAAGCATGTACAAATGTATGAAAACCAAAGTCAACACATTTGAAATAAATGCAGAGAACAAGCATACTTAAAACAGTGCATACATGAAGACTACAATACATGAGTCAGTGCAGTGATACATCGAAATATGATACAAGAGAGGTGAACAACAATGCAAACATGAAGTGAATGCAACTACAAGAACTCAACAAGGAAGACTACAGCATCAAGTCGGGTCATACCAACCAGAATAGATGCAAAGACCACAATGCAATGTACATGAATACAACTACAGGTACAAGGCCAGAAGTTCAAGTGAGTGCACCAAAGATATGACATCACAGCAAACATGACAGCAAACAAATGCAAGTGACTCAAGCAACTTGTCCAGTTACAATAAAATCCAGTAATGCAAACAGTGAATAGCATGGCAATGAACAAGTGAAGCATTTGTGTCAAAGCAGAGCAAATGTCAACAGTGAAGTAAAATCAGGAGACAAAGCTCAAAGTCAAAGATCAGAAATAAAC
Source organism: Allium cepa (assembly GCA_030765085.1). Taxonomy (NCBI): domain Eukaryota; kingdom Viridiplantae; phylum Streptophyta; class Magnoliopsida; order Asparagales; family Amaryllidaceae; genus Allium; species Allium cepa. Next base: position 561,388,118 of record CM060938.1, read on the forward strand.
ATGTTCGAAGTCGAAGAATTTAATGCAGACGCAAACAAAATTCATGTTTAAAAAGTCAAGTGCCGAAGTCCAGATGAAATAGAGTTGATGCTAGAGAAATCGAATTCAAAAGTCAAGTGCGTATTTTTGAAAAAGTCAAAAATCAAAAGAGGAAAGTTTTTGCCGTATCAACCAAGGGAAAATCGAACGCTATAGAATAGAAACCGTGTGCATCAAGTCATCAAATCATGAAATAGGAAAGTATGGAATCCATATAAATTCGCACCCAATTATCATCATCAGCTATGAGCGAACAAAGTCAAAAATCAAGCTATCAATCGGAAATCAAAAGTACAAGCGACATACCAGAGATCAAAGTTTCCAGAAGCCCTAAATCTCGAAAGCCCTAAAGTGCAAGCGAAGAAGAGAACGAGAGCCTCTGATACTATCTCAAGGAAATCGAGCATTACAGAGCTTCGATCGAGTTTCAAATCTCTCAAGCCTAATTTGACAGAGAAATCGAAGATCTCATCGCCTCCATTTTTTTTTCTTCCAGAGGAAATCGAAACCGAGTGAAAGATAACAGAAATGGGGTGGTCGATCGGAGGTCGTATGCATAAGATATGGATGGATTAAGGTGCGCAAGGCACGGTTCGTATCGATGCATTTCGCATCGATCATCATATAGTGGTTCAAATCGATACCGTTCGTATCGATCGGCACAGGTTCGACTCGGTGAAGTTCGCATCGATTAGGTTCTGGTTCGACTTGATGACATTCGCATCGGTCAAGATGGAAAGAGATGGTTCACGCATGCCCGACAGTTCGTATCCATGGAGCAGCGTCTCATTCGTATCGATCAGTGTGGACTCGACTCGATGATTTCGTATCGATCGAATAAGAAGGCTAGATGGATATCGACTCGATGGAAACACACCCAGATTGGTAGGCGAGCGTGCGGTGGTTTGTTCGAATCGATGCAGTTCGTATCAATCACAATGGGAACAGGTGGTGCATTTCGAGTCCATGATCTCGTATCGATCACAGAAGCTCAGTTCGACTCCATCAGGAAAAATCTCGCTCGTATCCATCAGGTAAGGCTTCGCTCGTGTCCATCATTGTGTTTAGTTTCGTACCCATATGTTGGCCCTTCATGCATTTTTCGTATCGATCGAATTCACCATTTCGTATCGATCAATTCAAAGATCGACACGAAATACACTCCTGCAACCGATACGAGGGAACATGGTAATGCGAACAGTTGAGTACGAACGATATGGAGAAGCAGTGGACACGAACAAGCGTGAAGCGTGGATACGTGCGAAGAATATCCACGAATCCAGGAAAGAAGCATTCAACTCGACGCACAAGATGGATCAGTCCAGGAAACTCGCGCCACGTCACAAGCAAGCACGTGCTTCTGATCGATGCGAAGCGGAGGGATACGAACTGGACAGCCTTCGAAGAGCACAAGAATGAATCGATCATATCTCCTAAATCGATGATCCAAATGCAACGAAATTTTCACAGCAGTTTGCATACAAGGTAAAGAATGTTCCTGCCAGGTTTCATCCCGATTGGATCAATTCTTGATGGATACGAAATCAATTCGTATCGATCACAGATCGAGTCGAAACTTGGTGGGGTCGGTCGCGTGGGCCCACTCATGTGCCAGAAGAAGTCTCCCAAAGTTTGAGCACAATATCAGCCTCCTACGCCAATAAATAGCCCTTTGAAGCCTACAAAAGTGAGGATCTTTTGCCTGCTCAATGCCTAGACACTGCTGGATTCATTTCTACACTTCAATACAACTATTGTACTCAAAATTCATCATTGCTACTGCTGTAATCATCTGTAACCAGCAAGGATAATCAATAAAAGATAAAACTTTAGAGTGACGTAGGCCGGAGATAGCCGAACCATGATAAATCTTGTGTCTCTATTCATTATTTCTGGATTATTGCTTGCTGTTTGCTATGATCTGTGATTTATGTTTGGAATATTGCTGATTTATATTCATGCTTTGGTGCTTTCACGATACTTGGGATTTGTGACCATTTTTGGCGCAAACAGATTGAGTTGGTGAAGCAGCTCAGGATTTGATGGAATTGCTGAGTTTTCTTTATGGATCTGATAAACCCTATTTCTGGAATGTGTTGTCTAGTTTTTGGTCGTGTTCTTCTTCAGCATTCTCTTCTACTTCGGATCAGAGTTGTGCAGTAGGAGTAGTTTGGAAGTGTATCTGCTTTTCTTTTCTCGGACAGGAGAAGTTGTTGTCTTCTGATGTTTGAGGAGTAGGGTTTGATCTTGGTTGATCTTGAGGAGATCATTTTGATGAGTTGATTGGTTTTGTTTGTTTCTTGAGACATCAGCAACGGATGAGCTGATCAGTAAGGTTATAGACAGCCCAGGATCGTCCGAAGAGTTTTGTGGATTATAGACGAAGGATTTTGGATTCTAAAGTCGGAGATTTAATTATTGGATAAGTTTTCTCCGATCAAAAAGTGAGCTATAAGAATGAGTAAGGCTAGGAAGCTAGCTCTGAAGTGTTTTGGACCTTTTCTGTAAGAATATACGATTGATCTACATGATTGAATTGCCAGTTTGGATAACTAGGATTCGATGAGTCTCACGTATCTCTGAGGGAGTACGTGTATGATGTATCTCTGGTTGTGGAACCAGCAGTTCAGGAGTTTTGGTTGTTGAATCAGACTTGTCTGTAGTCTGATATCCTTTTTAGTTTTGTAGATCTAGTTGGATAGGAGCTCTCTAGCTTAGAAGTATAGATTGTTTGGACTCTATAGGGCGAGTATCCCGATATTTATACCGGGGAAACTCGGAAAAATCCTATCCAGAATTTTTGTATGGATAGTTAGATTTGTTTGTTTGATTCAATTGGTTGCTATATATGCTTGTGTTTTAAAATAAAATCTTAGGATAGATTATTAAATTACCTTTGCTTTTAAATTTCGGGGAGAAATTCTTTTATGGCGGGAGGAATGTGATATCCCGGAAATTTGGCAATATAAATTAAATAATCTGTGCTAAAAATTAAATGGATTTAATAATTTTTGATAATAAATTTTGAATTGATTTAATAATCTTCTTTTAATAAATGTTTAAATTGGAAGATTTTATCTTTTTAAAGCTAATAAATTGTTTTCTATTTATAATATATATAATTGTATATATTATAAATTGATAATCTTTGATTTGGAATTTAGTAAATGAAGTAATTTTCTAATTCTAATTTATTTTTGGTAAATTGGAAATTTGATTAAATTTAACATTTAACTTTTCAAACAATTTAATAAATAATTATATGGTTTATACTTAAGGTAAATCTTATTTGTTTTAAAATTTTATTTAATTAACTTGAATATGAATTTAAATTAGATTAACATAAAAGCTTAGTTTTATTTTCTTTTTAAAATATTGCTTGAAATTATATATAAGAGTTAAAATACAATTTACAAATGATCTTAATATATTGAGTAATAGAAGTAAATTATAATCTCTTTTGTAAATCATTTTAAATATTGTTTAACTTGTTATTTTAAAATAATAATAATGATAATACTTAGTTTTTTTTATAAACATAAATTGATTTTGTAGGAAATAGGATTTGTTATTTTTAAAATTTGAAGGTAGATATATATACATAACTTGGTTTTATAATTTAATTTAAATTTCAATTTAATGTCTTGAATTTAAAAGAATAAATATTTAAAATATTTGAATAAGTTTATATTATTAATTTGTTTGTTTCATTTCTCTTTAATAAATTAAAAAGTGAAGAAATTCATTTATTTATAAGAAATAATAAGTTTAGATTTAAAAGTTTTTATAAACAATTTAAATTAAAATTAAAATACTCTTAATACATGTGTTAATCTTTTAACATCCTAATTGACATGTGTTAAACTATAAAGCTATCAAAGTGACAAATGTTAAAATTGAACAAGTGTAATATTTAAATTTTCTTTTTCTTTTATTTTATTTAAATCAAAAAATTTCTTATATAAAAACTTTGCCTCTCATTCTCATATTCTTTTCTAATCTTCTTCTTCAAATCAGAAAGCCAAGACAATAAAAAAATCTGAAATCAAAACAGAACTCTGTTCAAACAAATCTGTTTTTCCCTCAAAATAAATTTGAAACCCCTGTTTCCTCAAAACCAATATTTCCTCCAAACCAGAGATCGAATTAACCTGAAAATCATTTGCACATCCTCAAACCTGTAGCTCTACAAATTCATTTACCTGAAATCAATTTGCAATTCAAAGTCCTGCAGTCTTCCTTCTTTTCTTTTTTGAAAACTTTATCAAGACCTGCATGCATTTTCTTTTCTGGATGCCTGCATTTTTCCGAAAACATGCAAATGAATCTGGAAGCAAATCATTGTACAAAATCATGATGGACGTTTTCAAAAGAAAATTGAAGTTCAAATTCATAAGCAAAAATAAAAGAAGAAATCTGAAGCTTTCAAATTTAAAGCACCATTCAAGTTCAGCCTTTTCAAAAACAAGGGCTCTGCTCCTAAAATTAAGGTGAGTAACATTTTTATTTGATAAACTTAAGTGAAAATTAGTTGTTTATTTACTCTGGAAATAAGTGTGTGGATGAATATGAAGAAATGCTTTGAATATTTGTATGGATTTTTATGAATATCTACTTGCTGTTGTAAATGTGGTTTTTGGGCTTGTTCTAAAATTCAGGTTTAAATCCTAATCAAATTCAAGATATCATATTCAAAACCATATTAAAGTTTTAGATTTAAACAAAGTGTGTATGTAATATAAGTTAAAGTTCTAATTTTATTTAATATGAAAAAAATATAAAAGAAAAACCTATAGTGTCTCTGGAAAATGCAAAGTACAACAAAACAACTTTTGAAAATAAGAATTTGATCATTCAGATTCTTTGATTCAAGGATATAAACAAGTTGCATAGACAAAGACATGAATTTTAGAACTAAAATTAGAATTTCTAGTTTGAATTTGATTTGGCGTTACTTGTTTTACCAAAAATGATGCTTTGGGGGTGATTCTATCAATCTGAGTGATCGAGGTGGCCAGCGTTGTTTCTGGTGATGGACTGGTGTTAGTAGATTCATAGAAAACTACTGGAAAGTGGATTATTGCATTTAGGCAGTTGAGATTTAGGATTAAAGATTTTAAACCTAGTTTTCGATGTTGATCAGAGTATCGATCGTCTCGACATCTATGGGCGACCGAGCTTTCCCTAATTCGAGTAAATGGTTGATGGGGTGTGGAAGTGGATGTGGTCGGGGGTGGTACTTCTCTGATGATCGGATTTTGGAGTTTGAAGTGAATTCCAGTATCGACATTTGTTACAGTTTTTGAGCTCGAATGCTTGTTTTCGATTTAGGGATTCTGAAATCGACTTGATAGTCGGAAACGTGTTGGAGGATGGCCGTCGACTTGCGCACGTGGTCGCGAGGGGTCGGAGTAGGTTGCTCCGGTGGTGCAGGTGCACATGGAACTTGAATATCAGCTGTGTTTTTGGAAATGGGTTCTCGAGAGTTTTTCGGGTTATTTAATATTTTTGCTCGAAGCTGTCGATTGTTGAACTCGAAATAGTTGAGATTTGGGCTCGGGTGTTTTGGTTGTTGCAGGTTTTTGTTTAAACCTGGCAATACTGTAAGTTTAAATAATTGCAAGATGAAAATGATACTCGAGTTACTCGATTGGTTTCTGTATGAATCAAGTTAGTTTTATTCAGGTTAGAAAAACTTGTTTTGTTTCCAGACTTAAACTGAATTTTCAAATATTAAGTAAAGATTTAAAGTATGTTGTAAATCTAATTTTAAATTATGGATTTAAGTTAAATTTGAATATTAAGAAGGAAACAAATAAGTTTTTAAATACTTTAAAGGGGTTGAGTGTTTGAAAATGTTTTGAAAGGAAATTTGAATTTAAATTAGAAATTGAAATGTAAGAAATGTTTCAAACTAAGTTTAAAGCTGATTCAAATCTAAATTTGAATCTTTGTTTTAAATAGATTTAAATTTTATAAATTTAAGTGTTTTAACAGTTTTAAATGACAAAGTAAAACTCAAATGTTTTGAATTTAAAAAGAAATTTGTTTTACTCTTGTAAAATTTCTTTTATAAGAGGAAGTATTATTTATCAAGTAATTTTAAAGGTTTTAAATTGATTTTAAACTTGTTGAAGATAAATTGAATCTCATTTTAAACTTGAATTTAAAATAAAATTTGAAATAAAATTTGGAAATGAATGTTTTCAAATATATTTGTAATAATTTAACCATAGATAAGAAAAAGTTTTGTCTTAAGTTTAAATTATAATTTAATGATTTGTCATGCATTTAATTTTTAGGGTAATTAAACGGATAATTAATTTATTTTAATAAATTAATAAAATGAATAATTACTTAAAGTAATTAACGGTTTAAACTTAAGTTTAAGATGAATTATTCTTAGAATAATTAACTTGTAATTTAAGAATCATTAATTAAATAAGATTAGTTTTTAATTAATGATTAGTAAATAATTAATCAAGTAATAAAGGATTAATTATGTTATAATTAACACTTAATTAATTAAATAATTAGGGGTTAATTAATGATTAATTAATTTGTAATTAATAATAATTAAAATAAGTTAATTATTTTAGAAAAATAATTAATGAATTGTTAATAGTTAATGAAGGTCATTAACTAAGGATTATTTAATAATTAATTAATGTGATTAATCTTAATTATTAATTAGATTAATTAATTTAAAGATAATCATTTGTGTAAATTGTTAAGTATAATTACTTATGGAAGTAACTAAGGAATTAATTACTTATTGTAATTAATTGAGTTTAATTTGATTAGATTAAGTTAATTAATTCGGTTTAATTAATTTAAAATAATCATTTGATGATTTATGAAGTATAATTACCTAATGTAATTTAATGAAGAGGAATTACGTAGGGAAGTAATTTATGGGTAATTACTATATGTAACTAATTGAAGGTGATTTGTTGATGAAGTAATTTGAGTATAATTACTTTAAGAATCAATCAAGGGGTTAATTTGAGATAATTAATTAAGGAGTAATTAATCTATTTGATGAAGTAATTAAGGGAAGTTAATTACTGAATGGAGTTAATCAAGGGTGATTAACAATTATGGTTTAAATTAAGATTAATTACTTAATGTAATTAATATAATTAGAAATCAATAATTATTATAATTAATGATGTAATTAAGAATAGATTTATTTAGAAACAATTAGTAATGAAGGGATTAATTAATGTAATTAATTAAGAAGCAATGTAATTAATTTATAGTTAATTAATTAAGGATGAAATTAAAGATTAATTACTGTATTTGGTTAAGTTGAGAAATTAATTAGTGAATAATTACTTAAATGTAATTAAAGGTTAATTAATCAGGGATGATTAATTAAAGTAAATAATTGGTGGATGATTAATTAATTAATAACTAATTAATGGTAATGTAAGCATGATTTATATTGATGAAGTAATTAATTTAATTTACTTTAAATTAATTAGAAATGTTGTAATTAATTCAATTCATTTTAAATTAATTATATTTGGTGAGATTATTAATCATTGCTTATATAGATGGATGATGTTGTTTGCCTTGAATGGTTTAATCTCAGATATGAGATAGGTAATGTTGAGTGATATGGATGCATTGGTTGCATTGTGACGATGATTTGGATTACCTTTTGATAATGATAATATGGATTATCTGTTGTGATGATAATGTTGATTACCTATTATGAATCTGTTATTTATCTATTTCTGTATATATAGATAACTGAATTGTTTTAAACCTTTAAAACAACTTGGCCTTAAAAGATACGCTTTGGATTTCGATGAGACTGGGATCGGGTTTCCATATTTGGATATCCGAAAACCACATCGATCCAAATTAACGATAGGTCGTGAATCTCATGTGAAGAGTGAAGACTCGAGGTGTAAGGACTATTCTCTGTATAACTCTAGGGGTGATTCCGAGATGAGTTTGACAGGTAGTACTTTCAGATTCGAGATTAAGATTCAGAGTGCAAGGGTTATCATCGTTAACTCTGAGGGTGATTCCAAAATGAATGTAACGAGATAATGCCTTCGGTTTCGTTCGAACACGGAATGAACTTGTATGGATTGAATGCTTTTAGAACATCGTTAGGTGGACGATGAGCATTCTAAGAGATGCGTTCTCTAAAGGTAATCGTAGCCTCAAGCCTCATCAACCGGGAATGGCTAAAACAGGGGGTGGCAACAAGGCTAAGTGGGTCATGCCCAAGTAGGACGAGATTTTCCCCTGTCTAGAGATACCTTTTATTTTCGGCTGTGTGGACGGTTGTGAGCTCCAACTGTCGGGGTTGTCTTGTTCGGGACTGTCCAGTAAGGGATGTTTTCGGCCTTGTGTTGCAGAGGAGTTAGGGTGGCTCCTCGGTACCGTGATCTAGGCCACGTACTGTGACGGGCGGTACGCCGGCAGCCCTGCAATTGATGGAATCCAAAATCCAATAAGTGCCAACGGTTTTGATTGTATTACCCACTTTTGTGGCTTGTAGCTAGAATTTAATGAATGTAACAATTTTTGCTATTTCATATTTATTTGAAACCCTAGACCTATTATAATATCACTGGATTTCCTATCAAATGTTTTGCTTAGCGTAAGGTAAATTTTTTTCCATGTTTATGTGTGGGAAGTCTTACGTGATACCTTTCTTTTCAAAGGGTTTTCAAGGTTAAGCAACTTTAACCTGTTACTCACACCAGACCCATGTCTGACCCAGAGTTTATCTTTTGTTTTGTTAAACTCTTGGGTACTCAAATTTTTACGAGTAGCCAAGGGATTCAGGTTAGCTTTGACGAATTGTGGAGGAGCAATTGAGCAGGAGGCTTCTGCTTGTAGATATATATATTTCCGCTGTGTTGATTTCCTTGAGTAGTTCTCTTGTGTTGTATTGAGTTGTATAACTAGACAGGTGTTTATAACTATCTAGTATGTGTTGTTTATCTGTGTAACTCTGATAGTGGTTGCAAACTATGTAATATTTATGTTATTAATATAATTTATTCGTTCCGCTGTTTAGATTCTGTGTTGTTTCTTATTTCTCTTTTTTCTTTTCTCTTTTCTATCCCTTTCTTTCCTCAAGATTGATACGATTTTCTGTGGTGAGAAAGTCGGGTCGTCTCAGTTTCTTTGAATAAAGAAGTTCATAAGATGTCTTATCAGTTAGAGGTCTAATTAAAATTCTATTCAAAATATAATAGGCGGTAGCAACTGCTTCTGCCCAAAAATTCTTTGGTAAATTACTATCTGTAAGCATAGCTCTCGCACACTCTTAAATCGTCCTATTTTTACGTTCTACTACTCCGTTTTGTTGTAGAGTTCTCGGAAATGGAAAATTGTGAGTTATTCCCTTTTTACTGCAGAATTCCTCAAACCTTTCATTTTCAAATTCACCACCGTGATCACTTCGAATAGTTATAATTTTTAGAGAAAATTGATTTTGAATTCTTTTTTAGAATGTCTTAAAACATTCAAAAGTATCACTTTTATGTTCCAAAAATGTTGTCCATGTAAATTTAGAATAATCATCTACAATTACAAAGACATATCTACTATGATTTATTGATAAAATTTGAGATGGACCAAATAAATCAAGATGAAGTAGTTCAAGAGGTTTTGAAGTTGAAATCATATCTTTTAACTTAAAAGAATTTTTTCTAAGTTTTCCTAATTGACAAGCATCACATAAACTATGAACTTTAAAATTCATTTTAGGGAGACCTCTTACTAGATCATGTTTTGACAGTCTAGATAGGAGTTTGAAATTCAAATGCCCAAATATCTTGTGCCAAATCCAAGGGTCACTTGTATTTGCCAACAGACATAGGTTATCATTTGAAACTTTCATACTAAGAATATATATTCTTTTTCCTGACTCCCTCAAATATAATGGTTGAATTATTATCTTCAATGTGACATTTATCTTTTTCAAATTTAATTTTATAACCTTTGTGACATAGTTGACTTATACTTAGAAGATTATGTTTCAGATTCTTAATTAGCAAAACATTAGTAATAGTAGGAGTTTAAGAATTACCGACTTTGCCGATGCCAATCACATATCCTTTTGAATTGTCTCCAAAGTTAACCAATCCTGCGTCTTTGTATATTATATTATTCAGTATATCTGGATTGCCGGTCATGTATCTAGAACATCCACTATCAAGTATCCATTTGTTCTTTCTGATCTGCACAATTTTTCCGTTGTGCATTGATTCCTCAACACCCATAAAGCATGATTCCTGCACATCAAACAATTTCGGTAGATAACTTGAATTTGAATATTGATTATATGCAGACTTATGAAATAATGATGATTTGAATACTTCTAAATTAGTATTAACGAATATAGCCATTTTAAAAACTTTTCAAAAATCAGATTATGAAACTTTGAAAACCTTGCTCTGATACCAATTGTGCGAAATGCAGATTACGGATCTTAAGGCTAAGATTAACACTAGAGGGGGGTGAATAGTGTTAATCAAGAATTACAATTCTAAATCTTTTTAATTTATGTTAATTTAGACACAAAAGTATGCAATATACGGATACAGATATGATCACAGAAACAATCACACATGCAGAAATAAAATAAAAGCAGTAAAGGAAAGAACACATTGGATTTTATACGGGTTTGGAGTTACCCTACATCCAGTCCCGCAACACAAGTACGGATTTCCTTTCGAAAGCAATTGTACAATTACACCCTCGGTTTCAAGGCCACGAGGTACACCCTCTAGAATTTCGATCCTCTGGGTAGAGATACTTAATTTCCGGGCCACAAGTTTACCCTATTGATTTACCAAGGCTACAATCACACCTTTTCCCTTTTGATTGATTTCCAAGGCTACAATCACACCTTTTCTCGCTTAATAGATTACAAAGAAGTCTATAACTCTGAATAGCACTGCGAATCTTGTAGAGATAGTGGTAGAGAATCGAGCTAGAAGTAATCGAGTATGATTCAATGTTGATTTCGACGGAGTAATGATAAGAATATGTTTTAAGAAATGAGGAAGAAGAAGAGGAGTGAAAACCAGAAAAAAGTGATTGAAAATTCGTTGAAACTGACCCCTACTTATAGAAGAACAACAGCCATGACCCTTCATGAAGAGTTATGGCGAATAGACACTTCTTTTGAAATTTGAATTTTTGAATCAAACTGTCACCATGTCGACATGGTCATGCTAGACATGTCGACATCCCAAAGGATTTTTTGGCGTTTTTGGTTTTCTTTGAAAATAACCTTTATCTTATATAAAAACTATTTTAAACTTTATAAATATACTTGACTATAGTTAAAATTCATAAGTAAATATAAAGAATAATATATATATATATATATATTAACTATAATTTTATATTTAAATCTAAGTATAAATATTTAAAAGTTAAATATATTATTTAAAAAGATAGTTTAAAATCAGGAGTAGTTTGACTTTGAAAATAAATATGTTTTTGAGGCTAAAATTATTTAAAATCAGGATCGAGGGTTTTGAATCTTTTAAAAGGAAAGTTTTGAAAATATTTTGAAAACAGGATATAATTTTGAAAACTCATTTTAAATAAAATTTAGTGGATACAAAATAATGTTCCACTAGATTTTTTGTAGGTTCCATCCTACTTAGGGTTCCATCCCTTTAACGGGCTCGAAGTAAATTCCATTCCACGAATAAATTGGATTTTAAGATGCCAGTTCTTTTCTACGAGTTTTAACAAAAATTCCTAATAATAATAAAAAAATACTTATCCTTGAAATCTTGAAATATTGAACTCTTGATAGTCTCGATACTCATGAGTCTTCTATCTTGATACTTTATCTTGATATCTTGAATCTCTATACTGTACAGTCTTCATTCTTAGTACCTGCATGGTTAAATCCTGCATATACATATATATCCAAACTTATAATGTTAGTATATATATTTTATAATCTATTCTAAGGTTGTTTTCATCAAAACCATCATCTCACGGACTAACACTATTCAGAGTTATAGGCTTCTTTGTAATCAATTAAACGAGAAAAGGTGTGATTGTGGCCTTGGAAATCAATCAAGCGAGAAAAGGTGTCATTGTAGCCTTGGAAATCAATTGGGTGAACTTGTTGCCCGGGAAATCAAGTATCTCTACCCAGAGGATTGTGAATCTGGGGGGTGTACCTCATGGCCTTGAAATCGAGGGTGTAATTGTAAAGATTGCTTTTGAAAGGAAATCCGTACTTGTGTGCGGGACGGGATGTAGGGTTACTCCGAACTAGTATAAAATTCGATGTGCTCTTTCCTTTACTGCTTTTACTTTATTTCTGCATCTATGTTTGATTCTGTGATCATATCTATGTCTGAATATTGCATACATTTTTGTTCAAATTAACAAAAACTCAAAAAGATTTAGTAATTCCTTAAAACACTATGCACCACCTCTAGAGTTTATCCTTAGCTTAAGATCCGTAATCCACATTTCTCACAACAAGAACAAGTCAAATCGATATGAACAAGGCGCGAAGGTTGGGAAGACTCGGTCGACTTGACATAAAAAGTGGATCGATCCAAAGAGAGAGCGTCTTATCAACTTGCTAGCACATGCCTGGATCAATTCGAATAGATCAATGTGAAGTACATCGACACGAACTAAACAACCAACCGAGGAACTCTAATTTGCATCGATCATAACTTGCAAGCAACAAGTCCAAATGCTATGAAATTTTCACAGGAGCTTACGTACAACCTAAAGAATGTTCCTACCAAATTTTGAATTGATTGGATCAAATCTTGATCGATACGACATTCATTCATATCGATCACGGATCGAGTCGAAATCGCATGGGATCGATCGCGTAGGCCCACCCACGTGCCAAAAGAGGTCTTATGAGATCTGAGCGAGATATTTACATCCTACGCCTATAAGTCGCACTCTAGAACCTACAGAAAGGGGATCTTTTGGCTCTTTGACGTTCAGACTCTACCGAAACCATTATTGCACTTCATAGCTACTGTTGTACTCGAATTCGTTATTGTAATCCACTGTAACCAGTTGTAACCTGCAAGTGAATATCAATAAAATAAATAACTTCATAGTGGACGCAGGCCATACGCCGAACCACTCTAAAATCCTGTGTTTCTGTGTGTTTTTATCGTCTGTTTTTAAAGTGTTTGTTAGATAATCCTCTTTTAACATTTATATTCTTCACTTTTATCTCTTCAAATACTTTTGAAGAGTGTTGTGCCCAATTTTGGTACAAACACAAATAATCCAAAAGTGAAATGAGGGACGCGCTTATGCTAATAATGGTAGTAATTGGTCAAATCATAAGGATATGGACAAACGGTGCAACTGGATTTTGTTTAACAAGGACCAGTTCCAACAGTATTCCTTTTTTTAGATAGACACGGGCGGTCTCACAATAGCACGGGTGAGGCAAGGGCAATCTTACATCGGAGTAGTGGTAAATAAGAGGTACATAGAAGGAGCAATGAATAGCACGAGCCTAACGGTGGTCGAGCATGCGCCATCGGTGTGGGGATATAATTCGCTCTTAAGTTCTAAAGCGTGGTAAATGAGAGGTCCATAGAGGGAGCAAAAGATAGCACGAACCTAATGGTGGTCGAGCATGCGACCTCGATGTTGGGATATAATTCGTTACAGATTTCCAAAGCATGGTAAATAAGAGGTCCATAGGGGAAGAAACAGATAGCATGAACCTAACAGTGGTCGAGCTTGAAACCTCGGTGTAGGGATATAATTTGCTATTGAGTTCCAAAGCGCTTAGTACATGTCTTTCGTAGACATAAGTGTTTTATATTTAGGGACCATAGGGTCCGATCCGCAGTAGGCACATTAGTAGAAGGCCCATCAAAGGGTCGAATTAGGATTTCAACCTAATTAAAATAGGATTAGGAATTCAACCTAATCAGAGATGCTATCTAAAACAAGTGCAAACAATCGAAGTTAACCTATCTTATTAAATGAGTACTAGTTAAAATCGTATTTATTTCTAGATTTATCTCTTTTCTATTTCCTTTGTTTCATTATATATATATTAGAACTACTGAAGAGTCTATTACTTTTACTTTGCTTAAAGATTTTAGTAGTTACTATCATTCACCGGACTTTTAGTCTGACCCACTCCTCTATTTTCCCCTTTCCCCTTAGGAAGTCAAGGGAGAAGGCAGTAGATTGTAGCGCTCAGAGGATTGTTGGAGAAGATTCTACTTTGTATTTCCCTACGTTTTCATCTTTTGGTTCTTTCTTTGTACTGGCACTTAAGCGGAATATTTATATTCTCATTTTTCCTGAGACTATGTGTTTTTATTTCATGAGAAATATTGGACGTTGAGACATGTATATTGTATTTGGCATTTGACTTATTTGTTTTATGAAGCAATTACGAAGTTTTTGTTTTGAATAAGTTATTATTTTAGTTTCTGTTGTTTTTACCTATTTTTGTCTTATGAATCTTAGTCTCTGTTAGTTTCACTTATACCTACAATACACACGTTTTTTAATGTTTCCTTTTGGGTATACTAAGGGGTGTGGGGTGTTTCACTTGGTATCAAAGCCTAAGTTTACAGGATTCCTAAAAATTTATTTTAAGAAGTAAACTATTTTTCAAAATAACTCGTTTTAAAAGTATTTTTCAGAAAGAAACTCTTAGAAAAAGTTTTCAAGTATAAATGAGTTTTTATAATTCCCTCAAAGTCCAGTTTAATCTTTCTTCGATTCTTTTGAGCCTAAGTTCTCTTTTTCTTTGCGTGGAATGGCATATGCCCCTAATCTTCCAAAGGGTATCCCCGTCCCAAGCTGGTTCCGTAGATACCTACAAGCTACAACTCCAAAGGTGCAAGGGCATACGCCCAATCCAGCACTAGCGGGGTGGGCATCCCATCAACCCACCTAGAAAACCAATTTTTCTAAGCTATGCAAGGACTTCGCTAATCTAGAAGGAAATAATTTTCTGGTATGAAGGAATTCGTGGAGGCATGAGCTTAGTTGAGGAGTATAGAGACGATATTCGGGCTATTGGGATTGGAGGATCAGCAGCAGGTTTAACTAGCATCTTGGCAGCTGAAAGGATAGACTTCTTTTTGGTGGGAAGTTATTGAGTTGGAAGGAAGAGATGTTTGTTGGAATGGGTTTCGAGAGAGATTTAACAGGAAATTTTTGTCTCAAGTAGAAGAGAGTGCGCAGTTGGAACGGTTTATTAGCTTTAAGTAAGGAAGTTTGTTTGTGAAGGAGTATATAAACTAATTTGATGAGTTGATGTGGTTTGGAATGGAGTTAGTGAATACACTGCACAAGAAGGCCATGAAGCTCGCGAAGGGATTAAATCAGCCTTCTAGGGTTGTTGTTGACTCATGTAACGATGGGAGCTACCTATAAGTCATTGGTGGAGATGGCCCTCATGTCCAATACAACTAAGGAAGGGGAGGCTAAGGAGGCAACTAAGACAGAATGTCCTAGCAAGAAGGGATGGAAGGAAGACCAAGACAAGAAGAAAGTAGGAGTCCCACAAAAGCAGATCAAGAAAGGAGAGAAGTGCAAAAACTGTGGACGGATTGGTCATTATGCAAAAGAATGCAGGAAAGAGAAAATGAAGGGAAGGTGTTATAGTGGTAGAAAACCCGGTCACCTCAGTGGGTATTGTCCCCAGAAGACGGGCAGGGAGTGGGTGCACCAGTAGCACAGATTCAGGCATTGGATGCAGCACCTTCCAGCAACAGACCAGAAAGAGGTAGGAAAGTCACCGTGGAAGGTTAGATCTCCATTTCTGATTTTTCCCATTTGTACTCTTTTCATCACACTCTTTTATCTCTAGTTCTTATGTGGATTATTTACACTTAGACATTTCTTTAGTAGTAGAGCCCATCTTTGTTTCAAACCCCATAGGTGGATCGACACACTTGTCTATGGTTTGTAGGCGTTTGAAAATTTATATCCTGGGCGTAGAATTTAACTATGACGCCTATGCTTTTGGATTTTTGGGGTATGGGATGATTTTGGGAATGGATTGGCTATCCATATATGGAGCTATATTAGAGTTCGGAAGGAGAGTTATTAGACTAGAGACATGCACCAGTAGGACTCTCGAGATTTCTTGCAACTAATAAGGGTCATTTATGTTGAGCTTCCATTATTCCCTCGATTATCATCAGAATTAGATTCGGTTCTTGTCGTCAAAGATTTTTCAGACATCTTTGAGGAGGTTAGGGGACTACCCCATTAAGAGAAAGATTGACTTCAGGATTTATTTTGCTAGCATTGCCCGTAGGGCATATAGCGCCTAGGGAAAGTAAGGGATTGAGCAAGCAGATCGTTGAGCTTTTGAGAAAGGTTTCATAAGAAGAAACATACCAAAATAGGAAGACTCACTTTATGTCTAACCCAATGAAATGTAATGTTAGAATTGAAAATTTTCATTGTTAATATTTTCTTTGAGAAAATAAATAAGGGGTTTTTGAAAATTGATAAATATAAAATGATTTATATATGATATAATTTTTTTTTTTAAAATGAGATTCATTTTGAAGAATTATCTCTTGCTAGTTTCTTTGTAGGAAAACAAATATTTTAAAATATAAAGACCTAAAGTTTATTAAGTATCGAAAATATAGGTTACAACATTTATTGTTGTAATACATGTTTTCATGGAAAATAAAGGGAGCATAGACTATAACATTATTGTTATAGTATGTGACTCCCAAAGTACATGTTTTATATATGAGATTTACTAGTGTTTTATGCAACATCCGTTTTAACCCAAATAAAAATGTATTTTAAAAGATAATTTCTAGTATAGAAACAAAATGATTTGTAAAGTACACTTATTATTTTTAATAAGTACAAGTAATTTTTTTTGCAGTTATGGGAATATTAAAACAGTTTTGAAGATGAGTTTTTATAAAAGGAAAATGTGTAAGTTGGATATTAGAAAATATTTATCATGGAAGAATATAAATTAAACATACTTTAAGCTATTAGAATGAAAAGAGTAGTGGTATAGTTTTCTATGAAATCAATAAAAATGTTTTGTGCAAGTTACAAGGAATACATGAAAGAGATATACAAGGTATGAAAAGCACCATATTTGTATGGCCTGTTTCGAAAAATATAAAATAAGTTCTGTGTAATTTCACATAAACATGAAATTCACTTTCAAAAGGTTCGTAGAAGATTTTATCTTTAATAATTTCTCATTTGAGAAAGTAGTTCCATTACATTAAGGTATAAGACCGTTAGAAGTAATAAGAAGATGTTTTGAAAACACATAAGGATATCTTAAAGGTATTCTAAAAGGAAATAGTTTGGTGAAAAAGTAAATGAGTTTTTGAAATGAAAAACTTAATAAAAGTAGAGTTTGAAAATTCAATTTTTATAGAAAATTGAAAAGGTCTTTAAAAGAAAAGGAGGAATAAGTTTTAGACTTAAAAATTTGGAAGTTTTTGCCCTCTAGGTTTGGGAAATAATGTTAAGTGACCAGGTATTTTTGAATTTAATAGAAACTTAAAAATAACACTTTTAAAGACAATGATTTGGAATTTGATGCTTTAAAAATTTAGAAACCTTAGTTTTTAGAATAAAGTGATAAATACCAAACCAAGCTCTTAAGTGAGAAGTGGATAGGAGTCATTTCCTAAGTGTAATGGAAAAAGTGCAAGACCATGTAGGGGACAATAGTAATTACTTTGGGAAGTAATAGTAGAGTTTTCGTAGAGTGTATAGGACCCTAGCGAGAATCTAGGAATGTTGATTCATGTGTGCAGACTAAAGAAGAACAGTAAAATGGAGTTAGTAAAATTGTAAGATAAGCATGGTTAAGAATGGATGTTCCTAATTTTGGAAGAACTTTGGTACAGCATCTTCTTTTAGTGAAATTCCCATAAGATAGTAGTTCTCAAGCTAGCATTGGAATGGCACCTTCTGAAGCTCTTTATGGAAGATCGCGCTAGTCGCTTTTGTGTTGGATAAAGTCTACAAAAGTTATAAAGACTTCGAAGAAGATTAAATTGATTAGGAGAAAATGCGTACTTCTTATCCTTATCTCTCTTTGATAGAAAATTTCTAGTTTCCTATTTCCATCTTTAGTCTTGAATAGGTTCTTTCCTTTATTATCCTTTAGGATGTTAGAATTTAGATTTAACCTATGGATGGTAGGATTTGGTGTAAGTATGTTACTAGAACGTGTTATATATGATGGATGCAAGTGTTTGCTCGTGGATGCTATGGACGCATATACTTACACTGGGCACTATTATCTCTTAGGGATCGGCCTAACTAGGACACTAGAGCATATGCATACGGATGTGTGCGCATTTGCATTTTTATTTATTTTCCATGGTTGCTATAAATATATGATTTTCACATGCGCATTACATTTGGATGATGTTTGTAGCACATATATAAAATTATCAGTTATCATTAGGAAAGTTTCACATTCATTTGGATACATGACACAGATATGATTGCATAAAAGGAGGCTAACTGAATCAGTGGACAGCCTAATTTTTTGCATTAGTTAGGAATATTTACACCATACTAATTGCATAAGTATCATAAATTGCATTCGAAAAACTTAAGGATAATGGATGAGTGGTTGATGATTGAGTAGATGGTGGTAGAATTAGATGAAAACATTTAGTACATTCTTTTATCCTTAGATATTTCAAGGACGAAATCCCGTAAGGAGGGAAGAATGTAACAACCCAAAATTTAACCCGTAATAATTAATTCGTTAATTAACTAAATAATAAAATAACTTTGTGAAATTATTAGAATTGAGCCACAAAAGTTGCTCCATTGTGTTCGTGGTAATTCTCTGATCAATTTCCATACATAGAACGTCAGAATCCGAGCTAGTATGGAGGAGAAAAGGAATAAAATAAAATAAAAATATAATGGGGGGGTCGGCCTAGAGGTCGACCATCCCA
The DNA here is from genome assembly GCA_030765085.1 of Allium cepa. Classification (NCBI taxonomy): domain Eukaryota; kingdom Viridiplantae; phylum Streptophyta; class Magnoliopsida; order Asparagales; family Amaryllidaceae; genus Allium; species Allium cepa. Next base: position 561,407,104 of record CM060938.1, read on the forward strand.
AGGTCCAGGTCGACCGACCGGCCAACGTGGCACTAAGGGCGATCGACCTGAAGCTCGACCCACCTACGAAAATGAAGCGAAGGAGGAACTCCTTCGTGTTGTGCGATTTTACCACTTTGTTTTGCATTCTTTTAATCAATCTGGTCCTTCCATGCTTCCATCCAATGGCTCTTATTCAGCCTATGATGTGATTGTAATTATTTTAGATTTTTAAGTAATTTAAAATAATAGGGTTTTCAATAGTTGTAGTTTTACTATGATTTTGGAGTAACCTTTTTAGCAGTTTATTTACAGTTTTAAAATTATTTTCAGTCTACTATTTTTAGCTATTATTTTTAGTTAGTTGTAGTTTATTACTATTAATTATTGCTTTTCCATCTATTTACAGTTTATTTATGGTATTTAAATTTATTTACCATTATTTATGCTTTATTTACATCTTTTTCTACGTTTTGGATTTTCTTCTGTAATTGTCATTTTTCTTCTATTTTCTATATCTTTGCATATGAATTAGAATAGAATTAACGTGAAATTGGATTAAATTATAAGAAATCCGAAATAATGGAATATAAGATGTAAATTATAAAAATTGTTATACAAATGGAATTGGACTGAAATATGCATAATTACGATATTAATAGGACTGAGTTAAAAAGATTGGTCTAGTTATAACTTAGAATTATAACTAAAAAGAATTAAAGAAGAAAGAAGCTTATTTTCCCACTTAGACCTTGGGTTAAGTAATCAGCATGATTATAACGTAAGTTATAAATTGATAAAATATGGTAACCATGGTGCCTATTTTAAGACTTAGGATAAATTAATAAGCAATAATAATAATTGATATTTAAATAATTTATCTAAGTTAATAAGCAAAGATAAGAGTAGGACCTGTACCAAATAGCATTCCTCAAATATTTCTATGGTTACGGTGTTTCACATAGCCTAAAGTGAGAGAGGGGCATGCTTATGCTAATAATGGTAGTAATTGGTCCAATCATGGGGATTTGGACAAAGGGCGCAACTGGATTTTGTTTGGAAAGGACTAGTACCAACAACATTCCTTTTTTTAGATAGACACAGTGGTCTCACAATAGCACAGGTGAGGCAAGGGCATGCTTATGCTGGAGTAGTGGTAAATAAGAGGTCCATAGGGGAGCAACAGGTAGCGCAAGCCTAACGGTGGTCGACCATGCGACCTCCGTGTGGGGATATAATTCACTATTGAGTTCCAAAGCTTGGTAAATGAGAGGTCCACAGAGGGAGCAAAAGATAGCATGAGCCTAATGGTGATCGAGCATGTGACCTCGATGTTGTGACATAATTCACTATAGAGTTTCAAAGCGTGGTAAATAAGAGGTCCGTGGGGGGAGCAACAGATAGCACGAACCTAACGGTGGTCGAGCTTGCGACCTCGGTGCAGGGATATAATTTGCTATTGAGTTCCAAAGAACTTAGTAGGTGTTTTTTGTAGACACAAATGGTTTCTATTAGGGACCGTAGGGTCCGATCCACAATAGTCACATTAGTAGAAGGCCGATCAAAGGGTAGAATTAGGATTTTGGCCTAATTAAAATAGGATTAGGAATTCAACCAAATCAGAGAAGCTATCTAAAACAAGTTAAAACAATCAAATTTAATCTATCTTATTAATTAAGTACTAGTTAAATCGTATTTATTTTCAGCTTTATCTCTTTCCTATTTCCTTTGTTTCCTTTTATATATACCAGAACTATTGAAGAGTCTATTACTTTTACTTTTCTTAAAGATTCTAGTAGTTACTATCATTCATCAAACTTTTAGTCTGACCTACTCCTCTATTTTCCACTTTCCCCCTCCCCTAGGGAAATCAAGGGAGAAGGCAGTAGATTGCGGTGCCCAGAGGTTTCTTAAAGAAGATTCTACTTTGTATTTGGTATTTGACTTATTCACTTTATGAAGCAATTATGAAGTTTTTGTTTTGAATAAGTTATTATTTTTATTTCTGCTATTTTTACCTATTTTTATCTTGTGAATCTTAGTCTCTGTTAGTTTCAGTTATACCTACAATACACCACGCCTTATGTATCCTTTTGGGCATATTAAGGGGTATGGGCTGTTTCATCTACGGTCCACCACTACCAGATCGATCTATAGTTGAAGATCCACCATTAAATGAAAACCCTAATTTCAACGGCCGAGGTTTCTTCATTGTTTTCTGGTCAAACGATGCATCAAATCGAAAAATGAATTGTTGCAGAAGATTGTGCTCATCGAGAGCTTTCCGATGATATATTATTTGCTATGGTTTTAGGAGTTTGAATTTTGGAATTGGTGAATTTTGGAATTTGTTTTGATTTGAAATTTGAATTTGTAAATTAGGGTTGACATGCCATTAGAAAGGAAGGAAGGAGCAGATGGAAATGTATGTCCTCCAATATATCGAAATATATGTTTCCGATATTTTTAAACTCAATGGAACTAGTTTCAAACCCTAATTCCATTATATACATAAGTTAGCTTTTAAAGCCAGATTATTTTAATTAAATTGATTTCTACGCGTTTTGAGGCCCCACGATCAAATGACAAATCTGATCGCTACGAAACTTGAAATCTTATAATAATTCACTGTTACGGATTCGATGACTAGTCTCGTCGAAATCCAAGATAATATCCAAAATGGCTAATTTACACGTTAATTAATTAAATTATTAATAAATTGATTTAATCGCTTTCAAAATCAAATTTAAAAGTTAATAAATTTAAAATTCTTGATTAACCGGGAATTTATAAAATTTTACAATACAGTTTTCCATGTTATTACATTAAACCTAGTTAATTATATTTTAATTTCAATCAAATTCTTATATTTTGATTCTCACTTTTATTATTAAATCATAACATATCATATGAATATAATTAACATAAATTTATACTTTATTACGTTTAAATTCTATAATTATCATCTAAAATCATATTTACTGTAATATTTCAATTTCATTAATTCCATCAACTACCAATTTAATTTCTTATTTACAATTATGACCAAATTAACTTTACAATTATTCAGTTGATTGAAATTTCATAAAAATAGTTATCAATAACATCCAATAACACTATTAAAACATATTCTAATTATTTTTCTCATTAACTGATCATAAATTTTAATTTCTTATAATGTTAAATTTCAAAATCTTATTTAATATAATATTTTTAATTATCAAAAAATATAGGCCGTTATAGGACAACATTGTGATTCATAATCTTCATCATATATAAAATTGAGCAATATTAACTTATGGAATAATGTAATTCTTATGAATTAGTTTCTTTATTCAAGTGTCGGACACATAAGAATTCACGTTATACGTATAATTATCTGTTTACTTATACCATAAGCCTATTTAGGGTTTCTTATTATTTTATCTTTAAATTTATACATTCGTATTGTATAAGTTTATTTATTATATAACTTTTATATTTCATATTACTTAGACAATAGTCTTATGTATAACATTATATTAATTAAATCTTATTTAATTAATTAATTTTAATTAATTAACATTTTAATTCATTTTATATTAATATCATTTGTGTATATATACTATAATCTTTGTATATGTTATTTAATTAATTAAATTTTAATTAATTTGTTTAACTAAACTATTTTAATTAACTTGTTTTACTTCCAGAAATCACTATTTATACATACATGTATACTTACCATATCTTAAGCATTTTAAAATATCATAACATATATCATAATATATAATGCATGTATATAGTTTCCCTTAATTAACTAATTTAATAAATTTATTTAATTTATTAATCATATTAATAAATATATAAAAATTTGAAATTATTTGAAATTATTTTCAAACATTTTGAAAACTTTATTATATTGTAAATTTTATAATATTTTATATTATATATTAAATTTAACCATTAAATTTTAAAACGTTTATTTTAGACTTTCAAACAACTTTAAAAATTAGCCCAAGGCCAATTCATATTTGGGCATTTTCTATTAGGGACAATGTTTGGGCTGTGAGCTTAATAGTTAACTCTAACATGACTAATTTAGACCGCATAGGCTATTGGGTTCTAATACCCTTTATGGAATTGGACCAGCCCGCAGTGGATGATAAAGGTGAATTTCAAAAAAATCTCCTATTAGATATGTATTAGGCCTATGAAGTCTAATTTATTTAGAGCAATTCTAAACTTAATTTAAATAAAATCTTTTATTTTATTTAAATTTATTAGTAATAGATGGAATTTTATTTAATTTATATTCAATTAAATATAATGGTACATAAATGTATCAAATACATATATGTATGTGTGTGCATGTGTAACATAATAACCCATGCAAAGTATAACATGTCTGTACGTAGATGTTGGGATTTGCAGCGCAAGGGACACGCTAGCTCATCTTATATGTACGGTATATTGTCCAAATATATGTATGTATATAAACTTGTTATTTAAATATATATTAAAATAATATGGAAATGTACCTATATATATGGAAAATTTTTTTGGCATATATGTAAAATATAATATATATATATATATATATATGTATGTATGTATATTGAATTATATATTAATTAGTTAAATAAATATATAAATATATAAACATATATACATATACGCACATGCACACAAACATAATGTGTAAAGTTCTTTTAAACAAAATATACACGTATATTTTACAATAACAAAATTATATTCTTCAAACATTATTGGGAAACCGTTAAGTACGACATTATCGAGATGTGTTCTGAATTCCATGCCAATCCATCATATGTTGCTCGCCTTAACTATGCTAATATCATCCTCCTCTCCAAAACCCCAGGAGCCACTACCCTTCCATCCTTCCGACCCATAAGCCTCTTAAACACCACCTTTAAAATCATAACCAAAGTTCTAGCCAATCGCCTTCAAGCCGTCATCGCCCCCCTTATTGGAATTGAGCAATCCGCATTCATCCTCGGCCGTAACATCAAGGACTGCGAGGCATCTACCCAAGAAGTCATTTCCTTCTGCCACCAAACGTCAATGTCAGGTATACTCCTTAAACTAGATTTCTCAAAAGCTTTTGACACATTTAATTGGCAATTCATTCTGGAGCTTATGGAGCATAGAGGTTTCCCCACAAAATGGTGCATTTGGATCTAAAGCATTCTTAGCTCTAGTTTTTCCTTAATCTCGATTAATGGGGCCACTGGTGGCCTAATCAAGTCGGCTCGTGGCCTGCGACAAGGCGACCCACTTTCTCCTCTGCTCTTCGTCCTTGTCGCTGACGTATTCAACTGTATGATCAAGTTAGCTATATCGAACAACCTCTTTGAAGGCATCAAGCTCCCCAACTCGAATCTGGACATATCCAACCTTCAATTCGCTGATGACACTATCCATTTTGCATCTCCCAACGTTAACCACATCCACTGCCTTAAAATAGCACTGTACTCTTTTGAACTCATATCTGGCCTCTCCATCAACTTCAACAAGAGCTCCATCATCATGCTTGGAAACTATGATCACCTTGGGCCTACATTTTCCAAGCTGCTCAACTGCAACATCGCGAAATTTCCTATCTCATACCTCGGTATTCCCCTCCTCCCAACCAAACTTCTCAGAGCAGACTGGCTTCCCCTCATTTCCAAAATTGAAAACAGACTCCTTTCCTGGAAGGCACATTCCCTTTCTTCAGCTAGTCGCCTTGTCCTCGTTAAGTCTGTCTTATCGGCCATCCCTTCATATTGGATGTCATTCTACAAGCTTCCAACCTGGGTAATCAAAAGAATTGACAAGATCAGAAGTTCCTTTCTATGCAATGGGGGAAGAATTAAGAAGCTCGTAAACTGGCGGACCATTTGTATGCACACCGACAACGGTGGTCTTGGAATTGTTAACTTATACTACTTCAATCTCGCGCTTCTCGCAAAATGGCTCTGGCGATTTCTCACCCCCGGAACCTTCCTTTGGAAAACATGGATTACCACACTTCACTACCACTCCAATCCACACCTTGTCCTTCACTCCACCACCAGCCTTAAACCATCCCCATTCTGGACTGGGGTCCTCGCCACCCTCCCCCGTGTGAAATCACTCTTCCAGATTAATTTGGGTAATGGGGCAAACTGCCTCTTCTGGTTAGATATCTGGTACGGCCAACTACCCCTTTCTTCTACCCTCTCCAACCTATATTCTCACTCTGCCACAATCCATGCTACCGCATCCGATTCCTTCAGCTTGGGCCCTGACCACCTCTTTCCATCCTCCTACTTTGACCTTACCACCTTAGCCGAGCTTCATCAAGCTACCTCCATCCTCCAATCCATCCAATTCCATCCCTGGCCTGACAAGTTCCTCTGGGCCCCTAATACTACAGCTAGTTTCTCCGTCGCCTCCTTCCATGGCCACCTAAACAATCCTGGTCGCCTCTTCAACTACCCTAGACTTTGGAATTGTCAGCTCCAACCTCGCATGGCTTTCTTCCAATGGTGCCTTATCCATGGCCGCATTAACACCAGAGACAGACTCATTCGTAATAACATCGCGGTGGACCCAAACTGTGCCTTATGCTCTAACGCAACTGAAAGTATACAACATCAATTCATAGAATGCGACTTTTCTTTTAGGGTTTGGGTTGCAACGTCCGTTCACTTACTCGGCTATGTCCCAACAATCACTTCATTTTTCGAATATTGGTAGTATAACCCCCTAACAAACACTTAGTTCCCTTTGTGGCTATATTCAGTTGGTGCATTTGGGCCGAGCGAAATGCACAGGTGTTCAGTAGGCCCAAATCTCACTTCGATGGAACATGCAGGCGTATTATTTACTATTTCTCATCTTTATCAGGCCACAGTTTCTCAGCTCCATTCAAGCTTAGGATGCCAGTATCCAGATCTTCGTCAACTGAATCAGTTGGCAGCACTTCCGCAACTCCTACCTGCAAGCAACCTGGACACCACCGCTGATCATTCTGCAGTTCCTAGCTACTATATATACTAGTATATGTATTAAGCTTTTTTGTATCTGTGCCTATGCTATATAGTTGACTATCTGTATGACTATTGTGCATTCTTCTCCCATTTTAGCCAGCGATCAGGCTTGTTGATCGTATTATTTACATATTTTATGCTATATAACCGACTGTGTAGTGCCACGCTACACAACCGTCTTGCTCAAAAAAATAATATGTGTGTGTAATTATATTTATAATATTTGAAGTATTTATAAATTATGTATATATATAACTATATTAATTATGAAATCTTAAAAAAAATTCGTTTTTTATTACGTTCCAAATCGAATATACATCACATATAATATTTAACTATAGTTTCATATTATTCAATTATATATATATATTAGTGGAAAATTAAAATAATGTAAAAAATATTTTCATAACATATTTTACAAGTTTTAAATTTTTAGAAATTCATACATGATATTTTAAGGTCAAGAAAAAAATTCATAATTTTCTTAGTCAAACTAATGTTTTATTAATTATTTAGTATCGACCACACAAATAAATGATTTTTAAAAATAAAAATTTAACATTTAAATTCTGGGATTTTTTTTTGGGTGATAATATGATGATGAAATAATTTTATAAAATTTAAAATATAATTTTTGAAACACATATTATTTTGTATGAATTATTCAACTTGTATTTTGATTTAAATAATAGTAAATAATTATTAAAAAATATTTGAATGTTTCCTAAAATTATAATTAGTGTAAACATACATATATAAAATATAAGATCAATTATTAACATGGTATGAAGACAAAATTAAATTTAAATCATTTAATTTATGCTATATGACATATTAATTCATATATAAATCGATTATAAAAGAATAGTAAGTAAAATAAATTTATTCGGATGTGTATACATCAGAGCTATAAAAAAATTGTTTTTTTTTACTAATATACATACATATAACCAATCTAATATGTGACAACATTGATACTTATAAGCATCTCACCTAACTAACATTATAGTAATGATATACAAACAAATAATATAATATTATACAGTAATCATAAGTCATATGGTATAGTAAACACATACCAAAACAAATGCCTTAAAGCACACCTTGTAATGATGAATCTCCCTCCTCGAAACTCTTCTCGTTTTGGTAGACTGTTAACCCTTGGATCGTAGATCGTTGACTATTCATTAGCTGTTGCTTTGAAGTTGATTTGAGATGAATTTATTAGAGCTCTTATTTGGATAAATTTGGCCGTAAATTATGGGAAATAGCAGCTAAAAAAGTTAATTTTTCTTTAGGGTTTGATTCCTTTTATAGTGGAAGGAATAGGGAGAAAGATGGATCATATCTCATACCCATTCTCCCTAAATCTAAGCCATCCATCTAAAATAACCTTAACCTATTTTTAGCCGCCTCGGACATCCCTAATGCTGAAAAAATATCACATAATATCATGGCGTAATAGCCTATTTAGGTTCAAATAAGTATTACTAATTAAATCTAATTTAATCACTTGTCGATATCGCATATCAATCGATATGTTTATACCTATTATAAATATATATAATAATATTTATTCCTCACATCATATTCAAAATTTCATAATTATTATTTCATAAATATTAATTAATTTATAACAATTATGAATTAATTAAATCGTTTGGTCTAAAGAGATATCATCAATTAGGTTGTGTGACTCATAGGGTGTAAATTTGGTCAGCGGTTAATATCGAACTATTCGAATGTTAACACTCACACGTCTCTTAGAAGGTGGTGTGACATTTGGCCAAATTTATTGCTTACTTAGTTTTGGTAAAAATCTGATTTTACTTTAGTTAAGAATTACTTGATTGTAATATTTACTTACACCAATTCTCTTTGTCAAAACTATATCACGTTGGACTTTGAATTTGGTAATGGTCAAAATTTCAACATCGTCCCTATTCAACTCTATAGTCCAAACACAAGACATTTACTTAATAATAACAATTATTACTAACTGTACTACTTTGGCTAGTGATTTTGACTTTGGGTTAACTTGAGTTGACTGTGTTACTAACCCCACATAACTAAGGAGTCGAATCCTCTTTTGAATAGTGCCTCACTCTCAATACTTCCACTTGACCTAACAATAGTCACTTGATGACCCTGTGCAATGATTTGATTATAATCAAAGTGGATCTTTCATATTGAAGATTGATAGTATTCCCAAGTCTAGAGAATTGTGTTAATTAGTCACATAAATATTTCCAGTTTGACTTTACATATATTAACCAACAAAAAACTATCGAATGAGTCATTACATAGTAATCCAATAGCTATCATTACATAACATCCGAGCGCCCTCGGTAGTAATAAGCAATACACTGCCCAACATCTGGAGTGTGCTACGCACTCTAGTCCCAACAGATACATCGATATCCATTCTTAATGTATCTTGACTAGGAACATTTAGAATGATATATTTTATTATAGTATGATATATAGTCATAATTAGAATTATTCCTAATTGCTATCACATACGCACCATTTATGGATTTTTTGTTAAAATATTTTAATTTATAATTTAATTATTTATATTATAACAGTATATATAGTAGAAAGAATAACACCTTTGTTACAAACAAGAATTAGTTACAGAGTTAATTAATTCACAATAAATTACAGAATTACCCCTAGGGCATACCCCAAACTCTATCAAAAAGTCATATGTTGGACCTTTGGTCAATAACACAATTAATTATTTAAATATCCTATTTTAAAAATGCGGATTGTTATATTCTCCACTCCTTAAATGGATCTTGTCCTCGAAATTCCCATGGTTAGGAAAATATGTCATAACCCTTAGGCTTTCAAAGCCCCTCTTATTTTTTAAAAATTCGGCAACACCTCCTTCGCGCAGCTAGCGGGAAAAAATCCCAAAAAAACATAGATATGTATACACAAACACACATACACACACATCTCATATCCGAGACATCTAATTTCTGGGGACATACAAGCATATATACATAAATCCACACTACAAATCTTACGTACCTTTTCCTTGCAAATGTGTATCACTTATATGCAAATAAAAGCGAGTAAGCATCCAAATGGCCAATATTTGCTTCCATGTACTTGAACATGTACTTAACAAAGAAGAAATAAAATTACAACATCGCCTCAAATAAATATACTATTTCATTCCATGTAACAAGCATTTCTCACGCAACAACATCAAATCTAAACATGTGTAATTTTAATGTAGTAACTGATTCCATCAGAACCATCATAAATAGTCATATCAAACACCAACCGTCAAACTCCAAACATGTACAAATATTTCAAAGATAAAAAGTAACATCCGTGCACATCCTAGCATGCAGGATACTAAACTATCTGGTTTAAAATGTCAAATATAATATTGAATTTAGAAGCATGCTATCAAAACGAAAACCTTACCACATAAAGAGCTCCGGACAAATGGTCCTCATACTCTTCTTGGTCCTCCATATGTCATCACCATTGCTTTCACTCCACTGAATATTTACCACTTCATCGCCTTCCTCCTAACCTATTTTGTATCGTATTCTATGGTATGGATATGCCTACGAGGTTTTGAAGTTTCTGGTTTAATATCGTTATCATCTAGCTGATTGGTGCCATATTTTCCAATGCTTCTTGTAAGCTCTTTCAAAACCCATTAGTGAGAAACAGGTTTCAGTTACATACAATGCCTTCGGCACACATGGAGTCGGACAATCCACTTCTCATACAACTCAGTAATTTGGATGTCGTTATACTGGATTTAATAAATATAAATCTAGCACTCTTTATCAATCTAGGAACTATGACCCAAATGCTATCGTACCTACTTTTAGTCTTCGGCAATCCATTAGTGAAGCCTATCGATATTTGTTGAACAAACAATCTCTAATCCCTACGGAGCCAATCTTATCGGTCGAGTTTGCATTGAATCACTCTACAGACTCTACTCACTCCTCTAACTTGGCCATGATCTCCGCTAGTCTAGCATTACACCTCTGATAGTACTGATCCGCTAAATCAAAGTAGGTCTGATAGTCAAACTAGTCATCATCTTTAGTCGTAGCTCACATCGAGTTTTAAAGTCATAACCAGTGATAAATTAGAGCTGTGTCCACTCTGGAAACATCGCTCCTAAACTGGCATATCTTCCACTCAAAGCATCAATTACCGCGTTTCGCTACTAGACGTATAGGAAATGTCAAAATTGCAGGAGTCCAAGATCTCTAACCATCACCGGTGACGAAGGTTAAGATCTTTCTCAAAGAAAAGATACTTGAATAATGTCGCATTGATGAAAAACTCGAACCACTCTCCTAGTAGACAGTTTCTTCAAATCTCCAAAGCGATATCATCTCCAATTCCTGATTATGAGTCAAATGCTCCTACTTATGCGGTCAGTTATAGACTAGCATACGAGATAGCCTTATCCTATTATATCCCTGCGTCTGGTCCAATATCACATATAGATATGCATACTGTCAACTCCTCATTCCCACTCAGAATGAGTAACATTAGTGCATTCACCAACTTCTCCGTCAGACTCACAAACATTTATCTGCACCTCGCATCCCAAATAAAAGTCCGATTTTTCTCATTAAATCAATTAACAGTGCCGCTACCTTAGAGAAGTCCTTGATAAAACATTTATAATATCTGCTAATCCAACAAGACTCCTCATATCCTTAGCACTCTTGGGAAACTCTAATCCTGTATTGTCGTAACTTACAGAATCCATAGTAGTGTCCTACTTCAAAAGAACATAACCCAGGCATCTCACTTCCCTACTTTATAAGTGATAGATCGAAACTCTCACCATCAATCAGTGCTTTCTCAACACCTCCAATGCCACATCAATCATGTCTTATGCTACTCTTTTTTCCATAAGTAAACGAAAATATCATCAATGTACATAAGCACAAACTTGCTCAAGTGATCCATCGAAACATGGTTCATGAGATCAACAAAGCACGCCGACGCGTTGGATAGCCCAAATAGCGTAACCAGCCAATTAAAAATCTAGGCAGTGTACGAAATGTTGTGATCAACACGCTCTCTCTATCTACTATCAACGAATGATATCCATCACATGGTCCAATTGAGAAAATACTCTTGCACCATAAAGCCGATTGAACAAGCCATCAATACGCAGAAGTGGTTGCTTGTTCATCACCTCATTCAGCTATCGACAATAAACATACAACCTTGAAGATTCGTCTTCCTTAGTGGCGAACGCTATAGGTGCTTGCTACTCAATTTGATCTTATGAATGAACACTTGCATAAATGGGTCATTCACTCACACCTCTAGTTTCCTCTTCTCTTTGGGTGTCATATACCACAAAGACATAATTATTGGTCTAACACCTCTGACTAGATCGATACAGCATTCTATCTCCCTGTGTGGCGGTTATCTAGCACCTCATCGAATATGTCCATATACTCCCTAGCTATAGGCATATATGACAAATCATTATGTGGTATATCAAACGAATATAGTATCTAGTCGTCACCCCATCATCAGGTACCCAACATTAGGTTCCGATCATCGTCAGTCCTAGTCATTACCAATAGCCTCTCACAATCCACCCTTATCCCGTACCTCTTCAACCAGTCCATTTCTAGATAATAATTCCAAACCCAATTGAACCTATAACAAATCGATAATAACTAGATAAACATCCATGACTTGATAAGACTAAATTTAGAAAAACCATGCATAGGCTGGCTGAGCCCCCAACATGATTTATCACGATTTAAAGGTCGATCAACTATCTTAGGTTTCCATCCCAACCTACCTACCAAATTGCTAGATATGAAGGAATGTGAAGTCGAGATAAATTTCTCTTCGAAGTCAAACTATGAACCAATGCCAAGTAAAACAATCCTTGGAAATCACATCTATAAAGGCATTCCGCTAGTTTATAGTTCGTACTTGAAGTTATCTAGAGGCCAACTTCTACCTCATAGTGTCATCTAACTCTGAGTTATCAAAGATCCTATTGCAAGTATCCATCAAGTCTTACACCTCAATAGCCAATTCTATTCCAAGGAATGGTCTGCCTTCTAGAATCAAGTAGTCTTTATACAACTCAACAAAGTTAGCTCTTAGCATTTTCACTTGAGAACCATAATCATTTCGAGCAACTTGGCATTCCATATAATGATTCGTGCAACTTAGCGAACATATTCTATAAATCGAAGTTAGTGGCCCTTGATCTTTTCACTCCTCTAATCAAGAGATAGATCAATAGTAGTAATTCTTGTATATTTGACCATTCCTAATCTATAATAAGAAGGACCAGTCTTTTATAAAGAAAAACTGCATCACTGGTACCCGTGTGTGCAATACGACTTGTATATTGTATATAATAACTACTATAGAGCTTTAAAAGTCAAAATATATAACAAGTACGCTCTCTCATACATAGTCTCGATTCAATCTTGGTTATAACTCATTCACTATCTCTACGTGATCACGGTATCAACTTAGGTCAACTATGCAACCTATGTTTTGATACCAAGTATTATAACCACCCTATAATTCCGACACTTAATAATGATAATAACTTGCATAGTGCCCTGAAACAGTGCTTGGTCGATGTAGGAAAATAGACAAGATTGTAAAGTAAATAAGATAACCATAGAATATGTTGTATCTCATAGCGCATATAACGACATATAATAATCGTTACAGATATAAAAAAGGAGAGACGGTAGTAATTACATGAACCATAGAATTACAGTAGAATTCATACAGTTATACAGAACAGTAATAGAGTTTATGCAACTGATAGATAAACTAAAATGGTAAATTGTCTTAAATGATAGCAATTCTGACAATGTCAAGGCTCCACAGTGACATAAAGTGGAAAAAGCAAATAATAAGACCAATATTTAAATATAAGAAAGTGTCGTCTCCTGCTAATCCAATTACACATGTGCCGTTTACACTTACTATCTTATTTACTCATTTAAGAGTATCTGAGATAATAAGAAGCAAAGCATAAAAGCTCCAGTCAAACAACAATCTGATGTAAGTGTAAACAGTCTAAAAATACTACGGAAGTCGATATAGTATATGGAACAGAGGGTATGGAGAAACACACCTAACTTGTCCTTTCATCCAAAGAGTTAGCACATAATACTCAATGCATACTACTATACTATCATCATCATTATATGGAGGTACCACAATCTAAGTACAAGTCATAATACCTACCTCATATGATAGTCCTAGGGTGATAATTAAGAAAACATGACAAACATAGCCCAGCATTTCATCAATCAACAGTCCTCATGTCACTCGAGTCCATTAGATATAAGATAACTCGTATGACATGATCACAAGTGGAGACATAATAAAATATCAACCCCATGGTGCTCAATCCATAGCACTTCGTAAGGCTAGGAAATAGACCCACGGCCATAAGGTCTGGGATAATCCATAGCCATAAGATCTGGGTACAGTTATAATCCAAGTGGGCATCCCCACATACCATCTCTACACGAGCACACATGAAACCAAGTATCTACGTTCCCCTTTGCATATGTCATCATAATGGAACATAATCATTATTCCATTATACTCATCTCCATAGTAGAACATAATCATAATTCCACTTATCTCCATGATAGAACACATCATCGATCTACCCATAAACTCCCCTCATCGAACTTGTCGTTGCGGATCATCTTACAATTCCCATTATCAAGTTTTCATTGTCAGAACACTTCTCCACCACCATCGAGTCATTGTCTCAAAGTCCCAAAGCCATCACGTCAAAGCGTCACGCCATCTTTTCACTAGCCATTCGAGTTTCCATCATTTTTTTATCCCATCGATATGCATGAAACTCATTTTCGTCATAAAAGTTTATGTCATGTTTGTATTTGACTAAATTGCATGAAACATCAAGGCATAGAATATTTCTGAATGCTAAATCCTCGATTGATCGATGTTTTCAATCAAAACAAGCAAATAAACATATATGCAACCAACATAGCATGCATGTCGCTAACATAGACACACATGTATAACACATGTATATCAACCAATATGAGATTTATATCAAAAATAGCTATATATTTCCTCAAAATAGAATGTCCATACAAATAAGGTGAAATCAAATTTAAAAAATTTCAAAATACTTTTAAATTATTTTACAAAATTGGGTGGGTTTTGAATATAATAAAAATCATGTTCAAAAATTGTAAACCATTTCAAAACACCGTTTTTATACTATATTAACAATCATAGAATAATAAGAGACAATATTAATCACGTTAAGAAAAATGTCCAATTATATGCTAAGTCGTAGAACTTTCCAAAATGAGTGCCATGTAAGAATTCTCGTCCAAATCAGACCTCATATGCAAATGATATGAATTAAACATGGAAAGAGGTTAGTTAGAATATTTAATTCACTCAATTACCTTAATTAAACTAATCCCTTTCCATAAGCTTTTTTCCCCAAATCCCTCCCATGTACACGGGCGTGCATAGCACAAAAGTCACACTCTTATCTTTCCTCCATTTCTCCCTCTATGGCCGATGATTTGACGAATAGCTAATTGCAACATGCTCCATTCCCCAAGCTCTATGCGATGGACCCCATAAAGTGAAGCTCGGTCGCCCCTTACTCGTCTCGTCTTGATGTCGCTTCCTTGTTCGTACAATTATTGTGAATCACCTAACGATGCCTCACCACCTTTGACCAACTCCAAACGATGTGGCACTATAAGAGTGACTCCTTCACCTTGGCCTAAATCCGCATCTAGCTCCATCCAATGTTAACCCTGGTTGACGCAAGGAAAAATCGATCTGGCCAAATCATGTTTTAACCCCTCAATTCCATTTAGATTTGAAGTTCTCCACACCACGATCCCTATGGATCTAACGTAGTCGATTTTTGTGACTTATCGCTCTCGATTTTAATTTATATAGGAGGTGGCTACTTTCCTTTTACTGGATTAAGGAAGAGAGGAAAATGAAAAGGGGAAAGAGTATGTGAGTGTGTGTGTACACTCACATATATTATTATATATATAATTTATTTGATTTCTCAAATAAACCTCCATACATTTTTAGTTCGTATGATCATACGGGACATCCGATTGCTATGAAATTCATTGGTGTGCATCATCTCATTTTACTGATTCTGATAGTATAAATATCATCGCTATTTGAGACAGCACCTAGAATAATAATTTCGTTTATTTCGAGATTTTTTTGGCCAGTAGATTGCGCGATCCCAAACGTAGCGATATTAATACTCATTTTAATTCGCAACGTCAATCCAAACTTAAAGAAAGTAGAATCAAGTCCTAATTCGTCCATATGCGAAAAGTTTCTTTTTTGGACCTGTGATTCAATAATGATTCAATATTTATATTAATTATTTAAATGTCCTATCGTTAAAAACATGGGTTATTACATCATAAAAGTCTAAGAAGTTGGCAAAGTCAAGTTGTACAATAGGGAGTCTTCAGAAAGTGTTGATGTAAACCTATTCCTCTAGGTGAAGTGGGGGCTTTTCTGTTTAGTGAAATACTAAAGGGGAGCCTCAGGACTAGATGTATGATAGGAGGTCCAAACCCAGTATAATTCAGCTATGTGATTTACTATTATATTTCCACTACATTTATATTATCTCTTATCTGTTGGCCATCTTCGATCCATAGCGAATTAAAAGCACAACCCACTATTTTCCTATAAAACAATCCCTTTTCAGGCAAAAGTGGTAAAGAACACAAATTCTTGCTTACAATAGTTACTCTGAAATATTAAAATGTTTTTGCTGAAATTGTTTTATCCCGGTACACTTTTCGAGTGCTAATTTCTAGATTTTTATCAATCTTGAATGAAAATGATTTTTCTTTTATAGTTTAAAGCAACCTAATTATGGTTTTTCGTACGTAAATTTATACAAGTTTTCGGACCCATTCGAGTATGCAAATATAAAATTTAGGTTCAACACATATGTTCCATGCTTTTCATACCATTATACATGTAGTTCCATTTGTGTGTATTTTATATCATCGGTTGCATCCTAGCATATCATACATTACATAGGTGTACATATAGGTTAATATTGTCCTAGTCAGCATACATTACCCAACTAGTTGTCACATCCAACTTTCGCTGGTTATCACACTTTGATCAAATGGAGACAAAGAATTTGTATCATGCATGCACATATGTAGTATATCAAATTAAACATAAATCACACATGATATATGTTGTTCTTTCGTGAGAGTTCTTGTTTATCTTATAGATCTTTACATTGGCAACAAAACATTGTTCTAAGAGAGTAGCTACCATGGCACATTGGCATTTACATCCTTTCTAGCTTTTGCATCAGGGACCACACTTGCTTCTACCTTATCTACTATTTTTATTTTTTACATCTACGACAAAGACTGTTATTATAGTTATGATCCATAGTACTTCTACTACAATAGCTCCAACTTCCAAAGGCAGCCGTTATTTGTTAAGCTGCCACCTTTTGTGGGTAACCATGTTGGTGTGCAAGTGCTCGTAAATCCTTTAAACTCTATAACCGTATAGCTTTCGCTACCAGATCTTCAGCACATTTTCTAGAAAAATGGTTTTTCGAGGACAAAGGTCAGACTCCCAAAACGATAGGAATGAGACACAGACACCTTATGGCTACATTGCACGTAGCTATTTCTATTACCTATTTAAATTCATGTTGGTGATCTTTCCATTTCTTTTCATCATCATGGTGTTTCTCGTAGTGTCATTATTTTAAATTCACTCTATCCCTAACTTCCATCTTTCAATGTTTGTTCAATTTATTCATGATGCAATTTTGATGGGAGCCTACACTACATGAATCTCTCAATTTATACCACTGTAACATCCCCCATTTTAAGGCCCGAAACTAACCGCTGTAGATAATGCAGTCATCTATAGTATTAATTTCTGGCGACAAAATGCAGTAATGTTAATGATATCCATAATATTAGAAGCACAAGAATATGAAATATTTCAAACACAATTTCAAAACAACTTTCCCATTACATTTCAAATTGTTGATTCAGTACATAATCCCATAATGTTGCCTAGGTTCAGATAAATATTGTTATTACAAAATACGCCAAGAATGACATATGAAGATGCCCTTTGATTGATTAATGTTATCAGATGGACAGTTATAGCATCTGCCATTACACAAAACATTCAATCACAGCAGAGTAGATAAATAAATAATCTCCTACATAGCTACATCTACTTGCTGCACATCTTCAGATGCTTTATTTGCCAAAACCTACTAAACCTGAAAATCTAAAATCTCAACCTACTTAAATTAAATTTTGAGTACCCAAGAATTTAAGGGGAAAACATAAAATTCGAGTCAGACATAATGCTTGGTGTGAATAATAATATGACATCTCAACTTATCGATACTAAGCGAGACCATGCCACTTGGCGGAACTGGTTTCCCCTCATAAATATCCTTTAAAAGCATATCTTTGTAATCAAAATCCTATAACCAAACTGGCCATAATAAATAATATACAATAACACGTATGCATACAAAAAAGGTAATTAGTAGACTATCTATCCCAACGTCATAGTTTTATCAGCACGACTATAAACTTATGGCCGATTCGGGCCTACCAGACATACAAATGTTTTAACTTGCTATTAGGGAAAAACTGGATGGTCTGTCCATAACTGACTACTTCTAGGGTCAACTGATCCTAATGGTTTTGATGGCTCACTAATAACTTATCTCTACTATGTGTATTCCTTTTTCTATGTAACCTTCTTTTAATCTTACCCATGACACTGCCCTACACATTGGAATTTTGGACTTATATTAGCTAGGGGTTAACTAGCTAAAGTATCGGATGTGACCCCGCACTAGTCTCATCTAGTTTTCTAATCTTTGAGTCATTCTTTTAGTAAAATTTTGGGTTAACTACCCTATCCATATTTCCTTGAAAGCAAAATATTTATAAATGATTTAACCCTTGAAATCATATTTAAAACAAGAAAAACATTGTTACTCAAAATACATAACCATGATATATGCTTTACAAAACATGATTGATGAAAACTCAAAACCATTGGGGTCTTCGACCCTCTCAAAACTTTGGACATAATGCCAAAACTATGTAATACCTTTACAATTATAAAACTCGGTGGTGTCATCGCCATTAAAGATCTTTGCGCACTCAAAATCATGTCAAAGTTTTTTATTTGAAAATACATGGGGATGATGTCGAAGTCATAACTTCATAAGTCATAGTGTTAGACTATAAAAATTAAACTTCGACGACTCTAAAAAACATTGGCATCAATGCCTCATCGAGGATAGAAAATTTAGATTATGCGTTAGGATCTGTGATTGTAAAAAAGTATGGGTTAGGCTCGTAGACTAGTTTAAAGCGGCATTGACAAGGCTTGATAACAATATTAAATAGTGGCATAGAGTAAACTCTATGACCAATTAAAAGCGGCAAGGGTTGGGCTTGATGACAAGTTAAATGCGGCTCGGTTTAGGTTCAATGACCATCTAGGTTGATGAGGCAAAAACATTAAGAAGTCTATGCGGCTTCATGCTTCTTAGTAAAAATGCGGCATGCATGTGCATCAACATGCCCATATCGAAAGCCATCTCCCTATCTTTGTTACTATAACCTCGACGAGGTTTAGAACTAATCCATTTCGTGCCAAACTTGTTGACGTCATATGCATTGCTTTATTCCGCATCGATGATAGTGTGATGCAGTGAGATGTGGCTCGACATGGACAACATCGACATGGTAAAACTGTTATTAACTCGAACGCTACCAATTTACTATAAAAAGTAGTATCTTTTCACTAAACCTCTATAATTTCTCAAAATCTCATTGGCTAATAAAAACTTTATCAATTTCTTTACTGAAAATCTATGCACAAATTGGTTGGAAATATTAAAATATTTTACATTTTAACCCTTATTATAAAACACTTTACTTAAACAATTAAGCCCTTTTGACTTAAATAATTTATTTATCATTCCTAAACACATAGGAAAAATACTCAAAAATTAAATAAATCGAGTTAATCATACTCTTCAACATATAAATATTTCAGGGCTAAAAACTTATTTTAATTATTTTTACTAATTAAAAATCTGAAATTCACCAATTTCTTCACTTAGAAAAATCTTATAAAATCCATACTTGCTTGGAAAATTATGAAATTAAAAATCCACTTATAAAGTGATATTTCTAGCATAGTATCAAAATATCAAGTCATTTAGGTGTCATATAATAGGTTCTCCAACTCAAACATATCACTAAATTTCATATTTAAATTCTAGAAAATCACCAACAAGCATACAATTCTTCAAACTTTTAAACATGGCATAATCCTTGCAAAAGAAATGGGTTTACACTTAAAACTGAAACAAATCAAAAACATGCGATGTATATTCATTATTCACCTTGATTTGAATGAGAAAGATGAGATTTGGCACAGACTTGATTTTATTTAATTTTAATTCCTTAATCATTTAGTTTCCTTCTTATTTTCTCTTTACTGTGGCCGGCCTCTCTCTATGTTTAGTTAGTATATGTGTAAAATGTATGAAGGAAATGGGAATAGAAGTGTTTTAAGTGGTTGGAATGAAGGTTATTCTCATTTTGCCCTTATCATTTTCCTCCTACTTATACTAACCTTTTATTTCTCTAATTGGTTTATTAACTAAGGCACGGCCTAAAATCAATAACCCAATCTCAATTTCCTTATCCCTTTACATTATTTTATTTAATTTATCTAATTAAATGTTCTAAATAATGTTAGTCAAAAGTAGGGTCATTACAACCACATTAAGCATCAAGGTAAGGATACATTCTTTATGTTCTTTGAAGCTTGTTGCGCTTATCATGCCATAATGGATTCACAACAAATAAAGCAACTCTAAATGCTACTATTTGTTTCTAAAGGATCACACCATTTTTCCTTAGCATTGGCAATCAATATGCGTTATTACTTTTAATTTCGAGCATTCTACCTCAATTCTTTCTTGACTTGATATCCTAACATTCATTTTCACTTCACATGTGACATAGAGAGGATTGATAATGATGCTCTCTACCACATAAGCACGCAACTTATGGATATTTTGGAGTTAGGGCATCTAAATTAATTTTTTCTTACTAACGCAAGACTGCGAGAATATCTTCTCGTCGATAAGGATCAAGCCATTTCATTCTAAGTGTCCACCTTCTAATGCGAGGAGAGGAGATGAGGTCTAGGCCCATAATGGGGTAAGAGTTATTCATGCTCAAGATACTATTGAAGACTTATTCTCTTAACTTAGATCCACTTCTAGGCAACTTAGTGTTTCCAGTCTTGAGGTGTAAGGAATTATGCTAAAGAAATAAGCTGGTTGATTTTCAACCACAGTCAGGGGTAACATCGCACTTTCTGATCTTGCCACCACAACTCCTGGTTCGAAGTATAAATCAAAATCGCATTATATTACACCCGTAAAGCTATATCTATGAATTAGTATAACTCATCTACACAACGGATTTTTAAATCATCCACCTCCGTCTCTTAACACAAGTTCGATTCATCGAAGTGACATGGGACACTCTAGAAGCAATCCTTAGGGTCTTTAAATATGTTTGTAGCATAAAGAGGTCTTATAGTCCACCTTGAAGTCTGTGAGGTTACCGAGACTGGGTGACGATGTTGTAAGATTTTCTGACCATTGATGGGATCCAACACTTCACGTATACATATGTCGCCCTCATATATAAACGAGGTCGTGTGCATTGATATCTTGTTTATTTTAGCTGAAAAGCCGAGTTGGGTGTTTATAACTTGATGATTTTTTATGCTTCCTTCACAAATTATTAATGGATGCACATGCGAATATTATGATAGCGTTGAGGGTATGCCCTATGGACAGTTAGGTAGTTTTGATTATGTAATTGTACACTTCACTCTTATGTACTAATCTTGTTTGAAATTAAAGTATGTTTTTCTAGTGTCCATTTATAATGCATATATATAATTGATGGATAAAATTTATATATATAATAAGAAATCCTTAGGTGTAAGTATTTAACTAACTGCAGTTACGAATGTAGTCATAACCATAAGCAATGAATTAGCTAAGGTGGTAAAAGTAAGAAAGAATTTGGATGTTTAACTTTTCTTGGAGTTAATTGGTTTTCTAAAGAGATCACTATACATGTTAATGTAAACACACTTATACATGGTGGGAATTGATCCATCAACAATCTATCACGTACTCAACATTGGCCCAAGTGCACACTCCATACGTTAGAATAGATGATCAATTAATCAATAGCACTACGGTTCTCTACATTAAGAAGTAAAAAGTTAAAAGATAGCAGGTTTATTAAAGAAGTATACTATCCAAAATAGATAGAAGACAAGGTGTTAGTAAAGAAGCTAAATGGGAAGTGGAGAACATTCATAGACAAACGAAAAACAAAGTGTGTCAAAGCTTAGCTTCTTATTGTTCAGGATAGATTAGCCAGTAGTCAACACTAGAGGACATGAACTGCTAACATTCATGGATGCGTACGAAGGTTATAATCAGATTGCCATGTTCTAGCCTAGCCAAGAGCATATGAGCTTCATCACATATAAGGAATTAAACACCTACAAAATAATATCCTTTTAGGTTGAAAAATGCAGAAGCCACCTACCAAAGGTTAGTAAATAATATTTTCTGAGTAGATTGGATGGAACATGGACGTGTATATGGATGATATTTTGATAAAATCCAAGAAGATCCCTAGCCAGTACAGAGCCTAGAAAAAAACTTCTGCAACTCTAAGGAAATTCAACATGAAACTTAACCCACTTAAGTGCACATTATCCGTATAGTATGCAAAATCCTTGCATGGTTAGCAAAAGGAACTGAAGATCATCTTGAGCAAATAGAAGTGATTACTAAAATGGGGACCCTATGAAAACCTAAGGACATGATGAATCTAAATGAGCAGGTGGATGCACTAAATAGATTAATCTTTAATGCCATAAAAAAATCCGTCTCATTCCTTGACTAGGTAAAAAGGGACAGAATTTTGAAAGGAATGAAGCATGCAAGGCAAAATTCCAAGCAGCTTACACGATCATTTGACTACTCAACCAATCCTCTTCAACCAATTACAAGAAAGAAGTCATATTTTAACGATCCAGAATTTTGGTCATTTAAATTGGGATATTTAATTGATTTCAAATATTGAAAAGTTAATTTTGTTGATTAAATACTTGAATTTCAAATATAGCGGTTTATTGGATAAATTAATTATTGAATTAATAATTCAAAATCGTTTAAATAATTAAATCTTGGATTTCAAGTTGGATAAAAATGATTTAAAGGCTTACTTAATTTCTATTAATAAGAATGAAGGTAATAAAACTTTTGAATTGGATTTAAAAGTGATTTAACTGATTTTAAAAATAACTCGTTTTAATTAACGAGTGGAAATAGCATTCCGGAGCACTGTCTCGGATTTTGATGAAACCCGTGTCATTGGATCTGTAATAATGAATTATAATACCCTGTTAAATTTTATGGCAATCAGATGTACCATTTGGCCATGAAAGATCGAAATGCATATAACATGATATTGAAAATTTAATACAATAATTGGGTTCAAAAAGTTATCTTCTGCATACGATCAAATTAAGTCTCAAAATTAGTTCCAATGCGTTTGGAATAAGGGTATAACATAGAGAATGCCAGATGGCACGTCTCGATTGGGGTCCGAAGATATTTTGAGTTTAAATAATATATTCATTTGGATTTGACCATACACTGCCTTGACCCATCATCTTCAGTCCATATCACCTAGTATAGAGCCATACCCCCAATGTCTTCTCTGCTATTATAAAAATATCGCCAGAATAAAGAAAGAAAGAAAACGAGAATTAAAAAAATAAAAATAAAAAACCTATACTTAACTGAAACAAAAATTCTCGATTCCTTGAACTCGTACGGAGTTGAACTTCTAGTCCATGGCCTCAGATTCGAGTGCGACCATCTCTGTTAGTGATCGACTTTTAGGGCAGTGGCTAGGGTTGAAATTTTGAGGATATTGGGTTGGAATTGGTCGAATTGGGTATCGGATTCGTGCTCGTGAGGTAAAGGGGGAGCGGGGACCAGAGTTTGGTGGATTTTGGAAACAGAAATTGTTGCATCAATCTAGGGGGAGTAGTAGGTCACGAGGGGAAAAGGGGGTGTGCGCATGGTTGTTTCGGATCAAGGAGATTGGGCGAGCAAAGTGCGTTGGTGAAGGCGGCGTTCCGTTCCGTGGTTATTTGCTCCATATCAAAGCTTAGAGGTGCGCGGCAATGGCGTGCACAAGCTCGTTTATAGTGGATTTGAGTGAGGAGGGAGAAGAAGATAAGGGAGGATTTGTTAAACTAAAAATGTAATTAATTATTTTATTTTAACTTAAAAATTAATCGATAACTTATCAAATTTATAACTCTCTCATACGAGGTCCGATCGAGATGAAACTTTTTGCGTTGCGCTCGTACCGACGAAAGGTTCGAAATGGAGCTTCTTTGGACGAATTTGAAGACAGTTGAAATTTGGGCTATATCCGGCGTTGTTCGATTTTAGTTCCAAACCGAAACGCCTAGGCGCAACAAAAAATTTCGGTGAGTTAAGCTCACCTTTTTGGACAACTAGCATAATATATAGTTGGTAAAAATTGTTAAATGATTGTTTGGATGAATTATTATATTTATTAGTTGGATTGGATATATTCCCACCTATTGGAGTGAATAACCCTTTGTATACGAATTCCGCCTCGAAGTAGTTGATTTATATTTTATGATTGTATAGCATTTGTGATGTAGGAGAAACGGGTTGGAGGGATCCAACGGGATTCCTTTGAATTGTTCGATAATATTTCATTTATATGGATTATTGAATAATAAATATGATTGTGGACACTGTAGTTATAACGTCGTCGTTATATGTTTGAAAATAAAATCCAATAATGAGAGAAAATCAATATCGATATTAGTTAATTGTTGGGTGGGTATTGGCCTCAAATTAATATTTTAAAAATATTATAAATTGTCATTTAAGTTGGAATTGATTTTTGAGATAAGAAACAATTTTAAAATCTGAAATTGGGTTTCGAAAATATTTTGTTTTAAGGATTATCTATTTAATTTTATCAATATAGTTTTAAAATTATTTAATTTTAATAATCTTACTTTATGGTTATTTAATTACATTAATGTTGTTTTAAAGTTATTTTATTATAGTAATATTGTTTTAAGTTATTTAAATTAAATTAATATTGTTTTTAAAGCTAATTAATTATAGTAATATCATTTTTAAGTTATTTAAATTGATTTAATATTGTTTACAAAGTATTTAATTATACTAAAATGGTTTTAAAGTTAATTAATTATGGTGATATTAATTTAAGGTTATTTAATTATATTGGTATTATTTTAAAGTTAATTATTTATATAATATGTAAAGAGTTATCAAAATGTGATAAGGTTAATTATTTAAGAATAATTATGGTTGGGAATTAATAATAAGGATTATTAATAAGGTTTTAAAATAAATTAATGTTATTTATAAAAATGGTAAAGATTATTTATTATTATTATACAATATTTTGAAAGTATTAATTATTATTATTAAGATGTTTTAAAATTGTCAAATTTCATTTATTTATAATGTTTATTGTTAATAATTATTATTATATAATGGTGTTTGAAGTAAAAGATTTTAATTGTTTATAAAAATTTTAGAGACCCATGGATAGAGTTGAAAGACTTAGATTGTCTAAAAGAGCTTAAAAACAGTTTGGAGACGTAAGGAAGATTATTTACAAGGTGAGGAGTTTTATAAATGGTTAGGTATTTATAAACAGACTTAAGACACAGGTTTATCGATTTATAAAAGAAGTTTTATAAATGGTTTGATAAGTTTGATGAAATGGTTTAAAAATGATTTAAATAATTATAAGGAGTTTTTGAATGATTTTTGAATCGAATAAAAATGGAATCTCTCAGTGTGTAAAAATACTTATATCGTTGAGATAAGTATATGGATATTTTCTAAGTATTGAAAATATAGAAATCGATGGATATCTCTTTTAAAAGTATTCTTATACAAGTAATTTACAAATGTTTTATTTATGAAAGATTTATAAATTAGGGCTAATGATTGCTTATATAACGTTGTTTTCCCTATGGAATTAAATCCCTAATTGAATGTTTTTTAATCGATAGTTAAATAACCGACTATCGAATTTGGACCCAAACGTAACTTTGCAAATATCTAGGAGAAACATGTGAGTTATATGGCACAGTCATCTCCGATGATGATGTACTGTGCGTATAAATCTTGTTTCGTTCTCCTAGGACAATGATAAGGAAATCTTTCCACTAACGGTTAGGAGCTGGTCTCTGATCTTATCTTGACTTTTTAATTCCTAAAGAACTGAGGTTGAGTTTACCAAAAATTATTGAATGTTGTTTCGAAGAGACCAAGGTCGGGAATGTTATCTAAAAACCACTTCGATCCAACGAACGTGTTTCGAACTGAAGACATCTTGAAGATGGTAGAATTAGAGACGGAGCTCTCAAGTGTTTCGTTCAGTCCCAAAATAAACTTGTATGAATGATTGTTGGTATTGCATTTTTGCTTCAAAGGAAGTATTAACATTCCAAGTGGGAAGTGCTATATAAAAAGGTAAAACGTAGCCTCAAACCTCATCAAACGGGAAATGATAAATATCGGGCATGTAGTAGGGCCAAGTGGGTAGCTCCCAAATAGGATATGGTCATTCAAAATCTTGATCGGTTACTATTTGTTTTTGTATGCTTCAGGGCCCAAGCGGGGTGATCATATTTGGTACTAGTAGTCAAGTGGTAGGCCAGTCCTATATGGCAGAGGTACAAGATGTTCTTGTCAGACCCCAGTGCATTTATCTAGAGATGTACCTTCGGAAGGTAGTTCCTTACATTTTCATAGTATGGAATCCAATCTCCAATACGTGCCTTATAGTTTTGATTGTATAACTTAGTATGCTAGAATTTAATAATGTAACAATTTTGGCTAAGATTAATAAGTATTTGTATCTAGACCCTATTATAATATTAGAGAATTTCATATAAAATGGCTTTGGTTATCGTAAGGTAAAAAACCATCCGTGTTTATGTGCGGCGAGGTCTTACGGGATAATTTTAATTTCAAAGATTTTTATATAACTTAAACGTCCAGTTAGGTGTGTTTTTCTCATGCTGGTTTTCCAGACTGACTCGGGTTTTATTTTACTATAATGCTCGGGACAGAACAAGCATATTGCAGATTAGTTTGTATGCTTCGAGCTTCAAGAGACCGGTGGGAGTCCCAGAGACGTATTCACGTAGATGGTTATTTTCTGCTATTTTCGCTGTTGTATTTATCAGCAATTGGAAGGATAGGTTGATATAACTGTCCAGGCTGAAATAGATTAGTATACTCGGATTAATGTCTGTATATACACATATTACAATGTTGCTTTTGCATAAATATTTGTGGTATATTATAGATTATTCGTTCTGCTGTGAGACTCTATGTTGTTTTGTTTTTCTTCTTATCTTCTTCCTTCTTTCTTTTTCCTCTAATAATCCGATTTTCTGGCATTCGATTGCTCGTCATCAAATATAGTGGATTTAGCAGTGTCGATTTTCGAGGGTCAAAAATCCGGTTCGTTACATATATGTATACACAGTTGTGACTGATTAGGTTATTAGCGTAGCAATAGTAACAGGGGATAAAGGAATACAACAGCTGATATATAACACCTACAAATGATTATCTAGCATGGAACTAAAATACACTTTATAGAAAAGTTAGGATATAGCCATTAACAGCTAAGATATTACATCTATATTTCAAGCCCTATGCCATCAAAGTATTTCCAACAACCTCTTGAGAAAATACCTCATAAACTAGAAACATACAGATTCCTACTCAAGTGGTTGATCGAGCATAGCCAATATGATATTCCTGTTATTCCAAAAATGCAATCAAAGTGTGGGCTTTAGCCAATTTTATATTAGAATGCAATAAACAAGTCAATTATCAAGCTGAAGATTTGAAGAAGAAATGTAAAAAATGGTAGTAGTATGGAAATGACATGTTAAATGAATATGGTATAGGAATTGCATATATAATAATTAAGTTAGATAGCCAAAATCTCTATGGTGCAGTACATCCTAGTTTCAAAGCCATAAATAACATAGCTGAATACGAAGCACTGGCTGTTGGGTAGAAAATGGTGAAGATCATGAAGGTAACATGTTAAAATTTATTATACAAAATACAAGAAAGCTACCAGGTTAAGGAGCCAACACTTGTCAAATGTATGGAGTTATCTAAGAAGATGTTGGCATTGTTTGAGCAGTTTATTAACGAGAAAATTTCCTATGAGAATATTCATATATCGATCCTTTGCCAAATTATTAAGCATCAAAGGTGGAAATGATATGAAAGCAATACCAACGGGACACCTTGTCGAACCCAACATAGCGGAGACTAAAAAATTTCTAGTCCTAATCCGTATTTAGCAAGCTAGAGAACTCAAGAGGATTTGGACCAAAATGACACAACTCTTGCAAACGACATCCCATCTGCACAAGAAGGCCTATAATAAATCTAGATGACTCCACGTAAGTAGTTCTTAGTTTAATGGCACTTTACCAATAAAGAAGAATGCAGCTAGCAAGAACGGATATCAACCTCCATACTTTGCTTTCTTTATGAGACATTATACAAAAGAGGATATTTCAACTTTTTATCTTAAATGCATCACAAAAGTGGAGGGAGCTTTGATATTAAGGGTAGTTCATGAGAGATAATGTGTAGATCGCATTAGGGGACTCAAATTAACAAACAAAGTGCTAAGCCAAGCTTACTATTGGTCAATGGTGCATATAGATACACAGGACTTTGCCCACTGATGTGATCAATGTTAAAGTTATTCTAGTACCCCAAGATTGTCCTTGCACGAACTTACTCCAATGTCTAGTCTATTGTCCTTTTAATACATCAGGCATCAATCTTATTAAATCATTCTCTATGTCAAAAGAGGGAGCTAAATATGTTGTAGTTGTCATTTAGTACTTCAAGAATTTGGTTGAAGTTGACCACTTGTAACTATCACTTCAAAGTAAATAGTAAGATTTATAGTGAAAACATCATAATCTGGTTTGCAATCCTATAGAAAATTACATCAAACAATAGGATGTAGTTCGAGAGTAAATAATTTGCTTAATTTTGTGGAAGAAAAAGAATAATCAAGAGCTACTCCTAAACAGCACATCCACAAGCGAATGGCTAGGTGGAAACATCAAGCAATACTATCAAGAAATTACTCAAAAAGAGATTTACCAAAGTCAAAGAGAAGTGGACAAAAGAACTAGCTCTAGTTTTATGGGCATATTGGACTTAAAATCTATCACCTACAAGGCATACCCTATTTTCCCTATCGTACGATTATGAATGGACATACCGAACTTCAACTTGATCACCAATGGGGTTTAGCCCATTTTTCTTCTCACATGGTTATGAAAAAATTTCTCCCAATAGAATTGGAGATTCCATCCCACAAGCGTTTACCATATATGAATCATAATGACAAGAGAAGAGATGGGGTTGCAATTCAAACTATGGCATATCAACAAAGAATTTCCATGTGTTACAACACCCAGATCAGAGTATCAAATTCCACAAAAGAAATTTGATACTCAGGAAGGTTATGGCGAACACCAAACACCCGACCGATGGTGCACTAAGACCAAACTGAGAAGGACCGCTGGTTATTTTGGAAGCTCTAGCTAATGATGCATAGAAACTATAAAGGCTATATAAAATTTAGTATCTAGAACATGGAACGCTGAGCGCCTTAAGCCTATTTCATTTGAATAATTATGAAGGAAATAAATGTATCATTGAATGTATTAAAATTTATATGATGATAAATTGGATGTAGGGATATTTGATGACCTTAACTAGCATAAAAATCATGTGAGTGTTCACTCATATTTTTTGAAGGAACCATAAAAAATCATGGAGTTGTAAACACACAGCTTGACTTTTCAATCAAAATAAATTGAATGTAAATATATTTGATAGTCCAAACTAGTATAAAATTCTTAGGTGCCTTCATTTATAATTTGTTAAGTAACTATACAAAAATATTGGGTCATAAACAAACAGCTCGACTTTCTAACCAAATTAAACTGTACATAAGAATATCAAGCGGCCGGAACCATTATAAAATCCTGTAGTTCCAAAAATAACAAAGTGAAATCATGGTTGTAAACATATGACCCTACTTTTCAACCACAATCAAACTAGTCTGCTCAAAGCAAAGGAAATCCATTTTAATGCACACTTGAAGGCAATAACTTGGTTTCTAAAAATGGCGGCTAGTAACATATATACTATGCTGAAGTTCAAGAAACACATCATATAAATGATGAATTAAAGCGAGATCAATAAATGATGCACCCTCGAGACAAGTAATCACACCCATAGAGAAGATGGGTCCCTCCATATTACAAAAGCCAATCTTGTTCTAGCTTAAATCTTATGAAAATCTTATGTCCATTATGGAAAGTGATGCAGTTTCCTTTACCCTAAGTGGAGGTACACAACAGAGCATAAGCACCTCCTATTGAATCCCATTATCAAAGATCTTACCCTTCACAGGAACCACCATTTCATTGGGTAACAATTAGATCTATATAAATCAAAGGAAGTACGATATAATAAATACCCCTAAATGTGAATTATACCATTATGGAAGCAATGAATAATAACATATAACATTAAAAGATTAAAAAGGAAACTTGAAAATTCTAAACAGAGCAAAGGCGAGGGAAGGAAAAAATCAAATCCCATTTTTCACATATGTTGTTGCAAAGTAAATTTACATGCATACATGCTAGTTACATACTAACAAATTATTTGCATAAATACAATTATATAGCCATATAATATGATTTTACACATACAAAGGGATATTTATAAATTTTTACAAGGCTTAGTTTGAATCTGAGCTTAGTCTGTCATTCAAAAGGTACATGGCCTTCCCTTTATCATCGTACGCTATAGAGAGGGGATCAAAGACATTAGGACCCAATAATCTAGTTCCTAATGGAACAGATAGATATTGTGGTAGGGGTATCGTAGAATTCTAGGGCATAAGAGAACGATTGTTTAAAGGGACATCAAAATTTTCTTCAACAACTATGGAGGACTGTCCGTGTTTACCAGCGGACACATAATGGGTATCGTAAATGGTGTCGGTCTAATGATTCCTACCATGATGTAGGAGGAAAATTAGGCCTGTTTTTTCAAAAATGAAAGATCGAGCTCCAAAAAAGCTTAAAGGATGCCCATATCATGTCCAAACCAGATCTTGAACATTATATGCTTGACCTCCTCCTTGAGTAATTCGTATACCAAATCAGGGCATTCTGGAGAAGTTTACGCTAAAGAGCATGACCCGAACAAAGCTATCTCACCTATGAGTACATAAATATATCCAATAGTAACATCCTCAATATATTCAGCCTCAGAATGATGCTGAACCCTAGTCTTCCTCTTGGACCATCCTTGCAACTTCACATACTGGCCATGAGATCCAAACAGCCAATCAACACCTTATCACATGCAAGTTCGCTCCTTGCGAAGTTTTTCCAGTTTGGCTTCATAGGAAGTTTTAGCTTATCAAGCTTAGATTGGTAGTAGAGGGTGGGCTTATTCTTCCATTCCTTAACAAGGCTTGTGTAACGGCCTGCTATTTCTAACCATTCAAATTGATAATCATCCACTAATGTCAGACTTGAGTTGCTCAAAACAACAGATTTTTAATTATATTTGGCAAAACTTAGCATATACAGTAAATAAATCAATCACAGACACATAGTAATACGACAATAAGCAGTGGAATTTATAAATAGTAGTTTATGAATCTACTAATGAACATCAGAGTTTAAAACAAAATACAACATAAATCTCAAATATAGGTTAGGCTCAAATACAAAAGTAATTGACAAGACTAAACATGAGAAACTGGAAATAAAAAAACACTGAATAGATATAAGATAGATCTTCAAGCAAAGCTCCAATCTCTAAAGGTGATTCTCAAATGCTGTGGCACTCAGTCTGACCTAAGCATAAAGCAAAACACAAAACACCCGAGTCTGGATTAACATTCTTATACCAGTAAATCAACTCAAGTGAAATGTCCAAATGAAATACAATATAACTTAAAGGATGTTTGGGATTTCCATCCTTTAAGGATCCGAGGAACTGTCAACTATGTAGTAATACGCTATTATAATATATCTATCAGTAGAGTATTAAATAGCGTTAAGCCGTTACCCATATCCCTCTTAACACATTTATATGTTCCCATAGTCTATACAGTAACATAAACTTCACCAAACCGATGGTTTACCCAGAGGGCACTCCATATGTATGGTATAAAACAAACTCGTAGAAGATGCGATAAGGCATGTGACAAGCCATGCGAGGCAATGTCCAGGGTAGGATACTACCATTTTGCGGATCCAGACAGGTGGTAATGCGTAGCAGCTACTACTGTCCACCTCGAGACACACTCCCAGATCAAAGGTGCACCCAATCAAATCAAAAGGTAATATAATGGTATCGAAGGAAAGTGCCCGACCGGAGGTGCGACCTTAGTTGGGTCGGCATGGCTCCTGTTTTAGCCACATCAAGCTGACTCACAGGAGTCAGGGCTGCATTAATACCTCATATAGACGTTGCAAACCATCCTACTTCGTTTTGGATTCTCCACCACGTACACGGTTATTAAAGTGGTTTTCGGTATTGGCAAAGAGCATGATAATATCTGATCCCGGTCTCTTTAACAACCAAATGCTTATTTCACACCGTCGCCATTTACATTTCAAATAGTTCATACTTCGCATCAAAATATCACATTCATTTCAAAAATCATATCATTTAGAAATCGTGTTTACTTTCGAAATCATATCACTTAAAAATCATAACCAAAAATAATTTAAACCATCATATCAAAATATTCGCATTTAAATCCATTAACTCTCAATCATAACAGTTCCAACTTAAACAGTTTATATATTGGAAATAGTTTATATATATTAAAATAGTTATAAATTAAAAATAGTATATATATTTAAAAATAGGTTATAGATTAAAATAGATTATATATTGAAAATAGTTTATATAATAAAGAGTTCATATCGAAAATAGTTTCAAATTAGAACGGTTTCTTCAAATTTCACAAATCAATTCAAATCAACTTTAGTTCCAAGGTTCAGTTGAAATCAATCTCAATTCAAACTTTCAAATTCTTCAAATCCAAGTTTGAACTACACATTTAAACCACTTCCAATTAAATAGGATCCAACATTTAAATATTCAAATAATTTACAATAACTCAATTGATATATTTTAACTACATTCCAAAATTCAATTTTGATTTTATTTAAATTTGAAAATATACACTTAATCATTTTAATAACATTTAAATGAAATCTCAAATTACAAATTTAAATGAAATCAATAATTAAATATCTAACTTCAATTATTTTAAATTCTAAAAATGTTCATTTAATCACTTTTATAAACATTTAAATAAAATCTCAAATTCAAATTTAAATCAAAATTAAATATTTAATTTCAATGATATTTAAATATGAAAATATTCATTTATTCACCTTTAATCAAAATCAGGTTATCAAGTTATAAAATCATATCAATAAAATCTCAATTTAATAAGTTTTCAAATCAATTTCTATATAAGTACAATTTTTAAACAAATTAAATTACAAATAAATTTCAATCTATCATTCCAACCATAATTTATTAAAGTTATTACAAAAATCTTTCTTCAAAATATTAATAGAAATTTAAATAAATATTTAAAACATATTATTATATGTATATGGTAAATTAAATTTTATTAAATTAAATATTATTATTAAATTAAATCTATTGTATATCTTATTTTATATATTTTAAAAATAATAAGGTTATAACTAAAATTTATAATTTACATTTCAAAACTTAACTTATAATTTTAAAATTTCCAAAACATATAATTTTAAAATTCTAAATTTTACACATATATTAAAATAAAATATTTATATTATAATTTAAAAATCAGTACTTATTAAAACTCGTATATTTTCTTTCAAAAAACTTTGAAAATCATTTTCGAAAAATAGACCAACAATGTCCGTATATAATATTCTATCCTATGGTCAAGTGATACAGATATTTATCATTTCAATCCATAATATAAAATTTAATATTTACAGGTATATATCATTTCAACCTGCAATCCCAAAATTTCAAAATCAATGAAAATCTCTTGGGTTTGTCATTTCAATCCATAACGATTTTTCGCTATTCTACAAGATCATTCAGGTATGTATCATTTCAATCTATAAAGAATTTCTGAACTAACTAGGAACTTACAGAGTGAGAACAAATATGATAATAATATAACATATCAACAATAGGTGTATATCATCGGTAACAAATTTAAATATAATACATACAATTAAATAACAATTCAAATTTAAATAATATAACAATTGCAGATAATGGCATATCATAACTAACGATTAAATAAATTAACGATTCAAATTTAATAGCATATTTCAATCGTCTTTTCATGTTAACTATTACTAAATATAAGAATGTCAATCGTGAGTGATTGCTCACCTATTGAGATTATGGAGACAAGGATGGCAAAGATAGTGACATGGACATGCGTCCGGATACGGACACGACATTCGGGTCCGGATATCGACGAAGCTAGAAACTTGATTTGATAAAAACAAATTGAAGCTAGCTTGAAATAGATAGATACAAAATATATATGTTACATTATTATTATTATTTCCTTTTCTTAACAAAATTAAAACAAAAATTAGAAATAAAAATCCTTATACATATATTGAAAATCAATATTCGATCTAAAATACATATTAAAATAATTTTTTTTATGTATATATAATTTAAAATTAATATTTAACTCAAAGCACATAAAGTAAAATCTTTATATACATATTGTATTGCAAAATCGTTATTAAAATTTTAAACATACATTAAAATGAAATAAACAACTTTATATTATCTTCAAAAAATCAAAACAGATAATATATATAACTCTAATATAATATATATATATATATATATATATATATATATAACTCTAGCAGATTATATATTATACTCTTTTTTTATGATAAGAACGAGAAGAGAAGGCTAGTTACTGCTATAGCAAGTCACGACTAACATATAAACATTATAAACATCATTTTAATTAAAAATCAAAACATAAATAAAAACAATATATATACATAGAAGAGAGCATATAAGGAAGGCTGCAGCTAGTCTGGAGCAAAACAAAGACGAGTGGCTTCAAACAACAATCAAGCTTATATATGCAAACATATATATTATCCATGAATGAACAAGTACGATGGGTTTTTGTGAAAAACATGACAGAGGGGAATGCGATCTTTGGCTTTAAGCAGGGGCGTGGATTTGCAGTCTTACATGGTGGGGCGGTTGTTCGACTGCAGCCCACATGCGTGGAGGTAGGGATGTGGTGCGGCTGGAGGTAAGAGAATGTGTGGCGGCAATTGGTTTTGTCATGGGTGGAAGGGAGATGAAGCGGTAGAGAAGGAAACGGCTTAGGGCGCGAATAGGCTGAGGCGAACTGGAGCGGAAATGTGTGGTGGAGCAGTTCGGGAGGGCATTGTATATGCGGGTTGCTCAGGTTTGGTCGGAGGGGAGGAGCATAGGCTTACTCCCATGTTCTAAAATGCACTCTTTTAAATAAAGAACATAACTCTACACTTTTAGTAATTAAATCTATCTTTATCCATTTATTCATTCACTTAATTTCAAATATCACTTTATAATCTTATCTCCTCAAAAACTCAAAAATGGCTTCCTCAACTCAAAACCATAAGGCTCTCCAAGAAAACTAAAAGCTTTTTCTTCAATGAGAAACATGTCATTGAAGCCTATATGGAGTACACTACTTTCGGAAAAGTTTATCCCGAAAGATTTGCTAAATTCGAAGATTTTTCCTCTTATGGTTTACATGAAATTTGTTTTGAAAATTAAATTCTTGGTGTAATTGAATCTTCTAAAAATGATTTTATTTGTTATTTGGATTTGGTCAAAATGTTTTCTGCAACTTTAAACGAAAAATTTTATCAAGGAGAAGAAGGTCAAGTTTGGAGTAGTGTTAATGGTACTCAACTTGTTTTGAATTATGATCATTCGGGTAATATTCTTGTTTGTAAATCTAGTGGAATTGACCTCTTCATTTTTCAAATTGATGAACAAAATCATGAAGTTTTTCATGATGTTTTTGAAAGTGATGAAGGATTTGAATTTAAATACAAGAATATTCGACCAAAATCAAGATTTATACAACAAAGTATCACTTTAAGGACGTAACCCTACCCAAAAAAAATTTAAAGCTCTTTTTGCTATTTATGATAATTATAATATCAATTAGGAATAAGTCATTTTAGATGAATTTATTCAAAAGAACATTTCTAGACATGAAAACACAATCTTCCATGGTGTGCATCTTACTAATTTTCACATATTTTGGTGTTGATTTAAGAGGAGAAAAATCTATCCCTTGAAATATTTTCGACAAAGCCAAAGTCTCTCTTATGTACATTCCACCATTTTTCGAACCATATGAGACACATCTCGAAAAGGAATAAAGATTGACATGGGAAGAAAAACAAAAATCCAACAACAAAAAGAAGAAGATGGCGATTAAATGGAAGTGGAAGAAGAGGAGGAGGAAGAAAGAAGCGGATACTTCCTTAGAAAATTTTGCAAACCATTCCACCCCTAAACCAAGAGATCCTAAGGAACCAAAAAAAGTTTCTTAAAAACCAAAGGAAGTTTAAGAGATCATTTAGTAAAAGGTTCACTGCTCTTCCCAATAAAGTGGAAAAATACTTTGGAAAGATCATTCACAAATTGAGCTACTTTTCATCATCATTATCTACATCTTTCTAAGCTTATCTAGTTGTTTTCTTATGATATCCAGCTTTGTATTATGTGCTTTTGGTTTAAGTAAATGTCTTTTTATGTATTTTCTTTATTAATCATTGAAATCCATGTACGCTTTAATTCTAAGTAATTAAACATATTTTTTATTCTCTTATATTGTTTATTAGTCTCTGAAAGTTATAAATATATATAATGGTACAAGGTAAAAAACAATAATAAATATACTAGTTTTGAAAACTTAGGTATGTATGTTGACATATATGTTACCTTTATGTCGACATATAACTTGCAAATAGCAAAAAATTTAAATTTAAAAATACAAATAACTACCATCCATTCATTCATTCCAAATGACTTTCTACATAAGCCTATTTCTTTTAGAAACTCACTCATCATTTTATTCTGTATTCTCTTTTTATTCCAAACATATTTTTACAAATATGTCTTCTCCACATTAAAAATTGTATGAAAATCTTGAACATACTCTTCAATCTTTCAAAGATATTCTCTCTTTTATGCTAAGAAATCAAAGACATTTAGAGTTGAGTCAAATGCAGATGATCAAGGTATAGGGAACGCATTTTGATGCCCTTCGATGGATGATTTCTTCCTTAATCAAGAAACCAATAATCGGAGTGCACTATTAATAAGGATAATGAAGACTGGGATGCCATCAAAGCAGATCCAATCTTTGAGTACGACGGTTGAGTTGAAGTTCCTCGAAATGTCTAGTTATTAGGTTTTGATTTGGTATGTAAATAAATAAATAAACATATATTCTTAGGATTTAGTTTGAATGATTTGGTTTGAATATTAGGATTGAATTTGATTGGTGCAGATTATTTGAATTGTGTGTTTGATTTGGTTTGATTAGGTTGTACATAATTAGATTAGTTTATGTATAGATTGAATTGCATAAATAAAATCTACTTTATAAATTTTTCATTACCATACATCATCATGCTTAATAATGAATAGTGTATTGTTTATCATATATCATCACATATATCATTTCAAATTAGATTATTGATTTTGAACCTATAGTTTCTAAGTATTTCATTATGGAGGATTTTTATTTTTTTACCCATTTTTGTTGATGACAAAGGGGAGGGAATATAAAATATACATATGCATATATTCAGAGGGAGTTATCTACCCAAGGGGAGTTATATCCTATTTTATATATAGGATATTAATGGTTGTCATCATAAAAATGGGGAAGATTATTAATACCTAAATTATAGATTTTGATGATAACAACCTTGATAACGATAATATAAATGTGTGTAAGAAAATAGATACTGATGATTTCCAAGTTATATAGTTTATAGTGCCGAATATTACATAAGCATTGAATCGAGAACTGTACAATATAAAGACCCAAGAAAAGGACATAAAGACTCATGGTATAAAGATGACGACATGAAGATCTCAAGACTATAGTATAATATATAGAGTCATAGAATATTGTTACAGTCCCCAGTAGCAATCTTTGATCTCTATTTCCTATTTTCTTATCCTTTATTTTATTTTAAAAATAAATATTTTTAAAAATAAATATTTTTAAAAATAATTTATATATCTTTTTCAACGTTTAAAATGTGTATAAACCATGTTTAAATTATTTGACAAAGTATAAAAATATTTTACAAAACATAAGATTTTAAAAATATTTGAAAACAAAAGAGTTTTCAACTTTCAAGAGGTATGTCGATGTATACCCTATGAGTACATCGACATACCTGTAACAAATTTGAAGCTCAAATTTTCAAATGAAGTGTCTAATCGTCGAAACTCTTCGTGGATGGACAGGTCTATTATTCTCTATAAATAAGGAGTTTGAAACGAAGTCTTAACAACTAATTTCTTGTTTCTTCTCTCTTCTTACTTTACCAAAATTTCTAGTAAAAAATTTATTCGAAACTCTTCAAATTCAATCAAAACCAATTCAATCTTCATTATATTGATTCTCTAAAATTTACTCTCTAATTTCAATAATCACCCTCTCTCTCTCTCTCTCTCTCAAATTGTAGGTTAAAGCATCGTCCAAGAGGCTATTGGATCAATTATATCTAAAGTTCAAGAAATTATCTTTCGAAAAACCATCAAACACTAGTTGTTATTACTTGGGTGTGATTGTAGCCCATTCAAATCATTTGGTTGTGCTTGGTACTCTGCAAATCCAAGTGGGTGTGCTTTTAGCCCATCCAAATCAAGTGGGTGTACCCTAAGCCTAGAATATGAGGAGGGTGTATCTCATAGCCTCGGAATCGAGATTGTAATTGGGTTTACCTTCTGCACATTTAAAGATTGGAATTTGAAAAGAAATCTATACAAGCAATTGTATCGGACTGGATGTTGGAGAAATCTGAACCGGCATAAAATCTTTGGTGTCATCTCTCTAACTCTCTACTTTACTTTAATACTTCTATTTTATGTGTGTTTGATTATTGATACAATTATGTGTTGAAAATATGCGATTTAACATAAACTTAAAAGAAAATTAAAAATATTTACAAAAGTTATAAAACATTATTCGCCACTTCTCTAGTGTTTATTTAGTCTTAAGATCCATAATTCTACAATCCATAGTACATCGAACTCCTCCAGTCCAATATTTGGACCGGAAGAGTATGATCGAATTGGGTGTAATCGGATAATTTATCCTATGTTGTTAACTTAGACCAATGTCAAGAGGCAGACAAGGTGAAGGGATGATACTCAGATTCTATCATCTGGAATAAAGTCCTAGAGACAGGACTCGGTGGGTAGCAGAATTACAAAAGGTACTATCCCACTCATGACCCAACGAGACACACTTAGTCAAGGTCGAGTGGTAGAAATCAATAGGCAATGTCAATCATGCCCGAAACTGGCGACATCGTAGTAGTTAGGATATGAACATCCAAACCATTGTTTCCTAAAGACAGGAAACAACGTTGTACTCGGTCTATTTATTACTTGTTAATGATCGAAGGGGACTCAAGAAAGGTAAACTGGAATAACCACAGAGTTGGTTCAATGTTAGTTTTGTTTATCCAAACTGTAGCACTTTAGTAATAATAAATAGAACTAAGTAATGGAATATAATTAAATAAATTGCAAAAATTTTACTTATATGTATAGAGTTACAGTAAATAAAAGCATTTCATAGACATAGGTATGTATAGTATGGATAAATTGCTGTACAAGCGGTTATATTATATCCAGGAAGTTGTAAATAGGCGGGAATAGTATATAAAATGTCAAAATAATATATAAAATTCTAAACTATAAATGAGAAGAGATTGAAATAGAAAAACAATCATTTATTACATTCATTTTTAGGTACATTAGTTGCGAAGGCCGATCCCGCACAAGCACAGCCTATATACAAATGGAAAACAAAACGTACAACCAAAAAGAGACAAAACGAAACTATTTTTTAAAAGAAAAATGAAAAATTCTTCCTCTATGCCTTTTTCTTCTTCTCACTCTCACCACTTTCATCGCCCAAAGCATCGCAACTTCTAGCCATTGTCAGCCTTTGGTATGCTGCATCCAAAGGAAGTGGTGTCACCTTCCGTAATAGTGATGGTAGGATCGTCGGGCCAGTCAGCATAGGTCTCGAAAGTCTATATAAAAGTGCCGGTGTTGCTTCCTTTGAAAACTTAATGGTAATAGAAAGGATTCTTGGAGAAGGCTTTGGTTCTTCAATTCCAGTTTATATTTTTAGCCTAGGCTCGATTTTAATTTTTAGCATGGATTTGTTAGTTTTTCTACTTCTCTTCCATGAAAATAGGTTCAGTTGGGCCCGTTGCGCTAGTAATGGTGACATCTTTCCCTAGAGACTTTGAAGTGTCATCCAATCCCTTTAGATCTACATTTTTTTGAATCGAGACAGGCAATGGAGCTAGAGAGAAGGAGTGGAGTGACTAGTTCTACAAAAAGGGAGGTAGACTCAATGGGTAACAGTGGAACCCGGGCCTTGAGTAAGTGGTGGTGAAGAAGGTAGAAGAGATGGATGACCTGTGAGTTCACAAACGAAGAAGTAAAGATTAGAAACAGTCCTAGACAGAAACCGAAGCTTCTCGAACACCGAAGAGACGAGAGAAATACCTTTGCCAAGACTGGATTGTTGGACATGAGACTTAGACATTTCCCCATCATCTATTGTGGACTACAATGACAGAGTGACGAAGGGGGGATGTATGGTTCGTCGAAAGTAATTATTGTGGAAGCTAGAATGATAGTTTGGGTGGCCTTGGAGCTGGCCTCCTCGAATGTTGGAATCTTCACTACAAGCGTTTGGATTTTAAAAGGTAATTATTCTATGTGACCAGATGCACTTAGACCAGCAGGTGTTTCTGCGGTAGCTTTAGCAGTAGTGCACTCTCTACGGCTAGGATCGCTTTTCCCTCCTCTAGTTTTGGAATGATGCCGGTGTTAAGGTATTTAGCTTTTAATTCGTCTTTGGTGAGGCCTTCGCCAGATAGCTTCACATAATGTACTACTTCTTCTTGAGCATCAGCAAAAGTGACAAAAAAGTGCTTCCTAACCACTTCAGGTTCTTAAACTAGATGATGTTAGCGAAGAACTACCGAATGGTGGAATTCAAGTCCTATTTTTCCTTGCTCGCCTTACCCTTTAGCTCAATTAGCTCATTCATGGTTGCGGCAAGGCTGTGTAGCTATAATATTTAGCAGTTTTGTAGCGGTGGAGGTGCAAAAATTTAGAGCGGGGATATAGCAGAAAATAGCGGAGGTTCAAAATGCTTCATTATATATAAAACAAAATATTTAAAGCTAATTTATTCTCATTCTCACATCATTTGTATAGAAAAAAGAAATATTGTTTAATCTTATATAACATAACCGAAGAAAATCGTGTTTCATGCAAACTAGAATTGGTGGCTACAACGGATTTTTGACTTATGTTATGCACTTATGCCTTACAATTAAGTATTTACTCTAACTTTATGATTTATTATAAAAGAGAATTAGCCAAATCAACCATTGTGTATTAGTATTGATAAAGCGGGTACTAAAAAGCCTTGATTTAGCGAGTGTAGCAGAAAATAGTGGGGCTTAAAGTGGATCTACTATTTAATAGTACTAAATTAAAATAGTATAGTAGTCGAAGGGTGCAATGGGCTATAGCAAGGATTTTGTGGGTCTTTAACTGCACAACAGCAAGGTCAACCCGAGCCCCCAGTTTCTCTACTTTTACTAGGAGTAAGGTGGATTCAAGCTTCTCATTGTTAATGCGGAGTTCATAGATGTCGGCATCCTTAGCCTAAAGGGCCTTATCTTTTTCTACGATGGCCGATTCCTTGGTCG
The DNA here is from genome assembly GCA_030765085.1 of Allium cepa. Lineage (NCBI taxonomy): Eukaryota > Viridiplantae > Streptophyta > Magnoliopsida > Asparagales > Amaryllidaceae > Allium > Allium cepa. The sequence continues at coordinate 561,449,556 of CM060938.1, forward strand.
CATTCTGCATCTTGAGATTGGCATTCTCTTCATAAGTAGTTTTTGCATGGTTTTTTGTCACAATCCCTGCTTGATTGTGAGCGTTTCTTAACTCTTCCACCAAGTCTTCGGCGTGCCAAAGTTTGAGCTACATCTCTTTCTTGTATAGCTTTTTTCAACTCCTCCTTGTATTCCTCAATGATTCTATCATATCTCTGCTTCTCTAACTCAAATGACTAGATATCAATTTGGTGAATTCTATTGATGTCAAAGAGGAAAAAATCAAGTTTTTTCCATTTAATCTCCTGGTTTATAAGCTTGTGGAGACCTTCAACTCTACGGTTGGCCACTTCCATTGGAGTATCTTTCAATTCATGGTTGAATTTGACCCTAGTCGGGAAGTGGTTTGGGATGACAACCTGCATTCTGCTTGGAGGAGGTATAGGTGGAGATGTAAGGATAGAGACCTCTTTGGATTGAGGGGGTAAAGGAAAAGTATTGGCAAGAGAGAGTGATGCTGGAGATTGAGGTCAAGACTGGGGAACAGTGGATGAAGAATCATGGCAATCATGCGAGTCCTTATGTCTTTTCCCTTGATCGTATATATGCTTCTCCTCCATATGTCTTTTCTTCCTCTCTCTTTCCACCTAGTGGTTAAATTCCACTTAGCACCGTTTGGCTTTCCTTCGTGCTATTTCTTCATTTGTTTCTCTTTCTCTTTAAGAGATGGAATAAGGAGGATATGGTTCAAGAGTTTTTCACCTTTGGTCAGAGACACCAAAGTGAAGGTAGCCAAATCGGTCTCTCCCCATTATACCTAAAATGAAAAAGTGGATTGTATCAGTTTTAGAACATTGGAATATAGGCAAATGCAAGGTTTGAGTGTTCATGATCCTAGATATATGTGGAGTGCTGATGTTGCCCTCTATGAACTGTTTTCAGAGGTAATAAGGATGTAGTCTTGCCTTTATCATCTAGGATGCCATCAATGGGGAAGCTGAATCCAGGAGAATGCTCCTTAAGAATATCATCGATAAGAATGTCGAAATAACTTAGCGAATCGAAATTTTTTTCCGTAACCAATTAGAGGAGTCACCTCTGTTGTTGGTATCATGCTTGATTCTGCAGTCTATTAGGTCTAGATAACAATTTGCTTCAAACCGTGGATAGGAATTTTGATGCCATCTGAAAAGGTCTCTTCATACGACTCATCTCCTCCTTGATTGAAGTCCTCGTCATCATTGCCTCTTTCATCACCTTCTTCTTCATTTTCTTTCTCTTCTCCTTTTGCTTCTCTTCCTTCTCCTCCTCTTTCATATATCACTTCCATTTCATTTTTTTCTTCCCCTTTCGTTTGCACTTCACCAACAACATTTACTTCGCTGCTCTAATCAATGGATTTATCGATGATCATCATGTCGGATGAGCCTCCAGCACCCCTTTGTATATCTTTATTAGATCTATGAATAGGGTAGAAGACCTGATAGACACTCGAGAACCTCTCGGTGGAACTTTGGTAGGAATGATGAAGCATTTAGGATGTAAAAGGCCATGTTGGCATAGATTCTTGTTCGTTAGCAAGTTGGCGATGGTACAGAATCTAATGTCGACTCTCTAAAGAGTTTGTACAATCTCAGAGTGTGCATTGCTCATGTCCCAATCTGGTATATCTTGAAGAAAGTGGAGAACAAGTTAAACACTTGGACGGTGCAAATCAAAGTATGGGGAAGAATGAAAAGGAAGAAGTCTTTCTTCTGGACAGCTAGAGCTGGTTAAAGTCATATAGACATCGAACAAAGAATTACTCATTCTTGAAATATGAGAGCTTATCATGGAGTACTTCAATGACCTTACATTGGTACCAGGCTTCTACGGTCATGGGTGATGGTGATTTGCTTTATTGTTTGAAGCTTACAATATATACAAGCTCCTCAAAAGTTGGAGGTCCCTGGAATAATTCATGAATATAATATACAAGGTGCTCAACAAGGCATAACCATTGGCATGGACTTAAAAAGGAGCGAGCCTGAGCTCCTAAAGGAACATATGGAGGAATGGATTAAAGGGTGGTACAATGACATCTAAGCACATGTACCTATTACAAGCTATGTAATCTAATATAGGATTGTATGCTCATTGGTTGCTTATTGGGAATAAGACATCATTCTCTGGTATTCTATGCCAAAAGCATATGGTGTGAAGTGACTTGGCTGTTAGTATTGTTGGCCTTTTTTTAGGAGGATCATCAAGAAATCTTAGGCTAACTTGTTCAGAAGAGGAGGTTGGTTCTAGATTGGAGCTGCTAGAACTATCATCCCCTATAGCTCTATGGAAATTGAACATCTAGTGCTAGAAGGCATAAAGGTTGAAGCTTGAGTTGTGGTAGACCCATCTTTGGGAGGCGTTAATGGCCCAACACCAACGTTGAAACGTGATGAATGTTGTGTCATTATGGACAGGAAAACTCGATGTTGAACACGGTTAAGTAGGTTTTATTTTGGAATTTTATTTTATAAACCCATGTGACCGATGCTCAGAACCCAACGATGTCGACATTTGTTGACCAATTGGATTCTAAACGCCGACTAGGGCAATTGAAAGTGTTAATCTATACGGTGCAAGACATGAGTTCTGTATACAATGAATGTAACATTCTATGTAGATACTCCGCTCATGGTGGAAAACGAGCTCCATCGCACGATGGAATTGTGTTTCGGATCTTACCTGTTATCATTGGATAATCAATAACAGAACCACTATATAGAGCAACATGTAGCATTCTTTTGCAGGAACATAGGAAGTGCAGTGTTTGGAAATGCTACGTAATGGAATTATTCAAGTGTCAAAGCGTATTTGACACAATCATTCTTTGGAAAGAACCATAGCATAAAGTGGTAACTAGTGATTGACAAAGACTTGGAAAAATTCACTTATGCATTTCGTGTAATAAACTGTTTATAACCATAGAAAAATAAGGTGAACTCAAAGCAGGGCATTAAAAAATCTAAGTTAGCACATGGAGGGCAAAAATTATTGTGACTCGAGTAATTGCAGTGCTAGCTTTAGGTTGGGCTTGGGGACCCCTTAGGAAAATTGGCATGTTTGTAATGGCCGAGGAAAAGGGCATAACCAGATCATAATTTCTATGCCTTGGATGAGTATCAACCATGAGTGACCTATGGTCAACGGTCGCTCAACGATCACCTTGATGATACACTTCGAATCACACCTTTTTATTTTGATCAGGATTTAAGATTGAAAAGAGTTTAGGGACGAGTGTTTTGTGGTCAGCTATGGTTGTTGAAGTAAGGAATTAGCAACGGCAAGTGCTAGAAGACATGGTGGCATCCTTGTATAGTCAACGACAATAATGGCGATTAAAGATATGAGACAGTGAATTTTCGACTAAGGAAAAGTACTCGGGGTTAAAATGCTAATGGAAAGAAATGAAAGCATAAGTAACAAAAATTTGCTAATTATTCGTTAATGTAAGGTGTTTGACTTAGCAAAAGTGATCGATACCAACCTGATCAGGTCAGTATAGATGTAAAATTATAAACTAAAATGAAAAGGAAAGGAGAGAAAGGGAAAGAGTATGGCCATATATACCTACGTGAGGCATGAAATGATCTCCACGGTGTAGGTCTTGACCTTAGCACAAAGAGTGGTGCTACTGATATTTAAAACAATGGAATAAATATCCTTGAAATGGAGCCGACACTTTAAAGAACCTTGTTGATGATCAATGAACATATATGGATAATGATATGTGCTTATCTTGAACCAAAGCACACCTTATTTTCAACAGAAGCATACTTTGGGGGGGAGGGGGAGGAAGTGTTATCCGGTTTTTCGAAAAAGTGGCATCCAATGGAATTTGGATGTAAAGATGAAGGAAAAATGGTTTGGGGACTTGAGAGCATGCTTGGAAGGACATTGGGATAAGCCTTAAAGAGTTAGAGTGCCTAAAATTAGCAAATCAACGTCTCGGTACCGACCACTTCTAGGTCAGTGTCCACCACTTTCAGGTCGCTACCAACCTATTTTAAACATATGGGGCTTTATCTTATGGATTTCTGGTGAGAGCGATCGTCTTAGGGCCCATTTCTATAGAAGTAGGTGGATAACTCCAAAAATCGAAAAAGAAAAGAATAAGTACTTGAGAAATCAAAACCTCACGGTAAAAATCTGATTTCTAAGGTAGAAGTGCTCGAAGCTTGATGGATCGGAGCTAAAAGACCAGTAGAAGAAGACGATACAACATGCCATCAGTAAATCAGGTTGGTACTAACCACTTTTGATCGACACCCTGATGATTTTATTGGCCAGCGGAATTCTATTCCCCTCCTACATTCTCAGATCTAAAGTTAGATTGGTATTTCAATACCTAACGATTTCATCGGACCATTTCTTTATAAATAGCGAGCACATAGCAATTCAGAAAGGACTTCTGGCACTTCATCTTCTTCACTCTCTCTTCCTTCATGACCTTGTCACAAAGGAAGCTTCCTTTTGACTATTCTAGGCTGGTAGAACCAAAAATTGCTTATACTTATGACAAAACCTCTAAATAATAAGATTAAAGTGGATGTAGATCTTAAGTTTTCCAAACCACTATAAAATTCTTCTGTTTCTTACTTTATATTACCGTTTATAGTTAGATCTCTCTATTCCAATTCGCTTTGGAGTGTTGTACCACTTTTTGGCCTAAAACTGCCTAAACTTTAAATAGTTGTATCTCCTAAACCATAAGGCATACATAAAGAGAAACCATCAAATTTTTTATTTGAAAATGGTTTCAAACCCTGATTTAGCTTTTATCAAATGTTATAGCTCTTATAAAAATTTTAGGGTCAAAACCATCTACAATATATTTTAAGGGCCAAAAAAGTCAATACTCTATGTTTCGCAAGGTTACAGTTTATTTGGACCCAATTTGCTTATAAAAAATAATATTTTTACTATCCGCCAATACATAAAAATATGGATCATCACAATATGCGATTAGCATAGTTCATTTTGGTGTTCTAATGAAAAGAAGTCATAATAAAGAGGAACAGTGTACCATCTTCCTAAAAGAAGGATGGGAACCTATCATTATTCAAAATAAAGAATTGCTTATTAGACCAAGGACGGGTTTTGCAAGGAGTGGTGGAAAAAAGCTTTATCAGCTTGAATATGATAGAACCATTTACAGTCTGGTGCAGTGTAGACCACACAATAAATAAAGAAGTTAAAATCCACAAATGATAGGAGAAATCTAGATGCTCAGCATATAGAACGTAAGCACGTATTAGCAAATAATAGGAAACTTGACCTAGCTGGATAGAAACTATTCCTAATCCATTGATCTATCCCTTAACTTTGGGACTAGAGATAGTTAGAGATGTGCTCCAAAACAGGGCAGTAAGGCATTCCCAAAAAAGATGGATGTGATTTGAATTTTAGGAGAAACCATAGGTTTACCTAGTGATAGTAAAGATGTTTAAAATATCCAAAAATTGTTCATTATAACACAAAACCCGGACAGTGTCGATATGAGAGGTGAATATCCTACCTAAAGTATTGAGATCAACGTCGGAAGACATGACCATCTCAGAAGAATAAAAAATATTAGTGAAGTCAAGATATGAAACCACTCCTAAAGGTCTTCACCATCATCATGTCTCTGTTAAAATATAATTACATGTAAATATATTATTATTACTCTCATCCATTCAAAAAAAGTGTTATTTACACAAGGCACATTGGAAATGATCTAGTCAAAGGGAGAATGGATGCAAAAATTTATCAAACACATGCCAACATTATAAAAAAGAGAGGAAAAGAAATCAAAATACCAAGCAAATTCTCAGTATACATAAAAAAGGGCTTCAACAAATCAGTAAGAAATATACTTTTAAGTTTTTTTTTTTGAAAACCCAGGAGAACCCGACGGGCCGGTAAACTCCTGAGGAGGGTATAGTAAAGCCGTCCGCTGATCCAAGCCCCCATACCCCCGGGTAAATTTATATAGGATAGGGAAGCGCATGGTAGGAATCAAACCTGGGTCTTTTTACCAGAACCCAAGCCTCCTTTCCACTGCGCCGCACTCGCGGACATATACTTTTAAGTTGAAATTAAAGAAAAACGATCATAAATAAAACCAAAAGGCAATAACTTTTTAGGAAATATTAGCAGTAAGAAACCAATGTGTAAAAAAGTGAAAGGGAAAAGGTTGAAGAATTCATGTAAAGAAAGAGAATTGATCTTAACAATAGAATTATAAATGTAGGATAACCATGATTGTTGGGTTATAGTAATGTCAAACGGAATTTCTCAGAATATAAAATGGCATTATCTGATGTAAAATGACGTAGAAATCATCTAGACTATGACATGTGTAAGAACATCTAGCGCAAAGGTGACCGATAAGACTACTGAAAAAATGGGTGAAGAATTCCAAATCTGTCATGATATACATCAACACAGACTTGGAGGGCATTTGCCACATCCATTTTCTCACAAAGGTTTTTCTCAGGGAAGTGGACAAAGCAGAGCAATAGTTCAACATAGGAAACTGTGCATCAAGTGCTGTAAAGACGAAGGGCTCATGAATTCTCTATTGTGTATGACCAGCATAGTATAAGTACAATGCATCCCTAAGCTACATCAATCGAAAACTGCACAAATTCAAAATACAACATATAGCATACCTCCAATGTCATATTATACTATTATACATCAATGACACCACGTAACACCTAAAAGTCACAGTTATACTACAAAACTACAGTAAAGCCTAAAGAACTGCACTAACTTATAGCCATGATTCAACCAACAAGCAATGCAATAATGAATCTGTCACATAATCCATCAAAGGACAAGGCATAAACTCACTTCAAACAATATACCATAAGTCCAAAGTCTAAATTGCTCTAGAGGCTATCCCTTTGAAATAGAACTGAACAAGGTCCATTAACGCATAGCATAACCATTGGTACATATAGCAGTCATCCGATGGTATCACGCTAACTCCAATGGTTTGAATATTATCCTGGACAAACCTAAGTAATAACAAAATCCTACATCATAATTCCAAAAATGTGTGACACATAATGCAAAAATGGCTCTGTGGAGGACACCTAGCAATATTTGATAGTAGAGTCTACCATCGATCATAATGAGAGTTATATGCTATAAATAGAAAAAATATTGTAGCAAAAATATAACACCCCACCTCTATACCCATACCAACAAAAATTATTACCGAGTAGTATTGTCTAGTAGTACAAAGAATAAGGTGATAATAGGTTGTTATATATGAATATTCCTTTGGGATAACACCGATACTAGCTATAAAATCATATACCACTCAACTATATATACTCAGTATTAGCACAAAACAATAAACACGTATGTTTCTAGGATAGAGAAATACACGGTAAAAGTAAATAACATAGATCATAGAGTCGTCAAACGTTGCGATAAAATATAACTGATGAAATATACAAGTCTAAGTAGTTTATAAAAAAGTTTAAATGCCCACTATCTCCCAAAATATACAAGACATGCGACCCATAAAAACATTACAACAGATAATATACACACATAGGATGCTACATAAATACATATATGGCAGAACATTTTCTCGATAAGCTAACCTCCAAATATTTTTCTAACAACCATAGATGGTCAATTCATGCTTGAACCTAGAATATCCCGGGCTGACTCGAGTATTACATAATAAATAGGTCAAACTATGTCTAAAATGTAAATTTTAGCACATAATGTAACAGACATGGTATAACACAACATATCCCATAATAGTATATGAATATCTCTATATATAAACATACATATGTACCATGCACATGAACATCACCCATTACAAAGCACAGTCAATCACTACATTAATGGCAAAAGATCAAAATGTGTGAAGCTACTACTCATTCAACCATAATAAATACTAAAGAATCATATAGTACTACATGGCAAGCTCTCAACTATTCCCAAGTTATATCTTAGATAATCATAAAGTAGACATATCCGAGATCTGTCTTACTCAAAATATAAGATAAATAATGAACATCATCCAAGCCAAACATAAGTCAATCACAAATAAGGCTTGCTCTTGGCTACGCCTAAGATTATTTCTTAGATAAGCATGTAATAGATAAATGAGGGGTAAAACTACACAACATGTCATGCTTTTAATGGATAAAGGAAGGAATATAGATTAGGGCTGATTATGTAATTTATTGCATATGTCTAACTTGATAACCAATCTTGTTCAAAATAAAAGGCGTTTTCCTTTCTAATATATACTTTTCATATTGTGACATGTTAACTAATTAATTATTTCAAATATATTAAATAGAAAATCCTTAAATGATTTATATGTGATAGTAATTACAATGTGTTGTAATTATGAGAAATTTATCGCATTAAAAATAACATATTATTTTAAATATTCACAGTCAAGATGTTTCGACAAAAGATATCAATTCACTTGATAAGACAAGAGAATATAACGCTCTCCAAGTGATAGGCAATATATTACTTATGACTATTGAGGGCACTAATGGGTTATGTACTGATAGTTATTGGATAACTATGGAATAACTCACTCGAGAGCTTTATGTGGGTTAATGTAACAATGGTCAAACAAAGGATCCTGAAATTAGATATTACACAGTTCTCTCGACTCGAGAATACTGTTGAATTACAATATGGACACTCCACTCTGATTATATTTAAATTATGGCATGACATCCATCGAATGACTGTAGTTGGGTCTAAGTTGAAGCATTGAAAGTGAAACATTATTCAATAGAAAATTCATCCTATCGCTTATATGGGGTGAGTATCATAGTCAACTATAATCAACTCAGAATTAAAGTCTCTGACCAGAGATGTATAATTAATAATAATTGTTATTATTGAACAAATAATTTTGTGTTCGGACTTATCAAGTTTAATGTGGACGATATTGGAATTTTGACAAATTCCATAACTCATAAAGTGATATAGTTCCGACGAAGAGAATTAGTGTAAATAATCGTTGTTAACTGGTACTACTTATGATAGTAAAATTAGTTGTTTACCAAAATAATGTGTAAGTGATAAATTCAACAAAAATATCATACCACTAACCAAGGTAATGTGTGAATGTTAATTCGAACTTGTCGCAATATTAATCGTTGATTAAATGTACACCTTTGTGTCGCACAAATGTAATAAAGAATACTTCAAAAAACCACACAATTTAATTAATTTATAAATTTTTGTATGAAATATTAATTTTTCACTTTTATTTGACTTTTTGAATGTCATAGTTGTAATAAAGTCCATATATAAAAATTATATATGTAAGTATCGTTTTACGATATCGATAAATATTTGAACTTGATCTAAATCAATTAAATACTAAGTGCATTTGGAAATTTTAAAGGTCTATCTAGGTATCTACTTTGTCAGCCATGCATGATAGGGTGGGGGAGATTTCATTGAGATTAGTAAGGAACTAAAGTGGGAATGTTTTAAGGAAGGAATTGGAAAGGTATCAATGAATCCTTCAAAACAAAATTTCTTTCATTCATTCGTTCATTCTTCTACTCTCTTCCTCTCTTCCTTATTGGCTCAAAATCCATGGCTTCATGGAAAAAGAATTCCCAAAATAAAATCAAAATAAATCAAATAAAACAAAACAAATATAAAATTGGTGCTTTAGATCGTCGCAATTTCTGGAGGTGATTCTATCAAATCTAGGAATTTTTCTACATTCAATATGCAATTATTTGGCTACATCATAAGGTAATTATCCCATCTCCTTTTAAAATATATCGCATCTTATTTTAAATCTCATATCTTACATAACAAATTTATATATGCCTATGTTATCCAATCTTCTACTTATTATTGTTTTTGAAATTAAAAGTTTAATGGAAAAATTGGAAGTTTTCACATTTGAAACTAATTTCAATTAGTTGATATAATATTGTTATATACTTACAAAATTGGTTAAGATTAATAGAAATGTAAATTTGTGTAAAATCATAGATCTTATGTTGATTTCTTTCCAAACTCAAAATTAGATTTCAAATTGTTATATTTGAATTGCAAAACGTATAAGATTATAGTTTATAGACACATGGTTTTTAATACATATACATACACACACACACATATATTATTTTGGATTTAAACATAGTTTTTTATATTTATATGTGCGTGTGTGCGTATTATTTTTATTTAAAATATATTTATGTAAAATTTTGGATCAAATGTTTATTTCCTACCAAAGTCAAAACTAGATTTCAAATTGTTAACTTTAGATTGTAAACATATAAGATTACAATTTAAACACATACGCATGCGCGCGTGCACACAGGTGTGTGTGTGTGTATATATATTATTTTGAATATAAATATTGTTTGTTACTAATTGTGTATGTATATATGTATATATATTATTATTTCATTTCAAAATTTATAAAATGACTTTTTTGTAAAATTAAAACCTAATATTGAACTCTGTAACGGTCCATAATTTTATCACTTCGATTTGGGATATTTAATTAATTTTAAATAATTGAATATAGGTTCATTAAACATAAATAATTATGATGTATGTGATAAATAATAATGGTGATTTTGTTTTGGAAAAAATGTTTACAAAAATGTATTCTTTCGAAAAATATCGATAGTGTGACTGAAAATCATTTTATCGATAAACAGCTCTTTAACTAACCAAAGTCACACATAATTTTTTTACATACACTTATTTAACTATTTAAACAAAAATAAGGAATGAAAAAATATATATATATTCCCATTTTTAGACATAAAAATAATTATGATGTTAGTGATGATGTCATTATTTTAAAAAATGAGCATTTAAGGAAAGTTTTGGTATTTTGGTATTTAAATATTCAAATAATTGGTATTATAAATAATTCATTTCAATTATTATATAATAGTGACAAGTGATTTATAATAGTTATATAAATATATTATATACTTGTTTTATAAAGTTATGCGAATTGCGTCGCACTTTTGCAATTTAACGGCGGGATTTTACAACACTTGTTTATAATTTATAAAAATAGTTTTATGATTCAAATGAGCATGTTTTAATTATTCTATGAAGATAGAAAATTTAACGACCCGCAAATTTATCACTTAAGTAAATTATATTTATTTTTGAAATATAGGGATATGGGTTTAGAGTAAGAAATTATCAAGTTTTAAGTGGTAAATAATAATAGTTATTTTATTTGGGAAAGATATTACGAACGAATTAACGAGGTAAAATATTGATAGTTTGTAAATATCGTCCTAGGTAAACTATCGATAAAACAACCTGAAATCGTTTTATCAATAAAACTACTTTTAAATTAAGGATCGTGCATAGCTCTAGATTCATACACTAATATATGATTCAAGCAAGATAATGAAATAAAATAATTTATTTTAATTTTTATGAAAATAAAATGTATTTATGACACCGACAGTTGATATAATCAGTTTTATATATTTCTTCGGGAATTCAAGTTAATTTTAAATAAACAAATAGGGTTTTATTTACAAATAAATCTATTATAATTATTTGATAATGATGGTAAAATCGTTTTTAAAATTTGTTTACAAAATAGATAGTTCGTAGAAAAATAGAAAATGTGACCGAAGAATGTTTTATGGAATTTCGAATTTTCGACACTGGAAAGTTGTCGAGAATGTTGTTCGCCTTTATGCACTATATGTACACATATATAAGAAATAATTAACCATATAATAATATACTTAATTATGTATTATCTTATGTTAAATATGTTTAGCAAGTGACGTGACAAGATATAGTTTTAAAATAATAACTTATATATATTAAATCATATCACTATCTCATGTCATTTCCTTAAGTACCATCATCATTACGCATCATGGCCTAGGGGATGTGACTAGAGAGGGGGAGATGTGACATATGAGGGGAAGGAAGGTGGTGATGTTACATGTTATAATATTTTAAACTATGGTTAAAATGGTAATTTCCCCACTTTCCTTCATCTATAAATACACATCCTCACATACACATTTTCATTTACTTTCCAACTTCATTCTTTTCTAAACTCTCTTCCCTAAAAATTACGTGGCTTCCATAGTTCAAATTGTTTTTAGAAAAATTATCTTTTTATGTTGTAACTTGCTTCCATACCTTCTATACTTCTTATACATTTATTTCAACATCCTCTCCTCCAAAAATCAAGGCCATCACTACCCCCAAAAAGCCCTAGACAAGCCAAATCACCTCTGGCCGAACTTATTCTAAGGCCTTAGCCTCTCTAAAGTTTCAAAATTTTAAGCTAGAGTCGAGCATAGAGGCATTACTGAGTTATAGTCGAAGTTCGGGCGAAGTTAGTTAGCATAAAGGTAAGTAAAATTACTTTGTTTTGGAGAAGTTTTTGACTTTAGTATGATGTGTTGTTGCGGTGATAATAAAATGAAAAATTAATGGTTATTATGTTGGTCGATGGTGATTTGATGGATGTTATGTTTGGTATTGAATTTAAGATTTGAATGTGATGTAGTCGAGTTAGTAAGCATATAACCATATGTATATATGTGTGTTTCATAATGATGTTAAGAGTATGGTAGTATGGATGTATGGTTGTTATTTAAGAATCAAAGGATGTTGAGTTAAAACAAAGTTAACGATTTTGTGTTTTGCGACGGACGTGAGATCCGATTTGAAATCAAAACTACGATTTCTAGTATCAATGTTTGGAAAATATTATAAGTTTTATCTTGGTTTAAAGTTTCAAAACTTTCTAAATATTATTTTGAAACATGTAGGAGCAAAAATTAAGTGAAGTATTTCACTTAAAATAAGTAGAGCGGACTGCGCTCATAGTGATAGTCGCTATGAATGTAGTTCGACAAAAATTCACGATTTCCATATTTAAGTGGTTCATTTTGGAATTGTTTTGCAAACGTTTTCCTAATTTAATCAGTAACATAAAAGGAGATTAAGTATGGATTATTTAATAATTTATCTATTTAATAAAATAATTAAAGGTAATTAACACTGAATTAGTAATTAAGTAAGTGATTAGAGGTTAAGTAATACTTAAAGAAGGTTAATGACTAATTAGTTATCAATAATGTTTTAATTAGTGACTATTCAAGATAAGAAGTAATAAATGGTTAATTATTATTTAATCAAGTTAATTAGTTAATTAAGTAATTATTATTTAATTAAGTGATTATTTAATTAAATTTTAATTCATTAGGGTTTAAGTAATAATGAACTGTTTAAACCTTAACTAAGATACATTAGGAAGTTAATTAAGATTTAACCAAGTTCATTAAGTTAATTTGAGTTTAACTATGATTTGATTATGATTTAATTATGATTAATGAAGATATAATTAGGGTAAATTATACTAACTATACTTCAATCTTCTCAAAGGTTGTTTTAAACTTAATCAATTATATTTTAAATCAATTTTCTTTTTAAGATTAATTGATTTTAAATCAAAGGATATCTCGTCTGGACCATTAAGTAGTCAAATGAATTAAAGTAGTAATTATAAAATGATGACATGTTTTATGGGAAGTAAGTTGACTTGTGTTTAGCACAAATGTTGAATATCGGTAACGTAATAAACACAAGGAAGTTAACAAGCATGTTATTGTAACTTAAGCATATTGAATATACTTCTATATATACATTTCACAAATAATGGTTGCACCTATCTTTATAGTTTGGGCATCTACCTATGATTGATTGTGTGTTTCGTCTGAATCCCTTATATGTCTGATGTTTGGCAGAATCTATGATATAACTTAGATAAGTTAAACCCAAATTTAATGATCCATTTGTAGTCGTGGAGCCTCCGTTTGGTTTTGTAAAGTAAATATTTCATTTTTTTTGAAATGGTCTTCAAAGCTATTCTATTGAATAAAATATTTGAAGAATGATTTGACAATTGGTTGAAAAGTTTTATAAATGATTTTGGGTATGCAGAAAGGAGATGTTTAGAAACGGTTTTTAATGTAAGATTTTATAAATGGATTTGAATGTCTATAAAGGGAATTTTTATACAAGTTTTGAAAGTTTATAAAGAAGTTATATAACCTGGTTTAAATAATTAAAAAGAGTTCATAAATGAGTATGGAAGTTGATAAATGTTTAAAAACGAGTATGGGTTAAAGCAAAGAGGATTTCATGGATAAAGAAAATTTATAAAGGAATTTTTTTAAGATAAATAAAACGAGAATTTGAGGTTTGGGTTTCTGAAGGTTTGCCTTTTAAAAATGGTGGTATGGGATATCCATTCCACACTTTACACCGAAGGGATAGCTCTTAGAGTTATCCTTTTCTCCAATTTAAATAATGTAGTCAAAATCCTTTTTTTAGATTTGGTAATGGAAAATCTTACAAATATTTTGTGAATATACTTATGTTAGAAAGATAAATATATGAATGTTTTTGAAGGAGATTTATTAAACAAAGATATGTTTTGAGGCTTAGTGGTTGCCATGGATAAATAAATCTCAAATGGAATTAGTTGTTGTTCGTTGATTTGATAGTTAAATAACCGACTATCAAGTTTGACCCAATTTGACTTAGGAAGTATGAATGTGAATTCGAGTTCCTCGATTTGGACTCGAACACTTAATTTCAAAAGAACCGGAAATAAGTTAATCGAAAATTATCGGTTGTTGGTATGGAGAGAGCGGGATCAGATCTATATACAAAAATCACTTTGTACCAACATGTACGTTCGATTGGAAAAACATCTTAATTATGATTGAAGACGGTGCTCTTTGAAGTGCAAGGGCTACCGCTACTAATCCTGAAGGTGATTCCAAAATGGATGTAGTAGAGTGTGACGCCCCACCTCTATACCCACGCTAGCCAAGGACACTACGGGATTATGCCGACAACTAGCGTGGAGAATAAGGCTGTTGAGGAGCGACCATCCATGCAATGGCTTTGTGCGAGCACCGTTATGCCGGATAGTATAACATGCATTTGATTTCGAGAGGAAATCCGACACAACGACGCAAACTCAAAGCTACTACACAGTGGCTATATATAATCTTCGGAAACAAATATAGAAATAAACATAACACAAATCAGTCACAGGCAATTCATATCACAAAGGCGGAAATAGATATGAATATTACACATAAAAGTGTATATCATAGTAGTGGTCTAACAAGATCCACAGTATCACAAAAGAATAGATACAAGTGCAAGACAAAAGAATATGTATACATTAAGGAGTCTAAATCTCAAATGTATACAAACAAAAACTACTAAACTAGAGTAGTTAGCCAAAAGATCAGATGATGGTCCGATAAGGAGTCAAGCAGAAGCACCTGTAACATCTCGGTCTGACCCGAGTATTATTTATAAGAAAATAATAAACGGATCAGTCTAGTTATAGTTATCATATGACATGGTATAAAATAAAAGATATGGCATAAATATATGATAACCATACGGGCATACTACAATACGTATGTAATTGAAAATCAACATGAGATTAATCAATATCACAAGAATCTTCTCAAAGATCCAAAAAAGGTATCATACCCAAAACTTGTATTCATAACAAATCAATGACAAACGAATTTACCAAGGCACATAAATTGATAAAGCTTATCAATAGAAATCACAAAAATAGGTGAAGCATAAAATTTCCAGAAATCAACACACGAAATCCAGAAATCATAAAAAGGGGAAAAAGGCCTATCACATGACGGTCCGAAGACCATGGGGAGCTACCCCATATGGGTGAGTCGGAATCACCCAGATGAGGTCTAGGCTAACCAAAAAAAAAGGTATGTGTGAGTGGAATCACACAAATGGTGTCTAGGCTAACCAAAAAGCAAAAAGGTATGTGTGAGTGGAATCACACAAATGGTGTCTAGCCTAACCTCGCAACAAAAAGGTTTATGTGAGTTGGAATCACACAAATGGTGTCTAGACTAACCTTGCGGACAAAGAGATATGTGTGAATCGGAATCACGCCCATGAGGTCTAGTCTAACCTTGCAAACAAAGAGACATCGCACAATTGCTAGTCTAAATCATAAAATGATCGTCATGATCATCAAGAAATGTCAATTACAGTAAGCTAGTAAATATATAAGCTTAGCTTCATGTCCCATAACCACTAGCTTAACTTAAATATTTACGAACAAATTGTAGATCTCCACTAGAAAATTGTCACAAGAGATTCAATCGAACAAGTCTAAGAATTAACCGACAAGGTAAACACAAGCGTTTCATACCACTTGTTTTACAAAGTCGTTTAATTAGATTTCTCATACGAGTGAGGTAAAGGTTTGTATATACTAATAGATTGGAAACCGGTTTGAGAAAACAAGCTTTGTTATAAAATAGTGTTGAAATCATTTTAAGAAAGAGTTTTGATATTTACTACTAGCATAGAAAACCTTTATATTTTAAAGTGACAAATCATAGAAGTGATTGTAGAAACAATCAATCATAAAAATTCACATTCGAAGACGTGAATAAAATCCAAATAAACCGATAAAGAATCCATCGAAATAGATATTCAAAAGATCCATAAAATAGAGCGAAAAGACAAAGATAGTTTGTTTCGAAGAATGGTCAACTCAGCATCTCAACAAAACAAGTTCTGTTGAATGTTTTTCAGATAAGATCCCCTACGGAGGGGGGATCCAGGGGGGTGGCAACCCCCCAAGGTGGGGGTGCGGGGGCAACGCCCCCGCTACGGGGTTCGACCTGGTGAAGACCTAAGGGAGGATAGGATCGAGCGACCTTGATAATAAATGATAACAACAAATAGGATCATCACGAATCGATTTAAATTGGAAATTCAATCCAAAAGGGCAAACTGGACTGAAACAGCAGGTTCAGTCGACTGAACAGAGTTTTCAGTCGACTGACCCTGTACCTGGAAATTTTCCAAGTTCAGGAAACTTTCTGTTTCCAGGTTCAGTCGACTGAACAGAGGATTCAGTCGACTGAATCATGCCTGGAAACTTTCGGGTTCCAAGTTCAGTCGACTGAAAAGACTTCTCAGTCTACTGAATCTTGCCTGGGCTGTTTTTCAGCCTATCCAAATGAAGAGAAAACTCTTCCAAAATGCAACCGGGCGAACATTGGCTCTAAGGGTTTATGCCAATCGGCAACCCTGCCCTATATGCTCCTAAATGCATCATCCAAAGCATGATCAAACATCCATAAAAGGATTTTCACACAAATTTGACTTAAAAACCTAAAAATTGGAATTTTCACAAAACCAATCCAAATCAAAAGCAAATTCACATGAAGAGGTGTTAGGAATTCATACCTAACCACCAAAGATAATTATAGTCATAGATGTGAGATAAAAATCTCACCTTTGAACCCAAACAAACGAAGAAGAAGCTTGAAAGCAAAGGGAGAATCAACCACTCTTCAACACAACCCAAACGAGCTTAAATCTATGCTACAAAAGAAGAACATTCCCAAAGTTAGGTTTAGGAATTCTGAAATTCAAGAGAGAAGGGGTTGGAGAAGATGAAGAGAAGGCTTACCAATGGGTTCTTCTATTGGTTTGGAGCTAGAGTTTGATTTGCAAAAGAAAACTAGGGCTTGAGTTTCAATTTCCCATTCCACCCTCCATTGTTATAAAAGCTTGAGTATTAGGAAAATAGAAGGGAAGTAAATGAAGAGGAGAGGGTTGGGACTGAATACATAAGTGGGGTTATTGGGCTCAGCCCAAACCAAAGTCCTAAGTAAAAAGTGGCAAAATTCTTCTAACTCCAAACATATCAAAGTTTATACTCATAAAGATCGCAAACGGCGTTTTGAAATCAATGCGAGTGGTCCCGAGTCCTAATTCGACCGTATGCAAAAAGAAGCTTTTCGGACTAAATTCCGAGTATCGATAAAATATCTAAATAAAATATTTAAATATAAAATCAACAAATATGCGGGTTGTTACATAGAGTTAGTGCCTACAGTTTCATTCGGATCCATAATGAACTTGTATGGATGAATGATGGTATTGCATTGATGCGTGGAGGGCAGTGTTAGCTTCCAAGAAGGATTGCTTTTCAGAAAGGTAAAACGTAGCCTCAAGCCTCATCAACCAGAAGGAATGGCAAAAAATGGGCATGCAGAAGAGCTATGTGGTTAGCTACCATTAGGAGTGCTCACTCTATTCTAGATGTCCCTTTCAGAGTTGGTTTGCAGGCAAACACCGTGGTAGTATAAAGCCTCATTGTTAAGGGGGTGAGGTAATCTGCTCTGCCATGTTAAAGGGGTATCTGCGTTAGCATTAGTGCATTTTATCTATTTACTTTAAACCTAGGCACTATGACAATATCACTAGATTTGATATAAAATGTTTTGTTTATTGTAAGGTAAAAGCCCGTCCGATTTTACGTGCGATGTAGTCTTACGAGATACCCTTTGTTCGAAAAGTCTTCAAATGTAGAAATCAGTTTGGTTGTTACTTGTTATCGAGTTTTACTCACATTGGTTTACCAGACTGACTCGAATGTTATTCCATTTAGTGCTTGGGTAAGACCAAGCATGTTTTTCTAGGTTTGGCTGGATACTTTGAAGTTGGAGAGGAGCTGGATGGTCAAGACGTATTCATGTATATTTTTCTTCCTCTATATTATAGAATCTGTATGTTGTCAATGTAAGGACAAGTTTCTACAACTGTCCAAATTTAGGACAACTCTAGTATACTTTGATGTTGTATATATGAATAAAGATGTTTCCATTTTGTAAAAATCATTGCTGTATTATATATTATTCGTTACGTTGTGAGATTCTATGCTGTTTAATTTGCTTCTATCTTCTACCATCTTCTTTCACCCTAACAAATCGGTATTCCTAGTACTTGAATGTTCGGCATGTGATACAGTGAACATGTTAGTGTCGATTTTCGAGGGTTGAAAATCCCGTTCATTACATTTGGTATCACAGCTGAAGGTTAAGAGGTAACCTTGGCTATGGTGGGGTAAACTCATTTGGAATAGGGTAAGTGAGACCTAGAATGAGCCTGAGTGTATTATAATATGGGTTTGTATTTATTAGTGAGTAAAATAAATTTATATCGTGTTGTTTGATCTATTGAGTGGCTTAAGAATTCTGGTCGATGCGTTTGGCCAACGTTATCGATAAGGATTTCCAAAACATTTGAACAAGTTCAATTGACATAATATTATTTAAAATGGGTAAATGAAACAATTTTACCTAAGACATATTTTATATAAAAAGGAATGATTTTCAAAGGTTTATATAGTTATCGATGAGATGTAGGGTTAAAATTGGATTTAGAGTAGAGTGTGTTTAGTTAACAGAAAATCTTTAGATGGCCTTATTATAATAAAAAGGATTATAAGAATATTAAATCCTGGTGGCTTTGATAAAGATTTAAATGATTTTGGAAAAGCTATAGTAATTGTACTTAAAGAGATTTTAAGGTATAAATATTTTAAAATGGATTTGAATGTAAAGTTTTCTTTCGATAGTACGGGAAGGAATTTCGATATGTTTTGTGATAAACGGAATAATCTTCTAAGTGACAATCGAATGTTTGTTTAGGCAGATATGATAGTGCACTTAGTAAATTATTCTCTTTGTCATTGTACAATCGAAACGAGTTCGAATCCGAATGAGTCCAAAGCTAGTGGATGATTTTAATAAAGAACTATTTATCTATAAATAATATTGTTTCAAAAGGGAATTTGTGAAGAAAGAAATATTTTTATGATTAACTAGTTCGCATTTCTTAGAAATGACTAAAAATGAGTAAGAGATATGTTCGGATGGTAACACTTCTCTTGAATGTTTTCCTACTTAGTAAAAGGGATATATAATACTATTTGGTAGTGTCTAGTTCCTTGATATCATTTTAGAGTTACTGGGGCTATATATTGTATTTTCAAAAGGGTTAAATATAAAGTATCATTTCGAAAGGTTTTGAAATAAAACCCAGGTATTGTGCTCTCGAATCCCTTAACAGAATACAGTTTCAAAATATAAAAAAATGCCTTGATTAAGAGAGGGTTAATAAATAATGTTTTAAATTTGTTGAACATCCTAGGTTAAGTAAAACCAATTTAAGATTTGAAATTTTATACACTCTTTTAGAGATAGAAGAGTAACATACTAAAATGAATTTGAGTTATAGAATGTTAACAAACTTAAGTGATGTTCTTTAAGTAAAAAGGTGATTCTTTAAAAAGGGAAATTATAATCTTAGGAAGTAGGAACCAATGGGATTAGTGCGTTGGTTGTAGATAGATCATTTCTCCTTTTCACATAGTTCTCGATCCAAGATTTGAGTACATGACTCGAGGTGTTTCACACCATTTCAAATAAGGATTTATCGCTCGATTTTTGATGGCGAGCATTGATGAGAGTTCTTATGGGGAACCAAAGATTGTATATCATAGTTTATAGCTATGCAAGGAGAACGGAGGTTTCTAATAAGAAGCCTGATCAAAGTCCACACTAGGAAGTCAAGTGAGCGATACTAGTTTGGAAGAAAAGTTATATATTCAAGTAAGTGATCGAACAAGATTTTTTCATAGAAATGATCCATGTACATTGTAACAGCCCGCAAATCTGTACCCCATGAGTCGACACTATTCTACATAATCAACTCAAGTTGTATAGAAATACAAACCATTTGAGTTAAAAAAGAAGAGGTAGAAGAAGAAAATAGAAACAACACCAGAATCTAACCATCGCAGCGGAATAAAATATAATAGATAATGAATAATCTTTACTCAAAAATCAAATGTATCTGCTTATATATTACATCATCAGAGTACATCAATCACCGTTCAATCATCAATATCATACAACTGGATATACAACTAATCAACACAGCGGAATATATATATATATATAACATGTACGAAAATACGTATCGTCCTCCAGCTTGTCTCCTGAGCTCCACAGCATCATATCATGTATCCTCTAATACTCGGTCTGACCCGAGCATTACAGTTAAATAATACCCGAGTCAGTCTGGAATACCAACGTGAGAAAATCACACTCAATTGATTATTAAAATTTCAAAAATCCTTTGAAAACAAAAGCATCTTGTAAGACCATGCCACAAATAAACATGTCGGGTTTTTACCTTACGATATCGAAAACAATTTTTATAGAAATCCTCTGATATTATAATATGGTCTATATACAAATACTTATAAAATAGCCGAAATCGTTACATTCATTAAATTCCAGCTACTAGCCACAGAGTGGGTAATAAAAACAAAACTCGTACAAGGCTCGTAGGGAAAATGGATTTCCAACTAATGACTAGGCACTGGGGTACCACCTGTCACAGTACGTGGCCTAGATCACAGTACCGAGGAGTACGCCTGCTCCCCTGCAACACAAGGCCGGGACTATCCCCTATGGGATAATCCCGAGTGAGATCACTCCGCGGTTGGGATCAGCAACCGCCCACTAAGCCGAAATAAAAAGGGACATCTAGACAGGAATGACCTCACCTTGCTTGGGTGCTTCCCACCTAGCCTTGCTGCATAACCCCTGATTTTCAGTCATTCCCATTTGATGAGGCTTGAGGCTAAGCGTTACCTTTAAAGAACAAATCCCTTAGAATGCCCATCGGCCACCTGACGATGTTTCGCAAGCATTCATCCATACAAGTCCGTCCCGGGTTCGAACGGAACCGAAGGCACTACTCCTACTACATCCATTTTGGAAATATCCTTAGGATTAGTAGCGACTAGCCCTTACACTTCACTGCTCCATCTTTGAATCCAAACTCGTTTCCACGAAACGTACAAACCGGATCGAAGTGGTTTTCGAGAAATAAATCTCGATCCCGGTCTCTTCGAAACGATCAACGCATTAGGCCAATATTGATAGTCGGTAATTTAACTATCAATTAATGTTCACAACATCCATCACAAAATAAATAATTTTTCAAATTATTTATTTATCTCAAAAATATCTTCACAAGATAGAATTTCACTTTTCAAACTCCTTGAAAACAGTTTTCAAAACTATCCGCCTTTCTCAGAATAAATTCCAAGTATTTCTATTTCCACTGGAATCACCAAGCATAAGACTTTAAATTTTTAAAATAATTTAAAAACACTTTATTGAAATATACTTTAAAACCTTTTAGTTAAAAACTATTTCAAAAATTGGTTAAAAATAAAACTATATGAATATCTGAAAATAATGTTTACTTTATAAATATAAAACTAGTTTTCACTTTTTAAAACAAAATATTAAGTCACCTTTAAATAATTATTACAATAATAGATTTGAAAAAAAATATATTACTTAAGAATTTAAACATTCAGAAATAATAAATTTTCTAAAATATGCTTTTTAAACAACCTTAAACTTTTATCCTATATTTAAATTTTTACTTAAAACGTACTTGGCTATCTAGAGAAATATACTTCTCTTCACAACCTTTAAAAAATAAATCACTATTTATTTTTAGACAAATTTTCTCAGTCCTTTAACAAATTCCCACCTGAATTTATTCTTCCAAATATCCAATTTCGACACTTAAATCAATTCCAAATTGATTTCCAATTTACTTCATTTATTTAAAAATCCTTTAACTTCAGATTTTATTCCTTAATTATGATTTAAAATACTTTTAATTGAAATACCAATTTAGATTTCTCAATTTACTTCTTATTCCTTTAGATAAATTTAAAACTTTAAGTTTAAAAATAATTCTTTATTCATTTAAATTAATATCACAAAATTTTACAATTCATTAATTACTGTTTATTCAAATCCTTTTCTTTTCATATTCGAAGTTATTTATTAGTATTTAACATATTTCCATTTCTTTCTCAATTCATTCTTAATTTATTAAATTCTCTAAGATTATTTCGTTTACAAATTTACTTCCTTTATTTTCTTCCCAAAATCCAATTTATACATTTTTGGTAATTCATTATACCCAATATATATCCAATCAAATCATATCATTCAATATTCCAATATATTCAAAATTGAATATCAAGTAATCAGAACAGAGAATATTAAATAATAAATGTTGAGGAGTCCAGTTGGATCCCTCCAACCTGTTTTCCCTGCATCCACAGATGTTAGCACAATATAATATGCCAATTCCAAAATTTCCATACTATAGCACATCAATCAATCTCAACCATTCAAACAATTATTTAAATTTAATCATTTAAATTTAAATTTAGATTAACTGAGTGAGATTAACTCACCTTTGATCTTTGATTTACAACCCGATTAAAAACCCGACTTGTTTCTTCACTATTTCAGACCTTGTATAAATATATAAGGTTTATTAATATCTGAATTGATCGAATAATTTACTATCGTAATTTAATTCAATTAACTAAGGATTTATAAACTAGTAATTAAATTCTGAGCTAATTTCCTTTTAAATAAAAATGTTTTTTATCAATTAATCATTTAGTTTAAACCAATTTCCCTTTAAAATACCTTTTAGTGACTAAATAATTTAAATAAGTTTATTAACCACATTAGTCACCTTAATAAAATTATATTTTAATCGGAACTAATAAATTTAAAATGTATATATATATATATATATGTATATGTATATTTATAATTCTTTTTGAAACGCATATACTAAAATAACCCATATACAATTTAAAAATCTACCCTTTTATAAATCCTACAACTCTTTAAAATCCCTACAATTTCCAAAATCATATATATATATAAGTAAATTTTCTGTTTGCCTATATATATAGATTAAAATACGGGTATGTGTGTGTGTGTATGTATATTTTTTTTTTATTTTAAAATTATTTTTTGTTTCTGTAAACAACAGTAATCTACCTTACTTTAAATCACTTCTTTTCTTTTCTTTGCTGTTTTTATGCAATTTTATATCAAATATAAACATACATATATATAATTGAATAGATAAGTTAAAGATACCTTTCATTTACGATCCAGGAAAATCATTAGGCAACCAAAACCCTAGTCGAATTCAGTGCCCTAGCTCTGACTCCACCCAATACTCGTGCGTGCTCGGAAGCACTGACATGCTCACCTAGCCACTCGAACGACGAAGCCATTTCTCCATCGCGAATTTGAGATTCGCATCGCCTGGATGCGAATCTCATGCGCGCGGTCGAGCCACGAATTCCACCTTCATCGTCGTGCGAGCTCGAAGAGAATCGATCAACTCAACGGCCATAAAGAGCATCACCATCCCTCGAACACAGCCGGACGCCTACCCCATTTCTCTCGATCGATTCAAAATTCGATTTTGATTTCGTTATCCCCCTTATTCTTTCACGTGAGCGGATTGATTAAATTGAAATTGAAAGAGGGAAATAAATATCGGTTTTGATTTCACTTAAATGAAGATAACGGAGGTCTTACGTTTTCCCTCTTTCCGTTTTTTTTCTTTTCGTTTTCTACTGATTTTTTTTTAGATGAAGCTTCGCCCCTTCTTTTATATACTGAAAGCGTGAATTGTTGAAGGCTCGATCTTTTTTTTTAAAGAAGGCATTAGCTTCTGAAGGAAGACAGGGTACGGGATGTGAATGGACATCGACAGGTAAAGGTTGCTTATATGAGAATATACATATATCATTTAAATTAAATTTTCGATGTAAATCTTCAACGCGTTTTTATATCGTACGTTCACCCAACAAACCCAAAAACTACGAAAATTTGAAATCCGATAATAATTCAATATTATGGACCCAATGGAACCGGTTTCGTAGAATTCCGAGTCTGTGTCTCGGAAGGCTATTTTTAAATTCAAACTAAACAATAAAATTTTCAAAACCGAACAAATCAATGTTAAATTCAATTTTAAAACTTCTATTATCTTCAGTGTTATCAATATAAATTTTACAAGCCTTTAAATTATTTTTAACAGGTTTAAAACTTCAGATTTCATATTTTACCCAATTCCAAATTATTTAATTTAATAATTTAAACATCAAATAAATTGCGACATTTGAAATTCAAGTTAGAAATTAACGTCTAAATATTCAAAATCGATTAAATATTCCAATTTTAAATGCTCAAAAATTTCGGGTCGTCACATTCCTTCCCCCTTAAAAGAATTTTGTCCCCGAAATTACTAGTTAGGAAGAATGGTCCAAAACCCGTTTACCCTTTTTCCCAAAACCCACAATCCAACATCCTATCAATTATCTTTTTATAAAAGACCCATTATTATTCTTACTAACTTTCCAAACCCTCCAATAGTTTCAAACAATACTATTTGTTTAACCATTCAAGTTTCAATTTAAAACAAAATTTGAATTACCAGAAATTTCTCAAAAATTTTTCTAACTCCCAAAATTTCCGAAAATTTTTGCCAGCATCTCCTTTGCGCGGCTAGCTCGATACAACTACAAAAGGCCTCTACGGGCTCCCAAATCCCAAAAGAAAACAAAAAGGCCAAGTGGCTCGATCAAAAACCCAATCAAATTTCATACAGAAATTTAAATACATACCTTTTGTCGGGCAATTCAAATTTATCATCTGAAATCAAAACCAATTTTCCTTTCCCTTTTATAATACCTGCATATCCTGCTTAGCACCAATATCCAATCACAATATTCCCAAAACATTTTATCGACTTTCTCACAAAATGCCAATATCTATTCATCCAAATATTAACTTGGAATATATTTATATTATCAATTTCCAATTAAGAATTCACTATCCCTTTCTTAAGTTTGGTATAAGTATTTAATGTGCTTCTTATATTTATTTTCATCTTACTACTTTAGTTTATATCTGTTTCTATTCAAATTGATTCTTTCATTTCCATCCGAATTTAATTTATCATCAACTCTGTATATTAAGTTTTATCTTCCATTTATAACTGATTCATATTATAATTTTATAGTAGTTTCATTCACTAATTTATTTCAATTTTCAGTTTGAAATCGTTTGGTCGCTAACAAAAATTTTCAATTTTTTTTTCTAATTCCCAGAATTTCTGAAATTTTTTGGCAGAGTCTCCTTTGTAAGGAGGAGCTTTTGCAATTTGACAAAAGAGATAAATGTGTACACATCGACCCACCCGGTCGGAAAAACCAAAAACAGTTAATATTTCCTATTTTTATTGCGTAGGCATACTTTATTTAGCATTTTTAAGCAAACAGCTTATATTCTTAGCACCAAGCGTGACCAAAATCCAGCCAAACGGCTTCGGTACCTGTACTTACTCAATTTAAACACATAAGGAACATATTTATGAAATTTATAACTTTTCATTCATTTAAACTGCTACAACATATCAACAACATAAGCAATGCATTATAATTACTTCCATAAGCAATTTGTATAGTTTCCAAACTAGTTCAATTTGCTTTTAACCGATTCATATACCATTTTCATTCATCACAAGTGAGTTACAACTCATTTACTCATCTTCAATTCATATTTATGTCTAAACAACTCATTTTCGATTTAATTGATTTCAAAAATCAATCTCTGCTACTTCTATCGGTTTATAACAACAACAAGGCTATGTTTTATTTTTCTTCTTTTACAAACAATACACACAAAGCAGTTTATAAACTGTGACGACCCGCCCTTCTACTACCAGAAAGATGTATCATCAATTAAGAAAGAAAGGGATAGAAATAGAAAAGAAAGAGAAAGAAAGAACAACAACCACGGAATCTCACAGCGGAATGGAATAAAATATAATATATCACATAAATTTTACATAGTTTTACATATATCAGAGTTATACAATATCAATACATATGACAATCATGCATACATCTATCACTATATACATCAGAGATACAGTACACGTCAACTAACACAGCGGAACTACATAAATAGCTATATACGTCTGGAATCTCCTGCTCCAAGCTTCTCCAGAAATCAAGGTCCAAAACCTATCACTTGGCTACTCATAAAAATTTGAGTACCCAAGAGTTTATGGAAAACAAAATATAAACTCCGAGTCAGACATGGGTCTGGTATGAGTAAACGGTTTAAATTGTTTAACTTTAGAAAAACAAGTGAAAATAAAGGTATCACGTAAGACTCCCCATAAATAAATACGGGTAAGTTTTTACCTTACGCTAACCAAAACATTTCATAGGAAATCCAGTGATATTATAACAGTGTCTAGGGTTTTCAAGTAAATAGAAAATAGCCGAGATTGTTACATGATTAAATTCTAGCTACTAGCCACAAAAGAGGGTAATACAAATCAAAACCGTAGGGTCTCGTAGGGAAAATGGATTTCCAACAATGGCAGGGCTACTGGGCTACCGCCGGTCACAGTACGGGGCCTAGATCATCGTACCGAGGATCACTCCCGACCCCCTGCAACACAAGGCCGGAACCATTCCTTACTGAACAGTCCCGAACAAGATAAAGCCCGTGGTTGGCGCGACCAACCACTCACTAAGCCGAAATAAAAGGGACATCTAGACAGGGGAAATATCTTGTCCTGCTTGGGCATGACCCACCTAACCTTGCTGCATCTTCCCTGTTTTAGCCATTACCGGTTGATGAGGCTTGAGGCTGCGATTACCTTTATAGAACATATTTCTTAGAATGCTCATCGTCTGCCTGACGATGTGCTGAAAGCATTCAATCCATACTGAAAACACCATCTCGTTACACTCGTTTTGGAATCACCCTCAGAGTCAATGACGATAACCCTTGCATTCTGAAAACACCATCTCGACCTTCATTGCAGGATTCACGACCTAACGTTTAAATTGGATCGATGTGGTTTTCGGAGAATCAAATTTGATTCTTCCGACCCCGGTCTCATCGAATCCAAACGCCATTTTAAGGGCCAAGTTGTCTAATTAACTTAAACAGTTTAAATAATTTAAATTCAACAATTGAATTAACATAGCATTTATCACAGATAAAACATATACAAATATCATAGGTATAACACAGCATATCATAGAGTATCACAGAATATCACCACATAAATATCACAATCAAGTATTCAACCATAACCGTCCATAAGCAGTCACTTTCAGTCTTATTTGTAATTAATTACTTGAGAGTTAATCACTTAACTCTATTTAATTAATTATTAATTAACTATCAATTACTTATTCCATTTCAGATTGTTTAATTAATGATTTCTTAATTAATCATTAAGTCTTAATTACATAATTATTTAATTTCACACTATCACTTACTTAATTACTCATTAACCCAGCTATTTACTTTAATTAACTATTTAAGTAATAGTCTTAATTATTAATTAAACTTATTTACCCATTTAATTACTGCTAATTACTTACTTAACCATTTATTTATTTTTAATTAAATTACTTGATTAATTAATTATTCATAATTTAGCATATGCTGTTGATTACAATTTACCTCATTTCTCAATTATTAACCGATCTCTAGTTATAATTATAAAGTAATTACCCCAATTACTTTTCAAAATTTATTCGTTAATATTAATTATTCATCTTACTTAACATAAAAAAACAAAGTTTCCTTTAACTTGAAAATCAATTCATTATCAACTACACAACTTAAATATTAGTTAACTTGTACTTAACTTTATATTAATTGCTTAATTAAAATAATATTTAAGTATTTAAAAAAAAAACATTGATACGTATTAACTAAATCATCACAACTTGATTCCAAAGCCTTTATAGTACTATAAAATTATGGAAACCAAATTTTAATCATTTTCAAAACTATTGCAACTGCAATTAGTCAACCCGAGACCTCCCTTATTCAAATCTCGTGCGTTACTTCGAGTTTCCCCTTAAATTCCCCGAGTTGCCCCTGTACGCGTCCTTCTTCTTCTTCCCTATCTTATTTTTCTCAGAAATATGTTTTAGTTTAATGTAAATTAATTTAGCAACAGGATCATCTCTCATACGCGATAAAACCCGGAGCATCCCCCATTTTCATTCGTGCGCGACTCGAGTCAGACCTTCCCCTTACAATACTGACACCAACCCCGCCGTCGTGCACGTGCATGACAGCACGATCCAACTTCGGTGAACTCCGACACAACCGGCATGTCACAATCCACCTCCATACTCAAAATTCAAGCCCAGATTGTCTCAAATCAATCGAAAAGAAAAAACAGTAGATCGAACGAAAGCCAGCCAATAACACTACTGACAAAATCACCTCGTCTTCGACATACCGGCCACTGGAGGCGCTCGAACCTTGGCCACACTATGTCATCTCACTAAGTCACCCTCCACCATGATTTAGTGGCACTCGGTTGCTTGATGAAGGCGATCTCGACACTTTACAGACATGGAAAAATTCTGGAACTCGAGCCCTAAATTGATTTCGTATTCTAATCTCGAACAACATAAAAAATTTCTCACAATTTTCTTGTAATCACATACGTTTATATTTGCTTCATCCCAAATTTCAACCTTTATTATTGATTAAAGAACAGGAAATTTGCAAAAGTACCATTTTGATTCGAATACAAACTGCCTTAGAAATACTGTGTTAAAAATTTTCATTCTAATTTTAAAAATCATGTTTTGTTGTAAGGATTCAAGCTATGAACTAAATTTAATACTTTACATCAATCCAATTATCCAGTTTATGCTTGCTTACCTGTAAAATAAAGTTACAGAGTATGTTTACAAACCAGGGTTTAAATTAGCATTTAAAAATCTTAATTACAAGTTTAAATATTATGTTTGGTTGAAAGATTAAAACTTAGCAATGATTTAATGTGAATCATATGTGATTTGTTTTGAACATATTCAACCTGTATCATTTTTCCAGAGTTGTACAGAGCAACCCAGCAATATTTGAAATCAAAGCATAAGCAATCATACTATAAACAATCCTCTGAACTGTTATTCTATCAAACTTAAAGCTTTTAAACTTTTTGTTTACTCACCTGAATGTAAACAGAAAGCATTGAGTTGGAACCTTGTTGATTGAAACAGAAGTTTGAACTGTCTTAAGATCCTCTCTGCTTCTTTTTGTTTTTGAATTAAAAATTTGAACTTGCTCTTCCTTTATTTTTATTTTCAGGTTTGCTAATTTATTTTCTTACTGAACGAACTAATTTGGCCAGTTGTATCTATATATAAATAAGAAAAGGACTGAAAGCAGGTAGGTAATAACCAGTTAGGCTTTTTCTAATTTTTGTTTTGATATGAGAAAATCTAGAAAAAATATATTGAGCTGATATTAAGTACATACTTTGTTTTATAATATGTTTACACAATTATCAATTGTGTTGCTGTGTAAAGATACT
Organism: Allium cepa; assembly: GCA_030765085.1. Lineage (NCBI taxonomy): Eukaryota > Viridiplantae > Streptophyta > Magnoliopsida > Asparagales > Amaryllidaceae > Allium > Allium cepa. The sequence goes on from CM060938.1 coordinate 561,479,763, forward strand.
ACCTGCAATCATGTACATATGCAGGTAAACATATGGCTTGTGTATGAAGCTATTGAATAAAGATCTTTGTTTTGTTATTAAAAATCTTTTTGCATCTGCATAAGGACACCCTGTAGTTCATTTGTAAATTATGATTCCTTTGCACACATTATTACACAGCAACACTTAATCAATATAAATGAAGATATTTGTGAGTAAATATTTGTTTAGTTATTATGTTGTTTTCTAGCTTAGTTGACATCATATAACTATGGTTGGCTGTTTAAAGATGTTGTATGTATGATATGTACTTTAGCAGGTAGGCTTAGGCTTGTATAGGAAGACATTTTGTTGTGTGCAAAGATTTTGTTGTATGAAAAGTACGTTTGCAGATAGATATTTAGTTTTTTTAGTGTGAAGCTTTGTTTATGAAAATATTTATTGTTTTTGTATAAACACTTGTCTTATATTATGTTATAAATTGTTTTTATTTCATTTTATACTTTGAGTTTTGGATTACATGTGAAGATATAAAAGAACAATTTTATTATTTGCTTGCTTATTTATTTATATTTGTATTTTATATTTTGATTATCAATATTTACGTTATATTCTTAAGTTTTACTTATATTTAATACTTATTTTTATATTTATCTCCAATTATAATTTATTCAAATTATGTACATAAGTTTGACTCATATTTTACATTTATATTTTATATTACTAGAAATTGATTTTGAATTTCAAACATTATTATTCCTATGTATATGTTTATCAAATTTTAGCAAATGTAAAACCTTTTAATTTAAATATATAAGATAAATTTTATTATAAATATTAGTGAGATGCTTATTTCAAATTTCCAAATCAATCGTCTTTTTAAAATACAGTTTATATAAATAAATAACAATAAATTCCAAAATCACATTCATTTTAATATGATCAATTTACATTTTATATTTAATTTAGATTAAATATTTATTAAAATAAACGGGGCCAAAAATCCAGGGTCATTACATAAACAATTGGTAAGGTCTTAAAATTAATTCAGTTGTCTTACTCGATTTTTATATCATCCTATCCAGTTTGAAATGATTTCTAACTCATTTCCTCACATTCAATTCATTTATAATCTAAACAACTCATATTTACTATAATTGATTCAAAAATCAATTTTATTTACTTTTATTAATCCATGGAATTTTATTTTCCTTCGTTTTCGTCGAAAGGCCAAGTTAAGGAATCTCGCGATATTTATTTAAATAAACAATTTCTTTAATTTTATAATCATTTTAAAATTGATTCCTACTCAATTTATATTTAATTCCATTCCAATTTTTATTTACAAACTATAGATTTGCATTTAATTTCATATTTACCTTGGTTTCATTCAAACCATTTTATTTGGCTTGGAAACACTCCCTTAAGCAACCATTCAACATATTTATTTAAGCCGAACTTCCATTCAGTTATTTGCTTAAGTTAATATATTTTTCAGCTTTATGACCCAAGTTTATATTTATTTATTTATTTTTATTTTTTAAAAAAACAATCTCTAATTTATATTCTTTATTTGATTTTTATTTACTAAACCCATTTCACTTACTAACTTAACTCACTTTGTTTATTCATGTATTCATTTGAAAAATTTTAGTTCACATTCACAGTTCATTTCCGAATCTATTTATTGAATTATACGGCCAATTCAAAATTTTATTTCCACTTTCTTGAATTTATTTGATACTCATGTAATCAAATTCCATTTACTTTAATTAGCCATTCTCATACATCCATTTAAATTTGTTAGAATTATACCCAAGGCCATATTTAATTTATTCTTTCTCGAATTGGATTCATTTGAAAATTCAAACTAGCTTTAAACTTCAGTTAATTTACTTCAATTCACCACCATTTCATAGCTTAAGTTCATTCTCGTTTTAATTTATTCATACTCGAATTGGATTTATTTCATCACAAATCATTTTTATTTTAATACAATTCCATACAGCTCAAGCTTTATTTCCAAAATCTATTACATATTCACAATCTTTGATTTGATTTTCCTTTGATCAAATCCTAACCATTTCACTAATTTATTCGATTAGTCTATTCTTTTATCCATTTTAAATTTTAATTTACATTTAACAATTCTTTGTTGAATTTATTAATAATAAGGCCATTCAATTTATGCTTGAATTGAATTTGTTTATATTTCACACCATAACCATTTTAATCCAATTCAAATTTTCATTCAACAACACTTCCAATTATAATCCAATTTAATTCAATTTAAGTTTCAATTTTATTTAACTTATCTCAAGTTAAATTCAAATATATTTTCTTCACTTCCATTCACTTAAGTTAAATTTTAATTGCCGGATTAAAATTTTCAATTCCTTCTTATTAATATCAACTTTACTTTATCAGTTCAATAGTTGATCCACTTATTCATTCACAAATTCATGGTCAACAAATAAATTTTATATCCAAACATTTACTATTTTTAGTCCATTTGAACTTATTCTGCTCCTTATTTTACACATTTAAATCAACATCATCCAATATTGAATTTTCAATTCATTTGCATACCATAGTAACTAATCAGTTACTTATAAATTTTAAATCTCAAAACTTTATTTATTTAGTCCAACTTGTCTAATTTTCCCATTTTACATAATTTAACCCAATCCAGACTTAAGATTCTAGTATTCAGTTTTCACTTTACTTACTTACAAAGTTGAATTTTATTTCAACAAATTCCTAATTTACAAGTTATCAAACTTTTCATATGCCATAAACATTCTTAGTTAAAATTCCAAAGTTCAAACATTCTTTCAACATTTCAAAATTCCCTTTGAAATCTTCTATATCCATAATTCCTTTGATAAATTCAATTTATCCCTTTGAATTTCAAAACTCACCCAGTTTTGCAAACAATTTCAATTCAAAACAACTTGGTAGCAATCTTTTCTCTTGGAAACTCGAAAATAAACATCGATGATGCTGCAGTCATCATCGAAGTAATTTTCCAGCGACCGTAAGAGTTCGATGCTTTTCTTTCATTTAAAACTCTTCAAGTATTTTAATTTCCAAATCTCTCTAGACTTCAAACCCGATTCAAAAATATTTCTCAATATATATTATCTTCCCAACTTTGAGAATCATTATCACATTCAAAGGAACTTAAATCTCCAAATTCCAAACTCTTTAAATTTATACTCAAACATTACTTTGGAATCTTATTTTATTTTAATTATTAATCACATTATAATTTACATTATAGTTTACATTTACACATTTCATTTATATATGAATTTGTTTCCTAGTTTTTAATTATGGGTTTAAATTCCTCATTCAATTATAATCACATTTACAAATTTCATTCATTTTATTAATTTATCTCTTAATCTTTGGTTATTATCCCAATTTCTTATTCAATTTTACTCATTAATAATAATTCAATGTTGTTATTCCTAACAATCAATCATTCATATATAACTATAATAATTTACGAAAAATCATTTTGTTTTATGTACAAAAATAATTTTGTGTAAAATTATTTCATTTACCCTATTTAAAACAATATTGTGTCGGTTTATCTTGTTTAAGAGTTTAGAAATTCCTATCGATGATATGGCGTCCCATATATCGACCAGAACCCATAAACACTCAACCGATAAATCAACGCAATATAAAAATAATTTTATATTCACTAACAAATACGCGTTCATATCTATTAATACTCTCAAACTCATTCTAGTGTGTTATGGACTCTATTTTATGAGTAATTCCCACCAGAGCCAAGGTTATCACCAACCTCGCTCTGATACCAAGTGTAACAGCCCGCAAATCCGTATCCCATGAGTCGACACGATTCTACATAATCAACTCAAGTTGTACTGAAATACGAACCATTTGAGTTAAAGAAGAAGAGGTAGAAGAAGAAAATAGAAACAACATCAGAATCTAACCATCGCAACGGAATAAAATATAATAGATAATGAATAATCTTTACTCAAAAATCAAATGTATCTTCTTATATATTACATCATCAGAGTATATCAATCACAGTTCAATCATCAATATCATACAACTGGATATACAACTAATCAACACAGCGGAATATATATATATATACACACACACACATATATATATATAATATGTATGAAAATATCCAGCTTGTCTCCTGAGCTCCACAGCATCATATACTGTATCCTCTAATACTCGGTCTGACCCGAGCATTACAGTTAAATAATACCCGAGTCAGTCTGGAATACCAGCATGAGAAAATCACACTCAATTGATTATTAAAGTTTCAAAAATCCTTTGAAAACGAAAGCATCTCGTAAGACCACACCACAAATAAACATGTCGGGTTTTTACCTTATGATAGCTAAAACAATTTTTATAGAAATCCTCTGATATTATAATATGGTCTATATACAAATACTTATAAAATAGCCGAAATTGTTACATTCATTAAATTCTAGCTACTAGCCATAGAGTGGGTAATACTAACAAAACTCGTACAAGACTCGTAGGCAAAATGGATTTCCAACTAATGACTAGGCACTGGGGTACCACCTGTCACAGTACGTGGCCTAGATCACAGTACCGAGGAGTACGCCCGATCCCCTACAACACAAGGCCGGTACTATCCCTTACTGGATAATCCCGAGCGAGATCACTCCGCGGTTGGGATCAGCAACCGCCCACTAAGCCGAAATAAAAAGGGACATCTAGACAGGAATGACCTCACCCTGCTTGGGTGCTACCCACCTAGCCTTGCTGCATAACCCCTGATTTTCAGTCATTCCCATTTGATGTGGCTTGAGGCTAAGGGTTACCTTTAAAGAACATATCCCTTAAAATGCCCATCGTCCACCGACGATGTTTCGCAAGCATTCATCCGTACAAGTCCGTCCCGGGTTCGAACGGAACCGAAGGCACTACTCCTACTACATCCATTTTGGAAATATCCTCAGGATTAGTAGCGACTAGCCCTTGCACTTCACTGCTCCATCTTTGAATCCAAACTCGTTTCCACGAAACGTACAAACCGGATCAAAGTGGTTTTCGAGAAATAAATCTCGATCCCGGTCTCTTCGAAACGATCAACGCATTTGGCCAATATTGATAGTCGGTGATTTAACTATCAATTAATGTTCACAACATCCATCACACAATAAATAATTTTTCAAATTATTTATTTATCTCAAAAATATCTTCACAAGATAGAATTTCACTTTTCAAACTCCTTGAAAACAGTTTACAAAATTATCTGCCTTTCTCAGAATAAATTCCGAGTATTTCTATTTCCATTGGAATCACCAAGCACAAGACTTTAAATTTTTAAAATAATTTAAAACACTTTATTGAAATATACTTTAAAACCTTTTAGTTAAAAACTATTTCAAAAATTGGTTAAAAATACATACTATATGAATATCTGAAAATAATGTTTATTTTATAAATATAAAACTAGTTTTCACTTTTTAAAACAAAATACTAAGTCACCTTTAAATAATTATTACAATAATAGATTTGAAAAAAAAAATTACTTAAGAATTTTAAACATTCAGAAATAAATAATTTTCTAAAACATGCTTTTTAAACAACCTAAACTTTTATCTTATATTTAAAAACTTACTTAAAACATACTTGGCTATCCAGAGAAATATACTTCTCTTCACAACCTTTAAAAAATAAATCACTATTTATTTTTAAACAATTTTTCTCGTTCCTTTAATAAATTCCCACCTGAATTTATTCTTTCAAATATCCAATTTCGACACTTAAATCAATTCCAAATTGATTTCCAATTTACTTCATTTATTCAAAAATTCTTTAATTTCAGATTTTATTCCTTAATTATGATTTAAAATACTTTTAATTGAAATACCAATTTAGATTTCTCAATCTACTTCTTATTCCTTTAGATAAATTTAAAACTTTAAGTTTAAAAATAATTCTTTATTCATTTAAATTAATATCACAAAATTTTACAATTCATTAATTACTGTTTATTCAAATCCTTTTCTTTTCATATTCGAAGTTATTTATTAGTATTTAACATATTTCCGTTTCTTTCTCAATTCATTCTTAATTTATTAAATTCTCTAAGATTATTTCGTTTACAAATTTACTTCCTTTATTTTCTTCCCAAAATCCAATTTATATATTTTTGGTAATTCATTATACCCAATATATATCCAATCAAATCATATCATTCAATATTCCAATATATTCAAAATTGAATATCAAGTAATCATAACAGAGAATATTAAATAATAAATGTTGAGGGGCCCAGTTGGATCCCTCCAACCTGTTTTCCCTACATCCACAGATGTTAGCACAATATAGTATGCCAATTCCAAAATTTCCATACTATAGCACATCAATCAATCTCAACCATTCAAACAATTATTTAAATTTAATCATTTAAATTTAAATTTAAATTAACTGAGTGAGACTAATTCACCTTTGCTCTTTGATTTGCAACCCGATTTAAAACCCGACTTGTTTCTTCACTATTTCAGACATTGTATAAATATATAAGGTTTATTAATATCTGAATTGATCGAATAATTTACTATCGTAATTTAATTCAATTAACTAAGGATTTATAAACTAATAATTAAATTCTGAACTAATTTCCTTTTAAATAAAAATGTTTTTTATCAATTAATAATTTAGTTTAAACCAATTTCCCTTTAAAATACCTTTTAGTGACTAAATAATTTAAAAAAGTTTATTAACCACATTAGTCACCTTAATAAAATTATATTTTAATCAAAACTAATAAATTTAAAATGTATATATATATATATATGTATATTTATAATTCTTTTTGAAACGCATATACTAAAATAACCCATATACAATTTAAAAATATACCCTTTTATAAATCCTACAACCCTTTAAAATTCCCACACTTTCCTAAATCATATATATATATAAGTAAATTTTCTGTTTGCCTATATATCTATATATATATATTAAAATACGGGTATGTGTGTGTGTATATATATATATGTATATATTTTTTTATTTTAAAATTATTTTCTGTTTCTGTAAACAACAGTAATCTACCTTACTTTAAATCACTTCTTTTATTTTCTTTGCTATTTTTATGCAATTTTATATCAAATATAAACATACATATATATAATTGAATAGATAAGTTAAAGATACCTTTCATTTACGATCCAGGAAAATCGTTAGGCAACCAAAACCCTAGTCGAATTCAATGCCCTAGCTCTGACTCCACCCAATACTCGCGCATGCTCGGAAGCACTGACATGCTCACCTGGCCACTCGAACGACGAAGCCATTTCTCCATCGCGAATTTGAGATTCGCATCGCCCGGACGCGAATCACATGCGCGCGCTCGAGCCACGAATTCCACCTTCATCGTCGCGCGAGCTCGAAGTGAATCGATCAACTCAGCGGCCATAAAGAGCATCACCATCCCTCGAACACAACCGGACGCCTAACCCATTTCTCTCGATCGATTCAAAATTCGATTTTGATTTCGTTATCCCCCTTATTCTTTCATGCGAGCGGATCGATTAAATTGAAATTGAAAGAGGAAAATAAATATCGGTTTTGATTTCACTTAAATGAAGATAACGGAGGTCATAAGTTTTCCCTCTTTCCGTTTTTTTTCTTTTTGTTTTCTACTGATTTTTTTTAGATGAGCTTTGCCCCTTTTTTTTATATATACTGAAAGCGTGAATTGTTGAAGAAGTCTCGATCTTTTTTTTTTAAAGAAGGCATTAGCTTCTGAGGGAAGACAGGGTATGGGATGTGAATGGACGTCGGCAGGTAAAGGTTTCTTATATGAGAATATACATATAACATTTAAATTAAGTTTTCGATGTAAATCTTCAACGCGTTTTTATATCGTACGTTTACCCAACAAACCCAAATACTACGAAAATTTGAAATCCGATAATAATTTAATATTACGGACCCAATGGAACTGGTTTCGTATAATTCCGAGTCTGTGTCTCGGAAGGCTATTTTCATATTCAAATTAAACAATAAAATTTTCAAAACCGAACAAATCAATGTTAAATTCAATTTTAAAACTTCTATTATCTTCAGTGTTATCAATATAAATTTTACAAGCCTTTAAATTATTTTTAACAGGTTTAAAACTTCAGATTTCATATTTTACCCAATTCCGAATTATTTAATTTAATAATTTAAATATCAAATAAATTGTGACATTTGAAATTAAAGTTAAAAATTAACGTTTAAATATTCAAAATCGATTAAATATTCTGATTTTAAATGCTCGAAAATTTCGGGTCGTCACATACATCATACGGATTGATGAATAGTTTTAAGTATTTCTGGGAATAGGGTTGTGGTATAATTTTGGGGACAAAATTCGTTTAAGGGGGGGGGGGGAGAATGTAATGACCCATAAATTTATCATTTAGATAAATTGTATTTATTTTTAAAATATTTAGATATGGATTTAAAGTAAGAAATAATCGGATTATTAGTGGTAGATAATAATATTTATTTTGTTTGGAAAAAATATTTGCGGACAAATTACTGGGGTAAAATATTGATGATTTGTAAATATCATCCTAGGTAAACTATTGATAAAACAGTCGGAAATCGTTTTGTCAGTAAAACTGCTTTTAAATAATAAGTATCATCTATAGCTCTGGACTCATACACTAATATATGTATTCAAACAAGATAATGAAATAAAATAATTTATTTTAATTTTTATGAAAATAAAATGTATTTACGACACAGACAGTTGATATCATCGGTTTATATATTTCTTCGGGAATTCAAGTTAAGTTTAAATAATAAGTAAATGGGCTTTTATTTACAAATAAACCTATTATAATTATTTAATAATGATGTTAAAATCATTTTTAAATTTTTTTTACCAAAATAGATAGTTCGTCGAAAAATAGAAAAAATGACCGAAGAACGTTTTTCGAAATTTCGACTTTCCGACACCAGAAAGTTGTCGGGAACGTTGTTCGCCTTTGTGCACTATATGTACACATATACAAGATATAATTAACCATATAATAATATACTTAATTATGTATTATTTTATGTTTAGCAAGTGATGTGACAAGACATGGTTTTAAAATAATAACTTTTATATATATATATATATACACACACACACGCACACAAACACTAAATCATATCATTATCTCATGTCATTTCCTTAAGTACCATCATCATTACTCATCATTGCTTATGGGGTGTGACTAGAGAGGGGTGGATGTGACATATGAAAGGGGGAAAGGGGGTGATATGACATGTCAAAATAATGACATCTTGATATTTTAAACTAAGGTTAGAATGGTAATTTTTCCACTTTCCTTCATCAATAAATACACAATCTCACACACAATTTTCATTTACATTCCAACTTCATTCTTTTCTAAACTTTCTTCTCTAAAAATACCATTGCTTTTATAGTTCAAATTTTTTTTTTATAAAAAGTTAGCTTTTTGTGTTGTAATTTGCTTCCATACCTTCTATACTTCTTATACTTTCATTTCAGCATCCTTGTTAAAACTTTCTATTTTGATGTTTTGATCTTAAAAACAGTATAAGTAAATATCATGAGAACTAACCATATTTGCAGGAGAAGATACTATTGTAACAACCCTGTATTTTGTGATTATTTTTAATTGTATATTTTAATTATTTTAATTGAATTTTTGATTTAAAAACTTATTTTATTTATTTTGAATGATAAACTTTAGTTTTGATATGAATTATCATTCCAAAGCATGACTAAAAAGAATATTTTTCAAAAAGTGAAACTTTGGTCAAAATAGTCAAACTTTGACTTTTAATTTAAATTTTTAAAAGTTTGAAAACTTAAATTTTATCTTTTATTATGAAAGTACATAAAATTTTAAGAATATTGCTTTTTGTTTCGTTGAAAACAGATTTAATTTGTGAAAGTTATACTGTTTTCAATATTGTGTATACATTGAATTATTTAACAATTTTCTTTATGTTAAATTTTATAAATTATATTTTTAATTGTCAAATAATGTTCTAATATGTGTTATATGACATGTTAGATATATATTTTTTTTAAAACATTTTTTTTGTGATGTTATAATTTTTCCAAAGTTTACCGTGTTGATTTCTTTTTTTTGGTTGTTTTCTTATTTTCTGCCATTTTCTTCATTAAAATTTTATATAAATTTAATTTTATATATTTATTTTTTGAATTCATTTTTATTTTGTGTACTTATCTTTATTTATAAATATTTTTCAAGTATATAAAAATTTTCCAAAGTGCATTGAATTTATTTCTAATTTTAAAGTCTACTTCGCAATTATAAGCCATTTTCTTATTTTAAATTCTATTTAATTAAAATTTAATTATTTATTTTATTTTAGAAATGATAAATAAATTATTTTATTTTAAAATTTTATTTTAGAATATTTTTAAAATGAAGTAGATATTTTTCCACTGCCATCGATGTTTTAATTATAATTTTTGAACCCTGTTTTCAATTTTTAAGCAATTTCCTTGATTCTTTTTATATTTTATTTAAATTTAATTATATATTTTTATTTTTTTCACTTTGTTAAGGTTTTTAGATGTACTTGCTGAATTTTATTTTGTTTTATTTGATTTAAAAGAAAAGGAAGTATGGAAGGTTTTAAAAGCTAAGAAACGTAAAGTGGTTTCACTGTTTCTTTTACCGTTTCTTTTTCAATCAATACATCAGTTATTTTGGCCATTCCTTATACTATCTTCAGCTGACTTCTTTTTCTTCATTTACAGGTGAAAACATCTTCCTCATCTCATTTTCATGGCTAGAGAAAAATTGGTAATGGCTTCTCTATATTTTTCTACCTTTTCTCCTTCCTTTTTGCTTGTTTTTGCCTTGTTTTCTTTGTTTGTTTTACTCGGCCACCACTAGCTAGCCTTGGCCATCACCTCCACCGCATTCTCCTCTTCACCATCCACCACTTAACATCATCACCTCCTCTGACTTGACCAGGCCGCACCCTCTCCCTTGACAAAACTCCACACAAAAGCCTTGAAAACTCCTTAAAAACATGTTAGCCTAGCCTAGTTGCTTCACTACCTTCATCCATCACCAAGGCCACCACCTTAGGCCACCACCACCTCCTTGATATAACCACCACCCATCACCTAAGCTGCTGTCCAAATCTGAAACCCGAATGGGTGAGCCCAAACATGCCTTAGCCGATCCCAAAAAGTTCACCAAAACTCTTATATATGCCTTAACCTTTTATATTCTCTACATTTAAACTCCTACCCACTTCATCACCTTGTAACCGTGCCTTTTCATACCCATACCTGATCCAAACCATGCTCAAACCTGACCTTATTAATCCCCTAGGCCATGCAAACAAGCATAGGAAGCAAGTGCAAAGTCTTTGGTTTTGTTTCATACATCTATTTCTAACATTGTTAAGTATATCTTGTTTTTGAAACTTATGTTTCATATATTTGTTTTGTTTGAATGTATCCAAGGCTATAAATCTTTGGCTCTCCACTCTCAAATCATATTCATGCTTTCATGCCTTCGAAGATCTTTGTTGTATGTAGTTGTTTGTCATCTCCAGCTAATACAAGTTAGTAAATCTCACCAGATGTTTATACTTATACAAATGTGAATTGACACCCTGTGAATCTGTAGAACTATATTATCATGTTATATATGCTTATATTATTATCATATGATGTTCACACCTGTTATTACACTTATTATATTATATGTTACTGTTATTTCATGCTATTCTGTTTATTTTATCTGTTCATCACACTGCAAGTTCCCTTTAGATTAGAATCACTATGGGTTGAAATGATACATACCCGAACGGACTTTAGAATAGGGAAAAATCGTTATGGGCTGAAATGATAGGCTTGAACGGTTTTTATTTAATTTATTTTAACTTGGGATTGCGGGTTTGAAATGATAAAAACCGGATTTTCTTTGTAAATTACGGGTTGAAATGATATATTACCCGTATCACTTTTCCTAGTGTAGAAAATTATATACAGAACCGTAGTTAATATATGTTTTCTAAAAAATTTAAAATTATTTTTGAAATGTAAATATTAAAACATTTTGATTTAAATCTAATTAAAAAGGATTTTTGTAAAATATTATTGATTTTCTGAATAATTGTAAGTAAAATGAATTAATGAAAAGTTAGAAAATTTTGAACGTAAGTTATTTTGGAAAATTTGATTTAATTATAATTGAAAATTAAATTGAATATGAAATTATGATAAATTTATGATAATTTGAATTTAAATGAATTCAGAGTGATTTTATATCGTATTAATGATTTTTAATAAAGTTGAAATGTGAAATGAATGAATACTTTAAGTTGAAATTTTGAAATATAACTAAATTGGAAATTTATTAAATTAACTTAAAAGTGAACTTTTAGTTTAGTAAATAAAAATAAAACTAAGTTATATTTGAGAATTTGAACTTAAGTGTTAAGTTGAAATTTAATGCAATGAATTTAAAATTGAACATTACAATTTAATAAGTGAATTATTATTAAATCTTGATTTTAGAATGGAAATTCAACTTTATAAAATCATGAACTTGAGGAAAATTAAATGATGTTTATAAATGTGAAAATGTATGATTTTATGAGTTAAAAATGTTTTAAAAAAATATATATAATTGGTTGAGAAATTATATTGAATATTTGAAGTTAATTGACTGCATTTTTGAAATGCTATTAATTACAATGTAAATGATATTATAGCATTTGTAAATGCTGTAGTTGATGATAATGAACTAAAAAGCTAAATGAATTAAAAGCTATTATAGAAATTTTTGTAAGTGCTATAATTTTTGAATTTAACTAAGTTTATTTGAAATTTAAGTAAACCCTATTACAACATTTAAAATGTTGTCTTTTGTTAAATTGAATTGTTTTGAATGTATCTTTTCGTAGCGTTTTCTAAATGTCACGAAAAGTGAATTTTCACTGTTTTGATAAACTTAAGTGAATAAATGAACTTTGGAAGTTGAAAATTTTCGAAATTTAATAATTTAATTATTGAACATAATAACTTCATTTTAATGATTAAAAATGATTTTTTTTGAATATAAACTGTTTTGAAATGTGAATTGAAATGGTATTTTAAATTGAATAAAATGAATAATGATTTGAAATGAATGTGGTTTTGATATTTTGATATGTTAAATGATTGAAATGTGGTTTGAAAAGATATGATATTTTGATATATTAAAATGATTTGAAAATGGAGTTTTGAAAGATATGACATTTTGATATTAAAATAATTTGAAAGGAAGTGCTGAAAGATAAGATATTCTGAACGAAGTTTTGAAAGGTTATGATATTTTGATATATTAAAATGATTTGAAAGGAAGTTTTGAAAGGATATGATAATTTAATATATTGAAATGGTTAGAAATGACTTGATATTTATTTTGATAAATATTTGAATCGAAAGATATGGTATGATGATATATTGAAATGGTTTGGAAATAATTTAATCTTTATTTTGATAAAGATTTGGGTTGAAATGAAATTTTATTTTGAAGTATAAAATATTGTTTTAAAGTTATAACTACGGGTTATAATAACGATTGGTTGTTAAAGAGACCGGGATCGGATATTGTCTTATAGCCGGCCATTACGAAAACCACTTTAACAACTGTGTACGCGGTGGAGATTCCAGAATGAAGTAGGATGGTGGCGACGTTCTCGAGGTATATTACGTGGACCCATCTCCCGTGAGTTGGCATAAATGACTAAAACAGGAGCTATACCGGGCTACACAAAGGTCGCACCCTTTCATCGAGCATGCTCCATCGGAAACCATTCTATTACTTTTGTGATTCGATACGTGGCGCCACTTTGATTCGGGGTATTGTTCGAGGTGGGCGGAAGCTGCTGTCTTGCCGTCACCACCGGTCCGGGAGTGCAAACGGTGTACCTACCCTGGCATTGCCTCGCGTGCCGTGTCATCTCCTTATATCGAGCCCACTACGATTTTGGTTTTAAAGATCCGACCGCGTCAAGGTTCACCATCCCCTTAATGCTATTTTCTATATGATTATACTTTACTGATTAGACACTACTGTATATAGCGTATATTACTAAATAGTAAATAGTTTAACGGATCCTTAGAGGATGGACGGTCCCAAACATCTTCTAAGTTACTTGTACCTTTGCTACAGTTCACTTGAGTTGGTTTACAATGTATAAGTATGTATGTCCTGACTCGAGTGTTGTATTTTTTATTTACGCTCGGGTCAGCCTGAGTATTCACATATTTGGATTTCCACTTTCTAGAGATTTGGAATCGCTGGAGATTATCTACTTGTCTAGTTTTATCTCTTCTGTCTGTTGGTCCTTTCCAGCTATCGTATTAGTAGATTTCTATGTATTGAGACTTCTTTTGTACTTTATTTCTTCTGTTGTATCTTATGTAACTCTGATATATTTATAGAGTAGCTTCATGAACTACTATCTCTTTTACTTCCGCTGCATTATATTTACTCTGTGTCTGTGGTCTGTGATTTTTATTTACTGTATATTCTGAGGTTTGCCAAATTTTATTTACAACGCGGTATTTTGAGCAATTCAATTTCGGCATGAGTGTCTACCTATACGCTTATAATGGATGCGAATGGTTGAAAATACCTGGTTGTCACAGTTGGTATCAGAGCGAGGTTGCTCTAGGAAAAACTCAGCATATGGAGTGAATGTATTTATAGAACCACTTTCATTCGAGTTTGAATCTCTTACTTTTTGACTCGATTCCTTTGAATTTTGGAACATTCCCTACGGTTCCAAAATCCATTCATGTCCCTCACTATTCATCTTCTTTTGACTCTGGAGTATTCCAAAACTCCGCTTCGAATGATCTTTCAAGTGAGTCAGCGGTCACGCCAATTTCAAATTGAATTGAAAAAAAGGGAAAACTCCTTTACAATTAGCATCGATTCACCAGAGATTTATATCTATCCTTGGTTTAGATGATGATATCTTTTGTTATCCCAAACTCTAACTCTTGAGATAGAATGTAGATTTACCCCAGAAAAATCCACATTGATCTTATTATTTAAGTAACGGTTGACCCGGTTAAGGTTGCCCATGATTTATTTATGCTTATCCACCTCCCTACTCTGTTATTTAATCATCTTGTCTTTTGTTTCCAATCTATTCTTCCAAACATTTGAATTGTACTTGTAAATCTATGTTTTGTTTATATATTGTGTTGTTTGAGTTGTTGATGTTGAGTTGGGTTTTCGATCGATTCGTCTAATCAACGCTATCGATAGGATTTCTAAAACACTCTGACAGAACAAACTGACACAATATTATTTTAAAATTTGGTTAATGAAATAAATTTTTATACATAAGTAAATTTATGGAACTTAATAAACTGATTCAAAATTGATCATTTGAAATGATAATACTTGATTTATCATTTATTGTTCTATAAATGTAGATAGTTGTTTATAAATTTATTTGGGAACTGAAATGAATTTAAAACAAGAAATTTGAGAATTTAATTTTCGATGGTTTCAAACCTTGTGTTTAAGTTTTAAAGTATATTATTTAAAGTATTTTCAAATAGAAATTTGTTTCCAAAGAATTTTAAAGTTTAAAAATAGTGCTCTTCTCATTGTCGCTGGAAAATAACTTCGGTGATGACTGCAGCATCATCGACGTTCATTTTCGAGTTTCGAAGTGAAGAGACTGTTCTGTAGTCTTGCTACCGCTTTGTTTTGGGAAATCAAATTTATTGAATTTCTAAAATATGACTTTATTTATAATATATATAGACATATGATTGAAATTTTATTTGATAAACTATGTACATACATTTAGTTATCTCTAAATGGTTTGAAGAAATCAGAAATTTAATTCTTAAATTTTATTTTTAAAGAATAATTTCAATTATAAAAAGAAAATCAAAATTTTTTGAATAAATTAATTAAGCTTGAATGATTGAATTGGAAAGTTTTATTTGTATAATGCTCAATTGCATTCCAATATAACTTACCTTAATTTTAGAAGTTAACAATGTAATTGGATAATATACAATATAAAAAGGTTTTATAAATAAAATTTGAGTGGTTATAATAAATATTATACACTTAAAGTTTAATTATAAAATGATTAACAGAGGTAAATATAATAAAGGGTAATTGAATAACTTACAATAAATTAATGTTAGAAGAACTAAGAATAAAATAAAGCAGTTATAATAAGTGTAAGCATATTTAACATGAGTGATTAATATATTGAGAGGAATAAATTTAAGTTTATTTAGGAATAAAGAAGAATTAAATGTATTAAGTACATTATGAGTATAATAAATGATTATTTTTCAAACCCTTTAGTTTTAAGAATTGTTAATTTTAGATGATTGGATAATAAGATAATGAAATTTGAGATAGTTAGGATTTATTTAACTTGTGTAAAGATTTATTCTCTATTTAAGTTGAAATTTCCATGCTTTCAAATTTATTTCCTTATTTTGTTTTTCAAACTATCTTTTGGTTGTCCTTATCATCCTCATCTTGCTATAGGCTGGTATAGGCATCTTTCTATAATCTTTCTGTTTAGAAATCTTCTATAATCTTTGATACTCATTTTGAATCCACCTTTTCGTGCTTGTGTTCTTGATTCCAGAGGATCTTGGAAACAACATCTCCACCTTGTTAAACTTACCTATCACAATAGTTATCATGTATAATTTCCTTCTCCTTGTCTTCTTGCCCTAATCTTATTTCACTCTATCTTTTTCTGTGCTTTTCCGTACCTCATTCCTTTTCGGGGACGAAAAGTTTTGAGTGGGGAGAGTGTAACAACCCTGTATTTTGTGATTATTTTTAATTGTATATTTTAATTATTTTAATTGAATTTTTGATTTAAAAACTTATTTTATTTATTTTGAATGATAAACTTTAGTTTTGATATGAATTATCATTCCAAAGCATGACTAAAAAGAATATTTTCCAAAAAGTGAAATTTTGGTCAAAATAGTCAAACTTTGACTATTAATTTAAATTTTTAAAAGTTTGAAAATTTAAATTTTATCTTTTATTATGAAAGTACATAAAATTTTAAGAACATTGCTTTTTGTTTCGTTGAAAACGGATTTAATTTGTGAAAGTTATACTGTTTTTAATATTGTGTGTACATTGAATTATTTAACAATTTTTTTTATGTTAAATTTTATAAATTATATTTTTAGTTGTCAAATAATGTTCTAATATGTGTTATATGACATGTTAGATATATATTATTTCTTAAAAAAAACATTTTTTTTGTGATGTTATAATTTTTCCAAAGTTTACCATGTTGATTTCTTTTTTTTGGCTGTTTTCTTATTTTCTGTTATTTTCTTCATTAAAATTTTATTTAAATTTTATTTTATATATTTATTTTGTGAATTCATTTTTATTTTGTGTACTTATCTTTATATATAAATATTTTTCAAGTATATAAAAATTTTCCAAAGTGCATTGAATTTATTTCTAATTTTAAAGTCTACTTCGCAATTTTAAGCCATTTTCTTATTTTAAATTCTATTTAATTAAAATTTAATTATTTATTTTATTTTAGAAATGATAAATAAATTATTTTATTTCAAAATTTTTCTTTAGAATATTTTTAAAATGAAGTAGATATTTTTCCACAGCCATCGATGTTTTAATTATAATTTTTGAACCCTGTTTTCAATTTTTAAGCAATTTCCTTGATTATTTTTATATTTTATTTAAATTTAATTATATATTTTTATTTTTTTTCACTTTGTTAAGGTTTTTAGATGTATTTTCTGAATTTTATTTTGTTTTATTTGATTTAAAAGAAAAGGAAGTATGGAAGGTTTTAAAAGCTAAGAAACGTAAAGTCGTTTCACCGTTTCTTTTACCGTTTCTTTTTCAATCAATACATCAGTTATTTTGGCCATTCCTTATACTATCTTCAGCTGACTTCTTTTTCTTCATTTTCATGTGAAAACATCTTCCTCGTCTCATTTTCATGGCTAGAGAAAGATTGGTAATGGCTTCTCTATATTTTTCTACTTTTTCTCCTTCCTTTTTGCTTGTTTTTGCCTTGTTTTCTTTGTTTGTTTTACTCGGCCACCACTAGCTAGCCTTGGCCATCACCTCCACCACGTTCTCCTCTTCACCATCCACCACTTAACATCATCTCCTCCTCTGACTTGACCAGGCCGCACCCTCCCCCTTGACAAAACTCAACACAAAAGCCTTGAAAACTCCTTAAAAACTTGTTAGCCTAGCCTAGTTGCTTCACTACCTTCATCCACCACCAAGGCCACCACCTTAGGCCACCACCACCACCTTGATATGACCACCACCCATCACCTAAGCTACTTTCCAGATCTGAAACCTAAAAGGGTGAGCCCAAACATGCCTTAGCCGATCCCAAAAAGTTCACCAAAACACTTATATATGCCTTAACCTTTTATATTCTCTACATTTAAACTCCTACCCACTTCATCACATTGTAACCGCGCCTTTTCATACCCATACCTGATCCAAACCATGCTCAAACCTGACCTTATTAATCCCCTAGGCCATGCAAACAAGCATATGAAGCAAGTGCAAAGTCTTTGGTTTTGTTTCATACATCTATTTCTAACATTGTTAAGTATATCTTGTTTTTGAAACTTATGTTTCATATATTTGTTTTGTTTGAATGTATCCAAGGCTATAAATCTTTGGCTCTCCACTCTCAAATCATATTCATGCTTTCATGCCTTCAAAGATCTTTGTTGTATGTAGTTGTTTGTCATCTCTAGCTAATACAAGTGAGTAAATCTCACCAGATGTTTATACTTATACAAATGTGAATTGACACCCTGTGAATCTGTAGAACTATATTATCATGTTATATATGCTTATATTATTATCATATGATGTTCGCACCTGTTATTACACTTATTATATTATATGTTACTGTTATTTCATGCTATTCTGTTTATTTTATCTGTTCATCACATTGCAAGTTCCCTTTAGATTAGAATCGCTATGGGTTGAAATGATACATACCCGAACGGACTTTAGAATAGGAAAAAATCGTTATGGGCTGAAATGATAGGCTTGAACGGTTTTTATTTAATTTATTTTAACTTGGGATTGCAGGTTTGAAATGATAAAACCCGGATTTTCTTTGTAAATTACGGGTTGAAATGATATATTACCCGTATCACTTTTCCTTGTGTAGAAAATTATATACAGAACCGTAGTTAATATATGTTTTCTAACATTTTGAAAATTATTTTAGAAATGTAAATATTAAAACATTTTGATTTAAATCTAATTAAAAAGTATTTTTGTAAAGTATTATTGATTTTCTGAATAATTGTAAGCAAAATGAATTAATGAAAAGTAAGAAAATTTTGAACGTAAGTTATTTTGGAAAATTTGATTTAATTATAATTGGAAATTAAATTGAATATGAAATTATGATAAATTTATGATAATTTGAATTTAAATGAATTCAAAGTTATTTTATATCGTATTAATGATTTTTAATAAAGTTGAAATGTGAAATGAATGAATACTTTAAGTTGAAATTTTGAAATATAACTAAATTGGAAATTTATGAAATTGACTTAAAAGTGAACTTTTAGTTTAGTAAATAAAAATAAAACTACGTTATATTTGAGAATTTGAACTTAAGTGTTAAGTTGAAATTTAATGAAATGAATTTAAAATTGAACATTGCAATTTAATAAGTGAATTATTATTAAATCTTGATTTTTGAATGGAAATTTAACTTTATAAAATCATGAACTTGAGGAAAATTAAATGATGTTTATAAATGTGAAAATGTATGATTTTATGAGTTAAAAATGTTTTAAAAAAATATATATAATTGGTTGAGAAATTATATTGAATATTTGAAGTTAATTGACTGCATTTTTGAAATGCTATTAATTACAATGTAAATGATATTACAGCATTTGTAAATACTATAGTTGATGATAATGAACTAAAAAGCTAAATTGAATTAAAAGCTATTATAGCAATTTTTGTAAGTGCTATAATTTTTGAATTTAACTAAGTTTATTTGAAATTTAAGTAAACCCTATTACAACATTTAAAATGTTGTCTTTTGTTAAATTGAACTGTTTTGAATGTATCTTTTCGTAGCGTTTTCTAAATGCCACGAAGAGTGAATTTTCACTGTTTTGATAAACTTAAGTGAATTAATGAACTTTGGAAGTTGAAAATTTTGAAAATTTAATAATTTAATTATTGAAAATAATAACTTCATTTTAATGATTAAAATGATTTTTTTTTGAATATAAACTGTTTTGAAATGTGAATTGAAATGGTATTTTAAATTGAATAAAATGAATAATGATTTGAAATGAATGTGGTTTTGATATTTTTATATATTAAATGATTGAAATTTGGTTTGAAAAGATATGATATTTTAATATATTAAAATGATTTGAAAATGGAGTTTTGAAAGATATGACATTTTGATATTAAAATAATTTGAAAGGAAGTGCTGAAAGATAAGATATTTTTAATGAAGTTTTGAAAGGTTATGATATTTTGATATATTAAAATGATTTGAAAGGAAGTTTTGAAAGGGTATGATAATTTAATATATTGAAATGGTTAGAAATGACTTGATATTTATTTCGATAAATATTTGAATCGAAAGATATGGTATGATGATATATTGAAATGGTTTGGAAATAATTTAATCTTTATTTTGACAAAGATTTGGGTTGAAATGATATTTTATTTTGAAGTATAAAATATTGTTTTAAAGTTATAACTACGGGTTATAATAACGATTGGTTGTTAAAGAGACCGGGATCGGATATTGTCTTATAGCCGGCCAATACCGAAAACCACTTTAACAACTGTGTACGCGGTGGAGATTCCAGAATGAAGTCGGATGGTGGCGACGTTCTCGAGGTATATTACGTGGACCCAACTCCCGTGAGTTGGCATAAACGACTAAAACAGGAGCTATACCGGGCTACACGAAGGGTCGCACCCTTTCATCGAGCATGCTCCATCGGAAACCATTCTATTACTTTTGTGATTCGATATGTGGCGCCACTTTGATTCGGGGTATTGTTCGAGGTGGGCGGAAGCTGCTGGCTTGCCGTCACCACCGGTCCGGAAGCGCAAACGGTGTATCCACCCTGGCATTGCCTCGCGTGCCGTGTCATCTCCATATATCGAGCCCACTACGATTTTGGTTTTAAAGATCCGACCGCGTTAAGGTTCACCATCCCCTTAACGCTATTTTCTATATGATTATACTTTACTGATTAGACACTACTGTATATAGCGTATATTACTACATAGTAAATAGTTTAACGGATCCTTAGTGGATGGGCGGTCCCAAGCATCTTCTAAGTTACTTGTACCTTTGCTACAGTTCACTTGAGTTGGTTTACATTGTATAAGTATGTATGTCCTGACTCGAGTGTTGTATTATTTATTTACGCTTGCGTCAGCCTGAGTATTCACATATTTGGATTTCCACTTTCTGGAGATTTGGAATCGCTGGAGATTATCTGCTTGTCTAGTTTTATCTCTTCTGTCTGTTGGTCCTTTCCAGCTATCGTATTAGTAGATTTCTATGTATTGAGACTTCTTTTGTACTTTATTTCTTCTGTTGTATCTTATGTAACTCTGATATATTTACATAGTAGCTTCATGAACTACTATCTCTTTTACTTCCGCTGCATTATATTTACTCTGTGTCTGTGGTCTGTGATTTTTATTTACTGTATATTCTGAGGTTTGCCAAATTTTATTTACAACGCGGTATTTTGAGCAATTCAATTTCGGCATGAGTGTCTACCTATACACTTATAATGGATGTGAATGGTTGAAAATACCTGGTTGTCACAACTATTCTACTTGACAATAGATTGAAGACCAAGAATTCAGAGAGACGTTTCAAAATTTGTTAATGGTTTGTCTATAGTCTAGTTTAGTAGTTAATCATTGTTAAAATCTCTCCTAGGTGGTATATGCATGCACACGAGTATTTAAAATTATTTGCAAATCATATATATACAAAGTATTTCGTTATTTTCAAATTCCTTTATCAAAAAAGTTTTCAAAAATATTTCAATATAGCAGAAAACCCGAAATTCAGTCGACTGAATGAGAAGTATCATTCGACTGAAAACCTGTGTACAGTGCACTTGATGTTTCAGTCGACTGAACCACCTCATTCATTCTACTGAACTATGTGTCTTCTCAATATTAATCTTTAAATTTCAAATTTTTTGAATATTCAAAAGACTGAAATCTTTTCCTTAGTTGACTGAATATTCATAACAACTATTTTTCTAAACGGTCACTTCCATTTAACAAACAAAAGCAACCCTTGATTCAAGAGTTGTTTCTGTATCTTTTGACCATAACTCTTCATGAAGAATTGCATCACTTAAAATCAATATATAGCCTTCAATTCAGTTGTTTTAATAACTTAATTTTCTAATTCCGTTCTCATATTCTCATTATCTAAAATATTCTGCCATTTGCTTTCAAATCCCGTTCAAATCACTTGCACATTCAAGCACAAATTCATTTGTGATTAAATTAATTTCCAATCTTCAAGAACTACATTATATACTCGATGTACTCTAAAGACTTATCATGCTATCAAAAGAGCACAATCGGTCAAGAAAATTCTCCGTATTGTTGAAGTCCCGTTTGGCTGCTCAGGCGGTAAAAGTCCTATTCAGTTGTCTAGGTGGTAGAAGTCATGTTCGATTGCTCAAGCAGTGTAATACATATTCCTCCGGGTTAAGAGAGGGTTGATAGTTAAATTCTAGAAGGAGTCTGAGATTGGACGTAAAACGAGAATTCGAACCAGTATAAATATCCCTTGTGTCATTTACTTTACTATTTACTTTTTATATTCATATTCTGCACTAGTAGATAACTTAGATTATATTCCATATTATGATCCTTAGCAGCACTTTCATTTGGTATCAGAGCACGGCCATCATATAACCACAACACACTTATTTGATACATAGTTAATATGGAAAATAAAACTAACACAAGTTTTGTTGAAGGTCAATCCACTGCCCGACCACCACTATTTAATGGTTTGAATCATAATTATTGGTCAACTAGAATGAGAAATTTTATGCAAGCAAATGGATATGATACTTGGAATATCACTTAAAGTGAATACACTATTCCCACTGCACCTTTTGCAGAATGGTCAAATACACAAAAGTTAGATGCTACATCGAATGCAAAAGCCACGAATATGTTATTTTGTGTCTTAGTAAATGAATTTAATAGAGTTAGCATGTGTACAACTGCTTATGAAATTTAGAGAACTCTTAAAGTCACACATGAAGGAACTAAAAAAGTTAAACAAAGAAAGATTTCTATACTCAAAAATTAGTTCCAAAACTTTAGAATGAGACCAAATGAAACTATAAATAACATGTGTTTGTACCAAAATTGGGCACAACACTCTTTGGATGTGTTTCAAGAGATAAAATAAAGAAAGTAAATGTAAAATGAGGTAGATCTAACAAACACACCAAACAGTAGATAAGAAAAATTGCAGAAACACACAAATTTAGAGTGGTTCGGCGTATTACCTACATCCACTATGAAATGACTGATGTTTACTGAACTTTACTCGTTGATTACAAGAGATTACAATGGTACGACTGCATTATAGAAGTGATTTCAGTAGAATGTCAGCGTAGAGAAGCCAAAAGTTCATTTAATGTAGGTCTAGGGCAACTATTTATAGGCGTAGGCAGCAAATATCTTGCTCAGATCTCGAAGGACATCTTCTCTCACGTGAGTGGGCCAACGGGATCGAGTTCTGGTGATTTTGGCTCGATCTAGGAGCGATACGAATCGAGTTCGTGTCGATCCAAAATTAGTCCTTCGAGGCTGAAATTTGTCACGCACGTTCTTGGGGTTGTATGCAAGCTCTTGTGAAAAATTGGTGGCATTTGGACTTGTAGATCTCGAGTTATGATCGATGCCAGTTCGGATTTGTTGAAGGCTCCCGAGTTCGCATCGCTTCTGTTCGCATCGATTCTAGGCACATAATTTTCGACGGTGTGGCGCTAACTTTTAGGATCGATCCATTTTTCATGTCAAGTGGCTGAGTCTTTCCTTCTTCATGTGCCTCCTTCGTATTGCTTGCATGCATGTGCTTCGTATCCATGCCGCTCGTATCCATTGCCATGGTTTCGTTCGTATCATTTCCTTCAATTCTCATTTGCATCGGTATTCGTAGGCATTGCCTCACATCGATTAGCAAGGATGTCGTTCGTATCGATCCATCATGTATCATAAGCATCGATCCTTGGTAGATCGATAAGAATAACATGTACATGTGGATCGATACGAATAAGTTGGTGGATGATGGTTGCGAAGCAGGATGAATACGGATCGATACGAAGTGGAGCATGTTCGGAACGTTGGCTTTCATAGCTTTGATTGTCATGTCATGTTAATTGTAGCTTGATCCGGACTCCGGCAAAATTTACCAGCATCCATAGTGGACCTGCGTATAACTGGTTTTCGGGATGAACTGTCTTTGGTTTCCAGTCAATTCCTTGGTCTCACGACCTTGCCAAAAGGCAGGATAAAACCATGTATTATAGATTCCAAGATATACATCATTCAGTATTAGCATTAGGAGAAAATTTTACAGATTTTGGTATTGTCTCAAAAATTCTAAAGTCTTTAACGAATGATTGGGAACGAAATGTCTTAGCTATTGAAGAAGCTAATGACATTTATACAATCAAACCTAAAGAGTTAATTAGAAATCTCATGTCATACGTAGTTAATTTGCAGGCAAAAACAGATCAAGCCCACGATAATAAGAATATTGCCTTCAAATATGAACAAGAAGATTCGGATTCAGGTGAAGATGACATTGTATTGATTGCAAAGAAGTTCAAAAGGTTCTTAAAATTTAGAAAGAATAAGAAGTTTGGAAACAATATGAGTGACAATTCTAGTAAACCGCTAGCTTTAAATCTCGAATGTTATGAATGTCATAAGAAGGGTCACATGAAGAAAGACTGTCCTAATAGAAAGAAAGACGAATTCAAGAATAAGAAGGACAAGTACAAAAAGAAGCAAGCATTCTCTGTTACAAGGGACGATTTGGAATCGTCTTCATCATCAGACAGTGACACAGACAGCGATTCTGAACAAGCCAACGTCTGCTTTATGGCTTCGATTAATGATGTAAGTGATTTAACTTTACCAGTTATACGTAGGTCCACTATGGATGCTGGTAAATTTTGCCGGAGTCCGGATCAAGCTACAATTAACATGACATGACAATCAAAGCTATGAAAGCCAACGTTCCGAACATGCTTCACTTCGTATCGATCCGTATTCATCCTGCTTCGCAACCATCATCCACCAACTTATTCGTATCGATCCACATGTACATGTTATTCGTATCGATCTACCAAGGATCGATGTGAATGATACATGATTGATAGATACGAACGACATCCTTGCTGATCGATGTGAGGCAATGCCTACGAATACCGATGCAAATGAGAATTGAAGGAAATGATACGAACGAAACCATGGAAATGGATACGAGCGGCATGGATACGATGCACATGCATGCAAGCAATACGAAGGAGGCACATGAAGAAGGAAGTTAAAAGAAAGTATAAAGATGCACTAAAAAAATTAAACAGAACAGAAATAGAAGTTGATATGCTAAGAGATGAAAAGATAATCCTAAAAGAAGAACTTGTTAGTACACAAGAATCTTTGTCTAATGTTTCTTTCAACTCACTATGATAGCAAATGAAGTAGAAAAGAAAAAGAAAGGAATATGACATTAGCTTCTGAAAATCGTGATTTAAAATCAAATATCAAAATTCTTGAAATGAAAATACCGGTCTCAATACTGAGTTAGAGGGTATCACTAAAAATGTAACTAATTTAAATAAAGGAAGAGAAAATCTTTCTAAAATTATCAGTAATTCTCAAACTACTACAATTAAGAATGGATTAGGATACAAAAATTCTTCAAAGACTAGTTCAAAGAAGAATAGTATATCATATAAAAATTTCAATTTACATAGCAAATTTTTAAAAGCAAAACCTAAACTAAAGGTTCTCACTCAAAAGAAAGATGTGATGACCCACCTTTCTGATCCCTGGGAATGACACTTAATACATCCTCGGTATTCATGTGTCATTGCCCAAGCATCCGAAAGATAAGTTGTCTTGTGGTAAAATAAACAACTGAACAAGACAAAATAGATAAACCTCGCAGTGGAATGGTTACATATAATATAAAATGATATATTACAATAGGTTACTCCTTATAAGAAGTTATCAGAGTTATAAAAAAAGGTACAACATATAACAAATTTGCAGCTATACATTCTAACTTTACATTTTTAAGATACAAAATACACCTACATAATCATACGCGGAAATTAATAACTAGATAAGTAAGGAGCCGCCAACCCAATCACCGTCTTCAAAGAGCTTCGAAGAAAACCTGCTATTCTCGGACTACCCAAATATAATTAAGTATCCGAGAGTTTAGGAAAAATAAACAGCTCGGGTCAAACATAATGTTTGGTATGAGCAAAACTATGAAACAAATGGGGTATATTCAAATAATAATAAGTGGGACCATGCCACTAATGTGGAACAGGTTTTCTCCCACAGAAACACAACCAAACATGACAAAAATGGAAATGAACAATAGGGAACAAATCCAAACATAGATGATAGGTACAATTAGTATATCATTCAGACTTGAAAGAATGGAAATAATCTGAATAAAAATCCAAATTAGAAAGAACGGATAAAACAAGACAATAGTCCAAACTAGATAGAATTGACTAATATGATAACTATTCAAACTCGATAGAATGGACAACACCAATAATTGAACACCTCGAAGAGTAGTTGACTCTTCCCGTTGAAATTAAAGAAAATAAATTCAAAGGTTCGGGTCAAATAAGGAATGGAAATTTTCCAACAATTACTAGGAGAGTGTGCCTCCCTTACTGGAAGTGTACCTCTAGAAATATACTTGAGAACTCCGATGGCAATAGAAACCTCCAAGATGGACCCTGCCAGCTGTTATCGAGAATTCGAGTACTTCACATCTCAATGCGCAACACTGAACCCAATTTAGAGTGGATGTGAAAATACCCTAATGAAAGCAACCCCACATAGCTTGACCCCCACTCACTCTTTAGTTTTAGTCATCTCTGACAAAGGATATCAAAGCTCAATACAGCAACACATCATCTTAGAATGGCGATAATAAAGAAGCTGAAATAACCGATAGTTGAGAAACCAACTATCGAGGATATTAAATGATCGTATACGGAAATTAAGTCTTGTATACTTATCACCACTCATTGAATTCCAACTTGTACTATTTTTTGGTTAACAATAATATCAAACAAGATAGTGTTACCCCAAAGTCATGTCTCGTGATTATGCTTAACTTTCAAAATAGCAATGAGTCTATGCTAAGTATATAAATAAATCGTTTCCATATAAGTGAATCACTTTACGGAAATTAATTCATTTCCATAAACGAATTAAACTTTTTCTTTTAAAAACCTGAATTCGTGTTTGGCCTCAAATTACAAATATTAGCTTTAAAACACTTTATTAAAAGAGCTCACTAACTTCAAAACATCAATTTAAAAAGGATTTAATAACTTAAAACATCTTTATTACATTGATTAATTAACTTTAAATTTCATCACACAATTTGATTTTTAACTTCAAATGACTTTAAATTATAAAAAGGGTTAACAACTTTAAACTTTATTAATCCAATTAATTAGTAAAATATAATTAATTAAATTAATAAATAATTAATTATAATTATTTAAATGAATAACAAAGTCAAAATATCCTTGTTACTTTGATAAATTCACTTTGAAACTTCATAAATTAAGTTGATTAATTAACTCCGATAACCTTTAACTAAAAAAGGGTAAATCACCTTTAAAACATCATTAATTTAATTAATTAATAATATTTACATACAAATAATTAAATTAGTTAATTAATAATTAATAATTAAATATCATTATTTTAAAATGATTAATCAATTTAAACCATCATTAAGAAAAGATTAATTAAAGTAAAACAAGTTGATTTCCTTTCAAAGTCATTAATTAAAAACATTAATTAATTTTAAGAGGGAATTAGGCTTAAGGAAAAACCTGAGAACACTTTTAGTCTGAGGGACAGAAGTTTTAAAATTTAGCCTGAAGGACAAAAAATGATATATTCATATAGCATTACACATCCATAATGCTATATTCATATAGCATTACACATCTATAATGCTATATACAACACAATTTTATATGTTTCTGCATACACAAACAAGCAGCTGTGTAATACTATATGAATATAGCATTATGGATGTGCAATGCTATATGAATATATCATTTTTTGTCCTTCAGACTAAATTTTAAAACTTCTGTCCTTCAGACTAAAAGTGTTCTCAGGTTTTTCCTTCAGCCTAATTCCCTGTAATTTTAAAACATCATTAATTAATTGATTAATTAACTTTAATCCATCATTCTCAAAAGATTAATTAGCCTTAAACATCACTAAATAAAATGATTAATCAAATTTAAAACATCATTAACTAAGTAATTAGTTGAATTTAAAACACATCATTAATAAATTAATTAGTTAACTTAATCCTTATTAATTAAATAATAATTATTAATTAATTATTATTTTTAAGTATCATTAATCAAAATCTTGCTTAGCTTATAAAACAATTCCAAGCATGAAGATGAAATCAAATGGTTTGATAAGAAGTGATTTTCCGATAGTACCAATACAGCGATTATCGCAATACGGGCAGTTCGGTATAGAAGTTTATAATACTATAAACACAATCAAACATCATATAGCAATGGTTTAAGCATACATACAACAAGCATTCATAGGCAATAATTATGGACATGAATATAGTTTTAAAGCTTTGGTCTTTTAGGGTAAATTTTTACCTACTGACTAGTTTGCTAGCTAACATTTACTTAACATGTTTGCATCCATCCCACATATACATTTCCAAACCAAACATGAACAAATTCACATCATATCTAAACCAAGCAAGAAATATATATCACAATATAACTAAACAAAAATATTTCCTAAAAAAAGTTAAAAGTTTTACTCACCGAAAGTTATCCAAACCTTTGCTAACTTAGGGTATGATCTAGCACTTCCATTCCTAAGTAAAATATGGAGCCTTAGACCCTTATTACACTAGGTAGACAAACTTGTTTTGGTAAGGTGGAGTGACTTTGGATAATTATCGAACTCCCAAAAATAAAGCCGAAAATAGGCCATTTTACAACTGATATTAGACTATTTACTCTCGGATTTTGTAAAAGTTGTCCGGAGAAAAGTTTTAGAAAATTATTTTCCCTACAATTAAAAAATAATAATCACTCAATTATAGTTATTTTTGAAGAAGATAGGATCAAAAGAGGAAGGACCATTTCCGGACTTGAAATGCTATGTCCGAAAATGCTCTGTGAAGAAATGAGCTTTGGACGTGGTTAAGCTCAAAATTAGAATAAGTGGTAAAAATAAAAGTTGTAGCCACTAGAATATGCTACGGATTAAACAAAAGAATTGCTCCATTTGATAAATTTACGAGAAAGATATGGCAGAATTAAAAGAGTTGAAATTGAATAAGTGGAAGGGTTATTTATAAGCAAGTGAAAGTGTAAATTACCTAAACACCCCATGTCCTTTACCCTCCACTACTCTCTTGCCACCTCACCTGGCCTCCTAAACACTATGTCCTTCAGCCATCTTCTTGTCCCCCTCCCCTCTTTACATGATAAAACAAGTTTAAACATTTTTGTACTTAGTTGCCAAAATATCAAATCATGTCTCTTAAGTCATCTTTTAGTATATACATGTATATACTTAAGTATACATACTTTGTATATACCAATTTACATTCTAGACCATTTAAATATTATTTTATATATAAATAAGGCTCACAACATTTCAAACAACTTTTATACGATGAAATGTTGAAAATTCGAAAAACGGTTTCCGGTCACATTTCTGTTTTTCAATGAACTAAATATTTTTGTAAACTAAATTTGAAAACTATTTTATATTCAATATTTATTATTTAAAGATGTTTTTATTTTAATTATTAAACCTACTATTTGAATATTTAAAACTAATTAAATATTTAGAAACTAACGTGGAGAAATTTCGAGTCGTTACTCTCTCCCCCTTGAAAGAATTTCGTCCTCGAAATTTACCACAATCCTGTCCCAGAAAAAAACTGCTCTAGAAATACTAAAACATTAATCAGATGTAACTTATCCAGAAAAAGTAGTAATATATAAATCTATATGCAACCAAATTTTGAGAATACCTCGAAATAAAATATTCCACATCCAGTCACATCCAAAGGTAAATTTAGAACTAAATTCCCGGGCTCTTATATTTAAAAATTTATTTTCAAATTTCTTCCATAAATAAACATATTAAAACCAAAACCAAAAATGACTAGGAGGGGGTCCTCCTAGCAAAACATGTAAAATTCTAGAATCAAAGCCATATGGAGCATCCAGTGGTATTCCGGTTTCTTCGAATGGAACAACTAGAGTGAACAATCATTATTTCTTTCCAAAAAATTTCAAAATCACTTTTTGTTTTAAAAAGCACCGGGATTTAGTCCTCAAAAACAACAGTTCAAAAACCTTGGTTTATGGTTTTAACTTTTGTAAACTATGGTATATAAGACCATAAAATCAATCAAGTTCAGTTAAATCAAATCGATCAAATTAAATTAAATCAAATCAACCAAGTTCCATAAAGGAATACATAAACACTATCAATCATTCAAATTGCATAAGGGAAAAATCTAACTCTCAACATTATTTAAAATGTAAAAAGATTAATAACAAACTCCTAACTTAGATTAAAAAGTTTCTTGATTTCATATAGATAATTATCTAAGCGTACCATTCTTTGCTCATTAGCCTTTGGTTATTGCTTAGAAGATTATTCAAACTTACTCGGGCATAAATGAAATACATACTTTAAAATTATTGGTTTATTGACTACACCAATCTTTCTAAATCGCATAAATTTACATTTAATATTTTATTCAATAACAAAATTGTTTATGAATTATTTTATAGATTTTCATCTAAGTTTAAAAATATTTTATAAACTCCTTTCTTTATAAAACACCAAATAATAACTCATTCCGCTTTATTTACTGTATAATACCATTCTAAATCCTTAGAGTATATACAAAACACAAAAATTATTTTCTTCTTATAATTTAGGTTAAGATCAATTCAAAATTTAAGTCTTAAAAACAAGTCGACCTCTCGACCTCTTTCACTTAAAGTGTTAAGATGGACAATATTTATGGGTTGACTCCAAATAACAAATAGTTTACACTACTTACATGTTTTAAACAAAAGCTATAGTTTTAATAAAACAATGTCTATAAAAACTATAACGACCCATATTTTGACAATGAAAAATACTGAATTAAATAAGATTTTTGAATTTAATATTGTGAGAAATTAAAATTTATGATTTATTAATGAGAAATATAATTAGAATATGATTTAATAATGTTGATTGAATGTTATTGACAACTATTTATTTGTAATTTCAATCAATTAAAATAATTGTAAAGTTAATTTGGTTATAATTGTAAATATGGAATAAATTAAATGGTAAATTAAATGTTGAAATTATATATTATTAATTTAAATAAGTTTATTATAGAATATGAAATCTTCTTTGGTAAGCAATGTATAATCTTGGTTGTAAACAATAGGTTAATGGATAACAATTGTTTATTCTCACCTTAGTGTTTAATACGTTGGAATTAAATTGGTAATTAATGGAATTAATGCAATTGAAATATTATAATCAATATGGTAAAAGATGGTAATTGTAGAATATGAATGTAGTAAAATGTAGTTGATTCAATAATAAGAGTGAGAATCAAAATAAAGAATTTATTAGGATTTAAATTTTAATGAATGAATTTATTGAAGTTGTAATTGTATGTTGAAATTAATGTTATATTTAAACCTTGGAATTAATATGGAAAATCAAAATCTCAAATTTAATAAAAAAAATGTTTATGAAATTTCTTTTGGTCAAATTTAGCCAAAATTTGAATTTGAGTTGAAAAATTAAATTTTAAATTTTATTCTTATTTTTTAATTCTAGTTTAAATTTTGCATTGGACTCCTAAACATAATCGAGTACCCGAGAGTTTAGGGAAACTAAACATCTCGGGTCAGGCAAAATGCCTGGTATGAGTAAAACTATGAAACAAATAGGGTATATTTAAACAATAATATGTGAGAACATGCCACTAACGTAGAATGGTTTTCTCGCACAAAAACACAACCAAACATGAAAAAAAAGGGAATGAACAATAGGGAACAAATCCAAAAATAGATGATGGGTACAATTAGTATAACATTCAGACATAAAATAACAGAAATAGTCTAAATAAAAATCCAAACTGGATAGAATGGATAAAACAAGACAACGGTCCAAACTCGATAGAATGGACTAACAAGATAATTGTCTAAACTCGATAGAATGGACAAAACAAATAACTGAACACCGCGAAGAGTAGTTGACTCTTCCCGTTGTAATCAAAGAAACAGATTCAAATGTTCGAATCAAGTAAGGAATGAAAATTTTCCAACAACGACTAGGAGGGTGCACCTCTCATACTGGAAGTACACCTCTAGAAATATACTTAAGGACTCTGATGGCTCTCAGAAACCTCCAAGTCGGACCCTTCCAACTATTACCGTGAATATGAGCACTTCACATCTCAATGCGCAACACCGAATTCAATCTAAAGTGGATATGAAAATACCCTAATGGGAGCAACCCCACATAGCTTGTCCCCCACTCACTCTTTGGTTTTAGTCCTTTTCGACAATGGATATCAAAGCTCATTAGGGAAACACATCATCTTAGAATGACGATAATAAAGAGGCTGAAATAACCGATAGGTGAGAAATCAACTATCGAGGATATAAATCGATCGTATATGGAAATTAAGTCTTGTATACTTATCACCACTCATTGAATTCCAACTTGTACTATTTCTTGGTTAACAATAATACCAAACAAGTTAAGATAGTGTTACCTTAAAGTCATGTCTCATGATTATTCTTAACTTTCGAAATAGTGACGAGTCTACTTCTTCGATGTTTAGTGCTAAGTATATAAATAAACCGTTCCCATATAAGTGAATCGCTTTACGGAAATTAATTCATTTCCATAAACGAATCAAACTTTTTCTTCTAAAAACCCGAATTCATGCTTTCCTCACATTACAGATGTTAGCTTTAAAACACTTTGTTAAAAGGGTTCACCAGCTTCAAAACATCAATCTAAAAAGGATTTAATAAGTTAACACATTTTTATTACATTGATTAATCAACTTTAAACTTCATCACATAATTTGATTTTTGAACTTCAACGACTTTCAATAATAAAAATGGTAAACCACTTTAAATCGTATTAATCCAATTAATTAGTAAAACAAGATTAATTAAATTAATGAATAATTAATTATCATTATTTAAATGAATAAAAAAGTCAAAACATCCTTGTTACTTTGATAAATTCACTTCGAAACTTCATAAATTAAGTCGATTAATTAACTCCAATAACCTTTAATTAAAAAGGGTAAATCTCCTTTAAAACATCATTTATTTAATTAATTAATAATATTTAAATATAATTAATTAAATTAGTTAATAAATAATTAATTATCATTATTTTAAAATGATTAACCAATTTAAACCGTCATTAAGAAAAGATTAATTAAAGTAAAACAAGTTGATTTCTTTTTAAAAGTCATTAATTAAAAACATTAATTAATTTTAAAAATCATTAATTAATTGATTAATTAACTTTAATCCGTTATTTTCAAAAGATAAATTAGCCTTAAATATCACTAAATAAAATGATTAATTAAATTTAAAAAATCATTAACTAAGTAATTAGTTAAATTTAAAACACATCATTAATAAATTAATTAGTTAACTTAATCCTTATAAATAATTAATTAAATTAAATAATCATTATTAAAATAATTAATTATTTTTGAAAACATCATTAATAAAAAAATCACGCTTAACTTGTAAAATAATTCCAAGCACGAAGATGAAACCAAATGGTTTGATAAGAAGTGATTTTTCGAAAGTGCCGATACAACGATTATCACCAGTTCGGCAAACAAGTTTATAATATTATCAACAGAACCAAACATCACATAGCAATAGTTTAAGCATACATAAAACAAGCATTAATAGGCAATAAATATGAATATGAATATAGTTTTAAATTTTTAGTGTTTGGGGGTAATATTTTACTTACTAACTAATTTGCTAACTAACATTTACTTTACTTAACATGTTTGCATCCATCCCACATATACATTTGCAAACCAAACATGAACAAATTCACATCATATGTAAACCAAGCGAGTAATATATATCACAATATAACTAAAGAAAAATATTTCCCAAAAAAAGTTAAGAGTCTTACTTACCGAAAGCTATCCAAACCTTTGCTAACTTAGGTATGATTTAGCACTTCCATTCCTAAGTAAAATATGGATCTGTGGACCCTTAATACACTAGGTAGACTTGGCCTTGAAAGAAGAAGGAAGTGAAACTTGTTTCAGTAAGATGGAGTGACTTTGGATAATCATCAAACTCTCAAAATATAGCCGAAAATAGGTCATTTTACAACTGATTTTTAGACTATTTATTCTCGGATTTTACAAATTAAGCTCTAGAAAGGATTTATTTGGATACTCGAGGACGCCTTCTGTATCGAAGGCCGGCAAGAAGGGAACCCTCCGAATATGAGTGGACATTGGGCAAGTATTTCCTATTCCATGAGCTGGATGGACACAACATGAACGACTGTGGGCATTTTAAGGATATTATTGAGGAACAAGTGAGGGATGGTCATTTGCAACAATACGTAAGAATCGAGCTGTGACAGTGGAACAGAAGCTGCCACTGCCCACCTCAAACAAAGATGGCACTGGATCAAGGAATCGTCATCAGCTTATTATCAACTGATTGGATTTGTGGCACGGAATAAGTAATAAACCTCGAAGTAATATGGCTAAGTCACTTACGCATGCATGGGATCGAGGAGAGTCCGTAGGCATGCTCTGAGATGATGATAAATTATGACGCTCGGGTTTATGAAATCTTGTTTTTCTATTTCCTATGAACTCTGGTTTCTTTCTTTGTACCATGGCTATTTAATTTTCTTGGGTTTACGGACTTTAATTTTATCGATTGAACTTTGTGATGGTTGGATTTGGATTAATGTAATAAATAATACAGGTCATGCAATTACGGTCCCGATCAGAGAGTCGGGGCAGTAATCACAAGTTATGAGTCCCTTCCCCGAAGAGTGAAGGAATGCATCAAACATGGAATAAGTCCTCGATCAAAGAGTCGAGGTCGGAGAATATAAGTCCTCGATCGGAGAGTCGAGGCCGGAGAATATAATTGCTCGACTGGAGAGTCGAGGCTGGAATAGGATAAAGCGACCCGCGAGGTCTATGGATTCAGATTTATACCCGAAGAGGTCTTGTCTTTCGATTTGGACCCGGCAAGGTCCTGAATTTGGATTACAGGACTCAGAGAGGTCCCGATCCCGGATTTGGATTATAGGACCTGGAGAGGTCCCAAACTCGGATTTGGATAGCAACCCGAAGAGGTCATGGATTTGGTTATTGATTAATGGATATGGATGGATTAGAACTTGATTGTCGAGCTCGAATGGATATGGAATTGGCTAAGGATTTGGTTACTGGATTCGGAATCGGATATCGACTCGGAGCAGTTGTGGATTTGGGTAAGGATATGGCTACGACACTTGGATAAAATGGCTTGTTAATGGATTGGTTTATGGCTATATGTGGAGTATGGGCTTTGGATGCCCGATTTAAAGCTATTCAAAACATGTCTTCCTATACAAGGCATGTTTTGAGGGGAAATGTTACCCCGCCTTTTGGACAAGGCCGGGATATCAACAAATTGGCTAAAAAGAATGGATATGAGGATTGGAGATCGATTGGAAATAAGGCTATGATCGATACCGTTAAAATTGGACCAAGCTTCAATCCAGGTAGGATCGATTGGGAATGATAAACAAGGCTCGGTAAGGCTACATTTCAAATTTCAGGTCAAATGGAATTCGTATGCTCAAGTTATGGATGGATCAATATTCATGAAAAATTAATTCGAAATGATCGAAATCGATGTTGAGAGTGTACTTTGGATCGATGCTTGCTTTAGTTTCAATCGATACGGTGTGGATAAGGACAACACACATTTAGCATTTTGCTTCGGATCGATAGGTTTTTGTATTGATGCAGTGCGCATCGATTAGATGGATATGGCAAGGCTTGTCAGCAGACTTCGTATCGATCAAAGCCTGGATCGATACGAAGGAAGCATGACTTAGATGGATACAGACTTGATGGATACGAAGACATATGCTTCCCAAGCGGCATCAGATCGATACAAAGAAAGGTGTAGGGGATGGATACGAAGAGCAGCAGGTGCTTATGGGCTATTTCGCATCGATTGTGTTCGTAACGATCGATACAAAGGAAACGGTCAAGATGGAGCACGAAACATGGATCAAAGCATGAAATACGGATCATACGAAGGCTATGGCTATGGATATGGGGACTGATGGACACGTAAATGATGGGCATGAGGCATCGCATAGGATGGATACGAAGGTGATCGATATGAATCGATCGATACGAAGTCGCAAGCCTACTTGCAAACTCAACCTTGGATCCATCATAACTCTCAAACCATATATCCAAATGCTATGAAATTTTCACAGGAGCTTGTTTACATTCTCAAGAACATCCATGATTGATCTCAACTCAATTGGAGCCAATTTGGATTGATATGAATGTAACATGGATCGAGCTAAGATCGATCCCAAACCACTTTGAATCGATCCTGTGGGCCCACTTGCATGTGAGAAAAGTTATTCCGAGTTTTGGGGCAGATATTTCCAGATCTACTCCTAGAAATAGAAACTCTATAGCAACTAAAAAGGGGTTCTTCTTCTCTTTTGGAGAAACTCAGCCATTTTGGTTATTGATTTCAAAGGATTGTAATTATAATCGGTGTAAAAGGAATAAAAGGATCAATTCAAAGTGGATATAGGCCGAAGATGGCCGAACAACTATAAGTCTTGCATCTTCTCCTGTTTTCTTTCGTTTTAATTTTTTATTTCTTCATTTTTGTTCTCTACATGACCTAGATCTGAGATCTACGCCTGGATACAAAGGACTCGTGTGTAAACACTGGTGCTTTCACTACTTCTAAGTTTTGCGACCAATTTTAGCACAAACAACTACCTAAACACCCCATGTCCTTTACCCTCCACTACTCTCTTTCCACCTCACCTAGCCTCCTAAACATCATGTCCTTCACCCATCTTCTTGTCCCCTTCCCCTCTTTTCATGATAAAACATGTTCAAACATTTTTGTACTTAGTTGCCAAATGTCAAATCATGTCTCTTAAGGCATCTTTTAGTATATACATATATATATACTTAAGTATACATACTATGTATATATCAGTATTTCATAACTAATTTACATTCTTGATTATTTAAATGTTGTTTTATATATAAAAAAGCCTCACAGCAATTCAAACAACTTTTATACGATGAAACGCCGAAAATTCGAAAAACAGTTTCAGGTCACATTTTCTGTTTTTCATCGAACTGATTATTTCTGTAAACTAAATTTGAAAACTATTTTATATTCAATATTATTATTTAAAAATGTTTTTATTTTAATTATAAAACCTATTATCTAAATATTTAATATTAATTAAATATTCAGAAAGTAATATGGAGAAATTCTGGGTCATTACAAAAGAAATTGGTAGCGCAAATATAATAAATACTTGGGTACCAAAAACTAATAACAATTTAATCAGAAATAAGTATATTAAATCTTTTATAACTTCAGCTCATAAAAATAAAGATTTTACTTACAAAGGGATTTCTAAACCCTCTTGGGTTTGGCTTCCTAAGACCTAACTCTTAGGACCCTAATAAAAAGCGGGTACCAACATCATTTTTATATTTTTTGTAGGTACCAACTAAGAAAAGAGGAAAGTGGATACTAGATAGTGGTTGCTTAAAACATATGATGGGAAATAAAGATATGCTTACCAACATGATCTACTCAGATGGAGGATCTGTCACATTTGGAGACAATTCAAAAGGCTATATCATCGGTAAAGGCGATGAGAGCAATGACGGTACATCTAACTTACCTCTTATTACAAATGTTTTACTAGTTAAAAATTTAACACATAATTTGCTAGTATAAGTCAACTACGTGAAAAAGGTTTTAATATAACTTTTCCAGAAAATAAATGCGACATATTTGATCAAAATAATAATTTTATATTTGAAGGAACCAGAGAAAGAAATATTTATATATTAAATATGAAAGTCGATCATAACACAAATATGTGTCTAATAGTAAAAGAATATGATCCTTGGTTATGGATCAAAACATTTTGTCATATAAATTTTAAAGTAATAAAAAAATTATCTAAAAATAATTTAGTCAAAGGTTTACCAAAAATGAATTTTAAAGTAAAAAAATTTGTGATGGTTGTCGATTAGAAAAATTAACAAAATCTTCTTTTAAATCAAAGAAAATGATTTCTACATTAAAACCACTAGATCTATTACATATGGATCTTTTTGGACCAACTCAAGTTCGATCTATAAACCATAGTAGATATGTTTTTGTAATAGTAAATGATTTTTCAATATATACCTAGATAATATTTTTGAAAAATAAAAGTGATGCTTTTGAAAATTTTAATGTATTTTCTAAAAGAATTCAAAATATTAAAAATTTCAGAATTTAAAATATCTGAAGAGATCACGGTGGAGAATTCAGAAATGAATCTTTTGGAAATTACTGTAATAAGAAAGGAATTTTTCAGAATTTTCCATTTCCTAGAACTTTACAACAAAATGGTGTTGTAGAAAGGAAAAATAGAACACATCAAGAATATGCTAGAACTTTATTAATTGGAAGTACTCTACTAAAACATTTTTGGGCAGAAGCTGTAGCAACTGTTTGTTATGTTTTAAATAGAGTTTCCATTAGACTATTAACTAAACATACACCATGTAAGCTTTTTAATGGAAGAAAACCTAACATATCATATTTTAAAAATTTTGGTTCAAAATGTTTTATATTAAATATAAAACATAAGCTTTGTAAATTCGATCCAAAATCTAGTGAAGGAATATTCATTGGATATTTGAACGAAGCAAAGCTTACAGAATTTATAATAAAAGAACTATAATAATCGAAGAAACACTTCATGTGTCATTCGATGAATATTTCAAAGTTAACCACAAAACAGAAGATGAACAAATTATTTCTAAATCAAATGACTAAGATGATGATTTTGAAAGTAATACAGATAACATTTTACCAAATAATAATGAAATAAGATCCCCACCAAGACTTCTAAGAAATGACCTTGCTGAAAATATCATTAGAGAAATAAATACAAACGTAAGAACCCGAAATTAACTAAATCAAATGGGCCACGTAGCTTTTTTTCAAATATTGAAACCAAAAGTGCTAAAGAAGCATCAACTGATGATTACTAGATTATAGTTGTGCAAGAAGAATTAAATCAATTTGAACGTAATAACGTCTGGGACTGGTTCCTAGGCCAAGTGATCAAGCGGTTATCGGTACAAAATGGGTTTACAAAAATAATGCGGATGAGCAAGGAAATATTATTAGAAATAAAGCTAGACTAGTTGCTCAAGGTTATAATCAAGAAGAAGGAATAGAATATGATAAAACATTTGAACATGTAGCTTGTCTAGAAGCTATACATATTTTATTAGCTTATGCATGTTTTAATACTTTTAAACTATATCAAATGGATGTAAAAAGTGCTTTCTTAAATAGTTTTATAAAAGAAAATGTATATGTAGAAAAACCTCATTTATTCACACATGAAACTATATCTTTATTATCTTGGTTCGGTAGGAAACAAAATTGTCTTTCACTTTCGATGTGTGAAGCAGAATATATCTCTATCGCTTTGGCACGTGCTCAAGTAATTTACATGCAGCAAACACTTCAAGACTTTGGAATAAATCATTCTAATTCAACTATTTTTTGTGATAATACGATAAATTTATTGACAAATCCAATAAAACATTCTTGAAATAAACACATAGATATTAGACATCATTTTCTTTGAGATAATACAAAAAAAAAAGCAATATTTCACTAGACTTTGAATATTCAAAAAATCAGATAGCTGATATATTTACTAAACCTTTAAATGCAAATAGTTTTATTAAATTACATCGAGAATTAGGTATTATTTCTTTACATGACTTATAATTGAAATTAATATTATAAATTTCCGAAAATATATTTTTTCCAATAATAATTTTTTTTCCAAAACTAAAGCTGCCGCCACTTGATCTTTGGCCACATGTGGGGAAGTTGTGCCTCAAATTTTTCTTTGGCCATAAACATTCAATAAATTTTATTCTTAGGTTTCTTCAACCTGAAAATAGTGTATCCTAACAGTACATAATGGCTTCCCAACTCATATTTTTACTTCATACCTGTGTAGTTAATGCCCCGCTATTACCCCGCTACAACCCCGCTATATCTCATATCGGATTTCTACCGCTATGATTTTTCCATATATCCCCAGAATATAGCCTTTCCGCTTTAATCCTCGCTATTTCCACTATATCTCATTATTTTCGCTATATTCCGCTATTCCCGCTATATCCGTTTTAATAAAACGAATTGAAAAATTACATTTATACATTATAAAATTATGAAACTAATTTATTTGATTTAATTTTTAATATATTTTCATAAATGAAAATACTCTAATATTCTACCAAATTCAATTATGTAATATAACAGTTTTTCGTTTATTTAAAGTATATTTGCACATGTTTTTATTTAAAATTATTTATGTATTATTTATAATTCAATTGAATGATAATTTTTCATTAAATTACCATTTATATATTTGTAAAAACATTAAGTACGAGTTTTATATGCTATTTTAGAGTCATCCGCTATGTCCCACTATATCCTCGCTGTATCCCCGCTATGAATTTTTGCACCTCCACCGCTTTGAATCTACCGAGCGCATTAACTGCACAGCTTCATACTTTCTTGCATTAAAACATCTTAACTCAATTTTTTTCAAATTTTTGTGCAAAATCCATTACTTCTTCACAAGAAGGATCAAATTAGTCTTCCATTATTTTTAGCACTCCCACATCTGAATCGTCAAAAAATTCAAACAACTCCACTAATGTATATACTCCAGTTAAGATTACACAATCCCCAACACCAACACACTGGATATACGCCACAGGGGAAGCAAGCTAAACGTAACTTGCGTTTTGGCTCTCCATCCACTAAAGATAAAATTAACGATATTCACATTACCAAAGAGAGACTCTGGAACTACAACGCGAAATGTACTATGAGCAGAGAGTTAATGCTGAATGCTTAAGCTTCCTAGAACAAGTAGCTTTGAAGCATTGCGGGTCATCATCAAAACAATGTGTGCATCAACCATCACCACAACGTCCTCAATGCCATCGAACTCTTGGGAACGAATCCCACAACGTCCCTAGGTGTCACCAAACTCCTAGGAATGTAGTAATGTATGGTCATCGATCCATCCATTACATGAAATTACGAAGGTTGAACTGCATTATGATGATTCAAACTCTTTTGAAAAGTAAGACTACTTTTATATTGTTGTACATTTAATTTTGTATTTCTTATATGTTTTCACTACTAAGTAATAATATTTTTTTCGACGGAATATTGATAAGTATATATATCATTTAATCATTTTATAGAAAAAAATTTAGTTCAGAGACTAAGCTCATAAAAATCACAATTTTGTTCAACTGAATAGGATAAAAGCTGTCGACTGAAACTTCATATGAATATTTTAAAACTACAGATTCAGTCGACTATTGTACCAAAAACAGTTGACTGAAAAGCATGAATTTTAGTTATAATGTTGCGGCCAAAAATTTCTTGCACAACAGTCGATTGAAGTATAGATTTAGTCGACTGAACGTTCACCTATAGTTAAAATTATTTCATAAAACAGTCGAATGACCTGATACACTCAGTCGACTGGATTCGCCAATTTTGCACTGAAAACTTGTAGGAAATATTTTCCTACATATCAGTCGATTGCCTATACCAATTCAGTCGACTGATTCGTATATTTTTGGTTTTTTAAAATCTGTCTACATATTTGCCAACCTACATTTTCACCAACCCTACATAGTCATCTTCTTTCTCATCAAACTCGTACCTCTTCAGCAACCAAAAATCCTAGCCCCCATTTTTCTTCAAATCAATATTTTTCCTCCAATCCAATCAATTA
The DNA here is from genome assembly GCA_030765085.1 of Allium cepa. Taxonomy (NCBI): domain Eukaryota; kingdom Viridiplantae; phylum Streptophyta; class Magnoliopsida; order Asparagales; family Amaryllidaceae; genus Allium; species Allium cepa. The sequence continues at coordinate 561,522,347 of CM060938.1, forward strand.
AATGGCCTCCAGAACTAAGAGAGCAAGAGAATCCCCCACCGGACCATTAGAAAGTCAAATAAGATCATGGCTTCATAATGACATTCCGATTACTCGATTCAATGCCATGAAGAGCTCTAGGATTTTCGATGTCTCCTACGTCAAACTTCTCGATTTCAATGCTTATACCATCCGTGAAATTGCCGAAGCTAGCGGGTTTGATAGATTGATTGGGTTCGATGCTAATAATGTCAATATTTACCCCCTCCTCATCAAACTATTCTTTGCAAACATGAATTTGGATCACCAAGATTCAAGAAACAAAGATGACTGCATTTGGACGTTAGTTTGCAGCGTTCGCATCTATCTTCCTCTTTAACGACTCGACCATATTCTCTGTTGTCCATCCAATGGAGCCGATACCAACGACATTGATGTCGATATGGACGATAGAGATGAAGTCTCTCATTCTCTCTGATGACTTGACCGCTCTTAAATCCATTGCCTTGCAACCAAAGATGCGCATTCTTCATCATGCTCTAATCCGATCTTTTCAACCTCGTGTTGGGAGTTACGAGAAGGTTTACAAAAGAGACTTCCAAGCACTCTATGCCATTTACACCTCCCAACAAGTAAATTGGGCCAAAATATTTCTTGATGAATCCCTAACTATTAATCATAAGAGGATTTATAAGACCATCTTCTACAGAGCCTATATCATGCACATTCTCATGAATTTCGCTATCACCGTTCTCGATGCCAAGTTCATCACTGTTGGCAAGCTAAATTCTAATACTTTAAGTGTTATGAGTTTTCCAAAACACCCTCCACCTCAAGAAATCATTAGTTTTCAACAATGGGCTGCGAATCGAGAGCAAGGGATTCCACAATCCCCAGAAATGCACATTGTCTCCTCCTCCGCTCAACCTTCCTGCCAAATAGAGGAAGAAGAAGAGGACGACTATGACGACCCACAATTTTGTACCCTTTGTGCTGACAATAAACCACTCATGTCCGACCCAAGTTGCACGGAAGTATGGATGATCAAGGGTAATAAAGAAAATAGGACAGAACAGAATCTCACATGAATGGAATAATATATAATATTGAACAAATATCTTTACAGCGGAAAACTTTAAAACTATTTAAATGGATTTATCAAATTTATTCAATATTTTTCCATAATTAAAAACGTTCATTTAAATAGATTTTCTGTTATGGTCACTTAACTACACTAGCGTAATTTTTCTAGAAAATTGATTCGGACTTAATTCAAAATCCACTCAACGAAATTTTGATTTTCTTTCTTCGTATAGAAGATATGGATATAATAGACTGGAATTTTCTTATCATGAAGAATTCCGAGCTATATTCTACACTATAAATTCATTTAAACTTTTTGGCAAAATCGCGAACTACCATTGCGCGACGCGCCTAGTTTTAACTTGTTTTTCAATATTTTAAATAATCTATTCAAATTGAATTTTTATCACTTATAAAATCATTAAAAATCATTTTAAGTCAATATTTAACACTTTTTCAAGTATTTAAAATGTATTTTCAATATTCTCACATTATAACATTGTCTTATTCCTATTATTTTAATATTAAATTTTAAATTCCAATTTCAAATCAATTTCAATTCTAACTTCAAATAAACTCAATTAAAACTTAGATTTCAAATCTAATTTTAGTTTAAACTCAAATTCAACCTTAATCTTAGATTCAATATTCCAAATCTTTTTCAATTTCACTATTCATCATAATTTCAATTTCAGTTTAGCTATCATTTTTAATCCCGTTTCACTTCAAATTTCAAATTCTCTTTTATTTTTACTTTAATTTCAATTCTAGTTGAAAAGAGACTTATTTTTCAAATATATCTCATATCACCAAATTAGGATCTTGTTTAATAAAGGGAATACTTAATCAAAATGAGCAAAACCAAGTTTAACATTTATCACTAATATAATTATGGTCCATACACAAATTAATACGATAAATAATCACACCCATAAACACTTGCAACTATTCAAACATAACACAAACATATCCAAACATCCATAACAACATTTCAAAGGGGTGTATACTTGCATATCATAAGATGATTATTACAACAAAATCAAAAACGATCTTTTAAAAGCGGTGAGAATTTTCTCACCTTTGTTTCCACTCCATAAATTTTTTACGTAAGATACGTGTCTTTCGAGCTAACGTGCTATTTTTAAACGTCTCGAATTTGTCGCTTTCTTTTCTTTCTCTTTTTTTATTATGAGGAGGGTGTATGGCTCGGCTAGGGGTGTGTGTGGCTTTGGGTAAGCGGGTAGGTGGGGTGTGCGTGTGCGTGTGTTTTGAGGTGGGTAGGTGATTTGGAGTGCTCGACCTTGGTTATAGGTGGTGGGTGGAGCTCGGGTGTGGGATAGTGGAGCTTTGATGTGGGTTTTAGGATGTGGGTAGGTGGTGATGGAGGCGTTTGTAGGTTGTAGAAGTGGGGTTTGGGTGTGTAGGAGCTTGGTTAAGGTGATGGAAGTTATGGAAGTGAAAGAGAGGTTGGATGCCATGGAAATGGGAGTGGAGAGGATGAAGAAGAAGATGGAGAAAATGAAGAAGAAAGTAGAGAATGAGATAATGGATTTTGTGGAAAAAATGGAAGGTATGGATGGTTATTTATACTTGAGCTTTGGATGGCAAATGACTACACTACGCCTCTCTAGTTTTTGACTTTTAATTTACTTTTTTTACTCTTGATTGGAACTTTGCTTAATGGAGAGGGGATAGTATTAAATGTGAAATGATGTTAGGATTTGATTTATGTACTTATGAAATGATTTTCCCTCTTTTTCTTAATTTTCAAATTATATAAATATCCTTTTTCTCCTTTTCCATAATTGATAAGACTTGATCATTAATGAGAAAAGATGTAAAGTGTAATGATGATGTTTGTAGTAAAAAATGAGATTTAAATAAAGGGATTTGGTTAGATTTTGTAAAAGTGAACTCCTTTAGTCATTTTGTACTTTACTTTAATTAACTAATCCTTTTGCTTGATTAATCTTTTCTTAATATAAAGCAAGTGTTTATAACTTTTTTAATATGTTTGCATGATACTTTTCAAGTTGCAATAATGTAGCGACAACTCGTTTTTGTCGTAAACGATGTTTCTGTTGACAAATTTTACAGTCAAAATTTGATATTTTTGTTAAGCTATATATTGAAGTAAAACAAACTTTAAAATAAAAAAATTACTTCTTTAAATAAATTAAAACTTGTCTCTTTATATTTTAAAATCGTATTTAATTAATATCAAAATCTCTAATTTTACTATGTATGTAAAACTGACAAAATGCGACAAAATTTGGTTATTTTTGTAAAATGGTTATTGACATATTTTTACATATATTAATATACTATTATCATCTTTATTAGATGTTTTAAATAATATTTAACTTTTTAAACAAATACTTAAACCTATTATTTAAGCCTTTATTTATTTTTAATAAAACTTAACTTTTGTTGATTTGTTTTAAAAATTCAGATTTATAATTTTTAAATTATTAACTATAAGAATAGATAATTTCTTAATTATTAGCTATTATATATAACTTATTTATTTAAGTTTTAAACTTTTTAAATTCAAAACAAATGAAATCTCACATTTTCGAAGTAGCGAAATTACGGGTCGTTGCATTCTCCCCTACTTAAAAGCATTTCGTCCTCGAAATGAAAGTTAGATAAAGGAATCTATTTCATACTTATATCCTCAAATATTTTGACTTATTTATACCGATGATAGAAAAAATGCATATATAAAAAAGAAGGTTGATACTATAACAGTACTAAAACAAATAATGCCAAACATTCATACAGAGATTCCACACACTAACCTAAGTAGTTATCACATACTTAAGGTTATATACACATACATCAAGTTAGACTTCTATCCTACCCATCCTAGTGCGTACTGCACATTCAGATAATATATACAACAACCAAACAAGACTATAGATCCAAAAACAACCAAACGATACTATATCAACATAAATGAATACATCCGCATAACTCATTCTCTGACTTGAGCATGAACTAAATCTGAGGTCTATATAACAAAACATATGTCTAACCCTTATATCTTATTGCCTACTATTTAAGATAACTATCCAACTACTAAATAGATAGACTCAAAACATCATAATATATTTGATTCGATCTATTATTCGAATCCACAACTTTACATACGAACTAGTATCGGTCCCCCGATTTTCTATTGCTGACTTTGATCAGACTTCCCAATCACAAACCCTATCTTTCCTTACATAGCTCTCAACTATGATAGAAAACTCGTCTACATAATCATAAACTCTCATCAGTGCCCGAAGTTAATAATCGAGTGATAAATCCTTTTTCGGATTGTTGTAAACACCTCAAAGTTCTGTACTCAAACCTTAGATCAAAATTTATGTGCCGAAATGATCTACGTCTAACTTATGTACTTATTCACATTCATTTCTACCTAATACATTTTTTTTAAATTTTTATTAATCCAGTTTTATTTCGCAACCATTTACTTACTAATAAATCCATTATTACTTAAGCTTACAAATATGACTTAAACTTGTATAATATAACTTTACTTCCTAAGAGTATATATACATATCCCCAAACTTCAAATTGTTATTACTTCAATTAGGGGTATAACCAATGTGGAATTCTACTATTATCTCAAATAAGTTACAAAACTTAATCCTTAGTTTTATTTATCTAAGATCTTAATTTAGCTAATATTATTTATCTTATCAATATGTCGATAAGACAACTTTACTAAGTGTATGATGTTTTCTTATGATTATCAACTTAAGTTATTTACCTATCCTTTTTCTAAATCAAAATTCCTAAACCTAAATCCATCATATAGTCAAATTGTGAAACTTAATTCATATGGTATTTGTTATTTAAACATTTTCATCCAACAAAACCATATTATTCAAAACTTTCCCTTTTTTTAACATTTTCTTACCTATCAACTCTAATATTACTTCATTTAAATTATAAACATTACCCAAAATGTATCACTAATTCAAAGTTTTATATTAGGATGATATTTCTTATATTACTTATTCCTAAATTTCAGTTTGATTCAAACCTAATCTAAGTGTCTAAATTTCGAATTTACTTTTCTCCTTTATAAGTTATTGAACTTACACTTTATGTTATATTTACCCAAAGTATCAATTTAGGCTAACCTTTTATTATCTTATTGATAAGAATTTTTTCTAAGTGTGCATTTTGTTTTTACTTTCTCTAATTACAACTTCTAGCTTCAATATTATCATAAAATATCTTATAGTCAAATTGTGAATTTTACATCACTAGATATTTATACTAAGCTTTAAAATCCATTAATTTTGATGATCATTAAATCATTATTTCTAAATAACCAAATGTCTAGGGGTATATGATCAAAATTCTAAATTCTAGCTTTTAGCTAATTGATTCTATATGGAATATCTTATAGTCAAATCATGCAATTCTAATCACAAGGTATTCATATTTTAGTTTTATTAAGCCAATTACAAAAAATCCTTAACTTCTAACCAAAAATTATAATATCACCTTTGATACTTAAAATATAAACCCAAGGTGTTACTAACCAGTTTTAAAACAAAACCATTTTTATGAAATTAACAAATACGCGCTCGTATATATTACACTCTCATAACTCAATCTAGGGTGTTACTAACTCTATCTCTAATGAGTCACTCATCCTAGGATATTACAAATTCTATCTCTGATGAGTTTTTACCCATAACAAAGCCAAGGTTCTCGCTTAACCTTCAGCTCTGATACCAAAGTGACGACCCACAAATCCATACCTTTGTATCAATAATAAACCAATCATGTCCAACCCAAGTTGCATGGCAGCATGGATGATCAAGGGTAATAAAGAAAATAAGACAGAACAGAATCTCATACGAATGGAATAATATATAATATTGAGCAAATATCTTTACAGCGGAAAACTTTTAAATATATATCAGAGTCTAACCTAATTTCAACTTGGATAGTTATAAACATTCCTCATTACAATTGTTGACAAAAATCAATCTAGAACAACTAACTAAGCACGACGGATAACAGAATATGTCCATACGTAGATGAATATCTCCAACTCTCCTTCGGAAACTCCAACCGTCTTTGACTAAACCTGAAAGTACTCGGATCTGACCCGAGTATTGAAAATACCCAGATCAGGCTTGATAACTAGCATGAGAAAACTCAACAATTAATGACAGTGTCATATATCAGCCTTTAAATGAAATCCTTTGAAAAGAAAGAGTATCTCATAAGGTCATGTCCACACGTAAACACAAACGGGTTTTTACCTTATGATAACTAAAACAGTTTTATATCAAAACATTTGATATTATTTCTAATGACATCTCTTTGAAAACATTTGCAAATAAACTTATTAATCTTAGCCGAAATTGTTACATTGATTAAATTCCAACATAATAGGTTTACAATCAAGTCCAAAGGTTCTTATTGGAGAATGGATTTCCATACAAATGACCAGGTGAAGGGACTACCGTCCGATGGGTACACCTCTAGATGGATGTCCCGAGCCATAAAACATCTGCCCTCCACCAACACAAGACCGGCCTACCTCTACAACTAGGTAGTGCCGAATATGTCATCCCCCGGTTATTACCGACCTTTATCCGAGCACTCGATTTCCATACACCATATTAATTTATATCCCGAATGTCATGGCAGGAAGAAATATATCTAGAAGGGAATGATCATATCCTAATTGAGAATGACCCGCTTAGCCTTGCTGTATCTAACCATGTTTCGGTTATTTTTGATTGATGAGGCTTGAGGCAACGATTACCTTTTCATATAGCACATATCACATCTCTGAATGCCACATCGTCACTTCCGTTGACTACTAATTTCCTTCCATAAAAATACAACCCTTAAGCTCGTATGTCTCAAGGAGGGCGTTAAGCTAAGAGAAGTTGTCTTCTCCGCCACCGCTGATGTATGTTTGTAAAAACCAATGTAAGTAATCTTTAAAAATGCAATGTCAGACAAACGTCCATACAAGTTGTCCAAGAACAGGACAAACCGAAGGCACTCTCTTACTACCATTAGTAGCGAGTAGTCCTTGCAATCCAAAAAATCTCCACCACGAGGAGACCGCTGCTATAAGTAATTCTATAATAGGAGCTACCCAGAGCATGTTCAACAAGCAGTCCTCACGCTATGAAGATCCACGGTCTTCATAATCATCATCTTTAACATGTCTTCACTTTTGAACGCATACATTGGTTTGAAGTGGTTTTCGAAGGAATCACCCAAATCCGACCCTGGTTCCTTCGAAATCCAATTATCGATAAAAAGTGAATATGAGTATACAAGATTTGTTAAGTCTCTTTTCACTTTAATTCTTCTCGGATGATTTCGAAATCTCTTTCCTTTGACTTAGGATAATTCTAAGGAATTCATTCTTTTGCTTTGGAAAATATCTCAAATTTCCTCACTTAACCGTCGATCCAAATTGCTTAGATTTTAGGCAGGTCAAAAACAATGTTATTTAAGACATCGTTTACGATAAGCCCTAAATCAATTTTAGTAAAACATTTTTGAGTAAATAGGATTATAGAAATCATTCTAATTTTACTCGACATCAATTTCCGTATTCAACAAGTGCTATGGGCAAAATAACGATGAAATCACCTTTTAAATTCCACGAACAGGACAAGTTCCCTCTTTGAATTTTAATATCAAGTATAAGAATATTATACCTATGCAATCCAAGTCGTAATTTGTTCATTTTGAAGATTGCTTAAATTTTTGATAGTACCTATCTTCTTTTATTTCAGAAACTTAATATAATCTTTTTAGAGCATCCGGACTTCCCTTTCGATCTGTTCCACCCCTCACCTAAAAAGAGAAAACAGAGGCCAGGTAAGTTCAGGGCGCTGGATGCTCCATCCCAAACCTTAGTAAACACCTTGTTTTATCTTCCTAGATCTTACAAGCGGAACAAATATACAAGTTGTTTTCGCATACTTAGTCGTCAACTTTATTTTGGAATTGATTGCAAAAATTCCAAATTATCTTTTAAACACTTATTTTCCTCTTAAAAATGTTCATGATTGATTTTGAAAAAAATCATTACGTTTAAACTCATATTCAAAAAGTTATACAATTCGCAGTGTAAAGTGCTAAGGAAATTGCTATATAAGCTTATTTGATTTAAAAAACTTTTTAATATTTGAAAATTCATATTTTCCGTTTGAAATCTCTTTTAAACTATTTAAATGGATTTATCAAATTTATTCCATATTTTTCCATAATAAAAAAGGTTCATTTCAATAGATTTTCTGTTATGGTCACTTGACTACACTAGCGCAATTTTTCTAGAAAATTGATTTAGACTTAATTCAAAATCTACTAAACGAAATTTTGATTTTCTTTCTCCATTTAGAAGATATGGATATAATACTCTAGAATTTTCTTATCTCAAAGAATTTCGAGCTATATTCCACTCTACACATTCATTTGAACTTTTTGGTACGAAATCGCAAACTACCGTTGCGCGACGCGTCTAGTTTTAACTTATTTTTCAATATTTGAAATAATCTTTTCAAATTGGATTTATATCACTTACAAAATCATTACAAATCATTTTAAATCGATATTTTTACTTTTTAAAGTATATAAAATGTATTTTCAACACTCACATATTATAATATTATTTTATTTCTATTATTTTAATATTAAATTTTAAATTCCAATTTCAAATCAATTTCATTTCTAACTTCAAATTAAACTCAATTAAAACTTAGATTTCAAATCTAATTTCAATTTAAACTCAAATTTAACCTTAATCTCAAATTCAATTTTCAAAATCGATTTCAATTTCACTATTCATCTCAATTTCAATTTCACTTTAACTATCCATTTTAATCCCATTTCACTTCAAATTTCAAATTCTCTTTTATTTTTACTTCAATTTCAATTCTAATTGAAAAGAGACCTATTTTTCCAAGGTATCTCATATCACTAAATTAGGGTCTTATTTAATAAAGGGAATACTTAATCAAAATGAGTATAACTAAGTTTAACATTTATCACTAACATAACTATGGTCCATACACAAATTAATATGATAATTAATCATAGCCATAAACACTTGCAACTATTCAGACATAATACAAACATATCCAAACATTCATAACAACATTTCAAAGGGGTGTATACTTGTATAAGATAAGGTGATTATCATAACAAAATCAAAATACGATCTTTCAAAAGCGGTGAGAATTTTCTCACCTTTATTTCCACTCCATAAATCTTTTACGTAAGATACGTGTCTCTCGAGCTAACATGCTATTTTCAAACGCCTCGAATTTTTCGCTTTCATTTCCTTCTCCTTTTTTATTATGAGGAGGGTGTATGGCTCGACTAGGGGTGTGTGTGGCTATGGGTAGGCGGGTAGGTGGGGTGTGGGTGTGTTTTGAGGTGGGTGGGTGGTTTGGAGGGCTCGGCCTTGGCTATAAGTGGTGGGTGGAGCTCGGGTGTAGGGGTAGTGGAGCTTGGCCATGAGTTTTAAGATTTGGGTAGGTGGTGACGGAGACGCGTGTAGGTTGTAGAAGTGAGGTTTGGGTGTGTAGGAGCTTGGTTAAGGTGATGGAAGTTATGGAAGTGAAAGAGAGGTTGGATGCCGCAGAAATGGAAGAGGATAGGATGAAGAAGAATATGGAGAAAGTGAAGAAGAAAGTAGAGAATGAGATAATGGATTTTTGGGGAAAATATGAAAGGTATGGATGGTTATTTATACTTGAGCTTTGGATGGAAAATTACTACAATGCCCTTCTCTACTTTTTGACTTTTAATTTACCTTTTTTACCCTTGATTTGAACTTTGCTTAATGGAGAGGAGATGGTATTAAATGTGAAATGATGTTAGGACTTGATTTATGTACTTATGAAATTATTTTGCCTCCTTTTCTTGCTTTTCAAATTACATAGATATCCTTTTGCTCTTTTTCCATAATTGATAAGACTTGAGCATTAATGAGAAAATATGTGTGTAATGATGATGTTTGTAGTAAAATATAGATTTAAATAAAGATATTTGGTTAGATTTTGTAAAAGTAAACTCCTTTGTTATTTTGTGCTTTACTTTAATTAATTAATCCTTTTGCTTAATTAATATTTTCTTAATATAAGAGAGATGTTTATAAATTTGTTAATATCTTTACATGATACTATTCAAGTTGCAATAATATGGCGACAACTTGTTTTTGTTGAAAATGGTATTTTTGTTGACAAATTTTGCAGTCAAAATTTGACCTTTTTGTTAAGCTATATATAGAAGTAAACCAAGCTTTAAAATGAACTTTTTACTTCTTTAAATAAATTAAAACATGTCTCTTTATATTTTAAAATCATACTTAATTAATATCAAAATCTTTAATTTTACTGTGTATGTAAAACTGAAAAAATGCGACAAAATTTGGCTATTTTTGTAAAACAGATTATTAATGTATTTTTAAATATAATAATATACTTTCATTATCTTTATTAGATGTTTTAAATAAGATTTAACTTTTTAAAAAAATATTTAAACCTATTTATTTAAGCCTTTATTTATTTTTAACAAAACTTAACTTTTGTTGAATTGTTCTAAAAGTTCAAATTTATACTTTGCTATAAGAATAAATAATTTATTCATTATTATCTATTATATATAACTTATTTATTTAAGTTTTAAACCTTTTTAATTTAAAACAAATGAAATCTCTCATTTTCGAAGTAGAGAAATTACGGGCCGTTACAACGACGAAATTCAAGAGCTTCAAGTGAATTCCAACCAAAAAATGCTCTTGCCACGCTCTCCCAAAATCAAAGAAAGTTCAACCGACGATTGGTCACCGTCGAAAAGAACGTCATCAAGACCAACAAGAAGCTCAACTCCATCAAGGGCTTCTTAAACAAGATATGGGAGAAAATTTCTTGTATCGGCTCTATTTCTACAAGTATTGCCGAGAATCCCACTTCTTTCACTTGGTTTACATCCGAGGAAGAAGAAGAAGAGGAAGAATCGGGGAGTGAGGAAGTTTAGTTTTCTTTATCTTAGTTTATGCCTATCTATTTTCATATTGTTCCTCATTATGTTCATTTAGATATTTAATGTTGTTTTGATGTTTGTTTAGTTTTGGTTTGTGTCTTAAAACATGCTTGTCTCTAATGCTCATTTCATTTATCATGTTTATCTATTTATGATTCATCTGTGATATTGTTGTTTATCCTAATTTTCATGTATTCCTTTTTGTCGATGAAAAAGGAGGAGAAGTATATATGTTTAGCAGGTATATCAAGCAAGTAGATCATTTATTCAGGGGGTTACAACTGTTTTTATAAACTTTATAAATTTTTGACTTACATAGTTGTCATCATCAAAAAGGGGAAGAATGTTAGAACCTTGTGTTTTGATGTTTTGATCTTGACAACTATATAAGTAAATATTATGAGAACTAACCATATTTGCAGGAGAAGATACTATTCTACTCGACAATAGATTGAAGACCAAGAATACGGTGAGAAGTTTCAAATTTTTTTAATGCTTTGTCTGTATTCTAGTTTAGTAGTTAATCATTGTTAAAATCTCTACTAGAAGGTATATGCATGCACACAAGTATTTATAATTATTTTCAAATCATACACACACAAAGTATATCACTATTTGCAAATTCTTTTATCAATAAGGTTTTCACAAATACTATAATATAGTAGAAAACTCTAAATTCAATCAACTGAACGATGACTTTCAGTCGACTGAAAACCTGTGCACGTGCACAGTGCACTTGAAGATTCAGTCGACTGAACCACACCATTCAGTCGACTGAACTATGTGTCTTTTCAATATTAAAATTTAAATATCTAAATTTTTGAATATTCAGAAGATTGAAAATTTTTCCTCGGTCGACTGAATATTCATAACAGTTATTTTTCTAAATGGTAACTTCCATTTAACGAACAGAAACAACCCTTGATTCAAGAGTTGTTTCCTTATCATTTGACCATTACCCTTCACGAAGAATTGCATCGTTTAAACTCTATATATAGCCTTTAATTCAGTTGTTTTAGTAACTTAATTTTTTACTTCTGTTCTCATTATCTAAGATATTAAGCCATTTTCTTTCAAATCACTTGCACATTCTAGCACAAATTCTTTTGTGATTAAATTAACTTTCAGTTTTCATGAACTATACTATATACCACAAAGAAGAAGATTATATGAAGGGTGTACTCTAAAGGCTTATCCATGCTAGAGCAAAATTAGTCAAGAAAATACTTTATACTAATGAAGTCATGTTTGGTTTCTTAAGCGGTAGAAGTCCTATTCAGTTCTCTAGGCGATAGAAGTCCTATTCGGTTACTCAGGCGGCGTAACAACTATTCCTCCGGGTTAATAGAGGGTTGATGGTTAAATTCCAAAAGAAATTTGGGACTGGACATGGAACGGGAGTTCGAACTAGTATAAAAATATCTGGTGTCATTTACTTTACTATTTACTTTTTATATTCATATTCCACACTAGTAATAACTTAAATTATATTCCGTATTACGATCCTTAGCAGCACTTTCGATCTTCTCTTCCAAAAACCAAGGCCATCACTACCCCCACAAAGTCCTAGCCAAGCCAAATCACCTCTAGCCGAACCTATTCTAAGGCTTGACTTCTCCAAAGTTTCAAATTTTTAAGCTAGAGTCGAGCGTAGAGGCGTTGCCGAGTTATAGTCGAAGTTCGGATGAAGTCAATTAGCATAAAGGCAAGTAAAACTATTTTTTTTGGTAATATTTTTGACATTATTATGTTTTTTGTGGTGATAATATAATGATAAAATTGAATGGTTATTATGTTGGTCGATGCTTATTTGATGGATGTTATGTTTGGTATTGAATTTTAGATTTGAATGTGATGTTGTCAAGTTAGTAAGCATACAACCTTATGTATATATGTGTGTTTCATTGTGACATTAAGAGTATGGTAGTATGGACGTATGGTTGTTATTTAAGAATCAAAGTATGTCGAGTTGAAACATAGTTAACAACTTTGTATGTTGCGACGGACGTGAGATCCGACTTGAAATCAAAACTATGATTTCTTGTTTCAAAGTTTTGAAATGGTTTTAAGATTTATCTGGGTTTAAAGTTTCAAAACATTATAAATATTATTTCAAAACATGTAGTATCAAGAATTAAGTGAAGTATTTCACTTAAAATAAGTAGAACGAACTGCGCTCATAGCGATAGTCGCTATGGATGTAGTTCGACAAAAATTCACGATTTCCACCTTTATGTGATTCATTTTGGAATTGTTTTGAAAAAAAATTCAAAACTTAATTATTAACATAAAAAGAGATTAATTTTATGTTATTTAATAATTTATTTACTTAATAAAATAATTAAAGGTAATTGGCACTTAATTAGTAATTAAGTAAGTGATTAGAGGTTAAGTAACACTTAAAGAAGGTTAATGACTAATTAGTGATTAATAAAGGTTTAATTAGTGATTAATGAAGATAGGAATAACTAAATGGTTAATTATTATTTAATTAAGTTAATTAGTTAATTAAGTATTATTTAATTAAGCGATTATTTAATTAACTTTTAAATAATTTGGGTTTATCTAATAATGAATTGTTTAAACCTTAAGTAAGATACATTAGGAAGTTACTTAGGACCTAACCAAGTTCATTAAGTTAATTAATGTTTATTATGATTTAATCTTGATTTAATTATGATTTGTTAAGATATAATTAGGTTAAGCCAACTAAATATATTTTAATCTTCTCAAAGGTTGTTTTGAACTTAATCGGTTATATTATAAATCAATTTTCTTTTTAAGATTAATTAATTTTAAATCAAAGAATCTCCCCTCTGGACCATTAAGTAGACAAATGAATTAAAGAAGTTATTATAAAATGTTGACACATTTTATTAAAAGCAAGTTGACTTGTGTTTAGCACAAATGTTGAATATCGATAAGGTGATAAATACAAGGAAGTTAATAAGTGGGTCATGGTAACTTAAGCATATAGAATATACATATATATGTATATTTTTCACCAATAATAGACGTGCCTATCTTTATAGCTTGGGCATCTACCTATGATTGATTGTGTGTTATGTGTGAATCCCTTATATATCTATTGTTTGCCAGAATCTATGATATAACTTAGATAAGTTAAACCCAAATTTAATGATCCATTATTGTCGTTGAGCCTCCATTTGGTTTTGTAAAGTAAATATTTCATTTTCTTTTGAAATGGTCTTCAAAGCAATTCTATCAAACAAGATATATGAAGAACGATTTGACAATTGGTTTGTAAATATTTATAAATGATTTTGGGTATGCATAAAAGGAAGTTTTAGAAACGGTTTTTAATTTTTATACAAAGATTTTATAAATGGATTTGAATGTTTATAAAGGGAATTTTTATACAAGGTTTGGAAGTTTATATAGAAGTTATATAACAGGGTTTGAATAATAATAAAGAGTTCATAAATAAGTATGGAAGTTGATAAATGTTTTTAAGCGGGTTTGGGTTAAGGCAAAGAGGATTTAATGGATAAAGAAAATTTATAAAGGAATTTATTTAAGCAAAATAAAAAGGGAATTTGAGGTTAGGGTTTTCTCGAGGCTGGCCTTTTAAAAGTGGTGGTATGGGATATCTGTTCCATACTTTACACCGAAGGAATAACACAAAGAGTTATCCTTTTCTCCAATTTTAATAATGTATTTAAATACTTTTTGGAGATTTGGTGCTAGAAAATCTTACAAATATTTTGTGAATATACTTATATTAGAAAGTTAAGTATATGAATGTTTTTGAAAGAGATTTATTAAACAAAGATATGTTTTAAGGCTTAGTGGTTGCTATGTATAAATAAATCTCAAATGGATTTAGCTGTTTTTTGTTTATTTGATAGTTAAATAACAGACTATCAAGTTTGACCTAATTTGACTTAGAGAGTATGAATGTAAATTCGAGTTCTCCAATGAGGACTCGAACATTTACTTCCAAAAGAACCGAAAATGAGTCTGTCGAAAATTATCGATCGTTGGTAAGGAGAGACTGGGCTCGGATCTATATATGAAAACCACTCCAAACTAACATGCACGTTCGAGTGGAAGATATCTTAGTGATGATTGAAGATGGTGCTCTTTGAAGTGCACGGGCTACTACTACTATCCTACGGGTGATTCCAAAATGGATGTAGTAGAGTTAGTGCCTTCGGTTTCGTTCAGACCCAGAACAAACTTGTATAGATGAATGTTGGTATTCCATTAATGTCTGGTGGACAATGTTAGCATTCCAAGATTGAATTCTATTCAGAAAGGTCAAATGTAATCTCAAGCCTCATCATCCAGGAGAAATGGGTAAAACTAAGCATGCAACAGAGCTATGTGGTTTGCTATCATTAGAAGCGGTCACCCCATTCTAGGTGCCCCTTTCAGAGTTGGTTTGCGTGCAAACTCCATGGTAGTATAAGGCCTTGGTGTCAAGGGGTGGGGTAGTCCGATCTGCCATGTTAAAGGGGCAGCCGGCTCCGTGTTAGCATCAGTGCATTTTCTAGAGGTGTATCATTCGGAAGGTAGTTCCTTATCTTGCCTTTGTTGGGATCCAATCTCTAATACGTGCCTTACGGTTTTGATTGTAAAGCCTAATGTTGGAATGTGAGATGAACGCATTTAAGCTACTTTATCTATTTACTTTAAACCTAGACACTATGGTAATATCACTTGATTTTGATATAAAATGTTTTTGTTATCATAAGGTAAAAACCCATCCATTTTTATGTACGGTGTGGTCTTACGAGATATCCTTTGTTTGAAAAGTTTTTCAAATCTAGAATTCAGTTTGGTTGTTACTTGTTATTGAGTTTTACTCACGTTGGTTTACCAGACTGACATAGGTGTTATTTCATGTAATGTTCAGGGCATACCGAGCATGTTTTCCAAGGTTTAGTTGGATACTTTGGAGGTAAAAAGGAGCTGGATGGTCAAGACGTATTCACGTATATTTTTCTTCTGCTATATTATAGAGTCTGTATGTTGTCAATGTAAGGACAAATTTCTATAACTGCCCAAATTAAGGATAAGTGTAGTGTACTCTGATGTTGTATATATGAATAAAGATGTTCCCTCTTTGTAAAGATCATTGTTGTATTATATATTATTCACTGCGTTATGAGATTTTATGTTGTTTTGTTTTGTTCTATCCTCTAACTTATTCTTTTACCCTAACAAATCGATATTCCTAGTACATGAATGTTCGGCATGTGATATAGTGGACGTATTAGTGTCGGTTTTCGAGGGTCAAAAATCCGGTTCGTTACAGAAAACCTATTTCTAATATTTATTTACATAAATAAATAGTTTAACACATAAGTAAAAATATGGCTAGAATTCTGATTCTAGATTTTTAATGGTTTATCAAATAGAAGCTGTAATAGAATGTTTCACCATGGTTTCTCAAATGTGACATATATGTACATATATACATGCACATGACGTGTGCATATATATAAGAAGTTACTATGTGCATATACAAATTTACTTAAAGTAAAAAGGAGAAAATATCATAATATTTATAAACCAAAGTCAAAAGATGCTTTACTTAAACATTAAGGGAGGGGACAAGATGAGATGGTAGTAATGTGAGAGGGGGAATCACGACCGAGGAAGTGATGGTGGAAACATGACGATGTTGGAGATATTTTTTATGATTACTTCATGGTTAAGCAAGGAAATGCTATAAATACCCACCTACACCTCTCACAATTTACACATTCAACTTTCAAGCTCTCTTATTCTCTCTTGAGCTCTCTAATGGCTTCCATAAAGGCCTCTCTTTTTAATAAAAATAATGCAAAAGAATATAGTAAGAAAAAGATATATATATATACACACACACACACACGCACGCACACACAATATTGTTTCAAGTCCAAACAAGTGTCAAAGCACTCCTCAATCTCTATGAAATCCATGACCACCACCGCCATTCCACCATGGTCGAGTATCCACCTCCATCCCATGCATGACTGAGCTCTCTTGAAGTGAAGGAGGGAGATCCACGAGCTTTGGAGTGATGAAAGCAGAAAGAAGTGCTGTCGGAATGCCGCCGAAGTAATTCAAAGAAGTTACGAAGGGAATGCTACAATCGTGAGTAATTGTTTAAAAAATATACTTCTTATAATTATAAATTAATTATGAAATGGTTTTAAATAAGTTAGCATAACTATTAGAAATGGTTATGATGTTTGGTTAGTTAATTAATGATGCTTGATGGTTGCGTAAGAAGTAAACAGTGATATATTGTTAAATAAGTTATATGAATGTGAGAAACTCTACTAGTTTATTTTATAAATCATGTGATGATATGATATGTTTTCTCTAAGTGTTTTCTATGTTTGGTCGTCATGTTTGGATACGATAACATTTTAGCTTGGTTATGGAAATAATTCATGGTAAATACACGTCGAATTTACACAAAGAAAACACTTTCTCTTATGAATTACAAAAGTTTTACGACATAGTTAAACTTCTTTAGACATGAATAAAAAAGGTTTAAAATGGTTTATAAATGTTTTATAAATATTAAAACTCATTTCGGCAAAGTTTTGAAAAGATATGAAATTAGTGTTAAAATAGGCATGTCATGTAACTGTACTTCACGATTTCGCACCATAAAAGTTAAATCAACGTGTAGAGCAGAATATAGCTTGGAATTATTCAAAATAAGAATTTTCTAGACTCTAAAAACTATAATTTCCAAATGAAGGATAAAAATCATGATTTCATTTTGTAAAATTTGAGAAATGTCTAAATCAAAATTTTAAAATCACTACGTTTTTGCAGTTCATAAAATATGGATTTCAACTGTTTAAAAATAGATATCTTTAAATCTTTAAAAATGTGATATAGATTCTAAAAATATGTTAAAATATTTTAAAACTATTTTAAATGGAAAAATTGGGCATATAAAAAGGTTTAAATGGGATTAATGATTCGAAGTCCTTAAAAGCACCATTCACCCGCAATTTAACAAAGGAATTTTAAATTATTGAAATAAGATTTAATCTTGGGTTTTTGTCCCAAATTCGTTATAAATATTGTTTAAATAATAAATCAACTATTTAAAGGGTTTAGAGTTAATCTAATAACTTGATCGCCTTATGGTGACAGACAGATAGTCTCTAGGCTTGGGTTTGAAAAACCAGTTTCGTGCTCTTCCTAGCTATTCGGACTGGTCCGACGAAGGTGATAGTAAATTTGATTTACTCGGACCGCATCTTGCTAAGGTAAAAGAAAAGGATATTTGGATTTTTCCAAAGGTTAAACCAGATTTTAAAATACTAAAATGTTAGGTGATATAAGTAACATTATGGTTAAATTATGTGTCAAATTCCGTAGAGGGAATTCACACTATCTATGTGAATTTAAAAAGTGATTTCACCTTCATTCGACTAATATTAGAGGTTGAATACAGAAATTTGTATTGACTATAATTAGTACAATTTCTATGGATCCCTTTTTACTTAATAGTGTTTTCCTATGTAATTAGAGAGAAATGATTTGGTATTTCCAAAATTGAAAAGAGGATTAATAATCCCCTATGTGCTGAAAATAAAATGGTAAAGACATATATCTATAAGAAGATATTTTACTTAGATAAACGATATTGATTAATTAAACATTAATCACCCACATACCTGACATCTTTTATCGATAATTGGTTCGAAGAAACCGGGATCGGATGTGGGTGATTCCTATCCAAAAACCACGTCGAACCAATATACGCATTTGAAACTAAAGGCATGTTGAAGAAAAAGATTTTCAAGACGGAGATCTCCATAATGTAGGGCTGCTTGCCACTAACCTCTGAGGCAATTCCCACATCATATATATACGATGGCATTGGTACCTTCATTTTGAAATCTTCGATGCAAGGACTGCTCGTTGTTAATCCTACGAGTGGTTCCCAAACAGGATGCAGTAGGAGGAGTGCCTTCAGTTTTCCTTATTCTTGGACAACTTATATGGACGAGTGTCTGATGTTATCCCGCCTTTTGGCAAGGCCGTGGCACTAAGGACTTGACAAGAAACCAGGGACAATTCGACTCAAAGATCAGTTAAACGCAGGTTCACTATGGAACTGGAAAATTTGGTTCGAGCCTGGATCGAGCTACAATTGACAAAACACGACAAGCAAAGCTATGAAAGCTAACGTTCCAAATTTCAAGTTGATCGTAGATTGTATGCTCAAGATACGGATCGACCAAAATCAAGGGAGGAAGCATCGGTTCATATCCATTATACTTATTCCACTTTGTATCGATCATGTTCACTCCACTTCGTATCGATCATGTTCACTCCACTTCATATCCATCAAACGAAGATAGTTGGTATCGGTTCCCCAAACGATCAATACGATGTAGCACCTAAAAACATCGATGCCAAGATCGTTACGAAGAAATTAGGCTTCATCGATACGAAGCGGTTCCAAGCATCGATGCGAAGTGAGATACAATCCATCGATACAAAGCGGCTACACATAATCGATACGAAGTAGTCACTAAATCAACGATACGAAGCATAACACAAAGCATCGATACGAAAAGAGCTGCCCAGACCGATACGAAGAGAAACTCCAGATCGATGTCAACATAGCATGATCTGAATGGCAGAAACAGTCACTCAGCACGAAAAGTGGATCATAAGAAGGAAATTTAGAAGGGATTAGGCTTCCTATTCATCCACTGAAAGTTTAGCTTCTTCTGACTACAACCATAGATCACGCATCAACGACTGGATAGAAGCTATATATAGGCTACCGAACATCAGCGCACTCTGAATCTGGGGCAACCGAGAGTTGGCCCATCGACCAGCCACCAGACCGGACCCTCATCCCAAGGAGGGACGGCTCCTCATTATACTACTGACAACTGCGCTGCTGCCACCGCTATTGAGTTTGGAGCTGACACTTAAAACCGAACGGATCTGAATCGTCGCCTGCATGAGTATACTCCTGAGCCTTATGTTCTTGAAGACCTAGAACCAAGGAGGTGAGATATGGACCATCGACTATGACCGGCCCATCCTCGCATTGTGAAACCCGACCATACCTTGGCTCAGCATGCCCAGAATGTCCAGATGCTGGACATTCCGACAATGATCCATCGAATGATCCATCAGATGATCCGTGAAAGTCAAGGCTTACCAACGACGACTAGGGAATCTCTCGGAGTCATACCCCTTTCACGTATGACATCCTTTATACTGAACCACCTCCGCGATTCAGAATGCCCACTCTGCCTGTTTATGAAGGGAGTTCTAACACTAACTAGCACATTTTAAAGTATGAATGGTTAATGAATGCCGCACGGGCTGATGATGCAGTCAAGTGCCGAAGTTTCCCAATTTCCTTAGGGAGCATTGTGACTATGTGGTTTACTCTCCTACCACCTCGATCTATCTCATGTTTCTAAGAGTTGGCAATGAAGTTTGTTGAACAGTTTCTCATGCATGTCATGAGGCCCAAAGATGTTAATACCTTGTCCAACATCACTCAAGCTCACGAAGAGACACTCAGACTTTACCTGGAGATGTTTCATGTTGTGTGCATTGAGATTAGTAATGCTAATGACAACTAAATTCTAATGGCACTTACTAAGGGGATTGATCCTGATTTTGAATTTGGCAACCGGTTGGCCGAAAAACCCCATGCGTTATTGGACCGTTTCTATTCTAAGTTAGCTCAGTTATTGAGAAGAGAGGATGCAAAGCACTCTAGGAAAAAGGATGACACCGGGCCCAGTGTGGATGGAATCCAAAGCAATGTTGGTGTAAAACAAACCGGGGAGAGTTCAAAAAGGTGTAGTTAAACATACAAAAACAGAATCAGTAGAAAGGCGATGGAAATCATGGAAGGAAACAGGATCAGAATCATGGACCACGACGTAGGGCTCCAACGTTTAACACATAAACTCCTCTAAATACGCCTTCGGAAAATGTGTACTTACAAACTTGTAATACTATCCAATATAAGAAACCTGCTACGAAGCAATCGTTAGAGAAACAGATTCAAACGGGGAAGTTTTGTAGGTTTCATTATAGTTATGTCCATAACATGAATGAGTGCCATCATTTATAGGATATTATCGAGAAGTTGATACGAGAAATAAAGTTAGAGTAGCTTGTACCGGCGCCGCAATCTCGAAGTGTGGGCCCATCAAATCAAAAACAAATACCAAATCAGGTTAGACCGAAGGAACCCACTCGTACCGACGGGTGGCTAGTGATTAACACTGTTAGTGGTGGTCCTTATACAGTGGATCAAAGCTGGAAGGAAATAGAGTCATATGCCAGCTCTATTAGGCATGCGAGCTTCGAATATTGTATTAATTTAGAAGATAGGACTCCGACCATATAACAGAAAACGATGTTAGATGACATCGTATTTCGAGATAGGGATGCCGACAGAGTCTAAGCCCCAACCACTGAACCATTAGTTATTTCAACTCAGAAAGGTCCTGCTTGAATGAAGAGGATCTTAGTGGACATTGGAAGTTCAGTGAACATACTCTTTAAGCGAGCCTATGATCAGATGAAGATGGAAGCAAAAGATTTGAAGCCTTGTTGGTTTCATATTCATGGCTTCAATGGAAGTGCGGCTATACCCACTGGGATGGTGGAGCTACCAGTGGAGTTGGGAGTTGGAGAACGCCTGAGAGTCTGGATATTATAGTTTATTGTATTGGATATAGGTTCACCATATAATGCTTTCTTGGGACAACTTGTCCAGGCTGAGTTTAGGGCCTCTATTGCTCCTTAGGGTCTAACTTTGAAATTCCCTACCAACAATGGAGTCGCAGTCGTTCAGGGGGACAATGCTGCGGGACGAGCCTATTATGTTGCTGAGTTGCGGGCGAAACGATAAAGGAAAGGGCATAGAGGAATCTCTCTGTGTTCGCTTTACGGATAGTTAATAGTTAATGCCTAGGCCAACGCTCGGACACCACAGCGATTCCCAAGAGATCTTGATCCGAGAGATACCGAGAGTGAAGACGAAGTCAAAGATAGTCAGGCTTCTTTGGCAAAGCTGACGATCAATGTTCCAATTGATAATTATGACAATTCTAAAATGGTAAAGATTGGATCCCAGCTAATCCAATAGGTGAAGGAGGAATTGGTTGAATTTCTCCCGGCAAACCTCAACGTGTTTACTTGGATGCACCCCGACATGTGTGGGATCTCGCCAGATATTGTGAGCCACACATTTAATATTGACCACGGCATGTCCTGGTCAAGCAAAAAAGGCATGGTGTGCATCCAGATAGATCTGCCGCCCTTAAGGAAGAGGTAGATAAACTCAAGTCGAATAGATTTATCCGAGATGCATTTATCCAGAATGGGTGTTCAATCCTATAATTGTCAGAAAAACTAATGGGAAATGGAGAACATGCGTTGGCTACTCAGAATTGAATAAAGCTTGCCCTAAAGACATTTTTCCACTTCCTCGAATTGATTAGCTCGTAGATTCAACGGTTGGATATGAGCTCTTACCCTTTATGGATGCGTATTCTGGCTATAACCAAGTACCCATGCACTTGCCCGATCATGAGCATACTAGCTTCGTCACTGATCTGGGGCTTTGCTGCTACAAAGTGATGTCGTTCGGACTTAAGAACGCCGAGGCAACCTATCAGAGACTCGTCAACCGAATGTTCGCTAACTAAATCGGAAAGACCATGGAGGTATATGTAGATAACATGCTGGTAAAGTCACGATTCTCCCCCAATCACGTCAAAGACCTGGAAATGATGTTAAACATCCTCCGAGAGTGCAGAATGAAACTCAACCCATTGAAATGTCACTTTGGGGTCACATCTGGAAAATTCCTTGGATTCATCATTAATTCCCGAGGGATCGAAGCCAATCCTGAGAAAATATGGGCAATCAAAAATCTTAAGACTCCACGGACTATAAATCAAGTTCAAAGCCATAATGGAATGGAAGTAGCACTGAGCATGTTCATTTCAAAATCCACCGACAAATGCGTTCCCTTCTTCGATCTGATCAGAAAAGGGAAGAGGAACTTTGAATGGACTACAGAGTGTGAGGGCGCATTCCAAGCACTGCTTCAACACCTGTCCACACCACCTATTTTGTCAAACCCAATCGATCACGAGAAGTTGTACATCTACTTGGTGGTGTCAGAAAACGCAATCAGCGCCTCTTTAATTCAGGAAGAGGACCAGATACAATGGCCAAGCTATCACATCAGCAAACAACTGACTGGAGTTGAGAGAAATTATCCGAAGCTGAAAAAGTTAGCTTACTATCTTGTGATTGCCTCGAGGAAACTCCTTCCATATTTTCAAGCTCATCCTATCACGGTCTACACCGACCAACTGTTACAACAGGTCTTTGTATGGCCTTAGGCGTTTGGTAGGTTACTCATATGGAATATTGAGCTGAGTTAGTTCGACATCGCTTACACACGGAGGCGAGCTATTCATGGGCAAGTGCTAGCAGACATCATCGTTGAATTCACTATCTCTAAGGACTTTCCCTAAACCAGTGAATCTCCCAAACATGTCTCGAAGCTACATACTGATGGCACATCGAATGACCGCTACTTAGGCGCTGGAGTTGTATATGAAACTCCTAAAGGCCTATCTATTTGCTATGCTTTAAAGTTTGAGTTCCATTTGACCAATAATGAGACCGAATATGAAGCCTTGCTTACCGGACTATGGCTTGTCAGAGATTTAAGAATTATTACGGTGGAGATATACTGCGATTCATCGCTGGTCGTATGCCAAGTTCGTGGTAGTACCAAGCTAAAGATCGGAGACTGGCCGCTTATCTCGCTCGGGTTCAGGAAATATTAAATCAGTTTAATTATTATTCCATATGTTGCATACCCTGAGAACGCAATCAGAAGGCTGATTTCTTAGCGAAATTGGCCAGTACCGGTGGGGCACAACAAATGGGACTCGTTCCCATTAAGACGTTATCTTTCTCGAGCATTGATCAGATGGAGACCGACTGGGTACTTGAAGTTATACCCAATGAGGAGTCATGGATGACTCCATTCAGGAACTATCTCAAGCATGGGACCGTGCCAGAGCACAGGGGTGAAAAAAGACAAGTTCTTTGGAAGGCTTCGCGGTTCACTATTTAGAATGTAGTCATGTATAGAAGATGGTACCCTATTCCTTTACTCCGGCGTATCTCCCATAATGAAATTAATAGAGTACTACAAGATGTACATGATGTACATAAGGGAGAATGTGGCGATCATACCGGGGGCCAAGCTTTTGCTAAGAAAGTGCTTCGATATGGTTATTATTAGCCGATTGTAAATCGCGACGCAACATATTATGCCAGGAAGTGTGATAGATGCCAGAAACATGCTCGGATTCAAAGGGCCCTGCCTACCGAAATAACTCAGATGGTCAGTCCCTGGCCGTTCGCAGTATGGGGAATCGAAATTATTGGTTCTCTACCTCTGGCTAAAGGTGGTGCAAAGTATGCCATCATTGCAGTTGATTACTTTACCAAATGGACGAAAGCCGAACCCCTTTCTACTATCACAACGAAGAAAGTGATCAACTTTATTGTACGCAACATTATCCGTCGATTTGGTCTCCCACATACCATCATCACTGATAATGGAGCCCAATTCGATAGCATCGAGTTCAATAATTTCTGTCAACAATACCACATCCATAAGATGTTCTCTACAGTTGCACACCCTCAAGCGAATGGACAGTTGAAGATGTTAATAAAGTTATAAAGTCCATTCTGAAGAAACAACTGGAAAAGGCCTGGGGCAATTGGGCCGATGAACTTCTTATGGCCCTATGGGCTTATCGAATAACCCATAAGTCCGCGACCGGCCACACTCCATTTTCACTTTCCAACAGTTCAAAAGTCATTATTCCAGTCGAGACAGAAGTAACTTCTCATCGTGTGACATATTATGATCCGAAGACAAATGCTATATTACTTGCCGAATCTTTGGACTTATTGGATGAGAAGTGAGAAGAGGCTGATTTGAGGGCAGCTGCGTACCGAAGTCGAGTTGCCTGATTGTACAATGCCAAGGTCCAACCCTGAACCTTTGAACTCGACGATCTCATCCTTAAGAGAATTTATCCGGTCCCATTGCATATGAAACCAATGTGGGAGGGACCGTATGTTATTGAATGAATACTCGAAGATAGCACATTTAAATTATCGTCCATTGATGGTCTCACTTTGTCGAGAGCCTGAAACAGCGAGAATCTTCGCCGTTACTACACATAACAAGCTTTATTTATTCATTCAGTCTGCTTTTCATTTGCAATTTGTTTATGCATTCTGAAATTTGAATTTTTAATAAGGCAACTAACTTTATCGTATTTTCTTATTTCAGCAATAAAATGCAATCTCTTCGAGCCAGAGCAGTGATTCTTAAAATGCGTCGTACGACCATCACCATGCACGGAGAGCGGAGTTTCGCCCTACAGTGGGACTTATTCAAATAAGGAGTGACTGTGATACGACCAGTCACTCGCTAAGTGAAACCCGAGCTTAGGGGCAAGTCATCACACTAACGGCAGAAAAGGATTGATACACGATAATCTTCTAACTAACTCCGGCTCCCAAAGTGAAAGCTGGAGTATAAACTAACAAATGCGGGCTCAAAGAGGGTAGATCCGTTTACCTTACGAATTCGCCCATGTTTAAACCAAAATCGAGGAGGATGGATCCGTCCATCTAATGACCTCACTTGTTAACTCAGGGAGGATGTGACATGACCGTCCATGATCCTGATAAATCTATCGTTCCCAGAGTGCGAACGAAATCTTAAAACTCAAAACAGATGTGATCGACCGTCTGTTAACCAACTTCAGATTCCTAGAGCATGAACTAGAGTATAAACATCAAAATGGGTGTAACCAACCACCCATCGGCTAACTCTAAGGCCCCAAAGCGCGGATTGGAGTATAAACACAAACTGCCTGTGAACCGACCACCCGTGAGACAACTCTGAGTCCTCGGAGTGTGGACCGGAGTATGAACACAAATCGGGTGTGATCGATCACCCACGAATCAATCTAAGTCCCCAGAGTGCAGACTACTATCAAACATGTGTGATTGACCACCCGTAGAATAACTTAAGTCCCCAGAGTGTGGACGTGTCTTTAAACATTAAACAGGGGTGATTGATCGCTGACGTACAAGTGCAATCTCTAGAGTGTGGATGCGATCACCAATA
The DNA here is from genome assembly GCA_030765085.1 of Allium cepa. Classification (NCBI taxonomy): domain Eukaryota; kingdom Viridiplantae; phylum Streptophyta; class Magnoliopsida; order Asparagales; family Amaryllidaceae; genus Allium; species Allium cepa. The sequence goes on from CM060938.1 coordinate 561,548,682, forward strand.
GACGAGTGAGTGTGATCCGATCACTCAAACCCATCTTTTTTCCACTTCGTTCCGACTAAGTCATGCTTGATTTATCAAAGGTGGAAAGCGACTGCCCAAAATTTTGGTACCGGCTATTGATTGAAACACTACAATATTAAGACTCAACTTAACTTTCGGTTATAAAGCGAAGCCGTAACTTCGGGACTTAACAAAGAAACTCAGGTCTGATTCAGAGATAAAGGCCTCATAAGTACATTGGATTGAAGTTCAAGCGCTGAAGCATTTAATCAAATAAACATAAAACTATGTTGAAGACGAAATTGAATTTTATTTCAACTATTCTTTCGAAAAGAAGGATAAGTACAAAAAATATTCCATGAGATCCTACTAGCAGGGGCCGAACCCGCATCTATACACCGCCTATAGGAAACAAAAGGAAATTCCTATTGTCTACCAAAAAGGAAGTAGGAAGACATGTCTATTCTCTCTATTTCTTCTTCTTCTTCGGCGTTGACGCGTTGATCTCCAGCCCAGGGAATTATGGTTACCTCTTCCTCCGAACTCACAGGAATTGGAACACTTTTTGAACGTTGAGTCGGAGGGATAGGAACGCTCTCAATGTTGGATGATGAGGGAGGCATGCCAGTGTCGACAATTGTGTCGCCAGGAGAAATCATTCGCAAAGGAGCTGGACCAAGACCCACCATACTGCCTCTAATACCACTGGCCTACACAGCTACTTCCATCTTGGCATTGATCTCCGCATTATCTCTTCTTCATGAATTTTTTGAGCGTCCGCGTGAATACTGCCAGTTAGGCCTACAGAGCAGGCCATGAATGCACCTTCTCCCATGATGAAAGGTAGGTCGATAAGTGAATCACTTTGATGACCAAGTAGTTCCTTCATCATTTGCTCATCAAAAGCAAAAGCGCTCCCCTGCACTCCGTCAATTGATGTTGCGGCTGTTGTTGTGGTTGCCACTGTTATAAGGGCCTCCTGCTCATGATGCGGCTCTTGAGTTGTGGGGGGCATGGACGATGTAGCTAATATCGCTGAATAGAGATAAGAGAAAAAGTGTTAGTAACAACTTCAAACAACACTCATGACTTCAAGTAAATGTGAGAAATGTTCAAAATACCTTCCTCAGAATGACATGCGGGTGGATCCAGAGCAGTTTCAGAGACATGCTCATAGGCTGGAGACAAATGCGGTCGATCCGGGTTGTATGCGGGCACAGATTGATGATCAACCGCAGGAGTAGACTCGGGGAGGGTTGGCAAAGGAACTTCGAAACCTACATCCTGATTCTCAACATCATAACCCTCTCCAGCCTTCGAATGCCGAGTACTGAGTCTCTCTTTCTCAAATGTGATAGTGACATCGTGAAGAACTCTTCTTTCATCCTAATTCAGCATTCGATTCTCTAATTCGAAATTATCGATGGATTCAGTGTGATGCTCTGCTATTTTATCTTCAACCAAGTGGCACCAAGCATTGTATAGATGTGATAAATAATTTTTAAGCCAGCTTAGATTTCGAGCTTTAGAACATCGGCATTATATGTGATGAGGAAATCTTCAATGTCACCCTCCAACCTTACCTCTACTACTCCTACTTCACCCTCAACCCTGGCTTCGGCTTCCTAAACCTTTAACGTTGCCGCATCTCTCTCATCGTTGAGTGCCATAGCCTGCTCGCATGCCTCCTGAGTGACTTTATTTGCATTGTCTTTCTCATTGTCGGCTTTCGCAAGTTTAGCTTTCAGCTCCTCAATCTCTTTAAGCACCCCGTCTCTTTTAACCATAACTGTGGTGGTCCAATGTCCCATTTCCTCAACCAGGGCTAAGTGTGTTCGCCTCATCTCTTCCAACTTTCGAGTTGCCTCATCAGCTCTTCTATTAGCCTCCGTCTCTGAATTTCTTGCAGACTCGTTCTCATCGTTAAACACCTAAATTTGCGGTCCTTCTGAGCGAGATCAATTCCAAATTTTTCGATTGTCTTCACTCGCTTAAAGCCACCGCTGATACTTTGTTTGCGGTCTTCATCCATTCACTATATTGGCCATAAACATCATGAATGTAGTCGTGAATTTTCTGTTCTGCCTCATTAGGAATTCACGTTAAGTGCAGAGGGAATATGAAGCCGTCAAAGCAGATATCCGAAAAATGTTTTTTCAACTTAGCGATCCTAATCACTCCTTCCCCAGTGTGATAGCTTGCTCAGTGACGACAGGAGTTTGGGTTTCGGTCCTCCGATGCTATTGGCCAAGCCTTGGTGCTTGGGGAGGAGGTATTTTGCATGAAGATTCAAGAGGTTATTTACTAGAACCAGAAGGTTGTGTTGGTCCCCTCGGTGGCGGAGAACGTAACCGATAACTGCTCCTATACTCCCTCTCCCTTTCCCTCTCATAGCGCTTCCTCTCTTAACTTGAGTAACCATGACCGCAGTCTCTATCAGCCTCACGTCTGCGAGAATCAAAGTATGAGCTAGATGAAAGACATACAGAACTAGGGCTAATAAGCATAGATTCCCGCCTTGACATTGCATCTGTAAATTGAAAAGAGAAACAAAGTTGGTAATCTCCAGAGAAGAATAAATTGTGACTAGAAATTGTGTATTGTCGTGAAGTATGTGTACGTATGTGCAAACCCGCTAACCAACTGGTTGTGATATCCATATTCGGTGGAATTGGCTCCCCTACTCTAAGGCGCTATGAAGCCCCTCTAATCCGGTATCGTAGTGCAAATACAAGTCATTCGAAACGAGGACGTTCACTAGTCCCATAAAAGAAGCCTCTATTTGTGTAACGACCCGCTATTTTAGACCATTCAAATCGACAATAAAACCGTACATGTCCGACTTGAATAATTCAAAATACCGAATTGTTAATAAAATTTGGCAAAACTTAAAATATACAGTAAATAAATCAATCATAGATCACTTACACAGAGTAATACAATGCAGCGGAATAGATAAAGAATAGTAGTTCATGAAGCTGCTATATACCTCAGAGTTAGAAATAAAATACAACCGAATAGTTCAAATGCCATGAAGTCTCCAATGCAACAGATGGCTTCTCTGAACCAATCAACTGGATGACTGAAGGGATAGATAGCTGGATCTTCAAGCAAAGCTCCAACTTCGAAGATGAGTCTCAAATGCTGTATCTCTCAGTCTGACCCGAGCGTAAAGCAAAACACAAAACACTCGAGTCAGGATTAACATTCTTATATCTATAAATCTAACTCAAGTGAAATATCAACTGAAATATAATTAACTTAGAGGATGTTTGGGATAACCATCCTCTAAGGGTCCATGGAACTATCTAAAAGATAGAAATATACACTATAACACCGTAGTCTTTTCAACTTAATTTATACTTCAAAACCAAATATCATTTTCACTTCAAATATCTCTATACTTCCCAAATAGTATTTTTATATATTAAATAATTTGTACAGTAAAGAAATTTCAATTCCCTCAACTTAACAAATCGTTTAACATCAACCCGACCACCCCATTTAAATTTATTTCAATCTCAATTTATTAATTTAAATTCAACTCAATTTCTAAAATAACCACTTCAATTTTATCGATCTCAAATTCGGATTTGAAATCACAAAATACCCTTTATGTTCAATATATTTCAAAACTTTAAGTATTCAACGTTTCAAACTGACTTTTTAATCAATTTAGTTTCTAAATAATAAATTCAACTATACTGATTTCAAATACATATCTGAATCTCAAAATAAACCATTTAAATCCCAATATAGTTCAAAGCTTTAATATTTAATTAAATGTTCAATTTAATAGTTCCATATAGATCTCGATTTAACCTCATTATTATCTAGTCTTAAAATAATCCCTCATTAGATACAATATCATTTAAGTAACCTTAAATTACATTTTACTCAATATTTTCTTTAATTTATTTAAACGTGAAATATTCATTAAATCACTTAAATAAAAATCCAGTTACAAAATCATACCCTTAAATTTCCCATTCAAAAATTTCAAATTGATTTAATTGAATAAATCCTTATTTAAGTACCATTTAGCTAAACCCACATTTATCTCCCAATCTTAGTAAATTGCAGAATACTTTTGGAATAAAATTTACATAAATATTTAGCACAATTTATGTATTAAATCAAATTTTGACTAAATTAAATATTATTAGATCTATATATCATTACCCTTTATATATAAAAAAATTTAAGGATTAACATTTAATAAGACCATATATTTCTTTCCAAAACAATGAATTAAATTTCAAAATATTTATATATATGGACCAACGATGTCTGTATATATTTCTTATCATATGGTCAAGTGTTACGGATATTTATCGTTTTAATCCGTACACTAAATGTATACGGGTGGATAGCATTTCAACCCGTAATCCCAATTCAATTAAATGAAAATCGCTTGGGTTTATCATTTCAACCCATAACGATTTTATCATATTCTAAAGTCTGTTCGGGTATGTATCATTTCAACCCATAGTGACTTCTATACTAACAGGGAACTTGCAGAGTGATAACAGATATGTAAATAATAATAACAACAGCCATATATCATCAAAATAAATATATAAACAATAGGATATGGTGTCATATCCCATAAGTGAATAGTTACAGATAATAGCATATATAACAATTTAAATAACTACAGCCACATATTTCAATTGTCGTCTCAATTGAAATCAAATTTAGTAAATAAAAGAATGTTAATCGTGAGTGATTTCTCACCTTTCGAGGCCAGAGAAAAAGAAGTGAGTTATGAAATCCAGATCCAAATTCCAAAACAAAGCTAGATGGACACGGTTCAATGATCAAAGCTGATAATAGGAATAGACGAATTCAAATCAGAATTGGATCAAGGAAGATAAATAGGATAAGTGAGCTTATATACAACTAGCCAACATATGCAGACACAGTTTATAAAATATGCAACAAAATATGCATGCCTCGGTTAATATATATACATAGGTGTGCAGACCGACTATATTAATATAACCATATATATACTATATAACATTTCCTCTACCAATTTGTATATGACTATACATATGACTATATTTGAAATCAAAATACACATTCCTTAAAAAAAAATCCAACGTATATCAGTCAGTGCAAACAACCTTAAGGCTGACATGAAATAAACTTTTAAAAGCATATACTGTTGAAATTATAAAATATTGATATAACTTATACTGTAAAACTACCATAGAAAATTTATATATATACCTACATTTAAATATAACTTATGTAAATTGTTGAAAATAAAATAAAATATAGTACGGTAGACTCTAAAAAACTAAAACAATCATAAAAATATATATATTATAAATTGACCTATCAAACTTGTACCCACCAATTTTATATAATATATATACCAAAACAGTAACGAAAATTGAAATACTATATTTTATATATCTAACATATGAAAGCTAATAAAATAACATATTTTATTATAGTTGAAACTGTTATAACCAAATATATAAAACATATAAAAATACGTATATTAATAGAAGGCTGCCAAACTTATACCATATATACCGTAAGCTATCAATAGTAAAATAAAACGCGTATATATATATATATAACTTATCAACTAGTTAGTAAAACATACGTATCTAAAAGCCGTACGATAACTATATGCTAACAAAAGTCAAAAACTATATACCGTAAAATCTTAAAATAATATACATAATACAGTATAAATATATACTAACCTTTATATATGAACAGAAGTTAAATATTTATATACACGTTTATAAATATAACAATTATCATATATATACTATTATGAAATATATTATTATTTTTAAAGTTCAACTGTTAGGGAATTCAAAATCCCCATAGTTGCAGTAAACATATAAAACAAAACTTATGCACAATCTATACTGTTCTTAATATATAAAATAGACTTATATCAAATAAAATGCGTACTTACTTTTAAAAACTAGAGAGGAGATGTTTTGCCAACTAATGCATGCGGCCATGGGGAGGAGGCAGGCCAAGGAAAAGAGAGAGCTCATGCTCAGGTTTGGAAGAAATAAGAAAAGATGGAGGGGAGATGAGAACAGGCGATTTTTAAAGGAAGAATGCATGCGTGATTCAAGCAACATGACATGGCGAAGGGCATTCTTCAGGCAACAGAGAAAATGCTAGTTTCTTAAATATAAAGGTAGGTCTGCATCTGATATGTGAACGTGCTATATGACTTTATATAATATTTACAAAGCTCTCTCCTCTTTTAATATTAATTTGAGGGCAACGAATAGCCTACAGAGAGAAAAGAAGATGCAATCTATGCTATAGTATATATATATATATATATATATATATATATATATATATTCCTAGAAACACGGAAACGAAGAGGTAAAAGAGGGAAGAGAAAGAGGCGTATAAATGGATGGTAAATAAATTTAGATTTCAAATGAAATAAATGGAACAGCAGGGATTAAAGTATGGATGTAAATCCTAGAATAATAAAAAGCAACGGTTATATGTTGATTAAGAAAAATAATTAAAACAATTAATGGCTTAAATGGGGCAGCATGTTTCAAATTTTTGAAATGCAAAAGAAACGTACACTATAAATATAAAGTTTTCAAAAGCAAAAGAAACGTAAAGCTGTCCATTAATTCATCAAAACGTTATTTAAGTAATAAATTGAAATGGAAAAAAAAAGTAATTGTAACGGTCAATAGTTGATTTAGCTATATACTTAAAGCAATAAATTTTTGTTTGTTTGTACAACACATAATGAGTTTTGAAAGTCAAGGATATAAAAATGGATAAAAGGAAAGAAATCAGGAAATTTTTGAGAGCAATAGCTTTCCAAGGAAAGGTAGGCTTTCATTATATATACATGCTGAGATGATTAGGCACGTTCAAAATTTTTGAAGCAATGAAGGAATTGGAAATAAATATAAAATGAAAGAAATTTGAAAAGTCCGTAGCTATGATTTAGACAAAATTTATTAAAGCCATTTACTAGGAAGGTTGGAACCAAAATAATAGGGAGAGGAAGGCACATTAAATTTGATGACAAAGTTGTGTTCGGATCTATAAGCAAGTGGTTTATATATTATAGGCCTTATGAAAGCGAGGGAAAGAACGGATGCTACTAGCTTGATGATTTGAGATTCTTTCAAGCGTTAAAAACAAAAATAAATAGAGACCAGAATAAATGCACCACCATAAATATAAATATACGCTTCAATTGCAAAAGAAACGTATAGAGAAAATTATGGGTAGTGGGAAAGGTAAAGTCAGTGCACGAAACTACAAGGAATAATAAAAGCAAGGTCGATGATCTCAAATTTATTAATGGTTACGAATGGAAAAGTCTACCTGGATTGGAAAAGTATTAAGCAATAGAAATCTTTAACGGTAGTAAAAAGAAACTGTTACGCACTGATTCAGAAATCAATTAAAGGAATTAATAGCTTGAATTGGACAGCACGTTTTCTCAATTAAATAAACTTCCATAAAATTATTTGAAAATTTACAATCTGCTATATTTAAATATACGTATTCTAAATATATAAACATTTTATTTAAAAATTTAATTATTATAAGATTTCACAAATATTCAATTAAATACGTTATAGAATCAATTAAAATTGTTAAAATTTTCCGGGTCGTTACACACTCCCCCACTCAAAACTTTTCGTCCCCGAAAAGGAAGGAGGTAGGAGAATAAAACAACCAGAAAAAAAAATAGATTGAAAGCCAAGATAAACAATAAATTTTAAAACTATATAAATTTTATTTAAAATATTTATTTGAAAATTTCATTTGAAATTAAATTTTCTTTAATATTTAATACTTCTCAAACTCCTTTGCAAACAATTATTTACATTATTACTTCTATTTACAAAGACTATTGAAAATATTAAATCCAAAATTTATGAAATTTTTAATTTATCTCAAGATACCTTTCAAATATTATCTATAAATTAATAATCATTTTCTTTAAAGATGTTTTATTTAATTTATAAGTTCAAAAATATTTATAACACTAAAATTTTATATAAAACAATGTAGTATACGAATAAGCAATAATTAAAAGATTTATTCAAAAAGGAAAGGAAGGTAGATTCCGAAAACGGAATATAGGTGAAAAATGAAGCTGAGCAGATGAGGTAGATTCAAAAGAATAGAATCGGGCACGAATAATTTATTTCAAACCATAAGAATTTTAATTTCAAATATTAGTACAAAATTTCTTTGTTGGGAAAAATACTTTTATAATAAATACCTTTATAATAATACGTTTATATCGAAATAAATCTTTCTTTCGAAAATATTTTTATAACTCGATGTTTTAACAAGTTTATCCTCGTTCTTGCAGACTCTGGCCATGCGTTGATCAGGCGCAAAGCTAGAATTCTTCAAGTACTTAGTAGACCTGTTTCAACACCTAGTGAAAATACTTGAAAAACCTTTTTAAAAACAGATATGGAAAGTACAATCCAAACAAACAACCAAACCAAAACCTTTGTCCAACCATGGTTCGCAGATACACAATGGTTACGCCTGGGTCTCCCAGGAAACAATCCATATCCGTAAGCTTTCTCAACCCTGCGAGTTATGCCATGATGACTAGTAGAGTGCAGGATACACAATGGTTACGCCTGGATCCCCCAGGAAACAATCTGTACCCCTAGGCAAGACTCAGCCAGGAACTTGCGCTACTATTCGCGACCTACACAGATTGCAGGATACACAATGGTTACGCCTGGATCCCCCAGGAAACAATCCGTACCCCTAGGAAAGACTCAGCCAGGCAGTTGCGCTATACAGTCACGAGAGAAAAAAAAACCATGGGTTACGCCACGGTGGGAAACACTCGAGTAATACATCCGGAAAACCGAAAATCAGAGAGAATAATATCGATAGAATGAATCCACGATGTGGCCACAAAGCGGATATCAAGCAAAAGGCACTTTCCATATCTTTTCTTCGAAAATATATATCATATAGTACCTTTTCAAATACTTTCAAATATCATAATTATATAAAATCTATATATATATATAAGATTCCATTTTCAAATAGAATACTTTCCAAATCAATAGTATATCAAATCATACTTATATAGACTTCGATTTATAAAAAAAAATTCTCTTTCCAAATTGAGTACCTTTCAAATCAATAGATTTCAAATCACTTCATACTTATACAAATCCATTTTATATAAGTTCGACCACTCCCAAATCAAGTGCTTAACAATATAAGGTTCTCAATTTCAAATCATTTCAATATCAATTCAGTTTCAAAATCATATAGGATTTCACCAAATTTTCTTCCAAATTAAGTATCTAAATTTCATAGTTCCCAAAATAATAGGTTTAGAAAATTATCCCAGTTTCCAAATTAAAATAATTCAAGTCAAACAAATTCATTTCCAAAATCACCATATAAGTACTGGTTTTTAATTTCAATTTAATTTCAAAACCAAATATTTTCTCAAAATCAATTATACTCAAAATGGTTTCCAAATTTATAATCATCACTTTAAAACTTTTAAACTATCTATTTCTATTAGAAATATCCAATTTACCTTTCTGAAAACCATTATTTGAAATTAAAATTTTTTTTTTTCCAAAACATTTCAAAACTAAATTCCATATTAGTATAATTAAAAATAGTCATATTCACTTACTTAACAAAAGGTTTCAAACTTACTTAAGTCATACTCTTCAAAACTAAACTTATATGCTTTATCAAAAAATTTATAATTTTCGAAATTTCTTAGTTTAAAACTTTTAAACCTTGATTTGGAAGTGCTCGAACCTTCAAAATAGTCGATGAAATCAAATTTCAAATCTAAGAGTTGGAAATCAATTTTTTTTTTATATAGAGTTATTACTAGTCAAATTGAAAACTCGAGGACTGAACACCGGTCTCACTTTAAATTGTTTCAAATATATACATATATCTTTCGAAAATATCAAATTATACTTCGGAATTTGAAATCAAAAACGGTTTTACAAAATCACTCGCATAGCGAAGCTATTAAAGTGGCCTCTCCCCCACTCTGAAACTCGAAAATCAATGTCGATGATGCGTGCACTCATCACCGAAATTATTCTCCAGCGACATAAGTGAGTTCTGGACTTCTATTTTCTTGAAAACTTCTTTGAAATTTCTTCAAAATTATTGGAATTCATTTGAACCCATTTGAAACATTTCTTATTCGGAAAAATACTTTTAAATCGTATTATTTTTATATATTTTCCCAAAATCTTAAAACCAATTTCAAAATATCGGAATTCAATTCTCGAATTTCAAATTTAACCCTTCAGTTATAAATCCTTTTTATATAAATCACTTTCTTATAAATTTTCAAAATTTCCAATCCTTTCAAAACTTTTATATATAGAATAACATTTCTTATTCGTTTTATATACAGGTATATAATCCTTATCGAAAACATTTTCACTTTTATATATAGAATAAAATCATAGTTATCAAAATAATAATTTCGTATAAAACAATTTTAAAATACAACAAATCCGATTTTCAAAGGATGATTCAAGAATGGATTTCAAAACAAAGATAGAGATTTAATTTAGAGGAACTCTAATCAATAGAATCCTGATTCAAAGATAGGCTCAAACAAGGTTGAGAAAATCAAATTACAAAATAGAAGATGGATATACTTCTATAAATCTCGGGCAACCTTAACCGGGTCAACCGTGAATTCAGGAATATAATTGATGCGGAATTCTAAAGCAAATCGACATTCGATTGCCAGAGATAGAATTCGGCATACCAAGATATAGCAGCATCGTAAACCGAGGATACAGAAATCTCCAGTGAATCAATGCCAATTGTAAAGGAGTTTTCACCCCCTTTACAATTCATTCCGTGGAGTTATGGGATACTCCAGAATCAAACGAATATAAATAGGGAGAGACAAGAATGAATTTCGGAACCGAGGGACATTCCAAAATTCAAAGGAAATCAAGTCAAAAAGAAGGGATTCAACTCGAACGAAAGTGATTCTGTAAATGAATTTACCATATATGCTAGGTTTTGCCTAGAGCCAAAGCTCTGATACCAACTGTAACGACCCGCTATTTTGGACCATTCAAATCGACAATAAAACCATACATGTCCGAGTTGAATAATTCAAAATACTGAATTGTTAATAAAATTTGGCAAAACTTAAAATATACAGTAAATAAATCAATCATAGATCACTTACACAGAGTAATACAATGCAGCGGAATAGATAAAGAATAGTAGTTCATGAAGCTACTATATACCTCAGAGTTAGAAATAAAATACAACCGAATAGTTCAAATTCCATGTAGTCTCCAATGCAACAGATGGCTTCTCTGAACCAATCAACTGGATGACTGAAGGGATAGATAGCTGGATCTTCAAGCAAAGCTCCAACTTCGAAGATGAGTCTCAAATGCTGTATCTCTCAGTCTGACCCGAGCGTAAAGCAAAACACAAAACACTCGAGTCAGGATTAACATTCTTATATCTATAAATCTAACTCAAGTGAAATATCAACTGAAATATAATTAACTTAGAGGATGTTTGGGATAACCATCCTCTAAGGGTCCATGGAACTATCTAAAAGATAGAAATATACACTATAACACCGTAGTCTTTTCAACTTAATTTATACTTCAAAACCAAATATCATTTTCACTTCAAATATCTCTATACTTCCCAAATAGTATTTTTATATATTAAATAATTTGTACAGTAAAGAAATTTCAATTCCCTCAACTTAACAAATCGTTTAACATCAACCCGACCACCCCATTTAAATCCATTTCAATCTCAATTTATTAATTTAAATTCAACTCAATTTCTAAAATAACCACTTCAATTTTATCAATCTCAAATTCGGATTTGAAATCACAAAATACCCTTTATGTTCAATATATTTCAAAACTTTAAGTATTCAACGTTTCAAACTGACTTTTTAATCAATTTAGTTTCTAAATAATAAATTCAACTATACTGATTTCAAATACATATCTGAATCTCAAAATAAACCATTTAAATCCCAATATAGTTCAAAGCTTTAATATTTAATTAAATGTTCAATTTAATAGTTCCATATAGATCTCGATTTAACCTCATTATTATCTAGTCTTAAAATAATCCCTCATTAGATACAATATCATTTAAGTAACCTTAAATTACATTTTACTCAATATTTTCTTTAATTTATTTAAACGTGAAATATTCATTAAATCACTTAAATAAAAATCCAGTTACAAAATCATACCCTTAAATTTCCCATTCAAAAATTTCAAATTGATTTAATTGAATAAATCCTTATTTAAGTACCATTTAGCTAAACCCACATTTATCTCCCAATCTTAGTAAATTGCAGAATACTTTTGGAATAAAATTTACATAAATATTTAGCACAATTTATGTATTAAATCAAATTTTGACTAAATTAAATATTAGTAGATCTATATATCATTACCCTTTATATATAAAAAAATTTAAGGATTAACATTTAATAAGACCATATATTTCTTTCCAAAACAATGAATTAAATTTCAAAATATTTATATATATGGACCAACGATGTCTGTATATATTTCTTATCATATGGTCAAGTGTTACGGATATTTATCGTTTTAATCCGTACACTAAATGTATACGGGTGGATAGCATTTCAACCCGTAATCCCAATTCAATTAAATGAAAATCGCTTGGGTTTATCATTTCAACCCATAACGATTTTATCATATTCTAAAGTCTGTTCGGGTATGTATCATTTCAACCCATAGTGATTTCTATACTAACAGGGAACTTGCAGAGTGATAACAGATATGTAAATAATAATAACAACAGCCATATATCATCAAAATAAATATATAAACAATAGGATATGGTGTCATATCCCATAAGTGAATAGTTACAGATAATAGCATATATAACAATTTAAATAACTACAGCCTCATATTTCAATTGTCGTCTCAATTGAAATCAAATTTAGTAAATAAAAGAATGTTAATCATGAGTGATTTCTCACCTTTCGAGGCCAGAGAAAAAGAAGTGAGTTATGAAATCCAGATCCGAATTCCAAAGCAAAGCTAGATGGACACGGTTCAATGATCAAAGCTGATAATAGGAATAGACGAATTCAAATCAGAATTGGATCAAGGAAGATAAATAGGATAAGTGAGCTTATATACAACTAGCCAACATATGCAGACACAGTTTATAAAATATGCAACAAAATATGCATGCCTCGGTTAATATATATACATAGGTGTGCAGACCGACTATATTAATATAACCATATATATACTATATAACATTTCCTCTACCAATTTGTATATGACTATACATATGACTATATTTGAAATCAAAATACACATCCCTTAAAAAAATCCAACGTATATCAGTCAGTGCAAACAACCTTAAGGCTGACATGAAATAAACTTTTAAAAGCATATACTGTTGAAATTATAAAATATTGATATAACTTATACTGTAAAACTACCATAGAAAATTTATATATATACCTACATTTAAATATAACTTATGTAAATTGTTGAAAATAAAATAAAATATAGTACGGTAGACTCTAAAATACTAAAACAATCATAAAAATATATATATTATAAATTGACCTATCAAACTTGTACCCACCAATTTTATATAATATATATACCAAAATAGTAACGAAAATTGAAATACTATATTTTATATATCTAACATATGAAAGCTAATAAAATAACATATTTTATTATAGTTGAAACTGTTATAACCAAATATATAAAACATATAAAAATACGTATATTAATAGAAGGCTGCCAAACTTATACCATATTTACTGTAAGCTATCAATAGTAATATAAAACGCGTATATATATATATATATATATATATTTAACTTATCAACTAGTTAGTAAAACATACGTATCTAAAAGCCGTACGATAACTATATGCTAACAAAAGTCAAAAACTATATACCGTAAAAATCTTAAAATAATATACATAATACAGTATAAATATATACTAACCTTTATATATGAACAGAAGTTAAATATTTATATACACGTTTATAAATATAACAATTATCATATATATACTATTATGAAATATATTATTATTTTTAAAGTTCAACTGTTAGGGAATTCAAAATCCCCATAGTTGCAGTAAACATATAAAACAAAACTTATGCACAATCTATACTGTTCTTAATATATAAAATAGACTTATATCAAATAAAATGCGTACTTACTTTTAAAAACCAGAGAGGAGATGTTTTGCCAACTAATTCATGCGGCCATGGGGAGGAGGCAGGCCATGGAAAAGAGAGAGCTCATGCTCAGGTTTGGAAGAAATAAGAAAAGATGGAGGGGAGATGAGAACAGGCGATTTTTAAAGGAAGAATGCATGCGTGATTCAAGCAACATGACATGGCGAAGGGCATTCTTCAGGCAACAGAGAAAATGCTAGTTTCTTAAATATAAAGGTAGGTCTGCATCTGATATGTGAACGTGCTATATGACTTTATATAATATTTACAAAGCTCTCTCCTCTTTTAATATTAATTTGAGGGCAACGAATAGCCTACAGAGAGAAAAGAAGATGCAATCTATGCTATACTATATATATATATATATATTCCTAGAAACACGGAAACGAAGAGGTAAAAGAGGGAAGAGAAAGAGGCGTATAAATGAATGGTAAATAAATTTAGATTTCAAATGAAATAAATGGAACAACAGAGATTAAAGTATGGATGTAAATCCTAGAATAAAAAGCAACGGTTATATGTTGATTAAGAAAAATAATTAAAACAATTAATGGCTTAAATGGGGCAGCATGTTTCAAATTTTTGAAATGCAAAAGAAACGTACGCTATAAATATAAAGTTTTCAAAAGCAAAAGAAACGTAAAGCTGTCCATTAATTCATCAAAACGTTATTTAAGTAATAAATTGAAATGGAAAAAAAAAAGTAATTGTAACGGTCAATAGTTGATTTAGCTATACACTTAAAGCAATAAATTTTTGTTTGTTTGTACAACACATATTGAGTTTTGAAAGTCAAGGATATAAAAATGGATAAAAGGAAAGAAATCAGGAAAATTTTGAGAGCAATAGCTTTCCAAGGAAAGGTAGGCTTTCATTATATATACATGCTGAGATGATTAGGCACGTTCAAAAATTTTGAAGCAATGAAGGAATTGGAAATAAATATAAAATGAAAGAAATTTGAAAAGTCCGTAGCTATGATTTAGCCAAAATTTGTTAAAGCCGTTTACTAGGAAGGTTGGAACCGAAATAATAGGGAGAGGAAGGCACATTAAATTTGATGACAAAGTTGTGTTCGGATCTATAAGCAAGTGGTTTATATATTATAGGCCTTATGAAAGCGAAGGAAAGAACGGATGCTACTAGCTTGATGATTTGAGATTCTTTCAAGCGTTAAAAACAAAAATAAAGAGAGACCAGAATAAACGCACCACCATAAATATAAATATACGCTTCAATTGCAAAAGAAACGTATAGAGAAAATTATGGGTAGTGGGAAAGGTAAAGTCAGTGCACGAAACTACAAGGAATAATAAAAGCAAGGTCGATGATCTCAAATTTATTAATGGTTACAAATGGAAAAGTCTACCTGGATTGGAAAAGTATTAAGCAATAGAAATCTTTAACGGTAGTAAAAAGAAACCGTTACGCACTGATTCAGAAATCAATTAAAGCAATTAATAGCTTGAATTGGACAGCACGTTTTCTCAATTAAATAAACTTCCATAAAATTATTTGAAAATTTACAATCTGCTATATTTAAATATACGTATTCTAAATATATAAACATTTTATTTAAAAATTCAATTATTATAAGATTTCACAAATATTCAATTAAATACGTTATAGAATCAATTAAAATTGTTAAAATTTTCCGGGTCGTTATAATTTGTGAGGAAGGAATCTCATGACTATAATAGGCAAAGTGACTATGACGGTTTTGCGCCTGATAGATTTTCGACAGTGGACTTGCCTTCTCTTTTTCGCTCTAAAGATCTAGGACTTTGTGAACGCCCAGCTGCGGGCAAATCTCCAACGGTCATATTCTCATCACCTCCTTGTTCAGTAATTATTATCCTAGAAGCTCTCCTTCGAGCTTGCCTCGACAGGATTGTCCTAAGAACTCCTTCCAGACCAATGCTTTGATCTCTATCAATGAGCCCAACGGCAACCAGATTCTCGTCCGTAAGGACTTCATCAATTTCTCTGTGTTCGGCGGGCAACTCTTGAAGAACTCATACTATCTCATTAAACTGAGCACCTTCGGGTCACGGAATTGAAGCTGTAAAAGGAAGAAAATGTTAGACTTGACATTAACTATTATTATCCAATTAGTCAGCAAAGAGGCCAAGGCACTTACATCTTGCTAGCCACCTTCTGGCGAGCCTCGGTGGACACCGAACGTAGAACCAATCGATCTTAAAGTAACTCAACTTGCTCCAAGCCCTGGTCATGACTGGGCAATTTCTAACTGCTTCTAGAAAAGTAAAAGAAGGGTTGTCCCTGCGACTCTTTATATTGAATAAGTATCTGATTTCCTCAAATGTCGGGGGACGAAAGACGTGCCCTATGAAGACGACAAACAAACTATTTAGCAATGTGTATCCATTCTGGTGCAACTTAGATGGAGCGATCCTCAAGAAAAGTAAAACATTCCGAATAAATTGGTTGAAAGGAGGAAGTGTCCCGGCCGCACAAATACATCTGTTGCAGGCTGTATAACCTTCTTGAGGGTTGTGGGCGGCTCTATCTTCTGGCCCCAGCAGTAAGACATCGTCTAGCGATAACCCATGCCTTAAACATGTTCTGCCTAACAAATCTTTAGAAATATTGGAACGGATGGAATCTTATGGATGTGCGATGAAGACTGCTCCTGGTATTTTGTCTAGGGCAGTGCTAATAACGTTGGCTGCGATAGCCGGCATTTCAATTACAGGGAGAAGTGGAAATTGGACATCCTGTGAATGTGAGCTTCCGGGTTCCATAGTTATTGAACTCGGTAAAAATCATTGTTAGACAATAATAAACCTATGTTCCCCCAGTGTGAAGTGCGTGAATGTGTTGTGCAGTGCCGTGCTACATAATACTTAAGAAATTCTGCAGAATTTGTGAGATATTCAAATGACAAGGCTTCGAGACTCAACCGGAGTGATCGTTATCACTGACCATCACAACCATGCTATCCAGACTTTGGAGACCGATCCAAGTTAGAGTTCATTAAATTTTTTCAAGTTACAGTTCCATCGACGAGCTTTGAAAGGCTGTCAACTATGCGGTGAAATGGTCAAGTCTAATTAAGCAAGATTGAAGCTCCTCAGAGTCAAATATTCGAGTGTGCATAAAATTTCATACCCGTCAAAGCTTGGACTCGAATCGATCACCAAAAGTACAATTTATATCGGTCATGGAAACAGCAGTTTGTATCGATCATGGTACAACACTTCATATCGATCGCCTGAAGGTCATTCGTATCAATGCAGCATTCCCTTCTTCGTATCGATCAGCAGCGACATTTGTATCGATCGCCAGGCCTAAAATTTTGTATTGATCACTCTAGATCGATATGAGTGTCGATCGTCAATTGATCGATATAAATGTCCACTTTCTATCGATATGAGGCAACTCTGTCCATCGATGTGAAGTCGCATTATATCTGGATCGATACGAACTCGTCCTTCCTCCATCATTGATATGAAAGCTCCTACACTCCATCTTCCTCAATCAACACAGGCCTCTTCTCCAACCATCCTCAACCTTGCTCGAGCCCATCTCCGGCCTCGTCTTTACCAGAATCATCCATGAATGCAAGTGGGATGGCACGAAAATTCGAGTCTCGTCATTTTAAGGTTGAATTTGGTCGATTATTTACCTAATTTCAGCAGTTAGTTCAAGAGGTTGAAGTTTGGTTCGATTCGAAACCAAGAGTAATTACTATTTCCTGGTTTTTCAATCGAAACGAAAGCGGTAGAAATTGAGAGTAAGTGAGAAAATTTCTAGGTACAAAACATATTTATATGGGCACGAAAGATGGAAGGAAACGATTCATCTCCCATTATTTTGACTGGTAAAAAGCAGTCTCCCCTCTAATCGATACAAAGAAAGCTATTCATGTCCATTCACCATTGATCTATAATAACGATTGTTCATGGCCAACAACTCAAATCAATCTCAAGCAATAGCCGTTCGTGTCCATCGACCCTTCGGTACAAAAGATACATAGAGGATTGTTTGAACAATTCAGATCCATCAACGGTTCATCGTTATGAAACAACAATTTCGTATCCATCACTTTGAAGACCACCAGAGTTTGTATCCATCAATATGAAGAAATTTCAAAGAACTAACTATTACGTATCGATGGCCATCGATACGAAATACCTATCCTAACTTCTAAAATCGGTCCAAGAGAGGATCGATACTGAGGGGTACTCAAAAATGACCATCAAGCGTTGTTTCAACTCGAATTTCACGTCGATCCAGGAGAGGATCGATACAAAACTCGATTCAAAAAACTTGACAACAACTCGTGAACGTTCGAACGTTAAACGGAGTTAGACCAACATATATGCATGTATGACGAACTAATATTCAATTTTCATAATTCACAGGTGTCGAATGTTCATCTAGTGATAATTACAATAGTGAACGACAAGTCGCTAGCACTAAACACTCAGTTACAACAAAACACTACATGATCATTGACAATCAACCGTTCAATATCTACAACACTTAAGATCAATCAAAGGTTACAACTTTTGACGAAAAAATAGAAACTACTCAACGAATCGGATAGAACTTTTTCATAATAAAGGATACAGCTTTTCAAAGAATGTCATGTTCGCACAAGACGTACTTTGGGAGGCAAATGTTATCCCACCTTTTGGCATGGCCGTGACACCAAGGACTTGACTAGAAACCAGGGACAATTCGACCCGAAGATTGATTAAACACAGATTCACTATAGATATTGGCAAATTTCGTTCGAGTGTGGATCGATCTACAATTGACAAGACACGACAAGAAAAGCTATGAAATATAATGTTCCAAATTTCAAGTCAATCGGAGTACGTATGCTCAAGATACGGATCGATCAAAAACAAGGGAGGAAGCGTCGGTTCGTATCCATCATACTTATTCCACTTCGTATCGATCATGTTTACTCCACTTCGTATCGATCATGTTCACTCAACATCGTATCCATCAAATGAAGATAGTTCTTATCGGTTCCCCAAACGATCAATATGATGTAGCACCTAAAAACATCAACGCAAAGATCGTTACGAAGAAATTTAAGCTTCATCGATACGAAGCGGCTCGAAGTATCGATGCGAAGTGAGATGCAATTCATCGATACGAAGCGGCTACACATAATCGATACGAAGCAGTCACTAAATCATGGATACGAAGCAGACCACAAAGAATTGACACGAAAGGAGTTGCCCAAACCGATACGAAAAGTAAGTCCAGATCGATGCGAACAAAGCACAATTCGAATGGCAGAAACAGTCACTCGGCATGAAAAGTGGATCAATCCTAGAATATGGCTCCACGTCACCCTGATCTATTCGAAGGGTATCGATACAAATAACCATCGATACGAATGGATCGACACGAGCATGCCATCTTTTGCAAAATCAAATTTGATCAATCACAACTCAAAATCTACAAGTCCAAATGCCACTAAAAATTTATAGGAGCTTGCTTACCAACTCTACTTAATCTCTGATCGATCTCGGCCCAAATGGAGCCGCTTTGGATCAATACGAAATTCATACATATCGATCAGGGATCGATCCCAATCCACCTCTGATCGATCTAGTGGGCCCTCCCACGTGAGAGAAAGAGTCTTCCATGATTTGAGCCAGATATTTTCAACCTACGCCTATAAATAGCAGCCATATGCCTCCAGAAAAGGGACTTTTGGCTTCTCTACGTCGATACTCTGCCGAAACCACTACCATACTTCAGTTGTACTGTTGTAATCTTTTATGATCAACGAGTGAAATTCAATAAACATCAATCATTTCATAGTGGATGTAGACGATACGCCAAACCACTCCAAATTTGTGTGTTTTTGCATTTCTTCTTATCTGATAATTGGTATGTTTGTTAGATCTGCCTCATTTTTAAATTTATTTTCTTCATTTTATCTCTTCAAACACATCTGAAGAGTGTTATGCCCAATTTTGGTACAACATATGACATTGCATTTCTGTAACATCCCGCATTTTTAGCTAATTAAATAACGATGAACTCTGAAAATAAGCATTTTTTGAATTGTCAGAATATGGCCTCGATATATCATTGTGTTCATAGTGATTTTTTGATCAGTTTTCACATATAACTTATCGAAATCCGAATAAATATGAAGACGTTACGAGAGAAATGAAAATCGAAATAATGGAAAAAACATAGGGGTAGGTCAACCTATAGGTCAATCCACAAAAATGTAAGGATGACCCGCAAAAGAACATCGATCGACCCCCATCCTTCCTAGGTCGACCCGTACTTTTACAGAGCCGAAGTTTGTTTTGGTGACATCTTTGGTTGATTTTATTCGATCAGAGCCGTATGTTGATAGATATGATGGCTCCAAATGACCCTATAATGTGGTAGCTTCAGATTCAATCTGCTAATTCCAACGGTTTGAGATCCCCAAACACCACTATAAATTGGGCCCTAGGCCTAGCTATTTTATCACAATCAAATTTTCTCCCAATTGGGTTCTTTTCCTGAGGCTGGACCCTAAATAGAAAATATTTCTAGGAAGAATATCTTTTCAATAAAAATATTAGACGTCTTAGATGGGGATCTAGGAAGGCCGTGGAGCAAAGCGATGATGACAGGTGAGTGGATTTAAATTATACCTCTTTCATGTTTATGATATAATATCGTTAGATTCCCATTAAATATTTAATTCAGCATTTATTCCAATAAATATTTCTTCTAGTTAGTTATGTCGAAACTATAAATTTTATAAGAGAAGTGTATTATACTTATATTTAAATGTTATTTATATGGAGAAAAAGAAAGGAATGCAATTAAATATGTAATATTGGGCTTAAGAATTATAGAGAAAGGCATAAGCCTAAAAGTGAGAAATTCATAGTAAATTATGTTAAAAATTTAGGGAATGAAATAAAAAGGGGAAATCTAATAATTTGATTTAAAAGTTTGTAATAGATTAGTTGGTTGGTTTAGAAAAGGGAATACATTTCCATAGTTTAATATTGTAAGAATAATGATAAACGTAATTGCAAGAATAAAAGCAAGAAAAATGGAATTACTGCAAAATAGAGGCATTATTGTATTATGCACTACCCAAAAATTAAAGAAACAATTAAAAGAAATATCTTGCAGTTATGGATTATTTTTTATAGCATTATTTTGTATTAAAATATGGAACTGGATTTTTAGCACAGTCTTTGTAACCAATTAAATAGAATAGAACTACTTCCTAGAATAAAAGAGAATAACATGAAGCGTTAAAGAAATTAAAGAAGAGGAAGTAATCAAGTTAATTATTTGACAAGATTAGAAATAATAAACAAAATATGTGACTAGATCTGCATTTACTACGCAGATAGTAGAATAAAAAGTAAAGAAGTTATTATGATAAGTAAATTTGTGACAGTTGGACGTAGTCTCAAGTTAAGACTGTCATATAAATTAGAGAACTAAAGAGAATTTAATATCGCAGTAAAAGTAGATAGACTAGAATAGAAAAGATACACTTGCAATTAAATTTATAACATGTAGGTCATAAAAGAGAGAAAATAATATAAAAGTAATAAATGCAAGTATAATAATAACATGTAGGTTATAATTAAAAAGAAAGAAATTGAAGAGGCTTATTCTATCAAACTTAGATCAAGGATTAAGTTAATAAGCAATATAACATAAATGGCCCGTACCGGCAGCATTCCCTTTCAGGTCTAGGACTGATGGTCTCACACATAGGTGGGGTTGGGCACGCTGATTAGGGTGAATAAGTAGCCAACAGAATAAGAAAAACAAACTAAAGGCATAATAAAAGATTTTACATAGGATCTAATAAAATGGTAAGGCACGTTTGGAGCAGTATGAAAGAGAATCTGGATAAAGAGCCTAACGAAGCAGTTTGTCACAGATTATAGTAAGGAAAGAGCACATCCAACTTAGTTAGTTCAGGCTAGAAGGAAGTACAAAACTTCAACGGGACGTTAGGATACTCTAGGATGGCCTAAACTTCAACGGGACGTAAGGATACTCTAGGATGGCCCTCTGAGGTAGGCCTAATGAAGCTGCACCCTAGGAGGCAGGTCTGTAGGTCTTCCATTAAAAGAGTATGCCTTGACTGCTTTTGCATTGCAGGTCTAACGAAGTGGATCTTTGTAGGCAGTCAAAAGGCTGATGATGGAGTAGGATATTTGTATGACACCATACTCTGGGTTGCGAGTAGGTTATAGTGGACAGGACCAGAAAGGATAGTCGCATACGGAGATCAAGCCATCATCAATCAGAGCGAGTTTGAGAAAGACTAGAGTTAAACCAACAGGCCAATGATTCTTCCACTATCGAGACATTGAATGAAGAGCACAACCAATTGGAAGTTTAGATTGTTTGCAGTAGGGCACAACCGCTTAGCTCTTGAAAGGTCTTTCGATAAGTTGAGGGGTGGCTGTGTGGGGCCATAGCCACAATGAAAAAAGAGACAGATCAAGTAGAATATATGTATTGTAGGCCTAACGAAGCGGACCTTTACAAATATAGAAAATCCCCGACTGAATTCCGTACGAGGTAGACCTTGTTGGCAGAATTCAGGAAGTAGACATAATGATTACATGTAGTCCTCAAGGTATGCATTGGGTGGTACATTATGGATGTCCGAAAACTAATATAAGCTAGTGCGATGCAATTTCACTTTTTCCTAGCAAATGACAGAACATCTGCATTGTAGGCCTCACGAAGCTGTCCTTTACAGATGTAGTTTCAGCACGCTCTAGCGTCGAGACGATAGAGTCCATTTTGAATGGTAATATGGGTAGTACCTAGGACTGATGCGGTCATTGGGCATTTAGCTTCATATATATTGGTTATTAGGTCTTAATCTAATAGGGAGTAGATGAGTAGGATTCACGCATAACGACGAGAGTATTATAAACCCAATAAATCTAATATAACGGAAAATGGAAATAGAACGGTATATATATAGAATTATGCTTAGAAGTGTATAATTTGTCCATTCACCAGACTTTAGTTCTGGCCTCTTCCTCATAACATCCAACTGGTTAGATAGAAGACAGAGATTTTTCAGCTTTGTGACACTTGTTTAAGTGTTACTACCTTGGTGAGATTTTCTTACTATTATATTTTAGTCAATTCCGCTGTGAGATATTTATTTGAGCTTTGATATATTTATCTTTGCCTATTTGCAGGATACCAGATAGCCAACTCGAGCTTCAGTGGGCTTGGATTTTAGCATTTTTGTGAAAAATCCGGACCCACTGGAATTCGAGTTGTTACAATTTCTAAGACCACGTACATTGGTTTTTACAAACGTACATCTGTTTGGTGGTGTAGAAGGTAACCTTAATTACACTTAACACCCTTCCCTAAGGCGTATCAATAGTGCATTATTAGAAATGACAATGTAGCATTCAAAGTGGGATTTGTTTTGTAAAAGGTAATACATTACCTCAATCCTCACACCCGAAGATGCTAAAATAGGGTATGCCGCAAGGTTATGTAGGTCATACACACTAGGGTATGATCATCACCTTTATAGATTACCCTCTACATATCGATTTGTTGTGTATGTCATGCCCACGGATAGGTCGGGAACGACCGAAGTGATGTTTTATTCAGTACTATCCAGGATCATTGTGTTGGTCATCGAAAAGGGGTAGGCCGGTCTTACCAGATGCGGAGGATCATCTATGGGTCCTTAGTGCATTCCTCTAGGGATGTACTGTATAAAAGGTAATCCCTTACCTCATTATTGTATGGAATACATTCTCCAATAGGTGCCTTCGGACTTAGTTGTAGACTTATTATGCTGGAATTTAATTAATGTAACAATGTCGGTTATGATTAGTATGTATTTGTAATCTAGACGCTTATAATATCACTGTATTTTACGTAGCGATGTTTTGGTTATCATAAGGTAAAAACTCGTCCGTGCTTATGTGCAACGTGGCCTTACGAAATACCCTTTGTTTTCAAAAGTATCCATGTTTTGAGTTTTCTCACACCAGTCTCATGACTAACCCAGAGTTTATTTTCTTTTCTCTTAAACTCTGGGTGCCCTATTTTCCTGAGCAGCCAAGTAGTATAGGTCTAGCTTAGAACATTTTGGAGGAACTTGGAGCAGGTGTTGGAGTTTCCTATGTAGATGGTTTTCCATTTCGGTTTCTGCTACATTTGTTTGCTGTTTGTATTTAGCATTAGTAGAGATAGAGATTTATAAATGTCCAGGCTGAGATTAGGACAGACTCTAATGTATGTATTCAAAATTTCCGCTGTAAAGATTTTATATTGAAATAATATATGTTATTCCATTCGTGTAAGATTTTGTTCTGTCTTTATTTTTCTTTTTACCCTCGATTAATCTGTCTTTCTAATGCTTGGATATTTGACATGTGAATACTGTCGATATATTAGTGTCGATTTTTGAGGGTCAAAAAGGTGGATCATCACAGACTCCTTTTTAAGTCAATACAAAATTTTAGATTATTAAATTTATATTTCAAAACATACGAAATATCCCAAATCGAATTTAACATGTGCATGTGTCTACATATATATATGTTATGTGTGTGTGTACACACATATAATACACACACACACACATATATATATAATTGTTATATTAAATAATAAAAAAGGAAAAAAAGTATGGATAAAAATGACATATATAAAGTGATAAATGTTTCTATTGCGGTGTAAATCCAAGCGCCTATATACTATCTTATTAGCCATATACACTTTATATCTGTTACACATGCAATATACACATAAAAGTGTATTTGATACACTTATAAATTGACACCCATGTAAGTTAAATAAACCTTATATAAACAAATAAAATAAAATAAAGATTTTATTCAAAAAAAATAGATGGGATCTAATAACCCTTTAGACTTCATAGCCCGGTATATCCAAAATAGAATAAAAAATTAAAATCTACATATTTCACCCACTTCCAGGTGACTCGGTTCCTTCAATATATCAAAGCCCAAATGGTCTATAAGGACTAAATTAGCAGCATTAGGGATAAATGATTAAAACCTACTCATTTAAGGTGTCAAAGGCAGTATCCAAGGTTTGGTTTGAGTAGTAAGTGTTCTGTCCTACCTGGCTACTAGGTTAGCCCGAAGGATGATGTAAGCTCAAAGGTTATCTTTAATATAAAGGTCCAAATTGTTTTAGGCCTTGGACTGAATTTCAAAGTTTGAAAATTTAAAAGATATTATATAAATGTTATATTTAAAATATAAAAGTAATATTTTCTAAAAGTTATAAATGCCTTTAGATTTTTCATAAATTATTTTGAGAAATTGAATACCTAATTTTGAAATTTAAATAATTAATATGATCAATTAAATAAAATAAAATAATTAATTAAACGTTAATTTATTAAAATGTACATCTTGATATGTGCATATAATTATAATTATTGTAGCTATTTACTTATCTTAAAATTATTTATGGAAAATTAAATAAAATAAAATTACTAAAAGTTAGTTAATAAAAATGTATACATATATTGATATACACACGTAAATAAACTATAAATGCTATAGTCGATTAACAATCTTAAATAGTTTAAGATGAACAATGTAAAATTTTAGAAATTTTACATAAAACAAATCAAGTTAACTAAATATGATGTAGTTAATAAGAATTGAATTTAGTTATAAAAGATTTAATTAATGAGATATATGTATATATTGTACAAGTGAAATAAATTATAAAAGATATAAATTAGTTAATACTTATATAACTATATATGTATAAAATTATGTGGAACTGGAAAGAAACCCAAATGAGATTAAGGAATGAGTACATACGTAAAGCACGTATACCGTGATTTCAAATGTGTCTGTCACTTGAACCATGAGGATATTTCACAAGAGATACATTATTTTCTAAATCGATATCACTCAAAATTTATATATTGAAGATTATGAATCTTTAATACAAGTAGTCCTTTACCATTTATATATTAGTAGAAATACTCTTTAGTTGTTGAGCTTTCCTTATGGTATGTGCATTATACTTAGGCCATAGTGAAGTAATGAGTATGAGTGAATAACCTCTCTTGAATTGTTGAGTTTTAGTCAAGGTCGAGATGAGATTTGGACAAAAACCATAGGTTATGAGTTGCATATGATACAACCAGTAAGGTGTTATCCATAGCTCGCGGGCCTATGATTTGTTAAGATTTCCTCAGTGTTAAAATCTAAGGACAATTAAGTCCTAACACCCATAAGAAAAATCGAATGATTTCTATGTTTACTTTTAGGATTTTGAGAAACATAAAAGTCTAGTGGGAGCCTTATAAGAAGAATGAAACGATAACATTTAGCTTTTCTAATATCGTAAGAATATATGCTATACAAATTAAAATAATCAATTTGATAAATTTGTGCAACTAATATAATTGATAGAATGTTTATCAGCTAAAATATACAAATTAACTGAACTAAAATTTGACGCATAAATATAAAACATACCAATATATCTTTTGACATGTTGTCACTTCGAAACCCATGTAAGAGCCAATCTGTACAAACATTAAAATGTTCGAGCCTCGATCAGTTGACTGTATGAGACTATGTATTATCTTCTATGTGTTTCAAACTATAAATTAATACAAGAATATGGATATTTGATCCATATTCGATCACATATAAATAGTATATGATAAATAGTCATGATTCATAATGTATTTCGATGAAATTAGTTCATTCAAAATAAGCAAGTAAACCATTATCCAAGATCATGCATTCAATATGATTGATTATATAAGTATCTTGTTGTGTTAGATATAGCACTTGACCAATAACTACAAGATGGACCTAGGATCTTGATCAACAAAATGTCAATTTGATCGGTCTACATATAAACTTATTCGATATCCTTAAATGTTAAGGTGATCAAATGCAGATTTGTAAAGAATACATTATGATCTTGTAGTAAGAATTTCCTTTTGAATGGTTCCATAATTTGAAAGTAAAGCGAATGTATGGTAGTGGATGTAACGTAGGCATAGTTGGAATGAATAGAATGAATAGTCATCTCTGCTTCTTGAAAAGCTACTGGAAATGAGAATTGTATAAGATACATAATATGGAATAAGAAACACTACTTCTACTCCAAAAATACATTCATGTTTTTGTGAAAGTTATTTCTTCGAATTCAAGATATTTGAACTAAATCTCTCAGCTTTAAAGTAGTTATAGTGTATAAAATAAAATCCCATAGTAAGCGATAGAATGGAGCTTCATATTTCGTAAGCTATTATAGTAATGGCTGAAATAGTGGAAGCATACTATATAACACTTCTTAGCGGATGCATCACGTTATGAAAATTATTTTCGTAAATATACCAAATATTAATCACTATTAATAACTAGTTTCAGTATTAATGGGACTTAGATATGCTTATATTTTTATACGAATATTATGAATATTCGTTGTAAGATAAGACTATAATAATGGTATCAGTTTTCATAAAAAAAGTGAAGTTGTACAAAATACAAGTGTCCAAAAAAATTATAGTTATTTTGGAATTATGGATTAATCCATTTCTTTAAGAGATAATTCAATAATCATATAACTATGAATCATATGGTACTGATGAATTGTATCTTAGAAGGTTAATAGCAAATCACTAAAACAGTAGGAGCGACATAAGAGTTGGTGAACTTGTAGGACTGATACATATAGATGTATACAATAGTAGGTCTAACGATACCAAATCTGCTCCACATACTTTGTTAAGTTCACCGATGAGTTATCGCAAACATGAACATGTGTATTTGGTACACATATTGTATATCTATGATAAGTTCATAGAATATAAAATAAAAGTAAATAACATGACATGCAAAAGAAAATAAAACAATTCGATTTGATCGAATAGATGAGTGCATTGGGAAGGGGTCTAAATGTACCTAAAATCCAATAAGATTCAATCTCAGAGTCACTCCTCCCTATGATACATAATGATCTTTCAATAAGGAGTAACTGGAATTTTTTTGGGATAAAGTGTGACTGATGATGTGCGAAGTTGAGCTTTCTTCTTTCTGTAAGATTGAGTGGTTAAGAGTATGTACATAAGGTTAAAAATAGTTTCATCT
Organism: Allium cepa; assembly: GCA_030765085.1. NCBI lineage: Eukaryota > Viridiplantae > Streptophyta > Magnoliopsida > Asparagales > Amaryllidaceae > Allium > Allium cepa. Next base: position 561,577,071 of record CM060938.1, read on the forward strand.
AAAAACATAGTTTACGATATCGTACAAGATAAGAGTTGCTAACAAACCTCTATGTATCCTTGATTAAGGAGTTTGCAGGTTGTGTGAGTCGAGAGGCTGCACATAACAATTGCTTGTGTGGATCTTATAGGGACTACCCTAAAGGAGTATTGGACCAATCAATATTGATTAATAAATTTATATTATGAACATAAGTTCCATAAAATCAAAACTATATCAGTTTTAAACATATATAAAGGCAAGTTATAAAGTATTTTTGAATGCCTGCTCCATTATACTGAGAAACAAATATTGCAACAAGAATTCCTAACTTTATGATGAAAGAATTTCTTTCAAAAATTATTGGTAGTAAAATGGATTTGGATATGATCTAAAGATAAAACTGATTATGCAAGATGAAAAGAAACTAACCAAACCAAAATACACATGACACATTAGAATGACTAATAAGAATTCTCGCATATTAAAGAGTGATATAAGGGCCTTATCAATGTCGAAAATAGAATTTCCTCAGCTTTTAACAATATATTAAGAGTATTGATTCTACCATAACATACGATACGCAAATCCTAAATAGATCTTAAGTATAGTATCAAAATATGATTTCGATAGATATATCCGAAGGGATATGATCCACAGACTGTGAATGAGCATTCAAGAAGAAGACCAAAGCAGTTGGAATATATTAAGAAACATTGATAAGAATAACATTGTAAATTTCAACTGTTGAAATTAATGTAAAAAATTCATCATTCAATGTGCTTGAGTTAATTTATATTTTACTTGCAAAATTATCATTCGCTGTGACTTTGAGTTTTGGTACATATGAGTTGAAATAGAAATTCTAAATAATACTTTAGAATAAACTACTTGCACAAAAAAACACAAAAGCCTCAGAGTTATAGCGATGTTAATTGAGTTAATGGGGATTGGATATGATCCAAGAACTGATTCAAAAGTACCATTCAAGAAGCATCAGAGTTAAGCAAGTATTTTGATAGAGAAATCAAATAGTTGGAATTGAAATCAAAATGAGAGTAAGCATGTACCTATAAGAAAAAATATTTGTGGGTACTAAAACTTTTCTAAAACTATAAGAAAATGTCTAAATTATGATTGTTAATTATTTAGTCATGTTAAAACCATTTTGGTCTGTTTTCTTAGTTCTCGATTATGGATTTGAAAGTGACACCATAAGTATTAATGGATGTTAGGATTGTCCCAAAATTGTATACACATAAATCATAGTAAAATGTTTAATATGGAAAATATAAGACGGATTTCTTTTACATATACGATTTGAATTATCATACATGTTGTATTGTCTACAATATCAAATCATTAAATGACAGTTTAGAATTGTCTCAAGTATATATATAATACCAGGGAATTATTTATAGAAACAAACTCCTTAAAAAGGAGTGCATAGACTCAAGTATAGTGGGTCATCCTAATTTCATGTTCAGTCTTAAGTTAAGAACTTTAAGTTGAAAAGGTTCCAAACAATAAGTAGTGACTGATATAACCAAGAGCTATATAGGTCGACTTGAATACCACTACAATAAAAGAAGAATAGATATATGCATAATTTGTAACTGAGCTAAAAGTGATTTCAAATATTTAAAATCTCATGACATTATTATATGATAATAATGCTATGATATAGTATGTAAAAGAACCTAAAACTCGGTAGAAAATCGAAAAATATACTCTGAATCGTTCCATATGATAAAGGCAGTTTATCGACATTAGAGGAAGTTAATTGATAGAGTATATACTAAAATAAAATAGCATACTCGTTCATCAACGGACTAACCTTATTGGTTTTTGAGAAAACCGATTGAAGTTGGAATATATAATCGACCCAAATGCAAGTGGAAGAATGATAAAGTTAGGAGTATGCTCGAGGAGTAATTATGTAATTTATTGCATATATCTAACATGATAACCAATCTTGTTCATAATAAAAGGTGCATTTCATTACACTATATATTTGTCGTATTGTGAGATGTTGATTAATTATTAATTTAAGTATATTAAATAGAAAACCCTTAAATGTAATGTTATATAATGGTAATTGCAGTTTGTTATAATCATGAGAGATTTATAAAAATAATATATCATATTAAATATTCATGTTCAAGATGTTTCAAGAAACGATACCGATTAATCTTAAGACTAGAGTATGCAATGCTCTCCAAATGTTAGACAGTGTATTACTATGGCTGATGGGGAACCAAGGGGTTATGTACAGATAGTTATTGGATAACCATATAATGACCTGCTTGAGAGTTTTCTACCAATTAATGTAACTAAGGTCAAACAGAGAATTTAGAAGCGGCGATATTACACAATTATCTCGACCTGAGAATATTGTTGAACTTCAATGCAGACACTCCACTCTGATCATAGTAAAATCGTAGCATGTCATCCATCGAACGACTATAGTTGGATCTGACTTGAAGCACTAGAAGTGAAACACTATTCAATAGAGAATCCATCTCCTCAATTACGTGGGGTTAATAACACAACCAACCATAGTCAACTCAATGTCAAAGTCTTTGGAAAGGGTCGTTTGGTCAACAATAATTGTTATTATTAAACCAAATATTTTATGTTTGAAATAATCAAGTTATATGTGGACAATATTGGAATTTTGACCAAAACTAAATTCCAAAACTCCTAAAGTGATATAGTTTTAACGAAGTGAATTGATGTAAATAATCATTGCTGAAAGGTAATGTAATGACCCGTAATTTGATCACTTCAATTAAAGATATTTAAAATATTCAAATATAGACTATTTTTCATACATAATCAAGTTTTAAGTTATAAATAACAATAATGAACTTATTTTGGAAGAATGCTCACAAAAATATTTCCTTTGGAAAGATGTATCGTTAAATGGTCGAAAACCATTTTATCAATAAACAACTCTGCATGGAGCTAGATACGTACACTTATTTTATAACTAAAAATGAATACGAAATAAAATTAATTATTTTATTAATGTATTTATGACATCGTCAGTAATGCTCTTATAATTGGTTTATTAAATTGAGATTTAAGATTTAATAATTATCTTAATTATTATAATAATTGTTTCAAATAAGTATAATTCATTATGAAGTGATAATAAATAATTTGTAATAATTTTATGAGGATATATACTTGATTCAAAAATATAAGAAAATTCATATCACTTTATCGATATAATGGCAATTTTTGTAAATAATTGTTTATATTAATTTACATGGTTTTATAAATAGAATGTGATCATTTTAAATTAGTTAAAAATGGTAAGAAAGTAATTTTTTAATTTTGTTTACATTTATATGTAAATTAAATTTATAAGTAAAATGTGACTGGGAATCGGTTTTCCGATTTTCAACGGTTTAACGAACGGAAGTTGTTCAAAGTTGTTTCAGCCTTGTTTATATGTCATGTGCACAAATAAAACATACATACGCACACCCTAACATACACATGAACATACACACACACACACATATAAATATACATATACACTTAAACACATATACATTTCAAAATATTAAAAACGTAAGACTTAAGCAACCATCAACTCATCTTATACACCAACGTACACACACAGAGGCTAGCACATGGAAGAGAGGACAAGAGAGGGGTGGCCGTGTGGAGTGAATTGATGGGGATATGGTTCGAGGGCAAAAAGGTAATTATGTGTTCAAATATATTTTTCTATGTTTTTCCTATTAATACCTTCCCCTTTCTTCATTAATTCCTAACACTTATTCTTCATCTTCTTTCTCTTTCTTTAAGCTATTTTAATTGCTTCTTATGTTAGCAAAATTATAGAGAAAATAATTACAAAAATAAATTAAATTATTATTTAATGTGTGTGTCTCTATGTGTGTGTGTATTAATATAAACACTTCAAAACCGCTTCAAATCACCTCTTTTCCTCATCAAAACTCACAACCAAACCTATATCAATGCTTCGCTGAGCCCTTCCACTTCCTCATACTTAGGCCATAACTTCCGTGGCCAAGGCCGAGCTCATTCAAAGCTTAGGGCTAGATTCCATAGATTTTAAAGTAATCGTAGCGAAGCTATAGCCAGTTCAAAGCTAGTTCAGGTCAAAATAAAGGTGAGAAAGTCTACTTATAATATGATAAATTGGATGATATATATGTTTCATTATTCTTGGTTGTGATGATTTTTTATCAAGTTTGGATGTTGATTAGACATTGTATTAACAAGTCACGTTTAATATACGTCGAAAATCACAAACGAAATCACTTTCCTTTAATAAATGAAATGGTGTATATGAGATTGTTAAACCTCTTTAAAATGTTTTAAAATGATTTAGAAATTTTTACAAAAAATTTAAAGTGTTTCGATGAGGTTTGAAAAAATTATGAAAATTATGTAGATTTTGAAATGTAAGCAAAATAAGTTTTAAGAATAATCACGGTTTTGCAGTTCGGAATCATAACGGGATTTCTTTTAAAATTAATATTTTGAATTCTTTAAAAATATGGAATAAATCCTATAAATCTTTTAAATGTTTTAAAATAGATTTGAGTTGTAAAAATGGTTATCTAAATAATCAAAAAGTTGTTTTGAGCAAATAAGCTTTTAAAACACTATTTGCACCAGTATATGTAGCACTATTCGTACCACTTTTTGCAGCACTTTTAATAATTTTTGAAAACAATGGTTTTAACTTAATTATTCTTTCCCAAATCTTTTGTTAACCTTTTCAAATAAATAATTAAGTAATTTAAGATGATTAAGAGGTTTAAAAATGAAACGACTAGTACATTTGTTCCATTTGTGAGTGTTACCGACCGAGGAATGGAACTGATCGAAGGGAAAGCTCGGATGCTCTAAAATAATTAAAAGTAAATTAAGTATGTTAACAGATTTAGAGTCGATCAAATAACTTGACTGCCTTATGGGTGACAGAGAGGTAGTCTCTAGGCTTGGGTATGGGAACCAGTTGTCTGCCCTCCCTAGCTACCCAGACTGACCTGATGGAGGGGATAATATATTTGATTTACTTAGATCAAAATTTCCCAAAGTATAAAAGATATAATTTTCCAAATTCAAATAACTTGGATTGCATAGAAATAATTTTCTTATACTTGGTATTAAATTTGGGGGAGGAAATCCATACTATCTATGGGAATTTAAAAGGTGATCTTACCTTTGTTCAACGGATAGTAAAGGTTGAATACGGAATTGATATTGAGTAGAATTAGTATAATTTCCATGATCCTATTTACTCAATGATGTTTTCTAAAATGATTTATGAAAATGATTTGGTAATTCCATAGTTAAAGAGAGGTTTAATGATTCTGTATATACCGAGAAAAACATTTTAAAGATATATATCTCCAGAAGGTATTTTGATTAATCAATCAAAGAATAATTCCCTATTCTCTTAACATATTTTTATCGATGATTGGTCCGAAGGTACCGCGGTCAGATTTGGGGAATTCCAATCTAAAGATCACTTCTAATCAATTTACATGTTCAAAAATAAAAGACGTGGGATGATATGATTTAGAAGATGGAATGTAGGGCTGCTTGTAACTGACCCTCAAGGGGATTTTGCCATATCAGTTAATAGTGACAATAGTTATCCATTTGAGATCTTCGATGCAAGGACTTCTCGCTACTAATCCTAGGGGTAATTCCTGACAGGATATAATAGAGGAGTTCCTTCGGTTTGTCCTATTCCTGGACAACTTGTATGGACAAATGCCTAACTTTGCATCCCTAATCACATTGATTGATCCATATAAATGTATCATCTGTTTAGTGGTGGAGAAAGCAATTTCTCTCAGCTTAATACCCTTTCCGGAGATATGTGAGCTCAGGAGTTATACGATTGTAGAAATCAATTGTATGATCATGGAATGGCAATGTGGCATTCAAGATGGAATGTGTGCTATGTGAAAGGTAATCATTACCTCAGGCCGCACCACCCAATAATGGCTAAAATAGAGTACACCGTAAGGCTATGTGGTTCGCGACCATTAGGGTATGATCATCACCTTTCTAGATAAACACTATATTTCGGGTATATAGTGTATGCAATGAGACGTCTCAGATAGGTCAGTAACAACCAAGGTGATGACATATTCAATATCTTTCCAGGCCATGTCTGAGTGCCAAATAGGGATAGATTGGTCTTGCCATATGTGGAGGTTTGTTTGCGTATCCACGGTACAACCCTCAAGAGATGCACTGTACTCAAGGTTGTCCCTTACCTTGCCATTATATGGAATTCATTCCTCAATAAGTTCCTTTAGACTTGTTTGTAGACCTAACATATTTTAAATTTAATAATGATAACAATTTTGGCTAAGGTTCATAAGTTACTTGAAAATGTTTTTTAAAAAAAGAATGTCATTAAAAATAATATCCCTTGATTTTCGTAGCAAATATTTTGGTTATCATAAAGTAAAAACTCGTTCCGTGTTTATATGCGACGTGGTATTATGAGATACTTTTTGTTTTCATAAATACGTGTTTTGAATTCCTCACACTAATTGCATGACTGACCCGAAGTTTATTTTCTTTTCCCTTGAACTCCAGGTGCCCTAGTTTTCCCGGGTAGCCAATTAGTTCAGGTTTTGACTTGGAGTAATTGGATGGAGCTTGGAGATAAAGATTTCTCGTAGATAATTACACATTCCCATTCCCACTACACTTGTGTTTTGTTGTTTTCAGCATTTGTGAGGACATATATCTATAGCTGTTAAATATTTGTCCACATAAATGTTGAATATAATCAATAAACTATTGCGGTGGGAAATGAAATGGAGAACCATCTACAGGAACATCATCAGCTCCAGACTTCAAGCTCCATCAATATGCTCCAAGTTAAACCTGACAACTTGGCTGCTTAGAAAAACAGGGCACCCAGAGTTCAAGAGAAAATAAAATAAAATTCGGGTCAATCTTGGGACTGGTGTGAGAAACACGGTATTCAAAAAAAGGATATCTCATAAGACCACGCCGCACAAAAACACGGAACAGGTTTTTAACTTATGATAACCAAAAAATTTGCAATGCAAAATCAAAGATATAATCTTTAATGATATTCTTTGATTCCTTTCAAATAACATATTAAACATAGATGGAATTGTTACATTTGTTAAATTTGACACCATAATAGGTTTACAACTAAAACCGTAAAGGCTCGTATTGGAGAATGAATTCCATATGATGACTAGGTAAGGGCTACCTTCCGACGGTACATCTTTAGAGGGATGCACCTGAGGCTCCAACCTCTAACAACATAAACCAACCTACCTTCACTATAGATAGTACCAAATATGACATCACCCCTTCATTCTCGACCGATCAGAGAGCTTTCATAGCATACACAACACACCCAAAATATAAAGGGTGATCTAGAAAGGTGATGACCATATCCTAATGGGAGCGACCCACTTAGCCCTGCCGCATCTACCATGTTTTGTCATTCCCGAGTGATGAGGCTTGAGGTAATGATTACCTTTCTCATGGCCCACATTTCACTTGAATGCCACATTGCCAATTCCATCACACACTATTGATTTCGAAAAATGTACAACCTCTAAGCTCGAACGTCTCAGAGAAGGATGGTAAGTATAAGAGAGTTACCTCCAATGCCACCAAATAGATGTACATTTGTAAAAATCAATGAACGTGAATTTTACAAATGCAATGTCAAACATTCGCCCATACAAGATGTTTGGGAACTGGACAAACTGAAGGAACTCTCCTACTACATCCTGTCGGGAATTACCCTTAGGATTAGTAGCGAGCAGCCCATTCATCAAAGATCAACTGAAGATACTACTGCCACATATATATGATATGAATATTTTCCCTCGAGGGCCAGTGACAGGAAACCCTTCACTCCATTTGTTATCATTCCTTGTCTTCACCTTCGAACGCGTAAATTGGTTCGATAAAAAGAAGTTAAGTTTGAGGGTGATTATCATTTCATTCATTAATATCTTTTATCAAATAAATTATCTCTTTTAGAGATATAAATCTTTAAATCATATTCTTTTCTAGTATATACGGAATCAATAAACCTCTCTTTAACATTGGAAACACCAAATCAAAATCATTTCTCATAAATCACATCGCAAAACCTTGTTGAGTAAAAAGGGTCGATAGAAATTATACTAATTCTACTCTACACCAATTTCCGTATTGAACCTTTACTATCCATCAAATAACAATGGAATCACCTTTTAAATTCTGATAGATAGCAGGGTTCCCTACTTGGAATTTAATACCAAGTATAAGAAGATTATTTCTATGCAATCCAAGTTGTATTATAATTTAGAAAAATTAAATCTTTTATACTTTCCTCATTTCTGACATTTCGACCTTATCTATTCCTCGCCCTTAAAAGACGTCGGGTGAGCCAGGGCGTTGGTTGCTCCTAAACATCTCCTTAGTTTAAGCGCCTCAGATCTTGAACTCACGAATAGAAAAATCCAGTTTACTCATCGGCTTTTAGAGCCAAGATTAAATCACTTAATTATAACAACTTTTATTTAGATTATTTATTTAAACTCTTTTAGAATAATTTATAAAACTTCCAAATAATCATTAGAATATTTAATTATTTATTATAAAAAATTTAAAAAAGATTTGGGAAAGAATACTTAAGTTTAAAGCCATATTTCAAAAGTTATTAAAAATGCTGCAAAAAGTGTTGTGAGTAGTGCTGCAAATAGTGCTTTCAAGGTTTAATTGATCAAAACGGATTTTCTATCATTTAGAAATCCATTTTTATAACTCAAATATCATTTAAAATATTTATAGAATTTATTTCATATTTTTAAAGAATTAAAAATATCATGTTAGTTTATCACTTTGGTTTCCAAACTGCCAAACCACGACTATTTTGAAAACTTGATTTGCTCATATTTCAAAATCGACTAAATGAAATCTCAACCTTTTTCTTTTGTTTGAAAACTACGATTATTAAGAATTTGGAAAATTCTTATTCCAAAGAATTTCTAATTCAAATCCATCATACAAATGGATTTAACTTTCTACGGAGCGAAAACGCGAACTACCGTTACGTGACGTGTCTATTTTGAACTCAATTTTCATAATTTGTCAAAAATTTACCAAATTGGGTTTTAGTGTTTATAAACCATTTTAAACCACTTTAAAGAGGTTTAACAATCTCTAATCCACCATTTCATTTGTTAAAGAAAAGTGATTTTTTTTTGTTATATTCAACGTGTATTAAACGTGAATTGTATATACATCTAAACAACATATTGTCATGTCCAAACATGGTTCACAATCATAATAACCAAACATAGCCAAACATATATATCATCCAATATAACATAATAGAAATAGATTTTCTCACCTTCATTGGTTTCTAATTTTACAAAAATTTGTTATAGCTTCGCTATGATCGAATCAAACCCTACGAAATCAGAGCGTTGGACCTTAGAATGGGCTCAGCCTAAACTTGCAAGTGGAGATGAGCTCGGTCTTGGTGGTGACCGTGGGTTTTGAATGAAGAGAGAAGTGGATTTGGGCTTGTTTTTAAGTGGATTGCTAATGTATACATACTTTATAAATTTACTTTCTTTAGTGCTTATTTTTCCTCATAATTTTTCCTATGCAGAGAAGCCATTAATTTGGAGTATAAATATATGAAGAAGCTAAGGAATTTATGAACAAATGAAGTGAAGATGGAGAGTGGTATCCATAGGCAAAAATGTGAGCTAAATATCATGATATTTATGTGCATATACATCGCCATTTCATCACCACTACACCCTCCTCCTCCGTCACTAAGCACGGCCAAACAAACCCCCTCTCCCATATGTGTAGCCATGTGTGAGTTGATGTGTGTAAGAGTGAAGTGAAGTTTTCTTTTTAAGTGTGTAAATTTATTAGATCTAATATAATATATATATAAGTGTACATGTATATTTGTATGTATATATGTGTTCATGTATATGTTAGGGTCTGCATGTGTATATTATATATGTGCGCAAAAGATATAAGCAAATTGCAACAAATTCGAACAACTTCTGTTCGATAAACCGTTAAAAAATCGGAAAGCCGATTCCCGATCACACTTTCACTTATAGATTAATTTAGTGAAAGATTAATTTACATATAATTGTAAATAAAATTTAAAAACTAATTTCTTAACTAATTAAAATTATCACGTTTGATTTATAAAGCAATATAAATTAATATTAAACAATTGTTTACAAAAAGTGATGTTATATCGATAAAGCGATACGAATTTCTTATATCCTCAAATCAAGTATATATCTTTATAAAATTATTATAAATGATTTATTATTACTTCATAAATAATTGAAATGAATTATTGTCATTTAAAAACGGTTATTTAAATAATTATGAAAAATTGTTAAATCATCAAGTCTCATTTTAAATTCATAAATAAATTATTGAATATAATGTCATTATTGATGATATCATAAATACATTTTATTTCCAAAAAATAAAATTATTAATTTTATTTCATACTCTTGTTTAAATGAATAAATAAGTGTATGTATCCAGATCCGTCTTAACTTCTGATGATTATAGAACTATTTATCGATAAAATGGTTTTCGGCCATTTTATCGATATTCCTTTAAAGTTTATATTTTAGTAAATCCTTATTAAAAATAATATTACCATCATTATTGTTCAAAACATCATAATCTATTTTTAAAAAAAAACTTATATTTGAATTTTTGAAAATAAATATAATTTATCAAATTAATAAATTTGCGGACCGTTGCATACTTCCCCCCTTAAAAGAATTTCATCCTCGAAATTATAGCGCAAAACCCAAAGGTGTTTATCCAAAATACTTATTTTTAAACTTATACTCGTACGATATACATAGAACATATGCATGCAATATATGATTCGATCTACTATACGAATACACAACTGCACTTTCGAACTAGTATTGTCCCCCGATCCTCTAGTGCGGACTCCGATCGGGCTTTCCGATCAGAATATTAGTTTTCCCTGCATAGCACTCTACTATGATAGGATACTTAAGTATTCAACCAAAAACCCTCAAGAATCGAGTGATAAATCCACTTTCGGACTAATGTACACACCTCAACGTTCCACACTCGAATCTTATATCAGATTCGTGCGATGAAATGATCTATTTACGACATATATACTTATTATTATATAAAAAATATTTATGTAAAATGTTCTATAAAACTTTTATTTTTTACTTTAACACTTGATAAAATAATTTATTCATCGGCTTTAGAGTCAAGATTAAATCACTTAATTATAGCAGCTTTTCTTTAGATCATTTATTTAAACACTTTTAAAATAATTTATAAAACTTTCAAATCATTTTTAGAATACTTAATTATTTATTTTAAAGTTTTAAAAAATATTTGGGAAAGAATACTTAAGTTTAAGACCATATTTCATAAATTATTAAAAGTGTTGTAAAAAGTGCTGCGAATAGTGCTTTTAAGGCTTATTTGATCAAAATGACTTTTCTATCTTTTAAATTTCTTTTTAAATATTTTAAAATATTTATATAATTTATTCCATATTTTTAAAGAATTAAAAATATCACTTTGGTTTTCGAACTGCCAAATCGTGATTATTTTGAAAACTTGATTTGCTCATATTTCAAAATCTAATAAATAAAATCTCAATCTTTATCTTTTGTTTGAAAATTATGATTATAGGAGTTCGAAAAATTCTTATTCCAAAGAATTCCGACTTCGGATCCATCGTACAAATAGATTTAACTTTCTATGGCGCAAAATCGCAAACTACCGTTACGTGACGCGCCTATTTTTGACTTAATTTTCATAACTTATCAAAACTTAACCAAATTGGTGTTAGCATTTACAAAAAATTTATAATTTCAAAGAGGTTTAACAATCTTATATACACCATTTCATTTATTAAAGGAAATTGGTTTCCTTTGTGATATTCGACGTGTATTAAACGTGAATTGTTTATACATCCAAACAACATATTATCATATCCAAACATGGTTCACAATCACCACAACCAAACATATATATCATCAATATATCATAATATAAATAGAGTTTCTCACATTCACTGGTTTCTAATTTTACGAATCTGCTGAAACTTCGCAACAATCGAATCAAAGCCTACAAAATTGAGCCTTAGACCTTAGAATGGGCTCGGCCTAAGCTTGCAAGTGGAGATAGGATTGGCCTTGGTGGTTGTAGGTAGTGGCCGTGGGATTTGAGTGAAGAGAGGAGTTGATTTGAGCTTGGTTTGAAGTGGATTGCTAGTGTATGTATATTTGTATAAATTTTCTTTTGTGCTAATTTTTCTTCATAATTTCCTGAGTAGTGAAATCATTAAAGAGGAGTATAAAGAGATGAAGAAGCATGGGAATTTATGAACAAATGAAGGGAAGATGGAGGGTGGTATTTACAGGCAAATATGTGAAACAAAATATCATGATACTTATGTACATATACATACCATTTCATCACCACCACACCCTCCTCCTCCATCACTATGCACGGTCGAATACCCTCATCACCCCCTCTCATGTTTGTAGTTGTGTGTGTGAGTTGATGTGTGTAAGAGTGAAGTGAAGTTTGCTTTTTAAGTGTGTAAATATCTCTGATCCTTTGTCACACACACACACACACACACATACACACACACACACACATATATATATATATATATATATATATATATATATTTGCACACACATATTTGAATGTATATATGTATTCAAGTATATATTAAGGTATGCACGTGTATGTTATATATTTGCACAAGACATATAAACAAGGTTGCATCAACTTTGAACAAATTCTATTCGTTAAGCCGTTAAAAATCGGGAAGTCGATTCCCGGTCACATTTTCACTTATAATTTAATTTACATATAAATGTAAAAAAAATTGTAAACTAATTTATTATTACTTTTAATTAAATTAAAATGATGACATTTGATTGATAAAACCATCTAAATTAATATTGAACAATTAATTACAAAAAATGATGTCATATCGCTAAAGTGATATGAATTTTCTTATATTTCCAAATCAAGTATATATCTTTATAAAACTATTATAAATGATTTAATATCACTTCACAACTAAATAAAATGAAATATTATCATTTGAAAACAATTATTTGAATAATTATAACTTTAAATTCATAAATAAATTATTAAACATGATGGCATTATTGATGATGTCATAAATACATTTTATTTTTCAAAAATAAACTAAATAATTTTATTTCATATTCTTGTTTAAATGGATAAATAAGTGTATATACCCAGCTCCGTGAGCGAGTTTTGATGATTATAAAGCTGTTTATCGATAAAATAGTTTTCGGCCATTTTATCAATATTTCTTTATAGTTTATATTTTTATAAATACTTATTCCATGATAGGATTACCATCATTATTGTTCAAAACATCGTAATCTACGTTTTAAAAAGCTTACATCTGAATTTTTAAATATAATCTATCAAATTGAAAATTTTGCGAGTCGTTACAAGATGTGTAAGAGATAAATTCAGCCAAAATGTTACACCATTAGCTAAGGTGACGTGTGAACGTTAAAATTTGAATTGTTCAATATTAATCGTTGACTAAATTTATACATTTGATTTGCATAACCGTAATGATGAATATCGAAAAAACTACATGATTTAATAATTTATAAATTATTGCAAATTAATTAATGCTTATAAATATTAATAATTAAATTTTATTTTATTAGTTTGGATGCCATTAGTATTTAATAAAGTGCGTATATAAAAGACATATATGTATGTATCGATATACGATATCGACATATATTAAAAACTGATTTAAATCAATTTATTATTAAGTGAATTTGGAAATTTTGAAGGCCTATTGTTAACCCGCCTTTCAAAGCCAAAAGTAGGCGGATTCAACCTAACTAACCTCACGACTATAGAGGTTGGAGTATGATGGATTTGGTTTCGAAGAATGAAGTTTACTTGGATATGTCATCTGGTCAAGAAATGGAGGGAATGTACGGCACAAGTACTTCGTTCGGTCTACACTCCTCGCTCGGCATAAGGAATGGTTCGGCATTGGTTGCCGCTCGGCATAAAAGAATCGTTCGGTATAAGGAATGGTTCGGCATTGGTTGCCGCTCGGCATAAAAGAATCGTTCGGCATTAGAAATGGTTCGGCATTGGTTGCCGTTCGGCATTAGAAATGGTTCGGCATTGGTTGCCGCTCGGCATAAGGAATGGTTCAGCATTGGTTGTCACTCGGCATCGCACCTCGATACCTCGATACATCGCACCTCGATACCTCGCACCTCGATACCTTAATACCTCGCACCTCGATACCTCGATACCTCGCACCTCGATACCTCGATACCTCGCACCTTGATACATCGATACCCCGCACCTCGATACCCCGCACCTCGATACCTCGATACCTCGCACCTCGATACATCGCACCTCGATACCTCGCACCTCGCACCTCGCACCTCGCTCGGCATTGCACCTTGCACCTCGCTCGGCATTAGCGGCTCGGCATGGGTCGCTCGGCGAGATGGCTCGGTGGAAAGTCGTTCGGCATAAGACGAATGCGGCTCGGTGGAAATTCTTAATGGGCCTTTACCGTTCAGAAAGCCCAGCAACTCAAAATTCGCCTATAAATATAGCTTGTAGGGTTTCAGAAAGGGAGATCTTCTTCTTCTTCTCTTCTGCTCCCTGACTTTTTATTTTCTAAGACTAAGGCTAGTCTACCACTTTATAACTGTAATTTATTCAAACATCAATAAAAAGGAAACTTCTAGAGTGGGCGTAGGCTGAAGTTAGCCGAACCACTATAAAACTTGTTGTTCTTTACTACTTTCATTTTAATTTTAACTGTTCTTCATATTATTACTCTTTGCGTACACTTTATCTGTTATCAGTGACTGTTAGTTGGTGCTTTCATTTACATTTGGGTGTTAGTGACCAATATTGGCGCGAACATTTTGGTGCTTTCACTGAGAAGGCAAGCACTCAGGGATTTTGGAGCTAGAAACTTGGACTCTAGAAAGCAATGGCTAGGCCATCAACAAGAAAGCAAGTGACAGAAAGGAGCAATCAGGAAGGAAGTCAAGTGGCTTCCTCTGGAGCTGGAGCAGGTCAAGCATCCATCTACATCACCAGAGACGAGATGGAAGCAATGTTGAAAAGACAAGAGGAGATGATGCAGGCTCTTTTCAGACAATTTGCATAGCAGGAAATGCAGGAGCCCAGGTCCATGGAGCTGGATCAAAAGCGCTCAACCAGCAAGCAGAGGGAATAGCTTAGCAGGGGGCAGCACCCAATCAGCAGACGACTATCAATCCGGATGGATCTAGACTCGGGGGCATACCACAAGGGAATGCTGAACCAATCCATGGAGGGATACCAGATAATGTTGTCCAACATGACACCAATAGGAGTGCAGGAGTACGAGATGAGGAGTATGTGCCAGAATTCCCTCATCAACTCGGGGGGCAGACCAGAGGCAGCGGACAAGGATTACAGCTTGGCGACAACGACAGACTGGCGGAGATGGTTAGACGAGCTATGAGGGGTGGATTGGTAAACAAAGACTTGGAGGATGTGAATAGGAGTCCCTTTACTCCAACTATCAGGCGAGCTAGGAACCCACCAGATTTTAAGCTACCATCAGTGGAGATGTATAATGGGAGGACGGATCCTACGGTTCATCTTACAAAGTATATGAGGCATATGGAAGTGTTAGGGACATCAGAGGAAGTCATGGCCCGACGCTTCCCATTGTATCTGACAGACAAAGCAGCACTATGGTTTAGGCAATTGGAGAGTGGTTCCATTGGAAAGTTTACTGAGTTGACTGAGAAGTTTATGAGGCAGTTCAGAGTTCACATTTCAAGACCTAAGAATGTGATGAGTTTGGAAGCGCTAAAGCAGAGGACCGGGGAATCTTTGAGGAGCTTTCTGATGCGATTCAATGCAGCGGCAGCATCGGTGATCGACCAGATCAATCCATGGTCTTAATGGCAGTTGTATCTGGCATAGCTAATGGAACAGAGTTCAAAAATTCACTGACAAGGGATCCACCTATGGATCTAGGGGAGTTTTATCATGAGGCCGAAGGATTTTTACGATTGGAGGATGCAAATGCTGAGAGAGGGGAAGGAGAAGGAGATGATGTATATGTAGTCAAGGGTGAAAATCCTCCTAAAAAAGATTCAAGAACTGATAAAGGGAAACGAAAGGCCAGGGATAATGACGATGGACCAACGCGACCACGAAAGGAACCGAGATTCACCTCTTATTCAGAGCTGAATGAGACTTTGGAACGAATTTACCAAGACACTAGGGGGCAGATTCCCTATCAGAGGCCAATGAGAAGGGATCCGACCAGCAATGAAAAAAGGTCATACAAGTATTGTTTATTCCACGAACTGAACGTTCATAGCACGAATGACTGCAGGCACTTGAAGGATGAGGTTGAGGGACATGTCCGGAATGGTTTGCTATCGCAATATGTGAGAAGGGGAACAACGACGATGGAACGAGAGCGGCCACCACCTACACTAACTGGGAACGGCTCGGGATCGGGGCGTCATCTTGACATCAGCTGATTGAAATAATGACGAATAAGTGGCAAACTCCACACCAACGCGATTAAGCCATTTACACATGCACAGGACCGCGAACGATCCTCAAGCATGCTCTGATACGACTATAAATCGCATCACTATAGGTGTTTGCACTTGGACGTCCCTGTTTTGCTTTTATTTTCCATTTCTCATGTTTGGAATTGATTTAGTTTGACATTTCCGTTGAAAGACTTATTTTGAATGAAAATCTGCTGTTTGTGATTCCATGACGGCTAAGCCACTTACACATGTACGGGGTCGCTAATGGTCCTTAGGCATGCTCTAAGATGGCGATAAACCGTCACGACAAACAGTTCAAAAACTCACTCAAACGTGAAATCTGACATTAATGATACTAAGTCCCCCCGGGAACACACAACTCGCCTCGAACGGCACCCGACCACGAACAGTCACAATTCGCCTCGAACGGCACCAGATCGTGAACGATCATAGCTCGCCTTGAACGGCACCCGACCGCGAACGGTCACAACTCGCCTCGAACGGCACCCGACCGCGAACGGTCACAACTCGCCTCGAACGGCACCAGATCGCGGACGATCATAACTCGCCTCGAACGGCACCCAACCGCGAACGGTCACAATTCGCCGCGAATGTTCGCTCGGCCTCGAATGGTCACATACCACCCCGAATGATACACGATCCCGAACGATCGTCATTCGTGGTCAGATAAGGCTATTAATTTTTTTGCAGGTCATTAACAGGATACGAACATCCAGCTTATTGTGCTACAAAACACACCTTCCACTAGCAAGGCATGTTTTGGGGGGCAAAGTGTTAACCTGCCTTTTGTCAAAGCCATAACTAGGCGGATTCAACCTAACTAAATTCACGACTATCGAGGTTGGAGTATGATGGATTTGGTTTTGAAGAATGAAGTTTACTTGGATATGTCATTTGGTCAAGAAATGGAGGGAATCCACCGCACAAGTACTTCGTTCGGTCTACACTCCTCGCTCGGCATAAAGAATGGTTCGGCATTGGTTGCCGCTCGGCATAAAAGAATTGTTTGGAATAAGGAATGGTTCGGCATTGGTTGCCGCTCGGCATAAAAGAATCGTTCGGCTTTAGAAATGGTTCGGCATTGGTTGCCATTCAGCATTAGAAATGGTTTGGCATTGGTTGCCGCTCAGCATAAGGAATGGTTCGACATTGGTTGCCGCTCGGCATCGCACCTCGATACCTCGCACCTCGATACCTCGCACCTCGATAACTCGCACCTCGATACCTCGCACCTCGATACCCCACACCTCGATACCACGATACCTCGCACCTCGATAACTCGATACTTGGCACCTCGCTACCCCGCACCTCGATACCTCGCACCTTGCACCTCGATACCTCGCACCTCGCTCGGCATTGCATCTCGCACCTCGCTCGGCATTGGCGGCTCGGCATAGGTCGCTTGGCGAAGATAGCTCGGTGGAAAGTCGTTCGGCATAAGACGAATGCGGCTCGGTGGAAATTCTTAATGGGCCGTTACCGTTCAAAAAGCCCAGCAACTCAAAATTCGCCTATAAATACAGCTTGTAGGGGTTCAGAAAGGGGGATCTTCTTCTTCTCTTCTGCTCGCTGTCTTTTTATTTCCTAAGACTAAGGCTAGTCTACCACTTTGTAACTGTAATTGATTCAAACATCAATAAAAAGGAAACTTCTAGAGTGGACGTAGGCCGAAGTTAGTCGAACCACTATAAAACTTGTTTTTCTTTATTGCTTTCATTTTAATTTTAACTATTCTTCATATTATTACTCTCGACACACACTTTATCTATTATCAGTGACTGTTAATTGGTGTTTTCATTTACATTTGAGTGTTAGTGACCAATTTTGGCGCGAACACCTATCTAGACACATACTACGCCATTCATGTATGATAGGCTTAGGGGATTTAATTGAGATTTAAAAAGAATTAAAAATGGAAGGTTTTACGGAAGGAATTGGAAAGGTTCTGGTGATTCCTTTGAAACAGAATTTCTTTATTTCATTCATTCTCCTACTCTCTTCCCCTCTCCTTAATGGCCGAAAATCCATGGCTTCACGGAGAAAAAAATCTCCAAAAAAAGTTCAAAACAAATCGAATAAAAGAAATACAAAAGTGATGCTTCAAATCATTGCAATTTCTGAAGGTGCTAGGAGTTTTTCTTCATTCAAGATGTGATTATTTGGCTACATCATAAGGTAATTATCCGATCTCCTTTTAATATATGTTACACCATGTTATTTTTTTTCAAATCTCATATCTTACACGACAAATTTACACATGACTATGTTGTCCAATCTTCTACTTGTTATTATTTTAGAAATTAAAAGTTTAATAGAAAAATTAGAGGTTTTCATATTTGAAACTAATTTTAATTGGTTTCTATACTATTGTTACATATTTATAAAACCGATTTAAAATTATAGAAAGGACCTTTGTATAAAACCATAGATCTAAACTGGATTTCAAAAGGCTATTCGAATTGCAAAATGTATATGATTACTAGTTATATATATATATATATTCAAAATATATTTATGCTTTAGATCTAATGTTTATTTCCTTCCTAAGTCAAAATTAGATTATAAATTGTTAATTTAAACTGTAAACATATAAGATTAGAAGTTTTATTTTATTTTTGAATTCAAATATTGTTTGTTATTATTTGTACATGTATATACAGATATTATTATTTCAATTCAAAATTAATAAAATGACTTTTATATAAATTAAATCTAATGTTGAACTCCTTAAGTCAATACAAAAATTTCAGATTATTTATTTTAGATTTCAAAACATGTAAATCAAAATCAAATTTCACATGTGTATATATGTACACACACACAAAAAATTGTTTTAAATAATAATGAAAAGGGGAAAATTATGGACAACAAAGACGTATATTAAGATATAAATGTGTTTATTGCGGTAAATGTAGGCACTTATTTACGATCATATCAGTCATGCACACTTCATATTTGTTGCATGTGCACTATAGACATATAAGTGTATTTGATACACCTATAAATTACAAGCCATATAAATTAAATAAACCATTTATAAAAAAAGATCTTACTAAAATATATTAGATTGGATCTAATAACCATTTAGACTTTATAGACCTGGAAGATTCAAAATAGGAAAAAAAATAAAATATGCCTATTTGACCTGCTTTCATTTAGCCATGTTCCTTCATAGGAAACCTAGGTTATCTTTTAGATAATCATATGGTAGACATGAATTGGGTTGACTGTCTCATTCTCCTGGACTCTTAGTCTTAGAAATAGTCATGTTGGCTCTCAAACATTGTAAAGACCCATAATTTTGATAATTAAAATAGTTGATTTAATAAGATTTTGTGATTTAATGTTGGAAGAAACAAAATTTTATAATTTAATAATAAGAATATAATAGAAATGCAATGTAATGGTATTCATTTAAGGTAATTTATAAATTCTTTAAATGTAATTCCAATTAATTGAAATAATTGAAAAGTTATAATTGGTTATAGATTGTAAATTAATTGTGATAATGTGCGTGATAATTAATAATTTGATTTTCAGAGTAATTGATAATTTAAATGTTGATTAATTAAGGAAATAATGCGTAATAGATTGAATTGGACAAAATTTATGTAATGTGAGTTGTTATAACATTTGTTTGTAAATAATAAACTTACAAATGTTATTAAATGTAGAAATAGTGACAATTGTTATTTGTTACCAATTTAATTAATCAATTACAAATAAATGTAAATAAATGTTACATTAATGTGACTTAATACAATAACTGCAAATTGGAAATGTAATAAAATGTACAGAAATATTAATTACACTCATAAGGCAATAAATTGATTTAATAATAAATTGAAACCAAGATAAATGAAGTTGTGGGATATCAAATTATAACTAACATCAAAATCAACAAAAGTTCAATATTATTGGAATACTGCAACTAATATGGTAAAAGATGATAATTGTAGAATATTTGTGTAATAAAATATAAATAAATGTTAATTATGTCTATGGAGCAATAACTGATTGAATAAAAAGATTGAAACAAAATTAGATCAATTTATTTGAATCAAATTTAATTAATTGGATTTAATTACAGTTGAAATTGAACACTGTAATTAGTGTAATAACCAACACTGAAATTTTATGTAAACTTGTTTTAAATTATTGTAAATGTCTAAGTAATCAAAAAATGAAAATTTGTTAGTTTATAAATATTGAATTAAAAAGTGATTAATTAATTTAATATTAATTTATTTAATTAATGTGAAAAAATTCATTTTAGCCACTGTCTCGGATTTCAACGAACTAGTTTCGTCGGATCCATAACGGTGAATTATTAAAGGATTTCAAGTTTTGTAGCGATCGAGCTTGTCGTTTGATCGTACGGGCTCGAAACGCGTAGAAATCAATTTAATTAAATTTAATTGAAATCAATTTGAAATAAGCTGATTTTAAGTAACTTCTTCATAGGATGGAATAAGGACTTGAAACCTGTTCCATTAAGTTTAAAAATAACGAAAACGTCAATTTGATATATGGGATGACCTACTTTCGTTTCGGAAGCGAAATGGGCTTTTCGGGTCGTATTTATCATTTCAACCCAATTCGGGTATTGTTTATATATATTTTTTATCGGGCTTTGTTAGTATATATTGTTCTCTTCAAACCCTAGCAGCTTTTATTCCATTATTCTATACGTACATTTTCTTCTCG
Source organism: Allium cepa (assembly GCA_030765085.1). NCBI lineage: Eukaryota > Viridiplantae > Streptophyta > Magnoliopsida > Asparagales > Amaryllidaceae > Allium > Allium cepa. The sequence goes on from CM060938.1 coordinate 561,598,451, forward strand.
TCCCCTCTCTCCAATGGCAGTAAACAGACAAACCAAAACCCTAAATCCAATTTCAAAACCAAATCCAAAAATCAAACTCCTCCATACCATACCAAATTATATATATATATATATATATCAATTTGAAGCTCTCGATGAGCGTAATCCACTGGTATGATTCATTTTTCAGTAGAATTCACCATTTGTCCAAAAATCAAGGATGAACCGCAACCGTCCATTCAAGGTTTTGGAAGATTCAACGGTGGATCGTCGTTCGATCGACGATCGGGTGGTGCCGCAGCGAAGAGGGTGTTGAGCAGGTCTCGGATCTGGTGTTAGCTCTTGTCAGAGGTCGTTGAAATTGCCAGAACTGGCGGTTGAAGGGGGACAGCAGCGTTGATTGGCGTTGATCGGCGTGGGGGCCAGAGTTGGTCACGTTGATCAACGTGGGGGCGAACAACGTGGGGGCGACGCCTGATCATGTCCGTAACTCGCGTGGTGGTGGTGGAAATTCTTTGATCGATGGCATCTGTTCGTAGCTAGTTGGTCGAGGTGCTCTGTTGCGTGCTAGGGCTTCTTAGTAGAGGTGAGTGACATGGCCTTCTCTTATTTGTTATTTAATATATATTTTATGAATTTCAAATGTTCTAACTTACATATCTTTTGCATACGAACTCAGATTTGAGCATGGATTATTTTGTTGGGATCCAATCGAAATTCCGGACATTTTGACACTGGTTTGGATGAATTTTGATACCGTTGAATTTTGGGGCCTATTTTGGATTTCAAATCGATTTGAATTTCAAAGGTGAGTGTTTTAACTCACTCACAATTACTAAATTATTCTTATGTTAGTTAAATAAAATTTATGATGTGATTAGGAACTAATTGATGTTTGGTATGATTAAATTGTAATTCTAGTTAAATTTGGCTTTTACTTGCATTTAATTATCGTTTAATCTAATATTGAATTTAAATTATCAATTTAATCCCTGTTATTGATGATCGGTTATCTATTGATGTTTATTGATTAATTTGGAAGATGATTATGATGGATGTTTGATTGTTGATGTTGGGCGACTGGATGTTGTATTTTATACTGTTATAATACTGCAAGTTCCCTATTGGTTGAAATGATATATACCCGAACGATCTATAGATTAGGGAAAAATCATTATGGATTGAAATGATAGACTAGAGCGATTTTATGAATTTTATTTAATTCGGGATTGCGGTTTGAAATGATATATAACCGTAAAATTGTAAATTGCGGATTGAAATGATAAATATCAGTGTCACTTGACCATAGGGTAGAAAATTATATACGGACAACGGATTGGTTAAATTAAATGATTTTATTTCTTAAAATTGTGAATTCAGTTAATGGGCATTTTGAAAGAGGAATTGATTTAAATAAACTGAATTATTTTCAAAAATCCAAGCGTAAATATTGAAATTGGAATTGGTTTAATGAATTGCTCAAAGGATTTAAATTGGAATTTCAAAGTTGAAGTGTTAAATATAGATAAATTTATCAGAATTGAGTTATTGAAAATGTTTGGATATAACTTTGAAATCTATTTCAAATTAATTTAAATTATTTTAATTATTTTAAACTATTTAATCAAGTCAAACTATTTTAATTTATTTTTAATCTATTATAGCCAATTTAATCTAATTTATCTATTTTAAACTAATTAAATTTATTTAATCTATTTAAATCAATTTAATGAATTTAAATTTATTTAATCTATTTAAAACTTATTTAGTATAACTTAAATCTAATTAACCTATTTAACCTATTTTAAACCATTTTAATTTATTTTAAACTAATTTTAATTTATTTTAAACTATTTTATCTATTTTAAGTCTATTTAATATATTTTAAATTCAGTTAATCTATTTTGAATCTATATAAGGTATTTTAAATTTATTTAATCTATCTTAAATTTATTTAATCTATTTTAAATTTATTTAACCTAATTTATATCTATTTAAAACAATGTTAAACTAATTAAACTATTTATAACCATCTAAATTATTTTCTAAATTGCAGATGGTGTAAAGTGGAAATGTTTACATTCAAATCCTTGATTTTTAGTATAATATGATTTAATGATGGTATAATATAAGTAGGGATTTAAATGACATACTTGAGAAATATGATGATTTTAGATGAGGATATAATCTACTTTGGAAATATGAATGGAAAGTGATATGATTCCAAATGTGTTATAATTTCAGAAGTAAATGTGATTTCAAAATGATATGGTTTAAGAATATTATATTTTGATATCAATTGTAAATTGAGTTTTGAAGTGTAAAAGAACCATCAGGTGTGAAATAAGCGTTTGGTTGTTAAAGAGATCAGGATTGGATATTATCATACTCTCTTACAATACCAAAAACCACTTTAATAACTGTGTACGCGATGGAGATTTCAAAAATGAAGTAGGATGGTTTAGCAAACGATTCTGTATGAGGTACTTACGTAACCCTGACTCAGGTGAGTCAGCTTGATGTGGCTAAAAAAGAAGCTACGCCGGGCCAAGTGAGGTCATTCCTCCTATTAGGCACATTTCTTCGATACTATTCTATTACTTTATAATTGATTTGGTGGCCACCCCTTGATTTGATTTGAGAGTGTGTTCCGAGGTGGGCGGTAATAGCTATTATGCGTTACCACCAGTCCGGATCCGCAATTGGTATATCTACCTTGGACATTGCCTCGAGTGCTTTGTCGCATGCCTTATCGCGCCTTTTACGAGTTTGTTTTGTACCGTACCTATGGGTGTCCTCTGGGTAAACCACCGGTTTGGTGGAGCTTACGTCATTATATAGACTATGGGAATATATAAAATGTGTTAACGGGAATATGGGTAGTTCCTTAACGCTATTTTAATACTTTACTTTACTGTAGACACTATTATAATAGCGTATTGTACAATATAGTAGATAGTTTAACGGATCCTTAGGAGATGGTAATCCCGAACACCTCTTAATTTATTTCACCCACGTTAGACACTGGATAGGAAATCTCAAACCCCGTAAACATCTCTGACGTCGTTACACTCATATCTATTTACTATTGATTTAACTTACATAACATCTATTAGTTCTAACTCGAGTGTTTTGTCTTCTCAATTCGCTCGGATCATTCTGAGCTTTTCAGTTTATCGAAGACTGCTTTCTAGAGGATGAAGACGAAGAATTTGTACTATTATTACTTATTATATGTATTCCACTGCATCATGTTGTTCCACTTCATTTATTTATTTATTCATGTTTTATGTAACTCTGATTTTGTGTTGTAAAAGAATAATCAAATCTATTTATAAAACAGCTTCATAAACTGTTATTTGATTATTATATTTTTTCATTCCGCCGCAAGATTCCTTTTTTTTCTTTCTTTGTTTTTCCTTATTTACCCTATAACAATCTACCCTTTTGAAGAGTTTGAGCCTGACGTGTTTGGTTTATCGTCGATTTAAACTGTCTAAAAAGGCAGGTCGTTACAACTATATACACAACTATCTCATAAAGGTGAATAAGTGTGTATGGACATCAATAACCAGATAGGAGACTTATAGGATCTCATCCCTAATCTAAGAGCCTTCCTCAAATGTTCTTAGTGTTGGTCCTACAGTCTTTAATTACGTCAACAACCATCTTACACCAACATGCTACATGACTACATAATGTAATGGTCATGGCACTGTAAGTACCAAACGGTAACAGATTATTTGCATATGTGACATAGAGGTAGTGGCTCTCAGTCATGCACAACAAAAGTATATCATGGATTAGGGATGCGATCCAGCAATCAGGCCACCAAGATAGATACTAGCATGATCTGCTTATACCCCTCGCATGATAATAGTACTCTCTCAATAAATAGAAACCCACATGGCTCAGCCTGCTCGCTCTCAGCTCGCAACACCATTATGTTAATATCTCATGTATACACCATATTACTTATCCCCATATAAGTGACATTTACTTACACAAGTAACCAAAAAAATATCATGTTAGGTATCTCATACTACTTGGTGTTATTGTTCCTTTATTTCATACTCATAAACTACACTCACATCACACAATTATTCAATGCAATAAGTCAAAGGAACAGTCAGAAAAATATTACCAAATGTCACATATTGCCTGATATTACTGATCCATAATTGGAATTCTCACAATATAGACAAATCACACACTTTAACTATTTATTGATTCAGTAGAGGTTTTATTATAAAATACACTTTTCGAAACCTTCAATTAGATTTCAAATGTAGTTAATATAAAATTTCAAAGCGATTATAATAAAGTTTACATTTCTACCAGCATCTTCAATTAAATTTTCAAAAATCAATATTACTTTCAAAGAAGTTTATATTATAAAATTTTCATTCTTTTCCAAAATCTTGTTTGAAATACCTCATATTCAATCTTAAAGCAATCAACATTTTAAATACACTTCCAAATTTCAAACCAGCTAAATTTATTTTAAAAGTAACTTATACAATTAAAAATTCTTCTTTAATACTTTAGTAATACCAACAAAGGAGGTTTATAATTCAATAATTCCCTTTAAACAACAAAATAGATGATACTATTTTTCCAAAAAAAATTCAATTTAATTTTTTTTCAGAGCCATGATATTCAGTTCCAAAACCCTTATTTATCCAAACCCATTTAAATTACTATTAAAAATAATTTATCAATAAAAAAGTTCTCTTTTTATATAAATTTTTCCAAATATTTAACACTAAAATATGGATTTATAAATTTTATTTATATAATAAAATCCCGAACCTTTCTATAATGATTAAATTCAAACACTTTTATACTCCAAAGGCTTAAAATATTTTCACTTTTATTTAAAAATGATCAAATGCTAAATATATTACTTCCAAACTAATTCTTAACAAAACATATAATAATAATTTTCATACAATGAATAAATTACATTCATCTTATTATTATTCCAAAATATTATTTTGCAACTTCACATTCATTCAAATCCTATAAAAATAAACTCATCGCTTTAAAAATATAAATTTAAAATTCCCATTTATAAATCCTTTTAATATTTTCATAACCATAAAAATTACAAGTCCACTTATTTAATCAAATCCTAAAAATCAACATTTTCTCAAATAATTTCTATTCACGCCATTCTCAAAAATATTAAACTTTTATATTTCATATTTCTAAAAGTATTTTTCAACATTAAATACAAACACGTTCTAAAATTCACCATTTTATGCAAAATAATTTATTTCTTTCAAATCCTCTAATTTCAATTCATTTATCCCTTTTCGTCAATTTCAAATATTGCTTCAAGCTATTTACAAACATTTATTTATTATGCAACAACGTATAACATAAGTGTGTTCAATAATCAACCAATATATCATCGCAACATAAGCAAACAAGTATAAGCAACTCGATTTCAACCAATTCAATCCAAACCAACCAAAATACCTCAGTCAACAATCCAAGAAAAATCATAGAAGAAGGGAGAAAAACTATAATTGCTAGTAACAAAAATAACTCACCTTTTTATGCTTTCTCTTCTTTCAAACAAGTATCCAAAATCACCAAATCAACAATTACCAAAACCCTAGCTCGCACCACCACAACACGCCTCTCACAAGCTGCAATTGCAACCCCACTGTAACAAATCGTCTTTTCATTACTCAAAAGTCTACACTAATACATTTACGGTATTCACATGTTGAACATCTAAGTGCCATAAAGACAGATTGTTGGGGTGAAAGATAGAAAAAAGGGAATAGAATCTCACAACGTGACGAGTAATATATAATATACAACAGGTCATTTACAAAAAGAAAATAATTTAATATACATACTATCATCATGGCAAAACTAACCCATCATCAGCCTGAACAGTTATAACAATCCGTCCTTACAAATTTACTGATAAATATATAAAAGAACAAATAATGGAAGATAAAATATGGTAATACATTTTAGAAGATCCATCTTATTCTCCTGAAGCTCCAAAATGTCCAGCTTAATTTGGAAATTATGCTCGGCTGACCCGAGCATTATAAGAAAATAATGCCCGTATCCGTCTGGTAAACCAGCGCGAGAAACACAAATCATTTGGATTACTTAACCTTGTAAAACCTTTCAAATAAAGGTATCTCATAAGACCACACCGCATATAGATGTGATGGGTTTTTACCTTATGATAACCAAACTATTTTATAGAAAATCTTAAGATATTAAAATAATATTTATGGTTTAAAATGAATATTAATCATAGCCGAAACGATTACATTAATTACATTCTAGTATAATAGGTATACAACCAAGTTCGTAAGGGCACGTATTGGAGATTGGATTTCCATAAATGACTGGGCTACTGGGGTACCGCTCGTCACAGCACACCTCAAGACAAAATGTACTAAGGTCAACAAGAACATCTTGCACCCCCACCACCATAGAGTCGGCTGCCCTTTAACATGCCATACCAGATTACATCTTCCCCCGGGCTCCAAGGCTACAAAACATTTCCACCTGGCCCCACTCTTCCCATGCACACGCATACCAAAATCCATAAATATCGAATCTAGATCATGGAATAATGCTCCTAATGGTAATGAACCACATAGTACGATTGCATATCCCCTGTTTTAGTCATTATCAATTTGTGAGGCTTATGAGGTCACGATTACTTTTTTCCTCTCTAGCAATTCCCACTTGGAATGCTAATAACGACCTTTAAGCAATAATGCAATAGCTAGCATTTATCCATACAAGTTTTTCTGGATATGAACAAATCAAAGGCACGACTTCTGCTACATCCATTTTGGAATCACCCTTAGGATTAGTAGCAAGAGCCCTTACACTTAAAAGAACTCCTTCTTCGATTTCATTATCTCGAATCAGTCTCGAACTTCTTCCAAAGCATAGAACGCGCATATAGTTTTACAGTGGTACGGTTTCGAGTTATCTAATATAAGTACACAACCCCACTTACCGATTGCTCCAAAACCAAATCGATAATTCTAATAAACTCAACTCTAATTCTTTTGGAAATAATCAGACAATACATAAAAGAGAAGATCACCTTTTTACCATTTAAGGTGATGGATTTCCTTATCATTTGTGCTAAGAGAACAAAATGAGACTTGTATGCGTAGTATAGCATCATCGAAGATAATTGTGTCATATAACTTCTGTGTTTCTCCTTGAATTTTCCACAGTTATATTTTGGCCAAGATTGGATGATCGGTTATAAAACAATCAAAAAACAAACAATCAAGCTTGGATTTAATTTCATGTGGGATCCGGTAAGCCTCTATTAATAAATCTTTCATTAATTAAATCTCTTTTCAATTATTTATTTAAAATACCTTTACAAAAGATACATTCACAAACCTCTTATACCTGTGATGACCCAGCATTTTTGGCAATATCAATTTAATAATCTGTACTAAAATTTAATTCGATTTGATAATTTTTGTTAATAAATTTGAATTGATTTAATAATCCAATTGAATAAATATTTAATTGATAGATTTTATCTTTTAAAAAGCTAATAAATTATTTTCTATTTATAATGTATATAGAAAATGAATATATTGTAAATAGATAAGCCTTGTTTTAAAATTTAATAAATAAATAAATCTTGTTTTCTAAATATATATATATATATATATATCTTTGGTAAATAGGAAATTATGATTTATTTAAAGTTAAACTTTTAAAAGCTATTTGATAAATAAAATATGTTTTTAAATTGTTAAGATAAAAAATTAATTTTTTTAAATTAATTTTGAGTTTAAATTTAAATAACTAATAATAAAGTTCATTTTGATTTCCTTTTTAAATATAGTTGGATAAAATAAGTAATTTATTAATAAGGAAACAATTTCTTTTATAAATTATTTAAAGTTATCAAATTTGTTATTTTCAATATTAATAATGTAATGTTTTAACAAATGGATTTTTAATAAAAATAGTTGTTTTTCAAAATTTAATTATGTGGTTATATATGTATATATATAACTTGATTTCATATTGAATTTTAGAATTTGATTTAAATTTAAATTTAGAATTTTGAGCTTCAAAGTATAGATTTTAATTGTTTTGGATTTTAAAATATTTGTATAAACTTTTATTCATGAATATAATTGTTTTATTTCTTTTAAAATTATCTAAATATATATATACACATAATTATAAACTAATTTATTAAGCATAATCTTACATTAAAACTTTAATTACATGTAAGTAATAAATTAAAAGATATGTGTTAGTTAATAAATTAAGGATAATGACAAATGTTAAAATTTGAGGCAAGTGTCATTTTAAAAAACTTTAATTTTCTTTATTTTTAATAAACCACATTTTTCATTTATATAAACCCCTTTATTTTCTTTAACTCCATTTCTTTTCTATTATCTTATTTAAAGCCAAGAAGAAATTAAAACAAATCCCCTCAAAACTAAAATCTGAAATCTGTAACCAGAAATCAAACTGCAATCTATTTTCTAAAATAAAAAACCTATGTGAATTTCTCAAGCAAAATCAGTAATCCCTCCACAAACCACAAATAAATCACCTTTAATCATCTGCAAATCATTTTCCCTGTAACCCATCTTCAAACCCTGTACAATTTCAAAGAAAACCTGTAATCCACTTCCAATATCAAGCCTGCATATCACTTTCAATTTTTCCAGAAATAACAACCTGTCACCATCTCAAAAATCAAATTCATGAAAATCATACAACTTGAAACCTGCAGGCATTTTTTTAAAAGCCAAAGATTTTCAAAGCCTATTCTTTTGTAAACCTGTCAAAGTATTTTTTCAAAATCTGTAACCAAAAATACAAGTTTAAGTGAAAACTGGAAACTGTCTTCTGCATGCAAATATAAGAACTACAGTAAGCAACTCAGTTCCAAAACAACAAGCATTTCAGTTTGATAAGCATTTCAGCACACAAGTTTTAAAAGATTTCAAAGGTTTTCAAGCTTTTCATAATGGAGGCTCTGCCTTCCTTCTTCAAATCTGTGAGTAACATTTCTTTTAACAAGTTTAAGTATATAATTTAGTTACATGCTAGCTGTCTGAAATATGTATGTTTATGTATGTATATAGTTGTATTTTCAGGATGAATGATGTATATAAGTTTGGTTTTTTTTAACAGAATCTACTGTATTATAATTTCCAGTTCTTAATTTGTTTAAGTTCAAATCTTTTAATTTAATTCCTTTTAAACTTGAGTTTCAAAAAAAACTTGTTTGTTTCAATTCAAACTTTAGTTTAAAATTATACTTAAGTTAAAAATAATATTGAAATGCCTCTGCAAATCATAATAAGATTGATCAAACTTTGAAATAATGAAAATTCAAACCTTGCAATTTATTGTTTCAGGCTTAGGATCTGAAACATCATCCTAAAACATGATTTTTAAAACTAAAATTATAATTTTTAGTTTAGAAATAAGTATGCAGTTCTAGGTTGAACTGAAAAGAGGATATTGGGATTTTTAGGTGATCTCTTTAATTTTGGAAGGTCGGGATCTTGGGTGATGATGGAGGAGTGATCAGTGATGATAGGAAAAATGGTGAGTGGTGTTGAACTTCATCGAGGAGGCTGTGGTAGCGAAATTCCTTCTGGAACCCTAGTTTAACTAGGTTAGGTTGATCGATCATCCACGTCTTCTACAGTGGATCGAGTGTATTGGAATTTTGGGAGATGGTAGTGTGGTCGTAGACGAGACTGTGGCCGGTGTTGCAGAATTGGTGATCGAAGATGCGTGGATGAGGCGATGACAGTTTTGGGATAGGAGGCTTTTGTTGTTTCCAAGTTGGAAGTTGAGTACTCGAATTCAATTTCGAGCTGTGGAAGGGTGATCTGTTGGTCGTGTTTGGATGTGAGGTTGGTCGCCGATGTGGGAAGACCAACGGAGGTGGCTGGAGTTGATCGGAGGCACGGTGCATGTGCACCGTGCACTTTTGATTCCTGATGATACTCTGAGTGGAAGCAGTGAGTGGACTCGAGAATCACTCGGGTAGTTTCTGTGTATGGCTCGAAGTTGTATAGGGTTTGACTCGAAGCACTTTGCTATTGCCTCGGGTTGATTTTGTTTTGTTACAGGTTTTATAAAACCTGTCCGTAATTTAAATTTAAACCAAATTTAAACGAATTTAAAAGTTGTGATGATAGATTTAAACAAATTTAAATCTAGTATGAAGTATAGATTCAAATGGCTTTGAATCTTAAAAGTCTTAAAATATTTAGAATGGTTTTTCAGGGTTTTTTAAAAACCTGACAGTTTCCTAGATTTTGAATTTTATTTTAAAATCTGAAACATAATTTAAACAGTGGTTTAAATTCAAAGGTTAAGTTCAGTTTTCAAATAATTTTTGAATCTTAAGGTTTTAAAATGAAATTTGGATTTTTAATAAAGTGTTTTAAATCAAGGTTTGAAACAAGTTTAAATCAAAGTTTGAAATCAAATGTTTTAAATAAATAGTGAATTCAAGTTCCTTGAATTCAGATCTGGGTATTTGAATAAGTTTTCAAATTCTGAATGTTTTTAAAACAAGTATAAATTTAAAATAGCTTTTTAAAAGTAAATTTGATTTCAAACAAATATTTAAACTTGATTTTTGATAAAGTTCTTTTATAAAAGGTTTTTAAATGGAAGTTAAACGATTTGTTAACTTGAATTTTCAAGTTAAATAGTAATGTATTTAAAAGCTTAATTTTTAAATAAAAAATTAAATAAATTAGTTTAAAGGTTTTCTTATATAAGTTTCATATGTAAGTAATAAATGTTATTTACATTTATTTAAAGGATTATAAATTGAATTTAAATTAGGTTAATGTTTAAATAAATAATCATTTCGAATCTTAAATTCAAAATGGAATTTGAATTTAAATTTAAAATGTAATGTTCTAAATACACTTTAATATTAATGAAGTCATTAATAAAGAAATGGATTATCTTAGAGATTATTAAGGTATTAAAATGATTAAATGAATAAGATAATTAAGGAATGACTTATTTATTTAATTTATAAATTAATAATTTAGATTAATTTATAATTAGAGATTAATTAAGAAGTAAATTAAGAAAAGTAATTAAAGAATGATTAATAGTTAATGAAGGTCATTAACTATGGATTATTTAACAATTAATTAATATGATTAATTTTAATAATTAATTAAATTAATTAATTAATGGTAATCATTTGTAAAATTGTTTTAAGATTAATTACTTGATGGAAGTAATTAAGGAATTAATTACTTAATGTAATTAGTTAAGTTTAAATGTAACTTGTTTAAGTTAATTAATTAAGTTTAATTAAGTTAAACACTGGATGCTTTGATAATAATTACCTAATGTAATTTATGAAGTATAATTACTTAGTGAAGTAATTAATGATAATTACTGGATGTAATTAATGAAAATAATTTAAGAATGAAAGTAATTTGGATTAAATTACTTTATAACTAATCAAGGGATTAATCAAAGATAATTAATTAAGGGGTAATTAGTTTGATAAGTAATTAAAGATAGTTAATTACTGAATGTGATTAATCAAGGTGATTAATAATTATGGTTTAATTGAGATTAATTACTTAATGTAATTATTTTAAATAAGTAATTAATTTAAATTTAACCGAGATCATTAATTATTATAATTAATGATATAATTAAGATTAGTTAATTAAGACTAATTAATCAATGATAAGTGATTAAGCGTAATTAATTAATGTAATTAATTAAGGATCAATGTAATTAATTGTAGTTAATTAATTAAGGAAGTAATTAAGGGTTAATTACTGTTTTTGGTTAAGAGTAATTAATTTATAAAATTAATTAAAGGATAATTACTTGAATGTAATTAAAGGGTAATTAATCAAGGGTGATTAATTAAGGTGATTAATTAGAGGATAATTAATTAATTAAATTGTAATTAATTAATGGTTATGTAAGCAAGATTTATATTGATGTAAGTAATTAATTTAATTCACTTTAAATTAATTAAAGATGGAAGTAATTAATTTAATTCATTTTAAATTAATTATAGATGGTGTGATTATAGATCATTGCTTATATCTGAATGGATGACATTGGTTGCCTTGAATGGTTTGAAATCTCAGCTATGAGATAAGTAATGTTATGTGATATGGATGCATTGGTTGCAGTGTGATGATAATATGGATTATCTTTTGATAATGATAATATGGATTATCTGTTGTGATGATAATGTTAATTATCTATTGTGATTTATGAATTATCTATCTGCGTATATATAGATAATTGTATTGAATTGTTTTAAACTCTAAAACAACTTGGCCTTAAAAGACACGTTTTGGATTTCGATGAGACTGGGATCGGGTTTCCAGATTTGGATATCCGAAAACCACATCGATCCAAATTAAGGATAGGTCATGAATCTCAGGTGAAGACTGAAGACTCGAGGTGTAAGAACTATTCGTCCTTAACACTCTAAGGGTGATTCCAATACGAGTTTAACAGGGTAGTACTTTCAGATTCGAGATGAAGATTCAGAGTGCAAGGGTTATCGTCGTTAACTCTAAGGGTGATTCCAAAATGAGTGTAACGAGATAATGCCTTCGGTTTCGTTCGAACCCAAAACGAACTTGTATGGATTGAATGCTTTCAGAACATCGTCAGATGGACGATGAGCATTCTAAGATAAATGTGTTCTATAAAGGTAACCGTAGCCTCAAGCCTAATAAATCGAGAATGGCTAAAACATGGGAGGTGCAGCAAGGCTAAGTGGGTCATGCCCAAGTAGGATGAGATTTTCCCCGGTCTAGAGGTCCCTTTTTATTTCGGCTTAGTGGGCAGTTGGATACGAGCGCCAACTGCGGGGTTGTCTTGTTCGGAACTATTCAGTAAGGAATGGTTCCGGCCTTGTGTTGCAGGAGAGTTAGGGTGGCTCCTCGGTACGGTGATCTAGGCCATGTACTGTGACGGGCAGTACCCCAGTAGCCCTGCCATTGTATGAAATCCAAAATCCAATAAGTGCCACTGGTTTTGATTGTATTACCCACTTTTGTGGCTAGTAGCTGGAATTTAATGAATGTAACCATTTCGGCTATTTCATATTTACTTGAAAACCCTAGACCTATTATAATATCACTGGATTTCCTATCAAATGTTTTGGTTAGTGTAAGGTAAAAAAAATTCCATGTTTATGTGTGGAAAGTCTTACTTGATACCTTTCTTTTCAAAGGTTTTCAAAGTTAAGCAACTTTAACCTGTTACTCACACCAGACCCATGTCTGACCCGGAGTTTATTTCTGTTTTTCTTAAACTCTTGGGTACTCAAATTTTTACGAGCAGTTAAGGGATTCAGGTTAGCTTTGATGAATTGTGGAGAAGCAATGGAGCAGGAGGCTTCAGCGTTGTAGATAATTATAGTGTTCCGCTGTGTTTGATATATCTGTGTTTTCTCTAAGTTGTATTGAGTTGTAATAACTAGACAGGTGTTTATAATTGTCTAGTATGTGGTGTATAATCTGTATAACTCTGATAGATGTTGTATATGATACTATGTAATATCTTATGTTATTAATATAATTTATTCGTTCCGCTGTTGAGATTCTGATGTTGTTTCTTCTTTCTTCTCTTTCTTTCTATTCTCTATCCCTTTCTTTCTTATTAATGATGCGTCATTTTGTGGAGATGAATGGCGGGTCATTACAATACCAATACTTGAAAACCATTTACATACTTATCTCACCGGTATAAGTATATTACAAAACGTTACACTTTTAATGCTTAGAAATGTATTCATATATTTATTTCAATGGTATAAGTATATTAACACAACTTAAGAAAGATTTTCTCTTTATCAAATACACATTTAAATAAGCTAAAAACAAATTTCATTTAAAATATTACTTACTCTAAACCCAAACCACTTTTCCTTCGGTGTTAAGTATGGAAAGAATGCTTCCATATCATCATGATAAAAAGGATTATTTATCAAAATCGAGTCGCGTTCCTCTTATAAAATCCCCTTTTATAAATTCATTCCATATTTACAAATACTTTTATAAATCTCCAAATTAATATGTAAAACTTCTTTTATAAGTCTCCAAAATTATTAGTAGAGTTCCTTTCTATTTATAGAACTATTTTCTATTTATAAAACTCTTTTATAAATCTTCTTCATAACTCCTTTGTAGAAATCATTTACAAAAACCTTTTATAAATCCAAAAATCATTTTTATAAATCTTATAAATATTCAACTCAAAACTTCGTTATTTTTAAAATATCACCAATAAATACGTTCCTTTATTTATGCATTACTAGTTATAAATCTCTCTCTTTATTTATAAAATACCATCTATAAATCTCTCTCACAAAATATCACCTACAAAACTCTTTTAAAAATATCGTTCATAGATCTCCATATCAATATTATTGGTATATCTCCTTTAGATAGATCCTTTTTATTAAGTAAAATCCCATTTATAGAATAATTAATTAACTTTAAACATCACTAATAAAATAATTAATTAACTTAAAACATTACTAAAAAACAATTAATTAACTTAGACATCATTAATATAATAATTAAATACCTTAAAACAGCATTAATATTAGAATTAAATATCTTTAAACTACATTAATAATATAATTAAATAACTTTAAAGCATCATTAATAAAATAATTAAAATAATCTATAACTAAATAAACACTTAACCTCAAATAGTTATAAAATTGAAGTTAATTTAAATCTATAACCTTTCAAATTCAGGAAGAGGTTTAGCGACCACAATGGTACTTAAACAAGCTATCATTTATTTTTAATTCACTTACCAAGTATTATCACTGGTATTTACATAAGCAAGTATAAACGTAAATAAAATCAACAATTCACAATCACCGGTTAATTCATCACTTATCCAGTATTAATTAATCCACATATTAATTAACTGACATATGAATAAATGTCCAAATTAATACAATAACCGAACGAGGATATGTTCTGCTAAAAAAATGCCATCAATAATCTATAGTGACGAGCGAAATAGGAGCAGCCTAAACCGTGAAAACGGGGTTGTGGGAGAGCATTACAAGCGTCGTGCTACTAAGCGAAGCAGTGGATTGCTGCACCCTAGATGGCAAGAGTCCAGTAGCCGAAAGCATCACTAGCTTACGCAATTATAGCAGAACGGTGTTTTATTTTGCACAGTAGATATCAAAAATAATCTATTCAATTTAATTAAATGGAAAGTTGTTTTATTTGGCCAAATAGATAACACCAATGAAGTATAATTAATTTAACCACATTGTTATTTAAATTAACTTAATTAAAATTCAACCACTATAATTATATCATAAAATTATACTTCATCCAAACTATCACCAAATTATTCCATCATGTTCTAGATGTCAATATGAATCTAATTTAAAAAACCGCGGGTTAACCGAATTTGAAATGGATGAGATCTAGCATTTTAAAGTTAACACTTAGTTAATATAAATTAAACAAAACAATTTAAATACATATCTCACCAAAGCCCATTAGCCCAATAACATCACAACCAACAACCCGCTTCAACGAGCAACAATAGTGTAACATTCCCCATTTTGAAACCTGAGACTAAGCGCTACGGATGGTCCATAGTATTAATTTCTGGTGATAAAATACAGTTATGTCAATCATATCAATAATCAGAAGCATGTGAAAGTGAAAAATATTAAACGCAACTTAATAGCAAACTTTCACATTTCATTTTATAAATGACATTTCATATTCATTACATAATCTCATTCGTCGTCCCACATTTAGGGAAAATAGAATTATTACAAAATACTCCAAGAGCGACATATGAAGATGCACCTTTGGTTGAACAGAGTCTAACACTAGGCAATTATATAACTTTTCATTACATCCATACAGACAAAATCAACAACACAGCGGATTACATAAGAAATCCTAAATAACCAGATTGCCTCCAGCATGTCTCCGGAAGCTTATTCATTTGACTAGAAACCTTAAATCCTTTACTTCCAACCTATTAAAATGAGTACCTGAGAGTTTAAGGGGAAAACGAAAACTTTGGATCAGACAAACAGTCTGGTGTGAATAATAACATACCATCTCAAACCAATAGATATCTAGTGAGACCACACCGCTAAGCGGAACGGGTTTTCCCCTCACTGGTATCTTAACCAAAACATATTAACCATATACTATGCTCATACATCCACAATGATTAGAACATGGAAACTAAGTATTTGCAGTCATGCACAATATATTGAACTACACATCCCAATTAGGTAGACCATCCGTCTCAATTCTAACTATCAGTCTTAACTACAATTGACTATCCATCTTAGATTTATATAGACTACCCATCTTACATGTAATTATTTAGATTACCCATTCCCTACCATATGGACTACCCATCCCACATGGTTTCATTATCAAAGTTATGTGGACTATCCATTTCACATATAAACATTTTTATGGATTATTTATCCTCTCCCATATGGACTATCCGTCACATGGTTTCATCTATTTAAAATGATATAGGCTATCCATCACACATCCCATAGTTTTCCTAGGATGACTATGAACTCTTCATTAACCATTTAGAGTATATCCATCTCCGATATGATGTGGACTATTCATCTCACATCACATAGTTTTTTTAGTATGACTATGAACCTATCACTTATCAATTAAATTCATGTTTAACTCGCATGTTCAACCTATATCTATTGGTATCCCCAATTAGGTTGTATATCCCTTAAATTTATAACATATTCAAAATAATATACATTGGTATCGCCAATGATCTATGTTGGACTCATTAAAAATATGCATTGGTATCCTAATGATTAGTATCGAGTTTATTCGATCGTGGTAGCCCCAATAAATAATGTCAACTTCATTTACTTATAGCACATAGCGATGTAAAACATTAGTATTCCCAACAATCAAAGTCGAAATCATACAACATATCACTCACCCCGTTAATTAGGGCAATAGAGATAATAATAATGCCGAACTCTATCCAAAGTCAAGAACAAAAGCTTAAATCCTTTTAAATATAAAACTCAATATCAAAAACAAGGTTGCCGATATACATATGATATAAGCTATCCACCTTTTAAAACAAAACTTTGGATTTTTATAAATTATATGGCTAACTGCCAAAGACATAGGATTGTCGACCCTCCTGAACATTGGCTATATTACCTCTTTGAAACATAGTTTTAATTTACATAAAACTAAAACTCGCTAGCATTAAAAGGAAGAAATGCGACATCGATGCGGTGCGACATTATTGCCAACACAATGCAATATAAAACCTTGCCGACTTTAACAAACAACGGCATAAACACTAATGGCATTATTATAAACTTTATATTTAGCATACTTCAGCTACTATGCCGCCAAACATATAAGGTTGAAGTCAAAACAGGCGCGTCAACGCCTCCATATAGTTTATACCGTAAATAATCAAAAGGGTGAAAACATTCGGCATCAATGATTTCGGCGTTAAGCTTTAAACACTTAAATGGATGACGAGAATGCGATGTCATAGATAATAGGTTTCCAATGAAGTTGACTTCGACATTGTAGGAATCATTCCATAACTACCTAAGTAGTAATCATATGCTTTCCTCCATATCGATGCCGATCTTCTTAGCTCCGACTCTATCTTAGCTTCGGATATGAGCGGCACGAAATATCATAATTACTATGATTTATTACAAATAAAAGCAAATACTTTTAATCAAATCATCTTCTTTGTCAAATTCCTATTGGACAAAAAAATGATGTACTCAATTCTTTTCAGGAAATTTTCCGCATTAGTTTTTAATGTCTCCAAAATCATTTGCCAACTTAATTAATAAGCTTAATTAATTATTAATTTAAACAATTGTCTTGCAAAATAAATTCATAATAATTCGAAATCACTTGGCAAAAATCCCTACAAATCCCAGAAATTCAGAAATATTTTATTATTTACCATATAGAAATTCAGAGGCAAAAACTATATTTAATTATTTTAAATAATTAAGACCCAACTCAAATCTAATTTCCACCTTAGGAAATTCATAAAATATTTATTTCAACTCGAAAAATTATGAAATTAAAAACTCATCTTTAAATTAATGTTTTACACAACATACCAGAAAATTCAAATGAAGATTAAAAACTTAGGTTTTACTTGTTATCCCACCTTTTGGTCAAGGCTGGAATATCAACAAATTGGCAAGGAATGATGGATATTGGGATTGGAGATCGATTGGAATCAAGGCTGCAATCGATGTCGTCAAAATTTGGTTGAGGTCCGATCGGGACGGAATCGATTGGAGATGATGATGAGGACAAGGAGAGGCTATATTTCAAACTTCAGGTTAGTCGGAGTTCGTATGAAGGAGATATGATCGATGCAAGGTAGGAAGAGCATGTTGTTCGTATACATCGGCGCATAGGGATGGTTCGTATCGATACATTTCATATCGATCAGGTAGATGGTGTTTCATATCGATCGGCTTCATATCGATCGGCAAAAGTTCGACTCGATGGGGTTCGCATCGATCAGGTTTTGGTTCGACTCGATGGTTTCGTATCGGTCAGGATGGAAAGAAGTGGGCATGTCTCGAATCGATACTCTCGTATCGATAGCAGAAGGATTTGGCACTTTCGTATCCATCAGGTAAAGCTTTCTTCGTATCCATCAGGTAAGGTCATGCTCGTATCCATCCCGAGGATGAGCTTCGTATCCATCCTCCGCTCCATCACAACCACTTCGTATCGATAACCCCCATGGTCATTTCGTATCGATCAATTCGTGAATGATCGATGCAAAGAGAAACACGAATCGATAGGTACGAGCATGCCGTTGCAAAGTTATGGATATGGACGAAGCATAAAACATGGATGCAAGTCCACATCTCCAGGAAAGAAGCGGTCAAAGCGGCGGGGAGTATGGATCGAGCCTTGGGAGTAGCGCCACGTCATCAATGCGCACGTGCTTCTAATCGAGTCGAAGAAGATGGATGCAAAAGCATGGATTCGAAATCCGCAGTCCATGAAGAACATCAGCTCGTATCGATCGTATCTCCTAATCCCCTGATCCAAATGCAATGAAATTTTCACAGCAGCTTGCGTACATGATAAAGAACAATCCTGCCAAGTTTCAGCTCGATTGGATCATTTTTTGATGGATACGAAATCATTTCTTATCGATCACAGATCGAGTCGAAACTTGGTGGGGTCGGTCGCGTGGGCGCACTCACGTGCCAGAAGAAGCCTCTCGAAGTTTGAGCGCGATCTCAGCCTCCTACGCCTATAAATAGCCTCCTGGAGCCTACAGAAAAAGGACTTTTGGCTACTGGACGTCCAGACTCTGCCGGATTCATTTCTACACTTCAATATAGCTATTGTACTCGAAATTCTTCATTGCTACTGCTGTAATCATCTGTAACCAGCAAGGATAATCAATAAAAGGATAAAACTTTGAAGTGGACGTAGGCCGGAGATAGCCGAACCACTATAAATCCTATGTTTCTGATTATAATTTCTGAATTGTTGTTTTTATTTGCTGAGATCTGATATTTGTGCTTGAATATTGTTGACTTGTGTCCATACACTGGTGCTTTCACGGTATTTGGGGTTTGTGACCATTTTTGACACAAACACTTTGGTGCTTTCACTGAGAGCAACTAGCACCCGCTATATCAGAATCAAAGTTCAGATTTGAAGAGTTTGAGGAGTTTGGATTTGAAGACAATGACTCGACAAACAAGGCAAAGAGCTGAGAGAAGCCAACAAGGAGGAAGCCAGAAGGCATCCTCTGGAGCAGGAGAAGGACAAGCTTCCGTCTACATCACCAGGGATGAAATGGAAACTATGGCAAATTCTTTGCAAGAGAGATTGTTGAAAAGTCAACAGGAAATGATGCAGACTTTCTTTGAGCAGATGAGAGCTGCAGGGACACAGAACTTAGGAACAGCTACAGCAGCTGTGGATGTGGAACAAGGAGCTAGGGTTTTGGAACCTAATGGAGAACGGAATACAGAGCTAGGAGGTGACCAACGAGGACATGGGGACAGGCCCGCAGGATCTGACACTGGAAGACCTTTGGATGGAACCCAACAAGCTAGAATGAACGCTGGTGCTAACGAACCGCATGAAGAATATGTACCGGAGTTCCCTCGGGGGCATGGGGGCAACCCCAGACAGACAATAATGGATTAGTGGAGATCATTAGAAAAACCATGCGTGGAGGCTTGACCAATAGAGACTTGGAAGGAGTGAACAGGAGTCTGTTCGCTCGGGAAATAAGGATAGCTCAAAATCCGCCTAAGTTTAAGTTACCTAGAGTGGAAGTATATGATGGCAAGGCAGACCCAACTGATCACTTGATGGGATACACCAGACACATGGAAGTGCTGGGGGCATCGGAGGAAGTGATGGCCCGATGCTTCCCTTTGTACTTGACGGACTTAGCGGCAATGTGGTTTAGGCAGTTGGAGGAAGGGTCTATCAGGACTTGGAGGAAATTAGTGGACAGGTTTTTGGGACAGTTTCCGGTTCATATTAAAAGGCTAAAAAACGTAATGACATTAACGTCGGTAAAGCAAAGGACGAATGAATCGCTTAGAGCTTTTCTAACTCAATTCATTGCGGCAGTTGCTTTGGTGGATCGGCCGGATCCATCAATGGTTTTAATGGCGGCAGTGTCAGGAGTGAGGGAGGATTCGGACTTTAAGGTATCTTTAATACGAGACCCACCACTGGATCTCGGCGAATTCTTTCACGAGGCAGAGAGGTTCCTCCGACAAGAGGATGCATGTGCAGATTTAAAATTGAAGGAAGTGAATGTGACTGAGGGTGGAGGACCATCCAGTAGAGGTTCGGATAAGGATAAAGGAAAGAGGAAGCTGGATGACGATCCAGGAAAAGCCAGAAAGCGATGGAAGGATCCAAAGTGCTCCACATACACAGGATTAAACAAGACATTGGAGCGGATATACATGGAAACCTGGAACCGCCTTCCTTACTGGAAGCCGGCTAGGAGAGAACCATCAGAACGGGAGAGGGCGTCAGGAAGGCACTGTCTCTTCCATGATTTAGATGGGCATGATACCAACAGCTGCAGGCACTTAAGGGACATAATTGAGGAGCATGTAAGGAATGGACAATTGAGACAGTATGTTAGGACACGGAATGCAGCGGTGGAGCAGGAGCAGCCACCGCCTACCTCACACCATGATGATGTGAGGCCCAAGAATGATGGTCGATTGGTTATCAATTGACAGGGATAATATGAAATAAGTAACAAACCATTGGCAAACGACCAAGTCATTTACACATGTATGGGGACAGAGATAGCCCCTAGGCATGCTCTGAATGACGATAAACCGCGAAGCTATGGTTTGTGAAATCTGTTTTTGTTTTGGCTTGGACACTTGATTTTCTGGTTTGTTTTTGGAGTTTGGTTTGAACTCCTGGTTTTGTTTGCTTTCCATTTTGGATTTTCGTTTGGATGATTGGTTTCTGTTTTGGATGCTGGTTTGGATTTCTGATTTTCTGGTTTTGATTTGGATTTTGGATTGGATTTTGGATTGGATTTTGGATTGGATTTTGATTGGATTTTTATCTGGTTTTTGATAAAAGGTCGAATGGATTATGCCTGGCAAGGGGTGAGTCGCTTTGCCCGAACGTTGTAAATTGACTCATTCAGGTCGTCGAGTATGGACTACGCCCGACAAGGGTCCGGAGTGACCAGGATTCGGCCTAGGACTTAGGCCCTGTATTATCAATTGTTATTTTCAGGTCGTTGAGTATGGACTATGCTCAACAAGGGTCCGGAGTGACCAGGATTCGGCTTAGGACTTAAGCCACGACATTTCTTGCGTCCAGGGACACTGGACCACGGTCGTCAAGTGTGGATTACGCTTGGCAAGAACCCGAAGAGCTTAGATCAACATACAGGGACACTGGACCACGGTCGTCAGGTGTGGATTGCGCTTGGCAAGAGCCCGGAGAGGTTATGGATTTGGATATCGACCCAGAGAGGTCCTAGATTCGGTTATTGGCTATTGGATAAGGATGGATTAGGACTCGGTTGTCGAGTTCGAATAGACATGGAATTGGCTATCGACTTTGAATATCGGATTCGGAACTATTCAAAACACGCCTTCGTATTACAAGGCATGTTTTGGGGGGCAAATGTTATCCCACCTTTTGGTCAAAGCTGGAATATCAACAAATTGGCAAGGAATGATGAATATTGAAATTGGAGATCGATTGGAATCAAGGCTGCAATCAATGTCGTCAAAATTTGGTTGAGCTCCGATCGGGACGGAATCAATTGGAGATGATGATGAGGACTAGGAGAGGCTATGTTTCAAATTTCAGGTTAATCGGAGTTCGTAAGAAGGAGATATGATCGATGCAAGGTAGGAAGAGCATGATGTTTGTATCCATCGGCGCACAGGGATGGTTCGTATCGATACATTTCGTATCGATCAGGTAGTTGGTGTTTCGTATCGATCGGTAGAAGTTCGACTCGATGGGGTTCGCATCGATCAGGTTTTGGTTCGACTCGATGGTTTCGTATCGGTCAGGATGGAAAGAAGTGGGCATGTCTCGAATCGATACTCTCGTATCGTTAGCAGAAGGATTTGGCACTTTCGTATCCATCAGGTAAAGCTTTCTTCGTATCCATCAGGTAAGGTCACGCTCGTATCCATCCCGAGGATGAGCTTTGTATCCATCCTCCGCTCCATCACAACCACTTCGTATCGATAACCCCCATGGTCGTTTCGTATCGACCAATTCGTGAATGATCGATGCGAAGTGTACTCCTGGAATCAATGCAAAGAGAAACACGAATCGATGGGTACGAGCATGTCGTTGCAAAGTTATGGATATGGACGAAGCATAAAACATGGATGCAAGTCCACGTCTCCAGGAAAGAAACGGTCAAAGCGGCGGGGAGTATGGATCGAGCCTTGGGAGTAGCGCCACATCATCGATGCGCACGTGCTTCTAATCGAGTCGAAGGAGATGGATGCGAAAGCATGGATTCGAAATCTACAGTCCCCGAAGAACATCAGCTCGTATCGATCGTATCTCCTAAACCCCTGATCCAAATGCAACGAAATTTTCACAGCAGCTTGCATACATGATAAAGAACAATCCTGCCAAGTTTCAGCTCGATTGGATCATTTTTTGATGGATACGAAATCATTTCGTATCGATCACAGATCGAGTCGAAACTTGGTGGGGTCGGTCGCGTGGGCCCACTCACGTGCCAGAAGAAGTCTCCCGAAGTTTGAGCGCGATCTCAGCCTCCTACGCCTATAAATAGCTTCCTGGAGCCTATAGAAAAAGGACTTTTGGCTATTGGACGTCCAGACTCTGCCAGATTCATTTCTACACTTCAATATAACTATTGTACTCGAAATTCTTCATTGCTACTGCTGTAATCATCTGTATCCAGTAAGGACAATCAATAAAAGGATAAAACTTTAAAGTGGACGTAGGCCGAAGATAGCTGAACCACTATAAATCCTGTGTTTCTGATTATAATTTCTGAATTGCTGTTTTTATTTACTGAGATCTGATATTTGTGCTTGAATATTGTTGATTTATGTCCATACACTGGTGCTTTCACGGTATTTGAGGTTTGTGACCATTTTTGGCGCAAACACTACTCATAAACCCATTCAAATAATTCCATAAACTATTATTCTATCCAAACAATGATTATTCAAGCATAACTTGGCAAATCAAACAAGATAAATTTGTATACTATCCATAACCGAATTAAACAAAGATAAAAGAGATGGTTTTAACAATTATTCTCCTTAAATTTGATGTTTGGAGTTGAAATTTGATGTTGCTCTAATTTCCCTAAGCTTTTTATTATAAATCTCCTTTGATTTCGTCCCCTTTTCCCCTAGGTTATGTCTAGCCTCTTTATGTTTCTCTTTTGATTGTTTTTTTGTGAGTAAAATGAGAATGATATGATGGGGAAAGGGTTTAGGATTAAAAATGGATCTACTATTTTGCCCCTCTCATAGTTTCTCTTATGTGTTAAGTTTTTCAAAACAATCTTATTACTTAATAAGGTACGACCTTGTAATAACCATGTTTCATTTTCTTTAACCATTTACATTATTCTATTTAATCTATCAATTAAATATCATGAATAATGCTAAACCAAAATTAGAGATGTTACAAGTAGCTTCCTCTGCCCAATCCAATTCAGACTTCCCTCCCCCTAAACTAAATGTCTGAAACCCAAAATCAATGTACACGTCCCACACATGCACACCTAATCCCCACCACTACTCACCCATCTCCGACCAACTCCAAACCCCACTTCACAAGCCTGACCCCATGACACCACCGCCTTAGCCTCTGACCATCTCGCTCGATGAAATGACAAGCGATTATTTTTAAAAAATATTAGAGGCTAAGACAAATAACGTTGGTGTTGGTGACTTTGGCTAATAACGAATAGATTTGAAGATAATGAATTTTGAAGGGAGGAGGAGGTTTGATTTTTAGTTGTTTTTACCTATCTAGAGAGAGCTGAAGAAAGTAAAGGATGAAGCCGGGAAGAAGGAGAACAAAATGAGTGATATTGAAAATGAAGAGAAGGCTCAATTAGATATGTATACTTATACACCAGCCAAACATTACTTCACACTTAAATTTTTAAAGTAAAAATGTAATTTTTCAAATTATAAGAGAGAGAAGATGAAGTTAAGAAGCATGAAGATGAAAAAATGAAATATAGAAATGAGAAGTGTGTACATATAAGATAAACCAAATAAAATAAAATAAAATAAGTAGAGAGGTTTAAAGACCAAAATGCCCGTAAATCCCTTTTTTTCAAACCTCCCATCTTTTCCCAAGCCTCCAAAATGTCATTTTCAAAGTGAATGTACTAACCAAATGAAAATAGGTTGGATCTTAAGATGATACATGTATTGTAGTTAATTTTCACATTGAAGGAATCTTTCAAATTTCAAATCCATCATTTCATTTTCAAATTTAGAAATTTTTTTATATTACTTAATTCTTATTATTATTTTATTCATTCTTCATTTCAAAATAAAACGTTTAGACATTTAAACGTTGTTTTAAGGTATATGCAAAGGGTATTATGACTTGGTACAACTTGTCATTCGATAGAAAGCTGAAAATACGAAAAATCATGTTTCGGTCACATTTTCAATTTTCCGTCAAACTATCTATTTATGTAAACAGAATTCAAAAATGAATTTTCTAATATTAGTTATAAATTAAAAGAGAGTTGTTTAATTAATAAACTCTTTAATCGAATATTCAAAATAAATTAAATATTCCCAATCAAATTGACAAAATTCCAGGTCATTACACATGTCAATCAAACCGTCATGCCACGACGTCGCACCTCATCCATCCCTTGTTTCACGCTCATCCGTTGTCGACATCCTCTTCGTTAGTGCGAGCTAGCTCAGGTCGCAGCTCCTCAATCGGCTACCTTCTTCTGCATGGCGTGCCACCTAGGTCATGCGCATGACTTTCGTTTTCTTTTTTTTATATGTGTTTTTTCTTTTCGATTTTGATTGGCGAACAAATTAAGACAAGTAGAAGAAGGGAAGGGAAGAACAGGTTTGGGTTTTGGGTTATAGGCTGAAAAGAAAGGTCTAAAAGGGATGGTTAGAGAACATACTAAAATAATAATTATTTACAGATAGGTCCTTATGCAAATAAAATTTTCAGTTATCTCCTTAGTTTACATTTAATCCCCATTTTTATACACATATACAAGTATTCTATCAAATATTTAAGACTATATTTTTAGTTTAATTGAAATCGATGTTTAAAAAAAAATTGACAGATTTTACCATATGTTTTAATGCGCTAATTATTTATTTTCATTGGTTTATTCATTTTATTATCGTCGAATAATATTTCTCTCTATTTCAATAATATAAAAAATTATTTACAATAAAAAATTTCGTTGTAAATATTTTATTAGAATCGATATACTATTTAAAAAGAATTTATTAATTACTCAAATTATTAACAATAAAATTCATTTATCAATAATTTCTAATTCGATAAAATATGCATATTCAAAAATAAAAGTTATCTAAAAATGAAATTGACCCTTTTATTTTAATTAAAATTATTTATTACAAATGCATAGAAAGTAGGATTATTATAAGAAAGGAGATGGAAAAAAATATTGTTTGAGATTTCTGTATAGCCATAAAAGCATCACACCAATTCAAAATCATCATAGATTTTCTACTCCTAAATATAAAATGAAAAATAGGCTTACCCCATGATATAGAATTCCTTAATATTTGAAACCATGTAATTCACCGTGTTTTTTGCTTTATTTGCTTATTCTCTATATTCGTTCTCTGAAAATTGGATAAAACTCATTTACCTATATTAATAAACAATTAATCTGATACCTCTTAATTGTATAAGCAAATTGTACTACAACTTCAAATCAGTGTGTTTGATACAAAATTATAACCAACATTTATCACAATTAACGTAAATGCAAATTAGATGGTGATATATTATCATATATCTAGAATACAGTAAATGGTAGATTTAATTCAAACTTAATGGTGATTTCACGTTTTATCCAAATTTATGTATAAATAAGGATGTGCTTGTTAGGAACTGAGTTGATGATGTTTTGATGACAACAACTTTATATAGTTATTATACTTTACTTTATAAAATATATACTAACATTTCCATATATATATATATATATATATATATATAGGAAGTATATGCAGGTATCATCGAAGACTGATCAGTATAAAGACTCAAGCATCAAGATGAAGATTAGAGATTCAAGATTCAAGACTCTAGAGAATCAAGATTTCAAGATCTCAAGATAAGTGTCTAGTATTTTGTTAAAACTTCATAATAGCACTCTCATCTTTCTTCTAATTTTCTTTTGGGATGGAACCAAATTTCTATCGAAACCAGTGGCTTACAAACCCACGACAAGTAGCTTACAAACCGACGACAAGTGGCTTACAAACCTACGACAAGTGGCTTACAAACCCATGAAAATCAAAATCATTTAAACTACTTTGTACAAGTTCTCGAGTCCTATGGAGGAGCTCTGTAGGAAGGTTCTTGCAATTTCAGTTTGAATAGATTTTTCAAAATGTTTTTAAATCTGTTTTCAAAATGTTTTAGCTTTCAAAATTATGTTTTCAAAAATATTTTCAAACTTTATTTTAGCCTTGAAATATTCCTCTATTCTGATTTTTAAAACTTCTATTTTTAAAACATCAAAACTTATTCTGATTTTAAATATTACTTATATAATTGACGGTCTATATCAATTATATATATATATATATATATATATATATTTAAAATAATGTTTTATATTCATCTATCTCAAAATATTGTTTAAACACTTTACTTTGCTTCAGAGAAGTTTCAACTTGTTTTAAATTCAATTATCTTTACAACACAACATCTCTATAATTTTGAACTAAGGGATGTCGACATTAGGGGACACCCCATGTCGACATGGTGACAGTTGGATTCAAAATTCAATTTTCAAAAGAAGTGTCCATTCGTTCGAAAACCTTTCGCCAATGGTTATGACTGTTGTACATCTATATAAAGGCTTCCAAAACGAATTTTTTTAACAACTACTTTCTTATTTTCTTCACTCTTTCTTCTCCACCATTCCATATCCATAAAACTTCATATTTTCAAGATCGTGCCATCATTCTGCCAAATTCTCAATAGGAAATCATTTAGATACTCTCTCTATTTGATTCTCCATCATTCTACTAAAGATCAAAGTGCTATTCAGAGTTATAGGATTAATTTGTATTCAAAAAGTCCATAGAGTCTATCCATTCAAAAGGATTGTTATTAAGAAGTATTATGGTGATCTTGTGTCCCGTAAATCAAGAGAGTTTACCCCAGAATCGGAGATAGGAGGGTTCCTCAAGGCCTTAGAAATTGAGGGTTGTAATTTGGATATTGGCTTATAAAAATCTGTACAAGGATATTGCCTTGGTACATGACTGGATGTAGGAGGATTCCGAACCAGTATAAAATCCGGTGTGTTCTTTTCTTTTACTTGCTTTACTTTACTATTTGCATTTGTTATATGTTCTGTGATCATTCTGTGTTAGAATTCTGTTTAGATTTGTGTTGAAAGTTTTAATTTAGTCATATAGTTCATATATTCTTTAAAACACTATTCACCCCCCCCCTAGTGTTATTTCTGCCTTAATATCCTTAATCCGCGTCCCCAACAATTGGTATCAGAGCATTGGTTTTCATTATTTTCATAATCTGAAATTTTGAAAAGTTTTAATGGCACAACACACTAATAATGTCACTCCTGTCACCACTACTTCTGTCAACACAAGCACTAACACTAGTTCATTTGTAGAAGGTCAGTCTACTGTCAGACCACCACTTTTTAATGGCAGTAATTATGCATATTGGGCATGTAGGATGAAAATTTATTTACAATCCATAAGTTTAGATACTTGGAATATGACACAAATTGAATATGTTGAACCAACTACTAATTTTGCCCAGTGGACTACTGAGCAAAAGACGGTTGCTCAAAACAATTCTAAGGCTATGAATATACTATTTTGTTCACTAGATAGGAATGAGTTTAATAGAGTCTCTGTTTGTAAGTCTGCATTTGAAATCTGTAAAACTTTGCAAGTAACTCATGAAGGAACAAGCAAAGTTAAACAGACTAAAATTTCCATATTAACTAACCAGTTTCAATTGTTTAAAATGCCTGAAAATGAGTCCATTTCCGACATGTATTGTCGATTTCAAGATATTGTACATTCATTGATTGCTTTAGGAAAGGGTTTCTCAGAAGAAGATCAAGTCAGAAAGATACTCAATTCACTCACTCCAGAATGAGATCAAAAGACACTTACTATTGAAGAGGCAAATGATGTTAGTCAAATGAAGATCGAAGAGTTAATCGGTAATCTAATGTCTTATGAAATTCAACTACAAGGGAGAAAAGAATCTAAGGCAACGGAAAAGAAATCGATCGCATTCAAAGCAACAACTGGAGATTCAGAACAAGATAGTGATGAAGAAATTGCTTTCATGACCAGAAATTTCAGAAAGTTTCTGAAGTATAGAAATATGAATAACTTTAAAAGAAATGATCAAAGAAATTCCAGAAATACTTCGGAGAACAACAACAATCACAACAACAACAACAACAACAATGGTGATAGATGCTACAACTGCAACAAAACAGGGCACTACAAGATAGATTGTCCATATCCAGACAAACAGACATTTCAACCAAACAACGAGCAACTAAGGAAAAGAAAGAAGGCATATGCAGCAACTCTTGACGATTCAGATTCATCCAGTGATGACGAGAAGAAAACCGATAATTCAAATCTGTGTTTCACTGCTATTCTCGAATCGGAAGACGATCGGAGTTTGGATCTAACAATAGGTACACATTTATTTTGATTTTATTGGATACTTGCTTGTTTTGATTTTGTTTGCAATTTCTTGAATTTTTAAATTCAAAATCACCTTTTGAAATTTGAATTTTTAAATTCAAAATAATATTATTTTAATACTATTTTAAATATTAAAATATTTTAATATTATTATATTTAATATTATTATTGGAATTATACATAGATATAGAATATAGATTAGTTTTCTTAAGATTTTAGAAATTTCTTAGATTTTAGAAAAGACGCCTCTTTTCAAATTCAACAATCACATGTCGACATGCCAGGATACCCCATGTCGACATGTCTCTCAGAAATTTGATTTCAAAATTTGAATTCAAACTTTTGAATTTCCCTCCACCTTTTCACTTACTTCAAAATTCTGAAAAGATACCTCTTGACCAGAGAACATGACTTTAGAGAATCTATTTAATATACTTCTCTTATCGTCTCTTTTCACTTTATTCTCATAATTCAAAATTTCTTCATTATCTTCTACTCCTCTCAAACTCATCAATGGCTTTCTCAAGTACCCCATCAACTATGAGGCTGACCAAATCCATCAAAAATGATCTTTTTAATGACCCAGAGGCTATCAAAGCTTACATAAGTTATGTAAACTATGGTAAAGTCAATACGGGAGAATTTGCTATTTTTGATGATTTTTCTTCTTATGAAATCGATCAACTTTTTGAAGAAAACTCCATTCTTAGCTTGATTGATAACAAGCAAAATGATTTCGTTTGTTATCCAAACCTTGTCAAAATGTTTTATGCAAACCTAAACCGTGAATTTTATAATGGAAATGAAGATCAAATTTGGAGTAGTGTTAAAGGAACACTTATTGTTTTGGATTCCGATATTTTGGGTACTATTTTGGGTTGCAAATCTACCGGTATGAATCTCTCGCAATTTCAAACCAATGAAACCGATCGAGAGACTTTTCATCACATTTTTAGCGATGACCACATGGATTTTAAGAATCGCTTTTTCCGCCCAAAAGCAAGAATTGTCAACCTTCTTATTCAACACACCATTATTCCAAGGTCGGGAAACTACAATAATCCCACCTCAAAAGTGTGTAAAGCTCTTTTTGCTATATTTGGAAAATATGATATTAATTGGGCACAAACTATTTTGGATGAGTTAAGACCTAAAAATTTTACTACGGGAGAAAACACTCTTTATCATGGAATTTATCTTACTCGGATTTTCAATTATTTTGGTATGGATGTTAAAAGGGAAGAGTTTGTAAGTAGGAAAGTGTTCAATCATGGGAACATTTCCCTTATGAAAATCCCACTTATGTTTCAACCGTATGAAACACTTACCGAAAAGGAAGAGAGACTTGCTCATGAAGAGATGGAAGAAGAAGGAGAAGAAGAGGAAGAAGAAGGGGAAGGAATGGAAATTGAAGAAGAAGAGGAAGATGAAGAAACCTCTTTGGAAAGTATAGAGTATCCACATACACCCGCCAATCCGTCCAACAAAACCATACTCAAGAACCAAAAGATACTTGCTCAAAACCAAAAGGTTCTTAAGAGATCTATTAGCAAGAAAATGGATAAAATCTCTACCAAGATCGACAAGTTCTTTGGGAAGATAGACAGGAAACTTGGCTTGTCCTCATCATCATCTTCATCAAACTAATCCTAGCCATTATCTCTCTAGCTATCGTTTATCTATCTTTGTATTTTCTATTTTTTTGGTTAATATTATGTAATGTTAACTAATATAAGTAATGCTATCTTATTCTCTGTTTTCCAGCTTTATATATCTCTGATAGTTATTTATTTTAAGTTTATATAGGTCCACTAGTATAAAAAATAAACTTAGAAATAAAAAATAACTCAACTTGGTCATTCTGTCTAGACCATGTCGACATGCCCTATCCCCCCATGTCGACATATAACAGTCAGAAAGTAGTTACAATTTCTAACTTCAAATTCTTGTAACTACCAAGTGACAATTCATTTTGAACGGCCAATAACTCCTATAAATACCTATTTCTTCCGCAAAAACTTCTCTACCTCCATTTCTATTCATCCCCTCTCATACTTCAACTTATTTCTTAAATTATGGCTTCTCCAATTAAGAATTTAAGTGAAAATCTTGAAGAAACTCTCACTTCTTTCAAGAATATTCTCTCTTTTATACTTGGAAATTAAAGGCACTTAGAATTAAGCCAAATGCAGATGATCAAAGAGCAAGAGAGACACTTCGACGCACTTCGTTGGATGATCTCAAGCCTTAGCAAAGACGAACCCGAAGCAAATCCACTGGTCACTCTCGACAAAGATAATTGGGATGTTATCAAAACTGATCCTATCTTTGGAGAAGATGGATGGGTGGAAGTCCCAAGAATGTCTGATCATTATGTATGTTTGTTTGTTTGTTTGATTTGATTAGGATTTGATTGAATTGTTTACTTAAGTTTGATCTGAATTTGGTTTGTATATAACTTCATATACTATACATGATTGGTTTGCTATGTATGATATTGATTTGATTGTCAAGTTACACTTATATATATGCTCACACACTTGATCACTTACACGTTCACTTTACACTTTTATTCTATATATACTTGATAATCTTAGAACAGGTAAATCTTTTATTCCTTTTTGCTGATGTCAAAGGGGGAGAAAGTTATAAAAATATATGTGCTTGGTGTAAGAGGGAGTCATGGAGTAAGGGGGAGTTGTAGTTTTAAGAAGAAATCACGGAGTAAGGGGGAGTTATGGTATAGTAAGAATATTTTATAAATAAAGATTGTCATCATCAAAAAGGGAGAGATTGTTAGGAACTGAGTTGATGATGTTTTGATGACAACAACCTTATATAGTTATTATACTTTACTTTATAAAATATATACTAACATTTCCATATAGATATATATATATATATATATATATATGTATGTATATATATATATATGTATGTATATATATATGTATGTATGTATGTATATAGGAAGTATATGCACGTATCATCGAAGACTGATCAGTATAAAGACTCAAACATCAAGATGAAGATTAGAGATTCAAGATTCAAGACTCTAGAGAATCAAGATTTCAAGATCTCAAGATAAGTGTCTAGTATTTTGTTAAAATTTCATAATAGCACTCTCATCTTTCTTCTAATTTTCTTTTGGGATGGAACCAAATTTCTATCGAAACCAGTGGCTTACAAACCCACGACAAGTAGCTTACAAACCTACGACAAATGGCTTACAAACCCACGAAAATCAAAATCATTTAAACTACTTTGTATAAGTTCTCGAGTCCTATGGAGGAGCTCTGTAGGAAGGTTCTTGCAATTTCAGTTTGAATAGAATTTTCAAACTGTTTTTAAATCTGTTTTCAAAATGTTTTAGCTTTCAAAATCATGTTTTCAAATATATTTTCAAACTTTGTTTTAGCCTTGAAATATTCCTCTATTCTGATTTTAAAAACTTCTATTTTTAAAACATCAAAACTTATTCTGATTTTAAATATTACTTATATAATTGACGGTCTATATCAATTATATATATATATATATATATATATATATTTAAAATAATGTTTTATATTCATTCTCTATCTCAAAATATTGTTTAAACACTTTACTTTGCTTCAGAGAAGTTTCAACTTGTTTTAAATTCAGTTGTCTTTACAAAACAACATCTATATAATTTTGAACTAAGGGATGTCGACATAAGGGGATACCCCATGTCGACATGGTGACAGTTGGATTCAAAATTCAATTTTCAAAAGAAGTGTCCATTCGTTCGAAAACCTTTCGCCAATGGTTATGACTGTTGTACATCTATATAAAGGCTTCCAAAACGAATTTTTTTTAACAACTACTTTCTTATTTTCTTCACTCTTTCTTCTCCACCATTCCATATCCGTAAAACTTCATATTTTCAAGATCGTGCCATCATTCTGCCAAATTCTCAATAGGAAATCATTTAGATACTCTCTCTATTTGATTCTCCATCATTCTACTAAAGATCAAAGTGCTATTCAGAGTTATAGGATTAATTTGTATTCAAAAAGTTCATAGAGACTATCCATTCAAAAGGATTATTATTAAGAAGTATTAGGGTGATCTTGTATCCCGTAAATCAAGAGAGTTTACCACAGACTCGGAGATAGGAGGGTTCCTCAAGGCCTTAGAAATTGAGAGTTGTAATTTGGATATTGGCTTATAAAAATCTGTATAAGGATATTGCCTTGGTACAGGACTGGATGTAGGAGGATTCCGAACCAGTATAAAATCCGGTGTGTTCTTTCCTTTTACTTGCTTTACTTTACTATTTGCATTTGTTATATGTTCTGTGATCATTCTGTGTTAGAATTCTGTTTAGATTTATGTTGAAAGTTTTAATTTAGTCATATAGTTCTTATATTCTTTAAAACACTATCCACGCCCCCCCCCCCCCCTCCCCTCTCCTTTAGTGTTATTTCTGCCTTAAGATCCTTAATCTGCATCCCTAACAGTACTCAATGAAGACACTGTTGTAATGTTCCCCTTCCTTAATATTTGAAACCATGTAATTCTCTGTGTTTTTTACTTTATTTACTTATTCTCTATATTCATTCTCTGAAAATTGGATGAAACTCATTTACATACTTTAACAAACAATTAATCTGATACCTCTTAGTTGTATAAGCATATCGTACTATAGCTTCAAATTCATGTATCTGATACGAAAATCTAACCAACATTTAAAACAATTAACGTAAATGCAAATTGGCTGGTGATATATTATCATTTATCTAGAATACAGTAAATGGTAGATTTAATTCAAATTTAATGGCGATTTCAAATTTTATCCAAATTTATGTATAAATAAGAATGTATTTTTCTACCATGTGCTTCCACATCCTATATAAATTTATCCGGGGGTATGAAAGATTGGATCAGCGGACAGTTTTATTGTACCCTCCTCAGGAGTTTACCGGCCTGCCGGATTCTCCTGGGTTTTAAAAAAAATTGTACTCAATGAAGACATCATGTCGTTGTTGTAATGTTCCCCTTCTCTTATTTCAAAAGTTTTATTTGCTTGTTCATTTTTCCTTAGAGAGAAGCAAATACCACATTGTATAAGATGGTAATCATGATATGCTTGAGATACTTATCCTATTAGGTTGTTGACACAAAACTTAAAACTAATTCTATTGACACGCTATTTTTCTCCTTTCCCACCTCACTAACTTTTTTTTAAAATAATTGTCTAGATTGCTCTTGTAATTTTTTAAACTAAGATGACTTTTGTCTTTTCCTATTCTTTAAATTTTCTTTTTCTTGCTCTTACCGTAACTATAAATGAATTTAATGATGATAGATGATTTTAAATAATGTTTAAAGAAGATGGTGATTTTGAAAAAAATAATAAACAAGATTCTCAGGTTTCTAGAATTGAACACAAGTTTTTAGGTTTATTTCAAAGGAATTAAAATTAAATAACAACCAAGTCTAGACCTAACTTGAATTGCTATTGTACCTAGTGTATAGTGCACTTTAGTTATCACACTTACCTCGAGGTGTATAAAAGTGATTATGTGCATATCCTCGCTACATTCACATTTGAAGGAGCGAATAACCACGCTTTTCTCAAACGTTGTCGATCAAATTATGGTTTTTTTTTTTTTAATACGAAAATTAAAGCAAACGCTGAAACGAAAATAACTTAAAAAGGTTAAATTAAAATGGAAAATATACTATTTATGTTTAGATGTGACTTCTCTCTCCATTAGAATTGAAAACTGAACATTTTTTATTGTTTAAAAGATCGATCGTGTGGTTGTGAGATTTTCTAAAAGATGATTGTTTGAGGAAGATATGATTTTAGTGCTAATAAAATAGGAAAAGAGAGTTAAATGAAGCTAGGTGTAGTTTTGGAAGAAACTGAGACGGAAAAAGGTAAAACTAGAGTGTTATTTTTTTTTAAACGCTAGAATGGAAAATGAGGAAAATGATGTGCCAATAGAATTAGCCAAAATTTAATAAATCATGTTCATTTTTACCAAAAACGCAATCTGAACTCACTTAACCCACATCCAAATGAGGTTACAAAACTCAGCTAAAGAAAACATAATACACTCCGACCGATGTGATAAACATAGAGTAATAAATTACACTTGTCATTCTTGGCGACAAGCATATATAATTGAGAATTATTTTCATGTGAAGCGTCAATATATCAAAAACAGATGGATAAGAACAAAAACAGAACTTAATCCTTTACATACATGGACGCATCAGAAAATCCCCATTCTTTTAAGAAACGTCTTAATCCTTGAACAGGGTAAGCAACATTTAGTCTCTCACCTAAAAGCAAATGACAATTGTCCATATGTTCATCCTATTATAAATCATATGGAACTGTCATTTCAGTTACAAATCAGATAACGACACCACCAATCCTTTGATGCAATTACAGTGCGACAAATGCCAGCCAAGCTACAGGTTTACTATATATGACAGAGTACTAATTCAACACTGTATGAACTATGCATAGAAGAACATATCACACTAAATAATTGTATTAATGGAAGCTAGGATGATGTTACATTTCCTGGACAGGAGTCTACAAAAGCCTATCAATGATCAAATTTCACCCTAACCGTGGTATTTAAATTACACATGTAGTAGGAATTCAATTCGTAGAACAAAACAAATTACTTACCTCTCTCACAATTGGTTGGTGTCGAAAATAAACCGTCATTGAACTCATAATTTATTTGAATCACCATCTGGTGGCTCAGTCCGCTTTCTTTTAGCCTCACGATCTCCCAATTGTAAAGAAACACATAAATCTTCGTCATCGGTTGAGTTTTTCAGACTTGATAAACTCTTAAACTGTGAACTGTCTTCTTGAGTTCTATGAACTGGTGACAAGCTAATGAAGCTATGCTCTTCAACTTTATTGTTGTTACCATTTAGTTCAATGGGATCCACATGGAACTCCAGATTTGTTTTTGAACTAGATGCGATAGTTTCTTCGATATTAATGCCAAGAGGTTCATAAATTATTTCTTCAGTGTTTTCATGTGGAAGAGTGCATATGTGAGGAGATGATTCTACTACTGTTGAATCAGCTGCTGCTGTTAGTGCTAATCTCTGATCTTGAATTGCCTCTTTAATTTAAATAAATAAATAAAAAAAGAAAAAAAAAAGAAAAAAAAAAGAAGTAAAATTGGTTTTAGAGTAATTTATATCAAGTAACTGCCAAAATGTGATGATGAGACAAAATTTTGTTTTAAAACAAAATAAAAAATTGTGATGGGTCCAGAAAATGTCGAGAAATGAAAATTATATTTTTAAAATTGAAACTACAGGGGCCAAGAGGTCCAATATAGCCAGCATAGCATAAAATCAATTAGTTATACCAAATGTTTGAAATATATATAGTAAACGAAGTCTGAATCAAAATTTAAAATGTTCTTCAAATTCATAAAATAGAATACGCCGGGTCGTTTACTAACCCAAGCTGCCGCTTTCTTTATTTATCCAAAAACAAATTTATCTGAAATTTAACAAATAAGGAGTGCTTGTTCACACTTCCGATTTCTAAAGTGGACTGTTAGTTTAAAATTTCATTTCTAAACTTTAGATAATTGTGTGTTTCAATTAATTTATGAAGTAATATAGTCGTCAACAAGATTACTTATTCATCTTTTTATAACAAATTCGAAGTAAAATTTACGTTGCATGCAATTATCTCCAAGGAAAAATCCTCAAAGAATTTACTGTCCAAAAGTTGCTGTTAGGATTTGAAGTTTATATAAATTCGTAAACTTATTCATACGTTGCCAACACTTATCCTTTTGGTCGTTGTTGTTGGTTTTAGCAATAATTTCTATGCTAAAGTTAACCTTTTTTCTTATTACATTGAACAAGTCTTTCAGTGCTCTCCTCGAAATGAGGATCACTCTTGTTCTACAAAAGAAAAGGAGATGCCAACATAGAACCTTGATGAAATACACATTCATGTGTTTAAAAGCTTAGCTCAGTAATATATGTGAAGCTGTTATTTAAAAATCAGTTGTTTTAAATCATATATATCAGTTTTGAACTGTAAAACATTTAAAATTTTCATTAATTATTTAAAATATATGTTAGCTAGGATAAAAAGAAAATAAAAAGTCAAAGCAAGTACCTTGAAGCTCGTCATTAGTAGTAATTATATCAAGCTCCAAAAGATCAAGAAGCCTTCCAAGATCAACTCCACTAGTCCAATTTTCAGGTCCAAAACCACTTTTAAGCTTCAATCTTCCTCGATTGGCAGTCCCACCCCATATGATCCCTATTGGTTGCGGT
Organism: Allium cepa; assembly: GCA_030765085.1. Classification (NCBI taxonomy): domain Eukaryota; kingdom Viridiplantae; phylum Streptophyta; class Magnoliopsida; order Asparagales; family Amaryllidaceae; genus Allium; species Allium cepa. Next base: position 561,636,273 of record CM060938.1, read on the forward strand.
TTTTCGCCATTTTGAGAAGTTAATATAATAAGACTGCCACTATCACCTTCCAGATCAAATGTTTCATGGTTCTCGCCGACAACTAGAAAGTCAGTAAAAAAACATATGCCCTTCTCATCGTTGTATTCAAGGGCATATGCCATGACTGTGCCTGTTGTTAGCCCAGAGCTTCTGCCTACTTTAACCACTTGGCGTCCAATCAGACTATTTATTGGTGATTGCAAGTCTATTACTTTCACATCTCCAATTTCGCCCACACCTTTCACTAAAGTGGTTACGGTTGACATATCATAGTCATCAGCAAACTGGATAAATGCTCCATCAGCCCTAACAAAGGTTTCTGCATGCAAATAAATGCACTAGTTTATCACACATGTGTATCTCTATATTTTTCGTCAGTAGAATTCCAGAAGTTACTGCCTATGTTTTGACCTACATTATTGGAACATATGCAACCAGGTGATTATTATGAGAGAGAAAAAATATCAGTTCCTTAACCCATTGATGGATCAAGTGCAAACAAATTCCATCATTATAACCAGAAAAGAGGGTTTAGCGGTTTTTGTGGTGATGTTCTCTCATTTTATTTAGACAACAGAAGCAAAATTCTCATGTGTTATGATTTTGTACCCCTGTAAGAGCATCCCAATGGGGTAGTTCCAAGCATTAATACTCACATGATACCCCTATGGGTATTATTATCCATTTTCTACTACCAAGTATCTCTCAATAGCAAACACTTGTCCAAAGTTCGAAATTCTGAGCAAGTAGTTTGGGTGTTTCTCAAGCTCTGGCACATATGTGGTAACCAATTTTTGCTCAAAATTTTGATGTGTTACGTATTACTTACTGAAGCAGAGATGGATGTGTTCAGTACTTGATGATTGACGCTGATAGAAATTACATATCTTACGCCTCGTTTGGATCGACTTAAATAAGTCGCTTTTTAGCTTTTCGAAAGCCAAAATGAATAGGTTTAAGTCGATCCAAACGAGCCCTTAGTTTCACCAGCACATGTTCTGCATATATGCAAAAGCTGGCACCAGCGAAGTAAGAGCATACTATATTATTCTATGACCAACAAACTATTATTTAATTATCTTCTTTCCAAGGATAGCTGTTATTCGACGGGAAAGAATGCATACTAGCTGAATCAAAATTTTATAACAAATTACCATCAAAATCAAATGAAGCATGGACAATGAGTAAAGATTTGTAACAAACAGTTTATGTCCTTCATAAAAAAGGTTATTTAGAGTGTCTGGTTCAATAGATTCGTGTCAAAGCCATTCTGTATCAAGATTTTTTCAAAAATTTACCAATTACTATGCTCCCCAAATATACAGACTACCATAGGAAAATCAATTATGACTTCAACGCAACAGTTTACAAAATTGGAATTCTGGTGCATTAGTGGTAAATCATTTTTCTAGAATGTGTTATCTACTTAATATGTGCTTGAACTGTTCAATGTAAACATACTCTCATCCTATAAACCCGATCTCACCTACTAATTCCGTCGACTACCATCGCTTCTAATCTATCCACCACAGAGTTAAGATATCTGTTATTTGACACGAGACCTCCTCTATGAAAAGGAGGAGCGGAAAACAGTTGAGAGGGTCGAATCGTTTATTTAAAAATCCGCAATAAGGTGTTACTAATGCAAAACTTCAAGAGAAAGGAGGTGGGAAAAAACAACTAAAGAGGGATGTAGATTATCATAAGATCAAACAACTTTAAAAAGGCTTTGTGTAGATTTACTTTCAAATGTTTTTTCTGTTAATTGTACAAATCAAATAATTCTATTTCCACAATTTTCGATAAAGAAAAATCGTAGTAGTGCTTTCAATGAATTATTATCAATCATTTAGCTCACTCAGAGTTAGACAGTCATCGTGAGTCAAACAGATTTGCAAGAGAATTGTAAAAATGAGATTTTATTGTGTCATACTTTGTATAACACGATATACTCTGTATTTATAATACATTGTGGTGATATGGACTGCTATATGGGCTAAGGCCAAAGACACAATTTTACATATATTGCTTTATACCCAGTATCCTTACAGTATAACAATACCGCAACTACATTTCATAACCTAACTCCCCCTTTCAATTTCATCTAGGGTTTTCTTTTCCCCCTTTGTCTTCGTGCCGCCTTCTTTAATTTTGAGATCTTTCTTCAGTTGAGTGAAGTATTTTGTCGAGAGGGGTTTAGTTAGTATGTCTGCTATCTGAAATTGAGCTGGGACATGGTTAACTTGCAGTTTACCTTCCGTTACCTTCTCACGAACGAAGTGCAAATCTATTTCAAAGTGTTTTGTTTGTGAGTGTAGCACTGGATTTGTGGAGAGGCATACTGCACTCAAGTTATTGCACCAGATTATAGGTGTATTTGTGAGATCAATCCTAATTTCTTTGAGAAGTGACTCAATCCAAACGATTTCTGTTGTGGTACTGGCAATTGACCTATACTCGGCCTCGGTACTGGAGCGAGAGGTTGCAGCTTGCTTCTTTGAGCATCAAGAGGTCAGGTTGCTCCCTAGAAATATACAGAAGCCAGTAGTTGATCTTCTGTCGTCTGGATCTGAAGCCCAATCTGCGTCACAGTAAGCTTGTATGTTTAACCTCTTTGCGTCGTTGAAATGTAGACCATGATCCATTGTTCCTTTCAAGTAATGTAAAATACGTTTTACTGCCTTCCAGTGGTTGCTGTGAGGTCTGTCCATGAATTGGCATATCTTGTTTACGCTGTAGCTTAGATCTGGTCTTGTTATTGTGATATACTGAAGAGCTCCTACGATGCTTCTGTACTGTTTTTCATTTGTGATAGTTTCCCCTAATTCTTTAGATAATTTGAGATTGCTTGTCATTGGAGTAGGTAGGGATTTGGCATGATCCATATTTGCCTTTTTTAATAATTCTAGTATGTACTCTTTTGGCATAAGACCATCTCTGACTTGGATGTTTGGATAACTTCTATACCTATGAAATGATGTAGATTCCCAAGATCTTTGATTGAGAAAACTTGATCTAGATACTTGATAGTTTGATCCATGACTTGACTGTCATTTCCTGTAATAATAATATCATCCACGTACACTAAAATGTATGCGATCTTCTTCTGTTTGCACTGTATATACAATGAACTATCAGATTTAGTTGGTATGTATCCTAAATTCATCAGTGTGGACTTGAGTTTCTCATTCCACACACGTGGTGCCTGCTTAAGTCCATAAATTGCTTTATGTAGTTTGCATACTAAGTTATCATTTACACCACTCTGGTATCCTTCTGGTTGTACCATGAAAAATTCCTCCTTTAGATTCCCATTAAGAAAGGCATTATTTACATCAAGCTGCCTAATTTTTCATTTTCTGTGAAGTGCAACTGTCAATATGATTCTTATGGTTGTGGGTTTAACAACTGGAGAAAATGTTTCATTATAGTCAAAACCATACTGCTGATTATATCCTTTAGCCACTAGTCTTGCTTTGTATTTTGAGATGCTTCCATCAGTATTTCTTTTAATTTTGCAAGTCCACTTACAGCCTACTATGTTCTTGTCTTTGGACATTGGTACTAGACTCCAAGTTTTGTTTCTGATAAGAGCACTGTATTCATTATCCATAGCCTGTTTCCAGTTATTATTGTCAATAGCTTCATTGTAGTCTTTTGGCTCAGTTGAATCTAGTTGAGCACTGTATACTTTAGGTTTGAAGATCCCACTCTTTGACCTTGTGATCATGTGATGTTCTATTCTTGCAGGTGGCAGGTTTTGATTATCATTGCTGTCTTCGGTCTGCTGTGATGTGGACTGAGAGGTTTCACTTGGATTTGGATTGGTCTCATTGATCTGACTGGTGTTATTGAATGAGCTGGAGGATTTGTCAATGTCATGACCTGATCCAGTGTTATCATTGGATGATGTGTGTTGTGGCTGTTGGATCTTCTGCACACTTCCACTGGTCTGATCCCACTCTGGTATAACAGGTATAGAAGACACTGAAAAATTGTCTTTAGTATGTACCTTTTTGGTTGTCTTGACATTTTTATCTGCAAAAGGGAAAATTCTCATTAAATACAACATGTCTAGTAACATAGATCATGTCATCATTGCTTAAGCATCTGTATCCTTTTTGATTGTTTCCATAACCTATGAATGTACATGGGGTAGATCTAAGATTTAATTTATGACTATTTATGGTCTAAGACATGGGAAGCATAAGCACCCAAATGTCTTTAGACTTTTATAGTCTGGTTTAATCCCAAACAGTGATTCAATAGGACTCAGATGCTTAAGAACTTTGGTAGGTAATCTATTGATTAGGTACACAACAGTGTTAAATGCTTCTGGCCAGAATTTCATAGGCATTGATGCCTGTGCCGGCAGGGTTAACCCTGTTTCTACTATATGTCTATGTTTTCTCTCTACCAAACCATTCTGTTCAGAAGTGTATGGACATGTTGTTCGATGAATAATACATTTTTTCTGAAAATAATCTTTCGGTGGCTTGTATTCACTGCCACCATCTGATTGCATAATTTTAACCTCATGGCATAATTGTTTTTCTGCTTGAGTTATGAACTCTATTACAGTCTTTTGTGCATCTGATTTTGATTTTAGAAAATATATCGATGTATATCTAGAATAACAGTCAACAAAAGATATATAATACCTGAATCCATAGTCTGAATTTATTGAAGCAGACCCCCACAAATCAGTTGCTGCTAACTGAAGTGGTTTGTTAATAACAGTTGCAGAATCTGCAAAATGTAGTTTATGGCTTTTGCCTAATTGGCAGTAGGTGTAAACATATGGTAATGATATATCACAGGAAATGTTATTATTCATAAGAATTTGTTTTATAATATTTACATTGGGATGCCCTAGCTTGTAATGCCACAAAGTAAAAATTCTTGATCATTTGCAACATGAGACTCAGTGTTATTACACCACATATTCCTAGTTTTGCTCTTTCTTGAATTTCCATAATTGAATTTGTATAATCCTCTGTCCAATTTACCCTGTAACAATATATCTTGATTTAGTAGGTCCTTGACTAAACAGACCTTAGGGTTAAACTCAAAATACACATTGTTGTCATTAGCAAATTGAGATACACTCAATAGATTCCTTTTAATATGTGAAACTCTCAACAAATTATTGAGATGAAGTCTTTTACCTTGAATACTTCTGGTTCCAACATGTGTAATTTTTAAAGCTTCACCATTCCCCATATGAATAGAATGCATAGCTGTATATTCTTTATTGCCTAAGTTGAGATTCTGCAGATTGCTTGTGAGGTAATTAGTGACACCTGAATCTGGGTACCAATCTTCTTCTGCCATCTCGTCAGATCTGGTATGTCTTTCTGCATTTAAAGCTTGAGGTCTTGACTTTTCTGTTTGACTGCCTTGTCTCTGATCTATCTGTGCAACATTTGCACTAAAGTTGTGATTTCTTTGATTTTCCTGATTTTGTTGATTTGGGTAATACTCAATGTTGAGTCGAAAATAGCACTGTCTGGCTGTATGTCTTGGTTTTTCACAAATTTGACATTTTATTTCGTTATTGTTCCATCTTCCACTTCTTCCTCTGCCTCTTTGAGTTGTATTGCTTCTTTGACTGTTGTCTTGTCTGAAGTTTTGACTTTCTTGACTTCTTCCTTGATTTCTGTTTCTTGAATTTGAGGCCTAACTGAGAGAAAGTTCTGGGTTACTTTCTTTTCTTTGCTCAATTCTTCCTTCGTGAGATAATATAATGGAGTAGACATATTGCATATTTGGTAGAGTTTGTTGTGATGAAATAACTGCTACCACTGACTCATACTCAACATCTAGACCATTCAGAATGGTCAATATTTGCTCAGATTCTGATACAGTGTATCCTGCTGCATCAAGTATATCATAATATGATTTTACCTTTGTAATATACTCTCTCATTGTCATATTTTCCTTCCTAAGATTCTGCAGTTGTCTTTCGTAATATAAAATTCTTACTGTTGATTGTGTGTTGAAAATTTATTGTATTGCAAACCATATCTCAAATGATGTTTTACAGCCTACAATTTGTGATAGTAGGCCTGAACTGATGGATGAAAGCAACCAGTCAGCCAGTAAGCTATCTTGCTTCTGATAATTGATGAATTCTTTATTGACTGTTCTTTCTCCAGAGCTATCAGTCACCATTCTTGCTGGTACTGTAGCGGTGCCGTACAGGAAGTCTTCTAACCCATATCCTCTGATGCTTGTTTCTACTTGATATTTCCACAATATGTAATTGTTTTCATCAAGTGTAGTGCTTACCAAATTATTCTTTGGTTTAATAATATCACTGGCCCTTGTTTCACTAATTAGTGTATCTTGGTTTCTTGATTTTGATCCATCCTGACTTTTAACTCCACTTGTTGCGGATGAAGTTGTATCATCATCTCCAGCCATGATGATGATGCTTCAATCAGGCTTCTGGTTGAGAAAGCTTCAAGGTGCAGCCAACAATCTTGATTTCTTGGATTTGGTTCTTGGCGAGGCACCACTGCCGAGATCAGAAATGGGTAAGTTACTCTCTGATGATGAGAAGCAATGAACTGAGAGCAGCCAAGGAAGGTGGATGATGATTTCGATCTGACACCTTCCTTCTGGACGGCTCGATGATGATAAAGCGATCTCTAATGAGATTCCAGTAAAGAACTGGATTAGATGACTTTCTTTAGACAGATTTTCTGCTCTGATGCCAAAACAGATTTGCAAGAGAATTGTAAAAATGAGATTTTATTATGTCATACTTTGTATAACACGATATACTCCGTATTTATAATACATTGTGGTGATAAGGACTGCTATATGGGCTAAGGCCCAAGACACAATTTTATATATATTGCTTTATACCCAGTATCCTTACAGTATAACAATACCGCAACTACATTTCATAACCTAACCGAGTCAAATGTTCCTTACCAATTTTTGGACCAACCATGTTGCCACTGCAGGTTGTAAACTGGCTATCGTTGTATTGGAACCAATGTTTCTCTCCTTGTTCCTCTATTCGTATATTTATTCTTTCAATGTCTTTCTTTCCTCCAAATAAAGCAAGCACCTTTCATCAAACCGTAAGATAGATCACAGCTTATATAGTGCTCCCTGGTCCCTGTGTTGTCTTTATTTATACCTTCCGATGTGATAAACCTTTGGCATAACTATTGTCTTCTTCACCTATCAACCTACCCCTCAACAATTCATTATCCAAACCCATCTTCGTATCTTTGAGGTTAATCATCTTTCCACCATAGATCGTAGAATTAAAATAAGTTGCACACTACTTTGGTGATGAGAATAATAGAAGTTAAAACCACCACTTGAGTAACGTCTAGAATTTTTATACGATCAATGCACCCATTCAGTGTGTGTAGTGAACATGCATGATTATAAGGTCATATGAGCAATTGGGTACTCAATTTTCATGTAAACGTCGTTCTGAACACAAAGGTGTGATCAAGTTGAAGACCAAAGTTGTAGAGCCCAAGGTCAAGTTCGGCAATCTAGGAGCATATGTGGTGCACTGTCATGTGTCTCAAGCGGCTACCAATGAGAATGTATTTAGCAATCGGGGTGCGGCAGCTGAAAGATAAGATGTAGAAGATTTGGTGAAATTAGTGAGAACGTGTAGTTAACCATTTTTCCCATGCAATATCAACTTTGTCTTGCTAGAGAAGAAGAAACTCAATCAAATTATGGTCATTAGTCCAGAAAGGACATCTTCAAATCCAGTAAAGAAATCCGCATTTGAAGCTCGAAATCTTTGGAGGCCAAAGTAAACTCCATCAAACAACGTGAACATGTGGTGGAAGGAAGATGTTGCGGTAGAAAGTTCTCGATGTTTTAGTGAGTTTTCTGAATCACCCAAGACCCTCACGAAAGTGCCATGAGTTATTTCGCAGATATTAACTTATTATCTCTATATCTGTTGATGTTAAATGCATCTTACGGATCTAGGTTGATTTGCACGTAGATCTCATGAAAATCATGAGATCTTTTTAAGATAATTCCTTGCCTTACCTCGGATTAAAGTATAAGCAATAAAGGTGCACGTCATAAAAATGTACAAAACGTTCCTGAAGACTTGGCACATGCCACGGCAAACAGCACATAGCATGGCCGATGGCGCACGCTTTTTTTTATTTATTGACCATGTATTACAAATATACATTTTTTTTAATTTTATATCATAATTAGTTAAGTAAAATTAATATGATTTGGTTTTTTTCAAATAGATGTAAAAAATATTTTCTGATTCTTTTGCAAAAAGTATTGCTAAACATTCAAAAGTATTGCTAAACATTATGTTACAATCACATAATAGCATCTGAATATATCATCCCGTTCAACGTCTGATCATTTCTCGGAAGTTAAGGCTGTGTTTGATTTGCCATTTTTTGTTTTGAATTTTCGTCCATATGAAAATGCGCAAAACGCTTGTATATTATCGAAAACGACCAATTTAGAAAACGATATTAACATACAAAATTAAAAATAGCTTTTTCTTATTTTTCATGTTTTGAATAATAAGAGAAGCAAGAGACACAGTTCATCCTTCCATTCCCTCTGTCGTTCCTCTATGTTCTTTCCATAACCTCTATCATCACTCCACTCTTCTCATATTTGACACAGTTGAAAACAGAAAATTCAAATTCATTTTTAAACCAAAAACTCCCTAAGTTTCTAGCTAAAAGCTTGTAGCTACCAAAATTTTAGTGAAAATTAATATTCGCCCCTTATTTTCAAACTTAATATTTGAAAAACTCTTCCAAAAACAAGTTTTACAAAACACTGTTAATGTTTTCAACGAAAATGTTGCTTTTAAACTGCATACATTCGAACTTAGAATTGCAGTTATTTGCAGTTTAAAATGTAAATACCTACAGTTTAAAATATACAAATTTGTAAAATAAATATTTGTAGAGGAGACTGTAAATATTTAAAGTATAGATTGTGTATTCATTCGTTGTAGACCGCAAATTTTCATTTTAAAAATGTGAGGTTAGAACAGTATATATTTGCGGTTCTAACTACAAATATGTGCGATTAAAAATGCACAATTTCGTCAGAAACATTGATAAGAATTTTTCGTCAAATCTGTTTTTTGGCTGAAGGCAAAAGTGAATTTTAAAGTTTTTGAATGTTATTTAGATAAACATTCCTAAATTTTAAGTGTACACATAATTTTGTATATTTCTGGTGACAAAGATGATATTTTATTTATTCTATTTTGTGTGGTGCTATCTTGATATATTTATTTTGGTCTATGTTATTCTTCTATGTTTATTTTATATTTCATTATCTAATTTGTAATTTTTCAGTAGTTAATTAGTATGCTTCGATCATATCGAATTACAAGTCTATAACTTTGATTTTACATCGCTGTAAATGTATGATATCATGGCATTGAATGTTCGAACCAAAAAATGGCACAAAGAGCTAGAAGATTAAGTATAGAATAAAAGGTGAAGAAGGTTAAATGAAAAAACAGTAGAAAAGAACACAGCAATTTATAGTGATTCAGCTAATCTTGACATGCGTCCACTTAGCAATTTTATTGATTAGATCACCGGATTACAGACAGTTGTTCTTACGGATCGGTATAAATCCGACAGTGATTACAAAAAATTAGAGTAAGGAAAAACAAGAGTCAAAAGATCCTTAGAAATGAGTCACACCCCTTTATTTATAGATGTAGAAAGCCTAAAATCTCGCCCTATCATCTCCACATCGTTTTTCGCGCCGTAAATAATTCTTCAAGAAGATATGTGGACATGTCATCAACAATCACGGATTGGTACCGATTCAAGAGGTACCGATCCAACCTTCTAGATCGGTAACTATCCATAGCTTCTTTATATGGATAGTCTTGGTCTTCTTGTCTTGGCTCGATTTATTGTTAGTTTCACGATTCCATACTTGTTTGCGTTTATATTAACTTGTTTTTGAGCTCAAACGATGGATCTATGGAAGAACAAAATTACAGATTTAAGTGCTCATGGAGATCAACATAAAATTGCACGAAATCGATAAAACAACACTTGGAATAGACTTCTAGGATCAAGTAGAGTATGTAAGCAGAAGTTGGGCAAAATTGGATGAAGGAAGTTGGATCGGCATCGATCCACCACTTTGGTGGATCCGGTTTTCTCTTGTCTAATAGTTGACTTGTATTTGCCCTATGATTTTATGTACGCTTGATTTCTGAACTCTTGGGTTATCTCTTCGGCCTTTCTGCCTTGATATTTTCCAAGTTCGATTCATCCAGTCTATTCGAATATTGGCTAGTCAAAATGCTGAATAACACTTGCCCCCCACTCCAAAGTACATTTCGTTTCAAACGTGACGTGCTTTGAATCGAGACAAGTCAGGATTCCATTCTATGTTCCACATGGTTGTTATCCTTCTTGTGGATCATTTTTGTGAAGAGTTACGCGTATAGTCATTCGTCGTGACGCTTTTCGAGCATCAAGCATTATAAATCTAGAACGTATGCTCATGATTTGTCATTCCGAACATGATAATTCCGATCTAGTTCTTTTCATGGATTTTCCAAGTTTGAATCTGATTTCCTTTGACTCTAGTCGTCGACACACGTGTCCACGTGCACACTCTTGAATTTTTGATACACGTACACGTGCGTATACATGGATCATTATCACTATTACTTTGTATTGTATTTTTTTAAATACGATTCGGTACCGATCCAAATTCTTGGATAAGTACCGATCCAGAACATGGGAGAAAACTTCCTGTTTCCATTGCCTTAAGATTCGGGTCCAAAGGGTTATATATCCTATTTCGCTTGCTTTCCTCTTCACTTGCTTTTGCCATTACCAATCCAAGCTTGGAGGTCTGTCGTTAAAACCTTTAGCCTGCAAATTAACCTTGCTCTCGTCCTCAGTCGTCAACGTCCACTGTCCTCGACAACACCAACGTCGCCACCCTAGCTCTGTTTGAATCACCGCCTCGCCTTAACTGGAGGTTCGCCGATCCAAGCCCTAATCCCTGAATCGAGTTTCCTTTTGATCATTCCTAGGTAGGTGATGGCCTGTAATGGCCTGTGATGACGCGTGCGTAGAGCAAGGTATGAGGTATCGGTCAATACCTCGAAATTTCGATGGTACCGTACCGGTACTGACACTGACCGAATATGATTCGAGTATAAAACTCGATTCCTAAGACGCCCCATCCCTATACTCACACTACCCAAGAACACTACGGGGTAATGTCATCGACTAGCACGAAAAATAAGACTGTTGAGGAGCGACCATCTGTGTAATTGCTTTGTGCGAGTACCGAGATGGGGCGTCACAGTTCCGGTTAGGGTTTAAAAAAATCAAAATCAAAGTGTAACAACGTACCTGAGCTAGAATTGCAGCTCAAAATAAACAAATAGAGATTCACCGTCTTTTTTCTTAGCTTCGGCGTCCTTTTTTTTTTTTGCTTGCCCTAGTCGACATCGACTTGCATTTCTTTGAGGCAAGCTGAAGTGAAGATGAAGAAAAGAAGGCGATGAAGAGTCAGACGAGAGGGAGTTGAAAGCAGTTTTTCTTCTTCTAGTCAGCATCAATTTTGATTTATTTTAGTCTAGCTGAATAAGACGAGAGGAATAGAAATGGCTGTTGATTTAGGGTTATATATTGCGCTGAGATATTATTTGGGCCTGCTTTTGTATTAGGTTACAGCAAATATACTGTTCATTTTAATTGGATCTGCTTGGTTAAGTTAGTCTGGTTATAATATTTTATTTTAATTTATGGTTAACTAATGAATTATTATATTTAGTTTAATTCTAGTTGGTATGTCTTTAACTTTTCCATTAAATAATACAGAATTTGAAACCGAAACCTTCGAAACTTCCGAAATTGATCGAAAGCATGAAAATTTAAAATGACCGAAACCGAGTTCTCAAACCTTGACGTGGAGTTGGACTTGGACATTAGTGAAGCAGTGGATGGTCATGGTTTGGGATCGGGAGAGGATGGAGGATGGAATTTGCCTAAGCAGTTGGATCGGCATAAATCCAATACTTGGGAAAATTTCATATATTCTGAGTTCACATGTTAATCTTGCCTTGTGAACTGATGATCTCGTCTTGGTCTTAAAGCGTTCCCAAAGCACGATTGATAACGTGATGCTTGTCAGAATGGTCAGTGATGATGGTCATCTCAGACGACGTCCAAATTCTTAAACTGAACAGTTAAATAATATCGAAAACTTGAACTGCACGACACCGCATAACACCGCACTAGGTTTCACTTTAGCATGGAGGGTACAGCTTACAATTAATTTGATATTGACTATCTGTTGAGTATATATAGACGTGGAGCACAGACGTTCCGAGCGTCTTGTCACTTAAGCTGCAGGTTCATCTACTTCCAGATATGTTGAATCTGACACCGAGTCTAGCTCGACTACGGTCCCACTTGCACAACAAACTCTAGTACAACAGGCACATCAACAGGAAAATCTGCATGTTGAACAGCAAGTTCCTGAAAATCCAATAGAGCCCTCGAAATGGTCAGAGATTGAGCCTGCTCCTGATACCCTCGAAAATGTTCTTTTAAATGAACCCATTGATTTCGTTGCTTCAAAGATTGATAAGGGATCTCTTTGTAGAATTTGCAACAAGCACGAAATTCCATCTGATGACGTACTGATCACTTCTCGCCATCAGAGCGCTCATAATCCTCCAGAAGGCTACACTGCTTGCAACAGATATGTGTCTGGTGGGATGTGTTCCACCATTCAACACATTCATTCGTCAAGTTCTAAACTTCATAAGATTAACTTCGACGCAGTTACACCCGAAAAGCTATGCATTCCTGGTACGTACATTGTCTTCGTTCAATATTTGCATCGAGTACCAAGTGACGAGGAGATCTGATACGTATACTATTTTAAGAGTCGAAAGGGAAGACCTTCCTTGACTTACTTAGAGCCAGCAAAGAATTGCAAAGTTGTCACTAGCACATTGAACAAGTTAGGCTATTTTTGTCCACTCGGATTTGCACAAAGATGGATACCTGGACGTAAGTTCTACCACATCCGTTTGCTACGAGTTCGCCTTGTTAATTATCAAGCTTAACTCATATTCTTTATGTCATTTAGATATTTCGGCAAGACCCAGCGGCGCAGTTCTTATGGATGCCGTCAAAGTTCTCATGGCACTTCCGGAGAGGGATAGAGACATTGGAGTTATCCCCGATGAGAATTTCCTAGCCCATAATTTGCTAGAAGCGAACCATAGCATTGATCTAGTCCAAGTGGCCGCTAGTAACAATGACGATGGGATGAAAATAACTCGCCTTGAGCCAAGTCCAATGGCAGAAGTTGAAGAAAATGTTAAAGGAAGGGAAGAACGTGCTGAGGAAGGCGAAATTGTAGGTGGAAATGATGAACTAGCCATGACGGTGCTGATGTGGGCCACGAGTTCTTGGCTAAACAACCCATAGACGACCAATAGCCTGCTCCGAAGAAGAGATTAGTCGTGAAAGTTTCTAAGACACAAACTTCTACATAGCCTTCACCCGTTAGGACTGCTGAGAAAACTCCTCTTTCTTCTATGGATACATTCTCAAGGTTGAGGCCGATTCCTACCGAGTTCAGCTCCTTTAGCATTGGTGACATGAACCTCGAGGGTCTTGATTACCTCATCCGCTTTAATGGTGACAATGTGCTCATCAGCATGGGAAAATCGCTCATATGAGCAAAGCTCCACAACATGGCCCGTCGGGTGGACAGTAAAACACTCACGCACACGTGCACTTCACAGCGCTATGTTGCACTCGGTTCGTGTCCTTACTCATCGAATCTAACTTGTTCTTGTTTTTTTACAGAATCCATTAAGAGGAAAAAGTATATATATCAATCCTTGGAGGAAAACGTATCTCGACCACATAGACACCAGCCAAGCACATACCATCACAGTAGTGGTCGAGATTTAAAGTCTGGTTACCGATCTAGCCCATATAGAGGCAGTCGCAATAGAGGCAAACACGACAGAGATTATCTGTCGCATAACTCTGCATCCAAACGTCGTTCAAGGTCCTGGTCGCCTCCGCTAAGAGGCTCAGATAGGTATTCTGATCGCCGCGATGACTTGCCACCAGACGATGTTTCCCGTGCGATGTTTCCCGTGCACCTCCTCCAGCTTCTATTACAGTGTAGCATTTTACACCCTCTCATTCTAATCGATCCTCCTACCACATGCACCATAATAGTAGTTCTGAGACTTCCCATCATAGAGCTGACAAACAAACGATTGAAGCCCCGATCGTCAAGCGGAGCAACAACTTGTCGCCGATGCTCGAATGGTCGAACCAAGGGAACAATTTTCGAATGTTTTCTTTGACGGACTCATGTTCGTGCTTAACCTGAAGAGAATTCTGCCTGAAATCAAAAATACAGTCATTGCTTATGTAACCGACGTTTATAATCAATATAGCGAATGGGTACGGGTAGCTGAGAAAATATCCAAGGTCTCGAGAGAAAGGCAACTCAAGATTGATAATCTGAATCTCACGGCTGCGCAGGACAATAGAATCAGCGCCCATCTCAATGCTGAGTTTGAAACCTTAAGGAAATCATAAGCCAAGGCTAAGAAAAAAGCCGAGGACGTCACCAAGGCACTTGAAGATGAGAGAAACAAGCATCATGATGAGATTGAGACTGCGTATCGTTGGAATCACGCCTCAGTGTTGGAGAGAGATTTCTTAAACGTGAAGGTGATTGATCTATCGACCAAACTTGAGAGCGAGACAAAAGAGAAGAATGACTCTCTCCAATAAGCTTGGAACTATTGTGAAGAGCTCTTTGCTGCTCGTGATGAAAGAGACGACGGTTGAACCTGTCAAAAACGTGGATGCACTTGTTATGGAGGTTGAACTCGTAGAAAAGAGGATGATGGAGAAGTTCGAACCAATGCTCAACAAGTACAATGCCAACGTACTCAAATTCTACAATTTAGAGTGGTTCGACCGCGATTACCCCAGAGTTCTCGCCCTTGCTGGGGAACAGATCACTGAGGAATAAAAGGAATTCCTAAAAGGTGATGAGGTGGATCTGACCCAGCTTGAGAAGATCTTAGCAGGATATGAGCCGAATGTGTTAAAAGAGGACCGGTTTATTCTCCATCTGGAGCAGCCAATACATTGCACAAAGACTTAGGCGAAGGCTCCGGATCATTGCCCCAAGATGTCACTACTGGGGACACCTCCAAACCCAAAACTGCTCAAGATCCATCTTCGATCCTGGGGTACAATCCAAATCAACTCCAAATGCTAAAGTCCAAAATCCTTTCTCCCATCTTGAAAGGGATTTCCGGCGGCACTTCGACCCGCACCGAATCCCAAAGAGAAGGAGGTATTTCATTGACCTCGCATGTATTTCAGAGAGTTGATATGTCTTCGATTGACGTCGTTAATCTCTCTTTTTATCTCTCAAGTTTCAGGTCAGCCACAGGTCATCCCACTTCCTAACAAAGGTCTCCAGTCGAAGCAACAAGCGATTACAACGGAATCGATGATGGTGACAATTTCAATGACGGTGCCGACTATCCCGATTCGTTAAACTTCTGGGCCTAACGAGTATATGATAGATGATCTACAGGTGAAGGGACTGGCGAGTTCCAGTGAGCTCAGACTGACGATCACGTTGTTATTACTGGGTCCTTCGAGCCTCTCCAGGGACCCACCATAAGTAACCTTGAGCAGGAATTGGTCCCAACCAAAAAGGTCAAGCTGGAGAAGATAGAGACTTTTCCTCCGCTATCTATAGCTCTGCCCGGTCAAGCTATCTTTGCTCCGTTCACCTTTCCTCCGCTCGAGAGCAGCCAAAGTGTGCCTGTTGGACCATCGTGGAGCACTCCATTCAAAGAAAAAGAAAGCGAGGGAAAGATAAGGAAGCAATCGGAATGATCCGGTGCGCCATCTTCTACAAAGAAGAAAGATGGAAGGAGGGAAAGAATAGAATCAAGAAGTGATCACCCGTCTTCTTCGTGTTTTTTTGTTGTATAGCAGCACTTTAGGCTCTTTTTAATTGTTCGTTTTTGTTTTCTTGGCCGGTATTTGTGCAGACTCGGCCTCCGCTTTTGCTTCTTTAGTTTCAGTGACAATAACACTTGTATTTTTTCTTCAAAGTCTTATTTTGATTGTTAATAACAAAGACTTTTGTTTTGTTCAATCTTTGCTTGAATTTGTTTAAGTATCAAAGAAATTACGTTTTTCATTCAATGTACTTGTGATCCATTCATTTCCTTAATTATTAACGGACCAAGTCATTGGCCCATTTCGTGGTTAACCATCCTTTCATCGTCTTGTGAACATGAAGCAATCGTTAGAGTGTCAAGCTCTGGCATCGATTGGAGTAAACCATTCAGCATAACGATTCAGGTATCCTTTTTCAGGATAATGACATCCAATCGCGTCAAGCTCTGGACGCTAGTTCAAGCTATCCACTTAAGATCGTAGTTTACACATCCTCATCCAAGACTTTTATTTTCAACCACGCCTAACTCTGGACATAGATCAAAGCGTATAGGTAAGATTCCATCTTACACCGGGCATGATTCTTTCGTCTTGCCTACTTCGGGCAAAGTATTAGTGATTAGATGGTCATATCACATCCATTTTGAATTATATTGATGCCCACACATCAAGGGCAAGAGTTAGCTTATGGACGGTCAAATCACGTCCTTTCTGAGTTTATACTCATGCCCTAATTGCAAAGGCAAGAGTCAGCGGATAGACGGTCAAATCACATCCACTTAAGTTTATACTGATGTCCTCAATCCAAGGACGAGAGTTGAGTGACAAATGGTCATGTCATGTTCCTTTTGATTTATACTCCTACCCACATATCAAGGGCAAGAGTTAGTGTACGGACGATCGTATCACGTCCCTTTTGAGTTTATACTCCTGCCCGCATACCATGGGCAAGAGTTAGCTGGTATCGATCTCCAAACACCGAGAGTGATTGAACTTCAAGGGTCTGAACATGGACCGTAGAAGTTCGACCCTTGAAGTTCGATTGCCACCTATTTTTGGGTACCTGCACACCTACATAGCGCACATGCAGAAATATTCGACTCGGTCACATTTCACAAACTCTTAACCAATATAAAGATAGATCTGAAAAGCCATTTATTGAAAATGAAAAATGGCAGATTCTGTCTAATTACATGGCATCATTGAACTATGCGCACAAATTTATTTCTAAGTGAAGGCGTCGTAAATACTCTTTATTCCACGCCCTCGGAAGTGAGATCCCATCAATTATTGCAGCCTAAAAGTGTCATCTTCAAGTTTTTGTTCTATCATGTATGGGCCTCCCAGGTTGCCCAAGTTTCCATGACCTAGGAAGATTCGTTTGAGAACCAGGTTGTCAATCTTAAAATTATGATTCCTGACTTTGGCATTGTAATATCGGACGACTCGATTTCGGTGCACGGCTGCTCTCAAGTCAGCTTCGTCTTGCTTCTCATCGACTATATCAAGAGACTCCAGCATGAGTTGCTTATTTGTATGTGGATTGTAATGAATTACCCGATGAGAAGGTACTTCCAATTCAGCACGAATCTAGCCTCTGATTTGTAGGCTATGGCGAATGGAGAATGACCAGTCGTTGACTTATAAGTCGTTTGATAAGTCTAAAGTACCAATGGAAGTTCATCGACCCACTTGCCATCATCCTTTCCCAATTGTTTCTTAAGAATGGACTTGATAATCTTGTTTACAGCTTTAAATTATCCATTAGCCCGGGATGTGCCACCGCAGCAAATCTCTTCTCTATGCAATGTCGGTGGTAGAAATCATCAAAATCGGTGCCGTCGAATTGGGTTCCGTTATCGGTAACAATCCCCTGTGGAACTTCAAAACGACAGATAATATTCCGGACTACAAAGTTGATCACTTTTTTCGTGGTAATTGTGGCTAATGGATCGGCCTCGGCCCATTTGATAAGGTAATCAATCGCGACCATGGCATTTTCGCGCCACCTTTCGATATCGATATCGGCAACACGCCGGTAATATTAATTCCCCAAACTACAAATGACCAAGGACCGATCATTTGTGTAATCTCCGTCAACGGGGCTCTCAAAATCTTAGCAAACCTCTCGCACTTGTCACACTTTCGAGTGTAATCAGCTGCGTCTCGGTTGAAGGTTGACCAGAAGTACCCATAGCGGAGAATCTTCTTCGCCGGGATTTGCCCCCTAGTGTGGTCACCACAAGCCCCTTCGTGCACTTCTGTCAGGACTTGTTTGGCCTCATCGTGAGCAGCACACCAAAGCAGAGGGACAGAAAAACCCTTCCTATAAAGTACTCCTATATGATATACATCTGGAAGCTTGGTGAAGGAGTTTATGTTGCTCATTTCTCTTGTCACGAAGGATACCTCTCTGCAAGTAGCTTTTCATCGGAGTTATCCATGACTCCCTTTCAGGTTCAACCTTCAAGATCCAATCGATATCCATATGGTCGATGCTCGAAGTTGATAATATTTCCACTGGAACCAAATCCCTGAGTTGTGCATCTCTAGGACTGGCCATCTTAGCCAGTGAGTCGGCATTCACATTTTCCTCGGTATTATGTGTTATCGTATAATACTCAATGTCACTAAGCAGCTCAAGGACTAGGTTTAGATAAGGAGCTGGCCTTGCTCCTTTTGCTTGAAACTCTTTCCGCACTTGACACACGACTAGCTGGAAATCATAGAAAATGTGAAGTTTTTATCACCAGTTCCTTGGCAATCTTAAGTCCCTAATCAATGCTTCGTACTCCGCTTCGTTGTTTGTTGCAGGAAAGTCGAGTCAGGGCATAACAGACTGAACGTTCCTCGGGAGTGATAGGTACAACTCCAGCACCGAATCGGCGTTCGTTTGATGCGCCATCCGCGTACATCCTCCACCTAGCGTTTTGCTCACCATTGCTCTCCGGAATATCATTACGTGTAGTGAACTCAGCTATAAAATCCGTCAAAGCTTGACCTAGCTCTCCGAGGGCGATAGGTTATATCGTATTGGTTCAATTCGATGTTCCATTTCAACATCCTTCCGAAGTCTCAGGTCATTGCAAGACTTGTCGCAAAGGCTGGTCGGTAAGGACTTTGATCGGACGAGCCTGAAAGTACAGACGGAGCTTCCTTGAAGCAATCAACGTGCAGTATGCAAGCTTTTCTAGCTTCAGCTAATTTTTTCTGCTCCTGTCAATCGTTTGCTGATGTAATAGACCAGTTGGATGCAGACTTCCTCACGTACGAGAGAGGTACTCAAAGCACACACCTACACTGCCAAATATATAAACAAGTCATCGTCATCCACCGGCTTCGAGAGGATGTAAGGTCTCTTCAAATGATCCACCAAAACCTGGAATGCGTTCTACACACTCCTACGTCCAAATGGAGTTTCTTTTTTCCTTCAGAATTTTTCCCTTCTTAATTACGTCAAAGAATGAGACGCATTTGTCGATTGCTCTGGAAATGAATTGACTCAAGGCGACGACATTTCCGTTCAAGCTCTGGACCTCCTTAATTATCTTTGGGGCCTCTATATCCCTTGACGCCTTTATCTTTTCCGAATTGGCTTCAATCTCACGGGAGTTCACAATGAAGTCCAAGAATTTCCTTGACACAACGCCAAAAGTGCATTTCAAAATGTTTAGCTTCATCCCGTATTTTCGTAGAACGTCGAACTTCTCTGCCAAATCATCAACATGGTTTCCCAAACGTTGACTTCACAAGCTTATTGTCCACATAAACTTCCATCGAGCGTCTAGTCTAATCTTTGAACATCATGTTTACCAGTTTTTGATAGGTTGATCCAGGACGGTAATAAAGCTGGTATGTTCCTAATCCGCGACGTGCATTGGAATCTGGTTGTATCCAGAGTATGAGTCCATGAATAAAAGCAATTCATGTCTGGCTGTTGAGTCCACCAACTAATCAATCTTTGAAAGCGGAAAGCTGTCCTTCGGGCACGTCTTATTCAAGTGAGAATAATCGACACACGTCCTCTATTTCCCTTTAGCCTTCTTCACCAAGACTGGATTGGATACCCATTCCGGGTATAAGCCGTCGCGGATAAAACCATCGTCCTTCAGCTTCTCTACTCCTTTGAGTGCAGCAATCTCTCCGGACCCAGGCTGCAGCACTTCTGTTTCACAGGAACGCGTTTGGAATTTATGTTCAATGCATGGTTCGCTATCTTCAACAAGATTCCACATGTATCTTAGTGCGTCTAAACGAATACATCTAGATTAGCTTGGGGAAAACCAACCAACCCGTTCATCATTCTCACGTCGAGCTGTGAACCGACCTTCAAGACCTGTGTCGGATCATCCTAACTAAACAGAACGGCATGATCAAATAGCAATAGTCCCAAGTCGATAATAAAACTAGTTGTTCCAGGTCTGGGACGTGCATTAGAATTTGATTGTATCCAAAGTACGCGTCCGTGAATAAAAGCAATCATGTCCGACTGTTGAGTCCACCAACTGATCAATCCTTGAAAGCGAAAAGCTATTCTTCGAGCATGCCTTATTCAAGTGAGAATAATCGACGCATGTCCTCCATTTTCCATTAGTCTTCTTCACAAAGAATGGGTTAGATACCCATTCCGGATATGAGGTGTCACCAGCTTTTTTACTTCTTCTTTGAGTGCAATGATCTCTCCGGATCCAGACTGCGACGCTTCTATTTCACAAGAACGCATTTGGGATTTAGGTCCAATGCATGGATGGCTATCTCCAGTAAGATTCCACACATATCAGAGTGTGTTCAGACGAATACATCCAGGTTCACTTGAAGAAAACCAACTCCTTCATTCTCACGTTGAGCTGTGAACCGACCTTCATGATCCGTGTCGAATCATCCTGACTAACCGGAACATTGATCGTTAACTCGATGGGAGCTACTCTTTCATCCAGTGGCTCTTTTCGCGGATCCATATCCTTATGGAACCGGTTGTGCCGCCCGAGCCAAGGCTCGGGCATTAGTTATTATGCGTCCAAATTCTTGGTGCAGAGTCTCCTTTACACTTTTTCCTTTCTCTTCATCTCGCCTCCCTTAGCTCGGCGACATATCATTCACGGTCAAGCCCTTGATCTCCGTACACTACTCTCACGTCGTTCTCCGTAGGAAATTTAAACGTCAAACACCAAGGAGCAATAGCCGCTCTACATTCAGCCAGGGCTGGTCGGTCTAGAATTGCATTATAAGAAGAATAGATATCCAACACCACAAAAGGCACGACTTGCACTCACCTACAGTCGCCCTCTCCAAGTACCACAAGTAGTTCCACATCCGATTGACTCCGTAGTTGTCTCGTTAAATCCCTGGATCCGAAATTTACACGATTTCAAGTCCTTGCCCTCTAGAAACATATAATCGTAGGCATTTTTGAATAGAATGTTGGTCAGACTCCTACAGTCAAACCAACACCTTTCGTGCAATAGCGGGGCCAATAGTGGTCGTTATAACCAACAGGTCAATCGTCGGGGATTACATACCATCATCATCTCTGTTTCGAAAAACAATGCCATCTGTCATGGTTCTGAACTGTTTTATCGAAGCTCCATCATCAACTGTCAAACAGCTCTCATTCTCGGTATGCTTAAGAGCACCAACATACCTACCCATCTTGTTCAAACTCTTGTCGGCTGGATGGGGTCCACCGATGATTGTGTTATTTACCAAACGTTTTTCAATCTGCCTAGGCTCCTCACCACTAAGCCCGGCCTGCCTCCGTTGGTATGTCGACCTATGGGGGTTGGAATTTCCGTGTGCGCTGTCCTGCAGGGATTTCACAAATTGCTGCAACCACTTTTTTCGAATCAGCTCATCAATCATATCGTGTGAGTGCCTGCATTCATTGGTATTATGACCGAGGGTCTCGTGAAAACCTGCAGAACTTGCTAGATCTCCTCTTTCTTAGTTGACTCCTTTGGAGCCGGTTTCCTGTATTGCTCGATACCTTGAGTTGCTAGGTAGATATTCTCGATTGAGTTATTCAGCTCGGTATAATTATCATACTTAGGAATCCTGAAGCGATTCTTATTCCTGAAGCGAATCCTATTATCAGGCTTTCGTATTTTGGCCCCATTGTCGTTCTTTTTCTGGTCATCATTCTTGTTGCCAATATTTACATCCACGTTTTAGAATTTCATTCAGATTGCGGTGCAGCAACATTGCTTTGTATTACTTCATTTAAATTTTCAGCACCGTTCCTCCAAGGACGATTGCGTGCTTCCAAGCGTAAGTACTGATTAGCTTTTCTATAAAAAGCATCAATCGTCGATGGGGGTTTCCTTTCCAACCATTCCCCAAGTCTGTCTCGGGATGAATCCCCTAATCAGCGCCTTTAAAACTACATCATCGTTGGGATTCGCTACTTCCGCCGCAGCTGTATCGAACCGGTTCAAGAACTCGTTTAATGACTCTTCCGCTCCCTGGAAGAGGTTTGATAATGACATCACATCTTTCGAAAGTGCGGTGTGTAAACGAAACTGCTCCAGAAATTTTCATGACAACTCGGCGAAAGACGATATAGCTCTCGGTGGGAGTCGAGTGAGTCACGTCGTCGCCACCCCTTCTAGAAAAATTGAAAAACAACGACATCAGACGCTCAAGCAGAGTCCATATGTCATTCATACTTCATCAAGTGTTGCATTGGATTTGTCTTTCCACCAACGCATTGTTGGCATTACAAACCTCCATTGATACCTTATGCGCAGAATGTCCTCAGTAAACGGATTTCAAGAGAAGTACCACATTCATCATTACTTCTAAATCGGTTTTCACTTACAAGTCTCTTGACCATATCTTCCATATACTCTAGGTCTACAGATTCGAATGAAAGGCGTTGATCAAGATCCATTCTGAGTGTTCGACCTGACGAACACTCTCGGGTATACTCTACCTGGGTTCTCCAGGCTCCAGGAGATACATTCATCCAGCAATCCCCATGTTTGATCCCGTGTGTTGTATCAATTGCAGCAGCTCGATATTCAGCATTCCAATCATCCACGGCATGATCAACAGTCAGATCCACGCCCCCTCCAAAAGGCGAGCTCTGGGCCCACCATTAATTTGATCGGTACCGATCTACAAACCCAAGTTGTGGGTTTGCCTTCTTCCTTGATATTATGTCCTAACAGTGTTTTTGAGTCCTTTTCTGCTTTCTATCCCTCCGTCTTTGGTCGGATGATGAGGAACTTTTTAGATTCTGAACTTGAATCCCTCCTCCTCCTTCTGTGTTAGCTTATTCAACAGCCTCAAGTTCTGTTGTATCCACTGGTTCATCTCATTGTGACTCTCCTTGAATCTATCATCCATCTGCTTCATTATTTGATCCATTTCCACTCTGATCACGACATCAGCTGGATTCTGGATCTCTGGTTGTTCTGGTTGGATAGCTTCATCTGCAGGGTGAGTGCTTTGGTTCTTAGCATCATTAGTAGCTCTAAAAGTTATAGTATGTTCTCTCCTTGATGGAGCCATGGCGAATAACTTCCCTTAGATTACTGAAAATCTATGTAGTAGAACTATTTATAAGGTTGGAAAATTGGAACTATCTCCTGGATCTATGAAATTCAATAGTAGATGATGGATCCAAGTAGCCCGAGAATAAGAGTTCTTAGGGCAAACACTGAAATGTTTGAACCAAAAAATGGCACAAATACCTAAAAGATTAAATAGAAAATAGAAAGTGAAGAAAGTTAAATGAAAAACGAGTAGAAAAAACAAACAGCAATTTATAGTGGTGCGGCTAATCTTGACTTACGTTCACTTAGTGATTTTAATGATTAGATCAATGGATTATAGACAGTTGTTCTTATGGATCGGTATAAATCCGACAGTGATTACAAAAAATTAGAGTAAGGAGAAGCATGAGCCAAAATATCCTCAGAAATGAGTCATACCCCTCTATTTATAGGCGTATGAAGCCTAAAATCTCGCCCCATAATCTCCACGTCGTTTTTCATGTCGTAGACAATTCTTCAAGAAAATAGGTGGACAGATCATCAACAGTCATGGATCGGCATGATTTGGTGTTAGCTTCGTGATTCTATACTTCTTCGCACTGATATTAAGTTGTTTCTGAGTTCAAATGATGGATCTGTCGAATAACAAAGTTGTTGATTCAAGTGCTCATGGAGATCGACACAAAATTGCATGGGATCGACAATCGACAAAACAACACCTGAAATAGGATTCTAGCATCAAGTATAGTAGGTAGGCAGAAGTTGGGCAAAATTGGATGAAGGAAGTTGGATCGTTATCGATCCAAGACCATGGATTAGGGATGTCAATTTCCAGCACGACCCGAAGCTTACACAAAAATTAGCAGGTTGATCCGTGAACCCGAATTTGACCCATTTATAACCTATTTATACTTACATGGGTTGACCCGACCCGATTATAATTCGACCCGTAAACCCGAAGTTGACCCGTTTATGACCCGTTTATAACCCATTATACCTTATACGGGTTGACCCGACCTGTTTACGACCTAACCCGACTCGATCCGGTTATAATCGGGTTACACGAGTCGGGTCGGGTCAACCCGTTTATAATTGGGTTGGGTTCGGGTAGAGCTATTTCTGACCTGTTTAATAAATGGGTTAACCTGATCCATTTAAAATCAACTCGAACCCAACTTGACCTGACCCGAACGCGACCCATTGACAGCCCTACCTTGGATCGATGCTGATCCACCACTTTGGTGGATCGTTTTTTTTTTTTTGTTTTGTGGTTAACTATGTGCCTTATGATTCTGTTTGCGCTTGATTTATGGACTTTTGGGTTATCTCTCTGGGCTTCCTGTCTTGATAATTTCCAAATTCGATTCATCTAGTCTATCTGAATATGGCATGATCAAAAGGCTGGATGACATTGTGTGTGTGTGTCCGGAATCGGCTATTTGGATATAAAATTAAGCACAATTAGTGACATAATATATCTGCACCGTTGGGTCTTATTATGTTCACGCATATAGTTGAAATCAAGGGACAACCCAATAATTAAGATTCAGCGTGTCACCATTTTGTGCCTCAATAGATTTTCCCTATATATACACACACAAATAGCGTTCAAGCATCAATTAGTTTGTGCATACATGATTAATATTGTATCACAACTTACTCTGAGAATATTAATAAAAACAACTGGAGGTGGCTGGAAAACGAGTTGTGTTTTATGTTTTGCATTTTTAATAATGTGACAAACGGCGAGGAGAGAAGTTGGAAATTCTTACTCATTATTATAAAGGAGGAAGGGAAAGGAAGAATGTAGTTTTTTGTATTTCGTAGAAGAAAAACAAGAGAAAAAACCATTTTTCAATCTTATATGTTAAAACCACTTTTCAAATCGATTTGTTTCCACCTTATTCTCCCCTTCCATGCATATGTAAGTACACGTTGAAAACGTAAAACTCATTTTCAAACCACACTCTATATGATTATTATTTTCATATCAATAACCAAATGTGATTATCTTCGAGTAAAGAAAAATTATAATAAAATGCACCTTTTAGAACTAAAAATAATATAAACATAATAACAACATTATAATAATACGAAGATCGCTAATTTTATGCATTTTTAGATTCTTAAGGGGGACAAAAGCAAAAAAGTAAAAAAAATAAACAATATAAATTTTTGCATCGTGTGTGATTTAGTGTGCTTCTCACTTGTTGCACTGTGGGACCAAAAAGCTCACTCCTCGTCATGCACCATGGTATGCCTTTCATGTATGGAGTATGACTTGTAATGCTTCGATGTGTGTGTGTTAAGTTTGCCTTGTTTTATGAGAATAAGTCCATTAGTCGTTGATTGGATCTATAATTATATTTGAAAATCAAAACAGTGTTTTAATACCATATTGTCATTTTTGGAATTCATAAAAGTAGTCATGAAGTTAATCAACGTCGGTTAGAAGAGCAAATATAATGGCTGCGTGAGTGAGATGGAAGGTAATGGGGACTAGCCGGGCAATATTCTGCGCATGCAAAGGATGCTCAAATGTTAAACATCTAACTTGTAGGATTGACGTGAGTTGATTAAGTTAGGCATTTATCTGGGAAATATGCTAAGCGCTTTGGTGTTAGGACTTGTCTGTAATCAGTTGGAGTTCTGCTAAAAGGATGAGCAATAAGGGAAGGTGGACGCTTGGCAGATCAATTGGAGAGGCTCTATGGTTGGATGTCGAGGTGTGATCGAAGTCTTGCCTTAATCGGTGTTCGGAAGGACTTCGAGCAAGAGGCGCATGAAGAGCATTGATTCTAGAAGAGGTAAAGTACTTACAAAAATTTACATACAAGATGTTAGCAAGCTAGTTGTGGCATGTGCTATGATAAAAGGGTTGCGAGTATATAGGTAGCAAGCCAATCAATGAAAATCAATGTCATGCTCGCAAAATAGCAAACAGACATATGGAAGGCTAATCGATGGTGATCAATGGGAGCTTGCGGTGCGATAAGCAATTTTGGAAGCTAAGCGAACAGGGTCTACTGGGAAGTTCAAAGATGTCTGAAGATGATCAAACTTAACAAGGAGCGACCTTGTGACCCTGTATCAAAATTAGTGAACTACCTAAGAGGTACTTGCCAACATGTAAACATATGTTCGTGTGTTAGGTGTTACCCAATTTACTTTGGACATTAACATACCTATACGTGTGGCTCGTGCTCGAACTACAATGGCGCGTCCTGACTAGCATGCAAGTAAGGTAGATCTAGTTCTAAGACTTAGGTGCATAGTTGGTGCAATAATCTTATCGATCAAGCGATGGTCCAAGAGAGTATCTAAAAAATAATTGTGAACAATGTGCAAACGTCATGATGTTAAGAGTAGGATTAGCATGGACACTTGTACTCGAGGGGACGCCAAGCCCAGTGTGTGTCAAAAAGGTGTACTATTACAACTAAGGCCAAGTTGCAAGCGACAACGAGTAGATCGTTCGTAGATCATTACTTAAGAGTAGATAAATAAGTTGTAGCTTATTACTCGTACAGTTGATTCATAGCAATGTACCAAATCGATCTTAGTCTAGTCGTAGATATATAAGCTAGGTTCCTATATATGCAATGATTATTTGAGAGCAAGCTCAAATATGCGATCGAATGGCGTACTCCAATCCATTATGAGGTCGAAGGGTGTACTTCAATCTTTGAGGTTTGCATGTGAGGTAGGAGAGTGTACTTTGATTAATGCAAAATAGTCAACGAGTTTGAAACAATGTGTCTCCAAAGAGCAATATGTTGTGTAGTATATTTTAGATGTAAAATTAGATGATGTGCATTGGCACATATTTACACTCATGACTTACAATTACGATACTGATCATAAGGAGTAACTCTCATCAAACTGATTAATCGGACTCATTTGCTTTCCTTCGTAAGCTGTTGGAAATAATGATGTTTATCAGTTTTCCTGGCTGAGTCGCATAAGTCGTCGCTCTCTTTGAGACGTTTCATTGCTCTACGCAAAGTGTGCAAGACAGCTTACAGCGCCGCCTTTAGAATAAACAACCGAATACAGTATTCGGCGGACCTTTGCACTTGAGGTAAGTCAACCAGAGTTAGTGCCTTTTGATTGCTCCTTTTTGGCAAAGAAAGATGGCATATTAGAAAAATAGTTATGGAATGTTGTTCTTTTTATCTCGTCTATTCATTAGTTGACAAAAAACGGGTTTAGTGGAAAAAAATATAAGATCACGTAGTCCAAAAAAATAAATCTAAATGAGCGTTATAAAATGTTGTTCAAAATATTAGACCATTTCAAAAAACCATTAAAAAAATTGTATCAAAAATATAAGTTTCACAGCACACCAACCCAACCTGATCCGGATCGGGTCGAGTCGATCAAAGCGCATGTGATGTTCACGCATCGCTCACTCCTCAATACAAAAATAATATTGGGTGCCTAAAGGGCCTATCTTAGAAGCTTAAAAAAACCTATGTAAATATAGATCGCTCGATATTCATTATGGTGTGGGACTCAAAAATTCCAACAATCCACCACTTGATTTTTAAAAACATTTTCAAGTAGTTTTAAAAAGAATATAAGATTGTATATAAACAAATGTTCTTTCGATTTAAACCTTTAAGTAGTGAGTGAGATTCGGATTATGCTAGAGTGACTCAATCTTGAACTTTATCTTTGACATCGAACCACGTACAATCTTTCTAAGGCGCAATCTAAAAGCTCGTGCGTTTACAATCATGCACATGTAACCCGTATAGCGAACGCTTTAGGAGTTTATATCTTAAAGCTTCATCAGAAACGGCCACATTTCCATATTCACATAGATGGATCTATTAAGAATACTCGTGTAGCTTGGTACTACACTCCACATAAAGTATAGATCCCATTAAGAGTTGTCGTTAACTCATCATTTAATCGCTTTAGGAATACATGCTTATATCTGTTGTAAGAGAATAGCATGTTCAGCTTATATCAATTCATAACATGTTATTACCTATTGAACCTAGTTATTGGAATCTCCAGTTATTTAGGTCGAATTACCATTGCGAGTGACTCGTCATCGATCTAATGCAGTAGTCTTATTACTGTAGAAGTTTGATGGACTTTCCTCCTGACCAATCCTTTCATCAAATGATCTGCCAAATTTTCATCACTACCCTACCTACAATCCACTTTTACAGCTTCTGAAGAAAGAAATTCCCTCAGTGTTGTGCATACGACACATTTGTCTCTTGTCGTTACAGAGACGGCCATAAACTTTTACGATAGTCGTGGTACTATCGTAACGGATCAACACAGCTGTTATTGGTTTTTGCCATAAAAAAATTTCAGCTAGCAGATTCCTTAAGTAATCTACTTCTTCACCAACTGTGACTAATGCGATCATTTCAAACTTTATGGTGGACTAAGCCAAAATAGCTATTTTCAAGATTGTCAAGAAATAGCTCCACAAGCTATACTAAAAATATAACCACTTGTTGCTTTGGAGTCATTGGATAGTGTTCCAGTCTACATCATTATAACCTTCAAGGACGGCTGGAAACTTTTGATGATGTAACTATGACGATCGGGAATTTTATCACTTTGATTTATGAATATTTAATGTAAATTATTTAATTAATGGTTTTTAATGGTCAAATAACCCTCTTTTAATTGATAAACAATGACAGTAAACTTGTTTTGAAAGTTTGTTTACAAAAATAAATAGTCGTTTAAAAATTGAAAATGTGATCGAAAACCGTTTTTTGAAATTTCGACTTTCCATCGACTAAAAGTTATTGGAATATGTTGTGCACACTAGTGTATATATGTGTACATATATACAAATAAGAAAAACAACTTTACTAATTAAATGATTTCGTTAAAACAAATTTTAATAAAGTTACCGAAGTATTAAGTAAAAGAGAAGACTTTTATGTTCCCTTAAAAAGAGAAAAGGTATAAATATTATTACATGAGGATGTTAGAAATAGAAGTAGTGATGGCTAAGTGACATTAAAGGGTGAGTTGTCTAATTTTTGTGGAGGGCATTAGCTTGGGGTAGTTTGGTAATTTACCAGGTTTTAATTCCTATCGAAAGAACATATTTTCTTCCGTTTCCATTTTGATTTTCAGTTTTCATTTTCTTACTCTTCTTCCTTCTTTCTTCCTCTTCATTCAACCATGACTTCCACAAAACTACTCCAAATTAAGTCATTCTTTTTTTTGAAATCAAAGAGAATTCAATAAGCAAGAATTTTGATGTTTGTCACTTTTCTAAATTTTGGGAGTAGCCATGTCAAAATCCTTTTTTATTCCTCGTGTCATTCTCTGGCCCAAATTCGTAACTCCGAAAATACCTCATATTCTCCAAGCTATAACTTTTTCAAAACAATACCAAATCCAATGATTCTTTTTTTGAACCGAAGAGAATTCAATAAGGAAGAACTTTCATGCTTACCACTTTTTCAAATTTTGAGAGTAGCAATGTCAAATCCCACTTTTGTCAGTTATTTTTGTCCCTGTTTTTATAACTTCGAAAACACTTCCTCTTCATTCGGCCATAACTTCCATAAAACAACTCCAAATCAAGTTATTCTTTTTTTAAAAACCATATAGAATTGAATAATGAAGAACTTTCATGTTGGTCACTTTTCAAATTCATAGAGGAATCTTGTCAAAAACCAATAAGAAAACTTAAACTTAAAGTTAACCATATTTTTGTGTGTAATTGTTGTATTAATTTGTATGTTTCTTATGTTGTGATGCATGGATCTTTGGGAAGAGGGGTTTGTGGTCGAGCACTAGTGGGTTGTTAGAGGAGGTGAAGCAAGGCCAATGCATGAGAAAAGGTGGTGGCTTTGGTTTGTGTTGAATTAAAATGAGATTTCACACTTTTAATTAGTTTAAAATCGACAAAATGTTGCAATAATTTGGTTTTGCTTATATGGTTGCATGTATTTATGTTGTGATTGGTATAGTTTGATTCCTGCTCGAATGCGGATGACATAAATAATCCATTGTATTGCAGGGGACAAAAGCAAAGAAAGAAAGTCGAAGTAATCGTAGCGCATAGGTCGCGACAATTCACTTCGAAGTGCATATGAAATGATTTACAAAGGACTTTGTAGAGAGGGACTCAAAAAAGTTCCTCGTCTTTAAGGTTTTTATATTTGTGTATGTAAATGTTGTGAATGTTGCTTAATATAGTTGACTTATTATTGGTTTTATTGTGACGTTGAAATCTAGTGCTCGCTTTTTAACGATTTACAATTTGGTTTTCTAAAATGTTTGAAATGGTTTCCGAACTTGACTTTGGTTTTTCAAACTCTTTAGCAAAAGTATTAAAATGGTTTAAATCATAAATAGAAATAGTAAAGTTATTTGATTTACCAAAAAAACAAGTTTTAAAAGTTATGATCTATATAGCGACAGTCGCTATGGATGCAGCTTTGAAAATCTTTGATTTTTGTTAAATAAAAGAGTTGTCTATTTTATATATTTTGAAAAATCTTTTCAAATGTGTATAAGAATTTTAAAAAAAAAAAAAAAATTATTTAGTTGTTTAGACAAAGAGCTTTAAATTTTATGCTTTTGTTTCAAAAGACAAGTTCAGAGAGTCCAATGTCGGATAAGCACGAGTTATTCGGAAACCACTTCGAATCGGCATAAGCGTTCAAATTGGAGACATCTTGAAGATGATGGAATCAAAGACGGAGCTTTTTGAAGTGTAAGGATTACTTGTTATTAATCCTAATGGTGATTCTGAAAAAGATGTTGTAGAAGTAGCGCGTTTGGTTTATTCATATCATGAACAACTTGTACGGATGAATGCTGGCATTGCATTGTTGTTGGAGGACGGTGTTAGCACTCCAAGTGGGATTTGCTAAAAAGATAAAACATAACTTCAAACCTCACAGCCGGGAATTACTAAAATTAGGGGAGATGAAGCAGAGTTATGTGGGTCGCACCTATTATGGTATGTTATCACCATTCTAGATCACCATTTTTGTATTTGATATATGCATAGGAACTCTCTGAAAAAAGGTGATAAAGTTAGGGGTATGCCCTAGATGCAATTATGAAATTTATTATATATATCTAACTCGTTGGCTAATCTTGTTTGAAATAAAAGATATTTTCTTTCTATTATATACTGATATAATGTGATTGTATTAATTAATTAACTTGATTAAAAGTATATTTAATAGAAAAATCCATAAATGATATATTTTGTAATAGTAGTTACAAAGTGTTGTAACCGTGAGTAATTTATCACAACGAAACAAATATACCATTTTAAATGTTACTAGTCAAGACGCATCGAGACTGGATATCGATGTATCAGTTGAGATTGGAGTACGTAACGCTCTCCAAACGTTGGGCAGTGCATTACTCATGACTGTTAGGGATACCTAGGAGTTACGTACTAATAGTTATGGGATAAATATGGAACGACTCGCTCGATAGTTTTCTGTTGGTTAAAATGTCAAACAGAAAATATAGATGTGACTGATTTGCACAGTTCACTCGACTGGAGAATACTGTGGATCTTCAATATGAAAACTCCGCTTTGATTATAGCCAAATCAAGGCATAGCATCCATCGAGTGACTATAGTTGGATTTAGTGGAAGTATTGGAAATGAAGCACTATTCAAGAGAGGATTTGTCTCCTCGGTTATATGCAGTTAGTATCAAAGTCAACTCAAAGTCAAAATCTCTGGCCAGAGCATTTCGGTTAATGATAATTGTTATTATTGAACCAAGGACTTTGTATTTGGACTATAAAGTTGATAGTGGATGAGGTTGGAATTTTGACCATTATCAAATTTCATAAGTCCAAAATGATATAGTTTTGACGAATAGAATTGGTGTAAACAAATGTCACAACTGGGTAACGCTTATTAAACTAAAATTGGATTTTTGCCGAAATTGAGTAAGCGATAAATTTAGTCATGTCGCACCACCTGCTAAGTGACGTGTGAACGTTAACATTAGAATAGTTCGATATTAATCGCTGATCAAATTTACACTCAAGAGTTACACAGTCGAAATGATGAATTCCTTTAAGACCGAACGATTTAAATAGTATAATTGTTATAAATTAGTTAATATTTATGAAATATTAATTATAAAATTTGAATATGATTTGAAAAATAAATAATGATATATATATCTATAACAACTATAAATATATCGACCGATATACAATATCGACAAGCGATTAAATTAGATTTAAGTGCATAGTATTTTGGCTTGGGCTTAGATGAGTTTAAGGCCCATCATTAGGACTGCAAAATTTCATTTTTTAGAAGGTCTAGGGGTGGCTAAAACATAGTGAACTGGCTTGGAGATAATGGGTTGAGATCAAGTGAAAATGGGTAAAAAGGTTTTCCTCGTTTCTCTCTAATACAACCATATATATATATAATAATGAACTTTTTTTGGCCCTCATTACCTTCTATATTGCTGATTAAAACATAGCTCTCAATCCACTTCAAAATTCTCAAATATATTTCAAATTAAAATAATGTTGTTCAATAGTTAGAGGTTGGTGATTCCGAACTTGCAATATGACGAATCAAGAACAGTAAAAGAACGAAAAGTTATTGCTTCAACGTGGATTCAAATGCATCATTAAATTGGTAATTTTAATTCATTTTACAGTAATTAAATTATACTATATGATTTTATAATAAGCAATTTCATACCTGTTTAAATATATTGCTACTATATGTTTAGTTATGTGAGATTTTTGTAAGTAGATGTGGCTGTCACAAATCAGTTAGGTTATGTACATAATTTGTTTATACTATTTGATTTATGTATAGACAAATGTTGTTTGCTGTACAAAATCAATTTGTGTAATTAATAAATTTTTTATATATACTTATTAATAAATTCATTTACATATATATATATATATATATATATTAGATAATATTTCTCTCTCACAATAGCATATATGCATATATAAGATATATATATATATATGATTTAAGAAATTTAGTACACTTACTTATATATAATATGAATTTACAAATTCAAAAATTAATTATCATACATATATTCATATTTTTACATTAAAATTTATTGAATTTTTGAATTGTTTATTATATATAAAATAATTATTACATTAAAAATTCAATTTTATATTTTATATCATTTCAGAACATAAAGAAAAAATTTAGGAATTTTTTAATAAAGTTTATTATTTTTAATAACTAATATTATTTCGGAAAAACTGTGTATGATCGATTAAAAATAATAATTAATTGAAAAATTCTTTAAAAATTTTCGTAACCTTTCATTCATGATCCTAGAATTTCTGAAATTTTAAATTTTGAATTTTTAATAATATATTATTTTATATTAAATAATTATTGTCGAAATCAATGTATTTGTTTTTTAAAAAATAATATTTCAACTTGAAAAATCTCCAGATTTTTTCCAAGCTCTATTTTATGATCCTAGATTTTCGAAAATCGTAAAATCTAAATTTTCATCAATAGATTATTTTATGTTAATTATTTATGCATGAAAACATTATTTTATTCATAATATATACAAATTAAAATACTAAAATTATTATGTTTGCAAAACTAAATTAATTTTGAATTATAAATAATTTTTAATAATTGTTCTCTTTGTGTGTGTATATATATATATATATATATTTATCTATATATAAATGTTTTATGTTCATATATTATATATAATATATTTATACATACATATGTGTGTATTTTGTAAGACAAATACATGCACATATTTGAATAACATATATGACATACAAAATGAACTAATATGTCTGTTGCTATATAAATCCAAATATCTACATATGGGTATATTATACCTTTCACGAATTATTATGTTACACGTGCACTCATACATATATGTATATGATACATTTATGTATAAAATAAATCAAATAAAATTGATTTCATATCTTAATATATTTGAATTAAATAAAATAAATGATTTTATTTAAATGAAATTTAAAAATGTTCCAATTCGGTTAGACTTCATAGGCCCAATAAAAGATCCAATAGTGTAAAAAAATTAAAATTCACTCATAACTTCCGCCGCGGGCTAGTCCAGTTCCAACAAAAGGTTGCAAAGCAATTGAAGTGATGATATATTCGGTACTATCCAGTAAAAGGTGAGCCGGTTCTGTGTTGATAGAGGGTCTAGACGAGGCGCTCCATATGTTTTCTAAAGGTGTACTATGGTAGGTGGTACCCGGTGCCTTGTCGTTGTATGAATCTATGTTCTAATACGTGCCTTTACGGACTTAGTTGTACATTTAATATGATGGAATGTAATTAATGTAACCATTTCGGCTATGATTCAATATTTATTTTAAACTTTAAACATTATTATAATATCACTGAATTTTTTATTTAAAATGGTTTGGTTATCGTAAGGTAAAAATCCATCCGTGTTTACATGCAGCGTGGTCTTATGAGATACCTTTATTTTTTAAATAGGTTTTATAAATATAACAATCCATATGATTGAATTTCTCACGTTGGTTTATCAGACAGATCCGTGTGTTATTTTCTTAAAATACTCGGGTCAGACCCGAGTATTTTTTCATAGTTAGCTTTGGAACTTCAGGAGACGACCTAGATGTTTTCCGCTGCATTACTTGTTTGAATTTGTCAGCATTTGTAAAAACAGACTGTTATAACTGTCCAAGCTGATGATAGGTAGTTACTCTAATTGTTGTAAAGTTTTCTTTTCTTTATTTAAAGATCGTTTGAATGTTATATGTTACTCGTCATGATGTGAAATTTTGTTTTGTCTTTTCTTTTCTTTCACCCCAACAATCTGTCTTTCCGGCACTTGGATGTTCGACACGTGAATACTGTGGATGTATTCATATCGACTTTTGAGGATCGAAAAAACGGGTCATCACAGTAACCAAGGTCCCTAGTTCTTTTAAGGTATCTCATGACTCTTTCAACGGCATTTCATTGTTCTATACTAGGTCTACTAGTAAACATGCACAATGATCCACGACATAAGCAATGTCGGATCAAATATAAGTCTAATAAAATCAGTGGCATACCTAAAGCTGCCAATGATGCTCGCACAATCAGATTCTCTTAAGTTTTCACTGGCGTTCTTAAATGTCTTTACATTAGCATCATATGTTGTACATGCAAGTTTAAAGTCAAAGTACTTGTATTTCTTTATATAAAAAATTAATCTTGTGAGACTGACCTAAAGAAATTCCTTTTTGAACCTAGTAATCTTAACACTAAGGATTACATTTATTTCTCCAAGGTCTTTCATATCAAAATTGACACTTAATAATTTTTTGACATCATTAATAGCTTGAATATTTGAAGCGAATATAAGTAAATCATTAATATATAGGATTATAATAGTGCAAATGTTAATTTCGGATTTTTAATAAATGCATTTATCATTTTCATTCACTTTTAAATCCATTTGAAATGATTAAAGTATCAAAATTTTCATGTCATTGTTTAGGTGTTTGTTTAAGACCGTATAAAGATTTATCTAATTATCAAACTTTATATTCTTGATCAATAATTACAAAACCTTTAAGTTAGTCCATATGAATTTCTTCTTCTAACTTACCATTCAAAAAGGCAGTTTTAACATCTATTTGTGGATTTGAAAAATAAATTGCAACCAGAGAAATTAACACTCACTTTGATGTTATTCTAGTTACAGGTGAAAATTTATCAAAGAAATCAATGTTTCTCCTTGCCTAAGGCCCTTAGCTAGGCGGTCCTTATATTTCTCTATCGTACCATCAGGTTTAAGTTTCTTTTTAAACACTCATTTACAGTCTATAGCTTTAAAATCAGGACGTGAATCAACTTAGTGCAAGTTTTATCGGATTCAAGATTCCATTTCATCATTAGTTGCTTCTTGCCAATTATCGATATCAGTACAAGATAAAGTTCTTGGAGATTAGCAGGATCCTCTTTTATGGTATAAGCAAAAAAAATAAGAATCGTAATCTTTATTTATTCTACCTCTTTTATTTCTTTTTCTAGGTTCAGCTTTGATATCCTGAGTAGATTGATTATTCCTAATTACAAGAATATTACTAGCAGATGTGCCTTCACTATTTCTCATTTTAAATGAATATTCATAAAAATCAACATCATTTGATTGTATAATGACATGTGCTTACAAATCATAAAATCTATATGTTTTGATTTTAATTGCATATCCAATAAAAACATATTCATAGACTCTACTCACTGGTCTCTAATTCTTTTAGGATCTAGAATTCGAATGTCAAACATCCTCTAATTTCTAAAATAAGACAAATTAGATTTATGATTTTTCACAATCTCACAAGGTAAGGTATTGTTTCTAGATTCAGAAATTCTATTTAATACGTAACAAATAGTTAATAAAATTTCACCTCATTAATGTGATATTGCACTTGAATTTAATAAAATAGCTACAACTAATTCGGTAAAAGTCCTATTTTTCGTTCAGTTTTACCATTTATTTCATATGAATAAGGTGTGGTTCTCTCATGAATTATACCATGTAGGTTATAAAATTCAATAAATAAGCTAGATTCATAATTTGTTTCTCTACCACCACGAAGTCTCTTAATTTTCTTCTTAAATTGATTTTCGATTTCAGTGACAAATAACTTAAACATGTTTAGTGTATCACTTTTATTTTTCATGAGATATACATAAGCAAAATCTGAAGTCGTCAATGAATGTGATAAAATATTTTTTATCATCCATTGTTAATACCCTGTTAAATTTACATATACCAGAATGAATGAATTAAATCTAAGAGTACAGATACTCTATCAACTGATTTATGAGGGTCTTTAATAACTTTTATTTGGCTACAAAATTCACACTTATCAAAAGCAGTTTGTGACATTTTAGGAATTAGACCAAAGGTACTCATGTTTTTAATTATACACGCTTATTAACATGACAGAGTCTATTATGTCAAATATTAAAGTCACACAACAGAAAAGTGAAACTAGTTATTTTATTTGATTCAACATTTAGCTTAAACATCCGCTCACTAGCATAACTCTTTCCTACAAACATGCCCTTATAAGTTAAAGTGTACAGATCAACCCCAATCACTTGGGTAAAACCAGCCTTGTAAAGGAGAAAACCCAAAACCAGATTCATTTTGATTTCTGGAGGATGCAACGCATCTTTCAAAACTACCGTATTTCCAAAGGAAAACTTTAATTCTACATTTCCAATGCCACCAATTGTAATGGTGTGAGAATCTCTCGGCAACACTTCCTGATTCTCAACAATAGCGTATGTGTTGAGCATAGCTATAGCTCAAATAGCAGATATGACGTAAGACACCAATATCTATATACCAACCTTTTGATTTATCAACAAAGTGAATCTCAAAAATCTTAATCGCAAGAGGCTTCTCAGTCAGGTTAGCATGTGGTGCAAAGCTAGGCCTATTGTTCTGACACTTGTGTGCCATATAACCTAGCTTTCCACAGTCGTAACAAAAAAACAACTGCCTAGAGTCGCTCTTTTGGATGGTTTTTGTACTTTTTGATTCCCTTGCGAATTTTAATTACGTTTATTGCGGTTACGGTTATGATTCTTAAAGATTTTAAGACTCAATTTCAGAACCACGGGCTTTGTCTTTTTAGTGTTGTTCGTATGTGACGACAAACACTTCTTTTTTGCCTTATTTACGAGCCTCCACCTCAATACGGAAGCAAACGATTAAGTTCTTTAAAGAAAACTTCTTAGTCTTGTACTTGAGCATATTCTTAAAGTCTTTACAACCTGGAAGTAGTTTGTCGATAATTACAACAATTTGAAATTGTTCGTCTAAAACCATACAGTCGCAGATAATGTCATTGGCGATTTTCTGGATTTTGTGCAATTGCGCCTCCTCTGACTTATCATCTATCATCTAGTACCTCCGGGAGTGGCCGACTGCGTACTTTTTAGCACCAGCCTCCTCTGTTTTGTACTTCTTCTACAGCGCCTTCCATATATCTCTTGCTGACTTGATGGAGTTGTAGTAGTTATAGAGATCATCGCTCAATCCGTTGATGTAGTTTTTGCATAGGTAGTCATTTTCCATCCATATCTGTAGTTGCTTTGTTCGGTCGTCTGTTGCCTTTTTTGGCAGCACTAGCTTCTCGGTTGTGAGCACGTTCACTGTCTTTCTTATAGTCAGGTAAAACTCTATCTTTTATCTCCATCGTTTGAAGTGGAGCCATTCAAACTGAAACAGTTTATTTGCATGGACAGTAGCAGTTCTAGACAAGTCTTCGATTCCAGACATTGTCTTAAAATTGCTGGAAACAATGATTTTTGCCAGCCTTGTTGGCTGCGTCGCGTACGTCATCGCTCTTTTTGAGACATTTTGCCGCTCTGCCCAAAATATACAATGCGGACTACAAGCAGTGCCACCTTCAAGATAAAACAGTCGAATACAATATTGGACGAACTTCTGCATTGAGGTACGTCAATCAAAACTAGCACCTTTTGATAGCTCTTTTTTTGGTAAAGAAAGATGACAGACTAGAAAAATGATTATGGAATGTTGTTCTTTTCTTCTCGTCTATTCGTCAGTTAAATTGACATAAAACTAAGATAATGTTGGTGGTTTTGTGGGGAAAATGTAGGAGTGCGTAGTCCAAAAAAAATCTAGAAAAATTCACATGAACGTTATAAAACATTGTCCAAAAAATATATTGATGTTTCGGAAAAAAAACGTTAAAAAAAATTATATCAAAAATATAGTTGGCACACCACACCAGCCTAGCCCCGTCCAAGTCAGGTCAAGTCTAGTCGAATTGGTCTCTACGTGCGTGTGATGTTTATCCATGTGCTCCATCCTCAATACAAAAGCAGCATTCGGTGCCCAAAAGCACACCTTAGAAACTAAAAAACCTATATAAACATATAGGTTTCTCTCAATAATCTCTATGATGTGGAACTCCAGTCCCTTATGAGGTCGAAGGGTGTACTACGATCTTTGAGGTCTGCATGTGAGGTTGGAGAGTACTTCGATCGATGCAAAATAGTTGGCGAGCTCAAAAGCAATGTCTCCGAAGGACAATGTCACGGAAGGACTATATCTTGGGTATAGACGTAGAATTAGACAATGTGCATTGGCACATATTTACGCTCACGATTGACAATTACGATACTGATCATAGAAGTTACAGGTAATT
Organism: Allium cepa; assembly: GCA_030765085.1. Taxonomy (NCBI): domain Eukaryota; kingdom Viridiplantae; phylum Streptophyta; class Magnoliopsida; order Asparagales; family Amaryllidaceae; genus Allium; species Allium cepa. The sequence continues at coordinate 561,675,978 of CM060938.1, forward strand.
AAACCTGTCGAACACGTACGAGCTACGCATGGAATTCAGATTGGGGATCCAAAGATGGGAGTTCATTTTGATCGTTATATACCATAATTATTATGTTTATTTCCATTATGTTCATTTAATTATGTGATCACGGATTGTTTCACTTTGCTACAGATAGCTATTCCCTAGTATTGGACATGTATCGACTGAGTAGAAGTTTTGTGACTACATGTTGATTACTCTGTTTTATGTACTTCGTACATTTTTCTATTTTGTAATATCTATTGCAAGCAAGTTTTATCAAGTAGTAGTTTGTTCGATTGACCCCATTTATGTAGCGACCTCTCATTTGTTCCTTGGCATTGAGGTTATGGACGGATAAAGGGTTGTTACAGCATGTGACTTGTTATATGTCAATATCTACAATCTTGAAATTTGTCACAAGAGGATTGTGTGTATCCAAATGCTTCAGTAGTGTTGTATCCGGTCCCATCTCAAAAAGTATCAAGTTGTTAGTGAAAAATCAATTGATTTGTCAAAGCCTTGTCCAGATATGTTTTCCCAAATGCTTATCATGATTGATTATCTTAATATGAGTAACTTTCCTAAGCATCTCATCCGCAAGACAAATAAATTGATGTAAAAGTTGCTTCTTCCATCTCTTCCAATTCCTACAGGAATCTATTCTTCAATTTATCCGGCTTTGAAACTGAATTATACATCTTCTTCCCCAAAACGCCTTCACGATAATTATAAAATACTAAAGTAACCAGCATCATCATTCCGGCTTACTGAATAATTGCTAGTATTTATCTCTAACCGATGCGCCATTAAGCACCAATCTACGAGGTGTTTGCTTTGCTCTTATACCAACGGTAACTGAGAGCAACTAAACAATCAAACAAAAAATAAACAAACTCAAAATGAAACACAAAAGACATGATTCCATGAGGTTCGATTAAAACGATCTATGTTCTCACCCGCACCAATTCTTTGTGAAGCACCAAATAAACCCAACTTTTATGAAACCCCGATGAAGAAATTCTTGCTCAGAGAAAAATCACTCTATCTTAGACTTTACGGTATACATGATTGTTGCTACATTGCCATTGAAGAGAAAATGAACTAGGGTAATATTAATCCACAGATTAATCTTCACCGCACGATTTATCCATTGTAGCCATCTGAATTGGTCCCAAATGGGTCCAAAACCTAGTGTGGCAGCTGGTGATGCCCCACTATTGACAGATATGGCGTTGTGCCAACACCGCACACCTCCTACTAGCAAATGTTACCAGCAGCAACTCTTTCCTTTCTTCTACTCTTTCTCCTTGATCTTTTCTCCACTTCTTCGTTTTTTCTCTCCATTTCGGTGATGTACGGTCTCCATAAGTAATACATTAGTAAAATGTATTCCCCTTGGTCGTCTCATGGACTCCAAATAATCAAAATTCTAGTTAGAAGTGAACTTTAGTGCCCTTGAAACTGATTCTAAAAAACCTTTTTTCGCTTGCAAATGCACCATTATGATCAAATTAAGAAAGAGGACCTGCATAATTGGTCTCCTTATTGTTGATAAGAATCAAAAGAATATCATAAACCAATGGTATTTCTATTTACTACAAGTACACTAACTGTACTAAAAAAGCCAGTAATTTAAATTCCAAAGGCAAATACGAGTGTTACCTGGGTTAGTTCCAGCAAAAATACCATACCAAAGATCATCTGTAATAAAAGATGTTGCTCTTTCCACAGCACCAAGATAGACACCGGGCCCAAGGTTAGAAGGTAAAGGATGAAACATTTTTTGATTTGGATAATCTAAATCAACTGCAACATGTCGATTCGTAAGAAAACCAACTTGTTTGTTCCCAGATCTACTCTTGACAATTGCACCAAGAGTTCCATATGTTTCTTGACTTGCCACCTAAATTTAATAACAACCAAATATCAAAACTTAAAATGAAATGGATACCAAAATGATTATCCAGCATTCAATAGATAATCCTTTGAAATTGTTGTAGATATATAAATATCTCTGTTAAAGAACATACTTCCACATTTAAATTAGTTGAGAGAACAAACCCAATGTACTGAACACAGACGGTCACTTCAACATTGGTATATTACCACTGGATGAGGCATACGTACACCGAACCTTTGTTCAAACACAACAAAAGTCTTTTGACAAACAAAAATCCGAATCTTAATTGTCCCAAAAGATGGGGTTAACTTTGATACAGCATGATAGTTGTTTTTGGAAGTGAGTCAAATCACTTTCGTCTTCCTACTTTTTGAATAAACGGAAGTAAATATTTATCCTTCTTAACATTATCTTATTAAGAACCCACGCTCATATCCCATATATAACCATAATGCAACTGAACGGCCTTATTCTACCATGGATCAGACATGTTTTTCCTTGTCGTAACATGTTCCATTAGATTCTAAAAGGCCAACGCTAGCTCACTCAATCAAATTCGAATGTGTTCCAGATTATACTCACACCTGGCTACTGCATCTGATATGTTAGATGTTTCCATCTCCTTTCTTGCCATGACTGTTTATCTATGTTTGTTTCAGGCTTTTACCTTGATCAGATTTTGTTTATGCTCGGGTTATTTTCTACACAACTCAAAGTCTATTTTTCACTTTGAATAACTTTCTACAATCTAGATGTTTCATGTTGTTCGTGTTTGAATATTTGAACTTGTGGGCCACCTATCTTTATTAATAGTTGGAATAGAAATACAGTTTTTTAATCCGACTGTGCAGTTTCAAAAATACTCTTATATGCAAACAAGAGGTCAGAAACTCGAATCTTATTTGGAACAAAAATTAACATCTGTCTTCAAATAAAATTTTTGAAACATAAATAGAGTTACAAGTTTCAAAATCTTATTCTAATAAAAAATACATTTTTTTCTTTATATTTTTCAGTTTATTTTTATCAACTACATAGAAATTTTAAATTTAATAATCTTACAAGGGGCTTTAATATGCTTAATAAAATCTCGTGTAAAATAAAATGTGTTGTAATATTTCGGTGCAACGCCTAATCAAAATTGTCAATTATGGAATAAAATTAAAAGACTTATGGATCTCATTGTCATGCTATTAAGGCGTAGATACGGGATGTAATTCTAATTTGTTGAAGGACCAAATTAGAAAATAACAACTGTTGACGCCATCCAAATATCATATGAAAGCACTAATTCTATTAAAAAATTCAAATCAAACAAGAGAAAATAGCTAGAAAGTAAAGAACAAACAAGAGCTTTTATAGTAGTTTGACAGTCTCTGACCTACATTCACTTTATATTTTGTTATTAGTTGTCTTCTCTCTGTATTACAATGAATTATATCTGCTCTGACCAAGGTCTAGTGGATATCAGATTTACAATTTCTAGAGGGTTTTAGAGTCACTAGTACAAGGGATTTGCTGATCTAAGTCGTAGAACAGCAAATAGTATTCTCCTATGTGACTCTATTCGAAGGGAGGTAAGAGGTTTTAGAAGAAGACTCCAGTGTCAGAAAGTCTCGTCTGGAGAAGAAGATCCTTCCATTTTTATTGTCATAGGATTGGTATTTATAGAGAAACAGATGCATATAATCAGAAGCCCAATTAAGTCGAAGCCCAGAAGAAAGCCTAACCACGCACGTGTGAGCACAGGGTCCATGTGCCATGAATATCTCTCGGTGCCGAGAAGTTTACTTAGTTGCAAACTCTCAACTTTTCCTTGTATTGTTCTTTCATCTTTGATTCGATGCACTTCAAACTCTTTTTCATGAAGGTTGAGTCGATCCCGACGATTCCTTTGATAACACTCGCATTATCCAGTTTTCGTTGCTTTCTTCTCATCAATCTTTGAAGTTGTTTATCCACTCTTCGAGAAAAGCACTTGATGACGACTGGTAGTATCGGGCGAAAGTATGAGAAAATTCCTCTCGGTACCGAATGGCTTACTTAGCTTGACTTTGCTCCAAACTTTTTAAGTTCAATTATCTTGTTAAGCATGGTTCCAAGTCCTTGAATTGTCTAGTCTTCATTTTGGCCTTCTAATTCCAATTGAAATTTACTTTGATAAAAAAGCGGGTTAACACCAATATTATAAATAGGGAGTTATGGTCCACAAATTAAACAAATTTTAGTAACTTTCTAACATTCTTCTATAGAGAGGCAATATAAGATCTAGGGTCTGTGTCTATTTGGAAAACCAAAACATTTTTTCTTAATCAGCGATGATGGATTCAAGTATCGCTTCCGCTAATGTATTTAAATTTCTTCCGCTTTATTCTCAATTAAATCGATATAGATCAGATCTAAGGTTTCAAAAATCGATTATTGCTAAAGCATATTGAAAAATTCTAACAAGTTCTATCAAAGCCATCCATTATTGATTTGTTTGAGAAAATTATTTCAATTGCAATCATGATTTTTGAGGATCTAAAAATTTCGTTTTGAGAATTTTGATATGAAATCGGAATGATATAGATATCCAATCGTTCTAAACAAATAATTTTTTTATTATTATTTTGTATGGATTCGGTAACTTGAAAATTATTGGTTTAAATAACTTGTTTATTGCTTTATCACCTATATAAATTAATGTAGTGGATGTGTAGATTGACGTAACCATTTATGTAATTCATCTACTTTTAATTCAGTTGATAGAAAACCATGGTGGATTTGGTCAATTTATTTTTTATATATTAAAACTACTTAACATTAATATTCTACATAAATCGGTTTCCCATATATGCGCTAATTTTTCAGCTACAGCTAACCTGGATCATGTTAAACAGTGATAAGTTCATAATCATTTCTTGTGGATTTGGACAAAGTCGGGAAGTGTGATTAGAGAATATGATATCGATATAACAGCCTGTGCAATAAGTTTATATTCACATGGTGTCATTGGAGCATGAGTAGTTTAAATAGATTTTAGTTATGGTGTCATTTTCAGACTGTTGAAATGAAATATAATTATCAAACAATTTTGATTCTGTAAAACGAGTAAGCTACACCTTTTGTGCAATGGATATAGCCCTGCAGATAAGTAGTCCAGGAAATGTTTCTCTTATACTGTGTGCGTTTTTTTAATACAGTGTGCTGAACTTTGAACTTTCAATTTTATTTTTTATGAAACCGAGTTCATGTATTGAACTCTTATCATAAATTCATGTATAAAAAATCATGAATACTTGCGTTATCAAATCCTCACAAGTGCTAATCATTATGCTGCTACTTTTATGACCATTACGCAAATTGAAAATTGATTCCTTCATTACAAAAAAGGTAATGATGGGGCTTAATGTTCACAATCATGGCTACCCGTTCATGCTCACATATAAAAAATGTTGAATGTATCATAATACTAAAATTTCGACGTTTATTCTGCATTATTTTAGGGATTTGGTCCTACGTAGAATGCAATCTGAGTATTAATTAGCCGATGTAGCATAATTTAGTACACCTATATAAAAAATTAATAATTATTTGTTAATTTATATATTGTTGGCGTCAAAAATGGTCATCAACACTGATTGAATGTGAAAGCATAAATATCGAATAACAATATCCAAATAGCGACAAGAACACAGATCACATAATAAATTGCAGAAAAGTAAATGAACACGCAAGTTTTATAGTGGTTCGGCAAACTCCGACCAACGTCCACTTAATCTTTTACTTATACTATAAGATTATAAGTACGGTTGTTTTTGCCTTAGAAAATTAGTGGAGGAAGAACCAAGCGTGATGAAAAATAGCCAGAAAGAAGATCCCTACAATGAACCATATCTGTTGTATTTATAGATGAAGCCTTACATGGATCGGGCTAAAATTTCACTAGAAGAACCACCAAAGTCAAACGACCCAACCCACAAAATTTGTGGTCGACCGCACACAACAAGAACGATCGGTGCCTATCGTTTTTATTTGCACGTGGGAACCATCGATCGATATGGTGGGTCCTACATGTCCTCTAATTCCTGTTTCTAAAGTTGTTTTGTCGATCGCCCTTGTAGTAGTTGAGTTATCGATCGTTCATTGTTGATTTGTACAGCTAATCCGAGTGATCCGTAGCCATATCGATTCGGCCCGATCCATAGTGTACGGGATGGATCGCACCCGATCAATTGCCTAGGAAAAGTGTCAATTACAGACTTAACCAAATCCAGAGTGCTATTATTCGTATGACTATCATCCATAGTCTTATCTATAATCGATCTCCAATCCTGCTCTTCGGACTTTCTGTCTTGATGATCACGAAGTCTATTGGGTTAAATCCCCCCAAAACATGCCTTGCGGTAGGAAGGTGTGTTTTAAATTGCCATAAATCCAAAATCCGAAGTCCATAGTTCATCAACAGCCATATTATCCAATTCGAATCCAATCCGTTGTCAATCGAACCCATGATCTCTCTAGATTGTTAGCGAAATCCATGATCATTCCGAGTCGATATCCAATTTCAAATTCACGATGTCTCTGGATCGTTTTATCAAAATCTGTATCCATCTGAAGCCAAATCCATTGCCGTTCGAGGCTTATATCCAAATCTGTGATCTCTCCGGATCCTTACCGAGCATAATCCATACTCAACGTCCGAGTAAGCCGATCATGTCACTCTCCAAAGAAACGGCGTTACTTCATGTACTCTGGTTTAGTGTCCCTAAACATTAAGTGATGTTTTGGCCTAAGTCTTAGACCAATCGTGGTCTCTCCGGGCCCTTGTCGAGCATAATCCACACTCGAAGACCTGAGTAGGCTGATCATGTCGCTCTCCGACGAAGCGACCTACTCCTTGTCAGACATAATCTATACCTAACGTCCTGTTGGGTTTCGTTCTCCGACCTCGACTCTCCGGTCGAGGACGTAATCCATGTATGAGTCCATTCTGTCACTCTCCGGTAAAGGGACTCACACCTACGATTATTGCCCCATCACTCCGGTCGGGTCGTGTCTATCACGATCGGTTGATGACGATCCGTAACCCCGATCCAGGGTCACTCATGTTTCCATTCGATGCGGATGGTGACTGCCCATGTTCCACCGCCGTTGTCTGATTCCTCACGCACTGCGGGTCTGTCGTTCCTAACGTGCTCCTCAATCATATCCTTTAAATGCATGCATTCATTCGTGGTGTGCTCGTTCAATTCGTGGAACAGGCGGTGGTACCTTCCAGACATACGCTCTCACTCCGTGGAATCCCTTCTTGCTAGTTTTTGATAGGAGAGTCACCCCCTAGTGTCCAGATAAATATGTTCTAGGCTTTCCGCCAAATCCGAGTAGTAGAACTTCGGCTCCCGCTCTTTCCATCGCCTTTCGTCCCATCATCCAGTTTTTGTCTGGCTTTATCATTTTTATTTGCATCTTCTGCTGTTGATCCTCCACTTTGCACAGCGTTCACCTTCGGTTTGTCGGCACGTGCGTCTTCCTGCTACAGGAACATTTCTGCTTCATGATAAAACTCGCCGAGATCCATAGGTGGATCCCGCACCAATAATTCCTTGAAATGCATGTCATCGGCAATTCCTAATACCGCTGCCATCAAAACCATGAAGGGCTCTGGTCGATCTACTGATACTGCCGCGACATTAAATCGTGTTAGAAAATTCTTTAGAGACTCCGGTCTTCTGTTTCAGTATTGCCCGGCTCATTCAATTTTGGGTCTCGAAATGTGAACCCTGAGCTGTCTCATAAATCTTTCGACAAATTCCATCAATGTGCCAATAGAACCGATCTTCAACTGCCAGAACCACAGTGCAGCTATATCCATCAGATACAGGGAAAAGCATCGTGTCATGACTTCCTCTGATGCCCCCGGTGTTTCCATGTGTCGTATATATCTCATCATATGCATAGTTGGGTCCAACTTTTCATCATATACTTCCAGCGTTGGTAGTTTAAACTCCGGTGGATTCCTAGCATTCCTGAAATTAGGAGTAAATGGACTTCTATTTACATCCTCCAGATCCATGTTCATCCATCCTTCATGCATAGCTGCCTGATCATCTCTGCAAACCTAATCATTGTCATCCAGCGATAGTCTCCTGTCATCATTTTCAAACTGCCCCGTGTCCACGATGGAATTCCGGAAAGTAGTCCTTCGAATGAGCATCCAAATTTCGATTGGCACCAAACTACACATCACCGTCCAACACCGTGCCTAGGATCGATCCAGCCTGACCCGAGGGAATAACCCAGAGTCTAGATCGATCGGCATCGATCCTTATGGATGGATTAGGGCCAATCGTTCCTCGTTGATCGGGATGTGCTCCATGGCTACTCTACTTCGTTCCTTAGTCCAGCTGCTCCATTTCCATGGTCCCGATTCTTATTTCCAACTACTCTTGCCGCATCAACTCATTAATCCAAGTTGTTATTAGCTCCTGCTACGCTATTCCCTTGGTTCTGTGTTCCAGCTTGTCCAATCTGTCAGAGTAAATTCTACATCATCTCCTCCTGTCATTTCAGTATCCTTTCATGCATAGCATCCATCATCGTTTCTATTTCATCCCTGATGATGTAGATAGATGTTTGATTAACTCCAGCTCCAGAGGAAGCCCCCTGATTCCCTCTATGATGGCTCATTTCCAATAGCGCCCTCCTTGTTGATTGTCTAACTACTGCTACAAATCTAAGCTATCTAGTTGATTCCAAAGATGAACTCCAAATCTACAGAGGTTGGCTTTCTTGGTGAAAGCGCCAAAATGTTGACGTTAAAAATGGCCAACAACACGGATTGAATATGAAAGCACCAATATCCAATAACAACATCCAGCATGGATCGAGCTGAAATTTCGCCAGAAAAACCTTCAGAGCCAAATGACCCCACCTACAAAATTTAGAATCGATCGCACACAACAAGAACAATCGGTGTCGATCGTTTTTATTTACACATGGGGTCCAGCGATCGATATGGTAGGTCCCTCATGTCCTCTACTTCCTGTTTCCGAAGTTTTGTCGATCCCCCTTGTGGTTGTTGAGTTATGAATCGATCATTGTTGATGGTTGATTTGTATGGCTAATCCGAGTGATCCGTGGCCATATCGATTCAGTCCGATCTATAGTGTACAAAGATGGATCGTACTCGATCCATTGCCTAGGGGAAGTGTCAATTCCAGACTTAGCCAATTCCAAAGTGCTATCCGTTTGAATCCGTACGACTAACGTCTATAGTCTTGTCCATAATCGATCTGCAATCACGGTAGCCATCTCTCTAAGCTTTCTGCCTTGATAATTATGAAGTTTGTTGGTTTAAATCCGCATGTGTACTGCCGTGCCAAAAGACCTGTTAACATATATGTTAATCTGATCATGGACACAACAACATTTACGCATTCTAATTCAAATTATAGATCTCATATAAGAGATACTGGTTACTAAGTCTTTTCTAGTATATACGCATACATGAGGGTTTAAAATAAATTTAAATATTTTGGCATCTCTTTATAAATTATTATGGCTATGTTACATTCTAAATGAGCTAATTGAAGCAACAGGTCAACAAAATGACCTCTTTTGTTTTGATTGTTTATGAAGAGTGTTTGATATATGCATGTATGTATTCATGCAGCCTTTAATTGGCTTAAGGGTTAATATCTTGCTGAATTACACAGACGTGTGTAATGATAAATATATAATAACTATATGGTTTACAAGTGAATAATTAATCAAGCCAAAAGAATATTACTATTCAACATGAATTTATTGTCAACATTTGATCATTATAATAAGAGTATCGATTACAGTTAAATATTATTGTCTGAAGATTTGCATTAATATTGTTTTAGGATTCTTGAAAGGAGACTTACCAATTATTTGAATTTTCCATTGTTTTTTTTATATAAGCATGTGCGGTTAATATTTATTTATTTTTTCCATTTTTGATTAATTTGACTATAGTATCTATCAATTTGAATAATAATCATATCTAGTTTGGGACCAGCTTTAAGGATTAGTAAGAGAATGTGTTATTTGTTCTTGGGTGCATGGATCTGGATCTTGTATTTATGAGGATCACACCCGCCTCTATTACGGTTGAACGTTCTTATAACGTTATGAAGAATATTGCGAGGTGGGATAGTTCAAACTGTAAAAGTCAAAGGATCATAAAATACAATATCTCGAAGAGCTTACAGGTATAGTATTCGTAGAGATAAACAATTTTAAGGAGTTCTTTATTGATAATGGGAAACAAGCACACTCAGTAGTGCTTGATTCTATGAAGTCAAAGTAAACGAAACATAAATAAGTACTCATTTAACAAACACTGTTAATAAAAAAATAAGATAAAGAAGTCACTAAGGTCTAGAAGAAAAGAAATAACATAATGATGTTGATAGTTGTTTTTTTATGGAATGTATGGACACATTAAGAGAATTGTACTAGATATCATGTATGTTGTATCAAGAAAAATATATTTTTTTTAAGTATTTTCAAAGGTAAATTTGGCTTTAGTACGTAGAAACACTTGATGGTTAGATGTTGGTACTGCTCGTGCAAATTTTCTATAAAGGCTTAATTTCTTAAGCTACAGAAATTCAATAGATGTTGGAAGATACATCCATATAGGTAATGGAATGTCGTTAAAAGTAAAGTATATTAGACATTTTTTTAAGTTATTATTGAGATTTCAAATATATTGTTTGGATTTGTTTAATATTGTTACTGTCATTTAGACATATTTCGATTTTCTATTTTTAATATGAAAAAAAATTATGTTATTTTTGTTCATTTAGAAATAATAAGATTAATTTTTCAGTAAATCAAACATCGGTGGAATTGAATATCTTAATGTTTAAAATATAACTTCTATATGCTTACGATAAAAAAAAATTGTAATGAAGTCTCGAATTTGGATTTGGTGATTAATATGGTTATTTGTTTTATCATACCAAATAACTACAGGACTAAAAATATCAAATGTTTTATTGATATTCAAAGTCATTTAGAGTTCTAAATTTTATGAAACCATATTAAGAGAATTTCTTTTTAAGATCAAAACTGCAACAGTGTAAAGGTTTTTTTAGTGGGAAGGGGGAGGGGGAATAAAGCATGGATCAATGTACTTAAAAGAAAGATTATTATCTTTGATTTCAACTACATTTACTTCTTCTGATAACAAAAACAAATAACTACAGGACTAAAAATATCAAATGTTTTATTGATATTCAAAGTCATTTAGAGTTCTAAATTTTACGAAACCATATTAAGAGAATTCCTTTTTAAGATCAAAACTGCAACAGTGTAAATGTTTTTTTTAGTGGGAAAGGGGAGGGGGAATAAAGTATGGATCATTGTACTTAAAAGAGAAATTATTATCTTTGATTTCAACTACATTTACTTCTTCTGATAACAATTACAAAACCAAACTAATACAATGTTATACTAAATTCTCTTCACGTTGAGGTTAATGTTTCAGGAAAACAAACTCAACAACCTTGGGGTGCGATGTCACTAAGGAGATCCACATGCAAAAGAAATACCATTCGGGATGATATGTAGTATTTCCCTATAATGGATTAGTGAAGATGATTATATTTATTTACATCAATTCATACAAGATATTAATTTGAAATGTAGGTTTAAAATATTAATATATATAGTGTAAATCTAGATAAGGCAATAAAATTCGAGAACTTCCCCCCACCTTAAGCTAACAAGACCATTGGTTATGAAGTAATGAACAAATATTCAAAACCAAAAGGAATTCAGTGGATAATGTGGAAAGATAAAAAAATGCTTATTTGTAGAAAATATTGCTCTCAAAAGGAAAAAATTGTTCACTTAATAAAGTGACTTTCTCTTCGGTTTTACTAAAAGACTCTTTAGAATTACTTTAAGGCTTGGTGCAGCGTCAATACCATATTTTTCATCATGTTATCACCTCATTCGATTTTGAGGGAAAACATTACGAACAATTAATATCATAAGTTCCACGAGGGTAAATTTTTATTCTGATTTTGCATGTTGATGATAAAATGCTTGTCAAAATTATTCAACTATATTGCACGAAAGTAAGATAGATATTTTTTAATAAACTAAGATTTTTAAACAAAAATCTTGGTGATGAGTCTTTTATATTAGGGATCTAAACACATAATAATTTACAACAAAACCATTATTCTCAAACAAGTTTGGATCGACTAGAGATGGAACCCAAAACTAAGTGACAAAGTCAATTTAAAAGCGATAATAATAATAATAACAATAACAATAATAATAAACCATAATAATAATAAAATAAAATAAATAAAGAAATAATAATAATAAGTATAATAAAAAATAAAGATAAAAGTAAATATATAAAGAAATTTAAAAAAAAACCATGATGATAATAATAATATTATAATAATAATAATAGCAATAGAAATTAAAAAACCAAACACTAGTCTTGGGCTCTTATTTATTAGTCATATAAACTAAAACTTATAACACTACCCCTAAACCAATCCTAAGTAAAAAAAACTCGTAATCATGGTTCTGCTACGTGGATCGCTAACTTTCACGCACTCTATGTTATTCAAATATGAATGTTTTAATCTCATTAAAGTAGTACTAATTGGAAATAGACATTTATATATTGCATTTCATGTAATTTCAATGTTACGCATCCATGATTGATTTGTCATTTGATTGTATTGATATATGTGACTATTAATGGATTTGGTTATGATAAAAGTAACGAAGCCCGCTTTGATCCTTTGTTAACATAGTTGATGGACGAGATTGTTTTGGATACAACTTATGTTATGAGTAGCAAATTTTGAAGCTTATAAAGAAAAACACGTTCATAAAGTTATTGCATATGTCACTCAGGGAGAGATTGTTGGAATATTTCAACTTTGTCATGCATGTAAAAAGAAATATGTTATGTTTCTTTATTTAAATTTCCTCTAGTTTCTTCTTAATCAAATCAACATGGTTCGGATGTAGGATTTCAAAGATCGATTATTGCTAAAGCATATTGAAATTTTCAAACAATTTGGTTTTGCAAAATTTTACAGATTCCAGTGTACATGACTACATAATAATATTAAACTAACTTAAATAAATATGTACATAATAATATCATCATAACAAATGTCTTTCTTTTAATATGAGTGATACTTTATTCAAGTAGAGCACCTTTTTAATGTCTCAGGGGCTCAAACTCATGACCTTTAAAACCTCTATCTAAAAAATGAATTAATCAATTAAATTCGTAATTATTATTTATGTATATAATCTATGTTATGTTATTGATACATTTATATATCTAAATGAGTTTTTCGATACCATTTTTATTAGGCAAAACCTATTGGGACATAAAATATATACACAATTGGTGGCACAGTGGATCTCCACCAATTGGTGGCACAATGGATCTCCGCCATTGGATTGCGCTCTGATTTCCATCTCACATATAAGAACAAAAAGATTTAACAGTCCAGATCTTTTGTGTCACCAATTGTGTTTTATTTTGTGTTCAAATAGTTGGCCCCTTATCAGAGAATATGGTATAAATATTGAAATTTTCATACTTTTATGATTTATTAAACAAATCAATAAATAATAGTTTACTATTTTGGTTCAAATAGTTTTAAGATTACATAATTAATTCTTACACGTGGAAATGTAAAATATTATTAGAAGCGAACTAAGGAAAATTTGTAAATTGTTAATAGAAATGTTAAAAATGAATGTATTTTGTGCTGCACTATAAGATAAATTTATTTAGATAAATGAATTATACACCCCTAACCACTTGAGCTAGAGGTCCTTGACAACAAATGTTTTTTGTTAGAAATAAGTACCATGTTGTATGCATGACTGAAATGTGATACTTGTCTTTTATAAGTAGCTGATGTTTGTCATTTAAATAAATTAATACACATGCATTATGACATATGTATATCATTTCAAAATGAAATACACATGCATAATGATATATGTTAGGATAGTTGTAATAACTCGATGATGGTTGGAGTTATTCTTATACAAATCATGATTATGACAATTACGTTCTAATGTTGTCAAACATAAGATATTCTATCAATGGTGCCATTAAGGAATTGAAGTAGGCAACAAATTATAGTGGGGTAAATCATATTTTTCCTCCTTTTTTCTATTTTATAAGAGGATCTTATTAACTTAATCAAGTTTATGACAAGCAAAAAGGTATGTTAACTTTATACTTATGTTTAGCATCTACATGAATTGTTTGATTTAAAGACAACCATACTATAAAGATTTTGAGAAAGTTCTTTTTTCCCTTACAATTGGTATCAGAGCGGTTTGCAATTTAATTTACCTAAAACAGTGATTAAATTTTCTGGTTTTAGACCATTTAGGTTTGCATCTGTTTGCACCAAAAGTTGGCACAAACACCTAATGGATTGAAAGTAAAGAAATAAAGTGAAGAATTTTATTTAAAACAGAGAGTAAACAAGCAGAAACAGGAACAAAAAAAATTATAGCAGTTCGGCGTTGATTTTCTATGTCCACTTAAACAAATTGCTTTATTAAATACTTACTTTTCTAGTTACAGAGGGATCGGATTGTAATAGATCCTTGATTACAATAGAGTTGAAGTAAAACAGCAGTATAAAGATTCCTAAAATGAACAATGAACTCTATATTTATAGATGTAGACCAAATATTTTTCTGATACTTCGCCAATAGAATCTCACGATGTAGACAAGGTCAATCAAAAAGTTCTATGGCACAACTCCCAAGTATGAGCGATCGAAGACGAAAAATCAAGATGGCCACATGGGGTCATGCAATCCCTCATGTAGGTTCCCTCCATGCTAGTTTCGTATTTCCAAAGTTGTTTCGCATAATTGCCTACATGTTTTTTGGAGATACCAATCGATTGGTTTTTGTTGTTTATAGCCATAGTGATCCAATCTGATCCCCTACCTAGGAAAAGGGATGGATACCGATCCCCTACCTAGGGGAGGCACTGATCCATATTCAGAACATTCTAGAGAGTTTATCTCTTGGTCTCGATTGATCGTTGCTTCATACCATTGTCCGTGCATGATCTCTGGACTCCGTGATCATTCCTCTAGGCTACTTGCATTGTCTACCGTCGATCTAACTTGTTCAATCAATCTTGATATAGCCGGGTCAAAAAGCCGGATAACACGTGCCCTCCAAAGTACATCTTGTTTCAAACATGAAGTGCTTTGAGTCGAAGCAAGTTAGAATCGCCGAAAAGGATTCCATTCGGTTCCCTCAACAGTTGTTATCCTTTCGTCCAGTTGTCTCTCCAAAGAGTCGTATCTCTCTCTGTTCACTGTGACGCTTGGTCAATACTGGTTAGTATAAATCCGAAATGTAGTTCTCAGTCTTTGTCTATGCTCGGCTCCATTGAGCTTGTTGATCAAGTTAGTAGGTCTCGGTTTTTTGAATCGATCTTCTCTTTCAGATGTTCTCGGGTAATAATTCAATTTCTGTCGAGTCAAGAAATCAAATGTCACATTCACACGTTTATGGGTCGTTGCCAGTTTCCATTAGATTTCAAATGCGAGTGTTCAATCATTTGCATTTTTTCTTTTTCTTTTTTTTGAATAGGGGTTCGGTACCAATCCCCTAGGCTTGGGGATCAATACTGATTCCTTTGCTTGCAAACACTTATCCGATTTGAGGCATTATGGAAGCGGGCCGCGTTCGTATATAAGGCACACAAGCCTTATACTCTTCTCACTTGCGTTCATTCCCATTGCAAATCGAACCCGTATTCTTTCTCATAGCCGCCATTAGCGAGTTCAAGCTCGAGCAATCCAACAATCTCCTCAGCAATCCATCTCTTCCTCGATCATCATCCTATCCTACACCTTGCACCGCCCCTCCACCAAACTCCAACCCGATCCCGCTGATTTTTGTTTGGATCGAACTCAAGTTCAAGCCAAGGACTGTAACTAAGGTCGAACCCCAATTCATGCTTGATTCTTTTTCGCTAAAGCTGGGTTTTTGTAAATTGGTATATTTTATTTTAAATTATTTTATTTTGTAAACTTATTTGTTTATGTTTTGAAAATGTTTTACAAACTTTCGTAATTCATGTATGAAAGATTTAAATGGGTATAAATTGATATATTTTATTTTAAATTATTTTATTTTGTAAACTTATTTGTTTATAAATTTAATATTTAAGAAAGATATATTGATCTCTCATTTCTCTTTCTCCCTTCTTTTTCCTTTTTGGGACGAAAAGTTTTGAGTGTGAGGAGAGTGTAACGACCGTAAATTTCGTGGATTTAATTTGGTTAAATTAATGATTTTTGTAATTAGATTTAGTAGAAATAAAAACTTTATAAACAAACATTGAAATGAACGCTAAACAAACATTGAAATGAACGCTAAATTAAAATATTGCCAATGAATGAAATCAAATATTTAATTATTACGTTAAATTAAAAATTAAGTTGAAAACGGAAAATATTTATGTGATAATTTTAAATCCAATGGTAAACCCTTCTATTTGAAATTATGAATGGAATAATTATGGATAAACTCAATTTCATGGAAATTTTGGAAATTTATCTATAATTTTGAATTTTATGAAATTGAAGATTTCTATTGATTAATGTTTAATAAATTGACTTTTAAAAAATTCTAAATCATTGTAAACGTTTGAAGATTATAAAGTGGTAAAGATTGCAAAGTTCAGAAATTTTAACGCGAAATTTGATTTAATTAATTTATTTTAAATTTATTTAATTAATATAAAAATAGCCGTTTTGGTCACGGACTCGGATTTCAACGAAACCAGTTTCATCGGATCCGTAACAGTGAATTATTGTAGGGTTTCAAGTTTCGTAGCGATCGGATTTGTAGTTTGATCGTACGAACGCGAAACGCCTTGAAATCGATTTAATTGAAATCAATTTGAAATCAATGTGAAAATATTGATTTCAGCATAACTTCTTCATACGATGGAATTTGGACGTGAAACTTTTTCCATCGCGTTCGGAATATTTTTAAACACCTATTTTGATATATGTATTTACCAAATTTCGTTCCGGCTTCAGAACGGGCTTTTTGGGCCACGTTAGCGTTAGCATGTATATCCAACCCTATCCATCTATTCAAATTTCTAACCTACCTATATAAACCCAGTTATAAACCCTAGCCTCCATCTATTCTCATTGTTTGTGTATACAATCACCCAGCTCCTCCTCTTCTGATGGTTGCAAACACTAGATCCAAATACAATTCAAAAATCAAATCCAAAACCAAAATTCAATCTCCTCAAATCATAGCAAATTATATATGGATTTGAAGCTCTTAACGAACGCAACCTAAATCTAAAATTCGTTTTTGAAATCGAATTAAATTTTTTCCAGAAAACCCTAGTTTATTCTCGGCCATCCGTTGCGTCGAAATCATTTGTCGCCTGAACTGAAATTTGTTTCTGGATTTTGCAGAGAGTCGAGCGTACATCGCATCTAGGTGGTTGGTTTCGTGATTCAACGACTGGATTATCGTATTTAATTCGATTAGGGTTAAAACCCTATGGCGGCGCACGTGGGAAATTGGGAAGCAAAGGGCATGGAGGTGGTCGGCTCGGCATGGCGAAGGGCTTGGAGGTGGTCGGCGGTCGCCAGGTGGCCTGAGGTGCGTGGGTTTCGTGGTCAAAGGAGGGTTAACCGTGCGTGTTGGTGTCGAGCGCGTGCGTGAAGCTCCTGTAGGGTTTCAGTTTTCACTGCTTCGGCCTGGAGAGGATGTAAGTGACGTGGACCCTATTTTATTTTTTTCTATTTGTTTTGTGTTAATTTAAATTGATTTAAACTCATTTAACTTGAATAAATTTTACATATGAATTCCGTTTCACGTGCGATTTTTTTTGTTATGATCGTAATTTAATTTCGGACATTTTGACGCTGGTTTGGATGGATTCTGAGACCGTCGAATTTTTGTATTTAAATTGGATTTGAATTCAATTTAAATTCAAAAGGTGAGTGTTTTAACCCACTCATAACTTCTAAGATTTCTTATGTTGGTTAAATTGATTTATGATGTGTTTAAAATTTTATTTATAGCTGTTTGGCGTATATTTCATCATTTTCTCAGTTAAATTGCATTCGCGTTATTTAATTCATTATTGCATTTAAACTGCCAGTTAATTGTTAATTAATTTATTCATTACATTAAAACTGTCAGTTAAAAATTTTAGTAAAATTTATTATTGCATATAACCTGCTAGTTAAATTTATTTATTATTGCATATAAACTACAGTTAAACAGTTATTTAATTCATTTTTGAAAATTTAACTATCAGTAATTAATTTTTATTTATTGATGTGATTGTTTGAATTGGATGATAAATTGATGAATGTTTGATGATTGATATGATGGACGAATGGATGCTGTATTTATATTGTATAAACTGCAAGTTATTATGCATTTTCATTTCATTCGGGATTGCGTTTGAAATGAAATACAACCGCATTTTTTTATTTTTAAACTGCGGATTGAAATGATAAATATATGTATCACTTGACCATATGATAGAAAATTATATACAGGCACCGCGGTGTGTGTGTATATATATATATATAATTATTTTTGAAATGATTTTCTATGGTTTGGATAGGATACGGTTTAATAAATATTAAATTTTGATATTTTATAAATATTATTTTATATATATACATATATAGTTAAATTTTTGAATTTAAGCTATGTATAAATTTGTTAAATAAAAATGAATAAGTTGAATAATGAAGTTTGATAATTTATATTATATGATTTAGTACAGGTTTAAGATATTGTATATATATAGGGTTTAAATGATTCAAATCAATTAACATTGGAAATTTAAAGGTATGATATTCATAACTAGATTTTTATTCAAGATAAATCAAATGAATATTTCTAGTATAAATAAATTGAAGGAAATATTCAGTTGTTAGTAATTTGAATTTTATTTAAAATGATTATGGATTTATTGTGTAAATATTTTAGACTAAAATATAGAATAATGAATGGTTGAATAGAAAATTTCCAACCTTAGTTTTGAAGTTGTTAAATACTCAAAGTTTGAAATATATTGGAATCGAAGTGTTTTATTGAAACTGAAAGAGAATCTAGATTTATGGGTTTAGACTTAATTTAAAGTGAATAAATGGTAAAGGCGTTGAAATTTTTACTTTATAAAGTAATTTAAAATCAACTGTTTTACATACTGTTAAATATCCAAACCATTTAAGTTTTGAAAGTTATGGTTTTAAAGCTACAAATTTCGTAGTTTTATGTTTGAAAGTTATAATTCAAATGTTTGGTTTCCAATTATTATAAATTTTGAAGTACTATGATTTTGGAAAGAAGTATATTTGAAATAAAATGATATTATATTAATTTGGGTTTTTAAAAAAAATATCAAATGAGTTTGTTTGAAATGGAAAGGATATCGCATTTATATGGTTTTGAAATAGATATTATATTCTGGTTTTGAAAGTAAAATTATTTTTAAATGACCGCGGTGTTATAATAACGTTTGGTTGTTAAAGAGACCGGGATCGGAAGTTGTCGTACTCTCTGCCAACTCCGAAAACCACTTTAACAACCGTGTACGCGGTGGAGATTCCAGAATGAAGTAGGATAGGAGCGGCGTTTCCTCTGAGGTAAATACGTGTACCCAACTCCCGTGAGTTGGCATAAGGTGGCTAAAACAGGAGCGATCGACGGGTTGATAAGGTAGCACATTTGATCGGACACTTCCCTTCGATACTATACTCTGACTTTGGATTGATTCGGTGGCCACCTTCACTTTTTATTTCTTTGATTTGGGGGAGTTTGTCCGAGGTGGGCGGTAGTAGCAGCTACGCGTTACCACCGACCCGGAAGCGTAATTGGTATATCTACCCTGGCATTGCCTAGTTGTGTCATGTCACCTACCATATCGCGTCTTGTACGAGTTTGGTTTTCTCCCGTAGCCCGTGTGGTATCCTCTGGTGGCTTCCCGATCAGGAGGGACTATGGTATTGGATGTACTACTGGGACTATTATTGTGTTAAGGGGGGGATTGGGTAACTTCTTAACGCTATTTAAAAGTAAGTTTATTTTACAATTAGACACTATTATAATAGCGAAATATACTACATAGTAAATAGTTTAACGGATCCTTAAGAGATGTGAATCTCGAGCATCTTTTGAGTTACTGCACTCATATTTATTTCTGTTAATTTAACTCACATATTTAATTCTGACTCGAGTGTTTTTGTCTTTTCAAATTCGCTCGGGTCAGTTCGAGCATTTTAGGATTTGAAGACTTTATTCTGGAGGACGAAGACGAAGATTTGTAGTATTACTATCTACTATATTATTCCATTACACTATTTAATTCCTCTGCACTGATATTTATTGGTATGTGAACTTTGATATTTATTGTATAAAGAAGAATCAAATGTTTTGTAAACAGTATTTTGAACTATATATTTATTATTATATTTTATCCTTCCGCTGTGAGATTTTGTTTAGTTTTTTTCTCTTCTCTGTTTTTCTTATTTACCCTATAACAATCCGCTCTTCCGTATTCTTTGAATTGGCATGTGTGTCGATTTAAAGTGTGTGAAAAGGCGGGATGTTACATGGGTGGTTAGGGGACTTGCAGGGCTCGGAGGTGATGAGTAAAGGTGGTCGAAGGTGGATGGCTATGCTTGGTCTACGCGTGCACGTGCACGGTGTATTCCGATGCAGGTCAACAAGGAGGGTAGGTGGGAACACTGGAAATTATAGAAAAGGAAGAAGTAAAGAAGCAAGAGAAAGAACAGGCCGAAGAAAGTTTGGGCCGGAAGTTATAGTGGGCCAATAAAGGAAGTATAATTAGAAATAAAAGAAAGGAAAAAGAAAGAATTGGACCAAGAAAGGGAAAAAAAGAATAAGAAAAGAAAAGAACATATAAAAGAAAGGAAAATATATAAAGTTTTAAGGGTAGAAAATGGGTTCAAAGTGATTAGTTTACGGTTATATAAGTTAAGAAATTTAAAACCTTAAGTTAACTCAAACTTTAGGATTAAGAATTGCTGGGATAAATAAAAAGACTAACTTAAATTAATCAATTAAGTTAGGATAATTATATATATGTAAATTATTTATTAATTACAAAGGTTTATTATAGGAATAGTTGTAATTAGATAATAGTTAATGATAAGATAAAATGATCAAAACTTTTAATTTATTAAAAGTCTTGAGTAAATTATATTTTTAATTAATTCCAGATAGTTAATTAGAATAAAATAAGATAGTGATCAATTCAAGGATAATTAATCATGGTTTGAAAATAATAGACGAATTCTGTTTAAAGGAAAATTAATGACGGGTGTGACCAGTTAATCTAGTCTAAGAATAGTTTAAATTGAATTAAGTACATTGGATTGCTTTGTGTCTCTAGTATGTTGTTTCCATTTATTCTGTGACATGAAATAACCTGAAATGAACAGTTAAACACAAAATGTGAGTCGTTTTATTTTAATAGATATTGTGATGGAATGTGAATTCTGAAATTGAATTGATTTGGCTTAAAAAAGATGGCATTTGGATTCGAAGGGACCGGATCGGATATCGGCGATATCCGGAACCACTTCGATTTAATAAGCGTCATAATTCTTTATAGATTTGATTATAGAATCAAATAAGCTGGAATGAGGTAAATTAAGTAAACTTGGTCATTTAAACTAAGTAACGGTAATTGGACATTATTTTGTGAAAATAGTATTTGACTATAGAAGATTAAAACTCGTAGTGATGAACGAGTTACCCTGGTTTTCAAAGAAGCTTTATAACTTATGTATTTCATATTAAATGGGTTTACGCTGGTTTCCAGCCTGACTCGGGTGTTACTTTAATGTAATGCTCGGGTCAGTCCGAGTATTACAGATTTTCAGGTTAGGACGTTCTGGAGCTCAGAAGGCAAACTGAATGGCAGGAACGTATGGAGTATATCCCGCTGTGTATTTGAGATTTGTTTTGATAGTAGTCAGAGACAAGTTATTATAACTGTCCGATTTTTGTGAGTGGTTATACTCTAATATATTGTTTGTAAACTGAAAGTTGCAGCTTTTTCCTTGTATTAATGCTATTATTTGATATTATCTTTTGTTCCGCTGTGAATGTGAGGTTATGTGCTTTGTTTTCTGTTTCTTCTCCTATCTTTTCTTCTTCTTTACCCTAACAATCTGGGATTTCCGGCGCTCGAATGTTCGGCACTTCTACAGTGAACGCATTAGTGTCGAATTTTCGAAGTTGAAAATTCCGGGTCGTTACATTTAGCCAATGAAGATGTTGAGCTTTTTATGAAAGGTAGTTGTAACATCTTATAAAAATAAAGTACTGTCATTGACAAAATGGACCAGAAAATGGCGGGTAATACAAAGTTTATCGAACAATTGAATGAATTTGATCCCAAACAATCATAATTCATGTTTGTTAAAAATACCAAACAACGATGTAATCTTTTTAAATTGAACTCGAACAGACATCGGACGATCGTATTCTTTAAACATGTCTATTGTTAACATAGGGATGTGGTAGTGTAAACAACATAAACTTGTGAAGTTTTAAAAATTATTCCATGTACTTATATCAAATGAATAAACTATAACTTTTCAGTATGTACTAAAAATCATAAGTAAAGGAAGCACTGAGACATAAATTTTAAACAAAATGGTTTCAATCCTAAAACAAAGTAAAGGATGACCCAGTCCTACTAAATATATCACATCTGGATTTCTCTTCTTCGTCGTTTAATTATAATTTTCAAGCCAAAATAGTCCCAATTTTAACCTTTTTTCCTTAAATTTTTAATCTAGTAGGTTTTCAATCTATCTATATACATGCATCTATCGTATGTGTATACGTATACGTATATAAGTCCGTCTGTATGTATATGTATAATGTATTTATGTATGTATATGTGCACATGTATGTATATGTGTATTATGTATGTGTATGTACACATGTATATGTATGTGTGTAAGTTTGTGTGTGTGCATGTGTGCACGCGCGTATACGTGTATGTGTGTATATGCATGTGCGTATGTGTGTATATGTATATGTACATGTGTGTAGTTTTTTTTAGGGTAGGCACTTGCATACCCCAGTTGCAACACAGCTCAGCCACTGCTTACTCCTGGACTTGGTTCGTGACTTCATGTGATTGAAATAGCTAAAAGTTGGTTGCATTATTTGCATTGTGCGTGGATGCAAATTATTACAATCCTTGTGATTGATTGAAAAATAATAGTTGTGATTGTTTGCTTGTGTTAGGTTGCAAATTATTACAATCCTTGTGATTGATTGAAAAATAATAGTTGTGATTGTTTGCTTGTGTTAGGTTGTCTAAGATTATCAGTCTTTGGCATCCGGATTAAGAATTGGTTAATCTCGTGCTAACAAAATATTATAATTTGTTTAGTTGTATATTCTCCGGTTTGTAAGGTATTTTAAGTTGTAACAGCTTAAGTGATAAATAAATTCAGTAATAATTTTGTAGTTTTATCCTAGTGCCTGCCCACATGGATAACAAATGTCACAGCGAGAGCTGTAAATATCATGAACATTTATGCATTTTCCTGTTCATATCGGCAACGTTCATGATAAAAGAATATGAAGAAACAATCAAGAATAGAAATATTGTAGAGCCATTATATTAAATACAGATGAATGTACTGAATAGGAGTGCAGATGATCTAGTCTCGGATAATCATCACACTTGTTATGTGATAATATGGTAGGTGGGTTTAATAACGTGAAAATGATACATAAAATTTGAATAAGGTAACAGGGCAGGTGTTAAAGAGTACCAAATGTAATAAATCCACCTACTTATATATATCAAGAAACGTATATCTACCTGAGAACCTGAACCGATACACGGATCACTACCCCGTAATCCATCCACAAGCTCGTTATAGAGTTGTTCTTTTGGTGTTGGAGCTGGAGCTCCATAATACGAAAATTCGACAACATCTACATCACACCACACACCACCTGGACCCTATTTAGGAAATAATGATAATAATAAATAAATATTGCTATTCCGACGGCCAAAAGCGTAAATTTCATTAAATCCCTAAAACAAATGTCAAATTCCCTGTATTAAGATTTAATTCCATAAGCAAATAAGATGCATATGAGGAAACTTATAATGGATTGTTCGGGCAAAAATCATAGATTCTATGGCCCAAATAAATGTACAATACCATAGATCTAGATATGTATCTAATGCTTAGGTAGATTAACTTTCAAGTGATTTCAATCATTTTCTTGTTGTTCAGGACAGTTAAAAAAAATATACATTTCCTGATGTACATTTGATCACGCTTTCATTTTAAAAGTTAAAATATTACAGCATGATGTTTAGTGTACACGTTTCATATAAGATTAAGATAAGTAAACCAAATGTATTATTTATTCTTGTATAAAACGATATGGTGATCTTATTTTACAGGAGTGTCAAACGTGTTACATTTGATACCCACTAAGTCCACCTAAAATTGAAGTTTTCTATTTGGACAAACTATGTGGAATTGACAAGGTATCAAACACCACAAAATCGTAGTGTAATAAGCAAGATACATTATTCCTGAAAGTAGGAGGAAAGTACATGTACTCGTAAATTATTCAAAGAATGTTAATGAAAAATTAGTATAACCTTAATTTTGATTGTAAATGTTTAAATGTTAATCAGTGAACTTATTGACATAGTCTTCGTTGAAAGTAAAACAAGGGAAATTTTATGGAATTAACTAAAGAGCATAACAGTAAAAACAACAATTTTCCTACCTCAAGGGCAGTTGGCAAGCACTGAACATTATTAAGCCACTTTCTATGAACTTTTCTAGCAACGAAAACAAGAATAGCAGGTATACTGGTTAAAGTGCCCTTCCTTATCCGAAACCCAATAGCCGTGCCCAGACTGTACCTTCTTAGAATTTTACTATGAAATGCTCTAATAGTCATCAAATCAAGCAAAGTTGTTGCTTGTTGTCCAGTTGGCAACCTTCCAAGGTTTCCAGGCAGAACACCTTTTTGAAGATTCATAAAATAATTTGCTCGGCCTTCAGCTGCACCATGCAATAAAGTAGATGTTGGCCATGAGAAGTAAGCAGCATTACTTTCTGAATGTTGGCCAGCAGATGCGTACTGCTGTAGAGATGGGCTAGACGGAATATGTGGGCAATTCGACATATTTCTTTCCATATCTAATGATGATTCTCCAGATTGTGCAGATCTAGATTGATGCCCTCTTACTCCAGAATACTGCCTCATACTGATAATATAAAAATCCTGTACTTATTTCCGAAATCAAGTTATGGAGAATATATATTGCTGATCAAAACTGGAAAGTATAAGAAATTAGAAAATATTATGTGCAACTTATTATTATTAAATGCTTGCATTGGACAAGCATATCAAGCATATGGGATTGTGTTGAGATAAGTTTCACATTATAGTATTCGTTCCATACGGCGCTGGTCCGTTGGTTGCAAGTACCCAACCATACAAGGGAAGGATACCAGTATCATACAGAATTTTTTTTAATTGGTAGTGATAGCAAAGATCAGACATTTTAGTGTACCTTGATGCTTCATTGAGACATTTAATCCACATCTACAAGTAAATAAGATATAAAATCAGCAACGCATAAAGCAACGTCATTACGTATCAGAATATACCTATATTGGTTCTCGCAAATAAGATGGAAAAGTTTAGCATAGACAATTTCAAAATCAGTAATGATGTTTTTGTAAAGGAACTGCAAATTGTAGGATGATAAATACAATTCACCAGTCTGCAAATCTCTATATTTATCGAAGACCAGTGCAAAACAGCTTAAGTAAAAAACACATCATAACTTAGCATCCGAACATGCGAAAATCAACACACAGAAAACATTATCTTACGAGTATCATATACACGGTCAATTGGCAATACAGAACCAGAAACAAACAAATTTTGCCTTCCTAATTACTTGTTATAGAAATAAGAAGCAAATTCTGCTACTTTTGTACGGTAAAGTGCATTTTGAGCTAATAACAATGAAAATAATTGCAAGAATACACAAAATCCTCTTCAATGACTATTGCAGCTGCTTCTAGTAAATACGGAACCGAAAGAATTAACCGGTAACTAGAACAACAATGGAAACATAAAAAAGTCAAATTTTTAAGTCAGGGAAAGAACAAAAAGTGACAATAAACTTACGAGAAGTTTCTACTGTATTTGATGAAGAAATCATGGCATTTGATAGTGGAGAAGCGAGAGAAACTTGAAAAATGAAAAAGAAACCAAGCTCTAGAGAAAAGAGCAGAGCGAGAGATCGGGAAGTGGAAAATGAAAGGGAAAGAAGAAAGCGAACAGGATGCGTTCTTCCAGCTTGTGGCCGGAACCAAACAGAAAATATAGTAGTCAGCTGTTAAAGGATACCAATAATAAATTAGCATAACCGGGCCAGTAAATTGGTCTGACGGCTGCCTATTAAAAAAACAAACAATTTGGCATTTTATGCGGTAAAATTGATTAAAACAACAAAATTTAAACCGTTACGATGAATGCAACAAAAAGACACTTGCCATTTTTATTTTTATTTTTGAACAAAAGGATGGAAAAACCTCTCAGTCTATAGACGTATTATTATTCTACGTACTTACACCATCATACATATATTACAATCAAAAACCACAAATACGAACTACATATAAAACATTAAATCATACCACACGGTTATATTATATACTACCAAAACACAGCAACAATATATTTAATGTTTGCATCAAAATTGGTAACAACACTCTTCGCTAGTCTTTGAAAAGATAATAATGAAGAATTTAAATTAAAAATGAGAATTATCTAACAAAAACTCCAAATCACAGTAAAATAAATGCATGGACAAACGATTTATAGTGGTTCGGCGTGTTGCCTACGTCCACTGTGAAGTTTTTGCAACTTTATTGATTCACTTTCAATGATTACAAGTTGTTACAGCGATCAACGGCAAGTTACAACTGAAAATTCGAATTCAACAGTAGTATAATGATGTAAGATGATAGAGATCTCGATCCGGCAGAGTCTGCGCGCTTGAGAGTCAAAAGATCTTTTTTCTATTGGCTTTGTGCTTTATTTATAGGCGTAGGAGGCTGAGATCGCGCTCAAATCTCGGGAGACTTTTTCCGGCACGCGAGTGGGCCCACGCGACCAACTTTGGAAAGTTTCAAGTCGATTTGTGATCGATACGAAGTCATTTCGTATCGATCAAGATGATGTCCAATTGGGCTGAAATTTGATGGAGACGTTCCTTAGTCTGTGTGCAAGCTCCTGTGAAAATTTCATGGCATTTGGATCAGTAGATCTAGAGTTATCGTGGATACGAAATGATGTTTTTCGTGTGGCTGTTTGGTTCGAATCCATCTCTTCGAACCGATGGTTTCGAATCGATGGTGGCACGCGTCTTTGTGATGACGTGGAGCGCAAACTTCGACTCGATCTGATCTTCGCTCCGAGTTGATCGCATCGACTCCATATATCTCGGCGCGTTCGCATCGATGGATGCCACGTCATCTAAGCTTGATGGCTTGATGGATTCGAATGAAGGCTTCACTCGTGGATTCGAACAGTAGTTGCTGATGGAGTCGAACAACCGATGGTCGATGGATACGAACAAGTCTTTCTCTGATGGATACGAGCCTCGTAGCTTCTCCATGGATACGAAGACAATCGATGCGAACTTGAACCCTTTGATGGATACGAAGGATGATGATCTGATGGATGTGAAGCAGATACTGGCTGATGGATACGAAGCGCTTCATCTGCTGATGGGTACGAAGTCCATCGATACGAACTCGATGGATTCGAACACCGCCGCTCCTGATCGACACGAACTCATGGGAGCTGACCGATACGAAGTAGATGATCTGCCGATGGAGACCGAGTCGAACCGAGGCACTTTGATGGATTCGAACTTCATGGATACGAACTGTGGTACTATGATGGATTCGAAGTCACTAGAACCTGATCGATACGAAAGTGATCGATACGAACTAGGGTTCGATGATGGATACGAAATCACCCATAGTGATGGATACGAAATCTGGGCTTTTCCCCTCAAATCGAATCGATCATATCTTGAGCATATGAACTCGGATTGACGTGAAATTTGAGATCTGACTTCTATGATCTCTCTTGTCATGTCCTATCAATTGTAGTTCAATCTGGACTCGAACAAAATTCAGCGATATCCATAGTGAAGCATAGTATGACCAATCTCTGAGATGAACTGTCATTTGTTTTCGATCGATCTGTTGGTATCACGGCTTTGCCAAAAAGCGGGATAACATTTGCCCCCCAAAGTACGTCTTGTGGAAACATGACGTGCTTTGAAAAGCTGCAATTTCTCTCTGAACAACCATTGCTCTTTTGTCGAAGGTTGTAACCTTGCGTTGATATGATTGATTGCTGTATAATAGTGCTTGGCTGTTGGTTGTTGAAATCGTAATAAGATGAGTATTCGATCCCTGTGAATGTTTAAAATCGAATATTAGTCCGACATATATGCACATATGTTAATTTGATTCTCATTAACGTTGTGTGTTCACGAGTCATTGTAAGTTTTGTTCGTTATTGAATTTCGTATTGATTCTCTCCTGAACCGATTTGAAATTCGAGTTGAAACAATGCTTGATGGTTGTTTTTGACTATCCTCTTGTATCGATCCTCTCCTGAATCGATGTAAAAGGTTGAAAAGTAGTTTTCCATATCGATGCGAGTCGAAATGATATTTCGTATCAATGGGCATGGATGGATACGAAACATCCGTTCGTATTGATGAGAAATGATGGATACGAAATGATAGTTCGTATCAATGAGCCTGGATGGATACGAAACATCCGTTCGTATCGATGAGAAATGATGGATGCGAAATGATAGTTCGTATCAATGAGCCTGGATGGATATGAAACATCCGTTCGTATCGATGAGAAATGATGGATACGAAATGATAGTTCGTATCGACGACCTTGGATGGATACGAAACATCCGTTCGTATCGATCAGTTTTGATGGATACGAAATTGTTGTCCGTGTCGATATGCAGTGGATGGAGTTGCGAACTTGTTGACGTGAACAAGGGCTTCGAGTCAATGGAGTTCACAATCTTCAGCTGTCCTTACTGCTTGCTTCGTATCGATGGATCCGTCGTTTATTTCGAATCAATAGAAATTTTTGGTGATGGATTCGAAACCACCGTTCGACTCGAGCGCTAGGGTGACCGGTAGTGACTGGTCACATGGACCGGGAGATGAATCGACCCGGTTCTCCTATGGCTTCATATAAATAGTGTGGACTAAGACATTTTTCACCTTTTTTACTTTTACTGTTACCTTGTACTCTCTGTGTTCTTGCATCGACTCGAAGCTTCCGAGAGAAGAGCAGTTTGTCACATCTTCGAATCAATTCAGTCCTTTAATCCTTTGAAATTAAACATTAAAATCAGGTAATTAATGGATAGAATCATGTTTAGAACGATGAAACTCGAAATCTCAATCCATCCTTCTTGCTTTTATGACCGGTTTTGATGAATTTAAGATCTGGATGAGTGAGAGCAAGATTGGGGATGGAGCGCGGCCCTGGAGTTAAGGCCTTTTTGGAGAAGAAGGAGTTGTGGAGTGTTCGAATCGAAGGAGATTATGCGATTTCGTATCGATACGAATATGAGAGTGGCGATCGATGCGAAGCCAATGTCCTCAGATCAATGCGAAACGGTGTGCCCTTGATCAATACGAAACGCATCGTTTCGAACCGGATCGATACGAAACGTATCGAGTCGAACCTGATCGATACGAAACATATCGAGTCGAACCTGATCGATACGAAACGTATCGAGTCGAATATGATCGATACGAAACGTATCAATTCGAACATGATCGATACGAAACGTATTGATTCGAACATGGTTGATGATACATCCCTGACTCTATATGAATTTGGACTGCAGCGACCGATTCCAAGTTGAAATTAAATGAAGTTAGAGAACTTTTGCGGGTTAAAATACTTGACTCCAACGAGCTTCTGCCTTGCATGACTGAACTTGACCGTAGAACTGCATATTGGACTACCTTTCGAAGCTCGCCGATGGAACTATAACTTAACAAAAATATAATGAACTTCAACTTGGATCGACCGCTTACGTCTGGATGGCACGGTTGTGACGGTCAGCGATGACGGTCATTTCCGGTTTGATCTTCAGAGTTTTGTCGTTCATACATTCCAGTTTATTCTATAGAATTTGCTCAAGTAATGCACAGCACTGCACGACACGTTCATGCACTTTACATCGGGGAATGCACAGGCTTTTTAGCATCTAATGATGATTTCTTGTGAGTTAGCTAGTTATGGAAACCTCAAGTTCGCAGCCGCAAGAAACTCAGAATTCAGTCCCTCCCGTGCTTGAAGTACCGGAGATCGAGATTGAAGTTATCGGTCCAGCTCCGGACGAGTTACCTGACGCATCCTTCATTAGTAACCCATCAGACTCTTTTCGGTCTAACATTTCGGAAGACATGCTAGGAAGAATATGCTTAAGGCATGGTTTATCGATGGATGAAGTGCTACTGCCGGGGCCAAATGATAGACCGCACAATCCACCGGAGGGATATACCGCATTCAATCGCCACGCGTGCGCAGCTGGGACACTCCCTCCGTTTAACCAGTATATAAGAGAAGTATTGTCGTTTCTGAGGATTGCCCCATCTCAGTTGCATCCGAATGGATATGCGTCACTCAATAGCTTGTTCGTTACATTTATGGAGTATCTCCATCGACCGCCACTCCCGATTGAGATCAGATTCTTGTTTAACTTCAAGAGTCGGACCGATAGTCCATCTTTCACATTCCTGGAGGCGGTAAGAAATTGCCAAGTCATCACGGGGGCTTGGACTAGATTGAGCTACTTCAGGACGGAGTGGTTTTATGTTAGATGCCCATCAGGGTTTGCTCGGCGATGGCTATTTAGACGTGAGTATTGCTATTTTTTCGGGTAGTTGATAAAACTAATGTATTTGAAGTCGAACTCACATCTCTTTTCCTTTTCAGCCGTAATTCAGCGACCCGAAGGTGAACATTTCAAGGAGATAGTTCGGGTTTTTCAAGAAATCCCAAGTGAAGAGAGGAATATCGAGTTGTTATTGACAGATAGAAATCTCAGGATTCTCGGACTGATTGAAAGAAGACAAAGCATAATGCTTGACGGTGTCTTAAGGACTGCCTCGAAAGAACGAGTTAAGCGAAGAAAACCAAGAGTTATCGTAATTGAGGAGGCTGACTTGGAGAGAACTCATACCGACGAAGAACCATTGGGCGAATCTGCGGATGTAGCCCCAGATATCGAAGAGCAAAGAAAAGGCAAGGCAGCCATTGTTAAGCCATCTAAAGAGGGAAGATGGAAATCGGTTGTCACGGTCCGACCCGCCTCCGGAATTAGAATTTCGAAGATGTCTCCTCCGAGAACTCAGAATCTTTATGAAGGGCTCGCCGATATTCCAATTCCGGACGATGTGTCCTTGCAGCATGATGCCAGATTGGTCGAACTTTCAGAAGCCTTAGTTTTAAGCGAGTCTCTGCCCACTAGTGCAGTTGACACATCTGGTTGGTCGGGGGGTTGCACCTACATTCACACTTCACGGCACTGCATGATTTCTAAGTGTAATACGTTCACTATGAGAGATTACTAATTTCGTTTTATGTTTTTGCTTCGCAGATACTATGTCTGGTAGAGGTTCGATGCTTGGTAGCCTTCGTAAGAAAGGCCAGTCTTCTTCATACTATGAATCATACAGGAGGGAAGGAGATAGAGACTATGACTATGGGCGCTCGAGTCATGAGCGCTCTGACAGAGACAAAGATTACAGGCGTCGATCTCGATCTCACGCGCCACCTCCTAGAGCTCCTGCACCGCCTCCGGTTCATGTTTCGAGGCCTCCGGAAACTTCACGGCCCAAGCCATCTTCCCAACCATCGAGGTTTGATACTCATCGCAGAACGGAGATCGTGGCCTCCCCATCAACAGAGCAGACATTGATGGAGCCTTTGGGGGAAGGAGAAGTTAGGCTTGCTCAACTGAGGAAAGAATTTCCTAAAATTTGCTTTGACGGGTTCGTTTTTCCCCTGCATCTAAAAAGGATACCGTCGACAGTTGCACCTATGATGCATGACTATCTCTCAAACGTATTCTTTTAATATCAAGAATGGTCGAAGACCGCGAAGAAAGCGTCAAAGGTGGCCTTTGATCGAGCGGCTACGATTGAGAAGTTGGAAAAGGAGCTTGGTCAAAAGGACTGTATTATTCAAGCGCTCGGCAATGAGGCCGAGTCTTCTCGAAAATCAAAGATTGAAGCTCTCAGAAAAGCGGATGAAGCTCAGGCAGCGATGGATAGGATGAAGCGTGAGCATTACGCTACGGTGGAGGACATGGGCCACCAAAATGCCATCGTAACTGCCGAGCGGGATGCGGCCTTGAAAGAGCTAAACGAGCTCAAGGCCAAAGTTGCAGAGATTATGAAAGAGAGGGACACCACTAACGTCTCCGCACAGGAAGCGTGTGATCAGACGGTGGAATTTCGGAGAGAAAGAGATGTGGCCTTGGAGAAGGTCCGCGAGACGGAAGCCGAAGTCGATGAGAAAGTTCATCAAGCAGAGGTTAAGCTAGAGACAGAGATAGAAGAACTTCTCATTACTTATAATTCTAATGTGCTGATGCACGGAAATTTGACATGGCTTGACGATTATCCAATGCATTTGTTCAACGCCTGGAAGTTATTAGTTAAAGAAGAGAAAGCATCAAAGTCGGGCGAAGTTTTTGATGAGTTCGAGTTGGAGAACCGTATATTGACTGATGATGAGAAGAAGGTTCTCCACGATTTCACGATCTCTCATGCTAGAGAGAGGCTGGGTACCCAACACTTGGAAGTTGGTAAGGGATCTGGCGTTGCGCATCCAGCTACAAGTTCAGAGATGATCACTTCATCTGGATCGGAGCCGGCGCCAGCGACTGAGCCGCAACTGGTCCCAGGCTATGACCCTGAGCAGCCACGCCTATCTCCCATAAGGGAGCATTCTTCTGAAGCTATTCAGTCGGCTACAAGTCAAGTTGAGGAAGGTACTCTACACAAATCTGTGTGTTTGAACTGAAGTATTTGTATTGAAGCGTGTTCTGACAACTTCTTTTCTTTCTTGTCTAGTGAGCAAAGTTACACTGACAGTGCCTCCTGCAGTCCAAGAGCCACATCAAGAACGGGAGGCCATTATTACTGAAGCGATCGCCACGACGACAGCCGTGCCGACCGAGGTGACACAGGGGGGTTCAATCACTTTCGACAAATAGATGATGAATGAACTCTTGAGCCAGCATAGTGACCCCTTTGTTGACATGCCATTTGTTCTCGGTGCATTCCCACCTATTTCTATTGTATCGTCACAGTCCACCGCTACCTATCGTGAATCTCGTGCTGCTCGTGAGGCTGAGATACTTGCTCAAATCAATGCAGAGATGGAAGCGGCAGCACACGGCGGTAATTCTAAGTGTGCTACGATGGCAGTTGGGCCCACTCCTCTTGTGGTGACATCTTCTAGGGACATGCTAGTCGGAACCAGCGCGCCCATTCCTCCCCCGGTGGTAGACCCGACTCCTCCAGAAGAGAATATTCCTTTAAGTTCAAGTTCAGAGGAGTATATTGATATCATGCCTTCGCCAGAAGAAGATCCGCCAAAGGGTACGGGGTCGAAGCGGAAGACTGTTAGCGGTTCTAGCAGTTCTGCGTCAAAGAAAAAGCCAAAGAAGAAAAAGTAGATAATCCCATTCTGGCGCGTTTTTGGCAGTTAGGAAGACACTTATATTTTTCTTCATAGGCTATGTATAGATGCAGGCTTAGCCCCCTGCTAGTAGGAATTTTTTTTGGAAGAACTTGTCCATGAATCTTCACATACAGTTGGTCGAAATAAAGTTTAGTTTCTTTGTTTCAATTCTCATTTCTTTTGCGCTTAAGTATTTGCAGGGTTTAGCTTTCAGTCCGGTGTACTTGTGGTGTTTTTACCGTCAAGTAGAGTTCGTTTTATTTGCCAAGTCTGAAAATTTTGGTCACATGGTGTGATCGATGAATAAGTTGAACTTCGGTCATTGTTTCGCTTCGGTTAGTGATTAACACTTAAGTTTTTTGCCCTCCAGTTTCGGGGAACAACATTTTGTATTTCGGTGGTTGATCGCACTTATTGCAAATCTTAAACACGTGTCCACACTCTGGGGACTTAGGATAATTTGCGATCAATAATCTGGTTCACACTCTGGGAATTTGAGAGTTATCGATGTTTGTAATACGGTTCGCGCTTCGGGAACCTAGAATTGACGTTTATACTCCACTTCACGCTCTGGTAACTTGGAGTTAATATTGATATTTCGGTTCGCACTCCGGGAACTTTGACTTGGTATTTGTGCTCCAATTCACACTCTGGGAATTTGGAGATAGATGTATGTTTGGGTTCGCACTCCGGGGACCTGTAATTTTATACTCCAATTCACGCTCTGAGAAGTTGGAGGCTGCATTGATGTATCGGTTCGCACTCCGGGAACCTGGAATGGATGTTTATACTTCAATCCACGCTCTGGAAATTTGGGGTTGACATTTATATTTTGGTTCGTGCTCCGGGAACCGGGAACTGATGTTTATACTCCACTTCATGCTCTGGGAACTTGGAGTCAGTATTGATATTTCGGTTCGCACTCCGGGAACTTTGACTTAGTATTTGTGCTCCAATTCACACTCTGGGAATTTGAAGATGGCATGTATGTTGGGTTCGCACTCTGGGAACCTGGAATTTTATACTCTAATTCACGCTCTGGGAGCTTGGAGTTAGCACGGATGTTTCGGTTCGCGCTCCGGGAACCTGGAATTGATGTTTATACTCCAATTCACACTCTGGGAAGTTGGAGTTTGCATTGATGGGTCAGTTCGCACTCCGGGAACCTGGGATTGATGTTTATACTCTAATTCGCACTCTGGGAACTTGGAGTCGACCGATAGATGGTCAGTCACACCTATTTGGGCTTTTTAGGAATTCGTTCACACTCTGAGAACGATGGATTTGATGTTTATACTCCAATTCGCACTCTGGGAATTTGGA
Source organism: Allium cepa (assembly GCA_030765085.1). Lineage (NCBI taxonomy): Eukaryota > Viridiplantae > Streptophyta > Magnoliopsida > Asparagales > Amaryllidaceae > Allium > Allium cepa. Next base: position 561,711,123 of record CM060938.1, read on the forward strand.
GTCCGTTCAGACTCTGGGAACGATTCGCACTCTGGGAATTTGGAGTCCGTTCACACTCTGGGAACGATTTGTTTGATGTTTATACTCCAATTCGCACTCTGGGAATTTGGAGTCCGTTCGCACTATGGGAATTTGGAGTCCGTTCGCACTCTGGGAACGATTTATTTGATGTTTATACTCAATTCGCACTCTGGGAATTTGGAGTCCGTTCGCACTCTGGGAACGATTTATTTGATGTTTATACTCCAATTCGCACTCTTGGAATTTGGAGTTGGTTGTAGGACTGTCGTGTGTTGGTTCAGTTCAACCTTTAATGTGACGGCTTGCCCCCGAGCTAAGGTTTCACTTAGTGAGTGGTCGGTCATATCATAGTCACTCGCTATTTAAATGAATTTCATTGTTTGATGGAACTTAGCTCTTCGTGTGTCATGATTGTTGAATGTTACATTCGGTGAATCACAGCTCTAGCTTGAAGAGATAGTAATTTATTGTTGGAATGGAAAAACATGGCAAAGTCAGTGCCTTATTACAAATTCAAACTTCAGAATGTAAAAGAAATTGCAAAGTATTCATAGATTGAACGAGCCTGTCATGTGTAACAGTGATGAAGATCTTCGTCGTTCTAGACTCCTGAAAAAGTTGGTCCGCCACTAATGGCGCTTATCACTAATCTTCCATGGGGACAAGTGGAGTCCTCCTGTCTCGGTCGATCGGGATCATTGTTTTGATTTGATGGGCCCGCTTCTCTAGGCTGCGGTCTTCGAACAAACTGTTCCAGCTTCCTTTCTCTAATCAATTTTTCTACGAGATCTTGTAAGTGACGACATTCATTCGTATTGTGCCTGTAGCTTTCATGGAACCTGCAAAATTTTCCCGTCTGGATTTCCCTCTCTGACGACGGTTTTGGTGCAGGTTTTTGGTACTGAATTGTATTACAGGTTTGTAAATACAAGTTCTCCAGTGATGTATTCAAAGGAGTATAACTGTCAAACATAGGATTCTTGCACTGTGGGCCACGATTTTGATCTCGTTTTCTAGTTTGATTCACACTCTCTCTTCGCCGAGTTTGTTTGTTTTTAACATTCAACTGAACTTTTCCGGAGCTTTCACCGGACTGTTTGATCGTGACATTGTTTTGGATTCCTTCCATGCTTGGCCCTGCATCAGTCTGCTTCCCAAACTATTTCGCGTCTTCCCTTCTCAGGAATTGAGCCACCTTGGCATGGAAACATTCCAATGATGCAGGTGGTTTTCCAACCAACCAGTTGCCAAACTCAGAATCGGGGTCGATCCCCTTAGTCAACGCCATAAGGATGGAGTTATCGTTCAGATTGCTGATCTCCGCACATGCAGTATGGAATCTCTCTAAGTAGTGTCTGAGCGTCTCTCCAGGAGCTTGAGTGACGCTAGACAGAGTGTTGACATCTTTTGGCCTTGCGACGTGCATGCGGAATTGTTCAACAAATTTTGTGGCCAACTGGTCGAATGAAGAGATGGATCAAGGTGGCAGTCAAGTGAAACATATGGTAGCGATGCCCCATAAGGATATGGGGAAACTACGACACTTCACTGCATCGTCAGCTCTGGCAGCGGTCATCGACCATTCATATTTCAGAATATGCTGGTTGGGGTCGGAGTTTCCCTCGTACATGGGTAGAGCTGGCATCCTGAATCGCCGTGGGGGTTCAGCAGTGAGAATATCGTCCGTAAAAGGAGTGTGACTTCTGGAGATTCCCCAGTCATCGTTGGTGAGACCCTGGCTCTCAAGGATCATCTGACGTATCATGGTCGGAAGATCCGTCATTTGTATGTTTTGTGTGGCTTGCGCCGGAGTATGATTGAATCCCACATCCTGGAGTTGGACCGGATGCTGTTGGCGGTCCAAATCTTGCCTTCTTGGCTCTTAGTCCTCTGGGACGTACGGTTCAGGGGTACGCCCATGCTGGCGACTATCCGGGTTTGATTGACTTGGGGCATCGACCCTTAGTTCATCCGCGACATTCGTGGCGTGGTATTCTGCGGTGCAGTGGGGAATGGCACCTCCTTGGAAGGAGGGCCTGGTTTGAAAACTGGCTGATGGACCAACTCTCAGTTGTCCAACAGTCATTACCGATTGATCTCCAGCGGCTGGCATGTGACTCCCATCTAGCCTGGGTCGTGTAGATCGATTATGATAATCATAAGATGAAGAACTTTCGCTGGAGAAGCGAGAAGCATGGTCTTTCTTGGATCTCTTTTGCTTCCGGCGATACAGCTGGTTGATCAGCTCAGCGTTAGCGCGTAGCTGTTCTGCTAGTTGTTGCTGACTCTGGGTCAGCTCTTGGAGTAGTAACTGGAGCTCTTGTCGGGTAACCGGACCTGATGGTTCCGAGTGTCCAGTAGCATCTTGATTAGATGAAGGTGGTGGAGCAGGATTCTGTCTATCCTGTTCTTCTTGATTGATAGCGTTAGAGGTGGTCCTTGTGCTAACCATCTTGAAAGTTGAATCCCTTCCCTAGACTTTATGCAAATCTGAATAGAAGGGAAGGAACTTGGATTTGTGATCTGGATCTCTCTCTTAGATTTATTCAATCTGGTATCGATGACAGATCCAAAGAGCAAGAGAAAATCTGGGTTTTCTCAGTGAAAGCACCAAAGTGTTTGCACCAAAATTGGTCACAACACTCTTCGGGAGTCTTTGAAGAGATAATAATGAAGAATGTAAATTGAAAATGAGGATTATCTAACAAAAACTCCAAATCACAGTAAAGTAAATGCATAGACAAGCGATTTATAGTGGTTCGGCGTGTTGCCTACGTCCACTGTGAAGTTTTTGCAACTTTATTGATTCACTTTCAATGATTACAAGTTGTTACAGCGATCAACAGCAAGTTACAACTGGAAATTCGAATTCAACAGTAGTATAATGATGGAGATCTCGATCCGGCAGAGTCTGGGCGCTTGAGAGTCAAAAGATCCTTTTTCTGTTGGCTCTGGTGCTCTATTTATAGGCGTAGGAGGCTGAGATCACGCTCAAATCTCGGGAGACTTTTTCTGGCACGCGAGTGGGCCCACGCGACCAACCTCAGAAAGTTTCAAGTCGATCTGTGATCGGTACGAAGTCATTTCGTATCGATCAAGATGATGTCCAATTGGGCTGAAATTTGGTGGAGACGTTCCTTAGCATGTATACAAGCTCCTGTGAAAATTTCATGGCATTTGGATCAGTAGATCTCGAGTTATGGTGGATACGAAATGATGTTCTTCGTGTGGCTGTTTGGTTCGAATCCATCTCTTCGAACCGATGGTTTCGAATCGATGGTGGCACGCCCCTTTGTGATGACATGGAGCGCAAACTTCGACTCGATCCGGTCTTCACTCCGAGTTGACCGCATCGACTCCATATATCTCGGCGCGTTCGCATCGATGGATGACACATCATCTAAGCTTGCTGGCTTGATGGATTCGAATGAAGGCTTCACTCGTGGATTCGAACAGTAGTTGCTGATGGAGTCGAACAACCGATGGTCGATGGATACGAACAAGTCTTTCTTTGATGGATACGAGCCTCGTAGCTTCTCCATGGATACGAAGTCAATCGATGCAAACTTGAACCCTTCGATGGCTACGAAGGATGATGATCTGATGGATGTGAAGCAGATACTGGCTGATGGATACGAAGCGCTTCATCTGCTAATGGGTATGAAGTCCATCGATACAAACTCGATGGATTCGAACACGGCCGCTCCTGATCGATACGAACTCATGGGAGCTGACCGATACGAAGTGGATGATCTGCCGATGGGTTCGAATGAGACCGAGTCGAACCGAGGCACTTTGATGGATTCGAACTTCATGGATACGAACTGTGGTACTATGATGGATTCGAAGTCACTGGAACCTGATCGATACGAAAGTGATCGATACGAACTAGGGTTCGGTGATGGATACGAAATCACCCATGGTGATGGATACCGAATCTGGGCTTTTCCCCTCAAATCGAATCGATCATATCTTGAGCGTATGAACTCGGATTGACGTGAAATTTGAGATGCTGACTTCTATGATCTCCCTTGTCGTGTCCTATCAATTGTAGTTCGATCTGGACTCGGACAAAATTCAGCGATATCCATATTGAAGCATAGTATGACCAATCTCTGAGACGAACTATCCTTTATTTTCGATCGATCTTTTGGTATCACGGCTTTGCCAAAAAGCGGGATAACATTTAACATAAAGCTCCGAAAGTACATAAATAAGTAACAAAGAAAGATCTCGTCGTTCCTTCTTTTTGATACCCTGCTGCCTATAGAATCCATACTTTTTTTAACCATCATCTGTCAAGCATCTTCATCCACTTTTGTCTGTAATGACACATGTCTACCCAAAACACAACATTTAATATTGCAAACATGAACTAATGGATCAAAAATTTCAAACGTACTACAAAAACATATATGATTTCTCTCGCACCAAATGACCTAAGTGATACTCATGTCCAATACATCTATCAACGGCCTCTCCGTCTTGCTGCATATCAACTGCACATCAGCCTCCCAATACCAATCTTGATTCATGAAATGAGGTTAAATACTGGTATTAAATTGAGACATTCAAGTTAACTGGATGTAATAGGTGAAAGGGCATCCAAAGTATAAATGATTAATGTCTTCATCAATCAATTGACCCAAAAAAAAACATTAACTCACAACCACCATGTCTTATGCCTCAACATATTTAAAGTGTTAAGACTTCCCCTAACAACCAACCACATATGAAGTCTATCATTAAATGAGACTGGAATTCTCCAAATAGCCTTATAATAATTCACCTTCACACCACTGAAACTCATAAGTTTGTATATTGAACTGACACTAAAAAGATTGGTATTACCAAAAGCAGATATGATATTGTCTACCTCTTCACTTGTCTCCACCGCTTCCACCAACCTAACAAGCATCAAATATTGTAGTAAAGAGTCCCCCTCAAGCAATCTGTTAAAAACCAAGTTCCATTTGAAATCAACTCCCTTTGGCATAAAAACTTCACTTATTAAAAATTCTAATTCAAAGAGACTTCAAACAAATTGAGAAATTCATCACATAAAGCAATATTCATAAGCCAAGGATGAATCCAGAACATTACACTTCTGACATTGCCTTCAATCCTCTTCAAACCCAAAAAAGAAATATGTTATTGTTCAAATATAAATTTTCAAAACTTAGAACATACGTTAGGAACAAAAGCAACCAAATAAAGATTTCATTGTAGTGTTCATGTAAAATCCAATTTCTCCAAATAGAATCGTTTCCTTCTACCAAAGTCGATCATTAAGTAGAGAGCAGTTAAAATTTGAAAGAGATATCACTCTCGGACCCTCTTGCTACTTAGCTTTAGAAAACACAACCCCAAGAAACTTGGTTCTTTGGAGCATTACCATCTCTGTTTCCTTTCCATAAGAAATTCTTTTGAATAGCGTCTATCTTATCAATCGCCCACTTTAGAAACTTGTAGTAAGACATCCAATATAATGCCAGAGAACTAATAATAAAATTCAACAAAACTAACCTTTCAGCCCTGGAAAGCGGATGACTGTAAAATCACGAAAATTAAACGGAAATTTAATAAGAAAATAAATTTAAATGTAACAAGCACTAGAGAAATTTTCACAGACATCCAAATTTGGCTACGAAAAATTTGCATCATTGCGTTCGTCGCAATTTTCTGGACGATTTTCATACATTACACTTTGAAATCGGTGTTAGTATAGAAAAGCTACAGATGTTTGAAAGTTTGAAAATTTAAAAATAAAATAAAATTTAACCAAAAATTATACTACGGCCGGTCGACCTAGAGGGTTGATGGTCGACCGGTAGCGATCGACCCTGGGGGTGTATGGTCGACCATGCACGTGGAAATTTCACGACCCTTGGAACTTGTTCGAATAGTTATGATTGGTTGCTTTGTCGTAAGTTTTGATGAGCATACGTGATCACGCTAAAATATTCTCCAGGCCAAATCAACGCATCAAATTGATCTCTAACCTCTAAAAATTAAAACCTAGGCTAATCCTAAAATTAGTATAAAACATACACAGTACTGAAACTCTGCCAAAATTCTTCCTTTCCACTCTCAAATTTCTTTTAAAGAATTAAAGTATAATCAAAGAAAATGTACGATAGTAGATCAGATCTGGAAGTAGCAAGCTTACAGAGGGCGATTTTCTGATAGTGCGTGTTGGAAACACTTGGATCTAAGGTGAACAAATTTAATTAAATGATTATTACAGTTAAATTTACCCTATTTTATCTGACCTAAGATGTTAGAGATTCAATTGTAAACTTTAAAAACTTGTAATTTAAGATAGAAATTGAAGTAACTGTAAATGGATATGTAACAACCCTTCCTAAAATGGACTTAATTTCGACCTAGTAAAAACCTGACGAACCTTAGGCCAATCTCAAGACGAGCTGTTAAGTTGATAGAATTCATTACACATTACATAGAGCTATTTGTCTATACTTCGAAATCTCACAGCGGAATAGATAAAATATATCATTGGAAACAAGTACTACTTTCATAAAACAAAACCATTTCATAAACATAATAGGTTAAATATTACAACATGTTTACATAAAGTCTTTATAGTACAATATCTCAATTGAGTACAATAAAATACTTAAAAAGCATAAATAGATAGATAGCTGCTATAAGTCTTTGTCTCCACCTTCGTCTCCTAAATCAGTATTACCCTCTCTAGCCTGTGTTATAATGAGGAGTGAGTCAGAAAAACAAATGTCTGATGAAATGAAAATCTCAAACTTTACCATAACTGTACTTGGGCAGCATTATTCAAATAAGAAATATGTCTTACGTATAAAATCATAACATGCGTATAAAGTCCATTGTAGGCCCAAAGGCTCTTCCACCCCGACTACCCAAATGTTAACTATAAGCTTGAAAGCTCTCCAATTTGACTATTCCAAAGCCAGCTGTAAGCTCGAATACTCTTTTAGTCTGGCTATTCACACTCTTCGTAACTAACACATACGATGTACGAAGAAATACTCAAACCACTTACTACCTTCTCAATGGGCCTTAGGCAGACTTTGATCATTCAAGACCTATAAAATAGATAGATTCTCGTCATTTAAGACCTTAGCTAAAGGTGGGTCCCTATATGGTTCTTCCTCGCTAACACCGTAACAAATCCTATTGGGTCACTTAATACTTGACCTAAGAAAGAGGCGGATCCTACCATAACCACCTAATACCTCAACCCAAAGCGGACCCCTCCTAAGAATTTCACCTACCATATCTAAAATGCAATTTACGACTCATAACCCACTTGTAGTGTCTCGCATTAGTCTGACTATTCATGGGTACTAGTAGCCAGATTTAAATGGGAAGGTTTACCCTACTGAATTGGGACTAACCTCACATCCACTGAAGTTATTTATTATAGACGATGTCCCAAATTAGTCCGTAAAAGCCACACCGCTGTTAGTCAGATTTAACTGGGCAGACTTTCTTGTAGCTTTGGACTAACTTCACATCCCTATAATTTAGTCATATCTTATATGTATATCCATTATATATATATATATATATAACCCTACACAAATAATGATTGAGGCCACATAAGGTATCCCCTTATTACGCCCCTCAATGGATTAATTCCCTTATTTACTCTAACTCCCTTCCTACATATTAACATTACTTAACTATTCAAGTAATACTAATTATCACATTTAATACACTATAATCAATATGTTATAATCAATATGTTATAATCAATACGTCATATTATATATATCCCTATATTTTACGCATGCAATTTAACGTCTAATCATTACGTCACAACAATTCAATAATACTTTGCTTATACGGTATTTTAAAATATCAATCTCATACAAATCTATAATTCCAACAAGGACTGCTACTACCCATAGACAAATAAAATAGATTTGTACAAATAGGAAATACCTACAACTTATTTCATATTGATGCATTAGAATTCCTTTTTTGTTTTAAAGAATAGATCCTCAAAAATTTGTTCGTCTATGTTCAGTTCAACCCACTTATACATCATTTTGAAGTGAGAAAGGAATTCCTTAATTATTTAAGTGCTAGAAATAGGCAGTGCAAACTAAAACAATCTAATTCATAATTTACACACCACTTCTAATTTATTTTCTTTTTGAATCCTTTTACACTCCAATCCGAAAGAGGGAAAATAGGTTAAATTGACTATAGGTTATCTAATTCTAATAATTAATTAGATTCTAATTTACCAATAGCAAAACAATTATAATCCTAACATATACAAAGATTAATATCTACTAAGGGAAATTCTAGTGGCTTTAGGTATTATGTTTTATTTACCAAAATTTCTTAAGGCATGCATCAGATTCAAATAAATAATATTCAATTAAAAAAATGTGAAAAACTTGATATTTCCACTCATAGAGAATTGTTAGCTTCCTAACAGGATTTGATTCCACCAAGCCTAACCCTCTTTCAGATCTCCCTCTTTATACAACAAAGCAAATTTTAAGTAGAGGTTTGATTAATAATCAAAAACTAGAGGAATGGAATCAGGAATCAGAAGGAATAAATATCTAAACCTATTACCTGAAAATCCTAACTGATTCAGAAATCCTAAACAGAAGAAGAAGCGATATGACCGCTCTTAATTCTTTATTAGATCTTCCCCTTTTTGAACATACAACAAATAGATTGTATATATAGATTGATTTTAGAATTAAGAAGATAGAGAAGAAGGAGTCAGAATTTTAATTGAAATAGAGATTATAAATCAAAATTACTTACAGTTGTTTACTATTTTTGAAACCCTAAGTAGAAAGATTTTGATAGAGCTTCGCTAGCGTTTTCAAAATTTTATGAGAAAAAATGGGGATCTAGTGGTCTATTTATAGAGGTAAGCAAGAACCAGAACTATTGGATAGAAATCAAACAAATCCAAATAGTTTAAAATAAGCAAACCCTAGTCGTTGCCTTCGAAATTGGGTATTTTCACCCTCAAGTGGTCGACCCCCCTATTCTTGTCGACCCCTTAGGGCCTGAATCGTCCAATCAATCTCTTTCCATTTATTAATTACTTATTACTCAATTCAATTTAACATTATACGTTAACTTTAACCCTTGCTTAAACGCTAAGCCTCTCTTAATGTTAGAATTTTCAAATTCAATTTTTGAAATTCAAAATTCTTATCTTTAAATTCCAACTCAAATTCAATTATTTAAATTTGAAAACTTCAAATGTCCGTAACTTCTTCATACGGACTCCGTTTTCAGCATATTATATATGTAAATTGATAAGAAAATAACTACAAACGCAATGATGCAACTCCCGTAATCAAATTTCGATATTTACAAAAAAATTCATTTTTAACCTTATTTTATTTACTAATTGCTTATTACATTTACGAGATGTTTTATTCTCCCCTCCCCCCTTAAAAAGGATTTCGCCCGCAAAATCACCAAAGAAAGATAATGTAACGTGCACTCAACAACCACTGTTATATAACCATTTTATTTACAGTAATCTATATAACCGTCTACTCAACAAAAAATGCAACATGATTATGCATGCAAACATACTATAAGTGAGCTCAAACCTAGCGTGAATGCAAGGTAATGACATATTGGTATGTATGCAAGCACCTTAAATATACACAAAATCCTATAACAGTAAAATGTGTGACAATCATCTCATAACATACAACCTAGCAACCACGATGCAAAAAATCACTATATTTTTGAAGAAAAAGTTTACCAGAAGAAACCTCAGATGAGAAACATTCATCTTTTATTCGGTTTCCCATATGCTTTCCACTAGGTTTTCTTTCCTTGATTTAAATCAATCTAATTTTCTTCATTACGAAGCCTCTCAATATCGTGCTCCACTATTCGGGCGAAAGCATAAGAGGCGATTTTGTTTAAAGCATTCTAATCTAGTTTCCCTACTAACTTCTAGTCTTACCTATAGTTTATTGCTAGTTAAGTGTCCTTAAGAAATTTTCTTATTTATGGTGTTCCTTAACATATATTTATTTAGTGGTCTAATCTCATCCCTAATATCAATACGGTGAAAAAACAGGAACATTCCTTATACAATATCAAATATGTTTCACTAAGGAGACAACTAATAATTTCAACCCAAAAACTCTAAAAGAAAATTTTACCGGAAGTTGTCTTTAATCATTAACTGGTGTTAATGAAGTTGGGATCCTAATGCTCCCTACCGATATAAGATTTACATTCCTAGAATGCCATTCCACCATCACCCATATTCCTTAATCTTCCCTTCTTAGTTCTAATAATTATCCATTACCCATAATAACTAGTCATTAATGTCAAAATTAACAATCTCTAATCAACTCTTATTCAATTTATTTCAATCTATTACCAATTTAAAAAAATTCTTATTATGGGTATTAAATTCCTTCGTAAATACCATATTAGCTTCCTTAGTCATTCCCTCATTTAATTCCTTTTTTATCCTTTATTGATTACAAATTTATTGTCCATTAAATCTACGATTAATATCCATCAATCCTTGTTCTTTAATTACTACGTTGTTTATAAATAAATATGAATATCGTTATAAATTATGCTATTTATATGTTTCTTTATTTCCAATTATTAATTTCTGAACTATAAAATTTCTTTCCATCTTTTACTTTATTGGAACTTTCCTCCTAAAAAGGATTACCGTTAAAAAAATTATAAATCAACCGCAAGTGATATTTTTGCTTTGTTTGAAATTACAAGGGACTCTTTTTTTCTTTTTCATTTATTGAAACAGACAGTATAAACTATAGAAAATAATATCAATTTCTTGTGCATCCCTTTCCCTTTGGGCATAACATTTGTAAATTCAAACGCTGCTCTTTTACATATTTATGGAATTAGATAACTTATGAAGATTACACAAATCCTACTCCTAATAAATTAAAATATGGAAATTCACATTCCAAAGGAAACTTAACTTAAACCCCAACTATAGATCTGGAATACCTTTTCAACCTTACCAACATTCTATAAATAATTGCTTGGGACTGATTTAAAATTTCCAGATCAGAGTTGGCTGATGAGGTAAGGAGGCAGTTCGCTACATGGAAATTATAGGGAGAGGCTCTTAGTTGGTGGGAGGTAGTTGAGGCTAAGACATATGGAGGATAAATCACTTGGGGAGAGTTTCGTAGGCAATTCGAGGTGAAGTTTCTTTCTAGGGTGGAGGAAGCAACCCAGTTGGAGAAGTTCATTCACTTAAAGCAAGGAGAGCTATCAGTGGAAGAATATATCTGCCAGTTCAATGAGCTAGCTAGATTTGGGATCAGACTGATCGATACCCCGCATAAGAAGGCTCTGAAGTTTGCTAAAGTGTTGAACTAACCTCTTCAATATTTAGCTTTGAGTCACATTCCTGTGGGTGCTATGTTTGAGGGTCTAGTAGAGATGGCCTTGCTAAACACTGTCTCTATAGAGGGAGCAAAGAAAGAAGAACCCAAGAAGGATAGTGGGAAAGCACAACAGAACTAGCATAAAGGGAAATGTGGACTCAAAGGAAAGATACAGAAGAAGGGGACGCACTGTAGGAAATATGGTAGGAAGGGACATTTTCTTGAAGAAGTGTAAGATAGATCTTTCAAAGGTCAAGTGTTATAACTGCAATCTGTTTGGGCATATGAAGCGAGTGTGTCCCATACCCCAAAGGACCTCTACTAGGTGTATCTAGCTTTTGCACTGGAGGTAGTCCCTAGCTCTGGTGTGTAGCTAGCAGTGGACAAGGGAAAGAAAGTGGTGATCGAAGCCATGTTGACTTTATCTGGTTTGTCTGTTCGCATATTATTTGATATTGTAGCCTTAGATATTTTTCATTTATAGTAAATTTGTGGATGAGCTACACTTAGACACAAGCATAGTAACGGACCATGTAGTTGTGTCAAACCCCGTATAAGGATCAGCCTATTTGTCTATGTTATGTAAGGGTTTGTAGTTTTTTATTTTACGGGTTAAGTTTGATTGTGATGCTTTTATCTTAGGATTTTATGGGTTTGGGTTGATATTGGGCATGGATTGGATGATGATATATGAGGCTCTTTTAGACAGTGATAGGAAGGTTGTTAAGTTGGGCACTTGTAGCGGACATAGCTTGGAGGTTTATTGCCATCCACGATGATCGATTATGTTGAGCTACTTATATTCATTGGACCTATCACATAACGAACTTGATTCAGAACCTATAATTAGTGATTTCCTAGACATTTTTGCTAAGGTTACCAGTCTTCCACCCTAAAGAGAGATCGATTTTAGGATCTATCTTGTTGAGAATGTTATACCTGTCACTTTATCATTAAGGCATATAGCTCTAAAGGAGAGATGCGAGTCAAACATGCAAGTAAATGAGCTGTTGGAGGAGGGTTTTATTAGGAGAAGCATTTCTGAGTAGGAAGAATATGTCGTCTTTGCCACCTAGGCGGATGGTTCACTAAGACTCTATGTCGATTATATGGAGTTGAATAAACTAAAAAAGAAGAATCGGTATCCACTGCCTTGTATAAATGATCTTTTTAATCGGTTAGTTCGAGCTAAGGTGTTCTCAAAATTTGTCTTGGCTACCGGATTCCACCAATTGCGTATAGCCGAGGCAATATCCAGAAGATAACATTCCATATATCGATTGACTTTATGAGTGGTTAGTCATACCCTTTGAACAGACCAATGCATCCGCTTACTTTATTGATTTAATGAACCGAGTTTTTAGACGGTTGCTTAATAAGTTCGTCGTGGTATTGTAGATGATATCTTAGTATATTCGAGGAGCAAGGAGGAGCATGCACTGCATTTAAGAGAATTGCTCAGCACACTCCATGTGCATAACATGAAGGCAAAGAATTCGAAGTGCCACCTTTGGAGAAATGAGTATGCTTTTTGGGGCACATCATCTTAGAAAGTGGGTTGGAAGTCGATCTCATTAAGGTGGTAGTAGTTCAGGATTGGCGTGTGTCGACGAATACCATGGAAGTAAGGAGTTTCCTTGGTTCGACGTGCTACAATCGAAAGTTCATTAAGGACTTCATGAAGATATTCGCCCCTCCGATCCGTCTTACTAAGAAGAATCTAATTTTATCATGGGATGCAAAATGCGACGAAGCTTTTATCAAGTTGTAGGAGGCATTGACAAGTGCGCCAGTTTTAGTATTACCTGACGGGACGAATCCATTTAGAGTTTATACTGATGCATGTGGTACGAGGTTAGGCACAGTCTTGATGCAAGAAGGGAGGGTTGTGAGCTATGCTAGTAGGCAGTTGAAGACCCACGAGAGAAACTACTCTACCCATGATTTTAGTTGATGGCCATTGCCTATGCGCTTAAGTCGTGGAGGCATTACATTTTAAGAGAGTTGTTTGAACTATATATGGATATAAGTCCTTGAATTATTTGTTCTCCCAAAAGAACTTGAATTTAAGGTAGCAAACATGGATGAAGTTTTGGCATCATATGATTTTGATATCTTAAATACCCCAGGCAAGGATAATGTGGTGGTAGACGCTTTGAGCAGACATCATGCAATATTGAGTCCTTTTTTCTTGGAGTGAAAGCATTAAAGTTCATTTCTACATTCGACTTCCGACCATCATCATAAATTACCCTGCGATTACTAGTAGTTTTAATTTTGCAGCCTACATTGATGGAGCATATTGGGTCTAGAAAGAAGAAAGATAAGGAGTCGGTAGATATTATTGAGAGGATTGGGAGAGAAGAGTCGTCAAGTCATTTGAGGCATCATGCCATTGACATGAGAGGATGGTTATGGAAGGATCGTAGGCTTTGTGTCGCTCTTAGTATAGATTTGATAGATATGATGCTAGCTAAGTCTCACAGTTCTAGGATGAACATTCATTCCAGTGACGATAATATGTATCGCAACATGGAGAGAGTCTTTTATTGGCCCGGTATGAATAACCATGTAGCAGAATATATAGCTAGATGTATGACTTGTAGAGAGTAAAGGCGGAGCAGAAAAAGTTGGGAGGATTGTTGTAGCCATTTGCTCGGTGAAAATGGAAGAATATTTCTATGAACTTCATGGATGGTTTACCGAGGAGTAGGAGAGGGAATGAGAGCATTTAGGTTATAGTCAATCTGTAGGATCAATTTCACTCTAGAGGGGGGTGAATAGGGTGATACTATTAATTATTAAAAAAAATTGTGGAAGTTTGTATAAAATTATTTCAACACAGATATATCAAAATAATAGCAACACAAATATAACAGAATAATAAATGCAGAAATAGAACGACATAGAATTTACCCAGCTTCGGCAAAACCATGCCGACGTGCTGCCCCTAAGGTTTCTACTAGAAATTAAGCAGTCAGACGCTTACACACGTAAATTCACGACACCCGCTATCGACTAGCCTTAACTCTACGCTCAAAACCCTGCCTCAACTCAGCCACTGAGTTGCGAATTCTCAAACTACGCCACATAGTTTGTCCCATATTCACACGACTAGTAATTACATATGTTTAAAGAAGAAAATACAAATTCAAAACAATTAATAAAATGAAACCCTAATTTAAAGCCCATAAACACTATTTTAAGTCGGCCCAAACTAAAACTAAAAGAGCGTCCCTTTTTCAAAATAATTATCACTTCGGCCCATAACTCTTTTATTTTCCTGTCTCTCTTATTTCTTTCATTCATTCCTCAATCTGAAATTAAGGCTTCTGGATGATGTCGCCTCTTAGTCGAATTGATTGCTGATGCTTCGATTCCTTTCTTCGATTGATTGTATGTAAGCGACAGCTTCAACCAAGTCGAGTTTGAATGTTGCGTGAATCGGTATGTTCGTTCCTTTTTCGATTTGTACTATACTCGACTTTGATTCGAGTTGAATGATTATTGTTATCTGTTGTTGCTTAAACTCGAATGCTTTTCATAGCCGATGATGATTGGGTTTATATAGGAATTGAATTCCTATGATTTCGTTCATTTGAATTTGTCATTTATTTTGTTCCGGCCGTTCGATGTTGCTTGGATGTTAACGATGATTTCTAACTTTGTCAATTTCATATATTTGTTACTTGATTCCCACGGCTTGTTTTGATTTTGCTTGGTCATCACGGTGTTGAATTCTTTGACACTTGATTTTAATTTTCGTTCTTCATTCTCTTTGACTTCGATCTCACGACCTTGACTTGAATTTGCAAATTGACTTCGACACTTGACATTGTCGAACTCTGCTCTGACTTGATAATGTCTTCGACCATCACCATTGCACTGATATTACTTTTGGTCATTTTGCTTGTACCATTCAAATTGTGATATTGGTCTTCACTTTGTTTATTTGAAATGATTCCTGGACATCTGATATTCCAACTGAAGCTTGTACACGTGTGTTGTGTACTTCATGGTTCCCTTGACATTTGCTTCCCTTGAATTTTCTCTGTACCTTGTCTGGTTCATTGTTTCATGTATGCACTGCCAGTGTATGTCTGCTATGTATATGCATTCATCTCCACTATGTATTTGCATGCTTGCCACTGATCATATGTTGAAGTTTTTAGTCTTCATTTATACTGTTTTGTCATCTGGTGGTCTGTTCTTTGTAGCATTTTTGTATATGTACTTGAGTCTGAAGCTTGTATTCATCTTTGTTGTATCATTGTGTACATGTGTGTTTGCATTTCCATGAGTCACTTGTATCAGTCCATTGTTAGATGTGTCAGAGTTATAGTTTGTTATTTGATGTTGTACTTCTCTATGTTCATTTGTGTCCTGATGCATATGTATTCATCCACTCACTGCATCTTCATTTTGTTTCACTTGAGTCTGATTTGCTTTATAAGACTGCACTTGATTTCATGTGTACATCGAGTCTTAGTTGCTTCCGACCATTATTGCTTCAAGGCAGATCATATTTTTAAGTTGACTGGTCTTGGTCTCTTGATACATTCTGGTGAGTTGTTCTTGACCAGTTGACTGTGACTTGCTTATGCTTTATACCTCAGTTTGGTTGCCATATATGTGATGTATGTTTTGTTGACTTTGTTTGCTGCCCGGTTGACATGTATATATGCATACTTTGATCATAGCATTCATGTGTACATTTGAGTTGCACCTATGTTGAATCCAAATTAAAACTCGGGTTTGACCTTGTGCTTGTATCGTGATTTCACTTGAGTTGAACCCGGCATTTAATTAGGTTTGACCTTGTGCTCACCTATCCCTGTAATTTTATCAAGTGTACATTGGCGTGCACGGCCTTGTGGCATGTATAGTGATACACTTTGCATGTCATAAGTTGTTCGTATATGATGAATTCAAATTTAAATAATGACGAACAACCCAAATAACTAAGGCAAATAATATTTTCAAAATATATTTTACTTTACACTGCAAAAATATTTTCTTTTCAATTTTACTACGTCGGTATTTATTTTTGCAGATTGCTCTGATGCTGGATTCAATCTGGAATGGAGTTAAAGATCAATATGAGTGAATGAGCGACATTTGTAAATGGAAATGTATTGTAATTGCAAATTGTATATATATAGTGATAGCTTGAATTTGTACTATTCAAAATTATAATAAATATTTATTTAAACAAAATTTCTGTTTGAATTCAAATTCTATGTTATTTATTTTATTCAGTAAATATTTATTTAATAAAATAGTACATTAACAAATACGTTTAAATGAATATATATGTTTATTATCATCAAAAAAAATCATACACTCGCATATTCAACTGGACAATAGACTAAGTGTGCTCATTTCATACCATTAAGGAGTATGAGGATGGCGTCATCGTTGGCGGCTCTATACATGAGATATGTCTTTAGGTTGCATGTAGTACCTACTATATAGTTAGCGACCGAGATCTGCCTTTTACTAGCGAGTAATAGAGGAGTCCACGGAAGGCTTTGGGGACCGAGTTGAATTTGAGTACCACATATCATCCGCAGATGGATGGACAGACGGATAGGGTGAATCGGGTGTTGGAAGACTCACTACAGATGTGCATTTTTGGACTTGGAGGTTTTTGGAAAGATCACTTGCTATTGGTAAGTTTTCCTACAACTATAGTTGTTAGGCTAGCATTGGGATGGCACCATTCAAGGTATTATTAGTAGACCTTGTAAATCACCGTCGTGTTGGTGAACAATATAGATAGGATTATCCTTGGGTCAGATATGGTGAAGGATACGTTGGAGAAGATGGACTTAATTCATAGGGGAATGAAGACAACTTGGGATAGGAAGAAATCTTATGCTAACAGGAGACGTAAGGAGTTAGTGTTCATAGTGGGCGACATGGTGTTTGTGAAAGTTTCACCCCTTAGACATGTTATGAGATTTGATAGATCAAAGAATCTTGCATCGAGGTTTATGGGGCCTTTCTTGATTGCTGCTAGAGTATAGAAATTGGCGTATAGAGTAGAGCTTCCAAAGAAGTTAGCTGGGGTACATGATGATTTCCATGTGTCACACTTGCAAAAGTGCTTACATGATACAGCTAGTGTAGTCGAGCCAAGTCGGCTGGAGGAGGTGTTGGTTGAAAGGGAGTCACTTGTTTTCCATATACCCACTCGTATTCTCAAGCATGGTACAAAGTGACTCCCTAATAAGGAGATCAGACTTGTCAAAGTCCAATGGTAAGATGGTCTAACGGAGAGTACATGAGAGCACGATGAGAAAATCTGAGCTTCCCACCCAGAACTCTTTTTTGGTATGTTTCAAACTTAAATTCTTATAATAATAGGTTGCTTATATGTAGGACTTAGTTGATATAATCTTTAGATATAGACCATTGGATGGTAGGAATGGTTGTATACATGTCGATAGGACATGTCATGTATCATGGATGCTAGTGGATGTATTGTTTGAGTTATTTATTTTACACATTTAGCATAGTACATCCTCAAGATAGTGTACACACATTCATATTATCCCTTACTAGTTGTTTAGGTTGCTAGATATTATGCTTATAGATGCTTAGTTGTCGGTTATTCTATTTGAACATTATGCATATGGATATTACATATGGATGGAATGGTTGCCCATACATATAGAATTACAAGTATATTTACTTAGGATGTTGCATACATTCTGGATGCATAGCATGAGAATTTGCATGATAGGAGGTCAACTAGATCAAGAGACTGCCTACTCTTTGCATTAGTATAGGCTCACGTGCATTTCACATTTCGTATATGTACGTACATATAGTAATAGAAACTTCTAATGAAAATGATTGCCCGTAGATGATGGATAAGTAGATGGTTATAGCTATTGATTACTGTGTGAATAAGTTGCATCATTCCATCCTTTGAGATTTCGGGGATGAAATCCTTTTAAGGGGGATAATATAACACCCACGAAAATTTAACGGAAATTTAGTAAGAAAATTAAATTTAAATAAAACAAGGACTAAAACGAAATTTTCAAAAACATCCAAATTTGGTTGCAAAACTTGCATAATTACGTTCGTAGCGATTTTTTGGACAATTTTCATATATAACGCCTAGTAATTAGAGTTAAAGCAGACAATTTATAGACGGTTGAAAATTTAAAAATAAAATAAACTTTAAAATAAAATTTCATCAAAAATTATACTACGACTGGTCGACCTAAGAGGGCTGATGACTGATGCATGGTGGTCGACCTAAGGAGGTGAGCGGTCGACCATGCATGTAACGGCCCATAATTTTAACGATCGAATATTTAAATCGTTTAAGTAAATATTTAATCGTTAATTAAATGAAGGGCTGAAAATGTGATTTTTCACATACGACCAAATCAGGAGTCAAGACCACTTCCATTGAGTTCAGATTGATGTTGTAGATTAAAATGAGTATAAGGATCGCAATATTTCGAGATCGGAAGATTCGATGGCCAAAACGGTCACGGAATATGCGAGATTTGCCTTCCGGGGCACAATCTCAAATGGAGACGTGGTAAGTGCCATTGGATCTCAATAAATGAGGTGACGTACGCGGGCGAGTTTCATGGCGATAAGACATGTCGTGTGATCATACAACCCAAAATGGGTGGCCATTTATTTGAGAAACTAAAACAAATGGGATATTAAATTAATATTTTATATATATATCCCCAAAATTGAAATTCTCCTTAATTCCATTTCACTATTCATGGCTGAAGAACAAAATCCATAGTCGAACTCTATTTCCCTCATTCAAAAATTAATTTCTCCACATCCGCTTCACTAAAAAAATGATGTTAGATTCGTTGAGATCGTGTTGGCGGAAGCTACGCGATAACCGTGATGGATTTTAGATCGATCGCCATTGGCCGACCTTATCATATTTGTCGAGGATCTAGGGTTAGGGATCATCGGATCTTGGAGCAACGATTGGTGGATAAGAGGGCGCGGCGTTGTGATTCTTGCGTAAAGGGAGTTTGCGGCCACGATTTGGTGGCGAACCGTTGAGCGAGGCGATTTCCATTCATGGCAGGTCGAGAGTAGCTCCTAGAGTCACGATTTGTTTGGGATGAGTTATCGAGTGAAGTTCGGTTGCGGATCATGGAGAGTGCGAAGAGAAATCATTTGGCAAAGACAGATTGCATTTTCGTGGATTATCGGATGCAAAATCGAAGTGAGAGGAGAGGATGTGTGAACAGAAATGTCTCTGTACATGTACAGGCTTATTGGGAAGAGGAAGGATTAGCGATTAGTAAGGTAATTAGTTGATTTAATTAGATAATTAATTATCTCGTTAATTATGATTCTTATTTTGGCCATATCTTATTAAGGCTAATTGGATGTGGTTCCTTGAATTGCACTCGTAAGTTATATTGTCCCTCACTTTACTATGATTGGTTGTTTAGTATTATATTAACGCTCGAGAATGATTTTTGGTTTTTAAAAGTGATATTATTATTATTATTATGCAGAAGCTATATTTATATAATGGAAATATAATTAATTTTAAATAATTTATAAAGAATATCACTTATTTTCCATCTTCATGCCATAATTATGGAATTATTAGATTAAATCTATTACTGATGTTATTTCCCACACTAATTAATATAGATGGATTGTTATGTTGTATGTATGTTTTTTTGGATGTATGTTTGATTGTTTGGGTTGTTTGTTATTTGTTTGAAAACAGCAATTAACGGTGATTTTATTTTAGGTAGCATCTTGTACATTGTAGTTTGCACACACAAAAATCTAATGAACGAGATGAGCTGCGGAAGAGGGTTTGGGATACATGCCGACAGATCTGGATTTCAGAGTGGATGTTGATTTGTTCTGTACTTAACCATTCGGTTAAGTAAAAAACCATGGTGGATGGTATTGACCATAGTAAAGTGGTCAATATCTATCATTGTTATCAATTGGCGATTTGGCCGATCAGTGGCTTTGATGTTGATGAGATACCGTGGTGCGCGGCATATCGGTTTGTTCATGTGACTAGTTTAGAGATATGATGTTATTTCCCTATGGCAAGTGGTATTGATGGTGAGTCTGAGATGTGGTGCTTCGACCTAGTGATTTTGATGGTGAGGCAGGGATGTAGTGCTTCGACCTGGTAGTCTAATACTGCGGATAGTGACTCGATGATGTATGGAGTAGGCTTCGGGATGATAGTATCAGGACTGCATGGATCAAGCTAGACTCAGGCTTTAGATGGCATGATAGTAGGGTTTTTCGATCGAGAGCTCAAGTAGAGAGCAGGATCGAGGATGGCAGCTCGGATTGGAGTGAGGCTATAGATAATGGACTAGATTGAGTGTTAGGGCTCATGACTATAAATTTTAGTGAGCCAATAGGGTTTGGATCTGTATCGAGTGAGTAGGGATCGATGGATGTGTTTGTGCCAAGTGATGTTAATGACTCAGGGTGCTTTGGTTGTGTCCAAAGCAAATGTACTATATGCGGGCGCACCCAAGGGCTAGTAGTGCCAGTCTGTACTCTGGACCGATAGGGTCTAGGTCAGGTAGTATAGAGGCATCACAAGAGACAATAATGTGGGGTTTCTAGCTGGTGAGTACGGTGAACACAATCAAGAATCGGGATTTCCACTAGTCCTTGACAGTCTTAGAGGGTCATATAAGTCATCATATATCTGGCACATTTGATGATTGTTAGTATTGTTTGATGGATGCTATATTTGTCATGGTTACTCACTAGTCGCCTGTCGCCTTAGGGATGTCACACTAGGTAGATATTGTGATAGGGATACCTAGATACCCTAACTTGACTTCGTGTGGATGGGTATAGATGGAGATACCTAGACACCTGGAGTTTACTTAGTATAGAGTAGGGACTGTAGGTGGAGATACCTAGGCACCCTAATGGATACTGAGTATGGTGTACCCTCTTTACGATGTCATAGACTAGCATATTACTTAGTTTATGCGCTGACTCTGTGGTTGCAGAGACAAGTCAGGTATGGTTTATATACCCTATGTTCCATATATTATCGAGTTTTATAGTATTTTAAGACTTGATATCGCTCACACCAGACTGTTGTCTGACCCGAAGTTTTATGTTTTGCTTCTTATTGTCTTGCGTACTTTTAAACGAGTAGATTGAGAGCAGGTGGATGATTATGGAGTTCTACGGGTGGATCGATAAGAGGTGATGGTTATCTATACTTATATGTGCATTTATTATATTTCCGTTATGTGACACTGTGGAGCATTGACAATATTGATTTACTTTTATGAGACAGTATACCAGTTGATTTTACTTTTCCGTTGTATAAACTCTACTATGATGTATATATATGGATCTTATATTTAGATGATTATTTCACATTGTTATTACCACCTCTATTGTTTTATACCTGTTTTGATTATTATATTTACTCTAATGAGATGTGAGATATTCGACAGGTAATTTGGTTATTTGATGCTTCTTTTTCTTCTTTTCCATTCTTTTCTCTACTATTTCTTTATATTATTTCTTTTTCTTTCCTTTAACCACTATTTTGCACTGTAGGTGTAGGGCGGTCGTTACAGTGCACGTGGAATTTTAACAACCCCCGGTGCTTGTTCAAACTGTTGCGATTGGATGCTTTGTCGCCAAGTTTTGATGAGCGTACGGGATCAAGCTAAAATATTCTCCAGACCAAATCAACGCACCAAATTGATTTCCAAACTCTATAAATTAAACCCTAGGCTAACCCTAAAATCCATAGAAAACATGTAAACTACAAAAACTCTGCCAAAATTCTTCCTCTCCACTCTCAAATTTCTTTTAAAAAATTAAAATATAATCAAAGAAAACACACGATAGTAGATCGGATCTGGAAGTAGCAAGCTTACGGAGGGTGGTTCCCTAACTATGCGTGTTGTAAGAGCTTGGATCTAAGGTGGGTGGGAACAAATTTAATTAAATGATTATTACACTTAAAAGCAGACTAGTTAGGGCATGGCGGTCGACTGGTTAATACAAAAATTGTAGAATCTAAACCTCGACCTAAGGCCTAGGTTAATTATAAAAATAAAAACAAACATTGACTATTGTGTGAGCCTCTTTAAGCTATTTATATGCATGTTAGGAGCCGTAGGGAGCAGTTCCCTATGAGATAACGCTAGGATGTTAAGTGTTGTGTAAATGTTCTTTACCCAATAGGGGTCTATTATTCGACTGGAGGCAATTTCTATCGCAAATGGCACTCACAGGACGTTCTACGGTGGATATGCAGCACTAATTGATCATTGATGAAGTGTGGCCAAGCACAACGGAAGTGCTGGAATGTATGGATACTAATGCAAGGTAGTACCGTTCAGATGTTGGACCCAGAGTGTGCAATAAGAGGTGTACATTACGATCAAGAGGTGGACACGGACATAGATGATGGGACACGTTGATGAGTCGGCATTACGGGTTCCCTCTTGATGTATAGTTGGGTTAGGGTAGTCGTAGTTAGGGGAAGATTCGTTCCCAGTAGCCTAGCGATGGTGCTTCCATGACAGTTAGCTCTACAAGTGGTAGCCGATCGTTAGACATTGAGGTTCGATATATAGTTCGATCCTTGTAGTAGCCTGCAAAATTAGTAGCGTAGGTGTGTGTTAGATCAAAACTCTTCATGGACCCTATGAATACACGGACACATATAGTACAACCCATGTCACTTAGAGTAGAGTTAAAGTTAACTGCAGATGATCACCATATATTAAACTTGTACTCATTCACCAGACCTTTGCTTAACCCACCCATTTTCATCTTTTTTCTGCCATAGGTGGACATGGCAGCATGTGATTAGCCCACTTAAGATACTTAGAGTGATGAGCCCATCACAGGAGTTGTTTTTTATAATATTTACTCCTTATGTATCCATTTATATATCTTATCATTACTTTGCAATTTTTATTAGACTTGGAGTGATATTTTCTGTATGCTATGTATTTGACTATGTACTGATTTTCTAAGACTGTATTTTTGAGATATTTTCTAAGATGGATATTTTTCAGTATTATATGTTATGTTCCTTCTACTGTGAGTTCTGAAAGTGTAGTATGCCTTAGATTATATCTGTTGTTTTAGTCTTTATAATGTTATTAAAATCCGATGGCTTGTATTTCTCGACATAACGTGTGGTAGAAAGTCACACTAGGATTTGTATCGGTGTATTGGGGGATGCAGGTTGTCACGATGACCTTTTTACCTAGTCAATCAGTTTCCACTTTACCAACTAAAGGGTGCCAATCTTCATGTTTCAAAGCACTAGGCCTTAATACAACCCATAAGTAGTTAATAGGAAAGTTACCTACGCCACGGTTTAAAGAGTGTAATGCCTCATAAAAATTAATAAGAAAAGAATTAATTAATGATAAGGAAATGTATAAACTTTGTAAATGTTAGAATTTGACTACAAAAGTTGTGTTGTAGCGTTTGTGACGATTTTCTGATCAATTTCCATATATAATGTTTTGGAAACAGAGCTCAAATGAAAAAGCAATGGACATTTGAATTGTTTGAATTCAAAATAATTTAAATGGAATTCAAATTCAAATAAATAATTAAATCTTAAATTTGAAATTTAAAAAATAATGGTAAGTAGACTTGGAGATTAAGTAAACGTTAAAATAAATAGTAACCTTAAAGGTTAATTTAAGGAATTAAATATAAAAGTAAACGGCAACAATAAATCTTCCCAAAGTAAACATTATTGATCAAGTGCCTTCCTTGGGCTAGTCAACCACTAGGGAAGAGCGGTTGACTAGTGAATGTAGGTGGCAGCAGGGTTTTCATGTTTTGAATGGTTTGGATTTTATTATTTTAAATTGACTTAAATCCGACAGCTCTGGTATTTTCTAACCACTATAAATAAATGCATAGCCCCCTCACATTTATTTATAAATTATTTTGGGAATCGAGGAAAGCTCTGTCAGTCTATCTCCTCAAAGATTCAAAAAATTCTCTAGGATTTCAACTAATAAACTTTCAGTGTTTATTACTCAATTTCGTATTTTATTCTCCTCCAATCCCTAAATTTTCAAATCTAATCCATATACAATTCCTTTGTTGTATATTTTTGAAAGGAGAGATCTGTAACAGATTGAAGCGAGCTTAAACAAATCCAAAAAAGAAGAGCTAAGGACTTGTTGTGAGTGTAAATATCAGTCTTTCTTATTTCTGTAATTGTATAGTATAATCTGGATTTGATATTTGTCTTGGGGAATTTTAGTTTACGAAACATCATATTGAAACCCCCAAATTCTCCCAAAGTGAAATGTCAATTCTTATGTTAGATTATCAAATATTATATATTAAAATAATGGAATTTATGTAGATTTTTTAGTTTTAATGTTTTACATTTTGTAACTGTTTGCGCCAAAATTGGTCACAAACCCCAGAAGTAGTGAAAGCACTAGAGTTTGTATATAAATTCACAATGGTTCAACACAGATCTCTAATCTAGATAAAGTAGAGAATAAAAATGAAGAAGCAGTAAAATTAACAAGGAAGAAAGCAACAAAGAACACAAGCTTTATAGTGGTTCGGCAATCTTTAGCATACGTCCACTTTGAATCAATCCTTTTATTCCTTTTATACTGTAATTACAATTACAAGCTTTTGAAAATCAATGTTAAACATTGTAGATTTTCCCCCAGTAGAGCCGAAGAAGATCTGCTTTTAGTTGCCATAACACTGCTATTTATAGGTGTAGATCTGAAAATATCCACCCCAAAACCTAGGACACCTCTTCCCTTACGCAAGTGAGCCCTTCAGATCGATCCAGAGCGATTTGGTATCGATGCGTGTTCAATTCGTATCGATCAAAAAGTGGTCCAATCGGGCTGAGATCGACCGTGAGGTTCTGGAGTGCATCAGGAAGCTCCTTCGAAAATTTCATAGCACTTGGACCTGTAGATGTTGAGTTATGATCGATGCAATTTGTAGTTTTTAAGTCGGCTGCCACGTTCGTATCCATGGATTTCGTATCCATCAATTGCTCTTTAATTCGTATCGATCACAACTTCACGCGCTTTCATCCATATATTCCGCTCCATCTCGACCGCTTCCTTAGTATTCATCGACATGAAGTACAGAGCCTTCGTATCCACCACTACTTCGTATCCATGTTGTTCATATTTATCCTTTGCATCAATCCGAACTTTGCTTCTTCGTACACATCGGTTGTTCCCTTGTTCGTATCGATCCCAGGCGTAGCATTTCGTACGGTCAGGAATGTGTTTGATGCGCACTGTGACTGAGTTCCAATTGCATTTCCCTTATTCAAGCTCGTATTGATCGATACGAAACCGTCAATGCTTAGTCCATCCATGATCGATACGAACTACTATCGGTCCAAATCCACGTGTGTTATCCATATTCGCATCCATCTGCTGACACCCCTCGATCGATACGAACGACATCCACTGATTCGAAGTAATCCATATTGATCAATACGAACATCATCGATTCGCACGACATCCATCGATACGAAGTCTTCCACGTTGATCGATACGAATGGTATCGATGCTAACCATTTCTCTTCAACATTGATCCATCCATAACTCGAGCGTATGACCTCCGATTGACTTGAAATTCAAAACATGGCCTTTCCTAGCCTTGTTCATCAATCCCAAGCGATCCCGTCTCAATTGAAGCTCGGTCAAATTTTGACGATATCGATCGTAGCCTTGTTTCCAATCGACCTCCAATCCTGATATACATCCTTTCGGGCCAATATGTTGATATCCCAGCCTTGACCAAAAGGCGGGGTAACATTTTCCCCCTAAAACATGCATTGTGGTAAGAAGGCGTGTTTTGAATAGCTCCAAATCTGACATCTGAAATCCATATTCCATCCATCACCAAGTTATCATATCCGAGTGCCATAGCCATATCCTCATCCAAATCAGCGACTGCTCTGAGTCCATATCCAAATTCATAACCTCTTTTGGTTCTTGTCAAGCGCAATCCACACTCGACGACCTGTATTAAACAACGCCTTGTTGTTCTTGGTTCAGTGTCCCTGATTGTTGAGAAATGCCATGGCTTAGGTCCTAGGCCGAATCCTGGTCTCTCCGAATCCTTGCCGAGTATGATCCATACTCGATGACCTGAAATAGTAATCGATAATATAAGGCCTAAGTCCTAGGCCGAATCCTGGTCTCTTTGGACCCTTGCCGAGTGTAGTCCATACTTGACGACCTGAATAAGTCGATTCGTCATGCCCAAACGAAGCGAGTTACCCTTGTCAGGCATAATCCATGCCCGACGACCATTTACCAAAAGGCAGACAAAAAAATCCAGTCAAAATCCAATCCAAAATCCTTACTAGAAATTCAAACCAATATCCAAACATGAAAACAAGCATCCAAATTAAAAGTCCAAACCAGAAAACGAACACAACCAGGAGTTCAAACCAAACTTCAAAACCAAACCATCAAAAAGCAAATGTCCAAATAAAAAAAAAATAGATTTCACAAACTATAGTGTCACGGCCCATCATTATCTCAGAGCATGCCTAGGGACTATCTCTGTCCCCGTGCATGAGTAAGTGACTTGGCCATTTGCTTAGAGTTTTCTACTTATTCCATATCATTCCTGTCAGTCGATAACCAATCGACCATCATTCATGTGCCTTATGCCATCGTCATTTGAGGTAGACGGTGGCTGCTCCTGTTCCACTGCCGCATTCCGAGTTCCGACGTATTGTCGCAACTGACCACTCCTTACATGCTCCTCAATAATATCCTTTAAATGCCCGTGGCTGTTGGTATCATGCCCGTACAGGTCGTGAAATATACAGTGCCTTCTGGTTTCCCTCTCGCGTTTTGGGGGTTCCCTCCTTGCCGGCCTCCGATAAGGAAGGTGATTTCGAAACTCCATGAATATCCGTTCTAACGGCTCGTTAAATCCTGTGTAAGCGGAGAATTTCGGCTCTCTCCATCGCTTCCTCGCTTTTCCAGATTCATCATCCAACTTCCTCTTTCCTTTACCTTTATCTTTACCCAGGCTTCCGTCAGATGGCTCTCCATCCTCAGCTACGTTTACTTCCTTCAACTTTACTTTCAAATATGCATCTTCCTGCCGAAGAAATCTTTCGGCCTCATGAAAGAACTCTCCGAGATCCATTGGAGGATCTTGTATCAATGATACTTTGAAATCCAAGCTATCACTGACTCCCGACACTACCGCCATCAAAACCATCGATGGATTCGGTCGATCCACCGAAGCGACCACTGTATTTGACCGAGTCAAGAATGCCTGAGTGGTTCTCCTATCCTTTGCTTCACCGACGTTAGCATCATTACGTTCTTCGGTCTTTTGATATGAACCCGAAACTGCTTTAAGAACTTATCCACCAATTTCATCCATGTCCTGATAGATCCCTCTTCCAACTACTTGAACCATAAAGTAGCTATATCTGTCAAGTATAGGGGGAAACATCGGTCCATAACTCCCTCCGATGTCCTCGGCACTTCCGTGTGTCCCGTGTGTCCCATTAGATGATCGGTAGAATCAGCCTTGCCGTTGTATACCTCCAAAGTAGGCAGCTTGAACTCTAGTGGATTCCAAGCATTCTGATTTCACGGGTAAATGGACTCCTATTTACTCCTTCCAGGTCTCTTTTTGCTAAACCTCCATGCATAGTTCGCCTGATAATCCCAACTAATCCAGAATTGTCCACCAAGGGTTTCCCCCCGAGTCCCCGAGGGAATTCTAGTAAGTATTGTTCATCACGTACTCTTCTATTCCTGCTAGCATCTTATTATGTGCTGTCATCTGGAATTCCTTCGTGAATCGGTCCATCGTTGCCAGATGGTGTGCCCCTAAGTCTAGATCCCTCCAGATTAACAGCTGTGTGCTGATTAGGGGTTGCGCCCTGTTGAGCTGCTCCATTCGATTGTCTGTTGAGTCCTTCCGTTCCAGCTCCATAGACCTAAACTCCAGCAGCTCCAGCTGTTCCTGCCTGTCCAAACTGTCTGAGAAGGTTCTACATCATTTTCTCCTGTCTTTTCAGAAGCTCTTCATGCATAGCTCCCATCATCCTCTCCATCTCGTCTCGGGTGATGAAGGCCGAAGTATGATTAGCTTCTAAAGATGCTTCCTGGCTTCCTTCATGCTGACTTCTCTCTGCTCTTTGTCTCCTTGTTGATTGCTTTATTATGATTACTTTTAGATCTAATTCTTTAGCTTTCCAAATCTGAACTCCAAATCTGGTATAGCAGGTGCCAGTCATTCTCAGTGAACGCACCAAAGTGTTTGCGCCAAAATTGGTCACAAACCCCAAACGTAGTGAAAGCAACAGTGTTTGCACACAGATTCACAATGTTTTAACACAGATCTCAGATCCAGATAAACTAGAGAATAAAAATGAAGAAATGGTAAAATTAAAATGGAAGAAAGAAAGAAAGAACACAAGGTTTATAGTAGTTCGGCAATCTTCATCTTACGTCCTCTTTGAATCAATCCTTTTATTCGTTTTACACTATAATTACAGTTACAAGCTTTTGAAAATCAATAGTGAAAATGGCAGAGTTTCTCCTAATAGAGCCAAAGAAGGTCCTTTTTTAGTTGCAGTAGCACTGCTATTTATAGGTGTAGATCCGAAAATATCCTGCCCAAAACCTGGGACACCTCTTCTCTTGCACAAGTGGGCCCTTCAGATCGATCCAAAGCGATTTGGGATCGATGTGTATTCAATTCGCATCGATCAAAAAGTGCTCCAATTAGGCTGAGATCGACCGTGGAGGTTCTCAAGTGCATCGAGAAGCTCCTCCAAAAATTTCATAGCACCTGGACCTGTAGATGTTGAGTTATGATCGATGCAAGTTGTATTTTTAAGTCGGCTGTCGCGTTCGTATCCATAGATTTCGTATTCATCAATTGCTCTTTAATTCATATCGATCAGAACTTCATGCGATCTGATTTATATCTTTCGTTCCACCTCGACCGCTTCCTTAGTATTCGTCGACATGAAGTACAGAGCCTTCGTATCCACCAATGCTTCGTATCCATGTTGTTCATATTTATCATTAACATCAATCCGAACTTTGCTTCTTCGTACCCATCGGTTGTTCCCTTGTTCGTATCGATCCCAGGCGCAACATTTCATATCGATCAGGAATGTGTTCGATACGCACTATGACTGATTTCCAATTGCATTTCCCTTATTCAAGCTCGTATCGATCGATACGAAACCATCGATGCTTAGTCCATCCCTGATCGATACGAACTACTATCGATCCAAATCCGTGTGTGTTATCCATATTCGCATCCATCTACTGACGCACCTCGACCGATTTGAACCATATCGATACAAACGACATCCATTTGTCCGAAGTAATCCACGTTGATCGATACGAACAACATCGATTCACATGACATCCATCGATTCGAAGTCTTCCATGTTGATCGATATGAATAGTATCGATGCTAACCATTTCTCTTCAACATTGATCTATCCATAACTCGAGCGTACGACCTCCGATTGACCTGAAATTCAAAACATGGCCTTTCCTAGCCTTGTTCATCATCCCTAATCGATCCTGTCTCAATTGATGCTCGGTCAAATTTTGATGATATTGATCATAGTCTTGTTTTCAGTCGACCTCCAATCTTGATATCCATCCTTTTCAGCCAATATGTTGATATCCGGCCTTGACCAAAAGGCGGGGTAATAGTAACGATCCATATTTTACGTATCGTA
Organism: Allium cepa; assembly: GCA_030765085.1. Taxonomy (NCBI): domain Eukaryota; kingdom Viridiplantae; phylum Streptophyta; class Magnoliopsida; order Asparagales; family Amaryllidaceae; genus Allium; species Allium cepa. Next base: position 561,741,285 of record CM060938.1, read on the forward strand.
GGATTGTTAAATATTTTTATTTTATTCGTATGAGGTCATATGATTGTATAATTTTGGGATATGACTCTTAGGGACATTTTACTCACTAATGATTTTCCTGAATTTCTATGCGACCATTTTGTGCCTAAAAACCTTGTTTGGGCTATAACTTCTGATAGGACTTGAATTGGAGGTCTCAAACCGTTCCATCGCTTCAGGATGATGGTTTCCTAGTTCATAGAGTGATCATAATAAAAAAAGAATTTATGTTAGAAAGTTATTCTGATGTTAAGTTTAGATAGCTGCCGGCCAGAATTAGTGTATAATTAATTAAGTCCATTAGTTGGCTCACTAGTCTAATTAAATATTACTTTAGATGGGGGCTATAGAAGTCAAATTAGAACTTTACCCTTTCATTCCAAATCATCTCTAAATCCTAATTAGCCCTAGATCCATCCTAATTCGTCCAAATTTCTCTTTAAATCAAACTAGATTATGGATTAGAGATTACGTCCTCGATTAGAAGCTAGAGATCATCAAACTGGATAATTAGAAGGGCTTTTCATTACTGTTTGGATTGGATCAACATTCTAATTGGTTGATGGTAATTGGTGAGTGGTTTATGATTTTTCGCTATCCTATACATATTTGTATGGTAGAATTATAGGTTTTGACATGATTTTGACCCTAAAATCCTTTTTCTAACTTTAATAACAATTAACATATGTTTATGCCCTAAATTGATAAATTATAATATAATTTCCAGGAATTGTTTAATAATTCAACACATTCATGTTAATATATTCATTATTGCGATTTGGATTGGAAATCATTTGATCACTATAATTCTATGTGACGTTCATTTCATTGATTGTATATCATGTATGAATGGATGCAATTGCTATGATTCTATGCTTATATGTTGTGTATTGATGTTGATTGTTGATGTTTTGGATGTTTGGGAAGATAGGTTGGTGAAGTGGGTAAATCGATGGCAAAGTTGGCCTGAATTGGATGAAACTTATAAGAGGGGCTTTAGGGCATACTAACAGCCTACGTGAATACTCAAGCCTCATGAGGAGTTAAAGGGAAGACTTAATGTTGGCTAATAATGATGACCCAGCGACGAGTCATAGGGGTGATGGGTATAACTCGATGGTCATAATGGTTGGGTAGAGCATAATTCAATGAGGTGTTCTGTAGCAAGGATGCAAGAAATTCAGCTAAGGGTTGAGGAAACCACCGAGTTATCTCTAGAACTTTGTGATGAAGCTTTGGATTGATGACGAGTTATCTAGGATGGATATGTTGGGGTCTAAAGCATCCAACGGAAGAGTACTAGAAGTAGAAAAGAAGACTGGACCGAGAAATGAGTAAGTATATGGTTATAGGTCCGATGGCAGTGGATCTTCTTGGGTTCTGTAGGCTGTGCTCAATGTGGTGGCGTGTTCATATTAGGTTAGATGATGATGTAAAAGCACGATGAAAATCTAGAGTCTTTGGATGTTGGCTCATGTTTGGAGTAGGTTTTGAAGATGGTAGCTCAGTAATGGAGGAGCCATAGGATAGCGGAATTTGGAAGGGTTCTCGTGAATAATAGAAATTGGAATGAGCAAGATGAGATCGAGATCCGAATGGAACAAAGGAAGGCTCGAATGGATGTATGTGCTAAGGAATCTTTAATGCTTGGAGTGTTTTCTTGTGTATTGGAAGTGGGGTATTATAAGTAGAGATGCCTATGGGTTGGTAGCGAGGATCTGAATACCCTGAACTAGTGGCTTTGTGTCTAGTGTCTACTTTGGGTTACAAGACATGTATCGAGCTTTGGATTGTGTGATACGAGAGTATACAGAAAATCGAGATTTTCATTAGTCCTTAGTAGTAAGGAGGTCATACAAGTTATCATACAGTCAAGGTATAGGGACAAGTGATAGTGGATATTATTTTATGGATGTTATGATTGCTTTGGTTGTTTTCTTTAGTGGGCTGTCACTTAGGTATATCATTGGAAGTAAGTAATGGGGATAGAAATATTTGGGAATCCACTATTGTAACATGTATAGTACGTTTATGATATTATAGAATGGCATATTATAGTGTTACCTGCTAACTCTTTGGTTGGAGAGATAGGTCAGGTATGGTTTACGTGCTCTTGTTCCTTATCATATTTACCTGTATAGTATTTTGAGATTCATTTACTGCTCACATCAGACTGTTGTATGATTCAAGGTTTTATGCTTTGGTTGTTATTATTTTGGGTACTCTTAAATTAGTAGACTGGATAATAGGTCTAGGTGATGTAGTAGCTATTAGGAGGACGAGCAGGATAGAGCTATCTCATATTCTACACTCATATGGATTCTATGCTTGTTTCGCTGTCCAGCACCGAGGGTCTTAGCATCGAGTTCTTATACTTGTATTTGAGATAGTTATTGAGCTTGTTTCCATTGTAAACTCTATGATATTTAATGTATAACTCTATAGATCTATACTCTGATGGTTTGTTCATATAGTTATTCCTACCTCATCTGTTATGTCCATGATATTATTCTTTAACCATGCACTATGCGACATGACATGTTATATGTTTTATTTATTATTAGTCATGTAGATGATCGTGCTATATCGATCGGGCAAGAATGCAGCACACTATTCAGTAATTATCTATGCCGGTGGTATAGGGTGGTCATCACATTTGGTATCAGAGCTTTGGTTGCGTGATTTACCTGAGTTGATACCGCAATCCAGTAGAGATAAGGAAGGAGTTATCGCCTTAGACTGGATCTAGAGTGTATTATGCATGAGAGTGCATACTTGTTATAAGTTTGGTTTTGAAAACTATATTATATAAGTCGCATGCACATGAGCACCATAGACATAGTATTCTCTATGAGAGACTGATCATTCTTGTTACAAATTTGAATGAGCCGGCATATAAGGAATGCTGTGAGGAATTCTACTTCTGAGTGGAGGAGGAGTGAGCTCAGGAGCTGCTACGCTGATTCCAAGCCATGTTCAATGCTATGATGGCAAACACGATGAGAAATGCTCCTAGGGTAGGAATGGGTGAAGGTCTTCCCGTGCAAGTGCCTAAGCCAATTTGAGCAAGGATTACTCTACTCTAGGAGAAAAGCCATTCCATGGGACGGGGTCAACCATAGAAGTGCAAGATTAGTTGGATACTTGTGAGCACATCTTTGGTGATATGGAGGTGGAAGATGTTATGAAGAGAAACTTGGCTTCGAGACAATTTCAGGGCCGAGCTATGAATTGGTGGAATGCTATCACTATTGCTACTCTAGATTACAAGTTTTCTTGGAATGAATGTATTCAATCAACTCCCAAAAATAGCCAAGTTCAAAGTTTAGTGTCCATAGATTGACACAAAAATGGTTGTTCACTAGAAAAAGAAAATAATATGAAGTTGAGCGCTTTAATGACTACAACCTTGTTTATTGTTAGAAAAAGTACGATCGAAAATAAATAGAGAGCAACAAAGTTGGCGAAGGAAAATGGTTTTGTTTAACTAGGAAAGAATTACTTTGGTGATGATAAGCATGAATGAATAATAAAATATTGCTAAGCAATTGCAAAGATTTATTGTACGTATAGAGTTACAATAAATAATGGCATTACATATATACCCGTTTGTATACTGCAAATGTAATTGAAGCACAACTAATAATAATCAATGGAGTCATGTATATAGGCAAGTAAAACAGAAAGTACATAAATGAAATACGACAAAGATAGTGTGGAAAAACTGTCTTTCATTTACACTTACATTTTATATATGAGTCATGAGTGCCGCTCCCACACAATGTCGGCCTATATGCAAAAGAAAAGCAAAAGTATATCAAAAGACAAAAAGAATATGTCCTCTAAAAAGCTAAGTCAGTCTCCTATTTCTTCTTCTCATATTTGTTGCTCTTGGTATCAAGCTTTGCTAGGCTCTTCTTTGAACCCTTCCCTTCCCGGATATTCTCTTGCTCTATATCTCTTCCCTCATGAGACAAGGGTTCTTCCTTAGTAGTGTAGTTGAGTGGGTCTTTAGGATTGTCAAAAGCACAATCATGAGATTTCAATACGTCGTTAGAGATGCGACCTTATGGTGGACTGAATCCTAAAGGGGGATGCTTTGGAGTAAAGCTCGACTTTACAAAGCATGTGGCAGATTTTTTAGTTTCAGGCTTGACTTGATCTCAATTTTCTCATAGTCAAGTTCCATCGTCTCTACCATTATGATGCGATCATCTGAGTCCTTCTCACTTATGACTACACCTCTTCCTTTTAGGACTGATTGATGTCATGCATCCCTTCCAAAGCTCTATCTTTTGAGAGTCTAGGCTAGGGCTAGAGCTAGAAGGAAGTAATTAAATGATTAGATTGATACTAAGCCTTGAGTAGGTAGTGGAGGCAGCGATGGATGACCTGTAACTTGACATACATAATAGTATAAGTCAGTGATACCCTCTGGTTCAAGTTAAAGTTTCTAAAAGATCAAAGTAATGAGATAAATACCTTAGCTAGGCAAAGTCCTTGGTAATGGACTTGAAGATTTCACCATCCTCGGTAGAATATTTAGTCGGCTGGATAGCCAGAGGAGGAGAATGAGGACCATCAATGCTTGGCATGGGATAGGAGTCTTGGTAACGTTGGCCTTAGAAGTTTCCATCTTAGAAGTCGTAATTTCCATTGTAGGCTCTTAAAATTTGGGTGTTCATGATTTTGCTTGATCCAATGCATTAGAATCGGTAAGAGACTTGATAGTGATCTCTCCGACGGCCGCATCCTCCGTGGTGAGAATAACTTTGCCTTTTCCAGTGTTGCAATGTCTTCCTCGTCCAAGAAACAAGACTTTAGCATCTCTTTAGTAATTCCATCATTGACTATAGAAGCTCTACGACGTATTTGTTCCTAGGCATCGGCTAACGTGATGGCATAACTGTCTCCCAACCACTTTATATTTTTGTTCTCTATGACGTAGATAAATAATTGCTGAAGAGTGGCATTCATTTCTTTCCTAGCCTAAGTTTCCTTGGTCTTGAGGCTTCAATTTCTTCTTTAGCTCCAACGAAGTCAGGTTGAGCTTTTACTTTAGAGTCCATTTCCAATTTTAAATTAGCCTTAAGAATATCCAATAAACACGACATTTTCTTAATGAGCCGTCTTGATTTGGTCATTCATGACCACTGTAACCTACATACGAGCTCTTGACATCTCTTTTATTAATCCTTTAATGTTTTGTCCGACTGCAGAGAATTATCTATTTCTTTGTTTAGTCTAGCCAACTTTGTTTTGTAGCCTCCGACTATTCTGTTGCGATCTTTCCTCTCGACCTAGAATGATTATGTGATCGTCTGGTTGATTCTATTAACAGCAAAGAGGCCTTCGCCGACTTCTTCCACTCAAACAACTGGTCTAAGATCTCTTTAACTCCATGTACCTTCTAGTTGGTCTTTTGACAAAAGATATCTTTAGCATTGAAGTCAAACATGACCCCTGCCAGGAAATAGTCAGGCAAGTTCGCATGCATCCTGGCACCAATAGTTGTAGATTAGCCTTTAGGTGGTGGAGGTAGAGCAACATGAGTTGGAACTTCATTGGATTAATGTGAAGTAGAAACAACAGTGATGGCAAGTTGAGTTCATGAAGGTTATTGATGAGGAGTTTGAGAGTGGGTGCATTGCTGAGAAGAGGTAGAACCATCCCTGGGACAAATCATGAGAATCTTAGTGCTTTTTCTTTAGCTTGTGGCGCTCTTTTTTTGCGTCTCGACGCCTTTGTCTATTTTCCTCACCCTAATGCTCTTTATCTTTTATCCTCCTCTTATCTTTAGTCTCCTGGCATGAGCCAGGACACTACGAGTAAGTGTCCAGAGTTGATGAGCAGCGCTGGCCCATGCGTGAGCGGAGATAACTGTAAAGATCTCTCCCCTTTGTACCTGAAAAAGAAGTAGGGGATATATCAGAACTAAAGCATTGGATTAAGAGCGGGTATAGAATGTTGGTTTTCGTGATCCTAGAGGTTTGTGAAGTGTTGATATTTTCGTAAGTATTCTACACACAGTGTTCACGAGGTTGCAAGGATGGGGTTTTCATCGCCCTTATCAAGGATATCACTGGGCGAGAAATTAAATTCGCCAGAGCATGCATTTAGAATGTCTTAATAGTAGCACCTCAAGTACAAAAGTGTAACATCCCCCACCTTGGAGGCCCAAAACCAACGGCTACGGATGTTGCAGTCTTTCATAGTTATTAATCCTCAACGACCAAATATGGCGGTGTTAGATTCATTGATACACAGAAACACATGAATATGGAAAAAAATTGAACTTCAAACAAAATCACATTTCATTCCAAAATATTTCTAATTTACTACATAATCCCAAATTCGCAATTCACGTTTAGAGAAAATATAGTTATCACAACATAGGCCCAAGAGCGACATATGAGGATGCCCCCTTGGATGATCATAGTATATACAGGCAATATAATAACTTTGCCATTACAAATAACATAGCAGAATCAAAAGAAAAGAGAACTCTATATAGTTATCATGCCTCATGCATGTCTTCAGAAGCTTATTCGTCTTAAGAGATACCTGAAAACCTTAACTCTCAAACTACTCAAAATCAATTGAGTACCCGAGAGTCTAAGGGGGAAAACATAAACTTCGAGTTAGACATAAAGCCTGGTATGAATAATAATCTACCAACTCAAATCATATAGTTATCTAGTGAGACCACGCCGCTTAGTGGAACAGATTTCCCCTCACTAGTATCTCAAAACCTTTATACAACCATATATCGTGCACCTACATCCACAATGGTTGAAACAATTCAAAACGGTATAATATGATAATATGCAAAACAAATGAATCAATCCGGATCACCCATTCCATTCATTTTAAACTATCCGTCTCAAATATAGTTTCTAGGATTACTATTAACCTATTAGTTTTAATGGGCTAACTAATATCCGGTTAAACATTTAAGGACTCCCTATCCAATTATACAGTTTTCATGGGATCATCATGGACCTGCTAGTAACTCTAATGTCTTACTCTTATACTAGTTTTCATGGGTTGACTAGGAACCTATTGGTAACTCCAATAGCTTCTCTTTTATCATAGTTTTCATGGGTTGACTAGGAACCTATTGACATCTGTCAATATTTCACCTGGATATAGTTTTCAATGACCAACTACAAACCTACTGGCCCCTGCCTGTATCGAATCATAGTTTTCGTGGGCTTACTATGCATTGTCTATCTAACATCTTCCTTTTTACATAGTTTTCATGGGCTAACTATGAACCTGTCTTTCTGATATCTTTCTTTATACATAGTTTTCGCGGGTTAACTATGAACCTATTGGCCCCTGCTAATATCGTTTTCTATACACAGTTTTCATGGCTTACTGAGAACCTATTGGCCCTGGCCAATATCTTTCTTTTATATTTTTGGCATCCTATATTCTGGTCTTCCTGGCCTCCTGGATGCAATTCTACCCATCCAGGAGTTTAATCAATTTATATTCACTACTGGGTTAACCTATCTGGTTCCTCTACCCTTTATCCGCAAAAATGCAGTTATGGGTCCATTATAAAGTGAATATATTCATATTTGAAGAAGCAACATAAGCTTTCGACTTCATAGGATAGCTTCCTTCGAAAGCCTTAAAAATCTATCTTCAAAACATTAGGCTCTTGCCTTTTTATACTTTAAGATCTACCTTTCGAAACCTTTCGAGTACATTAAAGTATTAGCATTTAATCTTTAGAAGCTTAGCTTCGAAACTAGTTGAAAGTGCCCTTTTCGACACTAATGGAAGTAACCCTTCCAAAATCATTGAAAGTACCCTTTCAAAAGCATTGGTTTATACTTAAAAACATTATTTGGGTCAAAGTGAATATAGGTGAAAGCAATTCTTTCGAACCATCCCTTATCATATAAAAATATAGGGGAAAACTTGATGGTGTTGACACCATCTCTTTCGAAATCATAGAACATCTAGGTAAAACAATGGAATGTTGGTGTCAAAACCCTTTTCGAAACCATCACCTTTAAAACCCCTAACCCCTTTCAAAAGCTATAGGAAGTGGCTTGAACTTATAAAACAAAGTACCTTTCGACCACATTGATATCTTCAACACTATCGAAAGGTTAAAGAATGGCAGCTGGGTATCGGCTTGGCCGGAACCCCTTCTTTTAAAACATTCTTTCATTAGTAAAGGAACCCAGTCGAAAGCAATCTTAAATTAGTGGCAACCCTTTCAAAACCTTTTAAAACCTCTTTGGAAACTAAATGCTTCGACTTTGTCGAAGGCTAAATCAAAACAAAGGAAGGCGTGTTTATTTTAAAAACAAACCAAGGTTTCGACTCCTTCGGAAGCTAGGCTTTCGATACTCAACCTTTCACCTATCTCCAGTCCACTACATACCATCATGATGATGCCTTGTGTATTGGTTTTCTGCATAGTTTGTTTCGACAAGGTTGAAGGCGGAAGCTTCTGTGTCGAAAGGTGCTTTTTAAAGCAAGCATAACCAATTTCTGAGTAAACCTGGTTTAGTTCCTTATAAAGTAAACTTTTCTCTAACTAACCTGCCATGTGTCATCATCAGATTGGTTTTCTTAACCTTTTCAAATTCTTTTTCAAAAATAACTGCCGCTAATCTAGATCTAAACCATGGTTAAGTTAATCAATTAAGCCATTCCAATTTTTGCAAAGAAGTCTCTCTTTTAGAACAATTTATTTTGCATAGAAAATCACTCTGGAAAAATTCCTGAAAATTTCAAAAATTCTTTTTAATCTGTTATCTAACATATCAAAATTTTACATCTAAATTCTCAGTATATTTTCCAAAATAAATTATAAACCCAAATAACGATATTTTCCTTTGAAAATTCATAATAATCTTTCCATAGGTTGGAAAATTATCAAAATTGAAACCCAACTCCAAAATCATGTTTCTCATAACACAAAATTTTCCCATTAATCATCATCTAATCTCAGTTTTTTCCTAAAACCGTATAAAAAATCCTTTAAACAATCTTGTTTTAATCAAATAAATCTTAAATCAAGCACATCATCATCCAATATATCACAAAAATGAATTTACCCTTAAATCCAAAAATATATGATTCAAAACAAAATAGAGATGGAATTATTATTCACCTTGATTTAGATAAGGAGATTGGATTGAGATTGATTTCCCCTAAGCTTGATTCTCTTGCTTTTAATTTGAATTTCTTCTTCCTCTTAATGGCCGACCATTCCTCTATCTTTTATTTTTCGTTTTCAAAAATGACATGAATGGGAATAATAAGGTAGGAACGAATATATATATATATATATATATATGTATGTATGTATGTATGTATGTATGTATGTATGTATGTGTGTGTGTGTATGTATGTATGTATGTATGTATGTATGTATAGGTTAGGATCATGAGCGATAATTTCCAATTATACCCTTATGTAATTTGTTTAACCTAAAAACCGTTCTTTAGCCCATAAATTATTATATTAGGCTTGACCTTAATTATTTAATTTAACTCTCAATCCCCTTATCACTTAACATTTCCATTATTCTATTTAATTTATCTAATTAAATCTTTTGAATAATGTTATCAAAAATTGGGGTGTTACAGGCTCCCCTCCTTAAAGAATTTCGTCCTCGAAATTCAGTAAGGACTAAATACTAAACATATCAATCATTTGTAATGCCTTATAACAGCCATACTAGTCTACATGGCTAGGAATTATCTATATAAATTTAATATAGACATTCCCTCAAAGTAGATAAGGAAAAGTGTATCGAATCCTATCCTTTGTCTCCCAAGTACAGTCCTTCTTGTTGTCGCACCACTGAACTTTCACCAACTCAACTGTCTTTTTCATTAGTCTTTTCTCATCTATCGCAACAACCCAAACCGGTTGTCAAACAAAAGTCAAATCAGGCTCTACTACCAAGTCCTCCAACTCTGTCTAAGGTATAGTAACCTCTAAATCATGCACAAACTTGCAAAGACGAGACACATGAAATATTATGGACACCTATCATAATTCTCTGCAATTCAATTCTATATGCGAGCTTTCCAATCCTCTCTATAATCAAGAATGGACCTACATATCTCGAGGCCAACTTTCTCGAGTTTCCAAACTGTACCACACCCTTCATCGGTGATACCTTAACGAAAACCCTGTCTCCCATTGAAAATTTTAGGTCTTTACACCTCTTATCTGCTTAACTCTTCTGTCTGGATTGAGTTTCCTTCATCCATTCTCGGATTAACTCAATCTTCTTTGATGCCTCCCTTACCGAATCTGGATCTAAGGCGAATCTGTCTCAAGTCTTCGATCAACATGCATGGGATTTGCATGGCCTTCCATACAAAGCTTCAAAAGGCGCCATTGCTATACTTGTCTGATAACTATTATTATAGGAAAATTCAACCAAATGTAGGTGATCCTCCCAAGATCCACCAAAGTCCAACACACAAGCTCCCAAAAAATCTTAGAGCACCTTATTGACTCCCTCTGCCTGCCTATCCATCCGTGGGTGATATGTGATACTCATCTTGAACTTAGTGCATAACACATCTTATAGATTCATCCATAATTCGCTAGTGAATAAAGCATCTCTTTCATTGACTGTGCTACTAGGAACCCCATAAAGTCTAACTATGTTCTTCATGAACAACATCGCCAAAACAGGTGCCATCCTCGTCGACTTTACTGGAATGAAATGGGCACTCTTAGTCAACCTGTCCACAATACCCATATGCTTTCATTTCCTCTCCTTAACCTTGGTAATCCATCTATAAAATCCATGGATATCGAATCACATTTCCATACTAGAACCTTTAAAGGCTAAAGTAAGCCACTCGGCTTCTGATGTTCGGCTTTCACTTGTAGACAGTTTACACACTGCCTAACCCATAATTCAACATCCTACTTCATGCCTTCCCAATAGAAGCTCCTCTTCATATCTTGATACATCTTGGTCCCTCCAGGATGAATCATAAATTTGGATGGATGACATTCCTCAAGAACTTCTCTTCTTAAGTTCTGAACATCTGGAACACATAACCACCCTTTCTTTCTCAACCATCCACTCTGGTCAAGATAAAAATCTTTCAACTCATCAACCTCAGTTCCAGCTTCAAGCCTTCTGATCCGCTTAGCTAATAATGTATCTTCCCTCTACTTAGAATCAATTCTCTTGATCAACGCCGGTCGAACTTCTAAACAGTACTATATAGCAGTACTATGACTAGAACTAGCAGTCGATCTCGACTGCACACCACAACTGGCCAAAGCTTCTAGATCTTTCCACTCTGCAACATAGCCAACACCACATTCTGATGTAACTAATGAGAGCATCTTCTAATTTATTACCTTTTCCTTGGATATACTTTATACCAAAATCATAAGCAGCCAAAAACTCCAACCACCTCTGGTGTCGCATATTCAATTCCTTCTGAGGGAATAAATATCTTAAAGACTTATGATCAATATATAACTCAAATCTCTCTCTAAGAGATATGCCTCCAAATCTTCAAGGCAAAAATCACCGCAGCCAACTCCAAATCATGAGTAGGATATCTTACTTCGTGCGGTCTAAGCTGCCTAGATGCATAAGCAATGACTTTGCCCTTCTGCATCAACACTGCTTCCAATCCAGTCCCACAAACATATGTGTATACTACTAAGGCTGTCAATGGGTCGGGTCTGGTTTGGGTCAGGTCAGGTCGGGTTTGCGTTGATTTTAAATAGGTCGGGTCAAACCGTTTATTAAACAGGTCAGAAATAGCTCAACTCGAACCCGACTCGATTATAAACGGGTTGACCCGATCAGACCCATGTGAACCGATTATAACCGGGTCGGGTCGTAAACAGGTCGGGTCAACCCATATAAGCTATAAATTGGTTATAAACGGGTCGTAAATGGGTCATAAACGGGTCAAATTCGGGTTCATGGGTCATAATCGGGTTGGGTCAACCCATATAAGTATAAACAGGTTATAAACGGGTAAAATTCTGGTACACGGGTCAACCCGAAACCCACCAATTTATAAATGGGTCAAATTCGAGTTGACCCAAAAACAACCCGCTAATTTAATTGGGTCGGGTTAACCTGCTAATTTCCGTGTAATCTTCGGGTCGTGTTGGAAATCGACAGCCCTATATACTACCAACCCTTGGTTTCCATCTGGAACTACTAACACTGGAGCATTGTTTCATAAATGCTTTAACTTAAGGAATGCTTCGACACATTTGTTGGACCAAACAAACTTCACTTCCTTCCTGGAAATCTTAGTCAAAGGTGCTGCTGTCCACGAGAAATCCTTGATGAATCTTTGGTAGTAGCCAACAAGTCCAAGAAAACTTCTGATCTTGGCCACCATCTCTAGTCTCTTCCAACTGTTTAGAGCTTCGATCTTATCTGGATCGATCGACAATCCTTTCTCTGATACCACATGACCAAGAAACTTAACATCTTTCTTCCAAAAATGACACTTGAAAAACTTTTCCTTCAGCCGATTCTGCCTCAGCGTCTTTAGCACAACTCTAATATGATCTTCATGCTCTCTCTCATCCTTAGAGTATGCCAAAATGTCATCTATAAACACCAACACGAATCTATCCAAATACTCTTGTAAGACTCAATTCATCAAATCTAAAAAGAAAGCAGGTGCATTTGTCAACCTGAATGACATTACTAACCATTCTACGAACCATACCAAGTTCGAAATGCTGTCAAAGGAGTACTGTCCTCTACCACTCTCAGTTGATGGAACCATATCGCCAAATCCAACTGGGAAACACTCTAGCTCCACTCAACCGATCTAGCTGACCATTGATTCTCGGCAAAGGATTCTTATTCTTTATTGTCCTTTTGTTCAACTTATGATAGTCGATACACATACTCAACAATCCATCTAGTTTTTTCACGAATACCGCGGCCGCTTCCCACGGCGAACTGCTTGGTCAAATAAAATTCCTTCCTTCTAGATCCACTAGCCGCACCTTTAATTCCGTCATCTTAGTCGGTGTCATCCTACTAGGTGGTCTACTCATAGGTTCAACTCCTGGCACAAGATGTATCTAAAATTCGATAACTTGTTTCGGTGATAGTCCTGTGATCGACTCAAAGACATCTGCAAACTATCTTGCAATTCGAACCTAACTTAAATCTTCTCCCACTTCCATTGCACTTAAAAAAGCACAGCTACTTCGGTCAGAATTCTCTACCGAGAATATAATTCAGTTATGACTATCATGGTGTCTCAAAGATATCTCCCCATCTTGGCAGAATATCCTGACCTCATACTTCCACAACCAATCCATACCCAAGATGATTTCGAAATATACGAAATCGTACATGTACAAACTGCATGCAAACTTATGACCTAACAAATCAAGTTCTAATTGGTCACATCTCCTCCCCAGAGTAGCATACCCTCCTATTGGATTCGCAACCCTTAAGGAAGTAACAAGATATGCGGGTTCTAAGCATAACCTATCAACCAAACACTGGAATATAAATGAATGTGATGCACTGGTATCAAAAAGTATCCTAACTGGTATACATTGATTCAAAATTTTACCTTCCATCACAATCTTTCCTTTATCAATTGTAGTAGGCTTTGAATAATGATCCAATAGCAAAAAAGTTCCCTTGTCCGCTCTGGATACAAGTTCTTGTAATGCCTAACTTGATCACAGCTAAAGCATTTCACATTCTTCCTGTCTGCAGCCTTATTCCCTTTGCCTGATCGGCACTCATTCGCATAATGACCCTTCTTGTCACATTTGTAGCACACCAAATCAGCCTTTTCCATCATGGCAACATCCCCTTTCTGAGCTCCCTTCTTATTAAAGAACATTCTCTTCTTTCCTCGAGGACCTCGGGATTCAACTGGCTTCTCTCTAGTAGAAATAAAAAGCATCTCTTTATGGCGAATGACCATCTCCACCACCACATTAGAAGGTTCTTGGATATGGGTCATGGTCATTCTAGCAAGCTCAAATCTCAGTCCTCGAACGAACCCTTCATTTCTCCTGACATCAGTGTCAACCAAAGCATATCCACATCGAGACAGCTCATCAAACTTAGCAGCGTACTCGACCATTGACATCTCACCCAGGACAAGGTCTGTGATGCCCCACCTCTATACTCATACAAGCCAAGGACACTACAGAGTAATGCCGTCAACTAGCACGAAGAATAAGGCTGTTAAGGAGCGACCATCCGTGTTATTGCTTTATGCGAGCACCGATATGCCAGATAAAATATCGGTTTCATTTCCCAATCCGACATACCGATACAAACTCAAAACCACTACACAGTGGCTATGTGCTCTTTGGAAACAAATATAAAATAACCATAACATAAATCAGTCACAGATATTCATATCACTAAGGCAGAAATAGATATGAATATATCATATAGAAGTGTACATCAAAGTAGTGGTCATACAAGATCCACTACATCACAAATGAATAGGTATAGGTGCCAGATAAAAGAATATGTATACATCAAGGAGTCTCTATCTCGAATGTATAGAACAAAAACTACTAATCTAAAGTAGTTAGCCAAAAATCGTATGATGGTCCCATATAAGGAGTCAAGTAGAAGCATCTGAAATACCTCAGTTTGACCCGAGTATTATATAAGAAGAAAATAATAAACGGATCAGTCTAGCTATAAATATCATATAAAATGAGACAGGATAAGAGATATGACAAAAACATATGATAACAATAATTCCATACTTGACAAATATACATTAAATAACAATAAAAATCATACAATATCTCAAGAATCTCAAACACCAAAAAGAATATCATGTTCACCAAATCACAAATATTGAAACAACTTATCAATGTAGGTCACAAAAATCGACGAAACACAAGTTCTAGAAATCATCAATTAGAAATCCAAAAATCACAAAGGGAGAGGCCAATCACAAACGGGAGCATGAAAAATCTCCAACACGTGCATCACAAATGGGTCGCTATCCCATGGTCGCTAACCATAGAGCCGGTGCAACGACGTAGTATATTAACAGTACGCCTGAGGAGCCTGAAACTCGAATAAGCGACGTAGTACAGTAACGGTACACTCGATGGACCTGAAACTCCAATAATTTAGAACAACGACGTAGTACAATAACAGTGCACCCGACGAACCTGATAAAGCGGAATAATGATGTAGTACAACAACGGTACATCCGTTGATCCAGATAAGCATGAGCATCAATGTAGTACAATAATGGTACATCCGATGTACCGAACACCATCAAAGAACATGGGTCGCTAGCCCATAAAAACGAGATGAAACTCCAAAGAACCCATAGGTCGTTAGCCTATAAAAGAAATGAGATGAAGCTCAATAAAATGAGGTACAGTCCTCCCCCTCCATGTGGACAAAGAGACACCGCACACACCGAGTCTTAACCATAAAAAGATCACCATTGATCAATTAAAAGTGTGAATTTCACTAAGCTAGTAAATAAATGAGTTTAGCTTCATGTCCCATAACCACTGGCTTAACTTAAATATTTATGAACAAATTGTAGATTTCCATACGAAAATTATCACAAGTGTTTCAATCTTACAAGTCTAAGAATTAACCGACAAAGTAAACGCAAGCATTTCATACCACTTGTTTTGTTAAGTCGTTTAATTGGATTTCTCGAATGAATGAGATAAAGGTTTGTATATACTAATAGCTTAGAAAATGGTTTTAAAAGCGAGTTTGATATTGAAAGTAAATGTTGAAATCATTTTGATGGAAGAGTTTGAATATTTACTACTAGTATAGAAAACTTTGCATTTTAAAGTGACAAACCATAGAAATGATTGTAGAAAAAATCAATCATCAAAAATTCACATACGAAGATGTGAATTAAATCGAAAGAAATCGATACCAAATCCATCAAAATGGATATTCCGAAAAATCCAGAAAAAGAAGTCATCAAAGTCGATAAAAGCAACAAAAATCGATAAACCTTGGAAATTTACTCAAAAACTAGGCAAATAGTCAAAACTGCACAGTTCTAGATGTCTGGGGTCAATCCAGACGTCTGGATTTGGTCTCTGGAAATATTTTAGAAAACCACCCAGACGTCTGAAATTTCAAAGCAGACATCTGAAACCCCTTTCAAATGTCTGAACCTATAACTCAGACGTCTGAAATTAGTCACTGCCATTTTTAATTTCTGCTGTTTCTTCTTTTTCTCCAGATTGCATAACCAGATGTCTGAACCTTAATTTCAAATGTTTGGATGCCTGGGTTGGGCAACAATTTGCCTAGGCCATGATGGCCAAAACGATTTAGGAGCGACCGAGCGAGCAACGACAACTATGGATTTACGCCAAGGACATCCCTGCCTTATAGGCTCTTCGACACATTCCAAATATCATGTCCAAGCGTCCATAGTACGATTTTCATAAAAATTGGACTTCAAAAACCAAAAATTGGAAGATTCACCAAATCAATTCAAATCAAAAGCAAATGAACATGAATAGATGTTAGGAATTCATACCTAACAACAAAGAAAGTTATAGACATAGATGTGAGTTCAAGAACTCACCTTTAAACCAAAAAACACAAGGGAGAAGCTATAAAAAAAGGCAAGATCAACCACTCTTCAATTTTAACCCAAGAAGCTTCAATCTAAGCTTATAAGAAAAATATTTCCTAAGTTAGGGTTTAGGAATTTATGGAAATGGAAGAGGAATTGAGATGGAGAAGATGAAGAGGATGCTTACCTAAAGCTTCTCTTTGATTTTTAGAGCTTGAATTGGAATTTCCTAAGAATCTAGGGCTTAGGAATTTTAATTTCCTCTTCTTCCCCCTATTCTTTCCTTTAAATTGAGAGTATTAGGAAACGAGAATGAATGAAGAGGAGAGGGGGTGGAGTTAGGGTATAATGTTGGGCTAATGGGATGAAACCCAAACCCAAAGCCTAATAGAAAAATAGCAAAATTCCACTCAACTCCAAAGATATCGATGTTTATACTCAAAAGGGTCGCAAATGGCATTTTGGATTCAATGGAAGTGGTCTCGAGTCCTAATTCAATTGTTTGAAAAAAGTAACATTTCAGACTTTAATCTGACTAATGATGCTATATTTAAATAAAATATTTAGATATACAATCGTTAAATATGCGGATTGTTACAGACTCCCCTCCTTAAAGAAATTGTGTCCTTGCAATACTTAAGAGGAAAACAAAGAGTAACAACCATAAAAGCACATCAACACAAAGAAATTTGAAATAAAGAAGTTCACCTTAAACAGCACGAGAGAATAAGTCCGGATGTGTTCGCTCGATGAATTCTCTAGATTCCCAAGAAAAATCCTTAGGATTTGAGGACCATTGAACCATCACAAGTGGGACATCTTTATTACGAAGAACAATGATACAAATAGGATGTTGCTCATAAGTCAAATTAGGTGAAACTTCAAATTCTTCAATAACACCAGGCTCAAGAATAGAATTGAAATCCCTAAGGCATTTCCTTAGTTGAGAGATGTGGAAAACGTCATGAATAGCAGAAAATTGAACTGGTAACAAAAGACGATAAGCCACAGAACCAATACGTTCGGTGATGGAAAATGGACCAATACATCGAGGTGTTAATTTTCCGAATCGACTGAAACACACAACACCCTTCATAGGTGAACCACGAATAAACACCAAATCTCCTATAGAAAATTCTAATTTCCTTCTTCATTATCGGCATAGGATTTTTGTCTACTTTGAGCTTCTTTCACCTTATGACAAATTCTATGGAATCACGAATAAAATCTGGACCTAAAACCAGCTTCTCACCGGCCTCAAGTCAACAAGAAGGAGATCGGCATGGCCTTGCATAGAGTGCCTCGAAAGGTGCCATACTAATACTAGATTGGAGGCCATTATTATAGGAAAACTCAACAAGAGAAATATGATCTTTCCAACTTCCACCAAAATCAAGAACATATGCACGAAGAAGATCTTCAAGAGTTTGATTCACACGCTCGGTTTGTCCATCGGACCGAGGATGATAAGTGGTGCTAAAATTAAGCTTCGTTCCCAAATCTTTTTGAAACTCTTCCAAAATCCACTAGTAAATAATGGATCACGATCACTAGCAATAGAAGTAGGAACTCCATGCAATTTAACAATTTATCTAACATAAAGTTTGGCTAAAAGTGGTACGGTCCGATTGGACCGAACGGAAATAAAATGGGCGGATTTTGTAAATCTATCGACAATCACCCATAAACTATCATGGCATGAACGAGAACGGGGAAGTCCGTTAATAAATTCCATGGAGACTTGATCCCAATGTCCAAAGGTTACAATAACCCACCGGGCCTTTGATGCTAGGCCTTAATGAGTTGGCAAATCATGCAACACTTAATGAAGTTAGCAGTATTAGATTTCATTCCATCCCAATAATAAAGTCACTTCATATCCACGTACATTTTACTACTACCGAGATGAATGGTAAATTTAGAACAATGAGAATCTTCTAAAATGTCTTTACGAAGATCACTAATATTTGGCATGCCAAATTTTCGAATGACGCCATGATCATCGATTTCAAAGTCTTTCAAACCATCAATATTACTATCCCGACAACTTTGGCTAAGATAAGCCAATTTGGGATCATGCCTTTTAGCATCAAGAATAAGGTCTAAAAGAGATGGATGAGCCTCAAGGCTACATAGAACAAGAGATGAACATGAATTGGATTTGTGATCTCGAATTTCACAAGTGGATAAAGTCTCGAGATCATTCCATTCGGATATCATCATTGAAACAACTGCTTGTTGCTTACGACTAAGGGCATTGGCGACACGATTTCCCTTTCCATGAGTATAAAAAATATCAAGATCATAAGATGCAAGGAACTCGAGCCAACGTTGTTGTCATAAATTAAGTTCCTTTTGAGAAAATAAATACTTCAAAGATTTATGATCGGTGTAGAGAACAAATTTCTCTCTTAGAAGATAATGATGCCAAATTCGAAGGGGGAAAATAATAGCCACGAGCTCTAAATCATGAGTGGCATATCTAGTCTCGGTAGGCTTTAATTGCGTAGAAACATAAGCAGTAACATGTTCCCTTTGCATGAGAACGTCACCCAAACTAACACGACTAACATCGGTATACACAATAAAGTCTTGGTTCCCCTCGGGGATCACAAGAATAGGAGCATCGGAAATGAGTTCTTTTAATTTTTGAAAAGAAGCTTCACATTTGTTTGACCAATTGTACTTAACTCCCTTCTTTGTCAAACTAGTAAGAGGCACGAAATTTTTAGAAAAGTCTTTTATGAATCGACGGTAATAGCCCGCCAATCCGAAAAAGCTACGAATTTCCATCACACTCTCCGGTCTCTTCCAATTTTGAATCGTTGATCCATGGAAATTCCGGATTAAGAAATAATATGTCCAAGAAATTTCACAAGGTATTGCCAAAAGTGGCGCTTCGAAAATTTTGCTTTCAATTGATTGCTCCTAAGAGTTTCCAACACAATCTGAAGATGTTTTCATGTTCTTCCTTAGTTTTGGAATAAATAAGAATATCATCTATAAAGATGAGAACAAATCAATCAAGGAAGTCCTTGAAAACTCGATTCATAAGGTCAACGAAATAAGCTAGAGCATTCGTTAAACCAAAAGGCATAACAAGCCATTCATAAGATCCATCAAGAGTGAGGAATGATGTCAAAGGAATGCTATCCTCTGCAATACGAAGCTGATGAAAGTCGGTTGCTAAGTCTAATTGTGAAAAGACTCTAGCATCGCTAAGTTGATCAAATAGATCATCAATCCGAGGCAAGAGATATTTATTCTTGATGGTGAGATCATTAAGCTTATGGTAGTCAACGCAAAGTCTAAGTGTACTATCAGATTTCTTCACAAAAATAGCCGAAGCTCCTAAGGAGAGGAACTAGAACGAATAAATTGTTTTGTTTCCAATTTGGATAATTGTTTATGCATCTCCTCATTTTCCTTGGACATATGATAAGGAGGACGAGTGATAGGTAGAGCTCCAGGGATTAATTAATTCTGAACTCAATTGCTCGCTTAAGGGGTAATCCTAAAACAGACCCAAATATGTCGAAAAATTCACGAACAACGTGAATGCGGGAAATGACATCTTCCTCCTCATCATTATCGTCATCAAGAGGGTTTAGAGAACAAAAGGATGACACAGAATTGGAATCTGAATCTTTAAGAACAATAGAAATCCGCTTAACAGATTGGGGATTTCGAAGATGTATAGTCCTCTCAGGACATTGGATGTGGGCTTCCTAACGATTAAGTTAATCCATTTCCAAAATCATTCTGAAGCCTAAGTAACGCATAACATGCAAATCGGCTCGGAAAGAATAATGACATAAAAATAATATGGACATCATTACAAAGAAAACTGAGTGTTGTGGATCCACCAACTAGATCCGCAATTCTCAAAGAAGTCATCAAGCATATAACACTTAAATAAAAAGTATCAACAAATTCTTTTGATATAAAAGAATGGGATGCACCCGTATCAAAATGAACTCGAATAGGATGATCACGAAACATAATAATGTCATCAAGGATAGCATGAGAAATACCTTAACCAAGAGAAGTGTTACTAGGCGCTTGCATAACATTTAGCTTTCCCTCCCTCTTGCTTGGAAGTTTGGAACATGAAGATAAAAGATGACCTGAACTTTAGCAGTAACGTCAAAAGTGAGGGTTCAGACATCTATTAGCATAATGGTCCTTAGAACCAAAATTGTAGCATTGCCCACGACTAGAGGTAGGAGACTTTGCTACCGAAGTTGCTTGCTTCCCTTTCTTGTTGGGACAAGAACCTCTGAACTTAATAGGCCTCTTCTTGTTGTTGTTGAAGTTCTGTTTGGCACTCACAACTTCAACATCACCTTCCTTATCGGCCTCTTCAAGTCAAAGAGCGATATTAATGAGCTGA
Source organism: Allium cepa (assembly GCA_030765085.1). Taxonomy (NCBI): domain Eukaryota; kingdom Viridiplantae; phylum Streptophyta; class Magnoliopsida; order Asparagales; family Amaryllidaceae; genus Allium; species Allium cepa. The sequence continues at coordinate 561,762,258 of CM060938.1, forward strand.
TCAAAAGAAACTTCCAGTTTCAGGAGTAGAGGGTTTTTGAGGTTCTTATTCAACCCATAAACAAAGCTCTAATTTTTATTCGATGGGGTATTAATAGACTCGACCCCATATTTAGAGAGAGATTCAAAAGATGCGATATAGTCTGTCACAGAAGATTCACCTTGAACAAGGTCAATAAAGCGCCGAGCTAAAGTTACATTTTCAGCCTCCAGCACAAATTTCAACTCGAACCTTTTTCAGAATTGTTCCCAAGTAAAATCCGCTTCAATAATCTCAGAAACCAAAAGCTCATACCAATCCAATGTTCTTTCTTGGACATGCTAGAAGCCACTTGGACTCGATGTATATCAACAAGATTCATGCGAGAAAAGATGCGATCGCACGATTTAAGCCAAGCTTGAATTTCTATAAGGCTTTCGGATCCCTTGAATGGCCTTCCACCTAAATCGGTATAGTCTCTGCACAAGCGTGCAAATCCAGATATAGGATGAGTAGGCTCTGTAATGGGTCCGACAGCTTGAGCATTCTTTACAAGATCTAAAAGCCGCTGGGCAGACATGAATACTCCATCCTGAGGAGTAGCACTAGATTGACCGACGCTGGGACGACATGGTCTATCCATTTCTCTTCTTTAAGAAACAAAGAAGGAAGAAGAAAAAGGTTATTCTCAAAATGAATATCAAATAATCATGATTGATAAAATAAGGCATTATAAAAGAAAATAGGGTAGAACGAGTCCAATGACTCGAATTAAATCCTAAGACACGACTCCTAAGAGAGACTTAGGACAATGATCCTTGCTATTATATTCTATATCATTTTGAAGTTTGGCTCTGATACCATGCTGTGACGCCCCACCTCTATACTCATGCTAGCCAAGGACACTACAGAGTAATGCCGTCGGCTAGCATGAAGAATAAGGCTGTTGAGGAGCGACCATCCGTGTAATTGCTTTGTGCGAGCACCGATATGCGAGATAAAATATCGGTTTCATTTCCTAATCTGACATACCGATACAATCTCAAAACTTCTACACAGCTATGTTCTCTTCGAAAACAAATATAAAATAAGCATAACATAAATCAGTCACAGATATTCATATCACTAAGGCGGAAACATATATGAATATATCACATAAAAGTGTACATCAAAGTAGTGGTCATACGGATCCACTACATCACAAATGAATAGGTACAGGTGCCAGATAAAAGAATATGTATACATCACGGAGTCTCTGTCTCGGATGTATAAAACAAAAACTACTAATTTAAAGTAGTTAGCCAAAAATCAGATGATGGTCCCAGATAAGAAGTCAAGTAGAAGCACTTGAAATACCTCGGTCTGACCCGAGTATTATTTAAGAAGAAAATAATAAACAGATCAGTCTAGCTATAAATATCATATAAAATAAGATAGGATAAGAGATATGACAAAAACGTATGATCACAATAATGCCATACTGTGATAAGTATACATTAAATAACAACAAAAATCATATAATATCTCAAGAATCTCAAACACCAAAAAGAATATCGTATTCACCAAATCATAAATATTGATACAGCTTATCAATGTAAGTCATAAAAATCGGTGAAACACAAATTCTAGAAATCATCAATTAGAAATCCAGAAATCACAAAGGGGAGGCCTATCACAAACGGGAGCATGAAAACTCTCCAACATGTGCATCACAAATGGGTCGCTATCCCATGGTCGCTAACCATAGAGCCGGTGCAACGACGTAGTATATTAACAGTACGCACGAGGAACCTGAAAATCGAATAATTCAGAACATCGACGTAGTACAGTAACGGTATGCCCGATAGACCGAAACTCCAATAATTCAAAACAAAGGCGTAGTACAATAACGGTGCGTCCTATGAACCTGATAAAGCGGAACAATGATGTTATACAAAACGGTACATCCGTTGATCCAGATAAGCCGGAACATCAACGTAGTATAATAATGGTACATCCGATGAACCGAACACCATCAAAGAACATGGGTCGCCAGCCCATAAAAATGAGACGAAACTCCAAAGAACCCATAGGTCGTTAGCCTATAAAAGAAATAAGACGAAGCTCAATAAAACGAGGTACAGTCGCCCCCACGTGGACAAAGAAACATCGCACACAGCTAGTCTAAACCATAAAATGATCACCATTGATCAATTAAAAGTGTGAATTACACCAAGCTAGTAAATAAATGAGTTTAGCTTCATGTCCCATAGCCAATGGCTTAACTTAAATATATTTAAGAATAAATTGTAGATTTCCACACGAAAATTGTCACAAGAGTTTCAATCGTACAAGTCTAAGAATTAACCGACGAAGTAAACGCAAGCGTTTCATACCATTTGTTTTGCTAAGTCTTTTAATTGGATTTCTCGAACTAATGAGGTAAATGTTTGTATATACTAATAGCATAGAAAACGGTTTTAAAAGCAAGTTTGATATTGAAAGTAAATGTTGAAATCGTTTTGATGAAAGAGTTTGAATATTTACTACTAGTATATAAACCTTTGCATTTTAAAGTGACAAACCATAGAAATGATTGTAGAAGCAATCAATCACCAAAAATTCACATACGAAGACGTGAATTAAATCCAAAGAAATCAATACCAAATCCATCAAAATGGATATTCCCAAAAATCCAGAAAAAGAAGTCATCAAAGTCGATAAAAGTGATAACAACTAATCGGATCAACAAAAATCGATAAACCTTGAAATGTACTCAAAAACTAGGAAAATAGTCAAAACTGCACAGTTCCAGACGTCTGAGGGTCAATCCAGACGTTTGGATTTGGTCTTTGGAAATATTCCAAAAAACCACGCAGGCGTCTGAAATTTCAAAGCATACATCTGAAACCCCTTTCAAATGTCTGAATCTATAATTCAAACGTCTGAAATTAGCCACTGCCATTTTTATTTTCTGTCGTTTCTTCTTTTTCTCCAGATTGCATAACCAGATGCCTGAACCTTAATTTCAAACGTTTGGATGCCTGGGTTCGGCAACAATTTGCCTAGGCTATGATGGCCAAAACGAATTGGGAGCGATCGAGCGAGCAACGACGACTAGGGATTTACGCTAAGAGACAACCCAGCCTTATAGGCTCTTCGACACATCCCAAATATCATGTCCAAGCATCCATTGTATGCTTTTCATAAAAATTGGACTTAAAAATTTTGAAAATTCACCAAATCAATTCAAATCAAAAGCAAATGAACATGAATAAATGTTAGGAATTCATACCTAATAACAAAGAAAGTTATAGACATAGATGTGAGTTCAAGAACTCACCTTTAACCCAAAAACATAAGTGACAAGCTATAAAACAAGGCAAGATCAACCACTCTTCAATTTTAACCCAAGAAGCTTCAATCTAAGCTCATAAGAAAAATATTTCCTAAGTTGGGGTTTAGGAATTTCTGAAAATGGAAGAGGGATTGAGATGGAGAAGATGAAGAGGATGCTTACCTAAAGCTTCTCTTTGATTTTTAGAGCTTGAATTAGAATTTCCTAACAACCTAGGGCTTAGGAATTTTAATTTCCTCTTCTTTTCCCCATTCTTTCCTTTAGATTGAGAGTATTAGGAAATGAGAATGAATGAAGAGGAGAGGGGGTGGAGTTAGGGTATTATGTTGGGTTAATGGGCTGAAACCCGAACCTAAAGTCCAATAGAAAAATAGCAAAATTCCACTCAACTCCTAACATATCGATGTTTATATTAAAAAAGGTCGCAAACAGCATTTTGGACTCAATGGAAGTAGTATTGAGTCCTAATACGACTGTTTGCAAAAAGTAACATTTTAGACTTTAATCCGACTAACAATGCTATATTTAAATAAAATATTTAAATATACAATCTTTAAATATGCAGGTTGTTACAAGATCCATAAAATTCCTTATCAATGCTGATTAGCAACCTTAGATAGAAACCTCTGCTCAAATCTCCTTCTGAAATCAGCCCATGTCAGCTCTTCCTCCGAAACTCTGGCGGTTACACTATTCCACCAGTGAAGTGCTGCTCCTTGCAACTGTCTATAGACAAGCCTTCTCTTTTACCCATCATCCAAGTCTTGATCAGTACAGATCCTTTCATAACTCAGTAGCCAATTCTCAACTTCAACTGCATCCTTCGTTCCAACAAACGGCTTTCCACCAAATTAGTGTAGTCTCTACTTAGCTTAGCATAGTTATTCTCAATTGGAGCTACGTGATTAGCTCCATTACCAACAACTCCATCTTGCAAAAGATTGGCCAACAACTGATGCACCATCCCTGCATCTACTGGCAGATTTCCAGCACCTATATTGGCCTCATCATTTGGATTAGCATTAGCATGTCCACCATGATTCCTCTTGGTATTAGGTCGAGCATTTCCATTGGTTATGGTGCTTCCTCCACCTAGATTTCTTCTTCCGTTTCCTACTTTTATATCTTCTTTCTCATAAATATACATACGAGCCTTAGTAAGATACAAAGAATGGACTAAGAAAAATGGAAACACATACTTATATATATATATATATATATATATATATATATATATCAAATACATGTACGTTACTATAGCGTTAACCGAAACCTCGATAATATTTTCAAATTCATTGGATTGTGTTTGAAAATCTTTTAGGTTTAACTTTCTTTTAAAGTTTCATAAACCTAAGCTCTGATACCAACTTGTAACATCCCTCTACTTGAAGGCCCAAAACTAAAGTCTATGGATGCTGTAGTCATCCATAGTTATTAATCCTCGACAACCAAATACGGTAGTGTTAGATTCATTGATACACAGAAACATAAGAATATGGAAAAAAAATTAAACTTCAAACAAAATCATATTTCATTCCAAAAATATTTCCAATTCATTACATAATCCCAAATTTGCAATTTACATTCAAAGAAAATATAGTTATTACAACATATGCCCAAGAGCAATATACGAAGATGCCCCCTTGGATGATCAGAGTATACACAGAAAATATAAAAACTTTGCGATTACAAATAAAAAAGCAAAATCAAAAGAAAAGAGAACTTTATATAGCTATCATGCGTCCTGCACGTCTTCGGAAGCTTATTCGTCTTAAGAGATACATGAAAAACTCAAATCTCAAACTACACAAAATCAATTGAGAAATATAAATTTCTTATTCATACATAAAGCCCGTTATGAGTAATAATCTACCATCTCAAATCATTTAGATATCTAGTGAGACCATGCCACTTAGCGGAACATGTTTCCCCTCACTAGTATCTCAAAACCTTTATAAAGCCATATACCATGCTCTTATATCCACAATGGTTGAAACAATTCGAAACAGTATAATATGATGATATGCAAAACAAATGAATCAATTCTGGATTTCCCATCCCATTTATTGTAGACTATCTGTCTCAAGTATAGTTTCTAGGATTACTATCAACCTATTAGTTTTCATGGGCCGACTAATAACCGGTTAAACATTTAAGGACTCCCTGTCCAATTACATAATTTTCATAGGATCGCCATGAACCTATTGGTATCTCCAATATCTTACTCTTATCTTAGTTTTCATCGGTTGACTAGGAACCTATTGGTAACTCTAATATCTTTTCTTTTATCCTAGTTTTCATGGGTTGACTAGAAACCTATCGACATCTATCAATATTTCATCCAGATATAGTTTCATGGGCTAATTACAAACCCACCGACCTCTGCCACCAATCATAGTTTTCATGGGCTTAATATGAACCTGTTTATCTGACTCTTCCTTTTTACATAGTTTTCATGGGCTAACTATGAACCTGTCTTTTTGACATCTTCCTTTACACATAGTTTTCATGGGCTAACTATGAACCTATTGGCCCTTACCAATATCTTTTCCTATACACATTTTTCATAGGGTTACTGAGAACTATTAGCCCCCCCAATATCTTTCTTTTATATTTTTAGCATCCTATATTTTAGTCTCCCTGACCTCCTAGATGCAATTCTACTCATTAAGAAGTTTAATCAATTTATATCCACTACTGGGTTAACCTATGTGGTTCTTCTATCCTTTATCCCCAAAATACAGTTATGGGTGCATTATAAAGTGAATATATTCTTATTTGAAGAAGCAACATAACAACATAGTAATACCACTCCTGTAGGTTTAAAATAAAAGATGGTTAATCCTTTTAACCTATTACTTTATCACAGATAGCTTCTTCTTTAAACCATTAACAAAAACTCCTTTTAATTTGGCCATGGGTTTTTCCTTTAAAAATAGAGTTTGGGTCATAAAACCTTTCGATACCTTCGAAACCTGGCTTTCGACGTCATAGGATAGCCTCCTTCGAAAGCCTTAAAAATCAATCTTCAAAACATTAGGCTCTTGCCTTTTTATACTTTAAAATTTACCTTTTGAAACCTTTCGAATAAATTAAAGTGCTAACATTTAATCTTTAGAAGCTTAACTTCGAAACTAATTGAAAGTACCCCTTTCGACACTAATGGAAGTAACTCTTTCGAAATCATTGAAAGTATCCCTTTTGAAAGCATTGTGTTGATACTTAAAAAATTATTTGGGTCAAAGTGAATACATGCGAAAGCAATTCTTTTGAAATGATCCTTTATCAAATAAAATTATTGGGGAAAACTTGATGGCATCGGCACCATATCTTTCGAAAGCATAAAAGATCTAGGTAAAACAATGGAAGGATGGCGTCGAAACCCCTTTCGAAACCATCACCTTCCAAACCCCTAACCCCTTTCAAAAGCTATAGGAAGTGGCTTGAACTTATAAAACAAAGTACAACATTGATATCTTCAACATCATCGGAAGGTTAAAGAACGGCAGTAGGGTATCGACTAGGTCAGAACCCTTTCTTTTTAAACATTCTTTCATTAGTGAAGGAACCCAGTTGAAAGCAATCTAAAGTTAATGGCAACTCTTTCGAAACCTTTTGAAACCTCTTTTGAAACCAAACGCTTCGACTCCGTCGAAGGCTAAATGAAATCAAAGGCAGGCGCTTTTCTTTTAAAAACATACCAAGGTTTCGACTCTTTCGGAAACTAGGCTTTCGACACTCAACCTTTTGCCTATCTCCAATCCACTTCGTACCATCATGATGAATCTTGTGTATAGATTTCGTCATAGTTAGTTTTGACAAAGATGAAGGCTAAAGTTTCTGTGTCAAAAGATGCTTTCAAAAGTAGGCAGAACCAATTTTTGAGTAAACTTGGCTTAGTTCTTTATAAAGTAAACTTTTTCTCTAACTAACCTGCCATGTGTCATTACCAGATTGGTGCCTTAACCTTTTCAATTTTTTTTTCAAAAATAACTACTGCTAATCGAGATCTAAACCATGGTTAAGTTAATCAATTAAGCTCTTCCAATTTTTGCAAAGAAGTCCCTCTTCTAGAATAATTTATTTTACATAGCAAATCACTTTGGAAAATCCCCAAAAATTTGAGAAATTCACTTTAATCGTGTTATCTAACATATCAAAAGTTCAGACCCAAATTCTCAATATATTTTCCAAAATAGATTAAAAATCCAAATAACCATATTTTCCTTCGAAAATTCTTAGTAATCTTTCCATAGCTTGAAATATTGTCAAAATTGAAACCCAACTCCAAAATCATGTTTCTCATAACACAAAATTTTCCCATGGCATTTAATCACCATCTAATCTTTTTTTGACCTAAAATTGTATAAAAACTCCTTTAAACAATCTTTTTTAAATCAAATAAATCTTAAATCAAGCGTGTCATCATCCAATATATCATAAAAACGAATCTACCCTTAAATCCGAAAATATATGATCCAAAACAAAATAGAGATGGAATTATTATTCATCTTGATTTAGATAAGGAGATTGGATAGATACTAATTTCCTATAAGCTTGATTCTCTAACTTTTAATTTGAATTTCTTCTTCCTCTTAATGGTTGGCCGTTCCTTTATCTTTTAGTTTGCGTTTTCAAAAATGACACGAATAAGAAGAATAAGGTAGGAACGAATATACATATACATATATATATATATATATGTCTCTCTCTCTCTCTCTCTATATATATATATATATATATATGGGTAAGTGTCATTGGGCAGCAATTTCCAATTATACCCTTACGTAATTTATTTTTCTTAAAAACCATTCTTTAGCCCAGTAATTATTATATTAGGCTCGACCTTAATTAATTAATTTAAGTCTCAATCCCCTTATCACTTAACGTTTACATTATTCTATTTAATTTATCTAATTAAATCTCCTAAATAATGTTATAAAAAAATTAAGGGTGTTACAAAAAGGCCGAAAGAGCGCCAATATCACTCAATGAGCCGAAGATGTCCTCTAAGGAACCCACAGGAGGTGTCACCTCATTGATTAGTACTAGGCTTGAACCAGGTGCCTATTGAGAAGACTTGATAATAAATCGCATCGGGCGATGTGGGATAAGGACTTTGTGCCTTCATTGGATGTCTCCCTATATGACCCGTTCTTGCCTAGACCATAGTCTTTATCATCATCATCGTTATCATATCGTGCTTCTTCTCCCTTTCTTCTCCTTCTTTTTCTCCTTCTTATCCTTTTTCTCTTTCTATTTTTTCTCCTCTTCCTTCTCCACCTCCTCTTCTTTCATCTCTTTCCCTTACCATGTTCTCTTCCTCTGCGCTTTTCTCTCCTTTGTCAACATTCTCTTTGCCTCCTTAGCCTTTGCCATCCCCTTGGTCGTCGTTATCGCAATCATAATCAAGAAAAAAAGGCCTGATAGTAGGTCAAGATTTCTAGGATGGGCGTGGAAGGGAATAATATCTCATTGAGGTGTAAGAGGACATATTGGTGAAGCTTCTTATTGGTAAGTAAGAAGGAAGTAGTGTGGAACTGGTATTTGACTTCCTTTATGAGCACTAGAATATTAGAATGTGCATTAATGTCTTATCGATCTAGAAGGTCATTATTAGTGCAAAATTTCGCCTACACCAACTTCCCAAGGTTTGAAGGTACAAATCTGGAAGCTAGTTGGATTATTGAACACAGGAAAGAGATTACCGAGACGTGACGCAATCAAGCTTAGGTTACGAGATGTTGAACCATAGGGTCGCAATAGCCAATGCATAGAAGGTAAGTACGGAAAGTAAATAACATCGAGACTATAGTGGTTCGGGCAGAAGGTTCCTACATTCACTGTCCTTTCCTTATTTAGTCACTCTTACCTAACCGAGAGGCTTATTACATTGAGTAAATACATTTCCATCATTAATGAGTTTGTAAAGAGAGCTCTAATATAGGAAAGTACAATGTAATTTTATATTTCAGTTCTTATTTTGGTGCCCACCTTTTTACTATAGTGGTTGGTCCTCTATTTATAGAAAATTTAAGGTTCTTCCACTGGTGCAGGTGCTTTCTTTTGGATCGATGGCTTGCTATATGTGGTTTGGATTTGAATGTTTGTCATCATCTAGTTGAGTGCATTTTTGACGCGGATTGTTGACTTGATGCTTTTATATATAGCTTCTTGGATATCTTCCGTTTATCCTAACCGTTTATCTCGGCCTGGGCTATCTAAGTCGTTGATTGCTCATACTTACTGAAATGCTTTTGGTTCAGGCAACTGCTTCCCTTGGCTAAGCTTCTTATCTTAGCTGGACAATGACCTTGATCTCGGTTGATGCTTTGATGCATGCTCTAGGACTATATGCTCTCAGATATTAAGTCCGGTGCTTAAGCTTTTGTTGGAAACCAAACAATCGATCTTGAAATCAGAAGCCAAGAAACTTTCCTCTCGAATATTCGTAATTTGCACTTTGTAGAAATTATGGTGTAACACATGCCATCGAAAGTTCACCTCATATGGTTGATATGAGGTGGACTTTGGAAAGAATAACATTGTCTTAATACTTGGCTTGTTTGTTCTGTTCCCATTATGAAGTTGATCCTGAGCTTTTGGGAAAAGCAGTATTACAAGAGTTTTAGGAAGCATTGCTTCACTAATACAATTTATAAAGATTTACCTCATCTAGAGGGTTTTGAAAATAATATGAAATCTAACCTCATTTAGAGGGTTTTGGAAATTGAAATTAGTGACTAGAGGTGAAAATACTTTGATACCATGCTCTAGTCATAGATCCGGTCTTACATCGGTATCGGGTATGAAAACTATTTATGGTTCTATAATGCCTATATTTGCATGTTATTATAAGAATATAGCTCACCATACAGCACCGTGCATGATATTATTCGACTATGGCTCACTCTTTGCATGACATGATTCGACCATGGCTCACTCTTTTGCACAACAATTTGGATGTGGCTCATTAACTATGTTTGATATGGTCTTCTTTTCCATGAATCACTCTTTGCACAAGACTATTGCCCGTGGCTCACTATATAGCACGGTGCATGGCACTATTTGACCATGACTCACTCTTTGCATGACACATTTCGGCCATGGCTCACTCTTTGCACAACACTTTTGAAGGTGACTCGTTAAGTGTGTTTGGCATGGTCGTCTTTTCCATGGCTCACTCTTTGTATGACACTATTGGATATGGCTCATTATTATTGCTAATCTACCTAATATTCTAATTTCATTGAGAATCTATTCAATATTCTAAACTCATTGGGAATCTACCCGATATTCTAATGTTATCGGGAATCTACCCAATAGTCTAATCTCATTTGGAATTTACCTAATATTTTAATCTCATTGAGAATCTACCCAACATTGTAATCTGATTGGGAACCCACCTAATATTCTAATCTCATAAGGAATGTACCCAATATTCTAATCTCATTGGTAAGCTATCGGATATTCTAATCTCATTGTTGTTTATTGGACTACTTAACCATGACTAACAATTATGCTTCTTGGCTTGAAATAAAGAGATCAGTAAGGGTTTATTCTTACGTGACACTATAAGGTCACGGTTAAAAGTTATAAATTCTTACCTCCGGTACTCTTCTCGGAGGTGGAACTATTTTTATGTCCCAGAGGTGAACTAAGTAATTGTCGAGAGGTGAAATCGTTTACTTTCCCAGAGGCGAAAGCATGGCTTTGAAACTCGCATGATGCTACTTGATCTGAGAAGTATCATGGCCAAAACATTTTGATGCACTTTTTAAAATATTGTTATATTACTTGATCATGATAATAATCATGACTAAAATGTTTGATAAAATGTTTGAAATGCTTAAAACTTAAGAAGACCAAAGTCTCGCGCAACATACCCGAGTCACGGCTAAGAGATCGGTTATTGTCTCGAACCTCTTATAAAGCTTTTATTCAGATTTCTGCCCCGTGCTATGATAATGTTTCAGATGCTTGACATTCTAAGTCCAAGGTATTACATTGCTATTTGGTTTCTTTAATCTATATGTTCCTAGAGGGACGACATCATAAATTATTAGGGGTCCTTCCCAATTCGCGGCGAAATGTCCATCTGTCAGATCCTTTGTGTTTCGCATTATCTTTTGAAGGATAAGGTCTCCTTTCTCAAACTTTCTAGTCTGAACTCTCTGGTTATAGTATCAGTTCATCTTCTGAATATACTCTACTGTCCTCAAAGCTGCTTGTTCCTGGAGCTTGGGTAAGAAATCCAATGACCCCGCTCGGGCATCCACATTCTTCTATGTATTATAATAATACCTTCAATGAGAGGAAATTTTTAACTCAACCGGGAGCATGGGTTCAAAGCCATAAGCTGGAGAGAAAGGAGTGTATCATGTTGAGGTCTTGGAGCTTGTTCTATAAGCTTACAAAATAAAAGGTGGTTCATCTGCCCAGTTGGGTTTTGCCTTGTTCAATCTTTTCTTCAAACAAGCCTTGATAGTTTTATTGGCCGCCTCTACTGCCTCATTTACTTGTGGATGGGATATGGAAGAAAAACTCTTGATGATACCATGATCTCGACAATACCATGAAAACTCTCGAATCTCGAATTGAGTGCCATTATCCATAACGATCTTATGTAGAAGTTCGAATCTAGGTACAATTTCTTCGTTGCAAACTTTATTACTTGATTGGAGGTTATGGCGGCTAAGGTTTCATCATCGACCCATTTTGAAAAGTAATCAATTGCCACTATAGCATATCTTGCCCCTCATTTAGCATTCGGACAGAGAACAATAAGATCGATGCTTAGATTCAAAGGGCCATGGACTCGTCATTGTAGTGAGCTCGCTTGGAGGAGCTCTTGGCACTTTAACATAAAACTGACATCTATCACATTTTCTTACACAGTCAAATGCGACTTGATTTAGTGTCCACCAATAGAAGCCTTGCCTGAGTATTTTCTTTTCCTACTTTTGGCCTCCATAACGGTCTCCACAAATTCCATCATGGGGTTCTTTCAATAATAGATTACCTTCCGAGGTTGTTACACACCGAGAGTATGGAGTTGAGAATCTCATCCTATAAAGTACTTCATCTATAATGCTAAACTTTAGAGCATTATATTTAATGCGCTTCATTTCGATAGCATCCGAAGGTAGAATATCCTCAGTTGGATATCGGATATACAGTGACTTCCAATTCTCTTCAGTTATTACTGGTGTTGTGGATTCACCTTAGACAGCTTGAGCCCTTGTTATGACTAACGCTTTCTTCGGTACCTGTATACTTGGTTTCTCCAGGTCTCAACTGGGATGAAATTAAACTCTCTTACATCTTTTGAGCTTGCATATTTTGCTAAGGCATAGGCCTTAGCATTTCGATCTCTAGGGATGCTTTTTATATGATAACTCTTGAAAGCTCTAGGTAGCTTCTTTACTTGTTTAGCACAGAGAGCTAACCTTCGATCTTGAGCCTAACAGTGAGAAAGAACTTGATTGATGCCTATTTGGGAGTCGTTGTTTATTCGAGAGACCTTGATAGAAATTTCCATTCTTAATCCAGGGATCAAGGATTCATACTTGGCTGCATTATTTTTTATTGAGAAGGCAAGCTTGATTGCGTAATAAATTTGATGGTTATTCAGTGTTACGAAGATATAACCGGCACCTGCCCCTTGCTCATTTGAGGTTCTATCAACATAAAGTTTCCAAGGGAGTTGCTTATTTTTGCTATCTTCTGTTTCAGCTTCGGCTTCGAAACCAGTGCGTTTAGTGAGGAAATTAGCTAGTGCTTGACCTTTGATTGATGTCATTGGCTCATATGATAACTCATACTTGCCGTGCTCTATAGCCCACTTGATTAACCTCTATACAGTCTTAGGTTTACTAAAACCTTGTCAAAGTGGTTGATCCGTAATAACTTTAATAGGATGGGCCTGGAAATATGGCCAAAGATTTTTATCTGCAAACATCAAGCTGTAATCTAGCTTTTCAATTACAAGGTATGCTTCTTAGCTAGACCTAGTTTTTTACTTACATAATAAATGGATCTTTGGATCCTATTATTATCTCTCACTAAAGTTGAACTTATGGCCTGATCCGAGGTAGCCAAATAGAGGAACAGGTTTTCCCCATCTATCGCTTTAGACCACACCGAAAGAGAACTTAGATGCTTTGCAGATCTTTGAATGTTTTCTCGCATTCATCTATCCATTTGAAAGCAACAAGCTTCTTTAAGAGGTTGAAGAAGGGAACAGACTTATAGGTCGATCGACTTATGAACCTGTTCAAAGCAGCAATCTTTCTATTTAAACTCACTAACTCATTTCCCTAGTCGGAGCCTTTATGTCGATTATAGCTTTTATTTGTCTCGAGTTTATCCCTATCCCTCTAGCACTGACTATGAAACCGAGGAATTTCCCGGATTATATACCGATGGTACACTTCTGAGGGATTAGCTTCATCTGATACTTCCAGAGAACAACGAACGTCTCAGCTCGATCTGAAACATGACTTCCTGATTGTTTAAATTTAACCAATATGTCATTGACATACACCTCCATGTTTCGACGTATTTTCTTGTAAACATTCTGTTGACTAACCTCTGATATGTCGCCCCTACATTCTTAAGACCAAAAGGCATTGCCTTGCATTAGACCAAACCCATGTTGGTGACAAAACTTGTATGCTCCTCACTAGGCTCAAACATTGGGATCTGATTGTACCCAGAATAGACATCCATAAATGAAAGTCATTTACGCCACTGGTAGCATATATTAATTGATTGATTCTCGGCAAAGGGAAGCAATCCTTCGGGAAAGCTTTGTTTAAATCCGTAAAGTCAATGCAAGTCCTCCATTTCCCGTTTGACTTCTTTAATAATGCCACATTAGTGATCCACTTATATTATAGACATCTTGGATGAATTATTCTTCAGTAACCTTTCGATTTCTTCACATAGAGCTGCATATCATACCTTGTATAAAGGCTTCCTTTTTTTCCTTATAGGATCTATATTTAAAAATGGCAAATGGTCGAGGGGTCAATTCCTGTCATATCATCGTGAGTCCAAGCGAATACATCTTGGTTATGCTTGAGAAGAAAATTAGCTCTTTTGGGATAAAAGGACAGAAATAAGTTCCTTTTTTAACTTTCTTAGACTTGTCATTTTCATCGAGGCACACTTCTTATAGAGTCTCAACTACTGAAGCCATATCGGCCTCTTGTCTCGGATCAAGATCGAACTTAATTTCTTCTTCCCTCAAAACTTATTGTACAATGTTAACAATATTCCTCTTTCTCCCAAAAGACTTACTACTTTGCCCTCATTCTATCTTATTATATTCTTCAATATTTTTATATTTAAATCAATTCTCCGTTAGCGGAATCTTCTTGTTTTGGGAGAATTCTTAAGCCTTTACGGCTTCCCATAGATTTAGAACTCATGGTATTAATCGTTTCCTTAATTTTGAGAGGAGTGGGTTGGCTAAGTTTGACATAGTTCTCATAAGATGAAGTTTTCCCTTTATTGATCATGTTCAAGCATGCATAATACAGCTGTCTCGAGATCCATTAATCTTCCCTCACAATCCCTTTACCCTTCTTGGTGGGAAATTTCAAAAGTAAATGCTTAGAAGATATGTACCAATCCATGGCATCGAGAGCCGGCTTCCTAAAGAAGGTGTTGTACACTAAGGGACATCCAAAGGACAAAAGTTGCTTTGAAGATCTTATAATGAGGGTCACTTCCAACTTTGATCATCATATTGCGTTCTTTGAGATGGATGGCTCCATCATGATTAAACCCATATATGGGAGCTTGGCTGGACTTGAGTGTTCTTAACCTTATCTTACTGAAAGCATGCTTGAAGATTATGTTAACAGCGGCTCCAGTATCTACCATTACCTTTGCAACCTTAAAAAGTCCAATTTGAGCCGTAGTTATAAGTGAGTCATTATGGGGGTGAAAGATACCCTGCTTATCAAAATCGCCTAGTGTAATTTTTGGCCTAACCTTCTGCTCCTTCTCGGACATCTTCATCTCATACACTAAGGTGTTTCCATCTTTAGCTTCATTAACGCATCTCTTCCAACTTCCATTACTTGCCTCGGTATTGTGAGGTCCTCCCAAGATAGCGCAACAAAATTCTGAGGGGCTAGTAAACAATTCGGAGTCGGTGCCTGAGGCTATGCATTTTCGTTTCCTGCTAGAGTGGCGGCTTCTTCAATAACAGCTTGATTTACTTAGTTTGCATGATTTCTATCAATCACAGGCAATTCTCCGGTTCCTTCATCTTAGGTAGAAGAGTGAGGGGTCTTTCAAAAGGATGCTTTAGAATTCATGCTTGATTGAGAGTTTTCAATTACTGAATTTGCTTAACTGGAAGAAAGCGAAGGATGCCCTCCTTCTAGAGCCAAAAATTTTAGTGCAAAATTTCATCTACACCAACTCCCCGAGGTTCAATGGTATAACTCCGAAAGTTGGTTGGAATGTTCAATGCGGTAAAGAGATTACCGAGACTTGATGCAATCAAGGTTAGGTTAGGAGATGTTGAACCATACAGTCACAACAGCCAATGCAGCGAAGGTAAAGTACGGAAAGTAAATAACACCAAGACTTTTATGGTGGTTCAGGCTGAAAATCCCTACATCCGCTGTCCTTTCCTTATTTAGTCACTCTTACCTAGTCAAGAGGCTTATTACGTTGCGTCTATACATTTCCACCATGAATGAGTTTGTATAGAGAGCTTTAATAAAGAAAAGTACAATATGATTTTATATTTCAATTCTTTTTTAGTGACCACCATTTTACTATAGCATGTGGTCCTCTATTTGTAGCAAAGTTAAGGTTCCTCTGTTGGTGCAGGTGCTTTCTCTTGGATTGATGACCTGGCTTGCTATGTGCAGCTTAGATTTGAACGTATGTCATCATCTGGTTGAGATGCGGATTGTTGCTGTGATGCTTTTATATATAACTTCTTGGATATCTTCCGTTTAACCTGACCGTTTTCTCGGCCTGGCTATCTGAGCTGTTGACTGTTGATACTTGCCGAAATGCTTTTGGTTCAAGCAACCGCTGCCATCGGCTGTGCTTCTTGTCTTAGCTGGACAATGACTTAATCTTGGTCGATGCTTTGACTCATGCTCTTGGACTACATGCTCTTGGATACTGAGTCCGATGCTTAAGCTTTTGTTAGAAACTAAACAATGGGTCTCAGAATCACAAGCCGAGGAACTTTCCTCTCGAATATCCATAGTTTGTACTTTGTAGAAATTATAGTGTAACAGTTTGTAAAGAGAAAAGAAAAAAAATTAAGCATTTGGATAATGAAAATCTAGATGGAAGAAAGATGGTAGAAGAACAGACTTACACGAAATGAGGAGAGGCAGTTGAAGATGTATGGATAACGAATAAAGAAATCTTCTCTTTTGAAGTAGCTACGCTCGATGATAAGCAATGAAGGAGTGTCCTTCTCTCTTTGAAGCTTAAGAGATAGGTGGGCTATCCAAAGTTTGGGGGATAGTGCAGTCTCAATAAGAAGAGAATGCATAAGGAATTTAGTAGGGTGTACATTGGGGTGCACCTGTGTCGAAGCCAGTCCAATCTCTTTTAAGAAGATTTTAAGGAATTCACTAAAGGGTGGAACGAATCCACCTAAACACACGTATTTATTACATGCACTGCATCTTTGAGGTTGGTTCCATGCTCGTTCATCGATTGTTGGTAAGAAAACATCACTCTATGAATTCTATGATAATGGTAGATAGAATGAAGTGACTCTATGACCAGCAACAATGGAGCTTGATCCAGAGGGTTATCTAAAATGGGCACGTCGTTCATATAGTACAGGCCAGTCTTAAGGCTCTGCTCCTATAATGACTTGGATTTAAAGACCGTGTGTTGTGGAATGCCTTGCTTTGAATCGAGTACACATAAAGGCTTTAGCGGTAGAAGAACTGACCTTTGGAGGAGTGGACGAATTAGCACTAACTTGAAGGCGAGGAGATCGTCAAGTCATTATTAACTAAAAAGCTCGATAGCATACGCCATTGGGTATATTTTATTTTAAAATTCACTTTATTTTAATCCTAAGTAGCCAATGTACATTATCTAATAGATGTCAGCATATATAGATCAATCAAATTATGGACATCGATTGAGACTGTGGCAACCCGCACCTCCTAACACATGATACAAGGCTCAATGTGGCTTTCGGTCTCACATCGTGCCGAGAAGTACAGATTGTTAGGGTATTTCATTTAACATTAAAGAGACTAACATAAGAAGATATAATCTAAGATAAACTACAATTTCAAAACTCATAGCGGAAGGAATAAAACATATAACACAGAAAATATCCATTTTAGAAAATATCCAAATAACAGTTTCAAAGAAATAGCGTGTGTTCTAATAAAAAGTACATAGAAAATTATCATTCCAAGTCTAGAATAGGAAACAAAACATACTGATAAGATAAATAAATAAATACATGGAGAGTAAATACTATAAAAAGTAGTCTTCAAAGATAAGGTCGACTCTCCAAGTATCAAAAATGGGCCAACCACCTATTGTTCTTTCCGCCTGTAATGGGGAAAAAGAAGGAAAAAGAGTGGGTCAGACAAAAGTCTAGTGAATGAATACATGTTTAATATACAAAAGAGTATGATTTCAAAAAAAAATGGACCTCATGGTCTAGTTAAGACTATGCCTTCAGGCCCAAAATTAAAATTTGATTCAAAGTAAATTAGGCCAGTTTTCAAACCCAAGTTAAGGTTTCTCCTTTCGATATTCAAGTCACCCTATTCAAATCAATATCATACCTCTTAATTATACACATAATATAGACCAATCTCAGAAGATAATCGAGGAAAATAAATTACACTTGTCTACTTCAAAGTCCACTCCATATCCAGTATATGAAGTGAACTTTGAGGTGAATATTTTACACACCAAATATATCGACAATAAGAGTAGCGATCATCTTCCCAAGTAAGTCTCAAATCAATTAACTATGTGTATAAGGAAAGGTTACATGACTTAGACCTATAAAACCGAGAAAGTTGGCTTCTATCAAAAGGATAAGTTGGCAGGCCGAAGGACAAAGATTGTTAGTATATCCAAGGCTCGAAGCTTCGGTTAATACAACAAGATAACAAACAAATCAGATGTGAAGGGGCCACTTACATAGGAAACAAGTCACCAATCTGCATCTCCTAAGTAGAACCATTATATGTACAAAACAATCTCAAAACATAGTCACTCAATAGGCCACTCTAGCAATCCAAGGAGAAGATGCTCCACCAATGGCGTTACGACATACTAGCTAGAAATAAGTGTCAATCCCAAGGCGTAGGGATCTTCGGGCACTAAAAAATGAATTAAGATATAAAATCATATTGTACTCTCCTATATTAGAGCTCTCTTTACAAATTCATTAATGGTGGAAATATATCGATTCAATGTAATAAGCCTCTTGATAGATAAGAGTGTGACTAAATAAGGAAAAGATAGCGGACATAGGGACCTTTGGTCCAAACCACTACAAAAGTCTCGATGTTATTTACTTTCTGTACTTTACCTTCTCGGCATTTTCTATTGTGACTCTATGGTTCATAATATCGTAACCTAAGATTAATTGCATCACAACTCCGTAATCTCTTCCCCAAGTTCAATAATCCAACCAGATTTCGAAGCTATACCTTCGAATCTTAGGGCGTTGGTGTAGATAAAATTTTGCATTAACATTTTTGGTGCTGGAAGGAGGGTCTGAGCCTCCATTATTTGTTCCATTTTGGAAAATCCTCCAATCATGGCTAACTTTGAAAATGAGGAACTAACCCTAGAGTTACCCCTTAACCTCAGCATCTAACTCATAAAAGAAGACAATAATAAGTGTCTAGCTACCTATGTTTTAGAAAAAGACTAAGACTAAGAGTATGATCCCATCTGTGAACCTCAATCTCTCCAGATTAGACAGCTTTCAGAGTATCTTAAAGAGTCTCTCTAAGAGTCTGCACAACACTGAGGGATGCCTAAGGCTATGGCAAACAAAATTAAAGACTTGAGTATCGTAATAATAATAATTAAAGGTTCATCTTGTCTGACTAAAAGAGCTTTCCTTGTTACCTTTATTCTCTGCTCTTGGAAGAAGATCAAACGAGACCAAGTTCTTACTCCACTCAACCAAACCCTGTCTTGAATATTCCTGGAAACTCATGAAGACTTCTCTTACCTAGATTATCTCCATCAAAAAAAGAAGATCTAAAGAGTGAGAAGTATTGTATCTAGCATTTAACAGATAGGCACAAGACAGATAGATGCCAAAAGCTTTCTTACACGGTCGAGAAATTCATACGGAAAGGGATGTTAACTGTGACAACCCGAAATTTTTGGATATTTGAAATTGGAATATTTAATTGATTTTAAATATTTAAATGTTAAGTTTCAACTTGAAATTCAAATATCACTGCTTATTGGATAATTAGATATTGAATTTAATAATTGGAGATTGGGTAAAATAGGAAATCTGGAATTTCAAGCTTGTTAAAAATATTTTAAGGTTTATAAATTTATTTTGACAACACTAGAGATAATAAATGAGTTAAAACTGAATTTAACCGTGTTTGTTCAGTTTTAAAAATATATCATTTAAATTGATATTTAAAATAGCCTTCCGAGACACAGTCTCGGATTTTGACGAAACCAGTTCCATTAGATCCGTAATATTGTATTATTGTCGAATTTCAATTTTAGTAGTATTCGGAGTTGTCGTGAGATCGTATGGTAGATAAACGTGCTGAATTTATATCAAAAAGTTTAACATAGATAACTGGGTCCAAAAAGCTATCTTCTCCATACTATCAATTTAGGACTCGAAACCTTTTCCATTGCGTTCAGAATAGGGGTTTAACATTATAAACGCTTAGCGGCACGCCTCGATAGGAAGTTGAGATTTTGAGTTACGATTTCGAGACGGTTTAAATTTAAAATATAATATAATATATATAGTTTGACTAGTCAAAACTTTATTTATTTTTTACCATGTTTTGGCTACTTGTCTTCTGGGTCACGACATTTGTCGTGCACGTAAAGAATTTTTGAAGCACGCTTCTCTTTTTTTAAATAATAATATAACGCAACAGTTTCTCTCTTCTATAAGCAAATCGACATCTCTTCCTCAATTTTTTTAAAGGCCAGTATATCTTTCTTGAAAAAAAATAAAAATCAAAACAAAAAAACCCTGGCTGAAGTGGAATCGCAATCCTCACAGTAAAAAAAAAGGCGAAGCGAAAATCATTTTCGTTCAAAAATCGAAACCCTTAGTATTCCTATCGATGCGTGTAAGCAGTTCAACGACATCGATCATCATTTCTGAGGTTGCTTTGATTTATTTTTCTCGAGTCCAGCTTCAAGAGGTCGCGGATCGAATACCTGGAGCGTGAGGCGCCGTGCGTGAAGGTGGCGAGTAGTGATGTAATGGGCGAGCAATCGGAGGTCGCGATTCAATTTGACTCGCGCAAAGTTGGGGGAAAACGTTCACTCGCGTACACGCATGCGTAGAAGGATTGAAGCAGCATAGTGGCAATGACTGCGGTGGACGGCGTGAGTGTACACGGATCTGGCTGTGATGAAGGGTGGCATGCACTAGGATTTTGATGGCCGTGAGATCGATCTGGGGAGTATTGGTGAAAGGAGCGTCGAGTTCGGTCTCGTTCAGAGCAATGCCGAAATTTTATCCTATTCGATTTTGAGGTAAAATTGGTTTAAACATTTGTATTTACTTATTTACTTAATCAAGCCGTTGATTTCCTTTTCGTTCATCAGGGGATTTAAATTGTAAGATGAAACAATTCCGTTTAATAAAAATATATATACCGAAAAACAGTAAATATAAATATATATAAGATTTTGGAAAAATATAAAAGTTTATGTAAAAGTTAAATCTTAGAATCTATATAGATTTTTTTTTTTGAATTACCTAGAGAACCAAGCTTCGCTTGTAAACTTTAGGGAAGTATGTGCCTGCCAAACACATACTTCGGGTACTTGTTACAGGGTTGTCAGTTTCGTGGCTCGAACTCGTGACCTTCGATCACGCAGTCCGGACCATCACCCAACTGCGCCAACCCTGTTGGCAGATTATTTTATTTTATTTAAATATATGTATTTCAAAAGGAAAATAAATATAGGTATATACATTTTGTAACTTAAAGATTAAATTTTAAAATAATGTAATTTGGAAATTAATTTATTTAGTAAACTTATTTAATCAATCTAGTTACTAAAATGTTTTTATTACGGGAAGATTAGTTTATAATTAAATTATTAGTTAATTAAATTTATTTAGTGGAAAATTATTGTAGATTGTCTCAGATGTTAATAAATCATATAATGTTGTACAAGGTCAAAAATCGTGAAGAATTGTAAAGAAACAAGCTGGTTTGGAAATGGGTTGCAAACAAAATAAAGGTGAGTTAATCTCACTCATTTGGATTTCCCTAATTTAAATGGTTAAATTTAAATTATTGGATGAATTGCTTGAGTTGGTAATTTGTTATCTATCTGGATGTGATATTATATATATATATATATATATATATATATATATATATTGGAGTGATTGATTTCCCGCATTATATAGCGGATGAGACCCTATGCTCCCCGCGTAATAGCGGATGACCCCATATACGGGATATCCTACCGTGAAGTGGGATTGGTATTTTTTATATCGTGCTAACGTCAGTGGATGCAGGAAAACAGGTTGGAGGGATCCAACTGGATTCCTCAAAATATTTAGATTGTTTTAATATTCTGCGATATGATTTATTTGATAATCTGAGATAGATTATATTGGTGATTGAAAATGTTGAATGCTATAGTTTGATTGAATATATATGGGTATACTGAGTTATCAAAGTTAAGGATTGAATTTTTAAAAGAAAATAAAATAGGGAATTTTCAAGTAAAATAATCATAAAGAATTTGGATAAATTAAAGAATGAATTGGAAAAGGATAAAAGAAGATTTTTATATATTCTATTAAATAAACCCCAAGTATGGAAAAGGAGATTATTGAATAAATGGGAATAAATGAATTTTTAAACTTAAGTGATATTATTTAAAGAAATAAAGTATCTATTTTTAAATTTAGGATTTAAATGGTTTAGGAAAAATAAAAGAAGAATTTTTAAAATAAAAAGGAAATTGGTAGTTTCAGTTTAAATAAGATTTTAAATCGTAATAAAGAAGTTAAATCTGAAATTAACGGGTTTTGAAATAAAATGGAGTAAGTAAAGGAATTTATTTTAAAATGGAGTAAAATCTGAAAATCGATTTGGAATTGATTTGGAGTTTGAAATTTTGTTTTAAAAGAAGACGAGACCATGGAATTTATAAATTGCGTTTATAAAGTGAAATAAGATATCAGTGGATATTTGGAAGTATAAATTCATGATGGAAATTTATAAAGGAATGGGTATTTTTTTTAAAAATAAATAATGGTTTATTTTTAAAAGGTGTGAAAAGAATGTGCATTTCCATAAAAAGCCAAGTACATTTTCAAAGCAGATTTTAAGTATAATTTAAAAGTTTTAAAGTTGTTTAAAGGAATGTTTTTAAGTAATTATTATTTAAGTTGTTAAAATTTTAAAAGTGAATATTTATTAAATTAGTTATAGTGGTAATTATTTTAAAAGGTTAATTGGTATTATGTTTTAAATAGATAATTATTAATATTTATATTTTATAAAGTAGTTTTATTTTAAAGATATTTTGGTTAAAGTTTTATTTAAAAACTTGTATAGAATTTTGTAACTCTTATTTTAAAATTTAGTTTGGCTTAACTTTTATTTTGAAAATTAGTTTTATATTTTATAAAGTAGTTTTATTTAAAATATTTTTAAAGTATATATTTTTGAATAAAATGTTTAAGTAGTTTTAATTTAAATGTTTTAAAGTATATTTTAGAATAAGGTGATTTAAATTATTTTAAAATCTAAAATATTTGGACTTGGTGATTTTCAGTGGAAATAAACAATATTTGGGAAATTTATTCCATGAGAGAAGGGTGGGTTGAAACTGTTTTCAATGGGTTGAAGTATGGAAAATAGCTTGTGAAGTTATTTTGGAATAAATAATTTAGAAAATTATTTAAATTCTGATGGTTGTTTGTGAATGCTATTTGATAGTTAAATAACCAACTATCAATATTGGCCAATGCACTGATCGTTTCGAAGAGTCCGGGATCGGGAATAAATTTCTGAAAACCACTTCGGTCTGGTTTGAACGTTTTGTGAGGAAGACAAGAGCTGGGAATCGAAGATGGAGCAGTGAAGTGCAATGGCAAATCGCTAGTAATCCCGAGGGTGATTCCAAGAAGGAATTTAGTAGGAGTAGTGCCTTCGGTTTCGTTCGAACCCAGAACAGACTTGTATGGACGAATGCTTTTAGAACATCGTCAGAAGGATGATGAGCATTCTAAGTGAATATGAGCTTAAAAGGTAACGCATAGCCTTGAGCCTCATCAACCGGGAATGGCTAAAATAGGGGAGGTGCACACAAGGCTAAGTGGCTAGCAACTAATTAGGGTAAGGTTACCCCTGTCTAGATGTCCCTTTATTTCGGCTGTGTAGGCGGTTGGTGATCCCAACCGCGGGGTGAACTTATTCGGACTATCCAGTAAGGGGTAGCTCTGGTCTTGTGTAGCAGGGGATCAGGGTGGATCCTCGATACGGTGATCTAGACCACGTACTATGACGGACGGTACCCGAGTAGCCCTTCCATTGTATGGAATCAATTTTCAAAAAGCGCCTGTACGGTTTTGACTATGCCTAACTATGCTGAAACGTGAGATGCAAGCATTTCAGTTAGAATCTATTTTACTTTCTATAGACACTATTATAACATCAGATGGATTTGATAAAAATGTTTTGGTTATCGTAAGGTAAAAACCCGACATGTTTATTTGTGGCGTGGTCTTACGAGATACCTTTGACTTCAAAGGATTTTGAAACTTTAATAATCCAATTGAGTGTATTTTCTCATGCTGGTTTTCCACACTGACTCGGGTGTTATTTAACTATAATGCTAGGGTCAGACTGAGTATTATAGAATACAAATTCTAGATTGACTGCTGTGGAGCTCAAGAGATGAGTTGGATGACAAGGAGTATTTCTGTAGATTCATATTTCCGTTGTACAGTATAAGTTGTATATTCAGCTTTGGAAGGACGAGATATTATAACCGTCCTGAATTGTGATGTTTATTGTATTATACTTTGATGATGTAATATATAAACAGATATAATTCTTTTGTTTTAAAAGATTAGTTATTTATCTATTATATTTTGTTCCGCTGCGTTTGTGAGATTCTGATGTTGTTTTCTATTTCTTCTTCCACCTCCTTCTTCTTTAACCCTAATTATTCGGTTTTCCGGCATTCGATTTCTCGACATTTGATACAGTGGTATTGATGTCGACTTTCGGGCGTCGAAAAATCGGGTCGTGATAGTTGGTATCAGAGCAGAAGGTTAAGAACTTAGGTTTTGGTGGGGATTACTCATTAGAAATAGAGTCTGTAATATTCTAGAATGAGTTGAGTGTATTAATAGATATGAGTGCGTATTTTTAAGTGAATATTAGAATTGTTTTTATATTGTGTTGATTTATCAGTTGAGTGTTTATAAATTCTGGTCAGTGCAGTTTGGCCAACTGTATCGATAGGGATATCTAAACTCTTAAACAAGATTGTGACGACCCGGAAATTTCGATCTCGAAAATTACAAAAAGTTAGATAAAAAAGAGAAAGAAGAAAAGAAGAACAGAAATACCAACATCTCACAATCGCAGCGGATAAATTACAATATTAAATAATAATAACAGTTATACAAAGGAAAACTGTATCTATAAATTTATATTTTAATTCATCAGAGTTACAACATATATAAAATCAGTGGACATATACAATCAACTTAACCCAAATATGCAACAATATCACAGCGGAAATACTCCAAACGTTCCTGCCACCCAGCTCGTTCCTGAGCTCCAAAACGACCTTACCTGAAAACCTATAATACTCGGTCTGACCCGAGCATTACATCAAAGTAACACCCGGATCAGGCTGGAAACCAGCGTGAGTAAACCCATCTAATAAGAAATACACCAAAACAATAACCAATTTTTAACCCGGGGTAACTCATAATTTTTTACAAATTCTCAGGTTTGATATAGACAACACTTATTATACTCATCAATTTCTAAGTGTCAGAACTTAGATTTATGGTCTAATTCACTTAAATCATTCCATATCAGTTTATTGACTTCACAAATTAGTTTATAAAGAATCGAAGCGGGTTCGGGTATTTACTAATACCCAACTCCGGTCTCTTCGAATTCAATGTCATCTTAACTTAGATTATACAATTGAAATTCAATTCAAACTTAATTCCAGGATGTCACTTTTACCCAATAATTCTTACCGATTGATAACCACATTATTATTGCCCACCCAAACAAACATATCATAACATAAAACAATTCATATTAGAGAAATTAACCAATCCATGGCATTTAACCTTATTCAATCATTCATAAGAAAAATTGATCACTTCTAAAATTAATTTAATTTATCTCTAATTAAATTAATCACTAATCTTTAATTATTTGGATTACCTATACTTAACATTAATTATTACAAATCAATTAATTAATGTTCTTTTAATTATCCATCTTAATTAATCATCCTTGATGAATTATACTATAATAACAATAAGTAATTAACTCCCGATTAATTACTTCCGCTAAGTAATCATTCCTTTAATTATTTTTCTTAAATAATTAACCTTTAATTACCTTCATCAAGTGATTATACCGTTGGTTAATTAATTATATTGATTAATCAATCCCTCATCAATAATTAATCACAACAATTAATTATTCCTTTACTAATAATAATCACTCTTTATTTCAAATTTATTAACGAATAATTAATGCTTAATTAGTAATTAATAAATTTCATAATTATCCATAAATATAAGTGATAAATCTTTTTATCCAAGTTCAATTCCTTAGTATTATTATTCCAAAATCTTTCCGAATAACCTTGAAATCAAAATGACTTAAAAACTTTAAGTTTAAGTAAAATTTCAAACATTAAATCTTTTGATTTACCATTTAATTATCTGCTTAGTTTAATTTTAAAACAGCTTAAATACTTTCGTAATTTAAATTAGTAAAACATTAACTAACCAATTTATCACTTATAATATTCTAAGATATTTAACGTATCTAGATTCTGCAAACACCTCATTTACACTGAGCAACCCGAGTATTCCTCCATAAAAATTCGAGTTAAACCCATGCTTCCCTATGTCACAATCCCTTCTTCCACTTCCTTCCCTTTCAAAACTCTATTTTAGTTTAACTTTATAAAAAAACTGTTACAGTTTATAACTCGCGAACCCATGAAGCAAAATGCAAGCGAGTCATCCTCTACCCCGAGGCGAACCCCGAAGCAACACCCTTTCCCCTCTTCGTATACAACGCTGACACACCGAAAATCCACATGCACGTGCACGCACGTTCTGGTCATCTCCGACCGGCGTCACGACCTTCATCTCATCGACAACTTCACCTTCATCCAACCTGACAACCCAGAAACTCGAAATTTCAACTCACTCGAAATTCGAGCAATTAGCTACCCACTTGAACTAACAGGATCGCCAAAATAATCATCACGCTCCGACGCTATTGTCCACCGATAACCACGTCGCCATGCCTGAGGATGTGCCATACCCCTCTCTTTCATTTCCCCCTACCCTAGCTTAACTCGACGCTACCTGAACGTCGCACTATCCTCAAAAGAACCGACCACCTGCACCAAATCTTAAACCCTAGTTCACCCTTCCCTGGTTATCATGGCGAACCGGCGTGACTCCAAGTATTTTTCCCACGTCCCTCGAGTCTCAAGCCTCCTCCAGTCCAAAACCCCATGGAGATCTCACCGCCGATCAATGACACTTGCCGATAATCCCAATTATGAACAATTCTGTATATCTCGAACTATGACAAGCTAAAAATTATGATCTTACTGCCTAAATTCATCATTTGCCAAGAGAATTCATTTCATACAATCTAAACTTAAAATTGAAATATTTGGATTTTCTGATTCAACAGGTTCCCACCTGTAAAATCTTAAATTTCAAAATGTTAACAAAATAATTCCTCTAGAAATTATTTTAAAAATAAAATTACCCTATTATAATCATTTTCTATCCATGATAGTAGTTTGAATTTACTTAGGTATGAAGATTCAGATTTGTTTTTCTTTCTTGAGCCTGTGAATACCAGAGACAACAGAGACTACAGGTGTATGGTTACATGCATATACATTATACATAAAGAGAAGTTTAAATCTATGTTCAAACTTAAAAACATCCATGCATGCCCAATATTCATCATTGCTACACATATCTATCACATGCAACAATTTAACAAAACTCTTAGCTTTCACAAGTTTCTGTTTACTCACCTGCAAAGTACAGAGACAGGAAACACATGTTTGTTTCCAGGCTTGCTTTAATTAGCTCTTGAATTTTCTTTCTTGCATGTTGAATTTTATCTTGCTGCTGTTGATTTCTTCATCTGATTCCCAGGTTATATTTGAAAATCTGGAGATTTGTATTGTACTTGCCTTTGATTGAAGAAATTTCCAGCTTATCTTCTTCTTGTTTCTTGATTCCAGATTTTATTTCATTTTTTTAAATCTTTGATTTGTATTCATTTTAGTTGAAGAAAGAATTTTAACTAAAGATTCAAAGTAAATATTTTCTTCATCTTTTGAAATTTTAATTTTAAATTAAATTATCAAAGAGAAATGCCATTTGTCCCCTTTGTTTTAATTAGCTTACACCTAAGCTTATATTTTTACAAATGTCTTCAATAAGCTTAATATATTTACAAGTGTTTTAAATGCTTCATTTATGGTTTACAAGTGTTAAATTTTTTATTTAAGTTATGTATATGTAATTATGAAATATTTTGATGAATATAGTGTGTATGTGCATATTTTATATGCAATTTATTTTAAGATATTTTACTCTTTGAATTTCCAATTCAAATTTAAATTCCAACCATTCGATCTAAAAAAACACATAAACAAACACCAATTCAATTGGTAAGTGACAGTTCTATTAAAAATCTATTTATACCTATAAACAACACATTACACATGTTAACAATTGCTTCATAATTAAATACTTGTATTATTATTATCTCATTTATTTTGAAAAGATTTTTAAAAGCCCTTTTAAATTAATTTTTCCTAATTAATGAATATGATTGTAAATTAATAAAGCCTTTTCTAAATTTATATATAAAATTTAAATTCAAATTTAGCACACATACACACACACACACACACACACACACACACACACACATATATATATGAATAACATCAAATTTATTGATTAAAATTCTTGTCTCATGGATTACACTCATTAACTTATGTTTTTATACAATTTTTAAATTATACATTTTTTTTTAATTTTAAAGAAAATGTCTTATACCCAATATACATAAAATAAATTACCTATATAAATATTATTTTAAAAATCCAAATTATTTTACTAAGGTATTCCTTTAGATTTTAAATTCAAGTTTTCTAATTCAGACTCAAATTCAAATTTGAATTACAATCCATTTATCAGATTGCCAAAAATCCAGATTATCACATTCTTCCCCCCTTTGAATCTTTTCGTCCTTGAAAAGGAACGAAAGCAGAATTTATTAAATATTCAAAAAAATCAGTTAAAATATTCTTTGATCATTTTTCAAACACCTTTAAAATCTATATAATATTGCTAAAATAGTTTTTATAAAAATACTTTTATAACTCGATGTCTCAACCAGTCCATCCTTGTTCTCACAGAAATTCGGTCATACGTTGATCAGGCGTAGGACTGAAAATCTATAAGTACTTAGCAGACCCGTTTTCGTCATCTAGTGAAAATACTTAAAAAATAATTTTATTGAAAATATCGAAAACATTTTTGAAAATAGAGGAAATATATTTGGTGAGAATGCTCTGGAAATCATCACCCCCATCCATGGTCGAAGTTACATTCCAGGGTTACGTTGCCATCGCAGCAAAAGTTCATGTAACTACAGGCTCTCTGCGGCCTCTCGATTACACCATGGAACCCACAACAGATCACGGTTACTTTACAGGGTTACGTTGCCATCGCAGCAAAAGTCCATGTAACTACAGGCTCTCCGCGGCCTCTGATTTTCGCTGTCGAAATGAAACTTCTCCACTCCTACATAGGTCGCAGTCTACCGATATAAAATCAAACGCAGACTGTTGGCTCTCTGCGGCACACACGACTTTCGCTATGTTACCATAGGTCGTAGTCTACCGATATAAAATCAAACGCGGACTGTTGGCTCTCAGCGGCACACACGACTTTCGCTATGGTATACTCTACTCATAATCCCCAGGAACTAGTTTTGTTCGGACTCCTCACAGGATCAACTTTAGAACCCCCCCTTGGGCTCAAGGAAGCACCACCCGGTGGTACTTCTGAGAAGTTCATTTCATGGGAGTGCCTTGTTACCCAGAGCCATCATCAAAACATTTTATACTATACACATATACTATCTTCAAATCATACACCTAGTATGATCTCATACAAAGCTCCCTTACACAAAATCGATTATTCCAAAATCGATAATTCTCAAACTAGGCTTTCCAAATTTCAATATTTATTTACCCAAAAATCAAAAGCCTTACCAAATCCAAAGGTTCCCAAAACCTTTTTCCAAAATCCTCATATGATCCTTTATATATATATACAGATATATAAATTTTTTAAAACTTGGATCATTTCAAACTTGTATAAAACTTCTCTTATACTTCAAACATTTTCAAAAACCCCTTTTCTTCTGGCAAAAGATTCAACAAGGGGAGTTTCATTTAATAGAACAAAGATATTTAACTTTGTTTACTCAAATCAAATATTCAAATTTGATTACTCCTTTCAATATCATTTTCATTCAAATCCGTACGATGTACACATATCATCCGTACGCTATACGAATCTGATCGCTCACTCAACCACACAATTTCACTTCCGAACTAGTATCGTCCACCCGACTTCCTAGTGCGGACACAGATCTGGTTTCTTGATCAGAAACTGTCATTCTCCTTGCATAGTCACAACTATGACAGAGAATGTCCAGAACCAATCAACAATCCATATCCAGGTTCGCCGTCGAAAATCGAGTGAAAGATCCTAACTCGGATCGACATACTATCTCGAAATTCTGTGTTCGAATCTGGATCAAATCATTATGCGAATAGAATAACATACGTACACCCTACGTATTTATCTTTATTGGGTATTAGTCAAATCAATTCCATTTCTATTCACATTCTCTTTGATTTTCATTCACTTATTCATAATTGTTTCAATCGATTGGATTATCACCTCTATTCTTATCTCGATTGGGTATTTAACCAATAACAGTTTGAACTCCGACCAGTTTATATAGAAAATAATTTGAAAAATTTAAAATAGATAAGTAGTTGGAAAATAATTACTAGTTTGTAAAATAGGTGTAAAATAGTTAGAAAATAGTTAAAATAATTATAGAAATTTTAGATAATTGCAAAATAGTAGTAAGATAATAATTAGTTTTGTAAAATAGTTGGAATATAGTAATTAGTTTATAAAACAGTTGGAAAATCGTTAAACAGTTTCAAAAATAATTGTAAAATAAGTGTAAGATAGTTTTGGCTTTTAAAAGAAAAGTTGTATATATATAATGAATAACTTGGAAAAATAGGTTTATATTAAAACAATTTATACTAAAAGTAGTCCAGAGTCAAAACTGCTCACTTTCCAATCTCTATTCTCATCAATTCAATTTAAATTTCCACTTCCATTTAAATTGACTCAATTCCAATTTTAAATAACTTCAATTTCCATTGAAATTGATTCAACCCTAATTCAAGTTAAATTAACCTCAGTTTCTTTCCAAATTTAACTTTATTCAACCTAGATCTCAAATTCTACTAATTCAAATAAATTTCTATTGAACTAGTTCCAATTTCAATTCATTTCAACTCCAGTTTGAATTAATCCCAATTTCAAACTCCATTTCCAAAACAAGTTGAATTATTCTTGATTTCCTCCCAAATTCAATTCAAATTCCTTTTGAATTTAAAACTATTCAACTTTAATTTCAATTCCAAAATATTCAAATCAATTCGGACTAATTTCAAATTGAACCCACTTCAATTTCAAATCGTTTCAAATTAATCCAATTCAAAATTTTCCATTTGAATTTTATACTTATAGAACTTCAATCACAATTTCAATTAATTCAAATCAAATTCAATTTGAACTAATCTCAACTCAAATTCCAAATTTAAACCATCTCGAATTATATAAATTCGAGTTAATACTTCAAATGTTGATTTAATTCCTTTAAATCAATTTACCTTTAAAGTTTTTAAACAATTCAATTCATAGTTCAGACCTAACATATTATACCACAAATCAAATTAACCTTTAAACAATTTAATTTTGAGTCAAATTCTCAAAATTCCATTTTAAATTATCTCTACTTAACTTTTTCCTTAGTTCAAATAAGAGCTCAAAACAATCTTATCCTTAAAAATTTAATTTATTACTACATTTTATCTTCCATTTTAAAACTAGTTCCTTAAACAATTTTAATTTACAAATTCAATCATTCGGATTTTCAATTTAAAGTAATTCCATATCCTTAATTTCAAATTAAAGTTAGATTTTTCTTTTATCTCAATAAAGGTTATATTACTACAGTCCATTTCTTCATTCATTTAAACAAATTCAATTCACATTTCATAAATTATTTGTAACAATGGAATGATATCATTCAAATTATTTTAAAACATCCCTCCATTTCTAATTTTCGGATCTCAACCCATTTTGAGATCATACAAATTTCCCATTAAAATCAACCATTTAACTTTCCAAATTAAATTCCAATTTCATCTTGAAATTTCCAAATCAGGTTGATCATTCCAACTTATTTAACTTTCTCCAAGTTAAACTCAATTCACTTAATCCAGTCAACCTTACCCAGTTTGAATTTCCATTTTAAATGTTGAACCTTTTATAAATAATCTTCCCACTTATTAAGTTCAAAAACTTATCACTTTGGGTATCACTTCTCATTCCAAATTTTAAAACTCAACATTTAGAGTTTATTCAAACTATTTTGATATTGTGTATATCCATACATACATGCATATTTATTTTCTTAGCCATCCAAGCCATGCTTTAAAATTTTAAACCACCCTTGGTTTTAATTTCAAAACACATCCTTTAAGAATTTCCTGACCATTTAGAAATTTTACGTCATTAACTACTTACACTGAGTAATTATCCTTTAAATTAATTACTTCATTAATTAATTCCAATTGATCACATTATGTAATTAACTTATTTCTTAATTACCTTCATTAAGTAATTATCCTTTAAATTACTCACCTCTAGTTACTTCATTAAGTAACTCCCTCTTTATTTATCATATCCAATTATTATCCATTAAATAAAGTTTAATTAATTACATAAATTAATTGATTATCCTTATCCGGAAACCTTTCCCAAATTCAAGATTTAATTTCAGTTTGGTTGTATTCCTATTACTTCTTAATTTAATTCAATAATTTAACAACCAATTCCCTTACTATTTGTTAGAAAGAAATATCAAAACATATTTTTAAATAAAATCATTTAAAATCTTTATATAAGAAAATAACAAGTACACTCTCTCATATATATATATATATACTCAACTCATTCTAGGGTACTATTGACCCTATCCTTAATGAGTAATCCCACCAGAGCCAAGGTTCTCGCTTAACTTGGCTCTGATACCAAATGTAACGACCCGTAAATTTCGATCTCGAAAATTCCAAATAGTTAGATAAAAGAAGAAAAGAAGAACAGAAATACCAACATCTACCAATCGCAGCGGATAAATTACAATATTAAATAATAATAACAGTTATACAAAGGAAAACTGTATCTATAGATTTATATTTTAATTCATCAGAGTTACAACATATATAAAATCAGTAGACATATACAATCAACATGACCCAAATATGCAACAATATCACAGCGGAAATACTCCAAATGTTCCTGCCACCCAGCTCGTCTCCTGAGCTCCAAAACGTCCTTACCTGAAAACCTGTAATACTCGGTCTGACCCGAGCACTACATCAAAGTAACACCCGGGTCAGGCTGGAAACCAGCGTGAGTAAACCCATCTAATAAGAAACACACCAAAACAATAACCAATTTTTAACCCGGGGCAACTCATAACAATTTTACAAATTCTCAGCTTTTGGTATAGACAACACTTATTATACTCATCAATTTCTAAGTGTCAGAACTTAGATTTATGGTCCAATTCACTTAAATCATTCCATACCAGTTTATTGACTTCACAAATCAGTTTATAAAGAATCGAAGTGGGTTCGGGTATTCACAAATACCCAACTCCGGTCTCTTCGAATTCAATGTCATCTTAACTTAGATTATACAATTGAAATTCAATTCAAACTTAATTCGAGGATGTCACTTTTACCCAACAATTCTTACCGATTGATAACCACATTATTATTGCCCCCCAAACAAACATATCATAACATAAAACAATTCATATCAGAGAAATTAACCAATCCATGGCATTTAACCTTATTCAATCATTCATAAGAAAAATTGATCACTTCTAAAATTAATTTAATTTATCTCTAATTAAATTAATCACTAATATTTAATTATTTGGATTACCTATACCTAACATTAATTAATTACAAATCAATTAATTAATGTTCTTTTAATTATCCATCTTAATTAATCATCCTTGATGAATTATACTATAATTACTGTAAGTAATTAACACCCAATTAATTAATTCCACTAAGTAATCATTCCTTTAATTACTTTTTTAAATAATTAACCTTTAATTACCTTCATCAAGTGATTATACCATTGGTTAATTAATTATATTGATTAATTAATCCCTCATCAATAATTAATCACAACAATTAATTATTCCTTTACTAATAATAATCACTCTTTATTTCAAATTTATTAACTAATAATTAATGCTTAATTATTAATTAATAAATTTCTTATTTATCCATAAATATAAATGATAAATCTTTTTATCCAAGTTCAATTCCTTAGTATTATTATTCCAAAATCTTTCCGAATAACCTTGAAATCAAAATGACTTAAAAACTTTAAGTTTAAGTAAAATTTTAAACATTAAATCTTTTGATTTACCATTTAATTATCTGCTTAGTTTAATTTTAAAATAGCTTAAATACTTTCGTAACTTAAATTAGTAAAACATTAACTAACCAATTTATCACTTATAATATTCTAAGATATTTAACGTATCTAGATTCTGCAAACACCTCATTTACACTGAGCAACCCGAGTATTCCCCCATAAAAACTCGAGTTAAACCCATGCTTCCCTGCGTCACAATCCCTTCTTCCACTTCCTTCCCTTTCAAAACTCTATTTTAGTTTAACTTTATAAAAAAAACTGTTATAGTTTATAACTCGCGAACCCATGAAGAAAAATGCAAGCGAGTCATCCTCTACCTCGAGGCCAACCCCGAAGCAACTCCTTTTCCTCTCTTTGTATACAACGCCGACACATCGGAAATCCACGTGCATGTGCACGCACGTTCTGGTCATCTCCGACCGGCGTCACGACCTTCATCTCATCGGCAACTTCACCTTCATCCAACGTGACAACCCAGAAACTCGAAATTTCAACTCACTCGAAATTGAGCAATTAGCTACCCACTTGAACTAACAGGATCGCCAAAATAATCATCACGCTCCGACGCTATTGACCACCAATAACCATGTCGCCATGCCTGAGGATGTTCTATACCCCTCTCTTCCATTTCCCCTTACCCTAGCTCAACACGACGCTACCTGAACGTCGCACTATCCTCAAAAGAACCGACCACCTGCACCAAATCTTAAACCCTAGTTCACCCTTCCCTGGCCATCACGGCGAACCGGCGTTACTCCAAGTATTTTTCCCACGTCCCTCGAGTCTCAAGCCTCCTCCAGACCAAAACCCCATGGAGATCTCGTCGCCGATCAATGACACTTGCCGATAATCCCAATTATGAACAATTCCGTATATCTCGAACTATAACAAGCTAAAAATTATGATCTTAGTGCCTAAATTCATCATTTACCAAGATAGTTCATTTCATACAATCTAAACTTAAAATTGAAATATTTGGATTTTCTGATTCAACAGGTTTCCACCTGTAAAATCTTAAATTTCAAAATGTTAACAAAATAATACCTCCAGAAATTATTTTAAAAATGAAATTACCCTATTATAATCATTTTCTATCCATGATAGTAGTTTGAATTTACTTGGGTATGAAGATTCAGATTTGTTTTTCTTTCTTGAGCCTATGAATACCACAAACAACAAAGACTACAAGTGTATGGTTACAGGCATATACATTATGCATAAAGAGAAGTTTAAATCTATGTTCAAACTTAAAAACATCCATGCATGCCCAATATTCATCATTGCTACACATATCTATCACATGTAACAATTTAACAAAACTCTTAGCTTTCACAAGTTTCCGTTTACTCACCTACAAAGAACAGAGACAGGGAACACATATTTGTTTCGAGGCTTGCTTTAATTAGCTCTTGAATTTTCTTTCTTGCATGTTGAATTTTATCTTGCTGCTGTTGATTTCTTCATCTGATTCCCAGGTTATATTTGAAAATCTGGAGATTTGTATTGTACTTGCCTTTGATTGAAGAAATTTCCAGCTTATCTTCTTCTTGTTTCTTGATTCCAGATTTTATTTCATTCTTTTGAATCTTTGATTTGTATTCATTTTAGTTGAGAAAGAATTTTAACTAAAGATTCAAAGTAAATCTTTTCTTCATCTTTTGAAATTTTAATTTTAAATTAAATTATCAAAGAGAAATGCCATTTGTCCCCTTTGTTTTAATTAGCTTACACCTAAGCTTATATTTTTAGAAATGTCTTCAATAAGCTTAATATATTTACAAGTGTTTTAAATGCTTCATTTATGTTTTACAAGTGTTAATTTTTTTTAAGTTATGTATATGTAATTATGAAATATTTTCATGAATATAATGTGTATGTGCATATTTTATATCCAATTTATTTTAAGATATTTTACTCTTTGAATTTCCAATTCAAATTCAAATTCCAATCATTCGATCTAAAAAAAACACATAAACAAACACCAATTCAATTTGTAAATGACAATTCTATTAAAAATCTATTTATACCTATAAACAACACATTATTAATTTTCTTACACATGTTACTAATTGCTTCATAATTAAACACTTGTATTATTATTATCTCATTTATTTTTAAAAGATATTTAAAAGCCCTTTTAAATTAATTTTTCCTAATTAATGAATATGATTGTAAATTAATAAAGCCTTTTCTAAATTTATATATAAAATTTAATTTCAAATTTAACACAAATATATATATATATATATATAGATATGAATAACATCAAATTTATTGATTAAAATTCTTGTCTCATGGATTACACTCATTAACTTATGTTTTTATACAACTTTTAAATTATATATATATTTTTAATTTTAAAGAAAATGTCTTATACCCAAATACATAAAATAAATTACCTATATACATATTATTTTAAAAATCCAAATTATTTTACTAAGGTATTCCTTTAGATTTTAAATTCAAGTTTTCTAATTCAGACTCAAATTCAAATTTGAATTACAATCCATTTATCAGATGTCCAAAAATCCAGGTTATCACAAAGATAAACCGACACAGTATTGTTTTAAAATAAGGTAAATGAAATAATTTTGCCCAAATTATTTTTGTATATAAAAGAAATATTTTTTCGAAAATATTATAGTATACGGTTGCTTGGTTGCTAGGAAGTGATAATATTAAATTATTATCATTATTGTTATGGTGATTGAAAAAAAGGAAATAATGGTATAACCAAAGATTTGGAGATGAATTCATTTGTCAAATGAAATTTATAAA
The DNA here is from genome assembly GCA_030765085.1 of Allium cepa. Taxonomy (NCBI): domain Eukaryota; kingdom Viridiplantae; phylum Streptophyta; class Magnoliopsida; order Asparagales; family Amaryllidaceae; genus Allium; species Allium cepa. The sequence continues at coordinate 561,799,697 of CM060938.1, forward strand.
TGTGAAGTATAGTGTGATTTATAATTAAAATGAGATAAAATTCCAGAGTAATGTTTGAATATGAGTTGAAAGGATTTGGAATTTGAAAATTTAATTCCTTTTGAGTTTGAAAATTATTTTCAAAGGTTTGAGAAATAATAGCAATATTATTTGGGAAATATCTTTGAATCAGATTTGAAATCTGGTGAGATTTGGAATTTAAAAATACTTGATGGGGTTTTTAAGAGATAAAAGCATTGAACTTTCTTCGTTCGCTGGAAAATAACTTGGGTAATGACTACAGCATTATCGATGTTCATTGTTGAGTTTCCAAGGGAGGAGATGCTACCCGAATGTTTCGAATTGGGATTATTTGCGAAATTGAGTTTGATTTTGAAATAGTTTGATTTCAGGTATGATTAATTTCAAAGATTATTTTGAAATGTTAAGTGATTATTTAAAAGACTCCGGAATCTTATTTAAAATGTTTACGGAATATAAATAAGCTTGATAACTTATAAAAATTTGAAATTTTGTTGGAATAAGATTCAACTAGAAAAAAGGTTAAATTAAAATAAGTATGAAAACAAAATAAGCTAGTGAAGTAAACCAAATAAATAAAGTAAAAAGATTAGTAAATGAGATGTAATTAAATTTGCAAAACTTATAGAAATTTAAAAATTTGAATTAATTAGAGGGTAATTAAATCTAGATAAGTAAAGATCAATGTAAAGAAAAAGTCTAGGTGGACTAAGTGAAATGGTTACTTAAATAAAATTTATTAAGGCAGAAATAAATTTGTAAATGAATAAATGAATTTTCTATTTCAAGTAAATGCGACAATAAAATAAGTTAGTAAAGCATGTCAATTAATGAAGTATATTTAAGAGATTATGAATAAAATGTAAATAAGTTGAAAAAATTAACGAAACTTAAAATTTAGATTGAGACTGAATATTGGAATCAATTTGAATTATGTTAAGTAAAGTGGAATTGAAAAATATAGTTTGAGTGGATAAAAGAACAAAGTTATAAAAATTAAAAATTTATTGAAAATTGAAATAAATTAGTAAATGGAAGGTAGTTGATAGAATTCAATATTTAAGGATGGGAATTTAGTCAAGTTGAACTAAATAAAACTAAGGATTGAAAATAAAATTTGTAAGCGAACTAATTAATTCAAATTGGTAAGCAAATGAATTGAAATTGAATATTGATATAATATTGAATTTACAAAAAAATGTGTAAGGTAAAGTACAGTTGTAGAATTTATTCGAAGTGAACTAAAATAATTAAAGTTTGGCAATAGATCCATTGAGATTTAAAATAAATTAGTTAGTGGAATTAATTAAAGAAATGATAAATTGAATATGGTTTGAAATAAATTGAATTCAATATTTAAAAATGAAAGGTGAATTGGATTCAGAAATAAAATGGAAATAGATATATGAACCAAAGTGGAAAAATAAATATTAAAGTGTAAATTTTTTATATTGAACTTAGAGAATGGTGAAGTTCTTAACTATAAATTGATATTGGAAATATACTGGATATTTGAATGAAGATTGAGTAAAGTGTGAAATGAGAAATTGTAAATAAGTAAATGGAAATCACAATTAGGTGTAAATAAAAAGAAGAATTGATTTAGCTAACAATCAATTGGAGAAAAATACGTAGGATGTGCATTATTAATTAATTCGTATAGCGATTTGATCCAGATTCGAGCATAGAATTTCAAGATAGTTATATCGATCCGAGTTGGGATTTTTCACTCGATTTTCGACGGTGTACCCTGGATATGGATTTTTGATTAATTCTGAGATTCTCTATCATAGTTTATGGCTATGCAAGGAGAATGACGGTTTCTGATCAAGAAACCAGATCGAGTCCGCACTAGGGAGTCGGGTGAACTATACTAGTTCGGAAATGAAATTTTGTGATCGAGTAAGAGATCGGATTCGACATTGCGTACGGATGATATGTGTACATCGTACGGCTTGAGTAAAATAAATATTAAAATTATGTATAGAAATGAATAAAATGAATTTGGATATTATGGCTAAGAACGATATACAGGTATTAAAAAGCAAATGAAAATTTGGGATTTTTGATTTCAGAAGATAAATGTGGATTAACGGACAAAAAAAGGTATGTATTTAAATTTCTGTATGAAATTTGATGATTTTCTAGTCTAGCCACTTGGCATTTTGTTTCCTTTTGAAATTTGGGAGCCCGTAGAGCCATTTTGTAGTTGTACCGATCTAGCCGCGCAAAGAAGATGTTGGCGAATTTTTTCGAAAATTTAGGGAGTTAGAAAAAATTTTGAATTTTTTTCCATAAGTTAAATTTGGATTTGAATTTATAAATTGTATGGTTAAGAAGTAATATTGTTTGGAACTTAGGGTCAAGCTTGGGAAGCTAGTAAGAATAATAGTGTGTCCTTAATAAAAAGATGGCTGGTAAATTATTGAACTGTATGGTTTTGGGAGTTGTTGAAAACTTGTTGTTTGGGAAAAATAGTGAATGTGGTATGGATCATTCTTCTTAACTAGCAATTTCGGGGACGAAATTCTTTTAAGGGGGGAGAAATGTGACAACCCGAAATTTTTGGATATTTGAAATTGCAATATTTAATTCATTTTAAATATTTAAATGTTAAGTTTCAACTTGAAATTCAAATATCACTGTTTATTAGATAATTAGATTATTGAATTTAATAATTGGAAATTGGGTAAAATAGGAAATCTGGAATTTCAAGCTTGTTAAAAATACTTTAAAGGTTTATAAATTTATTTTGACAATACTGAAGATAATAAATGAGTTAAAACTGAATTTAATAGTGTTTGTTCAGTTTTAAAAATATATCGTTTAAATTGATATTTAAAGTAGCCTTCCGAGGCACAGTCTCAGATTTCGACGAAACCAGGTCCATTGGGTCCGTAATATTGTATTATTATCGGATTTCAATTTCCGTAGTATTTGGAGGTGTGAGATCGTACGGTAGATAAACGTGCTGAATTTATATCGAAAATTTAATATATATAATTGGGTCCAAAAAGCTATGTTCTCCGTAGATGGAGTTAGGACTCGAAACCTTTTCCATTGCGTTCAGAATATGGATTTAATATTATAAACACCTAGCGGCACGCCTTGATAGGAAGTTGAGATTTTGAGATGATTTTAAAATATAATATAATATATATGTTTGACTAGTTAAAACTTTATTTACTTTTTACCATATTTTGGCCACTTGTCTTCCGGGTCACGACATTTGTCATGCACGCAAAGTATTTTTAAAGCACGCGTCTTTTTTTTAAAATAATAATATAACGTAACAGTTTCTCTCTTCTATAAGCAAATCGACATCTCCTCTTCAATTTTTTTAAAGGCCAGTATATCTTTCTTGAACAAAAATAAAAATCGAAACTGAAAAACCATGGCTGAAGTGGAATCGCAATCCTCATAGCAAAAAAATGGCAAAACGAAAATCATTTTCGTTCAAAAATCGAAACCCCTATGTGACGACCCAACTTCCTACGCCCAGAAAACCGTTTCGTCTTGAAGAAAGAAAGGGATGAGAAAATAGAAAAGATAGAGAAGAAAGAACAACAACATCAGAATCTCACAGCGGAACGAATAAATTATAATAATTACATAAGTATTTACATAGTATACATCATCAATCAGAGTTATACAGACAATACATCACATATTAGACAGTTATAAACACCTGTCTACTCAATACAACTCAATACAACTCAAACAATACGACTCAGAGATACCAACACAGCGGAACTATATATATATCTACAACGCTGAAGCCACCTGCTCCATTGCTCCTCTAGAATTCATCAAAGCTAACCTGAATCCCTTGGCTACCCGTAAAAATTTGGGTACCCGAGAGTTTATGAAAAACAAAAATAAACTCCGGGTCAGACATGGGTCTGGTATGAGTAACAGGTTAAAGTTGCTTAACTTTGAAAATCTTTTGAAATAAAAGGTATCACGTAAGACTCCCCACACATAAACATGGAAAAGTTTTTACCTTACACTAACCAAAACATTTGATAGGAAATTCTGTGATATTATAATAGGTCTAGGGTTTTCAAGTAAATAGAAAATAGCCGAAATTGTTACATTCATTAAATTCCAGCTACTAGCCACAAAAGCGGGTAATACAATCAAAAACATTGGCACTTATTGGATTGTGGATTCCATACAATGGCAGGGCTACTTGTAACAACCCGATACTCGCGTCAATTAATAATTGACATTAAAACGTTTGATATCCTCGCTAATTGCGATTTGAATTTAAATTTGAATTTTTGGGCTTTGAATTTTCGGCCCAAGTTTTCATTTTTGTTGGCCGTGATAATTATCTAAACCCAAAACCCATTTTCCCCTTTCTATTTTCCATTTTTCGATTCAGTAACCCTAAAAATGAAAAGCACTCGAACGAATAAATGGCGGCATCTCAATTTCGTTCGTCTTCATCGCTCAAAATTTGGGGCTTCTGGGAATCGAAGGCGCCAACTCGTTCGAAGCTTCCTCTTTGCTCAGGGCTGCATCAACGTGCTTGTGATCGTTCAATCTTCGGCAACTAGGGTTTCGTGGAACGGCGATTTCGTGGTTCCGGCTTCTTCGATTTGGCAAAGGTGAGTACTTTATAGTACTCACATCTAATTAGACTCAGTTCAACTTCGTTTGCTTTTCTGTTTTCGTGGTCTTCAGCTTTGATTTGGTATTTGTTCGTTGTTGATACTTATATGTCTTGAGTTCGTTTTGGGGCTGTTGATATTTGATATGGTTTGACTGGTTCGACTCTTTGTTCGAAATGATTTCAACTAGCGTGAGCATTTTTCGGCTTTGTTCGACTCATGTCTTCTGTTTGATGTGGTTGTTGGTCTGTAGCTCCATGTTATGATGTTCACCTCTCTTGTGTCATTGGTATTCATGACAATTGCATTGCATATGTCTTAACTATGCACTGTCTATTGTCCATTCAAGTCTGCATAATATTGTAGTTGCATAACCTGATCGTTCAAGTTGTAGTTTGCACTGTCCAATTTGTAGCTTGAGCATTGAGCATATTGAAGCCTTAGTCATTGCATTTGAGGTCAGTAGCATTCGTGCATCATTGTTATCTAGGTTTGCATCTGACATTTCATTTCTTGACCTGTTGCACTTGTGTACTTCTGTACTTGACATTGTCGAACTCAGTGGTGTAACTGGATTTGTGATCTGGTTCATGTATGGCCTCCATTGCATATATAATCTCGAGCCTTGTAGCATTGCTTGCATCACTGATTCATTTGAAGTCGTAACCTAGGACATTGGTCCCATGTCCGCTCTTTTGAGTTGCAATTCATGTCTTTTGTTCACTGTACTTCCATCACTCACTTACCATCAATTGCATTTTTGCCAAACTATGGCTTGACTGCTTGGTTCATGTACTTGATCATGTTGCTGTATATTGTCTTACTTGAACCTGTTTCACCACTTATATGCTGCAACTATATTTTGTCACCATTACATGTGTTTATGCACTTGAACTACTTCTAGACTTCAGTTTGCTGCCTTCTTGAATTTGCAGTGCCGTTGTACCTGTTTGCATACCTGTTTGCATACTTGTTGTCACTGCACTGCCTAGTGTTGCCATTGCATACTTCACCATTTCATGTTGTCACTGCACAGTTGTTGCCACTGCATACTTCACCATTTTATGTTGTCATTGCCTTGGATTCGCGAAGTGTGTGTACATTGCTACGAGCACTTATGTCCATGCTTGCATTTGACCTTGTGGTGGCTGCAATTCAATTGCAGTCTGCTCTTTGTTTGTGTGTGTGGTGCCACACTCCCTGGTGCTCTCACCCTCCTTATTTTGTACCTTAACCACTTCAACTGAGCTGTCGTGGCAGTCTGCTGCTTCCTGAATGTTGCAGTGTCGCTTTACTCACTTGGTGGCATTTTGTTTGCTCACCATCTTCACTGTGCAGTCTTGCCCCTGCTGCATTCGTTTGATTGTTGTATTTGGGTTTTCGGCTGCAGTTTGTTGTCTTCTTCTCTTGACTATTTTGGCATTGTTTTGGGCTTCTGTGATACTTTGTCGAATTCTTTGGCATTTAGTTGCCTGGTCTTACCATTTGTGCAGTTTACTATTTGCACTTGCTCATTTGAGTTATACTACTTTCCTTTGCACCTCTGATTCATTTTTCCATATGCAGTTTGTTATGTACATTCACTGGGTACATCATCACTGTTGTGGCGCGGCAGTGCACGCAAGCGTGAACTGCAGCCATACGGTATTCATTGGGTATGTCATCACTGTAGTGGCAGGGCAGTGCACGCAAGCGTGAACTGCAGCCACACGGTATTGGTTTTATTGTTATTTCTTTTTCTTTTGATTTATGGATCTATTTCGTATTCCATATGTTGTAGTGGCGTGGCAGTACACGCTTGCGTATACTGCAGCCCTACTCGAGTTGATGTTTTTAATTGATGTTCCAATTGTTTGAATTTGGTTCGCGTTATAGTTACCGTTATCCGATTTCTTTATTTAAGAATCGGATAGGTAAATTATTTTGACTATCGTCTATTCATTATTTAATTATTATTGCTCCTGTGCACTAATAACTGAGTTTGAATTAGACTGACCCGAGTATTATTTTCTTTTGAATTTAATACTCGGGTCAGACCGAGTATTTACAGGTTGTAGATTCTTAGCTTCGGGATGCTGCTTGAGCTATGAAGTTCTTTCATATCTTTTGGAGTAGTCGTCATGTATAGTAGTCGATGTAATTGTATATGAAGATATGTATTCATGTATATTATATTGAAAATGTACTTGTATGTATAACTTCCTGAGTCAACTGTTGTAGTTGCATCATATGTACCATATCAAATGTATTGTAACTGCCATCAGTTATTATATATATGAGATTTTTCTGTTCAATCTGTGTTCCGCATTTATTTAAAATCTTCTGTGTTATTGTGGATCTTGTTAGACCACTTCTCTGATAAACACTTTTAAGTGTGGTTTATTCATATCTATTTCCGCCGTTGTGATATGAATTATCTGTGACTGATTTATGTTATGCTTATTTCTATATTTGTTTCCGAGGATTATATATAGCCACCGCGTGATAGCTTTGAGTTTGCATCGGTATGTCGGATTTCCTCCTTAAATGAAATGCATGCTGTACTATCTGACATATCAATGTTCGCACAAAGAAATTACACGGATGGTCGCTCCTCAACAGCCCTATTCTCCGTGCTAGTCGACAGCACTACACCGTAGTGTTCTTGGCTAGCGTGGGTATAGAGGTGGGGCGTCACAGCTTGGTATCAGAGCCAAACTTCGGAACAATATGGAATATTATAACAAGGATCATCGTCCTAAGTCTATTTTAGGAGTCGTGCTTTAGGATTTAATTCGGGTCTTCGTACCGTTCTATCCTATTCTCTTTATGATTCCTTGTTTTATCAATCAAGTTTGATTGGAATTCATTTTTGTGAATATCGTTTTCTTCTTCCTTCTTTCTTTTCTTAAAGAAGAAGAATTGGTTGAATCTGGCAGTCTTAGTGCTATTCAATCCAGTAGTCGATCTCTGGATGGCATATTCATATCTGCCCAACAACTTTTGGATCCTGTAAAGAATCAAAAGTTTATCTGTGCTTAGTTGAGATAGAGTCGCTGACTTGATCGACTTTTGCCCTGCTATTTTCTGTCTCGAGTACCTTGCTCGTTTTGCTTTGATTTTTCCAATTGTTAATCGATTCTTCTTTTCCGTTTAGTTGTTATCATCTTTGTCGACTTTGATAACTTCTATTTCTGGAATTTTTGGGTATTCCAACTTTGACGGATTTGGAATCGAATTCTTTGGATTTTATTCACGTCTTCGAATGTGAATTTTAGTGAATTGATTTGATTTCTTAATTTAATCAATTCTTGAATATTTTCCCGATTTGTTGCTATTATTTATTAGCAACTTTGGTGATATTTTCTTCGGGATTTTTGTGAACATACTTTTTGAAGGTTCAATATTGATTCTTTCGGATTCTATTCACATCTTTGTATGTGAATTCTTGTGAATTGATTTGGTTTCCAAATTTTAATCGATTTCTTTCGATTCTATTCACGTCTTCGTACGTGAATTCTTGTGATTGATTGTTTCTACAATCATTTTTGTTATTTGTCACTTTAAAAATATAAAGGTTTTAATACTAGTAGTAAATATCAAAACCCTTTTCTCCAAATGATTTCAAAACTATTTTACTACAAAGCTTTTTTCTTAAACCGTTTTTCAATCTACTAGCATATACAAATCTTTATTTCACTCGTATGAGAAATCTAATTAAACGGCTTAGTAAAACAAGTGGTATGAAACGCTTGCGTTTACTTCGTCGGTTAATTTTTGGACTTGTTCGATTGAACCTCTTGTGATAATTTTTCTAGTGACGATCTACAGTTTGTTCGTAAATATTTAAGTTAAGCTAGTGGTTATGGGACATGAAGCTAAACTTTTATATTCACTAACTTAGTGTAATTGACACTTCTCGTTGATCATGACGATCATTCTTATGATTTAGACTAGCAATTGTGCGATGTCGCTTTTGGTTAGGCTAGACACCATTTGTGTGATTTCGTTCACACATACCTTTTCGGTTAGCCTAGACACCATTTGTGTGATTTCGTTTCACACATATCTCTTTGTCGGCGTGGATAGCTTAGGCCTCGTCGGTGTGATTTTGACTCACACATATCTCTTTGTCGGCGTGGATAGCTTAGGCCTCGTCGGTGTGATTTTGACTCACACACATCTCTTTGTCGGCGTGGATAGCTTAGGCCTCGTCGGTGTGATTTTGACTCACACATATCTCTTTGTCGGCGTGGATAGCTTAGGCCTCGTCGGTGTGATTTTGACTCACACATATCTCTTTGTCGGCGTGGATAGCTTAGGCCTCGTCGGTGTGATTTTGACTCACACACATCTCTTTGTCGGCGTGGATAGCTTAGGCCTCGTCGGTGTGATTTTGACTCACACATATCTCTTTGTCGGCGTGGATAGCTTAGGCCTCGTCGGTGTGATTTTGACTCACACACATCTCTTTGTCGGCGTGGATAGCTTAGGCCTCATCGGTGTGATTTCGTCTCACACATATCTCTTGGGCTTTGAGGATTGTCTAGACACCATCTGTGTGATTCCGACTCACACATGTGGGGTAGCGCCCCACGGTCTTCGGGCCATTCGTGTGTCAAAATTAATGGCTTGCAACCATGAGATAGCGTCTCGTTATGCGTTGCACGTGTTGATGATTTTTCATGCTCGCGTGTAGGTGAGACTCTGTGCTCCCGTTCTCGCTTTGCGTTGCACGTGTTGATGATTTTTCATGCTCGCGGGTAGGTGAGATTCCGTGCTCCCGTTCTCGCTTTGCGTTGCACGTGTTGATGATTTTTCATGCTCGCGTGTAGGTGAGATTCCGTGCTCCCGTTCTCGCTTTGCGTTGCCCGTGTTGGTGATTTTCATGCTCACGTGTAGGTGAGATTCCGTGCTCCCGTTCTCGCTTTGCGTTACATGTGTTGATGAATTTTCATGCTCACGTGTAGGTGAGATTCCGTGCTCCCGTTCTCGCTTTGCGTTACATGTGTTGATGAATTTTCATACTCGCGTGTTGGTGAGTTTCCATACTCTGTTCGAGTTTTCATACTCCGTTTGAGTTTTCATACTCCGTTCGAGTTTTCATACTCTGTTCGAGTTTTCATACTCCGTTTGAGTTTTCATACTCCGTTCGAGTTTTCATACTCGCGTTCGAGTTTTCATACTCCGGTTCGAGTTTTCATACTCGCGTTCGAGTTCTCATACTCTTAGCTTGTGTTTTCTGGATTTCTTGTGAGGATTTCTAGAATTTGTGCTTCACCAATTTTCGTGATTTCTATTGATAAGTTTTATCAATTCTTGTGCATTGGTGAATTCGTGTGTTATTGACTTGTTATGAATACAAGTTTAGGGTATGATACCCCTTTCTATCTTTGAGAAGATTCTTGTGACCTTTTTGATGAACGAAAATTCATTGGTATTATATTTTGATGCCAATTATTTCGATGAAATTTTGACGTATGTCGAAGTTGCTACTGACATTGCTATTTTAATCACGTGTTTTAAAAATTGTTTCAAAAAAAAAAAAAAATTGTTTTCAAAATTTTTACAGCTTACGCTTTCAAAAGAATGAGGAAGCGATTTAAACATTTCAGCAAAATCGAGGACTATGACCCCTTTCTTTTACTGATTCGTTTAATTCCGGACTTGTCCGTTTGAGATTGAAAATTGTGAATTTCTTATATGGAATTAAAAGATGATTTTGTGCTTGTATTGCCCATTGAGTGCTTTAAGAATTCTGGTCGATGTGCTTGATCAACGTTATCGATAGGAATCTCCTAGACGCTTTGATGAGACAATCAGACACAATAAATTAAATTATAAAATGTAAATTTTTCTGAAAAGATAATTACATAAAGTAAATTGTAAATTTCGAAAGCTTTAAGCTTTTCGGGTAAGAATATTATTTAAAACAACTCTTTTTCTATACTTCTATTCTTGTGATTCCAGGGGAACCAAGACTTTATCGTTTGTACCAATGCTAATCGTATTGGTTTGCATGCCATTCTCTTGCATAAGAGAACGTGCTGTCTCTTGTGTTTCTAAATCATTTATGCCCATTTGAGACTAGATATGCCACTTATGATCTAGTGCTCGTGGCTATTGATTTCGCTCTTAAAATTTTGGCATCATTATTTTTGGGTGAGAAATTTGTTCTCTACCCGGATCATGAATCTTGGGAATATTTATTTTCTCACAAAGAGCTTAATTTACGTCAACCACGTTGACTCGAGTTCCTTACATCTTATGATCTTGATATTCTTTACCACTCCCGGATGGGAAATCGTGTTACCGATGCACTTGTCGTTGGCAACAAGTGGTTGTTTCTTTGATGATGTCCGAATGGAATCATCTTTTTACCAAGTTCATCAGACATTTCGATGTACTTTGTTTTATTGAGCTTCGTCTCATTCTTTTTATGGACTTGCGTCTGATGTTCTTTTATGTTGATCGGTTCATTGGACGTACCGTTTTTGTACTACGTCGGCGTTCCGAATTTATGAAGCTTTGATTCATCTGGCGTATCGTTATTGTATTACGCTGTTGTTCCAAATTATTCGTGTTTCACCTATGAAGGGTGTTGTACGTTTCAGTCGATCGGGAAAGTTAGTGCCTCGATATATTGTGCCATTTCCTATCACTGAACGTATTGGTTCCATGGCTTATCGCCTCTTATTACCGGCTCAATTTTCTATTATTTATGACGTTTTCATGCGTCTTCCTACTACGTAAATGCCGTAGGAATTCCGATTTTTATTCTTGAGCCCGGTATTGTTAAAGAAATTGAAGCTTCACCAGATTTGACTTTGAGCAAACACGTTCAGGCTTTTTCTTTCATGCTCTACATGGTGAACTTCTTATTTTCAAATTTCGTCATTCTTATGATGATAGGCTTTTATGGTTGTTACCTTTTGTCCATTATTCCTTATGATTGCGAGGACGCAATTTCTTTAAGGAGGGGAGTCTGTAACAACCCGATACTCGCGTCAATTAATAATTGACATTAAAACGTTTGATATCCTCGCTAATTGCGATTTGAATTTAAATTTGAATTTTTGGGCTTTGAATTTTCGGCCCAAGTTTTCATTTTTGTTGGCCGTGATAATTATCTAAACCCAAAACCCATTTTCCCCTTTCTATTTTCCATTTTTCGATTCAGTAACCCTAAAAATGAAAAGCACTCGAACGAATAAATGGCGGCATCTCAATTTCGTTCGTCTTCATCGCTCAAAATTTGGGGCTTCTGGGAATCGAAGGCGCCAACTCGTTCGAAGCTTCCTCTTTGCTCAGGGCTGCATCAACGTGCTTGTGATCGTTCAATCTTCGGCAACTAGGGTTTCGTGGAACGGCGATTTCGTGGTTCCGGCTTCTTCGATTTGGCAAAGGTGAGTACTTTATAGTACTCACATCTAATTAGACTCAGTTCAACTTCGTTTGCTTTTCTGTTTTCGTGGTCTTCAGCTTTGATTTGGTATTTGTTCGTTGTTGATACTTATATGTCTTGAGTTCGTTTTGGGGCTGTTGATATTTGATATGGTTTGACTGGTTCGACTCTTTGTTCGAAATGATTTCAACTAGCGTGAGCATTTTTCGGCTTTGTTCGACTCATGTCTTCTGTTTGATGTGGTTGTTGGTCTGTAGCTCCATGTTATGATGTTCACCTCTCTTGTGTCATTGGTATTCATGACAATTGCATTGCATATGTCTTAACTATGCACTGTCTATTGTCCATTCAAGTCTGCATAATATTGTAGTTGCATAACCTGATCGTTCAAGTTGTAGTTTGCACTGTCCAATTTGTAGCTTGAGCATTGAGCATATTGAAGCCTTAGTCATTGCATTTGAGGTCAGTAGCATTCGTGCATCATTGTTATCTAGGTTTGCATCTGACATTTCATTTCTTGACCTGTTGCACTTGTGTACTTCTGTACTTGACATTGTCGAACTCAGTGGTGTAACTGGATTTGTGATCTGGTTCATGTATGGCCTCCATTGCATATATAATCTCGAGCCTTGTAGCATTGCTTGCATCACTGATTCATTTGAAGTCGTAACCTAGGACATTGGTCCCATGTCCGCTCTTTTGAGTTGCAATTCATGTCTTTTGTTCACTGTACTTCCATCACTCACTTACCATCAGTTGCATTTTTGCCAAACTATGGCTTGACTGCTTGGTTCATGTACTTGATCATGTTGCTGTATATTGTCTTACTTGAACCTGTTTCACCACTTATATGCTGCAACTATATTTTGTCACCATTACATGTGTTTATGCACTTGAACTACTTCTAGACTTCAGTTTGCTGCCTTCTTGAATTTGCAGTGCCGTTGTACCTGTTTGCATACCTGTTTGCATACTTGTTGTCACTGCACTGCCTAGTGTTGCCATTGCATACTTCACCATTTCATGTTGTCACTGCACAGTTGTTGCCACTGCATACTTCACCATTTTATGTTGTCATTGCCTTGGATTCGCGAAGTGTGTGTACATTGCTACGAGCACTTATGTCCATGCTTGCATTTGACCTTGTGGTGGCTGCAATTCAATTGCAGTCTGCTCTTTGTTTGTGTGTGTGGTGCCACACTCCCTGGTGCTCTCACCCTCCTTATTTTGTACCTTAACCACTTCAACTGAGCTGTCGTGGCAGTCTGCTGCTTCCTGAATGTTGCAGTGTCGCTTTACTCACTTGGTGGCATTTTGTTTGCTCACCATCTTCACTGTGCAGTCTTGCCCCTGCTGCATTCGTTTGATTGTTGTATTTGGGTTTTCGGCTGCAGTTTGTTGTCTTCTTCTCTTGACTATTTTGGCATTGTTTTGGGCTTCTGTGATACTTTGTCGAATTCTTTGGCATTTAGTTGCCTGGTCTTACCATTTGTGCAGTTTACTATTTGCACTTGCTCATTTGAGTTATACTACTTTCCTTTGCACCTCTGATTCATTTTTCCATATGCAGTTTGTTATGTACATTCACTAGGTACATCATCACTGTTGTGGCGCGGCAGTGCACGCAAGCGTGAACTGCAGCCACACGGTATTCATTGGGTACGTCATCACTGTAGTGGCAGGGCAGTGCACGCAAGCGTGAACTGCAGCCACACGGTATTGGTTTTATTGTTATTTCTTTTTCTTTTGATTTATGGATCTATTTCGTATTCCATATGTTGTAGTGGCGTGGCAGTACACGCTTGCGTATACTGCAGCCCTACTCGAGTTGATGTTTTTAATTGATGTTCCAATTGTTTGAATTTGGTTCGCGTTATAGTTACCGTTATCCGATTTCTTTATTTAAGAATCGGATAGGTAAATTATTTTGACTATCGTCTATTCATTATTTAATTATTATTGCTCCTGTGCACTAATAACTGAGTTTGAATTAGACTGACCCGAGTATTATTTTCTTTTGAATTTAATACTCGGGTCAGACCGAGTATTTACAGGTTGTAGATTCTTAGCTTCGGGATGCTGCTTGAGCTATGAAGTTCTTTCATATCTTTTGGAGTAGTCGTCATGTATAGTAGTCGATGTAATTGTATATGAAGATATGTATTCATGTATATTATATTGAAAATGTACTTGTATGTATAACTTCCTGAGTCAACTGTTGTAGTTGCATCATATGTACCATATCAAATGTATTGTAACTGCCATCAGTTATTATATATATGAGATTTTTCTGTTCAATCTGTGTTCCGCATTTATTTAAAATCTTCTGTGTTATTGTGGATCTTGTTAGACCACTTCTCTGATAAACACTTTTAAGTGTGGTTTATTCATATCTATTTCCGCCGTTGTGATATGAATTATCTGTGACTGATTTATGTTATGCTTATTTCTATATTTGTTTCCGAGGATTATATATAGCCACCGCGTGATAGCTTTGAGTTTGCATCGGTATGTCGGATTTCCTCCTTAAATGAAATGCATGCTGTACTATCTGACATATCAATGTTCGCGCAAAGAAATTACACGGATGGTCGCTCCTCAACAGCCCTATTCTCCGTGCTAGTCGACAACACTACACCGTAGTGTTCTTGGCTAGCGTGGGTATAGAGGTGGGGCGTCACACTACTGGGGTACCGCCCGTCACAGTCGTGGCCTAGATCAACGTACCGAGGATCACTCCCGACCCCCTGCAACACAAGGCCGGAACCATTCCTTACTGAACAGTCACGAACAAGATAAACCCCGCAGTTGTTTGCAACCAACTGCCCACACAGCCGAATAAAAAGGGACATCTAGACAGGGGAATACCCTTGTCCTGCTTGGGTATGACCCACCTAACCTTGCTGCACCTCCCCTGTTTTAGCCATTCCCGGTTGATGAGGCTTGAGGCTGCGATTACCTTTAAAGAACATAATTCTTAGAATGCTCATCGCCCACGTGACGATGTGTTGAAAGCATTCAACCCATACAAGTTCGTTCCGGGTTCGAACGAAACCGAAGGCATTATCTCGTTACACTCATTTTGGAATCACCCTCAGAGTTAACGACGATAAACCTTGCAATCTGAATTTCCATCTTCACTTCAGATTCACGACCTGTCGTTAATTTGGAATCGATGTGGTTTTTGGATGTTCCAAATGTGGAAAACCGATCCCGGTCTCATCGAAATCCAAAACGTGTTTTTTAAGGCCAAGTTGTCTATTTAGTTTAATTCAATATTATCAATATACACACAGATAAAATATTCATAACATCACAATAGATAATCACATCATCATCATAAACTGATAATCAATATTATCATCTAAACAGATAACTAGATATTATTATATTTAAACCAAGCATCCATGTCACATAGATATTATTCATGTCAGATCACAATCATCAAATGAAATATCAATATCATTCATCCATAAGCAATGATTTATAATCATACCATTTGTAATTAATTTAAAATGAATTAAATTAACTACTTCAATCTCTAATTAATTTAAAGTAAATTAAATTAATCACTTCATCTATAAATCCTGCTTATACAACCATTAATTAATTATAAATCCAATTAATTAACCATCTTCTAAATATCCATCTTGATTAAACACCTTTGATTAATCATTCACTAATTACAATAGGCAATTAGTCTTTAATTAATTAATTATTCTAAATTTTTTATAGTAATTAACATTAAATGGCTTCATTTAGAGTTGATTACATTTATTCTTGATTAATTACATCAATTAATCACCACATTATTAAGTATTTCTTAATTAACAAATTCTTAATTTACATCATTAATTATATTAATTAATTAATGATCTCTAATTTAGATTTAAATAAATTATTAAATTAATTACATTAAGTGATTAATCTTTAATTAAACACAATTATTAATCACCCTTGATTAATATCATTCCAGTAATTACTATCCTTAATTACCATATTAATAAATTAATTGTTTCCATAATCAATTATCTCCATTAATTAATCCCATGATTAATTATAAAAGTAATTATCCAAAGTACTTTATTAATACAACATCTTTGCTAATTACATTCAGTAATTAACATTAATTACTTCCTTAAGTAATTATGCTCCATTGAATACACTAAGTAATTATACTTATCAATTCATCAAATGATTTTCTTAAATTTATTAAACTAAATTAATTAACTTAATTTAATCATTTCACCAAAATTAATTACAATAAGTAATTAATCTCTTAATTACTTTTATCAAGTAATTACACTTAACCATTTACAATAGATTATCTAATTAATCTGATTAATTACCAAAAATAATCACATTAATTAATTAGTAATCTTTAGTTAATTATCTTTATTAACTAATATCATCTCCTAATTTACTTCTTAATTTATCTTTATTCATAAATTAATCTAAATTATTAATTTATAAATTTAATAAATTACCATTCCTTTATGATCTTATTAATTAAATCATTTAATGCCTTAATTATTCTTATGATAATTTATTTCTTATTTAATGACTTAATTAATATAAAAGTGTATTAGAACATTACACTTTTAAATTTAAATCCAAATTCCATTCTAAATTTAAGATTCAAAAGGATTATTTATTAAACATTATTCAAATTTAAATTCAATTTATAATCTTGTAAATAACATTAATCTCTAATTTGAATTTCCAAAATACATTAATATTTAACTTGCAAATTTTCAAGTTAAACAATTTATTTACTTTCCATTTACAAACTTTTCTCAACAAATTTACTTTCAATTTTTTTTTGAACTTATCTTTAAACAAAAACTGATTAAATTTTCAGATTTTAAATTCGAAGCAAACTCGAATCCATCAATTTATCTTTGTTTTTAAAACTTTGATAAAAACTTCCCTTTATCAACTTAAATTTAGAATTTTGATTTTTCAAAGCCAAATCTATTTTAAAACCTTAAGATTCAATATTCATTTGAATCAATACTTTTAAAATTCAAATTTAAACTATTGTTAGAGCTTTTATTTCAGGTTTAAATCATTTTGTTAAAAATCTGGAAATTCCAGGTTTGTAAACCTGAAAACTCATTTAAATATTTAAAACTTTATTTTAGATTTCAAAATATAAGTTTGAATTCATTCTGCAAACTGAATTTAAACTTAGTTTAAATATATTATTTATTTTTAAATAGGTTTTCATTTGAATTTGTTTTTACAAACAAATTCTGCTTCCAGAATTAACAATGCCTGAACAAATACAGGCGCGACACAACCCAAAATGCTCCGAGACTCCCCCTTCTTTACTTCGAGTCACGTACTCGAGTTACTCGAGTACTTCCCTAACCAAAAACCTGCACACAAAAACAACTACCCAGCCTTCAATGGCACGGTGCACGTGCACCGTGGCCTCAACCAATGTCGGCCACCCTCTGGCACTCCAACACGTCGCCGACTACTTCCAGACAACGTCACGACCACCCAAAATCCATCACCACGCCCAAATCAAAATTGAGCAGTTCAAAGCAAAACCTGGAAACACCATTCCTCCCCTTCCCAAACCTGAAAACTTCGCCGTCCTCCCAATGCCGATCATCGAAACGCCATTGCCTCTGGCTACAACCTCGACCATGTTCACTCTTTAAGTCCCTATAAGCGTGTCGAACTCGGTCTCCAATTCAAGGCGTACGTGACCCAAAACCGAAACAAAGCAAAACTAGGTTTACAAACTTTAAACCGTCGCCGCTACTTCTATGATCATTGGTCGACCATCTCATCATTTTTCCCTTACTCCCTGTTCGTTCCTCCCCCTCCTCAGAAAGCTACGGCCTCACTTAATACCGAGATCACCAGAAATTCCCAAGTAAGCATTTTTAGTTCATACCAGAACTGTACATAACCCCTAGTATTAAAAATCTTGATTTAAGTTTTATAATTCATATTTTCTTACAGAGATTCAAAGTATATGCTTGAATTTATAAATTAAAAGGTTTTGTTTTTCTCTTGTTCAAGTTTTACCCTGTTATTTGATTCTTCCTGAAAAATATTCAATTTTAATTTGACTTAAATAAAATTGAAACTCTAAATTATGTTAAAACAATCAATTTCTGTTTGTATTGTAAATCTTAAAGGCTATTAGATCAAGCAATAAAAATGATTGAATCAACTCAAACCTGGAAACAAATGGATAAGTTTGTTTACAGGGACTTTAATATGTATTCAGACTACATCCCTATGCATAGAAGAGTATATACATACCAATCTTACTTATTCCAGATTTTAACTTTGCAACTAGTTTAAATTCTTAAGTTCTAGAAATTTAAGTTACCCATGACAAATGAACAACAGAACAAGTTCAATGAAGGAAGTTTTGGATATGCAGGTTTGACATATACAGAATCTCACCACAACAAAGCATCCAGAGAAAATGAATAAATAAATATTCACACATATATTTAAGCATCCAAGTATCAACATGTATCAGCTTTTAAAACTTAAGTAATTAAAATAAAAATGTTACTCACAAATGCTTGTGAATGACAGAGCACTTCTGGTTTGATAGTTTTGAACTTAAAAACTGGAAACTGTTTTGCTTTCCAAAACTTCTTGCCTTGTTGATGATGCTTCAGTAGTAAACAAAATAGAAATGCTACTTGTATATGTTAAGTTTACTATGCTATGTTGAACGAACTAAAGAAGAAAGACAGATATATATAGAAGTTTATAGGGGAGGTGATAAGTGAGTTAAGCACATACAGGTACACTACTTGTTTTTGTTTGTATTAGGCAAAATCTTTTAATTAGGGGCTATGTGATTTTTTTTAAAACAGTTCGAATTGACTTAAGTTGTGCTTGCATTAAATGTTTAAGTACTTATGTTCCCTACTTAGCTAATTTTATCATTTCTTATGCCAGCATCCTATTCTACTGCTTACTTTAGCTTGCTCTACAAACTTCCTTGTATATTTAACATGCACAAAGATATTTTTTTTCATACCTGTCTGAATCTTAATCTATTCTTGCCTGCATACTTTATTTACAAGCTACAAGCATTTTATTTTATTTTGTTTAATTGCCAACATAATTATTGTACAGACATGATTACATGCTTTTGTATTTTACATACACATTATAAAAATTGCTTTAGTCATTTGTTTTCTTTATCCTGCATATTTTATGTACTTTGCTTTGTTTTGTCTCCTAACCTTGCTTTACTTTTACTACTTGCCTGCATATTATATCTTACCTTTTGTTCTTAGCTTATTCTAGTTATTAATTATAAACTTTACTTATGTATTAAATTTTATTTCTAATACAAGTGCTTGTTATTATTACACTTATTATTTTAAACTTATATAAATCTTTGGTATAAGACTTATTTTACTTTTAAACTTACAAATCTTAATTTTCCAAAACGTAGGTTTAAAATAACAATTCCTATTTATTTATAATCCATTGTAAAGATATTACATTATTATTGTTTAAATATAACACATTATTAAATTAAAAATAAATTTTCAAAAGGAACTATCTCTTTAAAATATAAATACTTATTTATCAGGCTACAAAACAAACTTTTTATTTAAACTCTAGGCCACAATTTATTTTTAAACAAATTAAATTTATCTTGAGTATTTTTAAGATCATATTATTATTTATTCAATATTAAATTTCCAAATTATCAAAAATAGTAGAATTAGAAAACATAGCTTTATCTATTAAATTGAAAAACAAAACTTATCTATTTATAATATATACCAATACATACATATATACATTATAAATAGAAACAATTTAAATGAGCCTTTAAAAGATAAATTATCAGTTAAATATTTATTTAAAGGAAGATTATTAGATCAATTCAAATATTATTAACAATTATTATCAAATAAATTTAATTTTTAATGCAGATTATTAAATTAATATTGCTCCAAATTTTCGGGATGTCACACCCTAGTATTCCTATTGATGCGTGTAAGTAGTTCAACGGCATCGATCATCATTTCTGAGCTTGCTTTGATTTCTTTCTCTCAAGTCCAGCTTCAAGAGGTTATGAATCGAATACCTGTAGCGTGAGGCGTCGTGCGTGAAGGCGGCGAGTAGTGATGTAATGGGTAAGCAATCGGAGGTCGCGATTTAGTTTGACTTGCGCAAGGTTGGGGGAAACGTTCACTCGCGTACGCAGGTGCGTAGAAGGATTGAAGCAGCATGGTGGCAACGACTGCGGTGGAAGGCGTGAGTGCGCATGGATCTGGCGGTGATGAAGGGTGGCATGCACTGGGATTTGGGTGGCCGCGAGATCGATCCGGATTGTTTTGGTGGTAGGAGCGTCGAGTTCGGTCTCGTTCAGAGCAGTGCCGATATTTTATCCTGTTCGATTTTGAGGTAAAATTGGTTTAAACATTTGTATTTATTTATTTACTTAATCAAGCTGTTGATTTCCTTTTCATTCATCAGAGGATTTAAATTGTAAGATGAAACAATTCTGTTTAATAAAAATATATATACCGGAAAATAGTAAATATAAAGATATAACAGATTTTGGAAAAATATAGAAGTTTATGTAAAAGTTAAGTCTTAGAATCTATATAGATTATTTTATTTTATTTTATTTTATTTAAATATACGTAATTCCAAAAGAAAAATAAATATAGGTATATACATTTTGTAACTTACAGATTAAATTTTAAAAATAATGTAATATGGAAATTAATTTATTTATTAAAGTTATTTAATTATTTTAGTTACTAAAATATTTTTATTACGGGAATATTAGTTTATAATTAAATTATTAGTTAATTAAATTTATTTAGTGGAAAATTATTGTAGATTATCTTAGATGTTAATAAATCATATAATGTTGTACAAGGTCAAAAATCATGAAGAATTGTGAAGAAACAAGCTGGTTTGGAAATGGGTTGCAAACAAAATAAAGGTGAGTTAATCTCACTCATTTGGATTTCCGTATGTTATCCCGCTTTTTGGCAAAGCCGCGATACCAAAAGATCGATCGAAAAACGGAGAATAGTTCGTCTCAGAGGTTGGTCATATTTCGTTTCGCTATGGATATCGTTGAATTTTGTCCGAGTCCAGATTGAGCTACAATTGATAGGACATGACAAGAAAGACCGTAGAAGTCAGCATCTCAAATTTCAAGTCAATCCGAGTTCGTATGCTCGAGTTATGATCGATTCAATTTGGAGGGGAAGACCTAAGTTTTGAACCGATGGCTGATCAATGGTTCGAACCGATCACCTTCGAATCCATCGACTTCGAACCCATCAACGCGCCTCGGGTTCGACTCCATCACCTTCGAATCCATCGAGCATCAGTTGTTCGAACCCATTGACGGAGCCTCATTCGAACCCATCCATAAGGCCATTTTCGAATCCATCCATGAAGCCTCATTCGAACCCATCCATGAAGCCTCTTTCGAATCCATCACTGGAGCCCTGTTCGAATCCATCTAAGAAGCTTCGTTCGAATCCACTGGGTCAACTGGCCAAAGTGACGTGTCTTTCATCGGTTCGAATACGCCGAAATATATGGAGTCGAAGCATTCAACTCGGAGCAAAACCCGGATTGAGGCGAAGTGTGTGCTCCACGTCAACACGAAGACACGTGCCACCATGGTTTCGAAACCATCGATTCGAATGCATGGTTTCGAACCAAACAGCCACGCAGTGAACCCCATTTCAAATCCATCATATCTCCCAATCTACTGATCCAAATGCCACGAAATTTTCACAGAAGCTTGAATACATGTTGAAGAATGCCCACACCAAATTTCACCTCGATTGGATGATTTTATGATTGATTCGAATGGAGTTCGAATCGATGTCAAAGTGGGCCCATATTTCCTGAGGCCAAGTGCGTGGGCCCCCTCACGTGCCAGAAGTGGTCTCCCGAGTTTTCAGCGAAATATCGGCAGCCTACGCCTATAAATAGAGCTTCAGAGCCAATAGAAAAGGGATCTTTCGACTCTCAAGCGCCCAGACTCTGCCGGATCGAGATCTCCATCATCCTACATCATAATTTTACTGTTGATTTCGAATTTCCAGTTGTAACTTGCTGTTGATTGCTGCAACAACTTGTAATCGTTGAAAGAGAATCAATAAAACATCAAAACACTTCACAGTGGACGTAGGCAACACGCCGAACCACTATAAATCGCTTGTCTACGCATTTATTTTACTGCTGATTGGAGTTTTTGTTAGATAATATCGGTTTTGAATTTACATTCTTCGTTATTATCTCTTCAACGACTCCCGAAGAGTGTTGTGCTCAATTTTGACACTAACACTTTGGTGCTTTCGCTGAGAATACCCAGCTTTTCTACTGCTCATTGGATCTGTCATCGGTACCGGATTGAATAAATCTAAGAGAGAGATCCAGATCATCAAATCCAACTTCCTTCCCTTCTATTCAGATTTGCATAAAGACTAGGAAAGGAATTCAACTATCAAGATGGTTAGCACAAGAACTACCTCAAACGCTGTCAATCAAGAAGAACAGGATAGACAAAATCCTGTGCCTCCACCTCCATCTAATCAGAATGCTACTGGGCACACTGAACCGTCCGGTCCGGTTACTCGACAAGAGTTGCAGCTGTTACTCCAAGAGCTGACCCAGAGTCGGCAACAGCTAGAAGAACAGCTACGCGCTAATGCTAAGTTAATCAACAAGCTGGATCGCCAGAAACGAAAGAGATCCATGAGAGACCATGCTTCTCGCTCATCCAGCGAAAGTTCTTCATCCTCTGATTATCATAACCGGCCTCCACGACCCCGGCTAGATGGGAGTCGTATGCTACCCATTGGAAATCAATCGACATTGACCGTTGGACAACTTAGAGTTGGTCCGTCAGCCGGTTTCCAAACCGGACCCTCCTCCCGAGGAGGTGTCGTTCCTCACCACACCACAGAATACCGCACCACTAACGTTGCGGCTGAGCCAGGGGTCGACGCCCAAGATCAGTCGGACCTAGACCGTCGTCATAGCGGGCGTACTCCTGAACCGTACGTCCCAGAGGCCTATGAGCCGAGAAGGCGAGACTTGGACCGTCGACGATATCCGGTTCAAACTCAAAGTATGGAACATGATCATACTCCGGCGCAAATGCCGGATCTTTCAACTATGATACGTCAGATGATCCGTGAGAGTCAGGGATTCACAAACGACGATTGGGGAGTTTCCCGAAGTCACGCTCCCTTTACGGACGATATTCTTATTGCTGAACCCCCGCGGCGATTCCGAATGCCCACTCTACCCATGTATGAGGGAAACTCCGACCCTAACCAACATATTCTAAAATATGAATGGTCGATGACTGCTGCCAGGGCTGACGATGCAGTAAAATGTCGTAGTTTCCCCATATCCTTGGGGGGCATCGCTACCATGTGGTTCACTCGGTTGCCACCTCGATCCATCTCTTCCTTCGATCAGTTAGCCACAAAATTTGTCGAGCAATTCCGCATGTACGTCGTAAGGCCAAAAGATGTCAACACTCTATCTAGTGTCGCACAAGCTCTTGGAGAGACACTCAGACACTACTTAGAGAGATTCCATACTGCATGTGCGGAGATTAGTAATCCAAACGATAACTCCATCCTTATGGCGTTGACTAAAGGGATCGACCCCGATTCTGAGTTTGGCAACTGGCTAGCTGGAAAACCACCCGCATCTTTGGACCGCTTCCATGCCAAAGCGGCTCAATTCCTGAGACGAGAAGATGCGAAACAGTATAGGAAGCAAACCGATGCCGGTCCAAGTACAGAAGGGATCCAAAGCAAT
Source organism: Allium cepa (assembly GCA_030765085.1). Classification (NCBI taxonomy): domain Eukaryota; kingdom Viridiplantae; phylum Streptophyta; class Magnoliopsida; order Asparagales; family Amaryllidaceae; genus Allium; species Allium cepa. The sequence continues at coordinate 561,823,538 of CM060938.1, forward strand.
GTAGCAATCAAACAGTCCGGTGGGAGCTCCGAAAAAGTTCAGTTGAACGTTAGAAACAAACAAGCTCGACGAAGAGAAAGCGTGAATCAAACCAGGAAACGAGATCAAAATCCTGGCCTGCAGCGCAAGAATCCAATGTTTGATAGTTACACTCCTCTGAATACATCACTGGAGGACTTGTACTTACAAACCTGTGATACAATTCAGTTTCAAAAACCTGCACCAAGACCGTCGTCGGAGAGACAAATTCAGACGGGAAAGTTTTGCAGGTTCCACGAAAGCTACGGGCACGATACGAACGAGTGTCATCACTTACAAGATCTCGTTGAAAAACTGATCAGAGAAAGGAAGCTCGAACAGTTTGTGTGGACACCGCAGCCCAGAGAAGCGGGCCCATCAAATCCAAACGATGGACCCAACCGATCGAGACAGGAGGACTCGACTTGTCCTCACGGAAGATTGGTGATAAATGCCATCAGTGGCGGACCTACTTACTCAGGAGCCTGGAACGACGAAGATCCTCGTCACTGTCACACATGACAGGCTCCTTCAATCTATGAATACTTTGCAGTTTCCTTTGCATTCTAGAATTTGAATTTGTAATAAGGCACTGACTTTGCCATATTTTCTTATTTCAGCAATAAAGTACTATCTCTTCAAGCTAGAGCTATGATTCACCAAATACAACGTTCAACAATCACGACACACGAAGAGCTAAGTTCCACCAAATGATGGAATTTATTCAAATAGCGAGTGACTGCGATACGACCGGCCACTCACTAAGTGAAACCCCAGCTCGGGGGCAAGCCAGCGCACCAAAGGCTGAACTGGACCAACACACGACGGTCCTACCAATAATTCGTTCCCACAGCGTGAACGGACTCCAACTTCCCAGAGTGTGAATTGGAGTATAAACATGCACCAATTCGTTCCCACAGCGTGAACGGACTCCAACTTCCCAGAGTGTGAATTGGAGTATAAACATTCAACAATTCGTTCCCACAGCGTGAACGGACTCCAACTTCCCAAAGTGTGAATTGGAGTATAAACATTCAACAATTCGTTCCCACAGCGTGAACGGACTCCAACTTCCCAGAGTGTGAATTGGAGTATAAACATTCAACAATTCGTTCCCACAGCGTGAACGGACTCCAACTTCTCAGAGTGTGAATTGGAGTATAAACATTCAACAATTCGTTCCCACAGCGTGAACGGACTCCAACTACCCAGAGCGTGAATTGGAGTATAAACATTCAACAATTCGTTCCCAGAGTGCGAACGGACTCCAACTTCCTAGAGTGTGAACTGGAGTATAAACATCCAATAAATCGTTCCCAGAGTGCGAACGGACTCCAATTTCCCAGAGTGTGAATTGGAGTATAAACATCCAATGAATCATTCCCAGAGTGTGAACGGACTCCAAATTCCCAGAGTGCGAATTGGAGTATAAACATCAAATCCATCGTTCCCAGAGTGTGAACGAATTCCTAAAAGGCCCAAATAGGTGTGACTGGCCATCCAGCGGCTAACTCCAGATTCCCGAAGCGCGAGTTGGAGTACAAACATCAATTCCAGGTTCTCGAAGTGCGAACCCAAACATACATGTTTTCTCCAAGTTCCCGGAGTGTGAATTGGAGCACAAATACCAAGTTAAAGTTCCCGTAGTGCGAACTGAAATGTTAATTCTAACTCAGAGTTCGCAGAGTGTGAGTTGGAATGTGAACATCAATTCCAAGTTCCCGGAGCGCGAACCATGTTACAAACATCGATAACTCTCGAGTTCCCGGAGTGCGAACCGGATTATCGATCTCAAATTACCTTAAGTCCCCAGAATGTGGACATGTGCTTAAAGTTTGCAATAAATGCACTCAACCACCAAAACACAAATGTTATTCCCCGAGACTAGGGGGCAAAAAAGCTAAGTGTTAATTGCTAACCAAAGTGATACAATGTCCGAAGTTCGATTATTCATCGATCACAACTTGCGACCAAGATTCTCAGACTTGGCGAATAAAAACAAATTCTACTTGACGGTAAAAACACCACAAGTGCACCGGACTGAAAACAAAACACTACAAACACTTAAGCACAAAAAGAAATGAGAATTGAAACAAAGAAACTGAATTTTATTTCAATCGACCAGAGACAAGGAATTACATGAAGATGAGTTCTTCCGAAAAAATTCCTACTTGCAGGGGCCGAACCTACATCTATACACGGCCTGCTAACAAAAAAAAATGAAAAAAAGTTCCTATCTACCAAAAAATCTGCTTGGGAGGCCGATTTATTCCTTCTTTCTTGGCTTCCTAATTAGCGGTTCGTCATCAGAATCACTAGGAACGGAAATCCTTCGTTTGGACGGCCTCCTCTCCGGCGGCTGCTCTTCGGCAGTGGGCATAATGTCAATGTACTCCTCAGAGCTCGAGTCTAAATGAAGGCTCCCTACCGAAGGAGTAGGAGGGACCGAACCCACGATGGAAGATGGGATAGTGCCACCTGATGTTGTTGTCCTTAAAGGCATTGGGCTATGCACCGCCGCACTACCGCCAACACTGCTACTTTGCCCCGCTGCTTCTAGTTCTGCATGAATCTCGGCCAAGATCTCTTCATCACGAATCATTTGGGCTTGGCTGGGGCCATCCGCAATCTACATTGAAGAGCTAGAGGTTGGCGGGAGGTCACTGATGATAAATGGCAAGTCCGTAAGGGGATCGCCCTGTTGACCAAGCAGCTCGCTCACCATCTGTTCGTCAAGAGATAAGGATCTCCCCCGCGCCACCTCAGTAGACACTGCCGTCGTCACGACAGTTGTTTCAGTAGTGATGGCTTTTTGCCCTTGAATGGACTCCTGAGCCGAAGATGCTGGAGTAGTTTCAGTTACTGAGCAAAGAGGAAAAGAAGATATAAGCAATCTCTTCGAAACAAACGCTTCAATAAAAGCACACTTGAAATATGTTCAAGTACCTTCCTCAGTTTGGCTCGTCGACAGTTGGACGGCCTCAGAGACGTGCTCCCGAATAGGAGATAACCGCGACTATTCTGGGTCGTAAGCAGGAAAAGATTGTGAACCGACCACAGATACAGGCACTGACAAAGGTGGAGCGGTGACTTTAGTGACAACAGAATGGTGCTCAACACCTGATCCCTCCCCAATCTCCAAGGATCGGCCACCAATCACCTCCTTCTCATGAGCGATAATAGCATCATGAAGGACCTTCTTCTCATCGTCTGTCAGCAGCCGGTTTTCAAGTTCGAATCGGTCGACCGATTCACCCGGACGTGCTTCCTCTTCTTCCTCGACCAATCGACCCCATGCGCTACGGAGGTGTATCGGGTAATTTTTGAGCCAGGCCAAATTTCGGTGTCTCAACACGTTGGCATTGTAAGTGATAAGCAAATCTTCAATATCGGCCTCCAGCCTGGCCTCCGCTTGATGAACTTTCTCCTCAAACTCCATCTCAACCGCCTGGACCTTGCCTACTGCTGCATCCCATTCAGTCCGGAGAATCACGGCCTGTTCACACGCCTCATGGGCTGCATTATTAGCATCATCCCTATCCTTGGTGATCTCGGCGAATTTGGACTTAAGCTCGTTTAAATCCTTCAGGGCTGCGTCCCTCTCAGCAGTGACCAGGGTGTTTCGATGGCCCATGTCCTCTACCGTGGCATAGTGCTCACGTTTCATCCTATCCATCGTTGCTTGGGCTTCGTCGGCCCTTGTGATAGCCTCCATTTCATATTTCCGAGAAGATTCAGCTTCAGTGTTTAGCACATCAATAATACGACTCTTTTGAGCTAACTCAGCCTGCAATTTCTTGATGGTGGCCCCACGCTCAAAGGCCAATGACGACGCTTTCTCGGCTGCCTTGTACCACGCCCTGTATTGGGCATAAAAGTCGTGCACATAATCGTGCGCCGTCTGCTCGGCCTCCGGCGGGATTCTTTTCAAGTGAAGAGGAAAAATGTAGTTATCAAAGCAAATATTTGGAAAGTCCTTCTTCAGCTGAGCAAGCCTGATTGCTCCTTCCCCCGAAATTTCAGTAGGAGTTTGTTCCGCAACTATTGGAGGCATTGCCTCAGATCTGGGATGGCGAGATTCATGCCTAGAAGATTGAGAGACCGACTGGTAGTACGAGGAATCAGAAGGACGAGAAACATGGATAGGAGGTTGTATAGGAACTCTTGGAGGAGGAGTGCGCGATCGAGACCAATGTCTGTAATCCCTATCTCTCCGTTCTTGGCTAGAATACCCGGAGTACCTGCGATCGTAATCCCTATCTTTTTCTCTCCGTTGTGACTCGTAATATAAGGAAGATTTGCGAGCATGTCGCAGGCTCCCTAACATCGATCCGCCTCCAGTCATAATATCTACAAAGCGAAATGAGAATAAAGCTAGTGGTTTCTCGAAACCGATGACCTAGGACTCAGGGCTATGTAGTGTCGTGAAATGTGTGTGAATATGTATTCCCCCCGACCAACCAGAAGTGTCGGCTGAGCTAGTAATAAAAGGCTCGCTCAATTCTAGAGTACGATGGAACTCCTCCAACCCGACATCATGTTGAAAAGACACATCATCCGGGATTGGAAGATCGGTAAGCCCTTCGTAAAGACTTTCAGTTCGTGGAGGAGACATCTCAGAAATTCTAACTCCGAGAGAGGATCGGGCCGTGACAACCGATTTCCATCTCCCCTTCTTAGTTAGCGTGACGACGGCTGCCTTGCCTTTTCTTTGCTCTTCAACATCCTGAACCACGTCTGTAGGCTCCAACAACGGCTCGTTGTCAGTATGAGTTCTTTCAGAATCAGCCTCCTCGGCTATGATAACTTTGGGCTTCTTGTGCTTGACTCGTTTCTTAGAGGCAATCCTTAGTGCCCCGTTAAACAGTATGCTTTGCCCTCGTTCAATCAACCCGTAAGTTCGGAGATTCCTATCCGTCAAGAGCAGCTCAATATCCCTATCTCCACTCGGGACTTCTCAAAGTACTCGCACCATCTCCTTAAAGTGCTCGCCCTCAGGTCGCTGAATCGTCGCTGTAAAAAAAGAGAAAAAAACATAAGTTTCGCTTTGACCGCAATTTCTTTAGTAATTACTTGATAACTCAGCTACACTCACGTCTGAATAACCATCGCCGGGCAAACCCCGGAGGACATCTGACATAGAACCATTCCGTCCTATAGTAACTCAACCTGGTCCAGGACCCAGTGACCACTTGGCAGTTCCTCACCGCTTCCAGAAATGTGAAGGAAGGATAATCACCTCGAGTTTTGAAATTAAATAGATATCTGATCTCGGTCTGGATCGGTGGTCTATGAAGGTACTCTATGAAGACGATGAATAAACTATTCACGGAGGCATACCCGTTCGGGTGTAGTTGAGATGGAGCGATCCTCAAAAAAGACAACACCTCCCTTATGTACTCGTTGAACGGAGGAAGCGTCCCAGCCGCGCACGCGTGGCGACTAAATGCTGTATATCCCTCCGGCGGGTTGTATGGTCTATCATTCGGCCCCGGCAATAAGACATCATCCAGTGACAGGCCGTGCCTCAAACATATTCTCCCCAACATATCTTTAGAAATATTGGATTGAACGGAATCCGACGGATTGGCAATGAAAGACGCATTGGGAAGTTCGTCCGGGGCTGGACCAATGATCTCAGGTTCGATATCTGGGACCTCTAGTCTCGGAGCAGCTGTACTTTGAACCTCCTGCTGTTGCGAACTTTAAGGTTCCATAACTAGCTAACTCATGAGAAACCATCGTTAGACGACAAAGGACCCGTGCGTTCCCTAGTGTAAAGTGTATGAATGTATGTTGTATAGTGCCATGCATTACTTGAATGAATATCACAGAGTTAAAGGAAATATGCAAACGACAAAGCTACAAAGTCCAGTTATAATGACCGTCATCGCTGACCGTCATCACAAAACCGTTTATATGATGGAAATTGATTCGAATAGAAGTTGTTATCATTCCATCGACGAGCTTCGAAAGGTGGTCAAGTATGCAGTTTAATATGTCCAAATATGCAGGAATGAAGCTCGTCGGAGTTATGCTTAGAAACGCCAAACTTTGGAATCCATCATAGGGGGTTCGAACCGATCATAGGGACCTCGTTCGAAACCGACCTAACATCACTTCGAATCGATGACTGGAAAGCGCGCTTCGAAACGATGATCATGTGTCGAGTTCGAATCGATCAAAGACGGATGACTTCGAATCGATCCTTGTTTGGCTAGTTCGTACCGATCAGAAACCCCCAACTTAACATCGATATCGTTCGAATCGATCCTCTTCGTAATCGATATAAAGTTGAGAACTTTGAACCGATAGCCGATGGATTCGAATCCATCGATTCGAATGGACCTATCGAATCCATCAATCGGTGCGAACTACGTCACCCCCATAAGGTCATCCAAGAGATCGATACGAAATCCAAGAAAAATGATGCCGCCATCATCGATTCGAACAAGAGTCCCCAAATGGTTTCGAAGCTCCCCCAGACCAGATCCGGCTTTACCAATCACCAGAGTGGCCAATCGATGAAGAAGACGCGGTTTCGAAGTAACTTTGCCGTTTGGATTCGAAGCTAATTACCCAATTTGAGTGATGGGTTCAAGGAATTAAAGGCTTGGATCTCGAATGTCTCGAATACGAAAACACAGTGCCTTTTTCTCTGAAGTTTCGAAACGATGCAATGCACAGTAAAAGCAAGGCGAGAGTAAAAAGTAAAACCCTCTGCTATATATATGAAGCCTGGGATGTGACCGGGCCGCTTCGTATCCCAATTAACCCAACCGGTCACAACCGGTCAAATACCAGATCGATTCGAAGTCAGCCTTCGAATCCATCTGCCTAAGACCCTATCGATTCGAAGTTCACCTCATATTTCACCGGTGCGAAGCACACAGCAGAGTGACGAGCTGCATCGATGCGAAACAAACGGTGGGCGCATCGATTCGAAGCCCTTGTTAACATCAACGACTTCGTATCCATCCATAACCTATCGATACGAACTACTATGTCGTATCCATCCTTTCAGATCGGTTCGAATGTCAATTTTGTACCCATCATAGCATAAGCGTACTGCATCCATACGAGCGTAGGTTTCGAGTCCATCGATGCTCAAACGCATCGGTTCGAAATCTTACACTCACGCAATACAAATCCAATTCCTTCAACTTTCAATTTCGGTTCAGGAGAGGATCGATACGAAGGGACTTTTCAAAACAACCATCAAGCGTTGTCTCAATTCAAATTTCAAAATCGGTTCAGGAGAGAATCGATCCGAAATTCAATAGCAAACAAAACTAACAACGACCTGTAGACGCACGACATTAACAAAGATCAAACTAGCATATGTGAATATATATCGAACTAACATTCGATTTTAAGCATTTGCAGGGATCAAACACTTATCTTGTTACAAATGCAACAGCCAACGGCTAAGCGCTATTATACAGCAATCAATCATATCAACGCAAGGTTGCAGCAATACAGAGTACGAGTCTCAACAAAAAGAGAGCAATGATTGTTCGAAGAGAAGTTATAGCTATTCAAAGAATGTCATGTTCCCATAAGACGTACTTTGGGGGGAAAAATGTTATCCCGCTTTTTGGCAAAGCCGCGATACCAAAAGATCGATCGAAAAACGGAGAATAGTTCGTCTCAGAGTTTGGTCATATTTCATTTCCCTATGGATATCGCTGAATTTTGTCCGAGTCCAGATTGAGTTACAATTGATACGACACGACAATAAAGACCGTAGAAATCATCATCTTAAATTTCAAGTCAATCCGAGTTCGTATGCTCGAGTTATGATCGATTCAATTTGGAGGGGAAGACCTAAGTTTCGAACCGATGGCTGATCAATGGTTCGAACCGATCACCTTCGAATCCATCGACATCGAACCCATTAACGCGCCTCGGGTTCGACTCCATCACCTTCGAATCCATCGAGCATCAGTTGTTCGAACCCATTGGCGGAGCCTCATTCGAACCCATCCATAAGGCCATGTTCGAATCCATCCATGAAGCCTCATTCGAACCCATCCATGAAGCCTCTTTCGAAACCATCACTGGAGCCCTGTTTGAATCCATCTAAGAAGCTTCGTTCGAATCCACTGGGTCAACTGGCCAAGGTGACGTGTCTTTCATCGGTTCGAATACGCCGAAATATATGGAGTCGAAGCATTCAACTCGGAGCAAAACCCGGATCGAGGCGAAGTGTACGCTCCACGTCAACACGAAGACACGTGCCACCATGGTTTCGAAACCATCGATTCGAATGCATGGTTTCGAACCAAACAGCCACGCAGTGAACCCCATTTCGAATCCATCATATCTCCCAATCTACCGATCCAAATGCCACGAAATTTTCACAGAAGCTTGAATACATGTTGAAGAATGCCCACACCAAATTTCACCTCGATTGGATGATTTTATGATCGATTCGAATGGAGTTCGAATCGATGTCAAAGTGGGCCCATATTTCCTGAGTCCAGGAGCGTGGGCCCCCTCACGTGCCAGAAGTGGTCTCCCGAGTTTTCAGCGAAATATCGGCAGCCTACGCCCATAAATAGAGCTCCAGAGCCAACAGAAAAGGGATATTTCGACTCTCAAGCGTCCAGACTCTGCCGGATCGAGATCTCCATCATCCTACATCATAATTTTACTGTTGATTTCGAATTTCCAGTTGTAACTTGCTGTTGATTGCTGCAACAACTTGTAATCATTGAAAGAGAATCAATAAAACATCAAAACACTTCACAGTGGACGTAGGCAACACGCCGAACCACTATAAATCGCTTGTCTATGCATTTATTTTACTGCTGATTGGAGTTTTTGTTAGATAATATCTGTTTTGAATTTACATTCTTCGTTATTATCTCTTCAACGACTCCCGAAGAGTGTTGTGCCCAATTTTGACACTAACACCGTAATCTAAATGTTAAATTTAAATTATTGGATAAATTGCTTGAGCTGATAATTTATTATCTATCTGGATGTGATATTATATATATATATATATATATATATATATATATATATATATATATATATTGGCGTGATTGATTTCCTGCATTATATAGCGGATGAGACCCTACGCGCCCCGCATAATAGCGGATGACCCCATATATCGCGATATCCCACCTTGAAGTGGGATTGGTATTTTTATATTGTGCTAACATCTGTGGATGCAAGGAAATAGGTTGGAGGGATCCAACTGGATTCCTTAAAATATTTAGATTGTTTTAATATTCTACGATATGATTTATTTGATAATCCGAGATAGATTCTATTGGTGATTGAAAATATTGAATGCTATGGCTTGATTGAATATATTTGGGTATACCGAGTTATCAAAGATAAAGATTGAATTTTTAAAAGAAAATAAAATAGAGAATTTTTAAGTATAATAATCATAGAGAATTTGGATAAATTAAAGAATGTATTGGAAAAGGATAAAAGATAATTTTTATATATTCTAATAAATTAACCCCAAGCATGGAAAGGAGATTTTTAAATAAATGGGAATAAATGAAATTTTAAACTTAAGTGATATTATTTCAAGAAATAAAAGATTTAATTTTATATTTAGGATTTAAATGGTTTAGGAAAAATAAAAGAAATATTTTGAAATAAAAAGGAAATTGGTAGTTTCAGTTTAAATAAGATTTTAAATCATAATAAAGAAGTTAGATCTGAAATTAATGGGTTTTGAAATAAAATTGAGTAAGTAAAGGAATTTAGTTTAAAATGGAGTAAAATCTGAAAATCGATTTGAAAATTGATTTGGAGTTTGAAATTGTGTTTTAAAAGAAAATGAGACTATGGAATTTATAAACTGGGATTATAAAGTGAAATAAGAAATTAATGGATATTTGAAAGTATAAATTCACGATGGAAATTTATAAAGGAACGGGTAATTTGTTTTAAAAATAAATAGTGGTTTATTTTTAAAAGGTGTGAAAGGAAAGTGTATTTCCATGAAAAGCCTAATACGTTTCCAAAGCAGACTTTTAAGTATAAGTTAAAAGTTTTAAAGTTGTTTAAAGGAATGTTTTTAAGAAATTATTATTTAAGTTGTTAAATTTTTAAAGGTGAATATTTATTAAATTAGTTATAGTGGTAATTATTTTAAAAGGTTAATTGGTATTATGTTTTAAATAGATAATTATTAATATTTATATTTTATAAAGTAGTTTTATTTTAAAGATAGTTTGGTTAAAGTTTTATTTAAGAACTTGTATAGAATTTCGTAACTCTTATTTTAAAATTTAGTTTGGCTTAACTTTTATTTTGAAAATTAGTTTTATATTTTATAAAGTAGTTTTATTTAAAATATTTTTAAAGTATATATTTTTGAATAAAGTGTTTAAGTAGTTTTAATTTTAATGTTTTAAAGTATATTTTAGAATAAGGTGATTGAAATTATTTTAAAATCTAAAATATTTGGAGTTGGTATTTTCAGCGGAAATAAACAATATTTGGGAAATTTATTCCGTGAGAGAAGGGTGGGTTGAAACTGTTTTCAAATGGTTGAAGTATGGAAAAAGCTTGTGAAGTTATTTTGGAATAAATAATTTGGAAAATTATTTAAAGTCCGATGGTTGTTTGTGAATGCTATTTGATAGTTAAATAACCGACTATCAATATTGGCCAATGCGCTGATCGTTTCGAAGAGTCTGGGATCGGGATTGAATTGCTGAAAACCACTTTGATCCGGTTTGAACGTTTCGTGAGGAAGACAAGAGCTGGGAATCGAAGATGGAGGAGTGTAGTGCAAGGGCTAATCGCTACTAATCCTGAGGGTGATTCCAAAAATAGATGTAGTAGGAGTAGTGCCTTCGGTTCCGTTCGAACTCGTAACGATCTTGTATGGACGAATGCTTTTAGAACATCATCAGAAGGATGATGAGCATTCTAAGTGAATGTGAGCTGAAAAGGTAACGCATAGGCTCGAGCCTCATCAACAGAGAATGACTAAAACAGGAGAGGTGCACACAAGGCTAAGTGGCTAGCAACCAATTAGGGTAAGGTCATCCTTGTCTAGATGTCCCTTTATTTCGGCTGTGTGGGTGGTTGTTGATCCCAACCGTGGGATGAACTTATTCGGACTATCCAGTAAGGGGTAGCTCCGGTTTTGTGTAGCAGGGGATCAGGGAGGATCCTCGGTACGGTGATCTAGACCACGTATTGTTACGGACGTACCCCAATAGCCCTGCCATTTTATGGAATCCATCTCCAATAAGCGCCTGTACAGTTTTGATTGTGCCCAACTATGCTGAAACGTGAGATGCAAGCATTTCAGCTAGATTTTATTTTACTTTCTATAGACACTATTATAATATCAGACATCGTAACGTAAAAACCCGACATGTTTATTTGTGGCGTGGTCTTACGAGATACCTTTGATTTCAAAAGATTTTGAAACTTTAATAATCCAATTGAATGTGTTTTCTCATGCTGGTTTTCCAAACTGACTCGGGTGTTATTTAACCATAATGTTTAGTTCAGGCCAAGTATTATAGAATACAGATTCTGGATGGACTGCTGTGGAGCTTAGGAGATGAGCTGGATGACGAGGTGTATTTTCGTAGATTCATATTTCCATTGTGTAGTGTAAGCTGTATATTCAGCTTTGGAAGGACGAGATATTATAACCATCCTATTGTGATGTTGATTATATTGTACTCTAATGATGTAATATAAAACAGATATAATTCTTTTGTTTTAAAAGATTAGTCGTTTATCTATTATACTTTATTCCGCTGCGTTTGTAAGATTCTGATATTGTTTTCTATTTCTTCTTCTACCTCCTTCTTCTTTAACCCTAATGGTTCGATTTTCTAGTATTCGATTGCTCGACATTTGATACAGTGGACTGTGTTGATGTCGATTTAGGGCGTCGAAAAATCGGGTCGTTAAATTAACCAAATTCATTAAGCGTCTGTATGAATATCTTGTTTGAGAATTATTAACTTTTGTTCTGTTTCTGTGATTCCAAGAGAATTCCTTGTAACTCTTGCCAAATGAATGCATATTGCGCTTTTCTACAAAGATGAAGTTGCAAGAAGAATTCCTTTTATAAATCAATTCCCATAGTCAAGCGGAAGATACCAGTTATTAAAATGCTCTTCTTGATTATAACCTCTTCCACAAAGCTTTCAACTTTAAGGGGCGCCTTATGATCTTGGATTTCTTTTAGTTTAACCAGAAAGCCTCGGCTTTTTTCTAATGCATTCTTCTACTGCATAACCCTATCCATCGAGTCTTTACTCGAGGAGTGTGTTTAAGTCTCGACATTTATGGTATCTCTCTCGGTATGTCCTCCCTCCTTAAGAATTTTTGCATATCATACTTGCATTTAGAATTTAAGGAACAAAGCTCTTCTATTGATCAGACGAGATCAATGAAGAGTTTCACTTTTTCTGAAAATTCTGATGCTATCAATAATTTTCCTTCCCAAACTCGGATCAAACCTTCTATCGAACAATGTGATTTTTAAACCGTGTGAATTCAAAAGTTTTTTATAAAATAGTCATAAAGTACTCTTTTCAAAGAATTCATATTTCCCTTTACAAAGTTACAACTAGTGTTCCATATGACCATTAATTTAAAATAGTTTTTGATGGCCAACACCCGCCAAAAGTGGTCATAGATGGCCGACACCCGCTAAAAGTAATTATAGATGACCGATGCTCATCAAAAGTGGCTGTAGATTGGAACCAATGATAAATTGATAGACCTCGCCATAAGAGCACCCGTAGTGATGCACTATGAAGTGTAATGCCATATCATTTGAGTTTAAAAAGTCGTCGAAAAGTAGAATGCATGCTGATAGTGGGCCATGATCAAATAGTATCATGCACTGGCTAAATTCTAATTAAAATAAAATGTTGGGTAGATTCCAAATGATATTGAGCCATGGTCAAATAGTACCATACATTAGGTATATTCCCAATTAGATTTTAGATTCTTGGTTAGATTCCTAATGATAGTGAGCCATGATGAAGTATCATGCATTGAGTAGATTCCCAATTAGATTTTAGAATGTTGGGAAGATTCTTAATGATAGTGAGCCATGGTCAAAAAGTACCAGGCATTGGGTAGAGTCCAAGTTAATTAAAATACCAATTAGATTCCCAATAATAGTGAGCCATGGCCAAGAAGTACCATGCATTATGTAAATTCCTACTTAGTGTTGAATATGCGATTATATGATTTTTGTTTGATGATAATAAACATATATATTCATTTAAATGTATTTGTTAATATACTATTTTATTTACATAGATTAAATAAATATTTGACGAATAAAATAAATAACACAGAATTTGAATTCAAATGGATATTTTATTCAAACAAATATTTATTATAATTTTTTGTATAGCACAAATTTCAAGCTCTCACTATATATATACAACTTTAATTACAATACAATTTTGATTACATCATAATTTCACATTTACATTGCACCTCACTACATATCACTCATTCACTCAACTCCTACCGATCTTCAACTTCATTCCAATGTGAATCCCGCATCTGAGAAATCTGTAGAAATATACATTGATGCAGTAAATTGAAAATAAAATATTTTTACAGTATAAAATAAAATGTGGATTTTGAAAATAATATTTGTCTCAGTTATTTGGGTTGTTCGTCATTATCTAATTTTGAATTCATCATACACGAACAGCTTGTGACATACACAGTGTATCACTGTATATGCCATAGGCCGTGCACACCGATATATACACTTGATAAAATTACAAGGAAAGGTGAGCACAGGTCAAACCCAAAACGCCGGATTCAACTCCGATGCAGTAAAAATAATGTTACAATATCAGCACAAGGTCAAACCCGAGCTACAAGTTGGATTCAACTCAGGTGTAATTCGAAAAAAAATCCAAATGCAATAAAATGGTTGAGAGCAACCTCACAGCACACTTGTATACATTTATGTGAACCAGACAAGTACGAATGCACAACTGAAAACATGAATAATACATCACACATACACAGTGCAAAGTGATGAGCTACAACTCAGTACAGCACAACCAAACTGCCCAGGCTCAAAGACACAAATGACACAGTACATGTCGACCAGGCAGAATCAAAGTGGCAACACATCAAAATTCAGTGTTGACCAAAACTGCATCAAGAAAACATAACCAAAAAATAATGCAGACTCAAATATCAAATGCACAAGTGTAGTCTCAACGATGAAGGCCACAAATCCAGACCAGGCAACACACACACACACGCACACACATATATGCACAATGAAGCCAGAGGCAACATGCATAGTCACATTGCATCAGACCAGAAAACAATGACCAGACAACTATACATGAAGCCAACATGAAACAAGATCAAGTCCAACTACCACATAAAGGAATAAACACATGAACTACATAACTCAAGCTAGCATATCATGTATACAACAAGCTTCAAATGGTATACAAGTGGTGTAGAATAATGAACAGTGAAGTAAATGCATGCGCACTTGTATACATATATACAAAAAACAATGCAAGTGCAGACTCAAGTGGTACAAGACCGAACCAAGCATAATACAACAATGCAAACTGACTCGAAGCAACGCAACAACGACTTCAACATAGTAATATACAGAGCATAATGCCACTGCAATTGCAAATAAGGTACAGACCACACTCGAGTACACATAAAAGCAACTGAACCTCAAGCATCAGGTCGAAATCAATCAGTGACATATATGCATACACACATTAGAACTAGAAAACGAGGACCAAAATCAAATGCAACCTGAACAGTTTTTACCATAGTCGAAGTCAGTAATGTCAAGTGACCAAAGTCAAATGCAAGTACCAGTTTTGAACAGGACAGAGAAGCAGAAGTTAACAAGCACAAAGAAAAAAATAGGTCAAGTATGCTACAACAATGAATTCAATCAGTGCCGAAGTCAAGTAAACGACAAGATTAAAGCCAAGGCCAATGTCAACAGTTAATGGCCAATGTCGAGCACAAAAACAAAATCAACATCATCGTCAAAGAATTCAACGGGCAAGCAAAGTCAGAGCCTTGGAAATCAAGGAATCAGCAAATTCACAAGACCATGATGACCAAGGCAAAAATATACGAATTGACAAAGTCAGAAATCATCGTCAACATTCAATCAATATCGAATGGCCGAGGAGAATTACAGACGAATTCAAACAAATATATACGAACGAAAATCAAGGGGTTCGAACCCTATATAAAAACCTAATCATCATCGGCTACAAAATCATCAAGTTCAAGTAAGCCAAAAACCAGAAAAGCAAAAGGAGTAAATTACATACCGAAATCAGATTCGAACTCGACGCAAATAGAAGCAGCCGTAAGCAACTCAAAGAGATAGTCGATCGACAAAGCAAGGACCTAAATCATCATTCGATCGAGCAACTATTGTCGACGGCTTCTAATTAGAAGCCCTAATTTTCAAGCAAAGGAAAAAGGAACGAGACGCCATTATACAGCGCAAAGAGGAAAGGATGGGCCAATATAATAATAAAAAGAAGAAAAGGGCCGACCTTGTTTTTAGTTGGGATTTAATAGTTTAAATTAGGGTTTTGTTTTAATTGTGTTTAAATTGTATTTTCTTTTGAAAATTGTATAATTACTAGTCGTGTGACTAAGGGACAAACTACGTGGCGTAGTTTGAGAATTCGCAACTCAGTGGCTGAGTTGTGGTAGGGTTTTGAGCGTAGAGTTAGGTTAGTCAGTAGCGGGTATCGCGAGTTTACTTGTGTAAGCGTGTGACTACTTAATTTCTAGTAGAAACCTTGGAGGCAGCACGTAGGCAGGGTTTTTTCGAAGCTGGGTAAATTTTATGTCGTTCTATTTCTGCATTTATTATTCAGCTATTATCTGTGCTGCTATTATTTTGATTTATCTGTGTTGAAATAATTTTATAAGCTTCCACAATAATTTTATAATTAATAGCATCACCCTATTCACCCCCTGTAGGGTGAAATCGATCCTACAAGTGGTATCGGAGCTAGGAATAGAAGTCAACTTTTGTTTTTAAAAAAATTAGCTTTTCAAAAACCAATTTTTGTTTTAAAAACTAGAATTTTTAAAATGGCTTCTTTTAATAATGCTTTTGCTGAGGGTCAGTCCATAGTTAGACCACCAATGTTCAATGGTGAATACGCCTACTGGAAAAATAGAATGAATTTTTTTCTAAAAACCATTGACGCTTGGAATATTGTTGAGACAGGTTATAGAGCACCAACTATATTGTAGATAATAAGGAAATAGAGAAACCAAAGGATCAATGGACAGAACTAGAAAATAAATTACAAAATGCTAAAGCTATGAATTCTATTATCTGTTCATTGGATCAATTTGAATTTAATCGTGTCTCACATGTCTAACTGCGCAGGAAATATGACACACACTAGAAGTGACTCACGAAGGAACATCTTAAGTCAAAGAATCTCGCCTTGCCATGCTAAGCAGCGAATACGAGAACTTCACAATGGCGAAGGAAGAAAATATTTAAGAGATGTATGGACTACTTTCCAATATCGTATACAAATCAAAAGCTCACGGAAAATCATAAACAGAGTTGGAGATAGTCCGAAAAATCCTCAAAGTCCTTCCACGAAGTTTTGAAGCCAAAGTGACTGCCATTTAAGAATCAAAAGATTTAAAACAGACGAAAGTTGAAGAACTCATCGAAAATCTCACCACTTATGAGCTAGAAATGAAATTCAAGGAAGAGCGTGAAGGAGGTGATACTCGAAAGATGTAACGACCCAGAATTTCCGTCATTTGAAATTCGTATATTTAATTGATTTTAAATATTAACAAGTAAAATTTATAAGTCGAATAATTTATTTTTGAATATATGGATTTAATTGGATAATTAAATCGATAATTTAATATGTGAAATTACAGAAATAATTGGAAATTGGGTTTAATGTGATTAAAAATGATTTATAAAGTTATATTTAATCGTATTGGAGTTAGAACGATATTTTAGAACTTTTAAAATTGAATTAAAAGTTAAATTGTAGAAATTGAATATTTTAATATTTAATTGACGAGTTAAAATAGCCATTTTACAAACAGTCGTGGATTTCGACTGAACTAGTTTCATCAGACCTGTAATGTTATATTATTATATGGTTTCAAATTTCGTGTCAATCGGACTTACGGTGTGTCCGGGGCAAGCTAAGACGCGTAGAAATCGGTTTGAGTGAATTTTAAATTTAAATAATTCGATTCGAAAACTTATCTTTCAAATTTGATCGAATTGGCTTCCGATATATATTCCATTGCGTTCGAAATGGGGTAAAACATTATAAACACCAGGCGGCACACTTTGTTTGGAGTTCGGAAAAATTTCGGGTGAATAGTGCACAAATATTTTCTATATAAGGACCTCTATTTTCACAATTTGCAAACAAACCCTAGGGTTTCAAGAGCAGCCGCCATCAACAGAAACAATGGCCGAAAATTGTCAAAACTCTTCCTCAATTATCTTCAAATCCACTAATCGATTCAAAATAGTTTAAACTACAAACTTATAGATCATCGAAAGATCTTTCGATCCAACGGATATGATCGTTTTTAACGTCGTAAACCGACGGCTATTTGGGTTCAAAGTCATCGTGATTGGAGGCCGATTTCATGGTGAAGGATGAATCGAGCTTCATGCCATCGGGACCGAAGGTAGAGGCAGGTTGGAGCTTCGAAACGGTGGTGCTTGATCGACGTCACGTCGCCGATAGGAGGTACGACATCGAATGGTTGAACGTGTGCGTATGGGTTCTTAGTTGCGACATTTACCTGGAAACAACGTGAGGAAGAGAAAGATAAAAAAGCGGCCCAGATCTAGTGTGGGGAAATCGACGGCCGAATTTAAAAGGGTTAGAAAAATAGAAAGAAAATTGTAAATTAAGTTATATATTAATTTGTTCAACCTTTAAAACTGTATAACTTTTTGATACGAGGTCCGTTTCGCACGAAACAAATTGCGTTAGGTTCGTATTGACAAATACTACGCGATGGAGATGGATTGGAATCGATTGGAGCTAGTGAAAATTTTGAGTAAATTTAAACGCACGTTTAATTTTATTCGAAATAAAACGTTGAAACTGTTATTTGAAACAAGGTGAGAACTTCTCACTCAATCGAAATTGTTTCGATTTAAATTTTAAATGGTTAGATTTAAAATTGCTTGATTGTGTGATTGAATGATAAATTATTATCTATTGTTTTGAAATAGACCCTATACGTCGTATATTAAGAGGATGTTATTTATTAAAAACATATACCGCGATATTTCACCTTGAAGTGGAATTGGTATTATATATGTACTTGGAGTTGATTTTCCCGCATTATATAGCGGATGAGACCCTACTGCGCCGCATAATAGCGAATAATATTTTATATAAACCCATATACCGCGATATTCCGTCTTGAAACATGATTGATATTATGCTAACATCTGTGGATGCAGGGAAACAGGTTGGAGGGATCCAGCTGGATTCCTCACCCGTATTGATTTATTTACAGATATTGTGATATATTCTGTTATCATATGATATATGATGTTTTTGCATGCCGTGATTGTTATATTTAGTGTTGTTGCAGCATTGGGCCTATTTTTGGAGTTTTAAAAATGTTAAAAACGATTTTTAATTTAAAATGGATTTTTAAGTGATTTTTTGAAAGTATACATTTTATTCAATTTTGGAATTGATTTATTTTAAATAAATAAACGTTATAAATTGTGAAGTTATAAAAATTATGATTTTTGTGAAATATAACCGAAATGTGATTTTTGAAATAAGTAGTTGATTTATTTGTAAAATGGTTTAAATTGGGATTTTTGAATTATTATAAATGGTTTATATAAAGGATTTATAAAATTGATATTTATAAATTAAAATATTAGAATTTTAAAACGAGTTTTTATAAGTGTTAAAATGAAATATAAATGGATTTCGTAAGTAAATGAAATTTGTAGATTTATAAATTGTAAAGTTATAAAATGAATAGATTTTGTAAAGTAAAAGATTTATAGTTAAATTTACTTATAATTTGGATTTTTGGCATTTAAATGAGATTTAAATAGAATTTGTTAATTAAGAGATTTTATAAGTTGAAGTTTTTATAAAATATATTATATTTTCTGATCAAAAATCCTTCCCCGTTTTTGAACTCAAAAATGGCGGCATCCTCTTCTTCTCCTTCCCCGTTTCCCCCTCCTCCTCCTCTTCCTTCTCTTTCTTCCCCGATCCCTTCTCTCTCTTTCTTGATCCCTTCTCACACTTCCCCGATCCCTTCACACACTTCCCCGACTCACACTTCCCCGATCCCTTCACACACTTCCCCGTCTCAATCTCCTCCTCAACCCTCTTCTTTGAATCCTCTCTCTCCTTCTGCTTTGAATCTCTCCTCCTCTTTGGTCCCTCCTCCTCCTTCTGACTCTTCTTCTTTTATCCCTCCTTCAACTTTGTCTGATTTTGATTCTTGTTTGAATTCTATAAACCAATCTTTCTTGAATCTTGATAGGCAATTTCCACCTTTGGCTAGTAATGTGAATCCAGATTTGAAGCAAGATCATCATACTGGGTTTTCTGATTTAGATTTAAAGTGGTCTTCCTTGTTCAAGAAAAAGCCTAGAAATGCTAGAATTTTTGTGCCTAGGCATTTTGACATTAAAAAAGATGGATTACCGAAAGCACTTCCTGATGAAGTTAGAAGTGAAGGAATTAAATACTGGGCTAATCATTTAGTAGGATTTTTCTTCGATGGTCCTCTCTCTTACCTAACTGTTTCAAAGCATTTGAGAAGTATTTGGCGTTTAAAAGGTGAAGTTGATATTAAATCTGATAATGAGAATTTCTTCTTTAATTTCTCGAATGATCTTGATAGGATGAAAATTTTGCAATCTGAACCTATCTTCATTAAAGGTAAGATGTTCGTCATTACAACATGGGACCCTTCATATGGATATTTTCAAGAGCAAATTAAAAAGGTGCCAGTGTGGGTTCATTTCTATAGAGTTCCTTTGATTGCTTAGACATTAATTTGTATCAATTGGTTAGCATCTCATGTGGGAAAACTGATTTGTCTTGATGAAAGTATTGAAAGATTGTCTAGATTTAAGTATGCTAAAGCATTGATTGAAGTGTCACCTGATCATGAGCTCCCTGAATTTATTGCAATTGATGGTTTAGGTGATTGCTGTCCATATGTTAAAGTTGAATATGTCTGGAAGCCAAAAATCTGTAGTAAATGCAAAATATTTGGTCATGAAACTCTATACTGTTTAGGTAACAATAAGATGAAATTTTTTGATGTGCAAACTAGTGGTTTTGTTCATGATAATAAGATGAATGTTTTTAAGGAGTGTATGGATCAGGGGATTTTGAAAGATAAGGTGCAGAAGTCTCATAATATTGGAGTTTCTAATAGGAATTCTTTTAAAGTTTGGAGAAGAAAGGATTTTGTTCAAGGAACTCCTATTGATAATAATTTGAACAAAGGTCCTAGTATTCAAATTTCAGTTGATAAAGAGAAGAATTTGGATCAAAATCGGAATATACAAAAAGAAGCTGATAACACTGTGGAACTGGGTTATAATGAAAATATTGTTACTGTTAACTCTTTTCAGATTTTATCTGATTTTGATGAAGGAGCTATTAATAATGAGCTAATAATAGAAAAGGAAACCTCTTCCTCACAATCTGGTAACAAGCAAATAAATAGTTACACTGATGGAATAATTGATAAAGGATTAACTCAAGAATGTTCCTTTGTTGAAGCTAATAATTCTGTACTAAAGAACCATTCTATAACTTCTGAATCACTGGAACATTCTGAAAGTTTAGATGCTAGTTCAAATCTCATTAAGGATATCAAAAATGAACCTATTATCAATGATGTCTCCTCTACACAAACCTCACCTTATATCAATATTTTTCCTCCCAATCATTTGGTTTTACCTCCTCCATGTTGTTCAAAGGATACTATTGAGGAACAAATTATTTCTAATAAAAAAGGAAAAAAAGGTAGGAAGAAAGTCTCATTCCATGAAATATCAGATGATCTAAACAATGGCAAAAACTATAAAATAAAAGATATACAGCCTAGAAACAATAATGAATCAGTAACATTTAAGGTCTCTTCTTCTCAGACAAGTGGCTTAAGGCATACAAGGAAGCACCCTTCTAATATCATTTCACCCCATCATTCATGATGTTAAGTAATAACATAGCATATTGGAATATAAGAGGAGGACATCTAGCATCAAAACAAGCTGAAGTGAAGAAATTAATTAAAGATCAGAAACTACAACTTATTGTTATTAGTGAAACAAAGTTAAATAAACTACAAACTGATTTAGCTTGTAAGAATATTGCTCCTGATTGGGCTCATGAGGATAATTTACAAAGTGCTCCATATGGCAGATTATTGGTTTTATGGAATTCAAATGTTTTGAAATTGATAAAGTTGCAGGAGGATGATCAGTTTATTCACTTTAGTGCTATTCCATTTTATTCAAATAGTCCTTTTCTGATTACTTTTGTCTATGCACAAAACAATCTTGACAAAAGATTATCCTTTCTTTCTAATCTCATTTCTCTTTCTCACTCAAATTTACCTTGGATTGTTCTTGGAGATTTTAATTGTATGTACTCATCTAATCAAAAAATGGGAGGAATCCCTCTCTCCTTAAAAGATATTTCTCTTTTAAATCAAACTTTGATAAAATCATCCCTTACTCATATACCATCAACTGGAGCAGTGTTTACTTGGAATAAAAAAAGTAAACTTGGTCCTAGAACTTATTGTAAACTAGATCATGCATTTTATAATATCCACTCAATTAATCTATGGCCAAATCTCTATTGCAATTTCCTAAATCCCTCAATTTCTGATCACTCTCCTATTATTTTATCTTGGGGAGAGGAGACAATATGCAGAAACCCATCTTTTAAATTTTATAAAACTTGGACTAATCATAGTGATTTTCTAGGCATTGTGATGCCGGTTTGGCAGGAAAATATTTTTGGCAATCCTCTTTATATCCTCAAGACAAAGCTGCAAATGTTAAAGGGAAAGCTTAAAATCTGGGCTAAAGAAAATTTTGGGAAGGGTTCTAAAATCTCTGATGGTATTAGGGACAAAATTATTTGGTATTCAACAGCAATTAAAGAATGATAATCTGAATACATCATTGGCTAGTCAAGAAGCAGTTTTGTCTAAAGAATTACTTGAAGCTTTAGAGTTTGAAGCAATGATGAAAAAGGAAATACTTCATGAGACTATTGATAAGCAAGTTGATAGGAATACAAATTTTTACCATAACTCTATCAAGATTAAACAATGCAATGGAAGAATTATGAGTATATATGATAGGAATGGAGTATTACAGGAGAATGATGATTCTATCACTGAAGCTTTTATTGACTACTTCTCTGCTATACTTGCCAACCCAGATACAATGAACCCTAACCTTTCACCTTTGTTTTCTATGAAGCTTCCTTTTTTGAGTACTGAACAGGCAAGTGATATAATTCGAGAAGTTTTACCCGAGGAGGTTAAGATGCAGCCTTTTCCTTGAAGCCTGATAGTAGTAGAGGTCCAGATGGTTTCAATGCTTTTTTCTTTCAACATACTTGGAAAATAATTAAGGATGATGTCAACAGGGCAATTCTCTTCTTCTTTTCTCACAATAAATTGCCTACCAGAATAAATGCAACTAATGTAGCCCTTGTTCCAAAATGCCCAAATGCAAGAAGTGTTACTGATTTTAGACCTATCTCTTGTTGCAATGTACTGTATAAAATTATCTCCAAGATTATAGCAAACAAGATCCAAATTGTTCTGCCTTCAATTATATCCAACAACCAAGTTGCTTACATTCCTTCTAGAAATATTAGTGATAATATCTTACTTACACAAGAGCTTACAAGAAGTTATGGTATTGAGAATATTTCTCCTAGATGTATGATTAAACTAGATATTCAAAAAGCTTTTGATTCAGTATCTTGG
This sequence comes from Allium cepa, assembly GCA_030765085.1. Classification (NCBI taxonomy): domain Eukaryota; kingdom Viridiplantae; phylum Streptophyta; class Magnoliopsida; order Asparagales; family Amaryllidaceae; genus Allium; species Allium cepa. The sequence continues at coordinate 561,846,587 of CM060938.1, forward strand.
TGCTCTATCATAGCAATTCTTTCTAGGATGAACTTCCCAAAGCCAATGCTTACATGGATTTACACTTGTATTTCTCCTACTCATTATTCAATAATTAGGAATGGATGTACCAGAGGATTTTTCAAAGGAACTCAAGGTGTCAGGAAAAGTGACCCTATCTCTGCATATTTGTTCATTACTGTAATGGAGGTACTTAATTCTTTGATAAATGAACAAGTGAATAACAGGAAGATTGAGTTGCATCCAAGGTGTAAAGACCCACAAATTACTCATCTTTTATTTGCTGATGATCTTGTCATGTTTACAAAGCCAACTATATCAAATATCTCCACTATAATTGAGGTTCTGGATAAATTCTACACAATTACTGGTTTGAAGATTAATCTTGGCAAATCTTACATATTGATAGCAGGTATTAATGATGTTTTAAAGAGTGAAATTATATCATTCTCTGGTCTTGGTGAAATGCAACATAATGAAAGATATCTTGGTCTTCCTATCATCACTGCAGGAATTACAACTACAGATTGTTTGCCACTTTATGAAAAAATTACTGAGAAATTATCAATTTGGCCTAATACAAAGCTTTCACAAGCTGGAAGACTAGTTATTGTGCAAAGTATTGCTACTGCTATGGTCAATTATTGGATGAGACACTACATTCTCCCATGTAAACTTGTTTCAATGATAAACAGTGCTCTGAATAGATTTTTATGGCATGGTGACCCTTTTTCAAAAAAGTTAATTCCAATCTCTTTTAAGTTGATACAACTTCCTATGAACAAGCGTGGTTTGGGTATAACAAATATAAGATTATGGAATGTTGCTGCTATGTCTTTATACTATGATAAAATTTTATCTAATAATCAGGATCTTTGGACACAATGGATTTTAAAAAACTTATTAAAAGGCAAGGATTTTTGGACTATCAGCATTCCAAACTTATGCATCTGGAGTTGGCAAAATATTCTAAAGTTAAGAACAACTTTCCTACCAATTATTCAATGCAATCCTCTGATTAATAATGATTTAAATTTCTGGACATCTCCTTGGGCCAAGACTGGTTTGAGAATTGAGGAAATTCTCCCCTATCCTTTAAAAATTCTTACTGATATTCCATTAAATGCTAAAGTAAATTCTTATATCAGTGATCGCTCCATTAACCTACTTTATTGTAGTTCTAAACAAGTCAGATATTTATGGCAAAATTTAACATCTTTACCACTGAATTCTTCAAATTTCAAAGTTCTTTGGACAATAAAGGGGAAGAAGCATGCTATATCTACTATGTACAAAGCTCTGTTATATAATGTAAACAAGGAAACTTTCCCTTGGGCATCAAGAATCTGGACGAGCAATTCACCTGCTAAAGAAAATCTACTTCTTTGGAAAATCATGGCAAATGCAATAAACTTAAAGCAAAAATTGACTAAACTTGGCATACTCAATAACGAGGACTGTGTTTTCTGTCATTCCTATCCTGAAACAAATACACATTTGTTTTTTGAATGCAACTTTACTTATGAAGTATGGAGTAGATTACTTGCTGTTGGAAATTTTTATAGGCCAGTGAAAAACTCTGGAATTGAATGGTATAATATCTTCAAGGCTACAAGATGGAAGTGCTCAAAAACTGAAATTATGTTGATCATATTAAAAACTTTTGTTTATGAAATTTGGAATGAACGAAATAGAAGGATTTTTGATCAGAAAATGGAGAATGCTAATGTGTTAATTAGGCTAATGCATAAGAAGATTGGCAGGAGAGTAGGAATGCTGAGGTGATTTAGGAGTTGATATTGTTGAATGATGTTTTTTTGTTTATTTGATGTATTCTTCTTCACTTTTTTTTCTTTTTCTTGATGAATGTTTGAATCTGCATGTAACTCTATTTGTACAATTTTGATGTATATGAATATATTGGGCAGGGTTCCTTTAGCCCATTGCTTTTCAAAAAGTTTTTATAAAATAAATATAAATGGAATTTATAAACCTTGTTTTATAAATCCGAAATCGACTTATTTTGATAAATAGATATGAAAGCTTATTAAAGGAGATATATCCACGATTTTAGACACTGGATAATCCTTTAAATTAAATATGTAGAAGTGTTGAATTGGGTAACGAAGTATATTCACGATTTTGGATAGTGAATAATATATTAAAGAAATGTTTTAGGAAGTGATCTTTTAAATGGGATTAAAACGATTTAAAGTTGTTTTAAAATGTACTGAGTATCGAAACCATAGATTTCAACATTCATTGTTGAAATAGACGTTTTCGAGAAATGAGGAAAAGATGGACTATAACACTGTTGTCATAGTAAATGATTTTCGACAGGAAATGTTTTTTTATAGTATTGGGATTTATATATCTATCTTAATTTCGAATCCCTATACTAGTGATTTTGGGTTGTCGTAACGATGTTTTACGCAACATTCGTTTTGACTCAAATGAATGTGTTAAAGAGAATGTTTTCCTTAAAAAATAAAATATATACTAAATTGTGATCTAAGTATGTTGAATATTTTCTAAGTATTGAAAATAAATGGATTTGTGAATTACTTATTGTTAAATAAGTATTTGGAAATGTTTTCCAATGTAGAAATTGAAATGGTTTAGAGAATATATCTTTGTAAAGATAAATTGCAGTGAATATCTGGCAAGTTATTTAATTTATAGAAAATTAATAAAAAGGGCCCAGTGATTGTTATGGTGCTGGATATTTGGTTGTTGGCCTTGATAGTTAAATAACCGACTATCAATATTTACCTTTCAATGTGTATTTGTGGTCATTTGCTTGAATTTGAATGCTACACTTATTTTTAAAATAAGCGCTCGTTATTCGATTTAGCCGAGAGAGGACCTTTGTGTCATAAATCCCATTCCGAATAGCAATATGTTGTAATGGATAGCATTTGAAGACCGGTGTTGAAGACCGGGTATTTTCGAAAATGGAAGGATTACCGTCGAATGTCTCTGCATCGGCTGATCTCCGATATAGAGATTTTATCACCCTATGTGATGGGAAGTCCGGTCGTGATTAGTGAATATCCGGATTGCAAGGGGTTCTTTGGAAGTGCCTTCGGTTCCGTTCGATCCCGGAACGGACTTGTATGGATGTGTGTCTGACGTTACAATTTGAGATGTAAAGCTGGTTTCTATCAAATATATTTCTGTTGGTGGCGGAGAATTTATTCTCTTAGCTTAACACCCTTCTCTGAGACGTATGAGCTTAGAGGTTATGTAGTTGATGGTTACTAGTGATACATTCCCAAATTGGTAATGTGGCATACGAAGTGCTATTGAGCATTTGTTGATCAAAGCGTGGCTTTTGTATAAAGCATAGCTTTGTGGACGAGACTTCGTCGGACCGCACACCCTGGTAATGGTCAAAACAGGAAAGATGCAGCAAGGTTATTAGGGGATAGCGCCCCCTTAGTGTATGTCATTTCCTTCTGGATAGAGGTGGTATTATGGTATGGGCCCTGATACTTAACCTATGTTGTGCTGCAAACTTATTATTTTGTGGTTGTTGGTGAATCCCGGGATTTAGGTCGGTTGCGACCGGAGGATGACATATTCATGTCAGTAGTTACCCAGCTAAGGGTAACCCGGCTTTGTGTTGGCAGAGATTCGGTTAGGTTCTCGGGGCGTCTTTCCAGAGGCATACCTATGTGGCAATGGGAAGTTTCTTGGCCTGACCATTAGTTGGAAATCCAAACTCCAATACGAAACCCTGTACGGTTTTAGTTGTAGAACCTACCATTTACTTATGGCGGTCACCACTGTTTAGATGGTAGCTATAGTAGGCATAGTGCGAAATGCCTATGTTGGCTAAGATTTATATCATACTTTCGAAATGTTTTCCTACACTTTGCACTTATAGTAATAATATCAAAGAAAATTTGCGTATCAAGCATATTTGACTATCATAAGGAGAAATCTCCTCCAATTCTGCGTTTGCATTGTGTGTGTGTCCGGGAGGCCTTATGGTAGTCTCATTTTCTAATATGCATTGCGAATCTAATTTAAAATATTTCTTTGTTTATTTTTAAAGATAAACTATTTTAAGTTCTCACACCAGTCCCATGACTGACCTGGAGTTTATTGTTCTCTTCCTAAACTCTAGGTGCCCACCAATTTTAACACGGGCAGTCTACAGTCAGGTACCAGGTCATTTTGGAATTCAGGAGATGCTATGGAGCTCAAGGAGCAAGTTGGAAGGCATGGCGTATCAACTAGTATATAGTATTTCTTTTCCGTTATTTGTTGTTGTACACTTTGACAATGTAATGATAATGTGATAAAATGTAATAACTGATATAGTTCTTTGTTTTAAAGATATTCATTTATCTATTATATGTTGTTCCACTGCGATTGTGAGATTTTGATATTGTTTATGTTGCTTTTTCTTTCTTCTTCTATCTTCTACCTCTTCTTTAACCCTAACGGTACGGTTTTCCGGCCTTCGATTGCCCGACAGCTGATACAATGGATGTATTAATGTCGACTTTCGTGAGTCGAAAATCGCAACCTTTACAAAAGAAATCAATATCTCTCAAAGGAACAACCGAAAGTCATGGTGATAATGATAATGATGGAGCAGCAGAATTGGAGCTGATAATAAAGAAATTCAAAAGGTGGAATTACAAATACGGAAATCCAGCTCGAAATCAAAAATTGAAAAGCAGAATAGCCAAAGCACTAGACTACTCAGAAGAACAGAAGATCATCTGTCACAAGTGCAACCAACCCAAACATATCAAGCCCAATTGTCCTCAAAATCGACGCGACTTTGAAAAGAAATCAAAAAGGAGAAGTTTTGCAGCCACGTGGAGTACAAGTGATGAAGATAATCAAAGTACTAGCAGTGAGTGTGAGAAAGCAGATATGTGCCTTCAAGGAAATATAACTGATAGCGACGATGACGAGCCAAGCGAGGTATCAAAACTCACTCACTCAGAATTACTTATATATTTCCACGAAGTAAATGGCTGTTTTGAAAGACTTAGGGAGAAGTATGCCAAACTTGAATCACAGAAAGATACTTTGATAGATTTAAATAAACAACTTGATCAATTAGTTAAAACCTATCAAAGTAGGATCCCTAAGTGTGATAAGTGTCCATTATTTGAAGAAAAAATTAAAAAATCAGAAATTAATATAAAATCACTTGAAAATGAAATTCTAATTTTGAAAGAGAGTGAAAGTACCAAGAGAGAAAATTCTATTAAAAAGTGCACACAATTGTTAAACGAAAATGAATCTCTCAAAACACAAGTCCAACAATTGTCAACGACTTTAGATAAATTTTCAAAAAGTGAAAAGTCATTGAATAAGCTATTAGGGAAGCAAACTGTTAATACAGTTAGACAAGGACTTGGATATAATCAATCTGAAAAAGTTAAAAGCAAAATTAATCAAGTCAATTCTATGTGCACATTTGTAGAAAATATGGACACAATCACAATAATTGTTGGTATAGACCCAAACACGTGAAAACTATACCAATTTGGGTTCCAAAAGGCACAAATATAAAATCTCAAAGTTAAACAAATCTGGATGCCGAAAGGAACATATATAAATAGTTTTGGGTCTCCACAAAATTATTTTTCAAAATATTCTGCCAATAACAATCATGGACCTATAAAAACAAACAGGTCACAAAAATCTTTTATCGTATAGGAGTGGTGGCAGGCTAAGGAACAACAACAGTGTTATCTGGATTCTAGCTGTTCCAGAAACACAATGGGCGACAAAGCAAAGTTCCTTAGCCTAGTATAAAGGTGACAGAATCACAATGGACAACACGAAAAATATCGTAAAGATAAAACAGGTAATGGTATATTTATTTGAACGATATATTAAATGTGATAATCTACACCGTAATATGAGTTAAGTCAGCCAATAATGTGATGATGAAATCATGATGATTTTGATTTTGACTTATTCAAAATTGTTGGCCAATTATATTCTTATGCCAAGAACACTATAAAAATCTGTAGAGTCTTTGAATTACTTTATATATATTAGTTTAGATTAGTAATAGTGTTTTGTTGGATGATAATACATTTAGTTATTTTACAGCTGACTCTATATTCAAGGTTTTTGATTATTTACAGGGTTTCAATTCAAATTCAAGAGAATGTCATTTAAAAAGTTATTAAAATTGATTTTGTGTTTTTTTTGCACACTTCATGGTCTGCTCTATCAAATTCAATTAATGATAATTTTGAGTGAAAGAGAAATTCAGATGCAGATTACACTGGTAATCTAGTAGATAGAAAAACTACTAGTTGAACGTGATTTTTGTTGAGACATTTAGTAACTTCATCGTTTTTCAAAGAAAATATCTACATTTTTTTCATTTCAAATAATTTTCAAATAGCATAAAATTTTCTCATATAACCCCTTCTAGAAAATCATTTTTGACCATGTTTTCAGATCATTCATTTTGAAAAATTGATTTTATAATTATTTTTGAATTTGATTTTAAATGACTATTTTGAGTAATCTGACTCCCTAATAATTATCGAAAAGATAAATGGTGATTGAAAAAGTGATGATGTTGATATTTATCATATATTATGACTCGAGACGGTATAATTAGTAAATTTCTTTAGAAATTTAAACAAAAGTTATAAAACTTTTTATTGGTAAAAAATTCCATGACCATCTCTATTTCTATCATATTACTAACGACCATCACTCATCAAAATTCAATATTGTTTGTCAATATGTGGTACTTTAAACAGGAATCATTCGTTTTTCATTTTACATTTTTAAATAATAATAATAATAATAAAATAAAATTCAAAGTATTCACTCTCATTTAAAAGTCCTCACGGTTATGCATGGGTGAATTACTTGGAATTTGTTATGTGCTTCCATGCTCATTTAAAAGTCCTCACGGTTACGCATGTATGGAACGCATATCAAAATTGATTTTTTTTAAATAAATAAGTTGATTCTAATCCCATTTAAAAGTCCTCACGGTTATGCATGGTTAGAGGATACTTGAATTCATTTTTTAAATAAAATTGGAATACTACTAATCTCATTTAAAAGTCCTAACTGTTATGCATGGTTGGTAGATATTCAACTTCCTTATATAAATATACAACAAATAGACACAACTGTATGGTTTTATATGATGACATCATTCCCATCATTCTGAAAGTGGAATATGTGCCTAACAAAGTATTTTTGATTTTTGTTTGATTTTTTATTGAAATTTAATATTTATATTCAATTGAGTTTTAATGTTGGATTAATATCTATCACTTTATCTCCATTTTTCTAACACTGTTACTCTTTTGCTGATAACAAAAGAGGGAGAGAAAAGTTAAGATTTTGATAAATAAAATCAAGCAAAGGTCAAATATTTTCTATTTGCATCTAGACTCATTTGCATATTTTTAATTGTATGCATATATGAAGGGGGAGCTTTGTGTAGAGAGGAAGCATTTAAATAGGGGGAGCAATTAGATTATATCAATGATCAAATACATTTAACATATTCAAAATCTTAAATATATGTTTGTTATCATCAAAAGGGGGAGATTGTTGAATATGCGATTACATGATTTTTGTTTGATGATAATAAACACACACACACAGATATATATATATATATATTCATTTAAATATATTTGTTAATATGCTATTTTATTTACACAAACTAAGTAAATATTTGACGAATAAAATAAATAACACAGAATTTGAATTCAAACGAATATTTTATTCAAAGAAATATTTATTACAATTTTTTGTATAGTACAATTTTCAAGCTCTCACTATATATATACAACTTCAATTACAATACAATTTTGATTACATCACAATTTCATATTTACATTGCACCTCACTACATATCACTCATTCACTCCACTCGTACTGATCTTCAACTTCATTCCAATGTGAATCCATCATTTGAGAAATCTGCAGAAATATACATTGACGCAGTAAAATTGAAAATAAATTATTTTTGCACTATAAAGTAAAATGTGGATTTTGAAAATAATATTTGCCTCAGTTATTTAGGTTGTTCGTCATCATCTAATTTTGAATTCATCATACACGAACAGCTTGTGACATACAAGTGTATCACTCTATATGCCACAAGGCCGTGCACACCGATATGTACACTTGATAAAATTACAGGGACAGGTGAGCACATGTCAAACCCAAAACGCCGGGTTCAACTCAAGTGCAATAAAAATAATGTTACAATATCAGCATAAGGTCAAACCCGAGCTACAAGCTGGATTCAACTTAGGTGTAATTCGAAAAACAAATCCAAATGCAATAAAATGGTCAGGAGCAACCTCACAGCACACTTGTATACATTTATGTAAATCAGACAAGTACGAATGCACAACTGAAAACATTAATAACACATCACATATACACAGTGCAAAGTGATGAGCTACAGCTCAGTACAACACAACCAAACTGCCCAGGCTCAAAGACACAAATGTCACAGTACATGTTGACCAGGTAGAATCAAAGTGGCAACACATCAAAATTCAGTGTTGACCAAAACTACATCAAAAAAACATAACCAAGAAACAATGCAGACTCAAATATCAAATGCACAAGTGTAGTCTCAACGATGAAGGCCACAAATCCAGACCAGGAAACACACATATATATGTACAATGAAGCCAGAGGCAACATGCATAGTCACACTGCATCAGACCAGAAAACAAAGACCAGGAAACTATACATGAAGCCAACATGAAACAAGATCAAGTCCAACTACCACATAAAGGAATAAACACATGAACTACATAACTCAAGCTAGCATATCATATATACAACAAGCTTCAGATGGTATACAAGTGGTGCAGAATAATGAACAGTGAAGTAAATGCATGCACACTTGTATACATATATACAAAAAACAATTTAAGTGCAGACTCAAGTGGTACAAGACCGAACCAAACACAATACAACAATGCAAATTGGCTCGAAGCAACGCAACAGCGACTTCAAATATACAGAGCACAATGCCACTGCAGTTGCAAATAAGGTACAGACCACACTGGAGTACACATAAAAGCAACTCAACCTCAAGCATCAGGTCGAAATCAATCAGTGACATATATGCATACACACATTAGAACCAGAAAACAAGGACCAAAATCAAATGCAACCTAAATATTTTTTACCATAGTCGAATTCAGTAATGTCAAGTGACCAAAGTCAAATGCAAGTATCAGTTTTGAACAAGACAGAGAAGCAGAAGTTAACAAGCGAAAAGAAGAAAACAGGTCAAGTATGCAACAACCATGAATTCAATCAGTGCCGAAGTCAAGTAAATGACAAGATTAAAGTCAAGGCCAATGTCAACAGTTAATGGCCAAAGTCGAGCACAAAAACAAAATCAACATCATCGTCAAAGAATTCAATTGGCAAGCAAAGTCAGAGCCTTGGAAATCAAGGAATCAGCAAATTCACAAAACCGTGATGACCAAGGCAAAAATATACGAATTGACAATGTCAGAAATCATCGTCAACATTCAATCAATATCGAATGGCCGAGGAGAATTATAGACGAATTCAAACAAATATATACAAACGAAAATCAAGGGGTTCAAACCCTATATAAAAACCCAATCATCATCTGCTACAAAATCATCGAGTTCAAGTAAGCCAAAAACCAGGAAAGCAAAGGGAGTAAATTACATACCGAAATCAGATTCGAACTCGACGCAAATAGAAGCAACCGTGAGCAACTCAAAGAGATAGTCGATCGACAAAGCAAGGACCTAAATCATCATTCGATCGAGCAACTATTGTCGGCAGCTTCTAATTAGAAGCCCTTTGCAAGCAAAGGAAAAAGGAACAGGCCGCCATTATGCAGAGCAAAGAGGAAAGAACGAGCCAATATAATAATAAAAAGAAGAAAAGGGCTGGCCTTGTTTTTAGTTGGGATTTAATAGTTTAAATTAGGGTTTTGTTTTAATTGTTTTTAAATTGTATTTTCTTTTGAAAATTGTATAATTACTAGTCGTGTGACTAGGGGACAAACTACGTGGCATAGTTTGAGAATTCACAACTCAGTGGCTGAGTTATGGCAGGGTTTTGAGAGTAGAGTTAGGTTAGTCAGTAGCGGGTGTCGCGAGTTTACGTGTGCAAGCGTGTGACTACTTAATTTCTAGTAGAAACCTTGGGGGAAGCACGTAGGTAGGGTTTTGCCGAAGCTGGGTAAATTCTGTGTCGTTCTTTTTCTGCATTTATTATTCTGCTGTTGTCTATGTTGCTATTATTTTGATTTATCTGTGTTGAAATAATTTTATAAGCTTCCGCAATAATTTTATAATTAATAGCATCACCCTATTCACCCCCCTATAGGGTGAAATCGATCCTACACTTAGATTAGATATTAGGTAGATTCTCAATAATAGGGAGCCAGATCAAGAGTATCATGCATAAGTTCCGAATTAGATAAATTCCTAATAAGATTAGAGTCTTAGAAGAAGAGTTCTCGTTAGAATGAGCATTGGGTAAGTGTGACGACCCATATTTTTAGCGTTTGAAAATTGACATCCATACTTCACATCATACTCGAATGCAGCAGATTCGACCGTTCAAATCCGATTCGTCGGAGCTTATAACACATTAAGTACAATAACGCAGCGGAAGAAAAAGAATAATATCATATACAACTCCAATGATACAATATCCAAATATACAACAATGATCAAAATCAGAGATACAATGAAATGCTATAGCGGAAACACCGATGAACTAGCAGCGGAAACAACTACAACTTGAAACTCCAAAAGAAACACTAATATCAGCAATCTCCATAGATAGCTCGAACCACCATCAAGTTGTACCAAGCTAAGCAAGGTCAGTCGTCCTAAACAAAAGCTTCAATATCAAAAGTTTTCAAAGAATTCCAAAGAGAAAGCTGAAAGCTACTGAATCGATATCTACTATCTGAAAAACCTAACTCTAGACTGCCCGTGTGAAAAATTGTGGGCGCCCAGAGTTTAGGAAGGGAAAAATAAACTCAAGGTCAGTCATGGGACTGGTATGAGCAAACAAAAACAATTTTATCTTTAAAACAACAACAAAAGATTTTAAAACATTGAAATCCGCAATACTTTTTGGAAAATGAAACTGCCATAAGGCCTCCTACCACACACACAATGCAAGAGCACACTTGTAGGAGATTTCTCCTTATGACAGTCAAAAATGTTTGATACGCGAAAACCATTTGATATTATTATTAGTTCATAGTGCAGAAAACATTTCGAAAGTATAATATCAATCTTAGCCAGCATACCATAATTTTTCGTATGCCTACTATAGCTACCATTTAAGAATGGCAAGTTATACAATTGAAATCGTAAAGGCGCGTATTGGATGATTGGATTTCCAACAAATGGTCAGGCTAAGGAACTTCTTTACTGAAATGGGAACGCCTCTGGAAGGACGCCCCCGAGAACCTAACTGGATCTCTGCTAACACAAGGCCGACACTACCTCATGCTTTAACCAAGCTATAACATAGGTAACTAACACACAAGTATGCCATCCCCGGTTGTTACCGACCTTTATCCAAGAGCTCTCAACACCAACAATCACAAAGTAATAAATTTGCAGTAATCACATAGGTTAAATATCTGGGATCCATACCACGATACCACCTTTTATCAGAAGGAAATGGACATACCCTAAGGGTGGACCCCTAAAAACCTTGCTGCAACATTCATGTTTCGACCATTTTCGGGTTGTGAGGCTCTACGAAGTCACGTCCACAAAGCTACGCTTTTCACAAAAGCCATGTTTCGATCAACAAATGATCAGCAGCACTTCATATGCCACACTACCAAAATGGGAATGTATCACTAGTAACCATGAACTACATAACCTCTGAGCTCGTACATCTCAGAGAAGGGTGTTAAGCTAAGAGAATAAATGTCCGCCACCAAACAAAACTATATTTGATAGAAACTAGCTTTGCATCTCAAAGTGTAATGTCAAACACACATCCATACAAGTCTGTTCCGGGTTCGAAAAGAACCGAAGGCACTTCACCAAAAAGCCCTTGCAAATCCGGATAATCCCTAATCACGTCCAGACTCCCCATCACAAAGGTTGCTCAAATCTCTATACCGGGGCCAATCGGTGCAGAGACATTCGACGGGTTATCCTTTTGCTTTTGAAAATATCCGCTCTTCACCACCGATCTTCAATTGCTATCCATAACGTCGTATTACTATTCGGAATAGGTTATATGACACAAAGTCCTTTTCCGGCTAAACCGAATAACGAGCGCAATATTTAAAAGCATATGGATATATGGGATCTCAGTTAATTCACTACTTATTACCCGAAACATTTCTTTCAAATGGTTAAACAAATTACCATTTACAAATCTTTTTGAACAAAAGATTCACTTCACAAAGTTCACAAAGTTTACTAATCTTTCACAAAGATTCATTAATATCTTTCCAATTTAAATATTTTATACAAAAGATACGCTTTTCAGATCCCTTTTCAATTTGAAAATAAATTCACCAATCTTTAACAAAGATTCATTCATAGCCTTTTCAAAACAAATTTCCTTTCAAATTGGATTAACTCATCCAATCTTTAAATCAAAGATTCAATTTACAGCTTTCAAAATCATTTCCACAAAACAATTCCATTCCAAATCTTTTATATAAAAGATACACCATTTAAAAATGCTCTTCAATTTCAAATCAAGATTTGACTATCTTTCACAAAGATTAGTTAACAGTTTTCAAAAATATTTTAATTTGAACTTGAAATCTTTCAACACAAATTGGAAATTCTTTCCTTATATAAAAGCTATTATTATTTGAAAACCAATAGTTTTCATTTCGGAAAAATCCGATTACATTTATACAAGTTAAAGCCCTTGGGTTAAATTAAAATTCTCAAATCAATACCTTTAAAATGGTTTAAAACCCATATAAACACATTTATAACTTGTATAACCTTTTCAAATCATAATTGCCAAACATAGAATTCACTTTCAAATTTTGAATTCAAATTCAAACCAAATTATTTAAATTTCAAAACTTTATTAAGTTATTCGAAATAACTTTTATCTTTGAAATCCCTTTTCAAAAGCTTTTTATATTTAACCCAAATCCATTTCTGAAACATATGAATTCAAAATTCAACTTTTTAAAATCTTTTCCAAAATATATGTGACTTAACCAATTGCCTCGTGCAATCCATATTTGTGTGTGTATAGTGTGGTCCAGGGGTTTTGCACGCAATAGTGCAACAACATCATCAATCAGCACAGATTCAAATACATCAAATAAGCGGTATAAACTATAACGCTTATCTTTCATTTACAGATCACAGATATATATCACAGATAATAAATTATATTGCAGATCATAGAACAAAGCCAGATAATTCATACCGCAAAACATCAAATATCACGAATACCAAACAATTCAAAGCACTTCATAAAATCCAAATATCCATATGTAAAATTAATCAATTATCTGATCAAATTAATTACTTATGAATAATTTACTAATCCTGGTTAATTGATATTAATTAATTACAAACCACTATAATTAGTCATTCTTTAATCACTTTCATAAATAAATTAACCTTTAATTAATTATTATTTTAATTAATTATCCTTAATTAATCATAAAAAATCAATTAACCTTAATAAATTAATTATCCTTAAATGTAATTACACTAAGTAATTAGCTTTGATTTAATTACATAAAGTAATTATTCATTAATTATCTTTAAAAACATTTAATCTTTAAAAGCAAAATTATTATTATTATTTCATAAATTAACTTAGATTTTTAAGTTAATTATCAGCCAAGAACATTTTAGCTTTTCAATTAACCTCTTAATTATTAAGTTTATTGAAAATAAACTTATAAATAATAGCTATATATCTATCGAAATGCTTTAAGCTCTCAATAATATTATTTCAAACCTTTAATAGATTCCAAATTTAATAAACATTAATTACTTTGGAAAAAATGGTTAACAAATCGTTTAACTCGATTTTTCTTTGAAGTTTGAAACTGCTTTTCGTATTACATTAACAAACCCGAGCAAAACGCATGTTTACCAGAACCTTTGCTCGAAATTCCAGAGCTAAACTAAGAAATAGTCGAGCAAACCATCCCCCGTTATGCTACTTCGAGTCAATCGAACGAATCCCACGAGTTGAACCCGAGGCAAAATCTTCTCTCCCGCCTCCTCTTTAAACTGATATGCTAGATACAAGGTGCACGTGTACATATATTCAGGCCATCTTCGACCGGCACCGCAGCCATCATCACGTCGGCGATGTCGTCGACAATCAAGTCGACGACCCAAAAAACTCGAAAACCATCAATACGGAATCGAGCAAATTCGAGACCAATTGTTCATTCCAGTAACCCACTCGATCGCCAAAACCCAATTCGCTCCACCGCGTGATGACACCGAAGTCCACACCCTCTCAACCACAGCTGCTCGAAAGATCCCGGAAGCCTTTCCCTTAGGTCCGACACCACCCGATGCCACGACGATGTCGAAAATTCCTCGACAAACATCTCAACCCCATCCGCATTTTAAACCCTAAATCGTCTAACTCTGGCCACGACGGCGACCTAAAATTTAAGCGAGTATTTTTCCCACAATCTCCAACTTACAAGCTACCTTCAACCTAAATCTTGAAACTCAATATTTTCCCGATCATCAGAAATTGACGAATTTGTGATTTCTGTTCATCTTAAAAAATTTCCCAAAATACTATCCTAAAATTCTTGATTTTTTTTTAAAAATCATAGTTTGTAAACATCAATTTATTTATATAACCAAAATTTTAAAAAATCACATCTTCGAATTTTGACCCACATCAAGTTTTTACTACGAATTCAAAATTTTGAAATAATTGCTCAGCGAATATCCTTAAATTTATCTTTTAGAAATGATATTATCTTATGACAAACACTTTTCTTTTAGAAATCGAGGCCTAAATTCAACTGTAAAATGAGCAATGGAATTTAAGTCTGATGGTTTGGAGCCTGTAAATTAACAAAGCACCTGTATATATATGTTTACCCATACATGCATTCACATATATATCATTATATACACATACATGAACATGCAGGCTCATCAAATATTTTCACAACAATACTCTCACATATTTTGTCACATGCAAAGAGATTTAAGTTTTAAAAATGGGTGTTTGCTCACCTGAAAAATGGAGACAGATTGGAACAGGCTTCTTATTTGGTTCCAGGTTTGAATGCATTGTAAAAACTGTTGCTTGATATTGAAAAACTTTGAGTTGCTCAGGCTTGAAATTTGAATTTTGTTGTTACATAATTCCAGGTTGAAGATTGGTTTGTAGTTTGCTTCCAGGTTTATCTTTTCTTTCATTATTTTGATTTCCTTTTGATCCTTCTTCCCTATTTTTGATTTTGTTTTGGTTTGTTGTTTCAATTTGATCTACTTTGTGTTTTTTTAGTTCTCAGGTTTTAAAAAAACTGAAATGTGTGAAAGAAAAATGAGCAACTTTGTTATTTTCTTTCTTATACATGTTAATTAAAATTTAGTTTGAGATAAAACATATATTTTCCACTTGTCTACATTAGTTAACACTTGTAATTATATGTTGTTACTTATTTTACAAATGTCAAAATAATCACTTTTATGTTTAAATCCTTGTCTCATATTTAATTTATAAATTTTTATTTTAAAACCTTATCTTATTATAAATTATATAATTTATTTCCTTATGTATATATAATTTTAAAATAAAGTATTAAATCCTTTTATTCATTTTCACACTATTATATTTTTAAATAAATATTTATATATATACATTAATTCCAAAATATAACTTTCATATATATCGTATATCCATCTTCCTATATTCAAATCAAATTCAAATTATCTTATGAAAATCCATTTATATAAACAGATAAACATACATTTTATTAAATTTGGAAAATCCAATTAGATCATATACATATTCATTTCCAAATATTCAAAGAAATTCTCATTTAATCCATACTTAATTCCAAATTATTAAAAAATGTTTATCTTAGAGTTATAAATCCAAATTCTTTTTAAAATCAATTATACACATAAAATTGAACAAACAACCAAACATCTTATTTTATTTAGGAAAATTCAAATAATTACACAATTTATTTCAAAATTTTAACTAAATATCAATTTATTCTTAGTTAAAATCCGAGAATGTTACAGATTCCCCCCTTAAGAAAATTTCGTCCTCGAAATTTGAAAGTATGGGGACAACAAAAGAATATAGAAAGGCAGAGAGATGAATCACCAGATCAGGCTGAATATCTATTCTGCATCGGTTTACCAAATCAGAATATCAAAAATATGACAACAAACTCATTCAATACAAGACATTCGGGTCACCAGATCTACGAATATACAGGAGTATTGATTAGTTCGAAGGATGACTAACCACTCGTAGAATATATCGAGACCCAAAGAATAGACATATATATGGATACAATCCCAAAACTTTTAGTTTAAACAACCAAAATATACGTATCAACCATAGCAACCAAAGCAAATAAACAATTCTGACCCATCTGGAGTTTGTGTCCCATGCAAATATATCAAAGCTTCTTCTCGGAGCTGTCAGAAACCATCAAAGAATTGAGTAGAGATGATGAACAAAGAGATTGATAAGAAAAGATTGTTTCCGTTGTTGTTACAGGGCATTGACCATATGAAGTGGTATTTCCCTGTCCCCAATCTCGTCCTGTTCTTGCACTCATACACACTATCACTAGATAGTAAGAGAATTTACTGAGGCACACGAACGGATAACTTAGGGATATACTCGTTCAAGGGTATACTTCACCCTATCTCCAATGAGTAATGTGTTATACTCCAAAAGCTAAAGTTCAAACTTCAGCTCTGATGCCAAATGTGACGACCCGGATTTTTCACGTTCGAAAATCGACATCCATACTTCACATCGTACTCGAATGCCGTAGATTCGACGGTTCAACCCGATTCGCCGGAGCTTATAACACATTAAGTACAAAAACACAGCGGAAGAAAAAGAATAATATCATATATAACTCCAATGATACAATATCCAAATATACAACAATGATCAAAATCAGAGATACAATGAAATGCTACAGCAAAAACACCAATGAACTAGCAGCGGAAACAACTACAACTTGAAACTCCAGAAGAAACACCAATATCAACAATCTCCATAGATAGCTCGAACCACCATCAAGTTTGTACCAAGCTAAGCAAGGTCAGTCGTCCTAACCAAAAGCTACAATATCCAAAGTTTCCAAAGAATTCCAAAGAGAAAGCTGAAAGCTACTGAATCGATATCTACTATTTGAAAAACCTAACTCTAGACTGCCCGTGTGGAAAATTGTGGGCGTCCAGAGTTTAGGAAGGGAAAAATAAACTCCAGGTCAGTCATGTGACTGGTATGAGCAAACAAAAACAATTTTATCTCTAAAACAAACAACAAAAGATTTTAAAACATTGAAATCCGCAATGCTTTTTGGAAAATGAAACTGCCATAAGGCCTCCCGCCACACACACAATGCAAGCGCACACTTGGAGGAGATTTCTCCTTATGAGAGTAAAAAATGCTTGATACGCGAAAACCATTTGATATTATTATTAGTGCATAGCGCAGAAAACATTTCGAAAGTATAATGTCAATCTTAGCCAGCATACCACAATTTGTCGTATGCCTACTATAGCTACCATTTAAGAATGGCAGGTTATACAATTGAAATCGTAAAGGCGCGTATTGGATGATTGGATTTCCAACAAATGGTCAGGCTAAGGAACTTCTTTACCGAAATGGGAATGCCTCTGGAAGGACGCCCCCGAGAACCTAACCGGATCTCTGCTAACGCAAGGCCGACGCTACCTCACACTTTAACCAAGCTATAACATAGGTAACTAACACACAAGTATGCCATCCCCGGTTGTTACCGACCTTTATCCGAGAGCTCTCAACACCAACAACCACAAAGTAATAATTTGCAGTAACCACATAGGTTAAATATCTGGGATCCATACCAGGATACCACCTTTTATCCAGAAGGAAATAGACATACCCTTGGGGCGGACCCCTAAAAACCTTGCTGCAACATTCCTGTTTCGACCATTTCCGGGTTGTGAGGCTCCACGAAGTCACGTCCACAAAGCTACGCTTTTCAAAAAAGCCATGCTTCGATCAACAAATGATCAGCAACACTTCGTATGTCACATTACCAAAATGGGAATGTATAACTAGTAACCATCAACTACATAACCTTTGAGCTCATACGTCTCAGAGAAGGGTGTTAAGCTAAGAGAATAAATTTCTGCCACCAAACAGAAATGTATTTGATAGAAACCAGATTTACATCTCAAAGTGTAATGTCAGACACACATCCATACAAGTCTATTACGGGTACGAACAAAAGCGAAGGCACTTCACAAAGTAGCCCTTTCAAATCCGGATAATCTCTAATCACGTCCAGACCCCCATAACAAAGGGTGCTCAAATCTCTATAGCGGGGTCAATCGGTGCAGAGACATTCGACGTGTTATCCTTTCGCTTTCGAAAATATCCGGTCTTCACCACCGGTCTTCAATTGCTATCCATAACGTTGTATCACTATTCGGAATGGGTTATATGACACAAAGTCCTCTCTCAGTTAAAACGAATAATGAGCGCAATATTTAAAAGCATATGGATATATGGGATCTCAGTTAAGTCGCAACTTATTACCCAAAACATTTCTTTCAAATGGTTAAACAAATTACCATTTACAAATCTTTTTGAACAAAAGATTCACTTCACAAAGTTCACAAAGTTTACCAATCTTTCACAAAGATTCATTAATATCTTTCCAATTCAAATCTTTTATACAAAAGATACGCTTTTCAGATCCCTTTTCAATTTGAAAACAAATTCACCAATCTTTAACAATGATTCATTCATAGCCTTTTCAAAACAAATTTCCTTTCAAATTGGATTAACTCATCCAATCTTTAAATCAAAGATTCAATTTACAGCTTTCAAAATCATTTCCACAAAACAATTCCATTCCAAATCTTTTATATAAAAGATACACCATTTAAAAATGCTCTTCAATTTCAAATCAAGATTTGACTATCTTTCACAAAGATTAGTTAATAGTTTTCAAAAATATTTCAATACGAACTTGAAATCTTTCAACACAAATTGGAAATTCTTTCCTTATATAAAAGCTATTATTATTTGAAAACAAATAGTTTTCGTTTCGGAAAAACCCGATTACATTTATACAAGTTAAAGCCCTTGGGTTAAATTCAAATTCTCAAATCAATACCTTTAAAATGGTTTAAAACCCATATAAACACATTTATAACTTGTATAACCTTTTCAAATCATAATTTCCAAACATAGAATTCAATTTCAAATTTTGAATTCAGATTCAAACCAAATTATTTAAATTTCAAAACTTTATTAAGTTATTCGAAATAACCTTTTCTTTGAAATCCCTTTTCAAAAGCTTTTTATAATTAACCCAAATCCATTTCTGAAACATTTGAATTCAAAATTCAACTTTTTAAAGTATTTTCCAAAATATCTGTGACTTACCCAATTGCCCCGTGCAATCCATATTTATGTGTGTATAGTGTGGTACAGGGATTTTACACATAATAGTGCAACAACATCATCAATCAGCATAGATTCAAATACAGCAATATATTTGATAAGCGGTATAAACTATTACGCTTATCTTTCATTTACAGATCACAGATATGTATCACAGATAATAAATTACTTTACAGATCATAGCACAAAGCAGGATAATTCATACCGCAAAACATCACATATCAGGAATACCAAACAATTCAAAGCATTTCATAAAATCCAAATATCCATAGGTAAAATTAATCAATTATCTGATCAAATTAATTACTTATGAATAATTTACTAATCGTGGTTAATTGATATTAATTAATTACAAACCACTATAATTAATCATTCTTTAATCACTTTCATAAATAAATTAACCTTTAATTAATTATTATTTTAATTAATTATCCTTAATTAATTACAAAAAATCAATTAACCTTAATAAATTAATTATCCTTAAATTTAATTACACTAAGTAATTAGCTTTGATTTAATTACACAAAGTAATTATTCATCAATTATCTTTGAAAACATTTAATCTTTAAAAGAAAAATTATTATTATTATTTCATAAATTAACTTAGATTTTTAAGTTAATTATCAACCAAGAACATTTTATCTTTTCAATTAACCTCTTAATTGTTAAGTTTATTGAAAATAAACTTATAAATAATAGTTATATATCTATTGAAATGCTTTAAGCTCTCAATAATATTATTTCAAACCTTTAATAGATTCCAAATTTAATAAACATTAACTACTTTGGAAAAAATGGTTAACAAATCGTTTAACTCGATTTTTCTTTGAAGTTTGAAACTGTTTTTCGTATTACATCAACAAACCCGAGCAAAATGCATGTTTACCCGAGCCTTTTGCTCGAAATTCCCGAGCTAAACTAAGAAATAGTCGAGCAAACCACCCCCCGTTATGCTACTTCGAGTCAATCGAACGAATCCCACGAGTCGAACCTGAGGCAAAATCTTCTTTCCTTCCTCCTCTTTAAACTGATATGCTAGATACAAGGTGCACGTGTACATACATTCAGGCCATCTTCGACCGGCACCGCATCCATCATCACGTCGGCGATGTCATCGACAATCAAGTCGACGATCCAGAAAACTCTAAACTCATCAATAAGGAATCAAGCAAATTCGAGACCAATTGTTCATTCCAGTAACCCACTCGATCGCCAAAACCCAATTCGCTCCACCGCGTGACGACACCGAAATCCACACCCTCTCAACCACAGCTGCTCCAAAGATCCCCGAAGCCTTTCCCTTAGGTCTGGCACTACCCGATGCCACGACGATGTCGAAAATTCCTCGACAAACTCCTCAACCCCATCAGCATTTTAAACCCTAAATCATCTAACTCTGGCCACGATGGCGACCTAAAATTTTAAGCGAGTATTTTTCCCACAATCTCCAACTTACAAGCTACCTTCAACCTAAATCTTGAAACTCAATATTTTCCCGATCATCAGAAATTAACGAATTTATGATTTCTATTCATCTTAAATTTTTCCCCAAAATACTATCCTAAAATTCCTGATTTTTGTTTTAAAAATCAGTTTGTAAACACCAATTTATTTATATAACCAAAATTTAAAATATCACATCTTCGAATTTTGACCCACATCAAGTTTTTACTACGAATTCAAAATTTTGAAATAATTTCTCAGCGAATATCCTTAAATTTATGTTTTAGAAATGATATTATCTTGTGTCAAACACTTTTCTTTTAGAAATCAAGGTCTAAATTCAACTATAAACTGAGCAATGGAATTTAAATCTGATGGTTTGGAGCCTGTAAATTAACAGAGCACCCGTATATATATGTTTACCTATACATGCATTCACATATATATCATTATATACACGTACATGAACATGCAGGCTCATCAAATATTTTCACAACAATACTCTCACATATTTTGTCACATGCAAAGAGATTTAAGTTTTAAAAATGGGTGTTTGCTCACCTGAAAAATGGAGACAGAGAGGAACAGGCTTCTTATTTGGTTCTAGGTTTGAATGCATTGTAAAAACTGTTGCTTGATATTGAAAAACTTTGAGTTGCTCAGGCTTAAAACTTGAATTGTGTTGTTACATAATTCCAGGTTGAAGATTGGTTTGTAGTTTGCTTCCAGGTTTATCTTTTCTTTCATTTATTTGATTTCCTTTGATCCTTCTTCTCTGTTTTTGATTTTGTTTTGGTTTGTTGTTTCAATTTGATTTACTTTGTTTTTATAGTTCTCAGGTTTTTAAAAAAACTGTAATGTGTAAAAGAAAAATAAGCTGTTGTTAAATTTTCTTTCTTATGCATGATAATTAAAATTTAGTTTGAGATAAAACATATATTTTCCACTTGTCTACATTAGTTAACACTTGTAATTGTATGTTGTTACTTATGTTACAAATGTCAAAATAATCACTTTTATGTTTAAATCCTTGTCTCGTATTTAATTTATAAATTTTTATTTTAAAACCTTATCTTATTATAAATTATATAATGTATTTCCTTATGTGTATATAATTTTAAAAGAATGTATTAAATCCTTTTATTCATTTTCACACTATTATATTTTTAAATAAATATTTATATATATACATTAATTTCAAAATATAACTTTCATATATATCATATGTCCATCTTCCTATATTCAAATCAAATTCAAATTATCTTATGAAAATCCATTTATATAAATAGATAAACATACATTTTATTAAATTTGGAAAATTCAATTACATCATATGCATGTTCATTTCCAAATATTCAAAGAAATTCACATTTAATCCATACTTAATTCCAAATTACTAAAAAATATTTATCTTAGAGTTATAAATCCAAATTCTTTTTAAAATCAATTTTTCACATAAAATTGAACAAACAGCCAAACATCTTATTATATTTAGGAAAATTCAAATAATTACACAATTTATTTCAAAATTTTAATTAATTATCAATTTATTCTTAGTTAAAATCCGGGAATGTTACAGTAAGAATCCTAATCAGGGCCCTAAATATTGCATCAAACATGTAAGTATAGACACCAAGGACATCGGTATGGTAAGACACCAATGGACAAGAAGAACCTTAAGACAGAAATAAAAAAACCCAACCAAGATGGCCTAAGTTGAAAGAACAAGTCAATCTAAAGGACAAAAGGGTCTTAGCATTAGAGAGTTTATCCAAGTGATTATTATTACATTTGGAATAAAAAAAATAAGGGGGTGACGTCTCATAAGCCTTCATACATATTTTTAACCCTAGTTTTGGCCACCTTAATGGCCTCCTTCATGTAGGATTTGAAATGCTTTTCCATTCTATCATATGTCCAAGACACTTATTCCTTCCTAAATTTCCTAAATGAAATTCTTCGACCATCCCTAGTACAAACAAGAATGTTTGATAAAATGTGCATTGGAACCGAGGGAGAACTCCTCTCAGGTTAAGAAGGTTGGGAATGAGAGACGGTAGAGATAACCATGTCCTATGAGAAGAAGGAATCCTCATAGCAGCACAACCTCTACCTCAACCTCTTCCACGAGCCGAAGGGGCTGCAATCATAACTTCGTTGGTAAATTTATTTTCAATTTCAAGTTCTTGGAGTTTGATTACTGAAAACTCTCAGTAAGCTTCATCCAACTGTTTTTTAAAAATAAAAGTAGACTCCCACGGTCTTGAAACAACCGACTCCGAAGCTCGATTGGTGATCGTCACTGCCTCTAGGGTGGCAGACTCTTCTTAGATATCCCCTCAAGAGTTCATTTTAAGGATTCATTTTCTTCTAAATGACATGGATGTTGGAATCGAGATCGGGATAACATTTCGTCAGTTTGGTTATCGTAACATTAAGACCCCATTGCATGGAGGCATAATCTCTTTCTAGTCTTAAGCAATTAGAACATGATTGTCCTTAAAATGAGATTCAAATTAACATCAGAAAAGGTAGATCGTCGTAAAGATAATTTTATTTCATTCCGCAAAAAATTAATACAGATAGTGAAAAATCAAAGGTACACACTTCATGGTCCTCTAAGATAGGCAAATTTCTCCCTAGTAGCTAAAATGATATTAAGGCCTTTACTGCTAGTATTAGCAAGTGACCCCGAGGGTTTGGCCAAATTGGAGCAAGAGATGTCCTTCCCTGAACCAGCCTATAGTACATCGAGTTTCAAAGAAGAATCTGTTAGAGGCAGCCTAAGGTCAGCTTACGAAATATATTGGGGAATATATTCCGAAACATGTTCACTTTTGAAAGTCTTCCCCTTAGCAATTACTAAGGGGGATGGAGTTACATTTTGGTAGCCCAGAAGATCCTCTGGAGTTATAGTCAAATTTGTACCATAGAATCTTTTTAGGAAAAATTGGCTTTTGTTCTTCGATTAAAGGTCTCTTTGATATAGCTTAGAGAGTTAGGAAAACTCTTGAAAGATCTCATCTCGATCGTCTAACACAAGCTTTAATTGACCCATAATATCCAAGATTTGGTTAGTTTACCTAGAACCCCTAAGCCTGAGGAACTTATGTGATTTAGCACAGGTTTGGTCATGTGTTTCTTGTACCTCCTTGATCTTATTAGACAAGTCTACATTTCTTAATCTACTGGATTTTAGTTGGGTTTTAAGGGTGCTTATGGTTTCTAGCAATCCCAAGTTTCTAATTTGGCTCCCTTCCATAATACTTCATAATGGCAGGTGAAATTCGACCCTTTCTGTTTAAATATGGTTAAAGAGAAAAGTACTTCAGAATAGATGCGAGGAAAGCGGTAAAGAAATAGTTCATTATAAATTCAACACCAAACAAAAATACTACCATAGTCCTCAGCCACAATAAGAAAAAGTAAAAGAAGATTTACCCGAACTATTACAAATCAAAAGTTTAAGCAGAGGATTTCTAAGGTTCAGAATAATGGCGTACCTCTTCTATATCAGCATTCTCCTCTATCGATATAGAGGGCCCTATAACTATCAAAGCTAAAGCTTTTTCGTATTTTGGGGAGAAATTCTTTTTAATCTTCTTGCCATTGGGATTAAAACTTATAGAAAATATTACGTCATTATCTTAGTCATATTCATAGGCATTGTAAAGAATTTTGAAGGTTTGGTGCAGCTATCTTTTCAGCCTCTCCCCTGGTAACCAAGCCAATGACCTTCTCCTTGGCTTCTACTAATTCGTCTTTAGTCTTTTGATGCTTGTCCTCTCGATCTTTTAAAGCTCTCTCTAAATCAGGGATTCTAGTCTTGGATGCCTTTAATTCTAGAAGATTCTTTTCCCTTTCGGCCTAAGCATCCTTCTCGGCCTACTCCTTGAATTCGTCAAATTGTTTTCAATAGTCTCAGATTTTTCCAATTCTCCATCCCGCTTTTGAAACCTCAGTACAAAACCGAGAAGTCGGCTAAAACCTGAAGGAAGGAGGTTTGGATGAAATCTAAAGAGATAGATTTTTTATAAGTAAAAGAAGGTCCATACCAGATTATGCTCCATCTCGTTGCTTATCATCCTCTTTAGGCTGTCCATATTATTAGTTAACTCCACTCGGGAGTTCCACACAATCTTGAATAAATGGGCATCAATAGCGGAACAAGTTACCTCAACCACTCAGCTCACCTGATTCCTCAGAGAATGAGTTAAAGTAAGGACATCTGGGGCAGGCATGACTTTAATGAGAGGGATATTCTATGTTTCCTATATTTCTTAACCTCGAATGGATCCTTCAAAGCTGGTTTTGACCGAGTAGGAACGGAAGAAGTTGGTTTGTTTAGTAGCCACTTGCCTATGTGGAGAACATCATCAAAAGCCACTGTCACATAAAAAGATAAAATAGGTTAGGTGAGCAAGTTTATATTTCACGAAAGTTACATCCTAGAGTACATGTTGTAATATATCTAAATCCGAGGTCTACCCTCAAGAGCAACAACTTGTCTTTGGGTCTTTGTATTTTTGAGGTCAGATCAGGTGGGTACTTCAAAGTGACATAAATCAACTATATCCGAGGACATAGTTTCGGATGAAGGAGAATCATATCCATGGAACTTAGCAGAAGATGACAATAACCGACAGGCCTTGAGATTGGCCTTGGTAAGGACTATGTGCTTAAGTCTTTCCTCCTCTAGGATTTTCATCACTTCCTCATACCTAGCATCATAAAGATCCTTGAGGGTCGAGGTTCTATCCCTCCCAAGTTTAGCTGAGGGATTCAAAAGGGAAAGGATATAAAATAATGGTATGATCAACTTTTTGAAGCAAGAGCATTTTAGACAAGAAGGGTTTATAACTTACAAGTCTCCAGTAGCTCAATAATGATTCAAAGTTCATCTGTTCTCACATAAAACCAATGGGTAGCCATTACTTTGCTAAGTGGTTTGATCAAAGGAATTTTGTTTCAGTATCGAAGAAAATATATGGGAACTAGTGACTTTCTGGTTGACCTACACAAATTGTTCCAATAATGAATCTTGGAAGTGGTCATGCATTAGTAACCATTCTTCCAGTATTATATACTAAAGCGGATAGAGTAATATACGAGATGACCCCAAATTAGATTGGATTAAGTCCATTAAATTCAAGAATGTTGATAAACAAAGGGGTAAGGGGAAGCAATATTCCATTTGCTAGGTACTCTAGTGTCTAAGTGAAGAACTCTTCATGGGGATCACTCCAGTCGTCATCTAGACTTGGAACCCTAACCTCGACTCCATCAACTCCATGGCTATCATTCCATTTCTCTAGCACCTTTTGATCGGTCATTGGTTTATCCGTCAAAGGGTCTATGACCAATGTTAAGCTAATGACTCAATAAAAATTCTGAAACCTCTACTAGAAAGGCTTATGGTCTTACAGTTCTAAAGGAGAATTGGGCCTAAAATTAGATCTTTCAGCTTGAATTAAAAATTCAGAATTCCCCCAAACAACCAATTCATTAATAAACAATTATCGACTTAAGTTAATGAAAGATTTGATTTGGAGACAAAATCTTAATCTACAAACAACAGGCATCATGATTTGACCGATCGAATGATATCTTAAATCGAAATCAAATACTGGTATCATGGTAGTAATTAAAATGAATTTTTTTGTAAATTCGAAAAAGAAAAATGCTCACAAATACTGATAGCGGTAAAGAACGCTAATAAAGTCATAGAAAAGATCAAGGACTTACTGCTTGAGTCGAGAAGTTGTAGTAATTTGTGAAGATTTCCAAGCTTTAATAACAAGTGCAGTTATTGATAATATGAGTAAGAAAGAAGAGGAAAAAGGATTTATTTAAAGCCCAGAACCAACGGTGGAGGTTACCTAGTCGATAGAATCTTAATCATAAATTATGTACGGTAGTACCAGAGTGCAAAATCGTAGGATAAAGAAAAGGAAGACACTTTTCCAAAGAGACCAATAGAATCATGATAATTTTCATGAGCATTTAATGCAAGATCAGGAGCTATCCTTCTAGAATCAGATCTTGGCTTCCCTTTTTATAGGTCAATACCTTCTTGACCTTATGGTCTAGTTTATCCTTTGCCTTTAGACACATAAACAATTTTTCTTATCATTTAGCCTAGATGACTTAAGTGACAAGCACAATTTCAAAAAATTTGGCCTCATGGTCCCAAATTAGATTTTTACACTCGATGCTTAAACAATTTCATTTATCACTTAGCCTAGATGGCTTTAAGTGACAAGCATGATTTCAAAAACTTTAACCTCATGGTCCCAAATAAGATTTCGCCTCTCGACACTTAAACAATTTCTCTTATCACTTAGCCTTAATGGCTTTAAATGACAAGTATGATTTCAAAAGAAAATGGACCTTATGTTTCAGTTAAGATTATGCCTTCCGACTCAAAATTAACATTTGATTCCAAGCAAAGTAGTCTAGTTTCCGAACCCAAGTTGAGATTTCTCCTTTCGACATTCAAGTCACCCTACTTAGAATCAATATCGTACCTCCCATATACACATAATGTAGACCAAACTTGGAAGATAATCAAAAATATATTACACTCATCCACATCAAAGTCCACTCCATATCTAGTATACGAAGTGAACATTGTGGGGGCATGCGTTACATCAAAATGTCTCAATAATAAGAGTAGCGAGTATCTTCCTGAGAAGTCTCAAATCAACTAACTATGTGTATAAGGAGAGGTTACGCCATAGATATATAAAACGGAGAAAGTCGGCTTGTATCAAAAGGATAATTTGGCAGGCCGAAGGACAAAGCCCATCAGGATGTCCAAGGTTCGAAGCTTTAACTTAATATAAGAAGATAACAAACGAATCAAATATGAAGGGGCCATTTGCATGGGAAACAAGTCACTAATCTATGCCTCCTAACTTGCATCGTTATATGTTGAGAACAAGCTCAAATCGTAGCCACTCCAGCAAGCCAAGGAGAATACTGTCCAACAATGGTGTTACAGCATACTGACTATAAACAAGCCGCAATCATAAGGCGCAAGGATCTTTAGGCACTAAAAAAAGAATTAAGATATAAAATCATATTGTACATTCCTATATTATAGCTCTCTTTACAAACTCATTAATGGTGGAAATATAGAGATTCAATTTAATAAGCTTCTCGACTAGAGAAGAGTGACCAAATAAGGAAAGGATAGTTGACGTAGAGACTTTTGGCCCAAACCACTACAAAGTCTCGTTGTTTTTTACTTTCTGTACTTTACCTACTATGCATTTGCTATTGCGATTTTTGGTTCATAATCTTGTAGCTTAAGCTTGATTGCATCACAATTCAATAGTCTCTTCGTCGCATTTAATAATCCAACCAGCTACCAGAGCTATACCTTCGGATCTTGGGTGTTGGTGTAGACCAAATTTTGCGCTAACAAAGGATCTTAAGACTAATTAAATGCTAGAGGGGGGTGAATAGTGTTTTTAACTTATATGAATCTTTTTAAAATTCTTTCAAGATTATTATTAAACAGTGTAGAATGAACAATCACATATGCACATACAGATAAGTATAATTGTAGTAAAGTAAAATTAGAGAATTAAAGAGATCACACTAGGTATTTTTGTACTGTTTCGGAGTTATCCTACGCCCAGTCTTGTACAATTGCTTGTACAGATTTCTTTTCGAAATGTCAATTTTTCCATAGGAAGAAGGCAAACCTAATACAATCTCGATTTCAAGACTACGAGACATATCC
The DNA here is from genome assembly GCA_030765085.1 of Allium cepa. Lineage (NCBI taxonomy): Eukaryota > Viridiplantae > Streptophyta > Magnoliopsida > Asparagales > Amaryllidaceae > Allium > Allium cepa. Next base: position 561,875,427 of record CM060938.1, read on the forward strand.
TCCTACTTTTCCCAGCTTAGAGTACACCCACTTGATTTGGACGGCTATAAACACACCCATCAGATTTCCTGGCTACCAAGCATGCCCAATTGATTTGAATGGGCTAAAATTACATCTAAGCAATTACAACTAGAGTTGACGAATTTTCCAAAGACAATTTCTTGATCTTTTGTTATAATAGATCCTATAGCCTCTTGAGTAGCACTTTGATCTTGATTTAAGAGAGAGATGATTGAAATCAGATAATAAACAGTAGTGAATCAATGCAATAAAGATTGAATTGATTCTAGTTGAATTTAAAGAGATTTGAATAAATTTTACACTAGAAATATTGGCAGAGTAAGAGGGGAGAAGAAATAAGAAATTAGTTATTGAAAAATTTGTTTGAAACCTCATACTTATAGAGAACAAATAGACATTTCCATTCTCGAAGAGTTACGATGAATAGACCCTTCATTTCGAAATTTCAATTTCAAATTAGCGGCATGTTTGTCGACATACTTATAAGGTAAATGTTGACTATCCTTTTGAGAATTTAAAACTCTTTCGTTTTTTAATATTTTGAAAATCTTATGCTTTGTAAAATATTTTGATACTTTTTAAAATAATTTAAACATAGTTTATAAACATTTTAAACATTGAAAAACTTCTACAAAATATTATTATATATATTTTAAAAGTAATTTGTTTTCAATAGCAAAGGATAAGAAAATGGGAAATAAATATCAAAGATTGCTAACAGGGACTTTAACAATATTCTATGACTCTATACACTATACCGTAGTCTTAAGATCTTCATATCTTAGTCTTTATACTCATGGTCTTCAATTCCATTTTTTGTGTCTTTACACTATACAGTCTTTGATGCAACACCTATATAATGTCTTGCGCTATATACTATATAACTTGGCAAAACATTAGTATCCATATTTTGTATAAATGTATTTTTATCAAGGTTTTTATCGTCAAAATCAATAACTGAGGTGTTAACATAGGGGTCGACCGGTCATTGGCTAAATTTTAGGGTACTTTAGATTTTAAGTGTCAAATTTTAATTTTCATCTAATTTATGTCGATAGCTATTTACCGCGAACCCTATTTACTAATTCAACCAGTCCATATTCTAAATTTTAATATCAATTTGTCAATCCTTGGTTTACAAATTTAGGGATTACGAGTTTACAATTTAAATATAAAAAGGTTGTGTAAATATTTGTAACAACACAAAATTTAACTCATAATAATTAATTCGTTAATTAAAGAAATAATAAAATAACTTTGTGGAATTATCAAAATCAAGCCACGGGAATTACACAGTTGTGCCTATGGTAATTTTCTGGTCAATTTCCATATATAGAACGTCCGAATCCGGGCTAATATGAGCTAAAAACAAGATAAACAAGAAAAGAAGAAAAACGGAAATAATAATATATTTGGCTAGGTCGACCCAGGGGTCCACCTAACCAAGCCCTAGCCTATTTCGTAAATTTGATGAGCCGTGTTTAGGACACCCGATAGATTCTTTGAGTGGTTGGTTATGCCTTTTGGGCTAACTAATGCCCTAGCCTATTTCGTAGATTTGATGAGCCGTGTTTTTAGAAATGTCCTATACAAGTTCGGGGTGGTAGTCACGAACGACATTTTGATGATTTTCCAAGATATGGAAAAGCATGTTATTCATCTTGAAGAGGTTCTTCATATGCTCCGCGTTTATCGATGGATGGCAAAATTCTTGTAGTGACACTTTTGGGGCAAGGAAGTGCATTTCTTGGGGCATAAAGAAGGTCTACACATGGTAGGAGTTTGAGAAACAGTTTTGTACATTTAGGCTCGGATTGTAAAAATCCATAGAGTGGCAGGCAAAGGTTGGGGATGTACAATAGAAAAGGAGGTAAGCCACGTGTAGATAATTACAGAAATTTTCATATAAGTAGATTTAATGGTAGTACCTTAGAATAATATGAGTATAGGAACAAAAGACTTTAAGAAAGGAAATGAGATTTCCAAGGTTTAGGAAGGATACTCCTAGGGTACTAAGTAGGAAAATCCACTTTTTGTCTAACCCAATAAAGTGAAATTATTAGAATTGAAAAGAAGAATAGTCAATATTTTTAAAAGTAAATACTGGGTTTTTGGAAATATGATAAGAAATTTAAATTGGTTTTTATATGATATAAATTTTGCTAAAAAAGTGAAATTCTTTTTGAAGAATTATAGAGCGTATATAGCTCACTAGTTTCTTTGAAAGTAAACAAAGATTTTAAACATAAAAACCTAAAATGTATTAGGTAACGAAAATATAGATTACAACATCTATTGTTGTAGTAGATGTTTTCGTGAAAATAAAGGAAGCATAGACTATAATGCTACTGTTATAGTAAGTGGCTCCCAAATGTAATGTTTTTACATGGTAGATGTAGTTTATTAGTATTTATTTTTAATTAAATTCATACACTAGTTTTTTTGGGTCGTAGCAACTGTGTTTTATGAAAAATTTGTTTTAAACCCAAATAAAAATGTATTTTTAAAAGATAATTTCTAAGAATAAAAATAAAAGTGATTTGGGAATACATCTATTAATTAAAGAGGTATAAGAAAATGTTTTCTGGCTATGGATATATTAAAACAGTTTTAAAAATGAGTTTTTCTGAAAAGAAAAGAGTAAGTTAGATATTAGAAGATGTCTATCATAAGAAAATATAACTTAAACATACTTTAGTCTATTGGAGTGAAAAGAATAATAGTATAATTTTTCTATGAAAGCAATAAAAATGTTTTGTGCAAGTTACAAGGAATGCATGAAAGAGATATATATGGTAAGGGAGCACCATATTTTGTATAGCCTACTTCAAAAAATATAAAATAAATTCCTTGTAATTTCACAAAAACATGAAATCCTCTTTTAAAAGGTTCATAGAAGATTTTAGTTTTAATAATTTCTCATAGGAGAAAGTAGTTCCAATTCGTTAAGTATGTGACCGTTAGGTGTAATAAGAATATATTTTGAAAATACATAAGGATATTTTAAAAGGAAATGGTTTAATGAAAAAGTAAATAAGTTTTTGAAATGGAAAACTTAATAAAAGTAGAATTTGAAAATTTAAATTTTGTAGAAAATTGAAAAGGCTTTTAAAAGAAAACAAGGAATAAGTTTTGGACATAGAATTTGAAAGTTTTTCCCTCTAGGATTAGGAAATAATGTAAATTCAAAAGGATGTAAGGATGCAAATCTAGAAACATAAAATGTTAAGAAACCGAGTATTTTTGAATTTAAGAAGAATTTAAAGATTACACTTTTTAAGGACAAAGATTTTAGGATTTGAAAATTTAGAAGTCTTAATTTTTGAAGTGAGAAAATAAATACCAAACCAAACTCCTAAATGTGGAGTATTTAGGAATCATTTCCTAGGTGTAACGAAAAAGGTGCATGGCTACAAAGGAGACAACAGTAATTACTTTTGGAAGTAATAATAGAGTTTCCGCAGAGTGTATAGAACCCTAGTTAGAACCTAGGAATGTTGATTCATGTGAGCAGACTAAAGAAGAACAGTAAAATGGAGTTAGTAAAATTGTAAGAAATGCATGGTTGGGGATGGATATTCCTGATTTTGGAAGAGCTTGGTAAAAGCATATTTCTTTAGTGGAATTTGCATAAGATAGTAGTTCTCGAGCTAGCATTGAAGTGGAACCTTCCGAAGCTCTTTATGGAAGACCGCGCTGGTCGCCTTTGTCTTGGATAGAGTCTACAGAGGGATTGCCTTAGTTTCAACACGGTTAAAAAGACTAAACTAGATTTGATGAAAATTCGCATCTTATATCCGTATTTCTTTGATAATAATTTTTTGAATTCCCCACTTTCCATCTTTAGTTTTGAATATGTTCTTTCCTTCATTATCCTTTGAGAGGGTAGAATTTAGGATTTAACATATGAATGGTAGGATTTGATGCAAACATGTTACTAGAACATGTTATGAATGATGGATGCAAGTGGTTGCAAGTGTTTTCTAGTGGATGCTAATGGACGCATATACTACACTAGGCACTTTATCTCTTAGGGATCGGCCTAATTAGGACACTAGAACATATGCATCCATATGTGTGCACATTTTATTTTATTTTTCATGGTTGCTATAAATGGATGTTTATCACATGGTTGTTGCATTTGGATGATGATTGAAGCACACATATAGAACTATCAGTTACACTAGGAATTTTTGCATTCATTTGGATACATAGCACAAACATGATTGCATAAAAGAAGGTCAATTGAATTAGTGGACCGCCTAATCTTTTGCATTAGTTAGGGGCATTAACACTACAATAATTGCATAAGTAACATAAATTGCATTAGAAAACTTAAGGGCAATGGATGAATGGTTGATGATTGAGTAGTTGGGTGTAGATATTAGATGAAAACATTTATTTCATTCTTTTATCCTTATAGATTTCGGGGACGAAATCCCTTAAGGAGGGAAGAACGTAATAACCCGAAATTTAACTCATAATAATTAATTCATTAATTAAAGAAATAATAAAATAACTTTGTGAAATTAGTAGAATCGAACCACGAGAGTTGCACCGTTGTGTCCGTGGTAATTTTCTAGTTAATTTTCATATATAAAACGTCAGAATCCGAGTTAATATGAGCTAGAAACAAAATAAATAAGAAAGAAGCAAAATAGAAGAACAAAAATAATATATTAGGCTAGGTCGACCCAAGGGTCAACCTAACCAAGCCCTAGGTCGACTGGCCGGTCGACCTAGGGGAAGGGGCGGTCGACCGCCCTGTCGACCCGCCTATGGGTAAGGAACGAAGAAAGTTTTCTTCGTTCTAGAGGTTTTTGAACACGTATTTTTCATTATTTTGCCTCATCTGGTCCCTTCATGCTTCTATCCGATGGAACCTATTCAGCCTATGATGTGGTTGCATTCTATTCAGTCTTCAAATCCAACGATTTGAGATCCACTTCTACCCTTATAAATAAGACCCTAGGCCTAACACTTTTTCTCATTATAGATTTTATCCGCTTGGGTTCTCCTTCTCAGGAAGGACCCTAAAAGGAATAATTTTTCAAGGAGAAAATATTTTTAATAAAAATATTTTAATACCCCCAAGTGGATCCGAAAAGACCAAAAGGGAAGAGCTTAGGATCACAGGTGAGTGATTGTAATTATTTAGATTTTTTAATAACGTAAAATAATAGGGTTTTCAATAGTTGTAATTTTACTACAATTTTTGGAATAATCCTTTTAGTAGTTTATTTACAGTTTTTAGAATTATTTTCAGTCTATTTCTTTTAGCTATTCTTTCAGTTAATTTTAGTTTATTTCTGTTAATTACTGCTTTTCCATTTATTTAAAGTTTATTTACAACATTTTAATTTATTTACTATTATTTATGCGTTATTTACATCTTTTTCCTACATTTTGGGTTATCTTCTATTTTCATTTTTCTTTTATTTCTCCTTCTTCTTCGTGTATGGATTAGAATAGATTAAATGTGAATATGGATTAAAATTATAAGAATACTGAAATAATGGAAGATATGATGTAAATTGTAAAGACTATAATAAAAATTGAATGAAGACTGAAATTAAGTCTGTATATGTATGTGATGATCTACTGTTCTGTGATGTGTTTTACATTTGAGTTGTTATATTTTGTTCTGTTAGATCTTCTAGCCATTATAGTTTTGTATTAAGTATCTATTGGATATGTCGATCCACTAAAAAAAAAATATGCTGCATTTATCGACGTATACAGTAGATAGTTAAGACAAGGCTATAGATGTTCGCTCCTATCCAGCTCTATTCTCCGTATTAGCAGACAGTATTACCTTGTAATACTCTTTGCTAATATGGGTCTCGGAGTGGGGCGTTACAGTTTGGTAATTATGATATTAATGTTACAGATAATCGGCCCAGTTATAACTTAAAATTATAACTAAAAATGAGTATAAGATGAAAGGAGCTTATTTTTTTACGCTTAGACTTTTGGGTTAAGTAAATAAGATAAATTATAACGTAGATTATAATAAGAAAAAGAACAGAATGAAGCTTATTTTAAGACTAAGGATAAATTAATAAGCACAGATAGCAAGAACAAAAGTAAAAGATTATTTAAATAATTTATCTATGTTAATAAGAAAAAATTAAAGTCGGACCTACACCAAATAACATTCCCCTATTATATCTATGGACACGGTGTTTCACATAATCCTAAAGAAAGACGAGGGGCACGCTTATGCTAATAATGGTAGTAATTGATCAATAAGTAGAAGCCCAAATCTTGGGGATTTGGGCAAGGGGTGCAACTAGATATTGTTTAGATGATGGGCCAGTACCAACAGCATTTTCCCTATTTTCTATGGACACAGTGATCTCGCATTAGCCTAATGAGAGGCACGCTTATGCTGGAGCTTAAGGTAATAAGAAGACCTAATAGGTGGAATAACAGGTAACATGAGCATGGTGGCGGTTACGCGTGTGACTTCTATTCGGGTGCTCAGTAATCGTTATGAGTTCCAAGTGCTTAGTATGTGTGCCTTTCGTTGGCACCATTATGTTCTGTGTAGGGAGCTATATAATGTCTAGTCCATAATAGATACTTTGTGTGTCATTCGTAGACACCATTTCTGTGTAGGGAGCTATATAGCGTATAGTCCGCAGTAAGGTCTATAGAGTAGCAGACCGATCAAAGGGTAGAATTAGGATTTCAGCCTAATTATAGGATTAGGAATTCAGCCTAATTAAAGAAACTATCAAAGACAAGTGCAAAAAATCAAAGTTGATCAATTGTGTTAATTTAGTAACTCGTATTTATTTTCAGCTTATCCCTTCTTCCTATTCTCTTTGTTTCATTTATATATCCTAGAACTGTTGTAAGGTCTATTACTTTTACTTAGCTTCAAGATTCTAGTAATTGCTATCATTCACCAGACTTTTAGTCTGACCCACTTCTCTATTTTTCCCCTTCCCCCCATAGGCAATCAAGGAAGAGAACAGTAGGTTGCAGTTGTTTGGAGGTTTCTTTGAAGGAGATTCCACTATGCACTTCCACTTCTTTTATTTCAGCTCTTTGTTCTTTATTTGTAATGGCACATGTTAAGGAATAGTTGTACTCTGATTTTTGAGACTATGGTTTTCTTTAATTTCATAAGACATATATGTATGGTATTTTGACACGTGATGTATTTGGTATTTGGTGACTTATTTGGTTTTTAAAGCGGTTATGAAGTTCTGTTCTAAATAAGTTATTATTTAAATTGTTTCCATTGTTTTTACCTATTTCTATCTTGTGAATCTTAGTCTCTGCTAGGTTTAGTTTATACCTACAACGCACCATGCCTTCTAGTGTGTCCTTTTGGGTATACTAAGGGGTGTGGGGTGTTTCAATATTAGCATTAAGTTCAACAGTTTACAGTGATTTCAATTCTACCACAGATTATAAGTTTTCAAATTAGGGTTTTATAGTTTTCAAATTCGATTTCTAACACCCTAAATCAATTAGAATAATTAATTCTAATTGTAATAATCATCTATCCAAAATTGTTCCCACTCACCTCAAGCCTAAGCTCTTGCATATGCTTTGCTTAAATATCACCCCTCTGTACGCTAGCTCTGCTTACTCCATTTGGATTCATTTCTTATGGTCTTCAAGGTTGTTTTAATTTTGATTTTTGAAGAATTTTAGGGTTAGAGAAAGTGTTTGAATCAAGTAGAGTTTCATTATTGTAAACCTTTATAGTTTCCGCAGATTTTAGCGTTAGGTTAGGATTTAATTTATAGGTGTTTGTAATTAGTTTAGGACATTGGATCTAACCTAGAGAATCTTTAGGGTCATCACGTACGCTCGTCTTAGCTTGGCCATGAAGTAACTAATCACCACCGTTCGAACACATCATGAAGTAGCTAATCACCTTTGGTTTTTCCAAGTCAACGGTCGGCCGCACATCACCATGGATCGACCGCTATCGGTCGACCATTGACCCTTCTAGGTCGATCGATCCTAATGTTAATTTGTGATTTTTTAAAAAATCTTTATTCCGTTTTCAATTCTTCCAACGCCCGTAGCTTTCCCATACTAGCTCAGATTTCGAAATGTTAATATAAAAATCATCCAGAAAATCGCAATGAATATAATGATGCAAGTTTCATAGCCAAATTCTAACATCTATGAAAATTTTATTTTTAGTCCTTGTTTATTTAATTTAATTTTCTCATTAAATTTTCCTGTTAAATTTTCTGGTGTGTTACATTCTCCCACCTTAAAAGGATTTCATCCTCGAAATCTCCAATATCCCTAAAATCTCCAAAGGATGGAAAAATATAAATTATACACGTAGCAACCAATAGCTACAACCATCTACTTATCCATCATCCTTGGGCAGTCATTGTCCTTAGAAATTTTCTAATGCAATATGTACATATTTATGCAATGTGAAATGCAACGTAAATATATAACAGTGCAAAAAGTAGGCTATCTACCGATCTAGTCGACCTTCGGTCATGCAAATGCTCATGTCATGCATCCAAATGTATGCAACATCCTAAGTGAATATACTTACAATTCTATATGTATGCATAACCATTTCAACTTATATGCAACATCCATAAGCATAATATCCACTAGCATCGCAATAGTCAAAAGATAAGATGCTACAAATATATGAGTATATATATATATATATACCTAGAGGATATATCGTCCTAAATGTGTAAAAGATAACAGTCTAAGTAATACATCCAAATACATCTACTAAAATCCATCGTCCGTAACACGTCCTATTGACATGTTTGCAACCATTCCTCCCATCCAATGGTCTCTACTTAAAGGGTATGCCAAGTTAAGTCCAATTAAGTCCTATACATAAGTACTCTATACTTGCTAAACTTAAATTGAAACGTACCGGAGAAGAGTTTTGGGGGTAGCATGAATCTTCTCCTAAGGCTCTCATGTACCCTCCGCTAGATCATCCCCCCATTGGACTTTAACAAGTCTAATCTCCTTGTTACAGAGTCACTTTTTTCCATGCTCAAGGACATGGGTAGGTGAACGACGTACAAGTGAATCTCTCTCAACCTTCACCTCTTCTAGCTAACTCGGCTTGACTATGTAGCTGTATCGTGCAAGAACTTCCGCAAGTGTGACATATGTAAACAACATATACCCCCGTTAACTCTCTGAAAGCTCTACTCTATACGCCAACTTCCGTACTCTACCAACTATTGAGAAAGGCCCTACAAAACTCGATGCTAGCTTTCCTGACCTACCAAACCTCACAATTTGTCTAAGGGGTGAAACTTTCACAAACACCATGTCCCATACTGCGAACTCTAACTCTATATGTCTCTTGTCAGCATAAGATTTCTACCTATCCTAAGCGATCTTCATTCTCTTATGAATCTAGTCCACCTTCTTCGATGTCTTCCTCGCCATATCTAACCCAAGAATAATCCTATCCACAGTGTCCCTCCAACACTACGGTGATCTACGGGGTCTATCATATAATGCCTCGAATGGAGCCGTCCCAATGCTAGCCTGATACATATTGTTGTAGTTAAACTCCACCAATGGAAAGCGTCCTCCCAAGAACCTCCAAAGTCCAAAATGAAGATCCGTTATAAGTCCTCCAATAACCGATTCACTCTCTCCGTTTATCCATCTGTCTACAAATGATATGCGGTGTTCAAGCTCAACTTAGTCCCTATAGCCTCCAGTAGGCTCCTCTAAAAGCTGCTAGTGAAAAGAAAATCTCGGTCGCTAACTATACTAGTAGAAACTCCATGTAACCTAACGAACTCTCTCATATATAGAGTCGCCAATGATGTCGCCGTCCTCATACTCCTTACTGGTATGAAATAAGAGCACTTGGTTAACCGATCGACTATGACCTAAATGCTCTCATTCCCTCTCCTACTACTCGGCAAACCATCTACGAAACCCATAGAAATACTTCCCCACTTCCACTGAGGAATATCCAATAGCTGCAATAATCCTTCTAGCATCTTTTGCTCAGCCTTTACTCTTTGGAAAGTCATACATTTAGCTACGTACTTCGCTATATGCTTCCCCATATCGGGCCAACAAAAAACTCTCTTCATGTCATGATACATCATGTCACCGCTGGGATGAATAGTCATTCTAGATCGGCGAGACTAAACTAGTACCGCATCTACCAAATCCACTCTATAAGGAATACAAAGCCTACCATCCCTCCATAACCATTCTCTCTAGTCAATGGCATAATGCCTCAAATGGCTCGATGAATCCCCTCTACCAATCCTACCAATAATGTCTACAAACTCCTTGTCCTCCTTTTGCCTAGACCCAATAAGCTCCATTAATTAGGCTGCATATCTAAAGCTGCTAGTAATCCCGGAGTAATATCTGATGGTCGTCGGAAACGAAAAGTAGAAATGTACTTCAAATTCCTCCACTCCAAGAACATGGAACTCAATACTGCACTTTTTATGCTCAAAGCGTCAGCCACTACATCACCTTTGCCCGTGGTATATGAGGTAGCAAAGTCACACAATGCCAAGAACTCCATCCACCTTTGCTGCCTCAAATTCAAGTCCTTTTAGAAGAATAAATACTCTAAGTACTTGTGATCCATACATAGCTCAAATTGCTCTCTAAAAGATAATGGATTCATGACTTGAACGCAAATACAATCTCTGCCAACTCAAGATCATGAGAAGGCTAGTTTCTCTTGTGGGTCTTTTGTTGCTGACTAGCATAACTCGCCACCCTTTCTTCTTACGTCAAGACCGCTCCTAACCCCATACCACAGAAATCGATATAACTATAAATGGCTTCATTCCGTCGACTGATCCCAAAACTGGTGCACTTATCAATGCCCTCCTCAATTTGATAAAAGCTATTCTTATTTTGCATCCCATGAGAAAACTAGAATTTTCTTAGAAAGATGGTTTAGAGGGGTAGAGACCTTCGTGGACCTTTGTGAAGTCCTTAATGAAATTCTGTATTATCTTTCCAAACCAAGGGAACTTCTCACCTCCGCGGGGTTCTTCAGAACATGCCAATCTCGAACTAATGATACCTTATTGGGATCAACTACTAAGCCACCTTTGACGATGTATCCCAAAAAGCATACATTTTCTCTCCAAAAGTGTCACTTCGAAAACTTCTCCTTAAGCTTTTGCACATGGAGTGTACTGAGCACTTCTATTAAATGCAAGGCGTGCTCTTCCTTGCTCCTTAAGTACATTAAATATCATCCACAAATACTATGATGAACTTGTTAAGCAACCCTCCAAAAACTCAGCTCATCAAATCAATAAAGTTGGCAACTGCATTGGTCAGTTCGAAGCGCATTGACTAACCACTCATAAAGTCCGTCGAGTATACGAAAAGCTGTCTTCTGGATACTGTCCTCAACTACAAGCAGCTGTGGAATCCAATAGCAAAGTCAAGCTGTGAGAACACATTAGCTCCAACTAACTGATCAAAGAGATCGTCTAAATGGAGCAGTGGATACCAATTCTTTTTGTCGGTTTATTCAGTTTCTTATAATTGACGTAGAGTCTCAGAGAACCATACGCCTTGATGGAAAAGTCGATCGGTGCTCCATATTCAGAAATTCTCCTCTTGATAAAACCCTTCTCCCATAGCTCGTTTACTTGTTTATTCAACTCGCGTTACTCTTTTGGAGCCATACATCTTAATTGTAAAGCGATGGGTTTAGCGTTCTCAACAAGATATATCCTAAACTCGATCTCTCTCTGGAGCAGAAGACCGGTAACCTTAACTAAAAAATCTAGAAAATCTCTAACTACAGGCATTGAAATAAGCTCATCATGTGATAGGTCCAATGAATATAAGTAGCTCAACGTAACTGATCCTTGGGGATCACAATAAACTTCCAAGATACACCTACAACACGTGCTCAACCTAACAACCTCCCTATCACAGTCTAAAATAGCCCCATACATCATTATCCTGTCCATTCATAATACCAACCCAAACCTAGAAAATCCCAATATAAAGGCATCATAATCAAATTCAACCCCTAAAATAAATAGCTTCAAACCCCTACACACCATAGAAAAATAGGTCGATCCTCCTACGGGATTTAACACGACTATAGGGTCTATGACCATACTAATATCTATGTGTAAGTCATCAACAAATCTGATAGAAATGAAAGAATGTGAAGCCCTAGTGTCAAATAACACGCAAATGGATAAATCGGGAAAAATTCAACACACCTTCGATCACCACTTTCTTTCCCTTATCCACCACCGGCTGTGAACTCGATCCAGGGACTGGCACCAATACATAAGCCAGAACCACCTAAGTAGAAGTCTTAGTAGAAGCTCTTGGTAGTGCTATGCAAGCTCACTTTAGATGCCCATACGGATCGAAGTTATAACACTTCATCTTTAAGCAATCTATTTTGCACTCCTTAGAAAAGTACCCCCTCCTTCCACACTTCCTACACTGCATGTCCTTCTTCTATATCTCCCCCATAGGCCCAAATCCTTCCTTCTTCTGATTTTTCTGCTGCCCCTTCTCTCCAGCCTTCTCAGGTTCCTCCTTCAATTCCTCCTTTAAGATGGTATTGAGTAAATCCATCTCTACTAGACCCTCATAAGTAGCGCCCTTAGGAATGTGACTCAAAAGCTAGACCTTGGAGAGGTTAGTTTAACTCTTTAGAGAATTTAAGAGCCTTCTTATATGGGAATCGATTAGTCCCATCCTAATTCTAGCTAGCTTATTAAACTGATTGACATATTCCTTTTTCGTCATGTCCCTTTACTTCAGATAGATAAACTTCTCTAGTTGAACGCCTTTTATGCCCTAGAAAGGAACTTCATCTTAGATTTCCTATGAAACTCCTCCTAAGAAATCTCACCTCCCTTAGTCTCAGACTTGATAACTTTCGAACAGCTCAATGCCTCACCCTACAACTTCCATGTAACTAACTGCCTCCTCACCACATCAGTCAAATCCATCAGACCAAATATCCTCTCATAAGTGCGGATCCATGTCTTCAAATCCATGTAAGACTCTACCTCCATGTATGGCTTTCCTCTATGACTAGTGAAATCTGGTATAGCTTAGCAAAATATATAGTGGTAGGTGAGCGGGTGGAAACCTCACATGTCGCTTTCTCCACGGGCTCTCTAGTAGGATTTAGCTTGGCCTATATGCTCGCTTATAGGTACCGACGGAACCATATCGGGATGTTCATGCTCGCGACATTGGTTGCATCGTCGGAGCCTAACCTTTTCGATCACTCATCTTTTATCTGTGAATTTTAGAAGTTTTATTAGTAACTTTTCACAAATAGTATAAGCACGAACAAAATAGATAACATAGGTATGAATCAAATGTAGCGCATGCATGAAAAAGAGAGATTATGATATATATAAAATCTTTGGAAATCTTTACTTATATATATATAATATTATAGATATATTATATAAATATATCAAAATCATTTGGAAAATATTTTTGAAAACCAATTTTTTTCCAAAACTTTTCAAGTACATTCTCTCAATATGGTCGTAATCCCTAAGGAACTTTGAACCTATGCTCCAATACCAACTGTGACAATCCGCACCTCCAGAAACATTGATCAAAGCACGATGTAGCTTTCGGTCTCATGTTGTGCCAAGAAGTACAGATCGTTGGGGTTTTTCATTTAACATTAAAGAGACTAACATAAGAAGATATAATCTAAGATACATTACACATTTAGAACTCACAGAAGAAGCAATAAAAAATAACATAGAGAAATGACCATCTCAGAAATATCCAAATAAATTAGTACATGGTCTGATACATAGTACATAAAAAATTACCACTCCAATTGTAGAACATGGAACAAAATGGACTGATAAGATAGATAAATGGAGAGTAAGTACTATGAAAAGAAGTCTCTTAAGATAAGTTCGACCCTTTAAGTATCAAGAATGGCCAATCACCAGCTGCCCTATCCACCTGTGGCGGGGAAAAAGAAGGAAAATGCAACGACCTAGATTTTCGAACCAATGAAAATCGTCGTAAACCCATCTGTTCTAAAACTGCGAATGAAAACTACTAGTTTAACATGTCATAATATGATAAATATACAATACAACTTAATGTATAGGATACAATTTAATAATACAACTTATTAGAGTAATCATTTATTCTACAAGGTGTGCTTTAATATAAAGAAAACTTAAATACAATAGATCTATCGATGCACAATTCTGATTAGGGAGACAATAATAGCCATTCCTGCAAACTTAATAAACAATCAAATGCGGAATAAAATGATAAGTAAGAAAGATATAACAACACAAGGTAAACAGCAAACAATCAAAAGGAAAGGATTTATTATTATTAAGGCTGCGCCACTACCACTTAGGCTGCCTATGTAACCTTATCTAATTGGATACCCATTAGATATTGGATCAAGCCAACATAGTTCTCCTATTCACAAGTAGGACACAAAAGGACCTAAGACGCAATATATATAATATGTGAATGTAAACCTCGAAAATTATCCACTTAGGTTTAATCTCCGTATTTAGATTTATGAAATCTAAATAACTTTATTATTTTCAAAATATAAACCTTTTCGAAAATACTTATTTGAAAATAATCTCTTTGAAGTAAATTCCTAATCTTATTTCAAATTCCTTTGAAATAATATATATACATATATCTTTTATATCAAATTATACTTTCAATTTTAAATCAAAACCTATAACTTATATAAAACAATTTCCCAAATATTCTTTTATCAAAATACATATATAAAAGTGTACCAATATAGATTGGGAAATACCACTCAAGATAAATGCCACCAAAGAAAAATGCTCACTAAAATAATAAACGTCCCTTAGATCAATACCGCTTTGGGTACATAATCATGGAAATCACTAATCACTACATGGAAGCAGAAAAATCATAAATACCAACCGACAACAGATCCCATATTGAATGGACAGTACCCAAAAATCCAAATCAATAAATATGAATATACTTTCACTAAGAAATTCATATTTCACGATAATATCTCACATATACTTCAACTATTATTATTCTTCTTTCCAAAATCTTTTCGAAATCAATTTCAAAACCATCGGGATCTAAGTTCTCAAAATTCCCTTTATTTATAAAGCACATTTTATAAACCATTTCGATATAAATCTTTTTTATATAAAATTACTTCAAAAATATTTATTTCAAATGTTTCTATTTCTTTTCAAAAAAACCATTTCATTTAAAAGTTAAACATCATTAAAATTATAATAAACCTCTTTTATTATAACCATTACTTAATCAAATATTTTTGTCGTACACCTTATATTGAAACAGTGGAATTCTAATCACAAGATGTTCGTATCTATCCAACCCATGCATATAGAAATTAATTGTTCATAAACTGGCCGAGCATACTTGAAACAACCAAACAAATAATAATAACAACACATTATTATCAATAATTCAACAAATTAAATAATAATAGATAAATCAAAATTAATTGGTATATATAAATAAATGTGCAAATTTATATAATAGCAGGATAGATTTATTCCGCTAAATAGATGTCATCAATGCAGGACAGTTAACAATAAGGGTTAAAACATTTGCTTACACAAATCGATGTTCGTATACTTAACTCGTTTTTGACATTTCAACTTATACTGTTCCTCGCCTAAGAGTAAACCCTGGTAAGTTAGAGCACTAGTTGCATCAATGCCTTGCCTAGACACTTCAAATGTGTAACGACCCGAAATTTTCGATCCCGAAAATTTCAGATAGTTACATTTGGTATCAGAGCAGAAGGTTAAGTGAGAACCTTGGCTCTGGTGGGATACTCATTAAGGATAGGGTCAATGGCACCCTAGGGTGAGTTGAGTGTGTGTGTGTGTGTGTGTGTGTGTGTATGAAAGCGTACTTGTTTTTTTCTTATATAAAGGTTTTAAATGATTTTATATAAGAATATATTTTGATATATAAAGCAATATTTCTTTCTAACAAATATTAAGGTAATTGGTTGTTAAATTATTGGAACTAAATTAAGTGGAAATAGAAATACCACCAAACTGAAATTGAATAAAGATAAGTTTGAAATGAATTCAAACTGAAATTTAAATCCTGAATTTGGGGAAGAGTTTCAGAATAAGATAATAATGAATTGGTTTCCAGATATGATAATTTTGGTTATTATCATAAATGGTTGCTGTATTTAATAATGAAATGTTTTAAGGAAGTAAAACATTTAGGTAAGTATGACTTATAAATTGAAATTGAAGATGATTTAAATTGTGAAGTTTGAATCCTAAGATTTAAAAACATTTAAAATTTGTTTCCAAATTATTAAAAGGAATAATAAATAATATTATTTGAATGAGAGAGCTTGATTCAAACAAGAGTTGTTTGAAAATTTAAAGGAATTTATTTTGGAATAAAAACCAAGGGTGTTTAAATTTTAAAGTATAGCCTGGTTGGTTAAGAAATAAATACGTATATGTATGGATATGCACAATATCAAAGATGGTTTGAAAAATACTCTAAATGTTGAGTTTTAAATTTGGAATGAAACGTGATACCCAAAAGTGATAAGATTTTGAACTTATAAGTGGGAAAGAATTTTGAAATTTGAAATGGAGAATTCAAATTTGGGTAAGGTTAATGGGGTTAATGGAATTTAACTCGGAGGAAGTTAAATAAGTTTGAATGAACAATTTGATTTGGAAATTTCAAGATGAAATTGGGATTTAACTTGGAAAGTTAAATGGTGAATTTAAATTGGGAGTTTGTGTGATCTCAAAATGGGTTTGAGATCTAGAAATTGAAAATGGATGGATGTTTTAAAATAATTTGGATAATATCATCCTGTTGTTATTAATAATCTTTAAGCTGAAATTGGATTTGCTTAAATAAATAAAGAAATGGGGTATGGTAATATATCCATTATTAAGATCAAATGGAATTTGGATTCAGAATTAAATGGTTTAAAGAGATAAGTTGATTTGATTTAAAGGATTAAATCAACATTTAAAAATTTAACTCGAATCTATTTAATTCGGGATGGTTTGAATATGAAATTTGAATTAGTTCAAATTAAATTTTATTTGAATTAATTGAAATTGTGATTGAAGATGTATGAATTGGATTGTTTTGAAATGAAATTGAAAATGAACGAGTTCAAATTCAAATGGGAATTGGGATTAATTTAAACTAGAATTGAAATGATTTGAAATTGAAGCTGGTTCAATTTGAAATTAATCCAAATTGATTTGAATAATTTGGAATTGTGATTAAAGTTGAATAGGTTTAAAATTCAAATGGAATTTGATTTGAATTTGGAAAGAAATTGAGGTTAATTCAACTTGAATTGGGTTTAAATCAATTTCAATGGAAATTGAAGTTATTGAGTCAATTTAAATGGAAGTGGAAATTTAAATTGAACCGATAGGACTGGAGATTGGGAATTGAACAGTTTGACTCTGGACTATTTTCAAAATAAATTGTTTTAATATAAATCTATTTTTCCAAACTATTTACTATACAATTTTTCTTTTTTAAACCTAAAACTATCTTATACTTGTTTTACAATTATTTTTAGAACTATTTAACAATTTTTCAACTATTTTATAAACTAATTACTATTTCTCAACTACTTTATAACTAATTACTATTTTACAATTATTTAAATTTCTGCAACTATCTGATTATTTTCCAACTATTTTACAATTACTTAAACTATTTAAATGCTATTTTACAAACTAATAATTATTTTTCAACTACTTATCTATTTTTAAATTCTTCGAGCTATTTTCAAGATTTAAACTGGTCAGAGTGCAAACTGTTTATGATTAAATATCCATTTGAGATAAGAATTGAGGTAATAATCCAAATGGGGATTGAGGAAATGGCAAATAAAGGAATAAGAACCTAAGTGAATGTGAATAGAAAAGGAGATTGTTTTGGCTAACAACTAATGAATATAAATACGTAGGATGTACGTATATTATTCTATTCGCATAGTGATTTGATCCAGATTCGAGCATAGAATTTCAAGATAGTATATCGATATGAGTTGGGATTTTTCACTCGATTTTCGATGGCGAACCTGAATATGGATTGTTGATTGGTTCTAGATATTCTCTATCATAGTTATGGCTAAGCAAGGAGAATGACGGTTTCTGATCAAGAAACCAAATCTGAGTCCGCACTAGGAAGTCGAGTGGACGATACTAGTTCGGAAGTGAAATTGTGTGATCGAGTGAGCGATTAGATTGATATAGCATACGGATGATATGTGTACATCGTACGGGTTTGAATGAAATTGATAGTTGGAATTTGTGGATAAGAAACGTGAAATGATTTTTGAAATGAAAAGTATATTTTGTGAAATATATGATGAAGTAAAGTAGAATTGGATATTTCTATAACAGAAATTTACTTTATGGAAGTAAGTGATATGGTAAGTGGTTTTGTAAAGAGTAACCGAATTTGAATATTTGATTTGGCATAAACAAAGTTATGTATCCTTGTTTTATATACAATAAAATTTCCCTTATTGAATCTCTTGCCAGAAGAAAAGGGTTTTGAAAGTTTTTGAAGTATAAAATGGGAATTTATACAAGTTTGAAGTGATCCAAAGATTTTCAAAAGTTATATATATATATATATATATATATATATATATATATATATATGTAAAGGATCCTATGAGAATGATTTTGAGAAAAGGTTTTCGGGACCTATGGACTTTGGAAAGGCTTTTGATTTTTGGGTAAAATCAATATTGGAATTTGGAAAGCCTAGTTTGAGAATTATCGATTTTGGGATAATCGATTTTGTGTAAAGGAGCTTTATATGAGATCATATAAGGTGTATGATTTGGAAGACACTATATGTGTATAGTATAAAGTGTTTTGAAAATGGCTCTAGGGAAAAAGGCGCTCCTTTGGAATGAACTTCTCAGGAGTGCCACAGGGTGGTACTACCTTGAACCCTAAAGGAGGGTTATAATGTTGATCCTGTGAGGAGTCTGGACAAAACTAGTTCCTGAGGATTTTGTGTATTGTGTAGCGAAAGCCGAGGGAGCTGATGCCTATAGAGGCATTTGGGTTGCTGTGACGACAATGTAACTCGATGTCACTGCGATCTACTACAGACCATAGCAGAAGCCGTGTGTGCCGCTGAGAGCCAACAGTCTACATTCGATTTTATATCGGTAGACCGTGACCTATGGTGACATAGCGAAAGTCGTTTGTGCTGCTGAGAGCCAATAGTCTTCGTTTGATTTTACATCGGTAGACTGCGACCTATGTGAGAGTGGAGATGTTTCATTTTTGGCAGCAGAAATCGAGGGCGCTGATGCCTACAGTTACATGGACTTTTGCTGCGATGGCAACGCAACCTTGGAATGTAACTACGATCTGTTGTGGGTTTCATGACGTAATCGAGGGGTACAGAGTGCCTACAGTTACATGAACTTTTGCTGCGATGGCAACGTAACCCAGGATGTAACTGCGACCATGGATGGGGGTGATGATTTCCAGAGCATTCTCACCAAAAGATATTCTCTCTATTTTCAAAATGATTTTTATATTTTTAGTAAATTATTTTCCAAATATTTTCACTGAGTGTTGAAATTGGGTCTGCTAAGTACTTATAGACTTCAGTCTTACGCCTGATCAACGTATGACCGAATTTCTGTGAGAGCGAAGACGGACTTGTTGAAACATCGAGTTATAAAAGTATTTTTGTATAGTAATATTATATAGATTTTTAAAAGTGTTTTAAAAATGATTAAATTGATTTATCTGTTTTTAAATTATTGAATAAAATTCTGGCTTCGTTCCTTTTCGAGGACGAAAAGATTCTAAGGGGGAGGAATGTGATACCCCGGATCGTAGGACATTTGATGATTGGATAATTAACTGTTTTAATTAATTGAACAGATAAAATTATGATAGTAAAAGGTATATGGATATGTAAATGAATCTTGAATTTAAAAGTAAATAAATATTTAATTGGTAAATTTTATCTTTTAAGGTTAATAAAGCATTTTCTATTTATAATGTGTGTATATATTTGTATATGTTGTAAATAGAATATCTTTGATTTGAATTTGATAAATAAAAATCATGTTTTCAATTCTAATATATTTGGGTAATTTAGAAATCATGATTAAACTTAAAATAAAACCTTTCAATACTATTTTAAAAGGTTAATTATATAGTTTTAAAATATTTAAAGTAAATGTTTAATTGTTTAAAATATATCTTAGCTTTAGTTTAAATTTAAATAAGATTAATAAAAAGGTTTGAAATGTTTCCTTTTTGAATTTTTCTTGAAATCAAAGATAGTTGTATATATAAATAAATATAACATAACATATGATTTATTTAAAAAAACATAAGTAATTAACGCAATAATGAATTTGAACATTTGTAATTTAGGATACATGCATGGAAACAGGTGCCAATCTTGTTTCTATTCTATTTTAAAAATATAATTAATTTGTAGAAAATCAAGGTTAGAGCTGTATTCATTTTTGTGAAACCAGACCTTCTTCTCTTTTATTTTCCTTTTATCACACATCTTCAAGAAAAAAAACAAAGGTATGCAAAAACAGAAAAAAAATTTAATCAAAATCTGTAAAATACAAATCTGAGCAGAATTTCAAAACATCAAAGCAAGCTTCAACTCAAAACTTAAAAGCCAAGCCTGTAACAAATTTTCTAAGCAACCTGAGAAGATCAAAGCAAGCCCGTTAACAATTTTGAAACCGGGAATTTCAAACAGCAAACTCAAACCTGAATCAAAAACCAAAAATCAACCAAATCTGCAGTTTCAAAAATTCAAGAATTCCACCCGATTCAAATTTTTTACAGTTTCAAGTACAAGAGTAGCTTCCAGTTTAAAATGTTCTCTCTGTTCCCGGTTATCTGTTTGCAAAAATGAGGTGAGTAAACCACACTTTAAATCTGGTTCCATGAAATGGATCTTTGATGTCAGGAGTAATAAGTGTTTGCATGATATGAATTTTATATATATGAACATATGGATGTGCATGTCTGATTTACTCTGTTCTAGATGTTCAGGTTTTTAAAACTTGAAATAATTGAAGATCTTTCTCTCTGAATTCCTTCAAGTTATCAATATATAAACAAGTTTGTTTGTTCAAGATCTAAATTCTAATAATATTTTGTTAAATATGAAGCAGTTTTACTAGGATGTAAATATGACAGTAAAACATAAAAATATCAAAATTTCGACCTAAACAACTTGCGGATCCATGATTATAATCTGATTTATCTTCAAAATTGTGATTTTTAGAAAGAGAATCAGGATTTTTAGGCTTTAATTTAGAAAGGAATTTCATGTTGTTTGGAAAATGGATTTTGAACTATTTTTGATGATCGGAGTGGCTTTGGGGTCGGGACCACTGCCGAAGGTGGTAAAGGGGTAGATGGCCTTGGCAAACATGGTGATTGGACTAATAGGCCACTGTTGAGATGGCACGGAGGTGATCTAGGATTTGTAAACCTAGTTTTGAACGACATGGTTCCTGATGAAAGTTCAACGTCGATAGGGCAATAGAGATGACCAGTCTAGGGGAAGAAGTAGCGTTGGTCAATTATACTTCTTTGGTCGAAGGATCGTGGCCAACGGTGGGTTGTTTCGGCGACGCGTAGCAATTTTCTGATGGTGGTTGTGTGTTCCAGGTTGAAGGCTGAAGGGTTCGAGCTTGCTCAAATTTGATTTCGGAATGGATTGTAGGGTCTGGGTGATGGAATGCTTGGGGAAGGTCTCCGGCGACTTGTGTGTGCTATCGGCTGCGACCAGTGACGATCGACGTGGTCGTGCAAGTGCACACGTGCACGAACGTGTCAGGTTTGGGAAGGATCGTTCGTGCTCGAGTTCGTGTTCGTTAAATTTTTTTGTAGGCTCAAAGTAAGGTTCGTAAAGAGAAGCTTAGGAATGGAGCTCAGGTGTTGTTTTTGGAACGTTAGCATGGCATCGGGTTTTGCTCGAGCATTTGAAGTCATGTCTCGGGTTTGATCTGGATCTCATATTAGAAGTTTTCAGAGTTAAGATAAACTAATTAACTTAAACTATTTTAAGTAATAATGGATTATTTAATGTTGTTAATTAATGTTGAGAATATTATTTTTAAGTTTTAATTATTTAAGTTAATCATGAAGATGTTTTTAAAAAAAAAGAAAAAAAACTTAATTAAGAAGGTAATTAAGTAAATTACCTTAGAAAGCTCTTTAAGTTAATATCAATTAAATTCCAAGGTTATTAAGTAAGATTGCTAAAGATAATTAAGATAGATGAATTATCATCTAATTAATTAATTGATAAATAATTAAAGATTAATTAATGAGTAACTAAAGATTAATTATTGATTAATTAATAATTAAATAGTAATTAATTAATGATCAGGGGTTAATTAATAAAGGGTAATTAACCAATAGGATAAATTCTTGATGAAAATAATTTAAGGGTAATTACTTAAGAAAAGTAATTAAAGAATTGTTAGTAGTTAATGAAGGTCATTAACTTGAGATTATTTAACAGTTAATTAAAATAATTAATTTTAATAACTAATTATATTAATTAATTATAGATAATCATTTATGGAATTGTTTAAGTATAATTACTTAATGGAAGTAATTAAAGGGATTAATTACCCCATGTAATTAATTAATATGATTAGTTTAAGTTAATTAAATGGTTTAATTAATTTAAATAATCACTTGATGATGGGATTGAGTATAATTACTTAACGAGGTTTATAAAGTGTAATTACTTAGTGAAGTAATTAGTAATGGTAATTACAGGATGTAATTAATTGAAGAAAGTAGTTTTGGGTTAACTACCTAGTGTAATTAATATGAAGAATAATTACTTAATAGAAGTAATTAATAATTAATTACTTAGTGCAATTAATTTAAGAATTGACTAATAAAATGTAACATTCTCGAATTTTGAATAAGTTTAATTTGACAATTAATTTAATTTTTGAAATCAAATTGTGAATAAATGTGAATTTTTCCAAATCTAATCAGATATTTGTATATAAAATTTATTTTTAATTTAATTGTGAGATTGAAAATTCAAGAATAATCTGGAATTAAGTATGGATTAAATGAGTATTTCTTTGAATATTTGGGAATAGATATGTATATAAGATTTATATGAAAATATATAAACATAAGAAACATGTATAAAAGTTAAATTCTATATATATATATGATATGTATTAAGGTATAATTAGTTTTAAAAATCATTTCCTTTAAATTGATAGAAATGTAAAATTGGTTTGTAAATTTACAAAATGAGATTTTAAATAAATAAAAAAAATTGTATTATAAATAGAATTTGATTTGGGATTTAAGAATAAGTTCTAAAGTACATATATACATGTTGTTTATTTATATAGATAAATACTTATTTAAAGATATAATAGTTTGAAAATGAATAAAAGTATTTAATACTTTCTTTTAATTATATATATATACATAAGGAAATATATCACATAATTTATTTTAACATAAGGATTTAAAACTAAAAATATAAATAAAATGAAACAAGGGTTTTAAATACAATTTAAAATTTAATTGAAGTATGGATAGTTTAAGACATTTGTAAGCATTTCAATAAAAGGATTAACAAGTGTAAAATAAATTTTTTAGTTTATATCAAGACAAGGTTTAAAACACAATTCGTAAATACATAAATGGAAAGGGACTTAAACATAAATTTAATATTTTTTTTACAAGTATTCATATTTACAAACAAATGTAAGATAAATATAACCTAGCATTACAAGTGACAAATGCATGTTCATTTTAAAATAAAACTTTAATTAAAATATATTAAAAGAGAAGACAATTTCAGTTCTTCTCATTTCAAAAACTTGTAAACCAGAAACCTGATCAAAGAAAACCAAAAAAAAAATGAATGAAAATTAAAACCAAAGAAATCAAACTGAATCAAAGTGCATCCCAATCAATAAATTGATGAAATTTAAATCTGAAGCAAGTTGAAAACCTGAGTATAAAAAAAATCAAAAGCAACCAAATACAAAGCAAAGAGAAAGCAAAGACTGCAACTTCATCATCTTCTCAAATTTAAAACAAATGAGGCACAGATTCAAGTGCTGATCAAGCTACAGATCAGATTCACAAACAAAACTAGTTTCTAGTTTCTAGTTTTTAGTTTTAAAAATTGAATTCTCTGTTTCAATACCTACAGGTGAGCAACTTTAATTTTTAAAGCCATTTCTTTGAATACAGTGCTTGAGAATCTGTGAGCAAAACTTTTCAACTTAAAGTCTAGAATCTGTTTTGCAGTTTGATGATGCTTGAGAAAAAATTTCTTGTGCTATGTTGCATGTGTGTAAACCTGTCTGTATGTAAGTATGTATGCACATATATTCTGTTCTGTTGTTTGACAGACTTGAAGCCACCAAAACATCCAACTGCTCCTCCTATAATTGATTTTAGGCTTTGATTCCTTAATGAAAAATGACTGTAATAACCTAAATTTGTTTTAAAAAAAAATAGTTTTAGGAAAATATATAGAGTGTTTATTCCAAAGATAAGAAATTACAGTGGTAACTCAAAATGAAGAAAAAATTAAATATCTGGAATTTGTGTTTTGATATGATAAATAGATTCGAATCACAAGATGATGAATTTTGACATAAAAATTAAATTTTTTAGGTTTATAAATATCGTGAATTCGAAAGATGAACAGAAAAGGAATTTTGACTGAATTCCGGTGATCGCGATGTGGTATAAGCATGGGTTTGTTTGAGGTGATAGCTGGAGGGATGATGACTGCAGGAAAAATAATGGAGGAGCTTATAAATCGTTGACGCGGTGGAGTTTCGTGGATTTAGGGTTTAGAAACCCAGTATGGTCGATAGTGTTCAAAGGGGAAATTCGTCACCGTCGAGACATTTTAGGCGATCGGTCATTGGGGGTAATCGCATGGTGGCGTGATGAGGTTGTGTTCGAAGATCTAGGGTCACCGGTGGCTCGTCGTGGTAGGGCGAGGCTATTTTCCTGATGGTGGTATAAGCACAGGGGGTGGTCGTATGGCTCGATTTCAAATTTCCGATCAATTGGGTAAACTGGATTGTCGTGGTGACTCAAGGGAGGATGGGTGATCTTTCGGTGATCAGAGCATTGACTGGAAGTGGCCGCGTCAATCGTGCATGTCACGGCATCGTAATTGTGTCAGTGAACGTGGGTTTTGAAGAAGGAAGGCATCGACACGGGGTTGAACTCGAAGTTTGTTTCATGATTTTCTCGAGGAAACTGGATAGTTGACATGCATTGTACTGTGCATATTTGCCTAGGTTACTGGGTTGTTTGGGGTAGATGAGGATTTTCTCGAGTAGTTGCTCGGGAAGTATAAGTTTTGGCTCGGGTAAAAGATGTTCGGGCTCGGCATGTAACAAGTTATATATGCTTGCTGATAAGTAAATCAGGTTTTAAAAACTTATCAAGAGAATAGTTTCAAAAGAAATAGGAGATGAAATCTGAGCAAAGTATTGATAGGTTTTTAAATAAGTTTTTCAAGTTTTAAAATAAGTTTCAAAGACTTGGTTTTAAAGTCAAAGATATGTTAGAATTGTTTGGGTTTTAATAATTTTGTTAAAATGTTTATTTTAGATATTATTAAGTATTTCCAATGGAATTTGATGATGTGATAAATAAAAGTGATATTTCAAATATATAATTGATTTCTAAATTAGTTTCAAATGAGGTTAATAATAGAAATAGTATTTAATTTAAAGGAAGAAGTTATTTTAAATGGGTTGAGATTAATTAAAGATAATTAATTATTAAACTAAAGGTTAATTACTTATTTGTAATTAGGAATAATTACTTCATGAAGTAATTAGTGGATGGGAATTAATTAGTAATTAAGTGATGATTAATTAATTTACAATTAATTAATGTAATTAATTTTAGGTTAAATAGTCAGTCTAATTAATTAAAGATAATCAATTAAGGAAAATTAATTATAATTAACATTTAATTAATAATTAAGGATCTATTAATTAAAGCAATTAATTAAAGAAGTTAATTAAAGGCTAATTAATAAATTAATAATTAAAGGTGGATTAATTTCTAAATTATTAAGGTAATTAATTAAGGTAAATTAATTGTTAGTTAATTTATGGTTAACGATGACTAAGTGATTAAGAATGATCACTTGTTATAATTAATTATGGGTAATTAATTAATGTGATAAATTAATTTAAAGGTTAATTAATTTATGAAAACAATTAAGGGATGATTATTAATTAAGAATTAATTAAATAAATCTTTGTAATTAATTAAGGATAATTAATCAAAGGATTATTATTAATTTAAGGTTAATTAATGATTAAAGTGTAATTAATCAAAATGGTTTGTAATTAATTAATGATTAATTAACCAGGATTAGAAATTTATTCATAAGTAATTTATCTGATTTAAATAAATCAGATAATTAATTGATCTCACTCATGGATGTTAGGATTCTATGGAGTGCTTTGAATTGATTGATGTCCTTGATTTGTGATAATGTGTGATATGAATTATTTTGTTTTATGAACTGTGATGTAATTTATTCTACGATGAAATTAATTATCTATGATGTAATATATTATCTGCGATGAACTTATACTATTCATCCATGATCTATAAATAAAGATAAGCGTTATAGATTATACCGCTTATCGATATTTCTGTGTTTGAACCTGTAATGGTTAATGTTGTTGCACTATTATTGTGTAAACCCCTGAGCCACACTTGTACACACACAAATATGGATTTCACGAGGAAATCGGTTAAGTCACAGATATTGGAATTTAATATTTTGAAATGGTTTTAAAGTTTGAATTTTGAATCCAAATGGTTTTGTAAATGAAATAAGGTTGAATTTGAAAAAATATTTGAAAAGGAATTTTGAAGATAAAATTTATTTTAAATAACTTGATTTAGTTTGGAATCTGAAATATTTTGATTAAGTCTGAATTCAATATTCGAAATTGAATTCAATGATTTGGAAATTTTGGCTTAAAAAGATTATACAAGTTATAAAGGTGTTTATATGGGTTTTTAACCATTTAAAAGGTATTGGTTTGGGAATTTGAATTTAACCCAAGTTTACATTTGAAAGGCCTTAACTCGTGGAATTATAATCGGGTTTTCCAAAACGGAAACAAGTGACTTTATATAATAATAGCTTTTATATAAGGAAAGAATTTTCAAATTATGATGAAAAGATTTCAAGTTTGAAATAAAATGGTTTTGAAAGTTATGAATGAATCTTTGGAAATGATTTTTGCAAGCTATGAATTGAATCTTTGATTGGATAAGTTAATCCAATTTGAAGGGAAATCGTTTTGAAAGGCTATGAATGAATCTTTGTTAAAGATTGGTGAAGTTTATTTTCAAATTGAAAGGGATCTGAAAAGCGTATCTTTTGTATAAAGGATTTGAATTGGAAAGATATTAATGGATCTTTGTGAAAGATTGGTAAACTTTGTGAACTGTGTGAAGTGAATCTTTTGATTTAAAAAGATTTGGAAATGGTAATTTGTTTAACCATTTGAAAGAAAAATTTTGGGGTAATAAGTTGTGACTTAAGTAAGATCCCATATCCATATGTTTTTAAATATTGCGCTCATTATTCGGTTTAGTCGGGAGAGGACCTTTGTGTCATATAAACCATTCCGAATAATGATACGACGTTATGGATAGCAATTGAAGACCGGTGGTGAAGTCCGGATACTTTCGAAAGCGAAAGGATTTCTTGTCGAATGTCTCTGCATCGGCTGATCCCTGGTATAGAGATTTGAGCACCCATTGTGATGGGGAGTCCGGACATGATTAGAAATTATCCGGATTTGCAAGGACTTCTTCGAAAGTGCCTTCGGTTCTGTTCGAACCCGGAACAGACTTGTATGGATGTGTGTCGGACGTTACACTTTGAGATGTAAAATTGGTTTCTATCAAATACATTTCTGTTTGGTGGCGGAGATTTATTCTCTTAGCTTAGCACCCTTCTCTGAGACGTACGAGCTCAGAGGTTGTGTAGTTGATGGTTACTAGTGATACATTCCCAATTTGATAATGTGGCATACGAAGTGCTGCTGATCATTTGTTGATCGAAGCTTGGCTTTTGTGTAAAGCGTAGCTTTGTGGACGAGACTTCGTCGGACCTCACACCCCGGAATGGTCGAAACAGGAAGAATGCAGCAAGGTTATAGGGGGTAGCGCCCCTTAGGGTATATGCATTTCCTTCTGGATAGAAGTGGTATCATGGTATGGAGCCCAGATACTTAACTTATGTGGATAGCGCAAGTATATATTACTTTGTGATGGTTGGTATTGAGGATCCTTGGATAAAGGTTGTTTACTACCGGGGGATGACATACTCGTGTCAGTAGTTACCTATTTTTGCAGAGGTAACCCGGACTTGTGTTGGAAGAGATTCGGTTAGGTTCTCGGGACGTCCCTCCAGAGGCGTGCCCATGTGGCAATGGGAAGTTCCTTGGCCTCACCATTTGTTGGAAATCCAATTACCAATACGCGCCTTGTACGGTTTTAGTTGTAGAACCTGCCATCTAACATGGTAGCTATAGTAGGCATACTATAATGGTACGTATGCTGGCTAAGATTAATATTATACTTTCGAAATGTTTTCCACTATGCACTAATAATAATATCAAATGATTTTCGCGTATCAAGCATTTTTTATTATCATAAGGAGAAATCTCCCCCATGTGTGCGGTTGCATTGTGTGTGTGCCGGGAGGCCTTATGGTAGTTTCATTTTCCAAAAAGCATTGCGGATTTCAAAATTTAAATTCTTTTGTTATTTTTAAAAATAAACTTTTTTTTTTGCTCATACCAGTCCCATGACTGACCCAGAGTTTATTGTTCCCTTCCTAAACTCTAGGTGCCCACTATTTTCCACACGGGCAGTCTAGAGTTGGGTTTTTCAAATAGTAGATGTCGATTTAGTAGCTTTTAGCTTTCTCTTTGGTATTCATTGGAGATCTTGGATATTGGAGTCTTTGGATTCACATACCAGTCTTGCTCATCTTGGTGAAACATGATGGTGGTTCGAGCTAATGGCTTTGGAGCATTGGATTAGAGTTGCAGTTTGATATTGGAGTTATCACTTTTGCTATTCGTTTTCCGCTGTTGTTTATTGTCTCTGATATTTCTTGTATGTATCATTTTGATATCATTATTGTATATCTGGATATTGTATCATTGGAATTGTATATGATATTCATTTCTTTCTTCCGCTGTTTTATTATACTTGATGTGTTATAAGCTTCGGCCAACCAGATTCGACGTTTGGATCTACGGCATTTGAATATGAGTATCGTATTCTGTGCCGATTTTCGAAGGTCGAGTCAGGGTCGTTTCATAAACGTTATGGGAAGTTAATTAAGTGATGTAATTAATTAAGAGTAATTAATTACAGGATGAGATTAATCAAGGGTGATTAATAAATATAATTAATTAAAGATTAAGTATAATTACTTAAGGTAACTAATGAGGTGTAATTCCTTAGTGAAGTAATGAGTGGATAATTGCTGGATGTAATTAATTAAACAGAAATTACTTGATGGGAAGTAATTAAAGGATAATTACTTGGTGGAAGGAGTTAAGTGATAATTACTCAGTGTAATTAAATGATTAATTAATATAATTAATCAAGGAGTTGGTTTAATTGATGGAGTAATTCAGGAAAGTTAATTTCTGATTGTGATTAATCAAGGTTGATTAATGAATGTAATTAAGTGAAAGGTTAATTATTAAATGAAATTTAAGAATAATTAACTAATGAAAGTAATTAGGGGATCATTAATTAATGTAATTAATGGAAGTGATCAATCTTGCTTATTAATGATTGAATGATGATGAGTGCTTTGAATTGGTTGATATCTCTGATATGAATTGCTTTGTGATATGATATGTTGGATGGACGGTGATAATGTGATTATCTATCAATTATGAATTGCTGTGTAAAAGTGTTATCCGGTAATTAAAGTTAAATTGTATTTAATTGGATAACTTGGGTTTAGATAACATTGGATTCGAAGAGACCGGAGTCGGGAATTAATAAATACCCGAAACCACTTCGATTCATTATAGATTGATATGTGAAATCAATAAAATGGAATGAAATAATTTAAGTGAATTGAACTATTCAATCTAAGTTTGGTACTTAGAAATTAGTGAGTAAAATAAGTAATGTCTATAACGATTTGTGAACTTGTAATTGATACAAGTTACCCGGGTTATATGTATAAGTTGTATGCTTTTGTCATTCATGTTAGATGGGTTTACTCACGCTGGTTTCCAGCCTGACCCAGGTGTTACTTTAATGTAATGCTCGAGTCAGACCGAGTATTACATATTTTCAGGTAAGGACGTTCTGGAGCTCAGGAGGTGAGCTAGATGGCAGGAACGTATGGAGTGTTTCCGCTGTATTATATTGTTGTATATCTGAGACATGTTGATTGTAAATCCAGTGTTTGTATATATGTTGTAACTCTGATGTATTAAGTGAAATTTGAAAAGTATAGTTTCCTTTGTATAACTGTTATTATTTGCTATTATATTTTATCCACTGCGAATGAGAGATATCGGTGTTTCTGTTCTTCTTTTTCTTCTTCTTTTTTTCTCCAACTATCTGGAATTTTCGGGATCGAAAATTTTAGGCCATTACAAAATGCCTTGCCTAGACATTTCATTCTTGAATCTCACAAATAGATAAGTCCACTCATTGGCTTTTAGCATTAAGCAAAGTTAATTATCTTTTCCAAAACTTATACTTTGATATATACATGTTTTATTTTAAAAGCACTTACTTTAAAAATTCATATTTCATTGTCAAAAATATATTAAACTTGAAACCAATTTAAAACACTCTATAATAAATTAGAAAACAACCTAAAAAGGTTAGTGAAAAACACTTAATTTATATATCATTTTTAAATAATTTATAGTTTCAAATAGCAAAGATAGCATTTCCAAAAATGCTGTCTAAAATTATGTTACATGCTTAAACCTATTTTCTACAACTTTACGCCGAGTTTTCGATGCCTTAAAAATTGATTTTAGACCCATTCTTTATACAATAGCTAATGTATTTTGGATATTAGAAACCATGAAAAAAAATCCCAATGAATATCTTTTAGTAATTTTATAGAAATTTCCAAAAATAAGGTAATTTTCCAAGTGCTCATATAAAGACTATTTCGCCATAACTTTGGCCTCTTCGTTCAACTATCTATGTAATGACCCAGAATTTCAATCATTTAAAGTCTGGACATTTAATTGATTTTAAATATTCAAAAATAAATTTTATAAGTTGAATAACTTATACTTCGAATATCTTGGTTTAATTGGATAATTAAATTGTTAATTTAATATTTGAAATTGCAGAAATAATTGGAATTTGAATTTAATGTGAATGAAAAT
This sequence comes from Allium cepa, assembly GCA_030765085.1. Taxonomy (NCBI): domain Eukaryota; kingdom Viridiplantae; phylum Streptophyta; class Magnoliopsida; order Asparagales; family Amaryllidaceae; genus Allium; species Allium cepa. The sequence goes on from CM060938.1 coordinate 561,906,931, forward strand.
GATTTAAAAATTTGAATTTAATTATATTTGAATTAGAATGACATGAGAGAACTTTTAAAATTGATTTGAAAGATAATTTATAGAAATTGAATATTTTAATATTTAATTAACTTGTAAAAATAAACATTTTTGACACAGTCTTGGATATCGACGAAACTAGTTTCATTGGATCCATAATGCTATATTATTGTAGGATTTCAAATTTTGTGTCAATCGGATTTACGGTTTAGTCATGGCAAGCTGAAACACGTAGAAATTTGTTTGAGTAATTTCAATTTAAATAATTCGATTCGAAAACCTATCTTCCAAATACGATGGAATTGGCTCTCGATATATATTCCATTATGTTCGGAATAGGGTAAAACAATGTAATGCCAGGCGGCACGCTTCGATTAGAGTTCGGAATTTTTTTGGATGAATAGTGTCGTGAAATTTTCTGTATAAGGCGACAACATTTCACAATTGCAAACCCTAATTTATCTAGGGCTATCTGCCACCATTAATTTCGATGACCAAAAACTTCCATTTTTCTCCCTTCAATCTCTTCTAATCCGTAGACTTTCATAAAAAAATTGTCAACTGCAACATTAAAGAGGGTAGCGAGATCTTCAATCTCAACGATGATGATCGAGAATGGTGGAGCCGATCGACAGGAAATTTGTTCGTGAAGTTCGCACGTTCATGTGCGTTTTTCGAGGTGACGGTGGGGCCGTGCTTGATGGGGTTTGGGGCGGTGGTGGGGTGTGCTGTGAGCTTTCATATGGTGGTCGATGATCGACATCTGGACGAACCATGGACGAGTGGCCATCAAAATTTGTGTCGTATGCGATGGGTTCTTCGATCTACGGTTTTGAACGAGGGAGAAGCACATGCGAATGGCCAAGATTATCATATGAAAGATGAAAGGCCTAGATGTGCTGGGTAAATAAATAAATAAAAAGTTTATAAATTTATGCAATAATTCGTGTGATGTTTAAAATATCATAACTTCTTCATACGTGGTCCCTTTTTGATGAACCAAGTTGCATTTGGTCTGTATTGACGAGCGCTACATTTTAAAGATGGTTTGGAGTTGATTGGAGCAAGTGTAAATTTGGATAAAATTGAACGTGCGTTTAATTTTATTGGAAATAAAACACTGCAACTACTATTGGAACCAAAGTGATTACAACTCATTCTTTCCGACTCACTGATATTTTTATACAAGTGAGAATAAATTCATTTTATGCTGATTGTTTGGATGATATATTATACATATTTGGATATATTCCTGCCTATTAGAGCAAATGAGATCCTACACATTTCCGTGTATGAGCGGATGATCCTTTGTACCCACGTCTGCCTCAAAGCAAATATTGTACATATATTCTAATATGTATATTTGTTGCAGGTGATAGGTTGGAGGGATCCAGCTGGAATCCTCAACAATGTTGATTTTATTTATAGATATTGATATATGTGCTGTTATCATGTGATATATGATGATTTGGATAGTGTGATTGATGTATTTAGTGCTGTTGCAGCATTGTGCTTATTTTTGGTAGTTTAAAATGTTAAAGTGATGATTTCAAATTAAAAAGGATTTCTAAATGATTTAGAAAATAGATGTTCTATTAAATTTTGAATTGTTAAGGAATGAATTCATTTTAAAAAACGAAAGTTATAATTTTTTATGTTATAAAAATTTTGATTTTTGTGAAATATGACTGAAATGTGATTTTTGAAATATGGAGTTAACTATTTTGTAAATAGTTTAAATTGGATTTTTTAAATTATTATAAATGGTTTATATATGAGATTTATAGAATTGAACTTTTATAAATCAATAGTGATGGAATTATAAAGGAGTTTTATAAGTTTAAAAAAATGAAGTTATAGTTGAATGTTATAAGTAAATAAGATTTACAGATTTATGAATTGATGATGTTACAAAAAGAATGAATTTGTAAATATGGAGATTTATAAGTAATTAACTTATCAATTGGATTTTGGCATGTAATTGAGTTATAAATGGAATTTATTGGTAAAGGAATTTTATAAATGGAAGATTTTATAAAATAGAAATGTGAATTTATAAACATTGTTTTATAAATCCGAAATCAATTGAATTTGATAAGTTAGATATGAAAGTTTATTAAAGGAATTCATGACTTTGGACAGGGGATAATCCTTTAATTCAAATGTGTAGAATTAAAGAATTTGGTAAATGAATTATATCCACGGTTTTGGACAGTGAATAATCTTTTAAATTAAAAGACAAGTTTGAAAAGTGATATTTTAAATGGATTAAAATGGTTTGAAAATGTTCTAAAATGTGTCAAGTATTGAATGCATAGATTTCAACATTCATTGTTGAAATAGACGTTTTCGAGAAGTAAGGAAATGATGAACTATAACATTGTTGTTATAGTAAATGATTTTGAGGAGGGGTTGTTTTATATTGTATATGGGATTTATATATCTATCTAATTATCAAATCCCTATACTATCGATTTTGGATTGCCGTAACGATGTTTTACGCAACATTCATTTTGACCCAAATAAATATTTTTAAGAGAATGTTTTCCTTAAAGAATAAATTATATATTTAATCTTGATTTAAGTATATGTAATATTTTATAAGTGTTGAAAATAAATTGATTTGTGAATTACATATTATTAAATAAGTATATGGGAGTGTTTTTCCAAATAGTGAAATGTTGAAATGGTTTGAGAATATATCTTTTAAAAGATAATCTGAAGTGAATATTTGACAAGTTATTTAATCAATAAAAGATTAATTAAAAGGGCCTAGTGATTGCTTATGGTGCTAAATATTTGTTTATTTGCTTTGATAGTTAAATAACCGACTATCAAATTTGGCCATTTTTAGTTCCTCGACTTGATGTGGGAACTATTTATTCGTACACTTAGTATGTAGCCATCTGCATAGGCTTGATTATCGTTTGTGTTGAGGATGTTGATTCATGTAATGCAAAGTATTACTGCAATCTATCCAGCTTCCTTCTGGCCGAAAGATAGCAAGTTGAAAGTTGGAGACGTGATAAGTCTATGAGACTTAGTTTCTTGTGAGGTTGAGAAACGCTTTTGCATTGTTGGTGCGAAAAGACCAGGATCGGTTTATCCGAAAACCACTTCGGGCCAACATTTATGCGAAGATTGTGTGGGTTGGTTGTGATGATATTGATATTCAAGATTTTTATAGTGGAGGACTGCTTGTTGATCGTTTAGGGTTAAAGTCCCGATATATATATATATATATATATATATATATATATATATATATATATATCCAATTGCAGTAGATTCTTCGTTATGAAATATCCATTGCAAGGGATGTCGCTGCTAATCCTACAGATTTCTCGACAGGATGTGGTAGGAAAGTACCTTCGGTTTGTCTTGCTCTTGGATAACTTGTATGGACGTTTGTCTAAAATTGCATTTCTAAAAATTATGTACATTGGTTTTTACAATCGTGCATCAGTGGTGGCGGAGAAAGCAACTTCTCTTAGCTTAATACTCTCCTTGAAACGTACGAGCTCAAGGGTTGTATTTTATGGAAGGCAATTAGTAGTCAACACGGGAATGGCTGTGTGGCATTCAAAGTAATATGTTATGTGATATGTGAAAGGTAATGGTTACCTCAGGCCTCATCAACCGGAAATGACCAAAACAGGGTTAGATGCAGCAAGGCTAAGTGGGTCGCTCCCATTAGGATACGATCATCCTCTTCTAGATATATTTTTCTCGCTATGACGTTTGGGATGCAAATTATTGTGGTTTATATGCTATGAGGGCCCTCTGAAAAGGTTGGTAAGGAACGGAGGATGAAATATTCAACACGGCCTAGTTACAGAGGTATGCCGGTCTTGTTTGGTAGAGGGCAGATGTTCTATGCCTCGGGACATCCATCTAGAGGTGTAGCCATCGGAAGGTAGTCCCTTCACCTGGTCATTTGGATGGAAATCAAAACTCCGCTAAGTTCCTGCCATTTTGATTGTATTACCCATTTTGGGCTATATGCTGGAATTTAATCAATGTAACAGTTTCGGCTATGATTTATATTATTTATGTAATAGATACTATTATAATATAAGAGGATTGGATATGAAAGGTTTTAGTTATCGTAAGGTAAAAACATGTCCGTGTTTATGTTCGGGCGTGTCTTACGAGATGGTTTTGGAAAGGAAAAGTTTGGTAATTTAATAAATTCAGTTGAGTGTGTTTCTCATGTTAGTTTACTGGATTGATCCGGGCGTTCTTCCCTTTCAATGCTCGGGTCAGACCGAGTATATTTGTAGGTTCAGATTTGGTGCTTTTGGAGCTTCAGCAAGAGAGCTGTAGATATTTATTTTCGTATACACGTATCAATTTTGCTTAGTAACGTTTATTATCCACTGCACGCATTGTTGTTGTTGTTGTATATTACCAGTAATTGTAAGGTCAGGTCATTATAACTGCCCATGCTGATGACTAGTGATTGACTGTTGAACTCTGATTGATGTATGTATATACAATTTCTGTTTTGTAAAGATCATTGATATGATATTATATGTTATTCCGCTGCGATGTGAGATTCTGTATTGTTCTATTTAGTTCTCTCTTCTCTCTTTCTTCTCTTCTCTTCTTCTCTCTTCTTTTCTTTCTCCTCACTTTTCGTCAGTCTATGCTTTTTGGGTCGAACATGTGTGGTTTATTGTCGATTCCTCCTCCTCCGTTGTTGTTGTTGAGAGAGATATCTCTCTCTTTTCCTCCTCCTCCGTTGTTGTTGTTGAGAGAGATCTCGGTATAGATAGGGATAGTAGCACCCTACATTGAGTTTGAGTGTATTATATATATGAACGCTTATTTGTTAGTGTTATAAAAATGTTTTATATTGCGTTTGCTTATCCGTTGAGTTGTTTGTGAATTCTGGTCGGTATGTGGGACGCCATGTTATCGATAGAGATTACTAAATAGTTCAACGTGACAAGTCGACATAGTATTGTTTTAAATTAGGTAAATGAAATAATTTTACCTCGATTACATTTTAGATATAAAGAAACCATTTTTCAAAAATTATTAAACTTTATATAATTTGATTGTTTGGTTGTTGGAAAATGTGAATATAGATGAGTTAATTAAAGATGTTTGAATAATCTAAATAAAAACAATAATCGTAAAAGAATAAATTATATAAGCAAATGAACTATAAAGTATGGAATTATAATTAAAATGATTTACAATTGTGAAATAATCTTATATATATGAAATGAAAGAACATAAATATATTTATAAATATGTGTTGTAAATAAAAATGAATTTAGACTAAGAATATGAAAATTTGAATCCTGTTTATTTTGAAAGTTATTTTTCAAAGTTAAAGAGATTATATTATTATAAATCTAGATAAGATAAATGAATTTAGAGTGAATCTTATATAAGCGAAGTAAAATAGTGAAATTATATAAGCAAGAAGATTTATAAATGTGATTTATAAATAAAAAGGATTTTTAAAAAATATAAAGCATTGAATACACTAATGTTGCTGGGAAATAATAAGGGTGATGACTGCAGCATCATCGATATCATTTTCGAGTTTCTACGCGATTGATTTGCTACCATTAGTAAATTGGAAATTGAAGTTTTGATTTGATAAACAAATTTGAATTTAAAATCCAAGTTGGAATTGATAAATATAAATGAAATGAGTTTTGAACTTATAATATGACATAATAAATTTTAATTCTAGTAAAGTTGACATGAAACTTGAGTTAGCATAATAAAATATATGAATTGGAATTTAACTAAAGGAAGGTTAAATAAATTGGAGTGGATTTGAACTAGATTAGAACTGGATTAGATAAATTATCGAAATGAAATTAAACTTAAGTGGTAAGCGATTATATAATATAAATTTGAAGTTTAAGTAAATAAGTTGTATAACTTATAAAGTGAGAAAAGGTAAGTAAAACCAATTGTTAAAATCTGTAAACAATTTTGTAAAGCAAAACAAAATCTGAATTTGAATAGTGATATGAAATTTGAATTAAGTAAAAGTTAAATAAAATGACTTTAGGATTGAAATCCGAATTGGATTTATAAGTTGAAATTTAAGATAAATGAAACAAAATGATGTTTAAAAAAGGAATTTAAATTAAGTGATGTTGGACGAAGTTGGAATTAACATAAACAACGAAGTAGTAAAGTGAATAATGAAATGAAGTCTTTAAAGAATATGAATTTGAGGTACATAATGAAATTCAACTTGAAATGCAAAATGAATAGCAATTGATATAAATTAATGAATGATAATAAATGTAATGCAAATGAATTGATATGGAATAATGAATGTAAGTGTTAATTCATTAAAAGCTAATGAAATTGGAAACTGAATAATTGAATGAAAGTCAATTGGATATTAAACCAATTGGAATTAAATGTGTTGAACCAAATTGAAATATAAACGAAGTAAATATAAATGTTTGAGTGTAAATTAAATAAAGTTGGTTATGTTGGTTATACATTGGTTGTTTGATGGATGTTAGTTGATTGTATAGAAATTCATTAAGTGTTAATGAAATTTAATTAATCAAATTGAAAGCTAAATAATTGAATTCAAATTGGAAGTAAGCAAATTCAAATAGAATTTAATTTAATTTGAATTGGAAGTGAGCTAACTTGAATGTAAATTAGTGAATGTAAACTAATTGAATTTGAATAAATGAATGTTAGTACAATCTAATGTTAATGAATCAAATGAGATTAAATTGAAAATAAATTCAATGAATATAAAGGAGAAATGAATGTATATTTGATGACTCGGAATTTTGGGCAATAGCAATTTGATAATATTCATTAATTATTATTTAAAACGTGCAATATTGGTTTAATAATCTTCTTTATAATTATTTTAAAATTTTCAAGTTTAATTTTTCAAAAGCTAATAATATTTAATTTGGCAGATTTATATTTTTCAAAAAAAAATTTTATCTTCTTAAAACTAATAAATATGTTTTCTATTTATAATGTGTGTGTGTGTGTGTATATATATATATAGTGGTATAAATATTGTAAATAGGAAGGCTTTGGTTTGAATTTAATAAAAATATTTTCAAATTATAATATATATGTGTGTGTGTGTTGTGATTTGGAGCTTATGTTTTTAATTTAATATAATAGTTTTTCAAAAGGACTATTTAAAGTTAATTCTATATTTTCTAAACCAAGTATTTATTTAGTAAAAGTATTTTAGCTTTAGTTTTAAATAAAATTTACAAAAAGGTTTATTATGCTTTCTTTTAAAATTTACTTTAACTAAAATAGTTTATAACTATGTGTAGTTTGTACATAAACATAAATTGATATAAACATAAACATATATTAATAAAAACTTAAGTAAAATAAAATAAAGTTTAAACATTTGTAAACATATTAATATAGCTTTTGACATTTGTATAATAATAATAACATGTAATCTACATTTGTAAGCTTTGTAGGATATGGATTAACAAGTGGCAACATTTATTTCTTTTAAAAAAAATTAATTTTAATAAATAAGTGTTTAAGAAAGAAACATGGCTTTTCAATTTTTTTTTCAATTCAAATCTTTTCTTTCTTAGTTCCTTTTTTCTTATTCTTATAAACTAAAAAATAAACCTGAGAGGAAAAAAAAAACAAAATCAAACATCAAACTATTTCAAGCAAGATTCAAATTCAACTTCTTTCGAGATCAACAGCAAGCTAACAAGCAGTAAATCAGTTTAAGTAAATTCATATCAAGCTAAGCTATGATTCTGATTCAAAATCTATTCCAAGATCAGTATCAACTCAAGCTTCAGGAAAATAGTTTCCAGATTAAAATCAAAAACCTCTGTTCTCTGTTTTATAAAATTTGGCGAGTAAACTTATTTAAAAACAGTTTAATCCATGTTTAGACTTGTTTCATTGATGAATTTGTATAGTAAAGCTTTAAATAGGATCTGCATGGATGATTTTAGCAGGATTTTAGTTTGAAATGCACTGTATATTTATGAATATGTCTAGGTGTAAATATATTGGACTCTGTTGTGATCACAAAACTCAACAAAACAAATAAATTTAACTCCTCTTCATATATTCAGATTTAGGCTTGAATCTTTAAATGAAAAATAATTATAACAATGTAATATCAATTATAAAATTGGTTTCAAGAATTTATATTGAGTAATTACTTCAAAAATGATAAATTACAAAGATAATTAAAGACAATTCAAAATTTGTTCATCTGGAAATTATGTTTTGATTATGTAAGCAAATTCGTGTATGAAAATTATGAATTTAGGTGAAGAAATCATGATTTTTAAACAAGTATTTTGTGAGATATCTCGAGATGAACGAGAAATGCATTATCGTCGATTCCTGACGTAGGCGAAGTAATAGTCATCAAGATTGGAGCCGAGGGTAGCTGGATGGATGGTGGTTATAGGAAAAATAGAGGAAGCATTATCGATGGCCGTGGTGACCAAGCGGCGCCGAACTAGGGTTCGATGTCTGGTTTTGGGTCAGCTTAATTCTCAAGATCGTGTGTGGACGAGGATGGATCAGACTTATTCACAATGGGATCGCAGTGGGGTGACTTGATGCTGCTCTGGATGTGGCGGCAAGGGATCAGGTGGACGAGATCGTCGTGGCAAGCCATTTTAATCGACGTGGTTTTGGGTTCCTGTTGTTGTTGTTCGTTTTGCTCGTTTCCATTTCGTGGTGAGATCGTCGGATCTGGTTGTTAGAGAGGTTCATCTAGATCATTGTCGACTTGATGGAGGAGACGTGGGTGACCGCAGGTAGTCAGGACGGCATGCATCGTGCACACATGCACGTTCGTATCGGGAGTTGTTGTTGGCTTTGGGAAAGAAAGGTGTAGCTAGAGACAGTCTCGAAGCATTTCGCATATTTTCTCGAAGGAAGTTGTATGTGAGGTTTTGCTCGCGTGTGTCTCGAGAAAGAATCGAAGTTGGATCAGGTCGATTTTACTTTAAGTCCCAGGTTTTACAATTTAAATAAAAATTTTAACCAGATTTTAAAAATGGAGTAAAACATAAATAGTTTTATAAAAAGCAAAGAAAATTCAAGTTTTCAAGCTTAAGGAAAATGTACAAAGTTTAAAAGAAAAAAAAGTTTCAAAGTTAAAGCATTTATAAGTTTCCAAAGTAAAATGTTTAAACAAGTTTTTAGGTTTTTAAAGTTATGAAATGATTAGTTTCCAAAAGAAAATGTTTAGCCAAGTTTAAAGGTGTATTTAAATGAATGAGTTTTCCAAGGAAGATAAACCAAGTTTCTTAAATAAATTTATTTAAAAAAGTTTCTGAACAAGTTTTCAACTTTAAATTTTAAAGTCAAATGTGTTTTGTTTAAAGTAATAACGATATTAGGTTAATTATGTAATTAATTCCTAAATTTTTTTCAAATGAAGTTTAGTGATGAAATTAAGAAGTGGTTAAGATAAGTATATCAATTTTAATATAATCAAAGAGTATCAAGTGAGTTTTGTATAAATTAATTTCAAGCATTTAAATTAAGTCAGATTTAAATGAGTAATTAATTAAGATGAAGAATTTATCTTTAAATTAATTAAGGTTATGATTAATTAAGGATAATTAATTAGTGAAATTAATTAAAATTTAATCACTTAATGAAATTAATAAGCGTTAATTAATTAATGTTAATAATCAAAGTATAATTACTTAATTAAATGAATAGTTAATGAATGTAATTAATTTAAGGATCATTAATTAGTGATTAAGGGATAATTAATTAATGTAATTAATTTAAGGTAATTAATTAGTTTAATTACTCAAGGATAATCACTTATGAAATTAATAAGGTATAATTACTTAGTGTAAGTAATTAATAGATAATTGCTGAATGTAATTATTTAAGGGAAATTACTTCATGGAAGTAATAAAGGATTAATTACTTTGTGTAATTAATTAAAGGATTAATGAATATAATCAATTAAAGGGTTAGTTGATTAATATAAGTAATTTAAGGATAATTAATGCATGTCATTAATTAAAGAATGATTAATTAATGTAAGTGATTAATTAATCTAACTAATTAAGGATCACTAATTAATGTAATTAATTAATTAACAAGAGTAATTAAAGGATTAGTTAATGTGAATGGTTAAAGGATAATTAATCGATGTAATTAATTAAATGCTAATTACTTAATGTAATTAAAGAATAATTAAATAAGGATGATTAATTAAGAATAATTATTACGGATGATTAATTAAGAATAATTAATTAAGGATGATTAATTAAGATGGATAATTAAAGATGATTACTTAATTGGTTTGTAATTAATTAATGCTAAGTAAGCAGGATTAAAGTAATCTAAGTAATTAATGTTAGTAATTAATTTAATTAGAGATTAAATTAAATTAATTAGGAATTACACAACTGATTAACCTTGCTTACGGATGATTGAATGATATTGGATGCCTTGGATTATTTGATATCTCTAATATGTGATACGTGCTGCTCTATGACATGAGATGCTTTGGTTGAATTGTGATAATATGGATTATCTATCTGTGATAAATGTGAATTATCTACCTATGTGAATATGTTATTCTAAATAATAAATTAAATTGTTTAACTTAAACAACTTGGACATTAAAACGGCGTTTTGGATTTCGATGAGACCGGGATCGAATTTCCAAATTGGATATCCGAAAACCACATCGATCCAAATTAAACATTAGGTCGTGAAATCTCAAATGAAGATCAAGATGAAGACTCGAAGTGTAAGGGCTACTTGCCATTAGAACTCTGAGGGTGATTCCAAAATGAGTTCGACGGAGATAGTGCTTTCAGATTCGGTTGAAGATTCAGAGTGCAAGGGCTATTGTCGTTAACTTTGAGGGTGATTCCAAAATAAGTGTAACAAGATAGTGCCTTCAGTTTCTTTCGAACTGGAACAAACTTGTATGGATTGAATGCTTTCAGAACGTCGTCATTGGAGGACGATGAGCATTCCAAGATATGTGTTCTTAAAAGGTAATGGTAGCCTCAAGCCTCATCAACCGGGAATGGCTAAAACAGAGGAGGTGCAGCAAGTCTAAGTGGGTAGCATCCAAGTAGGATAGGATTTTTCCCTGTCTAGAGGTCCCTTTTATTCGGCTGTGTGGGCGGTTGGTCGCACCAACTGCGTGGTTGTCTTATTCGAGATTATCCAGTAAGTGATGGTTCCGGCCTTGTGTTGTAGGGGATCGGGGAGGATCCTCGGTACTCTGATCTAGACCAGGTACTATGACGGGCGGTACCCCAGTAGCCCTGCCATTATATGAAATCCAATCTACAATAAGTGCCGTACGTTTTGATTGTGCCCAACTATGTTGGAATGTGATATGTAAGCATTCCAGCTATTTTCTATTTTGCTTGAAAGCCCCAGACACTATTATAATATTACTGGATTTCCTATCAAATGTTTTGGTTGTCGTAAGTTAAAAACCCTACATGTTTATTTGTGTCGTGTTCTTACGAGATACCTTCGTTTTCAAATGATTTTCCAAGTTAAATAACTTTAACCCGTTTACTCACACCAGACCCACGTCTAAACCAGAGTTTAATATCTGTTTTCTTAAACTCATGGGTACTCAAATTTTTACGAGTAGCCAAGAGATTTAGGTTGGCTTTGACGAATTCTGGAGGAGATATGGAGAAGGAGGCTTCAGCGAATATAGATATTATGTTTCCACTGTGTTAGTATCTCTGTGTTGTATTCTGAGTTGTACGATGGACAAGTCTTCACTACTGCCTTATGTGTTGTATAAAGCTGTGTAACTCTGGTAGATGTTGTCTATTATGTAATAACTATGTGATTAATTTATTTTATTCATTCCGCTGTGAGATTCTGATATTGTTTAGTTCTTTCTTTCCTATTTTTTCTCTTTTCTATCCCTTCTTTGTTAATGATGATGCGTCTTTCTGTGGAATGAAAAGCGGGTCGTCACAGCTGGTATGAGAGCGCTAAGTTGAGAGGATACCTAGGCTTTATATTTGTTTCAATTATAAAATTGGTTTCAAGAATTTATATTGAGTAATTACTTCAAAAATGATAAATTACAGAGATAATTAATGACAAGTCAAAATTTGATCATCTGGAAATTAAGTTTTGATTATGTAAGCAAATTCGTGTTTGAAAATTATGAATTTAGGTGAAGAAATCATGATTTTTAAACAAGTATATGGTGAGATATCTCGAGATGAACGGGAAATGCATTATCGTCGATTCCCGACGTTAGATGAAGTGATAATCATCGAGATTGGAGCTAAGGGTAGCTGGATGGATGGTGGTCATAGGAAAAATAGAGGAAGGATTTATCGATGGCCGTGGGGACCAGGCGGCACTGAACTAGGGTTCGATGTCTGGTTTTAGGTCAGCTTAATTCTCGAGATCGTGCATGGACGAGGATGGATCAGACTTGTTCGCGAGGGATGGGATCATAGTTGGGTGACTTGGTGTTGCTATGGATGTGGCAGAAAGGGATCAGGTGGACGAGATCGTCGTGGCAAGCCATTTTTGTCAACGTGGTTTGGGTTCCTGTTGTTGTTTGTTTTGCTCCTTTCGATTTCGTGGTGAGATCGCCTGATCTGGGTGTTAGAGGGGTTCGTCTAGATCGTTGTCGACTTAAAGGAGGAGGTGTGGGTGACCGGAGGTGGTCAGGATGGCGTGCACCATGCACACGTGCACGTTCGTATCTAGAGTTGTTATTGGCTTTGGGAAAGAAGGGTGTGGCTCGAGACAGTCTCGAAGCATTTCACATATTTTCTCGAAGGAAGTTGTACGTGAGGTTTTGCTCACGTGTGTCTCGGGAAAGAATCGAAGTTGGATCAGGTCAATTTTATTTTAAGTCCCAGGTTTTAAAATTTAAATAAATTTTTTAACCAGATTTTAAAATTTTAATAAATTTTTTAACCAGATTTTAAAAATAGAGTAAAACATGAATAGTTTTATAAAAAGCAAAGAAAATTCAAGTTTTCAAGCTTAAAGAAAAGACACAAAGTTTAAAAGCAAAAAAAAAAGTTTCAAAGTTAAAGTATTTATTAAGTTTCCAAAGTAAAATGTTTAAAAAAGCTTTTAGGTTTTTAAAGTTATGAAATGATTTGTTTCCAAAAGAAAATGTTTAGCTAAGTTTAAAGGTGTATTTGAATGAATGAGTTTTCAAAGGAAGATAAACCAAGTTTCTTAAATAAATTTATTTAAAATAGTTTTTAAACAAGTTTTCAAGTTTAAATTTTAAAGTCAAATGTTTTAAAATTTGTTTTGTTTAAACTAATAATGATATTAGGTTAATTATGTAATTAATTCCTAAATGTTTTTCAAATGAAGTTTAATGATGAAATTAAGAAGTGGTTAAGATAAGTGTATCAATTTTAATATAATCAAAGAGTTTCAAGTGAGTTTTGTATAAATTAATTTCAAGCATTTAAATTAAGTAAGATTTAAATGAGTAATTAATTAAGATAAAGAATTTGTCTTTAAAGTAATTAAGGTTATGATTAATTAAGGATAATTAGTTAGTGAAATTAATTAAAAGTTAATCACTTCATGAAATTAATAAGGTTAATTAATTAATGTTAATAATCAAAGTATAATTACTTAATGAAATGGATAGTTAATGAATGTAATTAATTTAAGGATCATTAACTAGTGATTAAGGGATAATTAATTAATGTAATTAATTTAAGATAATTAATTAGTTTAATTACTTAAGGATAATCACTTATGAAATTAATAAGGTATAATTACTTAGTGTAAGTAATTAATGGATAATTACTGAATGTAATTATTTAAGGGAAATTACTTAATGGAATTAATTAAGGATTAATTACTTGGTGTAATTAATTAAAGGAGTAATGAATATAATCAACTAAAGGGTTAGTTGATTAATATAAGTAATTTAAGGATAATTAATGGATGTGATTAATTAAAGAATGATTAATTAATGTAAGTGATTAATTAACGTAATTAATTAAGGATCATTAATTAATGTAATTAATTAATTAATTAATGAGAATAAAGGATCAATTAATGTGAATGGTTAAAGGATAATTAATTGATGTAATTAATTAAAGTCTAATTACTTAATGCAATTAAAGAATAATTAATTAAGGATGATTAATTAAGAATAATTAATTAAGGATGATTAATTAAGATGGATGATTAAGGATGATTAATTAATTGGTTTATAATTAATTAATGCTAAGTAAGCAGGATTAAAGTTATCTAAGTAATTAAAGTTAGTAATTAATTTAATTGGAGATTAAATTAAATTAATTAGGAATTACTTAACTTATTAATCTTGCTTATGGATGATTGAATGATATTGAATGCCTTGGATTATTTGATATCTCTGATATGTGATATGTGATGCTCTGTGATATGAGATGCTTTTGTTGAATTGTGATAATATGGATTATCTATCGATGATAAATGTGAATTATCTATCCATGTGAATATATTATTCTAAATAATAAATTAAATTGTTTAACTTTAACAACTTGGACATTAAAACAGCGTTTTGGATTTCGATGAGACCAGGATCGGATTTCCAAATTGGATATCTGCAACCACATCGATCCTAATTAAAAGATAGGTCATGAAATCTCAAACGAAGATCAAGACGAAGACTCGAAGTGTAAGGGCTATTTGCCATTAAAACTCTAAGGGTGATTCCAAAATGAGTTTGACGGAGATAGTGCTTTCAGATTCAAGATGAAGATTCAGAGTGCAAGGGCTATTGTCGTTAACTCTGAGGGTGATTCTAAAATGAGTGTAACGAGATAGTGCCTTCGATTTCGTTCGAACCCGGAATGAACTTGTATGGATTGAATGCTTTCAGAACATCGTCATTGGAGGATGATGAGCATTCCAAGATATGTGTTCTTAAAAGGTAATCGTAGCCTCAAGCCTCATCAATCGGGAATGGCCAAAACATGGGAGGTGAAGCAAGGCTAAGTGGGTATCACCCAAGTAGGATAAGATTTTCCCCTGTTTAGAGGTCCATTTTATTTGGCTGTGTGGGCGGTTGGTCGCACCAACTGCGGGGTTGTCTTATTCGGGATTATCCAGTAAGAGATGGTTCCGCCTTGTGTTGCAGGGGATCAGGGTTGATCCTTAGTACTCTGATCTAGACCAGGTACTGTGACGGGCGGTACCCCAGTAGCCCTGCCATTGCATGGAATCCAATCTCTAATAAGTGCCACACGTTTTGATTGTTCCCAACTATGTTGGAACATGAGATGTAAGCATTCCAGTTATTTTCTATTTTACTTGAAAACCGTAGAAACTACTATAATATCACTGGATTTCCTATCAAATGTTTTGGATATCGTAAGGTAAAAACCTGACATGTTTATTTATGGCATGGTTATATGAGATACCTTTGTTTTCAAATGATTTTCAAAGTTAAACAACTTTACCCCGTTTACTCACAGCAGACCCATGTCTGACCCAAAGTTTATTTTCTGTTTTCTTAAACTCTTGGGTACTCAAATTTTTACGAGTAGCCAACGGATTCAGGTTGGCTTTGATGAATTCTGGAGGAGATATGGAGCAGGAGGCTTTAGTGAATATAGATGTTGTGTTTCCGCTGTGTAAGTATCTCTGTGTTGTATTCTGAGTTGTATGATGGACAGGTCCTCACGACTATCTTATGTGTTGTATAAAGCTGTGTAACTCTGATAGATGTTGTCTGTTATGTAATAACTACATGATTAATTTATTTTATTCGTTCCACTGTGAGATTCTGATATTGTTTAGTTCATTCTTTCCTATCTTTTCTCTTTTCTATCCCTTTCTTTCTTAATGATGATGCATCTTTCTGTGGAATGAAAGGCAGGTCGTCACAGTATATTGATTTGGTTATAGATTTGTTGGATAGAGATTGGTTTGTTGGATGATAGTTATAGGATGATTGGATTTGTTGCTTTTGACTACATTTGCTATATTGGCATATATAGTGTTGTATTGGTATATGTTGTATATTGATATTACTTTCTATATGCATGTTTCTCATTTGTTTGTTGAGTGTTTAGTAGGTGTGAATGACACTTATTTCACATTTGGAGCTCGCTTTCGTTCTATATTAACCGTATACGTTCGCTAATAATATAGAAGGCACATATCTCGGATTACATATCGTACTTTTACACTTTTTTCCCCTATGGGATGCCTCATCCTCGAAGATGAGATGTATATTTGTGATATATATATATATATATTGTTAATTTTTGCGATCAAACCGCTTAAAGGACACCATGGTGAATTTTTTTTGAAAATTTAAGGCGTTAGAAGGTTTTTTGAGAAAATGGGAAAATTTTGATAACTAAAATTTTGATTTGAGTTGAAAGTTAAAGGATATTAGATGGTTTTGAAAAGATAACTATGAACGGATTTGAAAGCTTAGAAATCTTTTATAAGATGTTTAACTAATGGATTGTGAATAAGCTAAAAAGGTTTAAATGATTTTGGTAATCTAATTTAGACGAATTGTTTTGAAAAATTAATGGATTTTATGGCTTTTTCTTACGTCATAATTCGAGGACAAAATTCTTTTAAGTAGGGGAGAATGTACCTACCCAGAATTTTAGTCATTTGAAATTCAGATATTTAGTTTTAAATATTCAAAAGTACATTTTATAAGTTGAGCAACTTATATTTTGAATATCTTGTTTTAATTGGATAATTAAATTGTTAATTTAATATTTAAAATTGCAGAAATAATTGGAATTTGAATTTAATGTAAATGAAAATGATTTATAAAGTTGAATTTAATTCTAATTGAATTAGAACGATGTTAGGGAACTTTTAAAATTGATTTAAAAGTGAATTTATAAAAATTAAATATTTTAATATTTAATTAACGTGTAAAAATGGTCATTTTTTGACACTGTCTCGGATTTTGACGAAACTAGTTTCATTGGGTACATAATATTATATTATTGTAGGATTTCAAATTTCGTGTCAATCGGATATACAGTTTAGTCATGGCAAGCTAAAACACGTAGAAATTTGTTTAAGTAAATTTTAATTTAAATAATTCGATTCGAAAAACTATCTTCCAAATACAATGGAATTGGCTCTCGATATATATTCCATTTTGTTCGGAATTGGGGTAAAACATTATAAACGCCAGGCGGTACGCTTTGATTGGAGTACGGAAAAATTTCAGATGAATAATGTCGTGAAATTTTCTATATAAGGCTACAACATTTCACAATTGCAAACCCTAATCTATATAGGGCTAGCCTCCATCATTAATTTCAATGGCCAGAAACTTCCATCTTTCTCCCTTCGATCTCTTCCAATCCGTCGACTTTCATCAAATACTTTCAACTGCAACATTGAAAAAGGCAGCGAGATCTTCAATCTCAACGGTGATGCTTGAGAATGGTGGAGCCGATCGGCGGCAATTTGTTCATGAAGGTCGCACGTTCATGTGCATTTTTCGAGGTGACGGTGGGACCAAGCTCAATGGGGTTTGGGGCGGTGGTGCGGCGTGCTGTGAGCTTTCATATAGTGGTCGGTGATTGACATCTAGACGAAAGATGGATGAGCGGCTATCAAAATTTGTGCCATGCGCAATGGGTTCTTCGATCCGCGGTTTCGAATGAGGGAGAAGCACATGCGAACCGCCAGAATTCCCAGATGAAAGATGAATGTCCCGGATGTATTAGGTAAATAAAAAAATAAAAAGTTTATAAATTTATATAGTAATGTGATGTTTAAAATATCATAACTTCTTCATACGAGGTCCGTTGTTGACGAAACAAGTAGCATTGGGTCCGTATTGACGAGCACTACATTATAGAGCTAGTTTGGAGTTGATTGGAGCTAGTGTAAATTTTGGATAAAATTAAACGTACTTTTAATTTTATTCGTAATAAAATACTACAACATCTATTGGAACCAAAGTGAGTATAACTCACTCTTTCCGACTCAATGATATTTTTATATAAGTATGAATAAATTTATTTTATGCTAATTGATGATTGTTTGGATGATATATGATATATCATATATATTGATTGGTGTTTGATATATTCCTACCTAATGGAGCAGACGAGACCCTATACGTTTCCGTGTATGAGCAGACGACCCTTTGTATGCACGTCTGTCTCGAAGCGGACGTTATACACATATTCTAATATGTATATTTGTTGCAGGTGATAGGTTGAAGGGATCCAACTGGATTTCTCACCGGTGTTGATTTTATTTATAGATATTTATATATATATATATGCTGTTATCATGTGATATATGATGATTTGGATGTTGTGATTGATGTATTTAGTGCTGCTGCAGCATTGGGCCTATTTTTGGTAATTTAAAATGTTAAAGTGATGATTTCAAATTAAGAAGGATTTCCATGTGATTTTGAAAATAGATGTTCTATTAAATTTTGAATTGTTAAGGAATGAATTTATTTTAAATAAATGGAAGTTATAATTTTAATGTTATAAAAATTATGATTTTTGTGAAATACGATTTAAATGTGATTTTTGAAATTTGGAATCAACTATTTTGTAAATAGTTTAAATTCGGATTTTTGGAATTATTATAAATGGTTTTTATATAAGATTTATAAAATTGAATTTTTATAAATCAATAGTGATGGAATTATAAAGGGGTTTTGTAAGTTTAAAAAAAATGAAGTTATAGTTGAATCTTATAAGTAAATAAGATTTACGGATTTATGAATTGATGATGTTATAAAAAGATTGAATTTGTAAATAAAGAGATTTATAAGTAATCAACTTATGGATTTGGGCATGTAATTGAGTTATAAATGGAATTCATTAGTAAATGAATTTTATAAATGGAAGTTTTAATACAATAGAAACGTGAATTTATAAACATTTTTTTATAAATCCTAAATCAATTGAATTTGATAAGTTAAATATGAAAATTTATTAAAGTAATTTCATTCGTGATTTTGGACAGGGATAATCCTTTAATTCAAATGTGTAGAAATAATGAATTTGGTAAATGAATTATATTCATGATTTTGGACAGTGAATAATCTTTTAAATTAAAAGACGGGTTTTGAAAAGTGATATTTTAACTGGAGTAAAATGGTTTGAAAATGTTTTAAAATGTGTTAAGTATCGAATGCATAGATTTCAACATTCATTGTTGAAATAGACGTTTTCGAGAAGTAAGGAAATGATGGACTATAACATTGTTGTTATAGTAAATGATTTTTGGGAGGGGTTGTTTTATATAGTATATGGATTATATATCTATCTAATTATCGAATCCCTATACTAGTGATTTTGGGTTGTCGTAACGATGTTTTACGCAACTTTCGTTTTGACCCAAATAAATATGTTTAAAAGAATGGTTTCCTTAAAGAATAAAATATATACTTAATCTTGATTTAAGTATATGTAATATTTTCTAAGTGTTGAAAATAAATTGATTTGTGGATTACTTATTATTAAATAAGTATATGGAAGTGTTTTTTCAAATAGTGAAATGTTGAAATGGTTTGAGAATATATCTATTAAAGGATAATCTGAAGTGAATATTTGGCAGTGATTTAATTAATAAAAGACTAACTAAAAGGGCATAGTGATTGCTTATGGTGCTAAATATTTGTTTGTTTGTTTGTTTGTTTTGATAGTTAAATAACTGACTATCAAATTTGGCATTTTTTAGTTCCTTGACTTAATGTGGGAACTATTTAGTCGTACAATTAGTACGTAGCCATCTGTGTAGGCTTGATTATCGTTTGTATTGAGGATGTTGATTTGTGTAGTGCAGAGTATTACTCCAATCTATCAAGCTTTCTTCTTGGTCGAAGGATAGCAAGTTGAAAGTTAAAGACGTGATAAGTCTATGAGGCTTAGTTTCTTGTGAGGTTGAGAAACGCTTTTGTGTTGTTGGTGCGAAGAGACTGAGATCGGTTTATTCGAAAACCACTTCGGACCAACATTTATGCGAAGATTGTGCAGGTTGGTTGTGATGATATCAATATTCAATATTTTCATAGTGGAGGACTGCTTGTTGATCGTTTGGGCTTAAAGTCCCAATATACATCTAATAGCAGTATTCTCTACATTATGAAATATCCATTGCAAGGGTTGTCGCTACTAATCCTAGTGATTTCCCAACAGGATGTAGTAGGAAAGTATCTTCGGTTTGTCATGTTCCTAGACAACTTGTATGGATGTTTGTCTAACATTACATTTCTAAAGATTATGTACATTAGTTTTTACAATCGTACGTCAGTGGCGGCGAAGAAGGCAACTTCTCTTAGCTTAACATTCTCCTTGAGACGTACGAGCTCAAGGGTTGTATTTTTGTTGAAGGCAATTAATAGTCAACGGAAATGGCTTGTGGCATTCAAAGTGATGTGATATGTGAAAGGTAATCGTTACCTCAGACCTCATTAATGGAAATGACCGAAACAGGGTTAGATGCAGCAAGGCTTAGTGGGCCGCTCCCATTAGGATATGGTTATCCTCTTCTAGATATATTTCTTTCTGCTCTGAAGTTCGGGATGTAAATTATTGTGGTTTATATGCTATGAGGGTCCTCGGAAAAGGTCAGTAACGATCGAAGGATAACATATTCGGTACTACCTAGTTACAGAGTTAGGCCTGTCTTGTGTTGGTAGAGGGCAGATGTTCTGTGCTTCGGGACATCCATCTAGAGGTGTACCCATCATAAGGTAGTTCCTTCACCTGGTCATTTGTATTGATATCCAAACTCCGCTACGTGCCTGCCATTTTGATTGTATTATGCATTTTGGGCTATATGCTGGAATTTAATCAATGTAACAATTTCGGCTATGATTAATATTATTTGTGCAATATAAACTATTACATTATATATAAGAGGATTGGATATGAAATGTTTTGGTTATTGTAAGGTAAAAACATGTCCGTGTTTACGTGTGGGTGTGCCTTACGAGATACTTTGATTTTGAAAAGGAAAAGTTTGGTAATTTAATAAATTCAGTTGAGTATGTTTCTCATGTTGGTTTACCAAACTGATCAGGGAGTTCTTTTCTTTAAATGCTCGGGTCAGACCGAGTAAATTTATAGGTTCAGATTTGGTGCTCTTGGAGCTTGAGCAGGAGAGCTGGAGATCTTCATTTTCATATACATGTATCAATTTTTCTTAGTAACATTTATTATCCGCTGTGCGCATTGTTGTTGTATATTATCAGCAATTGTAAGGTCAGGTTATTATAACTACCCAGGCTGATAACTAGTGATTGATTTTTGAACTCTGATTGATGTATGTATATACAGTTTCTGTTTTGTAAAGATTATTGATATGATATAATATGCTATTCCACTGTGATGTGAGATTCCATATTGTTCTGTTTGGTTCTATCTTCTCTCTTTCTTCTCTTCTCCTCTTCTCTTTTCTTTTCTTTCTCCTGACTTTCCGTTAGTCTGTGCTTTTTGGGTCGGACATGTGCGGTTTATTATCAATTCAAAGGGTATGGATTTGCGGGTCGTTACAATTTATCAGTTAATTTTGACTTTAAAACTTTTACAATAAGAATAATATGTTATTTCCTAAAATTGTTATTTCCTAAAAATAAAGGATTTTAAAAGTGTCATTATATCGACTATTTTGCTATTAACTTTTATAGCTTTGGCTTGCAATTTCTGTAACTTTTCAAAGCGCATACTTTGCTTTCCAAAACACTTAAAAAAGTGTATAAATAAACCAAAACAAGTAATCAAAATATTTTCTTAAATCACCACTTTTCACAAATTAAAGTTAAGGGATTTCAAAATGCATTTATAGCGACTATTTCTATACAAACAATTCCATATTCGATTCAGCATTTAATATCATTCTATTTTATTCACATATATGACTTCCTTATTCAAATCACATTATTAGAAATATATTTTAACTTACGTATTTAATCAACATGTCCATTTTAAAGGTTCAATGAACCTATCACAATTCCATATTTTAAGGCAACAAATTAAACTAATCACATGCTTTGTAGAGCACATAATTAGGGTTATAACTTTAAGTAGGTATATTATCATAGTTTATAACAAGCAATATCTCAATAAGTTATTGACCTAACTTGTGACAAGTTTATACTTATTTCAAGTGAGAACAACTCATTTTTATTTAAACCAAATAATTCCAACCAACATTCAATAATCACCCAAACCTCCTATTATCACATCTTCTTCCTCCTAGCCTATGGCCAAAGTCCTCCGCTTCCTTCCATTACACACGGCCTTCTCCTCCACCTTGCCTTTTCACGCATCCTAGTCCATTCTTCCCACCATAGGTTATGCCTTAGCCTTCCTCCTTCTCTTTTACACGCTTCCATCTCCTCCATCCTCCTGTTAGCTCATGGCCTAGAGACACAACTCGACCACATTCACATGATCTAAAGGGAATAAGAGGGAAAGATGTCATTGAGAAGAGAAAGAATTAAAGATACATATTTGAGTTAGAGAATTGATGACGAAATGAAGAGGCCATGCATGCTTATTTATAAGCTTACGAAAAGTGGAAAATGACCATCCATAATCCTCCTCCTTTCATGCTTAAGAGCATGCACACCATACCCATACACACACCTTACCTCTTACACACCATACTTCCTTAAATCACTCCTTGATTTGAGGGTCCTTTTGTACCCTAAATTAAATCCTTTTAACTTAATTAATTTGCTTAGGAACTAAGGTGATTTAATACTTGTTAATATGTTCATATGTCATCATAGTAGTGTACAAATATTCAAATAACTTTTATTTAATAAAAAGTGGATTTTTATCAAAATGTTTTCTGATCACATTTTTAATATTTCTACAAAGTATATATTTATCTAAACACATTTCAAAAATAAGTTTTCTGTCATTATTTGATAATTGAAAAGTGTTTAACAAGGTTATAAAGTCATATTTAATCATATTAAATCCTAAACAAAAGTATTTAAATAATTTAGATATCTAAATACGAAGTGTTCGAATTTCAAGGTTGTTATAGGAAAAGAGGGGGGTCAGAAAAAAGTCTTGTAAATGAGTAAAAGTTTAATATGTGATGATCATTTGGAACTAACTTTAATACTACTCTACATGATAGAGGGTGTGTTACAAGGGTCCATAAATTCCTAAGGTCCATTAGCTAAGGGTTCTTATCTAATACAAGGATCGAACTCATAGCTAACAGTTCGCCAAGGCTCCTAGAGCTACCCTATAAGAAAACAGACCCATATGATACAGTGGGAACTACTCTCCTAATAATACTTATAAACCATAAATACACCTGAAAAGGGAGGACTAAAGATACCGACTTGCCACTGTGTCTCATCATCTGCACTTATGTCCAGCTCTCGATTTGGTGTAATGCCTCTTATAAGTACTATGCGAGTGTAAACTGTATCACATCGCATCAGAACCATGCATACAAGAACTCCTGTTAATACCGAGCTACTTCTTTACGTATTTTGTCACTTATCGTGATGCGTCGGGCCTGACCATCCATATAGAATCCCCCGTTAACATTAGACTCACTCAGTGGCATCCATCAGTGCTACGCATCCACTGCACAATCTCCCCTGAGTACCTACATTGCAAAAATACATTGTCCCTAGTCGATCACTCGACTCTCAACTAGGTAAGAAAATTTTTAGCCAACACCGAAATGACCTAGCATCCTTTGATAGGTGTGACGATCCGCCATTTTGGACAGATAATAGTCTAAATGATAGATTATCAATGGGTTTTATTCTAAAGAAATAAGATACAGAAAAACAAAATATGTAGAATCTCGCAGCAGAATGATAAAATATAATAATTACATAAACAGTTCATGAAGTTGTTTTACAATATACTGTTGATTTTATTTTACAATATTATCAGAGTTATACATTTAATAGACATAATAAAACAATGTGGCAGAAAAATACTAGTAAATACAGTCTAACAAACTTCGTCTTCAAATAAACATCCTCGAAACACCGATATACTTAGGTTGACAAGAGTGTAATGGAAAATTTAAGAGTATGTCATTATCCAACTCCGGTATCTTTAATAACTAACATATAAAAAGTAAAATGTCTGTCGTTTGTCCATTTTAGATTTTTACGATAAAATCCATGTACATTTTCAAAAAGTATTCAACATAAAAAAAAGTTCTTCAATTTTCTTCAAGACTTCATAGAAAAAGTTTTAGAAATGTTAATTATTTTCATAGTCAAAATACATTAGATTTTGCAATAAATAAATTATAAACACTCATAAATTTATGGAAAAAATTCAAATTAACTTTGAAAGTTCTTAAAATATCTTTTTATAATTTCCAGTAAAGTTTTAGATTTTTCAAATCGATTTAATAATTTTTCAAATTTTCAAATGGCTAGCTTCAAAGATTAAAATTATTAGAAGTATGAAATTATTAAAATTATTCTTCAAATAATTTACTGAAGCTATAGAAAATTCTTCAAGTTGATTTGATATTTTTACAAATTTCTAAAACTTCAACAATTCCATTTTAAAGACTAAAATATCAAAATTATTAGATGGTCGAATTACATATAGGTTTCTTCACAATACATTTTCCATTAAAGTTACAAAAAATTTTGCAAGACATTTTAATACACTTTTTAAACTTATATATATTTATTAATTTAAAATCAAAATAATATTATAAAAGAGTTTCAAAATGGTTATTCGATAATCCAATTTAACCCAAAATTTTCAAAATCTTATTTTTTTATAACATATAATTTTCTAGAGTTTAAAAATAATTTAATTTATGAAAAATTTCCAAAGTTTCAAAATTTCAATTTATGAAAACTTTTGCTAATAAGACAAAATGACTGTTACGTTTGCAAAAATCACTTTTTGGCCAAAGCAGTAAAATTATACATCCTAATAATTTTTGCATGTCAATATAAGATGTCCAAGGTTTCATATTATTATTCAATGACTAGATGATAGACATGACAATTTATACAATTTCAATAATATACAGGGAGGTAATAGGGATATATCACAATCAATAATTCATCCGTCTAAACACAATATCATCCATACAACACAATATCATCCATATCACAATTTATAAGCATACACATGCAATCAACATTCAAATCAGCCAATTAACATATGTCACGATAATCATTAATTATCAAGGTGATCAACTGCTAATGATATTCAATTTCAGTATCAATATAAATTTCCAAACAACAAATCTATATAATTCATCACATCATGATGGTTTAACTTGTAATAGAAATTTTAGTGTTTCGTGAGTTTTAACATCCACCTTTGATTTAGCACACTAGAATATCAAACAAAAGCAAGAAAGACAAGATCACGACAACATGACAACGGTAAACTAGGTATGAATGCACTTTCCAACAGTCTCCAAACTTAGCGAAACCGGTTTCTTGTCGTTTGAAATTCCGATATGAGTCCAAATATGAATCCGAATTCGTATGCGAAGGTTATGACGAATAGAAGTTGGATAATTTAAAATAGAAATTAGTTGAATTCATGGTCAAATTGGAAAATATCATCACCTTCCCAAACCCTAACCATCCTTACCCGAACCCACTATCACTTCAGCTGCCTACTTCCTCTCCCTGTCACACCCACCACTGTACCCGATCATCAGATCCCACACTACCATTGGCACCACACCACCGTCCTCCATCTTCACCGCACATGCCAAGCGATCCACCTCTGTAACGAGTCGGATTTTGCCCGCTCGAAAATCGACATCCATACTTCAAATCGTACTCGAATGTCATAGATTCGACCGTTCAAATTTCAATTCGCCGGAGCTTATAACAACATTAAGTAAATAACACAGCGGAATAAAAGAATAATACATTGATATACAACTTTGATACAATATCTGATACAACAGATGATCCAATTGATATCAATATACATCAGAGATATGATACAATAAAATAGCAGCGGAAAGAAAATAGATGATAACATCTAGCAGTGGAACAATATAACTCTAAGATAGTCTTCAAGGAAGAACTCCAGAAATAACTGCAACTCCATTTCCAATAATCAATCTAGTAATAGCTCGAACCCCCCATCACATATCACCTAGCATAAGCAAGACTGGTGCGGTCCAAAGACTAAACTAATCTCCAGATAATCTACTACATCTGACTATCTGAAAATTAACCCAACTCTAGACTGCTCGTGTAGAAAATAATGAGCACCCAGAGTTTAGGAAAGAAAACAATAAACTCCGGATCAGTCGTGGGACTGGTGTGAGCAACAAAAACAGTTTATCTTTAAAAACATTCAATAAAAGATTTTCAAAGTCAATTCGCAATGTTTTTTTAAAAATGAGACTACCATAAGGCCTCCCGCACACACACACAATGCAAACGCAGAATCGGAGGAGATTTCTCCTTATGATAGTCAAAGAGGCTTGATACGTATTTAAAATAACATTTTATATTATTACTAGTGCATAGTGTAGGAAAAATTCATTTCGAAAGTAGAATATAAATCTTAGCCAACATAGACATTTCGAACTATGCCTACTATAGCTACCATCCAAACAGTGGTGACCACCATAAGTGAATAGCAGGTTCTACAACTAATACCGTACAAGTTTCGTATTGGGAATTGGATTTCCAACGAATGATCAGGCCAAGGAACTTCCCATTGCCACATGAGAATGCCTCTGGATGGACATCCCCGAGAACCAAACCGGATCTCTACCAACACAAGGCCGGGTTACCCCTAACTGAGTAACAACTGACCGAATATGCCATCCCCCGGTCCTTTGGGACCTTTTTCCGAGAGCTCTCTAATCAATTCACACAATCATAACAAAGTGTTTTCAACATGAGTAAGTATCTGGGCTCCATACCATGATACCACCCTTTTCCAGAAGGAAATGCACACATCCTAAAGGGCGCTACCCCTCATAACCTTGCCGCATCTTTCCTGTTTTGACCATTCACGAGGTGTGAGGCTCGACGAAGTCACGTCCACAAAAACATACTTTATACAAAAGCCATGCTTTGGGTCAACAAATGATCATAGAAATGATCACAAAGATAGACGATCAAATAAATGATCCTATCACAAATAATCAACACAATGATCATTTCACAGCTACACTTAGCATGTCACATTACCAAATTGGGAATATATTGCTGATAACTTCAACTATATAACCTCTGAGTTCGTACGTCTCAGAGAAGGGTGTTAAGCTAAGAGAATAAATCCTTCGCCACCAACAGAAATATATTTGAAAGAAATCGGCTTTATATCTCAACTTGTAATGTCAGGCATACTATCCATACAAGTCTGTTCTGGGTTCGAACAGAACCGAAGGTACTTACAAAGAAGTCCTTGCAATCCGGTTATTCACAATCCCGATCGGATTTTCCATCACTTAGGGAGTTTCTATACCGGCGCGACTCGGTGCAGAAACAATCGATAGGTCATCCTATCGCTTTCGCAAATACCCGGTCTTCATCACCGGTCTTCAAATGCTATCCATAACGACGTATCACATATTCGGAATGGGTTATACGACCCAAAGGTCCTTTCCCGGTTAAACCGAATAGTGAGCGAAAATATTTTCAAAACATATGGATATGGGATTTCAATTAAGTCACAACTTAATAATTCAAAACTTTCTTTCAAATGGTTTAATCAATTACCATTTCAAATCTTTTAACAAAAAAGATTTATTTTCACAACCTTTAACGGTTTTAAACAATTTTCACATTTTAATCTTTTAAACAAAAGATTCATTCACAGATTTTCCAAATCAATTTTCATTTCAATTTGATTAACTCGTTAAATCTTTAAATCAAAGATTTAACTTATAACTTTCAAAACAATTTCATTTCAATTTGATTTACTCGTTAAATCTTTAAATCAAAGATTTAACTTATAGTCTTCAAAACAATTTCATTTCAATTTGATTTAAACAAATCATCAATTTAAATCTGTTAAAAAATAAGCAGATTTAATTCATAGCTTTCAAAAAGAATTCATTCATAACTTAGAAAAATCATTTCTCCATTCAATCTTGAAATTCCCCTAATTAACTGGAATTTCAGTTCTTATCTAAAAGTGTTTATCATTTGAAAACAACAGTTTTCATTTTGGAAATCTGATTCATTTATACGAGTTGAAATCCTTGGGTTAAATTCAAATTCCCAAAAATAATACTTTAAAAAAATGATTTAACTCATAATGACTAGTATAATATCATTAATCCCTAGTTTCAAATTACAGAATTCAATTTGAATATTGAATTCAAATCTAAATTAAAGTATTTAAATTCCAACACTTAATCCAGTTATTCAAAATAAATTTCCATCTTTGAAATTCCATTTCAAAAGCTTTTCACTTCTATTCCAATTTCAATCCCAAAACATTTGAATTTAAAAATTCAATTTTTAAACTATTTCAAAAATCTGTGACTTAACCGATTTCCTCGTGAAATCCATATTGGTGTGTGTATGGTGTGGTCTAGGGTTTTAACATACTAGTGCAACATCATTTCAATCATCACAGATTTAAATACAACAATATATTTGATAAGCGATATAACCATAACGCTTATCTTTCATACACATATTCGCAGATATATATATCACAAATAATAAACTATATCACAGATCACAACACAAATCAGGATAATCATAAAGCATTACAGTTCAGAAATGTCAAATAATTCAACATTCAATAGAATCCAAACATTCACAAAAGAATTTATTAATCAACTGATTAATTTAGATTAGATGTATCATTATAAATCCGGTTTGATTATCATAATTTAGTTTTAAATTATATGAAATAAATCTTCTTTCAAATTTATTAGTTAACCCTTAATTATTAACTAATCATTCTTAAATCAATGAGTCAATTAATCTTAAATTTATTAATCTTAATTAATTGCCATTATTAATTAATCCTTTAATTATTCACAAATAATTATGCTCTGATTTAAAAATCATCATTTAATTAATTACATTCATTAATTATCTATTAATTTCTTCTCTAAGCACTTAATTTTTCGAAACTATCAAATGATTACTCTGAATAAATTAACTTAAGAAATTTAATTTAAATAATTTGATTAACTCCATAAATTACACCGAATATTTAATTTCACAATTATTGTTATTAAGTAATCGTACTTAATAGTTCTACAATTGATTATTATGAAATTAATCAATCTAAATTTATTGTTAAGATTTATCACATCAATTAATTCTTCAAATAAAATCTTAATTAATAGTCTTTATCAATTATTTAATTTCTTTAATTTCCTTTCCAAAGAAATTTCTTATATTAAATTTTAACATCTGATTTAAGATTAGTTCCAGGTTCTACTTTTAAATTCAATTTGTTTAAATGTCATTTTCAATTTCAATTCTATTTTAAATTCAAATTCTTTAATACACTTAATTGCGTTGAAATTATTAAACCAAATTGAATTTAAAACTTTATTTTATTTACAAACTAGATTTTAATTCAATTTGAATTTTTATTTACATTTTGATTTAAACCTCAGCTTAAAACCTTGTTTTAAAATTTAAATTTTTGTTTTGAATTTCTGGAAAATAGGTTCAGGTAAAACCTGAAACCAAACCTTATACTCGAGACCCCTCTTCCTTGCTTCGAGTCAATCTGCAAAAATCTCGAGCACGTCTCGAGTTCCCCCCCTGCTCCTTTCCTTTCGCGTTTCCTTCTTCTTCTTCTTCTTTTTTTTTTCTTTCTGTTCTTCAGATCCAAGTGTGCACGGTGCACGTGCACCGTTGCCTCAACCACCTCCGGCCATCCACACGAACCTCAACATGACGCCTTCCATCACCAGATGCCATCACGATCAACCAAAAACCATCACCACGCCCAAACCAAAATCTAGCAGTGAAAACCAAAACCTGGAAACACAAGAACCCAAACCTTCCCAACCTGTCAACGAGTCGTTCTCCCCACCTCGGCCACTTGAACTCGCCAAACTCCAGCCATGAACTCGCCTCCGACCATGCTACCACCTTCCCAAACCTCGTGCAACTCGATGCACAGTTGAAGACGCGGTGGTCAAAAGTTCAATCACCTAAAAAATTAGGGCTACCAACTTCAAATCACTGCCCCATCGCCACCGCCACCGTTGGCACCTCCAACCATTTTTCCCACCACACCCATCAGCTCCTCCTCTACCTCGAACAAACCCGACACCTCTAGTTCATCGCGTCGCCGGAAATCGGCCAAAGTGCAAATTTCGTTCATTATTGAACTGCTCGGAAAACTCGACACTAAAAATTACCAAACATATCTTAAAAATCATTGTTTTAGGTAAGGATTCAAGCTACATGCTTGGATCAATGTTTTATGAAATTCGAAATTTCCCAAATTTAGAGTTTCATCTGTAAAAACTAAATTTTTCCTCTTGTATACATTTATACTTCATGAAATTATTTTTAGATCATAGTTCTTATTTAAATACACAACTTTGCTTTAGATATCAAGGCTTGAAAGTGATTAGAAATAGAGGATTGAAGTTATTTCTATTTGGTTCATCCTGAACAAAAAAAAATAAAAACAGACATCTCAACACTGTCAAAATAGTTTCATATACACAGTGTCAAAACAAAGAAGATATTCAACATCCATAATAAACATAAATCATTCACTGGTCATAGCTTAACATAAAATTTATATTATGTTTACTCACCTGGAAGAAGATTTTGAATTTTCTACTATTTTGTTGGACTCTGTTATGTATAAGCAGAGGTAAGCTTTGTATAAACAGATGCAAGCTTTTGCTTGACAACAGATATGCACCTCTTAATTCACTGTATAAACACATCTATACTTGCTAATATGTAAACATTAAAACCATATTTCCAATCATCACCATCACAGACATAGGAGATCAAAGGAGTTGGTTTAAAAATTAGAGTTTGCTCACAGTTGATTTAAGAAGAACAGAACTTGCTTCCTGTTGACACAGGCTTTGATTTTTCCAATAGAAACCTTGCTTCTTTGATCTCTGGCTCGAGTTGATTGTTTTATTTAAGTTGAAATATGTTTATGTTTGAAATGGTTTTTACTTCAGTTTATTCTTAGCTTTGCAGGAACGAGCTGATGAAAATATATAGGAGAGCAAGTTTATAAGTTGATGTATATATAAAAGAGGAGTTGTACAGGTTGATTATTGTTCTATGCAAGGTGATGTTACCTTCTCTTTGTACTATAAGCATGGTTGAAGATGCTTTGTTCAATAATTATGTATGTACAGTTTATATATGTGCTTGTTTGAGTTGAGATGAAAGCTTTATTACTTTTCTTTGTACTTCTTTATTTGTTTTAAATATTTTTTTCCTTGCCTGCATACTAAGCTCTACAGGCAATAGGCTATATACTTGTCTACACTTGCATTCTTTTGTTTATACTTCATGTACAATATACTTTATTTCTTTTACTTGCATGTATTTGCTCAGCTGAAAACATTTATTTGTTTTGCTTTTGAAAGAATGAACTTGTCTTGCATATTAAACTTTACAGATAAGATTCCACTTGCCTTGGCTTGCTTTATTACTTAACCTGGTTTCATATTTTGTTATTATGTGTTTATTTATTTAGCTTTGTAACCTGCTTTGTATTCTATTTGATTTCTTTCTTTTGCAAGCTACATACTAAAACTATTTATATTTGTTTGTATTTATTATGTTTGATTTGTTTTGTTTTTGGTTATAACTTTAACTTATATAGGTACCAATATATTCTATTTTGTTCTTTCTTATGCATTTGTTTATTTGTGTTGTATTTTATTATTTTGTATGCTTTGCTGAAATGTATTATATCATGTACTTTATTCTATTTATTTTACTTTGTTGATTTGCTTGCTTTGACTTTATAGTTTATAGTTTATCTCTCATATATTTCTATTTCTATTGTGTTTCTATTGTTAGTTTAAATATTTACCATATACTTTATTTTAAAAATTATTGTTTTACATTTCTCTATGTACACATATATTTTATATAACTCAAATTTTCATCCTTTATAAATTTTTAAATCAATTTATTTATTTTACTCTTATTACTTTTGTATTGACTTATTAGTATGAGATTAAGATATATATATATATATATATATATATATATATTTTTCTTTATATTGTTATATCTTATGTTTTATTTACTTCCTATTTATTGTCTTGTATTTATTTCTATTTATTTTAAAAACCATTTATTTAAGATTTTATCTCAAATCCAATATATACATATATATTCACCTATATACAAATTTTCAAATTCATACGACTTAATATAATTTCTATTTGAATCGGGGAAACTCGCTGTCCTTTATAATTAATTTTACAATATTTAAATTCAAAAATTCATCTAAATTATCAATTTAAATTCATAAAAATCCGGGGTCGTTACAACCTCCGTCTGGAACCTCCCCCCGCCAAGCACGAGAACATGGCCGAACATTGGCCAATTCTCGGGATTCCAAGCCCTTCGTCACAATCCAACCATATAGATGAACTCCCTTTGTTGCTATCTATAACCCAATGCCTTTTGATCATCCAATAGTCTCCAATTCACTATTGATTTCAAAACCTTATAAGGATGGCTGTGGATAAATCGTCAATTTCTGGTCACCAAATTCCTCGGATTGAAAAAAAATTCCAGATGCTTCTTCTCATTATCAAGAGCTTTCTAACAATATATAATTTTATAAGGTTTGGCCAATTTGATTTTTCAATTGATTTTCAATTAGAAAATAGGAATTATGGATAATCTCTATTAGAAAGGAAGAAATTAGATTCGAGAAGAATGGCTAGATCTAAAAGAATTTATAGGAGAATAGGCTGCAGGCCCAAGGGTTTCACTATAACTATGTATTTATAGGCAAAAGGAAGACCTACTGGGCCAAAGCGGTCACCAAGGCCCGAAAACCCGTTTTCGCCGCCGAACGAAAATATGTCATCTTATTTATCGAAATATACATTTTGATATTTCTAAATCCTATGGAACTATCAAAAACCCCAAAAATAGAATCCTACTCAAAGTTTCCTTTGCCATCAAATTTTTGTTATAAATAACCATTAAAAAAATTATAATTAACGTGACACGTTTGCAGGTCATTACATCGACTGTTATAAATGGTTGAAAAATACTATTTCAAAATTAATTTTTATGTTTATAAAATTACACTTAACTTCAAAATTAAAATGTTCATTTTATTTTTCTTAAAACATTCCTTTTATTTTGATTAAAAATATTCATTTTTATTAATCCAAACTTTCCCTTTTGTTTTAATTAAATCATATGTTCCTTTCACTACCCCTATTAAATATAATTCACTTCTGTTTTTTAATTAAAATATTCCGATAAATTTAGTTGCAATTAATTTCAAAATTGGATTTCAAAATATATGAAAATAAAACAACCGTTTCCTTTGTAGTAGTTCGGACATATTTATAACATTATTGCATACAATAGAAGTTATACATTACTTACTAAATAAATATTTTTTATTTGAAATTAAACTTACCAAAATTCATTCAAACTAAACAAACCTATGCTTTCTCCTATAATAAAACATTCATTCTATTCTTTATTAAAATCAACATTTATTTTCTAATTCCTGATATCAATTATATACCGACTGATAACATTAAATTATGTTCTAATATGTGTTACTCCCATTTATCTTATTGCAATCCATGTCATATTAGATCATAATTTACTATATTTTACATCAATAAAATCATAAAATTTTCATTTATAACAATTTTATTCAAAATTTTTATTCAAATTAATATTTTTATATGGTTAAAAATACGGGTCGTGACAATCTCGCCCACTCAAAACTTTTCATCCTTGAAAAGGAACGGAGAGTAAAAAGAAAGGAAAGTGTAGTAAGTAATTAAAACCAAGCAAAGCACAAAATAATTTAAATTCGTAATAGATTTGATTATAAAAATAAAATTTTAATTTTTTTGATATTCAGCTTTGAAGAGGAATGAAGTAAGGAATGTCGTATTTCAATATATCTTGAAAAAATAGGTTTATAAAACATTTAAACTTACTCACTTAGGTTTATTATGTCTTAACAGGTTTATCCTCGTTTTTATAGAATTTAGCCATATGTTGATCAGGCGCAGGACTAAAATCTAAGTACTTAGTAGTTGTCTCAACACCCTGTGAAAATACTTGAAAACTTTTCCAAAAAATATATGGAAAGTAATGCTCGATACCCGAAACCAAAATTCTCGGCGGTACGCTGATTCCATCGTTTACGCAGTGATTACTCTTCTGTCCTAGAAGATCCACTGTAAACTAAAGAACCATCTACCCCTCAAATTTTGCATTCCGACCATATATCACAGTCTACGAGATGATTAAGTTTCTATCCTACAAGAATCAATTTTAAATTATAGGTACTCATTTACCCCTCGAATTACGCTACGAACCATAGATAGTAGTTTACGCAATGGTTACGCTTCTTTCGTGGAATAACCACCTGTAAACTATAGGTAATCATCTACTCCTTGAATTATGCTATGAACCATAGATCGCGGTATATGCAATGGTTATGGTTCTGTCCCAAAAGAACCACTTGTAAACTATAGGTAATCATCTACCCTTGAGTTACGCTATGAAAATCGACGGAGCTTATATGTTTATGTCTAAACGGCCTTCGTTTGATTTCTATTCAATCTACTTAATGGTTTTTAATTTCCATGGAAGGTACCTCCTCCTTATCTTTCGATTTCAAATATATCATATTACAAATAGTAACTTTCATATCATAAACTTTCATATATATCATACTTATATAAAATTCCATTTATATAAAATCATTACTTTCCAAAATCGAATACCTTTCAAAATCAATAGGCTTCGAAATCACTTCATATTTATATAAAATCCTTTTTATATAACAATAGTTTTTTTCCAAAATCAAATATTTTACAAAATCAAAGGTCTTCATCAATCAATAAATTTCAAAAAAAAACACTTCTGTTTCATACTTACATAAAATCTATAAATAATTTTTTCTCCCTTTTCAAAATCGAATAACTTTCAAAATTCACTATTTTCAAAACCAATAGTTTTCAAAAATTACTTTAGTTTCATATTTGTATAAAATCTTATTTATATATAAAAAATTCTTTCAAAATCGAGTATTTTTGAAATTCATTTGTAGGGTTATTCTTCACGTGGGTTGTATATGTTATTTATAAATTATATTCATTCAACATATTATTGTAAATATCTTTTTTTTTCAGCATTATCCCAAAAGATTATAATATATCTCTAACTTTTATAAAATTTTCAATTCTCATCTTTTCCTAACCTTTTTATTAAAAGATAACGGTAAGATATTATCATCACTATTTTTCTTCACCTGTGGATATTCCTGAACTTCTTGTAAGCCAAACAAACTTAGTATTAAATTATTATTTAAGCCTGTACGATGTACATATATCATTCATATGTAGTATCAAATCTGATCGCTTGCTCGATCACATAATTTCACTTTCGTATTAGTATTGATAAATCAACTACTCTAATGCAGACTCTGATCGGTATATAGGATGCTATGATATCAATAGGGATTCTTAAACACTTAAACAAGGTAAACCGACTGTAACGACCCGCTATTTTGGACTATTCGCATCCGCACATGTCGGACTTGAATAATTTAAAATACCGAATTGTTAATTTAAATTTGGCAAAACTGAACATATACGGTAAATAAATAATCACAGATCACAGACACAGAGTAATAATATGCAGCGGAAGCAAAGGATAGTAGTTCATGAAGCTACCATATATATATAACAGAGATAAATAAGTTACAACAGAAGTCTCTAATACAATAGTCAAATACAAAATCAGAATACATCATTGGAATCAACGGAATATCTGAAAGCGGATAGATAGCTGGGTCTCCAAGCGAAGCTCCAACTCCAAAGGTAAGTCTCGAAAGCTGAACTCCTCAGTCTGACCCGAGCGTAAAGCAAAACACAAAACACTCGAGTCAGGATTAACATTCTTATACCAATAAATCAAACTCAAGTAAAATAACAATTGAAATATAAATAACTCAAAGGGCGTTGGAATAACCGTCCTCTAAGGATCCGTTAAACTATCTACTATGTAGTAATATACGCTAAATAGATAATGTCTATCGGTAATATAAATATCAAAATAGTGTTAAGGCATTACCATTATCCCCCTTAACACATTTTTATATAAATGTCATAGTCTATACAGCAATGTAAACTCCACCGTAAACTAGTGGGATATCAGGGAGTACTCCATAGATATAACACAAAACAAATTCATAGTGGTCGCGAATATAGGGATACAAGTATGACAAGGCACATGAGGCAATACCGAAGGTAGTGAAACTACCGTTTGCCTGATCCGGACTGGTGAGAACTCATCGCCGCAACGATTGCAACACCGCAAAACAACACTCCTAAAGTACGAGGGTGCACCAATCAATAACAAGTAATGAGTATTTTCAAAGAAGTGTGTTCTCTCGAGGTGGCTAACACCATTTGGCCCGGCACGGCTCCTGTTTTAGTCATTTCCAATTTGACACAAGTGTCAAGGCTATCCATTATCGTTCTCTTTCTTCAGTCATCACGAACATCATTCCAACCACTTCATTCTGGATCACACTCCGTGTATAGTTATTAAAGTGGTTTCCGGTTTAGACAGAGAGTATGTCCATAACCGATTCCGGTTTTTTTAATAACTTTCGTAATTACTACACCGATTGGTCGTTTAACAAATTTCAAAACCAAATCAAATTCAATTTCAATTAGAATTCGTAAATCAACATTTCATTAGTCTTTCTAAAACAATTCCCATAATTTACGTTCAAACTTCCAAATTACTATTTCGAAATCTTATAATTCAATTTTAATATTTATTTAAACAGTACAAATATTGATTCAAGTTCGCATATAAATTTTATTCCAAAATCATTTAATTTAATTTAATTTAATGTTCAAATCAATTTAAATTTATTGATCAATTTCATTCAATATTCGTTAAGTAAATTTGTCATTCAAACAATTTCTATTAAATTTCCAATTCATTAAATCAATTACTTAAGTTCAACTCCATTATATCAAAACTTCAAATTGAGTTAAATTAAATTCGTCAAATCAATTCTTTAAATTACAAGTCTTACGTTAATTTCAGTAAATTACATTTTATTTCTTGTTAAAGAAATTCAATTTCACATCTTTCTTTACTTACTTACAAATTTTCCAAAGCTTAATAAATAAGGAAACCCAATTTCATTTATTAACGAAGTTCAAATTTCAGTTATCCAAAAGTTCAATTTCTCTTATCAAAGAATTCAATGTTTATTCAGTTATCAAATAATTCAATCTTATTCAATTATTAATAATTTCAATCTTAATTATTAATAATTTCAAAACTTAATAATTTCAAAACTTGATTATAAATTCAACCTTAATTATTAAATCATTTCAAACTTAATTCAATGGATAATTCCAAATTTAATTGTTAAATAATTCATTTCAAAATAACGTTCTTTCATCAGTTATTACATTAATATTTTGTATTAGATTTTAATATTAACATTTCCCTTTTATCAAATTTTACGTTCCAATTTTATTTCAAAACCTTATTATTCAAATAAAATCTTTATTTTATTTCAAATCAAATTATTGAACAATCGGGTTTATTTAATTCTCTATCCTAGGTCAAGTTCATTTTGGGTATTTATCATTTCAAACCGATTCCATTTCAATTAACAAATCAAAACATAGCGAAGGGAACTTGCAGTGTGATAACTGGGATGGCGTCAAAGTAAATAAACAAGCAATAACAAACATTAATAACAATCCAATAATTAATTCAAATAATCCCGAAATAACCGTATTAATTCACATAGTTGTTTGTGCGAATTAATATAAGTATTTCTAGAATCTACACTATCATTTCATGTAGATTAAAGATTATTACACTAATTATTCTATGTAATTCTACACTTGACATTAATTATTCATTTTCATACTATACCAATTAATACAATCTAAATTCAAATGGTTCAAGGGTGATTAACTATTTTTCTACGTGTCAATTAATTTAAACATCTAAAGGGGTCATATTATACAAGTTCGTCTAATTAATTCAACATATATAACAATTTCAAGGCAATAGCTATACTATGTTAATCTCAATTTCATATTTTTGTCACTTCCTACATTACAATTAAACGTCCAGTGTAAACAACAAACAATCAATTATCAACCAAACTGGATTATCATTGTATAAATAACAAATAACGGTGTCAGATGTTACAGGTGAACCGATATAGGTAATTGAATATATTTAACAATTAAATAACTAACAGCAGCATATTTTAATTGTTGTTTCAATTGAAATCAAATTTAATAAATAAAAGAACATTAATCGTGAGTGATTGCTCACCTTTCGAGGCTAGAGAACAGAGAAGATGACATGGATACGCACACTTATACGGACATTGAAATTTGAATGATGAATCGAAGCAAAACAAAAATTGGCCCAAATTCGATGATCAAAGTTGATAAATGGAAATCGATGAGAATATATATATATATATATATATATATATATATATATATGCATGTATGTAAAGTTTTAAACTCTAATATTAACTTATATTAAAATAAGATAAAATAAATCTTTATAATCTATTTCAAAATCAATAATTAAATTCACACACACATATAAATCAAAATAAACCTTTATAGTATATATGTGGAAAAATCAAACATAAACAAAAATAAAAAAATCTATATCGTTTCTCTAAATCAATACTTAATACATAAATACTTACACACACTAAAATAAATATAGCCTGGTTATACAAATGCCAAGCTATCATTTGTATTTTACTGTACACTCATCATTTCAAAACCACATATTAAATTTAAATAAGATCCCTACACCCATACTTTCAAAAGTCATCGTTATAAATAAATATATTCATAAAAGCAAGCGAGGTTGTCTACCCTTAAAAAAAACATCTATAACAACAAACCACTTCATATAACTTGTAACTGGTGAAAACATATACAATACTTTCTATATAAAATTTTCGTACGGCATACCTTATATAAATATCTAATACTCTATATACTTATATAATTCAACATAAGATCGAACAGGTTGTGAGAAACATGCAAAATTGTGCAACATATAAAGTATAACCTATATATAAACAACAACGTGTTATATATATACTTAGATTTGTATATAAAACACAGCCAAAACTCTTGATAAAATATAAAGTAATATAGTATAATATGATAACATTTTAATATGGTATACCTAAATAAAACAAGCATCGGTCAGAGGCATCAGGAAGGCTCGGCAGAGCGTGGGAAGAGGAGGAGGAAATTTGGTCGGCCGATGTGATGCAGGCTTTGGCTTGTACAGATGGCGATGAAACTAGGTGGGTGACCGGACGGTTTGGGTTGCGTGGCCGCATGGAAGTGAGGGGTAGGCGCAAGTAGGAGGTGGGTGAGGCTGAGGCTAGCAAAGTGGATTGTAGGCGGCCTGGGTTCTGGTTTAGGCGGTGATTGGCATCGGGTACTGTTGTAAGGCATGGTGGAAGGTCGGACCAGGTAAGTGGAGACCGACAATGGTGGGTTCGGTGACTGGAGAGGAGAGGAGGAACAAAGCACGGGAGGTAAGTGCGGCTGTGATGTAGATTGGAACAAGCAGGTTAGATTTGCAAGAGGGAACACTGCAAGCAAAATGAAGATAGGAGAAGCAGGATAGTTTCGTTTATTTCTCTCTTTTTTTATATGGAAGAACAGCAGATGAAAAGAGATGAAAGGGGAAAGGCCACGCATGGGTTCGGTTGATGAAAACAACAGTAAACGCCATTTGAAATACGAAAGGTGCTGTTTACTTTCCCAATATTCACCAGTTCCCACGTTACTATGTTAGCTGCCAACCACCCTATTGAATTCACCCCTCAGCTAAAATTTCTTTCCAAATTTGAAAGGACACGAGTTGTTTTAGTTTGGCTGACTACGTCCGCCCGAAACCGTTAAATTAACGCAACGGATTACGTCGTGCTCCAATTTGCATATGAATATACCATTTTGATCAGCGCGACGAGACAATCAAAATGGTATAAAGATATCAGTGGTATGATTGAATTATAAAAATTTGAATTATAAAGATATCAGTGGTTTATCCTCGTTTTTATAGAATTTAGCCATATGTTGATCAGGCGCAGGACTAAAATCTAAGTACTTAGTAGTTGTCTCAACACCCTGTGAAAATACTTGAAAACTTTTCCAAAAAATATATGGAAAGTAATGCTCGATACCCGAAACCAAAATTCTCGACGGTACGCTGATTCCATCGTTTACGCAGTGATTACTCTTCTGTCCTAGAAGATCCACTGTAAACTAAAGAACCATCTACCCCTCAAATTTTGCATTCCGACCATAGATCACAGTCTACGAGATGATTAAGTTTCTATCCTAAAAGAATCACTTTTAAATTATAGGTACTCATTTACCCCTCGAATTACGCTACGAACCATAGATAGTAGTTTACGCAATGGTTACGCTTCTTTCATGGAATAACCACTTGTAAACTATAGGTAATCATCTACTCCTTGAATTATGCTATGAACCATAGATCGCGGTCTATGCATTGGTTATGCTTCTATCCCAAAAGAACCACTTGTAAACTATAGGTAATCATCTACCCTTGAGTTACGCTATGAAAACCGATGGAGCTTATATGTTTATGTCTAAACGACCTTCGTTTGATTTCTATTCAATCTACTTAATGGTTTTTGATTTCCATGGAAGGTACCTCCTCCTTATCTTTCGATTTCAAATATATCATATTATAAATAGTAACTTTCATATCATAAACTTTCATACATATATCATACTTATATAAAATTCCATTTATATAAAGTCATTACTTTCCAAAATCGAATACCTTTCAAAATCAATAGGCTTCGAAATCACTTCATATTTATATAAAATCCTTTTTATATAACAATAGTTTTTTTCCAAAATCAAACATTTTACAAAATCAAAGGTCTTCATCAATCAATAAATTTCAAAAAAAAAACACTTCTGTTTCATACTTACATAAAATCTATAAATAATTTCTCCCTTTTCAAAATCGAATAACATTCAAAATTCACTATTTTCAAAACCAATAGTTTTCAAAAATTACTTTAGTTTCATATTTGTATAAAATCTTATTTATATAAAAAAAAATTCTTTTAAAATCGAGTATTTTTGAAAATTCATTTGTAGGGTTATTCTTCACGTGGGTTGTATATGTTATTTATAAATTATATTCATTCAACATATTATTGTAAATATCTTTGTTTTCAGCATTATCCCAAAAGATTATAATATATCTCTAACTTTTATAAAATTTTCAATTCTCATCTTTTCCTAACCTTTTTATTAGATAACAGTAAAAATATTATCATCACTATTTTTCTTCACCTATAGATATTCCCGAACTTCTTATAAGCCAAACAAACTTAGTATTAAATTATTATTTAAGCCTGTACGATGTACATATATCATTCATATGTAGTATTAAATCTGATCGCTTGCTCGATCACATAATTTCACTTTCGTATTAGTATTGATAAATCAACTACTCTAATGCAGACTCTGATCGGTATATAGGATGCTATGATATCAATAGGGATTCTTAAACACTTAAACAAGGTAAACCTGCTGTAACGACCCGCTATTTTGGACTATTCGCATCCGCACATGTCGGACTTGAATAATTCAAAATATCGAATTGTTAATTTAAATTTGGCAAAACTGAACATATACGGTAACTAAATAATTGCAGTTCACAGACATAGAGTAATAATATGCAGCGGAAGCAAAGGATAGTAGTTCATGAAGCTACTATATATATAACAGAGGTAAATAAGTTACAACAGAAGTCTCTAATACAATAGTCAAATTCAAAATCAGAATACATCACTGGAATCAACAGAATATCTGAAAGCGGATAGATAGCTGGGTCTCCAAGCGAAGCTCCAACTCCAAAGGTAAGTCTCGAAAGCTGAAGTCCTCAGTCTGACCCGAGCGTAAAGCAAAACACAAAACACTCGAGTCAGGATTAA
Organism: Allium cepa; assembly: GCA_030765085.1. NCBI lineage: Eukaryota > Viridiplantae > Streptophyta > Magnoliopsida > Asparagales > Amaryllidaceae > Allium > Allium cepa. Next base: position 561,949,101 of record CM060938.1, read on the forward strand.
CATTCTTATACCAATAAATCAAACTCAAGTAAAATAACAATTGAAATATAAATAACTCAAAGGGCGTTGGAATAACCGTCCTCTAAGGATCCGTTAAACTATCTACTATGTAGTAATATACGCTAAATAGATAATGTCTATCAGTAATATAAATATCAAAATAGTGTTAAGGCGTTACCATTATCCCCCTTAACACATTTTTATATAAATGTCATAGTCTATACAGCACTGTAAACTCCACCGTAAACTAGTAGGATATCAGGGAGTACTCCATAGATATAACACAAAACAAATTCGTAGTGGTCGCGAATATAGGGATACAAGTATGAAAGGCACATGATGCAATACCCAAGGTAGTAAAACTACAGTTTGCCTTATTCGGACTGGTGAGAACGCATCGCCGCAACGATCGCAACACCGTGAAACGATACTCCCAAAGTACGAGGGTGCACCAATCAATAACAAGTAATGAGTAGTTTCGAAGAAGTGTGTTCGCTCGAGGTGGCTAACCCCATTTGGACCGGCACGACTCCTGTTTTAGTCATTTCCAATATGACACTAGTGTCAAGGCTATCGATTATCATTCTCTTTTTTCAGTCATCACGAACATCATTCCAACCACTTCATTCTGGATCACACTCCGCGTATAGTTATTAAAGTGGTTTACGGTTTAGAAGAGAGTATGTGCATAACCGATTTCAGTTTCTTTGATAACTTTCGTAATTATTACACCGATTGGTCGTTTAACAAATTTCAAAACCAAATCAAATTCAATTTCAATTAGAATTTGTAAATCAATATTTCGTTAGTCTTTCTAAAACAATTCCCATAATTTACGTTCAAACTTCCAAATTACTATTTCGAAATCTTATAATTCAATTTTAATATTTATTTAAACAGTACAAATATTGATTCAAGTTCGCATATAAATTTCATTCCAAAATCATTTAAATTAATTTAATTTAACGTTCAAATCAATTTAAATTCATTGATCGATTTCATTCAATATTCGTTAAGTAAATTTATCATTCAAACAATTTCTATTAAATTTCCAGTTCATTAAATCAATTACTTAAGTTCAACTCCATTATATCAAAACTTCAAATTGAGTTAAATTAAATTCGTTAAATCAATTCTTTAAATTACAAGTCTTACGTTAATTTCAATAAATCACATTTTATTTCTTGTTAAAGAAATTCAATTTCACTTATTTCTTTAATTACTTACAAATTTTCCAAAGCTTAATAAATAAGGAAACCCAATTTCATTTATTAACGAAGTTCAAATTTCACTCATCCAAAATTCAATTTCTCTTATCAAAGAATTCAATTTTTATTCAATTATCAAATAATTCAATCTTATTCATTTATTAATAATTTTAATCTTAATTATTAATAATTTCAAAACTTAATAATTTCAAAACTTGATTATAAATTCAACCTTAATTATTAAATCATTTCAAACTTAATTCAATGGATAATTCCAAATTTAATTGTTAAATAATTCATTTCAAAGCAACGTTCTTTCATCAGTTATTACATTAATATTTTGTTTCGGATTTTAATATTAACATTTCCCTTTTATCAAAATTTACGTTCCAATTTTGTTTCAAAACCTTATTATTCAAATAAAATCTTTATTTTATTTCAAATCAAATTATTGACCAATCGAGTTTATTTAATTCTCTATCCTAGGTCAAGTTCATTTTTGGTATTTATCATTTCAACCCGATTCCATTTCAATTCACAAATCAAAACATAGCGAAGGGAACTTGCAGTGTGATAACTGGGATGACGTCAAAGTAAATAAATAAGCAATAACAAACATTAATAACAATCCAATAATTAATTCAAATAATCCCGAAATAACCGTATTAATTCACATAGTTGTTTGTGCGAATTAGTATAATTATTTCTAGAATATACACTATCATTTCATGTAGATTAAAGATTATTACACTAATTATTCTATGCAATTCTACACTTGACATTAATTATTCAATTTCATACTATATCAATTAATACAATCTAAATTCAAATGGTTCAAGGGTGATTAACTATTTTTCTACGTGTCAATTAATTTAAACATTTAAAGGGGTCATATTATACAAGTTCGTCTAATTAATTCAACATATATAACAATTTCAAGGCGATAACTATACTATGTCAATCTCAATTTCATATTTTTATCACTTCCTACATTACAATTAAACGTCCAATGTAAACAACAAACAATCAATTATCAACCAAACAAGATTATCATTGTATAAATAACAGATAACGGTGTCAGATGTTACAGGTGAACCGATACAGGTAATTGCATATATTTAACAATATAAATAACTAACAGCAGCATATTTTAATTGTTGTTTCAATTGAAACCAAATTTAATAAATAAAAGAACATTAATCGTGAGTGATTGCTCACCTTTCGAGGCTAGAGAACACAGAAGATGACATGGATACGCACACTTATACGGACATTGAAATTTGAATGATGAATCGAAGCAAAAAAAAAATTGGCCCAAATTCGACGATCAAAGCTGATAAATGGAAATCGATGAGAATATATATATATATATGCATGTATGTAAAGTTTTAAACTCTAATATTAACTTATATTAAAATAGGATAAAATATATCTTTATAATCTATTTCAAAATCAATAATTAAATTTACACACACATATAAATCAAAATAAACCTTTATAGTATATATGTGGAAAAATCAAACATAAACAAAAATAAAAAATCTATATCGCTTCTCTACATCAATACTTAACACATAAATACTTACACACACTAAAATAAATATAGCCTGGTTATACAAATGCCAAGCTACATTTATATTTTACTGTACACTCATCATTTCAAAACCACATATTAAATTTAAATAAGATCCCTACACCCACACTTTCAAAAGTCATCGTTATAAATAAATATATTCATAAAAGCAAGCCAGGTTGTCTACCCTTAAAAAAAATATCTGTAACAACAAACCACTTCATATAACTTGTAACTGGTGAAAACATATACAATACTTTCTATATAAAATTTTCGTACGGCATACCTTATATAAATATCTAATACTCTATATACTTATATAATTCAACATAAGATCGAACAGGTTGTGAGAAACATGCAAAATTGTGCAACATATAAAGTATAAGCTATATATAAACAACAACGTGTTATATATATACTTAGATTTATATATATATAAAACACAGCCGAAACTCTTGATAAAATATAAAGTAATATAGTATAATATGATAACATTTTAATATGGTATACCTAAATAAAACAAGCCTCGGTCAGAGGCATCAGGAAGGCTCGGCAGAGCGTGGGAAGAGGAGGAGGAAATTTGGTCGGCCGATGTGATGCAGGCTTTGGCTTGTACAGATGGCGATGAAACTAGGTGGGTGACCGGTTGGTTTGGGTTGCGTGGCCGCATGGAAGTGAGGGGTAGGCGCAAGTAGGAGGTGGGTGAGGCTGAGGCTAGCAAAGTGGATTGTAGGCGGCCTGGGTTCTGGTTCAAGCGGTGATTGGCATCGGGTACTGATGTAAGGCATGGTGGAAGGTCGGACCAGGGAAGTGGAGACCGACAATGGTGGGTTCGGTGACTAGAGAGGAGAGGAGGAACAAAGCACGGGAGGTAAGTACGGCTGTGATGTAGATTGGAATGAGCAGGTTTGATTTGCAAGAGGGAACAGTGCAAGCGAAATGAAGATTGGAGGAGCTGGCTAGTTTTGTTTATTTCTTTATATATATATATATATATATATATATATGGAAGAACAACAGATGCAAAGAGATGAAAGGGAAAAGGCCACGCATGGGTTTGGTTGATGAAAACAACAGTAAACGCCCTTTGAAATACGAAAGGTGCTGTTTACTTTCTCAATATTCACCACTTCCCACGTCACTATGTTAGCTGCCTATTGAATTCACCCCTAAGCTAAAATTTTCTTTCCAAATTCGAAAGGATACGAGTTGTTTTAGTTTGGCTGACTACGTCCGCCCGAAACCGTTAAATTAACGCAACGGATTACGTCGTGCTCCAATTTGCACGAATGAATATACTGTTTTGATCAGCGCGACGAGATGATCAAAACGGTATAAAGATATCAGTGGTATGATTGAACTATAAAAATTCGAATTTTCTACTAGCGGAAAATGCAACAAAAATGCAAGAAAATAAGATCGACGGAGCTAAAGAAGTCAGAATTTGGAAAAACGACAAACTAACGGCTTGATCAGAAGATGATTTAGAATTTTTCTATGTAAAAATGTTTAGGTTTCGAAAACATTTTATTTTCATCGCTTTTTGACTGATTAAATTGAAGTAAATTAACGCACGAAATAAACTTTCATATTTTCGGACGAAATTTCACCAGTTGCTATGTTTAACTAGACGCATTCCAAATATCAATTTATATGTCAAAATTTTATATTTTATATTTTATTAAATTTCACACAAATTCAGTTAATTAAATTAATTAAAACCGTTAAAATATCCAGGTTGTTACACCGGCACTGTATTGTATTTTTGAAATTGGTAAACAAAATGATTTTACCTAAAAATATATTTTATACAAAAAGAATTATTTTTCATAAATTGATAGTTATTTTGGTGTGTTGTTTGTTAGGAAATGATAATATTTGATTATTGTCATTTATTGTTGGTTAGTCAAAGTCCTTGAAAACTATTGACTATTATTTGTTATAAGAAAAAGTAATTCTATAAATATGGTTTATAAATTAGGATTTATAAATAAAATGAATATGAATTGAAAATTTAAGAACTTAAGTTTCGGTGTCTGAATTTGGTTTTCAATGATTTTGGGAAAAGCAATATTAGTATTATTTGAAAGTATTTGCTAATAGAAATGTTTCCGAAATGTTTTCAATGGGATTTGAAAGAAATGTTTTTAAAGGAACTTAAAAAGAAAAATAAGTTCCGTACTCCTCTCTTCTATTGCTAGAAAATAATTTCGGTGATGATCGCGACATTATCAACTTTCATTTTCGAGTTTCAAAGTGGGAAGACCACTGTAGTAGCTTTGCTATACATTTGTTTGATAAACAAATTTTGATTTAAATTTCTTAAGTATGAGTTGATATATGAAAGATATAAGTATATGTTATTTCAAGATGATTTGAAATGAAACCTAATATTTAGTTCTTAAATTTTTTGTTAATTAATGATTTTCAATTATTGTAATAAAATAGTTTTTTTGACAATTTTAATGGGTTGAAAACTTCCAAATTGAAAACTAAAATTAAAGGTTAAGGGTTTAAAGAAACTATAAATAAATTGAAGTTATGTAACTTGTAAACTAAAGGATAATGGAATAAGTAAAAACCTAGGTAATAATAACGTTTCAAATGAAAATATGTCTATGAATAACGAATTATGATGTACAAAAATTGTTATAAACTTAATTGATATGTTAAAATGCACAAAAATTAAGTTGAATGGTAAAAAGTGAAATATTATTTAAGGAAATGAATGTGAACTTAAGAAAATAAACAAATTATATAGTCATGTCATGTAAATTGATTGGAAAATAAAAGTTTGTGCAAAGAATGTTTATAAGTTTAGTTGTAGATTTCTAAGATAATTATAAACTTGAATAATGTTTGTGAAAGGAGATGAATCTTATAAAAAGTTTATAAACATAAGAAAATATTTTGGAATAGTTTACAAATGGTTCATAAATTGATTAATATTAAATGATACTGTATATAAAGGAATAAATGTGAACTAAAATTTAAGTGAACCTGAATAATGATTCATTAATGATTGTTAATCAAGTGATATAGGTAAATAATAAATGTGAATTAAACAGAAAAGAAACTTATGTAATAGTTTAAGAATTTATTCATTGATGATTTTAAATATTGAATGAGAAATAATCTATGTAAGTAAATGAATGTAAATAAATAAAAAATGAACTTTATGAATGAATGAGAATTAAAATAAATGAAAAGTAAATGATGTAAAAATAAACAAATAGGATAAAATATGTAAGCTATGAGTAGATTATTTTATTCACATAACAGTTCTGATTCAGATCTGAATACATGATTTATGGAAATTCACACCAGTCAGAATTAGGATTTTTCTCTTGATTTTTGACGATGAATATTTGATATGATTTTGAAATTTTCTGTCATGCTTTATGGCCATGCAAGGAGAATGGAGATTCTAATCAAGAAAACAGATCATAGTCCGCACTAGACTGGTCGAGTTAACAATACTGGTTCGAAAGTAAAATATGTGTATTCAAGCAAGCGACTAGAATTGATATTGTGAAAAAATGTATTATGTACATTGTACAAGTTTAAATAATATTTAGTTTCAATGTTGTTTGGCTTATGAGAAGTTTGGAAAATGATACCTCAAATTATTTGAGGTTGTATGAATAATCTATTAAGTAATTATCTAAGGCTGATGAGCATAAGGTACACTTAGTAGTTTATTTATCACCCTTGTGCGATGAAAGGTTTCTGAACCTAGACAAACCACTAGTTTTGATTGCTATGGATATCAGATGGATTCTTTTGTTGCATATAATGGTTGTATTGCTTTTATTTGCATATGATTATTATATATTGTATGTTGCTTGTGCTATTATTTGAAACAGCTAATATATTGTTCTTTTTATATAATTTTAACTCTTTTGGATTATGTAAGTAAAATATAGGTTTATGGAAGCAATAGCAGTTGCTTTTGATTTCATAAATAGAGTTTTGCTTGCCCAACAAATAGGCATGTTTTTGGATTACGGTGTTTGTAACGGTATTTTATATTTTTCCCATGGTTTGGGAAGCTTTATTATTGAAATATGATATATATACACACACACACAATGTAATTACTGATAATGTTATTTTTCAGACCTAGCTGCACAAAAGAGATGCTACCAAATTTTTTGGTGAATTTAGGACTAAGAAATTTTTTCATGGAAGTTGAGTTATTTTTCAATATGTATTGAAATTAAAATATGTAAGTTAAATTGTCATAAATTGACTATTTTTGAATAAAATATATCAGATTTCTTGATTCCTTCTTGTTCCTTTTCGGGGATGGAAAGTTTTGAACAAAGGAGATTATAACGACCCATGTTATCGACAACTAAAAATTTAAAATTAAATAACATTTTGGAATTCAATGTTGTAAGAAATTAAAATTTATGATTTATAAAAAAATTATTAGAATATAATTTAATAATATTGATTTAATGTACTTAACAACTGTTTTAATGTAATTTCAATCAATTGTAATAACAAAAGTAAACAAGGAATAAAATAAATGATGTACCAAATAGTGGAATTATATGTTATATAACTGTAATTGGTTTTAATATAGAATATTAAATCAATTATTTTGTACATAAATTTATTAAACTTTGTTTGAAAACAATACATTTATAAATGCATTGAAATTACATAAATGTAAATATTGTTTTATTTCTCATCTTATTATTTAATCCATTTGAAACAAATTTGATAATCAATGGAAATTTATTGTAATTGTAATGTTGTAGTTAATATGAGCAAAGACGTTAACTGTTGAGCATTGAGTAAAATAAAATGGAAACTTATGTTTAATTAGCACATAAAGTATTTTACTATATATAAATAGTTTAACGGATCCTTAGGAGATGAAAAATCCCGTAACATCTCTTAAGTTCTTGCACTCACGTTGTACACTTGATATGAGATGGAAAATATAGTAAACATCTCTGAAGCTATTACTCTCATATTTACTTGTTATTGATTTAACTAACATTAGAACCTTTAGTTCTGTCTCGAGTGTTTTGTCTTTTCATTACACTCGTGTCAGCCTGAGTATTTCAGTGTTCAAGACATTATTCCTTGAAGATGAAGATGGAGTTTGCTACATCGTATTTACTATTATTATTCCATTGCATTATTTTGGTATGGTTGTTGATTGTACTCTGATTACGTTGTAAAAATTGTGTAGTCAAATGTATATTGTAAAACGGCTCCATGAACTGTTTATTTGATTATTATATTTAGTCATTTCGCTGTAAGATTCTATATTTGTTTTCCTTCTTTTCTATTATTTCTTATTAAACCCTATTGACAATCCTCTCTTTTGAATGGTTTGAGTTAGACATGTGTTGTTTATTGTCGATTTAACCATTCAAAAAGGTGGGTCATCAAATTTCAAGCAATATTGAATTCCTTCAAAGCATTGTATAATCTATGTTGCATAAATTCAATGCCATGCCTAATCAATGCCACATAGATCCAATGCTACACCTTATCAATGCCGCATAGATTCAATGCCAAACCTTATCAATGCCATGCTCTATCAATATCGTCTCTTCTCAATATCACCTCCTATCAATGCCTCATCCTATCAAGGTCGGCTTCTATTAATGCCTTCTTTTATTAATGTCGTTCATCACCAATGTCGCCTCCTGTTATTACCACATCTTATCAACATTCGTTCGTCATTAGTGCTGCCTCCAACCAATATCGCCTCTTAGTAATGTTGTACCTCTTTAGAATTGTTATTCATCAATACCATGCCTTGGTGATATCGCCCTTCGTTAACCATTAAAGGACACCGCATGTGTTTAATGCAATATTGATAACAAATGAAATCAATGTCCATGAATACTATCAAGATAGAAATGATGATGCAAGTTTGTTGATACCAAAGATCCACGAAGATGAAGTATAAGGCCTGAAGCCATTAAGATTGTCATTGATATAAAGAGTTATGCATGTCGAAGGTGGCATAAAACATCCATGTCAATCCGCTCTACCCCTATAAATATGGATCCACGGGCAAGGAGAAAGGGGCGATAATTTCATTTCTCTCCTCTCAAAATTAAACAACTATAACCCTAAATTGATTTGGAGAAAAATTTGATTTGATTATGACGAAATTATTTGAACAAGGACTTGAACATGCCTACTACCTTGATTGTGCACTTTGGACATTATTGGACATAGACATGCATATTATAAAGCTCTTTGGACGCAAAGCTTGTTATGATTTTATATAAATCATACGGACTTCGGTTTAAACTAGTGTTTACTGTTTAAATGCATATCACTATCTTAGCACTTACATATGGACATAGGACCATGAACTAACAGAGTTACTTATCTTGTCTATTGACATGCTTAATGGGCTATCGCACATATTTATGGCCTATTATTATATCTCCTTTGATCATGTGACATGGAATTTCGAATGTATTTCTCTAAAACAACTTAATGGGCTTTAGAACAACTTGTTCCAAAAGACCATATGGTTTTTCGAGTTCCTTATTCCAACGTCCATAGGCATCGTGGAGCCATTCCTTAATGACATCATCTTATACTAGGCCTTGAATGCTAAGCTTAATCTTGATTTCTTATTACCGTTTGGTCAACACTAACTAAGCCATGTTTATTAGTGTCAGCAAGCAGGGTAAAATCGGGCTTTAGCTCATCATACTTGGCGTCATGGTTGTTACACCAATTTTTTGGTTAAGATTTTGGTGCTAGAAAGAAGGCTTAAACCTCCCTTTCTCTATAGAATATATTCCCCAACTTCAAATTGAGCAATGTAGAACCTAGACAGGTGGAAATGAATCTCCAAGGAGGAATCTAGATTCTTCTTTGCTAAGGAATAGAGGCAAAGAAAAATTCATTAAAACTTCACAAAAGAGGAAAGGAAATCAAGAAGTTGAAGCAATAGAACTCTCTCCTAAGTTAAAGGCAGGCAACAAGGCTAAAGAAAATTACCAAGGAAGATTAGTGGATAAGTCCAAAAGAGCAATCTTATAGTTCAACCTCCAAGGAGTATAAACCTGATAGAAGCAATTATCATAATGACGAGACTTATAGAAGAGACATGGCCAAAATATGGAAAAAGATATGCTTAATATTGAAGCAAAAAAAGAACTCTTGAAGAAAGAGTTAACAACAACCACCGAGAAGCCCCCTTCATGGATGAAATTATGTCCACAAGAATCCATTCCTACATCAAGATTCCTTTCTTAAGATATAATGAAACTACTGACCCAGATGATCATCTAATGGCATTCGAAAGCCAGATGGACCTTTACAACACGTCCGGAGCAGTGCGTTGCAAGATTTTCTCTACTATCTTCAAGGCGCAGTAGCTAAGTGGTACCGACATTATTGTGACAAGACTATCTAATTCTAGAAACAATTCTTTTATGAGTTCTCACCGCAGTTTTGTATTTGCAAAGATCCCACAATTGACTACAACATGCTGGCTAATGTGAAACAAAGGCTAAGGAATTATCATGTGATTACCCAAAATGGTTAGCCAATCCAACACTAGTCAAAAAATCTAATAGGAAATGCAGGACATGTATCGATTATATTGATTCGAATAAAGCACGCCCGAAGGACTACTACACCCTTCCAAGGATAGATGAATTAGTCGATGCAACAAGTGGGAAAAAACTATTATCTTTCATGGACTTTTATTATGGATACAACTAGATTCCAATGTTCAAACCGAATGAGGACAATAATAGCTTCATAATAGATTGGGGAACATATTGTTACAAAGTAATGCCTTTCAGATTAAGGAATGCAAGAGAAACATACCAAAGGTTGGTGAATAGGATGATCAAAGAGTAAATTGGCCGAAACATGAAAGTATACATAGATTATATGTCAGTTAAATCTCAAGAGGGAAGCGACCATCTGAGAGATCTTAAAGAAATTTCGAGGTGTCACGGAAGTATTGGATGAAACCTAACCCATGGAAATGTTCTTTTGCAATTCAATCTGGAAAGTTCTTAGGATATATTATCAGTTGTAGGGGAATCGAAACCAACCATGATCGAATTCAAGCTATTAAGGATATGATAGAACCTAAGACAAGTAAAGATGTAATGAGCTAAAATGGAAGAGAAGCAGCTTTGAACATATTCATCTCCAAGGTCATCGACAAATGCATCCCATACTTCAATGCGATTGAGAAGAAGAAAAACTTCGAATGATGGGAGGATTGTTGAAAAACCTTCAAGGAATCGAAAGAACATCTTGAGAAACCACTAATTCTATCTAGTCCCATAGGGGAAAAACCTTTACCTTTATATAGCGGTTTCTAAACAAGCTGTTAGTTTTTTTCTAGTAAGAGAAGATAAAGGAACTCAACTTCCAGTATATTATACGAGCAGAAGGCTCTAAAACCTAGAAACTAGATACCTTATTATAGAGAAATTAGCATACTGCTTAATGTTCACTGCTTGAAAACTAAGAGCTTACTTTCAAGCACATTTGATTAAGGTCTTAACCAACTTTCCACTTAAGCAAGTTTTTAGTAAGCGCGAAACTTCAAGAAGACTAGTAAAATGCGGAGTAGAGCTCACCCAATATGATATTGAATTTCTACCCCGGGTGGCAATTAAAGGACAAGCTCTAATTGATTTTTTAATGAATGTATGAGGTTCATTAAATAACAATTGGAAAATGAGAAGGATTTAAAACCTAAATGGCAATTGTTTGTGGATGGAGCTTCAAATGAGCAAAATGCTGGAGCGGGATATGCGATAATTATCCCGATGGATAACGTTTACATTGTGCGATGAAATTGTGATTTCCAGCCACTACACTAGAAAATTCATTTCGTAGCGTTGAAAAAACACTCCAAAAACTTTCAGTAGCATGTCGGCAAACGCTGCGACATGACATGCAACTAAAAGTCTGAAAGTTTTAGTTGCATTGTAATAAACGCTACCAAAAAGTTTTTGTTTGTAGCATTTTCAAAATGCAACCAAAATTACATTTTTTTAAATTGCATTTGCTCCCGTAGCACTTTTAAAATGCTACTAAAACTTATTGATTGGTGTAGTATTTTAAAAAGCCGCTATTTACTGTTAATGGCTTGTATCATTTTCAACAATCACTCATATATAATATCCATATTAAAACCAAAAATCAATCATATAATTTTCATTTTCAAACCAATATCGATAATCATCATGTTTAAATAATTGAAAAAGCACATTAATTGCATCCATAATCATTTGAATAATAGTATTTCGATAAAATAAGCGAATTCACATACCACGATAGTTTACAGACAAGTCTACACAACTAGTTCGAACAAAATATTATTATATGTGACAGTTAAAGCCTTCTTCATGGCTTAATTACTGATAATTCTTTGTTGTAGCTGTTCTTCACTTCGAAAATGCTAATTACCTATAGACAAGTACAAAGGTCAACAATTTGAATTACATTCATGTCCTTATAATTTACATGTGCTGATAATGTATGAATTACATGCATAATTGAGAATAATACATATAAGAATAGCAAGAGAATTGCTATTGACGTTAACATTAGCAAGAGCATTGGCATCCTTATTGACCATACTTATTGACATTAATAATAGCAAGACCATTAGCATAAGTATTTTAATTCGTTGGCTAAGAAAGAATGTTTTGTGCCTCTTCAGATTTCATGCAACTGATTCATGCAAGCTTCAAGATGATATCCAATTACTTCAGCAATCATTGTACTTCCAAAACCATCCTCCACCACCTCCTCACAATAACCGCCATCATCAAAACTGCAAAAATCAACCTCTACCAAATAGCTGCCCAAAATACAAAACTAAACTACCCCAAACACTCCTCCACACACTGCTACAACCATAACAATATTACACCCGAACCATCAAGCTCAAATGATCACCCTCCCCTCTATGAACCTCAATAGCACGGCACCAGAAATAACATCCCATTGATAAATCCTTCCCATGACCAGACTTCATCACATAGACCCAAACACCAAACAACTAAAGCTACCCCAACCATCTCCTTAACCTGTTCCTCTTCCACGAAACTGCATACACAACAATACACTTTCATCTCCACAATTACACTTCATTGCAATCCACAACTAGCGACCAAACTACCACCTTCTACAATCTAAAATAGTTCAAAATCACCAAAACACAGCCACCATCTCCCTGCCATCTGAACCATCCTCAACAATCTTTAGAATAAGCACTCGTTCAACATGAACATACCCTTCACAAAACTACCTAAAACCATCGAGCTACAAACTATCGTTCGAACTTAGTTAATTTATTGGTCCTGTTACTATTAAAACTCGGTTAACTTAATTATAGTATTATTATTATATTATTATTATAAACTCAGTTAATTTTTGTATACTTAATGAATTCATCATCATTGTCATTATTATTTATAAAAATTGGTTAACTTAGTTAACTTAGTTAATTTACTACTACTACCACCACTACTACTATTTTTAAAACTCGGCTAACTTAGATATATTAGTATTATTATTTATAAAAACTCACCTAAACTTTCTTAAATTGGTTAAATGATTATTATTATTTATAAAATGCAGTTAACTTAAACTTAGTTAATTTTATAAACTTGTTTAATTTTAAAAAACCTTAGATAATTTTTGCCAGCTGGGTTGACTTAGTTAATTTACCACCACCACCACCACTACTATTAAAACTTAGTTAATTTAATTATATTATTATTATTATAAATTTAGTTAATTTTTTAAACTTAGTTAATTTTTATAAACTTAGTTAATTCATCATCATCTTCATTATTATTATTTATAAAACTTTGTTAAATTAGTTCTATTATTATTATTTATAACATTTGCTTAAATTAAACTTAGTATAATATATTTGCATAATATAATATATTAGCAAAAGGAGATACTAGGAGAGAAAGAAAATGCATATCATTTTAAGTTCAGTTTAATTTTGCAGGTTTACTGTAAAGTAAAAAATTCTAAAGATCATTTGATCATTTATTAAATATATTATCATTTTCATTTTCTTAAGGCTATATATATTGTGTGGTATGACTAAGCTTAAAATCAGAATTGTCTGTTTATAAATAGAGGTCCACTGAGAGTAGTAGTCAAACACATAATCTCAACATCGAAATAAGTAAATAAATAAATAAATAAATTCAAGGATTTTTCTTCCACATTCTTATTTTTGGATTACGGGTCTATAAAAGAATAACATAAAGAACATGTCAAAGTAAGCATAATGTAACCCTACCGAACCAATAAAAAGAAAGAAGAGAAAGACAATTGCATTGGATGACATGATCATGTGAAGCAATATAAAATTCAGCTTTACATATATGGATGTTGAATATAGAATGCTGATCTTACCTAACAATAAAATCTGTTTCGGGCCACAACATAATAATAAACTAAGATAAGAAATAGTTATAAACAATTTTTTAGGTTCTATAGTAGATAGATAGTACCAGATTAAATGTGATGTGCTTATCCACCATTGTGGCTACTTCTAATTGGTTGCAGAATTTTCATCATATAAAATAATAGCAAATTCATCAACCTGTACAACCAAAACACAAAACTCCATCTCTTAAAAACTCGGTAACCTCCAAATTTATTCAAACTATACCAGAAAGGAAAGTATACTAATATAGAATAAAGAATAAGGCAAATACATTATTTTCATAACAGATTATGAATACCTACTGCAATTGATGCACATCTCTAATTTAGCTCAGAGACTGAAGCATCATAACAAATAAGCACTTGAGAATACGTTAATCTTTTCCAACCTAGCATTACTTTTGTTCCCCTCGGCTGCTTTTGATAGACTTGATAACAAATTGTTATAAATCGAGATCTCACAATACACTAGTTTCCTTAAATTCCAGGACTAACAGATAACTGGATACCCATGGTATGTACTATAAATGGAAACCCATTGCTTAATAGGAAACAATTAATTACAAAAAATCAACGGAAATTGTGTGTACTATAATTGGATACTCATTGAAATGACTCCAACATTTGGGGTTGATTTCAATAATGGATCTTGTTATCCAACAAAAATATTGTTATAATTTCTTAAATCGACTCCAAATTATCCAGGTTGATGCCTATACTTTTCATCTGCAAGCTAAAACTTTTCATAGCTAGTAATTTAGTCCAAATTAATAGAATATAAACCATGAAATTAAGCCATGTACAAACTAGTGAAAAATTACTACTATTAGCACCAAAGCCTAGAAACCAAGAAAAAGAAAATAAAAAGATTACTGTTTACATTACCAAATTCAGAACATTGCCAAAGATCATCTCCTTACCTTCCTGAACCTATTGACAATTTCATCTTAATCCTGAGCCGATCTTTCATCAAATAAATCCACAACAAGTTTATCTAAACAAGCCCGGTTTAGCCTCTAAATCCTGCTTTTCCTTCTCTCTCCTCCTCTCAAAACAAACAAGTATTGCCTCCTTCACAACCTTTAGCACACTTCCTCAACAACACGAGTATTGATTTTTGTAATGCATTCTCTATTTCAATATAGCTTACTTCTAAGTTAGATCAAATCAGACTTCTCTTAAAAATATACGTTTGACTCGTATTTCAAGATTATACTCTCTTTATTTGATCCATTAAGCTTGTGCCCTAAAATGACACAATGTTTGGGATATGAAACCAGAAAGAATTAATTTGCACTCCCTTTCTTTTGCATTTTACTTTGAACAATATAATACAAGCACGAATTTGAGTTCTCAGAATTTTATATATCCCTTTCTTTTCAACTGTGATTTCGTTGGAATGCTTAATTTTGGTACAATTTCAGAAAATACCCATACGTTACAATGTAGAACAATGTTGTATGTAATGGTTAAGTAATGCCAAATTTGACACCGTTGTAAAATGGATTACCTTGTAATGTTTGCTCTTTAAAACAATCTCAGCCATGACTTGCATCTTTGTTTTTTGTACTTGCAAATCAAACTTTCATTAAATTTTCTAATGGTGACAAACCATGCGGCTAGTAAACATGATTTCAGAACCTTATCTTTGTATATAGTGGAAACGCTTAACACCTTGTATTAAAATAAAATTGAACAAATAACTTTATGGACAGTGATCCTTTGACCATGTTCTGATTCAAATAAGATGGCAGACTTTTTTATTAGATCATTCATGCAATTTTGTAATTGAAAATTATTGCATCTATGCATTGTAGATAACCTATAACCCCGGTGCTTCTCTTAAAAAATAGGAAAGATCGAGTTTTAAGCTCCCGTTCAAGGTGACAACTGACATTCATGAAAAATTATAAGCAAAAAATTTAAGTCGACAGAGATCTAGAAGCAAATACATAATTGCCTTTTATATATCTATTCCTTAGCAAGGCTCGCTTATATGACTTGAACAGATAATATTTGTTTCTGTCTATGTGTGAATGCTAAGACATAAGATTTGAAGAGATATGCAGTCATAAATATCAGCTTTATAATACACACACATGTAAACTGGTATTTATGAGGCAAAGTTCGGACATTAATGAGCGAAAAGGCATATAAAAAACTCATGTTTTCGGATGCAGCTCAGGCCAGAGATGAAAATACGCAACCCATAACTCTCCAAGGGATAAGTCGCACACGACTTAAGGAAGATATAAGTCACACACAACTTAAGAAAAGGGATTTAAGTCGTCCACGACTTAACAAAGCTAGGGGAAAAAAGCTACGACCTAACAGATCAGAAGGAAAAGAGTTATGACTTAATGGAAGCTTAAGTTGTTCGGGTTTGATGAGTCGCACACGATCTAACGGCATGGCTATAAGTCGTCCACGACTTAACAAGAAGCAGGAAGAAGCTCCAGTGGCTGAAGTCCTTAAGTTGAAAGCGGGTTACGACTTAGTTGAGTCATGTGAAGATACCATTCTTCAAGCCGTCCACGAGTTACGACTCATGATAAGTCGCGGAAGTTTAAGTCGCATAATTGGTAAACCGTTGACGACCTAAGTAAGTCATAAGTCGTAAGTCGTGACGTTATGTTGTAATTTGTTTGTATTTTCCTTGACTCGTTGAATGTTGAGTCGTAAGTCGTTTGAATCTTATGTCGTGAGTAGTTAGGTCGTCTACGACCTAAGTGATGTAATTTGTTGTAATTCCGTAAGTCGTAGGTCGTTTGTGATTTAGGCGCTATGTGTCTGTTATGTCGTAGGTAATCTGGGTCGTGTGTTTTAAGTCGTGTACGACTTAAGTGTTTGAGTCGCGTTTATTGATAGGTCGTTGCCGACCTAAGGGTGAGTCGTAAGTCGTGTACGACTTAAGGATCCGGTTGTAAAAATGCTATAAATAGGGAGTGTGTTGTACAATTGATGGTGGTTGGTTTTTGAATAAAACTTTGTTTGATTGCTGTGTGCTTTCATCTAAATTGGTAGTTGAGTGTGATCTCCTATCTCCACTTTCGGTTATTCGAGTGCGCTCGAATCAACGATCATTGAAGCCAATTCACGGTATCAAGTGCGCTTGATCAACGTTTGAAGAATTGTAGATCTTCTTTCACGGCATCGTGCGCGATCAACGTGTCGAAGATAGCTAGAATTCGGTATCTTTGTGATCAACGAATTTGGGCATTTCAGTATTTTCAATCCACCGTTTGCTACTTTCATCGATCTATATCATTTTGTTATTATCCGCTGCGTTAGTTTTGGTATCAGAGCTAGACTTAGCCAATCATAGCTAAGCCGAGTCTTGGAGCCAAGGAGTTTGAAGTTTGGTGTTCATCGTGTTCATCTTGAAGTTGCAACAAGTTAGAAGCTTTGATCCATTTCATTTTGGATCAACGTCCGGAAAGTGTTTAAAGTGTTGAGCCGTGCTTTGTTTGAGCCGTGCCGACCTAACCTTAGGTCATTGCATATTGCCGCGTTGAGTTGAGCTGAGCTAAGTGTTTAAGCCGTGCATTGTTGAAGTGTTTGATTTAATC
The DNA here is from genome assembly GCA_030765085.1 of Allium cepa. Lineage (NCBI taxonomy): Eukaryota > Viridiplantae > Streptophyta > Magnoliopsida > Asparagales > Amaryllidaceae > Allium > Allium cepa. The sequence continues at coordinate 561,966,896 of CM060938.1, forward strand.
ATGCCACCAAGGAGAGCTAATCGTCATCAAAATGTTGAAGCATTGTATAGAAGAGAAGAAGCCGAGCAAATGGAACAACGCATTAATGAGAAATTTGATGAAGGTATTGGAAAGATAGAGAAGTTGATGATTGATATGAATCAAACTCAAAGGAGGAGATCGCCAATCTCGAACCATGGAGAAAACAAAGTTTCGCTATCGGTTACGGAAGCGAGAAGGGTATCACCGCAATCTTTTAGAGAGAGAAGAGAAACATCAATTTCATCGAGGAGAGATCACCATGACTATGGACATGAAGAGAGAAGAACTCCACGTGAGTTTGAAGATGAGCCATATCGAGATGAAGAGAGACATAGTAGAAGAGACATGCATGATCGAAGGGATGTTGATGGTCAAGATCGATATAGACGTACATTTGATTTTGATGAAGAGGGTGATAGAGCTAGCATTCATTATCGTGATCGAGACCAAGAACGAAATGTATATCGGGATGTTGAAGATGATCGACGTTGGGAGTCGGGTATGAAGATGGAAATTCCAGAATTCAAGGGTGGAATGATAGCTGAAGAATTCTTAGATTGGTTGTCTAATGTTGAAGAGATCTTTGATTTCAAGGAGGTTCCCGAGAATCAAAGGGTGAAGTTGGTTGCTACTCGTTTGAGAGGTAGAACTATGGCATGGTGGCAGCAGACTAAACTTACGCGGGAGAGAATGGGGAAGTCGAAGATTGAGTCATGGGAGAAGATGAAGAAGTTAATGAAGGCTACATTCTTACCTTACAATTATCAATCACTTATGTACCAGAGGTTGCAGAACTTGAGGCAAGGAACGAAGACTGTTAATGATTATGCTGACGAATTTTATCAACTGATTGCTCGAAATGACATTATGGAGACAGAGGAACAGCTGACTGCTAGATTTGTTGGAGGGTTGAGGATGCAGATTCAAGATATGGTGAATATGTTTGATCCTAGATCTGTAGCAGAAGCACATCAGAAAGCGTTGGCTTGGGAGAAGCAGGGAAGGCGTGGAGGTGGTGTGTTTACTAATTCCAACAATCAAGGTGTTAGTGGAAGCTCTAATGTTCCTAAATCTATCAGTAAACCAGTTGTGAATGAAGTTGCGAAGGCAAAGATCAACAACAATTTTAAATTTTATAATTGCCAAGAAGTGGGTCACAAGAGTAATGAATGTCCGAAGCCGAAGAAACGAACTATGATTGCTGAAGTTGAAGGTGAGGATGTTGGGGAAGGTTATCCTAGTCCAGTTGAGGAGGATGAACAGGATGTTGCGTCAGGAGATGAAGGATGTAATCTAATGATGAGGAGGTCTTGTTTAATACCGAAGCATGAAGAAGAGGCTAGTTGGTTGAGGAGTAACATCTTTCAATCAACATGCACTATTCTGCGAAAGGTTTGTAAATTTGTGATTGACGCTTGAAGTTGTGACAATATTATTTCTATCGAAGCTGTGAGAAAGTTGAAGCTGAAAACGGAGAAGCATCCAAATCCTTACAAGTTAGCGTGGTTGAGAAAAGGAGGAGAAGTGAAGGTGGACAGGAGAGTTCGAGTTCCATTTTCTATTAGGAAGAAATATAAAGACGAGATTTGGTGTGATGTGGTTGAGATGGGTGTTTGTCACTTGCTTTTGGGAAGACCATGGCAATATGACCGAGCAGTGCAACATGACGGTCGGACCAATAGCTACAGCTTTATGTTTGAAGGTGTTAAGATCATTTTGGTTCCAAAGAAGAGACAACAAGGAGAGAGCAAGTCAGAAGAGATTGAGGAGCTGAAAACTTTGTTGACTTTGAAGGAATTCATCGAAGAAGTAGAGGAGAGTCCAGAGGTGTTTTTGTTGGTTGGACACGAAGCTACTGAATCCGTTGAAGTTCCAGAGGAAGTAAAACCGGTATTGGAAGAATTCAGTGATGTGTTCCCTGAAGAGTTGCCAACGGAGTTACCACCGTTGCGGGATATTCAACATCAGATTGATCTTGTTCCAGGGGCAGTATTACCACACAGGCCACATTGCAGGATGAGTCCTAAGGAGCATGAGGAACTGAGAAGGCAGGTGGAGGAGCTGTTAGAACAAGGGCATCTTCAGGAGAGCTTGAGTCCTTGTGCAGTGCCAGCTTTATTAGTACCAAAGAAGGATGGTTCGTGGAGGATGTGTACGGACAGTCGGGCTTTGAACAAGATCACTGTGAGATACAGATTTCCCATGCCGAGGTTCGATGATTTGATTGATCAGTTGAGTGGGGCTGTTGTGTTTTCAAAGATTGACTTGAAGAGTGGATACCATCAGATTCGTATTAGACCAGACGATGAATGGAAGACTGCTTTCAAAACCAGGGAAGGTTTATACGAATGGTTGGTTATGCCGTTTGGTTTATCGAATGCACCAAGTACTTTTATGAGAGTGATGAACCAGATTTTCAGACCATACATTGGGAAGTCTGTGGTAGTTTACTTTGATGATATTTTGATCTACAGTGGAAGTATGGAAAAGCATGTCCAGCATTTGCATGAAGTACTATTGATTCTACGGTAGGAGAAATTTTACGCTGCAACGAAGAAGAGTGTGTTCATGACGCACAGTGTTTTGTTTCTGGGATATGTTCTATCGAAGGAAGGAATTCAAGTGGATGAAAGTAAAGTAGAAGCTGTCAGTAGTTGGCCACAACCCAAGACAATTACTGAAGTGAGGAGTTTTCATGGATTGGTATCTTAAGGTTCATTCCACATTTTAGCAGTGTAATGGCACCAGTAACCGATTGCATGAAAGGAAAGAAGTTTGAGTGGTCAGAGGAAGCAGGGGTTGCTTTTGAGAAGATCAAAAAACTATTGACGACAGCACCAATTCTAGTTTTATCGGATTTTCAGTTGTTGTTTGAATTATATACTGATGCATCGAAGGTTGGGGTTGGTGGAGTTTTGAGTCAGAAGGGAAGACCAGTTGCTTATTTCAGTGAGAAGTTGTCTGGAGCTAAGTTGAGATATAGCACTTATGATATTGAGTTTTATGCAATTGTTCAAGCTGTGAAGCACTGGAGACATTATCTGTTTCAGAAGGAGTTTGTTCTTTACACTGATCATGAAGCGTTGAAGCACTTACAAGGGCAGGATAAGATTTCAGCAAGGCATGCATCATGGATTGCTTATCTGCAGCAATTTACGTTTGTTGTGAAACATAAATCAGGAATTACGAATCGTGTAGTAGATGCAATGAGCAGAAGGAATCACTTGTTGACTACAATGAAGGTTGAGGTGACAGGGTTTGAATTATTGCCAGAACTGATTGAAGAAGATCCTTACTTTATGAAATTTGTTGAAAAGGTCAAGGAGGGGAATGCTGATGAGTTTGTATTGGTGGATGGTTTTCTGTTTAAGGGAAATCGTTTATGCGTACCGGATTGTAGTTTGAGAATGAAGATTATAAAGGAGCTACATGAAGAAGGCCATGTGGGTAGATATCGAACATTGCAGTTGATTTCTCAGTCTTATTATTGGCCGTCAATGAGAAGGGAAGTTGAAAGGTTTGTGCGTAGATGTCATGTTTGTCAGGTTTCGAAAGGGACAGCTACAAATGCGGGATTGTATATGCCATTACCTGTTCCTACAAAACCATGGGCAGACATTAGCATGGATTTCGTGTGGGTTTGCCGAGAACTCAAAGGGGAAATGACTCTATATATGTTGTGGTAGATCGTTTTTCGAAGATAGTACATTTTGTTGCTTGTAAGAAGACGGCAGATGCAGTCCATGTGGCACAGTTGTTCTTTAAAGAGATATATCGTTTACATGGGTTACCAGAGTGTATTGTTTCGGATAGAGATACCCGTTTTCTGAGTCATTTTTGGCTAAGCTTGTGGAAGATGGTGGGAACAAAGTTGAACTTTAGTAGCGCTTACCATCCGCAGACAGATGGACAGACTGAGGTTGTGAACAGATCGCTGGGAAATTTGTTGCGATGTCTTGTGAAGGATAATTTGAAAAGTTGGGATATGAATTTATGTCAAGCAGAGTTTGCTCATAATCATGCTATCAACTGTAGTACGGGTTTCAGTCCATTCCAGATTGTATATTCAAGCTTGCCAAAGGGACCATTGGATTTAACGATAGTGCCACAACCGAAGGGAACAGTTAAACGAGCTGCTGATTTTGTTGATGGTTTGACAGAATGCCACAGAATCGTTCAGGAACGATTGGTGAAGTCGAATGAGAAGTATAAGCGATCCGTGAATCTGAAGCGAAGAAGTGTTGAGTTTAATGAAGGAGATTTGGTATATGTTGTGTTAACAAAGGAACGTTTTTCAGTGGGCGCTTATAACAAGTTGAAAGCCAGAAAAATTGGTCCTGTAGAAGTCGTGAAATGGATTAATGAAAATGTTTATAAGTTGAAGCTACCGGAAGATGTGTACACTTCTGACGTGTTCAATGTTAAACATCTCGTGCCATATTATGGGAATGAACAATCCGATGTGGAAGAATTTACAAATTCGAGGACGAATTTTTCTCAACCTGGGGAGGATGATGCAGCTCAGGCCAGAGATGAAAATACACAACCCATAACTCTCCAAGGGATAAGTCGCACACGACTTAAGGAAGATATAAGTCGCACACGACTTAAGAAAAGGGATATAAGTCGTCCATGACTTAATAAAGCTAGGGGAAAAGAGCTTCGACCTAACAGATCAGAAGGAAAAGAGTTACGACTTAATGGAAGCTTAAGTCGTTCGGGTTTGATGAGTCGCACACGATCTAACGGCATGGTTATAAGTCGTCCACGACTTAACAAGAAGCAGGAAGAAGCTCCAGTGGCTGAAGTCCTTAAGTCGGAAGCGGGTTACGACTTTGTTGAGTCGTGTGAAGATACCATCCTTCAAGCCATCCACGAGTTACGACTCATGATAAGTCGTGGAAGTTTAAGTCGCATAAGTGGTAAACCGTTGACGACTTAAGTAAGTCGTAAGTCGTGATGTTATGTTGTAATTTGTTTGTATTTTTCTTGAGTCGTTGAATGTTGAGTCGTAAGTCGTTTGAATCTTATGTCGTGAGTAGTTAGGTCGTCTACGACCTAAGTGATGTAATATGTTGTAATTCCGTAAGTCGTAGGTCGTTTGTGATTTAGGCGCTATGTGTCTGTTATGTCGTAGGTAATCTGGGTCGTGTGTTTTAAGTCGTGTACGACTTAAGTGTTTGAGTCGCGTTTGTTGATAGGTCGTTGCCGACCTAAGGGTGAGTCGTAAGTCGTGTACGACTTAAGGATCCGGTTGTAAAAATGCTATAAATAGGGAGTGTGTTGTACATTTGATGGTGGTTGGTTTTTGAATAAAACTTTGTTTGATTGCTGTGTGCTTTCATCTAAATTGGTAGTTGAGTGTGATCTCCTATCTCCACTTTCGGTTATTCGAGTGCGCTCGAATCAACGATCGTTGAAGCCAATTCACGGTATCAAGTGCGCTTGATCAACATTTGAAGAATTGTAGATCTGCTTTCACGGTATCGTGCGCGATCAACGTGTCGAAGATAGCTAGAATTCGGTATCTTTGTGATCAACGAATTTGGGCATTTCAGTATCTTCAATCCACCATTTGCTACTTTCATCGATCTATATCGTTCTGTTATTATCCGCTGCGTCAGTTTTTGGTATCAGAGCTAGACTTAGCCAATCATAGCTAAGGCGAGTCTTGGAGCCAAGGAGTTTGAAGTTGGTGTTTATCGTGTTCATCTTGAAGTTGCAACAAGTTAGAAGTTTTCGATCCATATTCTTTTGGATCAAAGTATGGAAGTTGTTTGAATTTGGCCGTGAGATTTTTGCGTGCCAAAGTTTGAAAGTAAAGTGCTTGGAGTCGTGCTTTGTTTGAGCCGTGCCGACCTAACCTTAGGTCATTGCATATTGCTGAGTTGAGTTGAGCCGAGCTAAGTGTTTAAGCCGTGCATTGTTGAACTGTTTGTGATTGTGTAATCATGCCACCGAGAAGAGCTAATCGCCATCAGAATGTAGAAGCGTTGTATAGAAGGGAAGAAGCCGAGCAAATGGAACAACGCATTAATGAGAAATTCGATGAAGGCATTGGAAAGTTAGAGAAGTTGATGAATGATTTGAATCAAAATCAAAAGAGGAGATCACCAATCTCGAACCATGGAGGAAACAGAGTTTCACCATCGGTTACGGAAGCGAGGAGGGTATCGCCACAATCTTTTAGAGAAAGAAGAGAAACATCAATTTCGTCAAGAAGAGATCACCATGACTATAGACATGAAGAGAGGAGAACTCCATAAGAGTATGAAAATGAGCCATATAGAGATGAAGAGAGACATAGTAGAAGAGACATGCGTGATCGAAGGGATGTTGATGGTCGAGATCGATATAGACGTACATTTGATTTTGATGAAGAGGGTGATAGAGCTAGCATTCATTATCGAGATCGAGACCAAGTTCGAAATTCATATCGAGATGTAGATGATGATCGTCGGTGGGAATCGGGTATGAAGATGGAAATTCCAGAGTTCAAGGGAGGAATGGTAGCAGAAGAATTCCTTGATTGGTTGTCTAATGTTGAAGAGATCTTTGATTTCAAAGAGGTCTCGGAGAATCGTCGAGTGAAGATGGTTGCTACTAGGTTGAGGGGAAGAGCTATGGCATGGTGGCAGCAAACAAAACTTACATGAGAACGGATGGGAAAGTCGAAGATTGAATCATGGGAGAAGATGAAGAAGACGATGAAAGCTACATTCTTGCCTTACAATTATCAATCACTTATGTATCATAGGTTGTAGAATTTGAGACAAGGAACGAAGACTGTTAATGATTATGCTGACGAATTTTATCAACTGATTGCTCGAAATGACATTATGGAGACAGAGGAACAGCTGACTGCTAGATTTGTTGGAGGATTGAGGATGCAGATTCAAGATATGGTGAATATGTTTGATCCTAGATCTGTAGCAGAAGCACATCAGAAAGCGTTGGCTTGAGAGAAGCAGGAAAGACGAGGTGGTGGTGTGTTTACAAGTTCCAATATTCAGAACAAGGGTGCTAGTGGGAGTTCCAATGTTTCTAAATCTGTCAGTAAACCAGTTGTGAATGAAGTTGCGAAGGCGAAGGTCAACAACAGTTTCAAATGTTATAATTGCCAGGAAGTGGGTCACAAGAGTAATGAATGTCCGAAGCCGAAGAAACGAACTATGATTGTTGAAGTTGAAGGTGAGGATGTTGATGAAGGTTATTCTAGTCCAGCTGAGGAGGATGAACAGGATATTGCGTCAGGAGATGAAGGATGTAATCTAATGATGAGGAGGTCTTGTTTAATACCGAAGCAAGAAGAAGAAGCTAGTTGGTTGAGGAGTAACATCTTTCAGTCAACATGCACTATTCTGGGAAAGATTTGTAAATTTGTGATTGACGCTGGAAGCTGTGACAATATTCTTTCTACTGAAGCCGTGAGAAAGTTGAAGCTGAAAACAGAGAAGCATCCAATTCCTTACAAGTTAGCGTGGTTGAGAAAAGGAGGAGAAGTGAAGGTGGACAGGCGAGTTCGAGTTCCATTTTCTATTGGGAAGAAGTATAAAGACGTGATTTGGTGTGACGTTGTGGAGATGGATGTTTGTCACTTGCTTTTGGGAAGACCATGGCAGTATGATCGAGCAGTGCAACATGACGGTCGAATTAATAGCTACAGTTTTATGTTTGAAGGTGTTAAGATTATTTTAGTTCCGAAGAAGAGACAGCAAGGAGAGAGCAAATCAGAAGAGATTGAGGAGCTGAAGACTTTATTGACTTTGAAGGAATTCATTGAAGAAATAGAGGAGAGTCCAGAGGTATTTTTGTTGATTGGACATGAAGCTACTGAATCCGTTGAAGTTCCAGAGGAAGTAAAACCGATATTGGAAGAATTCAAAGATGTATTTCCTGAAGAGTTGCCAACGGAGTTACCACCGTTGAGGGATATTCAACATCAAATTGATCTTGTGCCAGGGACAGTATTACCACATTACCGAATGAGTCCCAAGGAGCATGAAGAACTAAGGAGACTGGTGGAGGAGTTGTTAGAACAGGGGCGTGTTCGAGAGAGCTTGAGTCCTTGTGCAGTGCCAGCCTTATTGGTGCCAAAGAAGGATGGTTCGTGGAGGATGTGTACGGATAGTCGAGCTATGAATGAGATCACTATGAGATACAGATTTCCTATGCCGAGGTTTGATGATTTGATTGACCAGTTGAGTGGAGCTGTTGTGTTCTCAAAGATTGACTTGAAGAGTGGATACCATCAGATTCGTATTAGACCGGGTGATGAGTGGAAGACCGCTTTTAAAACCAGGGAATGTTTATACGAAAGGTTGGTTATGCCATTTGGTTTATCGAATGCACCGAGTACTTTTATGAGGGTGATGAACCAGATTTTCAGACCATTCATTGGGAAGTTTGTGGTAGTTTACTTTGATGATATTTTGATCTACAGTGGAAGTATGGAAAAGCATGTCCAGCATTTGCGTGAAGTACTGTTGATTCTACGATGGGAGAAATTTTATGCTGCAACGAAGAAGTGTGTGTTCATGACGCACAGTGTTTTGTTTCTGGGATACCTTCTATCGAAAGAAGGAATTCAAGTGGATGAAAGCAAAGTAGAAGCTGTCAGGAGTTGGCCACAGCCAAAGACAATTACTGAAGTAAGGAGTTTTCATGGATTGGTATCTTTCTATCGAAGATTCATTCCACATTTTAGTAGTGTGATGGCACCTATAACCGATTGTATGAAGGGAAAGAAGTTTGAGTGGTCAGAAGAAGCAGGGGTTGCTTTTGAGAAGATCAAGTCACTATTGACGACAGCACCAATTCTAGTTTTACCGGATTTTTAGTTGTTGTTTGAATTACATACTGATGCATCGAAGGTTGGGGTTGGTGGAGTTTTGAGTCAGAAAGGAAGACCAGTTGCTTATTTCAGTGAGAAGTTATCTGGAGCTAAGTTGAGATATAGCACTTATGATGTTGAGTTTTACGCAATTGTTCAAGCTGTGAAGCACCGGAGACATTATCTGTTTCAGAAGGAGTTTGTTCTCTGTACGGATCATGGGGCTTTGAAGCATTTGCAAGGGCAGGATAAAATTTCAGCTAGGCACGCTTCATGGGTCGCGTATCTACAACAATTTACGTTTGTTGTGAAACATAAATCGGGAATTACGAATCGTGTAGCAGATGCATTGAGCAGAAGGAATCACTTGTTCTACAATGAAGGTTGAGGTGATAGGGTTTGAATTATTACCAGAGTTGATTGAAAAAGATCCTTACTTTGCAAAAATTTGTTGAGAAAGTCAAGGATGGGAGTGCTGATGAATTTATGTTGGTGGATGGTTTTCTATTTAAAGGAAATCGATTATGCATACCAGATAGCAGCTTGAGAATGAAAATTGTGAAAGAGTTGCACGAAGAAGGACATATGGGAAGAGATCGAACTTTACAGTTAATTTCTCAGTCTTATTATTGGCCGTCAATGAGAAGGGAAGTTGAAAGGTTTGTGCGTAGATGTCATGTTTGTCAGGTTTCGAAAGGGACAGCTACAAATGCGGGATTGTATATACCATTACCTGTTCCTACAAAACCATGGGTAGACATTAGCATGGATTTCGTGTTGGGATTGCCGAGAACTCAAAGGGGAAATGACTCTATATATGTTGTGGAGGATCATTTTTCGAAGATGGTACATTTTATTGCTTGTAAGAAGACAGCGGATGCTGTTCATGTCGCACAGTTGTTCTTTAAAGAGATATATAAACTTCATGGTTTACCAGAATCTATTGTTTCGGATAGAAATACTCGTTTTCTGAGCCATTTTTGGTTGAGTTTGTGGAAGATGGTCGGAACAAAGCTGAATTTTAGTAGCGCTTACCATCCGCAAACAGATGGACAAACGGAGGTTGTGAACAGATCGTTGGGGAATTTATTGAGATGTTTGGTGAAAGATAATCTGAAAAGTCAGGATGTGAAGTTATGTCAAGCAGAGTTTGCTCATAATCATGCGGTGAATCGTAGTACAGGTTTCAGTCCATTTCAGATTGTTTATTCAAACTTGCCAAAGGGGTCGTTGGATTTAACGGTAGTGCCACAACCAAAGGGGACCGTTAAACGAGCTACTGATTTTGTTGATGCCTTGAAGGAGTGTCATAGAATCGTTCAGGAACGATTGGAGAAGACGAATGAGAAGTATAAAAGATCCGCAGATATGAAGCGAAGAAGTGTTGAGTTTAATGAAGGAGATATGGTGTATGCTGTGTTAACCAAGGATCGTTTTCCAGTGGGCGCTTATAACAAGTTGAAAGCCAGAAAAATTGGTCCTGTAGAAGTCGTGAAACGAATTAATGAAAATGCTTATAAGTTAAAGCTGCCGGAGGATGTATACACTTCTGACATATTCAATGTTAAGCATCTCGTACCACATTATGGGATTGAACAATCCGATGTGGAAGAATTTACAAATTCGAGGACGAATTTTTCTCAACCTGGGGAGAATGATGCAGCTCAGGACAGAGTCGGAGCAGTGCAAGGCCTAAATCTTCAAGACTTGAGTCGTCCACGACCTAAGAAAGCGGAGTTAAGTCATCCACGACTTAAGGAAAAGGAGTTGCGACTTAACTCCACCGGGTTACGACCTAATGGAAAGCGGCTGAAGGAAGAGGCAACACTTGAATTATTCTCTAGGTCGCTAACGGGTTACGACTTAACAAAGTCACGACCTAAAGCATCAGGACGTTATGAAGATGAAGCGCATGAAGGCCTTAAGTCGCTGAAGACTAAGTCGCTGCCGGATTATCTTCAGTAGGTCGGTCACGACCTATGTTAAGTCGTTGTGTCTTGAGTCATTTGTATTTTGGGTCGTTTGTTTTTAAGTGCCGCCGTTGTTGAGTCGTGTGGTCTGTATGTGATGAGTCGTGAACGACTTATGATAGGTCGGGTGTGATTTCGTTGTAATGTTGATGAGTCGTAAATCGTTAGGTCGTATACGACCTAGGTGTTGTGAACATATGTGTGTGTTGTAACTTGAGTCTTGTACCGATGAGTCATAAGTCATCACTTTTGTGTGTTTTAAGTCGTGTACGGCTTAAGTGTTTGAGTCGCGTTTATTGATAGGACGTTGCCGACCTATGGGTGAGTCGTAAGTCGTGTACGACTTAGGGAGCCGGTTGTAAAAATGCTATAAATAGGGAGTGTGTTGTACATTTTGAGGGGTTTTTGATTGTTGAATAAAATTTCGTTTTGATTGCTGTGTGCTTTCATCTAAATTGGTAGTTGAGTGTGATCTCCTATCTCCACTTTCGTTAATCGAGTGCGCTCGATTCAACGATTGTTGAAGCCAATTCACGGTAGCAAGTGCGCTTGATCAACGTTTGAAGAATTATAGATCTTCTTTCACGGTATCTTGCGCGATCAACGTGTCGAAGATACCTAGAATTCGGTATCTTTGTGATCAACGAATTTGGGCATTTCAGTATCTTCAATCCACCGTTGTCTACTTTCATCGATCTATATCGTTTTGTTATTATCCGCTGCGTCATGTAGGTTCAAATATTTTGCAGATGTGGAACCCTCTACATATCAAAAGATGATTATATAGGGAAGTAATTCGAGCGAGCATATTATATAAGAACTTAGTTTCTACTCAATCTAATGGAGCATTTCACTTATAATTTCATTCCTTTACAAGAATGCAAGCATATGAACCATCAGTTGAGAAACTGATTCTGACTTATCATTGTATGACATACAACTAGTGCAATCTATTTTCTAGATAAAACTGGGATCGAGAAATAACAACTAACAACTAGGAAGAAGTACAGTAGATAATGAATTGATATATCTACACACACATGAAAATTATAACATACCAGCATTTAATCCATTGACAAGTTACTGGGTGCGTCGTCATCTTCATCAGAAGCCATATGCTCATCCAAGTCATCATTCAAAGGAATTGCAAAGTCAACACCTTCCTCGCCATCCTCCAAATTATATTCTTTGGACCTTTTGACATTCAAATGAAGAAACACAAAGTATCAGTATAATGACTTATTACAGTGCAAGATGAAACCCAAAATTTAAACTAATAAAAACAAAAGTAGCAATTCCTAATGTTTCTCGACTTAACATACAAATGCATGTTTCAATCTTTTATCGAGATAATACTGGAAAAAAATACCCATTTTTTCTTCCCTTCTCAATTTATGTACATACAAAAAGACAATTTGAAACATGTTCCTTACGCAATAATCGAAACTAAGCTACTTAAAAATATCAATCATTTGCTGATTTATATAGTGGTGGCAGTGCAAATCGCATTCCCATAAGCTGGGACTTCCACCACAAAAAAAATAGTCCAGATATAAATATGATTGATTATTCTAACATATCCAAATATATGTTGTATATTATATGATATCCATATCCAAACCTGTGTAAAACCAACCTAAATTTGAATGGATTTAATTTCTAAATGCGCACTTATATTCATATAGTTTTTGTTATACATATTTCCATGCCAATTCTATGCATCTAGATTTAATAGACATCAGGAAAATCCAACTTTCATCACTTTGATGTACCTTACAATTCATCTGAAAGAATTTTTTTGATGATCAGTATTTCAAGTATTTTATAATCATTCAATCAAACAAAAATATATGAACGGTTAGAAAATAGTTTTCCTATCAGCTCATCTGAGACTTCAGGAATATTGTTTCAAATAATTAGATTTATATTTACATCCTTAAGCACTAGAAAGTCACTAATATGAAAGTTTTTATTCTATGAAGTATGAACCCAATCTTTATGATGACTCGCATCATGAGTTCAAAAAAACTGAATCATAACTATTTGGTCCATATCGAATATTGCAATTCAAAGATAAAAGTGTTTTGCACTTTTTCTTGACTTCTACATGCTTGAAAACAAAAGAATAAACCTATGCAATAGTGTAGGAACTTGGTCTATATTCCAATATAGCATCCAATTTAAAACAAACTAAGAAAAAATTATTATTGAACCGATAACCAAATGCCAATATGTTACCTTGCTATATAAAAGATAATAGGTGCTTAAATTTTATTTAAAATAAATTCATAGTTGTAACGAGACAAATTTTAATAATTCACTCATACTAGAAGAGTTGGAGACTATAATTGGATGCTATGCTAAAGGGATCATCTTTTCCAAGTCAAAATTACTTTTAGTAGGCACCCAGAGTACCACTCTTTCTTAAATCCCCTCACGAAAAACAATCACATAAGCTACGCTTGTTTTTAATAAAAAACTTACGAATCCAGGTTCTAATTTAAAAACCAAAACTTTTATGTTGTTTTTTTTTATCAATATTATGAATAAAGTTAACTATTCAAACAAAATAATTCAAAATTTTTTTAGTGCTTTTTTTGTTCTGAATGCCTGAATGTTGTTTTTTGTTCTGAATACTAAATGCAAACAAACAAGTAAGTGATTATCAGGATTAAGCTTTCGGCAATCAACATTCAGACTTCAGAGTTCAGCAATCACAATTCAGAATTAAGCATTTAAACAAACAAAGCCATAATTATGTTTCCATTCAAGGCATATGGCCAAATCAACCTAACTAATGTTCCATAATTATCTTAATCCAACTACTAAATGTAATTAAAATAGAAATAGCTCATAAAATCAACCCAGCTAGCCAATAGAAAGAAATATCGCAAAGCTATAGTTAAAGACCAAAATATGTTTAGCAAATCAACCAAGTACTGCGTAGTGTATGAGAAGCAATTCAGAGATAAATACTAGTTTAACTAGTTAGAATTCCTACTCACCAACAGAGGTCATCGGCTAAGGAAAGGTAATAGGATGAGACATGAGGATTGGCTTATGTATGACGATAAGGCAGTGGTAGGATGAGGTCAAGAAGCGATTTGATGTGGACAGTATTTTCGAGAGCTAGGCTTGAATGAGACAACTTTGCTGATTTTAGCTTTAGATCCAAATGGAATTTTTTTTCAAGTTTGCAAGAAAAAGAAGAAATATTTTCAAAGTGATTAGTGGAAGGAAATGATATATTAGCAACCGAAGAAAAACTTTGCTAAATTTTTCATGATTTTTTGGCGGGAATAAGTAGCAGCGGTTATTTATTTATTTTAGTTTTACTAAATGAATTACAGTTGCACTCAAATTGAAATGCTACTTAATGCATATAATAGCAAGTTTTCTTGTAGTGAGCCCCTAATAATGTCTCAGAATATATATATATATATATATATATATATATATATATATATATATATATATATATATATATATATATATCAATGGTAGCAAGACTCATCCTGGCCCTATAGTTAAAATCCCTAGGATTGAGATTTTAAGTGATTCCCAATTAATGGTAAATCAGTTGAACTAAACATATCAGACAAAGGGTGCCCAGTTGATTTTACATGTCAAGAAGGATTTAAAAATGTTAACTCAATTTGAGGATTTCTCTATACCAAGTACTAATGGGGAAAAATCTCACGTCGATTCTTTGGTTAATTGGCTAGCTTATAGGGAGCACCAGAAACACGAATTGTATAGGTAGGATACCAACCAAACCCCAGTATAAAAGAGAAGGTACTTGAATAATGAAATGAATCGATGGTATTAACAAGATGTTAAGCTTTTACACATGCAGAGGAGGAGACATAAAATGGAAGTAAAACCCTCCTAGAGAAATTTTCTCATCCAAAGACAAATGATCGATATATAAACAATTAGATGACGCCCATTTTTGAATACCTGATAAATGGAAAATTGCCAATAGAGAAAAAATAAGAAATAAGAATGAAACACCAAGCTCCATCTTTCATTATGATGAATGAAACACTCTAGAAGAAAGGATATTCGCTCCCTTACTTAAGATGTGTTAATGCGAAAATAGGAGCAAAATTACAAAGATAAGCCCATGAAGAATTCCGTGGAGATCATTTAGCATAAAGTTAGCCACTGAAGTTATGAGACAAGGCTTATTGACCTCAAATGACTAATCATGCCATCGATTATGTAAAAAAGTGTGAAAAGCGCTAAAAGTTATCTAAGATATCACGTTTGTCACCAAGTGAATTGACTTTAGTCTCAAGCCCATAACCTTTCAATGTATAAGGAGTAGACTTAATCAGACCTTTACCTATATGCAAAGGAGGAGCTAATTATGCCGTGGTGACAATTGATTATTTTACAAAAAGGTAGAAGCAGAACCACTTTCATATATCACATTAGGAAAAAATTTCAAGTTGTAACCAAGAATATTGTTACCAGATTTGGAATTCCATAAAATTTATAATAATGGAACTCAATTTGAAAGCGAAGAATTTACCCGATTCTATAATAGAAATGGAATCATCAAGAGCTATTCATTTGTAGCTCACCCCAAGGCTAAAGGAGCCATTAAAGCTGCCAACAAAACTATTAAGACCATTCTTAAAAAGCGATTGGACAAGGCTAAAGGAAATTGTGTAGAAGAACAACCTCTTGTATTATGGGCAAATAGAACAACTTAAAAAACTGCAATAGGGCACATCCCATATTGCTTAACATATGGATGTGAAGCCAGGCTCTCAAATGAGGTTGAAGTACTTTCTCATCGAAGGGTTGCATATGCATTTAATCCAAAACAAGTATTAAGGAAAGGATCATAGTACTTAATCAATGAATTAAGAGCTAAAGCAACTATACAGACGATTGAATATCAACAAAGACTATCCAAATATTACAATTAAAAAGTAAGAGGAAGATTGTTTTAAAAAGGAGATTTAGTGCTCTGAAAATTTATGGAAAATACTAAGAATCGCATGGATGGGCTGCTTGGGCCAAATTGGGAAGGACCACTAATTATACACAAAGTAATCCCATTGGGCATCTATAGACTATGTCGAGCTGATGGCAATGTAATAGCAAGAACATGGAATGCCGAACATTTACGGCCATGTTTCCCAATAATAGATGAATAAAGAAGTTAAAATAAGTATATCTATATGGTTGAGCAGTATGACTCTCTTAAAGTAAAAGGAAAAGCCTAAACCACTACCTAAGATGGTAGCAATGGGACACAAGCCTTTGTCCTCACCAAGATGGCGTGGTCAAAGCACCTCCTAGAGGGAGGTCAGAGTAAGCCTTTTGTTTCGTCCGAAAAGGCTTGACCAAAGCATCTGCAAGCTTTCTACCCCCGCCTACATAGCCTGGCCGGAGTGCCTCTTAGAGGGAAGACCGAGTAAGCCTTTAGTACCGTCTAAGATGGCTTTACTAAAGCACCGAACCAGCCTTTAATACTGTCTCCAAGGCCTTACTAAAGTGCCTATGAGAGTGAGGTCATGCAACTCTTTGGTTCTGCTTGAGATGCCTAACCAAACGCATCGGACGATAGACCTAAATCATCACCTAAGATGGTGATAAAGGGTTCGATCTAAGTTGAGATCACCACCTATGATGATGGCAAAGAAAAGGGATAAAACGTCCAAAGCCCAAAGGGAGGTGAAAAGAAAGGGGATAAGGCGTCCAAATCCTAAAGAGAGGTGAAAAGAAAAGGGATTACGACATCTGAAGCCCAAAGAGAGGCGAAAAAAGGGACCAAGATTTCCAAAGCCAAAAGAGAGGCAAAAAGAAAAGGGCCTAATACGTCCAAAGCCAAAAGAGAGGCAAAAAGGACCAGATGTCCAAAGCTGAAAAAGCGAAAAAAAGAAAAGGGACTAAAATGTCCAAAGTCAGGAAGGCTAAAGAAAAAGGGATGTTCAAAGCCCGAAGAGAGGCAAAAACACTTGATCAAAATGAGCCACTTGTGCTCAAGAGCTATTTGCAACTAAATTGGTCACAAACATCCAATAATAATTTTTTGTAGGGAAGTAAGTGAAGAAGAAGAAAATTAATCTAAGGAAATGAATTAACAAGTAACGGAGGATCAACTATAATCAAAGACACAGAAATTTATAGTAGTTCGGCGTTGTATGCCTACATCCTTTTAAGATTATCCTTTATTAATAACTCATGAATCCAATTAGGTAGAAGAAAATAGCAAGCACATGATTACAATGGAGTCTAGAGTAACCAATAGCGTAAAGATACGGAAAATGAACCAAAAGACCTATATTTATAAGGAGAGATGATGAGATATTTTGCTAAGATTTCAACAGAAGGCTCTATAAAAGAACGATCGACTATAGTGACGTCGATCGTTATTTTTGCCTCCAAATGACATGTAATCATTTTTGGAGGATCCTACGTGCCTGTTGAACTTACCCCTAAAATATAAAGTCATTCTGAGTTGTAGATCATAAGATATGGATCAACACTTGTCACATTTGAGATGTTCACTGAGCTACACCGATCATTATGAAGGACCCGCAAAAACGATCGGCCTAAAATGACCGGCTATGTTCATATCTCAAGTTTTGACCTGCAGTCGTATTTGTGGGCAACATTCTTCAATACATTAATGCTGTGAAAGTTTCAAGTGGATTGGTCTTATGGATTTTGAGATATCGACTGGTTTTCGCTAATTTGAGCTGTTTTATGGATCATTCCCGATCGATCCATATAGATCTTTGCTTTGTCTGTAATTAGAGTGTATGAACTCTGATTGCCTTGAAATTTGAATTGTAACTTCATGGAACCATGCTAGTCACTTGATGTGCACGTAATTGTGCATATATTTACATCCATATTTTATCTCTTTTTATTTAAATAATCATCATATTTGGGCATTTTAACATGTTTAAAACCAAAATTCAATTATTTCCAAACCATCATATTTTCATCATCATTCAGGGGCAAAACGGTCATTTTTGTGCATATGTCAATGTAAGAATTTTTACTTGGACATTTTTTGATTATTTTTATAGGAATTTGGATGCATATGGAAGATGCTTATATGAAGATACATGCATGCACAAGGAAATACAAAGGAATGAAGAGGAAATAATTCAAGTTCAAGATCATGGAGGACCCCACCCACTTACCTAACTTCCAATTAGAAGCTAAGCACATGCTAAAAGGACTTAAAGCTTCATGTACATATTAAGTGGGGTATTAGTGAATGTTAATGATTACTTGGAGGCTACACCACCTCAAGGGTATTTTGGGAAGCTCCCTAAAAAGAGAATTAGAGTTTTATGCATGTATAAATAGCCCTCTTATGTACATGAAGATCATCTTCTACTCTTTCATTTACTTAGGAAATTAAGAAATCAAGTGTAAGCTCAATGTTCTATGAAATAAAAATGGCTTTCAAGCCTCTTTCTTCTCTCTTTTCTACATGTTTTTCTTTGTTTTATTGTTAATGTTTATTTATATGCTCTCTTTCTTCTTATGTTCATAGCTTAGATTTACATTTATGCAAGTAGTTAGTAGCTAATCTCTTTTGCTTTCTTTGCTTATTTTTTATTTTCTTTTCTTTAATGTTGAAACTTACTTGTGATGCTTCAATGCCACAAATGAGTAGCTAAACCCCTTCAATTTAGGGGTGATGAAGCTCTCTAACTTTATGTAATTTCAACATTTTTTATGATTTATGATCTCTTTGTTATGCTTCATGAATGTGAATTTTGATGTAAGTTTATACAAGTGGGTTTGATAGCTTATATTGCTTATGCAAATGAGCTATTCTTACTCAACATAAACACAATTTACATCAATATTTGCTAATTAATTTTTAATTATGAAATGAAAGTAAAAATGAAATTTGATGATCTATGTTACTAGTTACAATAGTAAATAGATCATACTTAAAATAGTTTTTGCTTTGGCTTCTTTTTCATGAGAATTGTAAGTGGTATAATTGTTGTATTATAGTTTGATGGTTTGAGTTATGTTAACTAATAACATAAACAAACCATACTTATGATAAATGCAATGATTATTTCACTTAATATCAAAGTTAGAGATCATAAATTATGTGTTTGTTGATTTACAAAAATATGAGAGTGGATTTGCCTCTAAATTGTTCTCTAGTTCAATAGTTTACTAATCACATTTCAATTCTAGTTTAGCTTCATTTTAGTTCTATCAAACAATTTCACTCGACTTTGGTATAATTTGATTGAATAGAAATTTTTAAAATCATCAATTCCCTGCGGATCGACCCGTATTCGCCACGTGCTACATTCGTACACCGTGCGCTTGCGGTTATATTTTAATTTGAAATTTTTCGGCAAATTTCTAAATCAATAGAAATTTCGTCGACGAACATCACTCCATACCAATTGCACCTTTATTGGGACCTGGTTCGGATTTGCCCGACCATCGTCCACAGCGCCGTATATAATTGACCCTGGCATGGATAACCATCCGTTCCTGGCCAAGTCAATGATATCAAGGTCTGGCCAAAAGGCAAGAAAGCAAGAGAAAAAACGAACAATCTTTTATAGGAGGATCAGTCAAATATGAGCTGTTGTGCTCTAAAGCAAAGAAAGTTGGATTTCTTCAAAAAAGATAGCATTACTGCCAAATTTTAAAAAAGAAAAATTTTAAAAAAGAAAAATTTCAAGTTTGTTTAATTTTCATTTTTCATTTTTTTTATTTTCAATTCTTTTGTTTTTCGCTTATTTTGTTTTTCATCTTTGATAAACATACAAAAAAATTAATAACAATAAAAATTGTTGAATATATCTTATTTTCATTTCAGGTTGTCAAAGCAGAAAATTACAAGGAATTGCTTGCCAAAAGGAAAAATAATTATTTTGCTTTGCTAAAATCGCCGCTTGAAAAAAAATAAAAAAATTTGCTAATAATCTGCACGCTCTGGTATTGTGCTTTCATCTCTAGTGCATTGTTGGTTGCTTGCATTTGCATAACAAAAAAAAAAAATTTCAAAAAAATCCAAAAACAAAAACAAACTTCATTTTAGTTGCATTGTAATTTCACGTTTAATTTCTGCTTTGCATTCATCTCATCTTGTTTTTCTTTTCTAAGGGCAATACCCCAATTCACATAAGGTGAGGGATTTCATCACCCTTTCCTTAGCCCACAAACGCATTTCATCGTAGAATTTGACTAATAATAAAGGTTAGACGTTGGACCTAAGGGTGTCACGAGCTCACTTAGGGCTTAATTGTATCTTCACAATTGTTTTACTTAAACGATTTTATTTCTTGGTGTCTAGGCTACGGCAGAGTAATAACCAGTTATAAAAATTACGGTGATTCGTAAATATTATACTGGTTGTTCCTCTGAAGGTACTTAAACCTTCGGTTGCATTGCTACGGTGATTCGTGGTGCACCGATAACCCCTGTCCGTTACCTGGCTGAGAAATATTTTTGTTGATTTAAGACAAAGTGTGATTATACAATTTTGGGTTAGGAGCTACTAAGGACAGAAAACTGTAATTAAGTCCTTTGCATTCATTTAGTTGCATTAGTTCATGCATATTTAAAAAAAAAACTCAAAAACAAAAATCTAAAAAAATTTGTAAAATCATTTCAAAAAAAAAAACTCAAAAACAAAAACCTAAAAAAAATTTAAAATCATTTCAAAAAAAAAAATTGAAAATTCAAAAACAAAACAAAAATCAAACTTTTCTTTTGAAATAAACTTCACTTGATAAATAGTTTTTTTTCCCTTAAAAAAAAAAAAAAAAAAAAAAAAAAAACATTTTCAAATCTTCCTTCATTCTCCAAACTCGTTTCTAATTTCTTTCTCCTCTCGACTTTCACTTGTGCATGAGTACTTGGACTCGTGACACAACAACGAATACTTGGATTCGTGACCCTTCTACAAACCGTTTAATTCGAACAGACAATCCTCCCGAAATGGCGAACGAAAACGCCCCTCGAACACTTATGGATAGAATCTTTCCCGATAGAGTTTCTATTCCATCTTGCATCACATTACCTGCCCCTACGGGTAACCATTTCGAAATCCATTCGAACCATATTGCCACGCTTCCAAAATTTGGCAATTTCGAACACGATGACCCATACATCTTTTTGACTAAATTCGAACAAGTTTGCGCAACCATTAAACTTCAACAACTTTCTGATGACGGAATCAAACTTCGATTAATCCCATTTGCTCTTACGGATTACGCTGAAAAATGGTTGTACAGCTTACCTTCGAACTCAATTAAAACGTGGGAAGAATTTGTAAAAGCTTTCTTAAAAAAGTTCTACCCCTTAGAAAAAAAAAGTAGAATTCGAAACGAAATTGTAAATTTTCATCAATTCAAGGGTGAACCATTTGGAAAATATTTTGAAAGATTCAAAGAGCTTTTGATAAAATGTCCACACCATAACTTTGAAAAATGGACGATTTGCCAAATCTTATATGATGGACTCGAAAACAGCTCACGAACCATGCTCGAATCGATGTGCCAAGGCAATTTTCTTGCCCAACATCATGACGATGCTTGGCAATTTCTTGAAAACCTCGTTGAAAAGTCGTCGCAATGGGAACGCTCGAACGAAAAATCAATCTACTCACGATCGAGTGCACACTCGACGGGATCTTCTTTTGCTTTGGAAGCTAAGATCGACGCAATGATTAAAAAATTCGATAACGTTTTCTCATCGAATCAAACGAACCAAGCTTCCCAACCAATGTGTTATAAATGCAACGATCCTAATCATATAGCCGATCAGTGTCCCAATTCCGTCGAACAAATCAATGCTTTCAATAAAACCAAAAACGACCCGTTTTCTCCAACGTACAACCCTGGATGGAGAAATCATCCGAATTTTGCGTGGAACCAAAACAATCCCAACACGAATACAATTCGTCCCAATTTTCAAGCATTTCCGAATAATGCTTCGAATCCTCCCTTTCAGCCCAATAATTTTCAACCAAACTTTGCGGGCCCGTCTCATAATCAACCGCAACAACCAAATTTTCCACCAAATTCTACTCATCCTCCACAAGACGATAAACGTTTAACTTCGCTTAAGAAAACTCTTGAAACGTTGGCTAAGGCAACTACTCAAAGCCTTCAATCAAACAACAATTTGCAAAATTTATTGACTTCATATATGCAAAACACAAACCAATCGATTGCGAAACTCGAAATGCAAATGAGTCAATTAGCCACGTCTGTAAGTGAACGTGAACGAGGAACATTCCCAAGCCAGCCCCTTCCAAATCCCAGAAATCAAAACGCAAATTCAAATCAAGCCCATGTTGTTCAAGATAGCAATGTCACCCAGTTGAATGCTATCACAACTCTCCGTTCTGGTAAACAAATCGATAATCAAGTCGTTAATCCAAATGATTCACTGGGAACTTTTCTCGATACTTCTAAAACAACGAACGACTCAGAACGGAACGTGGAGCCAAACGTCGAATCGAACGACAATCAAAATTCTTCTTCTTCTACTCGAGTAGACCCGCCTACCGAGTATCATGTTCCATTTCCACATCGTCTTCGACCAAAGAAACACTCGGACCAAATGGAAAAGATGTTGGAAATTTTTAAACAAGTCAAAGTTAACATTCCTCTTCTTGACATCGTTCAGCAAGTCCCCACTTACACGAAATTTCTTAAGGACTTTTGCACCCAAAAGCGACACACTCAAGTGCCCAAAAAAGTCTTCTTAGCCGCTAGTTTGAGTGAAGTCTTGTCCCAATCCATACCCGTTAAATACAAAGATCCTGGCTGCCCTACGATTTCGTGTACAATTGGAGAAAAGACGATTAACAAATGTTTAATAGACTTAGGCGCGAGTGTCCACTTGATTCCATACTCCGTGTACGAACAATTAGGCTTAGGTGAGCTCAAACCCACGAAAGTTACGCTTCAATTTGCCGATCGTTCCATTAAGAAGCTCGTGGGAGAAATCGAAGACGTGCTCATTCGAGTAGGGCAATTCATATTCCCCGTTGATTTTATCGTTCTCGAAACACAACCCGTGACAAACCCTGCGAGTCAAATCCCATTGATTTTAGGCCGACCATTCTTAGCCACCTCAAACGCCTTAATCAATTGTCGTAACGGTTCGATGAAAATCTCTTTTGGAAACATGACTTTGGACCTTAACATTTTCAATCTTGAAAGCCACTCGAACGAACTTCGTGACCAAACATTAGAAGTTAGTGCCATTCATGAAAACTTTGAAAACGAAACATTTGATCTTAACGATGAACGCGAGGCCGAGTACGAAAAATTGTTTCATGAAGTCCCCAACGAGATCGAACACACTCTTCCCTTTGAATCGCTTCAAGTTGAGTCCGAATCTCAACCCAATTCTGCAATCGAAAAACTCCCGAAATTGGACCTCAAACCACTTCCCGCTCACCTTAAGTATGCATACTTAGGTGAAAACGAAACCTGTCCTGTCATCATTTCTAACAATCTTTCTCTTGACCAAGAAGCTTCTCTTCTCTCTATTCTTTTGAAAAATAGAGAAGCAATTGGGTGGTCCATTACTGATATTAAGGGAATTAGCCCTGCTATTGTCCAACATCACATTCATTTGATTGATGAAGCCAAACCCACTCGTGATGCACAACGGAGGCTTAACCCAAAAATGAAAGATGTGGTTCGTGACGAAATTCTTAAGCTCCTCGATAACGGTATCATATACCCCATCTCCGATAGCCCATGGGTTAGCCCAATTCATGTCGTGCCTAAAAAGTCCGGACTTACTGTTATAAAAAACGATGCTAACGAACTTATTCCAACTCGTACTCAAACGGGTTGGCATGTTTGCATTGACTATCGAAAACTAAATGCCGCAACACGTAAGGATCATTTTCCTCTTCCATTTATCGACCAAATGCTCGAACGTTTAGCCGGTCACGAATTCTATTGCTTTCTTGATGGTTATTCCGGCTATAACCAAATTCCAATCGCTCCCGAAGATCAGGAGAAAACGACTTTCACGTGTCCATTCGGTACCTTCGCTTATCGACGTATGCCATTCGGACTTTGTAACGCTCCTGCGACTTTCCAACGATGCATGGTTGGAATCTTTTCTGACATGATTGAGCGCTTTCTAGAAGTCTTTATGGACGATTTCTCTATCTTCGGCGATTCTTTTTCTCAATGTTTACATCATCTCGAGTTGGTTTTGAATCAATGTAAAGAAAAACACTTGACTTTGAACTGGGAAAAATGCCACTTTATGGTCAAACAAGGCATTGTCCTTGGACATATCATCTCAAACAAAGGCATTGAGGTAGACAAAGCGAAAATCGATGTCATTGCAAATCTACCCATTCCCAAATCTGTTAAGGACATTCGATCATTTTTAGGACACGCTGGCTTTTATCGACGCTTTGTGAAAGACTTTAGCAAAATCGCCCGTCCTTTGACGACCCTTCTTGGAAAAGACGTTCCTTTCGATTTTAACTCTGATTGTATCTCTTCTTTTGAACGTCTTAAGAGCGAACTCATTTCTGCCCCAGTCATTTGCGCACCCAATTGGGATCTTCCTTTCGAAATAATGTGCGACGCTTCAAACTTTGCCGTTGGTGCTGTCTTGGGACAACGCATCAACAAGATCCTTCATGTCATTTACTACGCGAGTATGACCTTGAACGACGCTCAACTCAACTACACAACAACTGAAAAAGAGCTTCTAGCTGTCGTTTTTGCGCTTGAAAAGTTTCGACCTTACTTGATAGGTTCACACATTACGGTCTACACTGACCATTCTGCGCTTCGATATCTCTTCGCTAAAAAGGATGCTAAATCCCGTTTGATTCGTTGGATCCTTTTACTTCAAGAATTCGACCTTACAATCAAAGACAAAAAAGGATCCGATAATGTCATAGCCGATCATTTATCTCGTCTTTCGAATGCACCATCTTCCTTGCCGATCGATGAAAACTTCCCCGATGAACAACTTCTTTCTATTTCTATCGATCCATGGTACGCTGATATAGTGAACTACTTAGTCACGAAAGAAACTCCCTCATCTTGGTCCAAACAGGACAAATGCAAATTCATGTCCCAAGTGAAATATTTCTATTGGGACGATCCATACTTGTTCAAATATTGTCCCGACCAAATCATCCGACGTTGCATTCCGGATAATGAAATAAGGAGCGTTCTTTCGTTTTGCCACGATCAAGCGTGCGGTGGACATTTCGGTCCTCGAAAAACCGCAGAAAAAGTGCTTCAGTGTGGTTTCTATTGGCCTTCTCTTTTCAAAGACTCGTTTGAATTTTGTAAAACTTGTGATCGATGTCAAATGCTTGGACGAATTTCTCGATGAGATATGATGCCTTTAAACCCCATTCTTACGATCGAAATCTTTGATGTATAGGGTATCGACTTTATGGGACCTTTTCCCAATTCCTTTGGAAACTTGTATATCCTTCTCGCTGTCGATTACGTTTCAAAATGGGTCGAAGCCGTTCCTTGCAAAACCAATGACCACAGAATTGTTGTGAAATTTCTTAAAGAAAACATCTTTTCGAGGTTCGGCACACCTCGCACAATAATCAGTGATAACGGAACCCATTTTTGCAACCGTTCTTTTGAAACTTTAATAAAAAAATACTCGATAACCCACAAGTTATCCACTCCATATCATCCTCAGACTTGTGGCCAAGTTGAAGTTTCAAATCGACAAATAAAACAAATCTTGGAGAAAACTGTAAATAAAAATCGAAAAGATTGGTCTCAGAAATTGACCGACGCGCTTTGGGCTTACCGTACTGCTTTTAAAACTAACCTTGGGATGTCCCCTTTTCGTTTAGTTTACGGTAAAGCTTGCCATTTACCCGTTGAAATTGAACACAAAGCGTTGTGGGCAATAAAAAACTTAAACTTTGATCATGAAGAAGCTGGCGAAAATCGAAAATTACAACTCAACGAACTAGAAGAACTTAGGAACGACGCGTATGAAAACGAGAAAATTTACAAAGAAAGAACCAAAGTTTTTCACGAAAAATCAATCCTAAGGAAAAAGTTTTCGCCTAACCAGAAAGTTCTTTTATATGACTCGAGACTTCATTTATTTCCTGGGAAACTTAAATCAAGGTGGACCGGACCATTTGTGGTACGAACTGTTTTTCCACATGGTGCCATAGAAATAGAAAACCCAAAGGATGGATCGATTTTCAAAGTCAATAGTCATCGTTTAAAACCCTTCTTGGAATTTCCCGGTTACCAAGAGGAGGAGCTCATGATCCTTCATGAGCCAAGCTACGTCTAGTAAGAATGTTAACCCTCTTTTGTAAATATGTACATATTTTCCCCCATTACACTCATTATATCATGCATCGACTGTGGGGACACAGTCAAAATTAAGTGTGGAGGGAGTCTCATTTTCATTTTTTTTTTAGTTTTTCATGGCATTTTTGAATTTTCATTTTCTTCAAAAAAAAAAAAATCTCAAAACTCCTAAATCTCAGAAACATTTTCTTTTTACCATTTTGATTTATTTTTGAAGAAACACTTTGGGATAAGTATAAGTTTTGGTTAATAAATTGAAATTTTTGAAAATTTATTTGTCTTAACAAAAATAAAAATGAAGTTTGATTACAAATAACAATGGTTTTACAAGTATATAGGAAGGTTCATTTATGTTAATTATGAAGTATGTTCTAATTGAAAATCGTTGTTTAAAAAGTGGTAAATTTAAAGTAAAGGATATAACATTTTTGTCTTCTAAGTTAAATGGTGCTAAGATGATTTTGCAAAACTCTCTCTCTTAAAAATATATATATATATATAAAAACAAAAAACAAAATAATAACATCCAAAGTATTCACTCTCATTTAAAAGTCCTCACGGTTATGCATGGGTGAATTACTTGTAATCTTTGATTATGTGCTTTCATACTCATTTAAAAGTCCTCACGGTTATGCATGTATGAAACACATATTAAAAAAAAAAAAAGAACAGACTTAATAAAAACCACCTACGGTCGATAGGTGTATGCACGAAAGTGTGTACACTCGCCATGCTCTGTACTCCCCTCACATAAGCCCGAAAGGCAGTGCATGGGTGGTATATCTGGCCTCAGTTCACCTGAGCTAGGTGTGTAATTTTTGTTGCAAATAATGAGAGAGCAAGCAATTGAAATCCTAACACTATTTTAACTTGTTTGACCTAACTTGTTATTGAAAAGAAATGAAAATACCACTTTAATAAACTTTGATAATCAACTAAGGATCCATTTCATAATTACATTTTGTTATCAACCAAAACAACTAGCCAAACTATGGTCTATCTGTCATGACAACTTGATTTTTATTGGAAATTTTGACGAGTAAATGACTTAAATTTTCAAGACAATGACCAAAACTTGTATTTAACTTATTCGTGTCAATTTAAAAATAAATCCTTCATTTGTAAATATTTCCAAAAAAATCGCATTCATCTCTTTGTAAATAAATCTTGCAATTTGCAAATATTTTCATCCTGCATTTGGATTTTGTGGGTAGTATCCGCTGAAAACCCTCATGAGACAACACTCGTCCTACTGGGGACACTCAGAGGTTTAACGGCTTGTTGCATACGCTCAATGCAATCGTGCTCCCTACGAAAACGGATTTATCTTAGTTTTCCTTTATTCGAGGACGAATAAAAAGATAAGTGTGGGGGTATTTGATGTGCACGTAATTGTGCATATATTTACATCCATATTTTATCTCTTTTTATTTAAATAATCATCATATTTGGGCATTTTAACATGTTTAAAACCAAAATTCAATTATTTCCAAACCATCATATTTTCATCATCATTCAGGGGCAAAACGGTCATTTTTGTGCATATGTCAATGTAAGAATTTTTACTTGGACATTTTTTGATTATTTTTATAGGAATTTGGATGCATATGGAAGAGGCTTATATGAAGATACATGCATGCACAAGGAAATACAAAGGAATGAAGAGGAAATAATTCAAGTTCAAGATCATGGAGGACCCCACCCACTTACCTAACTTCCAATTAGAAGCTAAGCACATGCTAAAAGGACTTAAAGCTTCATGTACATATTAAGTGGGGTATTAGTGAATGTTAATGATTACTTGGAGGCTACACCACCTCAAGGGTATTTTGGGAAGCTCCCTAAAAAGAGAATTAGGGTTTTATGCATGTATAAATAGCCCTCTTATGTACATGAAGATCATCTTCTACTCTTTCATTTACTTAGGAAATTAAGAAATCAAGTGTAAGCTCAATGTTCTATGAAATAAAAATGGCTTTCAAGCCTCTTTCTTCTCTCTTTTCTACATGTTTTTCTTTGTTTTATTGTTAATGTTTATTTATATGCTCTCTTTCTTCTTATGTTCATAGCTTAGATTTACATTTATGCAAGTAGTTAGTAGCTAATCTCTTTTGCTTTCTTTGCTTATTTTTTATTTTCTTTTCTTTAATGTTGAAACTTACTTGTGATGCTTCAATGCCACAAATGAGTAGCTAAACCCCTTCAATTTAGGGGTGATGAAGCTCTCTAACTTTATGTAATTTCAACATTTTTTATGATTTATGATCTCTTTGTTATGCTTCATGAATGTGAATTTTGATGTAAGTTTATACAAGTGGGTTTGATAGCTTATATTGCTTATGCAAATGAGCTATTCTTACTCAACATAAACACAATTTACATCAATATTTGCTAATTAATTTTTGATTATGAAATGAAAGTAAAAATGAAATTTGATGATCTATGTTACTAGTTACAATAGTAAATAGATCATACTTAAAATAGTTTTTGCTTTGGCTTCTTTTTCATGAGAATTGTAAGTGGTATAATTGTTGTATTATAGTTTGATGGTTTGAGTTATGTTAACTAATAACATAAACAAACCATACTTATGATAAATGCAATGATTATTTCACTTAATATCAAAGTTAGAGATCATAAATTATGTGTTTGTTGATTTACAAAAATATGAGAGTGGATTTGCCTCTAAATTGTTCTCTAGTTCAATAGTTTACTAATCACATTTCAATTCTAGTTTAGCTTCATTTTAGTTCTATCAAACAATTTCACTCGACTTTGGTATAATTTGATTGAATAGAAATTTTTAAAATCATCAATTCCCTGCGGATCGACCCGTATTCGCCACGTGCTACATTCGTACACCGTGCGCTTGCGGTTATATTTTAATTTGAAATTTTTCGGCAAATTTCTAAATCAATAGAAATTTCGTCGACGAACATCACTCCATACCAATTGCACCTTTATTGGGACCTGGTTCGGATTTGCCCGACCATCGTCCACAGCGCCGTATATAATTGACCCTGGCATGGATAACCATCCGTTCCTGGCCAAGTCAATGATATCAAGGTCTGGCCAAAAGGCAAGAAAGCAAGAGAAAAAACGAACAATCTTTTATAGGAGGATCAGTCAAATATGAGCTGTTGTGCTCTAAAGCAAAGAAAGTTGGATTTCTTCAAAAAAGATAGCATTACTGCCAAATGGATTTTTTGGTCTTATATTATTATTGCCAGAAGGATTTTCTAGTCTTCTATTATTGCCAAAAGGGTTTTCTGGTCTTCTTTTGTCATTACCAGATGGATTTTGTGGTCTTCTATTATTCCCAGATGATTTTGTGGACTTTTATTATTACCAGATGGATTTTTCGATCTTCTATTATTATTGCTAGATGGATGTTTTGGTCCAATATTGCCAAAAGTTTTCTGGCCTTCTATTTAAAGGATTCCATTATTACAATACGGTTTTCTAATCTTTTATTCAAAACATTATTCCTGTGGCTAAAGGTTTTCTAGTCTTATGAATCAGGAAATTAATATTCTCAGTTGGACTTTCTGATTCATGATATTACCAAAGAAATTTCCGATTCTTCCTCCTATAAAATTGCCAGATAATTTTTGTGCTATTGTTCTAGAAATTAGTCTTGGAAAATTTATAATCTTGACTAACATAGATAGTATGGGAAATCAATGACTACTTATTACTTGATCATATCCGGGAAGGATTGCTTAAAGAAAAAATGAATTTAAATTTAATAATGAAAATTATCATTCACTTTATGTACAAGAAAACATGAATGGAAAGAATATCTTGTGAAGGAGTAAGAAATCAAGGAAATTATTTTTTTTACACTAAAATGTAAAAATCTTCTTTTATACAAGGGGGAAAATGTTATTAATGTATTTCTAAAGGAAAAAGCATAAGCTTATCGAGTTAAAGTTGGAACAATGTCAAATCTAAAGACAGTATTCCATTTGGTATCAAACAAGGACGTTAAGTTGAAAGCATAAACCTCGCATGCCGTTAGAGGAAAAATTAATATCGCATGTACTACACTTCATCAAGGCAAAGTGATGTCGCTTCTCGTCAATGCCACCTCACTTCAATATCGTTTCTCTTCAATGCTACCTCACTTCAATGTCGTTTCTCTTTAATGCCACATCACTTCGATATCGTTTATAATGCGATCTTTCAAGCAATGCCGCATTCCTTCAAATCATCATATAGTCAATGCCGCATGGATTCAGTGCCGCATGGATTCAGTGCCGCACTTAATCAATGCTGCATAGTTTCAATGCCGCACCTTATCAGTGCCGCAAGGATTCAACTCCACACCTTATAAATGCCACGCTCTGCCAATACCATCTCTTATCAATATTGCCTCCTATAAATGTCGCACCTTATCAATGTCGGCTTCTTTTAATGTTGTCTCTTGTTAATGTCATTCATCGCTAATGTCGCCTTCTGTTATTACCACCTATTATTAACATCGCTCATCATTAATATCGCCTCCTACCAATGTCACCTCTTAATAATGCTGCATTTCTTTAGAATTGTTAATTATCAATACCGTGCATTGTTGATATCAACCTTCACCAACCATTGTAGGACACTGTGGGTCTTCAATGTTGCATTGATAACAGATGTCATCAATGTTCATGGAAATTGTTGAGAGAGAAATGATGTCGCAAGTTTATCACTGCCAAAGATCAATGCGGATGAAGTATGAGGCCTGGTGCCATTAGGATTGCTATTGTTACGAAGAGTTATGCATGTTAAAGGTGGCATAAAGAGCTATGCCGAACCCCTCCATCCTGAAAAAATGGACCTAGGGGCAAGAAGGAAGGGCGATCATTTCGTTTCTCTCCTCTCAAAATTAACAATTGTAAGCCTAAATTGAATTGGGAAAAACTTGATTTGATTGTAGCGAAATTATTTGAACCAGACATGATATGCCTATTACCTTGATTGTGCACTTTGGACATTATTGGACATAGACATTCATATGGTAAAGCTCTTTGGACCCAAAGCTTGTTGTGATTTTATATAAATTATATGAGCTTTGGTCTAAACTAGTGTCTATATGCATAATCACTATCTTTCCACTTACATGTCGAAATAGGACCATGGACTAAGAGGATTTCCTATCTCGTTCTATCAACATTATTAATGGGCTATCACACATGTTTATCACCTATTCTTTTATCTCCTTTGATTATTTGGCATGGACTTTCGAATGTCTTACTGCAAAAAGAATATATATGCTTTTGAAAAACTTTTTCCAAAAGACTATATGGGCTTCGAATTCCTCATTCCAAAGGTCCATAATCATCACGGAGCCATTCCTCGGTGACATCATCTTGTAATAAGTCTTGAATGATAAGCCTATTCGTGGTCTTTTAAAACCATTTTCCCAACACCAACTATGGCATACTTAGTCGTATCATCAAGCGTGTCAAAATCGAGCTTTGGCTCATCATACTTGGCATCATGTGTGTTATATCAATTTTTGGGTTGACAATTAATATTTAAAACCAAAATATTATAATATTCATATCTTGTCTATACTAGGTCCAATCAAAATGTGGTCTTTTACTTGCGCTCATAAGAGCGTTATCTATGCATTGGAATTTATTCCATCGAGTTTGGAGGACGTATAATTTTAGGCTAAAATTGAACGTTGTTCGATTTTAGATTGAATCGAAATGCGTATGGAATTTTGGTGAGTTAAATCACCTTTGAATGAACTCTATATGATAAATATGCATTGATATAGATTATTGTTTTCATGCTTGAATGATTTCTTTGTTTGGTCTGGTTAAATTCCTGCCTTGAGAAGCAGATGACATAAATAACCATTCTTTGGCAGGAGACCTTCGTAGAGAGACCCTAAAAGGTTTCTTGCCATTATTAATTTGCTATTATATGCATCTTGCTTATGTAAATGTTTAATTGTTGTTTGAAATTTTAGAATAGAAAAAATATTGAAAAGTGGAAGAGTCGCGCTTTCCCACTTTGAAAACGTGCTATGCACTTTGAAATCCATCCCTTTAAATCTTGTGCTTGTGGTTGCAGCTTTAAATATTTAGTCATGCTTTTATGTTTTTCTGTATACTAAGTTTTGAATAGCTTGGAAAAGGTTATAACAACTAACACCAAAGTGTTTAAAAGTTAGAAAAGTTTGGTCGCGGTTTTGCAGTTTGAAAGTCGAGTTTTTGAACACACTTTCAAATTGATTTTGTTGACTTCAAAATTTTCTAAAATTTTTTGAATACGTACTAGACTCATAATATGTTGTTCAAAAAAATAATTATAATATTTATACTTCGTCAAAGTATAGAGAAAATTCCATTTTGATAAGAGCCGATTTAAAAAGGTTTTCCATACTCTATTTAGCAACAGTTTTGCGGCACTATTTCCTACTTTTATAGAATGGCTTTAGACTTGATTCCTCTTCTTTAATTCTTTCAACGAACTTTTCTAACATACATTTAAGTGTTTTAAAAGTGGTTTGAAATTTATATATATTATAAATGATTTAATATAAATTATTGAAGAAGAAGTTTCATTTTGAAATAAGGAAAGGAAATGTTTTTGAGTTTTTAATATATATTAAACTAAATTTTATGGGCAGCCTTTGAAATTGGTGTTTTAAAAACTATATTTCAAGTACTTTTAAGTTTATAGAAAGTGAAAAAAAGCATGGATTACAACACCGTTGTTGTAATAAATGTTTACCGAGGATTGAGAAAAGAATTCTTGGATTGTAACCTTTTTTTTATAATAAATATTTTCGTAAAGTTATTCAGTAAACTTGTTAATTGACTTAATAAGTGTTGATATTCTTAAATCTTTATAGGATTTTTAAATTTAGAGATAATAATGAGTTGATTTATAAATGATATTTCATAAATGAAAATGTCCTTAAAATGATTGTCTTAAATATAAAGATAAGTGAAATTGGTTTTGAGTTTATAGTAAACAATGTTTTAGTGACGTTTGTTTTTAATCCTTCTTTTTAATACACTTAGTAATATGATTAACTCCTTAAAGGAATATTTCAAAAAATGTTTTTAATGTGTTTGACAAATATCGATAATGTGAAAATCAAGCACAAGTGTGAGTCAAATGTTCTAAAAGTTTGATTCGTTTATTGAAAATATTTAATCTTACACTTAGTGCTAAACGTTGAGGAAACTCTTGCTATTATTAAAGTTAGAAATGCTGTTGAGTCAAGATAGGAAGCAGCACTGCCCTAACTTGTCCAGCCTTATTGTTTCCCCAGGTTAGTACTAGTTTGGGATCAAAGTTGCGATAAGTGTAACAAATTTAATTTTCATATACGATCATTCTGTTATTCCTGATAGTTGATTTACTGACTATCGATCTTGCTATCTTCTTTGTGTTCATCAATTGAAGATGATTTTGTTGCTTCTTTGAGGCATTTAAAATCTTACTATTCTTAAAGTTAAGAATGTTGTCGAGTAAAGATAGAAGCAACACTGCCCTAACTTGTCCGGCTTTGCTGTTTCCTCAGGTAGTTTTAGTTTGTTTCCAATAGTGGATTTCTTAACTATCGTATCGATATCTTTCTTTGTGGTTCATCAATCTAAGACAATTATCTCTTTTTGAGCATTGGATACCAACACCGAAGATAACTAAAGCCAAAAAGCGAATAAGAACCATGCCATGTGGGTCGCACCCATTAGGGCACATTCATATCTATCCAGAGGTGTTTTAGTTGCACGCATGCATGGATATGGATATATTCTGATCCTCGAAAGTTGATTCCCAGTGTATAACTTGGAAGTACCCAAGAGTGTTGCGTGTTTGGCGTGAGCTCTCAAGTATATTTTATCTATAGGTATACTTTTGGTGTACAGGGCATACCCTCCTAATCATGTTGGATGAATTCAATTCTCCTTTTTTCGATTCGAACCTTGGAATTAATATCTACTTAGTTGCATCTTGAAGTGCCTTGTCTCCTTCTCTATGTTTAATTATTTTCGTACATTCTTTCAAGTTTGGATTTTGATCTTATTTATGTCCATTCTTTAAGTTTGGATTTTGATCTTGTTTGTGCCCATTCTTTATTTTGTATTTTTATCTTGTTTGTGCCCATTCTTTCAAACTTGAATTCTGTTCTAATTTATTTCTGTCCTCTCATGTATGGATGATGTTCTTATGAGGTAAAACTAAAGCTGTGTTTTACAATATGGTCTCACCAATAGTTTTATGTTTATCATATTACTTCTCATGCTGGTTTTCCAAACCGATCCAGGTGTAATTTTATTATATTGCTTAGGTCAGACAAAGTTTTTTCAGGTTGTCATTGGTAGGACATGGAGGTCATGGAGTAGAGATGGATGTTCACCTACCATTGTATTTTTATTTGTCATTTTATTATTACGTATAACCATCAACAATTGTAAGGTCGGGAAGTTATAACTGTCCAGGCTAACGAGGTTTGTTTTTAACTCTGATATACAATGTATCTTAGATGGACAGCTTTTACTATCTTTATTTTATTATATGTTATCGTTTTGCTATAATATTCTGTTTTCACTGTTCATTTTCCTTTATTTTACCCTAAAAATTTATCTTTTTGACACTTTGATCTTGACATTTTCATACCATGGATGTATTAGGTACCGACTTTCAAGGATCAAAAAGGTGGCTCGTTACATTTGGTATTAGAGCTGAATGTCATGCGAGAACCTCGCATTTGGTGGGGTAAACTCATTTGAGATAGGGTAAGTAACACCCTAGAACAAGTTTGAGTGTATTTATATATAAGAGAATGTATTTGTTATTGCTATAAAAACGTATTATGTTATTTGGTCTGTTCGGTTGTTTATGAATTCTGGTTAGGCATGCGACTCCACAGTGTCAATATGGATTTTTAAACACTCGAACAAGGCAAATGGACAAGATATTGATTTTTGAAAAGTTGGTAGATGAAATATTTTACTTGGATTATATATATTATATATATAAGAAATAATTTTCACATTTGTATAGTTATTTATGGTGTGTTTGTTTGTTAAAAAATGATAATATTTCTTCATTATCATTGTTGTTTGATTTGTCATGCTCGGGTAGTTCAAGAGAATTGACTATTATTTATTGATTGTTGATTTATGCTTGACCAGTTTATGCGCATTCATTGTAATGATAATTATAAGTGTATTAAAACAGACCCCGTATGAACTAAGTTTCACAGATTGATTATTAGATCTTCGATGAAACTGTTATGTTAAAATTCATCTTTAAATAAATTTTTTATTTAATCTAAATGGGAAGATAAGACATTTAAAGGATAACTATTTTTGAAAATTTTATTTAACAAAGGAAAGTTATTATAATATTAGATGATTATAAAGGTACATTTTATAAGAGTATGATATATAAAATGATTTACATGATTTATAAAGGATTTTTATAAGTAAAAAGGGTTTTTGAGAATTTAAATCCTAGTATCGATTGAAATGATTTCGATTTTTTTTATAGAAAAGTAATGGTAGCATTACTTGGAAGTATTTATAAGTATAATTGCTTTAAAGGGAATTTATAAGGAAGATGCATTTTCTTTTGATAGTTTAGGGAAAACAACTCGATTATTTTTATGGAAATCTGAATAATCTTCTAAGTGACGATCGAATGATTGTATAATTATTCTCTTTATCATTATGTGGTCAACTTTGAAATAAAAACTAATATTCGATTCTCGAGTTTCCTAAAGGGAAATTGACTTAAAATAAAAGTTATTTTGGTAAAAGAATGTTTTGACAAATGAAATTTTTAACTCTTCGATAGGAAAGAGATAATTTAACATAAGTTTTAAATGGGTTAAATTGGATATGAAGGTTTTAATTAGCGTTCTTTTATTTAAAAATGCAATTTTGGTTTAAACATCTACGTCACGTAAATTATTTGATGTTATTGGGCTGACTACTAAACATCTTTACCTTGAGGATGTCTAAGGAAAGTAGTATCTAGGATTGTGTTTAGATACCGGCATCCTACTCTTCTTCGCTACATACCGGACTGAATAGGTAAAGAGGTCGGAGTAGTCGACTTAGTTTTCTAATGCTGGTTTTCCAGACTTATCCGGGTATTATTTTATTATAACGCTCATGTCAGACCAAGTTTTTCTAAGTTGTCATTGGTGGGACATGGAGCTCATGGAGTAAAGCTGGACGTTAACCTATTATGTATTTTTATTTTCCACTATATTATTATGTATACCTATTGTTACTTAGAAAATTCACCTTCTGCTTAAGCCATGAGGGCTTGAAATAGAGGAAAGAAAGGAAAGGAGCAGGACCAGACCATCCGGAGAGATCGAAGGGATGCAGTCAATAATATGAAACGGTTCAAGACCTTTCATAGAAAAAGTAGAGGGTTATACTATAATGATTAGGAGGCGCTTACTCTCTAGTGGAAGCAAACAAGAAGAAGCAAAGACATGGCCTCACGCCAACCTTTCCGAAGGTGCAATAAGCTTTTCAGGCCAGATAATACACCTGCAAGGCACCTTTCGATGTTACCGGAAGGTTTAGCTAAAAGTAGTGCTTATAAGTCAACAGAGAACAATCTTCCACCATCATCCAGGAAAGATACAACTTTCGGCAGCAGTTAGGCAGGAAAAAGCGTACTTTCGCTAAGGCCAAAGGGTTCACAAAGGCTATAAACCTTCC
This sequence comes from Allium cepa, assembly GCA_030765085.1. NCBI lineage: Eukaryota > Viridiplantae > Streptophyta > Magnoliopsida > Asparagales > Amaryllidaceae > Allium > Allium cepa. The sequence continues at coordinate 562,003,737 of CM060938.1, forward strand.
GATGGATCGGAAGGTTCATGTGCTATGCATATAACAGACCTTCCATTGAAGGCAACGGTTTCTTGAAAACAAGTGAAGGAAAAACCTTTCGGTAACATCCGGCAGACCATGGTGATGCACAATCAACTAAACTTCCAACAATAAAGAGTGGACTACAGCCGTGTACAAAAAACTATCTTTTGGCAAGACTGTAAGGTTTATAACCACATACTAAAGGTAGCTTTCCATAAGAGATAATGGCATAAGGCAAATGGGATGCCATCCGCATCTATAAATAGGACCCAAGGGGTCCAGTTTAAGGGGAGTTTTCTTTCATTTTTCAAAAATCTTGTAACTTCTTGATCAGAATTCAGTAACCCTAATTGGGGATCTAATTTTGGAAATTCTATAAAAGTAAAACCTTATGATGGACGGCAAGGGAAGTTTTCTGATTTTATGAACCGCTTTATTGATTACTTATCCTTTTGCTGTAGTAATACCAATTTGTAAGATCAATTCTCCCGAAAGGTTCTGGCCGATAGAACTGAAGATCAGTTGATCGAAGCTATCATTTCAAGCAAAAAAAGATATTGAATTCTCTATTTCCGCCCGTCGATAGGGCCCATAGCCAATCTGGATTAGTATAAGCAGTAACCTTCAGGGCTTTTCGATATTGTAATTGAGTTGCTTCATCTAAAATTAGTAGATACTTACATACTACCAGCAATCAAACCTTCTGTAGTCATCATCCGACCACTCGAACCCTTAGAATAATATAAGTGTAGGAAAATAAAGTTCAACCCGACAGTTAGAGTTCGAATACCTTTCGGCCAGGTCAAGTTCAACTTCCTAAGAGCAAATAAACCCTTCGACAAGATCAAGGTTCTTCACATATCGCTTAGGATTCCATTCCTCACCTTGTTGCCAAAGGAGTCAGTTGTCTAAACCTTTCGAAATCACTAGAGCACAACTTTAGAAGATAACATTTGGTTAATCTTCATTAGAGTTGTAGAGAAAAGCTTCACGAAGGTTCGAAACTGGTCTGCCTCTGGTGATAACCTTCCGATTGAATATATTAAACCTTCCGTCTACATTGTAATCTTCAAGTCCAAATATATCAATAATGGGAATAAAGTGCCGGAGCTATTATGTAGGTTAACATACCTTTCAACCTAACCAACCCCCTCTTTCCTATTGAAAACACTCTTTGGGGTGTTGACCAAAAATCTGGTTAACATTTTTGGTGCTAGAAGGATGGCCCAAACCTCTGACTTGTTTGATTTCTCGACACTACAATTCTCCAATTCTTGTCGAATTAGATTTACATCAAAGTCATTTACCACTGAATAAATCATGGCTAAAAGTTTAAAGAGGTCCGAACAAGGGTCTTCTGAACCCCAACTCACAAGGTTCTCTTATGTGGACAACAAAGATTCTAATCAAAACAAGGAACAAGGGTTAAGGCTTGAAGCCTTGAGAATTATAAATGGAAAGAAGGCGGAATCCTATGATCCAGAAAGATGGAGCTTCTACCCCTTCTGCATGGACCAAATCGAATCTTTGCACTTGGAAGAGGAGTAAATAGAAGCGACAACATTTTAACAAAATGAGGAAAACCATCCAATCATTTTCTCAAGGAACCATCTTTGAAAAAGAAATGATAAAGGATTATGACAATTTCTCAGGCAAATGGAATAGCATCATAAGTGTGGCCTACCACCCTAGGGAAAGCTATGAGCATTTGGAAAAATCTGCAGATGAAAAAGTAAGATGGGTAAAAGAACTGCCTGGCGGGAACATAAGAATCACCAAAAAAATTTCAACCAAGACCTCGAGATTGGAAGGAAAGCCTTTCGAAGAAAACCAATGAGCCATGAAAAGAAAGTCTATCCCACAAGAAGAAGTTTCTAGAATAGGGCACAAAAGATTTAGATGCCAGTCAGGGATGGCTACAAATTCAATACTTCTTGGAGAGTACAATCTTGCGACGTCAATCAAGGACATATATGCTTAAACCAAAGAGGGACTGAACTATTGGCTGTCTTAAAAGAGAAGACCGAGGTTTGAAAAAAGGTCTAAAGTAGTATATTGAAATTTCCATCTCATGAACGGATATGATACTAACCAATGCAAAGCACTAAGGAAAATAGTCCTACACTTTCTACAACAAGGGAAGATAAAACAGTTTTTAAGGGATTAACCGAACCATGAAATAAAAGCTCTATTTTCGAAATAAGAAAAGTCTACATGATCGGGAGAAGAATTCTCCCTAAACTTGGACTGCCTAAAAATGTAGGCTACCAATGCTGGTAGAAAACCCTTGGTCTTTCCAAGATGGCCAGGTCAAGGCACCTCCTAGAGGGAGGGCGTAAGCCTTTATCCGTGCCAAAATAAGAAATTGCCAGATAAAGCAGTACAAGCCCTTATCCATGTCATGCTATGGCTAGGATAATGTACATCCTAGGGGGAGAACGGGTAATCCGTTGGTCCCGCCATGCTATAACCTGGCCAAGGTACCGAATAAACCCTTATCTGCATCACGCTATGGCCAGGATAAGGCACCGCTTGTAGGGAGGACGGGTAATCCCTTGTGTTATTCCATTTTTGGACAAAACTGGAATATCAATGTTGTGTGTGTTTCCACCCTGAGTTCATCCGGTAATAAGCATCATCTGGTACTTAAAACCCCTCGCTTTCGTCCGGTAGTTCAAGTGTTTGAGTTTGTTCAGTATTCGAACTCCCCATGGCTCATTCGGCATTCTCAAATATGAAGGCTCATTCGGCATTCCCAACACAAGGGATCATTCGGCATTCTCAGTATAGGATCCATTCGGTAGTACCGAGACCGAACCAACTCCACTTCCCTTCCCACCGAATCAACTACAACCGAAGCTCCATCTTTCACCACCCACTACCGGTCCAACATCTCCACTAAACCAATGCCGAACCGAGCCCCACAGAATCAAGCACCGGACCACCCTCACCGGATGGCTTCCCACCGATCCAAGCCTCACAGAATCAAGCACCGGACCAACCATCACCGGATGTCTCCCCACCGGACCAAGTCCCACCGAACCAAACCAAGACCGGACCAACCCTCTACACACCACCGAATCAAACTCCACCAAGCAACGACCGAACCAGAGCATGCCGAACCAAAGTTGCCGATCCAGGTTGCTTCAGCCTAGGCCCACCAGCAGCTATATACATCCAGGACCCCTGCCCCCAGCCTCACTCTATAAATAGAGGGGCAGGGGTACAACAATGGCGGACAAGTTTGAGAGCTCAAGCCTGAAAGGAACTTTCAAACAACTTTGATATACTTGTAATCAAAGCTTTGTACTTGTAATCAGATCGGAAAAGGAGAATAACATATAAAGTGGACGTAGGCACATTCTGGCCGAACCACTATAAATCTGAATGTCTTTTATAGTTTAGTCCCTGCTTTTTACGTATTTACATAAACCACCCAAATCACTACGAACAACATAAAATCAACTAAATCATACGACTTGGAGGTGTTTGCCCATTTTTTGTGCAAACATTTTTGGGATATTTGCTGAGATCTGTGATTTGTGTTTGAATATTGCTGAGTTGTATTCATACACCGGTGCTTTCACGATATTTGGGGTTTGTGGCCAATTTTGGCGCAAACATTTTGGTGCTTTCACTGAGAAGAACCAGCACCCGCTACATCGGATAGAAGTTTGGATTTGGAAGACAATGACTAGGCAAAATAGTAGAAGGCAAAGGGCTGAGAGAAGCCAACTGGTAGGAAGTCAACAAGCATCCTCCGGAGTTGAGGAAGGATCGGCTTCGATCTACATAACCCGGGAAGAAATGAAAGCCATAACAAATTCACTGCAAGAGAGGTTGTTGAAGATTCAACAAGAGATGATGCAGACTTTCTTGGAGCAAATGAGAGCTGCAGGGACCCTGAACTTAGGAACAACTACAGCGGCTGTGGATGCAGGACAAGGAGCTAGGTTTATGGAACCCAATGGAGGATCTAGGGTTATGGAACCCAACGGAGGACAGGATACAGAGCCAGAGGGCAATCGACAAGGGCTTGGGGGCAGGCCCGCAGGATCCAACACAGGAGAACCTTTGGAAGGAGTTCAACAGGCTAGAACCGACGTTGCTGCTAGCGAGCCACATGAAGAGTATGTACCGGAATACCCTCGGGGGCAACCCCCAACAGACAACGCTGGATTGGTAGATATAATCAGGAAGACTGTGCGGGGTGGTTTGACCAACGGAGACTTGGAAGGAGTGAACAGGAGTCCGTTCGCTCGAGAAATAAGGATGGCTCAGAATCCACCTAAGTTCAAGCTACCTAGCGTGGAGGTATACGATGGCAAGGCAGACCCTACGGATCACTTGATGAGGTACACCAGACACATGGAGGTGCTGGGGGCATCAGAGGAAGTAATGGCTCGATGCTTCCCTTTGTACTTAACGGACTTAGCTGCGATGTGGTTTAGGTAGCTGGGAGAAGGATCTATCAGGACTTGGAGGGAATTGGTGGAAAGGATTTTGGGACAGTTTCGAGTTCATGTCAAGAGACCGAAGAACGTGATGACATTAACATCGGTGAAGCAAAGGATCGATGAATCGCTTAGAGCGTTTCTAACTCGATTCAGTGTCGCAGTTGCTTCGGTGGATCGGCCCGATCCATCAATGGTTTTAATGGCAGCAGTATCAGGAGTCAGGGAGAACTCGGATTTCAAGGTATCTCTGATACGAGATCCCTTACGGGATCTCGACGAATTCTTTCACGAGGCAGAAAGGTTCCTTCGGCAAGAAGATGCGAGTACGGATTTAAAGTTAAAAATGGTTAATGCAGTTGAGATTGGAGGACCATCCAGCAAAAGTTTGGATAAAGACAAAGGAAAAAGGAAGTTGGACGATGATTCTAGAAATGCTAGGAAGCAATGGAAGGATCCAAAGTTTTCCACATACACGGGATTGAACGAGACACTGGAGCGGATATACCTGGATAGTCGGAATCGCCTTTCCTACCGGAGGCCGGCTAGGAGAGAACCAACAGAACGGGAAAGAACATCAGGAAGGCACTGTCTCTTTCATGATTTGGATGGACACGACACCAGCAGCTGCAGGCACCTAAAGGACATAATTGAGGAGCATGTAAGGAATGGACAGCTACCACAATATGTTGGACCTCGGAATGCAACGGCGGGGCGGGAGCAACCGCCGCCTACCTCAACCTACGATGGCGGGAGGCCCAGGAATGATGGTCGGTTGATCATCCATTGACCAGGTTATTATGAAATAAGTAGCGAACTATTGGCAAGCAACCAAGTCATTTACACATGTACGGGGACGGAGATAGCCCCTAGGCATGCTCTGAATGATGATAAACTGCAATGCTATGGTTTGTGAAATTTATCTTTTGCTTTTGGATTGGAAACTGCTTTTGTTTTTTGGTTTTCGGTTTTGGAGCTTGGATTGAGCTCCTGGTTTTTCTTGCTTTTTGATTTGGATTTTCCTTTGAATGATTGTTTTCGGTTTTGGATGCTGGTTTGGATTTCTGGTTTTCTGGTTTTGATTTGGATTTTGGATGTGGATTTTGGATTGGATTTTGATTGGATTTTTATTCTGGTTTTATGGTTTTGGTTTGGATTTTGGATGTGGATTTTGGATTGGATTTTGATTGGATTTTTATTCTGGTTTTCTGGCTTTGGTTTGGATTTTGGATGTGGATTTTGGATTGGATTTCGATTGGATTTTTATCTGATTTTTGATAACGATCGTCGGGTATGGATTATGCCTGACAAGGGGTGAGTCGCTTTGCCCGAACGTGGTAAATTGACTCATTCAGGTCGTCGAGTATGGACTATGCTCGGCAAGGGTCCGGAGTGACCAGGATTCAGCCTAGGACTTAGGGCCTATATTATCAATTGTTATTTTCAGGTCGTCGAGTATGGACTATGCTCGGCAAGGGTCCGGAGAGACCAGGATTCGGCTTAGGACTTAATCCATGGCATCGTACAGCGTCCAGGGACACTGGACCAAGGTCGTCAAGTGTGGATTACGCTTGGCAAGAATATGGAGAGGTTAGCTCAACGTCCAGGGACACTGGACCAAGGTCGTTAAGTGTGGATTACGCTTGGCAAGAACCCGGAGCGGTTAGCTCAATGTCCAGGGACACTGGACCAAGGTCGTCAAGTGTGGATTATGCTTGGCAAGAACCCGAAGAGGTTAGCTCAACGTCCAGGGACACTGGACCACGGTCATCAGATGTGGATCACGCTTGGCAAGAACCCGGAGAGGTTATGGATTTGGATATCGACCCAAAGAGGTCCTGGATTCGGTTATTGGCTATTGGATAAGGATGGATTGGGACTCGGTTGTCGAGTTCGGATGGATACGGAATTGGCTCAGGCTTTGGTTATTGGATTTGGAATTGGACATCGACTCGGAGCAGTCAAGGATGATATACTCTGGCAATATGGCTATGGACTTTGGATAATGGATTCGGAACCATTCAAAACACGCCTTATTATCACAAGGCATGTTTTGGAGGGCAAAGTGTTATCCCATTTTTGGACAAAACTGGAATATCAATGTTGTGTGCGTTTCCACCCCGAGTTCATTCGGTAATAAGCATCATCTGGTACTTAAAACCTCTCGCTTTCGTCCGGTAGTTCAAGTGTTTGAGTTCGTTCGGTATTCGAACTCCCCATGGCTCATTCGGCATTCTCAAATATGAAGGCTCATTCGGCATTCCCAACACAAGGGATCATTCGGCATTCTCAGTATAGGATCCATTCGGTAGTACCGAGACCGAACCAACTCCACTTCCCTTCCCACCGAATCAACTACAACCGAAGCTCCATCTTTCACCACCCACTACCGGTCCAACATCTCCACTAAACCAATGCCGAACCGAGCCCCACAGAATCAAGCACCGGACCACCCTCACTGGATGGCTTCCCACCGATCCAAGCCTCACAGAATCAAGCACCGGACCAACCATCACCGGATGTCTCCCCACCGAACCAACTCCCACCGAACCAAACCAAGACCGGACCAACCCTCTACACACCACCGAATCAAACTCCACCAAGCAACGACCGAACCAGAGCATGCCGAACCAAAGTTGCCGGTCCAGGTTGCTTCAGCCCAGGCCCACCAGCAGCTATATACATCCAGGACCCCTGCCCCCAGCCTCACTCTATAAATAGAGGGGCAGGGGTACAACAATGGCGGACAAGTTTGAGACCTCAAGCCTGGAAGGAACTTTCAAACAACTTTGATATACTTGTAATCAAAGTTTTGTACTTGTAATCAGATCGGAAATGGAGAATAACATATAAAGTGGACATAGGCACATTCTGGCCGAACCACTATAAATATGCGTGTCTTTTACAGTTTAGTCCCTGCTTTTTACGTATTTACATAAACCACCCAAATCACTAAGAACAACATAAAATCAACTAAATCATACGACTTGGAGGTGTTTGCCCATTTTTTGTGCAAACATTTTTGGGATATTTGCTGAGATCTGTGATTTGTGTTTGAATATTACTGTGTTGTATTCATACACTGGTGCTTTCACGGTATTTGGGGTTTGTGGCCAATTTTGGCGCAAACACCTTGGTCCCGCCACGCTATGGCCTGGCCAAGATACCGAACAAGCCCTTAGCCGCATCATGAAATAGCCATGTTAAGGCGCCTCCTAGAAGGAGGACGGGTAAGTCCTTGGGACCTGCTTTAGAATAAGCTAACCGAGCACATCGGAAACCCTGATAAAATGTCTGGTGGACTAAGAAAAGTCCATGCCTGAAATAGGCACCGCCAAAAATTAGCATCGCTTAAAATAGCAACCACTAAATAGGTCGGTATTATCAAAGATGACTAACAACCTAAAATAGGCTCCGCTTAAATAAGCACAAAATCGGACAAAAGAGTCCCCGCCTGAAATAGGTTAAAAGCAAATAACAAATGAACAAATAAAATTGAGGCCCGAGAAAGAAAAAACATGCAAGTTATCTTTGAAGCCTAAAGATGGCATATTCAATGAACAGAGTCATAAAAATTTTTTAGACCTCTGCCATAGGATGTTTTGGTCTTCTATTATTAATTACCAGAAATGGTATTCTGGTCTTCTATTATTAATTACCAGAATTCTAGTTTTCTATCATTAATTATCAGAAATAGTATTCCAGTCTTCTATTATTAATTACTAGAAATGGAAGTCTAGTTTTCTATTAATTGCCAAGAATGGCATTCTGATCAGCCATTAGAAACGACATCTTGGTTTTCTATTATAAAATTCCAAAAATGGATTTCAGGACTTCTATTATTAATATCTAAAATAATGCTCTTAACTGTAACTATCGAATGTCAGCAAAGAATGTTATGATCAACAATTATTCATTACCAAAAGTGGTTTATTGGACTTTCATTATTGACCCTGGACTGGTCTACTGGCTTTCTGTCGCTCATTACCAGGACATAAGCTTATGTTCCTCTAATACTTATTACCGGAAGCGATACTCTGGTCTTTCATCACTTATTATCGAAGAATGATATTCCAACCTCTCAATATGAAGATTCTAAGAGTAGCATTTTAATCTTCTATCACTTATTATCAAGAATGGTAAATCTGTCTTTTATTGCTCATCTCCAAGCTAGATCTCTAGTCCTTCGTTCTTAACCGCCAAATATGAATAAATTTCTAGCGTTCTATTAGTCATCTAGCGTTATGTGAGGAATTTTGAACTGCTATACTTAATTACCACGTACGGTTTTCTAGACTTTCACTGTTTATTCCATATTAGAGGCCACAGTCTCTTACCAGCAAATATAAGTTTCTGCCCTTATGTCGTTCATCATGGGAAATAACACTGATATATCAAAGAACGATTGCCATATTATTTTAACATTTCTTGTTACCCGAATATGAGCTCGAAGGCATCTGGTAGAAGTCCATCATTAATACCAAAAGGTTTGGATCCCAAGGCTACTGAATATTGAAAGCCCTAATCTAGATGTGAAATCTTAGGACTCCTACACATCTCAAATAATTTGACACGAGTCAGAGAATTTTCTTGGAAAAGGGTCTCTTAAAGGAAACTTCAAGCCTTTTTTTCTTAGATTCCCTCAATAATAAGGGATAAATCCAAAAACTATCATGACAGATCCCAGTCATAAATGTCCCCATAGGGTCTTTATTGAATGAATGTTAGAATTCAATAATTATGTGTAGCTCAGAATTAACTATTTCTAGGAATACAGAGTAAGTGAAAGGAGCTAAATCTACAATCATCCTTCACCATAATGAATGAGGCCTTAGTATTTTAAATGAATTCCTTTTATTTTTATATATATAATGCCACTAAGATTTGTTAATCTAGGCAAATGACGCCTTTCAAGTTTGTTTGTCATTTTCAAGCCAATAATTAGAAATGCCATATGCCATATGTTTCATAGAAAAGTTAGAATAGCGAGGGATCTAGATTCATTCAGCCAAGAGAGCATCTGTAACGACCTAATTTTTCGACTTTAGAAAGTCGACATCAATACGTCCACTGGATCACACGTCGCACAATCGAATGTCAAAAAACTAAACCGTTAGGGTTAAGAAGAAGAAGATAGAAGAAGAAACAGAAACAATAACAGATTCTCACATTTCGCAGCGGAACAATATATAATAGATAAATGAATAATCTTTAAAACAAAAGAATCATATCTGTTATTACAATACAACACTAGAGTTTACAATGACACCATTCAACACTAGGCATTTACAACATCTAATCCATATTAAAACTGGACTTATAACAAACCTAACGTAGCGGATAATACATAATATAATGATACGTCTCGCCATCCAGCTTCACTCCCGATCTCCACAGCAACTTCTCGACTTCGCTCCCAAATAACTGATAACCTGACTCTAGGCTGTCTGACCAAATGTGACGACCCGAACTCGATGCCCGACAAACGACATCGAATCCGTATCGTCGGAGCTTGCAAACATTAGATGATAAACAACACAGCGGAAAAAAAGATAATATCAATGACATACACAATATAGATACAATGTGATATACATCATGATATGACAACCCAACACCATCAGAGAATATACAACACAACACCACAGCGGAAAAACATCTCAACATGAGCAAAGTCTTCAAGAGAATCCAATACTTCAACTACAAACCAAACTCCAAAGCCAAAGCTCAAAAAACTTCAAACTCGAACCATCGTCAAATTAAACTTGTAGCAAATGCGATCCCGAATGTGATTGCCAATCCAAAACTTGAAAGATCCAAAACTGAAGAAGATCTCCAAATACTACCAAAACCAAGGACTTCAAAAACTATCGTATCTACACCTATTATTGGATTATCTGAAATACCCAACTCTAGACTGTCCGTTTGGAAAATTGTGGGCACTCAGAGTTTAGAAATGGAACAATAAACTCCAGGTCAGTCATGGGACTGGTATGAGCAAACAAAAATAGTTTATCTTTAAAACAAACAACAAAAGAATTTAAAACATTGAAATCTGTAATGCTTTTTGGAAAATGAAACTACCATAAGGCCTCCGGCCACACACACCATGCAAACGCAGAATTGGAGGAGAATTCTCCTTATGATAGTCAAAAATGCTTACTACACGAAAACCATTTTGATATTATTATTAGTGCATAGTGCAAAAAACATTTCAAAAGTATAATATTAGTCTTAGCCAGCATAGACATTTCGAACTATGCCTATTATAGCTACCATGTTCAATAGCAGGTTACTTCCCATTCCATGGCAGGTTATACAACTAAAACCATACAGGGCGCGTATTATTTCTTTGGATTTCCAGCAATTGTCAGGCAAAGGAACTTCCTACACCAAAATGGAACGCCTCTGGAGGGACGTCCCCGAGAACCTAACCGGATCTCTGCCAACACAAGGCCGAGTTACCCAATGCTGTAATACAACTATAACATAAGTAACTACCACAAGTATGCCATCCTCGGTCGTTACCGACCTTTATCCGAGGATCCTCAACCACAAAGCAACAACCACAAAGCAATAAATTTGCAGTAACCACATAAGTTAAGTATTTGGGATCCATACCATGGTACCACCCTTTTCCAGAAGGAAATGGACATACCCTAACGGCGCTACCCCCAAATTGTCTTGCTGCAACATTCTTGTTTCGACCATTTTCGGTTTGTGAGGTTCGATGAAGTCTTGTCCATAAAGCTACGCTTTTCATAAAAGCCATGCTTCGATCAACAAATGATCATCAGCACTTCGTATGCCACATTACCAAATTGGGAATGTATCACTAGTAACAATCAACTACATAACCTCTGAGCTCGTACGTCTCAGAGAAGGGTGTTAAGCTAAGAGAATAAATTCTCCACCACCAACAGAAATGTATTTGATAGAAACCAGCTTTAAGAATCCATAAACTAAAGCGGAAAGCAGAGAAGCACATCAACCCTCAAAGGGAGTGTCTAAATCGGGAACAAACAAGGTGTGAATGAAAAACAACAACACAGGTAGAATTTGCAATATTATAAATGCCACATTACATTATGAAACACGGTGTTATTAGGGTATGGAGAATATATCATATATATTAAGATACTCATGATTGGCTAATCATTCATGTGAAAATAGTAGAGATCATGAGGTTGGCACTCTAAAAAAGATTACCAACTATGATTCTAAATATTTGTGGCACCAAATTAATTTTTGAATTCTTATTTCTGAGATGAACGTTCCAAGTTGAAAATTAGTACAGGAACCATTTACTTTATAATTCTCCATATTAGGTCACTTTTGAAGAAAGTTTTCCCCTATTAGGCATGTTGATTGGATGGATCTCTTAAGGTAACTCAAGGTAAGAGACAGGAAAGCTGGGAATGTAAAACAAACTAGCTAAATATAGGATGCGCAGTGAGAAATGTATATTCATAAAAACAGTTACGTGTCATGTATTTATGATCATCCTTCCGGTTTACACAAAGAGGAGCTAAAAAAGGAAAGGAAAACAATAATAATACATTGAGTCAGGGCTGCAATTTGCAGATTTTTATCGAATAAGGTAACTAAAAATTATTTTCAAGTTATAAAATATAGTAGTAATCATGTAAAACGACAAAAGCCATTAATGAAAGAATTCTAGAGAATGACATAACATCTTAATTTTTGCACCAAGATCACTGACACAAGCCGTTCGTCTTCCTCCTTTTCTCCCCTCAAATATTCGTTATATAGGTATTTGTTTCTAAAAAAGGAAACAAACAAAACAAAAGAGAAAAGGAATCAATTGATGCTTGCACCCTCCATCAGATTCATTCCAAATTCATCAATGTAGAAGCACCTCATTATTGATGTTGCTTTGCATTGAGCATCTTAAACCTTCCGCAAGAAGCGGAAGAGGTTGATAGCGTGCAATCCAGTAATGCTACTCACCCGCAACCAAATTTTCCTAACCCACATATAAAACAACGTACTCTTTGCTTTTCGACTTGGCTACGAACGCATTTTGGATGTATTTGGCCATTTGGGATGTTTCGAGGAGTACCCAGCTTTAATAAATTATTCTCCATATCAGCTAATGTGGGTTGAGCCCATCGTCATCAACTCTATTGACTTAGCTCCACACCATCCACCTTTCCCCGGAGGGGGGTAACGTAGATTAAAAAAATTGCTTCTTTTTCTCATTTTCGATGCATAATTTTAGGATTTTAATGTGATACATCGTTTTGAAAAAAATGTAATATGAAGTAGTATAGTATATATGAATATTTGTATATTTGGTTGAATTTCTTAAGTTACATTGTACAGTTGGAGATGAATTGATATTCTTATTACTTAGGAAGGTTTAGGACCTTCTGATTCAAGTGAAATCTTGTTGTCTGAAGAATTAAGTGTAAAGCTATTTTAACCTATCGACAGTAAGGAAAAGTTAAACTGGAACATGTTCCGATCCCATTGGAAGGTTTAGCGTTGCAACTTTAAGCCCTTCTGGAGGGGCGAAAAAAAGAATGCTTTAAAATTATCAGAATGAAGTCTAGATCGATCTCAAATCATTTTATTAACTCGATGTTAAGAGTATTTCTAAACCTTACGTTTGAAGGAAGATGGCCTCCTTGTTTTTAATCAAGTTTTAAAATGATTTCCTTGTTCTGGGGAAGATGAAATTGTTTAGAAAGGGCTCTTTTACTTGTACTTGGAATTTATATTTGAAGGAAGAGGAAGCCAAAACCCCATGATTCTTGGAAAGGATGACTTTAAAAGTCAAGTGCATCCCTTCGCATGGGGGGAATGTTACTTAGAAAAATCAACTTCCGCGGGCTTAAAACAGAGGAAAGAAGCAGGATCAGACCATTCGAAGAGATCGAAGGGATGTAGTCAATAATATAAAGCGACTCAAGACCTTTCATAGGAAAAGTAGAGTGTCATACTACAATGATTAGGAGGCGCTTACCTTCCAGAGGAAGCAAACAAGATGAAACAAAGACGTGGCCTCAAACCGACTCTTTCGAAAGCGCAATAAGCTTTTCTTTCGGAAGCGCAATAAGCTTTTCATACCGCATAATACACCTGTAAGGTACCTTCCGATGTTACCAGAAGGTTTAGGTAAAAGCACTGCTTATAAGTCAAAAGAGAACAACCTTCCCCCATCAACTAGGAAAGATAAAACTTTCGACAGCAGTTGGGCAGGAAAAAGCGACCTTCCGCCAAGGCCAAAGGGTTCACAGAGGCTATAAACCTTCTGGTGGATTGGAAGGTTCATACGCTATGCATACAACAGACCTTCCAGTAAAGGCAACAGTTTCTCAAAAAAAAGTGAAGGAAAAACCTGTCGGCAACATCCGGCAGACCATGGTGATACATAATCAACTAACCTTCCGACAATAATGAGAGGCTTACAACTATGTACAAAAAACTATCTTCAGGCAAGACCGGAAGGTTTACAACCGCATACTAAAGGCAGTCTTCCATACCAGATAAAGGCATAAGGCTGATGGGATGCTACCCGCATCTATAAATAGGACCCAATGGGTCCAGTTTAAAGGGAGTTTTCTTTCATTTTTCAAAAATATTGTAACTTCTTGATTAGAATTCTGCAACCCTAATTGGGGATCTAATTTGGGAAATTCAGTAAAAGTAAAACCTTATGATGGACGGCAAGGGAAGTTTTCTGATTTTGTGAATCGTTTTATTGATTACTTATCTTTTTGCTGTAGTAATACCAATTTGTAGGATCAATTCCCCCGAAAGGTTCTGGCTGATAGGTCTGAAGATCAGTTGATCCAAGCTATCAATTTAAGGAAAAAGATATTGAGTTCTCTATTTCCGCCCATCGTTAGGGCCCATAGCCAATCTGGATTAGTATAAGCAGTAAACTTCAGGGGTTTTCGGTATTGTAATTGAGTTGCTTCATCTAAATTTGGTAGATACTTATATCTTAGCAGCAATCAAACCTTCCGCAGTCATCAACCGACCACTCAAACCCCTCAGAACAATATAAGTGCAGGAAAATAAAGTTCAACCCGACAGTTAGAGTTCTAATACCTTTCGGCTAGGTCCAGTTCAACTTCCTAAAAGCAAATAAACCCTTCGACAAGATCAAGGGTCTTCACATATCGCTTAGGATTCCATTCCTCACCTTGTTGCCAAAGGAGTCAATTGTCCAAACCTTTCGGAATCACTAGAGAACAACTTTAAAAGATAACATTTGGTCAATATTCATTAGATCTGTAGAGAAAAGCTTCACGAAGGTTCGAAACAAGTCTACCTCTGGTGATAACCTTCTAATTAAAAGATTAAACCTTCCACCTACATTGTAGTCTTCAAATCCAAATATATCAATTATGGGAGTAAAGCGTAGGAGCTATTATCTAGGTTAACATACCTTTCAACCCAACCAACCCCCTCTTTTCTATTGAAAACACTATTTGGGGTGTTGGACAAAATTCTAGTTAACACCTATCAGCAACTATATGGTCAGGAAGTTTTAACTATTCAAGTTGTTGAGTTTGTTTTTAACTCTAATATGCCATGCATCTTGAGGGACAATTTTTACTGTCTTTGTTATATTTTATGTTATCGTTCCATTATGAGATTGTGTTTTCCATGTTCATTTTATTTTTTTACCCTAACAATCTGCATTTTCGACATTTGGATGCTCAACATTTTAATACCATGGATGGATTAGATGCTGACTTTTGAAGTTCGAAAAGGCGAATCATTACATCCAGCAGTCTCCTTGAGTTCCAAGAATATCAACAAAAAAGTTGGCTTTCTTAGACTACTCAAAAGAGTAATCATGGAAAGAAGAGAAATGTAAAACCATGAGTTAAACATAAATTTGGTGTGAGAAACTCAAAAATTATGAGTACTGCATATAATGACACTTTTGAGACAACACGAAATGTCATAACAGTTATCCCCTCAAAAGAACCACCCATATAATAATATGGTGATATAATAGATAATGTCTAAGGTGTAGAATATAAGTAAGAAAACAACTGTGATGCTTACATCTCAGACACAACAATATTAAAGTACAACTAAAACCACTAAGGTATGTTTGGATATGTATTTTTCATGGAGATGCCTCCGGTAAATTGAAGTGTATCTCCATGACAAGGATCAAAAACCACCTTCTAAGTATCCTATATATCCAAATAAAGTATACTATAAGGTAAACACAGTTAGCCTAGCTTGACCATAGTATGACCCACATAGAACCAAATATCTTCAACTCCCGTCGGCCAACATATCGAAAGCATCTCTCCCTATATATGGAGTTGACAATACCCTATCTGAGTTAGATAACCCTAACCATGCATCCTACTCCGTCTTTAGTCTTCTATCGATGTCTAGGTTCATTTGGCATCTTTCACATGAGTTTTCAACACTCGAACAGATCGCAAATCTCTAATTGGATTCCAGCATCTTGAACAAACATGAATCTATAAATGGATTCAAATATCTCGAACGGATCTCAAATCTCCATATAGATTCGAACAAGTGTTCCGACTAATTCTAATGCTTCCGTCTCCCTTAGACTTAACCTTAGGATTGATAGTACAACTCTGTAGCATTCCACTTTATGACTACTTCGAAAGCATAGAACCCGTATACGTTTTAAAGTGGTATTCGATTAGTAAAACATTTATCGATCCGAAACTTTTCAGAACTAAATCAATAAATTTATTTAAACTCGATTTTGGTTCTTCTAGAAGTAGATGAACTGTATAAATGGGAGTCCTTCCTAGGGGATCTTATATATATATATATATATATATATATATATATATATATATATAATTTTTTAAGCTAGAGACGTTTTATACCAATGCTCCTCCCTAAGGATTCTCAAATCGCATGAAGTCGTGAACCATTTAGATACTTCCCAAGTTAGTTGGTCAAGTTAGATAGTCAATAATTGACTATCAAGTTCAAAATAGATGATCGTATATGGAAACCAAGTCTCATTTTCTTTCCAGTTTTTGATCTTTTCAAATTATACTATCCCTCCATTAGAAGTGAAACCGATATGTTTGAGCATTGTTTCTTTTAAACCCTACTTAAAATCAACCTTAACTTTCACAGATAGACAAGAGCTTACTTCGTCGTCTTTTAGTGCTAAGTTCACTATCAAATACTTTCCACAAACAAGTGAACACACAAAGCACGATTAAGTCACACAAAGCTCGATTAAGTCACATAAGCGACTTATAATCCCTTTTTATTTATGTTAGTGCCGAAAAGTGGCAAAACACCCAAGAAATTAATTATAGGATAAAATGAAGAAATATAAATTGAAAATGAGTAAAAACAAGACACCAAATGTTTATAGTGGTTCGACTAACTATTGTTTATGTCCATTTGAGATTTCCATTGCTTGTATTCCTATTTTGCAAGTGCAGTTCTTATAGATCAATTGAGATCCATAGGTGGTTACAAGAGAATTATGTAAAAGTTGCAGGGAAGTAATAAAGATCCTCCAAAATAAGACCCTTGCCCCCTATGTATAGCTATAGGCTGTTGGGAAATGATACATCATGTCATCCATCACGATCTCCCACATTCTTGCAGTAATTGGCCTTGAAGAAATGTGGCCATGTCAGCAGTGTTGATGGATCAGGATCGATCTATAGGCATGGATCGGTACCTATCTATAGGGTCTTCTTATGGGTTATCTTTGATGCTTTGAGTGATGGTGAATTGTTGTTATCTTTGTGGTTTCCAACTTGATTGGATTGATAGATACTTATTTTCGGGTTAATATAATGGACCATTGGAGGAATCGATTTGCTGATTTCACTTGCCCAAGGAGATTGATAGACAACTACATGCGATCGATCCAATGGAGCTTGAAATAGTTGCTGCCATCAACATTTAAGGATAGAATAAATTGGGGCATTTTTGGTGGAGTTCTATATGTCAATACTGTTTCATAGGGATGGATCGATACCGATCCATCACATGGATAGATTTGGCCTTAGGGGACTTCGGGGTTGTCTTGATTCCACTTTGCGATCTTGGTTGTGGGTAGTCTCTTGACTCTATGGCTATCTCTTCGAGCCTCTTGCCTCGAAAACTTTCAAGTTCAATCCGTCAAGTCCATCCAAATACCGATTGGTCAAAAGGTCGGATAACACTTTCCCTCCCCAAAGTACATCTTATTTCAAACATGACTTGTATTGAATTAAGACAAGTCGGGATTGCCATATCGGACTCTTGTTCATGCTTTGAATAATTATTGTCCATCCTTTGGATCATTTCAATAAAGTGTTATGTCTCTAACTATTTGTTGCAGCGCTTTACCAACATCTGGTACTATAAAACTGGAATGCGCTCTCATGATCATTCATTCCGAGCTTAGTAATTTTGAACTAGTTCCTTTTTTAGCTTTTTTAGGTTTGAATATGCTTTTTTTCGACTCTAGCTGTTGGATATTGAGTATATACATAAACGCATGCTTTGATTTTCCTTCATATTTCAATTTCATATCACACGAACTTTCTTTGGATTTCTACGAGCATAGTACATATACATGCATGCACAAATGAACCGTCATGATCACTTTCTCTTTTTTATGGATCGTTACCGATCCAGGCCTTAATACATAGTTATTTCATAGCTGAAAAAGTGGGGTATTATATTCTCATTCCTACCCTTCTCTTCTCACTTTATTTTCTATACTTTGACTTGAGGTCCTGTGTTTGTCGCTAAGGTGCATGCCAAATTTTGAATTTCCACCGCCACTTGACACCAGAATGGCCATAGCCCTTTTCTCACCTGAACACAACACCATCCCCCACACCTTAGTTAAATTCAAGCCACCAATTCATGCTCGAACCAATATCCAGATCTATGTTTCATACTTTAAACTTAGCACAAAGCTTGATATAAACCTTCAATAGGTAGGTTGTTGGACTGGTGGACGATTTGGATGAGCCTATTATTGATGGCTATGCTAGGGATTGAGGAAAGAAACTTGGGGTAGAAATTCATGCCAATGGTATGGATCGATACCGATCCAACCATCAGGTGAATTTCTATCTTTAAGTTTGTTGGCAATTATGCGATGTTACAAAGAGCTTGAGTTTTACTTGTATTATTTCTCGAATCTTAAGAAGTTTTGAATGCATGGTCAATGACGCGAAGCTTGTTGGGATAGTTAGCAATGACGGTTACTTCAAATAACATCTAGATTTTCAAATGAACTGTTGCACAACATTGGACACCGACACTACACGACACTACACAACTTTGTACTCTACACCACACCGGGCTTTCATTATAGCATAGGACGGTCTTTTTATATTTTCGATTTGGCTTTTCTATTAAGCTTTGATAGTCATGGGTCATATACATTCCGAGCGTCTCTTTCCTCAAGTTGCAGGGACATCAATTCCTAGATATGCTGAATCAGATACTGAGTCAAGCTCGACTACGGTTCCATCTGCATGACACACTCCATTGTAGTCAATACCTCTGCTTTAGGATCCACCAGTAGCACAACATGCTCCAGATGTTTTAATAGAGCCTATAGAATGTCTAGAATTCGAAGTAGCTCTTGATACACCGGATGATTTTGTAATATTAGATGATCCTCCCGATTCCTTTGCTTTAAAGATCGAGGAAGGACCATCAGAAGAATTTGTGAGAAATACTACATCCTGTTCGAGGATGTATTATTTCCTACATGCCACTAGAGAGCACACCATCCCCCAGCTCTGTATATAGCATGCAATAAGTACATGGGTTTAGTAGGATGTGTTCCATCGTTTAACCAATTTATCCAATGAGTTCTTCATTTTATGAGGCTGGCTCTAGCTCAACTCCATCTAAACAGCTATGCATTCCTTTATAATATGTTCATCATAATCGCTTGTTGTTTTAAACGAGTTCCCAATAATCAAGAAATTTAATATTTATGCAGCTTCAAGCACCACAAGGAAAATCCTTCCATCATTTTCTTAGAGCCATCCAAGGGCTGCAAAATTTTAATTGGGACTTGGAATAATTGAGCTACTTTAAAGATGAATTCTTTTTCATTCACTTTCCGCTTGGATTTGCATAGCGATGGTTATCTAAATGTAGGTTCCATTCTCATACTTTTTATATAAATCCGTGTTTATAGTTCTGTTATCACTGAACACCTTTTCCATTCTTTACAGATGTACCATGCAAGCCTAGCAATGCAGATTTAGAAGAGACTCTCTGACAACTTCATGAAATTCAAGGGAGACTAAGACATCACTTAGCGATGAGAAACTTCAGCCTATAACTTGTTATACCAAGATTGTAGCTTTTCCCTACTCAAGTGGCCACCTATAGTGATGAGGATGGTTCTTTATCCAGAGATAAAAGAGACTATTCACCAATGTCCCCAGTTCAAAGTCCAGTTATCGCAACTGAAGGAGCAGGAGATCCCTTTGAGAGAGGGTAAAGATAATGAAACTGGCAGTAATAATGATGATACAGGCCACGATCCATCTTTTGATGAGGGCGAGGACAACCAACAACATCTTCAAAGAGGAAGTCTTAAGTTTAAAATCACCAAAAAAACAGACTCCAATCGCGCCTCTGCTAGCTATGTTCGCAGTTGAAACTTATGTAAAACCCTTTAAGGATATATACGCTGGTCTAAGGCCAATTTCAGACGATATTCCTTCTTACGGCCTTGGTAACATGAGCATTAAGGATGTTGGATCCCCTATTCATTTCCAAGAAGATGTGCCTTTAACTTGAGTAGGGAAGATTACCCCTACCACCAAAATTCTGACCCATAATCCATTGGAGGACTCTAGGACACTTACACCACACACACATACACTGCACTTTTCTTACCTTAGCTTGCTTCATATTCCTATCCTGTCATAGCTAATACGGTATTGTTTCATTTCAATGGAATGACATGGTTTATACGAGTCTCTCGAGGATCAGATGGCTTATCAAACGAGACAGACACTGAGCGCATGCCTCTAAAGGACCAGTCGTAATTATCATTCTAGTCGACGTTCAAGCCTTGATAGAGGCGGTAGAGAGAAGGATTACAGATCACACAACTTGTCATTTAGGCATCAATCTAGATCCAAGTCGACCTAATCCTGGGGTTCGAATAGGCACTCTAGCTGTCACGATGACGTTCCTTGTGATGACGCCTCTCATGCTTCCCTTTCAGCCAAGCAAACAACAATGTATTATAGTTCTCAACATCCGAATCGATCATTGAAGCCCGCTGCCTTAGATTCCACTTGACATAAAGCTGGTGAAATGCCTATTGAGTAGCCTACACAACAGGCTATTGTTAAAGCAGAGAAACTAATCTCGTCCAACACTCAGGTGGCTGAATTGCAATGTCGATTCCAAAAAATCTATTTTAAAGGTTGTAAGTTTATTCCTAATTTGAAGGATATCCCTCTTTTTGTAAAGTACAATACGGTGGCATATTTCGGTAACATGTATGATTAGTATTTCATTAAGAGATGGTTGACTATGCAGATCTTTGAATATGTTAAGAGAATGGAGACTAAGGCTACCGGATTGTGACTTATAGCAATCAAAATGATGAGAGCATCGTTCATTTGACAAAGAGGTTGCTAAGCTAAAAAAGGCAAAGGTAGACGTCGATCAGAAATTCATGATCTTAAATGCGATGATCGAGAAGGAAAGAAAGAACCATTTAAGCCAAATTAAGTCTGTTCATCACAGGAATCATGAGCTGGCTAAAGAGGTGAAGAAGCCGAAGGCACAACTCGAAAAGGAGAACAAAGAGAAGGAAAAACTCTTCAAATAGCTCATGAATATTGTGAGGAGTGGCTTGATACTTGCAAATAAAGAGAAGATGTGCTGGACAAGGCTAAGAAAGTGGATGAGTTGGTGGCAGCCACGGAGAGACGAGTCAAAGATAGGTTTGAACCATGCATCATTAATTACATTGCCAAAATACTTTAGTTTAGATATTTGGTGTGGCTTGGCAAAGACCATCCCTGAGCTCTAGCATTGGCATATGGCAGATTGTACGGGAAGAGCAACAACATAATGGAAATCGAAGCAAATCTGGCGAAGCTGGAGAGCGAGATTTTACATTCAGAAGAAATCCAAAAGCTCAGGGGTGGTGAGCTTATTTTGCACCCAGAGCTAGCAACTACAGTCTAGAAAGATCAAGCCGAAGGATCTAGGACTACAACTCAGGATCTCACTAAGGATCTCACTTCTGGGTATCTAGCTGGACACATCACTCCATACAATACGGACGCACAACGGATACAGAAGACAAGCATGCTATCTCCAATCTAGGAAGGGAATTTAGATAGCAAGCCCGGCCACACAGAGCCTTAATCTAGTGAAGGTATATCATTGATTTCACCTATATTTGAGAGAGCTCACACTGGTCGATGTAGCTAATCTCTTCTTTCATCTTTCACAAATTTCAGGTTAGCTTGCAATTTCAAGTCTCTTGAAGGAAAGCTCCCAACCAAGTCAGCATGCAGCAATGATAGACTTAATAGTCGTAACTATTTCTAGGAAGACACTAAGAATTATAGTTGGCGACACTCCAAGTTCGAGTGCCCAAATGATTGATGCATTGCAAGAAGAAATCGTTGGTGACTTCTAATGAGCTACTGCGGATGAGGATATTCTCATCACTTTTCGATTGACTTTTTATTAAATCCCAACATACAAGAGTTGTGAGAACAATATGTTCAACGTTAAGCAAGATCAAGGAAGAGCCAGCTGACTTCATCCCTCCTTCTTTATCTATAGCATTGTTTAGCGAGACCATCTTTGTCCCGGTCATGTTACCTATGCCCGAAAGCACTCAAAGTGCGTCTGCCACTTTATTGCATAGCTTGCTTTCAAAAAGAAAAGGAAGCAGGGGAAGGGGAAAGGAAAAAAACCGATGATTCAAGCGGGCCATCTATTGAGGATGGGAAGAAACCGAAGAAGCAAAAGCTTAAGAAATGAATGTCAGCTTGCTTTGGTGTATAGCAGTAGGACCTTGGTTTTTGCTTCAGGCCGGTTTTGTGCGATTTGGCCTCAATTTTGCTTTTAGTTTAGGTGTTAATAAAACTTGCACTTTTCTCTAAACTCTTATTTTGAATGTGAATGATAAAGATTTTTCTACTCTGTTCAAGTCCTGTGATCACTTGCTTAAGTTTGAGGAATGCACATTACTTTCAAAGTGTTTGTGATCCATCCCTCTTCATAATCTTTATCGGACAAATTTGTTAGCCTGTTATGTTGTTCGCCGGCCTAGCCTCATTTGACTAGATATGAAAATTGATGTCATGTCATTTTAATACGTGAAAAACGATCACTAGAGTACCTAACTTTGGGTGCCTATAGATGACCATGTTTGATTCCATAACTTTATCGAATTCTGATCATTGCATAAAATGGTTTAGACATTCTTTTAGAGGATATTTCAAATGCACTTGTGCCTGAATGCTGGCATTGATCAACGTGCCTAGCCTAAAGTGGCAAGTTTGGCAACCTTCCTCGGGATGTGTGTTTTGATAGTGCCAACTCTGGGTGCTGGTTAGAGCTAACCACTTATAACAATGGTTTGAGCATCCCTATCTAGGATGTTTACTTGTGATCATGCCTAGATCTGGGCACCAACTGAAGTTTATGGGTAAGATCCTGCCTATCTCTATATGTAGACCTTTCATCCTACCTACCCCAGGCAAGGTATGGATGCTCTGTCAGACTCTAGGCGCAAGCAGTAAAGGTGAACTTTCTCGTTCAGCCTTTTTTCTAGCATCTATCTCCGGATGCAAAATATGTTTTACTTGAAGGGTCCGATCATAGACCATAGAAGTTCAATTGGCACATATGATGTGCACATAAAAGTGCATATTTTTACTTCCATATTTAATCTACTTTTATTTAAATAAATATCATAATTGGATATTTTTACATGTTTTTTTGACCAAAATCCGAACATCATCAAATCATCACTCATTCATCTACATTTAGGGGCAAAATGGTAATTTTGTGCATATATTAATTTTGAGAACATTTATCTGCGCATTTTAGTTTTATTTGTAGGAACTCGGATGGAAATATGAAGAAACTTTTATGGAAATATACATGCACAAGAGTTAGAAGGCAAATGAAGATGAAGAAATAAAAGAATTCATAAAATCATGAAGGACCCCGCCTACCCACTGGCCATGATCTAGATTAGGAGCTAATGCGCATGTTAGTGGAGATTAAAAGCAAATGAACATTTAATGGAGGATTAATTACATGCTAATGATAACTTGGTGGCCACGCTTCCTAAGAGGTATTAATGGTAGTCCCTTATGGTTTTAGACATGTATAAATAACCCTCTTATGTTCATGTAATGAGGCTTTTATCTACTTATCATATCATGAAAGTTGTAGTAACAAATTATATAAGAAATAAAAGGCTTCTTAAGCCTCTTCTTCTTCTTTTTTCTTTGCTTTTATTTTATTTTCATGCTTATTTTTATTTACACGCTCTCTTTCCTTTTACGTTTGCAGCTTAGCTTTAATTTATGCAAGTAGTTTAACTGTCTTTTTATTTTAATTAGCTTGCACATTCTTTTGTTTTTATATATTGAAATTTACGTGTGTTGAAATGATAACACAAATGAGTAGCTAAACCCCTTCAATTTAGGGGTAATGAAGGTCTTTTAAATTTACGTATATCCAACATATTCTATGATCTATGATCTCTTTTTATCATTCATTAAAGGCTGGATGTTGATGTATGTTTACTAGGAAATTTGATAGCCTATGTTGTAATCATAAATGGTCTATGATTAATAATAAAATTTACATCATCATCTAACTAGTTGATTTTGGTCATGGAATTAAAGGAGAAACAAAATAGTAATTAGATCTTACTTATAATAGCTTTTTCTTTGACTTCATTTTCATTATAATTGATAAGTGGTTTTAGTTGTATTATAGTTTGATGGTTTAAGTAATGTTAATTAATAATATAAATAGACCATACTTATGATAAATACATCACTAATTCTACTTAGATCAAAATAGAGAGATCGTAGATTTTTTTTGCATTGATTTGTGAAAAAATATATGAGAGTGAATTTGCCTCTAAATTTTCTTCTAATCTTATACCTTTAATCACTTTTGTTCTAGTTTAACTTTTGATATTATTTTTTATTTAAACAAACTTGCCAATTTGGGTTAATTTGATTGAGTAGAATTTAAAATCACTTCAATTCCCTATGGATCGACCCGTACTCGCCACATACTAAAATTATACGTCGTGTGCTTGCGATTATTTTTATCACAATATTTTTCGACGATTTTCTAATTCGATAGAAAATTCACCGTCAAAAAAGTTTTTGGCACCCTTGCCAGGGATTGATTTGATTTTAGTTTTATTCTTCGAATTATTTTTTGTGTGCTTTTTTACATTGTTGTTTTAAGAATTTCATTACAATTTCCTTTTTGCCAAACATTCTTGCACAAATACAACCTGCACTCGTCATCACTTCTCTGTTCTGGTTTGTTCTACACTTCATTTTCATCAAAAATTCATTGACTTCCACTCTTGCTCCACCACTGCAACTTCTTTAACATTCATCTCTGTTCATCGCATGTACATTATCTTAGCATTAATATCAACCTGCCATACTTCAACATTCACTGTCATACAGTGCAAATACTCCCACAACCGTGCAACTGTGCATGTGCATCACTTCTTTGTCAAACAAACCACTTGCTTCAACCATCCTCTTTAATCCCATAGTCCTCACAAACATCCACATCCAAACCATACCTGAAACTACACTTCCTATTCAACCACTTTGCCCAAACCTCCTAAACACATCAAATTCACCCTGCCACCTCAAACAAACCCCTAGAACCATCATACACACTACACATATACATACATATCAAGCTAATATTACCTCCCCAACCTGAACAAGTTCATCTACCCCTTGCCACTATCCCACTGCCTTGTCATTTCTATTCTTCTCCCTCAGTTCCTCATCTTACTCTAACACTACTTCCATCCCCTACAACCCATGCTGCCACCTCCTTCCACCAAAACTTCACCACAAAAACAACAATTAATTTTCCACCACTCCATCAAACTTCCACTGTTACAGCCTCCCTTTCCTCTGCATACAACTTCCATTGCCCCTTGCACATCACTGCCACAAACATATCATACTTCTACATCCACAACTTCCGAACTGCTACATGAAAAACATTTCATACCAACTGCCATCCATTTCATAGTTGCTATCCACCCCTCCTTCAAACTACCTCAGTGCCTACATCCTCTTGCACCAACATCTTCATTACTCTATGCACATATTGTGCAACATCAACATACTACCCAACATCAACTACCCCATCGATGCACACATCGTTTCCTGCATATATACCATCCATTTCTACATCTACTACATCCACTTCAACACACAATGAACAACTCCTACAAATTCCTTCTCATTTCCACTCATCCAATCCCCTCTGCCTTACGTAACACTGCCTCGACCATCAAGCTCCTGATATTACCATCAATACATCTCCATCACTTCTGTCACTTCTACTCCATAACCAAAACATCACCTTAACATCACCGTTTGCCTATTCAAAACTACTACTTCACCCTGCCTCTCTCTACCCTGCCACACTTAATTGCCACTACACCTCCAAATTGTTAGTCCTTGAGATGATGGTTTTGATGACAACAAACTTAGGACTTGTTAAAAAATATAAATCCCAACATTATAGTTTATATATATATATGTATGTATGTATATAGAGGATTTAACCATGAAGATACCAAGAATGAAGACTATACAATATAAAGATTCAAAATTGAAGATATCAAGTTTGAATAATCATGAGTATCAAGATATCAAGAGTTCAATTTCAAAGTACAAGATTAGTATTGAGTCTAAAATTATGTTAAAACTTCTTGAAAGCACTTACATCTTTACTCAAAATTTATTCGTGCAATGGAATCCACTTCGACCCTGTTAAAGGAATGTAACACTAGTGGGATGAAACCCACGACAATATCTAGTGGAACATATAGTGGTCCTATTTTGATATCCACTAATTTTATGAAAATGCTTTTCAAAAATATATGTATTATTTTAAATGTTTTTAAAACTTTCTTTTCAAAAAGACATCTCTCTTGTTTGAAATATTTTAGCCTCAAAATTATCTTTATCAATTTTAATATTTTGATTTCAAAATTATCCTTGATTTTTTAAACTATTTCTTGTTTTAAATATTTAGCTTTTAAATATTTATATACTCATATTTCAAATCAATTTATAGATTAAGATTGTTATTTATTAAAAATTACTTTTATATGTTTAAACTATATTCACATATATTTACAAACTTTAGAAATTGTTTTTGACAAATTATAGAAACCAATTTTAATAAGAAAATCAAAATCATCATTTTTTCCTAGAGCATGTTAACATACTCCTACCCCCATGTCGACATGGTGCCTGTTAAAATTCAAAATTCAAGTTTTCAAAAGAAATGTCTATTCGTCGTATCTTTTCACGAATAGATATAACTGTTAGTCTTCTATAATATCAATAGTTCTAAACGAATTTTGAATTAGATTTCACTTGTTTTTTCTCCTCTTCATCTTCCACATTTATTCTAAAGAACCCCAAACTATACTTTGCCAAAATACCAAGTGAATCAAACTTGATTATCTCTTGTTTGATTCTATGCCACTCTCTTCATAAGATCTCAGTGCTATTCAGAGTTATAGGATCATTTGAAAATCAAACTGTTGATTAAAAGGTGCGGTTGAGCCTTGAAATCAATTGAGTGTGATTGTCGCCTCGAAAACCAATTAGGTGATCTTGTAGCTTAGTTAAATCAAAAGAGTTTGAAATTGAATACAAGAGGGTGTACCTCGTAGTCTTAAAACCGAGGGTGTAATCTGGGAGATTATTTTGAAAAGAAATTCGTACTATTGTGCGGGACTGGATGTAGGGTAACTCTGAACTAGTATAAAATCCTAGTATGTTCTTTCCTTTACTTCTTTTATTTAGTATGTTCATTTGTGTCTATGAATTGCATTTGTTAGCGGTTAAATACATAAGTTTCAAAAAGATTTAGAAAATTCATAAAACACTATTCACCCTCCTCTATTGTTATTCCAGCCTTAAGATCCATAATTCGCATTTCTAACATTTGGTATCAAAGTAAGGTTTTCAAAGTTTTCATAATCTGAATTTTTGAATTTTTTTTTAAAAATGGCTATTTTTGGGGATTTTGTTAACACTATTTTACAGCTGTTCAAATCATCATTGTCTCATAAGTCTGCATATTATTATTATAGAAAATCAAGTTATCTACCGAATTTGTATTCTGTGTAGAAAGGAAAATGTTATATGGCCTTTGAAGAATCAACACTCAATGGACAAATTGTGCAAATCAAGAAGAATAAGTGGATACTTGATAGTTGATGTTCAAGACACATGACTGGAAATCCAGATATGCTGAATGATATTATTTATAAAGATGGAGGATTGGTTAATTTTGGAGACAACTCAAAAGGATATATGATTGGCATCGGCAATGTCGGTAACTCTAAAACTCCTAGTATTTCTAATGTTTTATTAGTTAAGAATATGAAACACAATCTGCTTAGCATTAGTCAACTTTGCGATAATAGATATAAGATTAAATTTGAAAAAGATAAATGTCACATGAAGATAATAATTCAAATATTATATTTGAAGGAATTAGGAAGAAAAATATTTATATTCTTAGTATGAAAATCTCAAATGATAATCTATGTCTTTTGGCAAATACAAGTGACCCTTGGATTTGGCATAAAAGATTTAGCATTTGAATTTTAAACATTTATCTAAACTTTCTAAACTTGATCTATTAAGAGGTCTCCCTAAAATGAATTTTAAAATAGATAGTATATGTGATGCTTGTCAATTAGAAAAACTTAGGAAGAGTTCCTTCAAATTAAAAAAATATAATTTCAACTTCAAAACCTGTTGAGTTACTTCATCTAGATTTGTTTGGTCCATCTCAAATTCAATCGATAAATCACAATAGATATGTCTTTGTAATTATAGATGACTATTCTAGGTTTACGTGGACAATTTTTATGAAACATAGAAGTGATACTTTGATTCATTTAATTTTTTTACAAAAAGACTTCAAAACCAACTCTCTTTAAAAGTTATAATCGTTCATAGTGATCATGGTGGGGATTTGAAAATGAAAATTTAGAGAGACTTTGCAATAAAATGGGAATAACTCATAATTTCTCTTTTCCAAGAACTCCACAACAGAATGGAGTGGTAGATCGTAAAAATAGGACAATTCAAGAGTGTGCAAGAACAATGCTTTCATATAGTAATTTACCAAAACATTTTTGGGCTGAAGCAGTCGCTATAGCTTGCTACATTTTGAATAGAATTTTAATTGGACCGTTAACTGATAAAACAATTTATGAACTTTTTTACAAGAAAAAACCAAACAAGAAAAAACCAAAGGTACCTTATTTTAGAATCTTTGGAAGTAATTGTTTTATTCTAAATACAGAAGACAATTTGGATAAATTTGATCCTAAATCCGAAAAAGGAATTTTTATTGGATATTCCAATAGAAGTAAAGCATACAGAGTTTTCAATTTAAGAACTAATACCATTGAAGAAACAATACATGTTTCATTTGGTCAAAATTTCAAAGATGGTGAACAAATTAATGATGAAGAAAATTTTGCTACTCTAAATAATGAATTAATTGAAACAAATAATGAAATTATTCATCCAAATAAAAAGGTTAAGCCTTTAAAAGATCATCCTATAGAAAATATACTAGAAAATATTGAATCTATTGTTTGAACTAGAAATCAACTAAGTAACACGAGTAACGTAGCTTTTATATCATCTGTTGAACCTAAAAAATCCAAAGGAAGCATCGTCTGAGGATTCATGGATTTTGGCTATGCAAGAAGAACTGAATCAATTCATAAGAAATGATGTTTGGGAATTTGTTCCAAGACCTGAGGATAAAAATATAATTGGAACTAAATGGCTTTATAAAAATAAAATGAATGAACTACATGAGGTCGTTAGAAATAAAGCTCGATTAGTGGCACAAGGTTATTGTCAAGAAGAAGGAATAGATTTTGGTGAAACCTTTGCACCCGTAGCAAAATTAGAAGCCATTAAAATTCTACTTGCTTTTGCAAACTATAATAATTTCAAATTATTTCAAATGGATGTTAAAAGTGTTTTCTAAATGGATTTGTTAAAAGGAAGTTCATGTTGAACAACCTCTACTCTTTGAAGATGAAAAATTTCCAAACCATGTTTTCAAACTTAAGAAAGCTCTATATGGTCTGAAACAAGCTCCCAGAGCATGGTATGGCAGACTAAGATCTTTTTTATTACAATCAAATTTTGAAATCGGTAAAGTAGATAATACTCTTTTTATTGGAAGAAATAAAAATGATATCCAACTAGTACAAGTTTATGTAGATGATATTATTTTTGGTTAAACTAATAATGAAATGAATAAAGAATTTTCTAAAAGAATGACAAAAGATTATGAGATGAGCCATATGGGTGAACTTACTTTCTTCTTAGGTTTACAAAAAAAACAATTAGACAGTGGTATTTTTATTAGTCAAGAAAAATATGCTAGGGATCTAGTTAGTAAATTTGGAATGACTACTACGAGTGGAAAACCCACTCCCATGGCAACCAATGAAGATTTAAATAAAGAAGATCTTTTCAAAAGATGTAAATCAAAAACTATATAGGGGAATGATTGGATCACTACTCTATATCACTACGAGTAGACTCGATATCATGCATAGTGTTTGTCTCTGTGCAAGATATCAATCTCAAACCAAAGAGACTCGCTTAAAAGCTGTAGAAACGTATCATAAGATATGTTAAACATACTTTTGACTATGGTTTATTTTATCCAAAAAATGATTCATTTGATTTAATCTCTTATTGTGATGCTAACTGTGCTGGTTGCAAATCTGATCGAAAAAGAACAAATGGAACTTGTCACTTTTTAGGGCATTCTCTGGTTTCATGGTTTAGTAAAAAGCAAAACACTGTTTCCTTATCAACAACTGAAGCAGAATATATCTCTGCTGCTTTGGCTTGCTCTCAAGATATTTATATGCAGCAAACCTTAAAAGATTTTGGATTAACAATTTCAAAATCACCAATTTATTATGATAGTACTAGTGTAATAAGTTTATCTCCTACTCATCATGCTAGGACTAAACATATTGATATCAGACATCACTTTCTCCGAGATAATATAAGTAAGGAGATTATTTCTTTTGAATTTATCAACTTCGAGAATCAAATTGCTGATATTTTAACCAAACCCTCAAATCAACCTATATTTAATAAGTTGAGAAGAGAACTAGGCATTTGTTCAATAACTGAAATATAAAATATAGTTATAATAACATATTTTTTTAATAAACAGAAATTTACAAGAAAACCAAAATTTTCATAGGCATGTAGACATACCCCTACCACCCATGTCGACATGCAACGACAAAATTTGAAAATTTGATTTTCCCTCTAAAATTAGTTTGGAATTTATATAAACCTATGTATTTTGAATTTTTCTATCTTCTCACTTTTCTTTCTCTGTACCACACTTCTGAAAATTGAAACTAATGGCCTCCTCCACTAAATCAACTTAAAATGACACCATTTCTTTCCCTTCTCCTTATTTTGGTCCATTCCAACGCACTACACTGGCACATGTGTTAAAGATTGAAGAGTCAATGAAGGATGTCATGCAAATGTTGACTGGACTTCAAGTTGTGCAAATAAGGATGGCAAAAGAACAAGAAAAGCAAGGCAAAATTTTTCGAAATTTGCAAAAATTCCTAATGGATAATCATGCAAATCCTATTGTGATTGAAGAAGATTCTCCCAATATTCAAGTGCATAATCCCTTAGAGCACAATGAAGAGGAAGGAGAGGAAGAAGCACCTATGGAAGAAACAACAACGTGGTCTGCGTAGGCGAAGTCTGTGTTGACAAAGATGGGAATTTGGATGAGTAACGTGGAAACTTTTGTTTTCATTATCTAAATTGTTCGATTCACAAATCTTCAATTGTCAAAAACTCTCGTTAGTAGTGTTATACTATAATTTATGTATATTCATGTGCTTATGTTCTATATATACATGTAAATATAACATCATATATAATATAATAATTGTTTCCACTTATTATACTTCCTTTTTAGTATTTAGTTTGGATAGTATTAGATTAAGGGGGGGTTATATTAGTTCAGGATTAGTTTTTGTTGATGACAAATGGGGAGAAATATAAAATAAAGTAGTTAGAGTAGTTAGGCTTAGATTAAGGGGGAGTTATTAGTTTTAAGGGGAGTTGTTTTGAAGGAGAAGTATATTTTATAAATATAGGTTGTCGTCATCAAAAAGGGGGAGATTGTTAGTCCTTGAGACGATGGTTATGATGAGAACAACCTTAGGACTTGTTATAAAATATAAATACTAACATTATAGTTTAGATATATATGTATATGCAGGATTTAACCATGCGGGTACCAAGAATGAAGAGTGTACAGCATAAAGATTCAAGATTGAAGATGTCAAAATTAAACACTCATGAGTATCAAGATATGAAGAGTTCAAAATTTCAGAGTACAAGATAAATATTGAATCTAGAATTATGTTAAAACTTCTTAAAAGCACTTACATCTTTATTCGAAATTTATTCATGGAATGGAATCCACTTCGAGCCTGTTAAAGGGATTGAACCCTAGAGGGATGGAACCCATGACAATATCTAGTGGAACATATGGTGGTCCTATTTTAATATCCACTAATTTTAAATGTCTTCAAAACCTTTTTTCAAAAAGACATCTCTCTTGTTTGAAATATTTTAGCCTTAAAATTATCTTTATCATTTTTAATATTTTGATTTCAAAATTGTCCTTAATTTTAAACTATCTCTTGTGTTAAATATTTAGCTTTTAGATATTTATATACTCAGATTTTAAATCACTTTATAGATTAAGATTATATATACTAAAAATTACTTTTACATGTTTAACTATATTCAAATATATTTACAAAGTTTCGAATTTTTTTTGACAAATTATAGAAACCAATTTTAATAAGAAAATCAAAATCACCATTTTGCCTAGAGCAATCGACATACTCCTACCCCCCATGTCGACATGGTGCCCGTAAAAATTCAAAATTCAAATTTTCAAAAGAAATGTCTATTCGTCGCAACCTTTCACGAATAGATATGTCTGTTAATCTTCTATAAATACCAGTAGTTCTAAACGAATTTTTAATTAGATTTCACTTGTTTTCATTCCTCTTCATCTTCCACATTTATTCTAAAGAATCCCAAACTGTACTCTGCCAAAATACCAAGTGAATCAAATTTGATTATCTCTTATGTGATTCTCAGCCACTCTCTACATAAGATATCAGTGCTATTCAGAGTTATAGGATAATTCATAAATCAAACCATTGAGTAAATGGTGTGGATGAACCTTGAAATCAATTGGGTGTGATTGTAGCCCCGGAAATCAATTAGGTGATCTTGTAGCTTGGTTAAATCAAGAGAGTTTGCCCTGGACTCGAATAAAAGAGGGTGTTTGTAGCCTTGAAATCGAGGGTGTAATCTGGGAGATTATTTTGAAAAGAAATCCGTACAACTATTCGGGACTGGATGTAGGGTAACTCCAAACCAGTATAAAATCCTGGTGTGTTCTTTCCTTTGCTGCTTTTATTTAGTATTTGCATCAGTGTCTGATTCTGGGATTACATTTATGTCCGTGAATTGCATTTGTTAGTGATTAAATTAAATAAGTTTCAAAAAGTTTTAGAAAATCCATAAAACACCATTCACCCCCATCTAGTGTTATTCCAGCCTTAAGATCAGGAATCCGCATTTCTAACACAAACTGCCGTAACCCGAATTCCACCAATAACCCACACTTCTGTCAACACAACAAATCCACCCTCTCCAACTTCAACTTCTCTGAACCCCACTGTCCAAGCAACAAAAACAATCGACAACTCCACTTCATCCACTTCTGCATTCTTTCTATTCCTCTATCTACGTTCTCTCCCGCCCAAACACTTCAATGCTTCACTTGCCAATCGCAACCTGTCAACAAATACTTCAACCCACAATCGTTTCCTCCTCCAAACGCCCTTAAAATTACAGCTAAGAACCATCCTCTGCCTCACAATTCTACACCGAAACCACCTCGCAAACATCCACAACCCCAAACCCGCGAGAATTCTAGAATCGAATTTGAATTGAGAAATGGTTTTGTGAATTTTGGTATGGAAAAATTTGATTTGGGTTGCGATATTTCTTATGAAAATTTGATTGAGGAATTGTGTTTTGTATATTTTGATAAGACAATTTGTGAATTTTGGGACAGCAGTTTACTTACGTTATTTTGAATTTCATTGGTTGGGGCGGGCTTGTAGGCCTGAGTAATAATTTTTTTAATTTCTTTAATGTGTTAAAGTTCCATCCTTATTTACAAAATATATATATCTATCTTGTTTAAAATTTCAGGTTTCCAAAGCATACAAAGATAAGAATTGCTTGCTTCACTTAGCTTGCCAAAATAATCGCTTGCTTAAAAAATTCGTCGCTTAAAAAAATTCTGCTAATAATTTTGCATGCTTTGTTATCATGCCCTCTTCTCTTCTTTTTATTTTCTTTGCATTGTTGGTTGTTTGCATTTTACAAAAAAAATTCAAATAGAAAAACAAATTTCATTTGTAGTTGCATCGTTAATTCACGTTTAATTTCAGTTTTTCATTCATCTCATCTTATTTGAGGGCAATATCCAAATCCACATAGATGGGGGATTTCATCACCCGTTCCTTGACCCACAAAATTCATTTTATTATAGAATCTTGACTAATAATAACGGTTATACATTTGTCTTAAGGGTGTCATGATCTCACCTAGAGATTAATTGTATATTGACAAGTTGTCTTCTTTGAACAATTTACTTTCTTGGTGTCTAGGCTATAGCAGAGCAATAATCATTATAAATATTATCGTGATTGTTTCTTTGAAGGTACCTAAACCTTTGGCTGCATTGCTACGGTGATTTATGGTGCACCGATAACTCCTGTCCGTTACTTGGTTAAGAAATATTTTGTTGGACTAAAACAAAGTGTTATTATACAATTTTGGGTTAGGAGCTACTAAGGACAGAAAATTTGTAATTAAGTCTTTGCATTCATTTAGTTGCATTAGTTCATGCATATTTAAAAAAATTCAAAATCCAAAACTTAATTTTTTTTTTGTAAATTTTACTCGACATAGTTCTTTCTTTTTAATTCACAAAAAAACAAGCATTTTGCTTTTGAAAATCCAAAAAAATTGTGTATGTTTTCTTTAGAAAAACAAAAATCCAAAATAAATGTAATCTTTTCAAAAACAAAAGCATAGAAAAAAAGAATTCTTTTTTTGAAAATCCAAAAAATGCAAAAATCAAATCTCTCTTTTGAAAAATAAATCTTTTTTGGTAAATATTTTTTCCCTTAAAAAATATATAAAAAACAAACAATTTCTCACTTTATTTTCTAAACCTTGCTTCTTTCTTTTAAATTCGATTCTAACTTCTTTCTCTTCTCGAATTTCAGTTGTGCATGAGTACTTGGACTCGTGACACAACAGCTAACACTTAAACTCGTGACTCTTCTACAAATCATTTAACTCAAACAAACGACCCTCCAACAATGGCAAACGAGAACACCCCTCGAACTCTTATGGATAGAATCTTTCCAGATATAATCACTTCGAAATTCATTCAAACCATATTGCCACACTTCTGAAATTTTGCAATTTTGAACACGATGACCCATACATTTTCTTAACAAAATTCAAACAAGTTTGCAGAACCATTAAACTCCAACAACTTTGTGATGATGGAATCAAACCCCGATTAATTCCATTCGCTCTTACTGATTATGCTGAAAAATGGTTGTGTAGCTTACCATCAAACTCGATTAAAACATGGAAACAATTCTTTAAAGTGTTCTTAAAAAAGTTCTACCCTTGGAAAAAACAACTAAAATCCGTAACGAAATCGAAAATTTTCATCAATTCAGGGGTGAACCATTTGGAAAATATTTTGAAAGATTTAAAGAGCTTTTGATAAAATGTCCACACCATAATTTCGAAAAGTGGACCCATTGCCAAATCCTTTACGATGGACGTGAAAATAGTTCGAGAATCAAGCTTGAATCGATGTTCCAAGGCAATTTTCTTACTCAACATCACAATGATGCTTGACAATTCCTTGAAAACTTGTCTGACAAATCATCCAAATCGGAATGTTCTAACGAAAAATCGATTAACTCACGATCGAGCGCAACTCGATAGGATCATCTTTGGATTTGGAAGAAAAAAATCAATGTAATGATTAATAAATTCGACAATGTTTTCTCATCATATCAAATTAATCAAGCTTCCCAATACATGTGTTATAAATGTAATGATCTGAATCATATAGCCGATCGTGCTCTAATTCGATCTAACAACTCAATGCTTTCAATAAGGTTAAGAATAACCCATTTTCTCCAACGTATAATCCTGGTTGGAGAAATCATCCAAACTTTGCATGGACCCAAAATAATCCCAACATAAATTTGTTTCATCCCAATTTTCAAGCATTTTCGAATAATGCTTCGAATCCTCCCTTTCAATCTAATCATTTTCAACAAAATTTTGCTGGTCCGTCTCAAAATCAACCGCAACAATCTTTTGCTCCCTAAGATAATAAGTGGTTAAGTTAAATTGAAAAAAGTGTTGAAACTTTGCTAAGGCAACCACTCAAAGCCTCCAATTAAACAATAATTTGCAAAATTTGTTAACCTCGTACATGCAGAATACGAGTCAATCGATTGCTAAACTTGAAATACAAATGAGTCAATTAGCCACGTCTATAAGTGAACATGAATGAGGCACATTCCATGTCAGCCAATTCCAAATCCCAAAAAACAAATCATGAATTCTAATCAAGCCCATGTTGTTCAAGATAACAACTAACCCAAATGATTGCTATCACGACTTTGCATTCAGGTAAACGAATCGATAATCAAGTCGTTAATCCAAATAATTTATCAGAAACTGCCCTCGACACTTCTAAAACAATAAATGATTCTTAACAAAATGTTGAGCCAAACATCAAATCAAATTCCACTTGAAATTCTTCTTCTACTCAAATAGACCCACCTACTGAGTACCGTGTTCCATTTGCACATCGTCTTTGACCCAAGAAACACACTGATCAAATGGAAAAGATGTTGAAATTTTTTAAATAAGTCAAAGTTAACATCCCACTTTTTGATATCGCTCAACAAGTCCCAACTTATGCTAAGTGTCTCAAGGACTTGTGTATGCAAAAACTACGCACTCATGTACCCAAGAAAGTCTTCTTAGTTGCCGGATTTAGTAAAGTCTTGTCCCAATCAATTCCCGTCAAATACAAAGATCCTAGATGTCTGATTATTTCATGCATGATAGGAGACAAAATGATTAACAAATTCTTACTCGATTTGGGTGCGAGTGTCAATTTGATTCCTTATTTCATTTACCCGTAACATGGCCTGGGTGAACTAAAACCGACGAAAGTAACTCTTCAATTTACCGACCGTTCAATAATGAAACCCATGGGAGAAATCGAGGACGTACTCATCAAAATCGATCAATTCATATTCCCCATCGATTTCATCATTTGGGAGAATCAACCAGTGAATAATCTGATGAGTTAAATTTCATTTATTCTAGACCGACCTTGCTTGGCCATGTCAAATGTTCTAATCAATTGTCGAAACGATTTTGATGAAAAATTCTTTCGGAAACATGATTTTGGATCTTACTATTTTCAATATTGAAAAATAAACAAAAAAACCACATAACTCGACATTGGAAGTTAGCTTAATTGAAGAAAATTTTTATAACAAAATAGTTGACTTGAACCATGAACACGAAACCGAATATGAACAACTGTTTCAAGATGAGCCTAAAGAAATTGAAATTGCACTTCCATTTGATCCCCTTACATTTGAATCAAAACTTCCACTGAATTCTTTGATTGAGCAACCCTCGAGGTTGGACCTTAAACCCCTTTCCGATCACCATAAGTATGCATACCTAGGTGACAATGGAACGTTTCCCATCATGATCTCTTCCACTCTTTATCTTGACCAAAACGCTTCCCTTCTTTCAATTCTGTCAAAAAAAGCAATTGGATGGTCAATCACCGATATAAAGGGAATTAGTCCAGCTCTTGTTCAACAACACATCCATTTAATTGATGATGCAAAGCCTTTTTATGACATGCAACGAAGGCTTAACCCAAAAATGAAGGATGCAGTTCGTGATGAAATTCTTAAACTTCATCGATAACGGAATCGTATACCCATCTTTGATAGTTCACGGGTTATCCCAATTCATGTTATGCCGAAAAAGTCTGGACTTATAGTTATTAAGAATGATTTTAATGAACTCATTCCAACTCGCACCCAAACGGGTTGGTGTGTTTGCATTGATTATCGTAAACTAAATGCTGCAACACGTAAGGACCATTTCTCTCTTTCTTTCATCGACCAAATTCTTGAACGTTTAGCGGCCACGAATTCTATTGTTTTCTAGATGGTTATTCCGGATACAACCAAATTCCAATCACTCCCAAAGATCAAGAGAAAACGACTTTCATGTGTCCCTTTGGCACTTTTGTTGTCGACGTATACCTTTTTTCCTTTGCAGCGCTCCTGCTACTTTTCAAAGTTGTATGGTAAGCATTTTTTCAATATGATCAAATGCTTTATTGAAGCGTTTATGGACGATTTTTCTATCTTTGGAAACTCTTTTTCCAAGTGCTTATACCATTTAAATTGGTTCTAAAATGATGCAGGACAAACACTTAACGTTAAATTAGGAAAAATGCCATTTCATGGTCAAACATGGCAATGTCCTTGGGCATGTCATTTCAAAGAAAGGCATTGAGGTAGATAATGCGAAAGTTGACGTAATTATGAATCTACCCGTTCCCAAATCTGTTAAGGATATTCGTTCATTTCTTGGACACACTGGTTTTTATCGACGTTTTGTGAAGGACTTCAGTAAAATTGCTTGACCTCTTATGACTCTTCTTGGAAAAGACATTCTACATTTGATTTGAATTTGAATTCAAGTTTTGGAATTGAATTCTATATTTGGGAATCATGGTTTAAAAAGGTTATATAAGTTATAAATGTGTGTTTTAAACCATTTTTACAATATTATTTTGGGAATTTGAATTTAACCCAAATTTTACACTTAAAGAGCTTTAACTTGTGCAAAGGTAATCGGATTTTCCCGAAACGAAAACTATTTGTTTTCAAATAATAAAAGCTTTCATATAAGGAATGAATTTTCAATTTGTGTTAAAAAGGATTTCAAGTTTGAAACGAAAATGGTTTTCCAAGTTATAAATGAAACTTTGGAAATGATTTTGAAAGCTATGAATTAAATCTTTGACTTAAGGATTAGTTAATCCGATTTGAAGTGGAAATTGTTTTGAAATCCATGAATGAATCTTTGTGGAAAAATGGGTGAACTTTGTGAGGTAAATATTTTTGTTAAAAGATTTGGAAATGGTAATCTATTTAAACCATTTGAAAAGTTTTGGGTTTTTAAGTTGTGACTTAACTGAAATCCCAATATCCATATGTTTTTAAATATTGCGCTCATTATTCAGTTTAGCCTGGAGAGGACCTTGTGTCATATAACCCATTTCGAACAATGTTACGACGTTATGGATAACATTTGAAGACCGGTGGTGAAGACCGAGTATTTTCAAGAACGAAAGGATAATCCGATGAATGTCTCTGCATTGAGTAGCGCCGGTATAGAGATCTCCATATGCGACAGGGAGTCTGATCGGGATTGTGAATACCGTATTGCAAGGGCTTCTTTGGAAGTGCCTTCGGTTCTGTTCGAACCTAGAACAGACTTGTATGGATGTGTGTTTGACGTTACACTTTGAGATGTAAAACTAGTTTCTATCAAATACATTTCTGTTTGGTGGCGGAGATTTATTCTTATAGCTTAACACCCTTCTCTGAGACGTACGAGCTCAGAGGTTATGTAATTGATGGTTACTAGTGATACATTCCCAATTTGGTAATGTGGCATATGAAGTGCTGCTGATCATTCGTTGATCGAAGCATGGCTCAGTGAAAAAGCATAGCTTTGTGGACGAGACTACATCAGGACCTCACACCCTGGAATTGGTCGAAACAGGAAAGATGCAGCAAGGTTGCATGGGTCGTGCCCCTGGGGTATGTCCATTTCTTCTAGAAAAGAGTGGTATCATGGTATGGAGCCCTGATACTTAACTCTTGTGGACATTGTAAATTTATTACTGTGTGATGTTGCTTTGTGATTGAGGTACCTCGGATAAAGGTCGCTAATGACCGGGGATGGCATATCTTAGGTGTTACTCCCGGGAAGAGAGTAAACCGACCTTGTATTGGCAGAGATTCGGGTAGGTTCTCGGGGCGTCCCTCCAGAGGCGTTCCCATGTGGCAATAGGAAGTTCCTTAGCCTGACCATTTGTTGGATATTCAATCAAACAATACGAGTCCCTTTACGATTGCAATTGTATAACCTACCACCTCATGTGGTAGCTACAGCTGGCATAATATAATGGTACCCATGCTGGTTAAGATTAATATTATACTTTCGAGATGTTTTCCACTATGCACTAATAATAATATCAAATGGTTTTTGCGTAGTAAGCATGTTTGACTATCATAAGAAGAAATCTCCCCCAAGTGTTCGATTACATGGTGTGTGCGCCGAGAGGCCTTATGGTAGTTTCATTTTCCAAAAAGCATTGCGGATTTCAATGTTTTAAATTCTTTTGTTGTTTGTTTTAAAGAAAACTGTTTTTGTTACTCACTCCAGTCCCATGACGACCTGGAGTTTATTGTTCCATTCCTAAACTCTGGGTGCCCACAATTTTCTACACGGGCAGTCTAGAGTTGAATTTTTCTAGATAACCAAATAGTAGGTGTAGATTCGATAGCATCCAGTCTTTGGATTTGGCGATAGTATTTGTTTCTATGGATCGGGTTCGCTTAATACAACTTGATGGAGGTTCAAGCTTATTGGATTGGAGTCTTTGAAGTTTTGGATTGGAGATGGAGTTGCAGATATTGGAATTCCATTTGGAGTTCAAGTTATTTCCGATGCTGGTGCATTTGTGTTTCCGCTGTGTTGTTGTAGATCTCTGATATGTATTTGTGATCATTGTTGTATATCATTGGATATTGTATCATTGGAGTTATATGATATATTCTTTTCTTCCGCTGTGTTGTTATACTTAATGTGTTATAAGCTCCGGCGAACCAGATTCGGCGTTTGAATCTGCGGCATTTAAATACGAGTTGAAGTATTCGGTGCCGATTTTCGAAGGTCGAGTCAGCATCGTTACAGTGGTATCAGAGCTGAAGGTTGGGTAAGAACTTTAGCTCAGGAGTATAACACATTAGGTAACTCATTAGAGATAGGGGGAAGTATACCCCAGAATGAGTATATCCCTATGATATCTGTCTGTATGCCTTAGTAAATTCTTTTACTATCCACAAATAGTGAGTATGAGTGCAAGAAGAGGACGAGATAGGGGACAGGGGAGTACCACCACAAATGGTCAATACCCTGCAACAGTGGGAACAATCTTTTCTCTATAAATCTTCTTTGATGCAATTTCAATTCTCAGATTGCTTTGTGGAAGCTCGAGGGAGAAGCTTTGGTGTGGTGGCTCTGCGAATCGTTAAAGATAGGTTCTTAATTCGTATTCTCTTCATCGGTTTCTTATCAGCTTTCCGTTTTAATTTTAATGAATTTGAGATATTATTTGAAATAAATTGGTTAACAAATATGAAAATAGATTAATTTGTATCGATAAAAAACGATTTCGATTAACACCAAGTTTGAAATTCTATTGTAATTTCTTGTGAGTATCAAAGTCAGAAGAGGGACAAGCTGGTATAAACTTTGGGTGTTCCGACCTAATTTTGGAATCCATACCTAGTGTTTGAGAATTATGGAAGATTAAATCTATTTATCTATTGTTTGGGTCTCAGTGTATTCTACGAACGGTTAGTTGCCTTTCGAACTAACTAGTGCCTATGTATATCTCATAGACTGGATGACCCGAGGATCTTGTGTTGTATTGAATGAGTTTGTTCTTATATTGTTGATATTCTGATTTGTTAAACCAAATGCAAAATAAATAATTAGCTTGATTGATGAGTTGATTCTCTATCTTTGTGTATCCATCCTTTGTGGTATCCCTTGCAAATTTCGAGGACGGAATTTTCTTAAGGGGGGAATCTGTAACATTCCCAGATTTTAGCCAAAATTTATTTTGTAATTTAATACAATTTTTGGATAAAATCGTGAAATTATTTGTAAGTGTTTCCAAAAAAAATATAAAAGTTGTGTTTGAATAGACAGTAAATAAAGAATTTAATTTGGTAATTCAAATGTAGATATTTTGAAAATAAATTGAATTTGGAAACTCTATATTTTAGAAGTAATAAACATTTGTTTTCTAATTTTAGCGTATATATATGTATATATTGATTTGGAAAACATGTTTAAGATTATATATTTGTGTATAATTGATTTCTACATCATCTTTCTTTTATAAAGTTATATAAGTATTAATAATGAATATGTGTGTTTATTTATTAAAAATATAATTAGTTTTAAAATCAGTTTTCTTTAAATTGATATAAATATAGTAATTAAAATGTATGAATGCAAATGTAAAGCAAGAATTAATAAAAGCTTTAAACTTACATATGTGTATGTGTGTGTGTATCTTTTGAAAAAGAAAAAGAAAATGGTTTGTATATATACATGAGATAAATATTTATAAAATCATAGTTCATAAATATAGTTGATAAATAAATACAAAGCTTTGATATGAATGTATATTTGGAAGTATAAAGTTTAAAATACATAAACCCATGTGAATATAAACATATGTTAGGATATGAAAATATAAATGCTTAAAGGTTTAAAAAACGAAATTGATAAAATAAATTGAGGTAAGGATATAAACATATTTGTATTGTTTTAACAAGTGTAAGTATTTAAAAATATATTGAAAACATTTATGATCAATTTAACATACAAAGTTAACAAGTGGCAAAAATAAGATTTTCTCTTGAAATTTAAAATATACAAAAAGGAATTAGAGAAAACACTGCATATTTTCTCAGATTTCAAACCTGGAAACAAAACTAAGATCGAAACCAAATTTTATCAAACCAGAAAGAAAAAAAATCAAACTGCAAACCTGATCAAAAACAAAGCAAAGCAATTCAAAGCAAATTTCAAAACCTGGTAAAACAAAAGAAAGGGAATAGCAGTTCAAAATCAAAACCTAAAGCTAAAGCTTCAATCTGGAAAACCTTTGTAAAGCAAATTCTTCAAACCTGGGAATAAGCTTAAGCTACAAAACTGGAATCAATTCAACATTAAGCCTAGAATTTAATCCTGTGATCAAGAAAAGCTCAAGCAAGCTCAGGAGCAATCATCAACAGGCTAAAGTAAAAACAAATTTAAGAAGTAAATAAAAATTCTCTACTCTGTCAAATCTCTCAGGTGAGCAAACTCACTTGTATTTTCCTATATTGTTTGATATTATATTGATGCTTAAAATATGTTTTGGGAATGTTGTTTAATTTGCCTGTATATTTGAATGTATTAGTGCATGTCTATATACACAAGTATTCACACCTATTCTGTTGTACACAGGTTTAAACACACCCAAATTTAATTCAAAACTCCATATACAATAAATTTCAAACCTTGACTTTTAAATGAAAAATGACTATAACCAGGTAATATCAATTTTAAAAATTGTTTCAAGTATAATGGTTGGGTATTTATCTCAAAAATTTATATATTACAGTGAAAATGAAAACTTGGGTTAAAATTGATCAAGTTAATTTCTATCTTTGATTGCATAATCTAAAAAATTGAGCAAAATGATGAATTTTGAGATAAATATTAGGATTTTTAGCTGAGTAATTTGGGTGAACTCTTTAGTTGAACATGAAATGATTTTTCAGCAAACTACGGCGATCGCGTGGATTGTTGGTAGCGGGGTCTTGGCCATAGCTAACTCAGAAGTCAAGGATCATCAGAAAAATGGCAATGGAAATTATTAGTGGATGTGGTGGTTGAACGTTGATAAGATAGGGTTTAAGCTTCAAAGTTGTTCGACGGCGAAAACATGGAAATTTCGTCGACTGTGGTGCGTCATGATCGATCGCACCGAGGGGGATAGGTTCATGGGTAGGTGGCGAGGCTCAGGACATGAAGGCGTGGTGGCCGGTGGTCGGAGGAATGGTGGCGAGGTCCTTTCCTGATGGTTGTTGGGTTCCAGTTTGAGGATGGAAGACTCGATTTTGTTTTCTTGATCGAAT
Source organism: Allium cepa (assembly GCA_030765085.1). Lineage (NCBI taxonomy): Eukaryota > Viridiplantae > Streptophyta > Magnoliopsida > Asparagales > Amaryllidaceae > Allium > Allium cepa. Next base: position 562,047,756 of record CM060938.1, read on the forward strand.
CGTCGATCTGGGTAGGCGATTGAGTAGAGGTGGTCGTTGACGATGTGTAGGTGGTCGCGGCAGTGTGCGGAGGTGGTTGGTTCGTGGGTGTAGGTGCACGGTGCACGGTGCATGGGAATGTGTCAAGATTGTTGGTTGGAGAAGAAGAGGGGAAGCCCGAGTGGTGTCTCGGGGAAAATACATTATGACTCGGGGTTGCTTTCGAGTATTTACGCTAGTTTAAGTTGTATAACAGTTTTTGAAATTTAAAATAAAACAGAAATACAAAAAAGAAGGGGGAGAAGACTCGGAGGGAATTAGGGGAAAAATCGAAGACAGGTACGGGGAAAGCAAGTGCGGGCTCAGGTTTTTGAATAATTAGACTCGGGTCTTAGTGGGTTTAAGACCAGTTCTTCAAAGATTTAATTTCAAACCTAAATTTGTTTAAAATTGTTTCAAAGATAATTAATGGCTTGTAATGATAATTCTTAAGTTTATTTAAAACTAAAGTAATAGAGTGATTAAGTAAGTAATCTGAATAAAAGGTTATCTTTAGTTAAATGGAGCTTTGAATAATTTAGGAATCATTAATTAATTTAAAAGTAATATGTAAATATAATTAATTTTTAAAGGGTGATAAACTAATATAGGTAATTAAAGGGTAATTAACTACTTAGAAATAAATACTTAATGAAAGTAATTAAATAATAATTGCTTAGTGAAAGTGATTTAAAAATAATTACCCAATGTAATTAAAAGGATTAATTATTTAAAGACTTATCTAATGTGATTTATTAAGGTAAATTAATTAAGGGTAATTAATTAAATGATACTTAATTAAGAATACTTAATTAAAGGATAATTAATTAAGAATTAATTAATGTATTAATTAAGGATAATTAACTAAAGAATAATTAAATTGTGACGACCCGACTTCCAAACTCCAGAAAGTCGCATCGCTAAGAAGAAAGAAAGGGATAAAAAGAGAAAAGAAAGGAAAGAAAGAACAGACAACATCAGAATCTCCCAGCGGAATCGAATAAATTACAATATATCACATAAAACCTTACATAGTATCATATATATCAGAGTAATACAGCTAATACAACACAAATTAGACAGTTATAAACATCTGTTTAGCAATTACAATCCAAGTACATCAGAGAAAAACAGATACAACTCATACACAGCGGAACCGCTAACTATATCTACACGCTGAAGCCTCCTGCTCCATTATCTCCTCTAGAAACTCGTCAAAGCAATCCTGAAACACTTGACTACTCATACGTAATATGAGTACCCAAGAGTTTAATAAAACAGAAAATAAACGCTCAGGTCAGACAGGGGTCTGGTGTGAGTAAACGGGTTTAAAAGTTGCTTAACTTTAGAAAATCCTTTGAAAACAAAGGTATTACGTAAGACTTCCCACACATAAACATGGAAAAGTTTTTACCTTACGCTAACCAAAACATTTGATAGGAAATCCAGTGATATTATAATAGTGTCTAGGGTTTTCAAGTAAATAAGAAATAGCCGAAATTGTTACATCTATTAAATTCCAGCTACTAGCCACAAAAGTGGGTAATACAATCAAAACCGTAGGGTCTCGTAGGGAAAATGGGTTTCCAACAATGGCAGGGCTACTGGGGTACCGCCCGTCACAGTACGTGGCCTAGATCACCGTACCGAGGAGTACTCCCACTCCCCTGCAACACAAAGCCGGAACCATTCCTTACTGAACAGTTCCGAACAAGACTACCCCACAGATTGGTCGTCACCAACTGCTACACAGCCGAATATAAAGGGACCTCTAGACAGGAGTAAATCTTGCTCTCCAGTGGGGGCTACCCACGAAGCCTTGTTGCACCTCCCCTGTTTTAGTCATTCCCAGTTGATGAGGCTTGAGGCTACGGTTACCTTTATAGGACATAACACTCTTAGAATGCTCATCGTCCACCTGACGATGTTCTGAAAGCATTCAATCCATACAAGTTCGTTCCAGGTTCGAACGAAACTGAAGGCATTATCTCATTACACTCATATTGGAATCACCCTCAGAGTTAACGACGATAACCCTTGCACTCTAGATCACCATCTCGAATCTATAAGCACTATTCCGTCAAACTCATTACGGAATCACCCACAGAGTTATACTGACGTATAGCCCTTACACCTCGAGTGTTCACTTGCTCCACTTGGATTAACGACCTAACGATTAATTGGAATCGATGTGGTTTTCGGATATCCAAATATGGAAACCCGATCCCGGTCTCATCGAAACCAAACGCCATTTTAATGTCCAAGTTATACTTAAGGGTTTTAAACAAATAACTCATTTCATTATTATCTAATTCACACAGATAGATAAACTATATCTCACAATAGATAATCACATTCATATCATAAACAGATAATCTGTATCATCCATAAACAGATAATCATCACAACCAAATAATCCATCACAAACCATCATACTTAAACCAAGATTTCATATCATATAGATACGACTCATCTCATTACTGAGATCACAACCATTCAATCAATAACATCCATAAGCAATGATTTATTAACCATCAATTATAATTAATTTAAAATGAATTAAATTAATTACAACCATCTCTAATTAATTTAAAATAAATTAAATTAATTACTCATTTCTATAAATCCTGCTTAATATTCATTAATTAGTTAACCCAGTTAATTAATTATTGACTAAGTACCTAATTTGATTAAGCACTTTAGATTAATCATCCTCTAATTACAATAAGTAATTAGTCATTAATTAATTTTATAAATTAATTAACCTTAATCATAAGTAATTAACAATTAATTACTCATTTATTAATTAATTATAATTAATTATATTTATCCTTAATTACTTACAATTAATTAATCACTTAATTTAAATTAACTTAATCAAACAATCCTTAACTACATCATTAATTATAATAATTAATGATCTCTAATATTTAAATAAATTACTTAATTAAAATTAATTACATTTAGTAATTAATCTATTTATTAATCACCTTGATTAATATTTAATGTAGTAATTAGCTGCCGTTAATTACTTATTTATAGATTAATTATCCAATAATTAATCATCTTAATTAATTGATATCTTGATTAATTACAAAAGTTATTATCCAAATTACTTATTACATTTCAGTAATTACCATTCATTACTTCTCTATGTAATCCTGCTCTATTAATTACATTTAGTAATTACCTCCATTAAATCATCAAATGATTTATTAAAATTAATTAAACTAAATTAATTTACTTAAACAAATCACACTATCAAAATTAATTACAATAAGTAATTAATTCCTTAATTACTTTAACAATTAATTATACTTAACAAATTACAATTAATTAGATTCAATCAATCAATCTAGTTAATTATCAAAATTAATTACATTAATTAATTACTAAATTACCCTTAGATAATTATTTTTATTTATTAACAACATTTTCAATAACTACATACTTAAGAAAATTTGAATTAGATTAATTATTAATAAATCATTTCTAATTCATAAATTAATCTAAACCATTATTTAAAACCAAATAATTAAGTAAATTCTTAATTATTTTAATTATTTTTCAAAAAAATTTAATTACTTATAAATGACTCATTTATATTCAAAATATATTAAAACAATATATTTTTAAAATTAAATTCAAATTCCATTTAAAGATTTAATATTTATAATGTTTAACTATTTAAACATTAATCCAAATTTAAATAAATAAAAATCTTAAAATAAATTGAAAGTTAAAGTACATTCATTACTTAAATATAAAAGAAAAGTTAAAACGAAATTACTTGATTAAAATAAATCAAGCTTTGAATATGGATTGATTATTTTAACTTAAATTTTAAATTAACACTTCATATTTTTAATTCAAATACTAAAGGAACTTAATTATTTCAAGTTTTAAAATCTCATTTGAAATCAAATTCTATTTTTGAAACATTTGAATATGTTCATTCATATTTTTTTTTAAATTTTACAAACCGTTTTGAAATCAAAACTGGTTTCCAAAGTAACTTGAAAACTGTTTTTAACTTGATTTCAAAACCATTTAAATCTTGCTTAAACTTTTAAATCTGTTCAAAATTAAAACTTACAAAAACTATTTGAAATAAAAATCTGGGTTTTAAAGATAAACCTGAAACTGTTTTAATCTTGACTTAAACCCATATTTAAATCTTGTTTAAATTTAAGATTTTCATTTTTTTTTCATTTTTTACTTTTTAAAACCTTGAACTCAAAACTTTATTTGAATTCAAATTCAAGTTATACTAGAACCAAGTTTTCAATTTAAAAAAAAATGAATTCATTCAAAACTGCAAAATCTCAGGTTTTTAAAACCTGCAACAATTCTAACCCGAGTAACCCCTAATTTTACTTCGAGATCCCATCCCAACTGCTTCGAGTCAGAAGCACAAAAACCCGAGGATTTCACGAGACAAATCACTGCACACCCCAAAAATGATCATCAGAAAATTTAGGTGCACGGTGCATATGCACCGGCACTCTGACGAACCCCAACCACCATGACCTACTCCACCAAGTCTCCGACCAAATCCTCATCTGATCACAACCTCTAGATATCCCCATAGCAGCTCGAACCAAAATCGAGTTGAACAAGCCAACCGAAAATCATCACAGAATTCAAAACCCAAACATGTCTACCATCCACTAGCTCGCCTCCGGCCTTCATCATTGCTGAAAGTCCGGCAAATGGTCCATCTACAACCCCTCTGCAACCTCCCAAATCCCACTCCTACTCGATGCAGCATAAAGCATGTGCATAGATAAGGAACTGCAACACTGCACTAGGTTTTGAAAACCTGGACACACTCAATATCACCTCTCCTCTCTCTGATCATCTATCACCAAAATTCCCTTCATTCTTACATCCAAAACTCAACTACAGTAGGTATCTTAACACCTGACATTAACTAACCTAACAGTCAAACCCAAAATATCTAATTCTGTTCAAAACAGAATTGCTAATCCCACAGCAAATTTAAAAAGGTGGAGTTTTGTTTTAAAATTTCTGAATTATAACATGCATTCATGTTATAATCTTGTTTTAATTAGTTAATGATGTTGATATTTTGTTTTATGCAAAAATGTTTACATTAGAGTTGTTTTCAGAGAGAAACAGACCTCAATTTCTAATTTAAATCATAATTTTATAAAACCTGCATTAATACTAAACAACATGCTCTGTTTATACATATTATTTTCTAACAAAAATTATTCAAGTGAATAAAGTTTCCTATTAATACTTATTTTAAAACAGAAAACTGTAGATTAGGATTACTGTAATCCCATACATATATATATATATATATATATATATATATATATATTCACACATCATATTGATCACAATAAAATCATACAAGCATACCCAATCTTACATATTCACATGCATTAGATAGATTCAACTTCTTGCAGTAAATAAATAAATAGATAACAAGGCAGTTTTAATCTCCCAGATTTTTAATTAATGTGAACTAATATTTCATTCAGGAAATTATATATTATCTTGATTTAAAAGAAACTGTTTTTAAAATAAAAAGTTTACTCACTTTTTAAATGAAGATGCAGAAACCAATTTCAGAGATGCAATCACAAATTCCCAGGTCCTGACTTGAAACCGCAGGATGAATTCTGGCTTTGCATTTAGATTACTGAAATTTCTCTTCTGTTTGATGAAGATTGCTTTTGTCTTATTGATGAAAGCATGCAGACCTTCCAAATTTTGAATTGAAGTTTGCTTTGCAGATTTGAGGTTGTAACTTAGCATGCAGATTTGATTGAAGTTTGGTTTTGATCTTACTGAAATTTGATTTGTATTTTGATTCTTGAATCATGAGTTAGAAATTGGGTTTTGGAATTCCTTTTTACAAATCTGGTTTTCAGATTTTCTTTTGATTCAAGATAATGGTTTTAACCAAATGCTTTTGTTATATTCTCTTATCAATATAATTTAAATAATAAGTTTTAAAACAAATGCCACTTGTTATGTTATTATGTTAAATGTTTTACAAGTGTCTACTTATGTTTTAAGATTTTGACACATATGCATATCCAATTATTAAAAGAAATTTCTAAATTTGTAAATGTATTTAAATTTATCTTAAACCATTCCTAATTTATTTTAACATGTTTTAAATGTTTATTAACATCTAGTCTTTAAAATGAGTATATGTTTGCTTATAAATTTCTTTATAAAACTATACACTTATATTTTAATGTTTGTTTAATTATTTTTAAAATAATATTCTTTATGAAACTAAATTTCAAAAGAAAAGATTTTAAGAAGAAAAGAAGTGTTGAATTCATTTTATTCCAAAAGGTTTCAACTAAATGTTATACTTTATCAAGAATGAATTAAATCTTATTTCAAAGAGAAAAACAATTTTAAAATAAAACAGAACAAAATAACTTTTATTATAAAATAAAATCTAAACTATATTTATTCTTATAAACAAATAAATACTTACTTACATTTCTATAAAGATATAAGAAAGATTCTTAAAATAATCTTTTGAAAAGTTAACAATACTAATTTAAATTAGTTTAAATCAATTTACAAATTATACATTTATATATAATAATTAGAAAATATCCTTTATTTAATATAAATTAAAACCAAATCCTCTATTTACAATGTATAAACATTTATACATCATAAATAAAATATTTTTAAATCAGCATAGAAAGATAAATTTATTACTTAAATATTTTTAACATTTGAAAAGAATATCATTTGACAAATTAAATAATTATTAATTTTCAAAAGAGAATTCCTGTTTGAATTAAATTATTAAATCAATATTTCACATTTTAAAATAATTATTAATGAAATTATTAAATAAATATTGCCTCAAATTTCCGGGACATCACATAAATAATTAAGGGTTAATTATTTAATGATTAAAGATTGATTCATTTGTTAATTAAGGTTGATTAATTTCATTAATTAATATCAAATGATTTGTAATTAATTAATCAAGATTTGATAGTTAATTCATAAGCAATTAATTTAATTGGAAATTAAATTGAATTAATTAGAATTTGAACAATTAATTAATCCTACTTATAAATGATTATTGAATGCTTGGATTGTTTGTATTGTATGAGATGTCTTGAATTGATTGTTTCTCTGGACTGTAATATTCTATTCTGTGAATTGAGCTATGTGTAATTTATTTATTTATCTGTGATAAATTTATATTATTTATCTATGAATCTGTGAATGGAGATAAGCGTTCTCTGATTATACCACTTATCAATGATGATGTGCTTGAATCTGTAATAACTGATGTTGTTGCACTATTGTGTAAATCCCCTGGACTATACCTTACACACACAAATGTGGATTGTACGAGGAAATTGGTTAAGTCACGAATTTTTGAAATAATTTTAAAGTTGAATTTTGAATTCAAATGGTTTGGAATTGGGTTCAATATGAAAAGTTTTTGAAAAGGTGTTTTAAAGATAGAAAGTTATTTTGAATAACTCGATAAAGTATTGAAATTTAAATAATTTGATTTGAATTTGTATTCAAGTTTTGGAATTGAATTCTATATTTGGGAATTATGGTTTAAAAAGGTTATGCAAGTTATAAACGTGTGTTTTAAACCTTTTTTACAATATTATTTTGGGAGTTTGAATTTAACCCAAATTTTATACTTAAAGAGCTTTAACTTGTGCAAAGGTAATCGGATTTTTCCAAAACTAAAACTATTTGTTTTCAAATAATAAAAGCTTTCATATAAGGAATGAATTTTTAATTTGTGTTAGAAAGGATTTCAAGTTTGAAATGAAAATGGTTTTCCAAGTTATAAATGAAATTTTGGAAACGATTTTGAAACTATGAATTAAATCTTTGATTTAAGGATTAGTTATTCCGATTTCAAGTGGAAATTGTTTTGAAATCCGTGAATGAATCTTTGTGAAAAAATGGGTGAACTTTGTGAGGTAAATCTTTTTGTTTAAAGATTTGGAAATGGTAATCTGTTTAAACCATTTTAAAAGTTTTGGGGTTTTCGGTTGCGACTTAACTGAAATCCCAATGTCCATATGTTTTTTAAATATTGCGCTCATTATTCGATTTAGCCGAGAGAGGATCTTGTGTCATATAACCCATTCCGAATAATGATACGACGTTATGGATAACATTTGAAGACCAGTGGTGAAAACCGGGTATTTTCGAGAACGAAAGGATAAGCCATCGAATGTCTCTACATTGAGTCGCGTCGGTATAGAGATCTCCATATGTGATGGGGAGTCCGATCGGGATTGTGAATACCCGTATTGCAAGGGCTTCTTTGGAAGTGCCTTTGGTTCTATTCGAACCTGGAATAGACTTGTATGGATGTGTGTCTGACGTTACACTTTGAGATGTAAAACCAGTTTCTATCAAATACATTTCTGTTTGGTGGCGGAGATTTACTCTCTTAGCTTAACACCCTTTTCTGAGACGTATGAGCTCAGAGGTTATGTAGTTGATGGGTACTAGTGATACATTCCCAATTTGGTAATGTGGCATACGAAGTGCTGTTGATCATTCGTTGATCGAAGCATGGCTTTGTGAAAAAACGTAGTTTTGTGGACGAGACTGCATCAGGACCTCTCACCTCGGAAATGGTCGAAACATGAAAGATGCAGCAAGGTTGCAGGGGTCGCGCCCCTAGGGTACGTCCATTTCTTCTGGAAAAGGGTGGTATCATGGTATGGAGCCCAGATACTTAACTTATGTGGACACTGTAAATTTATTACTGTGTGATGTTGCTTTGTGATTGAGGTACCTCGGATAAAGGTCGCAAACGACCGAGGGTGGCATATCTTAGGTGTTACTTCCAGGAAGGGAGTAAACTGATCTTGTGTTGGCAGAGATCCGGGTAGGTTCTTGGGGCGTCCCTCCAGAGGCGTTCCCATGTGGCAATAGGAAGTTCCTTAGCTTGACCATTTGTTGGAAATTCAATCAAACAATACGAGTCCCTTTACGATTGCAGTTTTATAACCTGCCACCTCAGGTGGTAGCTATAGTTGGCATAATATAATGGTACCTATGCTGGTTAAGATTAATATTATACTTTCAAAATGTTTTCCATTATGCACTAATAATAATATCAAATGGTTTTTGCGTAGTAAGCATGTTTGACTATCATAAGGAGAAATCTCCCCCAAGTGTGCGATTGCATGGTTTGTGTGCCGGGAGGCCTTATAGTAGTTTCATTTTTCAAAAAGCATTGCGGATTTCAATGTTTTAAATTCTTTTGTTGTTTGTTTTAAAGAAAACTGTTTTTGTTGCTCACACCAGTCTCATGACTGACCCTGAGTTTATTGTTCCCTTGCTAAACTTTGGGTGCCCACAATTTTCCACACGGGCAGTCTAGAGTTGGGTTTTTCAGATAACCAAATAGTAGGTGAAGATTCGATAGCATCCAGCCTTTGGATTTGGCGGTAGTATTTGTTTCTCTGGATCGAGTTTGCTTAATACAACTTAATGGAGGTTCGAGCTTATTGGATTGGAGTCTTCGAAGTTTTGAATTGCAGATGGAGTTGCAGATATTGGAATTCCATTTGGAGTTCAAATTATTTCCGATGCTGGTGCATTTGTGTTTCAGTTGTGTTGCTGTAGACCTCTGATATGTACTTATGATCATTGTTGTATATCATTGGATATTGTATCATTGGAGTTATATGATATATTCTTTTCTTCCGCTTTGTTGTTATACTTAATGTGTTGTAAGCTCCGGCGAACCAGATTCGGAGTTTGAATCAGCGGCATTTGAAACGAGTTGAAGTATTCGGTGCTGATTTTCAAAGGTCGAGTCAGGATCGTTACATTAATACTTTTAAAAAATAGAGAGAGCAAGTAATTGAAATCCAAGCACTATTTGCACTTAGTTGATTCGACTTGTTATTCAAAAGAAATAAGAATGCCACATTGCAAAACTTTGCTAATCAACTAAGGATCCATTTCATAGCTCCACAATGTTATCAAACGAAACAATTAGCCAAACTCGATTCTAATTGTGATGATAGCTTAATTTTTGTTGGATGTTTTGATGTGTAAGATGACTAAAATATCATGATGACGACCAAAACTTGTATTTAACTTATTTGTGTCTATTTAAAAGTAAATTCTCCATTTGTATATATTTTCAAAAACTTGCATTCATCTCTTTGTAAATAAATCTTGCATTCAGGAATTTTTCAAGTTGCATTTGGATTTTGTGGGTAGTATCCACTGAAAACCCTCACAAGACAACACTCGTCCTACTAGGGACACCTAGAGGTTTAAAGGCTTGGTGGATACGCTCAATGCAATCGTGTTTCCTACAGAAATGGATTTATCTTGGTTTTAGTTTATTCTAGAATGAATAAAAGATAAGTGTGCATGTATTTGATATGCACATAAAAATGCATATTTTTACTTCCATATTTAATCTACTTTATTTAAATAAATGTCATAATTGGGTGTTTTTACATGTTTTTACCAAAATTTAAATGTCATCAAATCATCGCTCATTCATCTTTATTTAGGGGCAAAATGGTAATTTTGTGCATATATTAATTTTGAGAATATTTATTTGCATATTTAAGTTTTATTAGTAGGAATTTGGATGATATGAAGAAACCTTCATAGAAATATGCATGCACAATAGTTTGAAGGCAAATGTAGATGAAAAAATAAAATAATTCATGAAATCATGGAGGGCCCCACCTAACCACTTACCATGATCTACAATTAGGAGCTAATGCACATGTTAGTGGAGATTAAAAGCACATACACATTTAACGGAGGATTAATTACATGTCAATGATAACTTGGTGGCCACACTTCATAAGGGGTATTTTATGTAGTCCCCTAAAATATAGATTAAGGTATTAGGCATGAATAAATAACCCTCTTATGTTCATGTAACGAGGCTTTTATCTACTTATCATATCATGAAAGTTGCAGCAATAAATTATATAAGAAATAAAATGGCTTCTTAAACATCATCTTCTCTATTTTTCTTTGCTTTTGTTTTATTTATATGCTCGTTTTTATTTACATGCTTTCTTTCCTATTATGTTTGCAGCTTAGCTTTAATTTATGTAAGTAGTTTAGCTCTCTTTTTATTTTACTTAGCTTGCACTTTATTTTGTTTGTTTTATGTTGAAATTTACGTATGTTGAAATGATAACACGAATGAGTAGCTAAACCCCTACAATTTATGGGTAATGAAGCCCTCTTAAAATTATGTAAATTCAACATATTCTTTGATTTTTGATCTTTTTCTCTGCTTCATGAAAGGTTGGATGTTGATGTAAGTTTATTAGAGAATTTGATAGGCTATGTTGTAATAACAAATGGGATATACTTAATCCAACATTAAAATAATTTACATCATCATCTAAATAACTGATTTTGGTCATAGAATTAAAGCAAAAATAAAATTTGGTGATCTATGTTACAAAACAAAATAGTAAATAGATCACACTTGAAATAACTTTTGCATTGATTTCATGTTCATTTTCACTATAATTGATAAGTGGTTTTAGTTGTTGTACTATAGTTTGACGGTTAAGTTATGTTAATTAATAATATAAACATACCATACTTATAATAAATACATCGCTAATTCTACTTAGATCAGAATAGAGAGATCATAGATTATTTTTGTGTTGATTTATGAAAAAATATATAAGAGTGGATTTGCATTTAAGTTGTCTTCTAATCTCATACATTTAATCACTTTTATTCTGGTTTAACTATTGCTATTTTTTAGTTTAAACAAACTTGCAAATTTGGGTTAGCTTGATGGAGTAGAATTTTAAAATCACTTCAATTTCCTATGGATCGATCCATACTTTCCACGTACTAATATTGTACGCCATGCGCTTGTGGTTATTTTCATTACAATATTTTTCGGTGATTTTCTAATTAGATAGAAGATTCTTCATCAAACAACATATCTCTAAGCACTTGCATACCAGCATTATACACATGCAAGTTCTTCCATGTTTATCATATTTCGCAACTTTATAGCTATGCAAAGATAGAGTCACAGATTCACGAAGTTATTTCATTTTATAAAACATGGGAAATGACAGATTTTTTTTGTTACATTTAATTTGACTAAATATTCACAATTCAAGTGAAATAACGTCGTAAATGTTCACTATTCCACGCTCGAGGAAGTGAGATGAATGTTTCATCTTCAAGCTTATGTTCAATTACGTAAAGACCTTCCCAGCTCATGCCCATATTGACAGGGCCTGGGAAAATTCATTTGAGAATGAAGTCATCAATCTCGAGTCGGCTCTTAACCTTGGTATTGTAGCACTGGGCGACCTATTTTCGATATGTAGCATTTCTTAGATTAGCTTCATCATGCTTCTCATTAACCATGTCGGGCGAATATTGTAGGAGCTCCTCATTAGTTTTAGGGTCGCAATGAGTCACTTCATGAGAAGGTACTTTCAATTCAATAGGAATCATAGCCTTTGATTCGTAGGCTAGGGAGAAAGGAGAGTAGCCGGTCACGGACTTGTGAGTCATTCTGTTAGCCCAAAGTGCTAATGGTAATTTTTCGACCCACTTGCCTTTGGCTTTTTTCTATCTCTTTTTGAGAATGGACTTGATAATTTTTTTCACGGCTTAAATCTGTCCATTCACTTTGGGATATGGCACCACTATAAATCTCTTCTTAATGCAATGCCGACGGCATATATCCTTGAACTCGATGCTTGTGAATTGGGTTCCATTATCAGAGATAATCATTTTTAGGAGCCTAATGCTGTATTTGATATTCCTGACAACGGAATTGATCACCTTTTTGGTAGTGATCGTGGCAAGTGGCTCCTCTTCAGCCCACTTCGTAAAATAGTCAATAGCGATGATGGCGTACTTCGCGCCACCTTTATATATTAGCATCACACCAATGATATCGATTGCCCAAATGCAAAAGGCCAGGCACTAACCATTTAAGTAATCTCTATTGGTTAGGATATTGGAATCATAGTGAATCTTTGGCACTTCTCACACTTTCTGGTGTAGTCAACTGCGTCTTGGTTGATATTTGCCAGAACTACTTGTAATGAAGAATCTTCTTCGCTAGGGTATGCCCTCCAATGTGGTCGTCATAGGCACCTTCATGTACTTCTCTTAGGACTTGGTTGGCCTTATCATTGGTGATACACCATAGCATAGAAACTAAGAATCCCTTCCGGTAAAGCACTACTTCTTGCATGATGAACCTTAGAACTTTACGAAGGAGTTATCGTCGTTCGTTTTTCCTGTTAGGAAGAATTCCTCTCTGTAATAATTCTTTATTGGAGTCATCTATGCCTCCTTTTCACATTTGGCCTCCAAGATACAATCGACATCCATCTGGTCGATGCTCAAAGCTGATAACACTTCCATAGGGATCAGGCCTATGAGCTGCTCATCTCCGGAATTGGCTAACTTTGTCCATGAATCTGCCTTTGCACTTTCCCCTCTGGGAATATGCATTACGGTGTAATATTCAATATAAATAAGCAACTTCAGGACTCGGTTTAGATAAGGAGCCAGCCTCGCTTCTTTTGCCTGAAACTCTTTGCTTACTTAGTGTACCAACAATTGGGACTCACAGATAATATGCAAAGTTTTAACTCTCATCTCTTTGGTGATCTTGAGTCCTAATGCCCCCATACTCTACTTTATTGTTCATTACGGTAAAGTCTAGTTTTAAAGTGTAACAAATCAAACATTCCTCGAGAGTCACCCATACAATTCCAACACTAGAACAACATTCGTTGGATGGACCATCCATGTACATTTTCCACCAGGCATTCTGCCATCTATTGCTCTTTGGAGTGTCATCTCATGTAGTGTATTCAATAATAAAATCCGCCAAAGCTTGGTCCTGGATCGCTCCTTAAGGATGATAAGTTATTTCATACTGGCTTAATTTAACGTTCCATTCAACAACCTTCTAGAATCTCAGGTCATTGTAGGACTCATCTCCAAAGCTGGTCGGTTATAACTTTGATCGGATGAGCCTAAAAGTAGGGATGGAGCTTCCTTGAAGCAATTAACAGGCAGTATGTGAGCCCCTCCCAGTTCAGGTAGTTTCATTTTGCTCCTGTTAACCGCTTGCTAATGTAGTGCACTGTCCTTAGATTTTAGGATTCCTCGTGCATGAGTGCAGTGCTTAGAGCATGCACCAACATTGCAAGGTAAATAAATAAGTCCTCATCCTCCAACGGCTTTTATAAAATGGATGGTTTCTCTAAGTGATGTTCCTTAGTGCTTCGATCTTATCTATAGTTGCTTTGATTCCAATCAAGTTCATGATGAAACCTAATGATTTCCTAGATGCAATATTGAATGAGCATTTCGAGGGTTAAGTTCATCCCATACTTCCAAAGAACGCTAAACATCTCTACCAATTTATCGATGTGGTTCCTCGACCGCCATGACTTCATGAGCATATCGTCAATGTAGACCTCCATTGAGCGCCCTATCTTTTCTTTAAACATCTTATTCACCAACCTCTGGTAAGCTTCTCCGGCATTCTTTAATCCAAAGGGCATAAGAAGATAGCAATATGGTCCTAGGTCGTTAATAAAGTTGGTGTGTTCCTGGCCTAGGATGTGCATCAAAATGTGATTGTATCTAGAGTATGCATCCATGGATGAAAGCAATTCATGCCCGGTCGTCGAGTCCACTAGCGGATCTTCAATGATATGCCTCACATGTTTGAGTGAGTCCAAGTGAACCCATCTTGGTTCACCCAGAGAAAACAAACTAACTCCTTTACCATCCTCAGGCCGAGCTATGATCCGACTTTCAGGACCAGTGTAGGATCATCCTATCTGATTAGATGTTTATCATTAACTCGATTGGAGCCGCCATCATATCCTCTGGCTCTTTTCTTGGATATATATATATATATATATATATATATATATATATATCTTTATGGAACCGACTATGTTGCCTGAGCTAGGGCTTAAGAGGTGGTTGCTATGCATCCAAATCCTTTCTACAGAAAGTCCTCTTTGCACCTTATCCTTTTTCCCTTCGCTTTGCTTCTTTCAGCTCAACGACATAACATTCCAGACCAAGCCCATAATCACTATGCACTATTCCCTTATCTCTCTCTGTCAAGAACTTCATTATTTTAAGCCTCAAGGAGCTATAGCTGCTTGAAATTCAGCAAGGGCTGGTCGGCCTAAGAAGGCATTATAAGAAAAAAAAACATCCAACATAACAAAAGGCACGACCCGCACTCTCTTGCGATCTCCCTCCCTAAGCACCACCGGTAGATCCACACATTCTACTGGCTCAATAGCAGTCCCGTTAAATCCTTGTATCTGAGATTTACATGGCTATAAGTCCTTACCCTCCAGAAGCAATTGGTCGAGGCTTTCTTGAACAAAATGTTGACTGAACTCCCATAATCCACTAGCATCTTCATTACAATTGTAGAGCCAATCATGGACGATATCACTAGCGGATCAATAAGCAGGGCCTTCACCCTATCGACATGTTGGTTTCTGAAAACAATGTCATCTGTCATAGTCCTAAGTTGTTTCATCGGAGCATCATTTTCAACAGTAAAATAGCTCTCATTTACTGTATACTTCAAAGCATCTACAAATTGCCCCATCTCATTCCAGTTCTTCTCAATTGGATGTGGTCCACCGATAATAATGTTAACCACTAAACGTTTCTCAAGCTGCCTGGGATCGCCAACACTAGGATGGCATGCCCCTGCTGGGGATTTGATGTTCCTTGCTCGCCATTCTATAGGGCTTGCACAAATTATTGTAAGTTCTTCTTACGAATCAAATCTTCGACCACATTACGCAGATGTCTACATTCATGGGTGTTGTAACTGTATATCTCATAAAATCTGCAAAACTTGCTAGACTTCTTCTCCTTTTTAGCCAACTCCCTCAGAGCCGGCTTCTTGTACTATTCTCGGCCTTGAGTAGCTAAGTATATGTTTCTAATCGAGTTATTCAATGGAGTATAGTTATCATACTATGTGTTGCTCTGATGTCTCATGGAATCCGATATCTTATCTTCGGCTCCATTGTTATTCTTGCTTTGTTCACCACTTCTATTTTCCATAATAACATTGACATTGCTGGAATTCCCTCCAGAATATTTTATAGCAATATTACTTTGTATCACCTTTGTCGATTTCCCGGCATTAGTTTTTCCGATAGTAGCGCTTGCCTTATCCAAGCGCAAGAACCGAGTCGCCTTTCTTTAGAACATGCCCATTGCCGATAGGGGTCTCATCTTCAACCACCTTCAAAATCAGTATCGGTATGGATCCCCTTAATTGGTGTCATCAATACAATATCTTCTTAAGGATTACTTGCCTCGATTACTGAAGTATTAAATCTTTGTTAAAAAAAATCTTTTAACGATTCTCACGCTCTCTGGAGAGGTTGAAAAATAACATGACATCGTTCAGACGGGTAGTATACATACAGAACTGCTCAACGAATGTTTAGCCAATTGCTTGAAAAACAATGTAGATCTCGGTATCAACTGGGTGAACCACTAGGAAAATCGAGAAACAATGGTTGTACAACATCAGTAGCTCTGGCAGAATCCATGTGCCAATTGTACTTTACAAATGTTGCCTCGGATCTGTCCTCCCATTATACGATGGAATCTTTGGCATCACAAATCTCCTTGGGTATACCTTGCATAGGATTTCTTCCAAATATGGATTCTGGCTTAGGGAGGAACCCCAATCATCATAGTCCGATGCTAGCACTCATTTATAAGTTTCCTTACCAATTCAGTCAAATCTGGATTAGATGAATCTACTGAATGGAAATAATTGTGATCCACTTTGAGTGTTTGGCCCAACAAATGCTTTCGGTTAGTTTCACGATACATTGGTTCCTCTCACTCTAGAGAACCATTCGTTCAGCAGTTCCATGTACATAGTCTCTTCGCAGCAGATCGAAAGCAACCGCCTTATCTCCACCATTCTGGTCATTCACAACATGACCAGAAGCCAAACCAGCACCATTTTCGAAAGTTGACTACTCGAATTTACATCAGATGGTTCGGTATCGATCCTTTTTTATGGGTTGGTACCGATCCATAAACCTTTCCTGTAGTTTAGATTGGGCATTTGTTTCGAATTTCTAGTCTATTTTATAAGCATCTTCTGCTTTCTGTCCCTCTGCCATTGCTCTGTCAACGAGAAACTATCAAATTCTAAACCAAAAGGTGTTAAGTCCCTCCTGCTTCTCCTACGTTTGTTAGTCGACTGATTCAACAAATCTAAGCTCTGTTTCATTTGATGATTCAACAGATCAAGATTTCCTAGAGCTTTTCGTCCATTTTCTTCATCATGCAGTCCATCTCATCTGCAATAATCACATCTATTGGGTTCTGACTCTCGGTAAGGGTTGGATGTGCAACCTCCTTGACATGTTGGGAATCGACATTCTCCACATATTCAACACCTCATGATGTGCGGATCGATCACTTTAAGGAGCCATTTTGAATCTCTTTTTTAGACTTTTTGGAAATCTGACTAGTTCAGAAGAGTAAAAAAATAAATTAGATCTATCTCTCGGATTTAAGCAATTCAATAGTAGATGATGGATCCAAATGGCCTGAGGATCACACTCTAGTGAAAGCACCACAATGATAGCATTAAAAAGTGGCACACACACTCAAAAAATTAAGTAGAGAATAAAAAAGAAGAAATACAAATGGAAAACAAGTAAAAACAAGGCATCAACATTAATTGTGGTTCGACCAACTATTGCTTACGTCCACTTGAGATTTCTATTACCTTTTTTCCTGTTTTGTAAGTACAATTCTTATGGATCGGTAGGGATAAACGGGCAGTTATAAGAGGATTATGTAAAAGTTGCAGAGAAGTAAAAAGATCCTCTAAAATGACCCCTTAGCCCCCAATTTGTAACTGTAGGCCATTGAGAAATGCTCCACCATGTCCTTCACCATGATCTCCATGTTCATGTAGTAGTTGACCTTGAAGTAACGTAGCCATGTAAGCAATGTTGATGGTTCGATACTGAACCATAGGTATGGATCGGTACCGGTCCATAAGATAATTTTATGGGTTAGCTTCGATGCTTTGAGTGATGATGACTTGTTGTTATCTTCTTGTTTTCAACATCCATTGCATTGATAGAAGCTTGTTTCTGATCAATATGACGGATTGGTGGAGGAATCGAGTTGCTAATTTCATATGCCTAAGGAAATTGATAGAGAATTGCATGCAATCGATCCAATAGAACTTGAATCAGGTTGCTACCATCAACATTTAAGGATAGAAGGAAATTGGAGCATTTTTGGTGGATTTCTACAGGTCGGTGCTGACCTATATGGATGGAGCGATACGGATAGAAGGAAACTAAGAGAATAACTTAGCCTCGCTCAACCGATCGAACATATCTTCAATCCTTGATAGTGGATATCGATTCTTTATCGTCTTCTCATTCAGCTTATGATAGTTGATATATAGCCTTGACAATTAGTTCGGATCTTAGCAAATACAGTGGCTGCTCCCCAAGGAAAACTACTTGGTCTAATAAAACTCTTACCTTCCAAATCTACCAACCGATCTCCAACTCCCTCATCTCTGTTGGAGTCATTCTGCTTGGCGGCCTACTTACCGCTTCTGCTCTAGGCACTAAATCAATCCGAAACTCAATAGCTCATTTCGGTGGTAATCCAACTACAGGCTCAAACACATACGTGAATTCTCTAACTACGAAAATACGATTCAACTCATCTTCTAACTCCATAATACCCAGCAAAGCATTCACCTCACAGCTAGGGTTTTCTACGGTACAAACTATTCGATCACTATGATCTGGGTGTCTAAGTGATATTTTCCTATCTAGGAAAAATATCCTAGCATCGTAATTAGTTAACCAATCCATTCCCAATATAATTCCAAACCCAAAAAAGTCAGATACATGCAAACCATAAACAAAGGTGTAATCAAGCAAGTCAAGCTCTTAGTGATCACATTTCATCCCAAACGTCGCATACCCTCCTATCGGATTTGCAACTCTAAGGAAGTAACCAAATATGTGGGTTCTAGTTTAAGTTTATCCACAAGCATCGAAATATAAAAGATTGAGATGCACTAGTATCAAATAAAACGCTAACAGATGTATCATAATCTGAAGAATACCTCCTAACACAGCCTTTCCCTTCTCCTGCACCATCGGCTTTGAAGTAGCAGCGTCCAATGCAGACATTTGGCCTTTGTATCCTTTAGTAGACTCTTTGCACTAGTTCTTGTAGTGGCCGATCTGATCACAATTAAAATGCCTAATGTTCTTCTTTTCAGTCACCTCCTTTCCTTTTCCTTTTCAGGTACAACACTCATGAGCATAATGACCTTTCTTGTCGCACTTATAGCAGACCACCTCAGGCTCTCCTTTCTTTGTTACACTTACTTTCTAAGTATTCTTTTTATGGAAAACTTTATCTTTAGGCACTATCCGACCTGGATCTCCTTCTTATTCTTCTTCTCCAAACAAGCTAACATCTCCTCATGTCTCAACGTCATTTGCACTGCCACATCACACAGGTCTCTGATGTGCAGCAATGTAACCCTAGCCAACTCCAGCCTCAAAGCTCTAATAAACGTTTTGTTCCTTTTCAACACAGTGTCAATAGTGGCATACCCGTAGCGTGCTAACTCTTCGAATCTATTAGCATATTCCAGAACTGCCATTTCTCTTAGTTCCAGCTCAGAAAACTTTTTGACCAACAAAGACTGTGCCATTACTGACATGAATCTTTCTTGAAACATCCTCCTGAACTCTACCTACGTCATAGTCTCTTCATCCATACCAGTAGTTACAGTATTTCACCAAAACAAACCAGCTCCTTGAAGCTATCTTGAAGCAAGTCTTTTTTATGCTCGTCAATGAGCCCTAGGTCGGCAAAAATACTCTGAAATTGTAGCAACTAGTTTTCCACTTTGATAGCATCCTCCGTTCCGATAAATGGCTTTCCTCCAAGCCAAATATAGTCTCTGCTCAAGTTAGCATACTGATTGACCATCAGAGCTTTCTGAACTCCTCCTCCAGCATCGTTTCCTCCAACAACCACGACAGCGATCCCAGCTTGCATCATGTTTACGAAAAATTGATACGTGGCTCCCATGTCAACTTGGGGAACCCCGGCACCAACATTCTGCGCCTGAGCCTGATCTCTTCTAGCTTTTGGTCGGGCATTTCCATTAGTGGTGTGATGTCTCCTCCTAGATTAACTCTACCGCTCCTTACATTCATATCTATATTCAAGCTTCGTGACATACAGAAGAAGAGCCTAACAAAGAAAGGAGTCTAGAGATAAAGCCTATACTTATACATAGCAAATACAAGTACACTACTATAGCGTTATCCCGTACCCCGATCCAAACTCTAATTCCTAAGGTTAATATTATCAAAAAATAATTTTTAATTAAAGTATTTCATAAACCTATGCTCCGATACTAAATTGTAACATCCCTATCTAGAGGCCCAAAGCTAAGCGCTATAGATGCTGCAGTCATCTATAGTATTAACTTCCGATGACTAAATACGGCTGTGTTAATGGTATCTAAAATATCAAAAGCAGTTGAATATGAAACAAATCACAGATTTAAAAACAATATTTATCCATTACATTTTAAAACAGATGTACCATATTCAGATTACATAATCCAGACGTTTCTAGGCAATGATAAATTAAACTTATTACAGAATACGCCAAGAGCGACATATGAAGATGCCCCCTCGGATGATCAGAGTCATATAGTTATAATTGACTTAATACATGCACAGTGGAAATAAACATAAAACAAAGAACTGCAACTCCTAAATAGCTATTCGTTAGCCTCTTGCTCGCCTCCGGTAGCTTTATTTGTCATCCTACTAAAACTTGAAAGAACCTCAACCCTTAGCCTGCTCAAATCAATTTTGAGCACCCGAGAGTTTATGGGGAAAACATAAACTTCGAGTCAGACATAAAGCCTTGTGTGAATAATACTATACATCCCAGTTATTAATGTTAAGTGAGACAACGCCGCTTAGCGGAAAGGATTTACCCTCATTAACATTTTTTTAAAACACATATTTTGCAAAGGGGCATTTCACTAGAAGGACAAACTTTGCAGTCCAATTAGTTTCTAGGACACACATCCAAAAAAATTAATTTCAAGGCCAAAGTCAACAAAGTAATTACTTTTAAGGACAAAGTTAGCAGTCCAATTACTTTCAAGGACATAATTTCATAGGTTTTTAGGCCTTAAAAACTAATTATTTTGCATTTTGTCCTTAAAAGTAATTATTTCACTTGTGTGTCCTAGAAACTAATTGCACTTGCTAAAAAGGCCCTTGTGGCTAATTTTCACTTTTGCAAAACTTTTTCTTGCAACCAAAACTAGTTAAACACTGTAAAGCATCATTATGTAAACATACATATCAAGTAATAAAGAACTATCCATTTAAACACTTTAGTTTTGTTTGACTAACTATTAACCTTTGGCTGACTCGGGCCTACCAGACAACATAGAAAAATAATCTAACATCAATTAGGCACACCTCTTTTGGACGGTCTGTCCTTAACTATCTGTTAAATACTTCTCTTCTGGACGATCTGTCCTTAACTTAACATCTCCCAAGGTCAGCTGATCCTAATAGTTTTACGGGCTCGCCAATAACCTATCTATATACAAATATATATTCCCTTCTATGTGTAATCATAATTTTAGAATTATTTGTGACAAAGCCCTACACATTGGAATTTTGGACTAAATTATCTGGGCCAATAGATAATGTATAGGGCGCGACCTTATACCAGTCCCATTTGGTATTATCATATCTAAGTCATTTTACTTGGGGATATCTTCCTAAAACATTCCATGAAAACCTTTTCTCAAATTGAATTAAAACCTTTAAATCAAACTCATACAAGGAAAATACATATACTCTATGCTTTACTCAAAATCACCTTGCCATGTTATACATACTCTTCTCGAATCTTTGTTGCTGAAAACCTTATAACATTTGAAAGCAACCCTTCGGGTCCTATTGAAAGTACCCCTTTCGAAACCATTCATATAAACCTTTCAAAACCATTGAAATTCATTTTTCCTTCGAAAGCTAAAACCTTAGACATCCCTCTTTAATACCAATAAACATTGCTTTTCGAAAACATAGGAAAAATCTTTCCTTTAAACCATTCAAAACCATTGGAAAACCTTTCCTTTAAACCTTTCGAAACTATTGGAGAATCTCCCTGTCGAAACCTCATTAAAAACCTTAAACTCTTCGAAAGCATTTTGGTTCAATTTAAAACATATGGAAAACACCCTTCGAAATCATTCAACACTAACTAGTCGAAACCTTTGGGTTATTCTTCAAAAATCGGTAAGGGTCACAAGAAACAGAGTCAAAAGCTTACTCTTCCGAAAGTCATAATTAAGTAGAGAAGTGATGGTGTCGAAAGGCAGAAAGCAGGAGCAACCTTAACGCTTTCGAAAATTCTAAAATAATTTTAAAAAATCCTTTTCAATATGTTTTCTAACATATATTAATTTTAGACCCAAACTAATTTTAATTTAACCGTAATTATTTATAACCCAATAAATTATTTTCTTTTGTAGAAAATTAATATATAATCCACATTAATTTTAGACAATTATGAAAATTGAAATTCATCTCTAAAATATCATTTCTGATCTACATTTATATTTTTGAGGCTTTTGGATGTTATTTCATAGGGTTTTCATATAAACATATCATAAAAACTAATATGAACATTTATAAATCATCAACAAGCATTTATAAACTTTCAATCATCTAAAACATGGCATATCTTACAAAAATCATTTCGGTTTATCCTTAAATCTAAAAACTATAAGAAAAATGGGATTTAATGTTGAATAATTTGATTTACTTCTTCCACTTGAAAATCGTAGCTTTTCCTTCTCTTGTGATTGAAAACGGTGGCTGGCATTAGGGGATTTTTGCTTCATAAAATGAAATGAACGTATGTCTAATTTCCTAAGGATTTAAGGTATAAGTTCTATCATTTTCCTATTTTTCCCTCCCCTATTTCCTAACACTTATATTCATGCTATCTCATTTTGATTTACCTTTGACATGGCACGGCTATCCTTAGTTAGATCAAATCTCAATCTATTAATCATCTTGCATTATTTTATTTTATTTGGCTAATTAAATATTCAATATAATGTTACTAAAAATATGAGGTGTTACAATCTCCCTTCCTTAAAGAATTTCGTCCTCGAAATTACAATAAGGTACACAACAAAAAAATCAAAGTAAAACATACCATCAAACAAATCAGATAAGTGTCTTTAATCTTGCTCTCAGTTTCCCAACTACAGTCTCTAGCATCGTCACTCCATTAGACTTTCACTAATTTGATTGTTTTGTTTCTCAACTTTTTGTCATCTCTCTCGACTATCCAGATAGGCTTCCTAACTATAGTCATGTTTGGTTCCACTACTAAATCTTATAACATAGTAGGTATTATAGTAATGTCTAGATCCCTAATACATTTCCTTAAATGAGATACATGGAAAATATCGTCGACTCTCTCCAAATTACTCGGTAACTCTACTCTATATGCGAGTTTCCTGATCCTATCTAAAATAGAAAATGGTCCTATAAATCTTGGTGCTAACTTTCCCGTCTTTCCGAACCAGATAACAACTTTCATTGACGATAC
Organism: Allium cepa; assembly: GCA_030765085.1. Classification (NCBI taxonomy): domain Eukaryota; kingdom Viridiplantae; phylum Streptophyta; class Magnoliopsida; order Asparagales; family Amaryllidaceae; genus Allium; species Allium cepa. The sequence continues at coordinate 562,071,519 of CM060938.1, forward strand.
TTTGATGAAAACATGATCTCCAATAGAGAACTTTAAGTCTTTTCGTCTTCTATCTGCATAGATTTTCTGCCTAGACTGAGCTTTCTACATTTTTGCCCTTATTAGCTCAATCTTTTCTGTTGCTTCTTTTATCAAACCAGGACAAAGAACCAATCTATCCCTGTCTCTAACCAACATGCAGGGGATTTGCATAGTCATCCATACAAAGCCTCAAAAGGTGCCATTCCTATACTAATTCGATAATTTTTGTTATACAAAAACTCGAAAAGATGTAGGTGATCTTCCTATGATCCCCTAAAGTCCAATACACATGCTCTCAAAAAGTCCTCCAAGATTTTATTAACCCTTTCTGTTTGCCCATCGGTCCGTGGATGGCAAACAGTACTCATCTTAAACTTGGTTCCTAAACTCTACTAAAGCTTTTCCAGAACTCGCTAGTGAATAAGGAATCTCTATCACTAACAATACTACTAGGAATTCCATGATGTCTAACCACTTTCTTCATAAATAACTTAGCCAATGCAAACACCGTCTTATTTGCCTTAACCGGAATGAAATGGGCACTCTTGGACAATCTGTCCACTATGACTCATTCCCTCTATTAGATCTTGGCAACCCATCAATGAGATCCATAGAAAGGGAATATCATTTCCATATTAGAATATCCAATGGCTGAAGCAATCCACTTGGCTTTTGATGTTCGGCTTTTACCTACTGACAGTTCAAACATTGTTTCGTGCATAAGCCAACATCCCTATTCATTCCTTCTCAGAAGAAACTTCTCTTCATATGCTTATACATCTTCGTTCCTCCTGGATGGATAGTGAACTTTAAATGATGGCATTCCTCTAAGACTTTCTTTTTTATGTCTCCCATGTTCTATAAAAACATAATATGTCCTTCTTTCTCAACCACCCGTTCTGGTCAAGGTTGAAATCCTTCAAGTCATTGCTTTCCATTCCTTCCCTTAACATTCTGATCCGTTTAGTCAAAACTGGATCCTTACCCTTTTTAGGAGTTATCTTCTTAATCAATACCGATCGAACTTCAAAACAAGACAACCTAGCAGATCCTCCACTAGACTCAGCCTTAGTTCTCCATTGTACTTTGCAAGCGGACAATGCTTCTAAGTCATTCCATTCCACTATCATAGCTAACACTACATTTTGATGCCTTCTACCGAGGGCATCTGAAACCTTGTTGCCTTTTCCCGGTGTGTACTCTATTCCAAAATCATAAGCAGCTAGAAACTCCAACCATCTTTGCTGCCTTATATTTAGCTCCTTTTGAGAGGACGGTACTTCAATGACTTATGATCTTTATAAAGCTCAAACCTCTCTCCCAAAAGGTAATTCCTCTACTCCTTAAATGCAAAAATAACTGTAGCTAACTCCAAGTCATGCATCAGATACCAAATCTCATGCGGTCTAAGCTATCTAGAAGCGTAGGCAATCACTTTATCCTTCTATGTTAGTACAACTCACAACCCAGTACCACACGCATCAGTATAAAAACCTAAATCTTGATTCTCCTCCAAAGCCACTAACATAGGTACATGGGTAAGTATGTGTTTCAAGCTTTGGAATTCTTCCTTACGCTTATCGATCCACACAAACTTTATATCATTTTGTGTTAGCTTGGTCATCGGTGCAGCTATCCGTGAAAAATCCTTTATAAACCTTCGATAATATCCGGCCAATCCTAGGAAACTTCTTACCTCAGTTACCATTTTTGGTCTCTTCCAATTATTAACAGCTTAAATCCTTTCTGGATCAATTGAATGGCACTTTGAAAACTTTGCACTTAGCTGATGCTGCCTCAGCATTTCAAGCACAACTCTAAGATAAGCCTCATGATCCTTCTCATCTTTAGAGTATATTAGAATGTCATCTATAGAAAACAACACGAACTTATCCAAGTGCTCTTGGAAAATTTGGTTCATCAAATCTACAAAGAATGCCGGTGCATTAGTGAGTCCGAACGGCATAACTAACCATTCGTATGACCCATATCTCATCATGAACGCCGTTAAAGGGACAATATCTTTTGCCACTCTAAGCCGATGAAATCTTGCCACCAAATCCACCTGAGAGAATATCTTAGCCCCACTCAGCTGATCGAACAAATAGTCAATCCTTGATAGTGGATATCAATTCTTTATCGTCTTCTCATTCAGCATGCGATAATCATTACAAAGCTTTAACGGTCCATTTGGTTTCTTAGCAAATACATGGCTGCTTCCCTCGAACTACTTGGTTTAATAAAACTCTTACCTTCCATTTGGATCTTGGATAATCGTACTGTGACAGGTGGTACCCCAGTGCCTAGTCATTGGTTGGAAATCCATTCTTCCTACGAGCCTTGTACCAGTTTTTGTTTGTATTACCCACTCTGTGGCTAGTAGCTGGAATTTAATGAATGTAACAATTTTGGCTACTTTATAAGTATTTGTATATAGACCCTATTGTACTATCAGAGGATTTCTATAAAAATTGTTTCAGCTATCGTAAGGTGAAAACCCGAAATGTTTATTTGTGGCGTGGTCTTACGAGATGCTTTCGTTTTCAAATAATTTTTGAACTTTAATAATCAATTGGGTGTGATTTTCTCACGCTGGTATTCCAGACTGACTCGGGTGTTATTTAACTGTAATGCTCAGGTCAGACTGAGTATTATAGGGTACAAGATATGAATGCCATGGAGCTCAGGAGACGAGCTGGATGACGATACGTATTTCCGTACTTGTTTATGTATATATATTCCGCTGTGTTGAGTTGTTGTGTATCCATTCATATGTTATTGATGTTGAGCTGTGATTGATGTACTCTGATGATGTAATATATATAAACAGAGATATTTGATTTTGAGTAAAGATCATTTATTATCTATTATATTTTATTCCGCTATGATGGTTAGATTCTGTTGTTGTTTTCTATTTTCTTCTTCTACCTCTTCTTCTTTAACCCAAATGGTTTGTATTTCTGTACAACTTGAGTTGATTTAGGTAGACTAGTGTTGACTCAAGGGGTATGGATTTGCGGGCCGTTACACTTGGTATCAGAGCATAGGTTGGAGATAACCTTGGCTCTGGTGGGAATTACTCATTTAAATTAGAGTCCGTAGTACTCTAGAATGAGTTTGAGCGTAATAATAGATATGAGCGTGTATTTGTTAGTGAATATAAATTGTTTTAATATTGTGTTGATTGGTTTATTGAGTGGCATATGAACCTTCGTCGGCACAGTCTATACAACTGTATCGAAGGGGTTTCTAAACACTTGAATAGAATAATCGACGCGGTATTGTTTTAAATGTGGGTAAATGAAATAATTTTACCCAAAATATATTTTGATATAAAGAAAAGTTTTTGTAAATTATTTTAGCTAATATATGGTTGCTTGGATGTTAGAGATGATAATATTAAATTATTATCATCGTTGTGTAAAAATTTAACTTGAAATTGAAAATATAACCAAAGTTTAAGGGAATAAATTCATTATCAAACGAAATTTCTAAATATGAATTATAAATGTAAATTATAAATTGAAATATAATCAAATGGAAATTTGTACAAGCATAAACTATACAAACGCATTATAGTTAAAATTTGAATTAAAATAGAATTTGAAACTTTAAAACCCCGGAGATTTTGGAAGTATTTTGAAGATAAATAGTAGCATTGTTGTTTTTAGAGTATTTTTGAAAGGAAATTGTTTCAAATAAATTTTGGGAAGGATGTAGCATTAAATTCACTTTAGTCGCTGGAAACTAACTTCGGTGATGACTACAGCATCATCGATGTTCATTTTCGAGTTTCTAAGTGACGGATTGCTGCCAAATTGATTTGTTCAGGAAAATGTAACGACCCAGAATTTTTAACAATTTAATTTGAGAATATTTAATTTATTTTAAATTTCTGAATGATGGTTTGGATTGAATTTTCCATATAACTTTGAATTTGACGATTAAATTTTAGAATTTAATCTATTGAAAGTTGAATAAAAATTTAAATCTTCAATTTTAAGCCGATTAAAAATATTTCAAAGGCTTGTGAAATTCATATTGATAATATTGAAGATTATAGAAGCTTCAGAATTGAATTTGGAAGTGAATTGTTCAGTTTTGAAATTAAATCGTTTGAATCGATATTCAAAAATAGCCGTCCGAGGCCCATTCTCGGAATTCGACGAAATCAGTTCCATTGGGTCCGTAATATTGAATTATTACCGGATTTCAAATTTCGTATTTTTCGGAGTTTATATGTGAGCATACGACATATAAACGCATTGAAATTTTAAAACGAATTCAATATTCAATTTGAATTTAGAAATAAAATTTGTCAACATCAGTACACGTTCCTCCTTAAAACACTCTCCGCTGTTTCAGCCTACAACCATGCCTATAATCACGAAATAAATCGTGCCAAACATACTTCGTTAGTTTTAAGTACCTAGCCCCTCCTTCTCTAAATCCATTCAAACCAAAACATCAGAGGAAAAAAAAATGGCCGAAGCCCCAAATTCTAAAGCGCGATTCACTGACGCGAGGGGCGGCTGCATCGGCGAGGCGTTCGATCGAGAAGGCGGCGCTGGGGGCTTTGCGATGAGGGTTGGATAGCGGCGGCGTGGGGATTCTCGAGCGCACGCGTATGGAGCTCGAGTTGATGGCGGCGGCTACTCACGAGGCAGTGGGTCGCGATGCAGATTCGAGGCGCGCGCGCGCAAGGCAGGGGATGTCGAGGCGCGCGCAGACGTGGGGATGCGGTGTCGCGATTGAGGCAGTGACGGTCGAGGATGATCGATGTCGGCGCGAGATGTTGGTGATGGCTATTGTCGATTGCAGTAAGGTATTCCATTATTTTAATTTAATATATATACTTAAATGCAGTATTTAAAATAAAATATAAAAAAATCTGTTGAAAAAGTTTAAAACAGTAAGGTTTAAAAATTATTTTTGTCTTGAGTTTAATATATACATATATGTATATATAGGTCGAATATTTTGATTTATAAAGTTATGTTAAAAACTAAAATAATAAGGTGATAGATTTATTTAATTAACCTATTTATTTATCTTAGTTATTGAGAAAAAAAAAATCTATTTTAAATCACTAAAAATAATCTGTAAAAAGAAAATTTGTTAGAAATTTAAATTTATTAGATTATTAGAAAATTTTCAGTTAGAGATATGTATAGAAAAATATTAGTTCAGATTATTATATTGAGAATAAATTTTTAGATAAAATAAAATCTGTTAAATGAAAATAAATATTCAATTGGATTTGATAAATTGTTGAAGTTAAAATTTTAAAGACGGGAATATTATTTTTAGAATGTGAAAAGTGTGTATAAAAAGAGAATTAGTATTAAATTTAAATTTTTATTTAAATAAATTTATTAAAAAGGAATTTGTTAATGGAAATATAGTTTAAGATTTAATTTTTAAATAAATTTATAAACGAAAAAAAATTAATTGTTAGATTTGTTCAAATTTAAAATCGTTAAACAATTTAATCCATTGAAAAGAAATTGTTTTAAAAAAAGGAATTAGTTAGTTAAAATTAAATCTATAGTTAATTAAATTATTTAAAGGAAGATTTGAAAATAAAAAAATATACATAAGCAGTTTTTAAATTATATACATATATACGAGAATTTGGAAATATTGATTTACTAAGATATTTTGAAAATGTAATAAAGGATTACAGTCTGCTTATTTTTAAATTTAGATTTAAATAATTAGTTAATTAAATCTATTGAACGAAAATTGGTGATTTGAATTTTTCAAATATTAAAGAAAATCATGGGTTAATTTAAATTAAATTTACAAAAGGAGAATTTGTTCAAAATTTAATTGAAAGATAATAAAGATATTGTATAAAAAAGGAGGAGATTTGTTTAAAAAAATAAAATTGGTTAGTTAAATAAATTTATCGAAAGAATTTGATTTAAAGATATTAATTTAAAGTAAAATAATTAGTTAAAATAAATTTATTTAAGAAGAGATTGGTTTAAATAAAACTATTGATTAATTAAACAATCAAGAACAAAATTTATTATTCGATTATTTCGAATATTAATAAATTGTGTAAATATTTATACAAGGTATAAATCAAGAAAAATCAAGTCAAGATGGAAAATGGATTGCAAATGAAAGCTAAGGTGAGAACTTCTCACTCTAAAGGATTTATTTAAATTTTAAATAGTTAGATTTAAAATTGTTAGTTGTGTTGATTGAATGATTGAATGATGATTGTTATATATAGTTATTGGATGTGAATAGACCCTATACGCCTTTAGTAAGCGGAGGTTATTTATTACACCCATATACCGCGATGTTCCACCTCGAAGTGGAATTGGTATTATATTATATATATAGCAATATATATATTGGCATATGTATATATTGCAGTTGATTGATTTCCCGCATTGTATAGCGGATGAGACCCTATTGCGCCGTTAGTAAGCGGATAATATTTATAAAATCCCATATACCGCGATATTCCGTCTCGAAACGGAATTGGTATTGTGCTAATGTCTGTGGATGCAGGGAAACAGGTTGGAGGGATCCAACTGGATTCCTCACAAATATTTATTGATTTTAGATATTGTGATGTTTGTTTGTTTATCATATCGATATATGATATTGGAAAGTCGTGATTGACTATTTGATGTGTTGCATCATCGGATCCAATTTTTGGAAGTTTAAAAATAATGATTTTGATTTTTAAGGGATTTCTAAAGTGATTTTTGAAAGTATACGATTTATAAATATTTTTGAAATTGATTCATCTTAAATAAATAAACGTTATAATTTTAATATTATAAAAATTATGATTTTTGAGAAATACAGTTAAAAGTTGATTTTTGAAAATATGGGATTAGTGATTTTATAAAATAGTTTGAACTGGGATTTCTGAATTTATTATAAGAAGTTTAAAAATAGGGTTTATAAAATTATTATTTTACAAATCAAAATGATGAAATTATAAGGAGTTGAAAGACGTTTTAAAATAGTAATATAAATTGTTTTATATTAAAAAGATTTATAAATTGATATTTATAAATTAAAAATATTGGAATTATAAAACGAGCTTTTATAAGTGTTAGAATGAATTGTGAATGAATTTCATAAATGAATGAAATTTATAGAATTATAACGGTGAAGTTATAAATGGAATTTTATAAACAGTAGGTTTATAAAATTTGTAAAGTTATTTAAAAGAATAGATTTTGGATAAATTATAAGTGTTTGACTTATAATATGAATTTTTATTATATCAATGTGATATGAATTGAGATAGGTTAATAAAGGAATTTATAAAAGGAGTTGATATAAAATAAATAGAATAGAATTTATAAACGTTGTTTTATAAATTCGAAACGACTTACTTTGATAAGTAAATAGTTGTAAATTGTTAATAGAGTTATATTCACGTTTTGAATAGTGAATAATCCTTTAAAATAAAAGGAATAGAAATGATGAAATTGGTTAATAGGTATATTCACGTTTTTGAATAGTGAATAATATATTTAAGAAAATGTTTTGGATGTGATGTTTTAAATAGAATTAAAACGATCTAAAGATGTTTTAAAAATGTATAGAGATTCGAAATCGTAGATTTCAACATTCATTGTTGAAATAGACGTTTTCGAGAAATAAAAGGGAAATGGTAGATTATAACACTGTTGTTATAATAGATGATTTCCGAAAGGAAATGTTTTGTATAGTATTGGGATTTATATATCTATTTTAATTTCGAATCCCTATACTAGTGATTTTGGGTTGTCGTAACGATGTTTTACGCAACATTCGTTTTGGCCCAAATAAATATGTTTAAGAGAATGATTTCCTTAAAGAATGAAATATATACTTAATTTCGATTAAAGTATATAGGATATTTTCCAAGTGTAGAAAAAAAAGGATTGTGAATTACTTATTTAATAAATACGAAAATGTTTTCCAATATAAAGTGAATATGTTGAGAATTTATCTTTTTGAAGATAAATTGAAATGAATAATTGAAAATCGTATATTCATAGATATTTTGGGAATATAAATTCATTTTGGAATTTATGAATAAAAAGGGGAATTTGTTTAAAAATAAATGTTGATTTTTTTTTGAAGTGTGAAAACTATATATCTAGTAAAGATATTTTTGGGGAATAAATAATTTGGAAAAATTTTTTGGAATCAGGTGATGTGTGCATATCTATTGATAGTTTAATAACCGACTATCAATATTTACCTTTGAATGGTATTTGTTGTGATTTGCTTGAAATTGGATGCCACACTTATTTTTTTTAAAATAAGCGCTCACTATTCGGGTTAACCGGGAAAGGACCTTGGGGTCGTATAACCCATTCCGAATATGTGATACGTCGTTATGAATTGCATTTGAAGATCGGTGTTGAAGACCGGATATTTTCAAAAACGTAAGGGTTTCTTGTTGATTGTCTCTGCACTGGCTGATCCCCGGTATTGAGATCTCCATATGTGATGGGAAATCCGAACGTGATTAGAGATTATTCGGATTGCAAGGACTTCTTTGTAAGTGCCTTCGGTTCTGTTCGAGCCCGGAACAGACTTGTATGGATTGTGTGTCTGACATTACAAATTGAGATATAAAGCCGATTTCTTTCAAATATATTTCTGTTGGTGGCGGAGAATTTATTCTCTTAGCTTAACACCCTTCTCTGAGACGTACGAGCTCAGAGGTTATATAGTTGAAGGTTATCAGCGATATATTCCCAATTTTGGTAATGTGACATGCTGAGTGTTGCTGTGAAATGATCATTGTGTTGATTATTTGAGATAGGATCATTTTTTTGATCGTCTATCTTGGTGATCATTTCTATGATCATTTGTTGACCCAAAGCATGGCTTTTGTATAAAGTATGTTTTTGTGGACGAGACTTCGTCGAGCCTCACACCCCGGAATGGTCAAAACAGGAAAGATGCGGCAAGGTTATGAGGGGTAGCGCCCTTTAGGATGTGTGCATTTCCTTCTGGAAAAGAGTGGTATCATGGTATGGAGCCCAGATACTTACTCATGTTGAAAACACTTTATGATTGTCTGAATTGATTGCGAGCGCTCGGTTGAAAGGTCCCAAAGGACCGGGGGATGGCATATTCGGTCAGTTGTTACTCAGTTAGGGGTAACCCGGCCTTGTGTTGGTAGAGATCCGGTTTGGTTATCGGGGATGTCCATCCAGAGGCATTCTCATGTGGCAATGGGAAGTTCCTTGGCCTGATCATTCGTTGGAAATCCAAAGAAACAATACGAGACTTGTACGGTTTTAGTTGTAGAACCTGCCATTTAAAATGGTAGCTATAGTAAGCATAATATAATGGTACCTATGCTGGCTAAGGTTTATATTCTACTTTCGAAATATCTTCTACACTATGCACTAACAATAATATCAAAATTGATTTGATTTTAATACGTATCAAGCATCTTTGACTAACATAAGAAGAAATCTTCCCCAAGTCTGTGTTTGCATTGTGTGTGTGGCGGGAGGTCTTATGGTAGTCTCATTTTTAAAAGCATTGCGAATTGATTTTAAAAAATATTCCTCTACTTTATTTTAAAGATAAATAAACTGTTTTTGAGTTCCCACACCAGTCACATGACTGACTCAGAGTTTATTGTTTTCCTTCCTAAACTCTGGGTGCCCACCAATTTCCACACGGGCAGTCAAGAGTTGGGTTTATCAGGATATTATGGAATTCAGGAGTTGCTGAAGGCAAGCTGGATGGTATGGCGTATTACTAGTTTATATAGTAGTTCTTTTTCCGCTGCATTGTTTGATGTTATACACTCTGATGATATGATGTAATGAAATGTAATGTAATAACTGATATAGTTCTTTGTTTAAAGATTATTCATTTATCTATTATATGTTGTTCCGCTGCGAATTGTGAGATTCTGATGTTGTTCTGTTTTCTGCTTTCTTTTCTCTCTATTTTCTATCTTCTTTTCTCTCTTCTACCTCTTTCTTTTTCTTTTCTTCTTTCTTAAAACCATAACATTTCGGGTTTCCAGCCTTCGATTTCTCGGCAGTCGATAAAGTGAGTATCGATGTTGAATTTTCGAAAGTCGAAAATTTTCGAGACGTTACATTTGGTATCAGAGCATATGGTTAAGCGACAACCATGGTTCTGTTGGGTGTTACTCATTAGAGATAGAGTCAGCAGTACTCTAGAATGAATTTGAGTGTAATAATAGATATGAGCGCGTATTTGTTAGTGAATATAAAATTGTTTTTAAATCGGGTAAAAAAGATAATTTTGCCCAAAACTATTTTTGTATAGAAAAGAAATGATTTTCTATGAATTATTATAGTATATGGTTGCATGATTGTTAGGAAGGGATAATATTGAATTATTATCATTAGTATATGGAATTAAATAAAATAAAATGGATTGATTTCAAGTAAACTAACTTGATAAATTATTAATTCATGGACTAATGAATTGGAATTTGAATTGGTTAAATTAAAGTTTAGTCGTAAGCTAAATTTTAAGATAAATTTGAACTTGTATATAAATTCAAGTAAGTAAAAGAAATAAATTGAAATTCCCTTTGTTAGTAATTAAGCAAATTCGAGATGAATTGAATATGGGAATTGAAAATTGAAATGAATAAGTGAATGTACTAATTGAAAGGAATTAGTAAATGAAAGTTAATCGTTAGAATTCAATATTTAGAATTGAGAATTGAATTCAAATAGAATTGAAATTGTGAATTGAATTGAAATGTAAAATTTAATGAAATTGGATATGTAACTCCAATAGTGAAGTAAAAATGTATAAGAAGCATAATAGGAAATTTTGTAATGAATTTGCAAAATGGTTTGAATATTGGATTTGGATGCTACTACTAGCAGGTTATACAGGTATATAAAGGAATTGAGATTTTGATTTCAAAGATAAAATTGAATTGCTCGACAAAAAGGTACGTATTTCAATTTCAGTATAAAATTTGATGATTTTCTTCTCCAGCCACTTGGCTTTCTCTTTTCTTTTTGATTCTGAGGGGCCGTGGTGCCGTTTTGTAGTTGTACTGAGCTAGCCGCGCAGAGGAGACGCTGGCGAAATTTTTCGAAAATTTAGGGTGTTAGAAAAAAAATTTGAGAAATTTTGAAAGTTTGAAATTTGAATTTGAATTTAAATTTGAATTGGAAGTAAACAATGTTGTTTGAAACTTATAAGTAAAGTTGGAAAGCTAGTTGAAATGATAGTGAATCTCTAGTAAAAAGATTTAGGTTAGTAAGTTGATAAAACTATTTGAATTTGTGAAAAATAATAGACGGGATAAGGGCATTCTTCTTAACTTGCAATTTCGGGACGAAATTCTTTTAAGGGGGGAAGATTGTAACGCCAGAATTTTTAACAATTTAATTTGAGAATATTTAATTTATTTTAAATTTCTGAATGATGGTTTGGATTGAATTTTCCATATAACTTTGAATTTGACGATTAAATTTTAGAATTTAATCTATTGAAAGTTGAATAAAAATTTGAATCTTCAATTTTAAGCCGATTAAAAATATTTCAAAGGCTTGTAAAATTCATATTGATAATATTGAAGATTATAGAAGCTTCAGAATTGAATTTGGAAGTGAGTTGTTCAGTTTTGAAATTAAATCGTTTGAATCGATATTCAAAAATAGCCGTCCGAGGCCCAGTCTCGGAATTCGACGAAATCAGTTCCATTGGGTCCGTAATATTGAATTATTACCGGATTTCAAATTTCGTATTTTTCGGAGTTTATATGTGAGCATACGACATATAAACGCATTGAAATTTTAAAACGAATTCAATATTCAATTTGAATTTAAAAATAAAATTTGTCAACATCAGTACACGTTCCTCCTTAAAACACTCTCCGTTGTTTCACCCTACAACCACGCCTATAATCACGAAATAAATCGTGCCAAACATACTTCGTTCGTTTTAAGTACCTAGCCCCTCCTTCTCTAAATCCATTCAAACCGAAACATCAGAGAAAAAAAAAATGGCCGAAGCCCCAAATTCTAAAACGCGATTCACTGACGCGAGGGGCGGATGCATCGGCGAGGCGTTCGATCGAGAAGGCGGCGCTGGGGGCTTTGCGATGAGGGTTGGATAGCGGCGGCGTGGGGATTCTCGAGCGCACGCGTATGGAGCTCGAGTTGATGGCGGCGGCTACTCACGAGGCAGTTGGTCGTGATGCAGATTCGAGGCGCGTGCGCGCAAGGCAAGGGATGTCGAGGCGCGCACAGACGTGGGGATGCGGTGTCGCGATTGAGGCAGTGACGGTCGAGGATGATCGATGTCGGCGCGAGATGTTGGTGATGGCTATTGTCGATTGCAGTAAGGTATTCCATTATTTTAATTTAATATATATACTTAAATGCAGTATTTAAAATAAAATTAAAAAAAATCTGTTGAAAAAGTTTAAAACAGTAAGGTTTAAAAATTATTTTTGTCTTGAGTTTAATATATACATATATGTATATATAGGTCGAATATTTTGATTTATAAAGTTATGTTAAAAACTAAAATAATAAGGTGATAGATTTATTTAATTAACCTATTTATTTATCTTAGTTATCGAGAAAAAAAAATCTATTTTAAATCACTAAAAATAATCTGTAAAAAGAAAATTTGTTAGAAATTTAAATTTATTAGATTATTAGAAAATTTTCAGTTAGAGATATGTATAGAAAAATATTAGTTCAGATTATTATATTGAGAATAAATTTTTAGATAAAATAAAATCTGTTAAATGAAAATAAATATTCAATTGGATTTGATAAATTGTTGAAGTTAAAATTTTAAAGACAGGAATATTATTTTTAGAATGTGAAAAGTGTGTATAAAAAGAGAATTAGTATTAAATTTAAATTTTTATTTAAATAAATTTATTAAAAAGGAATTTGTTAAAGGAAATATAGTTTAAGATTTAATTTTTAAATAAATTTATAAACGAAAAAAAATTAATTGTTAGATTTGTTCAAATTTAAAATCGTTAAACAATTTAATCCATTGAAAAGAAATTGTTTTAAAAAAAGGAATTAGTTAGTTAAAATTAAATCTATAGTTAATTAAATTATTTAAAGGAAGATTTGAAAATAAAAAAATATACATAAGCAGTTTTTAAATTATATATATATATACGAGAATTTGGAAATATTGATTTACTAAGATATTTTGAAAATGTAATAAAGGATTACAGTCTGCTTATTTTTAAATTTAGATTTAAATAATTAGTTAATTAAATCTATTGAACGAAAATTGGTGATTTGAATTTTTCAAATATTAAAGAAAATCATGGGTTAATTTAAATTAAATTTACAAAAGGAGAATTTGTTCAAAATTTAATTGAAAGATAATAAAGATATTGTATAAAAAAGGAGGAGATTTGTTTAAAAAAATAAAATTGGTTAGTTAAATAAATTTATCGAAAGAATTTGATTTAAAGATATTAATTTAAAGTAAAATAATTAGTTAAAATAAATTTATTTAAGAAGAGATTGGTTTAAATAAAACTATTGATTAATTAAACAATCAAGAACAAAATTTATTATTCGATTATTTCGAATATTAATAAATTGTGTAAATATTTATACAAGGTATAAATCAAGAAAAATCAAGTCAAGATGGAAAATGGATTGCAAATGAAAGCTAAGGTGAGAACTTCTCACTCTAAAGGATTTATTTAAATTTTAAATAGTTAGATTTAAAATTGTTAGTTGTGTTGATTGAATGATTGAATGATGATTGCTATATATAGTTATTGGATGTGAATAGACCCTATACGCCTTTAGTAAGCGGAGGTTATTTATTACACCCATATACCGCGATATTCCACCTCGAAGTGGAATTGGTATTATATTATATATATAGCAATATATATATTGGCATATGTATATATTGCAGTTGACTGATTTCCCGCATTGTATAGCGGATGAGACCCTATTGCGCCGTTAGTAAGCGGATAATATTTATAAAATCCCATATACCGCGATATTCCGTCTCGAAACGGAATTGGTATTGTGCTAATGTCTGTGGATGCAGGGAAACAGGTTGGAGGGATCCAACTGGATTCCTCACAAATATTTATTGATTTTAGATATTGTGATGTTTGTTTGTTTATCATATCGATATATGATATTGGAAAGTCGTGATTGACTATTTGATGTGTTGCATCATCGGATCCAATTTTTGGAAGTTTAAAAATAATGATTTTGATTTTTAAGGGATTTCTAAAGTGATTTTTGAAAGTATACGATTTATAAATATTTTTGAAATTGATTCATCTTAAATAAATAAACGTTATAATTTTAATATTATAAAAATTATGATTTTTGAGAAATACAGTTAAAAGTTGATTTTCGAAAATATGGGATTAGTGATTTTATAAAATAGTTTGAACTGGGATTTCTGAATTTATTATAAGAAGTTCAAAAATAGGGTTTATAAAATTATTATTTTACAAATCAAAATGATGAAATTATAAGGAGTTGAAAGACGTTTTAAAATAGTAATATAAATTGTTTTATATTAAAAAGATTTATAAATTGATATTTATAAATTAAAAATATTGGAATTATAAAACGAGCTTTTATAAGTGTTAGAATGAATTGTGAATGAATTTCATAAATGAATAAAATTTATAGAATTATAACGGTGAAGTTATAAATGGAATTTTATAAACAGTAGGTTTATAAAATTTGTAAAGTTATTTAAAAGAATAGATTTTGGATAAATTATAAGTGTTTGACTTATAATATGAATTTTTATTATATCATTGTGATATGAATTGAGATAGGTTAATAAAGGAATTTATAAAAGGAGTTGATATAAAATAAATAGAATAGAATTTATAAACGTTGTTTTATAAATTCGAAACGACTTACTTTGATAAGTAAATAGTTGTAACTTGTTAATAGAGTTATATTCACGTTTTGAATAGTGAATAATCCTTTAAAATAAAAGGAATAGAAATGATGAAATTGGTTAATAGGTATATTCACGTTTTTGAATAGTGAATAATATATTTAAGAAAATGTTTTGGATGTGATGTTTTAAATAGAATTAAAACGATCTAAAGATGTTTTAAAAATGTATAGAGATTCGAAATCGTAGATTTCAACATTCATTGTTGAAATAGACGTTTTCGAGAAATAAAAGGGAAATGGTATATTATAACACTGTTGTTATAATAGATGATTTCCGAAAGGAAATGTTTTGTATAGTATTAGGATTTATATATCTATTTTAATTTCGAATCCCTATACTAGTGATTTTGGGTTGTCGTAACGATGTTTTACGCAACATTCGTTTTGGCCCAAATAAATATGTTTAAGAGAATGATTTCCTTAAAGAATGAAATATATACTTAATTTCGATTAAAGTATATAGGATATTTTCCAAGTGTAGAAAAAAAAAGGATTGTGAATTACTTATTTAATAAGTACGGAAATGTTTTCCAATATAAAGTGAATATGTTGAGAATTTATCTTTTTGAAGATAAATTGAAATGAATAATTGAAAATCGTATATTCATAGATATTTTGGGAATATAAATTCATTTTGGAATTTATGAATAAAAAGGGGAATTTGTTTAAAAATAAATGTTGATTTATTTTTGAAGTGTGAAAACTATATATCTAGTAAAGATATTTTTGGGGAATAAATAATTTGGAAATTTTTTTTGGAATCAGGTGATGTGTGCATATCTATTGATAGTTTAATAACCGACTATCAATATTTACCTTTGAATGGTATTTGTTGTGATTTGCTTGAAATTGGATGCCACACTTATTTTTTTTTAAATAAGCGCTCACTATTCGGGTTAACCGGGAAAGGACCTTGGGGTCGTATAACCCATTTCGAATATGTGATACGTCGTTATGAATTGCATTTGAAGATCGGTGTTGAAGACCGGATATTTTCAAAAACGTAAGGGTTTCTTGTTGATTGTCTCTGCACTGGCTGATCCCCGGTATTGAGATCTCCATATGTGATGGGAAATCCGAACGTGATTAGAGATTATTCGGATTGCAAGGACTTCTTTGTAAGTGCCTTCGGTTCTGTTCGAGCCCGGAACAGACTTGTATGGATTGTGTGTCTGACATTACAAATTGAGATATAAAGCCGATTTCTTTCAAATATATTTCTGTTGGTGGCGGAGAATTTATTCTCTTAGCTTAACACCCTTCTCTGAGACGTACGAGCTCAGAGGTTATATAGTTGAAGGTTATCAGCGATATATTCCCAATTTTGGTAATGTGACATGCTGAGTGTTGCTGTGAAATGATCATTGTGTTGATTATTTGAGATAGGATCATTTTTTTGATCGTCTATCTTGGTGATCATTTCTATGATCATTTGTTGACCCAAAGCATGGCTTTTGTATAAAGTATGTTTTTGTGGACGAGACTTCGTCGAGCCTCACACCCTGGAATGGTCAAAACAGGAAAGATGCGGCAAGGTTATGAGGGGTAGCGCCCTTTAGGATGTGTGCATTTCCTTCTGGAAAAGAGTGGTATCATGGTATGGAGCCCAGATACTTACTCATGTTGAAAACACTTTATGATTGTGTGAATTGATTGCGAGCGCTCGGTTGAAAGGTCCCAAAGGACCGGGGGATGGCATATTCGGTCAGTTGTTACTCAGTTAGGGGTAACCCGGCCTTGTGTTGGTAGAGATCCGGTTTGGTTATCGGGGATGTCCATCCAGAGGCATTCTCATGTGGCAATGGGAAGTTCCTTGGCCTGATCATTCGTTGGAAATCCAAAGAAACAATACGAGACTTGTACGGTTTTAGTTGTAGAACCTGCCATTTAAAATGGTAGCTATAGTAAGCATAATATAATGGTACCTATGCTGGCTAAGATTTATATTCTACTTTCGAAATATCTTCTACACTATGCACTAATAATAATATCAAAATTGATTTTATTTTAATACGTATCAAGCATCTTTGACTAACATAAGAAGAAATCTTCCCCAAGTCTGCGTTTGCATTGTGTGTGTGGCGGGAGGTCTTATGGTAGTCTCATTTTTAAAACATTGCGAATTGATTTTAAAAAATATTCCTCTACTTTATTTTAAAGATAAATAAACTGTTTTTGAGTTCCCACACCAGTCGCATGACTGACTCGGAGTTTATTGTTTTCCTTCCTAAACTCTGGGTGCCCACCAATTTCCACACGGGCAGTCAAGAGTTGGGTTTATCAGGATATTCTGGAATTCAGGAGTTGCTGGAGGCAAGCTGGATGGTATGGCGTATTACTAGTTTATATAGTAGTTCTTTTTCCGCTGCGTTGTTTGATGTTATACACTCTGATGATATGATGTAATGAAATGTAATGTAATAACTGATATAGTTCTTTGTTTAAAGATTATTCATTTATCTATTATATGTTGTTCCGCTGCGAATTGTGAGATTCTGATGTTGTTCTGTTTTCTGCTTTCTTTTCTCTCTATTTTCTATCTTCTTTTCTCTCTTCTACCTCTTTCTTTTTCTTTTCTTCTTTCTTAAAACCATAACATTTCGGGTTTCCGGCCTTCGATTTCTCGGCAGTCGATAAAGTGAGTATCGATGTTGAATTTTCGAAAGTCGAAAATTTTCGAGACGTTACATTTGGTATCAGAGCATATGGTTAAGCGACAACCATGGTTCTGTTGGGTGTTACTCATTAGAGATAGAGTCAGCAGTACTCTAGAATGAATTTGAGTGTAATAATAGATATGAGCGCGTATTTGTTAGTGAATATAAAATTGTTTTTAAATCGGGTAAAAAAGATAATTTTGCCCAAAACTATTTTTGTATAGAAAAGAAATGATTTTCTATGAATTATTATAGTATATGGTTGCATGATTGTTAGGAAGGGATAATATTGAATTATTATCATTAGTATATGGAATTAAATAAAATAAAATGGATTGATTTCAAGTAAACTAACTTGATAAATTATTAATTCATGGACTAATGAATTGGAATTTGAATTGGTTAAATTAAAGTTTAGTCGTAAGCTAAATTTTAAGATAAATTTGAACTTGTATATAAATTCAAGTAAGTAAAAGAAATAAATTGAAATTCTCTTTGTTAGTAATTAAGCAAATTCGAGATGAATTGAATATGGGAATTGAAAATTGAAATGAATAAGTGAATGTACTAATTGAAAGGAATTAGTAAATGAAAGTTAATCGTTAGAATTCAATATTTAGAATTGAGAATTGAATTCAAATAGAATTGAAATTGTGAATTGAATTGAAATGTAAAATTTAATGAAATTGGATATGTAACTCCAATAGTGAAGTAAAAATGTATAAGAAGCATAATAGGAAATTTTGTAATGAATTTGCAAAATGGTTTGAATATTGGATTTGGATGCTACTACTAGAAGGTTATACAGGTATATAAAGGAATTGAGATTTTGATTTCAAAGACAAAATTGAATTGCTCGACAAAAAGGTACGTATTTCAATTTCAGTATGAAATTTGATGATTTTCTTCTCCAGCCACTTGGCTTTCTCTTTTCTTTTTGATTCTGAGGGGCCGTGGTGCCGTTTTGTAGTTGTACCGAGCTAGCCGCGCAGAGGAGACGCTGGCGAAATTTTTCGAAAATTTAGGGTGTTAGAAAAAAATTTTGAGAAATTTTGAAAGTTTGAAATTTGAATTTGAATTTAAATTTGAATTGGAAGTAAACAATGTTGTTTGAAACTTATAAGTAAAGTTGGAAAGCTAGTTGAAATGATAGTGAATCTCTAGTAAAAAGATTTAGGTTAGTAAGTTGATAAAACTATTTGAATTTGTGAAAAATAATAGACGGGATAAGGGCATTCTTCTTAACTTGTAATTTCGAGACGAAATTCTTTTAAGGGGGGAAGATTGTAACGCCAGAATTTTTAACAATTTAATTTGAGAATATTTAATTTATTTTAAATTTCTGAATGATGGTTTGGATTGAATTTTCCATATAACTTTGAATTTGACGATTAAATTTTAGAATTTAATCTATTGAAAGTTGAATAAAAATTTGAATCTTCAATTTTAAGCCGATTAAAAATATTTCAAAGGCTTGTAAAATTCATATTGATAATATTGAAGATTATAGAAGCTTCAGAATTGAATTTGGAAGTGAGTTGTTCAGTTTTGAAATTAAATCGTTTGAATCGATATTCAAAAATAGCCGTCCGAGGCCCAGTCTCGGAATTCGACGAAATCAGTTCCATTGGGTCCGTAATATTGAATTATTACCGGATTTCAAATTTCGTATTTTTCGGAGTTTATATGTGAGCATACGACATATAAACGCATTGAAATTTTAAAATGAATTCAATATTCAATTTGAATTTAAAAATAAAATTTGTCAACATCAGTACACGTTCCTCCTTAAAACACTCTCCGTTGTTTCACCCTACAACCACGCCTATAATCACGAAATAAATCGTGCCAAACATACTTCGTTCGTTTTAAGTACCTAGCCCCTCCTTCTCTAAATCCATTCAAACCGAAACATCAGAGAAAAAAAAAATGGCCGAAGCCCCAAATTCTAAAACGCGATTCACTGACGCGAGGGGCGGCTGCATCGGCGAGGCGTTCGATCGAGAAGGCGGCGATGGGGGCTTTGCGATGAGGGTTGGATAGCGGCGGCGTGGGGATTCTCGAGCGCACGCGTATGGAGCTCGAGTTGATGGCGGCGGCTACTCACGAGGCAGTTGGTCGCGATGCAGATTCGAGGCGCGCACAGACGTGGGGATGCGGTGTCGCGATTGAGGCAGTGACGGTCGAGGATGATCGATGTCGGCGCGAGATGTTGGTGATGGCTATTGTCGATTGCAGTAAGGTATTCCATTATTTTAATTTAATATATATACTTAAATGCAGTATTTAAAATAAAATTAAAAAAAAATCTGTTGAAAAAGTTTAAAACAGTAAGGTTTAAAAATTATTTTTGTCTTGAGTTTAATATATACATATATGTATATATAGGTCGAATATTTTGATTTATAAAGTTATGTTAAAAACTAAAATAATAAGGTGATAGATTTATTTAATTAACCTATTTATTTATCTTAGTTATCGAGAAAAAAAAATCTATTTTAAATCACTAAAAATAATCTGTAAAAAGAAAATTTGTTAGAAATTTAAATTTATTAGATTATTAGAAAATTTTCAGTTAGAGATATGTATAGAAAAATATTAGTTCAGATTATTATATTGAGAATAAATTTTTAGATAAAATAAAATCTGTTAAATGAAAATAAATATTCAATTGGATTTGATAAATTGTTGAAGTTAAAATTTTAAAGACAGGAATATTATTTTTAGAATGTGAAAAGTGTGTATAAAAAGAGAATTAGTATTAAATTTAAATTTTTATTTAAATAAATTTATTAAAAAGGAATTTGTTAAAGGAAATATAGTTTAAAATTTAATTTTTAAATAAATTTATAAACGAAAAAAAATTAATTGTTAGATTTGTTCAAATTTAAAATCGTTAAACAATTTAATCCATTGAAAAGAAATTGTTTTAAAAAAAGGAATTAGTTAGTTAAAATTAAATCTATAGTTAATTAAATTATTTAAAGGAAGATTTGAAAATAAAAAAATATACATAAGCAGTTTTTAAATTATATATATATATACGAGAATTTGGAAATATTGATTTACTAAGATATTTTGAAAATGTAATAAAGGATTACAGTCTGCTTATTTTTAAATTTAGATTTAAATAATTAGTTAATTAAATCTATTGAACGAAAATTGGTGATTTGAATTTTTCAAATATTAAAGAAAATCATGGGTTAATTTAAATTAAATTTACAAAAGGAGAATTTGTTCAAAATTTAATTGAAAGATAATAAAGATATTGTATAAAAAAGGAGGAGATTTGTTTAAAAAAATAAAATTGGTTAGTTAAATAAATTTATCGAAAGAATTTGATTTAAAGATATTAATTTAAAGTAAAATAATTAGTTAAAATAAATTTATTTAAGAAGAGATTGGTTTAAATAAAACTATTGATTAATTAAACAATCAAGAACAAAATTTATTATTCGATTATTTCGAATATTAATAAATTGTGTAAATATTTATACAAGGTATAAATCAAGAAAAATCAAGTCAAGATGGAAAATGGATTGCAAATGAAAGCTAAGGTGAGAACTTCTCACTCTAAAGGATTTATTTAAATTTTAAATAGTTAGATTTAAAATTGTTAGTTGTGTTGATTGAATGATTGAATGATGATTGCTATATATAGTTATTGGATGTGAATAGACCCTATACGCCTTTAGTAAGCGGAGGTTATTTATTACACCCATATACCGCGATATTCCACCTCGAAGTGGAATTGGTATTATATTATATATATAGCAATATATATATTGGCATATGTATATATTGCAGTTGACTGATTTCCCGCATTGTATAGCGGATGAGACCCTATTGCGCCGTTAGTAAGCGGATAATATTTATAAAATCCCATATACCGCGATATTCCGTCTCGAAACGGAATTGGTATTGTGCTAATGTCTGTGGATGCAGGGAAACAGGTTGGAGGGATCCAACTGGATTCCTCACAAATATTTATTGATTTTAGATATTGTGATGTTTGTTTGTTTATCATATCGATATATGATATTGGAAAGTCGTGATTGACTATTTGATGTGTTGCATCATCGGATCCAATTTTTGGAAGTTTAAAAATAATGATTTTGATTTTTAAGGGATTTCTAAAGTGATTTTTGAAAGTATACGATTTATAAATATTTTTGAAATTGATTCATCTTAAATAAATAAACGTTATAATTTTAATATTATAAAAATTATGATTTTTGAGAAATACAGTTAAAAGTTGATTTTTGAAAATATGGGATTAGTGATTTTATAAAATAGTTTGAACTGGGATTTCTGAATTTATTATAAGAAGTTTAAAAATAGGGTTTATAAAATTATTATTTTACAAATCAAAATGATGAAATTATAAGGAGTTGAAAGACGTTTTAAAATAGTAATATAAATTGTTTTATATTAAAAAGATTTATAAATTGATATTTATAAATTAAAAATATTGGAATTATAAAACGAGCTTTTATAAGTGTTAGAATGAATTGTGAATGAATTTCATAAATGAATGAAATTTATAGAATTATAACGGTGAAGTTATAAATGGAATTTTATAAACAGTAGGTTTATAAAATTTGTAAAGTTATTTAAAAGAATAGATTTTGGATAAATTATAAGTGTTTGACTTATAATATGAATTTTTATTATATCAATGTGATATGAATTGAGATAGGTTAATAAAGGAATTTATAAAAGGAGTTGATATAAAATAAATAGAATAGAATTTATAAACGTTGTTTTATAAATTCGAAATGACTTACTTTGATAAGTAAATAGTTGTAACTTGTTAATAGAGTTATATTCACGTTTTGAATAGTGAATAATCCTTTAAAATAAAAGGAATAGAAATGATGAAATTGGTTAATAGGTATATTCACGTTTTTGAATAGTGAATAATATATTTAAGAAAATGTTTTGGATGTGATGTTTTAAATAGAATTAAAACGATCTAAAGATGTTTTAAAAATGTATAGAGATTCGAAATCGTAGATTTCAACATTCATTGTTGAAATAGACGTTTTCGAGAAATAAAAGGGAAATGGTAGATTATAACACTGTTGTTATAATAGATGATTTCCGAAAGGAAATGTTTTGTATAGTATTGGGATTTATATATCTATTTTAATTTCGAATCCCTATACTAGTGATTTTGGGTTGTCGTAACGATGTTTTACGCAACATTCGTTTTGGCCCAAATAAATATGTTTAAGAGATTGATTTCCTTAAAGAATGAAATATATACTTAATTTCGATTAAAGTATATAGGATATTTTACAAGTGTAGAAAAAAAAAGGATTGTGAATTACTTATTTAATAAGTACGGAAATGTTTTCCAATATAAAGTGAATATGTTGAGAATTTATCTTTTTGAAGATAAATTGAAATGAATAATTGAAAATCGTATATTCATAGATATTTTGGGAATATAAATTCATTTTGGAATTTATGAATAAAAAGGGGAATTTGTTTAAAAATAAATGTTGATTTATTTTTGAAGTGTGAAAACTATATATCTAGTAAAGATATTTTTGGGGAATAAATAATTTGGAAATTTTTTTTGGAATCAGGTGATGTGTGCATATCTATTGATAGTTTAATAACCGACTATCAATATTTACCTTTGAATGGTATTTGTTGTGATTTGCTTGAAATTGGATGCCACACTTATTTTTTTTAAAATAAGCGCTCACTATTCGGGTTAACCGGGAAAGGACCTTGGGGTCGTATAACCCATTCCGAATATGTGATACGTCGTTATGAATTGCATTTGAAGATCGGTGTTGAAGACCGGATATTTTCAAAAACGTAAGGGTTTCTTGTTGATTGTCTCTGCACTGGCTGATCCCCGGTATTGAGATCTCCATATGTGATGGGAAATCCGAACGTGATTAGAGATTATTCGGATTGCAAGGACTTCTTTGTAAGTGCCTTCGGTTCTGTTCGAGCCCGGAACAGACTTGTATGGATTGTGTGTCTGACATTACAAATTGAGATATAAAGCCGATTTCTTTCAAATATATTTCTGTTGGTGGCGGAGAATTTATTCTCTTAGCTTAACACCCTTCTCTGAGACGTACGAGCTCAGAGGTTATATAGTTGAAGGTTATCAGCGATATATTCCCAATTTTGGTAATGTGACATGCTGAGTGTTGCTGTGAAATGATCATTGTGTTGATTATTTGAGATAGGATCATTTGTTTGATCGTCTATCTTGGTGATCATTTCTATGATCATTTGTTGACCCAAAGCATGGCTTTTGTATAAAGTATGTTTTTGTGGACGAGACTTCGTCGAGCCTCACACCCCGGAATGGTCAAAACAGGAAAGATGCGGCAAGGTTATGAGGGGTAGCGCCCTTTAGGATGTGTGCATTTCCTTCTGGAAAAGAGTGGTATCATGGTATGGAGTCCAGATACTTACTCATGTTGAAAACACTTTATGATTGTGTGAATTGATTGCGAGCGCTCGGTTGAAAGGTCCCAAAGGACCGGGGGATGGCATATTCGGTCAGTTGTTACTCAGTTAGGGGTAACCCGGCCTTGTGTTGGTAGAGATCCGGTTTGGTTATCGGGGATGTCCATCCAGAGGCATTCTCATGTGGCAATGGGAAGTTCCTTGGCCTGATCATTCGTTGGAAATCCAAAGAAACAATACGAGACTTGTACGGTTTTAGTTGTAGAACCTGCCATTTAAAATGGTAGCTATAGTAAGCATAATATAATGGTACCTATGCTGGCTAAGATTTATATTCTACTTTCGAAATATCTTCTACACTATGCACTAATAATAATATCAAAATTGATTTGATTTTAATACGTATCAAGCATCTTTGACTAACATAAGAAGAAATCTTCCCCAAGTCTGCGTTTGCATTGTGTGTGTGGCGGGAGGTCTTATGGTAATCTCATTTTTAAAAGCATTGCGAATTGATTTTAAAAAATATTCCTCTACTTTATTTTAAAGATAAATAAACTGTTTTTGAGTTCCCACACCAGTCGCATGACTGACTCGGAGTTTATTGTTTTCCTTCCTAAACTCTGGGTGCCCACCAATTTCCACACGGGCAGTCAAGAGTTGGGTTTATCAGGATATTCTGGAATTCAGGAGTTGCTGGAGGCAAGCTGGATGGTATGGCGTATTACTAGTTTATATAGTAGTTCTTTTTCCGCTGCGTTGTTTGATGTTATACACTCTGATGATATGATGTAATGAAATGTAATGTAATAACTGATATAGTTCTTTGTTTAAAGATTATTCATTTATCTATTATATGTTGTTCCGCTGCGAATTGTGAGATTCTGATGTTGTTCTGTTTTCTGCTTTCTTTTCTCTCTATTTTCTATCTTCTTTTCTCTCTTCTACCTCTTTCTTTTTCTTTTCTTCTTTCTTAAAACCATAACATTTCGGGTTTCCGGCCTTCGATTTCTCGGCAGTCGATAAAGTGAGTATCGATGTTGAATTTTCGAAAGTCGAAAATTTTCGAGACGTTATAGAAAACCTATTTATTTTTGAAATTTCAAAGGAATTTTGTTGGAAATAAAAACCAGGATTGGTTTAAAATTTTTGAGAAGTGTGATTTTGAAATGTTGGAGATTTCAAAATGATTTGAAACCAAAAGTCGGGTGTTTAAAAATCCTGTTGAGATAGGTTGTAAGCTTATATATTGAGATGATTTTTAAATCAGGAAGGGAGTATAAGTTTTGAATGTTGGGAATTTAAATTTAAAGTGAAAAACTAAAAATGAATTAACTTGGACTGGGAAATAAGATTTAACTGGATTGAAATTAAGTGGATCAGACTGGGAATAATATCCAGTTGTATTCGAATTAAGTTGAAATCAAATTGAGTTAAATAAATCTGAGTTAAAATAAATTGAATTGGAATAAAAGTTCAGTGAGTTATTAAATGGAATTGGATTCTTACTTTAATGGATAAGAAATAAACTGGTTAAGAATTAGATTGAAATAAATAAATTAGAATGACTTGTAAAAGAATTAAAAATGCATAGAATAAAATATGCTTGGATTTTACATAAAGGTAAACTCGAGTTAAAAATAAAGATGAATATATATATCAAGCCTAGAATGAATGGAATTGTGTAAAATAATAAGTTGTGACTTATAAAATTGAAAAGTGGGATAGAAAACCCAAAATAAATATATTTTTTGATGAATTGAAAAAATAAAACGAAAATCCAAACTTGAATTATTAAATAAATCAAACTTAAGGAAATTAAATGAAGTGATATTTGAAATTAAAAATCAATTATTGGATTATTAATAGAGGAAGAACTAATTAGATACTGAATTAGTTAATGAATTATGTAAATGGAACCTAATGTAGGTAAATAGAAACTGAATTGGTGAGTTAATATTGGAGTTTGGAAATAAAACTCGAAGTTATAAATTAAATTCGACTTAAATTATTGGTGAAGTAAATGTAATTGAATTGGGAGTTCATGAAATTGGGTGGTAAATTGAAAATGGATAGTGGATTTAGAACTTGAGTTATAAATTAAAATTTAACTTGAAGTGTTAAAAAATTAAATATAATTGAAATGTATCGAATAAGAATGTAAATGGATTAAAATAGTAATGGTTTGGATGTGCAAATAAAATCCAAATAAGTGGAAATAAATTGGAGATGGCCATGTAATCAATTGAATGGGTTGAGTATGAAGTTAAATTTTATAATAACTAATAAAATGAAATTGTAGATTTAAAATGAGATTTAATTGACATAGAATCAAGTCGAATAGAAAAAAAAATTACTTGTAAAATGAGAATGAGCTTAAGAATAAGATTTGAAATTTTTTTGAAGTAAATTAACTTAAAACTAAACAAATGGAAGAGAGTTGAATGGAATTCAACTTAAAACTAAGTTTAATGATTTTGGATTGGAGTTAAATCAAGTGAAAATATATTTTAATCGAAATAAAATCCGGTGAGTTACCAATAATATTTAATGGAATGAAATTCTTAATTAAATAATTGTAAACCATTTAAATTGTTAAGGAATTGAAATAACTTAGTGATAATGAGAAAATAGGATGTTTTCAAGTCAATAGAATGGTTTTAAATGAATGCGGATAAGAAATGAATCGCAACTGAATAGATCGTGAATAGAATTGAAATGGTTATTGAGTGAAATAGCCTGGATTGTCTTCGAGCAAAATAAAATAGTTTGGCATAAACAAATATTGAATAATTTGAGTAAAGTAACTAAAGCTTGGGTTAAATTAATTCGGGAATGGTTAGTAATATGCAAGCTTGGAGTGTGACAGAGCTAAATAAATGGTCGTGAATGAATTAAAATAAAAAGGAAATTTAATTTGTATAAAGATGAACCTAAGCTGTTTATGGTATTGAATAATGAAACTAGTTTGGTTAATAAAATGAAATGTAAGTGAATGGATTCAAATTTAAAATGCAATGAAAATGAGAATATATGGATTGTGAATAAATTTAAAAATGGAATAGAAATAAGTATAAATTGAGTTGAAATCAATTTAAATTGGTTATAAAACATAAGTACTTATTTATTCACATAGATCTCGTCAAATTGCAAAGAATAAATTATTATTATTAGATGTAAATGGAAGTCATTAAAATACCATGGATTGATAGGAGTAAAATAAATTGATTTTGAGAGTAATTGGATTAAATATGAGTTCGGTTTGCTTAAAAATAAATTAAATGTAAGCGATTGAGTTTTAAACCATTCAAATTGAATGAAAATGGTTATAAATTAATTGGAACAGTGGAATTAGTATGAAAATTGTATAAGTTGCTTACGGAAAAATGTTTGGTGTGAATTTCTTTTAGAATTCATGTGTTTGACTATGGCAAGCAAGTGAAATGTTGTTAAACTTCATATATTTAGCACTTACATGTCTAAATTGAGTAAGTACAGGTACCGGGGAGCCGTGTGGCTGGATTTTGTTGTGCTAATTGCTTAATAAATAAGCTGCTTGCTTTAAAATGCTAAATAAGGTATGCCTACGCGATAAAAATAGGGAATATGAACTGTTTTTGGTTTTTCCGACCGTGTGGGTCGATGTATATATATTTATATTTTTTGTTAAATTGCAAAAGGTCCTCCGTACAAAGGAGACATTGCCAAAATTTTCCGGAAATTTTGGGAGTTAGTAAATTTTTGAAAACTTTTGGAAAATTTTGTTTACAGCAAAACAATTTCAAATTGGAAATTGAAATAAATTGGTGAATGAAACTAATTTAAAATAATGACATAAATTAGTTATAAATGGAAAATAAAATTCAATATTTAGAGTTAAAGATAAATTGAATTCGTATGGAAATGAGAGAATCAATGTGAATAGAAATAGGTATAAACTAAAGTGGGAGATGAAAATAAATGTAAGAAACATATAAAATGCTTATACTAACTTAAGAAGGGAATGGTGAATTCTTGATTGGAAATTGATATTTCAAATATATTCTGAGTTAATATTTGAATGAAGGAATATTGACATTTGGAAGGAAGTCGAAAAGAATGTTTAGGGAATATTGTGATTGGATATTAGTGCTAAGCAGGATATGCAGGTATTATAAAGGGAAAAGAAAATTGGATTTGATTTCAAAAGATAAATTTGAAATTCTCGACAAAAAGGTATGTATTTAAATTTGGTATGAAATTTGATTGTTTTTGGATTGAGCCATTTGGCTTTTTGTTTTCTTTTTGGATTTGGGAGGCCGTAGGGCCATTTTGTAGTTGTACCGAGCTAGCCGCACAAAGGAGACGCTGGCAAAAATTTTCGAGAATTTAAAGAGTTAGAAAATTTTTGAGAAAATTTTGATAATTCAAAATTTGGTTTAAATTGAAAGTTGAATGATTGAGCATGTAATGATATTTGAAAACTATGGAAGGTTTTGGGAAGTTAGTAAGAACAATAATGGGTCATTTATAAAATGATAGTTGGTAGGATGTGGAATTGTTAGAAACTATTGGATTTGGGAAAATAATACATGGGTATTAGACCATTCTTCCTAACTAGTAATTTCGGGGACGAAATTCTTTTAAAGGGGGAGGAATTTGACGACCCAGAATTTTTGAGCATTTAAAATTAGAATATTTAATAAATTTCAAATATTTAAAAGTTAATTTTGACTTGAATTCGAATATCATTATTCGTTTATTGAATTTAAATAATTTGGAATTGGATGAAATGTTGAATCTAGAATTTTAAGCCTATTAAAAATAATTTGAAAGCTTATAAAATTTATATTGATAATACTGAGGATAACAGAAGTTTTAAAAATGAACTTAACAGTGATCTGTTCAGCTTTGAAATTTTATCGTTTAAATTGAATTTAAAAATAGCCTTCTGAGGCACAGTCTCGGAATTTGACGAAACCAGTTCCACTGGGTCCGTAATATTATATTATTATCCGATTTCAAATTTTGTAGCTTTCGGAATTATCGTGTGATCGTACGAGATAAATGCCTAGACAATAATTATTGTTTTAATTTAAATATAATATATTGGGTCACAAAGCAAATCACAGTCTCCCTACGTTTCTTTTGCCGACCTATTCTCCTATGTCTTCTGAAGCAAGCGAACTACTCACCTATCCTAACATGCTTCTTTCCCTTTTTATACCTACAGCCAAATAAGTAAATGAGACTTTCTCTTCTAAATCCTATTTCTTTCCCCAATTCGAAAAACAAAATAAAAAAATCGACCGAAGCCTTTGCACAAAATTATGGCGAGGGGGGAGGAAATAAAATCACCATCACGTACGAATTGGAGGCACGACGTCGTTTGAGGTGCTCGGCCGTAGCGCCTAGGGTTTTGGGAGGATCGAACTCAAGTTCGATCGAGAGGCAGTCATTGGGAAATGGGCGAAATTGTTCAACCTCACCGCTGATCGTGTCGAGCTCAGAGGTGGCCGTGAGGGCAGCAGTGGATCGATTAGGGTTTGGAGCTGCTCGCGTCGAAGATGGTTGTGATTTTTTTGAGTGCACGCGAGGAGATGGTCGCGGTTAGGGTCGTTTGGGGGTAGCCGTTCGTGGGTAGCTACGGTAAAGGGCAGTGGTTTCGGTCGAAGCGCTGTGATGCTCAAGTCAGGGTTCGAGCATCTCTGGGCAGCGATGTTGGTCGCGTACTTTTCGAGCTTCGTTGTGAGGTATCCTCGAATTTTTAATAATTTTAATTCACTCATATAAGTATTTTTGCCGAACAGTAAATATATACAGTAGATTTTATAAAAAACAAAATATTTAAAGATTTATGTATTTACAATAAAATACTGTTGTTGTTATTATATAGAAAAATAAGGTAAGAAAATAAAAGGTATACATAATTTTAATCAATTTAATTTAATTCTAAATTGAATTTTAAAAATGTACATATACTTAGTTATAAACAATTAAAAGAATTTCTTAAATGAAGGATGTAATTTTAGAAGTTTAGAAGAATCAGGTTTTAGGAATATATATATATATATATAGGATATTTTTATATATGGTTGTAAAGAGATAGATATACTTTACATATTTAATTTTGCTTAAGTATCTTTAAATTAAGAGTTTGATGATTAATCTATTTTATTAGAAACTATTAAAATTATTTTTGTCACTAGGAAAATTGTCCGGAAGGAAATTTATTTAAAATTTAATCATCAAGTTAAAACTAAATTATTGACTGAATTTAAAATTTTAAAATGGCGAATTGAATGGTTCGAATTTATTTCGAATATTAACTAATTGTAAAATTGGTTTGTACAAAGTTAAAAATCGTGGAAACAAGACGAGTTTGAGGTGAATGGCAATCTTAGGCAAAAGGTGAGTTAATCTCACTAAGTGAATTTAAATTTAAATTTAAATGATTAAATTTAAATAATTGTTTGAATAGTTGAATTGAGTGATGTGATATAGTATGATATTTTGGAATTGGTATATTATATTGTGCTAACGTTGTGGATGCAGGGAAAAAACAGGTTGGAGTGATCCAACTGGATCCCTTAATATTTATTTAAATTATTTAATACCCTCTGTTGTGATTTATTTAGTATTCTATGATGAATTATATTGGAATATTGAATGCTATGGTTCGATTGGATATAATTGGGTATGATGAATTACCGAAAATATATAAATTAGAATTTGGATAGATAATAAAAGAAGTGAAATTGTAAGTAAAATAATTATAGAAATTTGAATAAATTTTTAAATGAATTGGAAGGAAATAAAGTGACTTTAAAATTCTAATAAATAAATCTTGAGTATAGAAAGGAAATTTGAATAAACAGAAAGTTAATGAATTTAATCTTCAGTGATATTATTTAAAAGAATAAAACATTTATTTAAAATTTAAGATTTAAATTATTGAAAGGAATAAAGAAGAAGTTGGGAAAAGTTGAAATCCGTATATTTCAGTTAAAAAGTTTTAAAAACAAACGGGAAATAATAACATTAATAATAAGTCCATAACTAATGAATTTTGAAATAAGTTGAGTAATTAAAGAAACTTATTTCAAATAAAATAAATTGAAAATCAATTTGGGGAAATTGATTTAAGTGATTGAAGTTGGAATTTTCTCTGGATAGCCAAGTACATGTTTTTAAAAGTAAATTTTTAAATATAAATTAAATGTTTTAAAGTTGTTATTAAAGAAAGCAAGTTTTGTAAAATTTATTATTTCTAATATTTAAAGTCTAAAGTAAGTATTTTCTTTTAATCTATTTTAGCAGTAATTATTAAGAAGTAACTTAGTATTTTGTTTTTAAAAGTAGAAATCTAGTTTTATATTTTATTAAGTAACTTTATTATCAAATGTTTATATAGTATGTATTTTTAGTAAATTATTGAAGTAGTTTTAACTTAAATGTTTAACAGTAATTTCCAAAGTAAGTGTTTTGTTTAAATCTATTATTATAATAATTATTTAAAGAATGATTTGATATTTTGTTTAAAGAAGAAAAGCTAGTTATATTTATAAAGTGTACTTATTTTAATTATTTCTAGAGTATTATTTTAAATTAAGTATTAAAGTAAATTTTTCTAAATTAAATGTTAAATATATTTTACAATAAAGTGTTTTAAAAATTTAAAGTTTTGTGCTTGGTGATTCCATGGAAACGGAAATACTCGGAATTTATTCTGAGAAAAGGAAGATAGTTTGAAAACTGTTTTCAAAGGGGTTTGAAAGTGAAAATATATCTTGTAAAGATATTTGAGATAAATAAATAGTTTAGGGAAATTATTTATTGGTTGATGGTTGTTTGTGAATATTAATTGATAGTTAAATAACCGACTATCAACATTGGCCAACTGCGTTGATCGTTTCGAAGAGAACGGGATCGAGATTTATTTCTCGAAAACCACTTCGGTCCGGTTTGTACATTTCGTGAAAAAGAGTTTGGATTCGAAGATGGAGCAGTGAAGTGCATGGGCTAGTCGCTGCTAATCCTGAGGATATTTCCAAAATGGATGTAGTAGGAATAGTGCCTTCGGTTCCGTTCGAACCCGAGGCGGACTTGTATGGATGAATGCTTTCGTAAACATCGTCAGGTGGACGATGGGCATTCTAAGGGATATGTTCTAAAAAGGTAACGCTTAGCCTCAAGACTCATCAAATGGGAATGACTGAAAATCAGGGGTTATGCGGCAAGGCTAGGTGGGTAGCACCCAAGCAGGGTGAGGTCATCCCTGTCTAGATGTCCCTTTTTATTTCGGCTTAGTGGGCGGTTGCTGATCCCAACCGCGGGGTGATCTCACTCGGGATTATCCAGTAAGGGTAGTCCCGGTCTTGTGTTGCAGGGGAGCGGGCGTACTACTCGGTACGGTGATCTAAGCCTCATACTGTGACAGGTGGTACCCCAGTGCCTAGTCATTGGTTGGAAATCCATTCTCCCTACGAGCCTTGTACGAGTTTTGTTTGTATTACCCACTCTGTGGCTAGTAGATGGAATTTAATGAATGTAACAATTTTGGCTATTTTGTAAGTATTTGTATATAGACCCTATTATAACATCAGAGGATTTCTAGAAAAATTGTTTTAGCTATCGTAAGGTAAAAACCCGACATGTTTATTTGTGGCGTGGTCTTACGAGATGCTTTCGTTTTCAAATAATTTTTGAACTTTAATAATCAATTGGGTGTGATTTTCTCACGCTGGTATTCCAGACTGACTCGGGTGTTATTTAACTGCAATGCTCGGGTCAGACTGAGTATTATAGGGTACAGGATATGAATGTTGTGGAGCTCAGGAGACGAGCTGGATGACGATACGTATTTCCGTACTTGTTTATGTATATATATTCCGCTGTGTTGAGTTGTTGTGTACCCATTCGTATGTTATTGATGTTGAGCTGTGATTGATGTACTTAGATGATGCAATATATATAAACAGAGATATTTGATTTTAAGTAAAGATCATTTATTATCTATTATATTTTATTCCGCTGCGATGGTTAGATTCTGTTGTTGTTTTCTATTTTCTTCTTCTACCTCTTCTTCTTTAACCCAAATGGTTCGTATTTCTGTACAACTTGAGTTCATTTAAGTAGACTAGTGTTGACTCAAGGAGTACGGATTTGCGGGGCGTTACACGACCCGGAATTTCAAGATGTTTGAAATCGGAATATTTAATTGATTTTAAATATTTAAAAGTTAACTTTTAACTTGAATTCAAATATTATTATTATTTAGCAATTAAGTTATTGGATTTAATAAACTGAAATTGGATAAATTATTGAATCTTCAGTTTAAGCATGTTAAAAAAATAATTTAAAGACTTGTAAAATTAATATTGATAGTTCTGAAGATAATAAAAGCTTTTAAATTGAATTTGATAGTGTTTTGTTCAGTTTTAAAAATATATCATTTAAATTGAATTTAAAAATAGCCTTTCGAGGCACGATCTCGGAATTTGATGAAACCAGTTCCATTGGAACCGTAATATTGTATTATTGTCATGTTTCAATTTTCGTAGTATTTGGAGTTGTTGTGTGAGCGTACGATATATAAACGCGCTGAAATTTTATATCGAAAATTCCATATAATAACTGATCCAAAAAGCTATCTTCTCCATACGATCGAATTAGGACTCGAAACATTTTCCATTGTGTTCGGAATAGGGGTATAACATTATAAATGTCTGGCAGCATGCCTCGATAGGGGTTCAAGATTTTGAGATATGCAAACAAAACATTCTATAATTAAATAAAAATTATAAAAAAAACAAATAAATCAAAGCAGTTCCTTTCTTCATAAGCTAGTCTAAGTTTCACGCAAACTATTCAGACACGCTGCCTTTCTCGTTTTTAAAACCGAGCCCTTCTTCCTCATTGTCCAAGGATCGAATGAAATAAAAAAAAATGAGAGAAAGGGGAAAATGCGGCGGACCCGCGTTTGAAATCAAATTAGGTAAATCGCAATTCGAAAAAATCGTGAGACGACTCGGAGTTGCGAGAAGGTGGAGCGGCGGCGACGACTTGTGGTGGTAGCAGCTCGAGCTGGGTGATGCGCGTGCCTATGGGGTGACACGAATGATGCTCGCTTGCGTTGTCAGTTAGATGGCACTGAGTTTTGGGTTGCGAGGGTTTCTCGTGGGTGATGGGATCGAGGTGTCAGGATGAGGGCTTTGTCTGAGTTGGTCGTCGAAGAGGTATTTGATCTTCGTTTTCTCGAGTTTGATTTTTTTTAAGATATACAAATATTTTCTGCTTAATTTTGATAATTTACTTTTACAGTAGTTCTAGTAGTTTAAAAATAAATAAATAATATAATATACTAGAACTTACTGTCTTGTTTTAAATGTGTGTATATATACATATGTATTCTGATTTAAAAGAAGATACTGTAAGAACATGTATAGTTATGATTTTGAAAATATAAGGGTTTTAATTTTTGAAAAGTTCACTTAGGAATTAGATCTGAAAAGATTGAAATAGGAATTTGAAAATGTTTATGTGAAAATAGATTTTTGAAAGTCTTTGATTTATTTGATATATATAATTTCAAAATAAAATAAATATACATATTTTAAATGTTGCTTAAAACAAAAACAAAAATAGTCGAAACAAAATCCTTATTTAAATAATTTATAAAATGAGATAAATGGTCCAATTTATTTCAAATATTAATAGATCATCTAATGTTATACAAGGTCTGAATCGATAAACAAGTCGTAATGGAACTGGAGTGGAATGGACTGCAAATTAAAATCAAAGGTGAGTTAATCTCACTCATCTGCGTTTTAATTTAAATTTAAATGGTTAAATTTAAATAATTGGTTGATTGATTGAATTGATTTAATGTGCTATAATATATATGGTAGTATATAGTATATATTGGAGTGATTGATTTCCTGTATTATATAGCAGATGAGACCCTATGCGCCGTAGAAAAGCGAATGATATTATATTAATCCCATATACCGCAATATTCCACCTCGAAGTGGAATTGGTATTGTGCTAACATCTGTGGATGCACAGGAACAGGTTGGAGGGATCCAACTAGATTCCTCAAAATTTATAGATTGTTTAAATATTCTATATTATGAATATTTGTATATCGATAATTGGAATATTCAATGTTATGGTTTGCTTGAATATATTTCGGTACACTGAGTTATAAAATATATATAATTGGGTTTTTGAAAAGAAAATAAAAGAGTGAATTTTTAAGTAAAATTATCATAGAGAATTTGAATAAATTTAAGAATGAATTGGATAAGAATAAAAGCGATTTTAAAATTCTAATAAATTATTCTGAGTATGGAAGGAAAAACGATTTTGAATAAACAGAAAAAAACGAATTATAAAACTTAAGTGATATTATTTAAAGGGATAAAGAATTTATTTTAAAATTTTAAGGTTTAAATTTATTTAAAAGGATAACGAAGGATTTTTTTGGAAATCTGAAATTTTCATTTTTCAGTTAAAAGATTTTAAATCATAAATAAGAAATAAAAATTTAAGTTAATGGGTTTTGGAATAAATTGAGTAAGTGAAGAAATTTATTTCAAAATGAAGTAAATCGGGAATCAATTTGGAAATTGTTCTAAGTATTTGGAATCAGAATTTTAAAAGGAAGTTGAGTATATAAAACTTATAAACTTGGCTTATAAAGGTAAAGCAATATATATCAGTGGATATTTAAATTCACGGTGGGAATTTATTTAAGCAATGAGTAAATTTGGTTAAAAATAAATGGTGATTTATTTTTAAAAGATATGGAAGGGAAGCGTATTTCCCTGAATAGCCAAGTATGTTTTAAATAAATTTTAAGTATAAGTGAAAGGTTTTAAGTTGTTTAAAAAGTATGTTTAGAAAACTTATTATTTCTAAATGTTTAAATTCTGAAGTAAGTATTTTCTTTTAATCAATTATAGCAATAATTATTTAAAGGAGGTTTGGTATTATGTTTTAAAAGTTAGAAATTCAGTTCTATATTGTACAAAGTAGTTTTATTTTAAATATTCTTAAAGTATATATTTTGAATAAGTATGAAGTAAGTTTTAATTTAAATATTTTAAAGGATATTTTAAAATAAAGTGTTATAAATTATTTTAAAAATCTAAGTTTTGTGCTTGGTGATTTCAGTGGAAATAGAAAATATTCGGGAAATGTATTTCGTGAGAGGAAGATGGTTTAAACTGTTTTCAAAAGGGTTTGAAATGTGGAAATATATCTTGTGAAGATATTTTGAGGATTAATGAATAATTTGGTGAAATTATTTATGTTGGATGGTTGTTTGTGAATATTGATTGATAGTTAAATAACTGACTATCAATATTGGCCAATGCGCTGATCGTTTCGAGGAGACTGGGATCGGGATTTATTTCTCGAAAACCGCTTTGATCCGGTTTGTACGTTTTCGTGCGAAAAACGAGTTCTGAGTCGAAGATGGAGCAGTGAAGTTCAAGGGCTAGTCGCTACTAATCCTGAGGTGATTCCAAAATGGATGTAGTAGGAGTAGTGCCTTCGGTTCTGTTCGAAAAAGGGATGGACTTATATGGATGAATGCTTTCAGAACATCGTCAGGTGGGCGATGAGCATTCTAAGAGATATGTTCTAAAAAGGTGACACTTAGCCTCAAGCCTCATCAACCAGAAATGACTGAAAATCAGGGGTTATGCAGCAAGGCTAGTTGGGTAGCGCCCATTAGGGTGAGGTCATCCATGTCTTGTTGTCCCTAATTATTCGACTCAGTGGTGCGGTTGCTGATCCCAACCTTGGGGTGATCTTACTCGGGATTATCCAGTAAGAGGTAGTCCCGGTCTTGTGTTGCAGGGGATTGGTAGTAATCCTCGGTACGGTGATCTAGGCCACGTACTATGACAGGTGGTACCCTAGTGCCTAGTCATTAGTTGGAAATCCATTCTCCCTACGCGCCTTTTACGGTTTTTGTTTGTATAACCCACTTTGTGGCTAGTAGCTGGAATTTAATCATGTAAAAATTTCGGCTATTTTTATAAGTATTTGTAAATAGAACCTATTATAATATCAGAGGATTTAATAAAAATGTTTTGGCTATCGTATGGTAAAAACCCGACATGTTTGTTTGTGGTGTGGTCTTACGAGATGCTTTTGATTTTCAAAGGATTTTTGAAATTTTAATAATCAATTTGAGTGTGATTTCTCACGCTGGTTTTTCAGACTGACTCGGGTGTTATTTAACTATAATGCTCGGGTCAGACCGAGTATTATAGATTACACGGAAGGATGCTATAGAGCTGGATGGTGATACGTACCTTCGTATTTGTATGAAATATTCCGCTGTGTATTTAGTGTTGAGAAGGACGAGATATTATAACCGTCCTGAGTTGTATTGTTGTTGTATTGGACTCTGATTCTTTACTCTGATGATGTAATGTATAAACAGATATATTTGTTGTTGTGTAAAGATCTATTATTGACTATTATATTTTATTCCTCTACGATGGTTAGATTCTCTTGTTGATTTCTATTTTCTTCTTCTACCTCTTCTTCTTTAACCCAAATCGTTCATATTTCCGTTCTCTTTGGGTTGATATGTTGAAGAATAGCGTCGACTTAAAGGGTACATGTTTGCAGGTCGTTACAGTGGTATCAAAGCAGAAAGGTTAAGCGAGAACCTTGGCTCTGGTGGGAATTACTCATAGAATAGATTCTGTAGTACTCTAGAATGAGTTTGAGTGTATTTATAGATATGAGCGTGTATTTGTTAGTGAATATAAAATTGTTTTATATTGTGTTGACTTATCGGTTGGGTGTTTATGGATTCTGGTCGATGTGTGGGACGCCATGTCATCGATAGGGGTTTCTAAACTCTTGAATGAGATAAACCGACACAATATGATTTTCAAGTAGGATAAATGAAATAATTTTACCCAAATTATTTTTGAATATAAGGAAATAATTTTTCGTAAATTATTATAGTCATATATAGATGCTTGGTTGTTAGGAATGATAATATTAAATTATTATCATTAATGTGTAAAATTGAATAAGAAATTGGAATAATAACCAAAGATTAAGGAATAAATTAATAAAATAAATGGGATTTGTAAATGTGAATTATAAATGCGATTTATAATTTTGAAATAGAATTCCAGAAAAATATTGAAAATGTTTCTGAAAGAATTTGGGATTTGAAAATTTTAGAAATTTAAATTCCTTTGAACTTGGAAATGGTTTTCCAAAGTTTTGGAGAAGTAATAGTGGTAGTATTTCGAAGATATTTTTGAATTGGATTTGAAATCTGGTGAGATTTGGGATTTTTTTTAAAAATATTTGAAGGGATTTTAAAAAGATAAAAGCATTAAACTATTTTCAGTTGCTAGAAATAATTATGATGATGATCGCGACATCATTGGTGTTTATTCTTGAGTTTCCAAAAGGGGGATTGCTACCTGGATGTTTTGGATTAATGTTTGTTTGTGAAATTTGGTTTTATTTTGAAAATGCAGAGGAATAGTTTGAATTAGATATATATGTTTTCAAAATTGAATTTTTGAACATTTTAGTAATGAGTTTAAACGTGTAAGCAAAAAGGGAATTGAAACTGAATGTTGAACTTAAGTTTGAATGGAAAAATTAGTCAAGTTGGACTAAATAAAACAAGTTTTGAGATTAAAATTAGTAAGTAACTGATTGATTTATATGGTATGCAAATGAAATGAAATTGAATATTGGATGATGTTTGATTTAAAATTGTGTAAAATAAAGTGCAGAATTAGTTCAAATGGACTAAAAATAATTAATGTTTGGAAATTAAATTTATTGGTTGAAAATGAATTTGTGAATGAATATTAATAAGTGAGTAGCTTATAAAAATTTAAAAAGGGAATAAATAAGCCGGAATAAAAGTACTGGCATTCTGGAAATGAAATAAAAAAAATCCAAACTTGGGATATAACGTAAGATTGAACTCGAGAAAATTAAATAAAATGGTTTTGAAGATAAATGAAAAAAAATCAAGTATGGGATTATAAATTGAAAGTGTGGTCGAATGAAATTGAATTGGATTAAAATAGATTTGGTGTGAGTTGTAAACAAATCCAATTCAAGCATAAATCGAATGGCCTTATTATTAATCAATTCAATAATGAATTGGTAATGTGAATTAAAATTTAAAAATGGATAAAAGAATAAACTAAACGAATAAATTAGTAAAATGGTTGGGATTTGATCAAA
Source organism: Allium cepa (assembly GCA_030765085.1). Classification (NCBI taxonomy): domain Eukaryota; kingdom Viridiplantae; phylum Streptophyta; class Magnoliopsida; order Asparagales; family Amaryllidaceae; genus Allium; species Allium cepa. The sequence goes on from CM060938.1 coordinate 562,110,796, forward strand.
GGAAAATCAAATCAAAGATTTAAATGGAAGTTGGTTGAATAAAATAAACGTAAGTTATTGGGTGGAATAGTTTGAAGAAATAAATAACTTAAGTAAATTATGAGATGGTCATTTAATATATTGGTTGTCGAGTTTAATAAATGGTTTGGAATCAAACTTTTTGCATATGAAAGAAAATGCAATGAAAAGATTGTGAATAAATTAAAATGGGATGAAATCAAGTGTAACTTAAGTTGGAATCAATTTAAATGGTTATAAAGCTTATGTAATTATTTATTCACATTAATATTGTCGAATTGCATAGAAAATGGGTCGTTCGATGTAAACGGGATTAGATAAAATTCTATGAGTTATTAGAAGTGAAATAGGATGATTTTGAAATCAATTGGAATGAATATGAGTTTGTTTTGCTTGGAATGAATTATATATAAGCAAGTAAGTTGTAAATCACTTAAACTGAATGGAATGATTTGAGAATTGGTTGTAAGCAATTGTAATAAGTGTCGAAACCTTATATGTGCTTATGGAAATTATATAACGTGCATTATATGTGAAATTTATGTGTTAGCTATTGAAAGTAAGTGAAATGTTAATAAATTGCATATATTTAGTACTTATATGTTTGAATTGAGTAAGTACAGGTACTGGGAAGCCGTTTGGCTGGATTTGATCGCGCAAAATGCTAAAATAATAAGTCGATTGCTTAAAAATGCTAAATAGAGGTACGCTTACGCAATATAAAATAGGAAATATGAACTGCTTTTGTTTTTCCAATCGAGTGGGTCGATGTATATATATTTATATCTCTTGTCAAATTGCAAAAGCTTCTCTGTACAAAGGAGACTCTGCCAAAATTTTTTGAAAATTTTGGGAGTTTTTTGAAAATTTTTGTTAGCAACAAACAATTTCAAATTGGAAATTGGAATAAATTAGTGAATGAAACTAATTTAAAATAATGATATGAATCAGTTATAAATGGAAGATAAAATTCAATATTCAGAGTTGAAGATAAATTAAATTCATATGGAAATGGGAGAACCAAGTTGAATAGAAGTAGATATAAACTAAAGTGGTTAAGTGAAAATAAATATAAGAAGCATATAAAATACTTATATTGAAATTAAGAAGAAATGGTGAAATCCTTAAGTAATATGGGTGTCGGGAAAATATATTGAATAAGCATTTGAGTGAAGATTTAATAAAAACGATAAGCGTTGATAAGTGAATAGAAATCAAAATGAATGTGAATAAAAAGAAAATTGATATAGTTGATAATCAATTGAGATAAATACACAGGATGTATGTATATTATTTCATTCACATAGCGATTTGATCCAGATTCAAGCATAGAATTTCGAGATAGTTATATCGATCCAAGTTAGGATTTTTCACTCGAATTTCGACGGCGAACCCTGGATATGGATTTTGATTGATTCTGGAATTTCTCTATCATAGTTATGACTATGCAAGGAGAATGACGGTTTCTGATCAAGAAACCAAATCCGAGTCCGCATTAGGAAGTCGGGTGGACGATACTAGTTCGGAAGTGAAATTGTGCGATCGAGCGATCAAATTGATATTTGCGTACGGATGGTATATGTACATCGTACAGGCTTAAATGAAATAGATATTGAAGCTATTGTAAAGAAATGTATAAAATGATTGTGAAATCTATAATTGGACATTATTGTTAAGTAGGATATACAGGTATTTAAAAGCAGGCCAGAGAAAAATTGGTTTTGATTTCAGAAGATAAATTCGAATGGCTCGACAAAAAGGTATGTGTTTAAATTTCTATATGAAATTTGATTGGGTTTTTGATCGAGCCACTTGGCTTTTTGTTTTCTTTTGGAATTTGGGAGCCCGTAGAGGCATTTTGTAGTTGTACCGAGCTAGCCGCACAAAGGAGACGCTGGCGAAATTTTTCGGAAATTTAGAGAGTTAGAAAATTTTTGAGAAAACTTTTATAATTCAAAATTTGGTTTTTAGTTGAAATTTGAATGATTGAGCCAAATAGTATTGTTTGAAAACTATGGGAGAGTTTGGGAAGTTAGTAAGAGTGATAATGTGTCTTTAATAAAAAGATTGTTTTTGGAAGTGTTTGGATCTGAATGGTTTTAGGGAAAATAGTTAACGGGTTGTAGACCATTTTTCTTAACTAGTAATTTCGGGGACGAAATTCTTTTAAGGGGGAGGAATGCTACGACCCGTAATTTTTGGATGTTTTAAATCGAAATATTTAATTGATTTTAAATATTTAAAAGTTAATTTTTAACTTGAATTCAAATATTATTATTATTTAGCAATTAAGTTATTGGATTTAATAAACTGAAATTGGGTAAATTATTGAATCTTCAGTTTAAGCTTGTTAAAAAAATAATTTGAAGGCTTGTAAAATTTATATTGATAGTTATGAAGATAATAAAAGCTTTTAAAGTTGAATTTGATAGTGTTTTGTTCAGTTCTAAAAACATATCGTTTAAATTGAATTTAAAAATAGCCTTCCGAGGCACAGTCTCGCGATTCGACGAAACTAGTTCCATTGGATCCGTAATATTGTATTATTATCGGGTTTCAATTTTCGTAGTATTTGGAGTTGTTGTGTGAGCGTACGACATATAAAGGCGCTGAAATTTTATATCGAAAATTCAATATAATAACTGATCCAAAAAACTATCTTCTCCATACGATCGAACTAGGACTTGAAACCTTTTCCATTGTGTTCGGAATAGGGGTATAACATTATAAATTACTAGCGGCACGCCTCGATAGGGGTTCAAGATTTTGAGATATGTGAACGAGACATTCTACAATCAAATGAAAATTATAAAAAAAATAAACAAATCAAAGCAGTTCCTTTCTTCATAAGCTAGTCCAAGTTTCACGCAAACTATTCAGACACGCTGCCTTTCTCGTTTTTAAAATCGAGCCCTTCTTCCTCATTGTCCAAGAATCGAACGAAATAAAAAAAAAATGGGAGAAAAGGGAAAACACGGCGGATCCACGTTAGAAATCAAATTAGGTAAATGGCGATTCGATAAAATCACGAGACGACTCAGAGTTGCGAGAAGGTGGAGCAACGGCGACGACTTATGGTGGTAGGGGCTCGAGCTGGGTGATACACGCGCATATGGGGTGACACAAATGATGCTCGCTTGCGTTGTCAGTTAGGTGGCACCGAGTTTTGGGTTGCGAGGGTTGCTCGTGGTGATGGGATCGAGGTGTCAGGATGAGGGCTTTGTCTGAGTTGGTCGTCGAAGAGGTATTTGATCTTCGTTTTCTCGAGTTTGATTTTTTTTAAGACACGAATATTTTCTGTTTAATTTGGATAATTTACTTTTACAGTAGTTCTAGTAGTTTAAAATAAAAAATAAAAAATAAAAAAAATATAATATACTAGAACTTACCGTCTTGTTTTAAATGTGTATATATATGCATATCTATTCTAATTTAAAAGAAGATACCGTAAGAACATGTATAGTTATGATTTTGAAAATATAATGGTTTTAATTTTTGAAAAGTTCACATAGGAATTAGATCTGAAAAGATTGAAATAGGAATTTGAAAATGTTTATGTGAAAATAGATTTTTGAAAGTCTATGATTTATTTTATATATATAATTTCAAAATAAAATAAGTTACATATTTTAAATGTTATTTAAAATAAAATAAAAAATAGTTGAAAAAAAATCCTTATTTAAATAATTTATAAAATGAGATAAATGGTCCAGTTTATTTCAAATATTAATAGATCGTCTAATGTTATACAAGGTCTGAATCGAGAAACAAGTCCGAATGGAACTGGTGTGGAATAGAATGCAAATTAAAATCAAAGGTGAGTTAATCTCACTCATCTGGGTTTTAATTTAAATTTATATGGTTAAATTTAAATAATTGGTTGATTGATTGAATTGAATTGATGTGCTATAAAATATATGGTAGTATATAGTATATATTGGAGTGATTGATTTTCAGCATTATGTAGCGGATGAGACCATATGCGCCGCATAATAGCGGATGAGACCATATGCGCCGCATAATAGCGGATGATATTATATTAATCCCATATACAGCGATACTCCACCTCGAAGTGGAATTGGTATTGTGCTAACATCTGTGGATGCGGGGAAATAGGTTGAAGGGATCCAACTGGATTCCTCAAATTTTATAGATTGTTTAAATATTCTGTGTTATGAATATTTGATATCCTGTGATGAATTATATCGATAATTAGAATATTGAATTTTATGGTTTGCTTGAATATATTATGGTACACTGAGTTATCAAATATATAGAATTGGGTTTTTGAAAAGAAAATAAAAGAGTGAATTTTTAAGTAAAATAATCGTAGAGAATTTGAATAAATTTAAGAATGAACTGGATAAGAATAAAAGCAATTTTAAAATTCTAATAAATGATTCCGAGTATGGAAAGAAAAACGATTTTGAATAAACAGAAAAATAATGAACTATAAAACTTAAGTGATATTATTTAAAGGGATAAAGAATTTATTTTAAAATTTTAAGGTTTAAATTTATTTAAAAGGATAACGAAGGAATTTTTTTGTGAAATTGGTATTTTTCAGTTAAAAGATTTTAAATCATAAGTAAGAAATAAAAATTTGAAGTTAATGGGTTTTGGAATAAATTGAGTAAGTGAAGATATTTATTTCAAAATGAAGTAAATCGGGAATCGATTTGGAAATTATTCTAAGTATTTGGAATCGAAATTTTAAAAGGAAGTTGAGTATATAAAACTTATAAACTTGGTTTATAAAGGTAAAGCAATATATATCGGTGGATATTTGGAAGATTAAATTCACGGTGGGAATTTATTTAAGCAATGAGTAAATTTGGTTAAAAATAAATGGTGATTTATTTTTAAAAGATGTGGAAGGGAAGTGTATTTCCCTGAATAGCCAAGTACGTTTTAAACAAATTTTAAGTACAAGTGAAAGGTTTTAAGTTGTTTAAAAAGTATGTTTAGAAAACTTATTATTTATAAATGTTTAAATTCTAAAGTAAGTATTTTCTTTTAATCAATTATAGCAATAATTATTTAAAGGAAGTTTGGTATTATGTTTTAAAAGTTAGAAATTCAGTTTTATATTGTTCAAAGTAGTTTTATTTTAAATATTCTTAAAGTATATATTTTGAATAAGTATTAAGTAAGTTTTAATTTAAATATTTTAAAGGATATTTTAAAATAAAGTATTTTTAATTATTTTAAAAATCTAAATTTTGTGCTTGGTGATTTCAGTGGAAATAGAAAATATTTGGGAAATATATTTCGTGAGCGGAAGATGATTTAAACTGTTTTCAAAAGGGTTTGAAAGGTGGAAATATATCTTGTGAAGATATTTTGAGGATTAATGAATAATTTGGTGAAATTATCTATGTTGGATGGTTGTTTGTGAATATTGATTGATAGTTAAATAACCGACTATCAATATTGGCCAATGCGCTGATCGTTTCGAAGAGACCTGGATCGCGATTTATTTCTCGAAAACCACTTCGATCCGGTTTGTACGTTTTCGTGGGGAAAACGAGTTCTGAGTCGAAGATGGAGCAGTGAAGTGCAAGGGCTAGTCGCTACTAATCCTGAGGTAATTCCAAAATGGATGTAGTAGGAGTAGTGCCTTCGGTTCCGTTCGAACCCGGGACGGACTTGTATGGATGAATGCTTTCAGAACATCGTCAGGTGGGCGATGAGCATTCTAAGAGATATGTTCTAAAAAGTTGACGCTTAGCCTCAAGCCTCATCAACCAGGAATGACTGAAAATCAGGGGTTATGTAGCAAGGCTAGGTGGGTAGCGCCCATTAGGGTGAGGTCATCTTGCCTAGATGTCCTTTTTTTTGGCTTAGTGGTGCGGTTGCTGATCCCAACCGTGGGGTGATCTTACTCGGGATTATCCAGTAAGGGGTAGTCCCGGTCTGTGTTGTAGGGGAATGGGAGTAATCCTCGGTACAGTGATCTAGGCCACGTACGGTGACAGGTGGTACCCAGTGCCTAGTCATTAGTTGTAAATCCATTCTCCCTACGTGCCTTTTACGGATTTTGTTTGTATAACCCACTTTGTGGCTAGTAGCTGGAATTTAATCATGTAAAAATTTCGGCTATTTTAATAAGTATTTGTAAATAGACCCTATTATAATATCACAGGATTTAATAAAAATGTTTTGGCTATCGTAAGGTAAAAACCCGACATGTTTATTTGTGGCGTGGTATTACGAGATGCTTTTGATTTTCAAAGAATTTTTGAAACTTTAATAATCAATTTGAGAGTGATTTCTCACGCTGTTTTTCCAGACTGACTCGGGTGTTATTTAACTATAATGCTCGGGTCAGACCGAGTATTATAGATTACTGGGAAGGATGTTGTGGAGCTGGATGGTGATACGTACCTCCGTATTTGTATGAAATATTCCGCTGTGTATTCAGTGTTGAGAATGACGAGATATGATAACCGTCCTGAGTTGTATTGTTGTTGTATTGGACTCTGATGCTATATTCTGATGATGTAATGTATAAACAGATATATTTGTTGTTGTGTAAAGATCTATTATTGACTATTATATTTTATTCCGCTGCGATAGTTAGATTCTCTTGTTGATTTCTATTTTCTTCTTCTACCTCTTCTTCTTTAACCCAAATGGTTCGTATTTCCGTTCTCTTTGAGTTGATATGTTGAAGAATAGTGTCGACTTAAGGGGTACGGGTTTGCGAGTCGTTACAAACTCCCTCATCTCTGTTGGTGTCATTCTGCTTGGCAGCCTACTTACCGGTGCTGCTTCGGGGACTAAATTAATCCAAAACTCAATAGCTCGTTCCAATGGTAATCCAACTACAGGCTCAAATACATCCTTGAATTCTCTAACTACGAAAAAGCGATTCAAATCATCTTCAAACTCCATAATACCAAGCAAAGAATTCACCTCACAATTAGGGTTTCTATGGTATAACTGTTTAAGCACTACAATCTAGGTGTCTAAGTGATATTTCCCCATCTAGGAAAAATATCCTAACATCATAATTACTTTACCAATCCATTCCCAATATTATCCTGAACCCAACAATGTCAATTACATGCAAACTAGAAACAAAGGTGTAACCTAGCAAGTCGAGCTCTAAGTGGTCACACTTCATCCCAAGCGTCGCATAACCTCCTATCGGATTTTCAGTTCTTAAGTAAGTAACTAAATATGTGGGTTTTAGGTTAAGTTTATTTGCATCGAGATATAAAAGAATGAGATGCACCCATATCAAATTAAATGCTAATAGATGTATCATGGATCTGAAGCGTAACACCTAACATGGCCTTTCTCTTCTCCTGCACTGCCACTTTGAAGTAGCAGGCTCCAATGCATACACTTGGCCTTTGTCTCCATTAGCTAGCTCTTTGCACAGGTTCTTGTAGTGGTTGATCTGATTATAGTTAAAATACATGATGTTCTTCTTTCCAATCACCTACTTTCCTTTTCCTTTTTTGATACGGCACTCATGAGCATAATGTCCTCTCTTATCGCACATATAGCAGACCATCTCAGACTTTCCTTTCTTTGTCGCACCTCCTTTCTAAGCATTATTTTTGTGGAAAAACTTTATCTTTTGGCCTTGTCCAACATGGACCTCCTTCTCCTTCTCCAAACAAGCTAACATCTCCTCATGTCTCAATGCCATTTCCACTACCACATCACATTGGTCTCTAATGTGCGGTAAAGTAGCCCTCGCCAACTCCGGCTTCAAATCTCTAATAAAATTTTCATTCCTTTTCAACACTGTGTCAACATTGGCATACCTGTACCGGGCTAACTCTTCGAATCTACTAGCATATTCTAGAACTGACATTTCTTCTTGTTCCAGCTCATCAAACTTTCTGACCAACACAAACTGCACCATCACTGACATGAACCTTTCTTGAAACCTCCTTACGAACTCTGCCGATGTCATAGTCTTTTTATCCACACCAGCGGTTACTGTATTCCACCAAAACAAAGCAGCTCATTGAAGCTGTCTTGAAGTAAGCCTTCTTTCCTGCTAGTTATTGAGCCCTAGGTCGGCAAAAATCCTCTCATAATGCAATAGCCAATTTTCTACTTCGTTAGCATCCTCCGTTCCGATAAACATCTTTCGCCTAAGCCTAATATAGTCTTTGCTCAAGTTAGCATATTGATTGACCATCGGATCTTCCTAAACTCCTCCTCCAGCCGCATTTCCTCGAACAACCCTAGCAGCGATCCCAGCTAACATCATGTTTATGAAAAACTGATACATGGCTCTTATGTCAACTTGGGGAATCTCAGCACCAACATTCTCCGCCTGAGCCTGATCTCTTCTAGCTTTTGGTCGGGCATTTCCATTAGCGGCGGTGCTATCTCCACCTAGATTAAATCTCTCTCTCCTTCCATCCATATCTGTATTCAAGCTCCGTGAGATATAGAGGAAGAGCCTAATAAAGATAGGAGTCTAGAGATGAAGCCTATACTTATATATAGAAAATATAAGTACATTACTATATCGTTATCCACCCTGATCCTAACTGTAATTCCTAAGGTTTATGTTTTCAAAAAATCACTTTTAGTTTAAGTATTTCATAAAACTATGCTCCAATACCAAGTTGTGACATCCCCTATTAGAGGCCCAAAGCTAAGCACTACAGATGTTGTAGTTATCTATAGTATTAACTTCCGACGACTAAATACGGATATGTTAATGGTATCTGTAATATCAGAAGCACTTGAATATGAAAAAAATCATAGATTTCAGAACAATATTTTTACATTACATTTTAAAACATTTGTTCCATACTTAGTTTACATAATCCTAAACGTTTCCTAGGCAATGATAAAATGAATTTATAAAAAGTATGCCAAGAGTGACATATGAAAATGCCCCCTTGGATGATCAGAGTCATATAGTCATAGTTGACTTAATACATATACAATGGAAATAAACACAAAACAAAGACTGCAACTCCTAAATAGCCATCCGTTAGCCCCCTGCTCATCAACGGTAGCTTTATTCGTCATCCTACTAAAACATAAAAGAACATCAACCCTCAGCCTACTCAAATCAATTTTGAGCACCCAAGAGTTTAAGGGAAAACATGAACTTCGAATCAGATATAAAGCCTGGTACAAATAATACTATACATCCCGATTATTAATGTGAAGTGAGGCAACACCGCTTAGTGGAACGGGTTTACCCTCACTAATATTCTTTTAAAACATACATTTTGCAAAACCTTTTCCTGCAACCAAAACTGGTCAAACACTGTAAAGCATCATTATGTAAACATACATATTAGGTAATAAAAGAACTATCGGTTCAAACACTTTAGTTTTGTTTGGCTAACTATTAACCTTTGGCTGATTCGGGCTTACCAAACAACACAGCAAAATAATCTAACATCTATTAGTCAAATCTCTTCTGGATGGTTTTTCCTTAACTATCTATTAAATACTTCTCTTCTGGATGGTCTGTCCCTAACTTAACATCTCCCAGGGTCAGCTGATCCTAATGGTTTTACAGGCTCACCATTAACCTATTTGTATACAAATATACACTCCCTTCTGTATGTAATCGTATTTTTAGCATTACCCATGACAAAACCCAACACACTGGAATTTTGGAATAAATTAGCTGGGGCCAATAGCTAATGTGTAGGGTGTGACCCTATACCGGTCCCATCTGGTATTCTCATATCTGAGTCAATTTACTTAGGGTAATCTTCGTAAAACTTTCTTTGAAAACCTTTTCTAAAATTGAATTAAAACTGTTAAATCAAAAACACATAAGGAAAATACATATACTCTATGCTTTACTCAAAATCACCTTGCCATGTTATATATGCTCTACCTAAATCTTTGTTGATGAAAACTTTTAAACATTTGAAAGTACCCCTTCCGATCCTATTGAAAGTACCCATTCAAAATCATTCATGTAAACCTTTTGAAACCATTGAAATTCCTTTTCCTTCGAAAGCTAAAACCTTAGACATCCTTCTTTAAAACCAATAAACATTGCTTTTCGAAAATATAGGAAAAACCTTTCCATTAAACCATTCAAAACCATTGGAAAACCTTTCCTTTAAACGTTTCGAAACCATTGGAGAACCTCCCCGTCGAAACCTCCTTTAAAACCTTTCAAAGGTATCAAAAACCTCAAACCCTTCGAAAGCATTTGGGTTCAATTTAAAACATGTGAAAACACCCTAAAAAGTCATTCAACACTAACTAGTCGAAAACTTTAGGTTATTCTTTAAAAATCGGCAAGGGTCACAAGCAACAGAGTCAAAAGCTTACTCTTTCAAAAGCTATAATTAAGTAGAGAAGTGATGGTGTCGAAACCATCCCTTCTGAAAGCATTGGAGAGTAGGGTTTTTATAAAAAAAAAACCTTTCGAATTTCGAAAGCTCTTTTCGAAAGGTAGAAAGCAGAAGTAAAGTTTTCGACATTATCGGAAGCTATCATTTAAAAACAAAGGTGCAACTATTTCATAACCAACCTTTAAAACCATTGACTTAGTCGAAACCAACAAGTCAAAAAGCTATTACTTAAAACAAAGGCGCAACCTTAAAACCTTTCGTTAAATCAATTGACCTAGTCGGAAGCCAACTAAGTCGAAAGCTACTTGGTTGAAAGAAAGCAGACGCTTTTCTTATTTAAAACATAAAGGCCCTTCAACTCTTTCGAAACCCCTTGGTTTCAACTCTTACCTTCAACCTTTGTCCAATTCACTGTGTACTGAAATTGATAATATGTGCATTGTTTTGAGGAAGGAAGCGGAGGGTCTTGTCGAAGGCAACTTAGGTGAAACCAAAAGTGGTGAAATATACTTTTAACATGAATTTATGATTTTAAATCTTTTTAAGTAAACTTTTTAACTAACACGCCTTGTTTGTCAAACTCTTATTGGTTGCTAATTTTTCTTTTCTAAAAGTACTGCCGAAATTTTAGAATTCGTTAATTTAAATCATTTGCAAAATACCCCTTCTACTTAATTAAATATACAAAACATTTAAGTCCCATTCCTTAAATAATTTTATATATTGATCAAAACACTTTGGAAAATTCTACAAAATGTCCAGAAATCCTTTTCAATATGTCTTCTAACATTTATAAATTTCAAACCCAAACTAATTATAATTTAACCGTAAATTATTTATTACCCAATGAATCATTTAAGTCACTAGAAAATTAATATAATATCCACATCAATTAAAAAAATTATGAAAATTTAAAACCATCTCTAAAATATCATTTTTGATCTATATTTAAAATTTCGAGGCTTTTGGATGTAATTTCATAGGGTTTTCATTTCAAACATATCATTAAAAGTAATACGAACGTGTATAAATCATCAACATGCATATATATAAACCTCAACCATCCAAAACATGGCATATCGTACAAAAATCATTTCGGTTTATCCTTAAATCCAAAAACTATAAGAGAAATGAGATGTAGTAATCATTCACCTTAGCTTTGTGATTATAGATGTGAGATTTCCTAAGGTTTTAATGTATAAGTTCTATCATTTTCCTATTTTCCCTCCCTTATTTCCTAAAACTTTTATTCATGACATCTCATTTTGATTTACCCTTAACATGGCATGACTACCCTTAGATCAAATCTCAATCTATTAATCATCTTACATTATTCTATTTAATTTGGCTAATTAAATATTCTAAATAATGTTACTAAAAATATGGTGTGTTACATTCTATTAATTTATAAACCAGTTCCTTACTATCCCATACACCAAAATATGTATGGAGAACAAGAAAGATATATTATATCATAGCATCTTGCAAAATGATCACATAGAACAAGTAAACATACAAGGACTCAAGATGCGTTTATAGCTTCTTTTGCTATATGGACCATTCCGTACCCATTTCAAATTGAACACACAATCCAAATAACCATTTAACATCAAATCAAGGTCAGCCCCATGTTATATAAGGTAATATGAGTGACGTTATACAATATAAAGTTGTCATTTTCTTTCAAAAGAAAGGGGGTCTGAAGTTTGTAACTTTAATTACTTAATGTCACTTTAACTTTATATTTATACACACATACACACACATACACAATATATACATACAAGATTGTGAGATAACTAATCTAAATCCTAGCCTGTAAAAATCTCAAGTTAACATAAACCCAAGAACACTTCCTACCATACCCAAACTTCCAAAGGTCCAGCCTTTAGCACAAAAACCACATGGTAACCTATTCCCCACCACTTCATTACTCATGGCCTCACCAAGGTACCCAATTTTCTCATCTTTATTCCACTTTGACTTTAGACCTATGCTTCCTAAGGCGTTCTAATGCTATGGTTAAAGTTTGGTGGAGGTTGGAGAAGATTTGAATTAATTAGAGAAAGATTGGAGAAGAATAAAGTGGATTAGTGCTAATCTACTTCCACCATTTTTTTCCTCAAGATTTTGAGACAACGAAGGGTTAACACAAGCCTTGCTTTCTCCTTTGGAACCCCTTGACTGGCCATAACCTCCTCTCACATCCTTTGCGTGCTTTTACTTCACACCTTATCGTTCTCTTGAAAATATCTCATTCCTTTCACACTTAACCACTTAACTTTTAAAAGCTTCATTTTAATTTATTTTCTAATTATCTTAATATTGATTAATTAGATAAGCATAAAAAATTTGAACAAATTTCATTTAGGAAAAAGTTATTTCTCGATAAAACATTTTCGGTCATTTTATCCGTATTTCATGGAACTATAAATTTATGTAAACTGTTTTCTAAAAAAAATTCCCATCGTCAGTTGTATATTACAAGGGGGTTAACAAGATTATTAAATCACTTTTATCGCATTTAATACAAGATTCAAATATTTAAATAATTTAGATATTTAAACACAAAGTGTCCGAAATTTCGGGTCTTTACATTCTTCCTCACTTAAAACATTTCGTCCTTCAAATTCCAACATGAACAACAACAAAATAATCACGCGCTCGGTAGTATTCACAATCAATAGCAGATATAGCCTATGGATTACCTAAGTTCAAAAACCTTCTCATCACACAAGGATGATAAACAACCTACTTTTCTAATGCTCAAAAACCTCAGGCTATTACTTAATAAATTATTCATGCCACCTCAAAATGAATCGAAATGTCGTTCTCCTAAACTCTCCATAAGCCAACAAAACGTAGTATACAAATATACCAAATCTTCTATAATACACATGGAATGTCTTTACGTAATATCAAATCTGATCACTTGCTCGATCATATAAATCTTACTTTCAAACTAATATAGATTAATTGACCTCTCTAGTGCGAACTCTGATCAGGTTCCTTGATTAGAAACATCTATTCTTCTTAATAGACACATCCTATGATAGAAAACCTTGGAAAATCAAATCAAGTGTTCACCGTCAAGAATCGAGGGAAAAATACTTGTTCGGACCTATGCAAAGCACCAAGAATTCATATACTCGAATCCTAGATGAAGAATTATCATGCGAATCAAATTATCTATGTACAACTTACGAATTTTATTCGATTCGTGTCTTAACTACACCAATTTTTTTTTAAACGTATTCAATTATCCAAATAATATTTAATTCACTACTAAAATGATCTATGAACCATTCCATAAAAACATAACTTCAAGTTTATAAACATTTTATAAATTAAGTCCACACTCATATAATAGTATAATATATCCTAAGGGCATACACAAAACATCCAATTCATTTTACTTAAAAAGGATGTTCAGAAGATTTTTTTTTTCAACTTGCTACCTTCTCTATTCAAGAGTTACAAAAACTCAACTTTTATATTTCACAAAAACACTTAGCTTCAAAATCGATAACGATTCAGAAGTTTCCAACTATCCAAAATCATCGAAAAAATCTATTTCATTTAAACAAACGAAAATTACCAAACAAGATATCATAACATGATGCACATAATACTGTCCTAATTCATAGGATATATGTATCCATAAAATGACTTAACAAAGTTCCAATTTCCTTAAAGAAAAACTTTAAAACTAAACATCGGGTTCTACTCCAAATCATTTTGAAATAATATATATACACACGCCTTTTGTATATCAAATTGTACTTGCAAGATTTAATCAAAAATCATTTTCCAAAGAAGTATCAAATACTACATAAATATGACTAATTATCATGATCTCAATTCATAAACCAATTTCCCAAAAAATATACTTTAAAATCCATAAAAAATATATGTTGTTATCCAGCCTTTTGTCCCGGCAGTATTTGGATAGACTAGGCGAATCAGACTTGGAAGCAATCAAGGTAGGAAGCCTAGAGATATTTCCATCAGGGTCTAGAAAAATGAAACAAGCGATGATATGAAGTTCAAGCAAGCACAAGACCAAAAACCATAATAATGTGTTGGATCAGTACCGATCCAACCCATAGATTGGTACCGGTCCACGAAACGTCACCAATTTTTGCCCCCACTCCTACTACCCATAAGTGATGATGTCAAGAGCCTATTTCAAGTTTCATTTCATCATTCCCATTCAATTCTCTATCAATTTCTAGGAGCCTTGTGACGACTCGTAATTTTGAGCAATATCAATTTAATAATCTTGGATAATAATTAAATTTATTTGATCAATCCAATATGTGCCTGTACGGTTTTGATTGTGCCCAACTATGTTGGAACGTGAGATGTAAGCATTCCAACCATTTCTATATTTTATTTTGAAAACCCTAGACACTATTATAATATCACTAGATTTTCTATCAAATGTTTTGGTTAGCGTAAGGTAAAAACTTTTCCATGTTTATGTGTGGGAAGTCTTACGTGATACCTTTTCTTTCCAAAGGATTTTCTAAAGTTAAGCAATTTAAACCATTTACTCACACCAGACCCTTATCTAACCCGAGTTTTTTTTTCTGTTTTATTAAACTCTTGGGTACTCATATTATGTATGAGTAGTCAAGTGATTCAGGTTATCCTTGACGAATTCTGGAGAAGTTTTGGAGCAGGAGGCTTCAGCGTGTAGATATATAGATATAGTTTCTGCTGTGTATTATTCTGTATTGATGTTCTTGTATTGTATATTAGACAGAAATGTTATAACTGTCTAAATTGAGATATATAGTTGTGTACTCTGATGTACATGATACTATGTATATGTTATATATTATATCTCATTCGTTCCGTTGTGAGATTCTGATGTGTTGTTGTTCTTTCCTCTCTTTCTTTCTTCTTCTATCTCTTTCTTTCTTAAATAGCGATGCGTCTTTCTGGTGATAGAAAGTCGGGTCGCTACAGCTGGTATCAGAGCGTTAGTTTGAGTGAATACCTAGGCTATGGAGTGGTGTCTATCTTGAGAGAGCGTACTTGTAATTATATATATATATATATATATATATATATATATATATATATATATCTACCTAATCAGTTGGGTTATCTGTTCGGATTTTCCAACATAGGTTATAGAGGTAGATAAGGTAGAAGTGTGTGGAACACGACTACCACTAATGGAAGAGGCTCGTATGTTGTGGTTGGAAGTGTATCTGTCATGATTGTAGATCTAATACCGTCTCGAATAAGCTTTGTAGATTGGTGAAAGGATTTCATTGATCCCAGAGAAGTCTTTGCAAGAATTAGAGTATATTCTTGAGGTGTGTGGTTGATTTGCTCTTGAGTGAGCGGGATTTCTAAAGAGTTGTATATGTCAGCTGAGCAGAAGCAGGTGATGGTATCTTGGTGACTTCAGGAAGGAATAGCTATGTAGTGGGATGCAGTATCCATAGATGGTTATGAAGATGTTCTTCTGGAGCAAGATTTAGATAGTGTTGGAGGAACATTGATGCCTATAGCAAGGAAGATTCGGATATTTAGAGATTTTCTGGATCTCAAGTAAGGGAGTCTTATCTATATTGAAGTATGAGGCTAAGGTCGATGAGTTACCTTATTTCGGACATGGTCTCAATTGTTTCCCTTAAGAAGAACAAGTGATTAGTGCTTGATTTGGAGCCGAGTTTCTTAAGGAGATGTCTACCCATCTCAAGGATCTTTTAGTGGAATTGGGCGATAGTTTTGAGTTTCAAGAAGCTTGGGGTTAAGGATGATCTTTTGGCTTAGCAGTATCGTTGAAGTGAAGTTTGGAAGTAGCAGCGTGGACCCGGTAGATAGTGAAGGCTTATCCATTTCTTCGAGAGACTCAGCAAAGCAAGGATATTTACTGGAAGTGATCTATCAGTTTTTCTGGTAGATAAGCCATTCTTGAAGATTGATCTCAATTAGGGAAGCTGTTCTAGTTGGGGAGAACAGTTTCTTTGGAATCTGAACTGAGTAGAATCGCAAAAGTGACTTGCGATTAGTTTGGGAAATCTTTGAATATTCTTTGGCATGGGGATTGAGGAATCTCATATGGAGGTAAAAGCTATGAAGTAGTCAGCGATTTTCCAGATGTTTTTGGAGGAAATCAGAAATTTACCCGAATCGGAGATTGAGTTTTCTTTTCGACTTGGATTCCAGGAGCAATATTGATGGTTCAATCATGTAGAGGGATAACTCTTAGAGCAAGAAGAAGTTGGTGAGGCAGCTCAGGATTCTTTGGAGAAGGATTGAACATCTAGCTCTAGTTAAGGTTCTGCTGGAAAGTTTTGACCAAGTGGAATGGTCACTAAGCTTTTATGAGTCGGATGAACAGTGTATGGAGAAAGATTGTGCTCGAGTTCTTCGATAGCATTCTTATCTACTCCAGATCAGAGTTGCGCAGCAAAAGCGAAATAGCAGTTATTCTAGTATGGGAGCAACCGGAAGTTGCAGTCTCCTTGGATAAAAAGGATTTCTACTGGAAATTCAAGTATGATGAAATTTTCTGGATTTGAAGGCAAGGTTGTCAAGTGCAACTGTTTGGCTATCCCAGTTAAAGAGATGTAGGTTTGAAGTCCACTAATGCTTGTGGAATAGAGTTGTGTTTTTGGGTTTCAGCAAATTTTGGGAGAGAGCCATTTTATTGAGTAGGACCTGGAGATTTGGTTTAATTTTGGTCCAGATTGTTTCATGAAGCAATCAGCAAGGGTTAAGCTGATCGAGAAAGATGGAGGTGACTCAGGAGCATCAGAAGAGTTATGCAGATAAAATTGAGAAGATTTGGAATGAGAAGTTGGAATTTGGATATTGTTTTATCCGATCAAAGGAGATATAAGACTGGGTAAAACTGGAGAGTTAGCTCCGGAAGTATTTTGAGTTTTCCTGTGTTCTCTAGAGATTAGATTTTGATCTACATGATTAAATTGCCAGTTCTGATAGCTGGAATTCATTGTATTTCACATATCTCTAAGGAATATGTGTATGATTCATCGAGTTATGGAATCAGCAGTTCAGAAGGATCTGGTAGTTGGGATGGTTTTGAGTTTAGTATGATATCTTGATCAAATTTGTAGGATCAGATGAGGGAGTTCTTGGTTATAGTAGTATGGTTACTTAAGGTTCTGTAGAGCGAGTAATCCAGTATAGGTACCTGGAAAACTCTTGATAATATTAGGAAGATCTATTCAGAATTCTGTCTGGATGGATAAAGTTATTTGTTTAAAATTGGTTTCTATCATTGATATTGTATATTTGATTATGTGATTGCTGACTGAAATTTAAATACTTTTGTTGGATTATTAAATTATCTTTGCTTTTAAATTTTGAGGACGAAATTCTTTTAATGGGGGAGGAATGTGACGACCCGGAATTTTGAGCAATATCAATTTAATAATCTTTGATAATATTAAATTTATTTGATCATTTTACATTATAAACTGACAAGTTAAAATTGTTTTAAAGGCTGATAATAGTAATTTGATAATATCTATTTACATTTTTATTGACAATATAAAATAGGTAAGTTTAATTCTTTTGAAAACTAATGATTTGGAAATATTTATTTTGGCAATTTAAAATTGGTAAGATTTATTTTTCAAAAGCTAATCAAAATATTTTCTATTTATGATATATATATATATATATATATATATATATTGATATATCCTGTAAATAGGAAGTGTTTAATGTAATAAAGCTTTATATTCAAGTTGTAATATATATGAACATATATATTATGATTTGGTTTGTGTTTTAAAATTAATATAGTAATCATCAAATCTAATGTTAAAATGTTTTTCTATTTGAAATGTGTATTTGTATTTGTGTATTATATTAGAAATAGGAATTATATTGATTTGAATTTAATAAGTATTTGCATGCTTTAATAAATATATAATTTGAAATTTGAAATGTTAATTGATTTAATGTTTTTAAAATGATATTTGAGATTTAAATTTTTATAACAAAGTTAATTTCTTATTTAATATAGATACATATATATTTTGTACTTAAGTTCTAAATAAGATTTAAATTTAAAAGTTCTTTGTTTTAATATTCTTTCATTTTAATTTAATCATAAGATAAAATTGTTTTAAAATTTTTATATAAGGAGTTAAATTAAATTTCTCAAATTTATAAACACATGTTATATAGATTTGAATCAAAAGCATAAGTTATTTGTTAATAAATGTTTATTTGAATTCACATGAATATTTATTGAAACCCAAAGCTTATTTTTATAAAATAAATACACATTATAATCATGTAAATATTTCATAAATACTTATATAAGGCTTAAATAAATTATAAATAGGAAAGTAACATTTATAAAACATTAATTAAACATTATAATACATGTTAAAAACACTTGTAATACATAAGCTTATGTGTAAGTTAATTAAATCATGAATAGGACAAGTGTCATTCTCTTAAAAAAGAAAATAATTTAAAATTTAATTGTAAATTAAAAGAAGAGTATTATTCTTCAGCTGAAAATCTTTCCTTCATTTTAACTCAAACATAATACAAAGATAAAAAAATAAAAAAGAAGGAAACTGCAAATCAAAGAAAAAAATGGAAGAAATCTGAAAACAAAAAGGGAAGTCATGAAACTGTTGAAATCTGGAAAAAAGGGGCAAATGCAAGTTCATCTTCAAGTACAACAAGCAAAGTAGACAAGAAAACTAATTTATCAACATGCAATCTGGAATCAATCAAGCAATTCAACATGCAAGTGAAAATTTGAAAAGAGCTAATAATTTCAAGAACCTGGAAAACATAACAATTTATGTCCTCTGCATATATAGGTGAGTAAATGCAATTTTAAAAATAGTTTTGAATCTTAAAATTGATCTTGTTTTTGTGTAATTATGATGATTTGTCTGGGTTATTAGATTTAAACTAATGCATGTAGATGCATGGGTGTTTGATGATTGTGAGTTACCTGTATACATAAGTATATGCTTAGTATGCTTATAAACAGGTTTTCAATTCCATAATAAATTCAACAACACAATGTTGAATTCGAATTTGCTTATGATTTGTAAACAAAAATTGTTTGTAATTATGTAACTTTTTATCTAAAAATAATTGTAAGTTTTTAAATTGAATAATTGGCTTAAAATTTTCAAATTTACAGTTAAATGGTAAATTGGGTCAAAAATTTATAAAATCAATTTTAAGTTTTGATTTCATAATGGGATTACATATTGAAAATCATGATTTTTAATGCTTGTATCATGATTTTTAATTGGGTGATTAGTGAGATATCTCAGGTTTTCAGTTTTGGGCGTAATGTTCGATTTACGGTGATCAGTGGCAACTTTGTCGACGTGGTTGAGCTCGAAGGTGGAGGGGGCGAAGGTGATCATGGGAAAATTGCTTTGATAATTTATTAATGAATGAGGAAGCCGATAATTGACGAAATAGGGTTTAACATCCTGTAAAGGTCATCGCTGTTCATTTGGGTTTCACGGCGTCGTAACGCAACTGGAGGCGATCGCGTTTGTGGCTGTAGGATCTAGAGGTCGTGGCGTAGCTACGGTGGAGATGGTGGGTTCTCTCGAGGCTGGGGAATTGCCGTGAGGGTCAATTTCCTGATGATATGGGGTTCAGGTTGTGTGGGTTTGAGGTCGAATTTTGATTTTCAATCAAATCACGATTTCTGGGTTTCAATTGTTGACGTCGTAGTTGAGGCTGGCTTGATGGAGTCAAGCGTGGAGTTCGCTGATGATCGTCGTCATGGTGCACGTGGATATGCACGGTATCGTGCATCAGCATTTGGGTTTTGGGGAAGAATTCGAGTTGCTCGGGTTTTGTTCAGGGGAAGTTCGAGTTTTACTTGAAGCAGGAGAAGGAAGAATTAGTCTTGTATTTGCTTCGGGGAAATCTTGTGGATTGCTCGAGTTAGGTACAAGCATTTGAATGTTTGCTCGAGTTTGCTATGTTAAATAGATTGGTGTTGTTCAGGTTTTTTTTTAGTATTTAACAGCAAATGTTTTAAAAGAAGATTTTAACAAAGTAATTTGATTTTGGAATGTTTATAAAAAATTTAACAAAGATGAAACAAGTTTTTACCTATGAATCTAATTTGTTTCAAGATTAAGTTTTAAATAAATTTTATATTTTGAAATATAAAAGTTTTTAAATAAATAAGTGGATTTCAAACATAAGGTTTGTATAAAATTTTATTTAATAACTTTGGGAAAGTTTTAAAGATTTAAAAGTTTAATTTAAAATGTGTTTTAATTATAATTGATTTCTAATATACTTTATTTTAATAAAAGGATTAATGATTACAATTTAGTAATCAATTATAATTAAAAATCATCTTCAGTAATTAAGAATTTGATTAACAAATATATGAAGATAATTAAGATAAAGTTATTAGTTAATATAAATGTTTTAATCAAGATAATGGTTTTCTTAATGAAGAATCTTTTTAAAAATAAGAATTTAAGAATCATTTAATTAATTTAAATAATTAAGATAAATAATTAATTAGTGATTAATTGATGATAATCACTTTGAAGCTAATTAAGTATAATTACTGGGTGAAGTAATTAAGTAATTAATTACTGGAAGTAATTAAGTAAAAGATAATTACTTTATGAAAGTAATTGAGTGGATGTGATTAGGGGTTAATCACTTGTGTTATTAATTAATATAATTAATTAAAGGTTTAAATCATTTAATTAATGGTTAATTGATAAAAGGATTAAGAGTATTTAATAATGTGATTAATTACTTGTTAAAGTAATTAATTAAGGAAGAAATTTTATTAATGGAAGTAATCATTAATTAATGGAAATAATTAATTAATTTTTAATTAATAATTTAAGGATAATTAATCTATAATTAAGTTTTAATTATTAAATGTGATTAATTAAAAGTAATTAATTAAATGTGATTAATTAAAAGTAATTAATCAAGTATAGTTAATTAAAAATAATTAGTAAAGTGTGATTAATTAAAAGTGATTAATCAGGTATGGTTAATTGAAGGATAATTAAGGAATTATTATCAGAATAATTAAGGAATAATTAATCAAGTGTGATTAATTTAAAAGAGTAATTAGGAAATAATTACTTGGATAATTAAGAAGTAATTAGTCAAGTTGATTAATTAATATTGTAATTAAGGAATAATTACTTAAAGTAATTATGAGATAATTAATCATGGAAGATTAATCGAAATGGATAATTAAGTGATGTTAGTTAATTAATTTGGAATTAATTAATGAATAAGTAAGCAGGATTGATGATAATCCAAGTGATTAAGTAAGGATTAATTTAATTAAGGATTAATTAAATTAATTAAGTTTGGATCAAACTTGTTATGGTTGATAAATGATTGGATGATAAATATCATTGGATAAGTTAATGATATGTCATTGGTGATATTCTATCTGTGTCATTGGTGATATATATGGATGAATGTGATAATAGTGAACTATCTATCTGTGTAATGTGAATCATCCATTTATGTTAAGTGATATTCTGAATATCTACTCTTTAAACCGTTAAGTACAACTTGGACATTAAAATGGCGTTTGGATTCGGTGAGACCGGGATTGGGTTTCCATATTTGGATATCCGAAAACCACATCGATCCAAAATAAACGTTAGGTCGTGAATCCAAGAGGAGTGCAAGTGAAGACTCGAGGTGTAAGAACTATTCGTCAGTATAACTCCGAGGGTGATTCCGTGATGAGTTTAACGGAAATAGTACTTACAGGTTCGAAATGGTGATTCAGAGTGCAAGGTCTATGGTCATTGACTCTGAGGGTGATTCCAAAATGAGTGCAACGAGATAGTGCCTTCGGTTCCGTTCGAACCCGGAACGGACTTGTATGGATTGAATGCTTTCAGAACATCGTCGGGTGGACGGTGAGCATTCTAAGATAAATGTTTCCTATAAAGATAATCACAGCCTCAAGCCTCATCAACCGGGAATGGCTAAAATAGGGGAGGTGAAGCAAGGTTAAGTGGGTCATGCCCAAGTAGGACGAGATTTACCCCTGTCTAGATGTCCCTTTTATTTCGGCTATGTGGGCAGTTGGATCTGCAGCCAACTACGGGGTGGTCTTGTTCGGGACTATTCAGTAAGGAATGGTCCTGGCCTTGTGTTGCAGGGGAGTTAGGGTGGCTCCTCGGTACGGTGATCTAGGCCACGTACTATGACGGGCGGTACCCCAGTAGCCCTGCCATTGTACGGAATCCAAACTCCAATAAGTGCCTGTACGGTTTTGATTGTGTCCAACTATGTTGGAACGTGAGATGTAAGCATTCCAGCTATTTCTATATTTTATTTTGAAAACCCTAGACACTATTATAATATCACTGGATTTCCTATCAAAAGTTTTGGTTAGCGTAAGGTAAAAACTTTTCCATGTTTATGTGTGGGAAGTCTTACGTGATACCTTTTCTTTCCAAAGGATTTTCTAAAGTTAAGCAATTTAAACCGTTTACTCACACCAGACCCCTGTCTGACCCGAATGTTTATTTTCTGTTTTATTAAACTCTTGGGTACTCATATTATGTATGAGTAGTCAAGTGATTCAGGTCATCCTTGACAAATTCTGGAGGAGTTTTGAAGCAGTAGGCTTCAGCGTGTAGATATATAGATATAGGTTCTGTTGTGTATTATTCTGTATTGATGTTCTTGTATTGTCTATTAGACAGAAATGTTATAACTGTCTAAATTGAGATATATAGT
The DNA here is from genome assembly GCA_030765085.1 of Allium cepa. NCBI lineage: Eukaryota > Viridiplantae > Streptophyta > Magnoliopsida > Asparagales > Amaryllidaceae > Allium > Allium cepa. Next base: position 562,133,871 of record CM060938.1, read on the forward strand.
TGTGTACTCTGATGTATATGATACTATGTATATGTTATATATTATATTTCATTCTTTTCGCTGTGAGATTCTGATGTGTTGTTGTTCTTTCTTCTCTTTCTTTCTTCTTCTATCTCTTTCTTTCTTAAATAGTGATGTGTCTTTCTGGTGATAGAAAGTCGGGTCGTTACAAGCCTTGAATTCATCAACTCCATTCTTTCACTATCCATCAGCTGGACTCAAAAACAAGCCAATGATGATGCAAACAAGTTTGGAATCCTGAAGACAACCACAAATCGAGTCAGGACAAAGCATCCAGGTGATCTATATGAAGATTATACGGATCGGTACTAATCCAAGCTCATAGATCAGTACCGATCCATGATTATTGATGAGGTGTCTACCAATTTTTTGGAGAATTGGTCTTTGGTACGGAGAAAGAGGTGGAGATCATGGAGTGAGAATATATGCAATCTACAACATAAATTGGACGACAAGAGATTTTTTTTGGAGATCTTTTTGGCTTTCTTGCTCTCTTACTCTAATCTCTTGTAATCATTTATGGATTTATACTGATCCATAAGAACATGTGATTGCAAGTTAATGATATAATCAACAAAATAACTAAGTAAACGTAGGCAAGATTAGCCAAACCACTATAAAATGTTATATGGTTTTTCTTGCTCATGTTAATTCGCTTTTCTTCACTTTTTATTCTCTACTCAAATTTTTGGGTGTTTGTGTCAGTTTTTGTTTTAAATATTTTGGTGCTTTCACTGAGAAGTTTTTTATTCTCAGGCTAATTGGATTCATCATCTATTATTGGATTTCTTTCATCCGAGAGATAGATCTAGCCTTCCTTTCTAACCATTAGATTTTCAACTATCTACAAGTAGTTGCCCTGGCCCTAAGGAGAGATTATTCTATAAACTCCAGAGCTGCTAATGATGTTGAGAACCAAAATACTCGGCATGCAGATAAAGTTGCCCGGTCATAGCAAGCTGAGATCCAAAATCCAGATGATGCAGTGACCAGAATGGAGATGGATCATTTGATGAAGCAAATAAAGGATAGTTTCAGAAGAGTCGCAATGAGATGAACCAAGAGATGTAAGAGAATTTGAGATTGCTGAATGAGCAAACTCAGAATCGTTGTAGAAGGAGCAGAAGGGACTTAACATTTTATGATTCATAATATGATAGTTCCTCATCATTAGAGGAGAGGTAGAGGAATAGGAAGTAGAAATTAGCTCAAAAGAATGCTTGAACATCAAATCAGGAACCAAGAAAAACTCCCAGCAAGGATTTATGCATTAGTACCGATTTAATAGGACGAACCGATACCGATCCAGCAAATGTTGGAGCTGGAGCTCACCCTTTGGATGGTGGCATGGATTTGACATTTGTTCGTGGTATAGATGATCAAAATCTAGAATATCAAGCTACTACTAACAATCTGCCCCTACAAGAATCAAATAGGGGGACCACTGGACGAACAGATCTCTTGGAGTCTAGAGAATCCAGCTATTATCGGTCTGCCTGAGAGCATTCATCGAGCCAAACACTCGAAATGGATCTTGATTACCGCCATTGAACTGAACCTGAAAAACTGAAGTACTTGGTGGAGATAGTCAGAAAACTTGTGAATAAAACAAGTTCAGAAGTAATGACAAGTGGAGTAGTTATCCCAGTCGGAATCTATTTACTTAGAACATTTTGCGTGAGAAGTATCCACGGATATTTGTAATGTTGAATGTCATTGTAAAGTGAAAAAATGGATCTATGGCAGCACTTTATGAAATATAGATGGCATATGGACTCTACTAGAGCATCTGATGCCGTGAGTGGCATTGCTTTCCAATCTTCCTAAAGGAAGTAGCAACGATGTCGTTCGCCCGCATCCCACCAAGATCCATATTGTCTTTTGCTGAGTTGACATGAAATTTTCTGGAGTAATTTCCATATACACAATTCATTCTCGAATGACGTGACATCATGATCAAACCTCTTCCAGCGCATGGTAGTGTCATTAGAGAATTTTTTGATTAGGTTCCATACAACTGTGATGGAAGTTACAAATGCTAAGGATGACAAGTATTGATGGCACTGATCAAGGGGATTCATGCTAAGACAGATTTTGGAAGATGGTTGGAAATGGAACCCCCCGTAGATGGTGGATATGTTTTATAGGAAGGCTAATCAGTTCTTGAGCTTGGAAGAGGCACACACTCATTCCCGAAGGATTGATGCTAGGCCTTCAGCTAAAGTGATACAGAGTAATATTGCTGTAAAACAATCCGGAAGGAGTTTCAGAAATGTGGAGTAAATATTGGCAATAAGAATGATGGTCAGAAATGGAGTGATAACGGGCTAGGAAGCAAAAGTCTGATAGTGGGAATCGTCCTAGGATTCCTAAGTATGATAACTATACTGAATACCCATCTGGCAACTCAAGGTACCAAGCAGTACAAGAAGCCTACTATAAAAGAGTCAACCGAGAAGGAGAAAAAATCTAGAAAGTTTTGCAGGTTTCATGAGACATGTAGTCATAACATCAATGAATTAGACATTTGCATGATATGATCGAGAAATAAATTCCCAAATAGTAGTTGCAGTAGTTTGTGAAAGCCCAGCGGGATAGTGGGTAATAAAATTCCAACTCCCTAGGGTCGTCATCCCAGTAGGCGCAAGCCGGGGCCTAGTGTTGATGAGCCTAGGCAGCTTGAAAAATATTTGGTGATTAATACAATCATTAGTGGACCGCATCTAGCAAATAAATGTTGGAACAAGATAGATAGATATGTTAGAGCATTAAAACATATGGAGAATAAAAGCTGTCTTGCATTAGAGGATTGTACTTTTGAAAAACAAGTAAGGAAGATGACTGATAACATTGTCTTTTGGAATAGAGACGTTGATGGGGTGGAAGCCCCATCGATCCAGCACTTGTGATTACGGCTACGATCGACCCTTCAATAGTTCAAAAGGTGCTGGTTGACTGTGGGAGTTCAATGAGCATTCTATTTAAAAATGCCTATAACCAGATGCTTCTAGAAGGCATGGACATGAAACTGTATAAACTGTGGATCCATGGTTTAATGGGACCGCTACTAAACTTGTCGGATATGTGGAGCTACTGGTGATGCTTGGCGAGGGTGAAAGCAAGTAAGTGTGGGTCATGACTTTTGTGGTATTGGATATTTACCTTATTACAACGCATTTTTAGGCCGAATTGCCCTAGTTGAATTCAGAGCGACTATACCACCTTGGTGCTTGACAATGAAGTTTCTTATAGAGAATGGCATAGGAATAATGTAAGGAGAACACGGGCTTGGTCGCAAATGTTATATCGTCGAGCTAAAGGAGGCGAGGCGAAGAGAAAAAGGGAAAAGCATAGAGGGGACCCTCTGCATCGAGGCTTTGGATGTATAGAAATCACTACATGAGCCCTGGTTCGGATAGCACAGTTGTTTCTATAAGGATATGGACCCACAGAAAGAGCTAGAAGGTGGAAGAGCAACTCTAATGAAGTCGTCAATCAACGTCCTAGTTAGTCAGGATGATCCAACATGGATCCTGAGCATTAAATCACTATTTGGCATTAGTATGATGAAGGAGTTGGTTGGTTTTTAGGTGAATCTAGATGTGTTTTCCTGGACACACTATAACATGTGTGGGATTTCATTGGAGATAGTAAGCCATGCATTCAATGTAAATCGTAATGCGTTCCTATGAAACAGAAGCACCGTAGCCTAGGTCCGGAGATATCCACTACACTCAAAGAAGAAGTGAAGAAGTTGAAAGATAACTACATTTGCGATGCCTTATGAGAAGAGTAGGTATCAAACCCGATTATAGTGAAAAAGTGAAAGAAGAAGTGGAGGACATGCGTCAACTGTTCTGACCTGAATAAGGCATGTTTGAAGTACAGTTTCCTTCTCCTAAGGATAAATAAAACGACCGAACATGAGTTGCTTTCGTTCATGGATGCATACTCTGGATACAATCAGATTACAATGCACATCCCCAATTAGGAGCACTACAGCTTCATTACCAACCTAGGACTACATTGCTTTCTTATCATATCCTTTGGGTTAAAGAATGCTGAGGAAACTTGTCAGATATTGGTAAATAAGATGTTCAAAGATCAGATCGGATGTTCAATGAAGTCTATGTGGGTAACATGCTCGTGAAGTCACGACACTGAGGAAACCACATCCATGACTTGGTAGATATGTTTGATGTTCTTCAGAAATACAGAATGAAACTCAACCCTTTAAAATGCTCGTTTAGCGTTGCATCAGGGAGATTCCTCAGCTTTATGTTGGACTCGCATAGTATTGAAGCTAACCTAGAAAATATCGTGGCACTAAGAAACATCAAGGCCTTGAAGATGATCAAGGAGGTCCAAAATTTATACAGGAATGTTGCTGCTTTGAGTCGATTCATCTCCAGAGCAACAAACAAATGCATCCCTTTCTTTGACGTGGTTAAGAAAGGAAAGAGGAATTTCTCTTAGACGTAGGACTGTAAAGACTCATTCTAGAATATGCTAAATAACTTGGAGAGAACCCCTATTCTTTCAAGCCCTTGGATGATGAGAACTTGTTTATATATCTAGCAGTGTCGGTGCATTCTTTGAGCCCCTCCCTCATACATGTGGAATCCCACATCCAGCGACTAATCCACTACGTCAGTAAGCATTTGATAGGAGAAGAAAGAAGTTATCGAAAGATGGAAAAGCTTCCATACTAACTGCTAATCACTTCAAGGAAGCTTCGTCTCTATCTTTATGTCCATCCGATCAAAGTTCTCACCGACCAACCTTTGCAACAAGTATTATAGTGACCTGAGACTTTTGGAAAGCTGTTGAAATGGAACATTGAATTAAGACAATACAAGATAACCTATCACCCTTAAAGAGAAATCTATGGTCAAGCTTTGGCGGATTTTATACCGAATACACTGCACGAGATCATACCTCAAGGAGGAATGGTGAGCAAAATCCTAGGAAGATGTATAAGGATGGTGCATCAAACCAACAATGTTCCAGTGCTAGAGTTGTACTTGTCACTCTGGAGGAACATTCAATCTGTCATGCTTGGAGATTTAATTTTCCTACAACGAAGCAAAGTATGAAGCCTTAATTGTAGGACTCAAAATTACCAGGGAACTGGGAGTTAAAACTTTGCATATTTACGGTGATTCCCAGCTCATGGTATGCCAAGTACTGAAAAAGTTTCATGCGAAAGGGTCAAGGCTAGCTCCTTATCTAAACTATGCCCTTGAGCTGCTTAGTGATACTGAATATTACATAATAACGTATATTTCCAAGAAGGAAAATGTGAAGGCCGACTCGCTGGCGAAGTTGGCCAGTTCTAGAGATGCACAACACATTAGCCTAGTTCCAGTGGAAGTATTGTTGGCCCCGAGCATCGAGCAGAAGAATGCCGATTGGATCTTGGAGGCCGAGTGTGAGAAGGAGTCATTGATGACTCCAAAAAAGGACTATGTGCAAAGGAGAATCCTACTAGATAGGAAGAATGAGCGACATAAGCTTCTTTGCTAAGCTTTGAGATATATCTTTCAGCAAGGAGCACTTTATAAGAAAGGATCCTCGTCCCAACGTTATGGTGTGTCACAAAAAACTAGGCCAAGAAAGTCCTAAAAGAACTTCATGAAGGGGCCTATGGCAACCACATAAGAGCACAAATCCTGGGGAAGAAGTTTCATTTCTATGGGTACTTCTGGCCAACTGTCAACCTAGACGCAACTAGTTATACCAGAAGTGTTACAAGTGGCAGAGATTTGCTATGATTCTAAGAGACTCACCGATAGAGATTACTCAAATGGTTAGTCCTCGGCCTTTTTGGTTTGGTGAATCCTTATTAGCGGGGTGTTGCTGATATCTAAAGGTTGTGTAAAGTAGACCATCGTCGTCGTTGATTACTTCACCAAACGGGCTAACGTGGAGCCATTAGCCATAATTACCACAAAGAAAGCAATCAACTTTGTGATCTAGAATATCATCTGTTGTTTTAGAGTTCCATCAGCAATTATTACCGATAACAAGACTCAATTTGATAGCACCAGGTTTAAATATTTCTACTGCCGACATCGAATAGAAAAGAGATATGCTGCGATGGCACACCCCCAGGAGAGTGGACAAGTTGAAGTAATGAACAAGATTATTAAGTCCATTCTTAAGAAACGATTAGAAAAGGCTAAGGGCAAGTAAGGATGAACTTTGGCACCGTGGGCCTATTGAATGACCCACAAGTCAACGGCTGGCTACTCTCCATTCACTTTATCCTACGGATCAGAGGCTACGATTACGGCTGAATTAAAATTACCTTATCATCGAGCGACTCACTACAATCCACAAACGAATGAGCGACTCCAGTTGGGGACTCTTGATATGCTCGATGAGAAGCATGATGAAGTTGACTTGAGAGCAACTGCACACCAGATTCAGGTTACCCGATACTACAACGTAAAGGTCAGGAATCAGACCTTTGAAATTGGTAACCTAGTTCTTAAACGAATCTTCCCAGGCCCTTGGAAGTTGGGCTCGAGTTAGAAAGGTCCATACACAATTGGACAAAATCTTGGATGACACTCTCAAGCTAGCAACTGTTAGAGAGATCTCACTCTATAAGGCGCGAAATAGCGAACTTTTGCGACACTATTTTAGTTAAGAATAAATTTGCACTTTGAAGCCATGTAGTAAGGCAGAATCTATCATTTCCCATCTTTTATAAAGAGAAATGGCTTTCGGAATCTAGTACTCTGTCTTTATATAGATTAAGGGTTGTGAAATATGACTGACTCGGATGAATCTGCATGTTTATGATGCAGGTATGTAGGTACCTGAAGTTAGGTGCTAACCAAACTTCTACGGCCCATGACCAGACCCTTGGAATTCAACACTCTTGATGTCTAGAGATAGAGGCCAACTAACACTTACTCATGGGGGGGGTAGGAGTACAAGCTAAAAAGGATGTGAGTGGACTATCCATCCGCTCACTCTTGTTCTTGAAATGGGGGCAGGAGTATAAACCAAAAAGGACGTGACTTGACTGTCCATCCACTAATTCTTGGCCATAAAGCGGGGGTAGGAGTATAAACATTCAATGGGTGAATGAGATTGTTCGCCTCTACAGTTTATGCCCAGAGCTTAGTAGAGCGATTACAACTTGCCCGAACCAGGCGAGACAAAAGATCTACACCTAAACTTAGGCTAGAGTTCATAATAACTTTGGTCATTGCTCGAAGTAGGCATGATCACAAGTAAACATCCTAGATTAGGTTGTCCAAAACACCATCCCAAGTTGTTAACTCCAATGGACGCCTAAAAATAAGGCAAAGGTCATAAGCAAAACATCCTAGAACTATATGTTTTCAAGTTAGATTTTCAAATATGTGGAATTTTGACCAAGTTCTAAAGTGGGGCATTATCGTATGTGCATGAAAGTCCATATGATCGCTCTATACTCGCCTAAACAACGAATCGAACTAATGACTAGGATTGATGACCATAATGGGAAATGGATCATAAACACATTCAACATATACCACATTTCTTAAATACTTAGGAAAATTTACATAAGGCTTGAGAAAAACAACAGCCTATATTATTCACGGTCAAAATAAGACTTAAATGAAAAAGTTCAAGTGTTATTGATACTAAAAATATTAAAGAGGAGGTTGAATCTGCAAAATACCAACTGGAAAGCAAAACCAAAAGCTAAAAAGTGCCTAGGTATTACTCAACCCAAAACATGAAGAAGATGGATGATCGTGTAACGACCCGTAAATTTTCGATAATTAAAATAGCAAATTTAATAAGATTTCGTGATTTAATGTTAGAAAAAAATTTGTCATTCGTTTGGAATAATAAATAACTGGAATGAATTGCAATAATAATTATCCAAGTAATGAAAAATAAAAGCTACTTAGTGAATGCCTTTGCAATCAATAGTTAAATAGGATAATAAATGTTGAATTCATTGGGAATAATAGAGTAATTGGTTGATAAGTAAAATCTATTTAAAATCAAATATTGAATATTGAACAGGTAAACTGTTTAAATTAAATATTTAAAACTTATTGAATAATTGAATAACTGTAAAATGAAAATAGCGTTCTAAATTGTGAATTGGTTTTAAAAGTTGAATCTTATAAGTTTAATATCAACATTTCAAAAGATAATGAATTATTGGATAAGCGAAATTGTTTAAATTTAATATTTGGAATTCATTGAATAATTTTATAATGGGAATTGAAGAACTGTATAATGGAAATGGTTGTTCTATAATTTTTTATTCGTTTCAAAGGTAAAATTTTAAGTTCGTTTTGAATATCTCAAAGATGGTGATTTAAGTATAATCAAATTTGTTAAATTTAATATTACAAATGTTTGAATAATTAAATTCCGAAGTTGATATGATTAATTTGATATTGAAATTTAATATATGAAAATAGAGTGAATAATTGGAATTTGATTTAATATGATTCAAATTGGTTTCCAAAGCGAATGTAAGTTATATTGGGATTTTAATAGAGTTAATAAGATTTTAAAATTGGAATTTATTGGATAATTGAATAACGGGTTTAATATGATTAAAAATGATTTGTAAAATTTTATTTTATCATATTGGAGTTATAGTGATGTTATAGAACTTTTAAAACTGAATTTAAAATTTATTTGTGAAAATTGAATATTTTAATATTTAATTAGCGACTGAAAAATAGCCAATTTTCGAACAATCTCAGAATTGGACGAAACCAGTTCCATTGGATCCGTAATATTTAGTTATTATCGGATTTCAATTTTCGTAGCAATCGGAGTTGTCGTTTGACCGTGGCAGCTCGAAACGCATCAAAATTGTTTTAATATTAATTTAACGAGTTAAAATAGTCATTTTTCAACGGTCTCGGATTTCGACGAAACCAGTTTCATCGGATCCGTAATGTGATATTATTGTATGGTTTTAAATTTCAAGTCAATCGGATTTACCGTTTGCCCAGGACGAGCCAAAACGCATAGGAAATCGTTTAATCGATTTAATTTAAAATCGATCGTTTATTTCCATAACTCGCGCATACGATGGAATTAGCTTCCGAAACCTGTTCCATTGTGTCCGAAACGTGGGATATACCCTAGGAACGTCAGTTACCGCGTGAAATTCGGAGTTCGGAAAATCCAGGATAAATAGTGTTTCGTCGGTTTTCTATATAAGGACCATTTAACCACAATTTTGCAAAAAGAAAAGCAAAACCCTAAATTTTTGTTCAGCCGCCACTAGAGTAGACCAATGGCTGAAAACTTCCAACCTTCTCCTCCACTTTTCTCTTAATCCGTAAAGTTTTAGCCAATCCTTCCAACTGGAACGTCGTGTAGCTTCGCGAGCTCTACGTTGCGAACGGCTATGATCGGAAACGAGCTGGTGGATCAACGACAATTGGAGGTTGATGGCGTGCGTTCCTACACTATTTTCGAGGCTAAAGGCAGCACCGAGCTCAGCCATACTCACGGCGATGGTAGGGGCGGAGATGGGCATGGGAATGGCGGTGGTTGATCGAGGTGGAAGTACTCGTATTGGGTGCGAAAATTCATGGACTAGGGCGGCTGCTTCATCGTTCATCACCTGGAGGGAAGAAGCATCAAGTTGCGGCCCAGATTTTCCTTAGCAGAAATGAGTGGCCGAGATGCATCAGGGTTAGAAATTAAAATAGAAATTGTAAATTAAATTATATATTAATTTGTTAAATGTTTAAACCGTTGTAACTTTGTCATACGAGGTCGAAAAATCACGAAACGAATTGCGTTGCGTTCGTATGGATGAACACTACGCTATGGAATTGGATTGGAGTCGTTTGGAGCTAGAGAAAATTTCGGGTAAAATTAAACGCTCGTTTAATTTTATTCGAAGTAAAACGCTGGAACTACATGAAAATCAAGGTGAGTGTTTTATAACGCTCACACCGTACTAAATATCTTTATGCTAGTTAAATTTGACATTATGAAGTGTTATGATTTTTATTTGTCGTTGTTTGATAGAATTTAAATTGTTATATAAATTGTCATTGAATTAACCATTGAAAATTAAATTGACAGTTAAAATTGAAATTGAAGTTGAATTGCGATTGAATTACCTGACATTGATAACTATGAGATTGCCATGAATTGTATTGTCTATTGGATAATTTATTTCGATGGATGCTATTGGTTGATATTTGAATGTTTGGATATTTATTGCTTATATATATCCTGTTATGCATACATATGATACTGTGATTTAATTTTAAGTGATATATATTCATCCCTGACATTTAATTGAAATAAATAATTACTTGGCCATAGGATAGAAAATTATATACAGACACCGATTTGGCTAAATTAATAATTTTTAAAGTCGTCGATTTGAAATTTATTTAAATGTTTTGATTTGAAAGTTATAAATAGAAATCGAATTTGTAGAAATCGAATTTATAAAAAATTGAGTTTGGAATGTTGAAATAAATTTTGGTTAAAAGAAATTGTTAAAAATTAAAGTGGAGACTTTGGAATTTAAAAATCGGGATATGATTGAATTTCGAAAATTGATTTGTTTAAAGATTGAACCTAAATTCGAGCTTTGAATATTTCTAAGTAAACGCAATATAAAAATGATATTTTGAAATCGAACTTGGAATTGAATCATATTCGAAATTGGATTTAAACTTGAATATTATTGAAAATTTTTGTTAAGTATTATAAATTGATATTGTGAAAAATCAAGCTAAAAATCGATATACATTGGAATTGAATAAGTTGAAGGTGAATGTAAAAATTGAATAAATTTGAAGTCAAAGTTGACATTGATTTGAATTGAAATCGAAATTGAATCGGTAAATTGGAAATTGAAATTTATTTGAATTGGGAAGTTATAATTGAAATGGACTGGTTTTGAAGCTGTTTTAATTTGTTTTCCAAATTACTCTGTTATATAAACCATTTTGAATACTTAAACCATTTTAATCTATTTTTAATCTACTTAACCCAATTTATATTATTTTAAACTAATTTATCTATTTTAAATCCATTTTAAAGATTTTAAGTATTTTTTTAACTATTTTAATTATTTAAACTACTTTTAAACTACTTAAACTATTTTCTAAAAATTTCAAGCTGTTAATAAGGTGAAATGTTTATATTTAAACCTTGAATTTAAATACGAATTGAGTTAAATGAAGTTGCAATCTAAATTGAATTTCGAAATGAATTGAAATCGAAATGAGATATTGATGTGGAAAAAGATTTTGAAACGGAATCTTACATTTGAATAGACACGATGATATTTGAAATGGATTTGATTTTTGAAGCGAACATGATGTTTTGATATCAATTATGAATCGATTTGGAATGTAAAAGAGCCAACGGTGTAATAATACGTAGTTATTAAAGAGACCGGGATCGGATATGGACATACTCTCTGTCGATACCGAAAACCACTTTAATAACTATTATACGCGGAGTGTTGATCCAGAATGAAGTGGATGGTTGGTGAACGCGTTGACTGAAGAAAGAGAACGATATTGGATGACCCCTGACATGACTAAAACAGGAGCCGCGGCGGGCCATTGAGGTTCGCCACCTCTAGCGGACACACTTCTTCGATACCATTTCTATTACATTTGTGATTCGATTTGGGTGCACCCCTTGATTTCGGAGTGTTGTTTCGCGGTGTTGGGGTAGCTGCTGGCTATGCCCAACATCAGTCCGGATCACGCAACTACTAGTATCCTAGTTGGTATCACCTCATGTACCTTGTCACACTGATTATTCTATTCGCGACCACTACGTTTTGATTTGTACCTTGAGTATATGGATTGCCCTCTGGTGACTTCCGGTTTTGGGGAAACTACGGTCTTGTATATGCTTTTGGGAATATAAAATGTGTTAAGGGGGATTATGGTAACGCCTTAACGCTATTTTGATACTTTATATTACTGATAGGCATTATCTACTTAGCGTATATTACTACATAGTAGATAGTTTCACGGATCCTTGAGAGATGGAAAATCCCGTAACATCTCTTGAGTTATTGCACGCACGTTGACACTGGTATGAGATGTCAAACCCCGTAAACATCTCTGACGCCGTTACACTCATATTTATTTACGATTGATTTAACTTTCATAAGTATATTTTAGTCCTGACTCGAGTGTTTTGTATTTCATTACGCTCGGGTCAGTCCTGAGTTTTTCAGATTTTGAAGATCTATTCTGGAGGATGAAGACGAAGATTTGGTATACTATTACTATTATTACCCTTGCATCATGCTATCTGCTGCATTATTTTATTTCTTCTGTTGTATATGTATAACTCTGATAAATGTTGTATAAATAATTGTCAAAGTATAGTAAACAACTTCATGAACTTTTTATTTGACTATTATATTTTATCGTTCCGCTGCGAGATTCTGTGTTGTTTCATTTCCTTTATTTCTCTTTCTTTTCTTTTCTTATTTACCCCAATAACCATCTGCCCTTTTTAATGGTTTGGAATCGACATGTGTATTTGATCGTCGGTTTAAACTGTCCAAAAAGGCGGGTCGTTACAGTTGGTATCAGAGCTTAGGTTTAGCGATAACCTTAGCTCTGTGGGGTCTGACTCTTTATAAATAGGGTAGTTATACCCTATGACGAGTCGCTGAGTGAATATATATATGAGAGAGCGTATTTGTTAGTGACATAAAATGTTTTATATTGTGTCGGTTGATTTGTTGAGTGGGTTATGGATTCTGGTCAATACGAGTAATTAACGTCATTGATAGGGATCTCTAAACACTTAAACAGAACAATTCGACATAGTATTGTTTTGAAAATGGGTAAATGAAATAATTTTGCCCTAATTATATTTTGTATATAAAGAATTTATTTCAAAATTTATTGCGATCAATCTAGCTTATTTGGTTGTTGGAAATGAAATATTGGCTATTAACATAAATTGGATATTGTAATTTAATGAATAAGATGAATTACAAAATGAACAATAATAAAACAACTTGTAGAATGTTAAAAAAAAATCCTATAAGATATTTTATAAAGGTGACTTATAAGTTTAAAATAGATTTAAATTGGAAAATATTGAATTTAAAGACACGGAGGTTTTGAAAAATGGTTCTCAAAGTTTTGAAGAAATATATAGTAATATTAGTTGGAAATTGTTTATGGAAATATTTTGAAAGGATTTTAAAGGAAAGAATGAATTCAGTATTCCTCTCTTATGTCGCTGGAAAATAATTTCGGTGATGACTGCGCAGCATCATCGACGTTCATTTTCGAGTCTCAAAGTGGGGGAGACTTCTAAGAAGCTTTGCTTATCTTCAAAATTATTTTGGGTAAATGGGTTTTGGTTTAAACTCCAAAGGTAGGATTTAATATATTAAAGATATAAATGTATATATTTATTTCAAACGATTTGAAAAGAACCGGGCATTTAAATTTCTAAGTTCTGTTGATTAATGATTTTCAAATTATTTGAATAAATTGTGAATAACCAGAATTTATAAAATAAGAGGATTAAGATATCTAAGCTATTGTTTTGGGAAAACTTTAAAGTGGAAAGGTAAAGAGGATTTAAACAAATTAAATTTGTAAACATTCTAATTAAGTAAAATGAAATTCTATAAATTTGTATAATACCAAAATTACATTCTGATAACATATAACAAGACTTACCAAATGTTAAAAGTTAAAATGATGTTTTGGATATGTAATGAGATATTGTATAAATAAACAGAACCTGAAGTAATTGAAGTATACAAGTAAGGAAAGCTCAAAATGAATTAAAATGTACGTAAATGAAAATTTTGGTTGTGAAAAAATTGTTATATACTTAAATATAGCATGAAATGATAAATGGATAAATGAAACAAGTAAGTGAACTTAAGAAACGAATCGTATTATATCTTTATAAATTGGTTATAGAAAATAAATATAAATTGCAAAGGATTGTAAGAAAATTTAATTTGTAACCTTTAAGATGACTATAAACTAAGAAAAGTCATATATAAGAAGTTAGGCTTTTATGGAATGACTATAAATTAAAGTGATGTTTAATAAAATGTTCTGCATTAATAAATGTTCCACAAATAAATTTGTATTAACTGAAATTATGAAAATGAAATAAATGTAAACAAAGGAATTTCTTATAGCTAAGAATCAATTGGAAATGAAATTGAATTTAATTAAATCACATGGAATGTTTAAAATGAACTTGAGTAAGAAAATTCTTTGATATGATGTTAAGAAAAGATAATGTCAAAGAATATGCTATGTAAAGAAATGAATATACTAACTTAATAATGGATTGTGAGAAATTAAGTGAAAAAAAAATAGAAGTCAATAAAATAATTTAATATAGATAAATTGGATAGAAACCCATTGGAAGGAAATACGTGAGATTGTACGTATATTATTTTATTCGCATAACGATTTGATCCAAATTCGAGCATAAAATTTCGAGATGATTTATATCGATCCAAGTTAGGATTTTTCACTCGATTTTCGACGGCGAACCCTAGATATGGATTTTTAATTTGATTCTGGAATTCTCTATCATAGTATATGGCTATGCAAGGAGAGTAACAGTTTCCAATCAAGGAACCAAATCTGAGTCCGCACTAGAGAGTCGTGTGAACGATACTAGTTTGGAAGCGAAATTGTGTGATCGAATAAGCGATTAGATTGATATTGCTCACGGATGATATATGTACGGCTTACGGACTTAATTAAAGTTAATATTGGAAATATATGATGCCAAATATAAAATGATTCTTTTAAAATTATATAACAGAATATATATATAAAAGAAATAAACCAAATTGAATGTAAAATAATAATTTGGTTATGTTGGGTATGATTTGGTTGTTATGTGATTGTTAGTTGATTGTTAAGTGTAAATTGAAGCTATAAATCATTGAAATCAAATTGGAAGTTAAATGAATTTAAATAGAAATTAATTGGATTCAAATTTGAAGTGAACTAATGTAAATACAAATTAGTGAATGTTAACTCATTGAATTGAGAATGAATGTTAGTAAAATCCAACGTTAATGAATCAACTGTGATTAAAAATTGAAACCCAAGTCAATAAATATTAATGAGAAGTGAATTTATATTGATTGGTTTTAAATTTGTTGGATGATAGTTGGATGATAGTTGATTGATGGTTGCATTTGTTGTTGTTGCATTTGCTATGTTGGCACATGTAGTTATTATGTTGCTATATTGTGTATATTGATATTATTTTCATATATGCATGTTTCTCATGGTTTGTTGAGTGTTTAGTAAGTGCGGATTTCGCTTGCTTCGCATTTGGAGCTCGCTTTCGCGCTATATTATTCGTATATGCTCGCTAATAAAAAAAAATATAAGGTACATGTTTATTTTATCATTGGATTTGGTGATTTTTGATGAGCCACTTGGCGTTTGGATTTTCTTTTGTTGGTTTGGGGCCCGTAGGGGCGTTTTGTAGTTGTACCGATCGAGCCGCGCAAAGGAGACTCTGTCGAAATTTTTCATAAAATCCGGGTGTTAGAAAATTTTTCAAGTTTTAAAATTTTTTTATAACTTGTTTTGCTAACTAACTTTTAAGTTTAGAAAGCCGTTCGGAGTAAGTTAGTGGAAGTGTAGTAACGATTTATGAATGGAATTTCATTGTTTTATAAGTTGATAACTTTAAATAAAATATAGCTTGTGTTGAATTCTATACTTAGTGTCTTTTCCCTTCTTTTTCCTTTTCGGGGACGAAAAGTTTTGAGTGGGGGAGAGTGTAACGACCCGTAAATTTTCGATAATTAAAATAGCAAATTTAATAAGATTTCGTAATTTAATGTTAGAAAAAAATTTGTCATTCGTTTGGAATAATAAATAACTGGAATGAATTGCAACAATAATTATCCAAGTAATGAAAAATAAAAGCTACTTAGTGAATGCCTTTGCAATCAATAGTTAAATAGGATAATAAATGTTGAATTCATTGGGAATAATAGAGTAATTGGTTGATAAGTAAAATCTATTTAAAATCAAATATTGAATATTGAACAGGTAAATTGTTTAAATTAAATATTTAAAACTTATTGAATAATTGAATAACTGTAAAATGAAAATAGCGTTCTAAATTGTGAATTGGTTTTAAAAGTTGAATCTTATAAGTTCAATATCAACATTTCAAAAGATAACGAATTATTGGATAAGCGAAATTGTTTAAATTTAATATTTGGAATTCGTTGAATAATTTTATAAAGGGAATTGAAGAACTGTATAATGGAAATGGTTGTTCTATAATTTTTTATTCGTTTCAAAGGTAAAATTTTAAGTTCGTTTTGAATATCTCAAAGATGGTGATTTAAGTATAATCAAATTTGTTAAATTTAATATTACAAATGTTTGAATAATTAAATTCCGAAGTTGATATGATTAATTTGATATTGAAATTTAATATATGAAAATAGAGTGAATAATTGGAATTTGATTTAATATGATTCAAATTGGTTTCCAAAGCGAATGTAAGTTATATTGGGATTTTAATAGAGTTAATAAGATTTTAAAATTGGAATTTATTGGATAATTGAATAACGGGTTTAATATGATTAAAAATGATTTGTAAAATTTTATTTTATCATATTGGAGTTATAGTGATGTTATAGAACTTTTAAAACTGAATTTAAAATTTATTTGTGAAAATTGAATATTTTAATATTTAATTAGCGACTGAAAAATAGCCAATTTTCGAACAATCTCAGAATTGGACGAAACCAGTTCCATTGGATCCATAATAGTTAGTTATTATCGGATTTCAATTTTTGTAGCAATCGGAGTTGTCGTTTGACCGTGGCAGCTCGAAACGCATCGAAATTGTTTTAATATTAATTTAACGAGTTAAAATAGTCATTTTTCAAACGGTCTCGGATTTCGACGAAACCAGTTTCATCGGATCCGTAATGTGATATTATTGTATGGTTTCAAATTTCAAGTCAATCGGATTTACCGTTTGCCCAGGGCGAGCCAAAACGCATAGGAAATCGTTTAATCGATTTAATTTAAAATCGATTGTTTATTTCCATAACTCGCGCATACGATGGAATTAGCTTCCGAAACATGTTCCATTGTGTCCGGAACGCGGGATAAACCCTAGGAACGTCAGTTACCGCGTGAAATTCGGAGTTCGGAAAATCCAGGATAAATAGTGTTTCGTCGGTTTTCTATATAAGGACCATTTAACCACAATTTTGCAAAAAGAAAAGCAAAACCCTAAATTTTTGTTCAGCCGCCACTAGAGTAGACCAATGGCTGAAAACTTCCAACCTTCTCCTCCACTTTTCTCTTAATCCGTAAAGTTTTAGCCAATCCTTCCAACTGGAACGTCGTGTAGCTTCGCGAGCTCTACGTTGCGAACGGCTATGATCGGAAACGAGCTGGTGGATCAACGACAATTGGAGGTTGATGGCGTGCGTTCCTACACTATTTTCGAGGCTAAAGGCAGCACCGAGCTCAGCCATACTCACGGCGATGGTAGGGGCGGAGATGGGCATGGGAATGGCGGTGGTTGATCGAGGTGGAAGTACTCGTATTGGGTGCGAAAATTCATGGACTAAGGCGGCTGCTTCATCGTTCATCACCTGGAGGGAAGAAGCATCAAGTTGCGGCCCAGATTTTCCTTAGCAGAAATGAGTGGCCGAGATGCATCAGGGTTAGAAATTAAAATAGAAATTGTAAATTAAATTATATATTAATTTGTTAAATGTTTAAACCGTTGTAACTTTGTCATACGAGGTCGAAAAATCACGAAACGAATTGCGTTGCGTTCGTATGGATGAACACTACGCTATGGAATTGGATTGGAGTCGTTTGGAGCTAGAGAAAATTTCGGGTAAAATTAAACGCTCGTTTAATTTTATTCGAAGTAAAACGCTGGAACTACATGAAAATCAAGGTGAGTGTTTTATAACGCTCACACCGTACTAAATATCTTTATGCTAGTTAAATTTGACATTATGAAGTGTTATGATTTTTATTTGTCGTTGTTTGATAGAATTTAAATTGTTATATAAATTGTCATTGAATTAACCATTGAAAATTAAATTGACAGTTAAAATTGAAATTGAAGTTGAATTGCGATTGAATTACCTGACATTGATAACTATGAGATTGCCATGAATTGTATTGTCTATTGGATAATTTATTTCGATGGATGCTATTGGTTGATATTTGAATGTTTGGATATTTATTGCTTATATATATCCTGTTATGCATACATATGATACTGTGATTTAATTTTAAGTGATATATATTCATCCCTGACATTTAATTGAAATAAATAATTACTTGGCCATAGGATAGAAAATTATATACAGATACCGATTTGGCTAAATTAATAATTTTTAAAGTCGTCGATTTGAAATTTATTTAAATGTTTTGATTTGAAAGTTATAAATAGAAATCGAATTTGTAGAAATCGAATTTATAAAAAATTGAGTTTGGAATGTTGAAATAAATTTTGGTTAAAAGAAATTGTTAAAAATTAAAGTGGAGACTTTGGAATTTAAAAATCGGGATATGATTGAATTTCGAAAATTGATTTGTTTAAAGATTGAACCTAAATTCGAGCTTTGAATATTTCTAAGTAAACGCAATATAAAAATGATATTTTGAAATCGAACTTGGAATTGAATCATATTCGAAATTGGATTTAAACTTGAATATTATTGAAAATTTTTGTTAAGTATTATAAATTGATATTGTGAAAAATCAAGCTAAAAATCGATATACATTGGAATTGAATAAGTTGAAGGTGAATGTAAAAATTGAATAAATTTGAAGTCAAAGTTGACATTGATTTGAATTGAAATCGAAATTGAATCGGTAAATTGGAAATTGAAATTTATTTGAATTGGGAAGTTATAATTGAAATGGATTGGTTTTGAAGCTGTTTTAATTTGTTTTCCAAATTACTCTGTTATATAAACCATTTTGAATACTTAAACCATTTTAATCTATTTTTAATCTACTTAACCCAATTTATATTATTTTAAACTAATTTATCTATTTTAAATCCATTTTAAAGATTTTAAGTATTTTTTTAACTATTTTAATTATTTAAACTACTTTTAAACTACTTAAACTATTTTCTAAAAATTTCAAGCTGTTAATAAGGTGAAATGTTTATATTTAAACCTTGAATTTAAATACGAATTGAGTTAAATGAAGTTGCAATCTAAATTGAATTTCGAAATGAATTGAAATCGAAATGAGATATTGATGTGGAAAAAGATTTTGAAACGGAATCTTACATTTGAATAGACACGATGATATTTGAAATGGATTTGATTTTTGAAGCGAACATGATGTTTTGATATCAATTATGAATCGATTTGGAATGTAAAAGAGCCAACGGTGTAATAATACGTAGTTATTAAAGAGACCGGGATCGGATATGGACATACTCTCTGTCGATACCGAAAACCACTTTAATAACTATTATACGCGGAGTGTTGATCCAGAATGAAGTGGATGGTTGGTGAACGCGTTGACTGAAGAAAGAGAACGATATTGGATGACCCCTGACATGACTAAAACAGGAGCCGCGGCGGGCCATTGAGGTTCGCCACCTCTAGCGGACACACTTCTTCGATACCATTTCTATTACATTTGTGATTCGATTTGGGTGCACCCCTTGATTTCGGAGTGTTGTTTCGCGGTGTTGGGGTAGCTGCTGGCTATGCCCAACATCAGTCCGGATCACGCAACTACTAGTATCCTAGTTGGTATCACCTCATGTACCTTGTCACACTGATTATTCTATTCGCGACCACTACGTTTTGATTTGTACCTTGAGTATATGGATTGCCCTCTGGTGACTTCCGGTTTTGGGGAAACTACGGTCTTGTATATGCTTTTGGGAATATAAAATGTGTTAAGGGGGATTATGGTAACGCCTTAACGCTATTTTGATACTTTATATTACTGATAGGCATTATCTACTTAGCGTATATTACTACATAGTAGATAGTTTCACGGATCCTTGAGAGATGGAAAATCCCGTAACATCTCTTGAGTTATTGCACGCACGTTGACACTGGTATGAGATGTCAAACCCCGTAAACATCTCTGACGCCGTTACACTCATATTTATTAACGATTGATTTAACTTTCATAAGGATATTTTAGTCCTGACTCGAGTGTTTTGTATTTCATTACGCTCGGGTCAGTCCTGAGTTTTTCAGATTTTGAAGATCTATTCTGGAGGATGAAGACGAAGATTTGGTATACTATTACTATTATTACCCTTGCATCATGCTATCTGCTGCATTATTTTATTTGTTCTGTTGTATATGTATAACTCTGATAAATGTTGTATAAATAATTGTCAAAGTATAGTAAACAACTTCATGAACTATTTATTTGACTATTATATTTTATCGTTCCGCTGCGAGATTCTGTGTTGTTTCATTTCCTTTATTTCTCTTTCTTTTCTTTTCTTATTTACCCCAATAACCATCTGCCCTTTTTAATGGTTTGGAATCGACATGTGTATTTGATCGTCGGTTTAAACTGTCCAAAAAGGCGGGTCGCTACAGATCGCTTCTTCATCCTCTTCCTTTCCTCTTTCCTCTCTTTCTTCTTTGTAAAAGCTGGCTCACTAGATCCTTCTGGTTGCTACCGTATCCTTTCCTCACTTCCTTTATCCTTTCGAAGGCGATCTATAGGTGGAACTTTGGGTACTCTAAGTACTTAGAATGCTTTGGGTAATGGGCACACTCTGAATGCTTCCGGCTGTAAGAAGCATGACGTGACTGAAGCAAAGATGTTCTCGCTTCGGTAAGCCAATGGACAACGAAGGAGGGAGATCAGATGGTTCCTGCTTAATTTCCACAACTGACTTAAGCTGCTCTTCTAGAAATTTACTCATTGAAAGTCCCGTGTCAAGGTTGAACAACCTGGGCCGCTCAAAGTTTTATCGCACAGGAGTTGAAAGAAAAAGAACCAAGGGATGGATTAGTACCGATCTGAGCCCTTGGTGCAAGCTTTCAGCCATAAAGTTCTTCTTTCCCGAAGTTGGGCATGACTATTGATATTCGCATTCATCCAAACTTATAAACTCCATGGCCTACCTAAGTGTTATCCCACCTTATGAAAAGGACGTCACACCAAAAGATTGACTAGAAAGCAAAACAGTTCTCCTCGATTGCCAGTTATGTACAGGTCGGTTATGGAAGTCGGTAAATTTTAATTGAGTCCGAATCGAGCTATAATTGATAGGACGAGACAAGCAAAGCCATGAAAGTCAGCGTTCCAAATTTCAAGTCAATCCGAGTTCGTATGCTCAAGATATGATCGATGCAAAATTGAACATTATTCTCGTTCGTATCCATCGGGTTTAGTGTACTTCGTATCCATCGATTCGCAGGCCTTGTTCATTTCCACAAAGCATACATTGTTCGTATCCATCAAGCATGCCCCACTTCCACTTTGCATCCATCACCACCGGCTAATTCGTATGCATGGAAAATTTTCGCTTCGTGTCGATCATTCCGTGTACTTCGTATCGATCCACCCATCCATGTATTTCGTATTGGTCGGCCATTGATCGATACGAAGAGGACATAATGGATCGATACGAATGTCACCTCTTTTCGATCGATACGATAAGGCTATTGAATCATCGATATGAAATAAGCATCCTAGGATCGATATGAAGAATGGAGTCCATTTGGCTGATACGAACGAGGCATAAACAATGGAAGGACTCGGTCGATCCGGCATCGAGTGTGGATCGATCCTAAAAACAAGTGCCACGTCAACTCATAGACACGTGCCGTGATCGATACGAATAAGAGCGACGCGAAGGGGATGGATACGAATTGTACAGCCTACTGAAAACCCTAAATTGCATCGATCATAACTCGCAATCTACAGGTCTAAATGCTACCAAATTTTCATAGGAGCTTATGTACGACCTGAGGAATGTTCATGCCAAGTTTCGACTCGATTGGATCAAATCTTGATCGATACAAAATTCGTTCGTATCGATCACGGATCAAGTCGAAACCGCATGAGATCAATCACATGGGCCCACTCACGTGCCAGAAGAGGTCTCCTAAAATCTGAAAAAGATATTTACATCCTATACCTATAAATAGAATCCCATGGTCTACAGAAAAGGGACTTTGGATTCTTCTACGTCCAGACTCTACCGAATTCGTTTTTGCATCTCAAGGCTACTATCATACTCGGAATTCATCACTGTAGGCAAGAAAACATCAATAAAGTGATCAACTTCAAAGTGGTTGTAGGCCGGATTACCGAACCACTATAAACTCTATGTTCATTACTGCTTTTTTCTTAATTTTCTAAGTGTTCTTCATTTTTTGTTCTCTATATACTTGTTATTTGTGATCTATGATTTTGAATTGGTGTTTTCATCGAAATTGGGTGTTTGTGACCAATTTTGGCGCAAACATTTTGATGCTTTCACTGAGAAGGCCAGCGCTCGAGGATTGAATTCGGAAAGCTAGAGGATCGGATCTAGAAACAATCATGGCCAAGCAATCAATGAAAAGACAAAGAATCGTAAGGAGTCAGCATTAAGGGGGTCAGGAGGCTTCCTCAGGAGCGAACCAAGCCTCGGTCTTCATCACCAGGGATAAGATGGAGACGATGTTGGAAAGACAAGAGGAGATGATCCAGAATTTGTTCCGATAGGTTGGGCAAGTTCGGGCACAAAATGAAGATAATGCAACCACAAGAGATGTTAGAGATAGGGATCGAGAGCCAAAGCAACCAGAATTCAGAACGGATTGGGACCATCAGGAGCATCCCCAGAGCTAGGGGCATTCCCACGGAGTATGTTGATCCATCTTCAGGTGGGATACCAGACAGAACTATTCGACATGGCATTGATAGAGAAATGGATGCTCGTCAAGGAGAATAGATTTAGGAATTCTCTCGTGGACTCGTGGGGCAGATCAGAGGCAACGAGTAAGATACACTGCTTGGCAACACCGACAGATTGGTGGAGATGGTCAGACGAGCCATAAGAGGCAGGCTAGTGAATAGAGATCTGGAAGATGTGAACAGAAGCCCATTCGCTCCCACAATTAGACAGGCTAGGAACCCACCAGAATTCAAGCTATCAACACCGGAAAATGTACGAGGGGAGGACGGATCCTACAGTTCATCTGACACGATACATGAGGTATATGGAGGTGTTGGGGGCATCGGAGGAGGTCATGGTCTGGTGCTTCCCATTGTATTTGACAGACATTGCAGCGCTATGGTTTAGACAACTTGAGAGTGGTTCCGATGGAACATGGACCGATTTGACTGAGAAGTTTATGAGGCAATTAAGAATTCACATTTCGAGACCCAAGATTGTGATGAGTTTGGCAACATTAAAGCAAAGAACCGAAGAATCTTTAGGAGCTTTCTGACGCGATTCAATGTAATGGCAGCATCGGTGGATCGACCAGATCCATCCATGGTTTTGGTGGCAGCTGTATCTGGCATAGCTGATGGCACATAATTCAAGAATTCATTGACAAGGGATTCCCTATGGATCTAGGAGAATTTTATCATAAGGCTGAAGGATTTTTATGATTAGAGGATGCGAATGCTGAAAGAGAAGAAGGAGAAGGAGTTGACGTTTATGCAGCCAAGTATGGAATCCTCCTGAAAAAGATTCAGGAACTGATAAAGGGAAACAGAAGGCCAAGGATAACGGTGATGGACCAACACGACCACGAAAGGAACCAAGATTCACCTCTTATACGGAGTTGAATGAGACTTTGGAGTGAATCTACAGGATACCCGGGGGTAGATTCCTTATCGAAAGCCAACGAGAAGGGATCCGACTAGCAATGAAAGAAGATCCGACAAGTGTTGCTTATTCCACGAGCTAAATAGTCATAGCACGAATGATTGCAGGCGCTTGAAGGATGAGGTAGAGGGTCATATCGGGAATGGTCTGCTGTCGCAATATGTGAGAAGGGGAACAACAACGGTGGAACAAGAGCAGCCACCACATGTGTCAACTGGGAACAGCTCAGGATCGAGGCGTTAGTTTTCATCGACTGATTGAAATAATGACGAATAAGTGGCAAACTCCACACCAACATGATTAATTCATTTACACATGTACAGGGCCACGAATCATCCTCAAGCATGCTCTGATACGACTAATAATTGCATTAGTGTAGGTGTTTGCACTTTGACGTCTCTGTGTTGCTTTTGTTTTCTATTTCTCATGATTGGATTTGGTTTTGTTGGACATTTCTGTTGAAAAACTTATTTTGAATGTAGATTTTCTATTTTTTATTCCATAATAGCTAAGCCACTTACACGTGTACAGGATCGCAAACGGTCCTCAGACATGCTCTAAGACGGCGATAACCACCACCACAAACAATTCAGAAACTCACTCGAACGTGAAATCTAACGTTAGTGATACTAAGTCCCCCCGAGTACACAAACAATTCGTCGCGAAAGGCACCCAACCACGAACAGTCACAATTGGCCTCGAACATTATCCGACCGTGAAAGGTCACAATTCACCTCGCACCGCATCCGACCGCGAACGATCATAACCCGCCGCAATTAGCACCCGATCGCGAACAATCACCATTCGCCTCTAACGGCACCCGATCATGAACGATCATAAATCGCCCGAATGGCACCCCGATTGCGAACTGTCGACATTCACCATGAAAGACATCCGACCTTAAACAGTCACATACCACCTCAAATGACATACAATCTCGAACGATCGTCATTCACAGTCAGGTAAGATTATTAATCTCTTTTATAAGTCATCAACAGGATATGAACATCCAGCTTATGGTATTGCAAAACATAAATTTCTACCGCAAGGCATGTTTTGGGAGGCAAGTGTTATCCCGCCTTGTGGCAAGAACGTGACACCATAAGATTAACTAAAAACTAAAAATATTTCTCCTCGATTGCCAGTTATGTACAGGTCGGTAATGGATGTCAGTAAATTTTAATCGAGTCCGGATCGGGCTATAATTGATATGACGAGATAAGCAAAGCCATGAAAGCCAGAGTTCCAAATTTCAAGTCAATCCGAGTTCATATGCTCAAGATATGAACGATGCAAAATTGAACATTATTCCCGTTCGTATCCATCGGGTTTAGTGCACTTCGTATCCATCAATTCGCAGCCTTGTTCGTATCCACAAAGCATACACTGCTCGTATCCATCAAGCATGCCCCACTTCGTATCAGTCCAAGCTCATCCCACTTCACATCCATCGCCACCGGCTAATTCGTATCCATGGGCAATTGTTGTCGCTCTGTGCCGATCATTACGTGTACTTCGTATCGATCCACCCATCCACGTATTTTGTATCGGTCAGCCATTGATTGATACCAAGAGCACATAATGGATTGATATGAATGTCACCTCTTTTCGATCGATACGAGAAGGCTATTGAATCATCAATACGAAATAAGCATCATAGGATAGATATGAAGAATGGAGTCCATTAGGTCGATTTGAACGAGGCATAAACATTGGAAGGACTCGATCGATTCGGCCTTGAGAGTGGATCGATCCTAAAAAAAAGTGCCACATCAACTCGCAAACACATGCCCCGATCGACACGAACAAGAGCGACGTGAAGGGAATGGATACGAATTGTACAGCCTATCGAAAATGCTAAATTGCGTCGATCATAACTCGCAATCACAGGTCTAAATGCTACCAAATTTTCATAGGAGCTTACAAAAGACCTAAGGAATGTTCATGCCAAGTTTCGGCTCGATTGGATTAAATCCTGATCAATACGAAATTCATCTGTATCAATCATGGATTGAGTCAAAATCGCATGAGATCGATCGTGTTGGCCCACATACGTGCCAGAAGAGGTCTCCAGAAATCTGAGCGAGATATTTGCATCCTATGCCTATAAATAGCATCCCAGGGTCTATAGAAAAGGGACTTTGGATTCTTCTACGTCCAGACTCTACCGAATTCATTTTTGCACCTCATGGCTACTGTCATACTCGAAATTCATTATTGTAATCCACCGTGATCAATTATAATCAGCAAGAAAACATCATAAAGTGATCAACTTCAAGGTGGATGTAGGTTGGATTGCGAACCACTATAAACTCTGTGCTTTTTACTACTTTTTTCTTAATTTTCTAAGTGTTCTTCATTTTTAATTCTCTACATACTTGCTATCTGTGATCTATGATTGTGAGTTGGTGCTTTCATCGAAAATTAGGTGCCTGTTACCAATTTTGGCGCAACAACTAAGTTAATGCAAATTGAAGAAAATGCTAGATTCAAGGTTATAGGTTTCGGATTCGGGGCAATGGATCGAATTAGGTCTGGTATCAGTGGTGGTTTAGGCGGCAAGTTTGAAATCAAGGGTGTTGGCATTAATGGTCATGAGATCGAAGAGAGGTGGAGCTTGAATATGTTTCCAAGGCAAAGTCCTTTAATGGTGAGAGTAAACATTGGTTCGATGGTTGATAAAGAAAAATAGAGAGAAAGATAAAGAAATGCGTTATATAAGCCGAGGCCCGTGTTTCCAATGAAAAGTGGGAGACTTTTTGCAAGTCTCGGATCGGTACTGAGTCTTGGAATTAAAAATAAAATAAAATGAAGAAATAATAATGAGGTTGATAACCTATATGTGCCTACATTTCAACGTACATGTGATTGAGAGCTTCTATAATAACGTGCGTGTATATGCATGTACATAAGTATATTCAATATACAATGATTGGACTAGAAGGAAATCAAATTCAAATTTGAAAAATCTAGAAAAGAATTGGTTCGAACTACCAAATTTAGAATGACTGTTTGTGAGAGCGCACTCCTAGTTTATAGTGCTAGATGCTGGAAAAGCGTCACAACAAATAGTTAGAGACATAACACTTCACAAAAGCAATTCGAAAAGGACAATGACCATTCAAAGCATAGAGTGAAATATTTTACAACAATCTTGACTTGTCTTGATTCAAAGCACATTATGTTTGATACAAGATATACTTTAGGGAGCAAGTGTTATCAAGCCTTTTGACTGGGCATTATTTGGATAACATGGAGAATTAGACTTGGGAGCTATCATGGTAGGAAGCTCAAAGAGATACCCATAAGGGCCCAGAAACCAAAAGCAAATAGAGCCACGAGATGAAGATCAAGCAACCATAAGGAAACAGGACTAAAAACCCCAACAGTGTGTTAGATCGGTACCGATCCAACCCATGGATCGGTACCGATCTACGAAACCTCACCAATTTCCTTACCCCTACTACTCATAAGTGATGATGCTAAGATCTATTTCAAGTTCTATTTCATCGTTCCCATGTAATTCTCTATCAATCTCCACCAGCTCTTGAAATCAGCAACTCCATCCTTTAACTTATCCATCAGTTAGACTTAAAAACATGCCAATAATGATGCAAACAAGTTTGGAATCATGAAGCTAACCATGGATTGAGTCAGGACAAAGCATCCAGAGTGATCCGTAAAAAGATAGTATGGATCAATAGTGATCCTAGCCTATGGATGGGTACCGATTCACGTTTACTGATGAGGCGTCCAACAAATTTTTGGAGAATTGGTCTTGGTCGTAAAGAAAGAGGCGGAGATCATAAGGTGAGATTTTAGGCAACCTGCAACTATTAATTAGAGGGCAGTGGCTCATTTTTGGGGATCTTTTTGGCTCTCTTGCTCTAATCTCTTGTAATCATGCATAGATTTATACCAATCCATAAGAACTTGAAACTACAAATCAAGGATATGCACTAAGTGACGTAGGTTAAGATTAGTCGAACTATTATAAAACGCTTTATGTTATTTCTTGCTTATATTAATTTTTTTCCTTTACTTTTTATTATCTACTCAATCTTTTGGGCGTTTATGCCATTTATTAGTTCAAACATATGTATATATATTAAGTAGCACAAAAATGATATCATAGAAACGGTTCCGACCGAGTCATACTATATTCCCTTACATAGAAGGGTAATGTCGACGAGAAGTGCTTACCAACTGAGCATATATTTTGTCCATTTATAGTCACTTTCGAGCCACTCGAACTTGATAACATAAAATTACTTCATTTCGAATTGATTCATTAATTCTGAGAGTAACCTCAAACACGAACAAACCTAAAACTTCTTAAAAACTCCTTACAAATATTGTTATTCACAAATACTTTCAAATAATACTACTATTATTTTCTCTAAAATCATGAAAAACCATTATTAAAAATATTGGGGTTTAAGTTCTTAATTTCATAGCTTAAACCCTCTTTGTTTATAAACTAAATTTTATAAACTATACATAGAAAATTTATACTAACTTAATATATTATAATAAACTTCTAACCCAACTCTATCACTGAATGCCTTATAGTCAAACTGTGAAACTGAATTAATAAGGTGTTCACTTCAATGCACCTACAAGTACTATTTACCCAACCCATGTAGTAAAAGGGTAAAATTGCTCATAAACTGTTTGAGCACAAATCAACAATCAACAAACAATAGTCAATGCTTATTGTTACCTGGTGCCTTGACTCGGCTACATAGGGTTGACTACGAAGGACAGGCTCGACTAATGTTGAGAAGGATAATTATGAGACATCGGCTGCTTAACCAAAGCATAATGTTCGAGTAATGGTATCCAGTCTGGGGTGAATAGAGTTATTAGATAGACCACGCCAAATGACGAAACTATGGAGTTTAGCTTGGTTGGAATAGGGATCGACATGGACACTGGACGAGTTGGACAAGATAACAGAGGGATCAATATAGACTTAGTATGGTGAGGGATCGGCATAGTTGTTTGACTAGATAGTTGGTTTCACTGAGAATGTAGAGGGATCGACATGACTTATGAAGTTAAAGGGTTCAGTGCGATGTGCTTGTGAGAGTGGGATCGGCATAATGTATTTGGCGTGAAGTATGGATCGGCATAGTGTCCTCGAAGGATCAGGATCGACATGATACGGTCCGTACAATATAAGTCGACAGGGCATGGCTAGTGGAGTATGGATCGGCATATTACATTTAAGAGACACGGATCAGCATATTACATTTAGGAGACGTGTATCGACATAATGTATATGGAGGGATTAGATCGACATGGTATCCTCAAAGAAGGAATCGACATTGCCTAGGCCAAGCCTGGCTTTGAGTTGAAGTATTGCAAGAACTTGAGCTCCATAAGTCCAAGCACTAAGATATTCAAAGCACCATTATTGTAGATCATAAGAAGGCTACCATAGGGATCGCTTGCCCAAACTCGACTCATGGAGGGATTGGTATCGAGCCCTATTCATTAAGAGTTAGGCCTAGCCCTTCCTGTGGTGGGCCCATATGGTGGAGGAGGTCTTGTTGCCGAAGTTTGAGTCAGATTGGAGGCCATCTTCATCTATAAATATAGGCACAGGGGGGCATTTTAGGGACTCTAATGTTGTTAGTTCAACTCTGCCATTATTGTAATTAACTTCCTCCATTCTTTTCTGAACTCTTGTAATTTTGTTGTTGTTTGTAATTGTAATCAAGTTAATCGAGAAGCAATAAAGAGAATATTCAAAGTGGACGTAGGCAATCAACTTCGAACCAATATAACTCTTGTTGTTTTTTGCTTTTTACTGTGTTTTCTTTGATATTTGGTGATTCTCCTATGTGTTCATTTAATTTCTTCATTTATTCCACTACTCAAATCTGTTCTTGGGTGTTTGTGGCCAATTTGGTTGCAAACATTTTGGTGCTTTCACTGTGAATCACAAATCTCAGGATATTAGGATCACCTTTGTTGCTATTGGATTGAATAATTTCCCCGAAGGAGATCTAGATTCATCCTCAATGGCTTGTGGATACTATTCAGACTTCCCAAGATCTAAGCAAAGGAATTTAGGATGGTAAGGCGCACCAGATCTACTTTCCACAATCTTGATGCCAACAAAACTTCCAGTGTCCAACTAGGGGGCCCAAGCAACCATCCTGCTAAAATGTGGAGTCTGCTATAGTTTAGAACCTTACTGATTCCGTTACCCAAGCCGAATTTATTGACTTGATGCGAGAGCTGATGGAGAATAATAGGTAGCTAAATGAGAGAATCCAGACTAATGATAAATGATGAACCAGATTGCTCAGCAATAATGCCAAAGCACCAAAAGGAATCTCGTTTCTTACTCGTCGTTAGATAGTTCTACTTCATCGGACCACCATAGGTGTAGGCATCGCAGAGTTGAAGCAGCACGAATTGGAGCAATGGAGAAACGATTGGTAGACTAATGTGGTTTGCTAAGACGGTTCAGTTTCGAACCTTCTATAGGGATTGGCACCAATCCCTCAACCAGTGGGATAGCTCACCAAGTACAAGTGGAGAACCGTGCTCATGCTATATCCAAGGGCATAGATGCTGAAGTATGTTTGGATGCTGATTAAGTACCTCCTCAGGATGATAATGAAGTGAATGCTCAGGATACACATCAGGAAGATGATATGCTAATGAGGTGTGAAATGGCCCGGAGATACCGATCGAAACATTCACGCACGGTGGAGCATGATCACCACTTGGCGCTACCTATCCAGATACTGGATTTATCCGTAATGGTCAGATAGCTAATAAGTGAAAACCAGGGCTTGACAAACGATGACTGGGGAATTTCTAGAAACCACATGCTTTTTACCAACAATATTTTACATGCGGAGTATCCTAGAAGGTTTAATATGCCTATGATTCTTGCATCTGAAGGGAAGATGACCCTAGGCAGCACATCATAAGGTACGAATGGTTGATCGACTCAGCAAGAGTGAATGATGCTACTAAATGTAGATGCTTCCCCATAACTCTTTTTTGGATTGCTATGATGTGGTTTACAAGACTACCCTTATGATTGATCTCAAGATTTGATGAGTTGGTAACACGATTTGTGGAGTGATTCTGGATTCACGCTACTCATCCTAAAGATGTGATGTCATTGTCTTGTGTAGTCCAGGCTCCGGGGGAATCACTGAAGGAATTCTTGTAGAGATTTCATGTTGCTGGCACTGAAGCTAGTAACCCTAATGACCACACAATATTTATGGCTGTGACAAGGAGGGTTGACCCTGAATCCCAGTTTGGTGATTGGCTAGCTGAAAAACTACCAGCTATGCTGGAGATTTTCTACTCAAAGGTGACCACTTCATGAGAAAGGAAGAGGCCAGGTTGTCTAGAAAAAGCAATGATGTGGGGCGGAGCGGAGAAGCGGCACATAGCAATATTACAGTAAAGCGGTCTAGCGAGAGTTCCAAGAAGGTCTAGGTCAATGTTCAAAACAAGCCGGATGAACAGAAAAGATGTAGAGAAGGGAATCATGACTGAAAGAGGGATCTTGGAAAGTGGACATTCAAGTTTCCTATGTATGACAACTACACACCATTGCATCCCCGGAGAACATTTATCAAATCACCAATAATACTTTTCAATATAAGAAGCCGCATCCAAAATAATTGACAGAGGTACAAAAGCAAACCGGGAAATACTGTCGGTTTCATGAATGTTATGGGTACAATACGGATGATTGTAGGCATCTCCAGGATGCCATTGATAATTGATTCTAGAGAAAAAGTTGCGACGATTTGTGAAAAATCTACGGGATGTCGGACAGGGACGTTTGATCCCAATCACGGATAGCTCCCGCAGGGCTGAGGAGCCCGCATGGACCAATGGAAAGTTTCCCGCATGGACCAATGTAAAGTTGGTAATAAATGCGATAGTTGGTGGACGTTATCCTGTGGACAGGAGTTGGAAGGAAATGGAACTTTATTCTAGTTCAATGACACATGTGGACTTTGAATATTGTTCAAATACGGAGTAAGGAACTTCAGCCAAGCAACAACATACAATATCGGACGATATAGTACTCAGAAGCAGAGATGAAGATAGAGTAGAGGCCCCTACTATTGATCCGATGGTTTTCTCAACCCTGATAGACCCTGCTCTAGTAAGAAGAATTTTGATTGATTATAGAAGTTCTGTGAACATTATCTTTAGGAAGGCATATGATCAAATGAGGATGAAAGCTAAGGATTTGAAACCATCTAAAGCTTGTATACATGGTTTCAACGGCGTGGCTACCGAAGCAGTAGGCTATGTTGAATTTCCTGTTGAGTTATGATAAGGTGAAGGTAGGAGGGTGTGGATCCTAACGTTCGTAGTTCTGGATGTGGATTCACCGTACAATGTTTTTTTGGGCCGTCCGGCCATAGCTGAATTTCGGGCAGCTTTTGTCCCGTGGTGTTCGACGTTGAAATTTCCTACTGATAATGGAGTACGTGTTGTGCATGGTGATCAGGCAACTGGGCGTGCCTGTTATGTCATAGAGTTGAGAGAGACTCGGGAAAAGAGAAGGGAAAGGGTGTGGACAAGTCTGTCCGCATCCAAGTTACTGAAGATTGACAAATGGCGCCCATGCCTTGGCTTAGGCACCTAATCGGTTCTATAGAGATATAGATCTGAGGGACGATGAGGAGGAACCCAAGGAGACCAAGGCAGCACCGGCTGAGCTGTTGATTGATATCATAGTCAACCATGATGACCCATCGCGGGTGTTGAAGATTGGATCGTAACTCTACCCTTCAATGAGGATAGATCTTACTAATTTCCTCCGAGTGAATCTGGATGTATTCACTTTGACCTATTCTGACATGTGTGGGACCTTGCCTGCTATTGCGAGGCATGCATTAAACGTTGATCCGAAGTATGTTCCGGTGAAAAAGAAAAGACAAGCCATGAATCAGGAGAGATCCATTGCTCTTAAAGAGGAGGTGGATAAACTTAAAGTCAACGAGGTTATTCGAGACGCCCTCTATCCCGAATGGATGTCTAATCCCGTATTAGTGAAGAAGGCGAATAGAAAATGGAGAATGTGCATTGACTATTCGGACTTGAATAAGGTATTCCCTAAAGGTAGATTTCCCATGCCTAGAATTGATCAGCTAGTTGATTCGACTGCAGGGCATGAAATGTTGTCATTTACGGATACGTACTTGGGGTATAATCAAATCCCGATGCATGTCCCAGACCAGGAACATACCGGTTTTTTGATGAATGTTGGGTTATATTGCCATGTAGTGATTCTGTTTGGATTAAAGAACACTGAAGCAACTTATCAAGGTCTGTTTAACTAAATGTTCAAGGATTGGGTCAAGAGGACAATGGAAGTCTATGTGGATGATATGCTCATGAAGTCACGGTGATCAAACGACCACATTCAAGACTTGGTGGAGATGTTCGATATTATTCGGTTTATAACTTGAAAATCAACCCTCCGAAGTGTTCATTTGGTGTTGCATCAGGGATTTCTTGGACTTTATTGTTAATGCATGAGGATTTGAAGTAAATGCAGAAAAGATTCAGGCCATTCGGGGTATATAGGCCGTAGAACTATTAAACAAGTGCAGAGTTTGAATGGGAAGGTCACTGCTTTGAGTTGATTCATCTTCAGGGCAACCGATACATATAATCCTTTCTTTGAGTTGATGAAGAAAGGAAAGAGGAATTTCAAGTGGACGCAAGATTATAAAGGCGCATTCTAAGATTTGGTGGATCTTTTGGATAGACCCCTTATTCTGTCGGAATCGGTAGACCATAAGGAGTTGTATATTTACGTAGTTGTATCGATACATGCCATAAGTGCTGCCTTGATTTGTGAGGAGAACCGGATTCAGAGACTGGTATATTATGTCAGTAAAGGATTAACATGGGCAGAAAGAAACTACCTGAAGATAGATAATCTAGAATACTGCTTGGTGATTGCGTCGCGCAAGCTTTTCCCGTATTTCCAAGCCCATCCGATCAACGTGTATACCGACTAGCCATTGCGGCAGGTTCTACAATGACCCAAGATGTATGGAAGGTTACTTAAATGGAACATCGAGCTTAGCTAGTTTGACATCACATATTCTTCGCGAAGAGCTATTCTGGGACAAGCATTGGCCGACTTTATAGTGGAGTTTACCATGCAGCATGAGCCTCCGGAGATTGGAGTAATCCCTGGTGTATGATGGAGGATGTTTACTGACGGAGCATCTAATGATCATTGTTTCAGAGCTGGGATAGTCCTCGTAACCCCTCAGAACAGTCGATTAGCTATGCTCTGAAGCTTGATTTTCCTACTATAAATAACGAAGCCGAATATGAAGCGTTGATCGCCGGTCTAAAACTCGATAGGGAGCTCGGAGTAAAGTATCTTGAAATCTTCTGTAGCTCACAACTGGTGGTATATCAGGTAAGGGGAGATTATCAGGCTAAGGGACAACAACTTGCCCTGTATTTTACCCGAGTTCAAGAGATGTTAGCGGATATCGAATACCATGACATTTCGCATATCCCACGTGAGCCGAACGGAGAAGTTGATTCATTGGCAAAGCTCGTGAGCACTAATGATGCACAATAGATGGGTTTGGTTCTAGTCGAAACATTGCATGCCCCAAGTATAGATATGATGGAAGTTGACCAAATACTGAAGAAGGAGCCCGAGAGGGAATCATGGATGACTCCATTTAAAGAATACCTATTGCATGGAACCTTATCGGAAAAGAGAAACAAAAGGAAACAAGTCATTCATAAAAATTCATGGTATATTATGCAAGAAGGAACTATGTATAGAAAGGGGTTATTCGTTCCCTTACTCTACTGTATCGCTTATGACAAGATAAAGCGTGTCCTGAAAGAAGTCCATGAGGGGGAATGTGGTGATCATACCGGAGGAGCAAATATTAGCAAAAAAGATACTCCACTACGGATGCTACTTGCCGACTGTGAACTGGGATGTAGCTGATTTTGTGAGATGATGCGACAAATGCCTGTATGCGAAAGTCTTGAGAGTATCGCCAACAAAGATCAGACAATTGATTAGTCCATGGCCATTCGCTATGTGGGGAATCGATATCATTAGCTCTTTGCCAATTTCCAAAGGTGGTGCGAAATATGTGATTGTCGCAGTTGACTATCTTAACAAATGGGCCAAAGTGGAGTCATTAGCCACGATCACAACCAAGACAGTTATCAACTTCGTTGTTTGAAATATCGTGTGTCGTTTCGGTCCTCCAGGACTATCGTGACTGACAACGGAACTCAATTCAATAGTGCAGAATTTAAGGAGATTTGTCGATGATATCGTATTGAAAAGAGGTTTGTGACAGTCGCTTACCCTCAGGTGAATGGACAAGTTGAAGCTGTAAACAAGATTATCAAATCTATTATGAAAAAAGTATTTAGAGAAGGCTAGTGGCAAGTGGGCGGATAAGCTTCTTATGGCACTTTCGGCCTGCAAGACCACTCACAAATTTGCGATCGACCACACTCCATTTTCTCTTGCTTACGGAGCCGAAGCAGTTATTCCAGTGGAACTCGAAGTCCGCTCTCATCGACTGACTTACTACGACCCCATAACAAAACGAGATCTTCTCTTGGAATCTTTGTATTTCATTGATGAGAAACACGAGGAAGCCAATTTGAGAGTAGTTGCACACCGACATCAAGACGCTCGGTACTATAACTCAAAAGTCCGATCAAGGACCTTCGAGGTTGGCGACCTTGTCCTGAAATGGGTTTTTCGTATCCAATCACACATGTGCCCGACGTAGGAAGGCCCAAACGTCATTGAAATAGGCTTAGAGAAGTGACATTAAAACTAGCGACTGTTGATGGCGTGACATTTCCAGGAGCATTTAAAAGCAAGAATTTATGATGTTATTTCACTTGGACTATTTCTTTTATATTTCAGTATTAGTTGCTTTCGACATTTGTTTTGGTGTTTAACCTTTTTAATATGTAAGAAGACAAGCTATTTTGTTCCTCTTCTTATGATGAATAAAATCTTGAATCTTCCTTTGCATAAGCTAATGTTATTATATTTTATGCTAAGTATTGCATTGTAACTAATTGATGCCGATATCTACGGTGTGTGAACAGATTCGTAGAGTTTGAAGTCGATCAACACCGGTCCCTGATGGGATCGAACGAGGTGAGCTTTGTAAGTTTGCTCGGCTAGCGATTCCCGTAAACAAATCAAAAAGAAAAGCTCACAATAAGGAACAAGGATCACCCATAATGAAATTTCTATGCCCCTGACTGCGGATTAGAAAATCCCAAGTCCCCGACTGCGGACTAAAAAGATATATGTCCCTAATTACGGACTAGAAAATCCCAAGTCCCCAACTGCAGACTAAAATATTCCAAGTCTTTGACTGCGGACTAGAAAACTCCAAGTCTCTGACTGCGGACCAGAGTATAAACTATTCGGTCCAAAGCGCGACTACTTATGATGAAATTTCTAAGTCCATGACAACGGACTAGAAAATCCCAAGTCCCCGACTACGGACTAAAAAATTCTAAGTCCCTGACTATCGAGTCCCCGACTGCAGAGTCCCCAACCGTGGAGTCCCCGACTGTGGACTAAAAAATTCAAAGTCCCTGACTGCGGACTAGAAAATCCTAAGCCCCGACAACATACTAAAATATTCTAAATCCCTATCTGCGGACTAGAAAACCCTAAGTCCCTGATTGTGGACCAAAGTATAAACCATTCCGGCGGAAACAGAACTGCTCATGATGAAAATTCTAAGTCTCTAACCACGGACTAGAAATCTTTAAGCCGCTGACTGTGGACTTGAGAATAAATGATTCGACAAAGAAATGACTGCCAGGGGCGAAAACGCAAATGCCTACGCTAAAAACTCTGAGTCTCCAAAGCACATATCAGAGAATGGGCGATTGAAATATAGCTAACCACCTGCAAAAAATTCTAAGTCCACATACCGTAGGCTAACTCGAAAACCAATGGGCGGATTGAAGGATTTCGACTGTTCTCTTTCCCACGAATTCCAATCTCAGATCGACGGAAGAGACTCAAACTATTAGCGGCAAGACATAATAGTTCATTACAATTCTGGCTTAGCGTTGCTTGCGACTTAAGATAACAACTACAGCAAAGCCTTGAGATTGGGATAGTGAATTATTATCTAGACTTATGAAAATTGTTACAAGTACATTAAATGGGAAGTAATTACTCTACTATCGAAGTAATAATTCACATGATGATTGATCAAAAAGCAAAGACTTTTATTCACTATCTCAAGAATTTGTTACAAATTATTCAAAAGTTCGGATCCACGCCCGTACACCTACTGCTAAAAAAAGAAGCACACATCTAACTTATTCAAACCACGTACAATGATATAACACGCTAGCTTTTCTTCGACTTCTTCTCCTTCTTCAGTTTTTCAGGAGTTGAACCAATGGAGCATCTTTTACAGGACCTTTGCTACCCTTGGCAGAGATGCTTGAGGAAGAAGGAGGAATTTCAAAGGGAATTGTCCCACCAGGTGGGATAAACCGCAAAGTGCAGGAATAGGATCTTCGGCTGTGACCTCAACGGGATCCATTTTAACTTGGTGCTTTGATCTCTCTTCCTACTTTGATCTGCTTGGCAGTATGCTCTGAGGCGCCCGTGATCATAACATCGTCCCACTCCTTGCCAAGAGACGGGTCATCAGGCTTATCCTCCCAAGTGCATCGGCGACTCAAGCGTCGAACCCCGAAATATGTACAGCAGCTGGAGCCTCGACCACCTTCTCTTGCTGCTCCATTGCGGCATCGCTCCTAGGAGTTCGCTCTGAACCAAGTTAACCTGTAGAAGTTAGTTAAAGCACAAGCATTAGCTAATGGCTATTATGTGCCAAAAATAACAACCTTTTGAATTCAAGAAAGTCCGGTACGATACATGCGTCCAGTTGGCCTACGATCATCGGAGTGTTCTCTTCAAGAATGGGAGATAACATTTGTGGACCTAGGCTAGGTCTAGACGGATTGTAGCCGATGTGTTGCTCCAAAGACTAAGAAGATGATGTTCTAACCATCTGAGTAGGAGAAAGATCCTTGAGATTAGTTCCAGAAGACCCATTGATGTCCTCTCCTTTTTTGTTAGGTGCAAGAGCCCAAGAGAACTGAAGCTTCGAGACAGCCAGGTCAGATGGCTTGTTTCCTCAAAGCACTTCTTACATGAGAGCCTTCTCATAAAGTTCTTCCACTCCCAGCTCATCCCTTTTGATTTTGGTGATAACTTCCCAGGCTTCAGCGAGCGATTCAAGATATTCTTCGCCTAGAAAGTCAAGTCTCAATGAAGAAGAACTTTGGCATTATATTCGGCAATGAACGGATCGAACAAGTTCTTGATTTCTTCTCTACCGGACTTGACGGTAGCTTCCAACTGAGAGCTGGCTTCTTCTAGCACATCTTTTCTTCCCTCTTCGCAGGCTATTTCTTTCAAGGCTTCGATTTGAGCGAGTTTATCATCAAGTTTTGTTTTTAAGTTTCCCGCCTCTATGATCTCCTCATAGTATCTCTGCGATTCTTCCTATGCCTCAATTTTTTCCCCTGCTCTTGGAATAATAATTTTTCTAGCTCCTCAAGGTGGTAAGCTAAGACATATTTCTCCTTTTGTAAGGAGTCCTTCTCTAAGGCTAGAGTTCCACTACGATGGAGCACTGCATCCAATTCCTTTTGCGCAAAGTCTCCAAACGACTTACAGCTTTCACCATTTCTTTTGCATTCTTCTCTATCGCGTTAAGTTGACTTTTATGTTCAAGCAGCTCAGCATCTTGATGTTTGATGATATCTTTGTCGTGAATGGCCTCCAACTTGAGGCGATCAATTTCATGCTAGCGCTCGATGGAAACTTTGGAGACCTTCTCAGCTAATTGAATGAATGCTTCAAGCTGGACGTACACATGATTCATACATGCTAATGAGCTCTCTTTGGAACTTCCAGGAATGACGTTTACGAAGCCGAGGAACTTGAGTCCATCATTGTAGATTTTTGGAAAAGTAGCTTTAAGTTCAACCAAGTTTTCCACTGTGGTAGGATCATGAGCAGGAACCAGCAAAGCGGATCAGAAGTAGCAAGCGGATGCTTGTCGGGATGGTGCTCATGTGATTGCCTTCAACTGGAAGACTCGAAAAGTTGGTCGTAAGGCGCTGCAGCTTGAGAACCCCGGCAGGAGGAATTATCTCCGCTATGAGCAGAAGGTGTTATTGATTGTCATGGTGAGGAACATGTGGCTGAGACTTCCATTTGGATATGGAAGAAGACTCTCAAGAATAGTAGTTTTTGTCTCACCCATTATCTTTGTCTCTGGGCCTTCTAGAATCAGAATCTCGAGCCAAACGATAATAAGTGGAGGAGCCCAGGAGACGGTCAAAAGCATGAGAGTGTGACATTATACCTATAAAGAAATAAAATAAAAGCATGTTAGAAGTTGAAACACAAGGAATTGATCACAAGCGAATAGTGGAGTGCGAGTGTCTGTGGTGTCCTAGTGTTTCCCACCGATGGACAGATAACATTGGCTTTACTCATTGGACTTGCCTCCTCTTTGTTGGAAGGTTGCATGCCTTCGCCACTTCTCTAGGGGAGGGGTTAAGCCCTTCCATGCCAATGTTAGCAAAGTTGTAATTTAATATATCATTCGGAATCAGAATGTCAGAGAGTCACTTCAGCGAACTTTCCATTTTCTGTGAAGACGATTCCTTTTCGATTGGGGTTATGGCAAATTTCGATTTTTCCTCGGCCTTGCCTTTCTGCAATTTGTACACCAAACATTTTCTCCTCTTCGGGGGAGTTTTCATTTGGTTGGTTTGTGGTGCTTCGACTACCAACGCTTTTCCGGGGCCTATGCCTTCGCCTCTCAGCCCCACATCTTTAGATTCTCTTATCTCTACTTCTTCAATGTCTTTATGGTTTCACTCAACTAGGGGTGCCACGGGGTCACTTGCTTCTACTCTTCTTTCGACGGCAATTCTCGGGACCACTTTGATACCGAGAAGCCCAATTTTCGGTCATCTTCCAATAGCCCAAATAATGAGAGCAGCTCGTCAGTGATATGGAGTTTGATGTCTCGATCCTCAATGGTAGTGTTATGAATGGCCACAACGGCCTTGGAATACTTGACGCCTACAGCTTGAGGGCGGACATCTGAAAGAATTGGTGATATTAATATGATTAAGAAAGAAGTTTCCACTTGAATCGTTGAACTAAAGATGAAGATAAGAGTAGCACTCACGTCCTTCCAACCATTGCTTGCAAAGTCGGGAGGACACCGTACATAAAACCATTCGTGTTTGAATAGAGAAAGCTTATTTCATACGTCCGTAAAGACTTGGCAGTTGAGTGAGGGTTTAAGGAAGACATATGAAGGACTCCCAATCTGTCTTTAAAAATTGTAAATGTATCTGATGTCTTCAGGAGTTGGTGGATGGAATTGGACATTCATGAAGAGATGAAAAGGCGCCATGGATAAAGGCATAACTATTAGGGTGCAGTTGAGTAGGAGCGATTTACGAGTATCTTAACATTTCTTGAATGAAGGAGTTGAAGGGCGGCATGCATCCAGCTTAGCACATGAACTTGTTGCAAGCAGTATATCTGGCTGGGGGCAAGTGAGACCCATCTTGCCTCGATGGAACTGGAACGTCTTCGAAAGGAATCCCATGGATGGAACATAATCGAGATGAGCGGTTTCTTTAATCCTAAACGATTGTGAGTCAACCGAATTGTTTAGGACGATAACACTCTCAATGGCATTAGGAGCTGGGTCAATAACTTCTATTGGAAAGACTGGAATGTCAAAAACGAGATTTGTTTGCGAGTTAGATGCCCCTACTTGGTCTGTTTGATGACTCGGAGCAGGTTTACCGAATTGGGTTGCGGAGCTTGATCTCGCAGCCAATTTGGAAGACAGTATGGTGGAGCGCTCTGTGTAACTTGAGATCTATGTCAGCTATACGCAGTAAACAATCGATATTAGAAATAGTAACCTATTCCCCTTGTGTTGTGTTTAAACTAGTGCAGTGCAATGTGAAATAAACGTAAACAGTTTGAGATCAAAAAAGGGAAAGTAAAATGTCGAAACTTAGGGATTTCTCCAGAGAGACCGTTATCGCTGTCAGTCTCGATCGACGAGAAAGATGACCGGTAGCCAAAATTTAGGATCAGATGCTGACACTTTGAATTATGAAGACCGTTGATCGAGATTAGCTAGTTTTGTTTTACTTAGTTCATGTTGGGCAGTCTAAAAGTTTTGTTTGTTCAAGCTTAAGTCCGTAGGTCCAAATATGCAAGTCGCATTTTTAGGTCATTTTATTTTTAGGAAAGGCAATATGCAGTTAAATATTTGATTAACTTGAGTTAAAACTATTTTAATGGTCAACATCGATCCCTGCTTTGTATGCCAATCCCTATGCCACGGCCTCATAGTCGATCCCCACAAGTCAGCTTATATGGCCCTTCCCTTTAGCTCATAACTAATCCCTATGTTTAAAATCTCATTACCAACCCTTTCCTACTAGCCTGTATACCTACCCCTATACTTAAACTTTCAAGATGATCCCTACACTCTAAATCCTAAGTCGATCCCTACGTACAAACCTCCATACTGATCCCTAACACCAGCTACTCCTAACTCTATCATCAAGTAACCAGGTACCAAACCCTCCATCTACCTCCTTTTCTCCTTATCCCTTTTTCTTCTGCCTTCCCTATTTCTCTTCCTTCCTTCTCCAGTGCCTTCTCCTCCTTTCTCAATCCAGCCTAACCTAACGAAGCCCATCGATTCACTCGCTTAGGGTCGAACATACGTGAACCTCTAAATCCATAATTCAACTGATGTGATTATGAGAGCGAATCATACCTATTTGATATAAAGCACGAGGTCGAGTCTTATATTAAGGAAAAATTGATGGTGACGAAGGTCGAGATGAGGTCTCGAGCTCGAATTTGATTTCAAGGGGGAAGCTTATTTTCTTGCAAACCGTTCAGCTGGGTGAAGAGCAAAGGGAAAAAGAGTTTAAGTGCTAGGAAATGTAAAGTGAAAATAGAAGGGAAGGAGATGCGAGCTTTTATATAGGCGATGGAAGGGGAAGAGGAACTGGTCATCCCAAGTGACTCCACCATGAAAATGAAAAAGGATCGACCTCAAGGCTTGCCGATCCCTATTCGCACAGACTCACCAAGGGATCGGCAAACCGGATGCCGACCCCTCTAAAAATTAAAATTAAAATTAATTAAAATAAAAATAAAGTAAAATAATATCAAATATATAAATGTAATAATGTAGTGTAAAAAGTAAGCAGAAGAGAATGGCAGATAACTGGAAACCAAATGGCAAACGATATCATGAAGATTGGACTGCAGACATAAGCATACATAATAAAACAGCTTGGCAAAGGCCAACGGATGCCCGAACATGTCCAGGAGCCATAAACAGAAATGTCTATAAGAACACGCATGGGAGAGACTCAAGGATTCCACCTTCTAAAATTGACTAAAATGGCAATTTAGCTTGAAGCGATCAAGTTTAAAGTCAGATTAGAAGAATACCTTTAAATCTCATATGATCGAATCTGTGCATACCGATGGAATACGACATCAAACTTGTATTATTGAAGATTAAAAAGGAACATAGACTGACCGGAAAGCTGGATAGACCTATTCGCAAGCGTCTAATTTTTTCCAATTCAAATCACTTCATGTTACTCACAAGATGTACTTTGGGGGGCAAGTGTTACCCCATTCCTCGACCCATCTACATAGGGATGACTATGAAGGCTAGGCTCGACTAATGACGAGAAGGATAATTACAAGACATAGGCCACTTAGCCAAAGCATAATGTCCAAATAGTAGTATCCAGTCCAGGGTGAACAGAGTTAATAGATAGACAATGCCGGATGTCAAAACTATGGAGTTTAACTTGGTTGGAATAAGGATCGGCATAGACATCGGTCGAATTGGATGAGATAACAAAGGGATTGTCATAGACTTAGTGTGGTGAGGCGTGGACATAGTTGTTTGAGGGTAAGAATGTAGAGGGATCGACATGACTTATGAAGTTAGAGGGTTCGGTGCGATGCGCTTGTGAGAGTGGGATCGATATAATGTATTTGGAGTGGAGTATGGATCGACTTAGTGTCCTCGAAGGATCAGGATCGGCATGATACGGTCCATATAATATGGATGGAAGGGCATGGCTAGTGGAGTATGGATCGTCATATTACATTTAAGAGACACATATCGGCATATTACATTCAAGAGACATAGATCCGCGTATTACGTTCAAGAGACATGGATCGACATAACATACCTAGAGGAATAAGATCGGCATGGCATCCTTAAAGGAGGGATCGACATTGCTTAGGCCAAGCCCAGATTTGAGTTGAAGTATTGCAAGAAATCGAGACTCATAATTCCAAGCATTAAAATATTAGGAGTACCATCCTTATAGATCATAAGAAGGCTGCCATAGGGATCGCTAGCCCAAACTCGACTAGTAGAGGGATCGGTACCGATCCCTATCTATTAAGAGTTGGACCTAGCCCTTCCTATGGTGGTCCCGTATGGTGGAGTAGGTTCTGTTGCTGAAGTTTGAGTCAGATTGGAGGCCGCCTTCATCTATAAATACAGGCTCAATGG
The DNA here is from genome assembly GCA_030765085.1 of Allium cepa. Taxonomy (NCBI): domain Eukaryota; kingdom Viridiplantae; phylum Streptophyta; class Magnoliopsida; order Asparagales; family Amaryllidaceae; genus Allium; species Allium cepa. The sequence goes on from CM060938.1 coordinate 562,177,403, forward strand.
GCCATTTTAGGGACTCTAATGCTGCTAGTTCAACTCTATCATCATATTAACTAACTTCCTCAATTCTTTTTTGATCTCTTGTAATTCCTTGCCTTTTGTAATTGTAATCATGTCAACCGAGAAGCAATAAAGAGAACATTCAAAGTGGACGTAGGCAATCAACGCCGAACCACTGCAACCCTTATTGTTTTTGCCTTTTGCTGTGTTTTCTTTGATATTTTGTGATTCTCCTTTATTTTCATTTAATTTCTTCATTTATTCCGCTACTCAAATTTGTTCTTCAGTGTTTGTGGCCAATATGGTTGCAAACGCTCATAAACTGGCCGAACATGACAAAGCTAATCAACGAGAGCATCCAAGTTCTCATAAGCTGATAAACATCATTAATCCTTACATAAATTAGACTACACTATCAACTTAGTTATATACATAACTACTATGTAATAAATACATATTTTCCCTTGTATGTATAATACACTCAACTCGTTCTAGGGCATTCCATTACCCCATCTCATAATAAGTCATACCCAACCAAAGCCAAGGTTCTCACTCAACCTTCAACTCTGATACCAGATTTAATGACTTGAATTTTCGACTCTCAAATGTTGATACTAATACATCCACAGTATTCACTTATCGAGCATCCAAGTGTCAGAAAGATATACTATTAAGGTAAAATAAAAGGAAAAAAGAATAGAAAAAGAAAAAAGTGAACACAATATCAGAATCTCACAGTGGATCGATAACATATAATATCAAAAGATAGTACAAACTGGTCACTCTAAGGGACATAACATTTCAGATTTACAATTCTAAATACTATCATCAGCTTAGACAGTTATAACAACATGTCCTCACAAATGCTGATATGTACAATATAGTAATGTAGTAGATGTAAGAATAATATAGTAGGTGAAACATCTTGCTCATCTCCTCAAGGTTCAAGAATATCAACGAACCCGCCTTTCTCAAACTAATAAAAAATTACCAATGGAAATAAGAAAATATAAAACCACAAGTCAGACATAAGTCCAATGTGAGAAACTCAAGAAATTTGTATACATCATATAACATACTCTTAAGACCATACGGAATGCCGTAACGGTTATTCCTAGAAAAGAACCACCAATCTAATAAGTACATAAGGTGATACAATAGATATTGTCCAGGGTGTAGAATATAAATAAAAAAATAGCTATTTAGCTTGCACCACACAATACAACAATATTGAAGTACAACTAAAGCTGCTAAGGTACGTTTGCATAGGGATTTTCCATAGAGACACCTATAGTAAACTGAAGCGGATTTCAAGAAAAAGATAAGAAACTACCTTCAAAGTGTTATTTATCTCAAGATAAAATATAACATAATATAACATAGCTGGCCAACGTCCGAATATAGTATAAACTACGTGGAAACCAAACAACATCAACTTCCGCTGGCTAATATATCGAAAGCGCCTCTAGTTATGGAGTTGATACTACCTTGTCATGAGTTAGCTAAAGCATAGACTATGCATCCTACTCTATCTTTAGTATTTCCTGATGTCGAGGTTACATTCGGCATCTCTTTCATGAGTATTCATCGCTCGAATAGATCATAAATCCCCAATTGGATTCTAGCATCTCAAACAGATCATGAATCTCTAAATGGATTCGAGCATCTTTAACAGATCTCAAATCTCCATATAGATTTCAGCAGAAGTCCTCCGACCAATGCTAATGCTGACCTCTTCCTTAGACTTGACCTTAGCATAGACAGTACAACTCTGTAGCATTTCACTTCACAATTGCTTCTAAAACAAAGAACCCGTATACTAGTTTTGAAGTTGTACTCGATAAGTAAAACACTTTCCGATCCTGGAAACTTCAAAACTAAATAGATGAAATTCTGCTAAACTCTATTTTGGTTCTTTTAAAAGTAAATGAACTATATAAAAAGGAGTACTTTCTAGAGGATCTCGTATATATATAGCTTCTTAAAGCTAGAGACTTTTTGTACCAATGTTTCTCCATAAAGGTTTTCAAATCGTATGAAGCCGTGAATCTTTTAGATCTTCCTAAGTTAAATAGTCAAGTTTGATAGTCAACTAATCAACTATGAAGATTAAGATTGATGATCATATATGGAAACCAAGTCTCATGTACTTATCATGTTTCCAATCTTTTTGACTTACAGTATCCCTCGTTAAGAGTGAAGCTAGTAGGTTTTACTTCTAAACCCTACTTGAACATCAGTCTTAACTCTCACAAATAGACAAGCCTACTTTATTGGCTTTCGGTGCCAAGTAGATGACAAAATACTTTCCATAAACAAGTGAACACACGAACCACGATCAAGTCTCACAAATCTTGACTAAGTCGCACAGCTACTTCTAATCCCTTTTTATTTAATTATTCCTTCTTGTGACGACCCAAACTCGATGTCCAATAAACGACATCAAATTCGCATCGCCGGAGCTTATAACAACAATTAGATGAATATAAAACAGCGGAACAGAATCAATATCATAAATATCATCACAGGTACAACATTAACATAATATCCATACTACATCAGAGTATATAATACATACACCACAACTCTATATAACATCATAAGAATACATCGATAACCATATATCCAAAAGTCTTCAATGAAAGAAGTGATGACGAACTTCCAAAAGCTAAACACCTGAGATCTCCAAAAGCTACTAAGAATATCTCCAAGATAAAAGCTCCAAAATGATGCTAACTCCAAAATACGGAAACCTGCTACTAGGCTGCCCGTGTAGAAAATAATGGGCACCCAGAGTTTAGGAAAGAAAACAATAAACTCCGGATCAGTCATGGGACTGGTATGAGTAAACAAAACAATAGTTACTTTTAAAGAAACTAGATTTATAAAAGAATTTTCGGTATGCTTTTTAAAAATGGAACTACCATAAGACCTCCCGCCACACACACAATGCAAATGCAGAATTGGAGGAGATTTCTTCTTATGATAGTTAAATATGCTTGGTACGAGAAAAGAAATTCTTTGATATTATTACTAGTGCATAGTGAAGAAAACATTTCAAAAGTAGAATATTAATCTTAGCCAACATACGACCATTATCGTATGCCTACTATAGCTACCATGTTTTGTGGCAGGTTACCGCCACGCTGCATGACAGGTTTTACAACTAAAACCGTACAGGGCTCGTATTGTTTCTTTGGATTTCCAACAAATGGTCAGGCTAAGGAACTTCCTACTGCCACATGGGATCGCCTCTGGCGGGACGTCCCGAGAACTTAACCAGCCCTCTGCCAACACAAGGCCGGGTTACCTTTATCACTAGATAACTACTACACGAATATGTCATCCCCCGGTCCCATTGGACCTTTATCCAAGCGCTCGACAAACAACAACACCACACAGTAATAGATATAGTGCATCAACATGAGTAAGTATCTGGGCTCCATACCATGATACCACCCTTTCCAGAAGGAAATGACATACCCTAAAGGGAGCTACCCCTCATAACCTTGCCGCATCTTTCTTGTTTTGACCATTTCGGGGTGTGAGGCTCGACGAAGTCACGTCCACAAAGCCACGCTCAAAAGCTGTGCTTTGGGTCAACAAATGATCATAGAAATGATCACAAAGATAAACGATCAAACAATTGATCCTATCACAAATGATCATACCATGATCATTTCACAGCAACACTCAGCATATCACATTACCAAATTGGAAATATATCGCTGATAACCTTCAACTACATAACCTAAGAGCTCGTACGTCTCAAAGAAGGGTGTTAAGCTAAGAGAATAAATTCTCCGCCACCAACATAAATATATTTGAAAGAAATCAGCTTTAAAACTCAATTTGTAATGTCAGACATACAATTCATACAAGTCTGTTCCGGGCTCGAACTGAACCGAAGGCACTTACAAAGAAGTCCTTGCAATCCGGATATTCACTAATCACGTTCGGACTTCCCATCACATATGGAGTCTCTATACCGGGGACCAGTCGATGCAAAGACATTCGATGAGTTGTCCTTTCGCTTTCAAAAATATCCGGTCTTCAACACCGGTCTTCAAATGCAATTCATAACGACGTATCACATATTCGGAATGGGTTATACGACCCCAAAGTCTTTTCCCGGTTAACCCAAATAGGGAGCGCAGTATTTTAAAACACATGGATATGTCAATTACAAAGATTCATATTTAGAGTTCGATGTGAGTTTCGGATACTCACTAGAATCCGATTCCCTGTCGCATCGAAGTTTAAATGTCGTTTTACGGCATCAAGGTTTTCACATCAATACAGAACAAATCATAGTCACAGTGCATCACACCGTATCACGGTCACAACAGAAATATCAATCTAGTGCATGGCAATAGTTAATTGTTTACAAATCAAAGTGAATGGGATTTAATAAATTAATTTAATCATCCATGGTTGTTTTCCAAAATAATTTGTGATTTATCTAATTTAACATTTAGAAATCTTATTATTCAGAAATTCATTTCTACTACAACAAGCTTAATCATTAATTAACTTAAATTATCTTAATTCAATTATTTAACTTATAATTTTTATTTTTATTTTGTTAAACAAATTTATTTACTTTTCATTCAATGTTAAGAAATCCTTTTTATAAAAGAATCTATATAAAGTAAGTTTAATCCTTTATTTGAAACCAAATCATGTTTAAACATACTTTATTTAAATTTGACTTAACATTTAAATTTATAAAACTTATTTAAATTCCACATTCAAGTAAAACTTGAATCTATGATCCCTTTAATTTTAAACTTAGTTTAAATCTGGTTTTATATTTTTGATTTTCATTTTAAATTTAGGATAAAAAAAAATCATTTGAATTCAACTTTAAACTTTGTTTAAAATACCTGTTATTAAATCTTGCTTCTACTTTTACATATTTTATTTTATTTTATTTATTTATTTTTATTCTTTTAGAAACCTGAAACGGTTTCAGGTTCACTTAAATTTAGTTCAAAAATTACTTAATTTACATATCACTTCTAAGTTATTTAAAACATACTGAATTCAAAACAAGATTATTCCAAAACCAGGTTTTAAACACAGTCTTTTTTTTTCTGAAGCCTGGCAATAGGCTTAGCAAACCCAATCCTTCTTAACAACTTCCCCGAGCCAAAAGAAATTATTCCCGTGTTTGACTTCGGGATTCACCACTTCCCAGTTTCTTCGAGTAAACCCATAGGCTACTCCGATTCGAACCCGAGAAAACTACGTCTCCCCTAACTCACACTCTCGCTGATACGAAGGTCAACGCGTGCATGTGTCCAGGCGTTTGGATGGTCGCTGACCATCACCGAGACCCCCCGTACATCGCAGCCGATCCCCACGAGCCTTCCAACTTCACAAATATTCGAATTCGAAAGCGAATCGAAATCGAGCTCTCTCACTACCAACCGAAGCCAACCCAGTCGCCAAACTCAGCCTCGAACTCGATGCCTCGACCACCTGAAAGTTCCTAACTCCGGCCAATGGCTCGTCATCCACTCAGCCATCATTTCCCCAGACCATGTGCCACTCGATCAACCACAGAGGGAAAACGAATCAAATCAAAAGCTACGAACAAAACTAGTTTTCTGGAAAGAAATCACTCGCTGCCGCCGCCACATTGACCTTCCAACCACCCCAATATTTTTCTCCGATACCCCTTAAGCTCCTCTACCTTCTCGAGAAACTCCGGCCTCCCTAGTACCTCCGACCACCTGATTTTGACCATAAACCCTTTTCCATTCGTCAACGATCTGCTCTTGAACCACATGCTTAAAAATCATCAAACACGGCTTAAAATTCCTATCTTCAAATGCAGATTCATATTATATAATCCAATCTCAAAATTGTGATACTCGAAATTTATCAAAATTTAAGATTTCCTCTGAAAAAATAAGTTTTCATACTGAATATACTCATGCTTCATGAAACTATTTTACTTATAATTCATACATAAGCACTGCTACTTAGTTTTGAAATCAAAGGCTAATTCTAATCAGATGATAAGGATTTAAATGTTTTCTTGTGTAATACAACCCTGTGATTCAATCAGAGAAGGAAATGGGAGTTTCAGACAGTTTGATATGTATATATATATATATATATATGTAGAATAAAACTGAGAGAAATTTATAAGCAACACAATATAAATCATTCCCATAATCTATCTAAATCCTGAAGTAAATTTGTTTACTCACTTGAATATATTGATAAGCAGAGACTATATTGGTTTTGAAGCTGCAGTTCTAAATCTTCTTCTCTGGTTTGTTTTTTTTCTTTTTTCTTTCTTCAGTATTTTTTTTTTGAACTTGTATATATTTTTTTCTAAGTTTATTTTCTGTTCTTTGCTAAGTTGTTGAACGAAATAAAACTGAAACAAATGTTCTTGTTTATAGAGGGAATTGTGTACAGGTTCAATATAGTACTTGAAACATTATTTTGTATGGTTGCTAAATACAGGTTGATGTGATCTTTATCTATACTAGACAGTAAATGCATTTAATGAAGCATGGATTCACAGTTGATGTCTTGCTTGAGGTTACTAGAGTAATGGCATTAAATGAAGCATGTTTTGTAATGCTTCCCTGTATACTTGTATATTACAACATACTGTTTTGTTTATTCTTTTATATGTATGTGTTGTTTTGTTTAATTTCAATTTTTTTATATACAAATTTACCTTACTTTGTTATATGGAAGAGTCTTGTTTTAGTTTTATATTTTCCTTATGTCTACATATTTGTTTACAGCAAATTTTAATTTTATTGTTTTAAAACAACTTTTTTTTTTTAAATATGTTCTTTTATTTAATTATCATTATTATTATCTACTTATTTAAACTTAACTATCTATGTTAATTTAAATCCTATGTATCTTTATAATATTAACATTAACAACATTTATTTTTCTTGAAATTCTCAATTTAAGTTCCAAAAGTTAAAATACATTACCAATTTTATATTCAAAAATTTCGGGATGTTACAATATCCCCTCCTCAAGAAAATTTCGTCCTCGAAATTGAAAGAGAGAGAGAAACGCAAACAAAGCATATATGAATTTAGGAAATATAAAGAAATGACTTACAATTTAAGCCGAGATGTCTATTCTGCATTTGGGATATGATTTCTTCATATTATCCTCAGTTTCCCAAGTACAGTCCTTTGGATCGCCACTCCATTGAACTTTGACCAGCTTCACAATCTTGTTTCTTAATCGCTTCTCATCACGATCTACAATTTTTATCGGTTCCCTTCTAACTGCCAAGTTAAGAGTAATTTCAAGATCCTGCTAAGCAGCTTCTTCAATAATATCATCTGGATCGTGCACATATTTCCGAAGATTAGAAATGTGAAACACATCATGTACACCAGACAACCAGCTGGGTAATTGCACTCGATATGCTAGAACCCGATCCTTTCCAGAATAGGAAAAGGACCAATATAACGCGGTGCTAACATTCCAGTTTTTCCGAATCTCAATACACCCCGCATCGAAGATACTTTCAGAAATACAGAATCTCTAACTTGAAATTCCAAATTTCTCCTTCGTCGGTCATAATAGCTCTTTTGACGGCTTTGGGCGGTTAATAACTTCTTTCGAATAAAGTCTACCTTCTCAGTGGCTTCCTTTATCATATCCGGTCCAAGAACAAGTCTGTCACCTGATTCGATCCAGCATGTAGGTAATCGACACGGACGACCATATAAAGCTTCGAAAGGAGCCATTTCTATACTGGCCTGATAGCTGTTATTATATGAGAATTCAACCAGATGCAAATGGTCCTCCCAAGAACCACCAAAATCATGAACGCAAGCACGCAATAGGTCTTCTAAAATTCGGTTGACCCTTTCAGTCTGTCCATCAGATTGTGGGTGATAAGCAGTACTGAAATTTAATTTCGTTCCCAAAGCGTCTTGGAATGCTTCCCAAAATCTACTAGCGAAGATCGGATCACGATCACTCACTATACTGCTGGGAATACCATGGAGGCGAACAATTTCCTTTATATATATACCTGCCAAGCTTGCTGCAGCCCGAGTAGATTTAACTGGCATGAAATGAGCATTTTTGGTTAGACGGTCCACAATAACCCAAATCGCTTCATTTCCCTTCTTGGTTCGTGGCAATCCGTCGATGAAATCCATCGATACCTGATCCCACTTCCATTTCGGTACTTCCAAAGGTTGAAGTAAACCGGCCACTTTCTTTTGGTCGCTCTTTATTTGCTGACAAGTAGCACAGCGACTAACATAAATAGATATGTCTCTCTTCATCGTTTTCCACCAGAATGTTCTTTTAACATCACGATACATTTTGTTGACTCCTGGATGGATGTTGAATTTTGACTTGTGGCATTCATCCAATACTTCACGTTTCAGTTCTGGAATGTCAGGGACACAAATTCTTCCCTTTATCCTTATAACTTCTCTATTATCTATTTCAAAAGTAGTATCCTCTCCTCGGTCTATTCTTCTACGCATTTCTCGAAGAAACTTGTCTTCAGTTTGCTTGCTCGCGATCTTCTCAAGGAGAGTAGGAGTGATAACAAGATATGCAAGAACAGCATGTCTTCTGCTCAAAGCGTCGGCAACCACATTGGCTTTTCTCGACGTATATTGGATATCTAGGTCATATGATGCCAGAAATTCCAACCAACTTTGTTGTCGCAAATTCAGATCTTTCTGGGTAAAGAGATATTTCAAAGGTTTATGGTCGGTGAATAATTCAAAATTTTCACCTGGAGAAAGAAGAGTTCATTAAGTATGTTGTTTAAGTTAAATTAATTTCGCAAATTGTTAAGAAAGTCAAAAGGATTCTTACCTAGAAGATAGTGTCGCCAGATTTTCAAGGCGAAAACAACAGCCAGAAGTTCCAAATCATGTGTTGGGTAGTTTCTCTCGTGCGGATGTAATTGTCTACCCGCGTATGCAACTACCCTTCCATTTTGCATTAATACTGCACATATCTCATCACCACATGCGTCAGTATAAACAGATAATTCCTGATTCCTGTTTATAATAGCGAGAACAGGAGCAGTGGTTAATCACTTCTTCAACTCCTGAAAAGCTTCATCACATTTCGAAGTCCAATCAAATTTTACATCTTTCATCGTTAGCTTAGTCAGCGGACTAGCTATCTTGGAAAAATCCTGAATGAATTTCCGGTAATAACCTGCTAAACCCAAAAAGCTTCGAACTTCTTTTGGAGTAGTGGGTTGTTTCCAATCAAGAATAGCGAAAATTTTGCTAGGATCTACCGAAATTCCTCCTTCATTAACAATATGGCCAAGGAATTTGACTTCTCTGACCCAAAAGTGGCATTTGGAAAATTTTGCAAATAAGATATTCCTTCTCAAGATTTCCAAAATCATTCTGAGATGTTCAGCATGTTCTTCTTCGGTTTTGGAGTAGATTAGGATATCATCGATAAATACAAGAACAAATTTATTCAGAACTTCCCGAAACACACGAGTCATAAGATCCACGAAGTATGCTGGAGCATTGGTTAGCCCGAAAGGCATAACTAACCATTCGTAGAACATATTGGGACCCCTGAAAGCAGTTAAAGGTACGCAATCTTCAGCGATTCGTAGTTGATGGAATCCTTGGGCTAGATCCATCTTTGAAAAGAAACGAGCGTCGTGCAATTGATCAAATAGATCGTCAATTCTTGGTAAAGGGAATTTATTCTTGAGAGTTTGTTTATTTAGATCGCGGTAATCTACACACAATCTCAAAGATCCATCTGATTTAGCAACAAATACGACGGCTGAGCCCCATTCAGAAACACTGGGTCGAATTAATCCCTTTGCTCGTAGCTCATCAGTTTGATGAACCAATTCAATCTTTTCCCTGGGTGCCATCCTACGATTTGCGTGAACAACAGGACGAGCATTAGGTACAAGGTCAATTCTAAATTCTATATCTCGGTGAGGAGGTATAGATTTCACTTCTTCGAATACGTCCGGAAAATCTCTAACAATTGGTATAGACTCCAAACTGGGTTCAGGATAATCCAAATTATACATCAACCCTTCCCTTTTAGGACTAGGGTCCTCACAAGAAATTTCGATGAAATTCCCAAATTCGGTTTTAATCGAAATCAATCGATTGCTGCAATCCAATCTGGCTTCATATTTTGCTAGCCAATCCATTCCGAGTAAGACTTCAAACTCGCTAAAATCAAGAATGAAGAGACCAATGGGGAATTGATAATGAGAATATGAGATAGGAACGTCCCTACATCGAAGACAAAGATTCGCAGGCCCTCCTACTAGATTCCTTACGCATATAGGCTCATCAACAAAATCAGGTTCAAGATTTAATTCTTTAATGGCTTGCTGAGAGATAAAACTATGTGTAGCGCCCGTATCAAATAGAACTCTAACAATTCTATCATAAATGATAGGATTACCTTCCAGAACTTCTTTTCCTTTTCCTACTTTGGAAGTTGCAGGTTGGTCCTTGACTGCGTATACCTTTGCTGTTTGAGCTTGTTTCATGGTTGGACAGTCTTTAACTTCATGCCCCTCTTTCTGACAGTAATAGCACTTCCTAGGTTTTGCTTGAGTGGATTGACTGACTTGTTTCTTAGGCTTCGTACATCTGCTCGAATAGTGGCCCTTCTCCAAGCAATTATAACAAGTGACTTCCTCTGCTGTACTACCATGAATGCTCTTCTTTTTCTCGTTGCCCTGCCATGGTTTCTTACCTCCAAATTTCCGCTTCTTCCAATTTTGGTTGCCCGAATTTCCATTCTCTGCTGGGGCTTCTTGTATATCAAGTGTGGCATATTTGTACCCCATATCAACTAAATCTGAAAAAGATTCCTTAACGTGGCCCGTCATTCTTTCATGATATTTCTGGTTCATTCCACGGATAAACCTTTCGTTTTTCTTAAGAGGTGTGTTTAGCAATTCCGGGCCAAACCGAGATAGTTCGCTGAATTTATTCAAGTATTCTTCAAACGACAAACTTCCTTGTTTCAAATCTAGAAATTCCTGATACATTCTGGAAATTCCCGCCGACGACATGTAACGTTTTTCAAACACTTCCTTAAAACGATCCCAAGTAAATTCTTCCTCGGGTTCATCTATAATGATGGTTTCCCACCAAGCTGAAGCTTCTCCTTGGAGTAGCCAAGAAGCTATAAGTCTCTTCTACTCATCCTGCAGTTTTAGCCCTTTAAATATCTTCTCACACGATCTTACCCAAGCTTGAGCCTCAATAATTGACTCCTTGCCGGTGAACGGTTTGCCACCAAGCTTTTCGAACTTCTTATATAAATCAGCCAAGTCCGGCTGCTGCTGAATATCTATTACTGCTTCTACGGCTGGGGGAATTTGATTAGGTGCTACGGCATTCCCTCGTCCCCTAGCTCTTCCTCTACGTCCACTCATTTTCACTATCTGAGATTAGTAAGAAAATTGATTTAGATATACAGACGAGATATCTTAAGCAATATCAGCAGTAAAAAGAAATGGACTAAGAAAATTTAAAGTTTCAGTCTTGGTTATACTCATTCTAGGGTATACTTCACCCTATCTCTAATGAGCCATCTAATGTGTTATACTCCATAGCTAAAGTTCTTACTCAACCAATAGCTCTGATTCCACTTGTGACGACGCAAACTCGATGTCCAATAAACAACATCAAATTCGCATCGCCGGAGCTTATAACAGCAATTAGATGAATATAAAACAGCGGAACAGAATCAATATCATAAATATCATCACAGGTACAACATTAACATAATATCCATACTGCATCAGAGTATATAATACATACACCACAACTCTATATAACATCATAAGAATACATCGATAACCATATATCCAAAAGTCTTCAATGAAAGAAGTGATGACAAACTTCCAAAAGCTAAACATTTGAGATCTCTAAAAGCTACTAAGAATATCTCCAAGATAAAAGCTCCAAAATGATGCTAACTCCAAAATACGGAAACCTGCTACTAGGCTGCCCGTGTAGAAAATAATGGGCACCCAGAGTTTAGGAAAGAAAACAATAAACTCCGGATCAGTCATGGGACTGGTATGAGTAAACAAAACAATAGTTACTTTTAAAGAAACTAGATTTATAAAAGAATTTTTGGTATGCTTTTTAAAAATGGAACTACCATAAGACCTCCCGCCACACACACAATGCAAACGCAGAATTGAAGGAGATTTCTTCTTATGATAGTTAAATATGCTTGGTACGAGAAAAGAAATTCTTTGATATTATTACTAGTGCATAGTGAAGAAAACATTTCAAAAGTAGAATATTAATCTTAGCCAACATACGACCATTATCGTATGCCTACTATAGCTACCATGTTTTGTGGAAGGTTACCGCCACGCTGCATGAAAGGTTTTACAACTAAAACCGTACAGGGTTCGTATTGTTTCTTTGGATTTCCAACAAATGGTCAGGCTAAGGAACTTCCTACTGGCACATGGGATCGCCTCTGGCGGGACGTCCCGAGAACTTAACCAGCTCTCCGCCAACACAAGGCCGGGTTACCTTTATCACTAGGTAACTACTACACGAATATGTCATCCCCCGGTCCCATTGGACCTTTATCCGAGTGCTCGACAAACAACAACACCACATAGTAATAGATATAGTGTATCAACATGAGTAAGTATCTGGGCTCCATACCATGATACCACCCTTTCCAGAAGGAAATGACATACCCTAAAGGAAGATACCCCTCATAACCTTGCCGCATCTTTCCTGTTTTGACCATTTCGGGGTGTGAGGCTCGACAAAGTCTCATCCACAAAGCCACGCTCAAAAGCTGTGCTTTGGGTCAACAAATGATCATAGAAATGATCACAAAGATAAACGATCAAACAATTGATCCTATCACAAATGATCATACCATGATCATTTCACAGCAACACTCAGCATATCACATTACCAAATTGGAAATATATCGTTGATAACCTTCAACTACATAACCTCTGAGCTCGTACGTCTCAGAGAAGGGTGTTAAGCTAAGAGAATAAATTCTCCGCCACCAACAGAAATATATTTGAAAGAAATCAGCTTTAAAACTCAATTTGTAATGTCAGACATACAATTCATACAAGTCTGTTCCGGGCTCGAACAGAACCGAAGGCACTTACAAAGAAGTCCTTGCAATCCGGATATTCACTAATCACGTTCGGACTTCCCATCACATATGGAGTCTCTATACCGGGGACCAGTCGATGCAAAAACATTCGACGAGTTGTCCTTTCGCTTTCAAAAATATCCGGTCTTCAACACCGGTCTTCAAATGCAATTCATAACGACGTATAATGTAACGACCCAGGATTTTTAATAATTAAAAATTTGGATATTTAATTAATTTTAAATATTAATAAGTGAATTTATAAGTCAAATAAATTTTTATTTGAATTATTGGATTTAATTGGATAATTAAATCAATAATTTAATATGTTAAAATTTTGGAAATAATTAAAATTGGGTTAAAAATGAATGAAAATGATTTGTAAAATTTTATTTTATCATATTGAAGTTAGAACGATATTTTAGAACTTTTAAAATCGAATTAAAAGTTAATTTGTGAAAATTGAATATTTTAATATTAAATCGACTAGTGAAAATAGTCAATTTTTGAACAGTCTCATAATTGAACGAAACTAGTTCCATTGGATCCGTAATAGTTAGTTATTACCGGATTTCAAATTTCGTGTCAATCGGAGTTATCGTTTGATCGTAGCAGCTCGAAACGCATCGATTTATTTTTAATATTAATTTGGCGAGTTAAAATAGCCATTTTTCAAAAAGTCTTGGATTTCGACGAAACCAGTTTCATCGGATCCGTAATGTGACATTATTGTAAGGTTTCAAATTTCGTGTCAATTGGATTTACCGTTTGTCTGGTACAAATTAAAACGCCTAGAAAATCGCTTAAATCGGTTTAATTCAAATTGAACGTTTATAGCCATAACTTGCACAGATGTCCGAATTAGCTTTCAAAACCTGTTCCATTGTGTCCGGAACGCAGGGTAAACCCTAGAAATGCTGGTTACGGCGCGTGAATCGGAGTTCGGAATTTCCGGATGAATAGTGTTCGAAAATTCTCTATAAATAGACCATAATTCACAAATTTAATAAATTTTTTTTACAAAACCCTAATCTAAAACTGCAGCCGCCTCTAACATATTCAAAGGCCAGTATTTCTCCTCCTTCTTCCTCGATTATCTCTCGATCCATTCACTTTCAAGCTTCGTGTTCAACTACAAAGTTATAGAGGGCAGCGAGATCCTTATATTCAACGGTGGAGATTGAGATTGGAGTTGTATTTTGTGAGATTTTTGGCCGTGTTTTCTGTAGGTTGCGCACGCAACCCTAGGAGCATCAGGTGGCCGAGCTTCATACTGGGGGTGGTGGAGGTAGCTCTTGCAATGGGCTTCGACATGGCGGTGGTTTGATGAAGTATTGTCGAGTGTTGATGGTGCAAATTGAAACCCTAGTTCATGCTAATGGGTTTGGGTGGTGCGGCTATTTACTGGAGGGGGAAACGAAGGAGAAGGAGATGCTATGCACGGTCCAGATGGGGGAATGCAGGATCCAAGGGCTATGATTGATTTAGGTTAAAAATTAAAAGTTATGTTGTAAATTTATATAAGTATAAATCGTATAAACTTCAAATATTCATATCTTTTTCATACGAGGTCGAAAACGCGCGAAACCAGTTGCGTTGGAATTGTATGGACGAGCACTACGCGATGAAATTGGATTGGAGTCGTTTGGAGTTAGTGAGAATTTTGGGTAAAATTAAACGTCCGTTTAATTTTATTCGAAATAAATCGCTAAAACGGAAATAAAATCAAGGTGAGAACTTCTCACTCAATCGAATCAGTTTCGATTTTATTTTAAATAGTTAGATTTAAAATATTTGAATGCATGTTTGAATGATGATTGTTATCTATTGATTGTTAAAATAGACATTATGCGCCGTTAGTAAGCGAATGTTATTTATTAAAAACATATACCGCGAATATTTCATAAACAGTGAAATTGGTATTATATATAATAGCAATATATACATATTGGCATATGTATATATTGGAGTTATTGATTTCCCGCATTTGTTTAGCGGATGAGACCCTATTGCGCCGTCTATTAAGCGGATAATATTTTAAATCCCATATACCGCGATAATTTCGTACTGGAGCGAAATTGGTATTGTGCTAATGTTTTTGGATGCAGAAAAACAGGTTGGAGGGATCCAACTGGATTCCTCAACAGTATTTATTTGATTATGGATATTTTGATATTCATTGATTTTCATATCGATATATGATATCGTTGTTGTCGTGATTGACTATTTGGTGTGTAGCATCATTGGACCAAATTTTGGAATTTTAAAATGATTTTAAAAGTGATTTTTGAAAATATACTATATGTTTGGAATTTGATCTATTTTAAATAAATAAACGTTATAATTTTCAAAGTTATAAAATTATGATTTTGAGAAATATAGTTAAAAACTGATTTTTGAGAATATGATGCTAATGATTTTATAAAATAGTTTAATCGGGATTTTAGAATTTATTATAAAAGTTGAAAATATAGGATTTATAAAATTTAATTATTTTATAAATCAAAATGGTGAAATTATAAAGGAGATTAAATATGTTTTAAAGAATAATATAAATTGATTTATATTAAGAGATTTATAAATGGATATTTATAAATTGAAATATTGACATTATAAAACGAGTTTTTATAAGTGTTTGAATGAAGTGAAAATTGATTTTGTAAATAAATGGAATTTATAAAATTATAAATGGTGAAGTTATAAATAGTAAGATTTATAAATTTTGTGAAATTATTAAAGAATATATTTGGATGAATAATTGAATCTTATAAGTTATAAGATTTATAATTATGAAGTTCAAAGAAACGATTTTGTAAAATAATCGTTTTATGAGCATTTAACTTATAATATGAATCTTTGGTTTATAATTGAGTTATAAAGTGAATAGGTTGATAAAGGAATTTATAAAAGGAGATGTTATAAAATAAATAGAAATGGAATTTATAAACGTTGTTTTATAAATCCACAAACGACTTATTTTGATAAGTAAATTGTTGAAACCTATAAATGGAGTTATATTCACGTTTTTGAACTGTGAATAATCCTTTAAAATGAAATGAATAAAAGGATGAAATTTGTTAACAAAGAATATTCACGTTTTTGAATAGTGAATAATATGTTAAAGAAAATGTTTGAATATGATGTTTTAAATAGAATTAAAACGATCTAACGATGTTTTAAAAGGTGTTGAGATTCGAAACCATAGATTTCAACATTTATTGTTGAAATAGACGTTTTCGAGAAATAAAAGGAAATGGTGGACTATAACACTGTTGTTATAGTAAACGATTTCCGAAAGGAAATGTTTGTATAGTATTGGGATTTATATATCTATTTTAATTTCGAATCCCTATACTAGTGATTTTGGGTTGTCGTAACGATGTTTTACGCAACATTCGTTTTGGCCCAAATAAATATGTTTAAGAGAATGATTTCCTTAAAGAATGAAATATATACTTAATTTCGATTTAAGTATATTGAATATTTTCTAAGTATTGAAAATAAATAATATAAAGTGAATTACTTATGAATAAATAAGTATGGAAATGTTTTCTAATATTTCATTGAATAAGTTGAGAATTTATCCTTTTGAAGATAAATTGAAAATGAATAATTAAAATCATATATTCATAGATATTGTGAAATATAAATTCACTATGGAATTTATAAAAGAAAGTGGGATTGGTTTAGAAAAATAAATATTGATTTATTTTTGAAGTGTGAAAATTATATATCTTGTAAAGATATGATTTTTGGAAAGTAAGTAATTTGGAAAATTATTTGGAAACTGGTGATGTGTGCATATCCCTTGATAGTTCAATAACCGACTATCAATATTTCCCTTTGAATGGGTATTTGATGTGATTTGTTTGAATTTAAATGCCACACTTATTTTTGAATAAGCGCTCACTATTCGGGTTAACCGGGAAAGGACCATGGGGTCGTATAACCCATTCCGAATATGTGATACGTCGTTATGAATTGCATTGAAGATCGGTGTTGAAGACCCGGTATTTGTGAGAGCGCTAGGATGACCTGTCGATTGACTCTGCACCGAGTAGCTACGGTATAGAGTTCTCCATATGTGATGGTGAATCCGATCAGGATTGTGAATATCCGGATTGCAAGGACTTCTTTGTAAGTGCCTTCAGTTTTGTTCGAGCCCGGAACAGACTTGTATGGATTGTATGTCTGACATTACAAATTGAGATATAAAGCCGATTTCTTTCAAATATATTTCTGTTGGTGGCGGAGAATTTATTCTTTTAGCTTAACACCATTCTCTGAGAAGTACGTGCTCAGAGGTTATGTAGTTGAATGTTATCAGCGATATATTCCCAATTTGGTAATGTGACATGCTGAGTGTTGCTGTAAATGATCATTGTGTTGATTATTTGTGATAGGATCGTTTATTTGATCGTCTATCTTGCTGATCATTTCTATGATCATTTGTTGACCCAAAGCATGGCTTTTGTATAAAGTATGTTTTTGTGGACGTGACTTCGTCAAGCCTCACACCCCGTGAATGGTCAAAACAGGAAAGATGCGGCAAGGTTATGAGGGGTAGCGCCCTTTAGGATGTGTGCATTTCCTTCTGGAAAAGGGTGGTATCATGGTACGGAGCCCAGATACTTACTCATGTTGAAAACACTTTGTTATGATTGCGTGAATTGATTACGAGCGCTCGGTGAAAGGTCCCAAAGGACCGGGGGATGGCATATTCGGTCAGTTGTTACTCAGTTAGGGGTAACCCGGCCTTGTGTTGGTAGAGATCCGGTTTGGTTCTCGGGGATGTCCATCCAGAGGCATTCTCATGTGGCAATGGGAAGTTCCTTGGCCTGATCATTCGTTGGAAATCCAAAGAAACAATACGCGACTTGTACGGTTTTAGTTGTATAACCTGCCATGGAATGTGGCGGTAACCTGCTATTGAACATAGTTAGCTATAGTAGGCATAGTTCGGAATGTCTATGTTGGCTAAGATTTATATTCTACTTTTGAAATGAATTTTTCTCTACACTATGCACTAGTAATAATATCAAATGTTCTTTTAAATGCGTATCAAGCATCTTTGACTATCATAAGGAGAAATCTCCTCCGATTCTGCGTTTGCATTGTGTGTGTGTGTGCGGGAGGCCTTATGGTAGTCTCATTTTTAAAAGCATTGCGAATTGATTATTAAAAATATTCCTCTATTTTGATTTTAAAGATAAATAAACTGTTTTGAGTTCTCACACCAGTCACATGACTGACTCGGAGTTTATTGTTTTCCTTCCTAAACTCTGGGTGCCCACCAATTTTCACACGGGCAGTCAAGAGTTAGGTTTATCAGGATATTCTGGATATTCTGGAGTTGCTGGAGGCAAGCTGGATGGCATGGCGTATTACTTATATAGTATTTCTTTTTCCGCTGCACTATTTGTTGTTGTTGTACACTCTGATGATATGATGTAATGAAATGTAATGTAATGTAATAACTGATATAGTTCTTTGTTTAAAGATTATTCATTTATCTATTATATGTTGTTCCGCTGCGAATTGTGAGATTCTGTTGTTTTCTGTTCCGTTCTATGTTCTATTTTCTTTTCCCTCTATTTTCTATATTTTCTATTTTCTTTCCTCTATTTCTTTTCCCTCTATATTTTCTATTCTCTATTTCCTACCTTCTTCTCTCTTTTTCTTTTTCTTTTCTTTTCTTAAAACCCATAACTATTTGGTTTTTCGGCAACGAAAAATCGCGATCGTTACATATAACATATTCGGAATGGGTTATACGACCCCAAAGTCTTTTCCCGGTTAACCCGAATAGTGAGCGCGGTATTTTTAAAACACATGGATATGTCAATTACAAAGATTCATATTTAGGGTTCGATGTGAGTTTCGGATACTCACTAGAATCTGATTCCCTGTCGCATCGAAGTTTAAATGTAGTTTTACGGCATAAAGGTTTTCACATCAATACAGAACAAATCATAGTCACAGTGCATCACACTGTATCACAGTCACAACAGAAATATCAATCTAGTGCATAGCAATAGTTAATTGTTTACAAATCAAAGTGAATGGGATTTAATAAATTAATTTAATCATCCATGGTTGTTTTCCAAAATAATTTGTGATTTATCTAATTTAACATTTAGAAATCTTATTATTCAGAAATTCATTTCTACTACAACAAGCTTAATCATTAATTAACTTAAATTATCTTAATTCAATTATTTAACTTATAATTTTTATTTTTATTTTGTTAAACAAATTTATTTACTTTTCATTCAATGTTAAGAAATCCTTTTTATAAAAGAATCTATATAAAGTAAGTTTAATCCTTTATTTGAAACCAAATCATGTTTAAACATACTTTATTTAAATTTGACTTAACATTTAAATTTATAAAACTTATTTAAATTCCACATTCAAGTAAAACTTGAATCTATGATCCTTTTCATTTTAAACTTAGTTTAAATCTGGTTTTATATTTTTGATTTTCATTTTAAATTTAGGATAAAAAAAAATCATTTGAATTCAACTTTAAACTTTGTGTAAAATACCTGTTATTAAATCTTGCTTCTACTTTTACATATTTTATTTTATTTTTATTTTTTTAGAAACCTGAAACGGTTTCAGGTTCACTTAAATTTAGTTCAAAAATTACTTAATTTACATATCACTTCTAAGTTATTTAAAACATATTGAATTCAAAACAAGATTATTCCAAAACCAGGTTTTAAACACAGTCTTTTTTTCTTCTGAAGCCTGGCAATAGGCTTAGCAAACCCAATCCTTCTTAACAACTTCCCCGAGCCAAAAGAAATTATTCCCGCGTTTGACTTCGGGTTTCACCACTTCCCAGTTTCTTCGAGTAAACCCATAGGCTACTCCGATTCGAACCCGAGAAAACTACGTCTCCCCCAACTCACACTCTCGCTGATACGAAGGTCAACGCGTGCACGTGTCCAGGCGTTTGGATGGTCGCTGACCATCACCGAGACCCTCCGTACATCGCAGTCGATCCCCACGAGCCTTCCAACTTCACAAATATTCGAATTCGAAAGCGAATCGAAATCGAGCTCTCTCACTACCAACCGAAGCCAACCCAGTCGCCAAACTCGGCCTCGAACTCGACGCCTCGACCACCTGAAGGTTCCTAACTCCGGCCAATGACTCGTCATCCACTCAACCATCATTTCCCCAGACCATGTGCCACTCGATCAACCACAGAGGGAAAACGAATCAAATCAAAAGCTACGAACAAAACTAGGTTTCTGGAAAGAAATCACTCGCCGCCGCCGCCACATTGACCTTCCAACCACCCCAATATTTTTCTCCGATACCCCTTAAGCTCCTCTACCTTCTCGAGAAACTTCGGCCTCCCTAGTACCTCCGACCACCTGATTTTGACCATAAACCCTTTTCCATTCGTCAACGATCTGCTCTTGAACCACATGCTTAAAAATCATCAAACACGGCTTAAAATTCCTATCTTCAAATGCAGATTCATATTATATAATCCAATCTCAAAATTGTGATACTCGAAATTTATCAAAATTTAAGATTTCCTCTGAAAAAAATAAGTTTTCATACTGAATATACTCATGCTTCATGAAACTATTTTACTTATAATTCATACATAAGCACTGCTACTTAGTTTTGAAATCAAAGGCTAATTCTAATCAGATGATAAGGATTTAAATGTTTTCTTGTGTAATACAACCCTGTGATTCAATCAGAGAAGGAAATGGGAGTTTCAGACAGTTTGATATGTATATATATATATATATGTAGAATAAAACTGAGAGAAATTTATAAGCAACACAATATAAATCATTCCCACAATCTATCTAAATCCTGAAGTAAATTTGTTTACTCACTTGAATATATTGATAAGCAGAGACTATATTGGTTTTGAAGCTGCAGTTCTAAATCTTCCTCTCTGGTTTGTTTTTTTTTTCTTTTTTCTTTCTTCAGCAATTTGTTTTGAACTTGTATATATTTTTTTCTAAGTTTATTTTCTGTTCTTTGCTAAGTTGTTGAACGAAATAAAACTGAAACAAATGTTCTTGTTTATAGAGGGAATTGTGTACAGGTTCAATATAGTACTTGAAACATTATTTTGTATGGTTGCTAAATACAGGTTGATGTGATCTTTATCTATGCTAGACAGTAAATGCATTTAATGAAGCATGGATTCACAGTTGATGTCTTGCTTGAGGTTACTAGAGTAATGGCATTAAATGAAGCATGTTTTGTAATGCTTCCCTGTATACTTGTATATTACAGCATACTGTTTTGTTTATTCTTTTATATGTATGTGTTGTTTTGTTTAGTTTTAATTTTTTTTACATACAAATTTACCTTACTTTGTTATATGGAAGAGTCTTGTTTTAGTTTTATATTTTCCTTATGTCTACATATTTGTTTACACCAAATTTTAATTTTATTGTTTTAAACAACTTCTTTTTTTTTAAATATGTTCTTTTATTTAATTATCATTATTATTATCTATTTATTTAAACTTAACTATCTATGTTAATTTAAATCCTATGCATCTTTATAATATTAACATTAACAACATTTATTTTTCTTGAAATTCTCAATTTAAGTTCCAAAAGTTAAAATACATTACCAATTTTATATTCAAAAATTTCGGGATGTTACACTTTTATTAATTAAAACATCTTTGTAAATACTTATATATACATTTAAAATATTTTTACAAAGGATATATACATGTATACTACTATATCATTATTCATTTCAACTCTTTTCAATACTTAAAAAAGTATTCATATATTTATCTCAAATCATATAAGTATATTCATTAATTTTTAACAAGATTTCTTACTTAAACCTTTACTTTTTATGTCTTTTCCCAAAAGATTCCATACTTGTAATTTCCACTATCCATTTTAAAGATCTAATTACATTCACAAATTTATTTCAAAGGGTTTATGACAAATATTACTCACATTATCACAATAAACCCAAAACCATTTTATAATCATCTTTAACACATTCTTTTTAAAGATCTAATTATATTCATAATTATAATCGAAAGGGTTAAAGACAACGGTTGTTAACACATTATCGCAACAAACCCAATACCATTTCATATTTGGCATTACCTTTAGAACATTATTTTTAAAGATCTAAATATATCTACACTTGTTAAACATGGTGATGTACTTTTAATTAACTTCACAGAACCATTTATTACAACATAAATGTAGTATCCAAAACTATCTCTTATTCCCCTCTAAAATAATTAACTCACTTTTCCAAAATTAAATATATAATTTAATAATACTTATAAATAGGCTTTAAATATCTATGAAATATATAACTAGAAAATAACCAATTTATAATTTGATGAAAATCAATAAAAAGCATGTTTTATATTGCAAAACTGCTTTACTTTTAAAATAATAAAATAAATATTAAAGATATGCTTTTCAAACTAACTTTTAAATACTACAAAATATGTTAGAAAATATCCCTAAAAAGGTTAGGGAAAAATACTAAATTGAAGTATCATTTCTAGAAACTTAAAACTTCAAGCAATCTACTACAGCATTTATAGATGTTATTAAAAGTCCTTGATAAAGAACAACATAGAAAAGCACAAACTCTACGACCAGTTTTCACCAACTAAACAAATGATTTAGGATATAAACTTTATACAACAAGTACGGACATAAGGTACTTAAAAACTATGGAAATAAACCCCTAAGGATGTCTCTAATTTATTTATAAAAAAATTTCAAAAACAAGATATTTACTATAGTATTCGTTTAGCGACCTTTTTACTCCAACTTTAGCCACCTTTTTACTCCAGCTTTAGCCATTTTGTTTCATAAGTTTTAAAATCTTTAAAACTCCAATTTTTTCCAGTAAAAATCATACACATAATACTTATTAAAAATGCAAAGAAACCCCAAAGGATGTCTTTAAATTAATTATAAAAATTTCGAAAAAAAAAACATTTCGAAGTACTCATATAGCGACCTTCTTCTTGCTATAAATTTTGCTTTTTCATTCAACCACTTCTATAGCATTTTCAACTTTGATATTTTTTCTATAACAAATAGACATATAGTACTTATTGAAACTGGAAAAAAGCCCCAAAGGATGTCTTTCAAATTAATTATAAGATACCAAAAAGCAAGACATTTTAGATTGCTCTTATAACGACCTTCCTCTCACTATAACGTTTTGCAACATTGTTTCATAAGTTAATATATATAATTTAAATTTAAAAATATTTTTCCAATAAAAATTAATCATGTAGTAATTATTAAAATGCAAAGAAGTCCCTAGAGTT
This sequence comes from Allium cepa, assembly GCA_030765085.1. NCBI lineage: Eukaryota > Viridiplantae > Streptophyta > Magnoliopsida > Asparagales > Amaryllidaceae > Allium > Allium cepa. The sequence continues at coordinate 562,200,855 of CM060938.1, forward strand.
TCTCTTAAAATTGATTTGAAAATCGTCGAACACAAGACATTTTCAAAGATAAATAGCTACCTATATGCTTCTAACTTTCACAACTTTGTTTCACAATTTCTATTACTTTCCAAACCAGTTCCTTGCTACCTTATCACCAAAATATATGAGAGAACAACAAAAATATATTATATCATGGTATATTCCCAAATAATCACACACAAAAAAGTTTAAACATACAGGAATCCAAAGTGCGCTCATAGCGACTATCGCTATACAGACCATTTTGTATCCATTTCAAATTCAATACACAATCCAAACAACCAGTTAAACCAAGTCAAGGCCATGCTACGTATTATAAAAGGAAATAGGAGTGATGTTATACAATATAAAGTTGCAATTTTCTTTCAAAAGAAAGGGGTCCAAAGTTCATAACTTGAATTAGTTAATGTCACTTTAATTTTATATTTATATAAACACATACAAAATATATACAAACAAGATAATGAGATAGCTCACCTAAATCCAAGCCTATAATAAGATCAAGCACACACAAACACAATAATTCTTCCTACCATATTTGAACTTCCAAAGATCCAACCTTTAGCACCAAAACCATAGGCAACCTCTTCTCCTCGACATCATTTATCATGGCCTCCCCAAAATCCACCATTTTTCTCATCTTTATTCCACTATGACTTTAGATCCATGCTTCCTAAGGTGTTCCAAGGCTATGGTGAAAGTTTGGTGGAGTTCGGAGGGGATTTAAATTAATTAGAGAAATATTAGTGACCAACAAAGTGGATTAGTGTTAATCCACCATTTTTATTATTTTTATTTTTTTCTAAAGCTTTTCATATGATGAAGTGTTAATACAATCATATCCATCTTCCTTGGCACCCCTTGGTCGGCCATAAGCTCCCCTCATCTCTTTTGCAAGCTTTTACTTTACACTTCATCGTTCTCTTGAAAATATTTCCTTTCATTCACACTTAACCACTTAAGTTTTAGAAGCTTCCAGAAGCTCCTTTTTAATTTTTTACGCAAAATATTTTTACTTGCTAATTACCTAAATATTGATTGATCAACAAGCATAAAAAATTCGAAAAACTTGCATTGAGAAAAAAGCTATTTATGAATAAAACGATTTATGGTCATTTTATCGGTATTTCATCGACCAATATATTTATTATCATTAATTATATGTCATAAGGGGTTTAACAAGGTTATTAAATCACATTTATCATATTTAATCCAAGATTCAAATATTTAATCCAAGATCCTTCCTCAGTTGTTAGAGTTAACTTCACTAATGAAATTTTCATTCCTAAAAGTCTGGTACTAACCGTCTCTTCGATCACCGCCCTATCATCCTCCTCAACACCACCTTCAAACTCATTACAAAGTCCTTGCCAATTGCTTTCAAAGTATGATCTCTCTCCTTTTTGGTAAACAATCTGCCTTCATCCTTGGTCGAAACATCCTTGACTGTGTTGCTACCACTCAAGAGATCATTTCTCATTGCCACCACTCTAACCCCCTAGGTATCCTCTTCAATCTTGACTTTTCAATGCCTTCGACTCCATCATCTGGCCCTATATTCTGGAAACTCTGATTCACCATGGATTCCCCAAGAAATGGAAAATTTGGATAAGTAGCATCCTTCATTCAAGTATGCCATCTATCTTTGTCAATCCGAAGGTGCCATCATATTAGCTCGTGGCTTGCGCCAGGGAGACTCACTCTTTCCTTTTTTGTTTGTCCTGCCTGCTGACAGTTTTAATAGAATGAGCGAGCTCACGATCTCCACAGCCTTTTATTTGGCATTGTTCTTCCTACCTCTAACCTCAATATTTCCGCTGATAACACCTTCCTCTTTTCATCTCCATCCCCCTTCTGCATCCATAACCTCAAGCTTCTCCTATATGCCTTTGAGCTTATTTCTATCCTCTCCATTGACTTTTCCAAAAGTTCAGTTATTATGTAGGTGGTTCTGACTTTATTGTTAACTCGAAAAATGGATCAACACCCTGGTTTGAGCTTGAAAGCATAGTCCCTGTTCTGATAGAGCAATATCACATATCATAGATATATAAAAAGAACCATATAAGAAAGAAGATAGAGAATTTTTATAGTGGTTCGGCTGTTAATGAAGCCTGCGTCCACTTTATAGTTTTACAAGGCTATGATTATCCTTAGGTAGATTGAATGCCCAGAGTTGGAATCCACTGGAGAATCACAGTAAATCCCTTTGGAGATTGTTATGAGGAAGGTAGAGTCTGAAGAATGCTTCCAACAGAGCTTCAGCAACCAGTCTGGAGAAGATCCCACTTGTGTCATAGGTAGGATGGTATTTATAGGGATCGGAGAGCTTCAGGACCAGATCACTTCATTAACTCCTCATAGCTAGGTAGGGAAAAACCTAGGGGCCTTTAGCTCGCTATCTTAGCCAAAACCATGTGTCGGGAGCAACCCATAGACTTGGCTCATACATGAGCTAGTGACTTGGCTCCTTTTTCCATTGCCTCCTTAGTTAGATCATTGAATATTCAAGGAGAAGCATGGGTCGCTAAGGATCCATAGAGCATGGGTCGCTGGCGATCCAAGTACTAAGGATTTTTTTTGGAGTTTGGGATGTTTCCATGATCTTGTATTATCGTTGCTTATGTAGTCTCGTTGCACGTTGTTCCATTTTGATGGCAGTTTGCTAGCTGTTTGCACTCAATTGCTGGTTGGGCTGAAAGAATGCTGGTCTCTTTATTTAGTCAATCTAAATTGTTTCCTTAGTAATATAGTTTGGCTCTCGTTAACTCCTTGCCTTAGCCTTCCTGGTTACGTTCTAAACCATTTTGATAATACAAGATTATTTTATTTCCTGTTGGATCCTAATGGGTTGAAAACCCAGATAACACTTATTGCTCTGATGTAGCTCCCTTGAAATGCATCCTAGAGCATCGCCGCATCTCCTACCTTGGCATTCCCATTCGCCCATCCAAATTCCATCGCTCTGACCGGCAACCACTTATCTCTAGAATCTCCGGTTATCTTGCTATTTGGAAAGCCTCCTCCCTCTTTAAAGCTGGCAGAATCATTCTCATTAAATCTGTCTTATTCGCTTTCCCAACCTACTGGCTCTCCTTCCACAAAGCATCTCGTTGGGTGATCAGTTCCATTGATAAACTCCGTCATTCTTCCCTTGGCGTGGATCCTAAGTAAACAATTTAGTTAATTAGTCTATTATGTGCAAATCTGTTTCTTATAGGGGTTTGGGTATTCTATATGTCAAACATTTCAACTTTGCCCTCCTTGAGAAATGGATTTGACGTTGCCTCTATGTTGACTCCCCCATCTGGAAAAGTTGGATCCTATTCAAGCATTATAATTCAGACCCTTTCTATATCCTCCATGCCAGCTCGCTGAGCCTCTACCCCCATTCTAAACCGGTGCCCTTTGCTCTGTTTTCTAGGTTAAGAAATCTATTTCCATTCATATTAGTAATGGCGCTTCCTCCAATCTTTTCTTAACTCATGTTATAATTTTACCGCTCTTTGTCTTACCTTATCTGACCTCTTCGCCATTGTTTCTAACCGCTCCTCTACTGTCCTCGATGCTATCAACCTCGGTTCCTTGTGCTTTCAATGTGATCATGTTATTACTTGTCTTGCTCTCTCCTACTTCTTTACATCTAATCCTTACTTCATGGCATTGTCATTTCTCCATTGGCTGATCATCACACTTTGGGACTTACGGCTAACAGTTCCTTCTCTGTCCATTCCCTCTATTAAAACCTATAAAACTCTGGTGACTCTTCTCCTTCCCTCGCCTTTGAAAATTCAACATCCTCCTCCCTTATATCCAATCCATACATAGCTTCTAGTGCTCTAGAAGATCAATACCAAAGATAGACTGATACGTAAAGGCATTAACCTCAATGCATCCTATGTCCTCTGATACTAGACAACGGAGAGTATTTTTCATATCTTTTTCGACTGTGACTTCTCCTACTACGTTTGGGCCACCACAGTTATTCATCTTCTCATGTATGACCCTATGATTCATTCTTTCTTCGACCATTGGCAATTCAGCTCTAACTCTTCTAATTCTAACATCTTCCTCTCAGCGTTCAGCTGGGCGACTTGGCTCGAAAGAAAGTCTAGATATTTTAACAACTCTTCTCGCTCCCTATTGCAATTATGAAATAATATTGCTTATTTATTTATTATTTGGACAGATGAAGGTCCTTCCACTCCTCTTTCACTGACGATCGTTGCTAGAGGCCCTGATAATGAATCTATTGACAACTTGGATGCTCCCTCCCCATGGATGGTTCTTCTCGTCCCTATACTGGTGCTATCTGCCTGCATCATGCTTGCTAATTTTTTATGCTCATCTTATGTTCTTGCTTTATGGATACTGATGCTTTTTACCCCATGTATATGGTACTTATGCTTATTGATGTGTATGTCTAAGTTTATGTTTATATTTCTTTTAACTAGTTTACTTCTTTTGTTATGGCTATCGGTCAAGCTTGTCGGTCGAATTTTTTTTATTAGTCTCACCTACACAGCCGTATTCCTAAAAAATTAGATTTTTAATTACGAAGCGTCCAAAATTTCGGGTCATTACAATATATCATTATATATACATATATTATACATATATACATGTATATAATTAATAACTTATTTAATTAATTCATTTATTTTATTAGTCTTATTAATAAATAATTTTTTAATTAATTTTGTAGCATTTTCAAACATTTTGAAAAATTATATTATAACTTTTATAATTTGTGTTTTATTTTAATTCAACTTTTAAATTTAAATTTTTTATTTTAATTTGCAAAAAAATTTGAAAATCTATATTACAACACTTATAATATTTATCTTATTTTCAGTTGAACTTTTAAATTAAAAAGTATTATTTTGATTTCAAAACAAACCAAGGCCCAAATCAGTTTGGGACTTTATATGTAGACAACCTTTGAGCTTTCCACATCCTTTCGGGATAGGCAGTAGCCAAGCAGGATAGGCGTTAACAAGTGAGCCTTATTGCTGCTAATTTTGACCGCATGGACTATTTGGTTTTGATACCATTATTAGAACCAGGCCAACATGCAGCAGGATAAATGGGTAGATTACAAAAAATTTATTCCATTTGAAGTCTTATTGGCTTATGAAATAACGATTAGGAATTTTATCGCTTTGATTTATGAATATTTAATTAATTTTAAATATTCAATTGATGGTTTTTTAATAGTAAAATAAACCTATTTTATTATTTAATAATGATGGTAGCACTACAACAAAACTATCCTTTTAGAATGCATGTTTTACAACGGGCCACAAAAAACCATTGTAATATACAACTTTTACAACGGTTTTCTTAAGCTCCTTGTAATAGGTGCGATTTTTCATCTTCAAGTATATCTATTACAATTTATCAGCCAGCTCGTTGTACTATGTTCCTATTACAACAATTCATGGCCCGTTGTAATAGATTCCAATTCTTAGCTCTATTACAAAGGTTATAGCCCGCTGTAATATTGATCTATTACAACAGTTTTCGGCCTGTTGTAATATAATTCTATTAGAGTTCCTATTACAACAACTTTCAACCCGTTGTACTAGATATCAGTTTTAGCATTGTCTTCCTGTTGTAATATATGTCTATTACAACTATTTTCTTCTGCACTTGTAGTAGGTGCTAATTTTCAGCAACTCTTAACGGCTGATCGTCGTTGCCATCGATTATTTTAGACGTCGCAGTAGGGTTTAATTACTATTCCAATAGACTTAATTTCACTTTCCATCTATTAGTACGTAACTTTATATGAAGTTTTTCAAAATAAAATACAAAATTGAGGAACTCATGTTTTGTTAAACATTGTGTTTACGTAATAGTTTTAGCAGTTTTGTTAGATAACACTTATAATAATTTTATTTAATAAGATAATATATTTAATAAAGTTTTGAAAGAAATATTTTCTTAAATTTATGAGTATTTTTATTAAATTAGTTAGAAAATGCATCCTAGTATAATTTTAAACATAAGTTTGTTTCTAGACAAATATTTTACGAACAATTTTGTAATCAATGCATCCGAGTATACATTTCAATATGCGTCCTAATATACTTTTGAATAGAAGTAGATTTATATCCGGTGTTTTTAATTTTCGAAGGTAGTATTATTTGTTTTGTATTTTATTGATATTTATACCCCTGGTTAATTGGTACTGAACAAATATGGTCAATATAGTTACCAAAGGTCAGTTTTATTGTAGTTGTTAACCTTTTTGAACATCGGTTTTATTAACTATTAAATATAACCTTATATGAAATAGAATGTGGACAATATTTAGCTTCTAACCGCACTATCATGTTTGCTAATAATATGCTTTTTTATTTTCTTATGAATTGTTAGAATATTACAAACTACCATAAAAAAAATTATAAGAAATTTTTGTTTGCTTATAAGTTTTTATAACAAATTGTAGTCAAGTTTTATAAGAAATTTTTATAAGAAAATAGATATCAAATAAGAAAATTATTGGAAAACGAAATTTTTATAACAAATTGCCGGTAAACAATTTTTTATAAGAAAACAATTTGCTAATATCATGTTATCAATGTTTCTTGACAATTTTTTGTTAGCTTATAACATATGTGCATACCAAAGTATTACCTCGTCGTTACCATTTTTTCTATGGCCCGCTTAAAATTTTCAGCAACCCTAACTTAACTTTCTTCGTCTTAATCATAAATCACGCTGTCTTCCAAATCGAAACTAGGGAACATGAAATCTAAACTCAAGGCAGCGAATTCCAAGACGAACTCATAGATGAACTGCAAGGCGAATTAGTAGACGAAATCCAAACTTAAGGCAGCGAATTCCAAGGCGAACTCGTAAACAAATTTGTTTTTCTCTTGACAACCTTCTATTGCACCAACTTTCACATTCAATTCACCTTCGCACTATGTTCAATTTTTGACATCGTTTGAGGTTAAGGTATTTCCCAAATACTGTATAGTAGCAGCTATCGATACAAAGGCATATTGAGGATTTGTCACTGAGATATGTTGTATATTGCAATTGTTTATATGTAATCATAATTTTAGATTCTAGATCTTTTATCTGTAAAAAACCTGTAAATTGCTGGTTATACATATAGGTTATGTTAATTTAAAGGTGTTTTGTGAAAAATTATGGTCTAATTTTATAGAACTACGACTCACTTGTTTAACAGAATTAACCATGGAGCCAAATTTAACTCAATATAGGTTGAACGCTTCAAAGTAGAACTTCATATATAGATAGTATATATATATATATGCAGTACATCTTGTTGCTTCTCTAAATTACTAATTTTTATTCTTTAGTTGGCGAAAACGCTTTTATCTTGCATGCAAGGTGAGATTTTGGAGTCCTTGTCAGATATTGATGACCCTGCAAGCACTTTTGCAAAGGTTTGTTTTTTCCTCATATATGTTCTTGACCTAATTTTAACATCTCAATATAAGCTTAAATCCTATATTTTTCAAGATCAATATGACTAAACTTATATTGTTTTGTCTTGTCAGTGCAATAATTTGTTCAAAATTAGTTGATTAATACATATGATGTGGATATATTATGTCACTTCAAACATAAGTGAATTGATAATTTGTATTTTAGAACATAAGTCATGATGTAAGTTAGGATTAAATACTTTTTGTCTATGTAGGTACTGTGGATACTTGATGTTAAAACCACTTATTTGAGATAGGCTTGCTGCACAAATTTTCTTCCTCTGTTTAGATTTGCAAATGTTACAATCTTCCTCAATGCTATTAGCATTTGACAACCTTTTTCTTACTTCTTCTGGACATCTTATGCCTATTGTTTGACATCTTATGGTCATTTATTTACATACTATATCCTAAATGCGTATCAAATCTTACTGAATAATCACATATATCCTAAATCCTATGTAAAAATTGTACTTCTATACTTTGATTTCTTTGGTAAGTATTTCATTTAACCTTTAAAGTTGCATGATATACTAAATTTCATTAATACTGCTGCATACTTTAATTTTAATATCACATGGTTGTTATAAGTCCTTGAGATATCTTAACATAAGAAATATGTGACATAAGCAAATTATACAATCTGCATAACACATTTTATATGACGCAAAAAACTAAACAGTTTATAAATTAAGTGTCTAGGTTGATTATAGTATATGTTTTGGGAATCCAGATATTTGCTATTTTATTTGCTAATTAACAACAGAAAACTAGTTACTTTTATTACAACTATATTTTTTTTCTTAACATGCAACATTTGCTTATTTTAAGCCATAATTTTTGTTTATTGGAGTACAATTGTACATTCTAGCATTTTGATATTGTTACTGTCCTTCTAGTTAACATTATAGATCTGCTTATCTTTATAGTTTTCCTCAAAATATAACAAAAAATCAGTTAAGGCAAGTTAATTTGGTATCTTTGCCTTTGTTTCCATATTGCAAATCAAGGGTGCGTTTGATACTTGATTTAAACAAAAGTTAATTCAAGGATATTCGTTTTAATTATTATGATTAGAACCGATAAATTAGGAATGCGTGTGGATGAAATTTCCGTGTAAATTGTTTTATGATTGAAAATGAGAGACGGTGCATTACTTTTCTCACTTATTTTACTCTACTCAGTTATTTTGATTGGATAGCGGTGGGGATAAATATCATTATATGGGCCTTAAAACAAATTACTTTATCTGTTCCACGTTATCGCATTGTTTCTGTTGGCAAGAACTCATCAAATTATAACAAATAATCACCAACAGAAACCACACAGATCAACCAAAAAGATGTTAATATAAACTGTGTAGGTTTTGTAGTAATTGATTTAGTATATATGCTTTGTGATGTTTCGTTATTACTTACTTGATACGATGATATATACCGATAGCTTCAAGAAAGTATACGTTGCAAAATAAAACTTACTTATGAGTGCCCATGATTCCTTAAATAAATGATATATTGATTATATATATTAATGTAGATATTTCCAGTATCACAGCTTGCAAAATGTAAACATTTTTTTAATCCTCTGTAGGGTCCAATTAGACAAGAAACAACTAAAAGACCAAATATGTAGCAATGAAAAAAAATCATAATATTCATATTGTGAATAGACCTACATACCTCAGAAAAAAAGATAGGTTAATATTACATGTAATAACACCCAGTCCGGCCCTAGCCCAAGACTACAATGGCGGTAGCATAGGGTCTCTGAATTTATGAGGCTACATTATATATACAACGATATTTAGCTATTATTTATGCTGGGTTAGTGGAATAGACATTTGGCTTTGAAAAGAAGATGAAAGTGTTGCTTTGTATGAAAAGAGTATGTACAAGTAGAGGTTGATTTTTACATTTTCATTTTGGTTAACTTAGCAATTTCAGGGGTGAGATTATTTTAACTTATTTTGGGATGCACTCGGCGAATTTTATGGTTTAAATAGAATTCGACTTCTTTTTAAAAAAATGTTAGGAAACTTACTTACACCAATTCATTTGTAGCAACTACCAGATTACAACATTGCGTCACATTCACATATGTCCTAAGTCTGTCTAAACCACTAAAAATATTTTTTGGCACAAAGTGATGAATTTAGTGATTACAACAAATTAAAGAAAATATAAGTAGTATAAGGAATCAGTTTGCAAAATCCGAACCAAAGTTTGCCTTCCTTAGAGCATGAGCATCTTCAACAGGAGTAGGGACATGTTGAGGAACATTGAGGGTAGCCACTATCTGAACACAAATAAAGGTTTGTTAACTTATAAATTTAACCATGCAATAATATTCTTAATAACATAAATTTATAGACAAAACAGTATTATCATAATTTACGAAACGTCAACTTAGTAAGCAAGTTTTCTTCGGTTATCACTTATCACAAAGCAAGAAAAACACATTTATAAATGACTTTGCATGTTTTGGTTATTGTTGCTTTCTTACTTTGTTTTACCTGCTTTATTTACTTTTAATATTATATATGTGTATAATTTTTAGTGAAACATACTAATGAAAAATGGCACACTATTAATTTATTTCTGTATTCACATTTTTTACCAAATTATAAAGTGGATCTGTTTTTGCTTATAGTTAAGGTTGCATATCGACACCGAAATTAGATTTAGTGGTTAACAAGGTTGAATAAGATTACTCAATTAGTGCAAATGTTGATCCTATAGAGATAACTGTAAATTTTCAAGATAAATCTAACTTGATATTAATTTCAATGTAAAACAAGATTTATTAAGAACGTGAAAATCAGTTTATAACTGAAAAATGCATTATTGTTATTTTTCTTACCTTGGTGGTAATAATAGTTCACTAGAAGCACCATTCATAAAAACATATGCTTGGAGGAATGCCTAAAGAGATATTTCATCATGAGAAAGACTTATATTTTTTGTTGGGCGTAACGTCTTTTCATTAGGTTGTAACGTTATAGGATTATCATGATGGATAAAGCCTGGATCCACCTACTAAGATTTTGTCAATTTTGAGTATTTGTTTCATACCTTTTTTATTATTTAGGATGGACTATTGATCTTTTCATGTTTCATAAAATGATAGAACAATACAGGCAAGCCATTCGGAATTTTGTATATGGGCACGCAGAAAGGAAGGGAAATACAGAAAAAATTATTTGCCCTTGCTCGGAATGTACTAATCTTATTCGCCAATCGCCATGGGATGTTGTATCACACTTAGTTTGTCTTGGAATTAACCCAACATATGATGTATGGATTTTTCATGGGGAAGCATGCCCTTTAGAAAATGAAGGCAATGAAATTATGGATACATAAAGAATGTACTTAGACCGACAAATATGTAATGAAGAGATGGAAGATCATGCTAATGTAAAACATGTGATAGGGATTAAGGACATAATGGAGAATGCTGAAATTCCTTTGTACCCTGATTGTGCAACCTACATGAAGTTGTCAGCTACAATACTTCTTTACAAACACAAGACTTGAAATGGTGTATTGACACAGCATTTACGGAACTTCTTCAACTTTTGAAGGATATGCTGCCTATGGAAAATACGCTTCTTGAATCGACATATGCAATAAAGAAGCTGCTTAAATCATTTGGTTTAGGCTATAAACAAATACATGCATGTGTAAATGACTATTGTCTATTTAGAAAAGAGCTTGTGCATAGTGATTTTTGTTCAAAAAGTGAAAAATCTCGTTGGAAAAAGAACGCAAAAAAAGATGGAAAGAAATCAAAATACCTCCAAAGGTCTTGAGAAACTTTCCAATAATACCAAGACTGAAAAGAATGTTTATGTCCTCAGAAACATCAGTGCAATGAAGATAGCATAGCAATCATAAGAGTGAAGATAGTAAGTTACGTCATCCAATAGATTCTTCTCAATGAGCTACAATTGATAGAATGTATCCTTCCTTTGCATCTGATCCACGAATTTGAGGCTTGGCCTTGCAAGTGATGGCTTTAATCCCTTTGGTGATTGGAACTGTGTGTATAGTTGTTGGCTAGTGTTTCTTATTGCTTACAATTTCCCTTCATGGCTTTGTATGCATAATGATATATGATGTTATCTTTATTAATTCCTAAGCCACGACAACCAGGGAATGATATCGATCTGTATCTATAACCACTTATTGAAGATTTGAAAAAAATTATGGGATAAAGGGGCAAAGGTGTATGATGCATACAGTTGCGGCGAATTTAGATTAAATGTTATTCTAATGTGGATGATAAATGATTTTCCAGCTTATGGAAATTTAGCAGGTTCACTGTAAGGGGTGAGAGGACATTATCTGTTTGTGGCAATAATACATGCTCAACATGGCTACCATTTTGTAAGAAGTGTGCATACTTAGACCATAGGTGATTCCTTGAAATTAATCGTGAATATCGTCAACAAAAAACTTATTCGACGGAACCATAGGGAATAGACGAAGGCCTCCAGTATAAATCGATTCTCAAATCTTTGATATTGTTAAAGATATTTGTAATGAATGGAGAAAAACCAATTGAGTAAGATAAAGAGAAAGAAAAGGAGAAAAGGAAAATGAAAAGGGTAGATGGTAAGAAAAAAGGAAGACAAATGTGGAAAAAGAAATCTATTTTCTATGATTTGCCTTATTAGCAAGTAAAAATTAATTAGAAACAGAATTGCCTTTTCTCTTCTATCTATGTAATCGATACTTATTATTAATTAGTTACACTCTGTTTTTTATTTTCTTAGGTACTTCTTTGCATCATAGTCTAGATGTAATGCATGTTGAAAAAAATATTGGTAAAAGCATTCTTGGTTGCTTGATATTAAGGAAAATCAAAAGATGGAATTAATTCACACAAAGATCTAGAAGTATTGGGTATTAGGAAAAAGTTACATCCTATAGACATAGGAAGCAAAGCATTACTTCCAGCCTCCATGCACCTTAAGTAATCATGAAAAGGAGATCTTTTACAATAGAATAAGGAATTTGAAAGTACCCGATGGTATAGCTCAAATATTGGGAATGTTTTTGCAAAACAAAACAAAATTTCAAGTCCTAATTCTCATGATTATCATGTTTTGATGCAACAATTATTGCCTGAATCACTAAGAGGAATCTACCTAAAGGGACAAGGAATGCATTGCTATAGCTATGTTTGTTTTCAATGACATTTTCCAAAGGGTGATTGATAAAGATAAATTAGAATCCATCGAGAATTGGGTCGCATTAACACAATGAGATCTTGGGAGATTCTTTCCTCCTTCCTTTTTTGATATCATGATTCCCTTGACAATGCATTTAGGAAGGGAAGCAAGAATTTGCGGGCTAGCACAATATCAATGGATGTATCTATTTAAGAGGTAAAATTTGGCATGAGTACTTAAAGTACTTAATAGTATATGTGCTTATGAAAGTAATCTATGTATGTATCTTAATTATAGTGATATGAAAACACCGAAGGGGTCCTGAAGGGTGCATAGCTGAGCGCTATTCTGCTAATGAATGCATGAAGTATTATGCTGGATATATTAAAGATGCATTAGAAATTGGGCAAAGAAAAAATAGAAATGATGTGGAACAAAGCGAGGGGCGTCCTATTTCCAAAGGAATACCTATGGTAGTCACTAAGGAGGTGATTGATGCTGCTCATCGATATGTGTTTTTTGATACTGAGAAAGTGCAGCCTTATATAACATAAGCATAAGTTCAATTCAACTATTAGTGTGAAATAAATTAGATTTTGACTTGTATATTTACGTATATTGGATGCATAATGAGGAGCTGAAACTTTTGCATTCCAGTTTTCACGAGAAGATGTGGAACTTTCAAAGCTGCATTCAGAGACTTTAGTCATTAGTTTAAAGAAATGGTTGATAGCATTATATCTTCTTTTAAGATGGATAGGTTAGATATAGAAGTCTACACAAAATAGTGATCAATCTTTATATATAATATTATGCTTTTCCAGGTTAAAGATGATAGAAAAACTTCTGACGTTAGCGAACTAATAAATTGGCTTGCATATGGACCTCGCCGTCAAGTAATTTCCTATACTGGTTATATTATTAATGGTCGGCGTTTTTGTACAAAAGACCATGAGAATGCTACATAAAATAGTGGCGTTTCCATTAAGGCAAGTACTATTCGTTAGATGGGTCCATTGAGAAAGTAGTATATTATGCGGTTTTGTGTGAGATTTTGTTATTAGACTACCGCCAGTTTCAAATTACTTTGTTTAAGTGTGATTGGGCAATTATTTTTCGTGGATTGGAAGTCGAAGATGGATTTACATTAGTCAATTTACATCAGTTCCAAAATCAATTTTCAAGTGACCCTTTCATTTTAGCAATGCAAGGTGTACAAGCGATTTTTGGATAGAAAGTATTCTTCAAATTGGTATGGTGTGCTAAGAGCACCCCTAGAGGTTTTCAAGAGTTGGAAAATGATGACGAGGAGGATGAGTCAACTAGAAAACCAGTAAATGAGTCACTAATTGATGATAGAGATGTCGACTAAGGGGATTAAAGTTATATAAGGGAGGATTATGATAGTATTTTGGTATGATATAAGCGTCCTTTACTGATATTTGTTTTATACCTTGTTATATTCATAAAGAGTGTAAATATACCTAGTTTTATGCATAGTTATATTAATTAACCGTCAATTTCGGTTACTAAAATTGAGAAAAAATAATCATTCTTTCACAAAGTACTACCATTTTATATTAGGATTTTTATATTTTACGATATGACTAGTTAGTGTGGTGTTCTAGTTATTTACATATTATGATTTTTCCAGGTTTCTCAATTAGCATAAGACAGTTGAACTTGAAGCATCAATTGGTAAAAAGCAGCAAGGTTAAGGAGAGGTAAAATATAACTATCCCAATACTGAAATATTTCATCACTTTTTACTATTTGCTGTTTAAGACTTGAAGTGAAAAAAGTTTCATCATGTTTTACAGACTTAGAATTTTATTTTCCATTATTAATAACATCTGCTACATGTTATAAGTGAAGCATACTAAATTTCTATGAATGTTTATTTAGAGCATTAGAGAACTATATTAGGATCAGCATCCATGTAATATATAGTGGGTTCCTAATTTACTGTGAACTTTCTATAATACAATTTCTATACCTCATTTCTTATTATAGTGAATGTCTTTTAGGAAAAGTATTTATTTGGCACAGATTAATTGAAGATAACTTCAATTTGAAATGAAATATATTCTATTTAGCCTCTGTTTTTTATTGACTATTAGATTGGTAGGTTTTCTTGGTTAACCTATATATTCCTCTCTTCTAATTTTATTTCATCTACTATTATAAACACACAATTAGATTTATTTTTGAAAGCTGTTAGATTAAATTCAATGTTATATATTTACTTGCTATTTTTTTATATAATTTCCATGATAGGTTATGAAATTTTTATATTTAGCGGCTTAAATATGAATCTTCTATTCAGATTATTATAAATAATTTGGATGTTTCAGTTTTTATTCATGCGAACTCTACTTGTTCTACCTTTACATAACATTCTCGCACGAAAAATATTCACCACCAAGTAGAATTAATTTCATTTTTCCACAAACAAGTTCTTGAAATCGATATCGGTTTGGTAAATAATCACAATCTTAAGATTTAAGGATTTTATAGGTGTTTAATTATTTTATTATGGAATGTCTCTGTTACATCATGTTTTACTTTTTCTTAGATGTTTGCATCTGTGGATTGTACGTTATATATTTGGAAATGGAATATATTTCCATATCCAGTCTATATTCTACTTAACTGATGTGTATAAATAGCTTACTCAGGTTAACTTAGGACATCAATTAATTTCAATTTAGTATTTTATTTGTATATCTATGTTCTTGAAATATTTCTACTTTAAACCCGGTCGGATGAAATATGCTTGCTCTTTAGCATTAAGACACATGTCAGCTCAACTGTCAACAAAATTGATAAAATATATCTATCCAAATTCATTCATCACTTTTTACTAATTTGATACATGTTGCTCACCTGATCTATACACATCTAGCTAAAATTCAAGCATACATGCGTCTATTTCATGTTGAACTATCATCAAACTATAAAATGAGAACCTTATATTCCTGTGATTTAAATAATACAATCATACATGCTTCTATTTCATGCTGAACCATCATGCAAATATAATATGAAAACTTTAGCTAATTGCACTAACAACTGTTTGCTAATTTCAGATATCAAAACCAACAATGAGGCAATCAAAGAGGCAATCTTTAGTTGCACTTGCAACTTTATTTGCAAAAGATAAGACATGTACTATAAGAAAACTAACCATTAGATGCATTAGTTAGCAGCGTTGAAGCTTAAGCGTAACTGCTGATATAGAAAAAAAAATTAAAAAAGAAACGTTGTTACTATGCTACGTGTTCCGCGAATAAATTATAACAATTTTGATGAAATTTTTTCTTCGGCCGCTCATTTTTTCTTTTCCTCCCGCTTATTACTTGACAAATTTTATTAAGCTTCTCTTCCCCAAAGAACAAAGGAAAAGCTTGAAAGTTTCCTTTTGGATCTAAAATTTAAAATAGTGATTCTCATTCTTGAATGATAAAATCAAAACTCTAGCTCCTATTTGACATCAAATCGTGCCTTGACCTTATACTATCGTTGCGCCTCAACCTTATGTCTTGCCTCAGCTAATTTTCATGCCTATAATGATCCAGAATTTCAGTCATTTGAAATTCAGATATTTAATTGATTTTAAATATTCACTGTTAACCCACCTTTAGGCAAGGCCACATGCAGGCGGATTTAACCTAATCTACTGCACAAAGATCGAAGTTAGATTTCACGTGTAACAAACATGGTAATGAAGCCACAATGTAGCATAGTTGGTGAAAAAACAGCGCAATATGCCTAAAATATGGTTTCGACGAAGATCGAGTCGTTTCAGGTCGCTTGGAATCTGCTTCGAGTCATTTCCCTGTTTACTTCGGGTTTCCAGGCAGTTTGCTTCGAGTCAAGGAAGGATTTACTTCGGGTCTTCGATGGGATGGCACACTCGCAGATTACTTCGAGTCATCGCAGCACCTGCTTCGAGTTGTTAGAAGGTCTGCTTCGGCCTGAGAAGATGTTTACTTCAAGTCGTGGCAATAAATCGATCAGCAACCTAGGTCCTCACCAATTTCGTATCCATGCTATTCGCATCCATCAAGTTTGTGCTCGTTTGTTGCGTATCCATTAGATGCACACGGTTTCCTATCGACTAAGATGGCAGTGTTCTTCATATCCATCCTTCTTTATACCGCTTCGCATCAGTCATTTTATCTCTTGTTCGTACCGATAAATCAACGTCCACTTCATATCCATCCGCGACTGTCTACTTCGTATCCATCGGTAAACAACACGGGAGTCTATTTCGTATCGATCTGTTTTCAACATAATTCGCATCGATCGGCCACAGGTCAATAATAAATCAATATTTCCCATCGATACGAAATAAACGTCTCCCATCGATACGAAGTAGAGCGCATACAATTAATAGGAAGTGAGATGAAATCGATCGATACGAGCAAAGCAATGACAATCGATACGAACAGTTGCGATAAATACGAATAGAACAGCTGTGATCGATACGAACAAGGATCGACTGGGTCGATACAAACGAGACGCAAACATTGGGAAGACTTAATCGATTCAGCATGAACTTCAGATCGATCCTAAAAGAAAGCGTCACATCAACTGGCATCACGTGTATAATCATTGATGCGAAATCATCGATACAAAAAACATCGCTACGAGGAGAACAGCAACCGAAAGGCCCAAACTTGCATCGATCATAACTCACAATCTACAAGCCCAAATGCCACCAAATATTCATAGGAGCTTTAATACAATCTAAAGAATGTTCATGCTCAATTTCGACTCGATTGGATCAGATCTTGATTGATACGAAATTCGTTCGTATCAATCACGGACCGAGTGCAGATGACATGGGATCGATCATGTGGGCCTACTCTCGTGTAAGAAGAGGTCTCCCCAGATCTGAGTGAGATATTTGCATCCTACGCCTATAAATAGCATCCCAGAGTCTACAGAAAAGGGACTTTTTGGCTCTCCTACATCCAGACTCTGTTAGAATCATCACTACACTTCAATTGTACTGTTATAATCAGTTGAAACTCACTATAACTAGCGAACAAAAATCACTAAAGCAGCAATACTTCAAAGTGGACGTAGGCTACAACGTCGAACCACTATATTGTGTGTTTCTACTGCTTCTCTTTGACATTTTGAGTATTCTTCATATCTATGTTCTCTACATACTTGCTATCTGAGATCTATGATTGTGAACGGGTGTTTTCACTGGCAATTGGGTATTTGTGACCAATTTTGATGCAAACATTCACAAGTAAATTTTATAAGCCAAATAACTTATATTTCAAATATAGTGATTTAATTGGATAATTAACTTGTTAATTTAATATTTGAAATTGTAGAAATAATTGGAATTTTGATTTAATGTGAATAAAAATGATATATAAAGTGGAATTAAATTCTATTTGAATTAAAATGACGTCGGTAAACTTTTGAAATTGAATGAAAAGTTAATTTATGGTGATTTAATATTTTAATATTTAATTAACGTATAAAATAGTTACTTTTCATACGGCATTGGATTTCGACAAAACTAGTTTCATTGGATCCGTAATGTTATATTATTATAGGATTTCAAATTTTATGTCAATCGAATTTGCAATTTAGTCGTGGCAGGATGAAATGCTTAGAATTTTGTTTAAGTAAATTTTAATTTAAATAAGTCGAATCGAAAACCTATCTTCCAAATACGATCGAATTGGAATTTGATATATATTCCATTGTATTCGAAATAGGGGTAAAACATTATAAACGTCAGGCGGCATGCTTTGATTGGAGTTCGAAAAAATTTCGGATGAATAGTGCGGTAGAATTCTCATCAGAACCCTAATTCCCATAACCTAGCGGGAACCCTTCTTCGAACAGCCAAAAACTTCCATCGTTCCACCTCGTTTATCTCTCCATCTACCCACTATTATGAAAATCTTCCAACTGCAACATTGAAGAGCTTGGAGAGACGAACAACTTCAACGGTTATGATCGAGAATGACGAAGCCAATCGATGGCAATTTGTGTTCATAGGTCGGCCATTCACATGCGTTTTTGAGGAAAATTCACAATCGAGTCGAGCGTGGTCAACGATGGTGGAAGAGTGGAGGATGGCGCTTTATGTGGCAGTGTTTGATTGTCTTATTGATGATCGATGGTGATGCAATAATTCATGGAAGCGAACAGCCATGGGTTTTTCACGATCGAATAAGCCTGGGGAAGAAGAAGGCTTGCATCGGCCATGATCTGCCATAGAGAAAACAAACAGTCAAGATTTAGTGAGGGTTTAAAATAAAATAAAAGTTGTAAATTATATATATATTTAAATTCATATAAACTTCTAAAATGCATATCTTCTTCATACGAGGTCTGTTTTTATCGAAACAAGTTGCGTTGGGTCCGTATTGACGAGCACTACATTTTGAAGCTGGTTTGAAGTTGATTGGAGCTAGTGTAAAATTTAGGTAAAATTAAATGCTAGTTTAATTTTCGGAATAAAACACTACAAGTGCTATTGGACCAAAGCGAGTACAACTCACTCTTTCTAACTCACTGATATTTAGATATAAGTGTGAATAAATATATTTTGTGATTATCGATGATTATTTGGATAATATTTAATATTATATATATAAATATATTGATTGGTTTTGGATATATTCCTGCCTATTGAGCAGATGAGACCCTATACGTTCCCGTGTATGAGCGGATGACCTTTTATACGTCCATCTGCCTCAAAGCGGACATTATACATATTTTATAATATGTATATTTATTGCAGGTGACAGGTTGGAGGGATCCAACTGGATTCCTCACCAGTATTGGTTTTATTTACAATATTGATACATATATGTTGTTATCATGTGATATATAATGTTTTGGATGCTGTGATTGATGTATTTAGTGATGTTGCGGTAATGGGCCTATTTTTGGTAATTCAAAAATATTATGGTGATGGTTTTAAATTAAAAAGGATTTTCAAATAATTCTGAAAATAGATGTTTTATTAAATTTGAATTGGTAAGGAATGAATTTATTTCAAATAAATAAACGTTATAATTTTTATGTCATAAAAGTTATGATTTTTGGGAAATATAATCAGAACGTGATATTTCGAATATAGAGATAACTATTTTGTAAAATAGTTAAATCGATAATTTTTGAATTTATTATTAATGGTATGTATATAAGATTTATAAAATTGATATTTTATAAATCAAAATAATGGGATTATAAAGGAGTTTTGTAAATGTTAAAATGAAGTTATAAGCGAATCTTATAAGCGAATAAGATTTATAAATTTGTGAAGTTATATAAAAGAATGTATTTGGCAAATAAATGATTTATAAGTAATTAACTTATAATTGGACTTTGGCATAGAAATGAGATTTAAATGGAATTTGTTAATAAAGGAATTTTATAAATTGAAGTGTTTATAAAATGTATATGGAATTTATAAACATTTTTTTATAAATCCGAAATCAACTTATTTTAATAAGTTAAATATGTAAGTTATTAAAGGAAATATATTCACGATTTTGGACAGTGAATTATACTTTAAATTAAGTGTGCAATAGTAATGAATTTGGTAAGAGAATTGTATTCATGATTTTGGATAGTGAATAATCTTTTAAATAAAATGGATATTTTTGGGAAATGATATTTTAAATAAAGTTATATGGCTTGAAGATATTTAAAATGTGTTAAGTATCGAAACCATAGATTTCAACATTCATTTTTGAAATAGATGTTTTCGAGAAGTAAGGAAATGATGGACTATAACATTGTTGTTATAGTAAATGATTTTCAAAAGGAGATGTTTTGTATAGTATGTGGGATTTATATATCTATCAAATTATTGAATCCCTATACTAATGATTTTGGGTTGTCATAACGATATTTCACGCAACATTCGTTTTGACCCAAATAAATATATTTAAAAGAATGTTTTCCTTAAAGAATAAAATATATACTTAATCATGATTTAAGTATATAGGATATTTTCAGGTGTTGATATAAAAGAGATTGGTGAATTACTTATTTTTAAATAAGTATATGGAAATATTTTCCAATATTGAAACATTGAAATGGTTTGAGGGTATATCTTTTTAAAAGATAATTTGAAGTGAATATTTGGTAAGTGATAATTAATAAAAGATTAATTAAAAGTGCCTCGTGATTGCTTATGGTGTTACATATCTGTTTGTTTGCTTTGATAGTTAAATAACCGACTATCAAATATGGCCATTTTAGTTCCTCGACTCGATGTGGGAACTATTTAGTCATACACTTAGTATGTAGCCTTATGTGTAGGCTTGATTATCGTTTTTGTTGAGGATGTTGATTCATGTAGTAAGGAGTGTCACTCCAATCTATCAGGCTTCCTTCTTGACCGAAGGATAGCAAGTTGAAAGTTGGAGACGTGATAAGTTTACGAGACTTAGTTTCTATGTGACGTTGAGAAACGCCTTTGCGTTGTTGGTGCGAAGAGACCGGGATCGGTTTATTCGAAAACCACTTCGGACCAACATTTATGTGACATTGTGCAGGTTAGTTGTGATGATATTGATATTCAGGATTTTCATAGTGGAGGACTGCTTGTTGATATTTTGGGGTAAAATCTCAATATACATCTAGTAGTAGTAGTCTTTTCGTTATGAAATATCCATTGCAAGGACTATTCGCTACTAATCCTAGGGATTTCCCAACAGGATGTGGTAGGAAAGCAACTTTGAGTTGTTCTGTTCCTGGACAACATGTATGGATGTTTTTCTGACATTGCATTTCTAAAAATTACATACACTGGTTTTTACAAACGTACATCAGTGGTGGCAGAGAAGGCGACTTATCTTAGCTTAACACCCTCCTTGAGACGTATGAGCTTAAGGGTTGTATTTTTGTGGAAGACAACTAGTAGTCAACAAAAATGGCCGTGTGGCATTCAAAGTGATGTGATATGTGATATGTGAAAGGTAATCGTTGCTTCGAGCCTCATCAACTGGAAATGACCAAAACAGGGTTAGATACGGCAAGGCTAAGTGGGTCGCTCCCAAATATGATATGATCATCCTCTTCTAGATATATCTTTACATGCTATGACATCATGTATCGGATTATTGTGGTTTGTATGCTATGAGGGCCCTCGAAAAAGGTCGGTGATGACCAGAGGATGAAATATTGAGTACTATAGAGGTAGGTCGGTCTCGTGTTGGTAGATGAACTTTGTGATGGTTTCTCAGGACATCCATCTAGAGGTGTACCTATCGAAAGGTAGTCCCTTCATCTCGTCATTTGTATGGAAATCCAAACTTCACTACATGCTTTCCATTTTGATTGTATTACCCATTTTGGGTTATATGTTGGAATTAATCAATGTAACAATTTCGACGATGATTAATATTATTTGTGCAATAGACACTAGTATAATATCAGATGATTTAATGTGAAATGATTTAGTTATCGTAAGGTAAAAACATATCCGTGTTTATGTGTGGGCGTGTCTTACGAGATACTTTTGTTTCGAAAGAAAAAGTTTGGTAATTTAAAAAATTTGGTTGAATGTGTTTCTCACGCTGAGACTGATCCGGACGTTCTTCCCTTTTAATGCTCGAGTCAGACCGAGTATATTTATAGGTTCAATTTTGGTGCTTTTGGAGCTTCAACAGGAGAGCTGAAGATCTTCATTTTCATATACACGTATCCATTTTGATTATCCGCTTTGTTTATTATTGTTGTTGTTTATATTATCGGCAATTATGAGGGCAGGTTATTATAACAATCCAGGCTGATAACTAGCAATTGATTATGGAACTCTAATTGATGTATGTATATGCAGTTTCTATTTTGTAAAGATCATTGATACGATATCATATGTTACTCCGATGCGATGTGAAATTATGTATTGTTCTGTTTTGTTTTTCTCTTCTTTCTTTCTTCTCTTCTTCTCTCTTCTTTTATTTCTCCTGATTTTCCATCAATCTGTGCTTTTTGGGTCGGACGTGTGTGGTTTATTATCGATTCAAAGGGTACGGATTTGCGGGTAGTCATAATGCCACACCATCAGCAAGTCATCGCAGTAATCAACCAGTCTGTCCTAACGACGGAGGATGCAACTTGGAAGACTGCAGCGCTGGCTGGAGCAATGTCAGACTTCGGTAGGGCTTTCAATAGGGCTTGGAAGGGCATGATGCTCTGAGTACCTTGGTGCCAAGTACGGTGATATTATGGTGAGTCAAGAATTAGTTTGTGTAGATAATAATTTTTATTCATATGACATATCTCACTGTTAGGCTAGCTAGAACTGGTATCCATTGCTATTAAACAATGAATTTATTTGTTATATGTAAAATAGTTATTTTGTGATTTAGTTTTTTACCGAGATAATCTTGCTTATCCTAGAAAACTGATTAGTTCTAAAACTTTAAGTACCTAAATCAAAAGGGGATGCATTTGAATTTATATCAAACGCATTTGCATATAAGATTTGTATGTTATAGAGTGCATGCTGTACTATTTAATAGTTAAGTGTAATAATGAGGTATAGAAATCATATTTTATTGCTTATAATGGATCTGCTCGTCTTATAAAATTATCAAACTTTGAAATATATGATATTTTTGTTAGATTAATTTCTTTGTAAAGTTTGCTAACTTTCAAATAAAAATAATAAACTCTAATCCCTTCTCTATCTCATTGTCCAATAAGCACCAAACATCATGTAACAAATATTAAACGAACTAGTCAATGGAATATGAAGAATTGTTGGGCTTTAAATATGTACATGATTTTCTACACTGTAATGTTCAATTACTCAAAATCACTCGTGAACCTTCAGGTCATATCGGATATCTCAAATTTGATATAAAGTATTGTTAGACAATGTTATGTTCTTATTATGAAGTGAATTTATTTATGATTCTCAATAAGGTGAGCGATATTAACCTTACATGACAGTGAAACTATTCTAAGAAACTTACTAATCTAAGAACTAACGTGCAAGTTTTTATTTTATTTATAAAGTGCTAATTGATTTGTGTGAGGTTTAAACCCAGAACTTTGAAACCACGATCCAAAGACATGTTCTACTTAGTTTTCATGTCAGAAACGGTTAACTGTGTTTCAACTAAAAAAGGACACATCCTAAAATATTTAGGTTTCTATGGTATGTAATCGTTAATTAATTTACTAAATCTTTGTATCTGAGCACTTTTTATGATCGCTTAGGCGACAATTCAACTTTTGAGCTAAAATGGAAAGCGTGAGCACCTAAATTGCACCAACATAAAATTCAAGAAAAAGACCACATGATTCATATAATACTTAATGTGCAGTTCTCTTGCATATGGAGGGAATCGTATCTAAAATATGATTAGATGAATGTGCTTTTATGCATCAAATATAAATCTCAAAACTTAATCCTTATTCACATAATGCTTACTGTACAGTTCTCTTGCAAACTCAATGTTACTACTTAGTTCAAAGAAGTTAATGATTTTTATTTTTATCAAGCATTGTATTTCCATTTTGAATCAATGTCTCTCTGATGAGTTAGGGAGTAGTGTTTATAATATAGTTTAATAGAAGACCCACTATAGTTGTTGAAAGTGTTTTTAGCAATTAGCAATAGCTGGAGAAAGAGGCAGTAAGGTTTTTGCCCAAACCATCACACATTGACAACTGAATCCATCATTTATGTTCTTAGGCATTTCTTCTTGTTTGCAATTATAGTAGTCTGAGAAATGAATTTGACTTAAATTGCTGTTATTGTTATTTAATTAACTTACACAATTATTTTCTCAGAAGCAAGTTTATGTCTTATAAAAGTTACTACGAAACGGGTAATATCTTAGGAATCGATTTACTAGTTGCTTAATTTTATTTCTATCAACTACAAAGTACAGGGTTAAAGGATGATTTCTAACTTAAGTACTTCATCACTATCTAATAGTAGTGATTCATATAGCAAGCCTACATTTGTTGTGTTATTGATTCACACAGCCCGGTATGAAACGAAACAAAATCCTTCATATGAACCAATTGCAATCCAACCAAAGCAATTAAGTCTCCTTGTATTTCATAACTTTATTTACTAGTTCTTAAAGGTAATTTGGCTTTGAAATTTGAACAGCTCACTGTTAGAAATTGGCATACTACTGCAAGTGCTAATAATAGTTAGGCCATTCTACCAATGTATTCAATACTTTCCTTCAAGTTCTGGATGATGGTAGACTTACAAAACGGTCGACTTCACCAACTGTGTTAATATAATGATTTCAGATATAGGTGTTGAACACTTGTTTGCTAGCATGGTGGGAAAATCTTCAATGAAAATAGCAAGGGAGAGAGTAATGGAGGAGATGAGGAAGCATTTCAGACAAGGGCTGCCAAAAAGCTTGATGAGATTGTGATGTTCGATTCACTTTCTCATAAGCGGTCGAGGAAGGTAGCTAAGCTTCAACTGAAGGGTGTTGTACTTCCATTGTAGAAATGTCGTAGTAAGCACCTGGTGAATGGTTTACTGTTGTTGTTTCATCATGTAGATCCTTCCACATTGCTTATCCAAGTGCAACAAAGCTTTCTAAGACCGAGCTAAGTTCTTTATACAGTCAATTAGGTTAAGATAGCATGCCAATGGTGAGAAGATCTACCAATCCAACCTAAGGATGCCCACAAACTGTTTCAACTCTAGAGCTAAAAATTTCTAGTTTTAGACCAAAATATGACACAAAGATATTATGCATGAAGGTACAACAAACAAGCAAAAGTAAGGTTTTAGTGAAGCCTGATGACCTCAAAGACGTTGAAGAGCCACCTATCAACCGATACAAACATAAGGAACTGTACACAGCAACAATTATCTCGGTAGATAGGATTATAGGACCCAAAGCATCTGGTGAGATGTGCCATATTATAATCGATCATGGAGGAAATGTCCCATATTAGGAAGGACAAAGCTACTCAGGTAAATTATTTCTTAAATTTTATAGTAGCAGTTCTACATGTTTCGCATTGTGATGCCTTGTTGCTCATATTATATCCAACTGACATCAAGTTTCTTTCTAAATACTGAATTTGCATCTTTTATTTTCTTATTTATGAACATACATTGTTTCTAATGTGGTACGGTGATGTGGGAGCATTGTTTTTTCGAAAAATAACAATTGGAGATGTTTGGATTTAGTAATTATGAATACCTTATCCCTATTAATGGTAACTGATAATGACATTTTTTATCTCCGAACTGTAGTGCCCTGTCTTCTACAATCAGAGGGTGTCTTGGATTCTTACTCATTTAGGACCCAAAATCCACAAATAGTAGAACAATACCTTATTATTATATCTTGTTCTGACCTTATGCACCATAAGTTAAATATCTAAATCATTATGATCGTATAGTAACGTAAGTTAAATAATTTTCTTACATCCAGATATCAAACCAAGGAGCAAGAAAAAGGAAAATATTGCATTGATTCTTGGTATCATATTTTCAATAGCCTTCATTCTATTAGGAGTTATGATTGCAATCTACCGTAATTGGAAGCAATCGCATAAAAAGACCTCAAAAGTACCCAAAAAAATGGAAAGAAATACAAGTCTTATGGGCATTGCTGCACTTGAGAACCAATACCATCATAAAGATAATACACAAGATAAGACAATTTCTATCTGTTAGGTTAATTTTGTGTAAGCTATGTACATTAAGTTGAAGATCATCATATGTGTGTATAGATATAGAACAAACCAACACAAAAGGACCCATCATATTCAGTATGTTGGACGTGGAAAAGGCCACATTAAACTTCGATGAAACAAGGATGATTGGAGAAGGTGGCTTTGGTCGTTTGAAATATCCAATGTGCAAAATACACCATATCGATGTGGTATGATATCTAGACATCCAAACATAAAGATAATGAATCATTTTGAAATATCCAATGTCATATTGTGTTGATCTGACTTATCAACAGGTTGAGCTGATAGGGTATGCTAGTGGCGATGACCATTTGTACTTAGTCTATAAGGTAATAACCACTTTAAGCAAGCTTAGGGTAATGCAGCATGCCATAAATAAACTGTATGAGGTTTTCCCTTCAATTATAAGGGTGTATATGATAATTTTGCACTATGAAAACACAACACTTTTGATCCTCAACTATATAACCAAAGCAGTAAATTAAAGTTACATATTTTCTAATTTCGAGTCAAAATCAAATTGGGTCTTTGCTGCTCGGGAGCCTTAGCATGGTTGCACTGCTTTATTTCCCTAGTGGCAACTCTGTTTTGATTCCTTGGAATATATAGCGAGAGAAATAAATGCTTTCTAATTCTATATCTATTAGTAATGCTATCTGATTCTATAGGTAAAATATGTACATGGTAAATGATTCATTAACATGCATATAACAAAAGAAAATACTTGTCATTTCAGTGCCTTATTATTTGTTGGCAGAAACCATATGAAAGTTTTCTAGATAATTAGTACCTTAGCATGGAGAAAAAAGAAAGTTTGGCTCAAGAACTTGTGATTGATTATGTCCAGGAGTGATATTGCATCTTTCTCAATGTACACCTTGCATGTTATTAGGAGAATATAAGATTATTTATTTCAGATATTATGTAGTAGAAGCATAAATCTCTGAAAATTATAGAGGTTAATGAATATATGGAAATTGGAAATGAGAAATCAACACTCTAACAAGTATTATCTCGCTCATATTACGTGCTCAGCAACTAGTGCACAAGCTGTTCACAATATAAGTTTGTAGCTTGAACATGATAATTTCAAATTTTATCATTTGTATACATATGTGAATCACCTGGCTGAAGCATGTTTTGATATTCCCTTTTAATCAAATAGCTAAGCTCAATGAAGATGTAACAAAATGGAGAAGTGGTCGCCATGTTCACATATTTTTATCATTTTTATAATTTATATACATATTGCTTTCATTTATTCCTTACTGGTTGTTCTTTTTACATCAAATTTGGCTCAATAAACCTATTGGTGTGTAATGAGAAATACTAATAAATACTAATAAATGAATAATAATTATAATAATAAATTAACCAAGCTAATAAAAATTAACTATGTTTTGTTAAAATTAAATAACTTTTATAAAATTAACTAAGTTTAAGTTAACTAAAATTTATAAATAACAATAATATAACTAATTTAACATAGTTTTATAAATGACGACGACGACGAATTAACTATGTTTATAAAAGTTAACTAGGTTTATAATAATAATATAAATAAGTTTATGTAACTAAATTTTATAAATAATAATATTATAACTAATTTAACAAAGTTTTATAAATAATAATAACGACAACGATGATGAATTAACAAAGTTTATAAAATTAACCAAGTTTATATTAATAATAACAATAATAATAATAATATAATTAAATTAAACTTGTTTTTTAATAAAAATAGTAATAATAATAACAAATTAACTAAGTTAGCCAAGTTTTTAAAAATTAACTAAGTTTTGTTAAAATTAAACAATTTTTATAAAGTTAGTTAAGTTTAAGCTAACTAAATTTTATAAATAATAATATAACTAATTTAATAAAGTTTTATAAATAATAAGAGCGATTATGACGATGACGATGAATTAACTATGTTTATATAAATTAATTAAGTTTGTAATAATAATAATATAATTAAATTAACTGAGTTTTAGTAATAATAATAAATAAATCAAGTTAACCAAATTAATGAAAATTAACTAAGTTTTGTTAAAATTAACCAAGTTTAAGTTAATTAAATTTTATAAATAATAATAATAATATAACTAATTTAAGAAAGATTTATAAATAATAATGATGATGATAAATTAACTTAGTTTATAAAATTTACCTAAATTTATAATAATAGTAATATAATTAAGTTAACTGGGTATGAATAATAATAAATTAAGTTAACCAAGTTAACAAAAATTAACTAAGCTTTGTTAAAATTAAACAAGTTTTATAAAATTAACTAAGTGTAACGACCCAGAATTTTAATTAATTAAAATTTGAATATTTAATTAATTTTAAATATTAATAAGTGAATTTATAAGTCGAATAAATTTTATTTCGAATAATTGGATTTAATTGAATAATTAAATCGATAATTTAATATGTTAAATTATGGAAATAATTGAAAATCGAGTTAAATATGATTGAAAATGATTTGTAAAATTTTATTTTATCATATTGAAGTTAGAATGATATTTTAGAACTTTTAAAATCGAATTAAAAGTTAATTTGTGAAAATTGAATATTTTAATATTAAATCGACTAATGAAAATAGTCAATTTTTAAACAGTCTCAGAATTGGACGAAACTAGTTCCATTGGATCCGTAATAGTTATTTATTATCGGATTTCAATTTTCGTAACAATCGGAGTTATCGTTTGATCGTGGCAGCTCGAAACGCATCGAATTATTTTTAATATTAATTTGGCGAGTTAAAATAGCCATTTTTCAAAAAGTCTCGGATTTCGACGAAACTAATTTCACCGGATCCGTAATGTGATATTATTGTAAGGTTTCAAATTGCGTGTCAATTGGATTTACCGTTTGTCCGGTACAAATTAAAACGCCTAGAAAATCGTTTAAATCGGTTTAATTTAAATTGAACGTTTATTGCCATAACTCGCACAGATGTCCGAATTAGCTTCCGAAACCTGTTTCATTGTGTCCAGAACGCGGGGTAAACCCTAGAAACGTCGGTTACGGAGCGTAAATCGGAGTTTGGAAAACCCGGATGAATAGTGTCGATTGATTTTCCTATAAATAGACCCTTATGTTATCCCGCTTTTTGGCAAAGCCGTGATATCAAAAGATTGGTCGAAAACGGGAAACAGTCCGTCTTAGAGATTGGTTATACATCACTTAGCTATGGATATCGATGAATTTTGCCCGAGTCCGGATCAGGCCACGATTGATAGGACACGACAAGAAAGGTTGTAGGAGCCATCATTTCAAGTTTCAAGTCAATCCGAGTTCGTATGCTCAAGATATGATGGATTCAGTGTGAAGAGAAATAGTCATTGTCCGGTTCGAAACCATGAATTTCGAACCCATCCTCTTCGAAACCACCTAGTTCGAACCCATCCACGCCCTTGCCTTCGAACCCATGATGTTCGAACCCATCAGCTAGTACCCAGCCTCGACTCCATCGCCTTCGACTCCATTACCTTCGAACCCACCACAGTAGCATACCTTCGAATCCACGACTTCACTCGGCCTCACATCCTCACTTCGAACCCATCGAATAACCCAATTCGAACCGATCAACTTCGAACCCATAAGAATTCCTGGATTCGAATGTCACGTTCGAAACCAAGAGTGCTTCCTATTTCGAATCCACCGAGTCAATTGGTTTGGAGGACGTGTTCGCCGTAGTTCACGGAGTCGAAGCGGTCCATTCGGAGATAAGTTAGGATCGATTCGAATATTGCGCGCCACGTCACTGCAAGCTCACGTGCACTGATGGATTCGAAGCGAAGGGTTCGAAATAATGGGTTCGAACGCCTCAGCCAACCGAAGGTGTCGATTTCGAACCGAGCATATCTCCTTAACCATAGATCCAAATGCAACCAAATTTTCACAGTATCTTCCATGTGAGGTAAAGATTGTTCCTGCCAAGTTTCAGCTCGATTGGACCATTTATTGATGGGTTCGAAATCACTTCGAACTGATGTCAGATCGAGACGAAACTTGGTGGGGTCGGTCGCGTGGGCCCACTCACGTGCCAGAAGGAGTCTCACGAAGTTTCAGCAAGATCTGGGCCTCCAACGCCTATAAATAGCACCCTGAAGCCTTCAGAAAAGGGGATCTTTCCGCCATTGAACGCCAAGACTCTGCCGGATTCAAGTTTAACTATCAGAATCGCTGTTGCATTCAGATTTCAAAGCAATTGTCAGCTGTAATCCATTGTAATCGATTGAATCGAGCAAAGCAATAAAGAGAAACCCTTCAAAGTGGACGTAGGCACGAACGCCGAACCACTATAAATCCTGTGTTTGTGATTGTTGCTTGTGAATTACTGTGATTTGTTACTTAGAGCTGAATTCTATACTGATTGTTGCTGAGTTCTGTGCTGAATATTATCGAATTGAACACGTAAACGGGTGCTTTCACGACCTTGGGTGTTTGTGACCAATTTTGGCGCAAACATTTTGGTGCTTTCACTGAGAACTGATTCAGGAAAAAGTTGATTTTGAAAATATAGGAGTTCAGATTTAGGAATTATGGCAAGACAATCGAGTAGGAGGCCAAGGACAGAGAGAAGCGAACCACAGGGAAGCCAAGAGGCTTCCTCAGGAGCAAATCAACCATCGATATACATCACGAGGGACGAGATGGAAACTATGATGAAGAGGCAAGAGGAAATGATCCAGAGTTTACTTCAACAGATAGGACAGCTTGGGGCACAGAATAGAGAAGCCAATGGAGCCCAGAACGGAGCGGGACCATCCGGCATAGCACCAGAGCTAGGGGGCACACATATGGAGAATGTTGACCCAATCTTGGAAAGAGAAAGAGGAGCATCTGCGCAACCCGGTAGTAGTAGAGATGCGAACGCTCAGTCAAGGGGGCAGATCCCGGGGTTACCTCGTGAGCTCGGGGGGCAGGTTGGAAGTAGTGAACAAGGATTACATCTCGGAGACAACGACCGATTGGCAGAGATAGTTAGGAGAGCTTTGAGAGGCGGTATGGTGAACAAAGATTTGGAAGATGTCAATAGAAGTCCTTTTACTTCAGCAATCAGGCAAGCTAGGAACCCACCTGATTTCAAACTACCATCGTTGGATATGTATGACGGGAGAGCGGACCCCACGGTCCACCTGACAAAATATATGAGGCATATGGAAGTACTGGGGGCATCGGAGGAGGTTATGGCCCGGTGTTTTCCATTGTATTTGACAGATATCGCCGCACTATGGTTTAGACAGTTGGAGAACGGATCCATCGGTACATGGAATGGTTTAGTGGAGAGATTTATGAGACAATTCAGGGTTCATATTACCAGACCCAAGAACGTGATGACTCTGGCAACCCTAAAGCAAAAGGCTGGAGAGACCTTGAGAAGTTATCTAGCACGATTTAATGCTGCAGCAGCTTCAGTGGATAGAGCAGATCCATCCATGGTAGTAATGGCAGCCGTGTCCGGAATAGCTGACGGCACAGAGTTCAAAAATTCATTGACTAAAGATCCACCCATTGATCTAGAGGAGTTCTATCATGAAGCGGAAAAGTTTTTACGATTAGAAGATGCGAATGCCGAGAGAGAAGAAGGAGATGGGATAGAAATTTTTGCACTCAAAGACGCCCCTAGAAGGGACTCGGACAAAGATAAAGGTAAAAGAAAGATTGAGAATGACAGAGACAGATCAAAGCGGCAACGGAGGGAGCCGCGATTCACCACCTACACTGAGTTGAACGAGAGCCTGGAACGAATTTATCAGGATACCAAAGAACAGATTCCGTACCGTAGGCCGATGCGAAGGGATCCTACCTCAGACGAAAGGAAATCAGATAAGTTCTGTGTATTCCATGAATTAAATGGTCATACTACTAATGATTGTAGGCACCTGAAGGATGAGGTGGAAGGGCATATCAGGAACGGTATGCTCCCTCAGTATGTAAGGAGGCGAGCTCCTGTGGCGGAACCAGAGCGACCACCATCCACGTCAGCTAGAGGCGATCCTGAATCAAGGCACCGTTTGGTTATCAACTGAATGAAATAACGATGAACAAGTCGTAAGCTTCCACTACCACAATTAAATCATTTACACATGCGCGAGATCGCGAACGATCTCCAGGCATGCTCTGAGTGATCACCGACCGTTTCGTAGTGGGAACTTACACTTTGACATCCATGCTTTACTTTCGTTTCATTTTGATTTGAACGTTTGGACTTTGTTTATCTGGACATTGTTTTTGGAACTCATCTGTTTGATAATTATTTGATTTTGATAACTCTGGAATGGCTAGGCTGCTTGCACATGTACAGGGTCGCGAACGGTCCCTAGGTAAGCTCTGAGACGGCGATGAACCGCCCCTATAAACGATCCAGGAACTCACCCGAACGTGACCCTGGCATCGATAACACCAAGCCCTCCCGGGCACACACACAATTCGCCTCGAACGGCATCCGACCTCGAACGGTCACAATCCGCCACGAACGGCACCCGACTTCGAACAGTCATAACTCGCCTTACCTCAAATGGCTTGATCGCGAACGGTCGTCACTTGAGGTCCGAAACCCGACCGCGAACGGTCACAAATTCGCCTCGAACGACACACGATCGCGAACGATCACCCTCCGCCTCGAACGGCACACGACCGCGAACGGTCACAGATTCGCCTCGAACGGCACACGATCGCGAACGATCGCTTCCTGCCTCGAACGCCATTGATCGCGAACGGTCATGGCTCACTGATTATGAAAACCGACCTCGAACGGTCACAATTCGCCTTGAACGGCACTTGGTCGCGAACGATCATCATTTGCCACGAACGGCAGTCGACCGCGAACGGTCCCATCTCATCATTCGCCGCGAACGGCATCGACCGCTAACGGTCCTATTCGATCTTATGCCACGAACGGCACGGACCGCGAACGGTCCCGATTCACCTCAAGCAGCATACGATCCCGAACGATCGAAGCATGGATTTATACGCTCGACCGCGCACGGTCGCACTTCACCTCGAATGACTCGATCGCGAACGATCGTCATTTGAAGTTGACGCTTGACCACGAACGGCCGCGCTTCATCCCAAATAGCTCGATCTCGAACGATCGTCATTTGAGTCCATATGAAACTATCGAGTTCTTTGCAGGTTGATAACCGGATACGAACATCCAACTCGAAGCATTACAAAACACACCTTCCTACCGCAAGGCATGTTTTGGGGGGCAAAATGTTATCCCGCTTTTTGGCAAAGCCGTGATATCAAAAGATTGGTCGAAAACGGGAAACAGTCCGTCTTAGAGATTGGTTATACATCACTTAGCTATGGATATCGATGAATTTTGCCCGAGTCCGGATCAGGCCACGATTGATAGGACACGACAAGAAAGGTTGTAGGAGCCATCATTTCAAGTTTCAAGTCAATCCGAGTTCGTATGCTCAAGATATGATGGATTCAGTGTGAAGAGAAATAGTCATTGTCCGGTTCGAAACCATGAATTTCGAACCCATCCTCTTCGAAACCACCTAGTTCGAACCCATCCACGCCCTTGCCTTCGAACCCATGATGTTCGAACCCATCAGCTAGTACCCAGCCTCGACTCCATCGCCTTCGACTCCATTACCTTCGAACCCACCACAGTAGCATACCTTCGAATCCACGACTTCACTCGGCCTCACATCCTCACTTCGAACCCATCGAATAACCCAATTCGAACCGATCAACTTCGAACCCATAAGAATTCCTGGATTCGAATGTCACGTTCGAAACCAAGAGTGCTTCCTATTTCGAATCCACCGAGTCAATTGGTTTGGAGGACGTGTTCGCCGTAGTTCACGGAGTCGAAGCGGTCCATTCGGAGATAAGTTAGGATCGATTCGAATATTGCGCGCCACGTCACTGCAAGCTCACGTGCACTGATGGATTCGAAGCGAAGGGTTCGAAATAATGGGTTCGAACGCCTCAGCCAACCGAAGGTGTCGATTTCGAACCGAGCATATCTCCTTAACCATAGATCCAAATGCAACCAAATTTTCACAGTATCTTCCATGTGAGGTAAAGATTGTTCCTGCCAAGTTTCAGCTCGATTGGACCATTTATTGATGGGTTCGAAATCACTTCGAACTGATGTCAGATCGAGACGAAACTTGGTGGGGTCGGTCGCGTGGGCCCACTCACGTGCCAGAAGGAGTCTCACGAAGTTTCAGCAAGATCTGGGCCTCCAACGCCTATAAATAGCACCCTGAAGCCTTCAGAAAAGGGGATCTTTCCGCCATTGAACGCCAAGACTCTGCCGGATTCAAGTTTAACTATCAGAATCGCTGTTGCATTCAGATTTCAAAGCAATTGTCAGCTGTAATCCATTGTAATCGATTGAATCGAGCAAAGCAATAAAGAGAAACCCTTCAAAGTGGACGTAGGCACGAACGCCGAACCACTATAAATCCTGTGTTTGTGATTGTTGCTTGTGAATTACTGTGATTTGTTACTTAGAGCTGAATTCTATACTGATTGTTGCTGAGTTCTGTGCTGAATATTATCGAATTGAACACGTAAACGGGTGCTTTCACGACCTTGGGTGTTTGTGACCAATTTTGGCGCAAACACCCTTCATAAATTAAAAAAAAAATAAACTAAACCTAAACCCTAGCCGCCACTAACAGAACCGAGGGCCGAAAATTGCCAACCATCTTTCCTTATAATCTTCCAATCCACAAACAATTAGAAGAAATTTTCAACACGGAAGTTGTAGAGGGAGGAGAGCTCTTCGAATCCATATGGGGATGATGGGTATTTGAGCAACGTGGAGGCCGCTAGGAGGGCGCGACCGTCGACCGTTCGTTCTCGATTTTTGCGTCAGGGAGGGGGCCGAGCTCGAAGCTCTTCTGGCTGTGGGGAGCTAGTATAATGGCGCTTCAGATGGAGTATCCTGATCGAGTTCTAGTCGAGCGAGGTGGTGACAAAAATCAACCCTAGTTCCATATGTGATGGGTTATGTGTATGCGGCTTTGTCTGTAGGGAGAACGAAGAAGAAAGGGGTAGAGGATGGACGGTGGAGATTGCAGAGGGATGAGATCTCACGGTCAATGTTAGTTGTGGGTTTAAAATTAAAATTTATGTTGTAATTTGTTATAAAAAAAATTCGTGTAAACTTCAAAAATTGATATCTTTTTCATACGAGGTCGAAAACGCGCGAAACCAGTTGCGTTGGAATCGTATGGACGAGCACTACGTGATGGAATTGGATTGGAGTCGTTTGGAGTTAGTGAGAATTTCGGGTAAAATTAAACGTCCGTTTAATTTTATTCGAAATAAATCGCTAAAACGAAATTGAAATCAAGGTGAGAACTTCTCACTCAATCGAATCAGTTTCGATTTTATTTTAAATAGTTAGATTTAAAATATTTCAATGCATGTTTGAATGATGATTGTTATCTATTGATTGTTAAAATAGACATTATGCGCCGTTAGTAAGCGGATGTTATTTATTAAAAACATATACCGCGAATATTTCATAAACAGTGAAATTGGTATTATATATAATAGCAATATATATATATATATATATATTGGCATATGTATATATTGCAGTTATTGATTTCCCGCATTTGTATAGCGGATGAGACCCTATTGCGCCGTCTATTAAGCGGATAATATTTTAAATCCCATGTACCGCGATAATTCCGTACTGGAGCGGAATTGGTATTGTGCTAATGTTTGTGGATGCACGAAAACAGGTTGGAGGGATCCAACTGGATTCCTCAACAGTTTTTATTTGATTTCAGATATTTTGATATTTGATTGATTATCATATTGATATATGATATCGTTGTTGTCGTGATTGACTATTTGGTATGTAGCATCATCGGACCAAATTCGGAACTTTAAAATGATTTTTAAAGTGATTTTTGAAAATATACTATATGTTTGGAAATTGATTCATTTTAAATAAATAAACGTTATAATTTTTAATGTTATAAAAATTATGATTTTTGGAAAATATAGTTAAAGGTTGATTTTTGAAAATATGAGGCTAATGATTTTATAAAATAGTTTAAATTGGGATTTTTGAATTTATTATACAAAGTTGAAAAAATAGGATTTATAAAATTTAATTATTTTATAAATAAAAATGGTGAAATTATAAAGAAGTTTAAAGACGTCTTAGAATAATAATACAAATTGATTTGTATAAAAGATTTATAAAATGGATATTTATAAATTAGAATATTTTGAATTATAAAACGAGTTTTTTATAAGTGTTAGAATGAATTGTGAATGAATTTCATAAGTGAATGAAATTCATAGAATTATAAACGGTGAATTTATAAATGGAATTTTATAAGCAGTAGGTTTATAAAATTTATAAAGTTATTGAAAGAATAGATTTGGATAAATAATTGAATCTTATAAGTTATAAGATTTATAATTATGAAGTTCAAAGGAACGATTTTGCAAACAAATAAATTATAAGTATTTTACTTATGATATGAACTTTTGTTTTATAATTGAGTTATAAATTGAATAGGTTAATAAAGGAATTTATAAAAGGAGTTGTTATAAAATAAATAGAAAAGGAATTTATAAACGTTGTTTTATAAATTCGCAAACGACTTATTTTAAGGAGTAAATTGTTGAAACCTATTAATGGAGTTATATTCACATTTTTGACTGTGAATAATCCTTTAAAATGAAAAATATAAAAGGATGAAAATTATTAACGTAGTATATTCACGTTTTTGAATAGTGAATAATATGTTAAAGAAAATGTTTAGAATGTGATATTTTAAATTGAATTAAAACGATCTACCGATGTTTTAAAATGTGTTGAGATTCGAAACCATAGATTTCAACATCTATTGTTGAAATAGACGTTTTCGAGAAATAAAAGGAAATGGTGGACTATAACACTGTTGTTATAGTAAATGATTTCCGAAAGGAAATGTTTTGTATAGTATTGGGATTTATATATCTATTTTAATTTCGAAGCCCTATACTAGTGATTTTGGGTTGTCGTAACGATGTTTTACGCAACATTCGTTTTGGTCCAAATAAATATGTTTAAGAGCATGATTTCCTTAAAGAATGAAATATATACTTAATTTCGATTTAAGTATATTGAATATTTTTCAAGTGTTGAAAATAAATAAAATTTGTGAATTACTTATTAAATAAGTATGGAAATGTTTTCCAATATAAAGTGAATATTTTGAGAATTTATCTTTTTGAAGATAAATTGAAAAGTAATATTGAAATGAATAATTGAAATCGTATATGCATGGATATTTTGGAATGAAAATTCACTATGGAATTTATGAATAAAAAGGGAAGTTGTTTAAAGATAAATATTGATTTATTTTTTTGAGGTATTTAAATTTTATATCTTGTGAAGATATTTTGGAAAATAAATAATTTGAAAAATTATTTGGAATCTGGTGATGTTGTGCATATCCATTGATAGTTCAATAACCGACTATCGATATTTACCTTTGAAAGGTATTTGTTGTGATTTGCTGAATTTGAATGCTACACTTATTTTTAAATTATTGCGCTCGTTATTCGGATTACCCATTCCGAATAGTGATACGACGTAATGGATAACATTGATGACCGGTGTTGAAGACCGGGTATTTGCGAAAGCGATAGGATGACCTATCGATTGTCTCTGCACTGGGTAGCTCCTGGTATAGAGATTCCCTAAGTGATGGGAAATTCGATCGGGATTGTGAATACCCGGATTGCAAGGGCTTCGTAAGAAGTGCCTTCGGTTCTGTTCGAGCCTGGAACAGACTTGTATGGATTGTATGTCTGACGTTACAAATTGAGATATAAAGCAGATTTCTTTCAAATATATTTCTGTTGGTGGCGGAGAATTTATTCTTTTAGCTTAACACCCTTCTCTGAGACGTACGAGCTCAGAGGTTATGTAGTTGAATGTTATCAGCGATATATTCCCAATTTGGTAATATGACATGCTGAGTGTTGCTGTGAAATGATCATTGTGTTGATTATTTGTGATAGGATCATTTATTTGATCGTCTATCTTGGTGATCATTTCTATGATCATTTGATGACCCAAAGCATGGCTTTTGTATAAAGTATGTTTTTGTGGACGTGACTTCGTCGAGCCTCACACCTCGGGAATGGTCAAAACAGGAAAGATGCGGCAAGGTTATGAGGGGTAGCGCCCTTTAGGATATGTGCATTTCCTTCTGGAAAAGGGTGGTATCATGGTATGGAGCCCAGATACTTACTCATGTTGAAAACACTTTATGATTGTGTGAATTGATTGCGAGCGCTCGGTTAAAGGTCCCAAAGGACCGGGGGATGACATATTCGGTCAGTTGCTACTCAGTTAGGGGTAACCCGGCCTTGTGTTTGTAGAGATCCGGTTTGGTTCTCGGGGATGTCCTTCCAGAGGCATTCTCATGTGGCAATGGGAAGTTCCTTGGCCTGATCATTCGTTGGAAATCCAATTCCCAATACGAAACTTTGTACGGTATTAGTTTTAGAACCTGCCATTTACTTATGGTGGTCACCACTGTTTAGATGGTAGCTATAGTAGGCATAGTTCGAAATGTCTATGTTGGCTAAGATTTATATTCTACTTTCGAAATGAATTTTTCCTACACTACGCACTAGTAATAATATCAAATGTCTTTTTAATGCGTATCAAGCATCTTTGACTATCATAAGGAGAAATCTCCTCCGATTCTGCGTTTGCATTGTGTGTGTGTGCGGGAGGCCTTATGGTAGTCTCATTTTTAAAAGCATTGCGAATTGACTTTAAAGATATTCCTCTATTTTGTTTTCAAAGATAAATAAACTGTTTTGAGTTCTCACACCAGTCACATGACTGACTCGGAGTTTATTGTTTTCCTTCCTAAACTCTGGGTGCCCACCAATTTCCACACGGGCAGTTAAGAGTTAGGTTTATCAGGATATTCTGGATATTCAGGAGTTGCAGAAGGCAAGCTGGATGGCATGGCGTATTATTAGTATATAGTATTTCTTTTCCGCTGTTTGTTGTTGTTTGATGTTGTACACTCTGATGTAATGAAATGAAATGTGTTGTAATGTAATAAGTGATATAGTCCTTTGTTTAAAGATTATTCATTTATTTATTATATGTTGTTCCGCTGCGAATTGTGAGATTCTGATATTGTTCTGTTGTTTTCTGTTCCGTTCTATTTTCTATTATCTTTTTTCCTCTATTTTCTACCTTCTTATCTCTTCTTCTATCCTTTTTCTTCTTTCTTAAACCCTCAGTGTTCGGTTTTCCGGCGTTCGATTGCTCGGCAGTCGATAAAGTGAGTATCGATGTTGAATTTTCGAAAGTCGAAGAATCGGGTCCTGATAATGTGGTATCAGAGCATATGGTTAAGCGACAACCATGGTTCTGTCGGGTATTACTCATTAGAGATAGAGTCAGTAGTGCTCTAGAATGAGTTTGAGTGTAATAATAGCTATGAGAGCGTATTTGTTAGTGAATATAAATTGTTTTGTATTGTGTTGACTTATCGGTTGATTGTTTATAGATTCCAGTCGATGTAGTCTAGCTAACTATCGTAGATAGGGGTTTCTAAACTCTTAAACAAGATAAACCGACACGGTATTGTTTTAAAATTGAGTAAATGAAATAATTTTACCTTGAGTATATTTTATATATATAAAGGAATAATTTTTTAGAATTATTAGTGTATATAAGTTGATTGTTTAGTTGTTTGAATAATCTATATTAAAGAATAATTGTATAAGCAAATGAATTATAAGAATTGAATTATAATTAAAGTGAATTTACAATTGAGAAATAAACTTATATATATATAAGAAGTGAAACTATATGAGTATATTTATAAATATGAGTTGAAATAAAAATGAATTTAAAGTTAAATGGAAATTTACTTTAGAATTGAAATCTGAATTTCTTTATAAGTAGGAATTTAAGTTAAGTAAAACAAAGTAATGTTTGTTAAATGAAGTATAACTTAAGAGATGTTGAATGAAGTTGATATTGGTATCAAAGTAAATTAATAAAGTTAAGTGATAAATGTGAACTTGAGTTATATGTAATGAAATTCAACTTTAGAAATTGAATTGAATTGAATTAATGGATTGAATGTAAATCAATTGAATGTAAATTAAGTTGATATGAAATAATGGATATAAGTGTTAATTCATTAAAATCTAATGTTATTGGAAGTTGAATAATTGAATGCAAATCAATTTAATTAAACCAATTGATAAGCAAAGGAATTTGGTTGTAATTAATATACATTGGTTGTTATATGGTTGTTAGTTGATTGTATATAATTCATTAAGTTAATGGAATTGGAAGCTAAAGTAATTGAAATTCAATTGGAAGTTAAGTGAATCTTAAATAGAATTGAATTTGATTTGGAAGTGAACCAACTTGAATATAAATTAGTGAATATAAACTAATTGAAAATGAATGTTAGTAAAAACATCCACTGTTAATGAATCAAATGTGATTAAATTGAAAACCTAATTCATTGAATATTAATGAGAATATGAATGAATATTTATTGGTTATGGATGTTAGTTGGATGATAGTTGGTTGATGTTTGCATTTGTTGCCTTTACTACATTTGCTATGTTAACATATATAGTTATTATGTTACTATATGTTGTATATTGATACTATTGTCTATATACATGATTCTCATATTGTTTGTTGAGTGATTAGTAGGTGCGGATCGCGTTTGCTTCGCATTTGGAGCTCGCTTTCGCGCTATATTAGCCGTATATGCTCGCTAATAAAATATAAGGTACATATCTCGGATTACATACCGTACTTTTATACTTTTTTCCCTGCGGGATGCCTCATTACTTGATGAGATGCATATTTGTGATATATATACTGTCATTTTTTTTTCGGATCGAGCCGCGCAAAGGAGACTATGGCGAATTTTTCCGAAAATTTAAGGCGTTAGAAAAAATTTGAGAAAATTGAAAAGTTTAATTTTGATTTGGAATTGAAAGTTAAACAATAGTAGTTGTTTTTGAAAAGATAACTAAGTATGATTTGAAAACTTAGTAAAGATATTGTAAGAAGTTTAAAATTTGTTTTGGGAAAGTTAATAGATTCTATAACTTTTCTTACTTGATAATTTCGAGGACGAAATTCTTTTAAGGGGGGAAGATTGTAACGACCCAGAATTTTAATTAATTAAAATTTGAATATTTAATTAATTTTAAATATTAATAAGTGAATTTATAAGTCGAATAAATTTTATTTCGAATAATTGGATTTAATTGAATAATTAAATCGATAATTTAATATGTTAAATTATGGAAATAATTGAAAATCGAGTTAAATATGATTGAAAATGATTTGTAAAATTTTATTTTATCATATTGAAGTTAGAATGATATTTTAGAACTTTTAAAATCGAATTAAAAGTTAATTTGTGAAAATTGAATATTTTAATATTAAATCGACTAGTGAAAATAGTCAATTTTTAAACAGTCTCAGAATTGGACGAAACCAGTTCCATTGGATCAGTAATAGTTAGTTATGATCGGATTTCAATTTTCGTAACAATCGGAGTTATCGTTTGATCGTGGCAGCTCGAAACGCATCGAATTATTTTTAATATTAATTTGGCGAGTTAAAATAGCCATTATTCAAAAAGTCTCGGATTTCGACGAAACTAGTTTCATCGGATCCGTAATGTGATATTATTGTAAGGTTTCAAATTGCGTGTCAATTGGATTTACCGTTTGTCCGGTACAAATTAAAACGCTTAGAAAATCGTTTAAATCGGTTTAATTTAAATTGAACGTTTATTGCCATAACTCGCACAGATGTCCGAATTAGCTTCCGAAACCTATTCCATTGTGTCCGGAACGCGAGGTAAACCCTAGAAACGTCGGTTACGGCGCGTAAATCGGAGTTTGGAAAACCCGGATGAATAGTGTCGATTGATTTTCCTATAACTAGACCCTTACCCCTTCATAAATTAAAAAAAATAAACTAACCCTAAACCCTAGCCACCACTAACAGAACCGAGGGCCGAAAATTGCCAACCATCTTCCCTTATAATCTTCCAATGCACAAACAATT
Organism: Allium cepa; assembly: GCA_030765085.1. Lineage (NCBI taxonomy): Eukaryota > Viridiplantae > Streptophyta > Magnoliopsida > Asparagales > Amaryllidaceae > Allium > Allium cepa. The sequence goes on from CM060938.1 coordinate 562,243,294, forward strand.
AGAAGAAATTTTCAATACGGAAGTTGTAGAGGGAGGAGAGCTCTTCGAATCCATATGGGGATGATGGGTATTTGAGCAACGTGGAGGCCGCTAGGAGGGCGCGACCGTCGACCGTTCGTTCTCGATTTTTGCGTCAGGGAGGGGGCCGAGCTCGAAGCTCTTCTGGCCGTGGGGAGCTAGTATAATGGCGCTTCAGATGGAGTATCCTGATCGAGTTCTAGTCGAGCGAGGTGGTGGCAAAAATCAACCCTAGTTCCATATGTGACGGGTTATGTGTATGCGGCTTTGTCTGTAGGGAGAACGAAGAAGAAAGGGGTAGAGGATGGACGGTGGAGATTGCAGAGGGATGAGATCTCACGGTCAATGTTAGTTGTGGGTTTAAAATTAAAATTTATGTTGTAATTTGTTATAAAAAAAATTCGTGTAAACTTCAAAAATTGATATCCTTTTCATACGAGGTCGAAAACGCGCGAAACTAGTTGCGTTGGAATCGTATGGACGAGCACTACGCGATGGAATTGGATTGGAGTCGTTTGGAGTTAGTGAGATTGGGTAAAATTAAACGTCCGTTTAATTTTATTCGAAATAAATCGATAAAACGAAATTGAAATCAAGGTGAGAACTTCTCACTCAATCGAATCAGTTTCGATTTTATTTTAAATAGTTAGATTTAAAATATTTCAATGCATGTTTGAATGATGATTGTTATCTATTGATTGTTAAAATAGACATTATGCGCCGTTAGTAAGCGGATGTTATTTATTAAAAACATATACCGCGAATATTTCATAAACAGTGAAATTGGTATTATATATAATAGCAATATATATATTGGCATATGTATATATTGCAGTTATTGATTTCCCGCATTTGTATAGCGGATGAGACCCTATTGCGCCGTCTATTAAGCGGATAATATTTTAAATCCCATGTACCGCGATAATTCCGTACTGGAGCGGAATTGGTATTGTGCTAATGTTTGTGGATGTAGGAAAACAGGTTGGAGGGATCCAACTGGATTCCTCAACAGTTTTTATTTGATTTCAGATATTTTGATATTTGATTGATTATCATATCGATATATGATATCGTTGTTGTCGTGATTGACTATTTGGTATGTAGCATCATTGGACCAAATTTGGAACTTTAAAATGATTTTTAAAGTGATTTTTGAAAATATACTATATGTTTGGAAATTGATTTATTTTAAATAAATAAACGTTATAATTTTTAATGTTATAAAAATTATGATTTTTGGGAAATATAGTTAAAGGTTGATTTTTGAAAATATGAGGCTAATGATTTTATAAAATAGTTTAAATTGGGATTTTTGAATTTATTATACAAAGTTGAAAAAATAGGATTTATAAAATTTAATTATTTTATAAATAAAAATGGTGAAATTATAAAGAAGTTTAAAGACGTCTTAGAATAATAATACAAATTGATTTGTATAAAAGATTTATAAAATGGATATTTATAAATTAGAATATTTTGAATTATAAAACGAGTTTTTTTATAAGTGTTAGAATGAATTGTGAATGAATTTCATAAGTGAATGAAATTCATAGAATTATAAACGGTGAATTTATAAATGGAATTTTATAAGCAGTAGGTTTATAAAATTTATAAAGTTATTGAAAGAATAGATTTGGATAAATAATTGAATCTTATAAGTTATAAGATTTATAATTATGAAGTTCAAAGGAACGATTTTGCAAACAAATAAATTATAAGTATTTTACTTATGATATGAACTTTTGTTTTATAATTGAGTTATAAATTGAATAGGTTAATAAAGGAATTTATAAAAGGAGTTGTTATAAAATAAATAGAAAAGGAATTTATAAACGTTGTTTTATAAATTCGCAAACGACTTATTTTAAGAAGTAAATTGTTGAAACCTATTAATGGAGTTATATTCACATTTTTGACTGTGAATAATCCTTTAAAATGAAAAATATAAAAGGATGAAAATTATTAACGTAGTATATTCACGTTTTTGAATAGTGAATAATATGTTAAAGAAAATGTTTAGAATGTGATATTTTAAATTGAATTAAAACGATCTACCGATGTTTTAAAATGTGTTGAGATTCGAAACCATAGATTTCAACATCTATTGTTGAAATAGACGTTTTCGAGAAATAAAAGGAAATGGTGGACTATAACACTGTTGTTATAGTAAATGATTTCCGAAAGGAAATGTTTTGTATAGTATTGGGATTTATATATCTATTTTAATTTCGAAGCCCTATACTAGTGATTTTGGGTTGTCGTAACGATGTTTTACGCAACATTCGTTTTGGCCCAAATAAATATGTTTAAGAGCATGATTTCCTTAAAGAATGAAATATATACTTAATTTTGATTTAAGTATATTGAATATTTTCCAAGTGTTGAAAATAAAATTTATGAATTACTTATTAAATAAGTATGGAAATGTTTTCCAATATAAAGTGAATATTTTGAGAATTTATCTTTTTGAAGATAAATTGAAAAGTAATATTGAAATGAATAATTGAAATCGTATATGCATGGATATTTTGGAATGAAAATTCGCTATGTAATTTATGAATAAAAAGGGAAGTTGTTTAAAGATAAATATTGATTTTTTTTTTGAGGTATTGAAATTTTATATCTTGTGAAGATATTTTGGAAAATAAATAATTTGGAAAATTATTTGGAATCTGGTGATGTTGTGCATATCCATTGATAGTTCAATAACCGACTATCAATATTTACCTTTGAAAGGTATTTGTTGTGATTTGCTGAATTTGAATGCTACACTTATTTTTAAATTATTGCGCTCGTTATTCGGATTACCCATTCCGAATAGTGATACGACGTAATGGATAGCATTGATGACCGGTGTTGAAGACTGGGTATTTGCGAAAGCGATAGGATGACCTATCGATTGTCTCTGCACTGGGTAGCTCCTGGTATAGAGATTCCCTAAGTGATGGGAAATTCGATCGAGATTGTGAATACCCGGATTGCAAGGGCTTCGTAAGAAGTGCCTTCGGTTCTGTTCGAGCCCGGAACAGACTTGTATGGATTGTATGTCTGACGTTACAAATTGAGATATAAAGCAGATTTCTTTCAAATATATTTCTGTTGGTGGCGGAGAATTTATTCTTTTAGCTTAACACCCTTCTCTGAGACGTACAAGCTCAGAGGTTATGTAGTTGAATGTTATCAGCGATATATTCCCAATTTGGTAATGTGACATGCTGAGTGTTGCTGTGAAATGATCATTGTGTTGATTATTTGTGATATGATCATTTATTTGATCGTCTATCTTGGTGATCATTTCTATGATCATTTGATGACCCAAAGCATGGCTTTTGTATAAAGTATGTTTTTGTGGACGTGACTTCGTCGAGCCTCACACCTCGGGAATGGTCAAAGCAGGAAAGATGCGGCAAGGTTATGAGGGGTAGCGCCCTTTAGGATATGTGCATTTCCTTCTGGAAAAGGGTGGTATCATGGTATGGAGCCCAGATACTTACTCATGTTGAAAACACTTTATGATTGTGTGAATTGATTGCGAGCGCTCGGTTAAAGGTCCCAAAGGACCGGGGGATGACATATTCGGTCAGTTGCTACTCAGTTAGGGGTAACCCGGCCTTGTGTTTGTAGAGATCCGGTTTGGTTCTCGGGGATGTCCTTCCAGAGGCATTCTCATGTGGCAAAGGGAAGTTCCTTGGCCTGATCATTCGTTGGAAATCCAATTTCCAATACAAAACTTTGTACGGTATTAGTTTGAGAACCTGCCATTTACTTATGGTGGTCACCACTGTTTAGATGGTAGCTATAGTAGGCATAGTTCGAAATGTCTATGTTGGCTAAGATTTATATTCTACTTTCGAAATGAATTTTTCCTACACTACGCACTAGTAATAATATCAAATGTCTTTTTAATGCGTATCAAGCATCTTTGACTATCATAAGGAGAAATCTCCTCCGATTCTGCGTTTGCATTGTGTGTGTGTGCGGGAGGCCTTATGGTAGTCTCATTTTTAAAAGCATTGCGAGTTGACTTTAAAGATATTCCTCTATTTTGTTTTCAAAGATAAATAAACTGTTTTGAGTTCTCACACCAGTCACATGACTGACTCGGAGTTTATTGTTTTCCTTCCTAAACTCTGGGTGCCCACCAATTTCCACACGGGCAGTTAAGAGTTAGGTTTATCAGGATATTCTGGATATTCAGGAGTTGCAGGAGGCAAGCTGGATGGCATGGCGTATTATTAGTATATAGTATTTCTTTTCCGCTGTTTGTTGTTGTTTGATGTTGTACACTCTGATGTAATGAAATGAAATGTGTTGTAATGTAATAAGTGATATAGTCCTTTGTTTAAAGATTATTCATTTATTTATTATATGTTGTTCCGCTGCGAATTGTGAGATTCTGATATTGTTCTGTTGTTTTCTGTTCCGTTCTATTTTCTATTATCTTTTTCCCTATATTTTCTACCTTCTTATCTCTTCTTCTATCCTTTTTCTTCTTTCTTAAACCCTCAGTGTTCGGTTTTCCGGCGTTCGATTGCTCGGCAGTCGATAAAGTGAGTATCGATGTTGAATTTTCGAAAGTCGAAGAATCGGGTCCTAATACTAAGTTTAAGTTAACTAAATTTTACAAATAATAATAAAAAAACTAATTTAACATCATTTTATATATAACTGTAAGATTGAACTTTATTTATTTCATTTCATTTATAACTTTGATTATTTATATGACATTATTTATAATATGATATACTCGTATAATGTTGTAGATGTTTGATATTAGATTTGAAGTCCTACGAATTAACATAATTGTTTGACTATATGTTGTGCAAGCATTGGATTTGCAAAGAGAGCAAGGTTGGAATTTTATGATGCTGGCTTTCACTTATGCATGAAACAAAGAATTATGGGTAACCAAGTGTTTTGTTAACACCAGTTTGGTATAACATTTTATTAGAACTAAGTGTGTAAATTTGTATGCGAATGGTTATTGTAGGTGAGTTTGGTCATTTTACCAAAAAACTACTGTATTAGAATGGTTATGGATATCTTATTTGATTATATGATTAGTATGTTTTTTAAATTGCTTGAATACGATGATTATGTGAGTGATTGTTGATTGATATAATAGAAACAAAATAGACCATTATCAGGAAATAACAGCATGAAAAAATAGTGCAAAATGATTAACAACTTTTAGTAGCATTTTAAAAGCGCTAAGAAATACATATAGGGCGTTGAGTAAACGCAACCATAAAGTAGGGGTGAAGTTGAAAACTCTATTGGTGGCGCCAAAAACCTTTCGATGGCATTCTTAAAACGCTACAAAAATATTTATGGTAGCATTTGAGAAACACTGCAATAAAAAGATTTATTGTGGCATTGTAATAAATGCAACTAAAAATCATGGATTTTTCACTACGGGCTTTATCATGGCATTTATCAAAAAGCTACCATAAGTTTTGATAATGTTTTTTATGCGCCCCAAAAATAAAATTTCTTGTAGTGTGGCGATATACAAGACAATGAACAAGAGATGCTGAAATTAAAGTCGCTCGTACTCTTCAGAATTTAATCCCTACTCATTAGAAGATCTCCTCGAAAGCGTACTCTGCAGAGTTTAAACACAATTGAAATGCTGCCTCCACTCGACAAAAATCAGCCTTTAAATGTCACTCACTCTCCAAATATTACTTCCATCAACTCAAACTAACTCAACACCATGGATGACCCAAACAACTTTCATTTATGCCTAATGATGATTTTCGACTAGAGCTGGTCAAAAAAGAAGAGGAAAGACAATGATGAAAACATTTTCTTCGACGCCAAGTGAGAAGGCTGAAGTTGAATTCAACAATCGAGGTCAACCAATAAGTTCCAATTCTAAACACCTGTCTCTTATCTTGGTACCTTAGAAAGGGAGATGGTACCTGTGACTATTCCCAAGTGGAAAAAAGTTGACAAGGAGTTAAAAAAAACTTATGGACTTGTATTCAGGTATTGAATGTTAATATATCAATATAAACAATATATGTGTTTTATTCAAGACACCATCTCCATGAAACAATATATCAATATAAATCATCCCTTGAAAAATAAGTGTGAAATTTTAGCAATGAATAGATAAGATTAGTTATAAATATTAACGCTTTTAATTTCTTCCAACCAGAACGAGGCTAATTACTAAGGTATGGGGCCAAGAAAAGTGCTCATGTCCAATAACATTAGTGAGAAATAGAGATATTAGAGCCTTTGAATTTTCAAATTTTACTTATTCATATTGCTCTCTTGTCATAACCACTTGAGCGGTAGTGGACAATGGACCCATACTGTTACATCCTTGTTTTAGAAAATTTCTATATGTACGTAGTAAGCCTTACTTTAAATTTGTCTCTATGTAGCCTTAATGCGTGCATTCCTTTATCTTTGATCTACCAGATAGTTCATTAGCAAAAAGTAAAGTTGTGGTACATTAATTTTTTTTTTTGCGCCTTATACTGCTATTTTTTAAAAGAATATACATATATATGAAACGAAATACAATATGATTGGGTATATATTGCATATTTGTGAGCTTGTATAGCCTTATAGGTATAAAACACGTGTAACTACTTATAAATGCTATATAACTACTTACTTGTATCTTAATAGTATTTAGTGTTACTCAATCCTATCCAATATTGCTCTGTGCTCAAACTTGGTCGATCAAGTAGTATTTGATTGAAAAATACTACTAGGATAATGACTGAGTTCTCAAGGGAAACTTTTTCTTTATGATTCACTTGAAAAATGTAATCTAATTTACTTAGGACTATCGTTATAGTTATCATTTACACTGTGTATAACTGCCAATTTGTACACTTTGTGCGGTCAAGATTCATGGTGGAAGAAGCATACAAGAATTTGTTGCTAAAGATGGTGGGAGTATGATGGAGAGAATCAAAGTCAAAATTGGTTTCTACTGTTAAAGTAGCGACTACTTGTACGAACTCTTCCTCTGGATTAGCCATGCTCAAACCGGACAATGTAAAAAAAGTTCGAGAGTGGATGACTTTGTCAAAAAAACTATTGGAGAAATTTATGTTAATAAATTGTATTTTATTCAATATATATTAGAAGGTAAATCATAGTTTGTTATGAATTTCTCATATGTAGGAAACTAGCAAAAAATACAGAGAACCGAGAGAGAATAATAAAATTCCACACACAATGAGTAGGAAGGGTTATGAAAGATTCGCTGAAGATATGGTAAGAAATGCATGTTTGTTTACATCGATTATATTTTTTTTTCTTTGGTTCTTCTTCTTCTTATTGTTATTTGAAGAAAAAGAAAAGTGGAATATCGAATATTAGCAGTGACGAGCTGTGGGTCTGAGCACACACCTAAAAAAATGGAGACCCGTCGAATTCTGTCGTTGATGATTGCATTGTAAGGGTTTTTTATTCATTGATTACGCGGATAATACTTGTATTTTCAACGCATTGTAAAAGACTGAAATTCACAGTGTTGATCCATTTGCTACAAAACATAAAAAATCATCAAAAAATCCACTTGCTACTAGCAGCGCAGCTTTAACATGGATGGTGTACCAAAATTAATTGTTTTCATGGCTGAACCAAATCAAAATAAAGGGTGCATTACGATTTGGTGCTCTTTACTATCTGTATACCATCATAAATTTTCCCATTTGAAGTTGTTGTCATCAGAAATTGTATATGGAGATTGTAATCTGGCAGTATACTGTTTGTATACCATCATAGTCTGAGAACAAATATTTGAACAAGCATCATAAATTGTAATCTGGCAAAGTTTTCACGTATACTGTCTGTATCCCTTTTTTATTTCTTAACATTGGATCTAATTTAATTTGTAGACCAAGATCAAAGAGCACAATAGTAATGCTTAAAACTTTCAAGGAACAACATCGATAACTGGAGATGGAGTTTCAATGCTTTTTAGCAACGAACATAAGGGAAGAGTGAGAGGATTGTGCTTTGGTGTTGTACCATCTCAAATTGCTATTTATTCAAGTAATTCAAAAAGGTGAATGCATTAGAAAACCAAGTAACGCACTTAGAGGCTAGATTCGATGAGGTGACTAAATGCTTATGACGGTAAGTATATATTTAATTAGCTATTGTTTAATTGCTTGATTTTGCACAAATATAAATGCCAGTAATTGCTTGAGTTAAAGTGCCAGTGGCGCAAATATAAGAGCAAATATAACTGCAAATATAGCGATATATGCTTATGAATTACTAAGTGCATGTCTTGTAATTTTTACAGAGATTGAATGGAAAGGAAAATGATAATGCGGCGGATATGGAGACTCCTCGTGCTCATATGCCTCAAGTTAGAACAAATTTTCTAGACTCATAAATGACATGCACACGGTACAGTAGTTGTACATTGGTTATGTTACTAAGACCATTTTGGAAACATCACATTGAAAAAAAACAGTAAATACAAGAGTGGAAGTTCAGTACATTTTAGAGAAATTGGGTTGTTTGAATCATCTTACACGAAATAACCTTTTTTCCCTTCCTTAAAGTAAGTGAGCATAAAGTAGACCATTAAGCATAAATTAAAATTTTCTTACAATAGTTATTATTCGTTGACACCAAATATCCATCAACATGAATAGCTCCAAATAATGGTTAAATGACTATGATTTTGCTTTTTAATGGTAGTTATTTTATTCAACATCAACATGTCGATAAAAGCTTATTTAGTTTGCCAAGTTATTCTCATTCTTATTTTTTGTAATTCCCAACGTATAAAAGTGTTGAAAATGATTTTTTTTAAGAAACAATAAAATCAAAGGCAACTTGACTTTTTTTATAAAAAACCGATAAAAAAAGCAAGGGCAAACGAAAGCAAATTATTTTTTTGAAGGAATTTACACTTAAAAAAAAATCAGGATTTACACTTTTAAAAAATAAACGTTTAAAAACAGCCCAACAAACCCAAAAGCCCAATTACCCAAAGCAAAATGATTTTTTAAAAAAAAAGCCAAAACAAAGCGATGCAACTAGATTACAGAAGAAAACTCAACTTGGAAAGCCAATACAAATAATAATTTCTTTTGTTTTTCCAAACAAAAAGAAAACTCAACTCAAATTCAAAAATAACTTAAACAAAACAACTAAGCCCACATAACAGTCGATCACTACGCAAGTATTATAAAAAAACATGCCCAGTATAAGAAAACGATATCAAAATATAATCCTCTCTTTTCTCTTCTCTGTTATGCGGAAAAAAAAGGAAACACGGCAGAACCGAAAGGAAGAAGAAAAAAATTTGTTTATAATTGCCGATTGTTTGGTGGTTAGGGAAGGGACACGCGAAGGGTATGGAACAAATTTTATAGATATGTAATCTATACAGGTAAATAGGCACAAGGAATAAGTTGTAAAAAAATTTAGTCTAAGGGACAACAAGTTTGTTTTTTAGGCTGAATGACACTTTTTAGTGTAAACTGAAAATGATGGTTACAACTATCATTCTGTGATTTACACTAAAAAGTGTCCTTCAATCTAAAAAACAAACTTCTTGTCTCTGAAACTAACTTTTTTTCTAACTTTTTCCTTTAGCCTAAAAACACCTAATCTATACCATTCAAGATTATTTTCACAAAATGTGTTTAGTCAGATAACAACGAAGATTATTTTTACTCTTCACATAGTTTCATAGCTCTAAATATTAGCCATTGTCAATAAATTTTATCTGAATTACTAATTCAATATAGGTATGAAAGCTTATAATATTAGATTGATGTATTTTAGTTCTTTAACAATTTATATACTATAAATATTATTCTACAACAATAAACTTTCCTTATTTAAAACAAAACTTCATAGTGATACATGGCGTCTTCTTTTTTCTCAAATTCGCACTCGTTCAATCTTCATTCGTACTCTTGCTTATCTCAAATTTTGTCTACAGATGATTTACCCCCTTACTTTTTCCTTCCTTTATTCAATCTAGTTATCCCAAATCGGTGAAATCGTCTTTTTCTGTCCTTCCCTCAAGAAAGCGTACGTACGCTCAAGTGGTAAAAGAAGCTGTAATCTTGCGTTCTTTATGCAGTTGATTTGTGAATCAGAGAAATTGGGTTGATATAAGAAAGGGAAAGAAGATTTTTTTAGATGTGGAGATTATACACATCTGGCTAATGATTGTAGAGACCCCGTTAAGGGTTTTAAGTGTGGACTTTTGGTCATAAAAGGAATAAATATTGGAAATCAGATACAGAGTCAAAGAAGGAGTCGATTACAGACCATGGTTTCTTGTTTGTGTTGAAGTGCATGAAGCTAAAGAGAATTCTTCTAGATCATTTATGGATCCAAAGAAAGGAAGGTATTGATTTTTTAGAGGACTTATTTAAGCGTTTCATTGTGATTAATTCAGTAAATATTGGTCGAAATTTTCATAAAAAATTTGAAAATTCTGGTAATTTGGATGGTAGCTATATTAACTCGAAATTGAAAGATCGAAAATTCAATAGCGGTGGTTCTGTTGTGGAATCGGATGGGGGTGGTCTCATATTGGCAGTAATTCTGGCAATATTTCGAAAGTGGATGTTTCGAGAAGATGGTCTGTTGAGGAAGATGCTTCAAGTTTTCCCGTTGATATAAATTTAGAAACATAGATGATGGATACTTCGATCCTATGTTATTAGATCCTGTTATAATGCAATATGTATCAGATTTACAGCCTCTGGAATCTGATGATACATTATTTGCATCAAAATTAAGAAATGTTTCTACTAAACAGTTGCAAAAATTGGATAATAATTTAGTTATTAATCACAGCAGAAAGCTCAAAGGAAAAATTTGTTATAGGAAGAGTTGTGAGATTGATACCTCTAACTCCTTTGATTGTTTAAAGGATTTAGATGATACAGGAAAGAATCCTGGTGTATCCTGAGTTTTTATGAATAATGGTGGGGTCGTGGTTGGATGTAAGAGGGTTAAAATGAAGGGTTGTGTAGTTATTGATAATCTCATTGAAGAATCTGATATAGATTCAGGTTATGGTGCAGTTGAGGATGCAATGGATAGGACTGTTAGTTTGTCTGGGGTGTTATGGAAAAAACTGAGAATGATCTTGATTGTGTGCTTAAGGCTCAAGGTGATGGTTGCCATGTTGATATTCATTTTTTGATGGGATTAAGGAACACAATGATATTGGATGCAACAGAGATAATGTAAACATGAATATCACAAATTTTAAAGCTGTGGATGAGGTAGAAATTAGCTGCATGGATGGATTTTGTAATTGAGGCTGGCAGAGATATAAGAAACCTAGAGGATACAAATAAATACAAATGATTCTGTTTACTGATTTGAAAAAGTGGCTAGATAATATTGTTTCTTGGGCTAGAGATTCAATATCATCTTGTTCAAATAACTATGGTGGCATAAATGAATTGAAGACTGCTGAGGTTGCTGCAATTTCGAGTTCTGATTGTACTTATTCACATTCAGGGGATAGAATCAGGAACAATAAAAGGGTGAAAAGAACTAGCAGTACAGTTTCTTGTTCGTTCGAGCCAAAAATAATTAGAAGATGTGCACGTCTTGTTAGAGTGGATTCTAGAGCTACAGATAGCTCTAGCTCAAGCATGAATTTTCCTATGGGTGGTACTTATTGTGCATGTGCATTGAATAATTTGTCTACTAATGAAATGCATTTCCTAGCTAAGAATTAAGGTTTAATTTTTGATGATAGTCAACTAGATATTGAATATATCAAAAATAAAGAATTAGAACGAGTTAGATCGCTAGATAAATGAAATTAAATAGTTGGAATATCAGAGGATTGCATGTTTTATGGAAGTGTAGAAAAATTAAAGCTGTGTTCATAGATAATAATATTGATATAGTTTTACTTCAAGAAACTAAAATAGAGATTCCCAACTATCGTATTTTTAAAAGCCTAAGGGTCATTTTTTTCATTATTGGGCTTATCTTCCTGCTAGAGGTAGTGCAAGAGGCCTTATGAATGGTTGGAAAGATAATTGTGTTAGACTTTTATAATCTATAATTAAAGAACATTTGATACATTAATATTTTTTGACATTAATGATGACTCCATCCTTAATATTACTAATATGTATGGGCCTAACTCAAAAATAGGTACTAGGGTACTTTGGACCGAGTGTTTAGAACACTGGCTCCTGGTCCATGGATTATATGAGGAGATGTCAATGTTACTAGATTTTTAGATGAGAGATCTTTTAAGGAAGGTGATTTAGAGGCTATGGAAGAATTTGATAGTTTTATTATTGATTGTAATCTAATTGAAATTAAATTGAGTAATAGACAATTTACTTGATCGAATAATAGAGAAATTCCTTCTATGGCTTTGTTAGAATTTTTTCTTAATAGCAATGAAATTGAGGACAAATTTTCTTCTTGTAAGGTTGTAGGGCTCCCATATATTTTTTCGCACCATTGTCCATTGTCTTATTCTGTTCCAATGTGAATTTTGGTAATAAAATTTTTAAATTTGAAAAAATGTGGTTATTGGAAAATAACTTCAAAGATTTAGTGGTAAATAAATGGCTTTCGATGAATAATTATAATATCAAATTTCAAGGTAATATTGCTAAAGTTTGGGTTAGAAAACTTAGAGATTTAAGATTTTTTTTTAAATGGAATAAAGAAGTTTTTGGTAGCGTTAGAATCAAAAAGGAAAAACTAATGAATGATATTTTAAATTCAAATAAAATTGATGAAATGAGAAATTTAAATATTTCAGAAAAAAATGTTCTTTATAATTTAAAAAAAGAATTAAATAATTTTTTTTTCAAGAAGAAATAACGTGAAAGCAAAGGTCTAGAATTCAATGGATAGATGAAAGAGTTATGAATGCTAAAAATTTTCATAAAACAGTTAATGGTGGAAAACGTAGTAATTCCATTAATTCCATTCTTATTAATGATGTAGAGATTTTTGATCAAGTGAAACTTAATAAGAAATTTACTAATTATTATAGTAATATGTTGTACAAAAAGTAGGCATAAGATTAAAGCTAATTGGGACATGCCTTACAATGATGACTCTATGGTAGACTTAGTAGGCTTAGATGTTCCTTTTAAGGAGGAGGAAATTATAAAGGCTATTAAAGATATGCCAAATGATAAGGTTCTTGGACCGGACGGTTTTCCTATTTTATTTTACGAATTTATTTGGAATGTACTTAAAGATGATATAATTAAAATGTTTAATGAATTTTATGTAGGTTCCTTACCGTTAGGGAGATTTAATTATGAAAATGTAATTTTATTACATAAAAATTAGATTCCAATAAATTAAAAGATTTTAGACCTATTTTTTTATTAAATTGTTCTTTTAAAATTGTAACTAAGGTTCTAGCTAACAGGTTAAATACTAAAATGAATGCATTAATAGACAGCTCTCAAACTGCCTTCATAAAGGGTAGGAATATCACAGATAATATAGCAGTAGTCCAAGAATATATTTTTATTACTATTGCAAAAATAATATCACTTGTTCTTTTTTAAAACTGGATTTTGCTAAAGCATTTGATTCTATTGATTGGGTTTTACTTAAAGAAGTATAATAACTAAAGGATATAGTACTAGATGGATTAGTTGGATTATGTCATTGCTTTATACGGGTAACTCTAGTATTATGGTTAATGGAATACTAGAAGATAAAATTCAATTTAGATGTGGACTCTGCCAAGGGGATCCTCTTTCACCGTTATTATTTAATCTAGCTACTGATGATTTTTCTAAAATCATTAAATTAGTTACCAATAATAGATTATTATAATGTGTTGGTAATGAGATTACTAGGAGTGGTCTTTCTGTTTTACAATTTGCAGATGATACCATGATTTTCACGTCTCATTTACCTAAATATATTATTGCGCTTAAATTTATTTTATATGGTTTTGAACTTCTTTCGGGTTTAAAGATTAATTTTGAAAAAAGTTCAGTTTTGGTATTAAATGATATAGATAATTTTGAAAGTCAAACCGCACTCACTTTAAATTGTAATACAATAAAAGTTTCTATTGATTATTTAGGTTTCTTAATTAGACTGCAAAAACTTTAAAATGATGATTGATAAAATTAATAAAAGGCTATCTAATTGGAATGGTAAATTCTTATCGAGAGCGGGTAGAATTGTTCTTATTAATTTGGTTTTATCTACATTACTCATTTATTGGATGTCGTGTTATCGCTTTCCTAATTGGGTAATAAATAAACTTAATAAATTAAGAAGAGACTTTTTATGGAGTGGTGATAATTTAAATAGTAACACTAAATGTCTTGTAAACTGGAAAATGGTTTGTAAATCTAAAAATGAAGGAGGTCTAGGGTTTACAAATTTGCATAACTTAAATATTTCCTTTTTAGGAAAATGGATTTGGAAATTTAGGGATAACAGTGAAACTTCTTTAGGAAAGAACTAATATCGAACCATTGGTATGGAGGTACCTTTAATTTTTCTCATTTGTGTATAAGTAACACAAATAATATATCTCATTTTTGAAAATCAGTAATTTAAATTTTAAAATATAAACTAGGAATAATATTATTGTACATTCCGATAATAATACCACGTTTTGGCATGATTATTGGGTATCGAATATTCCTCTTAAAGTAGAATATGATGAATATACGAAATTTGTGAATTTAAATATGTTCTATTTTCTGATATTTATAGACCTGGGTTAAATTTTCCTTGGGAATTTAATTTTAATCGCACATTAACTGGTTGTACTTTTGTTTAATTTGCACTTTTGTGTTCTAAATTAGAATTATATAATATTGATAATGATAAAAATATTATAACGGGGTGTTAGGTTAGTAGTAAAAAATACACATGTAATTCTTTTTACAAATTTATTAAGCTTTTAGGAATTAAAATGAATATATTTAAATACATTTGGAAAACTAATTCTCCACCTAAAGCCAAAGTGCATATGTGGTTAATTTTACATAAAAGTTGGATACTATTGAAATGTTAAAAAGGAAAAATATTTTAAATGATCAATTTTTTTATAATAATAAAAAGAAGGATATTTTGCATTTATCTTTTAAATGTAATAACACTAAATATATTCTTATAAAAACTTTAAATATATTCAATTTTAATATAAATTTTACCTATATAACTAGTGAGTTATATTGGAATAATATTATATTTCTTTACATGGGTTTGAATAGATTTCTACTGGACACTATTTTTACTATTATTTGTTGGTATATTTGGTTTGATAGAAATCAACATATTTTTAATATTTCTAATTTAAGTTTGGATCAAGTTATATATGCTATTTCTTTATTTAGTTTAAATTGGATTTCAAATCCTAGTTATAAATTAAATAAAAATATAAATTTTAAGAAGTTTTTTACAAAAACAAAATTTTATATAGATTCTTTTAGGAAATCAATTTTTTCTAATAATAATATTAGTCTAAATTTAGATTAGATATTCATTTTAGGAATTCTTTTAATATTTTTCCTTTATTAGAATATTAATTTTGTATAATTTGTTATATACATTTTATTTTTAGTGCCTTGTTTATTATATTCTCCAATGCATATATATTTTATCTTTTAAGCATCATACTTTGTAGATTTTAGCATATGGTATATAAGTATATGATATTATATCTAAAGTTTGATAGGGGTGTTCCTTTATTTGAGTGTGAAATTTCCATAAATATTATAATCATATATTTTGTTGTTTTTAGACTTCTTGGTGATTCTAATATAGTATTTATATGTTCATTCAGTTTTTTAAGTTAGAAACTTATGGTTTTTTATTAGGTTTATGAGGTAATTTATGTAATTATTCTTAATATCTTATCACATAATCAAAGTTTCTTTTCATTATGGTTCTATCATGTTTTATATTGTTTTGAAGTTCATGCTTATTTTAAAAGATCTATCATATTTTATGTTGTATAACTCTTTAACTTATGGTTAGTTGATATGTTTTTGATTTCAGTTTAAACTTTACTAGATATTGTTTTTACTGATGTTTATCTAACTTTCACTAGTATGCTAATAGTTCTTACTTCTTAGTTTTTATTTTTGAAGAAATTATGGATCAAGCTTAAAGAAATACGAAGAAGAAAACAAGAATTTACAAAACTTAAAACATTATTAAGTATATTTTTGATATTTCAGGAACACTGCGGGACTATGATAAAAAATGTTAAAACTTAAAGCTTAGAACTTTTGCATATTATTGTGTGTTTATCTTGAAAAAGGGTGTCTATATGTGTTATTTTATTAAACATTAAGTTTTCTGATTGAAGCTTTCTCTGCAGACAGAGATTTGCAACTCTTCTTAAATGATTAATATCCGCTTTTCATACATATGCATAAAACATCAAGACTATTCTTTGGCTTTTATCCTAATTCTTTGTGTTGTAGGAAATTTAAGTATATGTGTATATATCAATCTGATTCTAAAGTGCACAGAGGCTGGGGAAAGCAGGGACTCACTCTATTTGTATTTTGCTTATGAATTCATATTCTTACTGTATGATGTGATGCAATTCTCTTTATTGGATATGTGTTGCCATTGTAAATTTTGTAGGTTAGTTTTGCAGAAAAGGGTTGCATAAATGGGTTGATAGTAACCTGTGGTTAGAATTTCCACAGAATTTAATTTTGTTTTGTATTGTTTTGTTTTCTGAGTATTTTTGGTTGGTTGCAGGTCTTTTTATATTGCATACTGTGTTTTTTGGGAGTAAGATATGTTTTGGGAGTATGATAACGGTGTGCGACTTTCTTGGTCGGCACTGAAGAGTAATTTGTAGTTTTCAGCTAATATCTGAATGTTCTTACAGTCGTTGAATTTTAAGTTAAATGTAATATTTAGTTTTTTAGCTTATAACATATTGCTCTTTTAGTTATAAAATTGTGGGCTAAAAATATAGAGCAATATTCTTGTTTCCATAATGTCAATGTGCATAGTGCTATCATCATTTATCTTCCTAGTTATCAAAGATTAATTTAACACCATTTTGTTGTTAACATGTGTGATAGATAAGGATGTTAATCACCTGCTCTTTGTATTCTTAGTATGCTATTAATATAACCTTATCATCTTCACTGTTATATTTTTATATCTTGAATCTTTTTTGGTTTGCAGGCTCTCAGTTTATATTGTTGAATTATATAATGTTATACTGTAGGAGATTTAATGTTTGCTGTGATTTTTTATACTGAAAATGAAATAGTGAATAATGGTGTGTGATTCTTACACGTTGGTGGTAAATGTTTACTTGTTTATGTTAAATTGTATAAGCATGCATAGATCAATTATATTTTTGGTATATTTAATGGTTGTTTAAGTGAGTCTGTTTCTATTTTTAATTGTCAGGCACTAGTATCCTTTGTTTTCTTTGTATTCTATTATTATAACTCTATCGTCTTCGCAGATTGTTTGGTTTTGTCTTGAATCTGTTTTGGTTTGCAGGCCTTTAGTTCATAAGTTTGGCTTATATAATGTTGTACTGCTAGAGATATAATGTTTGTTGTGGCTTTTTAAATTCAAAATGCCGCGGAATAATGGAGAATGATTCATACATGTTTGTGGTTGTTGTATACTTGTTTATTTTAATTTGTATGAGCATGCATCAATCATATATACTTTTGTATATTTAATGGTTTTAATGAAAGTCTGTATTTTGTAGTATTTTCTATGCTGCAAATGTTTTAAATGTAATAAAGAAAGACATCAGTATAATGTCCTTTATTACATTTAAAACATTTGCAGCCTTTATGGAAAATTTTCTTTTTAATAAACTTTTTCTTAGAAAACTTGTTTTCTTTTCTAAATTTTTTCTTATATTCTGCTTTCCATTTTTTCCTAGTGATTAGATATTTTGGTTTTGTTCCTCTTTTGAAATTTCTTGTCATTTTTCTTTCAAAAAATTTAGGAGAACATCCAAACTGTGTGTTAATATCTTCAGTGTACTTGGTACAACAAGAAAATCTCAGTTTTGAGTTTCTAATTTTATTTTTCATTTGTTTGTGTGCACTAGCTTGCTCACCAACCCTTTCCATAGTATCCATACATGCCTTTTTTAATAAGCCCGTGTTATGATTTTTATCAGTATTAATTTGTCTTAAAATATCATATCTTTCTTGAATAATGTTATTCCATGAATAAAGTATTTTTGTAAAAAAGCCTTTTACCCAGAAAACTTTATGGTCATTATTTTTTAAATGAAAAAGTAGGCCTATGTATTTTGCAGCGAATTCCTCTAACATACATATATTACATAATTGTATTTTTAATAATTGCTTTTCATAATCAGTATCTTCTAGGAAAGTTTCTCCTGTAAAGTCTGCTAATAATAATTTTAGTAATTCTCCAAGAGCTTCTTGTTTAGATCGAATATTTCTAATTCTTTGTAATTGATTTGGATTTATCATTTCAAGGTTTAGTAACCAAGCTAAAGCAACTCCTGTCCAATAACTGGTAGCGTAATGTATGTATTCCATTACATTCATTTCAGAGGTAATAAATCGATTGTTCCACTTATATGTTGAAGCCATGTTATAATATATTTTCTTATTTTTCTATGTGGAAGTCTATTTATATTAAAAATTAGGGTATATGCTGAAGAAGGTTGTTCATTATAAAAATCTTTAAGTTGTTTTCTAGAAGAGTGAAATTTAATCCAATCTGATCTAGTACCATGTCTAAGCATTTCAGGATAAGGATCAGTATGAGGACTATTATATGTGTTTTCTTCCAGTTCTTGATCTTCCATAATTACATCAAAGTTAAGATCGTTCATAACAGAAGCATTATCCGGATGAGGTTGTGGAGGTAAAATTAGAGCACCTCTACTAGATCCGGCTTCATTAGTGCTTATGTTGTAAATAAGTTTATCTGATGTGTCTGAATTATAATCAGATTCTGTGGAATTTTCAGATTCTTGTTCAGAATCTTCAAATGAAGAATGTTCTTCATTTGCTTTATATTTAAAATAGTATATCGCCATCGAATGTTCTTCATAATAAGAATAAAGTTCAGTACTATCAATTTCTCCTGCAAGTTCTTTTTCTTCAAGAATAAGATAATTTTTATAGTAAGTGGGATCAATATCTTTAACATTTATTTTATTATTTTCTTCAGAAGTATATTTGACCATTCGAATGCTGTCAAGCGAATGGATTGTTGGTGTATTTCGACCAAATCCTAAGGTTGTTGTTTGTTTTTGTAGTTTACTACTTATATCTTTAACTTCTAATTTAATTTCTTGAAGTAGATCAATCATAAAATTATGAATCCCATTTATTGGGTTTTTATGAGTGAGATATGAACAGCATGCTCATATTTTCGGTATTTAGATCAAATTGACACTTATGTGTGTCGAGAATAACAATCTTATTATTTTCCATAAAAGAGAGTCTTTTCAACATAATTCAATTATGAGTTTAGACAAAACATCTGCAATTAGATAGAAGTCTTAATTCGAATAACAAATCTTGATTCTCGAACCTATAGTTATTAGATTAGTTTTGACCCTAGATTAAGCGGCTAGACACGATACCCCTTAATGCTTTCCTAGCATACCGTGGTTTTATAGTAGGGTTAGGCCTCGAATTAACAACCACAAGCCTATACCGTCGCTTCACTTAAGTAGAGCACAGCAAAGGTTCGTTTCCTTCTCCAATGCGTAATAATCAGTAACAATAGGTCGTCGAATTGACTTAAAATTCAAAAAAAGTTTTAGCTGCCACAAAAGTTTTGCAGACTCATAACGAATCATGCTCAAAAGAATAACTTAAGCTTTCATTTTAAAAAAAATTAAAATTTTTGTACTCTTTTTTTTACTTCACTAGAATATATACATAATGATCGAGTTCAGAAAATATAAAACAGAATGATCTAAAACATCATAACTTACCTAGTGTTAGTCAGGCTCTGATACCAAATTGAAAACCCAAACTTGAATGTATGTAACGACCGTAAATTTTTAATAATTTTATTTGTTTATTAATATATTTAATTGAAATTTTTGCGAAATTTTAAATAATAAAATTTTGAAATAAAAATTTAATATTTGAAATGCGTCTAGTTAAACATAACAACTGATAAATTTTCATCCGAAAATATGAAAGCTTATTTCGTGTGTAATTTTATTTCAATTTATTCAGTTAAGAATTGATGAAAATAAAATGTTTTCGAAACCTAAATATCTTTATATAGAAAAATTGTAAATCATCTTCTGAGCAAAACGTCATTTTTCTTTTTTCCAAATTCGAACTTCTTTAGCTCCGTCGATTTTACTTATCTGCGTTTTGCTGCATTTTTCCGCTAGTAAAATTTCGAATTTTTATAATTCAATCGTACCACTGATATCTGTATACCGTTTTGATCGTCTCGTCGTGCTGATCTCTACAGTATATTCATTTCTGTGTTTCGGAGTCCGGTACGAGTCGGAATCCGCGAAACAATTACCCATATCGGTACCGTTCTAGCCTTGGTCAACCCGTGACCATTCATTTTTCCATGATGCAAAAGCTGTGCAGCCACTAGTCTTTTTCCCAAAATTCGATAGGGTGACTCTCACTATTCCCAACTGTTCATTTATTACATTTGCTTTTACCATTCGTTCTGCAGTTCAAAACAAATATAATAATATACATTGCCACCTCAACGTTTGCCTCATGCAATAACTATCCCTTCCCTTTTTCTTAAAAATATTCCATGCCTCCACTTTCTTCTATGTCAAACCAAAGCCAACCCCTCTCTCTCCTCACACAGTTTCTTCCACCGAAGCCAACATCTCTCACCCACGCGCGCAAGCAATCCGCAACCCGAAGCTGCAGTGCAACCACCTCCGCACTGATGTCATTCCTCTATCCATCAGCCTCTTCAAACTCACGCCATTTCCCCTGGCCGAAGAGCATGTGCCACCATCCACTAGAAGCCATCACTACCTTCTTTCTCACCGCAACCGCCCATGAGCACCACAAACCCACAACCTCCTTTGCAAATCACTGACCTTTCCCAAGTTGCTCGGCCTCGTCGCCCAACCCAAAGCCGTGACTCAGCCCCTTCTTTTCCCACAAGAACCAAACGCGGCGGCCCAGCCAGCAAACACGAGGATGGTAGCCACGGCTCCAATTGCCGAAGCCGACCCATGCCGGCTTATCTGCCGCACTCATCGCCGAGTGCATCTCGGCCAGGCACTCCATTTTTGTTCGGCCGTGAGTCCCCTTCCTGCTCATATGTTTTTGCTATATATAGTACCTGCATGCTGCTGTATATTATTTTATAGTATATTTTATATAACATGTTTTATTATATTATATTATTAGTAGCAGCTTTGGTATTTACATAATAAAATATTGAGTTATATACGTATATAATGATAGTAAGTTATATAGGTATACATATTTTATTATATGCTGCTGTGTTTAACTGTTCACTATATATTTTATAATAAAAGATGTTATATAGTCTGTTGCCATAAGGGTTGAACGGGTTATACAAAGTTGTTGTTTATACAGCTATATATAAGGTTGTTGAGTATATATATTGTTACAAAGTTTACAAAGTTATAAAGTTATACAGTTCTTTATATTAAAGTATACATGTTGCTGCATATAATTAATTTCAATATATTATGTGATGAAAGAAGTAATGGATTTATATGTATAAGTTTATTTGTATAGCCGAAATTTCTGTTCATATATATATATATATATATATATATATATATATATATATATTATAAATGAACATATGTTTACAAAAGATGGTTACCATAAATATGTATATGTTTGAAATATATTATATTATAGAACTATTACATTTCATTGTTTAAAAGTGAATGCCTATATATTTGAGCAGTATGCGTATACATTGTTTAAATGTAACATATTGTATTTATATTTTATCAGTTTTAAAACTTTGGTTATATAAATGTGAACTTAGTTTTCAATTTTATATAGATATAGTACGTTTTAGGCTTTAACTTTTAATTTGAAATATAAATACATATATATTATTTTAACCAAATATATGTAGTATTTTTAGTTAAACTCATATCAAAACTAATTCAAATTATTCCGTCAATTCCTTTTATCAGCTATTCGTCGAATTCGTGCTAGCTTGTGTGTTTTGGGATTCGTGCTTGGAATTGTAACTCATCTCATTCTCATTCATCTCTAGCTTTGAAAGGTGAGTAATCACTCAGATTAACGTTCTTTTATCTACTAAATTTGATTTCAATTGAAACGACAAATTGAAATATGCTACTGTAGTTATTTACACTATTATATATCTGCTATTACCTGTATCAGTTCACCTGTGACATCTGACACCATTATCTGTTATTTATATTGATGATATGCCTGTTCTATTATTATTATTATTATCATCATCATATCTGTAATCACTCTGCAAGTTCCCTATTAGTATAGAATCACTATGGGTTCAAATGATACATACGCGAATGATCTGTGGAACAGGAGAAAATCGTTATGGGTTGAAATGATAGACCCAAGCGATTTTCATTGAATTGAATTTGGGATTACGGGTTGAACATATGTTTATCTATATATATATATATATATTATAAATGAACATATGTTTACAATAGATGGTTACTATAAATATGTATATGTTTGAAATATATTATATTATAGAACTATCACATTTCATTGTTTAAAAGTGAATGCCTATATATTTGAGCAGTATGCGTATACATTGTTTAAATGTAACATATTGTATTTATATTTTATCAGGTTTTAAAACTTTGGTTATATAAATGCGTGGTTTTCAATTTTATATAGATATAGTATGTTTTAGGCTTTAACTTTTAATTTGAAATATAAATACATATATATTATTTTAACCAAATATATATAGTATTTTTAGTTCAACTCATATCAAAACTAATTCAATTTTTTCCGTCGATTCCTGTTATCAGCTATTCGTCGAATTCGTGCCAGCTTGTGTGTTTTGGGATTCATGCTTGGAATTGTAACTCATCTCATTCATCTCTAGCTTCGAAATGTGAGTAATCACTCAGATTAACGTTCTTTTATCTATTAAATTTGATTTCAATTGAAACGACAAATTAAAATATG
The DNA here is from genome assembly GCA_030765085.1 of Allium cepa. Taxonomy (NCBI): domain Eukaryota; kingdom Viridiplantae; phylum Streptophyta; class Magnoliopsida; order Asparagales; family Amaryllidaceae; genus Allium; species Allium cepa. The sequence goes on from CM060938.1 coordinate 562,266,423, forward strand.
CTGCTGTAGTTATTTACATTGTTATATATCTGCTATTACCTGTATCAGTTCACCTGTGACATCTGACACCATTATCTGTTATTTATATTGATGATATGCCTGTTCTATTATCATCATCATCATCATCATCATATCTGTTATCACTCTGCAAGTTCCCTGTTAGTATAGAATCACTATGGGTTGAAATGATACAAACCCGAACGATCTGTGGAATAGGAGAAAATAATTATGGGTTGAAATGATAAACCCAAGCGATTTTCATTGAATTGAATTTGGGATTACGGGTTGAAATGATATATATATGTATGTATGTATGTATGTATATACCCGTATATATTTAAATAGCGGATTGAAATGATAAATATCTGTATCACTTGAACAAAGAAAAGAAAATTATATACAAACACCGTTGGTCTATATATATAAATATTTTGAAAATGATTTCTATGGTTTTGGAAAGAAATATATGGTTTTATATAAATATTGATTTTAATATTATATAAATGATTATTTTATATATAGTAAAATTCTTGATTTTAAGCTATATAGTGAATTTGATATATATATATATATATATATATATATATATATATATATATATATGGAATTATCAATTCTTGTTTTGAAATGTTTGAATATTTAAAGCTTGAAAGTATTGAAATTGAAATGGTTTATTTTGTGGTTAAAAATCTGTATTTGAAATCGATATAGTTTGAAATGGTTTATTGAGAAACTGAAATAAATTAAAATTTACGATTTGGGATTTGATTAAATTTGAATTTTGGAAATTGAGTTGATTTGAATCGATTTAGGAAATTTGAGAAAGCTATTTTATTATATAAGGCATTTTAAATTATATTTAAAACTATTTATATATGTTACTTTATAAATTTATTTCATATAAACTATTTTAATATAAATTATTTTTAATATAAACTATTTAAATTATAACTATTTTTAATATAAACTATTTTAAATTATAACTATTTTTATATAAACTATTTTTAATTATAAACTATTTTAAAATATATATTATAATTTAAACAGTTAAGTGGGAAGTGTTATGATTCCAAGCATTATGATTTCTAAATTTTGATTTCCAAAGTATTATGATTAATAAATGTTTGATGAAAGAATGTTGTTTAAATTTAAGTAAATCATCGAATTAAGTTTTGAAATTATTTAATAATTAAATAAAATTGAATTCTTTAATAAGTGAAATTGAGTTTCTTTAATAATTAAGTTTTGAAATTTGTTTAAATTAAATAAGTAAATAAGTGAAATTGAATTTCTTTAATAAGAAATAAAATGTGATTGATGGAAATTAATATGAGACTTGTAATTTAAAGAATTTAATTTGACAAATTTAATTTAATTCAATTCATAAGTTTTGATATAATATAGGTAAACTTAAGTGATTGATTTAATGAATTGAAAATTCAATTGGAATTATTGGAAATGATAAATTTACTTAATTTAAATGATTACTTAATGAATCCATCAATGAATTTAAATTGTTTTGAATGTTAAATTAACTTAATTTAAATGATTATGGGATGAAACCTATATATAAATTTAAATCAATATTTTAATTGTTTTAAATAAAAAATTTAAGTTAAATTATAGAGTTTTGAAATGGTAAATTTGAAAGTTTTGAAACGTAAATTAAAGAAATTGATATAGAAAGATAAAGGAAATGTTGGCTTTCAAATTCTAAGTGAGTTTGAAATTGATTTGGTTTTTGAAATTTATTAAACGACCAATCGGTGTAATAATTACGAAAGTTATTAAAGAAACTGAGATCGGTTATGTACATACTCTCTGTCTAAACCGAAAACCACTTTAATAACTATACGCGGAGTGTGATCCATAATGAAGTGGATGGAATGATGTACGTGATGACTGAAGAAAGAGAACGATAATGGATAGCCTTGACTTGTGTCAAATTGAAAATGACTAAAACATGAGCCGTGTCGGGCCAAATGGGGTTAACCACCTTGAGCGAACACACTTCTTCGTAAACTACTCATTACTTGTTATTGATTGGTGTGCACCCTTGAATTGGGAGTGTTGTTTCGCGGTGTTGCGATCGCTGCGGCGATGCGTTCTCACCAGTCCGGATCAGGCAAACGGTAGTTTCACTATCTTGGGTATTGCCTCATGTGCCTTGTCGTACTCGTATCCCTATACGCGACCACTACGATTTGTTTTGTGTTGTACCTATGGAGTACTCCCTGATAGCCCACCAGTTTACGGTGGAGTTTATATGCTGTATAGACTATGACACTTATATAAATGTGTTAAGGGGGATAATGGTAACGCCTTAACACTATTTTGATACTTTATATTACTGATAGGCATTATCTACTTAGCGTACACTACTACATAGTAGATAGTTCAACGGATCCTTAGAGGATGGTTATCCCAAACATCCTTTGAGTTACTTGTATTTCAGTTGTTATTTCACTTGAGTTGGATTTATTGATATAAGAACGTTAATCCTGACTCGAGGGTTTTGTGTTTTGCTTTAGCTCGGGTCAGACTAAGTATACCGGTATACGAGACTCACCTTTGGAGTTGGAGCTTCGCTTGGAGATCTAGCTATCTATCCAGATTTTAGATATTCAGTTGATTTTAGTGATGTATTCTGATATTGTATTTGACTATTGTATTCGAGACATCTGTTGTACCTTATTTAACTCTGATATGTATATAGTAGCTTCACGAACTACTATCTTTTGTTTCCGCTGCATTTGTTACTCTGTGTCTGTGATATGTGATTATTTATTTACTGTATATGCTGAGTTTTGCCAAATATAAACTAAAATCTGGTATTTTGAGCAATTCAATTCCGGCATGTTTGGATGCGAATGGTTGAAAATATCAGGTCGTTACATTTGGTATCAGAGCTTTGGTAGCTCTAGGCAAAACTCAGCATGTATGGTAAATGTATTTACAGAATCACTTTCATCCAAGTTTGAATCTCGTCCTTTTTGACTCAATTCCTTTGAATTTTGGAACATTCCCTGCGGTTTCAAAATTCATTCGTGTCCCTCACTATTCATCTTCTTTTAAATCTGGAGTATCTCATAGCTCCACTTTGTCTTTATAATGAGTTGGCGATCGCGCCAATCTCAAATTGATTTATAAAAGGGGTGAAACTCCTTTATAATAGGTATTGATTTATCGGAGATTTCTGTATCATCGGTCTACGATGCTATCTATCCCCTACCATACCTGAATTATATCCCTTGAGATCTGATGTCGATTTGCCTTGGAATTCTGCATCGATCTTATTCTTGAAGTCACGGTTGAACCGAAAGGTTGCCTGTGAATTAAATAAGCTTATCCATCCCCCGATTTTGTTATTGAATCGTCTTATCTTTTCTTTCGAACTTGTCTTCGAATCAGAATTCTCTTTAATTTGAGTCCATCAAATTTGAATCTCTTTCCTTGCTTTGAAAATCCATTTATGTATCGTCGAACAAGGAAGTGTATTTGTAAATTAATATTTAAAATGTTTATGTCTTGTGTTATTTGAGTTGTTGAGGCTGATTTGGGTTTCCGATCGATTCATCCGATCAACGCTATCGATAGGATTCCCAAAACACTTGAACAGAGCAAACCAACATAATATAGTTTTCAAATTTAGTGAATGAAATAAATTTTGTATAATTATATTATATGCATAAGTATAATTTTCTGAAATAGAATTGTTGAATGAATTGGTTATTGAAATGAGAATATTTGATTATCATTTATTGTTTTGAAAATCAATGACTCTTGCCACTTAAAATAAATGAACAAATTATGAATAAATAAAATTATAAAGCATGGTTTGTAAACCGATTTGGAATTTAAATGAATTTAAATAATGAATTTGAGAATTTATTTTCGGTGATTCAAACCATGGTTTTAAAGGTTTAAAGTGTATATTATTTAAAGTATTTTTAAATAGAAATTGTTTCAAAGAATTTTCAATGTTCAAATCAGTACTCTTCTCTTTTGTCGCGGGAAAATAATTTCGGTGATGGCGGCCGCATCATCGACATTCATTTTCGAGTTTCAAAGTGGAGAGACCATTCTGTAGCTTTGCTACGGTTTTATTTTGGAAATAAAATTGATTTGAATTTCTTAAATACGACTTGAGTTATAATATAGGTATATATATTTATATATTTGATTTGACTTATATATATTTGTATGTTTTATGTCTAAATGGTTTGAAGTTAATCGAAAATTTAATCCTTGAAATTATGCTAAAGGATGATTTTAAATAAAGCCCAAATTTTTAATAAATATCTAAACTTGAAACAAATTGAATAAGAAAATTTTTATTTGTATAATACTCAATTACATTCCTATATAACTTGCCTAAATTTTCAAAAGTTAACTATGTAATTGAATATTATACAGTATAAAATGATGTTAAAGGAATTATAAATAAATTTGAGTGGTTATGATAAGTGTAAATATACTTAATATATGTGATAGGATATACTAAGTGGAATAAATTTAATAATAATTTGGAACAAAGAAGAATTAAATTTGTTAAATAAAATATGATTATAATAAATGACTATTTAAATTTATGATTTTTAGAAAATTATTAATAGAGGATAATTGGATAATAAGATAATGAATAAATGAGATGAATAAAATAAAATTTGTTTGAGGGAATTTATAAATTTAAATTAGATCAATTAATATTCAATAATTGAATTTAAATTTCAAGGTATTTCATTAATTGATTTAAATCAAAACTTATATGATTAAAATTAATAGTTTGAACTAAAAAAATTTAAATTGAATGACTATTTATTGATTTAATATAAATGGATTTAACCAAATTGTTAAATATTAATTAATTAAATTGAAATCTATATAGTTTAAATTAATTGTTTATTAATTTTTCAATCTATTTTTCTTTCTGGTTGTTTCTATTTTCCTACCTCCTTCCTTTCCGGGGACAAAAAGTTTTGAGTGGGGGAGAGTGTAACGACCCATAAATTTTTAATAATTTTATTTGTTTATTAATATATTTAATTGAAATTTTTTCGAAATTTTAAATAATAAAATTTTGAAATAAAAATTTAATATTTGAAATGCGTCTAGTTAAACATAACAACTAATAAATTTTCATCCGAAAATATGAAAGTTTATTTCGTATGTAATTTTATTTCAATTTAATCAGTTAAGAATTGATGAAAATAAAATGTTTTCGAAACCTAAATATCTTTATATAGAAAATTTTTAAATCATCTTCTGAGCAAGACGTCATTTTCGTTTTTTCAAATTCGGACTTCTTTAGCTCCGTCGATCTTACTTATCTGCGTTTTGCTGCATTTTTCCACTAGCAAAATTTCAAATTTTTATCATTCAATCGTACCACTGATATCTGTATACTGTTTTGATCGTCTCGTCATGCTGACCTCTACGGTATATTCATTTCTGTGTTTCGGAGTCCGATACGAGTCGGAATCCGCAAAACGATTACCCATATCGGTACCGTTCAAGCCTTTTGGTCTACCCGTGACCATTCATTTTTCCATGGTGCAAAAGCTGTACAGCAACTAGTCCTTTTCCCAGAATTCGATAGGGTGGCTCTCACTATTCCCAACTGTTCATTTATTACATTTGCTTTTACCATTCGTTCTGCAGTTCAAAACAAATATAATAATATACATTGCCACCTCAACGTTTGCCTGATGCAATAACTCTCTCCCTTCCCTTTTTCTTAAAAATATTCCATGCCTCCACTTTCTTCTATGTCAAACCAAAGCCAACCCCTCTCTCTCCTCACACAGTTTCTTCCACCGAAGCCAACATCTCCCACCCACGCGCGCAAGCAACCCGCAACCCAAAGCTGCAGTGCAGCTACCTCCGCACTGATGTCATTCCTCTACCCATCGGCCTCTTCAAACTCATGCCATTTCCCCTGGCCGAAGAGCATGTGCCACCATCCACTAGAAGCCATCGCCACCTCCTTTCTCACCGCAACCGCCCATGAGGACCATAAACCCACAACCTCCTTTGCAAATCACTGACCTTTCCCAAGTTGCTTGGCCTCGTCGCCCAACCCAAAGCCGTGACTTAGCCCCTTCTTTTCCCACAAGAAGAAAACGCGGCAGCCCACCCAGCAAACACGAGGATGCTAGCCACGGCTCCAACTGCCGAAGCCGACCCATGCCGGCTTATCTGCCGCACTCATCTCCAAGTGCATCTCGGCCAGGCACTCCATTTTTGTTCGGCCGTGAGTCCCCTTCCTGCTCATATGTATTTGCTATATATAGTACCTGCATGCTGTTGTATATTATTTTATAGTATATTTTAAATAACATGTTTTATTATATTATATTATTAGTAGCAGCTTTGGTATTTACATAATAAAATATTGAGTTATATACGTATATAATGATAGTAAGTTATATAGGTATACATATTTTATTATATGCTGTTGTGTTTAACTGTTCACTATATATTTTATAATAAAAGAAGTTATATAGTCTGTTGCCATAAGGGTTGAACGGGTTATACAAAGTTGTTGTTTATACAACTGTATATAAGATTTTTGAGTATATATATTGTTACAAAGTTTACAAAGTTATAAAATTATGCAGTTCTTTATATTAAAGTATACATGTTGCTGCATATAATTAATTTCAATATATTATGTGATGAAAGAAGTAATGGATTTATATGTATAAGTTTATTTGTATAGCCGAAATTGCTGTTCATATATATATATATATATATATATATATATATATATTATAAATGAACATATGTTTACAAAAGATGGTTACCATAAATATGTATATGTTTGAAATATATTATATTATAGAACTATTACATTTCATTGTTTAAAAGTGAATGCCTATATATTTGAGCAGTATGCGTGTACATTGTTTAAATGTAACATATTGTATTTATATTTTATCAGTTTTAAAACTTTGGTTATATAAATGTGAACTTAGTTTTCAATTTTATATAGATATAGTACGTTTTAGGCTTTAACTTTTAATTTGAAATATAAATACATATATATTAATTTAACCAAATATATGTAGTATTTTTAGTTAAACTCATATCAAAACTAATTCAAATTATTCCGTCGATTCCTTTTATCAGCTATTCATCGAATTCGTGCTAGCTTGTGTGTTTTGAGATTCGTGCTTGGAATTGTAACTCAACTCATTCTCATTCATCTCTAACTTTGAAAGGCGAGTAATCACTCAGATTAACGTTCTTTTATCTACTAAATTTGGTTTCAATTGAAACGACAAATTGAAATATGCTGCTGTAGCTATTTACACTGTTATATATATGCTATTACCTGTATCAGTTCACCTGTGACATCTGACACCATTATCTGTTATTTATATTGAGGATATGCCTGTTCTATTATTATTATTATTATTATCATCATATATGTAATCACTCTGCAAGTTCCCTGTTAGTATAGAATCACTATGGGTTGAAATGATACATACGCGAATGATCTGTGGAATAGGAGAAAATCGTTATGGGTTGAAATGATAGACCCAAGCGATTTTCATTGAATTGAATTTGGGATTACGGGTTGAAATGATATATATATACCCGTATATATTTAAATAGCGGATTGAAATGATAAATATCCTTATCACTTGACCATAGGATAGAAGACTATATACAGATACCGTTGGTCTATATATATATATCAATATTTTGAAAATGATTTCTATGGTTTTGGGAAGAAATATATGGTGTTATATAAATATTGATTTTAATATTATATAAATGATTATTTTTTATATAGTAAAATTCTTGATTTTAAGTTATATAGTGAATTTGATATATATATATATATATATGGAATTATCAATTCTTGTGTTGAAATGTTTGAATATTTAAAGCTTGAAAGTATTGAAACTGAAATGGTTTATTTTGTGGTTAAAAATCTGTATTTGAAATCGATATAGTTTGAAATGGTTTATTGAGAAACTGAAATAAATTAAAATTGACGATTTAGGATTTGATTAAATTTGAATTTTGGAAATTGAGTTGATTTGAATCGATTTAGGAAATTTGAGAAAGCTATTTTATTATATAAGGTATTTTAAATTATATCTAAAACTATTTATATATGTTACTTTATAAATTTATTTCATATAAACTATTTTAATATAAATTATTTGAATATAAACTATTTTAAATTATAACTATTTTTAGTATAAACTATTTTAAATTATAACTATTTTTATATAAACTATTTTAAATTATAAACTATTTTATTATACATACTATTATTTAAACAGTTAAGTAGGAAGTGTTATGATTCCAAGCATTTTGATTTCTAAATCTTGATTTCCAAAGTATTATGATTAATAAAGTGTTTGATGAAAGAATGTTGTTTAAATTTAAGTAAATCATCGAATTAAATTTTGAAATTATTTAATAATTAAATAAAATTAAATTCTTTAATAAGTGAAATTGAGTTTCTTTAATAATTAAGTTTTGAAATTTATTTAAATTAAATAAGTAAATACGTGAAATTGAATTTCTTTAATAAGAAATAAAATATGATTGATGGAAATTAATATGAAAATTGTAATTTAAAGAATTTAATTTGACAAATTTAATTTAATTCAATTCATAAGTTTTGATATAATATAGGTAAACTTAAGTGATTGATTTAATGAATTGGAAATTCAATTGGAATTATTTTGAAATGATAAATTTACTTAATTTAAATGATTACTTAATGAATCCATCAATGAATTTAAATTGTTTTGAATGTTTAATTAACTTAATTTAAATGATTATGGGATGAAACCTATATATGAATTTAAATCAATATTTGAATTGTTTTAAATAAAAAAATTAAGTTAAATTATAGAGTTTTGAAATGGTAAATTTGGAAGTTTTGAAACGTAAATTATAGAAATTGATAGAGAAAGACAAATGAAATGTTGGCTTTCAAATTCTAAGTGAGTTTGAAATTGATTTGGTTTTTGAAATTTATTAAATGACCAATCGGTGTAATAATTACGAAAGTTGTCAAAGAAACCATGATCGGCTATGGACATACTCTCTATCTAAGCCGAAAACCACTTTAATAACTATACGCGGAGTGTGATCCAGAATGAAGTGGATGGAATGATGTACGTGATGACTGAAGAAAGAGAACGATAATGGATAGCCTCGACACTTATGTCAAATTAGAAATGACTAAAACAGGAGCCGTGCCGGGCCAAATGGGGTTAGACACCTCGAGCGAACACACTTCTTCGTAAACTACTCATTACTTGTTATTGATTGGTGTGCACCCTTGAATTGGGAGTGTTGTTTCGCGGTGTTGCGATCGTTGCGGCGATGCGTTCTCACCAGTCCGGATCAGGCAAACGGTAGTTTCACTACCTTGGGTATTGCCTCATGTGCCTTATCGTACTCGTATCCCTATACGCGACCACTACGATTTGTTTTGTTTTGTACCTATGGAGTACTCCCTGATAGCCGACCAGTTTACGGTGGAGTTTACAATGCTATATAGACTATGAAACTTATATAAAATGTGTTAAGGGGGATAATGGCAACGCCTTAACACTATTTTGATACTTTATATTACCGATAGGCATTATCTACTTAGCGTACACTACTACATAGTAGATAGTTCAACGGATCCTTAGAGGATGGTTATCCCAAACATCCTTTGAGTTACTTGTATTTCAGTTGTTATTTCACTTGAGTTGGATTTATTGATATAAGAATGTTAATCCTGACTCGAGTGTTTTGTGTTTTGCTTTACGCTCGGGTTAGACTGAGTGTACCAGTATTCGAGACTCACTTTTGGAGTTGGAGCTTCGCTTGGAGATCCAGCTATCTATCTAGATTTCAGATATTCAATTGATTCTAGTGACGTATTCTGATATTGTATTTGACTATTGTATTCGAGACTTCTGTTGTACCTTATTTAACTCTGATATATATATATATATAGTAGCTTCATGAACTACTATCTTTTGTTTCCGCTGCATTTATTACTCTGTGTCTGTGATCTATGATTATTTATTTACTGTATATGCTGAGTTTTGCCAAATATAAACTAAAATCTGGTATTTTGAGCAATTCAATTCCAGCTTGTTTGGATGCGAATGGTTGAAAATATCATGTCGTTACAATGTAGAAAACGAAAATATACAGCAACAGAAACTTCTCGCAGAAACAGAAATTTTATTAATACACTAGATAATATTACAAAGTTCAGATATAATGAAGAGAAGAAAGGAAATGAAGAAAATTTGTCTGATGATCTTTCTTCAGAGTAGTGTTCTCCTTTTATAGCGTCTTCTCTTCTTTATTTATTACTACTTAGGCGGGATATTTGTCCATTATAGGGCCAATATGTGTCCCTTCTAGGTTGAGGATGTGTCCTTTATTTTAATCTTTGTAGAAGGTGAGCTGGTAAGGCTAAGAGGTGATATGTCACCCTAGTGTATAGGCTAGATTCTTTGTGCTTTTATTCTGGATGTTGGTCCACCATGCTTCTGATTTAATTTTGAATTTCTAGATTAGCTAGAGATTCGTCGTCGAAAGGATTGGTACCCATAGTATCTCTCATTATAGAATCTTGTCTAAGTCTTTCCTTTTCTATTTTTTCTTCAAAGTATTCTTCTTGAGCCATTGTGCCAACTTGGCCAATTTTGAGACTGTCTAAAAAACGCTGAACCTTCATTATTCTGTCTGTTGATGGTTCGAAAGCTGATAGGTAGTCCAACAGCAATATTCTTTTGCCTTCAGTGGCAGAGTGTGATCCAAGCTCGCCTTTGTTAATGGCCTCGGAGAAGAATTCTTGCGCTGCTAGGATTCTTTCATTTTCTTCATTAAATTCTTTGCGATTGAATTTAACGAATTCATTTGAGGATTTTCGGTTACTCTATGTAATTCCCATAATTGGATAGAGGGATAAAGACGTATGTACTGTCTTTCTTCCCAAACGCTCCAAATTCTGAACATGAACATGGTAAAAAACCTGCTTGAATGCTTAGCAAGTTTTTATGTACATATTTCTAGAATATAACCTGAATATTCTTCAGGATGGCTCGTGTTGACATAAATTTCGTGCACTGAGTCCTTTTTGATACGTTTTTGATACTTTTGTATTTCAGAAAAACAGTGTAACGCCCGCCTTTTCGTATGCTTTAAATCGACGATAAAACAGACACGTCAGACTTAAACCATACAGAAGGGCGGATTATTATAGGGTAAATAAGAAAAAGCAGAGAAAGGAAAAAAAACAAAATAGAATCATGCAGCGGAACGATAAAATATAATAATCAAATATACAGTTCATGAAGCTGTTTTTCAAAATATTTGATTTACTTATACAATACATATCAGAGTTGCACATACCAGAGAATATTAATAATGCAGCGGAATACAATGGTGTAGTGGAATAATATAGTTGATAATAGTTATAATAATTCTTCATCTTCGTCCTCCAGAATAAAAATCTTCAAATCCTGAAATGCTCGGACTGACCCGAGCGAATTGAAAAGACAAAACACTCGAGTCAGAACTAAAAGATCTTATGTAAGCTAAATCAACAGAAATAATATGAGAGTAGTAACTTAAGAGATGCTCGGGATTCACATCTTCTAAGGATCCGTTAAACTATTTACTATGCAATAATATTCCGCTATTATAATAATGTCTATTAATAAAATAAACTTACTTTTAAATAGCATTAAGGCTTTACATTTTCCACCTTAACACGTAATAGTCTCAGTAGTCCATCCAATATCATGGTCCCTCCTGATCGGGAAGCCACCAGAGGATACCACACGGGCTACTGGAGAAAACAAACTCGTACAAGGGGTGCTAGGGTAGGTGACATGGCACAAATAGGCAATGCCAGGGTAGATATACCAATTACGCTTCCGGGTCGGTGGTAACGCGTAGCGCACAGCTACTGCCCACCTCGAACAACACCCCCAAATCAAAGAAATCAAAAGTGGCCACCGAATCAATCCAAAAGTCAAAGTATAATATCGAAGGGATGTGTCCGATCAAAGGTGCTACCTCATTAACCCATCGATCGCTCCTGTTTTAGCCACCTTATGCCAACTCATGGGAGTTGGGTCCACATATTTACCTCAAAGGAAACACCGCCACCATCCTACTTCATCCTAGAATCTCCACCGCGTACACGGTTGTTAAAGTGGTTTTCGGAGTTGGTAGAGAGTATGACAACTTCCGATCCCGGTCTCTTCAATAACCAATCGTTATTATAACACCGTGGTCTTTTCAAATTAGTTTATACTTTAAAACCAGAATATAATATCCATTTCAAAACCATATAAATATGATATCATTTCTATTTGAAAACCCAAATTTATATGATATCATTTGATTTCAAATATATCTTTTCCAAGAAATCATAGCACTTTTAAATTTATATACCTTGAAACCAACATTCGAAATGATACACCTTATAACATCATACTTTGAAATTCATAACTTAGAAACATTTCCATTTCGATAAAACATTTCAATTTCGATATATTTCAAGGCTTTAATATTCCAAAACTAAATTTGATAATCTAGATTCCAAAAATCAAATCTTCTATTATTTAGTTTTGAAATATTTTACATAATAAATCCATTTTCATTTTAAACAAACTCCAATTTCAAATACTAGATATTTTATCCAATTCATTTATACTTGAAATAATCATTTTATTCACCTAGACCCAAAAGTCCAGTTATAATAATTGTACCTTTTAAAATTTTCAATTTAATAAATTTCACATCAACCTTTTAGAGTTTATTATTAAATAAATTCAGTTCCAAATAAAACTCCAATTTATCTCCCAACCTTAATTTATTTAAATCATTATACTCTCTATATTAAAATAAAATTTAAATACTTACTCACATTTACTTTAATAAAATAAAAATCTATTATTAAACTAAATTTTTATTTAACAAACTTATACATAGCTTAATTCAAGCCTTTTAATACTATTTATAAAATATCAAAAATCCATATTCATTAAACCCTATTATATAAAATAATCAAACTTTATTATTAGGCTTATTTTATATTTCAAGCCTATTTATATATAGCTAAAATCAATAAATTTGACGTTTTATATAACATCTAAAATCAATATTTATGTAATCCGTATATTTCTTTAAAAACCATAGAAATCATTTCAACATATTTTTATATATATATAGACCGCGGTGTCTGTATATAATTTTCTACCCTATGGTCAAGTGATACGAAGGTTTATCATTTCAATTTGTAATTAAAAATAAAAATTACGGTTGTATATCATTTCAAACCGCAATCTCGAATGAAATGAAAATGCATAATAACTTGCAGATTATGATGATATAAATAAACATCCATTCATCCATCATAAAATCATACATCCATCACAATCATCATACAAAACAAGCAATCAATATCAATATATAACAGATAATATATAACAGGTAATTAACTGGCAGTTATATTCAATAATAAATTAAATAACTATTTAACTGGCAGTTTATATGCAAAAATAAATAAATAACAATTTAACTGGCAATCTATATGCAATGAATAATTAAATAAAAATTTAGTTAAATAAATGAAATTTAACCGAGATGATGATAAAAATATGCCAAACAGTCCTAAATAAATTCTAATCACACCTTAAATTAATTTAACAAACATAAGAAATTTTAGAAGTTGTGAGTGGGTTAAATTAATTTAACAAACATAAGAGATTTTAGAAGTTGTGAGTGGGTTAAAACACCCACCTTTTGAATTTAAATTGAATTTAAATTCAATTTAAATCCAAAATTTGAACAGTCTTCGAATTCGTCCAAACCTGCGCCAAAATGTCCGGAATTCCAATACGAACCTAGCGGAGAAAACTGCACGTAATACGGATATAGTATGAGAGAGTTATTTAATTTAGATCGATTGAAATTGAAATTTAAATCATAACACAAAACAAAAATAATTAATAATATAATTACCACATCACTCTCCCCCTTTCTCACGCAAAACCATTCCACACGGCTACAGTAAAACACACGGCTACAGCTAACACGACATCGTCATCCACATCGAACCCTAGCACGCGCTACACAGTTGAAGCCGTCGCCATCATCCTCGAAACGCCACCCACCTCGTCGCCGTGCCACGTGCTTCCAGACCCACCGAACCTTCGCCTGCGACGTCAGGACCCACGGTGCCGCCACTGTTTCGCCAACCCTAGGCAAATTTTCTAGCCTAATCAAACCATTAATACGACAAATTGACAACACCGATGAGCAGTACTTGGTCCCCTCTACACAACCCTGCCCTCGATCGAACGATCAGACGAATTTTGATCGCGGCGTGATGAACGGCCGTTGATTGATTCGCAAATTCTGGGCAAACGGTATACCAAATTGAAAAACGAATCATACCAGAGGATTATGCTCTTCGAGAGCTTCATATTGATATAAATTCGATAGGGTTTGTGGAGTTTGAATTTTGGCTTTGATTTTTGAATTGGATTGGTATTTGGGAATTTAGGGTTTGCAGCCATTGAAGTAAGGAGGTGAATAGAACGTATAGAAATGAGAAACAGAGACTGCTAGAGTTTATAGCAGGTTATATATTGGCAGGGTTGACATTTGAATGGATGGATAAGATAGATTTACGAGCTAACGCCAAAGTGGCCCAAAAAGCCCGTTTCGACTCCAGAATGAAATTGGGTCAACCCATATACCAAAATAGATGTTTTTAAATATTTTAAACGCGATGGAACAAGTTTCAAGTCCAAATTACATCGTATGAAGAAGTTATGCTCAAATCAATATTTTTCAAATTGATTTCAATTAATTTCAATTTCATAAATTTCAAGGCGTTTCGAGTCCGTACGATGAAACGACAGGTCCAATCGATACGAAACTTGAAATCCTATAACAATTCACCGTTAGGATCCGATGAAACTGGGTTCGTCGAAATCCGAGTCAGTGGCCAAAATGGCTATTTTTCCATTAATTAAATAAATTAATAATTAATTAAATCAAATTTTCATTTTAAATTCTATAATTGACCAATTTAATCATTTTTAAATTTCTTAGTCCTTTATACTAATTTAAACAATTTAGGTGTCCATTTAGAGTTAATTAATTCATCAATTCCAGTATTAACCTCAATTTATTGAATTCAGAATTTATAAATAAATTTTCAAAAATTCCATTTAATTACATCAATCAAAATTATATCCATTCATTATTGTCAAATAGATGGATTTCATTGGATTCAAAACTATTGCATTAATATTTTCTTATTCCATCTTCATTTCAATTAACGAAAAATTTAATGTTTAATTCTACTTATCTCAATAAACTCAATTATTTAACTTAAATTTCAAATAAATAAATAAATCCTGATTCCCATTCTTTAAATTCACTATTTATCATATTATCATCTTAGGTACCATTTATTTTGGTATATATCCAGATACATTAACATTTTTTCCAATTTCTTTATCTCAATTGCATAACATTTAATTTACATTAATGTAACATTCAATTTGAATTTTATTGCAATTGATTACCCATTTTAATTCAATAGACTAAATCAATGGTTCACTTATAATAATTGTTTTACATTCATTACATTAGTGCTCCCATTCCATCCTTTGTTTATCGACTATTATGTCTCCATTTACTATATTTTGTTCAATTCACACTTCCGTTATTATACTAATAATCACTAAAGTAACGTTTATCCATAAACATTATAATTACTTAACGGACATTGATTTTATTCAATGACCATTTATTATACTTTAAATTCCTTAATTAAATTTTACTGCTTACATTTTGCTTTCATATATTCAATTTGTAACTAAGTATACATCTGCATTATTTCAATTGATTTGACTTGCATTCAATTTATTAATAATTACCTTAGTTACATTAACGTAATATTAGATTATAAATTTTTGTAACCGATTTCCAATTTAAAATCAACCAGCTACAAAATAGGTAACATCCAAAATCGTTACCGTTAATACTTTAGTCGCATTAATAGCTTTTATTATTCACAAATCAAAGTTTCCATTTATTAAATCAACCAATTCATATTATGAATAAAATTAACATTACTTCAATTTATATTAACAAAACGTTAAATTTGGATTTATTGTAATTGAGTTTATTTACACATTAAATAGATAAACCTATATTAATTGTCACCTATTTGCTTTCCATTGCCTTTATAGACTCGTTACTTATCAACCCAGATTATTATTCCATATATGCACTAATTTATTCCATTCTATTTATGATATCCATTGCATTACATACTTCAATATTTCATACATCAATTACTACCTTATAAATAAATCTATGTTCCTATTTAATTTATGTTTATTAAAAATTTATTTTAAATTTCAATTAATAATAGGTAACATACAATAAACATTACCGTTATCCTTTAATCACATAAATAAGCTTTTATTACTTACACATCAATGTTGCCATTTATTTTCATACTGCTAATTACGTTCACTTATTATTCACTCTTTCCGTTATTTCATAAATCATCATAAAGTAACAGTTAATTACTTTTCTTTAAATTGGAAATTCATTCAAATTCATAAAGTATTAACTTTAAATAACCCCGTTACATTTCCTCTTAACTATTTTCATTATTGCATCACAACTTTTATTAAAAATTCGCAAAATTTTTATTTTCTTCAATTTTAAAATTTCAAAATCTCATTAAATTAACAATTTCAATTATTGAAAATTTACGGGTCGTTGCAAACAGGCTATAAGGCGCGGTCTTTTGTTGTTATTGAGAATCAACTCTTCATTTTCTAAGAGTTTAATTAACTCTGTATTTTCTATCTTTTTGAAGAATAGAAGAAGATTACTTTCATCGATGAGATGTTGCTGATATAAGGAGATCATATCCTGGACTGTCATTTCAGCTTCCATCTCTTTGATTTTTGTGTTATCTATCTCATAAAGTCTAAGTAATTCTAGAAAATCTTTTAAATCGGATGTTTGCATTTGAGAAAATATTGTTTTCAAATGGCTATGTTCAGCTGTGTTATCAGTGAACAACTCTACATCTTTTAAATCTAGAGCTTCAGACCTAGATGTAAAAGAATGCTGTGATAATTTAGACACTATTTTCTAGGTTTCTTGAAAATTTTCTCTTTCTGGGATATTGTATGCTTTAATCCCAAATAAGCTTCTTCTAGTTGAGTTAACCAGAAATTTGCAGCTTTATGGTCTGCAGATTGGATGGCTTTAAAGCATCCGTTGGAATTGTAATATAAATTTGTAACATTCCTGATTTTTAAGCCTAATTAATTGGTAATTAATTTAAAATTTTGTTTAATTTGGAATTAATTATGAATTAATTGGGAAAATTTCCATAATAAATATTTTAGAAATAAAATTGGATTAAATTGAAGGATAAAAAAATTAAAATATATTGTAAATATGATTTTGGGTTAAAATTCAAAAATAAGTATTTCATAAAATTGTATTTGGATTTTCCAAAATTAAATAAGATGTATGTTTATTTATTTATATATATGGATTTTAATTAGGAATTTGATTTACAAAATTCAAGTATAAGTATTTTATAAATAAATATTGAATTTATTAAACTTTATGTTTCAAGGAACTAATATATATGGATAAATATACATGTAGATATTTGTTAATAATGAACAATTTGATTTCAAATCATTTGTTTTTAAATTATATAAATATAAAATAAAATGTAGACAAGAATTAATAAAAGATTTACAATACTTTTCTTTTATAGTTAGTATATATGTAAATAAACATTTAAGCTTTGATATGAACATATTTTTTTAGTATAAGTATAAATTTAAAAAAAATTACATACATATGTATCTTTTGAAAATATAAAACATAGGTTAATATGAAAAGAAATGTTTTGTAAATATAAAGCTAAGAGGGTTTAAAACAAAATTTATAATTAAATTAACAAAAGGGATTTAAACATAAAATGTTTGGATGTTAACAAGTGTAAGAAGACAAACATAAGAAATTAACAAATGTAAATTTATGAGACAAGTGGCAAAAGAAATAAACTTTTCTTTTAATTTGAAATTAGAAAAGAAAAAAAATCATGCATGGGAAAAAAAGAAAATCAAAAGGAAGATTAAACCAGTTAAACAAATCTGGAAACAAATAAGATCAAAGCAGAAAAGAAGAAATCAAGAAATCAAGATTTAAGCTTGGGATCAAATCTGTAATCAATGCTAGATCAAAGCTCAATAACAAATCAAAGCAAATACCAGTTCAGATCAAACCTGGAAGCAAAAAGGAAATGAAAATGCAAATCAAAAGCATTTTAAACATCAGTAATTTCAAAATCCAACCTGGTGATTAAAGAAACTTAAAACCAAAGATCAAGATAGACCAGATTCAACTTCAACAAATTCAAAGTAGCAAGTTCATTTCATTTCTAGTCTCCCGATCATCTCAGATCTAATAAACAACACATGGGTTCGATTCAAACTCAAATGCATAAGGGTTAATTCCAGATTTCAGAACAAAATCTGTCCTCTGTTCTTTCTGGAAGTCAGGTGAGCAAACATCATTTTAAACCCTTAATATGTTTATATCTAAGTAGTATGTGATGATCTTTGAAGCTGTGATGTAAAATATGATTTTATGATTGAGTAAATATGCCTTCATTTTTGTAGAAAATGTATGTTTATGCCTGTATATAGGAAACAGGTTCCTGTTCTAGTTACAGGATTTTAGAAACTCATTCAAAAATTCAAAAAAACTAATCCTCCAATCTCCTTTAAGCTTTGGTATCCGAATGAGAAATGATTGTAAAATCGTAACATTTTATTTAAAAATAATTTTAAGTCTTTAAGTTGAATATTTATTTCAATGTGTGTGTGTGTGTGTGTGTGTGTGTGTGTGTGTATATCAGTGATGATTTAAAAATAAGCCTAAAATCAAATGTTTTGAATTTTAAGTTTGATCATACGAATGGATTAGTTTTTCAAAATCGTGATTTTTAACGACCATTTCATAATTTTCAAGTTTATATTTGGTGAGAAAATTTGAGTTAATCAGTAAATGGGTTTTGTTCAATTTCTGGTGATCACGACGACATTGAGCCTCGGGGTTGATGATGAAGGTAGCTTGTAGGTTGTTGTTCCTCAGAAAAATAATCACCTGATTTATAGATCAGTGAGGTGGTGGGGCGAAGATGTTTTAGGGTTCAAGGACCCGTTCTGGTAGATGATGTTTGAGAGTCAATCGCGGCGACTTGGTCGCATCGAGCTTGACCAGAGCGAAAGAGAACTGCAGCGTGGACAGTGGTGAGGTTTTGAGTTGGTCGAGGTGATCACTAGTGATCGGAGATAGGAGGAGCAGGGTGGTTTCGATGGTCAGGTTTGGGTCCTGTTAGTGTTAAGTAGCTTGATATTGAGTTCGACGTAGTTAAGACAATTTGGGCGGTAGGGTCGTCGGAGGAGGTGGTCATGGACTTGAGGATGGACGCGGCGATCATCGAAGTGAGTCAGAGCATTTGTACATGTGCATGACATATCCTGTTTGTCAGGATTAAAAGCAGGAAGGGAAGATGAGTTCTCGTGTTCAGATAAAAGATATGTTTGCTCGGGATTTCGATAATTTAGCTCGTGTAGTTGCTCGAGTAAAACGGGATTTGGACCGGGTTGCTGAAATGATGACAGGGTTTTAAGTTGAAAATATAACTAGTTTTAAAAGTCTTAAATTTAATTAGTTTAAACAATTTTCTAATCAATGCTTTTCAATTAAACTTGTTTTATTTAAGTTAGAAATTAATTAAAGGTTTTAAAATATTCTTTTAATTTCAACTAAGTTTAAAAAGAGTTTTATTCTATTTATATAAACTTTGTTTTTGAAAATAAACTTAATATTTTGATTAAGTAAATGATTAAAAAGGATGAGGTGTTTTAATCTTCAATTGAACTTAAAGAGTTTAAGTTAAATTATATGATTATGTTAAATTCATTTTAAAGGTTATCACTTAATGAAATTAAGGAGTAATTACTTTGTGTAATTATATTAAAGAATTAAGATTAATTAATGAAAGTGATTAGAGGAAAATTTATGTGATTAATTAAAAGAATAATTACTTAATAAAGGTGATTTAAAGGTTAATTACTTGATTCATTTAAGGATAATTAAATTAATGAGATTAACTACGTAAAAGGAAATTAATTAATTAAAGATGAATTAATTAAGATTAAAGTAAATCAACCAAGTGATTAAATGATAATTACTTAATTTATTTATGTGATTAAGGATAATCACTTATTATAATTAATCTAAGATGATTAATTAAATGACAATTAATTAAGGGTTAATTAATTAATGTAATTAATCAAAGGATAATTAAATAAGGGCTAACTAATTAATGCAATTAATTAGGACAATTAATTAAAGAATAATTAAATAATTAGGGGTTAATTATTTAATGATTAAAAGTTTATTCAATTATTAATTAAGGTTAATCAATTTATAATTTAAAGTTAACTAATTTATAATTGATTAATTAACCTGGGTTAGTGGTTAATCCGGTTTCAATTAATCAGATAATCAATTGATCTTCCTTATGGATGATTGTATTCTATTGAATGCTGTGAATTGTTTGATATCTCTACTGTGTGATGCTTTGTGATTTGAATTGTTTTAATTCAAGCTGTGATGAATGTAATTTATTTATCTATAACGCATTTATATTATCTATTTGTGATTCTGTGTATATTGATAAGCGTTATAGGATTATACCGCTTATCGATATTGCTATGATTGTATCTGTGATGATTGTATGATGTCGCACTATTGGGTAAAACCCCTGGACTACACCTTACACACACAAATATGGATTGCACAAGGAAATTGGTTAAGTCATAGATTTTTGAAATGGTTTTTAAATTGAATTTTGAATCCAAATGGCTTTGGAAATGAATTTGGGTTAAATGTGAAAAGGCTTTTGAAAAGGTGTTTTCAAAGATAAAAGTTATTTTGAAATAACTTAATATAGTTTTGAAATTTAAAATAATTTGATTTGAATTCAAAGATTTGAAATTGAACTCTATATTTGGAAATTAACGTGTAAAAAGGTTTTATATGTTATAAATGTGTTTATATGGGAAAACCATTTTAAAAGTATTGTTTTGGGAATTTGAATTTAACTCAAGTTTTATACTTGAAGCGCTTTTACTTGTGCAGATGTAATCGGATTTTTCTGAAATGAAAACTATCTGTTTTCAAATAATAATAGCTTTCATATAGAGAAAGGATTTCCAATTTGTGTTGAAAAGATTTCAAGTTTAAAATGGAATGGTTTTGAAAGCTAAGAATGAATCTTTGTGAAAGATAATTGAATCTTATTTTGAAATTGAAGAAGATCTAGAAGGTGTATCTTTTGTATAAACGTTTGAAATGGAAATAGTTTCTAAAAGCTATGAATCTTTGGAAATGGTTTTGAAAGCTATTAGTTGAGTTTTGAGTTAAAGATTGGATGAGTTAATTCACTTTGAAAGGGAATGTGTTTTGAAAGGCTATGAATGAATCTTTGTGAAAGATTGGTGAACTTTGTGAAATAAATCTTTTTGTTTAAAGATTTGGAAATGGTAATTTGTTTAAACCATTTGAAAGAAAGGTTTGGGTTAAAGTTGTGAGTTAACTGAGATCCCATTATCCATATGATTTTTAAATATTGCGCTTATTATTTGGTTTAGCCGGGAGAGGATCTTGTGTCATATAACCCATTCTGAATAGTGATACGACAATATGGATAGCATTTGAAGACCAGTGGTGAAGACCGTGTATTTTCGAGAACGAAAGGATAACCTGTGATTGTCTCTGCACTGAGTCGCGCCGGTATAGAGATTTCCTAAGTGATGGGAAGTCCGATCGGGATTGTGAATACTCGGATTGCAAGGGCTTCTTCGGAAGTGCCTTCGGTTCTGTTCGAACCCGGAACATACTTGTATGGATGTGTGTCTGACATTACACCTTGAGATGTAAAACCAGTTTCTATCAAATACATTTCTGTTTGGTGGCGGAGATTTTTTCTCTTAGCTTAACACCCTTCTCTGAGACGTACGAGCTCAGAGGTTATGTAGTTGATGGTTACCTAGTAATACATTCCCAATTTGGTAATGTGGCATACGAAGTGCTGCTGATCATTTGTTGATCAAAGCATGACTTTGTGAAAAAGTGTAGCTTTTTGAACGAGACTACATCAGGACCTCACAACCCGGTAATGGTAGAAACAGGGAAGATGTGGCAAGGTTGCAGGGGTCGCACCCCTAGGGTATGTCCATTCCTTCTGGAAAAAGGTGGTATCATGTTATGGAGCCCGGATACTTAACTCATGTGGATGCTGTAAATTTTATTACTGTGTGATGTTGCTTTGTGATTGAGGGCCCTTGGATAAAGAAACGACCGGGGGTGGCATATCTTAGGTTTTGCTCCCAGGAAAGGAGTAAACCGGCCTTGTGTTGGCAGAGAGCAAGGTAAGTTTTCGAGGCGTCCCTCCAGAGGCATACCCATGTGGCAATGGAAAGTTCCTTGGCCTAACCATTTGTTGGAAATCCAATCATCCAACACGAGCCCTTTACGATTTCAGTTGTATTACATGCCACCTCAGGTGGTAGCTATAGTAGGCATAGTATAATGGTACCTATGCTGGCTAAGATTAATATTATACCTTTGAAATGTTTTCCACTATGCGCTAATAATAATATCAAAATGGTTTTCGCTATCAAGCATTTTTGACTATCATAAATAGAATCTCCTCCAATTCTGCGTTTGCATGGTGTGTGTCGCGGGAGGCCTTATGCTAGTTTCATTTTCCAAAAAAAAAACATTGCGGATTTTAATGTTTTTAAAAAAAAATTGTTGTTTGTTTTAAAGATAAAACTGTTTTTGTTTGCTCATACCAGTCCCATGACTGACCCGTAGTTTATTGTTCCTTTCCTAAACTCTGGGTGCCTACAATTTTCCACACAGGCAGTCTAGAGTTAGGTTTTTCAGATAGTCGAGTAGTAGGAGTAGAGTCGATAGCTTTCATCCTTATTTTGGCGATAACAATTTCGAGATCGCATTTTCTTAAGCCAACTTGATAATGGTTCTCGCTTATTGGATTGGAGATCTTTGGAGTTTGGCATTGAAGACATTATCTTTCCGCTATAGTTGCCTAGTTTGCTTTATCTTCTACTGTTGTTTCTTTCCACTGCTATTTCTTGTATCTCTGATGTATATTGATATTCATTGTATCATCGTATATTGTATTCATTGTTGTATCAATGATATTATTCATTTCTTCCGCCGTGTTGTATATTTAATGTGTTATAAGCTCCGACGAGCCAGATTCGACGTTTGAATTTGCGGCATTCGAGTAAAAGTGAAGTACGGGTGTCGATTTTCGAAGGTCGAGTCAGGGTCGTCACAGTTGGTATCAGAGCTGAAGGTTGAAACTTTAGCTCAGGAGTATAATACATTAGGTAGCTCATCAGAGATAGGGCGAAGTATACCCTAGAATGAGTATCCTAAGATATCCGTCTGTATGCCTCAGTAAATTCTCTTACTATCCACTGATAGTGAGTATGAGTGCAAGAAGAGGACGAGATAGGGGAGGGGAATATACCACTATGGTCAATACCCTATAACAACAACGGAAACAATCTTTCTTAATCAATCTTCTTTGATCATCATTCGATTTTCAATTCTTTGATGGTATCTGGCAGCTCTAGGAAGAAGCTTTGATATATTTGCATGGGACATAAACTCCAGATGGGTCAGAATTGTTTGTTTGGATGAATTGTTTATTTTGGTTGCTATGGTTGATAGGTATATTTTGGTTGTTTAAAATAAAAGTTTTGGGATTGTATCCATATATCTGTTTATTCTTTGGGTCCCGACATATTCTATGAATGGTTAGTTATCCTTCGAACTGATTAATACCCCTGCATACTTCATAGATCTGGATGGCCAGAGTATTTCGTGGAGTGTTAAATAGATTCATTCTTGTATCTATTGATGATGTTCTGATTTGGTAAGCCAAATTCAGAATTGATATTCAGCTTGATTTGGTGATTCATCTCTCAATCTTTCTATTTTCTTCTATTGTCTCCCTGTCTTTCAAACGAGGACGAAGTTTCCTAAGGGGGGAATCTGTAACATTCCTGATTTTTAAGCCTAATTAATTGGTAATTAATAAAAAAATTGGTTTAATTTGGAATTAATTATGAATTAATTGGGAAAATTTCCATAATAAATATTTTAGAAATAAAATTGGACTAAATTGAAGGATAATTTTTTTTAAAATATATTGTAAATAAGATTTTGGGTTAAAATTCAAAAATAAGTATTTCATAAAATTGTATTTGGATTTTCCAAAATTAAATAAGATGTATGTTTATTTATTTATATAAATGGATTTTAATTAGGAATTTGATTTACAAAATTCAAGTATAAGTATTTTATAAATAAATATTGAATGTATTAAACTTTATGTTTCAAGGAACTAATATATATGGATAAATATACATGTAGATATTTGTTAATAATGAACAATTTGATTTCAAATCATTTTTTTTAAATTATATAAATATAAAATAAAATTTAAAAAAGAATTAATAAAAGATTTACAATACTTTTCTTTTATAGTTAGTATATATGTAAATAAACATTTAAGCTTTGATATGAACATATATTTTTTAGTATAAGTATATATTTAAAAATATATACATACATATGTATCTTTTGAAAATATAGAAACATAGGTTAATATGAAAAGAAATGTTTCGTAAATATAAAGCTAAGAGGGTTTAAAACAAAATTTATAATTAAATTAACAAAAGGGATTTAAACATAAAATGTTTGGATGTTAACAAGTGTAAGAGCACAAACATAAGAAATTAACAAATGTAAATTTATGAGACAAGTGGCAAAAGAAATAAACTTTTCTTTTAATCTGAAATTAGAAAAGAAAAAAAATCATGCATGGGAAAAAAAGAAAATCAAAAGGAAGATTAAACCAGTTAAACAAATCTGGAAACAAATAAGATCAAAACAGAAAAGAAGAAATCTGGAAATCAAGATTTCAGCCTGGGATCAAATCTGTAATCAATGCTAGATCAAAGCTCAACAACAAATCAAAACAAATACCAGTTCAGATCAAACCTGGAAGCAAAAAGGAAATGAAAATGCAAAGCAAAAGCATTTTAAACATCAGCAATTTCAAAATCCAACCTGGTGATTAAAGAAACTTAAAACCAGAGATCAAGCGTAGACCAGATTCAACTTCAACAAATTCAAAGTAGCAAGTTCATTTCATTTCCAGTCTCCAGATCATCTCAGATCTAATAAATAACACATGGATTCGATTCAAACTCAAATGTATAAGGGTCAATTCAAGATTTCAGAACAAAATTTGTCCTCTGTTCTTTTTGGAAGTCAGGTGAGTAAACATCATTTTAAACCCTTAATATGTTTATATCTAAGTAGTATGTGATGATCTTTGAAGCTGTGATGTGAAATATGATTTTACGATTGAGTAAATATGCCTGCATGTTTGTAGAAAATGTATGCGTATGCCTGTATATAGGAAACAGGTTCCTGTTCTTGTTACAGGATTTTAGAAACTCATTCAAAAATTCAAAAAAACTAATCTTCCAATCTTCTTTAGGCTTTGGTATCCGAATGAGAAATGATTGTAAAATCGTAACATTTTATTTAAAAATAAATTTAAGTCTTTAAGTTGAATATTTATTTCAATATGTATATATATATATCAGTGATGATTTAAAAATAAGCCTAAAATCAAATGTCTTGATAGGAGGAACAGGGTGGTTTCGATGGTCAGGTTTGGGTCCTGGTAGTGTTAAGTAGCTCGATTTTGAGTTCAACGTAGTTGAGACAATTTGGACGATAGGGTCGTCGTCGGAGGGGGTCGTGGACTTGAGGATGGACGCAGCGATCATCGTAGTGAGTCGAAGCATTTGTACATGTGCACGGCATATCCTGTATGTCAGGATTAAAAGCAGGGAGGAAGGGAAGATGAGTTCTCGTGTTCGAGCTCGGTGAGTCGATGGTTTGACTCGAAGTAGATAAAAGATATGTTTTGCTCGGGATTTCGATAATTTGGCTCGTGTAGTTGCTCGAGTAAAACGGGATTTGGCCCGAGTTGCTGAAAATGATGACAGGGTTTTAATTTTAAAATATAACTAGTTTTAAAAGTCTTAAATTTAATTAGTTTAAACAATTTTCTAATCAAGGCTTTTCAATTAAACATGTTTTATTTAAGTTAGAAATTAATTAAAGGTTTTAAAATATTCTTTTAATTTCAACTAAGTTTAAAAAGAGTTTTATTCTATTTATATAACCTTTGTTTTTAAAAATAAACTTAATATTTTTATTAAGTAAATGATTAAAAAGGATGAGGTGTTTTAATCTTCCATTGAACTTAAAGAGTTTAAGTTAAATTATATGACTATGTTAAATTCATTTTAAAGGTTATCACTTAATGAAATTAAGGAGTAATTACTTTATGTAACTATATTAAGAAATTAAGAATTAAGATTAATTAATGAAAGTGATTAGAGGAAAATTTATGTGATTAATTAAAAGAATAATTACTTAATAAAGGTGATTTAAAGGTTAATTACTTGATTCATTTAAGGATAATTAAATTAATGAGATTAACTACTTAAAAGGAAATTAATTAATTAAAGATGAATTAATAAAGATTAAAGTAAATCAACCAAGTGATTAAATGATAATTACTTAATTTATTTATGTGATTAGGGATAATCACATATTATAATTAATCTAAGATGATTAATTAAATGACAATTAATGAAGGTTTAATTAGTTAACGTAATTAATCAAAGGATAATTAATTAAGGGCTAATTAATTAATGTAATTAATTAAGGATAATTAAATAAAGAATAATTAAATAATTAGGGGTTAATTATTTAATGATTAAAAGTTTATTCAATTATTAATTAAGGTTAATCAATTAATAATTTAAAGTTAATTAATTTATAATTGATTAATTAACCTGGGTTAGTGATTAATCTGGTTTCAATTAATCAGATAATCAATTGATCTTCCTTATGGATGACTGTATTCTATTGAATGCTGTGAATTGTTTGATATCTCTACTGTGTGATGCTTTGTGATTTGAATTGTTTTAATTCAAGCTATGATGAATGTGATTTATTTATCTATAATGCATTTATATTATCTATCTGTGATTCTGTGTATATAGATAAGCGTTATAGGATTATACCGCTTATCGATATTGCTATGATTGTATCTGTGATGATTGAATGATGTTGCACTATTGGGTAAACCCCCTGGACTACACCTTACACACACAAATATGGATTGCACGAGGAAATTGGTTAAGTCATAGATTTTTGAAATGGTTTTTAAATTGAATTTTGAATCCAAATGGCTTTGGAAATGAATTTGGGTTAAATGTGAAAAGGCTTTTGAAAAGGTGTTTTCAAAGATAAAAGTTATTTTGAAATAACTTAATAAAATTTTGTAATTTAAAATAGTTTGATTTGAATTTGAATTCAAAGACTTGAAAGTGAACTATATATTTGGAAATTATGGTGTACAAAGGTTTTGTAAGTTATAAATGTGTTTATATGGGTTTTAAAACCATTTTAAAAGTATTATTTTGGGAATTTGAATTTAACTCAAATTTTATACTTGAAGGGCTATTACTTGTGCAAATGTAATCGTATTTTTCTGAAATGAAAACTATCTGTTTTCAAATAACAATAGCTTTCATATAGAGAAAGATTTTCCAATTTGTGTTGAAAAGATTTCATGTTTAAAATGGAATGGTTTTGAAAGCTATGAATGAATCTTTGTGATAGATAATTGAATGTTGTTTTGAAACTGAAGAAGATCTAGAAGGTGTATCTTTTGTATAAAAGGTTTGAAATGGAAATAGTTTCTAAAAGCTATGAATCTTTGGAAATGGTTTTGCAAGCTATGAATTGAGTTTTGATTTAAAGATTGGATGAGTTAATTCAATTTGAAAGGGAAAGTGTTTTGAAAGGCTATGAATGAATCTTTATGAAAGATTGGTGAACTTTGTGAAATAAATCTTTTTGTTTAAAGATTTGGAAATGGTAATTTGTTTAAACCATTTGAAAGAAAGGTTTGGGTTAAAGTTGTGACTTAACTGAGATCCCACTATCCATATGATTTTTAAATATTGCGCTCATTATTCGGTTTAGCCGGAAGAGGACCTTGTGTCATATAACCCATTCCGAATAGTGATACGATGATATGGATAGCATTTGAAGACCGGTGGTGAAAATCAGGTATTTTCGAGAACAAAAGGATAACCTGTGTTTGTCTCTGCACTGAGTCGCGCCGGTACAGAGATTTCCTAAGTGATGGGAAGTCCGATCAGGATTGTGAATACTCGGATTGCAAGGGCTTCTTCGGAAGTGCCTTCGGTTATGTTCGAACCCGGAACAGACTTGTATGGATGTGTGTCTGACATTACACCTTGAGATGTAAAACCAGTTTCTATCAAATACATTTCTGTTTAGTGGCGGAGATTTATCCTCTTAGCTTAACACCCTTCTCTGAGACGTATGAGCTCAGAGGTTATGTAGTTGATGGTTACCTAGTGATACATTCCCAATTTGGTAATGTGGCATACGAAGTGTTGCCGATCATTTGTTGATCAAAGCATGACTTTGTGAAAAAGTGTAGCTTTTTGAACGAGACTGCATCAGGACCTCACAGCCCGGTAATGGTAGAAACAAGGAAGATGTGGCAAGGTTGCAGGAGTCGCACCCCTAGGGTATGTCCATTCCTTCTAGAAAAAGGTGGTATCATGGTATGGAACCCGGATACTTAACTCATGTGGACACTGTAAATTTTATTACTGTGTGATGTTTCTTTGTGATTGAGGGCCCACGGATAAAGAAACGACCGGAGGTGGCATATCTTAGGTTTTACTCCGAGGAAGGGAGTAAACCGGCCTTGTGTTGGTAGAGAGCAAGGTAAGTTTTCGGGGCTTCCCTCCAGAGGCATACCCATGTGGCAATGGGAAGTTCCTTGGCCTAACCATTTGTTGGAAATCCAATCATCTAGTACGAGCCCTTTACGATTGCAGTTGCATTACCTGCCACCTCAGGTGGTAGCTATAGTATGCATAATATAATGGTACCTATGCTGGCTAAGATTAATATTATACTTTCGAAATGTTTTCCACTATGCACTAATAATAATATCAAAATGGTTTTCGCGTATCAAGCATTTTTGACTATCATAAGGAGAAATCTTCTCCAATTCTGTGTTTGCATGGTGTGTGTAGTGGGAGGCCTTGTGGTAGTTTCATTTTCCAAAAAACATTGCAGATTTGAATGTTTTTAAAAAAAAATTGTTGTTTGTTTTAAAGATAAAACTGTTTTTCTTTGCTCATACCAGTCCCATGACTGACCTGGAG
The DNA here is from genome assembly GCA_030765085.1 of Allium cepa. Lineage (NCBI taxonomy): Eukaryota > Viridiplantae > Streptophyta > Magnoliopsida > Asparagales > Amaryllidaceae > Allium > Allium cepa. The sequence goes on from CM060938.1 coordinate 562,295,960, forward strand.
TTTATTGTTCCTTTCCTAAACTCTGGATGCCCACAATTTTCCACACGGGCAGTCTAGAGTTGGGTTTTTCAGATAGTCGGGTAGTAAGAGTAGAGTCGATAGCTTTCAGCCTTATTTTGGCGATAACAATTTTGAGATCGCATTTTCTTAAGCCAACTTGATGATGGTTCTCGCTTATCGGATTGGAGATCTTTGGTGTTTGGCATTGAAGACATTATCTTTCTGCTGTAGTTGCCTAGTTTGATTTATCTTCTGCTGTTGTTTCTTTTCGCTGCTATTGCTTGTATCTATGATGTATATTGATATTCATTGTATCATCGGATATTGTATTCATTGTTGTATCAATGATATTATTCATTTCTTCCGCTGTGTTGTATACTTAATGTGTTATAAGCTCCGGCGAGCTAGATTCGACGTTTAAATCTGCGGCATTCGAGTACAAGTGAAGTACGGGTGTCGATTTTCGAAGGACGAGTCAGCGTCGTCACAAAATTAGGATTCGATGCTTTCATCTCTAAGTTATACCAATCTTTGACCACAGCTGATATGTATGGTCTTTGCACTCCAGTGCGAGCAATTGCTTTTCCTTTGTTCATTGGAACAAAATTTTGAGTTGTATTGGAAGGTGTTGCCTTGCCTTTGTATGTTTGAGTGGTTTTGGTCTGTTGGACCTTTTCTTCATTTACTCCTGTGGGAGCATTGGTTTCTTCGGATTCTTGCGAAGACAAAGCCTATTTGGAGGTTTGCTTAGCTTATATGGATGATTTCACTTGTTGGAAATCTTCTTGTCTTTTCATAGTTTCTAATAATTCTTTAATTCTTTTTATGTCGTCTTCATCCATTTTTCATAACCTGGTAAGAAGATCAGCGGCAAAGTTAGTGTAGCCTGGAATGTATTTGACATCATAGTTATAAATTTCTAAATACATAGCTAATCTAATTCTCCGAAGGTTTTCCTCTGGATTGTTTACAGTTTTCTTTTTTAAGAATTGAGCAACATATTTGTTATCTGTTTCTATTACAAACTGTCTATGCAGAAGTAGATTCATAAACTTTTGATTGCTAAATTAATAGCTAGTAATTTTTTGTCATATGTAGCATAATTAATATGGGGTTTGCTAAACTTTCCAGAGGAATATGCTACAACTTCTTTTTGTTTAGCAATTAATACTCCTGCCCAAAAATTATCAGAAGCGTCAGTTTGTAGTGTAAGTAATTCTTCATCTGAAGGAAAATAAAGGATCTTTTAATCCTTTATTAGGTCTTTAATTTTTTGTATTTCTTCTTCTTCTTGCTTTTGTAAGGTAATAGGAATTTTGTCCATGTTCCATCTTCTTGGTTGTTCTCTATTATGTTGTTTATATTTGGCTTGTTCATCAGTAAGCCTTTTCTGTAAATTTTGGGTCTTAGCTGATAAATTAGGAATAAATTTTCTATCGTAGTTTAATAATCCTAAGAAATTTGGAGTGCTTTTAATTTTTTAAATGTATTGGGAAAATCTTTAATTTTAGTATAAATGTGTTGTTGTAATTCTATTTGTCCATTTTAAATTCTTTTTCCAAGAAAATCTATTTCTTTTTTAAATAATTCAATTTTTTAAGACTTAGAGTAACACCTTTTTGAAGTAATATTTGAACAACTGCTAGAAGATGTTGTTTATGTTCTTTTGCAGAATTAGAGAAAACAAGGATGTCGTCTATACAGACAGATACAAAAGGTAAATGTCCGAACATAGAATTCATCCATTTTTGAAATATTTGGGGTGAGTTTTTAATCCAAAAGGCATAATTAACCATTCAAAATGTCCTTGTGAGAAATTAAAGGCAGTTAACTCTATGGACTGTTTATCAGCAAGTTTTAATTGCCAAAAACCTGATTTTGCATCAAATTTACTATAATATTTTGCTCCTTAGATTTGTTTTGTTAGATGTTCAGCAGAAGGAATAATATATCCATCAAATTTTGTATAGCTATTAAGTTTTCTGTAGTTTATTACCATTCTAGCTTTTCCTCTTTTAATTTCTGCATGATTTCTTACTAAGAAAGCTCGGGATGAGTGGGTACTGAAACTTTTCTGTATTAATTTTAAATTTGATAGGTCTTTTATTTGTTTCGCAAATTCTTCTTTGTCAGTTGGTGATACCATGATATTGTTAACTCAGGCTTTGGCATCTTTGTATTGTTCCATTAATTCAATTTTACAATACCTTGGTGCTTTGTCAAACCATTTTAATGGATTTTCCGAATAAAAGGGTTCTAACATATTATGTATTAATATTTAAATTCGTTGGTGGTTGGTATATTGTATGTACAAACTTTTGGTTGTATGATTTTCGGTGTTTTTATATGTTCAACTAATGTAACAGGTTTTTCACCACGCTGTGCTGCTGGAGTATAAAGTGGTGCAATTGTAGCGAGTAGCGTTACTCGAGGCACAAGAACGCCATATAATTCAAAATAATATTTGTTGAATGGAGGGATATGTCTTAAATTGTCCATTCCAAGGATGCAATCACTATCAAATTCCTTTGGTAGTAATGCAAAGTCAAAACTGTATATTTTATCATTTCCATGTATATCAGGTATTTGTACCTGTAAGTTTTTTCTTTATGAGTAACAGGGACTTGTCTTCCTATAAAATTATTTAGCATTCCTTTTTTGTCTAAAGGTACCCAGAGTTCCTGGGGAATAAATATTTCTCATAGTAAATTAGCTTCTGCACTAGAGTCCAGTAACGCATGCACCGTGAATTCTTGATATTCAGGGATACCTATCGTTATTGGAAGATATATATGTAACTAAGCCTTTCTTTTAAGATCTATGGATCTAATCATGATGTTTTATATTTTCTATAGGAACCTTTATGGCCATTCGGTTATATTCCTATTCTTTTTGTTTTTCAAGTATTCTCATTATTCTTCCTTCTATTGGATTTTCTTGTTTAAAGCTCATGCGATGATTGATACTTTTTAATATATCAGGAGTTAATTCAACATCAGACATTTTATTGTATGATTGAGTTCTTTTTAATGTGTTAGGTGAATTTGTATTTTCTCCATTATTCTTGGTTATGGTGGAAATGGTATTTCCTGATGCTATAAAATATTCTGTAGGTAATTATGTTCTTGGTTTAAGTGATTTCACAAAAACTTGAATTTCATTATCGAATTTTAAATGCCTTTTGTCAATTAATCTTGTGCAATTATAGCGGGTAGCGTTACTCGAGGCACAAGAACGCCATCTAATTGAAAATAATATTTGTTGAATGGAGGGAGATGTCTTAAATTGTCCATCCCAAGGATGCAATCACTATCAAATTCCTTTGGTAATAATGCAAAGTCAAAGTTGTATATTTTATGATTTCCATGTATATCAGGTAGTTGTACCTGTAAGTTTTTTGCTTTATGAGTAACAGGGACTTGTCTTCCCATGAAATCATTCAGCACTCATTTTTTGTCTAAAGGTACCCAGAGTTGCTGGGGAATAAATATTTCTTGTAGTAAACTGGCTTCGGCACCAGAGTCCAATAAAGCATGCACCATGAATTCTTGATATTCAGGGATACATATCGTTATTGGAAGATATATATGTAACAGTGCCTTTCTTTTAAGATCTATGGATCTAATCATGATGTTTTATATTTTCTGTAGGAACCTTTATAACCATTTGGTTTGATTCCTGTTCCTTTTGTTTTTCATGTATTCTCATTGTTCTTCCTTCTATTGGATTTTCTTGTTTAAAGCTCATGCGATGACTGATACTTTTTAATATATCAGGAGTTAATTCAACATCAGACATTTTATTGTATGATTGAGTTCTTTTTAATGTGTTGGGTGAATTTGTATTTTCTTCATTATTCTTGGTTATGGTGGAAATTCCTGATGCTATAAAATATTATGTAGGTAATTGTATTCTTGATTTAAGTAATTTCACAGAAACTTGAATTTCATTATCGAATTTTAAATGTCTTTTGCCAATTAATCTGGGTTGGATTGTTTCTCCTAATCCGACTTCGAATAGTTTAACAAATTGTTTAGGTGTAATAGTGTAACGACCTGATTTTTCGACGCCCGAAAGTCGACATTTATACGTCCACTGTATCAAATGTCGCACAGTCGAATGCCAGAAAACCGAACCGTTAGGGTTAAATAAGAAGAGGTAGAAGAAGAAACGGAAACAATAACAGAATCTCACATATCGCAGCCGAACAAATATAATAGATAAATAAATATATTTAAATAGAATTACTATATCAGTTATTACATTACATTTTCAGAGTGTCACAACAACAAGCAATGGAAAAGAAATACTATATACTAGTTGATACGCCACGCCATCCAGCTTGCCTCCAGATCTCTACAGCAGTTCCTGAATTCCAGAATGACCTGATAACTGAACTCTAGGCTGCCCGTATGGAAAATTATGGGCACCCAGAGTTTAGAAAGGGAACAATAAACTCCAGGTGCCCATAATTTTCCACACGGGCAGCCTAGAGTCAGGTTATCAGGTCATTCTGGAATTCAGGAATTGCTGTAGAGATCTGGAGGCAAGCTAGATGGCGTGGCGTATCAACTAGTATATAGTATTTCTTTTCCGTTGTTTGTTGTTGTAACACTCTGAAAATGTAATGTAATGACTGATATAGTAATTCTGTTTAAAGATATTTATTTATCTATCATATTTGTTCGGTTGCGATATGTGAGATTCTTTTATTGTTTTCGTTTCTTCTTCTACCTCTTCTTCTTTAACCCTAACGATTCGGTTTTCTGGCATTCGACTGTGCGACATTTGATACAGTGGACGTATAAATGTCGACTTTCGGGCGTCGAAAAATTGGGTCTACAAATTTGGTATCAGAGCATTTGGTTAAGCGACAACCTTGGCTCTGTTGGGTGTTACTCATTAGAGATAGAGTCAGTAGTATTCTAGAATGAGTTTGAGTGTAATAATAGATAAGAGTGCATATTGTTAGTGAATATAAAATTGTTTTATATTGTGATGATTGGTTTGCCGAGTGGTATATGGATTCTGGTCGATATAGTCCGTACAACTCTATCAATAGGGATCTCTAAACACTCGTACAGAACAATTCGACACGATATTGTTTTAAAAGTAGGGTAAATGAAATAACTTTACCCAAAACTATTTTGTATATAAAAAGAATAATTTTCCATAAATTATTATGGTATATGGTTGATTGTTTGTTAGGAAGTGATAATATTTAATTATTATCATTGAAATTGAATAAGAAATTGGAATCATAATCAAAAGTTTAGAAATAAAATCCATATACAAATGAGATTTGCAAATATAAATTGTAAACGTAATTTATAATTTGAAATAGATTCCAGAAAAGAATTTGAAAGGATTTGAAGTTTTGAGATTTGGGAAAGATTAAATTCCTTTTTAGTTTGGAAATGATTTTCAAAAGTTTTAAAAAAAATGTTTTGAAGGGATAAAAGCTCTAAACTATTTTTGGTCGCTGGAAAATAACTTCGGTGATGACTCCAGCATCATCAATGTTCATTTTTGAGTTTCCAAAAGAGGAATTGCTGCCAAATTGTTTTAAATGAAAGTTGTTTGAAAAACTGGTTTGGATTTTTGAATTCAAAGAATAATTTGAATTGCTTTCAAAAATGATTTTTGAAAGGTTGAAAAGACTCTGGAATCTTATAAAAATAGTTATGGACTAATAAGTTTGAAAACCTGGAAAATTCAGAACTAAATTGAAATTAACTTGGGTTAATTTGAATAAAGGTGAATTTGAGAAGTCTAGTAGACTAAATGGTTGAAATAAAATTTATTAAGATGGAAAATAAAATTGTGAATGAATGAATGAATTTACAATTACAATTAAATGAAAGCAAAAATTTGAATGTTGAAGTTCATTTTGAATTTGTAAGCAAATAGAATAGAATTAGAATTGAAATTGATTTGTGATAAACAAAGTGAAGTATTAAACTAAAATTAGTAAGTGAAACTGTAACATCCCGGAATTTTTAACAATATCAATTTAATAATATGTAATTAAAATTAAATTGATATTGATATTTGTTAATAAAATAGATTGGATAATCTTCTTCAGTAAATATTTAAATTGGTTATTTTATCTTTTAAAAATAATAATTGGATTCTATTTATAATATAAATATATGGGTTATATTGTAAATGGATTAACTTTGTTTTAAACTAAATAAATGAATCATGATTTAAAATTCTAATATATATATATATATATATATATATATAACAATAATTTGGGAAGTTTGATTAATTTACTATTAAGTTTTCAAAGCCATTAAAAAAATAAGTATATGATTTTAAAATTGTTAAGAAAGGTGTTTTAATGTTTATAATGATGTGTGGCTTAAGTTTTAAAATATAAATGAATTAACAAAAAGTGTTGTTTTGTTTTCTTTTAAAATATAACTTAATAAAATAAGTAATTTAATAATTTCTTTTATAATGACTTTAATTTAATAATAAGTGATTTATAAAAACAATATTGATAGTGTATTGTCTTTATAAATAAGTTTGAATAGAATTTGTAATTTTTATTTCAAATTGAATTTATGTATATAACTTGATTTGAAAATAATTGATTTTGAATTTAGTTTGAATATAAATTCAAAAGTATAAAATCTTAATTGTTTTAATTTCTATATGTATAAGTTTTATTTTATAAGCATGATTTGTTGTAACAACCCGCATATTTATCGATTTTATATTTAAATATTTTATTTAAATATTTTATCGTTAGTCGGATTTTAGTCCGAAAAGCTACTTTTTGCAAACAGTCGAATTGGGACTCGAGACCACCCCCATTGAGTTCAAAATGACGTTTGCGACCTTTTTGAGTATAAACTTCGATATGTTTGGAGATAGTAGAATTTTGACCTTTTTCACTTAGGCTTTGGTTTGGGCTGAACCCATCTTACTAACTCAGTCCCAACCCACTCCAACTCTTCATTACTTCATTTCTAATTCCTAACTCTTCAAGCTTTCAACAATGGTGGAAGAGAAAAAGAATTAGAAAATCCTAAGCCCTAGTTTCCATTAGCAAATCCATCTTCTAGCTCCAAACTCAAGAGAACCCATTGGTAAGCATTCTCTTCTTCTTCTCCAACTTATTCTCTTACCAATTTCAGAAATTCCTAAACCTAATTTTGGGAATGTTCTTGTTTTGAGCATAGATTCAAGCTCATTTGGGTTGTGTTGAAGAGAGGTTGATTCTCCATTTGCTTTCAAGCTTCTTCTTGTTTGATTTTGGTAAAAAGGTGAGATTTTTAATCTCACATCTAAGTTTATGAATTATCTTCGATTGTTAGGTATAAATTCCTAACACTTATTCTTGTGCAATTGCTTTTGATTTGGATTGCTTTTGAGAATATTCCAATTTTAGTGTTTGAAAGCCAAATCCTTAAAAATCATAGCTTTGAGGTTCAAATGTGTTTTTGGTGATGCATCGAGGAGCCAATAGGGCCGGGTAGCCGTTAGGCATAATTCCCCAGCGTCCGTGCTCGTTCGGTTGCGAATTGGTGGAGGTTGCATATCAATTTATGGGCATCAATTTGTAGAGCATCAGGTTCGGCCGACCGACCCCCCTGGTCCGGTCGACCGACCTGCTAGTAAAAGTGCAGTTGCACCTCTCTGTTTCTGGTTCGGTCGACCGACCCCCCTGGTTCGGTCGACCGACCTGATGCCCGAGAAGTTTTCAAAACAGGGTTCGGTCGACCGAGCTCTGTAGCCGGCCGACCGACTTGATGATATTTTGCCTATTTGCCTATTTTAGTTTGAATTTCCAACTTTAATCGATTCGTGTTAATTCCCTTTTGTTATTATCACTTATTATCGACTTTGATGACATTTTCTTCGTGATTTTGGGAATATCCATTTCGATGGATTCGGTAATCGATTTCTTTGGAATTTATTCACGTCTTCGAATGTGAATTTTATGCCCGATTGTTTCTACAATCACTTCTATGATCTGTCACTTTAAAATATAAAGGTTTTCTATACTAGTAGTAAATATCAAAACTCTTTCTTCAAACGATTTCAACACTATTTTATTACAAAGCTCGTTTTCTAAAACCGATTTCCAATCTATTAGTATATACAAGCCTTTGCCTCACTCATATGAGAAATCTAATTAAATGACCTAGTAAAACGAGTGGTATGAAACGCTTGCATTTACTTCGTTGGTTAATTCTTGGACTTGTTCGATTGAAAACTCTTGTGACAATTTTCTAGTGGAGATCTACAATTTGTTCGTAAATATTTAAGTTAAGCTAGTGGTTATGGGACATGAAGCTAAGCTCATATATTTACTAGCCTACTATAATCGACACTTCTCTTTGATCATGACGATCATTTTATGGTTTAGACTAGCATTGTGCGATGTCTCTTTGTCCACATGGAGGACTGTACGTCGTTTTTACTGAGCTTCGGCTCACCAGGCTTCGGCTCAAAGTCCGCAATGGGGGACTATACCCTGTCACGAGGAGCTTCGGCTCACCAGGAGGAGATTCGGCTCAAAGTTCGCAATGGGTGACTATACCCTGTCACGAGAAACTTTGGTTCACCAGGAGGAGCTTCGACTCAAAGTCCGCAATGGGGGACTATACCCTGTCATGAGGAACTTCGGTAACTATACCCTGTCAGGAGGAGCTTCGGCTCAAAGTCCGCAATGGGGGACTATACCCTGTCATGAGGAACTTCGGTAACTATACCCTGTCAGGAGGAGCTTCGGCTCACCAGGAGGAGCTTCGGCTCAAAGTCCGCAATGGGGGACTATACCCTGTCAGGAGGAGTTTATTTTTCTGGGATTGGCCATCCTTTTTATTGTGATTTCTGGATTTCGTGTGTTGATTTCTTGAATTTATGTTTCACCAACTTTTACGATGGGCATTGATATATATGTCATTTATTGTGGCTTGGTGAATGAAATTAGGAGTATGACATTCCTTTTTATCTTGAGTAGATTATTGTGATATTGATTAATCTCTTGTTGATTTTCAATTACTTATTTATCACAGCTTGGCATTGTGATTATTATATGTTTATGTCATATCTCTTATTATATATCACTTCATCTGATATTTATAGCTAGACTGATCCGTTTATTATTTTCTTCTTAAATAATACTCAGGTCAGACTGAGATATTACAGGTGCTTCTGCTTGACTCCTTATCGGACTTTCATCTGATCTTTTTGCTAACTACTTAAGTTTAGTAGTTTTTGTTGTATACATTTGAGATACAGACTCTATGATGTATACTTATTCTTTTGTCTAGCACTTGTATCTATTCTTTTTTTGATATTGTGGATCTTGTTTGACCACTACTCTGATGTACACTTTCATGTGCAATATTCATATCTATTTCCGCCTTTGTGATATGAATTATCTGTGACTGATTTGTGTTATGTTTATTTCTGTATTTGTTTCTGAAGATATTATAGCCACTGTGTAGTAGCTTTGAATTTGTGTCGGTATGTCGGATTTCCCTCTTGATAAGAAATGCATGTTATACTATCTGACATATCGATGCTCGCACAAAGCAATTACATGGATGGTCGCTCCTCAACAGCCTTATTCTCCGTGCTAGTTGACAGCATTCACCGTAATGTTCTTGGCTAGCGTGGGTATAGAGGTGGGGCGTCACATTTGTTTTCTTTTATAAATTTATATACATATTTAAATTCTAATTAATTTATCAATTAAGCTTAATACATATTTATTAACATGTTAATTAATATACAAATTACTTTTAAAAGACAAGTGTATGAAGATTAAGCATCATTTAACAAGTGTTCAAGAATTAAACATTTAACTTGACAAATGTAGATAATAGGTACAAGTGGCCTCTTTCAAATTTATTTTTCTTTTACTTAATAAAATCTGAAAATTTACTTATATAAGTGAACATTTTTCACTCTTGTTCTTTTTCTCATTTCATAATCAAAGTTAAGAAATTTAAAGCATAATCTCAACACAAATCTGAGAATACATAAGAACTACTTTCAGATTCAAGATCAAATCTGCAAATCCCTTAACTCATCAAAGATCAAGCTGCATATCCAAAACAATGTTCTAATCTGCATCTTCCATCTGCATGCAAGTAATATAAGTCAGGGAACATAGGTAAATTTGTATGTCAATTCAACATGAAGAAAATCAAGATTTAGCAATAGCACCTGCAAATTCAACTCAAGGCTTTTCATATTTAAAGCTCTGTCTTCATTTTTCCAGTAAGGTGAGTAACCTTTTAAAAAACTTAGAATCTAAATTTTGGTTGCATAAATTTATGTTTTAGAGGAATAAACAGTGAATGTTGTTATAAGTAAATATCTGATGTAGGTATTGTGTGTATGCATGCTGTTTTTAGTATAACCTGCTCTGTTTTGTTTTTTTTTAGGTAGAAACATTTTTAAAATCTTTATCTTTTAATTATGTTTCTGATATAATGAAATTTATTAAGTAAAGATTGTTTGATCTCTTAGGTAAATATTTAAAACTTTAAGAAATTTATAATATCAGGAGTTGTCTCTGAAACACAGAGCAACATCAATGCATGTTGATTTCATTAAATCCCAAACATGTTTATTTATTTATTCAGTATCATAAACCAAAAATACTATCTGTAACTAGATTTTTAAATCAAAGATTTGAATTTTTAGAATTAGGAAGAGGTTGCAGTTTGGCTTTGTCTGAAAAAGGGTTCATTTGGAATTTTGTATGATCTATGTGTAATGGAGGTTTGGTGTTCTTCCTGGTGATGAAAGAGAGGTAGGTGAAGCTAGGAAAAATACTAATTAATGATGAAATTCATTGGAATGGTTGCGGTAGGGAAATTTTCTGTGGAACCCTAGTTTATAATGGGTTGAAGAATTGGCAATTTTTGGGTTGTAGAGATGACCGAGTGCTTTGGTGTTTGGGAAATGCGTAGAGGATGTGAAGGAGTGTTCGTGGCCGGAGAGGTTGGATGTTAGGTGGTCGGAGGTGAGGAATTTTACCGTTGACAGGTTTTGAAAAAGGGGAAGAAACCTGTTACTGTTTCCAGGTGGGGTTTAAGAATCTCGAACTTGAAATCGAATGTTGAATCTTGAATTTATGATTGTGGTGGATTACTGGGTCAGTGTATGGTTGGTTAAGATCATCTATGATGATCAACGGTGAACGTAGTCACCGTGCATATGCACGGTGACGAGAAGTGTCTGCTGTTGGTTGGCCTGAGTGGTTTGCTCGAGTTGATGTAGTAAGTACCCCGAAGCAGTAGTTTGATTTTCTCGGGAATGTGGTGTTGCAGACTCGAAGTAGATTTTGTGGTGGGGGTTCAGGTGTTTGTTTACAGGTTTTACAAACCTGTAACCTCTGGGTTTAAAAATTTGTAAAAAAAAACCCTGAATCTTTTTAATGATTTAGAAAATTGAAATCATATTTGAATTCAAGTTTGAATTTATTTGAATTCAAGTTAATTTAACATTCCAGTTTAAATAAATAAAGTGTAAAGGAAATTTTTACAGGTTGTAATAAACCTGAACTTGTTTATCAAATATTGTTTACAAACCTGACAGTATTTGAGTTTTTAAAATTTAAACTGAATTTAAAAAGTGTAGAGAAAGTTTTAAACAATGTTTTAAAATAAGTTTAAAATCTTAATTCAAAATGAGTTTGAATTATAGATTTAAAAATATATAAGTTTTATAAAGATAGAAGGTTTTTAACAACTTTGTATTTGTTAAAGTATTTTATAAAATGTTTGAAAATCTGAAGTTTAAGGTTTAAACAAGGTTTAAAATTTAAATTTAAATCTGGATTCAAAGCTAATTTGAATCTTAAGCTTAAAACTGGAATCAAAGTGGAATATGTATTTCAGTTTTTTTGAAAATTTAAAAGAAAGTTTGAAGTTGCAAGATTTAAACTAAATTTAAATTAAGTTATTGAGATGCTAAAGTTAGAAATTGTTTAACTTTGATAAGTTTAAATTATTTTCATTTTAAAACTTGGATTTAAAATGAAATTGGGAAAAGTTTCAAAAGTACTTTGTTTAAAATAAAATTTGCTTTCGACATAATTTAGAAATATTTTATTTTAAAATTAAGTAAAGAATTTATGTTTGAAATTAATTTATTTAAAAAGGTAATTAAGTAATAATTAATTAATTAATTAATTTAATTAATTATTAAGGTTTAATGCATATTGATTTAGAGGTTAATCAATTTGAAAATTTAGATCATTAATTAGATTTTTAATTAATGATTAATAGATTATTAATTAAGTAATTAAGCTTTAATCAAGGTTAATTAAGTAAATAATTAGAATTTAATTAATGAATGATTAAAGATAATTAAATTTGTAATTAATTTAAGTTAATTACTTTATAAATAATTAGAGAAGGGTTAATGATGGTCATTAACCAAGATTATTTAAATAATTAATTAATGTGATCAATTTTAATCAATTGTAAATGGTTTGAGTAATTATTTAATAAAGTAATTAAGAAATTAATTACTTAATGTAATTAATTTAGTTTAATGTGATTGTTTATTTTTAATTAATTAAGTTTAATTAATTTTAAACACTTGAGTTTTATAAATAATTACTTTATGTAATTAATGATTTGGGAACTACTCAGTTAAGTAATTGTTTAATAATTACAGATTGTAATTAAGGAGATGTTTAAGTATGAGATAATTTGGATTAATTATTTAGTAATTAATCAAATAATTAATCAAGAAATTAATTTAAGGATAATTAATTTGGTTTAATATAGTAATTAAGTTAGTTAATTACTTAGAGAAATTAATTTAAGGAATAATTAAGGATCATTAATTATTTAATTAATGATGTAATTAAAGTTGATTAATTATGATTAATTAATCAATAATAGGTAATTAAAGGTAATTAATTAATATAATTAATTAAGGATTAAAGTAATTAATTATGATTAATTAATTAATTGAAGTAATTAAAGGTTAATTATTGTTTAGTTGAGGATAATTAATTGTGAAATTAATTAAGGATAATTACATGAATGTAACTAAGAGTAATTAATCAAGAGTGATTAATTAGGATGATTTATTTTGAATGATTAATTGATTGTAATCAATTAAATAGATGGGTAAGCATGTTATAATTTGGTGAAATAATTAATTTAATTCATTTTAAATTAATTAAAGATGAAGTAATTAATTTAATTCACTTTAAATTAATTAGAGATAGAGATAGTTAATTTAATTCATTTTAAATTAATTATATTGTGGTATGAGTGAATCTTTGCTTATGTATGAATGGATGTCATTGTTTGACTTGGATGCTTTGTGATCTCAGTAATGAGATAAATGATATTGTGTGATATGGGTGCTTGGTTGTATTGTGATGATAACATAGGTTATCTATTGTGATGGTGATATATATGGAATATCTATTTGATATTGATAATGTAGATTACCTGTCATGTGATAATGTTGATTATCAGTTATGATTATGAATTATCTATCTATGTGTATATAGATACTGTATTGAATTGTTTTAAACCTTTAAAACAACTTGGACCCTAAAAGACACGCTTTGGTTTTCGATGAGATCGGGATCGGGTTTCAATATTTGGATATCCGAAAAGCACATCGATTCCAAATAACGTTAGGTCGTGAACCCAAGTGGAGCGAGTGAAGACTCGAGGTGTAAGGGCTATACATCAGTATAACTCTGTGGGTGATTCCGTAATGAGTTTGACGGAATAGTACTTATAGATTCGAGATAGTAGATTAGAGTGCAAGGGTTATCGTCGTTAACTCTGAGGGTGATTCCAAAACGAGTGTAACGAGATAATGCCTTCAGTTTCGTTCGAACCCGGAACGAACTTGTATGGATTGAATGCTTTCGGAACATCGTCAGGCGGACGATGAGCATTCTAAGATGATATGTCCTATAAAGGTAATCGTAGCCTCAAGCCTCATCAACCGAGAATGGCTAAAACATGGGAGGTGCAGCAAACCTTCGTGGGTTGCACCCACTGGAGAGCAAGATTGATCCCTGTCTAGAGGTCCCTTTATATTTCGGCTGTGTGGACGGCTTTGAGCTCCAACTGTCGGAGTTGTCTTGTTCGGAACTATTCAGTAAGGAATGGGTCCGGCCTTGTGTTGCAGGGGAGTGGGAGTACTCCTCGGTACGGTGATCTAGGCCACGTATTGTGACGGGCGGTACCCCAGTAGCCCTGCCATTATATGGAATCCAAAATCCAATAAGTGCCAACGGTTTTGATTGTATTACCCACTTTTGTGGCTAGTAGCTGGAATTTAATGAATGTAACAATTTCGGCTATTTCTTATTTATTTGAAAACCCTAGACACTATTATAATACCATCGGATTTCCTATCAAATGTTTTGGTTAGCGTAAGGTAAAAACTTTTCCATGTTTATGTGTGGGAAGTCTTACGTGATACCTTTCTTTTCCAAAGGTTTTTGAAAGTTAAGCAACTTTAACCTGTTACTCACACCAGACCCATGTCTGACCCGGAGTTTATTTTTGTTTTTCATAAACTCTTGGGTACTCAAATTTTTATGAGTAGTCAAGGGAATTCAGGTTAGGATTTTAGATTGGCTTAACGAATTCTGGAGGAGCAATGGAGCAGGAGGCTTCTGCGTATAGCTATAGAGATTTCCGCTGTGTGTTCTCTGAGTTGTTGTATTGAGTTGTATAACTAGACAGGTGTTTATAACTGTCTAGTATGTGTTGTATATCTGTGTACTCTGATAATGGTTGTAAACTATGTAATATTTATGTTATTAATATAGTTTATTCGTTCCGCTGTTAGATTCTGATGTGTTGTTTCTTTCTTTTCTTCTTTCTTTTCTTCTTCTATCCCTTTCTTTCTTAATTCATGATGCGATCTTCTGGGAGTAGAAAGTCGGGTCGTGACAGAAACTAATTGAAGAAAAGACCTAATAGACATGGTTTGAAATGAATTCAATAATTATAAATAAAGGGTAAATTGAATTCATATGGAATTTGAAATCCAGTTTAAATATAAGTGGTTATAAACCAAAATACTGAATTGAATTGTGTTTGGGAATGAACAAAAGAATAAAATTGGGATTGGAATTGAATATTGAGAACCAATTTGAATTGTGTGAAATAAAATGAAGTTGTAAAATTAGTTTGAAGTGTACTAAAGATAATAAAGGTGAAAAAATGGTTTGAGATGAAATGAATTAGAACTTGTAATGAATTAGTAAAAGAAACTAATTTAAAATAGCAAGATGAATCAGTTGTGAATGAAAGATAATTGATAAAATTCAATATTCAGAAGGTAAATTGAATCCAAATAGAATTGAAATGGTAAATTGAATTCAAATAAAATTGAAAATGTAAGATTGAATGAAAATGGATATATGAATTAAATAGTGAAGTAAAAATGGTATAAGAAGTGAGTATTGAAATTTTTGTACTGAAATGTATAAAATAATATTTGAATGTTTTAATTGGATATTATGAATATCAGAATATACAGGTGTGTACAGGGAAATTGAATTGGGATTTTGATTTCAAAGATAATTTAATTGCTCGACAAAAGGTATGTATTTCAATTTCTATATGAAATTTGGTGATTTTCTTGTCTAGCCGCTTGACTTTTTGTTTTCTTTTGGAATCTGAGGGCCTGTGGTGCAATTTTGTAGTTGTACCGAGCTAGCGGGGCAAAGAAGACACTGGCAAATTTTTTCAAAAATTTAGGGAGTTAAATTTTTTTTGAGAAAACTTTGAAAGTTAAAATTTGAATTTAAATTTAAATTTGAATTGCTAAGAAAACAATGTAGTTTGGAATCTATGGAAGATTTTAGAAAGATAATTGAGGTAATAATGAATCTTTAGTAAAAAGATTTGCTTTGAAAAATTGTTGAAAACTATTTATTTTGGGAAAGTATTAAACGGGTTAAGGATCATTCTTCTTCAATAGTAATTTCGGGACGAAATTCTTTTAAGGGGGGAAGGATGTGACGACCCAAAAATTTAACATTTGAAATTGAAATATTTAATTAATTTTAAATGTTTGAATGATAGTTTAACTTGAATTTCAAATATCAGGATGAATGGCAATTTAATTATTGAATTTAATTATAGAAATTTGGGTAAAATTGTAAACCTTCAATTTTGAGCCTGTTAAAATAATTTGATGGCTTAGAAAATTTGTATTGGTAATATTGAAGATGATAGAAGCTGAATAGATTATATTTCGAATATCTAGATTTAATTGGATAATTAAACTGTTGATTTAATATTTAATTAATGAGTAAAAATAGCCATTTTTCAAACAGTCTCGGATTTCGACGAAACTAGTTTCATCAGTCTGTAATGTTATATTATTGTAAGATTTCAAATTTCGTGTCAATTGGATTTACGGTTTGTCCGGGGCGAACTAAAACGCGTAGAAAATCGTTTAAGTGAATATTAAATTTAAATTAGTCGATTTGAAAACCTATCTTCCAAATACGATTGAATTGGCTCCCGATATGTATTCCATTGCATTCAGAATAGGGGTTAAACATTATAAACGCCAGGCGGCTCACTTCGTTTGGAGTTCGGAAAAATTCCGGATGAATAGTGTCGCGTAATTTTTCTATGAAAGGACCTTTATTATTTCCATTTGCACTCAAAACCCTAGAAGCTAACCCTAACCGCCATTTTTGTTTCCACGGGCAGAATCTCATTTCGTTCTTCCTCATTTTGCTTCCAATCCATGAATAATTAGATAAAACTTCCAGCTACGAAGTTGAAAAGCATCGCGGGATCTTCCCATCCAACGGTGGGAATCTCGAATTGTCGTCAATCGAAGGAGAAATTTTGCCGCGTCCTCCTACTGGTCGTGCACGTTTTCCAAGCGAAATAGGCGACCGAGCTTCGAGCTATTCACGGTGGTGGTGCCGTTCGCGTAGTGCTTCGATGTGGTGGGGTTTGATCATGGAAAAGGCGATATCTTGTAGAGGGATGGGATGAAGAAGTGTTCAGCGAACCTATTGAGATGAAGCAAAATCAATGGCCCAGATCGACTAAAGGTTTAAAAATAAAAAAGAAAATGTAAATATTTATATATTAAATTCGTTCAACCTTTAAAAATTGATATCTTGTTCATAGGAGGTCCGTTTCGCACGAAACAAATTGCGTTGGGTTCGTATTCGTGAATACTACGCGATGGAGCTGGTTTGGATTTGATTGGAGCTAGTGTGAAATTGGGTGAAATTAAATGCGCGTTTAATTTTATTCGGAATAAAACACTGCAACTGCTATTTGATGCAATGTGAGTACAACTCACTCTTTCTGACTCACTGGTATTTATATATAAGTGAGAAATAATTTATTATATGATGATTGATGATTGTGTGGATGATATATGCTATATTGATTGGTATTTGGATATATACCTGCCTATTTGAGCAGAAGAGACCATATTGCGCCGCATAATAGCGGATGATATTTTATAAATCCCATATACCGCAATATTCCACCTCGAAGTGGAATGGGTATTTAATTGTTGTGCTAACGTCTGTGGATGCAGGGAAAACAGGTTGGAGGGATCCAACTGGATTCCTCAAAATATTTTGATTTGTTCAATATTGAATGTTGATTATTTATAATCTGTGTGTGTGACTATTTGTGATTGAAACCATTGAAGGATAAAATTTAGCCAAATATATTTTTGGTATCGTAGGATACCAGAAATATGAAATTGGATTTTTTTGGAAATTAAAGTAGAAAAGCTTAGACCGTTACAATTAAAGTATTAAAGTTGATTTTTATAATCCGATCGAATTAAAAAAAATGGAAAATATTTTAATAAAGGAATTTCGATAATGTTGTTTAATAGTTGAAGAATTTATTTAAGATACAAATTTTAATATTTGAAAGAGATAAAGAAATTTATTTCGAAAGGAAATAAATTTAGAAATTAAATTTGGAATTAAATTTGGAGTTGAAATTAACTTTAGAAATCGATTCGGGATTAAATTTGGAGTTAGAATAAATCTTAGGAATCGATTTGGAAATTTGGTTTGGTGTTTTGGAAATAACTTGGAAAATCAATTTGAAATTGATTTGATATTTGAAAATTAATTTGAGAAATCAAATTGGAATTTGATTTTGTGTTTGAAATAAATTGGATATATATTTGGGATTTGATTTGGTTTGAAGGTGATATTTGGAAATCGATTTAAAATTAGTATATTAGTTGATTTTTGGAAATGTAAATTCACAACGGGAAATTTGTAAAGAAAAGGGAAATTGTTTGAAAAATAAATATTGGTTTATTTTTAAAGTGTGAAAGGAATTTACAGATTTGAAATGTAAATTAAAATAAATCGAGAAGATTTATTAATTTATTTGAATGGACCATTTTGTAATGGAAAAGAATTCTTCCCTGGAAATCCGAGTATATTTTAAAATAGCTTTTGAATAAAATTTAAAAGTTCTAGATTTGGTTTTAAATAATACTGTTGGGGAAATTAGTTTTGAAAATTGTTTTTAAATCTTTAAAGTACAAATTTATTAAATTAATTATATAAGGGATCATTTTAAAGATTAAATGGATATTTGATTTAGAAAATAGTTATTTAAATATTTATACTCTATCTATAAATTTTTATTTAAAATTAGTTTTGGACCTGAATTTTTATATGAAATATTAGTATAATATTTTTCATAACTAATATTTAAGTAAATATTCTAAAATAGTTTATTTTAAATGTTTCCTCGTATATTTTGAATAAGTATTTTTATATTATTTTAAAATATTTGAAATCTGCAGATTTTCAGTGGAAATTAATAAATGTTTGGAAATGTATTCCACGTGAGAAGAGTGTTTTGAATTTGTTTTCAAAAAAGGATTGAAATGTGGAAATTGATTTGAAATTTATTTTCAAAGGATTGAAGTGTGAAATTTTATCTTGCGAAGATATATTGAAAATAATAATAATTGAGGGAAAATTGTTTGAAATCCAGTGACTGTTGTGAATGATGATTGATAGTTAAATAACCGACTATCAATATTGGCCTTAATCGACAATTGAATTTCGATGCGACCGGGAGTCGAATTCCAACTGGATATCCGAAACCTACATCGAACTTTTGTGATTGTGATGGATCTTTTGTTTAAAAGATCAAAGTGAAATTGTTGTGATTTGTTTGAATCTGAATGTAACACTTATTTTTAAAATAAGCGCTCGTTATTCGGATTAGCCGGGAGAGGACCTTGTGTCATAAAACCCACTCCGAATAACGATATGACGAAATGGGATTGCATTTGAAGATGGTGTTGAAGACTGGGTATTTTCGAAAGCGAAAGGATTACCTGCCGAATGTCTCTGCACCGGGTTGCTCCGGTATAGAGATTTTATCACCCTTTGTGATGGGGATTCCGGACGTGATTAGTGAATATCCAGATTGCAAGGCTTCTTTTGAAGTGCCTTCGGTTCCGTTCAATCCCAGAATGGACTTGTATAGATGTGTGCCTGACGTTATACTTTGAGATGTAAAGCTGGTTTCTATCAAACACACTTCTGTTGGTGGCGGAGAATTTATTCTCTTAGCTTAACACCCTTCTCTGAGACGTACGAGCTCAGAGGTTATGTAGTTGATGGTTACTAGTGATACATTCCCAATTTGGTAATGTGATATACGAAGCGCTGCTGATCATTTGTTGATCGAAGCATGGCTTTTGTGAAAAGCGTAGCTTTGTGGACGAGACTTCGTCGGACCTCACACCCCGGAATGGTCGAAACAGGAAGAATGCAGCAAGTTTATAGGGGGTAGCGCCCCTTAGGGTATGTACATTTCCTTCTGGATAGAAGTGGTATCATGGAATGGAGCCCAGATACTTAACTTATGTGGATATCGCAAATATATATTACTTTGTGATTATTGTTGTTGAGGATCCTCGGATAAAGGTTATTTACAACCGAGAGATGGCATACTCGTGTCAGTAGTTACCTATTTTTGCAGAGGTAACCCGGCCTTGTGTTGGCAGAGATCCGGTTAGGTTCTCGGGACGTCCCGCCAAAGGCGTACCCATGTGGCACAGGAAGTTCCTTAGCCTGACCATTTGTTGGAAATCCAATTACCAATACGCGCCTTGTACGGTTTTAGTTCTGCCATTTATTATGGTAGCTATAGTAGGCATATTAAATATGTTTTCTGCACTATGCACTAATGATAATATAAAAGAAGAATTTTGCGTAGTAAGCATATTTGACTATCATAAGGAGAAATCTCCCCCAAGTGTGCGATTGCATTGCGTGTGTGCCGGGAGGCCTTATGGTAGTTTCATTTTCCAAAGCATAGGGGATTATTTTTGTTTTCTTTTGTAAAAGAATAACTGTTTAAGATCTCACACCAGTCCCATGACTGGCCTGGAGTTTATTGTTTCCTTTCTAAACTCTGGGTGCCCATAATTTTCCACACGGGCAGCCTAGAGTCAGGTTATCAGGTCATTCTGGAATTCAGGAATTGCTGTAGAGATCTGGAGGCAAGCTGGATGGCGTGGCGTATCAACTAGTATATAGTATTTCTTTTCCACTGTTTGTTGTTGTAATACTATGAAAATGTAATGTAATAAATGATATAGTAATTCTGTTTAAAGATATTTATTTATCTATTATATTTGTTTGGCTGCGATACGTGAGATTCTATTATTGTTTCCGTTTCTTCTTCTACCTCTTCTTCTTTAACCCTAACGGTTCAGTTTTCTGGCATTCGACTGTGCGACATTTGATACAGTGGACGTATAAATGTCGACTTTCGGGCGTCAAAAAATTGGGTCATCACAAATAGATTTGAATGTAGTAGTATCATTTAAGGCCATACAATGTTCCCATTGTATGCCAAGAACTTTGGATCCTGATAGAAGTTCTATATTTTGTAAATTTACCGATAATGTACAAGCCTTTTCTATATTTTGATCATCAAGACTTATATAAAAATCGGGATGTATATTTACTCCGAATAATCTATTTGCTAATTGACTTAGCTCCTCCAATAATACTATTTAAAGGATTATTGATAATTTCTTCATACATACATACTATCATTATTGGAGTATCAATTCCTTATCTAAACAATCCTGTTATTTTTAGTTGTATTAGACCTATATGAAGGTATTTCATTTTTGGATATTTGGCTTTTAGTTTTTCTATTTTATTTTTATTTAAAAGGCTTATGGAAGTAAAATCTTCCTCTCCCTTTAACTCTACATTTCCTTGCATACGCCCAAATGTATATGTATGTTGATTTAAAAATCTAGATTTAAAAGTTAAAGGTTTATAAATATCCTTTTTGTCTGAGTGAGGGATTGCCTCTTTTAATTTTTCTAAATCTTCATTAGTGACCTCAAATTGTTCTCCTGTGCTATCTTGTAATTGTGGGTTAGATGTTTCTTCAGATGTAAAAGTGTTTATGTATATCCTATATTCTTGATATGATTCTGACTCTTTATTTCTTGATGATCAGGATGTAGAACCACTTAATGGGGGTAAATGTATCATGATCGTATATTTCTTCTTTTATAATTGGAAGATCTTCATATTTATGTATAACAAGTAATCCTATTGGGTCTCTTTGCTCTATAATATAGTCTTTATCTTTCTTGAATAATGTTATTTCATGGATAAGGTATTTTTGTAAAAAAGCCTTTTACCCAGAAAACTTTCTGGTCATTATTTTTTAAATGAAAAAGTAGGCCTATGTATTTTGCAGCGAATTCCTCTAACATACATAACTTACCTAGTGTTAGCCAGGCTCCGATACCAAACTGAAAACCCAAACTTGAATGCAGAAAACTTGAATGCAGAAAACAAAAATATACAGCAACAGAAACTTCTTGCAGAAAAAGAAATTTTATTAATACACAAGATAATATTACAAAGTTCGGATACAATGAAGAGAAGAAATGAAATGGAGAAAAACTTTCTGATGATCTTTCTTCAGAGTAGTGTCCTCCTTTTATAGCGTCTTCTCTTCTTTATTTATTACTACTTAGGCTGGATATCTTTCCATTATAGGGCTAATATGTGTCCCTTCTAGGTTGAGGATGTGTCCTTTATTTTAATCTTTGTAGAAGATGAGCTGGTAAGGCTAAGGGGTGATATGTCACCCTAGTGTAGAGCCTAGATTCTTTGTCCTTTTATTCTGGACGTTGGTCCACCATGCTTCTGATTTAATTTTGAATTTCTAGATCAGCCAGAGATTCGTCGTCGAAAGGGTCGGTACCGATTGTATCTCTCATTATAAAATCTTGTCGAAGTCTATCCTTTTCTACTTGTTCTTCAAAGTATCTTCTTGAGCCATTGTGCCAACTGGGCCAATTTTGGGACTGTCTGAAAAACGTTGAACCTTCATTATTTTGTCTGTTGATGGTTCGAAAGCTGATGGGTAGTCCAACAGCAATATTGCTTTGCCTTCAGTGACAGAGTGTGATCCAGCCTCGCCTTTGTTAATGGCCTCGAAGATGAATTCTTGCGCCGCTAGGATTCTTTTACTTTCTTCATTAAATTCTTTGCGATTGAATTTAACGAATTCATGTTGAGGTTTTTCGGTTACTCTATGTAATTCCCATAACTGGATAGAGGGATAAAGACGTATGTACTATCTTTTTTCCCAAACGCTCCAAATTCTAAACATTAACATAGTAAAAAATCCTGCTTGAATGCTCAACAAGTTTTTCTGTACATATTTCAGGAATATAACCAGAATATTTTTCAGGATGGCTTGCGTTGACATAAATTTCGTGCATTAAGCCCTTTTTGATATGTTTTTGATACTTTTGTATTTCAGAAAAACAGGCTATAAGGCGCAGTATTCTATTGCTATTGAGAATTAACTCTTCATTTTCTAGGAGTTTAATTAACTCTGTGTCTTCTAACTTTTTGAAGAATAGAAGAAGATTACTTTCATCGATGAGATGTTGCTTATATAAGGAGATCTTATCCTGGACTGTCATTTCAGCTTCCATCTCTTTGATTTTTGTGTTATCTATCTCATAAAGTCTAAGTAATTCTAGAAAATCTTGAATTCTTAGATTTACGAGATCGGATGTTTGCATTTGAGAATATATTGTTTTCAAATGGCTATGTTCAGCTATGTTATCAGTGAACAACTCTGCTTCTTTTAAATCTAGAGCTTCAGACCTAGATCTAAAAGAATGCTGTGATAATTTAGACACTATTTTCTGGGTTTCTTGCAACTTTTTCTCTTTCTAGGATATTGTATGCTTTAATCCCAAATAAGCTTTTTCTAGTTGAGTTAACCAGAAATTTGCAGCTATATGGTCTGCAGATTGGATGGCTTTAAAGCATCCGTTGAAATTGTTATATAAATTAGGATTCGATGCTTTCATCTCTAAGTCGTACCAATCTTTGACCACAACTGAGATGTATGGTCTTTGCACTCCTGTGGGAGCAATTGCTTTTGCTTTGTTCATTGGAAAAAAAATTCTGCATTGTATTGGAAGGTGTTGCCTTGCCTTTGTTTGTTTGAGTGGTTTTGGTCTATTGGACCTTTTCTGTAAATTTTGGGTCTTAACAAATAAATTAGGAATAAATTTTCTGTCGTAGTTTAATGATCCTAAGAAACTTTGGAGTTCTTTTAATGTTTTAAATGTATTAGGAAAATCTTTAATTTTAGTATAAATGCGTTGTTGTAATTCTATTTTACCATTTTTAATTCTTTTTCCAAGAAAATCTATTTCTTTTTTAAATAATTCAATTTTATTAGGACTTAGAATAACACCGTTTTGAAGTAATATTTGAACAACTACTAGAAGATGTTGTTTATGTTCTTCTATAGAATTAGAGAAAACAAGGATGTCATCTATATAGACAGATACAAAAGGTAAATGTCCGAATATAGAACTCATCCATTTTTGAAATATTTGTGGTGCGTTTTTTAATCCAAAAGGCATAACTAACCATTCAAAATATCCTTGTGGGCAACTAAAGGCAGTTAACTCTATGGACTGTTTATCAGCAAGTTTTAATTGCTAGAAATCCGATTTCGCATCAAATTTAATATAATATTTTGCTCCTTGGATTTGTTTTGTTAGGTGTTCAGCAGAAGGAATAAAATATCCATCAAATTTTGTATAGATATTAAGTTTTCTATAGTTTATTACCATTCTAGCTTTTCTGCTTTTTATTTCAGCATGATTTCTTACTAAGAAAGCTGGGGATGAGTGGGTACTGAAACTTTTCTGCATTAATTTTAAATTTAATAGGTCTTTTATTTATTTCGCGAATTCTTCTTTGTCAGTTGGTGATAACATGATATTGTTAACTCGGACTTTGGCATCTTTGTATTGTTCCATTAATTCAATTTTACAATACCTTGGTGCTTTGTCAAACCATTTTAATGGATTTTCTGAATAAAGGGGTTCTAACATATTATGTATTAATATTTCAAATTCGTTGGTGGTTGGTATAGTGTATGTACAAATTTTTGGTTGTATGATTTTCGGTGTTTTTACATGTTCAATTAATGTAACAGGTTTTTCAACATGCTGTGCTGCTGGAGTATAATGTGGTGCAGTTGTAGCGGGTAGTGTTACCGAGGCACAAGAACGCCATCTAATTCAAAATAATATTTGTTGAATGGAGGGAGATGTATTAAATTGTCCATTCCAAGGATGCAATCACTATCAAATTCCTAAGGTAATAATGCAAAGTCAAAGTTGTATGTTTTATAATTTCCATGTATATTAGGTAGTTGTACCTGTAAGCTTTTTTCTTTATGAGTAACAGGGACA
The DNA here is from genome assembly GCA_030765085.1 of Allium cepa. Taxonomy (NCBI): domain Eukaryota; kingdom Viridiplantae; phylum Streptophyta; class Magnoliopsida; order Asparagales; family Amaryllidaceae; genus Allium; species Allium cepa. The sequence continues at coordinate 562,320,743 of CM060938.1, forward strand.
TGTCTTCCCATAAAATAATTTAGCATTCCTTTTTTGTCTAAAGGTACCCATAGTTGCTGGGGAATAAATATTTCTTGTAGTAAAATGGCTTCTGCACCAGAGTCCAGTAACGCATGCACCATGAATTCTTGATATTCAGGGATACATATCGTTATTGGAAGATATATATATGTAACTGTGCCTTTCTTTTAAGATCTATGGATCTAATCATGATGTTTTATATTTTATGTACGAACCTTTATAACCATTCGGTTTGATTCCTGTTTTTTTTGTTTTTAAGTATTCCCATTGTTCTTCCTTCTATAGGATTTTCTTGTTTAAAGCTCATGCGATGAATGATACTTTTTAATATATCAGGAGTTAATTCAACGTCAGATATTTTATTGCATGATTGAGTTCTTTTTAATGTGTTGGGTGAATTTGTATTTTCTTCATTATTCTTGGTCATGGTGGAAATGGTATTTCCTGATGCTATAAAATATTCTGTAGGTACTTGTGTTCTTGGTTTAAGTGATTTCACAAAAACTTGAATTTCATTATCGAATTTTAAATGTCTTAAGTCAATTAATCTGGGTTGGATTGTTTTTCCTAATCCGACTTCGAATAGTTTAACAAATTGTTTGGGTGTAATTGATTTGAATGTAGCAGTATCATTTAAGGCCATACAATGTTCCCATTGTATGCCAAGAACTTTGGATCCTGATAGAAGTTCTATATTCTGTAAATTTACCGATAATGTACAAGCCTTTTGTATATTTTGATCATCAAGACTTATACAAAAATCGAGATGTATATTTACTCCGAATAATCTATTTGCTAAATTTGACTTAGCTCCTCCAACAATACTATTTAAAGGATTATTGATAACTCTTTCATCCATGCAGACTATCATTATTGGAGTATCAATTCCGGATCCAAACAATCCTGTTATTTTTAGTTGTATTAGACCTATATGAAGGCATTTCATTTTTGGATATTTGGCTTTTAGTTTTTCTATTTTATTTTTATATAAAAGGATAATGGAAGTAAAATCTTCCTCTCCATTTAACTCTACATTTCCTTGCTTACGCTCAAATGTATATGTATGTTGATTTAAAAATCTAGATTTAAAAGTTAAAGGTTTATAAATATCCTTTTTGTCTGAATGAGGGATTGCCCCCTTTAATTTTTCTAAATCTTCATCGGTGACCTCAAATTATTCTCCTGTGCTATCTTGTATTTGTGGGTTAGATGTTTCTTCAGATGTAAAAGTGTTCATGTATATCCTATATTCTTGATATGATTCTGACTCTTTATTTCTTGATGATCGGGATGTAGAACTACTTAATGGGGTAAATGTATCATGATCGTATATTTCCTCTTTTATAATCGGAAGATCTTCATATTTATGTATAACAAGTAATCCTAATGGGTCTCCTTGCTCTATAATATTGTCTTTATCTTCCATACTAGCACTTTTAAATAGTATAGAGGCGTTATTTTTAGAAAGAGGTTCTATTAATCCATGAGTTATAAAAATATTTTCTTTAGCATGTTCAGGTATATTATAAATTTGCCCATAATATCCAAGTGGGATTTTTATTAGTAGATCTAAGAATACTTCAGTTGTGAAGTACCTTCTTTACCTAGAGCGTTTCGCTGCATATAATGTATAACCTGGAGAATTTACTTTTTCCTTTTTGGGGAGTATAGCATATACAGTTAACGGAATAATTTTTATTTGATTATGTGTCTGATTGATTGTAATCATGTTTATTTTAAAATTATCAAAGTAATCATTAATTTCATCTTCATTTTCAGTAGTGCCAGAATAAACTGATTCATTTTCATATACAGACGAATTAGCATCATTAGATATATCCTCTATGGTGCCAACATGAATACTGTATTCTTCGATATTTGATATAACAATATTTTGTATATTCGTAGTACATTCATTAGCATAATTCCTTCTTTATTACATTTAAAACATTTGCAGCCTTTATGGAAAATTTTCTTTTTAATAAACTTTTTCTTAGAAAACTTGTTTTCTTTTCTAAATTTTTTCTTATATTCTGGTTTCCATTTTTTCCTGGTGATTCGATATTTTAGTTTTGTTCTTCTTTTTAAATTTCTTGTCCTTTTTCTTTCAAATTCAGGAGAACATCCAAACTGTGTGTTAATATCTTCAATGCACTTGGTACAACAAGAAAATCCCAGTTTTGAGTTTCTAATTTTATTTTTCATTTGTTTGTATGCACTAGCTTGCTCACAAACCCTTTCCATAGTATCCATACATGCCTTTTTTAATAAGCCCGTATTATGATTTTCATCAGTATTACTTTGTCTTAAAATGTCATATCTTTCTTGAATAATGTTATTCCATGGATAAGGTATTTTTGTAAAAAAGCCTTTTACCCAGAAGACTTTCTGGTCATTATTTTTTAAATGAAAAAGTAGGCCTACATATTTTGCAGCAATTTCCTCTAACATGCATATATCACATAATTGTATTTTTAATAATTGCTTTTCATAATCAGTATCTTCTAGGAAAGTTTCTCCTGTAAAATCTGCTAATAATAATTTTAATAATTCTCCAAGAGCTTCTTGTTTAGATTGAATATTTCTAATTGATTTGGATTTATCCTTTCAAGGTTTAGTAACTAAGCTAAAGCATCTCCTGTCCAATAACTGGTAGCGTAATGTATGTTTTCCATTAAATTCATATTCGAAGGTAATAAATAGATTGTTCCACTTATATGTTGAAGCCATGTTATAATATATTTTCTTATTTTTCTATGTGGAAGTCTATCTATATTAAAAGTTAGGGTATATGCTGAAGAGGGTTGTTTGTTATAAAAATCTTTAAGTTGTTTTCTAGAAGAGTGAAATTTAATCCAATCTAATCTAGTACCATGTCTAAACATTTCAGGGTAAGGATCAGTATGAGGACTATTATAGGTGTTTTCTTCCCGTTCTTGATCTCCCATAATTATATCAGAGTTAAGATCGTTCATAACAGAAGCAATATCCAGAGGAGGTTGTGGAGGTAAAATTAGAGCACCTCTACTAGATCCGGCTTCATTAGTGTTTATGTTGTAAATAAGTTTATCTGATATCTTTGAATTATAATCAGATTTTGTGGAATTTTCGGATTCTTGTTCAGAATCTTCAAATGAAGAATGTTCTTCATTTGCTTTATATTTAAAATATTTTATCGCCGTCGAATGTTCTTCATAATAAGAATAAAGTTCAGTACTATCAATTTGTCCTTCAAGTTCTTTTTCTTGAAGGATAAGAGAATTTTTATAGTAAGTGGGATCAATATCTTCAACATATATTTTTTATTTTCTTCAGAAGTATATTTAACCATTCAAATGCTGTTAAGCGAATGGATTGTTGGTGTATTTCGACCAAATCCTAAGGTTGCTGTTTGTTTTTGTAGTTTACTACTTATATCTTTAACTTCTAATTTAATTTCTTGAAGTAGATCGATCATAAAATTATGAATCCCATTTATTGGGTTTTTATGAGTGGGGATATGAACAACATGCTCATATTGTTCAGTATTTAGATCAAATTCACACTTATGTGTGTCGAGAATAACAATCTTATTATTTTCCATAAAAGAGGTTTTTTTGAACATAATTCAATTACGAGTTTGCACAAAACATATGCAATTAGATAAAACTCTTAATTCGAATAACAAATCTTGATTCTCAAACCTATAGTTATTAGATTAGTTTTGACCCTAGATTAAGCGGCTAGACACGATACCCCTTAATGCTTTCCTAGCATACCATGGTTTTATAGTAGGCTTAGGCCTCAAATTAACAACCACAAGCCTATACCGTCGCTTCACTTAAGTAGAATACAGCAAAGGTTCATTTCCTACTCCAATATGTAATAATTAGTAACAATAGGTCGTCGAATTGACTTAAAATTCGAAAAAAGTTTTAGCTTCCACAAAAGTTTTGCAGACTCATAACGAATCATGCTCAAAAAATAGCTTAAGCTTTCATTTTAAAAAATTTAAAAAATTTATACTCTTTTTTTTACTTCACTAGAATATATACAGAATGATCGAGTTTAGAAAATATAAAACAGATTGATCTAAAGCAGCATAACTTACCTAGTGTTAGCCAGGCTCCAATACCAAATTGAAAACCCAAACTTGAATGCAGAAAACAAAAATATACAGCAATATAAACTTCTTGCAGAAACAGAAATTTTATTAATACACTAGATAATATTACAACGTTCAGATACAACGAAAAGAAGAAAGGAAATGAAGAAAAAAATTCTGATGATCTTTCTTTAGAGTAGTGTCCTCCTTTTATAGCGTCTTCTCTTCTTTATTTATTACTACTTAGGCTGAATATCTGTCCATTATAGGGCTAATATGTGTCCCCTCTAGGTTGAGGATGTGTCCTTTATTTGAATCTTTGTAGAGGATGAGTTGGTAAGGCTAGGGGGTGATATGTCACTCTAATGTAGAGGCTAGATTCTTTGTCCTTTTATTCTGGATGCTGGTCCACCTTGCTTCTGATTTAATTTTGAATTTCTAGATTAGCTAAAGATTCGTCGTTGAAAGGGTCGGTACCCATAGTATCTCTCATTATAGAATCTTGTCTAAGTCTTTCCTTATCTACTTATTCTTCAAAGTATTCTTCTTGAGCCATTGTACCAACTGGGCCAATTTTGAGACTATCTAAAAAACGCCGAACCTTCATTATTCTGTCTGTTGATGGTTCGAAATCTGATAGGTAGTCCAAGAGCAATATTGTTTGCCTTCAGTGGCAGAGTGTGATCCAACCTGGCCTTTGTTAATGGACTCGGAGAAGAATTCTTACGCTGCTAGCATTCTTTCATTTTCTTCAATAAATTCTTTGCGATTGAATTTAACGAGTTCATGTTGAGGATTTTTGGTTACTCTATGTAATTCCCATAATTGGATAGAGAGATAAAGACGTATGTACTCTCTTTCTTCCCAAACGCTCCAAATTCTGAACATGAACATAGCAAAAACCTGCTTGAATGCTCAGCAAGTTTTGTGTACATTTTTTGGAATATAACCTGAATATTCTTCAGGATGGCTTGTGTTGACATAAATTTCATGCACTAAGCCCTTTTTGATATGTTTTTGATACTTTTGTATTTCAGAAAAACAGGCTATAAGGCACGGTCTTCTATTGTTATTGAGAATTAACTCTTCATTTTATAAGAGCTTAATTAACTCTGTGTCTTCTAACTTTTTGAAGAATAGAAGAAGATTACTTTCAACGATGAGATGTTGCTGATATAAGGAGATCATATCCTGGACTGTCATTTCATCTTCCATCTCTTTGGTTTTTGTGTTATCTATCTCATAAAGTCTAAGTAATTCTAGAAAATCTTGAATTCTTAGATTTACAGATCGGATGTTTGTGTTTGAGAAAATATTGTTTTCAAATGGCTATGTTCAGCTGTGTTATCAGTGAACAACTCTGCTTCTTTTAAATGTAGAGCTTCAGAACTAGATGTAAAAGAATGTTGTGATAATTTAGATACTATTTTCTGGGTTTCTTGCAATTTTTTCTCTTTCTGGGATATTGAATGCTTTAATCCCAAATAAGCTTTTTCTAGTTGAGTTAACCAGAAATTTGCAGCTCTATGGTCTGCAGATTGGATGACTTTAAAGCATCCGTTGAAATTTTCATATAAATTGTGATTCGATGCTTTCATCTCTAAGTTGTACCAATCTTTAACCACAGCTGAGATGTATGGTCTTTGCACCCTTGTGGGAGCAATTGCTTTTCCTTTGTTCATTGGAACAAATTTCTGAGTTGTATTGGAAGGTGTTGCCTTGCCTTTGTTTGTTTTAGTGGTTTTGGTCTGTTGGACCTTTTCTTCATTTACTCCTATGCTATCTTGTATTTGTGGGTTAGATGTTTCTTTAGATGTAAAAGTGTCCATGTATATCCTATATTCTTGATATGAATCTGACTCTTTATTTCTTGATGATCGAGATGTAGAACCACTTAATGGGGTAAATGTATCATGATCGTATATTTCTTCTTTTATAATTGGAAGATCTTCATATTTATGTATAGCAAGTAATCCTATTGGGTCTCCTTGCTCTATAATATAGTTTATCTTCCATACTAGTAATTTCATTTTAAAAAAATTAAAAAAATTTGTACTCTTTTTTTTTTACTTCTAGAATATATACAGAATGATCGAGTTCAGAAAAAATAAAACAGAATGATGTAAAACAGCATAACTTACCTAGTGTTAGCCAGGCTCTGATACCAAATTGAAAACCCAAACTTGAATCCAGAAAACTTGAATGCAGAAAACGAAAATATGCAGCAGCAGAAACTTCTTGCAGAAACAGAAATTTTATTAATACACTAGATAATATTACAAATTTCGGATACAATGAAGAGAAGAAAGGAAATGAAGAAAAATTTTCTGATGGTCTTTCTTCAGAGTAGTGTCCTCCTTTTATAGCGTTTTCTCTTCTTTATTTATTACTACATAGGCTGGATACCTGTCCATTATAGGGCAAATATGTGTCCCTTCTAGGTTGAGGATGTGTCCTTTATTTTAATCTTTGCAGAAGATGAGCTGGTAAGGCTAAGGGGTGATATGTTACCCAAGTGTAGAGGCTAGATTCTTTGTCCTTTTATTCTGGAAGCCGGTCCACCATGCTTCTGATTTAATTTTGAATTTCTAGACCAGCTAGAGATTCGTCATCGAAAGGGTCAGTACCCATAGTATCTGTCATTATAGAATCTTGTCTAAGTCTTTCCTTTTCTACTTGTTCTTCAAAGTATTCTTCTTGAGCCATTGTGCAACTTGGACCAATTTTGAGACTGTCTAAAAAACGTTGAACCTTCATTATTCTGTCTGTTGATGGTTCGAAAGCTGATAGGTAGTCCAACAACAGTATTGTTTTGCCTTCAGTGGCAGAGTGTGATCCAACCTCGCCTTTATTAATGGCCTCGGAGAAGAATTCTTGCACTGCTAGGATTCTTTCATTTTCTTCATTAAATTCTTTGCGATTGAATTTAACGAATTCATGTTTTGGATTTTCGGTTACTCTATGTAATTCCTTTAATTGGATAGATAGATAAAGACGTATGTACTGTCTTTCTTTCCAAACGCTTCAAATTCTGAACATAAACATAGTAAAAAAACTGCTTGAATGCTCAGCAAGTTTTGTTATACATATTTCTAGAATATAACCTGAATATTCTTTAGGATGGCTTGTGTTGACATAAATTTCATGCACTAAGCCTTTTTGATATGCTTTTGATACTTTTGTATTTCAGAAAAACCGGCTATAAGGCACGGTCTTCTGTTGTTATTGAGAATTTACTCTTCATTTTCTAAGAGTTTAATTACTCTATGTCTTCTAACTTTTTGAAGAATAGAAGAAGATTACTGTCATCGATGAGATGTTGCTGATATAAGGAGATCATATCCTGGACTATCATTTCAGCTTCCATCTCTTTGGTTTTTGTGTTATCTATCTCATAAAGTCTGAGTAGTTCTAGAAAATCTTGAATTCTTAGATTTACGAGATCGGATGTTTGCATTTGAGAAAATATTGTTTTCAAATGGCTATGTTCAGCTGTGTTATCAGTGAACAACTCTGCTTCTTTTAAATCTAGAGCTTCAGACCTAGATGTAAAAGAATGCTGTAATAATTTAGACACTATTTTCTGGGTTTCTTGCAATTTTTTCTCTTTCTGGGATATTGTATGCTTTAATCCCAAATAAGCTTTTTCTAGTTGAGTTAACCAGAAATTTGCAGCTCTATGGTCTGTAGATTGGATGGCTTTAAAGCATCCGTTGAAATTGTCATATAAATTAGGATTCGATGCTTTCATCTCTAAGTTGTACCAATCATTGACCACAGCTGGGATGTATGGTCTTTGCACTCCTGTGGGAGCAATTGCTTTTCCTTTGTTCATTGGAACAAATTTCTGAGTTGTATTGGAAGGTGTTGCCTTGCCTTTGTTTGTTTGAGTGGTTTTGGTCTGTTGGACTTTTTCTTCATTTACTCCTGTAGGAGTATTGGTTTCTTCGGATTCTTGCGAAGTCAAAGCCTCTTTGGAGGTTTTCTTAGCTTTTTTGGATGATTTCACTTATTGGAAATCTTCCTGTCTTTCCATAGTTTCTAATAATTCTTTGATTCTTTTAATGCCGTCTTCATCCATTTTTCATAACCTGGTAAGAAGATCAGCGGAAAAGTTAGTGTAGCCTGGAATGTATTTGACATCATAGTTATAAAATTCTAAATACATAGCTAATCTAATTCTATGAAGGTTTTCTTCTGGATTCTTTACATTTTTATTTTTTAAGAATTGAGCAACATATTTGTTATCTGTTTCTATTACAAACTGTCTATGTAGAAGATAGATTCATAAACTTTTGATTTCTAATTTAATAGCTAGTAATTCTTTGTCATAGGTAGCATATTTAATCTAGGGTTTGCTAAACTTTCCAAAGGAATATGCTACAACTTCTTTTTGTTTAGAAATTAATACTCGTACCCAAAAATTGTCAGAAGCATCAGTTTGTAGAGTAAGTAATTCTTCATCTGAAGGAAAATAGAGGATCTTTTGATCCTTTATTAGGTCTTTAATTTTTTGTATTTCTTCTTGCTTTTGTAAGGTAATAGGAATTTTGTCTGTGTTCCATCTTCTTGGTTGTTCTCCATTATGTTGTTTATATTTTGCTTGTTCATCAGTAAGCCTTTTCTGTAAATTTTAGGTCTTAGCAGATAAATTAGGAATGCATTTTCTACCGTAGTTTAATAATCCTAAGAAACTTTGGAGTTCTTTTAGTGTTTTAAATGTATTGGGAAAATCTTTAATTTTAGTATAAATGTGTTGTTGTAATTCTGTTTGTCCATTTTTAATTCTTTTTCCAAGAAAATCTATTTCTTTTTTAAATAATTCAATTTTTTTAGGACTTAGAATAACACCATTTTGAAGTAATTTTTGAACAACTGCTAGAAGATGTTGTTTATGTTCTTCTACATAATTAGAGAAAACAAGGATGTCATCTATATAGATAGATACAAAAGGTAAATGTCCGAACATAGAATTCAGCCATTTTTGAAAGATTTTGTAACGACCCAGACTCGACCTTCAAAAATCGGCATCGAATACGAACTCATATTCAAATGCCGCAGATCCAAATGTCGAATCTGGTTCGTCGGAGCTTATAACACATTAAATATAACAACACAGTGGAGGAAAGAAATGAATATCATATACAACTCCAATGATACAATATCCAAATATACAATAATGATCAATATCAGAGATACAAAGAAATGCTAAAGCAGGAAACCCAATGAACTAGCAGCGGAAACACTAGAACTTGAAACTCTAGAAGAAACACAAGTATCTGCAATCTCCATAGATAGCTCGAACCACCGTCAAGTTTGCTCACAGCTAAACAAGTCTCATCCAAACCAAATACTTCAATATCCAAAGTATTCAAAGAATACCAAAGAGAAAGCTGAAAGCTACCGAATCGATATCTGTATCTACTATCTGAAAAACCCAACTCTAGAATGCCCGTGTGGAAAATTGTGGGCACCCAGAGTTTAGAAAAGGAACAATAAACTCTGGGTCAGTCGTGGGACTGGTATGAGCAAACAAAAACAGTTTTATCTTTAAAACAAACAAAGAATTTTAAAACATTGAAATCCGCAATCCTTTTTGGAAAATGAAACTACCATAAGGCTTCCCGGCACGCACACCATGCAATCGCACACTTGGGGAGATTTCTCCTTATGGTAGTCAAACATGCTTAATACGCGAAAACTATTTGATATTATTATTAGTGCATAGTGGAAAACATTTAGAAAGTATAATATTAATCTAAGCCAGCATACGTACCATTATAGTATGCCTACTATAGCTACCATGTTAGATTACAGGTTCTACAACTAAAACCGTACAAGGCGCGTATTGGTAATTGGATTTCCAACAAATGGTCAGGCTAAGGAACTTCCTGGGCCACATGGGTATGCCTATGGAGGGACGCCCCGAGAACCTAACTGGATCTCTGCCAACACAAGGCTGGGTTACCTCTGTAACTAGGTAACTGCTGACACGAGTATGCCATCCCCCGGTCGTTACTGACCTTTATCCCGGGATTCACCAACAACCACAAAGTAATAAATTTGCAGCAACCACATAGGTTAAGTATCTGGGCTCCATACCATGATACCACCTCTATCCAGAAGGAAATGAACATACCCTCAGGGGGCGCTACCCCCAAATAACCTTGCTGCATTCTTCCTGTTTCGACCATTCCAGGTTGTGAAGTTCGACGAAGTCTCGTCCACAAAGCTACGCTTTTTACAAAGCCATGCTTTGATCAACAAATGATCAGCAGCACTTCGTATGCCACATAACCAAATTGGGAATGCATCACTAGTAACCATCAACTACATAACCTCTGAGCTCGTACGTCTCAAAGAAGGGTGTTGAGCTAAGAGAATAAATCTCCGCCACCAAACAGAAATGTGTTTGATAGATTTCAGTTTTACATCTCAAAGTGTAACGTCAGACACACATCCATACAAGTCTGTTCTGGGTTCGAACAGAACCGAAGGAACTTCCGAAGAAGCCCTTGTAATCCGGATAATTTCTAATCATGTCCGGACTCCCCATCACAATGGGTGCTCAAATCTCTATACCGGGGCCATTCGGTGCAGAGACATTCGACAGGTCATCCTTTCATTTTCGAAAGTATCCGGTCTTCAAATGCTCTCCATATCGTCGTATCATTATTCGGAATGGCTTATATGACATAAGGTCCTCTCCCGGCTAAACCGAATAATGAGCGCAATTTTTTAAAAATATATGGATAATGGGATATCAGTTAAATCACATCTTAAAGCCAAAACATTTCATTCAAATGGTTAAAACAAATTACCTTTTCCAATCTTTTAAACAAAAAGATTCATTTCAAAAACCTTCAATGGTTTAAACAATTTCCACACTTAAATCTTTTAAACAAAAGATTCACTTTTAAGACCCCTTTCAATTTAAAACAAGGTTCACCAGTCTTTGACAAAGATTCATTCATAGCCTTTCAAAACAATTCCATTCAATCTTTCATATATAAAAGATATACCATTTAAAATCCTTTTCAATTTCAAAATAGGGTTCAACTATCTTTTACAAAGATTCAATTATAGCTTTCAAAGCCATTCCATTTCAAATTTGAAATCTTTTCCTCATAATTTGGAAATTCTTTCCTTATATAAAAGCTATTATTATTTGAAACCACTTGTCTCCGTTTCGGAAAACCCGATTATAATTGTACGAGTTAAGGCCTTTCAAATATAAACTTGGGTTAAATTCAGATTCTCAAAGCCATGCTTTAAAAACCCATATAAACACATTTATAGCTTGTATAACCTTTTTAAATCTTAAATTCTCAAAATAGAATTCAATTTCAAATTTTTGAATCCAAATCTTAAATCAAATTTCAAAACTAAATCTAGTTATTCAAAAATAACTTTTAAATTCCTTTCCAAAAGCTTTTCACTTTAAACCCAATCTATATCCAAACCATTTGGATTTAAAAAAAAATCAATTTTAAAATTATTTTCAAAAATCTGTGACTTAACCGATTTCCACGTAAAATCCATATTTGTGTGTGTATAGTGTGGTCCAGGGGTTTAACACAATAGTAGTGCAACATCATCAACCATCACATCATTAATCATCACATATACAATCACAGCAATATCGATAAGTGGTATAATCCTATAACGCTTATCTATATACACAAAATCACAGGTAGATAACATAAATGTATTATAGATAAATAAATTACATTCCACAGCACAAACATATCACATAACATTATACATAAGGGATATCAACATAATTCACAGCATTCCATGCTATTCATACATTTATAAGTATAATCATCAAGTCATCTGATTAATTTTAAACCAGATCATTCCCTATGAATAAATTTCTAATCATGGTTAACTAATAACTAATTTATTACAAACCATTTTTATTAATTATTCTTTAATTAAATCATTAAATAACCTTTAATTAATAATAATCCTTTAATTAATTATCCTTAATTAATTACAAAAATTTAATTAATTAATCCTTAATTAATAATCATCCCTTAATTACTTTCATAAATTAATTAACCTTTAATTAATTACTTTAATCAATAAATCCTTAATTATTAAATAAATCTTAATTAAAATTAATTTTCCTTAATTGATTATCCTTAATTTAATTACCCTAATTAATTAACCACATTAAATTTATCATGCTTTAAAGTAATTAACCCTTAATATTTGATTTATCAATCTTTAATCTACTCTTAATTACTTTCACTAAGTGATTATTATTTTTATTTAAGCATTCATTGATTACTTGATTAATTAACTTAATAATTTAATGAATCCAGATCATTAAATTCTATTTATCTTTAAAATAAAACATCTCTTACCTAAAGCATAGAAAAAAAAATTTGCTTTCAAATTTACTTTAAATTTCATTTTAAATTCAGGATTTAAAATGAACACAAAATTAATCTTAAACAAAGTTTTAACAACAATTCAAAAACCTTTTTACCTCACAAGTTAAAGAAATATTCATTTTTATAAAGAAGTTTTAAACCAAATTCATTTTTAAATTCAAATCAATTTAAAAATACATTTTAACAACAAATTTGTTTAAATCATTTTAAATTTTAAAAACTTTCATTTATTTCAAAACTGGAATACACATTAAATTTTGATTCCAGATTACTTAGATTCAAAAATTTACTTATATTTAAACTTCATTTTAAACTTCAAATCATTTAACCATCTTTAAAGTAGTTAAACAATTTAAATTTAAAATCTTTATTTTATTTTAAAAACTGAGGTTCAAACTCGCATTCCAGATTTTATAACTTATATTTAAACTTAATTAAACCTTTACTTTACAGTTCAAACTTTTCAGTTTTTAAATTCAAGCCAAATAAACTTTAAATACTTAAAGGTGTTAAAACAAATTTAAACTTCAAAAACTTAAATCATTTCAAACTAAGGTTCAAACTTACTTGAATTCAGATTCAAACTTAGGTTTACACTTAGTAGTTAAAACTTTGATTTTCATTTTTAAACTTCAGTTAAAATTTTAAAACAAGACACTTCAGGTTTCTGTTAAAACCTGCATCAATATTTTTTACCCGTGGCAACTTAATTCACTTCGAGCCAGAAGCAGACTTCCCCGAGAAAAACATCACCACTATCCGAGTCAACGTCACTAAACTCAAGCAAAATCCAAAACCCAATTCATCTCCACTGGAATAACAGTGCACCGTGCACATGCACAGTGTCGTTGATCACCTCAGATCATCAATGATGATCTTCCCATACCAATCTTCATCCATACACTCTAATGCGATCATCAGATCGTCCCTCAAATCTCGAAGTCGAATTCGAGATGACGAACTCAAACCTGGAACAGCTAAACCTCCTCAACCCAAAACCTAGAAAACTCATCGTTCTCGACGTCGAGATCATCGAAGTACTCGAAACTCCGGTCATCACTTCGTCAACGCCTCCTCTACCCCCTCCCAAAAACACGCAGCACTCGATCGACAAGGGAGGATGAACGAATCGAAATACTGGACCTAGTTGAAACTAGGGTTCCCAACCAGAATCAGCTACTGCGAATTCCTCAATGAATTAATCATCTTCCTAACAATTTTCCAATCATCTTTGATCACTCTACTACCTTCAGAAAGCACCACGACACCCCAAATCGCAGAGATGACCAGAAAACTCCCCAAAACCCATTTCTGGTTAAACCAGAAATGCTCACTCAATCTCAAATTAAAAACTATGATTTTAGTGTTAAAAATCATGTTTAAGTTTATGAATTCAAATTAAAATCCTGAATTTACGAATTACAAAGTTTGGGTTTTGACACGTTTTAATTTTTGCTTAGTCATTTTTGAATTCCAGGCAATTTCCAGAGACACTTCATTAATTTTAACTTAATTATAATTTCAATCTAAATTTTGAGATGAAACAAACAAGTTTTGTTTATAACTTAAGTTTTAAACAGGGATTAACTCAAGAGTTCCTGAATTTACATTTAAACAAGAATCTGGAAATCATGCACGGGAAGGACCCAGATAAACAAAACATGTAACCATACTTTTACTTTAAGTTTAGAAGTGAAATTACTCACAATTTCACATGCAAACATAGCACAACAAATTTTTTTCTCAGGCATCATCAAACTTCAAAACAGATTTTAGCCTTTAAGTTGAAAAGTTTTGCTCACCTGGTCATGTGAACAGAGGACAGGAAATACTTCTGAAATTTTTTCTTTCTTTAATCTTGGAAGAAGGAAGATTTAAATCTGGAACTGGAAATTGGTTTTGATCCTTGAACAGCAACTATATTAAGTTGAAATCTGAATCAGTGCTTACTTCAGTTGAAAGATTTGAAGTTGTTGAATCTGAAAGAGTTTGATCTTTGCATTTATTCTAGTTGCCTCAGATTTCTGCATTGTCTTCAATTTCTGAAGCTTCAAACTTGATGTTGATCTACTATTTGATTTGCAATTTAAGTTTGAACTTGATCTTGGTTTTGCAAGTTTGAATCAAGTTGAGTCTGTTGAATTTAGATTTGAAGCTTAAATCTTTGAATTGAAACTTGTTGAAGCTGTTTAAATTGAATTTTGATTTTTTATATTTCCAGGTTTTGAGATGGTTTTAGTTTCAAATCTGAGTAATGAAGGAAATGATTAGCCTGGTTTTGTTCTTTTTAAAATTAAATCTTAAAAGAAAAAAACAAAAATGCCACTTGTTCTTTAAAACCATACACTTGTACATTTATTTTAACACTTGTAAATTTTTATGTCATATGGTTACATTTGTTAAAAATAAGGAGATTTATGTTTGAGACCTTTAGTTCAATTAATTTTAATTTTTGGTTTTATATCCTTTCTTTAAATTAATTTATACATTTTGTTTTTAAACCTTATTTCATTTCATTTTTTTTTAATTTACAAATCATATTTTCATGTTTTCTTACTTATACAATTTAATAACACATGATTTGAAATCAAATTATCAAATCCTATTCAAGTTGAACTATTATGTTTTAATGTTTTAAATACATACACAAACCTTAATTTAAATGTATATATTATTTTTTAAAAGAAACAACATTAAACCTTTCATATTTATTTATATATTTTATACTTTTAAAATTTCCAAATAAGAAATTAAATTTCAATTCTTGTATTCCAATCTCACAATTCAATTTAAAATAATTTTATATACAAATATCTAATTAAATTTGGAAAAATTCACATTTATTCAAAATTTGATTCCAAAAACTAATTTAATTGTCAAATTAAACTTGTTCAAAATTCGGGAATGTTACAGATTTGTGGTGCATTTTTTAATCCAAAAGGCATAACTAACCAAATTTTTGCTTACCTGTATATTTGAAAAGGCTTGTACATTAGTAGGGGACCAGCAAGGTGATTGGAAGTTGAAGCATCTTTGTGACAAATAGGTCGCTATGGAAGCACATCGAAGGACTTGAGTTTTATAAATGGATCCTATGGGATTCCTTATCACCGTTGACTTTAATTTCATTTATACATTTTTGAATAAGTTGTTGAATGCTGAATCTTGGTAGCTTAGCTAAATGTTGATGTGTTCTTTACTAAGTTTAAAGTTGGCTCTTTTTAGCGAAAAGGGGTAGTGTTAGCATTTGTTAAGTGCTAATGTAGCTTCACATCCTCTTTACAACTTTTGAAAATACTATCGTGATTTATAACTTTGATTTTTCCTTTGAAATACTTTTGGTTTATACTAGGATTTTCAAGGAGTTTTAAATGTGGCATTGGATTTCTATAAATACTCTTTATATGACTTTGTCATTTGATTCTAAAAGTGTTTGAAATGGTTTCAAAATTTATTTTTGTTTTTCAAACCCTTCTTGCAACAGTATTAAAGTTGTTTAAAATATAGAAAGAAATGTGGTTTAAAAGCTATTTAATTTACAAAACAAATTTTAAAAAGTTACTTTCCATATAAGGATATTCGCTATGGATGCACTTTAGAAATCTAAGATTTTTGCGAAGGATAAAAGGTTATCTGTTTTAGATATTTTGCAAATTCTTTTTGAATGCATTTTATAAAAGTTGTATAAGTACTTTAAAAGTAGTTTGAAATTTAACTATATTTGTAAGAATTTATTGGGGTTATTTAAGAAAGAGGTTTTAAATTTTACAAAGGAAGCTCCTTTGTTTACAAAAGTCAAGTTTGTTTAAACCTTTAAAGGGATGTTGTAAATACAAGTTTCAAATTATGTCTTAAAGAGTTTTCTAAAGTATTTTTAAAAGACGAAGAAATCATGTATTTCAACACCACTGTTGTAATAAATGCTTTTGATAAAAGGAAGGAGATCATGGACTTTAATTTTCTTGTTATAGTAAATGGCTTCAGGAAAAGTGGTAAGGTGTTTGGTTTACAACACTTTGTTTGATTTTAAGAATTATATGGAATTTATGATGTTTTATACTTGCTATTAAGCTTCAAGGTAGATAAACTTTTATCAATCCTGAAAGGTAAGAATGTCGTCGGCTCGAGATTTGAGAGGTATTAATACCCTAACTTGAAATGCTTCATTGTTAACCAAAGGATAGTTTAAGTTTGAAATCGAAGATTGATGTTAATTACATAAAGTATTATTTCCATACGTGGATTCGGTTACTTGTGGGAATTAAGTAGTCCTATACTTGGCACTAAAAGCCGATGAGTAGATTGATCCTCTATCTATGAGATTTAGAATCGAAGTGTTTAACTTAGGCAAGGCTAGAAGCAATCGCCCTAACTTACCTGGCTTGGTTTCTGTGTAAGGGATAAAGTAAGTCAAAATATCATAAATGTGAATGTTATCCGGCATTCTAGCCCGGTTATTTCGAACTGATTGCACGAGTAAGATTCAATTGCCATCAAGACCGACAATTCTAGGGTGATGATTTTGGGACCTAGAAGTTAAGTACAAATGATCATATAAAGTTAGGATTGGATGGATTTGATGGAGGTATAATGTAGGATGCTCAAAGTATGGAATATGGCTCAATGGAGGTAAGGGATCGACATAGGTTGGCTCATAGAGAAGGGTCGGCAAACTTCATGAAGGAGGATCGACATACATCGAAATACAAGAGGATTCTTGCAAAAAACAATCCATATGTCAAGATCTACAAATCCAATCCCTATGACGTTTGAGGAGCAAGATATATAGATCCTATGGAACCTACCCTACGGATCGTACATCAAATGGACAATGTTGGGGGATTTACATATATTCCTTAGAAGGGATCGGCAAAGAGCATTGCATAAGTAATGTTGAATCAAAGATTAAGCAATAACACAACTTCTAGTAATCTAAATGATGTGAAAATTGGCGGTTGAAGATATTCTTGCATGATAAAGCCATTGTAGGGATCGCTTCCCATAATTCAACTAAAGAAGGAATCGGTACCTATCCCTCCATATTAGGAATTGGGCCTAGTGATCCCTCAATGGACCCATGTGGATTAGAAGGTCCTTCAGCCGAAATTTCAAAGAGATCTATGGTCATCTTCACCTATAAATACTGTCCTGATGGGTCATTCTATGGATCTTTACGCTGCTTGTTACTCTAGAATCAATGTAATCAATTATTTTCTATTTTCTACTACAATAATTAGATTTATGAGTGATCATTAAAGTATAATCTTCAAAATGGATATAGGCATACAACACCAAATCACTATAAATTTCTATGTCTCTGATTATAGTTAATTCTCTGTTACTTGTTAATTCATCTACTTAGTTTAATTTTGTTTTTCATCACTTACTTCTCTACAAAAAAATATTCTTAGGTGTTTGTGACCAATTTAGTTGCAAAAATTTTGGTGCTCTCATTGAAAAATCTTGATTCTTAGTTCATTAGGATCCCTTTGTTGCTACTGGATTGGATAAATCCTCTTGCTCATGCTACTTGGATTTGTAGAAATCAAAGCAAAAGCTATTAATAATGGTGAGAAACACTGGATCTACTTCTCAGAACATAGAAGGAAATGAGAATACTAGCATCTAGCATGGAGACCCAAGCAATCAACCAACAAATGTAAATGCTGAACAGGTTGAAGTTCAAAATCACACTATTTCTTTTATAAGAGCTTAATTTCATAATTTAATAAGAGAGCTGATGGAGAGATGTTGACAATTAAATCAACAAATTCAGACTAATATCAACTTGGTGAACCAACTCAATCAATAGTAGCAGGGAAGGCTAGGAGAGACCCCATTCCTTACTTGGCATCAGAGAGTTCTATATCATTAGATGAGTATCACATGCATAGGCATCGCAAAACAACGAATATCGTGTAGAAACTTTGGGGCGTCAACTTGCATACCATCATGGCCTACCAGGATTGATTGGTGCCGATCTCTTCATAGGGATTATTATCGATCCCTCCACCAAAAGGGGGATCCATCCATGCCTTATGGCAATCAAGTTGGAGCTGCTACGGTTGGTTTGGATGTTGGAGTTCAATTAAATGTTGACCAAGCTCTTCCCCGGAATAACGATGAAGTGAATTTACAAGACACATATCAGGAACATGGTGAACCAAGAAGGTGTGAAATGACCCATAAATAACGATCGGACTATTCATGTGAGGTGGAGCATGAGAACCGCTTGGTGCCAACCATCAAAACGCCAGACTTATCGGCAATGGTCAAGAAGTTGGTAAGAGAGAGCTAGGGATTGACAAATGACGACTGGGGAATCTTGAGAAGCCATACCCTGTTCACTCATAATGTTCTATATGTAGAGCATCCGAGGAGGTTAGACATGCCGTCAATGCTCGCCAACGAAGGAAAAACCGACCCAAAGCCACATTTCATGAGATATGAATGGCTGATGGATTCTGTATGAGCGGATGATGCGATCAAGTGTAGATGCTTTCTCATAACTCTCTTTGGAATCGCAATGATGTGGTTCACTATACTACCTCCGATCGATTTCCAGATTGGATGATTTGGCAACAAAATTTGTAGAGCAGTTTCGGATGCATGCGACTCATCCTAAGAATGTGATGTCCCTGGACACTATGATTCGGGCTCTAGAAGAATCGTTGAAGGATTATTTAGAGAGATTTTATATAGACGTTACGAAAATCAATAATTCGAATGACTATGCGATATTGATGCTATGATGAGGGGGATAGATCCAGAATCTGATTTCAATGATTGGTTAGGTGGTAAACCAACCACAACGTTGGAACGCTTTTACGCGAAGGCGGCTCAGTATTTAAGAAAGAAGGAAGCTAGAACATCCAGAAAGAAGAATGTTGCAGGGCTAAATGGAGAGGCAGTATAGAGTAACATTGCAATAAAGCAGTCTGATGATAGTTTAGGGAAAGTTCAAGTGAATGTCCAGAACGAACCGAATCAGCAAAAGAAAGAGTAGATAGGAGCCAAGAAGAAAATAATAATTCTGGAAGAGGGAAGTCTAGAATTCCAATGTTTGATTCTTACATGCAGTTGAATACGACCCTGGAGAATGTCTATTTGTCTATCTGCAATAATATGCAGTACAGGAAGTCGCCTCCAAAAGAATCAATAGAGAAGTAGAATCAGACCGGAAAATATTGTCGTTTTCACAAGTGCTATGGGCATAACACAAATGAATGCAAGAACCTCCATGATGTTATAGAAAAACTAATTTGAGAGAGGAAATTACAACAATTTGTGAAACCCCCACAGGATGGCCGACAAGGGACATCTGACCCAACCGAGGATAAGCACAACATAGGGCTGAGGAGCCTGCATAGACTGGTGGAAGATTGGTGATAAATATGATAGTCGGAGTACCACACCCAGTAGATAAGAGTTGGCGAGAGATGGTGTGCTATGCTAGCATAATTAGGCTTGTATATTTTTAATATTGTTCGAATACAGAAGATGGAGCTCTAGCATAATAACAACCTGTAATGATAGATGATATTGTATTTAGAAACAGAGATGTAGATAAGGTGGAGGCTCCGACAATCAACCCAATAGTCATTTCGGCCAGGATCGGCCCCGCTTTGGTGAGAAGGAATTGGTTGATTATGGAAGTTTCATAAATATAATTTTCAAAAAAGCTTATGATATTATGAAAATGGAAGCTAAGGATTTAAAGCCATCTAAAGCCTGCATACACGGTTTTAATGGTGTTGCAACAAAAGCCATTGGCTATGCGGAATTACCTGTAGAGTTGGGAGATGGTGATCGAAGGAGAGTGCGAATCTTACCGTTTGTTGTTTTAGATGTTGTGTCTCCTTATAAAGTTTTCTAGGTCAACGGGCCCTAGCCGAATTCTGGGCAGTTCTTACCCTATGGTGTCTGACTTTAAAGTTTCCGACAGATAATGGTGTTGGAGTTGTTCATGGTGATCATGCAACTGGACGTGCCTGTTATGTAGCTGAGTTGAGGGATGCCTAATGCAAGGAGAAAGGTAAGGGAATGGACAAGTCGGTCCGCATAAAAGTTGCTAAAGATTGACAACTAGAGCCTGAGCCTTGACTCGAGTGCCACAGTCATTTATATAGAGATATAGATCTGAGGGATGATGAAAAGGAGCATAAAGAAACCAAGGCTGCACCAGTTGAGTTGACGATTGATATCATAGACAACCACGATGACCCATCACGGGTCCTAAAGATTGGAGCAAAGCTCAGCCCCCCGATGATGAAGGAACTTGCTGAGCAAATCTAGACATGTTCGCTTGGACTCACTCTGACATGTGTGGAATCTCACCTACCAATGTGAGTCATGCATTGAATATCGACCCGAGGCATGCCCCGGTGAAGCAAAAAAGATGCCGCATGGATGCGGAGAGATCTGCCCCTCTCAAAAAGGAGGTGGATAGACTCAAAGAAAATAGGTTTATCCATGATGCCCTCTAGCCTATATGGGTATCTAATCCTGTATTTGTGAAAAAAGCGAGTAGGAAATTGAGAATATGCATTGATTATTCAGATTTGAACAAGACATGTCCAAAAGACAGTTTTCATCTTAGAGGATTGACCAGCTGGCGGATTCAACCCTGGGACACGAATTGCTATCTATCATGGATGCATACTCGGGATATAACCAAATATCAATGCATATTCCCAATCAGGAGCACACCAGTTTCATTACCAATGTTGGATTATATTGCTATTTGGTGATGCCATTTGAACTAAAGAATGCGGGAACTACTTACAAATGCCTAGTCAACAAGATGTTTAAAGATCAAATTGGAAAAACGATGGGAGAGTATATGGAAGATATGCTCGTAAAGTCACAACGATCAAGCGACCACACAAAAGACTTGGCAGAAATGGTCGACATCCTTTGACATTACAAGATGAATATTAATCATTTGAAGTGTTCTTTTTGTGTTGCATCAGGGAATTCTCGGGCTTTTTTGTTAACGCCCATAGAATAGAAGCTAATCCTGAGATGATTCATGCTATTCGTGATATCTAAGCGCCAAGGACTATTAAACAAGTACAGAGTCTGAATGGGAAAGTTGCTGCCTTAAGCTAATTTTTGTAAGAGCTAACGGCAAATGCATTCCTTTCTTTGACTTGATTAGGAAAGGGAAAAGAAACTTCAAATGGACACAGGATTATAAAGATGCATTTCAATCTTTGGTAAATCATTTGGAGAAACCTCGCATCTTCTCAAAGTGGTAGATCATGAAAATTTGTACATTCATTTGGCCATGCCGGCATACGCCATAAGTGCCACATTGTTTCTTGAGGAGGATCGGATCTAGAGGCCGGTGCGTTACATCGGCAAACAATAGACAGAAGCTGAGAGGAAGTATTTGAAAATAGAGAAAATAACATACTACTTACCAATTACATCACGAAAGCTTCGTCCATACTTCCAGGCACACTCAATCAATATTTACACCGACCAAGCATTACGACAGGTGTTACAGCGACCAGAGATTCTAGAAGGTTACTCAAGTGAAATATCAAACTCAGTCAATCCAATATCACTTATCTCCCTTGAAGGGCTATCTAGGATCAGGCATTGGCAGATTTTATATTAAAGTTCACTGCACAGGATGATTCCCCAAAAGATAGCGAAATCCCAACCATATGGCCAAAATTGTATACTGATGGAGCATCCAATGATCATTGTTTCAGAGCTTCAATTGTGCATGTGACTCCCAAAGATTGGTCAACTTGTTATGCTTTAAAGCTTGATTTTCCAGCAACAAACAGTGAAGCTGGTTAAGAAGCTCTAATTGTTGGTCTTAAACTTGCTAGAGAACTTGGAATAAAGTCTTTTGAAATCATTTGCGATTTGCAGTTGGTAGTGTACCAGTCAGGGGAAATTATCAAGCTAAAGGACAAGGGCTTGCTCCATACCTTCCCCAAGTCCAAGATTTATTGGCTGAAATTGCATACTATGACATTTCGCATATTCCATGGGATCGAACTGAAGAGGCTGATTCATTGGCAAAGTTTGCTAGCACCGCCAATGCACAGCAAATGGGCTTGGTTCCGATCTAGGTATTAAATCCCCAAGTATAAACATGATAGAAATCGATTGGAAAGTGAAAGTGGAGCCTGAGAGAATCGTGGATGACTTTGATCAAAGACTATTTATCACATGGAGTCCTACCAGATCAAAGAAATGAACAGCGACAAGTCCTTCGTAGAGCTTCGATATATGTCATGCAAAGAGGAATTATGTACATGAAAATTTTCTCTATTCCACTAATCCATTGTGTCGCTCATGATGAGATAAAATGTGTCCTAAAAGAATTTCATGAAGGGGAATGTGGAGATCGCAATAGGGGGCAAACTCTAGCAAATAAAGTACTCCATTCCGGCTAATATTAGCCAATTGACAATCGAGACGCCACTGACTATGTAAGAGATGCAATAAGTGCCAGATATATGCAAAAGTTTCAAGGGCTCTGCCGATGGAAATCATGCAAACGGTCAGCCCACGGCCATTTGCCATATGGGTTATAGATATTATCGGTTACTTACCGATCTCTAAAGGTGGCATAAAGTACGCTATCTCCCATTTGATTACTTCACCAAATGGGCCGAAGTAGAACCATTAGCTATGATCACAACCGAGAAAGAGATCAATTTTATTATCCAATACATCATATGTCATTTCGGTTTCCCATGAACTACCGTAACAAATAATGGGACTCAATTCGATAGTGTCGAATTCACAGACTTCTATTAGAGATATCGTATTGAAAAGAGATTTGCAGCGGTCACTCATTCTTAGGATAATGGACATGTTAAAGCTGTAAACAAAATCATAAATTTCATTTTAAGCATTTGGAGAAGGTTAGAGGTTAGTGGGTGGATGAACTCCCTACATCGCTGTGGGCTTACAGGACCACCCACAAGTCCGCTACCGACCATATTCCATTCGCCCTTGCTTACGGATCCAAAGCCGTCATTCCTGTTGAGCTTGAAGTTCCTTCTCATCGAGTAACTTACTACGATCCCAAAACAAATAAAGATCTCCTTCTGGAATCCCTCGATTTTATAGATGAGAAGCACGAGGAAGCCGATCTGAGGGGAAAAGTGCTTCAACATCGAGTCGCCTGATATTACAACATTAAAGTCTAACCCAGAAACTTTGAAATCGACGATCTTGTCCTAAAATGGGTTTTTCCTACCCTATCGCACATGAATCCAATCTGGGAAGGACCATATGTCATTGAACAGAGGCTTGAAAAGGGAATGACTGTTGATGGCATTACACTTCCAAGGCTTGGAATAGCAAGCATTTAAGATGATATTTCACTTAGTTTATTTCTTTCTCGTTTCAGTTGTATTTACTTTCAGAGTTTGCTTTAGCATTTGATTTTTCAAATATGTAATAAGACGGACTATTTTATTCCTTTCCATTTAGCGAAGACTTCCTTTATATTTATGTTTGTTGTAGCATTATGTATTAATTAGATGACGAAACTGATTGATGTTGATATGTCCGAACAAGTTCCCAGAATTTGAAATTAATCAATTACGCTCATTCCCAATGGGACTAAACAAGATGGGCATTGTCCGACTGTTCATTTGATAACCCTCTTCATAATCTAATGGGCAGGATGCATAATGAGGAATAGATGTGAATCAACCATCTAACAATCGAAAATCTTGCCAAACGATGGGACTGAAATGAAATATGAGCGATTGTGACATGACAGATTGCTCGCTAAATTAAACCTCCGACCTTCGAGGGAAAATCAATCAATTATGGAGTGTGTGATCCAATTTCTCTCTTGAATAACTCTAAGTCCCCAGAGTGTGGAATGGAGTATAAACATAAATCGGGTGTGATTTGACCACCCAAAAAATAATTCTATTTCCCCAAAGTGTGGATGGGAGTATAAACATAAATCAGGTGTGATTCGACCACACGCAAAATAACTTTAAGTTCTCAAAGTGCAGAATGGAGTATAAATATAAATCGGGTGTGATTCCACTACCCGTAAAATAACTCTAAGTCCCCAAATTACAGACTAGAGTATAAACATAAATTGGGTACGATTCGACCACCCATCAACAAACTGTTATCCTCAAAGTGCAGATATGAGTATAAACAGATAGATGAGTGAGGTTTGACCATTCATTATTCCATGAATTCTGGCCTGAAATCGATAGGAAGAGTATAAACCCACTACGGATGGAGTTCGACCGTCCAACGTTTAACCCCACTAACCTAAGACATGGGGCAGGAGTATAGTTACTGGGACCACCGAATTCGATGGCGTAGCACTAAGGCTCGAGCTTAGCGTTTGATAGGACTCAAGACCATGACCACATGGAGGCCTTGTAATAGAGCTAGTGGATTGTTACTACAATTAATGAACAATGAATTATAAGTACATCAAATGGAAAGTAATAGTTCAACTACATAGATAACAATTCACACGAGAGCTCAATAGAAAACAAGAACTTTTATTCATGTGATAAGTTTCAAAACTATGGTACAAGTTATTTCAAAGTACTGGTAGTCGTAGCCGTACAACCACAACTAATGAAAGAAAACAACAAACAAACATCTATCCAGACTATATACACACTGAGGTGAAATGACGACCATTTCTTTGATCTTCTCTCCCTTTTGGATTTTTCAGGAGTGGTGCCGTCTAAACTTCCGCTAGCTCTATTCCTTGATCCCTTACTGCTTTTAGCAAGAGAGCATTCGAAGCTTAGAGGGAGTTCTCTAGGAATCGACTCACCAGGTGGAATGACTTGTAATGGGATAAGGTATGGATCGTCAATGTCCACCTTGGTGGGCTGAGCTTTAGCCTTTTTGTTCAAAAAGCAACTCTTTCTCAATACCTCCTTCAGGCTGATCTCATTAGTGCATTCGGAGGTGCCGATAATCAAAACATCGTCGGATTCATCCACCGACAATAGATCTTCAGCCTTGTCATCGTCAGTGCTTCAATGACTTGAGGGTCGGGCTTCAGTATATCAGTGGTCGCTGGAATCACTGTTAGTTTCTCTTGTTGCTCCATAGAAGCATCGCTTTTAGGAGTTTGACGGGACCCGAATGACCTACAAATTTGTTAAAATAAGGAGATATACCTAAAACCATTGGGCGTGGAAAAAAAACCTCTCGTAGAGTTGAGAGTAAAGTGGAACACCCGTATCCGACTGGATCTCGGTTGTTGTTGGAATCCCCCTTCTAAAATAGAGGCCAGCACATTAGATTGATAACCAAGTTTATTTGGATCATAGCTCAAATCTTGCTCTGGGCCAAAGGAAACCGATGCTCCAACTGCTTGGAAAGAAGAGGGGCCTTAGGATTGACCTCTGAGGATCTGGCAATATGTTTCCCTTTGTTAAAAGGCACCGAAACATCAAAATATCGGAGCGGTGGCAAGATCTAGGGGTTCATTTCCACGGAGGATCTCCCATACCAATTTCTCTTTATCTAACTTAGCTCTGCCCAGCTCCCTCTTTTTGATCTCATTGATGTGCTCCCAAGATTCAACAAGTGACTAAGATAACCTTCACCAAGAATACTCAAGTAACGGTGGATGCGGACTTTGTTGAGTCAAAGCTTCTATGAAGATTTTGATTGCTGACAACAATATAACGGCAATCGACAAATCAAGACCTACATATGGTACTCTAGATTATAGGTTGATTATTTGATGTTGTAATAGTGATAAACTTGTTAAAATCTATCCTCAAATAATCATGCATTTCAAATATAGTCGATATATATACATTTAAACATCATTGCACATTCACTGTGAAAATTTACACAGACCGGTCGACCGGTTGAAAATGGGGCGGTCGACCGTTTCTGGTAAAGTTGCACAGTAAACGTGCACACATGCACATAACGACTATATATTTAAAATCCTGTCTACCGGTCATTTTTTGACCTGTCGACCGTTTTTAAACAGAAAGCAAGTTTTCCAAACGACACTTCTCTTCTCCAAAAGTTGCATCTCCTACCTTTCACCAATAATCACAACTCTTAATGGCAACTGTTTCACCAAGAGTTACAACTATTTCTTCTTATATATACTCATCTAAATCGTTGATTCAAACAAGAATTGATATGATTATTATATGCTTTCTCTGATCTTACTTTCTAACATTCTTGCATTCTAAAAGCACTCATTTAATTAATAGCTTATTGAATCATTGAATCTATTTTATACCTTTTGATTCAATAAGCAATATACCTTCTTTAATCTTCACAAAACATCAGTCATATACTTTGAGGATAAGATTATAGGAAGGGTGTACTACTAGTGACAAATCCGTGTTTTCAAGAACACAAGTTGTCAACAACAATTGTATTTGTTTTTGTTGAAGTCCTCGTGTTGTAAGAGGCAAGTGTTGAAGTCCTCGGTGTTGTAAGAGGCAAGTGTTGAAGTCCTCAGTGTATTAGAGGCGTGAAATCCCGTTCGGCTGTTCGGGTATTGTAAACCTGTTCCTCCGGGTGAAGCGAGGTAGTTAATAGTGAAAATCCAGATAGGAGTCTGGGACTGGATGTAGGACGGTGCTCCGAACCAGTATAAAAATCTCTGGTGTGATTTTTCTATTTTTATTTACTATGCTATTATCATCTATTTCCGCATTTATATTATAGTCCATATTACACGATCCGTGTGTACTATATTAGCACATATAATCGTATACACACCGCACTTTCATTTGGTATCGGAGCATAGCGAACTTTCATTTGGTATCAGAGCATAGCGACTTTCATTTGGTATCGGAGCATAGCGACTTTCAGACTTTGGCATTATATTCGATGATCAATGAATCAAACAATTCCTCGATTTCATTTCGACCAGGATTTGTTCCATTATCTCCTTACGAATTTCTCTCATGCATCTTCTTTAAGGGCTTCTATTTTGGTAAATTGCTCATCAAGTTTGATTTTCAGTCTCCAACCATCAACATCCTCTTCGCATTACATTTGTGATTCTTCCCGAGCCTCAATTTTCTGTTTCCTTTCTTTCTAGAGAAGCTCCTCAAGTTCCTCGATGCGGCGGGGCCAAGACATCTTTTTTTGCAAGGAGTCCTTTTCCAAAGCAAGTGCCTCGCTTCGATTGAGTGTAGCATCGAGTTCGCTGCCTTTGGCGTTTCCTTAGCACTCTTTTCTACCTCCTAAGTTTTGTTGTCAACTTTGATAATTCATTATCTTATTATTTGATTATGTCTTTATCGTGTATCACCTTTAGTTTGAGATGATCTATTTCATATTATCACTCAATTGACACTTTGGATATTTTTCACCTAAGTGTTGAAACGATTCATGCTACACGAACACGTCATTAACACATGCGAGAGACCTTGCTTTGGCGTGCCTTGAGATCATATGACTGTAGGAAAAAATTTAAGCCTATCGAAACAGATTTTCAGGAAGTGGCCTTAAGTTTGGCTAATTTCTCCGCTATAGAAGTGTCAAGAGCAACAGTCAACAAGGATGGATCGACGGCGTCAATTAGATGCTTGCTTAATCTATAGTCGCGAGATAGCCTAAAGCTAGCAGAACCAAAGTGCTACTTATGTGATGTGGCAAATTATGGGCCGTGAAAGGGAGGCTGGTTTCCGCTATATATAGAAAAATTAGGCTGATCTCGCTGATATCCTTGGCGAGATGTCTAAGACTGGGACTTGCATGCGGAAGCGGAAGATTCCCTTGAATGATAGCTTTTTACCCGTCCGTCGTCTTTTTCCCTGTGCTGCCAGATTATGAGTCGCGGATAGATCGATAATGCATCAAAGAGCCCTTTAAGTGATCAAAAGCACGAGACTGAGTCATTGCACCTATAAAGACCAAATGAGAATGTCTAAGCAACTATTATGTAAAGGATTGATGATCAACGCATAGTGAAGTGCACGTGGTTGTGAGTGTCCTAGTGTTCCCGCTGACAGACTAGTAGCTGTAGCCTTACTTATCGGTGTTTTCTCTCCTCTATAGGTAGGAAGGATGAGTTCGCCACTCCTAGTAGGAGAATTGAGCCCCTCTATATTGATGTTTGGAAAGTCGTGGGTCATTATATCATTGGGAGTTTGGAGATTTGAACATCCTTTTAGTGAACTTTCCAAGTGTTAGGAAGATGATTCTTCGTCAATAGAAGTGATAACAAACTCTGGGTCTTTAACGGTTTTTCTTCTATGAAGTTTGTATGCCAATCTCTTCCTTTTCTTAGTTAGAGTTTAGGGTTGTGCGTCTCGTGATGATTCGACCACAACCACTTTAACTGGGCCTACACTAGTGTTTCCAGGCTTATCGATCTGGGCACCCCTGATTTCGCCCTCTTCAATGTCGTCCTTAGTCCCCTCAGTTGGGGGCATGAGAGGATTGATAGCATCCCTTTCTTGCTTAGCGACATTTCTCGGTAATGTTGCACTTTTGGACAGCCCAATACTATGACCCTCTTCCAATAGTCCAGATAAAGATAATAACTCATTGATTACAAGAAGTTTCATGTCCCTGTTTTCGATAGGGGTAGTGTGGAAAGCGAAGACCGCTCTTGAAAAACTAATGATTTCAGACATGGGTGGACACATGTAGAATTTTTAGTTGTTAGTAGATTCAAAATACGACTTGGATTAACGGACTAAAGAATGAAGTTAAAATAACACTTACGTCCTTCCAACCATCGCTTTCAAAGCCAGGTGGACACGGAATATAGAACCACTCATGTTTGAACATAGAGAGTTTATTCCAAGCGCCTGTTGACTAGGTAGTTAGGTGAAGGTTCAAGAAGAAATGTAGGAAGGACTTCCTGACCGCCATTTAAAGTGATAAATAAATCTTATGTCCTCAGGAGTTGGCAGGCGAAATAGAAACATGAACATAAAAAAATTTCCATATAGGAAGGCATAGTTGTTCGAATGAAGTTGAGTGGGAGCTATTTCAAGATATCTCAACGTTGTTCAAATGAATGAATTTAACGGCGGTATGCATCCGGCCTAGCACATAAATTTGTTACACGTCATACCTTAGGGGGCAAGTGAGGCTTACGTTCATCGAAGGAACCAAGGCATCTACAAATGGAATTTTATGTATGGAACACAGCCTGTGAATGGCAGCCTCACCAATTAGGGAGGCTTGAGAATCCATCGGGGTTATGTAGGAGAATTGCACCTTCTATTACTCGGGGGTAGAGCTTATATCATCCGTTGGGAGGACCGAAACATCTAAAAAACGATTGATCAATGGGCCAAAAACTTCCGTTTGTTCGGCTTGATGACTAGGAGAAAGTCTGCCAGATATAGTCGTAAGCTCAATTTTGCATCAGGATCGATATGCTATATGGCCGGTTTGGAAGACATAGCAGCTAAATGATCTGAGCATCTGGAATCTATGTTAGCTATACTTAGTAGATAATTGAGGCTAGAAAAGATTACCCTTTCCCTCTGTGTTAACCGTGAACTAGTGTGTTGGGGATGCAGATTAAGGATCTTAAGGCAGAAATAACACTAGAGGGGGGGGGGGGAATAGTGTTTTAAAGAATATATGAACTATATGACTAAATTAAAACTTTCAACACAAATCTAAACAGAATTCTAACACAGAATGATCACAGAACATATAACAAATGCAAATAGTAAAGTAAAGCAAGTAAAAGGAAACAACACACCGGATTTTATACTGGTTCGGAATCCTCCTACATCCAGTCCTGCACCAAGGCAATATCCTTGTACAGATTTTTATAAGCCAATATCCAAATTACAACCCTTAATTTCTAAGGCCTTGAGGAACCATCCTATCTCCGAGTCTGGGGTAAACTTTCTTGATTTACGGGACACAAGATCACCCTAATACTTCTTAATAACAATCTTTTTGAATGGATAGACTCTATGGACTTTTTGAATACAAATTAATCCTATAACTCTGAATAGCACTTTGATTTTTAGTAGAATGATGGAGAATCAAATAAAGAGAGTATCTAAATGATTTCCTATTGAGAATTCGGCAGAATGATGGCACGATCTTGAAAATATGAAGTTTTATGGATATGGAATGGTGAAGAAGAAAGAGTGAAGAAAATAAGAAAGTAGTTGTTAAAAAAAATTCGTTTCGGAAGCCATTATATAGATGCACAACAGTCATAACCATTGGCGAAAGGTTTTTGAACGAATGGACACTTCTTTTGAAATTTGAATTTTGAATCCAACTGTCACCATGTCGACATGGGGTATCCCCTTATGTCGACATCCCTCAGTTCAAAATTGTAGAGATGTTGTTTTGTAAAAGCATTTGAATTTAAAACAAGTTGAAACTTCTCTGAAGCAAAATAAAGTGTTTAAACAATATTTTGAGATAGAGAATGATTATAAAACATTATTTTAAATATATATATATATAATTGATATAGACCGTCAATTATATAAGTAATATTTAAAATCAGAATAAGTTTCGATGTTTTAAAAATAGAAGTTTTTAAAATCAGAATGGAGGAATATTTCAAGGCTAAAACAAAGTTTGAAAACATTTTTGAAAACATGATTTTGAAAGCTAAAACATTTTGAAAATAGATTTAAAAACATTTTGAAAAATCTATTCAAACTGAAATTGCAAGAACCTTCCTACAGAGCTCCTCCATAGGACTCGAGAACTTGTACAAAGTAGTTTAAATGATTTTGATTTTCGTGGATTTGTAAGCCACTTGTCGTAGGTTTGTAAGCCACTTGTCGTAGGTTTGTAAGCTACTTGTCGTGGGTTTGTAAGCCACTGGTTTCGATAGAAATTGGGTTCCATCCCAAAAGAAAATTGGAAGAAAGATGAGAGTGCTATTATGAAGTTTTAACAAAATACTAGACACTTATCTTGAGATCTTGAAATCTTGATTCTCTAGAGTCTTGAATCTTGAATCTCTAATCTTCATCTTGATGCTTGAGTCTTTATACTGATCAGTCTTCGATGATAACTGCATATACTTCCTATATACATATACATATACATATATACATATATATCTATATGGAAATGTTAGTATATATTTTATAAAGTAAAGTATAATAACTATATAAGGTTGTTGTCATCAAAACATCATCAACTCAGTTCCTAACATAGTGTAGTATAGTGAAGTGTATAGCAAGAGTAAACAACTTAAAATCAAAAAATGAAGTTAAATGAAGAGACTTTGAATTTCGACTAGAGTGATCGTCATCGCTAACTGTCTGAACTGGCAAAAAGATTGATTGGTTGTGAAAGCTTTGGGATCGACTATCGGCATACCGTAGTGTGAAGTTTGTCGTTCAAGTCCATATGCAAGTTTTTAGTTTATGTTGAAAGTTTCAAGGGTTTGATTGTTCAACCTCATGTTCAATAGTGAATATGCAAGTTTTATTGTTCATCATCATCATATGTCTATGTTCGTTGAGGTGAATTAGTGGTAGTTATTAAAACAAGTAAGGTTAGATTAGGTTTTAAGTTTAAAGAACCCCGTATGTCGATCCCTATGTGCCAAACCCTTCATACCAGTCCCTTTTCCAAAGCTTCTCAACTAATCCCTTTCTACAACTTAAAACCCACCGATCCCTTCACCTCTACATAATCCCACTGATACCTCTCTCACAACAAATGTTGTTGAACTCTTAACATCCCAACCCTTCTAATTCACCCTCTACTCATCAAGCCTCTATGCCATGGGATCAGTATAGATCCAAACATCCAACACCGGTCCCTCCTCTACTCTATCTTCTTCTTCCTTCATCCTCCCTTCTTCCTCCTCCTTATTTATTTTGCCAAACCCTTTCCACCAATGATTCATCTTATCCAAGCCGCTTCGATCACTGTAACATCACGAACTCGATTGCTATCAAAATCATTAACGACATGGAATCCCTTATCTCACCATGAAACCAAAAGATGAGGAAAAGAAGGCTCACCTACGTGAGAATATGTTAAGGGAATTGGCAAGAAGTTCGAAAGCGATCGAGATGGAAAGTATGGGGACGATGGTTTGTAAATGCAGATTTAATCACAAAAATATTTTATTTCGAAGTTGAGGAGAGAAGAAAATAAGGAAGGTTAATTTTGAACGGAGGAGTGAGAGGGTACGGTGCTTTGGATGAAAACAAGAAAATGAAGTAAGTAATAGTGAAGGAAGTGGGAAAACTACTTTATATATATATATATATATATATATATATATATATATATATATGGATTGAGAGATCGGCCTAAGTCTTTGGCATGAAGCATGGAAAGTGGGATCGGCATGAAGGCTTGCCAATCCCTGTAAGCATGTGAATAATAAAAAAGAAGGAGAAGCAAGGATCGGCATAGAAAGTACCGGTCCTTGTAAAAAAGAGGGAGAAGTGAAAGAGAAAGAGGGATCAGCTAGACACATGCCGATCCCTACAAAAAAAGAATGATGATGATTATGAGGGTTCAGCTATAAACATATACATATAAAATGTAGGAAAGTTGGTGATGACCCATGAACGTGCGAGCATGTCCGAGAGCCAGCAACAAGAATGTGTATGTGAACATCCACATGTATGACCCAAAGTTTAATATTTTGAAACTGATAGAAATTGAAATCAAACCTGAAGCCTTCAAATTCCAGGTTGTAACAAACAACCAAAACTTGTTAGCCTTGCAGAACCAAACTTATGAATATTCACTAATAGAGTATAGCCTTGCATTTGTACTATTGAAAATCGACCAAGTGTCATGACGATCGATGAGAAAAATAGCGCCTTAGAGAAATAGTTCAGCAGATGGATAACAGCTATTTAGAAACCTGGATGGATTTCTTATCAACGACTCCAATTTGCTTCAATTCAAAGTATGTCATGTTCATTACAAGACGTACTTTGAGGGGCAAGTGTTATCTGGCATTCTATCCCTACTATTTTGAACTGATTGCATGAGTTAGATTTGACCGCAATCAAGGCCAACGATTCTAGAGTGATGATTGTGGAACCAAAAGTTAAGTACAAATGATCATATAAAGTCAGGATTGAATGGATTTGATCGAGGTACAATGTAGGATGCTCAAAGTATATATGGCTCAATGAATTGAAGGGATTGGCATAGGTTGGCTTAGTGAGAGGGATCGACATACTTCATGACGGAGGGATCGACATACATTGAAATACAAAAGCATTCTTGCAGAAAACAATCCATATCTCAAGATCTACAAATCCAATCCATACGAAGTTTGAGGAGCAAGATATATGGGTCTTATCTAACCTACCTAGGAATCACACATCAAAAGGACAATGTTGGAGGGATAGACATGTATCCCTTGGAAGGGATCGGCAAAGAGCAGTGCACAAGTAATGTTGAACCAAAGAGCAAGCAATAATTTGAGTTCCAGTAATCCAAATGACGTGAAAATTGGAGGTTAAACATATTTTTGCGTTATGAAGCCACAGTAGGGATCGTTCCCTAGAATTCAACTGAAGAAGGGACTGGCACCGATCCCTCCACGTTTGGAATTGGACCTTGCGATCCCTCTAGCGGGCTCATGTGGATTGCAAGGTCCTTCAGCTGAAATTTCAAAGAGATACATGGTTGTCTTCACCTATAAATACTGGTTGATAGGTCATTCTGAGGATCTTTACGCTGCCTGTTACTTTAGATTCAATTGTAATCAAGTATTTGCTATTTTTCTACTGCTATAATCAGATTTGTAAGTGATTAATAAAGGATAATCTTCAAAGTGGATGTAGGCATACAATGCCGAACCACTATAAATTTATGTGTCTCTGATTATAGTTAATTCCCTGTTACTTGTTAATTCATCTACTCATGTTTAATTTTATTTTTCTTCACTTATTTCTCTACAAAAAACTATTCTTGGGTGTTTATGACCAAATTAGTTGCAAACAGTGAAAGGAACAGGAGATTTCATTTCTATAATTGGTCTTTATGATTTATGGTGGTATGAAAAGTATGCTTTTTATACTTAACATCAAATTTTAAGGTAGGGAAACTCATCTCTATTTGTGAAAGTTTAAGAATGTATGTAAAGTCCCCTAACTTGGAGGCCTAAAACTAACGGATGGATGCTGCAGTCATCCATAGTTATTAATCCTCGATAACCAAATAAGATAGTGTTAGATTCATTGATACACAGAAACATATGAATATGAAAAAATTCAAACTTCAATAAAAATCACGTTTCATCTCAAAACATTTCCTTTTCATTACATAATCCCAAATTCACAAATCACTTTAAGAGGAAATATGTTTATTACAACATACGTCAAGAGTGACATATGAAGTTGCTCCCTTTGTAAATCACAGTATATACAGGCAATATAACAACTTTTCCATTACAAACTATACAGCGGAACCAAAAGAAAAAGGAACTCTAAATATCTATCATGCCTCATGCATGTCTCTTGAAGCTTATTCGTCTTAAGAGGTACCTAAAAACCTCAACTCTCAAACTACCCAAGATTAATTGAGTACCCGAGAGTTTAAGGAGAAAACATAAATTTCGAGTCAGACCTAAAGCCTGGTATGAATAATAATCTACCATCTCTAATCATTTAGATATCCAGTGAGACCATTCCGCTTTGCGAAATGGGTTTCCTCTCACTAATATCTCAAAACCTTTTATAAAACCATATATTGTGCTCCTGCATCCATAATGGTTAAAACATTCCAAAACAACATAATATGATGATATGCGAAACAATTGAATTTATTTTGGATTACATATCCCCATTCAATTTAGATTATCTGTCTCAATTATAGTTTCTAGGATTACTATTAACCTATTAGTTTTCATGGGCTGACTAATAACCGACTAAAATTTAAGGACTCCCTGTCCAATTACATTGTTCTCATGGGATCACTATGAACCTATTGGTATCTCCAATGTTACTCTTATCCCAGTTTTCATGGGTTGACTATGAACCTATTGGTTACCCCAATATCCTTTCCTCTTGCACTAATTTTCATGGGTTGACTAGAAACCTATTGGTAACCCCAATATCACTTCCTCTTTCCTTAGTTTCATGGGTTGACTAGGAACCTATTGACATCTGTCAATATTTCATCTGGATATAGTTTTCATGGGGTAACTTCAAACCTATTGGCCCTGCCAGTATCCAATCATAGTTTTGTTGGGCTTATTATGAACCATCAATCTGACATCTTCCTTTCCTCAGTGTTTTCAAGGGTTAACCGTGAACCTGTCAATCTGACATCTTCTATTATACATAGTTTCTTTGGGCTAACTATGAACCTATTAGCCCCTGCCAATATCATACCGTTTTCATGGTCTTACTGTACACTTATTGGCCCCTACAAATAACTTTATTTTATATTTTAGCATCCTGTTTTCTGGTCTTCCTAACCTCCTGGATGCAATTCTGCTTATTGGGGAGTTTATCAATTTATATTCACTATTGGGTTAACCTAACTAGTTCTCCTACCCTTTATCCCCAAAATGTAGTTATGGGTCCATTTTAAAAGTAAATATATTCATATTTGAAGAAGCAACATAACAACATAGAAATACCACTCCTTCGGGTTTAAATTTATCAAAGATAGCTTCTTCTTAAAACCATTATAAAAAATACTTTTATATAGCCATGGGTTTTTTCTTTTAAAAAAATAGAGTTTGTATTATAAAACCTTTCGATACCTTCGAAACCTAGTTTTCGACTTCATAGGATGACCTCTTACGAAAGCTCTTGAAAAATATTAGGCTCCTGCCTTATAACACTTTAAAAGCTATCTTTCAAAACCATTCGAATACATTAAGTATTATCATTTCTCTTTAGAAGCTTAGCTTCGAAACCAGTTGAAAGTACCCTGTTTGAAACCAATGGAAGTAACCCTTCTGAAAACATTGAAAGTACCCCTTTCAAAAGAATTGGGTTTTTACTTAAATTTTTATTAAGGTCAAAGTGAATATATTTGAAAGCATCTATTTTGAAACCATC
This sequence comes from Allium cepa, assembly GCA_030765085.1. NCBI lineage: Eukaryota > Viridiplantae > Streptophyta > Magnoliopsida > Asparagales > Amaryllidaceae > Allium > Allium cepa. Next base: position 562,357,213 of record CM060938.1, read on the forward strand.
CTTAATAATATAAAAATATTGGGGATAACTCGATGGCGTAAGCACCATCTCTTTCGAAAGCATTTAACATCTGGGTAAAAACATTAGAAGGTTGGCGTCGAAACCCCTTTCAAAACCTTCACCTTCGTAGCCCTAACCCCTTTTGAAAGCTATAGGAAGTGGCTTGAACTTTGTAAAACAAAGTATCCTTTCGATAGCATTGATATCTTCATCACTGTCGAAAGGTCAAAGAACGGCAGCATGGTATCAACTAGGTCGGAACCCCTTTTTTTAAAACATTCTTTCATAAGTAAAGGAACCCATTTGAAAGCAATTATAAGTTAATGGCAATCCTTTCAAAATCTTTATAAAACCTTTTTCAAACCATCTGCTTTGACTCTATCGAAGGCTAAAAAAATAGGCAGGCACTTTTCTTTTAAAAAACAAACCAAGGTTACGACTCCTTCGGAAGCCATGCTTTCGACACCTTACCTTCCGCCTTCCTCCAACCCACCACGTACCATCTTAGTGATATATTGTGTATTGGTTTCGGCAAGGTAGGTTTCGATAAAGATGGAGGCAGAAGCTTCTATGTCGAAAGGTGCTTTCCTGAGAAGGCGAAACCTATTTTTTATTGTAAACCGGTTTTTTTAATACTTTAAGCCAAGTTTTCTCTTAGCAACCTGCCACGTGTCAACACTAGATTGGTTGCCTTAACTTTTTCAAATTCTTTTTCAAAAATAACCGCCGCCAATCAGATCTAAACCGTGATTAAGTTAATCAATTAAGCCCTTTCCTTAGTCAAAACTAATTTTGCAAAGAAGTCCCTCTTCTAAAACATTTTATTTTGCATAGTAAATCACAATGGAAAAATCACCAAAAATTCTAGAAATTCATTTTAATCATGCTATCTAACATATCAAAATTTCAGACCTAAATTCTCAATATATTTTCCAAAATAAATTTATAAACCCAAATAACCATAATTTCCTTTGGAAATTCATAATAATTTTCCATGGCTTGGAAAATTATAAAAATTGAAACCCAACTCCAAAATCATGTTTCTCATAACACAAAATTGTTCCATGGCATTAAAACATCAATAGATCTTGGTTTTGACAAAAAACCGTACTAAAAACTCTTTTAAAAAAAATCTAGTTTTAATCAAATAAATCATGAATCAAGCATATCATCATCCAATATCATAAAATTAAATTTACCCTTAAATTTGAAAATATACGATTCAAATAAAAATAAAGATGGAATTATTATTCACCTTGCTCTAGATAAGGAGATTGGATTGAGATTGATTTCCCTTAAGCTTGATTCTCTAGCTTTAAATTTGTATCGATCTTGATCTGTTAATGGTCGGCCATTCTCTCTTGTGTTTTAATTTTCAAAATGCGTGAGAAGAAAAAGGGTAGGAACGAAAATATATAAAGGGTAGGGGCCATTGGCTGGCAAATTCCCAATATACCCTTATGTATCTTAATTAATCAAAAACCCATTCTTTTAGCCCATTAGTTATGTATATTCGGCGCAACCTTAATTAATTAGTTCAAGTCTCAATCCCCTTATCTCTTAACATTTATATTATTTAATTTAATTTATCTAATTAAATCTTTTGAATAATGTTATCAAAAATTAAGGGTGTTAAATGCTCCCCTCCTTAAAGAATTTCGTCCTCGAAATTCGGTAAGGACTAAATATCAAACATAGCAATCATTTGTAATACTCCTAGCAACCATACTAGTATACCAGACTAGGAATTATCTATATAAATCTAATATAGACATACCCTAAAAGAAGATCGAGATAAATATCTCGAATCATATCCTTTCTCTCCTAGTACAGTCCTTCTCGTTATCATTCCTCTAAGCTTTCGCCAACTTGATTGCCTTGTTACTCAATCATTTCCCATCTCTCGCTACAACCCAAATTGGTTGTCTAACAAAAGTCAAATCAGGCTCTACTACCAAGTCCTCCAACTCTGTCTGAGGAATAGTAACCCCTGGATCATGCACAAATTTGCTAAGATGAGACACATGAAATACATTATGGACACCAGCCATATTGCTCGGCAACTCAACTCTGTGCGTGAGCTTTCCTATCCTCTCTATAATCTGGAATGGACCAACATATCACAGGGCCAACTTTCTCGATTTCCCAAATCATACCAAACCCTTCAGCGGTAATACCTTAATGAAAATCCTATCTCCCACTGAGAATTCTAGCTCTTTACGCTTTTTCTACGTAACTCTTCTGTCTGGATTGAACTACCTTCATCCGTTTTTGGATCAACTCAATTTTTTTGGACGCCTCCCTTACCAAATCTGGACCTAAGACTAATCTGTCTTCGGTCACCAACCAACATGCAAGGGATTTGCATAGCCTTCCATACAAAGCTTCAAAAGGCTCCATTCCTTTACTAGTCCGGTAACTATTATTATATGAAAACTCAACCAAATGCAGGTGATCTTCCCAAGTACACCTAAATCCAACACACAAGCTCTCAACAAATCCTCGAGCACCTTATTGACTCTCTCTGTCTGCCCATCCGTCTTTGGGTGATATGCGGTACTCATCTTGAGCTTAGTGCCTAACACATCCTATAGACTCTTTCAGAATTAGCTAGTGAATAAAGCATCTCTATCGCTAACTATGCTATAAGGAAATCCATGAAGTCTAACTATGTCCCTCATGAACAACTTTGCCAAAACTAGTGCCATCCTGGTCGACATTACTGGAATGAAATATGCACTCTTGGTTAACCTATCCATAAAAACCCATATACTTTCATTTCCTCTCCTTGACTTTGGCAACCCATCTATAAAATCCATGGATATCGAATCACAATTCTAAATTGAAATATCTAAGGGCTGAAATAACCCATTTGGCTTCTGATGTTCGGCTTTCCCTTGTTAACAGTTTACACACTTCCTAACCCACAAGACAACATCCCTCTTCACGCCTTCCCAATAGAAGCTCCTCTTCATATCTTGATACATCTTGGTCCCTCTAGGATGAATAGTAAATTTGGATGGATGACATTCCTCAAGAACTTCTCTTCTTAAGTTCTCCACATCTGGAACACATAACCGTGCTTTCTTTCTCAACCATCCTCTTTGGTCTAGATAAAAACCTTTCAAATCATCAATCTCGGGTTCCAACCTCAAGCCTTCTAATCCTCTGAGCTAATAAGGGATCCTCCTTTTACTTAGAAGCAATTCTCTCGATCAACACTAGTTGAACTTCTAAACAGGACAACATGGCAGTACTCTAACTAGAACTAGTAGTCGATCTTAACTGCACACCACAACTGGCCACAGCTTCTAGATCTTTCCATTCTGCCAATATAGCCAACACCACATTCTGATGTCTTCTTTAAGAACATGCTACTTTATTACCTTTCCTGGGGGTATACTCTATACCAAAATCATAAGCAGCCAAAAATTCGAACCACCTCTATTGTCGTATTTTCAACTCCTTCCGAGAGAACAGATATCTTAAAGACTTATTAGTATACAACTCTAATCTCTCCCCCAGGAGATAATGCCTCCAAATCTTCAAGGAAAAAATCACCGCTGCTAACTTTGAGTCATGAAAATGATATCTTACTTCATGTGGTCTAAGCTGCCTAGATGCGTAAGCAGTAACTTTCCCTTCTGCATCAATACTGCTCCCACTCCTGTCCCGCACGCATCTGTGTATACTACCAACCCTTGGTTACCATCTGGAACTACTAATACTGGAGCATTGGTCAACAAATGTTTTAACTTAAGGAATGCTTCCTCATACTAATCAAACCAAACAAACTTCACTTCTTTCCTGGTAAGCTTAGTCAAAGGGCCTGTTATCCATGAGAAATCCTTGATGAATCTTCGGTAATAGCCAGCAAGTCCAAGAAAACTTCTAATCTCGGTCACCGTCTCTGGTCTCTTCCAATTGTTCACAGCTTCGATCTTATCTAGATTGACCAAAAATTCTTTCTCTGAAATCACATGACCAAGAAACTTAACATCTTTTATCCAAAAATGACACTAAGAAAACTTCGCCTTTAGTTGATTCTGCCTCAGCATCTCTAGCACGACTCTAAGATGATCTTCATGCTCTCTCTCATCCTTAGAGTATACCAAAATTTCATATATAAACACCAACACGAATCTATCCAAATACTCTCGAAAGACTTGGCTCATCAAATCCACAAAGAAAGCAGGTGCATTCGTCAACCCGAATGGCATTACTAACATTCATAAGGACCTAATCTAGTCATAAATGCAATCAAACAAATATCGTCCTCCGCCATTTTCAACTAATGGACCATGTCACCAAATCCAACTGGGAAAACACTATGGCTCCACTCAACTGGTCAAACTGATCATTAATTCGCGGTAAAGGATACTTATTCCTTATCGTCCTTTCATTTAGCTTACGATAATCAATACACATTCTCAGCGACCCATCTGCTTTCTTCACGAATACCGCGATCGCTCCCCAAGACGAACTACTTGGTCTAATAAATTTCCTTTCTTCTAGATCTACTAGCTGCATCTTCAGTTCCTTTATCTCTATCGGTGTCAATCTGCTAGGTGGTCTACTTACAAATTCAGCTTCTGGCATAAGATCTATCCGAAACTCAATAGCTCATTTCGGTGGTAGTCCTATGACTGGATCAAACACATCTGCAAACTCTCTTGCTATTCGAGCCTGACTGAGCTCTTCTCCCACCTCCATTGCACTTAACAAAGCACAACCACTCTGGTCAGAATTCTCCTCTGAGAATATAATTCGGTTATAACTATCAGGGTGTCTTAAAGATATCTTCCCATCCTGGTAGAATATTCTGGCTTCATACCTCCTCAACCAATCCATATCCAAAATAATTCCGAAATCTACGAAATCATAACCATACAAACTACATGCAAACTTATGACCTAACAAATCAAGTTCTAACCGGTGTCATCTTATCCGAGAGTTGCATACCTTCCTATTGGATTCGCAACCCTTAAGGAAGTAACAAGGTATGTGTGTTCTAAGCATAACCTATCAACCAAACACCGGGATATAAATGAATGTGATGCACCGGCATCAAAAAGTATCCTAACTGGTATACTCTGAATCAAAAATGTACCTTCCATCACATTTTTTCCTTTATCAGCTATTGTAGGCTTAGTTGATGATCCAACAGCAAAAACTTTCCCCTTGTCCGCCCTGGCTGGCTTTGGACACTGATTGTTGTAATGCCCAACTTGATCATAGAAAAAACATTTCACATTCTTCTTGTCTGCAGCCTTCTTCCCCTTGCCTGACTAACACTCATTCACATAATGACCCTTCTTATCACACATATCAAATCAAATCAACCTTGCCTTCTTGGCAGTATCCCCTTTCTAGGCTCCCTTCTTCTTAGAGATTTTCCTTTTCTTTCACTGAGGACCCTAGGATTCAACTGGGTTTTCCCTAGCAGATATATCAAGCATCTCTTCAATGAAAATGGTCATCTCCATAACCACTTTAGAATTTTCTCGAATATGGGTCATGGTCATCCTAGCAAGCTCAGGTCTCATTCCTCGAATGAACCTTTCATTCCTTCTAACATTAGTGTCGACCAAAGCATATCCATATCGAGACAGCTCATTAAACTTAGCAGCATACTCAACCATTGACATCTCCCCCCGGACAAGATCCATAAACTTTCTCATCAATAATGACTTAGCAATTTCTGACAGAAACCTCTGCTCAACCTTCTCCTGAAATCAACCCATGTCAGCTCTTCCTCCAGCACCCCGGGGGTCCCACTATTCCACCAATGAAGCGCTGCTCCTTGCAACTGCTAGAGGCTAACCTTCTCTTGTGCCCATCATCCAAGCCTAGTTCAGTACAGATCCTCTCAAAATTCAGTAGCCAATTCCCAATTTCAATAAAATCCTCCATTCCAACAAATGGCTTTCCACCCAAACTGGTGTAGTCTCTACTTAGCTTAGCAAAGTCATTCCCAATTGAGACATAACATTAGCTCCTCCAACATTACCAACTACTCCATCTTACAAAATATTGGCCAAAAACTGATATACTATCCCCACATCTACTAGCAGATTTCCAGCACCTACATTGGCTTCAGCATTTGAATTAGCATTAGCTTGTCGACCTTGGTTCCTCTTGGTATTAGGCTGAGCATTTCCATTGGTTGTGGTGCTTCTCCACCTTGATTCTTGTCCCGTTTCCTGCTTCCATATCTTCTTTCTCGTAAATCTGCATACGAGCCTTAGTAAGATACAGAAGAACGGTTTAAGAGAGAGGGGAACATGTACTTATATGTATACATATATATCAAATATAAGTACGTTACTATAGCGTTAACTCAAACCGAGATCATATTTTCAAATTTATTGGAATATGTTTCAAGAATCTTTTAGGATTAAATTTCTTTTTGTTTCACAAACCTATGCTCTAATACCAACTTGTAACATCCCCTTACTTGGAGGTCCAAAACTAACGGCTGCGGATGCTGCAATCATTCATAGTTATTAATCCTCCGCAACCAAATATGGTGGTGTTAGATCAATTGATACATAGAAACATATGAATATGAAAATTTTCGAACTTCAACAAAAATCACATTTCATCTCAAAATATTTTCAACCATAATCCCAAATTCGCAAATCACATTCAGAGAAAATATGTTTATTACAACATTCACCAATAACGACATATGAAGATGCCCTCTTGGTAAATCATAGTATATACAGGTAATATAACAACTTTTCCATTATAAACTACATAGTGGAACCAAAAGAAAAGAGAACTCTAAATATCTATCATGCCTCCTGCACATCTCTGGAAGCTTATTCGTTTTAAGAGGTACCTGAAAACCTCAACTCTCAAACTACTCAAAATCAATTGAGTACCAGAGAGTTTAAAGGGAAAACATAAACTTCAAGTTAGACATAAAGCCTAGTATGGATAATAATCTACCATGTCAAATCATTTAGAGATCAAGTGAGATAATGCTGCTTAGCATAATGGGTTTCCTCTCACTAGTATCTCAAAACTTTTTATAAAACCATATATTGTGCTCCTGCATCCACAATGGTTAAACATTCCAAAACAGCATAATATGATGATATGCACAATAATTGAATTTATTCTGGATTATCCATACCTATTCAATTTTGACTATCTTTCTCAATTATAGTTTCTAGGATTACTATTAACCTATTAGTTTTCATGGGATGACTAATAATCGGTTAAACATTTAAGGACTCCCTGTCCAATTACATAGTTTTCATGGGATCACTGTAAACATATTGCATCTCCAATATTACCCTTATCTTAGTTTTCATGGATTGACTAGGAGCCTATTGGTAACCCTAATATCCTTTCCTCTTGCCCTAGTTTTCATGGGTTGACGAGAAACATATTGGTAAACCCGATATCATTTCCACTTGCCCTAGTTTTCATGGGTTGACTAGGAACCTATTGACATCTGTCAACATTTCATTCGGATATAGTTTTTACGGGCTAATTACAAGCCTACTGGCCTTGCCAGTATCCAATCATAGTTTTCATGGGCTTATGATGAACTTGTATATCTGACTTATTTCTATCCCCAGAGTTTTCATAGGCAAACCATGAACATGTCTATCTAACATCTTCTTTTATACATAGATTTCATAGGCTAACTATGAACCTATTGGCCCTTGCCAATATCATATAGTTTTCATGGGGTTACTGTAAACCTATTGGCCCCTGTCAATATCTTCCTTTTATATTTTAACATCCTATTTTCTTGTCTTCCTGACCTCTTGGATGCAATTACGCTCATTTAGGAGTTTTATCAATTTATATTCACTACTGGGTTAATCTAACTAGTTCTCCTACCCTTTGTCCCCAAAATGCAGTTACGAGTCCATTGTAAAGGTGAATATATTTATATTTCAAGAAGCAACATAACAACATAGCAATATCACCCTAGTGGGTCAAATTTTTCAAAGATAGCTTCTTCTTGAAACGATTATATAAACTCCTTTTGATATAGCCATGGGTTTTTCCTTTTAGAAAAATAGAGTTTGGGCTATAAAACTTTTCGGTACCTTCGAAGCCTAGCTTTCAACTTCATAGGATGACCACCTTCGAAAGATCTTAAAAAATATTAGGCTCCGGCCTTATAATACTTTAAAAGCTACCATTCGAAACCTATTGAATACATTAAAGTACTATCATTTAGCTTTAGAAGCTTAGCGTCGAAACCAGTTGAAAGTACCTCTTTTGACACCAATGGAAGTAACCCTTGCGAAAACATTGAAAGTGCCCCTTTCAAAAGCGTTGGGTTTTTACTTAAAATATTATTTGGGTCGAAGTGAATCTAGTCGAAAGCATCTGTTTCAAAACTATGCTTAATCATATAAAAATATTGGGGAAAAATCGATGGTGTCAGCACCTCTCTTTCGAAAGAATTTAACATTTGGGTAAAAACATTGGAAGGTTGGCATCGAAACCCCTTTTGAAAACAACACCTTTGAAACCCCTAACCCCTTTCGAAAGCTATAAGAAGTGGCTTGAACTTTGTAAAACAAGTATCCTTTTGATAGCGTTGATATCTTCATCCCCATCGAAAGGTCAAAGAATGGCAGCAGGGTATCGACTAGGTCGGAACCCCCTTCTTTTAAAACATTCTTTTGTAAGTAAAGGAACCTATTCTAAAGCAATTATAAGTTAATGGAAACCCTTTTGAAATCTTTATAAAACCTCTTTCGGAACCATCTACTTCGACTCTGTCGAAGGGTAAAACAAAACATAGGCAGGCACTTTCTTTTAAAAACAAACCAAGGTTACAACTCCTTCGGAAGTCATTCTTTCGACACCATACCTTCCGCCTTCCTCCAATCCACTACGTATCATCTTAGGGATACATTGTGTGTTGGTTTCGGTAAGGTTGGTTTTGATACGGATGGATGCAGAAGCTTCTATGTGGAACCTATTTTCTGTTGTAAACCAGGTTTTATACTACTTTAAGAAAAAATTTCTCTAACCTGTCATGTGTCAACACCAGATTGGTTGCCTTAACTTTTTTGAATTCTTTTTCAAAAATAAGCGCCACTAATAAGATCTAAACCTTGGTTAATTTAATCGATTAAGTCCTTCCCTATGTCAAAACCAATTTTGCAAAGAAGTTCCACTTCTAAAACAATTTATTTTGCAGAGCAAATCACATTGGAAAAATCCTCAAAAATTCCAAAAATTCACTATAACCATGTTATCTAAAATATCAAAATTTCAGACCCAAATTCTCAATATGTTTTCCAAAATTAATTTATAAACCCAAATAACCGTAATTTACTTTGGAAATTCGTAATAATCTTTCCATAGCTTGGAAAATTATAAAAATTGAAACCCAACTTCAAAATCATGTTTCTCATAACATAAAATTTTCCCATTGCATTTAAACATTAATAAATCTTGGTTTTGACCTAAAAATATACCAATAACTCTTTTAAAACAATCTTTTTTTAATCAAACAAATCTAAATCAAGCTATCATCATCCAGTATCATAAAAACGAATTTATCCTTAAATCCAAAAATATACGATTCAAACAAAAGTAGATATGAAATTATTATTCACCTTGCTCTAGATAAGGAGATTGGATTTAGATTGATTCCCCTAAGCTTGATTCTCTAGCTTTAAATTTGTATTGCTCTTGATCCGATAATGGCCGGCCATTCTCTCTTGTGTTTTAATTTTCAAAATGACGTGAATGAGAAGAAAAAGGATAGAAACGAAAATATATAAAGGGCAAAGGCCATTGGGCAGCAAATTCCCAATATACCCTTATGTAATTTATTTAAACAAAAACCCATTCTTTTTGCCCATTAGTTATATATATTAAGCACAACCTTAATTAATTAGTTCAAGGCTCTATCCATTTATCACTTAGTATTTACATTATTCTAATTAATTTATCTAATTAAATCTTCTGAATAATGTTACCAAAAATTAGGGGTATTGCAATGTATGTCGAGGTAATGATAGTACACTAACTTGTCTGACTACATTATTAATCGAAGGATAGTAAATGTTTGAAATTGAAAAGTAGTGGTAAGTATATTTGGGCTAATTTCTATATAACCCATTTGCATACACAAAAAGAGATTTAGGGTTATTGATATTAATGTTTGAAATGACATTTGTTTTAACCCAATTAATATGGTTTTCGAAATAAATATTCTTAAGGTTTGTGAATATACCTAAACCATTGAGATAAGTATATAAATACTTTTCCAAGTATTGAAATGAGTATAGAGGGTTTATGAATATTCTTTTATAAAAGATATTTTAATACTATTATTTGAAAGGAGATTTTAATTAGTGAAAGGATTAATTAAAGAGGCTTAGCGGTTGCTTAAGTACTTAATCATGCTTGGTTTTCGTATGAAATTAAATCTTTGTTAGACTGTTTGCTTATTTGATAGTTAAATAACTGACTATCAAACCTTAGCCAGTTTTGAAACTATCATTTGTTGGTGCAAAAAGACCGAGATCAGATAACATATTCGAAAACCGCTTCGAACGGGCAAAAGTGTTCGAATGGAAGACATCTTGAAGATAATGTAAATTGAAGATGGAGATCTTTGAAGTGCAAGGTCTACTTAATACTAATCTTGAGGGTGATTTCCAAAAGGGATTAGTAGGAATAGTGCCTTTGGTTTGTTCATATCATGAATAGCCTGTATGGATGAATGCTAGCATTGCATTGTTGATTAGAAGGTAGTGTTAACATTCTAAGTGGGATTTGCCAAAAAGGTCAAACGTAGCCTCAAGCCTCACACCCGGTAATGACTAAAATAGACCTTGTGTTGTAGGGCCATGTGGGTCGCTCCCATTATGGTATGGTCATCGTCTTATGTAACACCTCACCTCTGTACCCATATTATCTAAGAATATTACTGAGCAATAATGTCAAATAATACGGAGAATGAGGTGATGTGCGTGATACACATGTGAATATTCCCATAGACCAACACCGAATATGTCTTAAAATATAAATATAAAACTCACCATGACATAAACAGTCTCGGTACAAAGCAAAAAACATGTGTGATTCTCGAGGATAGAACAATACAATCGCAATTAGAAATAATGCTAACTATAACGTAGAGTCGAACAGGATAAAATATAATATAAATTATATATCACATATATTACACGGCTGGGTCTACATTACCACCATATAACAAACCCAACAAGTACGTATCCATATTACAACTGCCGACATATCAGCTAAAACCATACTTTCTATAACACAGGCATATCACGATATAGGCAACATAGTGGTGCTATATTTTATATAGATATATGAGATCCAACTAAAGAATTAAGACGTAATGGTAGAAGTGTCTCCATACCTGCTAACTTGGAGAACTCAGTGTAACTGACCTGAGTATTATAAAATATAATAAATGAGTCAGACTAGAAGTTTAATGTGAGTGAAACATGAAAAATAAACGGATAATGGTATGTTCGGAAATGCCATCAAAATATACAATATAAAACATCCGTATCACAACAAAACATTCATCGCACTAATCAAACATCACATATCCGTTCATTTATATTTATTCAATTACATTCACCAAATTTAATTTATCTTTTATTTTTTCCTTAATTAATGCCACTTTCAGAAACTGAGTCTACACCTGAGCTTCGTCATTTCTCAAATGCAAAGGGAAACCCTACTCGTAAATTTTGTGAGCGTCCTTACCGGTCTTTAGCTACACAAAACGCACATCATCTCCTTACTTGTTCGTCTTGTACCTCGCTTCCCATCAATAATCGTCTCATTTCGTTATGTATTCCTCATTTCATTAGCCCGTGTAGCATACTATGACTATGTGACAATGAAGCCAAATCGTCACAAAAATCAGGGTGCAACACAGCGGTCGATCAAGCTAGGATGGGGCTAGCAAACTTCTAGCCATCGCAATCATGTAAGTAGTTTTTTTTTCCGTTTGGATACACTTAAAAGCGGAGATAATTATATTTCCACCTAAAATAAAATTAAAATAAAATAACATATCTTACTCGTAATTCAACATCATTAGATAAGTTTCTAATTTATTTATTAATTCACATTGCTCGTAAATTTTTTCCCAATACAATATTCTTTTTTCTTCATTATTTCATATTTCAGCAAAATAATGAATTTTACTTCATCTTATTCGCCATTGACAATCAACAACCATTTATTCACACATAAATGTATATTATTCAATTAATAATTATCAAAATTAAGAACTTTTATTCAAATAGATTCCACTGCATTTTTCATCCTTTTATAAAACACTACAATTTGACTTAATGATAAAATGTCTCTTTTATTATTATTATCATCATTACTTTTAAACATTAATTTTCTTAACTAATTATACCAACTATTTTATAAAAATATTAAAAATTTCATTTAAATGTTCATTGTATTTCAAAATTTTGATTTTTACACTAGTTTTTGTGTAAAAAGCTCAAAAGTCCATGCTGCGCGGAGGGCATGCAAACCCTCACGTGTACTTCACACATACACTCATATGACCTAACTAAAACTTTCTTTTTTTTGTTCTTTATTGTTTTTTTCTTTCTATTTTGTTTTAAATTATTTTTTTTTTGTGTATATAGGTTGTGGCTGGGCTTGTACGGGCGCAGCTCAGCTGCACCTAACCAAACCAGGTTCGGTCAGGTCAAACTTGCCAGAGGTCAGGCTAGGGGAATGGCCTCTGGGCAGCTGCAATAGCAACTTGCTATTACACAAAAGTGCAACAATGTTCCACATTAGTGCAACAACACTGCTGCTGCCATGCACAACAGTAGGGGTTGCTGCCCCTCGATGATGGCCTAAGCTAGCTGCTGCAATGGCCCGGCAACACCTCACTCCTTTGGCGCAAACTCCCTCCCCTCCGCACATCTAACTCCCTCTCAATCTCTCACCGAATTCAATAAAATCTTGTTTTAAAACTTAGTTTCAGCAAATTTTGTCAAACTCCAGCTACAAATTTCTCTACTTTATGAAAATCAAACATCGCCAAACCAAATTGAGATTTCAAGAACAGTACTCCAACTTTCCAAATAAAAGGATTAAAAAAGAAAATTATGTGGTTTAACCCACCTTTAAAGCTCTTAAAGTAGCAACTATATCACTTTTTTACTTCTTCTATTTTGCACTTTTACACTAGCTTTTTCCACTTCTTACACTATCTTTTCTTACTTTAACCACTTGATTTTATAGCTTTTTTCTTATTGCTAAACCTTGCTGTGGGGTTAGTGAACACTCACAAACAGTTAGTTTATTTTTAAATATTTAATACGATTTTATATGAATTTTTGAAGATCGTGGTTCTTTGTAAAAAGAGCTTCATGGTTGACAAAGTGAAAAATAAAAATGGGATCAAGATGTGTATATGATGGAATCTTGTATGTATTAAAATGAGATGAAGTTAAACACTTAGCCACAACAAAAGTGTAGAGTTCTCATGTGTAGCTACATATGTCAAGAGTAGATTGTATGGATACAAAGATATTTTCTTTCTTTATACATATGCTCTTTTTGTCCTTTTGTTCATTGTTATCCATAAAATATTATCAGGAGTAAAAGCATGAAAGAAGGAAAATGAGATCATAAGTAAAGATCAAAAAGCATCAAAATGGTCTGGTTAAGCATAGCTTCCGGCAAGGAGCTTTCGACGAGGTCGAAGGCTACCTTTCGAAAGCAATGGACAACAAACATTCTACAGTTAGGTTCAAACCATTCGAAACATTTTGGTTTCGCCTTCATTCACTTCCGCCAGAGAAGTATTCGACCCATTCGAAAGTATGTATAGCCTTTCAAAATGGTTAAGGCCAGTCTCACCTAAGAAAGAGGAACTACAGGGGCATGAGGTTCGAAATTGGATGGGGCAGAGCCTTTCAAAAGAGTCCATGTACAACAAAAACTTTTTAGGTGTTTTAGCTCACTCGAAGCCAAAGGAAGAGATGTTTCCACAATGTCAAAGGCTAGAGCCCAAGTCGAAAGAAAACAAAGCAAGGGAAGTTTAACCTCAAGCAGCAACAATAAGGTGGAAAAAACCATCCAGGACCAACTTTCGACAATGTCGAAAGGTTCTATAAAGAAAGCAACACTCAGAAGTCAGCAAAGAATGAAAGACAACCTTTCGGCAACATTGAAGGGAAGCACAACTCTCGACATCATTCAAGTAAGTGCAAACATTCTGACAAGGTCAAAGGGTTCTTGACAACAAGTAAAGACAAACCTTCGGTCAAGGCCGAAGGATTCACAACATTCTATGAAAGGCATACCTTTCAACAAACTCGAAAGGTTCATGAAGGCATAAAGAAAGGCAAACCTTTTGACAATGTCGAAAAGTTCATAATGGCATATGAGGGGCAAACCTTTCGACAAGGTTAAAAGGTGCATAGCTGCATATAAAAGGGGGACCTTCCTACCCATTCAAGAGCATGGAGTCAAAATGAAGGCCGCATGCATCTACAAGTAAGACCTACGGGGTCACGTTTTAAGTTGTTTTTCCTCTCATTCTAAACTTGTACTCTTCTTAAACAAAGCATTGTAATCCTAATTGGGCGATGATTTGGGAATTTAATAAAATAAAGGTTTTTTTCGGATAAAGAGGGAAGTCTTATGCTTTGTTAATTTCTTTGCTGTTCGCTAAAATTTTTATTGGATTAACCTCTATTTTCAGGTTTAACTTTATCGAAAGGTTCTTGTCAACAATGTTGAAAACACGTCTGGACCAAGCACCTTTTATAACCTTTTGAAGCCATCAACTTTGTGGTCTAAACATTTCGACAAGATCGACAACACTTTATGCTCTAACATCATCTGTTAGCTTTCGAAGCTATAAACTTAGTGGTCTAAATTTTTGACAAGATCGAAACCTACTTCATATCCATAAAGTATATGATTTCATGCTTAAACCTAAGGAAACCTATCACCTTAGCCTTTGACAAAGCCCACCGTTTAAGGACTTAACTCAGGACGTCGAAAGGTTTGGTCCAAGAATTATCTATAAATAAAGCTAAATTAAAAAGCAATACCTAGGTGATTTACGCCCACTATTCACCAAAAGAATATCCATCTTTCTTTATGTCACTTTGGGGTGTTAACAAGATTTCTTTTTAACATTTTTGGTGCTAGAAGGAGGCTCGAACCCCTAAGCCCTAATCATTTTCACCAAGGATTGTTAGAATATTTTTGCTAAAAAAGAAGAAGATGGAAGGAGCCACAAATAATATTGATATCTCAAATGAAGGAGTATGCCATAATCAACTTTAGAAAACAATATAGTCCCAAACTTCAACTTAGAGAATATGGAAATTAGGAAACCATCGACCTTATTAAGGCTAGAAAACAACAAGATTGAAGTCCAGAATCTGCAACAACAAATGATGGCGATACAAGAACTTTTTGAAAGATCCCATCTCAAGAACCATTAAGGATTGTGGAAGTGGAGAATGAAGCGCAATCTCCAAATGAGGTAAATGACCAAGAGTTAAACCTAGAAAGTCAAGCCAAAAGGTCGTTCGAGCAGTCAAATAGCCCAATCCAAAGAAATATCAAAAATTTCCATAAACATGAAGCTATTCAAGAAGACCTCCTACGCAAAATAATGATGGATACACTTAAGGGAAAGGGAGTTTCTAACATAGAGAAATATGTTATCCTGCAAAGAATTTTTTTCTCAGAAGAGATAATGGCAAATAGCATCCATCTCACATTCAAATCCCGTCACTGAAGCATGACGAAACTTCCGACCCAAAAGATTGCTTAATAGCTTTTGAGAAACGAATGGACTTGCATAATGCTCCAGGGCCAATTCGTTGCAAGTTGTTCTCGATCACTTTTCAAGGTGCAACTATCAAATGGTTCGAGAATTGCCAAGCAAAATCCTTCCGTTCATGGTAATAATTTTCTTATGAATTTATAACTCAATTTTGCACATTTAAAGATCCAACTATGGAATTTAGCTTATTAGCTACTATTCGACAAAGACCTAAAGAATCACTCGACGAGTATTTAAAATGGTTTAATGCTGAAGCCTTAAGGGCACGGAGTATAACCATCAGAGAAAAGCTTATGGCAGTTTGATCAGGATTGATCGAAAAAACTCTATTTTAGAAGGACCTTTATATCAACGGATGAAAAGATTTGCAGTTCTTCTATTCCCAAGAAGGCAAATTTATCTATTTAGAGAATATGAGCCATGATAAGAAAAGATCAAGACAATACATAAAAGGAGAAAGAACTATTCCCCAAAATTCCAACCAAGGGTCTGATAATAGAGGGAGAATTTGGAAAAGAATTCTGGAATCCAACTATATATCCTTGGGGCAACCTCTCTCTCATATTTACGCTACGGTGAAATATGAAGGAAGCTTCTCAACTACTCATAGAATGAGAGGCCAGTCAGAATCTAGAAAAGAGGAAGCTTATTGTAATTATCATAAAGCAAACAAACACAAGACTAATGAGTGTTGCGCGTTATCTGGAATAATTCAAAATATGTTTATGACAGGAACTTTAAAGGAGTTTACTAAAGAAGCATAAAGCAAACTCCAAAAAAAAAAACAACCTAGCGACTCTGAGAATGCAGATTCTTATCAAATCATGGAGCTCTATAGCATTGTTCAAGTATGAATTTTCTTCTTCCTTAACTTTTTAACTTGATTTTTACTTTGATTCATACTTAGATTTGTATTGAAATTTAACCACGTACTGATTCAAAATTCGAGTGTCATTATAGTAAAACAAAGTCAGTCCATAGCATTCAACACATTCTTGGAGCACAACAATTTTTTAGCTACCCTGGAAGGGCGACTGTTCAAAACAAGATGATTATCAATGTTTTAATCGACACTATACAAAGGCCAGCTCTCATGAAACTTACCGCTATCAGTTTTTCATCAAAATTTGAGGGAAGCTCATAAATAGGCTACTTAGCTACTAGTCAGCACCTACCAGGACATGGTAATAAATCCAAAGGAGGAAACTATATATTCCAACTCTATTTTTGGCAAATTATTTGAAAATGAATTTCTCAAACATATTTTCACAAGAAAACTATTTCCAATTACCCCGCAACCAGGGGAGGAACAAATGTTTATATTTCTAAAACTAATCTTTCAAAATGTTATATAGCATTAATGAATGCACATGAAAGATTTTTGGCTAAGCAATCTTGATATCCCAAAGGTTTTCTAAGAAAATGTTGTTGAGGGGGAGTCAATTCATGCCTTTTCATGAATTTTTTTTAAAGCTGTTAAAAGATTATTGATAAAAACTCATACTAGGAAATATTATACTCGCTTAAAAAACTATAGGTTCATGAATCATGACCTCCTAGTCTTTTATTTGAGATTCGTATTTCCATTAAGAGAAAAATAATTTTTAGCCCTTACCAAAGGCACCTCGGGGAGGAAGGGTCAAATCCTCTCAAGCCCTTACCAAAGGTAACTCCTAGAGGGAGGGTCAAAACCTCTAAAAAAGCCCTTACCAAAGGCACCTTAGGGAGGAAGGGTCAAATCCTCTCAATCCCTTAACAAAGGCACCTCATAGAGGGAGGGTTAGAACCTCTAAAACCCCTAACATCCACATCACCTCTTAGGGGAGGGTCAAGACAAGCACCCACGACATCAGTAAACCCTAACGTCCATATTACCTCTTAGGGGAAGGTCAAGGTAAGCACCCATCATAAACTTCCTGGAGGAAGGTCAACTAAGTACACACAATATCCCTTTGAGATAAGGGAAGCCCAGAGAGAGGCTCATCAAACAATGGAGTAAGATGTCCTAGCCCATAGAGAGGCTTATCAAACGGTGGACTAAGGTATGCAAGTCTAGAGGAAGGCTCATCAAAGAAAAGACTGAGACGTCCAAGCCCAGTAGAGGCTCCAAGCAAAAGAATAAAGGTAAAGGTGCCTGCAACTCAAGGAAAAAGTAAAATCCCAAGAGAATAAAGGGTTAAAGAAAGAAATCTATCCATCATTTAAGATAAGGATGAAGCCAATGAGAGACATCAAATAAACGAAGAAAGACAAAGATAAAGCACTAAAAGATGAAGGTGTCCATAACATAAAATAAAATCAAGGCCTAAAAGAGTGAAGGCTCAAAAGAATAAAGTTAATCACCATCTAAAAAGGAAACCTGAAGAAGGAGAATAGATAGAAGCAAAGGGATAAGAATGTCCAACGCCATAACCTGAAGTAGATAAAGGGTCCAAAACCATGATCGAAAAGAAAAAAATATGAGCTAGTAAATTTCAATACGCCTAATGCCTGAAAAGTGGCACCCATAACAAAGAGTTGAGAAAACTCGCATCCAAAAAGGGAATATAAGACAAAAAAATGGGTAAAGGATCCATAATTGAAAATGGAAAAATAAGAGATCAATACCAAAATCAAAGGAACAAAGTAAGATAGTAAGTTCTTACCAAGATGAAGGTGATTTCATTCAATGAATAGATTGACTAAGCCATTCCTGAATCCTTAGAAATAAGGTACCCCTTTAAGATATAAGAGTCTATTTACATATACATGGGGACCATCTCACTGTTGAACGGCCAGTCAGCTGAACATAACAACTCGGTTCTAATATAAAAATAATACTACTAACCTATAGGCACTTTATGGTTCATTCATCTATTAAGTTTACTATCACTGGGCAAATTTTTGATTCTATGATTAATGAAATTTTGAGTAATTTACTCGTCATATGAAATCTTGACAAAATTTTAAGCGAGTTCTAATTTCATGAACTTTCAATTCCTTTTCGTGAAGTTTTCATTTATGATGATTTATTGATTTCATTTAGTGCACGATGACTTATTAATTTGATTAGAGAATTTCTATAACGTTTCATATTGAATTTCTAGTTTCAAGTTTTCCCAGTTCCTTCGTCAACTTTTGAGATGATTTACGAATTTTTCGTTGACTTTTACGATGATTTGCTGATTTTATATTCATGATTTCTTTGATAAAACATTATGATAATTTCGTGCTGAGCTATTCGTCTAATGGATTTTC
The DNA here is from genome assembly GCA_030765085.1 of Allium cepa. Taxonomy (NCBI): domain Eukaryota; kingdom Viridiplantae; phylum Streptophyta; class Magnoliopsida; order Asparagales; family Amaryllidaceae; genus Allium; species Allium cepa. Next base: position 562,376,273 of record CM060938.1, read on the forward strand.
AATTTCCCAACTGATATGTGTGGTGATTCATGAATTTTATGTGTTACAATTCCCTGTTGAAACTTAGTGACGATGTCCTATTGATTACTCGTTTCATGAGTTCATGGTTTCTTGGTTCCCTTTATTGAGTCTCACTACACCATAGGTAGGGTTTTGGCGCTGCCATAGGCGGCGCATTTGATACGGCTACAAGCCGTATCAAATATTAATACGGCTTATAGCCGTATCTAAATTGTTTAATACGGCTTTAAGCCCTATTAATATTTGATACGGCTTGTAGCCGTATTAAATTCCGTGCCTCTTTTCGTGGGAAAAATTTCCCCAAAACGCACACTCTCCCTCCCTTTTTTTATTTCCACCTCTTTCGTTTTCACCGTTCCTTTTCGTGAATTTTGGGCTTCGTCTGCGGTTGGTTCGTCTGCGGTTGGTTCGTCCTTTTTGAGACCACCAGTTCACTGCAATCCTCGCTTCTTCCAATTTTAGCCCCTCCGAACATTTTAAGGGCTTCCTCGATAATTTTTGCAGACGCCGCCTTCTTCTCCTTTGAGCTTGAACTTTTGTAGCTCAAAATATCTCTAAAAGGTTTGTTCTTTAAACTCATTCTTTATTCTCTTGGATTCTTTACTCAACTTATATGTTTACATGTGTATGTTGGGTTTTCAATGTCAGGTTGTTTATTATAAATTTGTTATCAAATGTTCTAATATGTTCTCTCTAATTATATGGATTTTTAGTTGGAGATAATTGAAGCATTTACTGTAATATTATTGAGTAATTGAGCTTTATTCATATAGCTATTTGATTTAAGTTTTGGGATTTATTTGATGTGGTTTAATTTTTCATATTCGTAGGATGAAGAAATATGTTCTATTAGAGCTTCCAGTTAAACGCAGGCATCGGTAATATGCTAATGTACAAATTATTCTCTTTCTTATCTTTGGATTTTATCATGGAAGTTCAGGAAACAGAGTTTTCTTATTTAAGATGGCCATACCTTGGTAATTGGAAGTGTTCATGCTTATAAAAGCACATCAATTAGTTCAATTCCTCTAACAAATTTCCACAGATGTGAGAATTTTAGGTCACTCTTACAAATGCCTAGATGTTCAATTATTGCAACGGTCACATACCATAAATCATAAATGAAATTACGCTCTTCATTAGTTGTACTTTGTATTCCAAATGCTTGTTTTTAAATATACTGTAAGTGCTATATTTTTGTTTCTGTAGTGGTAATCTGCATGTATCATTCTTTTTGTTTACATTTAATTAATATTTGTTTTTGTTTGAGGAGGACATTGACCACGGTCACATGTTTTTACCGTGAAATGCATGTAAACCGATATTTGATGTAACCTAATCTTCAACGTTTCACTCACTATGGCAACATGGCAACATGGCAACATTCTTTTTTTCATAAGTTGTCATTTATATGTATCGCAAGTGGTAATTATTTATTATGTTCAAAATAAATGATAAGATGCATATTGTCAGAAAACATGGGCTAATACAAAATAAATTCATCTCATCGCAAGTGGTAATTATTTATTACGTTCCTTATATGGTTGTCTAGGATCAGTGTTTTATGCATTTTCTTTCATCTTCTTACTGTCAGACAGTGAAACTTAAATCAATTTGGATTTGGGTGGGTTCGCGTGTATTCATTATAACAAAACCAAGTGGCTTCTTCAATAAAGTCGTAGATTAACCATGTAACTTGGTAGAGGTTCAATATGATTGAATATTTTTATCCTTGCATGATTTACAACTTGGTGCTAATATTGTATATGGTTCTGACATTGCATATGGTTTTGATATTGTTGTATAAGTGGATAAAATTATTGTTAATGGCGCAAGCCAAGTATCAGGAGAGGGGTAATGCATAGACATTACTCCGGTGCTACAAAATAGCGCCGTTGTAATGGAAATTTTTTTGGAAACAGTTTGGTGTTTGCTATTGTGATGGAATCGAATTTTTATTGCTTCAAGACTAGGTAAACCTATATTTTAGTAACTATAGTTGAGGCACTGGTGTTTGTTTGACTCGTTTTCCAAGTTACATAGCACGTACGATGGATCATGTACTGTGAAGCACTCGTTTATCATCTTCTTCTTACCACTGGTTTATCATCTTGTTCTTGTTCTTCTTCTTTTTTTGGGTCAGTAACCTATTGATACTTGCAAAATAGGCTGTTAAGGACATTTTAGGCGAGCCTGTAACTGGAACATGCCTATAAGTAGTTTGTAACTGGAACATGCCTATAAGTAGTTTGGCATTTCTATATCAATAGTAAGTTTTTTTTTCTTTTGATCAGTAGGGTGCCAAAATCTATATTTGAAGTTACTTTTTCTTTCTTTCTTCAATTTTTTTAGAAAAAAAGAAAAGAAAATTCACTGCTTAAACAGAGTACAATAATACTCCTCGATGTTCTGATGTAAGCTTTAATGCATTTAATAAAAATATCAAAAAGTGGCAAGTGCTTTGAGACCATTAAGTGCCAGCCATTACCATTGGGAATCGACATATTTGCAAGGACAAAAGTCACATTTAGAATGAAAATGCAAGCTTACAATGTTCATATTGATGTTTACTTTTACCAGCGGAGATTGTATCTATATTGCTAATAGTGTTAATTTCAATGAATATATGCTCTGAAACTATAAACCACCATGACAAGAACAATGGAGGTTGGACTGCTCCTATATTTTTTATGGGATTCGTGGAGTTGTCAAGATTGGTAATAACATAATGGGCGGACTGTGAAGAAATATCTCAGTCGTACTCTCTAGGCAAGCTTTTAGACTCATATCCAGGCTACAGACGCAAACACTTTAACCAACAATACCTATGGGAAACATTCAACTTGCTGCATTAGTTTGGTAGATTAGCTACATATTCCTTGTATTTGTGTAGATGAGCATTCAACAGCACCACAAACAGGTCGATATCCAAACGCTCTCTGATTTTCAGCAAAGTTTCGATTTAAATAGTAACACTTTCTTTTTTTTACACTAGCGTTATTGTTTAATTCGGAGTTTGTGGTGGAAATAAGAGCGTGTTTGTGGCGTTGCACTGTTTGGAGTGTTGTTTATCGTACGTCATTTTTGTATACCTAAAAAGCCTATATAATTAACGTTATAATATCATTGGATAGCACTCCCTTTCATAATCAACTTGTGCATTCAGTTCAACAAGTGGATTTCAAAACTGTAGCATTAGTCTCGGTAGGGTATTCAGTTCAATAAGTGGATTTCAAGATTGTGACAGTGCCAGAAGGGAGAAAAGCAACACTGTCCTACTGATACTTGTTGGTGTCAGCTAAATATGTTAGTTTCAGCAGTTGTCTTTAGCCCTTAATTTAAGTTTCTGTGTTCTGATCATTGATATCATGCAACTATTCTGCTTTCCAAACTACTTATAGGTAGAGAAAGTTCAAACAATCAACTCCACATGCCGGATTTGAATTAAATAATAGTAAACGAATGATAATGACTCAAGTGTATATATTCATTAAATAATAGTTGAAATAGAAACACAAATATTGGTCCGACCATGAAGTTCCAAAAATACCATTATATGTATTTCTTTATTAATAATTGTAATACATTTGGTATCACACCCTTTTATTGTCAGCATAAAACATCAAAAATGTCTCTTTTTAGATATTATCAAAATTTAGTATCACTTAAAACCAGGATCCAACAATTAATCTTCATTTACAAATTCAAATTTTCCTATATAAATATTTATTATCACTTAAAAGTAGAATGTAAAAAATAAACTACTTTACAAATTCGTTTTTTATATAATATAGCACCATGGAAATTAAAATGAACAAAAATAAGAAAATCGAAAAATGATTCATGTAAATAAAGGAGACGCTCCCATAAAATTAACTTATAAATTCATAATATAACTTGGCAAAGAAAATAATCAAAAATTAAGGCCAATGGACACAGATAAACGCACTTAAAAATTAAGGCCAATGAAATCAAACTTGGGACTTTTAGAGTACGTCCTATATATACACTCATATATATATATATATATATATAATATTTACGTCTAACGTTCTAATATATATGATATAGGAGGGCAATATGTCTTTCAGTATAGATAAAAAGTGGATAAATGAATCTGATCAAAGATCTACATATTTTGTAGACGGGGTGAAGAAGTTTATTAGTTTTGTTGATGAAAATGGTGGTAAGAAAGGAGTGTATTTATGCCCTTGCACTCGGTGCAAAAATATGAAGACGATCAAATTAGATGACATTCATTTTCATTTGCTTAGATGGGGTTTTATCCAATCATATACCGTATGGTATTTTCATGGGGAAAAAAAGGTAGAGAAGGAAAAACAACAACCAGTTAGTCATGCCACAAGTTCCGACAAGTCTGAACCTATTATGATGGAATATCTAGTCAATGATGCAGATAGATTTCATTATTTTCAACTTGAAAATCCGTTGTCTGATCATGCTAATGTTGGAGAGCCGTCTACGGTTGATGGCAGTTGGCAGGCTAATGAAAGTAAGAAGTATAAATCACTTTTTGGTAGCGCAAAAGAGCCACTGTATCCTTCATGTTCAAAAGGGTTGACGAAGCTGTATGCCATTGTGAAATTGAATAGCTTGAAGACCCAATACGGCTTTTCAAATAATGGTGTGACTGCACTCCTCGAACTAATAAAGGGGTTACTCCCCGAAGGTAACACGCTGCCGACAAAGTACTCCGACGTGAAGAAGTTAATTAAGCAAGTTGGGATGAATTACAAAACTTATGATGCATGCATGAATGATTGCATATTATACTGGAAAGATGATGCGAATAGAGTTTCGTGTACAAATTGCAACGAACCAAGATATATGACATCATTCAACGAAGAAAGAAAAGACATCAAAGTACCGCGAAAGACATTAAGACATTTTCCTTTAATTTCTAGATTGAAGAGATTGTATAGTGTACCATGGATAGCAGATGCGATGACCTGGCATGGTCGTGCCAAGTCTGATCCAACCGTAATGCGTCATCCATGTGACACTTCTCAATGGAAAGCCGCAGATTATTTTGACCAAACGTTTGCTGTCGAGCCACGAAATGTCACACTTGGAATAGCAACAGATGGTTTCTGTCCACATGCTTCTCTATCTAACCTTTACAGTTGTTGGCCAGTAACTGTAGTACCACATAATCTTCCACCGTCTATGTGCATGAAACGAGAGTTTTCAATGTTAACACTGTTGATTTCTGGGCCAAAACAACCAGGGAAGGATATTGATGTTTATTTACAGTCGTTGATAGACGAGTTAAAGCAGTTATGGGAAGGAGTCGTTACATATGGTTCATTAAATAAATCCGAATTCACAATGAGAGCTAGGGTGTTGTGGGCAATCCATGATTACCCTGCTCTTGGGACTTTATCGGTATGTACAAATCACGGTTATTTTGCATGTCCGGTTTGTGGGGAAAACACTTGTTCTTATCATCTTCCTGAAAGTAAGAAGGTGTGTTACATGGGACATCGAATGTTTCTTCCTAAAGAACACAAGTTTCGATACGACAAGACAAATTTCAACAACGAACAAGAATTTCAATGTCCTAAACGGACATTTACTGGTTTAGAAGTTGAAAAGAAAGTAGCGAATATCAAAATGAAAGTTGGTAAACACAAAGAAGAAATTAGTCGAAAACGGAAAAAGTCAATTTATGAAGAAGTCGACAATGTTTCTGCATGGTACAGGAGGTCTATCTTTTTTGATTTACCATATTGGAAAGCAAATATGATTCGCCATAATATTGATGTTATGCATACGGAGAAAAATGTCACAGAGCATCTCATCAGCACCATTATGGACCATAAAGATAAGTCAAAAGATGGCATCAATGCACGCAAGGATTTGAAAATCATGGGTATAAAACAAAAGTTGTGGGTGATGGAAGATCCTGAAACAAATAAAATAATCATACCAAAGGCAACTTTCACTTTGAGCAAAGAAGAAAAGATACGGTTTTGCACCGTTTTGAAAAACCTGAAAGTGCCCAACAAATTCTCTTCAAACATCCACAACAATGTGAGCATCAATCCTCCCGAACTAAGAAATATGAAGTCACATGATTACCACGTCATAATGCAACATTTGCTTCGGGTATTGCTTCAACATTCTTATCCACAACATAAGGATCTGTGAAATGCTATTCATCGTATTAGTCTATTCTTTAACATTTTGTGCTCAAAGGTGATCAATAGGGAACACCTTATAAAAGCAAAGGCTAGTTTGGTAGAAGCAACGTGTGTTTTTGAAAAACATTTTCCACCTGCATTTTTTGATATCAGTATCCATCTTATGGTTCATTTAGCCGATGAAGCATTAATTTGTGGTCCTGTCAGATATAGATGGATGTATCCCTTTGAACGGTAAATAACTAATTTCAGTTATGTACATTATTATTCGATAGAAATAGCTATTATGTACAATATATAATTGAACACATTCAAAGGTTGATGAAAACATATAAAGGATATGTGCGCAACAAAAGATACATTGAAGGTTGTATTGCAGAAGGATATATCGTACAAGAAGCTAGCCTTTACTGCATGGAATATATGCCAAACGGAGAAGATGGCAATCATAAACATACCCGCGAAGCGTTTTTAGACGAGGACGATGAGTTTACTGGTGAGATACCTTTAGATAATGGTAAAGATATAACGTTAACCCAAGTGCAGTTTGAACAAGTACGTAGATGGGTCCTTAATAAGTATGATGGATTGGATGAATGGAAGAAGTAAGTTCACACCTTTGTTTTGAATTTCCATTTTTTAATTCAATTTATGTATTCGGTTTGATATGTGTTTTTCGTAGGAGGTATAACTCCTATGCGAAAAGTACTAGATTTCAATCACGAGGCAGAGGTACAACTGTCGAAGTCGTTTAAAGTTTTACTCTATGGTTACGCAACGAGGTATTACAGCATCTTAAGTAGTTCACGTGCTTATAAGTTGGCAATACACCTTCATGACCATGTTTTGTTTTATTTATTGTATTTTATGTAGTTGTTGAAGTGCATCGATGTTGATCCAACTCTCTGGCGGCTAGTGCATGGGCCGAAGTTCACGGCGCTTAGTTATACTAAGTACCAAGTGAATGGTTTTTTATTTTCTACGAAAATGTACAAAAATCGTATGGTAACACAAGATAGCGGTGTATGCATTAAAGCAATTACAAAATTTAGAGCGAGTGGTAAAGATAAAAATTATAAGGAAGCAGAAACAATGTATTACGGAGTCATTCAGCAGATACTTGAGTTGGATTACACTGACTTCAAACAAACAGTTTTTTATTGTGATTGGGTAAAGGTCGAGGATAAGATCAATGGTTGCAAAATAGATCCTGTTTCAAACTTGACCATGGTTAATTTAGGGAAATTGAAGAGCAAAGATAGCATGAATGATGAGCCATTTATTCTTGCATCAGAAGCGAGTTAAGTGTTCTGCTCAACAGATTTAAAAAATAACCGTTGGTCTGTGGTTTTGCATACACCAAAATGGTTGACTACAAATGTGGATGACATTGAGTTTCCTACCGTCTATCAATCAGCTTTTGAAGATAATGAAAAATTAGAAGACCTTACCAAAACCATTTGTTAACTGATGAATTATTAAATGCTTCATTTCTCGTTTGAATTCCTATTCCTTGGGGTAGTAGGAGTGTGGGATATCATTGAACCAAACAAAAATTCACATAAAGAGAAGGTTTCTTAAAATGTCTATATTGTTGTTGGTTTCTGTTATATTGAAAAGTTTCATGATAGTATGTTTTTTATAGACTTGTAGATAAAAGGGCATTTTACTGTTGTTGGTTTCTTAAAATGTCTATATTGTTGTTGGTTTCTTAAAATCCAAGTAGTTCTTCTGTTGTTATTGCTTTTTTACTTTTGTTATTGCCATGAATTGATGGTTGATGAGAACGCTTTTATTGGCTAAACAACAAATTTTACAGTGATGTTGATTTCATTTTTATTTCAGGACAGCTGAGTTGATCAAAACTTATTTGGTATTCAGAAAATCCAGTATTTTACAGTTATGTCACAAAATCCAGCATCATCACATTCATCATGTTCAGAAGAAAAAATAGTTGATCAAAACTTATTTGGTATTCCAGTCTCAGAAAACGCTGGAAAAATCGCCACTATGCTGGGTAAACTAGTTAGAGCTCATGTGCCGATATCATACATAAGTTGGAACAAAGTACCCGGTACATATAAGGATGATGTTTGGAACCAATTGGTGGTAAGTTTTTACTTTGATTCATTTCTGACAATATTTAAAAAATATTTATGGTCAGTCACTCTATTTGCAATGTATATGCACTACCTGTTACAGTCGGTTTCTAAAACTCGTTTTAAGTCTGATAGAATTGATTAACTTGTTTATGTATTTTACGTTTTGCAGAAAATGTATGTGGTCGACCCGTTTTCAAAGGAATTTTTTTAAAAAGAATGTCCGAGGCTTTTAGGAGACACAAAAAAAACTTGAGAGCAAGTTTTTATGACACTTTCGACAATGACGAAGAACGAATGAAAAATTGTCCACCTACAATTGCTCAAGAAGATTGGAACGATTTCATAAAAAATGAAGCAACGCCTGAAGCGAGTGGAAGAAGGGAGTTAGCCAAAAAAAATAGATCATTGCTCAGTTATGCTCACCATGCAGGCCGTAAAAGTCACGCTAGAATAGAACACGAAATGGTAAGTTATATTCATTTTTTTTTCCAAAATGATAAAAATCACAACTAACATATTTTATATATTGCAGATCGTTGCAAATCCATCTGCAAATATCAACCCTCGTCATGTATGGGAGAAGACACACACAAAAAAAGATGGTAGCATATCAGATACCAATTCTTCGTACTTCGTAAGTTATTTTTGCTCCTAAAGTTAAACATGAGCAATTTTCTTTCTTTTATGCACTATGTGTCCATATAAGTATTATGCAATCTCAGGATCAAATTGCGAAATTGAAGGAAAAGATCACAGATAGTGATGAAGAAAAATTAACAGTGGATGAAGATATCGTATCACAAGTGATGGGAAAGGATACAAGGGGTAGGAGCCACGGTGTTGGGACTGTCATACCAAAGACTAATATTAAGGCTTCTGCTATTGCATATAAACGATTGAAACATGTTTGTGGAGACAATGCTGAGTTGAAAATGAGGATGGGAAGTTTGGAGGGTACAGTGGGAAATTTGGAGGGTACAGTGGGAAATTTGTCTGGGCAAATGGAGCTTCTGATCAACATGGTGGGAAACATAGAACAAGGAGAACGCAACACACAATCCAATGCTTCTAAATTCGTTGTTTCTCAATCCCAGGATACGACCAATGTGGTGAACAATCAAAAATGTGAAATCCTCAACTCTGATCTAGACATAATAGCAACAGGTATTTATTAGTTGTTTTTATTCTTACTTGTTTTCGATGCAGTTATTTTGTTGGATAGATCTAGACAATAAATTTTATTGCAATAGGTACTGTATGTCGAGATTCTACATCGTCCAAAATCCATGGTAAATCTGTACCATCCACACATGAAAAATTGGTTTTGGAAAATATACTGCTACCAGATGAGAGAACCAACAAAATAAATCATCAATTTGCAGAGACCTTTGTTGATGTTGGAGTGGGTAGGTATGTGTGCCATCCGAAGATTATGGTTCGATATCTTTAGCAGGTATGTGAGCTCATCCAAAAATTATTTATCTTTAACATGCTATTCCTTAGTAGCAAAGTGTATGTCCATATCCAATATATCTTTCTTAAGCACCCGTTGCCACAATATATTAAACTTAACCACCCAGTATTCATTTTATTATTTACTCAAATTAGTTCATTATTTTTGTGAAAATGCTATGTGCCTATTTCAGTCCTTCTAGTTGCAAAGGTATACAATCTCAAGTACGCTAAGCCCAACGCTCTGCGATAGATGGTACTGTTATTTAATTATAATGGTTAATTACAATACAAACTAGATGTAAACGCACGTATTACAGGGGTGAAAGTTGGATTATATAAGCATTCTCACGTTCAACATGTTATCAAATCACACTCAAATTATAACTCAACTAAGTTCTACATAACATTATTTTGTAATTATCAAAGGTATAAGCATTACTTTCAAACGACAACATGAAATCTATGATTAATTACAAGTAAGATTAAAATAAAAACTAAATAATGGATGAATGTTCACATATTGCTAAGTTAACCATAAGATGTTTTTCTCAATTACAAATATGTAAAAAGCTCTTTTCAGTTTTCTTCAAATCTTTTAAATTCAACTCCTTACCTTTGATTAGTTATATCGATCGATAATTCAATTTATTTAAATAAATTTAATTATTTAATGTTCATTAATTCGTTGATAAATCCGTTGGAAAAAAGACATTCGATATATAAATACAATCATGTTAACAAAAATAGTAATGTTATTTATTGGAAGATTAAGTTTTACTACGTTTGGTAGTCTGGTAGTCTGGTTTATGATTAAATATTTTGGTCGTAAGTGTTAATTTAAACATATACGTAGCATCACCTAACTTCATTGCGGCCTTGTTTTCTTCAATGCATGTCTGATGAAATTAATTAGGATGTGTCAGTTACTGCATGTTTAAAAAACACACGACCACTTTGGCTGAACTTTCTGTTAGACTTTGTAACGCAGTAAGTTTACAGTCTATTATGTGATTCTCATTGAAAGAAAAGAAATTGTGGCCAGTGCCGTAACTATATTTGCTGATACCTGATTTAATTTGCAACCAATGATCTACATTCACTTGGCTTCTTGATTGGGACTGTGTATGTATAAGTAGGGACTAATTTCATGACCTAATTTAAGTCAAGGGGAAAATTCGAATTCATAAGATTTCCTGCTATATAAGTGTATGGGACATCAAAGAAGTCTTCATAATACTTTTTTTTCCATGAAATTAGTATATTAATTATTAGGGTTTTTTTTTCAGGGGTGGATTTATTTCCAATCAAACACCACAAACCATAGCCTGGGTCCATTTTTTGTAACTGCAGTATAATTTGTCCAAAAACGACTTTTTCCCCGATGTTAGTGGAAAATTGCCGTCAACTAACCCAAGCAGGCTGGGAATTCTCTGCTATGCTCCTGGACCATAGCAACTGATCAGAACATAATTATAAACTATTTTGTAGATCATGCTTGAATATACAATTAACCTTCTTTATTATCACTTGTTATCACTTGTTTATTCTCTGCTATACTTGATGTACCAGCTGATGATTGGGCCAACGTAACCAAGTTCTATGATGTCTTTGTGTTTAATACATGACACTGGTAAGTTCAGCTTTTTTCTTCAACAAGACTGCATAATTCTTACATCCTTAAAAACAACCATCACATGCTTTGTTATTTCACTGATGCATAGAGTTTTAGTTTCTATTGCATCACTTACTCTTTATGTCTAAATGAAATAAATGTTGTTATGTGTCATTTGGCATTCATTGCTTTCCCAAATTTGTTACTAATCTTACCGAAGATATAACTTAGCATGATGACTGGATTTGACTGTGCAAATATGCTTCAAATAGCCAAATATTCTGGTTATATGGTTATATGGTTATATTCCATTATTTACATTAAGGAATGCACTTCAAATTAATATTGAAAAATGCAAAGCAATAAATAACATCATTTGATAAGAAGTATCTTAATTTCACTACCATTTTCAGATATGAAATATTATGTCTGCATCTCTTACACATATATTTGTATTACTGTATGACAGCACCTATCATTATTGTATACCTGTTTTCTAAACAATTTCATTTCCTTTAAAAAAAAATATTTGGAAAAAAATGTTACAAAATGAATTAATGAACATAAATTAAATAACAGTACCATCTAGTGCAAAGAAAAGAAATATCTGTTCAAAGGCGCGACATAAATCAAACTTTCAATTCTTTATTTATTCTAACTGTGCCATAGGTGTGAATTTTTTGGCTCTATGGCCGTTGGCACCAATATAATCCCATATAAACCAAAACCGGTGTAAATTCTTACAGTTATTTACTGTAATTAATTCTATGAGCATACATCTAATGAAACCATAAGCTTGCATCTCAATGTATGGTAGTTTTAATAGATGGATAAGTGATTCTATATGCAACTGCTTAAGCTTAGGTTTTGTTTATAATATTTCCAAGTGTATTATTTAATTATTTTCTTCTTTGACAGTGTCTCCTTTGCTACAACTTGCTTCATGCTTGCGAACATGTTGGTAACTACAACTTGCTCCTTTCTGTATTGTAATATTTTGTTGCCTGCCTTGCTGAACGTTGTAGTTTGTACTCGATGTATATCTTCTAGTTTGTATTGTATGTAACTTTGCAGTATGTGTTGCTGTACATTTATTTACTGTGTTTGAGCTGTGATTGGTGATGACTTGACAATGAACTTTAATGTATTAAACCATTATATGTTGTAATGTATTGAAGTATTATACTTTGGTGGAGAATGAAATGTGATGGGTTGAGAATGAAGTATAATATTTATTTGCCGAGTTTGAACTGTAATGGATTGAGAACGAAGCTAACATAATGCTTTGAGTTTTATTTTAAGTGTACAAACGGAATCAGTAATTTTGAAATGGAGTTTTTATTTTACCTGGAAAAATAGATACGGTCCATGGCCGTATCTAACTATCTAATTGGTTAAATAGATACGGCCTTGGACCGTATCTATTTTTCCAGTTAGATACGGCCATGGACCGTATCTAACTGGAGAAATAGATACGGTTCATGGCCGTATCTAAATCTCCAATTAGATACGGCCCATGGCCGTATCTAATTCGACAAGTAGATACGGTCCGTGGCCGTATCTAATTGGAGAGATAGATACTTTCTTGGGCCGTATCTAATGATTAAACACGCTTATTTTTGATACGGCTTATGGCCGTGCCTAATGGTTTTTGATACGGCCCTAAGCACTGCCTAATTAGCCTTTGTGGTGTAGTGTCTCCATGATAATTTATGAATTGGTTGTTGACTTTTTGATTATGAATAAGAATGGGCAGGTTTCAGATCACATTTTTGATTCTCGAATTTTTAGTTCCCTGATTTAATGGTATTCAACCTTCATTACTAATTTTTGTGATGATTAATGAATTTCAAATGATCTTTTATTGGAATTTTGAATTGATGAATTCTGAAATTACTTGACGATTTTCATAGCAATTTATGGATTTCTAGTTTCCTTATTGACTGTTTGATAATCCTTTATAAGATTCCTGATTTGATGAATTCTAAAATTTCCTTATGAATCTTTATAATGGTTTATGAATTTTGCATTACGGTTCGTGAATTTTGCATTCTCAATGGAGTTAAGATAATTTCTTATTGGATTGTTGATACAGTGAGTTTCGAATTTCCTTGTTGATCCTCTTAATTATTCACGAATTTGGTGCTCAACGCTTCCTTGAAAAAATTTGAGTGATTTCCACTTGGTTTTTGATTTGCCGTGACTCACGTTTTCCCTTGGATTTTGATGACAAGTTATGAATTTCACTTCTCTAATTTACTTATCAGACTTTTATCGGATTCCTAACTTTACAAATTCTGTATTTTGCTGATCTATGAATTATCCATTGAATATAAAATTTGATTTCACTATGAGATCTTCATGACACCAAATGGAAATATTTCTAAAATTTTCTACTTTCTCAATAAGTAGGAATTATTAGCCAAAAGTGTTAAGAAAGGTTTGACCCAAGGAAGGGATACATGGAGAATATAGCTGATGTTCTCCTAAGGCTCATTTAATTGGATCGTTGTCTACAAGTCAGGTGATATTATTCCACACTCTTAATCGTAGATGTCCCAGAATATATTTTATGTGGAAATATTAGTAAACAACATCTTAAATTGTAACCCTATAAAATTTAGATTACTCTTGAGGTCTCCTAATAAAGTTACAACCTTAATAGAGTTTATTATCTGTGTCGTAGAAATCGAAGAGAAAAGTAACTTGGAATTTCTATCCTAAAGAATAAAAGGCTTCTTTCATGTTGGGGTGGCTAAATGTTATCCACATAATATTCTCATGTGTAAAAGCATGAAAGAAGGAATATGAGAACATTAGTGAAGATCAGAAAGCATCAAAATGGTCTAGTTAATCATAGCTTTCGATAAGGAGCTTTCGACGAGGTCGATGGCTACCTTTCGAAAGCAATGGACAGCAAACACTCTACACTTAGTTCCAAATAATTTGAAATGTTTTGGTTTCGCCTTCATTCACTTCCGCTAGAGAAGTTTTCGACTCTTTCAAAAGCATATATATTCTTTCGATATGGTTAAGGTCACTCTCACCTAAGAAGAGGAACTACAAGGCATGAGGTTCGGAATTGGATGAGGCAGAGGCTTTCAAAAAAGTCTATGTACAACAAAACCTTTTTAGGTGTTTCGACTCACTCGAAGCCAAAGGAAAACATGTTTCGACAGCGTCAAAGGCAAGAGCCCAAGTCAACTTATGCAGTACATCAACATTTAAGACAAAAGAGCATCAATAAACCTTTTGACGAGGTCGAAAGCTATCATGCAGCACCTTTTGACAAAGTCGAAAGAAAACAAAGCAAGAGAAGTTTAACCTCAAGAGGAAACAACAAGGAGGCAAAAACCATCCAGGACCAACTTTCGACAATGTCAAAAGGCTCTATGAAGAAAGCAACATTCAGAAGTCAGCAAAGAATTGAAGACAACCTTTTGACAACATTGAAGGGAAGCACAGCTCTCGACATCATTTAAGTGAAGTGCAAACCTTCTGACAAGGTCTAAGGGTTCATGAAAATAAGTAAAGACAAACCTTTCGTCAAGGTCAAAGGGTTCACAATAGTTTATGAAAGGCATTCCTTTCGACAAACTCGAAAGGTTCATGAAGGCAAAAAGAAAGGGCAATCTTTCGACAATGTCGAAAGGTTCATAATGGGAAAACCTTCCGACAAGGTCGAAAGGTTCATGGATGCATATAAAAGGAGGACCTTCCTACTCGGTCAAGAGCATAGAGTCAAAAGGGGGGCCGCCTGCATCTATAAATAAGACCAAAGGGGTCACATTTTAGGGGGTTTGTTCTCTCATTCTAAATTTGTACTCTTCTTAAACAAAGCATTGTAACCCTAATTGGGTGATGATTTAGGAATTTAATAAAATAAAGTTTTTCTTGGATAAAGAGGGAAGTCTTGAGTTTTGTTAATTTATTTGTTGTTTATTAAAATCTTTATTTGATTAACCTCTATTTTCCAGGTTTAACTTCATCGAAAGGTTCTCATCGACAAGGTTGAAAATGCATCTGGACCAAGCACCTTTTATAACCATATGAAGTCATCAACTCTGTGGTCTAAACCTTTTGACAAGATCGACGGCTCTTTATGCTATAATGTCACCTGCTACCTTTTGAAGCTGTAAATTTAGTGGTCTAACCATTCGACAAGGTCAAAACTTACTTCATATCCCTAAAATATATGATTTCCTGCTTAGACCTAAGGAAAGCTATCAACTTAGCCTTTGACAACATTATAGCCTAACTTTTAAGGACTTAACTCAAAGCAACAAAGTCAAAAGGTTACTTAACCCAGAATCTATACCTTTCGACGATGTCGAAAGGTCTGGTCCAAGAATTATCTATAAATAAAGTTAAACTGAAAAGCAATACCTAAGTGAATCATAGCCACTGCTCACTAAAAGACTATCCATCTTTCTTTGCATTACTTTGAGGGTGTTAACAAGATTTCATGTTAACATTCATTAGTCCATGCCTTCAATTTGATTATGCATGCATGTATGCATACCCTCATGCATCATCCATTCATCTTTTTTTAAAGCTTTGTATAATAATATATAAACCATGCACTACTAACTATTCATAAGAACAAAATTTTAGCAAAACTTATTTACCAAATTTTGACAAAACTTGCACAAAATATGATTTTTTGAAATATAGTATATAAAATCAAATTATATTTTTATTTTATTTGATTTTTTGTGTATTTGCAATACCACGTACAAAATCATCTCATGTTGCACAAAGTGCATTTTTGCCTTTCTAACGTAAATTTCTAACATTTGTGATATTTCTATATTTTTAAACTTTGTTTTGACATGATACAACCATTTAAAATTAATTTAATACATTAAATAATTATTATTATTTTCTAATTCGTTTAAACTTCTTTTTATACTTCTCATTTTGTCAACATTGATAAACATGCACAAAAATGATGTTTTGGCCAAAACTCATTTTTATTTTCTTTTTACACATTTATTAAGATTTTTATTCTTATTTGAACTTATTTTACTCATCAAGATCAAATTAAATCAATTTAACATATTAAATCATTTTTAATCAAATTACCACACAAAAGTGCTTATTTTAATTAATACAGCTTTCAGCCGATGAAATTATGTACGCTTCTCTCCGATAGTCTAAATGACAAACTGGTAACTTACACTGCTTTAACTCGCTTGATTATTAATTTAATTATCTATTAATTACTTATTTTCTTAATTAATACGGGATTAAAAATTCGTGCTGTTATAGAACTCCCCTCCTACAGGAATTGAGCCCTTGTAATTCACATTCATCGAGACTATAACAACCACTCCAGGTATATATATTTATAACATATTTAAGCAACCATGGCAAACAATTCGCTCACACAAGCAATCAAACAACCAAGATTATTATATATAAGTAATATTTGCTATACTTCATACCTGACTCGGTTGGAGCCTTAAGCAGTTCTGCATAATGTTGCTGCATACTCTCTTGGGTCTCCCAAGTGCAGTCTTTCAGATTATTTGACCACTGAACTTTAATAAGTGGTACAACCTTATTCCTTAGCTACATAACTTCTGTAGCAACTATACAAATCGGCTCATTGACAATAGTCAGTTCAGTTTCGATGTTTATCTCTTCTATATGCTTTGGCTCTAAAATCAACTCAGGTTCATGTACGAATTTCCTTAGCTGAGAGATGTGAAATACATTGTGTATTCCAGAGTGATTATCTGGTAGCTTTACTCTACAAGCTAAATCTTCAACCCATTCTAGAATTGAATAAGGACCAATGTATCTTGGGGATGGCTTCCCAATCTTGTAAATCTCATTACTCCCTTCATTGATGAGATTTTGATAATACAAGATCTCCAGTAGAAAATTTCAATAACTCACGTCTTCGATTAACATAAGATTTATGTGATCCGTGCTTCTTTCATCTTTGCTCTGATCATTTCAATCTTCCTATTAGTTTCATGAATCATGTCTGGACATAAAATGAGTTTATCTCTAGACTCCAATCAATATGTTGGTGATCGACACAGTCTCCCATATGGAGCTTTGAAAGGTGCCATGCCTATGCTGGATTAGAAACTATTATCGTAAGAAAATTCTACCAAAGAAAGATAATCTTCCCAAGTTCCTCCAAAATCCGCTATATGCACGAAGAAGGTCTTCTAGTACTTTATTTACCCTTTCGGTTTAACCGTCCGTTTGTGGATGGTGAGCAGTACTAAAATTCAACATCGTACCCAAAGCTCTTTGGAACACTTCCAAAATGTACCTGTGAAGAGAGGATCACAATCACTCACTATGCTAGTTGGCACACCATGAAGTCAAATGATTTTCTTTACATAAAGTTTAGCAAGATACTCTGTTGTTTGCTTTGACTTAATGTGTAACGACGCGGATTTTTGCCCGCTCGAAAATCGACATCCATACTTCAAATCGTATTCGAATGCCATAGATTCGATCGTTCAAATCCGATTCGCCGGAGCTTATAACAACATTAAGTAAATAACACAGCGGAATAAAAGAATAATACATTGATATACAGCTTTGATACAATATCTGATACAACAGATGATCCAATAGATATCAATATGCATCAGAGATATGATACAATAAATAGCAGCGGAAAAGAAAATGATAACATGCGGAACAATATAATTCTAAGGTAGTCTTCAAAAGAGAACTCCTAGAACTGCAACTCCATCTCCAAGAATCAATCCAGCAATAGCTCGAACCCCCAATAACGATGCACCAAGCTCAGCAAGACTGGTGCGATCCAAAGACTGAACTAACTCCAGATAAGCTACTAAACCTGACTATCTGAAAAAACCCAACTCTAGACTGCTCGTGTAGAAAATAATGAGCACCCAGAGTTTAGGAAAGAAACAATAAACTCCGGATCAGTCGTGGGACTGGTGTGAGCAACAAAAACAGTTCATCTTTTATTCAAAATCAAAATAGAGGAATATTTTTAAAGTCAATTCGCAATGCTTTTAAAAATGAGACTACCATAAGGCCTCCCGCACACACACACAATGCAAACGCAGAATCGGAGGATATTTCTCCTTATGATAGTCAAAGATGCTTGATACGCATTAAAAGAAACATTTGATATTATTACTAGTGCATAGTGTAGTAAAAATCATTTCGAAAGTAGAATATAAATCTTAGCCAACATACGACCATTATCGTATGCCTACTATAGCCAACCATGTTCAATAGCAGGTTACCGCCACATTCCATGGCAGGTTATACAACTAATACCGTACAAGGTACGTATTTGAAGAACGGATTTCCAACAAATGGTCAGGCCAAGGAACTTCCCATTGCCACATGGAAACGCCTCTGGAAGGACGCCCCGAGAACCAAACCGTTCTCTGCTAAACAAGGCCGGGAATCCCTTTTCCCAAGGAATATTACAAACCCTCAGATATGCCACCCCCGGTCCTTTGGGACCTTTAAACGAGAGCGCTCTCTAACCAACATCACACCATAATAATAAGTGTTTCAACATGAGTAAGTATCTGAGCTCCATACCATGATACTACCCTTTTCCAGAAGGAATGGTCATACCCTAGGGAAGTTATCCCTGAAAACCTTGCCACACAATTCCTGTTGCGACCATTACCGGTTTGTGAGGCTCGACGAAGTCACGTCCACAAAAACACACTTTATACAAAAGCCGTGCTTTGGGTCAACAAATGATCATAGAAATGATCACAAAGATAAACGATCAAATAAATGATCCTATCACAAATGATCAACACAATGATCATTTCACAGCAACACTCAGCATGTCACATTACCAAATTGGGAATATATCGCTGATAACTTCAACTATATAACCTCTGAGCTCGTACGTCTCAGAGAAGGGTGTTAAGCTAAGAGAATAAATTCTCCGCCACCAACACAAATATATTTGAAAGAAATCAGATTTATATCTCAATTGTAATGTCAGACATACAATCCATACAAGTCTGTTCCTGGCTCGAACAGAGCCGAAGGCACTTACAAAGAAGTCCTTGCAATCCAGGTACTCACTAATCACGTTCGGACTCCCCATCACATATGGAGTCTCTATACCGGGGACCATTCGATGCAAAGACATTCGACGAGTTGTCCTTACGTTTTCGAAAATATCCGGTCTTCACCACCGGTCTTCAAATGCTATCCATAACGACATATCACATATTCGGAATGGGATATATGACACAAAGGTCCTCTCCCGGCTAAACCGAATAGTGAGCGCGGTATTTAAAACATATGGATAAGGAATTTCAATTAAGTCACAACTTAATAATCCAAAACTTTTCTTTCAAATGGCTTAACAAATTACCATTTTCAATCTTTAAACAAAAAGATTCATTTTCACAACCTTTAACAGTTTAAACAAATTTTCATGTTTTAATCTTTTAAACAAAAGATTCATTCATAGATTTTCCAAATCAATTTTCATTTCAATTTGATTAACTCCTTAAATCTTTAAATCAAAGATTTAACTTATACCCTTCAAAACAATTTCATTTCAATTTGATTTAAACAAATCATCAATTTAAATCTGTTAAAAATAAACAGATTTAATTCATAGCTTTCAAAAAGAATTCATTCATAACTTAGGAAAATCATTTCTCTATTCAATCTTGAAATTCCCCTAATTAACTGGGATCTCAGTTCTTATCTAAAAGTGTTTATCATTTGAAAACAACAGTTTCCATTTTGGAAATCTGATTCATTTATACGAGTTGAAATCCTTGGGTTAAATCCAAATTCTCAAATAATACATTTTAAAAGTGGTTTAAATTCATACAACTTATACAGCATCTTAAATTCCTAGTTTCGAATCATAGAATTCAATTTCAAACTTGAATTTAAATTTAAATCAGATTATTTAAATTTTCAAAACTTAATTAAGTTATTCAAAATAACTTTTATCTTTAAAATCCCATTTCAAAAGTTTTTCACTTTAAACCCAAATTTCTAATTTCAAAATCAGTTGAAATTAAAATTTCAATTTCAAAAACAGTTGAATTCAAATATTCAAATTTAAAACTATTTCAAAAATCTGTGACTTAATCGATTTCCTCGTGAAATCCATATTGGTGTGTATAAAAGTGTGGTCCAGGGGTTTAACACACTAGTGCAACATCATACAGTCATCACAGATCAGAATACAGAAATATAGTTGATAAGCGATATAAAACTTATAACGCTCATCGTCTATTTACAGATTCACAGATAATATACAAATGCAAATAAATATACACTGCTCAATCTACAGAACAAAATATCACAAATCAGATAGGATAATCAATTCAAGGCATCTCATACAGTACAATCATTCATAAGCATTCAATAAACATTTGTAAGCAGGAATAATTAATTGTTTAATCCTAATTAATTCAATTCATTTCCAATTTAATTAATTACTTATGAATTTATTATTCAATTCAGATTTTATTAATTCCAAATCATTTGATATAAATTAATTTATCAAACACTTTAATTAATTAAATTATTCTTAATTAATCATATTAATTAAATTGACTCTTGGACCAATTATATAATTAATTAACTTCTTAATCAATTATTTCAAGAAATTTACTCTTTAATTACTACCATTAAGCAATCATCTCATAATAACAAATCATGAATTACCAATTTATCTTTATCATTAATTTAATCAAAATATTCAATTTAATTACAATTATTAATTAATCCCTTAATTGCTTTTATTAAGTAATTAACAATTTACAATTGATTAATAAATTAATCTAATTTTTTATCAAAATTTATCACATAAATTTTTGTTACTTAATAATTCATAGTCAATTATTCTCATTAGCTAATAACATTTCTTTAATTTCTTTTAATTAATCTCTAATTATAGATAAATCTAAATCATTAATTTGTAAATTGAATAAATCATCCCTTAATTATCATATTAGTTAAATCACTTAATCAACTTAATTATCTCTAAGGCAATTCGTTTCTTTGTTAATGACTTCACTGGTATTTAAGCGTAAAACATTTCACTTTTGAATTTAAATTTAAATTACATTTCGAATTTAAGTTTCAAAATGATTATTCTTTTAAACATAAATCCAATTTAAAACTCAATTTATAATCTTTAAAAATAAATGTAAATAACATTAGTTGCTTATATAAGAGAAAGCTTTTGATTTAAAAAGTTTATTTGAAAACTAAACTTTACTTTTAAATTTAAACCCCTTTCCAAATATTTACACTTTGATTATAAAAAATTAAATTTCCTTTCTTTTAAAATTTTAAGATTCAAAGTTTATTTGAAAACTATCTTAAATTTGATTTAACTTTATTTACAGCTAGTTTACCAATTTAAATTCATTTAAATTTGGTTTGAATTTCAACTTGCAGACAGTTTTGAACAAAACTGTAACCCTGTTAAACCAACCTGAGGCAACTTAAGTTTACTTCGGGTCCAAAAGCTAAAAACTTCGAGCCGTATTCAAATTTTCTCGAGGAGAACTTGAGACAATTTCCTGAGAAATTTCGTGCTTTCACTCAAACTAACCCAAATTCCCAGTTACCAAAATCTCGAGCACGGTGTACGTGCACAACGTCGCCGACCATCTCCGGTCACTCCTGATGACCTCTACACGTCGCCGATCACCCATGGACCTGATCTCGATCATCGCATCCCCCCCAAAACTCAAAAATCGAAATTGGGTTCACCACCCAAACCTGGAAACACGAGACAGAACCCACCCCAAACCTGTCAGCGCCTCCATCTTGTCGCCTCGACCACCAGAGGACCTAGAACTCCGGTCATACAATCGCCAACGTCCCTGCTATCATCCCCCAAAATCCTATAACGCTCGATCGAACACAGACAGCGAACGAAACGAGAACCCATACCTCAACAAAACTAGGTTTAAAAACTTCGAACCCTCGCCGCCTCCGCCACGTTCAACTGCCGACCCTCTCACTATTTTTCCCTCCATCTTCTATCACTTCTCCACCACCTGGCAAGTTTCCGACCACCACTACTCAATGGATGACCCGAAATCGCCAAATCAAAGAAATTCAGATAGCTACAGATTTCTCTTCAATCCTTATTCTAAAAATTATAATTTTTGTGTTAAAAATCGAGTTAAAACATATGAATTCAATCTGCATACCTGAATTCAAGAACTAAAAGATTTGAATTTTTACATATTGAAAGATTTCGTGCAGCTCTTTGATTTCCAGAGGTATTCAATTTAAATTTAAATTTAATTAAAATTCTAAACATTAGTCTATGATCCCATAAACAACTTTTGTTTTAAATCCAAGTTCTAACAGCAATTGGTTTTAGAGAATATGATTTTCGAACCAAAGTTTTGATCTTGACAACCATAACAGGATATCACTGATACATGCATTCCCTTGTATACAGACAAAGATACTTACATATATCCACATAAAATATATTTCCAGATATAGATCATGCAACAAAATACTACTTAAGTTTCAAATAAAATTGTTACTCATAATATCAATAAACAACAAAATAGAGTATGTTTAAGTAGGAGTTTACTCACAGTACTTAGAAGAAGAACAGAGACAGGCATTTTGTTTTCTTTGATAGTTTTGAATTAGTTTTAAAGCTTCAAATAGGCTGCAGACTTCAATCCACATCTGCTTTCAAGTTGAAGTTGTCTCAGGCTCGATTTTGCTTTGGGTTCTCAGTTTTGAATTTCTTTTTACTGACTTGCTTAAGTTTTGTTTTTGAACGAATATCAGCTAATATGGATGTATATAAATATATGGAAACAGTTTTCTACAATAGGTATGGGCTGGTTTGAAAGCATTAAATGCTTCATGCTTCAATGTAACAGCCATCTTATTTTAATTCTTACAAGTACATTATGCATACACTTATATAGATATGCTGTTTGATTTCTTTTGCAAGTACCAAGTCTTACATTCAAAGTTTTCTTTTCTTTTGTGATCAAATCCAGTTTTATTTTTCTTGTTTCACTTACAGTACATATGCTGTTAATTTTATTTTGTTTTGTTTCTTATTTATGCCTTTGTTTATTTAGCTAGCTTTGTTCTTTCTTTTCTAGGGTGGCTAATGCATATTTGTATTATGCAGTGATGTTGTACTAATATGTTGTATTTTTTCTTTGTTTAGTGTTGTTGGGGGCTGCACTATTTGGTTTGTACCATTTCATATATATATTCATATTGTCTTGTATACTTTATTTGCATTGCCTACTTTGTCCTACTTCCTATTTCTTTTTTTTCTTTTTTTTAGCTCAGCTGAGAGTATATGGCATCAATTGCCTTTGTACAAATTTGCTTATTTTATTTCTTTTGATTTGCAAACTTGAATATATATATTGTTGTCTTACTTACACTTGCATTCCTGTATGTATATATAGATATCTTTCCTTTCGTCTTGTCTTCATACTTATACCAGATATACTTGAATGTATTTTTCTTTCTTTTCTTTTGCAAGTTAATTCATATATATGTTTTGTTCCATTGCTTTGTCTTATTACTTTATAGTATGAATAACTTCTATTTTAACATGTTGTTAAATTTTATAAGCTTGTACTTCTTTTATTTATTTGTACTGCGATATGTTGTATATATATAACTTTGTTTTGATTCACACTTTGATATATTTATTATTTTCTTTTTGTTTTGTTGACGAATATTTTACTTGCTTTGTATATACTTAAATGTATATTTATTTCTATTCTTACATGACTACTTATTTTTATTTCTATTTATTTTTTTAAAACCAGTTATTTAAGATTTTATTTCAAATCCAATATATATATACATATATATTCACCTATATACAAATTTTCAATTTCATACGACTTAATATTTTTTTTCTATTTGAATCGGGGAAACTCGCTGTCATTTAAAATCAATTTTACAAATTTTAATTCAAAAATTCATTTAAATTATCAATTTAAATTCATAAAAATCCGGGGTCGTTACAAACTTCTTCTCTTAAAAGGATTTCGTCCTCGAAATTCGCAGGCACGAAAACAACACAGAGATAGACAGATTCGATCTCCTATAATTCCTCAAACTTAAGATATGAATTCCAAACTCAAGTCGAAGTATCTCAGAATACATACCTATTTGTCCCTCTTCGAACTTCGACCAACCCAAGAAATTACAACAGAATTTCAAAATTTGGTTTTAAACAAAATCGTGGTATCGATATGATTCAAATTTATCCTTCATATTCTATTAATCAATTTTAACTCAAATTAAAATTTCCAATTTATTCAAAATTCCCAATTTCAAATTTCCAATTCATATTCATTAAGGTTTAAATCAAAAACCGATAAGAAACCGATGAAAATACAAAGTAAAGATTTTCTACAACGATTCGTAGGGCATCACCACATCGAAACTTCTTTCTGTAGCTGTCACGAAGAAATCAAAAGAATTTGGAAAGATGAATCGAAAGAGATTGATAGAGAAAGTTTGTTTCCACTGTTGTAGGGCATCGACCATTATAGTGATACTCCCCTGTCCCCTATCGCGTTTTCTTCTTGCACTCATACTCACTATCAGTAGATAGTAAGAGAATTTACTGAGGCATTCAAACGGATATCTTAAGGATTACTCATTCTAGGATTTACTTCACCCTATCTCTAATGAGTTACTTAATGTGTTACACTCCTGAGCTAAAGTTTCACCCTTAGCTCTGATACCAAATGTAACGACGTGGATTTTTGCCCGCTCGAAAATCGACATCCATACTTCAAATCGTATTCGAATGCCATAGATTCGATCGTTCAAATCCGATTCGCCGGAGCTTATAACAACATTAAGTAAATAACACAGCGGAATAAAAGAATAATACATTGATATACAGCTTTGATACAATATCTGATACAACAGATGATCCAATAGATATCAATATACATCAGAGATATGATACAATAAATAGCAGCTGAAAAGAAAACGATAACATGCGGAACAATATAATTCTAAGGTAGTCTTCAAAAGAGAACTCCGAGAACTGCAACTCCATCTCCAAGAATCAATCCAGCAATAGCTCGAACCCCCAATAACGATGCACCAAGCTCAGCAAGACTGGTGCGATCCAAAGACTGAACTAACTCCAGATAAGCTACTAAACCTGACTATCTGAAAAAACCCAACTCTAGACTGCTCGTGTAGAAAATAATGAGCACCCAGAGTTTAGGAAAGAAACAATAAACTCCGGATCAGTCATGGGACTGGTGTGAGCAACAAAAACAGTTCATCTTTTATTCAAAATCAAAATAGAGGAATATTTTTAAAGTCAATTCACAATGCTTTTAAAAATGAGACTACCATAAGGCCTCCCGCACACACACACAATGCAAACGCAGAATCGGAGGAGATTTCTCCTTATGATAGTCAAAGATGCTTGATACGCATTAAAAGAAACATTTGATATTATTACTAGTGCATAGTGTAGTAAAAATCATTTCGAAAGTAGAATATAAATCTTAGCCAACATACGACCATTATCGTATGCCTACTATAGCTAACCATGTTCAATAGCAGGTTACCGCCACATTCCATGGCAGGTTATACAACTAATACCGTACAAGGTACGTATTTGAAGAATGGATTTCCAATAAATGGTCAGGCCAAGGAACTTCCCATTGCCACATGGAAACGCCTCTAGAAGGACGCCCCGAGAACCAAACCGTTCTCTGCTAAACAAGGCCGGGAATCCCTTTTCCCAAGGAATATTACAAACCCTCAGATATGCCACCCCCGGTCCTTTGGGACCTTTAAACGAGAGCGCTCTCTAACCAACATCACACCATAATAATAAGTGTTTCAACATGAGTAAGTATCTGGGCTCCATACCATGATACTACCCTTTTCCAGAAGGAATGGTCATACCCTAGGGAAGTTATCCCTGAAAACCTTGCCGCACAATTCCTGTTTCGACCATTACCGGTTTGTGAGGCTCGACGAAGTCACGTCCACAAAAACACACTTTATACAAAAGCCGTGCTTTGGGTCAACAAATGATCATAGAAATGATCACAAAGATAAACGATCAAACAAATGATCCTATCACAAATGATCAACACAATGATCATTTCACAGCAACACTCAGCATGTCACATTACCAAATTGGGAATATATCGCTGATAACTTCAACTATATAACCTCTGAGCTCGTACGTCTCAGAGAAGGGTGTTAAGCTAAGAGAATAAATTCTCCGCCACCAACAGAAATATATTTGAAAGAAATCAGCTTTATATCTCAATTGTAATGTCAGACATACAATCCATACAAGTCTGTTCCGGGCTCGAACAAAACCGAAGGCACTTACAAAGAAGTCCTTGCAATCCAGGTATTCACTAATCACGTTCGGACTCCCCATCACATATGGAGTCTCTATACCGGGGACCATTCGATGCAAAGACATTCGACGAGTTGTCCTTACGTTTTCGAAAATATCCGGTCTTCACCACCGGTCTTCAAATGCTATCCATAACGACATATCACATATTCGGAATGGGATATATGACACAAAGGTCCTCTCCCGGCTAAACCGAATAGTGAGCGCGGTATTTAAAACATATGGATAAGGAATTTCAATTAAGTCACAACTTAATAATCCAAAACTTTTCTTTCAAATGGCTTAAGAAAATACCATTTTCAATCTTTAAACAAAAAGATTCATTTTCACAACCTTTAACAGTTTAAACAAATTTTCATGTTTTCATCTTTTAAACAAAAGATTCATTCATAGATTTTCCAAATCAATTTTCATTTCAATTTGATTAACTCGTTAAATCTTTAAATCAAAGATTTAACTTATACCCTTCAAAACAATTTCATTTCAATTTGATTTAAACAAATCATCAATTTAAATCTGTTAAAAATAAACAGATTTAATTCATAGCTTTCAAAAGGAATTCATTCATAACTTAGGAAAATCATTTCTCTATTCAATCTTGAAATTCCCCTAATTAACTGGGATCTCAGTTCTTATCTAAAAGTGTTTATCATTTGAAAACAACAGTTTCCATTTTGGAAATCTGATTCATTTATACGAGTTGAAATCCTTGGGTTAAATCCAAATTCTCAAATAATACTTTTTAAAAGTGGTTTAAATTCATACAACTTATACAGCATCTTAAATTCCTAGTTTCGAATCATAGAATTCAATTTCAAACTTGAATTTAAATTTAAATCAGATTATTTAAATTTTCAAAACTTAATTAAGTTATTCAAAATAACTTTTATCTTTGAAATCCCATTTCAAAAGTTTTTCACTTTAAACCCAAATTTCTAATTTCAAAATCAGTTGAAATTAAAATTTCAATTTCAAAAACAGTTGAATTCAAATATTCAAATTTAAAACTATTTCAAAAATCTGTGACTTAATCGATTTCCTCGTGAAATCCATATTGGTGTGTATAAAAGTGTGGTCCAGGGGTTTAACACACTAGTGCAACATCATACAGTCATCACAGATCAGAATACAGGAATATAGTTGATAAGCGATATAAAACTTATAACGCTCATCGTCTATTTACAGATTCACAGATAATATACAAATGCAAATAAATATACACTGCTCAATCTACAGAACAAAATATCACAAATCAGATAGGATAATCAATTCAAGGCATCTCATACAGTACAATCATTCATAAGCATTCAATAAACATTTGTAAGCAGGAATAATTAATTGTTTAATCCTAATTAATTCAATTCATTTCCAATTTAATTAATTACTTATGAATTTATTATTCAATTCAGATTTTATTAATTCCAAATCATTTGATATAAATTAATTTATCAAACACTTTAATTAATTAAATTATTCTTAATTAATCATATTAATTAAATTGACTCTTGGACCAATTATATAATTAATTAACTTCTTAATCAATTATTTCAAGAAATTTACTCTTTAACTACTTACCATTAAGCAATCATCTCATAATAACAAATCATGAATTACCAATTTATCTTTATCATTAATTTAATCAAAATATTCAATTTAATTACAATTATTAATTAATCCCTTAATTGCTTTTATTAAGTAATTAACAATTTACAATTGATTAATAAATTAATCTAATTTTTTATCAAAATTTATCACATAAATTTTTGTTACTTAATAATTCATAGTCAATTATTCTCATTAACTAATAACATTTCTTTAATTTCTTTTAATTAATCTCTAATTATAAATAAATCTAAATCATTAATTTGTAAATTGAATAAATCATCCCTTAATTATCATATTAGTTAAATCACTTAATCAACTTAATTATCTCGAAGGCAATTCGTTTCTTTGTTAATGACTTCACTGGTATTTAAGCGTAAAACATTTCACTTTTGAATTTAAATTTAAATTACATTTCGAATTTAAGTTTCAAAATGATTATTCTTTTAAACATAAATCCAATTTAAAACTCAATTTATAATCTTTAAAAATAAATGTAAATAACATTAGTTGCTTATATAAGAGAAAGCTTTTGATTTAAAAAGTTTATTTGAAAACTAAACTTTACTTTTAAATTTAAACCCCTTTCCAAATATTTACACTTTGATTATAAAAAATTAAATTTCCTTTCTTTTAAAATTTTAAGATTCAAAGTTTATTTGAAAACTATCTTAAATTTGATTTAACTTTATTTACAGCTAGTTTACCAATTTAAATTCATTTAAATTTGGTTTGAATTTCAACTTGCAGACAGTTTTGAACAAAACTGTAACCCTGTTAAACCAACCTGAGGCAACTTAAGTTTGCTTCGGGTCCAACAGCTAAAAACTTCGAGCCGTGTTCAAATTTTCTCGAGGAGAACTCGAGACAATTTCCTGAGAAATTTCGTGCTTTCACTCAAACTAACCCAAATTCCCAGTTACCAAAATCTCGAGCACGGTGTACGTGCACAACGTCGCCGACCATCTCCGGTCACTCCTGATGACCTCTACACGTCGCCGATCACCCATGTACCTGATCTCGATCATCGCATCCCCCCCAAAACTCAAAAATCGAAATTGGGTTCACCACCCAAACCTGGAAACACGAGACAGAACCCACCCCAAACCTGTCAGCGCCTCCATCTTGTCGCCTCGACCACCAGAGGACCTAGAACTCCGGTCATACAATCGCCATCGTCCCTGCTATCATCCCCCAAAATCCTATCACGCTCGATCGAACACAGACAGCAAACGAAACGAGAACCCATACCTCAACAAAACTAGGTTTAAAAACTTCGAACCCTCGCCGCCGCTGCCACGTTCAACTGCCGACCCTCTCACTATTTTTCCCTCCATCTTCGATCACTTCTCCACCACCTGGCAAGTTTCCGACCACCACTACTCAATGGATGACCCGAAATCGCCAAATCAAAGAAATTCAGACAGCTACAGATTTCTCTTCAATCCTTATTCTAAAAATTATAATTTTTGTGTTAAAAATCGAGTTAAAACATATGAATTCAATCTGCATACCTGAATTCGAGAACTAAAAGATTTGAATTTTTACATATTGAAAGATTTCGTGCAGCTCTTTGATTTCCAGAGGTATTCAATTTAAATTTAAATTTAATTAAAATTCTAAACATTAGTCTATGATCCCATAAACAACTTTTGTTTTAAATCCAAGTTCTAACAGCAATTGGTTTTAGAGAATATGATTTTCGAACCAAAGTTTTGATCTTGACAACCATAACAGGATATCACTGATACATGCATTCCCTTGTATACAGACAAAGATACTTACATATATCCACACAAAATATATTTCCAGATATAGATCATGCAACAAAATACTACTTAAGTTTCAAATAAAATTGTTACTCACAATATCAATAAACAACAAAATAGAGTATGTTTAAGTAGGAGTTTACTCACAGTACTTAGAAGAAGAACAGAGACAGGCATTTTGTTTTCTTTGATAGTTTTGAATTAGTTTTAAAGCTTCAAATAGGCTGCAGACTTCAATCCACATCTGCTTTCAAGTTGAAGTTGTCTCAGGCTCGATTTTGCTTTGGGTTCTCAGTTTTGAATTTCTTTTTACTGACTTGCTTAAGTTTTGTTTTTGAACGAATATCAGCTAATATGGATGTATATAAATATATGGAAACAGTTTTCTACAATAGGTATGGGCTGGTTTGAAAGCATTAAATGCTTCATGCTTCAATGTAACAGCCATCTTATTTTAATTCTTACAAGTACATTATGCATACACTTATATAGATATGCTGTTTGATTTCTTTTGCAAGTACCAAGTCTTACATTCAAAGTTTTCTTTTCTTTTGTGATCATATCCAGTTTTATTTTTCTTGTTTCACTTACAGCACATATGCTGTTAATTTTATTTTGTTTTGTTTCTTATTTATGCCTTTGTTTATTTAGCTAGCTTTGTTCTTTCTTTTCTAGGGTGGCTAATGCATATTTGTATTATGCAGTGATGTTGTACTAATATGTTGTATTTTTTCTTTGTTTAGTGTTGTTGGGGGCTGCACTATTTGGTTTGTACCATTTCATATATATATTTATATTGTCTTGTATACTTTATTTGCATTGCCTACTTTGTCCTACTTCCTATTTCTTTTTCTTTTTTCTTTTAGCTCGGCTGAGAGTATATGGCATCAATTGCCTTTGTACAAATTTGCTTATTTTATTTCTTTTGATTTGCAAACTTGAATATATATATTGTTGTCTTACTTACACTTGCATTCCTGTATGTATATATAGATATCTTTCCTTTCGTCTTGTCTTCATACTTATACCAGATATACTTGAATGTATTTTTCTTTCTTTTCTTTTGCAAGTTAATTCATATATATGTTTTGTTCCATTGCTTTGTCTTATTACTTTATAGTATGAATAACTTCTATTTTAACATGTTGTTAAATTTTATAAGCTTGTACTTCTTTTATTTATTTGTACTGCGATATGTTGTATATATATATAACTTTGTTTTGATTCACACTTTGATATATTTATTATTTTCTTTTTGTTTTGTTGACAAATATTTTACTTGCTTTGTATATACTTAAATGTATATTTATTTCTATTCTTACATGACTACTTATTTTTATTTTTATTTATTTTTTTAAAACCAGTTATTTAAGATTTTATTTCAAATCCAATATATATATACATATATATTCACCTATATACAAATTTTCAATTTCATACGACTTAATATATTTTTTTCTATTTGAATCGGGGGAACTCGCTGTCATTTAAAATCAATTTTACAAATTTTAATTCAAAAATTCATTTAAATTATCAATTTAAATTCATAAAAATTTGGGGTCGTTACATAACGGAATAAAATGTGTTGATTTAGTGAGTCTGTCCACAATTACCCATATACTCTCATCACCCTTCTTCGACTGTGGAAAACCATTGATAAAATTCATCGAGACACTATCCCATTTCCATAATGGTACATCTAGTGGTTGGAGTAGTCCGCTAGGTTTCTGGTGCTCTGTTTTTACCAATTGGCAAGTTACATATCTCTTTGCATACTCTCTAATGTATTGCTTCATACCATCACAATGAAATAGCCACTTCATGTCTCGATACATCTTTGTTCTACCAGGATGTATCATATATCTAAAACAATGTGAATTATCTAAAACTTGTCTTCGAAGCTCAGTTTTATTTGGTGCACAAAGTATTCCATTCTTTTGAAGACAACCAGCTGAATCTAATTCAAATCCCTTCAAATCATCAACGTCTACTCCATCCTTCAATTATTGTACTCGATTAGTGATAATACGATCTTCCTTCTATCTTAATGACATCTCTTCAATCAAATCGGATCTTGCTGCGATAGTCGCAAGCATAAGGCTAGAGCTACCGGTGTGTATTAATCTCGAATATCACAATGTGCTAATAGTTCCAAATTTCGATACTCGGCTAACAGCATAGATACTAATGCTTGGTGTTTTCTTCTTAATGCATCGACTACTTTATTGCCTTTTCCTGCTGTATATTAGGTCTCGAAGTCATATGCTGATAAGAATTATAACCACTGTTAATGACACATATTCAGATCTTTCTAAGTAAAGAGATAATTCTATGACTTATGATCCGTGTATAACACGAACCGTTCGCCCAACAAATAATGATGCCATGTCTTCAAAGTAAACACCATTGCTGCTAATTCCAAGTCATGTGTAGCATACCTCACTTCATGTGGTCTTGACAGTCTCGAAGAATAAGCTAAAACTCTATCACGTTGCATTAATGCAGCTCCTAATCCAACTTTACACGCATCTATATAGATAATTGGGTCTTTATTCCAATCTAGAACAACAAGGATAGGTGCATTGGTTAACAATTCTTTTAACTTCACAAAAGCATCTTTACACCCCTTTGTCCACACATACATCACTCCTTTCCTAGTTAGTTTAGTTAATGGAGTTGCTATCTTGGAAAAATCTTTGATAAATCTCCTGTAATATCCAGCTATTCCTAGAAAACTACTTATCTCTGTCATCGTCTCAGGTCACTTTCAGTTATTACTAATTTCAATCTTTGCTGGATTAATAGATAATCCATTCTCTGAAATAAAATGCCCAAGGAACTTCACCTCTCGTTGTCAGAAATGGCCTTTGGAAATTTTGGCCTTCAGCTAATGTTTCCTCAAAGTCTGTAAAATAATCTTCAAATGCGCTACATGCTCATCTTCTGTTCTAGAATATATAAGGATATCATCTATAAAGACCACAACAAACTTATCCAAATAATTATGAAATATCATGGTCATCAAGTTAACAAAATATGCAAGAGCATTCTTTAACTCTAAGGCATGACTAGCCAAATCTAAGATCCATAGCATTCGAAAAGCAGTTAATGGAATGGTGTCTTCAGCCACACGCAACTGATAGAATCTTGTTGCTAAATCTAGCTGAGAAAAGATCTTTTCTCCACTTAATTGGTCAAATAAATCATCAATCCTGGGTAGAAGATAACGATTCTTAATTGTCAACTCATTCAGCTTCTTGTAATCGATGCAGACTCGCAATGATCCGTCGGCTTTCTAGACAAAAACTACAGATGCACCCTAAGGTGAGCTACTGAAAAAATAAAGTTTCCTTCTCCAATTCTTCAATTTGAGTCCTCAAATCTTCCATCTCTTTTGGGCACATCCTAGATGCTGGTATACTAACAGGTTCTACACTTGTATTAAATCAATTCTAAACTCTACTGCTTGCTTAGGTGGCGAACCGGTCATGGGTTCAAAGACATTAGAAAAATCATGTACAACTGGTATCTTAGCAATCTCATATTCCTCTTGAGCCTCAATAGTGAATAAAGAACCACCATTACTTGATTGTAAATCTTCCAATGCTATCATGATACGCTCTTGATAATCTAGGTGCTTGACTGTAATTACTCGATCGATGCAGAGTAAACAAGCTTCATATCTCTTAAGTCGGTTCATATCCAGTATTAAGCCAAAATCCAAATAGTCCATCACATGTAAGTCACATATAAAAGAATACCCAAATAAATCTATCCTGACATGGATACACTTCATTATCAAAGTAGCATAGCCCCCAATAGGATCAGCCACTTGAAAAGAAGTGCCATTCCACACTTCAACATTACATTGAACTTGTTTAAATATACTTGGACTGACATATCACCTTGCTTAAGATTGATGGGTTCCCTAAATAAGGCTGCTTTCTTGGCTTCTGGAAGGAATCAAACTTCAAACATCTCTTTGAATCGTTACCAGTAAATTTCATCTTCTGAAATCTCAAAAGTCATAGAACCACACCAATCCAATGCACTACCTTATAGCTGCCTGGATGCCAACTGCCTCTTCTAGACATCTATCAAGCCTAAATCTTCAAAAATCCTTTCACCCTTTCTAATCCATGATTGAACCTCCATTGCACTCCCATTACCTAGAAATTATTTCCCGCCAAAGCTTGCATAGTCTTTGCTCAGCTTTGCAAAATCTTGCACCTGAGGAGTATATGGAACTTCCATTCGAGCATTCTGCAAGATAGACATCCATTGCTGCATAGTTAACCTTACTTCACTTTCCTCATCATAGTCTGACTAGTAATCATCAATATTAGCACTAGTACCGATACCTCTAGCAATAGTTACACGTCTTCATTAAATAAGAAATTAATAGAGAGAAAAATGTTATGCATATACATATAAGATTCACTAACAAATACGCAT
This sequence comes from Allium cepa, assembly GCA_030765085.1. Classification (NCBI taxonomy): domain Eukaryota; kingdom Viridiplantae; phylum Streptophyta; class Magnoliopsida; order Asparagales; family Amaryllidaceae; genus Allium; species Allium cepa. The sequence goes on from CM060938.1 coordinate 562,410,838, forward strand.
ATATAATACGTATCCCTGATGATTACCCCTGTAATAATCTACATGTTCTCCCTTCCTTAAATAGAGGAGTATATAAACAAGGTTAGACTCCTCCTAATTCTCAACTCTAAGGTCATCCTTACTTTTGATTAATGTATTGTTCTAAACTTCTAGCTCTGATACCAATAGTGTAACATCTCACCTCTATACCCATAATACCCAAGAAAATTACCGAGTAATACTAACAAATAATATGAAGAATGAGGTGATGTGGGTGACATAAATGTGAATATTCCCTTAGACCAACACTAAATGTGTCTCAAAATATAAATACACAACTCACCATTACGTAAACAGTCTCGGTACAAAGCAATAAATATGTGTAGTTCTCGAGGATAGAACAATACAGTTATAATCAGAAATAATGCCAACTATAACGCAAAGTCGAACGAGATAAAATATAATATACATTATGTATCACATATATTAAATTGTTGGGTCTACATCACTACCATACAATAAACCCAACAAGTACATATCCATAACATACAACTGCTGACATATCAGCTACATTCATACTTACTATAACACAGACACATCACGATATAGGCTACATAGTGGTGCTATATTATATAGATAGATAAGACCAAGTTGAAGTGCTAAGACGTAATAGTACAAGTGTCTCCATACTCACTAACCTGTAGAACTAGGTGCAACTGACCCGAGTATTATAAAAATATATTAAACGAGTCAGACTAGAAGTCTAGTGTGAGTGAAACATGAAAAATAAACTGATAATGGTATGTTGGGAAAATACCATCAAAACATACAATGCAAAACATCCACATCACAACAAACATTCATCGCATACATCAGACATCACACATCCATTCATTTATATTTATTCAATTATATTCATTGAATTTAATTTATCTTTTATTTTTTCCTTGATTAATGCTACTGCCAGATGCTGAGTCTACACCCGAGCCTCGTCATTTCTCATATGTAATGGGAAACCCTATTTGTAAATTTTGTGAGCGTCCTCACCAGTCTTTATATATGCAAAACGCACATCATCTCCTCGCTTCTTCGTCTTGTACCTCGCTTCCCGTCAATAATTATCTCATTTTGTTCTGTATTCTTCATTCATTAGCCCGTGTAGTAGATTGTGACCATGTGATGATGGGGCCAAATCCTCACAACCATTAGGTTGCGACCCCACAATCGATTAAGCTAAGATGGGGCTAGCAAACGTCTGGTCATCGCATTTATGTAAGCAATTTTTTTTCGTTTCAATACACTCAAAAACGGAGATAATTATATTCCCCCCCGAAATAAAATTAAAATAACACGCCTTACCTGTAATTCATCACTATTAGGTAAGTTTCTAATTTATTTATTAATTCACGGTGCTTATAAATTATTTTCCCAATAAAGTATTCTTTTATCCATTATTTCATATTTCAGCACAACAGTGAATTTTACTTCATCTCGTTCACCACCGACAATAAAGAACCATTCATTCACACATCAATGTATATTATCTGATTAATAATTATCAAAATAAAGAATTTTTATTTGAATAGATTCCGCTTTACTTTTCATCCTTTTATAAAACACTAGAATTTAACTTAACGACAAAATGTCTCTTATATTATTATCATCATCATTATTTTTGAACATTAATTTTCTCAATTAATTATATCAACTATTTTATAAAAATATTGAAAATTTCATTTAAAAGTTCATTATATTATAAAACTTTGATTATTGCACTAGTTTTGTGTAAAATCTTAAAGTCCATGCTACGCGCACACACTCACGCGCACTTCACACACACGCATATGTCCCTACTAAAGCTTTCTTCCTTTTGTTATCTATTCTTTTTTTCCTTCTATTTTTTTTTATATTTGTTTTTGCATATATGGGCTGCGGTAGGGCCTGTGCGGGCCCAGCTCAACTGCACCTGACCGGACCAGGTCCAATCAGGTCGGACCTGCCATAGGTTAGGCCAGGGGTCTGGCATCTGGGAAGCTACAACAGTAGATGCTTCTATGCAGCATCTTGTTGTTGCACAAAAGTGTTGCAATGTTGCACTTTAGTGCAACGGTACCGCTGCCGCCATGCACAGCAGCATAGGTTGCTGCCCCTCGACGGCGGCCCAAGACAGCTGCCGCCATGGGCTGGCAACACCTCTCTCCTCTAGCATAACCTCTCTGCTCTCCGGCATATCTAACTCTCTCTCATGCTCTCATCAAATTCAACAAAATCTTGTTTCAAACTTAGTTTCAGCAAATGTTTGTCAAAGTTCAGCTACAAATTCTCTACCTTATGAACATCACCAAATCAAATTGAGATTTCAAGAACAATAATCCATCTTTCCAAATAAAAAGGTTAAAAAAGGAAAATTATGATGTTTCACCCACCTTTGAAGCTCTTAAAGTAGCAACTAGATCACTTTTTCACTTCTTCTATTTTTCACTTTTACACTATCTTTTTCCTCTTCTTACACTTTCTTTTCTTGCTTTAACCACTTGATTTTCTAGCTTTTCCTTATTTCTAAACCTTGCTATGGGGTTAGTGAACACTCATAAATAGTTGGTTTATTTTCATACGTTTTATACGATTTTATACGAATTTTTGAAGATCGTGGTTCTTTGTAAAAAGAGCTTCTTGGTTGACAAGGTGAAAAATAAAAATGGGATCATGATGTGTATATGGTGAAAGCATGTATGCATTTAAATGAGATGAAATTAAACACTTAGCCACAAGAAAAGTTTAGAATTCTCATATATAGGTACATGTCAAGAGTGGATTGCATGCATACAAAGATATTTTCTTTCTTTATACATATGCTCTTTTCTTCCTTTGTTTCATTTGCCTATGCCTTCAATTTGATAATACATGCATGTATGCAAACCCTCATGCATCATTCACTCATCTTTTTTTTAAGCTTTGTATAAAAATATATAAACCATTTACACTAACTATTCACAAGAACACAAAATTTTAGAAAAACTTATTTACTTGATTTAGTACATAAAATAAAATAATATTTTATTTTACTTGATTTTTATTTTATTTGCAATATCATGCACAAAATCATATAATATTGCACAAAAGTGCATTTTTGCTTTTGTAAAGTAAACTTCTAACATTAGTGATATTTCTATATTTTCAAACTTTGTTTTGACCTGTTACAACCATTTAAAATTAATTTAATATATTAAATGATAACTATTTTCTTTTTAATTTATTTAAACTTCTTTTTATACATCTCATTTTGTAAACATTGACAATACATGCACAAAATTGATGTTTTAGGCCAAAAATCATTTTTATTTGCTTTTTACACGTTATTTAAGATTTTTATTCTTATTTAAACATAATTTACTCATCAAGGTCAAATTAAGTCAATTTAACACTTCAATCATTTTTAATCAAATTATCATACAAAAGTGCTTATTTTCATTAATACAGCTTTCAAGCGATGAAATCATGCACGCTTCTTTCTGATAATCTAAATGACAAAGTGACAACTTACATTGCTTTAATTCGCTTGATTATTAATTTAATTATTGATTAATTGCTTATTTTCTTAATTCATTCAGGATTAAAAATTCCGGTTGTCACATTGGCAGCTAGGGATAATCATATTCGATACTATTTAAGAAGGGGTAGGCTAGGCCTAATTCACCGAGGTGCAATGTTTGTAGCCTCGATATATTTTTTTAAGATGTATTATATGAAAGGTAGTCCCTTACCCTGTCATCGTATGGAATGCATTCTCCAGTATGTGCCTTATGGACTTAGTTGTATAGCAAATATGTTGGAATATAAGATGCAAGAATTTGTTATATATTTATTTAAATCCTAAACATTATTATAATATCAAAATATTTTCTAATAAAAATGGTCTGGATATCATATGGTAAAAACCCGCCAAAGTTTTGAGTGGGGGAGAGTGTAACAACCCTGTATTTTGTGATTATTTTAATTGTATATTTAAATTATTCTAATTTGAATTCCTGATTTCAAAAAAAAACTTTGTTTTATATATTTAAATGAATTAATTTTGTTATTTTAAATATAATTTTTTATTGGTATGTGAATGATAACTTCAAACCTGAATATATTGAATATTTTGCAAAAAGGGTGAATTTTGGTCAATCTGGTCAAACTTTGACTTTTAAATTTAAATTTTAAAAGTTTTAAAATTTGAATTTTATCTTTTGTTATGAAAGTAAATAAAATTTCAAGAATAATGCTTTTGGTTTCGTTGAAATCCGAATAATATTGTGAAAGTTATGCTTTTTACAAAATTGGGTGTAAATTGTTTTATTTAACAATATTGTTTATTTTAAATTATATAAATATTTTTTTTTTACTTGTCGTATCTTATTATAAATTCTATTATATGTTATGTTACATATATTTTTACCTTTTAAATATTTTTAAAGCGATGTTTGAATTTTTCCAAAGCTCATTGAATTTATTTTCTATTTTTAAAGGTTAGTTTCCATTTTTCTGCTATTTTCTTCATTTAAATTATATTTAATTAAAATTTAGTTATTCATTTTTATGTATGAATTTTATTTTTATGTTTTTATCTTTATTTATAAATATTTTTCATGTACATACAATTTTCCCAAAGTTCATTTCATTTATTTTCAAATTTTCAAGCCTAATTTACATTTTCTTTGTTATTTTCTTAATTTAATTATATTTGATTAATATTTATTTATTTATTTTTGTTTATTTACTATATTTTCGTGTTTTATCTGTACTTATACATATTTTACATGTATTTAAATTTTAAAAAAGAAATGGTGGAAATTTGAAAGGTTTATGACTCTTTATTTGCTTAAACCTTTTTGTATTCTGTCTTTTCATTTCTCAACCAACATCTCTTCAATTGGCTGCCTCAACTCCATTCTTCAGCCGTGTATTCTTCTTTCTTTTTCACGTTAAAGGGAAGACTTCTCGTCCCCTAAAAATCATGGCCATGAAGAAAAAAAAAACAAAAAAAAACAATGGCTTTTCTTTTCACTTTTTCCCCTCTTCTTCATTGATTTAGCCTTCCTCTTCTTCAAGTTTGCTTGGCCTCACCTCTCTCCTTGCTGACCACCATCCTCTCCACCATCTACAGCAGCACCAACCCCCTCTCCTCTAACCACCATCTTTGGCCATGACTATTAGATGAAGCCACCACCTCAAATTTGCAAAGCACTTCACCAAAACAATGCTAGCCAAGTCTATACTCCACTATTACCTTCATAGTTGCCTTTGGCCACCCCTTAGCCACCACCACCATCATCTACTTCACCTCTGGCTGCCCCTTTCACTACTGTCCGGATCTGACCTGACATGAAGACCCCATGGTCGAGCCTATATGTGGTCATAGCCGAGTCAAAATGCACCAAAAACTTCACATATTTGCCTTGAACCCATGTATGCTTCATGTTGTAACTCTTCCACCACCTTCATCCACTTGTAACCTGACCTTTATGGTTGCCATACCTGACCCAAACCAGAGCCTAGTGTGGTGAGATCAAGCCCATTTGATCATGTGACAAGCTTATGTTGTCGTGTGCAAGTCTTTTGCTTCTAAGGTTTGGTCATATCTCTTGTTTTGCAACTGTTCTGCAAACTAAAGTTGTTGATTATATTTGTATGTCGATATCTATATTTGTGCTTACGTATGTTATATTTTGTGTTGTTTACAAGGGTCTCCATCAATCCAAATCAAATCGTGCTTGTCATGCCTTTGGAATCGCTCTTGTGTGTGTTGTTTGTCTCTAGCTTCGTAAAAGGTGAGTCCTTCTCACTCTGACATTTATACTTATGAAATAGTGAATTGATGACAATTGTTTAGTAATATAAAATGTTATGCAAGTTAATGATGATCATATGATATTCTATGCCATGTTATTACCATGTCAAAACTATTAATTATCACCTGACATCTGATATATGACATTATATTGTGACATTGACATTGTTTATATTGTTTATGCATATATTCACACTGCAAGTTCCCTGTTAGAATAGAATCACTATGGGTTGAAATGATACATACCCGAACGGACTTTAGATTAGGGAAAAATCGTTACGGGCCGAAATGATAGGCCTGAGCGATTTTTATTGTATTTTATTTGACTTGGGATCGCGGGTTTGAAATGATAGAACCCGGATTTTCTTTGTAAACTACGGATTGAAATGATATATATCTGTATCACTTGACCTAGGTTAGCAAATTATATACAGACCCCACAGTATATTTTTAAATGATTTTTATTAAAATATGTATTTTTTTTTAAAAGTATGAAATTTTGATTTAAAAATATATATTTTATGGTTTTAAGAAAATTAAATATTAAGTCTTGAAATTGTGAATTTAAGTATGTAAATTTGAAGTAATTGTGATTTTTGACTTTAAATTTTATTTTAAAATGTAAATAAATAATGGAAATTAAATTTAAAGTTTTGAAATGATATTTGAAGTAAAATGTTAAGTTTTATTAAATTTATAAGTTAATAAATAGTGAATTTTGACTTAATAAATTAATGGAGTTTTTAAATTGAATATTTGATCTTAAAATTTTATTGTGATAAATCATATGTTAAAATTATTTAAATGTGAAATTTTGAAGTCTACAAATATGATTTATAAGTTTAAAATTTGTTAAATTGAAGTTCTATTGTTTTGAAAAGTTAAAATAAAATCTGGAATTTTATAGCATTTCCAAAATGTTGTAGTCTTTTGACAGCATTTTAAATGCTGTTGTTTTTGAACTTGACTATGTTTGAAATAACTAAATATCTATTACGGCATGTTATAAATGCCGTTATTCTTGAACTAAACTAGTTTGGAAACTATAAGCTACTATAGTACTGTATAAATGTTGTCGTGGCTTTAATTTGACAATGTTTTGAAATGTTATAAAATTTAACACTGTTTGTGTTATATTTTAAAGTGTTAAACGATTTAACTTTCGAAAATTTATTATTTTATAGTACTGTATAAGGAGTTTTGAATATATTTTAATATTTAAATTTGAATTTTTAAGGAATTTAAATGAATTTGAATTAAAATAAAGTTTACTTGGTTATGTGTTAAATGGAATGAAATGTAATAAGATAAATGAATTGGTGAATGTGATTTTGAAAGGTGTTTTGTAATGATATTTGAAATAATAAATGAATGATATGTTTGATTTTAAAATGATATTTAGATTTGAATATTTGAATTTGAATTCAAATAATGATATGATAATGTGGTTTTGAAAGGATATGATATTTTAATGATTTTGAAATGGTTTGGAAATGATTGATCTTTATTTTGATAAAGAATATGAATGTGGAATAATATTTGTTTTTGATTTATTTGATAAAGGAATATTTGAAGTTTATATTTGTATGAAAAGATATTTGGTTTAATTGTAATTTAAGTTTTTTTAATAATGTTGGATTTATGAAATGAATATTTCAAAACGAAATAATAATGAAATTAGATTTGAGATATGAATATATGGAATTATAAAGTTTAGTTTTGAAATGTGGGATATTAAAGTTTGGAAATATATTAAAATTGGATTGTTTATTTGTAGATCAAATCTATATTTGAAATTTGTAAGATTTGAAATGTTTTGTTAGAAAACTAAACTGAATTGAAACTAATGGTTTGAATTGAATTAAATTGGAAATTTGAAATTTTGGTTTAATGGAATAAATTTGTAAAGTGTAAAGAATTAAAAGATTGATTTCAAATGTATGATTTCGGAATGTTATGATTTTCAAAGTGTAATGATTTCAAGTATTTTGGATTCGGAAAAGTTATACTTTGTAAGTATTATGAATTTTTTTAAAAGTGAATATATGTTTGAAATAGAAATGATAAACTATTTGATTTGAATATAGTTTTGAAATAAAATGGTTTTGGTTTCGAAGTATAATTATTTTGAAAGTGTGACGACTCGGAATTTTCGAGCATGTAAAATCGGAATATTTAATTGATTTTGAATTTTCAATAGAGTGATTTGGACTTGAATTACGAATATCACCATTTATTTGATAATTTAAACTATTGAAATAAATAATTCGAAGTTGGGTAACTTGTTGAATCTAGAATTTTAAGTCTTAAAAAGAATCTGAAGGCTTGAAAATTTTATATTGATAATACTGAGGATAATAGGAGTTGTAAAATTGAAATTAACAGTGATTTGTTCAGTTTTAAAATTTATATCGTTTAAATTGTATTTAAAAATAGCATTCCGAGGCACAGTCTCGGAATTTGACGAAACCAGTTCCATTGGGTCCGTAATATTGAATTATTATCGGATTTCAAATTTCGTATTGATCGAAGTTAGTGTGTGAGTGTACGATATATAAACGCGGAAAATTTACGTGATTATAAGCTAATGAAATTTGATTTAAATTAATTAAGCTTCTTGTGTACGCCTGGTCAAAATCATTATAAGCTTCCTTTGCATGCTTCCTTCCTTTCAATCACTTCCTGCCTACATTTACATCAACACAGCCGAGTCTTCTTCCCTTCTTTCATTTTGGAGCGACAGCAGTTTAAAAAAAACCAACAAAAAAACTAAAAGAAAAAGGGAAATGAAATCTCGTTCGAGCTATTATATATAAAAACAAAAAAAGAGAGAGGATAGACCTAAATCAACACGAAACAGAAATGGGGGGGATTATGCAATTTTGGGCAGTGATTCATGGGGCTCTGGCATCTCTTTTCTTCTTCCATCGCGAGTATGCAGCTAATCGTGCGCGCGTGGATTTGAGGGTCGTGGTGTCGATCGAGACGGCGCTGGGGAGGGACTCGCGAACTCGCGCAATTGGAGGGTTGTATTTCGGTGAGCGATGGAAGTTGCGAACTCGAGTGGGCTGACGTCGAGGCTGTTGGCGCTAGGGTTTCGGCAGTTAAAGCATTCGTGATTTTGGGCTATTGGTGTTTGTCGAGGCAGCAGGTATAGTTTTTCCGATTTTAAAATTTATATTTGTTTTTTTTCACAGATTTGAAAAATATATACAGAAAATGAAATGAATATTTACACAGTTTAATGCTATTGTAACACTTAAAACAGAAATTCTGGTAAGATATATAGATAGTTATATATTTATATCGATGGCCACGGGATTAGGTAAAATTATAATATACGTGTTTAATCTTGCTGTTTATTTTTTTTAAAGAAGTATTAAAGTGATTTATATATTATAATATCATATTACAACGAATATTTACAAATTAATAAATTGTGATGAAGTGGTAAATTAGTTTGGGAATTTCTAACTTGTTAATACTCAAGCCTAAAACCTGAGTTTAACCCGTTGGTTTTGGTTTATTAATCAGAAATTTATTGTTATAAATAAGATATTCGAAAAATAGGGATTTTTAAAAAGCGTATGAAGAATTTATAAAAGTTAGAGTTTTGAAATCTATAAGTTATTTTTATAAGGGTATGTGAGTTTAAAAAGGGGAACTTTCTAGTCTAAAATTTATTACTATTTATGTACCGGAAACTATATAGGGCTAAACAGGAATTTTAAATTATTTTGATTTGAAAAGTTATATTAAAATTGAACTTTCGGTTTATATAAATTATCTTTTAAAAATATGTATTAGGGTGACTAACCTGTTTAAATTACTTGTTTAATTACTTTAGACACTAAAAATATTTTATCAAAGGAAATTTGTTAAAATAAATATTGGTTTAAACCCAAATTAGTAGCTAAATTAAAAGAATAAATAACAATTAATCGATTGACTAACTCAAAGATGTTAATAAAATCGTATAATGTTTATACAAGGTATAAAATCATGGGAACAAGCTGGATTGAATCTGATTGATAGTAAAAGCAAAGGTGAGTTAATCTCACTCAGTTTAAATTTAAATTTAAATGATTAAATTTAAATAATTGATTGTGTGGTTGAATTGATTGATGTGATATAGTATAGTATAATTTGAAATTGGCATATTATGTGATGCTAACGTCTGTGGATGCAGGGAAACAGGTTGGAGGGATCCAACTGGATCCCTCAACATTTATTTAAATTATTTAAATTCCCCTGTTATGATGATTTGATGTTCTGTGATGATTTATGTTGAAATATTGAATGTTATGGTCAGGTTGGATATAATTTGGTATAATGAATTACCATGAAATATATATAAATTGAATTTTTGGAAAGAAAATAAAAGAAGTGAATTGTAAGGAAAATAATTATAAAATAAATTCAAAGAATGAATTTGAAAAGGAATAAGTGACTTTAAAATTCTAATAAATAAATCTTGGATATAGAAAGGAAGTTTTGAATTAACAGAAAGTTAATGAATTTTAAACCTTTAGTGATATTAATTAAAAGAACAAACATTTATTAAAAATTTAAGATTTAAATTATTGGAAGGAATAAAGAAGAAATTGGGAAAATCTGAAATTTGTATACTTCAGTTAAAAGGTTTAAAACCAAATGGAAAATAATAACATTAATAATAAGTCCATAATTAATGAATTTTTGAAATGAATTGAGGAATTAAAGAAACTTATTTTAAATAAAATAAATTGGAAATCAATTTGGGGAAATTGATTTAAGTGATTGAAGTTGGAATTTTCTCTGGATGGCCAAGTACATGTTTTTAAAGGTAAATTTGCAAATATAAATCGAATGTTTTAAAGTTGTTCTTAAAGAAGCAAGTTTGTAAAGTTTATTATTTCTAATATTTAAAGTAAGTATTTTCTTTAATCTATTCTAGCAGTAATTATTAAGAAGTAACTTAGTATTTTGGTTTTAAAAGTAGAAATCTAGTTTTACATTTTATTAAGTAACTTCATTTTCAAATGTTTATATAGTATGTATTTTAGTAAATTATTGTTTTATCTATTATCGTAATAATTATATCAAGAATGACTTGGTATTGGTTTAAAGCATTATTTCAAATTAAATACTAAAGAAAGATTTTCTAAATTAAATATTAACCATACTTTACAATTAAAGTGTTTTGCAATTATTTTTAAAAACTAAAATCTTGTGCTTGGTGATTCTAGCGGAAATGAAATACTCGGAATTTATTCTGAGAAAAAGGAAGGTAGTTTGAAAACTGTTTTCAAAAGGATTTGAAAGTGAGAATATACCTTGTAAAGATATTTTGAGATGAAGAAATAATTTGGGAAATTATTTATTGGTTGGATGGTTGTTTGTGAATATTAATTGATAGTTAAATCACCGCCAACTGCGTTGATCGTTTCGAAGAGACCGGGATCGAGATTTATTTCTCGAAAACCACTTCGATCCGGTTTGTACGTTTCGAGAAAACGATTTTGGATTCGAAGATGGAGCAGTGAAGTGCAAGGGCTAATCGCTACTAATCCTGAGGATATTTCCAAAATGGATGTAGTAGGAATAGTGCCTTCGGTTCCGTTCGAACCCGGGACGGACTTGTATGGATGAATGCTTGCGAAACATCATCAGGTGGACGATGGGCATTCTAAGGGATATATTCTAAAAAGGTAACGCTTAGCCTCAAGCCTCATCAAATGGGAATGACTGAAAATCAGGGGTTATGCAGCAAGGCTAGGTGGGTAGCACCCAAGCAGGGTGAGGTCATCCCTGTCTAGATGTCCCTTTTTATTTCGGCTTAGTGGGCGGTTGCTGATCCCAACCGTGGGGTGATCTCACTCGGGATTATCCAGTAAGGGATAGTCCCGGCCTTGTGTTGCAAGGGAGCGGGCGTACTCCTCGGTACGGTGATCTAGGCCCCGTACCGTGACAGGTGGTACCCCAGTGCCTAGTCATTGGTTGGAAATCCATTCTCCCTACGAGCCTTGTACGAGTTTTGTTTGTATTACCCACTCTGTGGCTGGTAGCTGGAATTTAATAGATGTAACAATTTCGGCTATTTTATAAGTATTTGTATATAGACCCTATTATAATATCAGAGGATTTCTATACAAATTGTTTTAGCTATCGTAAGGTAAAAACCCGACATGTTTATTTGTGGCGTGGTCTTACGAGATGCTTTTGTTTTCAAAGGATTTTTGAAACCTTAATAATCAATTGGGTGCGATTTTCTCACGCTGGTATTCCAGACTGACTCGGTGTTATTTAACTGTAATGCTCGGGTCAGACCGAGTATTATAGAATACAGGATATGATGTTGTGGAGCTCAGGAGACGAGCAGAATGACAATACGTACTCTCGTTCTTGTTTATATATATACATATTCCGCTGTGGTGTGTAGCAGTGTATCCAGTTGTATGTTATTGATGTGAGCTGTGTTTGATGTACTCTGATGATGTAATATATGTAAACAGATATATTTGATTTTGAGTAAAGATTACTTATTATCTATTATACTTTATTCCGCTGCGATGGTTAGATTCTGTTGTTGTTTTCTATTTTCTTCTTCTACCTCTTCTTCTTTAACCCAAATGGTTCGTATTTCTGTGCAACTTGAGTTGATTGTTGTAGAATAGTGTTGACTCAAGGAGTACGAATTTGCGGGCTGTTACAGTTGGTATCAGAGCGTAGGTTGGCGATAACCTTGGCTCTGGTGGGAATTACTCATTTAAAGTAGAGTCCATAGTACTCTATAATGAGTTTGAGCGTATTAATAGATATGAGCACGTATTTGTTAGTGAATACAAATTGTTTTAACATTGTGTTGATTGGTTTATTGAGTGGCATATGAACCTTCGTCGACACAGCCTGCGCAACTGTATTGAAGGGGTTTCTAAACACTTGAATAGAGCAATTGACATGGTATTGTTTTAAATGCGGGTAAATGAAATAATTTTACCCAAAATATATTTTGATATAAAGAAAAGTTTTTGGAAACTATTTAGCTAATATATGGCTACTTGGATGTTAGAAATGATGATATTAAATTATTATCATTGTTAAGTGAAAAATTTAACTAGAAATTGAAAACGTAACCAAAGGTTAAGAAACTAAATTCATTATAAAATGGAAGTTATAAATATGAATTATAAATGAAATTTATAAATTGAAATGTAATCAAATAAGAATTTGTATGAGCATAAGCTATGCAAATGAATGATAGTAAAATTGATTTAAGCAGGATTTGGAAATTTAAATCCCAGGGATTTTGGAAGTGTTTTGGAGATAAATAATAGCACAATTGTTTTGGAGATATTTCTGAAAGGAAATTGTTTTAATGGGATTTTGAAAGTGATATAGCATTGAAATCACTTGGATTATTGGAAAATAATTCTGATGATGACGGCCGCATCATCAGTATTCATTTTCGAATTTCTAAGTGACGGATTGCTACCAAATTGATTTGTTCAGAAAAGCTAGTTAATTTTGAAAGTCTCAAAAGAAATTTGTTGGGGATAAAAACCAGGATTGGTTTAAATTTTTGAGAAGTGTGATTTTGAAATGTTGGAGATTTCAAAATAATTTGAAACCAAAGCCGGGTGTTAAAAATCCTGATGAGATAGGTTGTAAGCTTATAAATTGAGATGATTTTTAAATCATGAAAGAAATATAAGCTTTGGATAATGGAATTTAAATTTAAAATAAAAATGAAATTAGCTTGGACTGGGAAATAAAATTTAATTGGATTGAGATTAAATTGAATAAGCTGGAAATAATATTCAGTTATTTTCGAATTAAGTGGAATCGAATTGAGTTAAATAAATCCGAGTTGAAGATAAATTGAATTGGAATGAGAACTCAATTGAATTAATGAATGGAATTGAATTCTTACCTGAACAAATGAAAAATAAATTGAATAAGGATTGGAATTAAAATGAATAAATAAGAATAATGTGTAAAAGAATTATAATGCATGGAATAAAAATATGCTTGGGTTATAAATAAGCATAAGGCTTGAGTTAAAAATAAAGGAAGAATATATTCAAGCCTATAATAAATAATTTTGTGAAAATAAAAAGTTGTGACTTATTAAATTTGAAGGTGGGATAGAAATCCAAAATAAATATTGTTTGATGTTTTGGATAATAAAACGAAGGAAAATCCAAACTTGAAAAATAATAATAATAATAATAATAATAATATATATAAATTAAAATAAATTGAACTAAGAAAGATTAAATGAAGAGATATTTGGAATTAAAAATAAGTTTTGGATTATAAATTGGGGTAAAACTATTTAGATAATAAATTAGATAATAAAATATGTAATAAGAACCAATGTAGTTAAGTAAAAGCTGAATTGTGAGTTAATAATGAAGTTGAAAATAAAATTCAAGTTATAAATTAAATTCGACTTAAATTGTCGATGTAGTAAATGTAAATGAATTGTGAGTTCATGAACTTTGGGGGTAAATTAAAAATGGATAATGGATTCAGAACTTGAGTTATTGATTAAGATTTATTGTGAAGTGTTAACAAATTAAGTATAATTGAAATGTATCGAATAAAAATGTAAATGGATTAAAATAATAGTGGTATGAATTGTAAATTAAATCCAAATATGTGGAAATAAATTGGATATGGCCTTGCAATCAATTAATTTAAGTTGAGTATAAAAAAAAATTTAAAATTACTTGTAGAATGAAAATGAGCTTAAGTATAAAATTTGAATAAATTGAAGTAAATTGACTTAAGCTGAATAAATCAAAGAGAGTTGAATTTAATTCAACTTAAACTAAATTTAATGATTTTGGGTTGGGTTTAAGTCAAGTGAAAATAAATTTGAATCGAAATAGAATTTGGTGGGTTGTAAATAAAATTTAAGAAAATGAAAATTCAAAATGGATTGAGTGGGTAAAATAATTATATTGAATAAATAAATGGATGGGACAAATAAGAATCAAATGGAAGTGAACTAAAGTTTGAAGTGAAATAAATTGAGTAAATTAACTTAAGTTGAGAATAATTAGAAGCTCGACTACGAGTAAAATTGGAACGAAATTCTAGAATAAATAATTGTAAACCATTTAAATTTATTAAGGAATTGAAATAACTTGAGACAATAAGAAAATAGAATGTTTCAAGTTTAATAGAATGGATTTAAATGAAGTATGAATGAGTGGACTGTGAATAAAATTTAATAGGTAATGAAGATGAACCTAAGTGGTTAATGGTTTTGTACGAACTAGTTTGGTTAATAAAATGAGATGCAAAGTGAATGGTATTCAAATTTAAAATGCAAGGAAATGAGAATATATGGATTGTGAATAAATTGAAAATGGAATAGAATTAAGTATAAATTGAGTTGAAATCAATTTAAATTGGTATAAAACATAAGTACTTATTTATTCGCCTAAATCTCATTGAATTGCATAGAATAACTTGTCATTTGATGTAAATATGAGTAATTAAAATTCTACGAGTTGATAGAAGTAAAATAAATTGATTTCGGAATCAATTGGATTAAATATGAGTTCAGTTGCTTAAAAATAAATTAAATGTAAATGATTGAGTTTTAAACCATTCAAATTAATGAAGTTATATATGAATGGATTGTAAACCATTCAAATTGAATGAAAATGGTTTGTAAATAAATTGAAAACAGTTGAATTAGTATGGAATGGTATATATTGCTTGCGGACAAATGATTGGTGTGAATTCCTTTTAGAATTCATATGTTTTAACCATTGCAACTAAGTGAAAAATAGTTAAACTGCATATATTTGGCACTTACATGTTTAAATTGAGTAAGTACAGGTACCTAGAAGCCGTGTGGATGGATTTGGTTGTGCTATTTGCTAAAAATAATAAGCTACATGCTTAAAAATGCTAAATAAGGTACGCCTACGCAATAAAAAAATAGGAAATATGAACTGTTTTGGTTTTTCCGACCGTGTGGGTCGATGTATATATATTTATCTCTTTTTTGTCAAATTGCAAAAGCTCCTCCATACAAAGGGGACTCTGCCAAAAAATTTCAGAAATTTTGGGAGTTAGAAAATTTTAGAAAATTTTGGAAAATTGTGTTAACGACTAACGAATTCAAATTTGAAACTAAACTAAATTAGTAAAGGAAACCAACTTAAAGTAATGACATGAATTAGTTATTAATGGAAAATAAAGTTTAAAAATTTAGAGTTTAAGATAAATTGAAATCATATGGAAATGAAAGAATCAATGTGAATAGAAATAGATATAAACTAAAGTGGTAGTGTGAAAATAAATATAAGGAACATATATAATGCTTATGTTAACTTAGGTAAGGACTGGTCAATTCATAATTGGAAATTGATATTGCAAATATATTCTAAGTTCATATTAAAATGAATAAATACTGACATTTTGTAATAAAGTTGATATGATGTTTCGGGAATATTGTGTTGGGATATTAGCAGGATATGCAGGTAATATAAAGGAAAAGTGAATTGGTTTTGACTTCATAAGGATAAAAATTGAGTTGCCCGACCAAAAAGGTATGTATTCAAATTTGGTATGAAATTTGATTGGGATTTGGATTGAGCCACTTGGCGTTTTGTTTTCTTTTTGGATTTGGGAGGCCGCAGAGCCATTTTGTAGTTGTACCGAGTCAGCCGCGCAAAGGAGACGCTGGCGAAATTTTTCGGGAATTTAGGGTGTTAGAGAAATTTTGAGAAAATTTTGAAAATTCAAATTTGGTTTTAAGTTAAAAATTTGAATTGATAAGTAAGTAATTTTGTTTGAGGCTTATGGGTAAGTTTGAAAGGTTAGGAAGAGGGTTACCAAGTCTTCTGATAAAAAGATTTGTTTGGTAAGTTGTTAAAAACTATTTGGGTTGAGGGAGTAGTTAACGGGATATAGATCATTCTTCCTAACTAGTAATTTCGGGGACGAAATTCTTTTAAGGGGAGAGGAATGTGACGACCCGGAATTTTTTAGCATGTAAAATCGGAATATTTAATTGATTTTGAATATTCAATAGAGTGATTTGGACATGAATTACGAATATCACCATTTATTTGATAATTTAAACTATTGAAATAAATAATTCGAAGTTGGGTAACTTGTTGAATCTAGAATTTTAAGCTGTTAAAAAGAATCTGAAGGCTTGAAAAATTTATATTGATAATACTGAGGATAATAGGAGTTGTAAAATTGAAATTAACAGTGATTTGTTCAGTTTTAAAATTTATATCGTTTAAATTGTATTTAAAAATAGCATTCCGAGGCACAGTCTCGGAATTTGACGAAACCAGTTCCATTGGGTCCGTAATATTGAATTATTATCGGATTTCAAATTTCGTATTGATCGAAGTTAGTGTGTGAGTGTACGATATATAAACGCAGAAAATTTACGTGATTATAAGCTAATGAAATTTGATTTAAATTACTTAAGCTTCTTGTGTACGCCTGGTCAAAATCATTATAAGCTTCCTTTGCATGCTTCCTTCCTTTCAATCACTTCCTGCTTACATTTACATCAACACAGCCGAGTCTTCTTCCCTTCTTTCATTTTGGAGCGACAGCAGTTTAAAAAAAAAACCAACAAAAAAACTAAAAGAAAAAGGGAAATGAAATCTCGTTCGAGCTATTATATATAAAAACAAAAAAAGAGAGAGGATAGACCTAAATCAACACGAAACAGAAATGGGGGGATTATGCAATTTTGGGCAGTGATTCATGGGGCTCTGGCATCTCTTTTCTTCTTCCATCGCGAGTATGTAGCTAATTGTGCGCGCGTGGATTTGAGGGTCGTGGTGTCGATCGAGACGGCGACGGTGCTGGGGAGGGACTCGCGAACTCGCGCAATTAGAGGGTTGTATTTCGGTGAGCGATGGAAGTTGCGAACTCGAGTGGGCTGACGTCGAGGCTGTTGGCGCTAGGGTTTCGGCAGTTAAAGCATTCGTGATTTTGGGCTATTGGTGTTTGTCGAGGCAGCAGGTATAGTTTTTCCGATTTTAAAATTTATATTTGTTTTTTTTCACAGATTTGAAAAATATGTACAGAAAATGAAATGAATATTTACACAGTTTAATGCTATTGTAACACTTAAAACAGAAATTCTGGTAAGATATATAGATAGTTATATATTTATATCGATGGCCACGGGATTAGGTAAAATTATAATATACGTGTTTAATCTTGCTGTTTATTTTTTTTAAAGAAGTATTAAAGTGATTTATATATTATAATATCATATTACAACGAATATTGACAAATTAATAAATTATGATGAAGTGGTAAATTAGTTTGGGAATTTCTAACTTGTTAATACTCAAGCCTAAAACCTGAGTTTAACCCGTTGGTTTTGGTTTATTAATCAGAAATTTATTGTTATAAATAAGATATTCGAAAAATAGGGATTTTTAAAAAACGTATGAAGAATTTATAAAAGTTAGAGTTTTGAAATCTATAAGTTATTTTTATAAGGGTATGTGAGTTTAAAAAGGGGAACTTTCTAGTCTAAAATTTATTACTATTTATGTACCCGAAACTATATAGGGCTAAACAGGAATTTTAAATTATTTTGATTTGAAAAGTTATATTAAAATTGAACTTTCGGTTTATATAAATTATCTTTTAAAAATATGTATTAGGGTGACTAACCTGTTTAAATTACTTGTTTAATTACTTTAGACACTAAAAATATTTTATCAAAGGAAATTTGTTAAAATAAATATTGGTTTAAACCCAAATTAGTAGCTAAATTAAAAGAATAAATAACAATTAATCGATTGACTAACTCAAAGATGTTAATAAAATCGTATAATGTTTATACAAGGTATAAAATCATGGGAACAAGCTGGATTGAATCTGATTGCTAGTAAAAGCAAAGGTGAGTTAATCTCACTCAGTTTAAATTTAAATTTAAATGATTAAATTTAAATAATTGATTGTGTGGTTGAATTGATTGATGTGATATAGTATAATATAATTTGAAATTGGCATATTATGTGATGCTAACGTCTGTGGATGCAGGGAAACAGGTTGGAGGGATCCAACTGGATCCCTCAACATTTATTTAAATTATTTAAATTCCCCTGTTATGATGATTTGATGTTCTGTGATGATTTATGTTGAAATATTGAATGTTATGGTCAGGTTGGATATAATTTGGTATAATGAATTACCATGAAATATATATAAATTGAATTTTTGGAAAGAAAATAAAAGAAGTGAATTGTAAGGAAAATAATTATAAAATAAATTCAAAGAATGAATTTGAAAAGGAATAAGTGACTTTAAAATTCTAATAAATAAATCTTGGATATAGAAAGGAAGTTTTGAATTAACAGAAAGTTAATGAATTTTAAACCTTTAGTGATATTAATTAAAAGAACAAACATTTATTAAAAATTTAAGATTTAAATTATTGGAAGGAATAAAGAAGAAATTGGGAAAATCAGAAATTTGTATACTTCAGTTAAAAGGTTTAAAACCAAACGGAAAATAATAACATTAATAATAAGTCCATAACTAATGAATTTTTGAAATGAATTGAGGAATTAAAGAAACTTATTTTAAATAAAATAAATTGGAAATCAATTTGGGGAAATTGATTTAAGTGATTGAAGTTGGAATTTTCTCTGGATGGCCAAGTTCATGTTTTTAAAGGTAAATTTGCAAATATAAATCGAATGTTTTAAAGTTGTTCTTAAAGAAGCAAGTTTGTAAAGTTTATTATTTCTAATATTTAAAGTAAGTATTTTCTTTAATCTATTCTAGCAGTAATTATTAATAAGTAACTTAGTATTTTGGTTTTAAAAGTAGAAATCTAGTTTTACATTTTATTAAGTAACTTTATTTTCAAATGTTTATATAGTATGTATTTTAGTAAATTATTGTTTTATCTATTATCGTAATAATTATATCAAGAATGACTTGGTATTGGTTTAAAGGATTATTTCAAATTAAATACTAAAGAAAGATTTTCTAAATTAAATATTAACCATACTTTACAATTAAAGTGTTTTGAAATTATTTTTAAAATCTAAAATCTTGTGCTTGGTGATTCTAGTGGAAATGAAATACTCGGAATTTATTCTGAGAAAAAGGAAGGTAGTTTGAAAACTGTTTTCAAAAGGATTTGAAAGTGAGAATATACCTTGTAAAGATATTTTGAGATGAAGAAATAATTTGGGAAATTATTTATTGGTTGGATGGTTGTTTGTGAATATTAATTGATAGTTAAATCACTGACTATCAATATTGGCCAACTGCGTTGATCGTTTCGAAGAGACCGGGAACGAGATTTATTTCTCGAAAACCACTTCGATCCGGTTTGTACTTTTCGAGAAAACGATCTTGGATTCGAAGATGGAGCAGTGAAGTGCAAGGGCTAATCGCTACTAATCCTGAGGATATTTCCAAAATGGATGTAGTAGGAATAGTGCCTTCGGTTCCGTTCGAACCTGGGACGGACTTGTATGGATGAATGCTTGCGAAACATCGTCAGGTGGACGATGGGCATTCTAAGGGATATATTCTAAAAAGGTAACGCTTAGCCTCAAGCCTCATCAAATGGGAATGACTGAAAATCAGGGGTTATGAAGCAAGGCTAGGTGGGTAGCACCCAAGCAGGGTGAGGTCATCCCTGTCTAGATGTCCCTTTTTATTTCGGCTTAGTGGGCGGTTGCTGATCCCAACCGCGGGGTGATCTCACTCGGGATTATCCAGTAAGGGATAGTCCCGGCCTTGTGTTGCAGGGGAGCGGGCGTACTCCTCGGTACGGTGATCTAGGCCCCATACCGTGACAGGTGGTACCCCAGTGCCTAGTCATTGGTTGGAAATCCATTCTCCCTACGAGCCTTGTACGAGTTTTGTTTGTATTACCTACTCTGTGGCTAGTAGCTGGAATTTAATAGATGTAACAATTTCGGCTATTTTATAAGTATTTGTATATATACCCTATTATAATATAAGAGGATTTCTATAAAAATTGTTTTAGCTATCGTAAGGTAAAAACCCGACATGTTTATTTGTGGTGTGGTCTTACGAGATGCTTTTGTTTTCAAAGGATTTTTGAAACTTTAATAATCAATTGGGTGCGATTTTCTCACGCTGGTATTCCAGACTGACTCGGTGTTATTTAACTGTAATGCTCGGGTCAGACCGAGTATTATAGAATACAGGATATGATGCTGTGGAGCTCAGGAGACGAGCAGAATGACAATACGTACTCTCGTACTTGTTTATATATATATACATATTCCGCTGTGGTGTGTAGCTGTGTATCCAGTTGTATGTTATTGATGTGAGCTGTGTTTGATGTACTCTGATGATGTAATATATGTAAACAGATATATTTGATTTTGAGTAAAGATTACTTATTATCTATTATATTTTATTCCGCTGCGAGGGTTAGATTCTGTTGTTGTTTTCTATTTTCTTCTTCTACCTCTTCTTCTTTAACCTAAATGGTTCGTATTTCTGTGCAACTTGAGTTGATTGTTGTAGAATAGTGTTGACTCAAGGAGTACGAATTTGCGGGCTGTTGCAGAAAGGAATATAGTTTTGAAATGAAATGATTTGATTTTTGAAGTATAAACTATTTTAAAATGGCCATGGCGTTATAATAATGATTGGTTGTTAAAGAGACCGGGATCGGAAGTTGTCATACTCTCTGCCAACTCCCAAAACCACTTTAACAACTGTGTACGCGGTGGAGATTCCTGTAAAGACCCGCAAATCCGTACTCCTTGAATAGACACTAATCTCCAGTGATTCACTCAAGATGAACAGAAATACGAACCCTTAGGGTTTAAAGAAGAAAAAAATAAAAAGAAAAAGGTAGAAGAAGAGAGAAAAGATAGAAAATAGAACAGGACAGAACTAACAGAACAATATCAGAATCTCACAATTCGCAGCGGAACAACATATAATAGATAAATGAATAATCTTTAAACAAAGAACTATATCAGTTATTACATTACATCACATTACATTTCATTACATCAGAGTGTACAACAACAAACAACATCAAACAGCGGAAAAAGAAGTACTATATACTAGTAAATACGCCATGCCATCCATCTTACTTCTAGCAACTCCTGAATTCCAGAATATCCTGATAAACCTTAACTCTTGACTGCCCGTGTGGAAATTGGTGGGCACCCAGAGTTTAGGAGTCAGTCATGTGACTTGTGCGAGAACTCAAAACAGTTTATTTATCTTTAAAATCAAAATAGAGGAATATTTTTAAAGTCAATTCGCAATGCTTTTAAGAATGAGACTACCATAAGACCTCCTGCCACACACACAATGCAAACGCAGATTTGGAGGAGATTTCTTCTTATGTTAGTCAAAGATGCTTACTACGCAAAATCAAATCAATTTTGATATTATTATTAGTGCATAGTGTAGAAAATATTTCGAAAGTAGAATATAAATCTTAGCCCGCATAGGTACCATTATAGTATGCTTACTATAGCTACCATATTAGATAGCAGGTTCTACAACTAAAACCGTACAAGTCTCGTACCATTTGAATGGATTTTTCCAACAAATGGTCAGGCGAAGGAACTTCCCATTGCAACATGGAAACGCCTCTGGAAGGACGCCCCGAGAACCCAACTGGATCTCTGCCAAACAAGGCCGGCTACCCCTTTCCCAGGGAGTAAGAAACCTCAGATATACCACCCCCGGTCCTTTGGGACCTTTAAACGAGAGCTCTCTAACCAACATCACACCATAATAATAAGTGTTTCAACATGAGTAAGTATCTGGGCTCCATACCATGATACTACTCTTTTCCAGAAGGAATGGTCATACCCTAGGTAAGCTATCCCTGAAAACCTTGCCGCACAATTCCTGTTTCGATCATTACCGGTTTGAGAGGCTCGACGAAGTCATGTCCACAAAGCCACGCTTTATACAAAAGCTGTGCTTTGGGTCAACAAATGATCATAGAAATGATCACAAAGATAAACGATCAAACAAATGATCCTATCACAAATAATCAACACAATGATCATTTCACATCAACACTCAGCATGTCACATTACCAAATTGGGAATATATTGCTAATAACCTTCAACTATATAACCTCTGAGCTCGTACGTCCCAGAGAAGGGTGTTAAGCTAAGAGAATAAATTCTCCGCCACCAACAGAAATATAGTTGAAAGAAATTGGCTTTATATCTCAATTTGTAATGTCAGACATACTATCCATACAAGTCTGTTCCGAGATCGAACAGAACCGAAGGCACTTACAACGAAGTCCTTGCAATCCGGATAATCTCTAATCACGTCCGAATTTCCCATCACATATGGAGATCTCTATACCGGGGATCAGCCAGTGCAGAGACAATCAACAAGAAACCCTTTTATTTTCGAAAATATCCGATCTTCAACACCGATCTTCAAATGCAATTCATAACGACGTATCACATATTCGGAGTGGGTTATACGACCCCAAGGTCCTTTCCCGGCTAACCCGAATAGTGAGCGCTTATTTAAAAAAAAAATAAGTGTGGCATTCAATTTCAAGCAAATCACAACAAATACCTATTCAAAGGTAAATATTGATAGTCGGTTATTGAACTATCAATAGATATGCACAACATCACCAGATTCCAAATAATTTTCCAAATTATTTATTTTCCAAAAATATCTTTACAAGATATATATTTTCAATATTTCAAAAATAAATCAATATTTATTTTTAAACAA
This sequence comes from Allium cepa, assembly GCA_030765085.1. Taxonomy (NCBI): domain Eukaryota; kingdom Viridiplantae; phylum Streptophyta; class Magnoliopsida; order Asparagales; family Amaryllidaceae; genus Allium; species Allium cepa. The sequence continues at coordinate 562,434,377 of CM060938.1, forward strand.
TTTCCCCCTTTCATTTACAAATTCCATAGTGAATTTACATTCCAAAATATTTATGAACATACGATTTCCATTCGATTTCTAATATTCATTTTCAATTTATCGTCAAAAAGATAAATTCAAAATATTCACTTAATATTGGAAAAACAATTCCATACTTATTAAAAATAAGTAACTCGCAAGCCTTTTTATTTTCTACACTTGGAAAATATTCAATATACTCTAATCGTTAAGTATATATTTCATTCTCTAAGGAAATCATTCTCTTAAACATATTTATTTGGGCCAAAACGAATGTTGTGTAAAACATCGTTAAGACAACCCAAAATCACTAGTATAGGGATTCGAAATTAAAATAGATATATAAATCCCAATACTATGCAAAACATTTCCTTTTGGAAATCATTTACTATAACAACAGTGTTATAGTCCACCATTTCCTTCTATTTCTCGAAAACGTCTATTTCAACAATAAATGTTGAAATCTATGTTTTCGAACCTCAACACATTTTAAAACATCGTTAGATCGTTTTAATTCTATTTCAAATATCACATCGTAAACATTTTCTTTAACATATTATTCACTATTCAAAAACGTGAATATACCTTGTTAACCAATTTCATCCTTTCTATTCATTTTATTTTAAAGGATTATTCACTGTATAAAACGTGAATATAACTCCCTTAACAAGTTACAACAATTTACTTATCAAAATAAGTAGTTTGCGGATCTATAAAACAATGTTTATAAATTCTATTTCTATTTATTTTATAACTATTTCCTTAATAAATCTCCTTTATTAACCTATTCGATTTATAACTCAATTATAAACCAAAGGTTCACATTATAAGTTAAACACTTATAATTTATTTGTTTACAAGATCGTTCCTTTAACTTTCCAAATTATAAATCTTATAACTTATAAGATTCATTTATTTACCCAAAAAAAATTCTTTTAATAACTTTACAAATTTTATAAACCTACTGCTTATAAAATTCCATTTATAACTTCACCGTTATAATTCTATAAATTTCATTCATTTATGAAATTCGTTCACAATTCATTCTAACACTTATAAAAACTCGTTTTATAATTCCAATACTTTAATTTATAAAATATTAGTTTTATAAATCTTTTATATAAATCATCTTATATTATTCCTTTTAAAACGTCTTTAAACTCCTTTATAATTCATCATTTTGATTTATAAAATAATCAAATTTCATAAATCCTATTTTTAAACATTTTATAATAAATTCAAAAATCCTAATTTATATTATTTTATAAAATCATTAATCCCCTATTTTCAAAAATCAACTTTTAACTGTATTTCTCAAAAATCATAATTTTTATAATATTAAAATTATAACGTTTATTTATTTTAAGATGGATCAATTCCAAAAATATTTAATAAACGTATACTTTCAAAAATCACTTTAGAAATCCCTTAAAAATCAAAATCGTTATTTTTAAACTTCAAAATTGGATCCGATGATGCAACATATCAAATAGTCAATCACGATTTTCCAATATCATATATCGATATAATAATCAATCAAACATCACAATATCTAAAATCAAATAAATATTTGTGAGGAATCCAGTTGGATCCCTCCAACCTGTTTCCCTGCATCCACAGACATTAGCACAATACCCATTCCACTTCGAGGTGGAATATCGCGGTATATGGGATTTATAAAATATTATCCGCTTAATAGACGGCGCAATAGGGTCTCATCCGCTATACAATGCGGGAAATCTATCAACTGCAATATATACATATGCCAATATATATATATATATATTGCTATATATATAATATAATACCAATTCCACTTCGAGGTGGAATATCGCGGTATATGGGTTTAATAAATAACCTCCGCTTACTAACGGCGTATAAGGTCTATTCACATCCAATATATATATATATATATATATATATATATATATATAACAATCATCATTCAAGCATTCAATCAACACAGTCTAACAATTTTAAATCTAACTATCTAAAATTTAAATAAACCCTTTTTTTGAGTGAGAAGTTCTCACCTTTGATTTATTTTGCAGTCCATTTCCATTCCAGTTTGTTTCTTTTGCAGTTTTGACCTTGTATAAATATTTATACAATTCATTAATATTTGGACCAATCGAATAATAAATTTTCGTTTTATAATTTTGATTCATCGGTGATTTCTTTTTAATAGTTAAATTAACTGATAGTTTTATTTAAACCAATATTGTCTTTAATAATTGATTCAATTAAAAATTAAATTTAAACTAAATTTCCTTTAAAACTACTTTATTTTTAACCACTAAAAATTAAATAAGTTAATTTAAACCAATTTGTAAATCCTTACCGACTTATTTAAATTTACTTCTCAAATCTGTAAACTTATTTCACATTTTAAAAATAAATCCGTGTTCATTTTTAAAAACAAATTTATTTTTTTAAATAAGTTAAATAACAAACTAATTACCCTAATACATTTTTCCAAGGTAACGGTAAACTAGAGCATGCATGAATATATATTTTCTAGATATATTTACACTTAAAAAATTCTTTTCCGTAAATCACTTTTCTGTTTACTGTAAAAAAATGTTTATATAAATATATAAATTTACTTAAATTGAATTAAATTAAATTAACTTTATACCTCACATATGAAATCTCAAACTCGAGACTCCCAACAAAAATCAGATTTTCGCCCTCACGAACGAACCATACTTGCCACTGCCCTAACCACCTCTACAGATGCGACGCCCCATACCACTGCTCCTCCTCCACGAAATCACGCTCCCCCCTCCCCCCCCCCCCCCCCCCCCCCCCCCGCGAATCCATTGAAGTCGTCGCCTTTGCTTCGGTATGCCACTCGACACCCACGCGCTCGAGCCCAATTCGAGACATCGCGAAACCCTAATGGGCACCGCCGCCTTGCTCGCGACTTCATGCGAGCCTTCCTGACACCGAGCTTTGATCGCTCGAGCTTCAGACCCATACGCGCTCGCCATTATTCCATTTGATGAATTTTTTTTTATACGAACAGATAGAAGAGGGGGAAGGAGTTTCGATTTTTATCTGGGAGGGAGATAGAAGACATCGGCCATTTTTTCTTATTTCTTCTGTGAATTTTAATTTTGGATCAAAGAGGGGTATTTTGATCGGCCATTGATCTTTCTCTGAATCGATTCAAAAATGAGGGAGAGGGATATTTAAAATTGGAAGAAGTATGCTCGGCCATGCTTTGCACGATTTGGTATCGTGATTTTAGGCAAAAATTTAGGAAGCTACAGTGTTTGGACGTGAGGGAATCTTGACCCATTTCTGAGTTAAAATTTAAATTAAATTCCATTTAAATTTCAATGCGTTTACTTAACGTGTGCTCACATATCAACTCCGAAAAATACGAAATTTGAAATCCGGCAATAATTCAATATTACAGACCCAATGGAACTGGTTTCGTCGAATTCCGAGACTGTGCCTCGGACGGCTATTTTTAAATATCGATTCAAACGATATAATTTCAAAACTGAACAAAGCAGTTTCAAATTCAATTCTGAAGCTTCTATTACCTTCAGTATTATCAATATGAATTTTACAAGCCTTTGAAATATTTTTATTCAGCTTAAAATCAAAGATTCAAATTTTTATTCAACTCTTAATATATTAAATTCTATAATTTAATCGCCAATTCATTCTAATAATTTGAAATTTATGTCAAACCATCATTCAAATATTTAAAATTAATTAAATATTTTCAAATTAAATTGTTCAAAATTCTGGGTCGTTAGAATCTTCCCCCCTTAAAAGAATTTCGTCCCGAAATTACAAGTTAAGAAGAACGATCTTTAATCCGTCTACTATTTTTCACAATCTAAATAGTTTTATCAACTTACTAACCTAAATCTTTTTACTAGAGATTCATTATCATTCCAACTAGCTTCCCAACTTCAATTATAAGTTTCAACCAACATTGTTTTCCTAACAATTCAAATTTAAATTCAAATTCAAATTTCAAACTTTCAAAATTTTCTCAAAAATTTTCTAACACCCTAAATTTTCAAAAAATTTCGCCAGCGTCTCCTTTGCGCGGCTAGCTCGGTACGACTACAAAATGGCACCACGGCTCCTCAGAATCAAAAATAAAAGAGAAAGCCAAGTGGCTGGAGAAGAAAATCACCAAATTTCATACTGAAATTGAAATACGTACCTTTTTGTCGAGCAATTCAATTTTTTTTATCTTTGAAATCAAAATCCCAATTCCATTTCTTTTAATACACCTGTATATCCTGCTATCCATAATATCCAATTCCAACATTCAAACCATTTTGCCAATTCCATTACAAAATTTCCAATATATGCTTCTTATACATTTTTACTTCACTATTGAAGTTACACATTTATTCTCATTCAATCTTGCATTTCAATTTCATTCAAAATTTTAATTCTATTTGAATTCAATTCATAATTTAAATTCTATTCGAATTCAATTCTCAATTCTAAATATTGAATTCTAACGATTAACTTTCATTTACTAATTTAATTCAATTAGTACATTCACTTATTCATTTTAAATTTCAATTTCCATATTCAATTCATCTCGAATTTACTTAATTACTAACAAAGGGAATTTCAATTTTTTCTTTTACTTACTTGAATTTATATACAAATTCAAATTTATCTTCAAATTTAGCTCACAACTAACCTTTAATTTAACCAATTTAAATTCCAATTCATTAGTCCAAGAATTAATAATTTATCAAGTTAGTTTACTTAAATTCAATCCATTTTATTTCTTATTTAATTTCATATAATAATGATAATAATTTAATATTATTACTTCCTAACAATCATGCAACCATATACTATAATAATTCATAGAAAATCATTTCTTTTCTATCAAAAAAATAGTTTTGGGCAAAATTATCTTATTTACCCGATTCAAAAACAATTTTATATTCACTAACAAATACGCGCTCATATCTATTATTACACTCAAACTCATTCTAGAGTACTGCTGACTCTATCTCTAATGAGTAATACCCAACAGAACCATGGTTGTCGCTTAACCTCGCTCTGATACCAAATGTAACGATCGTGATTTTTCGTTGCCGAAAAACCTAAATGTTAGGGTTTAAGAAGAAGAAAAGAAAAAGAAAGAGGTAGAAGAAGAGAGAAAAGATAGAAAATAGAACAGGACAGAACTAACAGAACAACATCAGAATCTCACAATTCACGGCGGAACAACATATAATAGATAAATGAATAATCTTTAAACAAAGAACTATATCAGTTATTACATTACATCACATTACATTTCATTACATCAAGTGTGCAACAACAAACAGCAACAAACAGCGGAAAAAGAAGTACTATATACTATTAAATACGCCATGCCATCCATCTTGCTTCTAGCAACTCTTGAATTCCAGAATATCCTGATAAACCTTAACTCTTAACTGCCCGTGTGGAAATTGGTGGGCACCCAGAGTTTAGGAAGGAAAACAATAAACTCCGAGTCAGTCATGTGACTGGTGCGAGAACTCAAAACAGTTTATTTATCTTTAAAATCAAAATAGAGGAATATTTTTAAAGTCAATTCGCAATGCTTTTAAGAATGAGACTACCATAAGACCTCCTGCCACGCACACAATGCAAACGCAGACTTGGAGGAGATTTCTTCTTATGTTAGTCAAAGATGCTTACTACGCAAAATCAAATCAATTTTGATATTATTATTAGTGCATAGTGTAGAAAATATTTCGAAAGTAGAATATAAATCTTAGCCAGCATAGGTACAATTATAGTATGCTTACTATAGCTACCATATTAGATGGCAGGTTCTACAACTAAAACCGTACAAGTCTCGTATTGTTTGAATGGATTTTTCCAACAAATGGTCAGGCGAAGGAACTTCCCATTGCCACATGGAAACGCCTCTGGAAGGACGCCCCGAGAACCCAACTGGATCTCTGCCAAACAAGGCCGGCTACCCCTTTCCCAGGGAGTAAGAAACCTCAGATATACCACCCCCGGTCCTTTGGGACCTTTAAACGAGAGCTCTCTAGCCAACATCACACCATAATAATAAGTGTTTCAACATGAGTAAGTATCTGGGCTCCATACCATGATACTACCCTTTTCCAGAAGGAATGGTCATACCCTAGGGAAGCTATCCCTGAAAACCTTGCCGCACAATTCCTGTTTCGAACATTACCGGTTTGTGAGGCTCGACGAAGTCACGTCCACAAAGCCACGCTTTATGCAAAAGCTGTGCTTTGGGTCAACAAATGATCATAGAAATGATCACAAAGATAAACGATCAAACAAATGATCCTATCATAAATAATCAACACAATGATCATTTCACAGCAACACTCAGCATGTCACATTACCAAATTGGGAATATATTGCTAATAACCTTCAAATATATAACCTGTGAGCTCGTACGTCTCAGAGAAGGGTGTTAAGCTAAGAGAATAAATTCTCCGCCACCAACAGAAATATATTTGAAAGAAATCGGCTTTATATCTCAATTTGTAATGTCAGACATACTATCCATACAAGTCTGTTCCGGGATCGAACAGAACCGAAGGCACTTACAACGAAGTCTTTGCAATCCGGATAATCTCTAATCACGTCCGAATTTCCCATCACATATGGAGATCTCTATACCGCGGATCAGCCAGTGCAGAGACAATCAACAAGAAACCGTTTCGTTTTCGAAAATATCCGGTCTTCAACACCGATCTTCAAATGCAATTCATAACGACGTATCACATATTCGGAGTGGGTTATACGACCCCAAGGTCCTTTCCCGGCTAACCCGAATAGTGAGCGCTTATTTAAAAAAAAAAAAGTGTGGCATTCAATTTCAAGCAAATCACAACAAATACCTATTCAAAGGTAAATATTGATAGTCGGTTATTGAACTATCAATAGATATGCACAATATCACCAGATTCCAAATAATTTTCCAAATTATTTATTTTCCAAAAATATCTTTACAAGATATATATTTTCAATATTTCAAAACTAAATCAATATTTATTTTTAAACAGTTTCCCCCTTTCATTTACAAATTCCATAGTGAATTTACATTCCAAAATATTTATGAATATACGATTTCCATTCGATTTCTAATATTCATTTTCAATTTATCGTCAAAAAGATAAATTCGAAATATTCACTTAATATTGGAAAAACAATTCCATACTTATTAAAAATAAGTAACTCGCAAGTCTTTTTATTTTCTACTCTTGGAAAATATTCAATATACTCTAATCGAAATTAAGTATATATTTCATTCTCTAAGGAAATCATTCTCTTAAACATATTTATTTGGGCCAAAACGAATGTTGCGTAAAACATCGTTACGACAACCCAAAATCACTAGTATAGGGATTCGAAATTAAAATAGATATATAAATCCCAATACTGTACAAAACATTTCCTTTCGGAAATCATTTACTATAACAACAGTGTTATAGTCCACCATTTCCTTCTATTTCTCGAAAACGTCTATTTCAACAATAAATGTTGAAATCTATGTTTTCGAACCTCAACACATTTTAAAACATCGTTAGATCGTTTTAATTCTATTTCAAATATCACATCGTAAACATTTTCTTTAACATATTATTCACTATTCAAAAACGTGAATATACCTTGTTAACCAATTTCATCCTTTCTATTCATTTTATTTTAAAGGATTATTCACTGTATAAAACGTGAATATAACTCCCTTAACAAGTTACAACAATTTACTTATCAAAATAAGTAGTTTGCGGATCTATAAAACAATGTTTATAAATTCTATTTCTATTTATTTTATAACTATTTCCTTAATAAATCTCCTTTATTAACCTATTCGATTTATAACTCAATTATAAACCAAAGGTTCACATTATAAGTTAAACACTTATAATTTATTTGTTTACAAGATCGTTCCTTTAACTTTCCAAATTATAAATCTTATAACTTATAAGATTCATTTATTTACCCAAAAAATATTCTTTTAATAACTTTACAAATTTTATAAACCTACTGCTTATAAAATTCCATTTATAACTTCACCGTTATAATTCTATAAATTTCATTCATTTATGAAATTCGTTCACAATTCATTCTAACACTTATAAAAACTCGTTTTATAATTCCAATACTTTAATTTATAAAATATTAGTTTTATAAATCTTTTATATAAATCATCTTATATTATTCCTTTTAAAACGTCTTTAAACTCCTTTATAATTCATCATTTTGATTTATAAAATAATAAAATTTCATAAATCCTATTTTTAAACATTTTATAATAAATTCAAAAATCCTAATTTATATTATTTTATAAAATCATTAATCCCCTATTTCCAAAAATCAACTTTTAACTGTATTTCTCAAAAATCATAATTTTTATAATATTAAAATTATAACGTTTATTTATTTTAAGATGGATCAATTCCAAAAATATTTAATAAACGTATACTTTCAAAAATCACTTTAAAAATCCCTTAAAAATCAAAATCGTTATTTTTAAACTTCAAAATTGGATCCGATAATGCAACACATCAAATAGTCAATCACGACTTTCCAATATCATATATCGATATGATAATCAATCAAACATCACAATATCTAAAATCAAATAAATATTTGTGAGGAATCCAGTTGGATCCCTCCAACCTGTTTCCCTGCATCCACAGACATTAGCACAATACCCATTCCACTTCGAGGTGGAATATCGCGGTATATGGGATTTATAAAATATTATCCGCTTAATAGGCGGCGCAATAGGGTCTCATCCGCTATACAATGCGGGAAATCTATCAACTGCAATATATACATATGCCTATATATATATATATATATATATATTGCTATATATATAATATAATACCAATTCCACTTCGAGGTGGAATATCGCGGTATATGGGTTTAATAAATAACCTCCGCTTACTAACGGCGTATAGGGTCTATTCACATCCAATATATATATATATATATATATATATATATATATATATATAACAATCATCATTCAAGCATTCAATCAACACAGTCTAACAATTTTAAATCTAACTATCTAAAATTTAAATAAACCCTTTTTTTGAGTGAGAAGTTCTCACCTTTGATTTATTTTGCAGTCCATTTCCATTCCAGTTTGTTTCTTTTGCAGTTTTGACCTTGTATAAATATTTATACAACACATTAATATTTGGACCAATCGAATAATAAATTTTCGTTTTATAATTTTGATTCATCGGTGATTTCTTTTTAATAGTTAAATTAACTGATAGTTTTATTTAAACCAATATTGTTTTTAATAATTGATTCAATTAAAAATTAAATTTAAACTAAATTTCCTTTAAAACTACTTTATTTTTTACCACTAAAAATTAAATAAGTTAATTTAAACCAATTTGTAAATCCTTACCGACTTATTTAAATTTACTTCTCAAATCTGTAAACTTATTTCACATTTCAAAAATAAACCCGTGTTCATTTTTAAAAGCAAATTTATTTTTTTAAATAAGTTAAATAACAAACTAATTACCCTAATACATTTTTCCAAGGTAACGGTAAACTAGAGTATGCATGAATATATATTTTCTAGATATATTCACATTTAAAAAATTCTTTTCCGTAAATCACTTTTCTGTTTACTGTAAAAAAAAATGTTTATATAAATATATAAATTTACTTAAATTGAATTAAATTAAATTAACTTTATACCTCACAGATGAAATCTCGAACTCGAGACTCCCAATAGAAATCAGATTTTCGCCCACACGAACGAGCCATACTTGCCACTGCCCTAGCCACCTCTACAGATGCGACGCCCCATACCACTGCTCCTCCTCCACGAAATCACGCTCCCCCATGAATCCATTGAAGTCGTCGCCTTTGCTTCGGTATGCCACTCGACACCCACGCGCTCGAGCCCAATTCGAGACATCGCGAATCCCTAATGGGCACCACCGCCTTGCTCGCGACTTCGTGCGAGCCTTCATGACACCGAGCTTTGATCGCTCGAGCTTCAGACCCATACGCGCTCGCCATTATTCCATTTGATGAATTTTTTTTATACGAACAGATAGAAGAGGGGGAAGGAGTTTCGATTTTTATCTGGGAGGGAGATAGAAGACATCGGCTTTTTTTTATTTCTTCTGTGAATTTTAATTTTGGATCAAAGAGGGGTATTTTGTTTGGCCATTGATTTTCTCTGAATCGATTCAAAAATGAGGGAGAGGGATATTTAAAATTGGAAGAAGTATGCTCGGCCATGCTTTGCACGATTTGGTATCGTGATTTTAGGCAAAAATTTAGGAAGCTACAGTGTTTGGACGTGAGGGAATCTTGACCCATTTCTGAGTTTAAATTTAAATTAAATTCCATTTAAATTTCAACGCGTTTACTTAACGTGTTCTCACATATCAACTCCGAAAAATACAAAATTTGAAATCCGGCAATAATTCAATATTACGGACCCAATGGAACTGGTTTCATCGAATTCCAAGACTGTGCCTCGGACGGCTATTTTTAAATATCGATTCAAACGATATAATTTCAAAACTGAACAAAGCAGTTTCAAATTCAATTCTGAAGCCCCTATTACCTTCAGTATTATCAATATGAATTTTACAAGCCTTTGAAATATTTTTATTCAGCTTAAAATCAAAGATTCAAATTTTTATTCAACTCTCAATAGATTAAATTCTATAATTTAATCGCCAATTCATTCTGATAATTTGAAATTCACGTCAAACCATCATTCAAATATTTAAAATTAATTAAATATTTTCAAATTAAATTATTCAAAATTCTGGGTCGTTACAATTCCGGAATGAAGTAGAATGGTGGCGACGTTCTTGAGGTATATTACGTGGACCCAACTCCCATGAGTTGGCATAAGGTGGCTAAAACAGGAGCGATCTCGGGCCAAAAGGGGTAGCTCCTCTGGTCGGACACATTCCTTCGATACTATACTCTTACTGGTGATTGATTAGATGGCCATCCTCCGATTTTGATGTGGGAGTGTGTTCCGAGGTGGGCGTATGTGGCTGTTGTGTTACCACCAGCCCATGTACGTAATTGGTATATCTACCCTGGCATTGCCTTGTGTGCCGTGTCACCTACCATACCGAGCCTTTACTACGAGTTTGTTTTTCTCCCGTAGCCCGTGTGGTATCCTCTGACAGTCACCCGGAGTGGAGATGGCATGATATTGGATGGACTACTGGACTAATATGTGTGAAGGGTGATATGGGTAGCCCGGAACGCTATTTAAAAGTATGTTTATTTTACTTTAGACATTATTATAGTAGCGCAATATTACTACATAGTAAATAGTTTAACGGATCCTTAAAGGATGGGCGATCCCAAGCATCCTTTAAGTTACTGATGCATTTTGTTACTGTTCACTTGAGTTTATTTACAGTTCATAAGTATTTATGTCCTGACTCGAGTGTTTTGTATTTTGCTTTACGCTCGAGTTAGATTGAGTGCGTTAGCATTCAAGATTCACATTCGGAGTTGGAGCTTTTCTTGAAGATGCAGCCATCTATTTTGCTTTCTGTATCCAGTGATTTTAGTGATGTATTCTGATTTGTACCTGATGTATCTTGTTACTCATCTTGTTTAACTCTGATGTATCTTATTTTTATATAGTAGCTTCATGAACTACTATCTCTTTTATTTCCGCTGCATTATTATTTACTCTGTGTCTGTGATCTGTGATTATGTATTTACTATATATTCTGAGATTTGCATTACAATGCGGTATTTTGAGCAATTCAAGTCTGACATGTGCGGATGCGAATGGTTGAAAATATCAGGTTGTTACAGTTGGTATCAGAGCTTTGGTAACTCTAGGCAAAACTCAGCTTATAGAGTAGATGAATTTACAGAATCACTTTCATTCGAGTTTGAATCTCTTCCTTTTGACTCGATTCCTTTGATTTTGGAACATTCCCTGCGGTTTCAAAATCCATTTCGTGTCCCTTACTATTCATCTTCATTTGATTCTGGAGTATCCCATAGCTCCACTTTGAATGATCTTTATGATGAGTCGGCGGTCTCGCCAACCTCAAATTTATTTGTAAAGGGGGAACTCCTTTACAACAGCATCGATTCACCAGAGATTCTATATCCTCGGTTTAGATGCTAGTATCTCTTATAATTTCGAACTCTACATCTTGAGATCGAATGTCGATTTACCCAAGAAATCCACACCGGTCTTATTCTTTAAGTCACGGTTGACCCGGTTAAGGTTGCTCGCGATTTATATAAGCTTATCCATCTTTCTATTCTGTTATTTAATTATCTCATCTTTGTTTCCAACTTATCTTCAAATCATTCTTGAAGTGTAATTTTAAACTAATATTTAAAATGTTTAATATATTGTGTTTTTGAGTTGTTGATGTTGATTTGGGTTTCTGATCAATTCGTCTGATCAACGCTATCGATAAGATTTCCAAAACACTTGAACAGAACAAACTGACACAATATGTTGTTTTTTTTCAAATTTAGTAATGAAATAAATTTTGTAACTATATTATAAATCTTTTCTGAATTTTATTGAATGGTTGTTAAGAAATAATATTTGGTTCTATATATCATTATATCTTGTTTCATTTATAAATAAGTGAACTATGAACATGGTTATAAATTTATTTGGAAATTTAAAATGAATTTGAACAAGAATTTGGGAATTTAATTTCCAATGGTTCCAAACTTTGTGTTTAAAGTTGTAAAGAATGTACTATTTAATGTATTTTCGAATAGAAATTTGTTTCCAAAGAATTTTAAAGTTTAAAATTAGTGCTCTTCTCTTTGTCGCTGGAAAATAACTTCGGTGATGACTGAAGCATCATCGACATTCATTTTCGAGTTTCAAGTGAAGAGACCGTTCTGTAGTCTTGCTACAGTTTTGTTTTGGGGAATTTAATTGATTTGAATTTCTAAAATAAGACTGGATTTATAACATATGCTGATATATGATTTAAATTTGAATGGATATATATATATATATATATAGTATATGTGCATTTAGTTATCTCTAAATAGTTTGGAATTTATTGGAAATTTAATTCCTAAATTTTATCTTCAAAGATAATTTCTAAGTATAATTTCAAGATTTGGATAAATATTAAAGCTTGAAATAATTGAATTAGAAAATTTTATTTGTATAATTCACAATTTCATTCCAATATAACTTACCTTAATTTTCAGAAGTTGAATATGTAATTGGATAATATACAATATAAAAAAAGATTTTATAAATAAAATTTGAGTGGTTATAATAAATGTTATATACTTAAATTTTAGTTATAAAAGGATTAACAGAGGTAAATAAAGAAAAAGTGTAATGGAATAATTTACAATATAAGATGATGATAAAGGAACTAAGAATAAATTTAAGGCAGTTACAATGAGTGTAAATTTATTTAACATAGGTGATAAAATATATTGAGAGGAATAAATTTAATTATAATTAGGAATAAAGAAGAATTAATGTTATTGACTACATTTTAGTACAATAAATGATTTTTTTTCTTTCAAATCCATGATTTTAGATATTGTTAATTAAGGATAATAGGATGATAAGATAATGAAATTAAAGATAGTTATATTTATTTAACTTATGTAAAATTAATTTTCAATATAAGTTGAAATTTTCATGGTTTCAAATTTATTATCTTATTTTGTTTTTTCAAACTATCTTTTGGTTGTCCTTATTTTCCTTATCTTGCTACAGAAAGGGAGGCTATTGCTTATACCAGCCTGTTTAGAAATCTTTCTATAAACTTTGAAACTCATTTTGAATCTGAGCGCTACTTTCCATCCACAGACTGTCGGTTAAGTGGAAGGGGTGAATCAGATTCTAAAAGATTTTTCGTGCTTGTATTCTTGATTCCGGAGGATCTTGGGAAGATCATCTCCACATTGTTAACTTACATATAGCAATTGTTATCAGGCACAATTTCAATCATCTTGTCATCTTGTCTTAATCTTATTTCATTCTATCTTTTTCTGTGCTTTCTCGTATCTCATTCCTTTTCGAGGACGAAAAGTTTTGAGTGGGGGAGAGTGTAACAACCCTGTATTTTGTGATTATTTTAATTGTATATTTAAATTATTCTAATTTGAATTCCTGATTTCAAAAAAAACTTTTTTTTATATATTTAAATTAATTAATTTTTTTATTTTAAATATAAATTTTTATTGGTATGTGAATGATAACTTCAAACCTGAATATATTGAATATTTTGCAAAAAGGGTGAATTTTGGTCAATCTGGTCAAACTTTGACTTTTAAATTTAAATTTTAAAAGTTTGAAAATTTGAATTTTATCTTTTGTTATGAAAGTAAATAAAATTTCAAGAACAATGCTTTTCGTTTCGTTGACATCCGAATAATATTGTCAAAGTTATGCTTTTTACAAAATTGGGTGTAAATTGTTTTATTTAACAATATTGTTTATTTTAAATTATATAAATATTTTTTTTATTTGTCGTATCTTATTCTAAATTCTATTATATGTTATGTTACATATATTTTTACCTTTTAAATATTTTTAAAGTGATGTTTGAATTTTTCCAAAGCTCATTGAATTTATTTTCTATTTTTAAAGGTTAGTTTCCATTTTTCTGATATTTTCTTCATTTAAATTATATTTAATTAAAATTTATTTATTCATTTTTATGTATGCATTTTATTTTTATGTTTTTATCTTTATTTATAAATATTTTTCATGTACATACAATTTTCCCAAAGTTCATTTCATTTATTTTCAAATTTTCAAGCCTAATTTACATTTTCTTTGTTATTTTCTTAATTTAATTATATTTGATTAATATATTTTTTTATTTACTATATTTTCGTGTTTTATCAGTACTTATACATATTTTACATGTATTTAAATTTTAAAAAAGAAATGGTGGAAATTTGAAAGGTTTATGACCCTTTATTTGCTTAAACCTTTTTGTATTCTGTCTTTTCATTTCTCAACCAACATCTCTTCAATTGGCTGCCTTAACTCCATTCTTCAGCCGTGTATTCTTCTTTCTTTTTCATGTGAAAGGGAAGACTTCTCATCCCCTAAAAATAACGGCCATGAATAAAAAGAAAAAAAACAAAAAAAAACAATGGCTTTTCTTTTCGCATTTTCCTCTCTTCTTCATTGATTTAGCCTTTCTCTTCTTCAAGTTTGCTTGGCCTCACCTCTCTCCTTGATGACCACCATACTCTCCACCTTCTACAGCAGCACCAACCCCCACTCCTCTGACCACCACCTTTGGCCATGACCATTAGATGAAGCCACCACCTCAAATTTGCAAAGCACTTCACCAAAACAATGCTAGCCAAGCCTATACTCCACTATTGCCTTCATAGTTGCCTTTGGCCACCCCTTAGCCACCACCAACATCATCTACTTTACCTCTAGCCGCCCCTTTCACTACTTTCCAGATCTGACCTGACATGAAGACCCCATGGTCGAGCCTATATGTGGTCATAGCCGAGTCAAAATGCACCAAAAACTTCACATATTTGCCTTGAACCCATGTATGCTTCATGTTGTAACTCTTCCACCACCTTCATCCACTTGTAACCTGACCTTTATGGTTGCCATACCTGACCCAAACCAGAGCCTAGTGTGGTGAGATCAAGCCCATTTGATCATGTGACAAGCTTATGTTGTCGTGTGCAAGTTTTTTGCTTCTAAGGTTTGGTCATCTCTCCTGTTTTGCAACTGTTCTGCAAACTAAAGTTGTTGATTATATTTGTATGTCGATATCTATATTTGTGCTTACGTATGTTATATTTTGTGTTGTTTACAAGGGTCTCCATCAATTCAAATCAAATCTTGCTTGTCGTGCCTTTGGAATCGCTCTTGTGTGTGTTGTTTGTCTCTAGCTTCGTAAAAGGTGAGTCTTTCTCACTCTGACATTTATACTTATGAAATAGTGAATTGATGACAAATGTTTAGTAATATAAAATGTTATGCAAGTTAATGATGATCATATGATATGCTATGCCATGTTATTACCATGTTAAAACTGTTAATTATCACCTGACATCTGATATATGACATTATATTGTGACATTGACATTGTTTATATTGTTTATGCATATATTCACACTGCAAGTTCCCTGTTAGAATAGAATCACTATGGGTTGAAATGATACATACCCGAACGGACTTTAGATTAGGGAAAAATCGTTATGGGCTGAAATGATAGGCCTGAGCGATTTTTATTGTATTTTATTTGACTTGGGATCGCGGGTTTGAAATGATAGAACCCGGATTTTCTTTGTAAACTACGGATTGAAATGATATATATCTGTATCACTTGACCTAGGTTAGAAAATTATATACAGATCCCATGGTATATTTTTAAATGATTTTTATTAAAATATGTATTTTTTTTAAAGTATGAAATTTTGATTTAAAAATATATATTTTATGGTTTTAAGAAAATTAAATATTAAGTCTTGAAATTGTGAATTTAAGTATGTAAATTTGAAGTAATTGTGATTTTTGACTTTAAATTTTATTTTAAAATGTAAATAAATAATGGAAATTAAAGTTAAAGTTTTGAAATGATATTTGAAGTAAAATGTTAAGTTTTATTAAATTTATAAGTTAATAAATAGTGAATTTTAACTTAATAAATTAATGGAGTTTTTAAATTGAATATTTGATCTTAAAATTTTATTGTGATAAATCATATGTTAAAATTATTTAAATGTGAAAATTTGAAGTCTACAAATTTGATTTATAAGTTTAAAATTTGTTAATTGAAGTTTTATTGTTTTGAAAAGTTAAAATAAAATCTGGAATTTTATAGCATTTCCAAAATGTTGTAGTCTTTTGACAGCATTTTAAATGCTGTTGTTTTTGAACTTGACTATGTTTGAAATAACTAAATATCTATTAGGCATGTTATAAATGCCGTTATTCTTGAACTAAACTAGTTTGGAAACTATAAGCTACTATAGTACTGTATAAATGTTGTCGTGGCTTTAATTTGACAATGTTTTGAAATGTTATAAAATTTAACACTGTTTGTGTTATATTTTAAAGTGTTAAATGATTTAACTTTTGAAAATTTATTATTTTATAGTACTGTATAAGGAGTTTTGAATATATTTTAATATTTAAATTTGAATTTTTAAGGAATTTAAATTGAATTTGAATTTAAATAAAGTTTACTTGGTTATGTGTTAAATGGAATGAAATGTAATAAGATAAATGAATTGGTGAATGTGATTTTGAAAGGTGTTTTGTAATGATATTTGAAATAATAAATGAATGATATGTTTGATTTTAAAATGATATTTAGATTTGAATATTTGAATTTGAATTCAAATAATGATGTGATAATGAGGTTTTGAAAGGATATGATATTTTAATGATTTTGAAATGGTTTGGAAATGATTGATCTTTATTTTGATAAAGAATATGAATGTGGAATAATATTTGTTTTTGATTTATTTGATAAAGGAATATTTGAAGTTTATATTCGTATGAAATGATAGTTGGTTTAATTGTAATTTAAGTTTTTTTTAATAATGTTGGATTTATGAAATGAATATTTCAAAACGAAATAATAATGAAATTAGATTTGAGATATGAATATATGGAATTATAAAGTTTAGTTTTGAAATGTGGGATATTAAAGTTTGGAAATATATTAAAACTGGATTGTTTATTTTGTAGATCAAATCTATATTTGAAATTTGTAAGATTTGAAATGTTTTGTTAGAAAACTAAACTAAATTGAAACTGATGGTTTGAATTGAATTAAATTGGAAATTTGAAATTTTGGTTTAATGGAATAAATTTGTAAAGTGTAAAGAATTAAAAGATTGATTTCAAATTTGATTTATAAGTTTAAAATTTGTTAAATTGAAGTTTTATTGTTTTGAAAAGTTAAAATAAAATCTGGAATTTTATAGCATTTCCAAAATGTTGTAGTCTTTTGACAGCATTTTAAATGCTGTTGTTTTTGAACTTGACTATGTTTGAAATAACTAAATATCTATTAGGCATGTTATAAATGCCGTTATTCTTGAACTAAACTAGTTTGGAAACTATAAGCTACTATAGTACTGTATAAATGTTGTCGTGGCTTTAATTTGACAATGTTTTGAAATGTTATAAAATTTAACACTGTTTGTGTTATATTTTAAAGTGTTAAATGATTTAACTTTTGAAAATTTATTATTTTATAGTACTGTATAAGGAGTTTTGAATATATTTTAATATTTAAATTTGAATTTTTAAGGAATTTAAATTGAATTTGAATTTAAATAAAGTTTACTTGGTTATGTGTTAAATGGAATGAAATGTAATAAGATAAATGAATTGGTGAATGTGATTTTGAAAGGTGTTTTGTAATGATATTTGAAATAATAAATAAATGATATGTTTGATTTTAAAATGATATTTAGATTGGAATATTTGAATTTGAATTCAAATAATGATATGATAATGAGGTTTTGAAAGGATATGATATTTTAATGATTTTGAAATGGTTTGGAAATGATTGATCTTTATTTTGATAAAGAATATGAATGTGGAATAATATTTGTTTTTGATTTATTTGATAAAGGAATATTTGAAGTTTATATTTGTATGAAATGATAGTTGGTTTAATTGTAATTTAAGTTTTTTTTAATAATGTTGGATTTATGAAATGAATATTTCAAAACGAAATAATAATGAAATTAGATTTGAGATATGAATATATGGAATTATAAAGTTTAGTTTTGAAATGTGGGATATTAAAGTTTGGAAATATATTAAAACTGGATTGTTTATTTTGTAGATCAAATCTATATTTGAAATTTGTAAGATTTGAAATGTTTTGTTAGAAAACTAAACTAAATTGAAACTGATGGTTTGAATTGAATTAAATTGGAAATTTGAAATTTTGGTTTAATGGAATAAATTTGTAAAGTGTAAAGAATTAAAAGATTGATTTCAAATGTATGATTTCGGAATGTTATGATTTTCAAAGTGTAATGATTTCAAGTATTTTGGTTTCGGAAAAGTTATACATTGAAAGTATTTTGAATTTTTTTAAAGGTGAATATATGTTTGAAATGGAAATGATAAACTATTTGATTTGAATATAGTTTTGAAATAAAATGGTTTTGGTTTCGAAGTATAACTATTTTGAAAGGGATATAGTTTTGAAATGAAATGACTTGATTTTTGAAGTATAAACTATTTTAAAATGGCCATGGCGTTATAATAATGATTGGTTGTTAAAGAGACCGGGATCGGAAGTTGTCATACTCTCTGCCAACTCCGAAAACCACTTTAGCAACTGTGTACGCGGTGGAGATTCCAGAATGAAGTAGGATGGTGGCGACGTTCTTGAGGTGTATTACGTGGACCCAACTCCCACGAATTGGCATAAGGTGGCTAAAACAGGAGCGATCTCGGGCCAAAAGGGGTAGCTCCTCTGGTCGGACACATTCCTTCGATACTATACTCTTACTGGTGATTGATTAGATGACCATCCTCCGATTTTGATATGGGAGTGTGTTCCGAGGTGGGTGTATATGGCTGCTGCGTTACCACCAGCCCGTGTGCGTAATTGGTGTATCTACCCTGGCATTGCCTTGTGTGCCGTGTCACCTACCATACCGAGCCTTTACTACGAGTTTGTTTTTCTCCCGTAGCCTGTGTGGTATCCTTTGACAGTCACCCGGAGTGGAGATGGCATGATATTGGATGGACTACTGGGACTATTATGTGTGAAGGGTGATATGGGTAGCCCGAAACGCTATTTAAAAGTATGTTTATTTTACTTTAGACATTATTATAGTAGCGCAATATTACTACATAGTAAATAGTTTAACGGATCCTTAAAGGATGGGCGATCCCAAGCATCCTTTAAGTTACTGATGCATTTTGTTACTGTTCACTTGAGTTTATTTACAGTTCATAAGTATTTATTTCCCGACTCGAGTGTTTTGTATTTTGCTTTACGCTCGAGTTAGATTGAGTGCGCTAGCATTCAAGATTCACCTTCGGAGTTGGAGCTTTTCTTGAAGATGCAGCCATCTATTTTTCTTTCTGTATCCAGTGATTTTAGTGATGTATTCCGATTTGTACCTGATGTATCTTGTTACTCATCTTGTTTAACTCTGATGTATCTTATTTTTATATAGTAGCTTCATGAACTACTATCTCTTTTATTTCCGCTGCATTATTATTTACTCTGTGTTTGTGATCTGTGATTATGTATTTACTGTATGTTCTGAGATTTGCCAAATTTTATTTACAATGCGGTATTTTGAGCAATTCAAGTCTGACATGTGCGGATGCGAATGGTTGAAAATATCGGGTTATTACAGTTTATGTGCGGCATGGTCTTGCGAGATACCTTTAAATTTTGAAAGGTTCTATAATATTAAAAATGCATATGATTTGAATTCCCTACACTGCTTTACAAGACTAATCTGAATGTTATTTTCTTATAATACTCGGGTCTGACCTGAGTATATTTCTAGACTTAGCTATGGACGCTTTGGAGCTAAAGAAGAGCTGGATGCCTCCAATATTTTATGTATTTTATTTCCGTTGTTTTTTTTGTATTAATCAACAATTATAAGGTCATGCTATTATAACTACCCATACTGATGATAGGTTAGTCACTCTGAATAACGTATGTATATTAAAATTTTCTCTTCGTAAAGATTATTTGGATGTAATGTATTACTCGTCATGATGTGAGATTCTATCCTGTCCTTTCTTTTTCTTTCACCCGAACAATTTAACTTTCCTGCCCAACACGTGAATACTGCGGATGAAATAGTGTCGACTTTTGAGGATCGAAAAGGTGGGTTGCTACGAAGTCTAAATTTATATAGATTTTGTCTAAATTTTGTCTTAAATAAAATCGATAATTTATTTATTTTATAAATAAGTTATTTTTTTATTTTATTTATAATATATAATATATGTATGTGCATTATATATACATATGTTTATACATGTACGAGCAACATAGTAAAGTGCACATGGTTTGATATGCTCGTATATAGATGTTGGGATTTACATTACAATGGACATGTTAGCCCTCTTTATGCATGTGTTTCGTTAATGTATATTTGTGTACATAATAATAATATAAATATATGTATTCATATATGTCTGGATATAATTTTGTCCAATATAAAATATAGTTTGTAAATAAAATTCGTATGATATATTTATGTAAATAAAAAACAGTATAATTACATTTATCAAATTATTTCGAAATTTAATGTAACAAACTAATTTTTAAGTCACTTTAACATATATATACATACATACATATACATACATATACATACATACATATATACATATATATATATATATTTCAAAATCAATTTTTTTTGTTAATATAGATATATACATAACTTTAAAGTTATTTTACATAAAATATATAACCATATGTAACATGTAAATATGTATTAGTATAAATAGTAATTAAAACCAAATTACACACACACACCCTTCTATGCTCATGACCAAAAAATTAATTTTTTACGGCTTAATGTTTATTGAACATTAATTTTTAAAATAATTCCATATGGAAATCCTCTTTTATATATACATGTGTGCGTGTGTGTTTTAAATTCCTGAATCAAAATTATTGATATACTTTTGTATTAGAATTTCATGTCAAATATCTTATGTTAATTATATATATAAATTCAATAATTTCATAACTAAATTTAAATTAGTAAAATACACAAAATATACACTTATATATATTACATATACTTAATACATATATATAAATAAACTTTTTTTATTAAATCCAAAAATATATAAGTGTAAATAAATATTTTGCAAATTTAAATCTTACATTATTTACTATTGTTTAAAATCAATAGTTAATTATTAAATCATTTATTATTAAAATAAATTAAATAAAAGTTTTTTTAATCATTTCCATGAGCTTCTAAGCATGTATAGTTAAAAAAATTTATTTTTTCAATATTTATGTACACATTTATACCATTCATCCGACATGATGACACCAACATATATGATACCGTGATAATAATTAACTAGCTGATTTATATATTTGTATGTGATTATGAATAAGGAATTGTACATTTCACCAAAGCCTTGTTATTACATCTTGAAATGAAGAACAAAACTCCTTAAGTCGGATCCCGTATCCAGAAGTTGCTAGCTTCCCAAACACAGCTACCATTATCAATCGAATATGTTTAATTTTGATGTTTTATAGCCTGCTAATTTGAGCTATGGAGAAGGGATAAGGCTGGCCTAATATGATCTAGAGGGGAGGCAAAAGCCTGAAGAGAAAATGAGGATTATAGTGATTTAAGTAAAGGAGATCCTAAGGAGTAAAATAAAGATCTGGATCCTTGTTTTTCACTTATCTAATCTTCTCTCTTTAATTCAAAATCTAACCCATACTTAGCCGTGATATGGCTAGCCTCCCCTAGGATAATCATGGTCATACTCTATCAAGCCCCATATGAGCCTTAAAATCATTTCAAGCCCGATCAATAATTAATACATTTAAATCCAGTTTATACGTGTAATGGTATTGCATATCAATTAATGTATTTATAACTAGTATCTACTTAATTATTTAATTGTGATCAATAAACTTTAAATAAAATTTTATATTAATATTTTCTAAATAATTTTATTTAATTAATTTATGACAATTATAATTTAATTAAATAGTCTGGTAATAAGGGTATTTAACATTTCGGTTTTGTGATTCTAAGGTTTAAATTCGGCCAGTGATTTATACTGAACAATTCGAATATTCACGCGTCATTTAGCAGATGGTGTGACATTATGCCTATATTTATTGCTTACTTGGTTTTGGTAAAATCCAGTATTACTTTATTAAGTGTTACCCGGTAGTGACAATTGTTTACACTAATTCTCTTTGTCAAAACTATATCTCCGTAGGACTTATGGAATTTGGTAATGGTCAGAATTCCAGTATTGTCCATATTCAACTTTATAGTCTAAATAATTCGTCCTTAGTTCAATAATAACAATCAGTATTAACCAAACTGCTCTGCTTTGGGACTTTGACTTTGAGTTACCTTCATTTCACCGTGATACTAAACTCATATCGTCGAGAAGACGAATTCTCTCATAAATAGTGTTTTACTTCCAATGCTTTCACTCGACTCAACTACCGTCGTTCGATAGACAACATGCTATGATTCAACTAAAGTCAAAGTGGAGTTTCCACATTGAAGCTCGATGGTATTCTCAAGTCTAGAGAGTTCTGTAATATTGTCACATCGATATTTCTATTTGAATTTAGTTTGACCTTAGTTATATTAACCTGCCAAAAACTAGCAAGTGAGTCATTCCATAGTTATCTAATAACTATCAGCACATAACTTCTTGTCACTCCCAACAGTCATGAGCAGTATAGTGTCCAACATTTAGAGTGCGTTATATAGTCTAGTATCAATGAATCTATCGATATCTAGTATCGATATATGTTGATTAGGAATATTTAAAATGGTTTGTTTATTTTATTACGATAAACCACTCATGGTTACAACACATTGTAACTATTATCACAAAAAACATACCATTTATGGATTTTCTATTAAATATACTTTAAATTAAATTAGTTAATTAATACAACACATTATATCAAGTATTTAATAGAAAGAAAATACCTTTTAATTCGAACAAGACGATTATCAAGTTAGATAAATGTAACATCTACATAATTGCCCATAGGGAATACCTTAACCGTGTTTGTCATAACATGCCCTTTTGGACACAAGGATTCAACGTCTAAAAGTGACATTCGAACTATCATCATGTTAAGAAGGACAGATCGTTAGGTTGAAAAAGTTTATAGGTATAGATATAACATAAATTCTAAACATCAATACTTTTAGATCTCATAGCATATGGAATAAAGTAGGTATAATTGAAAGTAAACCAAATGTCTCTGAATAAACAAATAGTGAGCAATACAGGAAAAAAACTAGGGTAAGTGTTTAATAAACAACTGCAAATACAAATAAATATTTGTCTAACTAGTATAACAAGGTATATAAAAAAATGATTGTAGATAAAACAATTCCAACACGCATGGTCTCCTTCTTTATGTATCTTACTCTAGTCACACCAATCTACTACCTTATCAACTGATAAAATAGGTATAAAGGGAAAGATTGATGGGGTCAAACATAGTTTGGTGAGTAAAAATTTCACTAATGTATGATATTAATAATCAGATACATTATCATTTATAATCAATGCAACCTAGTAGTGTTTTTCTGAACATGTACACTTACATCTAACAAGTTAGTCAACTTATACAATATAGTATGATAACCTATAATACACCTATTGTCTAAAAAATAGCTCACACAGATTCCATCCAAGGGTTAAATGTCCGAAAACTAGGTACTAATAATAAATCGAGTATATAGCCTCGATGATAAACCACATATACATGTAATACTTCAAGTATACAGTCTAGATGGTATACCGTTAAACAATACATTGAGTATGAAATCTCGATTGTAAATCGACTATACAATTACACTACCGTGTCATATGTTCCCTATCGTTAAAATGATAGCATACAAGGAACAAATAGAAAATATAGTCTCCTAAAGGTACATCAATCTATTTGACGTAAATCCTACTAATATGGATATCATCATTCTTCCGAGGACCCGCATACTAAAATGTGCAAGTCGTGGTACTAATAATAAAATAAGAGGAATCTAATTCAATATAATCACAAGCCCACATTGAGTGTTATGTTATACATCATTGAAACATCACACAAACTCTAAACATCAACAAAGTGGGAAAGGAATCCTTGAAACTACCATACCTAGTTTATACCAGGTCGAGTATAAATTGTGTTTACCATAGACCATTGATCGATTGTTAAACATCAAAAAATCAATTGTTTGCTTATATTTTTTATTAAAGTGCATCAATCGACTAATTGAATGTCATCGTTCGATTGTCGAAATATTTAGTCAGCCGATGACCTAACTCAGTCGACATTTTCACCCTAAAGTTACAATAGCTTTTCTCGATTTTCCTCGATTTTGCTTTGGGTTTTCTCAAGTGATCGTGGTCAGTTGACCGTTTACTATTATATTAGGTTTTCAGCACTTTATTATCGTTATTTTGCCTATCTCGGTTGTTCATCCTCCAATCTTCTTTCCGGACTTCGAGCATAATTTATAATTCGATATTATTTCCTTTACATCATTTATTCATACTCATTAACATATTTTAATACACCCAAACAATCATTGATTCATCATTTCAATGAACTCATTTTTGATGTAATTTATCAATACGTTCATATAAACTATATTATGATTAATATATCTATAATATTAACTTTTGTTCATTGCAAATGGTACATATCTGCTATACATAATTAAATTTATTTTGATTAAGCTGAGTTTCACATCCAATTTACTCTCCCACCAATTCACGTCAATTTCTTATCGAAGTGACATATAAACCCTTCAATTTATAAAAGTAACAACTATAACTAATCAAATAATCAAATCAGTCTAAATAGTCGTTGTCTCTTTCCAGTTATCTGTTTCTGACGTTTTATAAGAGTATTTAGGATGGAAAAATCTATTTGACATAATGGTAAAGTCAAAATTCCAAATTCCTTAACTTTTTTTAAAATTTCTATATTTTATGTTGAATTACCAAAATACCCTTCTAACTTGATTAATTATTTTTATTAAAATTTGGGGTATTACATTCTTGTCAATACAACTTCATCCCCAAAATTTCAAGAGATGTGAAAAGATAATCGTTGACTCAAAGATACATTAGCAACCATGTGCATTACATGCACTCAAAACACACCACAATGAAAGCAATCTGAATAATATATATCAAATGACATCTAGTTTCTAGTATTTCTAATAATATAAGATGAGATATCTATTTAGATATCCACTATAACTTACATATGGATAATTTTATATTGTGATAGTAATATAAATATAAATAGACAATACACACCCATCAAATCAAACATATGTCATGAACATGACATGTGATAAGTGCATGAATGCTACTGATGTATCCCTTATATGAATGCAAGACCATGGTATAGGCATATAGGAATGCATGCAAAAGACCCTAAAATATAATGATATTTCTATATATATATATATATATATATAAAGTCAAGTCGCATAACAAATCTAACACACCAATCACTTTCCTAATTTAATTAAGCAAACAAAATATGGATAATGTACTGGAAAAGATTAGGGGATAAGAAGCTCTAATCTTCTCATATGGCTCCTAAGTGCTCTTGGCTTGATTATTTCCCCATTGGGCTCAAAAAAATTTAACCACTTTGTTTCATAGTCACTTTATCCATGCTCAATGATACGAGTAGGTGCATGGCAAAGTGACTATTGCTCAACTTCAACCACCTCTGATTGACTCAGCTTGACCATAGTAGCTGAATCTTGTAAACGCTTTTGTAAGTGTGACAAACGTAAACATCATGATATCCTGCCAACATTTTAGCAAGCTTCACCGTATATACTAACTTCTCCACCCTCTTCAATATTAAAAACGACCCTACAAACCTCGGTGACAACTTTTGTGAACTAATAAACCTCATAATGTTCAAGACCTTCACAAAACCATGTCACCAATAAAAAATTCTAACCCTTTATGTCTCCTTTCAGCATACGATTTTTGTCTATCATGTGTTGTTATTATCCTCTTATGGATCAAATCTGCATTCTCTAAGTCTCTTTGATCATCTCTAATTCAAGAATAATCATATTGGAAGTGTTCTACCAACAAGATGAAGATCTACATGGCCTCCCAAACCATGCCTCTAATAGCGTCATTCCAATACTTCCCCGATAGGTGTTATCATAAGAAAACTTTATTAATAACAAGTGTTCTTCCCAAGAACCACAAAATTCCAAAATGCACATCCATAATAAATCCTTTAATGCCCAATTCACCCACTCAGTGTATCCATCTATGTGTGTTGATAGGCTGTACTCAAATTCAATTCAAATTCCTGAAACCTCCTGAAGACTCCTTAAAAACTCACTAGTAAATAGGATCCCAATCATTGGTAAAACTAGAAGGAGATTTGTGTAATTAAACAATCTCTATAACATATAAAGTCGCCAAAGATGGGGCTCTCCTTGTATTTTTGATTGAAATAGAACAAACGTATTTAGTTAGTAAATCGGCAACAACCTAAACACTCTCACTTCCACTTCTGCTTTCAATTAGCCCATTAATAAAATCCACATACATTCCCACTTCCACTACGGGATATCTAAAGGTTTTGCAAATCTATTGGTCTGCTGCGCCTTAATTCTCTAACATGTTAAACCTTTTGAAAAGAACTCTACTCTATGCTTCTTCATACCTGACCAGGAATATGCCTGCTTTATGTATCAATGCATCTTGTCACCCTTGGACAAGTAGTCATCTTAGAACGATGGAACATATAGAGTTCCAAGTCAATTAGCTATGTAATAATCAAACACACAAGCTAATGTATCAATGCAACAACTCCTTAGAATCAATGGAATGATAATTTAAATGACTCTAGTGCTTACCTCTACTTAGTTGCAAAAAACTTCCCGCTAACTTCATATGACTCCCTGACTCTAGTGATCGAATAATTAGAGGGATTCAACTGCCTAATAGCTCCAATCAAAGAGCATGAGTGATCTCTCATATACAGTGGCTTTGGTCAATACGGATACGTTTCAACTAAATACGTTTGAAATTAATAGTATCATTCCCGATGTTGAATAATGTACACGAGTTCTAGAATTGAATAAATCAAATATCAGGAAATCCTAAATAAATGGAATGGGTATCAATATTAAAAAGAAAAGGTTACATACATTTATGTATATATCAAAAAAATACCCACTTTTAAGGCCCATGTAAGGACTCTTCCTGCAACCGATCTTAAAGCACGTCCATAACCTCCAGATTTTTCTCAACTCCATCATCTTTCAAATGAATCAAATAATATTATGGATCTTGACTTTTAGGCAATGGTTGCTAAACTTAGACATAGCAGTACTCCATAATATATACTATATACAAAACATCCCTTACGGACGTCTTGAAAAACACGACTGACTGGCATTCATAGATAGTTATTCCGACAATACCTTAGTCTGACCCAAGCCATTATTTCATACATAACAAACCTAAAGTCAGGCTAGAATATAGCAATGAGTATAATAGTGCAATAATAATAACATATAAATATAGTGTCGGATATATAAAAGTGACATCTCAATCAAACACACGGATGTCACTCACGCCATACAAAATCCTACCCATAATATATTTTCACAAATCAATGATAACACAGTTGTTATGGCTCTATTCATTGTTACTCACAACAACAATTCTAATCAACTGGAATATCATAATCTATCCAAATTATATGAATTGTTTTCATTGTATAAATTCTAACCATCATTTCAAACCATTAATTTAACAATGTTAGCATTTTCTAGTTTTACTTATGAAATTGCTATATCATACTCTCTTTTGTGAATCCCATTAGGATTTTATGTTAATAAATCTCCATAATGGATTTACCCTCTACATAAACTATCTTGCTCAATAAGTCATCAAGGTCTTTTTCACCGATACACTTTCGATCGATTCTAGTGGCTTCCACACGATCCCTATGTTTTCCAATCCTCATAATATTTAAAGTCATGATAAATCTCACCGGTGTAATATTCCACTTAAAATCTCAATCTTATGGCGCTACTTCTCTTCATTTGCATTACATCTTTGGAAATCTTTGATTTCTTCTTTGTCTTGGCAGCATATCGTTTTGACATATTGAAGAGAGATAAGGTCGTGACGTTTTCGGTTGTGAGCCTTGAATCAATCTACTAAGAGGGATGCTAGAAGTTTAGTAGCTAATAATTTGTAACATTCTCATCAAATGTTAAATTTATTTCTTACAAAGAAAATTGGCTTCCCAACATTGTTATTTCTAAAAATGATGCTCCCAAATAAATATCTTGTATAATTGTTTTAATTGATTAAGCAATAGTGCATTCAAACATTTCAATTCAAATATAATAAATCACACATTCACATTAATATCAATACGATATAATAAACTTACATACAATATCATGGGGGGAAAACACTTCATAATCTTATACTTGTATTTCTAAAATCACTCGAATTCATTCAAACATACAATTCATCCATTTAACTTGCATTTTATTCATAGCATTCTTAGCAATTCACTATATACTTTACATACTTGACATGTTAGTCAAAGCCAAGTGTTATTCGTTCTATTCAAATTTTATCAAGCAATTTTTCGATCATTTATCTCAACATGAGTAATCTAGCCTAGCATAGGTGAACTATCAACATTCAATCATTTGCATCAAAATCAAACAAATTTTCTATTTACTCGATTTTAAACTTATATCTCATAATTTCATAAAATATATACTCGTGGTTTCCAAAATATATACACATATACTTAGTATTTCATTCTTTAAAATTGTGTTGTAACCCTTTTAAATTTGACCAAGTATCATTCAGTACCATTTAAATCAAAATCATATATCAGCATTAAATTAATTCCAAATTCATTTATAAAAATCTCTCGATATCATTTTGAATAATTCTCCAAAATTCTTTTATAGAAAAGCTTATATATTTAAACCACTCATCTCATATGTTTTTAATTGAAACTCAAATTATTTCTAAAATAAATTTACTTCATTTCATAAAAGCTTTTCTAATTTAAAAACTCTAAAAATATATTCATATTATATATTGGATTTAAAATTCAAACTGTATTTAAATCCCATTATTTACATGTTGAAAATACTTCATATTTTAACTCCATTATTTCAAAACATTTCAAAATCATTATACAAAACTTTTTTATTTATCAAACTCATCAAATTCTTTTTAAACAATTTAAATGTAAAAAAAAAAATCTCCTTTTCTATTTAAATTCAAATAAATCAAAAAAACTTGAACAAAAATTCAAGTTTTTACATTTCTAAAATATTCTTTTTATTTTTAACTTATTTTAAAAATCTATATAAGTTCGAAGTATTCCAACTTTAAAACTAATAACAAAATATATCATTCTTCTTCTAAAATTAAAAAACAAAGTAAAATTAAAAAATATTTCTAATCCATATATAGCCTAGTTCAATTATCAAATTCTCATCCTATCAATCCTTAAATAAGTTTTCAGGTGAAGCCAAAAGCAAGGAAGTAAGGAAGAAGATGAATAAGAAAGATGAAAATAAATAAATAAAATCTGGCAAAGGTTCAAGGCATTACTACCCTGAAAAACCACTGGTGGCTTCGACGGTCGATTGGTCATGATGATGTTTTGGTAGTAATGTCCAGAACGACATCCATTCTAGTCATCATTTGTTGGTGTTAGATGGCCAACTTCGTTTGAGCATCCTACCCTTCGTTCTGCAATCTCCTAGAACCCAAACATTTGCATATATTCAATATTTACTTATGGCATATCTTGGTTACACACATACAATAAATGTATCCCACTCAAGAACATCGAAAACAAGTAATTTCCACATTTATATTTATTACTAAAGTTATTAAAGAAAATATACTCACATATATACTTTGTTTGATGAAGAACCCAAGCACCGAAATGTAGTGAGAAAAAAGACGACTACATTGATGACTTCTTGCTTTCTAGAGGAAAAAGAGGAAAGAACATGGAGTTTATATAAGTTTGGAAGGAAACTTAAGGTTTGACGAATTATAAAAGTTAAGTTATAATAATCATAAAAATAAGTATAAAAAGCATGGTTCAATGAAAATTTAATTTCACATTTCAATATATTCATACCCTTAACCATCTTATGACCCGAACCATCTTTAAATACCTGATTAAAAACCCACTCAAGGCATTTTATCCAAATTTTAATTTATTTTTATAATGGTTTTTCTTTTAAAAAATATTACATTCCAATTTAAATAGTTTCAAAATAATTATTTTATTTTCCAAAATAATTCCAAAATTTATCAAATATTATTTGCTTTGCTAAAATAAATTTCCAAACCATTTTTAGATTTTTAAAACACAACTTAACTTCAAATTTGAACTTTTAAATCTTTATTTTTCAAATAAATCCTTAAATCGGTTTTATTGAATTAAATTCAATAAAATTATGAAAATTATTTTCTAAATTTGTTTATAAATTTTCTCAACCTTTTACTATGTTAAAATAATTTTCCATCACTCAAATCCATTTGAAATTCAAATTTCTTCGATTCAAATTCTAAAAATTCATTTACGCATCAAAATTACAAACTAATATCCCATATATATATATATATATATATATATATATATATATATATATTAGAATCAATCAAATAGCAAGATGTGATAGACTCCCTTCCTTAAATAATTGCATACTTACAATTAATCGAAGTGTACTATGGCCTATTTTTACTATATCGTTCATCAAAACAACAGAACTACTACTAATCAATTAATCAAAACCCAACATCCATTACTCGGTTAAATTAAATAAATACATACCTAACGAGTTAAACTAATTGATTTGGGTATGCTGCATAGTTCTTCGTCCTACCATACATAATCTTCAGGGTTACTTGACCAAAGAACTTTCCCTGGTGGTTCTTTAACAATATCCCAGTCTTAACTACACCCTGATATCTCAAGTAATTATATCAAAAACCCTTTATAGTTCAGTTCAGTTGAACTGTATAACATGAGTACTCTTGGTGAGTTGATCTACTATTACATAACTATTCTCATTTTCATTGTGGCTTCAAAAAAAATCTCTATTCTTTTGGTACTCTTTCTTCACTAACTAGCATTTAACACGCTGCTTCATAAGGTTGCCAATATCCTTTTGCATATATTCCAACAGCATATTCTCTTTTTTCCTCAATAAATTTTTATTCAACTAGGACACATAGAAAATATAAATCGATGATGCTCATTGAGAATCTCTTTCCATATATTAACTATATTAGATATACCTATCCTTTCCTTCTTTATATCCTAGACTTCCACTCGAGCTTAACTCGAGCCTACCAAAATTTTCAGAATCATTAGTGCTACATAATTTTCCAATTTATTTTGTCACATTTAGATCACTGCTCTAATAAATTTCGATTCAAGAAGTTTGACCTAATCTTAATGCTGGTTAATATAATATTTCTCCTTTACTCTTTTAAATTAATGATATTAGGAAAACCATAATTCTAATTCCTTTAATTTTAGTAATTTTTTTACTCAAATCTTTCCTTGGTTAAGAAATTTGTCGAATGATTGAATACCAAAAATTTAATCAAAACTAAATTCCGTTGCCTTCTAAGCTGTAGATACACGCTGATCCAATTAGAAAAATATTTAACTACTAAAATTTATCTAATCTCGGTTTCTTAAGATTCCATAGACAATGGAGAATAATTCGGTCAAATAATTAATACTCCAAATGCAATCAAATAAATTCTTTGCAATCAGAATACTCAATATAGAGTAATTGAGTGCAATAAACCTTTAGTTATCCCTTTCTTAGAATAATTCCTTTTACTCATAATATTGTTATGTCGAAATATCTCATTCATGTGTTTAGAAATCCCCATGGATATGCTGGATATGGATATCGACTTGAATTCATAACCACTCAATGGATAAGTTAACAAATTCAAATTACCAGTATTGTTCCCAACACATAAAATAAAATTATTTAATCCCTTTTGGTTCACTTGGAATAATCACTGGTTTTTATTTCATTTAGATAAATAGGCTCAATGTTTAGGAGTAATAATTTTGTCTTAAGCTACTTCACCTAGATTTAAGTGGGTTTATAATCCTTTGAGTGATAACTCCTCCTTCTGAGTCCATATTCTAAACAAAAATTATGAAAACAAAAACTATTGAACTTGCAATGCATTCATACAAAAGCTTAAATAATTAATTACGCATAGTTAGATACAAATCTATTAGTTTCCATTGTACACTTTGGTCACTATTGGGTCTTTCTAATCAGATTCATTTCATTACATTTATCTTGATGACGTGTCTCTATTATGAAATTTAGGTTAAGGTCTTAAACATTTTCCATAATCGAATCATTGCCAATTTATTTTAAAATCACTAAAGCAAAAATATTCTTTCACTAAATCCAACATTGCAAAATCATTCTTAAGGAAGTGTACCTTTTAAGACTGAGACTTGCTTCTCTTCATACTATACAAAACTTAGTTCCTCTATAGTGAACACCTTACCCTTGTCCTTTGGGCTACTTGCACTGTCTGGTTATATGATAGATTTTGTTACAGTTATAACATTTCTTTAATAGATCATATTTTCTATTTCTGCATTCAGTTGAATAATGACCTCTATTTCCGCAAGTGTGATATCCCAGAAATTTCAAGCAATTAAAAAGTGATAATCTCTTTTATAAATTATTTAAAATTGGCAAAATTATTTTTTTAAACAAATAATAGTGGATTGTTTATATATATAAATATAAGTAAATTTTAAATAGAAAAAATTATTATTTTCACAAATTAAATTTGTGTTTATTTAAATGTATATAATTATATATGTGAGTTGACTTTAAATTCGGATTTGAAATTCAAAAGGTCATTATCATAAAATAAATTAGATTTTAAAAATATTATATATATATGTAATTTTTTTAGAATATAGTTTGTTTTATATTATTTTCTTTAAAGGATTTTATTTATATAAATTAGGAAAAGTATTTATAAATAGTAAATTTAATATAATTTTTTTATAAACCATTTAAAATTAATTAACAACATGCGTAATTACACATGTAAGTTAAATGTCTACAATTTAACAAATGTAAGATGATAAACTAATGTAAATGACAAATGTTAGATTATTAAACAAGTGTCACCAATTTATTTTATTTTATATTTTCTTTGTAAAAATCATAATTAAGTCTATATATGCATCTATCTCTTCTCTTCCACTTCTTTTTCCTATCTTCATTTCAAAACTCAAAGAAAAAAAACCTGTAAACATTTCAAACCAGATCAAAACAAAAGGCCTGTAAACTTTCTCAAGCCATAAGTTAATTCAAAACAGTAATCTTTTCAAAAGCAACAACTCTTTTCTACTTGATCAAGGAAAGATAATTTCAACATCAATGTTTTAGTTCATCAAGTTAAATCATCCCAACAACAAAAATTTCCAGTTCAAAATCAAAGCAAGTTTCAAGCATTTCAGTTTTCAAAATCAAAGAAAACTCTTGTTTCAAAGCTTTCTGTTCATCTTTTAACTGGTGAGTAAACATTTTATTAAAGCTTAAGTAAATGGAAATCTGTTGCATGTGAATTCCTGGAATGAATTGTGCTTTGCATGTATATATATAAGTGTGAAACCTATATATTTGAATGTGTTAGAAGTGTGTATGTCTGTATGCATATACACACACACACACACACACACACACACACACTCCTGTTCCTATTTAGAGGGTTAAAATCTTAATAAAATCCAAATCTCTCCATCTAATCTCTGATACACTTTAGTATTTAAACAAAATATGTTTGTTTAAACATAAATTAAGGTTTAAAAATATATTTAAGCAAAATAAGTTTGTATATCTCTGGAAATCAAGAAATTACAATGGAAACTTAAACATGTTGAAAATTCAATCATCAAAATACTTTGATTCATTTATATAATCTTCATCACTATCAAGAATTATGATTTTTAAGAGTTAAATCCAGATTTTTAAGGACAAGTTGAGTGAGAAATTCGAAGTTGACCAGAAAATGAATTTTGAGGCTTTTTTTGCGATCGATGGGTGGAAAGGCCTCGGGATCGCCACTGAAGGAGGCCAGGGTGAAGGCGAGCTTAGTAAAAATGTCAGGTAGTTTTATTACCCACCGCGGCGGTGGCATCTGGTCGGATTAGGGTTTAACCCTAAGTTTGGTCAAGGTTTGGAATTGGGCAACTGCGTTGTCTCTCTGGCATTGGAATTCATCGAACTTAGGGGGATGGAAGCATGGAAGGCTGGTGAGGGTATGGCCGGATTTTCAAGGATACTGGTGGTCGGTATTGTGGGTTCAAGGAAGGTTTCGGGCGATGAGATTGGTTCTAGGCTTGATCAAGTAGCTCGATTTCGATTTAGTCTTTATAGTGAAGATTGGGTGATCGAGATTGTTAGTAGAGGTGATCGTCGATGAGTTGGAGGTGTCAGCGATGGTCAGAGCCCCAGCGATCAACGGTGCATGTGCACATGGTAGGCCGGTGTGTTAGAGTTTGGGAAGAAGGGTGAACTCGAAGGAGTACTCGGGGGAAATTTGGTTTTGCTCGAGCTCGTCTTCGTGTCTTATGTGAGTATTAAATCATGTTTACAACTTTAAAGTTTTAAACTAACCAAGTTTTTTAAAAAAAAAGAAAAGGGAAAGTCTTGGGTATGGGCTCGAGTATTATTCGGGTTGGACCCAAAGCAAAATTTAGCCTTTTTAAAAAAAAAAAAAATATAAGCAATTTTTAAAATTTAAAATAAACTTAGTTTTGAACTTTTTCTTAAAATTATTCTTTTATAATAAATGTTTTTAGAAGTCGTATAATTTGTTTAACTTGAATTTTTTAGGTTAAAATTCGTAAATTTTTTAAATCTTAATTTAGAAATAAAATTATGTAGTTAATTGAAAAGTAAATGTTTAGATTTATATGTTAACGATAAT
The DNA here is from genome assembly GCA_030765085.1 of Allium cepa. NCBI lineage: Eukaryota > Viridiplantae > Streptophyta > Magnoliopsida > Asparagales > Amaryllidaceae > Allium > Allium cepa. Next base: position 562,470,165 of record CM060938.1, read on the forward strand.
TAAGTAATTAATAAAGATAAATGATTTATCTTAAAAGTTTATTAAGTTTTTAATGATTTAGGATTAATTAAATAAATAATGTAATTAAAGAGTAATTAATTTAATTAATTAATGATAAAGGATTTATTACTTAATAATTAAGGGTTATAATTAATTAATTAGAGATTAATTAATTGATAATCAAGAATTAATTAATTAAGTAATTAAGATTAATTAATTTATAATTAGGGATTTAATAAATTAAGTAACTAAAGATTAATTAAGTTGTAATTAAGCATTAATTAATTAAGTAATTAGAGATTAATTAATTAATAATTAGGAATTGATTAAATGGTAATTAAGGATTAATTAATTGTAATTAAGGGCTATTAATTAATAATTAAGGTTCATTAATTAATAGTTAAGTATAGTTAATCAGTAATTAAAGATTAATTAATCAATTTATAAGGTAATTAAGGAATGATTAATTAATTGAATGGTTTGAAATTAATGATTGATTAAGCAGGGTCAGGTGATTAATTCTTAAGTAATTAATTTAATTTAAGTTAATTAAATTAATTATGGTATGGATTAATAAGTCTTGCTTATGGATGATTGATTGAGTAGAATGTTTGGATTGATTGATATCTATAGTATGATAATTTGTGATATTCTGTGATGTGATATCCCTTGGATATAATCTGTGATAAATGTGTGATATTTATACGTGGTGAATGCTGTGTGAATTCAAAGTATTAAATTTTCTAAAACCTTAAACAACTTGGCCTTTAAGAAACATTTAGATTTCGATGAGACCGAGATCAGATATCAAGTTTGATTATTCGAAAACCACATCGATCCAAGTTAAACGATAGGTCATGAAATCTCAAGTGAAAATCGAGATGGAGATTCAGAGTGCAAGGGTTATAGTCGTTAACTCTGAGGGTGATTCGAAAATGAGTGTAATAAGATAATGCCTTCGGCTTCGATTGAACCGGAACGAACTTGTATGGATGAATGCTATCAGGCCGTCGTCAATGGAGGACGATGAGCATTCCAAGTTAAGTATTCTATAAAGGTAATCGTAGCCTCAAGCCTCATCAACCACGAATGGCTAAAACAGGAGAGGTGCATATAAGGCTATGTAGGTAGCACCCAAGTAGGATAAGATTTTTCCCTGTCTAGAGGTACATATTTATTCGGCTGTGTGGGCGGTTGTTGGCCACAACCGCGGGGTTGTCTTATTCAGACTATCCAGTAAGTGGTAGCTCCGGCTTTGTGATGCAGGGTATCAGGGTGGATCCTCGGTACGGTGATCTAGATCACGTACTGTGACGGGCGGTACCCTAGTACCCCTGCCATTGTATGGAATCCATTCTCCCTACTCGTCTTTTACGGTTTTGATTGTAGAACCCACTTTGTGGTTAGTATGTTGGAATTTAATGAATGTAACAATTTTGGCTATGTGAATATTTATTTGAAAAACCCACACTATTATAATATAACTGGATTTCCTATCAAATTTTTTGGTTATTGTAAGGGAAAAACTAGTCCGTGTTTATTTCCGGAGAGTCTTACGAGATACCTTTTATTTTCAAAGATTTTTCAAGTTAAACAACTTAACCGTTTACTCACACCAGACCCATTTCTGACCCGGAGTTTATTTTGTTTTTCTTAAACTCTTGGGTACTCAAATTTTTATGAGTAGCCAAGTGATCAGGTTTTACTTGACGAATTTTGAAAATGCTTGGAGTAGGAGTCTTGGCGTAGCTATATATTTTTCCGTTGTGACGTATCTTTTGTCTATAATATTTTGGAATGTAATGGATAGACAGGTCTTTACGACCGTCTAATGAGATGATGTTGTGTATCTGTGTAACTCTGATGTATATTAACTATGTAATATCTATGTGAAATATTATATTTTGTTCCATTTCCGCTGTGAGATTCTGATGATTGTTGTTCTTTCTTTCTATCTATTTTTTTTCTACCTATTTCTTTCTTATTGATGATACGTCTTTCTGTCAAATGAAAGGCGGGTCGTCACAGTTGGTATCAGAGCATAGGTTGAGATAATACCTAGGCTTTAGAGTAGTGTCTATCTTGAGAGCGCGTATTTGTAATTTTTATATAATTATGTACCTATCTAAATTTGTCGGGTTACCTGTCCAGGTTTCCAACATGAGTTCAAGAGGAAGGAGAGGCAAAGTTGTAGGGAGCATGATGACCAATAATGGAAGAGGTCAAACTTTAGCGAGGTTGTGAATTCAACACCGCCTCGAGTAAGTTTTGCTGTTTTGCGCAAGGATTTCACAATCTAGGAGGAAGACCTTTTAAAGGATTGGAGTCCATTATAGAAGTTCAAGCTTGGTTATGCTCATGCAAGTCCATTTCTAAGAGTTTGGATTTATCTGACGAGCAGAAGAGAGTGATGGCATCGTGGCAACTTCAAGACGGAGCTGCAACTTGGTGGGATGCAGTTACAGCAAATATTTCAGAAGACGATATTTCTTGGAGTAAGTTTAAGGAATTGTTTGAGGAACAGTTCATGCCTACAACCAGGAGGACTCGTCTATTTAGAGATTTTCTGGATCTAAAGCAAGGGAGTATGTCGATTTCAGAATATGAGAAAAATTTAATGAATTGTCTCGCTACAGACCTGGTCTGATCGACACGCCCCTTAAGAAGAATGAGATGTTTGTGCAAGGAATGAGGCCTGAGTTCCATGAGAAGATGATGGCATACCTTAAGGGATCTTTTATGGAGTTAATCGACATGGAATTGAGATATGAGGAGCTTATGAACAAGAAATCATTGGCATCTGCAGCAGCACCAAGTGGAACTTTTTCCAATCCAAATAAGAGAAAATTCAACCCAAATTGGAAGAAGCAAGGCAAAGGGAAGCAGGGAGAAAACAATGGACCTCGTAAGTGCTATGTGTGTCAGCAAGAGGGTCATTTGGCTAAGTAGTGCCCCAGAGGTAGATCTCAGCAGCAGCAGCGTCAGAGTGGACCGAGTTCAGCATTGGTTCAGAAGTCCTTATGTTTCAACTGTCATCAACCGGGGCACATGGTGAAGTCTTATTCACTTCTTTAAAAGGCCCAGCATAACAAGGTGTTTGCTCTTGAAGGTGGTCCATCAACTTCTTCTTCTAAAGGTAAAGGAGTTTTGGAAGGTACTTTGCTTTTAGATGGCAATTTTATTAGAGTTCTGTTTGATTTCGGTGCATCTCTTAGTTTTGTTTCTTTGGATTCGGTAGAGAAGTTTCATCTTTCCCCTAGTTTGGTAGACCGCCCTATTTTTGTATCTAATCCTATAGGCATAGTGACCAAGTGAGATGAGATCTGTAGAGACCTAAGGATTTCTTATCGGTCTCATAGTTTTTCTTGCGACCCATTTGTATTGGATTTCAAAGGGTTTGACCTTATTCTGGATATGGATTGGTTGGATAAATATAAGGCTGTTTTGATTTGTTAAGAGAGAACTGTGAATTTGGAAACTGAGTTAGGAAGGATCGCAAAAGTGACTTGCGATAATTCCGGAGTTCAATTAAGTAATCTTGTGCATGGAATCGAGGCATCTTCAGAAGGTGTAGAATCCATCGAAGTGGTTAGAGATTTTTCGGATGTCTTCGAGGAAGTTAAAGGATTGCCCTCGCATCGGGAGATAGTGTTTCGGATCGATTTGGTTCCGGGAGCAATACCTGTTGTTCAGCCCAGTAGAAGGATGGCGCCGAGAGAGAGAGAAGAGCTGGTGAATTAGACCCAAGTTTTCTTAGAAAAAGGTTTGATCCGACTCAGTTTTTCTAGTTGGGGTTCTATCGTAGTGTTTGTGACCAAGTCGGAAGGGTCTTTGAGATTCAGTGTGGATTACTGGGCGTTGAATAAGCTTACTATTAGGAATAAGTATTCGTTGCCCCGTATAGACGATCTTTTTGATCAACTCCATGGAGCTTCTTTTTCTCTCAGTTAGATTTAGCTTCGAGTTTCTACCAGTTAAGGGTAGCTGAGGACAGTATACCCTTGACTGCGTTTAGGGGAACTAATTGTTTCTATGAGTGGTTGGTTATGCCTTTTGGGCTGACCAACGCTCATGTCTATTTTATAGATTTTATGAACTGAGTTTTCCGGGATGTGTTGAAAGTTCGTACTCGTGTTCATCGATGACATTCTTGTCTACTCTAAGTCTGAAGAGGAGCACAAGCGACATTTAGGGATAGTGTTGGAGACTTTGAGGAGGCATATTCTGAAGGCTATGTTTTCGAAGTACCATTTTTGGAAATCGAAAGTCAGATTTTTGGGGCATATTGTTTCTAGAGAGGGTATTTCTGTAGATCTGACCATGGTAGCTACTATTCAGGAGTGGAAGCAACCGCACACTCCGATAGAAGTCCATAGTCTTTTAGGTTTGGCAGGGTACTACAGGAAGTTTATTAGGGACTATTCTAAGATTTCTTCGCACTTAACCAAGTTGATTCAGAAAGGAGCAACGTTTAAGTGGACCCCCAAGTGTGAAGAAGCTTTCTTGGATTTAAAGGCAAGGCTGACCAGTGCACCTGTTCAAGCTATTCCTGATGGTAAGAGTAAGTTAAAGGTCTACACGGATGCTTGTGGAGCTGGGCTGGGTGCGGTGCTGATGTAGAATGGGAAGGTGATTGCGTATGCGAGCAGGTAATTGAAGCCACATGAAAGAACTACGCTACGCATGATCTGGAATTTTTGGCCATCGTCTTTGCTTTGAAGATCTGGAGGCACTATCTGTTGGGAGAGAAGTTCGAGCTTTTCACGGATCATAAACCTTTCAAGTACCTTTTCTCCCATAAGGATCTGAATTTGAAGCAGATGAGGTGGGTAAAATTTTTGGCATCTTATGATTTGGATATCCTCTATACTCCAGGGAAAGCGAATGTAGTGGCAGATGCTCTGAGTAGGAACGCACTTCTGTCTATATTGGAAGTTGTTCCGTCTCTTCTGGAAAGGATTGAGAGTAAGCAAGGATCAGATAGAAGATTAAAAGGAATCATTAGAAGAGTCAAGAATGGTCAGTGTTCCAGTTTTGAGATTGATGACCAGGGGACTTTGAGGATCAACGGAAGGATTTGTGTTCTGAATTTCAAGGATTTGAAGCAAGAAGTTTTATCAGAGAGTCATCGCTCCTGGTTGAGTATCCACCCAGGGATTTCAAAGGTGTATAAGGATATGAAGAGAGTCTTCTAGTGGAAGGGCATGAAGAAGGATATTGCTGATTTCGTAACTGGATGTGCGATCTGTCAGCAAGTGAAAGGTGATCAGCAGAAGACCGCAGATTTGTTGTAGCCTTTGAAAGTTCCTAAGTGGAAATGGGAAAAGATATCTATGGATTTTGTAAACAGTTTTCCAAGGAACAGAAAGGGAAATGAAGGAATATGGGTAATTGTAGACCGGTTGACCAAGAGCGCCCATTTTATTCTGGTTAAGGCGACCAGATCTGCAGCGTCTTTGGCAGAGATTTTCTTAAAAGAGATTGTTAGACTGCATGGTTTTCCAATCAGCATAGTAAGTGATCGTGACCCAATCTTCACCAGTAAATGTTGGGAGGCTTTGCAATCAGCTTTAGGTACGAGATTAATTTGAGTACAGCCTATCATCCCCAGATCGACGGACAAACGGAAAGGCTGAATCGAATTCTTGAGGATATGCTGAGGGCTTGTGTTTTGGATTTTGGTGGATCTTGGGTGGACCATCGGCATTTAGTGGAATTCTCGTACAATAATAGTTATCAGGCACATATCAAGATGGCACCCTATGAAGCTTTGTACGGGAGACCTTGTAGATCACCATCCTGTTGGGTAAAGTCAGAGATTGTCTTGTTCTTGGTCCAGATTGATCTGTGAGGCATCTGCAAAGGTGGAACTTATCAAGCAGAGAATGAAAGCAGTGCATGACTGCCAGAAGAGATATGCAGACAAGAGACGAAGACAATTGGAATTCGAAGTTGAAGATTTGGTCTTTGTCAAGGTTTCCCCGATTAAAGGTGCGATAAGATATGGAAAGACGGGAAAACTTGCCCCAAGGTATATTGGTCCATTCCGAGTCCTTGAGAGAATTGTTGCTGTGGCCTACAAAATTGAATTGCCAGTCCGTATGGCTGAAATTCGTAATGTTTTTCACGTATCTCATCCGAGGAAATACGTGCACGACCCATCTCTTGTTGTGGAGCCAGTAGTGCAAGAAGATTTAGAGATCGAGCCTAACTTATCTATAGTCAGGCATCCAGTCCAGATAGTTGATCAAGATGAGAAGCAACTCAGAAACAAGGTGGTGAAGCTGGTCAAGGTGCAGTGGAGCGAGGATCCCAGAGATTTTACTTGGGAAACTCTGGATAGTTTTAGGAAAGCCTATCTGAAATTGTGTCCGGATAGCTAGTAATGTTTGTTTGAATGAATTGTTTGTTTGGATTTTAGTGTATGAATGATGTGTATGCTTGGATTGTTTGAAATAAAAGTTTTGGATTATCTTTTGCTTTTAAATTTCGGGGATGAAATTCCTTTAAAGGGGGAAGAATGTGATATCCCGGAAATTTCAAGCAATTAAAAAGTGATCATCTCTTTTATAAATTATTTAAAATTGGCAAAATTATAATTTTAAAACAAATAATAGTGGATTGTTTATATATATAAATGTAAGTAAATTTTAAATAGAAAAAAATTATTATTTTCACAAATTAAATTTTTGCTTGTTTAAATGTGTATATTGTTAGGAACTGAGTTGATGATGTTTTGATGACAACAACCTTATTTAGTTATTATACTTTACTTTATAAAATATATACTAACATTTCCATATAGATATATATATATATATATGTATATAGGAAGTATATGCAGGTATCATCGAAGAGTGATCAGTATAAAGACTCAAGCATCAAGATGAAGATTAGAGATTCAAGATTCAAGACTCTAGAGAATCAAGATTTCAAGATCTCAAGATAAGTGTCTAGTATTTTGTTAAAACTTCATAATAGCACTCTCATCTTTCTTCCAATTTTCTTTTGGGATGGAACCCAATTTCTATCGAAACCAGTGGCTTACAAACCCACGACAAGTAGCTTACAAACCTATGACAAGTGGTTTACAAACCCACGAAAATCAAAATCATTTAAACTAATTTGTACAAGTTCTCGATTCCTATGGAGGAGCTCTGTAGGAAGGTTCTTGCAATTTCAGTTTGAATAGATTTTTCAAAATGTTTTTAAATCTGTTTTCAAAATGTTTTAGCTTTCAAAATCATGTTTTCAAAAATATTTTCAAACCTTGTTTTAGCCTTGAAATATTCCTCTATTCTGATTTTAAAAAATTCTATTTGTAAAACATCAAAACTTATTCTGATTTTAAATATTACTTATATAATTGACGGTCTATATCAATTATATATATCTATATACATATATATATATTTAAAATAATGTTTTATATTCAATCTCTATCTCAAAATATTTTTTAAACACTTTACTTTGCTTCAGAGAAGTTTCAACTTGTTTTAAATTCAATTGTCCTTACAAAACAACATATCTATAATTTTGAACTAAGGGATGTCGACATAAGGGGATACCCCATGTCGACATGGTGACAGTTGGATTCAAAATTCAATTTTCAAAAGAAGTGTCCATTCGTTCGAAAACCTTTCGCCAATGGTTATGACTGTTGTGCATCTATATAAAGGCTTCCAAAACGAATTTTTTTAACAACTACTTTCTTATTTTCTTCACTCTTTCTTCTCCACCATTCCATATCCATAAAACTTCATATTTTCAAGATCGTGCCATCATTCTGCCAAATTCTCAATAGGAAATCATTTAGATACTCTCTCTATTTGATTCTCCATCATTCTACTAAAGACCAAAGTGCTATTCAGAGTTATAGGATCAATTTGTATTCAAAAAGTCCATAGAGTCTATCCATTCAAAAGGATTGTTATTAGAAAGTATTAGGGTGATCTTGTGTCCCGAAAATCAAGAGAGTTTACCCCAGACTCAGAGATAGGAGGGTTCCTCAAGGCCTTAGAAATTGAGGGTTGTAATTTGGATATTGGCTTATAAAAATATATACAAGGATATTTCCTTGGTGCAGGACTGGATGTAGGAGGATTCCGAACCAGTATAAAATCCGGTGTGTTCTTTCCTTTTACTTGCTTTACTTTACTATTTGCATTTGTTATATGTTCTGTGATCATTCTGTGTTAGAATTCTGTTTAGATTTGTGTTGAAAGTTTTAATTTAGTCATATAGTTCATATATTCTTTAAAACACTATTCACCCCCCTCTAGTGTTATTTCTGCCTTAAGATCCTTAATCCGCATCCCTAACAATTGGTATCAGAGCATTGATTTTCATTGTTTTCATAATCTGAAACTTGAAAAATACAAAAATGGCATTTTTGGAAAATTGTGTTAAAACTGTTTTGAATCTATGCATTTCATCAAAGTATCATAAGTCTGCATATAGTTATTTTGAAAAATCAAGTTATCTACCGAATTGGTGTGTTATGCAGGGACAGACATGTTATATGGCTTTTGACGAATCAACACCCAATGGACAAACTGTGCAAACTGAGAAAGATAAATGGATACTTGATAGTGGCTGTTCGAGGCACATGACTGGAAATCCCGAGATACTCAAGGACATTACTTATCAAGATGGTGGATTAGTCAATTTTGGTGACAACTCTAAAGGATATGTGGTTGGCGTCGGCAATGTCGGTAACTCTAAAACTTTACTTATTTCTGATGCTTTATTAGTTAGGAACTTAAAACATAATCTGCTTAGTATAAGTCAACTTTGCGATAAAGATTTTAAAATTAAATTTGGAAAAGATAAATATCACATTGAAGATGATAAGTCTAATATAATTTTTGAAGGTATTAGGAAGAAAAATATTTATATCCTTAGTATGAAAATTTCAAATGATAATCTATTTCTTTTGGTAATACAAGTGACCCTTGGATTTGGCATAAAAGATTTGGCCACTTGAATTTCAAATTATTATCTAGGATATCAAAACTTGACTTAGTTAGAGGTCTACCCAAGTTAAACTTTAAAGTAGATAGTATTTGTAATGCTTGTCATTTAGGTTAAGAAAAGTTCATTTAAATTAAAAGATGCTATTTCTACCTCTAGTCCTCTAGAATTACTTCATTTAGATTTATTTGGTCCATCTCAAGTTCAATCAATTAACCATAGTAAATATGTTTTTGTTATAGTAGATGATTATTCAAGATATACTTGGACAATCTTTTTAAAACATAAAAGTGATGCTTTTGAAATATTTAAAAACTTTTCTAAAAGAATTCAAAAACAACATTCTTTCAAAATTAAAACTATTCGAAGTGATCACGGTGGTGAATTTGAAAATGAAAATTTTTAGAATTTCTGTACTCAAAAGGGAATTACTCACAACTTTTCATTTCCAAGAACTCCACAACAAAACAGAGTAGTAGAACGTAAGAATAGCACGATTCAAGAGTGTGCTCGTACAATGCTTTCTGATAGTAATTTACCTAAACATTTTTGGGTTGATGCAATTGCTACAGCTTGTTATATATTAAATAGAATTTTAGTTAGACCATTAACAAATAAAACTCCATATGAATTACTTTATAATAAGAAACGTATAGTTGCTTATTTTAAAGTCTTTGGGAGTAAATGTTTTATACTTAATACAAAAGATAATTTAGATAAATTTGAACCAAAAGCTGATAAAGGATTCTTTATTGGTTATTCTAATAGAAGCAAAGCATTTAGAGTTTTTAATTTAAAAACTAATACTATTGAAGAAACTATGCATGTTTCTTTTGATGAAAATCTTAAAGATATTGTACAAATAGATGATGAAGAAGATTTTATAAATTTAAATCAATCTAATGAAACTATTAGTGAAATAAATCAACCTAATAAGAGATTTAAAATATCAAAAGATCATCCTATAGAAAATGTTTTAGGAAATATTGAATCTGTAGTAAGTACTAGAAATCAATTAAGTAGTATGAGTAATGTAGCCTTTATATCAACAATTGAACCTCAAAATCCAAAGGAAGCATCGTCTGATGATTCATGGATTCTTGCTATGCAAGAAGAATTGAATCAATTTACCAGAAATGATGTATGGGAACTTGTTCCTAAACCTGAGGATAAAAGTATAATTGGAACTAAATGGGTTTATAAAAATAAAATGAATGAACTCGGTGAGGTCGTAAGAAATAAAGCTCGTTTAGTCGCGCAAGGTTATTGTCAAGAAGAAGGAATTGACTATGATGAAACCTTTGCCCCCGTAGCAAGATTAGAAGCTATAAGAATTCTACTTGCTTTCACTAATTATAATAATTTCAAATTATATCAAATGGATGTTAAAAGTGCTTTTTTAAATGGTTTTGTAAAAGAAGATGTTTATGTTGAACAACCTACACTTTTTGAAGAAAATAAATTTCCAAACCATGTATACAAGTTAAAGAAAGCTCTATATGGTCTAAATCAAGCTCCTAGAGCCTGGTATGAAAGACTAAGATCTTATTTACTTCAATCTGGTTTTGAAATTGGTAAAGTAGATACAACACTTTTTATTAAAAGAAATAATCAAGATATTCAACTGGTTCAAATATATGTAGATGATATAATCTTTGGATCAACTAATAACATAATGAATAAAGAATTTTCAGATATAATGACTAAAGAATTTGAAATAAGTCACGTGGGAGAATTAAGTTTCTTCTTAGGGCTTCAAATTAAACAACTAGAAAATGGAATCTTCATAAGTCAAGAAAAATATGCTAAAGACTTAATTAATAAATTTGGTTTAAGCACCTCTAGTGGGAAACCAACTCCAATGTCAACAAATGTAGGTTTAAGTAAAGAAGATAAATCAAAAGATATTGATCAAACTTTATATAGGGGAATGATTGGTTCGCTACTCTATATAACAGCGAGTCGTCCTGATATTATGCATAGTGTTTGTCTCTGTGCAAGATACCAATCACAACCTAAAGAAACTAACTTAAAAGCTGTTAAAAGAATTTTAAGATATGTAAAATGCACTTTAGATTATGGTTTATTTTATTCTAAAAATAATACATTTGATTTAATATCATATTGTGATGCTGATTATGCTGGTTGTAAATCAGACCGAAAGAGTACAAGTGGAACTTGTCACTTTCTAGGACATTCATCGGTTTTCTGGTTCAGCAAGAAACAAAATACTGTTTCCTTGTCAACAACTGAAGTAGAGTATATATCTGCTGCTCTGGCCTGTTCACAAGTCATATATATGCAACAAACTTTAAAAGATTTTGGAATTAACATAAGTAAATCACCAATATATTGTGATAATACTAGTGCAATAAATCTATCTAAAAATCCAACTCATCATGCTAGAACTAAACATATTGATATAAGACATCATTTTCTTAGAGATAATATAACTAAAGAAATAATAACTCTAGATTATATAAATACTGAAAAACAAATTGCTGATATATTAACTAAACCATTAACCGAACAGAATTTTACTAAATTTAGAAGAGAATTAGGTATTTGTTCAAAATCTGAAATATAAAATAATATAATATAATAATCAATAAAAATTCAAAATAAAAATTACACTTTTTTTGGAGAACATGTCAACATGCCCCATCTCATGATGTCCACATACCCAACAAAAATTTGAAAATTGAATTTCCCTCCAAAGTTAGTTATTTGGTTATTTATCTGTTTATTTAGTTTTCTCTCCTCTTTCTTCACTATATTCTCTGTAAATAACTTCTGAAACAATAAAGTAATGGCCTCCTCTTCTACTAATGAACCCACTTCACCCACATCTCCTCACTTTGGTCCATTTCAACGAACTACGCACGCTCAAGTGATCAAATTGCAAGAGAAGATGAAAGATATCCTTCAATTGATGACTAAAATTCAAGAAAGTCAACTTAGGATGGCTAGAGAACAACAAAGGCAAGGGAATATTATTAGGAATGTACAAAAATTCCTTATGGATAACCGTACAAATCCTATTAATATTGAAGACTCTTCATAAGCCATGGAATCCGAGGAAGAAGAACCTATGGAAGAACCACAAGAAGACCAAGAGGAAGATCAACCTTTACCTCAACCCTAAGTCCCTATGAATATGGACGAGAGCGTTATTTGCGTTGGTAAGATCCTTGTTGATACTAATGGAAACATAATTGAACAACGTGGAAACTTTTGTCTCCACTACCCCAATTGTTCGATTCATAAGTCTCCTATAGTTAAGGATCGCCATTAAAGCGTACTTTCATTTTATTCTTTGTTTTAAATTGTTTTGTTTGTTCGTGTTTATGTATGTTCTTATATATGTTGTAATAACTAAAATGTGTTTACTTATACTCATTGTTTCATGCTTGTTCTATACATATTATTTGTTCATACTAATCATTCTTGAATTCTTAAGTAGTTAATAGTTTTTGTTGATGACAAAGGGGGAAAAAGTTATAAAAATATATGTGCTTGGTGTAAGAGGGAGTCATGGAGTAAGGGGGAGTTGTAGTTTTAATAAGAAATCACGGAGTAAGGGGGAGTTATGGTATGGCAAGAATATTTTATAAATAAAGGTTGTCATCATCATAAAGGGGGAGATTGTTAGGAACTGAGTTGATGATGTTTTGATGACAACAACCTTATATAGTTATTATACTTTACTTTATAAAATATATACTAACATTTCCATATATACATATATATATATGTATATAGGAAGTATATGCAGGTATCATCGAAGAGTGATCAGTATAAAGACTCAAGCATCAAGATGAAGATTAGAGATTCAAGATTCAAGACTCTAGAGAATCAAGATTTCAAGATCTCAAGATAAGTGTCTAGTATTTTGTTAAAACTTCATAATAGCACTTTCATCTTTCTTCCTATTTTCTTTTGGGATGGAACCCAATTTCTATCGAAACCAGTGGCTTACAAACCCACGACAAGTAGATTACAAACCTACGACAAGTGGCTTACAAACCCATGAAAATCAAAATCATTTAAACTACTTTGTACAAGTTCTCGAGTCCTATGGAGGAGCTATGTAGGAAAGTTCTTGCAATTTCAGTTTGAATAGATTTTTCAAAATGTTTTTAAATCTGTTTTCAAAATGTTTTAGCTTTCAAAATCATGTTTTCAAAAATATTTTCAAACTTTGTTTTAGCCTTGAAATATTCCTCTATTCTGATTTTAAAAACTTCAATTTTTAAAACATCAAAACTTATTCTGATTTTAAATATTACTTATATAATTGACGGTCTATATCAATTATATATATATATATATTTAAAATAATGTTTTATATTCATTCTCTATCTCAAAATATTGTTTAAACATTTTACTTTGCTTCAGAGAAGTTTCAACTTGTTTTAAATTCAATTGTCTTTACAAAACAACATCTCTATAATTTTGAACTAAGGGATGTCGACATAAGGGGATACACCATGTCGACATGGTGACAGTTGGATTCAAAATTCAATTTTCAAAAGAAGTGTCCATTCGTTCGAAAACCTTTCGCCAATGGTTATGACTGTTGTGCATCTATATAAAGGCTTCCAAAACGAATTTTTTTAACAACTACTTTCTTATTTTCTTCACTCTTTCTTCTCCACCATTCCATATCCATAAAACTTCATATTTTCAAGATCGTGCCATCATTCTGCCAAATTCTCAATAGGAAATCATTTATATACTCTCTCTATTTGATTCTCCATCATTCTACTAAAGATCAAAGTGCTATTCAGAGTTATAGGATCAATTTGTATTCAAAAAGTCCATAGAGTCTATCCATTCAAAAGGATTGTTATTAGAAAGTATTAGGGTGATCTTGTGTCCCGAAAATCAAGAGAGTTTACCCCAGACTCGGAGATAGGAGGGTTCCTCAAGGCTTTAGAAATTGAGGGTTGTAATTTGGATATTGGCTTATAAAAATCTGTACAAGGATATTGCCTTGGTACAGGACTGGATGTAGGAGGATTCCGAACCAGTATAAAATCCAGTATGTTCTTTCCTTTTACTTGCTTTACTTTACTATTTGCATTTTTTATACGTTCTGTGATCATTCTGTGTTAGAATTCTGTTTAGATTTGTGTTGAAAGTTTTAATTTAGTCATATAGTTCATATATTCTTTAAAACACTATTCACCCCCCCTCTAGTGTTATTTCTGCCTTAAGATCCTTAATCCTCACCCCCTAACATATATATATGCGTGTGTGTGAGTTGATTTTAAATTTGGATTTTGAATTCAAAAGATAATTATCTTAAATTAAATTTGGTTTTAAAAATATTATACATACATGAAATTTTTATTAGGATATAGTTTGTTTTATATTATTTTCTTTAAAGGATTTTATTTATATAAATTAAGACATGTATTTATAAATTGTAAACTTAATATAAAAGTATTATAAACCATTTAAAATTAATTAGAAACATGCATAATTACACATGTAAGTTAAATGTTTACAATTTAACAAATGTAAGATGATAAACTAATGTAAATGACAAATGTTAGATTATAAAACAAGTGTCACCAATGTATTTTATTTTCTTTTATATTTTATTTAAAAATCATAATTAAGTCATTATATGCATCTATCTCTTCTCTTCCATTTCTTTTTCCTATCTTCATTTCAAAACTCAAAGAAAACAAAACTGTAAACATTTCAAACCAGATCAAAACAAAATGCCTGTAAACTTTCTCAAACCAAGAGTTAATTCAAAATAGTAATCTTTTCAAAAGCAACAACTCTTTTCAACTTAATCAAGGCAAGATAATTTCAATATCAAGGTTTCAGTTTATTAAGCTAAATCATCTCAACAACAAAGATTTCAAGTTCAAAATCAAAGCAAGTTTCAAGCATTTTAGTTTTCAAAATCAAAGAAAATTCCCGTTTCAAAGCTTTCTGTTCATCTTTTAACTGGTGTGTGAACATTTTATTAAAGCTTAAGTAAATGGAAATATGTTGCATGTGAATTATTGGAATGAATTGTGCTTTGCATGTGTATATATAAGTGTGAATCCTGTATATTTGAATGTGTTAGAAGTGTGCATGTCTGTATGCATATATATACCCCTGTTCTTATTTACAGGGTGAAAATCTTAATAAAATTCCAAATCTCTCCATCTAATCTTTGATAGACTTTAGTATTTAAACAAAATATGTTTGTTTAAACATAAATTAAGGTTCAAAAATATATCTAAGGAAAATAAGTTTGTATATCTCTGGAAATCAAGAAATCACAGTGGAAATTTAAACATGTTGAAAATTCAATCATCAAAATACTTTGATTCATTTATATAATCTTGATCACCATCAAGAATTATGATTTTTAAGAGTTAAATCCAGATTTTTAAGGATAGGTCGAGTGAGAAATTCGAAGTTAACCAAAAAATAAATTTTGAGGCATTTCTGGCGATCGATGGGTGGGGCCTCGGGATCGCCATAGAAGGAGGCCAGGGTGAAGGCGAGCTCGGGAAAAATGTCAGGCGGTTTTATTACCCACCGTGGCGGCGACATTTGGTCAGAGTAGGGTTTAAACCCTAAGTTTGGTCGAGGTCTGGAATTGGGCGACTGCGTCGTCTCTCTGGCATCGGAATTCATCGGACTTGGGGGGGATGGAAGCGTGGAAGGCCGGAGAGGGTGTGGCCGGAGTTTCAGGGATACTAGTGGTCGTCGTCGTGGGTTCGAGGGAGGTTTCAGGCGATGGGTTTGGTTCCAAGCTTGATCAAGTAGCTCGATTTCGATTTAGGCTTTGTAGTGAAGATTGGGTGGTCGGGATTGTTAGTAGAGGTGACCGTCGATGAGTTGGAGGTGTCGACGGTGGTCAGATCCCCGACGATCGACGGTGCAAGTGCATAAGGTAGGCTGGTGTGTCGGTGTTTGGGAAGAAGGGTGGACTCGAAGGAATATTCGAGGGAAATCAGGTTTTGCTCGAGTTCGTCTTCGTGTATTACGTGAGTATTAAATCATGTTTACAAGTTTAAAGTTTTAAACTAACCAAGTTTTAAAAAAAGAAAGGGGAAAGTCTTGGGTCTGGGATCGAGTATTATTCGAGTTGGACCCGAAGTAAAATTTAGCATTTTTTTTTAAAATTTAATATAAGAAAGTTTTAAATTTTAAAACCAATTTAGTTTTGAACTTTTTCTTAAAATTATTCTTTTATAATAAATGTTTTTAGAAGTCGTATAATTTGTTCAATTGGAATTTGTTAGGTTAAAATTTGTAAATTATTTTAAATCTTAATTTAGAAATAAAATTATGTAGTTAATTAAAAAGTAAATGCTTAGATTTATATGTTAATGATAATTAAGTCATTAATAAAGATAAATGATTTATCTTAAAAGTTAATTAAGTTTTTAATGATTTAAGATTAATTAAATAAATAATGTAATTAAAGAATAATTAATTAATTTAATTAATTAATTAATGATTAAGGATTTATTACTTAATAATTAAGGGTTATAATTAATTAATTAGAGACTAATTAATTGATAATTAAGAATTAATTAATTAAGATTAATTAATTTATAATTAGAGATTTAATTAATTAAGTAATTAAAGATTAATTAAGTTGTAATTAAGCATTAATTAGTTAAGTAATTAGAGATTAATTAATTAATAATTAGGATTTGATTAACTGGTAATTAAGGATTAATTAATTGTAATTAAGAGCTATTAATTAATAATTAAGGTTCATTAATTAATAATTGAGTATAGTTAATCAGTAATTAAAGATTAATTAATCAATTTATAAGGTAATTAAGGAATGATTAATTAATTAAGTGGTTTGAAATTAATGATTGATTAAGCAGTGTTAGGTGATAAATTCGTAAGTAATTAATTTAATTTAAGTTAACTAAATTAATTATAGTATGGATTAATAAGTCTTGCTTATGGATGATTGATTGAGTAGAATGACTAGATTGATTGATATTTATAGTATGATAATATGTGATATTCTATGATGTGATATGCCTTGGATATAATCTATGATAAATATGTGATATTTATCTGTGATGAATGCTGTGTGAATTCAAAGTATTAAATTTTTTAAAACCTTAAACAACTTGGCCTTTAAGAAACGTTTGGATTTCGATGAGACGGGGATCGAATATCAAGTTTGATTATCCGAAAACCACATCAATCCAAGTTAAACGATAGATCGTGAAATCTCAATTGAAGATCGAGATGGAGATTCAGTGTGCAAGGGTTATTATTGTTAACTCCCAGGGTGATTCCAAAATGAGTGTTACGAGATAAAGCCTTCGGTTTCGTTCGAACCCAGAACGAACTTGTATGGATGAATGCTATCAGACCATCGTCAATAGAGGAGATGAGCATTCCAAGTTAAGTGTTCTCTAAATGTAATTGTAGCCTCAAGCCTCATCAACCGGGAATGGCTAAAACAGGGGAGGTGCACGCAAGGCTAAGTGGGTAGCACCCAAGTAGGATAAGATTTTCACTTGTCTAGAGGTCCCTTTTTATTCGGCTGTGTGGGCGGTTGTTGGCCACAACCGCGGGGTTGTCATATTCGAACTATCCAGTAAGGGGTAGCTCCAGCTTTGTGATGCAGGGATCAGGGTAGATCCTTGGTACGGTGATCTAGACCACATATTGTGACGGGCGGTACCCCAGTAGCCCTGCCATTGTATGGAATCCATTCTCCCTACGCGCCCTTTATGATTTTGATTGTAGAACCCACTTTGTGGCTAGTATGCTGGAATTTAATGAATGTAACAATTTCGGCTATGTGAATATTTATTTGAAAACCCTAGACACTATTATAATATAACTGGATTTCCTATCAAACGTTTTGGTTGTCGTAAGGGAAAAACTTGTACGTGTTTATTTTCGGAGAGTCTTACGAGATACCTTTTATTTTCAAAGGTTTCTCAAGTTAAATAACTTAACCGTTTACTAACACCAGACCCATGTCTGACACAGAGTTTATTCTATTTTTCTTAAACTCTTGAGTACTCAAATTTTTATGAGTAGCCAAGTGATTAGGTTTTACTTGACGAAGTTTGGAAAAGCTTGGAGTAGGAGTCCTGGCGTATCTATATATTTTTCCGCTGTGATGTATCTTTTGTCTGTAGTATTTTGGAATGTAATGGATAGACGGGTCTTCACGGCCGTCTAATGGGATGATGTTGCGTATCTATGTAACTCTGATGTATATTGACTATGTAATATCTATGTGAAATATTATATTTTGTTCCATTTCCACTGTGAGATTCTGATGATTGTTGTTCTTTATTTCTATCAATTCTTTCTCTATCTGTTTCTTTCTTATTAATGATATGTCTTTCTATGGAATGAAAGGTGGGTCGTCACAACAAGATTAACATTTTATCAATAGATTTCTTCTATTCGGGTTGCCTTGGCTGAATAGGCTACTTATTTTTCTAGAATTTCCAATTCCTTCTCTAAAAGAATAGTTTATTTCCTTATGGAAATTATGGAGTAAGCTGTCCCTTTAAGACTAGATTCTGGTCACCTACAATTTCACATCACAATGTTATACCAATTATTTCTCTAAATAGACATCTTAGCCAAGTAAGAACTTAATCTCTCAATTCAACCTTAAGTGTAAGGAAAAAAAAATCATTCTTCTCCAAGGTTGAACTAATTAATGATGCATTCAAAGTGCATTAAATTCATTTACGTTCCCAAATACTAATGAATTCCCTTCGGTTAGATCTATTAATTTCCAAAGCAAAGCTGCCTATTTGGATTCCGGAATAAAATGGGCTTAAATAGATCTTTAAACTGTTGCTATTTTATTTCTTCTTTTGGTGTTGTTGCCGTGATGGTATCGTACCAGTCCAAGGCATTTGATTGTAACTAATGGGATGCCATCCTCCTTTTCATTTTATGTATCAAACCAGAATCTGTAATATCTTAGAAATTTTAATAATAAATTAAAATATTAATAAGAGTAAATGTAATTTTAATAAAAGGAAAAAATAGTAAATTTTCATAAACTTTGGAGTTAGGCCTCAGTGCTATTCTATTGCATCTGAAATGTCATTGAAATTAGAAAACATGTATAACTTTTTAAATTTGATAAAATGGTTCAAAATTAGTAAAAACTATAACCATCGACATTTTTGGAATCATTAATTTAGGGTTTAGAATACATAACCCTAGTTTTCAACTATAAATAAGGCCCTTGCCCTCACTCCTTTTCACTTTAAACCCTAGCTGCCACCTCTTGATTCTTTATGTATAATTCTTATTCTTCTTCTTTAGAAACTTTATGAATCTAAAAATGCTTTAATTCTCCATAAAATTTCAACACCAAAAAATAAAATAAAAGATGTTTAATTCAAAGAAGAGGGAGAAAGAACCAAGATTAGAAGAGAAAGAGGAAGAAGGGCGAATTAATCAAGCTTGGAGATCTAGGGAAAAAGATTCAACCTAAATTAGAAAAGGAATGTTTTGTAAAGGTGAGTGAATTGATTATGTCCTTATAACGATCATAAGTAATTAAATTCCTTTATAATTCTACCTAATTTAAAAATTATAATTATTGAATTTGGAATAATAGTTTCAACCTAGATTTTAATTGAATTATAGTTTGATCTATAAATCAAAAAATAGTAATAATGGAATACCTTGGGTGTTAATCTTATAAATAAAAAATTATAGAAAAGAGAAAAGATAGACTAGGATAATTCACTTTAAATTCTATAGATTTAAACCTTTATGTGATAAATTTTAGTGTGGTTGAATAAGTGAAAAAGATCAATTAACCTTTAATATCGTCTTGAATTAATTATATTATATTAAATATAAATAGATTTTGATGGAAATACATAAGTGGTTTATTGGAAAAGTATATATGAAGTTGAATGTGAACAAAGGTAAAAACCACCACCAAAACACTGTTATGATAATCCTTTATGTCCATAATTGAAACCACAAAGAGTATAAATGAAACTAATTATATAAACAAAATCATAAAAATTTAGAAAATATCCTAAACATGCACCTAAAATATTAATCGGACGTCTCAATTAAGGTCAACACATCAGGATTTCAGAGAATCTTAACTGAAGAGAAATTAGATCAAACTCGACTCTATTCAGACGTGTGAACTCTATTTCAAACATTTGGAACAAAATTCAAAAGCTTGAGAAAGGAAGCCAAACATTTGAATGCCTAGAGAAATATCTTTTTTTTTTAAATATAGCCAGATGTCAAAATAAATTTTAAGATATCTAAATTATTTCAGCAATCCTAAGTTGAACTTAGGTTTAGTGTAGACTAAGTAGGGCAAATGGGGAACTTATTCACACTTTCTGAACTTTTAGGAGTTTGCGTAGCTTCATGAAGCAAGTGTAGTAGGAAGTATCAGTTCTATGTGAGACGACATGTCTGGATTCACACTTTATGGTAGGCGTAACATGGAACTCAATAAAGCGTGCGATAGTAATGTAAAATGGATTTATTTAGATTTAAAAGTTGTTAACTTGGAATTTTCCATTTAAGGAAAATAAAGAGGTTGTCTCTTTTTAAAATATTAAAAAGAAGGTCAAAATAGTTATTTAAATTACATTTCTTTCTTTTATTTGAAGTTAAAATATCAAAATATATTTAGAGTTTGCATATAAATTTCTATGTGAAATCTAAATAGAAAACGTTTAAAAGTGAGAAAAGAGGTGAGAAGAATTTTAATTCATCCAATTAAAACATGGATTTGGGCCTAACTAAAATTCATCCGAGTAGTGCAAACAAGGGAGAATTCATTTCTCCTTAATAATTATGAATGAACTTTATGTTCAATTGCAGAAGTCAATAAATAAATAAATTAGGTTTCTCAAAGATAGATAACTCAAAACCCTAGAGAGAAAAAATCAACATTTCGAATTTGATATTAATTCCAATAAAATACATAAAATTCGGGTAAGTTACTAAATCACATATGCATCCTTTAGGTTCTTTAAACTGGTGTTTTTGATTTCATTTTTAACCTTAGTCTACTGCTTGGATTTGGGTTTTTGAGCTTTTAGGTGTATTTGAGATTAGTAATGAGATTACAAGGTTTAGCAAGGCTTAGGTGAAGATCTAGCAAGTCATAGGAGATTAAAAAGGTGAGTGATCCTTGCAAACTATCTCTAATTGGGCTGCATATGCTTTGATTGTTGAATTAATTTCTGTTTTGATTATATATTATTGATGGATGATAAGTTATTGAGATCTTTAGTTTTTTGATATTTGTTGATTGTGAATATCCTAGATGTTAATCACCGTTAGTAATTTGGCCACATCATTTCCGTTTCTCACCGAAATCTGATAATTTTTTATTTTCTGAAAAGCATAGACTTTTATCTGCCCTTTTTTCGTTTTAAGCTTTTAAAAATTTGAGATTATAATGGTTGAAAATTGTGTTTTGTTTCACTACCCTAAGAATAGGAAAGGAATTAAGTAATTTCAACCTGAGAATTGTTTTAGCCATAGCTTTTGAACTGTAAGTCCAAAGTCGACAATCTTTTCCTCGTTGAAAAGATTCGACTTTGTCTACAACTTTCATGCTTTGATTTTTGCAAAAATTTGAATTATAAATGATCAAAATAGAAATTCTTTATCATTGACTTGAGAATAAACGACCAAGTAAATAAATTTGAACCTGAAAATTAATTTGATCATAACTTGTGAACAGTAAGTCCAAATTCGATGATCTTTCTCTCATTGGAAATCTTAGATTTTTTTTCTACAAATTTTATGTTTTGAGTTTTACAAAATTTTAAGATGCAAAATTTTCATCGTATGGTGTATATATTCTCTTTATATATATGGTAATAGTATTTTACAAAAGAAAGTGATATGTACATTTCTTTTAGATAAAAAGAAATGAGTCTTAATTGATACAAAGATGCATATATCTGTGAATTCGAAGGTAGATTTTATAAACAATCTTATAAAAGAGAAATTTCTTATGATAAATTATATTTATATAATAATAGCTTTTGATTAACTACAGAATTGAGAAATTTATATAAATATGATATCAAAACACGTTTTCATGTTTTCTTAACAATATAGCTCTGGAGAATTGAATTAAGTATCTGTAATAGATCTAGGGATAAAATTTTGAGAGCCTTAACTTTATAATATGAGAAATACTAATAATCAACTTAGTGTTATTGATGGGTTTAAATGCTCTCGAATAATGCTTCATCAAATATGGTATAACTCATTGAATAGAATGTTTGAGTGGAATTTACTAACCCATTAGTGAATACTTGGATTTCACCGGGTAGTATGGGATGCTTTGGTTAAATTCTTATGATTACATTTGTGAAAGTATAACACTTTAGGGCTGTATTCTTTTTTGGTGTTCGGCATTTGTGCAAGCTAATAGATCCTTAAGTGATATATAGTTTAAAATTTCTAGTTATATCCATAATGAATGAAACTTGCTAGCTTCTAGTAAATACTTGAATATCACCAAACTGTATGGAACATTCGAGATAAGTTCTCATATATACTACAAGCGATAGTATTTGGCACTTTAAAGTGTGTTCTCTTTTGGTGTTCGAATTTCAGGCCGATAGATCGTTAAGAGGTATACTCATGAATTTCTTTACGATTATCTTAATCGATATGAGTTATATCCTCTAAGGCCTTTGTATTATGTTTTCTATGATCATCAAGATCGGTATGGATGATTCTTGTGATCAGGTGAGGATTTTTTTTTCACGGTATGGATGATACTCGGTACCGCATCAGTACGGATTATACCAGATTTTTGTTTTCCATGATCTGGACAATCGTTGTTATTGGTATGGATGATCAGGGTGATCGGTGTAGATTAGGTTTCTTGGATTTTGAAATATTGTTCTTTATTCTGGAATTCTGAATTTTGTCATTATTTTGTGTTTCGTGATTTTAATTTGCTTGTGCTTTGAGATAAATTCCAAGTTAAATCATTTCAGTGACTAGTTTATACTTTTGGCGTCCGTATTTATTTATAATGTCATATACCCTTGTGTTATATCTTGTTCTCTCCCATTTGGATATTTAGAGATAATCTGACCCATTTATTTTATAATACTCGGGTCTGGCTAAAACTTTTTAGGTTATAGGACATGCAGGATTTTAGGTAGGTGCGCTAATATGAAGATAGACTATTTTGACTCTTCAGTTTATCTTCTATAGGACATACATACATAATACATACATATATGTATGCATGTATATGATGGGATGTATATTTTGAAATAGTGACTTGTTTTGGACGTATATTATGTGGCTCTAGTATTATATGTTGTAGATTCAAAGTATGTATTTGTATATGATGCATATTATTCTGATATGATCTGTGATTGTTGTGTTCTATGATATACTATTCTGATTTTGAGAAATCGGTGTGTTTATTACTTTAGACTGGGATTGTGGGCATCATATTTTATTCTTGATATTTAGTAAAACGGTAAGTATGATGTGTCAATATTAGTTTAAAGATATATTCACATTTGGTTGCCATTAACAAGATGTATTCTCCATGTTATTATACAACATTATTTATAATGTTCTTTTATAATATGGGTATAGCAGTAGGGCCATTGCATTAAATATGTTGGAACCGTGAAACGGAGACGTCTATAATAGTAGGGCCATATAGCCAGGTAGTAGCAGATCTATAGGAAAATTGCTATAGTTATTTCTTCAGCTTTAGGTTGAATGATAAAAAGTACATGACACGTTTATCATTGGGAAGGTGACACAAATGCTTCGATAGACTATAAATCAGCAAGGTAGTATACTTGGCATGAGCCCAATCATTGCAATGTTCGATCAGTGTGCAAGTGTGATATACATGATTCGTCATCGTGAATGTTAACTTAATGTTAGTTAGGAAGTTATTTATCAAAATCATATACTAGGAATTGATCAAGAGTTATTAGTTATCAGTTGGAAAGGTTTTGTTAGTTGTAGTTGATGTAGGTATAATATGAATTATACCCTTGGTTTGTAAAGTAAATATCTTTTTATATGTAATACACACGCACAATTAAAGACCATAGGTTATATGAAGTTAATTATTTGTGAACACCATAAACTGGCAATACAATTCATTCACCGGACTTTATTTGATCCACTCCCTTTCATTCTCTTTTATACCCATTACAAAAGGGTAGGACAGTAGGTGATTTGGCTAGGGAAATGCTTGGAGGAGGTGACACTCCATGTATCTTATGTTATATTATTCTATCAGTTAGATTTTATGTGTTTATTTGGAGACATCATCGTATGGACTACATTATGTTGAGACCATTATTTGATTAAATTGATTTTTGGTATTTATATTTTATTTACTTCCTCGGTGATATCTGAAAGTGTAAAATGCTTTATATTTTTTAATAATCTCTATATCATGTAATGTTTTAAATTCCTGATAACCCTCACTTCTAGGCTCGATGGGAGTTTTATAGTCATTTTAGGCTTTGAATCATTATGTTCGGAGGTGCGGATTGTCATAGTTGGTATCGAAGCCTAGGTTTTGGACTTATTGGGAATTAGGCATGTATTGAGAGAGTATACTGGTATATCTTTAAAAGTTACTATATATACAACTAAAACAAACCCCCATATACTAGTAATGCTTAACACTATCTGACTATCTATAGATAAGTGAGAATAAGCAATCAAACTGGGAATAGTTCTGATGAGACAGTTGAGGTTCTAGGCATGAACATTCATATATTGTTCCATCGATATCCTTATGCAAAAGGCTAGACTGAACTCAACCCTAATAAAAGAGCTACAGAGCTCAAGTTATAGACCTAGCTTTTCCACCTGCTCTATATTTCCACAAGTTGTGTTAGGATTTCTAGAATTTGGGAGAAAGGAATTATTACGGGACCGACTCATTATTTGAGATGTGGGCATGGCTACGAAATTATAATAGTATTTTCACTATGAGGGTGCAAAGGAGGTAGCAATAATACAGTTAGATTCATGTAATTTGTAAGGAGAAGCCATAAATTGGTGGGAGATTATTATTACAGAGATGGATGATATTGATATTGATTAGGCTAATTTTATGAGGCTCTCAGATTAAGTTTATTTTTCAGGCAGAATGGGGTATAGAGCTAGAGTAGTTCATTCATTTGAAGCAAGGTGACCATAGTACCCGGGAGTATATGGATGAGTTTAATCAACAGACAAATATGGCTTGGACCTTATCAATGCACTAGTGAAAAAGGCTTTTATAAGAGGTTGAATCTGCCATTGCATGACATTGCTTTGATTCATGTACCTACTGGAGCTACTTTTAAGTGTTTGGTTGAGATGGCGCTGCTAAATTCAATTAGGAAGGAGGAACCTAAGAAGGCAAAGGTGAATCTGGTTTAGTAAGACCACTGCAGAAGTGAAACGAAAGCTTCAGGTAAGATAAAGAAACCAAAGTTTTAGTGTAAGAAGTGCCAAGTCAAGGGCATTTGGGAAGGGAATATAGGACCGACACTGGAAGATCAAATGCTATAACTACAACCAACTTTGGCACATGAAGAGGGAGTGTCGAAGTGCACCAAAGACTTCTACCCAGGTGGTTCTAGAATATGCACTTGATGTTATTTCTAGCTCAATCGCTGCTCCTGATATGGATAAGGGAAAGAAGGCCGTCAGAGAAGGTATGTTAACCCTTTCTAATTTATCTATTCGTACTTTTATGATATCGGAGCATCACGATCATTTATTTCAATTAGATTAATAGATGAGTTGCACTTAGAAATTAGCATAGTTATAGACCCTATAGTAATATCAAACGCTGTTGAAGGATTAATTCATTTATCGACGACTTCTAAGGGTTCTAAGTTATATATTTTTGGTATCGAGTTTGATTGCAATGCATTTGTTTTTGGATTCTTTGGGTTTGGTTTAATTTTGGGAATAGATTAGATGACTATGTATGGAACATTGCTAGATTGTGATAGAAAGGTAACTCTGTTGGGTACTTGTAGTGAATGTATCCTTGAGGTTTACTATGATTCCAAGAGTTCATTTATGTTGAGTTACCTATATTCCTTAGACATATCATATGGTTAATTAGCTTTTAACACCAGTAGTTCATGACCACCTAAAAGCGTTTTTCAAAGTTTAATGTCTTTCTCCCCATAAGGAGATCGAATTTTGAATATCTCAAAAAGAATGCTAGACCATTGTCTTAGACCTTAGGCATATAGCTCCTATAGAAAGACGCAAGCTAAATAATCAAGTGAATGAATTGTTAGAGAAGGGCTATATTCAGAAAGGTATTCAAAGTGATGAACATCATTTCTCTTTACTACTAAAGAAGATGGATCATTAAGGTTTTGCATCAACTATCATGAGCTAAATAAACTAACAAAGAAGAATCTTTATCCACTAACCCATATAGATGATCTCTTTGATCAATTAGTTAGAGAAAAACTATTCTCTTAGCTTGACTTGAATATCGTTTTCCATCAATTGCATGTAGCTGAGACTAGTTTTAATAAAATTTCTTTTCATACACTCAGTGGACTTTATGCGTGGTTAGTCATGCCATTTAGACGGACCAATGCCCCATATAATTGTTAACCTCATGAGTCACGTCCTTAGATGTTAGCTGAATAAGTTCATGGTGGTATTCATTGATGACATACTTTGTCTATTCGAAAAGCGAGGAGGAGAAAATGTTGCAATTAGGAGAAATCTCAAGACTCCGAGTAGGCATAAGATAAAGGGAAAAATTTCCAAATATCTCTTTTAGTGCAAGGAGGCCCGCTCCAGCACATGTTTTCTCTTTGCATGGACTAGTGGTTGATTATGGTAAAGTTGTTGCAGTATAGGGTAATGTTATAAAGGTGAGAATTTTTCTTAGTTTATAAGAAGTCCACTAAGGAATTCTATAATTTATGCACCATTGACAAGCCTTACGAAGAAGAATTTAACTTTCTCTTGGAACTCAGAATGCAAAGATGTTTTTATTAAGTTGAAGGAGTTGTTTACTAGTGCATCTATTTTAGTACTCTCTAGTAGTAGAAAGGCTTTAATAATATATACGATGCTTGTAGCATAGGACATGGCACAGTGTTGATGTAGGAGGGTAGAGTTTTGTTAGTCGACAATTAAAGGTACATGACAGAAACTACCCAACCCACGAGCTAGGGTTGCAGCTATTGTCTTTGCCATCAAATCATGGAGGCATTAACTCTTAGTAGTGTGATTTGAGCTATTTATGGATCATAAGTATTAGCGTCAAAATTGACCACCAACACTCAATTACAAGCAAAAGCACCAATATCTAGTCATAGATCATAGATAGAGTATAATGAAGAATAATCAAAATTCAAAATGAAAACAGGTAAAAAGACAAGATTTATAGTGGTTCGGCTAACTCCGACGTACGTCCACTTCAGAAATTTGCTTTTTATTATACTGAAATGCGATTAGAGTTACAATCTAGAATTTCTGAAACAAAATGGCAGAGTAGCCTCTAGGTGGAAGATGAAGAGAAATAGAATGAAGATCCTTTTTTCTGAAGCCACATCTTCTGTATTTATAGGAAAAACCCTGGGTACAGGACCTCCTCACTTGCATGGTCCCACCAAAACCATAGTCGAGCTCATATCGTCCATTACCGCCGACCTAAAGTACTTCGTGTGCTGACCCAAAATAAGTAGTGTTCTGACCCGAAGTAAGCTCAATGATGTCCCGAAGCAACATGTGTGCCGACCCCTAGCCATACCCAATGCCGATCCCAAGCCATTCCCAATGCTGACCCGAAGTCGTCCCTGATGCCAACCCAAAGATCATGCCACATAGACCTGAAGTGAAGACTAATGCCGACCCCTAGTTCCTTCTTCTTTGCCGACCCCTTCAATGCTTACAGCCGACCTGAAGTGATGCCGACCTCTAGTTGTATGCCGATCCGAAAGTTGTATGTCGATCCCAAAATCCAATGCCGACATGAAGTTTCCCTAATGCCGAGCCAAACTGTAATGACCCGTTTTTCCGTACCCTTTGAATCGACAATAAACCACACATGTCCAACTCAAATTGCACGAAAATATGGAACATGAAGGGTAATAAAGAAAAATAGAAAGAACAGAATCTCACACGAATGGAATAACATATAATATTGAACAAATATCTTTACATCGGAAAACTTTTAAATACATATATCAGAGTCTAGCCTAAACAGCTTGGACAGTTATAACACCTGCCCTTACAAATGCTGACAAACAACAAAACAAATGCACTAGATGTAGCGAATAATAGAATACGTCCATACGATGATGAAGATCTCCAGCTCTCCTCTGGAAACTCCAACCGTCTTCGACTATCCTGAAACTACTCAGATCTGACCCGAGTATTGAAAATACCCGGATCAGGCTTGATAAACCAGCGTGAGAAAAACTCAATAATTAATGACAGTGTCATATATCGGCCTTTGAATAAAATCCTTTGAAAACAAAGAGTGTCTCTTAAGACCACGCCCACACATAAACACGGAAGGGTTTTTACCTTATGATGACTAAAACACTTTTATATCAAAACGTTTGATGTTATTTCTAATGAAATTCTTTGAAAACATTTGCAAATAAACTTATTAATCTTATCCGAAATAGTTACCCATATAGCATTTCGAGGCTATTCATTACGCCAATACAAACAAAACCGTAGGTTCTTATTGGAGAATGGATTTCCATACAAATGACCAGGCGCAGGATCTACCTTTCGAATAGGTACACCTTTAGATGGATGTCCCGAGGAACCATCACGAAGCTCCTCAACCAACACAAGACCGGCCTACCTATGTAACTATATAGTACCGAATATGTCATCCCCCGGTTGTTACCGACCTTTAACCGAGCGCTCGATTTCCATACCCCACATTAATATACATCCCGAACGTCATAGCGGGAAGAAATATATCTAGAAAGGGATGATCATACCCTACTTGGGAATGACACACTTAGCCTTGCTGCATCTAATCCTATTTCGGTCATTTCCGGTTTGATGAGGCTTGAGGCTACGATTACCTTTTCACAAAGCACATATCACATCTTTGAATGCCACATTTCCATTTCCATTGACTACTAATTGCCTTCCACAAAAATACAACCCTTGAGCTCGTACATCTCAAGGAGAGTGTTAAGCTAAGAGAAGTTGCCTTCTCCGCCACCACTGATGTACGTTTGTAAAAACCAATGTACGTAATCTTTAGAAATGCAATGTCAGACAAACGTCCATACAAGTTGTCCAGGAACAAGACAAACCGAAGGCACTCTCCTACTACCACTAGTAACGAGTAGTCCTTGCAATCCGCAAAATCTCCACAACGAGGAGACCACTGCTATATATAACTCGGGAGCTACCCAGAGCAAGTCAACAATCAGTCCTCACGCTATAAAGATCCACGATCTTCAATAATCATCATCTTCAACAAATCTTCACGTTCGAACGTATACATTGGTTCGAAGTGGTTTTTGGATAGGAATTACCCAAATCCGACCCCGGTTCCTTCGAAATCCAATTATCGATAAAAAGTGAATATGGGTATACAGGATTTTTTAAGTCGCTTTTCACTTTAATTCTTTTCGGATGATTTCAAAATTTCTTTCTTTTAACTTAGGATAATTTCTAAGAAATTCATTATTTTGCTTTGGAAAATATCTCAAAATTCCTTACTTAACTTTCAATCAAATTCTTTACTTTCATGCGGGTTAAAAACAATGTTATTTAAGACATCGTTTATGATAAACCCTAAATCAATCTTAACAAACATTTTGAAGTAAATAGGATCATAGAAATCATTTGGAGATTGCTTAACATTTGGATAATACAAATCTTATTTTAATTCAAAACTTAACACAATCTTTTTATTTAAGACCATCCGGGCTTTTCCTTCGATCTGTTCCACCCCTCGCCTAAGAAAAGAAAACATAGACCAGGTAAGTCCAGGGCACTGGTTGCTCCATCTCTAACCTTAGTTAAACACCTTGTTTTATCTTTCCAGATCTCAAAGGCAGGACAAATGTACTAGTCGTTTCTGCATACTTAGATTTTTCAACTTATTTTGGAATTGCTTATAAATATTCTAAATTATCTTTCAAAACGCTTAATTATCCTTTTTTAAAATACTCACAATTGATTCTAGAAAACGTAATTACATTTAAACTCATATTCCAAAAGTTATACAATTCACAGCATAAAAGTGCTGCGGAAAGTGTAAGCTTATTTGATTAAATCAACTTTATAACATTCGATAATTCATATTTTTCAATTCATGTCTCTTTTAAAATATTTAAATAGATTTATCAAATTTATTTCATATTTTTCCACAATTAAAAAATGTTCATTTAAATAGATTTCATGTTACAGTCACTTAACTGCACTAGCGCGATTTTTCTGGAAAATTGATTTGGACTTATTTCAAAATCTAATCGATGAAACTTTGATTTTCTTTCTTCGTTTACAAGATATGGATATAATAGTTCAGAATTTTCTTATCTCGAAGAATTTCGAGCTATACTTCACTCTACACATTCATTTGAACTTTTCGGCGCGAAATCGCGAACTACCGTTGCGCGACGCACCTAGTTTTAACTTATTTTTCAATATTTGAAATAATCTATTCAAATTGAATTTTATCACTTATAAAATCATTACAAATCATTTTAAATCAATATTTTCACTTTTTAAAGTATTTAAAATATATTTTCACTATTACCATATTATAATATTATTATATTCCCATTATTTAATATTAAATTTTAAATTCCAATTTTAACTCAATTTTAATTCTATTCTCAAATTAAACTCATTTAAAACTTAGATTTCAAATCCAATTTCAATTTAAACTTCCATTTAATCTTAAACTAAACATCACTTTTTCAAAATCGATTTCAATTTCAATTTCACTATTCATCTTAATTTCAATTTCTAATTGACTATCCTTTTCAAATCCGTTTCACTTCAAATTTCAAATTCTCTTTCATTTTAACTTTAATTTCACTTCTAAATGAAAAGAGACTTATTTTTCCACAATATCTCATATTACTAAAATATGGTCTTTTTAAACAAAGGGATTGCTTAATTAATAGAAATTTGATGTCCAAATTATCATAAGAGCCATATGACAATCATATAACACTAACATATTCATTAGGGTAAATGTCATAACATTACTACGGATTATCCAACATATTCAAACAATCAACCAAACATTCACATCATCAAACAGTGATTATCTGACATAACAATTAAGCATGATAATCAATATAATTTAAAAAGCAGCGAGAATTTCTCACCTTCATATCCACTCTGTCAAACTTTAACTTAAGATTTCTGTCTCTTGCTAACGTGCTATTTCCAACGTCTCGCCTTTTGCCGTTTCCTTTCCGAACGCTTTTGTTTTCCTTTGCTTTTTTTTCTCTTTTGTTTTTTTATTGGAGAGGAGAGAGGGAGTATGGCCTTGGTGTGGAGGAGGGTATCGCTTGTAGGAGGCTTCGGGCTTGGTGTGTACGCGAATATGGGAGGGCTCAGGTTTAGGTGTATGGTGCTCGGCCTTGGGGTTTAGAGGGGTACGACCTCGGTGTAGATGGCCTTGGCCGTGGGTTTGGGTGGGGGGTGTGAGGTGTTGGAGGCTTGGAGGAGGCGGGTAGGTGATTTTGGAGAGGGGTAAGGTGGTTTAGGTGATGGCGTGGCTAAGTTTTGATGATGTGGTGGTGATGGATTGGAGGTAGAAGGAAGAATGGAGGTGGAAGAGGTAGAGAATGGAGTTTAGAAGTTTTGTAGAATGAGAATGTAGTGAAGAAAGAAGGGTTTAGACTTGTATTTATAAGTGGAGTTTGTGTGGCTAATGTCCTAAATACCCCTGCCTTACTTTTTGACTTTTGCTTAACATGATAAGAAGTGTATTAATGGTGAAATGATGGTAGGATGTAAGTTTGTAATTAATGAAATGATGTTTGCCTCTTTTTCTTAAACTTTAAAATGTTAAAATAACATTTGCTCATTTTCCATGTAAATTAGTAACATCTCATTAATATGATTTGAATTTGTGAAATGATTACTTTTTTTTTAAAGTTTGTATTTTAAAAAGAAGATTTTTGCATTGATTTGACTTGCATTAAATGGATTTGTAAGTATGCATTAATGGTGAGCATATGTGTCATTAATTCCTTTAGTTGTTTATCTTTTCATACTTCATTTTGTTTGAATTCAAGGTATTTAGTTCACATCATGTATAAGAGAAAAGAAAGATATGTAATGATGTTGTTTTATTTGTTTACTTTTACATTCTTTTGTCAAATCATAACTTTTATATTCTTTTATTTATGTAAACTATTTTCAAAAGCAAACTCTTTTTGTCTTTTAGTGATAAATGTAAAGTGTTTAAATAGTTTGTAAACTTGTATTTATGTGTTAGAAAATGTATCAAGTTGCAACAACTTGTCGACAACTAGTTTTGACTGAAAATGGTGTTTTTGACGACAAATTATATGGTCAAAATTTGATGTTTTTGTTAAGCTATATATTGATGTAAACCAAACTTTAAAATGAACTTTTTACTTATTTAAATG
This sequence comes from Allium cepa, assembly GCA_030765085.1. Lineage (NCBI taxonomy): Eukaryota > Viridiplantae > Streptophyta > Magnoliopsida > Asparagales > Amaryllidaceae > Allium > Allium cepa. Next base: position 562,502,750 of record CM060938.1, read on the forward strand.
AATTAAAACATGTCTCTTTATATTTTAAAATCATATTTAAATAATATCAAAATCTCTAATTTTCCGGTGTATGTAAAACGGACAAAATGCGACAAAATTTTGTTATTTTTGTAAAACGATTATTAACATATATACTTTTATTATCTTTATTAGATGTTTCAATAATATTTATCTTTTTAAATAAATATTTAAACCTATTTATTTAAGCATTTATTTATTTTTAACAAAACTAAACTTTTGTTGATTTGTTCTAAATTACAAATTTATACTTTTAAATTATCAATAATAAGAATAAATAATTTCTCTACTATTATCTATTATATTTAAATTATTTATTTAAGTTTTAAACCTTTTTAAATTTAAAACACACGAAATCTCTCATTTTCGAAGTAGCGAAATTATGGGTCGTTACATTCTCCCCTACTTAAAAGAATTTCGTCATCGAAATTTCCCAAAATAAAAGTTTGCCCAAAACCTTTATCTTCAAACTTAATTCCATATAATATACACAGATTATCCATATGAAATATCTTATTCGATCTCCTATTCGAATACACAACTTTATTTCCGAACTAGTATCATCCCCTGATCCTCTAGTGCAGACTTTAATCAGGCTCTTTGCTCAGAAACCTTTGCTTTCCTTACATAGTGCTCAACTATGATAGAAAACTCAAGTACCCAACCAAAAATCCTCATCAATGTTCATCATCAAGAATCGAGTGATAAATCCTTTTTCGAATCGGTGTAAACACTTCAAAGTTCCATACTCGGATATTAGATCAACATTTGTGTGATGAAATGATCTACATATAATATATGTATTTATTAACTTTCAAAAAAAAACTTTCATAAAAACTTTATCTTAAATTTAAATAATTTTCCTTTATTTCTTTAAATTTTTTCAAAAGACTATGATCAAATTTCCATAGTTTCATCCTTTTCATTTTAAATAATTTTCTAAACTTTAAACACTTTTTTTTATAAAGCTATTTCTTTATAGTATTCCTTTAAACTTTTTATTTCTAAATATCTTATTAGACTTGATCGGATATAAGATTGAAGAAGTGCATCGAGAGGAAATCAAAAGGAAGTTTATTAATTAACATCATATTCATACATCATTTCTAACCTTAACTGGTATTACAAAGTTTATGAGATAACTTTTTTAGGAAATACAACCCATCCCATACTACCGCTATATAGATACTTAGACTACTATGTACTATTCTTGAATTTCTTTTGAGGTAGATGGTGCTTTAACATGAGGACCTAAGTTAACCACTTTCATTCTTGGACAGTCTTTCATTAAGTGTTTCCCTTGAAAGCACCAATACAAGTTCGTTGGGGGCAATCTTTGACCTCGTGTCTTAGGTTATTACATCGGTAGCATCCCATTTTCTTCTTTTTAATTCTTGGTTTCTTTTTTGTTTTAGGGCATTTATGTAGAAAATGTCCATTCTTTTTACACTTGAAACAGACTATATTATCCCAATCAGAATTTTTATTTTCCTTCATCTGCTTATTACTTCTCTTTGTTTCACACATAACTGCATAATGTCCTTTCTTACCGCAATAATAACAGTCGATGTCAGCAAAGGGTCCTAGTTTTGCTTTTTCTTCTGCTTCTTTCTATGCACTTGCTCTTCGAGCTTGCTTTGGAGTCATCCAAAACTCATGACTCGACATATAATAAGCCATTCTGCCCCTAAGTGATATTCCAAGATTAGAATTGTTTATACCATTTCCATTTCATTATTGAAACATCTTTTATCCAAATCCTTAATTCAACTTTTTTTTTGGATTTGAACTTGCCTTCATCCTCCAACGATAAGAAGAATAGCTTACCAAGTGGTCAATACCGTTTGCCCAAGCCAACACATGATTGATACTTAGAAGATTATCTTAATCATCACTAGACGGATCAAGACCTTATCCATGGGACTTACCAAAGGGAATGTATCTTATAGATTTCTCTAACCACACAAAATTTTATATCTTTTGAAAGACATTCCTTTATATGCAAAATATAATCTTTTCAAAACAATGTGTAGATATGCCTTGTTAAGAGTTTAGATATACCTATCGATATAGTTGTACTTCCCATATCGACCAGAATTTATAAACCACTCAATCGATAAATCAACACAACGAGGAGACCACTGCAATATATAACTCGGGATCTACCCAGAGCAAGTCAACAAGCAGTCCTCACGCTATAAAGACCCATGGTCTTCAATAATCATCATCTTCAACATATCTTCACGTTCGAACGTATACATTGGTTCGAAGTGGTTTTTGGATAGGAATTACCCAAATCCGACCCTGGTTCCTTCGAAATCCAATTATCGATAAAAAGTGAATATGAGTATACAAGATTTATTAAGTTTCTTTTCACTTTAATTCTTTTCGGATGATTTCGAAATCTCTTTCTTTTGACTTAGGATAATTTCTAAGAAATTCATTATTTTGCTTTGGAAAATATCTCAAAATTCCTTACTTAACTTTCAATCAATTTCTTTACTTTTATGCGGGTTAAAAACAATGTGATTTAAGACATCGTTTACGATAAACCCTAAATCAATCTTAACAAACATTTTGAAGTAAATAGGATCATAGAAATCATTTGGAGATTGCTTAACAATTGGATAATACAAATCTTTTTTTTTTTTTTTTGAAAAGCAAAGAGCTATAAGCTCATTTTATTGACTTAAACCAAATTATAACTCACACTGACAAAACCCAAGGTACAATAACTCCAATACAACACAACCTGCAGCCACCTTAAACAAAAAGAAAAACACACACATTACAACACTCAATTACTACTAGTCACTTTACAACTGACTACCTATATCACAACCACATATACTCAATCAGCATGATACTTAATGTTTACAGTAACAACTATATCTGAACCAACAATCAATTACAACCTCTGACTGAAGACAGACTTCAATATTATCACATGCTAGGAAAAGAGCAATCCATCAAACTTCAAAATCAAACAGAGCACTTTAATTTGGGATTCAGGGAGGAAACAAAGAGAAAATCATCAAATACAACCTGATTTCATATCAGAAAGAATACTGCGATGTATCATGTTATAGAGTTGAGAAGCATTCTTAACATCAAAGCCAAAAACTCTATTGTTTCTTTCAGTCCAAACTGCATGTATCAACTTCTTGAGCAACTTTAGGAGCATAAAAGTCCTTCTAGTTTTCCATCTAGTAGCTTTAAACACATTAAACCACTCAATAGCACTAACAGTTGATGGTTTGTAGTATCCACCATTGGACAAAAGCTTAAACCAAATTTGATATACATATGTACATTCAAAAAACAGATGAGTATTAGTTTCCAGTTCAGCTCTGCATAAAACACAGGTATCCTCTGATAATAAACCCAATCTACATAGTTTATCTTTAGTATTCAATGCATTTGCCATCACCTTCCATAAAAGTAAATTTTCCTTAGCACTTCCACCACATTTCCAAATTCTTGAATACCAAGGAAAATAATAACCAACTCCACAGAGAGATTTGTATACAAGTTTAATAGAATGAGGCTTTCCTTTATCAGACCAAATAAGAAAATTATCATTATTGGTAATTTGATTGTTAGTAATAACATTCTAGAGCTTCCTGAGTAGACAAGAACTAGAGTATGGTAAAACAATATTCTCATCATGAATAAACTCATCAACTAAAGCTGAATCAGAGATGCCAGAGTTACTTCTGAGATTATAATCCACTACATTGCTTAAAATTAAACCTTTCCTAGCCCAAGGAGAATGCCAGAATGAGAGGCCTTTAATTTGTGTATAGTTACATTGTAAAAAAGGAATAAATGTTTGCCTTAGCTTAAGAATACTTCTCCAGCTCCAGCTGCAATTCTGTGGAATTTCCATAGTCCAAAAATTCTTATGACCAATCAAGTAATGATTAACCCATTGAGACCATAAGCTTTTATCAGATTCAAAATTTTTATTGAAGTATACTGATATTGCAGCCTTATTCCAAAGAAAAATATTAGTTATACCAAGACCACCATTCTTCTTAGTTTCAAACAGTTTGTAAAATGAAATTGGGATTAATTTTCTGGAAAAAGGGTCTCCATGCCATAAAAATTTATTAAGAGCACTAGATATCATTTGAATCAGCTTTACAGGAAGAATGTAATGCCTTGTCCAATAATTGGTCATAGCAACAGCAATGGATTGAATAATTGTTAATCTACCTGCTTGAGAAAGCTTGTCAATGGGCCAAACAGTAAGCTTTTGAATGATCTTCTCAAAAAGAGGTAAGCAGTTATGCATTGTAATTCTTAAACTCAAGATAGGCAAACCCAAATAAAAGGAATTCTTTGGTAATTCAAGCAAGCCTGAAAATTCTATAATTTCTTTCTTCTTAGAAGAATTTAATCCAGCAATGTAGATATTTGATTTCTGAAGATTTATTTGTAAACCAGTAATAGAGTGGAAAAGATCCAGAGATGAAGTAATAGATTGAATATTATGGAAAGTGGGTTTTGTGAAGATAATAAGGTCATCAGCAAAAAGCAAATGAGTGATCAATGGATTATTACATTTAGGATGAAGCTGTAACTTGTTTTTAACTACCAGATCTTTCAATATGGAATTTAAAAGCTCCATGACTATTATGAACAAGTAAGCTGATATTGGATCACCTTGTCTTACACCTTGCTTTCCTTTGAAATAACCATACAAACCACCCTCTCTAGAAATAGAATACCTAGGTGATGAAATACATGTGTAGATCCATGCTAAAAAAGGTTTGGGGAAATTCATTCTGGACATAATAGCCAAAATAGAAGGCCAAGTAATGGAATCAAATGCTTTTTTAATATCAAGTTTAAGCATGCATCTTGGAGAAATATTTGCTCTCTCATATCCATACAACAATTCTTGAGTCAAAAGAATATTATCACTTATTGATCTACCAGAAATATAAGCAGCTTGATTATTTGAGATGATAGAAGGTAAAACAGTTTGCAATCTATTTGACAAAATTTTTGAAATTATTTTGTAGATAATATTGCAACAAGATATAGGCCTGAAATCTGAAACAGAAGATGGATTATTATTTTTGGGAATCAGGGTAATTGCTGTTGCAGCAAGACAATCAGGGAGTTTATTATGGAGGAAAAAATATTGAATGGCTTTAATAATATCAGATCCTATTATATTCCAACTTTTTTGAACAAAATGAGCATTAAATCCATCTGGTCCTCAACAGCTATTGGTATCCAGGCTAAAAATAGCAGATTGAATTTCATTTTCAGAAATTGCAGCACTAGTACAAAACTGGTCATTTGTGTCGGTTGTGTAACCCCTGTTGTGTCGGTTTTACAACCGACTCAAATGAAGGCGACACAAAAGACATTTTCCTGTTGTGTCGGTTGTACAACCGACACAAATATCAATTATTTGTGTCGGTTGTTAATAGAGAACCGACACAAAACTATGAACAGTTATGTCGGTCTTTTTAAAGGACCGACACAAATCAGCTTGTATAGCGAAGCAAAACGCCGTTTATTGTGTCGGTCCTTTAAGAAAAACCGACACAACTGTTGCTTGTTTTGTGTCGGTTCTTTATTGACGACCGACACAAATGATTGATATTTGTGTCGGTTATGTTTGTTTTTTCAACCGACACAATTGATATGCAGTTGTATCGGTTCCCTTTGAAGTAACAACCGACACAAGTTATATCTGAAGCAAAAAAAAAATATTATTACCGTTTAAGATTATAAAAATAGTATGAAATTGAATTTTAATTTTTTATAAACGAACGTTACAATGTACTGATTGAACAAAAAATATAATTATATTATCCATCAACATAATTCATGTTTACAGACCAAAATAGAATATAATCTATCACAAACATAACGTACATAACAAAATAACAAAATACCAATGCACGTTATAATAGATCAGCGTACACAACAAAAAACAACTACATCCAATTATACATGATATAACTAGCTAAATTCTCTCAAACCTCGTCTATCTCTTGTTGGTTGTAAGAACCGTCTCGTACAAAGTCCTGCAATTAAGAGGATTGTTATACAAAAGACAATAATTAAGTCAGGAATACTCTGCATAAAAGAATCTGAGAGGAATGTAATTCAAACACAGGTTGAACCATAAGCTGAATATAGGAAACAATAATTTGGGACCTGTGTTATTCACCGTGTACCATGATCATATTATCTGTATTAGAGGTGATTTGTTACTTGCCTGTGCAATATGTAATATTGTTTGTTGTATTCACAATTAAATGTTGTGTAGTTAACAGTCTCAATGGTTTCTTCTACTAGCATTTCCACCACCAGACATTGCATACTACATTGCCATACTCCCAAAACTGCCCATTCATATACACTTACATTCACCCACCAGTCCATACATTCATCTTACAACCCTTCGACACTCTTTGACAATACATTCACCTACCGTGAAGCAATTAAACCTTTGTATTCACCCTCTGTCACATAGCTTGTGATCAAACCTTAAGCCTAACAAAGGTCAGGTTAGTAGATTTGGATTTTTTTTAATAACTTTAATTTTTTTGAACCAAGAACAGAGGTGCTTTTACAAATAATCAGGCATGCACACATAGAAACATTTATAATACAGAAGTAACCTCATATCCATGCACAATAAAGCATCATTCACTTCAGACATTCCAAACATTGTTTAAATATCTAATCCAACAAGGGTTTTTAATGAAAGGGAAAAAAATGAGAATTTGATTAAAGCTGTGTTCTGTACTTTAAAAAAAAACAGAGATGAACATTTGATATTCTCAACACAGGCACCAGATTTGCATATACATATAATTAGTTCTACTTCATGCGAACATTTTTTCATCATGCTTCTAAATTCAATTCATACATCTAGATTGGATTAAAACAAGTAGAGTTTACTCACCTGCAATTTTTAAGCCGAGCACACAGCAGGCCTTTGAATTCTTATTCCAGGTCTGAACTTAAATCTGGAAAAATGTTTTGACTTTGCTGAAATCCTACTGCATGCTTGCAATTTGTTGATTAAAAGTTGAAACAAATCTTCATTTGAATTGCAGTTTTGAAAGGTTGCAGCAGATTTGAAAATTGCAGATTTTCAATTTCTATTTTTGCAGGTTGATCATTTCCTTGTATTGCAGCAGAGATGAGGTTGCGGGTTTTAATTTCAGGTTTGCTTTGCTTTGAATAAGTTTTACAGATTTTAGTTTAGTTAAGAAAAGAGAAGAATTTGAACTAGGGAAAATTGAAAGTGTTTGACAAAACTAGTTTTCTTCTTTAAAAATTTATTTAAAATTAAAATAAAAGTGTTGCCACTTGTTGATTAATTTGAACAAATGTCAGGAGCTGGCCTAAATGATTCACAAGTGTAAAACTTCGTTTTATTTAAATCATTTAAGTTATATGTATATACATTCATGAAGTGAATTTATGCATATGGAATGTTTTATATATATAAATAAGCTTTTAAATTTTGATAAATATACAAGTATGAAATCTTTGTAAACTTTTATTCTTATAAATAGCTTATGTTTTACAAACAATTCTAGTTCAAGAGATATTTAAAAAGAAAGTTTATTTATAACTTTATATATATTTATAACCATTTTTCTTTAAACACTTTAAAGGAAAACAAAATAAAACTTTGTTTGAACTATCATTTAAAAATGAACAATTATCTTATATTTTGAAAATAATTGAATTGAATTTAAATTAACTTTTGAAAAATGATAAATTTTAAAACAAAGCTTCAAATTACAATTCTCACATATGTAAATTATTAATAGGTTTAATTAAATTTTCAAAACAATATCAAATTATAACATGTACATACATATTACAATTTGGAAATTCAATCTTTTATTTGAAATTTTGAAAATTCAATCTTTTATTTGAAAATTCAATTCTAGTCCATCAACGCTTCAACAAGAAGTCTACCAGCACACTTCATGGCGCATCACTATTTCTGAAACTAAACTCCACTGCCCATCAACCTATCAACCACCAGAGAAACTGCTATTCTCCACTACAACCATACACAACTGATCACATCTCCTATACTCAACAACTACCGTCTCTACCACCTTCCACTGCTCCACTAAAACCTATCATAAAACTTACCATATCCAATTGTTTTTGTGTAATCTTTAGTGCATCAAGTCAATGTTGACATAATGAAAACTTACCATAAAACTATCCAGAAACTTGTTTGGATGCTGCTTATTTTGAAACTGTTGGTAGTTTCTTAGTCAAAGTGGAATCAACAAATTGTTATGCTTATGTTTTATTTTACAATAAGAGCAGTGCTGATGTCAGAAGTTATTTGTAATGTCTACATAAGGTTTTTACACTTTTGTCTACTAAGAATTTATAATGTTAATAATAGAACAAAAGAATTCTCAATTCATTCAACTCAGGAATTTCTACGTATAGAATGTGCATGCATATTTATTATAATAAACATTATACTTCACTTGTACGTATGGTTAGAGATAGACTGACAACAAAGCACTCCTAATTCACTGAATTCTATATCACATGATACTTGACAAGGTTAACATACATACAAATCTGTTTGCAACAACTCTAAGGCTACCAACCAAGCATAGCTAAACAAATGTATGAAATGGTTAACATTTATTGAGATAGCAATAACTTACATATGAAAGCAATGATGCATCGACCTACTAAATTCATTTGAATGTGATCACTAGTTTGTCGAAGTTTCATGAATATGAAAACAAATTGTCCTGTCGGATAAAAGAAAAACCTAAATCTCTGACTGGGTATTATAGTATGCAACACTTACGGACATACCATTGTAGTGAAGGTGGAGGCTGGCACTTGGAATCCATGTAGTCTTGGAAGCTCTTAATTCTTCGGGTGAGGGCTGCACTTGATTATTCTTCATCGGCCACTGCAATTCATATGTTGTTTCTATTAAGAACAAAAACTTGTATCAATTCAAGCAAACAAAGAAAAGAAACCAATTATACTGATGAAAATGATATTTATGTATTGGAAAATAAATAAATCAGATGATGAATTTTATACCCAGAGGCAATGAGAGTAATTTGCCTTCGAATCATATGTTTGCCGAAGAGTCTAGTATTTATTGAGATAAATTTATTTGGCATTCTTATTTACTTGAATTGTTGCACTGTCGTTGGTGTCTAAAAACACAGCCTCTTCTTTTAAAGATTCGCTTGTCAATTCATATTGTACAAAAGTGCTCTTCGCTTCAGCAAGGGACATCCCAATTTGCAGTGAGAATCACAATTACATATAAGAAATTCATAATATTTATCAAATTTCTCCTTCAACAAAGAATTGCAACTTGTGATATTATAAGCTTGTTACAAGTCTACAAAGGATAACAATCATTTAAACATGAGCCTAGAAGCAGGCACCTATACAACACAAACGGTAACAAAGATTGCATTTGTTTCTTCACTCAATCTCTACATAAATCATTTGTTTTTCTGAATTTGATCCAAATGCTCTGCTATCTTTTTATAATGATATTCATTTCATTGGAAGTTAGACGAATTAATAGCTAGCAGTAGGACAAATGAAGAAGATTGTGATCATAGCTACATTTGGTGTCTCTTTTCAACCGACTCAATCCACGAAAACAATCAAATTAAACAGACTTTTTTGACTGCCTACTGCATTAAACATCTCTGCAGCATTGGCTTCTTATGCCACCAGTTAACTGCGGCATCACACATCTCTACGGCATTGGACAATCCTACAACATTAGACCCAGTGGGACTTTCGGCATCAAATACTGTAACATCACCTCTTACGGCTTTGCTTACTCTTAGCATCATCTACCTCATTTCAATTGCCACCACAACCAATTCCATCACCCCACAAAAACTGCAGCAACTACCATCCGCACTGACCAGAACTTCATACATTACTGCAGCACTACCCAGCCTCCAAACAACACTTCCTTTTACCTTCAACAATCTACCTCTGCCTCATCATTCAACATCAACCACCAATACAACTCCATTCATCCACCTTCCAATACAAACATACTCTCCTCCGCAAACAACTCACACCCACCACTCCACCGTGCAGCATTACACCACCATCATCATTAACCAAACTGCATCACTATTAAACACAAAATTGCCTCTGCCTCTCCCCCTAAACCAGCTCCAGCAGTTCCATTTGACAACTGCTCAACTCAATCGCTTATTGTATCATTACAGTGTAATTCCAACATCTTCACCCTTGTATCACTATAACAAGCAACTGAAACTCCCTGCATTACATCATCCCACACATAACAACTACTCAACATCACCCCAACACTGCTAATTCGCATACCAAACACGTGCTGCATGACTTCACTCACACATACCACCTTCACACCGCAAATCGATCACCCATAGTCCCTATTATAACAACTACTGTATACTCAGAACACCCCCTTATTACTAACAACCTTCATGTATACGAATAGAAGCTTTATTATCAAACAATCTAGGACTTCTTCTAATATTAACTGTTGAAATACTCTTACTTTTTCTTTTACCTAAAACATATTCAGATCCATTATTTCATGACTCTGATGCTATGAATTCAAGAATTCAATTAGAAACCGTAATAACTTTGGAGAGGGACTGTCATTTGAAGATGGATAACTAAGAACGGGTTTTGGAGATAGACAGAAATAGAAAATATGTACAAATAAAAAATAGAAGGCAAATGACAAAGGCTTTGTAAAACTCCTAGTTTTGAGATTGCTATTTCGAACAGGCTTGATGGATTAAACTGCTTGGTGAACTTGATTTGGATTCGGATTATTGTCTTGAATCCACCGTTGATGCACAGTCAGAGAAAGAAATAAGGTTGATGAAGCGAGTGTAAAGATAGTTTTTATGGAAGATGACAATGCTGAAGGTTTCTGTGATGAAGATATTGCAAATATACACAGTGATATAACGTGTGCGCATTTTAATTTGAGTTCTGAAACATTACATAAAACTACAGATGAAAATATGGGCTGCTTGGCTTCAGATTGATGCGAGATGGTAGTGAATATGGACATAATCGTGCACACTAATGTTACAGAGAATAAACTGAGTGTACATGAATACATTGATAATAACTTGAGTTCGCCTATGTACAATGACACACTGAGTGTACATGAAAGTGTACGGAAGAAAGTAAGAATGAAATGCATTTGAACAATGTGAAAAACTTGGATGCTGTAACGCTAGTTGTTACTCACTGGCCAGTGCAGTTTGAGGTATTTTCGGAAGTTGGTGAGATGTTCTTGCAAAAAGGTGATTATCTACCTTGTATATCTGAAATACAGGTGATAGGGGGAGCTGTTAGGATTAATGAGAGTGATCTCTTAAACAATAAACTAACTGTTGTTTACATTGGACTGAATGAATGGTTGGAGAATTTTGTACATTGTGCTAAGGGTTCCACTATTAACAACGTGAACAAGATGATTTGTGAAAATGGGTTAATATCAGACAATGGAGTGGATGATACAATATTAGACTGTAACTTAATAGTTAGTTTAAAATGAATTCATATGCCAAACAATACATAGTATTTATTTTATTTTATTTTTTGTTTGAAAATCAAATCACCTTAACATGCTTCCATTTCAAGGTACTTCCTCGAGACTTGCCACCGAATGCCTTGTAAATTTTGAAGGCCCTACACATGCAAGAAAATGTTAAATAATAACTACTCCGGCACCCGCATTTACATACACTAATTTCATGTATAAATTTTTAATTTACCACATATACTAACTTCATATAAGAGAGCAAATATATACAACTTACGTGCTCACTTGCGGTTTAATTTCAAGTTTATGTTTGCGTTCGGCCTGAGGATCAAAAACATAAATCTCATTCATTTCTACACGGAAAACAAGCAGTATACAATGTTTCCTGCGTTACAAGATTTATAGTAAGTTAAAATTGGCATCAAATTTGTAAACTAGTTACTAAAAGTTTAATGTTCATACCCTTCGTGCTAATTTAACTAACCATGTTTTTCATGTCGTCCCAAACTTATGTTCAACATATTGCATATACCCAGCTGCATATCTCCTACCACTCACCATTAGAACCAGTGCACTGCAACTACCCCTATACAAGCACAACACACACCACATCCATTGTCAGCCCACAGCCTTATCAAACTTCCACCAGTGCCATTACTCCTCTAACACCTTGCCTCTGCCACTTCTTCCTTCCTACATCCATACAACTGCAGTTGTGCACTTCTTCGTTTTTTATTTACAAGCCTCGTTAACATACCATACAATACCCTTTTCCACTTGCCAACGCCCTCCACCAACAAAAACAACATCACTACTTCAAACAACACTACTGTCCAGCACTTCGACCATCCCCTTCAACACAACTTCCACCATCCCACCTCTACTTACCACTGTTGCACACAACAGCTACCATCAACTGCACATACTTCACATAAACTACTCTCTGTCAACATCCTCTCTTCCACAACCACAAATATCACTCCACCACACCACCCGTTGCAGTGCTCAAGAACACCTGTTGCTCAATCACCCCTCTCACCATCCATTGCCAATATTACCACCACAAGTATTTCTACCTATACAAAGTTACTACACTGACCTTCTATTACCACCAACATCTCACAAACCCACAACTGCAGTTATGCCATCTTCTACTATTGCCAGCAACCGCTACCTCTGCAGACATGTGCCACACTTCTACAACTTCATTTCACCTTACTGTCACACATCTTTGCATACAAACCCATCATCTCCACTCCCCTTCATCATCACTGCCTTCCATACATCAACCCTCTGCTGCATCCTAGTACCCCAACCACATTCAACTCCTTCTGTCACATTTCCAGTCCCTCCCCTAAAACATCATTTCAAGCGCCAAAAACACCCAGCATACAACTGCACTTCCTCATCGACACTGTTACTAACATCTGCTGCGATAATCTTTCACTTCGACATCAGATACCAATCCCCCTAAATTCGCAACTATCCACGAACCCCACAATCGACATCAACCATCGCGAACTAAACGCCCAATTCACCAAATCGCCGCTCCTGAAATCGAGAACTGGAAAGTTGCAATTTCATGTATATATTTATTCTTATTGGTTTTCTTTCACTTCTACCTTTCCTTTTCACATACGCAGCTTCCTTACGTAAAGGAATGAGTGTTATCGTGAGGGTCGATTCGAGATCCACAAATAACTCTTCGATTGTCGGATCGGTGAGGGATGGGGAAAATTGGGTTAGAAGGGTGAAATTATTGAGGAGAGGCTGAAGAGGGATCGAGTGGGAGGGTGTAGGGGGAGGAAGTGGAGGCGGAGTACGTGGGGACCGGGGAAACACATAGGGAACGAGAAGGAGAAAGGGTTATTGGTCATGTGGGGCGGAGAAGTGGGTGAGATGAGGTGGGTGGAGTTTGTAGGGAGGGAGGAGGAGGCGGGGGTGAACGTTAAGAGGTAATTGTCTTCTGGGTTGAAATTGCCGTAGGATAGAGAAAGTGGAAGTAGAAATGGGAGGAGGATGAAGATGATTTCGAGTTGTGAGTCTTTTCCTCTAAAAATTTTCCTCTAAAATTTAGCGTTCGCGGGAAAAGAGGGGGCGGCTGAAATAGATTTGGGGAAAAAACAGTGTGCCTATTGTGTCGGTTTTTGGACAACCGATGCTATTTTATTTAGTTGTGTCGGTTGTTCAAACAACCGACACAAATAGATCTATTGCTTCCCTTCAATTGTGTCGGTTTCTTAAGAACAACAGATGCAAATTACATTTTTAACATTTTCTTCTTGCCCCCTAAGTCAATAGTTTCGGTTGTTAATGAACAACCGACACAAATTACACTATTTGTGTCGGTTTTATGGACAACCGACACAAATGAGGCGAGTGATCTGTTTTGTACTAGTGCAGTAATCAAATCATTTGATTGAGAGGTAGTAATTGTAGGGAGATTAATTTGAAAAAGAGGATTAATATCTGGTTTGAATAAATTGGATGGAGCCAGAATGGATTTGAAGTACTGAACAAAAGCCTCATTAATTCCATCAAAAGTATTAACTATGTCACCAAACATATTGTTGATCTGATGAATACATTCATGATTCCTTTTAACTTTAAGAAAATTATGATAGTACCTCGTATTCCTATCAGCCTCCTTCACCATTCTCAAGTGAATCTTTTGCCTAAGTGAAGAGACTTCCTTTTGAATAGCATTGTCCAGAGAATTTTTTAATTGTGATTCCAAATGAATTAAGGAAATATCAAATGGTCTCTCAGTCAACATAGTCTGAATTCTATGAAGCTCATTTCTAATTTGTGTGGAAAGATTAAAATCCTTACCAAAAATGGTAGCAGACCACTTCCTAAGATGAAATTTTAGGGCCTTCATTTTGAAAGTAATATTTGACATAGGATCCCTTCCAAATTGTAAGTTCCACACCTGCTTCAAAATAACAAAATATTCATCTTGCTTAGTCCAGAAATTAAAAAATTTAAAAGAGTGTTTTGTACCATGTATATCATCCATTCCACAATGAAATAATAATGGGCAGTGATCTGACAAAGAGGGATTTAAGATTTTATAAAAAGATTTTGGCCAGTGTTGAAGAAAAGAAATATTTAAGAAGATATGATCAAGCTTACATAAAGTAGGATTACCATTCCTATTATTATTAGACCAAGTGAAGTCAGGACCAATGCTAAATGCAGAGAAAAGATTAGATTGAATAAGTGCACTATTTAATGGAGAAATGTCTTTAAGAGATAAAGGGCAGCCACCAAATTTTTGATTACTAGCATACATGGAATTGAAATCACCACCAATAAGCCATGGAGTAGAATCTGATTTTAAAGAAGGAAGGAAATTAAGAAAATCTTGTCTTAAAGATAATGAGTTATGAGCATAGACAGAAGTAAGATGAAAAGAAACATTTGAAGGCAAGTGCAAACATAGGTAGTGAATGAATTGATCATAAGCATTTAATCTGGACAGTTTGAAAAAAATTGGATTCCATAAGGTAAGCAATCTTCCATGTTTGGCTTCAAGGAAATTATGATCATAAGACCAGGATGGAGCAATCAAATTCCTAGCCTTCAAAGAGGCATGTGTATCAAGCTTTGTTTCAGAAATACACATTATTTGAATATTGTTACCAAGAATAAGATTTTTAATGTCAACTTGCTTTGAAGATAAATTAGCCCCTCTTATATTCCAAAAGGCAATATTATTCATTTAGTAGGAAGAGGAGGAAATATAGTGGAAGGATTTTTCCTAGTATGTCTATGATGAGAGTTATTTTTGGAAGAGGACAAAGGTAAGACTTCATGTGGCTTAAAGTTTTTGCCTTTATTGAGATCATCAGAATTAACTACAATGTTTTTAACAGATTGTGATTCAGAAGGCTCAAAAGAAACAGAGGGTGGTGGTAACACAATATTATTTGGAGGGGACAAATGAAGATAAGGTGAATTAGGATTATGAATGGGAGATTTTGTGATAAACTGAGAGGAACAAGAAGCTGTTGTAGAGGTTGATGAAATTGGAAGATCAGAAGAAGCTGATAAACTAGCAGATGGGGATGATTTTCCATCTACCATGAATGAACTAGATGGTTCAGAGACAAAAGACACATCATTAATAGCTGAGAGATTATTAAGAACAGAAGCAGATGAGCTAATGGAATGAATTAGAGTAGATTTAGAAGAGAGAACTTCACTGACACTATTATTAAGTGAAGTATCATTCAAAACTGCAAAGGAATTAATATTTGCAGAAGGACATGAATTATTATTATCAAGTACTACAGTTTCAACTGCTTTGCCTTTTTCCAACTGATTGACTGAAGTATCATTAGGAATTTTATCTTTATCTATTGAATCCACTTTCTTCTGTTTCCAAGCTCCTTTATTCTTTTTATTAACAATTCTCCAATTAAGATCAACTGTACTACCATCCTTATTACGACCTTGATTATAATCTTCCTTCATACTCACCACATGATTGTTATTTCCAGCAGTTACACCATCAACACTCCCAACACTCTGCTTGTTCACAAATTCACATGATAAAGTGTTGTGCCCAAAGACTTTACAATGAGTGCAGATGCTAGGTTTCCAGTCATAAGACAGTTGTACATCAGGGCAATTACTTCCTAATTGCGGAATATGAATAGAACTTGGTAAATCACAATCAGGAGAAATCTCCACAAGTGCCTTAGCATACTTAAATCTTTGCAATTTTTCAGTGGTACTATCAAAACAAATCAATCTACCAACATGACATGCAAGCCAATTAATACCAACCAAAGTCCAAAGAATGATGGGTATCTTGTGAAAATGTATCCAAATAGGTACCTTCTTAATCTGGGCTTGCGTTAAACCTATGGATGGATCCCATTTTGTTATAATGAACATTCGACCTCTAATGAAAATTGGATCCGACTCAAGAAAAAGATCTCTATCTTCTTGACAAGAAAACTTAAAGTAAAAATTATAACCATCTGATTTAAAATCAACATCACCTTTGAGTTTCCAGAAACTCTTCAAGAAATTGACCACAGATAAAAAAGAGAGAGTACCATCCAGAAAGAATCCAACCAGGTGATCAGATGGAGGCTTGGAGGAGGCGGGTGGGTGATTTTGGAGAGGGGTACGGTGGTTTAGGTGATGGTGTGGCTAAGTTTTGATGATGTGGTGGTGATGGCTTGAAGGTAGAAGGAAGAATGGAGGTGGAAGAGAAAGAGAATGGAGTTTAGAAATTTTGTAGAATGAGAATGTAGTGAAGAAAGAAGGGTTTACACTTGTATTTATAAGTGGAGATTGAGTGGCTAATGCCCTAAATATCTTTGCCTTACTTTTTGACTTTTGCTTAACATGATAAGAAGTGTATTAATGGTGAAATGATGGTAGAATGTAAGTTTGTACTTAATGAAATGATGTTTGCCTCTTTTTCTTAGACTTTAAAATGTTAAATTAACATTATCTCATTTTCCATGTAAATTAGTAACATCTCATTAATGTGATTTGAATTTGCGAAATGATTACTCTTTTTTTCTTAAAGTTTGTATTTTAGAAAGAAGACTTTTGTATTGATTTGACTTGCATTAAATGGATTTGTAAGTATGCACTAATGGTGAGCATATGTGTCATTAATTTCTTTAGTTGCTTATCTTTTCATACTTTATTTTGTTTGAATTCAAGGTGTTTAGTTCATATCATGTATAAGAGAAAAGAAGATATGTAATGATGTTGTTTTATTTGTTTACTTTTACACTCTTTTATCAAATCATAACTTTTACATTTTTTTATTTATGTAAACTATTTTCAAAAGTAAACTCTTTTTGTCTTTTAGTGCTAAACGTAAAGTGTTTAAATAGTTTGTAAACTTGTATTTATATGCTAGAAAATGTATCAAGTTGCAACAATTTGTCGACAACTTGTTTTGGTTGAAAACGGTGTTTTTGACGACAAATTATACGGTCAAAATTTGACGTTTTTGTTAAGCTATATATTGATGTAAACCAAACTTTAAAATGAACTTTTTACTTCTTTAAATAAATTAAAACATGTCTCTTTATATTTTAAAATCATATTTAAATAATATCAAAATCTCTAATTTTACGGTGTATGTAAAATTAACAAAATGTGACAAAATTTGGTTATTTTTGTAAAACGATTATTAACATATTTTTAAATATGTAAATATACTTTTATTATATTTATTAGATGTTTTCAGTAAGATTTATCTTTTTAAATAAATATTTAAACCTGTTTATTTAAGCATTTATTTATTTTTAACAAAACTTAACTTTTGTTGATTTGTTTCAAATTACAAATTTATACTTTTTAAATTATCAACTATAAGAATAAATAATTTCTCTACTATTATCTATTATATTTAAATTATTTATTTAAGTTGTAAACCTTTTTTAAATTTAGAACAAACGAAATCTCTCATTTTCGAAGTAGCGAAATTATGGGTCGTTACACGAACTACACCTATATGCTGTTCCCTCAAAGTGATGCAATATGAATACCCCATATTTCCCAAATGCCAACCCAAAGCTTTATCATAGCCTACCGCTCTCAATATGCCGACCTGCCATTGTTTACTTGCCGACCTTGTGATGTCCCGGGATTTTGGCAATACTTATTTAATAATTTCCATTTATAATTTATTTTAAAATATGTTATATTGATTTAAAAATTTAATTTAACCAAATATTATATATTCAAAACTAATAATTAATCTAATTTAACAAATGTTATCTTTCAAAAACTCAATAATAACGATAATTTAATTTAAAAGCTTATTCTTTTCAAATTATAATAATAATATATATGTGTAATTAATAATAATAATTGATCTTTTTAAGTTAATAAAAATATTCTATTTGTAATGTATATATGTATACGTTGTAAAAAGGAAATTGGTTTAGTTTAAATTTAATAAACATATTTTCAAATTTTGATATATATGTTTATATATATTGTGATTTGGAGTTCTGTTTTAAAATTTAAATAATTTCTGAAGTTAATATTTAAAATGTTCTATTTATAATGTATAAATATATTTGTATATATATATATTGTAAATAGAAAATAATGGATTAAACTTAAACAGAAAATATATTTTTAAATTTATAATGTACATATTTTTTATGATGATTTGGAAGGTTTTTGATTTGATTTAATAAAAATGCTTTTCAAAAGCAGTTTAAAATTTATTTTTATTTATAAAACACTTAAAGGAAAATTGATTTTTATTAAATAAATAATGGCTGGAATGTAGTACATTATTATAAAAGTTTAAATTGATTTTTGAAAACAAATTTAGATTATATATATATATATATATATATAATATCAATGTTAGCTATAGAAATTTATGTTTAAACTTTTAAAATAAAATTTAAATAAATGTTTACTTTATTCTTTTAAAACTTATCTTTAGGAAGTGAGTTTTAAATAATTATAAATTAAATTATAAAGTTATAAATACATTTTATAAGTTATATTATAACATGAGTATTAGACTAATATGGTAACTAAGGTTTAATTTATTTTTAAACAAGTAATTAATGTAATAAATCACCTCTTCATAACACATTGGCAACATAAGAGATTATGAAACACACTTGTCTACATAATAATAAAAGGGTTGGACATTTGTAAATACATGAATTTACTCATGTAACAAGTGGCAATTCTTATTTTTAAAAGAAAGTTTTGCTTAATTAAAGTTTAGAAAGTAAAGGATCAATTTTTATTTACTTCAGCTAAGATCTTCTGTAATAATTTTCTTCAACTAAAAAAAAGAGAATTCAAATGCAAGAAGCTTCAAGCTGGAATAAAAAAGAAAACAAAATTCAAATTGTAAACCAGAAAATCTGAAGCTTACAAACCCAGATCCAAATTGCTACCTGAAAATCTTGTTTTCATGCTCAACCGAGAATCAACAAATACAACTATTCAAACAGCGAATTGCAAAGCAAAATTCAAAGTACAGAAAATAACAAAATGTAGTAATACAGAAAGTTCTCTGCTCCTAAATTCGGTGAGTAAATTTCTTTTTAAAAACAGGTTTTAATCCTTTATATGTTGATCTGTGAAATGTTTGATATTGTAAATATGATATCAGTGCTTGCATGTTGGATATGATGATGTTAAATCATGTTGTTGCTCAGAATTATCATCTTAAATTTGATTTGTGTTGTTCAAACATGAGTACTTATCTGTATATTGTATTCTCTGTAAATTCTGTTGCAAGATCAACTAAAATAACTCGAATATTTCTGTATAATCAAAATTAAACTTTGGTTTCTGGAGTAAAGATGCTAATAACATGATTTTCTTGTTTTTAAAATTTATTACAAGTAAGTATATTTGTATATTACTCAGTGAATTATGAATATACAGTTGACATTCAAAAATGAGAAAATTCAAGTTTGATGAATTTCAAATTCACTTACATAATCTGAATCGTACTATTAAATTATGAATTTTAATGTAAAATTTGTAATTTATAATTTAGTATTCAGAGAGGAGTTGGGGTTTTTTTGAATTTAGGATTTTGGTCGAATTCTGTTGATTGGAGTTGAGTTGGATGGTGAGCTTCGGCGTGGAGGTGGTCTTGGTTCTGGGTGATGCAGGAAAAATGGTGATTGATTTTTATGATAACCGCGGTGGCCGTGAAGGGGGTTAGTAGGGTTTGGTCACTGTTCTTGTATGGATCGGTTTCGTGAGCAATTCATCGTCGTTGATGGCCTTTGGCGAATCGCGTGAGGGGGAATGGGTTCACGTGATCGAGGCGAGTGTGTGGGCGAAGTGGCTGGTACTCCGGCGTTTGGTATCACCGTTGACGGCGATCTTTTGTGTTCATCCTTCATTCTGTTTGTCTTCGCTGTTGCCATATTTTGTATCGGTGGAGTTTTCATCGATCCATGGGGACGAAGTAGTTGAAGGGGTCTGAAGTGACTTGTGGGGCATGCCGGCGTTGATCGCCGTCGACCGGCTCCAGTGTGCATGTGCACGTTCTCGTATTTGTGCAGCTGAACACTTTGGTTTGGAAAGACAGTTTGGTCATGGGTTTCTTCGGTGGTTTGCTCGAGTATAATCTCGTGTTTCGTTCGAGAGTGACTCGAAGTAGTAGTTGGGGAGGTGGACGCGTGAGTTGGCCTTGAGAATTGGGTTTTCAGGATTTTGGTTCCTGTTTAATTGTAACTGCAACTTGAATTTTCTGAATTCAAAGCAAGTTGAGTTTTAAAAACAAAGCTTTAAATAGTTTAAAGAAGTTTGGATGTTTAAATTTAAAACTTTGCATTCAAACGAATTAAGATAACTTTGTTTTAAAATAGTTTGTTTGTTTTAAAGTTTAATATTAACTGAATTTTTGTACTTTATAAAATGAAGTTTCAAGTTGAAAGCAAATTGATGTTTAAACAAAGTGTTCTAATTAGTTGTATAAAAAATGAATGTTTAACTTTAAAAGAATTTTAGTTTTTAAAGTTTGGATTTTTAAATTTAAACTTTTGTTTAAAATAGATTGTTTCAATTTTGTTTTGTTAATGATATAATAATGTTTTCAAATAAAATTGTATTTGAAGTAATTTAAAATGTGATTGAGGTAAGGTATTTAATAATGATAATTAAAAGATGATGTTTCAGTGTAAACCCAATACAAGTTTTTGGATTTTAAATTTAATTTTAAAATAATTGATTGAAGTTAATAAAATGTTTGGTTTATCTTAATTAAGTTTTATTTATAAAGGTAATTAAAGTAAATTACTTAATTACTTAAATTGGTTAATGTAAGTAATTAAATTAAGGTAAATTAGTGGTGTAATTTATTAAGTGTAATTAATTACTTAATTAAAAATTAATTAATCAAGTTTAATTAATTAAGAATTAATTAGTTAATAAGTAATTAAGAAGTTAATTACTTAATAATTAAGAAGAATTATTTAAACATAATTTCTTAATGAAGTAATTAAAGTAATTAATTGCTCGGTGTAATTAATTAAGTTAATTATGGTTAATTTTAGTTAATTAATTGAGTTTAATTAATTAAAAAGAATTACTTAATGATGGGATTAAGTAATTACTTAATGTAATTAAAGATGTGTAATTACTTAGTAAAGTAATTAATGAATAATTTCTGAATGTAATTAATTGAGGAAATTACTTGTTGGATAGTAATTAAAGAGGTATAATTACTTAGGGAAGTAATTAAGGGATAATTACTCGGTGTAATTAAAAAAAATTGATTAATGTAATTGATCAAGGTGTTGATTTAATTGGTGAAGTAATTAAGGAAGTTAATTACTGATTGTGATTAATCAGGTTTGATTAATAAATGTAATTAAGTTTATAATTAATAATTAAATGTAATTATGAGAAAGATGGATTTATAAAGTAATTAGATGTCATTAATTAATGTAATTAATGAATAATTAATTGTTTAATTAATAAATAAATATGATTAATTATAAGATAATTAATCAATGAAGTGACAAGGAAGTAATAATTAATTAATGAAATCAATTAAGGATTTATGTAATTAATAATTAATTAAGATTAATTAATGCTTAAAGATAAATTAATTTGTGTAATTAATTTAAAGGTTAATTACATAATGTAATTAAGTAATAATTAATCTAAGTGATTAATTTAAAATATGATTAAATAATAATTAATCTGTAATTGAAGATTAATTAATTGAATTATGATGGTGATTAAAGAGTGATTAATTAATTAATTAATGATTGTTTAAGCAGGATTAGTTGTTTAATTCTCAAGTAATTAATTTGATTTAAGATGATTAAATTAATTGTAAAGGAATTAATGATGCCTGTTTGTGTATGATTATTGTGGAATATCTGGATTGGTTGATATCTATTGGATGATATGTTATGATATTCTGTGGTATGATATTTGATATATCAATGATAAATGTGTGATATTTATCTGTGAATGATGCTGTGTGAATTCAATGTTTAAATTGAATTAATTTGTTAAACTTAAATCACTTGGACATTAAGATGGCGTTTGGATTCGATGAGACCGGGATCAGGTTTCCAAATTTGGAATTTCGAAAACCACATCGATCTAAGTTAAACGTTAGGTCTTGAATCCAAGGGAAGTGCAAGTGAAGACTCGAGGTGTAAGAACTATTCGTCAATATAACTCTGGGGGTGATTCCGAGATGAGTTTGACGAAAATAGTGCTTATAGGTTCGAGATGGTGATTCAGAGTGCAAGGGCTATTGTCGTTAACTCTGAGGGTGATTCTGAAACGAGTGTAACGGAATAGTGCCTTCGGTTTCGTTCGAACCCGGAACGAACTTGTATGGATTGAATGCTTTCAGAACATCGTCAGGTGGATGATGATCATTCTAAGATAAATGTGTCCTATAAAGGTAATCGCAGCCTCAAGCCTCATCAATCGGGAATGGCTAAAACAGGGGAGGTGTAGCAAGGCTAAGTGGGTCATGCCCAAGTAGGACGAGATTTACCCCTATCTAGAGGTCCTTTTTTATTTCGGCTATGTGGGGCGGTTGATCATGACAACTGCCGGGGTGGTCTTGTTCGGGACTGTCCAGTAAGGGATGGTTCCGGCCATGTGTTGTAATGGAGCGGGCGTACTCCTCGGTACGGTGATCTAGGCCACGTACCGTGACGGGCAGTACCCCAGTAGCCCTGCCATTGTATGGAATCCAAAATCCAATAAGTGCTTGTACAGTTTTGATTGTGTCCAACTATGTTGGAACGTGAGATGTAAGCATTCCAGCTATTTCTGTATTTTATTTTGAAAACCCTAGACACTATTATAATATCACTAGATTTCCTATCAAATGTTTTGGTTAGAGTAAGGTAAAAACTTACCCATGTTTATTTGTGGGGAGTCTTACGTGATACCTTTGTTTTCAAAGGATTTTCAAAGTTAAGCAATTTTTAACCGTTTACTCACACCAGACCCCTGTCTGACCCGAGTGTTTATTTTCTATTTTATTAAACTCTTGGGTACTCATATTGCATATGAGTAGTCAAGTGATTCAGGTTTGCTTTGACGAGTACTGGAGGAGATATGGAGCAGGTGGCTTCAGCGTGTAGATATATATATAGTGGTTCCGCTGTGTTTGAGTTGTTTCTGTTTCTGTTATGTACTTGAGTTGTAATATCTTGACAGGTGTTATAACTATCTAGTTTGCTTTATATTAGCTGTATAACTCTGATGTATATGATACTATGTAATATTTTATTTGATTAATATAATTTATTCGTTCTGCTGTTAGATTTTGATGTTGTTTGGTTCTTTCTTTTCTATCTTTTCTCTTTTCTATCCCTTTCTTTCTTCTTAATGATGCGTCTTCCTGTGTTATGAAAGGCGGGTCGTTACATTGTGGTATCAGAGCGCTAGGTTGAGCGAATACCTAGGCTTTGGAGTGGTGTCCTTCTTGAGAGAGCGTATTTGTAATTTTTACTATATATATATATATATATATGTTTGTGTTTATTCCTACCTATTGTGTTTTGTTACCTGTTCGGGTTTGCCAACATAAGTTCTAGAAGTAGGAGAGATAGTGGTGTGTATAGCACGACTATCAATGGAAGAAGTCCGAGTATTTGAAGTTGGAAGAGTATCTGCCAGGACAATTTTGGGCATTTTGAGTAAGTTTGGCAGCTTGGTGTATGGATTTCATTGATCTCTGAAGGAAATCTTTTAAAGGTTCGGAGTTTATCTTTGGAGTATAAGTTTGGATTGCGCTCGTGCAAGCGTATTCTCTAGAGTTTGGATCAGTTGGAAGAGCTAAAGAAAGTAATGGTTTTTGGCAACCGTAGGAAGGAGTCTTATCTCTATTGGAGTGGGAGACTCAGTTCAGCAAGGTGTTTGTGGTTGGTCTGAAGCCCGAGTTTCTTGAGAGGTTTCTTCTCATCCTGAAGACTCTTTTTGGTGGAGTTGGTTGAAATAGATTTGGAATTCAAGGAGTTTTTGGATAGGAGGTCTGTGGTAGTAAGGGCAGCTCAGAGGTGTTGAATGTGCTGT
This sequence comes from Allium cepa, assembly GCA_030765085.1. NCBI lineage: Eukaryota > Viridiplantae > Streptophyta > Magnoliopsida > Asparagales > Amaryllidaceae > Allium > Allium cepa. The sequence continues at coordinate 562,527,378 of CM060938.1, forward strand.
CAGGAAGATCTTTTGGCTCAGCATTATCCTAGAGGTGGAGTTCGAAAGCAGTTGTGTGGTCTGTTTCTTCGATGGTTCAGAAGTCTTTGAGATTCTTCTGTCACTAGATCGGGCAAATGGTGAAGGCTTGTCTTCTTTTTCCAGAAGCTCAGCTGGGTAAGGTGTTTGTGGTTGAGGTGGACCATCAGTTTCTTCTTTTGGAGGGCTTAAGTTGTTCTGTTATGTAAAAGAGAATAGTTTCTTTGGAATCCGAATTGGGAAGTATTATCCCAAAAGTGACTTGCGATGGTTTGGAAGTTCTTTTAGTAATCTTTGCTTTAGTTTGAGACATCTCTAAAGATGTTAGAGCTATCGAGGTGATTTGAGACTTTCTGAATATCTTCGAGGAAGTCAAAGGAATTTGTTCGCATTGGGAGATGGAGTTCTGTTTTGAATTTGGTTCTTGGATTTTCTGGTAGCTTGGCATAGTAGAGAGAAAGTTCCAGGAGAGAGGATTTTGTGAGCAATCAGGATTGATTGGATCTAGTTTCCGAATGGATTTCTGTTGTAGTATTTATGACCCAATCGGATAGGTCATTAAGCTTTTATGGAATTTGATGGACAATGTTTCTTGATGAGATGATCAAGTTTGTGCTTGTGTTCATCAAAAGCTTTCTCATCTTCTTCAGATTAGAGTTGTGCAGTGGAAGCATGGTGGCAGCTATTCCAGAATAGAAGCAACTCGGATTCATCGAAAGATTTGTATTTTTTGGGATTTAAGGTTTTCTTCAGGAAGTTCTTTCGGGATCTGAAGGCTTGGATGTCAGGAGCATCTATTCTGTTTCTCGGATAGGAGAAGCTAGTTTGAAGTTCAGGATGCTTGTATGATAGATTGGTGTTTTGGATTTTGATGGATTTTGGGAGAACTATCTTGTTGAGTAGAATTAGGAGGTCATCTCATTCTTGATCCAGCTTTGATTTGAGAAGCATCTGTGAAGTTTGGATTGTCAAGAAGGTTGAGGGCAGTCCAGGATCAGCGAAGGTTGTGGTCGAGAGACGAAGAGATTCAGAGTTCGAAGTCGGAGATTTAATTTTTGGATAAGTTTTCTCCGATCATAAGAGTGATGAGATTGGATAAGATGGGAAGCTAGCTCAAGAGTGTATGGGAATCTTTCTGTATTCTCTTAAGAATAAGTGTTTGATCTATCACTGGTTTAGAACCAGCAGATCATGGAGATTTGGAAGTGATCGGGCTTGTTTGTGGTCCGGTATCCTATTTAGATTGTAGATCTAGATATATAGGAGTTCTAGATCTGAGTAGAGCAGCTACTTTTAGATTCTGTAGGGCGAGTAAACCGGTGTTTGTACCTGGGAAACTCAAGGAAATTCTGTCCAGAATTTTGTCTGGATAGTTAGAATTGATTGTTTGAATTGGATGTTATGGTTTCTAGTATGGTTGATAGCATTTGTTGCTATTCTAAAATTAAAATCTGTATGGAATTATTAAATTATCTTTGCTTTTAATTTCGGGGACGAAAGTCTTTTAAGGGGGGAGGAATGTGATGTCTCGGGATTTTGGCAATACTTATTTAATAATTTCCATTTATAATTTATTTTAAAATATGTTATATTGATTTAAAAATCTACTTTAACCAAATATTATATATTCAAAACTAATAATTAATCTAATTTAACAAATGTTATCTTTCAAAAACTCAATAATAATGATAATTTAATTTGAATGCTTATTCTTTTCAAATTATAATAATAATATATATGTTTAATTAATAATAATAATTGATCTTTTTAAGTTAATAAAAATATTCTATTTGTAATGTATATATGTATACATTGTAAAAAGGAAATTGGTTTAGTTTAAATTTAATAAAAATATTTTCAAATTTTAATATATATGTTTATATATATTGTGATTTGGAGTTCTGTTTTAAAATTCAAATAATTTCTGAAGTTAATATTTAAAATGTTCTATTTATAATGTATAAATATATTTGTATGTATATATATTGTAAATAGAAAATAATGGATTAAACTTAAACAGAAAATATGTTTTCAAATTTATAATGTACATATGTTTTTATGATGATTTGGAAGGTTTTTGATTTGATTTAATAAAAATGCTTTTCAAAAGCAGTTTAAAATTTATTTTTATTTATAAAACACTTAAAGGAAAATTGATTTTTATTAAATAAATAATGGCTTGAATATAGTACATTATTATAAAAATTTAAATTGATTTTTGAAAACAAATTTAAATTATATATATATAATATCAATGTTAGCTATAGAAATTTATGTTTAAACTTTTAAAATAAAATTTAAATAAATGTTTACTTTCTTCTTTTAAAACTTATCTTTAGGAAGTGAGTTTTAAATAATTATAAATAAAATTATAAAGTTATAAATACATTTTATAAGTTATATTATAACATGAGTATTAGACTAATATGGTAATTAAGGTTTAATTTATTTTTAAATAAGTAATTAATGTAATAAATCACCACTTCATAACACATTGTAAACATAAGAGATTATGAAACACACTTGTCTACATAATAATAAAAGGGTTGGACATTTGTAAATACATGAATTTACTCATGTAACAAGTGGCAATTCTTATTTTTAAAAGAAACTTTTGTTTAATTAAAGTTTAGAAAGTAAAGGATCATTTTTTATTTTCTTCAGCTAAGATCTTCTGTAATAATTTTCTTCAACTAAAAAAAAAGAGAATTCAAATGCAAGAAGCTTCAAGCTGGAATCAAAAAGAAAACAAAATTCAAACTGTAAACCAGAAAATCTGAAGCTTACAAACCCAGATCCAAATTGCTACCTGAAAATCATGTTTTCAAGTTCAACCGAGAATCAACAAATACAACAATTCAAACAGCAGGTGGCAAAATAAAATTCAAAGTACAGAAAATAAAAAAATGCAGTAATACAGAGTGTTCTCTGCTCCTAAATTCGGTCAGTAAATTTCATTTTAAAAACAGTTTTTAATCCTTTATATGTTGATCTGTGAAATGTTTGATATTGTAAATATGATATCAGTGCTTGCATGTTGGATATGATGATGTTAAATCATGTTGTTACTCAGAATTATCATCTTAAATTCGATTTGTGCTGTTCAAACATGAGTAAATATCTATATATTGTATTCTCTGTAAATTCTGTTGCAAGATCAACTAAAATAACTCGAATCTTTCTGTATAATCAAAATTAAACTTTGATTTCTGGAGTAAAGATGCTATAACATGATTTTCTTGTTTTTAAAATTTATTACAAGTACGTATATTTGTATATCACTCAACGAATTATGAATATACAGTTGACATTCAAAAATGAGAAAATTCAAGTTTGATGAATTTCAAATTCACTTACATAATCTGAATCGTACTATTAAATTATGAATTTTAATGTAAAATTTGTAATTTATAATTTAGTATTCAGAGAGGAATTTGGGTTTTTTGAATTTGAGATTTTGGTCGAATTCTGGTGATTGGAGTTGAGTTGGATGGTGAGCTTCGGCATGGAGGTGGTCTTGGTTCTGGGTGATGCAGGAAATAAGGTGATTGATTTTTATGATAACCATGGTGGCCGTGAAGGGGGTTAGTAGGGTTTGGTCGATGTTCTTGTATGGGTCGGTTTCGTGAGCAATTCATCGTCGTTGATGGTCTTTGGCGAATCGCGTGAGGGGGAATGGGTTCGCGTGATCGAGGCGAGTGTGTGGGTGAAGTGGATGGTACTCCGGCTTTGGGTATCACCGTTGACGGCGATCTTTTGTGTTCGTGCTTCTTTCTGTTTGTCGCCGCTGTTGCCATATTTTGTATCGGTGGAGTTTTCATCGATCTATGGGGACGAAGTAGTTGAAGGGGTCTGAAGTGACTTGTAGGGCATGCCGGCGTTGATCGCCATCGACCGACTCCGGTGTGCATATGCACGTTCTCGGATTTGTGCGGCTGAACACTTTGGTTTGGAAAGACAGTTTGGTCATGGGTTTCTTCGGTGGTTGGCTCGAGTATAATCTCGTGTTTCATTCGAGAGTGACTCGAAGTAGTAGTTGGGGAGGTGGGCGCGTGAGTTGGTCTTGAGAATTGGGTTTCCAGGATTTTGGTTCCTGTTTAATTGTAACTGCAACTTGAATTTTCTGAATTCAAAGCAAGTTGAGTTTTAAAAACAAAGATTTAAATAGTTTAAAGATTTTTGGATGTTTAAATTTAAAACTTTGCATTCAAACAAGTTAAGATAAATTTGTTTTAAAATGTTTGTTTGTTTTAAAGTTTAATATTAACTGAATTTTGGTACCTTATAAAATGAAGTTTCAAGTTGAAAGCAAATTGATGTTTAAACAAAGTGTTTTAATTAGTTGTATAAAAAATGAATGTTTAACTTTAAACGAATTTTAGTTTTTAAAGTTTGAATTTTTAAATTTAAACTTTTGTTTAAAATAGATTGTTTCAATTTTGTTTTGTTAATGATATAATAATGTTTTCAAATAAAATTGTATTTGAAGTAATTTAAAATGTGATTGAGGTAAGGTATTTAATAACAATAAATTAAAAGATGGTGTTTTAGTGTAAACCCAATACAAGTTTTTGGATTTCAAATTTAATTTTAAAATAATTGATTGAAGTTAATAAAATGTTTGGTTTATCTTAATTAAGTTTTATTTATAAAGGTAATTATAGTAAATTACTTAGTTACTTAAATTGGTTAATGTAAGTAATTAAATTAAGGTAAATTAGTGGTGTAATTAATTACTTAATTAAAAATTAATTAATCAAGTTTAATTAATTAAGAAATAATTAGTTAATAAGTAATTAAGAAGTTAATTACTTAATAACTAAGAAGAATTATTTAAACATAATTTCTTAATGAAGTAATTAAAGTAATTAATTACTCGGTGTAATTAATTAAGTTAATTATGGTTAATTTTAGTTAATTAATTAAGTTTAATTAATTAAAAAGAATTACTTAATGATGGGATTAAGTATAATTACTTAATGTAATTAAAGATGTGTAATTACTTAGTGAAGTAATTAATGAATAATTACTGAATGTAATTAATTGAGGAAATTACTTATTGGATAATAATTAAAGAGGTGTAATTACTTAGGGAAGTAATTAAGGGATAATTACTCGGTGTAATTAAAAAAATTGATTAATGTAATTAATCAAGGTGTTGATTTAATTGGTGAAGTAATTAAGGAAGTTAATTACTGATTGTGATTAATCAGGTTTGATAAATAAATGTAATTAAGTTTATAATTAATAATTAAATGTAATTATGAGAAAGATGGATTTATAAAGTAATTAGAGGTCATTAATTAATGTAATTAATGAATAATTAATTGTTTAATTAATTAACAAATGTGATTAATTATAAGATAATTAATCAATGAAGTGAGAAGGAAGTAATAATTAATTAATGAAATTAATTAAGGATTTATGTAATTAATAATTAATTAAGATTAATTAATGCTTAAAGATAAATTAATTTGTGTAATTAATTTAAAGGTTAATTACATAGTGTAATTAAGGAATAATTAATCTAAGTGATTAATTAAAAATATGATTAAATGATAATTAATCTGTAATTGAAGATTAATTAATTGGATTATGATGGTGATTAAAGAGTGATTAATTAATTAATTGTAATTAATTAATGATTGTTTAAGCAGGATTAGTTGTTTAATTCTCGAGTAATTAATTTGATTTAAGATGATTAAATTAATTATAAAGGAATTAATGATGCCTGTTTGTGTATGATTGTTGTGGAATATCTGGATTGGTTGATATCTATTGGATGATATGTTGTGATATTCTGTGGTATGATATTTGATATATCAATGATAAATGTGTGATATTTATCTGTGAATGATGCTGTGTGAATTCAATGTTTAAATTGAATTAATTTGTTAAACTTAAATCACTTGGACATTAAGATGGCGTTTGGATTCGATGAGACCGGGATCGGGTTTCCAAATTTGGAATTCCGAAAACCACATCGATCCAAGTTAAACGTTAGGTCGTGAATCCAAGGGGAGTGCAAGTGAAGACTCGAGGTGTAAGAACAATTCGTCAGTATAACTCTAGGGGTGATTCCGAGATGAGTTTGACGGAAATAGTGCTTACAGGTTCGAGATGTTGATTTAGAGTGCAAGGGCTATTGTCGTTAACTCTGAGGGTGATTTCAAAACGTGTGTAACGAGATAGTGCCTTCGGTTTCGTTCAAACCCGGAACGAACTTGTATGGATTGAATGCTTTCAGAACATCGTCAGGTGGACGATGAGCATTCTAAGATAAATGTGCCCTATAAAAGTAATCGCTGCCTCATGCCTCATCAACTGGGAATGGATAAAACAGGGGAGGTGCAACAAGGATAAGTGGGTCATGCCCAAGTAGGACGAGATTTACCCCTGTCTAGAGGTCCCTTTTTATTTCGGCTATGTGGGGCGGTTGATCATGACAACTGCCGGGGTGGTCTTGTTCGGGACTGTCCAGTAAGGGATGGTTCCGGCCATGTGTTGCAGGGGAGCGGGCGTACTCCTCGGTACGGTGATCTAGGCCACGTACTGTGACGGGCGGTACCCCAATAGCCCTGCCATTGTATGGAATCCAAAATCCAATAAGTGCCTGTACGGTTTTGATTGCGCCCAGCTATGTTGGAACGTGAGATGTAAGCATTCCAGCTATTTCTGTATTTTATTTTGAAAACCCTAGACACTATTATAATATCACTGGATTTCCTATCAAATGTTTTGGTTAGCATAAGGTAAAAACTTACCCATGTTTATTTGTGGGGAGTCTTACGTGATACCTTTGTTTTCAAAGGATTTTCAAAGTTAAGAAATTTTTAACCGTTTACTCACACCAGACCCCTGTCTGACCCGAGTGTTTATTTTCTGTTTTATTAAACTCTTGGGTACTCATATTACGTATGAGTAGTCAAGTGATTCAGGTTTGATTTGACGAGTACTAGAGGAGATATGGAGCAGGTAGCTTCAGCGTGTATATATATATATATATATATATATATAGTGGTTCCGCTGTGTTTGAGTTGTTTCTGTTTCTGTTATGTACTTGAGTTGTAATATCTAGACAGGTGTTATAACTGTCTAATTTGTTTTGTATTAGCTGTATAACTCTGATGTATATGATACTATGTAATATTTTATTTGATTAATATAATTTATTCGTTCTGCTGTGAGATTCTGATGTTGTTTGGTTCTTTCTTTTCTATCTTTTCTCTTTTCTATCCCTTTCTTTCTTCTTAATGATGCGTCTTTCTGTGTTATTAAAGGCGGGTCGTTACAGACCTGACCCGAAGCTAATGCCACACCAACTCGAAGTCCAACCAATGCTGACCCCTTGCCATCTCCCATAGCCAACCCAAAGCCATATGAGTGCCGACCCAAAGTAATGCCGATCCGGCCCTAAGTTGAAGCAACGCTGACCTGACCAAAGTGCACCCAGTGACGAACCAAAGTAAATGCTTTCCTAACCTGAAGCAAACCACATGGTGACTCGAAGCATACCGCAAGCAATTTGTCTCTTGCCAAAATCCATATTCCAAGTATCCTACGTCGTTTAACCATCGACCATGCTCAACCCTAGCTTCTTTTTGTACGTATCATCCTAATTTATTGCCCATCCATCCATTCGAACCAAAACCATAATTCTCCAGCCTCGATAACCTGCAATCCATTGAGTTAAATCTGCCTGTCTACGAACTTGCCAAAAGGCAAGTTAACGCTTTGCCCCTCCAAAACATGCCTTTCTATTGGAAGGCGTATTTTGAGTTGCTATAAGTCCAAAATCCAAAGTCCATAATCCATTGATCGCCATATCATCCAACCTTGAATCCAATCCATTGCTAATCCGATTCCATGATCTCTCCGGATCATTAGCGAAATTCATGACTATTTCAAGTCGATATCAAGTTTTGGATCCATCCTAAATCCATTAACCAAATCCACGATCTCTTTGGATTGTTTTTTCCAAGTCTGGGACCTCTCCAGGTCCAATAGTCCAAATCCGAGACCTCGTCGGGTCCACATCCAAATCCAAGACCTCTCTGGGTCCATATCAAAATCCGAGACTTCTCCGGGTCCTGTATCCAAATCTATGACCTCTCCGGGTCCAAATCCAGGATCTCGCCAGGTCCATATCCAAATTCGGGACCTTGTTGGTTCCATATCCTAAGCTAGGATCTTTCCAGGTCGTTTTATCCTACTCCGGCCTCAAATCTCTGGTGGAGGGCTTATCCATGGTTTTCCTTTTCTGGCCTCGACTCTCGGGTCGAGGACTTAATCCAAGGGGCATCCTACTCGGCCTCGATCCCCAGCCGAGGAATTAATCCGTGAATATCCTTCTCTGACTTTGACTCTTCGGTTGAGGAATCAATCCGTGGGGTATCCTACTCCGGCCTCGATCCTTAGTCGAGAACTTAATCCATGAAGTATCCTACCCCAGCCTTGATCCCCAGTTAAGTACTTAATCCATGCTCGAGTTCATCCAGTCGCTCTCCGGGAAGGGACTTGTAACTCACGGTTATTGCCCCGTCTCTCCGATCGGGGCCGTAATCGTAACCTATATTATTTATTAAATGAATCCAAATCCATCATTCCAGAGTTCAATTGATGAAATACAAAATAAAAGTATATACAACAAAGAAAACTAAATAGCCATAGTACCATAAAAGTTTGTAGTAAACAGAAAAAACAAGATTTCATAAACCCAAGCATCATGATTCATCGTCATCTCAGAGCATGCCTAGTGATTGTCCTCGATCCTGTACTGTTGGAATCTCAATTTTACATCGTTTTGATTATGACAAGCTATATAAAATAGTCTGTGTATATTAATCATTTGTGCAAGAGATTTTTTGCATATTCATATTCAGAGTTTTGAAGCTGATTGTGTTGTATTTAAGTCTTTATTTTAGAACTTTGTTAAAATCTCTCCTAAATTGATATATACACACACACATGCACAAACATGCATAGCAGGCAGAATGCTGAAACGAAAATATTGTTTCACGATATTCAGTCGGCTGCGTGAATTTATTCAACCGGCTGAATAAGGCCAGAAATAGCCTAATTCCTTGCTGTTTGCGATTTAATTTGATTCAGACGGCTGAATTATTTTATTCATCCAGCTGAATAGTCCTCAACAGCTTTTTATGAAAAGACACTTCTCTTCGTCGAAGAGAAACGTTTTCAAAATCAACGGTTGCGTCTATTTCTTCTCAATATAGTTTTTCATCCATGGTTGCAACCTTTTAATCACTATAAATAGATTTCAGAATTCAACAAAAAATTCACCGAAAACTATTTTAATACTCTTTAATTCTTATATATTCTTTAGTTTTCAAATTACACTCAAATTTCTTACATTCTCTGATCATTGATCACTATATCTTCCATAATTCTCAAGCACATTACACTATATATCATAAAGGAGGAGATTATAGGAAGATTGTACTTAATTGACTTATCAATGCTACTGAAAGAGCACATTGTAGTCAGTTACTTTTGTTATTTTAAAGAAGTCCTGTTTCAGTTGCTCAGGCGGTAGAAGTCATATTCGGTTGTTTAGGTAGTAAAAGTCCTGTTCGGTTGCTCAGGCAGTGTAAACCTATTCCTCCGGGCTAAGTGAGGGTTGCTAGATTAATTCCAGAAGGAGTCTGGGACTAGACGTAGAACGGGAGTTCGAACCAGTGTAAAAATATTTGGTGTCATTTACTTTACTACTTTTACTATTTTCTTACTTATTTCGCACAAGCAGTTTATCCATATAATACGATCCTATAACACAGACACTTACATTTGGTATCAGAGCATTGGTCATCATATGAACGTAACATAGGTATCTGATATTGTCATAATATGGAAAATAACAACAACATTGTTGTTAACTCTACCTTCCTAAAAGGTCAATCTACTGCACGGCCACCACTGTTTAATGGAATGAACTATAACTATTGGGCCACTAGAATGAGAATCTATACACTAGCAAGTAGTACGAAACCTGGAACATTATGCAAATCTGAATATATTATTCCTACTACTGAATATTCTATATGGTCTAACACACAAAAGTTAGATGCTACTGCAAATGCTAAAGCTATGAATATATTATATTGTGCATTAGACAAAAATGAGCTCAATAGAATAAGCATGTGTAAAAATGCTCATGAAATTTGGCGTACTCTTAAAGTTACACATGAAGGTACTAAAAAAGTCAAACAAAGGAAAATTTTTATGCTCAAAAATCAGTTCTAGAATTTTAAAATGAAACAAGATGAGATTATAAATGAAATGTACTCTAGATTTCAAGATATATATCATTCTTTGATAGCATTAGGAGAAACTTACACAGATTTTTATATTGTATCAAAAATCCTCAAATCACTAACAGATGAGTGGGAACGAAAAGTCTTAGCAATCGAAGAAGCTAACGACATTTCAACTATAAAACCAGAAGAGTTGATTGGTAATCTAATGTCTTATGAAGTTAATCTTCAGGTAAAACGAGTACAAGCTCAAGATATGAAAAATATAGCATTCCAGGAAGACAAAAGATGAATCAGATTCATATGAAAAGGATATGGCGTTCATTGCTAAAAATTTCAAAAACTTATGGTAATTTAGAAAGAGCAACAAATTTAGATATAACAAGAATAACTCCAGCAACAATAACAACACAAACAAACCATCAATATCCGCTCTGGAATGTTATGAATGTCACAAGAAAGGTCACATCAAGAAGGACAAGTATAAGCATACGAAAGATAGATTCAAGAAGAAAACTTTCTCAGTCACATGGGACGATACAGAATCATCCTCATCATCAAAAAGTGACTCGGACAGTGATTCAGAGCAAGCCAATGTTTGCTTTATGGCTACAAAAGACGAGGTAAGTGATTTAACTTTTAATGATCTTTTGGAAATCAATTCAGAATTACTTGACAAGTTAAAAAGAAAAAATAGAAAGTACAAAGAAGCTCTAGAAAAATTGAATAGAACTGAAATCGAAGTAGAAATTTTAAAAGATTAAAAGAAAATTTTAGAAGAAGAACTCCAAGTTAGTCAAGAATCTTGTTCTAATATGTCATCTCAACTTTCTCTGTTAAGTCAAGAAGTAGAAACTCAGAAAGAAAAGAATGATGCTATATTAATTGAAAAATATAACCTTAAATCATATATCAAGATTTTTGAGTTAGATAACTCTAGCCCTAAAACAAAATTAGAAGACATCGCTAAAATGTGTCTAATTTTAATAAAGGTAGAGAAAATCTTTCCAAATTATAGAATATTCTTAAACTTTTCAAATAAAAGAGGACTAGGATATAAACAGACTTCTAAAATTATTCCAAAGAAGAAGAATTCTTCATATAAAAATAAAGTTGAAATACCTAGTTCTAAAAATTTCAATTTTACTATTCCAATTAAAATTTGGGTTTCTAAAACAAATAACTCTTCAATAAGAAACAAGTATATAAAGTCTTTTATAAAAACTTTTCATAAAAACAAAGATTTTTTATTTAAAAGGAATTCTGAACCCTCTTGGATTTGGCTTCCTAAGACCTAACTCTTAGGACCTAAAATAAAAATGGTGGATACTAATGTTAATTCTATATTTTGTAGGTACCATCCAAAAAGAGAGGAAAATGGATACTAGACAGTGGTTGCTCAAAACACAAAACAGGAAATAAAGGGATGCTAACAAACATTATTTACTCAGATGGAGGTTCTGTCACATTTGGAGATAATTCTAAAGGATATGTCATCGGTAAAGGCGATGTGAGCAATAATAGTATATCTAATTTACCTCCTATTACAGATATTTTATTAGTTAAAAATTTGAAACACAACTTAATGAGTATTAGTCAATTGTGTGACAAAAGATTCAATATTTCTTTTTCTGAAAATAAGTGTAGTATTTTTGATCAAATAAAAATCTTATTTTTGAAGGCTTTAGAGATAAAAATATTTATGTTTTAAATATGAATGTAAATTATAATACAAATATTTGTTTAATAGCCAAAGATAATGATTCTTGTTTATGGCACAAAATATTTTGTCATATTAATTTCAAAACTATAAATAAATTATCTAAAAATAATATAGTAAAAGGTTTACCAAAATGAACTTTAAATTAAATAATATTTTTAATACTTGTCAATTAGGAGAACTATCAAAATCATCTTTTAAATAAAAGAAAAATATTTCTACTATACAACCATTAGAACTGTTACATTTAGATCTTTTTGGTCCAACTCAAATTTCAATCTATCAATCATAGTAAATATGTATTTGTTACAGTAGATGATTTTTCAAGATTCACTTGGACTATCTTCTTAAAAAATAAAAGTGATACTTTTTTAAAATTTCAAGAATTTTGCAAAAAGAATTCAAAATCTCAAAAATTAAAAAATTAAAAATATTAGAAGTGATCATGGAGGTGAATTTGAAAATGTAGCATTTGAACATTTTTGTAGTTGAAAGGGAATTTACCATAATTTTTCTTTTCCTAGGACCCACAACAAAATGGTATTGTAGAAAGGAAAAATAGAACGTTACAAGAATGTGCAAGAACTTTGTTAAATGGAAACACATTACCAAAACATTTCTGGGTCGAAGCTGTAGCAACTATTTGCTATTTTCTAAATAGTGTCTCCATCTGACCTTTAACAAAACACACTCCACATGAACTGTTTCATCGTAGAAAACCAAATATTTCTTATTTTAAAACTTTTGGTTCAAAATGTTTTATCTTAAATACAAAAAATCAGCTTGGAAAATTTGATCCAAAATCCGATGAAGGAATCTTCATTGGGTACTCAGATCGAAGCAAAGTTTATCGAATTTTCAATAAAAGAACAAAAACAAACGAAAAAACACTTCATGTTTTATTCGACGAAATTTCAATTTTAATAAAAAAATTTGAGGATACTCCTAAGACAATCACAAATATGGTTACTCAAAATAATTTTGAAGGAGATGAAGACTTTTCTAATAATATTGAACAAAACGAAAACATCGATCATAATGAAAATGAATTAAGATCTCCTCCTATGATTTTTACGTGACCATCCAATAGAAAATGTCATTGGAGAAATTGATTCACATGGTAGAACTAGAAATCAACTTAATCAAATGGCCATGTAGCTTTTGTTTTCAAAATGGAACCCAAAAATGCAAAAGAAGCATCTATTGATGACTATTGGATTATAGCTATGTAAGTAGAGCTAAACCAATTTGAACGAAACAAAGTTTGGAAACTAGTTCTAGACCAAGAAATCAAACAGTCATTGGTACAAAATAGGTCTTTAAAAATAAAGCAGATGAACAAGGTAATATAACTAGGAATAAAGCTAGATTAGTTGCACAAGGATATAATCAAGAAAAAGGAATTGACTACGAAGAAACATTTGCTCTAGTTGCACGACTTGAAGCAATACGTATCTTATTGGCCTTTGCATGATTTCATAATTTCAAACTTTATCAAATGGATGTTAAAAGTGCTTTCTTAAATGGTTATATAAAAGAAAATGTTTTTGTTGAACAACCTCCTTTATTCACTCATGAAAAATTTCCAAACCACGTCTATAAACTTAAAAAGGCCTTAAACGGACTAAAACAAGCACATCGTGCTTGGTATGATCGTCTTAAGTGCTATCTAATAGATTCTAGTTTTGAAATTGGAATGGTTGATCAAGCTCTTTTTATTAAAAGAACTAAAAATGATTTTTAATTATTCAAATTTATGTTGACGATATTATTTTTGGATCTACAAATGAAAAGTTATGTCAGGAATTTTCAAAAATAATGACCAAAGTATTTGAAATGTCACATATGGGAGAATTATCTTATTTTCTTGGATTACATATTAAACAAATAGAAAATGGAATTTTTATTAATCAAGAAAAATATTGTAACAATCTAATTAAATGATTTAATATGGAAAATATATCTGCTATACCAACACCAATGAGCACAACAGTTCATCTCGTTAGAGATAAAGATGGCAAAAGTGCTGACCTAAAATTATATCGAAGTATAATTGGATCATTTCTTTATCTAACTTCTAGTAGACCTGATATAATGATGAGTGTTTGTCTGTGATGCTCGATTCCAAGCAAATCCTAAAGAATCACATATGCGAGCAGTGAAACGCTTATTGCGTTATCTAAGCAAAACCAAAGATTTTAGACTTTTCTATCCGAAAGAATGCCCTTTTGAGTTAGTTTCATATAGCGATGCTGATTTTGGAGGATTTCGAACAGATCGAAAATGTACAAGTGAGACTTGTCACTTCATTAGACAATCTTTAGTCCCTTGGTTTAACAAGAAACAAAATTGTGTTTCACTTTCAACTTGTGAAGCAGAACATATTTCTGCTGCTTTAGCTTGTGCTCAAGTCATTTATATGCAACAAACACTTCAAGATTTTGGTTTTAATTTATCTAAATAACCAATTTTTTGTGATAATACTATTGATATAAACTTATCCAAAAATCATGTAAATCACTCACGAACTAAACACATTGACATACATCATCATTTTCTTCGTGATAATATTGAAAAGAATTTAGTCAGACTGGAATTTGTATCCTCTAAAAATCAATTGGCTGATATATTTACAAAACCTTTAAATGAAAATATATTTATAAAATTAAGAAGAGAATTAGGAATTATATCGATAAAGGATTTATAAGTTTTTAAATAAAATAAGAAAAAGAAGAAAGAAAAAGAAAGGGGGGGGGGGTCTTCCAACACCCGAACTCGGGATCTCTTACTTAGTAGTCTATTGTTCTACCACTACTCTAATTTGTCTTTTTTTAAATTTTAGTTGGTTTGCTTTTTTTATTTACCTTACATTCATTTTTTCCATCCAACTTTTTCTCTGGTTACTATAAACTTAACCACCAAATTTCTTTCTATTTACATGTGCCTCTACCCATATATACCTCTATTCTTTTTTCATTAGCTTTAAAATAAAATTTTAAGTTTCAGATACTTTTCTCAAAATATGTCACAACATAATTCTGAATCCTCTGATCTCTCTTATATTTCTCCTTCTTCGGGATCGGTGAATTTACCAACTCCAACACCGATTTATGAACCAGTTCCAATTGTTCCTCCTTCTACACACACTGGTTATACTCCACCTATTAAAAGAACAAGACGGTCTCTATTTTTGGTTCATCATCTACCAACGAGAAAATAGGTGATATTCAGCACTACCAATGAAAACACTAGAAGTACATCGCGAATTGTACTATGAACAAAAGGTTAATGCCAAACGTTTAAGCTTTTTGGAACAAGTCGCTTTAAAATTCTGTGGTTCTTCCTCCAAAAACACAGTTCATCAACCATCTCCCGTTCGTTATCCAATTTGTCACAATCCTTAGGAACCATCACCGAAGCGTCCACCAATAACTCCGAATTCTTGGGAACACGGCAATAGATGGTTACCACTTTGACCATTTCAAGAGAACACTAAAATAGAAGAAGATGAATATCACACTCCAAGCTCTTCTTCTAAATATTTTTAATTTTTTTTTGATGTTGTTAGTTTGCTATTTTTTATTAGTGTTCCAAAAAATATCATTATTCAATATATAAATATATTGTTTGCTATAAAAAAAATAGGCTGATAAGTGTTTCTGCACAAATTCAGCCGGCTGTTTTTTATAAAACAAACGGCTGAATATTATGGGAAGAAACATTTATTTCCAGATTTAAACGGCTGAATCATATATAACAGCCATCTAAATTAGTTCAAAAATGAAATATTTCTTTGCAGGTTAAAACTCAGAGCAATTCAGACAACCGATTCAATTTATTCAGCCGGATGAATTCCATCTGAGACATTTTTTTAACCTGCCTTTACTTTCTTTTCTTCTACTTTTCCCTTCCTTTTTATCTACTATATATATTCATCTTTTCATTTCTTACCCATTAATTTCAGAACCCTAGCCATCTTTTTCAAGCTTTTCAAACTTTTACATTCCTTTTTTACTCTCTAATGGCACCAAGATCCAAATGCACAAGAGAATCCCTTCCGGACCTTTCGAAGATCGGATTCGACAATGGCTATGGAATGATGTTGCAATTTCATGGTACAATTCTATGAAAAACTCCAATATCTTCGAAGGAGCTGAAAGGGACAGCAGATTAAGGATCTTAAGGCTAATTTAACAATAGAGGAGGGTGAATAGTGTTCAATGGATTCTAAGACTTATATGAACTAACTTAAAATTATGACACAAAAAGTGGAAAATTTAAGCACAGAACAATTACAGAATCAAACACAGATGCAGAAATTAAATAAAAATTAGTAAAGGGAAAGAACACACCGGATTTTATACTAGTTTGGAGTTGCCCTACATCCAGTCCTGTACCAAGGCAAACCACCATACACAGATTTTTATTATACTAATGTCGAGATTACATTCCTCAATTTCTAAAGGCCTTGAGGTACCCTCCTGTCTCATGAATCCGGGGAAACTCTCTTGATTTACGGGCCACAAGATTACCCAATTGATTTCCAGACACAACCACTTTATAGAGAGACTCCATAAACTTTTGATTACAAATTGATCCTATAACTCTGAATAGCACTTTGATCTTCGAGAGAGGGCAGAGAATCAAACAAGAATGAGATTCTAAGTTGATTAACTTGAGAATTCGGCAGAATTTCGGCACGATCTAAAAATATGAAAATGTTAGAATACGGATTTGTGGAGAAGAAGAAGTGAAGAAAATATGAATTAGTTTGTTAAAAAATTTATTTGTGAAGGCTATTTATAAAGCACCAACGGTCATAACCATTCGTTAAGAGATTTAAACGAATAGTCACTTCTTTTGAAAATTGAAACTTTTGAATTCAACGGCTACCATGTCGACGTGGGGTTCCCATGATGTCGACATCCCTATGTTAAAAACAATGTAAAATTTGTTTTGTAAATGGTATAGAAAGAAAAACAAGATAAAATGATTCTAGAGTAAAAACAAGAGTTTATTTAAAAACAAAAATAAAGAATATATTAAGGCTAAAAAAACTTTTTTGAAAATCATTTGAAAAGATAATTTTTAAGGCTAAAACATTTTGAAAAATAGTTATGAAAATCATTTTGAAAAACCTTTTTGAAGTAGTTTTGCAAGCATCTTCCTACAGAATATCTCATCACATCAGGACTCGAGAACTTGTATAAAACCAGGATGTTTGTGGGTTTGTAAGCCACTAAGAAGGTAGAAATGGGTTCCATCCCAAATGAAATTCGGAATGAAGATTTCCATGCTATTATGAAGTTTTAACAAAAAAAACTAGACACATATCTTGAAATCTTTATCTTGATACTCATGAGTCTTCAAACTTGATTTCTTCATTCTTGATCTTTATACTGTACAATCTTCAATAATCAGTACCTGCCTTATATATATCCTACATAATAATATTCATATATATCTAGACAATAGTGTTAGTATATAAGTTATAATAAATAAGTTACAAAGGTTGTTTCATCGAAACCACTATCTCCAGTTCCTAGCAATCTCCCCCTTTTTGATGATGACAACCTTATAAAATATACTTACCACTTCGACCGTACCATAACTCCCCCTTACTCCGACAACTCCCCCTTACTCCAAGCCTACTATTTTATATAACTTTCTCCCTCTTTGTCATCAACAAAAAACTTCTTAAAAATTTCTGAACTTGTTATAAGATAATCAACCATAATAAAATAGGGTAAAGCATATATAAGTACAATAAGTGTTAAGTGTAATCTTAAGTGTAATGCAAAAAGTAAATCAATCATCAACCAATCATATTTACAGTAATTATTCAATCCAAACATATATACAAACCATACAAAATAAGTTAAGTCAATCAAGTTTAAAACACACCAATCAAATCAAACAAGTAACATACAGAATGACTAGACATTCCTTCAAACTTCCACCCATCTATCTTCTCTAAAGATAGGGTCTGCATTGATGGCATTCCATTCTTCTTTATCTTTGTCGAGTGTGACTGGTGGATTTCCTTTGAGACCATCCTTGTTAAGGGATGAGATCATCCAACGAAGGGCGTCAAAATGTCTCTCTTGCTCGTTGAACATCCGTATTTGACTCAATTCTAATTAATGTTGATTATGAAGTATGAGTGTAAGAATATTCTTGAAGGAAGTGAGAGTTTCTTCAAGATTATCACTTAGATTATTAATTGAAGAAGCCATAATTTAAGAAATAGGAAGAACTATGAAAGAGAGTGATTAGAGATGAAGTTTTACAATTTATTCTAGAAGAAACAGATATAAATAGGGGTAGAAAGTCGTTTGAAATGAATAGACACAAGTTAGTTACATGAAAATGAAATTTGAAACTGTAACTATTTTTTGCCCATTGGATGTCGACATAGGGGATGGTGTATGTCGACATGACTTTGTTTAAAATGACATTTTCCTTTGTTTTGAATATTATGAACATATCTATTAAACTAAAATTTGTATAATATAAAAACAAGCAATTACAGAGACAAGTGAAGTTGAATAACAGGAAATGAAAGATTCCATTAATAATTCTAGTCAACATTACATAAGATAATATAATATTAACTAAAATAAAGGAAATACAAAGATAGAACTTAGGATAACATGAACTAAAACTAGTTAGATGAAGACAAAGAAGATGATAGTCCAAGCTTTGTACTAATTTTCCCGTAGAATTTGTCGATTTTAGTGGAAATCTTATCCATTTTCTTACTCATAGATCTTTTAAATGTCTTTTGATTTTCCACTATAATTCTTTGATTATTGAGAATGGTTTTGATGGATGGATTAGCGGGATCAGTAGGATATTCAATACTTTCTAAGGAGGTTTCTTGATCTTCCTCTTCCTCCTCTTTAATTTCCATTCTTTCCTCTTCCTCGGCTTCTTCTTTCTCCATTTCTTCATGAGCAAGCCCTTCTTCTTTTTCTGTAAGTGTTTCGTATGGTTAAAACACTAATGGAATTTGCATAAGGTAAATGTTTCCATGGTTGAACACTTTTCTAGTTATAAATTCTTCCCTTTTGAAATCAACTCCAAAGTAATTAAAAACCGGGTGAGATAAATTCCATGATATAATGTGTTTTCACCCATGATAAAATTCTTAGGCCTTAGCTTAATTAATATTATAATTTCCAAAAATTGCAAAAAGAGCTTTGCAAACTTTTAAAGTCGGGTTGTTGTAGTTTCCTGATCTTGGTATAAGAGTGTGTTGAATAAGAAGATTAATAATTCTTGCTTTTGGTGAAAATAACGATTTTTGAATTTGAAATTTTCATCCCCTTCAAAGATGTGATGAAATGTCTCTCGATCATTTTCATTAATTTGAAATTCCAAGAGATTCATTCCGGTATACTTACATCCCAAAATATTTTCCAAAATTTCACAATCCAAAACAATTTGTGTTCCTTTAACACTACTCCAAATTTGTCCTTCTTCCCCATCATAAAAACCACGATTCAAATTCGCATAAAACAACTTAACAAGATTTGGATAACATATAAAATCATTTTGTTTGTTATCAACTAAACTAAGAATAGAACATTGTTGAAAAAGATTTTCAATTTCATAAGAAGGAAAATCTTCAAAAATAGCAAATTTTCCCGTATGAATTTTGCCAAAGTTTACATAGTTGATATAATCTTTGATAGCTTTCGGGTCATTAAAAAGAAAGTTTTTGACAAATTTTGGAAGCCTAATGGTGTTAGGAGTGCTTGAATAAGCTATTTAAGAAGTTTGAGAGGAGTTGAAGATAATAAAGATAAGTATGAAATTTGAAATAAAAGTGAAAAGTGATGATAAAAAGAGTGAGATAAATAGAGATTCTATAGACATGTTCTCTGGCCAAGAGGCATCTTTTCAGAGCATTGAATTGGTGAAGGATGGAGGGAAATTCCAAAGTTTGAATTCAAATTTTGGAATCAAATTCTGAGGAGCATGTCGACATGGGGTATCCGGGTATGTCGACATGTGCTTATTGAATCAAAGGACAAGTTTATATTCATAATTCCTAATAAATAAATATATATATATATACTATATCCTATATTCTAATTATATAATTCTTATGATAACATTAAATGTAATAATACGTAAATAATAATAATTTAATTTTTAAAATATTATTAAAATAATATTATTTTTGAATTTAAAATTCAAATTTCAAGGGATAAATTTGAATTTAAAAATTCAAGGAATTTTAAAACATTCAAGCAAACAAAAAAGCATCCATTCAAACAAGAAAAATAAAAAATAATGTAAATGCGTACCTATTTTTAGATCCATACTCCTATCGTCATCTGATTCATGAATAGCAGTGAAACACAGATTTGAATTATCCGTCTTCTTTTCATCGTCACTGGATGATGAGTCTGAGTCATCAAGAGTTTCTGTGAATCTTGTCTTTCTTTTCTTTGACGAGTCATTGTTTGGAGGGAATAACTGTTTATCGTAATACGAACAATCTTTTCTATAATGCCCGACCTTATTGCAACTGTAGCATCTATCATTGTTGACGTTCTCCTTATTATTTCTAGAATTCCTTTGATCATTTCTTCTGTAATTATTCATTTTTCTATATTTTAGGAATTTCCGAAAATTTCTTGTCATGAAGGCAATCTCCTCATCACTATCTGGCTCTGAATCTTCAGTTGTTGCATTGAATGCTAATGACTTCTTTTCTGTAGCCTTGTTTTCTATTTTTCCTTGCAGTTGAACTTCATAAGACATCAGATTCCCAATCAATTCTTTTATTTCATGAGACTAATATCATTTTCTTCTTCGATTCAAGTGTTTTTTGATCCCGTTCTGGAGTGAGTGAATTTAGAATTTTTCTGACTTAGTCTTCCTCCGAAAAGCTTTTTCCCAGTGCAATTAGTGAATGAACAATATCTTGAAATCGACAATACCTGTCGAAAATGGACTCATTTGCATGCATTTAGAACAATTGAAACTGATTAGTTAATATGGAAATTTTAGTCTATTTCACTTTGCTTGTTCCTTCATGAGTAACTTGCAAAGTTTTCTAGATTTCAAATGCAGACTTAAAATAGACACTCTATTAAACTCATTCCTATCTAGTGAACAAAATAATGTATTCATGGCCTTTGAATTATTTTGTGCAACACCCTTTTTGTCAACAGTCCACTGGGAAAAATTGGTAGTTGGTTCAATATACTCAGTTTGTGTGATATTCCAAGTGTCTAATATGACATATTATAAATAAATTTTCATTCTACAAGCCCAATATGCATAATTACTTCCATTGAAAAATGGTGGTCTGACAGTAGATTGACCTCCTACAAATGAACTAGTGTTGTGATAATAGAACTAGTGCCAAAGTTGACGTTACCAGTGTTGGTAGCCATTAAAAAAATTTTCAAGTTTCAGATTATGAAAACCAATGCTCTGATACCAATTGAAAGGGACTGTGGATTAAGGATCTTAAGGCCAATTTAACACTAGAGAGGGGGTGAATAGTGTTTAATGGACTCTAAGACTTATATGAACTAACTTAAAATTATGACATAAACAAATGCAAAACTTAATCAGAGAACGATTACAGAATCAAACATAGTTGCAGAAAGTAAATAAAAAATAGTAAAGGGAAAGAATACATCGGATTTTATACTGATTCAGAGCTACCCTACATCTAGTCCTGTACAAAGGCAAACCACCTCATACAGATTTTTATTATACCAATGTGAGATTACATTCCTTAATTTCTACAGGCGAGACTCGATAAACTTTTGATTACAAATTGATCCTATAACTCTGAATAGCACTTTGATCTTCGAGAGAGGGCAGAGAATCAAACAAGAATGCGATTCTAAGTTGATTCACTTGAGAATCAGTAGAATTTCGGCACGATCTTAAAAACATGAAAATTTTAGAATATGGATTTGTGGAGAAGAAGAAGTGAAGAAAATATGAAATTAGTTTGTTAAAAAATTCATTTGTGAAGGCTGTTTATAAAGCACCAATGATCATAACCTTTCGTTAAGAGATTTAAACGAATAGATGCTTCTTTTGAAAATTGAAAATTTTGAATTCAACGGCCACCATGTCGACATGGGGTATCCCATGATGTCGAAATTCCTATGTTAAAAACAATGTAAAATTTGTTTTGTAAATGGTATAGAAAGGAAAACAAGATAAAATGATTCTGGAGTGAAAATAAGAGTTTATTTAAAAACAAAAACAAAGAATATTTTAAGGCTAAACATCCTTTTGAAAATCATTTGAAAAAAAAAAGTTAAGGTTAGAACATTTCGAAAAACAGTTTTGAAAACCATTTTGATAAACCATTTTGAACTAGTTTTGCAAGCTTCTTCCTACAGAATACCTCATCACATCAGGACTCGAGAACTTGTGCAAAACCAAGATGTTCGTGAGTTTGTATGCCACTTGTCGTAGGTTTGTAAGTTACTTGTCGTGGGTTTGTAAGCCACTAAGAAGGTTGAAATGGGTTCCATCGCAAATGAAATTCGAAATGAAGATTTCCATGCCATTGTGAAGTTTTAACAAAAAAGCTAGACACATATCTTGAAATCGTAATCTTGATACTCATGAGTCTTCAACCTTGATTTCCTCATTCTTGATCTTTATACTGTACAGTCTTCAATAATCAGTACCTGCCTTATATATATCTTGCATAATAATATTCATATATGTCTAGACAATATGTTAGTATACAAGTTATAATAAAATAAGTTACAAAGGTTGTTGTCATCAAAACCACTATCTCCAGTTTCCTAACAGGAGCTTTCATGAAATTTCTTGATTTTGCGGCCTACCGAATTAGAGAATTGGCGGAGCGATTCCACTGTGATAGTTTAATAGGGTATGCTCCAAATAATGTCAAAATTAATCATCTTTTGATCAAACTCTTTCTTGCTAATTTGAATTTAGATCACCATGATCCTCAAAATCGACAAGATTGTGTTTGGTCAATAGTTTGTGGCACTAAAATTTTCTTGCCTTTACAAAGACTAGGTAATATTCTAAATTGTCCCTGTCAAGGCATTGATATTGATGATATTGAAGTTGATATGGATCATCGAGATGAGGTTTCACATCGTTTCTTGTCCGATCAACTTACAAATTTGAGTACTTTAAAATCTAGCTTCTTAAGGCCTCACGCATGCCTCATTCACCGTGCATTTATTTGTTCTCTACAATCAAGAACGGGGAGTTATGAAAAGATTTATAAGATAGATTTCCAAGCTCTTTATTTAATCTACTCCAACCAACAAGAGAATTGGGGCAAAATTATTTTGGATGAATTTCATGACATTAGAATCCGAAGAAAATATGAGACCGTCCATTATGGTGCTTATATTATGCGTATCCTTCTCAACATCGGCGTTCCAATGCCCGACTCTGAGTTTTCGAGTATAGTGAGTTAGGTGCAAAAACTTTAGGATTGATGGGTCTTCCTCATCGCCTTCCTCCATAACAAATCATCTCCTTTCAACAACGGTCCTAAAATGTTCAACAAGGTACTCCACAATCTCATGACACTATTATTGCTTCCTCTTCTCATACTCAACATGAAGAAGAAGAAGAGGACTATGATTCAATTCAAGTAGTTGGCCCAGACCTTCCTCCAGACAAGCCATTATCACTCTCTTCCAGAATCAATCGAAACTTCATCGAGAAATTAAGTCACTTGAAAAGAAAACGGAAAAAAATTCAACTCGATCAAAGGTTTTCAAAATAAAATATGAGATAAAATTTCTTGTTTCGGTTCTACATCCACCAAAGCTTACAATCCTTCCCTATTTCAGTGGTCTTCTTCAAGTTTGTGTTCTGATAATGATGATCCTTCTCTCTCTAGCCAGTTTTAATTATGTTTGTTTTAATTATGTTTTTTTGTAGTTCTAATTATGTTTGTCATGTTGTATGAATACTTTGTGTTGTCTCAAGTAAATGTTATATATACTGCTTTTCTTTTCTTACAATAATATTCTTCTTGCATTATTATCCTTCCTTTTGTCGATGACAAAGGGGGAGTAAGTTAATTAAATAATTATGCATATTGACCGGGGGAGTAACAATATTATGAATATTAATATTATTGAGTATATAGTTTTCATCATCAAAAAGGGGAGAATGTTGGAATCTCGATTTTACATCGTTTTGATTATGACAAGATATATAAAATAGTCTGTGTATACTAATCGTTTTTGTAGAAGAATTGTTGTAGATTCATATTCAGAGTTTTGAAGCTGATTATGTCGTATCTAGAGTCTCTATTTTCGAACTTTTTTAAAATCTCTCCTAAATTGATATACACACACATGCACAAAAATGCACATCAGGATGAATGCTGAAACAAAAATATTGTTTCACAATATTCAGCCGGCTGAATGAATTTATTCGGCCAGTTGAATGAATTTATTCAGCCGGCTAAATAAGGCCAGAAATAGCCTAATTCCTTACTGTTTGCGTTTTAATTTGATTCAGACGACTGAATTATTTTATTCAGCCGGCTGAATATGCCTTAACAGCTTTTTATGAAAAGACACTTCTCTTCATAGAAGAGAAACGTTTTCAAAATCAACGGTTGCATCTATTTCTTTTCAATATATTTTTTCATCTATGGTTGCATTCTTTTAATCACTATAAATAGATTTCAAAATTCAACAAACAATTCACCGAAAACTACCTTAATATTCTTGAATTCTTATCTATTCTCTAGTTTTCAAATTACACTCAAATTGCTTACATTCTCTGATCATTGATCACTCTATCTTCCATAATTCTCAAGCATATTACATTATATATCATAAAGGAGAAGATTATAGAAAGATTTTACTTAATTGACTTATCAATGCTATTCAAAGAGCACATTATAGTCAGTTACTTTTTTTATCAATGGAGAGAGTAGGGAAGTTAGCTTAAAGAGTAGATCTACCGGAATAGTTAGCAGTTGTATACAATGTGTTCGATGCGTTGCACTTATGGAAATATCAATATGATTCGACTATTGTGGTGAAGCCGAGTCAGTTGGAAGAAGTTGAATTGGAGAGAGTCGCTTGTTCACCATGAACCTACCCTTATTTTTGAGCAAGGGAAAAAAAGACTTCGCAAAAAAGTAACTAGACTGGTTAGAGTTCGGTGGGGAGATGATCCAATCAAGAGTACTTGGGAGCCCAAGGACAAAATCTGAGCAACCCATCCATAACTCTTTTCTAGTATGTTTTTGATTATGTTAATGCAATTCTAGTGCACATAGTATCTAACATAGAATATTCCATAGACAAGAGTGATTGGATGCAAGGCATGGTTGTGAACGTGTCATTATGACATGTTTTTGATGATGGTTACTAATGGATGTATTTTATTAGTTTGTATTGCACATATGAGCTGATATGTTCATGTTGGACTGCAACACACATCATATTACCTATTTTATTTTACCAGTTATATAGATAATGGTTGTTGCATTTTTGCATATTTATTGAATGGTTGCTCATCCATGTAGAATTGAAAGTATAGGACATTGCATACATTTTGGATGCATAACATAAGCACTTTCATTTCAAGAGGTCAACTAGTTTAGGAGACCATCTAATTTACCTAACATATATCTTCATGTGCATTCCGTACCTATATATACATACTATTATTCTTCTTTTGAAACAAGAAATATCTTGGTGAATCAGAACCATTGAATGTTCATAAAATAAGCTTGAAGTCTCGCAGTGCAAGATTGGAAATCAGAATTCAGGTGAAGTCCAAAGAATTAGTGATGAGCCTTGCTTGCCACTTGTAGATACTTATCCATTCTTCAGACAAGCCAAGTTGTGAAAATAATAGTGGAAAATGCAAAGTAAAAAATCTAAATTTGGTACCGAGTTAAAATCTATGTGCTGATGCCGCCTCCTCTGGAACATCATATTGGATGTGGAGATCATGGGTAGAAAATATTAAAACCCAATTTGTTCCAGGTCCATAAATAGGAGGAGAAGTGCACGTAAATGAGATCCTTTTTCCAACTTTCTAAATTAATAGATTTTACCTTGATACTCTATTGGATTGTTATCTAAGTTATAAGCAATCCCGTTATAGAATCACTCTTGTAAAAGGAAGAAGATGTTAGTAACCAATTTGATAGTGGACTTAGGCAATTTAGCCATACCACTGTAATTATTTTGTGTTCTACCATTTTTTAATTTCTTTAATCACTCTTGTGAAAGATAGAAGAAATTAATAACAGAGTTGATAGTAGATGTAGGCTATTTGGCCGAATCACTATAATTATTATATGTTCTACTATTTTTTAATTTCTTCATTTCCATAATTTGTACTTATCAATCATTTGGGTGTTTTTCCCACTTTGGATGCAAATACTTTGGTGCTTTCACTAAGAATTTTCAAACTTCTCACTTATGAATCTACTTTAAAACTTTGGATTTGAGCTATCCACAAGCTATATCTATAATGCTGTAGTAAAAAATCCTTGATTACTTAGAGTTGAAAGAAGTCATAGAAGAGATATGGCACCTAGGAAGGATAACGAGAAGTCAACTGCTTTAAGACCCAACGGTAATCCTAAGAATGAAGGTTCTCAATGTGAAGAAGAGATAAATCAATCCACTCATGTTTGAAGTGTTAATTGCACCAAAGATGGTGGCTAAGGTGAATTTAGACCAATTGATGACCAAGATTAACAAGATGTCAGAGAATCAAATTGTCATCCTGATACATATGGAGAGAAATATTGGTGTAATAGCTCAGCTACCCAATGACGAATGAAGATTATAGAGGTTCATTAACTTTTGACTCAACGGAAGAAAGTTCTTCATCGGACAAAAAACAAAGAGATGGAAAGTAGAAGATAAAAAAGGGAGAAGTTTGGACATATAAAATAAGGTTTGGGAAAGTCGCAGCTGACGAATTACTACTCAGCATCGAGCCATCATTAATTTATAACCAGTTAAGTAACTGAGTTGCAAATAATGACTTAGATAGTAAAATTCAAGAGGAGGCTAGTGTTGGTGTTGAGGAAGCACTAGTGGTCTGAATCATAATGATCAAGCAAATGCCACTAAACCATCGAAGAGTATGTAAACAACGAAGAGATAAATGAATGGTTCTCCCAAACATAAGGGAATCCAGACATCCTAGAGCTAACCAAGAGCGTCTGCAAAGCGGAACACTCAAGGCGGTCCTTGATGGCCATTTTCCATTCAGTCAAAGGATCTAAAGTATATAGCTAACATGGTAAGAAAGCTAGTAAATGAGAACCAGCGTAGAGGTAATGACAATTGGGGATTGACTCTTATCATAATCCCATTCATGGATGATATTTTATAGTTATGTTTTCTAAGGAAGTTCATTATGCCCATGATGCAATCATAGAACGGGACCACAGACCATATACATCATTTATTTAAGTATGAATGGCATATAGATGGTTCTCAAGTGACAGACGCAGTAAGGTGTCAATGTCTTTCCATATTTTTGGATAAAGTAGCTACGATGTGGCTTATTTGGTTTGCACTAAGATCCATATGTTCATCCGATCAGCTAGACAGAAGCTTATGGATCGGTTCAGGATTCATACTGCTCGACTGAAGGATGTGATGTCCTTGTTGGGCATCTATTAGGATCTCGAAGAGACTCTGAATCGATTTTAGGTGGATTTAATACTGATGTTACAGAGGTAAACAATCCAAAGGTGGATATTGTGTTGATAGCATTAATATAAGGGATAGACGTAGGTACAAATTTTGGTAAATAGCCATGGATAAAATTGCCATCAACCATGGAGGTATTCTATTGAAAGGCTGACTAGTTTCTGTGCTTAGAAGAGGTCGAAAAGCTGTTGATAGACCATCGGGTGAAGTTGTGTAGAATAACTTTGCTATAAAGTAAATCGATGAGGGCACCAGAAGTAATGAAGTTAATGTTGGGAATAATAATAACAATAACAAAAGGAATCAAGGCACTGGAGGTAAGAATCCGGATTTCAAGAAGCTTTCGAGATATCTAAAGCCTGAATATTATACTCCTTTGAACAAGATTGCCAAAACATCTACCTTGCTACACAAAGAACTGAAAATTATAGAAAGCCGACTCAGAGTGAGTCAACAGAAAGAAAAAAGCTCCTACGAAAGTATTGTCACTTCCATGAGATTCATGGGCACAATACCAATGAGTTTCGGCTCTTGAGGTACATAATCGATGATTTGATCAGAAAAAGAAGTTGCAACAGGATGTGAAAGACACGTAGGACGATGGGCAAAAGAAAAATTGATCCTAAGGATTATGGCACAGTGTCAACCAATTGGGCCTAGTGGGGAAAGAAACAGGCAACTTAAAAGAAGTATTTTAATCTACACTATCATTGGTAAACCTCTAAAAATCTAGATGAGGTGGAGGGATAAGAAAATTCATTTAAGCATATTATGCAGGAGAGTTTATTTGCGATGGAAGACGGAGCTTCGGAAAAACAATTGAAAATGATGACCGATGATATTATACTAAAATCATGATGTGGATACGGTACAAGCTTCGACGCTTGACCCTTTAGTGATTATGGCCATGGTTGGGCCGACTGATGTACACCGAGTTCTCAATGATTGTGGGTGCTTGGTATACATTCTATTTAAAAACACACTCGATCATATGAGAATGAATAGGCAGGACCTAAAGCCAAGTAAATCCCATGTCTAAGGATTTACTGAAGAGGCTACGGAGCCTATTGGTTGTATATAATTATCGGTTAAGCTTGGTGAAGGCGATTGCAAGATAGTGCGGGTGCATTCCTTTATTGTAATTGATACATACTCTGCTTGAAATGCTTTCTTGGGCCGACTGGGCCTTAATAGTTCCAGGTTGGCCCTAGCCCTATGGTGTTTAAGGATGAATTTCCTACAGGGAATGGGATAAGAGCTATCCAAGGAGACCAAAGTAGTATTCCTGAGTGCTACATCGTAGAACTCGGAGTAATGAACCAATATGAGAAGGGAAATGGTGCAACAAGACTCTCCACATCAAGACAATTGACGCTTAGCAACCACTAATTAAGCCTTCGCTCAGACAACATAGTAAATTTCATACAGCTATGGATCCAACGAAAGAGAAAGAGGATGCAAAGGCGGACCAAGCTAAGCCGACGATCAACATCACAATCGACATGGATGTCCATACTCGAGTGCTAATGATCGAGTCTCAGCTTGGCATGAAGATGAAGGAATTGTAGGGTTTTTTGGGGAAAACCTAGATGTGTTTTCCTAGACACATTCCGATATGTATGGAATATCGTCGAAGAAATCGTACCATCCATTGAATGTGGACCCATGATACCCTCCTACGAAGCAAAAGAGGCATAGATGCTCCAGAGCGATCCATTGCATTAAAAGAAGAAGTTGATAAGCTAAAGGGAAATGGCTTTATCTGCGATGCTATGTACCTCAAATGGGTATCGAATCATGTGCCAGTTAAAAACAAAAATGGAAAATAGTGGACATGCATCGGTTATTCAAATATGAATAAAGACGCCCAAAGGACATTCCACTACTAAGTATCGACCAACTTATGGATAGAATGGTCGAACATGAATGGTTATCCTTTGTGGATGCATATACT
Organism: Allium cepa; assembly: GCA_030765085.1. Taxonomy (NCBI): domain Eukaryota; kingdom Viridiplantae; phylum Streptophyta; class Magnoliopsida; order Asparagales; family Amaryllidaceae; genus Allium; species Allium cepa. The sequence goes on from CM060938.1 coordinate 562,557,036, forward strand.
AGTTATATTCAAATTGCAATGCACATTCAAGATCAAGAGCATACCAGTTTCATAACTGATTTGCGACTATATTGTCACCCTCTAATGTCATTCGGTCTGAAAAATGATGGAGCTACCAACCAATAATTGGTAAACTTGATGTTAAAAGATCAGATCGAAAGGACAATGGAGGTTTATGAGTATGATATGCTAATGAATTCAAAGAGGTCAGTGAACCATATGCATGACTTGTTAGAGATTTTGATATACTTTGGAAGTACGAGATGAAGCTCAACCCACAAAAGTGCTCTTTCGAAGTCGCATTAGGAAAGTTTATGGGTTTCGTAGTAAATTCAAGGGACATAGAAGCCAATCCAAAGTCGATAAAGCACTAAAAGATATTACTTCCTCGAAAACAAGGCATGAAATGCAAAGCTTGAATGGAAAAGCTGTCCGTTGAGTCGATTCGCTTCAAAGGTGATGGATAAATGTGTATTGTTCTTCGATACCCTCAATAAAGAGGGAGGGAAAATTTTCTAGATGGAGAAATGTTAGAAAACTTTCTAGGACTTACTTGATCACATAGAAAGACCACTAGTCTTGTTAAATCCTTTGGAAGGAGTGCACTTATTTTTTTATTTTATAGTATTTGATTACGTGTTAACTGGAGCCTTGGTACATGAGGATTCTAAAATTCAAATGCATGCATATTATATCAGCAAGTGGTTCACTAAAGCAGAAAAGAATTATCCAAAGCTAGAAAAGCTAGCTTACTATTTTCTTATAACTTTAAGAAAGTTGTGTCCCTACTTCCAGGCTCATTTGATAAAGTGTAGAATGATCAACTTTATAGGCAAGTGCTGCACTGACTCAAGAATTTACCAAGGATATTGAAGTAGAAATCGACCTATGTAGTATAATATAATCTACCATCCTAAAAGGGCGATATGAGGATGGGCATTAGATGATTTAACTATCGAGTTCACCGTCAAGGATGAAGAAATGGAGGATTATGTGGTCTGGCTTGCTCTATAGAAGTTATATATAGATGGAGCATCTAATAAACATAGCATCAGGGCAGGAGTGATCTTGGTAACCCCAGAGGAACAAAAGATATGTTATTACTTGAAACCAGTGTTCCCAACAATAAATATTGAAGTTGAATATGAAGAGTTGATTGCAAGACTCAAGATAACAAAAGAATTGGGAGTCAAAACATTGTACATGCTCAGCGGCTCTTGATTGGTGGTATGTCAAGTGAAGGAGTTTCAAGCTAAGGGAAAGGGACTTACCCCTTACTTAAAAAAGTTCAAGAACTGTTGGATGATGTTTAATATAACATGACAACACACGTTCCTAAAGAAGAGAATATGAAATTTGATTAATTGGCCAGCTAGCGCAACTTATGGGACTAGTTCCACTAGAGGTTTTGTCGGCTCCAAGCATGACTAGGTAGATGTCGATTGGATCTTAGAGGTTGAAGTCGAGAAGGTATTGTGGATGACTACAATTAAAAAAAAAATCTGAAAGGAACCCTTCTAAATTAAAGAAATGAACGATGAAAACTCCTTCGCAAAGTACCGCAATTTATCATTCAAGGAGTACTATATAGGAGAGGATCCTCTACTCCCTTATTGTGATGTGCCACCAAGGAAGAAGCTAAGAAGATACTTGTCTATGTGATGAAGGAAGTTGTGGTGATCACATTGGGGGTAGACTTTGGCAAGGAAGATCCATCACTATGGATACTTTTGGCAAACGATTAGCGGTACACGGCTAATTAAGCTAGAAAGTGTAATAAATATGAAAGATTTATGAAGATTCCTAGAGCTCCATCATATAGCTTACATAACGTTCAGTCCATGGCTATTTGCAGTTTGGGGACTTGACGCCATTGTTGTACTAATGATGTTAAAAGATGGAGCAAAGCATGCTATCATTGTAGTGGACAAATTAGTAAAGTGGACCAAAGCGAAACCGCTAGCCATGATCACTATGAAGAAGGCAATCAATTTTGTGATGAAAAACATTATAAGCCGATTTGAAGTTTCATAAATGATCATCACCGATATTGAAACTCAATTTGAAAGCGTTGAATCTAAAGATTTCTGCAATCGGTATCAAATTAAACATAAATTTACAACTGTATCACATTAGCAAGCAAATGGATAGGTTAAAGTGGCAAACAAAATCATCAAAACCATCCGAAAGAAGCGACTGATGAAGGCTAAGGGCAACTGGGTCGATGAACTACCACTAGCATTATAGGCTTACCGAATGACCTAAAAGTCCACCATCGGCCTACTATATTCGCTTGAGCTTACAGATCATAGGCCTTGATTCCAATTGAATAGGAAGTTCTTTCTCATTGAATAATTTATTATGATTCCAAGATGAATAAGGAGCTCTAGGTTGAGTCCCTTGACTTAGTCGATGAGAAGTGAGAAGAAGCTGATTTGAGGGTAGTTACTGACCAGAAAAGAGTAGCAAGACAATTCAATGCCAAGGTCAAAAATCACAACTTTGAGATAGGCTACCTCATTTTGAAGTGGGTCTTTTCTAGTTTGGTGGCACTTAACCTAAACTAGGAAGATCCATATGCAATCAAACATAAGCTTGGAGATGGAACTTTCAAGATGGCGACTGTTGATGGAATCTAAATTCTAATTGCATGGAATTACAAGCACCTTAGATGTTGTTTCACTCAGACTTATTTCTATAAATAGTTGACTAGACTCTGAAGTAATAAGGAAAAGTCTTCCATTCTTATGTTTACAAATGGATTTGGCTTTGGGAATTAACTGAACTATATTATTGATAGCTTGGCTTCTACTGTATAAATGACAGCAAAATTGAATATTTCATGTTTTGAAAACATTGATACTTAGGTTCCTGAAGATTGGTAGCGATAAACTCCTTTAATCCATGATCGAGTCGCTAGAGGATAGTTGAACTAGTATCGATCGAATGATTCACCTCCATGCATCTAATCTTGAACCAATGCTCGAAGAAAAAGGCAGGGTCTGGAATTAGTGCAGAAGATAGGAGCCAACAAACTCCTTTAATCCATGATCGGGTCGTCGGAATATAGACCTATTGGGGTCATCGGATGATTCGCGTCATAAATTTATGATCGATGCTCATAGACGTTCATGGTCTAAGGATGTTGCCTGGAGATAGGCGTCTAAAAGACCAAGTCTTTGGAGATTGGGTTTGGTATGTGATTGAACCTTTTGTAGACACAATTGCACTTACAGCCAAGGACACATAGCTGTTAGATGATAAGCGATGATGGTCAATAAATATTTTGATCCACGCGTGAAGATAGACGGGATTAAAGATGAATGTTGTAACGACTAGTATTTTATGTATCGGATGATCGTGAAATATTTTCATTTATAATATGAGGTCGCATAACACTAAAATTTTGCGAAGTGATTCATAAGGACATTTTTCACGTGTATGATTTTTTTGAATTTCTATATGACCATTTTGACCCTAAAAATCTTGTTTGAACCATAGATAGGAACCGAATTAGGGTCTCAAACCTCTTTTAATGCTTTAGGATGATGGTTTTTCACTCCGTAGATGTAACATCCCGCCTTTTCGCACACTTTAAACCGACACACGTGCCAATTCAAAGCATACGCAAGGGCGGATTGTTATGGGGTAAATAAGAAAAAAAAACAGAGAAGAAATAAAACAAAATAGAATCTCACAGCGGAAGGATAAAATATAATAATAAATATACAGTTCATGATAACTGTTTACAAAATATTTATTTTACTTATACAATGAATATCAGAGTTACACATACCAATACAATCAATGCAGCGGAAATTTAGAGTGTGGTGCAATACTATAAATAATATAATACGGATTCTTCGTCTTCGTCCTCCAAAGCTAAAATCTTCGATCCTGAAACGCTCGGACTGACCCGAGCGAATTTGAAAAGACAAAAACACTCGAGTCAGAACTAAAAGATCTTATGTGAGTTAAATTAACAGAAATAAATATGAGTACAGTAACTCAAGAGATGCTTGGGATTTACATCTCCTAAGGATCCGTTAAACTATTTACTATGTAGTATATTTCGCTATTATAATAGTGTCTAATTGTAAAATAAACTTACTTTTAAATAGCATTAAGGCTTTACATTTTCCACCTTAACACGTAAAATGCCAATAGTCTATACAGTACCGTAATACCTCCTGATCGGGAGGCTACCAGAGGATACTCCATAGGTACGACACAAATAGAAACTCGTAGTAAAGGCTCGATATGGTAGGTGACACGGCACAACTAGGCAATGCCAGGGTAGATATACCAATTGCTATCCAGGCTAGTGGAAACGCGTAGCCGCAGTTACCGCCCACCTCGGACTAACTCCCCAAAATCAAAATATAGAAGTGGCCACTGAATCAATCCAAAATCAAAGTATAATATCGAAGAGGAGGGTCCGATCAGAGGAATGACCTCATTGGCCTGAGAATCGCTCCTGTTTTAGCCACCTTATGCCAACTCACGGGAGTCAGGTCCACGTATTTACCTTACAGGAAACGTCGCCACCACCTACTTCATTCTGGAATCTCCACCGCGTACACGGTTAGTCAAAGTGGTTTTCGGTATCGACAGAGAGTATGTCCATATCCGATCCCAGTCTCTTTGCCAACCCATCGTTATTATAACACCGCGGTCATTTAAAAATAGTTTATACTTTAAAACCAGAATAAAATTTCCCATACGATATCAAATTAAAACCCAAAATAATATGATATCCTTTATCCCAAATATAAACCTTTTCAAAAATCCAAATGCTTCAAAATTTATAACGTCTGAAAGCCAAATATCCTTTCAAAGCATAATATTTCGAAATTCAAAATTTAAAACCATAACTTTTAAAACTCGAATGGTTTGGATATTCAACGGTATATGAATTAAAAGGTTTAACTTAAATGTTACTTTGTAAAGAAAATAGTTCTCATGGCTTTACAAATACATTTCTTTTATTAAAGTTTAACCCAAAATTAGTATTATCTCTCTCAAGTTCCAAAACCACCTCAATTTATATATATATATATACGTATATCAATTTGGAGTATTAATATTTCAAACTAAAGTTGGATTTTATTCTTTCAACAAATCGAATGTTCTATTAATTAGTCTTGAATATTCACATAAAATCCATAAATAAATAAAAACTCCAATTTCTAGTAAAAAAATATTTTTTTTTCAATTCAAATAATACTAGAATATTCATTTCAATTTATCTTGGGAAAAATCCAATTATAAATATCATATCTTAAAATTTCCAAACTTAACATTTAAACATATGATATAAATTATCAAACTCCATTTTCTTAAAAAAAAAATCATTTTTAATAAAGAGATTTATACACCTTTTAATTTCAAAATTTTCAACTTCATATGTATATATATATGGAAGAATAGTATTTATACAATATAAAATTTAAGATTATTATAAACCGTATTCCAACCAAACCATAGAAATCACATTAAAATAGTTATATATAGACCGCGGTGCCTGTATAAAATTTTCTATCCTATGGTCAAGTGATACGGATATTTATCATTTCAATCCGCAATTTAAAAGATATAAAATTTTGCGGTTGTATATCATTTCAAACCACAATCCCGAATGAAAGGCAATATGCATGATAATTTGTAATTTAATGATATACAATAAAACATCCATCAACATCACCCATCATCCAATCACAATCATCAAGCAATATCAATCAATAACAATTTATATTTGATAATATATAACAGGTAATAACTGGCAATTTTATTCAGATTAAATTTAACAACTATTAATCTAACAGTTTATATTCGGTAATAATCTATATAACTGTTAACTAGCAGTTTATAGGCAAACAAATAAATTCTAACTATCAATTAATACGCAATAAATAAATTAAATTAACAGTTAAATTTAATAAATGCAATTCAACAAATATGAGTGAAATAAACATGCCAAATACTCATAAATAAATTTCTATTCATTTCTAAAATTAACTTAACAAACATAAAAGCTTCTAGTAGTTGTGAGTGGGTTTAAACACTCACCTTTTGAATTTAAATCGAATTTAAACCCGATTTAAACCCAAAAATTCGTCCGTCTCAGAATTCGTCCAAACCAACGTCATCAAGTCCAAAATTTAATTACGATCCTAACAAAAGAAATTTCGTGTGAATCCGAATTCGATGAGAAAATTATGGCGAAAAATGGTGATTGAATTCAAAATTGAAAATAAACAAAAGTGACACACATTTCTCACCACTAAGGTCCAAGCCACGTCACCCTTTCAACTTGCTCCAGAGAAGAACGCGCACACAAGATCCAAGAAACCGAACCCAACACGTTGCCCTCTGACCAAACCCTAGTCCTATGCAAACGCGCGCCGCCTCGCCCATAGGCCCTCGGTCACCCAGCGCAGCCTCCCGATGGTCGCGACCCTACGTCAAATCTCCAAGCACTCATTCGTTTTTGCTCGAAACCGGTCAAAGCTCTGATTAAAATTTGCAGCCGCCGCCAAGACTTAGGAACCCTAGTGAATTTTCAAGGTCGATCTACCCGTTGAAACAACGAATCACATATGCCGATGAACTCCCCTTCGTTCCCACGTCAAAACCCAGAAAAGGTTTGACGATCCGACGAAGTTTGCGACGACGATGATGAATGGTCACGGACTGTTTGAATTAATTCTGGTCAAACGAATGTTCAAAACAGAAAACGAATTGCACCAGTAGATTACGTGCCTCGAGAACATTAACATATATTTTTGTGGAATTTTTCTGGAGATTTTGAATTTTCATTTTGTTTTTGAACTGACTGGATCTAGGGTTAGCACCCATTGAAGAAGAAGAGCAGCTTGAAGAAAGTATACGCGCAGATGAAAAGAAATTAGGTGGAGGCTAGGGCTTGTAGCTAGGTTTATATAGAGGGGTTAGAGATAGAGTAGATAGACCGTAGAATGAACGTGCGGAACAAACTATGGCCCAAAAAGCCCGCTATGCCTCCGGAACCGAATTTATTAAATCTATATATCCAAATAGGTATTTTAAAATATTCTGAACGCGATGGAAAAAGTTTCACGTCCAAATTTGATCGTATGAAGAAGTTATGCTGAAAACAAAATTTCCAAATTGATTTCAAATTGATTTTAATAAAATTGATTTTCAAGGCGTTTCACGTCCGTACGATCAAACGACAGGTCCGATCGATACGAAACTTGAAACCCTATAATAATTCACCGATACGGATCCGATGAAACTAGTTTCGTCGAAATCTGAGTCCGAGGCCAAAATGGCTATTTTTATATTCATTAAATAAATCAAAATAAATTACAAAAATCCAAATTTTATATTATATTCTAAAATTGTCCAAATTTTATTACTTATATAATTTAATCAATTTCAAATGATTTAACAAGCTTGGATGTGAATTAAAATTATAAGTATATCAATTTGCAGTGTAAATTTCTGCACTTTCCTATATTTAAGAATTATAAAATTAAATGCTCAAAACCCCATATATTAGATCTTAACTTTTATATACTCATTCTTTATCCAAATAGGGATGCCACATACTTTGGTTCATGATTCAAAATATTATTCTTAAAGTCCATTTTAAATTTCAGTAACGTAATATTTAACATTAAATTCCCTTTATTTATGCAATAAGCGCAATTATTGAATTTGATACTCAAATTAATTTATAGATTCTGCTTTCTAAAAATCTATATCAACAATTTGGTCTAATTATAAATAGAATAAGTATTAACCTCATCTTATAGAATTAATTATTGCAATAAATCCAATTTACCATATCTTAAATCCAAATTAATAGATAAAGCTTGATTCCTTTATTAACTCCTTTGGTTTTCAATTAACCTTTTATGGTGAATATAAATTCCAATGTATAATTGAAACCTTATTTCCATTTGATTTCACTATTTCATTAAAAATCCTCATATTCCAGCTAAATTTCAACTAACGTATAAATTAGCTATTTTAATTTCATTTAATTGCGATAAATTTATCTATTAAAGGTTGCACTTAACCCAAATACATAAAACTTGCCCAATTTCTCCTTAAATCAAAAACCTTCCTATACAAATATGTTTATCATAAATTTTATCTACTCTTCCTTTTTAGGTAATGTCCTATATATTAGATTTCCATGTAATTTGCAATAAATCATACTCGTAGTTATATCACATTAAATGAATAAATAAGTGTTGACTCTATTCTTTTGATTCAACAATGGTTTACGTTATATTTCATTAATATTTCTACATACATCAGGATTTTTAAAAATGGTTGTAACGTGAAATCTCGTCTACTTTCCATTTTATATTTGAGGCTTCTAAAACCGATTCATATCATTTCTCTAGTCCAAATTTTATTAATATAACCTTAAATTTAATTTATTCCTATCGATGAAATGGTTAAACCCAAATTTCACTTATTTGCAATAAATCCACAAATTGGATTTCAAATTTTCAAATAAATAAATAAATTTTAGTTTATCACTTCTTAAATACCCAAACGTCGATGCCTTAATTTAAACTGCATTTATTACATTTTATAAAAATCCTCCATCTTAAGTGACAAATCAAAACTACCCTAACTACACAATTTATGGTAATTAATTCCAATTGCTTTTCCATTAAACTACATAAATTGTCCAATTGCAACCTACGTAGAATGTTTATTTATTTACAATCCTACTGTTTAAATGAATTGATCCTTTATGGTATAATTCACATTTGACTTGATTTCTCATTTATTTTGCAAAACAGTAAATTTCAATTGCTACCAACATTATATTTAATATTAGATTTCCAATTAATTCTATTGGAATCAATATATCTTTATATATATATACTTTACATATAAATATCTAAATTACCAAATCAAGTACATTTATTAGAGACAACATTCAATAAAATTACTTATCACACTTATTGCATTGATTTATTCCAACGGACACTTTTATTTAGTCACTATTTATTATTACAACCAAATGTACAATCTCCACTATTTATTTTATATTAAATGAATTCCATTCTAGTAAATATTTTTATTAATATTCACTGATTCACATTTATATTGGTTTCTTATATTTAACTTATAACAAGGTGTGCAAATTTACATAGTTCAAATCTATTTCCATGTAACTATTAAATTGTTACATTAAATTCCAATTACTATAACAAATTACTACATTTTCTCAAATAAAATCTTAAGACCTTTATTTTATTCTAAATTAGATTAGAAACATATTAATTTAATTCATTTAACATTATCAAATTCAACGGGTCGTTACAGTAGAGTGGTCATAATAGAAAAACGGAGACGCCATTTGAAATTATTGTTTTAAGTTTTAGCTATTGATGGCCTACACTAGTGGGTAATTAACTAAATCCGTGCTTAGGCCTACTAACCCATCTCGAAAATTTTGCTAAGGGGAGGTTGTAGGAACTAATCTAAGTCATTTTTATCTTCCCCAAAATAGCTCTAAACTCCATTAACTGTAAATTCATCAAAAAGACCCTTTTTTCTTACTAATCTTAGCCAAATCATCAATTAAAGAGATGATTAGCATATAAAATCTTGAGATTATCATGTTGGTTGATTCACATTTCTCTTCCTTGTTGCCCACTTCAGATCTAAGGGGAGAAATTGGTATTTTTGGTATTTAGTGAGTGGTTTTTAACCTCTTACTCTACTATGCATGTCAATATAGTCAAGATTTATGTTTTTAACATGATTTTAATCCTAACATGTTAATGATTTTAATCCTAAGATGTTTTCTAACATTAATCACATCCTATTATATGTTTATGGTCAAATTTTAAAGGTTTTAAAGTTTTTTTAAATGGTTTTGCAATCCCTTTTGTTCATATCCATATGTTAGTGCAAAAGTTAGGTTTTGATTAGGATTTGCTTGATTATCTTGTTCTTAGGTATTGCATGTATGAATGGTGTATATGTATAACATTCCATGATTGTATGTTGTGCTTTGATATGGTTTGCTAGTGCTTTTAAGCAGTTAAGAAAGAGGTGGTCAAATTGGCAAATTTAAGGCAAAGATGGTCGAAATTGGATGAAACTTGGAGGAGAGGCTTCGGAGGATGAGAGGAACCCAGGATTCAATTCACGTCAAGTTTGGAGCTAAGTAAGGTACTCAGTGCTAAGAGCTTTTGTTTTCGTACCGAGAGCTTTTTAGTTGTGGAAATTTCTCGGTGGAAGATTAGTACTTCAAGTTGAGGCTTAGGGAGATGAGCAAAAGATAGATGCAAGAATTTGGCTAAGTGTTGGACTTGATTTTGAGAGCTTTAGAGGGTATGGAAACAATTGCTTTTGGACTAAGCACAATAGCTTTGGAGTTGATTTCGAGAACTTTTGGGTGGAGTGGTCAGGTCCAAGCACTTAGGAGACGGAGCCCTAGAAGAAGCGGAAGAAAGTTAGCCAAAAATAGGCTAAGTCAACCTATTAGTGTCGAAAGGTCCATTTTAAGGGAGTTAGTGCAACTTTCGAAAGGTGAAGCAGGGGCTCTACAGGTCATGCTAAAGGTGTTTGTTTGTTTGCTTGGGATTTGATGGCAATGTAGTAGAATAATGATAGCTTCGGGACTTCGGTGATGGTAACTCATGGTGAGTAGAGTTAGGTTCCAATGATGGCGGCTAAATGATGAAAGGTCGTGAGATGGTTATCCATAAAGTGTGGGTTCTTGGAAGGGTGACGCACGGATAGAATGTGAGAATGGTTTTACTATGGAATGGAGAAAAGTAGAACGATTCCTCGAGAATAATGAAAACTAGATTGAGCGAGAAAAGGGCTTGGCTATGCATGCTAAGTGATCGTTGATACTCGAAAGGTTTTCTGATGTACTCTAAAGCAGGGTATTATGAGTGCACTTATGGGTACGTTGAAAGGCTACGCTAGATCAGAGGTTTGGATCAATATTCCCTGAACTGGTGAATTTGGGTCTAGTATTAGCTTCGGGATAAAGATGAGTGCGGTGAAAACCAGGACTTCCATTTGTCTCTGACGAGTTATCATTTATCCAAAGAACACTAAGCGATAGTGACGATTGTTTAATGGAAGCTATAGTTACTTTGGGTTCCTTCTTCCATTCTATAACTTTAAGGATGTCACTGGAGATAGGTATTAGGGATAGGGATACCTAAACGCCCATTTCATATTTGATTTGCAGTACAACTTTACTATATTCGTAGAGTATTATATTTTGTTCGTTATGTGCTAACTCTTTGGTTGAAGTGACATGTCAGATATGGTTCATATACCCTTGTTATTGGCTATATTGACTTATATAGTATTTTGAGATTCATTTACTGCTCACACCCGACTAGTGTTTGACTCAAGATTTTATGCTTTTCTACTTATTATAGTAGTTGCATGGTGCATAAGTTGGATGGAGCGATCTCGTATTATACATGGATTTCTATGCTTATTTTGCTATGCAACACTGTAGAGCCTTGACAGTGCTTGCTTTTTACTTTTATAAAGAGACGATCATTTGAGCATATTTTCATCTATATAAACTCTATCACTTGACATACAACTCTATGAATCAACACTTTGATAGTTTGTTCACTTAGTTATTACTGTCTCTTCTATTTTATATTTGTGATGTATATTATATTTTACTCCATATATTTTGAGATATATGACAGGTTTTGTAGTGCTTTATTTCATTTTCAACCCTTGATAATCGTCCCTCTTTGACCGAGCATGTCGATAGTGCACTATTTAGCTATATTGGGTATCGATGGTATTGGGCAGTCGTTAGATTTTATATCAGAGCTTAAGTTACACGATTAACTTGAGTTGGTACTATTAACCAAATTTATGTCCAACATCCCAAAACTATTCCAGCTAGTGGAGTTAATCCAGCTTGAACGAAGGACTTGATGGCCTTAAGAGTTGCTTGTATAATTTGTTGTATATGTCTTTTGAATCAGACCTTTCAATGTCGTCGAAAGGTTGGGTACTTGGGCTAAGAAACCTTATGGATTTATTGTACTTGTCTGAACCCTTCCACAAAGGCTTTTCTCTTGGATAGATTAGGTTTTCCTAAATTGAGTCCTCAAGAGGTAGGGTTCAATCTTATCGATAGGTTAGGGTGACAACCTTCCTTGAATTAGGGCAGGAAATTAACTACTTTAGTGAGTAAGTTATAGCTTACGACCTTGACGAAAGGTTTAATCACTTATATTGAGTAGATTCCAACCTTGTCGAAATATTTAGATTGAAGAGTTTAAGACTTCGAAAGGTTAAAGTTATCGACTGTTCAGGAATGTTGTCGACCTTATCGACATGAACCTTCCGATGAGGTTGAACCTGCAAATATGAGTTAACCTAACAAAGATTTATGTAAGCAGTAAAGTAATTAACAAAGCTAAGTACTTCCCTTTATATTCAAGAAAAAGCTTCACTTTATTAGATTTCCCCAAATCACATTCAATTACGGTTACATTAATACGATTAAGAAGTTACAAGACTAGAATGAGAGAAATCAGATCCCCAAAACATGACCCCTTAGGTCCTATTTATAGACGCAGGCAACCCCCCTTTTGACTCCATGCTCTCGACTGAGACGGAAGGTTCCCATTTTATATGCAACTATGAACCATTCATCTTTGTCAAAAGGTTTTCCCCTTATATTCCCATAATGAACCTTTCGACACTCTCAGAAGATTTGTCCTTGTGATATCTTCATTACCCTTTCGGCTTTGACGAAAGGTTTCTTTTTTGACGTCTTCATGAACCTTTCGACTTTGTTGGAAGGTTGCCTTTTTGAAGCTTTCATGAACCTTTCGATGTTTCCAAAAGGCTTGCCTTGTTCCTATTGTTGTGTTCCCCTTGACCTTGTCGGAAGGTAACTCTTCTTTTAGTTATTGTGAACCTTTCGACCTTGTTGGAAGGTTGGTCTTCACGTGTTTGTTGTAAATCCTTCGACCTTTCCCGAAGATTGCTTCTCACTTGATTGTTGTCGAGAGCTATGCTTCCCTTTAATGTTTTTGACACATTGTCTACCATTCTTTGCTGACTTTTGAATATTGATTTCTTCATAAAAACCTTTCGACTTTTTCGAAAGGTATTCTATATGTGCTCCAACCGGTTCAAAAGGCTTGCTATGCTCTCAAAAAGGTTATTATGGAGTGGCTTATACCTGCTTTGATCTCTTCATTCTTTTCAAAAGGTTAGAAACTTTTGTACTTCTAGAGATGGAACCTTTCGACTCCTTCAAAAGGTTTATTGCTAATGACTTCTGATGACTGCATTCTTTTGACTCCTTCGAACGGCTTGGTTTGAAATTCTTCTTCTTTGTTTTTGCTGAAAGATTTCTCGTCCTAGTCGGAAAGTGGATTCTTGGAGCATCATCATGCCTATGAACTTTGAAAGCAGCCTTGGACTTTGTCAGAAGCTCCTTGTTCGAAGGTATGATTATTCAGAACATCTTGGTTCTTTCTGATCTTTCCTTATGCTCTCGTGACCCTTCTTTTATACCTTCGTTCTTTTAAATACTTTATGGTTGACATTTAGCCCCCTCCTCTTGTATGAAAAAAGCTTTTGTTCTTTAGGACAAAACTCCAATGGATTCCCTTCTTTACTTCCTATAAAATGGATAATAACTCCTATTAAAGATATAACTTTGTTATGAGACCTTAATGAGAAGTCTTAAAATTATGAAGCTAATATTTAAGATGCCATTAAGGAAATATTTTTCAGATAAATTGCTCTGTAATGACTATAACCAAACTTCCTTTAGAATATGGAGTAATATCACCTGATTTGCAGAAATGGTTCCAATAAATGTACCTTTGGGAGAAAATCTATTACAGATTCTTGAGTTTCTTTCTTGAGTTAAACCTTTTGAATCATAGGAAATCAATTTCATGTTATCGGGGACTTTTCCTTGTCCCTATAAGTTTCTTCATTTTCAACCTTAAACCATTAATTCGTAATTCTCATTTAGTGAAAAAGTAGAAAGTAGTTTAGTAATGTTTCCATTTAGTGTCATGAAGATCTCGTGTTGATATCAAATTTTAAAATTCAATGGAAAATTCATAAATCATCATAAAATTCAATAGCAGGATATAGAATTTATAAATTTAGGAATTTAGTGAAGTTCCGATAAGGAAATCGAAGATGTGAAATTCATAAATTATCATCAAAATCCATGAAGAAATTTTAAAGTCCATGAAATTTGGCCAATTGACAGAAGATCATTCAAAATTCAATGAGGAAATCCAGCATAGAAAATCCATAAATCATCAAGGAAACCCTCAAGGAAATTTCAGAATTCATTCGATCAAAAATCCAAATAGTAATCATTAAAAGTCAATAAGGACAATAGAAATATGAGACTCACGAATCATGATCAAAATGATTAAGGAAACGTAAGATTTTTAAAATCAAGGACTTGAAAATCTAATTAAAAGGTAGAGAATAGAAAAAACATAAATTCTCATCAAAATTAAAGGAAAACGCGAGTCTCAACAAATCAGAAAACGGGCAGGAAACCATCCAAATTCTGCTATGGAAGTATAGAGAACCAAATTCATGAATTATTATGAAGACCCGCAAGGAAATTCGAAATTTGCTGTATCAAAAATACAAGAAGAAATTATCCCAAATCCATTCAGGATGGAAAATTCTTAAATCACCATAAAGGTCCATAAGGAAATCTCGAAATTCATTAAATCAAAAATCTTATAAAGGATAATCAAACACCCAACAAGGAAATCAGAAATTCATAAATCATCACGAAAATCATCAAGTAATTTCAAAATTCATCAATTCAAAACCCTAATAAAAACCATCCAAAAATTCCAATAGGAAAATTTGACATACAAAATTCATCAATCATCCCAAAAATCAGTAAGGAAGGATAAATTCTATTAAATCAGGGAACTAAAAAACCAAGAATCAAAAATGTGATCTGAAATTTACCCACTCTTATTCAAAATTAGAAGGTCAATGTAAAATTCATAAATTATCATGGAAAATCAATAAAGGGAACCAAGAAATCATGAACTGATAAAACAAGCGATCAAAAGGAAATCGTCATGAAAATTCAATGGAAAATAGTAACACATAAAATTCATGAATCATCAGAGAAATCGATAAGGAAATTCATTAAGCCAATAATTTAGCAAGAAATCACCACATTGATTTAATAAAGAAATCACGAATGTACAATCAGCAAATCATCACAAAAATCAATGGGAAATCGATAATTTATCATAACAATTCCACAAATGAGTTAAGAATTCAAGAACTCAACAAATAAACAAATGATGAAAAATCATCATAAAAATTCATGTATGTAAAATTCATAAACCATGAAGGAATTGGGAAACCTTGAAACTAGGAATTCAATTATGAAACCTTTATAGAAATTCTCCAATGAAACCGATAAATCATCTTGAAGTCAATGTAGGAGTTTAAGATTGATCAAATCCAAAAATGGCATTTCAGGCAAAGAAATCAAAAGTTCGCGAAACTAAGAATTTAATCAAAAAAAATTCCAGGATCTCATCTTACAAATAGATCGCAAGAAATCAATCCAATATTAAAATTAGAGACTTATCTGGTCATAGTAAATTCAGTAAATTCAAAAACAAACTCCTAGACTTGTGGGCTAGTAAAGTTTTTTATATATTGGAGTATCGATTCCTTAAATATTGGTAGAGTTTCTTTCGTTCCAAGGGATTACTCTATTTCTAGGGACTCTGTTGCGGTTTACTCAATTCATTGTTGGAGTATGGTCTCTATTATCTTTAGCGGCAACTTGCTGCTTATTCCATTCTTTTGACCATTGTATATATTTTGGCCTTTGATTTCATGTTAGGGACTCCTTTTATCCCTTTTCTTATCTCATGTCATCTATGGGGATGTAGATTTCGTAGTCCTTTATCATGGTAACTATTTCTCGAGCAATAGATGTTCTAGAATTTACTAACTCATATCTTATTTCCTTTGGATATAATTCTAGATTTTCTAACTATTTTCATTTGCAGTGTTGGACTTCTTTGTCATGTTGTCTCTTATGTATCCTTCTTTAGGATTTTAACTTTGTTCCAGTTGATGGACAGATTTCTTTCTGTAACCATTTATCCTTTTGGGTTGTAACCCTTGGTCTTGAGTTGTGGACACCTTTGTCCTCATTCTTCTGTTTAGAGGCCCCATTGGCCTTGAACATCTTAGTCCATTCTTTGATGAACCACTCTTTGGGCTTATACTTCTTAGTCCATTTTTTAGTGAGCCACTCTTTGGGCTTGGACATCTTAGTCCATTCTTTAGTGAGCCACTTTTTAGGCTTATACATCTTAGTCCATTCTTTAGTGAGCCACTCTTTGCACATCCCTTATCATAAAGGGATATATATACTTAGCTGACTTTCCTCTAAAAGGCCACTGATGGAACAGCGGTGTAGGTTTATGTCCCTCCATCTAAGAGGTGCCACGTAATAGCGTCGTGGGCTTATGTCCCTCCCTCTAGGAGGTTCTACGGAATAATATCGTAGGCTTGAGTATTTGCATATGAAATAATTTTTGGCAATTAAAATAGGGCTTCCTTTGAGAGAAAGAATTTTGTAATTAGACCCTTCTATTATATTGAAAAGTTACTTTTGAAAAATAGTTTGGACTCATGAATCCTTTTTATGAAAGAATTTTTTTCAATAAAATATTTTGCAAGAACTTTCTTGTTATTCTCATAATTAGAGACACGAATCTCAAATAGAGACTAGGAGGTCATTATTCATGAACCAACAGCCTTTTAGTCGAGAATAAGGTTCTCTAGTTTGAGTTCCAGTAAACTATTTGTGCTTTCAAAATCTTTCTTGTAAAAGTATGAATAGGCTTATCTCCACTCATGATTTTAGTAAACTTTGAAACATTGTTATTGCTTAGTTTGAAGTCTTTTTGTGCGCATTTATTAATGCTATATAATATCTCAAATTAGCTGCATAAATCTGCTTTCGAGGTAAATAAGTATTTTTTCCCCCCTAGGCCATGGGGTGACTGAAAATAGTTTCCTTAAGAGGATATAATTTGAGAAATTCCCTTTTGAAATCATTTGCTAAAAATAGGTTTGGTATATATGGGTTTTCTCCTAAATTGGAATTGAGTTTAGCAGTGATTCAACATTTCTTACAGGAAAGGCTTGGTATTGCATTGACTGAACTGTTGATATTTGTCCCCTGTTAGGCGTATGAGTTGTCCTCTTTAAGTATTCTGAAGTTTGTCAAGTGCTTCGTTTTGATTTTATTTTTACCTATAATTGCACTCAAATTTTAATCAGTACATGATCTATGCATAATACAAATTTAAGTATCAATTTAAAGAGCTATGAAAAGAAAGAGAGAAAGTTCATAGTTGAATTGATGTCATGAGTCCTCATGATTTGATAGGAATCTGCAGTTTAGAGTTGCTAAATTGTTTTCCTCTTAGTTTGAATAAGATGTCATTCAAGTTTCTCTAATGAACTCCTGTAAAAATCCTGTCTTGACCATGCCTTGAATTTTATCTAATAAGACACGACATTCATCGGTTTCATGTCCATTTTCTTTATGGTACTCGTAGTAACTTCCTTCTTTATTTGGCTCTGAGGCACTCCAAACTTTTTGAGGCACAATAAAATTCTCATTTCTTTTTATCTTAGCACATATGTAGGAGATGGGTTTGCTCATGACTGCACAATTCATCTTAGAACTCTTTCTTCGACTTCCCTTCGGGTTTTCACTTTCCCTTGGCCTCTTGTCAAGGCACCTAAAATTAGATTTCTCTTCCTTGCATTCTCACTGGAATTCTTTCTTAGCATGATCTATCTCGTCCAATTGAATAAAAAAATTAGCTCGGAGAAAGATTGTAGATCTTTGCACCCATTGATATAAAGGTCTTTCTAGAATGGGATTTATTCAATTAACCCTAATCGAATTACTATAAGCTTTTCTCTATCAGTTGTACTTTCTGTCCTTAATGCTTCTACGCTGAATCTATTCAAATATTACCAAGTTGCACCCCTAACTTGTGTCTGATGGTTGCTAGCAAGCTAAAGTCCATAGTTGTATCTCTGAATATAGAAAATTGAGCCACGAAGTTGCAAGTAAATTGTTCCTAAAAATTGATAGTTCCCATTCGGCACTTATACAATTTGATTGCTGCTCCTTGAAAAGTAATAGGAAAAATATATAGCGAACTTCCTTCGGAGCATTGTATAAGTTCATCCAGTTTTCAAAGATAACAAGGTGATCATCTGGATCGGTTGTCCCATCATACTTTAGTGAAGGATTTGAATGTGTGGGGGAAGATTTGTTGCCATTATTTCTTCGAAAATGGGCCTTTTGCAGGATAACATATTCTTCAGGATCATAAATTTATTTTTCTCTAAGTGCATTGACCACTATATGGTGTAGGTTGTCATTTTGGTTGGTCTCGTTTCCGTGGCAACTCCTGTTGTCTTCCAGGATAAAGTTACCCGACTGTTCAAGTGACTTACTTAAGCAACTATCTCGGTTTAACCTTTGATTTTCTATCTCATTTGGAGGTTGCACTTCGTCCTCTCTCTCCACAATCTTTATTGATTCCCAGGTTAGAGCTCTCATTCCTTTACTTCTATCCTTTGTCGCCATTGATTATGAATCTTGATCACATTACTTTCCAGTTCCGTTAGGGTTGAAGGTTGCCTTACTCTATATTACCTAAGTTAGGATTTGAGTCCATGTGACCTCTAAAGGTTGATTACGATGTAGCGTCTTCGTTGGGATTGTTGTTGCCACACCTAACTTTTACCCTAATTTATGCAATTGATCAAAGATGAAAATTATATGAGATTGGAGGTTCGAGCCTTCCTTCTTGCTCTAAAATGTTAACCAAATTTATAGTCAACACCCTAAAACTATTACAACTAGTGGAGTTAATCCGGCTTGAACGAAGCATTTGATTGCCTCAAGAATTGCTTGTATAATATGCTTGTATATGTCTTTTGAATCAGACATTTTGATGTTGTCGAAAGGTTGGGTACTTAGGCTAAGTGACCTTCTTGCTTTGTTGAACTTGTCTAAAGCCTTCCACAAAGGCTTTTTTCTTGGATAGATTAGGTTTTCCTAAATTGAGTCCTCAAGTGGTAGGGTTCAATCTTATCGATAGGTTAGGTAGACAACCTTCTTGAATTAGGGTAGGAAATTAACTACTTTGGTGAGCGGTTTGTAGCTTCCGACCTTGAAGAAAGGTCCGATCACTTATATTGAGTAGATTCCAACCTTACTGAAAGGTTTAGGTTGAAGGTCTTAAGACTTCAAAAGGTTGCAATTATTGATTGTTCAGGAATGTTGTCGTCCTTGTCGACATGAACCTTCCGATAAGGTTGAACCTGTAAATACGAGTTAACCCACCAAAGATTTATGCAAAAAGTAAAGTAATTAACAAAGCAAAGTACTTCCCTTTATATTCAGGAAATAGCTTCACTTTATTAAATTTCCCCAAATCGCATTCAATTAGGGTTATAGTACTGCGATTAAGAAGTTACAAGACTAGAATGAGAGAAATCGGATCCCCAAAACATGACCTCTTGGGTCCTACTTATAGACGCAAGTTGCCCCCATTTCGACTCCATGCTCTTGACTAGGATAGGGTTTCCCTTTTATATAAAACTACAAACCATTCGTCTTTGTCGAAAGGTTTGCCCTATATATGCCACAATGAACCTTTTGACACCATCGGAAGGTTTGATTTTACGGTGCCTTCATGAACCTTTCGGCTTTGATGAAAGGTTTTTTTTCTAACATCTTCATGAACCTTTTGACTCTTCCGGAAGGTTGCCTTTATGAAGCTTTCATGAACCTTTCGATGTTGCGAAAAGGCTTGCCTTGTTCCTACTTTTGTGTTTCCCTCGACCTTATTGGAAGGTAACTCTCCTCCTAATTGCTGTGAATCTTTCGACATTGTCGGGAGGTTGCTCTTAACGTGTTTGTTGTAAATCCTATGATCTTACGGGAAAACTGCTTCCCACTTGATTGTTGGCGAGAGTTGTGCTTCCCTTTAATGTTTTCGACACGTCGTCTACCATTCTTTGCTGACTCTTGAATATTGCTTTCTTCATAAAAACCTTTTAACTTTTTCGAGGTATTCTAGATGTGCTCCAATCGGTTCGTAAGGCTTGTTGTGCTCTCGAAAAGGTCATTATAGAGTGGCTTACACCTGCTATGATCTCTTCTTTCTTTTCGAACGGTCAGAAATTCTTGTACATTAAGAGATGGAACCTTTCTACTCCTTCAAAAGATCTAATGCTAATAAATTCTAATGATTGCATTCTTTCGACTCCTTTGAAAGGCTTGGTTTGAGATTCTTCTTTGTTTTTGCTGAAAGACTTCTCGTCCTAGTCGGAAGGTAGATTTTTGGAGCATCATCCTGCCTATGGACATTGAAAGATAGCCTTAGACTTTACCGGAAGATCCTTGTCGGAAGGTATGATTATCCAAAACATCTTGGTGCTTTCTGATCTTTCCTCATGCTCTTGTGACCCTTCTTTCATACCTTCGTTCTTCTAAATATTTTATGGTTAACAGGTACCATGGTCCAGTAGAGATAAGGAAGTAGTTATCACACTAGACTGGATCAAGAGTGTGCATATATGAGTGATTGTGTACATGTTATATATTTTGGTTTTCAAATCTATATAGTAATATATATAGTATATACAGTATATAATTTGCATGAACATATGAGTTCCATAGACAGTTTGTTTTCGTAAGACTGATCATTCTTGGTACAAATCAAGAATAAGCCGGCAAACAAGAAGTACTGTGAGGAACTCCATCTCAAAATTGAGTAAGGAGCGGATTTGAGGGCTACTAACCCTGACCAGCAAAATATGTTCAATGCAATGATGGCGAACATGTCGTAGTATGCCCTAACAGTCGCACTAAATGTTGCTATTAATGGTGGTGCTCAACTGCAGGTGCCGAGGGCTGACTTTGCCAAGCTATGCAAAGACTACTCTACCTTCGAAGGCAAACCATTTATTGGAATGGAGTTGGCTATCGAAATGCAGGATTGGTTGGACACATACGAGCGTATCTTTGGTGGCATGGAAGTAAATGATGCCATGAAAAGGAAGCTAGCCACTAGATAGCTTCATGGGCGAGACATGAACTGGTGGAATGTTAATTACTATGGCTACACTTGAGGATCGGTTAACATGGGACCAACTCAAGGCTAGATTTAAGTAGAAGTTTGTTTCGACTGCTTAAAAGTTGGTACTATTCAGGAGATTGGCCCATTTAAGGCAAGAAGATATGTCTGTCCCCTAATATATTATTGAGTTCAATCCTTTGTCGAATTAAGGGATGTCTTTCGTCAATACATCATTGAGGAAGAATGAAATATTTATCATGTATTTGGATGACTATTTGGGGGGAAAATTGGCAAGTCACATCGATATGCTCTCTAAGAGGCTTGTCAAGAAAGCTCTTGGCCAGGAGAACCACAAGTCCAAATCAACCATTGTTGTTATGGAAGAGCCAATCATGCAGCAAGGTGGTAGAGGGAAGAAGAAATAGGACAGAAAGACAAGGCAGTCTCAAGAAAAGAATGCCCAAAAGAAAGGTAAACGGGAGCCCATTTGTTTTGGTTATTGAGATAAAGGTCACCTAATCAGAGACTGCAAAGATGATGGGAAGAAGATGTGTTACAATTGTGGCAAGTTCAGACTTTTGCAACAAAGTTGTCCGAAACAAGCGCAGCAAAAGTAGGTAGTGAAGGTATATGCTTTGGATATTGTGCCCACTTTTTCGAGTGCTCCCTAGGTGAAGGAGAAGAGGAAGAGCGTTGTTATTCAAGGTATGCCATTTATGATGTTCCTATACATGTTTCATTTGATATCAGGGCTTTATATTCCTTCATATCCAATGACCAATTAGGATTGAAACCCAAAATAATTGACCGACTTTGACTGTGACGAACCCTGTTGGAGGCTCCACTAACCTGTGTATGGTTTTTCGTGGTCTTGTTTTATTGAATCATGGATTCTCTTTTGTTTTCGATTGCTTTGTTTTGAATTTTGTTAGTTTGGTATTATCTTAGGGATGGACTGGCTAAGGAAGTATGCAGTGGTAGTGGATTGCAGGAAGCTGTTCATTAGTAAGGTATTTCATCATACAGCACTCAAACAAACAACGAAGTAATTACACCTCAATAGTTTTGAATTAGCAAAATTAAGTGGTATTAAATTTGCCATCAAGTAGTAAATATATCGCCGGATGCTTACACAATTAGGTAATTTCACTTCAACTATTTGTTAAAATGTCAAGTCCCACTAATATTTAGTTCTGATACTAATGAGGTAAAATTGGTATTGAAAACTAGATACGTAAATAACATGCAAGAAACAGTAAAGATTATAGGGAATTTACATGGCTCGAATGTTAAGGAATCCTATGTCCACTAGGGAGGGGGGAAATTTATTTTTCTTTCTTTATACTTTTCATTGCATATTTCAATGGCAGAGAGTATAATAAAATCTAAAGTATCGAAAAGTGGGAAAGGTAAAAGGTCCATTTCTTGCTACAATGCTTTTTTATTTATAGTACGGACTTGTATGTAGATCACTACAATCCTTCTCTTGCCACTGTGCTTCAACCCTTCAATCCTGCCAGGTGTCATCTTTCTGCATCGTCTGTATGGTGCACCCGGATTGCTGATATGTCTTTGGTGAGAAACTTGGGATAAAGGTGGGAACTCCTGAAATTGGTGCAAGAACATTTGTAATCGTGGCTGGAATATTTGAAATCATGGCGGCGGACTTCAAATTTGAGTTGGTTTTGCATATAAGTCTTGGAAAGGATAGTAAGAGTGGCTCGTTGGTTTTGGGGCACTACCGACATATTTTGAGTGAGGCTATATTGATTGGTGTTCGATACTTGCATGATGTTGTGATGCTTGCCCAATACTTAAGTGCGATCGCCTTGAGCTCCTTTGGGCTTTAGGGTGCGTGATTGTCTTAACCTGGGGAGTTATTTCGATACATGTATGAGCACGATCTGAGATGACTGTAGTCTGAGAAAACTGTGATCTGAGTTGCCCTTGTTGCATGGGTTATTGATAAGGGTGGTTTTGCTATCTACCTATAGGTATGGATCAGCATTGGGGAAAAGTTTAAGTAACCTTATGCTCAGCACTTGAAATGCTTTTGGACTCCATACGGTACTTCTTATGTAGCCCTCAGTATATGTGATGCAGATCTGCTCTTGAGGGTGTTAACAAAGTATAAATTTTAGGGATTTTGATGGTGCAGTCCGATTGTCCACGTATTTTGTTTTGTGCACAGCTTTTGGGTCGGGATGTGTTGTACTTTGACCTATCCAAAGTAGCTTCTAACATCGGAATGCAGTATCTACCCTTTGATTTGGTCTTGTGTATGATTGTGGACTATTTCGTGCTCATTGTAATTATCTTAGAATTTGGGTTTAGTAACATTATATAATATTGAAACTAAGGGATGTGAGATGATCTGGTTTCTTTGTTGCTCATCTTATGAGCATGGTATTTTATTACGTTGTGACTTTTTGCTTTTTGGTTGTAGTTCTTTTGATTGGATCAAATGACATGACCGTATGCTGGTTTTTTGTGCAGTATTAGTTGGAACGCTTCAACTTCTTCTCTTTCCACCTTTAATCTATGCCTTATTTAATTCCCCTTTAACATAGTTCAATAAATACAGGTGTAACACTCGCCCCCAAGTCTGCAATGATCGCAGGTTGATCTAAAATTACCTCTACTCATCTTGGTCTTTACATCCTATGAGTTGTTTTTTAGACGTTGCCTTTTATGTAAGCTTTGTCGTGCACTTAGCATGGTCTGCCCCACTATTTGGGGTCAAGCCTTTGTCTTTCATATGCTATATGGTAATACAACTTCCGAATGACCACGATGCACTAAGAAAAGTCCTTTATTTTTGTTGTTTTTTAGTTTAGCGCCACCATTCTCACTTCTTAGATTATCATTGTCATTTATATTTTGTGTTGTCAATAAAACTATCGAAAAACAATGATGAGCTGTGAAATGTCATTGCTTTTTGTTTGGCATCACTGCTCTCATTTCTAAGATTTTCATTATCATTCATATGTTGTGTTGTTAACGCAACTAACAAACGATGGTGGTAAGCTATGAAATCTTATTTGTTCGTGTGCTTGGCACTGTCCTTCCCACATTTTAGGGAAGGACTTAGTTTTAGCTATGAAGTCAGGTCGTATATTTGCACCATTTTGAATCATGTACATGGGTTTTTTATAATGGTTCTAGCTGTTCAGTATATGTACCTCAAGTGTGCTATGTTGATAGTATTAATATAGAGAGGTTTTTATACTGGTTCAGGCCGTATAATATCCCTATATCCGGTTGATTGGTTGAAGAAGCATGCTACGTTGTTAGCAGCTATATTTTGATAACTGATTTAGGTAGTCTAATATCTTTATGTCCAACATGATTATTTAGCTATATCTTAGAATATTACCACAGGGAGATTTTTATAGTGGTCTGGGCCATTAAATATCCATACATCCAGTTCTTTGTATTATTCCTTTATAATAGTAATTACAATTCACATTACATAACTAATGTAGGTCATACAAAACCAAATTTGAGGTGCTTTGAGTTCTAAGTCCTTGGAACTATGTTTCCATCAGGTCTTAATAGTCGGTATGCCCTAATAATTATAACTTCTGCTACGACTAACGGGCTTTCCCAATGAAGACCCCGCGCTCCATCTGTTGGATCCTTTGTGTTGGCCATTACTCCTTGTTGTACCAAGTCCCTATTGCAAAAGTTTCTTTCTTTAAGCTGAGCATTATAATTTTTCACCATTCTTTGCCGGTATGCTGCTGATACTACGGTTGCCTCATCCCTTCTTTCCTAAATGAGATCTAAGGTAGTTTCCTTCAATTCTTATTCTTTTCTGTTGTATATGATATTCTTCTATTTGAAGGGATCTCTACTCCGATAGGAAGCATGTCCTTATATCCATAGGTTAGCGAAAATGGAGTATGGTCGGTTGGAGATCTGGTTGAAGTTCGATAGACCCATTGTACTAAAGATAGTTCTTCTACCCACTATCCCTTAGATTTTCTTTAGCCTTTTCTAAAGTAGCTTCTTGATAGTTTTGTTTGCAGCTTCTACCTTCCTATTTGCTTGTGGTGAGCGACTGAAGAAAACATTTTATTATGTCATACTTCTCACAAAGCTTTGTATACTCTTTACTTTCAAACTAGGTGCCACTATCATAAATGGTCTTGTGGGTGATCCCGCCTCTAGCGATTATGTTCCTCACTATGAAAGTGACTATCTTTTTTGCAGTGATCATAGCTAGGGATTCTGCCTCTACCCACATGGTGAAGTAGTTTATTGCTATTATGGCATATTTAGCTCCTCCCTTTGACATGGAAAGTAGTTCCACCAAATCTATGCCCTCTATGTCGAATGACCACGGGCTTTCCAGTGGGATGAGCTCATGAGATGACTGTTTAGGGATACTTGCAAATCGTTAACATCTGTCACACTTCCTTAAAAATTCTTTTGCATTCTGAAGTGTCGTAGGTAATGATAACTGTGTCTTAACACTTTCTTTGTAAATTTGATTCCCCTTGAGTGATCTCCACATTGCCCCTCATGTACTTCCTTCATGACTCGTGCCTCCTCTTCTTCAGAAACGTGCCTAAGATAAAGGGTTGAATATCTTCTCTTGTATAATGTGCCATCAAAGAAGTAGTATGGAGTGTGAAATATTTTTTTTCGGGCTTTATTTTGGTTCGGGGGTAAGACTCCATTTAGTAGGAATTTCTTAGTTGGAGTTATCCAGCTATTCTCTATAATTTGCTAAGGTAAGGGTTCAAGGGATGCCCTTGATTTTTCGCTGTCTTCTGATCTTGTTTTGCTTGAACGGTAGCCCATTTGGATCGGATTAGGACCTGTATCTGATTTGATTCTGTTATCTTGGCTCTACTTGATGCCCAATTGGTACTGCCTCCATTTCGTTAACCACCTTAGCGCTTGCAAGTTTTGCTAAGGAGTCGGGGGAAGAGTTGTTTTGACGTAAAATTTGTTCTATCCCAAATTGTTTGAAGAGCTCTAGTAACTTCTTAGACTATTCCACACATTTGGCTAAGGTAATTTCCTTCGCTTAGTGATTGCACTGCACTTGATTCATAACTAATTGGGAATCACTATGAATTTTAATGTGCATTGCCTTCAATACCTGGGCCATACTTAGGCCTGCGAGGAGAGCCTCGTATTCTGTCACATTGTTGGTTGCTTTGAAACCGATCTACATTGCTTCATATAGCTTCTTCCCATTAGAAGTGATCAATACATACCCAATTCCGATTTCCTGATCATTCGATGCCCCATCTACAAATAGTTATCAGAATTGCGGGGTGTTTGGTTCTTACTCTGATTGAGGTTCAGTTGATAGGCGCATTTTGTGATGAAATCTTCAAGTGTTTGGCCTTTGATTGTGTTTCTGGGACAATAAGTGATATCATATTGACTATGCTCAATTGCCCATTTTAATAAGCGACCCAACATCTTTGGCTTCTGCAGTATCTACCTAAGCGGTTTTTCCACGAGGACTCTAATGGGATGCACTTGGAAATAAGGGTGCAGCTTCCTTGCTTAAGGAGTAGGTTATAGGCCGGATTTTCAATGATTGAGTAGTTTAGATATACTGCTGCAGCCGCTTGATTGTGAAGTAGATTGAACTTTGGGTCCCTTCGTCTTTTTAACTAACAGCTTTATAAGTTACTGCTAAATAGATGTACAAGTTCTCATCTATCACCAGTTTTGATAATATAGGAGTATTGTCCAGATAATCCTTTAGGTTTTGAAATGCATCTTTGCACTCCTTAGTCCATAGGAAGTTTCGCTTCTTCTTCATCTGATCAAAGAATGGGATGCACTTTTTTGTTGTTTTAAATATATTTTTTCTTAGTACTGTTACCCTGCTATTTAGACTCATCAGATCCTTTGGCTTCTTTGGGGTTCACATCTTCTTATTACCTCAATCTTCTTAGGAGTTGCTTCAATTCCACATGCGCTTACTATATGCCCTAGGAATTTGACCGACTTGATGGCAACGACGCATTTTAAAGGGTTCAACTTCATATTCACTGCTTTAGGACTTTAAGTACTTGCTAGCATGCTCCTGTGTTCCTGAGCCCGAATAGCATGACCTTGTGACACTGTAATCCTTTATCTATCACAAAAGTAGCATGCCCCTGATCTGGCTCAAACATGGCTATCTGATTGTACCCTGAATATGCGTCCATGAACGAGGTCAGTTCATGCCCACTGGTCGCGTCTACTAACTAATCAATTCTACGCAAGAGAAAACTATCCTTTGGGCATGCCTTATTGAGGTTGGTGAAGTATATGCAAGTTCTCGATTTCCTATTAGACTTCCATCTAAGAATTAGGTTGGCGATCCACTTCGAGTAGTATACTTCCCTAATGAATCCATTCTCGATCAACTTCTTAATTTCTTCATGTAAAGCGTTGAACTTTTCCAGGTCTAGAGTTTATGCTTTTGTCTGCCCGAATAGGCATCTTGATCAATGTTGAGTGCATGACAGATAATGGCTGGAGCTATTCCTACCATGTCTGAGTGTGTCTAGGCGAATACATATGTTGAGTTTTTCAAAAAGTCTATCAATTCGGTACGAGCATCTACACTGATGTGCTTTCTGATTTTGAGAATCTTCGTGGGGTCTTTTGGATCTATTTTTACGTCTTTGAGAAAATCTATTGGCTCTAGTCCTTTATTTGATGCTCATAATCTCGGATCTATATCACTTTTCGTTTCCACTTTCGATGGTGAGTTTACCGAGGGTTCCCATTTCTGGGCTTCTTCGATGAAGTACCATGTATAAACTGAACTATACTCATCATTGCCGATCATGCACAAATATGTTCTTTTTTCCTTCTTCATGGATTTTAAGGGCGCACGGTTACTTGCTTTAGCGTTATTTTGGGTATCTAGTGTCGACGCAGCTTTTTAAATCGGTTTATCTACTATTTTGTTATTATCATTATAAATATTAGAAGAGACATTGGAATAATTTCGAATAATTTTATTGCCAGAAGTAAGGTTTACATTTTATAACTCTCTTGCGAAAAATTGTTCTACTCTTTTTCACCATATTCCCATAAGAGTGTTGAACTTCATAAGCAGATCTTTTTGAGAAACAATTGCTTCCATATCTATCAAAGTAGGAATTTCCAAGAAGGAAATAGACGGTGAGGGTTGGCCAATGATTATGAAGCTGGCATAGAATGACTTGTGCAGTGGAGCAGTTCCAGCTGTAACAAACAATCGTAAAAATCCTACTGGGATGGTAGCTATATTGTTGAAACCAAAGATCAGTTCAAGACCGGGTTTTAGAATTTTAAGTGAAAATCTCATCTAATCATATGCAGACTCGAAGATAACGTTGACCGGCCTCCCAGAGTCAATGAAAACTTTCTTCAAAGCGTAGTTTGATATCTGCACCATAATAATAAGTGGGTCTTGGTGAGGGAAGACAACTCCTGCTGCATCAATTATCGTGAAAGTTATCACTAGAGTAGGCTATTGTGTAACATGGAAAATTGACTTTTGTTGGACTTTCGCCTCTTGCACGTACCTCTCTTATGCCCTTCTACTCATACCCATGAGGTGTTGCCCCCCACGGATTGATACTATTAGGTTAAACGGGTTCTCAACTTGGTTTTCACTTGGATCAAGAGTTTGATTTCCTGTTTCATTTCGCCATTACTCTTTTGAAAGTTGCTTGTGTATCTTTTCTAGATCAACCTCCCTATTTGGTCTTCAGATATAGGCAGTTTTCGATATGATGCCATTGGCTCAATGGAATCAGCATTATGCCCTACCCCAGTTCTGCTCTGGCTTCTTTCCTTTGTTAGGCATGTTGTAAGCAAATTCTGCCTTGGTCATCTCCTATATCCAACAAGGAGTGTGAGTGAGTGGAGTCTCTGCTGCGAAGCTAAGTTCCTTCTATTTCTTTGCTAGCTGATGATATCCTTTTGACCCCTTTTTTTTATCATAGTTGAGGGCAGAAGACTTCTGAATCTACATAGTGGAACTATATTCTTCCATCCTAGTGTAGCCACAAGATCGTTCATAGAAAGCCTTCATGATGTGGCATGATTTTCGCTGCTCTTTTTCACATTAGGGTCCCACATCTATCCCGGCATGGGCCGCCATCAGTATTGCTCGTTCATCACTTACTCCAATCCTGAGAGCCTCAGACATGAAATTCTTAATAAAATTGCGCATACTCTTAGTTTTTGCCCTACTTATTATAGGACATTGTGCTTATATCAGGGGAAGCTTTTGTTCTTGAATTGAACTATCTCAAAAAATCAATAGGTAATTGTCGCCAGGAATGGAGCGCCTTTGGTCTAAATCTCTCATATAGTTGCAGCTTTGGCTAAGTAAATAGGAAAAAGTCTTCATCTAGCCAGCCTTCCTACATATAGAACGTCCATGTAGTATTTAAACGTATAGAGATGATCGTCTGGATTTGTAGTCACATCAAAATTTTCAATTAATGGGGCTTGAAATTAATGGGGAATCCTGCTACATCAATAGTCTTGCTGAATGGAGAAGATCCTTCCGCCTTAGTCTTCTCCCCAATTCCATGTTGGCAAAGTTTAGCCAACTGCTCCATACAAGCTTTCAGCTGGCAAATTTTATCTTCTTTGAGTCCTGACTATGACGATTCATCCTTAATCGGTGAGGTGGCATCATCCTCTTTCAGAGCAGATCGAGTTTTTTTCTTAAGCAGTAGAGGAGCAATATTTGCGGGTTTTCTCTTGATTTGTGGATTGGTTTGGCTTGGACCTTGCCTTTCAGCTTGATATCGGTTCTTAGGCAAGCATGACTGTTCCTATCTTTGGGAGTGCCATTATCATTCCCCTACTCAACAGCTAATGTAACTGGTGAATGAAGGAGGTTAGATGTGGATCGAGGTGGAGAGGATATGTAACATCCCCCTACTTGGAGTCCCAAAACTAACAGCTACGGATGCTGCATTCATCAATTGTTATTAATCTTTGACGACCAAATACGGTGGTGCTAGATACAATGATACACAAATCACAGAAATATGAAAAAAAAACTAAACAATTGAAAACCATGTTTCCATGTTTAAATCAAAACATTAATGTTCATTACATAATCCCAATAACGTTAACCACATTCAACAAAATATAATTATTACAAATACGCCAAGAGCGACATACGAAGATGCCTCCTTTGTAGATCAGAGTATATAAAAGGCTAATAAATCTGCCTTTACAAACACAATACACAGCGGAAAGAAAAATCCAATTATCTATCTGCCTCCTGCATGCCTCCGGAAGCTTTATTCATCTAAGAAGAGAAGCTAAAAACCCCTAAACCTTAAACAAATGAAAATCAATTGAATACCCGAGAGTTTAAGGGGAAAACAAAAACTTCGAGTCAGACATAAAGCCTGGTATGGATAATAATCTAACATCTCAATCCCTTTTAGATATCTAGTGAGACCATGTAGCTTAGCAGAGCGGGCTTTCCCCTCATTAGTATGCTAAAACCTTTATAAAGCCATATACTATGCTCATGCATCCATAATGGTTAAAACATTCATTTTTAAAATATTATGATGACATGCATACTTGAAAATAATTAGGATTTCCCATTCTCAGTTTAATTTGATACCCTGTCATAATTAGAGTTTCTAGGGTCACTGTTAACTTTTTAGTTTTCATAGATCTACTAATAACCTTGTTATAACTAATAGACGCCCTGCCCTAATCATAATTTTCATGGGGTCACTAAGAACCTATAGGCTCCTGCGAGCTAACTTAATTAATTCGTGGGTCCCCCTGAACCTGTTAGTCATTCCAATAACTAATCACCTTATCCTAGTTTTCATGGGTTGAATAGGAACCTATGGAATTATCCAGTAACTCACTTCACATCCTAGTTTTCATGGGTTGAATAGGAACCTACTAATACTTCCATTAGGCACTTTCTTATCCTAGTTTTCATGGGTTTACTAGGAACCTATTGATTGATTTCAATTCTTAATCCGGATATAGTTTTCATGGGTTCACTACGAACCAATTAGCCCCTGACAAATGTCCTTAATACATAGTTTTCATGGGTTTGCTATAAACCTGTTGGTTTCCTCCGATAGCTACTTTATCATAATTTTCATGGGTTTACTATGAACCTTTTGGTTTACTGCAATAACTAATAGTTTTCATGGGTTAACTATGAACCTGTTGGTTTACACCAATAACTACTTTATTATAGTTTTCATGGGTTTACTATGAACCTTTTGGTCACCTCCGTAAACTACAAAGTTTAGGCATTCTATATTTATGGTCACCCCGACTCCTTGGATGTAATTCTACTAATTCAAGAGTTTAAGCAATATATATTCACTATTGAGTTAACCTAGTTGGTTTTTCTACCCTTTTTCCCAAAATACAGTTATGGTTTATCATGTGAATATATTCCTATTTGAAGAAGCAAAACAACAATTTTAACTATACCACTCCTATAGGTTTAAGGTCCTTGAAATATATACTTCATAGTTAACACCTTTAACTTATCTTTTTATCAAGGCAATACATTTTTAAAATTTAATACATAAAGGCATACAAACTCCTTTATATAAGCCGTGGGTTTTTCCTTTAAAAATCAGGGTATGGCTTTTCAAACCTTTCGACAACATCGAATGGTTACACTTCTAACCTCTTCGAAAGGTTTAATCATCTACTTTAAAAACAATTGGCTCCAGCCCCTTTTATACTTTAAACACTTCTTTCGAAATCTTTCAACCATGATAAAGCGTTACTACTGTAGATATACGAGAAGAAACTTTTGAAACCATTGGAAAGCTAACCTTTTGAAATCATTGGATTTATACGTAAAGTATTACTTTGGGTCATAGGTGAAAGTTTTCAAAACCACTCTACTTTATAAAACGTTGGGGAAGGCAATTAAACATTTCGACTGTGTCGAAAGCCCTTACTTTCGACCCATTTGGAAAGTTTAGGAAGTGGCTCATATTTATAAAACCAGTAAAACTTTCGACTAAGTCGAAAGCTCCTGCTTTCGATCCCTTCGAAGGGTTTCAACAAAATAAAGGCGGCAGTTCGTTTCAAAATCCTCTTTGAAACATCCTTTCGAAACTAAACCTTTCAACGTTGTTGAAAGGTCTCCTAAATCCTTTCAAAACCAAGCCATTCAACCTTGTCGAAAGGTCTTTAGAAAACAACCTTTTGAAACTGAACCTTTTGACGTTGTCGAAAGGTCTTTAAAACAACCTTTAGAAACTAAACCTTTCGACCTTGTCGAATGGTCTTTAGAAAACAGGCAACTGATTTTCTTTCTCAAATCAAAGTAAATTAAGGGGCCATCTTCTTTGAAAGCAACCCTTCGAATGCAACCCTTTGACACCATACCTTTCGACTTAATTCAATTCACTACATACCACCTGAATGATATCATGTGCATTGCATTCAATCTTGTTGGTCATTGAAGTTGAAAGGTCTTGGTCGAGAGGTCTGATTCGAAAGGTTTGCCAAAGGAGGAGGAACCACCTTTTTTGGGGTAAAAATTGATTTTTCCTAAAATAAGAAAACTTTTTGTAACAAACTTGCCTACTTGTAAAGAATTGATTGGCTACCACAACTTTTTAAATAATTTGGATAATATTTGCCGCATTTTCTCAGATCTAAGTCAAATTAACATTTATCAAATAAGCCCTTCCTTTTATAAAATCAATTAAATCATTTAGGTCATCCTTTCAAAATAATTTAATTTCCTTACTAAATCACTTAGTAAAAACCCCCAAGAATTCCAGAAAATTCAATTTAATCATGTTATCTAATATATTAAAATTTTAGACACAAATTCTTAATATATTTTTCCAAAATAATATATAGACTCAATTTACCATATTTTCCTTTGAAAATTCATAATAAATTCTCTACCGCTTGGAAAATTACAAAAATTGAAACCTGTCTCCAAAATTATGTTTTCTATAACATATAATTTATCCATGGCATTCAAAAATCATTACATCTCTGTTTTTCCCTAAAACGGTACATATCTCTTTTTAAACATCCTTGATTAAATATATATAAATCAAAATCAAGCATATCATCATCCAACATATCATAAAGGAAGATTTATCCTTAAATTCAAAACCATATGATGTTAAAATCAAAATAGAGATGTAAAAATTATTATTCATCTTAGATTGGATAAGAAAATTGAAGTTTGATTGAGATTGATTTCTCTAGCTTGAAGCCTAAGCTTTAAGTTGATTTTTATCTTCTCTTCTTCTTCCGAATGGCCGGCCTTGCTTCTTACAGTTATCAAATTTGGTTTTAAGTAAAATGAACGTGTATGACCTAATGAGAAGAGTATAAGGTGGGAGTATGTTTATTTACCCTAACGCCTTATGTTTAATTTTTTAACGATTTACTCAATTTCATTAGATTTTAAATAAGCACGTCCGCCTAATTTATTAGTCAACCTCAATATCCTTATCTATATTATTCAATTTTAATTTATTCAAATTAAATCTCCTGAACAATGTCAATAAAATTAGGGGTGCTACAGGATAGTCTTTGAGTAGTATTATGGGCCACAATTTTCTCTAGCCCTTCCATCCATTGGTTAATTTGATTTGCAAACTATTGGAATATGAACATGAGGGGTTCTATGGGCACTTCAATTGAAGCTCCTACTTTACTTTGAACTTTCGAGGTTATGAGCGACTTGTTGGCAGTCATTGAAGCCAAGTGTAAATGTTCTTAAACATAAGAGACAGCTGCATCGGTGGGATTCATGGTACATGGAAAAAAACATGGGCAACTAAAATATGGGTAAAGTTTTACTGGATGCAGGAAATAAGAAGGTTCAGTCCCTTCTTGCACCAAAAATGTTGGTAATATTTTTGTCTTACAATACATAAACTAATCATCGTTAATTATCATACTAATTACCTCAATAATTTTGAATTAACAAAATTAAGTAGTATCAAATTCACCGTCAAGTAGTAATTATGTTGTTGGATGCTTACACAATCAGGCAGATGCACTTTTACTATTTATTAAAATGTTAAATCCAACTAATATTTAAATCAGATACAAATAAGGTAAGGTTTGGTATTAAAAAATAGTTAGGTAAGTAAAAAAAATGTAGTAAATAGTAAGAAAATAAGGAATTTATGTGGTTCGAATGTTAAGGATGTTACCCTGCCTTTGGTCATGGTCGGGATATCAACAAATTGGCTAAAAAGGATGGATATCAGGATTAGAGATTAATTGGAAACAAGGCTATGATCGATACCGTAAAAATTGGACCAATCTCCAATCAAGGTGGGATCGATCAAGAATGATAAACAAGGCTTGGTGAGGCTACACTTAGAATTTCAAGTCAGTCGGAGTTCATATGCTTGAGGTATGGATGGATCAATATTCATGAAAAACTAGCTTGTGTCGATACTCTCGTACCGATCACTGTGGATATGGATTTGGTTTAAAACACGCGCTTTACATTTGGCTCGGATCGATCGATATTCATATCGATACATCTCGTATCGATACAATTCGTATCGATCAAGCAGATCTAGGAAGGATACAAGTTGATGGATGTGGATTGTTGTTTTTGTATCGATACTCTTGTATCGATCAAGATGGACACAGCTGTTTACTTCGGATTGATACATTCTTATCGATATAGGCGTATCGATTGGATGGATACAGAAGACAAATAGGGAACTTCATGATGTACAGCTCAACATTATACTCAGGATGGATATGAATCAATGTTTATGAAGGTTTGGAAGTGTATTTCGTATTGATCACTTATCGATCGATACGAAGGACACATGCGAAGGAAGCTATGCTGGATGGATAGGAAAGTATCGAGTAGTACATCTCAAACCCATAAGAAAGCAATTGCACTAAGAACCGTGTGTTTGTATAGATCGATATGAAAGAAGCGGTCAAAATGGAGAGTAAAGCATGGATAACGGTGCAAGATTCGGGGTTATCTAATGGATACGAGATAATGGATATGAAATCATCAGCCTATACTTGCAAACTCGAACTTGGATCGATTATATGTCACAGTCTATGCGTTGGAACTTCACGAAATTTGGAGATCAAGGACTTTGCACTATCATCATTCACCATGATCGATCTCAGCTGATTCTAACATGGGTATTATCGATAAAAAGGACATACTGTTCGATCCCAAAGCATGGAGGTGGGCCCCATCGATCTACATACAGGTCCATATGGACCAAGAGACTTCCCTACTTAATTTTTAGCAAGATATTTATAGATCTCTACCTATAAATATATGAGGCGTGGCAACAAGAAGAGGACTTTTTTCGGCTTCTTTATCTCCTTTTTTGGCTAAACACTGTCACTTTGTTGCTTGATTGTAACTGTAATCACAGTATAAAAGGAATAAAAGGAACAATTCAAAGTAGATGTAGGCCGGAGATAACCGAACCACTATAAATCTTGTGTCTTCTCTTACTTTCTTTCATTTTAATTTTACTGTTTCATCATTTCTGTTCTCCACGTTATTTATGATCTATGATCTATGACTGGATATTGAGACTTTTTGTGTGAATACTGGTGCTTTCACTATTTTCGGGGTTTGTGACCATTTTTGGAGTAAACACTTTGGTGCTTTCACTGAGAAATCTAGTACCCGCTGGTTTGGAAGAGGATTGGATCTGAAGCTATGGTTAGGCAATCGACTAGAAGGACATTACCAGAAAGGAGCCATTAGGAGGAAGTTAAGGGGATTTCCCTGGAGTTGGAGTAGATCGGGCATCCATCAATATCAAAAGGGATGAGATGCAGACAATGATGGATTCTATGCAGGAGAGATTATTGAAGAGCCAACAAGAGATGATGCAGAAACTCTTCGAGCATATAAGAATAGCTGGGATGCAGAACTTAGGAAATGGACCAACCACAGCTACTGGCAATGTAGAACAAGGAGTTGGAGCTATACAAACCTCTAGAGGTCAGATCCAGAATCAAAATGGTAAAGATGAAGGAAATCA
Source organism: Allium cepa (assembly GCA_030765085.1). Lineage (NCBI taxonomy): Eukaryota > Viridiplantae > Streptophyta > Magnoliopsida > Asparagales > Amaryllidaceae > Allium > Allium cepa. Next base: position 562,593,220 of record CM060938.1, read on the forward strand.
GCAAAGGCCTGGAGGCAGACCTGCAGGATAGGATATTGGAAGGCCAATGAATGAATCTAAGCAAGCTAGGGCCAATGCAAACGTGAATAAGCAACATGAAGAGTACTACCCAAAATACGCTCCAGGACATGGGAGATAGAATGGAAATGCATATAGGAGGCCACCCCTAGATGGAGACGAGTTGATGGTTGGATTAATAAGAAGGATTATAAGAGGAGGACTACTGAGCGAAGGCTAGGAGGATGTTAGTCAGAGTACGTTCACTCTGAATATCAGCAATGCCAAGAATTCTCCATAATTCAAACTACCAACGCTGGAGTCCTATGATGGGAAGTCAGACCCAACTATGCACGTAACCAGATACATCAGGCATATGGAAGTGCTGGGGGCATCTGAGGAGGTTATGACAAGATGCTTCCCTTTATTTGTGCTTTGGTTCAGGCAGCTAGAGAACGGAACGATCAGGACATTGGGCGAATTAGTGGAACTCTTCATTAGACAATTCAGGGTCCATGTTACACGACCCAAGAACGTAATGACATTGGCATCATTGAAGCAGAGGATAGGAGTGTCCATAAGGAATTTTCTAATGCGGTTCAATGCAGCCATGTCTTCGGTGGATCGCCCGGATCCATCAATGATTTTGATGGTGGTGGTAGCAGGAATTACAGAAGGAACTGAGTTCAAGGACTCATTGGCCCGAGATCCACCATTAGATCTTGGGGAATTCTATCACGAGAGGGAAAATTTTACACGATGAGAGGATGCACTCACCAAAGGAAAAAGGTAAACGCCGCACAAGGCGAAGGAATGTCTGGAGAAGGACGTGGGATGGATAAATGAAAGCGAAAGCAGGATGATGGATATGATGGTTCTAATAAATGGAGGAGAGATGGGAACCAAAATTCACCGCATTCACAGACTTGATGGAGAATCTAAAATGACTTTACTTGGAAACATGGAGGCAACTCCCCTATCAAAAATCATCTAGAAGGAATCCCATAGAGCGGAAGCGTAGGAGCGGGACGTACTGCCTATTCCATGAGTTAGAGGGGCATACCATAGATGAATGTTGCAATTTGAAGGACATGGTGGAAGAACACATCAGGAGTGGCAGATTACAGCAGCATGTGAGGAACCGAACAATAGTGGTAAAACAAGAGCAGGTACCACCTGCAAAAAACTGGAGTGACCCTGTATCTGGGTCATGACTCGTCATCAACTGATCGTGATGGCAAGGGCCGAGTTTAGGATTTAAACTTCGGTCATCAAATAATATTTCTAGTTTTGTTTCTAAAATAAAGTGGCTATGCCTCTTACACATGTAAGGGAACTAGAGTGATTCCCAAGCGTGCACTGAGATGGTAGTACACCGCTCTACCTGGAGAGGCAGCACTTAGTTTTTTCTTTTTTTTCATTGATCATTTGGAATTTGGATTTAATAAATGGATTTGGATTTTGCGAAATAAATCCCTAACTAGAGAGTTAAGGGTTGGATATTGGAAGTCAGTTGGAAATTGATCGCTTGATGTCCTTGACCAGAAAGGCAGGGACCGGAGTGCAGGAAGTGAGTTGCTTCACCGGAGAGCGACAAGATCGGCTCACTTGACGTTATTCCCTATTCATCGAAGAGTGATTGGATCGGGGTTCAGCAAAAGCCCAAAGTGGCTGTAATCGGTCTAGGACTTAGCTCATGGCATCACTTAATGTTTAGGGATACCGAACTGGAGTACAGGGAGTGACACTGCTTCATCGAAAGCGACATGATCAGCTCGCTTGACGTTGTTTCCCCTCCATCGGAGAGTGATAGGATGTGATCCAGCAAGAGCCCGAAAAGGTTATAATCGGTTTAGGAGCACCAGGACATCGCTATATGCCACTATCGGGACCGGAGTGCAAGGGATAGATTGCTTCGTCGAAGCGCGACAGGATCTGCCTATTTGATCGTTAAGTTTGGATCGAGCTTAGCAAGGGTCCATAGAAGGTCGTCAGTGATCCGAAGAGATCATAGGATTGGGTTATTGGCTTCCAAGATGTGAAATGGGTATAGATTCAACATCGAATGGCCGAGGATTGGACATGGAGCCGGAGCAGTCCTGGATTCGGTTAACGACCCGGAGAGGTCATGGATTTGGATGTGGATTTGGTTATGGTTATGGATTCGGATAGTGGCTTTGAATAACTAAGGATTTGGCTAAGGAACCGGAGTGGTCCTAGATTTGGATATCGACTCGGAATAGTCGCAGATTGGCTAACGGACTTGGATGGAATTGCTTGGTAATGGATTGAATTATGGATTGGATGATATGGCTATCAATGGAGTATGGATTTTGGATATCGGATCTAAAGCTATTCAAAACACGCCTTTCTACCGCAAGGCATGTTTTGGGGGGCAAATGTTACCCCGCCTTTTGGACGAGGCCGGGATATCAACAAATTGGCTAAAAATGATGGATATCGGGATTAGAGATCGATTGGAAATAAGGCTATGATCGACACCGTCAAAGTTGGACCAAGCTCCAATCAAGGTAGGATCGATTGGAATGATAAACAAAGCTCGGTGAGGCTACACTTCGAATTTCAGGTCAATTAAAGTTCATATGCTCGAGTTATGGATGGATCAATATTCATGAAAAACTGGCTCGTATCGATACTCTCACGTCGATCATTATGGATACGGATTTGGATTAGCACATGCGCTTTACCTTTGGTTCGGATCGAGCGATATTCGTATCGATACATCTTGTATCGATACAATTCATATCGATCAGGCAGCTTCAGAAAGGATACATGCTAATGGACGTGGATTTTTGTTTTCGTTTCGATACTCTCGTATCGATCAAGATGGACACGGCTGTTTACTTCGGATCGATACATTCGTATCGACACTGGCGTATTGATTGGATGGATATGGAAGACAAATAGGGAACTCGATGATGTGCAGCTCAACATTATACTCAGGATGGATAGGAAGCAATGGTTATAGAGGTTTGGAAGTGTATTTCCTATCGATCACTAATCGATCGATACGAAGGACACATACGAAGGAAGCTATGCTGGATGGATATGAAAGTATCGAGCAGCACATCTCAAACCCAGAAGGAAGCAATTGCACTAAGAACCGTGTTTCATATCGATCATGTTTGTATCGATCGATATGAATGAAATGGTCAAGATGAAGCGTAAAGCATGGATCACAGTGCAAGATTCGAGGTTATCTGATGGATATAAGATGATGGATACGAGATGATGGTTATGAAATCATCAGCCTATACTTGCAAACTCGAACTTGGATCAATCTTATCTCCGAATCTACACATTGGAACTTCAAGAAATTTGGAGAGCAAGGACTTTGCACTGTCATCTTTTACCATGATCAATCTCAGCTAATTTTAACGTGGGGATTATCGACATAAAGGACTTATTGATCGATCCCAAAGCATGGAGGCGGATCCCACCGATGTGCATACGGGTTTACATGGACCAAGAGACTTCTCGGCCTAATTTTTAGCAAGATCTTTGTAGATCTCCACCTATAAATACATGAGGCATGCCAACATGAAAAGGACTTTTTCTTGGCTTCTCTTTATCTCCTTTTTTGGCTAAACTCTGTCACTTTGGTGATTGATTGTAACTGTAATCATGGTATAAACGGAAGAAAAGGATCAATTCAAAGTGGACGTAGGCCGAAGATAGCCAAACCACTATAAATCATGTGTCTTCTCTTGCTTACTTTCGTTTTAATTTTACTATTTCTTCATTTCTGATCTCTACAATATCTGTGATCTGTGATAGGATATTGAGACTTATGTATAAACACTGGTGCTTTCACTACTTTTGGGGTTTGTGACCATTTTTGGCGCAAACAAAGGAATCCTATGTCTAGGGAGGGAATTTCCATTTCTTCCTTTATATTTTCTAGTACATATTACAATGGTAGAGCGTACAATAAAACGTTAAAAGTATCAAAAAGTGGAAAAGGTATGTGGTCCCTCTCTTACTACAGTGCCTTTTATATTTATTGTACGGATATGTACATGGATCACTACAATCATTCTCTTGCTGTTGTGCTTCAGCACTTAGATCTGCTAGGTGTGTGACGTGTCTTTGATGGGGAGTTTGAGATGAAGGTTGGAACTCCTAAAAATAGAGCAGGAACATTTGAAATCAAGGTAGGTGTATTTGAAATCTGGGCCAGAGACTTAAAATTTGAACTAATTTTGCATATGTGTCTCGAAAACGATAGTAAGAGTGACTCGTTGGTTCTGGGACACTGCCGACACATTTGGAGCGTGGCTGTACTAGTTGGCATATGATACTTGCATGATGCTGCAATGTTTGCACATGCAACAAGGGCAACCCCACCCAACCTATCATAGAAAGCTCCGTTGGGCTTTAAGGTCCACGATTTGCTTAACCTGGGGAGTTATTTCGATATATGTATGAACGTGATCTGAGCTAACCGTAATTTGAGCAGATTGGGATCTGAGTTGCCATTGTTTCTTGGGTTATTGATAAAGGTGATTTATATCTTTGCTATCTGCTCATAAGTATGGATCTGCGTTCGAGCGAAGTTTGAGTAACCTTATGCACAGCCCTTGGAATGCTTTTCGATTTTTTTATGGTACTTCTTAGATAGCCCTCAGTATGTCTGATGTAGATCTTCTCTTAAAGGTGTTAACAAAATATAAGTTTTGGGAATTTTGATGGCGCAGTCTAATTGCCCATGTACTTTGGTTAGTGCATATATTTTGGTGAAAGTGACTAAGGATCATGTAATATAAAATATTAACTAAACTATTTATATGTGTGAAAAGTAAATATAACAGTAAAATTAATAAAGTAAATGACACCAGAGATCTTTATACTGGTTCGAACTTCGCATTCTACATCTAGTCCCAGACTCCTTTTGGATTTAATCAATACCCTCACTTAACCTGGATGAACATGTATTACACTGCCTGAGCAACTGAACAGGATTTCAACCACCTAGACAACTGAATAGGACTTCCACCTCTTGAAGATACTACAACAGGACTTCAACTATAAACAGTAGAAAAGTATTTGACTAACTATGCTTTGAATAGCACTGATAAGTCAATAACGTGCACCCTTCCTATAATCTTCTTCTTTGTGGTATATCGCGTAGTTTGTGAAAAAAATAAGTAATTTTATCACAAGATAATATTCTTAAAAGATCGTGTAATCAAAAAATATAAAGCAATTTGGAATTGTATACTTGAGAATTTGATAGAAAAGGTATAAAGAATTATAAGTAGAATTTGCTTTTGAAACAATGAAATGAATTGCTTTATATAGAGTTTAATTGTTGCAATCATTCGAGCAAAGAAACAATGTAAAGTTATGACTACAACTCTTAGTTTAAGAGATGTATCTATTCATAATGAAGAGGTATCCCTTCAGAAAACTAGCCATTATACAGATTCAGCCGGTTGAATAGAGTGAGGCAGCCATCTGAATCGTCGATTTTGAAACCAGAAAGTTTATAGTGTATTTTAGGTAGATTTCAACCAGCTAAATTTATTAGGTCAGACGGCTGAATCTTTATATGTTTGAAAACATATGCACATACACAGATTCAGTCGGCTGAATGATCTTGTTCAGTCGGCTGAATTCTATTAATGAATAAAAGTTACTTTAGCTCAGTTGTTAGAGCACTTGTTTTCTAAACTAGTGACTTGGGTTTGAGTCTTGCTCCATGCATTTTTGAAAACTTGATTTTCATTTAAAATACGATTTTACCAATGACCCGAGTGTGAGTCTTACTTTATATATCATTATTATTATTTTAATAAAACACTTTCATTTCTTTTATAAAATGTTTCGAGTGTGTATGTATATGTGTGTATACCACTTTGAGAAGATTTTATCATCTGTATACTCTAGACATGACACTCTATAATTAATAATACTTTTTTGTCACTTCGTCTTGTCTTTATCATGTATATCTCTTCTTGTATCTCTATACACACACATACACACTCTTTTATCCTCTTTTGTACTGTGTATCTTCATATTGAACTTGTTTGTTTGTCTCTTTTTGATACTTATGTACCTGCAAGTTAGCTTAGAGGTTCTTTGGCATAATTATATAGTTGTTGTCATTAAAATCCAACAATAGAGGTTTTAACATTCTCTCCCTTTTTTGTGATGACAACTATGAAATTTTAAAAATATTTATTTTATGTAAACTAATATTAATATGTTTAAAGATCCCTCTAAGTATAACATCTCCACCTAAGTATAATATCTCCCTCTATCAATATATATGAATTTCTCCCTCTTTGTAATTATCTAAAAGAATGAGGGAATATAATAAATATTATAAAATATCTTGTAAATAGCAAGATAAATCCAATATTAGTTATGGAGAAAAAAATTAGATTTTTCCTTATTTGCCGAAGTCCATATTTCATTGTAATCATGTAATTGTATTAAATGTAGGGAACATCCTTTAAAATTCCAAATTCTATCATTTCCCTTTAGTTTTTCCATGTGCCTATAATAAATAATAATCATTTTTGGTTCCCATACGTTAAGGTGTAGGAGTTCATCATAGGGTAAAAACCTTGCCAAAATAAGTGTGATTGTACCCTCTAAAAGAAATAAGAATAATGAAACAATTTTACCAAATAAAAATAACTACTACTTATAAACTAGGGTATCAAAAAGATAGCATTTAACGCATATGCTACCTAAGGTTCTTATAATTTCCTAAAGTTTAGGAAACTATGCCTATTTGGGTGTGGTTAAACCTTTATAAATATAATTTTCATTATAAATCACATTCTTATAATAGTTGCTAATATAAAGTTGTTTATCATGATCAATTGTATGGATGGAATCCATATTCTAATATTATTAGTCATTAGCATAAAACTTTAAAAAAAATCTATCATTTCTAAACAAATTATTATTATGATTGTAAGTGGTTTTGGACTACCTTAGTTACTAGTACTAGCACTAAATGAGTCTACATGAATGGATCTTTGGTACTATATTTACTTTTAGCTTGTTTATAGCCTATAACGCTTTTAACATTTTGAGCTTTTGAATTTGTAACTAAGGAAGAAAGGACATCGCTATCTTAAAGTTTATGATTTTTTCATTTAATCTATCAAAATTTGCTTTAGAATCATAAACTTCTTTTTGCAAAATATTACTATTATCTTTTAAAATCTCACATTCTTTAGATAATTCTGAGTTCCTTTCAATTAAGTTTCATTCTCTTTTTCAAGAGACAAAATTAAGGAAGTAGAATTATTTAACGAATTTTTCAAAAATATTTTTTTTTTTTTGCAGAACATTAATTTCCTTCAAAAGATCATTGTTTTTAACTTCTAACTGCTCATTTTTTTTTTGTAGAAAATCCTTTTGTAAAACAAATTCTTCTACTGTATTTTTCAAAAAATTTAGTTTGTTTTACCAAAATTTTATCTCTATTAAATTGGAAATTTCTTGCTCATAATTTTTTTACTTAGCTAATGCAATTCTATTAACTTTATTCAAAGTTTTACGATCTTTTATTAATTCATCATGTGCTAACAAAAGATCTTTATATAAAGAATCTATGCATATTGATTGTGATCTAAGTTCAGCCATGAAGCATTTGCTTGTTTGCTCCTTTGATTCTTCTTTATTTCTCTTTATCTTTCTATTTCCTATACTATATCCCTTTATAGCCATTTATTCTAGGATGCTGTTATGATCTCTATTAACCCAGGCTCTAATACCAAATGAAAGTGATTAATGATCGTGTAATATGAAATATTAACTAAACTATTTACTTGTACGGAGTATAAATATAAAAGTCAAAGTAATAAAGTAAAAGACACCAGAGATTTTTATACTGGTTTGAACTTTCCATTCTACCTCTAGTCCCAGACTTCTTCTGGATTTAATCGATACCCTCACTTAACCCAAAGGAATAGGTATTACACCTCCAGAGCAACTGAACAAGACTTTAACCCCCTAGACAACCAAATTGGAATTCAACTTCCTGAGGATACTACAACAAGACTTCAACTATAAATAGAAAAAATGTTTTTGACTAAATATGCTCTTGAATAGCACTGATAAGTTAATAACGTACATTCTTCCTATAATCTTCTCATTTGTGGTCAATTGTGTAGTTTGTGAAGAAAGAAAATAATTTTGATCATAGGATAATATTCTTAAAAGATCGTGTGATCAAAAAATATAAAGCAGTTTGAAATTGAATGCTTGAGAATTTAATAGAAAAGATATAAATAATTGGTTTATATAGAGTTTAATAGTTGCAATCATTTGTGAAAAGAAATAGTGAAAGTTATGACTGCAACCCTTGACTTAAGAGATGTATCTTTTCATAATGAAGAGGTATCTTTGAGAAAACTAGCCTTATATAGATTCCGTTGATTGAATAGAGTGAGGCATCCATCTGAATCATTGATTTTAAAACCATAAAGTTTATAGTGTATTTTACGTAGATTTCAGCCAACTGAATTTCTAAGTTCAAATGGCTGAATCTTTGTATGTTTGAAAACATGCTCATGTACATAGATTCAGTCGATTGAATGATCTTGTTAAGTCGGCTGAATTCTATTCATGAGTAAAAGTTATCTTAGCTCGGTTGGTTAGAGAACTTGCTTGCTAAACTAGTGACTTGGGTTCGAGTCTTGCCCATGCATTTTTGAAAACTAGATTTTCATTTACAATATGATATCACCAATGACCTGAGTTCGAGTCTTACTTTATATATTATTATTATTTGAAAAAATTCATTAATTTTATAAAATGTTTTGAATGTGTATGCATATGTGTGTATACCACTTTGAGAAGATTTTAACATATGTATACTTTAGACATGACACTCTATGACTAATAATACTTTGCTTGTCACCTTCGTCTTGCCTTTATTATCTCTTTTTTGTATCTCCGCATATATACTTTTATCCTCTTTTGTATTGTGCATCTTCATGTTGCACTTATTTTTTTGTCTCTTTTTTATACTTATGTACCTGCAGTTAGCTTAGAAGTTCTTTGGCATAATTTTATAGTCGTTGCCATTAAAATCCAACAATTGAGCTTCTAACATTTGTGTCGGGATATATTTTACTTTGAGCTATCCAAAGTTTCTTCTAACGTCGCTGCGTAGTGTCTATGCCTTGCTTTGGTCTTGTGTATGATTGTGAACTATTTCATGCTCCCTGTAATTATTTTGGATTTTAGGTTTAGTAACACTATGCAATGCTAAAACTAAAGGATGGGAGATGATCTGATATCTTTGTCGCTCGTCTTGTAAGCGGAATACTTTATTCCATTGCAACATTCTGCTTTTTGGATGCAATTTTTTTGGTTTGATCAAGTGCCACAACTGCAAGCTGGTTTTTTGTGCAGTATAAATTGGATCGCTTCAAGTTCTTCTCTTTCCACCTTAAATTTTATTACGATGGCAACTCTCTTCGGCTCTATACCTTATTTAATTCCCATTTATCATGATTTTAAAAATACAGGTGTAACACTGTTGAGGACGATTAGGGTTGTAGAGAGGCGGATGATGGTAATTGGCTATCTACCGAAGGATGTGGGTTATGGTCAGTTTCTATATTCGCTTGAGGTTACACATGATGGGTTTTCGTTTGTGCCTATCGTTAGATATTATCCAGATGTGCTTGAATAGGTGACGAGATTGCCATTACACTGAGAGATTGGGTTTTGTATAGACCTAGCGAAGGATGCCAGAATGATAGTTATGTCTTTGAGGCGTATGACACCCAGAGAGTAGAAGGAGTTGGAGGTGAAGTAAATGAACTATTAAAGAGATGGTTCATTCGTAGGAGTATATCCGAGTGGGGAACACCTGTAGTATACGCCACTAACATGGATGTTGTGCGTAGATTACCGTGAGCTAAATATGGTGACGAAAAAGAACAAGCTCCATTCCCACGTATTGGTGACCTTTTCAATCAGCTCTATGATCTGAAGGTGTTCTCCCAATTAGATTTGGCGATGGGATTTCACCAATTAAGTGTAGCGAAGGAGAGTGTGCCGATCACCGTGTTTTGTATTCTGTCTGGTTTTTACAAATATATTTTTTGCAGTTTGGGCTAACTAGTGCTTCGGCCTACTCTATTGATCACATGAACCACCTCTTCAAGGATCAGCTAAAAAAGTTTGTACCTATGTTCGTGGATGATATTTTAGTCTATTCTAGGACCAAAGAGAAACACAAGGCATACTTGAAGATTGTGCTTGAAGTGTTAAGGAAGCACAAGTTGAAAGCAAAGATTTTAAAGTTTTAATTCTAGAGGAGAGAAGTGAGAGTTTTGGGTCATGTCATCTCTGAGTAGGGCATCATAGTAGATCTTGCCAAGGTGGCTGCTGTTTTGGACTGGAGCTAACCTAAAAATGCTACGGATGTGAGGAGTTTCCTAGGATTGGCCAGATATTATTGACATTTTATCAAGGACTTCTCATAGATAGCAGCACCGTTGACTAGTTTGACAAAGATGAATCATAATTTTGTTTTATCGCGAAGTGTGAGCATGCATTTGTAAGTCCGAAGGAGTGGTTTGTGAGTGCACCAGTATTGATTATTCCAACTGGGAAAGAAGAGCTGACAGTATACACAGACGCATGTGGTACTGGATTAGGTGTGGTATTGATGTAGAAGGGAAAAGTTGTCGCCTATGCTAGTCAATAGTTGAAGCCACATGAAAGAAAGTATCCGGTTTGTGATTTGTAGTTGGCAGTAGTAGTGTTTTCTTTAAAGATTTAAAGGCACTACTAATTAGAAGAAAGGTTCTAACTATTCACGGACCACAAAACCTTGAAGTACATTTTCTCCTAGAAGAATCTCAACCTTTGTCAGCAGCAACGGTCGGAACACTCAGCCTCCTATGACATTAGAATTTTCGGTATGCCCGGTTAGGAAATGCGGTTACCGATGCATTAAGTATTAGACATGCCAGTTTGGAAGCGATGTTCATGTAAGTGGAAGCAATTGGAGTATATAGCCGTTTATGGCTTAAGATTTTTTTGCAAGTTAGAGCTAGGGAGTTAGTAAGTATGACGATTAGACCTACTCTGATTGTGCAGATCGATGCTAGTCAGAAGCGAGATGCTAGAATAGCAAAGATCATGGCGAAAATTAAAGGAGGAATTATGTCAAAAGATATGAAATTGTACGGACTCGACCGAGATGGTTGGCTCTGAAAGAATGCAGGATTATTTATACCTGATGTTGATGGATAATGAGACAAGGTGCTATGAGAGTGCCACCATTCTAGGTTGACCAAACATCCTGAAGGTAACTGTAACAACCCCTGCCGTGATGCCCAGTTTAGCAAAGAACATTACAAGTAATGTCGTCTGCTAATCTGGAGAATACGGCTTGTTAAGGGCGATTGAATGTGAATATATATCTTTATACTAATACTGACATGATGCATACCTTTTCACTTAATATCTAAACCAAAATTTGACTTGTACAATATTAATACAAAGTAATAGACACAAAGAATTCTCGAAATCAGAATAATATATCATATAAACATCAAGCACAGATCAGAGTGGAATAAAAATCTCAACTTGTACATATAAAAAATTTGAGTTTTCAAAATGAAATACTAAACTCGATTAATATACATGTTATGGTTTTAATTATAATCTTAATTTCATAAAAATATTCACAAATTTCCTAAATTGGATAAACTAAAAAGTCAAAAGTGTTTATCTCCTTGCTAGCCCGTACATCCAAAGGTCAACTTGTCCTATAACCTAAAAAGTCTCGGCCTAACCTGAACAAACTAACATCCGGGTCAGACTATCTCTATATATCCAATAGGGTGAGAACAAGATACAACACAAGAAAAAATAATATATAGGTAATCCTAATGTCCAAGAAATAACAAGTCACGGGATTTAACTTAGAATTCATCACAAGACACATATTTATACATTTAGCCTACGAATACAAATTAGGCACTAAACATTGAATTCCCAAAACAAAGCACAACATCTCTCTAAGCACATAAATATCAATAATTTAATTTAGAATCCATCACAAGGTATAAAGATATATATATATATATATATATATATATATATATATATATATATATTTCACTACAACAGAATAGTTACATAATCCTAATTTCAAGAATCGAAGAGATCTTAATCCCAATCGGTCGTAATGATCATCCAAAAACGACCACAATAATTGTAATCAAAACCCGTGGCAAACGAACAAAATAATTGGTATCACTCGAACTGATCTGATATCAAGGATTGTACTCTGACCAAGAATACAGAATCCCATAATGATCCTAAGGATAGTCCATACTATAGGATCGATTTCACCCTTGAGGTGTGTGAAACGGTGATACTAATAATTATAAAAATTTAATGCGGAAATATATAAAATAATTGCAACACGGAGATAGAAGAATAATAGCAGTACAGATAATAGCAAAATAAAAGCAGAAATAGAACAACACAGATCTACCCAGCTTTGGCAAAACTCTGCCTACATGCTGCCCCCAAGGTTTCTACTAGAAATTAAGTAGTCAGACGCTTGCACACGTAAACTCGCACACCCTCTATCAACTAACCTAACTCTACACTCAAAACTCTGTCACAACTCAGCCACTAAGTTGCGAATTCTCGAACTACACAACCGTAGTTCGTTCCCTAGTCACATGACTAGAAATTACAAAAGTTCAAAAATAAATACAAAATTTAAAAACAATTTAAAACACAATACCCTAGTTTTAAAAAAAAATATAAGCCCAAAAGTATTTATCAAAGCCGACCTAAAGAAACCGTGATAAGAATTGTTCCCCTTTTCTCGTTAATTTTATTGGTCGCTTTCTCTTTCGTTCAGTTTGTTCGTTCGTTCTTCCTCCTTTATGAAAGTTAGGGTTTTGGAATTGAAACTGCTGATTGATGGTTGATCGATTGAACTAATGTTCTAGCATTTCCTTGTTGATCGATCGTTTTTCTTTTTACTGCACTCGGCTGCTTCAATTCATCGAGTTCGATTCGAAAAAAAATCTGGTATGTAATTTGCTTTGTTATTCTCGTTGATATGATTAAACTCGATTGCCTCCATATGCCGTTGATGTTAATGGGTTTTGTAGGGTTTAAAACCCTAAATTTTCGATCGAATATATTGTTTGAATTTGTATGCTAATTTTGGCTTGGCCGTTTGATTTTGATCGAATACATATGATACATGCCGACTGGTTCAATTTCGTATATACTTTTGCTTGATTATCATGGCTTTGATTTTGGCTTGTTCGATTTTTTCTTGGTATCCACGGCTTTGATTAAACTTGACTTTGGTTCTGTTCTTTATTCCCTTTGACTTCGGCATTATTTGGATTGCTACCACTTGTTCAATTTGCTATATATATGTATATTTGAAATTTTTTGACCCACGACTTGTTTGATTTTTGATTTTTCATTCATTGCTGGCAACGATCGAATTTTTTAAACTTCTTTGACTCATGACTTGATTATTTTGAAATTTCTGACTTTGTGAAAAAAATGGAGTTCGACTTGTATATTAATGGTTCCTTTTGTAACTGAACATCTTGTTATTTGCTGGTCTTCATGTAGCTTGTCTGCACTTGATTACTGTCACTTGAGTCTTGTTGCACCCCTTATTGTCACTATATACATGACACTGTTGACATGTGCATTTCGGTTTTACTTGAACTTCATCTTGATTGTTGTATACCTCTGTTGTACTTTGATTGCTTGCATGTATATATGTATACGAGTGTATTCACACATGTATATATGTATATTATCTTTGTTTTCATATACATGTCTGAAGCTTTACATTGCTTATTTAACTGCTTCAATTGTATCCCATATGTCCACATCATATGTATATATGTTCTTCATGTTGTCTAGATTTGCTTGTGTACTTCATGGTTGTTGTTCTTTGGTCAATCTGACCTGTTAGCCGAGTTGTCTTATTGCCTATGTATATACATGTTTGCTGTTGGACTTCTGAGCCTCTGAACTGATATGTCTGGATCATCTTGAAATCTGGTTTGGATATGTGCATTTGATTCATGTGCATAGTATAGATATATGTATACATGTGTGCAACCATATTTACATATGTATGTGGTCATGTATAGCCTAGTTTGCATTTGTGTTCATTATGTAGTCTGCTTTGGAGCTTGTTGATAGTTTGGGTTGCTCTGACCAGTTCATTGCATTCATGTGAGCTTCAACTTGTTCGGTTCTATGTCATCTTCTAGTTACCTTTTGACAACATTCGAATCTCCACCTTTGTCAATAGTTCTGTGGTTTGACCATTGATTTGTTATTGCCTCTGGCTTCGCTGCATATACATACATACATATACATACATAAATACATACATACATACATATATATATGTATGTATGTATGTATGTATGTATATGTATATATATATGTATGTATGTATATATATATATGTATGTATATATATATGCTCACGCACGTATATATTCATGTTATATGTTGCAGACTTGAGTCTTGTGTATTGCATATATATATATATATATATATATATATGTATATATGTATATATGTATATATGTGTGTGTGTGTGTGTGTGTTTACCTCTGTTTTCATGTGACGTCTTCGAGCCAGTTCATGTAGTGTCTACACTTGATTTTCTGGTCTTCAATGATGATATTTTGAGTCATGTGCTTGTTGTATATTGTTGTGTGCTTCATTCTTGTTTGGTTGTGGCTTTGTAATTGTAGTCCGATTTTTATGTAGCCTTCTCTGCCTTGATGTACATTGATTTGAAAAAAAACTGCCTTGTATGCTCAATATGATATTTGAGTCTGCATTTTCTCACTCGAGCTGTTGTCTTCATTGTTGATTTGGGTTCGGTCTTTATTGCACTGATTTTGTACTTGAGCACTTGTTAATTTTGATTTTGGAAACTGGGTCGAACCTAGCTTTGGCTCGAATTTGTCCTTATGCTCATGTCGTGACTTTATTTTTATTGCACTTGAGTTGAATCTAGCTTATGGCTCGGGTTTGACCTTGTGATCATGTCGTAACTTTATTTATATTCCACTTGAATATTTGTACTTGAGTTGAATCCAGCTTTTTATTGGGTTTGACCTTGTGCTCACCCGTCCCTGCAATTTTATCAAGTGTATATCGTTGTGCACGGCCTTATGGCATGTACAGTGATACACTGTGCATGTCACAAGTTGTTCGTGTATGATGAATTCAAAATAAATATGATGACGAACAACCCAAATAACTGAGGCATATAATATTTTCAAAAACATATTTATTTTACACTAAAAAAAATTTCATTTTCAATTTTACTGCGTCAGTGTTTATTTTACAATCGCTCAGATGTTGGATTCAATCTAGAATAGAGTTGAAGAACAATTATGAGTGAACGAGTGATATGTAGTGAGGTGCTGATGATACTGAAAAATTGTATTGTAATTTGAAATGTTGTATATATAGTGAGAGCACAAATTTGGACTATTCAAAATTGTAATAGATATTTGTTTGAATAAAATATATGTTTGAATTTAAATTCTGCATTATTTATTTTATTAAGCAAATATTTATTTAATTAGGTGAAAATAAAATAGTACATTAGCAAATACATTTAAATGAATATATATATATATGTTTATTATCATCAAACAAAAATCATATACTAGCATATTCAACACATACCGATCAAGATGATCATAGAAACCATGACTCGGTAACTCTACATTTTTTTAATATTATTATATTGTTATGTTCGGAAAGAAATCCAGGAATAAATTTCTTAAGGATCTAGTAGCCACTTGTCGCACACCAAAAGAGAGTAAACTCTAAACAAATACTTTACCTTTAGTAATCACTAGAACTAAACCAGTATGTCCCATTGCGTATGGTGAAATTCAAGAATTTACTAAAAGCTAGTAAATATCACTTATTATGGATACCACTAGAAAACTTAAACTGCATTCTCTTTAGGATCTAGCAACCATTTATCGCACACCAGAAGAGAGTACAACTCTAAAGCGTAAAATACTTCCTAATAGCAATCATATGAATTTAACCAAGGCATCCCATGCTAACCGGTGAAATTTGAGTAGTAAGTTCCACTCAAACATTCTATTCAAGGAGTTATACCATATTCGATGAAGTCTTATTCAAAACCATTTAAACCAATCGATGACACTAAGTCGATTATTAGTACTCCTCAAATTATAGGATTAAGTTTCTAAAAACATTTTTCTCTTTTGAGTTTATTATTTAAAACACTTATTATAATTTCCATAAATCCATTCATTATTTAAATTTATAAAAATATTCATAGATTTGCTAAAAATTCCATAACTCTGAGTTGGTCCAAGATTTTACTTATATGCACAAAGTTGTCTCAAATTTCCATATGGTTGTGTTATTCAAAAAACTATATTTAAAAAAATCAATTACTTTTCAAAATCCATAAAAAAATATTACCATTTTATTTAAAAATAAACCAAGATTATACTATTCAAAACTACGTTTCCTAATTCCATGAATCTAAACCATTTTTTAATCAAATCGTAATACTTGTATTCCAATTCCATAGTCACTTTTATTGTAAAAATAGATTATGTTCGTATTCCAAAGTCATATTTCCAAATCCATAAATATTTTACTAACCATGCTTAATATATAAAAGGGGGAATTAATTTAAAGGACAAAGATTTGTATATTTTTTTCCTCAAGGACACGACCTCAATATTTTTACCATAAGGACAAACATCTTCTAAAAATTATTCATAAGAACAAACATTTTCCAAAATTATTCATAAGGACAACAAAACTGCTACCAAGCTAAAACTAATACCTAAAAACTGCTACTGATAACTAAAAACTGATACCTAAAAACTGCTATTAATAACTAAAAACTGATACCTATATAAAGTTGTCCTTAAGGATAAAATATTGAAGGTCTGTCCTTGAGGCTAAAAATCTGTGAAATTTTGTCCTTGACAATAATTTCCTGTAATAACTTGCTAAAAATCATTTATAGTATCTATTAACTTAATTTAGAAACAATTCTATGATTTATAAATATAAATAATTCTCTTTCGTAAAATTACTTGTATACGAAGTTTATTTATTTATTTCATTTAACTCAAATTTATGGTTTAAAGATTTGTAATTTCGTCCATTTAAATCTCATAATTTTACAAAACTTAAAACATGAAAATTGTAGGTAGAAGTCTCAGCTTTCAAACAACAAAAAGATCATCCAATTTAATTTATGCATAAGTTATGACCGAAATAATTTTTCAAATTTAAATTTATTAACTCTATCTTTCAATGATAGGGCAGCGATAACAAAATGAATTTTTTTACCATTTAAACCTCAAAGTTATGCAAAACTCAAAACATGAAGATTGTAGCATAAAGTCTGTTCATTCCCTAACTTCAAAAATTATCAAATTTCGATAAGTAACGAAAATTTTATGCCTAAAACAATTTCTATGTTTCAAAACAAAGATTAAAACACAGGACAAAGAGGTTTTCTCTTCTTCAAACCTAAATTACTCTTAATAAACTCCATATTCAGAAAAAGTAATGAGCATAAAAGTTGTTTCTTACAAAATTACCTTTTAACTGAAAAAATCTCACTTAATTTCGATCTACCGTTCATAAGTTATGGTGATTTTAATATCAGATTTCAGCTTAAAAAAATTGCACAGGGAAGAGCTACACCATTGGTTTCGAACTCAATTTCGACCCTCTAAACTACAGAATTTAGAAAAGCAATTAAAAGAGAATTTATAGATAATTGAAAGATCTTTCTACTACAAAAAAACAAGCCATTTTAAAATAATTTACACCCTAATATTACCATTTTACTGCAGCGATTTTCACATTAAATTTTCAGCTAACAACAACACAACAATCATGCAAGTTTACAATCAATTTATAACCAATTCAATTCAAAAAATCATCCAAACAATTACATACATTAAACAAAGATCTAGAAATAGATATGTGAGTGATTAACTCACCTTAATTCCATAATAGATTCACTAACATTCCATTTTAGCTTTGTATAAACTTCAACAAACCGTAGAACTCCATGAAAACAAATAATACAAAAAGGATTCAGAAATTACTGAAAGACTTAGAGTTAGTTACTTGAGTTGATAGGCAAAATCTTAGATTGCTTGCCTTGATTTTTGTTTGATTTTCCATAATTTTCTTCTAATTTAAAACTGCATATTTTGAAAGTATTTGGTAGAGGAATGGAACCCTAGCTTGGTTTCTATTTTTCCATGTTCTGAATTTGATGAATGTACATGCTAATTGTAGTGAGAATAAAGCTTCTCATGCTAATTTTTTTTTTAATTTAGGTCTTCGGTCAAACTAAAGCCCATAGCCCATTTAAAACAAATTCAAACTCACATTATTTATTCTCTCCATTTAGTTAATTCCTAAAATGGCCTTGGAGTTAAAAGAAATAATTAATTCCTTTGTTTTCTAATTTAAAATACCATATTACACTAAAACAATGTTTTCGTAAATTGGTTTCAGAAATGTTTAATCAAACACTAACATGCCCAAATGTTCTCATCTTTTAGAAACAATTATTATAACTTTCCACAAATCAGCATATTTTGAAACACCATTTTACACTAAACAATTATTTACAAAATCATAATTTAGTTTCTCAAATTCTCCAAAACAAAACAACAAATTAAAATTTCATTTCCAATATTATAGAAATGTTTTGTACAATTAATCGTAACTTTTAACATGCAAGTTATTCTTATTATTTTTAATTAAAATAAAATAAATTATTAATTACAAATTCTCATTTTAAAATAATAAATCACAATATTAACACTTAATTAAATTTACAACATTTTCCAAAGTTATCTTAAAATTAATTAAGATAAAAAATTCAATTATTCACAAAACTAGATTTAATTTCACAGTTAAATTTCACAAATCACTATCCAGAATCAATTGATCAGGTAACTAACAACAGGGCTGTTACAGTAATAGGATGTATCGTGATATAAAGCAGACCTGTTATTGTGAAGGGATGAAGAGGGATATTAGGACATTCATCTCGAGGTATATGAACTGCTTGTTGGCAAAGGCAGAACAGAAGAAGCCAAGTGGATTTCTATAGCCGCTTGAAGTTTTCAACTGGAAGTGGGAACAAATATCCATGGATTTTATCAATGGAGCGTCGAGGACTCGAGAGCATTTGGGTCATAGTCGATTGGTTGACTAAGAATGCTAGATTTGTACCATTAAGTCAAGTAGACTAATGATCAAACTGGCCAAGTTGTATATGAAATGGGTTGTATGATTTTATGGTGTGCTGAAGAGCATTATAAGCATTCGAAACCATTGTTCACTGATAGTGTTGTGTGCATTTCCACCACCACCGAACCAAGAAGAAGGAAGATGCATCGAACCAACTCACCTCTAGGCACTGCCGAACCAACTCACCCTAAGATACCACCGAACCAACTCACCTCTTGGCACTGCCGAACCAACTCACCCCTAAGGCACTGCCGAACCAACTCACCTCTAGGCACTGCCGAACCACTCACC
The DNA here is from genome assembly GCA_030765085.1 of Allium cepa. Classification (NCBI taxonomy): domain Eukaryota; kingdom Viridiplantae; phylum Streptophyta; class Magnoliopsida; order Asparagales; family Amaryllidaceae; genus Allium; species Allium cepa. The sequence goes on from CM060938.1 coordinate 562,612,834, forward strand.
ACCGGACCAAGCTATGCCCTCACCACCGAACCAACTACTTTCCCAAGTACTACCGGTCCAACACACTTCCTATACATAGCCGAATCAAACTCCAACCAACCATCACCGGATCACTCACCACCGGACCAAGTCCCACCGAATCAAGGCGTTCCGGACCAACTTTGCCAGGCCAGATTGCATCAGCCCAGGCCCACCAGCTGCTATATACATCCAGGACCCCTGCCCCCAGCCTGACTCTATAAATAGAGGGGCAGGGGAACAACAATGGCAGACAAGTTTGAGAGCTCAAGCACGGATAGAACTTTCAAACAATTTTCATGCACTAGTAATCAAAGATTTGTACTTGTAATTTGAAAAGTAAAGGAGAATAACATATAAAGTGGACGTAGGCACGTTCTGGCCGAACCACTATAAATCTGAGTGTCTTTTACAGTTTAGTCCCTGCTTTTTACATATTTGCATGAATCACCCAAATCACTAAGAACAACATATAATCAACTAAATCATAAGACTTGGAGGTGTCTGCCCATTTCTTGTGCAAACAGATAGGTTTTGGAAGAGCTTAGAAGAGGCGTTGGGGACCGAGCTGCATCTCAGTACAGGTTATCACCGTAAGCTGATGGGCAGATCGAGAGAGTAAATCGTATATTGAAGGATCTCTTACGAGCTTGCATACTCGATTTCAGAGGCTCATGGGACGATCACTTGTATTTGGTGGAGTTCGCATACAATAATAGCTCTTAATCTAGTATCAGTATTTCACCGTATGAAGCATTGTATAGCTGACCATGTAATGCCCCTTCATGTTGGTTGGAAGTGGACTAGAAACTGATACTTGGACCAGAAATGATTAGAGAACCCTTGGAGAAGATAGAAATCATTTGATAATGAACGAAAACTGCTCAAGATAGGCAGAAGAGCTACCTTGATAGGAGATATAGAAAGTTTGTGGTCTCTGTCGACGATATGGTGTCTGTGAAGATTTCTCCTTTGAAAAATGTGATTTAGTTTGATAGTAAGGGGAAGTTGATGCCTAGATTCATAAGTCCTTTTTCGATAGTAAAGAGGATTGGGAACCTAGCATATAGGGTCGACATGCCTCAAATGATGGTGGGTGTGCACAACATCTTCCATATTTTTCATATATGCAAGTTTATGCACGACTCGGGTGTGATGATTGCATCGGATCAACTTGATGATATGTAGATCGATCCAGAAGCTTTGAGATCTCATAGGCCGGTTTGTATAGTCAAACGCGATACAAAATAGCATAGAAGGAAGACGGTGGAGTTAGTGAAGGTTCAATAGGGCAAAAGTGAAGGCGATTACACATGGAAAACCAAAAAGAGCATGAGGGCCATATATCCATGGCTCTTTATATAGCAAGGCCTTCTTTTTATCGTATTTACGTTCACCTTTGATATCATATAGGGCAGTTTGGTATCTTGCATGTTAGGATAAGTTTATCTATACTATTGATTGCACGGTTGCTTATTTGATATATATATATATATATGATGGTTGCATATGATTATCAGGCATGTGCGTTAACTATGCTTGACTTGTTTGAGGATTTCAGTGGCGAAATTCCAAAAAGGGAAGAGAGTGAAACAACCCATATTTTACAAATATGAGGAACGTAAAAAAATTATTTTATTGACATAAAGTCGTATGACACTAAAGTTTTGGGGAGTGACTCTTAGGGGCATTTTTCACACTTATGATTTTTCTTGAATTTCTATATAGCCATTTTGACCACGAAAATATTATATGGACTATAACTTTTGATAGGGGTCTAGGGTCTCAAACCACTTTCATTGCTTTAGAATGATGGTTTCGCATTTTGTAGATTGGTCATAATAGAAAAATAGGTATACCATTTTAAAGTTATAGCTCTTTTAAGTTTTAGCTGTTGTTAGTTGCATTAGTAGGTAATTAGCAAAGCCCGTGCTTAGGTCCACTAAGCAATCTTAAAAATTATGTTAAGGGTGGATGAAGAAACTGATCTAAGTCATTCCCATCTTCCCCAAAATAGCTCTAAGCCTCCATTGACCCTAATTTCATTAAAAAATCCTACATTTTTCTTACTAATCTTAGCTAAATCATTAATTAAAGAGGTGATTAGCATATAGAAGCTTAAGATTACCGTTTTCCCTGATTTACATTTCTCTTCTTTGTTGCCCACTTTAGATCAAAGGGGAGAAATTGATATTTTAGGTATTTGGTAAGTAGTTCTTGACCTCTAACCCTACTATGCATATTTATATAGTCAAAATTAATGTTAAATAACATGATTTCAATCCCAACATGTTCTCAAACTTTAATCACATCCTAGTATATGTTTTTGGTCGAATTTTAAAGGTTTTAAAAGTGGTTTTTGAATGATTTTGCAACCCTTTTTGCTTATATTCATCTCCTAGTGTAAAAGTTAGATTTTGATTACGATTTTCTTGATTAACATGTTCTTATGTATTGCATGTATGAATGGATGTATATGTATCATTTCAACCCATAAGGATTTCTAAACTAACAGGGAACTTGCAGTGTGAGAACAATAAAATAATAATATAGAATGACATAGCATGTCAATGGCAATATGATCATACCGAACAAATTAAATATAATATATTTACACGGTTATGGTTATCATGTGTCAATTAACATAAGTAACAAACAATATCATATTCAATAATATTTCTAACCAATTCAATATTTAACAACATATTTCAATCTTCATTTTATGTGAACTAAATTTACTAAATATAATAATGTTAATCATGAGTGATTGCTCACCTTTCAAGGCTATGAAGAAGATAAAACAAACAGGCTACGAATTGAATCACGAACTCAATAATCGACCAATCCGAACGATAATCCCATAGCAAAGCAAGGTAGACATAAGATCGACGAAACCAATATATATATATATATATATATATTTATTTATTTATTTATTTAAATCTAAAATTAAAACACATAATTAAAAAAATCTTTATATTATGTTCTTTAAAAAAAATCGATATTCAATTTAAAACACATATTTAAAATATAAATCTTCATATTATATTTAATTTTTTTACCAAAGCACATATATCAAAATCAAAATATTTATATTTATGTTTTTTTTTAAAAATATTTTTTTAGAGGAAGAAGGCTGAAATGAGCATATATATACAAACATATATATTTACAACCATATAAGGCTGAACATGGTTGGACAGAGCAACGACCAATGGAAGCTTCGGTGGAGGAGCACGGTGAGCAAGCAGAGCATGTTCCTGGGTTAAGATGGCTGCTATTGGGTTTGGCGGGTTGCTCGGCATAGGTGTGGCTTTCGTGTGAGGCAATGGAGCATGGAAGGGGAAAGTCGCATGGAAATAAAGGAGCATGGCTGAAGGAAAGAGAAGAGAGAGCAGGTTTGTCTGAAAGAGGAAGGAAATGGATTAGTGGGGTGTTGCATAGATGGAGGCGGAGTCGTTGGTCCTTGGTAGGATGGTGGAGGGTGCAGGCAGGCTGGGGAATCTAAGGGGAGATGGCGGATGAAGAGGCTTCAGTTGTTTATGTGGGAGTGGAGTGGGAAGAGGAGAAGTCAATGGCTAAGATATGGTGGTGGGAGGAAAAAAGTGCTGGAGATGGTTGTGGGTGGTTCAAGGGTGGTGATGGGGTTGATCGGGTGGAGGCTACTGTTAGGAGGTGGAGGCATAGGCAAAAAGGCAGGCTGGGTTTGGCAACAGCGTGGCATGGGTTGGAGGCTGACAAGGTGAGGGGAAGGGTGGCCGAATGGGTTGTGATGGACTGTGGAAAAGAGGTGCGGAGGCAAGTGGTCGAGTGGTGGTTGATATGGAGGGCCAAAGGGCGGCGATTGAAGGAAGAGAACAAGCAAGGTTTTCCACAAGCGAAATATATAAACAACTCTATTTTATATTTATTTTCTTGCTTTTAGAAACAAAAAGAAGAAGGGGAAAGAGCATGAAATCAAATGAACGAACCAAAATGAACGAACCAAAATGAAAAATGAACCACTAGTATAAGTTAAACGATGGAATAGCAAAGGCCTAGAGGTGAAATATTAAAGGCAATTGTCCGTTGGTTTTACCAGATGGACAAATGAAAGGACATAGAAAGCCCAATGGACCTGAATGTAGAACCGATACAGCAAATCATTTTTATGATTTCACCACGTACCGCATACTAAAATACACAAATGAATATACTACAGAGATCAGCACGAGGAGATGGATAGAAAGATACACAGATATCAGCGATACAACCAAACTATCAAAACTCGATATTCGCTGCCAAAATGCTGCTAAAATGCCAAAAATAAGATAAACTAAGCTAGAGCAGTCCGAATTTAGCGAAATGAAAGATGACATCTCACTCAGAAAATGATCTACATTTTTATTATATAAAAAAATATTCAGGTTTTCAAATTATTTTATTTCCAATAAATTTAACTGATTTAAATTTAATATTGAAATTACACAATAGAACAAACTTTTATATTTTCTGATGAAAATCTGATACTTGCTATGCTTCAATAGACGCATACCAAATATCAAATTTTCATTTCTAAATTTAATTGTTTATTTTCAATAAAAAATTTAGTTAATTTTGTAATTAAAAATCGTTAAAATTTCTAGGTCGTTACACTCTCCCCCACTCAAAACTTGTCCCCAAAAAGGAACGAGATAGGAGAATAGCAGCAACAGAGCGGAAAGATAGATTTGAAATACATATTATCAGATGCAATAATTAATTCAAAACTATATAAATTTCATTTATTTTTTAATTGATTTATATTCAACTAATTTGATTTTAATTCATTTATTCAATCAATAAATATTCATTGTATTTACATTTGGTTGATTTCAATTCAAGGTATTTTCATTTTGTTGATTTTCTTTCAATTTATTAACATTTGTTACAAAAATTATCTTTCAAAATAAAATTTATTTTATTTAACTCGTTTATTTAATCCATTTGATTTTACTTAAGTTAATTCCATTTATAATTCAATTTCAACTATTTCTAAGTTCACATTTATTTACTCAATTCTCGTTTTATTATTCAGTTTATTTCACTTAACAAATCTTGTAACATAGATTAAATGTAGAAATATTTATTATAACTACTTAATTTTTATTTATAAATTTCCTTAATAAAATTTCATTTTTGGACATCTTACTACTTACATCTAATTTGTATACTATTCAATTACATATTCTTATTACATTCAAACTTTTCCCAGGTAAGTTTTTATTAATATTTCTGAGTGTAATTGTGCACTATACAAATTTATCTTTCCTTACAACAATTTTGTTAAGCAGAATTTAGTTTGGACGTTTCTATTACTTAAGTTCCTCTTATATAACCTTCAATTACATATTCACATCAACATTTTAACTTTTTGAATATTTCAAGTAAGTTATATATGTTTATTAGAATGCAAATGAGTACTATACAAAATAATTTTATCCCATTTCAACTTTTTCAAGTTATTTCAATTCCATTTCTCACTTTAAACACTCCAATTATTTAAAAAAATTGCTTTATTTCAATAATTGAAAACCATCATTTAACATAAAATCTAAGAGTTAAATTTTTGCTTTCACTTCAAACCATTTTGAAACACACACATACACATCAAATCATACTCAAGAGATTCAAATTAAATCCATTTTTCAGAAACAAAAGTGTAGCAAAGCTACTAAGTGGTTTCTCCACTTTGAGACTCAAAAATGAATGTCGATGATACTGCATTCATCACCAAAATTATTTTCCTTCATTTTCTAACGACAAAGGAGGAGAGTACTAACTTACTTCTTTTAAAATTCTTTGAAAACAATTTCCATTCGAAAATACTTTCAAACAATATTGTATTTTTCAAAACCTTAAAAACAAAATTTTGAAAAGTACCGAAAATTAAATTCTTAAATCTTTAATTTAAATTCATTTCATTTGCAAATCAAATTTATAAACCATGTTTATAAAATTCATCTCCATATATAATAGTAGTTAATGTTTTAAGAATGTTGACAAAACAATAAATGATAATCTAGTACTATCATTTCTAAAACCAATTCATTTAACTATCTAATTTCAAAAAACTATACCTTTATATATAAAATATAATAATATATAATAAATTCATTTACCAATTTTGTAAACACTATTGTGTCAGTTTGCTCTGTTGGAGTGTTTTGGAATTCTTATCAATAGCGTTGGCTAGACGAATCGATCGAAACCCAAAATTCAAACTTAACAACTCAAACAACACAATATAAAACATTTTTATATCAATTACAAGTACGCTCGCTCAAAGGATGATTTAAGAATGGATTTAAAACAAGGATAGAGATTCAAATTTAGAGGGACCCTAACCAAAGAGAATTCTGCCTAAAAAGATAGGTTCGAAAGGAAGATAAGATAATTGAATTACAAAAGAGGAAAGATGGATAGCCTTATATTAACTGCATCGACCTTAACTGGGTCAACAAGACTTAGAAAAGACGAGAATATCATCAACGAAAATCAGGACAACTCATTGAGAATATCGCGGAAAACGCGATTCATAAGATCGACGAAGAAGGCAGGAGTTTTGGCTAATCTAAAGGGCATGACTAACCATTCATAGAAACTATACGTCTGGGAGGAAGAACAACAAGTCAAGCTTGTGGAATAAGATTGATGCGGAATTCTATTCCCGCTTAGGTGGTAGAGAAGTGACTTCACCAAAGATATCTAGAAATAGTTGGACAATAGGGGTGAGTTAAGATCGCTAGGCTGAAAATCAAGTGAAAAGTTAGAACTATCTGCTTAATCCAGAAGCATACGACATTCGATTACAAGAGAATTACCCAGGTTGCCTACTAGAGAAACGGTTCGGATTTGCAAGAAATAACTGCGTCAAAACCGAGGAGGTAGAAATCTCCGGTGAGTCGACGCCTGTTATAAAGGAGTTTCACCCCTTACCAAATCATATAAGGTTGGCGAGACCGTCGATGGGATTGGTCACACAAAAGGATGAAATTTCCAATTGAGGTTGCTAGATGTGCTCAAATTTATTACATAGATCAACAGAGTGGGAGCTATGGAATGCTCCAGTATCAAGAAGAACACAAACAGGAAAAGGAAACAATGGATTTATGAACAAAGGGAAAGTTCCAAAATTCAAAAGAAATCCTAATCCAGGAGGATCCTAACAATGAATTTCAAGCTCGAAATAAAGGATGATTCTGTGATTAATTTTACTCCTTCTAGGGTATTACTACTCTATCTCTAATGAGTTTTTACTCTATATGCTAAGTTTGCCTTAACTAGAGCTCTGATACCAACTGTAACGATCTGTCATTTCGAACCATTCAAATCGACAATCATTCACTCATGTCAGACTTGAATTGCTTAAAACAACGGATTGTTAATTTATATTTGGTAAAACTTAGCATATACAGTAAATAAATCAATACCGGAATCACAAACAAAGAGTATTACAACAATAAGCAGCGGAATAGATAAAGAGTAGTTCATGAAGCTACTACAGAATATCAAAGTCTAAAAAAATACAACGGAAAATCCCAAGTACATTGAAGTCACTAATATAAAAGCAGCTGACAAGTCTGAACATAAACAACTAAAAATAACTGAATAACTGAAAGCTGAATATATGAAAGATAGATCTCCAAGAAAAGCTCAAGCTACAAAGGTGAGTCTCAAATGCCGTGACACTCAGTCTGACTTGTGCATAAAGCAAAACACGAAACACTCGAGTCGGGATTAACATTCTTATGCAAGTAAATCAACTCAAGTGAAATGTCTAAGTGCATTGCAAGTAACTTAAAGAATGCTTGGAATTTCCATCCTCTAAGGATCCGTTAAACTATCTACATACATAGTAAAATATGCTACATATATAATGTCTATAGTAAAGTTAAATATTAAAATAGCATTAAGGCATTATCCATATCCCCTTTAATACATTTTTATATATATTCTCGTAATCTATACAGTACCGTTATTCCTCTGTAAACTGAAGCGCTATCAGAGGGCACTCCATAGGTACGACACAAATCAAACTCGTAGAAGGCACGATAAGGCATGTGACGAGGCATGCGAGGCAATGCCAATGTAGGATTCTACCGTTTGCACTCCCGGATCAGTGGTAACACATAGCAGCTACTACCGTCCACCTCGAGACACACTCCCAAATCAAAGGTGCACCCAATCAAATCACAAAGTAATAGAATGGTATCGAAGAAGCATGCTCGATTGGAGGTGCGACCTCACTTGGCCTGATATAACTCTTGTTTTAGCCACATCAAACTGACTTGCGGGAGTCGGGGCTGCATTCATACCTCATACAGACGTTTGCCAAACCATCCTACTTCGTTCTGGAATCTCCACCACATACATAGTTGTTAAAGTGATTTTCAGTATTGGTAGAGAGTATGACAATATCCAATCTCGGTCTCTTTAACAACCAAACGCTTATTTCACATCGTGGTCGTTGTATAAAATCACTTTTATAATCATTTCAAACAGTTCATACTTCGTATCAGAATATCATATTCATTTCAAAATCATATCACTTTCGAAATCATATTCACTTTCGAAATCATATCACTTTACATCATATTCATTTCCAAAATCATAACCACAAAATAGTTTAAACCATTATATCAAAGTATTCGCATTTTAAATCCATTAAATCTAAATCATAACAGTTCCAACTTAAAAAATTTGAATATTGAAAGTAGTTTATATATTGGAATAATTATATATTTAAAATAGTTTATAGATTAAAAAATTTTATATGTTAAAAATAGTTTATATATTAAAAATAGTTTATAGATTAAAATAGTTTATATATTAAAAATAGTTTATAGATTAAAAATAGTTTCACATTAGAATTGTTTCTTCCAGCTTCACAAATTAATTCAAATCAACTTTAATTCCGCATTTCAATTTAAATCAATTTCAGTTTAACAATTTCAGTTGAAAAGGTTAAAGTTTCAATTCAAAATCTCATTAAACCGTTTTAATTTACATCAATTCTAGATCCAGGTTTGAATTACAAATTTAAACCACTTCCAATAGGTTTCAAAGTTTAAATATTCAAACATTTACAATAACTCAATTTGATAAATTTCACATATATTTCAAAATTCAACTTTAATTTCATCTAAATTTGAGATATTCACTTTGTCATTTTTATAACCTTTAAATAAAATCTCAAATTGCAAATTTAAATCAACATTAAATATCTAACTTCAATTATATTTAACTTGATATTATTCATTTAATCACCCCTTCATAAATATTTAAATAAAATCTTCAATTACAAATTTAAATTTTATTTAAATTGAAATATTCATTAAATCACCTTTATAAAATCAAGTTATTAAGTTATAAAAATCATATCTTTAAAAATAATAAATTTAATAAGTCCAAATAAATTCTTATTTAAATTCAATTCTTAACAAATTAAATTGCAAATCAATTTATTTAATCTTTACAACCTTAATTTATTGAGTTATTACAAAATCTATTTTCAAAATATTAACATAAATTTAAATAAATACTTAAAACATATTTTACATACATATATTAGTTAAATTAAATTATTATTAAATATTATTATATTGATTATTATTAAATTAAATCTTATTGTTAAATTTATTTTAAATCTTATTATATATATTTAAAAATAATAAAGTTGCAAGTAAAATCTTAAAATTTGCATTTTCATAAGTTAACTTATAATTTCAAAATTTCTAAACATATAATTTCAAAATCTAAATTTTACACATATTAAGACAAAATATTTATATTATATTTTAAAAATCAATATTTAATAAAACCCATATATTTTCTTTCAAAATTCTGGAAATCAGTTTTTCAAAAATGGACCAATAGTGCCGTGTATAATTTTCTATCATATGGTCAAGTAATACGGATATTCATCATTTCAATCTGCAATAATTTAATATTACGGGAATATATCATTTCAATCCGCAAACCCAAAATTTCAAAATCAATAAAATCGCTTGGGTTTATCGTTTCAACTCATAACGATTTTCCTTAATCTATAATATCGTTCAGGTATGTATTATTTCAACCCATAGGGATTTCTGAATTAACAGGGAACTTGTAGTGTGAGAACAATAAAATAATAATATAGAATGACATGGCATATCGATGGCAATATGATCATACTGAACAAATTAAATATAATTTATTTACACAAGTTATGGTTATCATATGTCAATTAACATAAGCAAACAAATAATATCATATTCAACAATATTTCTAACCAATTCAATATTTAACAACATAATTCAATCGTCATTTCATGTGAATTAAATTTACTAAATATAAGAATGTTAATCGTGAGTGATTGCTCGCCTTTCGAGGCTATAAAGAAGACAAAACAACATGCTACGAATTGAATCATGAACTCAACAATCAACCAGTCTGAACGATAATTCCAAAGCAAAGCAAGGTGGATACGGGATCAATGAAACCAATATATAATTTTTTTTAAATCTAAAATTTACCCACGTAATTAAGATAAAAATTTTTATTATATTTTAAAAAAATCAATATTCAATTTAAAACACATATTTAAAATAAAAAATATTTATATTATATTTAAAATAAAACAATATTCACCAAAACACGTATATTAAAATCAAAATATCTATATTTATACATATTTTTTTAAAATCAATATTTTAGAATCAATATATTTATTTAGAGGAAGAAGCTTGAAATAAGCATATATATATTTACAACCATATAAGGCTGAATATGGTTGGACAGAGCTACAACCAAGGGAAGCTTTGGCGGAGGAGCACAGTGAGCAAGCAGAGCAGGTTGCTGGGTTAAGATGGCTGCGGAGTTTTATAAGGCGGAGAGCAGTCGTAGGGGAGTTGCGGTCGAGTTTTGGCGTATGCAGGCTGTGGGAAAACTGGGCTATTAGGCAGTGGCTATTGGGTTTGGAGGGTTGCTCAGCATGGGTGTGGCTTGCGTGTGAGGGAATGGAGCATGGGAGGAGACAGTCGTGTAGAAATAAAGGAGCACGGCTGAAGGAAAGAGAAGAGAGAGTGGGTTTTGGCTGAGAGGGGAAGGACGTGGATAAGCGGGCTGTTGTTGAGATGGAGGCGGAGTCGCTGGTCGTTGGTAGGATGGTGGAGGGCGTGGGTAGGCAGGGGAATCAGAGGGGAGATGGCGGATGAAGAGGCTTCTGCTGTTGATGTGGGCGTGGAGTGGGAAGGGGAGAGGTCAATGGCCAAGATATGGTGGCGGGAGGAAAAAATTGCTGGAAATGGTTGTGGGTGATTTAGGGGTGATGATGGGGTCGATCGGGTGGTGGCTGCTATCAGGAGGTGAAGGCACATGTAAAAAGGTGGGTTGGGTTTGTCAACAGCGTGGCATGGGTTGGAGGCTGACAAGGTGAGGGAAAGGGTGGCCGAATGGGTTGCGGTGGACAGCGGAAAAGAGGGGCAGAGCCAAGTGGTCGAGCGGTGGTTGATATGGAGGGCCAAAGGACGGCGGTTGAAGGAAGAGAATAAACAAGGTTTTCCATAGGCGAAACGTATAAACAAATCTATTTTATATTTATTTTCTTGTTTTCAGAAACAAATGGAAGAAGGGGAAAGAGCATTAAAACAAATGAACGAACCAAAATGAAAAATGAACCAGCAATATAAATTAAATGAAAGAAATAGCAAAGCCTATAAGAGGTGAATTTATGGAAATATTAAAGGCCGTTGTCCATTGATTTTACCTGATGGACAAATGAAAGGACATAGAAAGCCTAATCGACCCAAATACGGAATCGATATAGCAAATCATTTTTCTGATTTTACCACGTACCGAATACCGAAATAAAATGAATATATTGTAGATATCAGCACGACGAGACAAATAGAATGGTACACATATATCAACGATACGACTAAACTATCAAAACTCGATATTCGTTGCCAAAATGCTGGTAAAACGCCGAAAATAAGATAAACGGAGCTAGAGCTGTCCAAATTTGGCGAAATGAAAGATGACGTCCCACTCAAAAAATGATCTATATATTTATTATATAAAAAAATATTTTGGTTTCGAAAATATTTTATTTCTAGCAAACTTAACTAATTTAAATTTAATATTGAAATCACATAATAGAACAAACTTTTATATTTTCTGCAGAAAAACTGACACTTGCTATGCTTCATAGATGCATACCAAATAACAAATTTTCATTTCTAAATTTAATTGTTCAATTTCAAGAATTTTTTAGTTAATTACGTTATTAAAAATCGTTAAACTTTCCGGGTCGTTACAAAAGCAGGGTCATACCCGCATAACAGCGGCCTATCTACATGTGCCAGAATGGATTGGACTAAAACAAACAAACAAACAAACAAATATCAAAATTCTTATAATCATCCTTTTTCTTCCTTTTTCTTCCTTTTCCTCCTTCACCTTCCCTTTAAAGAGGATGAGGTTGGCATTTTACAAGATCAAAATTCTTTCCCCTCATTTAGGCTACCCTTAGGGTCCTTGTTCCATTTACAATCTCTTTTCAGTTATTTGGGGGCCTTAACTTGGATGCCAACTGTTGCAAGAGCAGAAATCGAAACGACGAGTGATGGCATCGATAAAGTCATAGAGATGGGGGCGGAATATCATCAACATCCTTTTCTTTCTTGATGTTCTTCATTGTAGTCAAATAAGTAGTTTACAATTCTTACGTTGACTGTTCGAACCATGATCTTTTCCCCTATAATAGTTAAATCTTGTCGCCCTACATCATATCGGGATCATCTATAACCTTCTCTCTCAATGTAGGAATATTTTCGGCAATGGAACGCAGAACGGATCTAGCTGAAGGGGTTGGAATTAAAGGTGGGGTAAAGAAGATAATAGATTCAGTCATTGAAGTTTGAGTGCCTAAAGCAAGATTCACTTCTGGTGGGGCAAGGGCAGGTGCACTTAAAGCATGAAAAGGTGAAAAATAAAGATTAGAAACTTCAAGGGGTGTCATCTAAGCCTTCTCAAATATAGGAGAAACTAATGATATACCTCTAGAAAAAATAGAAGTTGCATAAGAAGTCCTAGTCTAACTTTTCTCTATAATGGGTGATAAAGCAAGCACCTTTGGAGTGGACTTAGGTAGTGTGTAACCAAGCTCCAAAGGATTGTATTGAACATGGACTGAGAATGTTGAATAAGTCGTCATCGAAGTCACCATAGTAGATGATGTTTTGGAAGCCCTAGAAGAAGGAATAATGAGTTCAGATACGAAAGGCCCAGATGTGGTAGAGGTGACGACACCAGAAGTAGCCACCACTAAGTCAGTAGTCATTTCTGAGAGTCCTTAAGAAATTAGAATTAAGCTTTCATTTACATCCTTAGAGCCGGATTCGGGAAAGGACTCAGTAGGCACTTGGCAGGACTAGAGACCTAAGAAGCTAGCATCTTATGGCCTACGATAAGAGAATCTAAATCTTCATTCTCTAAGAGGTTGGCCTTTAGCTCATCTTCGTCAACCTCGCTTGAGTGTTCCTTTTCTTCTCCAATAATCTCCACTAAGACCATAGCAAATGACCTAGTGATATTTATCATCAAGACACTTTAAATTGCAAAATTTAGTAATGTTTGCATAGAAGCGAACCAGAGTGAGCTCAATGTCGGCCTTGATCTTTTCCTCTGTGGTGGTCGTGTGAGTTTCTACATCCCGTTATGCCTGTTAGCCATCGAACCCTTTAACCATATATTCTCCAGCCATGGTCAAAGCTTCACCCTTTTGTCAGTTTTCAGCCTCAAGCACAGTCTCCATATTCAAAATCTTCAAAGTTTGTTCATTGATATGGTTTGGAGGGCTTCCTTCTCTATGACAAGAGTATGACTCTTATGATACGTACACCTGAGTTGATTCTGTTGAATATTGTATTTATCTTTGAAAGCTTTACTCTCGTCCAATAACTACTTTTATGCAGACGCAATGAATTTCTTTGTCCCCTACAATTCTTTATCAATTTAAGCGATTACCACTTATTATCCCTCTTCTCTATCTCCTTCCCTGAAGTAACAGTTGGTTGGCTTTATTATCATCATAAAAACTTAGGTGAACCTATGCCATGTGCAATATTGGTTGTATGCATTATTGACACAATCCATAACATCCTTGGCCACATTAACATGAATTTCATTTAAAATATGCAAATTTAACCCCATCAAAGCAGAATATATGGAAAGCTCTTTGAAGTGTAGCAAGTTATGGACTCAAGGCTAACTCTTTGATTACCATAGAAATGCAAATAGAAGCATGTTCTTTACTAGGCCTCTTCTTGACAGGCTCAAAGTTCATAGAACCAAATGGCCGAATAGCTTGTTTGAACTTTTAAGAGGATACCATAAGCCATGTAGAAGGCACCACCAAAGTGAAAGAACTTAGAGTTTAGATGAGGAAAGAGGATTAGGCTTTGAAGAATATGGACCTAGACATTTTTGGATAGGGAACTAGGGTGATGTTGAGAGGGAGATGTCCTGCCTGAACCGAAGCAATCACGAGACTCTTGCTCACGATCATCATGGTGACTATGTTCCTCTTCACGGTGACTATGTTCCTCTTTACTTTACCTCTTTTGGTATTTACTCTAACATCTCATTGAGTCAAATACATAAGACGATTCACGACGTCAACATGAAGGTTAGACTACGGTGACCAGTACTTGAGCCACATCGATCGTCTTAGAGATTAGGGTGCACCGTTATACTTGAAAGGAGAAAATGTCTAAGTAAAGACTTATAGTTCAAGAAATAGCATGTATTGTGTAAGCCTGTGCTGAGTTTGGATGCCGTGTAAAATGTCAGTGCACCCAAATGACCCCACGGACCATGCTCATGAAGTCAACTAAGTAAATTGAACTCCCTCATAGTAGTTGAAGGCGCGTCTACAACCATACGAACATGAGAATCAATATTAGGGAGATTGAAATTGACAATCTCATAAAATGGAATATTATTCATGATACTCATAAAAGAACCTTAGATATCACCATTTGGAGGAGCCAGAGTTGCCTCCCCAAGTGGGTCACACATGACTGTGGGATATGATAGAGTGAGCTAATCTTTAACCTTGGAGATGGGGAATAGACGATACCTGACCATCACCACCTGTCTATCCTATAGATTCATGATCAAGATTGACATTCTCACCTCAACCGCCTTCTCATTATCTTCACATTCATCATTATCTTCATTGTCATTACCACCCTTGTCTTCTCTTGGATAAACGGGAGGATCCTAAACTATGGGAGGAACTTCTTGATTTTCAATAGATTGTGGCTCGACCTAAACCACCTGAGTGGCTGGATGCCTCTACGAGCGATGGGTATAATACTAGAACTACGGTCATTGTGTAAAAGTTGAAATTTTTGCAACTTATCTTTTGGTAAAAGAAATGCATTTTTTGCTCTTTAAAAGGAATGTATGAATGAGCTTAAAGAGCATGCACTAAAGCGACACTAGCTAGCCTTCTTGGGATATCCAAAAATTTTTGAAATGATAGAGTAAATGATTTAAATGGGATAAACTCCACCAAGATAAAGAGTAACAATAGAACTTACGTCATGATAACCACTTCTGAGTGAAGTTGAGTGGACAATGCATAAAAAAATATTCATCATTGAAATGGCTGATCTTGTTCCAAAGACAAATGATCACAAGCCAGCTTTTAGATGATTCCAGATAAGTCAGGGACAGGTTATTTCATTGCTTCTTGAAACTGAATAAATATCGTATCTCCTCTAATATAGGCATGCTGCCCAAATGGTGAAGGCAAACAATAAAAATGATATTCAGAGAATCATACCCACTAGGATGAAGGTGAGCAGGAACAAGCTTCATGAACTAGAGGACGAGCCAAAAATATTGAAAAGAGGAATACCTCTAGAGAGATACATATAATTACCGCAAGCGGTATACCCTTCGGGTGGATCATGGGCTCGCTAAAAAGGCACTAAAATTAGAATGTCCCCAAAAGGAATATCGTGCCTATCACAAATTCTCCGAACACATGCTTCATCCAATGTAGATATTAGAGAATCCAAAACATTATCCAGAATGACAGCACCCTCAGGATTGACATCGCGGTTAACCCCTGCATCAAATTTTACTTCCATCACAAGGGGAAATATTTATAAAGTCTGTCTAGCTTGACGATAGGATGGTCGAAGCCTAAGGGAAAAGGTAGTACATAATGAAGTGGATGATAAGGCATATGTTGATGTAGGACCAGATGTAGTGCTGGGTGAGATGAAATTTGAAGTTGGGGGACCTATACCTATAGAAGAGAAATGTGAGGAATGTCTATAGTTTATAACCATCGAAAAAGTCAACAAATGAGCAAGGTTAGGTTAGATGTAACCCTGATCTTTATGCTGAAATTATGCCATGTGTATCAGATGTATAAGACCCAATAGATGTCAATGTTTACTGTCAGGCCGGATCTCATGCATTGACAGGGGGTAATGATATGCAATTTAGTCTATCTACTGTGTTCCTGGTGTCCAGAGCATGTTGAAACCGAACAATCTATGTAGATAACTCGTTCATGTTAGCAAACGAGCTCCATAGCACTACGAATCCGTGTGTTGGATTTTATCCGTTATTGTACGGTTTACGATAACAAAACCGTCATCCAAAGTGATAAGGAACTCTCTTTTGCATGGACATCAGAGTGAAATGTTTAGCTAATGAATGAATCCATTGGACGTTGGGGTGAGTTTGATGTGATCGTTATTTGAAACTATCCCAAAAAACTCAACCATACACTCAGTGAAGAATTGTTGAAAATCAATTATCTACCACCATGCACCTAAAAAGACTTGTCTAAAATAAAAAAAATCATGGCCATGGACATAACTCGGGTCTAAGCCTAGGCCAACCGGAAGTAAGCCCTGAAGCATTTGAAAGTGCAAGAAAACTCGAGTCTATCCCGTGTTTCCTTGAAGTTCACTTTCGATCAACCCAAAATGTTTAAAGCTGAGTTTGAAATAGCCATGAACAATTATAAGGATGAAGCTTCAATGATGGCCAAGTGTAGTCGATCGCCATCGCCAGTATAGAAAACTTCGAACAACGACCGCACACCTAAGCACAAGGACAAGACAAGAAAAGATGTTGAAGCAAGGAAATCGAGATAAAACTCGATTGGAAAGGGGCAATGTCTGATAACTTGTAGGTGGAGGCACCCAAGTAGGCATTGGCGATGGCTGTAGATAGGTGATGGCGAAGCTAGGGTAGGTGGCAAGGTTGATTAGTCCTTGAATCGAAGGTCATTGTGGTTGGAAAATAAGTTAGTAAATGAAGATAGATGGAGCAATGGCAAAGTGAAAGGAAAAATAACCTTGAAATTACTTAAGTAAAAAGGAATGTAGAAAATTTGGTATCGAGTCAAGACTCACAATTCGGTACCAATTTGTAAAAAAAGAGAAGAAAATGAAAAGAAAATAAAAAGAAAGGTACGCAATGGAGATGAAAGTAAAAGGTGATCCAAAGTGAAAAAGTGAAATCCTACTTGATAGAATGGAAGAAGATACCACCGAAGATTCTAGATTTAAATGATAAATTGAATAGAGCACTTAAGATATTATATCTTCAAAGGATACGAACTTGTAGCTGTACGAAGCAACATGATGGTCCAGAGAAGACGCACTAGTTTGTGAAAATAGTTTAGAGGATGGGAATCAATTAAGATTTGTGTTTGAATTCGATATCTTATCTTGATTGAAGCATGCCTTATTAACCCAAGGCATATCTTGGGGGCAAGTGTTATCTTGCTTTTGAAAAAATCAATTTCTTGGTGAATCAGAACCATTTAATGATCATAAAATAAGCCAAAAGTCTAGAAATGCAAGTCTAGAAATTAAAATTCAGGTGAAGTCTGAAGAATCAGTGTGGAGCCTTGCTTGCCATTAGAAGATAGCCATTCTTCAAACAACTTAATTGGTGAAAAATAAAGCGAAAAAATGCAAGTAGAATCCATAACTCGGTACCTCGTCATGCCCCTCAACTCGGTATCGAGTCATGAACATTGAGTTAGCATAACATGTTCAAGAAATTAGAGACAAACAAATAAAGTATAAGAAGTCAAGTGACTTCATAACTCAACTTTGAGTTATGAAGCATGACTGGGTACTAAGTTGACATCCAAATGTCATTTGATCATGATCTTCCTTTAGGGAATAATGCTGAATGTGGAGAATATGCATAACAAATATTGAAGCCAAATTTGTTGATGTTCGTCTATAAATAGGAAGAGAAGTGCATATAAATGACCTCCTTTTTTTTGACTTTCTGAATTAACAGACTTTATCCCCAATACTGTATTGGATTCTTTCTCAGGTAATAAGCAAATGAGTTGTAAAAGCAATGATGTAGAAGAAAGAAGAAATTAGTTATGAATTTAACAACGAATGTAGGCTATTTATTTTGGCCGAACCACTATAATTCTTATGTGTTCTACCTCTTTTTAATCTCTTTATTTCCATAACTCTCACTTATTAATCGATTGGTTATTTGTTCCATTTTGATGCAAACACATACTACATTAGAAATTTTGAATTTAAGGACAATGTTTGTGTTTCCTGAAGACTTGACCAGGCAACCTAGTACTCGGCCTACCACCGATCGGCTATGCTAGTTCGTTCGGTAGCACCCTACGATCGGCATCCAAGAAGCGTACGGTGCATGGGGACGTCCGGCATTGGATAGCGTTCGGCATCTGGAGAGCGCTCGGCGTTGGACAGCGCTCGGCTAAAGGCGTCGTTCGGCCAGGAACCTCGCTCGGTCAAGGTATCGTCCGGCATACTAAGGACGTTCGGCCCCGCAGCGTTCGGCGTCACGTTACGCTCGGCATCTAAAAAGCACTCATCATTGAATAGCGCTCGGCATCACGCGCCCGTTCGGCATACAAAGAACGTTCGGTATCCATGAAGTTCGTCATCCGGAAGACATTCAACGAGAGTCTCATTCGGCCTCCCGAGACGTTCGACAATCAAAGATGGTTCGGCATCCTCCCCATCACGGCCGGCTTCGATTATCGCTCGGCCTACTCTCCCCATCACGACCGGCTTCGATTATCCTCGGCCTACTCTTCCTACACAACGAACGGCTTGCTCGGCATAAAAAGGAGGGTCGGCATTCAACTATTCGGCCTGTTCGGTTTGGCACACCGAGCTTGTCCTATTTGGACCGAGTTATTCAGCTACCAGGCCCACCAGGGAAGTCCAACCCACCTTCGCCTATAAATATAGGGGCAGGGGCACAGAGAAAAGGGGAAGATTTTCGAGAACACTAGGGTGACTCTGCCATTTTCAAGACTCGTTCCAAGCTTATTTCTTTTACTTTGCAATTGTGTTCTAGTAACTAAAAACAGATTGTATCTGTAATCACCCATCAAGGAAATCAATGGAAATCAACTTCAAAGTGGATGTAGGCAGTTACGCCGAACCACTATAAATTTGGTGTTCTTATTCTCTGCATTTAAATTTACACTATATTCTCTGTTTTAATTTACTTTCTTCATTAATCTCTCTACACAATCTTTCTAAGGGTGTTAGTGACCAATATTGGTGCTAACATTTTGGTGCTTTCATCGAAAATTTGAATTCTCATGCTATAAGGATCTACTTTGCAGCTGCTGGATTGCATAAATCCCCCGAAGGAGATCCATAATCGTTTATAAGGCATCTATTGATTCTACTCAGAGTTTCAACTAACAACTCTACCATGGGAAGACCACGAACTAGATCAGCCTCTCAAAATGCAGATGTCCACGAAACCGCTAGTGTGCAACAACTGGGAACTAGCAATCAGCAAGCGATTCGAGGTGCAGGGCCCTCCAACCAAAACCAAGCAGAAGTTGTTTCCCGAGAAGAATTCAATGACTTGATAAGAGAACTTAAGGAAAGTAGAAGGCAACTTGCTGAGCAAATGCAAGCCAACGCTGACCTCATGACTCAGCTTACTCAGCAGCAGCATCAGAATGCTGAAGGTAGCCCTGTCCCTTACTCTGAAGATGATAGTTCGACCTCTGCTGATGAACCTCCTAGGCGTAGACGCCGTAAGGATGAAGATGCACATGCAGGTGCTACTGATCGATCTACTAGAAACCAAGACCCAAATCGGACGGTACATCGACCTGCACGGTCCCGAGGAATGAAACTCAACCTCCCATCTTCCATACAAACCCCGGATTTGACGACTATGGTCAGGAAGTTGATGAAAGAAAACCAAGGTCTAACTAATGAAGACTGAGGAGTGTCTAAGAGTCATACTCCCTTCACGGATACCATTCTACAGGCCGAATACCCAAGAAAGTTCAGCATGCCCGCCATTCCAGCCTACGAAGGGAAGACTGACCTCAGGCAGCATGTGATGAGGTACGGATGGATGATGGATTCTGCAAGAGCTAATGACGCACCAAGTGTAGGTGTTTCCCAATCACCTTGTCCGGGATTGCCACCATGTGGTTCACTCGACTCCCACCACGATCTATATCCAACTTCGATGAATTAGCAATGAAATTCGTAGAACAATTCAGGATACACACCACTCGTCCAAAGGAGGTGATGTCCTTATCAAGTGTAACTCAAACTCCAAGAAAGTCATTGAAAGCATACTTGCAAAGATTTCATGTTGCTGCTACCGAGGTGAGCAATCCTAACGACCATGCGATTTTGATGGCAGTAATGCGTGGAGTGGATCTGGATTCTGAATTTGGAGATTGGTTGGCAGGGAGGCCCCCAGCTACGCTGGAATGTTTTTATTCGAAAGCTCATCAGTTCATAAGAAGGGAGGAAGCTCGGTGGACAAGGCGAGACAAGGCATCAGGGCCCGTTCAAGAGTTTGTGAAAGGTAACATCGTCGTGAAACAAACTGGAGATAATCCTGGAAAAACTCAAGTTAACATCTAGAACAAGCCCGGGCAGTCTAAAGGATCCGGAGGTGGAAATCCCGAAAAGAAAAAAGAAACAGGGAAATGGAAATCAAGAATCCCAACATAATAAAATACACCCCGTTGAACGCATCTCTAGAAAACATCTATCTATCGACTTGCAACACTTTCCAATATAGAAAGCCACGTCCAAAGGAATCGACGGAAGAACAGAAGCGGACCGAAAAGTATTGTCGTTTCTACGAGTCTTATGGGCACAACACGGAGGAGTGTAGACACCTCCATGATGCTATAGAAAAGCTGATAAGACAGAAAAAGCTGCAGGAATTTGTCAAAGACCCACAGGATGGGAGACAAGAAACATTGGACCCTGGACGCGGGCCAGCCCCACACCAACCGAAACAACCTACGCGTACTGTGGGTAGATTGGTTATTAACACGATTGCCGGCGGACCTCATCCCGCAGATAAGAATTGGCAGGAGATGGAGCGATATGATAACTCCTTGAGACACGCGGAGTACGAGTGTTTTTCGAACGTGGAGGATGGGACTCCTGCAAAGCAGCACCACACGATGAATGATGATATCATATTCAGGAGCAGAGATGCGGATAAGGTAGAAGCCCCTACCATCGACCCGATGGTCATATCTGCGACCATCGGGCTGGCATTCGTAAAGAGAATTCTAATTGATTGCGGAAGTTCCGTGAACATCATCTTCAAGAAGGCATATGACCAAATGAAACTGGAAGCTAAGGATTTGAAGTCATCCAACGCCAGAATCCATGGCTTTAATGGCGCAGCAACGGATGCAGTGGGATATGTGGAGTTACCAGTTGAACTGGGGCAAGGCGAGCGTAGGAGGGTGCAAATCCTACCATTCGTAGTGTTGGACGTTGACTTTCCATATAACGTATTTCTTGGACATCCTGCCTTGGTAGAATTTAGGGCAGCATTGGCCCCTTGGTGTCTGACATTAAATTTCCCACAAACAGCAGTGTTGGAGTGGTGCACGGCGATCAGGAGACCGGACGTGCCTGTTATGTGGCTGAGATGAGGGAGGCTCAGCTTAAAGAGAAAGGAAAGGTTGCAGACCGCTCCGTCCGCAGCCGAAATGCTGATGATTGACAAGTAGCACCCGAGCCCTGGCTTGGGCAACATTCTCGGATCTATAGAGACATAGATCCGAGAGATGATGAAGGGGAACCCAGGGAAACCAATGCAGCGCCGGCTGAACTCACAATTGACATCCTAGTTAGCTGGAGCGACCCATCACGAGTCCTTAAAATTGGGTCGCAACTTGACCCTTTGGCCACTGAGAACCTTACTGATTTCCTCCGAGCGAATCTTGATGTTTTCGCCTGGACACATTCTGATATGTGCAGGATTTCTCCTGCGATCGCAAGTCATATGTTGAACATAGACCCGAAACATGTACCTGTGAAACAAAAAAGGAGAGGCATGGACCTGGAGAGGTCCGCGGCTCTCAAAGAGGAGGTGGACAAGCTCAAAGCCAACGGGTTCGTCCGTGACGCCCTCTACCCTGAATGGGTATCTAACCCGGTGCTAGCGAAGAAAGCGAATGGAAAATGGAGGACCTGTGTTGATTATTCTGATTTAAACAAAGCGTGCCCTAAGGATAGTTTCCCGTTGCCTAGGATAACCAGCTGGTCGACTCAACTGCCGGACATGAGTTATTATCATTTATTGATGCGTACTCAAGATATAATCAAATCCCAATGCACCTCCCAGATCAAGAACACACCAGTTTTGTCACGAACATGGGATTGTATTGCTATGTAGTAATGCCATTTGGATTGAAGAACGCAGGAGCGACTTATCAACGCCTGGTGAATCGAATGTTCAAAGATCAGATTGGTAAAACATTGGAAGTCTATGTGGATGACATGCTAGTGAAGTCACGGCAGTCAAACGACCACATCCGAGACCTAGCAGAGATGTTTGACATACTCAGGCATTATGGAATGAAGATCAATCCGTTGAAGTGTTCATTCAGCGTAGCATCAGGAAAATTTATGGGATTCATTATGAATGCCCGGGGAATCGAGGCTAACCCCGAGAAGATCCAGGCTATCCGAGATATATAAGTACCCAGAACCATAAAGCAGGTGCAAAGCCTGAATGGAAAAGTGGCTGCGCTAAGTCGATTCATATCCAGAGCTATAGACAAGTGTATTCCCTTCTTCGACATTATAAAGAAAGGAAAGAGAAACTTCGAATGGACATCCGACTGTGAGGAAGCATTCCGGGCTCTGGTAAGGCACTTGGAAAGTCCCTCTGTACTGTCCAAGCCAATAGACCATGAAATGTTGTATGTATACTTGGCGGTATCCCAGCACGTTATAAGTATAGCCTTGGTCCGCGAGGAAGACCGGGTTCAAAAGTCAGTTTACTATGTCAGTAAACGCTTAACAGGGGCGGAAAGAAATTATCCAAAGATTGAAAAATTAGCCTATTGCTTGGTGATCGCATCATGCAAGCTTCGCCCCTACTTTCAGGCACACTCAATCAGTGTCTACACTGACCAACCCCTACGGCAGGTACTCCAACGACCAAAAACTTCCGGGAGGATGCTAAAATGGAATATTGAGTTGAGTCAGTTCGATATCACCTATCTACCGTGAAGGGCCATACAAGGACAAGCACTAGCCGACTTCATTGTTGAATTCACTATGCTAGATAAACCGAGCAGCCACAGAGTCATACCCCCCCGTTCGATGGAAGATGTACACCGATGGGGCATCTAACGACCGTTGCTCGGGGGCAGGTATAATCCTCATAACTCCTAAAGACCGATCAATCTGCTACGCTTTGAAGCTCGAGTTTGCAGCAACAAATAACGAAGCTGAATGTGAAGCATTGATTGCTGGCTTAAGACTTGTTATCGAACTGGGAGTGACGTCAATCGAAATCTTCTGTGACTCGTAACTGGTAGTATGTCAGGTGTGGGGAGACTATCAAGCGAAGGGACAGAGACTTGCTCCTTACCTTGCTCGAGTTCAAGAGCTGCTGGCGAATCTAGAATACTACGACATCTCGCATGTCCCACGCAAACAAAACAGAGAAGCTGATTCATTGACAAAATTTGCAAGCACTGGTGATGCTCAGCAAATGGGATTGTTCCCTGTTGAGGCCCTCTATGCTCCAAGTATAGACGTAATGGAGACAGATTTAGTGTTAGAAATCAAACTTGAGAAGGAATCGTGGCTGACCCCTATCAAGCAGTACCTGCTACAAGGGGATTTGCCTGAGAAGAGGAGCAAAAGACGCCAAGTCCTTCGTAAAGCTTCATGTTATGTAATACAGGATGGAATAATGTATCGAAGGGGATTCTCGACCCCACTACTCCGATGCATTGCCCATGATGAGGTAAAACGAGTCCTGGAGGAAGTCCATGAAGGGGAGTGCGGTGAAAATACTGGGGGGCAGACATTAGCAAAGAAGATCCTCCGCTATGGATACTACTGGCCAACTGTGAATCGGGATGCTGCAGACTATGTGAGAAGATGTGATAAATGCCAGATATATGCAAAAATCCCGAGAGCTCCGCCGACGGAACTCACGCAAATGGTAAGTCCCTGGCCATTTGCAATGTGGGGAATTGACTTAGTTGGTTCTTTACCAATAGCTAAAGGTGAAGCGAAATATGCAATAGTTGCGGTCGACTACTTCACCAAATGGGCAGAAGTAGAGCCTCTGGCCACGATAACCACCAAAAAGGTTATTAATTTCGTCGTACGAAATATCATATGCCGCTTCGACCTTCCACGGACCATCATTACAGACAATGGGACTCAATTCAAAAGCAAGGAGTTCAAAGAATTTTGTCAGAAATATGGCATTGGAAAGAAGTTTGCAGCGGTTGTTCACCCAAAGGCCAACGGACAAGTGGAAGCCGTAAACAAGATAATCAAGTCCATTTTGAAAAAAATGTCTGGAAAAGGCTAGAGGCAGGTGGGTGGATGAACTTCCAACAGCACTTTGGGCCTACAGGACCACCCACAAGACCGCAACTGGCCACACGCCATTCGTGTTGGCGTATGGCACGGAAGTTGTCATACCCGTGGAGCTTGAGGTCCCATCGCATCGGGTAACTTATTACGACCCCGAGTCGAACCAGAATCTTTTATTGGAATCGTTGGACTTCATTGATGAAAAACGCAAAGAAGCCAATTTGAGAGCGGCCGCATACAGACACAGAGTCGCTAAATATTATAACGAGAAGGTCCGACCAAGAATGTTTAGTGTGGGAGACCTCGTGTTGAAATGAGTTTTCCCGATCCTGTCTCGTATGAATCCCGCATGGGAAGGTCCATACGTCATCGAACGGAAGCTTGGAGAAGGAATTTTCATGCTAGCGACCGTCGATGGTGCGACACTCCCCCGAGCATGGAACAGCGAGCACTTGCGGCGTTATTATACTTAGTCTATTTCTTCATGTATTAAGTCGCACTTATTTCCAGTATGCTTTTATTTTTAATTCTTGGCATGCAATAAAGAAATTTAGCTCGCTCTCATTAATAAAGGCTTGAAGCCATCTTTTCCATGAATTACTAATGTCTCCACAAATGATGATCCTGTAACGGGCAAATAAAATTATGTTATCCCGGCTAACGCACGAACGCGCGCAAACACTTATAAATCTCCGGGTCCCCGGAGTGCGGACTGGAGTACTCTAAGTCCCCGGAGCGCGGACTCGAGTATAAACGAATAAAAATCTCCAAGTCCCCGGAGTGTGGGCTGGAGTATTCTAAGTCCCCGAAGCGTGGACTCGAGTATAAACAAATAAAAATCTCCAAGTCCCCGGAGTGCGGACTGGAGTACTCTATGTCCCTGGAGCGCGGACTCAAGTATAAACGACTTAAAAATCTCCAGGTCCCCAGAGTGCGGACTGGAGTACTCTATGTCCCCGGAGCACGGACTCGAGTATAAACGACTTAAAAATATCCAAGTCCCCGGAGTGAGGACTAGAGTACTCTAAGTCCCCGGAGCGCGGACTCGAGTATAAACGAATAAAAATCTCCAAGTCCCCGAAGTGCGGACTGGAGTACTCTAAGTCCCCGGAGCGCGGACTCGAGTATAAACGACTTAAAAATTTCCAAGTCCCCGGAGTGAGGACTGGAGTACTCTAAGTCCCCGGAGCGCGGTCTCGAGTATAAACGAATAAAAATCTCCAAGTCCCCGGTGTGCCGACTAGAGTACTCTAAGTCCCCGGAGCACGGACTCGGGTATTAACGAATAAAAATCTCCAAGTCCCAGAGTGCGGACTGGAGTACTCTAAGTCCCCGGAGCACGGACTTGAGTATAAACGAATAAAAATCTCCAAGTCCCCGGAGTGCGGACTAAAGTACTCTATGTCCCTGGAGTGTGGACTTGAGTATAAACGACTTAAAAATCTCCAAGTCCCCGGAGTGCGGACTGGAGTACTCTATGTCCTCGGAGCGCGGACTCGAGTATAAACGACTTAAAAATCTCCAAGTCCCCGGAGTGAGGACTGGAGTACTCTAAGTCCCCGGAGCGCGGACTCGAGTATAAATGAATAAAAATTTTCAAGTCCCCGAAGTGCGGACTGGAGTATTCTAAGTCCCCGGAGCGCGGACTTGAGTATAAACGACTTAAAAATCTCTAAGTCCCCGGAGTGAGGACTGGAGTACTCTAAGTCCCCGAAGCGCGGACTCGAGTATAAACGAATAAAAATCTCCAAGTCCCCGGAGTGTGGACTGGAGTACTCTAAGTCCCCGGAGCACGGACTCGAGCATAAATGAATAAAAATCTCCAAGTCCCCGAAGTGCGGACTGGAGTACTCTAAGTCCCCGGAGCGCGGACTCGAGTATAAACGACTTAAAAATCACCAAGTCCCCGGAGTGAGGACTGGAGTACTCTAAGTCCTCGGAGCGTGGACTGGAGTATAAACGAATAAAAATCTCCAAGTCCCCAGAGTGCGGACTGGAGTACTCTAAGTCCTCGGAGTGCGGACTTGAGTATAAACGAATAAAAATCTCCAAGTCCTCGGAGCGCGGACTGCAGTACTCTAAGTCCCCGGAGCGCGGACTCGAGTATAAACGAATTAAAATCTCCAAGTCCCTGGAGTGCAGACTGGAGTAATCTATGTCCCCGGAGCGCGGACTCGAGTATAAACGACTTCAAAATCTCCAAGTCCCCGGAATGAGGACTGGAGTACTCTAAGTCCCCGGAACGCGGACTCGAGTGTAAACGACTTCAAAATCTCCAAGTCCCCGGAGTTCGGACTATAGTACTCTATGTCCCCGGGGCGTGAACTCGGATATAAACGGTAAAAATTCTCCAAGTCCCTAGAATGCAGACTGGAATATTCTAAGTTCCCGTTGTAAAGATTAAAAAATGTTCTAAGTGCTTGAAGCATGGGAGGAAAACGAATAACTCTCAGAGAATCAACGGGCTATGTGAAGACAAACCAAGAAGTCTATGTTACACACAACAGCATGGATTCGAATCACAATCACAAAGAAAACAGGATAATAGGAATCTTTTGAAAAGACAGAAAAGGAAATTAAACTTTATTCAGGAAAAGTTTTCTGCTACAAGCACTCCAAAATTCGGAGTCAACAGTCTATCTACAAAAATTAAAAAAAATTATTACATGACTTAGATTGACTCTCGCTGAACGAGGACAGTAGTCACTTCTTGTACTTCTTCAACTTCTTCTCGGATGGCTTTTCCCCAAAGCGTTTACCCTTGGAACCTTTCCTTGATGGAGGAGTAACAACTGAAGAAGTAGGGGGGACATCTAAGGGCTTGGACCTGCCAGGAAGGATGACCTTCAATGGCTTGTTTAAGGGATCATCCAGGTCCACTTCACGCGGCTCAACCTTGACCTTGACTGTATCTCTCTTCTCTTTCTCGAGCCACTCCTTCATGCTCAATTTAGATGTATGCTCAGAGGCACCTTTGATTTCTACTTCATAACCCCTAGAGGAGGAATCGGACTTACCTTCGTCAAGCGCCTCAATTACCTGAGCATTAGGACCGGGAACCTCAATGGCGTGAGGGGCCTCACTTGTTTCCTTCTCCGCCTCCTTGGCGACATCGCTCCTCAGAGTGGGTTCAAGATCAGAACGACCTGCACAAAGTCACGAAAAGCAAGTATTAGAATACGACAGCCTCTAGGGAAACACTTGGGATGCTAATGCAAAAGAATTGCCTACCAGGTTCTAGCCGGATTTCAGCCGTTAGGGGGGTCTCACCCTCCGGGATAGGAGACAAAACATGAACGCCCAGGCCGGGGGCTTTCGGATCGTAGCGAATGTGTCGTTCAAAAGGATCAAGTATCGGCCGACTGACCAGCTGGGTAGGCACATGAACAGGAGGCTCGACCCCGGATGGACCGGCGACAACTTCTTTCCCTTTTCTAGAGGGGGAGCCTTTGCAATAAAGGGCCTTGGCCGCTGATAGGTCCGAAGGCTCATTTCCCTTCAGAAATTCTTTTATCAAAGCCCCCTCGTCAACCTCCTCGACACCGCGCTCGGCCTTCCTGATCTGAATTAAGGTTTCCCATGCCTCGAGCAATGATTCAAAATAGCCATCGCCCAAAAAAGTTAAGTCACGGTGCATGAGCACGCGGGCGTTGAATTCGGCAATGAGTGGGTCGAACGCGGTTTTGGTCTCTTCTCTACCTTCTTCCCTGGCTACCTCGAGACGGGAATCGATGTCCGTCAACGCCATCTTCTTGCCCTCTTCACGGGCCTCCCTCTTTAACATCTCAACCCTGGAAAGCTCGCCCTCGAGTTGTTCTTTTAAAAGTCGGGTGGGGACAATCTCGTCATAGTATCACTGTAACTCTTCTTGGGCAGCCGCTTTCTCCTCTTTCTCTCTGTGGACAAGCTCCTCAAGTTCCTTGACCCGGGTGCTGAACGCATCCCTCTCCTTTTGAACGGAGTCCTTCTCTAAGGCCAAAGCCCCACATCGTTGAACCGCCTCATCAAGCTCTTTCTTATGAGTTGATTCCAAGCGAGTAACGGCCTCAGTAGTATCCCTGGCACTCCGATGGGCGACCTCGAGTTCAGACTTATAAGTGGCGATTTCTTCGTCTTAGGCCTTAATGATGTTTCTATCATGGATACCCTCAAGCTTCAAACGGTCAATCTCATGCTGGCGCTCCATAGAGACTTCGGAAAGTTTCTCGGCTAGGTGGACAAATGCGTCATGTTGAACATAGACGTCATTCGTACAGGCAAGAGTGCTCTGTTTAACATGACCAGGAATAGGATGAATCGCCGAAAGGAATTTAAGGCCATCGAAGCAGATTCTCGAAAATTTGTCTTTAAGCTCAACCAGCTTCTCTGACATTGTTGGGTCTATCGCAGGAGCAGGGGGTGACGGCTTTGAAAGTTCGCCCCTCCGGTGAGAACCTCGGGATTGTCGAGTAGAAGAGGAGTCAGAGTGTTGGTCCCAGGGAGCGTCGGGTTGCGACCTCTTATGGCCGTGCTTGTCTTTTTTGTGCTCCGCGTGGGACGAAGTATCCTGGTGGTGCTTTGGCTGATAGTAAGTTTTCCTCCGGGATGAGGAGTCCCGGGAATGATAGTCTTTATCGCCATCTTCGTCTCGACGTCTTCCGGAACCCGAATCCAATCCTGGTTGATGAAAAATAGACGAACCGTGAAGACGATCGAATCCGTGTGAGCGCCCCCTGTCACCTGCACGAAATTCAAATAACAATGAATTAGCAAAGAGAGATGTGACGACAAAAATCTAAGTGTGAATTGAAGTGCAAATGTTCATGTGTGTCCTAGTGCTTCCCCCCGACGGACCAGTAGCCTTGCTAACGGGGGTTTTCTCTCCCTGACTTTGGGTTTGAATGCCCATGTCGCCTCTGATGGGAGAATGGAACTTGAATGCCTCCGGATCATTGAAGTCATAGTTGAGTAGATCTTCCAGAATGGAGAGGTTCGAGAGGCCCTTTAGCGAACTTTCAACGTGCTGTGAAGAAGCCTCCTTTTCTGGCAGGATGAGCGTAACTTTGGAAGTTCCGCCAACCTTCTCCTTCCTAATTTTACATGTCACTTTCTTTTTCCCCTTCAAAGGGGAAGATGACATTTCAATATCATGCACTTCGACCAGCAGACCTTGAGTAGGACCCACATTCTCACCTTGTGTTTCGGGTGCTTCCCTCTCTTTGATTTCCCCCTCCTCCTGTGCACCGGGGGTGTGGCGTGACGACGATTCAGCCAACTTCTTCCCTTTACCGGATGCGGGCTTGGGGATAGAGATGCCCTCAGGAAGGCTCACTCGACGGCCTTCTGCTAACAGCCCGAACCTCGACAGTGACTCGGTTGAAATGAGGGTTCGGATATCTCGTTCCTCGGCGGGAAGAGCTCTAATGGCCTCAACAGCCTTTGAATAGCCGCGACCCTCAGGACGTGGATTGATATCTGAAAAAATGAATCAAGAATTAGAAAAAGCATCGCCTCGATCAAAATATGAGCATCGCTCCAAAAAGAAGACTTACTTCCTTCAACCCATCTCCTCGCGAAACCAGGAGGGCATCGCACGTAGAACCATTCCTGTTTGTACAGGGAAAACTTGCTCCACGCTCCGGTTAGAATTTGGCACTTGTGGTGCGGCTCAGGGAACACGAAGGAGGGGCTATCTCTCCGCTTCTTGATCATATAAATATATCTGATGTCGCCGGGAGCTGGAAGCCTGGAGAAGACAGCAATGAAAAGGAGGTAGGTCCCATAAATGAACGCATGACCGTTTGGGTGCAGCTGCGACGGGGCGACGTTTATGTGTTGCAACACGTCCCAAAGAAATAAATTGAATGGAGGCACGCTGCCCACCCAGCACATAAACTTATTGCAGGCGGTGTATCCGACTGGGGGCAGGTGTGGACGATCATGCCTCGACGGAACCAACACATCGGCGAAAAGGATGCCGTGGATCGAGCATATTCGCCGAAGGGCGACTTCGTTAATCTTCGAAGCCTGTGAATCGATCGGATTATCTAAGAGAATAGATGACTCCAGGGCATCAGGAGCTAAATCATGAGCGGGGGAGGTCGACGAGTTAGAAGTGTCTACCTCCCCTTGTTTGGAAGACGGCCTGGGTCTGTCCGAAATTGTGGCGGAACTGGATTTTTTAGACATTTTTTTGACGGGAACCGAATCCTGCAGAGCACTTGTATGAACTATACTCAAAAAATGATCAGCGTCAGACATAACAACATAAATTTCCCCCATGTGTGGTGTGTGAGCTAGTGCAATCAATCGTGTATAAGCATTGGAAATTCGAGAGTCACAAGGTTACTGATATAAAACTAAGCTTAAAAAATCATCGCCTTCGAAGACCGTCATCGCTGACCGTCTCCAAAAGCCTTCCTTATGGCGATTATAGTTTCAAGTTCAGGGAACGTTAGAGGAAGTTATCCGATTACGTCAAGTAAAGTTCAGATTTATAGCTACTAAAAATAGAAGGTTATTAGTCCAAATCGGTTCGATATGCTAGAATGTTAGAGTCATTGTTCTTTCTTTATGACCGTTAGGCACGCTTTAGTTCGGCATTTACGTTGTTTGGCCTTGACATGGTTCGGCTTTTGTGATCGCTCGGCCAAACTACCGCTCGGCCTAAAACTTGTTCGGCCAGACTCTGGTTCGGCCTAACTATTGATCGAACTTGTTAACGTTCGGTAGAGTACCGTCCGGCCAAACTACCATTCGGTTGAAACAACACTCGGCATCCTCCCCGCTAACTCATGCTTCCTCCCAAACCATCCCTCCGACCATCCGACATGTAATGAGTCACACCGAACCAGAATTATGCCAAGCTCCAACGTTCGGCACTCCACCCTAAAATCCTTCCCTCTTTTCCTCATCCTCGACCGAGCAACGAATGTCGATCATTCGGCAAGTTGTACCAGGGCGTGCCATTCGGCATCCCCAATACCTCCTGCTCCTCCTCCATGTTATCTTCCTCCAATCTCGTTCGGCACGAGGGAATTATGTCGAACCCTAACATATCTCCCAACAGCTTCCTAGAAGGTTCGTCTCTATTCACTCCTCCTTCCACCCTCATCATCTATCACTGAAAACCCTTAGAATATCTAAACCTAGGCTCGATTCACCCTATCGATTATGAACTCGAGCATCAAGCCCTTTTAAGTTATGGGAAGGAATTAGAATCGATACCTAGTCAGTGGGATGAAGACTTGGAAAGGGTTGATGGATCACTGGAGTCTGTTAACTGGAAAAATCAGCAAGTACAAGGCAGCGGTGATAAAATGTGAAGAGAGGAGACGGAGGAGGGAGTTGGAGAAGAGGAAGAAGACGAAGAGGCTATTCCCGGTAAAACCGGTCAAAGCCGCACCATTCGGTCCGGGCCCTGCATTACGTTCGGCACACGAGGAGTGTTCGGTTTCAACTGGACCGTTCGGCATTATGCATTACATTTGGCACACGAGGAGTGTTCGGTTTCAAATGGACCGTTCGGCATTCTGCATTACGTTCGGCACACGAGGAGTGTTCGGTTTCAACTGGACCGTTCGGCATTTTGCATTACGTTCGGCATACGAGGAGTGTTCGGTTTCAACTGGACCGTTCGGCATTTTGCATTACGTTCGGCACATGAGGAGTGTTTGGTTTCAACTGGACCGTTCGGCATTTTGCACTACGTTCAGCACAGGAGAATTATGCAGCCCCCAAGAGTGATGGACCTAGGTTCGAATTGAAGCATGATCAAAGCGTATCACGTTCGGTCACGCGATACACTTTGGGGGGCAAGTGTTTCCTGAAGACTTGACCAGGCAACCGAGTACTTAGCCTACCCACCGATCGGCTATGCTAGTTCGTTCGGCAGCACCCTACGACCGGCATCCAAGAAGCATATGGCGCATAGGGACGCCCGACATTGGATAGCGTTCGGCATCTGGAGAGCATTCGGCGTTGGACAGCGCTCGGCCAAAGGCGTCGTTCGGCCAGGAACTTTGCTCGGTCAAGGTATCGTCCGGCATACTAAGGACGTTCGGCCTTTAAGTGGTTCGGCCCCGCAACGTTCGGCGTCACGTTACGCCCGGCATCTAAAAAGTGCTCATCATAGAATAGCGCTCGGCATCAAGCGCCCGTTTGGCATACATAGAAGTTCGGTATCCATGAAGTTCATCATCCGGAAGACATTCAACGAGAGTCTCATTCGGCCTCCCGAGATGTTCGACAACCAAAGATGGTTCGGCATCCTCCCCATCACGGCCGGCTTCGATTATCGCTCGGCCTACTCTCCCCATCACGACCCGCTTCAATTATCGCTCGGCCTACTCTTCTCACACAACAAACGGCTCGCTCGGCATAAAAAGGAGGGGTCGGCATTCAACTGCTCGGCCTGTTCAGTTCGGCACACCGAGCTTGTCCTATTTGGACCGAGTTATTCAGCTACCAGGCCCACCAGGGAAGTCCATCCCACGTTCGCCTATAAATAGAGGGGCAGCGGCACAGAGAAAGGGGGGAGATTTTAGAGAACACTAGGGAGACTCTGCCATTTTCAAGACTCATTCCAGACTTATTTCTTTTACTTTGCAATTGTGTTCTAGTAACTAAAAACGGATTTTATCTGTAATCACCCATACAGGAAATCAATGGAAATCAACTTAAAAGTGGATGTAGGCAGTTACGCCGAACCATTATAAATTTGGTGTTCTTGTTCTCTGCATTTAAATTTACACTATATTCTCTGTTTTAATTTACTTTCTTCATTAATCTGTCTACACAATCTTTCTAAGGGTTTTAGTGACCAACTTTGGTGCTAACAGTTTGCAAGTCGTTGATGCTTGAGTAGATGTTTGTAGTTATTGGTTGTATGAAGGAATTACATTTTTCAATCTTTAGAGATTTCGGAGATGAAATCCTATTAAAGGGGGAGAATTTAACATCTCAAAAATTTTAATAATAAATTAAAATATTAATAAGAATACAAATATAATTTTAATAAAGGATAGAATAGTATCTTCACAAAAACATCGAAAATAGGCCTCAAGACCTATTCCATTGTGTATGGAATGTCGTTTATAGTTAGAAAGCATACATAAATTGTTAAATTTGATGGAAATGGTTAAAATTAGTAAAAAAAAATATAACCAATGACATTTTCATAATTATTAGTTTCGGGTTTAGACCAGATAACCCTAGTTTTCAACTATGTATAAAACCCTAACGTGCTACTTTTTCACTCCAAACCCTAGTTGCTACCTCTCTATTTTTTACATACAATTCTTCGTCTCCTCTATAGAAACTTCTCAAATCCGAATAATACTTCTATTCTTCTCCAAAAAATCTACACCAAGAACAAAATAAAACATATCCACTGCAAAGAAGAGGGAGAGATAATCCAAATTAGAAGAGGAAGAGAAAGAAGGGTGAATCAATCAAGTTTGGAAGTCTAGTGAAGGGGATCCAACCAAATTAGAAGAAGGGAAGCTTTGTGAAGGTGAGTGAATTGATTATGATGTCATGATGATTCATAAGTAATTAAATTCCTTTCTAAGTCTACCTAATTTAAAAACATAATTATTTAATTTGGAATGTTAGTTTCAACCTAAATTTTATTTGAATTACCATTTTCATATATAAATATAAAATAAAAGTAATGATGGAAAACCTTAGATGTTAATCTCATATAAATAATTATAAAAAAGGGAAAAGGTGGACCAGAGTAATTTACTTTAAATTTTATCAATTTGAACCTTTATGTGATAATGTTTTGTGTGATTGAATAAATGAAAGAGATCGAATACCATTTAATTTAACTTGAGTTAATTATATAATTTGAAGTATAAATAGATTTTGATGTAAATAAATAGGTGGTTTATTGGAAAAATTTATATGAAGTTGCATGTAAACAAAAGTAGGAATAACCACTAAGTGTTAAGGTAATCCCTTAAGTCTACAATAGAAACCATAAAGAAGACAAACGAAATTAAACGAAATAAACAAATCATAGAAATCTGGGAAGAAAAAAGCCTTAACTAGAAGTATGGAATATTAATCGGACGTCTAATTGAAGTTTAGATGTCTGGATTTCAGACACAATCTTAACCCAAAAGTAATTAGTTCAAACTTAACTCGATTCAGATGTCTGAATTATTTTTTAGATGTTTGGAATCATAGTTATACATCTAGAAAAGGAAATCGGATAGCTAAATGTCGGGAAATATATTTTTATAAAAAACTATGGTTAGAAGTCTAAAGTAAATTTTTAGATGTCTTAATTATTCTGGCCTAGGTTAAATCTAGACATATTGTTGGCCAAGTAGGGGGAATAGAGAACTTATTCCCCCTTTCTCGAATTTTTGGAGTTCGCATAATTTCATAGAGCAGGTTAACATGTAGTATCAGTTCTACATGGGATGACGTACCTCGGTTCACACTTCATAGGAAGCGTAACATGGAACTCAATAAAGCATGCAGTGACAGCGCAACTTGAACCTCTTATTGTTACTAGACATTCCCTGTCACATGTTAAACATGTTGGAATCGGGGAAAGGAAGACGAAGACATCTCCCATAGTAAGGATACACTGCTGGACAACGGTTGGACAAACAAAGGAATCGCTATTACAATTTCATTAACTTCAGGTTGAATGATAAGGAGCGTATGACATGTCTACCATTAAGAAGACGACACGAATGCTTTGGTAGGCCATCAATCATCGAGGTACTACACTTTGCACGAGCCATGACATTGTGATGTTTGCTGAATGTGTAAGTGCGATATATGTGATTCATCATTGAGAATGTTAACTCAATATTGGTTAGGAAGTTATTTATTGGGATCATATACTAGGAATTGACCAAGAGTTACTAATTATCGGTTGTTTAACCCTTGGTTGATGTAGGTATAATAAAAATTATACCGATTGTTTGTAAAGTGACTACTCCTTTACATGTACTACACGAACATAAGTAAACACCCTAGGTTATACAGATTATACATGAAGTTAATTGCTTATTAACATCATACATTAGTAATACACTTCATTCATCAGACTTTGTCTGATCCACTCCTTTTCTTTCCCTTTTATACCTATTACAGGAGGGCAGATCAGTAGGTGATTTTTCAAGGGCATCGCATAGAGGAGGAGACTAAGTGCCTAGGGTTCCATTATTTGTAGTTATTCTATATGTATTTTACATTAAATTATTCTATTAGTCAGACTTTATGCTGCTATTTGGAGACAATATTGTATGGACTACTTTATATTGAGACTGTTATCTGATTTTCTTATTTTCAATATTTATTTTCTTTTGTTGTGAGATCTAAAAGTGTAGAATGCTTTAAATTTATAATAGTCTCTATATCATGTATTGTTCTAAAATTTCAATGACTCGTACTTCTTGGCACGACTTGAGCTCGAAAGTCACTTCAGTCTTTGAATCAGTATGTCAAGAGGTGCGGGTTGTCACAAAATCATCAAAAATCCTTTCGTAGGATTTCAATCAGGTATGCACACCCATAAATCTTTTTACTAAATTTAATCATACTATTACATTTTATCTTATTCTAAATTTAATTATTACTTTTTTTACAATCAAAATCCTTTTACTAAAATAATTTGAAAAACCATTTTCAAATAAAATCTATTTAATTAATTAATTTGCTTTTATTAACTTAAATTAATTATTACTCAAAAACCGGGTCATTACAAAACAAAATTGCATCCTCGCAATTTTCTATAAGGAGAAATCTGCAACGACTCAATTATATAAATTTAATCATACTATTTAAATTTCATTTTACATATCAAAACATTTATATAAGAAAAACATATACACTTTTTCTTATATAATTTCTTTAAGTAAATTTCTTATTTTAACTATTATACACCTTACATATACTTTTTGAAAATTCATATTATACAAACTCAAATATAATTTGAATTCAAATTTTCTCTTTAAATAACTTTAAATTATTTCAACAAACATTCAAAATCTTACAAGCAAAATTCCCATTAAAACTAAAAATTTCCATATTATGAATCATTTTCTAATAGATTTCATAATTTCAAAACATTTCATATCCCCAAATTAAGTTTAAATACTATTTTGTAAATTCTTTTAACAAATTAAATAATTATTTAACACCTTTAATTAAATTTAGAAGGAAAATTCTAAATTTATTTTCAAAATTCAATACTTAAAATACATTTTTATATTACCTATCAAAATAATTCCTAATTTAATTAACTCATATAAAAATAAATCTTTAAATCATACGAATATATACATATTCACATTTTAAAATCCCAAATCTTTATAACATTCACACACGATATATAAAAATATTATCGAATATAAATATATGTAGTTATATTAACAAATCCTCAAATACTAGAAGGTGGTATTGCCTCACCATTTAATATAGTGATTATTAATATCAATTGACTGCAATATTGACCGTATAATCAATACTACCTCGCCAATGATCATGGCTGTGCACTAATATCCAATGGCTACAACTATCACCAAAAATACTAACATAAAATGTGTTTTACAAACCATTTGCCGAAAACAGTAAATAGAAACTCTAGTTTCCAAATCCTTTGCAATTGTAAATCTCAAATATATCACTTTACTAAAATATTTTACTTTACTAACTCCCCATTTAAAACATTCAAATCTATTCGAAAATACTTTAACCTTTCACAAATTATTTATATCTTTCTAAATTTTCATGTCCAAATGTCTCGTTTAAGCGTTTAAGAATTTCTATCGAATACGTGTGCACCCGCATTGATGAAAATTCTTAACACGCTCAGCGGACAAGTAAACACAATTTTTGTTTCCAAAATATCTACACATGTTTCTTTCACAAATTTCTTTAATATTTTTTTTTAAAAAAGAAAATATGTATAACTAAACATCACCAAAAGCTGTCAACAAGCCTGACAGGTAACCGTAAAAGAACAAAGACGAGAGAATACATGATCGGATCACAGAAATAACCAAAAGAGGAATACAAAAAACCACTAACAAAAAGATCCAGAAGGAGGTCTCCCAGCAGGCGCAAAGCAATCCCGAATAAGTCCAAAAACCCCCACTCCGACCAATATCAAAATCGAGCTCCGGCAAAGCCACCGCCCGATTCCGATGTATGGATACCACCGAAAAATAGATAGCGATCTACCAAAAAGACCGATAGAAGAACTAGAAGAAAACAACAGACAGCAACCCATCACCAGAAAGACCGAAACCCGAAAAGCAGAAACAGAAAACTCTAAGCAAGCTCCAAACAAAGAACGGACTGAGACTCACACACCCCATAAAGCCTCTACCTGCAAGCAATAACCTAAACATGAGGAAAAAAAAGGGGGGGAGAGGAGGCTAAGAAGGAGACTGGACAGTCGTAACCACCAGTCTCCGAATAGGCAATCAACCGATACCTTGTCTAATAGAAGAGCTAGAACAGGTGATTGATAACAAATTCACTAGGTGACCAGAGCGAAAGTTGACAGAACCTCGGAATGGACGGCCCCGGAATGCCAAGTAAACATCATCTCGAACCTTCCGAATAACAGATAGAGGGTCCATAGGAGTTTCATCAAAAATTGCCTTTTTCCGGGCACACCAAATGTGCCAGCAAATCAGACAAGGAATCAAACGAAAAACAATAGAACGAAGGGAACGACCAGCACGACGACACCACCAAGTGGACAGCAAATCAAAAGAAGAGTTGATGGAACCACGTACCCCCACTAAATTCTCGAAGTAGTTCTAGCAAGACCTGGCACACCATCCGATGAAAAGCAGATGATTCACCGATTCCGTCTCCCCGTTACCGCAGCATCTGCAACGAGAGACAAAAGGAATGCCGATCCGTTGAAGGTTTTCATCAACTGAGAGTCCATTATGGAAGGAACGCCACAGCAGAAGAGAGACTTTAGAAGGGATACGGACGTCCCAAATGAAAGAAAAAAAGGGAAGAACGGGCGATGGGATTCTAGAAGAGGACCAAGCCCTCCGAATAGAGAACGGACCACCATCCTATCCGGAGAGGCCGTCATGAGAGTCAACAAACACTTTGACCGATTGCATATGCTTCCAAGTCTCACTCGCGAAGGAAGGAGTACCGGAGAATCCAGAATCAGCCAGTCTCCGGTACTTAGCATGAAGAAATTGCGACCATAAGGAGTCGTTAGCCCCAAACCTATACCATAACTTGCAAGCGAAAGCCAAGCAGATGTCCTTCGGATTACGCAACCCTAACCCACCCTCACACTTAGGCCGGCAGATAACATCCCAAGACACACAATGACGACGACGATCGTCACCCTTAGAACCCTAGAAGAAAGAAGAAGCCAACGAACGGAACGAACGAAAGAAAGAAGAAGTTGGGGTCATAGCGGCGAAAATATGAACACCCAAAGAGCACAAAACCGATTGGATAAGCACCAATCTACCAGCTTGGGACAGGAGAGATGCATTCCACCGGATAATCCTCCCCCTAACCTTGTCCGAGAGGGGATCGAAAAGGGCGTTAAGTTTCCTCCCTCTGTATAGAACAATGCCCAGGTAAGGAAGAGGGAGGGAAGCAGCCCAGAACCCAGAAAAAGACTCGACCCACGAAACTCTCAAAGGACCCATGTCCTTTGCGTGAACGAAGCAACTCTTAGCCGAATTGACAAGTTGTCCCGAACATCTTTCGTACAATCGAATGAAACGAAGAAGGCGCCGAACAGAAGAACGACTACCGTTAGAGAAAATGACAATATCATCTGCGAAAGACAGAGAAGATACAAGCGGACATCCACTCGGAATGCCAAAGCGCTGAATTTGACCAAAAACCGTCAATGAGTGAATGCCACGAATGAAAGCTTCGGCCGCAATAACGAAAAGAGAAGGGGATAGAGGATCACCCTGCCGGATATCTCTACCAGCCTTGAAAAAACCATTGGCAGATCCGTTAACGATAACAGAAAACCAGCAGTTGGAAATGAGCCTCCAAACTAAGTCGATGAGAGTTTCAGGAAAACCGAAGGCACGAAGAACCTTGATGATGAAGAACCATGACATACGATCACAGGCCTTTTCCATATCAAGTTTGAAAATAACGTTAGAACCCCTGACCTTTCGGTCAATCTGAGAAACGAGTTCTTGGGCTAAAAGGACGTTATCAGTGATCAAACGACCTTTAACAAAACCAGCCTGCGAGGAAGAAATAATACGATCAAGGTACGGAGCCAAACGAATGGCCAGGACCTTAGAAATGACTTTATTCGCGAAGTTACACAGACTGATCGGACGGAATTCCGAGCACAACCTCGGATGATCACACTTAGGTATGAGGATCAAGTTAGTGGAAGACCAGCTAACGGGAAGATCGGCACCAGAAAAAAAATGTTGAATAGCCAAGCAGAGATCCGACTGGATGATGTGCCAGGTACAACGAAAGAAAGAACCATTAAAACCGTCCGGCCCACTGGCACTCTCCTTGCTGAGTGCAAACACACTGGCACG
Source organism: Allium cepa (assembly GCA_030765085.1). Classification (NCBI taxonomy): domain Eukaryota; kingdom Viridiplantae; phylum Streptophyta; class Magnoliopsida; order Asparagales; family Amaryllidaceae; genus Allium; species Allium cepa. Next base: position 562,653,287 of record CM060938.1, read on the forward strand.
AATCTCCTCAGGAGAAGGCGGTAAAGCTAATCCGGCACTACCTTCAGCTGAAACAAGACGGGGAATAAAGGACAGGATGTCCGAAATCGGGTCCGACACCGAAGGAGATCCCAAATAAGATTGGAAATGAGAAACTAATACCTCTACAACTTCAGATGGAGTCGAAGCCATAGAATGGTCCGGTCTCAGAATCTCACGAATTGAAAGCAAATTAGCTTTCTTGCGGATTGAGGAATGGAAGAACTTGGAGTTAGCATCACCATCGACCACCCACTTGATCCTCGCCTTCTGGCGGAGGTAGGAGTTTTCAATGCGGAGCTCCGAAAAAAAAGCGAGTTGGGCGACAGCCCAAAATTCCTTGTTTTCGGCTGATGGATTCTCGTCGAACATAGATTCGGCAATAATCAGGGATTCTTCAGCCGCACGTACACGGTCGAAGATGTTCCGGAAAACAAGGGAATTCCAAGACTTAAGGCAAGACTTAAGACGACGAAGTTTCCGAGAGAAGGCTAGCATCGGAGCAGCCAATATGGGAGCGGACCACGATTCCTCCACCACCTGCAAAAAACTGCGGTGGGAGCTCCACATACTAAGGAAACGAAAAGAAGAAGGCCCTGACAAGGACCGCGAAGCGCACCTTAAAACCAACGGCGCATGATCAGAGCAGGAGCGGTGGAGATGAGAAACGGAGAAGGAAAAGGGGAGAAGCAACCAATCAGTAGACCCAAAAACCCTATCCAACCTGGATAGAATCCGATTCGGTCCAACCTGATTATTAGACCAAGTAAAGGCTGATCCAACGAAGGGTATTTCAGATAACCCAGAACTCACTATGAAAGAATTGAAATCAGATACCGAGTGCCTATTGACGGCCAACCCTCCGTCCTTCTCAGCCTGGCTAGCGACAACATTGAAATCGCCCCCCACCACCGAAAGCGAGCAACCAAGGGCTTCAAGAGATAAAATGTCATCCCAAAGAGATAATCTCTCAAACCGGTCACACTTGGCATAGACCGCCGAAAATATGAACGGTTGTGGAAAAACGGAAGATGAACCAAAGACAGATAACAGTTGGGACGAGTCAAAAACCGGCCGAACAGCGAATTCTTTGGACCAAAGAATCCAGATCTTACCCGAGCAATTAGACACAGCACCGCCAAAACCAAGCGACAGAACAGCGTTGGAAATCTCTCTAGAATCCAAAAAGGGTTCTAAAAGAGCCACCAAGCCAATGGAATGCTTCCGGACAATCCGCCTAAGTCTAGCAGCGGACGCTTCGTTACCGATGCCACGAATGTTCCAAAAAAGAAAATTCGACATGAGGGCCAAAAAATAACAGACCGAAAAGGACAGACCAAAGAAAACAAATCAGCCGCAAATCAGGAACGATACAAGGATGACAGAGCAGAACGGTCAATCTGCTCAATCGCCGCTATAGAGCGAGTACGGATAGTCCGGGGAAAGGAGGACGCACCACGCGACCGACGTCTAGACGATCGACGAAGAGGCTGACGCCTAGACTCGGATAACGAGGAAGCGCCAATATTCTCCTTCGAGACAGAAGAAGAAGAATAGGATCTGGAAGGGGCCGAGTTCTCGGTAAGACGAGATAGCCGCTCGTTAATCAACGCGATTTCGGCTACACTAAGCAAGGGAATATCAATCGAAAAAGCGCAAGAAGACGAAGGAAGAGAGCAACGGGAGGAGCAACAAGGAGAAGGAGACACCGAAGAAACCGAGACGGAAGAAGGAGAACGGAGATATGTAGGGGAGCTAATAATACGCAACCCACGATCCTGTAAGAACCGAACCCATGCCGGACAGTCACTAATGAGACTGCCCCGCGAAACGGGAGAGGTTCGCACTGTGGCTCTAACAGATCTATCATCTGCTTGAATCGCAAATGACTGGTAATATTCCATGCTGTCCGCATAGTGGACCGCAACAGGGTACACTATGCGATCAGAAATGGAACACCGCCAAAGCCAATCGATGAAGGAAGAATAATAAATCCGCGGAGACCAATGGGGATCAACCAGAACAGAAAGAACAGACGGACGAAACGAAGCCATAAACGACACTGACCAGACTTACTTTCCAAATTCTCATTTAATACTTTACTTATAGTATATGCTTTTCAAATGATTTCTAATTAAATCATTCACTTCACTTCACCTTAAAATCATTTAATAATAACAATGACCAATATTTATATACGATAACATTTGCTTTCATCAAACACTTACAAAATTTTAAAATATTTTCAAATAGTCTTTAAAACTCACATATTTATATGTTAATTACTTAACAAACCATTTCAAAAAATAACTCTAAATAATAAACAAACATTGCATAAATTTATTTATTTATCATTTGTATAATACCATGAAATTCACTTTGATTAGATAAAAACTTCAATTATTTTACATTCATATATCATATAAAATATATAAGAGTATACGTACAATTAGTTAAATAAATCTAAATGAAAGTATAGATGCATGTATATCATTCTTTAATGTAAGCTGGTATAGTTTAGTTTAAACATAAATGTATACTTAATGTTGATTATGTATTACTAAAGATTCATAACCAATTGATTTAACGAGGAAATATACTCTTTTATTTGTTTTAACATAATAGATCAAAGTATTAGATAGCAGTAGCATTTGCAAACACAATATAATAAGTTAACTAGGTTGGACCAAATAAAAGCCCATTAAAACACAAGGTAACAGCACAAGGAACAATGAATAAGAAAAAGAAGAAAAGACATAAGTTTCTATTAAAACTGGAGTCTAAGGCATTGAAGTTTGTAACCACATACACACTTAAATACATATACACACCAAAACACATAAGTTAATATATATATTTATATATATAACCCACGCCCGCATAAATTTGTAAATCCAAGCCCTCAGACAACGAAACCTGGGACAGAAGTTACCTAAAACATACTCATACTCGGTTGTATGCGCACTAACACATGACACGCCAATGCACACACTATATCATTTTATTAAACTTACATTATTAATATTATTTTTTATGTACAATAAGAGTATACAAAAAAAGGGCATAAGGTAAATGGATGTAGGGAAAGGTTGTCACGTTATTGCCATATTATAGTCCATTTGATAATTTAAGCATGAAATTAAAACATTAACAAAAAAACAGGGACGGCCAAACTATTATGTCCTAACCAAAATAGCCATAAAGGAAAAAGAAAAATCATCAAAATAAGTCATAAAAATTCCCAACTTCTATGTGATGCTCATGCACTATTGGATAAACAAACGATCAGAGTAGTTATTTGAACTTCTGGATACACACACACACACAAAAGTTTAAATACATTAACTTTAATTTGTTGCAAAATAAAATAAACACATTTATTTCTTACATGCGTACAAACTCGTCTTCATAGGCATGCTAAATGAACTCAGGTATAAAAGCATGCAAAATTATAATGCATGAAAATAGCAAGAAACTCAGTACACACACATGCAATTTGGTAAGAAATGGAAGCTATCTCACTCACGCATGAAAACTTTTACAATTACATGCCCATACAGTTCAACCCATTCACGTAAATTTTCCAACCAAAACATAGTATAAATAACATATGTGTATAAATCATAGTTTATAAGATTAGAACATAAGCAGTAAGCGAAAATCATTCGCTAAACGCACACAGAGGGAAAGAAAGCCAAGATTGAAATCAGTGGTTTCTAATCTAATTTATTCAAATTCAATGCAATATCAATCCTAGCAACACACGCAATTCGAACAGTATAAATACATATATAAAAGTTCAAGGGTTTACACTACTACAATTACACTATATACCCACGATAGGTTTCCAACGGAGGATTTTCCAACGGCTACCAACGGCTCGTTATTTTTTAACTTACCGTTGGTAGGCGTTGGTAACCGTTGAAAAAGTAGCCGTTTGCGGCCGTTGGAAGCCGTTGGAAATATTCGCGTATACCTGCAGCGAGGCCGAGACTGAAACATTATTATCTTCTTCCCCAATTACACCAAAACCCTCCTCCCCTCCTTCTCCTTTCTTGCTCCCAGCTTCCCCACGCAACCGGTAGCCGCTCCGACGCCATCACTCAGCGCCAACAGCCTCTCTCCATCCCCAGACATCTCCAAAATCAGGTTTGCCTAAAACCCTAAAAACATTAATTTTTCTAATTTTATGTTAATTTGTTGTTATAATTGTATGTAATGGTCTATTGATTGTTTATTACACCAAAGTAAGTGCTAATTACAGTTATTACCATCCAAATCTCCAAATTGTATGTGTATATATATTATGCACATATATACATATGTTTATAATTTAGTGTAAATGCACATTTCAGTTAGCATTAGATTAGTTAGGATTAATTTAAATTATTCTGTGTATGTTTTGTAAGATATTAGGCAAACATGAATTAGTCGACTATTTTACGAACATGAATTATATCTTTTACAAAATATATTAGCATTAGATAAATAAGTATATAATTTAATATATACATACACATGAATTATATATTTTGTGAAATAGTAAAAATCATATAATTTACTATATATTTAGTAAAATATTAGAATATAAATAAAATAATGCATAATATGCTTTATTTTATATATTTAATAAAACGGTAACATATAAACAAAATTTAAATCCCTTAGTCAACTTTTGGTCCCGTCTGACAAGTGTTGTATATGATCATTGTATGAATATTCGTTTTTATTGCAAAATGGATATTCATATTCATCTGATACCATATCTGTTGGATTTGTCCCTGTATTGGACAAATTACAAACACTATAAAGTAATTACGTTTCGTAAATCATATCGTTATAAACGGTTCACAAAATTTCGACGACATTTCCTTTTCGTTCCTTGTGTACATGCATATGTGTACGATACAAGGAACACGGGGGAAGTGCTGTCGAAATTTTGAAAATTTGTTTATAATGATATGATTTAAGAAATGTAATTACTATTGTGTTTGTAATGGGAAGTAGGATGACCGACCATCACAAAAGGTACAAAAATGTAAACAAAATATCAACAAATATAACTTTGTGTATAAACGAAAATGGATTATAAAAAACAGTAAAATCTAAATGTGTTTATCGAATTCGATTAATAATTTATTTACTATTGATCATAGGTTTTACAGTAGGAAAAATGATCGATTATTTTATTGATCAGAGCCGGATGTATCAAAGAAGAGAAATGGGAGGCTCAATAAGTAAACATTTTCTTAACGGGGTAAATGTGTTTGTCAAATTTGCTTTAAGTAATATTGAAAACGACGTAGAAATTCATTGTCATGTAGTAGGTGCAAATTGTTGAAGCATTTAGTACCGAATATGGTTAGGATTCATTTGCGCCAATATGGTTTCGTAACCAATTATTTGGTGTGGGATCGTCATGGAGAAATTATAACATGTAACGAAGAACGGTCAATAGAGGTCATTAGTGATTAAGTTAGTACGACGAATCTCATAGAACATATGGTTGAAGATGCAGCACGATCAATGTTCCCCACTGTTGAAATTAATAACGACGATGTTAACGTCGAAGAGGAAACAAATGTTGGGGCGAAAAAATATATGATTTATTGGATGCTGCCAAGAAACCTCTTTGGAATGGATGTACTAGCGGCACTCAATTATCGGCAACTGCAGAGTACATTGCAATGAAATCAAAGTACAACCTCACAGAAGCCGGATTTACGGCTGTTGTACAAGCTGCTAAACGACATATGCCATCAGATAATTTAATGTACGAAAATTATTACGAAGTGAAAAAACTTATGTCATCTTTCGGTTTGTCGTATCAAAAATTGATACATGTCTAAATGGTTGCATGTTGTTTTGGAAAGATGATGTCAGTCTTCGGAATTGTAAAATATGTAATCAAGAAAGATACAAACCAAGGAAAAAAGGGAAAAGAAGTTCCATACAAGCGTATGCATTATTTACCTATCATTCCTAGACTTCAAAGGTTATATGCATCATCTGTAACAGCGCATCATATGAGATGGCACAGTGTGAGAACACCTGAAGAAGGTATGTTAACACACTCATCTGATGAAGAAGCATGGAAGTATTTTGATAAGAAATATCCCGATTTCGCAGCGGAGAGCCGTAACGTAAGACTAGGTTTGTGTGCTGATGGATTTTCGCCGTTTTCTTAGTTTGGTTCTAAATATTCATCTTGGCCTATAATCATTACACCTTACAATATACCCCCGTCGATGTGTATGAAAACTCCATATATGTTTCTCACAATTGTCCTCCCTAGCCCTAATGATCTGACACAGGGTATCGATGTTTACATTCAACCACTAATCGAAGAGTTGAAAACATTGTGGTATGAAGGAGTTGAAACATACGACGTATCGAAAGAAAAAAAATTCGGATGTTCGCTTCTTTGTTATGGACTATTAGCGATTTTCCTGCATATGCAATGCTTTCGGGTTGGAGTACGGTCAGTCATTTTGCTTGTACTTACTGTATGGAAAAAACACGAGCATTTTCTTTACGGCATGGGAAGAAAATTTCATGCTTTGATTGTCATCGACGTTTTCTCCATATTAATCATACTTTTAGAAGGGACAAAAAAACTTCATAGCTAATAGATATGAGAATTTACAACCACCAACGATTTGGTCAAGTGAAGATATATATGAACTTGTAAAACATTATCCAAAGATACATGAAACCGGGCAGCAAACTGAAATCCAAGGTAAATCAACGTTTCATAATTGGTGCAAACAGAGTATATTCTGGGAGTTGCCTTATTGGAAGAATCTCTTAATCCGTCATATCATTGACGTGATACATAACGAGAAAAACGTATTCAATAATGTGTTTAATACACTTTTGAATGTTAAGGGCAAGACTAAGGACGATCTGAAATCAAGACGTGATATAAAAGAAATATACAATCGTCCTAAGCAACATATGAAGCCAAATGATACTAAAAACCCAAAGCATGTTATGAACTAGATAACAACCAAGTTAAAGTACTGTTAAAATGGGTGGAAGGATTACGATTTCCTGATGGAATTTCATCTAATCTTCATAGATGTGTCGACTATAAGAACAGAAGATTGAGTGGGATGAAAAACCATGACTGTCATGTAATAATGCAAAATTTGTTACCCGTCGCTTTCAAAGAATTGTTGCATGTAAAAGTTTGAAACGTTATAACAGAACTTAGTTTATTTTATAAGGAGCTTTGTTCAACTACGTTAAGAGTTGACCATCTTTGTAAACTTGAGGTAGAATCCCTATACTGCTCTGCAAAATGGAGAAAATATTTCCTCCAGCTTTTTTCAATGTAATGGAGCATTTACCTGTTCATCTTCCATTTAAAGCACATCTTCGAGGTCCTGTGCAATATGGATGGATGTATCCATTCGAGAGGTATGTTATTAATACTGAGTATGTAAATGTTAATTTAACTATAAATAAAAACCAATATTGATATGAAATATTTTTTATTAGGTACTTAAATCATTTAAAGAAAAAAGTGAGACAAAAAGCTCGAGTTGAAGGTTCGATTTGCAAATCATATATCGAAGAAGAAGCATCGTTCTTTTTCTCTCATTATTTCAATGATCATGTGAATATATCATTTCAAAGTCTTGTGCGTAATGATGAGGCCGTTGAACAAGATTCTTCTTCTGAAGCAATGTTATCTATTTTTAAACAACATGGTCGACATGCTGAAAAATGTGTAGAAGTATGGTTAGATAATAGAGATTATCATGTAGCACACACATATATTCTTCTTAATTGTCCAGAAGTTGCACCATTTATTAGGTAATTATCAGATTACAAGTTTTGATAAATTTAATTTCATACTGCATGTGTAAATTAATAATAAATCAATATATTATGTTTTTGTTTGCAGTATTTATGAATCACAAAATCCAAACGGCGATTTAAGCAAAAATTTCGCTACTTGGTTTTCGAACTACGTTTGTGATCCTACAAATAATGTGGTCGATGAAGGATTAAAACATTTGGCATTGGGACCGAAAAGGAAAATTAAAACATATCCAGTATTTTTCGTTAATGGATATAAATTAACACCAAAGAATACGGTGCTGAAAAATTAACAAACAATGCCGGTGTATTTGTTAAAAGCAGTGATGATCCTAATAATCATATACATAATTTTTATGGCGTGTTAACGCAGATTTTGCAATTGACATATTTTATAAGACCCGTAGAGGAAGTTTTTTTGTTTAGATGCAACTGGTTCTGCAATGTTCCAGGTTCTGGTATTAACGTGCATCCAAATTATAATCTTATAGAAATAAAAGATACCTTCCGTTATCAGCAGTATGATCCTTTTGTACTAGCCAAACAATGTAACGATCCAAAATTTCTGTCATTTGAAATTCGTATATTTAATTGATTTTAAATATTAACAAGTAAAATTTGTAAGTCGAACAAATTATATTTCGAATATCTAGATTGAATTGGATAATTAAATCGATAATTTAATATTTGAAATTACAGAAATAATCGAAAATTGGGTTTAATGTGATTAAAATTGATTTGTAAAGTTGTATTAAATCATATTGGAGCTAGAATGATGTTATAGAACTTTTAAAATTGAATTAAAAGTTAATTTGTGGAAATTGAATATTTTAATATTTAATTGACGAGTAAAAATAGCCATTTTTCAAACAGTCTTGGATTTCGACGAAACAAGTTTCATCGGGTCCGTAATGTTATATTATTGCAAAATTTCAAATTTCGTGTCAGTCGGATTTACGGTTTGTCCGGAGCAAGCCAAAACGCATAGAAATTAGTTTAACCGATTTAATTTAAATTTGATCGTTTATTTTCGTAACTCGCACATATGATCAAATTAGCTTCCGAAACATGTTACATTGTGTCCGGAATGTGGGTTAAACCCTATAAACGTCAGTTGGCACGCTTCATTTGGAGTTCGAAAAACTTGGAGATGAATAATGTTTTGTAATTTTCTACACAAGGACTTGCTTTCTCCATTTTGCAACAAACCTAGGTCAGAAATAAACCCTAGCCGCCAGTTTTATTTCAATGGACTAAAATTTTCACTTCTTCCTCCTCGTTTTTCTTCTAATCCACACATTATTCTGAGAAATCTCCAACTACAAAGATGAAGATCGTAGCGAGATCTATAATTTCAACGGCTATGATTGAAATCAATGCGGCGGATCGTCGGCAAAATGGCTATGAACGGCCGAAGTTCGTGCACGAATCTCGAGTGAAACGCTCGACCGAGCTCGACCGACCTCTGGCCGTGGGTAGCTCTCGTCGAGAGCCTTTGTGTGGAAGTCGCTGATCATCTTCTAATGTAGTGAGGTGGTCGCAGAAATTGATGATGGAGCGGCGACCGATGGGTTCTTCGAGCGTTTAAACCTGGTGAGGGGGAAGAAGGAACGAACGGTCACGATTCGCGGAAGGTTGAAAAATAAAATAAAAATGAAATTATTATATTTAAAATTCGTATAAACTTCTAAAAGCTGTAACTTTTTCATACGAGATCCGTTTCGTACGAAACAAGTTGCATCGGGTTCGTATTGATGAGCACTACGCGATGGAGCTGGATTGGGATTGATAGGAGCTAGTGTGAATTTTGGGTAAAATTAAACGCGCTTTAATTTTATTCGGAACAAAACACTGCAAGTGTTATTGGAAGCAAGGTGAGAACTTCTCACTCAATCGAATTTGTTTCGATTTAAATTTTAAATAGTTAAATTTAAAATTTTCTTGATTGTGTGATTGAATGATGGTTGCTCTCTGTTGTATTGAAATAGACCCTATACGCCGCATATTAAGCGGAGGTTATATATTAAACACATATACCGCGATATTTCACCTTGAAGTGGAATTGGTATTATATATATGTACTTGGAGTTGATTTCCCCCATTATATAGCGGACGAGACCCTATTGCGCCGCATAATAACGGATGATATTTTATATAAACCCATGTACCGCGATATCCCGTCTTAAAATGGGATTGGTATCGTGCTAACATTTGTGGATGCAGGGAAACATGTTGGAGGAATCCAACTGGATTCCTCAAATAATTGAATTTGTTTCAATGTTGCTGTGTGATTATCTTTGTGATTGAAATTGTTGAAGGATAAAATTTAGCCGAATAAAATTTTGGTATCGTTGGATACCGGAAATAAATAAATAAAATTTGATTTTTGAAAATTTAGGTTGAAAGTTTATATTAAAATTTATTTTTAAGAATTGGATAAATTTAAAAGAAGGAATTCTAAAATAATAAAGTTTTATTTTTAATCTTATTGAATAAAATTCCAAAAATATGGGAAAAGATTTAATAAATGGATTTCGGGTAATATTATTCAAAGGTTGAAGAATTTATTCAAAATACAGATTTTAAAGAGTTTGAAAAATAAAATAATTGGTTTTCTTTAAAAGGAATTTATTTTTAAAAGGAAATAAAATTTGAAATCCATTTGGGAATTGATTTTTGGTGATTGAATTTAAATCTTTTGAAAATCCATTTGGAAATTTATTTGGTGTTTTGAAAAGAATTTGGAATCAATTTGAAAATTGATTTGGGGTTTAGTAGAAATTGATTTCAATTTGAGATTAGAATGAAATTCACTTGGTGTTTAATTTCTTGGAAAATCAATATGGAATTTGATTTGGTTGTTTTTGAAATCAATTGAAAATTTTAATTGTTGTTGAAAGTGAATATTTGAAATCGATTTGAAAATCATATATCAGTCGATATTTGGAAATTTAAATTCACCATGGAATTTATAAAGGAAAGGGAAATTTGTTTGAAAATGAACATTGATTTATTTTTGAAGTGTGGAAATAAATTTACGGATTTGGAACGTAAATTTAAAATAAATCGGTAAGGATTTATTTAATTGGTTTAAATGAACCATTTTGAAATGAAAGTGTATTCTCCCTGGAAAGCCGAATAAATTTTCTAAATAACTTCGAAAAATATATACATATATATGTATATAATTCTAGAATTGGTTTTGAAAAGGATACTTTGGAGAAATTAACTTCTTAAATTGTTTTAAATCCTTTAAGTAAAGATTTATTAAGTTGATATAGGAATGATTATTTCTAAGATTTAATCAATAATTGTTTTAGAAAATAGTTATTTAAATATAGAAATGATTATTTCTAAGATTTAATCAATAATTGTTTTAGAAAATAGTTATTTAAATAGTTATACTCTATCTACTAATTTTTTTTTGAAAATTAGTTTGGACTTAAGTTATATGTAATATTGGTATAATATTTTTATAACTAATATTTTATGTAAAGTGTTTAAAGAAAAATAGTTTTATTTCAAAGTGTTTTCCCGATATATTTTGGATACGTGTTATAAATTATTTTAAAGTATTTGAACTCGGCAGATTTCCAATGAAAATGAATAAATATTTGGAAGTGTTTCCGTGTAAGGAAATGATTTGAAATTTGTTTTCAAAAGTTGTAAAGGTGAAAAGTGATTTGAAATTTGTTTTCAAATGGTTGAAGTGTGGAAAAATATATCTTGTAAAGATATTTTTTTGGAAAATAAATAATTTGGGAAATTATTTTGAATCTGGTGATGTTGTGCGTATCTATTGATAGTTAAATAACCGACTATCAATATTTACCTTTAAATGGGCATTTATTGTGATTTGCTTGAATTTGAATGCTGCACTTATTTTAAAATAAGCCCTCGTTATTTGGTTTAGCCAGGAGAGGACCTTTGGGTCATAAATCCCATTCCGAATAGTGATACGTCGTAATGGATTACGTTTGAAGACCGGTTTGAAGACCGGATATATTCGAAAACGGAAGGATTACCGTCGAATGTCTCTGCATCGGCTGATCCCCGATATAGAGATTTTATCACCCTTTGTGATGGGAAGTCCGGACGTGATTAGTGAATATCTGGATTGCAAGGGCTTCTTTGGAAGTGCCTTTGGTTCCATTCGATCTCGGAACGGACTTGTATGGATGTGTGTCTGACGTTACAATTTGAGATGTAAAGCTGGTTTCTATCAAGTACATTTCTATTGGTGGCGGAGAATTTATTCTCTTAGCTTAACACCCTTTTCTGAGACGTAAGAGCTCGGAGGTTATATAGTTGATGGTAACTAGTGATACATTCCCAATTTGGTAATGTGACATATGAAGTGCTGCTGATCATTTGTTGATCGAAGCATGAATTTTGTGAAAAGCATAGCTTTGTGGACGAGACTTCGTCGGATCTCACACCCCGGAATGGTCGAAACAGGAAGAATGCATCAAGGTTTTAGGGGGTAGCGCCCCTTAGGTTATGTTCATTTCCTTCTGGATAGAGGTGGTATCATGGTATGGAGCCCAGATACTTGACCTATATGGTTGCTGCAAATTTATTACTTTGTGGTTGTTGGTATTGAGGATCCTCGGATAAAGGTTGTTTACAACCGGGGGATGACATACTCGTGTCAGTAGTTACCTATTTTTGCAGAGGTAACCCGACCTTGTGTTGGCAGAGATCCGGTTAGGTTCTCGGGACGTCCCGCCAAAGGCGTACCCATGTGGCAGTAGGAAGTTCCTTAGCCTGACCATTTGTTGGAAATCCAAAGAAATAATACATGCCCTGTACAGTTTTAGTTGTAGAACCTGCCATCTACTTATGGTGGCGCTCCATTGTTTAGATGGTAGCTATAGTAGGCATACGATAATGGTCGTATGTTGGCTAAGATTTATATTATACTTTTGAAAGGTTTTCCACTGTGCACTTATAATAATAATATCAAAGAAAATTTATCGTATTAAGAATGTTTGACTATCATAAGGAGAAATCTCCTCCAATTCTGCATTTGCATTGTGTGTGCGGCGCGAGGCCTTATGGTAGTTTCATTTTCTAAAAGCATTGCGGATCTATTTTAAAATATTTCTTTCTTTGTTTGTTTTAAAAGATAAACTATTTTAAGTTCTCACACCAGTCCCATGACTGACCTGGAGTTTATTGTTCCCTTTTTAAACTCTGGGTGCCCATCATTTTCCACACGGGCAGTCTAGAGTCAGGTTACCAGGATATCATGGAATTCAGGAGGTGCTGTGGAGCTCAAGAGGCAAGCTGGATGGCGAAACGTATCACTTGTATACGATATTATCTTTTCCGCTGTGCATCCACTTGTAAGGACAAGTTCATTTAATTGTCCAGTTGTGTTGTGTTGTGAGTTGACTCTGATGATGTAATGTATAAAATGTACAGTTCTTTTGATTTAAAGATTATTTATTTATTATATGTTGTTCCGCTACGATTGTGAAATTCTGATATTGTTTATGCTGCTTCTTCTTTCTTTCTTCTTCTATCTCTTCTTCTTTAACCCTAACAATTCGGTTTTCCGGCCTTCGATTGCTTGGCAGTTGATACAGTGGACGTATTAATGTCGATTTTTGGAAGTCGAAATTGCTGAAGACGTTACATTTGGTATCAGAGCATTTGGTTAAGCGACAACCCTAGCTCTGTTGGGAATTACTCATTAGAGATAGAGTCAGTAGTACTCTAGAATGAGTTGAGTGTAATCATAGATACGAGCGCGTATTTGTTAGTAAATATAAAAATGTTTTATATTGTGTTTGCTTATCCGTTGAGTTGTTTGCGAATTCTGGTCGGTATGTGGGATGTCATATTAGCGATAGGGATTTCTAAACACTTAAACGAGGCAAGTCGACATAGTATCATTTTAAATTGGGTAAATAAAATAATTTTACCTTGATTATATTTTACATATAAAGGAAATAATTTTTCAAAAATTATTAAAGTGTATATAAATTGATTGTTTGGTTGTTGAAAATGTAAGAATATATATATATATATATATATATGTTAATTAAAAGAATAATTGTATAAGCAAATGAATGATTAACTATGAAATTATAATTAATGTGATTTAAAATTGTGAAATAATCTTATATATAAGAAGTGAAACTATATGAATATATTTATAAATATGAGTTGTAAATAAAAATGAATTTGAACTATGAATTGAAAATGTTGAATCCTGTTTATTTTGGAAATTATTTTCCAAAATTAAAAGTTAAATTGTGAAATTATATAAGAAAAAGACTTATAAATGTGAGTTATAAGTAAAAGGAATTTTTTTGAAAGAATTTAAAGCACTGGATTCGCTACTGTTGCTGGGAAATAATAAGGATGATGACTGCAGCATCATCAGTGTCATTTTCGAGTTTCTGTATGATGGATTTGCTACCATAGTAAATTGGAAATTGAAGTTTTGTTGTGATAAAAAATTTTGAAAATTTAAAATCCAAGTTGTAATTGTTGAATATAAGTAATCAAGTTTTGGACTTATAATATGAAATAATAAAGATTTTACTTTGGTAAAGTTGAAATAAATTTGAGTTGGCATAATAAAACATATGATTTGAAATTTAACTAAACGAAGGTTGAATAAATTGATTTGGATTAGGTAAGCTATCGAAATGGAAATTAAACTGAAGTGATTATATAAAATAACTTTGAAGTTTAAATAAGTTGTATAACTTGTAAAGTGAGAAAATGTAAGTGAAACCAAATGATAAAATGGTTAAACAATTCTGTTAAGCAAAACGAGATATGAATTTGAATAAGTGATGAAATTTGACTTTGGTAAAAGTTAAATAGAATTGGAATCTGAATTGGATTTATAAGGGAAAGTTTAAGTTAAGTTAAACAAATGATGTTTGAAATGGAATATAACTTAAGTAATGTTGAATGAAGTTGATTTTGGTATCGAAGTAAATTAATAAAGTGAAGTGATGAATATGAACTTGAGTTATATAAATGAAATTCAACTTTATTTGTTAAATGAATTAGCAATTGAATTGAACTAATGAATTGAATATTAATAAATCGAATGTAAAAGAATTGATATAGAATGAATGTAAGTGTTAATTCATTAGAAGCTAATGAAGTTGAAAAAAATTGAATAATTAAAAGAAAGGTCAATTAGATATTAAACCAATTGAAAATTAAAAGTGTTAAACCAAATTGAATGTAAATTTAATAATTTGGTTATGCTGGTTATGATTTGGTTGTTATATGATTGTTAGTTGATTGTATATAATCCATTAAGTGTTAATGAAATTGAATTGATAAGTGGAAAGCTATGTAATTGAATTTGAATTGAAAGTGAACTAATGTGAATTGGTTGTAAGCAATAAAAATTTGTATCAAAACCTTATAAATTGCTAATGGGAATTATTTTGATTGCATTGCTTATGAAAACTGTGTGTTTTCTATTGAAAATTAGTGAAATGTAAATGAATTTCCTATATATGTCACTTACATGTTTAAATTGAGTAAGTACAGGTACCGGGACTATAGTTGGCTAGATTTGGTCAAGCTAAAATGCTAATAAATAACTGCTTTGCTTTAAAATGCTAAAAAGGTACGCCTACGCAATAAAAATAGGAAATATGAACTATTTTTCTGTTTTCCGACCGTGTGGGCCGATATATATATTGTGATATTGCAAAAACTCCTCCGTACAAGGGAGACACTGCCAAAGTTTTCCGTAAATTTTGGGAGTTAGAAAATTTTTGTTTAATGAAAAGTCAATTTCTAAATTGAAATGAAAATGTAGGAATTGAACTAGAAAAGTGTAACCATCGGATTTTGGAAAAGTTAAGAAATTAAAATGAATCCGAAATCGAGTTGGAACGGTTTATTTGTGAAAAAAAAGGTTAATAGATTTCAAGACTTTTTCTTACTTGGCAATTTCGAGGACGAAATTCTTTTAAGGGGGGAAGTTTGTAACGACCCAAAATTTCTGTCATTTGAAATTCGTATATTTAATTGATTTTAAATATTAACAAGTAAAATTTGTAAGTCAAATAAATTATATTTCGAATATCTAGATTTAATTGGATAATTAAATCGATAATTTAATATTTGAAATTACAAAAATAATGGGAAATTGGGTTTAATGTGATTAAAATTGATTTGTAAAGTTGTATTAAATCATATTGGAGTTAGAATGATGTTATAGAACTTTTAAAATTGAATTAAAAGTTAATTTGTGGAAATTGAATATTTTAATATTTAATTGACGAGTAAAAATCGCCATTTTCAAACAGTCTCGGATTTCAACGAAACCAGTTTCATCGGATCCGTAATGTTATATTATTATAAGATTTCAAATTTCGTGTCAATCGGATTTACGGTTTGTCCGGGGCAAGCCAAAACGCATAGAAATTAGTTTAACCGATTTAATTTAAAGTTGATCGTTCTGTAACTCGCACATATGATCAAATTATCTTCCGAAACATATTCTATTGTGTCCGGAACGCGGGTTAAACCCTAGTAACATCAGTCGGCACGCTTCGTTTGGAGTTTGAAAAACTTGAAGATGAATAGTGTTTTGCAATTTTCTATATAAGGACTTGCTTTCTTCATTTTGCAACAAACCTAGGTCAGAAATAAACCCTAGCCGCCAGTTTTATTTCAATGGCCGAAAATGTTCACTTCTTCCTCCTCGTTTTTCTTCTAATCCACACATTATTCTGAGAAATCTCCAGCTACAAAGATGAAGATCGTAGCGAGATCTATAATTTCAACGGCTATGATTGAAATCAATGCGGCGGATCGTCGGCAAAATGGCTATGAATGGCCGAAGTTCGTGCACGAATTTCGAGTGAAATGCTCGACCGAGATCGACCGACCTCTGGCCATGGGTAGCTCTCGTCGAGAGCCTTTGTGTGGAAGTCGCTGATCATGTTCTAATGTAGTGAGGTGGTCGCAGAAATTGATGATGGAGCGGCGGCCTATGGGTTCTTCGGGCGTTTAAACCTGGTGAGGGGGAAGAAGGCACGAACGGTAACGATTCGCGCGAGGTTGAAAAATAAAATAAAAATGAAATTATTATATTTAAAATTCGTATAAACTTCTAAAAGCTGTAACTTTTTCATACGAGGTCCGTTTCATACGAAACGAGTTACGTCGGGTTCGTATTGATGAGCACTACGAGATGGAGCTGGATTGGGATTGATTGGAGCTAGTGTGAATTTTGGGTAAAATTAAACGTGCGTTTAATTTTATTCGGAACGAAACACTGCAACTGTTATTGGAAGCAAGGTGAGAACTTCTCACTCAATCGAATTTGTTTCGATTTAAATTTTAAATAGTTAAATTTAAAATTTGCTTGATTGTGTGATTGAATGATGGTTGCTCTCTGTTGTATTGAAATAGACCATATACGTGCATATTAAGCGGAGGTTATTATATTAAACACATATACCGTGATATTCCACCTTGAAGTGGAATTGGTATTATATATATGTACTTGGAGTTGATTTCCCGCATTATATAGCGGATGAGACCCTATTGCGCCCCATAATAGCGGATGATATTTTATATAAACCCATGTACCGTGATATCCCATCTTGAAACGGGATTGGTATTTTGCTAACATCTGTGGATGCAGGAAAACAGGTTGGAGGGATCCAACTGGATTCCTCAAATAATTGAATTTGTTTCAATGTTGTGTGTTGATTATTTATAATCTCTGTGTGATTATCTTTGTGATTGAAATCGTTGAAGGCTAAAATTTAGCCGAATAAAATTTTGGTATCGCTGGATACCGGAAATAAATAAATAAAATTTGATTTTTGAAAATTTAGGTTGAAAGTTTATATTAAAATTTATTTTTAAGAATTGGATAAATTTAAAAGAAGGAATTCTAAAATAATAAAGTTTTGTTTTAATCTTATTGAATAAAATTTCAAAAATATGGGAAAAGCTTTAATAAATGGATTTCGGGTAACGTTATTCAAAGGTTGAAGTATTTATTCAAAATACAGATTTTAAAGAGTTTAAAAATAAAAGAATTGGTTTTCTTTCAAAGGAATTTATTTTTAAAAGGAAATAAAATTTGAAATCCATTTGGGAATTGATTTTTGGTGATTGAATTTAAATCTTTTGAAAATCTATTTGGAAATTTGTTTGGTGTTTTGAAAAGAATTTGGAATCAATTTGAAAATTGATTTGCGGTTTAGTAGAAATTGATTTCAATTTGAGATTAGAATGAAATTCACTTGTTGTTTAATTTCTTGGAAAATCAATATGGAATTTGATTGGGTTGTTTTTGAAATCAATTGAAAATTTTAATTGTTGTTGAAAGTGAATATTTGAAATCGATTTGAAAATCGTATATCAGTGGATATTTGGAAATTTAAATTCACCATGGAATTTATAAAGAAAAGGGAAATTTGTTTAAAAATGAACATTGATTTATTTTTGAAGTGTTGAAATAAATTTATGGATTTGGAACGTAAATTTAAAATAAATCGGTAAGGATTTATTTAATTGGTTTAAATGAACCATTTTGAAATGAAAGTGTACTCTCCCTGGAAAGCCGAATAAAATTTCTGAATAACTTTGAAAAATGTATACATATATATGTATATAATTCTAGAATTGGTTTTGAAAAGGATACTTTGGAGAAATTAACTTCTTAAATTATTTTAAATCCTTTAAGTTAAGATTTATTAAGTTGATATAGAAATGATTATTTCTATGATTTAACCAATAATTGTTTTAGAAAATAGTTATTTAAATATAGAAATGATTATTTCTAAGATTTAATCAATAATTCTTTTATAAAATAGTTATTTAAATATAGAAATGATTATTTATAAGATTTATTCAATAATAGTTTTAGAAAATTGTTATTTAAATAGTTATACTCTATCTACTAATTTTATTTTGAAAATTAGTTTGGACTTAAGTTATATGTAATATTGGTATAATATTTTTATAACTAATATTTTAAGTAAAGTGTTTAAAAAAAATAGTTTTATTTCAAAGTGTTTTCCCGATATATTTTGGATATGCGTTATAAATTATTTTAAAGTATTTGAACTCGGCAGATTTCCAGTGAAAAAGAATAAATATTTGAAAGTGTTTCGGCGTAAGGAAATTGATTTGAAATTTATTTTCAAAAGTTGTAAAGGTGAAAAGTGATTTGAAATTTGTTTTCAAATGGTTGAAGTGTGGAAAAATATATCTTGTAAAGTTATTTTTTTGGAAAATAAATAATTTGGGAAATTATTTTGAATCTGGTGATGTTGTGCATATCTATTGATAGTTAGATAACCGACTATCAATATTTACCTTTAAATGGGCATTTGTTGTGATTTGCTTGAATTTGAATGCTACACTTATTTTAAAATAAGTGCTCGTTATTCGGTTTAGCCGGGAGAGGACCTTTGGGTCATAAATCCCATTTCGAATAGTGATACGTCGTAATGGATAGCATTTGAAGACCGGTGTTGAAGACCGGATATATTCGAAAACGGAAGGATTACCGTCGAATGTCTCTGCATCGGCTGATCCCCGATATAGAGATTTTATCACCCTTTGTGATGGGAAGTCCGGACGTGATTAGTGAATATCCGGATTGTAAGGGCTTCTTTGGAAGTGCCTTCGGTTTCGTTCGATCCTGGAACGGAATTGTATGGATATGTGTCTGACGTTACAATTTGAGATGTAAAGCTGGTTTCTAACAAATACATTTCTGTTGGTGGCGGAGAATTTATTCTCTTAGCTTAACACCCTTTTCTGAGACGTAAGAGCTCGGAGGTTATGTAGTTGATGGTTACTAGTGATACATTCCCAATTTGGTAATGTGACAAAAGAAGTGCTATTGATCATTTGTTGATCGAAGCATGACTTTTGTGAAAAGAATAGCTTTGTGGACGAGACTTCGTCAGACGTCACACCCCGGAATGGTCGAAACAGGAAGAATGCAGCAAGGTTTTAGGGGGTAGCGCCCCTTAGGGTATGTTTATTTCCTTCTGGATAGAGGTGGTATCATGGTATGGAGCCCAGATACTTAACCTATGTGGTTGCTGCAAATTTATTACTTTGTGGTTGTTGGTATTGAGGATCCTCGGATAAAGGTTGTTTACAACTGGGGGATGACATACTCGTTTCAGTAGTTACCTATTTTTGCAGAGGTAACCCGACCTTGTGTTGGCAGAGATCCGGTTAGGTTCTTGGGACGTCCCGCCAGAGGCACCCATGTGGCAGTAGGAAGTTCCTTAGCCTGACCATTTGTTGGAAATCCAAGGAAACAATACGCGTCCTGTACGGTTTTAGTTGTAGAACCTGCCATCTACTTATGGTGGCGCCCCACTGTTTAGATGGTAGCTATAGTAGGCATACGATAATGGTCGTATGTTGGCTAAGATTTATATTATACTTTCGAAAGGTTTTCCACTGTGCACTTATAATAATAATATCAAAGAAAATTTCTCGTATCAAGCATGTTTGACTATCATAAGGAGAAATCTCCTCCAATTCTGCGTTTGCATTGTGTGTGTGGCGGGAGGCCTTATGGTAGTTTCATTTTCTAAAAGCATTGCAGATCTATTTTAAAATATTTCTTTGTTTGTTTTTTTAAAAGATAAACTGTTTTAAGTTCTCACACCAGTCTCATAACTGGCCTGGAGTTTATTGTTCCCTTTCTAAACTCTGGGTGCCCATCATTTTCCACACGGGCAGTTTAGAGTCAGGTTATCAGGATATTCTGGAATTCAGGAGGTGTTGTGGAGCTCAAGAGGCGAGCTGGATGGCGAAACGTATCACTTGTATATGATATTATCTTTTCCGTAGTGTATACACTTGTAAGGACAAGTTCATATAATCGTCCAGTTGTGTTGTGTTGTGAGTTGACTCTGATGATGTAATGTATAAAATGTACAGTTCTTTTGATTTAAACATTATTCATTTATCTATTATATGTTGTTCCGCTGCGATTGTGAGATTCTCATATTATTTTTGTTGCTTCTTCTTTCTTTCTTCTTCTACCTCTTCTTCTTTAACCCTAACAATTCGGTTTTTCGGCCTTCGATTGCTCGGCAGTTGATACAGTGGACGTATTAATGTCGATTTTCGGAAGTCGAAATTTGCTGAAGACGTTACAAACAAGCCCTACAAGTTTATTACGCCCCTTATCCATCTCTAAAAATAGATAAAGTGGATTGGTCTGCGCTTTTTAAAACCAAGGCGAGATTTACATTCGTTGGAAAGAATAATCCAAAAGAACAAGCCTATCAAGCAGATATCGAGGAAAATGTTGAAATTACAATTACAGACGATCAAACTTATTTTGGACAATTAAATGACGAGACAATTGTATTAGTCGAAGCATTTGAGGGTGTAAAGGAAAACGATATAGAACACGAGACCATGTTCGAATTAGAAAACAACGAGGACTGAGTAATATCCAGTAATTTTTACAATTATTCACGCACATGCACACACATCACATATCATCATCATCATTACATGCGCACTACCAATTAAAAATGACTTTATTACATGCACTACATATCATCATCATTTTATCTATGTCTATGATTAAAAATAGATATTTTCAACAGTTACTATGTCAGGCTCCGGATGTCATAGCTCTTCCCGCTCGGCCGGCGTGAGTAGTGGTGAGCCTCCGGCCCGACCACTTATATATTTGGAGCCGAAGGCTGATGGAGCGTAACTATCAAAATTAAAATGATAACAATATAAATTTGTTCATACATATATATACTTGTCTAAAGCTTTGTTTTATATTTAACACAGGGGATTTGATATGGAGCTCTCAGGAGTTGTGCTTGGCATTTCCAAGTAATCATATATGAGCAGGATGACAGATTGCTGGCCTAAGTGGAGTAAGATCCCTGACCACGTCAGGGAGGCCATCTGGCAGGATTTTCTTGTAAGTTTATACCAATTTACTATATGAATAAGTATAAATGAACAATTAGTAATATTTTCTCATTGTACAGGGGCAAGTGGATTTGGTGGAGCCCGATGTCGCCATGGTTCAGCGCCACTGGAATTCGAAGGTCGCAAAAAATTACAGGTAGGTAATGTCAGCTCTTAAAAAATCGAGGAAGAAACCGAACTGGATGGGCGCTTCCGTATGGGATTCTTGGATCAGTTAGTGGGAGACTAACGAGTTCAAGGTAAATCTACCAAATATATAGTTAATTATTTCCCAATTAGTAAATATAATATTCAATTTAAATTGCAGGTGGAGTCGGAGAGGAACTCCACCAATAGTTGTAGGAATCCTGTAACGCATCGTGGCGGATCCAAGTCTTTTCAGCATCACCGTGAGGACTTGGTAAATTTATTAATTACGAATCTAAACCATTATTACATTTTGTATATTAATCAGTTCAGTAATTAGCTATGAAAAATTATAATATATAAATTATTTATTGCAGGAAAGATCGCTTGGACGTCCCGTGTCTATGATGGAGGTATTTACCCGCACCCACGCATCAAGATAAGCAGACAATGCTGGCAATATTACATATCAGTGGGATGATGATGATAAGGCGACAGCTGCATATGTATGCATATTTTAAATCTTATTTTATTAATATCGATAAGTTTAAATCCTATTCTACTACTTTTAACCTGTAATTGTTTTTTAGGCAAAGTTTCAGGAGGCACAGGCAGAGATGCTTTCAGAGTCGGATCGCGATGAGTTGACGATAGAGGAGCAAGATAATATTTTCGACGTTATCATGGATCCGACGCAGCGGAATGGTGCTATGGCTATGGAAACCAAGCGGTAATCTTATAAACATTGCAATATTATATTTAATAAATTAACCTATAGATACAATAAGCATATGATGATTTCAACCTGAGTTAAATCTAACATATACGTGATTTACCATCCTGCACCATTATCATTTAATAAAATATGCATTTCTTTGTGATATATGCATTGCTTAAGATCACGTCATTTACGTTTCTATATTTTAAAATATGCATTGCTTAAGAAAATGATTATAATATAAATGTGAACATCTCACATTCTATTTGCAGGTTCGGGCAGCTCAAAAGGCGTGTGACAAAGCAGAAATAAAAGAGCTTAGAGCCATGGTTGAGCAGCTGCAAGAGCAGGACCGTCTTCGCGCTATACAAATGGAGCAGCTGAATCAATGTTTAGTGGAGTACGTGCATAGGCATGGTTCCTTCCCTTCGTCGTCTGGTGCTTCCGGAGGTGAGGATAATGCTTGTCGGGTATGATGATTATTGTCTTTGTGTTTGGTTATTGTATATATTGACTTTGAGGTGGTAAGGATTGTGTTTGATGGTTGTTGTGTATATATTGACTTTGAGGTAGTGAGGTTTAAGTGTTTGCATTGTATATTTTGACTTGAATATGTATTGGAGTTGGTGTTGGTGAGGGTTTTGTTGTTTATGTATATATTGACTTGTAGTTTGGTTTGACAATGTAATATTTGATGCTAATTTTTGGTTGTTTATATTGTTTGTGGTATAATGTGTTGGATATGTGATATATATGTGAAATGTAGTGGAAATGGAGTGGAAATGGATATATATATATTGATTAAGTGTGGCTGGAAGGCGAATGACTTGCTGTTATAAAAAATATTCACCCAGATTAGCAACGGCTACAAACGGCTGTTTGGTCATTTTATTGCAACGGCTTCCAATGGTTATTTGCCATTAGTAGCTGTTGGAAATGCCGTTGGAAATGCCCCGCAGCTTCTGTTGGAAGCCATTGGAAAGCATGGACGCTATTCCAATGGCTTTTCCAATGGCTACCAACGGTCGCCAACGGCTTGGAGCCGTTGGAATAGCCATTCTCTCTTGTGGTGTTAGACATAGTTTTGTGAGACGTGCTCACATGACTTTCCAAAATCATTTCATAATAATAATTCAATATTATTACATGTTATAAATCTTTACTTCTATCAAACACCGTATAACTTTAAAATATTTATAATAGTATACATCAATAATGAAATTCACTTTACAACTTAAATAAATAAATGTACACAAATTGCAAATCAAATTCAACATCAGCAAATTTAAATTATCAAATAAACACAAGAGGCTATTTAAGGGTACTCAGCGGAAAATAACAATTCTGTTGTGCACTTTGATAAAACAAATCGAATATGAAATAACAAACAAAACCACCATATAATATCAAGCCATACGAAATAATAAATACAAATGCTACTGGATGGACAAAGTCCTTTCGTCCTTGCTACTCCAACCATTTTATAAGCTTGAAAGAATTAAGTGAAAAGTAAATATAATTTCAGAATAATAAATACGTCCCTTAATGATTACTCCCCAGTAATCATCCTATATATATATAATAAAATACAATATCGCTTATTATAGAAAATTACCGAACGCATCTAAGGGCATGGTCTCCTTAGTCTCATCTAAGGTCTTGACTCATGTCTCTTATATATGATATATTGTTCTAAATCTGCCTTGATACCATTTTGTGATACCTTACATTCATACCTATAATATCCAAGAGTATTACAGAGTAATACTGTCAGATAATACGGAAAATAAGGCAATATGGGGTACGCACGTGAATATTCTCTTAGACTAATACTGGTACATAAATATCAAATATAACACTCATTAGGATGTAAACTGTGTCGGTACAAAACAATAAACACGTGTGCCTCCAGGACAGAACAATACACAATATATAGTAAATCACAGAGAACACAGAGTCAATCGCATCGATAATATATAGTATTTAATGCAACAATTTTTTTGAAATGGTACTTTATATACAAAAAATCACTGCAACAACATATCACATGTCAATAAACGTTCGAATCACGCTACATGGGTTTTGAACTTGTGACCTCTCACACCAAAGTCGAATCGCTTAACCACTAGGACAATGGTGCTTGTCTGATACAACAAAGTTAAAAGAATACAATACAATTCAATGTCAATTATATATATATATATATATATATATATATGTGCGGTGAATCAATATCATACAAATATCAGGTAATCGTCCGAATATAATACTCCTCTATGCCCAAAGTAAACAAATGCTAGTCGAGTCGTCCCTGCACCTGAAATGTCTCGAACTGACCCGAGCATTATAAAATTACACACAAGTCAGACTATTGTCTAATTAAGGATACATAATAATAAAGGAAGCACAATGTAATCACCAAATAATAAGTTATATTTATATGTATGACCATAAATAGTCGTCAAGGTATCACATTACCCAAACAACTCAAATCCAAAATAATCAATAATGAGACATCCTCAAACGAAGTCAGGCAGTAATGAAACAATGCCCCTTTATCTCTCTCAATCTCATATTTTGGTTGAAATCTTCAAGTTTTCTATAATGATCTGATTTGAATTGGCGATTCTCGCTTTTAATTTTTGTTGATATTGTTTAGATCAGGTTGCTCTTGCTTTCTTCATTTTGATAATTTATTTGATGAATCTAATGTAGAAAAGTGAAATTTTGGATTTGGGAATTAATGACGGCTATTGGATGAAGAACGAAGAGATTAAAATGTGGTATACGTAATTTTCCTTCCTTTTTAAACCCTAATCCCAAAAATCTAACCCTAGGCCCAGTTGGGCCTTTATCTTTTTTGGCTAAAATGCATGTTATTGTAAACAATCTGTATCTTCTTCAACCGGTATCATTTCTAACATTTCGTATATGAATTTGTAGTAGAAACTTCTTAATACAACGGTTAGATTTCCCAAGTTCCTTAAAAATTTTAAATTTGCTTATGTATTTGATGTAAAATTACCAATATCCCCTTTTAAGTTAATTAATTATTTTTATTAATAGTCCGAGGTATTACAAACATTATAAAAAACTAAATGGTAGAGTAAATCTGATTCGCAAATGGAAGCTCTATAGGTTATGTGACAACCCACCTCTATACCCATAACATCCAAGAGTATTACAGAGTAATACTGTTAGAATACGAAGGATAAGGCTATATAGGGTATACACATAAATATTTTCTAGGACTAACACTGGTACGTATTAAAATTTCAAATATAAACTCATTAGGACATACACAGTGTCAGTATAAAACAATAAACACGTGTGTCTCCAGGACAGAAATATAAACAATATATAGTAAATCATAGAGAATATAGGGTCAATCACATCGATAATATATAATATTTAATACAATAAAGTTAAAAGAATACAATTCAATTTAATGTCAATTATAAATACATATACATACAGTGAATCAATATCATACAAATATTAGGTAATCATCCAAATATAACACTCCTTTATGCCCAAAGTAAAGAAATGCTGGTCGATTCGTCCCTGCACCTGAAATGTCTCAGGATGACCCGAGCATTATCAAATAACACACGAGTTAGACTATGTTTGATCAAGGGTATATAATAATAATGAAAGCACAATATAATCACCAAATAATAAGCTATATTTTTGTATATGACCATAAATAGTCATCAAAGTACCACATTACCTAAATAACTCAAATCCAAAATAATCAGTAATGAGACATCCTTAAGCAAAGTCGGGCAGTAATGAAACAATGCCCCCTATCTCTCTCAATCTCATATTATAATAATATCAATATCAAATCAATAAAATCAATAAGAAAGGTATGAGCCAGCTCATAATAATTTCGAAATGTGAAAAATCATATATCTCAACCCACAACCCTTGGAGAGACGAAACTCTCGATTGAAAGGTCCTAAGAGATAGAAATAACAAATCAATAATAAGCAGGTCGTTTGCCAAAGAAGGATACTGGGTTGATCATACTCT
Organism: Allium cepa; assembly: GCA_030765085.1. Taxonomy (NCBI): domain Eukaryota; kingdom Viridiplantae; phylum Streptophyta; class Magnoliopsida; order Asparagales; family Amaryllidaceae; genus Allium; species Allium cepa. Next base: position 562,679,958 of record CM060938.1, read on the forward strand.
GGACACAGTCTTAGGTATATTCTTATCTATACATAATATATGTTTATCTACTACCCATATACAAACTCATAAATCCGTATATTTCGAAACCAAATAGGAGATTGGCATCATGTCTTCTTGCTCCAAGAGCCACATGTGGTCCATATGACACGACTCCTACAACCATCGATTACCATTACCTCTCCCTCTCGATATTATGACAATGATCCACCATAGGCTCAACAATATTTAGTCTCTTCAGCTGTGACTACTGACATGTGCCTCTATATGGTAACTGACTACTGACCTATGCGACATAAGGGGTAACCAACTATCAATCTCATGATGCGCATCAAATCAATAATAACAGTGTCGTGAATCAGGGGCGCAACCCTACGATCAGGCAGCCAAGGTGGACACTGGCCAATCTGGTTCACTTCCTGAACATGTAGGGAGTCGGACTAAGGTAGATATACATTTAATGTACACAAATTATGTGGCTAACCAGTTGCCTCCATATTTGCTCACCACAACGAGTCATACACAACACATAGAACATACACAACATAACCTCACATGAGTATCGTCTATGAGAAAAGAATAACTGAATAAATAACACAACGGCGTACCATATCACCATGTGTTACTAGTCTATTTCTTCAGTACTCATACATCACACTCTTCCCTCTTTCATATTTTATATAACGAGCCCAAAGAATAACTGGAAAAGTGTTACCGAAAGTTCCATACCAGACGGCATCACTAAACTTTTTATTCAGATTATTCGTCACATAGTATAAAATGGCATAAAACCACATAGAAGATTGTCATCACCATATCATATTAAAATCATCAACCATATCAATATCAACGGTGAATCACTTATATAATTTAATTGAATACGAGAAAGTAAGTATAAACCAGAAAAGTAATCTAAATTAAATTAATCGAAATGTATTTATAGATATCTATATTTATAAAGTAAACAAAATAATATTCAGTAATAAGTCGTTTGTATTATATACATATAATAGAACTAAAATTTAAAGCTTGGAAATAAATTATAAATATATATATTCACAACTAAACTAAATAACCAATTAAATCTAAATATAAAACTTTCATTTAAATAATTTATCATTTTCTCAAATTTTTTAAACTTATATAATAATTTAGTGTTTCCAAATTACATTTGAAAATCGTTTTTCTTTTATTTTAATAAAATAAGGTAAATGGTATCGTCAGATAGAACATTTGAAAATTATTCCATAACTTCCTATAACTTAACACAATTATAAATTATTATAAAAACTTCCAAACCCATTTTATACAATTATTTATAATCATTTTAATACATATTTGAAACTTGAATCTTATTAAAATCTCATTTATTGTACTTTAAATATTACTACATATCCTTTAAAGACCAATAGATACATATATACATATATACATATACATACATATATATGTGTGTGTGTGTGTGTGTGTGTGTGTGTGTGTGTGTGTGTGTAAATACACAAAAACAGAAATTGTAAGAAATATCCATGCCAAAAATAAAATAAAATTAAAATAGCAATTAAGAAACATAAAAGAAAACGACGCATTCTAAAGAAATAAAATTATAAATTCATGCAACAATATACATCATCACATACATAATACATACATAAGTGCATCTGCAGGTAGGAATAGGTTGAAGAAAATAGGTTAAACGTGTGAAACATATGACTATACTGAATCTCCCTTTCAAGCAATAACAACAGAAAATAAAAATGCAGGCATGCATTCTATCTCAAACCCATACAACCTATATGAAAGAAATGAAACATAGGAAATTATGATAATTTATTAATTCCAGTTCCCAAAGTTCATAGCTGTAGGAAAAATTAAATATTCGTACACCTTCTATGAGGACCCATCTTTTTGGACGATTTAAATCGACAATAAACCAAATATGTCTAACTCATACCATTCAAAAGGGCAGATTATCAATGGGGTTTAATAAGAAAATAAGAGAAAGAAGAAATGCAAAACACTGAATGTCGCAATGGAATGACAATATATAATAATAACATAAAAGGTTCATGAAGCTGTTTTACAATAAATTTAACTTTCATTTTACAACATAATATGAGTAAAATCAAAAAACATACCAAAATAATGCAGCGGAACAATAATAGTAAATACGGTATAGCAAACTCTATCTTCGTCTTCAACGAATAATGTTTTCAAACACTGAAATACTCAGGCTGACCCGAGCGTAATGAAAAGACAAAACACTCGAGTCAAAACTAAAATTTATTATATAAGTTAAATCAATAACAAGTAAAATATTCGTGTATAGCTTCAGAGATGTTTATGGTATTTTCCATCTTCTATCATGTGTACACGATGAGTGCAATAACTTAAGAGATGTTACGGGATTTTCCATCTCCTAAGGATCCATCAAACTATCTATATACAGTAAGATACGCTATATATGTATTATCCATCAGTAAAGTAAAGTATTAAAATAGCATTAAGGCTTTACATTGATCCCTCTTAACACATTTTTAAGCAGGTAGTCTATGCAGGTCCTATAAGACAACCAATAACGTCGGTAGCCAGTGAATCCCCTATAGGTACCATACTAAAAAAATAGTAGTGCACTTGTATAAGAATAATCCTATGGCAAGGCACATGATTTATTGCCCAAGATAGGTTCTACCAATTTCCCCTTCCTAGTTGGTTGTAACACATCGCAGCAACGACAGTCGACCGAGTCCATCACCCTTAAAATCAAATCAAGGTGCACCGATCGAGTCAAAATCAATACAGTGATACGAACGGTTGATGACCCCTAAATGTAGTTAACCCTTTCGCAAGACATAGGCTCTTGTTTTAGTCATTTAGAATTGACACAAGTGTCGGGGTCATCCATCATCGTTCTCTTTCTTCATTCCAGTAAATGCCGCCAATTCAACCCCTACATTCTGGATAACATCCACTGCGTACACGGTTATTAAAGTTGTTCCCGTAGAATAAAAGAGAGTATGCCATTCTTCTGGACCGGTCTCTTTAATAACCAATTGTTCATTTTAAACACCGATTGGTTCTTTTAAATTTCAAGAACAAGTCATACTTCACATCAAATTCACTTTAAAAATCATTTTGAATTCAAAATAGGTTTTATCTTCATATCAAAACATTCGTAGCTAAATCAATGATTTAAATCTAAATAGTTCCCATTTTTAAAACAGTTTGAATATTGAAAATAGTTTGAATAATTAAAATAGCTTAAATATTGAAAAATAGTTTTTAATAATTAAAATGGTTTGAATATTGAAAAATAGTTTTGATAATTAAAAACAATTTGAATATTGAAAATAGTTTGAATATTAAAATAATTTGATTATTAAATAGTTTACATATTAGAATAGTTTATATTAAAACAAAACCGCTTTTGACTTTGTTCTCTTTAATGGGGACCATTCCCACTTCCCCATCTCCCGCTTCTTCGTACCTTCCTCCCTAAACTGCATACCATCTAATCTCGCCTATCTTTACCTCTCTGATCCTTGTGCCTCCTGCCCTCGATCCTCCCACAGCTCATCTGCCTTGTTCTTCTATCCCTCTATCCCATCCTCAACCGTTGTTATCTTCAGCTTTTCCTCCCTCCCCATCCTCTCTTATTTCATTATCGTGGAACTCCCTCTTTAAATCCAAACCTTGTAATTTGGGTTCCTACCGCCCCTAAGATATTCCTTTAGAATACTCCGGTGGTGTGCTTGTACCATCAAAGGGAATCATCCAGGCTGGAAATGACATATGGAAAGATTTCTTAGTGGGCTTATTCCTTGACAAGCCACTCTCTTACTCCACAGTCATATATCACCTAAAAAGGTGTGAAGGCTTAAAGGGGAAGTTTCAGTTAAGTCTGACGGTTTTGTGTTCCTATTTAACCTTTCTTCTATGGACGATCGATGGAGGATTGCTGAAACTGGTTCAATAATAATGAGAAACAAGCTTTTCATAATTAAGTCTTGGGATGCCGCAGTTGTTAATAATTGTGGAACCATAAGATCTATCCCTGTGTGGATTAAACTTAATAACATCCCTCTCTACGCTTGGTCACACTACGGAATCAACTGGCTTGCTTCAAGAATTGGAATTTTTTTATGTATGGACGAATCTACAGAAAAGCTTGAGAGAATTACCTTTGCCAAATGTATGGTCGAAGTTAATCCTGACCAGCAATTACTAGATCGGTTTCTGGTGAAATTGCTAGATAGAAGTGACCAAATGGTGCAAGTAAGCTATCTTTGGAAATTAGAAATATATGTCAGATGTAAAGAATTTGGGCACACTGACTTTTCTTGCCTTTCTGGCAAATTGTAATGATAATAAAGAAAATAGTCGTGAATCTGGTAATATTGAACAAACAGAGGCACAAAACAGAGATATTGAAGTTATGAGCAAAGCAGTCAGGACGAAACAAGTGTGGAGTAAGGTATCTCACTATAAGAATAATGATAAAGGCAGTAAATTGTAGAAGAAGAAGTCAACTAAAGTTCGGGAAAATGAAGATGATGAAATAATAAATAATTGTGTAAAATTAGTTAGGGAAGATGGTATTGAGAATAACGAATGTAATGATCATGCTTCAATTCAAAATCAATGTATAAGCATGCTGAACACATCAAATAGATTTACTGTTTTACAGAATGGAGAAAGTGTGGGGGTTGGAAATGAGGAAGTAAGTGATAACGAAAATGTCTTAGAGGATGGTGAATTTTTGGATGTTGGTCATGTTTTAAATAGGATGAGAACCGGAGGTAATGAGGAGTTGTGTTTTAACCAAGGTTCAAAATTCCATTTTCCGTTTCCGTTCCGGTCATTAGTTATTTTAAAATTTTCGGTTCCGTTCCGGTATTTTAGGAAGTTCCGCTTTGATTCCGGTTTTCTAATTCCGGTACCTTTTTAGTTTTATTTTGCTATATTCGCTAATAAATATCCAATACTATCATAAATTTATAGTACATTTTTTATATTACATATAAAATATATACTTTAATTAAAAAACCATTGTTTAAGATTTTGTGTTATTCATTTGAGATTTTAAAATTTTGATCAATTTTGAAAATATTGAATTTTTTATTATGATTCGATATAAATTAACAAAAGAATAACAGTTTTTTTAATGAAATTACATGATTTCTTGTCCATTTATTTATTGCTCCATTTAATTTGTTTTTCTTTTTTAATTACTATATATTTTTTATAATTTTTTTCAATATTTAAAAAGAAAATCTGAAATTTGGACCGAAACCGGAATTTTAACCGGATTCCATTCCGGTTATGAGCAGAACCGGAACGAAATCACCGGAATAACCGGAATTCCGCCGGAATTTTGATCCATGGTTTTAACCTAAACATTGGAAAGAATAATCAATGCCATAAGCTTGTGCACGTGCACACTGAAACTGGGAATGATCTTATAAATGACAGCGTGTCAACTCTTACTGCTCATGGGAATCAGTAGCAAAACATAAATACACATAGTTGTGGAGGAATAAATGATGTTATCAATGAAGTAGCTGAAATAACTTTTTGTGAGTGGCTTAAAACACAACTGAAAGTTGTGTTTTCCATGCATGCACAAACAGTTCCAACAATATCATTATCAACTTGTAAATCATCGCCAACCTCTCCATCCTCTTCTTCCGTAAATATTCTCCTTGAACCAACACCTCAAATTGTATCACCTTCCTTTCATATGTCAACAAATCACAACTTTCTGGTTGGGTGGACCTCTGACAAACATTGCCCCAGTCCTCCCTTCCATTGCTGATTATCAGCTGGTCAAAAATGTTAATGTTAAAAGCAAGAAAAAGAAACGGCCATCATTATCAACTCTCAGTGAATTAACTGCCAATTCAAACCCCATATCTCATGCAACCAGGAGCAAAAAAAATCTTATCCATCAATCTCTATAGTTTTTATGATGATACCAAACCTTGGAGTAGGAATATTAGAGGAGCACATAATCACCTAAAACTTGATTAGGTTAAAAACATCATCAATCTTCATGATCCTAAACTTATTGCCATTCTTGAAACAAAACTCAATCTTCCCTTAACCATCCATGTAGCTAGCTACATCAACTCTTCTTGATCTCTGAATCATAACCTTAACAACGCCAAATATAGTAGGACTCTTGTTCTACATGATCCAACCACTTTCTCCATGGCAAAAATCATCTCTTCTGGACATTATATTCACTTTCATGTTACAAGCTCCTATCACTACTAGAAAAACAGTAAATTCCAACGCTCCTGTTCCAACGGCCGCCAACGGCATTTCCAACGGCTTCCAACGGCTTCCAACGGCTCGTTAATTTTTTACGTAGCCGTCTTAAACCGTTAGAAACCGTTGGAAAATAGTCGTTTGCGGCCGTTGAAAGCCGTTGGAAAATTTCCTGCATATTTCCAGAGACCAACCTTCAGCTTATTATTCATCTTCTCAACCGAAAATTACCCTCAAATCCACCATTCCATCATCTCCAATCTTCATTTGCCGGCCCAAACACCATCCCAACAACCCCCGACGCCATCTAGAAGCTACTCCGGCACATCTCCACCGTTCTAGCTCTCCAAATCGGTAATTTTCCTAAAGCTAATATTTAGGTTTTTTTTGATTTAGGGTTTAATTTGAATGTTGATTGATTCCTACTTGTTAGTGTATGCATATTACATTATATTATCCTCTAATTGCAACCATTATAACATAATGAACAAGTTATTATAATTGATTGAAAATTTTGTAATTTAAGATATTGCATTAGTTTATGTTATTTGGTTAGTATATTAAACGTATGTGTGTGATAGAGTTTATTGCATTTGGAAGCCGTTAAAATGGATATTTCGTATGTGCGAATACGAGCTTTGTATTTGTGTGAACACGCAAATCAATTTAGTTTATAAATGAATTTTGTGTACAAATTTAGCGTATAAAATGAATTTAGTACTTATGTAATAAAACGGTAAAATATAAACCAATATTAATTAAACGAATTATATATTCGAATTTAATATAAACATATATTTAAATCCTTAGATATTATTCGGCCCCGTCTGACAAGTGTTGTATATGATCGTTTTAGGGATATTCGTTTTTTCCACAAAACGGACAACTCTATTCATCTGATACATCATTTGTCGGATTTGTCCCAGTATTGGACAAGTTACAAACACTATAAAGTAATTATATTCCGTCAATCATATCACTTTAAACGGTTCACAAAATTTCGACGGCATTTCCTTTACGTTCCTTGTGTACACGCATTTGTGTACGATACAAGGAACACGGGGGAAATACTGCAGAAATTTTGTGAATCGTTTAAAACGATATGATTTACGGAATATAATTACTATTGTGTTTGTAATGGGAAGTAGGATGACCGACCATCAAAGAAAGACACATAAGTGGCAATGAAACAATAGTTGCTTATTTAAAATATTCAGTTTGTGAAATAAGCAGTTTGCGGCCGTTGGAAATTTTCGTGCAAAATTTAAAATGAATGATTTATAACATTTTTACTCTATCATAGGTTTTCTAGTAGGGAAACATGGTCAATTACTTTAATGATCGGAGCTGGATGTATCAAAGAAGGGAAACTAGTGGCGCAATAAGCGAACATTTTCTAAAAGGGGTATAAGTGTTCATCGAATTTTCTATAAGTAATATTGCAAAGGATGAAGAAATTCGTTGTCCGTGTAGTAGATGCAAATTATTGAACTATTTAGAACCGAATATGGCTAAGGTTCATTTGCGCCAATTCGGCTTCGTACCCAATTATTTGCTGTGGGATCGTCATGGAGAAATTGTAGCCCCTAATAATCAAGAACAGTCGGTGGAGGTCATCAGCGAAGAAGGTAGTACGAATCTCATAGAACATATGGTCGAAGATGCAGCACGATCAATGTTCCCTACCGCTGTAATTGATAACGACGATATTAACGTCGAAGAGGAACCAAATATTGGAGCCAAAAAAATACATGATTTATTGGATCATGCTAAAAACCCCTTTGGAATGGATGTTTAAGCGACTCTCAATTATCGGTAACTGCAGAATACATTGCAATGAAATCAAAATACAACCTTACAGAAGATGGATTTACGGCTATTGTGCAAGCTGCTAAATGTCATATTCCATCCGATAATTTAATGTGCGAAAATTATTATGAATTGAAAAAACTTATGTCATCTTTCGGTTTGCCATATCAAAAAATAGATACATGTCTAAAGGGTTGCATGTTGTATTGGAAAGAAGACATCAATCTTAGAAATTGTAAAATATGTAATCAGGAAAGATACAAATCTAGGAAAAAGAAGGGAAAAGAAGTTCCGTACAAGCGTATGCATTATTTGCCCCTCACCCCTAGACTTCAACGATTATATGCATCATCTGTGACAGCGCATCATATGAAATGGCACAGTGTGAGAACACCTCAAGAAGGTACGTTGACACACCCAGCCGATGGAGAAGCATGGAAACATTTTGACAAGAAATTTCCCGATTTCGCAGCGGAGAGCCGAAATGTTAGACTAGGTTTATGTACAGACGGCTTCTCACCGTTTCTCAGTTTGGTTCTAAATATTCATCTTGGCCCAATAATCACACCTTACAATCTACCTCCGTGGATGTGTATGAAAACTCCATATATGTTTCTCACGATTGTCGTCCCCGGTCCTGATGATCCGACACAGGGCATTGATGTTTACTTACAACCGTTAATCGAAGAGTTGAAAATATTATGGTATGAAGGAGTTGAAACATACGACATATCAAAAAAGAAAAAATTTCGGATGTTCACTTCTTTGTTATGGACTATTAGCGATTTTCCTGCATATGCAATGCTTTCGGGTTGGAGTACGGCCGGTCGTTTTGCTTGTCCTTATTGCATGGAAGAAACACGAGCATTTTCTTTGCCAAATGGGAAGAAAATTTAATGGTTTGATTGTCATCGATGTTTTCTTCATATTAATCACCCTTTTAGAAGAGACAAAAAAAACTTCATAGCTAATAGACATGAGACTCTACGACCACCAACGGTTTGGTCAAGCGAGGATATATATGAACTTGTAAAAGATTATCCAAAGATACACGAGACCGGACAACAAGAAGAAATTCAAGGTAAATCGACGTTTCATAATTGGTGCAAACAAAGTATATTCTGGGAATTGCCTTATTGGAAAAATCTATTAATCCGTCATAACATTGACGTGATGCATAACGAAAAAAACGTATTTGATAATGTGTTTTATACAGTTTTGAATGTGAAGGGCAAGACTAAGGACGATTTGAAATCTAGACGTGATATAGAGCAAATATGCAATCGTCCTGAGCTTCATATGACTCACGGCAATAAAAAACCCAAAGCATGCTATGAACTAGACAACAACCAAGTTAAAGTACTGTTACAATGGGTGGAAGGATTACGATTTTCCGATGGAATTTCCTCTAATCTTCGTAGATGTGTCGACTATAAAAATGGGAGACTGAGTGGAATGAAAAGCCATGATTGTCATGTAATGATGGAAAATTTGTTACCCATCGCTTTCAAAGAATTGTTACCAGTAAAAGTTTGGACGGTAATAACAGAACTTAGTTTATTTTACAAGGAGCTTTGTTCAACTACGTTAAAAGTTGACCGTCTACTTAAACTTGAAGAAGAAATTCCTATACTGCTCTGCAAACTGGAGAAAATATTTCCTCCGGGTTTCTTTAATGTAATGGAGCATTTACCTATTCATCTTCCATATGAAGCACGTCTTCGAGGTCCTGTGCAATATGGATGGATGTATCCATTCGAAAGGTATGTTACTATATTGAGTATGTAAATGTTGATTTAAGTATAAATATAGTAGTTAATACTTAACCCAAATATTTTTATTAGGTACTTAAATCATTTGAAGAAAAAAGTGAGACAAAAAGCTCGAGTTGAAGGTTCTATTTGCAAATCATATATCGAAGAAGAAGCTTTTTTCTTTTTCTCTCATTATTTTAAAGACCATGTGAACTTATCATTTGTAAGTGTTCCACGTAATGATGATCAGGCCGTTGAACAAGCTTCTTCTTCTGAATCAGTATTATCTATTTTTAAATAATATGGCCGACATGCTGGCAAAAGTGAGGAAGTATGGCTAGATGATAAAGAATACCATGTAGCACACACATATATTCTTCTTAATTGTCCTGAAGTTGCACCATTTGTTAGGTAATTAGCACATTTCAAGTTTTGTTAAATTTAATACTACACGTGTGAATAAATAATAATGTAATATATCATGTTTGTGTTTGCAGTATTTATGAATCACAAAATCCAGGTGGCCATTTAAGCAAAGATTTCAGTACTTGGTTTTCGAAATACGTTTCTGATCCCACAAATAATGTGCTCGATAAAGGACTGAAACATTTGGCGTTTGGACCGAAAAGAAAAGTTAATACGTATCCAATATATTTTGTTAATGGATATAAATTCAACACCAAAGAATACGGTGCTGAAAAATTAACAAACAATACCGGTGTATTTGTTAAAGGCAGTGATGACCCTAATAATCATATAAATGATTTTTATGGCGTGTTAACTCAGATATTGCAGTTGACATATTTTACAAGACCCGTGGAGGATGTTTATTTGTTTAGATGCAACTGGTTCAGCAATGTTCCAGGTTCTGGTATTAACGTTCATCCAAAATATAATCTTATAGAAATTAAACATACCTCGCGTTATCAAAAGTACGACCCATTTATACTAGCCAAACAAGCCCTACAAGCTTATTATGCCCCTTATCCATCTCTAAAAAGGAATAAAGCAGATTGGTCTGCGGTTTTTAAAACCAAAGCAAGATTTACGTTTGATGGACAAAATATTCCAAACGAACAAGCCTATCAAGCAGATCTGGAGGAAAATGCTGAAATAGCAATTACGGACGATCAAACCGATTTTGGACCTTTAAATGATGCGACAAATCTATTAGTCGAAGCATTTGAGAGTGTAGAGGAACACGACATAGAGCACGAAACCGAGTCTGAATCAGAAAACGATGAGGACGACTGAGTAATATCCGGTAATTTTTAAAAGTATTCACATTACATTGATCTCTGATTAATAATGCATTTATCTAATTTATACAATTTTAATGACAATAAGTGTATACTCACACACTCAACACGTACACAACATGACACATTTGTAGCATATTGTATTACATTTTTTAATGGTTCATCATATCATGATTATTATAATGTGTATATGTATGTATATATGGCAGGTATATATATTATGTCCGGTTCCGGTTCTGGTTCTGGGTCTCGGCGACGTGGCTCTTCACGTCATATTGGAGAGAGTAGTGGTGAGCCACCAGCTCGGCCACTTGTTTACTTACAGCCTAAGGCTGATGAGACGTAAGTATCATAATTAGCGAGCATAGCATTTTATTTTTTTAATTGTACATGATATATCTACAATTGTCTAAAGTTCAATTTTATATTTAACGCAGTGGATTTGAGTTGGAGCCATCCAAAGTGGTTCTGAGCATTTCGAAGCAGGCGTACATGGCTAGGATGACCGATTGCTGGCCCAAGTGGGGCAAGATCCCCGACGACGTGAGAGAGACGATTTGGCAAGATTTTCTGGTAAGTTTATACCGCTTTACAAGATGATTAATTAAATACAAATAAATAATTAGTAATATTTTCTCATTGTACAGGGCGCCGTAGATTAGCAAGAGCCTGACGTCAATTTAGTTCAGCGACACTGGAACTCCAGGATCGCGAAGAACTATAGAGAGACTATGTCGGAGATTAAAAAAGTAGGAAAGAAGCCCAAGTGGATGAGCGCGACTGTATGGGAGAAATGGGTTGATTGGTGGAACTCCGAGGAGTTCAAGGTAAATCTACAATAAATCTCAGCATTTTTTTACTGTTTAATAAATAATTAATCATTGTAAATTTGCAGGAGGAGTCAGCTAGGAACTCGGCAAACAGGAGCAGGAATCCTGTATCACACCGTGGAGGCTCCAAATCTTCCCAGCATCACCACGAAGATTTGGTAAATTTATCTATTATCACATTTGTATATTGATCAGTTCAGTAATTAGTTATGTACAGTTAAATTATCCAAATTATCTATTGCAGGAACGAGCTCGTGGAGGCTCTGTTGGCTTAATGGACGTGTTTGCTCACACCCACGCGTCTAGGCAAGTAGATGAGGCTGGAAATATCATATGTCAGTGGGGTGAGCAAGATAGGGCGACCGAGGTATATGTATGCATTTTTTAATTTTTAATACTTACACCGATAAGTTTATTAATTTCTAGCTACGCAAAATAATTACATGCTACTATTTTTCAACTGAAATTATTTTTTTTCATTATAGTCGAGGTTGCAGGAGGCACAGGCTTATGCGCTTGAGCAGTCTGGTCATGATGCGCTGACACAGGAGGAGCAGGATAACATTTTTACCGCTGTTATGGATCCGGCGCAACGGAGTAGACGTTTTGGCTTCGGGAACCTAACGGTAATTAATCCTTTTACATATGTACAAAAAATCAGCGTTTAGATATATAATGTTATAATATTGTATATGCTGAGACAACCCTTTTGCTATTAATTTTATTTGCAGGCTCGACAGGCTCGACAGGCTCAAAAAGACCGAGACAAAGAAGAAATCAAGGAGCTTAGAGCTATGGTTGAGCAGCTACGGGAGGAGAATCGTCTACGAGCCATCCAGGTGGAGCAGTTGGATCAAAAGCTTGCGCAGTATTTGCAGAATCATGGTACCCTTCCTTCGTCGTCTGGTGCTTCTGGAGGCGACGAGGATCCTTGAGGAGATATGTTTTTGAGTATTTGTGTTTGAACAATGTATATATTGACTTGGAGATGTTTTGATGTTGATGGTGATGTTGTATATATTGGTACGGAGTGGGTGAGAAGTATTTTGGTGGTATGATCATGGTTTAGTGACATTTGTTGATGGTATGTACGTTGATGGTATATTTTGTGATGTTTGATCGGTTTGGTTTGTTTATATTGGTGTTTTATTGATTTATGTGCGTTGTTTGTATTGATATTGATATATGTATGTGGAATTGATTGGAAATGGAATGGAAATTGAATGGATTGGAAATGGTATGGTGGAAGGTAAATAGGCTTGCTGTTGTACAGCAAAATAAACCCAGTATTTCCAACGGCTTCCAACGGCGTATTGGCCATTTTATTGTAACGGTTTCTAACGGTTTCCAACGGCTATAAGCCGTTAGCGGCCGTTGGAAACGCCGTTGGAAATGATCCGTTGTTTCCGTTGGAAAGCGTTGGAAGTCGTGGGATATATTCCAACGGCTATTCCAACGGCTTCCAACGGCGGCCAACGGCTAAAAGCCGTTGGAATAGCCGTATTATCTTGTAGTGTATCCTATCTGTTCCTTCTACCTCACTATAATTTATGTAGATAATTCCACTGTCTCGAGGAAAATTCTTCTAAAAACCCTTCCCCATTTAAGGCAGGATACTCACCCATGGCTTGTCATAGGTGATTTCAATAATTGTCTTAATTTAGATGATAAACAAGGTGGCCTTCCCCTACTGCCTAGGGATATCCAAACTCTTAACATTGCTACCTCTGATTCAAATCTCATCAAAATGATATCTTTTGGTGCTAAATTCACATGGAACAACAGAAGTACGAGTGAAGTTAGAACTTTCTCAACTATTGATCAATGTTTCTAAAACTATTGCTTCAATTCTCTCTGGCCAACTCTATCTGTGCATATCCCTTATCCAATCTTGTTTGATCTATCCCCTCTAATTTTTTCTTCTGGTTGTCCTAAAGTTAAAGAGAAAAGAAGTTTTAAATTTCACAACGCGCAGATTGATACCCCTGAATATGATACTATTGTTAAATCAGCTTGGTCTACTGGATGCTATGGTAACCCAATGCATATATTTTGCAGGAATTTAAAAAATGTGAAGGTTGTGCTAAGATCATTGGCAAATAAAAATTTTGGTGATGGATCCATCCAAACAGCCAATCCAAATTAAGGAGAAGCTCATGGTGGCCCAAGAAAAAATGACGAGCAACCCAGATGATGTTGAAGAGGAAGGAAGGTTATTATCTCCCTCAACCATGCTCTTGATATTGAAAGTAACATGAAAAAGCAGTACTTAAATAACAAATGGTTGCAAGATGGTGATAGAAACACTGCTTTTTTTCATGCTTCTATCAAAATCAAGCAGGCTAGAGAACATATTCACTCTATTTATGGAGAGGATGGTTGTCATTATTCTTCTCTTGATCAGGTGGATAATGCCTTCCTAAACTATTTCATTAAATACGTGGGTAACTCAACAAACTTCTCTCCTGATCTTAACATGATCAATGAATCCCTCTTTCAACTCTCAACTTTGTTCAGGCTACCATGCTGACCACAAAAGTAACAAATGAAGAAATAAAACTTACTTTGTTTTCTATGAATAAGAAATCTAGTGAGGGTCCTGATGGTTTAATGTCCAATTTTTCACAAACAACTTGGAAATGATTCAAAATGACTTTTGTAAATCCATACTTAACTTTTTTGATAAGTACAAACTGCTCAGTGAAGTTAATTCAACAAACCTTGTTCTTATCCCAAAGACATCTCAAGCTACTTCTGTTTGCTCCTTTAGGCCTATCTCTTGTTGCAATGTAGTATATAAGTGTATTTCTAAAATTCTAGCTTCAAGACTTTTTCAGGTGTTGCCTGACCTAATCTCCCGTAATCAAGTTGCTTTTTTTGCCAAGGAGGAATATTTTAGACAATGTTCTTCTTGCTCAGGAACTGCTTTATGGTTGTGGAAGAGCTAATGCAATCCCAGCCGCTATGATTAAATTGGGCATAAAGAAGGCATATGATTCTATTCAACTGGTCTATAATAGTTCGAATTATGGCTCTCGTGAGACTCCCTAAACCATTTGTTGGTTGGGTTTATGAATGTATATCAACTCCTAGTTACTCTCTCATATTAAATGGTCGATCTGTTGGCCATTTTAAAAGCAAGCAGGGTAGATGGCAAGGTTACCTAATTTCTTCCTATATCTTTATCCTTGTTTTAGAAGTATTTACTAGACTCATTTCTCATAAGTATTATAGCAATCTCATTAAGTTCCATCCCAGATGTAGGGATCCCCATGTCTCCACGCTTATGTTCGCTGATGATATAATGATCTTTATGAAAACTCATCTTCCCTTTATTGATTGCATATTTTCCACTTTGTATTCTTTCTCTAGCATGACATGTCTAAATCTTAATCACACCAAATCTAGCATTATATTCTTTGGAGTTCCTTCACATCTAGCTACAGATCTTTCTCAGTCTTCTGGCCTTCAATTGATGAACAATGATACGTCTTATTTAGGAGTGCCCCTCATTTCATCCAGGACCTCTTTGCTTTCTTGTCTTCCCCCCATACAGCAAAATAACTTCAACCATGAAAAGCTGGGCAAATAAATTCTTGCCTCAAGCTGGCCGCCTGATTCTCATAAAGTATGCCAGCTTCTCCAATGTGGTATACTGGGCTAGAGCATTCATCTTGCCAAATAAGCTTCTGAGGTTGATTAGAAGTGCTATGTTGAGGCTTTTTTGGAGTGGTAGTATGCATACGAAGAAGCCGTTGCCATGCTCTTTTAATTTATTTCAAATGCCTAGGAGTAAAGGAGGTTTAGGACTTAAGAATATTCTCCACTGGAATGTGGCTGCTTTCAGTACCTATTTTGACTCTATTCTTTCTAGGAGAGAGAGAGTGTGTGGGTAAAATGGACATGGGCCCATAGCACTAGAAGGAAGAAATTCTTGTGTGTGGATATTCCGTAGTCATGTAGCTAGACATGGAGACAACTGTTAGGCTTGAGATCAACTTTCCTTCCTTTCATTATGATGAAGATGTCAGTTACATCCACTGTTAACTTCTGGAATGAGCCTTGGGGTGAGAGTGGGTTGATTCAGTCCAAACTTACGTCTTATCAACACTTTGTCCAATCTCTAATTAGTAAGAAAGCTAAGGCATGTGATTCCATATTGGATGGCCAAATACAGCTAACATATTCATCTAATCAGATCATAAGAGCTGCTTGGGATCATCTGCAAGCTAACTCATTTCCAATAGTGATTAATGATCAAGTTGTTTGTAATGATAAGTCTCACTCTATTGCTTATGTATACAAGATGATATCCAAGATTGATTCATTGCCTTCTTGCAGGTGGAAAAAAATTATATGGAATACTGCTACCTCCCCAAAGGATAACCTAATGCTGTGGAAGGTGCTTAATCAGGCTTTGCTAACAAAGGATGTTATGGTTAGGTATGGTCTTAATCATGGCATGTTATATTTCTGTGGAGTACATAATGAAAGTTGCAATCATATATTCTTTGGTTGTGAAGTGAATCTCCCTTTATGGAGAAGGAAGATGATAAAAGCTGGAAATAACAATTTGTCAAATATTTCTGCAATGGCCTGGAATTCGATATATAATTAGACTAGGTGGAGAACTAGTGGAACTCAACTTGTAGTGTTGTGCCTGAAGAAAAACTTGACTTTAATATGGAGGGGGAGGAATCTCATTTGTTTTGAGAATAAAAGGAGAGGCACCGACATGCTTTGGAAAGTTTTAAAACATGAAGTGCTTTGTAGCGACCCAGGATTTTCGATCCTCGAAAATCGACATCAATACGTTCATTATATAATATATCGAATATTCAAGTGTTGGAAATACCAATTGCTAGGGGTAAAGGGGAAGAGATAGAAGAAAACAGAACAACAATACAGAATCTCACAATCGTAGCGGAACAATATATAATTGATAGCAAAATATCTTTATACAAAACAACTATAACTATTTTTCTACATTTCATCATCAGAGTACAATGATCATCAAATCAATTCTGGACAGTTATTATAACTTGTCCTCACAAGTGCTGACTATACAGTCTACACACACAACGAAAAACACATCAAGTACGCAGATATGCCTGGTTTCCTCCAGCCCGTCTCCTGAGTTCCCTTGTATTCTAACCTAATTTTTTAATACTCGTCTCACCTGACCATTATAATAAAATAGCACCTGAGTTGGTCTAGAAAATCAGCATAAGAAAACACACTCAATTTGATTTATTACTATTATCAAAATCCTTTGAAAAACAAAGGTATCTCGTAAGACCACCTCACACATAAAACGATGGAATTTTACCTTACGATAACCAAAACATTTTATATCAAAATCATCTAATATTATAATAGTGTCTACATAAAGTAAATTAGAAAATAGTTGAAATGCTTGCATCTTACGTTTTAGTATAGTTGGGTACAATCAAAACTGTACAGGCTCATAGTGGATATTGGATTCTATACAATGACTAGGCTACTTGAGTACCGTCTGTCATAGTACGTCTCTAGAAAAATGTACCGAGATCGTACCTAACGATCCCTATCAACACAGGACCGGTCTACCCCTTACTGGATAGTACCGAATACGTTATCACGCTGGGTGTTCCCACCCTTATCGAGCACTCTCTTTTTCCATGCACAACCATATCCATAATTTTAATATACATCCGACGGTGTTTAGAAAAGTGATGACATACCCTAATTGGGTGCGACCCACTTAGCCCTGTAGCATCACCCCTATTTTAGTCATTCCCGATTGATTAGGCTTGAGGCTACGTTGTACCTTTAGAATAGCATTCATACTTGAAATGGTAACACTGCCTTCCAGGCAATGATGCAATCATAGCATTCATCCATACAAGCGGTTCTGGGCCTGAACAAACCGAATATCCTTCCAAATCACCATCTCCATTGTCTTAGAGATATCATAATTCGTAACGCAATGGTTTCTGGATAATTAAATCTGGTCTGGATCTCTTCGAAACGATCAACGAATTTGGCCAATTTTGATAGTCGATTATTTAGCTATCAAATGGCATCCATAAGCAGTCACTAGGCCTTATTTATAAATTTTCAAAACATTTATTCCAAATATCTTTTCGAAGGTATATATATTCAAATGTATTCCAGTATTTCAACAATTGAAAACAAATTCAAATTCTTATATCCATAATAGGATATTTAAATCCATATCAACATTTAGAATATTTCATCAATCCCATTTATAATTCAACCCTTTAAGAATTATTTTTAAGATAATAATCTCGTAGTTAAATATTTCAAATCCTCCCAGTTTAACACTTAGGAAATTTTCATAAGCATATTTTTTTCCAAATCATTTTATTTCCAACACTCAAGAAATACTCCATTTATTTCCTATTTCTCACAAACCTTTACAAATATTATTTGTAAATTCCCTAACTCATTCCTAACGAATTTTATAAGTACCAGAATTCATTAATTTACTTCCTTTTAAATTTCCCAAAATCGAATCCACTTATCTATAATTCCAACTACCACTTCTTACTTCTTTTATGAATTTTATTTCAACTTTCGAAGTTTCTATATTTTAAAAACTTTGAAATTTTCCTTAAGTTTCCTGAACTCCATTTTGAGAATTTCTCTTATAAATCACACAAATTAAATAAACCTCGTTTACAAATGTCGAGAAAATTTATAAATAAACTTCAATCATTTCAAAACTATATATATAATATGTATTTTAAAAGAATAATAATTTATTCATAAAATATGTTTAAGCAATCATTTAAAATATCAACACTTTAAATAAAATCGATAACTCATTTCCAAATCACTTTTTTTATATTTGTATAACTAACTTTTTCTACAAATATTTTAATCTAAATAATAGTTTTAAAACTATATGGTTTAACAAATAAGAATCTCATTTTTTTTTAAAATCTTAAATTCTCGAAAAATTTATTTAAAAATCCAATATTCCAATTTTAATTTATAAATTCCTCTCGATTCATACTTCAGACTACATCTCAATTTCCTAATCACTCTCACACTCAAAAATAGATTCCATTTTTTCTTTCCAAATGATTTCCATAACCCGATATGTATTCACATTGTAAGTTTATATTTACAGTATATCAACTGATACCATTTCCCTTATTTATAAACATCATTTATAAATTTATAAACTTCTTTGAGTTTCACTTGTTCATAAAACTAATTCCATTTATAAAATCTCATTTTTCTAAATCCATTTCTAAATAAATTCCATTTATATTTCAAATCTATTTTCAATATCGATTTCAACTCCTTTTCATAATTTTCTTAATACCTTTTACAAATATCTTTATATAATTTATTTTAAAAATCTCTACTTAAACAATTTACGAATAGTTAAGTACATCCAAAATCAGATATACTTTTCTCCAACTTAATTTCCCTTAAAATAATCCAAATCCCAATATAAATATTATTATATCCAAAATTCCTTCAATTTAAAAAAATAATATTTATGGTATTTAAAATACCAAAATGAAGGCATGTGCTACTATAGCCTCCAACATTCAATCCACACAACAACATATAACATATTAATCAATTCCATCATATATTACTATATATGAAAACAATCAATATATATATATATATATATATTCTAAGGAATCCAGTTGATCCCTCCAACCAATTTTCCTGCATCCACATATGTTAGATAACACGAAATACCAATCCCGCTTCGAGACGAGATAGAGCGGTAGTATAGGGTTATCCGCTATTATGTGGGGCACATAGGATCTCATCCGCTCCAATAGGTGGGAAATATCCAACTACTAATATACATACCACTGTATGTATATATATATGAATATCATCCAAATTGGCAATAATTTATAAATTTAATCAGGCATCCAATAATTTATTTTAATTATTATAAATTAAATTCGGTAATCCAAATGAGTAAGAATTTCTCACCTTGAATTTTATTTGTCAAACGTCCATATTTTAAATTAAATCGAACGATGTTCGGTTTAATTAAAAATTCCAGTTGACTTCGAAAAAATCTCCAAACCAAACCTATTGCATAGAAACGCGTGGATCTTGAGTAGGTGACGTGTATGAATTATTCATTATTTTATTAATTTTAATTTAAACCGAATAATGTTCTAATGTTAATAACTTTTACGTATGAGGTTAGATTTAATACACGGTTTGTTCCGTTGGAATCATATTGGAATTCCGGACATTTTGGAACTGGTTTGGACGAATTCTGAGATTGTTGAATTTTGGGCCTAAATTTGGATTTCAAATCGATTTGAAATCAAAGGTGGGTATTTTAACCCACTCACAACTACTAGATTATCTTATGTTAGTTAAATTGAATTTATGATGTGACTAGAAATTGATTGTTTGATGTTTGGTATATTTAAATTGTCATTCTTTTTAAATCTGACTTTTATTGAATTTAATTGCTATTTAATTTAATATTGAATTTTAAATTGCTTGTTAATACTTGTTATTAATGATTAGTCAATTGTTGTTATTTATTTGTTGATCTGAATGATGATTGTGATGGATGTTTGATTGTTGATATTGGAAAGATGGGCGTCATATTTATATTATTAGAAAATCCCTATGGGTTGAATTGGTACATACCCGAACGATCTATAGATTAGGGAAAAATCATTATGGGTTAAAATGATAAACCCGGACGATTTTATGGATTTTTTTTAATTCGAGATTGCGGGTTGAAATAATATATACCAGTAAATTTAAATTATTGCAGGTTGAAATGATATACATCCATATCACTTGACCATAGGGTATAAATTATATACTGACAGCAGATTGGTTAAACTAAATGATTTTAAATCCTTAAATTTTGAATTCAGTCAAATGATATTTTGAAATAAAATTTGATTTGTATAAACTGAACTATTTTCGAAATCCAAGCTTTAAATGTTGAAATTTGAGTTGGTTAATGAATGGTTAAAAGAATAAATGGAAATTTCGTAGTTGAATTTGAAATATAACCGAAATTTATCAAAATGGAGTTATTGGAAATGTTTAAAGATTTAAACTTTGAAATCTATTGAAATTGGAATAGCTTAAACTGATACTTCAAGATTTGAAATTGAGTTCTGATTTGAAATCTGGATATGGTCCAAATGTGTTGAATTGAAGAAATAGTTTAATTTGATATTAATTTCCAATTTATTATTTTGATATAAACTTTTTAAAATATAGTATTTTTAAATCCTGGTTATGAAGATTTTCAAACTATTAAACTAATTTAATCTATTTTAAACTATTTTAATCAATTTAAATTATTTTGATCTATTTTAATCTATTTAATACAATTTAATCTATTTTAACCTATTTTAAACTAACTAACCCATTTTGTTCTATATCTATTTTATATCTATTTAAACTATTTTAAACTATCTTAAATTCGTTTAAACTATTTTTAATCTATTTTAAACTATTTTATAGCATTTTAACAGTTTAAAAATTTATTTTAAACTATACTAAACTATATAAACTATTTATAACTGTATAAACTATTTTCTAAATCTCAGACTATGTAAAGTGGAAGTGTTTATATTTAAATCCTTTATTTTTAAACCGAACATGGTTAAATGATGTTATAACTTAAGTTTGGATTTGAAATGATATTTGCTAATGAAACAACATATTTGAGTAAATATGATGATTTTGAAATGAGGATTTAATTAAACTATCTTATCGATAATTTCAAAAGTGAATATAGTTTCGAAAATGATATGGATTGAAATGAATATGATATTATGATATCAATTATAAAATGCTTTTGGAAATTTAAAACAACCATCCGGTGTGAAATAAGTGTTTGGTTGTTAAAGAGACCTGGATTGGATATTTTCATAATCACTGCCAATACCGAAAACCACTTTAACAATTATGAACGTGGTGGAAAATCCAGAATGAAGTAGGATGGTTTGGCGAACGATTCTATATGAGTTATTAACGTAGCCTAGACTCCCACGAGTCAGCTTGATGTGACTAAAACAGAAGCCATGCCGGGCCAAGTAAGGTCGTCCTTCTGATCGGACATGCTTCTTCGATACCTTATTATGATTTTGTGATTGATTTGGTAGCCACCCCTTGATTTGATTTAGGAGTGTGTTTCGAGGTCGGCGGCAGTAGCTGATATGCGTTACCACCAGTCCGAATCCACAAAAAGGTAGGATCGTACCCTATGTGTTGCCTCGCGTGCCTTGTCACAAGTCTTATCTCGCCCACTACGAGTTTGTTTTGTACTGTACCTATGGAGTACCCTCCGGGTAAACCACGAGTTTGGTGGAGCTTACGGTATTGTATAGACTACGGGAATATATAAAATGTGTTAAGGGAGATATGGGTAATGCCTTAACGCTATTTTAATACTTTACTGTAGACATATTATAATGGCGTATTGTACTATATAGTATATAGTTTAACGGATCCTTAGGAGATTGTAATTTCGAACATCTCTTAAGTTATTACACGCACGTTAGACAAAGGATAGAAGATGTAAAACCCCGTAAATATCTCTGACGCCGTTACACTCATATTTATTTATTGTTGCTTTGACTTACATGAGATATTTTAGTTCTGACTCGAGTGTTTTGTCTTTTCGGTTCGCTCGGGTCAGTTTGAGTTTTTCAGTGTATCGAAGACGGCTTTTCTGGAGACAAAGATGGAGATTTGTGTACTATTATTATTTATTACATTTATTCCACTACATCGTGTTGATCCGCTGCATTTCTACTTATTTCTGTTGGATGCAACTCTGATTTTGTATTGTAAAGTGCAATCAAATGTTATTTGTAAAACAGCTTCATGAATAGTTTATTTGATTGTTATATTTTGTTATTCCGCTGCGAGATTTTGTGTTTGTTTTTCTTTCTTTGTATTTTTTTTACCCCGTAACAGTTCTCCCTTTTGAATAGTTTAATTTCGACATGTGTGGTTTATTGTCGATTTGAACCGTCCAAAAATGTGGGTCGTTACATTTGGTATCAAAGCTTTGGTTTAGCGATAACCTTAGCTTTGTGAGGCCTGACTCATATAAAATAGGGTAGTAATACCCAAGAATGGGTCTTTGAGTGTGTATATATATAAGAGAGTGTTTTTTTAATGTTATAAAAGGTTTCGTACTATGTTAATTTGTTTTGTTTTGTATTTATAATTTTTGGTCGGTACATAGGACTCTATGGCGTCGATAGGGGGTTTCTAAGCACTTAATAGGAAAAACCGACACGGTATTGTTTTAAAATGTAGATAAATGAAATACTTTTACCTAGTATTATATTTTGTATATAAAAGAATGATTTTATAAATGATATAGTTGGATATGATATGTTTGTTTGTTAGGAAGTGAAATTTAATAATAGGATTTACAAGTAAAGTAAATATAAATTAAAATTTGAAAACTTAAGTTTCGGGATTTTTAAAAATTCTTTCGAAAGATGTTGGATACAATATTAGTAGCATTCGAAAGTATTTTCTGATATAAATATTTCAATATGGTTTGAAAGAAATGTTTTGAAGAAATTTTGAAAGGAAATAAGTTATGTACTCCCCTCTTTGTCGCTAGAGAAAAATTCCGGTGATTAGTGCATGCATCATCGACGTTCATTTTCGAGTTTCAAAATGGGAAGGCCGCTGTAGTAGTTTTGTTAAACATTTTTGATAAACAAAGCTTGAATTTTAGTTTTTAAATATGGTTGGATATATATAAGTTATGAGTGTGTGTGTGTGTGTGTCAATTTAAAATGATTTGAAATGTAACCTGGTATTTAGTTTTTAAGTTTCTATAAATTAGTAGCTTCAGTTATCGAAATAGGATGAAATCTTAACTATTTTAATAATTGGAAATTTCTAAAATGAAAAATAGGAATTAGTGGTTAAGCGATTAATGGAATATAAAAGAAATTGAAAATTTATAACTTGTAGGTGTGAAAATTTAGAAGATATAATTAGTGAACATTTTGTTAACTAAAATGAATAAGATGAACTTCTGTAACTTTCAATTACATTCTAAAAGGACATATATATATATATATATAACTTACCAAAATGTTAAAAGTTGAAATGTTAAATATGAATATGTAATAGAATATTATACAAGTAAAACTTTAGTAATGAATGTGTTTAATGGAATTACTTCTATAAATAAGAATCCTAATGTTATAAATTGTTATAAACTTAAGTTAATAATTTGAAATGTTACTAATTAAATTTATAGAAAGAGTGAATATTGTAATTATATGATTACAAACTTAAGTAATGTTTGAAGCCAATTGTAATTAAAGTAAATAGTAATGGTGAATACTGTATATAAAAGAAATAAACGTGAACAAAATAAAATAAAAATAAGTATGAGTTGCTTCACAAATGAATATTGATGTTAAAAAGGAAATCAACGTAAATGACAATGGTAAATTAAATTTGCAAAGAGACTTACATGATATTTTGATAATTGACTATGGATGATCTAAATAATTGAATGGAAGTAACTTATGTAAGTTATTGGGTGTAAAGTAACGAAAATAACATTGTATGAGTGAATGAAACTAAAGAACAGTAAATGATGTAAAAGGAGATTAATAAGAATAAACTTAACTGATATTTGAAATTATTGTTTGTTATAGCTTATGGGATAGTTAGGAAAGGTTACTCCTAACTGTATAAAATAGATAATCTATTAAGTTTTATCTAAGACAGTTGAGTGTATGGTATGCTTAGTAGTTTATTTATCATTTTATACGATTAAAAGTTTCTGAACCTGAACAAACCATTTGTTGGTTGCTATGGCTGGGTGGTTGATTTCTTTGATTACATGTGAAGATTGTATGGTTGTACTTTTTGTTTGCAGGTGACTATTGTTATGTTGTGTTGTTTTATTTGTTATTAATTGAAACAACTAAAATTTATCTTTTATATAATTATAAACTTCTTTGGATTTTATAAGTGAAATACAGATTATGGAAGCAATTTCTACTACTTTTGGTTTCATAAATTAGGCGTTGTTAGCCTGACAAATGAGTACGTTTTCGGATTACAGTTTTCTAGCGATATTTTATTGTTTTCTCATGGTTTGGGATATTATCTTTTTGAAATATGATATATATATATATATGGTTATTATTGATATTACTGTTTCTTCCGGACCTCTCCGTACAAAGGAAACTCTACCGAAATTTTCCGTGAATTTTGGACTTAGAATTTTTTTGTGAAACCGAAAATGTTTTCAAACTTTTATTAAACTTGAATATAAAATGATTTAATTGTTTATAAATTGATATGTTTTGTTTAAATTATATAATTATGTAAATTAATTATTTACAAATTGGATACTTTGAGTAAGATATATTAATTCCTTAATTTTTTCTTTTCCCCTTTTGAGAACAAAAAGTTTTAAGTGAAGGAGAGTGTAACGACCCGTAATTTTCAATAATTAAAGATATTTAATTTAATAAGTTGGTGTTAATTTTGGAAGAAATTAAAATTTATGATTTATTAATGAGAAATAACTAGAATGAAATGCAATGATGTTAAGTTAAGGGAATCGACAATTACATTAATGTAATTCCAATTTATTGAAATGATTGTAAAGTTAAATATGGTTATAGAGTGTAAAGGAGAAAATAAAATGTTGTATTAAATGGTGAATTATAAATTCTCTATTGAATTCACTGATAATAAACCGGGAATCAATTTGCAGTTAATCTACTTAAATATTACAGTTAATATGAATTAAAATGATAATTATAGATTATTGATGTAATAAGATATAAACCAATGTTAACTTATTCCATGAAGTAATTATTGATTGAATAATAAGATTGAAATTGTTAACCCGCCTTTTGGCAAGGCCGTAGACAGGCGGATTTAACTAAAATCGACTACTCATTTGTCGAGACTGGAATACAATGAGTTTGACCCAGCTGGATGGATAGACGATCAGTCATGGATGGTTCGGTGTGGGTCGCTCGATCATGGTGGCTCGGTCGTACATGGCTCGGTGAAGGAGAGGAGATCATGCATGGGTCGACCCTTGGTAGAGGGTCAGTTATCCTTGGTTCGGCCATATGGGTTCGACATTGGTGGTTCGGCCTTGATGGGATTGGCCTTGGTGGACTGGTCATATGGGATCGGCATTGGTGGTTCGGCCTCAATGGGATCGGCCTTGGTGATTCGTCAAGTCTAGTTTGGTCATACTAAAGTGGATCGGCATTGGTATGGCTTGGCATTTTGATGGATCGGGGCTTGCTCGTCCTAGAAATGGACTCGGGTCAACACTCGAACATGCTTGAGTCGGTGGGCAGTATGCTTTAGGACAACACTCGAATATGCTCGAGTCGTCAACTTGGTTTCAGGGTCGGTCAATATGATGGAGTGGAGGTTATTTGCTTCGGGTCAGTATTTACATAACCCCGAGTCTGCATAGGGGCGTAGGTCAGCAACAAAATTATGGGTCGGCATGTTATGAACTCGGGGTCGGCCGTGGTGTTTGGGGTTTGGATCTACTATGGTCTTGATAGGCTCGAAATACTCAGGAAGCCCAGTAACTCGAATTTTGCCTATAAATACAGTAGGCCGGGCTTTAGAAAAGGGATCTACATTCTCTTTCCCTTCGTCTTCCCCATTAAAGCTACTCTACCATTATCGCTTTAAAACTCTGGATTGTAACTGTAATTGATTCTGATATCAATAGAAAGGAAACTTTTAGAGTGAACGTAGGCCAGAGTTAGACGAACCACTATAAATTCTGTGTTACTACTGCTTTGTTTTTAATTTTTTCTGTCCTTCACATTCATACTCTCTACATGCATTCTATATGTGATCTGTGACTGCGATTTGATGCTTTCATCTGGATTTGGGTGTTAGTGACTAATTTTTGCGCTAACAGAAATCAAAATTAATTAATTTATTTAGATTTTAAACTTTAATTAATAAATTATTACAGTTGAAACTTAACACTATAATTAGTCTAATATTTAACGTTGAATTGGTAGGGAAATTTATTTTAAAAGATTGTAATTTACTTAGTAATCAGAAATGATAAAAATTTCTTGTTGTTAATTTTCAAATTAAAAGAGTGATAAATTTAATTTAATAATAATTTATTCTACTAATGTGAAAATAGCCATTTTGGCCACTGTCTCAGATTTCAACGAAACAAGTTTCATCGGATCCGTAACGATTGATTATTGTAGTATTTCAAGTTTCGTAGTGATTGGACTTGTAGTTTGATCATAGGAGCTCGATATGTGTAGAAACCAATTTAATTGAATTCAATTGAAATAAGGTGATTTTAAAAGCTAACTTCAGTACACAATGAAATTAGGACTTGAAAACTGTCCCATTGAGTTTAAAAATATCGAAAACATCTATTTTGATATATGGATGATCCACTTTCGTTTCGGAGGCAGAACGGGCTTTTCAGGTCGTTATTGTCAATTCATGTCAATTCGGGTGTTGTTCATTCTTATCGGGCTTTGTTCGTATAAATAGATCTTTCTAAACCCCAACAACTTTTTATTTATCAACTCTGTACGTACAATTCCTTCTGTATGTTTCTTTCTTCAATGGCAGAAACCAATTCAGATTACAAACCCTAAATTCAATTTCCAAATCAATTTAAAAAGTCAAACTCTCCGAACCCCATCATATTATATACCGTTTCGAAGACATCGACGAGTGGAACCTACGTCTAGTTTTTTTTTGAAATAATGCTAGAGTCTTCAGGGATTCGCGGTCGAAGGTGTCAATCTTGAAACCCTAGGCAAATTTAGGGCTTTGTGATTCGGACTTCAATCGGCAAAATCGATTTGTGGGTATTGGAGAGATAGGCACGTGGTGTCGTTTAATGGTGGTCGGATGTTGTGTAGTGGCCTAAGGCATCTGGTTTTGGCTGTTTAGGGTTTGAAAAACCGTGGCATTGTGTGGCGGCTGCTTGTAGTAGAGGTGCTCGGAGTTTGTCAGCATGTAGGCGGCAGCGAGGTGCGTGGATTGGCGGTGGTGCCAAGGTGAACGGCGACATATGTGAGGAGGCATGGCTGGTCAAAGGCGACCGTGTGGTGAGGGTTTCAACATTGTCGAGAAGGAATCGAACGATGGGAAAACGCGTGGTGCTTGAGCAGGTTATGTGTATGAGTTATTCATTATTTTATTAATTTTGATTTAAATCGTATAATGTTCTAATGTTAATAACTTTTACGTATGAGGTCGGATTTACGCGTGGTTTATTCTGTTGGTATCATATTGGAATTCTAGACATTCTTGAACTGGTTTGGACGAATTTCGAGAATGTCGAATTTTGGGCCTAAATCAAATCGATTTGAAATCAAAGAATAGTGTTTTAACCCACTCACAACTACGAGATTATCTAATGTTCACTAAATTGAATTTACGATGTGATTAGAAATTGATTGTTGATGCTTGGTATGGTTAAATTGTCATTCTAGTTAAATCTGACTTTTATTTAATTTAATTGCAATTTAATTTTATATTGAATTTTAAATTACCTGTTAATATCTATTATTGATGATCGGTCAATTGTTGTTATTTATTTGTTGATCCGAATGATGATTGTGATGGATGTTTGATTGTTGATATTGGATGACTAGGTATTATTTTTAAAGTGTTATAACACTTCATGTTCCCTTAATTTATTGTTAGAAAATCCCTATGGGTTGAAATGAACATATCCGAATGATCTATAGATTATGGAAAATCGTTATGGATTGCAATGATAAACCCGAGCGATTTTAGGGATTTTATTTTAATTCGGGATTACGGGTTGAAATGATATATACCCATAAATTTAAGTTATTGTGGGTTGAAATGATATACATCCGTATCACTTGACCATAGGTTTGAAAATTATATATGGACATCGAATTAGTTAAAGTAAATGATTTTAAATCCTTAAATTTTGAATTCAGTTAAATGATATTTTGAAATAAAATTTGATTTGTATAAACTAAATTATTTTTGAAATCCAAGCTTTAAATGTTGAAATTTGAGTTGGTTAATGAATTTTTAAAAGAATAAATGAAAATTTCGTAGTTGAATTTGAAATATCTCTGAAATTTATCGAAATGGAGTTATTGGAAATGTTTAAAGATTTAAACTTTGTAATCTATTGAAATTGGAATAGCTTAAATTGATACTTCAAGATTTGAAATTGAGTTCTGATTTGAAATCCGGATATGGTCCAGAAGGGTTGAATGAAAGAAATAGTTTAATTTGATATTAATTTCAAATTTATTATTTTGATATATACTGTTTAAAAATATATTATTTTTAATTCCTGATCATGAAGATTTTCAAACTATTAAACTAATTTAATCTATTTTAAACTATTTTAATCAATTTAAACTATTTTAATTTATTTTAATCTATTTAATACAATTTAATCTATTTTAACCTATTGTAAACTAATTAACCCATTTTAATCTACTTTAAATCTATTTAATCTATTTTATATCTATTTAAACTATTTTAAATTTAGTTTAAACTATCTTAAATCCATTTAAACTATTTTTAATCTATTTTAAACTATTATATAGTATTTTAGCTATTTAAAAATTTATTTTAAACAATGCTAAACTATTTATAACTATGTAAACTATTTTCTAAATCTCAGACTGCGTAAAGTAGAAGTGTTTATATTTAAATCCTTGATTTTTAAAGCAAATATGGTTAAATGATGTTATAACTTAAGTTTGGATTTGAAATGATATTTGCTAGTGAAATGACATATTTGAGTAAATACGATGATTTTGAATGAGGATTTAATTAACCTATCTTATCGATAATTTCAAAAGTGAATATGATTTCGAAAGTGAATATAATTTCGAAAGTGATATAGTTTGAATTGAATATGATATTTTGATATCAATTATGAAACGGTTGTGGAAATTTAAAAGAACCATCCGGTGTGAAATAAGCATTTGGTTGTTAAAGGGACCGGGGTCAGATACTGTCATACCCTTTGCCAATACCGAAAACCACTTTAACAACTGTGTACGTGGTGGAGAATCCAGAATGAAGTAGGATGGTTTGGCGAACGATCATGTATGAGGTAATAACGTAGCCCTGACTCCCGCGAGGCAGCTTGATGTGACAAAAGCCATGTCGGTCCAAGTGAGGTAGCACCTCCGATCGTACATGCTTCTTCGGTACCATATTATGATTTTGTGATTGATTTGGTGGCCACCCCTCGATTTTATTTAGGAGTGTGTTCCGAGGTGGGCGGTAGTAGCTACTATGCGTTACCAACAGTCTAGATCCGCAAAATGGTAATATCCTACAGTGGGCATTGTCTCGTGTGTATTGTCACATGTCTTATCATGCCCACTACGAGTTTTTTTTGTACTGTACCTATGGAGTGCCCTTTGGGTAAACCACCCGTTTGGTGGAGCTTACTATATTGTATAGACTATGAGAATATACAAAACGTGTTAAGTGGGATATGGTAACGCCTTAACGCTATTTTAATACTTTACTTTACTTTGGACATATTATAATAGCGTATTGTACTACATATTTGATAGTTTAACGGATCCTTAGGAGATGGTAATTCCGAACACCTCTTAGCTTATTACACGCACGTTAGACACTGGATAGGAGATGTAAAACCCCGCTAACATTTCTAACGCCATTACACTCATATTTATTTAGTGTTGATTTAACTTACATAAGATAGTTTAGTTCTGACTTGAGTGTTTTGTCTTATCAATTCGCGCGGGTTAGTCTGAGCTTTTCAGTGTATCGAAGACTGCTTTTATGGAGGATGAAGACGGAGATTTGTGTACTATTATTATTTATTACATTTATTCCACCACATCATGTTGTTCCGCTGCATTTTTATTTATTTATGTTGTATGTAACTCAAATTTTGTATTGTAAAAGTGTAATCAAATGTTATTTGTAAAACAGCTTTATGAATTTTTATTTAATTATTATATTTTGTCATTCCGCTCTAAAATTCTGTGTTTGTTTTTCTTTCTTTCTCTGCTTTTTTATTATTTACCCCATAACAGTCCTCATTTTTGAATGGTTTGAGTCCAACATGCGTGGTTTATAGTCGATTTGAACCGTCCAAAGAGGTGGTTCGTTACAATATGTGTGTGTGTGTGCGTGCGCGCGTGCGCGCGAACCCATGCTTCACATACGGACCGCACTCAACCTCTTATCATCATAACATATTTAAATGATTTATATGGTTCATTTATTATGAAATAGTGATCTTTTTTTATTAATTTTCAAATAAGTTTACATTTCGTCTAAAACTTGTGTATAAATCTTTAAAAACAGCAATGCAGATAGTACTAGCGCTTGATAAACAATTGCAAAATATCAAGCAAAAATGATTTCAAAGGTAAAATTTTCACTCAATACACATATAAATTTATTGTGTGCATCAGCTATTGCTCCATGCATCAGCTGTATTATATGCAACTTCATTTGGTGAGATACCTTTATCAATCATTTCCTTTAATACTTAATGTCGTTGATTCCATTTGCTGCTTCAGTAATAACTATCTATAAGAGCAGTGCAGGTAACAACATTTGGTTCACACTTGACCATTGATCCAAAAATGCCAAAAGCAACGTTGACATGATTCATGAGAACGCAAGTGTTGATGATGATCACATAACTGACTATGTCTAGGAACACATTATGCAGCATCATATTATTGTAAAATGATAAGATTAGAGGATAAAGAGATTTATTTCTATTTTGAACGATTTTTGTGAAAAATATGCTAAATATAAATCATACATATTATATGTCTGAAGTGTTGGAACTAACAACCATTATTCAACAATAATTATTTTAATGTGAAGAATATCATTGTATTTCTTTTACAGTCAAAGCAAATTCAATATAATAAGAAGCATATAATTGTATTTAATGCTTTTGAGCTTTTCGGTTCCATTTCTAATTCCATCAAACATCGTTGCTGTATTTTGGTAATGTTGGATTTCACCAGACTTGACTACAATTTGTGAAAGTAGAATCAGATGCTGGAAATTTTCAAAACAATCAACGACATAGATTAGTTAAAAGAAATAAAGTCAAACAGATCTAATAACTTTAATAATATGAATAATTCGAAAAACTATGATTTTAAAAAATTTATTTTTAGCTATCAACAATGGATATCATTGGAAAGCATATTAAATTTGAGATTTCATAGTGAAATCGATTCTTAAATCCAGTTAATGTAGAAAAAGTTATCACATTTCAAAGTTTGGAACAGAAAGAAATTAAAAACGTGACTGTTCATTTTCCAAAATATGAAGGAGGCATGTGTACTCTTGAAATCTAACTCAATAATAATATTATAGTACATATATGTATGTATGTATGTATGTATGTATTGTTGCCTCAATTTTATATTGTTCAATTATGAAAAAAAAATTCTAAAGTATATACCTTAACAATATAAATGTTTATACATATACACACACATAAATATGTGTGCGTATGTATGAATTTTCAGCCAAAAATTTAAAAAATTATTTTAAACCACCAATATATTATAAAGTGAATATTAGGCACACAACCCTAAAGCAAACTTAATTCATCAAAATTCTTCCCTTAAAAAAACATACTTTGCAGGTCCCTGTTTTTCATTTCAGCTATTTTGTTCCCTAAAATACCCATCCGCTTCTTACAGGATTGATTTTGATAGCGAGCTCATCTTTCTTGATTTCATCTTCTTCTACATTGGCGAGTTAATCTTTCGTTGTTTCATATTCTTCTTCAATGGCGAGCTCACGTTTGTTGATTTCAATGGAAACTACAACTATTTAAAAAAGAATCAATCTTTTTTACAAAATATGTTGTTGATTTTTTTTAGGGATTGTTAGTATTGTATTAATGTTTATATTCAATAATGATAAAGAAAAATGATTGCAGTTTAATATTTGAAATTTTCATGCAAATATTCATCCTATATACGTAAATATTCAAATACTACAATATTTGTAGTTTTTTCTGCAATTATTTTCAGTATTTGCAAAAGAATCTGCAGATATTGAGAATAATCACATAAAGTACTGCAAATACCGTCAATATTTGCAGTAAAGCATCTAATTGTACAAATAAAAAGGCAAGAGTTTTTTTAGCAAATATTTGCTTATTTTTATGCAAAGATTATGAAAACTTGCGGTTATTGCTGCAATTATTCTTAATAATTGTAGAAAGCTCTGTAAATATGATCAATAATTGCAGTAAAAAAAGTAATAATATATGTTGGAGCTGTAAGAGTTTTTTAAATTGAAACAATTGCGGACATAGATTGGAGAATATAAACGATTTTAAGTGAATAATTGCTAATAAGTGAGCAATTATTCAGCATAATTGTAGATATACATGCAATTATTCAGTATAGTTGCATGTATCTCTGCAATTATTATGAATAACTACAGAGAAAGATTATAATATTATTTATTAATATAAAATGATTTTTATATTATTTATAGTTATAAATATTTTTTTCGAATTGGAATGATTTTGGTTGAATAATTGTTAATAGGTAAGGATTTGTTCAAAAAAAATGCAGACACACATGCCATTATTCAAATTTGTGCAATTATTATGAATAAAATTGCAAACAAAGATGAATATAAATGATTTTAAGAAAATAATTGCTAATAAAATACGCTATTATTCTGAATAATTGCTGACATACGTCGAAATGAAATTATTTGAATAATTGCTGATAAGTAAGCAATCATTCAACATAATGCTTTATTTTGTTATTTACACTTATTATAACTATCTTTTTTTGACTGAAATGATTTTATATGAATAATAATTGGTGATAAGAATGCAATTATTCAGAATAATTACAGAAACACATGCAATAAATCATAATAATTGCATATATGCCTGCAATAATTCTAAATTATTACAGAGAAAGATGAATTTATTCCTCATAAGTTCTAAAAAAAATCTTGCAATGTTTATTTTGGTTTATCATATTTTCTACTGTATATATAAACAATATTTGCATTATTTTAAGCAATTATTTACAATAATTGCACCAAAATCTGCAAGTATTGTGACTATTTGCAGGTTTTTCTACTGATATTATCAATATTAGTAGAAAAATAGAAAAACAATAAGTATTTGCTAAAAACTCTTACATAATATTTCTCATTATCATTGAAAATTAAAACATCAATACAATAACAACATTGAAGAATACTATGCAATGAATCCAATTTGGGATTCCCCCTGATGCTCTTGCCAGTGATTTTATAACCAAAGGTAGTATATCCCTCCCTTATACCAGTAACCATTCTATTAGGAACCTGTGGAATGAAATCGAGAAGCAGCACTACCCCTTTGTTCAAGTTGACAAGGTGATGTGGTCGCCTGATTTCAAATCTCACTATGTTTCTGTTGTATATAACTACCTGATGATGCATGATAATCCTGTCCAGTTTGCTTGGTATAAAAGAGTTTGGAATAACATTGTCAGGGAGAAGGATAATCTGCTTCTCTCGAAGGTGATGAGGAATGCTTTATTCACTCAAGCAAAGTTGGTTCATATTGGTATGCATATTGATAGCTTATGTGTCTTTTGTTGGAGGATGCAGAAACAAACACCCACGTATTTTTCAATTGCAAAGTTATATTTCCCTTATGCCATCATCTCATGCAACTGCTTGGTCGAACACATACTACCAGAGTTAGCGATATTGAGTGATGTAACATTTATAAAGCTACTCGGTGGAGGGATGGTGAAAATATGCTTTTACTGTTGATTCTTAAAAAAATTATTTACGTCGCTTAGAAGCATAGAAATAATAAGATTTCTAATGGCTATGACATTTCTCGGATTGGCATGTGGAATGAAGTAAGGCATGAAATTGCCTCTGGGATAAGGTATTCTTCTTTTGTGTTTGGAGATGATATCACAGCTGCTTGGGTTTAGCTTCCATGTTTTCTTCTACCTTTTCCTTCCTTCCTCGTTTCCTATTTACTTTTTTATTGATTTCTCTCTTCTTGCTTTTGTGATCCGTAGCATGTTAAGGTTCATGTTCATCTTTATTGTTATGCAATAAACTGGTAGGGGTCTAGTTAACTCCGCTTAGCTTTGCTAAAAAAAGAATACTACAAAATAATTATGGAGATATGAAGATTTGCATCTTTAGTTTGATTTTGATGTTCAATTTCGAAATCCAAATGTTGGAATTGAATTTGATGGTGCTTCTGTAAATCGATTTATTAATAATGAATTGTCGATTTATTGATAATAAAATTGTTGATGATCATTTACTGTAAAATCGATGAAGATTGGAAAGAAAATAAACGCGTGATTTTATTTGATGAGGCTGGGGGCAATTTGGGAAGTAAAATAGAGAAAGTGAAAACAAAGATGCAATTTGTACGTTATTTTTGGTGAGGATATTTTGTGTATTCTGAAACATATTAGGGACGTGAGCCAAACGCACCCTATTATAAAACCAAAACTGCAAACAACAAATCAAACATGATGTCAACAATCTTTATATTTTAGGAGTGATTAAAAATTCAAATATAAACATCTAAATCATTAAATTGTATAATACGTTTAGAATATTATTATAGGAAACTTAAAACATAGATTCACAACCTAAAACATTTTTTTATGCATATATAATTTTGGTCTTAATTTATCAAGTTAAAACATATCAACATTTAACAAGTTATTTAAATTGTAGTTGCTAATTCTAAATCAAGGTAAGGCAATAATATATACATATAAAATTGTGATGACTATAATATATCTAAGAAAACAAATTAAATTTAGAATATACCTTTTAGATTAAACTTATAATTGAAATTTTGATTTAGAAATCCTTCCTTATCCAACTTTGTAGGAGAAGAATGAATCAACGTTGCCTTTATATTTGTTTGACGTTTTGATTTTTTTATGGTTGATATTTTTCACAAAACAAGGAAGACACTTTTAACAATGGTTAAGGGAGGAAGGAAAGAAAATTTAACGAGGAAATAAATGAAAAGAATTTGCTTTAAGAAAAGAATAGAAATCTTGCTAATTCTTTATTAAAATCATTCCGCTTTTAAATCCTAACCAAATTTCAATCAAGCCTATCCTTTTCCCTTCTTTGCATGACCAGCTAAGAAGCCCCCTTGCATGAACTAATTTTCCAAAAAGCCCGTTCAATAACTAACTATATTTAATGTTCATTTAAATACATACTTGTACATATATCGATACATGCATATATAACTTTTATATATAGATCCAAATATCTATTATCAACATCCAAAACATCAAAAAAAAAGTAAAATTAATATTTCTCAAATTTTAATTAATTTATTTAATTTGTAATATTTTATAAACTAATTAAATCAAATGGTTTTTCGAAAAATTCACAAATGTATTTATGACACTCGAAGGTTTGAATTTTTCAATGATTAATATTCAATAACTCAAATATTAATGTTCACGCATCACCTTAGCTAATGCTGTGACAGTTTGGAAAAAATTCATCACTTATAGATCTTTTTTGTAAATTCCAATTTCACATTTTCTTAAGTGGTACCTTTTAATATCAATAATTTACATACATACTCTCCTTCAAACTATATCACTTTAGAATACATGAATTTGGCATTGGTCAAAATTCCAATATTATCCAGATTCAACATGGTTAGTCCAAAAACAAAGTCATTGGTTCGATTATAACATTTATGATTAATCGTACTACTCTAGCCAATTGACTGTGATACCAACCTCATACAATAGAGGAGACGAATTCTTTATCGATTAGTGCTTCACTCCGATGCTTTAACTCATACTCAAGTAAAGTCACTCGATGGATCGTTATGTCATGATATAACTATAATAAAATGGATTATTCACATTGAAGTTCCATGATACTCCCAAGTCGAGGGAATTTCGTAACATCATCACACTGACATTTCCTGTTCGACCAAGTTGTTATCATCCAACACAAAACTCTAATACGAGTCATTCCACATTTATTCAACTATTATAAGTACATAATCCCTTGGTGCCTCCAACATCCATGAATAATACACTGGCCAATATTTGGAAAGCATTATGCACTTTGATCTCTAGGATGTATCAATACATTTTCTTGAAACATCTTGACTACGAATATTTAAAACAAAAAGTCATTTTACATTGTGATAATTAACTCATGATTGCAACTATCCACAACTACAACCACATAACATTTTATTTAAGATTATCTTATTATATAATTTGAATTAAGTAATTAGTTAATTATATTATATTATAATAAAGTGTATTAAAGAAAACAAATAGTGTTATTATGAATAAAATTAAATATAGAGTTAGATATATGTAACAAGCCCTCTAGGGCATACCACTAACTCTTTCAGTCTCGCACTTGCACCTAAGGTCAACCATGGAGTCATAATCCCATTTCTTTGAGTTTAGAACTGGTCGAGCTATCCCCTTAGTAAACGAATCTACTATATTGAATAACTATCTACTCTGTCAGCCAACATCTCACCATCTTTTTTTATCATGTGGAATAATCGGAGTATGTATCTAGACATTCTATGAGCTCTAGTTCCTTTTGCGATCTGTATGGCAACATTGTTTTCACCAAACGATGTCATGAGATTGCCAACATTTGGAATCACCACTAACTCGGCTATAACTTTGTGCACTTATGTATAATGTTTTTATGGTGGCATTATTCAAGGAGATGAATTTTGCCTTTGGCTGAATCTACCATCACTTATTGTTAGGAACAGTTCCAGCTAAATACTCATTAATTAAAGTTGAATATGAATTCAGAATTAACATATTATATTCTGTATCACTTATGAGGTTCGAGCCCAAACAATCCTTCATAAGGAGTTCATTGTTTCCATAATCAATTCTCCAATATTTCATAAATTCTCAAGAATACTCTTAACTACCATTTAGCGGTTTTAATTCAAATTCAATACTCGCCCAATCTACCAATTACTTAAGCAAACTTTGATAGAACAGACAATATAGCACATATGATAATTCTCATTGTCATTGCATAAGGAATCCATCTCATACGCTTCATATTAAACGTTTTAGTATGGTGTTCTCTGCATATGACCTTTGGAACAATCTCAACATCCTTACTTATAGTTTTAAAAGTATTTTAGGACTGCCTAACATTCTTTCTTACAGACATACATTTCCTCTGCATCTGACTGATACTGAAACTATTTGATTTCTCTGTCAAAATATTTGCTCAATTCTGATGCTTGTCGAACGATATTATCGTATCAATTATGGGATCTCATCCAACACTTACAATCTCATTTATTGCTCCCATCAACATCATGACATTTTGGTTGCCTTATGCAAATAGTCTATTCTAAATCATATCCCTTCAGGTACAACAATCAAGATCGTATTTTGATAATATTCTTGGAATCTGTTCTGGATTTAAGCATCATTATGTTGGAGTCTATACTCTTTACAACTTATTAGCACTTAGGAAATTATTACTTCTAACATTTTCTTCTTGACATTTATATAAAACTCATAGTTTCTCTTTAATATGCAAATTTTCATATTAGACATTCTTATTAATTGTGTTTGTTTTAGGCTAAGTAAATTACTTTTCATCTTATTTAATCATTTTAAGTGTTAGAGTGTTTGGATTGCATCCAATATCTACATAAAATTGATTCAATTTTGTGTTTACAAAGATTATGTTCATAACATAAATTAATCAACTATTGTTGATCCATCCCAAACTCCTTTTGGGGAGTTCACATATGATCCCCCATAATGAAATTTTACGTGAAACCACCCGACTCACAGAACATGTCATCATTTCCCCCATGATGACATGTTAATTCATATCTTATATGATTACATAAACAGTGCTTTAGATGAAGCTAAATTTAACATATCTACTTACTCTTAAGTATATATCCTTATAGAAAAAAGTTAATTCGACATTAGTCATTATCAATCATACTTTGTCCAACAAAATCTGATTTCTTCTAATCAATACATCATTATGAATCATAGAGAGGAGTCACCTTTGGTATTAAATTTTATTATCTTTAAGTACTTTTGGAACTCCTTCCAATATGCTCACTTATTTGATCAATTGAATTATTTATTTCCTTTGCATGTTATGTTTTCTACTACCATTTTAATTTTTATGAACTTATCAAAGATATACTACTTATGTATCAAAAACATATGTTCATGTCTATGGAAGTTCATCGGTGAATTAAAAAACCGAGTGGATTCATTCGGTATTATTTGACTTTCGATTCCATACATATATGTGTGTTAATCTGAAGAGTTCATTGTTTCTTTTTGTATCACACTATATATTTTATAACCTTATTTAAGATATTTAATTGGTTACATTAAATTAGAGAATGTGAAGATTAATAGGTTCAAACTTGATTAGTTAGAGGTAGTTGTGCCATGTTAAAGGGGTTAACTAAAATGAAATAATACTAGGTAGTGTGTTAGGAAATGGGAAGGATATTTTAAAAAATAGCAAAACCTTACACCGTAAACCCGTAAGGAATTGGTAACTCGCATTCATTATTCTCACATTAAAAAATGAAAATAGCTAAGGTCGGCCACCATTTCCAATCTCAAGGGGATAAGTAAAGCTAAGATTCAAGAGAAAAGAAGAAATCAACTAAATCAACATTCAAAATCTCATCTATAATCTCAAAAGCTAAGGTGAATAATTACCACATCCCTAATACTTTTATTTTTTGGTTTTGTGTTTAGATCCGAAATGCTTTTGCAATAATGTCGCCATGTTTTATGTTTTAAGAAATATATGTTCGTTGTTGATGAAATTATAAATGTTTATTCGTGTTTTATGATATATTTACCAAGAAAACCCTATTTAATGACATCCGAATACCTTGGAAATTTAAATATAGGTTTGGAATAATATTTTAGAGATGGATTTTGATTTTCATAATTTTTTGATTTATTATGGAATTATATGAATTTTCGAATGAAGGAAATTGTTTATTGGGTTTTAAATTATTTTGGGCTGAAATAATAAGTATTTGGATTTGAGATTTTAATATGTTAGGAAATATATTAAAATATATTTTCTGGAATTTATCCAGAATTTTCCAAAGTCATTTGAGAGATATATAAAATTATTTAAGGTATGAGACTTAAATGTTTTATATATTTATCAAGGAGAAGGGGCAATTTGCAAAATAAAATGATTTATAAATTCTGGTAATTGTGGAAGTAAAATTCTGAAAAGTTTTCATTGACCAATGAAAATTTGACAAACAAAAGCAGGTTAGTAGAATAGTTTTCTTTTGAAGTTTAAAAACAAAAATCACTTTTTTTCCATGTTTCAGCCCATACAGCAGTACACCTTCCACCCCTGACCTTTCGTCTCGGTCAAAGGGTTAGCTTTCGATAAGGTCAAAGTTCAATGCATAAGGTATCAAGTAATTAGTACGTAATGAATTAAATGTAGATGAAAGGTTTTAAGCCAAAAGGTTGATGGCCTAAAAGGTTGAAATATAATTGTCTTATAAGTGAAAGATTTCGCCTGTTTTGCTTCCGAATTTGAGCTTTCGACTTGGTCACTTCACGGAAGGTCAAGTTATTTAAAAGAAAAGACTTTAAGACCTTTCTATTTAGCCGATAGGTTGCAGCTGCTACCGCCATTACTTTGTTTTGAAATCTTTCGACATAACCAAAGTGTTTCTACTACTTTTTATAAAGGTTTTACTTTGAACCTTCCAACTCGGTCAAAGATTTACCTGTTTTTAAAACTAACGTTTCTCCAATACTTTTGGAGGGAAGCTTTCGACTTATGTGGTTACCCTTTTTTTGTGAAATATAACCAAAGGATTTTGAAAGGTTATTTAGATATTTTCAAAAGGTTGTTTATATAAAGACAAAAGGTTTTAAAAAAGGTTTCCAGATTGTTTTAAGTTGAACCCGGTATACCTTTGAAAGATTTCTGCTTTAAAAGGTTTTATGTACCCAAAGGGTTCTGTTTCGAAAGGTTTATTAAATGTTTCCGAAAGGTTTTCGAAGGATGGTTTTCTAAAGATTTTTCCAAGGCAATGATTTAATATGATTTTAAAGAAGAATGTCTACAGTCTATAGCTTCCGGAAGGATTGCTTTGAATGAATCGAAAGATTTAAGAGATGATTTCGAAAGGTTTAAACATTGATTTTGAATGAGATAATTTCAAAGTATGAAAGAGGTTCATTCAAATGGTTAAGTGTATTCATAAACTAAGTGTAACAACCCGCATATTTATCGATTTTATATTTAAATATTTTGTCGTTAATCGGATATTGGTCCGAAAAGCTACTTTTTGCAAACGGTCAAATTAGGACTCGAGACCACTTCCATTGAGTTCGAAATGCCGTTTACAGATTTTTTAAGTATAAACATTGATAGGTTTGGAGTTAGTGGAAATTCACTTACTTTTCCCGCTTTGGACTTTAGGTTAGATTAGCCATTATAACTCAAACCCACTTCTCTCCTTCTCCTCACCCGTCATAAATTCCTACCAAACACAAACTTTAACATTAATGGTGAGTGGAAAGGGAAATTAGAAACTCCAAGCCTAGGTTTCAACTCCAACTCCATCATTCAACTCCAAATTGAAGGAAAAGCATTGGATTCAAGTTTGTAGTTGCTTCTCCATTCACCTTCAAGCTTTACCTTCATAATTTGGTGAAAAGGTGAGATTTTTATCTCACATTCTTGTATATAACTATCTTGGATTGTTAGGAATGAATTCCTATCACTTTAGCATGTACATTTGCATTTGGTTTGGATTGGATTGGTGAAAAACTCCAATTTTTGGTGTTTTAGGCGAAAAACTGCAGTTAGGTCGATCTGGACCTTTAGGTCGTTCGCCTAGGAAAAGTCTCACCTTCATTTGGCTCGTTCTGGCCTTAGCTCGTTCGGAGTTAGGTCGTTGCCTCTAGGTCGCTCGCGTGTTAAAATCCTTAGGTCGTTCGCGTGATAAAACCGATAGGCCGCTCGCGTGATAAAACCGATAGGTCGCTCGCGTGATAAAACTGATAGGTCGCTCGCGTAATAAAACCGATAGGTCGCTCGCGTGTTAAAATCCTTAGGTCGCTCGCGTGTTAAACCCTTAGGTCGCTCGCGTGTTAGACGTGTTAGGTCGCGGGTTAAATAGGTCGTTCGGCCTCAAATGACTAGGTCGCTCACTTTAAGTCGCTCGACCTCACTTCCTTTAGGTCGCTTGCTCCATTAGGTCGTTAGGTCGCTCGACCTTTCCTGGGTTGTTAGGTCGCTTGGCCATTTCAGTTAGGTCGCATGACCACAAGGTTGCTCCAGTTAGGTCGCATGACCCCATAAGTCGCTCGCCTCTGTTAGGTCGCTCGCTTCTGCTAACTCGCGAACACCTCTAGGTCGCAACCACTAGGTCGCTTGACCCCTTACACCCCTAGGTCGCAACCATTAGGTCGCTCGATCCTATCCTTCCTATCCTCCCTTAGGTCTTCACTAGGTCGTACCGTTTTGGATGGGGCGTAGTGGGGGTGTTGCCCCCACACCCCCACCTTAGGGGGTTGCCACCCCCCCCCCCCCGGACCCCCCCTCCGTAGGGGTTCTTATCTGAAAAACATTCAAAAGAACTTGCTTTGTTGAGATGCTGAGCTGACCATTCTTCGAGACAAACTATTTTTGGCTTCTCGGTCTATTTTATGGTATCACGGCCTTGCTAAAAAGGCGGGATAACAACTTTAGAAATATGAAGGTTTCAATACTAGTAGTAAATATCAAAACTCTTTCAACAAAATGATTTCAACTCTATTTTCAATAACAAAGCTCTTTTCTTAAACCGTTTTCCAATCTACTAGTATATACAAACCTTTACCTCACTCGGATGAGAAATCTAATTAAACGGCTTAGTAAAACAAGTGGTATGAAACGCTTGCGTTCACTTCATCGGTTAATTCTTGGACTTGTTCGATTGAACCTCTTGTGACAATTTTCTAGTGGAGATTTACAGTTTGTTCGTAAATATTTAAGTTAAGAAAGTGGTTATGGGACACGAAGATAAACTTTTATATTTACTAGCTTAGTGTAATTGACACTTCTCGTTGATCATGACGATCATTTTATGATTTAGACTAGCAATTGTGCGATGTCTCTTTGTTTGCAAGGTTAGACTAGACCTCATGGGTGTGATTCCGACTCACACATATCTCTTTGTCCGCAAGGTTAGTCTAGACACCATTTATGTGATTCCACTCACACATACCTTTTTGTTGAGAGGTTAGGCTAGACACCATTTGTGTGATTCCACTCACACATACCTTTTTGCTTTTTGGTTAGCCTAGACCTCATCTGGGTGATTCCGACTCACCCATATGGGGTAGCTCCCCATGGTCTTCGGACCATCATGTGATAGGCCTCTTTCCCTTTTTCTGTGATTTCTGGATTTCTTGTGTTGATTTCTGGAATTTATGTCATTGACTTGTTATGAGTACAAGTTTAGGGTATGATGCCCTCTTTGGATCTTTGAGAAGATTCTTGTGATATCGATTTATCTCTTGTTGATTGATCTTCTGTTGATCATCATTTGCATACTTATAGTAGTATGTCAGTATGCATATTTTATGTATATGCCATATCTTTTATTTTATACCATGTCATCTGATATTTATAGCTAGACTGAACCATTTATTATTTTCTTAAATAATACTCGGATCAGACTGAGATGTTACAGGTGCTTCTGCTTGACTTCTTCCCAGGATTTGCTACTCTGACTTTTGGCTAACTGTTTAGATTAGCTCTTTTTGTCGTATACACTTGAGATATAGACTCATAGTTGTATTCTTTTGTATAGCACGTGTTGCTATTCTTTTGTATTATTGTGGATCTTTTTGACCACTACTCTGATGTACACTTTCATGTGTTAGTTATATATTCATATCTTCTTCCACCTTTGTGATATGGATGTCTGTGACTGATTTGTGTTATGCTTATTTCTATGTTTGTTTCCGAAGATTATTTATAGCCACCGTGTGATAAGCAATCACATGGATGGTCGCTCCCCAACAGCCTTATTCTCCGTGCTAGTTGACAGCACTACACCGTAGTGTTCTTGGCTAGCGTGGGTATAGAGGTGGGGCGTCACACTAAGTTTTGAGTAAAGTGTATATATATATGGTAATATGATTTGAGTAAAGTATAAAAACTTACTTCTTTTCCTTATTTGAAGTTTGATTTAATGGTTTAAATCATTTCGAAATTGTTTTCAAGGAAAATTATGAAAGGGGATCCTTAAGTATAAATGACTCATATATTAGAAAACCAAATGGGACTAGTATGAGATCGCGCCTTATACATTAGCTTGTAGCCCTAGCTAATTGTTGTCTAAAATTCCAGTGTGTAGGGCTTGGTCACCAGTAGACTAAAATTATGAGTACACACCGAAAGGAATATATGTTGTATACATTTAGGTTATTGGTTAGCTCGGAAAACCATTAGGCTCGAGAAAACCTAGGAGATGATTAAGTTAGGGATAGACCGTCTAGAAGGAAGATATTTAACAGATAGTTTAGGACAGACCATCCTGATGTGAAATGTTAAACAGATAGATAAGGATAGATAATCCTAAATATGAATATCTAATAGATGTTAGTTAAATTTTGATTACATTGTCCGGTAGGCCCGATTCAGCCAAGTGTTAAAAGTTAATTGTGTTTGAACAGATAGTTCATTATAACCTG
Source organism: Allium cepa (assembly GCA_030765085.1). Taxonomy (NCBI): domain Eukaryota; kingdom Viridiplantae; phylum Streptophyta; class Magnoliopsida; order Asparagales; family Amaryllidaceae; genus Allium; species Allium cepa. The sequence goes on from CM060938.1 coordinate 562,724,666, forward strand.
ATATTTATGTTAGTTTGCATAATGTTTATTTTGTAGAATTTAACCATTGTGGATGCAGATGCATAATGTATGGTTATAAGAAAGGATTTGCGAAGATATGTTTTAAAAAAGATGTTAGTGAGAGGAAACCCGTTCCGCTAAGCGACGTGGTCTCACTTAACATAAAATTGAGATGTATAGTATTATTCATATCAGACTTTATACCTGACTCGAAGTTTATGTTTTCCCCTTAAACTCTCGAGTACTCAAAATTAATTTGAGTATGTTGAGAGGTTAAGGATCTTTTTAGGTTTTTAGAAAGCTGACAAATAAGCTATCGGAGGATGCTGGAGGCAACAGATAGCTATTTAGGATTTGCTTCTTTCATTTACTTTTAGATGATTTTCCACTGTGTTATGATGTATTAGGTCTCATATGACCATTTGATTCTGATCAATCGAAGGGGTATATTCATATACCGCTCCCGACGTAATTTGCAATAATTATATTTAATCTGTGCTTGGAAAAACATTTTGGGTTATATGATGTAAATGTGGAACAAATTTTAAATGGAAATGTAATGAAGTAATCTGTGATTTTGGAAATCTGTGTTTTGTTCCATATTCAAGTGCTTCTGATATTATTGATACCATTAACATAGCTGTATTTAGTTGCCGAAAGCTAATACTATAGATGACTGTAGCATTTGTAGCGCTTAGTCTTGGACCTCTAGATAGGAATATTACACTTTTGTTGCTCATATTTAATGGGTGCTTAACACTTAATCCTTGAGGTATAATTCATATATCATGTGATTCACAACCATACGATTTAAAGAAGTATTACTACAACATAACTTAGTCTATAATCCCTAAAATAAATTGTTAATTTTTTTGGATACTTTTGTATTATGTAGGTGATGCAAGTACTAAAGAATTATTATTCCAAGATATGACTAAGCCTATAATCCCCATAAGTAAATTGTTAAAATTTAGACACTTCTATTATGTAGGTAATGCAACATATACCATTATTCTAGATTTATTTTACAATGAACATTCATGATATTCATAACAAAATAAAACTTTATATGTATATTTCGCCAATACAGTAACTTTTATCATTTTGTAAATACTATTTGGTACATAAATGAAAAGAAGCTTTCATATTTTGATGCATCCATTTATAAGTGTCATGTCACGCTCTCTATTTCTACCATCCCTATAATAATGTATGAAATACGAAGCTCCATTCGACTACTTATTATGGGATATTTATTTCTTTTACTGTAACTAGTTTACAGTTGAGAGTTATCAATCAAATATGTTAAAATCATAAAATAACCTTTATAGAAAACAATTTCTATAACATTATACATTTGCAATAGAAATCATATATCTTAATCCATATTAAGTATCATATTATAGTTTATACAATTTTCATTTCTAAATGCCTGTTATGAAGGAGAAGTGGTCATTCACTCTCTTTATACCAACTGTGCTTATCTTACATCAGCTATCAAACAATTTCTTTCATTTCTAATTAGTAGAACCGTTTAAAAGGTAACTATACTACAAGACTTCACCAAATTCTTTAGAAAAGTGCATTTAGATATTCTTTTAAAAATATCGAACATGTTGCATTTAAGTTAATTAATCGAAGTTGATATTTCACTGATCGAATTCTTGGGTCGGCCTTTAGTCCTTGGTCTTTTATTATTTTCTAGGCAACAAAAATTGTCATCGTATTAAATGATATTGAACACATGATTTGCAGTTTTGTTTCCTTGTTCATCTCGAGTGAACCAATTTCATCAAGATTTTGTATATTACGAACATGACCGTCAACCATACAACTTTTGTATGTGATCCAATATGGATCAAATATCCATATCTTAATATTTCTTTAGAATTCAAAACTCATAAAAGACAATACATGGTTTCAAATAAACAAATAGTTAAATGATCAAGTCATGAATGCATTCAGTAGTTGTAGAGCTTCTGGCACTTGCTTCGATCTTAAAATGACAACATGCTAAAATTAATAGAAAGCATATTCTATATTTCTTTGTCAACATAGTCTTAATTTGGTTCACTGGTATATTCATATTGATAAACAACTTTATCAATTTAGTTCACAAATTTAAAGATGTAAATAATTTTAATTTGCGTAACATGCATCCTTACAACATTAAAATGTTAATTTTTGACATTTTATTTTTCTAATAAGGCTCCCACTAAATTTTTATATTCCACAAAACCCTAAGGGACACATAGAAATCTTTTGATTTCTCTAGTGGGTATTATAACTTGCTTGCCTTAAGATTCCATTAGGACTTGCTTGCCTTAGGATCTTGACCTTGAGTTTGCTCAAAAAATCATAAGCCCGCAAGCGATAGATAAACCTTTATAGGTTGTATCATATATAACTCCTAATCATGGTTTTGTCCTAATTTCAGTCTCGACCTAAAGTTTTTCTCAATAAATAGAAAGAGATTATTCACTTACATTCACCATTTTACGACAACCTGAATATAATGCACATACCTTGCGTTTGCTCAATAAATACCTGTATGTAACTTAAACATCTCTAGCTTGAATTTGCGTAACAACTAAAGAATATGCAACTAATCTATTAATATTATAAATGGTAGAGGACAACTCTATATTAGAGATTTATTATCTTTAGTATAATTTATAATCATTGGTATATTTTATGTGATATCGATTTAAATAATAATGTATTTCTTATGAAATACCTTTGTTATTCAAGTTCCAAACACATCTAAAATTACGATATATGTACCATACCTATGTATTTAATCCCAAAATTTATTCTTGGTTTATTTCAGTTCCAATTTCATTATATTTTCTAATAAGGCTCCCATTAAATTTTATATTCCAAAAGACCATAAAAGACACACAGAAATCTTGTGATTCCATGGGTGGGTATTAAGACTTTCTTGCCTTAGGATTCTATTAGAACTTGCTTGCCTTAGGATTCCTCTAGCGTATATATAGTTATATAAGTTTAATTTATATTAACAGCCGTTATAATTTAATTAACTTATATAATATATATGTGTATCTTTTTAAAAATCATATTTAGTTGATTTTAATTCCAATTAATTAAATCATATTTAGCTATTCCAATTTTATTAATTAACAATTTTAATTAAATTTAATTAATGTTTCAGAAATTTCATATTATTCATTTTAAACTATTTAAAATAAATAACCCACTATAACATTTATAGTTTGTTTAGATATACATATCAATATATGCATATATATACCACTACGTATGGTACGTCTGTTAGACGTATGCAAAAGACAACATATGTTGACTTTTGTTTAGTTCAAAATAGTATGTACACACGTGCACAAAACTCAATATATTCACTATATGTAAAAATTTGGTTTAGTAAGATGAATGATCTCCCATCTATATGTTTGCACCATATCGAAAAACTATATGAATTATTATATTCAAATACTCATATTACTTAATGTTAGAATAAAACAAATAAATTGTAGATGCACAATTAAAATTCAATGAAATAGATTATTCATATTTTTACAAAAATATAGCTATCTTTCTAAAAATATATAATATGTATCTTCATTCCATAACTTATGGTATGCGTTAAGTCAAAGAAAAAAACCAATAAGCATCAAATGTCTTCATTTATCGCAAATAGAATTATACAATAACGTATCTTGAGAAATATTTACGGCTTAATATTCTTGTTGTTCCTTATTTTTCACACTTTGACTCTTAACTCTTCCATATTGGCCACCGCTAAATATGATAGTTGCGTAGATGGTCAATGGTTATTGATCTTTGTACAACTGAAATAATAGTAAAACAATTTTTGAATGGCCCACTACGGTTATGTAAGTAACGATAGTCTATAAATAATTGTTATCATCCTTTATCGAAAAGAATTTTTGAATATTTATCTAGTAACAATAGTACCTTAGTAATATTGTATAATAGTTATGGAAAATTTTCTATCATGTGGATTTGGATTGTTCGGTAGCTTTCCTATTATGTAGCTTTGGACAACTGGGTTTGTAAATTACAGCGATTTTGCTATTATACGATGAATACCACTAAGCAGTGGCCTCATACAATTACAGTGACGTATTTAATTTGACTACTATTGCCGTTAAAATAGAAGCAAACATTTAATACTCAAAAATAGGACGTTGTAAACAACAGTAAGTGATTCCAACATCATATGCTCGAACAATGCTTAAGAAATAAGTTTAAGGTCTACTGTAAAACAATAAATTCTACAATTGAATGATTTTTAACGTATGATTCCTAAATAGACCAGTAAAAACTTATGGATATAACAGATCAATTGAAAAGAGCATACAAATTATAGAGAGGACTTGAAATCCATGAGAGAAATAAAATTAATTCTGACATAAGACCAAATTACCAAGTCGATATTACTAATGCCTCAATTTGATGGAACCGCGATGTATAACTAATGTCTCAATTTGATGGAACCGCGATGTATAACTAATGCCTCAAGCAATTAATGGTCCTTCATTTTCTACAGTAATCAAGAAATGAAAGCTGTTTTCAAAAGATAGTGGAAAAGAGTAACGATTTAAGGTCTCGATGCCATTAATATCGAGTTGTCATCAATTTATGATAAGAGAATGATTTGCTTTCATCCCCATGGTAGGCAAGGAAAAGCAAGGAGACATGGGATAGTGGAACAATAAAGACATAACTGCCCTTTTATTCTTTTGTTTTTCCTTAACTGACACAAATGATATTATGGTCACTTCAAAAGCTTCAAATGAAGGTATCCTCATTATATATAGATATATCAATCAACATCCCAAACTTAGCACAACCTTTCATGACTAATTTTATAAAATCACAGTTGGTAGGAGTTATGAGTTGGTGGCACAATCGAATGGTGTTTAATTAGTGCAGTTCTTGAAGATACTAGCAATTACTATGTCTCGGGTTGACATGACCACAATTGAATTCAAGCAAGGTGTGATTGGGAGTTGCATACCCATTTTGTAAGTTTCAATCATAACCCAGCAAGGGAGCAGTCGAGATGGTGCCGTCGGATCCGCCAGAGTCGAGTGATATGCGGTTGTGAAGAATTGCGGTCAGTGGAAGCACTTAAGGCAGTTTTCACTTTCTCAATTCAGTTTGTTTATATGCCCGGAGAAGATTATACTCTGAAAGCCTACAAATTCATTTATTAAGGGGGCGAACCACAGTTATGGACGTTAGTGCAGTGAAACGAAGACAAGAACTGAAAGGAGATTTTATTTTTATGTATTGGACTATAATTATATATTTGGTTATAAATAGTTTTGTTGCCTTGTTTGTTTGGGCTATGTGTACATGTACTTTGTAATCTTAGATATGTTAAAACAATAAAGGAACCCATTTTCAAAAAAGATATCAATTAAGTAAATTATAATTAATTGATTTATTAAAAATTCTTTTATTTTAATTAAAAAAATTAATTAAAATTTGAATATTATTTGTCTTAAACAAATTCTAAGATAAATATATGGTTATAACAATTATAGTTACTGGTATAGCCAAAATTTGCACAATCTCATAACATACTCAAACGAATGAATAGGACTTCAGAGTGTAGAAGGAGTAGACCCAGAGACTTGGAAAGATATCAAGAATGAAGAAATGATTTAGTACATGAAGTTTGATGAATTCCAAGGAGACAATTCAGGTTAGTACCTGATTTCATTAGCACTGACCTGACTCTAAGACTTGAGAGTTAAGTGTTTGATAGAAAATTCTTGGACATGAAGGAAAAAAAGGGATTTAGATACCCAAATTCAGATCGGTACCTACCTAATCAGGTCAGCACTGACTTGATTTTCTTCCTGATACTCATGTAGCATGACCTGTTCTACATACTGGATTATCGGTTGTTGAAGATTTGGACAAATTCAGACGCGGATAGCGAGATTGTTAGGTAGAGTCACCAATATATAGCAAGCTACCTACAACTTAAAAGGGACTTTCACTTTTGGACTTCTTTTTATATCTTCTTGTTCCCTAAGCCCTTGTAAATCCGAGATCTACTAGATTATGGTCGAATATGAGTGGTAATCATTGTATCTCAGAGAGAAAACATAAGATAATAAAATTAAAGTAGACATAGGTTGGAGAATTTGCTGAACTACTATAAAAATCGTGCTCTTGTCTTAGTTTACTTTGATACTTTTACATTTTTTGTGCTTTCATCTGGTATTGGGGTCTTATGCTAGTTTCCGACGCTACATTTTTTGTGCTTTCACCGAGAACAACTTAGGATTTGATTTGGAAGAGATGAAGAGGCCTATTACTAGAGCTATTATAGGACTAAATCAACCAGAGCATAGTAGCGGCCAGGAGGTATCCTCAAGTTCAAATCCACCCATCTATGTGACTAGGGAGGGAATAGAGAGGACGATGAAAGAGATGAAAGATAGAGTGATAGCTCGATAGCAGAAAATCCTAGTTGGATTTTTCAGAAAAATAGGGCAGCATGAAATAGCCAGAGCAGTTGAAACTCAAAACCAAAGGCCAGAAACTTATGCAGGAACATCTGGAGTTCGAACATAGCAAAATAAAATTGAGCCCCAACAACAATTTCATGTCGGTACCGATCAAAATCAGGTCAGTACCAACATGAATTTACAAGGAGGCACAGTTGATCTAAACCCTAGGCTAGTTGGGATGCTGAGATAGGACGAAGCAGGAGCCAGAAATGCATATCAAAATTCCGCAGCAATAAGAGTTGGAACTAGAAGCTCGCCATAGGAACAGAGAGCAGAACGAAGCTATGGATATGAGACTTCCATTAGATGACAAGGGCCAAATGGCTGAAATGATTAGAAGAATGGTGAGAGGTAGCCCCCCCAGACCAAAGTTTGGAGGATGTGAACAGAAATACATTTACCCCTAACATCCGGTACGCGTGGAATCCACCTAATTTCAAGCTATCAATGTTGAACCTTACAACGGAAGGACAAACCTGACCGTTCATTTGATGAGATACTTTCGACATATTTAGGTCTTGGGTGCTTCTAAGGAAGTCATGGGATGTTGTTTACCATTATACATGACGTAGTTGGCTGCAATGTGGTTCAGGTGGTTGGAGAATGGATCCATAGGTGTAACGAACTGCCTTTTTTGACAGTTTAAATCGACGATAAACCACACACGTCAGACTCAAACCATTCAAGGGGGCAGATTGTTATGGAGTAAATAAAAAGAATGAGAGAGAAAGAAGCAAAACAAATACAGAATCTCGTAGCAGAATGATAAAATATAATAATCAAATAACAGTTCATGAAGTTTTTTTATAAATACATTTGATTATTCTTTTACAACACAAAATCAAAGTTACATAAAATAGTAATAAATTAGCGAAACAACATGATGCAGTGGAATAAATATATTAAGTAATAATAGTACAAATCTTCGTCTTCGTCCTCCAGAAATAAGGTCTTCAACCCTGAAATGATTAGGCTGACCCGAGCGAATTGAAAATACAAAACACTCGAGTCGGAACTAAAAGATCTTATGTAAGTTAAATTAACAGTAGTAAATATGAGTGTAACGGCGTCAGAGATGTTTACGGGGTTTGACATCTCATACCCAGTGTCTAACGTAGGTGCAGTAACTTAAGAGATGCTCGAGATTTACATCTCATAAGGATCCGTTAAGCTATCTACTATATAGTACAATACGCTATTATAATATGCCTACAGTAAATTAAAAGTATTAAAATAGCATTAAGGCGTTAACCATATCCTCCTTAACACATTTTATATATTCTCATAGTCTATACAGTACCGTACGCTCCTCCGTAAACTAGAGGTTTACCCAGAGGGCACTCCATAGGTATGGTACAAAACAAACTCGTAGAAGGCGCGGTAAGGCATGCGACAAGGCACTCGAGGCAATGCCCAGAGTAGATATACCAATTGCGAATCCGGACTAGTAGTAACGCATAGCAGCTACTACCGCCCACCTCGGAACACACTCCCATAATCAAAATCAAGGGGTGGCCACCAAATCAATCATAAAGTCAGAATATAGTATCGAAGAAGTGTGCCCAATAGGAGGAATGACCTCACTTGGCCCGGCATAGCTCTTGATTTTAGTTGCATCAAGCTGACTCACGGGAGTCAGGGTCACGTAAATACCTCATATAGAATCGTCCGCCAAACCATCCTACTTTATTTCAGGATCTCCGCCACATACACGGTTGTTAAAGTGGTATTCAGTAATGGCAGAGAGTATGACAATATCTGATCCTGGTCTCTTTAACAACCAAACGCTTATTTCACACGGATGGTTCTTTTACATTTTAAAAGTCAATCCACGCTTAATATGTTGGTATCATATTCGATTTCAAAGCATATCACTTTCGAAATCATATTCACTTTCAAATTATCGATAAGTTATGTAAATAAATTCTTCATTTCAAAATCTTATTCACTCAAATACGTCATTTCACAAAAAGGTATCAATTCCAAATTACGACTTAGGTTGTATCATCATCAAGGATTTAGATATAAATACTCCAACTTTACACAGTCTGAAATTTTAGAAAATAGTTTAGGTAATTATAAATAGTGTATATAGTTTTAAAATAGTTTAAATAGATTTAGAATGGTTTAAATGGTAAAAATAGTTTAAATAGATTTAAATTTGATTTAATTAAATTTTAAAATGACCTATATAGATTTAAAAATAGATTAAATAGGTTTAAATTATATTAAATAGATTTGGTTTAATAGATTTAAATTGTATTAAATAGATTTAAAATAGATTAAATAAATTTAATTAGTTTAAAATTGGTAAAATACGTTAACTTGGATTAAATAGGTTGTAATAAATTAATATAAATTAAAATAGTTTAAACTAACTAAAATACTTAATTTAATTAAAATAGTTTAAAATAGATTTCAAAGTTATATCCAAACATTTCATTAACTCAATTCGAATAAACTCATTTATATTTGACACTTCAACTTTGAAATTCGAATTTAAATTCTTTGAGCAATTCATTAAACCAATTCCAATTTCAACATTTAACCCTTAGATTATCGAAAATAATTCGGTTTAAATAAATCAATTTCTATTTCAAAATACCAGTCAACTGAACTTAAAATTTAAAGATCCCAAAAATCATTTAATTTAACCAATCCGGTGTCCGTATATAATTCTCTACCCTAGGGTCAAGTGATACGGATATTTATCATTTCAATCCTCAAAATTAAATTATTATGGTTATATATCATTTCAAACCGCAATCCTGAATTAAATAAAATCCATAAAATCGCTCGAATCTATCATTTCAACTCATAACGATTTTTTCTTAATCTATACAGGTATGTGCCATTTCAATCCATAGGGAACTTGTAGTGTTATAACAATATAAAATACAACACCAGTCATCCAATATCAAAAAATCAAACATACATCACAGTCATCATCTAAATCAATCGATAAACATCAATAGATAACTGTTAAACAATACATGTATTATATTGACAATTATAATTCAATATTAGATTAAATGATAATTAAATGCAATAAAAGTCAAATTTAACCAGAATGACAATTTATCATACCAAATAGTAATCGATAAATTTCTAATCACTTCATAAATTTCTAATACCCACTAGTAGTTGTGAGTGGGTCAAAACACTCACCTTTGATTTTAAATCAAATAAAAATTCAATTTCCGACCCAAAATTCAACAGTCTCAGAAATCGTCCAAGCCAGCGTCAAAAGGTTCAGAATTTCGATACGATTCCAAAGGAGCAAACTGCGCATAAATCCGAGCACGTATGCAAAAGTTATGTAAGTTAGACGTTATACGATTTGAATTTGAATAAAAACAAAAAAAACAAAACAAGCTTGCCTCGTCACCTCAATACCATCTATAGCAGAAACCCTAGGTTCATCGCACGCACGCACCCATACAGCCGCCACGAACGCTCGCGCCACCTCTGCCCACTCGCTGTCGCTCGAGACACCACCGCCCACACCTTAGGCCGTCGCGACCTCCCCCACATCCAACCTCGCCTACGCACGACCAGCCGCCGTCGATCGATGCTCACAGTTGAGCAGTCGCCGCCCCTCTACATTAAACCCTAGCGAATTTCAGGCGAAGTTCCAACAGTTGAAATAATGAACAAGCCACGCCGATGAACTCGACTCGGTCCTCCCCAAAACCTAGTACCGACGAATTGACGATCTATTAAAGTCGATCGCAACCTATTGAACGGACGTGACTGTTTTGGGCAATTCTGGCCAAACCATGATCCAAATCGAAAAAAATCATAGATTTGGGTTGCACTCGTCGAGAGCTTCAAAACGATATATAATTTGTTAGGGTTTCGAGGAGTTTGATTTTGGAATTTGATTTGAAATTGAATTTGCCATTTGGGAATTAGGGTTTTGTAATTGGATTTGGTTCAGCCATTGAGAAGGAGAAGTAGACAGATGAAATGTAAGTACTGAAAATTGAAATAAGAATATAGCTAGGGTTTATAACAGATTATGTATAGGCAGATCAGAAATAAAAATGAATGGACTTAGATTGATTTGAAAGTTGAACGATAAACGACCCGAAAAGCCCGTTTAGTTCCCGAAACAAAAATGGATCATCCCATATATCAAAATAGATGTTTTATTTATTTTTAAACTCAATGGAACGGGTTTCAGACCCTAATTCCATCGTATGAAGAAGTTAACTTAAATTCAGCTTTTTTCAAATTGATTTCAAATGAATTTAATTAAATTGATTTCTAGGCGTTCGGAGTGCGTACGATCAAACGACAAGTTTGATCGCTACGAAACTTGAAACCTTACAATAATTCACCGTTACGGATCCGATAAAACTGGTTTCGTCAAAATCCGAGTCAGTGACCAAAATGGCTATTTTCACATTAATTAAATAAATTAATATTAAATTAATTAAATCACTTTTTTATTCCAATTAATTAACTAAATATATTTTTATTTTTGATTTCATAGACATGTACAATAACTTAAAAACAAGTTTATCTAAAATTTCAGTGTTGATTATCTCCCAAAATACAGGGTTCAGTTTCAACTGCAATTAATCTAATTAATTAAAATTTAATTCCAACAAAAATTTGATTTCAATTCTTTTCATTCAATCAATTATTACTCTAATAACATAGTTAACTTTTGTTTATATCTTATTACGCTAATACTTTACCATTACCATCTTAGTTTTCATTAACATAGTATTTAATAACATTTAATTGCAACAAATCTATTTATTATAATTTTATATTCCAATATATTGGTCAAACTTGATTCTAATTCTTTTTAGTCAATCAACTTGTCATATTATGCATAAAATTTTCATTGGTTACGTCTTATTGAATAAACATTCTACCATTATCAATTTAATCCACATTAACTGCAAAATTAAGTGAATTAATCCCAATTGATTTAAAATTAAATTTAACAGGCTAAATAAATAGATAACATATAATAATTGTCACCGTTAACTTTTAGTCACATTTGTATGTATGTTATCTACACACAAATGTTATAGTTATTCACACAACATTCATTTTTCTCCAATTTACAATTTATTACATACTATTTGATTTATACGGCATTTACATTATCAATTGCTCTTTTAATCCAGTTATCAATTAATACATTCATCATTACAATACATTTTCAATTTATAACCAATTATAACCTTTTTAATCCTTTTAATTAATTGAATTACATTTAAAGCATTTATCAATTTCCTTAAATTAAGACCATTTCATTTGATTCCATTTATATTCTTATTATTAATTCACAAATTTTTATTTATCGAAAATTACAGGTCGTTACAATAGGCACATGGCCGAATTGGTAGAAAGATTCTTGAGACGGTTTAGAGTTCACATTTTGCGGCCAAATAATGTGAACCCTTTCGAGCGTGAAGCAGAGGGTCAAAGAGACCTTAAGGAGTTACATAACTAGATTTAACGAATCAGCTGTTATGGTTCATAAGCCAGATCCATCGATAATTCTGATGGCGGGAGTGTTTGGAGTTAAAACAGAACTGACTTCAAAGTTTCTTTGGAAAGGGATCAACCGATGGATATTACGAAATTTTACCATCAAGTTAAAAGATACTTGCATCAGGAGGAAACTGAAGTTGAAAATGATGAAGTTAATGTGACGGATGACGGAGGACTGTCCAGAGTAGGACTTCGTAAGAGCAAATGAAAGCGAAAAACCGATGAATGCTTTGGAGAATCGAAGCAGCAAAGGAAGGAACCAAAAAAAATTCCTGCATCGAAGAGGATTTATTTAGATACTAGGGGTTGATCCCCTATTATAAACCAGCTAAGAAGGAACACACAGATCGGGAGAGAATGTCTAGAAGATTCTACCTTTTTCATGAGATGGATGGGCATGAAATGAACTAGTGCAGACACCTTCGCATTTTGATAGAGGAGCAGGTTTGGAACGACCAACTACAACAATATGTGAGAAACCAAACTATAGTAGTGCAATAGGAGCAGTTGCATCTGTAACAAACGCATCTGAACACAAACGCGGAGCCGGACCAAGAATGATTATCCCATGATCAGCACGTACGAGAGTTAGGTTTGATTCCCTCGTTTTGCATTCTTTTTTGAATAAATAAGACAATACTGCCCTCAGACCGCTTATGCGTGTACGAGACCGCGATTGGTCTCTAAACACACTCTGAGTTAGATGTCTAGGATGGAATGTTTATTTTCTTATTGTTTTGATTTGGATTTGGTAAATGGATATCTAGTTCTGAAAATCATTTGAATATGACAACTGATATATAAACCGATTGGACATGGTTTTTCCAACCGAAGAAACGGGATGGTCAATCATAAGGTACAATTCCCCATATCGAAGAGCGAATGGATGGACTTGTATAGAAAAGTAAGTCCCCTCATTGGAGAGTGAGCGGATGGACTTGCTTGGACGTTGAGTCCCCTCGTCGAAGAGCGAATGGATTGGACTTAGCATGAATATACAATCCGGAGAGATCATGAATTAAATAATATACGATTCAAAGATCATGAATTAAATATATATGATCCAGAGAGATCATGAATTAAATTATGTTGGATCCAGAGAGATCAAACCTTATAATTTGAATGTCTTATAATTGGATAATGATTACTGATAAATTAATGATTATCATTGCCTCGATTCGGTTGGGCTTACTTATAATGTGATGTTAGGCAATTCTAGACGATTTATAAGTAACGTTCCAATTAGTAGCAATACACTCCCATGACTAACAATGCATGATTGCATGATATATGATCAGCCTAGGACAAATAAATCTCGAGCAAACATAAGACGATATAGATATTGACTTATGATAACTTAACCAGACGAACACGGGATGGCTCTGATAATGAAATGTGATAATTCAACTGCAAGCGAACACAAGATGGCTTTGGTAATGATATCTGATATGATAATTCTGGATGAACATGAAATGCTAACAATTTATGACAAACCCTTAAGCAAGGACTAGACTCCTTCACTGTAATGATCTAGAATGACATTTGATTTGCAAGTAAATCCAAAGAAACTGGATGATTCGCCACAACTTGGATCGATGGATAGCTAGAGAGCTCGATTACAAATGAATGATTACTCCTGGCACTTGTTCTTGAGAAAAATATATCTTACATTTACAAGGCGTACTTTGGGGGCCAAGTGTTACATCTAAATTTTCCGTCTCAGAACATACTCAAACAGATCAATTGGACTTCAAAGTGATGAAGGAGTGGACACAGAGACATGGAAAGTTGTCAAGAATGAAGAAATGAAGGAGTACAAGAAGTTTGACGGAATTCTAAGAAAACAAACGAAATTGGTACCGACCTAATTCGATTGGCACCAACTAGATTCTGAGATTTGAGAGGGCAAGTGTTCGATGGAAAAGGCTTAGACGTGGAGAGAAAAGGGGTTTAGATGCCCAAATATAAGTACCAATCGAATTAGAACGACATCGACCTAATTTTCTTCTTGATATTCGTGCGGCATGAACTATTCTACCTGCATGATTATCATATCTTAAAGATTTGGGACCCAAATAGCGAGATTGGAGTACGAAATCAACTATAAATAGCAAGTTACCTACAACTTGGAGGGGACTTTCTCTTTTGAACTTCTTTTTCTATATTCTTCATCCCTAGCCCTTAAAAATCCAGATCTATTAGATTGTGGTCGGGTTTGAGTGGTAGTCTTCGTATTCAGAAAAGAAAATATAAGATAATAAAATTAAAGTGGTCGTAGGCCAAAGAATTTGCCAAACACTATAAAAATCATGTTCTTGTCTTTGTTTATTTTGATAATTTACATTTTTTTTTTTGCTTTCATCTGATATTGGGGTATTGTGCCATTTTATGATGCAACAATTACATACATATATCATTTTATATGTATATGTTTACATTAATTAACATTTATTTTATTTATTTATCAAACAAATTATTCATTTAATAAAAAAATTAATTAAATTATTTTTAATAAATTCAAAAAATTTATTTATAATTTATCTTAAACAATTATATATATATATATATATATGAATATATATATACATATATCAATATATATACGTATATTCATTATATATGTTTATTTTAATTAATTAACCTTTAATCAATTAATAATCTCATTGATTAGATATTAAATAATTCTCAAAAATATTAAATTTGTTTCAAACCATTTTTCAAAATATTTTATGACTTCTATATAATTTTATTTTATTTAAAATTAACTTTTAAATTTAAAAAATATTTTAAAATTTCAAATAGAATTTTGAAAATTAGTCCAAGGTCCAAAATAACTAGAGGCCTTACTTCTAGGTTAACCTTTTGAACTTACCACACCTATTGTGCCAGATCAATAGCCAACAAGGGGGAATAGTTGACTATTCAATCTAAAGCCTAGGCATTACTTTTCTAGACACCTATCACATAGATAGGTTTAATTAATGGGCCTTAAATGTTGACTAATTAGTCTACATACACAATTTGGGCTCTAATACTATTAAAGGATACTATTAAAGGGACCCAGTTTCGTTCATAGCAGTGAAATGAGTAAATTTTAGAAAATTTTCTATTTGGATCATAGTGGGCGTTTAAAGTCTAATGGGTTTCACTAAATCTAATCTGGTGGTTATTAATAAAATCATATTTTATTAATATTATCTTATTCTTAATTAATTAAATCTATGTTAATTAAATATGAAATTTGAAAAATGTATGAATACATCAAATATATTCATATTTTAAAAGGTTTGTCAAATATGTGAAACATACCGTGAGTGTAAATGTTTAGTGTTAAAGGATGAGAACAAATATGAAATGAGATCCATATATAATCATATCAAGATCAAAAAGGAAAGATATAAAGGAGGCACCTTGAATGATTCCACCTTTCTTCTTTTGCGGAACATTTAGTTGATACCGTGCATAGTCAGTATACAAGAAGTGATATTTTACAACGATATTTTAAAATGACAAATGCAAAAAACTATAACATGATCAATACATACATGTGTAGATATTGAGATTTTTATCTATCATATATATATTCGCTATATATATGTATGAACATAAATATTATTGCCTCAATTTTAGATTATTCAATGAAAAATAAATTTTTGAAGGAAAAAAATTATTCCTAAAATACATGCCTTATTATACAAAATATAAATATAAATGTTTATACACACACAAACATGCATATATATATATATATATATATAGCCAAAATAATTTCCAGTTTATTCAAAAACAAACATTCGAGTTACACTGAACCTTTCTGATATATTTGCAAATATGCCTGCGCACATACACATACACATATACATACACACGTGTGTGTATAATTTTAGCCCAAAAATAAAAAAACAATAAAAATACTATAAAATAAAATTTACATATATCAAATCAAACAATATACCTACAATCTTTGTATTTTAGGGTTGATTTCTTGAAAAAAATTCAAAGAGAAACATTTAAATCATTAAATTGTATAACATTTTTAGAATATTGCTATAGGTAATTTAAATCACAAATTCATAAACTAAAACTTTTTATACTCATAATAAATTTTGGTTTAATTTATCAAGTTATAACAAATCAAATCATTTAGCAAGTTGTTTAAATTGTATTACTAATTCTAAATCAACATGAGACAATAATAAATACATATAAAATTATGATAAGTATATTATATCTAAGAAAACAAATTAAATTTAGAACGTTCCTTTCAGATCTAGCTAATAAGTGACACTTTGATTTAGAAATCCCTCCTTAGATCTTGAATCTACACCGAATTTTCGAGAGAAAGATGAACCACATAGCCTTTACATTTATTTGATGTTTTGATTTATTTTAAAGTTGATATTCTTCATAAAGCAGGGAAGACAATTTTGACCATGGAGGAGGGAGGAAGGAAGTAAATAAAATTGAAAGAGAAAATAAATGAAAGGAATTTATTTTAAGGGAAAAATATAAGTCTTTCCAATTCTTTCTCTAAAACCCTTCCCTTTAAAATCCCGATCAGTTTCAATCAAGCCAATCCTTCTCCCTTCCTTGCATGGCTAGCCAACATGTCCTCTTGCATGGACTAATTTTCCAAATATTCCATGAAGTAATTAACTATATTCAAAGCCCATTTAATACATACAGGTATCGTATACAGCTACATGCATATTTAATTTTTATATATACATCCAAATATTTTTATCAACACCCAAAAGTATCAAATAAATTAATATTTAATATTTCT
This sequence comes from Allium cepa, assembly GCA_030765085.1. NCBI lineage: Eukaryota > Viridiplantae > Streptophyta > Magnoliopsida > Asparagales > Amaryllidaceae > Allium > Allium cepa. The sequence continues at coordinate 562,741,502 of CM060938.1, forward strand.
TAATACTAATTAATTTATAGCATTTTATAAGTTAGATAAATCATGCAGTTTTTTGGAAAATTCACAAATGCAGTTGTGAGACTCGAAGGTGTAAATTAATTCAGCAAATAACATTGGAAAATTCATATATTAACTTTTACACATCACCTTAGCTAGTGGTGTTACGGTTTGACCGAATTCATCATTTACAAGTCTTCCTAGTAAATCCAACTTTATGTTTTCTAAAACAATACCTTTAGTAATGATAATTTACACATGTTCTCTTTATCAAAACTATATCAGTTCACATATATGGAATTTGGTATTGGTCAAAATTCCAATATTATCTATATTCAATTTAGTTCGTCGAAAAAAGTACTTGATTCAATAATAACATTTATTATTAACCAGTATCGCTTCGGTCAGAGACTATGACTTTGAGTTGACTGTAGTTGACTGTGATACTAACCTTATACAGCCTAGGAAACAAATTCTCTATTGAATAGTTCTTCACTCTCAATGTATCAACTCAGGCCCAACTATAGTCACTTGATGGATAGCCGTACAATGATTTTAACTATAATTTAAGTAGAGTATTAACATTGATGTTCCATAGAATTTTCAAATCGAGGGAATCATATAACATTGTTACATTGGGATTTTCTATTTAACCTATTTGTAATCAACCAACAGGAAACTCTCGAACGTTTCATTTTATAGTTATCTAATAGCTATAAATGCGTAACATCTTGGTATCCCCAACAACCATGAGATACACTACCCAACATCTGGAGAGCATTACGCACTTAGGCTCAACGGATGAATCTATATCCTTTTCTCGAAACATCTTGACCACGAATATCCAAAATAAAATATCATTTCATTTTGTGATTAACTACTCACGATTACAACTATTTGCAGCTACAATCACGTATCATTTTATTTGAGGATTTCTTTATTAACTACTTCAATAATTATTTAATTAATAATATCACACTATAATAAAGTATACAAAAGAAAATAAATCTTGTTATTACGAATAATATTGACTATAGAGTTAGATATATGTAACAAATTACATAATTTCCCTTAGAACATACCATTAACTCTTACACGATGGTGTTTTAAAGGTGCTCGACGTGGGCTTATGGAGGCTTGATAAGGAGTGACGACGCGGGCAAATCTTTAGATAAAAGCAGTGAGATAAGTTCAACTTCTTTACATATTTTGGCGCATTTTTGATTTGTTAATAACTTAGATAGCACCAATATGCTTTGTTCCTTTTTTTAATGATAATTGCTATGTTCGAGTTGATATACATGATTATAAGAATAGATTAATCTCAACAAAAAATCTATATATGTTCACAATACACCAGTGGGAAGTTTAGTTAAAAAAATTTATGCAAGATTCTCCTTTCATACTTTGTTTGATTACTTAGTAGTTTTATGTTGTAATGCTTATGACTTAGGTGTATGATAAAATTTACAAACACTCTTTATGTGTGTGTGTGTGTGTATTACTTGAGTTTGGATTATAGACATGATTAAGCAATGAATATACTGAACTATACAAGTTTGATGAAGTTACATCCTATTGCTAATTAAAAGTCACTGTACATTGAATTTAGTTCAGAAATGTTTATATGTGTGTGTGTGTGTATAATTTAAATATGTGAATCAGTTTATATGCAAAAATTTAGAAGCATGAATATTTGGACATAAGGAAATTTGATACTATTTATAGATTGATGTACATGTAATCTAAATGGATTATTGGTTATTTCGTAAAGGAATATGCACAATATATTGATTCAAAATGAACAGGTTTTACAAAATGATTTGAAGTGAGGTTTCAAAAAGATGACCTGAATTAAATTAGTTTTCACATATATTATGAAAATATTTCTATTTGAATATATGGATGAATATAAATGCGGTATATATTATATTGAATGCATTCAATATTTTGTGATGCTATATGACTATTCTTTTATCAATGGTTTCATGTTGATGTATGTTAATGAAAGTTGGCCTTGGATTGTTATGGTTGATATGCATGTGACTTAGTTGATTTAATGTTGATTCATTTAAGTAATATTGCCAAGTTAAGTTCATCCAATATGGTGCTATGATGTGGAATTTTTGACATGCCGCGTTTTATATGTGCTACAATATGATGTGATGCACACATGTGCCATTTATATGTGATAAATATGGGACATAGTTCCATTTTCGGAATAAATGACGTTAAGGAGGCCAAATATTTATAAATACATAAAATGAAGTATAGTTCACTTATCAACCCTATCCCCTTTATATCATGGTGATATATGCACGATGTTAGTTGCTTGTGATGTGTACTACAAAACGAATATACTTATATATGATTTGTTGCCTCATAATGTCATGTATCCCATGATTTGATGTTAGGTCATAAATATTAATTATCCTATTATGTCTTATATAATGAATGATATGTGATACACATGTGATATGCTAGTGCGATGAGTATAAAAACCCATAAAGACATTGGCATATAAACAAAATTTAGAGGGTAATATCGTTAGCGAGGCCAATGTAAATAAATGCATTAATAATGTGATAGGTACAAGGTGTGCTATTAGATTTTAGTATCCATCCTAGCGGACAGATTCGTTAAGTCATGATGATCAGAACCAGCATCACTTTGTTGTCCAAACGATCTGATGCATGGATACAACCACGAAAAGATGAAAATGATGGTAATCAAATTGATGGAGACGAGACGAAGGATTATGATTACGGAACAATGGAATGAGGGCCAATGAGAAAGAGAGAAGATCGTGAAACAAATAGATCGTGTGGAGACACCTTTCTGATCGAGGAATATATGGATGAAACGAGTAGTGATATCTTGGCATTGAAGCGGATTCTAGAAAAGACTAGTCAAGAGTATGTGGGTGAAATAGGTCGTGGGCCGATCGGCTCGATGTTAATAAAATGAATAAGGCTACTTAGAAATGGACACCACTTGACAATTGTATACTTATGATATAATGCAATTAATAAGCACAACAATTACAACTCATGTATATGGATTGGAAATGATATCTCAATCGATTAGGGTTGTACCTACGAGTCATGCAATTTAGAGCTATGGCACATGTGTCAAAACCTGTATGTGCCTTGAGATTTGGTTTGGGTATTAGAATAATGAGTGTATGCATCTTTGAGAGGAAAAACATATCATATATCGTTATACCTGAGACACACATTATGTTATATTTTGGGCACAATTACACTAGTAGCTAGTTTCTATCCTGACTCGGTGATTATTATGTATTTAACAATCTTAGATCAGATGATGATTTATAAGTTTGATGTTTTGATTGAATTGTTTTATGGGCTACAACATGAAGATGGAGCCGATGATGAGGGTAGATATTTATATTGTTTTATTGTTTGTCTATGACATGTTCATTTACTGATATTTAGTCGTATTTGACGCCATGATGTATTATGTTGTTTATCCATGTATATATATGAGATATTGTACCAGATTTCAATTATTACACACACACACACCCCTCATGTTGTCTTTTGTTTGCCTTTGATTCTGTAAATTTGGGTTTTGTTCTCATATGTGTCTCCAATACTGCATTCAATTCACGCAACTCTTATATGTTGCTTTGTGTCAGGACAAGATACGTATATTTTAGTCGTATTCAAGTATTGTTACGTATCTGTGTCGACCTAAAGTATGTACAAGGGAGATCTCTCCTTCCAAGTCGTTTGATTCAGGATATCGGGTGGCTAACTTCCTTTGATAGTTTGGTAACTGGGTCTTGGATGTCACAACATGGTATTATAGCCTAGGTTGGAGTAATGCAAAGAAAAAGGTATATTTTGACCTTAGAGGAGTGAGACTTAAAGATGTTTTACACATTTTTTCAACTTACACATGATATGCGAGTCATTGAACGATCGAAGGGCTCGATTATTGGGGTATACTATTTATGTATGTATGCATATATGTATAAATGTATCTATGTGTGCATTTGTAGTGATGATTTAAAATTTTGTTTATTCTTTAAAAGAAAAGGTAATATTCAAACATTTGGTGTGAATACTTTTTGTGTGTTTATAATATGTTAAAAGGAATTTTATTTGGATTCGGTGGGTGCTTGCTTGATGTTATTTATGGTATTTGAATATTTGATTGATAATGTTGTATACGATTTTATAAAAAATAATTTCAAAGAGTAAGGAAAATTTATGATTCAAATAAAATAAAGCTATTTCAAAGAGCAAGGAAAATTACTTATGAAAATATTCTGAAGTAAAATACGAGTTTTGGAAAGAAGTGATAGGGCTTATCTATATATGAAAAGAGAAATATATTTTTTGTTATATAAATTATTTGAGGAAAATTACACTTATTTTGTATAGGATGACAGAGAGAGAATCTAAGAATATCTTCAAGAATAAATTGATGAGATTTGTTTATAAAGGGAAGTAATATTGAAACTTACTTTAAGATGATTTAGGAATTCATTGTATCGACATATCCATTTAGTGGTTTAATAGTTCTGCTTGACATAGGTGCACACGCACCGATAAGGATTCCTACACATTCGAACGAGGTGATTTGACATAACGGTATTTTAAAATGTGTGCAAATGGTATTTTGATATGGAAAAGGCAATATATTATTTTAAGAGGAGAAATTTTATTATATAAGGAAGTGATCACTTATTGTATAAAGTGATTTTATAATGATAATACCTATTTTGAGTGAGAATTTAAAACGATAAGGAAATCAAGAGCTATATAAATAGTTGGGATTTAGTATATAAGAAAAATTGAGTATTAATGATTTGTTCAATATCTTAAAAATATACGAGTTAAGTATTTTTAAATACAAAGTTCGTATGATTTTCATACAATGTTTGTAGCCATCGGGTGTAACAAGAAGTTGAGATCGATGATGAGACAGTGTTGATATGTTTTCTTGTGTCATCAACAATGCAGCCAATCGACAAAATGAGTAACCATGACCATGATGAAGCAATGTTGTTATACTAAATATATATAAGTGTTATTTGATTTTTATGTATGTATCCATGGTTATTGATTTACGTGCTTGTTTACTTAGTTGCATATGGTGTGCTTCATATTATATAATTATGTGGTATTAATAATTGCTGGGGTGTGCGTGTGCGCATGAAAATGCATTGAGACGTTTTTATATATGAGTTCGAATTTAAAAAGTGACTTTGTAAATGCATTTTCCTTAAAATGTATATTTAATCCTTATTTTTTAGGACAGTTAATAAATAAGGATAGTTTAAATTCTAGTTTGTGTATTTTGGAAAGTGAAGCACTCTCTTGAAAATTATATTTGTGAAAGTAATGGGTGTTTGGAAAATGTAGTTTGAAGGAAAGAAAGTGAAAATTTTATACACATACATACTTTTTTGATTTAAACGGTATTGAAGTTTGGAGTGCTACTCATTTTTTTTTATGGTTTAAGAAAGTGATAATTTATATAATTGAAGTGATAATAAAGGTTTAGAGATTATTTTTGAGTGATAAATGAAATAGTTATGTGTGTAGAATTTTGAAAGAATAATTGATATGAGAAAACTGAAAAAAATATAAATTTATTTTGAATATTACAACGTAAAATAGAAAGCATGGAAGTGAATATTTTTAAGACTTAAGGTGATTTTGAGATTTTTAAAGAGGAAAATTTGAAATGAACTATTTTAAATTTGTGCGCTAGAAAATTAAAGTTTGGTTATTTTATACAAAAGAAATAGGCAATTTTTGTATCGGTCCAACATTAAAATACTTAAAACGATATACAACTCGGATAAAATTCTTAATATGCCCATAATCAAAATAATATATGTCTAAATGTCCAAAATGTCCAAGGTACAAATCATCTTCTTTTCATATGCAAATGATGTAAAATTTTAGTACGTATCCTATATTCATTGTCCAATGGTCAGTATGCAAATGGTACAAGTTATCTCCTTTATTATAGTCCAAAATGTGAAGACTGGAGTCACTATGCAATTTCTTATTTTTTAAGGTCCTTATGTTCAAAAAGTCGAGTCGTCTCCTTCTTCATCCGCCATTGGCTGTCAAGCTCTTAAGAGAGCATAGGAATGTCAAGTCCTAAAAAAAGTGTACTGAGAAAGAGAAAAAAAAGAGGAGCTCCTTTTCATGCGGGGATAGGTTTCTATTTATAACCGTTGGAGGGTGGCATGCTTGCTTGCATTGGTTGATTGAAATTGATGTAGATCAATGACTTGTTAAGGCGAATGGCATTGATGGTGCCATATGTCGTAATCTCAAGATTCGAGTAACTTATGTGGATCGCTATCTTGACCATGGCATTAACAAAGTTGGCATTCTTATATAGGGATGCCTGGAAGTTTTACTATACATATTTTTCTTCATGTTGATTCACTTCTTCTACACATGATTTATTCCTATTTTTTTATGTTGAATGTCATAATATCTTTTTTTGGCATATCCTTGAATTGATTTCTTTGATGTGGAACTACTAGTACATTTTAGCAAGTACATCCTACTGTAGCATCTTTAACTTCTTCATTTCTTAAACATTTTTCTCCAATTTGATAGCGTTTCTTTCTATATTTTCAATTGCTTTTTTTATATCTACGTTAGCTTCATTTTCCAACATGCGACAGCTTTATAAATCTTAACATGCGATAGCTATATGGATCTCATCATGCGGTAGCTCTTTATCATCCCGTTATAGTTTGTTTTTATCAACATGCAATGGCACGTTGCTTTAACTTGCAATAGCTCATAGGTATCAACTTGCGACGGCCTTGACCATATCATCAAATTGCGATTGCTCATGGCTATCAACTTGTAGTGGCGTTGACCATATCAACTTTATTACGTCAATTTGCGATAGCTTATGGCTATTGGCTTGTGATAGCTCTACTTCTCATATATGATGGTTTATTCTCATTGTTTAATAGACTTCATTTTTCAAAGCACCGTATTATCAACTTGCGATGCTTTGACATCTTATTTATTCTTGGAAATTTTGGTATAACACTTGCCCTTTATAAGAAGCTTTATTATGCTTTAACTTAAGTAAACTTCTACTCTTACATTGCTTCTTCCCTTCTTGAGTTATCTCTCCTTGTTTCCGTGTTTCTTATCACATTGCATACCGTAAGGTGGAGAGTTCCAATAGCCTTATCGGAAAGCACTTTATTCTTACGTGTTCCGTAATTGAGAATTTTGGTTGGCTTTTCGATGATTCTTTGCTATCTGTACTTTTATCCATGGACAATTGTTTGTTGGCCTATTTGGATACTTTTAAGTATTTTTTATGAGTTTGGTTGTTCATTGTGTCAAGAGTTTAGTTGGTCGTCCTTCTTTGGATAGTTGCTTTCAACGACCTTATTTGATCAACAAGGCTTTATTGACCAACTTCCTTGGATGGCTGCTTGGCTGAGCCCAGTGGTGGGATCAAAGGCTTAATTGACCACTCTTCGAATGGGTGCTTTGGCTAAGCTTGGCGGCTGGACCAAAGGATTTTTGAGAATATCCTTTGGATGGGTGCTTTGGCCTGGCTTTGTGGCGGGACCAAAGGCATAATTGACCATCACTCTTTCGATAGGTGCTTTGGTAGGCCTAACGGTAGAACCAAAGGCTTTTTGACCATCTCACTTCGACGGGTGCTTTAACCTGGCCTGGCGACGAGATCAACGGCTTAGTTGACCATCATTCTTTAGATGGATGCTTTGGCCAAGCTAGGCGGTGGGACCAAAAGCTTTCTGACCATCTTCTTTGGATGAGTACTTCGACCAGGCTGGCAGCAGGACCAAAGGCTTAATGACCATCACTCTTTGGATAGGCGCTTTGACCAGGCCTAGCTGCGGGACCGAAGGCTTTTTGACCATCTCCCTAGGATGGATGCTTTGGCCGGGTTTGGTGGCGGGACTAAAGGCTTAATTGCCCTCCTCCGTATATGAGGAGTGCTTCTGCTTAATGAATCACGTTAACCTCGCCAGGTTATGAGTTACGTTAAACATACTATCTCAGTCTGGGGCTACTTGTTAGAATGAACCTTTTGAAAACCTCTCTTTTTTATCCAAAGAAACAAAATATGATGCCTAAATTTTTGGTATCCCATGTCTTTATTATTGCATTTCCATTAGGTCTGCTTAACCAATAGATGTCTAGAAGTAAAGATTGTTTCTAATTTGGACATTGAGGTCATTTTCCATGTATTTTGATATTTTTCATTACTTTTCTGAATACTAAATCATTTTCCTTGAAAGGTTTCTCAAATTGTGATACACAGAGATTCTATATTGATATTTCATGGTTTATAATACAGCTTTAACAAAACCTAAGGATTTCTTTACCCGTTCTAATTTCGAGTCAGAAGCATATGCAATTTCTTGGCGTAATAGAACCTTTACTTTATTTAGCAACATTGCTTCAAATTCCTATGTTGATGGGAAACAGGATGTCTAATGGCTACTTTTACCCGAGTTTTGTATGACCACCAAACTAGGAGTAATTCCTTTGCATAATTTCCTCGCTATATTGCATCTTTAAGGTATGCCCGATCGTCTTGTTTATTGCTTATGCTGCCATGTTGATTTATAGAGAGGATATTTTGAGATGAAGTTCGTTATTATTCCATTCCTTTCACAAAACAAGCGGATTCCTTCATTTTCAAATTGGGTCCTAATTAATTGTTATATCTACTTCTTTCGAACTTACTCCTTTTAAATATGAGACCGATTAATCCTTCCGTATAGTGCTTTGTTGATTATAATATTGGAAAGCACTTAGCATCTTAACTTTTTTTGATTCATTTCTATCTCTTAATAATATTTCCTTTCCCCGATATTTGATTATCAAAGTTTATCCAACTATACGTACGCTGATATTTGTGACTACTTATTATCGATCCTTTTTAAGTTACTTTGTTATCTTTTATCTTTATAAACTCTCCTCCATCAAAATATCTTTAGGCCAAAATATCTTACAGATGTAGATGAACTGTTGGATCGAATTAGTACTTCATCTTGACCATGTTTAAAGAGGGAAATAGTGATGGCATGAGTCAATCATATTGACTATGCAAAGATGAACTATTTCTTTTCTGATGAAAACCATTATATTCTGAAGAAGCGATGCTTTAAACTTCATTGCCGAATAATAATTCATTTTTAATAAAGGAATCCAGGAATTTATGGAGTCTTCTTTCACATTAATAAAGTATACAAACCTCATAGATAATTTCAATTGTACAAACTTAATCGTAAATCTTGGTATCCATTTACATGGGATGAGCATACTCATATTCTGACGATAGGATTTGTAAATTTGCATAGTAAGAAATCCATGCTCTTTCATAGCTTTGGGAATTTGTCTGAAACTGGGGACCATATTAATGTCTTATTTTAGACATTCCGTTGATCATCATGATGGAAGGGGCATACTCCAATAGTAGGATTTTTATCATCCATGTAATAATAACAGTAAAACCAAAGTTCATACAATACAGAAATACATCATGATAAAGAAAATGGTTCGAATCCAAGCTTTGAGATAGAATATCAGAATTTTATTTTAGATAACTTTTCTGCGATTACAGAGAATCCATAATTTTGAACTTTTACATGTGAATTAATTCGATAAAAAGGATATCCTGGCCTTTGACTAAATAATAACCCACACATGGTAAGGAGAATCGGAATATCATGATTTTTCCTATTGCCTTTGTTTTTTATCCCTTCTCAATTATTTTCTTTGATAACGAGGATTTATTCAACAATACCAGGAAAGACAAGGAATAAATTCAATAAAGAAAACCACCATTACTTAATAGAAAACCCGAACTCATGCTTAGGAAAAGAAAGTTGAGATTCTTATCTAATTCAATAATTCTTAGGATGATATCTCATGCTTTATTACCAAATTGTGACACCCCACCCGAGACCCACAATAACAAAGAGTATTACTAAGTAATACTATCTGCTAATGCGGAGAACAAGGCAGCTTAGAATCGACTATAACGAGTGCAAAAAGCTATGAGAGAAATGTTGTCCTCCGCAACTCGTAGCTGATGAAAACCAGTGGCAAGGTCGATGTGAAGCCCCACCTCTATACCCACGCTAGCCAAGAACACTACGGAGTAATGCTGTCAACTAGCACGGAGAATAAGGCTGTTGAGGAGCGACCATCCGTGTAATTTCTTTGTGCGAGCACCGATATGTCAGATAGTATAGCATGCATTTGATTTCAAGTAGGAAGTCTGACATACCGATACAAAGTCAAAGCTATCACACAGTGGCTATATATAATCTTCGGAAACAAAATATAGAAATAAACATAACACAAATCAGTCACAGACATCCATATCACAAAGGCGGAAGTAGATATGAATATAACAAATGAAAATGTACATCAGAGTAGTGGTCTGAAAGATCCACAATAACACAAAAGAATAGCTACAAGAGCTATACAAAAGAATAAGTATACATCATGGTATCTATGTCTCAAATGTATACAACAAAAACTGCTAATCTTAGTGGTTAGCCAAAAGTCAGAGTGATAAAACCCTGGGGAGAAGTCAAGCAGAAGCACTTGTAACATCTCGGTCTGACCCGAGTATTATTTCATAAGAAAATAATAAGCGGATCAGTCTAGCTATAAATATCAGATGATATGATATAGAATAAAAGATATGGCATGAACGTATAATAACCATAATAACATACTATAATAAGTATGTAAATGAACATCAACAAGAGATAAATCGATATCACAAGAATCTTCTCAAAGATCCAAAAATTCACCAAAAGGGTAATGACAACAAATTCACCAATGCACAAAAACTGATAAAACTTATCAATGAAAATCACGAAAATTGGTGAAGTACAAATTCCAGAAATCAATACAAGAAATCCAGAAATCACAAAAAGGGAAAGAGGCCTATCACTAGAACGGGAGCATGAAAACTCACCAACACGTGTATCACATGACGGAAAGCTATTCCATGGTTGCTAACCATTTTCACTAGAACGGCCCGAAGACCATGAGTCAAAACTCCACTAAAACGACCCGAAGACCATGGGTCGCTACCCCACATATGTGAGTAGAAACATCACACAAACGGGGTCTAGTCTCCCTCGCAGACAAAGAGACATCGCACAAGTGCTAGTCTAAATCACAAAAATGATAGTCATGATCATCAAGAAGTGTCAATTACACTAAGCTAGTAAATATATGAGTTTAGCTTCATGTCCCATAACCACTAGCTTAACTTAAATATTTACGAACCAACTGTAGATCTTCACTAGAAAATTGTCACAAGTGGTTCAATCGAACAAGTCCAAGAGTTAACCGACGAAGCAAACGCAAGCGTTTCATACCACTTATTTTACTAAGCCGTTTAATTCAATTTCTCATACGAGTGAGGTAAAGGTTTCTATATAGTAATAGATTGGAAAACGGTTTATGAAAAGAGCTTTATAATAAAATAGTGTTGAAATCTCTTTGATGAAAGAGTTTTGATATTTACTACTAGTATTAAAACCTTTATATTTTTAAAGTGACAAGTCACAAAATTGATCGTAGAAACAAATCAATTCACAAAAATTCACATTCGAAGATGTGAATAAAATCCAAAGGAATCAATCCCAAATCCATTAAAATAGGAATACACCTGCGAGATAACATAGTTCAACACAGTAAATTGGCGCGACCTAATCATGGCGCGACCTAACACGGTCGAGCTAAGCATTGGTGCGACATAACAGGGGGAGCGACCTAACGAGGTCGAACTAAGGAGTTAACGGCTTAAGGCTACGGCCCAACATGGCCGACCTAATGTGGCCGAGCAATATGCAATGAAATGACCTAACTAGGCGAGCGACCTAAGGGAAAGACAGGTCGAACGACCTAAGGATAAGGAGGTCGAGCGACCTAAGGGGGAAAACAGGTCGAACGACCTAGTTGGTTGCGACTTAGGTGGTGAGCGACCTAAGCACGCGACCTAAGGTGGAAGTGGGGTCGAGCGACTTTACATACTCGAACGACCTAGGGGTTCGAACGACCTAAATGCGGGTGAGAGTTGAATAGGTCGAACGACCTAACTGATGCGAACGACTTAAGGTCTAACGACCTAATGGGAAACGACATAAGGCTAACGACCTATACTAAAAAAGACTAGGCCGAGCAACCTAAGGCCTAGCGACCTATGGCCTAGCAACCTAATTCCGAACGTGAACCTTCAAGACCGAACGACCTAATGTTAACAGCTAAGGCCGAACGACTTAATGTTAACAGCTAAGGCCGAACGACTTAAGGTCTAACGACCTAATGGGGAACGACCTAAGGTCTTACGACCAAAGGTGGGACGGGCTAAACATACAGGGGCGACTTTTCCCCCGGCCGAACGACCTAGCCCGGTAATTCACCAAAAACACTAAAAATTGGAGTTTTTCGCCAATCCAATCCAAACCAAAAGCAAATGTGCATGCTAAAGTGATAGGAATTCATTCCCAACAATCCAAGATAGTTATAGACAAAAATGTGAGATAAAAATCTCACCTTTTCACGAAATTGTTGATGGAGAAGCTTAAAAGCAATGGAAGAAGCTTGAATCCAATGTCTTCTCTTTGGATTTGGAGTTTGATGTTGGAATTGAAGTTGAAACCTAGGCTTGGAGTTTTAATTTCTCATTCCTTCCTCCATTTTTGATGAAGCTTGAGTCTTAGGAAATGAAAGCAAAATTATGAAGGGAAGGGGTTGAGCTAGAGTAAATAGTTTAGGCTAATGGGCTAAACCAAACCCAAAGTCCAAAGTGAAAATGTAGCAAAATTCCGCTAACTCCAAACATATCAAAGTTTATACTTAAAAAGATCGTAAGCGGCGTTTTGAACTCAATGGAAGTGGTCCCGAGTCCAAATTCGACCGTATGCAAAAAAGTAACTTTTCGGACTATAATCCAACTAAAGATAAAATATTTAAACAAAATATTTAAATATCAAATCGTAAAATATGAGGGTTGTTACAGACTCCCCTCCTTAAAGAAATTGCGTCCTCGCAATAATTAAGAAGAAAATATATAGTAACAACCATAAAAGCATATTCAACACAAAAGAAGTTTGAAATAAGAAGTTCACCTAAAAGAGCACGAGAAAGTAAGTCCGGATGTGTTCGCTCGATGAATTATCTAGATTTCCAAGAGCAGTCCTTAGGATTTGAGGACCATTGAACTTTAACAAGCGGAACATCTTTATTTCGAAGGCGCTTGACCTCCGAAGCAATAATACGAATATGATGTTGCTCATAAGTTAAATTAGGTGAAACTTCAATTTCTTCCACAACACCGGGCTCAAGAATAGAATCGGAATCTTGAAGGCACTTCCGTAATTGAGAAACGTGAAACACGTCATGAATAGCAGAAAATTGAGCCGGTAATAAAAAGCGATAAGCCACGGAACCAATACGTTCGGTGATAGGAAATGGCCCAATATATCGAGGCGCTAATTTTCCTGATCGATTGAAACGCACAACACCCTTCATAGGTAAAACACGAACAAACACAAGATCTCCCACAGAAAATTCTAATTTCCTTCTCCGGTTATCGGCATAGGATTTTTGTCTACTCTGGGCTTCTTTCATCCTATGACGAATAAGATCAATCTTTTCTGTGGAATCACGGATAAAATCTGGACCTAAAACCAGCATCTCATCGGCCTCAAGCCAACAAGAAGGAGATCGGCATGGCCTTCCATAGAGTGCCTCGAAAGGAGCCATACCAATACTAGATTGGAAGCTATTATTATAGGAAAATTCAACAAGAGAAATATGATCTTCCCAACTTCCACCAAAATCAAGAATGCATGAACGAAGAAGATCTTCAAGAGTTTGATTCACACGCTCAGTTTGTCCATCGTACCGAGGATGATAAGCGGTGCTAAAATTAAGCTTCGTTCCCAAAGCTTTCTGAAGACTCTTCTAAAATCCATTAGTAAACAATGGATCACGATCACTAACGATAGAAGTAGGGATTCCATGCAATTTAACAATTTCTTTGATAAAAAGTTTGGCCAAGAGAGGAACGGTTCGATTGGACCGAACGGGAATAAAATGGACAGATTTAGTAAGTCTATCAACTATCACCCATAAGCTATCATGACCCGAACGAGAACGGGGAAGGCCGTCTATAAAATCCATGGAGATTTGATCTCACTTCCAAATTGGAATTTCTAAAGGTTGCAATAACCCACCGGACCTTTGATGTTCGGCCTTAATGAGTTGGCAAGTCATGCAACACTTAACAAAGTTAGCAATATCAGATTTCATTCCCTCCCAATAATAAAGTCGCTTCATATCCGCGTACATTTTACTACTACCGGGATGAATGGTAAATTTAGAATGATGAGAATCTTCTAAAATGTCTTTACGAAGATTACTAATATTTGGCACGACAAGTCTGCCAAATTTTCGAATACCGCCACGAGAATCAATATCAAAGTCTTTCAAACTTTCAATATCAATTTTATCCATAAAATTTTGGCCAAGAAGAGCCAATTCGGGATGTAGCTTTTGAGCTTCAAGAATGCGGTCAAAAAGAGAAGGATGAGCCTCAAAGCTACATAAAACAAGAGATGGACATAAATCGGAAACACGATCTCGAATCTCACAAGTGGATAGAATTCCGAGATCATTCCATTCGGATATCATCATAAAAACAACCGCTTGTTGCTTACGACTAAGTGCATCGGCAACACGATTTCCCTTTCCGGGGGTATAAAGAATATCAAGATCATAAGCTGCAAGAAATTTGAGCCAATGTTGTTGACGCAAATTTAGTTCCTTTTGAGAAAATAGATACTTCAAAGATTTATGGTCGGTGTAAAGAATAAACTTTTCTCCCAAAAGATAATGACGCCAAATACGAAGGGCGAAAACAATAGCTGCGGGTTCTAAATCATGAGTGGCATATCTAGTCTCAGCAGGCTTCAATTGCCTAGAAGCATAAGTAATAAAACGTTCTCTTTGCATAAGAACGACTCCCAAACCAACGCGACTAGCATCGGTATAAACAACGAAATCTTGATTCCCCTCGGGAATAACAAGAATAGGAGCATCAGAAAGGAGTTCTTTTAATTTCTGAAAAGAAGCTTCACATTTGTCCGACCAAATGTATTTAACACCTTTCTTTGTCAAACTAGTAAGAGGCACGGAAATTTTGGAAAAGTTCTTTATGAAACGGCGGTAATAACCTGCCAATCCGAGAAAACTACGGATTTCCGTCACACTCTCCGGTCTCTTCAAATTTTGAACCGCTTCAATCTTTGAAGGATCCACGGAAA
The DNA here is from genome assembly GCA_030765085.1 of Allium cepa. Lineage (NCBI taxonomy): Eukaryota > Viridiplantae > Streptophyta > Magnoliopsida > Asparagales > Amaryllidaceae > Allium > Allium cepa. The sequence goes on from CM060938.1 coordinate 562,756,863, forward strand.
TTCCGGATTCGAAAATAATATGACCGAGAAATTTCACACGAGATTGCCAAAAGTGGCATTTAGAAATTTTTGCTTTCAATTGATTGCTCCTAAGAGTTTCCAACACAATCTGAAGATGCTTTTCATGCTCCTCCTCGGTTTTAGAATACACAAGAATACCATCAATAAAGATGAGAACAAAACGATCGAGGAAGTCTTTGAAAACTCTATTCATAAGGTCAACGAAATAAGCCGGAGCATTCGTCAAACCAAATGGCATAACAAGCCATTCATACGATCCATAACGAGTACGGAACGACGTCAAAGGAATGTTATCCTCTGCAATACGAAGCCGATGGAAACCGGTAGCTAAGTCTAATTATGAAAAGACTCTAGCACCACTAAGTTGATCGAATAGATCATCAATCCGAGGTAAAGGATATTTATTCTTGATAGTAAGATCATTAAGCTTGCGGTAGTCAACGCAAAGCCTAAGTGTACCATCGGATTTCTTCACAAAAATTGCCGAAGCTCCCTAAGGAGAGGAACTAGAGCGAATAAATTGCTTCGTCTCCAATTCAGATAATTGTTTGCGCATCTCCTCATTTTCTTTATTGGACATACGATAAGGAGGACGAGTGATAGGTTGAGCTCCAGGAATGAGATTAATTCTGAACTCAATTGCTCGCTTAGGTGGTAATCCTAAAACGGACTCAAATATGTCGGAAAATTCACGAACAACATGAATAAGAGAAATAATATCTTCCTCATCATCATTACCGTCATCATGAGGATTCAAGGAATATAAAGATTAACCAAGATGGAATCCAAATCTTTAAGTTCAACAGAAATCTGTTTAACAGATTGAGAATGTCGAAGATAAATAGTCCGCTCAGGACATAAGATTTGGGCTTCATAACGGTTAAGCCAAACCATTCCCAAAATCATTCCAAAGGCTAAGTAGCGCATAACATGCAAGTCGGCTCGGAAAGAAAGATCACACAAAATAATCTCGACATCTTTACACAATAAACTGATTGTTGCGGATCCACCAACCGGATTCGCAATTCTCAGAGAAGTCATTAAACACATAACATCCAAAGAAAAAGTATCAACAAGTTCTTTTGATATAAAAGAGTGGGACGCACCTGTATCAAAAAGAACTCGAATAGGATGATCATGAAATAAAATAATGCCATCAAGGATAGAATGAGAAATACCTTTACCACGAGATGTATTGTCAGGGGCTTGAGCAACATTAAGTTTTCCGTCCTTCCTGCCTTGAAGTTTGGGACAAGAAGATAAATAATGATCCGGGCTTTTGCAATAACGACAAGCTTGAGGCTTTGAACACTTGTTCGCATAATGGTCCTTAGAACCACAGTTGTAGCATTGCCCACCACTTGGGGTAGAAGTCTTAGTTGCCGGAGAGACTTGCTTCCCTTTCTTATTGTTGGGATAAGGACCTTTAAACTTATTATGCCTTTTCTTGTTGTTGAAGTTTGGTTTGGAACTCACAACTTCAACATCACTCTCTCTATCTGCCTCTTCAATACGAAGAGCGATATCAACGAGTTGATCAAAAGAGACTTCTAATTTTAGAAGTAATGGCTTCTTAAGATTTTTATTCAAGCCATAGATAAATCTTTGGTTCTTCTTCAATGGTTGTTTATGTATTCAACCCCGTACTTAGAAAGTGACTCGAAGGATGTGACATAATCTGTCACAGAAGATTCACCTTGAACAAGGTCTATAAAACGGCGGGCCAAAGTCACCTTCTCAGCTTCTGGCACAAATTCTAATTCGAAGTGCTCCCGGAATTTCTCCCAAGTAAGATCCGCTTCATTTATTTCAGAAATCAGAAGCTCATACCAATCTAATGCTCTTTCTTGGAGCATACTAGAGGCCACCTGAAACGGTGAAGATCAATAAGACTCATGCGAGAAAAGATTCGATCGCACGATCTTAACCAAGCCTGGACTTCGATAATAGTCTCAGAACCTTTGAATGGCTTCCCACCCAAATTGGTAAAATCACTGCACAATCGTGCAAATCCAGACCTAGGGTGAGTAGACTTCGGATTAGATCCGGCTGCTTGAGCATTCCTCACCAGATCAAGAAGCTGCTGGGCAGACATAAATACTCCATCCTGGGGAGTTGCACGAGATTGACTGGCGCTGGGACGGCCAGGTCTAACCATTTCTCTTCCTTTTGAAAGAAAGAAAGGAGAAAGAAAAGGTTATTCACCAAATAAATATCAAGCAAGCTTGATAGATAAAACAAGGAATCATAAGGAAAATAGGATGAATCAGTACGAAGACTCGAATTAAATCCTAAAGCACAATTCCTAAGATGGACTTAGGACGATGATCCTTGCTAGATTATTCTACATTGTTTCGAAGTTTGGCTTTGATACCAAGCTGTGACGCCCCACCTCTATACCCACGCTAGCCAAGAACACTACGGAGTAATGCTGTCAACTAGCACGAAGAATAAGACTGTTGAGGAGCGACCATCCGTGTATTTCTTTGTGCGAGCACCGATATGTCAGATAGTATAACATGCATTTGATTTCAAGTAGGAAGTCTGACATACCGATACAAAGTCAAAGCTATCACACAGTAGCTATATATAATCTTCGGAAACAAAATATAGAAATAAACATAACACAAATCAGTCACAGACATCCATATCACAAAGGCGGAAGTAGATATGAATATAACACATGAAAGTGTACATCAGAGTAGTGGTCTGAAAGATCCACAATAACACAAAAGAATAGCTACAAGAGCTATACAAAAGAATAAGTATACATCATGGTATCTATGTCTCAAATGTATACAACAAAAACTGCTAATCTAAGTGGTTAGCCAAAAGTCAGAGTGATAAATCCCTAGGAATAAGTCAAGTAGAAGCACCTGTAACTTCTCGGTCTGACCCGAGTATTATTTCATAAGAAAATAATAAACGGATCAGTCTAGCTATAAATATCAGATGATATGATATAGAATAAAAGATATGGCATGAACGTATAATAACTATAATGACATACTATAATAAGTATATAAATGAACATCAACAAGAGATAAATCGATATCACAAGAATCTTCTCAAAGATCTAAAAATTCACCAAAAGGGTAATGACACACAAATTCACCAATGCACAAAAATTGATAAAACTTATCAATGAAAATCACGAAAATTGGTGAAGCACAAATTCTAGAAATCAACACAAGAAATCCAGAAATCACAAAAAGGGAAAGAGGCCTATCACTAGAATGGGAGCATGAAAACTCACCAACACGTGTATCACAAGACGGAAAGCTATTACATGGTTGCTAACCATTTTCACTAGAACGGCCCGAAGATCATGAGTCAAAACTCCACTAAAACGGCCCGAAGACCATGGGTTGCTACCCCACATATGTGAGTAGAAACATCACACAAACGGGGTCTAGTCTCCCTCGCAGACAAAGAGACATCGCACAATTGCTAGTCTAAATCACAAAAATGATCGTCATTGATCATCAAGAAGTGTCAATTACACTAAGCTAGTAAATATATGAGTTTAGCTTCATGTCTCATAACTACTAGCTTAACTTAAATATTTACGAACCAACTGTAGATCTTCACTAGAAAATTGTCACAAGGGGTTCAATCGAACAAGTCCAAGAGTTAACCGACGAAGCAAACGCAAGCGTTTCATACCACTTGTTTTACTAAGCCGTTTAATTCAATTTCTCATACGAGTGAGGTAAAGGTTTCTATATACTAATAGATTGGAAAACGGTTTATGAAAAGAGCTTTATAATATAGTGTTGAAATCGCTTTGATGAAAGAGTTTTGATATTTACTACTAGTATTAAAACCTTTATATTTTTAAAGTGACAAGTCACAAAATTGATCGTAGAAACAAATCAATTCATAAAAATTCACATTCGAAGATGTGAATAAAATCCAAAGGAATCAATCCCAAATCCATCAAAATAGGAATACACCTGCGAGATAACATAGTTCAACACAGTAAATTGGCGCGACCTAATCATGGCGCGACCTAACACGGTCGAGCTAAGCGTTGGTGCGACATAACAAGGGGATCGACCTTACGAGGTCGAACTAAGGAGTTAACGGCTTAAGGCTACGGTCCAACATGGCCGACCTAATGTGGCCGAGCAATATGCAATGGAACGACCTAACTAGACGAGCGACCTAAGGGAAAGACAGGTCGAATGACCTAAGGATAAGAAGGGTCGAGCGACCTAAGGGGGAAAATAGGTCGAACGACCTAGTTGGTTGCGACTTAGGTGGTGAGCGACCTAAGCACGCGACCTAAGGTGGAAGTGGGGTCGAGCAACTTTACATACTCAAACGACCTAGGGGTTCAAACGACCTAACTGCCGAACGACCAAAATGCAGGTGAGAGTTAAATAGGTCGGACGACCTAACTGATGCGAACGACTTAAGGTTTAACGACCTAATGGGAAACGACCTAAAAGGGTAACAACCTATACTAAAGGAGACTAGGCCGAGCAACCTAAGGCCTAGCGACCTAATTCCGAACGTGAACCTTCAAGACCGAATGACCTAATGTTAACAGCTAAGGTCGAACGACTTAATGTTAACAGCTAAGGCCGAACGACTTAAGGTCTAACGACCTAATGTGGAACGACCTAAGGTCTTACGACCTAAGGTGGAACGGACTAAACATACGGGGGAGACTTTTCCTCCTGGCCGAACGACCTAAGCCCAGTAATTCACCAAAAACACTAAAATTAGAGTTTTTCGCCAATCCAATCCAAACCAAAACCAAATGTACATGCTAAAGTGATAGGAATTCATTCCGAACAATCAAGACAGTTATAGACAAGAATGTGAGATAAAAATCTCACTTTTTCATGAAATTGTTGATGGAGAAGCTTAAAAGCAATGGAAGAAGCTTGAATCCAATGTCTTCTCTTTGGATTTGGAGTTTGATGTTGGAATTGAAGTTGAAACCTAGGCTTGGAGTTTTAATTTCTCATTCCTTCCTCCATTTTTGATGAAACTTGAGTGTTAGGAAATGAAAGAAAAATTATGAAGGGAAGGGGTTGAGCTAGAGTAAATAGTTTAGGCTAATGGGCTAAACCAAACCCAAAGTCCAAAGTGAAAAAGTAGCAAAATTCCACTAATTTCAAACATATCAAAGTTTATACTTAAAAAGATCGTAAGCGGCGTTTTGAACTCAATGGAAGTGGTCCTGAGTCCAAATTCGACTGTATGCAAAAAAGTAACTTTTCGGACTATAATCCAACTAAGATAAAATATTTAAACAAAATATTTAAATATCAAATCGTAAAATATGCGGGTTGTTACAGTCGAGCTGAGAAAAGACTTTAGCACCACTCAATTGATCGAACACATCGTCAATCCTAAGAAACAGATACTTATTCTTGATGATTACCTCGTTAAGCTTGCAATAATCGATGCAAAGCCTAAGAGTACCATCAGACTTCTTCGCAAAGACGACCGCGGCACCCCACGGTGAAGAACTAGACTAGATAAACTGCTTAGCTTCAAGCTCCAACAACTGCTTCTTGAGTCCCTCATTTTTCTTTGCAGAAATTCTCGTGGGAGGACGACTAACTGGCTGCACATCTGAAACAAGATCAATGCGGAACTCGAAAACCCGCTTGGGTGGCAAACCCGAAACAGGCGCAAACACATCAAATTAAAAAATAGACTGCATTTGATCAAGAAATCTAAAACTCCATAACTTCCCACTTTTGATGATGAGATTTATGGCCTCATATAATAGATGATCCTTTCCTTTACATGATAATTCAGAAACTTGTAATGGAAGAATCTTTATTATGTACAACCATTTGTGTGACAAGTTCAACTATACCGTGCATGAATAGTCGATCATCACGATTAATAGTCAGGGACTCCAATGACATTTGTATTTATCGGATAGAATTAATGGTTTATAAAGTTCATTCAGCGTTGATAACAAATTTGTCGGATGTATCTTTAAATCTAGACTACAAAAGGCATATCCGATTGACACTTACTATAAAAGGAGAGGAGTTACCGGCTTGTACGCGATCTTCAGATGATCATTGCTTTCTCATTGTAGGCTTAAATACTGTTAAAATAAATAAAAATGATATACAATTCAGATTTAACAATGCATATGTGGATTTGAATCGGTACACAAATTTGATGCAATCATGTTGTTATGGTCAGCCCATGAAATGATATGTTTCAGCTTCTATGCAAACTGAAAAGAATTAGACATGAGCTAAAACAATGGAATAAAGGCATAATGAGTACTAAGCATACGTGAACATTTGAAAACTCATTAAACTTAAAACTAGTTGATGGTCCTAATGATAAAAGTTTAATATAAGAACATAAAGCAAGTCTAGACACCCTTCAAAAATTTCTTAACAAAGCTTTTTTACTCGATGTATGATAGAAAAACGATGATCTGTCATTCACCACTTAATAGATGATCATGGTAACAAAATTAGTAACTCAAAGGCACTAGGCAAGAAAAGCAGTTGTTTCGTTAATCTCTTCGATGATATAATAGAAGCCATTGGCAACTCGGTTTGAAACTGATTGCAAAAAAATTCGTTAATCCCAGGAATCATCAAATACTAAAAAACAAGTTGACATGGAATAACTAAAGGAGACAGTTTTAAAGTTATGATAATAGTGGTATAGGACCATATGGTTTGGCTCGAAATCGGAAAATAAAATAAAATAAAATAAAAATAAAAAATCACCCAAGATATAGTCTTGTAAAAAGAACTTTTACATATAATACATAGGTGGAAAAGTTTGAATACATCAAGATCCTTATGAATACACCAATTTGGTAAATGTAATGAATAGTCAATGAAATATTTACAATTATCGTGGAGACATTTAATAGCAAAAGAAAATTCAATAGGTTATGTGCAACATTCACATTAAACAATATGGGTAATTATGCGAAGCCTAAATTTTTTCCCAAAGTCTCCACCATATAATTGGGTAAAAGATCCAGAATAGCACACCAAACGACAATTCTTCCCAAACAAAAGTGGAAAATAGTAATTGCGCAACCATTAATAAACCATAGTACCCACTGCATCATAATATCATACTGACCAAAGATTTAACATAAGCAGCTACCCATAATACGCAATTCAGAAACTTCAAAAACAACTCATACCAAAAAAAATTCGGCTACGTGGTAAAGCATAATAATATAAACAAAACAAGACTAACAAGTAATGAAAGCAACAAAAAAACTTCATAAAAAATATCATGAAAAACAGTGCAGGTAACACTCAATACACTCTGACTGGATTTTCCTAGTGCTCATTTGGTACAAGTACCTACGTAGCTGAATTTGAATATTTACATCACACTATTATGTAAGAAATGTATTATGAAGTCGTAACTTATGTTTGTCTACTTTGGTTCAAAATGAAGCCTTGACAACACAAGTTTGCTTCCCAATATTAAACATGAAATCGTTAATATAAAGATACATCATGATAAGCAACAAGATTAACAAATGGACAACTAATACTAATGGCAAATTTAGTTTGAATTCAACCTGAAAGATGTTCAGACCTAAAGCATTAAGCTATGACTAGTCAAAGCATGTTTGGAATATAACATTCTGCCCAAAATGGCTATATGCTCCTATTTTGCCACAATAAATAGGTTTTCTGCAATGAATAGAGTAAGCAAATATAGGAATAGTTCCTCCAAATCATGTTCTCTATGCTTACATCACAAGAAACATTTTATCCAAGTTTATCTATTCAGATAAAGTATAAACGGCAGTTAAAAACTTATCAAGATAGCACTAGGTATGCAGGATTAATTAGATAATCACTAACCACATGTACGTCCTTGTAAATGTTATATCAATTACAACACATGTACTTACCCCACTCTGTCCACCCAAAATATTAAAAAATATACAGCAGTAATGATAGTAAGTCTTCACTTACCCTCTTTTATCATAATAATCTGCTTTATGTAACCGTCTTGAGAAGTAAAATGTTGAAGTAACTGAAATTGATGCAACCACATTTTTAACCGTTGGTCAATCGTCAATCCCACTTTCTCGGTAAACCATACCCACTAACATATAATACGACCAAACCAAACCTTTGTCGGTTATCAGACATAATGTGTTACTACACATTGGCTTAAAAAACTAACTTATACATATTTGATTATATACAAGTACTCATTCTCCCATTCTTCCCATAGAAAATTTTTTACTTCGTCAAATCATTTCTTCTACAAAGTTTAGTTAAAGAGACCACACCCTATCTCTCTTAAACATATGCCGGTATATGTAGCAAAAAGAAGACAGTTATTGTGCTTCCTTTTACTTTACATTTCATCAACTTCTATGCACCAATGTTAGCCTATACCAATGTCTAACATCATTTCCATTTATTTACCATAGATATCAGCATGGCTAGACAATGCCAACTGCTTTCTATTTTAAATAATGGTCCTAACTGGGATGCTATTCAAGTTAGAGTGTCCAGAATTCGGAATTCAACTACTAAATGCAAAACAAGGTGTACTCAATAAATCTTTAACTTCTGGATATGAAAGTGAAAAAGTATTGTTGTTTGTAAAATTTATATTTCAATTTAAATGCTAATGATTTTGAAATCTAATTTACCACTCCCATTTGCATACGCCTTGAAATATCACAGTGTAACCAAAAGCACAGAGTGTTGCCTTAGAGTTTGGTGGACAACTGTTTAAATGCCTTTAAGGAGCAATGTTTGTACGAAATTGAATTTCCACAGTAACATGGAACTTTTGAGAGAGCTATAGTGCACTGTAACAACATCTAAGCAAGACAATTTGCTAACAAACATGGTGGATAGACCTTAACCACAACCATATGGCATCTATGGTCAGAAAGAAATAGTAGGAAACATAAAGGAAAATCTACTAATGCTAATTTAGGAATCATGATAATCCAGAGTATTATTAGAAACCTAATTTAGAGATCGACACACTACAAAATCGAAGCACAAAATTTCAGACAAGAGTTAGTTAGCTTTGGCATAGAAGCTCCAGGTATTGCAACGAATCCTGATCAGATGAAATTTGCTTCTCCATGCAATCAGTGACGATATGTTGTCGCCCGTGGCGAAATTGATTCCTCAATCTGGATTGTAAGAAATTAGATGGAGAAATTGAAAGCCATCACAAGTTGACATCGCAAGTCGAGGAAGGATTGAGAGTGCCATCGCAGGGTGATGGAAGAAGGATTGGGGGCAAGGTGGAATAGTTGTCGCAAGATAAGCTGGAACATGGAATGATCCATAATGAGGGTTATCTTGAATATGGGAATTTTTTAAATGCGACTGATCGTTACAAAATTGATTTAATACATTGGTAAACCCTATTTAATTTATAATTAACAATGTTAAACTTATTTTTGAAATTTTTTATATAAAAATAAATAGTTCGAAGAAATTCCAATAATGTGACCGAAAATCGTTTTATCGATAAACGGTTTTTTCTCGATAAAATTTGTTCAAACTTGTTGTGTTTTTCTAATGTATTAATGTGTGAATGATTAGCAAATAAACATATTTTCATGTTTTATGGCGAACTAAATCACCGATGAGGTCATAGATGATGCCAAGTGAAGATATTTTGAAGGAGGAGTATTTTGAAAAGGCTATGGAGCTAAGTAAAGAGAGATGAGGTGGAAAGCAAGCACATGAAAGGCGATGGGCTTGTGATCAGAAATAGAAGGGAAGAGGTGGCAACGACCTCTTGGCAAAGTATATGTAAGGTCAATTAAAGTTTTGAAAATGGTTAATTCATTAAACATAGAAACAATTCTCGTCGTGTTCTTCCTTTTACATTAAAACGCTCTCAAATCTCAAAGAAACTTCACCAAACTCAAGGTATAGCACAACATAGCAAAAAAGAATATCAACTCAAAACTTGAGAAATTGGAGCGCACACCCCCAAACACTTGTTAGCATGTGAGCACTATATGCAAATCTAAGCCTAGGCTTTGACTATAAAGATGTAAGATTGACCTTTGGTGCTTGCTTTCTTTGAGGTAGAAAGTGGTATTGGTGTAGAGGCTTGTGGTTGATTATGGACTGGGAAAAGGGTGGTTTAACTCACCATTTGATTGCAATGAAGTTCTATAATATTGCTTGTATAATAATAGTAAAGTTATTAACTAATTAATGTTGTATTTGGACCTTACTTGCTTTTGAAAGCAAGTGACGAGTATTTATGACATATTATCACCTCTATGACCTTCTGTAACAAGTGATGTGGCATTGACATAGTGTATATATGGTTGATTGGATGGTATTTGGTTTGGACTTGAATATGGAATGGTTTATATAGCGAACAGTCGTTATAGAAGCACTTTGAAATGCCTTATGTTCGACAATTTCTACTATATTTTGTAAAGACATCCTTAAGGGTTTCTTGGTATGGTTATGATGTAATATGAGTATGTTACTCTAAAAAAATTGAAATTTAAAACATTTGTTAACATTTTGAAAAGTTGCCAAATTGCTAATGTTTAAAATTGCCCAAGCCATAGTCTGTTATAGCACTTGACAGGTGCACCTTTTGCCGATGTGTTAGCTTTGATCCGTTTGACAGCATTGTGGAAATGTTATATATTGTTGTTTGAAACTTTAATTGATTAAAAATGACTTTTAATTAAAGTATATCTCCACAATCTTTTTAGAAGCATTGAATAACATATATTAGAGTATTTTAAAAGTGTTTTGAAGTTTAAGTTATTTTTTAATAATTAATTATGAATTATTGAAGTAAGAGGGTTTAATAAAGGCAAAACATGCTTTTTTTAAACATGTTTTTTGAAGTTTTAAATATATTATAAAATGGTTATTTTTAAATAATATTTTAAATGAATGTTTAAGCCATAATTATAAGTAAATTAAAAGTGTTTTTATGTATATATAGTTTTATAAAATTAGTTAATATTTTATTAAAGTATTAAAAAGCTTATGTACCATTTTATCTTTTAAATTATTTTTAGAATTTTATTATTTATTACCTTATAAATAAATTTTTGTGTGTGTGTGTATATCATTTAAAAAAGGCTTTCAAATTATAAACTAATGTTTTAAAAAGGGGATAATGAGTCGCTTAAGTAACTTAAGCGTGCTTTCTTTGTTTGTTTATGGAAAGTGATTAATCTTATACTTAGTTCAAAAGGCCGACAAAGTAGATTTGTTCTATCTATGAGAGTTAAGAATGATATTTGTGTTGGGTTTAGAAGCAATGGTGCTCTAACCTACCGGCTTCACTCTTGACTTAGGGATGGAGTAAGTTCATAAGGTCAGAAACATGATAAATATACGAGATTTGATTTCCATATGAGATCGTTTTAGGACTAGATAGTTGATTAGCTAACTACCAAATTTGACTAAATCAACCTAGGAAGTGTATGAAAGCTTCACGCATTTATACGGTTTGAGATCCCATAGGGAGGACTCATCGGTATGAAATGTCTCTAGCTTTAGGAACGTGTGTGTATATATATATATATATATATATATATATATATATATATATGAGATCCCATGAAAAGACACCTTTAGATTGTTTGCTTGCTCCTAAGAAAACCAGAATTAAGTTAACTGTAATTTCACCGATTTAGTTTTGAAGCATCTAAGATCGGATAAGTATACTTATGTATTACTTAATGAAAACCACTTCAAAACTGGTATAAGAGTCTAAGAAGCAGTTATGAAGTGGAATTTTATCTAACCTAAGGTTAAGTCTAAGGGAGAGGTCAAAGTTAACATTTCAGACTAATGCTACAAAGTTGAACCCTCTATCCTAAGGTTTAAGTTCCAAGGGAGATGTTGATATTAACATTAATTGGATGACTTATGGGGAATCCATGGACCGATTCTTGATCTGTTCAAGTGACGAAGACTCATATAAGAGATGCTAAACATGACCTCACATTAGAATGGTAGAAGACAAAGTAGGATGCACAGCCTGGGCGTTTAGCTAACCCAAGTGGTATGTCAACTCCATATCTAGATATGCTTATCGATGTTGCTAGCGGGAGTTGGTGATACTTTGCATTACATGTTTGGGCTTGGTCCAATTGTGTTTACCTTATGGTATATTTTATCTAGATATATTCAATGCTCAAAAGATAGTTTCTAATCCTTATTATGGAGGTCCGTCTCGACATACTAAGGGTACCCAAATGGAAAATTCATATGCGAATGAACCTTAGCAGTTTTAGATGTACTTATAATACTGTTGTGTTGTTAGATGCAAGCAACATAGCTATTTTTTGAGGTATATTCTACACCCTAGACGCTATCTATTATATTGCTACATTTACTTATTGGGTGGTTTGGTTTCTTTTGTAGGGTAAATCATTACAGTTATTCATACGGTCTCAAATGCTGCTATTATGTGGACGCATGTATATCTTGAGTTTCCTCAAACGAGGCTTATGTCTGACTCAAGGTTTTATTTTTTCCTTAATTCCTTGGGTACTCTTTCGAGTAGGCTAAGTAAATCAGGTTTGACTATGGATGCTTCAGAGCTTCAGGAAATAAGATGGAGGCTTCCATTTATCTATCTATTCCTATTTCTGTTACACTATTATTATGTATGTATCAGCATTGTAAGGATAGACAATTATAATTGTCCAAGCTAATGGTACTACTTAGGTTTTATAACTTTGAAGTTACTTTGTATCTTAGAGTAACCCTTTGTACTGTCTTTTTGGATATTGTATATTATCATGTTGCTTGTGAGACTTTAATATTGTATTCTTTCTTTCTTGTTGCTCTTCTTTTTACTTAACCCTAACAATCTATCTTTCTGGCGCTTGGGTGCTCGGCACACGAATACCCCAGATGTATTAGTGTGGATATTCAACGATTGAAAAGTCAAATTGTTACATTTGGTATCAGAGTGAAAGTTTAGCTAATATTTTGGCTTTGGTTAGGTATGATTCATTAGACTTAGGACAAGAAATATTCTAGAACGAATTGGGTGTATTTTATATATATGAGAGAGCATATTTTATTTTTCTACAAGCCTACCCTTTTTTAGTATTTCCTTAAGAATAACTTTTTCTTAGAAATAACTCTATCCTTAGGTATCCTAAAGATGTTTTGCTATGTTCAGTAGTCAAAATGATGAGTATAGAGATGTTATTGCTAAAGAAGGAGGTAAAGGTGGAGGTAGAGGTGGGAGGAGCGGTACTATTACTAATAATAGGACCCAGGAACGAAGGAATGTCGCTCTTATCGAGGAACCAAGAGTAAATGTGTGGAAGAGGCAGTACAGGTTCAACCGTAAATGAACTTTTCTCACTATGTCATGAGTTTGATAGGTTGGGCAGTAAGAGGTTCAATGACATTGAGACTATCATTGAGGTTCAGACTAGGCTTAGTTTGTGTGATATGATATTTGGAGACATGGAATTGGATGATGCAATAAAGCATCATTTTGCATCACGACGTATGTATGATGGTGCTATAGAAGTGTGGAGCTCGGCCACCATAAATGTTCATGAGAATAACTTCTCTTGGTCCTAATTCAAGGAAGTGTTTGAAATGAAGTTTGTTCCAGAGGCCAGAAAGACTAAGTTGTTTAGAAGCTTTCTACAACTGAAGTTGGGAGATTAGTGAGCTGTTGAGTATGAGAACATGTTTAATGTAATGTCTCGGTTCAGGCTAGGGTTGATAAATACACCACTGAAGAAGAATGAGATGTTTGTATTGGGTATGCATCTAGAGTTTCATGGGGACATGGCAAACCATATCCAAGGATCATTCGTGAATTTGATAGGGATGGCTTCGTCTACACCAAATGGAAACAACAAGCATAAGTTTCAGTCGTCGAAGGATGTTTCCAATTTAGTTTGCTATAAGTGTGGACAAAATGGATATTTTGCTAGGAATTGTAGGTCATGTAAAGGAGGACAAGTGGCAAAAGTACCAATAGCTAAAGCGTTGATTACGAGGGTACCGAAGCTTAAACCACATACAGCTAGAGGACTATTTTTTCTAAGATATGGTTATTATAGTTGCGACCAACTTGGTCATATAGCCAGAGATTGTTTGATGCTTTAGAAAGGACAATAGCTTAGGGTTTTCGTACTTGCTACAAAACCTATCACTTCTACAATTGTAAAGGGAAAGTAGAATCTTAAAGGTATATTATCTGTTTGTGGCATTCCCGTTCGTGTTTTGTTTGGCACTAGCGCTTCATATAATTTTATATCACATACCTTGTTGATAGACTGAAACTGGAACCAATCATGGTTCAAGCCTTTATTTGCGTGTCGTACCCTGTGGGAGGCTCAACCAACCTATGTATTATGTGTAGGAATTCTATTTACTTGTTATGACCAACTCCTTCTATGTGATATGTATATTCTTTGCTTTATGGGGTTTGGTGTAATATTAGGATGGATTGATTGTCTCGGAATCATGTAGTCTTAGATTGTGTTAAGTGAATTGTAGTATTGAAGAAAGGAATAGAGGTTCTGGCAATGTCTTATGAGGAACACATCTTGTTAATGAGTAGTTTTCATTATTCTGTTGATGTAGCTAAAGAGGAATTAGGGTCCATTTTTATTATGTAGGAGTTTATAGATGTATTCGAAGAGGTGCCTAGTTTACCCTTCACCGTGAGATAGAATTCCGTATTGATTTCGTTGGAGATGTTAAACTTATTATGTTCATTAGCTAACCAGGTCAATGATTTGTTGCGTAAAGGCATGATCCAACCTAGTTGATAAAATTGAGGAGCACCTGTTGTCTTTGTTATGAAGGCAAATGGTTCCTTAAGACTTTGTGTAGATTACCACGAGCTTAATAAGTGGACTAATAGGAACAAGTATTGTGACGACCCGCCATTCATCTCCACAAAATGACGCATCATCATTAAGAAAGAAAGGGACAGAAAAGAAAAAAGAAAGAAGAGAAAGAAGAAACAACACTAGAATCTCAACAACGGAACGAATAAATTATATTAATAACATAAGTATTACATAGTATACAACAATTATCAGAGTTACACAGACAATACAACACATACTAGACAGTTATAAACACATGTCTGGTTATTACAACTCAATACAATACAAAGAAAACACTCAGAGACACCAACACGGCGGAAAACTATATCTATACGCGGAAGCCTCCTGCTCCATTGCTCCTCCACAATTCGTCAAAACTAACCTGAATCCCTTGGCTACTCGTAAAAATTTGAGTACCTAAGAGTTTAAGAAAAACAGAAATAAACTCCGGGTCAGACATGCGTCTGGTGTGAGTAATAAGTTAAAGTTGCTTAACATTGAAAAACCTTTGAAAAGAAAGGTATCACGTAAGACTTCCCACACATTAACATGGAAAAGTTTTTACCTTACGCTAACCAAAACATTTGATAGGAAATCCAGCGATATTATAATAGGTCTAGGGTTTTCAAGTAAATAAGAAATAGCCGAAATTGTTACATCTATTAAATTCCAGCTACTAGCCACAAAAGTGGGTAATACAATCAAAACCGAGGGCACTTATTGGATTTTTGATTCCATACAATGGCAGGGCTACCGAGGTACCGCCCGTCATAGTACATGGCCTAGATCACCGTACCTGGGATCACTCCCAATCCCCTGCAACACAAAGCCAGAACCATTCCTTACTGAACAGTTCCGAACAAGACCACCCCGCAGTTGTGATCAGCAACCACACCACATAGCCGAAATAAAGGGACATCTAGATAGGGGTAAATCTCATCCTACTTGGGCATGATCCACTTAGTCTTGCTGCACCTCCCCTGTTTTAGCCATTCCCGGTTGATGAGGCTTGAGGCTACGATTACTTTTATAGGACATATCACTTAGAATGCTCATCGTCCACCTGACGATGTTCTTAAAGCATTCAATCCATACAAGTTCGTTCCGGGTTCAAACGAAACCGAAGGCATTATCTCGTTACACCCATTTTGGAATCACTCTCAGAGTTAACGACGATAAACCTTGCACTCTGAATCTTCATCTTCACTTGAGATTCACGACCTATCGTTAATTTGGATCGATATGGTTTTCGGATATCCAAATATGGAAACCCGATCCCGGTCTCATCGAATCCAAAACGTGTCTTTTAAGGCCAAGTTGTTTTAGAGTTTAAAACAATTCAATTCATTATCTATATACACACAGAGAGATAATTCACAGATTCATAATAGATAATCAACATTATCATCATCAACAGATAATCCATATCATCATTATAACAGATAATCCTTATTATCATCACAATGCAACCAATGCATCCATATCACATAATATTACTCATCTCATAGCTGAGATTACAAACCATTCAAGGCAACCAATATCATCCATTCATACATAAGCAATGATCTAATGATCACTCCATCTATAATTAATTTAAAGTGAAATTAATTAATTAATTTATCTCTAATTAATTTAAAATGAATTAAATTAATTACTTCATCATTAATCCTGCTTAACTTAACCATTAATTGATTACAAATCAATTAATTAATCACCATCTCATTATTATTCAATTAATCATTCCCGATTAACAATATTCCTAATTACAATAAGTAATTATTCTTTAAATTAATTACACAAGTTAATTATACTTAACTCTTTGCAATAATTAACTTTTAATTACTTAATCAATTAATTAACTAAAGTTAATTACATTAATCCTTTATCAATTAATTACTTCATTTATTAATTATTCTTTAATTTATCAATTCATCGATAATTTTATTAATTAATGATTTCTAATTACATTATTTGATTAGTCTCTCTATTAAAATTAATTACATTAAGTAATTAATCCTCAATTAAACCACACATATATTAATCACCCTTGATTAATAACAATCCAGTAATTAACCACCCTTAATTACTCATTCCATAAATTAATTACTCCTTAATTAGTTATCTCAATTAATCCCTTGATTAATTTCAAAGTAATTTAATCCAAATTACTTCCATCATTAAACATCTATAATTATATTCGGTAATTATCAATTAATTGCTTTCCCAAGTAATTACAATCCCATTAATTACATAAAGTAATTATTCATCAAATCATCAAATGTTTAAATTAATTAAACTTAATTAATTAACCTAAACTAATCACATTAAAATTAATTAATTACATTAAGTAATTAATTCATTAATTACTTCTATTAAGTAATTAAACTTAAACAATTTCAAAAATGATTATTATTAATTAATTATTAAAAATTAATCACATTAATTAATTGTTAAATAATCTTAAGTTAATGACCTTCATTAAGTATTCTTAATTACTTTATTAAGAAATTAACTTAGATTAATCATTATTAATTACAAATTAATTAATATTTAATTACCAATTAATTAATCTCCAATTATTTAATTAATTAAGTGTTGACTGCAACTTAATTAACCCTTAATCACTTGATTAATTAATCTTTAATCATTAATTAAAATTTAATTAATAATCCGTAATTACAGATTAATTAACCTTAATTAATTAATCTTAAGACTTAATAAATCAGTTTAAAAATTCTTAATTACTTAATTAATCATCCATATTATTAATTAATTAAATAATTAATTACCCATTTATATTAACTTAATAATTTAAATGAATCCAAATTCTTAAATTTTATTTACCTTTAAGATAAACATTTCTTACTTATTTAAAGTATTTTAGAAACACTTTGTTTCAAATTTACTTTAAATTTCACTTTAAATTTCATTTTAAAATTTTAAGATTTTGAAATGAATACAATTTTATTTATACAAGGTTTAAAACAATTCAAAATCTTTTATCTCACATGTTAAAGAAACATCCATTTACAAAGAAGTTTCAAAAGAATTTAAACCCAATTCATTTTTAAATTCCAATTAATTTAAAATTACACTCTAAACATTCCAAGTTATTAAAAACAATTTCAATTCAAAAATTTCTTAAATTTAAAAACTGAAATACAGCTTTTAAACTCATTCCAGTTTTAACTTAAGTTTTAAAAACTTTACTTACAATTTTCATCTTCATTTTAAAATTCAAATTATTTAACCATTTCTAAAATAGTTAAAACAGATTAAATTTAAAAAATTATTTTATTTTAAAAAACTGAAATTCAAACCAAATCCTAGATTTTGAAATCTCAGGTTCAAACTTATTTTAAAGCTTATACTTTACAATTTAAACTTCCAGTTTAAATTCAAACCAATATTCTTTTATACTTTAACGGTTGTTAAAACTAAATTTAAATGTCAAAATTTAAATTATTTTCAAACTCAGATTCAAACTAATTTGAAATCAGATTTCAAACTCAGGTTCAAATTAATTTGAAATCAGATTTTAGTTTATTTTTCTTTTAATTTTCAAAACAGAAACAGGATTCTGTTTTTTTTAATAAAACCAAACTTAAATTTTAAAAATTCAATTTGTTTTTTCAAAAACCAAGATTTAAACTATTTGAATTCAGATTCAATTCAGGTTTTTAAATCTTAGTTTAAATTTTGTTTATATTTAAATTTTCTTTCAAAACTTAAAAACAGAACAGGTTTTTCTGTTTTGTATTAAAACCTGTAACACTCTATACCCGAGTAACATTAATTTCACTTCGAGTTACATCCTACCTTGCTTCGAGCTAAAACTTGATTTACCCTAGACAATCTCGAGGCCACTAAAACCCAATCCAACCTTCACCAGCATCACCACACTGTTCTGTGCACATGCACCCACGACACCGCCTTCTCCGATCAACCCTGATGATCTCTACAAGTCGCCGATCAACCTCACACCAGAATCCAGCCACCACAACGACCACCCAAACCTTGAATCGAATCCAAGCTTACACCCAAACCTGTAAACAGACAGTATCAAAACAACCTAATCTGTCAACAACCCTCGCCCTAACGCCTCCGACCATCGTTGACTCTGCAACTCCGGCGAAAACTTCGTCAACCCTCCAACCTCCATTCCCTAAAACCCCAAGCAACTTGATCCATTACATTTGCCGAAATGATCAATTTTCTCAAACCCAGTAAAAACTAGGGTTCTAGAATTCAAATCAAAATCACAACCTCAAAGATGAAATGCAACCCAATCCAAAAAATTTCTCAACACCCCTGATAACTCCACCTCCTCCAGAAACAATCTCAGCATCTCTAATCACTTGTGGCAATAGAGATGCCCCAAAAATCAATTTACAGTCAAAATAAAACTGCACTTTGATTCTAGCATCTTAAATTGTAATTTTTGATTTAAAATTAATGTTTTTGTATGAAGTTTTGATTCATAACCCTGAAACTTCAAATCAATGTATTTGAAAATTTCACAATCTAAAGTTTGTTCATCTGTTTATAACTTTCCAGAGATTACAGAGTTGTTTAAGCTTAAGTAATATATTTTTTAAACTATAGTTTATGATGAAATAAACATATCTTGTTTAACTCTTAAATCTAAACCAAGGTTTTAATCAAGAGATAATGGATTTTATAATCAAACAGAAGTTTTGAAATTTAGGAGCAGAAATGTAACAGTTAACAACATGCACACATAAATATATTCACATGTATATATGTTCACAGCCAAATCATATATATATATATATATATTCATTTCTAATTTAAAAGCATGAAAACAACCTTTACCTACTTGAAATTTAAAAATAAAAATGGAGTTACACACAGTTTTGATGAGCAGAGCACAGTTTTGAAAAGCTTATGAATCTTTAGAAATCCTGCTTGCTTTAAAATGCCTTTCTCTCTTGAATCCTTTAAAACTTATTTGAATGCTTTAAAAGCTTTAAACTTGAATGCTTGTTGATGTCTTAATTTTCTTTTTGTATTTCATGTGCTTCCAGATTTTACAAAAAAAAATGCAGGCAGCTTGAGTTGTTCTAAAATGCTTCCAGATTTAAGAAGAAGGAATGCAGATTTTAGTTTTGGAAATATACAGGTTTTGAAGATGATTTTCCAGATTTTTTTTGAAAAATTGAATGCATGCTGGAAAAATGTTTTACAGTTTTTTTTGGATATGGATCAGGGATTTGATTTTGCATGTTTTGAAGATGGTTCGTGTTTGGATATGAGGATGAATAGTTTGATTGAAAATGTTTTGCATTTTTTTTGAAGATTGTTTAGAGAGAATGGGTTTCAGCTGAAAATTTCTTAAGTTAATGAATTGAAAATGAGAAAAGAACATGAATGGAAGATGGCATGAGTTTATATATCTTATTTATGGTTTAATTAAAATCAAAGAAAAATTAAAATTAAAATTTGACACTTGTATAAAATATGAACACTTGTAAATTACCTTGTTTAATCTCTTAACACATGTTATGTTATGCTTTTATATACTTACACATGTCCTTTTGAAATAATTTGTATTTATAATTGAAGTGTTAATGAAAGTTTTAAACTAAATTAATTTGTTTCTAATACTTAGTTATATAGATAAATAATTTTTAAAGAATAAAACAAAGTTTAATTATAAATAAAAACAATATACAAAACAATCATTTGAAAATAACATTTTCAATCACTTTAAAATAAATTTATAAAAGAGGTTGTAAATTATTTGTTGTTTAATAAATTAATGTTTCATATTTTAATTTGTATTTTAAATTTCATATCTAATTTACAAATCATAATTATTAATCAATATTTAAAAAAGAAATAAAACAAAAAAAATTATAACTTTATTTTAGTATTCAAACTTAAGTCAAAATATAAGTTAAACAAATAAAACATTTATCTTATTTATTTAAAATCATATAGTTATTTTATTAAATAGCTTTGAAAAGCTTAAATCAAAAATAAATCATAATTTCCCAATTACCAAAATATTATGATTAGAAAATATGCTATACTAATTTAAATTTAAAACCAAACTTATCTATTTAAAATATATATATATATACACACACACACACATTATAAATAGAAAACAAATTTATTAACTTATTAAAAGATAAATTCACTAATTAATTATTTAAATAAAGAAGATTATTTAATCAATTCAAATTTATTAACAAAATTTATCAAATCAATTTAAATTTAAACACATATTATTAAATTGATATTGTCCAAAATTCTGGGATATCACAATCCTCCCCCCTTAAAAGAATTTCGTCCCCGAAATTTAAAACAAAGGTAATTTAATAATTTTATTAAAGATTAAATTGTAAAACACAACATATGTTAATCATATGCTGACAACCAAAGCAATCAATTCACACAATCAAAACAAATTTAATTATCCAGAAAAAAATCCGAATAGAACTTCCACGAGTTTCCCCGGTAAATATCGGGATACTCGCTCTATAGAATCCAAACAATTAATACTACTAAGCTATAGAGCTCCTATCTCATTTAGATCTACAACTCTAAACAAGATATCAGACTAAAGACGAGTTTGACTCAACAACCAAACCCTCCTGAACTGCTGGTTTTACAACCAGAAATATCAAACACGTACTCCCTCAGAGATACGTGAAACACTTTGAATCCCAGTTATCCAAACGGGCAATTCAACTCTTGAAAACCAAACACTTATCTTACCAGAACACATAAGAAACCCAAAACACCTCGGAGCTAGCTCCCTAGACTTACCAAAACTTATAGCTCCTTGGATTGGAGAAAAACCTATCCCAAAACCAAATCTCCGACTCCAGAATCCAAATTCCTCCGCCTCTTAACATCAAAATTCTTCGGACGATCCTGGGTTGCCAACATCCCTCCTGATTAGCTCAACTCTTGCTGATTCCACTAGAAACAGACTAGACCAATCCAACCCATCACCCTGATCTCCTCAAGATCAATCCAAAACCAAGAATACAAACTCTACTCCTCAACAACAGAAGACAGAACAAACTTCTCCTTATCCGGAAAAGACAAACAGATGCACTCTCAAACTGCTTCTGCTGCACAACTCTGATCCGAAGTAGAAGAAAATGCTGATGAAGAACACAAGCATAGACTAGACAACCCATCCTAGAAATATGATCCAACAGATCCATAAAGAAAACTCATAAATTCCTTCGAAACCTGAGTTGCTTCACCAAACTCCATCTCAAGGAATCACCCTTCCATTAAACTGAACCACGGGTACCACTCCTGGAATTCTAGTTGATAAGAAAACTCGATCTCCAGATGCAGACAAACTTCTGACTTCCTAGAAGACATCCGGACAATCTCCAACAACCCAAGAAAACACTCCAACTATCGCAAGTCACTTTTGCGATCAACCCAGCCTAATATCCAAAGAAACTGCTCTCACTCTACCAAACAGAACAGCTTTCGCTGGCCTAGTCAATTCACCGAAGAAAAGGATTCACACTGCTGCTTCTGAACTCCACCTTCAGAAAAACTACTTAGCCAGAAGACTTCCTGCCAACACAGAACACTCCCAGCTGCACTGCTAACACCAATGCCGAAGACTTCCCAATCCAAAGCTCTTCGAGAAACTCCGACCTTAAAGAAAACAGAAACACCCTGCTGGACTCAGCCACATCACCGAAACAGATACACTTCCTTGCTCTTGTTCCAAAGAAACATCATCGGAAACATCCATATTCACTGCATCTCATCACGCAGCTACTACTTCTTGAGGTATCAAGATACCATCACTCACTTGCTTCTACCCTATCGACAGATCCAAACTCAACTCATCCAACTCTGCACTTCAAAGATGAACTCCGAACCTTAACAGGTTTCCTATAGAGATCGATGAAATCCTTCACCACAGCAAAGCTCATTCGAGACGGTATTAGGTCTACAGTCTCGTCCAATACACTTCCAACCTCAAACATTCAAACTACAACCAATGGTAGTTGTGTTACTCACACCACTACCTCATCTACCTTTATAACTTATATTGGAAAAACCCGAACTGGTAACAAAAATAGATAGGTAGAAATAATTATTTATATAGTAATATATAAAAATTACAAGTACGCTCTCTCAAGAAAGACACCGCTCCAGAGTCCAGGTATTCGCTCAACCTAGCACTCTGATACCACCTGTGACGACTCGTCATTCATCTCCACAGAATGACGATTCATCATTAAGAAAGAAAGGTATAGAAAAGAGAAAAGAAAGAAGAGAAAGAAGAAACAACACTAGAATCTCAACAGCGGAACGAATAAATTATATTAATAACATAAGTATTACATAGTATACAACAATTATCAGAGTTACACAGACAATACAACACATACTAGACAGTTATAAACACCTGTCTGGTTATTACAACTCAATACAATACAAAGAAAACACTCAGAGACACCAACACGGCGGAAAACTATATATCTATACGCGGAAGCCTCCTGCTCCATTTCTCCTCCACAATTCGTCAAAACTAACCTGAATCCCTTGGCTACTCGTAAAAATTTGAGTACCCAAGAGTTTAAGAAAAATAGAAATAAACTCCGGGTCAGACGTGGGTCTGGTGTGAGTAACAAGTTAAAGTTGCTTAACTTTGAAAAACCTTTGAAAAGAAAGGTATCACGTAAGACTTCCCACACATTAACATGGAAAAGTTTTTACCTTACGCTAACCAAAACATTTGATAGGAAATCCAGTGATATTATAATAGGTCTAGTGTTTTCACGTAAATAAGAAATAGCCGAAATTGTTACATCTATTAAATTCCAGCTACTAGCCACAAAAGTGGGTAATACAATCAAAACCGAGGGCACTTATTGGATTTTTGATTCCATACAATGGCAGGGCTACCGAGGTACCGCCCGTCACAGTACATGGCCTAGATCACCGTACCTGGGATCACTCCCAATCCCCTGCAACACAAAGCCAGAACCATTCCTTACTGAACAGTTCCGAACAAGACCACCCCGCAGTTGTGATCAGCAACCACACCACATAGCCGAAATAAAAGGACATCTAGACAGGGGTAAATCTCGTCCTACTTGGGCATGACCCACTTAGCCTTGCTGCACCTTCCCTGTTTTATCCATTCCCGGTTGATGAGGCTTGAGGCTACGATTACCTTTATAGGACATATCACTTAGAATGCTCATCGTCCACCTGACGATGTTTTTGAACAAGTTCGTTCCGGGTTCGAACGAAACCGAAGGCATTATCTCATTACACCCATTTTGGAATCACTCTAAGAGTTAACGACGGTAACCCTTGCACTCTGAATCTTCATCTTCACTTGAGATTCACGACCTATCGTTAATTTGGATCGATGTGGTTTTCGGATATCCAAATATGGAAACCCGATCCCGGTCTCATCGAATCCAAAACGTGTCTTTTAAGGCCAAGTTGTTTTAGAGTTTAAAACAATTCAATTCATTATATATATACACATGGATAGATAATTCACAGATTCATAATAGATAATCAACATTATCATCATCAACAGATAATCCATATCATCATTATAACAGATAATCCTTATTATCATCACAATGTAACCAATGCATCCATATCACATAACATTACTCATCTCATAGCTGAGACTACAAACCATTCAAGGCAACCAATATCATCCATTCATACATAAGCAATGATCTAATGATCACTCCATCTATAATTAATTTAAAGTGAATTAAATTAATTAATTTATCTCTAATTAATTTAAAATGAATTAAATTAATTACTTCATCATTAATCCTGCTTAACTTAACCATTAATTGATTACAAATCAATTAATTAATCACCATCTCATTATTATTCAATTAATCATTCCCGATTA
This sequence comes from Allium cepa, assembly GCA_030765085.1. Lineage (NCBI taxonomy): Eukaryota > Viridiplantae > Streptophyta > Magnoliopsida > Asparagales > Amaryllidaceae > Allium > Allium cepa. The sequence continues at coordinate 562,781,615 of CM060938.1, forward strand.
ACAATATTCCTAATTACAATAAGTAATTATTCTTTAAATTAATTACACAAGTTAATTATACTTAACTCTTTGCAATAATTAACTTTTAATTACTTAATCAATTAATTAACTAAAGTTAATCACATTAATCCTTTATCAATTAATTACTTCATTTATTAATTATTCTTTAATTAATCAATTCATCCTTAATTTTATTAATTAATGATTTCTAATTACATTATTTGATTAGTCTCTCTATTAAAATTGATTACATTAAGTAATTAATCCTCAACTAAACCACATATATATTAATCACCCTTGATTAATAACAATCTAGTAATTAACTACCCTTAATTACTCATTCCATAAATTAATTACTCCTTAATTAATTATCTCAATTAATCCCTTGATTAATTACAAAGTAATTTAATCCAAATTACTTCCATCATTAAACATCTTTAATTACATTCAGTAATTATCAATTAATTCCTTCCCCAAGTAATTACAATCCCATTAATTACATAAAGTAATTATTCATCAAATCATCAAGTGTTTAAATTAATTAAACTTAATTAATTAATCTAAACTAATCACATTAAACTTAATTAATTACATTAAGTAATTAATTCATTAATTACTTCTATTAAGTAATTAAACTTAAACAATTTTAAAAATGATTATTATTAATTAATTAATCTAATTAATTATTAAAATTTAATCACATTAATTAATTGTTAAATAATCTTAAGTTAATGACCTTCATTAACTATTCTTAATTACTTTATTAAGAAATTAACTTAGATTAATCATTATTAATTACAAATTAATTAATATTTAATTACCAATTAATTAATCTCTAATTATTTAATTAATTAAGTGTTAATTGCAACTTAATTAACCCTTAATCACTTGATTAATTAATCTTTAATCATTAATTAAAATTTAATTAATAATCCCTAATCACAGATTAATTAACCTTAATTAATTAAACTTAAGACTTAATTAATCAATTTAAAAATTCTTAATTACTTAATTAATCATCCATATTATTAATTAATTACCCATTTATATTAACTTATTAATTTAAATGAATCCAAATTCCAAAATTTTATTTACCTTTAAGATAAACATTTCTTACTTATTTAAAGTATTTTAGAAACACTTTGTTTCAAATTTACTTTAAATTTCATTTTAAGATTTTAAAATGAATACAATTTTATTTATACAAGGTTTAAAACAATTCAAAATCTTTTATCTCACATGTTAAAGAAACATCCATTTACAAAGAAGTTTCAAAAGAATTTAAACCCAATTCATTTTTAAATTCCAATTAATTTAAAATTACACTCTAAACATTCCAAGTTATTAAAAACAATTTCAATTCAAAAATTTCTTAAATTTAAAAATTGAAATACAGCTTTTAAACTCATTCCAGTTTTAACTTAAGTTTTAAAAACTTTACTTACAATTTTCATCTTCATTTTAAAATTCAAATTATTTAACCATTTCTAAAATAGTTAAAAAAAATTAAGTTTAAAAACTTATTTTATTTTAAAAAACTGAAATTCAAACCAAATCCCAGATTTTAAAATCTTAGGTTCAAACTTATTTTAAAGCTTATACTTTACAATTTAAACTTCCAGTTTAAATTCAAACCAATATTCTTTTATACTTTAAAGGTTGTTAAAACTAAATTTAAATGTCAAAATTTAAATTATTTTCAAACTCAGATTCAAACTAATTTGAAATCAGATTTCAAACTCAGGTTCAAATTAATTTGAAATCAGATTTTAATTTATTTTCTTTTAATTTTCAAAATAGAAACAGGATTCTGTTTTTTTAATAAAACCAAACTTAAATTTTAAATATTCAAATTTTTTTCAAAAATCAAGATTTAAACTATTTGAATTCAGATTCAATTCAGGTTTTTAAATCTTAGTTTAAATTTTGTTTATATTTAAATTTGCTTTCAAAACTTAAAAACATAACAGGTTTTTCTGTTTTGTACTAAAACCTGTAACAACACTATATACCCGGGTAACATTAATTTCACTTCGAGTCACATCCTACCTTGCTTCGAGCTAAAAGTTAATTTACCCTAGACAATCCCGAGGCCACTAAAACCCAATCCAAACTTCACCAGCATCACCACACCGTTCTGTGCACATGCACCCACGACGCTGCCTTCTCCGATCAACCCTGATGATCTCTACAAGTCGCCGATCAACCTCACACCAGAATCCAGCCACCACAACGACCACCCAAACCTTGAATCGAATCCAAGCTTACACCCAAACCTGTAAACAGACAGTACCTGAACAACCCAACCTGTCAACAACTCTCGCCCTAACGCCTCCGACCACCATTGACTCTTCAACTCCGACGAAGACTTCATCAACCCTCCAACCTCCATTCCCTAAAACCCCAAGCAACTCGATCCATTACATTTGCCGATATGATCAATTTTCTCAATCCCAGTAAAAACTAGGGTTCTAGAATTCAAATCAAAATCACAACCTCAAAGATGAAATGCAACCCAATCCAAAAAATTTCTCAACACCCCTGATAACTCCACCTCCTCCAGAAACAATCTCGGCATCTCTAATCACTTGTGGCAACAGAGATGCCCAAAAACTCAATTTACAGTCAAAATAAAACTTCTCTTTGATTCTAGCACTTTAAATTGTAATTTTGGTTTAAAATTCATGTTTTTGTATGAAGTTTTGATTCATAACCCTGAAACTTCAAATCAATGTATTTGAAAATTTCACAATCTAAAGTTTGTTCATCTGTTTATAACTTTCCAGAGATTACAGAAGCTTAAGTAATATTTTTTTAAACTATAGTTTATGATGAAATAAACATATCTTGTTTAACTCTTAAACCTAAACCAAGGATTTTATAATCAAACAGAAGTTTTGAAATTTAGGAGCAGAAATGTAACAGTTAACAACATGCACACGTAAATATATTCACATGTATATATGTTCACAGCCAAATCATATATATATATATATATATATTCATTTCTAATTTAAAAGCATGAAAAAAACCTTTACCTACTTGAAATTTAAAAATAAAAATTGAGTTACTCACAGTTTTGATGAGCAGAGCACTGTTTTGAAAAGCTTATGAATCTTTAGAAATCGTACTTGCTTTAAAATGCCTTTCTCTCTTGAATCCTTTAAAACTTATTTGAATGCTTTAAAAGCTTTAAACTTGAATGCTTGCTGATGTCTTAATTTTCTTTTTGTCTTGCATATGCTTCCAAATTTTACAAAAAAAATGCAGGCAGCTTGAGTTGTTCTAAAATGCTTCCAGATTTAAGAAGAAGGAATGCAGATTTTATTTTTGGAAATATACAGGTTTTGAAGATGATTTTCCAGATTTTTTTGAAAAACTGAATGCATGCTGGAAAAATATTTTACAGTTTTTTTTTGAATATGGATTAGGGATTTGATTTTGCATGTTTTGAAGATGGCTTGTGTTTGGATATGAGGATGAAGAGTTTGATTGAAATTTTTTGCAGATTTGTTTTTTTTTTAAGATTGTTTAGAGAGAATGGGTTTCAGCTGAAAATTACTTAAGTTAATGAATTGAAAATGAGAAAAGAAAAGGAATGGAAGATGACATGAGTTTATATATCTTATTTATGATTTAATTAAAATCAAAGAAAAATAAAAATAAAAATTTGTCACTTGTATAAAATATGAACACTTGTAAATTATCTTGTTTAATCTCTTAACACATGTTATATTATGCTTTTATATACTTACACATGTCCTTTTTAAATAATTTATATTTATAATTAAAGTGTTAATGAAAGTTTTAAACTAAATTAATTTGTTTCTAATACTTAGTTATATAGATAAATAATTTTTAAAGAATAAAACAAATTATTATTATAAATAAAAAATATAAAAATCAATCATTTGAAAATAACATTTTTAATCATTTTAAAATAAATTTATAAAGGCGGTTGTAAATTATTTGTTATTTAATAAATTAATGTTTCATATTTTAATTTGTATTTTAAATTTCATATCTAATTTACAAATCATAATTATTAATCAATATTTTAAAAAGAAATAAAACAAACATTTTTATAACTTTATTTTAATATTCAAACTTAAGTCAAAATATAATTTAAACAAATAAATCATTTATCTTATTTATTTAAAATCATATAGTTATTTTATTAAATAGCTTTGAAAAGCTTAAATAAAAAATAAATCATAATTTCCCAATTACCAAAATATTATAATTAGAAAATATGTTATACTAATTTAAATTTAAAACCAAACTTATCTATTTAAAATATATATAAATATATATATATATATATACATTATAAATAGAAAACAAATTTATTAACTTATTAAAAGATAAATTCACTAATTAATTATTTAAATAAAGAAGATTATTGAATCAATTCAAATTTATTAACAAAAATTATCAAATCAATTTAAATTTAAACACAGATTATTAAATTGATATTGTCCAAAATTCCGGGATATCACAAGTATCCTTTGCTTAGGATACATGACTTATTCGATCAACTACATGTTGCTCGAGTATTTTCTCAACTAGATCCTGCCATATGGTTTCATCAATTGAGGGTAGCAGAGGAAAGTGTACCTTTAATGGCTTTCAGGTCTGATAAGTCTTATTAGTAGTTGGTTATGTCGTTCAGTCTAACTAACACTCTAGCATACTTTATAGACTTGATGAATCAAGTTTTTAGGGATGTGTCGAATAAATTTGTGCTTGTTTTTTTGATGATATTTTGGTCTACTCTAAGACCAAGGAGGAGCATACACTACAAGAAAAGCTGATTTTTATAACACGGATAGATTACATGTTATTTCATTGTGTTATTGTTTGGTTTAATTTGTGTTATTTAGAATAAACACTAGACTAGGTAATGCTCGAGTTCCCCAATAATTTTGCCCGCCTCTTCTCTAAAAAAATTCCCAATTCCCTCTTCTTTCGTTCTAAAATTTTCGCTTCCATTCTCACTTTCTTTCACACCCATCCATTGCAACGCAAACCATCGACTAGCAAATCTGCCGCCTCTCGACCACCATCCCATTTATCCCCTTCCTCACGCTTGTTTCACTTCAAAATTGCACTACCCAAATCATGCGCACTACTCTAAATCAGAAAACCGGTTAACTCAACCACTTGCTCGATGCTTGGTATTTAATCATATGAATATTTCTGTCTTTTTTTCTTTTCTTTCTATTTTTGTTGATTTACTTGAAGTACAAAGTATCAAATACCTTAATGTGAGTATCATTCTATGTTCTCGTCTATTCGTAGAGTGAGAGCATACATAATGCTTATCATGCGAGCATGTTGGTTTAAGTTGTAGTAGTTGAAGCTCCTTTGTCTCACTCTTACGTTTGTCTGCATTTATATAGAAAATTGTGAAAGACATTTCAACCTCTATTTCCTCAGCAAATAAAATAATTAGGATAAGTTGATTTTATTCAGTCTTGCAATGTTAATGGACTTGCACTTTGAAATAGTTTTAAAATTCTACCATAAATATAGTATACCGCAAGCCGTAGAGTTTCTACGCTGTTTAGTTTCAGTTATTTCTTATGTATTTATACTAACATTCCATCACACTATGTTAACTATAAATACATATGGATTATTAACTTATAATTTGGTTTAACATTTTGTGCTCATATAGTTTCTAGTGATATTCGGTCATATTATACCATTACTCTTTGGTTGTTTAAAACCACCTGCACTTTTAGAGAGAAGATTTATGATATACTCTTTTAGAAGTTTTATGCTTACTTGTATGATTTTTTATGCCTTTTTGTGAATTATGACCGAATATAGCATGTTAAAGCAGTCAAGCTATATAAGTGACTGAAAGCATCTAGCTTGTATAATAAGAGAACTTCATTGAATTAATTTGATCTACAAGAGGAAATATAATTTATTTTTTGCTAAATTGTATGAGATCACATTCTGAGAACCTTTCCGGTTTCAGATATGTATTTGTACGTTTATAAAAATTGGTAAAAAGGTAAAAACTTAATAATTGGGAATAGTCAATGAAGTACACATTTTATATGCATGTATTCATGTATTTTCTTCCATAATGGAGCTACAATCTCAATTATATATGGTTTATGATTTATATTGTGCTTTTAAAAGAAATGTGGTGAAACAAAACTTTGTTTCACTACTCCTGTCAATTTCAGTTCAAGTGATTATTTATTCAATTTTTGATTATTCTTGTTGGTTAACCACAATAGTTAGCATATTCAATTAATAACGTTGTAAAAATAGAAGTCTTTGATGAATACTTAAAAATGGCTACCTTAAAACTTCATAACCGTCTATTTTACAAAACTACCTCTCGGCTTCAAGGAGACTAGTGTTTTGTAAAAGAAGAGACAACAGTGGTTGTATTTATTTTTCGTATTACAGTAATGTGCCTAAACTCATTTGATGCAATATATTTTCTTCCCTTAACTTTATGCCCAAACTATTTGCAACCAATAGATGTATTATTTGACTAAGAATGAGATGAAAACTATTCACGTAATTCTTCTTAAAAGTAATTAAATACATACCACTTGTGCTATCTATAGTTTTTATCACTTTTACAAGTTTGAACCTGATGTTACGATTGTAGACTACGGGATTGTGAAATTTAGCTTGTGTTGAACATAAGTTGATGCAATGAGAATTGCGTTTGAAATTAATTTTGTTGAAATAGAATTAATTGGGTAGGGAGTGTAGTGCTTGTGTTGCACCATGAAACTAAGTGCCAGAACTCAGTTGCACTGGCAACTAAGTGCAGCACTCAGTTGCATGCACCAAGACACCTAGTGAAGTGCAGCTATGTGCTATATTGTGCAACTGTGTACCTGCACTCAGTTGCATAGGCAACTAAGTGCAGACAATGCAAATGAGTGCAGACATACAGTTGCCATTGCAATTGTGTGCCTACACTTAGTTCCACTAGCAACTAAGTGCAAGCAACTGAATGCAACTGAGTTGACGTTCAACACTCAATTTCCTACATTCAGTTGCATGTCTTGCTACTCATGTTTTGCCATTGTTTAATCCAGGCAAGATGTGTAACTTAAATAAGCATTTAATGTGACGACCCTGACTCGACCTTCGAAAATCGGCACCACATACAACACTCGTATTCAAATGCCGCAGATCCAAACGTCGAATCTGGTTCGCCGGAGCTTATAACACAACAAGTAAACAACACAACAGAAGAAAAGAATTGAATAGAATTGATATACAACATTCGATACAACAATTATATAATATGAATAAACATCATAGATACAAGATAACAATGCTACAGCGGAACAACAATATGATATAGCAGCGGAACCCAAAAGAATAAACAGCAACAGCAACTCTAACTCCAAAGCACCCAAAGCAAAAACTCCAAACCACTAGCTCGAACCACCATCAGTTTGCACCAAGCTAAGCAAGTCCTGTCCATGAATCCAAATACTCCAATATCCTAGATCTCCAAAGGATTACAAAGAGAAAACTGAAAGCTACCGAATCGATATCTACTATCTACTATCTGAAAAACCCAACTCTATACTGCCCGTGTGGAAAATAGTGGGCACTTAGAGTTTAGGAAAGGAACAATAAACTCTGGGTCAGTCATGGGACTGGTATGAGCAAACAAAAACAGTTTTATCTTTAAAACAAACAAAAGAATTTAAATTTTGAAATCCGCAATGCTTTTAAGAAAATGAAACTACCATAAGGCCTCCCGCCACACACACAATGCAAACGCAGACTTGGAGGAGATTTCTCCTTATGATAGTCAAACATGCTTGATACGCGGAAATTTCTTTGATATTATTATTATAAGTGCACGGCGTAGAAAATCATTTCGAAAATACAATATCAATCTTAGCCAGCATAGGTACCATTGTATTATGCCTACTATAGCTACCATGTTAGATGGCAGGTTCTACAACTAAAACCGTACAAGGCTCGTATTGTTTTGTTTGGATTTCCAACAAATGGTCAGGCCAAGGAACTTCCCATTGCCACATGGGTACGCCTCTGGAGGGACGCCCCGAGAACCTAACCGGATCTCTACCAACACAAGGTCGGGTTACCTCTATAACTAGGTAACTACTACACGAGTATGCCATCCCCCGGTCGTAACCAACCTTTATCCCGGGATTTACCAACAACCACAAAGTAATAAATTTGCAGCAACCACATAGGTTAAGTATCTGGGCTCCATACCATGATACCACCTCTATCCAGAAGGAAATGAACATACCCTCATGGGGCGCTACCCCCAAATAACCTTGCTGCATTCTTCCTGTTTCGACTGTTCCGGGTTGTGAAGTTCAACGAAGTCTCGTCCACAAAGCTACGCTTTCACAAAAGCCATGCTTTGATCAACAAATGATCAGAAACACTTCGTATGCCACATTACCAAATTGGGAATGTATCACTGGTAACCATCAACTACATAACCTCTGAGCTCGTACGTCTCAGAGAAGGGTGTTAAGCTAAGAGAATAAATCTCCGCCACCAAACAGAAATGTATTCGATAGAAACCGGTTTTACATCTCAAGGTGTAACGTCAGACACACAATCCATACAAGTCTGTTCCGGGTTCGAACAGAACCGAAGGCACTTCAAAAGAAGTCCTTGCAAATCCGGATAATTTCTAATCACGTCCGGATTTCCCATCACAATAGGTGCTCGAATCTCTATACCGGGGATCAGCCGATGCAGAGACATTCAACAAGAAACCCTTTCGTTTTCGAAAGTATCTGGTCTTCACCACCAGTCTTCAAATGCTATCCATGTACGTCGTATCACTATTCGGAATGGGTTATATGACACAAAGGTCATCTCCTGGCTAAACCGAATAGTGAGCGCAGTATTTAAAAACCACATGGATATGGGATTTCAGTTAAGTCACAACTTATTATCCAAAACTTTTCATTCAAATGGTTAAACAAATTACAATTTACAAATCTTTTAAACAAAAAGATTCGTTTCAAAAACTTACAATGGTTTAAACCATTTCCTCATTTAAATCTTTTAAACAAAAGATTTATCTTTTAAACAAAAGATTTATCTTTTAAGACCCTTTCAATTTAAAACATGGATCACCAATCTTTAACAAAGATTCATTTCTAGCCTTCCAAAACAATTCCGTTTCAAATTGAATTAACTCATCTGGTCTTTAAATCAAAGATTCATTTCATAGCTTTCAAAACAATTTTCAAAGATTCATCCATATCGTTCAAAACAATTCCCGTTTTCAAATCTTTTATATATATATAACATATACATCATTTAAAATTCTCTTCAATTTCAAAATAGGGTTCAACTATCTTTCACAAGATTCAATTATAGCTTTTCAAAACCATTTAATTTCAAATTTGAAACCTTTTCATTATAATTTTGGAAATTCTTTCCTTATACAAAAGCTATTATTATTTGAAATCATTCGTTTTCGTTTCGGAAAACCCAATTATATTTTCACGAGTTAAGGCCTTTTAGATATAAATTTGAGTTAAATTCAAATTCTCAAAACCATACTTTTTAAAATGGTTTAAAAACTCATATAAACACATTTATAGTTGAATAACCTTTATAAACCCTAGTTCCCAAATCATAGAATTCAATTTCAAATATTGAATTCAAATTTAAATCAAATGATTTAAATTTCAAATCTTTATTAAGTTATTCAAAATAACTTTCATTTTTAAAACACCTTTCCAAAAGTTTTTCACTTTAAACCCAATTCATTTCCAAAACCATTTGAATTTAAAATTCAAATTTAAAACTATTTTAAAAATCTGTGACTTAACCGATTTCCACGTAAAATCCATATTTGTGTGTGTATAAGTGTGGTCCTAGGGTTTACACACAACAGTGCAACAACAATCATCACATCAAAGTTGTAAGTGCAGCAATATCGATAAGCGGTATAAGCTATAACGCTTATCTTCATTCACATATTCATAGATAAAGTAAATTTATCAAAAACAAGGATTCATTAATATGATTCGATGTGGGTTTCGGATAACCAACTGGAATCCGACTCCCTGTCGCATCGAATTTCAAATGTCGTTTACGGGTCAAGGTTTTCATATCTACACAGAAACAATCACAAATATTACAATTCAGCACCAAGCAATTCATATCTCATAGCATTACAATTTCATATCAAATATACCAATCCATCACACAACATTACATAGTAGAGATATCAAACAATTCACAACAGCTCAATAGAGTACAGCCTTTTATAAGGAAGATAAATTAGTTATCTGATAATTTCAAATCAGATTGATTACTAATCCTGGTTAATTAATATAAATTAATTACAATCATCTTAATTAATTGTCCCTAAATCATTTATTAATTAATCATAAAAAAATAAATTGATTAACTTGATTAACTAATATTGCAATTTAATTTAATTACATTAATTACTTAATCTTTATTTAAACCATACTTATTAATCACATTAATTAATTATTATTAAATCATCCATTGATTAAATTAATTAAACTTAATTAATTAACTCAACAAATCACATTAACTCAATTAATGACATTTAGTAATTAATTCCTTAATTGCTTACATTAAGTAATTGCACTTAAACAATTTCACAAATGATTTTCATTAATTATTTAATCTAATTAATTATTAAAATTAATCACATTAATTAATTACCCTTTAAACAAATTAACCTTTAACACTTGATTAATCAAGTTTTAAATCATTAATTATTCGTCCTTAATGACTTCAAATCAAACAATTATCATTAATTTAACTTAATTAATTAACTTTTAATTGCCTAAAACTTTAATTAACATAAAATATTCCACTTGTCTTAATCGCTTAACATTATTAAATTTTTGAAAACAATTTAGAGTTAATTACCATTGACCAGTTTCTTTTAAACCTTTAAGTTAATTTATTTCTTCTTAATCCACTCCTTAATCATCTTTATTTAGTTTATTTAAAATAAACCCTTAAATTAAAGGTTGTGCTTATTAAGATATCTTTGAATTCAAAAATAATTTCACTTTCAAACCTTTAATAAATTACAACTTAAATTAGCATTGATTGTTTAAAGGTAGTAGTTAATAAATTAGTTAAGCTTGGTTAAACACTTAACTTAATACCTAGTAAAAGCTTAAAACCTGGAACACATTTCGATTTGAAAAAAAATAGAAGACTGTAGTTATTAAATTTACCCAGGCAAATCTTTAACTTTGAGTCAGTTTACAAAATTCTCGAGACACGACCCGCGTCCGTCCCCAGTCAACTTCATCTTCTTCTTTTCTTTCGTTTGAACTTTTCTGGTTTTAAATCTTTTAAAACAATTACTATACGTTCAAAACTACTCGATAGCACTCTCGAGCAACACACCAATCTTCTCGATAGCGAACCTGAGAATTTCCTCTTCCCACTTTCAACTACAACAGACACAAACCCCTCCCACACGTACACGTGTACACACGATCGTGGCGACTCCGATCATCGTCGCCGATCTCTACCAGTCACCTATGATCCCCTCACCTCGCCATAGCACCCAGCCCCTCAGCTTTGCCGTAGTTCAAAATCGAGACCATCTATCACCATCGGGAACTAACACAGTCACCTAAAATCATTTCGTGCCGGCGATTCTGACCACCGGTCACCACGCGATCTTGCCCAGCACCTCGCTGAAGACCACCGCAACGATCCCCCTCTCGACGGTGATACTCGATCCATCCAAGACACTGTAGTGGCCCAATTCCCAGCCTCAACACAAACTAGGGTTAATTACAAAATCGATCTCGCTCGACTTCCATAGTGAATTATAAATTCACCTATCAATTTTCTGATGATCCTTGATCCTTCATCTTCCTCTAACCATGATCTCGTCGCCCAAATCGGCGTTGACTACTGGATTTTGATCAATTTGCTTTCGTAGTTCAACTCGATAATTTCCACGGATCTCAAACTTAAAAATCCCAATATGATTATCAAAATTCATATAATCCAAACACGAATCCAGACAGATAACTAAAACTTAAAATCATAAGATTTGCATTTCTGATATAATGGCTTATTACTGTAATACTCTAATTCTCTTACTGTTTATTTCATAAATATATTTGAAACTATTTAAAATTTGTATTACAGTGACATGATGAATCTCCTTTTAAAGATCAATACTCAATTCATTTTATAATCTGAGATATGATTTGATTATTTTTCTTTTCTTGTTCTTTGTCAACCTGTTCCTATAACAGAGGCATGTTTTACAATCAAAGATTAAGCCTGGCATGCTCAGATTTTCCTATGGATATATATATATATATATATATACACATACATACATACATACATACAACACACCAATAAAACACATGCAAGCAGAATCATATATATCAGAGAAGAAAGTAAATGCAGGCATTCATGCATGGCAGATTTAAGGCCAAGTTTGCACACAGATTTTGAATTCTGGACAGAGACAGACTTTGATATTTTGTGACTTGAATTTGATTCACTTGCATTTGCTTTGATGTTGAACTTGGACTTTGATTTGCTTGCTTGTGTGTTTCCAGGTTTGCTGATGATTCAATTTCCAGGTTTTGATCTATTTTTTTCTAAAATCTGCTTTTTGATCCCAGGTTAAAGTTTTGGTTTTTCTGATTTGAAGTTTGACTTCCAGATTTTTTTTAAACTTTGATTTGCATCTTGCTCTTTGTTTTTTTATACTGAATCCAGGTTTTGGTTTTGCTACTGATTTTGATTTTGTTTTGCTCCTGTTTTTGATCAGCTTTCAGGTTTCCATTTGATCTTTTGATTCAAATTTCCTCATGAAAGAAAATAGACCTGTTTTTTTTTCTATTGCATTTCTTTGTTTTCTGATTTATGAGGTTTGTTTCAGCTTTTGAATTGAAGAAGAAAATAGGCAGTTTTCTTACTATCTTCTATTATGTATTTCTAATTTTAATTAAAGGAAAATTTCAACTTGCCACTTGTTAATTTAAGCCTTAATGTTTTTTGCACTTGGTCATACATGTTTTAAAACTATTTACACTTGTTAAAATGGGTACTTCTTATGTTTTTAACCTTGTTTTATTTTAATTTACAACTTTGTTTACATATTTAAATTTATGTTTAAATCCCTTTATTAATAGTTTACAAATGTTGAAACAATTATTTAATACCTTCTTATGTATTATTTATACTTATACAAATTAAAAAATTTAACCTTATTTTAAATTAATTCATGCATTTGCATTTAAACTTTATTTTATTTTTGTTTTATTTACAAATCATGTTTTAACTTAAATTATGAATTTATATCTTCACTCTATCATAATTATGTGATATGTAAATGTTCTTTACATTTTACATTCATGAATATACAACTATTTTTTATATGTTCCAATGTTTTAATTTTTTTTTATCAAATCTAATTTTATATTCAAATCTAGTTTTACATTTTTAATTCAAATTCAAAATTTGATATAAAAAAATCAATTTATACTTATAAATGAATAAATAATCAAATACCTTTTTATAAATATATTTTTGTATTCCATTTATCATCTATTTATGAAATATTCACTTTCGAATTCCAAACCATTAATCTTTATTTATTTTAAAGATAAAAATATTTATCTACAATCTTTATATATATTAATGAATCAAGTTATCAATATATATATATATATATATATATATTCAAATCTCCAAATAAATTCACAACTGAATTTGAAATTAAAATATTATTCAAAATATTTATTTCAGAATTTCCAATTTAAAATTCTATTTAAAAAAAATCATATTTACATTCATTTACATTAATAAACAAACAAATATTTATTAAATTTTTGGAAAACACCAGTTTAAATCATAATTAAATTCCAAAAATTAAATTTATTTCTAATTTCAATTTGATTTAAAAACAGGAATGTTACATTTAAATTCAGGATCGACGTTCAACTAGCAGCAAATATAAATGTCTAAAAATGGAACTAATGATATAATTTATCAACCCATTAAAGAGTCCAGAACATGATATTTTCTTTATGTTCTTGCTCAGATTTCTGTATCATTTTTTTATTTGTATATTATATCTTATGGTAGTCCATACTCGTTTTTAACTCAGTGCATGAGCATACAAGGATTTCCATATCCATGTCCTTCTCATTATATAATGCACTTATCGCAGCCTATCATTAGTTACTCCCACATGCAATCGTTTCATAATTTTGGTCCACTAAATCATATATATATATATATGTTGTATGTATGTATGTATGTATCAACCAATTGTACTTGTGTTAAAATCATTACTTATTATTGTCACTAAAGAACGTATGCACTAAGTACAGAACTTCCGATCTCCAATGACAAAATAAGCAATGTACTATACATAATTGAACATGTAACTAGTTTTTGTTATACAACGGCAGAACTAATAATTACTCTGAAAATGTCATGAATATATCGATATGTTGCACTAATATGGTTAAATTTGGATGGACATTTGGTTAAATATCCTTTTAGAATTTTGTCGTTTGAACTGGTAGATACACAATTATATTTGAAACGTCTTGATCCAACTAGTAAATACAAAATTATATTATTAATTCTATGACTTATGAACATATAGGTTTTGATAAAAGCAGCTGAAGACAGACAAAAATCTTAAGCAAGTTTCAATGGAGGGGATGGACAAAAATCTTCAGCTCAAAGAGGTTTACACCAATTTCTCAAGGTATACATCATCTTACTTTCATTAATTTAAAGTTGTTTTTGAATTTAAATTTGATACTACTTAGCTATGTACAGAAATTAAATATCTGTATTTAGTTTAGTGTCAACATATTGAACATATCAATACATATAATCGTACTGAGATAATATGTAGTTTAGACTAATAAACATGATATTCTCCCCAATAACGACTTTATTATCATAAATAGAACAAATAGGAAAAGGAAGCGGAGGTATGGGTCTCTTGTTGGCTCACTCAAGGTTATGTGCATATTAGGGAATTGATAAAACTATATACTCCTTTATATATTATTTTATTGCTTATAGACTTTCCTTAGATTAATTGTGTGGATCTGACACAAACGTATTCCCCTTATTTTAGATTCTTGCCGAAGCAAAATGCATAATGGAGCTACACATGGGTGAAAAGGAAAATTTTCTTATGTTTTTGATTTGATGTAATTTTTTTCAAAAAAAACTTTGAAATTAGCCTACCTCGTTTCATAGTGTATGCAAAAACTAAGTAATTTTGGCATTATATTTAATTATTTTAGTTTAGCCTTTTATGCTTATTTTTGAAATTTCCTATGATATCTTGGTTTTGTTTGTGAAAACCAAGATAACAGTAAAAATAACAATAAAGAAATTAAGTTTATAAAAATTAACTAAGTTTCAGAACAATTAACTATGTTTAAAATAATATAATAATAATAACGATAGTAACTTATAAAAATTAACAATGTTAATTTAGTTTTATGAAAGATGACTAAGTTTATAGTAATATTAATAAACAACTAAATTTAGCATATTTTACATTTTCAACTAGTGTAAATTGTAATTTCAAAGCCAACTTGTGTTTTCAACTAATTTTATGAAAATTTGCAAAGTTTATAATAATAAAATATAAAATATTAACTATGTTCACTAATTTTTGTAATAAGAATAACTAAGCTTATATAATAATAATAATAATAATAATAATAATAATAAATTAACTAAGTTTAAAAATTAACTGAGTTTTGTAATAATTGACTAAGTTTAGAATAATATTAGTAATAAGTTATAAAATATTAATCAAGTTAACTAAGTTTTATAAAAATTAACTAAGTTTATAATAATAATATCTATAATTTTTATATACATTAACAAACTATATAATAATAATGATGACAAATTAATTATTGGTTTGATAAAAATTAACTAAGTTTTTATAATAATAAAATATGAAATATTAACTAAGTTAACCAATTTTTTTACAATAATAATAGCTAAGTTTATATAATAATAATAAATTAACTAAGTTTAAAAATTAACTAAGTTTCGTAATAATTGACTAAGTTTAGAAATATTTGTAATAAGTTGTAAAATATTAATCAAGTTAACTAAGTTTTATAAAAATTAACTAAGTTTATAATAATATATATAGTTTTTATATAAATTAACGAAGTGTATAATAATAATAAATAAATTTTAATTATTGGTTTCATAAAAATTAAATAATTTATATTAATAATAAACTACTAATAATGATAAATTAAAAAATTAACCATGTTATCTAAGTTTTATAAAATGTAACTAAATTTATATAATATAAGTTATAAATTATAAAATATTAACCAAGTTATCTAAATTCGTAAAAAGCAACTAAATTTATATACTAATAATAACAAATTAACTAAATTAATAAAATTTGTATTCGTTTATTAAGTTTCATAAAAATTAATTGAATTTATAATAATAGTAATAAATTAATTAAGTTTATGATAAATATGATAAAGTAAATCAAGTTTACTAAGTTTATAAAAAATAACTAATTATATAGATATAATACATTTTCTAAGCTTAGAATTAAAAATACCAACAACACACCAACAAGAGTCATGGTAGTAATAATAACAATAAACAAACTAAATTTATAAATATTAACTAAGTTTTACAATAATTAACTAGGTTAGAATAATAACAATAAAAACAACAATAATAAATAGTAAATTTATTATAATGTTTATATAAATTAACTAAGTTTATAATAATAAATCTGCAAAATTAAATAAGTAGCTAGTTTTGCATTAGAATAACAACAACAACAACAACAACTACTGCTATTTAGGAAAATTAACTAATTTTATAATAATAATATTAATAATAATAGAAAACAACAATCGTAAATAATAATAATAAATTAACTAAAAGGTTTATAAAAATTAACAATAATTAACTAATTTTAAAATGATAATAGCAATAATTGCAATAATAACAAAAAACAAACTAAGTTTTATAAAAATTAACTAAGTTTAAAATAATAATCATAATAATACTAATATTTATAATAAATTATAAAATATTAACCAAATTAACTATTTTTTAAAACTAACTAAATTTATATAATAATAATAATATAACAACTGATGTTTATGAAAATTAACTAATTTTCTAATAATAACACCAAAAATAATAACATCAACAACAATAATAAATAATAATAGTAAATTAACTATAAATTTTATAAAAATTAACTATATTTGTAACAATAATAATAATAAGGTCTAACTATTCACTTGTGATTACCTGTACATGGTCCAGATTGTGCCCGTCGGTATGCTATTTTATTCACATAATCATACTACATTCTTCAACGCATTTTATTTTACTACATGTCAAGCATAACGTTCATATTTTTAGAGGTGAATTTGTACTGTTACAGTTAAATTTGGTTCATCATTAAAAGTTCACCTCACGGAATTGGACTATGGCGGTCTCTGATCACTGGGAGTGATAACAACATTCCCTTTTCAATATACCAGCAAACTTTTAACTTTTAAATATATTTGCAAAAAATCCGGAGTGTAAACTGTAAAATTTAGAAAGGAGAATGCCACTCACTCATTTGCATGCTCATAAAATTTTGGGCACTATAAAAAACACCATCACCGCTATTCTAGAAATATCACAGTGCATTAATTTTATGATTCAGTCACTCAAATAATCACCTCTCTCATGGTTTGACAAGTTTACTCTTTTTTCTTTCTTTTTAAGCATGTAGGCATGACTTGTACAATTTTTCTAATAATAATGATTATGGTTGAACATTATTGGTAAATAAGCTTTCAATAGATGAGAAATTACACGTGTTCACAATATACCACTTCGCTAAAAAATTTAGAGTGCTTTAAATTTTAAAATTGCATGTTGAACCCAGCGACCTTCATTAGTAATAATTGATGAAGGATTTTATTTTACAAGTTGTTTAAAAATAATTCAATCCGCTTTAGTCTATATAATGAGATAATACGACAAATTACTACTACTCTAGTATGTTCAATTAGGTGAAGTGTAAAGAAGTCAAAAATCTTAAAATAATATATATCTTGATCTATATCTTATGTTGAAATCTTAGCAACTCGTTGAGATGAGCGTCAAACAAGTTAAAATAATGTGCTATTTTATCCAAGTGCAAAACGGGGACATCGAGGGAAATTTTGAGCGAGAAGAAGGAGATTTAAAACTTTTATAAATATAGTAGACCTGCATGTACAAATGTCTTAATTAAATAATTGTAGTGAATAATAACTTATTTTACAAGTGTATTGTTTATAAATTCACACATCTTATACTCATTTGGTCATTTTATTAGTTTCCCATTTGATGACCATAATTGTCCTCAAATTCGACCTATAACACTATTTTGTCAAAGTGTCTACTCGTGTTGAAATAAGGTATTGAAAATGTGGTGCTTGATCACTGTAAAGTTGGCATGGCGATGATAGGTTTAATGATTTCTAGCCTTCTGTTATACTTAAAGGTATAGTGCAACAATCTTATTATGTAAGGTTTAATGAATAAGACTAATATAGTGCAACAATCTTATTATAAAAGATTTAAAGAATAAGTTTGGTAGAAAGATATGTTCATAAATAAATAAAAGTAAGTTCTGCCAGTAGTACAAACAATTCCTCTTTCATGACCATTATTCATTAACATGTAGTGTACACACAGCACACTGATGACTTCATTATAAATATCTTGTGGGATATGAACATTTTTTTGCTTACATATACAAAGTATGCTGTAAATTTATAATATCTTTAAATTTATTTTCATTTGATCAATTTGTGCATATGATGACTTTCTAAATTTCAGGTTGGGCTGAACATAGATCCTTAAGATTAGAACATGGATAGCCCACACCCACTTGACAAATCTGATATTGTTAACCTAGTTCCTGTACGCAAATTATGATATTCAATTACCCTTTTTATGCATCTAGCTAATATGAATGTTAACGTTTATTGTTTAATTCTATTGTAGTATCCTAAAAGTGTACATATATTTAAACTAAATGCCATAATATATTAGAGAGGCCATCCACGTGCAACAACTTAAGGAAAATTGACCATTTTACCGTTGTCAGTGATAAAGGATACTATATAAGTATATCAATGACCATCCGAGATAACTTAATGAATCTAATGACCTGACATAAAAAGGAAAATTAATAAATGAGATTATATAAGCAAATGTTATTTATATGATTTAACTTGACATACCTAAATGGCCAGTAAATAAATCAACATATTTTGATAAGACCTTATGTTTTTCCAATACAGCATGTGATCTGCTCATCGGCAGATAGTAGGAATTTATTGGAGTCATCAAAAACAACATTAGATAAAGGGAAGTTGGAAGATGTAGTCATATATGTACAGAGGTAAAATTAGAACTTATTTTCTTGGTGCATTTATGTAATTAATCATGTATTAAAGAAATACTATACCTTGTGTTAGTAGTTTTAACATAATTGATGAGATTGACAAGCATTTTTTGAATTATTCTACATGCATTATCAAAGATGATAGCAGTTTGTGGTCTGTATCATCGAATGACTGCTGATGCTTACAGTCTTCTTATAATAATTTTATACCATACCGGTGACTTCAATTGGGTAGCATTTGGTAAAATTGCCTTATACATAATGTAATATGGTTGCTTATGAGATTACAATGCTTCTTGTGTGCTTTTTAGTTGTAATATATAGTATATGTATGGCCGGGGACCAAAGAACATGATTTTGAATATTATTCAAGCTATTAATGATCATAGGTTTCTCTTAACTCTTCGTTCTTAACTCTTACATGTAGGATGCTGCTGCATGGCTTGATTATTTTGGGTCAAAAGCTCTTGAGCAGCAAGAAGCTGCATGTAGAGGTATCTCAAAACTTGATGCCTCTATTGTAAGCAAAGTCACCACTAATGAAATAATGGTTCCCATGTTTATTATCTATGAGAAAATGCCATGAATTTTTTTTCCTTTTTGCTTTTTAAAAATATCTTGACATTGGTAATTTATTGTTATCAGCGTGTCAGATCTTCTCGATGTTATAAACCCAGATTAGGATATCAAAGTGAGAGATTCACAGAAAAAGCATCGTTGCGCAAAGGCTTTTTTTAATACACTCAACTTGAAAATTAGAGAGTTCATCTCAGTAACGAATCTTCTTTATTTATCTATGCATATATTGTGCAAATCTTTATGATTCTTGAACCTCAATTTGACATTATTATGGGTATTCACAGCCAAAATTTTTGTATTGGTGTAAATGTTTTATTATTTGATTTTGTTGATGCCCAATCTAAATGTCTTAACTGCAATGGGAATGTCTGTGCAAGTGCGATGCTGTGTGTGCTTGTGCAAGTTTGGGTGTGTGTATAGTTTGGTGCATGTGTTTATGTGCACTTGTATTATTAAGAAAAAGCAATCGCGGGCTGTTGTAATGCAACATGCAACAAGACATTATCTTCATCCATCTAAGAAAAATTAGTTATTTAAAAAAGTCATGTAAACCTTCATCCATCTAATAATAGAAGGTACTACCAATAACCTATAATTTTCATCACAATTTTATGTAATTAATTTCAAATTGTTTTGAATTTTCAGAAAGTACTACCAATGATCGAAAACATGCATGATGAAAGGCTTTGAGCAGCTCAAGTTCTTAGTAATGCATTTGGTACTTATGCATGTTAACTTTGAACTATGTTGTCTTTTGTTATCATGAATATGTATTGAATTTGGTAACTCATGTATTGAACTTATTTTTTGTTAGTTGATACTTTATTTTGTTATCATGAATATGCGTTACATTTGCTCATTATTATGTTTTTTCGTTCATACATTGTTCAAATATTTATCTATTTAATTAAGATTCATTTTGATTGTTATTATTAAAATGCAATAGTGGGGTGCATCAAATATATAGTAAAATAAAGCATATCTCCTAAAAAGCATCATAACTATAGAACATAAGTGCTATAAAAAGATAATGCAAATGTATGAGGTTACTATCAAAGGATAGCATCAAATAGGCATTATTGTATCTACTTATTTTATAGTGGTATATATATGTTGTAAATGGATGTAGAATATACTATAAACATGTTGACACATAGTGCGAAATAGCCGCTGTGGAATAATTATTTTATAGAGGTTACTTTACGCTACGAAATCATGCTCTTTTATAGCGGTTTTTTTGTGCTATAAATGTGCAATTCTTTTTATAACATGTCGATATACAACATTTATCAAACCGCTATAGTTGTGTTTAATAGCGGCTATATGCCGCTATAAAAGATTGTTTTTCTTGTAGTGATACTTTCCATCTAAGAATTGTACTAGAAATATTAAAAGAACATTTTTTGAAAGCTAAGTTCTCAAAGTTTCGCTTTTGTAGGTTTGAAGTTAGGTTCTTAAGACATGTTGTCTGGAGGGAGGGTATTTCTATTGATCTAGCAAAGGTTATGGTTGTTTAGGATTATAAAAGGCTGGAAAGCGCAAACGAAGTTGAGAGCTTCTTGAGATTGGTAGGTTATTATTAGAGGTTTATTCAGGATTTCTACAAGATTGTTTCACACTTAACGAATTCGATAAAGAAAGACGTCAAATTTGTTTGGATTGATAAATGTGAACAAGCATTCAAAGAGTTGAAAGCAAGTTTGATTGGCACTCATATTCTAACTGTTCCAAATAAAGGTAAGGGTTTAGCTATTTATACAAACGCTTGTAGGACAGCTTAGGTGAAATGTTAATGTAGCATGGAAGGATTGTTACTTATGCAAGCCGAAAACTCAATCCATATGAATTGAGGTATTCGACCCATGACTTCAAGTTATTGGTGGTTGTATTTGCATTGAAAATGTGAAGGCATAACTTACTAAGTGAGAAGTTTGAGTTAAATACATATCATAAATCCATGAAGTATATTTTCACCTTGAAAGACCTCAATATAAGATAGGAATGGTGGTTAAAGTTTCTCGCGGCTTATGATCTTGATATTTTGTATACGCTCGGGGAAGCGAATGTTGTAGATAATACACTTAGTAGAATGTATATGGTTATGGAAAACATAGAAGTGTGTCCGACCCCTATAAGTCATGTTAAAGGTAATCAGCTGAGAGATCTCTGTATTGCAAGGATAACTAAGGCAGTATGTGAGAATGAGGTCTGGAGAGGTGAAAGTGAGGCATCAAAGAGGTGGTTGGGATTGGACGTTGATAACTATGGTATATTGAGAATGAATGGGAGGTTATGTATTTCAGATATTGATGGGATAAGGTAGGAGGTGCTAGCAGAGTGTCATTCTTCTAGACTTACGATACATCCGAGAATTACCCAGATGTATCAAGATATGAAGCGGAATTTCTGGTAGAAAGGTATGAAGAGGGATGTTTCGATATTTGTGACTAGTAGCTTGAATTTTCAACAAGTCAAAGGGCATCCATTAGAAGACAACTGGACTGCTTCATCCACTTAAGATTCCAAAGTGGAAGTAGATATCTATGGATTTTATAGACTTACTATTCAGGTCTAAGAAGGTTGAAGAAGGCGTTTGGGTTATAGTGGATTGACTAACCAAGAGTGCACACTTACCGACGAAGGTAATAAGGATAACTTTGAGTTTAGCTAAGTTGTATGTCAAGGAGATTGTCAGACTTAACGGATTTCCTTATGGGTTTTGTAGCAATAAAGATTCGATATTTACTAGTCAGTTCTGGAAAAGGCTACATGATGCCTTCGGGATGACGCTGAGTTTGAGTTAGCTTACCACCTATAGACTGATGGGTCAATGGAGAGAGTTAACCATGAATTGGAGGATTTTCTTCGAGCATGTATCTTAATCTTTGGTGGTTCTTATGAAAAGAACTTACCACTTGTTGAGTTTTCATATAATAACTTTTACCAAGCTAACATTGGTATGGCACCATTTGAAACATTTTATGGTAGATCTTATAAACCTTCATCGTGTTGGGTAGAATCTAAAGATCATTCAATAGTTGGGCCAGATATGTTTTGGGAGGCGAATGATAAGGTAATGGAGATTCAGAAATGTATAAAGGAAGCATAGAATAGGTAGAAGATTTATGCAGATGAGATGCACAGTGATTTGGAGTTCTCAGTTGGAGAATTTATGTTCATAAAGGTTTCTCCGATGAAGAATGTTGTTTACTTTGGGAAGGCAAGAAAGTTAGCTCCTTGTTATATAGGACCATTTCCAATACTGGAGAGGATTCGTACAGATGCTTATATGGTCGAGTTATTAGTCAGGCTATCAGGTGTGCATGATGTGTTTCACATACCGCATTTGCATAAGTATGTGCATAATTCTACTTTGATAGTGGAAGCATTGCAGCAGGAAGATTTGGACGTAAAGCCTAACTTATTTATACTGAGATTACATGTTTGCATTATTGATTGAGGTACGAAGCAATTGAAGACGAAGGTTGTAAAGCTAGTTAAGGTGTATTGGAACGATGATGCTATGGATTGTACTTAAGAAACCGAGGATAGTATGAGGGAGTCCTATATTGAATTCCTGTTAGGTTAGCGGTTACTTATTGTTATATATTAGATAGCTTTTGTACTTTACTCACCAATTGAGACAGAGTCACTTAATATGCATTTTGGTTTGTATGTAGTTTCAACTGTACTCTATATATATGTAGTTGTATATTCTATTCATTTCTATTTTTGTCCTTATTCGAATTTTGAGGACAAAAGTTCTTAAGTGTGGAAGAATGTAACCACGTGTAATTTTGAACAATTCGTCTCTGAATATCGAAACATTCGAAATATGGTTAAGTTTTATAAAATGGATTTAATAGCCATGATAAAACACTTTTAATTAGTAACTAATGATGGTAAATTTATTTTTGAAATATGTTTACAAAAATAAATAGTTTGAAGAAATATCGATAATTTGACCGAAAATCGTTTTATCGATAAATGGCTTTTTTCTTCGTAAAAGATGTTCGAACTTGTTGTGCTTTCCTAGTATGTTAATGTGTAATTAATTACCAAATAAAATAATTTTCTTGATTTATGACTAACTAAATCACTAATGATGTCATGGATGATGAAAAGTGAAGATATTTTGAAGAAGGGGTATTTTTGGAAGGCTTAAGGGCTAAGTACAATGAGAACGAGGTGGAAAGCAAGCACATGGAGAGAGATGGGCTTGGGAACAAAAATAAGAGGTAAAAGGTGGTAATAAACTCTTGGAAAAGCCTATATAAGGATCCTTAAGGACTAGAAATATGATTTTCTGATTCATTAAACGTTGGAAAAAATTATCTACAACTTCTTTTCTTTACATTAAAACACTCTCAAATCTCAAAGGA
Organism: Allium cepa; assembly: GCA_030765085.1. Lineage (NCBI taxonomy): Eukaryota > Viridiplantae > Streptophyta > Magnoliopsida > Asparagales > Amaryllidaceae > Allium > Allium cepa. The sequence continues at coordinate 562,806,044 of CM060938.1, forward strand.
ACTTCATCAAACTCAAGATATAGTCCTAACACAACATAATAACAAAGAATATCAACTAAAAAATTGAAGAATTGGAGGGAACACCCCCAAACACTTGCTAGGTCGTGAGCAATATAGCCAAATATAAGTCTAGACCTTGAATATAAGGAGGTAAGAGTGAACTTTGGAGCTTGCTTTGATTGAGGTAGGAAGTGATATTGAGGTAAAGGCTTGTGCTTGAATTTGGACATGGGAAAGGGTCAGTTAACTCACCATTTGATTGTAACAAAGTTGTATAATATTTCTTATGTAATTATAGCAAAGTTATTAACTAATTAATATTGTATGTTTGGACCTTACATGCTTTTGAAAGCAAATAATAAGTATTTATGGCATATCATCAATTCTATGACCTTCTATAACATGTAATGTGTCCTTGACATTGTGTTATATGGTTGATTGGATGGTGTTTGGTTTGGACCTGAATATGGAATGGTTTCAATAATGAATAGTCGCGATAGAAGCACTTTGAAATACCTGTGTTCATTAATTTTTGTTATATTTTGTAAAGACATCCTTACGGATTTCTTGGCATAATTATAACGTAATATGAGTATGTTAATTATTGTAAAAAATTGAACCTTAAAACGCTTGTTAACGTATTAAAAAGTGGCCAAACGTTCTAATGTTTAAAACTGCCCAAGCCGTAGTCTGTTACAACACTTGATAGTAGACCTTTTTGGCTACTGTAGTAGCTCAGGACCCTTTTGACAGCATTCTGGAAATGTTAAAGATTATTGTTTGAAACGTTTGTTAGCTTAAAATACCTTTAATTAAAGTATTTTTCAACAGTCTTTTTAGAAGTATTTAATAACATATGTTAGAGTAATAACCGCAAAACATGCTCTTTTTTTTAAAAACAAACTTTCTAAAGTTTTTAAATAAATCATCAAATATTAAGCAATATTTTAAATAAATATTTAAACCATAATTATAAGTATTTTAGAAGTATTTTTATGTATATACAGTTCTAGAAAATTAGTTAAATATTTTATCAAATTATTAAAAAGCTTAATAACATTTTATCTTCTAAATCGTTTTTAGAATTTTATTAAATATATTATTGTGTGTGTATCTCATTTTTTAAAGGCTTTTAAATTTTAAAAATGTTTTAAAAAGGAATTAAGAGTCGCTTAAGTAACTTAATCATGCTTTTTTTTACTTGTTTATGAAAGTATCTAATCCTATAACAAGCATTAAAAGCCGAAAGAACAGACTAGTTCTATCTGTGAGAGTTAAGGATAATGTTCAAGTAGGATTTAGAAGCATTAGTTCTCTAATCTACTAGCTTCACTCTTGACCGTGGAATGGAGTAAGTTGAGAAGGCCAAAAGAGTAATAAGTATATGAGACTCGATTTCCATATGCGATCATTTTATGACTAGATTGTTGATTAGTCGACTAGAACTTGACCAAATTAACATAAGGAAGTATATGAAAACTTCATGGCTTCATACGATTTGAGATATCATAGGAAGGACTTATTGGTGGAAAGGTCTCTAGCTTTAAGAACGTATTTATATGAGATCCCCCAAGAAGGACTCCTTTATATCGTTCGCTTACTTCTGAAAGAATCTGAATTGAATTTACAAAAATTTCATCGATGTAGTTTTAAAGAATCCTAAATTACATAAGTATACTTATGTAGTACTTACCAAAAACCACTTCAAAACTAGTATACAAGTCTGTGTTGTAGAAGGGATTATGAAGTGGAATGTTATAGAGTTGGACTTTCTATCCTAAGGTTAAGTCCAAGGGAGAGGTCGTCACTAACATTTTAGAATAATGCTATAGAGTTGAACTGTCTATCCTAAGGTTAAGTCCAAGGGAGAGGTCAGCATTAGCATTTATCGGACGACTTATGCGAGAATCCATGAAGAGATTCATGACATGTTTGAGTGATGGAGATTCATGTGAGAGAGACTGAATGAGACTGCACCATCGAAAATAACAAAAGATGAAGTAGGACGCATAGCTAGGGGATTTAGCTAACCCAAGGGGTATATCAACTCCATATTTAGAGATACTTATCGATGTTGCTTATGGGAGTTGATGATAGTTGGCATCACATGTTCGGGCGTGGTCCAATTGTGTTTACCTTATGGTATATTTTATCTAGAGATATATGATGCTTGGAAGGTAGTTTTTGATCTTTATCATGGAGGTCCACCTCGACGTACCAAGATCACCCACAATGAATAATCCATATGCGAACAAACCTTAGTGGTTTTAGATGTACTTCTAATATTGTTGTGCTGTGAGATGCAAGCAACATAGCTATTTTTTTAGTTATATTCTACACCCTAGACACTATCTATTATACCTCTATATTTATTATCAGATGGTTTGGTTTTATTTTGAGGGAAAAATAATTATGGTTATTCGTATGGTCTCAAAAGTCACTATTATATGGATGTTTGTATCTTGAGTTATCTCATACCAAACTTATATCTAACTTAAGGTTTTATTTTCCCTTAATTCCTTGAGTACTCTTTCAAATAGGCTGAGTAAAGTAGGTTTGACGATGGACACTTCGGAGTTTCAAAAGACGAGATGGAGGCTTCCATTTGTCTACTTATATTTTCTCTTCACTATTATTATTATTATGTATCAGCATTGTGAGGAAAGGCAATTATAAATGTCTAGGGTAATAACAGTACTTAGGTTTTGTAACTCTAAAGTTACTTTGTATCTAAGAGTAACCTTTTGTACTGTCTTTTTGGATATTGCATATCATCATTCTGCTTGTGAGATTCTATTATTCTGTTCTTTCTTTCTTTTTCTATTTATCTTTCATTTTACTTAACCCTAACAATCTATCTTTCCATCATTTGGGTGGCACGTGAATACCGTGGATGTATTAGTGTCGGCGTTCAAGGGTTGAAAAGTCAAGTCGTTACAGAATAGCTATCTTAACTAGTTATCGCAGGTTGAATAGAGGAAGCTATCGAGGGTTGGTGGATGTGGAATATAGGCTATCTAAGTTGATTGGAAAGGAGAAAGAAGTTAATGCATTGTCGCAATTTAAGGAAAAGAGGGAAGTGGTTATCGCTTGTTGTTCAACTTGCGATGGCTCAGAATTTAAAGTTAAAAGATTTTAAATAAATATGGTTTCGTATCGTTTTTAAAAATAACCAGATTCAAAATTTTCTTTGACCATCATGCTCATAAAAATATTTCCTATTTCTCCAAAATAATTTTGAAAATTAAAAAATTGAAATCAAATGCATTTTGGTCATTTTCCAAAAAAATCTTGAGTTCAACTCTTAGTGCAAGCACCGATATGTTAAACTAATTTTCTATCCAACAATAAAATACTTTAAAAGGTAAAAAACTAAAATAAAATTACTAAATTCCCATAATCAAAATAATATATGTCCAAAATTCCAAGATTCAAATCATCTTTCTTTAATATGCAAATAATATGAAATTCGAATGCATATGCAATATTCATTGTTCAATGGTTAATATGTAAATAGTACAAGTTATCTCCTTTGTTATAGTTCAAATGTCAAGAATGGAGTCAATATTCAATTTTCTACTTTCGAAGGTCTTTAGTTCAAAACTAAAGCCAACTTCTTTATCGACCATTAATGAGCTCTCATGCTCTTAAGAGGGCTTCGAAATGTCATGTCTCAAAAATTTATTTGTGCTAAGAAATAGAAAGAAGAGAGGAGCACTTTCTCATATGGGGGTAGGTCTTTATTTGCAGTAGTTGGAGGGGAGTATGGCTTCCTTACTTTAGTTGATTGAAGTTGATGTAGATCGATGACTCGGCAATACAAATAGGCTTAATTGTGCCATATGTCATAATGTCAAGATTTGAGTACTTCATGTGGATCGCTACCATGGTCATGGCATTAACAAAGGTGGCATGGTTATATAGTGATGTCTAAATGCTTCATTATTTATATTTATCTTCATATTGATGCACTTCCTCTTCGCGTGATTTATTTCTACTCTTTATTTCTATTCTTTTACATTAAATGTCACCAATATCTTCTTTTAGCATATCCTTGAATTTATTTCTTTGATGTGGAACGACAAGTATACTTTAGTGAGTACATCTTGCTGTAGCATCTTTAACTTCTTTATTTCTTCAATATCTTCCTTAATTCAATAGTGTTTCTTTACATCTTCAATAGATTTTTTTATTGATGTTAGCTTCATTTTCCAACATGCGATAGCTATATAAATCTCTACATGCCATAGCCATCATGCGGTAATCTTTATCATCTTGTTATAATTTCTTTTTTATCAACTTGCGATGGCTCGTTGCTTCAACTTGCAATAACTCATTGCTATCAATTTTCGATGTCCTAGATCATATCGACTTGCGATAGTTCATGGCTATAAACTTGCAATGGCCTTGACCATATAAACTTTTGATAGCTCATTTCATTAACTTGTGATAGCTTATGGCTATCGACTTGCAATTGCTCTACTTCTCCTATATGATTGCTTATTCTCAATGTTTGATAGCCTTTATTCTTCAGTGTGATAGCACCGTACTACCAACTTTTGATAGTTTCACATCTTATTTATTTGTGGAAATTTTAGGCATAACACTTGCCCTACATAAGAAGCGTTATTATGCTTGAGATTAAGCAAACTTTTGCTCTTGCTTTGCTTCTTCTCGTCCCAAGTTATCACTATGTTTCTTATCACTGATTGCATGTTTACTGTACGATAGAGAGTTTCGGTAGCCTTGTGGGAAAGCTCTTTCTACTTTCTGGTTCCTTAATTGAGATTTTTGGTTGGCTTTCTGATTATTCTTTGTTTTCCGCACTTTTCTCCTTGAACTATTTGTTGTCCCATTTGGGTACTTTTAAGTGTTTTTCTAGAGTTTGGTTCTTCATCTAATTAGGAGTTCAGTTAGTCATACTTCTTTGGATAGTTTCTTTTAATGACCTTATTTGATCACCAAAGGCTCAATTGACAACCTTCCTTGGTTGGCTGCTTGGTAGGGCCTGACGGCAGGATCAAAAGCTTAATTGACCACACTCTTAGGACATGCATTTTGGCTAGGCCTAGTGGTGGGACCAAAGGATTTTTATCATTTCCCTTAGCTGGGTGCTTCGCTTGGCCTAACTGTATGTCCAAAGGCTTAATTAACCACCATTCTTTAGATGGGTGCTTCATTTAAGCCTGGCGGAAGAACGGAAGGCTTTTTTACCATCTCCCTTAGATAGGTGGATTGGCCCGGCCTGGCGACGGGACCATAGGCTTAAACCATCACTATTCGGGTGGATGCTTGGCTAGGCCTGGCGGTGGGACTGAAGGTGTTCGTGAAATTTTCTTATTTCACCACATTCAGCTAGATCGTGGGGTAATTTGGTGATTAGTTACTTCCACAAATTGGTATCAACAAATTTATTTATGTTAAATTCACCTTTGGGAAATGACTATGTTGCTAAATGCTTACGTAGCCAGGTAGTCGCACTTTAACTGTTTATTGAGATGGAAATGATTTTGTAGATAAAATGGCAATCAAAATCAAATAGCAGAATAATAATAGTAATGGACATAGAAATTTTTATGTGGTTTGGATTATTGTCTATCCAACGTCCGTGGGATAATCCACTAAATATTTGTCGTCTTGATACAAATTACAATGGCCCAAAGGAATACAATATTCTTATTCTTCTATTTTTGGAATTAGATGCTGAAGAAGAAAAATCCCTTTCTTCCTCCTCTAGTATTTCCTTTTGTAGTATGAAAATGCATTATTGGTTGTTGCGATCGCCTTTCATCTTTAATTTTTCTCTCTCCGTCCTTAGATTTTTCCAATTGTCAGTCATCCAATACGTCTATAAATTGTGCCATGACTGATGATAGGTTTTCGGTGGGAAATCGTGACATCGGTGGGATCTTGGAAATTTGAAGCGAGATGTTTGACAGTTTTGAGGGGAACCCAAAGTCTGCATTGGTCGATGTAACGACCCATAATTTAATCACTTTGAACATGAATAGTTAATATGTTTTTAAATGATTAAATAATGGATTTTATATCTAGAAGTATAATTACTAGCCTAATAAAACAAGAAAGAATTATTAACGTAGCCTAATAAAACAAAATAGTATAATTACTTGCCTAATAAAACAAGAAATAATTATTAACGTAGCCTAATAAAATAAAATAGTATAATTAGTTGCCTAATAAAATAAAATAGCATAATGATTATTATATTCCATGCGGATGGTTGCCATTGGACCAAAATCTGGTCGAATCATGTTATGCCATGCGGATGGTTGCCATTGGACCAAAATCTGGTCAAATCAGGTTAGGCCATAGTTGATAAGGAGGATCCCTATTGGACCAAAAGGTGGTCGAATCAAATTAAGCCACAAGGATGTTTTCTGTTGGACCAAAATATGGTCGAATCAAATTATGCCATATGGCTAGCTTCTATTGGACCAAAATCTGGTTGAATCAGGTTAGGCTATAGGAAATTACTAAAGTACCCTTCTCTTCACCTATAAATAGCCAAGTCCATATATCATTTTATTTCATTCACAAACTAAAGAAAAGAACTAAAATTCATTTTAAAAGGTGAAGTATTCCAAGTCTCCATCAAAGCAAATAGGATGTGAGTATATTTCATGTGTTTCATAGTTTAGAGGGTATAACTTATTCCGTGAGTACATTTCTTGCTTTCATAGTTTAGTGGGTATAACTTATTCTATGAGTATAATTTAATTATTTTACAATCAGTGTAATCTTAATCTCTTTCCTTTTACTCATTCATATTTTAACAAATGTTGTGTTAACTATTGATTGTAAATTGTTAATAATAATGAGTCTGTTATTATTCTTGTTTGGTTGTTTGATTTGTTCTCGGCCAGTTTATGAGCAATAACTTTGATGTTTAGTTAAAGGGAACTTACACCACCTTTTAACTTAGGATTGACATTTAGTGACTTTTTGGTTAAAAGGAAACAACACCCCTTTTAGCTATCTCATTTGATTAAGAGGAAGCTTCACCCCCTCTTGGTTGTAATCTCCTTTAAAAATGATGGGTTTAAGTTATGATTTGAATGGAAGTTTTAAATCTTTGTTTAAAGTATTTTAAAGGAGCTTCAAAATTTATATAATAATCTAAATGAGTTATTTATGGAAAGTAAGTAATCCTATACTTGGCACTAAAAGCCGATGAGTAGATTGATTCTCTATCTGTGAGATCTGGAACCAAAGTGTCTAGGCAAGGCTAGGAGCAACCAGTGCCCTGACTTACCTGGCTTTGTTTCTAGGCGAGAGATAGAGTAAGTCGAGAATATCGGAAACGTGACAAGTGTAGGAGATTTGATTTCCATAAATGATCTTTATAATTATAATGGAAAACGTTTGCATTTCTTATAGACAATTGTTTTTGACCCATCTAAGTATGCTTTTGAAATATGAAATCCTCTTAATTGTTTTACCGATGGGATAAGTATATGGATATTTTCCAAGTATTGAAAGAGTATAAGATTTAATTTCCATATACGATTGTTTTGTTATCCCCGATAGTTGATATCTCGACTATCAATTTCGATACCCTTCTTCCTTTTATTTTTGTTTCGTCAATCTAAGACGATTTGTTGCTCAATTTGAGCATTGATATCCTTTATCAGAAATGACTAAATAAAGAGCGAGTGGGGGCCAAGCTATGTGGGGTTTCTCCCATTAGGGTATTTTCACATCTACTCTAGATTGGTTCCGGTTGTATGCGCACGGAGATGTGAAATACCCGGATACTCGGTAAGGATGGCGGGGTCCGGCTTGGAGGTTTCCGAGAGCCATCGTAGTTCTCAAGTATATTTTCTAGAGGCATACTTTCGATAAGGGGGGCGCACCCTCCTGGTCATTATTGGAAAAAAAAATTCCTTTTCCTTATTTTTGATTCAAACCTTTGGATTGATTCTTTCTTAATTTCATCGGGAAGCGTCTTGCACTCTTCGCGATGTTTAATTATCTGTATCTATTCTTTTATACTTGGATGTTGTCCTTGTGAGGGAAAAACCCATTCTGCGTTTTTGCGATGTGGTCTCACTAGTTACTTTGTGTGTTCTACTTTTGGAGTTTACTCATACCAGACTAATTGTCTGACCCGAATTATTGTTTTCCCTAAACGTTCGGGTACTCATTTATATTTGAGTAGTCCAGAAATGACAGGTTTCTTCGGGCCCATTTGAAGATGGTGGACGAGCAGGAGGCTCCTTATCTATCTAGCTATTTATTTCCGCTATTATGAGATGTTGGCTCTATGTATGTATATTTAAAGGCAGGTTTTTATAACTGCCTAGATTGATAGTAGTACTTTTGTTGTAACTCTGATAACTCCATGTTGGGGAGTAACCTTATGTATTGTCTTATTTTTATGTTATATTTAACCGTTCCGTTGTGAGATTGTTATTCCGTTCTTATATTTTACCCCATGGCAACTCGTCTTTCAGATACTTGGGCAACGGCACATGAATACCATGGATGTATTAAGTGTCGTTCTCAAGGGTCAGAAAGGTGGGTCGTCACAGTCGATCTCCTCTCTCTTGGAATGGAAAATATCTTGAAAGGAATGGTAGGGGACCGACTTTAACATCCCTGATTTTTGACAACATTGTTTAGGAAATTTAATTAGATAAATTAAATAGAATAATGATGATAAGGAGATTGAGAATTGAATAAATTATATACATAGGGCTATGCTTATTAGTAAAATAAATGGGCTTAAAATTGGTTTATAAGATAGTTAACTTACATATGGCCTTATTAGTAAAAATAGCCGCGCTTTATATTCTCAAATCAAAATAAACGCAAGAACCCTAATATAGCCGACCATTAACAAGGAAGGAAAAAGAGGAAATTTTGATCAAAAGATAAGATCAAAGCTAGGAAGGATTAAGCAACAACAAATCTCAAGTTTCTTATCAAATCTACGTGAATAATTATTTCATATCATCTCTATTTTTATTCTATGATTGTATGGTTTCAGATTTATGATTTAAATCATTTTTGTGAAAAAATGGATGATGATATGCTTGTGTTATATTAAGATGAATTATTTTGATTTAGAACTGTTTTAATGTAAAACCGAGAATTTCCGATTTCAGATTGCCATGGAAAACTTTTATGTTAAGTAAAACCTGATTTTGGAGATGATTTTAAATTTTTAGAATTTTCCAAGCTGTGGAAATTTTATTATAAATTTTTGATGAAAAATATGATATAATTGGGTTTAAAATTTATTTCAAGAATTTTAGGAAGAAATTAGGTCTAAAATTTTAATAGGTTTGATTACACGATTAAATTGAATTTCTGTGATTTTTGGAGATTTTTCCTAATTGATTTACTAGGGAAAATAAATTATTTTAAAAGAAGAACTTTTCTGAAATAATTCGTTTTAGTATATGGAAGGGCCAAAACGTTGCATTTTTAATGTTTTTAATTTGGTATAAATGCAGCAGTTTTAAAGGTAAAGTATTTGAAATTTTTTATGTAACGACTTGAATTTTCGCGTTCGAAAATCGACATCCATACTTCACTCTTATTCGAATGCCGCAGATTGAAACGTTCGAATCTGATTCGCCGAAGCTTATAACACATTAAGTACAACAACACAGCAGAAGAAAACAATGAATACAATATCCGATACAATATGAATTCCAACAATATCAGAGATAAATGTACAACATCGGAATAGGATAATAATAACAAGGATGGTCTAGACTTTGCGACCATCGATAGCGAAAAGATGACTATTAATACAGTATTTCAAGTGAGAAAGTGGGAATCCAACAAACCGAGTCTTCAATGCCAAAGCTCCAATGCTCCAAGCTTGAACCACCATCACGTTGTACTTAAGCAAACTTGACCCAAATACGATTGTCAAACCAAAGACTTCGAAGGCTATCGAATCTACATCTACTATCCGACTGTCTGAAAAATCTAACTCTAGACTGCCCATGTGGAAAATTGTGTGTACCCAGAGTTTAGAAAAGGAACAATAAACTCCAGGTCAGTCATGGGACTGGTATGAGCAAACAAAAACAGTTTACTTTAACAAAAGTAAAACAAAAGATTTTAAAAGAAATCCGCAATGCTTTTTGGAAAATGAAACTACCATAACGCCTCCCGCCACACACACAATGCAATCGCACACTTGGGGGAGATTTCTCCTTATGATAGTCAAACATGCTTACTACGTAAAATCCTTTTGATATTATTATTAGTGCATAGTGGAAAACAATTTGCAAGTATAATATTAATCTTAGCCAGCATACGTACCATTATAGTATGCCTACTATAGCTACCATATTAGATGGCAGGTTATAAAATTAAAACTATATAAGGCGCGTATTGGAGATTGGATTTCCAACAAATGATCAGGCTAAGGAACTTCCAATTGCCACATGGGTATGCCTTCTGAGGGATGCCCCGAGAAGCTACCCGGATCTCTGTCAACATAAGGCCGGGTTACCCCTACCAGGAAGTAACACCTACAAGTATGCCATCCCCAGTCATAACCAACCTTTATCCGAGCGCTCGACACCAACAACCACAAAGCAATGTATTTGCAGTAACCACACAGGTTAAATATCTGAGCTTCATACCATGATACCACCTCTATCCAGAAGAAATGGACATACCCTAGGGGTGCGACCCCTAAATAACCTTGCTGCATTCTTCCCGTTTCGACCATTTCCGGGGTGTGAGGTCCTGATGCAGTCGCGTCCACAAAGTTACTGTAACGATCCTGACTCGACCTTCGAAAATCGGCACCGAATACGACACTCATATTCAAATGCCACAGATCCAAACATCGAACCTGGTTCGCCGGATCTTATAACACATTAAGTACAACACAACGGAAGAATGAAATAATATCATATACAACATTTGATACAATATCTGATACAACAGAATATAATAGAATGATACAATAGATATCAATACTATCAGAGATACAAGAAATAGCAGTGGAAAGATAATGTCTTCAATGCCCAACTCCAAAAACTCCGTCTTCAATCCAAAGCTAGCTCGAACCCTCATCAAGTTGCACAAAGATAAGCAAGTGCAGTCGTGAATGATGAAGTGTAGCAAATGTGATTCCCAAATCCAAAAGGCTTCGGAGGCTATCGAATCAATTCCTACTATTCGACTATCTGAAAAACCCAACTGTAGACTGCTCATGTGGAAAATAGTGGGCACCCAGAGTTTAGGAAAGGAACAATAAACTCCAGATCAGTCATGGGACTGGTGTGAGCAAACAAAACAGTTTTATCTTTTAAAACAAACAACAAAGCTTTTAAAGTTCAAATCCGCAATGCTTTTTAGAAAATGAAACTACCATAAGGCCTCCCGCCACACACACCATGCAAATGCAGAATTGGAGGAGATTTCTCCTTATGATAGTCAAAAATGCTTGATACGCGAAACCATTTTGATATTATTATTATTATTAGTGCACAGTGGAAAACATTTCGAAAGTACAATATTAATCCTAGCTAGCATAGACATTCTGAACTATGCCTATTATAGCTATCACCCAAACAGTGGGGCGCCACCATAAGTAGATGGCAGGTAATACAACTAAAACCGTACAAGGCGCGCATTGGATGAATGGATTTCCAACAAATGGTCAGGCTAAGGAACATCCTATTGCCACATGGAAGCACCTCTTGAGGGACGCCCCGAGAACCTACCCGGCTCTCTGCTAACACAAGGCCGGCTACCCCCTTCCCGGGGAATAAAACCTAAGATATGCCACCCCCTGTCCTGTGGGACCTTTATCCGAGGGCCCTCTACACCAACAACATCACACTGTAATAAATATACTACAGTGTCCACATGAGTAAGTATTTGGGCTCCATACCGTGATACCACCCTTTTCCAGAAGGAATGGTCATACCCTAGGGGAGCTACCCTTGAAACCTCGCTGCATCTTTCCTGTTTCGACCATTACCGGTTTGTGAGGCTCGATGAGGTCTCGTCTACAAAGCTACGCTTATTCACAAAGTCATGCTTCGAACAAAAAATGATCAGCAGCACTTCGTATGCCACATTACCAAATTGGGAATGTATCATTAGTAACCATCAACTACGTAACCTCTGAGCTCGTACGTCTCAGAGAATGGTGTTAAGCTAAGAGAATAAATCTCCGCCACCAAACAGAAATGTATTTGATAGAAACTTGTTTAACATCTCAAAGTGTAATGTCAGACACACATCCATACAAATCTGTTCCGGGTTCGAATATAACCAAAGGCACTTTCGAAGAAGCCCTTGCAAATCTGGGTATTCACAATCCCGATCGGACTTCCCATCACTTAGTAAATCTCTATATTGGTGCGACTCAGTGCAGAGACAATCGACGGGTTATCCTTTCGTTCTCGAAAATACCCGGTCTTCACCACCGGTCTTCAAATGCTATCCATAACGACGTATCATTATTCGGAATGGGTTATATGACACAAGGTCCTCTCTCCGCTAAACCAAATAATGAGCATAATATTTAAAAACATATGGATATAGGTTTTCAATTAAGTCACAACTTAAAATCCAAAACTTTCTTTTTAAATGGTTTAAACAAATTACCATTTTAAATCTTTTAAACAAAAAGATTTATTTCACAAAGCTCACCAATTTTCCACAAAGGTTCATTATAGTTTTCAAAACAATTCCATTTCAAATTGGATTAACTTATCCAATCTTAAATTAAAGATTTAATTCATAACTTTCAAACCTTTTCCAATTCAAATCTTTTATGTGGAAGATATACCATTTAAAACTCTCTTCAATTTCAAAACAAGATTAAAAATATTTCATGGGGTTAAAGCTGATTACCTTTACATAAGTTAAAGCCATTCAAGTATAAAACTTGGGTTTAAATTTAAATTCCCAAAACAACACTTTTTAAATGGTTAAAACTCATATAAACACCTTTATAACTTGTATAATCTTTTTAAACTATAATTCCCAAATTATCGAATTCAATTTCAATTATTGAATTCAATTTCAAATCAGATTATTTAAATTTCAAAACTTTATTAAGTTATTTAAAATAACTTTTATTATTGAAACTCATTTTTAAAAGTTTTCAATTCCAATTCCAAAACTATTCGAATTCAAAATTTACTTTAAAATCATTTTAAAATATTTAATTCAAATATCTGTGACTTAACCGATTCCCAAGTGCGATCCATATTTGTGTGTGTAAGGTGTAGTCTAGGGGTTTTACACAATGGTGTAACCACATCAATTACCGTAGATTCAATCATATCAATATCGATAAGCGGTATATCCTATAACGCTTATCTATATACACAGAATCACAGATAGAAAATATGAATGCATTATAAATAAATAAATTACATTCATCACAGCTTGAATTAAAACAATTCAAATCACAAAGCATCACACAGCAGAGATGACAAAGCAATTCACAGCATTCAATAGAAGACAATCATCCATGAATAAGGTTAATTGATCATTTGATTAATTAGAACCAGATTAATCACTAATTCTGGTTGATTCACATTAATTAATTACAGTTTATGTTAATTAATTATCCTTTAATTATTTATTAATTAACCTCAATTTATAAATTTATTTAATCCTTTAACTATTAATTAATCAACCTTAACCAATAAATTGATTAACCTTTACTAATTAATTTAAATCAAACTTGATTTACAAATTAATCAATCTTTAATCATTAGATAATTAACTCTTTATTCCGAATAATTAACCTTTAATTATCCAATTATCCTTTAATTAATTATCTTTAATTAACTAATTAACCCCTTAATTGATCATCATTTTAATCAATTATTCTTAATTAATAAACGATCATCCTTAATCAAAAATTAATCTTAATCACTTGATTTCCTAACTTAAATCATTAGTTAATTACTTCTGATTTAGTAATTAACTACCTTAATTTAATTAATCTTAACTGATTCGTTATCCTTTAATTAAAAATTTATCCTGAATTATTTATTCTTAATTAATTACAATAACTAATTAATTATTCCTTAATAAATAATTATTTCTTAATCACTTTAAATAAATTAACCTTCAACTAATTATTCTGAAATTAAATTTCTTTTTTATTAATTAACCACATTAATTAATTATTCTTCAAAGTAATTAACCTTTAATTACTTGGTACATAAATCTTTAATCATAATCACCCATTCTTAATTACTTCCATTTAAGTAATTATTTTTAATTAATCAATCATCAATTACTTGATTAATTAATTTGAATTATCAATTAATTCTATATTAATTACTTTTATTAAGTAATTTACTTCAAGTAATTAATCTTCTTCAACAAATAAAAATTCATTAGCTATTAAACATTAATTATCTAACCTTTAATATTATTAAGTTAAAATAACTTTTTCAAAATAAAGGTTTCATTTATTTTAAACTCTTTTAAAACTTGGTAAATTTAAAACAATTTATTTAAAAATCCTTTCTTAACTAATTCTTAAATTTGGATACCATTTAATATAAGAAGAAAATTGTTTTTAACAAGATTTAAATTTCAAAAGCTTGATTTTTCTTTGGGTTTTAAAACTGTTTTGCCACCGGACAACCAACCTGACCAAAGCTATTGAAAACCCCGAGCTAGACTACGTTCCCCCCCGAGCAAGACTTCGAGTCATACGCGACATCGTTTGCTTCAAGCAAATTCACGAATCCCCCGAGTCGCCCCCGAGTTCCACTTCGTTTTCTCCAACACTGCTTCAAACCCAGATGCACAAACACGAATCGTGCACATGTACAGTTGCTTGCCGCTCCTCCGACCAACGCCATCGTCGCACTCAGGTCATCGATGACCTGTCCTATCCTTCTGACCACCCAGGTCCCCTGATTTCACCGTCGTTCGAAATTTAACACTTCGACTCACACTGTAACAAAGCCCATCACTTGCAAACACCTCGTATTCGCCAACCATGACCCCAGAATCGACGCGAGCCTGGCCGAAGCTTCGCCACATGCTAACCCTTCCGTCCCCCCAGCTCCGATCCCCCAAAATCCACCATCGACGGCACATTTGTCTCGCGATTGCCGTCGACCGAATGCCACCGTTAAACCCTAATTCTATGTCATTCGGCAACCACATTCTTCGAGAACCCCTCTGGCCATTTTTCCCGAGGCCATGCATCATCACTCTGTCTCCAGTAGCGACCACGACTGTCCTAGCTCACGTGATCGCCGTAGATTGCAAGAAATCAATTTTCAGTTCAACTTGATTTTTCTCATGAAATATCAACCTAAAAGTTCTAAATTGATTATCAAAAATCATAATTTTGAATTGCGAATCTATTCATATAATCAAAACCCGTAATTAAATCACTTGATTTTTTTCTACTTTATGTTGGTCATCACTAACATTTTCATTTTCTGGAATTCTTATCAGTTGATTTTATCTAGAATTATTTTTAAATCTCAATATCCCTAACAATTTTCCTTTAAAGGTTAAGATTTAAAATAGCTTGTATATTTAGATTTGAATTTTTTGTAGGAAATCATGTTGTTCATTTTACAACAGTGATGTATCTTTATATACACACAGTCACATATATATGCATAAACCCATATTCACACCAAACACTCTATATTATCTTCAGATTTCTTCACTAAAATCAATAATAAAAATGGACTCAGGATCTAAAAGTTTTGCTCACGTTGTTCAAAAAGAGGAAAGGTTATTGATTTTTTTATTTCTTATGTTCTCGAGCCTGTATATATATCAGAGATATGTATAACACAATGGACTCAAGCATACACATGAATTACAGAATAATTCATGCTACATTCCAGATAATTATCATCCATGCAAACAATAATCACCCCAGAATTAACACCTATATCAAAGCATAACATAGATCTAACTATATTTGGGATGGTTTGCTCACCTCTTCCCTGAAGGCAGAAAGGCTCTTAATAGTTTTCGAAAGAAAAGATGAAGCCTGCAAATCTTCTTCTTTTCCTACCTTAATTCTTTTAAGTTTAGATCTGCAAGTTATATATAAAAATTCTTGCCTACTCTTTGTTGTATTCACTTACTCAATTCATCAATAACAGTATTTTTAAATTACTTACAGTTGAATTTTTTATATACAGAGAAACTTTTTCTGCAACTAGAAATCCAGAAATAGATTAATTCTTTGGTCTTGATTTCCCTGCAAATGATTGATTATTATTGTATTACATTCTTCCTTCATTAGAGATTTTAATTTCAAGTTCAAGTCTCAAAAAGAAGGTTACTTGCCTTTAAATTATTTCCAGAAAACTTGTAATGCCTAAAAGCTGAAGCTCTTGTTTTCCCACAAATCTGCAGTTTTTTGAATTTGTTGTTAAAATATGGTTTCAAAATCATAATTTCATTAACTATAAAGTTTTAAAAAAAACTTACCTGAGAGATGAAATATATCACTACAGTTTGATGCTTAACAAAAACACTTCAGATTTAACATTTGAATTGAAGAAGATAGGCAGTTTCTCTTTTTTCTTCTTCTGATTTTCACTTTTCTTGAGTGTTGGAGTTTGAAATGCTATATCTTTTGATTACTGAACTTTTCAGAGGTTTGGAGGTTTAATAAATTTGAATTTGGAAGCTGAAAGGTTTTTTTGAAATTTTTAATTTGATTATTTTATTAAGATAATGATGTCTCATGCCATTTGTAAAAAGAAAATCATAAGATCTAATTTTTTTTTAATTATTCTACTCCATCTCCCATGTGAATGTATATTCACATTTGTGAATTTTTTTACAAGACAAAAGGAGTTTATAAACTTTTTATTTTTATATTATATACACTTTATAAATAAATGTATATCTTTATTCATTTGTGTGTGTGTGTATATATATGTATGTATGTACAATGTTAAAAGAATTTAACCAATATTTACATTACATATATTACATCTTAATGATTTTAAATGCTACTTATTTTTAAAACATTTATTTTAAATTTAAATTCAAACTTCAATTATTAAACTTGAAATATAAACATTTATGCCCATTTGTTATATTCACACATATCCTAAATAATTTAAATTAAATTTCAATATGTATTCAATTTTACTCATATTTGTAAAACACACATATATATGATTTTAAATTTAAATGACTTTTTTTTAAAACATACATTATTTCAATATTCAAAATAAAATTGGAATTTATTTATAAATTATTATCACTTATTTTTATTTGTTTTTAAGACTTTTTTCCAATTTATTTTCAAATTAAATTCCAAAAGTTTAAAATATATTATTAATTTAAATAGATAAATTTTGGGATGTTACAGCTACGCTTTACACAAAAGCCATGCTTCGATCAACAAATGATCGCAGCACTTCGTATGCCACATTCCCAAAGTGGGAATGTATCACTAGTAACCATCAACTACATAATCTCTGAGCTCGCATATTTCAGAGAAGGGTGTTAAGCTAAGAGAATAAATTTCTTGCCACCAAACAGAAATGTTTTTGATAGAAACTAGCTTTACATCTCAAAATATAATGTCAGACATATATCCATACAAGTCTGTTCCGGGTTCGAACAGAACTGAAGGCACTTCACAAAAAAGCCCTTGAAAATCCGGATAATCCCTAATTACTTCCGGACTCCCCATCACAAAAGGTGATCAAATCTCCATACCGAGGATCAGCCGATGCAGAGACATTCGACGAGTTATACTTTTGCTTTCGAAAATATCTTCTCATTACCACCGGTCTTCAAATGCTATCCATAATGTCGTATAATTATTCGGAATGGGTTATATGACACAAAGTTCTCTTCCGGCTAAACCGAATAATGAGCGCTTAATTTAAAAGGTATATGGGTATTGGGATCTTAGTTAAGTCGCCACTTAAAGCCCAAAACCTTTCTTTCAAATGGTTTAAACAAATTACCATTTTCAAATCTTTTAAACAAAAAGATTTACTTCACAAAGTTTACCAATCTTTCACAAAGATTCATTTATAGCTTTCAAAACAATTTCCTTTTCAAATTAGATTAAATCATCCAATCATTAAATCAAAGACTCAATTCATAGCTTTCAAAACCATTTCCAAAGATTCATTCATAACTTTCAAAACGATTCCCATTTCAAATCTTTTATATAAAAGATACACCATTTAAAATCCTCATCAATTTCAAAACAAGGTTCAACAATCTTTCACAAAGATTCATTCTTAGCTTTCAAAACAATTCCATTTCAAACTTGAAATCTTTCAACACAAATTAGAAATCCTTTCTTTATATGAAAGATATTATTATTTGAAATCAAATAGTTTTCTTTTCGGGAAAATCCAATTACATTTGCACGAGTTAAAGCCCTTCGAGTATAAAACTTGGGTTAAGTTCAATTTCCCAAAACAATACTTTTGAAAATGGTTTAAAACCCATATAAACACACTTATATCTTGTATACCCTTTTTAAACCAAAATTTCCAAACATAGAATTCAATTTCAAATCTTGAATTCAAACCAAATTATTTAAATTTCAAAATTTTATCAAGTTATTCAAAATAACTTTTATCTTAAAAACTTCTTTTCAAAAGCTTTTCAAATTTAACCCAATTCTATTTCCAAAACTATTTTGGATTTAAAGTTCAACTTTAAATACCATTTCATTAAATTCAAATATCTATGACTTAACCAATTCCCTCGTGCAATCCACATTTGTGTGTGTAAGGTGTAGTCCAGGGGTTTTACACAATAGCGCAACATCATCAATCATCAATCATTACAATCCAAACATAACAATATCGATAAGCAGTATAATCCTATAACGCTTATCTTTATTCATAGATTTATGGATATAAATTCATCACAGATAAATAAATTACATTCGTCATAGATAAATAAATTACATCACAGCTCAAATTAAAACAGAGCATCACACATCAGGGATATCAAACAATTCGAAACATTCCATGCAATTCAAACATCCATAAGTAAGATCAATCAACATCTGATTAATTTAATTTAAACCGGATTAATTACCTATGAATAAATTACAAATTCTGGTTAATTAAATCATTAATTAATTAAAAATTATTTTAATTAATTAACCTTTAATCATTTATTAATTAATCTTTAATAATAAATTAATCAACCTTCAATTATTTAATTATCTTTTAATTAATTATCCTTAGTTAATTACATTAATTAATTAACCCTTAGTTAATTATCCTTTAATTAATTACCTTAATTAATTAATCATGTTAATTAACTATACTTTAAATAAATTACCTGATTGATTAACTTTTAATCATTAATTATTTATTCTCTAACTGCTATCATTAAGAAATTATTCTTTAATTATAAAGTAATTATAAATAATTAATTATTTAATTATCATTAATAATGTTAATTAACTTAACCTTTTAGTTAACAATTTAAAAATATTTGATTAACTCCTTAATTACTTTGTTAAGTTTTATTTAAAATAAACTCTTTTAAAAATATAAGTTCAAAAACATCTTTAAACTTAACTAATTTAAAAATATTTTATTTCAACCATTAAACTTCACATTCCAACTTAACAAATAACATCATTTAAAAAGAATAAATTTAAAAATAAATTTAACTTAGATTGTTAAAGTTTTAAAACCAGAAATCATAACACTCGAGACTTCCCCGAAAGCTTCCCGAGATAAAAACCTATTTACTTCGAGTTTTCCCCCAAACAACCCGAGTGCCTCCTAAAAATTTTGTTTTAAAACTTAAAATTTTGTTTAATTTTTTATTAACCGGCAAAACACAAAAACACTCGAACTAATGTCGAGCCTGTACCCAGTTTTCCCGAAGAATACTTTGAGTTCATAGCCTTTCTTCCACAACCCAACTAACTGATACAACCTCGCCACAGTGCACATGCACCGGCACTCCAGCCATCTCCGATCAACGCCGCGGCCACCCACATATCATCGTTGACCTCCTCTACAAACCCCGACCACCCATCTCCGATGATCACATCGGAAATCAAAATTTGAAACTCGATCGGTTTCCTGGAACTAACCATGATCACCAGAAAACTCCACATACCGATGATTCCGATCGCCAGAATCCACACTGGTCCTACCAGAGACTCGTCGTATCTTCACACACCAATTCCCCCCAGTCTCATTGATTCCGATACATCCTTGACGACACGCGAGCACAGGAATCGTCGACAACCAAACCTAGCCATGAAATCCTACTCCACCATTTCCTGGCCACTCTGACCCTCTGAAAAATCCTTTAACATTTTTCCATCGATCTACAACACCTACGCCATCTTCCACCATGATCACGACACAAATAAACTTGTCGATCGATGGCAATCTACCATAATACCCATTTCAATCAACTCAAGATTTCTCTCTGGTTCCTAAACTAAAATTTTTGATTTAACCTTTAAAAATTATGATTTTCGAAGGTGATTTCAATCATATAAATGAATCATCAAATTATGATATTCGAAATTAACATATCTTAAGGCTTTCACTGTTTATTTCCCATTTTCCAGATAAATCCAAACCTGTTATACTTAAAAGTAATTTTAAATCTTAGTTTATGATTAACCAATCATAGTTTATTTGAATACCACTGCCTATCAAAATATAAACGAGGAGATTTAAATTTTAAATTGTTTTAAACCCTGTAAAATAAGAACAGGGTATATATATTTATATGTTACAAACATGCACAAACATTTTTTTTATTTATACACATGCATTTATATTTATAACTAAAATATTATCACACACAAACCAAAAATTCATGTATACAGGTTCAAAAGTTTGCTCACCTAGATTGAAGTTTGAACTGAGAAGAAATTTTTTGAGCCTGAAACCTGATTGAACAGAGACGGTATTTTTTCTTTTATTCTGGAAATGCTTGTGATGATCTGGAACCTTTTCTTGCTTTTGAAAAACTGAGACTTGAATTCCAATTGAATTTTGTTGCTTGCCTGATCTTCTTTACATTTGCTTCAGGTTTGTAACTTCCAGGTTTGATCTTCTTTTTAATTTCCAGGTTTTTTATTTTAATTTAGCATTTGATTTTGGAAATGATCTTGCTCAGGTTTACTTTGATTTTAAACCGAATCCACAAAT
This sequence comes from Allium cepa, assembly GCA_030765085.1. NCBI lineage: Eukaryota > Viridiplantae > Streptophyta > Magnoliopsida > Asparagales > Amaryllidaceae > Allium > Allium cepa. The sequence goes on from CM060938.1 coordinate 562,827,184, forward strand.
TGTTTGATCTGAGATGATCAGATCTATAATCCAAATTGAAGCCTTAATCATGTTGGTTTGCTAAGATGATTTTGTAGTCTTGTTTTAAATTTGCTTTTGGTTTTCTTTTCTGTTTTAATCCTCATTTTGAAAATGAAGATGTTGAAGCTTGGTACTTCTTTATTTTGATGTTTATTTACATTATAAATTTTAAAAGAAAAACAATACATCTTACAACTTATTAAATATAACTAACACTTGTTAATTACTTATGTAATCTTGTCTACACTTGTTTTATATTATACTTCATGTTTTAACATTTGTCATAACTCTTTAATTTATGTTTAAACCCTCTTCCCTAATTTATTTATAAATTATGGTTTAAACCTTTACTTTAATAAATTTATAGATTTAGTTCTAAATATTTGCATATACAATTTTAAATTTATATGTACAAACTAAATTTATTTCAAGTATGAAAGTAAAGTGATTTTAAATCTTTTTCTTTTTATAAATTACTAAATTCTTATATTCACATATGTTTATATTTACAACTTCATAAGAAATTGGGTTTGAAATCTAATTATACTAAATAAATAATCACATATATAGAAGGACAAATTTTGCAGTCCAATTAGTTTTTAGGACACGCATCCGCAAAAATTAATTTCAAGGCCAAAGTCAATAGAATAATTACTTTTAAGGACAAAGTCAACAGTCCAATTACTTTCAAGGACATAATTTCATAGGTTTTTGGGCCTTAAAAACTAATTATTTTGCATTTTGTCCTTAAAAGTAATTATTTCAATTGTGCGTCCTAGAAACTAATTGCACTTGCTAAGGAGACCCTTATGGCTAATTTCCACTTATTTATAAGTCTTTAAAATATAAATTTAACTTTAAACAACTTTTTAAAATTATTTATATCAAATTAAAATTTAACTTTCAAATATATATTACATATGTATATTATAAATTAGAAAACAAATTTCTATTAATTTTGAAATAGAGCTTTTCAAATCCACTATATTATTCAAAATATTTATTTTGAATTCCAATTAGAAATTTTATTAAAAATCATATTTATATACATTTATTTTAATAAACAAACAAATATCTATTTAATTTGGAAAATACCAAATTAATTCACAATTTAATTTCAAAAATTTATTTAAATTACCAAATTAAATTCGAATCAAAAACGGGACCGTTACATTTTATGACAACCAATTAATAATTTACAAATAGGAAAGTTACTAGAAAAGTAATTATTAAAAGTTGCTATAATCCAGCCTTTAAATTAGAAAAAGGCATTCTAACTCTATTAGTAAGAACCTTTCGACTCCTTTGATTCTGCCTCTCCCAGCCGAAACCAACACAATCGACACTTCCATAGTCGAAACCAGTGCACAAGATATCATTCATATGGTATGCAGTGGATTGGAAGAAGGGCGGAAGCCTTGGTATCGAAAGGTTAGCTTCCGAAGGAGTCAAAACCTTGCTTTGTTTTCAATAGTTAACTTGTCTTGTTTTACTTAATGCTTTCAACACAGTCGAAGCATATGTTTTCGAAAGGGTTTTATAATTAGCTTTTGAAGAAGGTTGTCATGTTGTGTTAAAGTGTTTGCTTTCAAAGGAGTAGCTTTCTCCTTTAGATAATTGCTTTCGAATGGGTAGGTTCCGACCTAGTCGAAACCTAGCTGCTACTTTACCTTTCGACTATATTGACCAGTAATGCTTCCAAACGGTTAATCCTTATTTTTACCTTTAACTAAGCCTTTTTCCTAATTGCTTTCGATAGGGTTGAGGCTTTTGAAGGTGATGGGGTCGAAAGGGGGTGTCGACTATGTCCTTCAAAGTTTTTGTTCTAAAGGTTTTGCTTTCGACTAGATGGTTTCAACACCATCAATTTTTCTCCAAATTAATTCTTGTTGGTTTCGAAGGAGATACTTTTGTATATAAGCATTTCGACCCAAATATTGTTTTTTAAAGAGTAAACCCAATGCTTTTTAAAGGGGTACTTTCATTTGTTTCAAAGCTCTACATTTTAAAAAGATGATTTGATACCATCAAAAGATATAATAGGTTTTGAAATAGAATGCTTACTAATGGCTTCAAAAGGTATGTATACAATGTTTTGAAAAGAGGTCTATGCTTTCGAAGGAGGCTATCTAGGGGTTTCGAAAGAGATGTTTTTACGGTTTTAAAACATAAACCCAATCTCAATTTAAAGTAATAACCATGGCATAAATAAAGATTTTGGAAATGGTATTCACATTATTATTAAACCATAACTGTATTTTGGAGAAAGTGCAGAATAACCAGTTAGGTTGACCAGGTAGTGAATATAACTTAACAGATGTTAATTTCTTAATTAAAGATATTGGAAGGGGCCAATAGGTTTACAGTAAGCCCATGAAAACTGTATGATAATGGCAGGGGCCAATAGATTCATAGTCAGCCCATGAAAACTATGATTTGATACTGGCAAGGGCTAGAAGGTTTGTAGCTAGCCCATGAAAACTATATCTGGATTAGGATATTGTCAGTCAGCCAATAGGTTCCTAGTTAGCCCATGAAAACTAAGATAATAAATAAGATATTGGAGTTACCAGTAGGTTCTTAGTGATCCTATGAAAACAAAGTAATTGGACAGATAGTCCTTAACTTTTAACAGGTTAATAGTAACCCTAGAAACTATAGTTGAGACAAATAGTTAGAATGAATGGGGATGGGTAATCTAAAATTGATTTATTTTTTTTGCATATCATCATAATGTTTGAAATACTATGTTTTAACCATTGTGGAGCAAGAGCACAATATATGGTTTTATAAATGTCTTAGGATACTAGTGAGTGGAAAATCCGTTCCTCTAAGCGGCGTGGTCTCATTAGATATCTAAATGGTTTGAGATGGTAAATTATTATTCATACCAAGCTTTATGTCTGACTCGAAAATTTTATTTTCCCTTTAAACTCTCGGATACTCAATTGATTTTGAGTCGGTTGAGAGTTAAAGGCTTTTAGGTGTTCTTTTAGACGAATAAAGCTTTCGAAGATGTACAGAAGGCAAACTTGTTATCAGAGTTCTTTTATTTCCGCTGTGTGTTTTGTTTGTAAAGGAAAAGTGTTTTCTTACTTATCTATATATTCTGATCTACTAAGGAGCGTCTTCATATGTCGCTCTTGGCTTATTTTGTAATAATTATATATTATCTGAACATGGTCTGCTAAATGAGATTTTGTAATCAATTTGGAATACTCAAAAATGGAATATGGAATTTGTTTGCTGTTTAAATTTTTTTCCATCTTCTTGTGTTTCTGTGTATCAATATATCTCATGTCGCCGTATTTGGTCGCCGAGATTAATAATTATGGATGACTACAGCATCCGTAGCCGTTACAAGTTGGTTACAGAGTATAGGTTTATGAAACTTTAAAAGAAACTTAAACCTAAAATATTTTTCCAGATATAATCCAATGAATCAGATAATAAGATTAGGATTTAGGTTAACGCTATAGTAACGTACTTGTATTTGCTATATATAGTTATATATATATGTGTGTGTGTGTGTGTGTGTAAGTAAGTATCCCATGCTCTCTTAGACCATTCTTCTATATCTTACTAAGGCCCGTATGCAAATTTACAAGAAGGGAGATATCGAAGCAGGAAATGGAAAAGAAAACCTCGATGGAGGAAGCACCGTAATTAATGGAAATGCTCGACCCACTACCAGGAAAAATCCTTGTCGACCGGCTAATGCTAGTAGCTAAAATGCTGAAGCCAATGTGGGTGTTGGAAATCTACCAGTAGATATAGGGTTGATGTATCAGTTCTTTGCTAGTTTGATGCAAGCTGGAGCTACTGCTAGAGCTGTTGGAAATGTAGGAGGAGCTAATAATTTGGCTCCAGCAAGGAATATTGCCTTACTAAGTAGAGAATACACCAGTTTGGGTGGGAAGCCATTCTTAGGAATGGAGAGTGCCATGGAAGTTCAGAATTGGCCATTGCATTACTGATTTAGGCCTGAATGATCGGCAAAATAGAAGGTTGGCCTCTGGATAGTTACAAGGGTCAGCACTATATTGGTGGAATAGTGTCACTGCCATAGTGCCGGAAGAGCAGTTAACTTGGGTTGATTTTAATATGATATTTGAGCCGAACTTTGTGTATGAGTTTACTTAGTCTAAGTTGATGAGGAAGTTTATGGATTTAGTGCAATGAGAGATGTCAGTAGTCGAGCATGCTACTAAGTTTGAAGAGCTGTCTCGATATGGATATGCTCTTATAGATACTGATATCAAAAGGACCGAGAAGTTCATTCGGGGACTGAGGCTCGATCTTGCTATAATGACCATGATGTATGTCCATGATTCTTGTAATATAATGGTGGAGATGGCCATTCTCCATGAGAAGTTACTTGCTAATTTAGTTAAAGAGAAGTCAGTGAAACCCAGGGTTCTTAAGGGAAGAAGAGGAAGTTCTTTAAGAAGAAGGGAACCCAGAAGAGGGATACTGCCAAGAAGTCAAAGGTTGAGGTAGTTTTCTATAAGGTTGACAAGAAATGTCACTTTGCTAATGAATGCTGGTCAGGAAATGGGAAGAAAGCTGCAGTTAAGAAGAATGTAAAATGCTTCAACTGTGATCAAGTTGGGTATTACAAGAATCAGTGTCCAAAGCTAGCTGGGGAGGACAAAGGAATTTTTTTCCATAGGACCAGCTAGGCCTATTGTAGCAGATAAGGGAAAGACTGTGATCGAAGGTACGCTTTTGATTCAAAGTACTTCAGTTGGAGTACTTTTTAATACCGGTGCATCATATTCATTTATATCTCAGTGTTTAGTTAATAGATTATGTCTAGAACCCACTACCTTATTATTTCATTAAGGGTTGCGAATCCAGTAGGAGGGTATGAAACTCTAGGGCTAAGATGTGACCAGTTAGAACTTGACTCGTTAGGTTATAAGTTTGCAGGCAGTTTGTATGTTACTGATTTCATAGATTTCGGGATCATTTTGGGTATGGATTGGTTGAGTAGATATGAGGCTAGAATATTTTGCTAGGATAAGGAAATATCACTAAGACACCCTTATAGTCAAAACTGATTGATATTCTCAGTAGAGAATACTGACCGGAGTGTTAGTGCCATACTTAATGCTATGGAGGTAGGAAATGAGTTAAGTCAAGTTTAGGTAGCAGGAGATGTTGCAGATGTCTTTGAAGCAGTCACTGGACTACCCTCGAAAAGAGCCGTTGAGTTTAGAATGGATCATGTTCCTGGTGTTAAACCTGTGAGTAGACCACCTAGCAAGATGGCACTTATTGAGATGAAGGAATAGATGATGCAGCTAGTGGATCTAGAAGGTAGGAATTTTATTAGAGCAAGTAGTTCGCCATGGGGAGCGGCCATGATATCTGTGAAGAAACCAGATAGGTCGTTCAGGATGTGTATCGACTATCCTAAACTAAACGAAAGGACGATAAAGAATAAGTATAATTTACTGAGAATTGATGATCTATTTGATCAGTTGAGTGGAGCCAAAGTATTTTTCCAGTTGGATTTTGCAATAGGTTTCCATCAGTTAAGAGTGGCGGAGGGCAGTATTCCTTTGACAGCATTTCGGACTAGATATGGTTCATATGGGTGGTCGGTAATGCCATTAGGATTGACGAATGCACCTACTTTCTTCGTAGATTTGATGAATTGAGCTTTCCTCGAGTACTTGGATAGGTTTTTACTAGTGTTTATAATGACATTCTAGTATACTCTAAGGATGAGAGAGAGCATGAAGTTCATCTCAGAGTGGTGAATGAGATGCTGAGGCAGAATTAGTAGAAGACGAAGTTTACCAAATGTCATTTCTGAAAGAAAGAGGTAAAGTTTTTTGGTCACATTGTTTCCGAGAAGGGATTGTCAGTCGATCCAGATAAGATCGAGCTGTGAATAATTGGAAGAGACCAGAGACGGTAACTAATATCAGGAGTTTTCTTGGGCTTGTTGTTACTGCCGAAGATTCATTAAGGATTTCTCGTGAATAGCAGCACCCTTAACTAAGCTTACCATGAAGGAAGTGAGATTTGTTTGGTCCGACAAATGTGAGGAGACATTCCTTAAGTTAAAGCATTTGTTAATCAATGCACCCGTGTTAGTAGTTCCAGATGGAAACCAAGGATTGGTGGTGTATACTGATGCATGTGGAACTAGATTAGGAGCCGTGTTGAGGTAGAGTGGTAAAGTCATTGCATACGCATCTAGGCAACTTAGACCGCATGAAGTAAGATATCCTGCTCATGATTTGGAGTTGGCAGCTATGATCTTCGCATTGAAGATTTGGAGACATTATATCTTAGGGGAGAGATTTGAGTTGTATACCAGTCATTAGTCTTTATGATATTTATCCTCTCAGAAGGAGTTGAATATGAGACAGCAGTGGTGGCTGGAGTTTTTATCCGCATATGATTTTGGTATAGAATATACACCATTAAAAGGTAATAAGATGGCTGATGCTCTTAGCAGGAAACATCAGAATATGGTGTTAGCTATGTTGGCAAAGTGGAAGGATTTAGAAGCTTTAGTCTGTTACGATAAGCAGTTAAGGTTGACTGCTGGCTATAGCCAGAGTACCACCAGGTTGTCTTGTTTAGAAGTTCGAATGGTATTGATCGAGGAAATTGATTCTAAGAAGAAGAAGGATCCAGTATTACTGAAAGGATTAGAAGGCTTGAGTTTGGAATTGAGATCGATGACCTAAATGATTTTAGCCTTAACCAGGAAGGATGGCTAAGAAAGAATGGAGGGTTGTGCGTTTCGAATGTGAAGGAGTTGAGGAAAGAAGTTCCTGAAGAATGTCATTGATCCAAGTTTACAATTCATCTTGGAGGAACCAAGATGTATCAGGATATGAAGAGGAGCTTCTATTGGGAAGGCATAAAGAGGGATGTTGGCTTATCGGTTCGGCAGTGTACAAACTGCCAACAAGTGAAAGCTGAACATCAAAAAGCAAGTGGCTTACTTCAATCTTTAGAGATTACAGTTTGGAAATGGGATTCGATATCTATGGATTTTATTGACGGGTTACCAAGATCAAATATAGGTGTAACATCCCCTATCTAGAGGCCCAAATCTAACCGCTATAGATGCTGCAGTCATTTATAGAATTAGCTTTCGGTGACTAAATACGGCTATGTTAATGGTATCAATAATATTAGAAGCACTTTAATATGAAGCAAAACAAAGATTTCAAAACCACAAATTACTTCATTACATTTCCAAATAAAATTTGTTCCACATTCACGTCATGTAACCCAAATCATTTTCCAAGGCATAGATTAAATATAGTTATTACAAATTGCGCCGAGAGCAGTATATGAAGATACCCCCTCGATTGATCAGAGTCATATGGTCATATTAGACCTAATACATCAGATCATAGCGGAAAATCCATCAAAACATAAATAAAAGCAGCAAATCCTATGTAGCTATCCGTTGTCTCCTGCATCCTTCAGTAGCTTATTCGTCAACTTTTTAAACCTGTAAAGATCATTAACCTCTCAACCTACTCAAATCAATTTTGAGCACCTGAGATTTTAAGGGGAAAATATAAACTTCGTGTCCGACAGAAAGCCCCTTTCACTAACATCCTTTTTAAAAACATATATTTGCAAATCCTTTCAAACCATATACCATGCTCCTGCATCCACAATGGTTAAACACTACAAAATCAACATTACATAACCATACATAAATATCAGGTAATACTGAACTATCTGTTCAAACATAAAAGTTTTGTTTGGATAACTTTTAACCTTTGGCTGACTCGGGCCTACCTGACAATGTAATCAAAATTAACCTAAAACCTGTTAGATATTCAAATTCAGGATTATCTATCCTTATCTATCTGTTTAACATTTCCCATCAGGACGATCTGTCTTAAACTATCTGTTAAATATCTCACTTCTGGACGGTTTGTTCCTAACTTAATCATCTCCAGATCTTCCCAATCCTAATGGTTTTTTAAGCTCACCAATAATCTATCTGCATACAACATATATTCCTTTTGGTGTGTACTCATAATTTTAGTCTACCAGCTGACCAAGCCCTATACACTGGAATTTTGGACAGCAATTAGCTAGGGCTACTAGCTAATGTATAGGGCATGACCCCATACTTGTCTCGTTTGGTTTTTTAATATCTGAGTCATTTATACTTAAGAATCCTCTCCCATAATTTTCCTTGAAAATAATTCCAAAATGATTTGAAACTTTAAATCGGGCTTCAAACAAGGAAAAGAATAAAATCTTTATACTTTCTCAAATCATATTACCATGTTAGATATATATATATATATATCATTTACTCAAAATTTAGTTGATGAAAACACTTTACCATTTGAAAGAACCTCTTTCCATACTTCGAAATTATCTCTTTCAAAATCAACGTTTTATCCTTTCGAAATCATGTCTCAAACCTTTCGAATTTATTTAAAGCAAACCTTTCGGAAGTTATAAACTTTGTACATCCTTCTTTAAAATCACTTTAAGTCATTGCCTCAGGAAAAACCTTGGAAAACCTTCCCTCAAAACCTTTCGAAAACATCTAATAAACCTTTCGACACAGATCAAGGAATAAACCCTTTGAATACATAAAACCTTTTAAAACATAAACCTTTTGAAGGTATACTGGGTTCAACTTAAAATAATCTGGAAACCTTCTTCTTAAAAATTTCGTCTTTATTGGAATAACCTTTCGAAAGCCTTGGGTTATGCTTTACAAAACAAGGGTAACCACCTAAGTCGGAAGCTTCCATCCGAAAGCGTTGGAGAAACGACTAGCTTCAAAACAGATAAACCTTTGGACTAGGTCGGAAGGTTCAAAGAAAAACCTTTATAAAAGCTGTAGAACCCTCCGACTATGTCAGAAGGTTCTAAAACAAAGTAATGGAGGAAACATCAACAACCTATTGACTTTGTCAGATGGTTTAAAGTCTTTTCTTTTAAATAACTTGACCTGGTTAGAAATGACCAAGTCAAAGGCTCAAATTCGAAAGCAAAGCAGGAGAAAGCTTTTCACTTACGAAACAATTATGTTCCAATCTCTTAGGCCATCAACCTTTCGGCTATATTCAATTCATTACATACTAATTACTTGATACCTTATGCATTGAACTTTGACCTTATCACTATGCAATTAATGCCCCGCTGTTACCTCGCTATAACCCTTCTATATCTTATAGCGGATTTCTACCGCTACAATTTTTCCATTTAGCCCCAAATATTGCCTTTCCTCTTTAAGCCCCGCTATTTCTTCTATATCCTGTTATTCCCGCTTTATTCCGCTATTTCCGTTGTATCTTCTTTAAAAGAAATAAATGAAAAATGACATTTATGTGGGAAATGCGGATTACGGATCTTAAGGCTAGAATTAACATTAGAGGGGGGTGAATATTGTTTTAAGGAATTACTAAATCTTTTTGAGTTTATGTTAATTTGAACACAAATGTATGCAATATTCAGACACATATATGATCACAGAATCAAATACAGATGCAGAAATAAAGTAAAAGCAATAAAGAAAAGAACACACCGGATTTTATACTGGTTCGGAGTTACCCTACATCCAGTCCTGCACACAAGTATGGATTTCCTTTCAAAAGCAATTGTTACAATTACACCCTCGATTTCAAGGCCACGAGATACACCACTCCAGATTCACAATCCTCTGGGTAGAGATACTTGATTTTACGGGCAATAAGTTCACCCAATTGATTTCACGGGCTACAATCACACCTTTTCTCGCTTGATTGATTTCACAGGCTACAATCACACCTTTTCTTGCTTCATTTATTACAAAGAAGCCTACAACTTTGAATAGCATGAGATCTTGTTGAGATAGTGATAGAGAATCAAATCAGAGATGATCTAGTTAGATTCAATGGTGATTTCGGCAGAGTAATGGTAAAAATATATTTAAAGAAATGTGGAAGAAGAAGAGGAGTGAAATCAGAGAAAATATGTATATTAATTCGTTTAAAACTGCCCCTATTTATGGTAGAACAACAGCCATGTCCATTCGTGAAAGGATATGACGAATAGACACTTCTTTTGAAATTCAGAATTTTAAAATCAACTGCCACCTTGTCGATAGGGGTACCTAGGGGTTGTCCACAAGCCTATGGTATTTTCGGTGATTTGTTTTTCTTTGAAAATAACTTCTATCTTGTATTAAAACTATTTTTTAACTTTATAAAAATACTTAACTATAGTTAAAATACATAAATAAATATAGAGAATAATATTTTGATATATATAAACTTTTACTATAATTTTATATTTAAATCTAAGTATAAATATTAAAAGTTAAAAATATGTTTATTAAAAGATAGTTTAAAACCAAGGATAATTTGATTTTGAAGATAAAGATTATTTTGAAGCTAGAATTATTTAAAACCAGGATAGATATTTTTGATTCTTTTAAAAGGAAGTTTTTGAAATTATTTTGAAAACAAGATATAATTTTGTAAAAACATTTGAATAAAAGTTAGCGGATACAAAACAATGTTCCACTAGATTTTTCGTAGGTTCCATCCTACTTAGGGTTCCATCCCTTTAATAGGCTGGAAAAGGATTCCATTCCATGAATAAATTGGATTTTAAGATGCCAATGCTTTTCTAGGAGTTTTAACAAAATTCCTAATTAAGTTACTTATTACTGAAATCTTGAACTCTTGATAATCTTGATACTCATGAGTCTTCAATCTTGATATCTTCAGTCTTAAATATCTATAATGTACAGTCTTCATTCTTGGTACCTGCATGGTTAAATCCTGCATATACATATATATCTAAACTATAATGTTAGTATTTATATTTTATAATCTTATTAATAGGTTGTTGTCATCAAAACCATCTTCTCAGGGACTAATAGTCTTCCCTTTTTTGATGATGACAACCTTTGTTTATAAAATATTACTTCTATCCTAATAACCCCCCATAAAACTAATAACCCCCCCTTAATCTATGCTAACTATCCTATTTTTTATTTCTCCCCTTTATCATCAACAAAACCCATCCTAAAACCATAAAACTATACAACTCCCCCTTAAACTAATACTAGAACAAAGTATAGTAAATGGAATGTGAAAGACATTAACATAATTATATTATAATTATTCAACATATAAATATGTATAAGTACATTTCAAACAATCCAATCAACACGCACATCAAATCCAATCATGACAAAAAATTCAAACAAATCAAAGGTCAAACAAATCAATCAAGTTAAACAAGTCACTCAAGTCAAACAAGTCAATCAAGTCAAACAAGTCAAACAAGACAATTAAGTCAATCAAAACATACCAAACAAATCAAAAACTAATAATCCTAAACTATAAGACAATACTGCAAACTCCCCCTAAATAAAATACACTCGATATGTATACATATATGAAACATGTAGTTTGTAATGCAGTATGAAATGTATGACATATGCAATATAGCATGAGATGATATGCAAAATGAAGTGCAACTTGTGATGCAAATGATTTCATGCATTGTTATTTATGATGTAATATGCAATGAAACGTGATATGAAATAGGATGCATAATGATATGTAATGTGAAACAAAATGTTAACAAAATAATAATAATAATAAGTAGCATGATATGATGATATATATACTATGGTAAGAGATATCCAGATTATAAGATAAACATGAGTGATAAGTAATATCTAATTGACAAGCGTATATATGTGTATGTATGTTTATGTATATGTATGTATGTATGTATGTATGTATGTATGTATGTATGTATGTATGTATGTATGTATGTATGTATGTATGTATGTATCAAACAATTTAGTATAACTCGCTTCAGCCAAACAAAGGTAATACACACTATTTGGTAAATTTAGGTTAAGGAAACTAATGAATGAGACTGAAAGAGTAGTAAAGACAAGAGTTCATATGTAATAAATAATATTAATACTATAACATACTCATGAAAGGTAGTAGTCAAACTCAATATCAAATTTCTAAGAAATATGGATTTAAACTAAATATATGATCAAATATGGTTTTTATAAAATTTAATACCGTTAATATTTAATTTATTTAAAATAATTTTTTTTAACTTGGTTGATGTTTTTTTTTTAAATCCAAACTTCCATGTTCATGAAATACTTAACTTACTAATTAAAACCTTTATTATTATTGATTAAAATATTTAGAAACATGTTTAAACATTGTAACGACCCAGAAAAATTCGGTAATTAAATTCTTAATTTAATAAGATTTTGGTAACTTAATATTGAAGGAAATAAAAATTTAATGAATTATTAAAGGGAATAATAACTTGGATAAGATCGGTAAGTTAATTTTTGATAACTTCGATGTAATTCCAATAAGTGAAACAATGTAAATGTTAATTATATTCTTATTGTAATAAAAGAATGTTACCAAGATGAAATGATTAATTTGATGAAAAATCATAATTAATGTGTGCATTAATTTATAATGGGACATAAAAGGTAAATTGATAATTTAAAATGTTGACTTGCTAATAAAATAATGTATAATGAATAAGTGTACGAACTAATGGTAGCACTTGTTGTAAGCTAATAAGTAAATTTAAAACGTAACGGTGCTAATTTAGTTAAATAATTAATAGGTTGAATGAAATGACAATTAATGAATTTATTAAAATTGTAAAGCAATAATATAATAGATGGTAATTTTTTGTGGAGTATAACCATACAAGTATTATAAAGAATATATTAGTGATAAAACAGTCGTTGTTACCAGTTAATTTACCAATTTCAAATAAAGGTAATTCAAAATTTCTTTAATGATAATTAGTATAATAACGGAAAGTGTGAATGTAAATTGAAATAGAAACGTAACCTATTATAAGGTAGCAATTGGTGTAATAGGAAGCATGTGACCAAGCTAAATAAATTTATTGGGAATATTATTTGTGATTGGATGTAGATTAATGTAATAACGTTAATAATTTAGCGTAGTCACTATCAATTGAAACCTATTGCAATAAATGGAATAAATATTACGTTAGTGTGGATTTAAGGTAATATGCGGTAATAATGTATTGTTGTGGTTTATGAATGAATTGATAATTAAAATTAAGGTAGTGTCGTTAATATAAGTTGACTATAAACAAGTTGAATGAAATCCCAATAAAGAAAGTAATGCAAACGGTATATTTGGTAAAGATTTCAATACTAGTGGAAATTATAGTTAATACAATAAAGAAGGTAAGTTGAGTATATTTATGTAATGTAATGTAAAAACCAGCATTAACCATGTTATTTGAAATTTTTGGATGGGGTATAAAGATTGTAATTAAATAAAAACAATTTATTTGAATAAACATTCAATGATTGGAATAATTGCAATCAATTGAAATTTAATATTTATATTAATTTAGATGAAATTGAAGATATTTATGTAATAAAGTATGAATCCAATGTTAATTTTATTTATAAAATGACAGTTGGTTGAATAAAAAGGAACGCAAAATAAAGTTTTGCCTATATATTGGAATTTAATGTAGGATATTAGGATTAATTGCAATTAAATGAAATTAACTATTTAAATATTTCCTAAATGGGAATTTATATGAAATGTGAGAATGTTAATGTAATGGATTTTGATTCCAATGTATATTTCATCCGTTGTTAACAATGAATTGATTAGTAGGATGAAAAGCAAACTTAATAGAAATTTTGGAAATTAAATTTATAATTTCTGAATTTAATGAAATGGAAGTTAATACTGAAATTGATAAATTAATCAACTTTAAATTGACATTTAAATTTGTTTAAAACATTGTAAATGATTGAGAAATCAAAAATGATGAAATGTGTCAATTAAAGGATTGAAACTGGAAATTGGATTTAATTAGTTAATTTATTAATTTATTTAATTAACTGTAAAAAATAGCCATTTTGGCCACAGACTCGGATTTCGACAGAACTAGTTTCATCGAATCCACATCGGTGAATTATTGAAGGATTTCAAGTTTCGTAGCGATCGGGCTTGTCGTTTGATCGTACGGACTCGAAACGCCATGAAATAAATGAATTGAAATCAATTTGAAAAAAATTGATTTTAGCATAACTTCTTCATACGACGAAATTTGGACTAGAAACCTTTTCCATCGCGTTTAGAATATTTTAAAACATCTATTTTGATATACGGGTTGACCCAATTTCGTTCCGGAGTCAGAACGGGCTTTTTGGGCCACTTTGTCGTTAACGCGTATATTCAATCTAATCCATCTACTCTTTTTCAACCTTGTCTATAAATACCCTGCTTGCGAAGAGGTGGCTGTGTGCTTGCGATCCATGCGGTTAGTTAGTGGTTTTCGTCAGTGGTTCGACTGGATTTGGACTTGGAAGAGGGCGATGGCGAGCTCAGCCTGAGGCCTATGAGGATGCGCGCGCGTCGCGTTTGTGGCTGGTGGAGGCGGCTCGGCTTGGGCAACGTGGGGATGTTGGTTGATCGATGTGGTATTGTTCACGATGGTCACAAAATTTTCGAACGTGGTGGCAGCCGAAACCCTAGTTCGTGCGTGGTTTGATTTCTGGGAAGAAGAGGGCGCGCGTTTCTGTAGTGATGATGTGTCCTGTAGAGAGTAAGTTTTGTTGTTTATTTTAATTTAATTTTAATTTTAATTTCAATGTTAAAATCTTAATAACTCTCACATACAAAATCCGTTTTACACGCGGTTTTCTCCGCTAGGTTCGTATTGGAATTTCGGACACTTTGACGCTGATTTGGACGAATTTGGAGACTGTCCAATTTTTGGGTTTAAATTGGATTTAAATTCAAAGGTGGGTGTTTTAACCCACCCACAACTTCTAAAATTTCTTATGTTTTTTAAATTAAATTTTCGTTGTGATTATGCATTTATTTATGACTTTTCGTATATTTTTAATCATCATCTCAGTTATTGCGTTTATTTAAATTAAATCGTTATTTAATTAATTATTGAATATAACTGCCAGTTAAATACCTGTTATATATATTATCAGTTATCTATTGATATTGACTGATTGTTTTGGATGATGATTGTGATGGATGTGTGATCTGTTGATGGATGAATGTAGGGCTGTCAATTTCCTACACGACCCGAAACACGACCCGAAACCCGCACGGAAATTAGCAGGTTAACCCGACCCATTTAATTGGCGGGTCATTTTCGGGTCAACCCGAATTTGACCCGTTTATAAACGGGTAGGTTTCGGGTTGACCCGCTAACCCGAAACTAACCCGTTAACAACCCGTTTATACAGTATATAGGTTGAGCTGACCCGTTTACGACCCGCTCCAACCCGTTTATGACCCGTTTGTACCTTATACGGGTTGACCCGACCCGTTTACGACCCGTTCCGACCAATTTACGACCCAATTATACCTTATACGGGTTGACCCGACCCGTTAACGACCCGTTTACACCTTATACGGGTCGACCTGACCCATTTACGACCCGACCCGACCCGTTTATAATCGGGTTACACGGGTTGGGTCGGGTCAACCCGTTTATAAACGGGTCGGGTTCGGGTTGAGCTTTTTCGACCCGTTTAATAAACGGGTTGACCCGACCCATTTAAAATCAACCCGAACCCGACTTGACCCGAACCAAACCCGACCCGACCCGACCCATTGACAGCCTTAGATGAATGCATGTTGTATTATATATTATTTTAAACTGCAAGTTGTTATGCATTTTATTTCATTCAGGATTACAGTTTGAAATGATATATAACCGTAATTGTATTTTAAATTACGAATTGAAATGATAAATATCCATATCACTTGATCATAGGATAGAAAATTATATACAGGCACCGCGGTCTATATATAAAAATATTTTGAAGGGATTTTCTATGGTTTGGAAAGAAATATACGGTTTAATAAATATTAATTTTTGATATTATATAGATATTAAATTTATATATATACAGTTTAGTTCTTGAGTTTAAGCTATGTATAAGTTTTTTTAATAAAATAAGTTTAATAATGGAATTTGATTGTTTTATATCATATGGTTAAGTACCTGTTTAGGATATGGTATATATAGAGTTTTAATGACTTAAATAAAAATTAAGTTGGAAAATAAATATGAAATTTGTTTGAATTGAATTATTTAAGAATTATACTCCAAAAATTTGATTTGAAATTTAAAATAAATTGAGATTTTAAAGGGTATGATTCTTATAACTTGATTTCGTTTAAAGTGATTTAAATGATTATAAGTTGATTTAAATGGATATATCAAGTTAATAAAATTGAAAGATATCCATTTGTTTGAAGTTAAAGGTTTTACTTAAATGATATTGGGTTTATTAAGTAAACATTTCAAATCTAAATAATAGTAATTGAAATTGATATGTGTGGAATTATCAAAGAATTAGTTTTGAAATGGTGGAATATTTAAAGCTTTGAATATGGAAATTTGAAATGGTTTATTTGAAGGTTTCAAAATCGGAATTTGGAATTTATTTTTGAAATTAAAGAAGCTATTTTACTATATAAAGTAATTTAATATTTAAACCATTTAAGTATTTAAAGTTATGTTTCAAAGCTATGGGTTTCAAGGAATATAGAGTTGAAGTGCTATAATTTTTGAAAAGCATATATTTTGAAATTAAATGATATCATATTGATTTGGGTTTTAAACGGAAATGATATCATATTTATATGGTTTTGAAATGGATACTATATTCTAGTTTTGAAGTATAAATTATTTTGAAATGACCGCGGTGTTATAATAACGTTTGGTTGTTAAAGAGATCGGGAACGAAAGTTGTCATACTCTGTGCCAACTCCGTAAACCACTTTAACAACCGTGTACGCGGTGGAGATTCCATAATGAAGTAGGAGGGCGGCGGCGTTTCCTTTGAGGTAAATATATGGACTCGACTCCCACGAGTTGGCATAAGGTGGCTAAAACAGGAGCGATTCTCGGGCCGATGAGGTAGCACCTTTGATCGGACACATCCCTTCGATATTATACTTTGACTTTTGGATTGATTGGGTGGCCACTTTTGATTTTTTTTATTTGGGGGTGTGGCTCGAGGTGGGCGGTAGCTGCGGCTATGCGTTACCACCGGCCCGGATAGCAATTGGTATATCTACCCTGGCATTGCCTAGTTGTGCCGTGTCACCTACCCTAGCGCGCCTTATACGATTTTGTTTTGTACCATACCTATGGAGTGCCCTCTGACGACGCCCGGTACGGGGGAGATTACGGTACTATATAGACTATGGGAATATATAAATGTGTTAAGGTGGAAAATGTAAAGCCTTAACGCTATTTAAAAGTAAGTTTATTTTACTATAGACATTATTATAATAGCGAAATATTACTACATAGTAAATAGTTTAACAGAACCTTAGGAGATGGGAATCCCAAGCATCTCTTAAGTTACTGCACTCACGTTAGACACTGGATAGGAGATGTCAAATCCCGTAAACATCTCTGACGCCGTTCCACTCATGTTTATTTCTGTTGATTTAACTTACATAAGATCTTTTAGTCCTGACTCGAGTGTTTGGTCTTTTCAATTCGCTCGGGTCAGTCCGAGTATTTCAGGATTTGAAGATTTTATTCTGGAGGACGAAGACGAAGATTTATAGTACTATTATCTACTACATTATTGCACTACACCATTTAATTTCGCTGCATTAATTATTATTCTCTGGTATATGTACTCTTATATGTATTGTATAAATATAATTAAATGTTTTGTAAAACAGCTTCATGAACTGTTATTTGATTATTATATTTTATCGTTCCGCTGCAAGATTATATTTTGTTTTATTTCTTCCCTGCCTTTTCTTATTTACCCCATAACAATCCGTCATTCTATATGCTTTAAGTCTGACGTGTGTGGTTTATCGTCGATTTAAAGCGTACAAAAAGGCGGGACGTTACATATGATATCAGAGCTTTGGTTTAGCGATAAACCTTAGGTTTGTGGGGTTTGACTCTTTGTTAATAGGGTAGTAATACCCTATGATGAGTCGCTGAGTGTATATATATGAGAGAGCGTATTTATTAGTGTTATAAAAAGGTTTTAATATTGTGTTAATTTGTTCCGTTTTGTATTTATAAATTTTGGTTGGTGCATGGGACGCTATGACATCAATAGGGATTTCTAAGCACTTAATAGGACAAACCGACACAATATTTGTTTTTGAATATAGGTGAATGAAATAATTTTGCCTATTATATTTTCTATATATATAAAATAAGTTTCCATAAAGATTATATTTGGTTGTTATATATTGTTTGTTAGGAAGTGAAATTTATAGATATTGGTTGAAATTAAATTTGAAAGTAAAATAAATGTGAATAAACTGGAAATTGAGAATTTGAGTCCGGGGTTTTTAAAAAATTCTCTTTCGAATGATTTTGGAACATAATAATAATAGTTTTAGAAGTATTTTCTGATATAAGTATTTCAATATAATTTGAAAGAATTGTTTTAAAGAAATTTTGAAAAAAAGAAATAAGTTTTGTACTCCCTTCTCTGTCGCTGGAAAATAATTTCGGTGATGGCGGCCGCATCATCGACATTCATTTTCGAGTTTCGAAGTGGAAAGGCCACTGTATTAGTTTTACTACAGATTTATTTTGATAAACAAATATAAATTTTAAAATTGTTTTAAATATAATTGGATATATAAATTGCAAGCATATGTTTATCTCTTATTTTAAAATGATTTTGAATAAAACCTGGTATTTAATTCTTAAGTTTCCGTTAATTAATAGTTTCGATTAAGTGTAGTAAAATGGAATATAGCTAATTTATAAATTGGAACCTTTAATTAAAATAAGTGATTTATTGCTAAATTATAAATGAGGTTAAAAGGAAGTTGAAATGGTAATCTTATAAAACGAAAGATATAATTATTGAACCATTAATTAATAAAAGGAAATAAGATAAACTTTACATTCTTAAGGGCATATATATATATATCTTACCAAAAGATATAAAAAGTTGAAATGTTAATAAGAAATTGTAATAGAATATTATACAAGAAATAAAGTTGAGGTAATGAAAGTAATAAATGAAATTCTTTAATAAATAATAATTGGAAGTTGTAGTTGTTATAAACTTAAGTATAATTGAAATAATACTAATTAAATATAATAGAAGGTGGGTATTGTAAGTAAGAAATTTCAAACTTAAGTAAATAAGTTGAAGTTATTTCTAAATAAAATTGTAAGAAATAAATGAAAATTTAAAAGATAAATTATTATACGAATGAAATTAATAAAGATTAACTTGATTTGGGAATTTGTTGTTTTATAGTTATTTGGGTAAGGATACTTTAAATTTGTTTGGATGTATGTATAATCTATTTAGTTTTGCCTAAGAATGTTGAGTAAAAAGGTACACTTAGTAGTTTATTTTCATTATGTACGATTTAAATTTTTGAACCCGAATAACTATTTGTTTTGTTTGATATGGATGGATAATTGATGTGCGTTGATTTATGTGATGGTTGTTTGCTTATTGCAAGTGATGGTTGGTATGTTTATTGTTAGTTGTTATTTGAAACAGCTTTAAATATTTCATTTTATATAATTGTTAACCCTTTTGGATTATATAAGTAAAATACAGGTTATGGAAGTAATTGCTACTGCTTTTTGTTCCATAAATAAGCGTTAATTGCCCGACCAATAGGTATCTTTTCGGATTATGATTTATAGCGTTATTATATTGTTTTCCCGTGTTGGGTTTTATATTATTTTGGAAAATATATGTTGTATATTGTTATATTGATATTATATTTTCTTCTGAGCCTCTCAGTACAAAGGAGACTCTACGGAAATTTTCCGTAAATTTGGACTTAGAAAAGAATTTGAAAATGTTTTCCAAACTTTACTAATTTGAGTATAAAGGGATTTAATAGTTATAAATTGATATTTTATTTAAATTATTAAACTTTGTAAATTTATTTGTGTATAAATCTAATATTTTAAGTAAGATATAATGATTTCTTAATCCTTCTTTTCCCTTCTTTTCCTTTTCGGGGACGAAAAGTTTTGAGTGGGGGAGAGTGTAACGACTCGAAAAATTTCGGTAATTAAATTCTTAATTTAATAAGATTTTGGTAACTTAATATTGAAGGAAATAAAAATTTAGTGAATTATTAATGGGAATAATAACTTGGATAAGATCGGTAAGTTAATTTTTGATAACTTGGATGTAATTCCAATAAGTGAAACAATGTAAATGTTAATTATATTCTTATTGTAATAAAAGAATGTTACCAAGATGAAATGATTAATTTGATGAAAAATCTTAATTAATGTGTGCATTAATTTATAATGGGATATAAAAGGTAAATTGATAATTTAAAATGTTGACTTACTAATAAAATAATGTATAATGAATAAGTGTACGAACTAATGGTAGCACTTGTTGTCAGCTAATAAGTAAATTTAAAACATAACAGTGCTAATTTAGTTTAATAATTAATAGGTTGAATGAAATGACAATTAATGAATTTATTAAAATTGTAAAGCAATAATATAATAGATGGTAATTGTTTGTGGAGTATAACCATACAAGTATTATAAAGAATATATTAGTGATAAAATAGTCGTTGTTACCAGTTAATTTACCAATTTCAAATAAAGGTAATTTAAAATTTCTTTAATGATAATTAGTATAATAACGGAAAGTGTGAATGTGAATTGAAATAGAAACGTAACGTATTATAAGGTAGCAATTGGTGTAATAGGAAGCATGTGACCAAGCTAAATAAATTTATTGGGAATATTATTTGTGGTTGGATATAGATTAATGTAATAACGTTAATAATTTAGCGCAGTCACTATTAATTGAAACCTATTGCAATAAATGGAATTAAATATTACGTTAGTGTGGATTTAAGGTAATATGAAGTAATAATGTATTGTTGTGGTTTATGAATGAATTGATAATTAAAATTAAAGGTAGTGTTGTTAATATAAGTTGACTGTAAACAAGTTGAATGAAATCCCAATAAAGGAGGTAATGCAAACGGTATATTTGGCAAAGATTTCAATACTAGTGGAAATTATAGTTAATATGATAAAGAAGGTAAGTTGAGTATATTTATGTAATGTAATGTAAAAACCAGCATTAACCATGTTATTTGAAATTTTTGGAGGGGTATAAAGATTGTAATCGAATAGAAACAATTTATTTGAATTAACATTCAATGATTGGAGTAATTTCAATCAATTGAAATTTAATATTTATATTAATTTAGATGAAACTGATGATATTTATGTAATAAATTATGAATCCGATGTTAGTTTTATTTATAAAATGACAGTTGGTTGAATAAAAAGGAATGCAAAATAAAGTTTTGCCTATATATTGGAATTTAATGTAGGATATTAGGATTAATTGCAATTAAATGAAATTAACTATTTAAATATTTCATAAATGGGAATTTAGATGAAATGTGAGAATGTTAATGTAATGGATTTTCATTCCAGTGTATATTTCATCCGTTGTTAACAATGAATTGAATAGTAGGATGAAAAGTAAACTTAATAGAAATTTTGGAAATTAAATTTATAATTTCTGAATTTAAGGAAATGGAAGTTAATACTGAAATTGATAAATTAATCAACCCTAAATCGACATTTAAATTTTTTTTAAACATTGTAAATGATTGAGAAATCAAAAATGATGAAATAGGTCAATTAAAGGATTGAAACTAGAAACTGGATTTAATTAGTTAATTTATTAATTTATTTAATTAACGGTAAAAAATAGCCATTTTGGCCACGGACTCGGATTTCGACGGAAGTAGTTTCATCAGATCTATCGGTGAATTATTGAAGGATTTCAAGTTTCGTAGCGATCGGGCTTTCGTTTGATCATACGGACTCGAAACGCCATGAAATAAATGAAATTGAAATCAATTTGAAAAAAACTGATTTTAGCATAACTTCGTCATACGATGGAATTTGGACTTAAAACCTTTTCCATCGCGTTTAAGATATCTTAAAACATCTATTTTGATATACTGGTTGACCCAATTTCATTCCGGAGTCAGAGCGGGCTTTTTGGGCCACTATGTCGTTAGCGTCTATTCAATCTGATCCATCTACTCTTTTTCAACCTTGTCTATAAATACCCTGTTATAAACCCTAGCAGCCTCTATTCCTCATTTCTATACGTACAGAAACTTTTGCGCTCCTCTTCCTCAATGGCTGTAAACCCTAATTTATCCAATTCAAATTTGAATTCAAAAATCAACTTCAAAAATTCAAACTCCTCAGAAAAATTTGAAAAAAATATATGTTGAAATTCTTGATGTACGCATCTCATATCTGTAATTCATTTCTGGGTTCGAATCACCGATTGTTTAGAAATCGGAGGATTATTCACGGCTGTTATCCCGCTTTTTGGCAAAGCCGTGATACCAAAAGATCAATCGAAAACAAAGGACAGTTCGTCTCAAAGATTGGTCATACTATGCTTCACTAGGGATATCGCTGGATTTTGTCCTAGTCCAGATTAGGATACAATTGATAGGACATGACAAGAAAGATCATAGAAGTCAGCATCTCGAATTTCAAGACAATCCGAGTTAGTGTGCTCAAGTTATCACCAGTGAAAAGTGAAGGAGATAGCACCTGCTTCGATTCCATCAGAGCAGGCCCCATGTTCGAATCATAGAACCAAGCCATGGTTCGAACCCATCAAACGTCCACTACTTCGAATCCATGGGACTACTTCACTTCGTATCCTTCAGGATGAAGACCTTCGAATCCATGTGACTAATTCACTTCGTATCCTTCAGGATGAAGACCTTCGAATCCATGGGACTACTTCGCTTCGTATCCTTCAGGATGAAGACCTTCGAACCCAACAGGGCATAGTACTTCGAATCCATGCAGATGATTCGCTTCAACTCCATCCTGTAACCTCACTTCGACTCCATCCTGTAACCTCACTTCGAATCCATCCTGTAACCTCACTTCGACTCCATCCCATGACTCGCCTCGAAACCATTCAAATTGGGAAGCCTTCGTATCGATCAACTGTGGAATACCTTGATCGATACGAAGGAACATCCATTCGACCGATTCGAAGGAACATATCTTCGAATCCACTACCTCGAATCCACTAAGTCAAGGCGGCTAAAAACCATGGATGCGACCCAGTAAACTCAGAGAAAAAGATGGATCGACCCGAGAAGTGCGCGTACCACGTCATCATTCACATGCGCCAACCATCGATTCGACCCTATCGATTCGATGGGGATAGATTCGAACCAAGCATGACAACCGAAAATGCAATCTTGAATCGATCATAACTCGAGATCTACAAGTCCAAATACTATGAAATTTTCACAGGAGCTTACGTACACACTGAAGAATGTCCACACCAAATTTCACCTCGATTGGAAGCTTTCTTGATCGATTCGAACCCTAGTTCGAGTCGATCCCAAAGTGGGCCTGGATTTTCAGAATTCGAGCGTGTGGGCCCCCTCACGTGCCAGAAGCGGTCTCCCAGGATTTTAGGCGAAATATCAGACTCCCACACCTATAAATAGAGCCCCTGGTCATTCAAAAAGGGGATCGGAGAATTCTTTGAGATAAACCACGTCGGACGCTGCCAGAATCACTCCATATCGTCATCACTGCCGCTGATTTCGAATTTAAGCCTATTATCTGCTGTACTTCGTTCTAGAACACTTGTAATCTTCAAGTATTAAGCAATAAAGTGATAAAACTTCATAGTGGACGTAGGCAAATCGCCGAACCACTCTAAATTATTGTCTTCCGTGCAATTTACTTTTCTGTGACTTGGAGTTTTTGTTAGATAATCCTCATTTTCAATTTGGTTTCTTCATTTATTATCTCTTCAAAAACTTCCGAAGGGTGTTGCCCAATTTTGGTGCAAACAATGGCCGTTCATAGGCCTTAGCTTCTTTGGACGGTGGATTTACATCGAGGCGACGATAAGTTGGTACTGCTGCGAAGAGGTGGTTGTGTGCTTATGATCCATGTGGTTAGTTAGTGGTTTTTGTCAGTGGTTCGACTGGATTTGGACTTGGAAGAGGGCGATGGCGAGCTCGGCCTGACGCTGTATGGGGATGCGCGCGTCGCGTTTGTGGCTGGTGGAGGCGGCTCTGCTTGGGCAGCGTGGGGATGATGGTTGATCGACGTGGTGTTGTTCGCTATGGTCACAAAATTTTCGAACGTGGTGGCGGCCGAAACCCTAGTTCGTGCGTGCATTTGGTTTCTGGGAAGAAGAGGGCGCGAGTTTCTGTAGTGATGACGTGTCCTGTAGAGAGTAAGTTTTGTTGTTTATTTTAATTTAATTTTAATTTTAATTTCAATGTTAAAATCTTAATAACTCTCACATACGAAATCCGTTTTACGCGCGGTTTTCTCCGCTAGATTCGTATTTGAATTCCAGACACTTTGACGCTGGTTTGGACGAATTTGGAGACTATCTAATTTGTGGGTTTAAATTGAATATAAATTCAATTTAAATTCAAAAGGTGAGTGTTTTAACCCATTTACAACTTCTAAAATTTCTTATGTTTGTTAAATTAAATTTTTGTTGTGATTATGCATTTATTTGTGACTTTTCATATATTTTTAGTCATCATCTCAGTTATTGCATTTATTTAAATTAAATCGTTATTTAATTATTTATTGAATATAACTGCCAGTTAAATACCTGTTATATATATTATCAGTTATCTATTGGTATTGACTGATTGTTTTGGATGATGATTGTGATGGATGTGTGATCTGTTGATGGATGAATGGTGTTGTATTATATATTATTTTAAACTGCAAGTTGTTATGCATTTTATTTCATTCGGGATTGCGGTTTGACAACCGTAATTTTATTTTAAATTACAGATTGAAATGATAAATATCCATATCACTTGACTATAGGATAGAAATTATATACAGGCACCGTGATCTATATATAAAAATATTTTGAAGGGATTTTCTATGGTTTGGAAAGAAATATACGGTTCAATAAACATTAATTTTTGATATTATATAAATATTAATTATATATATAGTAAAATTCTTGAGTTTAAGCTATGTATAAGTTTGTTTAATAAAATAAGTTTAATAATGGAATTTGATTGTTTTATATCATATGGTTAAGTGCCTGTTTAAGACATGGTATATATAGAGTTTTAATGACTTAAATAAAAATTAAGTTGGAAAATAAATATGAAATTTATTTGATTTGAATTATTTAAGAATTATACTCGAAAATTTTGATTTGAAATTTAAAATAAATTGAGATTTAAAAGGGTGTGATTCTTATAACTTGATTTGTTTTAGAGTGATTTAAATGAATATTAGTTGATTTAAATGGATATATCAAGCTAATAAAATTGAAAGAATATCCAGTTATTTGAAGTTAAAGGTTTTACTTAAATGATATTGGGTTTATTAAATAAACATTTCAAATCTAAATAATAGTAATTGAAATTGATATGTGTGGAATTATCAAAGAATTAGTTTTGAAATGGTGGAATATTTAAAGCTTTGAAATATATGGAAATTTGAAATGGTTTATTTGAAGGTTTCAACATCGGAATTTGGAATTTATTTGTGAAATTAAAGAAGCTATTTTACTATATAAAGTAATCTAATATTTAAACCATTTAAGTATTTAAAGTTATGTTTCAAAGCTATGGGTTTCAAGGAATATAGAGTTGAAGTGCTATGATTTTTGAAAAGGTATATTTTGAAATTAAATGATATCATATTGATTTAGGTTTTAAACGGAAATGATATAGTATTTATATGGTTTTGAAATGGATACTATATTATAGTTTTGAATTATAAATTATTTTGAAATGACCGCGATGTTATAATAACGTTTGGTTGTCAAAGAGACCGGGATCGGAAGTTGTCATACTCTCTGCCAACTCCGAAAACCACTTTAACAACCGTGTACGCGGTGGAGATTCCATGATGAAGTAGGAGGGAGGCGGCATTTCCTTTGAGGTAAATACATGGACCTGACTCCCGCGAGTTGGCATAAGGTGGCTAAAATAGGAGCGATTCTCGGGCCAATGAGGTAGCACCTTTAATCGGACACATTCCTTCGAAATTATACTTTGACTTTTGGATTGATTCGGTGGCCACTTTTGATTTTTTTTATTTGGGGGTGTGGCTCGAGGTGGGCGGTAGCTGCGGCTTTGCGTTACCACCAGCCCGGATAGTAATTGGGATATCTACCCTGGCACTGCCTAGTTGTGCCGTGTCACCTACCCTAGCGCGCCTTATACGATTTTGTTTTGTACCATACCTATGGAGTGTCCTCTGACGACGCCCAGTACGGGGGAGATTACGGTACTGTATAGACTATGGGAATATATAAATGTGTTAAGGTGGAAAATGTAAAGCCTTAACGCTATTTAAAAGTAAGTTTATATTACTATAGACATTATTATAATAGCGAAATATTACTACATAGTAAATAGTTTAGCGGGTCCTTAGGAGATGTGAATCCCGAGCACCTCTTAAGTTACTGCACTCACGTTAGACACTGGATAGGAGATGTCAAATCCCGTAAACATCTCTGACGCCATTCCACTCATGTTTATTTCTGTTGATTTAACTTACATAAGATCTTTTAGTTCTGACTCGAATGTTTTGTCTTTTCAATTCGCTCGGGTCAGTCCGAGCATTTCAGGATTTGAAGATTTTATTCTGGAGGACGAAGACGGAGATTTGTAGTACTATGATCTACTGTATTATTCCACTACACCATTTAATTCCGTTGCATTAGTTATTATTCTCTGGTATGTGTACTCTGATATGTATTGTATAAATATAATTAAATGTTTTGTAAAACAGCTTCATGAACTGTTATTTGATTATTATATTTTATCGTTCCGCCGCAAGATTCTATTTTGTTTTATTTCTTCCCTGCTTTTTCTTATTTACCCCATAACAATCCGTCGTTCCGTACGCTTTAAGTCTGACGCGTGTGGTTTATCGTCGATTTAAAGCGTACAAAAAGGCGAGACGTTACAAACATTTTTTTTCAAAAAATATCATAATGAAATATTAAAAATAAAAAAAAATTGAAAAACTAAAATAAACATGTGTTACGTAAGGCTTCTTTCATTTAAAATTTTAATTAATTACCAAAAAATATATCTAAATATTAATTTTAAAATATTCTAATATAAGTTAGAAAATAACTTCTAAAAAGAATAAAGAAAATTTCTTAATTTAAATATTATTTTTACATAGTTTAATGTTTCATAAAGAAAAACAACATTCAAAGAAAGCTATAAAAAGTTTTTGTGGTAAAATATATTCGAAACTTTATAAAACTGAAACTGTAGCTTTTACCAAATGTTGTGTAAAGTTTTTGAAATCCTACAACGTCTCAAAGTACAGAAATGCTATAAAAACGTATTTGCAGCGTAACAGAAACAAAGATATCATTTCAGAAATGCTATCTAAAGTTATGGGCCTGTTCTTACCGTGATTTTGCACTAAATTTATGACTAGATTTTGACATGTAAATAATTGATTTTTGACCCAATTTTTTGTATAGTAGTTAATATAAATAAAGTACATAAAAAAAAATAAAAAACATGTAGAAAGATGCTTGGCATTATGCATGTAAAAATGCTTTTCTTAAAGAACAAGTGTAATGACACGTATCATTTTGCATGAACGTCACTATCTACTTATATGACAAGTGTCATGTGATGTGGTGCAATCTTATTAATTGAAGAAATATATAAATAGAGCCTTATTCTAACATTCTAAATTCATTCTATTAGTTTCTTAAAGGTATAAAATTAGTATCTTAAAAGAAATAGACTATGAGAAGTAAAAACAACATTAGAAAAGTTGAAATCACGAATGAAGGTATGCTTTTCTACTTAGTATCGTTGTAATAAATTAGTAGTAAGATTTTATTTGAAAGGAAACAAATTTTAAAAGACTTTTAAAAAAATTAATCTGATATATCGATATGTATACTATGGTGTGTCGATATATGGACCAAAATATCACAACTTATAAAAGAAATAAATTTCTATACCTAACTAAACGCATAAATATATATTCCTAAATGCAATAATAAAGATGAAATAATAGTAAAGCGTACCAATTTTTTGCACTCCATCTTTCTTAATTTGTTGTTCTTCCACTGTTGTGAACCACACATTTATATCTTTTAGAATTTAACGACGAGATCTATTCTATTGCGACGGGCTCATTTTTCTGATCAGCGTAGTATATTCAGTTGCTGAATTTGAAGACCGTGTGAGAAAGATGCAAATGATTTAGTAGATTGACTAATTTGGTGCCAATTGTTTGAATTTGAATTTTGAATGAATGGACATTTCAACCACTATAAATAGGCCCAACAGTCACCACTTTTCATAAAAATTCATCATCTTCTTCTTCTTCCCGTTTTTCTATTTACTATCAAACTTCTAGAAGGCATATCTCCTTCGTTTCTTAACGGAATTGGATGAAACCAGCGGCAAATCGAATAGAAAGGCAAGGGCTATGATCTAGTAATAGTTTGGTGATGAATTTGGAAAGTATTGTGGTGCAAAAGGCCGAACAGTAGGAGAAATGTAGAAAATCCCGTACATAGTTTTCAGTTTTGGATAGCCAACTTCAAACTGTCATATCTCACTCAATTTTGATCGGAATTTGATGATTCACCCATCAAAATGACCGTGGGAACAAGGACTACAATCTGGAAAAGGAGTTGGGCAAAATACTCAAATCTGGATGCAATTTGAAGAATTTCATTAACAGTTTTGCTTTCTTTTTCTCTTTGTTCACCAAAACTTCATTTGACCATAAATTGGTCATTTCTTGACGAATTTGCATGAAAATAGTGGCATTGTGAAGTAGATGGAGAGAAGTACAGTATCAAGTCAAGTTGTTGATGAGAACCAAAAGTTTTGTATTGATCTGGAACTTTTATTGATCTGGTACCCATTTCATTGTCGATTGTCATTATATATCCATTTGTTCTTCTTAATCCATGAATGATTATCTGGTATCTTTTAACCTATGTAGTTAATGTGCTCGGTAGATTCAAAGCGGTGGAGGTGCAAAAAGTCATAGCGGGAATACAGTAAGGATATAGCGGGATATAGCGGATGGCTCTAAAATAGCATATAAAACTTGTACTTGATGTTTTTACAAATATATAAATGGTAATTAAATAAAAAATTATCATTCAATTGAATTATAAATAATACATAAATAATTTTAAATAAAAACATGTGCGGATATACTTTAAATAAACGAAAAACTGTTATATAACATAATTGAATTTGGTAGAATATTAGAGTATTTTCATTTCTGAAAATATATTAAAAAATTAAACTAAATAAATTAGTTTCAAAATTTTATAATGTATAAATTCAATTTTTCAATTTATTTTATTAAAAAGATATAGCGGAAATAGCGGGGATTAAAGCGGAAAGGCTACATTTTGGGGCTATATGGAAAAATCGTAGCGGTAGAAATCCGCTATGGGATATAGCGGGGTAATAGCGGGGCATTAACTATGCAGCTTTTAACCAACAGTCATTAGACATAACTCTTCTCCTGCAAAACAACATAACTTTTTAAAGAATCAAGTGACTTTTCAAAAATAACTAAATATAGTTTTAACCAAAACTATCGTGATGGTTCTGTGACAAATTCATATGAAAATAATGTTAATAATTTTATCAAAAGAAAATTGCCATTTTAAAATTTTTCAAAATTCAGATTATGAAAACTTTGAAAACCTTGCTCTGATACCAAATGTGAGAAATGCAGATTATGGATCTTAAGGCTAGAATTAACGCTAGAGGGGATGGGGTGAATAGTGTTTTAAGAAATTACTAAATCCTTTGAGTTTATGTTAATCTGAACACAAATGTATGCAATATTCAGACACATATATGATCACAGAATCAAATACAGATGCAGAAATAAAGTAAAAGCGATAAAGGAAAGAACACGCTGGATTTTATACTGGTTTGGAAATACCCTACATCCACTCCCGCACACAAGTACGGATTTCCTTTCAAAAGCAATTGTTACAATTACACCCTCGATTTCAAGGCCACGGGGTACACCACTCCAGATTCACGATCCTCTGGGTAGAGATACTTGATTTTACGGGCAACAGGTTCACCCAATTGATTTCACAGGCTACAATCACACCTTTTCTCGATTGATTGATTTCACAGGCTACAATCACACCTTTTCTCGCTTAATTTATTACAAAGAAGCCTATAACTCTGAATAGCACTGAGATCTTGTTGAGATAGTGATAGAGAATCAAACCAGAGATGATCTAGGTAGATTCAATGGTGATTTCGACAGAGTAATGGTAAATATATATTTAAAGAAATGTGGAAGAAGAAGAGGAGTGAAATCAGAGAAAATATGTATATTAATTCGTTTAAAACTGCCCCTATTTATAGTAGAACAACAGCCATGTCCATTCGTGAAAGGATATGACGAATAGACACTTCTTTTGAAATTCAAAATTTTAAAATCAACCGCCACCTTGTCGACAGGGGTACCTAGGGGTTGTCGACAAGCCTATGGTATTTTTGGTGATTTGTTTTTCTTTGAAAATAACTTCTATCTTGTATTAAAACTATTTTTTAACTTTATAAATATACTTAACTATAGTTAAAATACATAAATAAATATACAGAATAATATTTTGATATTTATAAAATTTACTGTAATTTTATATTTAAATCTAAGTATAAATATTAAAAGTTAAATATATTTTTATTAAAAGATAGTTTAAAACCAAGGATAATTTGATTTTGAAGATAAAGATTATTTTAAAGCTAAAAGTATTTAAAACCAGGATAGATGTTTTTGATTCCTTTAAAAGGAAGGTTTTGAAAATCGTTTTGAAAACAAGATATAATTTTGTAAAAACATTTGAATAAAAGTTAGCGGATACAAAACAATGTTCCACTAGATTTTTCATAGGTTCCATCCTACTTAGGGTTCCATTCCTTTAACAGGCACGAAGTGGATTCCATTCCATGAATAAATTGGATTTTAAGATGTCAGTGCTTTTCTAGGAGTTTTAACAAAATTCCTAATTAAATTACTTATTATTGAAATCTTGAACTCTTGATACTCATGAGTTTTCAATCTTGATATCTTCAGTCTTGAATCTCTATACTGTACAGTCTTCATTCTTGGTACCTGCATGGTTAAATCCTGCATATACATATATATCTAAACTATAATGTTTGTATTTATATTTTATAATCTTATTCTAAGGTTATTGTCATCAAAACCATCTTCTCAGGGACTAACAATTTATACATGATAAAAACTATAAAATTAATTTATTTAATTGAATTTTTAATATATTTCAAAAAATTAAAATACTCTAATATTCTACTAAATTCAATTATGTCATATAACATTTTTGTGTTTATTTATAGTATATTCGCACATGTTTTTATTTAAAATTATTTATGTATTAATTATAATTCATTTGAATGTTAATTTTTCATTTAATTACCATTTATATATTTATAAAAATATTAAGTACGAGTTTAATATGCCATTTTAGAGTCATCTGTTATATCCCGCTATATCCTCGTTGTGTCCCCGCTATGACTTTTTGCGCCTCCGCCACATTGAATCTGTCAAGCGCTTTAACTGCATAGCCTTATCAAAAGCTAACCTTTCGACTTAGAAGAAAGGTTTGGGGTAGAAGGTAAATTTTCGTATAGGCTGAAACATGGAAAAAGTGATTTTTATTTTTGAACTTAAAAAGGAAACTTTTCAACTAACCTGCCTTCGTTTGTCAAATTATCATTGGTCAATAAAATACTTTTCAGAAATGTGCTGCCGCAATTACCAGAATTTATAAATCATTTTATTTTGCAAATTCCCCTTCTCCGTTATAAATATATAAAACATTTAAGTCCCATAACTTAAACAATTTTATATGTCACTTGAATGACTTAGAAAAATTCTAGAAAAATTCCAAAAAAATCTATTTTAATATATTGTTTAACATATTAAAATCTCAAACCCAAATAATTATTGTTTTAGCCGAAAATAATTTATAACCAAATAAACAATTTTCTTCATTTGAAAATTTATATAAAATCCATAGTAAATCAAAAAATTATGAAAATCAAAACCCATCTCTAAATATTATTTCATACCTATGTTTAAATTTCCAACGTATTCGGATGTCATTAAATAGGATTTTCATGTTAAACATATCATAAAACACGAATAAACATTTATAATTTCACCAACTATAAATATATATCTGTAAACATCAAACATGGCAATAATATAGCAAAAACATTTCAGATCTAGTCACAAAGCCGAAAACTAAAAGAATTGGGGATGTAGTAATTATTCACCTTAGCTTTTGAGATTATAGATGATATTTTTGAGTGTTGAATTAGTTGATTTCTTCTCTTCTCTTAAATCTTTAGCTTTACTTCTTCCCTTGAGAATGGGAAATGGTGGCTAGCCTTAGCAATTTAGTTTTTTTAGTGAAATGAGAGTGAATGAACGTGAGTTACCATCTCATAACGGTTTAGGGTATAAGGTTTTACTATTTCTCATAATGCCCTTCTCATTTCCTAACACATTATCTACTGTTACTTCATTTTAGTTGGCCCACTTAACATGGCATGACTACCTTTAACTAATCAAATCTCAACCTATTAATCTTCACATTATTTAATTTAATCCCACTAATTTAAAAGTCTTAAATAAGGTTATAGAAATATGGGGTGTTACAATAGGTAATGAAAGTATATGGGTTATAGTGGATAGATTGAACAAAATGCTCATTTCATTCCAGTTAAGTCAACTAGAACGTCACCTGTATTAGCTAAGTTATTCTTGAAGAACATAGTTAGACAGCATAGAGTTCCTAGTAGTATAGTCAGTGATAAAGATGCTTTGTTCACTAGTGAATTCTAGAAGAGTCTACATGAAGTAATGGGCACTAAGCTTAATATGAGTACTGCGTATCACCCTCGGATAGATGGGCAGACAGAGAGAGTCAATAAGGTACTCGAGGATTTATTAAGAGCTTATGTATTATACTTTGGTGGATCCTAGGAGGATCGCCTACATTTGGTTGAGTTTTCCTAGAATAATAGTTACCAGACAAGTATATGAATGGCGCTGTTTAAAGCTTTATACAGAAGACCATGCAAATCACCAACATGTTGGTTGGAGACTGGAGACAAATTAGTCTTAAGTCCATACTTGGTAAGAGAGGCGTCAGAGAAGATTGAGTGAATCCGAGGAAGGATGAAGGAAGCTCAGTCCAAATAGAATAGTTACACAAAAAGAGGCATAAGAACCTAGAATTCTCAGTTGGAGATAAGATTTTCGTTAAGGTATCACCTATGAAGGGTGTGATTGGATTTGGAAAGTCAGGAAAGTTAGCCCCAAGATATATGGTCCATTCCAGATTATAGAGAGGATTGGAAAGCTCGCATACAGAATAGAGTTGTCGAGCAGTTTGGCAAGTGTCCATAATGTATTTCATGTGCCTCATCTTCGTAAGTATGTGCATGATCAAAAGACTACTATTCCTCCGATAGGGTTGGATGACTTAGTGGTAGAGCCTAGTTTGACTTTTGTTAGATTCAGATTGTATATAGAGATGAGAAAAGATTAAGGAACAAGACAGTTGGGTTGGTGAAAGTTCAATGGAGCGACAACGAGAAGGACTGTACTTGGGAGACAGGGGACAAGATTAGAGATACTTACCCTAATCTACTTTGAGGGCATGTCTATATTAGATTTATATAGATAGTTGCTAGTCAGTTAAACTAGTATAACTGTTAGGAGTTGTTACAGATGATTGCTATGTTTAGTATTTAGCCCTTAATGAATTTCGAGGATGAAATTCTTTAAGGGTGGGAGCCTATAACATCCTTAATTTTTGACAACATCATTCAGGAAATTTGGTTAGATAAACTTAATAGAATAATGATGATTAGGAAGTTGAGACTTGAATAAAATATACATATAGGGTTGTGCTTATTAACAAAATAAATGGGCTTAAAATTGGTTTATAAGATAATTAACTTAAATAAGGCCTTATTAGTAAAATAGCTGCAATTTATATTCACAATTATACATTTTCCTTTGTCCTTTCACATTTATTTTATTTCTCAAATCAAAATAATCGTAAGAACCCTAATATAACCGACTATTAACAAGGAAGGAAAAAGAGGAAATTTCAATCAAAAGATAATATCAAAGCTAGGAAGGATCAAGCAACAACAAATCTCAAGTTCCTTATCAAATCTAAGGTGAATAATAATTTTGATACCACCTCTATTTTTATTCTATGATTGTATGGTTTCAGATTTATGATTTTATTCGTTTTTGTGACAAAATGGATGATGATATGCTTGTGTTATATTAAGATGATTTATTTTGATTCATACGCATATCAATTTGTACGGTTCTAATGTAAAATCGAGAATCTATGATTTTAGATTGCTATGGAAATTTTTATGTCAAGCAAAACATGATTTTGGAGATGGGTTTAAATTTTTAGAGTTTTCCAAGCTATGAAAATTTTATTATGAATTTTTGATGAAAAATATGACATAATTGGGTTTAAAATTTATTTCGAGAAATTCAGGAAGAAATTGGGTCTAAAATTTTAATAGGTTGATTAAATGATGAAATTGAATTTCTATGATTTTTGGGGATTTTTCTTAATTGATTTATTAGGAATAATAAATTATTTTAAAAGAAGGACTTTTTTGAAATAGTTGATTTTAGTACATGGAAGGACTAAAATATTGCATTTTTATGATTTTAATCTGGTGTAAATGCGGCAGTTTTAAAGGTAAAGTATTTCAAATGTTTTTATGACATTCAATCAATAGTTTACAAATAGGCAAATTGTTAGAAAGTTATTACTTAAATTTGCTATAATTCAACCTTTAAATCAAGGCGTTCCGCCTTTATTAGTAAGAACCTTTTGACTCCTTTGATTCTGCCTTGTCCCAGTCAAAACCAACATAGTCGATACCTTCATAGTCGAAACCAATACACAAGATATCACTCAGATGGTATGTAGTGGATTAGAAGGAGGACGGAAGCCTTTGTATCGATAACGGTTGGCTTCCGAGGGAGTAGAAACCCTACTTTGTTTTCAAAAGTTAAAGTCTTACCCTGTTTTACTTAATGCTTTCGACACAGTCAAAACATATGTTTTCAAAAGGGTTTTATAATTAGCTTTTGAAGAAGGTTGTCACGTTGTGTTAAAGTTTTTGCTTTTGAAGGAGTATCTTTTCCTTTAAATAATCGCTTTCGAAAGGGTAGGTTCCGACCTAGTCGAAACCTAGCCGCTACTTTACCTTTTGACTATGCTGACCAGTAATGCTTTCAAAAGGTTAATCGTTATTTTTTTCCTTTAAATAAGCCTTTTTCCTAATTGATTTCGAAAGGGTTGAGGGTTTCGAAGGTGATGGGGTCGAAAGGGGGTTTCGACTCTTTCGTTCAAAGTTTTTGTTTTAAAGGTTTTACTTTCGACTAGATGGTTCCAACACCATCAATTTTTTCCCAAATTAATTTTTGTTGGTTTTGAAGGAGATAGTTCGTATATAACGATTTTGACCCAAATATTGTTTTTTAATGAGTAAACCTAATGCTTTCGAAAGGGATACTTTCATTTTTTTCGAAGCTCAACATTTTAAAAAGATAATTTGATACCATCGAAAGGTATAATAGGTTTCAAAAGAGATCAAGGGCTTCGGAAGGTATGTATACAATGTTTTGAAAAGAGATCTTTGCTTTCGAAGGAGGCTATCCAATGGTTTTGAAAGAGATGTTTTATTATTTCAAAACATAAACCCAATCTCAATTTAAAGTAATAACCATGGCATAAAAAAAGATTTTGAAAATGGTATTCACAATGTTATTAACCCATAATTGTGAGGAAAGGGGCAGAATAACCATTTAGGTTGACTCGGTAGTGAATATAACTTAACAGATATTAAATTATTAGTTAAAGATATTGGCAGGGGCCAATAGGTTTATAATAAGCCCATGGAAATCATATGATATTGGTAGGGGCCAATAGGTTCATAGTCTGCCCATGAAAACTATAATTTGATACTGGCAAGGGCCGGTAGGTTTGTAGTTAGCCCATGAAAACTATATCCAGATTAAGATATTAGCAATCAGCCAATAGGTTCCTAGTTAGCCCATGAAAACTAGGATAAGAAATAATATATTGGAGTTACCAGTAGGTTCTTAGTGATCCCATGAAAACTAAGTAATTGGACAGATAGTGCTTAACATTTAACAGGTTAATAGTAACCCTAAAAACTATAATTATAACAGATAGTCGGAATGAATGGGGATAAATAATCCAGAATTGATTTGTTTATTTTGCATATCATCATAATGTTTTGAAATACTATGTTTTAACCATTATGGATGCAAAAGCACGGTATATGGTTTTATAGATGTATTAGGATACTAATGAAGGGAAACCCATTCCGCTAAGCGGTGTGTTCACCCTAGATATCTAAATAGTTTGAGATGGTAAATTATTATTCATACAATGCTTTATGTCCGACTCGAAATTTTTGTTTTCCCTTAAACTCTTAGATACTCAATTGATTTTGAGTAGGTTGGGAGTAAAGGCTTTCAGGTGTTCTTTTAGACAAATAAAGCTTCCAAGGACGTGTAGGAGGCAAGCTTGTTATTAGAGTTCTTTTATTTTCGCTACGTGTTTTGTTTGTAAAGGCAGAGCGTTTTCTTGCCTATCTATATAATCTAATCTGCCAAGGGGGCACCTTTGTATGCTGCTCTTGGCGTATTTTGTAATGATTATATATTATTTGTACGTGATTTTCGAATTGGGATTATGTAATCAATTTGGAATATTTTGAAATGGAATATGGAATTTATTTGCTGTTTAAAAAATTTCCATCTTCTTGTATTTCTGTGTATCAATGTATCTAATATTGCCGTATTTGGTCGCCGAAGATTAATAACTATGGATGACTGAAGCATCCGTTGCTATTAGTCTTGGGCCTCTAAGTAGAGGGATGTTACACCGACCTAAAGTTTCGATATGTTATTGATGCATAAGAATGGATGCAGTGGTGAATATTGCCCGACGTTCAGACCGCACTCCCCTACTGATACCTTTGTTTAACTTGATAATGTGTCGGGTCGGAATGGAGCGACATTTCCCTTTTTTTCTATGAGTTGACTTGGCATATGTATGGATAGTTCTTAATAATATTTGTTATTTAACTTAAGTGTAGTTTGATCTGCCCTCTTTGCAAGTACGTTAGGGTTGCCGCTGAGAGAGGAGGAATTTAACACCTGTCATTTACCTATAAGTTTGGTTATGCGTTGAGGAATATTCTGAGTGGCCATGTATACAGTCCCTCTTTGGAGCGCTTTTAGCCTTGTACGACACTGTCTAGGTTGCCTTTAGTATGTGCTGGAGTAGACCTATTCCTGTAAGTATTGACAAAGCGTGAGCTTTAGAAGTTTGGTTACCTTAGTACATCTTGTACTGCATCCTAAGCTTCGGCACGACATTCCACTTTTGCCCCTGATTTTAGGTGTAGCCCATATGACTGGCCCCTACTTTCCAATGCCTACAGTATTTGTCTCGTACAACGGTTCCTATAGTTGTAAGGCTCGGATCGTGTTTGGTGCCATGACTTTGAGTTGGTTCCTTGTTCAGTGCGAATATTTTTGATTTTATTTCCTTCTTCTTTTCCTTCAATCGTATTGGCATGATAGTAGCTTTCTTTACTTCGACTACTGCCCAATTTACTTTGTTATAGTTCATGGTAAGAACGGGTGTAACACTTGCTGCCCAAGTCTTCGACAGCCGTAGGTCGGGGTAGACTTGTTGACTTAAACACTTGGTCTATATCTTTTTGTTGTTGGGAAAAAGTATTTACAGCTATACTCACACTTAATGCCTTTGTACATGTGTCTTTCCCTTACTGGACCATCTTTGAATAGCTGTTTAATCCAGCCTTTAGGTTTTCTAGATAGATTTTATAAATCTTTGCACTCATTATTTCAGCAACAAAATCTACGTTTCATAAAAATCTTTGATTACTCTGATCGTGCAACAATTATTCAAATTAAGGTACTTGCATTATTTCTACATCTCTCCTATATTTCCTTTTATTCTTTTCTTCAAAAGAAATGCTATTAGGTTAATTACCAAATTTGAAGGTATTATCGGTAGATTATCAGCTAGAGAAATTGTTTTGATTCTTGTTCGATCCTTTTTAAAAGTAATCATTAGAATTTTGATATGGACTCTTCTTCACCTTCCCCTACGCTTCTTCCATCTAAGATCACTAAGTTTAAAGAGGCTATTGGTCTCCTTAGGCAATTCGGGTTTCTGGCCATGTGGTCAGGGTTCTCGAATCTCAGAATGCATTAACACACCATCGGAGGGATATATCTCCATTATCCCAAACACATCTAGTGTACTTTGTGTCTTTCTATGCATTCGACTATCCGTCAATGGCTTGCTTCCTTAAAGGTTGCTCCGGTTCAACTTTCCCCTCATTCGTATATCCTTGCCTTGGCCACCCTCGACTTTTATCTAAAATGGCTTCAATCTCACAAGTGAGGAACTTTGATTTCTTTTTGCAATTAGAAAAAATCCTGTAAAGAAAAGTGATGTCATCTTTTGTATTCAGGCCATGGAATTATTTTTCCTGATGTCCCAAGTAAAAATGAAAAATGGGTCGATTTCTATTTATTTGTTTCAGATTTTTACAATTTTCCTTTTTTCCCCGCACTATTTTGTTCATAAAATTTCTTTTGAGGTTAGCGCAGAATTATATGATTCTCATAGGCAGCATATTTGGAGATTGCTGATAGAGGTCAGGAAAATAAAAGAGTTGTTTAATGAATCGAACTGAAGGATTATGGTTTATTGCATCCTCGTCATACATTCTCCAATGA
The DNA here is from genome assembly GCA_030765085.1 of Allium cepa. Lineage (NCBI taxonomy): Eukaryota > Viridiplantae > Streptophyta > Magnoliopsida > Asparagales > Amaryllidaceae > Allium > Allium cepa. The sequence goes on from CM060938.1 coordinate 562,866,187, forward strand.
CATACTTAAGCCCACTCCTTCCTCGATTGAATCCGGGGGTATAAGTTGTCTGTAGTAGATTTTGGAAATTGTCATACCTGTGATTTTAACTTTGTAATCTTCCTTCTTATGTAGATATATGCTGAAGCTACTGCTAAGATTCAGGATTCTCTAAAGGAGAAAATGAAGTAAAGGATTGAAAAGGAAGCCTGAAGAACTGATGATTCTCTTATTGCTTTGAAAAAAATCAGATATTTCTCCTTCTTCTTTAGATATTCTGCCCCTTTCTTAGTGTAGAAAATCTTCCCCTTCTATTTCTATATCTACCAGACCGACTACTTCTTCCTTGCATGGTTGTCCCACCCCCATTGTGGGTGGATTAACCACCTTTTAAGTTTCCATATCTACTTTAATAGAGAAAATAGGAAGAATTGCACAAGTTCCCCCTCTCCTTTCTAATCTGGTTTCTGAGATGTCTCCATCTGCACTCCTATTTGAATTTGATAAGCTCTGATCTTATGTAAATGATCCTATTTTTCTCTCCCATTTTCTTCTTCTAGTTGCCAATTTATTACTTATGTTGTTCAAACTTCACTTTCTCGTAGTCTGGGGCCTTGATGATGAAGGCTCGTGAGATAGAAAGTTCACATGTCTTGCTTTTAGGTTGGATGGCTAAACTTGAAGCCGACCTTGCCCTATCTAATTCTGAGAAAGATATAAGTTAGCACCTGCCAATGTCAACGATGGAGAAGATATTAGGTTGCTTCGGGAAGGATTGAGTGGGAAGCTAAGGCTGTAGAGGAGGCTTGGGCTTCCAAGGCACAGGCATTGAAGGAAAAGGACAAGCCATTAGCCAAGGCTGAAAGGGAGTTGAAGGCGATGAAGAAGGACCTTGATGAAGTTACTTCCAATTTAGCTATGGTTTTGTGCTTCATCCAAGCATAATTTTGGGGCGGAGGTCAAACTTGATTTCTTGGAGGATCAGTCTTTGATTCTTCAAATTTTTAGTATTGCCAGGGTAGGTGGAAGGAGGTAGAGGTTGAAGAGCAAAATATTGACCCGAACCACTCTGGACGTCCCTTTGAGGAGGAAAATGTCGAGTTTGATAGAGATCAAGGGAACCTACAATATGAGGATAAGGGCAAAACGTCTATAAGTATGGTTAATTCACATTGTATAATAGAATTAGATGATTTATCTCGAGTTTCTTTTGTCTGTTTTTGTACTCTAAAACTTTGAAGTTTGTTCCTGTGCATGTGATGAAACATAGTATTGTTATATTTTTCTTGCGAATGATCGTGCTTTTCTCACTATTTTGTTTAGTATTCCGGAGAGAATGTATTTACAAAACTGTTGAGAGTGATAGAGGCTAGGCTTGAAAAACAAACTTAGATCGTCTTGGATTGAGTGCCATGGCTACGAATAGATGTGAAAAAAGTCTTACATAGGGCTTAAGAATAAAGTTGAGGAGTTATTATCCTAAATAGATTAAGTAGTTTAAGAAAAGGAATCCCTTAGTGACTTTGTGTTGCTTCGAGGGCTGATAGAGTTAGGGATATGCCCTAGGGGCAATTATGTGATTTGTTACATATATCTAACTCATTGACCAATCTTGTCAGAAATAAATGTGTTTACTTTCTATTATATACTTAATATAACATGGTTATATTAATTAATTAATTTAATTAAACATATATTTAATAGAAAATCAATAAATGGTATGTTTTGTGATAGTATTTACAAAGTGTTGTAACCGCGAGTAATTTATCATAGTAAGATTAAATATACCATTTTAAATGATCCTAGTCAAGATGCATCGAGACTGGATATCGATGTATCCGTTAAGACTCTAGTACGTAATGCTCTCCAAATGTTGGATGGCGTGTTACTCATGATTATTGGGGGGCGCCTATGGATTGCATATTAATAGTTATTGAGTAACCATGGAATGACTCATTCGGTAGTTTTCTGTTCGTTAATATAACTAAGGTTAAACAGAAAATATCGATGTGCATAATTTACACGGTTCTTTCGACTTGAGAATACTACGAATCTTTAATATGAAAGCACTACACTAGAGAATCCATTTTGTCACAGCTCTGAGCCGTGGCAAAGTGATTTAGCCACTGCTCGAAGTCAAGGCGAAATGCGGAGTGGCAAAAATTTAGTCACAGCCCTAAGCCTTGGCTACGTTCATATTTTCCATGGCTTTGGGCCATGGCAATATTGTATTCAGCCACGGCTTTAGAGCCTGGCAAATATATGTTTAGCCACGGCTTAGGGCCGTGGCTAATTTTTGTTTAGCCACGGTCCAGAACCGTGGCGAAATATACATATGCTAATATTCTATTTTTTACCAGAATTTCAATTATAATCAAGGTTCCAATGATAAGTTTACCATAAAATAGAAAAAAGATATCAATTTAGATTCCAGGATATAATTCGACACATCTTAATACTCTTGATAATAAATTGAAATATCACTGCAAAATAAAATCAAATTTATATCATAACATGTTTTTCAAATATTTTAGTCAACTAAGCTACATTTCAAATATTACTACAGTACTACTGAAACAGTATAGACACATTTACTACCATAACATGTTCTGCATATTTCACAAACACGTTTGTTTAAATTAGAGTCGCAAACAATGGTGTTTAACTAAAAAATACATTATGATTAAAACAAGCCCATCAACTAATCGATTCATATCAAAGTATGAAAGAAAGTTGCAGCCCAAGGGTTAAGAGAGTTTGTAATCCTGTATTACGCGAAGTTCGTTCACCTGCAAACAAGTAAGATAAGAAATCAGTAAGACAACAAGTTGTTAGCACAATGTATATTCTAAAGGCAGATGCATGAACCAATATGTATTCCAGAGGCAATTAATTCAGGAAGCTTATCACATCAGTGCAACAACACATTCAGATGTAGGCAAAAGTTCAAAGGATACAATAACATACTTTCAGAATCTATACATCTATCCTTGCAACAAAGGTTGTGTTATCAAAGGAGATAGATTAATCATAAAGTCATAAACATGGTACATTGCCTTGATGGCTCACAACTCTGACAGTCAAATTTGTAGGCAAGTTTCACAATATTCTTATTCTCATCACTAATGCCTAAATAATTAAAACCAAAATCACCACATAGAATACAAACAATAGAGATCTTAAAAAACCACTAGAAAATCCTTTTAAAATTTTCTTGCCCAAACAGTAATGATTTCAACACCATGGTGATACAAAACCCTTCAAAGTAGAATATTGTTGCTTCTTTAAAATATGTCAAACACAAAGCAACAACGATAGTTTCCCGAATCCAAAATTGATTTTCCCTATTGTTACTTCTATCTATCATGTACCAGGCACCAATATCATACAAGGATAGACATGGAAATGCAAATGCAATTCAAGTGCAAGTGCACATGAGTCCAATATGCATCAGGACAAAAACGTATAAGATCAATGCAACTAGAATTCAAGTGCATTGATCAGGCTACAGAGGGGCGGCAAAGTACACAAAGATAGTAATGCAATATCCATGCAAGGATGAATGTACATGAAGATCATGGGAAAACAAGGATAGTAAAGGAAGTGCACAACTAGATCAAAACATCTATAAGACCAAAATAACATATAGGGGCAAGCTTAGGCAATTAGTTCACAAGCAACCTCATCAAGGCAAACACAATCAAGCATAGCAATAGCAAAACTCGGGACTATGCTTGTTAGGTGGAATAAGAAACAAGGTCCATGGAAATTAAATTTGATTGTTTAAAAAAATTGGTCCTTTTGCCTTACTTGAGGTCATAGTAACCATTGATCTTTACTAATATCATATACCGTACGGAATAAACAATAGAGTCCTTAAGCTTTATACTTTTGGTTTTATGAACTCAACAATTTTGCACCACTTAAAGCAAATGAGATATATAAATGTCCAAGGCTCTCTACAGTAATTCATATTATAATATTTTATGTACAGAGGAATATAACACTTGTAGTTCATGGTTCAGATTATAGAAGAAACACAAAGTTCATTATTGTTTACCACAATTTAAATAAGCATATGCCTGACAATATCTAAAAAGAAATTAACATTAAATTGTTTACAAGAACAAGTATACAATCTTAAGGGTTAATATTATGATATAGACACAATTTTCTTCAGAAATTATGTGTGACTCAATTTTGTTGCAAATAATTAAACATTAAAATATTTAACTATATATGAACCAGGTATGACATGGTCATTAAGTATGCAAATTAGCTTGTGTTTCATGCCATTCAATGTCTGTAATATCATATAGAGATCTTAAAAAAACATTGATATATATATGTAAATCCAAATTTAGTTATACTAAGATTCTTTAAAAAAATATAGGTTGTCTAAGTATTTCCTTTGATAAAGTGATAAAATGTATATTGAATATATGAAGCATGAGATCAATCTATATAGGAATATTCTCTAATTCTATGAAGTAGTCTTTGCTAACATATACTCTAATTAAGGTTTTTGTTAATCTTTGCTTACTAAATCAGAAACGCAAGTGCTCAGGAGAATGAACACAAAGATGTAGCAAACAAAAAAGACTGCGGTAAAGCAAAGAAGAACATCATTAAGAATGAAGATGTGAACTTCAATTTCATATTTAATCAAAGTGGGGAAATATACGTAGTAAGGAACCTAGATTTTAAAATATAGTCGAACTAGAAAATCAGCTGTCAATTTTAAATCAAAACCAAACTTTGAAAATTTCAATGTCAAAATTACAAATGATAATATAGGAAATCGATTCCTATATAATCGTAAATTCCCACTACACTCATTTTCTATTTAACAAAATATCTTACATTATTTTATCTAGATTAAATCATTGTATTACAACAAAATCATCTCTACATAAATTTCCATAAATTTACACGAATATTCAAACATTTTACACTAATATCAAGAGGGAAATTAAGCTTATTCACAAAATTTAACAATTAAAAATAACTCTATACTACTTTCTCTTTAAATCAAATATTAAAATATATAAAACGACATATATATATATATATATATGTATATATATATATAATTCTTACTATACTTCATGCATATATTTTTTATGAATTATTTCAAATTAAGGCATCCAAATTATATACATTTATTAATGAATCTATAATATTCCACATTTCAAAATGTATACCTTTATTAATGAAACCCTACTTCTTGGATGAAATGTTGCCTTTATTTATGAAGCATTGTTGCCTAATACTCCAAAAAATGGCTAAAACTACTTAGAGGCAACATAACATTAAAACTACCAAAGTATAATACTACATACATACCTGCTTATGCGTGTACAAATATAAAATATTTTAGATGGCGCACATAACCATCAATTCCAACTTCACCTAAGGTCATAGCAAGATGATGATTTTGATTGCTTGTTTTCTCTTCTGGTAGCAGTATATTGTCCACAACCAACTTCTCATGTGTTGGAGGTACAGGTTTTCTGTGTATAATGGATGCAATCTAATCTCTGCATACAAAGGCTGTTGTAATGACCTCTAGGTCAATGTTTAGGATTTTATATTTTTGATTGGGAAAACCGAACGAATTCAATGAATTAGCAAATTCGTTACTTAGCAATCTTCCAGCACTTCCCTAAGGTGTACCACTTCCTCCTTCGTTTGTAGCAATGTCCGGTATATGATTTCTTTGACCCAGATATCATCCCTTCAATAAGTCCACCAACGACTTTAATGTACCTCCCATATTATCCATCCTAGCTTTTAAATGTTCCGAGCCTCCTTGAGCCTTTTTTAGTTGTTTACGTGCAATCTTAGAAGCATTGACTTGGATCCTTGATATTTTTGCTCCAATACTTCGAGTCCGACCTCTTTTGTCCTTGCCAAACACTTGTAATAGGATATCTTCATCTAATGGAAGTTCTTCTTCGACGCTATCATTGGTTAATTCCTTTCCTTTTGCAATTTCTTCCTAAAATACGATAGTACTTGAGATGTTATTTGTTACATAAACTTTGTAGAATAGCTGAATTATTATTTGTTTAACTAACAAAGTATGTAGAAGCCGAATCTGACATGCTACCATCCTTTTCGTATGAGTCTTCTCCCATACTTCACGACATGTGTAACGACCCGTAAACTTCGATGATATTAAACGAGTTAATTTAGTATGATTTCTAATCTAATTTAGAATGAAATAAAAGTCTTAAGATTTTATTTGAGTAAATGTAGGAATTAGATATAGTAATTGTAGTTTAATGTTAACAATTTAATATTTATATGGCAATAAATTTGAATAATGTAAATTGTCATACTTAGTTATAAGTTAAATATAAGAAACCAATATAAATGTTGAATTTGTGAATATTAATAAAAATATTATCTAGAATGAGATTCATTAATATATAAAAAACAATAGTGGGATTGTTTCATTTGGTTGTAAAATAGATAATGACTAAATAAAAGTGACCGTTGAATAAACCAATGCAATAAGTGTATATAATAAAACAATGGAAATTTGTGGATTAATTAATGAATTCATGAAATCAGTGTATTGACTTAGTTGTAACTATATGTAAATGTACGCAATAAGGTTGTGCAATACCAATGATTTGGATTCAAATTTATATTAAATATAATGTTGGTAGCAATTGGAATTTACCGTTTTGCAAAATAAATGAGAAATCAAGTCAAATGTAAATTATACCGTAAAGGATAAATTCATTTAAACAGTAAGATTTTTTAAATAAATATACGTTTCACTTAGGTTTCATTTGGATAATTTATGTAGTTTAATGGGGAAGCAATTGAAATTAATTACCCTAAATTTGTGCAGTTAGGGTAGTTTTGATTTGTCACTTAAGATGGTAAATTCTACGAAATGTAATAAATGTAGTTTTAATTAAATTATGACGATTGGGTATTTAAGAAGTGATAAACCAAATTTATTGATTTATTTGAAATTAAATTGTGGATTTATTTCAAATAAGTGAAATTTATGTTTAACTATTACATCAATAGGAATTAATCTAATTTAAGGATATGTTAATATAAATTGGGCAAAGAGGGTGTTTGGACTAAGGAAATAATATTTATCAGTTTTAGAAACCTTAAATATAAAATGGGAAGTGGACAAGATTTAACGTTACAACCATTTACACAAAATCCAGGATGTGTGTAGAAGTATTAATGGAATAAAACGTAAACAATTGTTGAATAAAAAGAGTAGGAATCAACATTTATTTATTTAATTGGATATAACTACGATAGTATGATTTATTGCATTTAAATGAAATCTAATATATAGAACATTGCCTAAAAAGGAAGAATAGATAAAATTTATGATAAATCTATATACTATATGAAGATTTATTGATTTAAAGAGAAAAAGGGGCAAGATGTATAAATTAGATTAAGTGCAACCTTCAGTAAATAAAATTTGATGGAATAAGAACATTTGGGTAATGAAGGAAAGACAAATATTAGCTATGATTCTAGAAAGGGTTAAATAGATAAATAGGAGAATTTAAATCAGGTTTAAAGGAATGATTATTAAATAACTGGATTATTGAATTTAATGTTAAATACTATAAATTGTGAATTTATTTACTTTACCTTTGTATTAGAATTTGGTTTAAAGGATTTTTAATTTATTTGGTAATAGAAGGTGACAAATTTATGGATTGTAGAATTTGAAATTCAAATAACGAATTAATTTATTTAATTATTAATTTATTTAATTTATGTAAAAATAGCCATTTTGGTCACGGACTCGGATTTCGACGAAACCAGTTTCATCGGATCTGTATCGGTGAATTATTGTAGGGTTTCAAGTTTCGTATCGATCGGACCTGTCGTTTGATCGTACGGACGCGAAACGCCTTGAAATCGATTTAATTAAAATCAATTTGAAATCAATTTGGAAATTTTGTTTTCAGCATAACTTCTTCATACAATCGAATTTGGACGTGAAACTTTTTCCATCGCGTTCAGAATATTTTAAAATACCTATTTGGATATATGGGTTTAATAAATTTCATTCCGGGGTCAGAACGGGCTTTTTGGGCCAACTACCGTTTAGCACGTTCGTAATTCGTGCACCCCTAGCCTTCTACTATTTGTCTATATATATGGGGTGATAAACCCTAGTCTCCATCTTATATCAATTGTCTGTACGTTCTTTTTCTTCATCTCTTTCTCTTCCTCAATGGTTGCAAAACCTAGATCTATTTCAATTCAAAATTCAAATGAAAATTTAAGTTCTCAGAAATTCCGAAAAATTTATATGTTGAAGATTTCTTCGATACGAATCTACGTGTGGCGTCTGTTTCTGCAATTGATGCTTGGTTCAGCCAGAAAACTCGGTCAAAGTTCAAAAATCGTGAAACCCTAAGTTCAATTTAGGGGTTTTTGATTTCGGGATCAATCGAAGAAATTGATTTGTGGGTTTCGAAGAGTTCGTCGAGGGCAGTTCAGCGCAGGTGGTCGTGTCGCAAATAGTTGGCCGTGGACGCAGAAATTGGCGATTTAGGGTTAGAAAATGGAGCGGCCGGAGGTGGCTTTTGGGGTTCGGACCTAGGGCATCTTGGGCGGCAGGTTGTGGTGAGCTCGTGGAGATGGTGGCGGCGACCATAGGGGCCGGAGGCGTTGTAGTTTCTCGGTCAAATGTAGGGGAGATGCGGTAGAAAACGAACGACGCGCCTGGGAAGATGATGCTTACGTGGCGATCTAGTTAGGTTTGTTTGTGTAATTTAAATTTTGATTTCAATAGCGTTTATTCGCATAACTTTCTCATACGACCTCGTATTCACGCGAAATTTCTTTTGTTAGGATCGTAAATTAATTTTGGATCTGTTGACGCTGGTTTGGATGGATTTGGAGACCGTCAAATTTTTGGGTTTAAATCGAATTTAAATTCGATTTAAATTCAAAAGGTGAGTGTTTTAACCCACTCACAACTACTAAAAGTTTTTATGTTTTTAAATTATTTTAGATATGAGTAGAAATTTATTTATGGCTGTTAGGCATGTTTATTCAGCATAACTGTTAATTCGCATTTATTTAATTTAACTGTTAATTTAGTTTATTTATTTCATATTATTTGACAGTTAGAAGTTGTTTATTTGCATATAAACTGCTAGAAAACAGTTATAAAATTTATTACTGAATTTAGACTGTTAGTTTAATAGTTGTTAAATTTATTTTGAATATAACTGCCAGTTATTACCTGTTATGTATTATCTGACATATATTAATATTGATTTAAAATTGGATGATGATTGAAATTGATGATTTATGATTGATGGATGAATGGATGTTTATTGTATATCATTAAACTGCAAGTTATCATGCATTTTTCATTTCATTCGGGATTGCGGTTTGAAATGATATACAACCGCAAAATTTTATTTTTAAATTGCGGATTGAAATGATAAATATCCGTATCACTTGACCATAGGATAGAAAATTATATACAGGCACCGTGGTCTATATATAAATTATTTTAAAGTGATTTCTATGGTTTGGATGAGATACGGTTTATAAAAATTTATTTTGATATTTTTATAAAATATTATTCTTCGATATATATACATATGAAGTTAAAAATTTTAAATTTAAGCTGTGTATAAACCTGTTGAATAAAAATGATAAAAATTGAGAAAATGGAATTTGGTAATTTATCTTATATGTTTAAGTTCGGAAATTTTTAAGGTATGATATTTATAACTGGATTTTCCAAGATAAATTTAAAAATGAATATTCTAGTATAAAGTAAATTTGAGAAAATATTTAATTGCTAGAAATTGGAGTTTTATTTAAGGAATTTATGTGAATATTCAAGACTAAATAATGGAACATTAAATTGTTGAAAGAATAAAATCCAACTTTAGTTTTGAAATATTAATACTCCAAATGGATATATATATATATATATAGGAATTGAAGTGGTTTTGGAACTTGAAAGTGATATTAAAATTTTGGTTTGGACTTTAAATAAAGAAATATATTTGTAAAGCCATGGAAATTATTTTCTTTACCAAGTAACCTTAAAGTTGAACCATTTATTCTATATACCGTCGAATATCCAAAACCTTTAAGTTTTAGAAGTTATGGTTTTAAAAGTATGAATTCCGAAATATTATGTTTTGAAAGTATAATTCAAATGTTTGGTTTCCAGATATTTTAAATTTTAAACCAGTATGACTTTGGAAAAGGATTATATTTGAGATAAAATGATATCATATTATTTTGGGTTTTAATTTGATATCGTATGGGAAATTTTATTCTGGTTTTAAAGTATAAACTATTTTTAAATGACCGCGGTGTTATAATAACGATGGGTTGGCACCGGGATCGGATATGGACATACTCTCTGTCGATACCGAAAACCACTTTGACTAACCGTGTACGCGGTGGAGATTCCAGAATGAAGTAGGTTGGTGGCGACGTTTCCTGTAAGGTAAGTACGTGGACCCAACTCCCGTGAGTTGGCATAAGGTGGCTAAAACAGGAGCGATTCTCGGGCCAATGAGGTCATTCCTCTGATCGAACACACTCCTTCGATACTATACTCTGACTTTGGATTATTTCGGTGGCCACTATTGATTTCTTTGATTTGGGGGTGTTAGTTCGAGGTGGGCGGTAGCTGCGGCTATGCGTTACCACCAGCCCGGATAGCAATTGGTATATCTACCCTGGCATTGCCTAGTTGTGCCGTGTCACCTACCATACCGAGCCTTTACTACGAGTTTTGTTTTGTACCATACCTATGGAGTGCCCTCTGACGACGCCCAGTACGGGGGAGATTACGGTACTGTATAGACTATGGGAATATATTCTGTGTTAAGGGCTATATGGGTAACCCCTTAACGCTATTAAAAAGTAAGTTTATTCTACAATTAGACACTATTATAATAGCGCAATATACTACATAGTAAATAGTTTAACGGATCCTTAGGAGATGTAAATCCCGAGCATCTCTTGAGTTACTGCACTCATATTTACTCCTGTTGATTTAACTCACATAAGATCTTTTAGTTCTGACTCGAGTGTTTTGTCCTTTCAATACGCTCGGGTCAGTCCGAGCGTTTCAGGATTTGAGGATTTAGCTCTGGAGGACGAAGACGAAGATTTGTATTACTAGTATCTACTATATTATTCCACTACACCATTTAGTTTTGCTGCGTTGATATTATTGGTATGTAAACTCTGATATTTAAGTGTATAAAGAAGAATCAAATGTTCTGTAAACAGTTTTATAAACTGTATATTTTATTATTATATTTTATCCTTCCGCTGTGAGATTCTGTTTTGTTTTATTTCTTCTCTATTTTTCTTATTTACCCCATAACAATCCGCCCTTCTGCATGGTTTGAATTGGCACGTGTGTCGGTTTAAATCGTGCGAAAAGGTGGGACGTTACAACATGTGATTTCTTTAGTTGGATTTGCGCCGACCTAAAACAAAAAATATGATATGTCACATGATACTATTGGTACAAATTTCACGATATTCGAAATCATGAATATCACAACACCTAGGTTGGACGGCCATCCAAATCTCACAAGCCTATAAAAAAGTAACCATCTACTTGTAAATATTAGGATTATTATTCATAACTTAAGGGTTACTAGAAATAGTACTAGATTTGTAGTTACTGATCATGTATGTACTGATAGAAGCCAAAAAAAAAATGATCACTCAAGTAATCACTGAACATGAAGAACTTTTATTTTCTGCTAATTCCATTTTAGCAGAAGCTATTTCATTGTGTTTAAAATAATAATAATGGAACAACTCATTATTTATGTAGGTTAAATGTAAGAAATTAATTACTGTTGAAGCAAGCAGTCAATTTGATAAGGATTTTAACATGGAGAAACTTAAACAGACTGTTTTCGAAATTCATGATGACAGTGGCATAGGCCTCGATGGGTTTAACTCAAAATTCTACAAGATACACCGGGGTGATATTAAGTCAGACTTGCTTAAAGATGTGCAAGAAGTTTATAATTCAAGGAAGTTCATGAAAGATATTAATCAAACTTCCTTTTGTCCCATTCCAAAAATTAAAAACCCATAGTGCATAAGTGATTACATGCCTATATCTTTATCAATGCGATTTACAAAATTTTAACCAGTTTGCTTTGCAATAGAACGAACAAGTGTATGAATATTCTTACTTATGGTAACCAAAATGGGGAAGATTAATTATTGAAAATTCTCCATTAGGTTATGAAATGGTCAGAAGATTTCACTTAAAACAGTCAAACAACATGTGCCTGAAGCGGACTTACATAAAGTTTACCATAGATTTAATAGGGAATTTGTATGTAATATGTTAATGATTATAGTGTTTTTAGATAAATTTGTTACCAATATTTTCCTAAATATTTTATCCCCTGCTTTTTCAATGATTATGGATGGGAAACCAGCAGGTTTCTTTGTTAGCAACACCAACAAGGGATTGAGCCATACGATTTTAGATGGAAAACCTAATTCATTCCATCAAACGACAAATACCTTGGACATAAACTTTGACATTTAAGCTATATAAGGGATAATGACTAACCGAATTTTAAAATATTGTCAACTGACAATGTAAAACTAAATAGTGAGCCATACACTTTAAGTACTTGATGTAAATTTTTATTATAGAGACACAACTGCCACACATTTTTCTAATATCAACGGTAACTTTACTTCAGTTACATAAAAGCATTATGAATTGAAATATAAAACCAATTGAGAAATATATAAATACTAAGCAAATTCATATTTAATAATAAATCCTACATAATAAATAATAATTATATATTCTAGAATTAAAGAAATTGTAACATCCCACCTTTCCGCACACTTTAAATCGACACATGTGCCAAGTCAAACCATACGGAAGGGAGGATTTGTTATGGGGTAAATAAGAAAAACGAGAAAGAAATAAAACAAAACAGAATCTCACAGTGGAAGGATAAAATATAATAATCAAATATACAGTTCATGAAGCTGTTTACAAAATATTTGATTTTACTTATACAATATATATCAGAGTTGCACATACCAACAAATAAAATCGATGCAGCGGAATACAGTGTGTAGTGGAATGATATAATATAATAATAATAATAATGAAATCTTCGTCTTCGTCCTTCAGAAATAAAGTCTTCGATCCTGAAATGCTCGGACTGGCCCGAGCGAATTGAAAAGACAAAACACTCGAGTCAGACTAAAATATCTTATGTGAGTTAAATCAACAGAAATAAATATGAGTGCAGTAGCTCAAGAGATGTTCGGGATTTACGTCTCTTAAGGATCCGTTAAACTATTTACTATGTAGTATATTTCACTATTATAATAGTGTCTAATTGTAAAATAAACTTACTTTAAAATAGCATTAAAGCTTTACACTTTCCACCTTAACACGTAATAGTGCCAATAGTCTATACAGTGCCTGCATATCTCCTGATCGGGAGACTACGAGAAGATACTCAATAGGTACGACACAAATAGAAACTCGTAGTAAAGGCTCGGTACGGTAGGTGACACGGCACAACTAGGCAATGCTACGGTAGATATACCAATTATGCTTCCAGGTCGGTGGTAATGCGTAGCAGCTACTACCGCCCACCTCGAACAACACCCCCAAAATCAAAAATTAAAAGTGGCCACCGAATCAAATCCAAAAGTCAAAGTATAATATCGAAGGGATGTGTCCGATCAAAGGTGCTACCTCAATTAACCCGTCGATCGCTCCTGTTATAGCCACCTTATGCCAACTCACGGGAGTTGGGTCCATGTATTTACCTCGAAGGAAGCGCCGCCACCATCCTACTTCATTCTGGAATCTCCACCGCGTACACGGTTGTTAAAGTGGTTTTTGGAGTTGGCAGAGAGTATGACAACTTCCGATCCCGGTCTCTTCAATAACCAAACGTTATTATAACACCGCGGTCTTTTAAAAATAGCTTATACTTTAAAACCAGGATATAATATCCATTTCAAAACCATATAATTACGATATCATTTCTATTTTAAAACCCAAATTAATATGATATCATTTTATTGAAAATATATCCTTTTCTAAAACCATAACTTTTCATAGTTAAAATATTTCTAAACCAAACGCTTGAAATATAGCATTTCAAAACATAAAACTTTGAATTACATAACTTTGAAATATAACTGCACCACTTAAATGGTTTAAATATAAATTATTTTATATAATAAAATAGTTTCTTCACCATCACAAATCAATTCCAAATATAGATAAAAATCAAAATAAAACATTTCAATTTATATATATTTCAAAGCTTAACATATTCCACCATTTCAAAGCAAAATCTTTAATAATTCCGTATATATCAAATTCAATTGCTATTATTTAGATTTGAAATGTTTACTTAATAAATCCAATATCATTTAAGTAAAACTTTTGACTTCAAACAACTGGGTATTCTTTCAATTTATTTAACTTGATATATTCATTTATCTCAACTTTATATTTATTTAAATCACTTTAAACCAAATCAAGTTATAAGAATCATACCCTTTAAAATCTCCATTTTTATTTATTTTTCAAATCGAATTTTATTTGAGTACAATTTTCAAATAATTTAAGTTAAACCAATATCATATTTATTTTCCAACTTAAATTTCATTTAAGTCATTCAAAAACTCTATATATACAATATCTTAAGAAGGTACTTAACTATATAATATAAAACACTTAAACTCCATTATTAACTCATTTTATAAATCAATTTTATACATAGCTTAAACCAAGAATTTTACCATATATAAAATAACCTTTATCAAATATCTGAATCAATATCTCATAAAACCATATATATTTCTTTACAAGACAATAGAAAATCATTTCAAAATATTTCTATATATAGACCGCAGTGTCTGTATAAAATTTCTACCCTATGGTCAAGTGATACGGATATTTATCATTTCAATCCATAATTTAAATTAAAAATTATGGTTATATATCATTTCAAACCGCAATCCCAAATGAAATGAAAATGCATAATAACTTACAGTTTATAATAATATAAAATACAGCATCCATTCATCCAATATCAACCATCAACCATTTATCACAATCATCATCAAATTCAATCAATAACATCAATATAGAACGAATAATAAACAACAGGTATTAAATAGCAGTTTATATTCAATAATAAATTAAATAACTGTTTAACTGGCAGTTTATATGCAATGAATAATTAATTAACAATTTAACTGGCAGTTTAAATGCAATGAATAAATTAAATAGCAATTTAATTTAAATAAATGAAATTAACTGAGAATATGATTAAAAGTATGCCAAACAACCATAATTAAATTTTAAATCACATCATATATCAATTTAACAAATATAAGAAATTTAGAAGTTGTGAGTGGGTTAAAACACTCACCTTTTGAATTTAAATTGAATTTAAATCCAACTTAAACTCAAAAATTTAACAGTCTCCAAATTCGTCCAAAACAACGCCAAAAAGTCCGGAATTCAAATACGATCCTAACAAAAGAAACTGCGTGTAAAATTGATATCGTATGCAAAAGTTATGCCGATAATTGCGATTGAAATCAAATATAAAAATAAAAGAAAAAGAGAACACATTTAACCTTGGACACGTCACCCAGCTTCTCTCCAGAATCGCGCACGCTACCCTAGCCTGTAACCCAAATTCGTGCATCACATCATGACGCTGCCTCCCATTTTCATCGCCACTATTTAGCTCGGCCTGAGACCCCCTAGCCTATGCGACCCTCCAACCATCACCATCCATCGCCGATATGCATAAAATTGCGATAACCTCCACAGCCATCGCCGGTTAAAATATGAACCCTACTCGAAATTTGACGTCGATCAGACCGTTGATTCGCCAAACGAAAAGCACCGATGAACTCCCCATCGTCCACTCTACAAAACCCAGAAACGGTTCGTCGATCCGTCGAGTTTGATTTCGACGTGATGAACCACCGAGACTTCTTTGATTTTTACCAGTCAAACGAAAATCCAAAATGAAAAACGAATTTCACCAGTAGATTACGCACTTCGAGAGCTTCAACATACATTTTTTCTGAATTTTTCCGAGGAGTTTGAATTTTCAGTAGATTTTTGAATTTGCTATTGGATCTAGGGTTTGCATCCATTGAGGAAGAGGAGCACAGAAGTTTCTGTACGTATGGAGATGAGGAATAGAAGCTGCTAGGTTTATAATGGGGTTTATATAGGTAGGTCAGAAATTAGAATGGATGGATAAGGTTGGATATACGCGCTAACTCCAAAGTGGCCAAAAAAGTCCGTTTCGACTCCGGAACGAAATTAATCAACCCATATATCAAAATAGATATTTTAAAATATTATAAACGCGATGGAACAAGTTTCAAGTCCAAATTCCATCATATGAAAAAGTTATGCTAAAAACAATATTTTCAAATTGATTTCAATTGATTTCAATTTATCGATTTCAAGGCGTTTCGAGTCCGTACGATCAAACGACTAGTCCGATCGATACGAAATTTGAAATCCTATAATAATTCACCGTTACGGTCCGATGAAACTGGTTTCGTCGAAATCCAAGTCAGTGGCCAAAATGGCTATTTTTCCATTAATTAAATAAAGTTAAAATAAATTAATCAAATCAAATTTCCTATTTAAATTCTGAAATTGACAAACTTAATCACTTTATAATTCTTAATTATTTGTACAAAATTTTAAACAAGTTTAGATGTCAATTTAAAGTTGATTATCTTATCGATTTCAATATTTTCCTTAGTTCCATTCAAATTTAGAAATTATAAATTTAATTTCCAAAATTTCTATTAAATTAAATTAACAAATCATTTTTCCATTCATTATTGTCAAATAGATGGATTTAACATTAGATTCAAAACTATTTACATTAATATCCTCACATTTCATCTAAATTCCTATATTAAATATTAAATCCATTTACTTGCAATTAAATCATTTTATTAAATTTTAAATTCCAATAAATTAATAAAGCTTTATTCCATTTCTATTTTCATCTTTATTTTAATTGCATAACATTTTATTCCAATTTTACTGTATTTGCCAAATACGTACATTAATTATTATTTATATTCACCATTAATTATTTACTTGGTTTTATACTTTAAATTCATTCAAATAAATCAATAAATCTTGATTTACAATCTTTACCACAACAAATGGTCATATTATAAATGGAATTGTCATTATTTTCAAAAAATTACTTAAATTAACGTTAATGTAAAATTTGTTTATATTTATTGCAATTGATTTACGAGTTATAATTTAATATACTTGTCTAAAAGGTTAACTTACAATACTTGTTACCTTTTAACGTTTATTTCACTCATAAGCTATTATTAACAACCAAACGTTGAAATTTGATTTAGCCCAAATTCAATGCATTACATAAATGGGTAAATGATTAAAGTTTTACACTATTGCCTCTTTTCTTTATTTGTATTAATGGCTATATTTCAAATGTGAAATCTTATTAATTACACACATAAATTAAGGTATTAAAACCAAACCTTAGTTCCATTCTTTTTTTTCTCCAATTTATTACTTATGAAAAATTTCCAGTTTCTATTTATTTATTACATACCTACCTTCAGCCCTTGCATTAATTCTCTTAAACATTACATTGTTGATATCCAAATTTTGATTTAGTAAACCAATTTGTTACAACTTTTGTAACAACCTGGTATTTTCAACCATTCGCATCCGCACATGTCGGACTTGAATTGCCTAAAATACCACGTTGTATATAAAATTTGGCAAATCTCAGAATATACAGTAAATAAAATCACAGATCACAGACAGAGAGTAGTAATAGTGCAGCGGAGTAAAAGAAATAGTAGTTCATGAAGCTACTATATAAATATATCAGAGTTAAATAAGATACAACAGAAGAAATAAAGTACAACAGAAGTCTAAGTATGATAGCCAAGTACAAATGAATACAACGCTGGGATCAACAGGATAACTGGAAGTGAAACAGATAAAACCGGACAAGTAGATAATCTCCAGCGATTCCAATCTCTAAAAAGTGGAAATCCAAATCTGTGAATACTCAGGCTGACCCGAACGTAAATAAAAATACAAACACTCAAGTCGGGACATACATACTTATACAATGTAAACCAACTCAAGTGAACTGTAGTAAAAGTACAAGTAACTTAAAGGATGCTTGGGACCGCCCATCCTCTAAGGATCCGTCAAACTATTTACTATGTAGTAATATTGCGCTATTATAATAATGTCTAATAGTAAAATAAACTTACTTTTAAATAGCGTTAAGGAGTGACCCAATATTCCCCTTAACACAAATAATGCCAATAGTCTATACAATACCTGCATATCTCCTGATCGGGAGACTACGAGAAGATACTGCATAGGTATGACACAAATAGAAACTCGTAGTAAAGGCTCGATATGGTAGGTGACACGGCACACAAGGTAATGCCAGGGTAGATATACCAATTCGACACTCGGGCTGGTGGTAACGCAGCAGCCACATATGACCACCGCGGAACACATTCCCACAAAATCGGTGGGGCGCCCAAACAATCACAAGTAATAGTATGGTATCGAAGAAATGCGTCCGCTACGAGGTGCGACCTCAACTGGCCCGAGACCGCTCCTGTTTTAGTCACCTTATGCCAACTCACGGGAGTTGGGTCCACGTAACATACCATAAGAATGTCGCCACCATCCTACTTCATTCTGGAATCTTCACCGCGTACACGGTTAGTCAAAGTGGTTTTCGGTATCGACAGAGAGTATGCCCATCCGATCCCGGTCTCTTTGCCAACCAATCGTTATTATAACCCGTGGTTATAATTAAAAATAATATTTTATACTTCAAAACAAAATATCATTTCAATCCAAATATTTATCAAAATAAAGATTAAATCATTTCAAAACCATTTCTATATATCAACATACCATATTTTTCAAATTCAAATATTTGTCCAAATAAATATCAAGTCATTTCTAACCATTTCAATATATTAAATTATCATATCTTTTTAAAAATTCCTTTCAAATCATTTTAATATATTAAAATATCATATCCTTTCAAAACTTCCTTTTTCAAATCATTTTGATATCAAAATATCATATCTTTCAAACTTCATTTTTAAATTATTTTAATATCAAAATATCATATCTTCCAAAACCTCATTTCAAAACATTTAATACATATAAAATATCATATCTTTCAAAACTTCATTTCAAAACCTTTAATATATATCAAATATCATATCTTTCAAAACTTCATTCCAAAACATTTAATATATATCAAATTAATATATCTTTCAAAACTTCATTCCAAAACATTTATCAAATTATCATATCTTTCCAAACTTCATTTCAAAACATTTTTAATATCAAAATATCATATCTTTAAAAAAAACTTCATTTCAAAACATTTAATATATATCAAAATATCATATCTTTCCAAACTTCAATTTCAAATCATCATATAAGTTCAAATCCAAATATTCAACTTTAAATACCTTTTAAATTCAAAGATATCATTCATTTATTTTCATTCCAAAACACCTTTTAAATAGCTTATATTTTAATCAAAATAATTCATTTAAACCATTTAAAATTTAAGTTTATATACTTTCAAATCAAGTATTCAATTTCCAAAGTTTTAAACCATCATGAGTTCATTTACTAAGTTAAAAACCATAAACATTGAAAATTTCAACCTTTCACGGCATTCAGAAAGAGCCGCTGAAAGTTATACTTGAAAACATTTCAATTTAACCATTTAAACATTATAAAAATCATATTTTAACATTCAAGGATGTTCATTAAAATACTCTTTAACTTATGATTTTTATAAAGCAACATTTTATAATTAAATCAAATTTCACAAATCACCTTAATAAATTCAAGTGTAAACTTTCCCATTTTTACATTTAACACTTTATTAACGTTTACATTTTCAAATTATCATTCACAAATTAAACTATATTTCCAAAATTATTTAATTAACTTAAACCCTTAATTAAAACCAAATTCACATTTCCAGGTCAAGTTCATTTTTAAAATTACACTTTTAAGCATTAATTCATTTAACCATTTTAATACATAGAAAAATCAATAATACTTTATTAATTCATTTAAACTCAAATTTAATCAAATCATCATATTTACCATTTTCCAAATATAATTAAATTTCTATTTTTTTATATAACTTAAAATTCCCTTTTTAAACCAAAACCCAAATTTCCAGACTTTAAGTTATATTTCAATAATTCAACTTAACCATTTATTTATTTAACATTTTCCACTTATACAAAAATCATAAATCCTTATTTAAAACACTTTAAAAATCTATTTAAATCAATTTATCATAAATTTTGCATTTAAACCACTTAAAATTTTATTTATATAACTTAAATGTCATTTTAAAAGCCAAAGTTCAAATTTCCAAATTTAAGTTATATTTCAAAAATTCACTTTTTACCATTCATTTGAATTACATTTTTAACTTCTAGAAAAATCCAAAATTTCTTTATTTAAACATTAAAATCCAATTTAAATCAAATTTCATAACTTTTCACCTTTAAAAAATATTTAAAATATTTAAAATACTTTATAAAATATAACCACGGGCCTGTATATAGTTTTCTAACCTAGGCCAAGTGATACGGATATATATCATTTCAATCCGCTGTTTAAAAAGAAAAATCCGGGTTCTATCATTTCAAACCCGCAATCCCAAATAAAAATAAAATAAATAAAAACCGTTCAAGCCTATAATTTCAGCCCATAACAATTTTTCCATATTCTAAAGTCTGTTTGGGTATGTACATTTCAACCCATAGTGAACCTAATCTACAGGGAACTTGCAGTGTGATAAACAGATATAAATGAACAGTTAACAACATATATAAATAACAGATGATATGACATGAAATTTAACAGGTTTAATGTCATACACAAATAATCACATGGCAGTTATAACATCATATATTATTTTTCTACGCATTCAGTTGTTGTTGTTTCACAACTGCATAAGTATAAATGTCGTGTGAGCTTTACTCACCCCAAAATGCTGGAGATTGCAATACAACTGACACAACGGAATCAAGAGCAAAATGACAAGCCTATGGACTTCAGTGGAGAGCGAGATCCAAGCTAATGATCCTGTCACAAACCAAAAAACAAAACAAAATATAAATATGAATACAATACAACATTGAATTGAAACAATTAGAAAATGAAAGCAACACGAACACAATTGCTTTGGCCATGCTTTCTACAATCACTTGCTCGGCCTAGGGGTTAGTATGGCTCGGCTAAGACATGGTTTAGGTTCAGGTTTGGACCTATAAAGGCACGACTAAAAGAGAATAGAAAGTGTAGAGGAGTTACAAGTGAGGAGTACAAGTGGTTAAGGCAAATATATGAGTTTTGGTTCAACTTTTGGCTCGGTCTATGTCCCATCTAGGTTCTCCACTTTTATGTACAGGTCTGGACAGAGGTAGGAGGTGATGGTTAGAGGTGTGTCAAGGTGGTGGTGGAGCAATAGGAGGTGGCCAAGGTCATCTAAGGTGATGGTGATGAAGGCTAGGTGGCTAGGCATGCTTTTTAAGGAGTTTTTGCAATGTTTTGTGATGTTGTGTTCATGTGGAGGTCATGGAACTTTCAGGTCAGAGGAGTGGGATGGTTTGGCCATGGATTATATGGGAAAGAAGTGATGGTGGTCGGTGGAGGTGATGGAGAGGCTATGGCTGAGCAAACATATGAAGAAGTCAAGGCAATTTCAAGCAAAATTCCATGGAAACAAGAAGAAAAAGATAGAAAGAAGAGGAGGTCATTACCCATTATTCCATGCCATGTAAAATGATATGAGCAAGAGTATTTCACGTGAAATTGAGTTGGGAAACTCATGGCTACAGTAAAGAAAAGGTACGGCCAAAATGAGAAAGTGAAAGGTCATGGAAAATGAAAGGTTTTTGGTGAATGAAAGGTCTTGAGTTTCAAAGCTTTTAAAACCTTTCATAAGTCCTTTTCTTTTAAATCAAATAAAACAAAATAGAATTCAAAAACTATTTTTAAAAACCAAAACAAAGTGAAATAAAATGAAAATAAATAATAAAATTTAAATAAAATAGAAAAAGAATAAAAGAAATTGCTTAAAAATTCAAAACAGGGTTCAAAAATTACAATTAAAACATCACTGGCTTTGGAAAAATATCTACTTCATTTTAAAAATATTCTAAAGCAAAATTTTGAAATAAAATACTTCATTTATAATTTCTAAAATTAAATAAATAATTATATTTAGAGAAAATAGAAGATAGTTAGAGAAATTGTTTAAAAAAGGGGCAAACAGGACATGAAAATTACAAATAAAACATCACAAGCTTTTAGAAAATTTATATTTCACTTTGAAACAAATAAAAAGGAAATTAAATAAATAAATTAGGAACAAAATAAATTGGAAATGAGAAGAAAATAAGTTCCTAAGAAAAATATAAAAATAAATAAGGAATTACTTAAATTAATTGAAGCTGGAAATTAGAAATTGTAAACAAATATACAACTGACACTGGAAAATGTCAATTACACTAAAAAAATGTTTGAAAACCAAAAAGATACACATAACATATTATTTTACTCATATAAATATAAATTAGAACATTATATGACCAAATAAAATATTATTTATGTAATTTAAAATAAACAATTTTGTTAAATACAACAAATTTCACACAATAGTTAAAAAGGCATAACTTTCACATAATAAATCAGATTTCAACGAAACAAAAAGTAGCGATCTTAAAGTTTTATTTACTTTCATAATAAAAGATAAAATTCAAATTTTCAAACTTTTAAATTTTTAAGTTAAAAGTCAAAGTTGACCAAAATTCATTATTTTGGAAATTATTCTATCTAGTCATGTTTGGAATGATAATTCATATCAAAATCAAAGTTTGTATTTTAAAATAACAAAATTATCTAAATTAAATATAGTAAAGTTAAATAAAAATTCAATTAAAATAATTACAAAATACAGGGTTGTTACAACTTTACTTACATTAACACTATTTCCCTTATTTTGGTTATTATTTCATACGTAGATCACAAGTTTACATTTCTTTATACTATCTTATGAAACAATATACATTTCTAATACTTTATTACATTTATTGGAATTAAATTTCCAAATTTAATAGATAAAAAAACTATGACCTTACAGTTATTTCAATTAATTGGGATTGTGCTAAATTAATTATTATAAACTTACATTAACATAATTGCATTAATTTACATTCGGTTACAAATAAATCAATATATTATTTCACACATAAATACAATAATTGCATTTGTTCTTATTATATTCCATTTATAGCTAAGTCATAATATTTGAATTTTAATTAAATTGTAACGTTCATTCAAGTTTATTAAATATTAACTTGCATTAACACGTTTCCTTAATTTACAATCAAATACCGTTAACAATGTTTTATTACATTAATCAATTTTGATACTTTCCTTTATTTCTCATATATAATTACATCCGGGTATAATCTTTTCACTACTTTCATTCAATAGAATTCTATTCAAATTTCAATTTCCTGCAATAACTTATTTGTTATAATTTGCATACCAATAAAATAGGTTCCAATAAATAGGATTTATTAAATTCAACCTTTTTAATTAAGTCTATTTTAATCAATATAGTATTTCATAGGTTACTTCTTAACATTTACTTCATTGCAAATTATAACAATTATATTTCTTTATAAATTTAATTCCAAAATCTTATTATATGACAAATTTAATTCACTAAATTCACGGGTCATTACACTCTCCCCCACTCAAAACTTTTCGTCCCCGAAAAGGAAAAAGAAGAGAAAAGAAGCATTAAGAAATCAATATATCATATTCAAAACATTAACTTTATAAACAATTAAATTTACAAAATTACTTAATTTAGATAAAATATACCAATTTATAGCCATTAAATCTTTTTATACTCAAATTAGTGAAGTTTGGAAAACATTTTCAAAATATTTTCTAAGTCCAAAATTTGAGGAAAATTTTGGCAGAGTCTCCTTTGTACGGAGAGGCTCGAGAGAAAATATAATATCAATATAACAATATACAACAAATATTTTCTAAAATAATATATATCCCAACCCGGGAAAAATAATATAATAACGCTATAAACCGAAATCTGAAAACGTACCTATTAGTCGGGCAATTAACGCTTACTTTATGAAACCAAAAGCAGTAGCAGTTGCTTCCATAACCTGTATCTCACTTACATAATCCAAAAGAGTTAACAATTGTATAAAATGAAATATTTAAGGTTGTTTCAACCACAAACAGCAATCAATACAACAACAATCAATTGCAACAAGGCATACAACCATCATACAAAATCAACACAATTCAATCATTCATTCATATCAAACACAACAAATAGTTGTTCCGGTTCAAACTATAAACTGTACGGAAGGAATAAACTACTAAGTGTACCCTTCACTCAACAGTCTTAGGTGAAACTAAATAGATTATTCATACATTCAAATAAATTTAAAGTATCATTCCCCAAACAACCATAAATCAACAAACAACGATTTCAAACAACAGATCAATTTCATTCTTCTTAATTTCATTTTATACATTTGTCGTTTGATTTCTTTTTATTCATATACTAATTTATCTTTTATTTTACAATTTATTTCTTACAGGCTTCAATTATCCATATATGATGCAAATTTCTTTTATTTGCATTACATTCATTTATTCATTACTTAATTTCACTTATTTACAGTATTCATTTTCCTACTTATTTTACTTATAATTGCTTCAACCACTTTATTAAGTTTATTATCATTTATTTATAATACTTACATTCTACTAAACTAGTAGCATTTCAATTATACTTAAGTTTACAAGACTATAACATCAAATTCCTATTTATTAAGGTGATTCATCGAACCTTTTCATTGTATAAATTTTCTTGTACAATTTTCCATTACATTTTCTTTTAAACATTCTACTTTTAAATATTTGGTAAGTTATATATATGCTTTAAGAATGTAATTGAAAGTTATACAAGTTTTCTCAATTCTTCTAATTAATTAAATGTTCAATAATAATACCCTTTGTTTTATATGTTACAAATTTAAAATTTTCTTTTTTTTAATTTATAACTTAGCATTAAATCTCTTATTTCCTCTAGAGGTTTCAATTATTAATTAGTTACATTCCAATTTCAACAATAATAGAAACTATTAATTTATGGAAACTTAAGAACTAAGTACCGAGTTAAATTTCAAATAGTTTTAAAATAATAGATAAATATATACTTACAATTTATATATCCAATTATATTTAAAACAATTTAAAATTTTATATTTGGTTTATCAAACAAATATGCAGTAAACTACTACAGTGGCCTTCCCACTTCGAAACTCGAAAATGAACATCGATGATGCGTGCACTCATCACCGAAATTATTTTCCAGCGACAGAGAGGGGAGTACAACTTAAATTCTTTCCAGTATTTCTTTAAAACAATTCTTTCAAATTATATAGAAATATTTATATCAGAAAATACTTCTAAAATATTATTGTTATATTCCCAAAATCATTTGAAAGAAATTTTCAAAACCCCGGAACTTAAGTTTTAAAATTTCCAATTTTATTTATTTTATTTTCAATCTTATTTTAACTATTGTTTATAAATTTCATTTCCTAACAACCAATACATTGCAACTAAATATATATATATATATATATATATATATATATATATATATCATTTATAAAAAAATTCTTTATATATATAGAAAATATAATAGGCAAAATTATTTCATTCATCTATATTAAAACCAAATATTATGTCGGTCTGTCCTATTAAGTGTTTAGAAATCCCTATTGATGTCATAGCGTCTCATGCACCAACCAGAATTTATAAATACAAAACGGAACAAATTAACATAATATTAAAACCTTTTTATAACACTAACAAATATGCTCTCTCATATATACACTCAGCGACTCACCATAGGGTATTACTACCCTATTTAAAAAGAGTCTGACCCCACAAAGCTAAGCTTTATCGCTGAACCAAAGTTTTGATACCAGATGTAACATCCCACCTTTTCGCGCGCTTTAAATCGATACACGTGCCAATTCAAACCATACGGAAGGGCGGATATGTTATGGGGTAAATAAGAAAAACGAGAAAGAAATAAAACAAAACAGAATCTCACAGCGGAAGGATAAAATATAATAATCAAATATACAGTTCATGAAGCTGTTTACAAAATATTTGATTTTACTTATACAATATATATCAGAGTTGCACATACCAATGAATAAAATCGATGCAGCGGAATACAGTGTGCAGTGGAACAATATAATATAATAATATAATGTAATCTTCGTCTTCGTCCTCCAGAAATAAAGTCTTCGATCCTGAAATGCTCGGACTGACCCGAGCGAATTGAAAAGACAAAACACTCGAGTCAGACTAAAATATCTTATGTGAGTTAAATTAACAAAAATAAATATGAGTGCAGTAACTCAAGAGGTGTTCGGGATTTACATCTCTTAAGGATCCGTTAAACTATTTACTATGTAGTATATTTCTCTATTATAATAGTGTCTAATTGTAAAATAAACTTACTTTAAAATAGCGTTAAGGCTTTACATTTTCCACCTTAACACGTAATTGTGCCAATAGTCTATACAGTGCCTGCATATCTCCTGATCGGGAGACTACGAGAAGACACTCCATGGGTACGACACAAATAGAAACTCGTAGTAAAGGCTCGGTATGGTAGGTGACATGGCACAACTAGGCAATGTTAGGGTAGATATACCAATTACGCTTCCGGGTCGGTGGTAACGCGTAGCAGCTACTACCGTCCACCTCGAACAACATGCCCAAAATAAAAAATCAAAAGTGGCCACCGAATCAAATCTAAAAGTCAAAGTATAATATCGAAGGGATGTGTCCGATCAAAGGTGCTACCTCAATTAACCCGTCGATCGCTCCTGTTTTAGCCACGTTATGCCAACTCACGGGAGTTAGGTCCACGTATTTACCTCAAAGGAAGCGCCGCCACCATCCTATTTCATTCTGGAATCTCCTCCGCATACACGGTTGTTAAAGTGGTTTTCGGAGTTGGCAGAGAGTGTGACAACTTCCGATCCCGGTCTCTTCAACAACCAAATGTTATTATAACACCGCGGTCTTTTAAAAATAGTTTATACTTTAAAACCAAGATATATTATCAATTTCAAAACCATATAATTGCGATATCATTTCTATTTTAAAACCCAAATTAATATGATATCATTTTATTGCAAATATATCCTTTTCTATAACCATAACTTTTCATAGTTAAAATATTTCTAAACCAAACGCTTGAAATATAGCCTTTCAAAACATAAAACTTTGAATTACATAACTTTGAAATATAACCGCACCACTCAAATGGTTTAAATATAAATTACTTTATATAATAAAATAGTTTCTTCACCTTCACAAATCAATTCCAAATATAGATAAAAATCCAAATAAAACATTTCAATTTATATATATTTCAAAGCTTTACATATTCCACCATTTCAAAGATAATTCTTTAATAATTCCGTATATATCAAATTTAATTGCTATTATTTAGATTTGAAATGTTTACTTAATAAATCCAATATCATTTAAGTAAAACTTTTGACTTCAAACAACTGGATATTCTTTCAATTTATTTAACTTGATATATTCATTTATCTCAACTTTATTATTTAAATCACTTTAAACCAAATCAAGTTATAAGAATCATACCCTTTAAAATCTCCATTTTTATTTATTTTTCAAATCAAATTTTATTTAAGTACAATTTTCAAATAATTCAATTTAAACCAATATCATATTTGTTTTCCAACTTAAATTTCATTTAAGTCATTCAAAAACTCTATATATACAATATCTTAAGTAGGTACTTAACCATATAATATAAAACAATTAAACTCCATTATTAACTTATTTTATAAATCAATTTTATACATAGCTTAAACCAAGAATTTTACCATATATAAAATAATCTTTATCCAATATCTGAATCAATATCTCATAAAACCATATATAATTCTTTACAAAACCATAGAAAATCATTTCAAAATATGTCTATATATAGACTGTGGTGTCTGTATAAAATTTTCTATCCTATGGTCAAGTGATACAGATATTTATCATTTCAATCCGTAATTTAAAATAAAAATTACGGTTATATATCATTTCAAACCGCAATCCCGAATGAAATGAAAATGCATAATAACTTGTAGTTTATAACAATATAAAACACAACGTCCATTCATCCAATATCAACCATCAACCATTTATCACAATCATCATCAAATTCAATCAATAGCATCAATATAAAACGGATAATAAACAACAGGTATTAATAGCAGTTTATATTCAATAATAAATTAAATAACTATTTAACTGGCAGTTTATATGCAATGAATAATTAATTAACAATTTAACTGCCAGTTTAAATGCAATGATATTAAATAGCAATTTAATTTAAATAAATGAAATTAACTGAGATGATGATTTAAAGTATGCCAAATAACCATAATTGAATTTTAAATCATATCATATATCAATTTAACAAACATAAGAAATTTTAGAAGTTGTGAGTGTGTTAAAACACTCACCTTTTGAATTTAAATTCAATTTAAACCCAAAAATTTGACAGTCTCCAAATTCGTCCAAACTAGTGCGAAAAAGTCCGAAATTCAGATTCGATCCTAACAAAAGAAGCTGCGTGTAAAACGGATATCGTATGCAAAAGTTATGCCGATAATTGCGATTGAAATCAAATATAAAAATAAAAGAAAAAGAGAACACATTTAACCTTGGACACGTCACCATCCTTCTCTCTAGAATCGTGCATGCTACCCTAGCCTGTAACCCAGATTCACGCATCACATCATGACGCTGCCTCCCATTTTCATCGCCGCGACTACCCATTTAGCTCGGCCTGAGACCCCCTAGCCTATGCGACCCTCCAACCACCACCATCCACCGTCGATATGCATAAAATCGCGATAACCTCCACAGCCGCTGCCGGTTAAAACATGAATTCTTCTCGAAATTTGTCGTCGATCAGACCATTGATTCGCCAAATGAAAAGCACCGATGAACTCCCCATCGTCCACTCTACAAAACCCAGAAAGAGTTCGTCGATCTGTCGAGTTTGATTTCGACCTGATGAACGGCCGAGACTTCTTCGATTTTTACCGGTCAAACGACAATCCAAGGCGAAAAACGAATGTCACAAGAAGATTACGCACCTCGAGAGCTTCAACATATATATTTTTTGAATTTTTCTAAGGAGTTTGAATTTTCATTAGATTTTGAATTTGCAATTGGATCCAGGGTTTGCAGCCATTGAGGAAGAGGAGCACAAAAGTTTCTGTATGTATAGAGATGAGGAATAGAGGCTGCTAGGGTTTATAACGGAGTTTATATAGGTAGGTTGGAAATTAGAATGGATGGATAAGGTTGGATATACGCGCTAACTCCAAAGTGGCCCAAAAAGTCCGTTTTGACTCCGGAACGAAATTGGGTCAACTCATATATCAAAATAGATATTTTAAAATATTTTAAACGCGATGGAACAAGTTTCAAGTCCAAATTCCATCGTATGAAGAAGTTATGCTAAAAATAATATTTTCAAATTGATTTCAATTGATTTCAATCTATCGATTTCAAGGCGTTTCAAGTCCGTACGATCAAACGACCAGTCCGATCGATACGAAACTTGAAATCCTATAATAATTCACCGTTACGGATCCGATGAAACTAGTTTCGTCGAAATCCGAGTCAGTGGCCAAAATGGCTATTTTTCCATTAATTAAATAAATTTAAAATAAATTAATTAAATCAAATTTTCCATTTAAATTCTGAAATTGACAAACTTAATCACTTTATAATTCTTAATCATTTATACAAAATTTTAAACAAGTTTAGATGTCAATTTAAAGTTGAGTATCTTATCGACTTCGGTATTTTCCTCAGTTCTATTCAAATTCAGAAATTATAAATTTAATTGCCAAAATTTCTATTAAATTAACTAATCATTTTTCCATTCATTATTGTCAAATAGATGGATTTAACATTGGATTCCAAACTATTTACATTAATATCCTCACATTTCACCTAAATTCCCATTTTAAATATTAAATCCATTTAATTGCAATTAAATCCTTTTATTAAATTTTAAATTGCAATAAATTAATAAAGCTTTATTCCATTTCTATTTTCATCTTTATTTCAATTGCATCACATTTTATTCCAATTTTACTGTATTTTCCAAATACGTACATTAATTATTATTTATATTCTTCATTAATTATTTACTTGGTTTTATACTTTAAATTCATTCAAATAAATCAATAAATCTTGATTTACAATCTTTACCTCAACCAATGGTCATATTATAAATGGAATTGTCATTATTTTCAAAAAATTACATAAATTAATGTTAACGTAAAATTTATTTATATTTATTGCAATTGATTTACGAGTTATAATTTAATATACTTCTAAAAGGTTAACTTACAATATTTGTTACCCTTTAACGTTTATTTCACTCATAAGCTATTATTAACAACCAAATGTTGAAATTTGATTTAGCCCAAATTCAATGCATTACATGAATGGGTAAATGATTAAAGTTTTACACTATTGCCCCTTTTCTTTATTTGTATTAATGGTTATGTTTCAAATGTGAAATCTTATTAATTACACACATAAATTAAGGTTTTAAAACCAAACCTTAGTTCCATTCTTTTTTTTCCAATTTATTACTTATGAAAAATTTCCAGTTTCTATTTATTTATTACATACCTACCTTCAGCCTTTGCATTGATTCTCATAAACATTACATTATTGATATCCAAATTTTGATTTAGTAAACCAATTTGTTACAACTTTACTTACATTAACACTATTTCCCCTATTTTGGTTATTATTTCATATGTAGATCACAAGTTTACATTTCTTTATACTATCTTATGAAACAGTATACATTTCTAATACTTTATTACATTTATTGGAATTAAATTTCCAAATTTACTAGATACAACAAACTATGACCTTACAGTTATTTCAATTAAGTGGGAGTTTGCTAAATTAATTATTTATAAACTTACATTAACATAATTGCATTAATTTAATTCGGTTACAAATAAATCAATATATTATTTCACCCATAAATACAATAATTGCATTTGTTCTTATTATATTCCATTTATAGCTAAGTCATAATATTTGAATTTTAATTAAATTGTAACGTTCGTTCAAGTTCATTAAATATTAACTTGCATTAACACGTTTCCTTAATTTACAATCAAATACCGTTAACAATGTTTTATTACATTAATCAATTTAATACTTTCCTTTATTTCTCATATACAATTACATCCGGGTATAATCTTTTCACTACTTTCATTCATTAGAATTCTATTCAAATTTCAATTTCTTGCAATAACTCATTTATTATAATTTGCATACCAATAAATAGGATTTATTCAATTCAACCTTTTTAATTAAGTCTATTTTAATCAATATAGTGTTTCAATGGTTAATTCTTAACATTTACTTCATTGCAAATTATAACAATTATATTTCTTTATAAATTTAATTCCAAAATCTTATTAATATAACAAATTTAATTAACGAAATTCACGGGTCATTACAGAAATAAACAATCTACTAACCTAAGAAACAATACAAAATAATACGTTAATTAACTTTTATAAAATTAGATAATTATAGAACATATGAATTAGTTAAATTTTTTCACAACCAATTTATATACATTTTTTTCTCATAATCCAATTTATATTTATTTATTAATACACACATACATACATACATATACATATACATACACACACACACATATATATATATATATATATTAGTTATAACTTAATGATGTTTATATTCATACATGGTTATTCTTAAGCACAAAGAATGGAAACATTATAAAATTTGGTACAATATATTACATTATCAAAGTGAGGAATAACAAACAAGTTGAACTATTAGGAACAAAAAACAAAATTCTTATATAAACACAAATTAATATCATTATTAGAGTGAACACTCAAATATATATATAAACTGTGCACTTTTATTGCTCCAATTCTTTAAGCACCTATCAAATATATAAGTATATTAATGAAGTCAGAGCTGCAATAAATGAGGCAATACAAAGACTTACCCAAAGAAGATAAACAACGGCACAAGATCAATTATTTAAAGCATATAAATTACATTGTACAGACTTTAATAAAAGCAGACCTCACAACTGTCATATATATGTATATATTCAAGTGTACATATATCATCATATATATACTCCTTTACTATTAGTATAAAAATATATATCCACCTTCCTGATTTAGGACTATACGCTAATAATTAACTAATAGTTATTGGTATTTAATAAAAAAAGATGAAACAAACATACCATTTTATGTTCTACTACAGCGTGACTTGTACATCCAGTACGATGACCATAGTTGTACAATGATCTGTTTATTTTGCATATATCTCTTCTTTCCCTTACACTCGGTTTTGCTTCATTTTTCACAAACTCATTCCAATCTCCTTGGGCGATTGTTGGTGGATAGTTTTTCAACCTCCCTTCGTCATTATCTAATTTGTCATAAATGTTTGTCCTCAATTCGCTCTTGTGTCTCCTAAATAACTCGACCATTTTTTTTAAAAACAAGTCCTTTTTATCTGGCTCTAGCTCGTAAAATGTCTATGAAATTAAGAGTTGTTTACGTAAAAAGGAAGCGATGTTCAATTCTAGAAAAAATATACACTATTTCAAAATAAAACAAAAGGTAAAGGCCAGTAATAACACCTATCACCTATGACACTAAATTATAAAATAAAAAATAATTAATTATGTAGACAGAAAGAATAATGAAGTCAAATTTGTGTCTGGGTATTACTCATGCATTATCGATCAACTTATTGTTTACTGCCATTATTAGTTGCTATTATTTGCTAGTCTTTGTAAAGCATAATTTTAGTGCTTGTCTTGTGATAGTGATACAGTCTTTATCATTTTCTTTTGTTATATGACCAGGTAAAGGTTCAAGCCGAGTCTTAAAAAGATCAGTTCAAAACTTTTATTAAACAACAAAAGTTGTTGTGTTTTGACTAGTATTATACGAACCGTGTAGTAAATTGGTTTCCAATTAACAATATTCCTGGTTTATATTCATTCGAATCACATTCATGCATCTAGAAAAAGTTATTCATTTCAGTAAAATCCGAGTTGCAGCATGGGATAAGTAAAAGAATGCAAAGTAATAATCAACTGTCTGGCATAAAAGAATGAACAGTTATTTTTCTATACAAAATCAATAAATCTAAAGATTCTAGAAGTAAAACTAGGTAGTAATGAAAAAAAGAGATCTATTTACATCCAAACTTTCATCTTCTTTACCAATATTATTCCCCAAACACCTACTAAATCCGAACTCCTACAACACAGGCAAATTCAGATCAAACTCAACAACCTCCCTTTGACCAGTTTCTGGTTTTCTAAGCCCAGATCCAATAACACCAGCATAGTGACGTCATTTATCAGTTTCTGGTTTTCTAAATCTTTCTTCGGTACTAAATAAGGGTGTAATGATAATTATTTTGATGTTCATTTGTAAAAAACAACTAATCAAACCGACCGTAGGGAGGTTTGTTTACTATCACTGGCCAATATCAAATACTTTGAAGCCCAAAAAAACATGGGATCTGTTTCACTGCGTTTCCCTGTTTTCCTCCCTTTGCTTTGCATTTCAAAATATCTACCGAACTTCCTTCTAATTTCAAATAACAAATCTAACAGCTTTTAACTCCCAGGTTAATGCAGTATTGACCCGGGTCCCAAATCAATGTCGCCTTGCCTCCTCAGTATCCAAAGCTTCGACCATCCTCCTCGGTACGTGAATCCACTCTCAAATTAATGCATCCGCGACTCCTCGGTTCCTGAATTTGCTGCTATGAAATCGACCGCTATAATAATTGCTGCTATGAAATCGACGCTGCTCGCCTGAATTTGCTTCTCGAATCTCGAACCTTAACTGGTAATTTTGCTTCACGTTTTGATTTTACTGTTTATGCATATTCTGTGTTTTGTTTTTGGTTAAATTCAATTCGATTCCTTTTTGGTTAGAATCGACTAGTAATTCTGAAAATTTACAATTTTTTTTTACTGTAAGTTAGCAGGACGGGATTCTAACTTAATGCCATCTCGCCAATAGTAAAAAACGAAGCAAGATAGTCAGAATCTCAGGGTTCCAGACGAATTTTAAACCATGGTGTAGGAGCATTACGACATGCGCTTTTGCACTTAACGATGACACGCGTAGATTTTTTTCTATAAATGTGTAATATATAATTTAAAAATATAATTAAGATACAGCTGATTGACTCGGTTATAGTATAAGAAAAATTAGCATTTTAACTTATGAAAGATTTGCATTTTAAATAGGTCATGAGCGGTTTTAGGTATAAAACCTATTGACTCGGTTTTAGTACACATAAATTTGCATGTTAATTAAGGCATGAGCAGTTTAATAGAAAATAGCAAATAACAAATATACCGTGCGCTATTTGTTCACTTTTGTAAATTTTTCATTTTTTTATATTATAACAATAAATGTGACAAAAGTAGTTGTAATTCATGATTACATAAATATCAAATCACTAATCTACGATCGTCGCTATTATTTTATTAAAATTTTCAATTTTATTTAAGTGTTGATTGAAATGTACATTATACTTTATACTGTAAATTATCAGTTGGTGCCTTCTATTCAAATTAAAAACTCTAGAGTCATGCTTTAAAATTCTTAACACTGTATCCTGAAGTAAATCCGTTTAACAATTTATTTGTTTCTTCTATGGATTTATCATCTTCATCATCTTTATTTTTTTCTTAATAGAGATCGACAATGTAAATTGTTGTTTTTTATAAATTTCTATGTTATATTGTAACTTTGTTAAATTTAATATATATTAGATTATTTTAATATATCTTTTGATGTTGGTTACGAAACTTTTTTTTCAATTTTTTAATGTAAATTTTGAGTTCATTTAATTCAATATTTTGGCATTATAAAAACTAGACTTATCAAAACAAACTTCTTCATATTGGGTGAATGAAAAAAAGTGATATATAATATGAAAACATGTACATTTTATATGCTTATACATTAAAAGAGATGAAAGTGTATTTCTACTATTAAGTCTTTCGTCTAGTTAAGCTGGTATTAAAAAAGGACTCTATTCACATTCGAATATATACAATAGCATCATAACATTTGATAATAACAGATCATAAACTAAAATATTTATTCTAGATTGAATGACTAATTTTTCATGCAAAATAAATTAGAAAATATCATTTATTATGCACCAAAATTTGGTATCTTATATTGGATATTTCTTTTGTATAGTCAAAATAAACTAGTCCATAAGGTCATTTTTAATATCTTTGTCAAGTAGCATTTTCGATGAATGAGATGTGGAAATTTATAATAATTTATCAAGTAAAAGAACTTTGCTTTCAAGTGTTCATTCAAAAGTATTTAAGAGAAAATGTTGTTTTTAGCCTCTATATTTTTGGTTTTTCATTATTAAAAACAAAGTCCAATATTGCAATCAATCAAGTAATACAAAGTAAAAAAAGCATTATATAGGGTAAATAACATCGCTGGCAAATTTAAAATGAATTCTTTAAGGACAGAAAGCATCAACCTATTAATATAGCTAGAGAAAAACAAGTATTATATTTTTTGTCATTTTTCAATAAACGGTTTTGATTTATTGAAGATATATGATCAGTTAGTGTATCATGTCCCAGTTTGTGTCATTCAATGTTTATCTGAACTTTTGTAAATGTACATACCTAAAATAAACAATCAAAATTGAGCGCTATTTTAGGCTATTTTGCGCTTTGATAAAATAATGCGCTCTTTTGCGCAATAGATGACACGTGCGTTGTTATAAGTAAAATAGCGCACACCCTACGCTATGGATAAGTTTGTGCTATAATGCGTGCTATGGTAATTCTAATTTAAATTTAGTTGAGATATAATCAGGCTTGGCTCCGGACCTAGGCCACCTAGGCGGTTAAGGCGTGAGCATATTCAGATATATATTGATATATAATTTTGCCTATGGCGCTAAATTTTTAGGGCCCCAAAATTTGGATAATCAGTATATATATTATATATAATATGTTATTCATTTATAGTTAATATTGTGTTTGACTCAGTGGTTGGATGTGTGTGGTACTATTCAAGCAACCCGGGTTCAAGCACAAAGCTGTAAAAAAGCACGCTTTTGTTTTATTTGAAAGGAAATTAAATATTTTGTTGTTGTAGACTTAAGTTGAATGGCTTTTCGACTACTTTTTTGGTTCGTGATGAGCTTATGAAGTTTTGTTTTCAAAATTGCGTGTATTTGCAATTTTTAATCGCCAAAAAACTATGTAATAGCAATTTTTAGCAACAGTCTTAGCAGGGAAAAGAGAAAAAAGCGCAAGGCGCAAGCCTTTACTTTTTTGCGCCTTTTTGCATTAACTACTTGTTTGCTGCTTTATAACACCTTTGAGGCCCCCTAAAGTTGATTTCATTGGAATTCAGTTTTTTACATTTTGGCTTGGACCTCCAACCACTCAGGGTCGGGCTTGGATATAATTGATTGGCTCGGTTTTAATAGATGAAAAACTTGCATTTTAATCAAGGTATGAGCGGTTCTAGTTAAAATATAATAGTGATTTACCAAGTAATAGAGTATACAATTCAAGTTTTAGTTAAGATGTGAGCATATTTAGATATATCGAGATGTAATTTGGATTTAAATGATATTTTGAAAAGTTTACGTTTATACAAAAAAATTGACACTAAAAGGTATCGTAATAGACCAATTTGAGTATAATAATAAATTAACATAATAAGGTAGGATGAAAGAACAAAAGCACATAATTTTTCATTCCAGTAAACGAATATGGACTCAATACAATTACTACTTTATTTAGATCAACCAATGGTCCTACATGAAATAAGGTTTTGAAATATAGAAGGGAAATATGAGCTATAATTATTTCAGTTGCCAAAGAAAATTCGGATGATCATTTTATGTTTGTCTTTGATGTCTTTACTTCTGTATTTACAATTATAAATGCCAATGAAACACTTGCTTTCAGCATATAAACCAACACATATCATGCCATACATATGCAAGCATGCTCTTAGAGATATTCCAACATACAAATGTACAATGGACACTATTTCTCATCATATTTGGGAAACAAAACTCCAATTTTCTTCTCCGAAACCAAAATATGAAGAAAAATAAGCAACAAAAGCCATAAAGAACACTTAGACTTGATTTTGATTTATTCTTTTTAGGAATAAATAGACGACTGCTTGTTAGCTTCTATCCTCATATCAAAATGAAAATAATGCAACCATGGAATATAACCTGACATTTGATTTTCCAAAAGAAAACCAAAAGGCTATTTTACATAATACTTCCAAGTTTGGTTTCAGAATTGCATGAACTTTCTATTCAAATACTTATTGAACAAATTTATAATAATAATAATAAGTAAAATAGAAATAAAGATAAAATAAGTAAATTAATAATAATAATAAGTAAATAAAGATAAAAATATATATGTACATATATACATAAAAGAGAAATGATGATAATAATAATACCAATAGTGATGATGGTACTAATACTAATATTGGTCAAAGATCAAACCTACGTCTTAGGCTCATGTTCTCCTAATCCTATAATTTAAAACTTATAAAATTCAACGCTCATGGTTCAGGTACGTAAATCGCTAACTTCCACGCGCTCCGGTCCATCACCAGCTCTTCGGATATACTTCAATCCTTCAAATCCTTTTTTATTACTTCTTCCCATGTCAACCTTGGTCGACATCTACTTCTCTTTGAGCATTCAACGCGGCCTATAATTCCAACACGCATAGGTGTCTCGGGCGGCCTCCGTTGAAGATGTCCAAACCATCTTAAGCGATGTTGAATAACCTTGGTCGACCTCTACCTCTCATTGATTTATCCAATGATGAAAATTGTTAAATCGAACCAAAACCGAAAACCAATCGAATTAAGTTCTGTTGGTTCGATTGGTTATCTGATTTAAACGTATTTATAACGATTCAGTTTGGAATATTTATTGTAATTTGAAATAAAACCTCTATATGTGATTAAAGCATACTTATGCTTTTTAATAGTAATTTGGGCACGTATATGAAGAATTTTTTTATTTAGATCACCAAACTAATCTAAAAATTATTATACCATTAGTAATTTCGAAAATATAATAAAAGTTTTGGTTAATTTGGTTGAACCTATAACCAAACTATTTTTTTTTATGGGCCGATTATAAATCAGTCTACTTTCAAAATCAAACTAAATTGACCGAAATGAATTGGTTTGGTTGGTTTATTTGGTTTAACCAAAGTATGCTCACCCCTAGAGTTGGAAGATACATTTTGTGGCCCTTAAAAAATTGAATACACTTGCTCTTGGACATCCTTCTCTCTATTTTAGAAAGTTTAGCCGTTGTCCATTGGTTTAATCGAAAGTTTTTGTTGCTGATTTTTTTACTATAATTGATTAAATTCATGTTTTCTATCTTGTACGCAAAAGTTGTAAAGATGGACACATGCAAAAGTTATAAAGATAGACACATACACTGTTTTGCATAGTTATTTGCTTTAGATATGCTTCCATTGTTTAAAGCTTGTCAGTCCAAAAAACACGTTGAAAATTTTCGTATAGTAGGAATAAAATTGATTAATTTACCTTTGGTGATTTTGATTTGATTGGTTGTTTTCCAGACTTTGATGTAGATGCCATAGTTTATTGTATAGAGGTGCTCTGCAAATAAAATAAAATGATGAGCACTATGTTAGAAAAAAAGTTGATTCAACAGTGCATCGTTTTGTTTACCGAGATGTGAAATTTCCAAAAAATACAAATACAGTTGTTAATTCGTTGATCAAAGAACAAATACTCTTAAAACGAGTTTATGATACATTTCCAACTAACAAGATGATTTGATGAATATAATTTTTTTTTTTGGAAAAGTAACAGCCAGATATGCCATACTTCACTTTAAACTATAAGACCATATATTTTGAATAATACCTTAATGTACATAATTAAGGTTTTAAGAGTGCTTTTTGGAGAGGTAAATTTGACTGTTATATGTGATGTCTATTATCATAAAATTGCACACCAAGTTTTGATGAAATTCAGGTCTATATAACATTCAATTCTAATGTATTAGCCAAATAACCAAGCAGTGATTCATGTTATAGCCAGATATTTGATCATATGTTGAATGTCAAGTTCTACTTCTACTTTCATGGCAACCAAACCTCAAGTTCTAATTTTATTACTGCTAACAAAAGTAGCAGAAACAATAGTCAAAGAGCAATGTATGTTTGGAAAAAAATCTAAACTTGTGAATGAATAATCAAGGTCAATGAACATTAAATATAATTTGACATTGAAATAACATTGAGCAAAAGCAAACATAAACTGGTATTGCAAAGCTGATATGTGACTTCAAACATGAACTGATATTGTAAGTGGTGAAGCATACATAAACATTAGAAGGGCAAAGATAAAAAAGAAAAATTAAATGTGTCATTTAAATTCAGAAATTCTTAATTAGAATTGGACAGTTGAGGAAAAATAAAAAATGCTACTATTCGAGTATTATGCTGAGGTCACTTAATTAAATGAAGTAATGTTATTTGATGCCTAAAAGGTTAAAAAATAACTGTTGATGATGTAATCTTAAATATTTTGTTTGTAGGAAATTTTAAGCAGGTGACTGAAAATTGCAGTTGGTCGGCATCCCTAAGGCCATAGACTGATATTGTGGTATTCTACTACTGGCAAGGCATTTAACCTTTTATTTTCAAGTTAAATATTTGTATATTGTCTGGTTTTATTAGAAGCTCAAAAAAATCTTGTACAATAGCAGGTTATTGATGCTTCCGTTGAAGAAGCAAGAAGGGGCAACTTATAGAAAGGCTTCAAGTGTTTTGGAATTAAGATCGTGATGAAGTTTATCACAATTATCTTCTCATATTTTCATATCAAGCGGCAAGGGGTCATTCTCATCATATTATCTTTTGATTTATCTGAGTGTACAGTGGAAGAATATTAGATATGTATTAGAAATATGTAAAATTGTGTAACATGAACTTTGTTTCTATCTTGTTGGAATATGTAATTGTACCCAAAGTCACTAATATTGCAGTGTTGTGTCTTTTTACATTTTTTAGCATTGCGAGGATGGTATGTTTTATGTTGGCGTTGTAATTTATGCAAGGCAGATTCGAAGTAGCAACAATTGCAATATAAACGCTTTACTGCATTTCAATTGCCACTAGTACAAAAATAGTTCAAAAGGAAATGGTTTTGAAATTTACCAGTTATGTTATTTGTGCATGGTAACTTTAAAAATAAATTCTTACGGGGATATGTTTGTCTTAGATTCATTGTTTGTGAATGAAATTTTTATTTTGTGATTTTTTTCCTCTCCATGTTTGATTGGAATGTTTATATAAAGGCATCTTCAATGCAGTTGAATGGATTATATATAAGCTTGACGTTATTAATTAAAATTTCACCCAAAGTGTTAATAAAGAATAATAAATCAGTCTTATGTGGCGAACAATATGAGAAACATAATCAAATTACAATGTCTAGTTGCGGTCCAATGTAAAATCAGTGACGGCGAATTAATTTAAATTATTATATAAACCGTTTTAAGCAAATTAATTTTAGAAATTGATTAGTTACATGTAACAAATTATTATTTGAAGGACTTTATGCTTACAATATTGATTACATAAATTGTTTTTTACATCTTGGGCACATACACTAAATTACCTGTTATATGCTTTGTGCATAGAAGTTCAATGCTTTTAAAATTTGTTAATACGAACTTGGTGTATCTATGTATGTGTGTGTGTGTATGTATATATATGTATGTGTGTGTATGTATATGTTTTCGCTTTAGGCAAAAATAAATTAATAAACTTACTTCAATTTTAGGTCTTCCTGTAAACTCATTACAAATATAAACCTGATTTTTCATTAGAGCAAAAATTTGTATTCGCACATTTTTTAAGTGTGCAAGCAAAAAAAAATTCTGGTCTGTGTCTGCGAGTATAAAAAAAAATTAAAGAAAAATTGTGTTTGATTAGGCTTTTTTTCTCTCTATAGCCTATATAGTATATAATAAATAAATATACTATATTTATGGGTACTTAGGCATATCCATGGGTACTTTTAGATGCGGATAGTGCCATAACCGCATCTGAAATCGTTTTCGAATGTCGGATATCGCGTCCGCGGATATCGGATAATTATCCTATCCGTTAACGATCAATAAATTAAGAAATATAAATGGAAAATTTTGGTTTAAAATAAACTTTTTTCAACCCCATTGATTATAAGCGTTAAAAATAAACAAATATAATAGTAATAAATAGTTATAAACAGTTAATATGCATTTAGTGCGTATAATATAAACTTATGATTTAATAAAATAATAAATAAATATTCAATATACTAAAATACACATAATTTAAACTATAATCTTGAAAAACACCGAACGGATAATTTTCGAATGCGGATGTCTTCGTACCCATATCTGCACCCGTTTTTCCGAACATCGGATACTTATCCGCTTTTCAGATGCGGACGCGAACGGATTTTGGATTTTTCGGGTATCCATCGACAGCCCTATTGTTAGTGCTATCTTCAATTGTTTTCTCTTGCATATATTTATTTATTTTTATTTTTTTGAAATGGTACTTTATATACAATAAATCATTGGGACAACATATCTCATGTCAATAAACGTTCGAAAGCAAGTTTCGAACTTGTGACCTCTTGCATATATTTATATAAGGCATGCAAAACAGAATATAGACAAAGAGTCCAGTATATTTTCAACTCATGTTTAAACAAGTGCAAATTACAGTTAACATACGTTTGTCGTTTAAAGATCTAGAATAATAAAAAATAAGCGTTTGTTAAGTTAACATTTGTTTTGCTCATTTGATATTGTATTTTGTTCAAGAGTCCAGCATCATGTTTAACTAGTGTGAACCCGTGCTTCGCACACGGTTATTTTTAGAAAGATTGATCTGCGATCTAAATGCAACAAAGCACAAGGTGGCTATTTATAACAAATCTATATAAATCGTAGAAAATAATATGAAATACCAATCCAATATAAGGAGGATATTGTTTTATCCTTTAAGAACTTTTTATCATGTTTATTGTTCATTATATAAATGCTATTTTTTGAGATTTGTTTTGAAATATTAACAGTTTTAGTAACTTTAGCAATTGTATTGTTTTCTGACTGTTTAATAATTAGGAAAATGCAACAGTGGTTGATACAATAAGCAGTAATGTGACAATTTTGTAGCAGTATAAATGTTGTTTGGAGTTATAAGTTCTTGCATTTTTTTCTTTCTGATTTTTGTTTTACATGGCTATTGCTTATCATGAAACTTGAAAAGGCCATTGAATTATTACGCAAAGCCCAAAATAGATTGCTGCATTTTTTTTCATGAACATATGATTGCTGCGTCATTCCCATTCTCTGCATAAATAATTCATTCTTGTTAAACATATTACAACTAATACAAGTAAACTTAACAGAGAAAAAACTTTGATCATCAAACAAGCAAGTACCACCGGTTATGCGTGCAGTATAAGGACCGATCTCGACTCAACATGTTCCAACATAAAGGAGACAACCAATGGTCAGGAATCATGAAATCTGTTTGCATTCCTGAAACAAATGACAGCTTCCACTAAAAAAAGAAACCGTTATTTAGTAGCAAGAACTAAAAAGTTAACCTAAGGGGTTATGTTAGTTTCAGTGCAAGGCAAATGCAAGTGACCTGATGATATAGTGCTAGTCAGAATAAATAGTAAAAGACAAAGCTACCACATAGGTAACCGGTGGATCATACACGCAAGACGCTAAAAGTTAATATGAGTCAGCAGCAAAAAAATTAGAATATAAGAATAAGTCATGTTAATGGTTAGTACTCATACTTCTGATTGAAAATGTGATCCCCAGCCATTAGAATTAGCAGCTGCTACATTTGAAAACAATCCACCGCCATGAAGAAGGCTACCATGTTCAGCACCACAATGCACTAATGATAGTTTTAAACCCAATAATACAAAAATATTATTTAATGTAATATGGGATAGCGAACTCTGCACATCATGGTAAATGCTTTTTTCTTCTTCTTTTGTTGATGTCGCTTGGAAGTGTATAATTTGCAACAATAAAAAATGCCTTATTTCACATTTTCCGTGTTTAGAATTGTAATGAAGCTATTTTATTATTATAGTCATTAATAACAAGTATGCGTATGATGTTCATATTTCTTCCCTACATGATATTAGTGTTGTAATTTGGTAGATTGGATCAAAAAGTGAAAGTCAAATTAGACATAATTGTTCATCATTTGCAACATATACCTGAAATTCATAATTATTCACCAACTTATGGCTTATGAATTTCGTTTGTATTCCACAACACAAGAGTTATAAACTTATTCAATGTAAAGAACAAATGTTACGTAATACAACCAATGGATTAGCTCTTGCATCTCTTATTTAAGTGCTGATAGAGTAGGTTACGTGGTTTGGTGATTGAGGTCATGGTAGTTTTCAGCTGCTCTT
The DNA here is from genome assembly GCA_030765085.1 of Allium cepa. Lineage (NCBI taxonomy): Eukaryota > Viridiplantae > Streptophyta > Magnoliopsida > Asparagales > Amaryllidaceae > Allium > Allium cepa. Next base: position 562,910,089 of record CM060938.1, read on the forward strand.
TTCCTTGCTACAGTCTGTGTAGAATGAAGAACTATAATTATACCTCTGTGGAGTCCAGTTTTACAATACAAAGATTAACAAAATTGTTGATTAGAGGAAATGATCAATATTGACTTCCAACCGCCTAAGATGAGCAAATTATTTTTTCCATTAATATTGCTTAGATTCTTAGTTTGTACTCAAACTTGTTTGATAGTGTATTTCAAATAGCTTCATTTCTGGGGGTTTTTTCAACTATTGTCTTAGTGTTGCTACATAATATTATAGTCTATTAGATGTGGTAGAGTAGTATAGTTATTGGTTTACACAGTACATGTTACTTATAACAGATTCATTGCCTTTAAATGATTTATGCATCTCTCTGTCATTGCCCCCCCCCCCCCCCCCCCAAGTCCATGTTATGACTGAAATGTGTACAACACATCAGTTGTTCATATGTTATACTATTGCTTTAGCACTCACACTGATTTCAGGCAAGATCTGCACTATATGTCCATATTATGATAGAGGCATCAATATATTCTTTGACCATAACTTAATTATATAAAAATGAAACGTGGGTCTTGATCTCCTTTTTTTTAAAAAGAATTCATGGAATTAAATCACTAATTCTCCTCCAAATTCTGGACGTCTTTCGGAGGTGGTTTGCCAAGGATCTAAGCTTTAATGCAGTTCCTATTCAACACGTCTTCTCCAAGTAGTAGAAGCTTTATACCACGTAGTCACACTATTTTAATTCCATTTTATAACTCTTATGAATATTCCAAAACCCTACCTTCGGACATGCCCTTATATTCACGTTGTGTTGATTGCTTGAGTTTAATATCAGGTTTAAAAATATGTGTTTGTGTTGTGCTTTTTATAAACCAATTTACCGATTTCATTGTAACTCTTGCTAGAACAGAATTAATGTTTCGATTAATTATAATATAGACTACATTGGTTAAGCTGTTGTTTCGATTGTGATCCTGTTGGAATATAATTGATGTTTCTTGTTTCATAAAAGATGGAATAAATAGATTCTATTATTTATTCTACTCTGTGTTTGTTATAAGAGTCTATTACCGATCCTTCTTTTTTGATGGCTTGTGTTCGGACTATTTATGAATTAGGCACCTATTTTTGTTCATAGACTTTGTTCACTATAGTTTGTATTTCATTAAAAAAAACTTTTACTTTTGCTTATTTTGTCAATCTAAGGTTGGTGCCTACTCGTTTGCACACATATTTTGATATAATGTTATGAAGGTGTGCTACTCAGTGATTATTCAGCTATTTTTTTTCATTGCACAACATATCTTCGGCAGATGTATTGCATTCAATACTTAGTAACTGTCTTGTCAATCTATGGTTAGTGATGATTATTCCTCACGTATGTTCTGAAAGTTAAGTGATCGTGCTAATCGTATTTTACTTGTGATGATGTTTTTGGTGTTTTTTCTTACAGAAATGCGGTATGCGTATTGCATCTTTGCTTAAATGCAATATAGATAGCACATATACATATGGGATCTTTGAGTCAATCAAAACATATAAGTCATGTTTTGAAACTGCAAATTTCAGCATTTGTAGTTTTTTACATAGCATTTTTAACATAAAAGGTTTGGACAATTCTAAGTCTGCATGCACCATTGAACCTAGAAGCATGAAATAACTAAAGAAAGAAAAACCACATTACTTGTTTAAAGTACAAATTTGTTAGTTTTTTGGCGTTCGCTTGAAAATTACTATTAGCCAATCGCTATATGCTATTTAAGTTACGTTATATATTGTCAAAAGAACAAAATATGAACCAATTCTTCATCTTTCAAAGTGCTATTTTTGACGGCATGTACCAGCTCAGAAGTTCAAAAGCCTTTTCTGTCAAATGCAGAGAACCTCCCATGCGATTCAGTTATATCTATGACAGTAAGTGATTACTAATTGCTTTTTTTTTATATTCTTATTTTTTGTTTCTAATAATTCAAATAATTTTTTATCCAACATCCTATCATTACGTGTTTAATTGTTTAATTGAAGATAGTGTAAAATTACAATATATATTTGTTTTTTCTAAAATTATACAACCAGACGGTCGGTTTTTCCACCGTTATGCGGTTATGCTAGTAATGATCTTGTAAGCAAATTACTAGTTAGTGATAAAGCTTTCAGACTTTTGAGCTTACTTGGAATATTTCCAGTAAAATTGTTGTGGCTCAAGTCAATATAAGAAACAGAAGACAAATAGCAGACAGAAACAGGTATCTCCCACGAAAATTTGTTGTGAGAAAGGTCAATGTAAATAATGCCTTTTGATTGTGAAAAAATCAGACTAACAAATTTTCAAAATGAGATTAATACTTCAATCGGTTCGATAACAGAGTTTAATAACCTTGAAAATTGTTCGTGAATTCGAGGATATTATAAAATTCATATTGCTTTAAGTGTGTTCATCGGATTTCCATGTTGAAAGTTTGTTTAACAATTTCCAAAATTCTTTTATGTGTCTATGGATATGTCCAAAAAGTTTTAACTAGAAAAAATAAAAATAAAAAAAGAAGGAAGGAATACTGATAATAATAAAAACAGCTAATAATGATGTAAATAATCAGAAAATTAAGTAACTATCATGCGAATAAAATGATGTAAATAATATTAAAAAAACAGCTAATACTGATGCCTTTTTTCAAAAACAACTAATAAAATGAATTCGGTAACTGTGAAACTTACCAGTGTTTTTCCAGTAAGTAATGCATAGTGGAAAAAATAATTAATCTTGGAATGAATACTGAGTCAATTTTTCAGAAAATAAGTTATACACATGATGAACGAATACATACATATATATAATTAAATGAATTAATGTGATATATGTGCATATGGGTTGCTAGTCACTTTTATGATTCAATCAGGGCTATTGAAGAGGACATCAATGGAAAGTGTGTCTTGCTCGAGTAAAACTTCAAATAAAATATATGAAATATATATGTATATAGATAGCTTCAGATGTGGGATGCCTTGCTTTTATATTTCGAAGTACTTTTTTTTTGGACACACACTCAACTATAAATTATTTGAATGACTTCATATCATGTAACATGCAAATTGACTAACTTACAAAATACATAAAATGATATTCATAGTGGCTCTTAGCTGCATGGATAGCTACCTGCACATGCTTTCTGTTACCAAAAGTCGGGGGAGAAAAAGTAGATATATTGTTTAATTAAATCATATAATGTATATGACTGAAATAAAATGAGAGATTTTTTTTTGCAATATAATGTACAGTCCTAGGTTTATTAAAGAATAAAAATAGGCTGTAACTAAACCAAATTAGCTAGAAAAAATAAAATGACGTGAAGCTATAAATTTCATTTGCATTAATCAGAACAACAGCAGCAAATCCAGTAATGCATAGTGGGAAAAAAACAATTCGATTTTAACTTACCAGCAATTCTTTCCAAATGTCGATCTTGTATTTTGAGGGTACTTTATCCCAACTTTCATGTGAGATCGTCACATGAATTCGTACTAATTTACTAATTCGGCTGCTTACTTTTTCAGCATTTTTTTCAAATGGGAGCACCTAATGTGTTTATCTCAACTTTCTCGAAAGATGAAGAGGATAACTATGTAATTGAATGGATTGATGCTTCTGTAGGTTCTAACATTGTTACTTTCTTCTGGATAGTAATCAAAACGACCAAAATCACCTATTTCGAATAAAAAAAAGAGAAATTTCATGAATTTCTTTCTCTGTAGAAAAGCGAGACAGTAAAAAAAACAGTTTTCATGCTATAGTAACCACCGGTATCTTTTGACTGAAGTTTCAAGTAGATAGTATATCAGGGACGAATATAAGTAGTCATAGTTTGATAAGCATATTCGTCTTTTACAGCTAGTTGAACAGTCCCATCAAATTCATGAACTCTATTATATAGGGATGACTGCATATTTATTATAGAAAGAAAGCCACAATCATAAATCTGGAGTAAATGACAATGGTGAAAAAGAATACTAGATATTTCGAAGATTTAATACATTTATTTAAATAAATATGTATGTATTCAAGTTAGCAGAAACTTCAAACACAACTGTCTACTATCCCTTAACTTTCCATTCAATTGCAAAGAATGATGCTGGCTTATATGGGCGTCCCATAATTTTTGTTCCCAGCCCAAATACGGGCTAGTAAACAAAAATAGTTATTCGTTAACATACTAGCAAAATGCAGACAACTTCAATGGGTTTGGAACCTAGATCTGTAAAACTAATAAACATTGAAGCCAACCAAGCCACCCTATTAAACACTTTGAAATCTTTTATAGTCGGTTTTTTAAATATACACGACAACAGTGCATTTAATTTTGCCCTGTGGGACAGAGCCATTAAACGTAAAACAACCAAGAGGAAAACTTTTCACTATAAGAACATGAATTTTTATTTTATTGATTGAAGGATAAACAAAAATCCATATGGCAGAGCCATCAAATAAAAAATGAGAAATACTTGAAATTAGCAAAAATAATGTCCATACACAACAAACATTACAAACGTTGAATACCCATAGTTGAAGAAATTCTAAATTTAGTTATACTTGTAATTCAACTAAGAAATACATCTTATATTAACATATGAATTTTATAAGGTCTTCTAATTTTTTGTTGTCGTCAAAAGTAGATTGATAGACAGCAGGAAAGTCAATGTCATCCACATTTATAGTCAACCGTTTTGGTGTGTGTAAAACCACAAACCATCCTTTTTTTAAAATCTTTTGAGTAGAACACTTGACTCGCTTCTGATACCAGAATAAATGGCTCATCATTCACTCTATCTTTCATCTTTATTTTCTCTAAGTTAACTGTAATCAAGTTTGAAATAGGATCTATCTTGCAACCATTGACCATATCTTCGACTTTTACCCAATCACAATAAAAAATAGTTTGCTTGAAGTCAGTTTAATCCAGCTCAGTTATCTGTTGAATAATTCCATAATATGTTGTTTCTGTTTCCTTGTAATTTTTATCATTTCCGCTTGCTCTAAATTTTGTAATCACTCTCATACAAACACCACTGTCTTGTGTTACCATCCATTCTTCGTAAGTTTCCGATAAAATGTAAATCAATACACTTGGTACTTCATATAACGACGCGTCTTAAACTTTGGCCCATTCACCAATCACCAAAGAGTTGAATCGACATCATTGGTCTTCATCAACTAAAAAACATAATAAGCGAAAAGCATGATCTTGACAGTGTATGATCCATTTAAATACACATGAATACATAAGAAAATGTAATACCTCATCATATAAGCAAAGAGTAAAAATTTGATAAGTTTCCATGAAAGTAGCCCTACTTCGAGATTGAGATTTAGTACTTTTCACATAGATGTTATACCTCCTGCGATAAACACATTTCAAAACATATATATGAGTTAATTTACAATGAGAATTCAGGATAAACTAATGAACTTACTTCTCACATTCATCCAATCTATTGTGCTTATTAAGGGTCCATCTACGAACTTGTTCAAATTGCACTTGGGCTAAGGCTATATCTTTACCACTATCTAGAGGCATCTCACCAATAAACACATCATCCTCATCTAAAAATGCTTCATGAGTATGTTTATTGGTGTCATCACCTTCTTTTGGCATAAACTTCATGCAGTAATAACTAGCTTCTTGTACAATATATCCCATCTGCAATAGACCCTTCAATATATCTTTCGTTGCTCACATATCCTTTATATGTTTTCATCAACCTATGTAGACAATCAATTATGAATAACCGGTAACTATTTAAATCGAACAATAATGAACAAAATTGAAAATAGTAATTTACCATTCAAAAGGATACATCCACCTATATCTAATAGGGTTACAAATAAATACTTCATAGGCTAAATGAACCATAAGGTGGATACTGATATCAAAAAATGCAGGTGGAAAATGTTTTTCAAACATACACATTGCTTCTACCAGACTAGCCTTTGCTATTAAAAGATGTTCCATGTTGATCACCATTGAGCACAAAATGTTAAAGAATAGACATATACGGTGTACAGCATTGCGTAGATCCTTATGTTGTGAATAAGAATGTTGAAGCAATAACGGAAGTAATTGTTGCATTATGACATGATAATCATGTGACTTCATATTTGTTAGTTCGGGAGGATTGACGTTCATATTGTTGTGGAAGTTAGAAGAGAATCTGCTAGGTACTTTAAGGTTTTTCAAAACGGTGCAAAATTGTATCTTTCGTTCTTTTCTTGAAGTGAAAGTTGCCTCTGGTATAGTTATTTTATTTGTTTCACGATCTCACCCATAATTTTTGTTTTATACCCATGATTTTCAAATCCTTGCGTGCATTGATGTCGCCTTTTGACTTGTCTTTATGACCCATAATTGTGCTAATGAGATGCTCAGTCGTATTCTTTTCCATATGCATAACATCAACATTATGTCGAACCAAATTTGCTTTCCAATATGGAAAATAAAAAAGGATGGACCTCCTATACAATGCAGGAACATTGTTAAGGTCTTCATTATCGGTTTTCTTTTTTCGTTTTTGACCAATTTCTTGTTTGTTTTTACCAACTTTCATCTTGATATTAGCAACCTTTTCTTCAACTTGATAACCATTCAATGGCCATGAGGACGACGATATTCTTATTCGTTATTGAAGTTTGCTTTATCGTCTCGAAACTTGTGTTTGAAAGGAAGAAATATACGATTTTCCATGTAACACATCTTCTTACCTTTAGAAAGATAATAAGAATAAGTATCTTCCCCACAAATAGGGATGCAAAATAGCCGTGAGTTGTGCACCCCGATAAAGACCCGAGCGCAGGATGATCATGAATTACCCACAACATCCTAGCTCTCATTGTGAACTCAGAATTATTAAATGAGTCAAATGTAATGACTCCTTCACATAATTGCTTTAACTTGTCCATCAATGTTTATAAATAAACATCGATATCCTTCCTTGGTTGTTTTGGTCCGGAAATCAACAATGTCAACATTGAGAACTCTATTTTCATACATATGGATGGAGGAAGATTGTAGGTACTATAATTACTGGCCAACAACTATAACGATTAGCTAGAGACACATGTGAATTCAAACCATTCGTTGCTATTCCAAGCGTCATATTTCATGGTTTAGCAGCAAACATTTGATCAAAAGAATCTACAGCCCGCCATTGAAAAGTGGCACGTGGATGACGCGTTACAGTTGAATCTGACTTGGCACAAGCAGTCTCCTTAATCTAGAAATTAATGAGAAACGTCTCAACGACTTTTGAGGTATTTTGGTAGCTGTTCTCTCTTCATTAAATGTTGTCTTATATCTTGGTTCGTTGCAAATTGTACAAGAAACCTTATTTGCATCATCTTTCTAGTATAAAATGCAGTCACTGATGCACGCATTATAAGTTTTGTAATCCATCCCAACTTGTTTATTCATCTTCTTCATGTTGGGGTACTTTGTAGGTAGCATGTTACCTTCAGGGAGTAGCTTCTTTATAAATTCGAGGAGTGCTGTCACACCATTGTCAAAAAAGACGTACTGAGTTTTCAAGCTATTCAGCTTTACAATGACATATAAATTTGTTATCCCTTTTGGACATGAAGGATACAGTGGCTCTTTTACACTATCAAAAACTGATTTATACATATAACTTTGATTGGCCTGCCAATCGACATCAACTGTAGATGACTCCCCAATATTATCGGGCAACATAATTGTAGCTTGAAAATGATGAAATCTATCAGCATCATTGACTAGATCTTCCATCCTAGGATGTCCAGACTCATTGGTTCTTGTGGCTCGACTATCGGGTTGTTTTTGCATCAACGCCAACTCTTCCCCATGAAAATGCTAAATAGCATACGACTGGACAATTCTCCATCTATGAAGATGATAATGAATTTCATCTAATTTAATTTTCATTTTCATATTTTTTCATTGTGTGCAAGGACAAGAATAGATTTCCTTATTACCACCATTTTGTACAACAAATTCAATAAACTTCTGCACTCCTTCCACATATCGTGCAGTTCTTCGATTGGATTCTTTCATCCATTATTTGTCTATGCTAGACGACATGCTGCCCTGCTATATCATATACGATATATCGTCAGTTATTTCTCTAACGCCTCTTTATAAAAAAATGTGTAATTCAAGCACAAACATTGCCTTAAATTAAATAAATGGCAAAGTTCCTACCAGTATTATGTATACAATCAATCTCAATATACTTAACAAATTATCGAGGAAATACCCATGCTATATGGCTTTCAGCTTATAAATAACATGCCTAAACTAATTGAATATTGGAACTACAATAAATTTCATGCACTTATCTACATAATACTCTTTTAGACATTATTTACATGATTACTAGCTAGTGCTTATGGTTTGAAAGAAACCGATGCATTTTTAATAGTTACTATAAAAATATCCCTTTTATACTCTATTATATTGTTGGGCGTATCTCCTTTTGCATAGGTTCAAGTGTTAGAAATTTTAATTGGATATTCCAACTCAAAGATATATTCCAACTCAAATCAACTCATAGTTCATCATTAGCATAAATTGCAAAAAGAGAGCAACAAATACTGTTGGCTACATAAAATAAACAGCTATGAATTTGTAGAAACACTTATATCTGGAAAAACAATTAAGAAGAACATGGTGATCCAATACAAAATGTCAATTTTGATATATATGGAAAAAAAATTAAGAAGATCAATTAAAGTATATATATTTATGGTAGAATGGGTCTTGAAGAAGGATGCTAAGGAGTGAATGGAAAAGTTGTGATGGACACCCGACTCTATGAAGGAACATGGGCATCTAGGTGAGTGATCACTTATGTCTAATACTAAAGTGATTACAACTGCAGGTTTTGAAGTTTTTGAGGCCTGAGGTTCCGATGCTAGGATCTTGTAAGTCTTTTGTAGAAGGTTGAATTTCATAGTGTCTAACTGTATGAACAATTCAAAAATTTAGGAGGTTTTTTTAGTTAATGGTTTGTATTTAACTCAATTGCCTTTAAATAGCACTACATTTAATCATCGATGTGTATTTGAATAGTCTACAATAAAAAATACTACATTTGTATTTGAATAGTTCTGTAAACTATAAACTTTGCTTTAGGACAATGTAAACATTTAATCATCACCGTAGCTTAAAATAAGCATTATTGTCACTACATAATTTCCTCATTAATCATCGATGTTAGCTTGTAATATGCTTCTTTAATGATATAATAGTTAGGAAAAAGATAAATAGTAGCAGCTTTTCACAACATAATAATTAGCTGATAAGGACAAGGCATTGAGAACAGAGCAATGCAAAGTATTCCCCTGGACTATGTATAACAACATAGCACGAGTTAAAGTAATGTAAGCCTTTCATATATGCATATTATCAAAAAAGAAAATTTATATATTTAGTCCAAATGCAGCGATCGGCATTTTATGTCCACATAATTACAGGTGTATGCGATGTAAACAGTAAAACTACTAATCTCAGATTAATAAAAAGAAGTACAGGCAATCCAATGTCATAAATGGGCATACTAACTCATTTTTGTAATCAAATTTAATATACAACCTTACTAAATTACATAATACATACATATAGGAGTTTTATCAACCATAATTTATATTTCATATTTATTCATAAAGTATAATAAAACTTTAAATGTTCTTGTATAATTTCTTACTTATGTAAACGTAGATTGTAATATGATTATACAACTATGGTATGCTGTCTCTCACACCTTGAACGATTTATACGTCATAAACTTAGAAAGCAAAATTAAACTTTTCCAACACAGTAGTATATAATTGTATATTTTATTTCAATGCTTGGATTTGTTTTACACTTCCCTAGACCTGAAGCATATGCGCACTATGGATATTAGAGCCTTTAATATATTTAATATACTTAGATTTGCATATATGTGTGTGTGTATGTATGTATATGTATAAACACTAAAGTTTGAATATATTTAATAATAAGACATCCTAAGAAAAACCCGCCGTTCGTAGCTCGGTTGGTTGAGGAGTTGGGAGGTGGGAACCAAAGGACTACGTCCGGGCAGATTCGAATCCCAGCGCCTAACCATTAGTGGGAGTTTCAACGTTACGCATCCGTGTGCGACGAATAAATAAATGCGGGGTAGACACACGGCGTGGGGTTTACTTAAGTGAGTATCAATGAATACAATGATCTTAAGGTTTCCCATGTATAAAAAAGACATCCTAAGAAAATAGTTCACAAAATCATAAGTGGTTTCATAAATTATTTGATAGACAAGAGACGACCATATGCAAGAGTACATATTAATTATATAAGCTAAGAAAAGAAGTCAGCGATGCAATCTTCATTAATAAGATGCACCAAAAAGTCAAGTAGCAAGTATATATGCAATTATACTCTCTGAACACGAATATGATGATTGATGAAACCTATAAATTGTATTGTATGCATATTTTAACTAATTATAATGAGTAGTTGAAAATTACATTAAGGTAAGTAGAATCAAAATCTTTTAATTTCCACCATCTGAAAACAAATTCATAACATCATAAAGCTGAAATATCCAAGAGGTAATAACGAAACTTTATTTAGTTTAATTGTTCATATAACATCATATGTAGTAAATTTCCATAATATAATACCAAAATACGCAAATACCAATTCATATTTGTATCCAAGTTTAATTCCATCCTTAAAACTAAGTTTAAAAATATTTGCATTGCATTATAGTAGCATTTTCTACAAAGCCTTGATATGCTAAATGTTCATTTTGTAGATACCGAACACTGATGTACAAATCAGCGATTAGAGAACAAACCGAACATTTGACGATAGAACAAAAAGAACACTGATATACATATCGATTGTAGAGTAAGAAGCTGAATACTTGACAAGAGAACAAAACGAACAATGATAAGAAAATTAAAAAGAATACCCAAATTCTGAATTAAAAATAAAAATAAAATACCTGATGAGAAAGATGTAATACCGAGAGCGGTTCACAAAATCTTCAATGATCAAGTCGATTCAAGAGATGCTCAAATCGATTACAGCTATATGCTCAAATCGATATAGAGGTCGAACTGATTCAAGAGATGTTCAAATCGATATTGAGTTCAGAGCGATTCAGGAGATGCTCAAATCTAAATTACAGTCGGAGGCATTCAGGAGCGACAAAACTGGATATTAAAATATGATGATCTATTGGGTAATTAAGTTGGTTAAATTTAATGTTGAAAATTATTTAAATAATTGAATTTTGGATTTAATCTATTAAATAATAGTAAAGCAGAAGAAATTCTAGCTCTCACGTTAATTTTAGCATTTCTCTCACCTCTCCTTAATTTTCTCTAGATATTTGTTTAAATTTTATTTTAAATACCTAATACAATGCATTAGCTTTGAATTGTTGATAAGATTTTATTAATTTTACACTATTATTTTACATTCAAAAATCTACATTTTCTGCTTTCTACAATTATTTTCAAAGTCTTCAATCTTCATGTATAATTTACATTTAAGTCCGTATATTTAAATTAATTAAATAACTTCATTATAAATTATTTAAAAAATAATAATTAACCATTATTTATTAATTTGTCTAATAAATAATATAGATAACCATGCCAATAAAATATCATGCTCATTGTAATAAAACAGTATAAATATGGATCACATAAAAAACAATACGAACAACTTCAATGTGTAATTATTTATTTTAATAAATTAATATTTAAATGATTGAAGTTTAAAGATCACAAATCATCACAATAATTATAAAATTTTCACCCCTACTCATTAATTCTCTTCGTTTTTTTGTGAATCCATATAAATTATCATTTTATAGTTATCCAAAATATTATGCTAATTTTTTCCATGATTTTATATCCATATATACCGAGATTTATTAATTTCTACAGTCATTTACGAAGTTTTCATCAATTTTGTTTTATTATTCTACATTTTAATCTATGTATTTAAATCTATTAAATAATAGTAAAGCAGAAGAAATTCCAGCTCTCACATTAATTTTAACTCTCACCTCTCCTTAATTTTCTCTAGATATTTGTTTAAATTTTATTTTAAATACCTAATACAATGCATTAGTTTTGAATTGTTTATAAGATTTTATTAATTTTACATTATTATTTTACATTCAATAATCTACATTTTCTGCTTTCTACAATTATTTTCAAAGTCCTCAATCTTCATGTATAATTTACATTTAAGTCCGTATATTTAAATTAATTAAATAATTTCATTCTAAATTATTTAAAAAATAATAATTAACCATTATTTATTAATTTGTCTAATAAATAATATAGATAACCATGCCAATAAAATATCATGCTCATTGTAATAAAACAGTATAAACATGGATCACATAAAAAACAATACGAACAACTTCAATGTGTAATTATTTATTTTAATAAATTAATATTTAAATGATTGAAGTTTAAAGATCACAAATCATCACAATAATTATAAAATTTTCACCCCTACTCATTAATTCTCTTCGTTTTTTTTTGAATCCATATAAATTATCATTTTATAGTTATCCAAAATATTATGTTAATTTTTTCCATGATTTTATATCCATATATACCGAGATTTTATAATTTCTACAGTCATTTACGAAGTTTTCATCAATTTTATTTTATTATTCTACATTTTAATCTATGTATTTAAATTAACCAAACACTATAAATCTATACTATATAAATAAATTCAAGTAATTAATACTCATTAGATTTTTTGATAATTTATAAACAAAATGACAATTTCAATTTATATACCGTATTAGTAGTAGCATATGGTAGATATTTCTTTCAAATACAAAAATATCTGAATTACTTAACAAAAATTATAGGCATAAACAATAATAAAACGTTTAATTTATGATTGATATATCGAACATTGCATAACAAAATTTTATTTTAACAACATTTAAAGTATGAGTACCATGTTTTTACAAAATTAGCGTGTGCAATGCATGAGATACATTCTATTACTTTATTATTATTATTATCCACAATTTTAGTAAATTAAAAAAAATAGTTTTTTCCTTAATATCTCATGTTACATTTAAAATTCTTATCAATACAGATATGCAATTTGACATCTAAAACTCATCATGACGCGCATGCGCACCGCACATGTGCGGGTGCGCATGCGCATCAAAACACACAGGATCATGAATATACTAAATATTACTTCAAAAATGAACATATTACATCTATATTTTTCTTTGAAATTTATCGTATACATAAACACTAAAAATTATTTCACATGCATCGGTATATCGGTCATATTTAACGTATAATTTCTTAATTTCAAAATATAAAGTACACTTATTTTAAAATTACATAAAATATTTTGAAATATAAAATTTTGGAAATAACAATAGTGTGTGTATATATATATACATTTTTAAACATAAAAATCAATAAAATAATATGTTTAACATATAATTTCCTTAAACTTTAGAAATATTATCGTAAAACTAATTTGAAACAAAATCTATCATTTTAAATAGTTAGAATATGAAAATAATGAATATATGGTTATTTTTAACTATTCGAAAATAAATTTGGAATATATTTTACTATGAAAGTATAATATTTTAACATGCTAAAATCAAAAAATATATGTTTAACATAGCATATTACATTGTACGTCGACTATTTAACTATGTATATTTGACAATTTCTATTACAACATTACCGTGTGCAACGCACGGGTTACACACTAGTATGAATGAAAATGATGCCGAAAGTTGATTTAAATTTATTTAAACAGGAATGAAAATTGTTGAATTTTAAAATTGGATTTAAAAGTGAATGAATAGAAATCAAAAAACTTTATATTATAATTAACGAGTAAAAATAGCTATTTTGGCCACTGTTACGAATTTTGAAAAAACTAGTTTCATCGGATCTGTAATAGTGAATTATTTCAAGTTTCACAGCGATCAGACGTGTCGTTTGATCGTGCAAGCTTGAAACACATTGAATTTAATTTTGGAATTTAATTAAAATAATTTGACTTTGAAATGCTATCTTTCGAATACGATCGAATTAGGCCTATGACAAGTTCCATTGTGTTCGAAATATGGGTAAAACATTAAAAACTCCAGGCGGGACACTTTATCTGGAGTTCGAGATTTAGCGGATCAATCGGGCGAGATATTTTCTAATTAATAATATTATTTTCTTTCTTTCCTCCAACCATCGTGCACCCCTCTTCCTATTTGACTTCCATTGTACGTTCCACCTCTTTCCCCTTTTCTATTCAAATCTGCAGATCAACTAAAAAAAGAAAAGAAAAAAAACTAAGCGACACGACGAAGTCGCGATGGAGGCGTGAGGTCGCGACCTCGGCCTAGGGAGAGACGCGTGGTGGAGGACGATGGCGTGTGAGCGGCGACTTTTAAGGTTTTGAGGTAGCGCGGCTAGGGCGTGAGTCGTGGAGCTTGGTGGAGGCGCGGCGGCCTGGCAGGAGGTCGGCAACGTGATTTTGAGGTGGCGGCATTTGGTTTAAAAAACAGAAGAATACGGGGAGGTCGCGACTTTGATCTGGTATTGAGGAAGGTTCACGTGTGGCCTTACGTGCTTTTGGGTGTGTGGGGGGGATACAGCGAATGAAGGTAATTAGGTTGTTAATTATTTTTATTAAGTTAATTAATATGTTAATTATAATTGTTATATTAATTATCGTGTAATTTTTACTTACGAGATCCGTTTCGGACGAAACAAATCACATTGGAATCGTATCGACAAAGGCTACAGCTTGGAGCGAGATTCGAATTTATTTGACTCTAAAGAATTTTCAGTTGCAAATAAAGGTGAGTGTTTTATAACGCTCACGACGTACTAAAATAATTTTTATGTTAGTTAAATTTGATAAACTTAACTGATACTTAAATTGATATGAATTAAGATGAAAGGAATTTCAATTGACAGTTCAAATGTGAAATGGAAATTAAATCGCTAGTTAAGTTCCTGATATTGATAACTATGTAATCGTTGTGAATTATTGGCTGATTTGAATGCTTGATTGTAATGGATGTCAATTGGTTGATATTTGAATGATTGGATGTTTATTTATTTTTATATATATCTTGTTATCATCCTGTATATTATTTATAGTATATAAAGCTGTAAATCAGATTATTTCGAATAAATTAAGAAATAGGTTGAAATAATATATACCTATGGCATTTATTTTGGATTGAAATGATATATATCCATCCCTGAATTAAATTGAAATAATTGATTCACTTGGCCATAAGATAGAAAATTATGTATGGGCGCCAGATTTGGCTAAATTAAATGATTTTAAAAAATGTTGATTTCATATTATTTAAATGATTTTGATTTAAAGAAATAAAAATCGAATTATGGAAATCGAATAATTTTCGAACTTGAGCTCAGATGTGGAATTAAAATGTGTTAAACGAAATTATTTAAAAATGAAATTTGAGATTTTGAAATTATAATTGAAATATGATTTGAGTTTCGAAAATTGATTTGTTTTAAAGGATTTGGATTTTATTCAAACTTTGAAATATTGCTAAGTAAATGTAATTTAAAACGACATTTCAAAATTGAACTTGGAATTGAATTATTTTTCAGATTTGAATCTTAAATTGAATATTGAAGTTAAATTTGAGTTGAATGATTTAAATTGATATTTTGAAACCGACTCGAACTCATATAAATTGAAATGGTTTAAAATTGAAATTTTAATTGAGATTAATTCAAATTGGAATGGAAATCGAAATTAATTATAATTGAAATTGGAATTGAATTAATTTGAAATCGAAATAGAAATTGATTTGAATTGAAATAGGAATCGAAGTTAATTCGAATTGAAATCGGATTTAATCGATTTAAATAAAAATGGAAATGAAATTGATTTGAGTTGGAAGGTTTGGAATTGAATTAGTTTGACTTTGAAACTATTTTAACTATTTTAAAACTATTCAAACTAGTCACAGTGGGAATTGTTTACATTTAAATCATGGATTTAAATACGAATTGAGTTCAATTGAAGTTATAACCTAAACTTTAATTCAAATTGAATTTTGAAGTAGATATGGTATTTTGAAGTAAATATGATGATTTCGGAATGAAAATGATTTTGAAGCGAATGTGATATTTTGATATCAAGTATGAAATTTTTTCGAAATATAAAAGTACCAACCAGTTTGTAAAACGACGTTTGGTTATTAAAGAGACCGGGGCCTCTTATTGGCATAGTCTCTAGCAATATTGGAACTACTTTAACAACTATATATGCGGAGGAGACTCCTAAATGAAGTGGTTTGATTGGCATCGTTTGCTAGATTTAAAGAAAGAGAACGATTCTGGATAGACCTCGGCACTTGTGTCAATTTGAAATGACTAAAACAGGACGGCTTGACATGGCCAAGCTGGCTAGCTATCCCTAACGGACGTCCGTTCTTCGGTTTCCTTGGATTTGGTCCATACTATTACTATTGTTGTTGGCTTCCATTGGTGCATCTAACTTTGGGATAGACTCCCTTTAATTCGATATGGGATGGATGAATGCAGTGGACGGTCGTGGCTACGTTGCATTACCACCAGCCCTACGACCCAAACTGGTTGTATCCTACCTTGGGCGGTCATATCATGGGGCATCTCTATCTCTCGACATGCTACTATTTTGGCTACTATTTTATATTATAATCAACGAGTAAAAATAGCCATTTTGGCTACTATTTTGGATTTCGACAAAATAGTTTCATCGGATCCGTAATAGTGAATTATTATAGAATTTCAAATTTCGTAGCGATCGGACGTGTCGTTTGACCGTGCGAGCCTGAAACGCGTTGAATTTAATCTCGAAATTTAATTAAAATAATTTGATTTTGAAAAGCTATCTTCTGAATACGATCGAATTTGGTCTCGAGACTAGTTCCATTGTATTTAAAATAGTGGTAAAATATTAAGAATGCCAAATGGCACACTTCGTTAGGAGTTCGAGATTTAGCGGGTCATTCGGGTGAGGTATTTTCGAATTAATAATATTATTTTCTTTCTTTCCTCCAACCATTCGTACACCCCTCATCCTATTTGACTTCCATCTTACGCTCCTCCTCTTTCTGCATTTCAAGCTCCTCCTCTTTCTCCATTTCAATTCAAATCTACAGGTCGACTAAAAAACTAAGCGACGCAACGAAATCGCGATGGAGGCGCGAGGTCGCGACCTCTACCTGAGGAGAGACGCGTGGCGGAGGAAGATGATGTGTGGGCAGCGGTGACTTTTAGGATTTCGAGGTGGCGTGGGTAAGGCGTGGGTCGTGGAGCTTGGTGGAGGTGCGGCAACCTAGAATGAGGTCGGCGGCGTGATTTTGGGGTGGCAGCGTTCGGTTTAAAAAATAGGGGGAGGTTGTAACGATCCATGAATTTTAACAAATTTAAATAATGTAATTAGCTAAATTTTTCTTGAATATAAACAATTAAATTTTAGCAATGAAAATTTTATGTTTGGTATGCGTCTATTTAAACATAGCGAGTGTCAGATTTTCATCGAAGAATATGTAAGTTTGTTCTGTTGTGTAATTTCAATTTTTAATTTAAAATCAGTTAATTTGATGAAAATAAATTATTCTTGAAATCTGAATATTTTTATATAATAAAAATGTAAATCATTTCCTGAGTGAGACGTCATATTTCGTTTTGCCAAATTTGGACCGCTCTAGCTCCGTTTATCTTATGTTCAACGTTTAAGCTGCATTTTTGGCAGCGAAAATCGAGTACTGACAGCTTGGTTGTATTGTTGATATCTATGTACAACTCTATCCTTCTCGTCATGCTGATCTCCGCAGTATATTTATTTGTCAATTTCGGTGTTCGATACGCGGCGAAATCTGCGAAACGTTTAGCCGTATCGGTACCCGTTTGAGCCTTTTGGTATTCTGTGTCCATTCGTTTATCAAAGTGATGAAATAAAAGGCCACTTCTTATTAATATTCCCAGCTAGTCAACTTCTGACTTTGGTTATTACACTCTTTTCAATATATTTTCTAGTTCCTTTTATCTTCGATCTCTTCTTTTCTTACCTTTTCAATGAAAGAGAGAATATATAAAGTTTTCAAAGATAAAACAATAATATATAAAAGGATTAATTTTGTATTTAGGCCACTTTTGCAAACAAATTACAAGAATAGCTCACTTTGCAAACTTATAACGGAAATAGACCAGTTTTGGCCACGTAGGACGACACGTGTACTGGAGGCATCTCAAATGCCGCCAGTACACGTCTTTGTGGCATAATAACACTGGCAGCATTTGAGATGCCGCCAGTTAGCGGCATTTGAGATGCCGCCAGTTAGCGGCATCCCAAATGCCGCTGATTCTGCTGCCCTCTGTTTGGTTTCCAGCCCTCCCTCCTTTCATCCTCACTCCCCATTCTCTCATCCCCTCTTCAAAAAAGAAACAAACCCACCCCCCCCCCCCCCAAATCACCAAAAATCAAATTTGAAGCTTTCAACTACCAAAATCTACTTAGAATTTGAACTATGGCTTCATCATCGTATCAAGCTCATCCTATAGGTATGAAATCTATCGATTTTGTCTCTAATTGTCATTTTTCCAATTTAGGGTTTAGAGCTAAAATTGTTCTATGGTTGCAAATCTATGATTGTATAGTACAATGAAGTTGAGTACTCACCTAGAGCACATGTTTAATTGTTTTTTCCATCGTATACAATGAAGTTGTATAGTTGCAAATCTATGGTTCTATACCCATTGAAGTTGAGTTTGATTATGCAATGTTATTGTGGTAGAATACGATGAAATAGCTTCCGGACCGATTGATCTTAGCGTGCTTTACCTTCAAGCTCAACACCGCACAAACAACATCGATATGATGGAGGCATAAGGTCAAATAATTTGTTATTACTTCTGAAAATTGGTGATAATTACCATAATTGCTTTGCTCTGTTACTATGTATCGACAGGCGGTTGAGCCGGACGTCTTCATTGACCATTCATCAACTTTAAAGCTCGTCACGTCAGCGCATCCAGGCGTGTTGGAACTCTTAGACAGAGCTGGATTTGGTGTTATTAATAAGTTGGGATATACACAACTCGACAGGAATCTTTTGACGGCTTTGATCGATAGATGGCGACCAGAGACGTCTACATTTCATCTTAGAGTAGGTGAGATGACAATCACTTTGAAAGATGTAGCTGTATTGCTTGGATTGCTGATTAACGGGGATCCCATCCTGAAACCGGATTATCCAAGAAATTACATGGATTTGTGCGAGCCCTTGCTTGGATTGGCTCCTCCAGAAGACGTGAGGTGGGGAAATGATTCGATAGTGGCCACGTGGTTTAGGGAGCAGTTGGCCGGTGATATTCCACGTCGTGCCACTCCTTTGCAGATTGCCCAGAGGGCCCGCTGTATTATGTTGCACATCATCACGCAACGTCTTTTTTGTGATCGATCGAAGACAAGAGTGGCCCTTCAATGGCTTCCATTGTTAGAAGACTTCGATTCATGTCGGCAATACTCCTGGGGTAGTGCGGTGCTTGCTTTCACCTATACAGAGCTTACGAGAGTTGCTTTGGTCCAACAACGTCCACCGGAGGTTGTATGACTCTACTTCAGGTATGGACATAGGCATTCGTTTTTGCATAGTTGAGTATTTCGTAAAACCGTAACTAAAATTAAGTTTCCCACTTGCAGCTTTGGTCATGGACCTACCTTCCGGTTGGTCGTATATCTATGAAGACGCAAATAATTGACAATTCAAAGCCTTATGGAGCGAGGTAAAACAGTGTTGTTAGTGTTGTTGTATCGACACAGTAAATTTGAATTTCGTATAACATGTTGCTGTTACAGGTGGATTAGCCCGAAGAATACAAAAATGACCCCCAGACGCAATTTAACCTTCTACCGGAACGAGTTTGATGTCTTAGATTACAATGTAGTAACATGGAATCCGTATTCCGAAGCAGACCTTCATGCACTTCCGGCTATTTGTACAATAGACGGGACGTTATGGCGGGCACGACTTATGGTTTTTTGTTTCGGAGATTTAGCATACCATCTGCCAGACAGAGTCATGAGACAGTTTGGTCTTCGTCAGCACCTACCGTATCCTGCTCCATATTACACGCTTCCATACGGCGAAGATGAGTTCGAACAGATGATTGAGTTATGGAACAACCATTTCATAACTGCGGAAGACGAGCACGATGTCACTCTGACCGATGAGGAGTACCTTAGCTGGTACTGGAATATCACTCGTCGTTATGTGCTTCGAAGACGAGCGGAGGAACCCGAGCAAGAGGTGGCACCTTACACTCCACGAGCTCCGCTAGAACGGAATGTGGTACGTATTACTATTGACACCTTATGTAGTACTTATGAAACTCATACGGGTTTATGTTATACGTAGGCGGATGGTATGTATCATGTGCTGGACATTGTCGACGAGCTTGCGGAGGGGGTTCCTGAAAAGAGCAAGGCAAAATGCTTCTCTATCAAACAAATTTTGCTATCATGTTTGTCTAAGAACAAGATGTCAAGGCCCATCCCACCTCCGCCTCCTCCTCCTCCTGTAGTGCCACCACTTATCGAGGATATTGCCCCTCCCGCGTCGTATGAGGACATAACTGCAGTCCCACCGGCCCCCTCACCGAAGAGAAAGTATGGAAGAAGGAAGAAAAAAGAGGGCGGGAGTTCCGGAGCGATATCTTCGCAGCATACACAACCCGTCGGGCCATCGCAACCCCCAACGGAAGAGATGCAAGAGGAGGGTAGTGAAGAGATGTCACTGGAAGAGGAGGAATTCATGCTCAAGCCTAGAAGACCGAAGAAGAAAACTCCTAGGGAATTAAAAATTTTGAGATGAAATTTTAGGCTAACCGTAGTGGACTGTTGTTTGTATTTGATGACTGTACTATTTATTGATCGTTTGTGTGATATGTTGACTGTAGTAATGACTGCTCATGGTCTGTATTTGTTCGTTTGGGTTGTTTGGTTGTTAACTAATGTAGACTAGTGTTTGTCGTTGTGATTGTAGAATTGACTCTAGTGTTTCGATGATGGTGTGAATGTTACCGGTTTTGAAGTTGTATTTGATGGTGTGAAAGTTGCAATGGACATTTGAAATGCCATTGTATTTCAAATGTCGCTCTGGTGCTTGCTCACTGGAAAATACAATGTCGATTCTAGCGCCATTTGTAATGCCGCAAAATGCGACATTGTATTTTCCAGTGAGCAATTTACAGAGCGTTATTTCAGATGCCGCTCAATGCGGCATTTCAAATGCCGCTATAGGCGACATTTCAAATGCCGCATTGAGCGTCATTTGAAATAACGCTCTGTAAATTGCTCACTGGAAAATACAATGTCGCATTTTTCATTCCATACTTCGAACGATGCGGAACATACTTTACACAAGTCACAACGTACTTCAATTATCGATGAATAGCATACTTCAAACGATGCACATAACATAACATACTTGAATTACATTTCAATTATACTTCAATAAAATACTTCAAACGATGCACATAACATACTTGAATTACATTTCAATTACATACCTCAATCACACATCAAGTTTCTAATATCATTAGGTTACATTTCAATTGTCCTTCAACGATCTACGTGGCCACAACGCTGAGTACTTGTACCCATGAACCAACAATTTGTTTCGGTATTCCAGGTTCAACTTTTCCAAACAACTAACTTCCGCTTTCATTTCTAAAGCATATTCCACTCCTTTAGGACATAGCGGTGGATCTAGCCACTTAAAAAAATTGCAGCATTCAACCTGATTCGGCCGAATCTTGGAATCGTTGTATCCAGCACAGCGGTAGAAACGACGTTCAGCGTTCCTATCATTTCTGCAAATGACTACTTCGCATTCCTCTCCACAGCTGCAAACTACACATATAGCGTGAGAGCTTGAGCTTCCACGATTTTGCCGACCTAGGACACCTAGAAGACGTGCATGGAGTGATTGTTGGCCTGTTATATCAACCGTTGCTTCTCCCGGTGATGTTCCACTATCCTCATTTAGGGGTTCTTTTTTGAATTGTGTCTCTGGTACGAAATCAACTTCAAGGTCGGCGCCGCTTGAAATCCCCTTTCCTCTATTTTGTTCAAATTCGTCGTACATTTTCATCATTGTTACGTCGTCAATTTCCCAATTGTCCATTGTGCACCTGTGAATACAACAAAAAATACATCGACAAAACAATTGATGTATTTGAACGAGAAAAGTATAATAATTACCTTCGGCGCGGCAATTTTGGATTGAAATAGGGGAGGGGTTATTGCGAATTGTTGAAATCGGACGGGAAAACTAGAGCTTTTACTAAAATAAATTTGGTAAAGTTAGGGTGTGGGTGGGGTAGTTGAAATATATATAGGCAGTAGAGGCGATATTTCAAATACTGCTGGTGGCGGTATTTGAAATACCGCTCAAAGTGGCATTTGAAATGCCGCCTTGGGCGGCATTTCAAATGCCGCCTCGAGCGTCATTTTAAATGCCGCATTGAGCGGCATTTGAAATAACGCTCTGTAACTTACTGGAAAATACAATGTCGCATTTTACGGCATTTCAAATGGCGCTAGAGGCGACATTGTATTTTCCAGTGACTTTGCAAATACAAACACCAAAAAATAAACATTGCAAATGACTTTGCAAATAACATTTTCGTCTAACATTAAATTACATAAAGATTTGTTCTCAGACAAAGTAGAATGCATTCGAATTAGGATTACAGACAAAATAAAACAAAAACATTAAGTTGCTGTATCGCATCGATTTTTTTTATGACCATGAACACCACATTTGCTGCACCTATTTCCTTTAGGGGTCTGCATCTCGTCCATTGTACCTTTAATTCTACTTGAACGTGGCTGTCCTGGTTGTCTTTTAGCGACCGGAGGTAGAACCAATTGACTGTCACTTAAACTCCAATAACGTTTATCTCGTACCGGGTGAGACTCGGGGGTGTAAGCTGCCAGGTATTTCACTGTGGAATACCATGTTGAGGCGAAGTCGCGATGGGCTCTATTTGCTCCGTTGGAAACCGTTGAGCAAGCCGCCATAACATGCATACACGGTAGGTGCTCTAAATGAGGGATGTTGCACGTACAAGAGCAACTATTACCGTTGATTAGTACTTTAAACTCGTCACCAAAATAGTGTACAACTTGCCACTCAGATTGACTGAATCGAATAATTCTTGTATGCTTAGCTTCGTTAGCTCGTTCAGCGATCTTGGCTTCCCACTTTGGAGTTAGACGGGAAGACAGTTTTGCTGCCGCTTCTCTTCGTTGACAAAAATAATCAACCGACCGGAAAAATGTGCGTGCAACTAAAGCTTTGACAGGTAATGACCTAGCTCCTTTAAGAACACCGTTGAAACTTTCTGCACAATTGGTGGTCATGACATGAAATCGACCACCATCATCTTTACACAACGCCCAGTTCTCCTCGTGCGCTCCCAAACTCCTTTCTATCCAATTGTGAGCCCTGATGCTTATAGTTTTTATTTCTTCACGTATTCTGATGTCCTCGGCTTCTTCCGCGGCACAAGCTGCAGCATAAAATAGTCCAGTTAATCGTTTTTCTCTGAACCCTGCAGCTTGAAAATTAGCTTTAAGATGTCTAGCACAAAATCTATGTTTATGTGGCAAACACCATTTCGATTACAAGGCTGATGGTATTCCTTTCATTCGATCCGAAATGAAGGTAATTCGTCGATTGTTTACACTGTGAATAAACCGCGGCATGCAGGCAAAAAACCACCCCCAGCTATCACCGGATTCAGACTCGACAATTGCGTACGCTAAAGGGTATAGATGGTCATCCACGTCAACTGCAGTGACCACAAGTAGCGTCCCTTTATATTTCCTGTACAAATGTGTCTCGTCAATACATAACAACGGACGACAATGAACAAATCCTTCAATACAAGGTCCAAAGGCCCAAAAAGCTCGACCGAAAACTCCATATTCATCGGTCGTAACGTGTCCAACACTTCCCGGGTTTGATCTAGTTATTTCAGCAAAATATTGCCTTAGAGTACTACTATATGACTCAGCCCAATCACCATAAATTCTTTCCACCGCCTTACCCAAAGCTCTCCAAGCCTTCATATAACTAATTTTCACAAACAACTGTTCTTCCATCAAAACTTGTACCGTTCCAGATGTAATGTTTTGATCGGCTTTCACAAAAGGTAATATTTTTGCCACTATAAAGTTAGACGTCGCCTGCTTGTGGGTGGAGTTCACCGTTGGATTAACACAATTGTGTTCGCGAGGATATTTCCTTACAATCCACCAATTCTGCTCCGATTTTTTTTGAAACAATAGCATGAAGTCTCCATGGACAATTTCCATCTATATTACAAATGGCGGTATATTTGGTTTTATTTGATTTTATTGCTTTAAAAGATACGACATGCAAAATCGACCATTCACTCAACTGTTGTAACAACTTGGCTTTCGTCTCGAAAATCATACCAACTTTAAATCCATTCTCAACGCTTACGGTTGAAAACATCTCATTGTTGAAGCCAAGATTTGCAACGATTGACCTTGCCATAGTTTGTGCATTGCACAAATCATCATCCAAAGGAACTTCCATTTCCACCTCATCGCTGTCTTCGGAAATATTGTCTTCAACCGGAAAATCATAGTTCAAAGGTTCATTGTTCACTTGCATACTACCTATCCACGACATGTCATTCTCCACCACGTTCACTACATCCATACTATGTACGTGGGGTTCATCATTGCCATCTTCACCTTCTTCCCCGTCCATCTCAGTAACATCTTCATTGTTCACGTTTACGTTTACGTTTACATTCTCCAAATCAGCATTAGATTGCATAGTAGTATCGTTCGCGATGAATCTGCTATTCAAACATACGTATTACTTTAAAATCATTACCGTAATTACTACCTACACAAATTTGATTTTTCATGAGACATACCTCTGACTAAGATCATATAATTCGAACGGAGTTGGATTCATAAATTGAGACATATGGCATTGTGATGGTCCAGCGGAACTAGGCGGTGTTGGTCGGCAAGGAAGATAACCGCATATAAGACGAAAAAATTGTTAGGTTGCGCCCAACTATCATATTAATAGGACCAAATTTTCATAAACAAATGTTTCACCTTCCGAGCAAATGCGTAAAGGTGCCTTGACTTGGATAGGGGTACGTATACTGAATGCCCTGTGGATATGTCATACATGAAGGATATCCATACAGACCTTGTTGTTGACTGTACATCGCTGGCATAGTCGGGTTAATGAAACTCGATGACGCGTCTCCACGGCTGATACTTACCGCCTCAACCATTCTTCAGTGCTCCTCAATAACACTGTTAACTTCTTGTTCTCATACGAGTTCTTCTACTTGTAAGCGCCTAATTTTCCCAACAAACAGCTCAATTGATTTCGATGTCACTGAAAACATTAGCTCGACATCGTCATCATCGGCTATTTTTATGGCTTTCGATCCTGAGTCCGTCGGCCAATTACACACTACCTCTATGTCAAATTCTTCAGATTTTATCTTGGTCGCTTTATAGATCGATTCTTTCAGCTGCATCAAATTACAACCTCTCAACACTTTAGCTGGCTTACACGACCCCCCCCCCCCAACATATTTTCCACAATTAACTTCATCAACAACCAATTCGCCATCGAAATAACATATGGTCGGTACACACTTGAGAGCCATTCTACAATTTATTCAATCAACTTGTAAACTATTATCACTTGATACCAAACAACAAATAAAATTAAAAAATGAAACTAGGGTTTCCACAAATAACCTACCTGCTATAGCTAATAACCTGTCAAAAAGGAAGAATTAGATGTTATTCCTTCCTTCCCTAAGTAGATTTTGGTAGTTGGAAGCTTCAAATTTTGATTTTTGGTGATTTGGGGGGGTGAGTTCGTTTCTTTTTTGAAGAGGGGATGAGAGAAGGGGGAGTGAGGATTGAAGGAGGGAGGGCTGGAAACTAAACAGAGGGCAGCAGAATCAGCGGCATTTGGGATGCCGCTAACTGGCGGCTTCTCAAATGCCGCTAACTGGCGGCATCTCAAATGTCGCCAGTGTTATTTTGCCACAAAGACGTGTACTGGCGGCATTTGAGATGCCGCCAGTACACGTGCCGTCCTACGTGGCCAAAACTGGCCTATTTCTGTTATAAGTTTGCAAAGTGGGCTATTCTTGTAATTTGTTTGCAAAAGTGGCCTAAATACAAAATTAATCCTATATAAAATGTATCTTCCCTGAAGCTTTTATCCGAAACTGCTTCTTCTCCTTGCTGTATGCACCCTCACCTCGCTTGCCATCGCCCACTACTTCTACTCGATCGCCCATTGAACCCGCCACATGTCCCTCCGGCCTCGGCAACCCACCTTTCACCCTCCTTTATATGCTGCACTGCACCATGCAGCGCCTTGCCACAGTCCATGCCCCATCCATCACATCTCTTCCAACCACCGCCAGTCAAACCCCAAACCCATCGCCTTCCTCCACATCACCATGGATCCACCGACCCACACCTGAACCGAACTCCCCCACTGACCAGCATCGAGCCCTTGCTAAACTCAGCAACCCTTCGCCACAAATACGCCCGATAGCCCATCCGAGCCACTGCCTCTTCGTGTCCCACAACCAACCCTCTTCACCGCCTTTCACTTCCCTTTGCACCCACATAAGCCTCAGCAAAACCCATACCAACTTAACCTGCTCCACCACACAACCGACAGCTTGCCGCCTCATATGCTCTCTGTCCAAAACCTGAGCCTCCGCAAGCCTCAACGGCCTTCCATCTCTTCCAAACAGCCGAACACGCAGCTACAATGTAACAACCCTCCTCGAACACAGTCAGCAACCTAACAGCCCCTTTCCCCTTCTAATCTCCAACCGAGTCAGCCCACACAAGCCTACTCAGTTCGCCATGTCCGCCTTACTGCCTTGCTTCCTTGAATGCAAGCCTCCTCTGTGCTACCTCAGACCCAAACCTGTGCAGCCCATTTCCCTTTGCACCACACAGTAGCACTCCTATTCTATGAATAAAAAAAAGTAGGAGAAAGTGGTATATATATTTTATATGTATATATTTTATATGTATATATTTTATTCTGGAATTTTCATTCATCTTGATTTGCTTCACCATCGAATTTATCGCAGCAGTGGATGGATAATGGGTTGCTGCACTACAAGTTCCATTCGCTTCGATTCCTGAAATATATACTATATATATTTTGATTCCCGAATTACCATTGTTTTCATTCACTTTGCTTCTCGAATTTAATTCGCTTTGCTTTGCTTTGCTTTGGAGTCGTCGTCTGGATTCATTCTTATTCTCATCGTTTTCGTAGCCTCGAAAAGTGAGAAACCACTCACGATTAACACTCTTATATTTAGTAAATTGATTTCACATGAAATGACGATTGAAATATGTTGTTAAATTTTGAAATGGTTAGAAATTAATTGTTAAGTTTGATATGTTGTTATCTACATTTGTTTACCTATATTAATTGACATATGACACCTTGACCTTTGAATATATACTTTATTTAAATGGTTAATTATGATCATATTTTCCATTAATATGATATGTCATGTTATAATATTATTGTTCTCACACTGCAAGTTCTATGTTAGTTGAGAAATTCCTATGGGTTGAAATGATAAACCCAAGCGATTTTATTGATTTTTGAATTTTGAGATTGCGGGTTGAAATGAAATATATCCGTAAATATTAAATTATTGTGGATTGAAATGATAAATATCAGTATCACTTGACCATAGGATAGAAAACTATATACAGACATCGTTGGTCTATTTTAAACGATTTTCGAAATTTTGAAAGGAAAATATATGCGTTTTGATAAATATTGATTTTTGGAATATAATGTAAAGATATTTTAATTTTAATATATGTGTAAAATTTATATTTTTAAAATTATATGTTTTGGAAATTTCAACAATTATAAATTAAGTTTTGAAATGTAAATTATTAAATTTTACTTATACCTTTATTATTTTTAAAAATATTAAATAATATTTAAATTGATTTTATAATAGTAAGATTTAATTTAATAATAATTAATATAAAAACAATAAGATTTAATTTAACTTTTATATATCTCTACTATTAATAAAGAGAATTCGATCAACATGATTTACATGGTGACTTTTTGAAATTTCAAAATTGCCCCCATTCGTTAATGAAATCTCACCACCCTTTCCACTTACCCACCAATGGAATTTTTCTATCGACTTATCGTCGATATCGCCAACAAAAACAAATTCAAATGTGTTGTGACTACAAAAATATTTGCACTTAAAATTCACATCCATACAAAGTAAACAAACTTTGGATATTAGATGCACGTACGTGCATTGTATACAAGTATATATAATATGTTTTAAACTATTTATTTAAAATCTATATTAATATATTGAAAATAGATTCTGTAATAACTTTAATAAATTAAGATTTGAAAGAAAAATTGAAATTAATTTGCAATTTAATTTGTTTAAGAATTATATTTAAATAAGAATTGATTGGAGACTTATTGATTTTGAGATTTTTAAAAGATATGAGTTTATAACTTAATAACTTTATTTTGATAAGGATGATTTAATGAATAAAATTGCAATTGAATATTAAATTTTGATTTAAAATTTTAATTTGAGATTTTATTTAAATATTTATAAAAAGGTGATTAAGTGAACAATTTCAAATCAAATATAATTGAAGTTAGATATTTAATTTTGATTTAGATATGAAATTTTAGATGTTATTTAAATGTTATTAAAAATGATTAAGTGAATATGTTCAAATTTAAATAAATTTAGAATTGAATTTCGAAAAATAATTGAATTTATCAAATTGAGTTATTGTAAATGTTCGAATATTTAAATTTTGAAACCTATTGAATTGGAAGTTGTTTAATTTTGTAGTTAAAACCTAGATTTGAACTCGAAATAAATTGAATATGGGTTTAATGAGAATTTAAATTGAACCTTTAACCTTTTTAATTAAAATTGTTGAACTGAGATTGATTAAAATTGAATTTTGAAACTAAAATTGATTTGAATTGATTTGTGAAATTGGAAGAACAATTCCAATTTGAAACGATTTTTGATATAAACTCTTTCAATATATGTACTATTTTTAATATATAAACTATTTTAATATATAAATTATTTTAATTTATAACTATTTTAATGCATATACTATTTTTAAAATATAACTATTTTAATCTATAACTTATTTCTTACATATATAAACTATTTTATTTTATAACCATTTCAATACATATACTATTTTCAATATTTAAACTTTTTAAGTTGGAACTGTTATAATTTAGATTTAATGGATTTAAATGCGAATATTTTGATATGATGGTTAAAACTATTTTGTGGTTGTGATTTGAAAGCGAAATATGATTTTTGAAGTGGTTATGATGTAAAGAGAAATATGATTTTGGAAGTAAATTTGATTTCGAACGTGAATACGATTTCGAAAGTGATGTGATTTTGAAATGAATATGATATTTTGATATGGAGTATGAACTGTTTGAAATATAAAATGACCATGGTGTGAAATAAGCGTTTGGTTGTTAAAGAGATCGGGATCGGATATTGTCATACTCTGCCAATACCGTAAACCACAACTTTAACAACTATGCGCGTTGTGGAGATTCCCAAACGAAGTAGGATGCTTTGGTGAACGTCTATATGAGGTATGTGCTAGTCTGTGAGATGATGGTTTTGATGACAACAACCTTAGAATAGACTATAAAATATAAATACTAACATTATAACTTTAGATAAATATGTATATGCAGGATTTAACCATGCAGGTACCAAGAATGAAGACTGTACAGTATAGAGATTCAAGATATCAAGATTGAAGACTCATGAGTATCAAGATTATCAAGAGTTCAAGAATTGAAGTAATTTATTCTTTAATTAGAAATGTTGTTAAAACTCATAGAAAAGCACTGGCATCTTAAAATCCAATTTATTCGTGGAATGGAAGCCACTTTGAGCCTGTTAAAGGAATGAACCCTAAGTAGGATGGAACCTACGAAAAATCTAGTGGAACATTGTTTTGTATCCACTAATTTTAATTCAAATGCTTTTACAAAATTATCTTGTTTTTAAAATGATTTCAAAACTTTCCTTTTAAAAGATTCAAAACCCTCTATCCTGATTTTAAATAATTTTAGCCTCAAAATTATCTTTAATTTCAAAGTTAAATTACTCCTGATTTTAAACTATCTTTTAATATAATATATTTAACTTTTAAATATTTATACTTAAGATTTAAATATAAAATTATAGTCAAATTCTATATATATTATTCTCTAGATTTACTTATGAATTATAACTATAGTCAAGTATATTTATAAAGTTTTAAATAGTTTTAATATAAGATAAAGGTTATTTTGAAAGAAAATCAAATCATCAAAAATTGGTTTGGGATGTCGACATGCCTATGGTGACCATGTCGACATGGTGTCAGTTGAGTTCAAAATTTAAATTTCAAAAGAAGTGTCTATTCGCCATAACTCTTCACGAATGGACATGGCTGTTGTTCTTCTATAAATAGGGGTTAGTTTCAACGAATTTTATATCAGATTTTCTGGTTTTTCACTCCTCTTCTTCTTCCACATTTCTTAATACATATTCTTGCCATTACTCTGCTGAAATCAGCATTGAATCAAACTCGATCTTTTCTAGTTTGATTCTCTATCACTATCTCAACAAGGTTCTCAGTGCTATTCAGAGTTATAGGCTTCTTTGTAATCTATTAAGTGAGAAAAGGTGCGATTGTGGCGTTGAAAGTCAATCAAGCGAGATAAGGTGTGATTGTAGCCTTGGTAAATCAATTGGATAAACTTGTGGACCAGATATCAAGTATCTCTACCCAGAGGATTGTGATTCTGGAGGGTGTACCTCGTAGCCTTGAAATCGAGGGTGTAATTATACAATTGCTTTTGAAAGGAAATCCGTACTTGTGTTGCGGGACAGGATGTAGGGTAACTCCGAACCAGTATAAAATCCGGTGTGTTCTTTCCCTTATTGCTTTTACTTTATTTCTGCATTTGTGTTTGTTTCTGTGATCATATCAGTGTCTGTATATTGCATACATCCGTGTTCAATTCAACATAAATTCAAAAAGATTTAGTAATTCTTTATAAACACTGTTCACCCCCCCTCTAGTGTTAATCCTAGCGTTAAGATCCGTAATCCGCATTTCTTTTAATTGGTATCAGAGCGAGGTTTTCAAAGTTTCATAATCTGATTTTTGAAAAAGTTTTTAAAATGGCTATATTTGTTAATACTAGTTTAGAAATATTCAAATCATCATTGTTTCATGAGTTTGCATATAATCAATATTCAAATTCAAGTTATCTACCAAAATTGTTTGATGTGCAGGAATCATGCTTTATAGCTGTTTAGAAATCAATCCACAATGGACAAATTGTGAAGATCGGAAAGAACAAATGGATACTTGATAATGGGTGTTCTAGACACATGACTGGCAATCCAGATATAATGAATGATATTATATACAAAGACGGAGGACTGGTTAACTTTGGAGATAATTCAAAAGGATATGTGATTGGCATCGGCAAAGTCGGTAACTCTGAAACTCCTATTATTACTAATGTTTTGCTAGTTAAGAATCTAAAATATAATCTGCTAAGTATAAGTCAACTCTGCGATAAAGGATATAAAATTAAATTTGACAAAGATAAATGTCACATCGAAGATAATAATGCAACCATAGTATTTGAGGGAGTCAGGAAAAATAATATTTATATTCTTGGTATAAAAGTTTCAAATAATAACCTGTGTCTATTGGCAAATACAAGTGACCCTTGGATTTGGCATAAGAGATTTAGGCATTTGAATTTCAAAATCTTATCTAGACTGTCAAAACATGATCTAGTAAGAGGTCTTCCTAAAATGAATTTTGAAGTAGACAGTTTATGTGATGCATGTCAATTAGGAAAACTTAGAAAAAGTTCCTTTAAATTAAAAGATATGATTTCAACTTCAAAACCTCTTAAATTACTTCATCTTGATTTATTGGGTCCATCTCAAATTCCGTCAATAAATCATAGTAAATATGTTTTTTGTAATTGTAGACGATTATTCTAGATTTACATGGACAATATTTTTGAAACATAAAAGTGATACTTTTGAATGTTTTAAGACCTTTTCAAAAAGAATTCAAAATCAATTTTCTCTAAAAATTATAACTATTCGAAGTGATCACGATGGTGAATTTGAAAACGAAAAGTTTGAGGAATTCTACAATAAAAAGGGAATAACTCACAATTTTTCATTTTCAAGAACTCCACAACAAAACGGAGCAGTGGAACGCAAAAATAGGACGATTCAAGAGTGTGCGAGAACTATGCTTTCAGATAGTAATCTACCAAAGGATTTTTGGGCAGAAGCAGTTGCTACCGCCTGTTATATTTTAAATAGAATTTTAATTAGACCTCTAACTGATAAGACATCTTATGAACTTCTTTATTCAAAGAAACCTAAGGTATCTTATTTCAGAATTTTTGGAAGTAAATGCTTTATTTTAAATACAAAAGATAATTTAGATAAATTTGATCCTAAATCCGACAAAAGAATCTTTATCGGATACTCTAATAGAAGTAAAGCATACAGAGTGTTTAATTTAAAAACTAACACCATTGAAGAAGCAATGCATGTTTCATTTGATGAAAATTTCAAAATTTTTGAAGATACAAAGGATGAAGAGGATTTAATCACTCAAAATCAAGAATCAATTGAAACTAATAATGAAATTAATCATCCTAATAAAAGGACTAAACTTTTAAAAGATCATCCTATAAAAAATATACAAGGAGATATGCAATCTGTTGCTAAAACTAGAAATCAACTAAGTTAAATGAGTAATGTAGCTTTTATATCAACTATTGAACCTAAAAATCCAAAAGAAGCATCAACTGATGATTCACGGATTTTGGGCTATGCAAGAAGAATTAAATCAATTTACTAGAAATGATGTTTGGGAACTTGTTCCTAGACCTGAAAATAAAACTATAATTGGAACTAAATGAGTTTAAAAAATAAAGTGATTGAACAAGGAGAGGTAGTTATAAATAAAGCTCGATTAGTCGCTCAAGGTAATTGTCAAGAAGAAGGAATAGATTTTGATGAAACCTTTGCTCCTGTAGCATGATTGGAAGCCATTAGGATTCTACTTGCTTTCGCAAATCATAATAATTTCAAATTATTTCAAATGGATGTTAAAAGTTCCTTTTTAAATGGATTTGTAAAAGAAGAAATATATGTTGAACAACCACCACTTTTTGAAAATGATAAATTACCAAATCATGTTTACAAACTTAAGAAAGCATTGTATGGTCTAAAACAAGCTCCTAGAGCCTGGTATGATAGACTAAGATCTTATTTATTGCAATCAAATTTTGAAATTGGTAAAGTAGATAATACTATTTTTATTAAAAGAAATAAAAATGATATTCAACTAGTACAAGTTTACGTAGATGATATCATTTTTGGATCAACTAATTTTGAAATGATTAAAGAATTTTCTGAAATAATGACAAAAGAGTTTGAGATGAGTCATATGGGTGAATTAAGTTTCTTTTTAGGATTACAAATAAAAAAATTAGATAATGATATCTTTATTAGTCAAGAAAAATATGCTAAAGACCTAATTAGTAAATTTGGTTTGACTACCGCGAGTGGAAAACCCACTCCCATGGCAACCAATGAGTACCTTAGTAAAGAAGATCTCTCGAAAGATGTAGATCAAAAATTAAATAGAGGAATGATTGGATCACTACTCTATATTGCTGCCAGTAGACCTGATATCATGCATAGTGTTTGTCCCTGTGCCAGGTATCAATCCCAACCTAAAGAGACCCACTTAAAGCCGTAAAATGAGTCATAACATATGTTAAACACACATCTGATTATGGTTTATTTTACCCTAAAAATGATTCTTTTTACTTAATATCTTATTGTGATGCTGACTATGCTGGTTGTAAATCAGACCGAAAAAGTACAAGTGGGACTTGTCACTTTTTGGGGTATTCTCTGGTTTATTGGCTTGGTAAAAAGCAAAACACAGTTTCTTTATCAACAACTGAAGCAGAGTATATTTCTGCTGCTTTGGCTTGTTCTCAAGTAATATATATGCAACAAACTTTAAAAGATTTTGGTTTAAAATTTTCAAAATCACCAATTTATTGTGACAACACAAGTGAGATAAATTTATCCAAAACTACTACTCAACATGCTCGAACTAAGCATATTGATATCAGACATCATTTTCTCGGAGATAATATAGGTAAGGAAGTAGTTACTCTCGATTATATCAATTCTGAAAATCAAATTGCCGATATTTTAACAAAACCCTTAAATGAATCAATTTTTACTAAATTAAGAAGAGAATTAGGTATTTGTTCTATAACTGAAATATAAAATATAAATAACAAGTATAGTTAACAATTAATATTAAAATCAAATAGTAAAAGTAAAAAGGACCATGTCGACATCCCCCATATACCCACGTCGACATACAACGTTTTTAAATTTTGAAAATTTTCCCACCAAAATTCAAAAAATTGGTTATATATTCTTCACATTTTCGAAATTTTATTCATCCTTTTTGTTATCTCTCTGTTCTTCTCTCTGAAATCAAATAATCAATGGCCTCCTCTTCCAAATCAAACATAAAATCAACTTTTTTGTTCCCCTCTCCTACGTCTGGTCCATTTCAACGTACTGCTCTCACTCGTGTGACTAAAATAGAGGACTCTCTAAAGGATGCACTTCAGATGATGACTGAAATTCAAGTGATTCAACTCCGTATGGCAAAGGAACAAGAGAAGCAAGGCAAGATTCTCAGGAATTTGCAAAAATTTATAATGGATAATCAAGCCAACCCTATCTTGATTGATGAAGATTCTTCACTCAATCAAGAGGCCAGCGAAGAAGAAGAAGAACCCATGGAAGAAGCACACGCGGAGGATGATGACCAAGTTATGTGCGTTGGAGAAGTACGTTTTGACATGAATGGGAATCTTGTTGAACAACGTGGAAATTTCTGTTTCCACTATCCAAACTGTTCGATTCATAGATCTTCTATGTTTAAAAACACACATTAGTTTCTTCTCTTTCTTTACCATTGTTGTTTATTCCTTCTTACGTTTACAACGAAAAATGTACATACAACTATATGATTAATAAATTAATTGTGTTCTTCTTGTTAATACATATAACTATACGGTTATTATATACTTAAGATAGTTAGTAGTTTAGGATTAGATTTATTATTAGATCTAAGCATTGATTATTTATGATAACACTATCATTATAATCACATAGAATATTAGAATTAGGGAGAGTTATATAGCTTGGAATTATAAAGTTTAGAGTTTGTTTTCGTTGATGACAAAGGGGGGGGGGGAAATATAATACGGTAATTAGGCATAGATTAAGGGAGAGTTCTTAGTTTTAGGGGGAGTTATTAAGATAGAAATAAATATTTAATAAACAAAGGTTGTCATCATCAAAAGGAGGGAGATTATTAGTCTGTGAGATGATGGTTTTGATGACAACAACCTTAGAATAGATTATAAAATATAAATACTAACATTATAAGTTTAGATAAATATGTATATGCACGATTTAACCATGCAGGTACCAAGAATGAAAACTGTACAGTATAGAGATTCAAGATATGAAGATTGAAGACTCATGAGTATCAAGATTATCAAGAGTTCAAGAAGTGAAGTAATTTATTCTTTAATTATAGATAGTGTTAAAACTCATAGAAAAACACTGGCATCTTAAAATCCAATTTATTTGTGGAATGGAATCCACTTCGAGCCTGTTAAAGGGATGGAACCCTAAGTAGGATGAAACCTACGAAAAATCTAGTGGAACATTGTTTTGTATCCACTAATTTTAATTCAAATGATTTTACAAAATTATCTTGTTTTTAAAATGTTTCAAAACTTTCCTTTTAAAAGATTCAAAACCCTCTATCTTGATTTTAAATAATTTTAGCCTCAAAATTATCTTTAATTTCAAAGTCAAATTACTCCTGATTTTAAACTATCTTTTAATATAATATATTTAACTTTTAAATATTTATACTTAAGATTTAAATATAAAATTATAGTTAAATTCTATATATATTATTCTCTAGATTTACTTATGAATTATAACTATAGTCAAGTATATTTATAAAGTTTTAAATAGTTTTAATATAAGATAAAGGTTATTTTGAAAGAAAATCAAATCATCAAAAATTGGTTTGGGATGTCGACATGCCTATGGTGACCATGTAGACATGGTGTCAGTTGAGTTCAAAATTTAAATTTCAAAAGAAGTGTCTATTCTCCATAACTCTTCACGAATGGACATGGCTGTTGTTCTTCTATAAATAGGGGTTAGTTTCAACGAATTTTATATCAGATTTTCTGGTTTTTCACTCCTCTTCTTCTTCCACATTTCTTAATACATATTCTTACCATTACTCTGCCGAAATCAACATTGAATCAAACTCGATCTTTTCTAGTTTGATTCTCTATCACTATCTCAACAAGGTTCTCAGTGCTATTCAGAGTTATAGGCTTCTTTGTAATCTATTAAGTGAGAAAAGGTGTGATTGTGGCGTTGAAAGTCAATCATGCGAGATAAGGTGTGATTGTAGCCTTGGTAAATCAATTGGATAAACTTGTGGACCGGATATCAAGTATCTCTACCCAGAGGATTGTGATTCTGGAGGGCGTACCTCGTAGCCTTGAAATCGAGGGTGTAATTATACAATTGCTTTTGAAAGGAAATCCGTACTTGTGTTGCGGAACAGGATGTAGGGTAACTCCGAACCAGTATAAAATCCGGTGTGTTCTTTCCTTTATTGCTTTTACTTTATTTCTGCATTTGTGTTTGTTTCTGTGATCATATCAGTGTCTGTATATTGCATACATCCGTGTTCAATTCAACATAAATTCAAAAAGATTTAGTAATTCTTTATAAACACTGTTCACCCCCCTCTAGTGTTAATCCTAGCGTTAAGATCCGCAATCCGCATTTCTTTCAATTGGTATCAGAGCGAGGTTTTCAAAGTTTCATAATCTGATTTTTGAAAAAGTTTTTAAAATGGCTATATTTGTTAATACTAGTTTAGAAATATTCAAATCATCATTGTTTCATGTGTTTGCATATAATCAATATTCAAATTCAAGTCATGTACCAAAATTGTTTGATGTGCAGGAATCATGCTTTATAGCTGTTTAGGAATCAATCCACAACGGACAAATTGTGAAGATCAGAAAGAACAAATGGATACTTGATAATGGGTGTTCTAGACACATGACTGAAAATCCAGATATAATGAATGATATTATATACAAAGACGGCGGACTGGTTAACTTTGGAGATAATTCAAAAGGATATGTGATTGGCATCGGCAAAGTCGGTAACTCTGAAACTCCTATTATTACTAATGTTTTGCTAGTTAAGAATCTAAAATATAATCTGCTAAGTATAAGTCAACTCTGCGATAAAGGATATAAAATTAAATTTGAAAAAAATAAATGTCACATCGAAGATAATAATGCAACCATAGTATTTGAGGGAGTCAGGAAAAAGAATATTTATATTCTTGGTATGAAAGTTTCAAATGATAACCTGTGTCTTTTGGCAAATACAAGCGACCCTTGGATTTGGCATAAGAGATTTGGGCATTTGAATTTCAAACTCTTATCTAGACCGTCAAAACATGATCTAGTAGGAGGTCTCCCTAAAATGAATTTTGAAGTAGACAGTTTATGTTATGCATGTCAATTAGGAAAACTTAGAAAAAGTTCCTTTAAATTAAAAGATATGATTTCACCTTCAAAACCTCTTGAATTACTTCATCTTGATTTATTTGGTCCATCTCAAATTCTGTCAATAAATCATAGCAAATATGTTTTTGTAATTGTAGACGATTATTCTAGATATATATGGACAATATTTTTGAATCATAAAAGTGATACTTTTGAATGTTTTAAGACCTTTTCAAAAAGAATTCAAAATCAATTTTCTCTAAAAATTATAACTATTCGAAGTGATCACGGTGGTGAACTTGAAAACGAAAAGTTTGAGGAATTCTACAATAAAAAGGGAATAACTCACAATTTTTCATTTTCAAGAACTCCATAACAAAACGGAACAGTAGAACGCAAAAATAGGATGATTCAAGAGTGTGTGAGAACTATGCTTTGAGATAGTAATTTACCAAATAATTTTTGGGCAGAAGTAGTTGCTACCGCCTGTTATATTTTAAATAGAATTTTAATTAGACCTCTAACTGATAAGACATCTTATGAACTTCTTTATTCAAAGAAACCTAAGGTATCTTATTTCAGAATTTTTGGAAGTAAATGCTTTATTTTAAATACAAAAGATAATTTAGATAAATTTGATCCTAAATCCGACAAAAGAATCTTTATCGGATACTGTAATAGAAGTAAAGCGTACAGAGTGTTTAATTTAAAAACTAACACCATTGAAGAAGCAATGCATGTTTCATTTGATGAAAATTTCAAAAATTTTGAAGATACAAATGATGAAGAGGATTTAATCACTCAAAATCAAGAATCAATGGAAATTAATAATGAAATTAATCATCCTAATAAAAGGACTAAACTTTTAAAAGATCATCCTATAGAAAATATACTAGGAGATATGCAATCTGTTGCTAAAACTAGAAATCAACTAAGTTAAATGAGTAATGTAGCTTTTATATCAACTATTGAACCCAAAAACCCAAAAGAAGCATCAACTGATGGTTCACGGATTTTGGGCTATGCAAGAAGAATTAAATCAATTTACTAGAAATGATGTTTGGGAACTTGTTCCTAGACCTGAAAATAAAACGATAATCGGAACTAAATGGGTTTATAAAAATAAAATGAATGAACAAGGAGGGTAGTTAGAAATAAAGCTTGATTAGTCGCTCAAGGTTATTGTCAAGAAGAAGGAATAGATTTTGATGAAACCTTTTCTCCCGTAGCAAGATTGAAAGCCATTAGGATTCTACTTGCTTTCGCAAATCATAATAATTTCAAATTATTTCAAATGGATGTTAAAAGTGCCTTTTTAAATGGATTTGTAAAAGAAGAAGTATATGTTGAACAACCACCACTTTTTGAAAATGATAAATTACCAAATCATGTTTACAAACTTAAGAAAGCATTATATGGTCTAAAACAAGCTCCTAGAGCCTGGTATGATAGACCAATATCTTATTTATTGCAATCAAATTTTGAAATTGGTAAAGTAGATAATACTCTTTTTATTAAAAGAAATAAAAATAATATTCAACAAGTATAGGTTTACGTAGATGATATCATTTTTGGATCAACTAATTTTGAAATTAATAAAGAATTTTCTGAAATAATGACAAACGAGTTTGAGATGAGTCATATGGGTGAATTAAATTTCTTTTTAGGATTACAAATAAAACAATTAGATAATGATATCTTTATTAGTCAAGAAAAATATGCTAAAGACCTAATTAGTAAATTTGGTTTGACTACCGCGAGTGGAAAACCCACTCCCATGGCAACCAATGAGTACCTTAGTAAAGAAGACTCTCGAAAGATGTAGATCAAAAATTAAATAGAGGAATGATTGGATCACTACTCTATATTGCTGCCAGTAGACCTGATCATGCATAGTGTTTGTCTTTGTGCCAGATATCAATCCCAACCTAAAGAGACCCACTTAAAAGCCGTAAAAAGAGTCATAAGGTATGTTAAACACACATCTGATTATGGCTTATTTTACCCTAAAAATGATTCTTTTTACTTAATATCTTATTGTGATGCTGACTATGCTAGTTGTAAATTAGACCGAAAAAGTACAAGTGGGACTTGTCACTTTTTGGGGCATTCTCTGGTTTCTTGGCTTAGTAAAAAGCAAAACACAGTTTCTTTATCAATAACTGAAGCAGAGTATATTTCTGCTGCTTTGGCTTGTTCTCAAGTAATATATATGCAACAAACTTTAAAAGATTTTGGTTTAAAATTTTCAAAATCACCAATTTATTGTGACAATACAAGTGAGATAAATTTATCCAAAACTACTACTCAACATGCTAGAACTAAACATATTGATATCAGACATCATTTTCTCAGAGATAATATAAGTAAGGAAGTAGTTACTCTCGATTATATCAATTCTGAAAATCAAATTGCGGATATTTTAACAAAACCCTTAAATGAATCAATTTTTACTAAATTAAGAAGAGAATTCGGTATTTGTTCTATAACTGAAATATAAAATATAAATAACAAGTATAGTTAACAATTAATATTAAAATCAAATAGTAAAAATAAAAAGGACCATGTTGACATCCCCCATATACCCATGTCGATATACAATGTTTTTAAATTTTGAAATTTTTCTCACCAAAATTCAAAAAATTGGTTATATATTCTTCACATTTTCGAAATTTTATTCATCCTTTTTGTTATCTCTCTGTTCTTCTCTCTGAAATCAAATAATCAATGGCCTCCTCTTCCAAATCAAACATAAAATCAACTTTTTTGTTCCCCTCTCCTACGTCTGGTCCATTTCAACGTACTACTCTCACTCGTGTGACTAAAATAGAGGACTCTCTGAAGGATGCACTTCAGATGATGACTAAAATTTAAGTGATTCAACTCCGTATGGCAAAGGAACAAGAGCAGCAAGGCAAGATTCTTAGGAATTTGCAAAAGTTTATAATGGATAATCAAGCCAACCCTATCTTGATTGATGAAGATTCGTCACTCAATCAAGAGGCCAGCGAAGAAGAAGAAGAACCCATGGAAGAAGCGCATGCGGAGAATGATGACCAAGTTGTGTGTGTTGGAAAAGTGTGTTTTGACAAGAATGGGAATCTTGTCGAACAACGTGGAAATTTCTGTTTCCACTATCCAAACTGTTCGATTCATAGATCTTCTATGTTTAAAAACACACATTAGTTTCTTCTCTTTCTTTACCATTGTTGTTTATTCCTTCTTACGTTTACAAGGAAAAATGTACATACAACTATATGATTAATAAATTAATTGTGTTCTTATATGTGTTCTTCTTATTAATACATATAACTATATGGTTATTATATACTTAATATAGTTAGTAGTTTAGGATTAGATTTATTATTAGATCTAAGTATTGATTATTTATGATAACACTATCATTATAATCACATAGAATATTAGAATTAGGGAGAGTTATATAGCTTGGAGTTATAAAGTTTAGAGTTTATTTTCATTGATGACAAAGGGGGAGAAATATAAAATAGGGTAATTAGGCATAGATTAAGGGGGAGTTATTAGTTTCAGGGGGAGTTATTAAGATAGAAATAAATATTTAATAAACAAAGGTTGTCATCATTAAAAAGGGGAGATTATTAGTCCGTGAGATGATGGTTTTGATGACAACGACCTTAGAATAGATTATAAAATATAAATACTAACATTATAAGTTTAGATAAATATGTATATGCACGATTTAACCATGAAGGTACCAAGAATGAAGACTATACAGTATAGAGATTCAAGATATAAAGATTGAAGACTCATGAGTATCAAGATTATCAAGAGTTCAAGAATTGAAGTAATTTATTCTTTAATTAGAAATATTGTTAAAACTCATAGAAAAGCACTGACATCTTAAAATCCAATTTATTAGTGGAATGGAATCCACTTCGAGCCTGTTAAAGGGATGGAACCCTTAGTAGGATGGAACCTACGAAAAATCTAGTGAAACATTGTTTTGTATCCACTAATTTTAATTCAAATGATTTTACAAAATTATCTTGTTTTTAAAATTATTTCAAAACTTTCCTTTTAAAAGATTCAAAACCCTCTATCCTGATTTTAAATAATTTTAGCCTCAAAATTATCTTTAATTTCAAAGTCAAATTACTCCTGATTTTAAACTATCTTTTAAGATAATATATTTAACTTTTAAATATTTATACTTAAGATTTAAATATAAAATTATAGTTAAATTCTATATATATCATTCTCTATATTTACTTATGAATTATAACTATAGTCAAGTATATTTATACATTTTTAAATAGTTTTAATATAAGATAAAGGTTATTTTCAAAGAAAATCAAATCATCAAAAATTGCTTTAGGATGTCGACATGCCTATGGTGACATGTCGACATGGTGTCAGTTGAGTTCAAAATTTAAATTTCAAAAGAAGTGTCAATTCGCCATAACTCTTCACGAATGGACATGGCTGTTGTTCTTCTATAAATAGGGGTTAGTTTCAACGAATTTTATATCAGATTTTCTGGTTTTTCATTCCTCTTCTTCTTCCACATTTCTTAATACATATTCTTACCATTACTCTGCCGAAATCAACATTGAATCAAACTCGATCTTTTCTAGTTTGATTCTCTATCACTATATCAACAAGGTTCTAAGTGCTATTCAGAGTTATAGGCTTCTTTGTAATCTATTAAGTGAGAAAAGGTGTGATTGTGGCCTTGAAAATCAATCAAGTGAGATAAGGTGTGATTGTAGCCTTGGCAAATCAGTTGGGTAAACTTATGGCCCGAAAATCAAGTATCTCTACCCAGAGGATTGTGATTCTGGAGGGTGTACCTCGTAGCCTTAAAATCGAAGGTGTAATTGTACAATTGCTTTTGAAAGGAAATCCGTACTTGTGTTGTGAGACTGGATGTAGGGTAACTTCGAACCAGTATAAAATCTGATGTGTTCTTTCCTTTTTTACTTTTACTTTATTTCTGCATTTATGTTTGTTTCTGTGATCATATCTGTGTCTGTATATTGCATACATCCGTGTTCAATTCAACATAAATTCAAAAAGATTTAGTAATTCTTTATAAACACTATTCACCCCCCCTCTAGTGTTAATCCTAGCCTTAAGATCCGTAATCCGCATTTCTTTCAGTATGAATGCAGCCCTAACTCCTTCGAGTCTGCTTGATGTGGCTAAAACAGGAGCTATACTTGGGTCAAGTGAGGTTGCACATTTGATCGGGCACATTTCTTCGACACCAATCTTTTACCTTTTGATTTGATTGGGTGCACCTTCGATTTTGGGAGTGTGTCTCGAGATGGGCGGTAGTAGCTGCTATGTGTTACCACCAGCCTTGTTCTGCAAAACGGTAGAATCTTACCCTAGGCATTACCTCGCATGCCTTGTCACATGCCTTATCATGCCCACTACGAGTTTGGTTTGTACCATACCTATGGAGTGCCCTTTGATAGTCCTCGAGTTTACGGAGGAATTATGGTACTGTACAGGCTACGATAATATATAAAAATGTGTTAAGAGGGAT
The DNA here is from genome assembly GCA_030765085.1 of Allium cepa. Taxonomy (NCBI): domain Eukaryota; kingdom Viridiplantae; phylum Streptophyta; class Magnoliopsida; order Asparagales; family Amaryllidaceae; genus Allium; species Allium cepa. Next base: position 562,953,569 of record CM060938.1, read on the forward strand.
ATGAGTAACGCCTTAACACTCTTTTAATATTTTACTTTACTGATAGACATATTATAATAGCGTATATTACTATATAGTAAATAGTTTAACGAATCCTTAATGGATGGAATCACAAACATCCTTTAAGTTATATTGCATTTCACTTGGACATTTCACTTGAGTTGATTTACTAGCATAAGAATGTTAATCCTGACTTGAGTGTTTTGTGTTTTGCTTTATGCACTGGTCAGAATGAGTGTCACAGCAATGGAGACTCACATTTGGAGCTTGGAGCATTGCTTGAAGAACTGTCTTATAGCTATTCAACTTTCAGTTATTTCAGTTGTTATGTTCAGACCTGTCGGTTGCTTTGTACTTAGGATTTTCTACTTGTATTTGCTTCAGACTCTGGTGTTCTACAGTAGCTTCTTGGACTACTATTTATTTATTCCGCTACTTATTTTTGTATTACTATTTGTCTATGATTTTGTGATTGATTTATTTACTGTATATGCTAAGTTTTGCCAAGTATAAATTAATAATCTGTTGTTTTGAACAATTCAAGTCCGACATGTATGGGTGCGAATGGTTCGAAATACCAGGTCATTACAGAGGTCGCGACCTTGATTTAGTATTGAGGAAGGTTCGCGTGCGGCCTTGTGTTCTGGGAGAGAGAGAAACAATGATGAAGGTAATTAGTTTGTTAATTATTTTTATTAAGTTAATTAATATGTTAATTATAATCGTTATTTTAAGTATAGCATTATTTTTGCATACGAGGTCCATTTCGGACGAAATAAATCACGTTGGAATCGTATCGACAAAGGCTATGGCTTGGAGTGGGATTTGAATATATTTGACTCAAAAGAATTTACAGTTTCAAATAAAGGTGAGTGTTTTATGATGCTCACGACGTAATAAAATAATTTTTATGTTTGTTAAATTGATACCATGAAGTAATTTAATTTTATTGACTGTTGTTTGGTAAATTTAACTGATATTTAAATTGATATGAATTAAAATAACAAGTATGTGAATTGACGGTTCAAATTTGAAATGGAAATTAAATTGCTAGTTAAATTCTCGATATTGATAACTATATAATTATTGTGAATTACTGGCTGATTTGGATGATTGATTGTGATGGATGCCAATTGGTTGATATTTGGATAATTAGATGTTTATTTATTTTTACATATATCATGTTATCATCATGTATATTATTTACAGTATATAAAACCGTAAATCGAATTATTTCAAATAAATTAAGAAATAGGTTGAAATGATATATACCTATGACATTTATTTGGGATTGAAATGACATATATATCCATCCCTGAATTAAATTGAAATGACTGATTCACTTGGCCATGGGATAGAAAATTATACACGGATGCCGAATTTGGATAAATTAAATGATTTTTTTATTTAAGATTATTTAAATTATTTTTATTTAAATAAATAAAAATCGAATTATAGAAATCGAATTATTTTTGAACTTGAGCTCAAACGTGGAATTAAAATGTGTTAAACGAAATTGTTTAAAAATGAATTTGAGATTTTGAAGTTATATTTGAAATATGATTTGAGTTTTGGAAACTGATTCGTTTTAAAGGATTTGGATTTTATTCGAAGTTTGAAATATTTCTAATTAAACGTAATTTAAAACGACATTTCAAAATTGAATTCAGAATTGAATTATTTTAAAGATTTGAATCTTAAATTGAATATTGAAGTTAAATTTGAGTTAAATGATATAAATTGGTATTCTAAAATTGACTTGAACGCATATAAATTGAAATGGTTTAAAATTGAAAATGTAATTGAAATTAATTCAAATTGGAATCAAAAATGAAATTAATTGGAATGGAAATCAGAATTGAATTAATTTGAAATCGAAACAGAAATTATTTTGATCTGAAATTGGAAGCGAAGTTAATTCGAACTAAAATCGAAATTGAATCGATTTGAATTGAAATGGAAAATAAAATCAATTTGAGTTGGAAGGTTTGAAATTGAATCAGTTTGACTTCGAATCTATTTTAACTATTTAAAATATTTTAAAACTATTCAAACTATTTTTTAAAAATTCAAACTGGTTAGAGTGGGAATTGTTTATATTTATACCATGGATTTAAATACAAATTGAGTTAAATCGAAGTTATAACCTAAACTGTAATTCAAATTGAATTTTGACGTAAATATGATATTCTGCAGTAAATATGTTGATTTCGGAATGAAATTGATTTTGAAGCGAATATGATATTTTGATATCAAAAATGAATTGTTTTCAAAATATAAAAGTACCAACAAGTGTGTAAAACGACATTTGGTTGTTAAAGAGACCCGAGCCTCTTATTGGCAAACCCTCTTCCAATGTTGGAACCACTTTAACAACTGTGTACACGGAGAAGACTCCAGAATGAAGTGGTTTGATTGGCGTCATTTGCTGAATTTGAAGAAAGAGAACGATGATGGATAGACCCCGACACTTGTGCCAATTTGAAATGACTAAAACAGGACGGCTTGACAGGGCCAAGCGGGCTATCTACCCTTAGCGGACATCTATTCTTTGATTTCCTTGGACTTGGTCTATACTATTACTCTTATTGTTGGTTTCGATTGGTGCACCTTGATTTGGGATAGCCTCCCTTTGATTTGATATGGGATGGATGGATGTGGTGTGTAACGACCCATAAATTTCGATGTTCAAATTTTGTTAATTTAATAATATTTTATGAGTTAATTAACATTTGTTGAAATTAATGAACTTTTGAATGTAATTAAAAGTTAAGGGTAACAATGGTTATAATTTACCTATTTATTTAGTTCATAAAATTTAGTTTGAAATCAATTGCAGTTAATTTACATAATTAGTGCAAATTAATGTAGATTAATTTGGTAATCGGAGAATGTTAATTCAATAGGATGTGACCAATGAATATTTTGATCTAATACTACGTTAAGGTTAATTATGGTAATTAAATAAAAGCATAAGTATTTAAGAACTGTAACGGTTGCTTGATAATAGGGAATTCATGAGTAAAATTAAAGGCATGGTAACACTAGTATAAGTTACCTGTCTATTTCGTTTAATAATAAAATTGGAAATCAATAACGGTAAAGGAACCTTAATGTTACATTAATAAGAATGAACGCAATAACTAAATTAGTGCACACCCTATTAATTGAAACAGATTGTAAAGTTAGGATTGATTGAAATTAGTAGACTGGGAAATGAATTCAGGGTTATGTTAACTGATGACGAATACGTAATAAACTGTAAAATTATACAATCATTGTCCGTTGAGTAAAATTTTAATATTTATGGTTGATAATAAACGTTACTTAGTGATTATTAATATAATAACGGAAGACGTAAATGTAATAATGGAATAATAACCTGGGTTGATAAGTAACGAATTTGTAAAGGCAATGGAAAGCAATAGGTGACAATTAATATAGGTTTATTTGTGTGATGTGTAAATAAACTTTGGTAATCGATTGCAATAAATCCAAATTTAACGTTTTGTTAATGTAAATTTAAGTAATGTTGGATTTATTCATAATATGAATTGGTTGATTTAATAAATGGAAACTTTGATTTGTGAATAATAAAAAGTTTGAAACCAAGTAAATAAAATTTATTGAGGATATTTAATAGTAATTTATGTATATATTTGGCAAGTAAATCAAATCAATTTATAGAAATCAATTTTTAATTAATTGGAAGGAAATCTATAATAAATGAATTCATTTGTAAGAAAATGAATTTAATTTATATATTAATTGGAAATTGTAATAAGATGATAAAATTTATGAATTATAGGATTTGAATTTAATATATAATTTTGAATATAATGAAATTGAAGATTTGACACTGCAATTGATAGAATAATCAGCTTTAAATGGACATCTAAACTTGTTTAAATTTTTTATATATGATCAAAAAATATAAAGGTGATAAAATTGTCGATTTTAGAAGTGAAATTAAAAATTGGATTTTATTGATTGATTTTAAACTTATTTAATTAATATAAAAATAACCATTTTGGCCACTGACTCGAATTTCGACAAAACAAGTTTCATTGGATCCGAAACGGTGAATTATTGTAGGATTTCAAGTTTCGGATCGATCAGACTTGTCGTTTGATCGTACGGACTCGAAACGCCTTGAAATCGATTAATTGAAATAAATTGAAATCAATTTGAAAATATTGATTTTAGCATAACTTCTTCATACGATGGAATTTGGACGTGAAACCTGTTCCATCGCGTTTAAAATATTTTAAAACATCTATTTTGATATATGGGTTGACCCAATTTCATTCCGGAGTCAAAACGGGCTTTTTGGGCCACTTTCTCGTTAACGCGTACATCTATCTTATCCGATCCATCATATTTCAACTTTGCCTATAAATATCCAGTTATAAACCCTAGCAACCTCCATTCCTCATTTCTATACGTACAGAACTTTTGTGCTCCTCTTCCTCAATGGCAGACAAAATTCTATATTTCCAGATCCAATTGCAAATCAAATCCAAAGCTAATTTTTCAAACTTCTCAAAAAAATTTGGAAAAAATATATGTTGAAGCACTCAAAGTGCGTAATCTTCTGCTGAAATTCGTTTTTCGTTTTGGATTGTCATTTGACCGGTAAAAATCGAAGAAGTCTCGGCCGTACATCACTTCGAAATCAAAGCTCGACGGATCGACGAACCGTTACTGGGTTTTGTAGAGGGGACCGAGAAGAGTTGATTTGTGGTGTTTTTTCGCTATTTCAACGGTTGGATGTGGCGCAATTTTCAATTAGGGCATCATTTTCGGTGATGGATGCTGCCCTGCTCGTGTCGAGCGTGGTCGCGCAAGGTTCTGAGATCCGGTGGCACGGCATGGTGTAGGTGATACGCGCGTGTGCGCGAGGCTTCAGAGTGGCGGCGCGTTTGTTTTCTTGGCTAGGGTTCATTTGGGACGTGCATTCTATAGCGTTACTGGGAAAGGTGTTGAAGAGGTGACGTGGCACCTAAGGGGGGAAACTTGAGTGAGTGTTTGATTTCTTTTATTTTTATTTTTAATTTGAATTCATTCAGTCTCATACTAATAACTTTCTCGTACGATATCCGATTTACGCGTGATTTTCTCCGCTGGGTTCGTATTGGAATTCCGGACATTTTGATGCTGGTTTGGATGAATTTGGAGACTGTTCAATTTTTGGGTTTAAATTGGATTTAAATTCAATTAATATTCAAAAGGTGAGTGTTTTAACCCACTCACAACTTCTAAAATTTCTTATGCTTGATAAATTGATATATGATGTGATTTAAAATTTATTTATGGTTGTTTGGCATATTTTAATCATCATTTCCGTTAATTTCATTATTTAAATTAAATTGTTATTTAATTTATTCATTGCATTTAAACTGCCAGTTAAACAGTATTTAATTTATATTGAATATAAACTGCTATTTAATACCTGTGTTTATTATCCGTTCTATATTGATGTTATTGTTTGAATTTGATGATGATTGTGATAAATGGTTGATGGTTGATATTGGATGAATGGATGTTGTATTTTATATTGTTATAAACTGCAAATTTTTATGCATTTTCATTTCATTCGAGATTGCGGTTTGAAATGATATATAACCATAATTTTTATTTTAAATTACGGATTGAAATGATAAATTTCCGTATCATTTGACCATAGGATAGAAAATTTTATACAGGCATCGCAGTATATATGTAAAATTATTTTTTGAAATGATTTTCTATGGTTTTGGAAAGAATATGGTTTAGTGAATATTGATTTTTGATATTTTTAAATATTAGTTTATATATTGTTAAATGCTTGAATTTAAGCTATGTATAAATTTGATTTAAAGGATAAAAGAAGTTTAAAAATAAAAGTTAAATTTATTTAGATATAATACGGTTATGTATTTATTTAAATTTATGGATAGAGTTTATAATGTCTTAAATAAAATAAATGTTGGAAGATAAATAAGAATTTGCTTTGAATTAAGGTATTTAAGAATTATCCTCGAATAAAATTTATTTGAAATTTAAATAAATTTGGGGTTTTAAAAGGTATGATCTTTATAACTTGATTTTGGTTTAGAGGACTTAAATGAATATCAAGTCGATTGAAATGAATATTATCAAGTTAATTAAATTGAGAGAATATGCTGTTATTTGAAGTTTAAAGGTTTTACTTAAATGATATTTGATTTATTAAGTAAACATTTCAAATCTAAATAATAGTAATTGAATTTGATATATATGAAATTATCAAAGAATAAGTTTTGAAATGGTGGAATAATTAAAGCTTTGAAATATATGGAAATTGAAATGGTTTATTTGGGAATTTAAACCTATATTTGGAATTTATTTGTGAAATTTAAAAAGCTATTTTGTTATGTAAAGCGGTTTAATACTTAAACCATTTAAGTATTAGAAATTTTGTTTCAAAGCTATGAGGTTTAAGATATATATATATATATTTGAAAATATTATGATTTTGGGAAAAGGGATATTTGTAAAATAAAAATGATATCATATTGATTTGGGGTTTTAAAAATATAAATGATATCGTATTTGTATGGTTTTGAAAGAGATATTATATTCTGATTTTAAAGTATAAATTATTTGAAATAACCGCGGTGTTATAATAATGATTGGTTGTTGAAGAGACCGGGATCCGAAGTTGTCGTACTCTCTGCCAACTCCGAAAACCACTTTAACAACCATGTACGCGGTGGAGATTCCAAAATGAGGTAGGATAGTGGCGGTGTTTCCTTTGAGGTAAATACGTGGACCCAACTCGCGTGAGTTGGCATAAGGTGGCTAAAACAAGAGCGATTCTCGGGCCAATGAGGTAGCACCTTTGATCGGACACATCCCTTCGATATTATACTTTGACTTTTGGATTGATTCGGTGGCCACTTTTGATTTTTTATTTGGGGGTGTGGCTCGAGGTGGGTGGAAGCTGCGGCTACGCGTTACCACCAGCCCGGATGCGTAATTGGTATATCTACCCTGGCATTGCCTAGTTGTGCCGTATCACCTACCCTATCGCGCCTTGTACGAGTTTGGTTTTCTCCCGTAGCCCGTGTGGTATCCTTTGGTGGCTTCCCGATCAGGAGGGACTATGATATTGGATGGACTACTGGGACTATCACATGTTAATGGAAATATTGGGTCACTCCTTAACGCTATTTAAAAGTATGTTTATTTTACTATAGACACTACTGTAATAGAGAAATATTACTACATAGTAAATAGTTTAACGGATCCTTAAGAGATGTGAATCCCGAGCATCTTTTAAGTTACTGCACTCATATTTATTTCTGTTGATTTAACTCACATAAGATCTTTTAGTTCTAACTCGAGTGTTTTGTTTTTCAATTCGCTCGGGTCAGTCCGAGCGTTTCAGGATTTGAAGATTTTATTCTAGAGGACGAAGACGAAGATTTGTAATACTATTATCTACTATATTATTCCACTACACCATTAATTCCGCTGCATAATTATTGATATTATATGGTATGTATGACACTGATATATATTGTAAGTATAATTAAATATTTTGAAAAACAGCTTCATGAACTGTACATTTGATTGCTATATTTTTCCTTCCGCTGCGAGATTCTGTTTTGTTTTATTTATTTCTTGGTTTTCTTATTTACCCCATAACTATCCACCCTTCTGTATGGCTTGAATTGGCACGTGTGTCGATTTAAAGCGTGCAAAAAGGCGGGGCGTTACATCTGGTATCAGAGCTTTGGTTTAGCGATAAACTTTAGCTTTGTGGGGTTTGACTCTTTATTAATAGGGTAGTAATACCCTATGATGAGTCACTGAGAGTATATATATGAGAGAGCGTATTTGTTAGTGTTATAAAAAGGTTTTAATATTGTGTTAATTTGTTCCGTTTTGTATTTATAAATTCTGGTTGATGCATGGGACGCTATGACATCAATAGGGATTTCTAAACACTTAATAGGACAGACCCACACAATATTTGTTTTTAATATAGGTGAATGAAATAATTTTTCCTATTATATTTTCTATATATAAAATAAATTTGTATAAAGATTATATTTGGTTGCAATATGTCGGTTGTTAGGTAGTAAAATTTATAAATAATAGTTGAAATGAGATTGAAATTAAGATAAATGAAAATTGGAAATTTAGAACTTAAGTTCTGGGGTTTTGAAAATTTCTTTCAAATGATTTTGGAATATAATATAATAATTTTAGAAGTATTTTCTGATATATAAATATTTCAATATAATTTGAACGAATTGTTTAAAGAAATTTTGGAAGAAATAAGTTCTGTACTTTCCTCTCTGCCATTGGAAAATAATTTTGGTGATGAGTGCACGCGTCATCGACATTCATTTTCGAGTTTCGAAGTGGGAAGGCCACTATAGTAGTTTACTGCAGATTGATTTTGATAAACAAATGTAAATTTTAATTTTTTTAAATATAATTGGATATATAAATTGCAAGCATATGTTTATCTGTTATTTTAAAATGATTTTTGAATAAAACCCGGTATTTAAATTCCTAAGTTTCCGTTAATTAATAGTTTCAATTAAGTGTAGTAAAATGGAATGTAACTAATTAATAATTGAAACCACTAAAGGAAATAAGAGATTTAATGCTAAGTTATAAACTAAACAAAAGAAAATTTTAAATTTGTAACACATAAAACAAAGGATATTATTATTGAACATTTAATTAATTAAAAGAATTGAGGAAAAACTTGTATATTTTCAATTACAGTCTTAAAGCATATATATAACTTACCAACTATAAAAAAGTTAAAATGTTATAAGAAAATGTGATGGAAAATTGTACAAGAAACTTATATAATGAAAAGGTTCAATGAATCACCTTAATAAATGAGAATTTGGTATTGTAGAATACTTAAGTATAATTGAAATTGTTACTATGAGTAAATATAATAGAAAGATAAGGATTTTAAATAAAAGATTATAAACTTAAGTACATGAGATTTAGCAGTGAAAAAATTTATGTAATATAATAAAAGGAAAATTTCATGACATAAATAAGTGAAATGAGATTTTGTTAAAAATGAAGAAGAAAAAAATGAATTTTATGAAATAGACACTGAATTAATGGATGAAAATAATGCAACTGTAAGAGATAAAATGTAAATTAAAAAGATAAGTTATTATATGAATGGACTTAATAAGGATAAACTTAATCTGTTGTTTGAAGTTGTTGTTGTTGTTTTTGGTTTATGGTTGCTCGGGTAAGGATACTTTAAAATTGATTGGAAAAATGAATAATCTATTTAGTTTTATCTATGACTGTTGAGTAAAAGGGAATACTTCATAGTTATTCGTCATTCTCCGCGATATAAAGTGTCTTAATCCGAACAAACCAATTGTTTGTCTTGCTGGGATGGCTGATTTGTGTTTGATGTGTATGATGTTTGTTGTGCAATTGATTGTTGTTGTATTGATTGTTGTGGGTGGTTGAAACAACCTTAAATATTTTAATTTATATAATTGTTAACCTTTTGTATTATATAAGTGAAATGCAGGTTATGGAAGCAATTGCTACTGCTTTTGGTTTCATAATTTAAGTATTAATTGCCCGACGAATAGGTACGTTTTCGGATTACGGTTTATAGCGCTTTTATATTATTATTATTTTCCCATGTTGGGATATATATTATTTTGAAATATATGTTCTATATTGTTATATTTAATATTATATTTTCTCCCGAGCCTCCCCGTACAAAGGAGACTCTGCCGAAATTTTCCGTAAATTTTGGACTTAGAAAATTTTGAAAATGTTTTCCAAACTTTATTAATTTAAGTATAAAAGATTTAGGGTTATAAATGGGTATATTTTATTTAAATTATTAAATTTTGTAAATTTATTTGGGTATAAATCTAATATTTTAAGTAAGATATATTGATTTCTTAATTCTTCCTTTCCCTTCTTTTCCTTTTCGGGGACGAAAAGTTTTGAGTGGGGGAGAGTGTAACCACCCATAAATTTCAATGTTTAAAATTTGTTAATTTAATAATATTTTATGAGTTAATATTGAAATAAATAAAAAAAATTGTAATTTAATAATGGAATAAGAACTAAATTAAAATGAAACAATGTTAATACAAGTTAATTGTCAACAATCTTAATGAAACTCCAATTCATTGTATTTAAGCGTGTTATGCTTGGTTATAAAATTTAATATAAGAACCAAATGTAAACATTTAATTATTGTATAAAATAGATAGTTAATGATAATAAAATAATGTGTAATGGATGGAAATGTAATAAATGTATTTTTAATGAGAATTGTTGTAATAATTGTTGTAAAGAATAAATTTACAAATGTTATAAAATGTATAATGGTGACAACTATTGTTCGTTACCAATGTATTTATTCAATAGAAATTAAATGTAATTGAACATTACCTTATGTAAGTTAAGATAATAACTGGAAATTTTGAATGTAAAATCAATAGAAATGTTAATTATATGCATTAGATGGCAATTGATTTAATAAAAGATTTAAACCAAGATAAATAAATGAATTGGGATATTAAATTGTATAAGTGACTAAATTTCATCATAATGGAAATAAAATAGTTAACACAAATAAAAGATGAAATTAGAATTATATAGCTAATTGGAACATTTGTTGAAATTAATGAACTTTTGAATGTAATTAAAAGTTAAGGGTAACAAAGGTTATAAGTTACCTATTTATTTAGTTCATAAAATTTAGTTTGAAATCAATTGCAGTTAATTTACTTAATTAGTGCAAATTAATGTAGATTAATTTGGTAATCGGAGAATGTTAACTCAATAGGATGTGACCAATGAAAATTTTAATCTAATACTACGTTAAGGTTAATTATGGTAATTAAATAAAAGCATAAGTATTTAAGAACTGTAACGGTTGCTTGATAATAGGGAATTCATGAGTGAAATTAAAGGCATGGTAACACTAGTATAAGTTACCTGTCTATTTCGTTTAATAATAAAATTGAAAATCAATTAGAGTAAAGGAACCTTAATGTTACATTAATAAGAATGAATGCAATAACTAAATTAGTGCACACCCTATTAATTGAAACAGATTGTAAAGTTAGGATTGATTGAAATTAGTAGACTGGGAAATGAATTCAGAGTTATGTTAACTGATAAAGAATACGTAATAAATTGTAAAATTATACAATCATTGTCCGTTAAGTAAAATTTTAATATTTATGGTTGATAATAAACGTTACTTAGTGATTATTAATATAATAACAGAAGGCGTAAATGTAATAATGGAATAATAACATGGGTTGATAAGTAACGAATTTATAAAGGCAATGGAAAGCAATAGGTGACAATTTCATATAAAATGTTGAAATGTGAGATGTAAGCATTTCAGCTATTTCTGTATTTTACTTGAAAACCCTAGACACTATCATAATATCACAGAATTTCATATAAAATGTTTTGGTTAGCGTAAGGTAAAAACTTACCCGTATTTATTTGTGGGGAGTCTTACGTGATACCTTTATTTTCAAGTGATTTCAAAGTTAAGCAATTTTAACCTGTTTACTCATACCAGACCCATGTCTGACCCGAAGTTTATATTTTGTGTTTTCATAAACTCTTGGGTACTCAAATTTTTACGAGTAGCCAAGTGATAGGTATCTAGAAGTGTTGCTTTTCTGGAGGAGCTATTTTGGAGAGAAGACCAGACGTATGTATCTATATATGTAGTTCCGCTGTGTAGTTAGTGTATGCTGTATTTTGGATGTATGTATGGACATGTATGTATATGACAGTACTGTTATCTGATATTGTAAGACTCTGATGTATGTATAACTATGTAATAGTTATGTGATGTATTATATTTTGTTCCATTCCGCTGTGAGATTCTGATGTTGTTGTTCTTTCTTTCTATTCTTTTCTATTTCTATCCCTTTCTTTCTTAATGATGAAACGTCTTTCTGGGTTAGGGAAAGGCGGGTCGTCACAGTTGGTATCAGAGCGCTAGGTAGAGCGAGTACCTAGGCTCTAGTGTTATAGTTCTCTAGAGAGTGCGTATTTGTATTTTCATATAATATTATATATATATATATATATATATATCTAAATTGGTTGAGTTACCTTTTCAGGTGACCGACATGGGTTCAGGAAGAAGAGGCAGAGTTAGGGCCAGTACTTCTACAGATAATGGACGGAGTCAGAATGTTAGTGAGGCTGTCAATCCAGTACCATCTCAAGTTAGCTTTGCAGCCTTATGCAAGGATTTCAAACATCTTGGAGGTCAACCATTCAAAGGTTCGGAGTCAATAATTGAAGTTCAGGAATGGTTACGCTCTTGCGAGCGCATTTTCAAGAGCATGAGATTGTCTGATGAGCGTAAGAGGCATATGGCATCGTGGCAGTTGCAAGGTGGTGCAACAGCATGGTGGGATTCAACTATTGCGAATATTTCTGAGGATGATATTTCTTGGGGCAGATTCAAGGAGTTGTTCGAAGAGAAGTATGTGCCGACGGCAGGGAAAACCCAATTGTATCAGGATTTTCTGAATTTGAAGCAGGGTAGTATGTCTATTTCGGAGTACGAAACTAGATTCAACCAGCTCTCTTGTTATGGTCAAGGACTCATCGATACTCCTCTGAAAAAGAATGAGAAATTTTTGCAAGGATTGAGACCTGAATTCCATGGGAAATTGACAGTGCTTCTGAAGGGATCTTTTGTTGATTTGATTGATATGGCATTGAGGTATGAAAGTTTGATGAGTAAGAAGCCGGTGGATTCAGTTGCAACTTCAAGTGGGAATTTCACTAATCCGAATAAGCGAAAGTTTGATCCTAGATGGAGGAAACCGAATAAGAAGAAACCTGGGAATAACAACGGACCCCGAAAGTGCTACATTTGTCATCAGGAAGGGCATTTGGCGAATAAGTGTTCTAGGAAGGGATTCCAGCAGCAACAGCAGCAACCGCACCAGAGTGGCCCAGGATCAGCTATGGTTCAGAAATCATTGTGCTTTAATTGTCATCAGCCAGGGCACATGATCAAGAACTGTCCACTTCTGCAGAGAGCACCTCAGAATAAAGTTTTTGCTTTGGAAGCTGGACCATCTTCTTCTTCGATGGGCAAAGGAGTATTAGAAGGTACTTTACTTTTAAATGGAAAGTATATTAGAGTTTTGTTTGATTCGGGTGCTTCCTTGAGTTTTATTTCTTTGGACTCTGTGGAAAAGTTTTCTCTTACCCCTAGTTCAGTAGATAGTTCTATCTTGGTGTCTAATCCTATAGGAGGGGTGACCAAATTAGACTCTATTTGTAAGGACTTGAAGATCTCTTATCTATCCCACAGTTTCTCTTGTGACCCGTATGTGTTGAATTTTAAGGGATTTGATCTTATTTTGGGTATGGATTGGCTGGATAAGTATAAAGCCGTTTTGAATTGTGATGAGAGAACAGTTTCGTTGGAAACTGATCTGGGTAGAATTGCCAGAGTGTCATGTGATGATTCTGGAATTCACTTAAGCAGTCTTCTGCATGGAATGGAGACATCTGAAGAGAGTGTTGAAGTTATTGACGTGGTTCGGGATTTTGCTGATGTTTTTGAAGAAGTTAAGTGTTTGCCACCACATCGAGAAATAGAGTTCCGTATTGATTTGATTCCAGGAGCTGTGCCAGTAATTCAACCCAGTAGGAGAATGGCTCCCAGGGAAAGAGAAGAGTTGATTAAGCAGACGCAGGATCTTTTAGAGAAGGGATTGATTAGACCTAGTTTTTCTTGTTGGGGTTCAGCGGCGGTGTTTGTGACCAAATCAGATGGATCAATGAGGTTCTGTATGGATTATAGAGAATTGAACAAAGTGACTATCCGTAATAAATATCCTCTTCCTCGCATTGATGATCTTTTCGACCAGTTGCATGGTGCTTCTATCTTTTCTCAATTGGATCTAGCTTCAGGTTTCCACCAGTTGAGGGTAGCTGAAGACAGTATTCCCTTGACTGCATTTAGGGGACCGAATTGTTTCTATGAGTGGTTGGTTATGCCATTCGGATTAACCAATGCTCCTGCCTACTTCGTTGATCTTATGAACCGAGTCTTTAGAGATGTGTTGAATAAGTTTGTGCTGGTATTCATTGATGATATCTTGGTCTATTCCAAATCCGAAGAAGAGCACAGAGAGCATTTGAGGATTGTATTGGAGACTCTGAGAAAGAATGTGCTGAAGGCGAAGTTTTCGAAGTGTCACTTCTGGAAATCGGAAGTTAAATTTCTAGGGCACATTGTTTCGGGTGAAGGCATTTCTGTAGACCCAGCGAAAGTGGAAACTATTCTGGAATGGAAACAGCCAGAGACACCGACGGAAGTTCGCAGTTTTCTAGGATTGGCTGGCTACTACAGGAGATTTATTAGAGATTATTCCAAGATTTCTTCGCATTTGACTAAGCTGACAAGGAAAGGAGTGAAATTCAAATGGACACCTCAGTGTGAAGAAGCCTTTCAGGAATTGAAGATAAGGCTCACGAGTGCACCAGTACTTGCTGTTCCGGATGGGAAGAGCAAATTCGAGGTTTATACGGATGCTTGTATTGTGGGTTTGGGAGCGGTTCTGATGCAGAACGGAAGGGTGATTGCGTATGCTAGTCGGCGGTTGAAGCCTCATGAGAAAAACTATGCTACGCATGATCTTGAATTGCTTGCCATTGTTTTTGTTCTGAAGATTTGGAGACATTATCTGTTAGGAGAGAAATTTGAATTGTTCACGGATCACAAACCGTTGAAATATTTATTCTCTCAAAAAGACCTTAATCTGAGACAGCAGCGGTGGGTTGAATTTCTTGCATCCTATGATCTGGATATTCTGTACACTCCGGGTAAAGCGAATGTCGTAGCTGATGCTCTCAGTAGGAATGCAGTTTTATCTCTTTCGGAAGTGGTTCCATCTCTTATTGAAAGGATCATTAGTAAGCAAATGGAAGATAAATCTTTTGAGGAAATAATTCTTGGAGCTAAGGACGGGCGATATTCAGATTTCAAGGTGGATGATCAAGGTACTCTAAGGATGAATGGTCGTTTGTGTGTGCCTAATATTGATGAACTGAGGCAAGAAGTCCTAGCTGAGTGTCATCGTTCTAAATTGAATATTCACCCGGGAATTTAGAAGATGTATAAAGATATGAGGAGAGCTTTCTGGTGGCCGAATATGAAGAAGGATGTAGCTGCTTTTGTGAACAGTTGTGCCATCTGCCAACAAGTTAAAGGTGATCAACAGAAATCTACCGGGCTATTGCAACCTCTGGAAATTACGAATTGGAAATGGGAAATGATCTCGATGGATTTTATTGATGGTTCGCCTAGAACCAGGAAAGGAAATGACGGTATATGGGTTATTGTAGATCGTTTAACTAAGAGTGCCCATTTTATACCAGTAAAGGCAACCCATACTGCAGTTTCTTTAGCGGAAATTTTCTTGAAGGAGATAGTTCGATTGCATGGAGTTCCAATCAGCATAGTAAGTGATCGTGATCCTATTTTCACTAGCAAATTTTGGGAAGCTCTGCAATCAGCAATGGGAACAGATTTGAGATTGAGTACAGCCTATCATCCTCAAACGGACAGACAGACGGAGAGGCTGAATCGTATTCTTGAGGATATGCTACGGGCTTGTGTTTTAGATTTTGGAGGATCTTGGGAGGACCATCTTCATTTAGTGGAATTTTCTTATAATAACAGTTATCAAGCAAGTATTAAGATGGCTCCTTATGAAGCTTTATACGGAAGACCGTGTAGATCTCCATCTTGTTGGATTGAATCGAAGGATCGTCTTGTGCTCGGACCCGATCTTATTCGTGAAGCTTCTGCGAAGGTTGAGCTTATTAAGAAAAGAATGAAAGCTGCTCAAGATCGTCAGAAGAAATATGCGGATAGAAGACGAAGGCCATTGGAATTTGAGATCGGAGACTTGGTTTTTATTAAAGTTTCCCCAATTAAAGGTGCTATAAGATTCGGAAAGACGGGAAAACTTGCTCCGAGATACATTGGACCGTTCCGAGTGTTGGAGAGAATTGGAACTGTAGCCTATAGGATTGAATTACCAGAGCGGATGTCTGGGATTCACAATGTGTTTCATGTATCGCATTTGAGGAAATTTGTTCATGATCCCTCACTGGTTGTGGAACCGGTAATTCAAGAAGATTTGGAAGTAGAACCCAATTTAACTGTGGTCAGAAATCCAGTTCAAATTGTGGACAGAGACGAGAAGCAACTCAGAAACAAAGTGGTGAAACTCGTCAAGGTGCAATGGAGTGAGGATCCCAGAGACTGTACCTGGGAAACTCTCGATAGTCTTAAGAATGCTTATCCGGATTTATGTTTGGATAACTAGTGTTGTTTGTTAGAATAGACTTTTGTTTGTTTGCTATTGTATGAATGATATGTATGTTTGGATTGTTAATATAAAAGCTTTTAAATTTACTGTTGTTTAAATTTCGGGGACGAAATTTTTTTAAGGGGGAAGGAATGTAACGACCCGGAATTTTGACGATATATTTTAGTAAATATTTAATCTAAATTAAATCAAATATAAGCGGGTCAACATTTAAATTTATGAGATATTAAATGTTTAACAGTTATATATGTTTATAAAAGGAAATTTTGATTTGAAATTTAAAATTTAAATACTTCAAAACCATTTAAAACAAAATAGGATTTATTCAATAGAATTAAATCAAAGATTCATTATTTGATATTTGATAAAAACAAACATATGAATACACTTTTAGTTTTTAATATGATAAGTTTTAAAATAAATAAACATGAAATTATTTCACATAAATATGGAAGTGCAAAAATTAGTATAAAACACAATCATATATTATATTTGTAATCAAAGTTATATAAAAATACAACATATAAATTATAATGTGCAATATACAAAAACAAGTATTTTCAAACAAACAATGATCTACAACATTTAAATTGTGCAACACAACAACCTTAAATAAAATGTTAAAACATCATTTGAACAAGTATGAGATTTCATATAGAATATAACTAACAAAATAAGTAACAAAAACATGTTGACAATAAAATCATATCAGGAAGATTGTAAAATATATAACCTGCATATGCAAGTGCAAGGAAACAAGACAGGTTATAGTTAACAAATAAAGATATTCAGACCTAAGGAAGCAGAGTAAACTTTAATAACAAAACAAGTTTTCAACTCAAAGATAATAATAATAAAAATAATAATAAAGAAAATACAACCTGTAGCTTGCTAAACAGGTTTGGCCGAAATGATAAATGTCTTGTACAACACAAAGATAAATATCTTTGTACTAAATGGCTACTGTCAGTAACCATTAATTAGTTGCTGTCATAATTAATAACATAACATTTATTAGCATAACATATTGTTCAATTAGTAAACAGCCGAAATCTCTTATATCATTACTTTCTGCAGAATTTACTAGCCAATATAAAAAAAAAAAGAAGGGAAAATGACTTGCAAATAAGACTGTCCAGTTGCAACCTGTATTAAGCTTCTATATGAATCTACTTATATATCATCAGTTTATACATATATCACTTATAACCTTTAATTTACTCAGAAACACTGAACACAAACTTAAACTAAAAGAGAAAAAAAGAAAAAGAAAAAGAAAAAGGAAAAAAACTGTAAACAAGCAAAGAAGAGAGAAACAGAAAAGAAGAGTAGAGGGGAGCTTCAGGAAAGTTTCAATTTGCAAGTATCTTCTTCAACATCTTCTGCTCAAATTTGATAAGTGAGTAAACAAACTAAGTTCAACTTTAGTTGTGTATTTGTTTATGATATGTGCTTTATATAGTTTAACTCACTGCTCTGTGTATGTTTGTTGATCTGGAAACTCATATAGCTGTTCTTGATCAATACTTTAAGTTGTTACAAAGTGAATCAATATAAATTTACAAATCTTATTCATATTAACTATTTAAAATTTTGTAAATTCAAGTTGTTATATGAAAACAAAGCCTGTAAGCATGTTTGATGTTTCACAGTAGGATATTAACCCTGTATTCCAAACTACAGGTTTAAAAAGAAGATTTAGCTTTAAAATTCAAATGTCGAAATTTGTAAATCCAATAGTATAATTAGTTTTCATAAACAAAATTATGATTTTACACATAAAAATTGTAATTTATAATCAAAGATTTGTTGAGCAGTTTTGCTTTTAAGTTTCACTGCATATTTGTCAAATTTGGAAGATTAATGAAATGTTAATTCCTGGAATTTGGTATGAAGCAAGATTTAAGAGGTATTAACACTAGAAAAATAGTAAATTATTTTTCGAATTCATATATTTTGAGTTTGAATCATAAATAGGGTTTAAATACATTCTTTTTCAAAGCTCTATAAACAAATTGATTTCAGCTCCATTAAGAAATCGAGTTGGCCGCGACTCATGGAGGAGCTAGGTGGTGGTGTAGGCGAAGTCTTGTCGAATTTTCATCACCTCCGGTGATGGATGGTGGCCGCGTGAGGTAATTTAAGGTGAGACGTTCCTGTTCGTGTTCGAGCAGTAGATCATTTTTTTTGATCTGGAACATTCGATGGGTTTTGGGTTTAGATCTTGAAGGTAGTGATGTTTTGGGATATGTGGTGGCTGCCGCGAGACGCCAGTGGCCAAGCGCACCACCGTGCACGTGCACGGTGGCGTAAGGATGTCTGTTGATACGTAGGGGGGTGACGCGTGCTCATACTCGAGGTATTTAGATGTTTGCTTCGAGTCTGTCTTCGGGTTTGCCTGGGTATGATCGCGTGAGTGTTGTATTTAAACTCTAGCTTAACTGTTAAAAAAAAAAGAGAGAGAAGGAAAGAAAAACTGGAGAGAAGAAGAAAAGGGAGGGAGAGAGACACGGGGAAGGAAGGAGAAAAGCACGAGACTGTCACGAGGAAACAGGGGAGATGTTCGGGTCCTTGTCAAGTGAGCATACAGCAGAATTTCTACTTAAAAATCTAATTGAAAATTTTAAATTTGTTAATTAAAATAAATTATATGTTAAATAAATTATAAGCTTAATCAAGTTAACATAGTACTGGAAGTTAATTAATGAAAATTAACATAAGTGTTAAATCAGGGCTTTACTATTAAATTGATAATTAAAGGTAATTTGTAAATAATTAATTTATTTTAATAAGTAAGTCATTAATTATGAAGTGATAATTGAGAATTAACTAATTATTTGTTTAAATGAGAAATAGTTAATGAATAGATAAATAATTAAGTAAAGGTTAGATAATTTATAAATGACAAATTAATGATTAACTAATTAATTAATTAATCGTTAATCAGCTAATTAATCAGCAATTAATTTACAGAATAAAATAGTTTATTCTTAAGCAAATAATTTAGTTAAGTAAAACCAAACTGATTGATATGCATTGATAACTCTGTTTGGTTGACTGTGATATCTGTTGATAATATTTCTGTGATATATTATGATATATTATGAATATCTGTGATAACTGTATGTGATTTATCTGATATATCTGTTATGTTAATTTCTGATATTTAATTAAACTGTTAAATTAAATAGACAACTTGGAATTTAAAATGGCGTTTGGATCTGATGAGACCGGGATCGGAAAAATCAATTTTGATTCTCCGGAAACCACATCGATCCAAATTAAACGATAGGTCGTAACTTATCAAATGGAGATCGAGATGGAGTTTCAGAATGCAAGGGTTATCGTCGTTAACTCTGAGGGTGATTCCAAAATGAGTGTAGCGAGATAATACCTTCGGTTTCGTTCGAACCCGGAACGAACTTGTATGGATTGAATGCTTTCAACACATCGTCAGGCGGGCGATGAGCATTCTAAGATAATGATCAATAAAGGTAATCGTAGCCTCAAGCCTCATCAACCGGGAATGGCTAAAACAGGGGAGATGCAGCAAGGTTAGGTGGGTCATGCCCAAGCAGGACAAGATTTTCCCCTGTCTAGATGTCCCTTTTTATTTCGGCTTAGTGGGCAATTGTTGGCCACAACTGCGGGGTTATCTTGTTCGGGACTGTTCAGTAAGGAATGGTTCCGGCCTTGTGTTGCAGGGGATGAAGGGAGTAATCCTCGGTACGGTGATCTAGGCCCCGTACTGTGACGGGCGGTACCCCAGTAGCCCTGCCATTGTATGGGATCCAATTTCCAATAAGCGCCGTACGATTTGATTGTGCCCAACTATGTTGAAATGTGAGATGTAAGCATTTCAGCTATTTCTGTATTTTACTTGAAAACCCTAGACACTATCATAATATCACAGAATTTCATATAAAATGTTTTGGTTAGCGTAAGGTAGAAACTTACCTGTATTTATTTGTGGGGAGTCTTACGTGATACCTTTATTTTCAAGTGATTTCAAAGTTAAGCAATTTTAACCTGTTTACTCATACCAGACCCATGTCTGACCCGGAGTTTATATTTTGTGTTTTCATAAACTCTTGGGTACTCAAATTTTTACGAGTAGCCAAGTGATAGGTATCTAGAAGTGTTGCTTTTCTGGAGGAGCTATTTTGGAGAGAAGACCAGACGTATGTATCTATATATGTAGTTCCGCTGTGTAGTTAGTGTATGCTGTATTTTGGATGTATGTATGGACATGTATGTATATGACAGTACTGTTATCTGATATTGTAAGACTCTGATGTATGTATAACTATGTAATAGTTATGTGATGTATTATATTTTGTTCCATTCCGCTGTGAGATTCTGATGTTGTTGTTCTTTCTTTCTATTCTTTTCTATTTCTATCCCTTTCTTTCTTAATGATGAAACGTCTTTCTGGGTTAGGGAAAGGCGGGTCGTCACAGTTGGTATCAGAGCGCTAGGTAGAGCGAGTACCTAGGCTCTAGTGTTATAGTTCTCTAGAGAGTGCGTATTTGTATTTTCATATAATATTATATATATATATATATATATCTAAATTGGTTGAGTTACCTTTTCAGGTGACCGACATGAGTTCAGGAAGAAGAGGCAGAGTTAGGGCCAGTACTTCTACAGATAATGGACGGAGTCAGAATGTTAGTGAGGCTGTCAATCCAGTACCATCTCAAGTTAGCTTTGCAGCCTTATGCAAGGATTTCAAACATCTTGGAGGTCAACCATTCAAAGGTTCGGAGTCAATAATTGAAGTTCAGGAATGGTTACGCTCTTGCGAGCGCATTTTCAAGAGCATGAGATTGTCTGATGAGCGTAAGAGGCATATGGCATCGTGGCAGTTGCAAGGTGGTGCAACAGCATGGTGGGATTCAACTATTGCGAATATTTCTGAGGATGATATTTCTTGGGGCAGATTCAAGGAGTTGTTCGAAGAGAAGTATGTGCCGACGGCAGGGAAAACCCAATTGTATCAGGATTTTCTGAATTTGAAGCAGGGTAGTATGTCTATTTCGGAGTACGAAACTAGATTCAACGAGCTCTCTTGTTATGGTCAAGGACTCATCGATACTCCTCTGAAAAAGAATGAGAAATTTTTGCAAGGATTGAGACCTGAATTCCATGGGAAATTGACAGTGCTTCTGAAGGGATCTTTTGTTGATTTGATTGATATGGCATTGAGGTATGAAAGTTTGATGAGTAAGAAGCCGGTGGATTCAGTTGCAACTTCAAGTGGGAATTTCACTAATCCGAATAAGCGAAAGTTTGATCCTAGATGGAGGAAACCGAATAAGAAGAAACCAAGGAATAACAACGGACCCCGAAAGTGCTACATTTGTCATCAGGAAGGGCATTTGGCGAATAATTGTTCTAGGAAGGGATTCCAGCAGCAACAGCAGCAACCGCACCAGAGTGGCCCAGGATCAGCTATGGTTCAGAAATCATTGTGCTTTAATTGTCATCAGCCAGGGCACATGATCAAGAACTATCCACTTCTGCAGAGAGCACCTCAGAATAAAGTTTTTGCTTTGGAAGCTGGACCATCTTCTTCTTCGATGGGCAAAGGAGTATTAGAAGGTACTTTACTTTTAAATGGAAAGTATATTAGAGTTTTGTTTGATTCGGGTGCTTCCTTGAGTTTTATTTCTTTGGACTCTGTGGAAAAGTTTTCTCTTACCCCTAGTTCAGTAGATAGTTCTATCTTGGTGTCTAATCCTATAGGAGGGGTGACCAAATTAGACTCTATTTGTAAGGACTTGAAGATCTCTTATCTATCCCACAGTTTCTCTTGTGACCCGTATGTGTTAAATTTTAAGGGATTTGATCTTATTTTGGGTATGGATTGGCTGGATAAGTATAAAGCCGTTTTGAATTGTGATGAGAGAACAGTTTCGTTGGAAACTGATCTGGGTAGAATTGCCAGAGTGTCATGTGATGATTCTGGAATTCACTTAAGCAGTCTTCTACATGGAATGGAGACATCTGAAGAGAGTGTTGAAGTTATTGATGTGGTTCGGGATTTTGCTGATGTTTTTGAAGAAGTTAAGTGTTTACCACCACATCGAGAAATAGAGTTCCGTATTGATTTGATTCCAGGAGATGTGCCAGTAATTCAACCCAGTAGGAGAATGGCTCCCAGGGAAAGAGAAGAGTTGATTAAGCAGACGCAGGATCTTTTAGAGAAGGGATTGATTAGACCTAGTTTTTCTTGTTGGGGTTCAGCGGCGGTGTTTGTGACCAAATCGGATGGATCAATGAGGTTCTGTGTGGATTATAGAGAATTGAACAAAGTGACTATCCATAATAAATATCCTCTTCCTCGCATTGATGATCTTTTCGACCAGTTGCATGGTGCTTCTATCTTTTCTCAATTGGATCTAGCTTCAGGTTTCCACCAGTTGAGGGTAGCTGAAGACAGTATTCCCTTGACTGCATTTAGGGGACCGAATTGTTTCTATGAGTGGTTGGTTATGCCGTTTGGATTAACCAATGCTCCTGCCTACTTCGTTGATCTTATGA
This sequence comes from Allium cepa, assembly GCA_030765085.1. Classification (NCBI taxonomy): domain Eukaryota; kingdom Viridiplantae; phylum Streptophyta; class Magnoliopsida; order Asparagales; family Amaryllidaceae; genus Allium; species Allium cepa. Next base: position 562,976,503 of record CM060938.1, read on the forward strand.
ACCGAGTCTTTAGAGATGTGTTGAATAAGTTTGTGCTGGTATTCATTGATGATATCTTGGTCTATTCCAAATCCGAAGAAGAGCACAGAGAGCATTTGAGGATTGTATTGGAGACTCTGAGAAAGAATGTGCTGAAGGCGAAGTTTTCGAAGTGTCACTTCTGGAAATCGGAAGTTAAATTTCTAGGGCACATTGTTTCGGGTGAAGGCATTTCTGTAGACCCAGCGAAAGTGGAAACTATTCTGGAATGGAAACAGCCAGAGACACCGACGGAAGTTCGCAGTTTTCTAGGATTGGCTGGCTACTACAGGAGATTTATTAGAGATTATTCCAAGATTTCTTCGCATTTGACTAAGCTGACCAGGAAAGGAGCGAAATTCAAATGGACACCTCAGTGTGAAGAAGCCTTTCAGGAATTGAAGATAAGGCTCACGAGTGCACCAGTACTTGCTGTTCCGGATGGGAAGAGCAAATTCGAGGTTTATACGGATGCTTGTATTGTGGGTTTGGGAGCGGTTCTGATGCAGAACGGAAGGGTGATTGCGTATGCTAGTCGGCAGTTGAAGCCTCATGAGAAAAACTATGCTACGCATGATCTTGAATTGCTTGCCATTGTTTTTGTTCTGAAGATTTGGAGACATTATCTGTTAGGAGAGAAATTTGAATTGTTCACGGATCACAAACCGTTGAAATATTTATTCTCTCAAAAAGACCTTAATCTGAGACAGCAGCGGTGGGTTGAATTTCTTGCATCCTATGATCTGGATATTCTGTACACTCCGGGGAAAGCGAATGTCGTAGCTGATGCTCTCAGTAGGAATGCAGTTTTATCTCTTTCGGAAGTGGTTCCATCTCTTATTGAAAGGATCATTAGTAAGCAAATGGAAGATAAATCTTTTGAGGAAATAATTCTTGGAGCTAAGGACGGGCGATATTCAGATTTCAAGGTGGATGATCAAGGTACTCTAAGGATGAATGGTCGTTTGTGTGTGCCTAATATTGATGAACTGAGGCAAGAAGTCCTAGCTGAGTGTCATCGTTCTAAATTGAATATTCACCCGGGAATTTAGAAGATGTATAAAGATATGAGGAGAGCTTTCTGGTGGCCGAATATGAAGAAGGATGTAGCTGCTTTTGTGAACAGTTGTGCCATCTGCCAACAAGTTAAAGGTGATCAACAGAAATCTGCCGGGCTATTGCAACCTCTGGAAATTCCGAATTGGAAATGGGAAATGATCTCGATGGATTTTATTGATGGTTCGCCTAGAACCAGGAAAGGAAATGACGGTATATGGGTTATTGTAGATCGTTTAACTAAGAGTGCCCATTTTATACCAGTAAAGGCAACCCGTACTGCAGTTTCTTTAGCGGAAATTTTCTTGAAGGAGATAGTTCGATTGCATGGAGTTCCAATCAGCATAGTAAGTGATCGTGATCCTATTTTCACTAGCAAATTTTGGGAAGCTCTGCAATCAGCAATGGGAACAGATTTGAGATTGAGTACAGCCTATCATCCTCAAACGGACGGACAGACGGAGAGGCTGAATCGTATTCTTGAGGATATGCTACGGGCTTGTGTTTTAGATTTTGGAGGATCTTGGGAGGACCATCTTCATTTAGTGGAATTTTCTTATAATAACAGTTATCAAGCAAGTATTAAGATGGCTCCTTATGAAGCTTTATACGGAAGACCGTGTAGATCTCCATCTTGTTGGATTGAATCGAAGGATCGTCTTGTGCTCGGACCCGATCTTATTCGTGAAGCTTCTGCGAAGGTTGAGCTTATTAAGAAAAGAATGAAAGCTGCTCAAGATCGTCAGAAGAAATATGCGGATAGAAGACGAAGGCCATTGGAATTTGAGATCGGAGACTTGGTTTTTATTAAAGTTTCCCCAATTAAAGGTGCTATAAGATTCGGAAAGACGAGAAAACTTGCTCCGAGATACATTGGACCGTTCCGAGTGTTGGAGAGAATTGGAACTGTAGCCTATAGGATTGAATTACCAGAGCGGATGTCTGGGATTCACAATGTGTTTCATGTATCGCATTTGAGGAAATTTGTTCATGATCCCTCACTGGTTGTGGAACCGGTAATTCAAGAAGATTTGGAAGTAGAACCCAATTTAACTGTGGTCAGAAATCCAGTTCAAATTGTGGACAGAGACGAGAAGCAACTCAGAAACAAAGTGGTGAAACTCGTCAAGGTGCAATGGAGTGAGGATCCCAGAGACTGTACCTGGGAAACTCTCGATAGTCTTAAGAATGTTTATCCGGATTTATGTTTGAATAACTAGTGTTGTTTGTTAGAATAGACTGTTTGTTTGTTTGCTATTGTATGAATGATATGTATGTTTGGATTGTTAATATAAAAGCTTTTAAATTTACTGTTGTTTAAATTTCGGGGACGAAATTTTTTAAGGGGGAAGGAATGTAACGACCCGGAATTTTGACGATATATTTTAGTAAATATTTAATCTAAATTAAATCAAATATAAGCGGGTCAACATTTAAATTTATGAGATATTAAATGTTTAACAGTTATATATGTTTATAAAAGGAAATTTTGATTTGAAATTTAAAATTTAAATACTTCAAAACCATTTAAAACAAAATAGGATTTATTCAATAGAATTAAATCAAAGATTCATTATTTGATATTTGATAAAAACAAACATATGAATACACTTTTAGTTTTTAATATGATAAGTTTTAAAATAAATAAACATGAAATTATTTCACATAAATATGGAAGTGCAAAAATTAGTATAAAACACAATCATATATTATATTTGTAATCAAAGTTATATAAAAATACAACATATAAATTATAATGTGCAATATACAAAAACAAGTATTTTCAAACAAACAATGATCTACAACATTTAAATTGTGCAACACAACAACCTTAAATAAAATGTTAAAACATCATTTGAACAAGTATGAGATTTCATATAGAATATAACTAACAAAATAAGTAACAAAAACATGTTGACAATAAAATCATATCAGGAAGATTGTAAAATATATAACCTGCATATGCAAGTGCAAGGAAACAAGACAGGTTATAGTTAACAAATAAATATATTCAGACCTAAGGAAGCAGAGTAAACTTTAATAACAAAACAAGTTTTCAACTCAAAGATAATAATAATAAAAAAAATAATAAAGAAAATACAACCTGTAGCTTGCTAAACAGGTTTGGCCGAAATGATAAATGTCTTGTACAACACAAAGATAAATATCTTTGTACTAAATGGCTACTGTCAGTAACCATTAATTAGTTGCTGTCATAATTAATAACATAACATTTAGTAGCATAACATATTGTTCAATTAGTACACAGCCGAAATCTCTTATATCATTACTTTCTGCAGAATTTACTAGCCAATATAAAAAAAAAGGGAAAATGACTTGCAAATAAGACTGTCCAGTTGCAACCTGTATTAAGCTTCTATATGAATCTACTTATATATCATCAGTTTATACATATATCACTTATAACCTTTAATTTACTCAGAAACACTGAACACAAACTTAAACTAAAAGAGAAAAAAAGAAAAAGAAAAAGAAAAAAAAACTGTAAACAAGCAAAGAAGAGAGAAACAGAAAAGAAGAGTAGAGGGGAGCTTCAGGAAAGTTTCAATTCGCAAGTATCTTCTTCAACATCTTCTGCTCAAATTTGATAAGTGAGTAAACAAACTAAGTTCAACTTTAGTTGTGTATTTGTTTATGATATGTGCTTTATATAGTTTAACTCACTGCTCTGTGTATGTTTGTTGATCTGGAAACTCATATAGCTGTTCTTGATCAATACTTTAAGTTGTTAAAAAGTGAATGAATATAAATTTACAAATCTTATTCATATTAACTATTTAAAATTTTGTAAATTCAAGTTGTTATATGAAAACAAAGCCTGTAAGCATGTTTGATGTTTCACAGTAGGATATTAACCCTGTATTCCAAACTACAGGTTTAAAAAGAAGATTTAGCTTTAAAATTCAAATGTCGAAATTTGTAAATCCAATAGTATAATTAGTTTTCATAAACAAAATTATGATTTTACACATAAAAATTGTAATTTATAATCAAAGATTTGTTGAGCAGTTTTGCTTTTAAGTTTCACTGCATATATGTCAAATTTGGAAGATGAATGAAATGTTAATTCCTGGAATTTGGTATGAAGCAAGATTTAAGAGGTATTAACACTAGAAAAATAGTAAATTATTTTTCGAATTCATATATTTTGAGTTTGAATCATAAATAGGGTTTAAACACATTCTTTTTCAAAGCTCTGTAAACAAATTGATTTCAGCTCCATTAAGAAATCGAGTTGGCCGCGACTCATGGAGGAGCTAGGTGGTGGTGTAGGCGAAGTCTTGTCGAATTTTCATCACCTCCGGTGATGGATGGTGGCCGCGTGAGGTAATTTAAGGTGAGACGTTCCTGTTCGTGTTCGAGCAGTAGATCATTTTTTTTGATCTGGAACATTCGATGGGTTTTGGGTTTAGATCTTGAAGGTAGTGATGTTTTGGGATATGTGGGGGCTGCCGCGAGACGCCAGTGGCCAAGCGCACCACCGTGCACGTGCACGGTGGCGTAAGGATGTCTGTTGATACGTAGGGGGGTGACGCGTGCTCATACTCGAGGTATTTAGATGTTTGCTTCGAGTCTGTCTTCGGGTTTGCCTGGGTATGATCGCGTGAGTGTTGTATTTAAACTCTAGCTTAACTGTTAAAAAAAACAGAGAGAGAAGGAAAGAAAAACTGGAGAGAAGAAGAAGGAGGGAGAGAGACACGGGGAAGGAAGGAGAAAAGCACGAGTCTGTCACGAGGAAACAGGGGAGATGTTCGGGTCCTTGTCAAGTGAGCATACAGCAGAATTTCTACTTAAAAATCTAATTGAAAATTTTAAATTTGTTAATTAAAATAAATTTATGTTAAAGAAATTATAATCTTAATCAAGTTAACATAGTACTGGAAGTTAATTAATGAAAATTAACATAAGTGTTAAATCAGGGCTTTACTATTAAATTGATAATTAAAGGTAATTTGTAAATAATTAATTTATTTTAATAAGTAAGTCATTAATTATGAAGTGATAATTGAGAATTAACTAATTATTTGTTTAAATGAGAAATAGTTAATGAATAGATAAATAATTAAGTAAAGGTTAGATAATTTATAAATGACAAACTAATGATTAACTAATTAATTAATTAATCGTTAATCAGCTAATTAATCAGCAATTAATTTACAGAATAAAATAGTTTATTCTTAAGCAAATAATTTAGTTAAGTAAAACCAAACTGATTGATATGCATTGATAACTCTGTTTGGTTGACTGTGATATCTGTTGATAATATTTCTGTGATATATTATGATATATTATGAATATCTGTGATAACTGTATGTGATTTATCTGATATATCTGTTATGTTAATTTCTGATATTTAATTAAACTGTTAAATTAAATAGACAACTTGGACTTTAAAATGGCGTTTGGATCTGATGAGACCGGGATCGGAAAAATCAATTTTGATTCTCCGGAAACCACATCGATCCAAATTAAACGATAGGTCGTAACTTATCAAATGGAGATCGAGATGGAGTTTCAGAATGCAAGGGTTATCGTCGTTAACTCTGAGGGTGATTCCAAAATGAGTGTAGCGAGATAATACCTTCGGTTTCGTTCGAACCCGGAACGAACTTGTATGGATTGAATGCTTTCAACACATCGTCAGGCGGACGATGAGCATTCTAAGATAATGATCAATAAAGGTAATCGTAGCCTCAAGCCTCATCAACCGGGAATGGCTAAAACAGGGGAGATGCGGCAAGGTTAGGTGGGTCATGCCCTAGCAGGACAAGATTTTCCCCTGTCTAGATGTCCCTTTTTATTTCGGCTTAGTGGGCAGTTGTTGGCCACAACTGCGGGGTTATCTTGTTCGGGACTGTTCAGTAATGAATGGTTCCGGCCTTGTGTTGCAGGGGATGAAGGGAGTAATCCTCGGTACGGTGATCTAGGCCCCATACTGTGACGGGCGGTACCCCAGTAGCTTTGCCATTGTATGAGATCCAATTTCCAATAAGCGCCGTATGATTTGATTGTGCCCAACTATGTTGAAATGTGAGATGTAAGCATTTCAGCTATTTCTGTATTTTACTTGAAAACCTTAGACACTATCATAATATCACAGAATTTCATATAAAATGTTTTGGTTAGCGTAAGGTAAAAACTTACCCGTATTTATTTGTGGGGAGTCTTACGTGATACCTTTATTTTCAAGTGATTTCAAAGTTAAGCAATTTTAACCTGTTTACTCATACCAGACCCATGTCTGACCCGAAGTTTATATTTTGTGTTTTCATAAACTCTTGGGTACTCAAATTTTTACGAGTAGCCAAGTGATAGGTATCTAGAAGTGTTGCTTTTCTGGAGGAGCTATTTTGGAGAGAAGACCAGACGTATGTATCTATATATGTAGTTCCGCTGTGTAGTTAGTGTATGCTGTATTTTGGATGTATGTATGGACATGTATGTATATGACAGTACTGTTATCTGATATTGTAAGACTCTGATGTATGTATAACTATGTAATAGTTATGTGATGTATTATATTTTGTTCCATTCCGCTGTGAGATTCTGATGTTGTTGTTCTTTCTTTCTATTCTTTTCTATTTCTATCCCTTTCTTTCTTAATGATGAAACGTCTTTCTGGGTTAGGGAAAGGCGGGTCGTCACAGTTGGTATCAGAGCGCTAGGTAGAGCGAGTACCTAGGCTCTAGTGTTATAGTTCTCTAGAGAGTGCGTATTTGTATTTTCATATAATATTATATATATATATATATATATATATATATATATATCTAAATTGGTTGAGTTACCTTTTCAGGTGACCGACATGGGTTCAGGAAGAAGAGGCAGAGTTAGGGCCAGTACTTCTATAGATAATGGACGGAGTCAGAATGTTAGTGAGGCTGTCAATCCAGTACCATCTCAAGTTAGCTTTGCAGCCTTATGCAAGGATTTCAAACATCTTGGAGGTCAACCATTCAAAGGTTCGGAGTCAATAATTGAAGTTCAGGAATGGTTACGCTCTTGCGAGCGCATTTTCAAGAGCATGAGATTGTCTGATGAGCGTAAGAGGCATATGGCATCGTGGCAGTTGCAAGGTGGTGCAACAGCATGGTGGGATTCAACTATTGCGAATATTTCTGAGGATGATATTTCTTGGGGCAGATTCAAGGAGTTGTTCGAAGAGAAGTATGTGCCGACGGCAGGGAAAACCCAATTGTATCAGGATTTTCTGAATTTGAAGCAGGGTAGTATGTCTATTTCGGAGTACGAAACTAGATTCAACCAGCTCTCTTGTTATGGTCAAGGACTCATCGATACTCCTCTGAAAAAGAATGAGAAATTTTTGCAAGGATTGAGACCTGAATTCCATGGGAAATTGACAGTGCTTCTGAAGGGATCTTTTGTTGATTTGATTGATATGGCATTGAGGTATGAAAGTTTGATGAGTAAGAAGCCGGTGGATTCAGTTGCAACTTCAAGTGGGAATTTCACTAATCCGAATAAGCGAAAGTTTGATCCTAGATGGAGGAAACCGAATAAGAAGAAACCTGGGAATAACAACGGACCCCGAAAGTGCTACATTTGTCATCAGGAAGGGCATTTGGCGAATAAGTGTTCTAGGAAGGGATTCCAGCAGCAACAGCAGCAACCGCACCAGAGTGGCCCAGGATCAGCTATGGTTCAGAAATCATTGTGCTTTAATTGTCATCAGCCAGGGCACATGATCAAGAACTGTCCACTTCTGCAGAGAGCACCTCAGAATAAAGTTTTTGCTTTGGAAGCTGGACCATCTTCTTCTTCGATGGGCAAAGGAGTATTAGAAGGTACTTTACTTTTAAATGGAAAGTATATTAGAGTTTTGTTTGATTCGGGTGCTTCCTTGAGTTTTATTTCTTTGGACTCTGTGGAAAAGTTTTCTCTTACCCCTAGTTCAGTAGATAGTTCTATCTTGGTGTCTAATCCTATAGGAGGGGTGACCAAATTAGACTCTATTTGTAAGGACTTGAAGATCTCTTATCTATCCCACAGTTTCTCTTGTGACCCGTATGTGTTGAATTTTAAGGGATTTGATCTTATTTTGGGTATGGATTGGCTGGATAAGTATAAAGCCGTTTTGAATTGTGATGAGAGAACAGTTTCGTTGGAAACTGATCTGGGTAGAATTGCCAGAGTGTCATGTGATGATTCTGGAATTCACTTAAGCAGTCTTCTGCATGGAATGGAGACATCTGAAGAGAGTGTTGAAGTTATTGACGTGGTTCGGGATTTTGCTGATGTTTTTGAAGAAGTTAAGTGTTTGCCACCACATCGAGAAATAGAGTTCCGTATTGATTTGATTCCAGGAGCTGTGCCAGTAATTCAACCCAGTAGGAGAATGGCTCCCAGGGAAAGAGAAGAGTTGATTAAGCAGACGCAGGATCTTTTAGAGAAGGGATTGATTAGACCTAGTTTTTCTTGTTGGGGTTCAGCGGCGGTGTTTGTGACCAAATCAGATGGATCAATGAGGTTCTGTATGGATTATAGAGAATTGAACAAAGTGACTATCCGTAATAAATATCCTCTTCCTCGCATTGATGATCTTTTCGACCAGTTGCATGGTGCTTCTATCTTTTCTCAATTGGATCTAGCTTCAGGTTTCCACCAGTTGAGGGTAGCTGAAGACAGTATTCCCTTGACTGCATTTAGGGGACCGAATTGTTTCTATGAGTGGTTGGTTATGCCGTTCGGATTAACCAATGCTCCTGCCTACTTCGTTGATCTTATGAACCGAGTCTTTAGAGATGTGTTGAATAAGTTTGTGCTGGTATTCATTGATGATATCTTGGTCTATTCCAAATCCGAAGAAGAGCACAGAGAGCATTTGAGGATTGTATTGGAGACTCTGAGAAAGAATGTGCTGAAGGCGAAGTTTTCGAAGTGTCACTTCTGGAAATCGAAAGTTAAATTTCTAGGGCACATTGTTTCGGGTGAAGGCATTTCTGTAGACCCAGCGAAAGTGGAAACTATTCTGGAATGGAAACAGCCAGAGACACCGACGGAAGTTCGCAGTTTTCTAGGATTGGCTGGCTACTACAGGAGATTTATTAGAGATTATTCCAAGATTTCTTCGCATTTGACTAAGCTGACCAGCAAAGGAGTGAAATTCAAATGGACACCTCAGTGTGAAGAAGCCTTTCAGGAATTGAAGATAAGGCTCACGAGTGCACCAGTACTTGCTGTTCCGGATGGGAAGAGCAAATTCGAGGTTTATACGGATGCTTGTATTGTGGGTTTGGGAGCGGTTCTGATGCAGAACGGAAGGGTGATTGCGTATGCTAGTCGGCGGTTGAAGCCTCATGAGAAAAACTATGCTACGCATGATCTTGAATTGCTTGCCATTGTTTTTGTTCTGAAGATTTGGAGACATTATCTGTTAGGAGAGAAATTTGAATTGTTCACGGATCACAAACCGTTGAAATATTTATTCTCTCAAAAAGACCTTAATCTGAGACAGCAGCGGTGGGTTGAATTTCTTGCATCCTATGATCTGGATATTCTGTACACTCCGGGTAAAGCGAATGTCGTAGCTGATGCTCTCAGTAGGAATGCAGTTTTATCTCTTTCGGAAGTGGTTCCATCTCTTATTGAAAGGATCATTAGTAAGCAAATGGAAGATAAATCTTTTGAGGAAATAATTCTTGGAGCTAAGGACGGGCGATATTCAGATTTCAAGGTGGATGATCAAGGTACTCTAAGGATGAATGGTCGTTTGTGTGTGCCTAATATTGATGAACTGAGGCAAGAAGTCCTAGCTGAGTGTCATCGTTCTAAATTGAATATTCACCCGGGAATTTAGAAGATGTATAAAGATATGAGGAGAGCTTTCTGGTGGCCGAATATGAAGAAGGATGTAGCTGCTTTTGTGAACAGTTGTGCCATCTGCCAACAAGTTAAAGGTGATCAACAGAAATCTACCGGGCTATTGCAACCTCTGGAAATTACGAATTGGAAATGGGAAATGATCTCGATGGATTTTATTGATGGTTCGCCTAGAACCAGGAAAGGAAATGACGGTATATGGGTTATTGTAGATCGTTTAACTAAGAGTGCCCATTTTATACCAGTAAAGGCAACCCATACTGCAGTTTCTTTAGCGGAAATTTTCTTGAAGGAGATAGTTCGATTGCATGGAGTTCCAATCAGCATAGTAAGTGATCGTGATCCTATTTTCACTAGCAAATTTTGGGAAGCTCTGCAATCAGCAATGGGAACAGATTTGAGATTGAGTACAGCCTATCATCCTCAAACGGACAGACAGACGGAGAGGCTGAATCGTATTCTTGAGGATATGCTACGGGCTTGTGTTTTAGATTTTGGAGGATCTTGGGAGGACCATCTTCATTTAGTGGAATTTTCTTATAATAACAGTTATCAAGCAAGTATTAAGATGGCTCCTTATGAAGCTTTATACGGAAGACCGTGTAGATCTCCATCTTGTTGGATTGAATCGAAGGATCGTCTTGTGCTCGGACCCGATCTTATTCGTGAAGCTTCTGCGAAGGTTGAGCTTATTAAGAAAAGAATGAAAGCTGCTCAAGATCGTCAGAAGAAATATGCGGATAGAAGACGAAGGCCATTGGAATTTGAGATCGGAGACTTGGTTTTTATTAAAGTTTCCCCAATTAAAGGTTCTATAAGATTCGGAAAGACGGGAAAACTTGCTCCGAGATACATTGGACCGTTCCGAGTGTTGGAGAGAATTGGAACTGTAGCCTATAGGATTGAATTACCAGAGCGGATGTCTGGGATTCACAATGTGTTTCATGTATCGCATTTGAGGAAATTTGTTCATGATCCCTCACTGGTTGTGGAACCGGTAATTCAAGAAGATTTGGAAGTAGAACCCAATTTAACTGTGGTCAGAAATCCAGTTCAAATTGTGGACAGAGACGAGAAGCAACTCAGAAACAAAGTGGTGAAACTCGTCAAGGTGCAATGGAGTGAGGATCCCAGAGACTGTACCTGGGAAACTCTCGATAGTCTTAAGAATGCTTATCCGGATTTATGTTTGGATAACTAGTGTTGTTTGTTAGAATAGACTTTTGTTTGTTTGCTATTGTATGAATGATATGTATGTTTGGATTGTTAATATAAAAGCTTTTAAATTTACTGTTGTTTAAATTTCGGGGACGAAATTTTTTTAAGGGGGAAGGAATGTAACGACCCGGAATTTTGACGATATATTTTAGTAAATATTTAATCTAAATTAAATCAAATATAAGCGGGTCAACATTGAAATTTATGAGATATTAAATGTTTAACAGTTATATATGTTTATAAAAGGAAATTTTGATTTGAAATTTAAAATTTAAATACTTCAAAACCATTTAAAACAAAATAGGATTTATTCAATAGAATTAAATCAAAGATTCATTATTTGATATTTGATAAAAACAAACATATGAATACACTTTTAGTTTTTAATATGATAAGTTTTAAAATAAATAAACATGAAATTATTTCACATAAATATGGAAGTGCAAAAATTAGTATAAAACACAATCATATATTATATTTGTAATCAAAGTTATATAAAAATACAACATATAAATTATAATGTGCAATATACAAAAACAAGTATTTTCAAACAAACAATGATCTACAACATTTAAATTGTGCAACACAACAACCTTAAATAAAATGTTAAAACATCATTTGAACAAGTATGAGATTTCATATAGAATATAACTAACAAAATAAGTAACAAAAACATGTTGACAATAAAATCATATCAGGAAGATTGTAAAATATATAACCTGCATATGCAAGTGCAAGGAAACAAGACAGGTTATAGTTAACAAATAAAGATATTCAGACCTAAGGAAGCAGAGTAAACTTTAATAACAAAACAAGTTTTCAACTCAAAGATAATAATAATAAAAATAATAATAAAGAAAATACAACCTGTAGCTTGCTAAACAGGTTTGGCCGAAATGATAAATGTCTTGTACAACACAAAGATAAATATCTTTGTACTAAATGGCTACTGTCAGTAACCATTAATTAGTTGCTGTCATAATTAATAACATAACATTTATTAGCATAACATATTGTTCAATTAGTAAACAGCCGAAATCTCTTATATCATTACTTTCTGCAGAATTTACTAGCCAATATAAAAAAAAAAAAGGGAAAATGACTTGCAAATAAGACTGTCCAGTTGCAACCTGTATTAAGCTTCTATATGAATCTACTTATATATCATCAGTTTATACATATATCACTTATAACCTTTAATTTACTCAGAAACACTGAACACAAACTTAAACTAAAAGAGAAAAAAAGAAAAAGAAAAAGAAAAAGGAAAAAAACTGTAAACAAGCAAAGAAGAGAGAAACAGAAAAGAAGAGTAGAGGGGAGCTTCAGGAAAGTTTCAATTTGCAAGTATCTTCTTCAACATCTTCTGCTCAAATTTGATAAGTGAGTAAACAAACTAAGTTCAACTTTAGTTGTGTATTTGTTTATGATATGTGCTTTATATAGTTTAACTCACTGCTCTGTGTATGTTTGTTGATCTGGAAACTCATATAGCTGTTCTTGATCAATACTTTAAGTTGTTACAAAGTGAATCAATATAAATTTACAAATCTTATTCATATTAACTATTTAAAATTTTGTAAATTCAAGTTGTTATATGAAAACAAAGCCTGTAAGCATGTTTGATGTTTCACAGTAGGATATTAACCCTGTATTCCAAACTACAGGTTTAAAAAGAAGATTTAGCTTTAAAATTCAAATGTCGAAATTTGTAAATCCAATAGTATAATTAGTTTTCATAAACAAAATTATGATTTTACACATAAAAATTGTAATTTATAATCAAAGATTTGTTGAGCAGTTTTGCTTTTAAGTTTCACTGCATATTTGTCAAATTTGGAAGATTAATGAAATGTTAATTCCTGGAATTTGGTATGAAGCAAGATTTAAGAGGTATTAACACTAGAAAAATAGTAAATTATTTTTCGAATTCATATATTTTGAGTTTGAATCATAAATAGGGTTTAAATACATTCTTTTTCAAAGCTCTATAAACAAATTGATTTCAGCTCCATTAAGAAATCGAGTTGGCCGCGACTCATGGAGGAGCTAGGTGGTGGTGTAGGCGAAGTCTTGTCGAATTTTCATCACCTCCGGTGATGGAAGGTGGCCGCGTGAGGTAATTTAAGGTGAGACGTTCCTGTTCGTGTTCGAGCAGTAGATCATTTTTTTTGATCTGGAACATTCGATGGGTTTTGGGTTTAGATCTTGAAGGTAGTGATGTTTTGGGATATGTGGTGGCTGCCGCGAGACGCCAGTGGCCAAGCGCACCACCGTGCACGTGCACGGTGGCGTAAGGATGTCTGTTGATACGTAGGGGGGTGACGCGTGCTCATACTCGAGGTATTTAGATGTTTGCTTCGAGTCTGTCTTCGGGTTTGCCTGGGTATGATCGCGTGAGTGTTGTATTTAAACTCTAGCTTAACTGTTAAAAAAAAAAAGAGAGAGAAGGAAAGAAAAACTGGAGAGAAGAAGAAAAGGGAGGGAGAGAGACACGGGGAAGGAAGGAGAAAAGCACGAGACTGTCACGAGGAAACAGGGGAGATGTTTGGGTCCTTGTCAAGTGAGCATACAGCAGAATTTCTACTTAAAAATCTAATTGAAAATTTTAAATTTGTTAATTAAAATAAATTATATGTTAAATAAATTATAAGCTTAATCAAGTTAACATAGTACTGGAAGTTAATTAATGAAAATTAACATAAGTGTTAAATCAGGGCTTTACTATTAAATTGATAATTAAAGGTAATTTGTAAATAATTAATTTATTTTAATAAGTAAGTCATTAATTATGAAGTGATAATTGAGAATTAACTAATTATTTGTTTAAATGAGAAATAGTTAATGAATAGATAAATAATTAAGTAAAGGTTAGATAATTTATAAATGACAAATTAATGATTAACTAATTAATTAATTAATCGTTAATCAGCTAATTAATCAGCAATTAATTTACAGAATAAAATAGTTTATTCTTAAGCAAATAATTTAGTTAAGTAAAACCAAACTGATTGATATGCATTGATAACTCTGTTTGGTTGACTGTGATATCTGTTGATAATATTTCTGTGATATATTATGATATATTATGAATATCTGTGATAACTGTATGTGATTTATCTGATATATCTGTTATGTTAATTTCTGATATTTAATTAAACTGTTAAATTAAATAGACAACTTGGAATTTAAAATGGCGTTTGGATCTGATGAGACCGGGATCGGAAAAATCAATTTTGATTCTCCGGAAACCACATCGATCCAAATTAAACGATAGGTCGTAACTTATCAAATGGAGATCGAGATGGAGTTTCAGAATGCAAGGGTTATCGTCGTTAACTCTGAGGGTGATTCCAAAATGAGTGTAGCGAGATAATACCTTCGGTTTCGTTCGAACCCGGAACGAACTTGTATGGATTGAATGCTTTCAACACATCGTCAGGCGGGCGATGAGCATTCTAAGATAATGATCAATAAAGGTAATCGTAGCCTCAAGCCTCATCAACCGGGAATGGCTAAAACAGGGGAGATGCAGCAAGGTTAGGTGGGTCATGCCCAAGCAGGACAAGATTTTCCCCTGTCTAGATGTCCCTTTTTATTTCGGCTTAGTGGGCAATTGTTGGCCACAACTGCGGGGTTATCTTGTTCGGGACTGTTCAGTAAGGAATGGTTCCGGCCTTGTGTTGCAGGGGATGAAGGGACTAATCCTCGGTACGGTGATCTAGGCCCCGTACTGTGACGGGCGGTACCCCAGTAGCCCTGCCATTGTATGGGATCCAATTTCCAATAAGCGCCGTACGATTTGATTGTGCCCAACTATGTTGAAATGTGAGATGTAAGCATTTCAGCTATTTCTGTATTTTACTTGAAAACCCTAGACACTATCATAATATCACAGAATTTCATATAAAATGTTTTGGTTAGCGTAAGGTAGAAACTTACCTGTATTTATTTGTGGGGAGTCTTACGTGATACCTTTATTTTCAAGTGATTTCAAAGTTAAGCAATTTTAACCTGTTTACTCATACCAGACCCATGTCTGACCCGGAGTTTATATTTTGTGTTTTCATAAACTCTTGGGTACTCAAATTTTTACGAGTAGCCAAGTGATAGGTATCTAGAAGTGTTGCTTTTCTGGAGGAGCTATTTTGGAGAGAAGACCAGACGTATGTATCTATATATGTAGTTCCGCTGTGTAGTTAGTGTATGCTGTATTTTGGATGTATGTATGGACATGTATGTATATGACAGTACTGTTATCTGATATTGTAAGACTCTGATGTATGTATAACTATGTAATAGTTATGTGATGTATTATATTTTGTTCCATTCCGCTGTGAGATTCTGATGTTGTTGTTCTTTCTTTCTATTCTTTTCTATTTCTATCCCTTTCTTTCTTAATGATGAAACGTCTTTCTGGGTTAGGGAAAGGCGGGTCGTCACAGTTATTACATGTAGTATTTGTCTCCTATGGCGGTTTCTTCAGTTATAAGGCTCGAAACTCATTTGGTATTGGGACTTCGAGTTGGTTCCCTCTTCTATGCGAATTTGGTTGATTTTATTTCCTTCCTCATTTCCTTCAATTCTATAGGCATGAGAGTAGCTTTCCTGACTTCGAGAACTACCTATTTTCCTTCACTATAGTTCCCGGTAAGAACGGGTGTAACAGAACGATTTTTGACCATCCCCCTTTCATGAATGCTTTAGCCAGGCCTTATGGTGAGATCAATAGCTTAATTAACCATCATTCTTTGGATGGGTGTTTCGGCCAAGCCTGGTAGCGGGATCAAAGGCTTTTTGTCCATCTCCCTAGGACGGATGCTTTGACCAGGTCTGACGGTGGGACTAAAGGCTTAATTGTCCTTTATTAAATATTAGGAGCGCTTCTACTCAATGAATCTTGCAAACTTTGCCAGGTTATGAGTTACATTAAATATACTACATCTTAGTTTGGGAGCTATTTGCTAGAATGAATCTTTTAAAAACCTTTATCTCTTTCTTATCCAAAGCAAAAAAAAAATTAATTCCTAAATTTTTGGTATCCTATGCCCTTGTTATTATACTTCTATTAGAATTACTAAACTAATAAATGTTTAGAAGTAAAGACTTATTAGAGGTTATTTATCTTGATTCTGAATACTTGTCATTACCTTTCTGAATACTAAATCATTTTCCTCGAAAGGTTCCTCAAATTACGGTACGTGGATATTCTTTGTTGATATTTTTGGTTTATAATATGGCTTTATCTAAACATAAGGATTTATTTATTTACAGATTCTCATTTTTGATTCAAGCATATGCGATTTCTTAGCGATGCAGAGCTTTTACTTTGCTTAGCAACATTGGTTCAATTTCCTATATTGATGAGAAATGGTATGTCCAATGGTCACTACTACATGAGTTTATGTTGAAATCTCGATTTTACATCGTTTTGATTATGATAAGCTATATAAAATATTCTATGTATACTAATCATTTTTGTAGGAGATTTGTTGCAGATTCATATTCAGTGAAGCTGATTATGTTGTACATAGTGTCTTTATTTCATTTGGAATTTTGTTAAATCTCTCCTGAATTAATATATGTATAAATGTATATACACACATGCACGAACATGCACAACTGGCTGAATTCAGACAGCTGAATACATTCATTCAGCTGGCTGAATGCTGAAATAAAAATATTGTTTCACGGTATTCAGCCGTCTGAATGAATATATTCAGACGTCTGAAGAAGGCCAGAAATAGCCTAAAACCTTGTTGTTTGTGTTTTATTTTGATTCAAACGGTTGAATTTTTTTATTCAAACGGCTAAATAATCCCAACTGCTATTTTCATGAATAGACGCTTCTCTTCATCGAAGAGTAACGTCTTCAAAATCAATGGTTGCACCTGTTCTTTCTAATATATATTTTCATCTATGGTTGCAACCTTTTACACTCTATAAATAGATTTCAGAATTCAACAAACGATTAACCGAAAACTATTTCCATATTCTTGAATTCTTATTTATTCTCTAGTTTTCAAATTGCACTCAAATTGCTTGCATTCTCTGATCACTGATCACACTATCTTCCATAATTTTCAAGCACATTGCACGATATATAACATAAAGGAGAAGATTATAGAAAGATCGTACTTAATTGACTTATCAGTGCTATTAAAAGAGCATACTATAGTCAGATACTTTTGTTATTTGTAAAGAAGTCCCGTTTGGTTGCTCAGGCGGTAGAAGTTCTATTCGGTTGCTTAGGTGGTAGAAGTCATGTTCGGTTGCTCAGGCGGTGTAAACATATTCCTCCGGGTTAAGTGAGGGTTGCTAGTTTAATTCCAGAACGAGTCTGGGACTGGACGTAGAATGGGAGTTCGAACCAGTATAAAAATCTCTGGTGTCATTTACTTTACTGCTTACTTATTCCGCACAAGTAGTTTATCCATATTACACGATCCTATAGCACAGTGACTTTCAGTTTTATACGGCGCAAAAGTAGGAGTAATTCCTTTACATAATTTCTTCGTTATATTTCTTTTTAAAGGAATTCTTAGTGGTCTTTTTATTACTTCTGCTGCCTTGCTAAATTTTAGATGGCTATTTTAAGAAAAAACTCTTTATTATTCTATTCCTTTCACAAAACAAGCTGATACCTTCATTTTAAAATTGGGTCCCAATTAATTGTTATATTTACTTCTTTCAATCTTACTTCTTTTAGATACGAGGTTGACTAATCCTTTCATGTAGTGCTTTGTTTATTATAGTACTACTATAAAGAGCTTAGCATCCTTACTTTTTTAATTCATTTCTATCTCTCAACAATGTTTCCTTTCCCAAATATTTGATTATCAATATTTAACAACTATAAATATACTGATATGTGTGACTACTTATTCTCAATCCTTATTAAGTTACTTTGTTATTGTTTATCTTTCTAACCTCTCCTCCATCAAAATATCTTTAGGCCTAAACTTCCAAAATATGTATATGAAGTAGGGTATTGTATTAGTACTTCATCTTGACCATGTTGAAAGAGAGAAATTGCGATGGCAGGAGTCTGTCATATTGACTATACGAAGATGGACTATTTCTTTTCTGATGCATACCATCATAATCCAAATAAGCAATGCTTTAAACTTCACTACTAAATAATAACTTATTTATAATAAAGGAATCTAGGAATATGTGGAGTTTTCTTTAATATCAATGAAATATGCAAACCTTATAGATAATCTTAATTGTATAGACTTAACCAAAATTCTCAATATCCATTCATATGGGATGAGTACTTGTAGATAATTTGAACTTCAATAGTAAGCAATCCATGCTCTTTTAATTCTTTGGGAATTTTTCTGAAATAGGAGGCCATATCAATGTCTTATTTAGAGATTCCATCGACTATCATGATGGAAGGGGCACCCTCTAATAGCAGGATTTCTTACCATCCATATCATAATAATAAGAAAACTAGAAGTCCATACAATAAAGAAATCCATCATTGTATTGAAGAGGGCTCGATCCAAGCTTTGAGATAGAAAATCAAAATTTTATTTAGATAAGAAGTCATTCTATACTGCGATTATAGAGGATCCATAATTTTGGACTTCTACATGCGAATTATTAAATAAAAAGGATATCCTGGCCTTTGATTAAATAATGATCCGCATTTGGTAACGAGAAAAAGAATATAACTAAATATAAATTCAAAGTTATAATTCAGCTCACATAAACTGTAAAATCCTAAGTGTCCGAATCCAGTCTAACCCTAAACCATATTGTTGATTATCACTCTATCAATGAAACGGTGAAAACCACATCTCGATTGGACTTCATATGCAAGAGATACCATCCTTTATCCTTAATCGAGATTATCACCTTTATCCTTTCTTCCCCCAATTTACCATCCCCTGCGCACACGTGCATAAATGCACCATTCCCACTTCTTTCGCTCTTCCAGTTCTCCTCCTTTACTCAATGAATCTTCGAACGGTCGATTGCAACATGCTTCTCTACATATGCATTCCGCGACACACCCATACACATGAAGCTTGGTCCCCTAGACCCAAAAGCGACCCAATGCTCCTCCTTATGGCTATTATGATGTTTGCTCCAACCACTAGACTGTCACCAACCACCACTAGCGTGCTCCTCTTTCCACCACAAACCCAATGCACCTCACTTCATCGTCGTCGAACCTCAAAATCAAGTCGTGACTCATTTACACTGTAGTCCTCGATATATGTTGACCACTTCTCTTCTACGCTACGACCACTATTTTCCTTTGCACCACCACCGAACCACTTCCTAGGCCAGGCGCAAGACCATGATCCCTTCATTTCACCTTCAAAGCTCCTCCCTCAAACCCAACCAAAGCTCTATCGAAGCTTGCCACTATCGCCTCTTACCTTTCAAGCATCAACATCCGCTGGTCTCAAAAAATAGATGCGCACGAAGACTGGAAGTGAAGGTCGATCATTGCGTGCAGAGATGTAGTAAGGAAGATATCATCATGGGTAGAAAGATATTGTTCACGTGGAGAGAAGATAAGAGAAAAATGTCCAAGTATATGTGTAAGCATATATATACACACACTTATATTTTTTTATATTAAATTTCTTAAATAAATTGCAATATGTTTTGAGCTTGTACGATTATACGGTATACCGGATTGGCACGAAACTCGTCAACGTACATCACCTCATCTTTCTGGTCTTGAGGGTATAAATTTTGTCACCGTTTGAGATAGTGTTCAGGGATGATAATTTCACACATTTCAATATCGTTTTAGCCATCGGATCGTCCAATTTCAAAAGTCCCTCAACCGTACATCTCATAATGAAATACTCATCCCAACAACACAAGCCATCAATCAAGATCCCTTAGACTCGACTGCACGTGTATTTTTACAAAATCCATAAAAAAATTCGTAAATCATAAAAATGCTATGACTCTAAATATAATGATATATATATATATATGTACGTATGTACGTATTTTGATTTAAAATGTCAATCCAGATTCATTAGGAGTGATCCTGATTCCTAACTCGTCCGTATGCAAAAAAATTCAGAGATTAGACTTTTAATTAATTAATGATTCAATATTTTTTGAGAAAAATGTGTGATCCTCTATGATAGAGAAGAGCACACATGTGAATATATATATATCATGGACATAAGGTGTTGCCAACATGCTTGGCAGGTAACAAAAACAAAATACATATATCAAATCTCAGGTACTCCTAAGATGAGTTTCGCCAAGGCCACCACCCATCGCACCCCAATATCGAGCTCCGGCATGGCCACCGCCCGATATTAAGGTGTTAGAAGTACCTATAAAACTAAAGAAAAAACCAAACTAGTGGATGACGTCACAAACTAATAAGGAAACCCAAACATCTTAATCAGAAGGGGTGAATAAGCATCTGCTCTGAAGTGGATCTGTTGAATTGAGAGACTGCTCTGAAGGCTCCGAACAAGAGGAAGGAGTGCCAAACTGCAGAATAGATCCTCTTGAAAAAAGTACTCCATAATGAAGATAGCAATATCCTATATCTGAGGAGATAACTGCTAGTAGTCCTGCAAAATGAACCTGATATCCAATCTCCCATACCTGTATCTGAAACATGACTAAGGAAAAAAATTAGAATGATACATGTATATGTATATTTATATAATAAATATACATATATATGTATTTATAAGGAAGGAAATAAAAACCTAAATAAGACTATCTGGACAATAAGTGTTTCCCAAGGAATTGACCAGGCAACCTAGTACTCGGCATAGCAAGGACGCTCGGTCAGAGAGGAGCGCTTGGCATCAAGTATCGCTCAGCATCAAAAGAAAGTTTGGCATTGAATGCCGTACGGCCAAAGAAGATCGTTCGGCATTGAATGCCGTTCGGCCAAGACTAACGTTCGGCCTCCAAGTTGTACTCGGTGTAAAGTGTGTTCAGCAGTCAAAGGACACTCGGCATCCAGAGCATGTTCGGCCAAAGGAGCGTTCGGCTGAAGTAAACATTCAACATAAGACCGTTCGGCATAAGGATATCGTTCGGCATCTAGAGGTCGTCTGGCATCGATAGATAGTTAGGCATTGAATGCCGCTCGGCCAAATAATATCGTTCGGCCACCAAAGTTTGTTCGGCTTTCTACGAACGTTCGGCGTAAGAACGCTCGGCATCCCCGAACGTTCGGCCAACAAGATGTTTCAGCATCCTCCTCAACACAATTGTTCCAACTGTTGCTCGGCCTACTCGTTCGGCACGAAGGTTTCTGTTCAGCATTCCATCGTTCGGCCTCCCTGGTCGGCGCGCCGTGCCTACACTCTTTGGACCGGGTTATTCGACTACCAAGCCCACTAGGGAAGTCCAACCCACTGTCATCTATAAATAGGGAGGCAGGGGCATAGAAAACAGGATCAGATTTTAGAGAGCACTGGGGAGACTCTGCCACATTCAACCCTCATACAAAAACTTCACTGTTTATTTAACAATTGTATTAAAATGCTTAAGGACGGATTGTATCTGTAATCAAGTTTCAAGTGAAGAAATAAAGGATCAACTTCAAAGTGGACGTAGGCTACAACGCCGAACCACTATAAATTCTGTGTTCTCGTCTCCCGCATTTTAATTTATATTATCTTCTCTATTTTAGTTTATCTTCTTCATTAATCTCTCTACACAAACTCTCTAAGGGTGTTAGTGACCAATTTTGGCGCTAACATTTTGGTGCTTTCACTGAGAGTCGAATTCTCAGGTTGTGAGGATCTACTTTGTAGCTACTGGATTGCATAAATCCCCCGAAGAAGATCCGTAATTATTCATAAGGCATCTGTTGATTCTACTCAGAGTTACAGCCAACGACTCTACCATGGGAAGACCACGAACAAGATCGACCTCCCAAAACGTAGATGCCTGCGAAACCGCTAGTGTTCAACAACTTGGACCTAACGATCAACAAGCAATTCAAGGCACGGGGCCCTCCATCCAAAACCAAGCGGAAGCTGTTTCACGAGCAGAATTGAATGACTTGATAAAAGAGCTTACGGAAAGCAGAAGGCAACTCGCTGAGCAAATGCAAGTTAATGCTGACCTCATGGCCCAACTTGCTCAACAGCAGCATCAGAATGCTGGAGGTAGCCCTGTCCCTTACTCCGAAGATGATAGCTCAACTTCAGCTGATGAACCTCCCAAGCGTAGACGCCGCAAGGATGAAGATGACCAAGCAGGTGCCACTGATCGCTCTACTAGAAATCAAGCCCATGGAGCGGAACCCAACCTTCCTCTTACCATACAAACCCCGGATTTGACAGCTATGGTCAGGCAGTTGATGAGAGAGAATCAAGGTTTGACTAATGAAGATTGGGGAATGTCTAATAGTCATACTCCCTTCACAGATACCATTCTACGGGCTGAATACCCAAGGAAGTTTAACATGCCCACCATACCCGCCTATGAAGGAAAAACTGACCCTAGACAACATGTAATGAGGTATGGATGGATGATGGATTCAGCAAGGGCCAACGACGCAACTAAGTGCAGGAGCTTTCCAATAACTCTGTCCGGAATTGCAACCATGTGGTTCACTCGACTTCCTCCACGGTCAATCTCAAACTTCGACGAATTAGCAAGGAAATTCATAGAACAATTCTGGATACACGCCACTCGACCCAAGGATGTGATGTCCTTATCAAGCGTGACCCAAGCTCCTGGAGAATCACTGAAAGTATACTTGCGCGCCAGCTCCTTTCTCCCCTTCGAAGGGGAAGATGACGTTTCGATATCATGAACTTCAGCTGCAGGACCTAAATCCTCACCTCGCTTTTTAGGTGGCTCGCCTAGAATTTCCCCTTCTTCTGGTGCTTCAAGAGAAGGGCGAACGGATGATTCATTCAATTTTTTCCCTCTGCCGGGCATGGACTTGGGAAGCGATACGCCCTCTGGAAGGCTAACCCGGCGGCCACGGGCTAGCAAGCAGAACTTCGATAGTGACTCATTAGAAATGAGGGATCGGATATCTCGCTCTTCAGCAGGAAGAGCTCTAATGGCGTCGATAGCATCGGAGTACCCCCGGCCCTCGGGACGGGGGACGAGATCTGAAAAAATAAGAACAATGAGTTAGGAGAAGTTCAACCTCAATCGGGAACGGACATCAACTCAGAGAAAAGACTTGCTTCCTTCAACCCACCGCCTCGCAAAGCCTTGGGATCAGCGCACGTAAAACCACTCCTGTTTGTACAGGGCGAATTTGCTACTCCACGCGCTAGTGAAAAGTTGGCACTTCCGATGTGGCTCAAGAAACATGTAAGAGGGGCTTTCTCCCCGTTTCTTGGTCATATAGATGTACCTTATATCGCCGGAAGTTGGAGGCCTGGAGAAGACGGCCATGAAAAGCATGTACGTGCCATAAATGAAAGCGTGACCATTTGTATGAAGTTGAGACGGGGCGACGTCCAGATACTGCAGCACGTCGCGAAGGAATAGATTGAAAGGTGGCACGCTACCAACCCAGCACATGAACTTGCTACACGCCGTATATCCCAGTGGGGGCAGATGTGGGCGGTCATGCCCCGACGGAACGAGCACGTCAGCAAAGGAATGCCATGAGTAAAACATATCCGCTTAAGAGTGGTCTCAGTGACTCTCGAAGCCTGTGAGTCAACTGGGTCATCCAGTAAAATCGACGATTCCAAAGTATCGGGAGCCCAGTCATGAGCGGGAGAAACTGACGGGTCGGTTGTGTCGGGGATCGTTCGCTTAGAAGACGGCCCAGGTTTGTCGGAAAGTGTAGCATAACTGGATCTTTTGGACATCTTGAATAAATAGCAGACCCAACCAAGCACCTGTGTGAACTATACTCGAAAAATGATCGACGTTAGAATTAACAACGCAGATAACCCCCCCCCCCCCTCCCGTGTGGTGTGTGAACTAGTGCAATCAATCGTGCATAAGCATTTAATATAACGTCAAGCCAAAAAACATCGCTTTCGAAAACCGTCATCGCTGACTGTCTCCGAAAGCCTTCTGAATAACGACTGCAGTAAGACACTAGAGGTAATTATCTGATTATGCCAAGTAAAGACCAGTTATGAAATTGGGCAAGGAGAGTATGTTAGGCATTTGTATATGTCCGGCATTTATGTGTGCTCGGCACTTAATTATGCTCGGCATGCTAACTATGTTCGACATGAAGATAGGTCCGGTATTTATGTATGTTCGGCATGTTAAGTATATTCGGCATTTACTTGGGTTCGGCATTAAGGTCTGCTCGGCGCTTAGTTTGTTCGGCAGGATAGTTTGTTCGGCACTCAAGTATGTTCGGTATGTTGGTTTGCTTGGCATGGAGGTAGGCTCGGCATTTATGTACGCTCGGCATAACAGTTTGTTCGGCTAAAGTAGTGGCTCGGCAAAACTACTATTCGGCCTACAACCATCGTTCGGCTCAACCTCAGTTCGTACTGAGTTAGTGTTGTTCGGCCAAAACATGATTCGGCCGAAACAACGCCCGGCCTACCTACCGGCTCACACTTCCTCCCTAACCTTCTGACCCATCGTTTGGCCGACAATATGCCATGCCGAACCAAAGTTGAATCGTGTCCTAACACTCAACACGGCCTCCATACTTTCCACTCTTCCACCCAACTCTTTCCCGCGGTCTCATCTAATACATAGAGGCCGTGCCGAACCACGGCATCCCTCTCAAACAACGGAACGAACCCTATGAGGTGATCAACCCTCACCACACCTCCTTGCCTTAAGTCGCTCGGCCGTGGGGACGTCCAAATCAGGGTTTGGATCATCCACCCGCATAGCTCGTTCAGCCACCGTTCTAACCTATCCCAACCGGTCGAAACTTATCGAGGAAAGGAATCAGATGAAGGAATTTTACCTAGTTCGTGGATCGAGTGTTAGGAAGGGTTGAGAAGTCTGAAAAGTCTGATGGCTGGGGTAGATCGAGAGTGCAGAAGTGAAAGTAGAGAAAAAGGGGGAGGAAGAAGAAGTTGGGTTTTATAAGGGAGAAGAGAAAGTCAAAGGGGTTCTGACCGGCTCTACCGGTCAAAACGACCATGTTCGGACACCTCGGTTCGTCCAGCTTGGGCCCACTGGGATCTACCGGCACTTGTATTGTTCGGCCCGAATACTCGGCATGCAAACTAACTCGGGGTAACATATGTCGTTCGGCTTTCCCTGCTAACGTCCGGCCTTCCCTACTGCGTTCGGCCAAGAGAGCCTTAAGACAAAGGTGGTGACCAAGGATCAAAGCGCATCACGTTCGGCCACGTAATGCACTTTGGGGGGCAAGTGTTTCCCAAGGAATTGACCAGGCAACCTAGTACTCGGCATAGCAAGGACGCACGGTCAGAGAGGAGCGCTCGGCATCAAGTATCGCTCGGCATCAGAAGAACGTTTGGCATTGGATGCCGTACGGCCAAAGAAGATCGTTCGGCATTGAATGTCGTTCGGCTAAGACTAACGTTCGGCCTCCAAGGTGTACTCGGTGTAAAGTGTGTTCAGCAGTCAAAGGACACTCGGCATCCAGAGCATGTTCGGCCAAAGGAGCGTTCGGCCGAAGTAAACATTCAGCATAAGACCGTTCGGCATAAGGATATCGTTCGGCATCTAGAGGTCTTCTGGCATCGAGAGATAGTTAGGCATTGAATGCCGCTCGGCCAAATATTATCGCTCGGCCACCAAAGTTTGTTTGGCTTTCTACGAACGTTCGTCGTAAGAACGCTCGGCATCCCCGAACGTTCGGCCAGCAAGATGTTTCAGCATCCTCCTCAACACAACTGTTCCAACTGTTGCTCGGCCTACTCGTTCGGCACGAAGGTTTCTGTTCGGCATTCCATCGTTCGGCCTCCCTGGTCGACGCGCCGTGCCTACACTCTTTGGACCGAGTTATTCGACTACCAGGCCCACTAGGGAAGTCCAACCCACTGTCATTTATAAATAGGGAGGCAGGGGCACAGAAAATGGGATCAAATTTTAGAGAGCACTGGGGAGACTCTGCCACATTCAACACTCATACAAAAACTTCACTGTTTATTTAACAATTGTATTAAAATGCTTAAGGACGGATTGTATCTGTAATCAAGTTTCAAGTGAAGAAATAAAGGATCAACTTCAAAGTGGACGTAGGCTACAACGCCGAACCACTATAAATTCTGTGTTCTCGTCTCCCGCAATTTAATTTATATTATCTTCTCTATTTTAGTTTATCTTCTTCATTAATCTCTCTACACAAACTCTCTAAGGGTGTTAGTGACCAATTTTGGCTCTAACAATAACAAAACAAATGAATTACCTGTAAACTAATACCAAACAGAGACTAGTACAAAAATTGAGACAGATCTATCTTATGTACCTTTAATCATAAGCAAGTTATGATTAAACGTGAAATCATCATATAAATTTGAGAAACTATTAATAATACTATTATTAGTGTTAAAAAAATTATTGTTGTGTTTAAAAAAGTTAATATTATGACTATCCTTGTTAAGATACCATTTGAAAAGGATATTTTTAGCTAATTTATATTTAGGGTTAAAAATCCAATTAAAACAAAATGAAGAAAACTGAAAAAATCAATTTGTTAAAATGACAATTATTATTATTAAAAATTCTTTGATTTCTTTCAAACCAAATAAACCAACTAATAATAATGAATAAAGTGTCTAGTAAAAATCTAATATTCTTTTTGAATTTGAATCTATAATTATTCCAGTAGAATTCACAATCCAAAATTTTAGTTATTATATTAAAGTTAAAAAATTTAAGAGTATTAATTAGGATGTAATTAGAATCCAAACAATCATAATATATATGATTAATGACCTCAAGATACATATTACAAAAATAACATTTATTATCATTATGAATGTTTTTTCTGTTTAAAAATCCTATTGTCTCAAGTTTTTCATGAAGTATTAACCACATGTGAATTTTGGATTTAGGAGGAGCATTAGATTTCCACATATATTTAAATGAGTTGTTTATTGTACCCAAAAAATTAATAAATCTGTAGAAAGAATTAGAAGTGTATTTCTCATTCTTATCTCATTCCCAACTAATAGAATCATTATCAATATTATAAAGATTTAATCTGGCATAAAGCAAAGAAAGTTGCCTAAGGGTTGAATCTACTAAAATTCTGTTAAAACTGAAATTCCAAGGAGGATCATTTTCAGGAGAATAAACTTCATTGGTTAAAGCATACTTAAAGTTACAAATTTCATACAGCTCCTTAAATTCTAACTTTAGAGGCAAGATCGAAACCCAACGGTCGTGCCAAAAAGAAGTACAATTACATGAATGTACTATCGTATTAATTCCTAAGTCAAAAATTTCATGACATTTTAAAATGTTTTTCCAGAAATTAGATAAATTTTGGATGTATGGATAAGAAATTTGATGTAAATTGCTATTACCGTTATAGTAATATTTAGAAATGATCTCTTTCCATATAGCGTTATCATTTATATCTTTAAATTTCCAAAGCCATTTACCTAATTGAGACAAATTCATATTACGCAAATTAATAACTCCTAAATCACCTTCCTTTTTGGCCTTACAGATGGTTTCCCAATTTACTAGACAATTTATATTATTATTAGAATTTTCCTCACTCCATAAGAAATCTCTTCTAATTTTATCAATAACCCAAACTGGAAATAGATGGATGGACATCCAATAAATCAAAAGGGCTGATAAAACCGAATTTATTAAAACTAGTCTACCTGTTCTAGATAAAAATATCACATTCCAGATAGAAATCTTATTTTTAATTTTATCAATGATAACAATCCAATCATGTTTGAGTTTGGTGAGTCTAATCAAAAACCAAGGCAGTCAAAAGGAAAGTTCATAGTTTTGCAATTTAGAGTATTAGCAACTAAGTTTTCAACTTTTTCAAAATCATTTAAAAATAACACTGAACTTTTGTCAAAATTTATTTTTAAGCCAAATAAAAGTTCAAAACTATAACGGATAAACTTAAGGGTTATATGTGTCTAGGAAAGTGGGAAGAAAAAAGAATGGTATCATCAGCAAATTAAAGAACCGATATACCATTACGCGATATGTCATTTCCTACACATCCTAGAGATCCATTATCCACCGCTCTTTTAATAATTTTAGAAAAAACATCAGCAGCTAAGTTAAATAATAAAGGCAATAAGGGATCCCCTTACCTTAAACCTCTCTTAGATTGAATTCTATTACCTAATATACCGTTAACCATAATACTAGAGTTTCCATTTCTAAGCAAAGTCACAGTCCAACTGATCCATCTATGACCACAACCTCTAGCATGAAAAATATCTACAAGAAAATCTCAATCCACCGAATCAAAAGCTTTAACAAAATCAAGTTTTAAAATCGAACAGGTTATGTTATTCTTACAACAGTAATTAATATATTCTTGAATAACTACCACTCCATCGGTGATATTTCTCCCTTTAATAAAAGCCGATTGTGAACAATCAATTAAATCGTTCATTCTTATACTAAGTGTATTAGCTAGAACTTTAGAAATGATTTTAACTGAACAATTAATCAAAGAAATAGGTCTAAAATCTTTTATGTTTTTTGCTCCTATTTTTTAATGTAACAAAATAACATTTGCAAAATTAAATCTCCTTAATTGCAAATTACCATTATAAAAATGATTAAATATATTAACTAAGTCAAATTTTAAAACGTTCCAAAAAGTTGTATAGAATAAAATTGGAAACCCACCAGGTCCCTGGGATTTATCACTTTGCATATCATTAATTGCTTTTCCAATTTCCTCCTCGGTAAAAGGAATATCTAACTTTGATAAATCAACAATAGAATCAGATGGATACAGATCTATCCATCTAACATTGATTCTATGTTTGATTTTAGAACCAAAAATATCCTTATAATAGTCAGTAAAACCCTTGTTAAGATCTCTTTGATCAACTAATTCTTCATTATTAACGATAATAGAATTAATAGTATTACAATATTTTCTACCATTAGCTATATTATGAAAAAATATTGGTGTTATTATCTCCATCATTGATCCATTGAATTCTAGATCTCTGCTTCCACATAACCTCCTTCTTTTCTAAAACTGAGTTTAATTCATCTTTTAAATTAGCAAGAACGTTACGCTCACCTATATTTAGTTGTCTAGATTCTTCTATCTTATTAATTTTAAGCATCTCATTAAGAATGTTATCTTTTTTATTTTTTATATTGCCAAAAACATTCTTATTCCAGCTTTTAAGAAAAATTCTAAGCTCCCTAAGTTTTGATAGAAAAGATTTTGCTGAATTATCCTTATTTCTAATATTATGATAATTTAAAGAAATCCACTTACCATTAATTAAATTCTCAAAATTAGATTCCAAAAGCCACATCTTTTTAGATTTAAAATTATTAATAATACCTCTATGATGTTCGTAGGTGAGAATAATAGGACAATGGTCAGAGTACGTATAGGGTAAACTAGAAACTCTACAGATTGGAAATTTATCTTCAATCTCATTGCTAACAAAAAGTCTATCAAGGAGAGCCATAGATGGAGACTCCCTTGCATTACTCCATGTAAACTCTCTATTTGAAAGGGGGATCTCAATCAAATCAAAATTAACAATAAATTGATCTAATTCCTCCATGGCAGAGTAATCCCCTTCCCTGGGAGACCGCACTCCTATGAAGTGCGTAACATTGAAATCACCCCCCAAAATCCAAGAGCCCGAAGCTAAGGCTCTAAATTCTAGGCATTCATTCAATAAAATTCTCCTATTAATTTTTGAATTAGGCCCATATACATTAGAAATATTTAAAAAAGAGTTATCAGAAAGATTAATAAGTATAATATGAATAGAATGCTACTTGGTAATACATTGAAGCAATCTAAAATAATTATCATGCCACCCTATCATTAAATCCCCTGAGGAACCACAGAAGGAAGAAAAAAACCATTTTCTAAAGTGATAACCACCTAATCTTCTAAAAAAATGAATGTCAGGTAAATTAATTTTAGTTTCTTGAAGAAGAGCAATGTTAATAGAATAGTCTTTAAAGAACGCTCTAACCTTATCACACTTATTCAAATCGTTTAAACCTCTAATGTTCCAACTAATGATCCTCATAAACTAACTAAACTAGCCCTCTCTAATTCCTTACATCCAAAATACTCCATATCTACCTCAGCATCATAAAAAATGAAAGATGTATCATGAGCAAGCCGACTAAACTCGGTTGATGAAAGGCTTCCTAATGCATAACTAGAATACGTACTACCCAAACAAGAACTCATACCTGAGCCTGAATTCATAGCGCCACACGTGACACTCAAACCAGGTAACTCACCCATAAAATGTGGCTAGCGGTTACGAATCCTAGCACTTTGGCGAACGGATCCACTAGAAGCTACTGTTTTCTTGCACTTTTCTTTCTTCACCGATGAATCCAAAACCTTCACTATATTATTTCTTGTTACCCCCACAAGTGTTCAAAGAGATACCACTATCTCTTGGCTCAAGTTCTGAATCAAACCTTGCTGACCTAACTATTGAGTTCCCCAAAGAAAACTGGTCTATATTTGCATACTTCAATGAAGATCGGCCTGAAACTGAAGTAAAACAATGCAATCTATCATCGACAACATTCTCAGTCAAAACTTCCGATTGGAAACACTGATAATCTTCACCAGAATCCACAATGGATGCACGAAGACTGGTGTGCATATCCATTGTGCATGAGTGTATAGCATATGAAGACATTTCCTTATCATCCCTAATCACCAGCAGTTTATCTGACTGAACAAACATCTCATCTTCAAAATAGACTTCAACCACTATAGAACCATCAATCCGTTCCAGCAAATCATCTTTGACCAAAGCATAATCTGAAAATGCTTTTGATTTAAACAAAAAACTACTGTTATCAACATTTTCCAAATCTAAGTAACTATTTGATAGTAAATCTTCTTGCAAATTTTCTGATGTATTTTCCAAATATAAAGATTGAATCTCACAATACTTTAAAGAATTTAAAACTATGTCGAGACAGTTTATCTCTTCAAACTTTGAGTAAGCTACAAAACTCTTAATTCCAAATACCATTTAAACCCCATAGCTGTTACTACCTAGATCTATTGAATCTTGGTCCATTAATTCAAAAACAACATCACCAAGATCATTAGACCAATCTATCGTAGCAACACTCGAAAAGCTGCAATCAAGAGAATTAACTTCGCCACTATTATCAGATATTGAAAAGAAATCTCTCGAGATATTCAATTGAACTGGAACAATATGCTCAGTGAAATGCAATAGATCACTATCATCACCCAAATTATCTAAAGATAAGTCAACGTCAGAACTCGAAGACAGGCAATCATATTTGTTGAAGATAGTTAACTTGAAGTTGTCCTAAACATGATGTTTGGTTTTACGATTTTCCTTTGAGCAGAGATGAATATATGGCCCTGATCTTCAACATTTTCGCATTCATTCGAAGATGATATAAAACAAGACTGGTCAAAACATGAAGAAACAACAGGATCAAGAAGAATGGGGTTAAAGCCCAGATTAGTCTCTTTAACATCAAGAGATTTAGGATGACCGATTCAACTGTAAAAACATCTGGAGGATCAGGCTTTTCATTCAAGTTTTCAGATTGACCAACAAATTCTAAAGAACTACAATAACTTTCAGTGAACCCGTTGCCATACTTCAGCTCGTTGATGATGTCGAAATGATAAAAAAGTTCATCGAGATAGCTTATACCTAGATCTTTTTTGGGCCAGAGATAATCCATCAACAAACCCTTTAACAAAAAAATTCAAAGCGAATTGAAAACCATGATTAACCAGAATAGGTGTAGAGCTTCCCTGTTCACGATAATTGGAATCAATGGATTGAGTATGCTCCTTAACTTCTCCAACATCAGATTTACCAAAGTATACCTTTGGGTTACCAAATCTTTCCAAACAACCCTTACCTATGTTCGGCTCATTAATGATGTTAAAGTGATACAACAGTTCGTCTAGATATTTAATTCCAATTTCTTTCTTGTACCAGAGATAATCAAGAAGAACACCTTTCAGCATCAAGAATTTCAGAACGAATAGGAAACCATGATTAGTCGAATTCGATTTAGCCTTAGAAGAATTCGAATCTATAACAAAATCCTTACTCTTGTGCCCAAAGTTTCCACAAGAGAAGCATCTAACTGGATCTCGACATTTATTGGCAAAGTGATTAAGATCCCCACATCTAAAACAATATTTCCTTCCCTTTCTGGAATCAATCCATTTCAAATTAGTTTTACGATAAAACGCTCCTTGATATTGAGATGACGATTGATTCTTAACGGCTTGAGCATATGAATAAGGAAGAAAATTGCGATTGAGGAGATTGGTAGATTCAACAGACGATGAGAAAAACGGTCGATAATCTTGAGAGAAAGATGAGGGCTTCGGTCAAACTTCTTGAGAAAACGATGAAGACTTCGGCTAAAATTCTTAAGAGGACGCCATTTTTTCCAAAATCTGAATATGATTTCTTAAAAGTACCTTTTTACAAGATTTAATGATTCAATATTTAAGTCAATTATTTAAACATCTAGTCATTAAAAATGCGGGTTATCACATTCTCCCCTCTTTAAAGGAATTTCGTCCCCGAAATTCCTATAAGTATGATAATGCAACCCGATAGTAAAAAAAATTCCGAAGCACAGAATATACCTCTTAACTCTTAGGATTTAAAAACTCCTCTTGTTTTGAAAAATTCAATAGCAACTCCTTTGCATGGCTAGCCCCATGAAAAAACCCTAAAATACCACACTCGCACACACATATATCTCGTATCTTAGACACCTAATATCTAAGGCATCTCATTTTTAAGGACATACAAGCATATATATCCATGCCATCTACTCTATTAATCTTATGTACCTTTTTAGTAGTAAAAGCATGCCATTAGATGCGAATCCGAGCAAATAAGCATTCCGTTAGTGAATAATTTCTTTCATGTAGCTAATCATGTACTTAACAATGGGGATTAAACACAACTACAACATTAAACCATGGATTTAAGCGTGCTAAATCATATATAGCAATCATTTCAAATAAATATGCTATATTAAACCGTGCAACAAGCAACTTAAATAATTATGTTACAACTAACTATGCAACACACATATATAATGCAAAAAAGCATCTCCAACGAGACAATACACCTCAAACAAACATGTTATAACAAACTATGCAACAGATATCCCAAATGCAACAAGCATCTTTAATGTAACATGGATCTCTAACAACACATTACCGTCGAAAACAATTAGCATATTTTACACACTTATAAAATACAAGCAACAACAAAGCAAGATCTACACTATGCTTTCTTGCATTTTAATAAAACAAAAAAGAAAAAATATTCCTTGAGTAATTGGACGCATACCAATATAAGACTCCATCGAACACGGACAAGCTTAACCCCACCAGTCTGAAGTCATATAGCCCTATTCTCACAAATGAATATGCCCTCGAGGTCTAAAGCCACACCCGGTTCACTTCCACTTCCTCTACTCGACTCATCATGACGACGTCACTAGAATTTCACCCAAATACAAATAAAATTCATGAAATACATCTTATACTCCTTTTACAAAAAAGGTAAATTAACACAATATGCTAGCCATAACAATCAACAACGAGCAATCAGTAAGTAACAAAAATCAATCAATAAAAATAAATAATCAAGCAACAGAAAACAACCAATAAGCAACAAAAATCAATAAACAAGAATAAACAATTAATCAATAATCAAGAAATAGAAAGCAATCAATGAGCAACAAAAATCAATAATGATTACCATACAAACAAAAAATTATTCAAAAAGAGCCTTTAACAATACGCACGGTAAACAACAATAATCATAGCATGTGCCAAGTTGTAAACTCCCTTGAGTATGTTTGATGTCTAAGATGACCCAAATTTTTAAATG
The DNA here is from genome assembly GCA_030765085.1 of Allium cepa. Lineage (NCBI taxonomy): Eukaryota > Viridiplantae > Streptophyta > Magnoliopsida > Asparagales > Amaryllidaceae > Allium > Allium cepa. The sequence continues at coordinate 563,010,639 of CM060938.1, forward strand.
GTTCCACTCCCTTTCATAAATACAATACATAAAAGACTATCGTACCTCCTTCTCTGAAAAGGAAAACTTATATGATATGCTGGATCATTGATTCTCAAAACTCTCGAGTAAATCTAGCAATTTAAGTCTCAACTTTACTTTCCTTCTGAATATAAATCATACCTTAAAGGAGAAATTTTTACCGATCACATCATTATTAAATGACAATCTATTGATGCTTGGTCTCACACAGGTTCAACATCACCTCAGCCGCACAGTATTAATAAGAATATTGTACTGAGTGTACCACAATTCTCGGCAAGGAAAATAACATATCATCACATAGAATATTATCCAAATCATCACAAAACTGGTGAAGAAGTCCTTTCCCAAACTATCATAAGCTATCTTAACTATACTACACTATAAATAATTTTTCAATTAATAAAGACCATCCAAAATAATATATGACACCTGATTCAATCCTTTGTTCGCTTGTAAGATTTATTTGTTAAACTAAGGCCACCCACATGATTCTTCTTATGCAAATTCTGATCTAGTTCCTTAGTTCGACTATTGAAATTTTCTCACATAACCATAGTTGCACTTCAAAATTATCTAAATCACCCCAATAATTTGATGTAAATACTCATTTTTAAGAATCGAGTAATAAACTTTGCCTAACCAGTGAAAATCACCTAGAAACCCTATGCCTGAACTAGGGATTCTGTCATGTGAATGGATTAATCCTTGTACAACACAAATGCATTCCATGGGATTAATCTCATCGCTTAAGGTGTGCTAACACAAAGTCAAACACTTCTAATAAGTCATCTACTCGGTCCTTTCTCATCATTGGGCAGCACTAAATCCTACTGGATATAGAATCCAAGTTACACTTCATCGAACAACACCATTCAACTTAAAAGTTCATGCATCAAGTTCGAATGGCAGCACTCTCAGGCATTGTACCTTAGCTTAATAGTCAAGTTTACCCATTCAAGGTTAAACATTATAAAATAATATACTTATAATACAAAGGCTCAAAAAAGGGATATGTCATGGCAATAAATCCCAAAACCAAGACTTAAGACCCTAGGCAGCTTGCCTATTCAAAGGAGTAATAACTATCTCCACATTGAGTTTAGTAAAAAGGTTAAATTGTCTAATATAATCCTTCACTAATAAGCTATCCTGTAGAAAATAGATGAAATGCTTAAGTTGCACGTCCCTTTTGATTTTAGAATAAACCGAGACGTCTAGAATCAATCCAAGTCATGGCCTACTCATTATCCCCAACTACTACTAATCCCTAAGGGCTACACCACCTCTTACACCCATCATAGTTATTGGAATGTTAGCAGGTGATGGAACATCCCATGCAATATCCAAATAGTCTCTAAACCAATCAGGCATCTCAAACTTCCTATCTGTAGTCGCTCGTGCTCCCCGTTAGCTCATACATATAGATTTAAATGAAGATACTATAGAAATTAGCGACTGAATAAATCAAGGTTCAGGAGATAAGTGGTGTATGCAGTATTATATTATAGAAAATACAATTTTGCTCTCTCAACGTACCTCCATTCACCAGGTTGCTTAACTCAAACTGGTCTACTTGGTCTTGAGTGTTGAGCCAAAGCTCTTACACCAACTACGATGACCTGTCCTTCCTAATACCCTGAAGCAACGTTGAATGACAATGCCTAACTCCTGAATACCACAAAAGACAGTACATCTGGGTAAAATTTAAAAAAACACTATACCAAGACACATCGATACAATCTCACAATGGGAAGATAACATATATAATATAATAAATATACATGAACAAACAGGATAAATAATCTACAAAAGACCATATTAAAATAAGAAACGATAAATAAATATTAATACAGAAAGTCATAATACATTAACTCCATTTATATGGAGTTCTGAATATAATATCTGATATTATTTGTCTCGTGTACAAAATAGCCTATCTGCCATGTACTACCTCACCAACAAGTATACATGTCCAATTTAACGACTTCACGCCTCTAAAATGCTCCAACTGTGCTGTATGCATGTCCCAAAAGCACTTAACTCCCAAACTACTCGATCAAGTACCCCAAGAGTTGCCATGACAAAAATAGACGAAGACAAAACATGTATCATACATAAAGCCTGATGTGAGGGGAACTATATCTAAGTATTGTACATACATGCAACCTACATACAAACGTAAGCAAGGATCAATATGCAATATTAAACATACATCGCTCTACTTTATCCATGCACCAAAAAGTTAGGATGATACATAATAATGGTTCTCTTTTTAAAATGGTACATAGTACAACAAGCCATACTACTGAATATGAAAAATGAGTATAGGGGTAATACTCACTTCATAAGCAACAATGCCATAGATCGCTCAATCTCTATCGAAGCATCTGAAATGAAAAAAATAAAACAATATAACAATGCTATCAATATAGTATCTCCATACCCAAAACCATAATACGAATACCTATAATCGATACTTATACTGAATTTCCATTAGCTACCAAAGAGACCTATTGAAAGCCACAACTAAGTTGTGGACTCCTCTGAAAACCAATACTTCAAAATAAGTTAGCCTATAGGTCTTGTTGCAGCGCCCACTCGTACTATGGAATAATATATGACCTACTCTAGACTGAGGTTCCAATCCTTCCCCGCCCTTACTCCGGGAACCATGTCTATAGGTCGTGCACCTTAATGGTACAATGGATTCCCTCACTATCATCCTTTCCTTCCACTTGTATAATCCGACATATCAAAAACATATGTAAAAAATAAACCCCGCGTACATCCTTTCCAACGTGTACACAACACCGAAGTATTATCGTCCCGTATGGATCGTGTTTCATTCTTAAAGTGCCTCGTGCTACCCGTTGCCCCAAGTCAGGCATACCAAACCAATATAATCATGCATCTATAATTATATATATATATATGTATGTATGTATGTATGTATGTATGTATATCACTTGAACCACATATTTATACATCTATATAATATATCCTGTCCACTATTCAATAAACCCAAGTCAGGCACATTGAGCTATATATATGCTTAAATTGTGTATCGATAACTCATACGGAATTTCCATTAGCTACCAAAGAGACCTATTGACAGCCAAAACTAACATTTGGACTCTCCTTAAAACCAACACCTCAAAAGAAGTTGGCATGTAGGTCCTATCATAACACCCAATCGTATTATAAAATAATATATAACATACTCTAGACTGACATCCTAATCTCTTCCCACCTCTACTCCAGGACTGTCTACAGATCATACACATCAATGATATAATGGGTTCCATGCACCAATCAATAACCCAAAATTGGACATATCAAAACCATATATAAAGTCTTTAAACCATATATCAATATATATACCAACATACTATCTCATACATCTCCCAGTGGCACTAAGTCAGGCATACCGGAACTATTTGTATATATATAGACATATATAAATTACATAAACTGTATGTAGGGGTGGATGGGTGTGTGTTTCTAATAAACACATATTGTGCACATTTACATACACAAAGGTAATACACAACCAAAGCAACAAACCTATCATCTCAATATCAATAAAAAAATCACATACACAATCATTTAAACAATTCAATAAAAATACATCTTAATTAAGTAACAAATTCAATAATTATATCTTCTTCGTATTATTTTATAGAAGTCTCAAACTTATTTTATAAAATAATAAACTTGCCTATCAATCCTATTATAGCCTAATATCACTTAATTCTTCTTTTAGAATTAAGTTTAGCTATTAATAAGGCCTTAAAATATTATATAGCATGTGTGTGTGTCTATACACACCCACACATATATTACCAACAATTTCTTAGGGTCTAAATTTAATAAATCATGTTATAACAATTTTCAAGATTTTAAAACTTTAATCAAACCCTATTAAATAAGACAATACTTCTTTTTTAATTCCTAACCTTTTACATCGCCTTATACAAATTCACTAATTAGTTAATTATTTAATTACACTGTAATAAACCGATACTAAGGCTAGATAAACTTAAAGCCATTTTAATATAAGTTTAACCTGCCTAAACAATAATTTTAGCTTTACGGGTTATTTTAAAGGTCATATTTTAAATTCTGATTAGTAGCAAAATATATATAATAATATTTCTATCATTAATATCACTACAAATTAGAGTTTAGTTTATTTATAACCATGTTATATATTAATATCATCTCTATCAAGCTCTATTCGTTACGAATAAATCACAATATTCATATATGGGGGATCTTAATCAATTATCCCAAATCCTAGTAACAAAATCTATAGCAATATTCCTATCACTAATCTAACTACAAATTGGAGTTTAATTAATTTATAAACATGTTATAAATTAATATCAACTACATTTAACTTTATTCAATATGAATAGATACAATATTAACATATATAGGATCTTAACGATTATCCTGAATATCTACTTAAACGAATCTAATCCATTCAAATAGGGAAATAATTACCTATATATATATATATATATATATATTATTCTATATCTTCTAGTTAATATTTTTCTCTATATATAATTATAGGTATTTATGTTGAAAGGTAAATTCAGAATTATATTTCCGCTCACCTAGACAAGCATCCAAATCCAGTCCAACCTTTAACCATGTCGTAGATAATCTTCCTACCAGTACAATAACGAAAACAGCATCTCGGTTGGACATCATATGCAAAAGACACGAATTTTATAAGAATACGACTAATACACAAATAAAAAAATGGCTTAATCAAGATTATCATATTTATCCTTTCTTCCCCAATTTACCATCGCCTTTGCACCGGTGCATAAATGCACCAATCCCTCTTCCTTCTCTCTTCAAATTCTCCTCCTTTAATCTATGAATCGTCAAATGGTCGATTGTAATGTGCTTCTCTATGCATGCACTCCACAACACATCCAAATTCATGAAGATTAGTCCCCTAAACCCAAAAGCGACTTGATGCTCCTTCTTACGGCCATTACGATGTCGCCTCCGACCATCAGACCTTCACCAACCATTACCAACGTGCTCCTTTCTCCACCACAACCCTATTCACCACACTTTGTCACCGTCGACCCTCAAAATCAAATCGCAACTCACTGACATAATAGCGTTGAGCGATGTTGAACACTTCTCCCCTATGCTATGGCCACAATCGGCCTTCGGCACCATCATTGAACCACTCCCTATCCCGAGGCAAACAACCATGACCCATTCATTTCACCTTTGAATCTCCTCCCCCAAAACCGACCAAAACTCCAATGAAGCTTGCCATTGTCACCTTCTACCCTTTCAAGCATAGACACCCGCTAGTCTCCACAAATGGAGGTGCACGAAGAGTGGAAGTGAAGGTCAATCATTGCATACAGGAGAGGCAGTGAAGAAGATATTATCATAGGGAGGGAAATATTAATAAAGGGGAAAGAAGATAAGAGAGATAAGTCCAAGGGTACGTGTAAGCATGTATATTTATATTTTTTATGGAATTTCTTAAATAAATCGCCACACAGTTTGAGCTCGTACGATCATACGGTATACCAAATCATCACAAAACTCGTCAGTGCACATCACCTTATTTATACAGTTCTAAAAGTAAAATTTTGCACCATCTAAGACGACGCCCTAGGATAATAATCCCATGCATTTAAAGGTCGTTTTGGCCATCAAATCGCTGGATTCCAAATATCCCTCAACTGTACATCTCATAATGAAGTCCTCATCCTAGAAACACAAGTCATTAAGATCTCTGTGGGCTAGACTATGTGAGTATTTTTACAAAATACGTATACCAATAGGTAAATCATAAAAAAACCTTAACTCTATATATAGCGAGATTTATACTCATTTTGATTTTTAACATCAATCTGGACTCATTAGAAGTGGTCCCGAGTCCTAAATCATCCGTATACGAAACAAATCAAATTTTGGACCTTGAATTAATTAACGGTTTAATATTTAAACTAATTATTAAAATATTTAGTCGTTAAAAATGTAGGATGTTACATAAATACATTGAATGAAGTATAGTTGACTTACCCTCATATCTTGGTGTATGCACGATGTTAGTGCTTCTGAGACAAAAATACTTATATATGATTTTGTTGCCTCACTATGTAATGTATGCCATGACTGATGTTAGGTGATGAATGTTGATTATCCTACTGTCTTATATGATGAATGATATGTGATGCACATTTGATATGCTATGTAAGATGAGTATAAAACCTGTAAAGATATAGGGATATAAATGAAATTTAGATGGTAATGTCATTAGTGAGGCCAATGTAAGTAAATGCATTAGTAATGTGATCGGTACAAGGTATGCTAGTAGATGTTAGTATCCATCCTACCAAACAGATTTGGGGTCGCAACCTAAATTATAATGATTGGACCAACATCACTATATTGTCTAAATGATTTGTTGCACGGAGACCAGCGTAGTGCAAATGATGAAAATGATGGTAATCACGTTGATGGAGATGAGATGAGATGAGATGGAATTATGATTATAGAACAGTGGAGCGAGCGCCAACTAGAATGAGGGAAGATTGTGCAACGAATAGATAATGTAGGGGCACCCACAATTTCTGATCAAGGGATATATGGATGAAATAGGTTATGATATATTGGTGTCGAGGAAGAGTCAGGTAAAGACTTGTTGAGAGGATGCGTTGAAAAAGTTTGTATGCCAATTGACTTGGTATTTATAAAATGAATAAGGCTACTTAGAAATGGACAACTTGTTTACGCTTGTTTACTTAGTTTATGCTTGTATACTTATGATATTGTGTGATTAATAAGTATAATGACTACAACTAATATATATGGATAGGATGTGATATCCCATTTGATTAGTTACGAGTCACATTATTTAGAGCCTGACATATGTGTTAAAACTATATGTGCCTTAAGATGCGGGCTAGGTATTGAATTAGTGAGTCTGTGTTATCTTTCAGAGAAAAAACATATCATATATTAATATACCTGACACACATATTATGTTATATTTTGAGCATAGTAACACTCGAAGCTAGTTTCTAGTTTGACTTGGGGTTGTTGTCTATTTAGCAATCTTAGGTCAAACTAAGGTTGTTTTACAAGTGTTATGTTATGATTGTATGTGCTTTGTGGGCTATGACATGGAGAAGAAGTCGATGACGATGGCAGATATTCATTTTGTTTATATTGCCTATCTCATGTGATGTATGGACATATTCGTGTATTGATACTTATTTATATTTGACGACATGATGTGTTATGTTGTTTAGCCACCATGTATATGTGTGAAATATTGAATTAGATTTCAGTTATGATATATATACATGTGTTACCTTTTGTTCTATTGGGTTTATTCTCCTAGGTATCTCTAACATTGTATTATTCTCCCTAATAACGCAAATATATTACTTTAGGACAAGAAATTTTTTTTATATTTTAGATGCATTCAGATATTGTAGCACATGCATGTTGATCTAAAGTAACGTACATGAGAGATTGCACTTTTTGAGCCTTTTGATCCGGGTTATCGGTCGGTTAACTCCCTTTATTAGTTTGGTCATTAGGACTGGGGCGTCATATAGAATTTACATAGTTGTAGGCCCTTGTCGTTAAGTCGCATCTTATCAAAATTCTGGTTGAATAGGATATCCATTGAGCTCCCACTATCAATACAGACACAGTGCACTATAGGTGGCCCTATCACAGCTGTAATCGTCATTAGATCGAGTGTTGGTGCCTTGACGCCATCAGCATCTCTATTATGGAAGACTGTATCATCACCAATACTCCATTGTTATTTAGATGGAGTTCCAACTTTTATAGTATAACACATCTCTTGAGGCACCTACCTCAAAGAACTCCCATAGCTCTCTATTTCATTTTAACTTTTCTCTGCAGGATGCAGACTTCCAAAAATGGTATTAATCACAATACCTCTAGCTGATTGCGTAGGTCCTTATCCATTGGGCCCAATTACATGCCTTTAGGTTGTTGCCTTTGAGGTTAACCATTCCTTACCTGCCCTAATATAATGCTACTGTAATTTTTCTAATCAAATTATTAATCTCATCACGGAGATATATGCATTCATTTGTATTATTCCCATGAGCTCATGGAAGCAATAATACTTTGCCAAAGCACCTCTTCTCTTCAATGGCCTCTCTTGGAGTCTTCTTCTTGTACTTCTCCGTACCTGCATAGCAAGGTAGTTATTCACAACGGAATTTGTCAATTGCGCATAGTTTGCATCACGAATGAACCTTGAACATTTCTTTCCATCTTGCTTCTTACCGCTTGCATTACTGGGATTCTTCCATTTGTTATTTTTATTTCCAGTGCTATCAATTTCTTGTGTGATAGCTATATGCTTTGAATCACACTGCTCGGTCTTTCCAGACCGTCAACTACCGTCCCTATTTCTAGATCTTTCTCTTCCAAGCACAGATACTGGGAAGATTTTTTACGGAAATCTTTTAAAGTAGCAGATCCTTCCCCTTGAGCCATCTACCAAAATCGGTTCGTGGTGAACTCCATTCATAAGTGCCATAAACACTATTTCCACCTTAGGTTTGTTCACTTTCCTTAGAACATCATTAAATCTCTTAAAAAACTCTTCAAGGTCTCTCTGGACCTTTGATGCATGTTCGACAATGACATGCATCCTTTGGTTCAATGGTATGTACCTGAAACTATTCCATAAACCTCCTTGACAACTGATCATACGACAATATGGATCTGGTCTCAAGCCAGTTAAACCACATCATTACCGGTCCCTCTAAGAAGATGAGAAAACACCTACATCTTACAGCATATGTCGCATAGGCACTATCCATGTATCATCCATATTTCAACACATGTTGTCTAGGATCATTCGTTGTTGCTTGGCATGGTTGGCATCACAAAATTCTTTGGATACCTCGCCTTAAAAATATATTTCATGAATGGGGTTGACTCGCTAATGAACCCCATTCGTCATCTCGATGCTGTTGATTTTGGTTCATTAGCCTCTTTATCATGTCGGTGGTGCACTCTTCACTGGCATGGCCTTTTGAACGGTGATCATCAAGAACGTCTCCAAGTGTTTGGCCCATAAATGGACTTGGTTAGCTCGAAGGTTTCTAGGTCTCTCTAGCTTTAGAGAAACCATTCGGTCGGGATTATTTTGACGCCTAGTCGGAGTTCATCCCCACCTAGTTGGCTCACCAGCATTAGCTTCAGCGGCACCATCACAAGGACTAATAGTTTACCCTTCCTTTGCATCAACAAGTTGTAACTCCACTCATTATCAAATAGATAGAGTCTCTTAGTCGAGCTCTCGGTACCGACTGGTCTTAACCAATGTGCCGACTGGTTTTTAAACTGGTTGATTGTCTACATCTTTCGTAGCCTTTTTTTTGTGTTTCCTCAGCTCCTTTCTACATTGATCTTTTGTCTAATCTTCTTTTCTGTTTTGATGAAGACAAGCTCTCTTCACTAGAACCAAAAGGTATTGAATTTCTCCTACTTTTCTTCTGCTTGTGAGATCATCTTGCTGCAGGGGTTGAGTTAATTCTATTAGCTGCTCTTGCATCTTTTTTATTATACATGTTTGAACTTGTTGTTGCTGCTGCATCTTCAAGCTCATATCCATCATCATTAATTACATCTCATCCTTCGTCATAGCCTCTTGTTGAGATGAAGATTCCAACTAGGCCACCGGTTGAGTAGTTTCTTCATTGTTATGGTTAGATCCTTCATTATCCCCTTTAATTATAGCTCTAGACTTGGTCCTCCTATCTTTATTTGGAGCGATTAACTTCTAGATCTGACTTGTAGATTCTTCCTAATTCAAAATAAAAGTAGACGTAAGCCTGAGAAATTTGTTCCCGGTGAGAGCGAAAAATATTTTCTTAGAAAATGTGCAAACACCCCAATTCAAATGAAAATGAGATTGTAAATTTAGAATTTGAAAATAAAAGGAGAACACATAAAAATTTAAAGTGCTTCGGCTTGAATTTTAAGCCTATATCCACTATCAATTTTAGTTATTTCTGATTAATTTTGCAATTACAACCAAGTTTACAATGGTTTTCAGTCTATAATAAAATAATTTTGAAACAGGGAAATACGGCTAAGGAAAAATATTTTTACCTTTTTAAGCCAAAGGACATGGGTTTTAATTTAGTCTGAATGATAATAGAATACTAAATCAAACTTGCATCAGATAAAACAAAATGCTAATTAAACTAGCATTAGTTAAACGTAATGCTAAATTAAATCAAATACTATAAATACTGTAAAAATAAATGTTATTTTAGTTCATCTAGTGCTAGTTCATCTGATGCTGGTTTGATTTAGCATTATGTTCATCTGATTCTAGTTTAATTTATCATTCTGTTTTATTATATGCTAGTTTAATATAGTATTCTATTTTCCTTCGGACAAAACTTTGAAATAAACGTCCTTGAGATATATATTATTTTCAAGTTTATCCTTTTTACTAGTTTCCTTGTTTCGAAAATGGCAGCAATTGAGTGCAAAATACGAAAGATCCAAAAGTCAATTTTCTTAGTGAAAGAGATGGCCTTTTATAGGTAAATTCCTCCACGATAGTCAGCAGAACGGGTTTGAACAAGTAAACATTCAGGATTGAGATTTCAACAATGAAAAAGATGTCGACACCAACAAATTTGAAAACCGAACCTGTTCGGTGTTGATCAGTTTGATTGGTGCCGAATGGTTTCATTTTCTAATTTCTTCAATCGCTCTTTATATATGCTCAAGTCTTTAAGTTTTGGCTTTTTGTTAACAAAATTGCTCATTAAGAACTGTTCAGTACCGAACGTTTTTGTTACTCCAAAAACTTGTCTTTTTCTTCAAACTTGCATGTAGAATCATCTATAGTCTTAAGTGGGCCTCTCTTTGCCTTTAGACCGATCGGTGTCGATCCCTCCATATCGTTCACATCGATTGGATTGTTATGTCGTATACTTAGTCAAATTTCTTGAGGTTCCTTCGTTCTTCAACATTGACATCTCCTAAGCTTCTTGATTCTTTTACCATCATGATATTCAGATCCATCGAGATGTCACTTGATTCAAAGACTGGATAACGGTAGGTGAATATATAGGATCTTTCACATTTCTAATCTCATACGGTGCTTCTTAATGGATCCTATATGTGAATACCATTAAAAAAAGTTAATAAACTAGGATAGAACACGCAAGAGGAATTGATCAATTAATGAATGTTTATTGAATTAGGAGATACATAAACAAATCTCCATTGTTATCTCGAAAATCTAATCATATCTTGAAAATAGCAATGATGTTAACATAGGTGTAATCTAATTTCTTTAATTACACATACGCAAACGAAAACCCATCAACTTTGAACTAGATTTGAATTTTATCAATTTCACACAATTCGAAGTAGTGGATCTGAGTTCCAATTGCCGGTCCTACTGGAAATTTTACAACCTAAAACTTTATTATGAGAAGTGAGCAAATAACATTCACCTCATAATCCTTTTCTAATACAAAACATGGCACATAAACGACATTATTCTATAAAAAACTGAATTGAAATCTAAGATATTTGAATTTAAAAAAGAAAATGCTAACACTTGAAATACGTTTTGCCAACTTCTGCATTGCATCAGAGACAATAATTTATGATGAATTCCAGATAAAATTACTTAATTGCCCTTCACATGCCACTTATTTATACTGCTCACGAACGATAACCGAACTTCATTCGGAACATTGCTACACTACAGATTAAAAATATTAAATATTTGTTATGACCTGAGCCAAAAATATGCTACAAAAGAGCTCCCAGAAGAGTTTACAATATGCAAACCTTGCAATTAAACAAGATAACTACACAACTACAGATACAGGTAGAATACAATAAAAAAAACAACAAAGCTAAATTCACAAGGCAACGACACATAGGAATGTATGTAGAAACCACTCCTACAGACATCCCAAACAAACACATGGGATAAGAATTATTAAAAAAATAAACAAATTCCCACCCCAATGAAACTTAAAATGTCAAGGCAATCTTCAATAGGTACCATTCCATTCCCCAAAAAACAACATTTTTTTTTTTCCAAACTGACATCACAAACTGCAATCAAAATCATGTCTGTAAATCCATTTTTCTTTTTACTTGGATCTTTTTTTTTTTGGGGAGGCCAAGTACTTAGTATTTCTTTCCAAGAAATATGCCAACAACAACGGAAACTAAAGCGACACCAAGTATAAATTTGAACGCCATGAGTCCAGATGGTGGACTGACATGAGCAAGCTCAGCTGTTGCATGATGACTTCCTTCGCTTACTTTCTTGAGAGTATCCGATGGTGTCGCACGACTAAAAGCCATATCTCTAGATGTCACCTCTGTCTTTGAGCTTTTTGCATCTCCTGAATTCTCGAACTACAGACATAAATTTTGTTTAGAATTCATGTGCAAATAAGATGATACTTATTCTACATACAGACTCTGTTATAATAAATAGATAAATAAGAAAGTTATTTGAGAAGACAGGTTTCTACTCGTGCAAAATGAGCAACCATTGTGAATTTTGTAAAATAGGATATTACATGACAAAACGCTTATTTGAGAATTCCTTATGATTGTGGGAAGTAAGTAAAACATTGAATGCTCATTGTAGTTTAATATGGTTTCAACGGAACGAATACAATAAATGTTTGTTTGTGCATGTTAGTTTGTGTTAAAAGTTAACACAGATTAAAGTGTAACAAATTATCCATCAAAGCTTTCAAAACTTAAAAAGATTTTTGTATTAGTTGAACTTGCCTGTTGGGAAGACTGGACAGCCTCAACTTTGTTTTTAAGTTCTACAATCTCCTTCTCCAGCTCAATATTTTGACGTAACTTGTGTTTCACGTCCTCAAGCTCCACATTAAGAGAAGCAATCTTATTTTCTCTAACAGAAACCTGAATTCGCATAAAAAGATCTAATTTAAAAAACGGCGCCATAAAATGACAGCAGGATTTGCATGGTCTGTTTTTATCTATAACAAAATATAATTCTTTTTTATTTTGTTTAGATAGCTTAGGTGATTTTCACTCCTTGGTATTACATTTTAATTTAGGTGTTGAATTAGTCTGGAAGAAAGAATACAGCCATACAGGCGACCGTGGAAGGAAGAAACACAAGTAAAAGGGTTTAAAAAAAAAAAAGAATGGATAATGGAGTTTTTCTTTTTAACCTTTTAGTCTTTCATCAACCATAAACAATTACAAGGGGAAAAACTATAAAAGTAGAGAGGGCATACCTTCTCTTGATGCTTGGTTTCAACTATTTTGATCTGTTGTTTCAGTTCTTCTTTTTCCTTCTCTAAAAGAATGGCACGCTGTTGAACAGCATCAATCTCCTCCATCAAGCTCTTTATGGCAGCATCTCTTTCAAGATCCATTCTAGATTCTAGTTCTTTCTGTCATTTTTTTTTTAATATAAATGAAAAAGAAGCAAGCATAAGGCCAAAGACTGAGTAGAAACTTCATTTAGAGCTACAGTATAAATGATGAATGAAATTAATAGTTCAATACTAGCTATGTCGTTCATCTTATTACTTGAATTTCTTCCTACAGTCCCTCAGCAAAAATTTATACCATTTCAATCTTTTTCTTAGAGGTTGTTCAAACTGAACTACAAATAATAAAATAACATAAAACCATGTAGTTTTCCAACATTAAGATAAAAATAAAATAGCATCAACCTTCTCTTCAATTGTTTTGTGAGCGAGACTGAGATTCTTTTGAAGCTCCATTAATTGTTCATTCAGACGATCGGTTTCCTTGAGTACGCCAGTATGATCTTCTAGTGCTGAAAGTGCTGCCATCTTTTCCTCTTCAGCTACTAATTTTGTGTTCTCAACCTGTTAAAACGTGCAATTTAAGGTTAAATAATGAAGCTAGCTAATGGTCAGTTTAGATTATTGTCCAGGTTACCTCCGCTTTAAGCTTTTCCAACTCTGCTACAAGGGAGACTTCCCTAGCCTTCTGTTCTTCCAACTGCAATACAACACTCTGAAGCTCTTCCTTTACATTTTCATACATTTTATTAAGCGCGTTGTTCTCTTCAACAACCGAGAGTACCTGCAAAATGTTTTCAGGAATCAGGATAATATTTAAGCCACTATAATCTTGACTGCTACTGCATTCTCTAGACTAGTAGTTTGGCATTAGTGATTAACATGTGCACAAAAATATTCTACAAAGATAAATATTAAATCAAATTATACAAAGCATTTATTGCTAGAAGATTTTAAGAGTACCTTATTTTGAACGAAATCTTATAAATGTAGAACTGAAAAAAACCACACATACACGTGTGTGTGTGTGTGTAAAACTTATAAATTTAACAATAAATTTAGAAGTTAAGAGAAACTCAAATTTTTTAAGAAAATAATTTTATCAAAGATTTGAATGGAACAACAGTTATTTTGAAACCTCAGATTTAGAAAATGTTTTTTCAAAGAGCAAATGAAAATATAATAAAAAACAAAATATGACAAAAAGTAAATTTAGCTAAGAAAATAAGTAGAGAGAGGATGAGAATTTTTCGAATCCAAATGGGATAATCTACAAAGTAAAACAACAAATGATACGTTTGCTTTAATTTGTGTCACACTGAACTTCCCAATGAAAATAAAAGTGTGTTGCCAATGTTTTATGTCCTACGCCAAACTATCTGGATACTGAATTATATAGAACCCAAATTTGGGAGCGTTCTTAGTGAAGTATTTGAAAATAAAAATAAAAATGGACATTTTAGTCAATTCATATGTACCACACAAAACTCTTTAGTACAACATAGACAAATACATTTGTCATTTGTGCTACACCTACCTCCTAGGACATGAAATTAAAAATACCACTACAAATAAGATGGTTACAGTTATGCTAATTTTGGAATTGTTTTGATACAAATCTTGCCTATTACGTGATATCAGGTTGTCTTCAATCAAACAAAAATGATAACATGAACTTATATTGTACATCTGTCAGCTTAATTTTGTTCTTGCATTGATGATCGACTATTTCCCTTTGTTTTTTAAAGTGTCCCCAAGATCCCAACTATAGACTTATCTTGATACCTAATGACGTAAGGCACATAGACCTATGACAATTTCATTTAACAATATCATATTTAAATATAAATGCAAGGTACATTACCAAGCTAACATGAAAATTTGTGCCCTGATAGCTTAACAATGTACTTGACATCAGCACTGGAAAAAAATTGTGTGCCTATGTAACAACTTTACTTGGAATTGAGGCAGAGATATCCTAAAACATACATTGCATCAAGGAAGTGTTGTTTGAAGAAGTTCAAAAAGAATGATCAACGCGTATACTGAATGATAACAAAAAAGTGACAAAAGGGATTTGTATCTTCTTCGAGTGACAGAAAAGAAAACGAAGCGTGTTTAACAAACTTACAATGGAAAATAAACTATGTATGCATAATACTTGATTACATGCTAACCTGGGACTTGAGTTTCTCCCCCTCGGAAGCATGTTGTAGTGTCAGGTCTTCAATTATCTTCTTTGAAGAATCAAGTTGTACCAAACCCTCTTCTTTATCTGCATTGATTGCATTCAGTGCCATTTGCAACTCATTAACCTTGGTCTCATATACTGCAAGCTGCTGCGTCTGAGTCACATTAGCTTGAGCTAGATCTTCGTTTTCTACTTCATACTGATTGGATTTGCTTTTTACTCCTTGAAGAGCATTCTCCAAATCTTGGATTTTAAGTAGAGCATCCTCTAACTCATTATTCTTAGTTTTAGAATCAGACATCACTTCCTCAAGCTGTGCTTCTATTGCCATAATTTTCTCTTTCAAGTCCCTGGTTTCAGAGTTCTTAACATTAAATTTTTCAAGAGCTTCATTTAATTGCAACTCAGTTTCTTTGATACGGATCTCAGTTATAGAGTTGAGTTCTAACCCTCTTGAATGCTCATTAGTTAATTCTTCTAAAGTTTTTACATGAGAAGCAAGTTGTTCAGCTGTTGCCTCCTTTTCTGCATGAATTGAGCTTAGCAAATCATTTAGATCATTAACTTTAGACTGATGTGCTTCAAGCTCTGATTTGAGTTGAGAATTTGTTTCTCTCAATAGTTCGATTTCGGAAGATGCTTGTTCAAGTTTCGTGTTATATTCTTTAATTGTGCTATCTAATTCAGCTATCGTTACTGCATTAGCCTCCAACTTTGATTTTGAAGAAGCGTCCTTTTCAATTGCTTCAAGGGCTTGTTCTTCAAGAGAGGCGATTTTTTCTTGCAACTGTTTAACTTCTGTATCTTTTGTATTAAAATGACCAAGTACTTCTTGAAGTTTAACCTCTGATTCCTTCAGCAAAGACTCGTGTTGTGTTTCAAGCTCTAAACATCTTGCAGAAGCTTGCCCAGCCATTTTTTCATGATGTTTTAGTTGTTCTTCGGCAGAGTTTAATTTTTCAAGCAATTCATTCTCTCTTATACCAGAGGCTTTGATATCGTTCTCAATATTCCCCAATTTTTCTTGTGCTAATTTGATATCATTCTGTAATTGCTCAATCGTATTTTCAGCCTGAGAGAGCTTTACATTTGAAGTGTTGGCTAACTCTTCAAATTTCTCCTTTTCTTCTGCAAGTTCATTCAGCTTATCAGTCAACTCTTTCTCCTTTTCATTTGCAGCTTCCAACTTTGCTTTTGTATAATCAACTATTTCAGTTGCTTTAATTGCTTCTTCTTCAAGAGATATTACTCTTTCTTGCAGCTGTTGCGCCTCTGAAACCTTAGCACTAAATTCACCGAGTAACTCTTGAAGTTTAACTTCCGATTCCTTTTGAGTAGACACATGTAGGGACTCAAGCTCTAAACATCTAGCAGAAGCTTGCTCAGCTGCTTTTTCATGATGTCGTAATTGTTGTTCAACAGACTTCAATTTCTCGAGTATTTCACTCTCTCTTATACCTGATGCTTGGATATCATTTTCAGTATTCTCCGATTTTTCTTGCGCTGATTTTATATCATTCTGCAATGCCTCAATCAAAATTTCTGCTTGAGAGAGTTTTGCATCAGAAGTGTTAGCTAACTCTTCAAATTTCTTCTTTTCTTCCACAACTTCATTCAACTTATTTGTTAACTCTTTCTCCTTTTCACTCGCTGCCTGCACAACGTATTCTAAACTCTCTGATCTTGCTTTGAATGCTTCTAGTTCTTGAGAAAGCTCGGAAACTCTATTAAGGCCATGCTTCAATTCTTCTTCAACATCTTTAGATTTTGACTCTGCCTGTCCCATTTGAGTTACAAGGTCTGAGATCTTTGAATCTGCCTCATTTAATGATGATTCTAGTTGGGTAATCATATCTTTGTAGCCTTGTATTTGACCATTAGACATCTCCCTTTCTTCCTGAAGGTTACTTAGTGTAACATTGAGTTCTGATATCTTCTCGCCAAGCTCTCGAATTTCATTTTGTGCTTCTGTGTATTTCAACTCTGTGATAGCCATCTTCTCCTCAAGCTCTATATTTTTCTGTTCTAGAGAAATTAATTTCACATCTTTTTCTCTGATTTGCTCTCTCAGCCCCTCCTCGTTTGCACTGGAAGATTGAATTAGACTTTCAAGTTCTGAACTTCTTTGGGATGCAGTTTCCGCTACTATTCTGGTTTCGCCATGTAGCTCCTCCAGAGATTTAACTTTTTGCTCGAGCTCTGCATTGTTAGACAGGGCTTGTGACAAAAGCGCATCTGTTTTACTAAAGTTTTGGTCGGCTACAGAAATTTTTTCCTCCAACTCAGCACATAATTCTTTGGTGAGGGAGAGACTGGTGTTTAGATCTTCCTTCTCACTTCCCAACTTCTTCAATTCTTCTTCCAAGCTTGAAGTTTGTAATTTATGGTCATTCAAACTTGCCTCAAATTCTTCTCTTGCCTTTATCTCTTGTTGTAGTTTCAACTCTGTTTCTTCTAATTTGGTTGTTTTCAATTCTATATCATCTTTGGATGAAGAAAGTAAATTCTCTAATGTACCCAACTCTTCCTTGATTTTCACATAAGATGATCTTTGAGAATCAAGCTCTTGAGTTAGTTCTTGAATAACTTCATCTTTAGAAGCAAACTTTTCCTCCAACTCTGCTAATTTAGATTCTGAGAGCTTTAATTTATCTTCGACTTCAGAAAGATCGGAATTTTTAGCATATAATTCATCCAGTTTTTTCTGTAAGTTATTCATCTGCTCTTCCATATTTTTTGTATTATCTTTTGCAATTTCTAGCATTTTTTCCAACTCGGAGGCTCTTAATGACTCTGAGTCCGCATACAAACTTTTTTCATTATGCAACTCCTCAAACTTGCGTGTTTGGGTTAAAGATGATGCTAGTTCAGCTTCTAGCTCCTCCAACTTCTTTTTTGCATTTTCTAGTTCATTGTGTTTGGCATCTAGTGATTCCTTAACCTCTTGATGCAATGTAAGTTGAACATTGTGTTTTTCCTCTGCTGAAGAAATATCTTCTTTCGTTTTATTATAACTGAGTTCAAGTTCTTCGTATTGCTTATTCACTTGCAATAGTTTTTCAGTCGCGAAATCAAACTCGGATTTCAATAGTGATTTTTCTGTTTCCGAGTGTTGCAATTTTTTGGAGAGAGTTTCAACTTCTAGTTCAAGAGATTTTAGCTTTTCTTCGGCTTCAAATAATTTGGATGTGCCATTGTTTGTTATTTCTTCAGCTACAATATGTTTGTCTGGATGTGAGGTTTCCTTAACATCTTCCAATTCTTTTTCAACTTTTATGAATTCACCATCATCGTAATCTTCTTTGCTTAGTTCTGTCTTTTCAGATTTAGCATTATTTTCAGTTGAAATAACCTTTGCAGCTCCATCCTCCTGCAAATAAAAAGTTTCTAAGAAACATGCACAAAAAGGACATGCATATGCAACTACGCATGCACGGACACATACACTCATACACGCTCAATTACCATTCAAATATTGGTGCACTGTTTACATTAACTATATCATTCTTGAAATGTGATATCCGTTTCCTCAAACTAAAAAGTCGGACATGGTATAAACCAAAAAGGTCCCAACCTTGTAATACTGTTGCGATAATGAAGAGCCTACATGTAAACCAATTTTCCCTAAAGTTAGTCAGCTGATTTGTTAAGTAAAAATGTTAATGGTATTTTACATGTTTGTGCTGTTTATATATAATAAAAACAAGTACAAACCTATAAAAAGTTTATACAGTAAAACAACACAAACATAATTTACACAATTGATAGTTGGACAAAACATTTTCCAACAAAGTTTATCTTGGTCTCTACATCTCTCAAGGTAACACCTTCTTTAGTGGAAAATGTTGTGGAAGAAACGGTGTGCACTAACACCTCGAATTGATAGAATGAACCACTCAACCACCATGGAATAAGAACTTCAAAATTATAAGAGCAACAATACAAACAATAGAATTAAGGACAGCGATGCAAATTGAATGTCCAAGTCGGCTATCATTCTTAATCTACGCATTGATTTTATAGCAGTCAAAATATTCAAATTTGTTATAGAATATTATCATCTCAGAAAGATATCAAAAAGATAATGCTGTAATTACACTCACATAAACAGTATCGTTGGACGGCTTCATTTCAACATCGGCGGAACTTGCATGAGTATTTTCATCCATCTGATGCTGCTGATCTTCTTCAATGTCTTAACTGAAACAGGAGAGAAAGCTTATTAAGTTTTCAGCTACCAGCAATAGCATAGTAGAGTAGGCTTGTAGGTTTGTAGTCTTTGGACATGAATCTTATGCGGAAGTCAACACAAGTGCAAGAATAAAGTAAGAAATTTAGCACATAAGCCGATTCAATTTAGAGAATATTGTAATATAAGAGTATTGCCTCACTTTTTCACTCAAACTCGAAAGATGGGTGAGGTCAGAGATAGTTAGATTTATATCTCCGCAGAGTGGAACTTGGTTTAGATCGATTCAGTATGACATCTCTCATATGTGTAGTACATAATCTATAAAACTTGGTTCCACGCATATTTCTCAGTGACATGTCTAGATCAGATCTTGTAAAAGAATCATTAAAGAAAACTACAAATCCTTATACTGTGTGCTACCATTAGAAACATATATTCACTGATTAGCAATTGCAGTAAATTAACAATTGAAGTTTATCCTAGTAAAATCAAAATAAAAATTCATGTGTACAAACATGATCATTTTCAAGTGGTGTAAGAACGAGTAAAATAAAAAAAACAAGTTTAACAATTGAAACCATGTTATAAGTACTAGAATATGATTCAAAAAATCTAAAAATGATATACTCTAAAGATCTACAACAAGATGAACTCAAACTCCATAAGATAAATCACCAGACCAAAAAATTACACTAGTGACAAAACTAAGAAGGAAGCATAATCGATATAACATCCCATAGTGAATCAATTAAACTAAAAAAGATATTATCAAATCAACATCACAATTTTACTAGTGAGCATGAAAATAAGCTCAACAAAATGAGGTTGATCACATTGAGCTATAAGAAAATCAGATCGAATGAAATTAAATAAAGAATTCAATTTTAGAATCAAATATCACTTTATGAAAAGATCTATAAACATCAGATTGAATACCAACTCCATCCAGAAAAGATTTTATTATTATTTTTACATAAAAAAGGAATGAACAATATAAAATCACAGTTCAAAACATAGTAGTATCATGGGATCTTCAATAGCTAGATCAAAAAGTCAAATCCATAACAATAAACGATCAGTTACTTCAAACAATCAGTACCAATACAAAAAATAAAAAAAGCAAATTACTAATCGCAAGCAAAATCAAGTTAAAAAGATGATGGCATACTGTCAACGTGAACAAACAACAGATTGGAACAAATAAAATCTACTGAAATGAGCTTATTACCTTGAGATCTAAACAAATTCTGATCGCGTTGTCCTTTAAAATGGAAAATTACTATGATTTAACTTATTTTATTTTTGAAGAAAAGGGTACTTATATATGAGCAGCAGTTGCAGCAGACTCTTGTGGTAAGACGAAATTATAATGTTCTTGCCAGCTATTGTTTGTTTATTCTCACCGGCCACTTCCAAGACTTGCCTATATTTTAGCGAGAGACATTTGGGGCTTCTACACTAGTATCTTTCATCCTCATTCGTAGACAACAGGGCTTCGCTATCCTTTAATATTTGTTTTAATTATTTTGCTGCTCTTCCTTTGTTTATTTATTTATTTATTTATTTATTTTTTTAACCCTTTAAATCAAAGGTGCACGAAAGTACGTTTGACTTGAACACGATGTATTCCCCGTTGGTGTGTCTCGCATGTTTAAAAAAAGATCTCACATTGTGAAAAATAATGAAGATGGTGTGGTGTGTATATGAGTTTGGTCACATGTAACAATAAGGGATTCATTTTGTTCTAAAGTGTTGCCAAATTTATATGTCCCTCCTTTAACCGTAAAAATTTGAAAGGACATTGATCTTATTAGATTTAACTTCAAATAGTGTTCGAAGGACGATGAACATTTATACTACTAGTGGAAAAACATAGTTTTGTATTCGCTTTTTATTTCCCTAATTTATATCGTAAAGGAGAATTCAACGAACATATATAAACACTATTACGTCTATAAACCAGACAATGACGCTCATAAATAATTTATATAAACATAATTGAGTTGAGAATGATTATTTTATAAAATATCTGAGAATTAAAGTATTACGTTGCATTCGCTACTTCTTCAATATTGTCCATTCTAAAAATAGATACAGATATTCCATGTTTACTTAAGTTAGACATGCTTAATTTTAAAAACGTATCGCTCAAGTTGTTCAAAAATAGCATCTTAATCGAAACCACATCTACTAATAGAATCAACTCTTTTGACAGGTTCAATTTAGTTAGTTAATCAATTCATGTTCGATTCACAAAATTATATTAAATGTTCGTTGTTTAATGGAGATAATCAGATTAAATACTCAAATTCAGTAATGTTGTGATCAAAATTTTAGTTTGTTTAATAATTATCATTTATATTATTCTTTTTATAAAAAAAAACCACAATAACCGCTAGTAAAAAACGATGAACGATGCATGTTGTTACTACTAGTAGAAAAACATATTTTTGTATTCATTTTTTATTTCGCTAATTTGTATCGTAAAGAAGAATTCAACGATCATATATAAACATTGTTATATATATAAACCAAACAATGACGCTCGTAAATAATTTATATAAACATAGTCGAGTTGAGAATAATTATTTTATAAAATATCTCCGAATTAAAGTATTACGGTGAAGTCAGCTACTTCTTAAATATTGTCCATTCTAAAAATTGACATAGGTATTCCGTGTTTACCTAAATTAGACATTCTTAATTTAGAAACGTATTGCTCAAGTTGTTCAAAAATAGCATCTTAATCAAAACTACATCGACAAATAGAATCAACCCATTTAGCATGTCCAAATTAATTAGTTGATCAGTTCATGTTCGGCTCACAAAGTTATACTAAATGTCCGTTATTTAATGGAGATAATCAGATTACATACTCAAATTCAATAATGTTGTGATTAAAATTTTAATTTGTTAATAACTGTCATTTATATTATTCTTTTTTAAAAAACCACAATAACCGCTTAAAAAACCACAATAGCTGACCTCAACTTGTTTGAAAATAATGACTTAGTTGTTTTTGTATAATATTCCGATATTCTTCAAAAACTATTATAATTCTAAAAATAAATTCCAATGTGACTAGGTTAGTTTGAGAAATTGAACGGAATAACAAATTGTTTGATTATTTACCTACAATTTGGATGATTTAAGTAAACTGATACTTATTCATTTATTATGATGTACTCTAAGAAGATTTAAACCAAAAAAATAAAAAATAAAAATAAATAAAGTCAAGTTTCACATATTAAAAGGGTTATATCTAATAATGAGTTTGTGCTTTTATGCTAAATGATACATTTCCAAAATGTTTGTTGATGTCTATAAAATAGTATGATCTTTTGTTAGATTTAATGATATATCAATAATCTCCCTAGTTGCTTTAAAATTGCATTATATTTGTACTAGTTGAATTACTTCCTTCTCAAATTGATCACATTTAATAAGTACATAACAAAATATTATTAAATTAATAGTAATGTATAGAGAAGGTTTGGAGTGTTTTTCTATCCACTAAGATAAAGATGTACTTACTAATAATCTTTACTTAAGATTTATATTCTTAATATTTTAAATTAGTAAATGGTTGGTAAATGAGAATGATTACATTGGATAGATAATAATTGGATAAGCCAAGAACCTAAAACATGGATTGCTCCTAGGGAAAAAAATCCATCGTATTATATATATATATATATATATATATATATATATATATATATATATATATATATATATATATAACCTCGAGATTTATCATTAACTATGAAGAAAATAAATATCAAAATATTGATAGTTGAAAATTTTACATCTGAACTTTCAAGAAATCAATAGTTGTATAAACTTAAGTATCAAAAATTATTGTTCCGTGTTAAATATAAATATTTTACAATTTCAAAATTAAATTTTTTGAAGAATGAAAATTATAAAATTTTGTAAAAGGTAGATAAAAAGTTGATTTTTGTGTGTACATACACACATTGGCACACACGCACACAGTTGATTTTTATGTACGTTTATACTACTAGTGGAAAAACATAGTTTTGTATTCGCTTTTTATTTCCCTAGTTTATATCGTAAAGGAGAATTCAACGAACATATATAAACACTATTACGTCTATAAACCAAACAATGACGCTCATAAATAATTTATATAAACATAATTGAGTTGAGAATGATTATTTTATAAAATATCTGAGAATTAAAGTATTACGTTGCATTCGCTACTTCTTCAATATTGTCCATTCTAAAAATAGATACAGATATTCCATGTTTACTTAAGTTAGACATGCTTAATTTTAAAAACGTATCGCTCAAGTTGTTCAAAAATAGCATCTTAATCGCAACCACATCTACCACAACCACATCTACCAATAGAATCAACTCTTTTGACAGGTTCAATTTAGTTAGTTAATCAATTCATGTTCGATTCACAAAATTATATTAAATGTTCGTTGTTTAATGGAGATAATCAGATTAAATACTCAAATTCAGTAATGTTGTGATCAAAATTTTAATTTGTTTAATAATTATCATTTATATTATTCTTTTTATAAAAAAAACCACAATAACCGCTAGTAAAAAACGATGAACGATGCATGTTGTTACTACTAGTAGAAAAACATATTTTTGTATTCATTTTTTATTTCGCTAATTTGTATCGTAAAGAAGAATTCAACGATCATACATAAACATTGTTATATATATAAACCAAACAATGACGCTCGTAAATAATTTATATAAACATAGTCGAGTTGAGAATAATTATTTTATAAAATATCTCTGAATTAAAGTATTACGGTGAAGTCAGCTACTTCTTAAATATTGTCCATTCTAAAAATTGACATAGGTATTCCGTGTTTACCTAAATTAGACATTCTTAATTTAGAAACGTATTGCTCAAGTTGTTCAAAAATAGCATCTTAATCAAAACTACATCGACAAATAGAATCAACCCATTTAGCATGTCCAAATTAATTAGTTGATCAGTTCATGTTCGGCTCACAAAGTTATACTAAATGTCCGTTATTTAATGGAGATAATCAGATTACATACTCAAATTCAATAATGTTGTGATTAAAATTTTAATTTGTTAATAACTGTCATTTATATTATTCTTTTTTAAAAAACCACAATAACCGCTTAAAAAACCACAATAGCTGACCTCAACTTGTTTGAAAATAATGACTTAGTTGTTTTTGTATAATATTCCGATATTCTTCAAAAACTATTATAATTCTAAAAATAAATTCCAATGTGACTAGGTTAGTTTGAGAAATTGAACGGAATAACAAATTGTTTGATTATTTACCTACAATTTGGATGATTTAAGTAAACTGATACTTATTCATTTATTATGATGTACTCTAAGAAGATTTAAACCAAAAAAATAAAAAATAAAAATAAATAAAGTCAAGTTTCACATATTAAAAGGATTATATCTAATAATGAGTTTGTGCTTTTATGCTAAATGATACATTTCCAAACATGTTTGTTGATGTCTATAAAATAGTATGATCTTTTGTTAGATTTAATGATATGTCAATAATCTCCCTAGTTGCTTTAAAATTGCATTATATTTGTACTAGTTGAATTACTTCCTTCTCAAATTGATCACATTTAATAAGTACATAATAAAATATTATTAAATTAATAGTAATGTATAGAGAAGGTTTGGAGTGTTTTTCTATCCACTAAGATAAAGATGTACTTACTAATAATCTTTACTTAAGATTTATATTCTTAATATTTTAAATTAGTAAATGGTTGGTAAATGAGAATGATTACATTGGATAGATAATAATTGGATAAGCCAAGAACCTAAAACATGGATTGCTCCTAGGGAAAAAAAATCCATCGTATTATATATATATATATATATATATATATATATATATATATATATATATAACCTCAAGATTTAACACTAACTATGAAGAAAATAAATATCAAAATATTGATAGTTGAAAATTTTACGTCTGAACTTTCAAGAAATCAATAGTTGTATAAACTTAAGTATCAAAAATTATTGTTCCGTGTTAAATATAAATATTTTACAATTTCAAAATTAAATTTTTGGAAGAATGAAAATTATAAAATTTTGTAAAAGGTAGATAAAAGTTGATTTTTGTGTGTACATACACACATTGGCACACACGCACACAATTGATTTTTATGTACGTTTATACTACTAGTGGAAAAACATAGTTTTGTATTCACTTTTTATTTCCCTAATTTATATCGTAAAGGAGAATTCAACGAACATATATAAACACTATTACGTCTATAAACCAAACAATGACGCTCATAAATAATTTATATAAACATAATTGAGTTGAGAATGATTATTTTATAAATATCTGAGAATTAAAGTATTACGTTGCATTCGCTACTTCTTCAATATTGTCCATTCTAAAAATAGATACAGATATTCCATGTTTACTTAAGTTAGACATGCTTAATTTTAAAAACGCTCAAGTTGTTCAAAAATAGCATCTTAATCGCAACCACATTTACCAATAGAATCAACTCTTTTGACAGGTTCAATTTAGTTAGTTAATCAATTCATGTTCGATTCACAAAATTATATTAAATGTTCGTTGTTTAATGGAGATAATCAGATTAAATACACAAATTTAGTAATGTTGTAATCAAAATTTTAATTTGTTTAATAATTATCATTTATACTATTCTTTTTATAAAAAAACCACAATAACCGCTAGTAAAAAACGATGAACGATGCATGTTGTTACTACTAGTAGAAAAACATATTTTTGTATTCATTTTTTATTTCGCTAATTTGTATCGTAAAGAAGAATTCAACGATCATATATAAACATTGTTATATATATAAACCAAACAATGACGCTCGTAAATAATTTATATAAACATAGTCGAGTTGAGAATAATTATTTTATAAAATATCTCTGAATTAAAGTATTACGGTGAAGTCAGCTACTTCTTAAATATTGTCCATTCTAAAAATTGACATAGGTATTCCGTGTTTACCTAAATTAGACATTCTTAATTTAGAAACGTATTGCTCAAGTTGTTCAAAAATAGCATCTTAATCAAAACTACATCGACAAATAGAATCAACCCATTTAGCATGTCCAAATTAATTAGTTGATCAATTCATGTTCGGCTCACAAAAGTTATACTAAATGTCCGTTATTTAATGGAGATAATCAGATTACATACTCAAATTCAATAATGTTGTGATTAAAATTTTAATTTGTTAATAACTATCATTTATATTATTCTTTTATAAAAAACCACAATAACCGCTTAAAAAAACCACAATAGCTGACCTCAACTTGTTTGAAAATAATGACTTAGTTGTTTTTGTATAATATTCCGATATTCTTCAAAAACAATTATAATTCTAAAAATAAATTCCAATGTGACTAGGTTAGTTTGAGAAATTGAACGGAATAACAAATTGTTTGATTGTTTACCTACAATTTGGATGATTTAAGTAAACTGATACTTATTCATTTATTATGATGTACTCTAAGAAGATTTAAACCAAAAAAAATAAAAAATAAAAATAAATAAAGTCAAGTTTCACATATTAAAAGGATTATATCTAATAATGAGTTTGTGCTTTTATGCTAAATGATACATTTCCAAACATGTTTGTTGACGTCTATAAAATAGTATGATCATTTGTTAGATTTAATGATATGTCAATAATCTCCCTAGTTGCTTTAAAATTGCATTATATTTGTACTAGTTGAATTACTTCCTTCTCAAATTGATCACATTTAATAAGTACATAATAAAATATTATTAAATTAATAGTAATGTATAGAGAAGGTTTGGAGTGTTTTTCTATCCACTAAGATAAAGATGTACTTACTAATAATCTTTACTTAAGATTTATATTCTTAATATTTTAAATTAGTAAATGGTTGGTAAATGAGAATGATTACATTGGATAGATAATAATTGGATAAGCCAAGAACCTAAAACATGGATTGCTCCTAGGGAAAAAAAATCCATCGTATTATATATATATATATATATATATAACCTCGAGATTTATCATTAACTATGAAGAAAATAAATATCAAAATATTGATAGTTGAAAATTTTACGTCTGAACTTTCAAGAAATCAATAGTTGTATAAACTTAAGTATCAAAAATTATTGTCCCGTGTTAAATATAAATTTTTACAATTTCAAAATTAAATTTTTGGAAGAATGAAAATTATAAAATTTTGTAAAAGGTAGATAAAAAGTTGATTTTTGTGTGTACATACACACATTGGCACACACGCACACAATTGATTTTTATGTATGTACATGCATGCACTGGCATGGTTAGGTCAACAACCTTTTGGTTTGATCATGAATTTTCTGAAGTGTCCTTATTATGTGTAGATGAGGTCGCTAGTTTGAAATCCAATAACGACACATGTTAACATTAAATTATGGTTGCAAAATTGGACGTATAAGTGAGATCACAAGTTTAAATCCTAGATCCAGCAAATATTTTGATATTTCTTTCCTTTCTTCAGTTAGCCTATCAAAACTACAAACAAAATTGAAAATTAATGATTTCAGTGTGGGGAAAAGTTAATGAGCAGAAGCGGTTTAACCAGAATCTAGTACTGTCTATTTGAATACCAATGCAACTTAAAATCAACCATGAAATTACACAAGAACAAACATGGAAAGAAAAAGAGAAAGAGACACATAAAAGTTAATGTGGTTTGAATATAAGTATCAAGAAGACCCAACAACCATTTTTTTATTTCTTCACTTTGATGGAGAAAATACAACATGAGAAGAATAATGAATCACTCAATAATTTCACTCACCCAAAAAAATTACAGAAATATGGATCTTATTAAGGATATTTTGGTGGAAAACACTTTTGTTGGTTTGTGATTTAAAGATGAGCAAATGTCTTTATATTCACAGGTGCAGAGATGAAGACTGCCTTGGAGATAAGGATGAAATGTTTTCGGATTTGCCTGATTTGATTTCAACACAAATTTAGCATATTTGTGTTGGTTTCCACACGTAGCCTTATTTAATTGATTCCTCAAATCAATTAATATCTCTTTCGATACTAATTGATTATCTTTCCAATTTTTTTCTCATATTTAATTGATTACAAAATCAATTAATATCTTCTTATAAATTTGGAATAGAAATAAATCATCCATATTCAACACTCTACCTCAATTTAAATATATTCACCAGTCAACAAAACTAGTTGTTTGGTCAGCCCCCTTGGCACTCAAGCAGTTGAAATCAAACTGATCAAGTTTGAGAAATGCTCAAACTTATCCTTAAGAAGTGACTTTGTCGTCATATATGAAGGATTATCCATAGTATATATTCACCTTCACTGACTTAGTCTTGCTCGTTTTTCTTTAAGCATAAGAGAGAATCCTCTGACATCAATGTACATTGTTCGAGAACTAGAAGCTTGATTCTCTATGAGATGAATCACACTATAAATATCTGAATATAGCTTTATTATCCGCTGCACCATAGAAAGAGCACCAAATAGATGAAGTAAATGCAATCCTTCCTTAATAGCCTCCACAATCGATATCAACTCGGCCTTGGTAGTTGACAAAGCTACTATAGATTACAAATTTGATGTCCATGAAATCGAGTCTATGCTAAGTGTAAAAACATAGTCCAAGACATTCTGTATGTCTCTATTCCTAGCATAATCTGAATCACAGCAACCTCTAAGAGAGATGTCGTCACTACTCCACCATATAACAAGCCAACTGATGAAGTGCCACGAAGATATCTGAGTATCCACTTCACTGCTTGCCAATGCTCTTTGCCTAGATTAGACATATATCGACTCACAACACCTACTGCATGGGCCAAATCTGGTCTCGTACACACCATAACATACACAAGGCTACCAATGACACTAGAATAACGTACATCAACCATATACCTCTTGTCTTCACCCGATGTAGGAGATACATCTTTCGACAAGTTGAAATGAAAGACTAATGGAGTGCCAACCGGTTTAACTTTCTCCATACCAAATCGAGCAAGGATCTTCTCGATGTACTACGCTTAAGTGAGTCTCAACTCTCTGTGCTTTCTATCTCTGAATATCTCCATTACCAAAGTTCTTTGTGATTTTCCTATATCCTTCATATCAAACTCCTTGACGAGCTCTGCTTTCAACTCCATAATTCTGACCGTATTTAGAGATGTAATCAACATATCATCAACATATAACAAAAGATACATCATATCTCCATCACACCTCCTAAAATAAACAAATTAGTCTTTAAAGCTTGTAGAATATCCTTGTGAAAACATAAGTTTATCAAATCTCTTGTAACATAGTCTAGGAGAATGCTTCAGTCTATATAGTGATTTGTTAAGTTTACAAACATAATCTGGCATGCTACTACCAATGAACCCCTCCGAATGCCTCAAAAAGATCTCCTCATCTGGATCACCATACAGGAATGCAGTTTTGACATCTAGTTGCTCGAGTTCCGTGTCATAATGAGGAACTAATGCCAATATAACACAAATGGATGTATGTCTGACAACTAGAGCAAAGATATCATGATACTCCACTATTTCCTTCTGAACATACCGCTTAGCTACTAGCCTTACTTTGTATTTGAGATAACCATTGACGTCGTCCTTCACTCTAAAGATCCACTTACATCCAATAGCTATCTTGTCAGTGGGAAGAGGCGACAAATCCCAAGTATGATTTTTCTGTAAAAGATTCAATCTCCTCTTTCATAGCAACTAACCAATCGAAACTGTCAACTGATGAAATAGTGTCTCTATAATCTCTGAGCTCATCATAGACAACATTTAATGCATATGTTTCCATATCATTGAATTCAATGTCTTCGATGCTCAATCCAACAAAATCCTCAAGCCATTTAGGCTTCTTCCTCTCTCTCTCCTTAATAGGTCTAGTCTCTGAATGAGCACCACCTTGAGTCTGATCCTCAGTGCTAACATACGTACTATCCTCATCAACCACAGCGTCATCGGAAACACCATTTGAACCTCTATGGAAAGAATCTAAAAATGACTTGCCTTGTGCTTGGTATTTTGCATTTGTCCTTATACTGTCATCGGCCGAGGAAGGCTCCACCTTCAACATAACCTTCTCATCAAAAATCACATGATTTATGATAATGATCTTCTTGCTAATAAGACGCCATAACCTGTATCCCTTCACCCCTCTTCTATAACCAAGAAAGATACGCTTGTGAGCTTTAGGTTCCAACTTTCCTCTGATGTTATGTACATAAGATGGACATCCAAATACTCTGAGAAATAAATAGCTAACAGGCGCTCTTTTCCATACTTCTTCAGGGATCTTCATATCTATGGCACTAGAAGGTGTGCGATTGATGAAAAAAGATGCCATGCCCAAAATCCCTTCTTTAACTTAGCAGTCAATCTGAGGCAACGAATTCCCTTCAACAATGCCTGATTCATTCTTTCAGCAACTCCACTAAACTAAAGGTCGTTAAATGTGGTGTAATGCCTCTTGATGCCTTTGGACTCCAAAAAAATTAACGAATTCCTATGATACAAATTAACTTCCATTTTCTGAACGAAAACTTTCAACTTCTTCCTTGACTGCTTTTCAATCATAGATTTCCACTTTTGAAACTTGGCAAAGGTTTCACTCTTAGACTGTAGAAAGTATACCCATACTTTACGATAGAAATCAACTATAAATGAAACGAAGTACCTGGCTCTACCTAAGGGTGGGAAAGGGGAGGGACCCCAAACATCTATATGAACATACTCCAAGACAGTTTTTGTTTAACGGTACCATGAGAAATCTTTGTTTGCTTACCAGAACACACTCTTCACAAAAGCCAATTTTTGAATATTAAACATCATCAATCAAACATCGGTTTCTCAACTCATGCAAACTGCGTTTGTCAATGTGTCCCATCCGCATGTACCATAATATGGAAGAATCCGAACCAGTAGAAGTAGTAGAAGCCGATTCTCCAACTACAGTAGTGCTCTTCAAATATTTTATGCCTTCGCACCTTTCAAACAATCATAGAACTCTTCGATATCTTCAACTTTTCTTCTTCAACTATAATCTTCAACGCAAGCCAACTTAAACCCCAATAGAAATCAAGCTTCTTCTCAAATCAGGTACATCTAACATTAGTAATAGTACGAATAACACCATCAAACATTTTGACCTTCACACTACCAACATCAACCAAATGGAAAGAAGCATCATTTCCTATTAGAAGCTCTCCTCCATCAATCTCATGCTATGTAAAGAAATAGATCCTATAAGGTGTCATATGATAGGATGCGCCAGAATCAATAGCCATAAGTTTCTCTTTCCAGAAGATCTAGAAAATGTAAACACATCGGTATCACACTCTTTATTTGATTTCTCTACAGTAGAAGTTGAAGCTTTATTTGGTCTTTTCTTATTCCTTCGAACTTGGGACATTGTGCTATAAAGTGTCTTGACTTCTTACAATAATGGCAAGTCAATTGCGTAGGCCCCCTAGACCGAGACAATAAATTATATCTATCTCTACCATTCTTTGACTTGCTTTGGCTTCTACCTCTCGGAATAGATAAGCCCACTGAATCACTATCTAAACTAGTCTTTCCAACCTTCCTCTCAACACTTCATTATGAAGACCTACCTTTACATCAGATAAGATAATCTCATGCGACCATATACTATGGAATTAAAAAAAATAACATACTCCTTAGGCAAAAAAAACAAGGGGATCGCTGCTTGAGCCTCATCAGTAATATCAACGTCTTATGCCTTCAGGTTCATAATTAAAGTGGTTAAAGCATATATATGCTCCATAAGATCGGCTCTAGCTTTATCTTAAATGAATAGAGTTGTTATCGAAGAATAATCCGATTTGTGAGACACCTGTTTGATGTGCATCAGATAATGCATCTCATAATTCCTTCACCATCTTCTTTTGAGAGAATTTTCTAAGAGCTTCATCTGTAAGACTCAATTGGATTGTTGTAAGAGCTTCATTTTCCTTCTCTTTCAAAACATCAACTTCAACATCTTTTAATTTTTCAGGCGTAGAAATAACCTTAAAAGTCTTTTCCTTCTTTAACATTGCCTCTATCTTCATTTTACAAGTTCCAAAATCTCTCTTTCTATCAAAACGTGTAACAACATAACTGACACCAGATCTACCAATAGACTTTTTAGAAGTAGCCACTAATACCCAAATAGAACAATAACACTAGCTCCGATACCAAATTATGAAGAAACATTAACGAGCGAAAGCGGTTTAATCAGAATATAGTGCCTATTTAAATATCATGTAACTTAAAATCAACTATGAAAACACATAAGAACAAAAGATGGAAAGAAAAAGAGAAAGAGACACAAAATATTTAACGTGGTTCAGATATAAGTATCATACATCTATAGAGATCCAAAAACCCTTTATTATTTCTTCACTGAGAGAGAGAGAGAGAGAGAGAGAGAGAGAGAGAAAGAGTACAACATGAGAAGATTATGAATCACTCAATAAATTTCACTCATCCTAAAAATTATAGAAATAGGGATCATTTTGAGGATATTTTGATGGAGAACACTCTTGTTGGTTTTTGATGAAAAGATGAACAAATGTCTTCATATTTATAGGTGTAAGGATGAAGGCTACCTTGGAGATAAGGATGAAATGTTTTCAAATTTGCTTTTTAACATAAATTTAGCATATTTGTATTTGTTTCCATATATATCCTTATTTGATTGATTCCTCAGATCAATTATATCTCCTCTAATACTAATTGATTATCTTTTCAATTTGTTTCTCATGTTTGATTGATTACGAAAAGCAATTAATATTTTTTCCCTTATAAACTTGGAATAGATTTAAATCATCCAAATCTAACATTCGGATCATTATGTTTCATTCATGGATATTTTCATATACATAACATCGCACACATTAAAGATCTAGTAAATAAATGCCAAGTTTGATGTCTCTTTTGAAAGGTATAGGAACATTATTTAAATTAATCTTACTGATAGGGGGAATATACCTTGTTGCAGTATGAACTTCGTCCAAGGTTTGTAGCTAAACATAGATACATACATGTATGTATGTATAAACACAGACATATACGCACATATATTTGCACATAAAAACATACACATATACACCCACATGTGTGTGCACGAGCGAGCATACATATTTACATATCCTTATCAAATTGATATTTCTCTTTAAAATAAGTACATTAATGATGTCAGTAAGATAACATTCTTTCCTCCAATGCATATTCTTTTATGTCGTCGTGCCTTTTACTGCCTTTATCCATATTAGTTTTTTGCTTTAACCTATGTATCTACTTCTTTCTTTATAATCAAAAATATTAAAAAATGATGTAAATGCAGACGTGACTGAGTGTAAAGTTACAAGTTTATATTACATATATAGTTTAATACAATAAATGGTTGTTATTTGTAGACAATAAATTATAATATGCATATAAATTAGAAAGCTTGTGTAAAACATATCTTTAATTTTTAAAATACACAGTCATATATCTTTAATTTTAAAATATGTTATCGTTTCTTCTCAAAGACAAATTTCAAAAACATATATTTTTTTAGTTTCAACCAAAATGCAATATTTGCACTTTCAAAATGTGCAAATATTTGCAATTTAAAGTGTGAATATTCGCAGTAAAAGGTAAAAGCAAAACATGTAAATGTTCATAGTATAAAATGTAAATATTTGTATTTTTAAATCAGAGAAACTATTTTTGACCATAGAAACATGCATTAAGTTTGGATTTAATTTTAAAATAATGCAAAAATAAATTTATGGGTATAATTTAAAATATAATTTTAAGGAGAGCTTTTCATGTACCAAACCTAAAAATAAGGGATGTATCTAAATTTCCACTATGAATTATCTTGTTCATAATTTAAAAAGATTTTTATTTTATGAATTTTGACAAGAACTGTCTCTGCAATGATTTTAAATTATTTTTAGTAGAACTATAGTTTTCTACTATTTTGTAGACTTACAACAATGAATGGATAGATAAAAAGTTTATATGTGTGTGTGAACACTAATATCTATTATTCATAGATTATTTTAAATATGGATGTATGCACAACGCCATCCAGATCCATTTATATCCGTTAAAGCATCGAATTTCAATTTAAAGGTTTTCAGTTTTGTTATAAATTGTTTGTCATACACATTTCAGTATTCATTATTAAATTTTGTTTAAAACGTCTGTCAATTAATGGCAAGGGCATGGTCTAGCTTGCAGCTCAAATTATTTCCATACTACATCAAACGGTTAGATAAAATCAATAACCATAATACTATATATTGTTCGATTTTCTTGTAATAGATATTGGGTCTGCTAGTTAAAAAAATAGAAACCTCGTGCCTCGTCATACTACCTCGACAACATCCGGCCTAGCCCATTACTTGGGTAAATACCCCATACAATGGCCTACGGAAGGCTTTGGTGCCCAGACCCTTACTACGCATGAACAACGGCCCGACCGATTATCCTTACCAATGGAAGGTCTTTAGCTACATGCACAAAGCCAACTTGCCTTATCAACAGACAACCTGTTTACAACATAAAGGCCTCCTCCTTGCTCACATTTCTAACCCATATATTTTCCCTACTTGTGTCTCCCTCGATGCTGATTTGCTCCGCCCGTCTTTCTTTGTCTTGACTAGACAAGCCTATAATAAAAGTGCATTATCATCCCTACAAATTGAAATAACGACTTTGTACTATTCCACTTAAAAGATCGGCATAAAATGATATTATTCATCTGACAAAATCATAACTGTCTAGCAACTACCCTTGTCATTCCCTATTTGCATGGCACCGACACCATTATTCAATAATAGCATAATTCCACATGTCGATTTTCTTATAATAGCATGCCTTGGTACGTCCTGCTATCTGGCCATCATCCAAGCCATTCTCTCTATTTGGCATCTTAACTAGCTCGTATCTGGGCCAAATAGCTTCATTGTCGACCATGAATATTTCCTGGGCCCAATGCTTCAATATGAGTCATTCAAATCAAATTTTAGCTGTTATATTTCATAAAATATTGCTCTTGTAACCAACCTCTTGTAACCAAATATAAGCAATAAAATCAATAACTATAGTGGATGTAGCTTTTAATCAAAATCGAACCACTCTAAACCTTGTGTCGTTTACTCTGCTTGCACTATGACTCATAATCTCTTTATTTTCATTTCTTAACGTATGGCATTAGTAAATTACCTTTGTTAATATCTATCTCAAATCATAATCCTAAGCTTGATTAGAAATTTAGTCAACATTTTGGCATTGGAAGGAGGGCCTCCTCTAAAAGATCTTACCTTTCATCGTTTTTCTTCTCCTTGAACTCCTATTGGACTTAAAAAACTCCACCTTACAAACTAATAATGAAAATGAGGTCGGTAACTCATATGACCACAACACCAATGCCGGCATCGAAGCCAACACCGTCAGTCCCCTTCTGACCTTAAGCAACGATGTGAGGCTCGACCTGGTTAACAGGCTCATTAAAATTGGACAGATTGTCCATGATTTGATTGAAATCAGGGCTTAGGCGATGTAGATTTGTCCAACCCACTGTCCCCAACACTTTCAACAACATGCATGATGGATATGAGAGGGATATGTTGTAGACTTCTGTTAGGCTTTCCCCACCGATAATGGATATGTGCATGTCATGCATGATCAACACTTCACCTAAGATATTCCCACACCCGAACCTGCACTGCATAAAGAAGCTTAGGTTGCTTGGGCTCTCCCTCCACAAAAAAGCACTCTGCTTTCATCTACCTTCGAGCTACAGATGGGGGCTTGGCTTGCGTTTTGTAAGTGACGGTAGACAAGTCAAAAATCGTGAGCACTGAGAGTTTTTCAATCCATTCCTGACCCAAAGAGAAGTCCTTAGACCTTTATGCCATGAGAGGTGAGGCCAGTATCCCAAGTCACCATCTGTAAACAGGATTAGGAGCTACTACCTTATTTGCCATCGTCGTTCTCCATTGTCATACCAATGTCATTAATTCACTTCCTCAGTAAAACATTGGAGAATTCCCTCACTATCTAGGGCACTGCGTCGTCCACAACTCATGAAGGGGGCCTCTAAGAGGAAATTATATCATTTCGATAGAAAATGCTAAGAATCTAGCTAGAAATCATAATGATGAAGGGTTGTCTAATGATGAGAATGGAGAGATTTTTATGAAAGAATTTTGGGAACTTGCATTCATCGAAGGTATGCCTTTCCTCCTATTTAGAAGTATGATAAACCTGCATGACCATATCACGGTTTGTATTCTATTATCCAAGCTGAACAGCTCTCTAGCAATGTGAAGTTCCTTTTGTCTCCCTCCACCTTGAGTGAACCGGCCTTCCGTAGTTTTTTGTATCTACAAGCGGGTAGTATTCACTTTTGTGCCTAGCAATGTATCGATTTCAAGACCCATTTCTTTGCCTCGTGGACAAGAATTATGATGGCTAGCGAATTATGCAACATATGACAAGGGGCGAATGAGTCAATCTTCTATCACATTAGTTGCTTCAACCAAAAATCAACCCATGTGAGAGGACCAGACAAGAACAACTTGGTGGTCACCTTTTACTCTAGAGTGAGGTAGTGATCTAAGGTATGGAAGGAACTGTAGAAGCAGTTCACCTTAACCTTAACCAACTTCTTTTAAAGAACCAATGACATCATGCGAGTAAAAAACCGACTTATCAATGATAAGGAAGGAAGGGAGGTAACAAGAGCAGCTGTAAAAGTAAACCCTTCATAGAAAAAGCGATAATCAGGAGCACAATAAAAGATGTCTCGAAGAAGCTTCTCAGTTCAAAACCATGTACGCCAATTACACCTTATTAACTCGTGATATGGAAACCATATATCACGCTATAAGGGATCACACACTATACCAAAGGCCTCCTCTATTCCGATTAGGGTGAAAGGAGGAAACCCGACGCAATGGGAAATATTACAAGTTCCATTAATTTGATGACCACTCTACAAATTAGTCCCACCACCTAAAAGACATGATGGAGCGATTGATCCATGAAGGTATGTCTGTGCAATATGTAGGGAAATAGGTTGAATAAAGGAATGTCTACTGACTTTCTCCTGTCCCTCCCCAATAAGAAGTCAAAAACAATGTGAACATAGTTAACACCAAAATATTATCTATCTATGGTAGCCGTCATGTGGCCGAAAGCATCAAAGGGCCAAAGCCCAATACAAAGGGAGGTTTTCTCTAATAAACTAAATCTATTCGGTATAGTTGCAGTCTCAAAAATCACTAGGGTAGAAGAAGATTGGGAGGACATCACCTTTTCATTTGAGAAAAAGAGTCGAATCGGGTATCCCAACATGAGCTTATGGTCATATCAATCAACATGCTAGTGCCAAAAGTGCACAAGTCTTCATTGATAGGGTAGTTTGTTTAATGTCATGTTCAAAAATATCTTCGAGCAAATGAATCTCCCGTCATCCAGCCTCGTACCATGTATTATGTCCATCTATGGCTTTAGAGGCGTCGGGATTATTTCTCTAGGTTCAACTTTGTGTATAGTCACCTTTGGCAAGGATGCCTATTCCTCTAAGGTACACATTGTAGTGGATTGTCCGTCTAATTATAACATTTTGATAGGTAGGAAGGTGCTGACAGACTTAGATGTACTTGGGCATACCAATGGCTTCCTATGAAATTCCTCATCAAGGAAGGCATCAGCTACATCTATGGCTATCAACAGGCCGCCAGATATTGCTACAACATTTCTTTAGCCAAGAAAGGAGTTCTCATGTTACAACAGGAATCGACGGTCAACCTTACAGAGTGATAGCAGCACAACACTCCCACTCATGTCGAGGCTATCAACATTAGGAATGCATCTGAGGGAGTATTAAGCACATCATCCCCCATCTTTGAGAGACCCTGAGAGCTATGTAACTCTCTCGTTTGTGACAAGGAGCAGACAACATCTCTCTTTGGCCGGCCCGAACAAGACCCAAGAGCCCATAACAACATGGAATAAGCAAGTCTACACCCATTGGAAAGTGAACGATTGACACCATAGCCCCCTCCCTCTTAGTGCCAATGGACTCATCTATGAGAGCTGGGGGCAGCTAAAGCTCCTAAGTTCATGATAGAGGTCCATTACAGTCATAGACCTCATTAAGTGCATGATCTGTTCCCTGAATCAGTGCAACTTGTAGCTGAATGCAAAAGAGGTCAATAATGACCCACTCGATCCTCATATGCGAGATACAGACTCAGTCCTGTTGCTTTTCTTGAAATTATCATGATAAATAATGATGACTTAGCAAGGTAATCCAATCGGTGTAGAGTTAGATCTATAAGTTGGGACAAAGTTGATACTTTTCCTCAAACGAATATGGTCATGTTTGCCTAGGGGCATGCTGACATGACCAGCATAGATCCCTTCATTATCTATCATGCCATCGTTACCTCTTTCCGCCAAAAAAGGAGACCAGTCAACTCAGAGAGATATATGGAATTGAAGGAGGAGGTTGAGAAGCTCCTTGACGGTATGGGTGGCCAATTTAGTATTAGTTTGAAAACCAAGTAAGGTCTTGAGAACATGCATTTATTTTTCCGACCTTAACAAAGCTTGCCCAAAGGATATCTTGTTAATACCATAGAAATTGATTTGATGAGAACAACCATACAAATATAGATACTGATATTTTTCCAAGTTGTATAAAATATTTTATAGAATATTATACAGGTTTATATAAGAACAATATAATCAAGTTAGAAGACTGCTTAGTAAAATGACTAGAGATCAAGATTCATATATAATTAAGATACTTGAATACTCATGAGTTTAGAGACAAAGACACAAAGAGTTCAAGACTGTAGATTATAGTTAATAGATATTAGATTAATTTATTGAAGTCGTTGAATAGCAACTTTCTTTTCTTTGAGTACTTTCTTATCAAATTTTTATCTTATTACCTAATTATTTATTTTATTTCCAAAATATATTTCTATAAATATTTTATAAGAGTCGTATATATTAAAGTATTTAGAAACTATGTTTAAATTATTTTACAAGAGTTCAGAATTTCGAAACACCTTAAAAGTGTTTCTGGTTTTTCAAAACATATATAAGTATGCCGACATATACTATACAGGTATGTCGACATATGTACCATTGAAGAGCTGTTTTTTGAATTTTAATTGTTGTGAATTTCAATTAAATTCTTATGAATAGACATGTCCCTTCAAATACTATATAAAGGGGACTGTAAAATGAATTTTAATAATTACTTTCTCCATATTCTCATTATATATTTCATACAATCCACTTTCTATAATCTCCAAATCCATTCAAATTCAATTTCTACTTTACTATATTCATTCTCTACAATGTAATCTTCAATTTACAAGTATTCTCTCATCAATTCGAAGATCAAAGTCCTATCAAAGAGCTGTAGAATATTTTTTATCCAAAGTAAAACTATATGTATTTGAAATAAACAATTATTTTTTTGTATGAGTGTGCTTGTTGCCTATTCAAATCAAGTGGGAATGCTCATTGCCCATTCAAATCAAGTGGGTGAGCATGTTGCTCGGTCAAAACAAGTGGGTATGCTTGTTGATCGTTTAAATCAAGCAAGTCTACCCTAAGCTCGAAAAGTCAGGAGGGTGTATCTCATTGCATTGAAATCGAGATTGTATTCTTGTTTGCTAGGTTGTTTAAAGTGAGCATTTGAAAGAAAATCTGTACATATACTGTAAGGGACTAGACGTAGGATTGATTAATCCGAACCATCATAAAAACTCCTTGTTTCATCTCTCTTACTTTTACTTTACTTTTACTGCATTTTACATAACTGTAATTGTTTGTTAATATATATCTGTATTAATTATTTGTGGTTCATTTAAAATCTTAAAACAATTTAGAAAAATTCTATATAAGTTATGTGAGTAGGCGGAACAGGGATTTTAAGGCTAAATTAACACTAGAGGAGGATGAATAGTGTTTAATGAACTATATGAATATTTTTCAAATTCTTTAAGATTTTACTTGGAATGATGTAATTACCAATCATAGAATCAACCAAAAAATCAAAGTACAGATAAAAGTAAATGCAGTAAAAGTAAAAAGGAAAGAACACACCAGGATTTTATGCTAGTTCGGAGTTACCTTACATCCAGTCCAACACAATTCCTTGTATGTATTTCTTTTCAACTAGTAAATGCAAATATAATCTTGATTTTATGGCTATGATACACACCCTTCAGAATCCCGACTTCTAGGTAGAGTCACTAGATTTACAAGCTACAAGCACACCGACTAGATTTACAGGCTACTAAGCACACCCAATTAATTTTATAGGCTACAATCACACCTACTTGGATTTCAAGGACACTGAGTACACCACAAAGTATAAGAGTATGATTTGATAGAGTTTACATACTCAGATCTTCGATCTTGATTACGATTGATCCTATAACTCTTTAATAGCACTTTGATCTTGAGAGAGATGAGAGTAGATGAAGGAGAATCAAATTAGTAATAATTGAGTTTGATTCTGGTTGAATTTCAGTAGAGTTTTGGTAAGAATTGATTTATAAATCAAGAGAGTGAATAGAGAGGAGAAGAATAAGAAAGTAATTGATAAAAATTCATTTGGAAGTCTGGTATATATAGGGAAACAATGATCATGTCCATTCGTGAAGAGATACGACGAAAAGACACTTCCATTCAAACTGAAATTTTGAATTCTACAACCACTTTGACGACATACATGGATAAGATGTGTCGAGTATGCCTTCGTATTTTGAAAAAGACTTTAAAAATATTATTTTGAAAATCCATTACTTTGTAAAATAATCTGATAGAATCATTTGAATATAATTTATACACATTTTAATCAAAATGTAACTTAATAAAACTTTATAAATGATTTTGAAAGACTTAATAAGAATATTCAATGGAATATATATAAATCAATATAATTATAACTTATTAAAATATAAACAAAAATTCAATATATATATACAAACTTAAAAACATTAAAATGATACATTTACTGAAAATTATTTTGGGAAATATTTTAGAAACATAATATTTGAAAAACAGTTTAAAATAAAATTTAGAGAATGTGAGAGAGATAAGTGTTATCAGTGTTTTAATATAAATTCTATGACTCTATAACTTATCTGGAATATCTTAGAATCTTGAACTCTTTAATACTCATGAGTATTCATTCTTGAACTCTTGAAACTCTATATCAGCATCTTGAATCTACCCTTGATATCAACATCTTGATACTGTACGGTCTTCTTAATCAATACATGTCTAATATCCTGGCCACTATACTATATATATCTTGATAAAACATTATTATCTATGTTTCATATAATGCCATATGGTTGTTATCATCAAAACCAATACCTATGATACTAATAGTTATAAAATACTATTCACTCCCTTCTAATATTAAAATAGCCTTAATAATTTTTCACACTAGTGTAATTTATACTACCCCATTTTCCACATTTGGTAGCAGACCCTTAGGTTTTCAAAATCTCATTATTTGATTTTTGAAAAGTATAAATGGATACTAATATTGGTGGTACATTTTTTAACAATTTTAAAGAAAAAAAGTTGTAAAATCCTTATGTTATCCTCAAATAGATTTGGAACTAATAATATTGAAAAATCGCTAGATCATTGGAATATGAATAAAGTAAATTTTGCAGGGACAGATACGTTGTATGGAAGATAGAAAATAGACACCTAATTACGGTACATCACAAATCAAGAAGGACAAATAGATACTAGACAGTGAATGTTCAAGACATATGACTGGAAATCCAAATAACTTGAAGGACTTTGATTGCAAAGATGGAGGAACTACTTAACTTTGAAGATAACTCAAATGGATACGATCGGTATTGGTAACGTCGATAACATTAAAACTCCTATTATTTCTAATGTTTTGCTAGTTATGAATTTAAAACATAATATATTTATCTTAGTCAATTATGTGACGAGGGTTTCAAAATAAGTTTGAAAAAGACATTTGCCATACCGAGGGTAATGAAAAGAAGTTTGGAAACGTAACACTTACATTTTAAGCATGGAAGTGTCTAATGATAATCATTATCTTTTGGGCGAATCTAGAGACCCTTGGATTTGGTACAAATGATTTTCTCATTTAAATTTTAAATGTTTTCCAACGTAGTCAAATATGAACTTATTAGAAGACTTCCAAAAATGATTTTTAGTGTCAATAATCTTTGTGATGCTTGTCAACTTGGAAAACTTCACAAAAGTACATTTTAAGTCAAAAGACACGATTTTAACTACTTAGCCCTTATAAATTCTTCACTTATACATTTTTGGACCATCACAAGTTCAATCAATAAATCATAATTGGTTTGTATTTATAATAATATATGATTTTTCGAGATATAGTTGGACATTTTTCTTAAACATAAGACTGATGCATTTGAAACATTTAAAATTTTCACTAAGAAAATTCAAAATCAAAAGTCAATTACAATTAAAACGATATGAAGTGATCATGGAGGAGAATTTGAAAGCCAAAATTTTGAACAATTTTGTAGTAAGAAATGAATTACATATAGCTTTTCTTTTCCTAGAACTCCTTAACAAATGGATTTGTAGAACATAAAAATAGAACTATATAAGAATGTGCTAGGACTATGCTAAATGATAGCGATTTACTTAAAAATATTAGGTTGAAGCAGTTGCCGCAGCATGTTATATTTTGAATAGAATTTTAATAAGACCATTAACTAAGAAAATATCTTATGAACTATTTTTTGATAAAAACCCAAAAGTATCTTATTTCAATTTTTTTGGTAATAACGTTTTATATTTTATACAAAAGATAATCTAGATAAAATTGACACTAAATTAGATAAAGGTATATTTATTGGTTATACTACTAGAAGTAAGGCTTATAGAGTTTTTAATACTAGAACTAATAAGGCTTATAGAGTTTTTAAACTAGAACTAGTGCTATTGAAGAAACTTTACATGTTTCGTTTGATGAAAATTCTAAAGTAACCAATATTAGTAATGATGAGGAAGAAAACTTTAATCCCAGTGAAAATAAAAAAATTACAAACAATGATACTATTAACAATACTGATAATTAAAATCCAAATAAAAGAATGAAATTGAAAGGCCATCCTAAGGAAAATATTCTAGAAGTATAGAATCAGCTTTAAAAACTAGAAATCAACT
The DNA here is from genome assembly GCA_030765085.1 of Allium cepa. Classification (NCBI taxonomy): domain Eukaryota; kingdom Viridiplantae; phylum Streptophyta; class Magnoliopsida; order Asparagales; family Amaryllidaceae; genus Allium; species Allium cepa. The sequence goes on from CM060938.1 coordinate 563,054,695, forward strand.
AAATAAGATGAGTAATGTAGCATTTATTTCAACTAATGAACCCAAAAATCCAAAAGAAGCATCATTGAATGATTCATGGATTATTGCCATGCAAGAAGAACCGAATCAGTTCGCTTGAATTGATGCTTTGGAATTAGTTCCTTGATTGGAAAATCAATCTATAGTTGGAACTAAGTGGGTGTATAGAAATAAATTAAATGAAGAAGGAAAATTTATAAGAAATAAAGCTCATTTATTTGTACAAGGATATAGCCAAGAAGAATGAATAAACTTTGATGAAACCTTGGCCCTTGCCACATTTGAAGCCATAAGAATGCTACTTGCTTTGCAAAACATTATAATTTCAAATTATTTCAAATGGATGTTAAAAGTTCATTTTTAAACGGTTTTATTGAATAAAATGTATACGTTGAACAATTCCTACTCTTTAAAGATGAAAAACTCTCTAATCATGTTTAAAAATTAAAAATGGCGTTAGGGTTTAAAACAAGCACTAGAGCTTGGTACTAAAGACTCAAATCATACCAAATAAAATCTAATTTTAAAATAGGTAAAATAGATACTATGTTATTTATTAAAATATTTAACAATGATACTCAACTTATATAAATGTGTGTAGATGACATTATTTTTAGATTAATATATGAACAACCAAACAAAGAATTTGCAGATATAATGACTAAAGAATTTCAAATGAGTCACATAGGAGAATTAACATTCTAGATTTATAAATCAGACAATTAAGAAATAGTCAAGGAAAATATGCTAAAGAATTGGTAAAGAAATTTGGAATGTCTAACACAAGCAGTAAACAATTATGCATGGCAACTAGTGAGAAACTTGATAAAGAAGACAATACAATAGACGTTGATCTTAACTCTATATCACGGCTAGTAGACCCAATATCATGCATAGTGTATGTCTATGTGTAAGATATCAGTCACAACCTAAGGAGACACATCTTAAAGCTATAAAATGCATTGTAAGATATGTTAACAACACGGTAGACTATGCGCTACTCTATCTAAAAGAAGATCCATTTGACTTAATATCATATGCTGATGCTGACTATGCTAGATGTAAATCTGACCGAAAAAGAACAAGTGAAACCTGTCGCTTTTTGGGAGACTCGCTTGTACCTTAGTTTAGTGGAAAGCAAAATTATGTTTCTCTATCCACAATAGAGGTAGAATATATATCAGCAGCATTAGCATGTTCATAGGTTATCCATATGCAACAAACTCTAAGAGATTTCAATGCAAATTTAAAACAATTGCCAATATATTGTTATAACACCAGTGCAATAAATCTGTCTAAAAGTCTAAGACATCATGCTAGAACAAAACATCTTGATATAAGACATCATTTCCTAGGAGATCATGTAAACAAAGAAATTATTAAGCTAGAATTTATAAATATAAAAAATCAAGCAGCTGATATTTTAACTAAAACATTAGCACAAACTACTTTCATCATATTAAGAAGAGAACTTGGAATATGTTCATTTACAAAAATCTGGAAATAGTAAAATTTATTTAGAAATCAAAAAGAAAATTGAAAAACAAATTATTCTGCATATGTTGACCTACCTAAGTAGTATTTGTCGACATACATGGTAGTTTTCAGAAAACCGGTTTTTCCTCATTCTTTCAACATTTAGGATCTATTTATAGACCCACCAAATTTCAAATCTAGACCTATTTTCCCATCTCCTTCCTTCTGAAAATTTGAAATAAATTAATGAAAAATGGATCCATTAAATTCCAAACGTTTACGAGAGGAATCAAACCCATTTCATGACTTCGCATTCTCTAAATTAGACGATGTTGAAAAAGAATTGAAGGATTTCTCACATTGATTATTGAAATTAAAGTAATGCAACTTTGCTTCAAAAATAAATAATAAAAGCAAGGGAGAATATTAAGAATTTGTAAAAACATTTATTGGATAGTTTAAGCAAATCCAATAATCGTTGAAGATGGAGATACTCAAATAAATCTTGCAATTCATAATCCTATGAATCAAGATGATGAAGAGGAAGATAAAGAAGAGGAGGATGACAATGATAATGACGATGAAGATAAATTTCGTTGTGTAGAAGAGGTCAATCATGACGTTCATGGAAATTTAGTGGAATGAAAGGGAAATTTTGTCACCGCTATCCAAATTGCTCCATTAATCAATCTCCTATAGTTATATCAAAACATTAATTTATATTTTGGTATGTATCTATGTTTTTTGTTTTGTATGAACATATAGGGTTGTTTAGTATGGATACATGGTTTGGTATATAATATTTAAATTTGAATATTTATGCTTAATTTGATAAATTAATTTTTTTTGTTCTATATAAGTTGTTGATATAAATGATATGTCTTAATTGTGTGGTTGAAATATATGTTACTGTATGTATGTATGTATTTATATGTATATGTGTATATATAGTTTAATATAATATTGTTTCGCAATTATTATTGATTTTAATTTTAGCTAAAATGCTATCACCTTAATAGTATTTAATATGTGCCACATTTAGGGTGGGTTTAATTTTTTTTACCCATTTTTATTGGTGACAGAAGGGGAGAAAAATATATAATATAATATATGCATATACTAAGGGGGAGGTATTCAAAATATGGAGAGTTAACCAAATTAGGAGGAGTCACATTATTTTTTATAATAAATACAATTACATGGCTATCATCATCAAAAAGATGGAGATTTTTAATACCATGGATATTGATTTTGATGACAACAACCATATAAATATAGATACCTATTTTTTTCCAACTGGCATAGAATACTGTGCAGAATATTATACAGGTTTATACAAAACATAACAATAGAGTTTGAAGACTGATTAGTAAAAAGATTAGAGATCAAGATCCAAAGATGATCAAGAAATTTGAAGACTCGTGAGTTTAGAGACAAAGACATGAAGAGTTTGAGACTATGGATTATAGTTAATAAATATTAGATTAATTTGTTAAAGTCCTTGAATAACAACTTTCTTTTTTTAAATACTCTCTTATCAAATTATTTATTTTATTATTTAAATATTTATTTTGTTTTCAAAATATATTTCCACAAATATTTTATAAGAGTTGTGTAACAACCCGTAAAATTTAGCTAATAATTTAATAATTAATTACGCTTTAAAAATGAAATTTGAGAAAATGATGGAATTTGACCATGAAAATTACACCTTTGCATCACTGTGATTTTCTGAGTAACTTTCATGTATTTGAGTTCCATGATTTGGAGTTTGAATGAAGAAGTTATGGACGTTTAAAGAAATCGAAATGAAAGTAATTGAACAAACAAATTAATGTTTGTAAATAATTAGTAAGAACCCACAACAGAAGTCTACCTTCACTTAAAGGCTATTAGAAGTTGTGTATACTTGCTACTAATGTAGGGGATCCAACCTTAGGACCTTTGGAAATGGATTTAAGTAGCGGATAGCTTAGGGGAAAGTATGCCGGGGGCTTGCCTCGGATCTGAAGCATTAAATGGTCCAGTGGTTTTGGGAAAAAAGGTCTGCTTCTTATCCAATAAGAGGTGGTAAGTAACCAAAGGGGTATTTTTCTTTACTATTTAGATTAGTCTAAATAGGGATGTAAGCTGTGGAAATCAGTAGCTATGTCAATATTCGGTATCAATATTTAGTAATAGGTCTGGCATATATGCTTGGACGTCCAGCGATCCCAACAAGCACTAGTAAAGACTTGGATTATACCCTAACAGATTTTGCTCCCTACTAGTATAGAATCCATATGGGATATGCATGGACCACATGATAGATATAGTTAATTTAATGGAGGTGGGCAAGGTAACCTTTGGATAAGTCTTTGAATGGCGATAGTAGTACGACAAATATTATTGTTATTGTTAAGCCGTATATAGAAGTCATCGGCTTCTGTATCTAGGACTGATAGACTAACAACGTTGATGCACAAGGCTCGCTTCATAATTAAGAAGTATTAAGTGGCCGAGATTTTGGGTAGAGATCGATTAAAACGTATATACACATAGGTGTGTGTATATATATATGTGTATGTATTGTATACCTTGGAGAGGGTTAGGATAGATATATCTTATGCACATATATTAAATGGGTTATCCGTTATTAGTAGACATAACATCTAAATGGAAATAAAATGGTGTAAATTTATGTTATAGATAAAGCATACAATTTTTCAATCACCAGAACGTTGTTCTAAACCCTCCTCATTAGAACTCATAGGATAGATTTATAGGAATAGGTCATTGGAATAGACGGAACGGTTAATGGAGAAGTATTGTTATTCATGCTCGATATTGACAAGGCGATTGGATGTCCAATGAATATCATTGATTCCGAGGTAGTGGCCTTAAACAATATTTATATCCAATTATATTTTTCTTTCTCGTTGTGAGTTTAGTATGATTGATCTCTGATTAACTTATCTTTGTTATAGGTTATCAAAACCAATGATCCGTACTCCAATATACTTAGGTTTCGATGTTCATCGAAATTCGGACACTTTAAGGTGTAGGTTGTTATAAGGTGTATGTATTAAAGTATTTAGAAACTTTAATAAGAGTTCACAATTTTGAAACAACTTTGAAGTATTTCTGTTTTTCCAAAACATACATAAGTATGTCGACATAGGCTACATAAGTATGTCGATAAATGTACTGTTAAAGAGGTGTTTTATGAATTTGGAATAGCTATAATTTTTGGTTACATATCTTCACATAAAGACACATCCCTTCAATTACTATATAAAGGGGACTGGAAAATGAATTTTAATAACAACTTTTCCTATATTATTCTTACTCCAAATTCTCATTATATATTTCATAAAATCCACTTTCTATAATCTTCACATTCATTCAAATTCAATCTCCACTTTACTATATTCATTCTTTACAATCTACTTACTAATTTGCAAGTATTCTCCCATCAATCCAAAGATCAAAGTGCTATCAAAAGGCTATAGGATATTTTTTTATCCAAAGTACAACTATTTCTATTTGAAATCAACAACTCTCCACTACTATTTGTGTGTGCGTGCCTGTTGCCTGTTCAATAATGTGGGCGTGCTTGTTGCCTATTCAAATCAAATGGGTATGCTTGTTGCCTGGTTAAATCAAGCGAGTCCACCCTTAGCTCAAAAAGTCAAGAGGGTGTATCTCATTGCCTTGAAATCAAGATTGTATTCTAGTTTTCACGCTACCTGTTTAAAGTGGGCGTTTGAAAGGACAACAATATATATATATATATATGTATGTATGTATGTATGTATATGTATGTGTGTATATGTATGTGTGTATATGTATGTGTGTGTGTGTATATTGTACATGATTGGTCACAGAATTAGCTAATCTGAACCAGTAGAAAAACTCCCGGTGTCATCTCTCTTACTTTTACTTTACTTTTACTACATATGTATATCTCTGACCTTTTATTAATATATATCTATGTTGATTATCCATGGTTGATATAAAATCTTGAAACACTTTGAATTTTTTTATTTAAGTTATAAAACGCTAGTCACCCCTTGAGTGTTAAAATAGCCTTAAGATCCATTCACACTAGTATAATTTATACTACATAGTTTCCCATTTATCTTCCCCCTAACATGCATTGACTAACTTGTGGACGTGATCGATGGACATAAGTTGCTCACATTTATGGGTTCTTACTTCATGCACAAACAAATTTTAATATAAGGCTCAAATAAAGTGCATATGTCATTCATCACCAATGCAAGACTCTTCTATTAAGAAGCGTTGCCAGTTGAACTTTGTGTAAAAGCAACTTAACATCGACTCATAAATAAACTACTCACATAATAAACTAGAAGTTCAATGGAGATTTAGGCAGATGACATGTTAGTCTAATCCAAGAAGGTCGAGAGGCACATGCAAAATTTAGCCAAAACCTTGGGCATCCTCCATAGGTAAAACATGAAGTTGAACCCCAAGAAGCGTTCTTTCACAGTCTGTAATGGCAAGTTCCTTAGATACATAATTATGTGAAAGGAATTGAGGCCAAACTCGATAAGATTCAAGCAATCTAGAGCATGGTAGTCTCTAACACCATTAAGCAAGTGCATAGCCTAACTGGGATGGTCGTTGTACTAAACCACTTCATGTCCCAAGTAATTAATAGATATGTCTTATTCTTTGATCCTATATAGAAGGGGAAATCATTTACGCGGACAAAAAAGTACACTAAAGCATCTAAAGAGTTGAAGAAATGCATGGAAAAAATCCCCGGTCCTTTCCAATCTCGTAGATGGGGAAGAGCTCTACCTTTACCTTGCAGTCGTTGACCATGCAACTGGTGCTGCCATGGTACGAGCTGAGAAGAAGACTTAATTGTCGATATAATGTGCTAGCGATAGGTTAGCAGGCCCAGAAATAAGATATTCAACATTGGAGAAGTTAGAGTTCTATTTTCCTAAAGAAGCTCGCAAACTTCTCCCCTACTTCAAGGCATACCCAATTAAATTCCTTACCAACCAACCTCTTAAACAAGTGTTGAGTCAACTCGACACGGTAGGCTGCATCTTGAAACAGGCAATAGAACTCGGACAACATCACATCACCTTCCACCCTTGCCCCTCCATAACGGGCCAATATATGGCCAACTTCATTGCACAATGCTTAAGCCTGCATAGCGATGATGTTGAGACAACTGTAAACCAACACTCATGGCAATTTTACATCGATGGGGTATCGAGCGAAAATAGGGCGAGCGATGGTATGGTTCTTGTCACTTCCAATGGGTGAGACATCCATGTCATATTAAATTTAAAGCAACGAACAATGAAGTCGAGTATGAAATCGTACCGGCCGTCTAAGGTTGTAAAAGTTACTAGGCAAATGCTGGGCGGTACGGACTAGGAATTAGTCGTTTGAGCAGGGATTAATCAACGATGAGTCGGAGCTAGGAATTTTTTATAACTCATGTGTTTTAGGTAAAATTTTGGTGTTTTATTTAGTGTCAATTGATGTAAATTGGACATTTGGGGTTTTGAATGTGCGTAGGAGAAGCCAAGGGGGCAAGATCGCCTAAATTTGGCATATTGATGCTTATATGGGGCACTGAACCTTAAATAATTCCTAACCATTCCTAAATACATGCTTGGTCTTACATGAGGTGGTAAATCTTGTTTAAGTGGGCCTAGGAAAATCGCTGTGTGATAAACCTCGCCTAGTGCTTAGGAGGGACCTAGGCGGAGGCCTAGAAATTTTTTTTAATAACCGAGCAAAAGAACTCAAGATTGACTTAGTACGAGTGTATAATGATTCCTCATTGGTCACCAATTGGATTGATGAATGATTCTAGGTTATGAACAAGATATTAGCCTTGTATGTTGATAAGGCCAAAATGCTCGTCAATGCTTTCTTTGACTTTAAACTAGAGCAAATACCCCAAAAAAGAACCCCCAAGGCCGATCCATTGGCTAAAGCAGCAAGCAACCAAGTAGAAGTCAATCCATTGGTACCATTGGAGATCAGGTCCTCCCTGTGTATCGAGCTAGAGGTAATCAGTATTGAGGTCAGCAATAAACAATAAGGTAACTGTATCACCCCTCACTAATGATAACGAGCAGAACGAAGAGTTATCGAGGCTATGGTTTGGCACCCTGGATGAATGAACAACGGAGGTAGAGCTTAAGATTAAGGAATATAAACGCAAAATGGTGAAGCACTATAATGCGAGGCTCAAACTGCGCCAATTTTTCACAAGCAATCTAGTTTTGTGGTAAGTCTTTGCAAACATAAAAAACTAGGTCGAAGGTGTACCAAGGCCCTATTGGGAAGGACCACATGTGGTCAGCGCCATGTTATCCAACAGAGCCTACCACCTCCCTCATTCAAACGACACACATCCCTCGCACTTAGAACCTAGAGCAACTTTAGGCTTATTATATTTAGAAGTTATATTGAAAGCTGCAATTATAAGGCACAATAAGATATGTATGCCATTCTATATGGCAATTGAAATTTTGTAATGTCCTATATTGTATGAAACTAACATGAAACTTCATTTATACAATTCTTTTCACTTAAACCAAATCACAAGCACACAAATGGTTACCCTAAGAGGGGAAGCATGTTGTTCCTCTACATATGTTCAGGTGAGTTGTAGCAACCGATTCCCCATGAGGATGCATGGGCCAAACAACACTTCATCCATGATTGGGAAACCAGTGCATTGGTAATAAGAGTACCCATGCGTGGTCTTGATTATGCATCAATAGCACATTGCTCTGTAAGAATATGCGAACAGTTCTCTCGTCCATGTTGAGCACACTAGCGCATTGATGGTGAAACCACCTATATATGGTCTTGATTCATGCATTTGTGATGTATTTCTCGATAAGGATGCACAAATTGAACAATGTTCTCATCTATGCCAGGGTCACCTATGCACCAATGGCAAGACCAACCACATTTAGTCCTAATTCATATGTTCATAGTGTATTGTTCTATGAGGATGCGTGGCTAGACAATGCTTTCGTTTTTTCTGAGAACATCGAGCATAGATGGCGAGACCACCCATGACGATTCATGCATTCATTATGTATTGCTCCATGAGGATACGTGAGACATTATGCTTTTCCTATGTTAGAGTAGTAGGCACACCAAAGGCATGACCACCCATGTGTAGTCCCACTTCATATGTCCATGATGTGTTGCTCTATGAGGATGCATGAGCCAAAGATTGCTCCATCTATATTAGGACACTAGCACATCGATGGATAGACCACCCACGTTTGGTCCCGATTCATGCATCTGTGGTGTATTACTCTATGAGGATGCATGAGCCAAACAATGCTGCCATCCATGCTGGAGGCATCAACGAATTAATGGAGTGACTGCCCATGTAGTGTTCCTGGGTCAATCATCTATGATGCTGCTGATTCCCCCAACATTTGGAAGGGACAATAGTGCTAAGATAAGACTGATTACCCATATACTAATCCTCATTCATGCATATGTAATGTTGTCCACTATGGCCAATTAGATTACCTCATATTAATAAAAACCCAACTACCAAAGGCCACAACAACTACGCCAAAGTGTCCTTGTGACACTAGGACTCGGTATCACATGATGTACCACTCGCTATAGGCCAATGTCAGAAAATACATGTTGGTGAGGATCAAGTCTTCTAGATAACAACGCTAAGTTTACACCCTTTTCTAATCTTGCTTATTTTTATTACATATTCCATTGGTATGTAAAAGCCTAAGTGTTTTCTTAACAACGTCGGGCCTCTTCAGCTTCCCATCAATATATGTAAACATGCACAACATAGAGCAAGCATTACAAACACATCCATATACATGTAAGATGCATGTAAAAGCATAAAAGGACAACATATAACGGTTAGAAAAAAAATTCCAATCACCAAAGATGTTCATTACATCACAAAAAAAGAGTGGCCTCACCTGTCATACAAAAAGTAGTAACACGTAAGCCATTACAAAAATAGTACGTCCACTAATCGATGATATGTAAATCATCATTAGGTTTAATCTCTTTGTCAATCTTTAGCCTCGAGGGCATGGGGTTGGAAGTTTGTTCCCGTGTCATTATAGCAGGGGGATGACATGTGACGATAATCACCATTACCCCCTCCTGCCAGGCTTTAGCTTATTCCTGGACGTTAAAAAAATTGATGACCAATGGCAGATGGTAGTTGGCCCTAGAGATCACTTCAACATCTTTGTCAATCGATTATTCCAAGTTGCCTTCGTCTTGGCCTTCTCAGCCTCATGGGTCTTTGCAATCATGCAGTATTGGTGTTGGATAAGCGTCCTTAGTAGATCACTGACCTCTTTCTCCTTCGCCTCCAATTAGTTCCTCAGTTGAGCCACTCCTTCTCCAACCTCTCCCAATGAGCCATTTCCTCCCCAAGTCCCCTCTCAACTGCTTCCCTAACCTTCCTATAGACCTCCCTAGCTGCCACCTCGGCTCTCTCATCACCTCCCTAGCCATCTTCTTGACCCTTTATCTTCTGCTTCTCTAGGAGTGTTGCCTTGGCCTCATCCACTGTGCACTTTTTCAGTGCCGTCATGTCCTAGTGGATCCTTACAGGATGACACTTGCCCTGCAAAAGGAAAGAAATATAAAAAGAGGCAAAGGAGAAAAGAGTTTAAGAAAAATCATACCATACCGAGAAAGCCTCTCAAACATATACATCCAAGACCAACCTTATATCGTTCCCGATCCACCTAGAATTAACCCAGTTCGATTACCCAAGGACCATGCCATGGTCCCAGCTAGAATCTAAAGCATCCTATTTAATCTGACCTCATCCATCTCCTAGGTTATGGTGGGCTCGTGGTCCTTACCACCTCCTACTGGCTGTTCACCAGCTTTGCCTCCTAAAAATAAAAGAAGTGGGAATGACCCCCGTTCGAGCCCTCCATTCCTTATTAGTTCTCGACTGGTTATGGAAACGAACAGAATCTGATCCGTCAGCAGCTCCAGAGGATATAAAAAACAGATATATATATCTTCTCATACAGTGGAAGCTCGAGGAAGTGATAATGAGGGCCCCCTATGGAGTGGTTCTCTCTTAATGAAATGCATCATTTATTGTTAAAGGTTTGTTTGGCCCTGCGAAGGTGGAGTCTAACCCGAAGTGGTCTTGGCTTCGATGATAGTATCTAGAGCAGCAAAATTACGCAACATTACTATAACATGAAAATAAAAGAGAATTAGTCATTATAGTATATGCTCTCAAATTATAGTCTATCATTCATTAATACTCTACTTAAAGAGAATGAGAAATCCATTATGGGATTGGATGATCATTAGGAGAGAAGCTGGTAGGACATACCGACGAGTCCTTTGAGAAGGTGGTAAAGGCTCTTTGACATTAAAACGTATATCCTAAGTATAAAGTAGCTTTTGATCTCAAAGAGGTGCCAAATCTACAAGCTGGTGGGAGAGGCAAGCGGGAGTAGAATAACAGTAAGAAAAATTTCCAGAAAGGTAGCTAAAAGAAGGGCAAATGGGAGACTATTCGCTATAAATTTGGAGAGAAGGATTATCTTATCAAGAACTACAAGGCTGAAAGAAGTGTTATATATGTGTGTATGTCAATCTAATTGTCTGGTTGAGCTTTTGTTTTCATTTTAGATGAATCAATGCTTGGATGGTTTTAGCCAATTTTACTGTAATTAATGGATAGCTGATATTGGTACATATTTACGGTTTAGCTTAGTTTTTTAATTTTATTTGATTGTCATTTTATTTACATTGGGGACTTCAATCATTTTGATTGGGGGTGTTTTAGTTTATTTTGTTGTATGATGGTGTTTTTTATTACCTATCAAGCATGTTGGCAGTACCATTTTTTAAATATAATATAAAATTACATGAATGCTCTTCTTCTTGCAATGAGAATCGCTTGTTTTCTTTAAAAAACGAAGGAAGTGCTACAACTTCAACAAAGTTGGGCACATTCAACTATCTTGAACTACCGAGAAATTAGTCAATGCATATGGTTTTAGACGTTGTTCCATTTTTTTGAGTGTCCATCAGCAAAGGAAAAGGTGAAGGGCATCACCATTCAAGATATGTTTTCTATTTATGATGTTTCCATACGTGTTTTATTTGACACCAGAGCTCCACGTCAATTTATATTTAGTGACTTGGTAGATATATTGGGATTGAAACCCAACATAGTAGACCGAACTTTGATTGTGACAAACCTTCTTGGGGGCTTAACCAGCCTTTGCATAGTATATCGAGGAGTAGTCTTATCGAGTCATTGATGCACTTTTGTTTACGTGTTTTTGGTTTTTTTTTGTGTTTAGTCTTATTCTACGGATGGACTGGCTGAAGAATTATGGTCATGATAGATTATGAGAGATCATTGGTGACGACAGAGACTGACGATGGGTGGAGATTGGAGATGGGCTGCTTGCTTGATGATGAAGTGAAGGTTAGCTTTCTACATTCGCTTGAAATTTTGCATAATGTGTTGTCATTGGTTCCTGTAGCTAAAGAGTATCCGAACATATTTGAGAAGGCGATTGGATTACCACTACAAAAGGAGATAGAGCTCTTTATAGATCTGGTAAAGGATGCTAGACCAGTGGTTATTCTTTTTAAGTGTATGACAACTAAGAAGCAACGAGAGCTAGAGATGCCAAGTCATTGACCTATTGAGGGGTGGGTTCATTCGATAGATATCTGAGTAGGAAACACCCAAAGTGTTTGCCACAAAGGTAGTGGCTCCTTGAGATTATGTATTGACCGCCACAAGCTGAGGTGATGAAGAAAATAAATGTCCACTTCCACGTATTGATGACTTGTTAGACTAGCTCCATGGTGCAAAGGTGTTCTCTCTGTTGGACCTTGTGACAAGGTATCATCAGCTATGAATAGCTAGAGAGAGTGTGCCAACTACCGCGTTTCATACATTGTCTGGATTTTATGAATGGTTATGCTACTTGGGCTAACCAATGCCCCAACATACATTATTGATCTCCTAAACTGTGTTTTTAGGGATCAGCAAGTTAATTTGTGCTTGTGTTCATTGGTGATATTCAATATTTTTCACGGCGGGAAGAGGAATACAAGACGTATTTTTGGGTCATAAAGGAGGTGTTGACCGACTGAAGGAGAAGTTGTCAAAGTGTCACTTCTGAAGGAGGGAAGCAAAATTCTTGGGTCATGTTATTTCTGATCAGGACATTACTTTAGATCATGCAAAAGTTGCATTGTTTAGGATTGGAGCCAAAAATGCTATGGATATAAGGAGTTTCCTTGAATTGGCGGCATACTATAGATGTTTTATTAAGGACTTCTTAAGACATCAGTGTCATTGACCAATTTACAAACAAGTATATGATTCATGATTTGGAATTGGAAGCGGTTGTATTTTTTTTTTGAAGATTTGGTAACATTATCTATCAGTAGAGAGGTTTGAGTTATTCGCTGGCCATAAATCATTGAAGTATCTCTTCTTTCAGAAGGATATTAACCTTCATCAACAGTTGTAACGACCCGTAATTTCGCTACTTCGAAAATGAGAGATTTCGTTCGATTTAAATTTAAAAGGAGTTTAAATATTAAATAAATATGTTATATATATAAATAATTATCTATTCTTATAGTTAATAAGTTTGAAAGTATAAATTTGGATTTTGGAACAAATCGACAAAAGTTAAGTTTTGTCAAAAATAAATAAAGGCTTAAATAAATGGATTTTAATATTTGTCTAAAAAGATAAATCTTATTTAAAACATCTAATAAAGATAATAAAAGTATGTTAAAAGATTTAAAAGTTTGTTAATAATCATTTTATAAAAATAACAAAAAAATTTATCGCATTTTGTCAGTTTTACATACACTGTAAAATTAGAGATTTTGATATTAATTAAATATGATTTTAAAATATAAAGAGACTTGTTTTAATTTATTTAAAGAAGTAATAAGTTTATTTTTAAATTTGGTTTACATAAATAAATAGTTTAACTAAAACGTCAAAATGTGACCGTAAAACATTTTGTCGAAAAACGACGTTTTGTCGATTAAAAGTTGTCGCAACGTCGTCGCACCTTTATTTTCTTATATAGGAACATATATTCTAATAGTGTAAGCATTAATTTATTAACTAATCAAGTTTACTTTTACTAAACAATGTTAGAAAACTTCTAGAAGTCATTAAGAAAACTAAGTAAGAATTAACAAAAGTAAGTAAGAAAAGTCAAAGGCAAACATCAAATCAATATCATATCAAAAGCCAACATAATTATTATTTTACTTAGCTTAGTTCTTAAGGGATTAAGTCATAAAGTAAGGATGTGAAAGGTGATGTTAAGTTTTGAAAAAGTGGAGATTGCTTTAGGTTGAAGTAAGGTTAGTTTGGTAATTTGGTAAGAGGTTATTTTGGTAAATTACCACTTTATTTCTTTTTCTATAAATATCCACCTCCTTCTTTACTTTTATACACATTTTCTTCTTCTTCTTTTCTCAAGCTTCTTCATCTTCTTCCTCTCCTCTCTAATGGCTTCTATGCTATAGAAAAATATTATAAAGCAATAATGTCAAAATATTTACAAAATTTCAAAAGAAATCAATGTTTATTTTCTTCAAAACAAACTCCTTTTTTCTCTATATTTTACCTCTTTTTCTTTCGGCCATAAGTTCTTCAACACAGAACCAAAATGCAAAATTCTTTTTTTTAAATCATTTATTTTTCCAGTGGCTACAATTTTCATGTTTATCACTTTGTTTCATTCCAAAGTTTACTATGTCAAAATTCCACTTATTTCAAGTGCATTTTCTGGCTCAGTTTTTAAGCCAGAAAATCTGAGTATGCAGAAACAACTAGTACATTTGTCCCGCCTGTGAGATCTGGGAAAATAAAACTAGGTGTTTAACTAAGGTTAGGGATGGAGTAACCAGTGCCCAGAACTTACCTGCCATATGTTTTCTTTTCTTAGACGAGGGGTGGAACATATCGAAAGGAAAGCCCGGATGCTCTTAAATAAAAAGGCTGTATTAAGTTTTTGAATTAAAAGAAGATTGGTATTATCCAAAAGTTAAGCAATCTCCAAGATGAATGATTTCTATGATCCTATTTACTCAAAAATGTTTTTGTTAAGATTGACTTAGGGTTTGTCGTAAACGATGTCTTAAATAACATTGTTTTTGACCCGCTTAAAAGTTAAGGAATTTGGATCAAGAATTAAGAAAGGAAATTTGAGATATTTTCCAATGCAAAAGAATGAATTTCTTAGAAATCACTCTAAGTCAAAAGAAAGAGAATTCGAAATCATTCGAAAAGAATTAAAGTGAAAAGAGACTTAATAAATCCTATATACTCATATTCACTTTTTATCGATGATTGGATTTCGAAGGAACCAGAGTCGGATTTGGTTAATTCCTATCCGAAAACCACTTCGAACTAATGTATACGTTCGAACGTGAAGACATGTTGAATACGATGATTATTAAAGACCGTGGATCTTCATAGCATGAGGACTGCTTATTGATTTGCTCGGGGTCGCACCCATTATAGAGTTATATATAGCAGTGGTCTCCTCGTGATGGAGATTTTGCAGATTGCAAGGGCTTCTCGCCTAATAACGGCCGACGAAAGTGCATTCGGTTTATCCTATTCCTGGATAACTTGTATGGACGTTTATCTGACATTACATTTCTAACGATTACGTACATTGGTTTTTACAAACGTACATTAATGGTGGCGGAGAAGGCAACTTCTCTTAGCTTAACACCCTCCTTGAGACTTACGAGCTCAAGGGTTGTATTTTTATGGAAGGCAATTAGTAGTTAAACAGAAATGGCAATGTGGCATTCAAAGATGTGATATGTGCTATGTGAAAAGGTAATCGTTTGCCTCAAGCCTCATCAAACCGGAAATGACCGAAACAAGATTAGATGCGGCAAGGCTAAGTGGGTCATTCCTAAGCAGGGTATGATCATCCCCTTCTAGATATATTTCTTCCCGCTATGACGTTCGG
Organism: Allium cepa; assembly: GCA_030765085.1. Lineage (NCBI taxonomy): Eukaryota > Viridiplantae > Streptophyta > Magnoliopsida > Asparagales > Amaryllidaceae > Allium > Allium cepa. Next base: position 563,070,207 of record CM060938.1, read on the forward strand.
GATGTATATTAATGTGGTGTATGGAAAACGAGCGTTCGGTTAAAGGTCGGTAACGACCGGGGGATGCCATATTTGGTACTATCTAGTTAAAGAGGTAGGCCGATCTTGTGTTGGTAGAGAAGCTTTGTGATGGTTTCTTGGGACATCCATCTAGAGGTGTACCCATTTCGGAAGGTAGATCCTACGCCTCGTCATTTGTATGGAAATCCATTCTCCAATAAGAACCTACGGACTTGATTGTAAACCTATTATGCTGGAATTTAATCAATGTAACAATTTCGGCTAAGATTAATAAGTTTATTTGCAAATGTTTTCAAAGAATGTCATTAGAAATAATATCAAACGTTTTGATATAAAAGTGTTTTAGTTATCATAAGGTAAAAACTCATCCGTGTTTATGTGTGGGCGTGGTCTTACGAGATACTCTTTATTTCCAAAGGATTTATAACAAAGGCTGATATATGACATTGTCATTTATTATTGAGTTTTTCTCACGCTGGTTTATCAAGCCTGATCCGGGTATTTTCAATACTCGGGTTAGATCTGAGTAGTTTCAGGATAGTCGAAGAAAATTGGAGTTTCCAAAGGAGAGCTGGAGATATTCCTCGACGTACGGAGATATTCTGTTATCTGCTTTGCTTAGTGTATTTTGTTTGATGTTTGTCAGCAATTGTAAGGGCAGGTTTTATAACTGTCCAAGCTGAATTTAGGTTAGACTCTGATATATGTATTTAAAAGTTTTCCGCTGTAAAGATTATTATTGAAATAATATATGTTATTCCATTCGTGTGAGATTCTGTTTTGTCTACTTTTCTTTATCACCCTTAATGATCCGTCTTTTCGTGCAATTTGAGTTGGACATGTGTGGTTTATTGTCGATTCAAAAGGTATGAGAAAACGGGCCTTTACAACAGCAATGGTTGAATTCTTGGCCTTCTATTACTTTGGCATTTCCTATATGCTCGGTAAAGAAATAAAATTGCTGATGCTTTGAGTAGAAGACATGCCAATTTAAGAGAGATGTTCCTAGAGTATATGCAGCTTGATTTATTTCTGGTTATAGCTTCAGACCTTGATGTGAGCTAGAGCCGTAGATGTTGTCTAGCTTGATGATTGAACCTACTTTGGTTGAGAGGATTGACATTAGTCAAAATCATGATGCTAGGCTAACAGAGATCATAGTAAAGATGGAGGAAGGAGTAGAGTCCGAGGACATAAAATAGCATGGTCTTGAAGAAGATGGTTGGCTTTGTAAGGATGAGTGATTGTTTGTACCTAACATGATGGGTTAAGGGATGAGGTGCTACGAGAGTACCATCATTCGAGACATGCATTACTTCCCAAGGACATAAAATGTACTATGATATGAGACAGACATATTATTGGGAAGGGATGAAGAAGGATGTTGAGACATTCATCTCGAGATGTATGAATAGCTAGTTAACTAAGGAAAAGCAAAAGAAATAAAGTGGTTTGATGCAACCACTTGAGATTCCTGAATGGAAGTAGATGCAGATATTGATGGACTTCATTAATGGATTTCCAAGGGTCGAAAAAGGGTACGATAGCATATGATTTATAGTTGATAAATTGACGAAGAGTGCTTGATTCATACCAACTAATTCTAGTTGGATAACATCTAAGTTAGCCAAATTGTATGTGAGTTGGGTTGTGTGATTTCACGGTGTGCCAAAGAGAATTATTAGTGACCAAGTCCCTTTATTTACTAGTAGATTTTTTAAGAGCTTACAATCGGCATTAGAGATAGAGATGCATCTCAATTCAGCTTATTACCTAACAACAAAAGGGCATACTGAGACGGTGAATCGTATCATAGAGAATATCTTACAAATCTGCATTCTCGACTTTGGAGTCTTGTGGGATGACCACTTACATTTTGTGGAGTTCGCATACAATAATAGTTATTTGTCCATAATCAGTTTGGCACCATTCAAGGCATTATATGACCGACCGTGCAATGCTCCTTCATGCTAGTAGGAAGCAAGCAAGAACGTGTATTAGGGATAGATATGATCAGAGATACACCGAGAAAGATAGAGATCATTCGACAATGAATGAAATCTACTTAAAATAGACAGAAGAGTAAGGCAGATAAGAGACGTAAGGATTTAGAGTTCTCTATCGACGATATGGTATTCGTCAAGATCTCTCCATTGAAGAGTGTAGTTTGATTCGATACTAGAGGAAATTTAGCATGATATTTGTAGGTCATTTTTCGATACTCAAGAGGATAAGAATCTTAGCTTATAGAGTCGACTTACCTTAAAATTTGGCGAGTGTCCATGGTGTACTCCATGTATCTCACCTGTAGAAGTTTGTGCACGACTCAAGAGTGATAATGGAACCCAATCAGCTTGATGATAATGTGGTTGAACTAGAGACTTCTAGAACTCTCAAGCCTATTCGTATCATTGGATGTGACGTAAAGCAGCGTAGAAGGAAGACAATGGAGTTGTAAAGGTCTAATGGAGCGACAGAGAAGGCGATTGCACATGAAAGACTAATGAGAGTACGAGGACCGCTCATCTAGAGCTTTTTACTAAGATTTCCATCTTATCATTGGCTTTTGGATTTGATATCATTTTGATGTCCTATATACAGTAGTTTAGTACTTTGCACGCTAGGATAAACATGAATATTATTTGACTACTTATGATTGAATGATTGCATGTTTGATGGTAGAGATTGTTGATTGTGGATGTTAGGCAAGTAGTATAACTATTGTTGATCTTACCTTATTTGATTTAGGGATTTGGGGTTGAAATTCCTAAAGGGGGCGAGTATAACAAACCATATTTTATGCATCGGATGAACGTAAATTGTTAATTTTAAATTTGTATTGGGACATGTAATAGTATAACTTTAGGTAACGTTGAGTGGCGACATTTTTGAGCTTTATAAATTTTATTGAATGATGTTACCTTTTAAATTTTGTAAGGCCTACAACTTTTAAAATGAGAAAATTAGGGGTTAAAGACCACTTGCATTGTAAAAATATGATGGTTTCTCTTTCCATAGATTGACCATAATAGCATTTTGGACTTACTGTTTAGGAGATATGGTTGTTTGAAGTTTTAACAATTTTTGGCCAGATTTATGGGTAATTATTAGGCCCGGATTAGGCTTGTTAACTCATTTCGGGGTTTGTGCATAAATGGGGATGATGGGATAGTTTCTAATCACTTTTCCACTTTTCAAAACTGAACCAAACCTCCATTAACTTAAAAGCACCAATTTTCCCTACTTAATTTAGCCTAAAAACATTATAAAGAGATGATTAACAAATGGATTAGGAAATTTACTATTTTGGTAGGATTCGTAAAGCTTGTCGTCCAACCCTAGAATTACTTTGGAATCTGTGTTTTGGTATAAGGAGATTAATTTTACATCTCTCATTATCGTATGAAAGTTAATATACCAAAACAATGACTTTTAAGATGAATTTTGATTTTAAAATGATCTTAAACATAGATCTAACTTTAATAACCCCATAAAAACAAATTTAAAAAGATAAAAATGTATTTTGATTCATTTTCCAATATTTTATAATCAAGTCACCATTTTAGTACATGGCTAGATCTAAGGTGATACATTTATTTGAATTGCATTTCGATAGCCGATATATGTTGTTTGATGTTGTGTGATGATTATATGTCATTATTTGATTTGTTTTTTTGTCGTTTTAGTAGTGTTAAAAAGAGGTCAGCATTTCGAGCTAATCGATGTTGTAAACATTCAAAACATGATGCAACTTAAGTATGATATTGTTTAAAGCATAGAGAGGCTCCAAAACAAGTCGCATAAGATTTGGAGAAGTTTTGAGGTGTAAAAGTCATGTCCGCATAGTGGGAAATTAGGTCTGTGTAAATAATGTCTGTTATGGTTTTTCTTCGAGGAGTTGGCCATGAGCATTGGGTAAAGGGAAGCTTGACTTTGGGCTTGCAACATGAAAAGTTTGGATGTCTTGGACTTAGAAAAATTCGGCTAAGGGAATACGTTGGTACCGAGTTGACTTGGCCTAAGTTGATCATTCAACTGCTTTGAGAGGGACTTTTGGCTTGGCTTGGACATGATAACTTAGACAAGTTTTTGACTAAGTAATCATATTGGTGCCGACATGATCAATGGTTGATCAATCAATTTAGGCCAAACGTCATGGGAGTGATGCCTTAGGAAGCATGCCAAGTGTGTTCATTTGTTCATTCGACGATCAATTTTGTTGTTATGGCATAAAGGAGAATGATAACCGATGATGAGGCAAGTGATGGAGTACTTTGATTTGATGGCTTTAGAATTTTGACAAGATGACTCTATGACTTTTGAGGAATGTCTAGATATGTTCCGACGATGACGACTCAATGATGGGTATGAAGTTGATGATCCAAAGGGTGAGTTCAATGGTAGGGGATCGTGCGCGGAATCATAATTGTGTTCCATTATGGATATGAATGAAATGGAATGTTGATTATGTTCCATTATGATGATGTATGCAAAGGGATCATGAATACTCGAATGTTTCATGTGCTCGTGTAGAGAGGGTATGTAATGACACCCACTTGGATTATGATTGTCTCTAAACATTTTGGCTCTGGATTATCTAGTCTAGACCTTATGATTATGGGTTTATTTCTTGGCCTTATGAAGTTGATGGATTGTGCACTGTGAAACCCACATTTGATTGAGTCTATGGCTTATGATGGTGTCATACAAACTATCTTATATCTAATACACTGGAGTGATGTGAGGTTTGTTTAATGGATGTTGTGTTTGCTATGTTTGTCGTATTTATTTTATTGCCCTAGGGCTCTCGAATAAGGTAGATAGTATGGGTGGGATACCTAGAAACCCGATATTGTACTTAGATTATAGCACACCCATATGATGATAGTAGAGTTGCATATATTGATTGTTATGTGTCAACTCTTTGGATGAAGGGCAGGGACACTATGATTTTCCTTATCTTATGCCCTATACTGTATGGATTTTCATAGTATTTTGAGATTGTTTATTGCTCACACCAGATTGTTATCTGACTTGAGGTTTTATGATTTGCTTCTTATTATCTTGCGTACTCTTAAATGAGTAGGCAAGATAGCAGGTGTGGGATATCATGGGGCATTTTTCAGGTGGACTAATAGGAGGCTACGTGCTCATGTAAACTATAATTTTGGAGCTTTTACAAGTTTCGTTGTGAGTTACTATAGAGCTTTGATAGTGCCTTATTGTTATTTAGAGGCAAATATTTTGAGTTAAGTTATCATTTTTATAAAATATACTACTGTTTTGTATAACTTTATTGAACCTACCTCTGATCTATGATGGTTCATTGAGTTGTATTTCTATCTCGCCTATTTTATATACATACTAATATTATATTTTAGCCTTACGTTGTGTGATATACGACAAGTAAAATGGTTGTTTTATGTACTTTATACCTTGAAAATCGTCCTACATCGACCGGACACCGTTACGGTGCACTATACGGGTATACTGGGTGCCGGAAGTATAGTAAGGTCATCACATTAGTCAACCAACATTGACTTCTCAATGTTGAATGGCCAACATCTCTCTTACTGGCTACTAAGACTCATGACAACTATCAAATTAAAATAATGGAGCAAAAGGAGAAGAAAAACAAACAAAAACAAATTTTTCTTAACAAACAAAAAGCACATGAATACAACATTAAATGTATAAAAAAAGGGATTTTTTTTATAATAATTTTAGTAAAAAGTTTTCAAAAGCCAGCGAAGGTGTTAAAAACTTAAGGAACTTTTCTTAATGGAAAATTCGTGAAAGCTCGATAAAGAGAAAAAGAATGAGAGACAAGGCTTTATATAGAACCTGCTTTGTATATTGGATATTAGATGGGATTGGAGGGAGTTGTCTTGACCGTTTAGGTTTAATTGACTACCTCGTCACATCGACATTCACGTCTCCGAAACCATCTCAAGTAGTAAAGCATCATAACCACTGAGCAAGCGACGTGTGTCGTTCTCATTAAATGGTTATAAAGACAAGTCCATCTCTTCTCGTAGAAGTGGACTTAGGGGCAAAATGTTGTTCGATTTTTATGTAAAATATATTGTACCTACATGTTAAGCAACCATCTATCTCATCCCACATCATATTACCTCGACAACTCGGCATATCCCGTCACTTGTATAAATGCCAACATAGTGGGACAAGGAAGCCTTTGGTGCACCACCCTTTGCTAAGCATGAATAGTTGCCCAATCGATTGTCGCTACTAATGGAAGGACTCGAGCCTTGTGCACAACATCAGCTTGCCTCATCAACAAAAAACATATCCACAACATGAAGGCCTCTCCCCCGCTCACCTTTCCAAACCTATCGATCCTCCCTGCCTAGAATTTGCAATGGGATGGGTCTACGGTTCAAACCCGATAGACCCGTCCCTGATTAAGACCCGCTCCATTAGGTTTTTGGGGGCGGGTAGACCCGTGATCCGTACTTGAGAGCTCTGGGTCTAGGGTTGGGTTGGATCTTGGCTGACCCGCTTCAACCCGTCCCAACTCGACCTGCACTACCGAGATCTCATAAAATGGCTTTATTACTATATGATTATTTCTTAATCTTTTTAGATGTAAGTGATTATGACATGAATATTATACTGTTCCATTTAATAAGCTATATTTTTTACATTATTAAGTTGTGTCATTGATAAATATACAATAACATATGCATACTTTTTTAACCGTTATTGCATGCCTCATGTTTGTTATTTTCCCTTATCATTATAAACACATTGTTATTTGTACTTAATTTATTATTTAGTGATAATCCCTCTTACAAATAAAAATAAATAAATATATGTACATTAGCACACAATTTTGAATCAATGCATAGATCCCCATCAGGATTTTGGGCGGGGCTGGTCTAACCTGACCCATACGTGTTTTAGGTTTAGGGAAAAAATATGGACCCGGACCGGCTCTACAGGGCGAGTATGAGGTGGGGTTCAAAAAACCCAGGGCGGGTCTGTGGCATAAAAAACCCACCTCGTTGTCATTCCTATCTTCGCCCGTGTCTCCCTTGTTGACCAGTTAGCTACGCCTGTCCTGCCTTGTCTCAACTCGGCATGTTTTTGATAAAAGCGTCTGATCATCCTACAAAAGAAGCAACAATTATTGAAAAGATCATCATAAAGTGACACTGTTCATTTGACACAAGCATCATTATGCAACATCCACTGTCCATATGGAAATGGCGTCACTGTTAAACGATAGCATTATATCTCCATGTTGCTTTTTGACAAAACCAGGCCTTGGTACAACTCGCCAGTTGGCTATCATCTAAGTCGTTCTCTCTATTTAGCATCCTAGCTGGCTCGCAATTTAGCCATATAGCTTCATCGATGACCATGAGGATTCCTTGGCCAGGCTCTTCAGTTTGAGCCATTCAACCAGAATTCGACTGCTATAGATACTGTTTTTCATGCACATGTACAAAAATCAATTTTTCATTTATTGCATACAATATTGCTCCTAAAGTTAGTAGTTATAGTGGATATAGATGTTCATCATGATCGAACCACTCTAAATCTAGTGTCATTTACTCGTATTATAATTCATATTTTTTCATTTCTGCATTTCTTAAAGTACGACGTTAGTAAATTGCCTTTGTTAATATCTGTATCTCAACCATAACTTTGTAAGGTTGACTGAAAATTTAGTCAATACTATTTTTTAATGTGATATGGTTCCGATCCGTTTTAGTAAATCTATGATCCAATTTCGAATTGATCTTGTACGACCTCATATGACATTTGTTTGAACAACTTCAATGAGTATTGAATAAAGTAAACAAATGAATGAAAAATTCTAACAAATTCAACTAAAAACATACATCAATAAATAGATGTGTTGTGTATCTTTATACACATGAGGAGATTAAAATGGTTCATTAGTTAATTACATGAAGTTCAAATACTCATATGCTTAATACTTAATAGTTTTGAGTAGAAAAAAGTTCAAAATTAAATTAAAATCTTTAAATTCTACCGAACAGTTCGGTTCGATTTAACACGGTTGTTCTATTATTATTGCAACCACAAGTTGTTAAATCGAAAATGCCCGATTTTGAATGTTTGATTTGATTAGAAAAGATGGTGCAATTTACAGTATCATTTTAGTAGTTTGATGTGCTTCGTTTCTATGTGTAAATGCGATTTATGTGCAGATCTCAATATCTCTACTATTATATTAATAAAGTGAATTCAATAAATATAATTTTCACCGTTTTCTTTTGAAATTTCAAAAATACTCTACATCCACCAATGGAATCTCACAGTTGTTTACAAACTCTACCACAATTATCTTCCCGACCATCCATAAATGGAATTTCACTATCAATTTGCAACCGACACCACCAACAAAATCGTTTGAAATAAAAAATTTCTGGCCATTAAAACTTTTGCATTTATAATATACATCCGCACATTAATTTTGTTATTAAATAAAAAGTAAATATATCTAACTATTAGATATACAAACATGTAACATGAACTAGCATAAACAATGAAGTTGGTTGGTTATTCGGCTGCTTGAGAATTCATCCCGTAAAGATTGAGCAGTAATGGGACCATTGCCTTGTTCACCCCGCTTCGAAATTATCCCTTGGATAAACAAAAATATTTGTGCACAAAATTTATCAACACATTACTTGAATTTGTGAAGACAATGATAGCAGATCATGGTCAGCCAAGCAAATTCATATATGGAAAATATTGGTAATCTTGAGAAATACCATATTTGCAAACCAATTTTTAACCACAAAATCAAATTCTTAATTTTTTTTAAAATTTTTTATTTAAGAATATCCTATAGGAAGTAGAAGGAAAAAGCTCGCCACTAACTGAAAATAGAAAAAGAATAAAAAAGAGGAAAGGAATGGTGGCCATAAAGAAGGTAGAATAAATATTTAATGAATGGAACAAGTTGGTGGCATGCCAAAACAGACCGACCATAGCGACATGGCCGGTGTCTTTACAGGCCATGGTGACCGTATCCAACTAGATGGGACCATTGCCAAATTAGCTTTCGCTTTCTCATTTCCTTTAAAGTACTCCATTCCACCTCTTTCTCTTACGTATTCTTGTTTTTTCTTACACATCATTGTTAAGTGGGACATCATAAACATTTGATTGTACGTTTGATACTTTTCGTTTATATTTAATTAATGCTGCCCAAATTGACTGTACACGTCCTGCCTGTGATAAATATTAACTGCAAATATTTCCCAAAACGAAATATTATTGCACACAAGTCTAAACATAAAGCGAACCGCTTTTTGTTTTACCTTTTGTTAAATAACGATTTTTTCATTTAGTAATATCATGTGAAGGGATATTATATTCATGTTAAAGCTGAATAATCACTGACGTATTTCTTGCAATACGTGAGTAGATGAGTTAGAGGGTGTCTAAGATAAATAGCATCTATTATAATGTTTATGGCGTACACATACATTTTTTCAAATTATTTAGATAGTATTTCGTTTGTTATTTTTAATTTTAGGTTTTCGTTCATACAAAAATGTCCACGACGCATGTATATTGTTGAAAACGACCTATTTAGAAAACAAAGTTAACATATAAATAGAAAACAACTTTTTTATTTATTTTTCGTATTTTGAGAAATAATACAAGCACATGAAATAGTCCATTCTTCCGTCGTCCCTCCACCCCCTTCGACCTTCCATCCGTCTTCTTTCATTTCATTCATCGTCCCTCCATTCTTTTCATATTTGAGATACATAATATGTGTATACATACATATACAATTATATACATACGCACACACACAGATATATGAGTGTGTGTGTGTTGAAGTTTTCTTCGTACATAATTATCATTTCTCGTTTATTCAATATATTTTAGAATAACTCGTTAACTCTTTATTCTATCTATTCTCAAGCACCAAGTTCAAATCCAACCAACATCGTTAATTTAATTTAATTTGAATCACATACTTTGTTTAAAAATCTTTACTTTATCATTTGAAGTCACTTGTTAGTATGCATTTCAATCAAAATTCGAGTTCTAATCCTACGATCTTGACTTTTGGAGTGATTTTGATAAATGAACATGATCTATTTCCAACTTTTTGTTTCATTTTATAAAATTACAAACTTTACCTACATAAAATAAGTTATTTTTGAATACTCACGATGGTCTTAATAAGAATGGTAGGAAAATAAATATAATGGTTAAATTATAAAAAGAATAATAATAATTATTAAAACGCAATTATAACGATCACGATATATATATATATATATATATATATATATATATAGTTTGAGAGACGGAGTTTTATTTTAAGTTCTTTTATTAATCAAATATATTTTCAACAAATGTTTGTATTCAATAAATGGTCTAATTTTTCGTAATTAGTAAAATTTAAAGAGGACTCGCTCCATTTATCCAAACTAAACGACCGATATGACTTTATTGCTTCTAGGTAGTTTAAATAAGTAAGCATGTTCAATTTCATTGGTTTGACTTTTTTAAATATACTTTAACTATAAAAATTAACTTAATTTTAATGACTCGTATGATGAAATTTACGAACGAAAGAAAATTAAAGCAAAGTAAATTATAACATAAGAAATAATATACTGCACCAGTAAGGCTCAATTGATTTATGACTCGGATTGCGAGAACAAATGTCTGTCATAGATCTCATTTTCTTTAGTATATAAGTTATACATCAGATCCATTCCATGAACTTTACTAATTTAAAAATATCAAGTTGAATAAAATAATTTTTGCAATACAGTTTAACATAAGAAAAATTAAGTTTAATAAACACGTAATTTTAGGTGTCACAGATTCATTTTTACCACAATAAGTATATTTTGTATTTGTCTTTCTTTTTTTAATTTCTTCTCAAATCAACTTTCTTTCTATATCTAGTTTTCGTATTTCGCTTCCAACCTAATCTTTTTAGTAAAAAATTGGATGATAAATTGAACATACGCATCCAATATGAAACAGATTCTTCATCTTATAGTGCAAAACGAACTGAGTGGTCATAGTCTAGTGTGGTGATGATTCACGATTCTTGTTACCATGTCATCACCGTTGGATCATATGTATTGGCAGTAGGGTAAAAATGGTGAATTTCAAGAAAAAAATCCATTTTTTTTGCTTTGCAAAAGATCGTATTTTGTATTTGTATGAATAATAAATTTTATACTAAATCATATTTAGTATTTATTAAAAAGAAGTTCAAGAAATATTTTAATTTATTTAATTTAAAAGTATTTATTTATTTATTTATTATTGTTTAATAATAATATTTTATATTAATTTAATTTTAGTTTACTTTTATATTTTAATATATTCATACCCATTATATACACATCATAAGTATATTAAAAGGTATAATTGAGTCTACGGGTAATATAAGAACATATGTTTAATTAACCAATGTGACCCATGGTTAATAAATATATAAATTATGTCACATGTCAATAATGATGTCAAAAGTATGTGCATGTACATCAAATGACTAAATTTATATTTACAATAATATAAAATAAAATAATTTTTGGCCATTTTATGTTAATTCATATTTATATAAACATAATTATATATTATATTTAGCATGATGTTTCAGATATAAATTACTATTATGTATAAATGTTTTAATTTTATGTATAAATATTGTTTTAAATACATTTATTAATCAATATTCGGATTATAAATAATTTTATTTAATTATTTTGAGATTTAAATTTAAATTGGGTTGACCTTTTCAAAAATAAATATCTAATACATATATTAAATTATCTATATAGACAGCAATGAACAACAATTTTTTTAAAATATCCAATCGGATATTTTATTAGTTTGAAAAACTCGAAATTCAAAATTCAAAATTTGATGACCATTTTAAACAAAATAAAAAAGTTTATTTATTCTAAGATACGAATGCTTTAAATAGTTTTTTTTCTTTATTTAAAATTTTCATGTAGAAATATATGTGTGTGCGCTCGCACGTGCATGCATGTTTTTGTGTATGTAATTAACTTGTTATCATAATTGAAATCGAAATAAATTTGTTTTACTGTAATATTAAATCCGAAAGCTATATATAATAATATAAATATACTATTACACCCCTTGTCTAATCTTTTATTTTCTATGAGACAATTTCTATTCTCTCTTTTTAATCCATCTCAAGTTGTACTTTAATATCTCATTCATTCTAGCCCTTTTTTTTGGTGCAATCCAACTGTTTTTTCCATATCAATACATTAGACTCAATAGCAATTAAAGGGTCATTTTCCCTTAACGAATTTACAGTTAATTCACCCTTCCTCTCTCTCATTTACTTTCACTATTAAAATACAATAAACACATTTTCATTTATCCCTATTTTAATGACATTTGCTCCATCTCCTTCATAGTCGACCATCTTTCATTCTCCTTACCTCCTTAATCCTTTAATTCTTCAAAAATAAAAATAAAAATAATTTCTTTGTAAATAAAATAACCATCTATATTCCATTATTCATTGTCCTCCTTTTCTTCCATCTATCATTAATTGAGCAAACTTCGCCCTAATGTTTCAATTGAAATTTATGGCTTCTATCGTGAGTCTATAGGTTACAATTCTTATTATGATTTATTTGATCCAAATATAGTCTGTTGCATAAGAAAGGTATGTTCCAATCTCTTCTCTCGGATTTTCTTTTATATAAGTTTTTTCTTCCTCTTATGCATACCTTTCCCTCAAAATGGAGTTAATGCTAATTTTGGGTGCTTTGGTTAATTCTATTCTAATGTTTTTCATCACCACTTTATTCAAATAATTTTATGCTTGGAAAAAGACTTGTTTTTTTCTTATAATAAAGGTTCCTATTGCTATACATGGTATGTAAATAAATTTAATCTCTATAGTTCATTTTGACATGCTATAATTTGAATTTGCATATGTGTTCCACTCAAATTTATTCTATACGTGACACTTCCTCTTGGTGAGTTTCCAATTTATTATTTTTGTATATGGAGGATCGCCAATTTACTATTAGGTTCCATGTGTTTTCTAGATTATTCATCGCTTTTCAAAAAATAATTACATAAGATACTAACAGAGGAATTGCTGACGCATTAATTATCAAACCCAAAAACTACCTCTTCAACTCAATGCCTTTGATTATAATTAATGTTTGCTAGATAATTTTGCTACAAAGATCATATTTTATAAACTATATGGTATGTCTGAATTCCCTTCAGTTCTTTGTTTTTATTATACAAAAGGTTCAATATCCAATTTTTATCTTATTTCTCCATAGTTGTTCTTCAAATAAAGGACTCTCAGCCATCACATATAATTTTACATTTGGATTCTGTGCATAATTTAACTTTCAGAGTTTTAGTTCAAAGATTAGTAAACACATTATTTATAGTTCCACAATTTTTCTCCATGATGTTTGCTGTATATAAAGAGTCACTATGTTGTTATCAAGCTTTCACATTATTTATAATTTCCTAATTACAACGAAGTTAAATATTGAACTTAATATATAATAGAATATATCTAAGAATTGATATCTTTTCATTTACTAAACTTACTATATAATAGAGTATGTATAAGAATTGATCACTTTTCATAATCTTAGTTTCAAAGTTTTAGTTCAACGATTAGAAAATACAATTAATGTTTGTTGTATGTGAAGGTTTTTCAATTTATTATAAATCTTTCGGATTATTTATCACTCTCCAAATATAATAGATAAAACTAATTGTTGTTATATATGGAGACTCTCCAAATTATTTATATTTTCTTTATTTCTTTCCTACTATTTATCATTTTCAAATGAATAATTCCATAAGACATTTACTGCAAAATTAGGATCTATTAATTAATTAGCTCCAAATGTTGCCTCTATACCTTTGTGCATTTGATTATGTGTTATTTCCCTTCAATTCAATTAGCATTCTTGTTATGGTTGTCTCGCATGTTACAACAAGGAATGATAGTTTGGAATTGGAATAGTCTTACATTGCTAAATAACTTGGAGAAGTTGTGCATAAATATGAGTTGGTAGGCATGTAACATTGGGGATTCCCATCGTTACAACAAATGTTTTCCAACTCATATGAGTACACTACGTGCTGAAGATGGGAAGCTTGGTTCGACCGCCATTACATAAAAATTGATATTGATGTAACTTTTTAATGTTGATTTGCATATAACTATTTGAATTATGTTGACCATTGCAGTTATATGTGTACTACGGTAATAAGTATTATTCTTCTACCACCGACTATCCTCATGTGGGATCGATTTTTGTTTTCTTGAGTTTAAAATGGTTTGTCATGCTTATTCATCATCACTGAAGCAAACCTATTCCAACATCCTCCATAATTTTTTTCCCTAACTACTTTTCCAGATTTTTTTTATTTTATTCCCACCATTGGTTATCCGATGTTTTATGATTCCACTTCTAAACCATTTGTTCTCTTCTAATCGTATTAATATATCTTGTTATGACCTTAAATTGAATAATTTTTAACCATATCTTTCTTTAAAAAAATTCGACAATGTAAATAAATCGCCCATACCTATTTGTAGTAGCGCATAATAACAAATGAAAAATTACCAATATATTATCGTGGTGCTATTTTTCCTAAAGGATTTAGAAAATAATTCCAATACAGACGATAACTACCAATAACTATTCCAATACAGTATTATTGTCTAATAGGCTATTTTTTATTTTATTACATAATTATGAATATCTTGTTGGTATGAGGCCATAGAAAATTATCTAAATATACAGTTGTTATCGCTCCAATTAGAGTCTTTTTAGTGCTTACATGTATACTTTTACATTTACCACTTTCGACAAATTTCATTTTTAAAGTATTAGCCTAGAAATTAGCAAATCAATTAATAGTTGTTATATGTGGAGAGTCTTTAATTTTTATCATTTCTTTACTACATTATTAGTTTTTCTTTATTTAATTTATTTACCATTTCCCAACTTTAACAAATAAAATTAATGGTAGATAGGGAGTCTCCAAAATATTATGAGGACAATTTATTGTTGATGTAATTTTGGTTGCTTATTTCTTTCACATTATTTACCATTTTTCAACCATAAATAAAATAAAATTAATGGTTGATGTACAAGGAAAGTCTCCAACTTATTATCAGTCCCTTTGTTTCTTTTATATTATTCATCGATTTCCAATGAATAATTCCATAAGACATCGACTAAGAAATTATTAATCAATAAATTAATCAATTCCAAAATGTTCCTCTTCACCTCAATGCATTTAGTTATGCTTAAATTCACAATGATGCATATTAAGTAATGTTATACACATAATTTCTAAGGAAATTAAAATGCCGAATTGAAAATAGGTAACGTTGAAGGCCACATCATAGAACTATGATAACCTTAAGATTCAAGGGCATCTCACACCAATAAGGTAAAATAAGTTATGTCATAGATAGAGGATGCCGTAAGTAAGCAATATTGAAGGAGTTATGCCGTAAGGTTGTTATTGTCACAGTATTCCAATGACGTGGGAGGACAATGGTGCCTAGATGCATCCTAATGCTGCAACAATGGTTGCCATCATGCATCTTATTTATGCTGCACTTTGCTAATATTGCATATCATACATTGAATAATGATAAAGACACAACATTGAAGCAATATCGGAAGTATGAGATCATAGCCCATCAATATAAGAGGAGTATAAAGGCCATCGATATCGTATGTCATTAGACATCAAAAAAAGGCTGTATGGTAATTTCAAATAAATGGATACCGCTCCTCTTCAATGCCTCTTCCTTCTAATGTTGCATCTCTTCAATACCGCTTTTATTCGATGACACTCCTCTTCTAAAACAATCCATACCTTAACGGGCTTAAATTTCAACTAAAATCGAAAATCAAGTTCATCAAAGCACAGATTGTTGAATTTGATACCTGTAAATAAGCATGAGCACTATCAAAGATTTATAGAAATCTAAACTCGCAGCAGAAACAATAATATGATAAGAATACTGACTATGACTACTACCTTAGAATTAATGGTATTCCTTGTATAAAAGATTGTCACATTAGCATCGAGCATAAGAGACAGTAGACTCTCCAATAGAAAAACACATCCAACTCTAGTGACTTGTTTCCTAAATCTATCATGTGTGCTGTAATGAGGAGGGGGAGTCAGAACAACGTTCTGGTGACTGAAAAAAACATAAATTGTCCATAACATAAATTTATACCAATAGGTTTCCATTTAATTGTTATGTCCATCAAGGTTATGTAACTTCCCCCTACTTGGAGGCCCAAAACTAACGGCTATGGATGCTGCAGCCATTCATAGCTATTAATCCTTGGTGATCAAATACGGCGGTGTTGGATTCATTGATACACAGAAACACATGAATATGGAAAAAAATTAACAAACAATATCACATTCCATATCAAATAAATTTCAATTCATTACATAATCCCATAATCGTTAACCTCGTTCAGAGAAAATATACTTATTACAATGTGAGAAAATATACTTATTACAATGTGAAAATTAGCCACAAGGGCCTCTTTAGCAAGTGCGATTAGTTTCTAGGACACAGAACTAAAATAATTACTTTTAAGGACAAAATGAAAAATAATCAGTTTCTAAGGCCTAAAAACCTATGAATTTATGTCCTTGAAAGTAATTGGACTGCTGACTTTGTCCTTAAAAGTAATTAATCTGCTGACTTTGGCCTTGAAATTAATTTCTATGGATGTGTGTCCTAGAAACTAATTGGACTGTTAAGTTTTTCCTTCTAGTGAAATTCCCCTATTATAATATACACTAAGAGCGACATATGAAGTTACCCACTTGGATGATCAAAGTATATATAAGCAATATAACAACTTTTCCATTATAAACAACACAGCGGAATTAAACAAAAGAGAACTCTAAATAGCTATCATGCCTCCTGCATGTCTTCGAAATTATTCGTCTAATGAGGTACCTGAAAACCTCAGCTCTCAAACCACTCAAAATCAATTGAGTACCCGAGAGTTTAAGATGAAAACATAAACTTCGATTCAGACATAAAGCCTAGTATGAATAATAATCTACTATCACAAATCATTTAGATATCAAGTGAGACAATGCCATTTAGCGGAACGGGTTTTCTCTCACTAGTATCCTAAAACCTTTTTAAAACCAAATACTATGCTCTTACATACACAAAGGTTAAAACATAGTCATTACAAAATATTATGATGATATGAAAACATGATAAAAAATACGGGATTTTCCATCCTCTGTTTAATTGACTCCTTGTCATGTTTATAGTATCTAGGGTCACTATTAACCTATTAGTTTTCATGTGCTTACCAATAACCTTTATATAATATATGGACTCCCTGTCCTATTTCATAGTTTTCATGGGTGCACTATGAAATCATTAGCCCCTGCCAATTAACTTAACACTACCACTCCTGTGGGTTTAGTTGATTTGTGGATTCCTCTGGACCTATTGGTTACTCCAATAACTTCTCCCTTGTCCTATTTTTCATGGGTTGACTAGGAACCTATTTGTCCATGCCAATACTTTTCTTCTTATTCTAGTTTTCATGGATTGACTAGGAACCTATTAACATCTGTCATAACTTAATCTGAATATAATTTTTGGGGGATCATTATGAAACAATTGGCCCTTGCCAACCACTCTTATTAACATAGTTTACATGGGATCACTATGAACCCGTCTCCCTGGCAACTTCCATAATTAGGCATCCTATATTTTGGTCTCCTCGACCTCTTGGATGCAATTCTACTCATCCAGGAGTTTAATCAATTTATATTCACTTCAAGGTTAACCTAGCCAGTTCTTCTACCCTTTATCCCCAAAATACAGTTATGGGTCCATTATAATCTGAATATGTTTATAATTGAATAAGCAAACATAATTACAAAACAATACCACTTCTGTGGGTTTAATGTCCTTAAAACACTTTTCATATAAAACATGGTTAATCCCTTTAACCTATAATTCTATTAAAGAAAGCTTCTTCTTAAGATCATTTCAAAACTCCTTTAATTTAGCCATGGGTAATTCCTTTAAAAATTGTGTTTGGGCTATAGAACCTTTCGAAACCTTCAAAACCTTGCTTTCGACTTCATAGGATAACCTCCTTCGAAAGCATTAAAATATATCTTTAAAACATTAGGCTCATGCCTTTCCAATGCTTTAAAACCTACCTTTCGAAACCTTTCAGTTTTATTAAAGTATTAACTTAGAAGCATAGCTTCAAAACCAATTGAAAGTACCTCTTTCGAAACCAATTGGGTATGAACAAGGATTTTTATATGCCTATTACCATGATTGTTCATTTTGAACATTACTAAACATGGACATGCATATGATAAAGCTCTCTTGACCTAAAGCTTGTCGCGATTTTACATAAATCATGTGGGCTTCAGCCTTGCCATCTACATATGAGCATAGGACAATGAACTAAGAGTATTTCCTTGTCCATTAACATGCTTAATGGGCTATCATGCATATTTATGGCCTAATCTTTTATCTCCTTTGATATAGAATTTCGAATGTATTATTCTAAAAGAACATATAGGCTTTCAAGCACTTGCTCCAAAAGACTATATGGGATTTTGAATTCCTCATTCCAAAAGTCCATGGGTATCATCGAGCTATTCCTCACCGACATCATCTTGTACTAGGCCTTGAATGCTAAGCCTTACCTTGATCTCTTAACACCATTTGGTCAACATCAACTAAGCCATGCTTAGTCGTGCCATTAAGCATGTCGAAGTCGAGCTTTGGCTTATCATACTTGGTATTATGGGTGTTATACCAAATTTTAGGTTAACATTTTGGTACTAGAAGGAGGGTTCAAACCTCCGCTTCTCTATAACTCTCCCCCTAAAATAATTACATGAAGTTTCTTTTTGTTTAAGAAAATGGGAGATTAAGGCGAATTAATGTTCCAAACGTAGAAGTCATACAAATAGCGACATTGAAAGAAAATATTGTTCCCAACTTCAACTTTGGGATTGTAGAACCTGGTCAGCCACCAAAGCCAATAAGCATACTAGTAGCGAAAATCAGATTAAAGATCTAACATAGCAGTGGTAAAGATGGAAGCCTTATTGGAGAAGATCCTTGGACATAAATCTTCTAAAACTTCCAAGTTCAGTGAAGGGATGGAAATTGAATCCCCGAGAAGGAATCTGGATGCTTCTTTGCTTAGGAATAGAGGCAAAGACAAGTTCGCTATGACTCCACAAAAGAGGAAATAGAATCAATAAGATGAAGCAATATAACTCTCCCTAAATCAATGGTAGGCAATAAGGCTAAAGCAAATTATCAAGGAAGATTAGTGGATAAGTCTAATGAGCAATCTGAAAGTTCAACCTCTAAGGAGTATAAACCTGATAGAAGCAATTACCACAGCGACAAGGCTTATCTAAGAGATATGGCCAAAAAAATTATGCTTAATCTTAAAGGAAAAAGAACTCTTAATGAAAGAGTCAACAATAACCCCAAGAAGCTCCCTTCATGGATGAAATCGTCTACAAGAATCCCGTCCCATATAAAAATTCCTTCCTTAAGATACAACGGAACTACTGACCCAGATGATCATTTAATAGTGTTTGAAAGTTAGATGGACCTTTATAACGCGTCCAAAGTAATGCTTTGAAGGCTTTTCCCTACTACCTTCTAAGGCACAGTAGCTAAGTGGTACAGACATTATCGTGAGAAGAACATCTGTTCCTGGAAACAATTCTCTTGTTAGTTCTCGATGCAGTTTTGTGTTTGTAAAGGTCCTGCAATTAATAACAGCGTGCTAGCTAATGTCAAGCGAAAGCTAGGGGAATTATTGGGTAACTATCTTAAGAGGTTTAATGTAGAGGTGCTGAAGGGGAAGACCGATAGGAACAAGTTAATGGCTATGCGCTAAGGATGATCGAATATACACCTTTCTGGCGGGTGCTCTATATTCATGGGTGTAGAAATTTACAATATTTTCACTTTCAAGCTGATAAATTTATACATATGGATGAAATGTGTCATACCAAGTAGAAGGTCCAAATGAAGAAATAAATGTGAAAAGCTGGCTATAACCGCAATAATAGTAAGCCGAGATGGGAGGAAGCCCCAAACACCAATCATGTTGCTTTAAACAAGCCAATATCCCACATATTTTCTATAGTGAAAGAAATTGGCAAAATTTCAAATTCTTACAAAGCTAAAACAAATCCTAAACCAAGAAGAGGGGAGGACTACTGTGCCTATCATAAGGCGAATGGACATAAAAAAGATGCATGTCAATTGTTGGCAAACATAATTCAACGTATGATTCGTTCTGGACACCTAAAGGAGTTTGTTAAGGATATTCAGAAAGCTGCTCATTTTGAAATGGAAACCAAAGACTCCTAAACAACACTGCAAATTTGGCAGAAGGTGACATTCAACCAGATTTTATTCCATCTCCTAAGTAAATTGATGTTATCTATATAGGCCCACACCTAACTGGAAGCTGTAGAGGAGTCGAAAATGGCTACATTAGGGTAGCAAAAGATGGAATTTTCTCTATTCAGGAAGAGTCATCGTTCAAAAATCCAAGGTTCCAAATACAGATGCATAACTTAATCATCACTTTATAAGAGCTAAGAGGAGTTCGTCATCCAAATAACGATCCACTTATGATCATTGTGCAAATTGGATTCTCTATGGTTATTAAAATTTTGATAGATACTTGAAGTGCAGCCAACGTGATCTTTAAACATGCATTCGACCAAATGGAAATTCCAAAGGAGGAATTAGAGATAAGCTTTAAGCCCATTTTTGGATTCAATAACAAAGGACCAACTCCTATGACTTCTAATGCAAATGAGAATTCTGCCAAGTTGCAGGACCTTTGAGACTCTCTTCATCGTCAAAGATTAGCCTTCTTATTATAACGCCTTCTTTGGGAGGCTAGCTTTAGATGTGGTTGATGCTTTTGTCCCACCAAAGTATTTGATGATAATGTTCCTAACTAAAAGCGGATGGGATACCATGAGGCAAGGGCAATTTAGCTCTAGTGAAATGTGCTTTGCCATTCTGGAGCAATACAAATGAAATAATCTTTCTTGTTATAACTCAAAGAAAAATAAATTAATCAGAATTGATATTGAAAGGCTGTTGGATGATGATTTTTCAAGCCCATCATCCAAACAAAAAACAAAGCCTATTGAGAAAACCAAGCATGCATTGAGAAAATTTGTCTACTCTAAAAAGAAAAGAAAGAGAAGAAAAAAACCTACTGGAAGACAAAATAGAAGATGAGGAGATCGTCATTGTAGGGGAAAATAAGAAAGAATGAAGCTCATAGAAGACCTTGAGGAGATATTCTTGGATCCAGTTGATCCAACGAAGATCATAAAAATTGGAAAAGAATTGGATAGCTAACTTAAAGGAGAACTAATTCAATTTCTTCAATCCTGCACAAATGTATTCGCCTGGACTAATTTGGACATAGTTGGAATAGATTTGATCATTATGTGTCATGCTTTGAATATAGATTCGAGTATTGCACTTATTTGGCAGAAGAAAAGATAGTTTGACACAGTTCAACCTATGAAAGAAGAAGTCACGAGATTGCTCGAGAATGAATTCATCAGAGAAGTACTTTACCCTAAATGGTTAGCCAATCCGGTACTAGTCAAAAAATCTAATGGGAAATAGAGGACATGTGTCGATTTTACTAATTTGAATAATTCATGCCCGAAGGACTAGTACCCTATTCCAAGGATAGATAAATTAGTCGATGTAACAAGTGGGCATAAATTATTTTCTTTCATGAATGCTTATTTTGGATACAACTAGATTACAATGTTCAGACAGAATAAGTGGAATACTAGTTTCGTAATGGACTAAGGAACATATTGTTACAAATTAATGCCTTTCAGATTAAAGAATGCTGGAGTGCATACCAAAGATTAGTGAATAAGACGTTCAAAGAGAAAATTGGCCGAAACATGGAAGTATACATAGATGATATGCTAGTTAAATCTCAAAAGGAAAGCAATCAACTAAGAGATCTTGAAGAAACGTTCAATGTATTTCGTAGATATCAGATGAAGCTGAACTTACAAAAATGTTCCTTTGGAATCCAGTCCGAAAAATTCTTAGGATATATTGTCAATTTAAGAGGAATCAAAGCCAACCCTGACCAAATTCAAGCTATTAAGGATATGGTAGAACTTATGACAAGTAAAGATGTGATGAGCTTAAGCGGAAGAGTAGGAGCGTTGAATAGATTCATGTCCAAGGCTACGGACAAATGCATCTTATTCTTTAATGTGATTAAAAGAAGAAAAACTTTAAATGAGGGGAGGATTGTTAAAAGGCCTTCAAGGATTGAAAGACCATCTTGAGAAACCACCAATTCTATCCAACCTCATAGACGGGGAAAATCTTTACCTTTATATAGCGGTTTCTGAACATGCCATTAGTTCTGTTTTGGTAAGAGAAGCTAAGGGAACTCAACTTCCTGTATATTATACAAGCATAAGACTCAATAATGTAGAAATTAAATATCCTGTTATAGAGAAGTTGGCTTACTAGCTTGAACACTCAGTGCTCGAAAACTAAGAGCTTACTTCCAAACACATCCAATCAAGTTCTTAATCAACTTCCCACTTAAGCAAGTTCTTAGTAAACTCAAAACTTTAGGAAGATTAGTAAAATGAGAAGTAAAGCTCAGCCAATATATTTATTGAATTTGTATCCTTAGTAGCAATCAAAGGACAAGCCCTAGCTAATTTTATTAATGAATTTACGTGGTTCATTAAAGAACAGCCATACAAGGAGAATGATTTAAAGCCTAAATGGAAATTGTGCCTATATGGAGCTTCAAACGAGCATGGTGCTGGAGTGGGATATGCGATTATTACCCCAAAATGGACCTCTTTTACATTATGTAATGAAATTAGGATTTACAACCGCTAATAATGTATTAAAATATGAATCAATGATGGTAGGACTCACCCTGGCCCTACAGTTAAATATCCCTAGGATTGAATTTTTAGTGATTCCCAACTAATGGTAAATCAATTGAACCAAACATATCAGACATGCCAAGTTGGTCTTATGTGTTAAGAAGGTGTTAAAACGTTAACTCAATTTGAAGATTTCTCCATACACTAAGCATCGAGAGGGAACATTTCTCAAGCTAATTCTTTAGCTAAATTAGCTTGCTCACAGGGAGCACCAGAAACACGAATTGTATTGGTAGGCTACCTACCAAACCCTAGTATAGAAGAGAAGGCACGTAAATCAAGAAATGAATCCATGGTATTAAATAGATCTTAAGCTATAACACATACATTGGAGGAGTCAGAAAATGGAAATGAAACCCTTCAAGAGATATTTTCACATCCAAAGACGAATGATTAATATAAGAACAACTGGATAAAGCTCATTGTTGAATACTTGATAAATGGAAAATTGCCAATTGAGAAAAACAAGCAAGAAGAATAAAACACAAGCTCCAACTTTCATCATAATGAATGGAATACTCTATAAGAAAGGATATTTGTTCCCTTACTTAAGACGTGTTAATCCAGAAATCAGAGCAAAATTACGAAGAGAAGCTCACAAAGGATTCTATAGAGATCATTTATAGGATAAAGTTAACCAAGAAAGTTATGAGGCAAGGCTTCTATTGGCCTCAGATGACTAATCATGCCATCAATTATGTGAAAAGGTGTGAAAAGTGCTAGAAGTTCTCTGAGATCTCACATTTTCCACCAAGCGAATTGACTTCAATCTCAAACACTTGGCCTTTCGATATATGGCTAATCAGACCACTACCTATGTCCAAAGGAAGAGCTAAATACGTAGTGGTGCCCATTGATTATTTCATAAAAGGGGTAGAAGAATAACATATTCCAAATATCACATCATGAAAAGTTCTCAAGTTTGTAACCAAGAATATTGTTATCCGGTTTGGAAACACAAGATAATATCTGATAATGGAACTTAATTTGAAAGGAAGAATTTACTCGATTCTGCAATAGAAATGGAATCATTAAGAGCTTTTCATCTGTAGCTGACCTCAAGACTAATGGATTCGATGAAGCTACCAACAAAACTATTAAGACCATTCTCAAAAAGCGATTAGACAAGGCAAAAGGAAATTGGGTGGAAGAACTACCTCTTGTATTATGGGCGCATAGAACTTCTACAAAAACCGCAACAGGGCATACCCCATATTCTTTAACATATGGATATGAAGCCATGTTCCCAATTGAGGTTGAAGTTCCTTCTTATCAAAGGATTGCATATGCATTTTATCCAAATCAAGAGCTAAAGAAAGAATCATCAGATTTAATCAATGAGTTAAGAGATGAAGTAGCCATGCGGAAGGCTGAATATAAATGAAGAATATTCTACTATTATAATTCTAAAGAAAGAGAAAGATTGTTTCAAAATGGAGATTAGTGCTCCGAAGAGTTATGGTAAATACTAAGAATCCAACAGATGGACCGCTACGGCCAAATTGAGAAGAACCTCTAATCATATACAAAGTGATCACACCGGGGACCTATAGACTATTCCGACTCTATGGCAACAAAATAGCAAAAACATGGAATGTCGAACATTTGTGGCCATATTTCCCAATAATGGATGAATAAAGAAGTTGAAATATTTATATCTACATTGTTGAGGACTAAGACTCTCCTAAAGTAAAAGAAAAAGTCTAAACCACTACCTAAGATAGTAGTAAGGGATGAAATAGCCTTTGTCCCAGCTAAATGGCTTGGTCAAAGCACCTCCTAATAGGGGGATTAGAGTAAGCCTTTGCTCAACTCTGAAAAGGCCTAACTAAAGCACCTACAAGCCTTATACCCCCATCTATGTGGCTTGGCTAAAGCGCCTCCTGAAGGAAGGACGGAGCAAGCTTTTGTTACCTTTTAAGATGCCTGACCAAGGCACCGAACCAGCCTTTAGTACTGTCTCTAATACCTTACTAAAGTGCCTAGTAGAGGAAGGTCATGTAAGTCTTTAGTTCTTCTCAAGATATCTGACCAAATACTCTAGACAACATACCCAAATCATAACCTAAGGTGTTGATAAAGGGTTCGATCCAAGTTTAGATTATCACCTAAGATGGTGATAAAGAAAAGAGACTAAGACGTCCAAATCCAAAAGAGATGCGAAAAGAAAAAGACTAAGACATCCAAAACCCAAAGAGAGGTGAAAAGAAAAGGGACTAAGACGACCAAAGTCGAGGTAAGAAGAAAAAGGACTAAGGCATCCAAAGAGAGGCAAAAGAACTCAATCAAAAATGAGCCTTTTGCGCTCCAAAGCAAAATTAAACAATCTTCTAGAGGAAGATCAATCAAATATGAACTATTATGCTTCAAAGTAAAGAAAAAGGGATTTCTTCGCAAAAGAAAGCGTTATTGCCTGATGAATTTTCTGATCTTCTTCTATTATTCAGAAATTATTATTGGTAGATGGATTTTATAGTTTTCTTCTATTATTCAAAAATCATTGCTAAATGGATTTTTTGATCTTCTATTATAGTTGCCAGACGGAATCTTGTATTGTTGCCAGATGGATTTTCTAGTCTTTTACTATTACTAGATGGATTTTCTGGTCTATTCTGTTATAAAAAATAATTATTTTTAGATGGATCTTCTTGTCTTCTATCATATAGCTTCTCGTCATTAATTCACTATACTGCCAAAACAGTTACTGGTCTTCCCTCCTATGATATTTCCATATGGTTTTATGGACTTCTACTTAAGAAATTATGATTCCCTGGTTTTCTATTCATGAAATCATTATTTATAGATAGTTTTCTAATCCTGATTCTATAGGATTCTTTTTAAGTAAAATTACTGCCAACTATATTTTTGGCCTCTTTAACTAAATCTGTAGATTGCGATAGTAACATTGTATTACAAACAAAAGATCTTTTATGTTCTTATTAAACTTCTAAAAGGTTGACCAAAATCAAATTTAAAAGTTACCAACGAAAATCATGGCTTGCATCATATTTTGTAGGAAAATAGGATTAGAAAGAAAATCATACAAAAAATAAGAAAAGATGGCAAAACTCTTGGTTTTGCACTAAAGTATAAAACGCTTCATTTATACGAGGATGCAAATTTTATCCATATAATTTCTAAGAAAAATATAATGTCAAATTGAAAGCAGGTAACGTTGAAGGCCACATTAAGGAACTATGCTAACCTTAAGATTCATGGGTATCTCACACCAATGAAGTACAATAAGTTATCTCATAGATAGAGGATGCCGTAAGAAAGCAATATTGAAGGATAAGTTATGTTGTAAGATTGTTATTGACACAGTATTCAAATGATATTGTGAGGACAATGGCGCAAGGATGCATCCTGATGCCGCAAGGATAAACAATAGTGCTAGGTTGTACCTTGATGCCACAAAATTGGTTATCACTAATAATGCATCTTATTGATGTCGCACTTTGCTGATCGCATGTCATCAACATTGAATAATGAGAAAGACACAACATTAAAACACTATCCAAAGTATGATACCATGGCCATTAATAATCTTTTGAAAGTAATATTATTATCATTTAATATGATTATTTTAACAATATCATAGATTACTCTTTGTGCGCTTGGATTTTTTTAACCAGTGGATGTGTTAGAAAATTTTAAACCTAAAAAATTATAAACCTTATTTGTTAAGTCACTTAACATTTTAAAGGGTGTGAAGTGTTAGTTTATTCCTTTACGGAATTTGATTTGATTTGATAGATTATGTGATTTTGTAGACTACGGTTTATGAAATTTTTATTTGTTAGGACTTAAATCCCAGTTCTTTTGGGAATGTGATCACAAAAGAATTAATGAAAGAAATAATGATAATATTATTTTAAATTTTTTGAGAAAGTACTTTCATTTCAGTATATTTGAAAAAATATTGGTTGAAGTGATTTTTTTAAATATTTTTGGGTTATGACTAAAGTTGGGTAAAAAAGGAGTTTTCCGATCTAGAAGACTCGCTAGGTATATTTGTTTTCCTTAGTTTTTGTTCAAGAGGAACCAGAATACCACTGGATGATTCATGTTACTTAATTCTAGAGTTAAACCATGCATCGGTAGGAGAAGCCCCTCCTTGTCAGACTTTGATTTTGATTTAAATTCTCTTCAAAGAAAATTTGAAAATCTATTTTGAATATAAAAACCGAGGTGTTTAGTTCTAAATTTATCTCTTGAATAGATTGGATGTGTAGTTTGAATTTCAGAGTATTCTCTGAATTTTGGTTGCATATGCTTATTATGTTTCTTTGGTTGCATGTGACTTTATACCTAACTGGAGTTGCATGTAGATTTATATCAAGCTAGTTTTCACATGTAGAGTTGCATCATTATTATCTATTATAGCATATTACGTTTTAGCAGCCTACTCTCTTTTGGATTGTGTTAGTGCGGGTAAAGAAAAGATTGCTATTTGATTCTTGTGCACCTAAATTTACATAAAGATAATAGGTTTCTTGTAAAAATTTAAAATTTAAAATGCAAAAAGGTACGTGGTAGATTTAGAAATTGGAATCGGTTGATTATTTTATGCCCTAGATATGGGAGGCCGCTTAGCTTTTGTATACTTTAGTTGGTTTGGGGCGTGGGTTAGAAGATGACCAGGGTTTGTTAGTTTAGACTAATGATGTAATTATTTAAATTAATTTTATTATCTAACTTGAAAAATCTTAATAAAACCATAACTAATTCATACAAGGACGGAATTGAGCAAGGGGAGTTGCGTTGCGCTCGTAGGAATTTCTTCATCGCTATGGAATTGGATTGACTGAATTTGGAGCTGATGGAATTTTTGTGCAAAAATCGAACGCTAGTTCGATTTTAGTTTAAACCAAAATGCTTCAGCGATAACTGGAATTCTGGTGAGTTAAACTTAACTTTTTGGCCAATTACTATATTATATAGTAGATAAAATTATTAATTGTCTGCTTAGATGTTAGTTTATATTGTTGTTTAATTATTGTTTAGATTGGATTTTCATTTTGGAAATTCATATAACTATATACATTATTGTTTGTTCCTACCTTATAGCGGATGGCATAAATAATCATTTTGTTGCAGGGGACAAAAAGGAGTAGTCGGAGTGTTTTCATAGCGAACATGTCGCTATAGAACACTTCGAAAATACACATACATATGTATAATTTATATGGAACATTTGTAGAGAGACCCAAAAGGGTTTCTTGCCATTATTTATTTACTGTTATATGCATCTCCTTTATATTGTTTTATTGCTTATATCGGTGTTTAGTTAAAACAATTTTTGACCGTCTATTAGAATTGTTTAAGTATTGTTATAATGATTTTTCGCCATATTGTCACTTATTGAATATCATCCCCGTAAACCTTGTGTGTTGAACTTGAGCTTGTATTTTCACAAAGTAGATGTTTAAATTCATTAATCATTTTGATTAATGATATATGAATTTAGTCAATCATTTCAATTTATGATGTGTGAATTTAGTAAATCATTTTAATTAATAATAATTAAAGTTAGTTGATCATTTTAATTAATGGGATTTGTATTTAATTAATCATTTTAATAAATGATGTTTTAGATATAGTTAATCATTTAAATTATGATGACTGAATCTAATTAATCATTTTTACTTAATGATATTTGGATTTAATTACTAATTTTAACTAAAGATGTTTGAATGTAATTAATCCATTTAGTTAATAATATTTGGATTTAATTAATGATTTTAAGTAATGGTGTTTTAAAAAGTTAATTAACTAATTTAATAAAAATGTTTAAAGTAAATCAACCGATTTAATAAAAGTGTTTTAAAGTAACTTAATTGGTTCAATAAAAATGATTTAAAGTTAGTTAATTAATTTGAAAAAAGTGTTTAAAGGTAATTGATTTATTTATTAAAAAGATAATAAAGTTGTATATAAATTGTCCTTTGGGAAAAATTAACATTATTTTAATTTTATAAAGGTATTTAAATTGATTTATTGTCCTTTAGGATAATAAATGTTGTTCTAAATTTATAAATGCATGTATATAAATGATAAAATCTTTAATAGAATTGTCAAAAAAAACTAAGTGTAATTTTTTTTAGGTTTACTGTAAACAATGTTTTGATGACTTTTATTTTGAACCTTGTTTTAATACACATAGTGTTATAGTTTACCCTCTTAAAAGAGCATTTCAAAGAGTATTTTTAATGCATTTTACTAATATCTAAAAAATGAAAATCAAGCCTGAGTGTGGATAAATGTTTAAAAAGATTGTTTCATTTATTAGTGGTAACAATATGCGATTTAATTCCCATGCACAAATCGCTTTGCTATTCTCGATAGTTGATTTATCGGCTCTATTTTGATTCTGTTTTCTTCTTTGTATTTCATCACTCTAAGATTATATGTTACTTCGTTTGAGTTTTGATATCCTTTTTCAAAAATGAATAAAACCAAAGCCCATGAAAAATGGGAGTGCACCTTCCTAGTCATTATTGTGCTTCGTCATTCTAAGATGATTTTTCGCTTATTTTGACCATTGGTGTTAACCCGCCTTTGGGTAAGGCCAAAAACATGCGGATTTAACCCGATCAACTGCATAAAGGTCGAAATTGGATTTCACAAGTAACAAGCATGATAACGGAGCCAAAATATAGCATAGTCGGTGAAAAAACAGCGTAACATGTCCAAAATATGGTTTCGACAAAGGTCGGTTCATTTCAGGTTGCTTGGGATCTGCTTTGAGTCATTTTCCTTTTTACTTCGAGTTTCCAGGAAGTTTGCTTCGAGTCCGGGAAGGATCTACCTCGGGTCTTCGATAGGCTAACCCACTCGCCGATTACTTCGAGTCTTCAAAACATCTGCTTCGAGCTTTTGGGAGGTCTACTTTGGGCCGAGAAGAAGATTACTTTGAGTCGTGGCCATGAATCGATTGGCAGCCTAGGTCCTCACCAATTTCGTATCCATGTCGTTCGCACCTGGTTCGTAACCATCAAGCGCCGATGACTTACTTCATATCGGTCGCTAACCACCTCCCTTCATATCCATCATGCACCCATCAGATCATATCCATCGCACCTGCCTTAATTCATATACATCACCTAGTGGCATTCCGACTCGATACCACCAATATACAACGCGTATCTCTCCTCCTCTCAAGAATTCATATCGATAGGTTAAAGATCGATATGAAGCATGCATCCCATGAACGATACGAAACGACATTCTTCCATCAGTACGAAATGCTCAAGAACATATTGATACAAATAGGAATACGAGTCATCGATACGAAGTCAACCAAAGCTAGTTCATGTCGATTCCATTTGTACAGTTCGTATCGATCGGCCTACGATCGATATGAACAAGCAACCAGACGATCGATACGAATAAGCATTGTCCATCGATATGAAATGATAGATACTAGATGGATACGAACAAGGTAGCGCCAATCGATATGAACAAAGCCAAAAGGGTAGAAGACTCGGTCACTCAGTGGAAAAAGTGGATCGATCCTGAAGGTTAGCGCCACGTCAATTTGCATCACATGCATAATCACCAATGCGGAATCATCGATATGAACAACATCGATACGAAGAGAATGCCATCCGAAAAGCCTAAACTTGCGTCGATCATGACTCACAATCTACAAATCCAAATTCCACCAAATTTTCACAAGAGCTTACATACAACCTAAAGAATGTTCTTGCTAAATTTCGACTCGATTGGATCAAACCTTGATCAATACGAAATTTGTTCGTATCAATCACGGACTGAGTGCAAATGACATGGGATTGATCATGTAGGCCCACTCACATGCCAGAAGTGGTCTTCCAAGATTTGAGTGAGATGTTTGCATCCTACGCCTATAAATAGAATCCTAGAGTCTTTAGAAAAAGGACTTTTGGCTCTTCTATGTTCGGACTCTGCCGAAACCATTTTTGTACTCAAAGGCTACTGTTGTACTCGGAATCCACTAATGTAATCCGTTGTAACCAGTTCTAATCAGCAAATAAACATCAATAAAATCACTAATTTCAAAGTGGATGTAGGCAGGATTGCCGAACCACTATAAACCTTATGTTCTTTCCTGCTTTCTTCTTTTTAATTTTATTATTTCTGCACTTTTACTCTCTACATTATCTAGATTTGAGATCTGTGTGTGAATTTTGTGGATCTATGTGTAAACTTTGGTGCTTTCACGGCTATTGGGTGTTTGTGACAAATTTTGGCGCTAACACTTTGGTGCTTTCACCGAGACAGGGATTCTACAGCTTGGATCTTGGATCTGAAGACTTAAGGACTTAGATCTGGAAAGCAATGTGAAGCAATCAGCAAAGAGACCAAGGGCGGAAAGAAGCCATCATGAAGGAAGTCAGGAGGCTTCTTCAGGAGCGAATCAAACCTCCGTCTTCATCACCCGAGATGAGATGGAGATTATGACGGAAGCTATGCAGGAGGGAATGCTGAAAAGACAAGATGAGATGATGCAAAACCTACTCCAACAAGTTGGACAAACTACAATGCAGAATCAAGGGAACACTACGGCAGGAGATGCTAGAGACAGAGGTTAGGAGCATGGAGCAATCAGAATCCAGAACAAAGCGTGACCATCCAGAGCGGCCCCAGAGCTAGGGGCACCCCCCAGGAGCATGTTGATCAAATCTCAGGCAGGATACCAAGGGGAGCTGTTCAACACGGCATTGATAGAGGAATGGACGCCCGTCCAGAACAGCAGATTCCAGGATTCCCTCGCGAACTCGGGGCACAGATCAGAGGCAACAAACAAGGACTACAGCTTGCGATGGTGACAGATTGGCGGAGATGGTTAGACGAGCCATGAGAGGCAGACCGGTGAATAGAGATTTGGAAGATGTTAACAGGTGCCCCTTTGCTCCCGCAATTGGGCAGACCAGGATTCCACCAGAATTCAAGATACCGACATTGGAGACACATGATGGAAGGACAGATCTAGTTGTGTATCTGACAAGATATATGAGACATAAGGAAGTACTAGGGGCATCTGAGGAAGTCATGGCCCGGTGTTTCCCATTGTATCTGATAGACACAGAAGCATTATGGTTCAGGCAATTGGAAAGCGGCTCCATTAGAACATGGACCAAGCCGACTGAAATGTTCAAGAGGCAGTTCAAAGTTCACATCTCGAGGCCTAAGAATGTGATGAGTCTAGCAGTACTGAATCAGAAGACCGGAGAGTCTTTAAGCAACTTCTTAACACGATTTAATGCAGCAGCAGCATCGGTGTGCGACGACCCAAAATTTTTAACAATTTAAAATAGAATAATTAAATTGATTTTAAATAGTAAAAGTTAATTTTAACTTGAATTCAAGATATCAATATTTACTTGATAATTAAATCATTGAATTATATAGTTTAAATATTGAATTTAATAATTGAAATTAGGTAAATTATTGAATCTGAAACATCTAAGCCTGTTTAAAATAATTTGAAGGCTTATAAAATTTATAACGATGATACTGAAGATAATAGAATGGTTGGAATTAAATTTAAAGGTGATTTGTTCAGCTTTGAAATCATACCGTTTAGATTGACACTTAAAAATAGCCTTCCGAGGCACAGTCTCGGAATTCGACGAAACCAGTTCCATTAGATCCGTAATAGTTAGTTATTATCGGATTTCAATTTTCATAGAAATCGGAATTGTCGTTTGACCCTGGCAGCTCAAAACGCTTAGAACTATTTTAATCAATTTAATTTAAAATTGATCGTTTTCTTCTGTAACTCGCGCATACGATCAAATTAGCCTTCGAAACACGTTCCATCATGTTTGAAACACGGGTAAAACCTTATAATCGCCTAGCGGCATTCCTTAAGAGGAGTTTAAAATTTTAATTGGCGATTAACGAGATGTTTGAAGTTTTTAAATATAATAAAAAATTAAAACAAGTAGTCGTATTCAAGAAGCTATCCCAAACCTTTATCTATCCCCATTCCTTTCTCTAATCTAAAAAAAGGAGAAGATCGAACGTAAAAAAAATGAGGTGATGGCCGATCGATTTCGAGTTGAAGAAAAAGGGTTCGAGGCAGCTTCTTTGTTCTGCACGAACTCGAGCACGGCAAGGGCAGAGGATACGGGGGTGGTTCGCGATCTAGGGATTGAGTCGCGACGAGGGATAGCACGCTAGGGTTCCGTGTTCGTGGCGCGGCGGTGTTTGGGTGAAGCTCGAAGGCGTGTCGGCAAAGGGAGCAAGGTCGAGCAGCGATTGTGGACCGCATCGACGATTAGGGCCATGGTTCACTCGACGTCGACTGCGATGCTCGATTTCTGGAAGGATGGTGGCGTGTTCGAGATCAAGTAGCGAAGTTTTTTATCTGAAGGAAGTAAATCGTGGATAAATCAGGGTGTGGAAATCAGGTGAGTAATCTTCGATCGATTGTATTCAAATTTGAATCTTAGTTTGAATTGAAGTTTAAAAAAAATTGAATGAATGAAATGATGTTCTGATCTTAAGGTTAATTAAAATTTAATGAATTGAAATTCATTAAATTGTAAGGTAAATAAAGCGTAAATAAATAAGTTTATTAATTAATGATATGGATTAATTTATTAAACGATTAAGGTTTTCATTAAGTTTATGATTTGAATTAAGGTTATTAATCTAGGGAATTATTAAAAGGGGGATTTTTGATTTACAAAAGAAATTCATTTATATATAAAAAAATTGTTTAAGATTTTTTTTTGTTTAAACCCAACTTATTAGTTTCAAATAATTTACTGGTTAACTAAAATTATAAATGGGTAATAAATTATGCAATTAGTCAAATATTAACAAAAGCAAGCTATTAGTTTAAGGATCTTAAATTATGAAGAGACCGAGTTGAGATTGAAGTGAATTGCATAAAGCAAAGGTGAGTAAATCTCACTCTGTTGGGTTTTCTTTCATTTAAATTTAAATAGTTAAATTTAAAATAATTGGTTGAATGATTAAGTCAATTGGATATACACTGATGATGATGTGACTTGGTTTTGAATGATTCTAGAGTTAATGGTGGTTTGACCCGAAATATTGGGGTTTTAGATTGTTTTAAACTTCAATCATAAATAAGAAAATGTTTCCAAGTTAGTAAAGGCTTAATGATTTGTGATTCATTAGATTAGAAGGGTAATTTAAGTAGATAACTAATTAATTAAATTAATTAATGATTTGGGTTGATTAATTTAGTAATTAAGGGCTTGAATCAATTAATGGAGGTTGAAGATAATTAATTAAGTTTAATCAATTTAAAATATTAAACGGGTGGATGGTTAGGTAATTACTTAATGTAATTAATAAAATATAATTACTTTGTGAGATAAATCAAAAGATTACTCAAGATAATTAATTAAGGAGTAATTAATTTATCTAAAGAAGTAAATAAAAAGATAGTAGTTTCAAGTTGAGATTAATCGAGAATGATTAATATTATGGTTGAATTGAAGTAATTAATTTAGATTAGAACAAATTAAAATATAATTGGAAATCATTAATTTATATAATTAATGATGTAATTAAAAAATTGATTAATTAAGATTAATAAAAAAAATAGTGACTTATGAGAAATTAAATGATATAAGTGATTAAGAATTAATGTAATTAATATAGATAATTAATTTATGAAGTAATTAATTAATTTATGAAGT
This sequence comes from Allium cepa, assembly GCA_030765085.1. NCBI lineage: Eukaryota > Viridiplantae > Streptophyta > Magnoliopsida > Asparagales > Amaryllidaceae > Allium > Allium cepa. Next base: position 563,104,958 of record CM060938.1, read on the forward strand.
AATTAATTAATTTATGAAGTAATTTAGATTACTTATTGATTTTTGGTTAAGAATAATAAATATTTTGAAGTTAATTGATAATAATTTCTTAAATGAAATTGAAGGATAAATTAATGCAGGGTGATTAATTAAGATGAATAATGAAGGGTTGACTAATTAATGGATTTGGAATTAATTAATGTTAAATGAAGGAATCTAAGTGATTGAGGTTAGAAATTCAATTAGAATCAATTGAATTAATTTGAAAGTGATCAATTTGTTATGAATGATTGAATGTTATTGGATGCTTGAATGAGATGATATTCTTGATATGAAATGTTGAGTATTTCATTTTGATAATTTGAGTTTGGATGACACGAGTCTCGTAGAGGCCGTAGTCGGGTATTGGAAATACCCGAAACCACTTCGAATATTTTATAGATTGATATGTGAAATCTATATGCTGGAGTGAAGTGATTTATAGGAAATTGGACTATTTAAATCTAAGCCTTGGTACTTAGGAAATGGATGTATGGAATAAATGATGTCTATAACTAATTGTGGCTTTGTAAATTGAATCGAGTTACCCCAGGTTTTATATAAGTTGTTTGCTTTGGTATTTCATGTTAGTTGAGTTTACTCACGCTGGTTTCCAGCCTGACCCGGGTGTTACTTTGGTGTAATCCTCAGGTCAGACCGAGTATTACAGATTTTCAGGTAGGGACGTTTTGAAGCTCTGGAGGCGAGCTAGATGACAGGAACGTGTAGAGTATTTCCGCTGTATTATAATATTGTAAATTTGAGACATGTTGATTTGTATATGTCCAGTGTTGAATATTTGTGTAACTCTGATGTATTTGAATGTAATCGACATATATAGTATTCTTCTGTAAACTGATATTATTTATTATTATATTTTATCGCTGCGAATGTGAGATGTTGATGATTCTATTCTTCTTCTTCTATCTCTTCTTCTTTTTCATAACTATCTGGAATTTTTGGGTTCGGAAATTTCGGGTCGTTACATTTGGTATCAGAGCTGAAAGGCTAAGCGAGAACCTTGGCTCTGGTAGGAGTTACTCATTAAATAGAGTCCGTAGTACTCTAGAATGGGTTGAGTGTATATATATATGTATGTATATATATATATATGAGAGCGTACTTGTTATTTTCTTATATAAAGGTTTTAAATGATTTTATATAAAAGTATATTTTGATATATAAAGCAATATTTCATTCTAATAAATATTAAAGCGATTGGTTGTTAAATTATTGAAATTAAATTAAGAAGTAATATAATGCAACCAAATTGAAATCTTGAATTGGAATTAAATTAAGTAAAAACGGAAATACAACCAAATTAAAACTTAATTAACTGAAAATGAAATTCTAAAATTAGAATTCAGAAATTAAATTGTTAAAAAACTTTAAATAAATGTATGTTTGAAAAGGATTCAAACTGAAATTTTATCTTGAATTTATAGAAATAAGATTAAAATAAAATGGAATTGGTATCAAGATATGATTACCTTGAATGTTATCATAACTAGTTATTGTGTTTAATAATGACATATTTGTTATTAAGTATGCCAAATGAAGTACATTTATAAGATGAGTAGAACTTCTAAATTAAAGTGGGTTTTAAAATTGTGACGTTTTAAAAACCTAAGTCTAGAAACAATAAATTGTTTCAAAGAGTTAAAGAAATAGCAAATAATATAATTCAGACTATTTCGAATATAGTCATATTTTAAAACAAGAAATGTTTGGAAGATTTTTAAGGGATTTGTTTTGAAATTGAAATCAAGGGTGGTTTAAAAATTTAAAAGTAGCCTGGTGTGTAAAGGAAATAAATATGAAATTAACTCTAAGGTTGAGTTTTGAATTTTCCTTGTAATGTGATGTGAAACCCAAAGTGAAGCAAGTTTTAAACTTAAGTGGAAAGGTTATTAATCTGAAGGTTTAAAATTTGAATGGGAATTGGGATTAAATTCAAGCAGGAATTGAAATGATATGAAATTGAAGTGGATTCAATTTGAAATTAGTCCAAATTTATTTGAATAATTTGGAACTGTAAATAAAGTTGAATAAGTAAGAATCAAATGGAATTTGATTTGGAATTGGAAAGAAATTGGGAATTAATTTAACTTGAATTGGGAATAAATCAAGTCCAATGGAATTGGAGTTATTCAAATTGGAATTGGGTCAATTTAAATGGAAGTGGAAATTTAAATTGAATTGTTGGGGAAGTGAATAGTTTGACTCTGGACTATTTTCAATATAAATTGTTTTAAATATAAATTTATTCTTCCAAGCTATTAAATATATACAACATTTCTTTTTAAAGCTAACTTATTTTATATTTGTTTTACCATTATTTTTGAAACTATTTAACAATTGTTCAACTGTTTTATAAACTAATTACTATTTTTCAACTATTTCACAGATTAATTACTATTTTACAACTATTTTGCAATTATCTAAAATTTCTGAAACTATTTAGCTATTTCTCAACTATTTACAATTAGTTACCTATTTTATAGCTATTTTGCAAACTAATTATTATTATTCAAACACTTAATTATTTTTAAAATTTTCAAGCTATTTTCTAGATATAAACTGGTCGGAGTTCAAATTGTTATTGATTAAATACCCAACTGAGATAAGAATTGAAGTAATAATCCAAGGCAAATGTGAATAAGTGAATGAAAATTAGGAAATGTGGATAGAAAGAGAAATTGATTTGGGTAATAATCAATTAAAACAAATACGTAGGATGCACGTATATTATTCTATTCGCATAGTGATTTGATTCAGATTCGAGCACATAATTTCGAGATAATTTATTGATCCGAGTTGGGATTTTTCACTCGATTTTCGACGGTGAACCTGGATATGGATTGTTGATTGGTTCTGGATATTCTCTATCATAGTTATAACTATGTAAGGAGAATGACGATTTCTAATCAAGAAACCAGATCTGTGTCCGCACTAGGAAGTCGGGTGGACGATACTAGTTCGGAAGTGAAATTGTGTGATCGAGTGAGCGATCAGATTGGAATAACGTACGGATGATATGTGCACATCGTACGGATTTGAATGAAAGTGATATTGAAAAGTGTAATCAAATTGGAATATTTGATTTTGAGTAAACAAAGTTATATATCTTTGTTATATAAGATAAATCTCCTCTTGTTAAATCTATTGCCAGAAGAAAAGGATTTTTTTTGAAGGTGTTTGAAGTATGAAAGGAGTTTTATACGAGTTTGAAAGGATCCAAAGTTTTTAAAAATTATATATATCTGAATATATATATATATATATATATATATATAAAGGATCTTATGAGGATTTTGGAAAAGGGTTTTGGAAACCTTTGGATTTGGGAAGGCTTTTGATTTTTGGGTAAAATCAATATTAAAATTTGGAAAGCCTAGTTTGAGAATTATCGATTTTGGAATAATCGATTTTGTGTAAAGGAGCTTTGTATGATATCATACTAGGTGTATAATTTGAAAGATACTATATATGTATAGTATAAGGTGTTTTGATGATGGCTCTGGGAAAAAAGGTGCTCCCTTGAAATGAACTTCTCAGGAGTACCACCGGGTGGTGCTGCCTTAAGCCCCAAGGGGGGTTCTAAAGTTGATCCTGTGAGGATTCCGGACAAAACTAGTTCCTGAGGATTATGAGTAGTGTATACCATTGCGAAAGTCGTGTGTGCCGCTAAAAGCCAACAGTCTACGTTTGATTTTATATCCGTAGACTGCGACCTATGGTAACATTGCGAAAGTCGTGTGTGCCACTGAGAGCCGACAGTTTACTTTTGATTTTATATCGGTAGACTGCGACCTATGTAGAAGTGGAGAAGTTTCATTTGGACAGCAAAAATCAGAGGCCGCAGAGAGCCTGCAGTTACATGGACTTTTGCTGCGATGACAACGTAACCCTGAAATGTAACTGCGATCTGTCGTGGGTTCCATGGCGTAATGAGAGGTCGTGGAGAGCCTACAGTTACATGGACTTTTGCTGCGATGGCAACGTAACCCTGGAATGTAACTGTGACGATGGACGGGGGTGATGATTTCCAGAGCATTCTCACCAAAGATATTTCCTCTATTTTCAAAAACTGTTTTCGATATTTTCAATAAAATTATTTTCCAAGTATTTTCACTGGTTGTTGAAAACGGGTTTACCAAGTACTTATAGATTTTCAGTCTTACGCCTGATCAACGTATGACCGAATTTCTATAAGAACAAGGATGGACTAGTGGAGACATCGAGTTATAAGAAGTATTTCTTTTATAAAGAGCTATTTTATTAGTCTGATGTGAATTTAAAAGCATTTCTAAATTTTTTTAAATAAAGGTGTTTGAATTTTGGGGAAATAAAAGGAAATCCAAACTGGAATTTTAATGAAGTGATTTTGTAATTAAAATCGAATATTGATTTAGAAGTTGGAAATAAGCTAATTGGTTAAATAATTGTCTGATTGAGCATGTTAATAAAATTTAACTTTGGTAAATAAATGGATTGTAAATTAATAATGGAGTTTGGAAATGAATTAGAATTGTAAATAGAATTCGACTTGGATTTGATAATGAATTGAATAAGTGAAGATGCTATAAAAATAGAAATAAAATGGAGTTGGATCGAAATAGTGATGGTTTAAATTACAAATAAAATTCAAGTGTGATATGAATAATGTTTAATGAAAGTTACAAATAAATTGATATAAGTGAAGTTTTGTCATATGAAATTTATTTTTAATAAACATGGTTTGAATTGCAACAAAACCCAAGTGAATAGAAATAAAATTGAGAATGGCTTTGTATTAATAAAATAAATTCGAAAATGAATTAAGTAAGTGAATAAAAATTTAAATGGGTGAATTAATGGGTTAATCGAATTAAATAATAAATGGATGAAGTCTGCTTGAATAAAAATTAAAACAAAGTTCTAGTTGGTATTGGGTTATTAGAATGGAAGGTTATTAAATAAAAGGTTTGGGTTAAGTTATTTTTGGGAAATGGGTATTACTTTAAGCATTGAATATTGTCAAGCTCAATGAAATAGTTTTAAAATGAAACCAATGTGGAGATGAATGAAAGGCAATGTATGGTTGGTGAATAATTTGAAAAGGAATTAAATATAAAATGAGTTGAAATCAATTTGAAGTAGTTATAAACTAAAATAGATACTCTATTAAGTGAGTATCGCCGAATTTACATATAAATAATTGTCGTTTGACACAAACAAAAGTAATTAAAAATCTATGAATTGATAGGGATTAAATAAATTGGTTTTAGAATTAATCGAAGTGAATATGAGCTTGTTTGGATTAAAAATAAATTGAATGTAAGCACTTGAGTTGTAAACCATTAAAATTAAATGAAATGGCATATAAATTTGGTTGGAAGCAATTGGATTAGCCTTAAATCATATAAATCACTTATGGAAAGCGTTTTGATGCTTGTTGCTTATGATATACATGTGTTTAGCTATTGAATATAAGTGAAATGCTAATAGATTTTCTATATATGGCACTTACATATTTAAATTGAGTAAGTACAGGTACCGGGAAGCCGTTTGGCTGGATTTGGTTGCACTAATTGCTAAAATAAATAAGCCGCTTGCTTAAAATGCTAAATAAAGGTACGCCTACGCAATACAAAAAGGTGTTGGAATTTTGGGGAAATAAAAGGAAATCCAAACTGGAATTTTAATGAAGTGATTTTGTAATTAAAATCGAATATTGATTTAGAAGTTGGAAATAAGCTAATTGGTTAAATAATTGTCTGATTGAGCATGTTAATAAAATTTAACTTTGGTAAATAAATGGATTGTAAATTAATAATGGAGTTTGGAAATGAATTAGAATTGTAAATAGAATTCGACTTGGATTTGATAATGAATTGAATAAGTGAAGATGCTATAAAAATAGAAATAAAATGGAGTTGGATCGAAATAGTGATGGTTTAAATTACAAATAAAATTCAAGTGTGATATGAATAATGTTTAATGAAAGTTACAAATAAATTGATATAAGTGAAGTTTTGTCATATGAAATTTATTTTTAATAAACATGGTTTGAATTGCAACAAAACCCAAGTGAATAGAAATAAAATTGAGAATGGCTTTGTATTAATAAAATAAATTCGAAAATGAATTAAGTAAGTGAATAAAAATTTAAATGGGTGAATTAATGGGTTAATCGAATTAAATAATAAATGGATGAAGTCTGCTTGAATAAAAATTAAAACAAAGTTCTAGTTGGTATTGGGTTATTAGAATGGAAGGTTATTAAATAAAAGGTTTGGGTTAAGTTATTTTTGGGAAATGGGTATTAGTTTAAGCATTGAATATTGTCAAGCTCGATGAAATAGTTTTAAAATGAAACCAATGTGGAGATGAATGAAAGGCAATGTATGGTTGGTGAATAATTTGAAAAGGAATTAAATATAAAATGAGTTGAAATCAATTTGAAGTAGTTATAAACTAAAATAGATACTCTATTAAGTGAGTATCGCCGAATTTACATATAAATAATTGTCGTTTGACACAAACAAAAGTAATTAAAAATCTATGAATTGATAGGGATTAAATAAATTGGTTTTAGAATTAATCGAAGTGAATATGAGCTTGTTTGGATTAAAAATAAATTGAATGTAAGCACTTGAGTTGTAAACCATTGAAATTAAATGAAATGGCATATAAATTTGGTTGGAAGCAATTGGATTAGCCTTAAATCATATAAATCGCTTATGGAAAGCGTTTTGATGCTTGTTGCTTATGATATACATGTGTTTAGCTATTGAATATAAGTGAAATGCTAATAGATTTTCTATATATGGCACTTACATATTTAAATTGAGTAAGTACAGGTACCGGGAAGCCGTTTGGCTGGATTTGGTTGCACTAATTGCTAAAATAAATAAGCCGCTTGCTTAAAATGCTAAATAAAGGTACGCCTACGCAATACAAATAGGAAATATGAACTGTTTTGTTTTCCGACCGGGTGGGCCGATGTATATATATTTATATCTCTTGTCAAATTGCAAAAGCTCCTCCGTACAAAGGAGACTGCCAAAAAAATTCGAAAATTTTGGTAGTCAGAAAATTTTTGGGAGGAATTTTGTTAACGACAAAATGATTTCAAATTGGAAAATTAAAGTAAATTAATAGATAAAACTAATATGAATCAGTTATAAATGAAAGATAAAATTTAGTATTCAAAAATTAAAATAAACTGAATTCGTATGGAAATGGAAAAACTAAATTGAATAGAAGTAGATGTGAAAACTTCTGTAAGAAAAATGCATAAAATGATTTGAAAGTCATGATTGGACATTATTGCTAGGAAAGATATGCAGGTATTATAAAGGGAAAAGAAATTTTGGATTTGATTTCAGGAGATAATGTGAATTGCCCGACTAAAAGGTATGTATTTAAAATTTCTGTATGAAATTGGATTGAGTTTTTGATCTAGCCACTTGGCATTTTGTTTTCTTTTGGAATTTGGGATCCCGTAGAGGCATTTTGTAGTTGTACCGAGCTAGCCACGCAAAGGAGACACTGGCAAAAAATTTCGGAAATTTAGAGAGTTAGAAAATTTTTGAGAAAATTTTGATAATCCAAATTGGATTTAAATTTAAATTTGAATGGTTGAATAAGTAAAGTTATTTGTAAACAATGAAAGGTTTTGAAAGTTGGTTGAAGTAATAGTGAAACTTTAATAAAGAATATTTGTAGCAAGTTGATAAAACTGTTGAATTGTGGGTTTTAGGGAAAAATAAACGGGTATTGGACCATTCTTCCTAACTAGTAATTTCAGAGACGAAATTCTTTTAAGGGGGGAGGAATGTGACGACCTAGAATTTTGAACAATTTAAAATGGAATAATTAAATTGATTTTAAACATGTAAAAGTTAATTTTAACTTGAATTCAAGATATCAATATTTACTTGATAATTAAATCATTGAATTATATAGTTTAAATATTGAATTTAATAATTGAAATTGGGTAAATTATTGAATCTGAAACCTCTAAGCCTGTTTAAAATAATTTGAAGGCTTATAAAATTTATAACGATGATACTGAAGATAATAGAATGGTTGAAATTTAATTTAAAGGTGATTCGTTCAGTTTTGAAATCATATCGTTTAAATTGACATTTAAAAATAGCCTTCCGAGGCACAGTCTCGGAATTCGATGAAACTGGTTCCATTGGATCCGTAATAGTTATTATTATCAGATTTCAATTTTCGTGGCAATCGGAATTGTCGTTTGAACCTGGCAGCTGAAAACGCTTAGAACTATTTTAATCAATTTAATTTAAAATCGATCGTTTTCTTCTGTAACTCGCGCATACGATCAAATTAGCCTTTGATACACGTTCCATCATGTTCGAAACAAGGGTAAAACCTTATAATCACCTAGCGGCATTCCTTAAGAGGAGTTTAAAATTTTAATTGGCGATTAACGAGATGTTTGAAGTTTTTAAATATGATAAAAAATTAAAACAAGTAGTCGTATTCAAGAAGCTATCCCAAACCTTTATCTATCCCCGTTCCTTTCTCTAATCTAAAAAAAAGCAGAAGATCAAACGTAAAAAATAAAATAAAAAAATGAGGCAATGGCCGATCGAATTCAAGTCAAAGAAAAAGGGTTCGAGGCAGTCTCTTTGTTCTGCACGAACTCGAGCACGGCAAGGGCAGAGGATGCGGGGGTGGTTCGCGATCTAGGGATTGAGTCGCGATGAGGGATAGCGCGCTAGGGTTCCGTGTTCGTGGTGTGGCGGTGTTTGGTGAAGCTCGAAGGCGTGTCGGCATGGGGAGCAGGGTCGAGCGGCGATTGTGGACCTCATCGACGATTAGGGCTATGGTTCACTCGACGTCGACTGCGATGCTCGATTTCTGGAAGGATGGTGGCGTGTTTGAGATCCAGTAGCGAAGTTTTTTATCTAAAGGAAGTAAATCGTGGAAAAATCAGGGTTTGGCAATCAGGTGAGTAATCTTCGATCGATTGTATTCAAATTTGAATCTTAGTTTGAATTGAATTTTAGAAAAATGAATGAATGAAATGATGTTCTGATCTTAAGGTTAATTAAAATTTAATGAATTGAAATTCATTAAATTGTAAGGTAAATAAAGCGTTAAATAAATAAGTTGATTAATCAATGATATGGGTTAATTTATTAAATGATTAAGGTTTTTTTTAAGTTTATGATTGGGATTAAGGTTATTAATCTAGGGAATTATTAAAAGGGGGATTTTTGATTTAGAGAAGAAATACATTTATAAAAAAAAAATTGTTTAAGAATTTTTTTTGTTTAAACCCGACTTATTAGTTTCAAATAATTTACTGGTTAACTAAAATTATAAATGGGTAATAAATTATGCAATTAGTCAAATATTAATAATAGCAAGCTATTGGTTTAAGGGTCTTAAATTATGAAGAGGCCGAGTTGAGATTGAAGTGAATTGCATAAAGCAAAAGCGAGTAAATCTCACTCTGTTGGGTTTTCATTTATTTAAATTTAAAAATAATTGGTTGAATGATTAAGTCAATTGGATGTACACTAATGATGATGTGACTTGGTTTTGAATGATTCTAGAGTTAATGGTGGTTTGACTCGAAATATTGGGGTTTTAGATTGTTTTAAACTTCAATCATAAATAAGAAAATGTTTCCAAGTTAGTAAAGGCTTAATGATTTGTGATTCATTAGATTAGAAGGGTAATTTAAGTAGATAACTAATTAATTAAATTAATTAAGGATTTGGGTTGATTAATTTAGTAATTAAGGGCTTGAATCAATTAATGGAGTTTGAATTTAATTAATTAAGTTTAATCAATTTAAAATATTAAACGGGTGGATGGTTAGGTAATTACTTAATGTAATTAATAAAATACAACTACTTTGTGATACAAATCAAAAGATTACTCAAGAAAATTAATTAAGGAGTAATTAATTTATTTAAATAAGTAAATAAAAAGATAGTAGTTTCAAGTTGAGATTAATCGAGAATGATTAATATTGTGGTTGAATTGAAGTAATTAATTTAGATTAGAACAAATTAAAATATAATTGGAAATCATTAATTTATATAATTAATGATGTAATTAAAAAATTGATTAATTAAGATTAATAAAAAAATAGAGACTTATGAGAAATTAAATAATATAAGTGATTAAGAATTAATGTAATTAATATAGATAACTAATTTATGAAGTAATTAATTAATTTATGAATTAATTAAGATTACTTATTGATTTTGGTTAAGAATAATAAATATTATGAAGTTAATTAATGATAATTTCTTAAGTGAAATTGAAGGATAAATTAATGCAGGGTGATTAATTAAGATGAATAATGAAGGGTTGACTAATTAATGGATTTGGAATTAATTAATGTTAAATGAAGGAATCTAAGTGATTGAGGTTAGAAATTCAATTAGAATCAATTGAATTAATTTGGAAGTGATCAAATTTGTTATGAATGATTGAATGGTATTGGATGCTTGAATGAGATGATATTCCTGATATGAAATGTTGAGTATTTCATTTTGATAATTTGGGTTTGGATGACACGAGTCTCGAAGAGGCCGGAGTCGGGTATTAGGAAATACCCGAAACCACTTCGAATATTTTATAGATTGATATGTTAAATCTATATGCTGGAGTGAAGTGATTTATAGGAAATTGGACTATTTAAATCTAAGCCTTGGTACTTAGGAAATGGATGTATGGAATAAATGATGTCTATAACTAATTGTGGCTTTGTAAATTGAATCGAGTTACCCTAGGTTTTATATAAGTTGTTGCTTTGGTATTTCATGTTAGTTGAGTTTACTCACGCTGGTTTCCAGGCTGACCTGGGTGTTACTTTGGTGTAATGCTCGAGTCAGACCGAGTATTACAGATTTTCAGGTAGGGACGTTCTGGAGCTCAGGAGGCGAGCTGGATGAGATGAACGTGTAGAGTATTTCCGCTGTATTATAACATTGTAAATCTGAGACATGTTGATTTGTATATGTGCAGTGTTGAATATTTGTGTAACTCTGATGTATTTAAATGTAATCGACATATATAGTATTCTTCTGTAAACTGATATTATTTATTATTATATTTTATCCGCTGCGAATGTGAGATGTTGATGATTCTGTTCTTCTTCTTCTATCTCTTCTTCTTTTTCATAACTATCCAGAATTTTCGGGTTTGGAAATTTCGGGTCGTTACAGGTGGATCGCCCAGATCCATCCATGATCTTAATGACAGCCGTATCTGCCGTAGTTGATGGAACAGAGTTCAAAAATTCACTGACAAGGGATCCAACCTATGGATCCAGGGGAGTTTTATCATCAGGACGAAGGATTTCTGCGATTAGAGATTGCAAATGTTGAAAGAGAGGAAGGAGAGGGAGTTAATTGTATGTGGTTAAAAGCGGAGATCTGCCCGGAAAGGATTCAGGCAAAGACAAAGGGTAACGAAAAGCCGAAGATAACGATGATGGACGATAGCGACCACGAAAAGAACCGAGATTCACCTCTTATATGGAGTAGAATGAAACTTTGGTATGGATCTACCAAGACACCAAGGGGCAGGTTCCTTATCGAAAGCAAATAAGGATGGATCCGACCAACAAAGAGAGGAAATCAGACAAGTACTGCTATTCCATGAGTTGAGCGGCCATAATACCAATGATTGTCGGCACTTGAGGGATGAGATAGAATGGCGTATTCAGAATGACATGCTATTACAGTACGTGAGGAGGTGAACCGTGACGGTGGAGCAAGAACGACCACCAGCTTCACCAACTGTGAACGGCTCGGGATCGAGGCGTCAGCTTGTCGTCAACTGATTGAAATAACAACGAATAAGTGACAAACTCCACACCAACACGATTAAGTCATTTACACATGTACATGATCACGAACGATCCTCAGGCATGCTTTGATACGACTATCAACCGCATCAGTGTCGGTGTTTGCACTTTGACGTCTTTGTTTTGCTTTTGTTTGCTATTTCTTATATTTGGACTTGGTTTTGTTGGATATTATTGTTGAAAGACTCATTTTGAATGAAAATCCGCTACTTGTGATGGCATAACGGCTACACTTACACATGTATGGGGTCGCGAATGGTCCTCAGGCATGCACTGAGATGGCGATAAATCACCATAACAAACGATTTAGAAATTTACTCGAACGTGAAATCTAACATAAATGATACTATGTCCCCACCAGGCATACATAATTCGCCTCGAACGGCACCCGACCGCGAAAGGTCACAACTCACCTCGAACGGCACCCGACCACGAATGGTCACAATTCACCTCGAACGGCACCTGACCGCGAATGGTCATAATTTGCCTCGAAAGGCACATGACCGTGAACGATCACAATTCGCCTCGAACGGGACCCGACATCGAACGGTCACATACTACCCCAAATGCCATACGATCTCGAATGGTCATCGTTCACAATCAGGTAAGACTATCAATCTCTTTTACAGGTCATCAACAGGATACGAACGTCCAGCCTATGTCACTATAAAACACACTTTCCTATCACAAGCCATGTTTTGGGAGGCAAAGTGTTAACCTTCCTTTGGGCAAGGCCACACGCATGCAGATTTAACCCTATCAACTAGATAAAGGTCGAAGTTGGATTTCAGGGGTAACATGCATAAAAATGGAGCCAAAATATAGCATAGTCGGTGAATAAACAACACAATATGTCCAAAATATAGTTTCGACAAAGGTCGAGTCATTTTAGGTTTCTTGGAATTTGCTCTGAGTCATTTCCCTTTTTACTTCGAGTTTCCAGGCAGTTTTCTTCGAGTTAGGGAAGGATCTACCTCCGATCTTCAATAGGCTAACCCACTCGCCGATTACTTCGAGTCTACACAGCATCTGCTTCGAGCCGTTGGGAGGTCTACTTCGGGCCGAGAAGAAGATTACTTCGAGTCGTGGCCATGAATCGATCGGTAGCCTAGGTCCTCATCAATTTCGTATCCATACTGTTCGCATCTACCTGGTTCGTTTCCATCAAGCGCCGATGGCTTACTTCATATCGATCGCTAACCACCTCTCTTCGTATCTATCATGTACCCATCAGATCGTATCCATCGCGCCTGCCTTAACTCGTATAATTCGCTTGGGGGCTTTTCGTGTCGATACCACCAATATACAACACGTATCGCTCCTCCTCTCAAGAATTCATATCGATCGGTTAAAGATCGATAAGAAGCGTGCATCCTATGAACGATACGAAATGACATTCTTCCATCGATACGGAATGCTCAAGAACATATTGATACGAATAGGAATAGGATTCATCGATATGAAGTCAATTGAAGCTAGTTCGTGTCGATTCCGTTTGTATAATTCGTGTCGATCGACCTACGATCAATACAAACAAGCAACCGGACGATCGATACGAATAAGCATTGTCCACCGATACGAAATGATACACACTAGATGGATACGAACAAGGTAGCACCTACCGATACAAACAAGGCCAAAAAGGGTAGAAGACTCGGTCAGTCGGCGGAAAAAGTGGATCAATCCTAAAGGTTAGCGCTACGTCAATTGGCATCACGTGCTGAATCACCGATGCGAAATCATCGATACGAACAACATCGTTACGAAGAGAACGGCAACCGAAAAGCCTAAACTTGCATCAATCATAACTCACAATCTATAAGTCCAAATTTCACCAAATTTTCACAGGAGCTTACGTACAACCCAAAGAATGTTCGTGCTAAATTTCGACTCGATTGGATCAAACCTTGATCGATATGAAATTCATTCGTATCGATCACAAACCGAATGCTGATGACATGGGATCTATCATGTGGGCCCACTCACTTGCAAGAAGAGGTCTCCCGAGATTTGAGCGAGATATTTGTATCCTACGTCTATAAAAAATATCCCAGAGTCTACAGAAAAGCGACTTTTGGCTCTTCTACGTCCATACTCTGCCGAAACCATTTTTGTACTCAAAGATCACTGTTGTACTCGGAACCCACTGTTGTAATCCGTTGTAACCAGTTGTAATCAGCAAACAAACATCAATAAAACCACTAATTTCAAAGTGGACGTAGACCGGATTGCCAAACCACTATAAACCTTGTGTTCTTTCCTGCTTTCTTCTTTTTTATTTTACTGTTTCTTCACTTTTACTATCTACATTATCTAGATCTAAGATCTGTGTGTGAATTTTGTCGATTTGTGTGTAAACACTGGTGCTTTCACAGCTATTGGGTGTTTGTGACCAATTTTGGTGCTAACAGTATCCAACATTGGAAAAACTAAAACCAAAGCATGAGTTGGAGCCAATCCATTTGGGTCGCACCCACTAGGATATGTTCGCATTCATCCAGAGTAGTCGATAGCATGCATGCATTGATGTGAGTATATTCAGATGCCTGTGAAGTTGACGGGGTCCAACATGGAAGTTCCTGAGAGTAATGCATGTGCTCTCTAGTATATTTTATCTAGAGGTATACTTTTGTTGATGGGGAGAGCACCCTCCTAGTTATGTTGGATAAATTCAATTTCCTTGTTCCTATGTCAAACCTTGGGATTAATCTTTCCTTCTGTGTGTTTCGTCAATCCAAGACGATTTGTTACTCATTTAAGTGTTTCTACCCTTTATCAAAATTGACTAAAACCAAAGCAAGAGCGAGGTCGAGTTATGTGGGATAATTTGTATTAGGATATCTTCATATCTACTCGAGATTAGATTCAGTTGTATGCTTCAAAAATGTGAAATACTCAAATAATCAGTAACCGTTGGTGAGGTCTGACTTGGAGTTCCCGAGAGCCATCGTAGTTCTTAAGTATATTTCTAGAGGTATACTTTGGTAGGGGGAGCATCCTCCTAGTCATTTATTGGAAAATTCCTTTCCTTGTTGTTGAATCAAAAATCTTTGAATTGTTTTCTTAATTGCACTGAGAAGTGATTGCAGTTCTTCTCGATATTTAATTATCTATGTCTATTCAAGTTTGGATTTTCTTATCTATGATGATTTATTCTTGTTTGGATTGTTATTCTAATTTGTTTTTCATTTCTTCATCTTTGAATATTGTTTTTATAAGGTAAAACCCTGTTCTACGTTTAGTGGCATGGTCTTAGAGAATTATTATATATTCACCACATTGCTTGAGTTTCTCATGTTGGTATTTCCAGGCTGATCCAGGTGTTATTTTATTATAATTCTTAGGTCAGACCGACTATTTTTCGAGATGGTTGTCCGGACATGGAGCTTATGGAGTAGAGCTGGATGTTCAACTATCGTAATATTTTTATTTCCACCGTATTATTTATACCTATCAGCAATTGTAGGGTTAGAAACTTATAACTGTCCAGCTGGTAAAGTTTTGTTTCCAACTCTAATGTAAATTATATGTTGGAATGATAGTTTATACTATCTTTATTATATTATTTGTTATCAATTCCACTATGAGATTCTATTTCCCATGTTCTTTGCTTTTTTCCTTTTATTTACCCTAAGATATGCCTTTCTAGCAATTGAATGTTCATTTGAATATCATGGATGTATTCGTGTTAACTTTCGAAGGTCAAAAATGTGGCTCGTTACATAGCCCATCATTATAAGAGGAGTATGAAGGCCATCAATATCGCATGTCGCAAGATGCCAGCAAGAAGGCTGTATGGTTCATTAATGGTGAATACTGCTCCTCTTCAATGCTGCTTAATTCTAGTGTCGCATCTCTTCAATGCTGCTTTCATTCAATGCCGCTCCTCTTCAATGCCACTTCCTTTTAATGTCTCTTCAATGCCACTTTCATTCAATCTTGCTCCTCTTTAATGACACTTCATGCTAATACCATATCTCTTCAATGCCACTTTCATCGATGTCATGCTCTATTAATATCGTCTCTTCTCAATGTTGCGTCCTATCAATGCCACGCTCTATCCACATCACCTCCTATCGTTGCCACATCCAATCAATGTCGGTTCATGGTAATGCCATCTCTTATCAACGTCACTCATCACCGATGCTGCCTCCTGTTGTTACCACCTCCCATCAACGTTTCTCATCATCAATGCCGCCTCCTATTAATGTCGCCTCTTAGTAATGTTGTGTCGTTCCTTGGTGATATCGCTCTTCATCACCCATTAAAGGATGCGGCAGGTCTTCAATGCGACATTGATAACAGATGTCATCAATGTCCATGAAACTACCGAGACAGAAATGATGCCGCAAGTTTATCAATATCGAAGATTAACGAAGATGAAGTATGAGGCCTAGCACCACTAATATGGCTGTTGATACAAAGAGTTAAATATGCTGAAGGTGACATAAAGCAGCCATGCCGAACCACTCTACCCCTATAAATATGGACTTAGAGGCAACAAGGATGGGGCAATCATTTCTTTCCTCTCCTTTTTAAATTAAATAATTTTAACCCTAAATTGAATTGGGAAGAAAGTTGTTTTGATTGTAATTATGATGAAATTATATGAAAAAGGACTTGAATATGCCTATTACCTTGATTATGACATGAACATGCATATGGTAAAGCTCATTGGACGTAAAGCTTGTCGGAATTTTTTATAAATCATATGGGCTTCGTCTAGACTAGTGGTGATATGTATAATCACTGTCTTGCTACCTACATATGGACATAGGACTATGAACTAAGAGGATTGCCTATCTAATCCATGAACATTCTTAATGGGCTATCACACATATTTAAGACTTATTCTTTTATCTCCTTTGAATATCTGGCATGGATTTTCGAATGTCTCATTCCAAAAGAATGTATAAGCTTTCGGCCAACTTGTTCCAAAAGACTACATGAGCTTTCGAATTCCTCGTTTAAAAAAAGTCCGTGGGCATCAAAAAGAAATTCTTCAATGACATCATCTTGTATTAGGATTTGAATGCTAAGCCAAATCTTGATCTCTTAACACCATTTGGTCAACACCAACTAAGCCTTGCCTATTCGTGTCATCAAGCATGGTAAAATCCAGCTTTGGCTCATCATACTTTGCATTATGGGTGTTATACCGATTTTTAGGTTAATAGGTAATTATTTATCAAGCTTACATTTCTTTTCAAATTATATAATTACAACATCCTTGATCTTTATTTAACATTATTCAGGATATTTAATTGGATAGGTTAAATAGAATAATGTAGATAGTTAAGGAGAATGAGATTTGAACAATTTTAGCTCGTGCCTTAACGAATTAAGTAAAGAGATTGTTTTAAGAACTTATCGTATAAGAGAATTGATGAGAGGGGCAAAACAGGTAGATCTATCTTTCACTTCATAAAGTCTCTCCCCTTCATATCATTCTCATTTTCACAAAACATAAACAACTAAAGAAAAGCAGGCAAAGACCAACCATTCTTAAGGGAGAAGTCATGAAATTTAAAATGGGAATTCAAGAAAGGAATTAAGAGAAACTAAAGCAACATAAACCTCAACTCCAACATTTTATTTTAAGGTAAATAATAAGATTTCATCCCTATTAGTTGTCTTTAAATTCGAATATGGGTAATACACGAATTGTTTTGATAGTTTATGCCGTGTTTGATTGATTGATCTTGTTCGGATAGAACAATGAGTTATGGAAATTTTTATGAAATTATTTAAATGGGTTTTAAGGGTAAAACCTAAGTTTTTATTCTTCAAATGATTCGAAATTTTGATATGAGGTGTAAAATGATATTTTGGAGAATGTTTTAATTTTATAATTTTTCAAGTTATATTAAATATTTTATGAATTTTCCAAGGAGGAAATTGGGTTAATTTCGTGTTTTACTTATTAAAATTAATTAAATATGATTTTTGGTTTTGAATTTTTATATGATGATGAGTATAGTATTTTGCAATTTCTGTGAATTTTTTTGATTTTTCCCAACAAGTTCCGAATTATTGTGAATTTTGTAGCATAAAAAAGCATTTAAAAGGATAATTAATCAAGGATATTAATTAGTTTGGTTCATGTTTTGGAATTTTAAAAATGTATGGGGTAGTAATTTCTTAAATCATCGTTAAAGAGATTGTTTTATCCAATAGGAATTGGACAAAAATTAAGGTTTGGTGAAAACAATTACTTTTGTTAGTAATAAATCGGTTTTACCGATAATTACGATAATGTCTTGCCACATGTATCCTCTTCGAGCCTATAGAAGAGCCGCATCCTTGGGTGTCGAAGTCGAGGTGAAAGGAAGCATAGGATAATTACTTCGACAACTATGGAATGCTTTCGAGTAGATCGAAGTCGACCTCGTTGACAATTTGTGACGACCCGCCCTTCTTCTACCAGAAAGACGTATCATCATTAAGAAGAAAGGGATAGAAATAGAAAAGAAAGAGAAAGAAAGAACAACAACATCGAAATCTCACAGCGGAACGAAACAAAATATAATATATCACATAACTATTACATAGTTCTACATATATCAGAGTTATACAATATCAATACACATGACAGTCATACATACATCTATTACTATATACATCAGAGGTACAGTACATATCAACTAACACAGCGGAACTACATAAATAGCTATATACGTCTGGAAACTCCTGCTCCAAGCTCCTCTAGAAATCAATTCCGAAACCTATCACTTGGCTACTCATAAAAATTTGAGTACCCAAGAGTCTATGAAAAATAAAATATAAACTCCGGGTTAGACATGGGTCTGGTATGAGTAAACGGTTTAAAGTTGTTTGACTTTGAAAACATTTGAAAATAAAGGTATTACGTAAGACTCCCCACAAATAAATACGGGTAAGTTTTTACCTTATGCTAACCAAAACATTTCATAGGAAATCCAGTGATATTATAATAGTGTCTAGGGTTTTCAAGTAAATAGAAGATAGCCGAAATTGTTACATCTATTAAATTCCAGCTACTAGCTACAAAAGTGGGTAATACAAATCAAAACCGTAGGGTCTCGTAGGGAAAATGGATTTCCAACAATGGCAGGGCTACTGGAGTACCTCCCGTCACTTACGGGGCCTAGATCACCGTACCGAGGATCACTTCCGACCCCCTACAACATAAGACCGGAGCCATTCCTTACTGAACAGTCCCGAACAAGATAAACCCCGCGGTTATTGCTAGAAACCGCCCACACAGTCGAAATGAAAAGGGACATCTAGACAAGGGAAATATCTTGTCCTGCTTGGGCATGACCCACCTAACCTTGCTGCATCTCCCAGCCATCCCGGTTGATGAGGCTTGAGGCGGCGATTACCTTTACAGAACATATTACTTAGAATGCTCATCATCCTCCTGACGATGTGCTGAAAGAATTCAATCCATACAAGTTCGTTCCGGGTTCGAACGAAACCGAAGGCATTATCTCGTCACACTCATTTTGGAATCACCCTCAGAGTCAACGACGATAACCCTTGCATTCTGAAACACCATCTCGACCACCATTTGATAAGTCATGACCTATCGTTTAATTTGGATCGATGTGGTTTTCGGAGAATCAAAATTGATTCTTCCGATCCTGGTCTCATCGAAATCCAAACGCCATTTTAAAGGCCAAGTTGTCTAATTAACTTAACAGTTAAAACAATTTAAATTCAACAATTGAATTAACATTGCATTTATCACAGATAAAACATATACAAGCATCATAGATATAACATAACATATCACAGAGCATCACAGAATATCATCACATAAATATCACAATAAGATTCAATATAACAATTCCACAAGCAGTCATCTTTAAGTCTTGTTTATAATTAATTCAATTTATAATTAATTATCTGAGAGTTAATCACTTAACTCTGTTTAATTAATCATTAATTAATTACCTATTTCATTTCAAATTATCTAATTAATGATTTCTTAATCAACTATTAAATCTTAATTACATTTTATTTCACACTATTAATTAATTACTTCCTTACTCAAGTGATTTAACTTTAATTACTTATTTAACCGTTCCCTGATCATTAATCAATAGCTTTAATTTTTTTTATAAAACTTAATCTCTAAATTATTCTCTGCTAATTCCTTAATTAATTACTTCTTAATTAAATTACTTGATTAACTGCCAATTAATCGTTCATAAATTAATTTAAGTAGTTAATTACTCATTTATTTCTTACAATCTATTACTAATTACTATGGAAAAGTAATTATTCTTACTTGCTTCCTAGAGACAATTCATTTAATTTTAATTACTCAATGTAGTTAACCCTTAAAAGTTCTCCTTAAATTTAAATCATTTATTTATTAACGACAAACTTAAGAGTTAATTAACCTTTATATTAAGCTAAATAATTTTCTAAATTAAAATAATTGAAGTGTTTAAGAAAAGTCGTTAAGCTTTTGATTACAATAATTAAAAACTTGAACAAACTCTTAGATTAACCCTTAAACATTTCTAAACTCAAAATTACTCAACTTTACATCACCGCAAAACTGCAGTTTGACCAACCCGAGGCTTCCCAGGTGAACCCGAGACCTCCCCTTCGTTGTTCTCGAGTGCTACTTCGAGCTCCACCCTTTTTGCCGCGTCACCCCTGATACATCATCCTCCATTTTTTTTATTAGTAAGTTAAAATTATAATCTGAGTAAAATGAGCATCAGGAAATTACCTTCGAACTCGACAAACTAACCCGAAGCTTTCTCCATATTCGCTCGAGCAAATTCACGCGATGGCCACGGCAGTTTAACCAGACATCCTATCGCCAACGTGCACGTGCACGTTGGCTCGCCTCACTTCCGGTGACCCACTCTATCACCCACAAACCCCAAACTCCCTCTAAATCGAAAATAAAACCCAATTTCCTCAAATTAGTCGAAAAACAAAATTCACCTGTAGCACGAACCGGCTACACAAACGCACCGCCGACAGTCATCACGTACTGCCATCATCCACCACCAGAGGCCAAACTACTTTGTCAACGCCACGTCCAGACCCTCCTTGGTCTTCTCCCAAACCCGCGTGACACTCGGTCAATTCATGGAGATGAAAACTTTGATTTACAGAACATATAAATTTAAGAACCCAAAACCCTACTTACACCTCGACCTCAAGATCCTTGCACTGGAAAAATTATTCGACATTTTTCCCATGTTAATTCATTTACAAGCTTGCTTCATATCAATTTACAACAATTAAAATTTACCCGATCATACAAAATTGACAAAAACCCATTTCAGCTTCCTTTAAAAACTGCTCTTGTGATCTCTGCTTAAAAATCAAAATTTTTATATTAAAAATCCTAACTATGTATATGAAATCAAAATATGTTATTGTATTCCTAAATTTAAACATTCGAATTTTTTTGACTTTGAATTCCTTTTACCTATAACTTGAATAAACAGTGTTTATAAAATACTGTTAAACTATAACAAGGTTGCAGGCCTTTAATTCAAGATAAACAACTTAAATTAGCAATCATACCAAAGTTCAAATCATTTATATGAAGAAGTATTTACAAATTTTCCTGCTTTGCTTTGTTCAGATACTCAACATTCTGAAGAACACTATATATGTTACCAGAGCAAAAGAAAGTACTCAGGGATACTTATTTAAGCAGATATCAAAACTCATACCAATTGTAAGCTAAAGATACTAGTTTAAATTGAAAATAGGTAAGTTTACTCACAACAATATGTGTTGAACAGAAAGCAATTTATTGGAAGGCTGCAGATCAATTTCTGAACACCTCACTGCCTTGATAACTTGTTTGAAAATATAAGATGATGTTCGTTTTTTTTTCCAGGTTAGCTTCCTAAATTTTTAAACGAATACTATAACATCATGTATATAAATAGAGGGATTTGAACAGCTGTAGGTAATACTGGACAGTTTTTCCTGTATTGCCATGCTTTTTATTGGCTAAGAATTATATACTGCAGAAGGAAATTTTCTCAGAAATTTCGACTGCAGTACTTTGCTTGAACAAGATGTTGTGCTAATAAATGCTTATGCTCTCATTTATGATAGCATGTTATTAATGGTTTGCTGATTTCTGTAATTTGTACAAAGATATTTGTATTATTGATGAAATGGATGCTTGTTTTCTTATGCATATAAAATCTTCACAGCAGCAAATATATTTAATTTGTTTCTTTGTCTCTTGTATACTTAATTTACAAAGCATCTTTGTTATAATATTTTTTTCAAGATTTGTATTGTATAAATGAGTTGTTACAGGTTAATGTTTAGGCTACTGACCTTATATATTTGAGTAAACTTTTTTTTATAGTCATTGTTAGTTTTATTTTATTTGTATTGTTCATGTATGATTATTATGGTTAATTTTTTTAAATCTTATCCTATTAGTAATTTAAATCACCAAATCTTTGATACTTGTATTTTATCTTTCTAGTTATAACTTATGTTTGCATATTTATATCTTTAGTTACATCTTATATTTTATAATTATATGTTATACTTATGTTCATAATTATGATTTATACTTGTCTTGTATGTATATGTTTATAACCATTTATATTGTTTTATACTTAAGTTTTAAATTTCCATATTTAATACCCATATGATTATTATTTAAAGCTCTACAATTAGATATACATACATATATTATCAAATATGAAAATATTGAAACTTTTAATTCAATAAGAAAGATTTTGTTTTAAACAATTTTAAAGATTTTCTTTACAATCACATGCATAACTGGTAAATGATTGAGATCTCATCAGTTTATAAATTGAAAAGCTTGTATTTCATTTAAATTAGAGTAATTATTATTCATATGTATATTTATCAGATGTAAACAAAGTAAAGTATTTTAATTCAATTATATAAAAATAAATTTTATTATAATATTATCAAAGATTTATTTTGAATTCCCAAAGTCCAATTCCCCTTTTAAAATACAATTTAAATAAACAAATTGACAGTATTTCCAAATCATAATCATTTTAATATGGTCAATTTACATTTTATTTAATTTAGACTAAACATTTATTAAAATAAACGGGGCCAAAATCCAGGGTCGTTACATAATTTAGTATCAGTGGCATTGACCC
This sequence comes from Allium cepa, assembly GCA_030765085.1. Taxonomy (NCBI): domain Eukaryota; kingdom Viridiplantae; phylum Streptophyta; class Magnoliopsida; order Asparagales; family Amaryllidaceae; genus Allium; species Allium cepa. Next base: position 563,127,956 of record CM060938.1, read on the forward strand.
CTCGTGTTTTACCTATGTCAAAGCCGCACCATTTCGCCTACGTTTTTAAGTAGCATTACATACTAGTGTTTAAATTGCTTTCAAAGTCATCTAGATCAAAGGGTAGTGACGTTGCATGTCTTTTCTTCGACTTTATATACAAAGTGGCATAATAGCTGAAGTAAGTTAAGTATAAGGTTTTAAATTGGCAACGTTAGTCTTGATTCCACTATTCATCAAGGTCGATGACATTATACTATTTCGCAACGCTGCCACACTTCTTCGTTTTAACACCGGAGAGGCCTTCTTTTCATGTGAACTAAGATGGTTTTGAAGAGGCAAATCGACCTATGTTCTAGAGGGTTATAGACCCTATGTTTTCGGTAGTTAGTCATTGCTATGTAAAATCCTTAACTTTGTTTTAAAAAGGTGGATAACCTATATTACATAAGGGTTGATGATCCTATCTTTGACATAAATTTTTTTACTTAAAAAAGGAATTTCAAGTTTGTCTTCGAACTTGGATAGAGGCCAATGTTGTTTCAATACCGCATGTGTTATATTCTAATTCACTAATGGCGGAGAGCCTGTTGTTTTATGACGTTGATTTTAAGCATTGGAAATACCAATGCTATTTTGATTATAAATGTCGACATTATTACTAGGGACACCAAAGTAGATTAGTTTCAACAAACCAAATGTTTTATTAGTGCTACTTTATCATTGGGGATACTAATGTATTTTCTTAAATGAGTTTGACGCTAATCATTGCAGATACCAATGTGCTTTGCTTTGAAATGTTAGAACTTTAAAGGGAGATAACCTGATTGGGGATACCAAAAGATATAGGTTAAACATATGGCTAACATGAATTAAATTGTTAAATGATGGGTTCATATGCATCTTACAAAAACTATGGGATATGAGATGGATAGTCCATATCATTCCAGAGATGGATAGTCTATATAAGGATAATGAAGGGTATATAGTCATCCTACGAAAACTATGGGATGTTGATGGATAGTCCACATCATTGTGAATTAAGCGGATTATATGTGATGGATAGTCCACATAATTTAAACAATGGAACTATATGTGATGGGTGGTCAATATGTTAGGTGATGGGTAATCCAAGCAATAATTGCATTTGAGATAGATAGTCTACATAACTATGAATATGTTTAAATGTGAGATGTGTAGTCCACATAATTTGCAACGCCCCGCCTTTTTGTACACTTTAAATCGACGATAAACCACACACGTCTGACTTAAACCATACAAAAGAGCGGATTGTTATGGGGTAAATAAGAAAAAGCAAGGAAAAAAAACAAAATAGAATCTTGCAGCGGAATGATAAAATATAATAATCAAATAAACAGTCCATGAAGCTGTTTTACACAAAACATTTGATTATATTTATACAATACATATCAGAGTACACATACCAGAGAATAATAATTAATGCAGCGGAATTAAATGGTGTAGTGGAATAATATTGTAGATAATAGTAATACAAATCTTCGTCTTCGTCCTCCAGAATAAAATCTTCAAATCCTAAAACGCTTGAACTGACCCGAGCGAATTAAAAGGACAAAACACTCGAGTCAGAACTAAAATATCTTATGAAAGTTAAATCAACAGGAATAAATATGAGTGGAACGGCGTCAGAGATGTTTACGGAATTTGACATCTCCTATCCAGTGTCTAATGTGAGTGCAGCAACTTAAGAGATGCTAGGGATTCACATCTCCTAAGGATCCGTTGAACTGTTTACTATGTAGTAATATTTTGCCATTACAATAGTGTTTAATAGTAAAATAAACTTACTTTTTTCATAGCATTAAGGGGTTACCTATATCGCCCTTAACACGTAATACTCCCAGTAGTCCATCCAATATCATAGTCCCTCTTGATCGGAAAGCCACCAGAGGAAACCACACGGGCTATGAGAGAAAACCAAACTCGTACAAGGCGCGCTAGGGTAGGTGACATGGCACAACTAAGCAATGCCATGGTAGATATACCAATTACGCTTCCGGGTCGGTGGTAACGCGTAGCACGTAGCTACCGCCCACCTCAAGCCACACCCCTAAATCAAAAATCAAAAGTGGCCATCGAATCAATCCAAAGTCAGAGTATAATATCGAAGGGATGTGTCCGATAAAAGGTGCTACCTTCTTAACCCGTCAATCGCTCCTATTTTATCCACCTTATGCCAACTCACGGGAGTCGGGTCCACGTATTTACCTCAAAGGAAACGCCGCCACCATCCAACTTCATTCTGGAATCTCCACCGCGTACACGGTTGTTAAAGTGGTTTACAGAGTTGGCAGGGAGTATGACAACTTCCGATCCCGGTCTCTTCAACAACCAAATGTTATTATAACACCGCGGTCATTTCAAAATAATTTATACTTCAAAACCAGAATATAATATCCATTTCAAAACCATATAAATACGATGTCATTTCCATTTTAAAACCAAATCCATACGATATTATTTTTATAAAAACCCAAAAATATATATCATTTTATTTCAAATATATCCTTTTCAAAAATCATAACATTTTCAACATTACAACACTTCGAAATCAAAATGCTAAAAATATAACCCTTTCAATTCATACTACCTCGAAACTCATAACTTCCACCACTGATGTGATTTAAATATTTAAAAAACTTTATATAACCAAAATAGCTTCTTTAATTTTCGCAAATAAATTCCAAAACAACCCAAATTTCTAGATTTCTAAATTTAATATATTTCAAAACTTAAATATTCAATATTTCAAAACTAAATTTTATAATTCATTTATATACAAATTTCACTTCTACTATTATTTGGTTTTGAAATATTTTCTTACTAAAACCAATATCCTTTAAATAAAACTTCAAATTTCAAAACTGAATATTCCTCAATTTATTCACTTAATCACCTTAAACCCGAATTAAGTAATAAAACCATATTCTTTTAAATTAAGCTCCAAATGGATTCTTATTAAATATAGTTCTTAATTAGATAAAATCTCAATCAATTTCAAACTATCTTATCAACCTTGATTTATAAAAATCAATATAAACTCTATATTAAAATATAGTTTAAGTAAATCCTTATCCATATTATATTTTAATAAAATCAAACTTTATTTTTAAACTTATTTTATACTTTCACTACAACAAAAAGACCCTACTATAGCGCCCGAAAAACGCTATTAAAGGATATTATAGCGGTTCGATAAACGCTGTATAACGACATGTGATTAAAAACAACCAACATTAGATAGCACAAAAAAGCGCTTTAAAAATTGTTACTTTCATAGCGCAAATATTGCGCTATGTTATTTATTTTTATAGTGGCAAAATAGGCGTTATTAATTAATATCACAGCGCTATTAGCCCGCTATGAAATTCGTTATTAGCCACAAAATACTTTTTGTTTTTTCTAAGATAGCACTAATATTGCGCTATAGAAAGTGTTAATAGCGGATTGTTAGCGCTGTATTTGAACAGGTTATTATAGACGGTAACTTGTCACAAATCCAATATGCCGCTATAAAAAGTCAGCTACAATAGCGCTTGTACTCTGCTATAATATCTTATTTTATAACGCTTGCTGATCTATCATTCATCATTATTTATAGCGCTTTTTGTAATACCATAGCGCTTTTCTACATCCTACTAATAAACTGCAGTATTAAATACCAATATCAAAAAGCACAATAATAATCATAAAAGATAATAAATATAGAGATGTAACACATTTACATTAAACATACCAAATATTCATACACATCAAAACGTAGTAGCAAATATTTTAAGCACACCCCAAAAAATGGTAGCATAGTTTAACAAAAAAAAACAAGTACATATTTGATTGTTTGCATTAAAATGAAGATCACAGCTTTAGCATCTTCTTCTTTCACACACCTGCAAATAAGATAAATAATTACATTATGAACGATACATAATTAATGATAGATGTTTTTACATGTAACCAAAAACTAAATTATTGCATGTCTCATTTTATATTCGTACATGTTACTATCCATTTGAATCTACATCAAAACCAATATAGTAGCAAATTAGTTAGGAAAGATAACAAAAACATCATAAAAAATTTATGACCGAGCACACTGAACACATTATAGAAGAAGAGATGATACCTGAAAGGCAAAGGCTTCTTTCCCTTTGATAATAGCAACCATTGCTGTATTAGGATCATCAAATACACTGTAAAATAACTGGTGAAACTCACGCCTGCAGTATTAGGCTTGGTACTTTTTTCGAGAACAGAGTAAACAAAACCAATATTTAATCATGCCATGTAGCAAAGCAGTAATAAGCAGATAATAAAGAAAAAAATAAAGGACCTTGTTTTACTTCTCCTTCCCACATCATCAACGTTAACTCCAGTAGCATATATACCACTGTTCAACTGCAACTCCATCACACTGCATCTCCAACCACCAGATCACTACACCTCTACCAACAACAACCCATCATAGCCACCTGAATACAACTCAATCACTATCCTCATCAAACTTTGCCAAGAGCAAACCATGACCTGAAAATCAATCTCCAACTTCATTCACTTCCCCCTGAATCACCTCCTCTACCATCTCCTATACACACTTTCTCTACTCCCCAGACATCACCACCTCACAACAACCAAAACTGCACACATTCAACCTAGCAACAACTCCTTCTTCCTACCCCTGCATATTGCATATAAAACTCCTTTCTGCCTTCAAACCGTGCATATTTCATCACGCAACAAACCACCACTGTTCCTCCCTGCTTTCAAACCACCCTGAACATTCCATCCAAATCAATTCACCACTTACTCCACTACCTCCAATTAGCTAGCACCACTCTCCTTCACCATTCACCTCTTATACCATCAGCACATCACCACCAGAAACCACCCACAGCCAATCGACCAAACAAACCTTCCAACTGTTAACTGCCTGCAACCTATACTTCATCAACACATTCAACCTGCACTTCATTCTCACCACTGCCTCAACAACCCACTTCAGCACCACCCTCTCCAAACATCCCAAACACCTCACTAACTCACCAAACTCCAATCCATAATCCCAAAACAACAACCTCACCACACCAAAAGGAAAAAAACAAACAAACACCAAAATGAACCCAAATCCACAACCCCAACGATCATCCATCATGCAACTTCTCCCATGCTATAGAAAAAATGATATCCATAGAATTGTCAGACAAAAAATTGTGAGAAATGGCACAAATTTTGAAAGATTTTAAATCCAGCAATAGAAAACAAGCATTTATTGCTAAGATTGCACCATATATTATATGCCTAACAAAAAGAACAAACCGGATATTGCAAAATAAATGAAAGAATATAGGGTTATCAACATTTAGAATACTAGCAAAATAGAAAACTTTAGTACCTTTCCTGCCTATATGTATCTCATGCTTCTGTACATCTGATGACATTTTTAACATGAGAAATTTTTACATGAGGAAAACATATAGTTAAAAATAAATAAACAAACAAACAGTTTTATATTTTTTTACCTGAAGATGACTTTAAACATGAGAAATGGAAAGTCCTTTAACATTCATTAAGTGAAGAAATAGTTTTGGTGTTGCCCCTACAACAAACAGTTCTGTTATTTTCAGCCATTAAAAGTATAGAATTGCTGAAATGAAATATGAAGAAAAGGGTATAAAATAAGCATATTACAAAACAAGAAACGAGAATCAAGATCATAATGGATTAATGTTAAGAAAAAGTAGGAATCTTGGACACTGAGGATTATATTGAGGGAAGATAACAAGAAACACAATGTACAGACACAATCGTGTATGTTTCAATACGTGCATCATGGGTATCACGACATCGATCAACGTATCGTTGTTTTGTTCGTATTCAAGATTTAGAAAATCAGCTTCATGCAGAAACATAGGATGTTTGTATCCTAGTAACAAAAATAACTAACTTACGCAGAAGCACTCAGATTCTTTGCATTCGTTTAATCACCTGTAACACAAACATATAACTGTTTTGTAAGAAGATGTAGCTTATATGATAAAAGCTTCTAGTAGCTAGATATCTTCTTTTAAGCGGTCAATCTATGGTTGAACCACATTTAGAACCTTAGGAGATTGAGATTTTGAATCTTTCCCTTCACTTTTTTGTTCGTGTGTCACAATCATTTCACCTGTCAAACAAATTACACTAGCACTATTGATTTTTTTCGATAAAATTCAGTTCAAACTTACGTATGTCTCACTTTGTTTATAACATGCTATTCTATGGGATGGTACAACACCCTGAACCAAAATACTGAAATTTCTTATTACGCTAACTACTGTGAGGCTGGATAGCAAGGGTATTTGTAATTTCTAGTTATTCCTTAAAGCTTGTTTTTGTATTAGTTACACCAGAAAAACAAGTTAAAGTTTAGAGAAAACCTTCTTCTAGCTATGTCTATGAGTCTCTTAGCAATGCCCGATAGATGGAAGCATAGTAGAGTAACCAATACATTTATAAGAATTGAGGCTGAAGAATCAGCGAGTTCGAGATTAGAGAGGAGAACTTCAACACCTGCTCATTCAAAAATCCATCGTTGATGCCTGAAAACTGTTGACCAATATTCATTAGAATGGTGTAGTAAAAAAGATATCAAACAAAAGTTGCAGAAATTTATTAGCCATGTTTCTGAGTTTTTCAGTGCAAACATTGATTGAAATAGACAAGTATTGATTGAAATAGAAAAATATTTCCATCTAAAGTAAAATACATAAATATCTCATATATCAATAGGACACGCGTGCACATTGATCATTAACAGATAATTTGTCAATAATTATTAAATACTCAGGATACAATATATGATTATATCATCAACGATCAAAGGACAGGAATGTTTATTTCAAAAAATAAAAGTTAGCTTGCAACGAAAACAAACCTCAGTAGCGAGGTATTCCATGATGACGGTAGAGTAAACAGGGGCTCCAGTACCATCTCCTGCTCCCTCTCGCCAGCAACACCATCAAAAACGCCTCAAACATCGTCTTCATCACCTCCCACACCGCCAGTGCCTGCGCCCAGTTATTTGTTATGAAACATGGTTAATTTTTATAAACATGGTTTGTTTACTATTATTATTAATGTTATGACTGTCATTATCATCATTGTTGTTATTAGCATTATATTATTATAACTTAATTAGTTTTAATAGACTAAGTTAATTTATTAATTTTATTATTATATAAAAATAAATTTAGTTATTTTTTGTAAAACTTAGTTAATTTTAGTTAATATTTTATGATTTATTATAACTATTAATATTATTACTGTTATTATTTACACATTGTTAATCTTATAAAACTAAGTTAATTTATTGTAATTGTTGCTATTATGATTATTGTTAGTATTATTATTATTAACATTAATTTTTATAAAATTAGTTGAATTATTATTATTATTATTATCATCTTATTTAATTTTTATAAGCTTATTGAATTTTTATGTAACTTAACAAACGAAGTTCATTTTTATAATTTTAGTTAATTTATTATTGTTGCTGTTGTTATTATACAAATTTAGTTAATTTTTATAACACTTAGTTAACTTGGTTAATTTTTTATAATTTATTATGTATAATTGAGTTTCAAATACACTAGTTATATTATTATTATTATACACAGTTCTAAGCAAATCTTCAAGTCGAGATTGAGCTAGATCACGTTGTTTCATCAATGCCTTCATCTCATTCTCCATCTATTATCAATATTGAATAGCAAAAAATTAATACTAGTGTAAATAATCCAGCAACAAACATATTTCTTAAGGGAGGAGTAAAATTACTGCATAAAGTGAAACAATATTCTGCTACTTATTTATCCTAAGACGCTATCTAATCTTAGTCTATAGAAAAATGGGTAGTAAAGGAGTATGATGTTAAAATTTAACTTCCTAAATTTTGTATGGGCCTAATCATATGCAAACGCATTCTCCTAGTGATAATTCAACTGCTTAAACCATTCTTCATGCATGCCTTTGGTCATTAGTGGTACTTCCTGAAAATTCAAAACAATCCGAAAATAATTATATAAAACTGTGATGAAAATTACAGGTTATTGGTAGTACTCTACAATTCAATATAATAGAGATCCAAATAAACAGCATATTTGACTGGTTGAAGATGTAATCTTTATTTTGGCAATATAGAGCTCCAAATAAAAAAGAATGCTTCAATATTCTATTACAGTATTCAAATAAAAGTTGAGAAGCATACAGATCATCACTTGTGAAACCTAAAACAAACTCAAACACACACTTTTCATTTTACCCTAAGTTGTTGAATCATAATCAATATCCCACCTGAAGTACAGATGCTAAACTACACAAAATAAATTGCAGGATCACAGCGTAGCCAATATTCAACAAGAATAGATTCAGATTTATTTTCTAATGGCTAAACATGAACTCTTTAGGGTCTAAAATGTGAAACACTGATCCTAAACAATTTGGCAATCTCAATTCGTAGTTATCCAATTCACTCAAGCCTACCCTTTTCTTTTGAATATGGAATTGAAGTATCTCATAATATAATCGATTATACCATCAAATTCAATAATTTATTTTTTAAAAGACACACCTGCAACACAACTGAAGAAATCACATCAGCATATTTGACCACGATTCAAACACATACACCTGGCAGGTGCAAGTGCATAACACTTAATCTTCTCTCTAGCAATCCCACCAAACTGTTGTCTGTGGTTAACTACTATAATCGTCATCAGAGCTGCCACACCAGATCTAAGTGAATGCCCTATAAAAACCAACTCATAATCATTTCCCTCCTCTTTTTCCTTGTACAAAATTTCCTGATCGTCTCTGCTTCCCTGTTCAGTACCCATGTAGCTACCTTTAATAACATATGATGCACGTATCCTCCATCAAACATTTGCATTCCTAGCCTATCATCAAGAAGCACCTAACAGAAAAAAAAATATAGTCAGTATTTTACTTGCATAAACCTGTGCTGTTAATCTCATTAACATCCAAATATTGGTCAAGGACTTCTTGATATTAAGAAAAATATCAAAACAACGATGGACTATCAATATGTTAGCAAGTTATTGGTTCCCATAATCAAAATTGTACAGATACCATAAAATGTCCACATTTCAAAAGTATGATCCATAGGCCATAAAATTATCGCTAAATACGATTCTAATATATCAAATCTGATAATTTTCCACTGTGTCCTATTGACTAATCTAAGTAATTGATCTTTGTATTGCCACATCTTCAATGTTATCTCAATATTCCTCCTCAACAATAACAATATAATCATAAACAAGTAAATAGATAAAAAGGACAGAACATAACAGGTTCATTATTACATAAATTTATTTATTATTATTGTATTATTACATAAATTTAGTTAATTCTTATAAACTTAGTTAATTATTGTTATTATATAAATTTAGCTAATTCTTACAAACTTAGTTAATTAATTATACAAATTAAGTTAATTTTTATAAAACTTAGTTAACTTGGTTAATATTTTATAATTTATTGTTACTATTGGTAGTATCATTATTACTATAAACATAGTTAGTTTTTTTTTTTCAAACTTATAGTTAATTTATTGTTATTTATGGTTTGTTGTTAGTATTATTATTACAAAATTAGTTAATTTTCATAAACATTAGTAATTATTATTATGTTATTATATAAATTTTGTTAATTTTTATAAAATTTAATTAAATTAATTAATATTTCATAATTTATTATTATTCTTATTAGTATCATTAATATTATAAGCTAAGTTAGTTTCTATAAAACTTATAGTTAATTTATTATTATTATTTATATTGTTGTTGTTGTTAGTATTATTATTATAAAATTAGTTAATTTTCATAAACATTAGTAATTATTATTGTATTACTATACAAATAAATTTAGTTATTTTTATAAACTTAGTTAATTATTTTTATTTTGTTATTATTATTAGTATTATAAACTTAGTTAATTTTTATAAACATTAGTTAAATTATTATTGTTACTAGCAACTTAGTTATTTTTATAAGCTTATTTATATTTTATATAATTTGACACGCAAAATTAATTTTTATAATCTTAGTTAATTTATTATTATTACTATTATTATTATTATATAAATTTAGTTAATTTTTTATAAAATGGTTGAAAAAGTTCAATCTGAGAAAAAACAAATCATTGATACAAAAAACATTGTAAAATACAAAAGATATATGTGAAATAATCAATTTATTTTCCCACTTCAAGTAAATATTAAAATTTACAAGAAAGCATCCTTCTCGAGCAATTTAAGAATATCCTCTTGGTTGTTCAGCTTAGCAACATCAATAGGCGTTTTCCCATCCATATTTTGCAAAGTGCTGAATTAATATGCATAACCATGAACATATGTTTATAATGCAATAATATGTTAACTAAGAATTACGAATGAGCTTCCTTAATATTATACATCAAAAATTGTTTAATGTCATTAGTGAATTTTTTTACAATAAGTGGTTTCTAATCAATTATCACTATTAAATTGTAAGCTTACTGAAACTCCTGATGTTTATTGCATTATATAAAAACACTGGATGAGTTTCAAATTTTCTTATTCAAAACAGAGTTTTAAGTTTATTTTTAGAAAGAAAATAAAACTTGCACAGCTGCACCATGTTCTAAAAGAAGAGCCACACATTCCTTTCGCCCATATCCTATAGCATAATGAAGAGCTATGTTCTTGTTCTTGTCTAGTGCATCTACAGCAGCTCCAGCTTCAAGAAGAATTTAAGCACAATTTACCTGGTACTCAATTACGTTCATGTATGTTCAATTATATTCTAAAGTAGGTATCAGTGTTGCATTTAGTAAAAGAGTGTCACAGGCGCATGCATGCTCATACATACATATATTATTAAAATGTAGTTGAACAAGATTCCAAAAAGTCTTTAATATAACAAGGCAATGAATGAGATATCATAGAGCCATTGGCCAAGTAAAAATAGAGCTATAACTTCTTACCTCTCCGTAGCCACATGCAAAATGCAATGCTCTTCTTCCTTCAGAGTCTTCTTCATCCTAGTCCCCTCTAGCGGTAAATGCTTTCTTCAATTCCTATTTGAAAATCAAAATGTAAACACTTGTCAGTAAGAATGTACAAATAGTTGCCTTAGTAGGAAGATTTCATCAAAAAATTGACACCACGTTAGTACATATCATTCTGCTAAAGAAAAATCACTAAATAGCATTATCACATTAGTACATATTGGAAAATCAGGAAAAATAAAAGAGGAATGGTTCACAGCTTTGACCAGATTGGAAAACCAGGAAAACATACCTGTAAGTTGCAACTAGTCGATGCAAGAATATCAACATCATAATTTTTTGCCAAGTTCATTCCTAAGAAAGTCCTCCCCCTACACCAAAAGCAAAATAGTTATATGATTTCAGATCTTTGTAATGAACAAAAAAGAAGGAAAAATCACCCCTTCTTATTTCAAATCATCAGTTAAAAACTTCCATATATGCAAACATGGGTCTGTACATCGAATCGTGATGGTCTGAACTTCAACGGTTCATCATATAGGTCCGGGTTGAAGTGTATAGCCCTTGTATCTTTATTTACTACCCAGCGTTTCTTTATATGAAACCCAGTTATTACTGAAATATATAAATGTTTCAAATATAACAACAACAATAAATCCTGTATTTGACTCAATATAACATCTAACCTTCAATTTGGAAATCATTCAGAGCATCCATGAAGCATTTCCTCTTTAGATAGCATCTTCAATAAATTCGTTCTACTCAACGCATTAGATAATGCTGCATCTTTATTTTAGCATCTTGCACCAATTCAACCCCTGCTTAGTGTTTCATCATCATGCAACTCCGCTGTACAATGCAATAGTAGCAACTGCTATTAGAATTGAACAGTTTTCTCATTTTTAAATAACAGAAAACCTAAAAAAATTGAAAATAGTAATTGCTTAAATTTTACTAATATTTTAAAGGGAATAATAACCATTTAAGTCAATTTTCTTATTTATTAATAACAATTATGGAATACATTTTCTATATAAATAAGGTCATTTATATGTTATGAACTTGAGAGTAACACGTTTAATTTTACCGACAAATTAGATTTTAGCCAAATATTGGTCAATTTACAGCTGGACTACTGTGATATATGCAACACAAATGGTATAGATTGAACATAATGAAACAATTTCTATTTTAGAAACATAATTTTGATGGCATCAATACTGTCATCTATATATAAATTTTTTAATTCACAAACATATTTGCTCACTCACTTAAGGGCCAGCCAAAAAGTTTTTGTTGCCTAAGCATTATAACTACTAAAGCGTGCTTGTCAAAAGAAATCTCCTATTATTTTTTCAATTGTGACGTTTTAACCATTAATTTTATATTGTACTAGATGATGTTTTTGAAATTACATTATTGATAGCAGGTAAAGAATATATTGAATAGAGATGTATGGTTATTATAAGGTAAAAGTAGCTGGTGCTGCTGTTGTTGAATTTATAAAAAAGTGAAATATTAAATAAATAAACAAATCTCTTTTATTCTTTCAAGCGTGATGTTTAAACTTTATATTTTATAATAGACGATGTCCTAGGAAATATATGATTGAATGTACTCATGGAATATATTGTGAAGAGAAATGTGTGATTGTTACAAGGTAGAATGTATGATTATTATTTTATTTTTAAGTTCAGTAAATTATGAAAAAATGAATATTGAAAAAGTTTATATAGCAGAGGAATAGAAGATAGTGTGAATACTATAGAAAAGGCAATATAAATAGACAATTGTAAACTTGTTTTAGTACTATAGAAAAGGCAATAAAAAAAGAAACACAATAATAAAAGATTGAATATTTTTACTAAGAGCAATATTACAATATAACACCGTAAAAGAGAAATATTACAATATAATACTAAGACAATATTCCAGCTCTGGTATGGAAATGATGTATGTATTTAGTACTAGATTTGCTTCATAGGTTAGTGAATTTGATGAAATTTATGTGCTGTTTTGGAATGTACAGTACATATTCGAATATTATATCAAATTCATGAATTAGAACCTTGTTACAATATCAAGCAACCAAGTCCTCTATGTTTTAGCTGAGATGGTCATTACCTCATATTCATTGAAAAAGAGTTAACATTAAATATACTGGTAAATTTACTATAAATTTTCAAAAGAAAATCAGTCACAAAATGCCTTTGTAAAATTCTAATTGAGTCAAGTGGAACTTCGCAACACAGAAAAATGAAAAATAAACCTTTTATCTTTCCAAAATAAACCATGATCAAGCTCAAGAACTATAAGAGTGACATTTAAGATATAGGCAAAAACAACAACAGTGTCTGTAATCCATTCTACATATATAACAAAAGACGGTAAAATTACAATATAGAACCTTGTGATTTAATCCAATTCCATGAAAAATCAATTTGGTATATTATTTAATATCCGAAAGAGCAATCATTTTGACACAGATTTGCTAAAAGAGCTACAAGTTTATTATTACACTACATAGCTAAAAGAAGCAAGCAATTAAGACAAGCACTGACAGAAAATGTCTTCCACTGGAGCAATTTATGAAATATTTCCGTAATAATCTAAAGTACATACATTATATATATATATATATATATATATATATATATATATATATATATATATATATATATATATCATCCTTAGGCGTAAAGGAAATGCTATAAAATACAAAAAAGTTATGATCAATAAATGTAAATTCGATCCCAATGATCTCGAAGTAACAACAACATGCCCACTTTTTATGATATAGCAACAAGGAGGTCACTGCTCAAAAGATGCCAACAAAAACATAACAACATACATGTACCGTTTTAACTCTATAACATCATCCATTTGATACTCGCTCTCACTATTTTTTTTTAATTAAATGCATTGTCAAGATTTGGAGACATGCATTTCAGCAATAGATCTTTTAGAAAAAGCATTTGTATCTTCTTTTTTTAATTCATCCTTATCGTAACGGTGGTTTTGATCCGATTGTTATTGCAAAGACGAAATATCTACAAAAATCTTTGATAATAATCGTGCTTTATTACTTTATTAACAAAGACAACCACCTTTACATGTTGCACAAATCAAAGCGCTGGAAAATGATCTCTACGAAAATGATAGTTAAGGACAAAATAATATTGAAAGTAAAAGACAAAAACTAGGGTAACTTTTATAATAAACTTGTAGCTCTTCTCTATAACAACAAAAGATCTACGTATGTTTTTCACTTAGAAAGGTGCTTTATTTTGTATAGTAAAACCTTAAAACACTTGTTACAAAAAGTAGTTTAAAGGGTATATTATAACCGACAAGTATTAAAGTATTTTTATGCTTTACCAAGGTTCTTAATACTTATGACTTTATAGAGACACTAACACAAATTTTTAATGCAATCAAGCTCTATAAAAATGGATCAGTTATCGACACTTATTTTTAACTATTCGGTTTACAATTATTAACGTAGCAGCGTTTGCTCAATTAAAATCGAGGCTACGATCGGTTAAAAACTGGGTGGTTGTTCTGTTTATAAAATGAGCATAAGCTCAGTTTATAAACTGAGCAAACTACTTGGTTTTTGAATTTATTTTTCAATGTAAATTCTGGATGAAACATTCAAGTTAGAGGTTCGGATGTATTTATTTTTTAGCATAAATTTTGGATTTCCATATTTTTCTGTCCATAATTCGTAAATTATACATTACTATGAAATTACATATACAATTATTACTATTAACTATGAAGTAGTTTTCCCAACTAGCTGGAATCACTAGCAGTCCGTTCCTTATCATCATAAAACATTAAAAGCATAAGCTTCAGTTTTTGTTTTAACTGAAGCATACACTTCAATTAAAAAATTTACATACAAACTTTGCTCACAAATCTAAGAATTTACTTGATACATACCATAAACAGATAAGGTCATTTCCCATAAGTCGTTGCATACCTTATTGTCCACATCAAGCACAACAGTTTGACTAATATTATCCACGTCTAATGCTTAGGAATCCAGACTATGTTCATATCATTATCATATCAGTTTTACCAAATGAAGCATGTGCTAGTGGTTACAATAAATAAATATCCTTTCCTATTTCAATATATGCAGGACATGGAGAATTATAATTCTTACCTTGGCATTTATCTGGCAAATGTACACCCTCTGGATACTGGTACAACTACATGAGTCCGTAGTTGGTACTCGTTACAGTAGATATCTCCAACTTGCTACTTCAGTTTTTGGTATTCCCACTACACCTATTTCTGATCGATATACAATCACCAAGCAACAAATGAATAATTAGTTCATAATAATAAATAATAAATAACAAACAATATATTTTCAAGCACAAAACTCGAAAATTTCCTTGCATTCTTCCCAACCATGTACTTATCGGTATGAACATGCTCTACTTTGATAATAGTCGGTAGGGGGACAGTGAAGCTATTCTTTGAAATTGTATCTGGGTTTACATGCAGCTCACAGCCTCTCACAGCCATCGCGTGGTGCCTCATATTCACTTGCCTAGCGGTCATCCTATCTCAACTTCCAAATCTCAACTCCATAGCCAGAATTTCACCGATTAGAGCAATCACAGCCGTTATTTACTGCATAATGATATGGGTGGTATCAGTTAGTAAAAAAAGATAACCAGGAATTTCATACATTTAATAAACATAACCTATAAATTTCTAACCAAGTAATCCGAGCAGATTGACGTGTCGACTTCGAAACTGCTAAAATGTAATAAGCAAAGATCGTAGATGGCCAGTTGGATCGAAGATCGAAGACGGCGAGCGATGAGCAATTAGGAGGGAAACGTAACTAGAACGGAGCAGATGATTTAGGGTTCAGGACGCATATTCTTTAGAATGGCCGAAGCTCGATGAGCGGAGCGAGCTGGATCGAAGATGGAGAGGGATGAGCGATTAGAAGGGAGAAGGATGGAATAAGTGTTATCTCGGTTTTGGGAAGAAGACGAACTGAATAAGCATTTTGAGAGGGAGACGAAAATTTTGAGAGGGATATTTTGGCCAAAGTGTTATGCGTTAAGTATGTACATAAGAGAAGAAATAAAGTGAAAAAACGTAAATAGCCCAGCGCAAACAATAACACTATAGAATAATGCGTTATCGAATGGCGTTATTAATAACATACTTTCTTGTAGTGTTTAAACAAATTTATTCATAGCTTAAACCAAGGATTTAACTATATATAAAAGAACCTTTATAAAATATCCAAATCAATATCTCCAAAAATCATATATTTCTTTACAAACCAAAGAAAATCATTTCAAAATATTTTTATATATAGACTACGGTGTCTGTATATAATTTTCTACCCTATGGTCAAGTGATATGGATATTTATCATTTCAATCCTCAATTTAAAATCAAAATTACAGTTATATATCATTTCAAACCGCAATCCCGAATGAAATAAAGTGCATAACAAATTTGCAGTTTAAAACAATATAAAATGCAACATCCATTCATCCAATATGAATCATCAACCATTTATTACAATCATCATCCAAATTTAAACAATAACATCAATATAGAGCATATAATAAGTAATAGGTAATTACTGACAATCTATATTCTATAATAAATTAAACAATCTAGCTAACTGGCAGTTTATATGCAATAATAAATTAAATAACAATTTAATTCAATAAATTAAAATTTAACTAGAATGATGATAAAAATATACCAAATAGCAATAAAAAATTCAAATCACGCCAAAAATTAATTTAACAAACATAAGAAATTTTAGAAGTTGTGAGTGGGTTAAAACACTCACCTTTTGAATTTAAATTGAATTTAAGTCCAATTTGAACCTAAAAATTGAATGACCTCAGAATCCAACCAAACCAGCGTCAAAATCTCCGGAATTCCAACTCGAACCTAGCGGAGGGAACCGCGCGTAAAACGAATCTCGTATGAGAAAGTTACATCGATTAGAATAATTGAACTTCAACGTTTAAATAAAAATAAAATAAACAAGACACTCACATCAATCAGAGCCATGTCACCCTGTCCAAAATCACGCGTGAAACCCAGGTGAATGAAAATAGTTCGAATGCACGCTGTAGCCGCCTATCCCTTGCCTTTGACCGAGCATTCGCCGCCATCGTGCACCTTTGACCCACGATCTGGCCTCGCCAACGGCCAAGCTACCTCCAACCGACCCTCCGGCGACCGTGCGTCCACCCTACAGCCATCTCGGATGGAAAAAAGGCCTCCGTTCATCCTCTAATTGCATAAAATCCAGGCACCATGGAAGCGAAGTAAACCCAGGGATCTGCAACTCTCGATCACCTCTACACTCCTATGCATCCTGATCAACGATTAGCTGAAGATCTGCCGTCAAATCATGAAATCCAAGAGCGGATGGCCTGAATTGATTCGCGTTTTCTGGACAACCAATGATCTGAATCGAAAAACGAATCTCAGATCTGAGATGCGCTTGTCGAGAGCTTCGATATATAATTTTTCTGAATTTTTTTTGAGAAGTTTGAAATTTCAATTTGATTTTTGAATTGCAATTGGATTTGGAGTTGTCTGTCATTGTAATGAGAAGGTGAAGAGGGATTATACGCACAGACAAATGAGAAATAGAGGTAGGCTAGGGTTTATAATAGGGTTTATATAGATAAAGTTGAAATAGAATAGATGGACCCGGTTGGATATACGCGCTGAACGATGAATGGCCCGAAAATCCCGTTCTGACTCCGGAACGAAATTGGGTCAACCCGTATATCAAAATAGACGTTTTAAAATATTTTAAACATAATGGAAAAGGTTTCAAGTCCAAATTCCATCGTATGAAGAAATTATGCTAAAATCAATATTTTTCAAATTGATTTCAATTTCATTGATTTCAAGGCGTTTCACGTTCGTACGATCAAACGACAAGTCCGATAGCTACGAAACTTGAAACCCTATCATAATTCACCGATACGGATCCGATGAAACTGGGTTCGTCGAAATCCGAGTCAGTGGACAAAATGGCTATTTTTATATTAATTAATTAATTAATTAAATAAAATCCAATTTTTTTATTTCAATTCTATAATTAACAATTTTATCACTTCTGTATTTCTTAATCATCTACAATAATTTAAACAAGTTTAGATGTCAATTTAAAGTTGATTAATCCATCAATTGCAGTGTTAAATTTCCAATTTATAAATTAAATGTCTAAAATTCTAAATAATTTACTTTTCATTCTTATTATTCAATTCATTATTATCCAACGGATGAAATTTACATTGGTTTATGGTTTATTACATTATTATTCTCAAATTTCATCTTAATCTCAATTAACTCAAAATTAAATATTAAATTTCATTAAATTGCAATTAATACAATTATTGAATTTTACACTTCAATTAAATTAATAAATCTTGCTTTCTATTCTTTAAATCAACCAATTGTCATATTATAAATAGAGTTAGCATTATTTTCAATTAATTCCTTAATTTATACAAATATAACCTTAAATTGAGATTCACTGCAATTTATTACAAATTTGATTTAATGGACTACATAAATGATTACTTTATAATCATCGTTGCCACTAACCCTTAATCATATTTGTATAAGTTATCATTTCCAAACAATTACATACAGAACATTGATTTTTCCCCAATCACTATTTATTCATTATTAATTCATTGATTACTCCAATATTTACATTTACTTTTCTTATATTAATTTATTATCAAATATTCCTATTCACCATCAATTATAACCCAAATAGTTGTTTTAATCAATTGGGATTGCATTGAATTAATTATTTATTAGTTTACATTTCATTCCCGTTATAAATTCATTAATAAATTACAAATTTCCTTTATTGATACATCACTTACATTCATACCTAATTACATTAGTTTTATCCCATTACACTAATATATGCCTATTTACCTCTTAATTTAAATAAATATTTCATTTCTAAATGTGTACTTCTATCAATTGTACACATTAATTTAGTTTTAAATCCAATTAATGAATTTACCTTAATTCCATTCTTTTTACCAATTTATTACCTTATCAATAAATTTACGATTCTATTTAATACATTCACACTTCCGTTATTTCATTAATTACCATTAAAGTAACGTTTATTATCAACAACAAACATTAATTTTTTACTTATCTACATTGATTGCATAAATTTTCCATTTATTACGTATTACTTCATCGGTTAATATAACATTGAATTCATTAAATTACCACTAATTATATCATTGCATTAGTTAATACAATATTCCCATTTGTTTTCTTATATTCAATTCTTAGCCTAGTATAACAATTCCCATTACTTCAATTAATCGTAATTTCATTTCAATTGTTAATACTTAGCTTTAATTTCCATGGTTGCATTTCATTTTTAACATTTACTTCATTATAAATTATAATTTTTTTATTTCTCCCTAAATAAAATTACAAAATCTTAATTAAATTAACCCATACAAATCAATCATTCATTCATATCAAACAAAACAAATAATTGTTCGGGTTCAAACTTTAAATTTACAGAATAAAGAATAAACCACTAAGTGCATCATTTACTCAAAAGTCTTAGATGAAACTAAATAGATTATTCATACATCCAAACAAATTTAAAGTATCTTTACCCGAACAATCATAAACCAAAACAAACAACAAATCCAAACAATTGAATTAAGTTCATTCTTTTTAATTTCATTCATATAATAATTTATCTTTTTGATTTCATTCATATAATAATTTATATTTTTAATTTCATTTTATTTCTTACAGTTTCATTTATTTACTTTAGTTATAAATAGTTTCAACATTAGCTTAGGTTCAAATTCTTTACTTACATTGCTCATTTCTTATTTCATCTATTTAGTAACATTAAAATTTTGACTCAAGTTTATAACTACTTTCATGTCAAATTTCTTATTTATACAGTAAATTTATTTTAACATTTTCAGTATTTAAGTATTACTTGTACAATATCTATTACATTTTCTTATTAACGTTCCAACTTTTTATATCTTTTGGTAAGTTATATATATGCCTTTAAGAATGTAATTGAAAGCTATATAAGTTTTCTCAATTCTTTTAATTAATTAAATGTTCAATAATAATATTCTTTGTTTTATATGTTACAAATTTAAATTTTCTTTTTATTCAATTTATAACGTAGCATTAAATCTCTTATTTCTTTTTTTAGGTTCCAATTATTAATTAGGTACAACCCATTTCGCTACAATAATTGAAATTATTGATTAACGGAAACTTAAGAACTAAATACCGGGTTAAATTTCAAATCATTTTAAAATAATAAATAAATGTATATACTTACAGTTTATATATCCAATTATATTTAAAAAAATTAAAATTTATATTTGTTTATCAAAATAACTCAGCAGTAAAACTACAACAGTAGCCTTCGCACTTCGAAACTCAAAAACGAATGTCGATGATGCGTGCACTCATCACCGAAATTATTTTCCAGCGACAGAGAGAGGGAAGTACAAACTTATTCTTTTCAAAATTTCTTTAAAACATTCTTTCAAATTATATTAAAATATTTATATCAGAAAATACTTCTAAATAATATCATTATTATTCCAAAATCATTCAAAAGAAATTTTCAACACCCCGAAAATTAAGTTCTAAAATTTCCAAATTTCATTTATTTAAAATTTGCAAATCCTACTTACTAATATTTATAGATTACACTACCTAACAACCCATATATTACAATCAAATATATATTCTTTATAAAAAAATTATTTTATATAAGAAAATATAATAGGCAAAGTTATTTCATTCACCCATATTTAAAAACAAATATTGTGTCGGTCCGTCCTATTAAGTGTTTAGAAATCCTTATTGATGTCACAGCGTCTCATGCACCAACCAGAATTTATAAATACAAAACGGATTGACACAATATTAAAACCTTTTATAACATTAACAAATACGCTCTCTCATATATATACACTCAGCGACTCCCATAGGGTATTACTACCCTATTAGTAAAGGGTCAGACCCCACAAAGCTAAAGTTTATTGCTAAACCAAAGCTCTGATACCAGATGTAATGCCCTGCCTTTTTGTGCGCTTTAAATCGATGATAAACCACACATGTCATACTTAAACCATACAGAAGGGTGGATTGTTATGGGGTAAATAAGAAAAAGCAAGGAAAAAAAACAAAATAGAATCTTGCAGCGGAACGATAAAATATAATAATCAAATAAACAGTTCATGAAGCTGTTTTACACAAAACATTTGATTATATTTATACAATACATATCAGAGTACACATACCAGAGGATAATAATTAATGCAGCGGAATTAAATGGTGTAGTGGAATAATATAGTAGATAATAGTAATACAAATCTTCGTCTTCATCCTCCAGAATAAAATATTCAAATTCTGAAACGCTCGGACTGACCCGAGCGAATTGAAAGGACAAAAAACTCGAGTCAAAACTAAAATATCTTATGTAAGTTAAATCAACAAGAATAAATATGAGTGGAACGGCGTCAGAGATGTTTACGGGATTTGACATCTCCTATCCAGTGTCTAACGTGAGTGCAGTAACTTAAGAGATGCTAGGGATTCACATCTCCTAAGGATCCGTTAAACTATTTATTACGTAGTAATATTTCGCTATTATAATAGTGTTTAATAGTAAAATAAACTTATTTTTTCATAGCATTAAGGGGTTACCCATATAGCCCTTAACACATAATAGTCTCAGTAGTTCATCCAATATCATAGTCCCTCCTGATCGGAAAGCCACCAGAGGATACCACACGGGCTACGGGAGAAAACCAAACTCGTACAAGGCGCGCTAGGGTAGGTGACACGGCACAACTAAGCAATGCCATGGTAGATATACCAATTATGCTTCCGGGTCGGTGGTAACGCATAGTGCACAACTACCGCCCACGTCGAGCCACACCCCCAAATCAAAAATCAAAAGTGGCCACCGAATCAATCCAAAGTCAGAGTATAATATCAAAGGGATGTGTCCGATAAAAGGTGCTACCTTCTTAACCCGTCAATCGCTCCTGTTTTAGCCACCTTATGCCAACTCACGGGAGTCGGGTCCATGTATTTACCTCAAAGGAAACACCGCCACCATCGTACTTCATTCTGGAATCTCCACCGCGTACACGGTTGTTAAAGTGGGTTACGGAGTTTGCAGAGAGTATGTCAACTCCGATCCCGGTCTCTTCAACAACCAAACGTTATTATAACACCGTGGTCATTTCAAAATAATTTATACTTCAAAACCAGAATATAACATCCATTCAAAACCATATAAATACGATATCATTTCTATTTTAAAACCAAATCCATACGATATTATTTTTATAAAAACCCAAATCAATATAATATCATTTTATTTCAAATATATCCTTTTCAAAAATCATAACATTTTCAACATTACAACACTTCGAAATCAAAATGCTAGAAATATAACCCTTTCAATTTATACTACCTCGAAACTCATAACTTCCACCACTGATGTGGTTTAAATAATTAAGATACTTTATATAACCAAAATAGCTTCTTTAATTTTCGCAAATAAATTCCAAAACAACCCGAATTTCTAGATTTCTAAATTTAATATATTTCAAAGCTTAAATATTCAATATTTCAAAACTAAATTTTATAAATCATTTATATACAAATTTCACTTTTACTATTATTTGGTTTTGAAATATTTGCTTACTAAAACCAATATCCTTTAAATAAAACTTCAAATTTCAAAACTGAATATTCCTCAATTTATTCACTTAATCACCTTAAACCCGAATTAAGTTATAAAACCATATTCTTTTAAATTAAGTTCCAAATGGATTCTTATTAAATATAGTTCTTAATTAGATAAAATCTCAATCAATTTCAAACTATCTTCTCAACCTTAATTTATAAAAATCAATATAAACTCTATATTAAAATGTAATTTAAGTAAATCCTTATCCATATTATTTTTTTAATAAAATCAAACTTCTTATTAAAATTATTTTATACTTTAAACAAATTTTATTCATAGCTTAAAACAAGGATTTAACTATATATAAAAGAACCTTTATAAAATATCCAAATCAATATCTCCAAAAATCATATATTTCTTTACAAACCATAGAAAATCATTTCAAAATAGTTTTACATACAGATCATGGTGTCTGTATATAATATTCTACCCTATGGTCAAGTGATACAGATATTTATCATTTCAATCCGCAATTTAAAACAAAAATTACGGTTATATATCATTTCAAACAGCAATCCCAAATGAAATAAAGTGCATAACAAATTTGTAGTTTAAAACAATATAAAATACAACATCCATTCATCCAATATCAATCATCAACCATTTATTACAATCATCATCCAATTTACACAATAACATCAATATAGAGCATATAATAAATAACAGGTAATTACTGACAGTCTATATTCAATAATAAATTAACCAATCTATCTAACTGGCAGTTTATATGCAATAATAAATTAAATAACAATTTAATTCAATAAATTTAAATTTAACTAGAATGATGATAAAAATATACCAAATAGCAATAAATAAATTTCAAATCACACCAAAAATTAATTTAGCAAATATAAGAAATTTAAGAAGTTGTGAGTGGGTTAAAACACTCACATTTTGAATTTAAATTGAATTTAAGTCCAATTTAAATCCAAAAATTGAATAGCCTCAGAATCTAACCAAACCAGCGTCAAAATCTCCGGAATTCCAACACGAACCTAGCGGAGGGAACCACGCATAAAACGGATCTCGTATGAGAAAGTTACATCGATTAGAACAATTGAACTTCAACGTTTAAATAAAAATAAAATAAACAAGACACTCACATCAATTCAGAGCCACGTCACCCTGCCCAAAATCACGCGTGAAACCCAGGTGAATGAAATAGTTCGAATGCATGCTGTAGCCGCCAATCCCTTGTTGTTGACCGAGCATCCGCCGCCATCGTTCACCTCTGACCCACGATCTGGCCTCGCCAACGGCCAAGCTACCTCCAACTGACCCTCCGGTTGCCGTGCGTCCACCCTACAGCCATCTCGAATGGAAAAAAAAATGCCTCCGTTCATCCTCCAATTGTGGAAAATCCAAGCACCATCGAAGCGAAGTAAATGCATGGATCTGCAACTCTCGATCACCTCTACACTCCCATGCATCCTGATCGACGATTAGTCGAAGATCTACCGTCAAATCACGAAACCCAAGAGCGGAAGACCTGAATTGATTCACGTTTTCTGGACAGCCAATGATCTAAATTGAAAAATGAATCTCAAATCCGAGATGCGCTTGTCGAGAGCTTCGATATATAATTTTTCTGAATTTTTTTGTGGAGTTTGAAATTTCAATTTGATTTTTGAATTGCAACTGGATTTGGAATTGTCTTCCATTGAAATGAGAAGGTGAAGAGGGATTGTATGCACAAACAAATGAGAAATATAGGTGGGCTAGGGTTTATAACAGGGTTTATATAGATAAATTTGAAATAGAATAGATGGACCCGGTTGGATATACGCGCTGAACGATGAATGGCCTGAAAATCCCGTTTTGACTTCGAAACGAAATTGGGTCAACCCGTATAACAAAATAGACGTTTTAAAATATTTTAAATACAATGGAAAAGGTTTTAAGTCCAAATTCCATCGTATGAAGAAGTTATGCTAAAATCAATATTTTTTAAATTGATTTCAATTTCATTGATTTCAAGGCGTTTCACGTTCGTATGATCAAATTGACAATTCCGATCGCTACAAAACTTGAAACCCTACAATAATTCACCGATACGGTTCCGATGAAATTAGTTTCTTCGAAATCCGAGTCAGTGGCCAAAATGACTATTTTTACATTAATTAAATAATTTAATAATTTAATAATTAATTAAATAAAATCCAATTTTTTTATTTCAATTCTATAATTGACAGTTTTATCACTTTTATATTTCATAATCATCTACAATAATTTAAACAAGTTTAGATGTCAATTTAAAGTTGATTAATCCATCAATTGCAGTGTTAAATTTTCAATTTCATTATATTCAAAATTATAAATTAAATGTCCAAAAATTCTATTTAATTTACTTTTCATTCTTATTATTCAATTCATTATTATCCAATGGATGAAATTTACATTGGTTTATGGTTTATTACATTATTATTCTCAAATTTCATTTTAATCTCAATTAAATCCAATTATTGAATTTTACACTTCAATTAAATTAATAAATCTTGCTTTCTATTCTTTAAATCAAATAATTGTCATATTATAAATGGAGTTAGCATTATTTTCAATTAATTCCTTAATTTATACAAATATAACCTTAAATTGAGATTCATTGCAATTTATTACAAACTTGATTTAATGGACTACATAAATGATTACTTTATAATAATCGTTGCCACTAGTCCTTAATCATATTTGTATAAGTTATCATTTCCTAACAATTACATACAGAACATTGAATTTTCCCCAATTACTATTTATTCATTATCAATTCATTGATTACTCCAATATTTACATTTACTTTTCTTATATTAATTTATTATCAAATATTCCTATTTACCATCAATTATAACCCAAATAGTTGTTTCGATCAATTGGGATTGCATTGAATTAATTATTTATTTGTTTACATTTCATTCCCTTTATAAATTCATTAACAAATTACAAATTTCCTTTATTGATACATCACTTACATTCATACCTAATTACATTAGTTTTATCCCATTACACTAATATGCCTATTTACCTCTTAATTTGAATAAATATTCCATTTCTAAATGTGTACTTCTATCAATTGTACACATTAATTTAGGTTTAAATCCAGTTAATGAATTTACCTTAATTCCATTCTTTTTACCACTTTATTACCTTATCCATAAATTTACGATTCTATTTAATTTACATTCACACTTCCATTATTTTATTAATTACCATTAAAGTAACGTTTATTATTAACAACAAACGCTACATTTTTTACTTATCTACATTGATTGTATAAATTTTTCATTTATTACGTATTACTTCATCGGTTAATATAACATTGAATTCATTAAATTACCACTAATTATTTCATTGCGTTAGTTAATACAATATTTCCATTGTTTTCTTATATTCAATTCTTAGCCTAGTATAACAATTTCCATTACTTCAATTAATCGTAATTTCATTTCAATTGTTAATACTTACTTTAATTTCATGGTTGAATTTCATTTTTAACATTTACTTCAATATAAATTATAATTTTTTTATTTCTTCCTAAATTAAATTACAAAATCTTAATTAAATTAACCAATTTATTTATCAAAATTTATGGGTCGTTACATAATTATAAGACTGGTAGTCAGATAAAAATAAGATGGATAGTCAATTAAATTATGATGGGTAGTCAGTTGAAATTAAGAAGGGAAATCTAATAAATTGGGATGAGTAATCCAATATGTGTTTCATGACTATAAATGCTATTTTTGTTCTAAAAATTATGGTTGTAGAAGCATAATATATGGTTAATTAGTTTTGGTTAAAATACTAGTGAGGGAAAAACCCGTTTCACTCTGCGGCGTGGTCTCTCTAAATATCTATTTGATGGTATGTTATTGTTTACACTAGACTATTGTCTGACCTGAAATTTTTATTTTCCCCCTTAAATTCTCCGTTATTCATTTGAATAGGTCAGAAGTAAGGGTTTTCAAGTTCTAGATAGATGAATAAGCTTCTAGAGACGTGCAGAAGGCAATCTAGCTATTAGGAGCTTTATCTAATTCCATTGTGTTGTTTGGTTTTATCTATATGGACATAGTGGCAAGTATATAATTACCAAGTATTAGATTCTGATCAACCAAGGGGGTCTCTTTATATGTTGCTCTTGGAGTATTTTGTAATAATTTTTTTCTTTAAATGTGAAATCATGAATGAGGTTATGTAATGAATATGAATCATATTTTGAAATGGAATGTAAAAGTTAATTTTGAATTGTGTTGGAAATTTTTCATATTCATGTACTTTTGATTATTGATGTGATTAACATAGCCATGTTCGTTCATCGAGAATTAATAACTATGGATGACTGTAGCATCCGTAGCGGTTAGTTTTGGACCTCAGAATGGGGGATGTTACAGTTGATATCAGAGCATAGCTTTAGGATTAAAAGAATTTCAAAGAGTTTTGAAAATATAATCCTAATGAATCCGAGAATAAGATTGGGTTATGGGATAACGCTATAGTAACGTACCTATATTTGGTATATTCAAGTATGTATTCTCCCCTCTCTTAGACCGTTCTTATGTATCCTACTAAGGCTCATATGCAGATTTACCTGAAAGGGATATAGAAGCAGCAAACAGAAGAGTGAATCTTCGTGGCAGAAGCACCAAAACCAATGAAAATGCTTGGCCCAACATCAGAAGGAAACAAGGTCAACAGGAAAATGCTAATCAAAATGCAAATGCCAATGTAGGTGTTGTGACCCCATCGGTGGATATGTGGACTATGTATCAGTTTATCGAATTTGATGCAAGCAAGAGCAGTTGCAGGAGTAGTTGGAGGAAATGCTGCTAATGCAGGAGGAGTCAATCTCGTAGTGCCAGTTGGTAATAAGTATGCTAAGTTGAGTCTATTACACCAGTCTAGTTGGGAAGCCTTTTTTAGTGACCGAGGATGCAATAGAAGTGGAGAATTACCTGTTAAATTGTGAAAGGATTTTTTTCTGACTAGGTTTGAATGATGAGTAAAAAAGGAGATTGGCTTCAAGATAGTTCCAAGGTGATGCTTTGTTCTGGTGGAACAGGGTGACCATAGGGGTACCAGAAGAGTAATTGACGTAGGCAGAATTTCGAAGAAGATTCGAGGAAATGTTTTTGTTTGAAGTAGCCAAGTCAGCCTTACTCAAGAAGTTTACGGAGTTAGTGCAAGGAGAAATGCCGGTGTTAGAATACTCTACAATTTTTTGATGTGATGTCCATGTATGGATATGCCACTGTTGACACTGTTATTAAGAGGAACGAGAAATTTATCCAAAGGTTTGGACCAGACATTGCTAGGGTAACTTTGCCACATCTCAGAGATCCATCGAATGTAGTGCTGGAGATATCTATTAGGAATGAAGAAATTCTTTCGACCTTTCGGAAAGAGAAGTCGGTGGAGAACCAAATTATCAAAATGAAAGAGAAAATTCTCTAAAAAGAAGGGAGCTCGGAAAGGTGGAGTTGCAAAAAAGGGAAAGTTGATATAGTTTGTTATAAGTGTGACAAGAAGGGGCACTATGCTAACGATTATTGATCAAGTGATGGTAAAGTGGTTGTAGGGAAGCATAATGTAAAGTGCTTTAATTGCGACCAGTTGGGGCATAATGAGAACAAATGACCAAAAGCAGCCGAGGCAGGAAAATGAAAGGTTTTTGCTTTGGAACGATTACCATCTAAGCCGACAGCAGCGTAGAAGGGAAAGTCAGTGATGGAAGGTTCACTTTTGATTCATAGCATACCAGTTAGGGCATTGTTTGACACCGGTACATCGCATTCATTTATATCTCAGTGTTTGGTAGATAAATTATGTTTAGAACAGTCATACCTTGTTACTTCCTTAAGGATAGCTAATCCAATAGGACGATAGGCAACTCTAAGGATGAGATGCGACCATCTAGAATTTGAGTTGCTAAGTTATACTTTTGGTTGTAGTTTGTATGTATTTGATTTCACGGGTTTTGTGATTATTTTAGATATGGATTGGTTAAGTAGATACGATGCTAGTATATTTTTGCTAGGATAGTATAATATCATCGGGATACCCTAATAGTAGTGATCGAGTTATATACTTAGTAGATAACTCGAGTGTGGATATTTGTGCTTTCTTAGGTGCCACAGAAGTGGAAACGAGATAAATCAGGTTTTAGTTATAAGAGAATTTGCAAATGTTTTTGAGTCGGCTACAGCATTACCACCGAAACAAGCTATTGATTTTTGTAAAAAATTTATACCAAAAGATGAACCCGTGAGTAGACCACCTTGTAGGATGACACCTACCGAGATGAAGGAGTCAAAGGTGCAACTAGTGGACTTAAAAGGAAAGAGCTTTATTAGACCAAACTATTTGCCTTGGGGAGAAACCGCGATATTTATGAAGAAATCAAGCAAATCATTAAGATTGTGTATCGATTATCATAAGTTGAATGAGAAGATGATGAAAAATCAATATCCTTTGATGATTTAATTGATCAATTGAGTGGAACCAAAGTATTTTCCCAATTGAATTGGGAGATAGGGTTCCATCAACTAAAAGTAGTAGAGGATAGTATTCTTTTGACAGCTTTTTGAATGAGATATGGTTCATATGGGTGGTTAGTGATGCTATGCGGATTAACTAATGCGCTAACTTTTTTGTGTGTTTGATGAATCGAATTTTCCAAGAGCACTTGGATTGGTTCGAATTGGTGCTCGTTGATGACATTCTGATATATTCTAAGGATGAAAGAGATCATGAGGTTCATCTTAGAATGGTGCTAGATACGCTGAGGCAACATTAGCTAAAAGCGAAGTTTTTGAAGTGTCATTTCTAAAAAAAGGAAGTGAAGTTTCTTAGTCATGTAATTTCAGAGAAAGGGCTGTCCATGGATCCAACCAAGATTGAGGTTGTGAATAGTTAGAAGAGACCCGAGACGGTGACCGAGATAAGAAGTTTTCTTAGTGTAATTAGCTAATATAGGAGATTTGTTTAGGATTTCTCACGGACAGCTGCACCCTTGACTAAACTAACCAGGAAGGACGTGATGTTTAGTTGGTTTGAGAAATGTGAGGAAGCATTCCTTGAGTTGAAGCTCTTGTTGACCAATGCACCCGTGGTAGTTGTTCCATATGGGAATCAGGATTTCATAGTGTATGTAGATGTGTGTGGAACTGGATTAGGAGCTATGTTGATGCAGAAAGGTAAAGTTATTGCCTATGCTTTTCAATAGCTCAAACCACATGAAGTTAGATATCCGACACATAATTTGGAATTAACAGTGGTGATTTTTGCATTGAAAGTGTGCAGACACTACCTCTTAGGAGAACGATTCGAGTTGTACATGGATCATAAATCTTTAAGGTATTTGTTCTCTCAAAAAGAGTTAAATATGAGACAACGGATCTGGTTGAAGTTTTTAACAGCTTAGTACTGAGTATACATCAGGGAAAGGAAATAAATTTGCAAATGAACTTAGTAGGAAACATCAAAATATGGTGTTAGCTATGTTGGCTAAATGGAAGGATTTAGAGACACCGACTACTTGCAATGTGAAGTTAAGATCGACTGCTAGTTCTAGTCAAAGTACAGCCATGTTACCTTGCTTGAAAGTTCGGCCAATGTTGATCGAAAGAATTTTTCTAAGTAGAGAGATGATCCATCACTGGCCGAAAGGATTAGAGGATTGGAGGGTGGAACCAAAATCGATTATATAAAGGATTTTAGTCTTGATCAAAGAGGATGGTTAAGGAAGATGAGACGGTTATGAGTTCTAGATGTTGGAAACCTAAGGAGGGAAGTTCTTAGGGAGTGTCATCGATCAAAGTTTATTTTGGGAAGTTTATTTTGGGGGAACCAAGATGTATCAGGATATAAAGATAAGTTTATTTTGAAAAGGCATAAAGAAGGATGTAGGCTTATGGGTGAAGTAGTGTGCAAATTGCGAACAAGTGAAAGTCAAACATCAGAAGCCGAGTGGGTTGCTTCAACCTTTAGATTTACAAGTTTGGAAATGAGATTCGATATCCATGGATTTTATTGATAGGTTGCCAAGGAAAAATAGACAAAAATGAAAGTACATGGATCATAATGGATAGATTGACCAAGAGTGCACATTTCATTTCCATTAAGTCAACCAAGACGGCATCTGTGTTGGCTATGTTATTGATGAAGAATATTTTAGACCGCATGAGATTCCTAGTAGTATAGTCAATGACAGAGATGCTTTGTTCACTAGTGAATTCTAGAATAGTCTACAAGAGGTATTGGCTACCAAGATTAAGGTGAGCATCGCTTATCATCCACAAATGGATGGACAGACAGAGAGAGTCAATGAAGATTTATTGAGGGCTTGTGTACTAGATTTTGTTGGGCCGTGGAAAGACCATTTAAACTTTATTGAGTTTTCCTGTAATAATAGTTATCAGACTAGTATAAGAATCGCACCTTTCGAAGCTTTGTATGGAAGGCCATGAAAATCACTAGCATGTTGGTTAAAGACCGGAGATAGATTGGTCTTTGGTCTAGATATGGTAAGAGAAGCCATAGAGAAGATTGAGTTAATCCGGGATAGGATGAGGGAAGCTCAGTCTAGGCAAAAAGTTGTGTAGATAGAAGGCGTAAAGATCTCGAGTTCTCAGATGGAGATCATGTTTTTATTAAAGTATCACCAATGAAGGATGTGGTAGGATTTGGAAAGTCAGGGAAAATAACATCATGATTGTTGGACCATTCCCTATTATAGAGAGGATCAGAAAACTTGCGTATCAAGTAGAGTTACCGAGTAGTGGCAGGAGTCCGCAATGTGTATCATGTTTCTCATCTTAGGAAGTATGTGCATGATCCACAAACTACTCTTGCTCTGACTGCCCTGGAAGATTTGGTAGTAGAACCCGATGTGACTTCTGTAGGGCAATCAGTTCGAGTTGTAGCGAGAGATGAGAAGAAATTAAGGAACAAGATAGATAAGTAAGTGAAAGTATAGTGAGTGACAATAAGAAAGACTATACTTGGGAGACATGGGATGTGATTAGGGACGCTTATCCTTAGCTGTTATGATGGTATGTCCTATATTTGTTGTATGTAGACTTTATGGATGGTAGGATATGGTAGCATTGTTTGCGTGTTTGATGTGCTTGTTTTGTTGTCCTTACTTAATTTCGAGGATGAAATTTTTTAAGGAAGGGAGCCTTTAACATCCCTGATTTTTTTTCAACATTATCTAGGATATTTAATTGGATATATTAAATAGAATAATATAAATAGTCAAGAAGAATGGGATTAGAACATTTTTAAGGTTGTGCCTTTGTGAATTAAGTAAAAAGATTGTTTTAAGAACTTATTATATAAGAGAATATATGAGAGGCGAAAAATGGGTAGATCCATCTTTCACTCCTTAAAACCTTTCTCCTTCATATCATTCTCATGTTCAAAAAACATAAACAACTAAATAAAGCAAGCAAAGGCCAGCCATTCTTAAGGGAGAAGTCATGAAATCAAAAAGAGGAATTCAAGGAAGGGATTAGGAGAACTAAAGCTACATCAAATCTCAACTCCAACATTTGATTTTAAGGTAAATAATAAGATTCTATTAATTACCTTTGAATTCAGATATGGGTAACCCTGAATTGTTTTGATAGTTTATGCCATGTTTGGTTGATAGATTGTTGTTGGATAGAATAATGAGTTATGAAATTATTTAAATAGGTTTTAAGGATAAAACCTAAGTTTTTATTCTCCTAATGGTTCTAATTTTTATGTAAGGTGTAAAATGATATTCTAGAGATGAGTTTTTAATTTCATAATTTTTCAAGTTACAATAAATATTTTATGAATACCTTAAGGAGGAAATTAGGTTAATTTTGGATTTTAATTATTAAAAATAATTAAATATGGTTTTTGGTCTCGAAATTTTTATATGATGAAGAATATAATATTTTAGGGTTTCTATGAAGTTTTAGGGTTTTTCCCAAGAGTTGTCAAATTACTGTGAATTTTACTAGCTAGAAAAGCATTTAAAAGGATAATTAACTAAGGATATTAATTAGTTTGGTTTATGTTTTGGAATTTGAAAATATATGCGGCATTAATTTTTGAAAAGCATTGTTAAAAAGATTGTTCCATCCAATAGAGATTGGATAAAAATTAAGGTTTGGTGAAAAACAATTACTTTTGTTAGTAATAAATCAGTTTTATTGATAACTACGATAATGTCATGCCACTTGTATTCTCTTCGATCTTATAGAAGAGCCTCGTTCTCGAATGTCGAAGTCGAGGTGAAATGAAGTATAGAATAATTTCTTCGGTAGATATGGAATGCTTCCGAGTAGATCGAAGTCGACCTCGTTGACAATTTAATATAAGTGGCATCGACACCTCATGATTTATCTATGTCGAAGTCGCACCTCTTCTCCTATTTTTTTAAATAATGCCGCATACTATTGTTTTAAGTGCTTTCGAAGTCATCCGTATGAAACGGCGGTGACATCGCATGTCTTGTCTTCGACTTTATGTACGAAGTGGC
The DNA here is from genome assembly GCA_030765085.1 of Allium cepa. Lineage (NCBI taxonomy): Eukaryota > Viridiplantae > Streptophyta > Magnoliopsida > Asparagales > Amaryllidaceae > Allium > Allium cepa. The sequence goes on from CM060938.1 coordinate 563,161,344, forward strand.
AAAATAGTCGAAGTAAGTTAGGTATAAGGTTTTAAATTGGCCACGTTAGTCTGTTTGCCGCTATTCATCAAGGTCGATAACATTGCACTATTTGGCAACGATGCCGCACTTCTTCCTTTTAATGCCGAAGAAGCCTTGTTTTCATGTAAACTAAGACCATTTCAAAGTGGCAAAGCAATGTATATTTGAGAGGGTCGAAGACCCTATGTTTTCGCCAGTTAGCCATTGCTTTGTAAAATCCTAAGGTTTGTTTTAAAAAGGTGGATAACCTATATTACATATGGGTTTATGACCCTATCTTTGACATAAATTTTTTACTTAAAAGGAACTTCGAGTTTGTCTTCGACCTTAGGTAGAGAACGATGTTGTTTTAATACCGCATGTGTTATATTCTATTTCATTAATAAAGGAGAGGCTATTATTTTATGACGTCGATTTTAAACATTAGGAGTACCAATGCTATTTTTGATTATAGATGTCAACACTATTATTGAGGAAACCAAAGTAGATTAGTTTCGATAAATCGAATGTTTTATAAATGCGACTTTATCATTAGGGATACCTATATATTTTCTTAAATGAGTTCGACACCGTTCATTGGGGATACCCATATACTTTACTTTGAAATGTCATAACTTAAGGGGAGATACCCTAATTGAAGACACCAATAGACATAAATTAAGCATCTGGGTAACATGAATTAAATTGTTAAATGATGGGTTCATAGTCAACCATGGGATGTGTGATGGATGGTCCACATCATTCCAGAGACATGTAGTCTCTTTGAGGTTAATGAAGGTTTCATAATCATCCTAGGAAAACTATGAGATGTGTGACGGATAGGCCACATCATTGTAAATTAAATGGAATATGTGTGATGGATAGTCCACATGATTTAAATAATGGAACCATATGTGATGGGTAGTCAATATAGTAGGGGATGGATAATCTAAGTATTAATTGCATATGAGATGGATAGTCCACATAACTAGTAATTGGTTTAAATATGAGATGGGTAGTTCACATAATTATAGGATAGGTGGTCAGATTAAAATAAGACGGATATTTAGTTTAAATTGTGATGTATAGTCATTTAAGTAGGTTGGAAGTATAGATATTTAGTAAATATGGTATTTATTATTCACACCAAACTGTTGTCTAATCCGACGTTGTTTCCCTTAAACTCTCTGGTACTCATTTGAGTAGGTCAAAAGTATGGATTTTCAGGTTTCCAATTAGATGAATAAGCTTTTTTATACGTGCCGGAGGAAATCTAACTATTAGGAGCTTTATCTAACTCCGCTTTGTTTGGTTTTATCTCTACGGATGTAGTGGCAAGTTATATATTTGCCAAGTGTTGGACTCCGATCAACCAAGGAGGCATCTTCATATGTCGCTCTTGGAGTATTTTGTAATAATTATATTTTCTTTGAACGTGAAATTACGAATGAGGTTATGTAATGAATATGAAATCATATTTTGAAATGGAATGTAAAAGTTGTTTCTAAATTATGTGGGAAAATTTTCATATTCATGTGCTTATGATTATTGATATAATTAATATATAGTAGTGTTTTGTCGTCGACGATTAATAACTATGGATGACTGCAGCATCCCTAGAGGTTCGTTTTGGACCACAGAATGGGGGATGTTATAACAATCCACTTTATTACCATTCAATTTAACCAGCATTCTTTAACCCTTTTTTGGTGCATTTCACTGTTCCTATTACTTGAACTAAAGTTAAATGGCAGTATATATGTAACATTTTAATGGTGTTTTGCATGTAAGTGATGTTGAATTATGATGACCGTTATAATTTTTTGTAATGTGTTATAATCAAAGTTGTCCATGAACCACCATTGTCTACCCTCATATGGAATCAATCTTTGTTTCCTTGAGTTTAATGAGGTTGTGATGCTCATTCTATTCCAACATCCTTTGTAAGTTTTGCCTTAACTATTTTTTCCTTATTTTGTAACTCTCCACCTAACATCTAATTTATTTTTTTGTAGTTTTACGATACCACTTCTAAATCCTTTATTTATTCAAATCATGATAAAAAATTTCATGATTATAATTCGAAAAATGTTCAACCATGTCTTTCTTGAAACTTTTTTACTTTAGTTTCTGATAGCGTTAATAAATCACCCATACATGTCTTTAGTAGTAGACATGATAAATAGCAAATTACCAACACATTATCATGATACTATCTTTAAAAAATAGCGAAAAATTTCAGTATAGACGGTAACTAAATATAATAAATCTAATATGTTATCATTGTTTAATATGTTGCTTTTTATTTAATAAATAGTCAATGGACGTCTTGTTGGAACGAGGTCTTAGTAAATTTTTATTATTGTTATTAATGAACCAGACATAAATTTCCTTTATTAAGTAAAAAAATGTACACATGTTATAATATATGTAAATATAAATAGTGAATATGCTATATACTGTTTTGTATTTAGTCCCACATCGTGGGATTAGCTCTACCCCAAGCTCCTAGGCCTCTATATAAAGTTGCTAATGTAATGTAAATAGATAATCTATTCTCAGGAATAAATAATATGTCTTCTGCCTCTCTCTCTAATGGCTTCCTATTTTCTTTATTCTATAACACGTTATCAGCACGATCTATACAAAAAAAAAATTATGGATCTACAACTGTGATAATTCATGAAATCATATCTATTCTTTTCCAGATGCAATTATAGATCTCATAACGGTAAGTCATTTTTTTGATGATTAATCTTCCAAATCATTTTTTTATATCTCATTCCATTCTAGATCTACTTCTTCAGATCTGAATATGTTGTCTTATTCTTTAAAATTTTATTATATTAGTCTTATAATTTTAGATCTTATATAGATCTAAACTTTGAGATCTGATTCTTATTTTATTAGTTATTATATTTCAGATCTAATTTTTTTTTGCTATTTTTATGATCTTATTATATTGTAGATCTCAATATCATACTTATTTTTATGTTTTTTAGTTCATTCATTTTGGAAAGCAAGTTTGAACTTGACAAAATTTGATATTGTTGATTAAAGAATTTTTTTTGAATTTGATTGTATTTAGTTTGGACATGGATTTGAGAAATCAAACATGGTTGGTAAATGGGGTTTTCAATTTGAAAACCTTTTGATTTGATTTAGATTTGAATGAAGACTTTGGATATTATTTTGATATATGATTTATATTTCCAGAAGAAATATTTTATTGTTTCTAAGAGAAATAAATATAAATATAATACGTATCTTGAAGATCGTATTAAGTGAATGGAAACATTAGTAAAAGCTTACATGATAAGCTTAATATCTTCCAATGTTTCCTTTAAAAAAAAGGGAAAAGGAAATAATAATTGAGAACCTACGATTTTCATAAATCAGTAAATTATAAGTTTCCTCAAAATAAAGAACCAGAAGTTCTAACTAAAAAAAAGGATTATATATCAAAACTCAAATATATAAATTTTAGATGTGAAGCTTTAAATTATTAGAAAATCTAATTCAGATTATGGTAAATTTCAATTGCAATCAAACCTGAAGTTTGATAATGAAAATCAAGTTGTACCATTTAGGATCTAAAGTACTAAACAAAGACTTTTTTTTAAAGTAAAATTGGAACCTGAAGTTCTAAAAATATTTGCCAATGGTATTAACTACTAAATCAAATAAATATATAGAAACTTGTTCACTCTAGAAGTAGTGAAAATAATATATTAAAAAAAATCTCCAGAAGAGATTTGTTGATATATTTGGTGTTTTTACTAAACCAAATAAATATATAGAAACATATCTACTCTTCTACTCTCTTTCTTTTTAATTAAAAATAAGGCATTCTGATAGGAAGTTTATTTTCTAATTTTTTTCCTTCTTCCATGCATCCAATCACTTTTCAAAAGGTAAAATATAATAGATCAAATATAATAGATCTGAAATAATCTTAATTTCCTAAATTTCTAAAATAACTTGTGTTGATTTGAAGATTTACATGTTTGTTTTGATATATTTGGTAAAGAATTATGAAGTTAGTTTTCTTATGAAAATAATAATGATTTGGATCCGAGATTTATAGTTATTTATGATTATGAATAATATGGATAGATCTGAGATAATTTTGTTTAATTAGAAATTCTGATTATTGGGAAATAAAGTTTCGCTTTAAGATATTCATTTTAATTTTATTATTGAGTAATATTGAACCTATATTTGAGATGAAATTATGTTACTTTGAGTACCGTTTGTTCAATTAGTTCATATATTTATAATGAAATTATTTTGCTATGACAGTAATTATATCCTGAACCACATAAAGGTTAATTGTAGTTATTTTTATCACAAATGAATTAATTGCAAATGTTATGGTAATAAATTAAATCATTTATTGTCAAAAATGTATTAAATGGATTGATTATTGTAAATTAAATGACGTTGTATGTTTGTGTTTGGAATAAGAATAGACGTATGATTTACTATTTGATGTATTTATTTTAACAAGTAATGTCTGTTATAACGGAAAAAATAGGTTTAACAACTCAAAGGAATTATTTTAATAAAAGTTGTGTAACTCAAAGTCCAAGGCCTGAAGTTTGGAATTATGAAAAGATTTTCTGACAAACTTTACAAACTCGAATTCTTGTCAGTATTTTTTTTAATTTGTCAAAATGTACAAGCTTCTAAAAAAAGGCAGTTTACACAAAATTTGAGAACCCGAAGTTCATAATAAATTAGTGAACTTGAAGTTCATGAATTAGAAGCCCGAAGCTCTATTGAAATTGTGTAAAATGATAAGGTTGTACTTCTTGAAGAAGTTAAAGGAAAATAATATATTATCATACGAGATAATAATGCTGCATTCAAGAGATTACAAAAATCTCCAAATGAGTTATACCTTACCTTATATTTTCATATTTATATTATATTAACCAAATATCCTGAAGATATTATGTTATATGATATATCAAACATCATTGGATGTGTGTGTATTAATCTCTTGAAAAGATGTTTTAGAGATTTATTTATATTTATATTGCAAAATATAGCATCCCAGAAGAGATGTTATAGAAATTTTATTTTTGTTACATTGCAATTACTTAAAAGGAAAAACTATATTCCCCGAAGGAATAATGATATAATTTTTTTTTTGAGTAATAACAACAATTTATCGAGAAAAAAATTGATATTGTATACCAATGTTAAACTCCAGAAATAGTGGTTTTATCTTTCGCATCTTACTTTCATTTGGTGCATCTAATTTTGTTACTGTATTTAAAGTCTAATATGTCATTTCAAAGATAGTTACAAAAAAAAATTCCAATACGGTTGTTTTATGTTATTGTAAAGGTAGTAATTATGTAATTTCTATAAATAGAAACATTGTACATTGATATGACATTCCAATAGTACATATATATATCTTTAGAAGAGATAAGTTCACTCCATAAGTAGTGATAATAAAATATCCCTAAAAGAGACTAATAAATTAGGAAATGACAACATATCTCTAGAAGAGATTTGCTTATATGTTTGGTAATTTTATTAAACCAAATAAATACATAGAAATTTGATTATAAAGGATCCTAATTTAGTTTAGATTAGATCCTAAAAGTTTGAGAACTATACATACGGTCCTGAGGAAATCTGTATCTGTAACATTCCAAGTATCCAGAAGATACTATTATTATTTTTGCTGTAATTTTTTTTACAGAACTCTCAATAGAGATGTGTAGAAATGTCTATACGCAATTAAAATTATTCCTTGATAAGTAATCATAATTAGGTTCAAAACTGATATTTGAGATATAATTGAGGAATAAACTTAACAACTTGAAGTTGTGTGTATATTTTATTCGAACCAGAAGTTCGATATGGTTTCAAACCAAATGCTCTGAAAATTATCATGCTGTTTTGACAGGTTTGCATTGACATTGATTTATAAATAGAAATTAATAGTTTGGATCCTTGTAATAGTTTGTTCTAAAAATCACTAATTCAAATGAGAAAGAATATGAAAATTTTATAATATATATGTGATACGTGGACACATGTATACATCCATATATGTAAACATTTAGCTAACAACCTGAAGTTTGTTATAAGCTCATCTTATAGATTATGCATAGACATTATTTAGTGATTTAAAATTCAATCAACATAAATGTTGAATGACCTGAAGTCATGTATGTATTCAAATGATCTACACAATAAGTAAATTCCTCCAATTGCTTAGATCAATGAATGAGAACAAACTCTAATAATCAATATCAATTGAATGCATCTTATAAAAGAATTATCCTCCTATTATTAATATGTATGATGCACTTAATAGTAGAAAAATCATAATGGATCAAAATGAGAGTCCAAAAATGATTATTATTTAATGTGACAATGTTTGTTAACATTGAGGGGGAGGAAAAATGGATACAAGCTCATTTTGATCATCAGTGTTAAATATTTATTAAAATATACAATGATGCAAAATATTATCAATCTTATCCCTAGTAGACTTTCTCCAATATAGATTTGAATCCCTAAAGGATCAAAATTTGTAAACCATATCTGAAATATGGTTCAAAAGTCAGTTCAAAATATTTTTGGAGTAAGTAATAAAGATGCCAAATAAAGGAGGTGGGTGTTCTTGAAGAAACACTTAAGGATGCTCTGAAAGAGATCCATGACATGATTCTCAAATAACCCTAGAAGTGGGTTAGGTACCTAAAACATAATTAAAGAGATCTCAATAAATCATGTCTAGAACTGACAAGAAATAATCACCGATGATAAATTTGCAAATAATAAAGCACTTATATTTATAAATAGATTAAGAATCTTGAATTAGGGGAAAACATGACTGGCCATCATGAATCCTTTAATAGTAGAGAAATATGGACATGTAGTCCGCAAAGTACCGAAAGTACTTGAAATGCTTATATACCCTGAAGGTATAAATGTGGTTTAAAATCATATTAAATAATGAAAGTATACAAATTCCTGAAGAATATAAATAACTTTCATTGTTATAAAGAATGCAAAGAACAAGGAGAGTAAATTTCAACCTACTTTTAAGTATTGTTGTAATGAAAATCTTGATATAATTCATGATGAGTCGATTACTTCCTATTTTTAAGTATCGTTGTAATGAAACTCTTAATATCCATTGAAGTGATAGTTGCGATATGGAAATACTTATTAAAGTATACAAATTTCTGAAGAATATATATAACTTTTGTAGTTACAAAGAATGAAAAAGACATGAAGTCTAGATTACAAATTTCTTCTAAGTATTGTTGTAATGAAAATCTTGATACATCAAGATGAGTAGATTACTTCCTGCTTTCTAGTAATGTTGTAATGAAATTTTTAATATTCATGAAAGATGTATAGTTGCAACGCACAAAACTAATTTGAAGCATAAAAATGAAAGCACATGAAGTGTTTTTCATAAAAGTAGCATACAAATGCATAAAATGCAAACCATATTTGGAAGAAACAATCTTAGAAAATTTGATTGTATCAAAGAAAACTATTAATAAATTGTATTATGAATGAGATACATATTTATGGATCCAGAAGTATCTATAACCAATTTAAGTTATCGAAAGACGAATATGAATTCAGAGGAAAAATTAAAATCAGGGGGAGAATTCATAAGTATTTTATAATGCACTCTTTTTCCTTAACTAAGATTTTTCCCACTGGGTTTTTCTCATTAAGGTTTTAATGAGGCATTATCTTGATCTAGAAGAATCAAACGTCTTTTCAAGAAATAACATCTCAAATATGTTATTTAAGTTAAATTATATTTTTATCCTTGACTAAGGTTTTTCCCATTGGGTTTTCCTTTGTAAGGTTTTTACTGACGTATTAAATTGATCCAGAAGTATCAAACTCTATCTGATGCAATAAATTATTGAAATATGACATACTACATTGTACTCTTTTTCCTTCACTAAGATTTTTCGCATAGGGTTTTACTTAGTATGGTTTTAATGAGGCATTAGTTTGATCCAGAAGTATCAAGCTTTATTTAAGGAAATAAGAAAATAAAATATGTCATTGTACTCTTTTTCCTTCACTAAGATTTTTCCCATTGGGTTTTTCTTAGTATGGTTTTAATGAGGCATTATTTTGATCCCGAAGTATCAAACTCTTAGAAGGAATATCATTTTCAGTATGATATTTATGATTTCACAAGTTGTACTCTTTTCCTCTTTCAAGGTTTTTCCCATTGGGTTTTCCTTATAGAGGTTTTTAATGAGGCAACGGACAATATCTATATCGACTGAATGGATAAATGCAAGCAAGATAACAATGAGGGGGAGCAATCGTCATACACGTTTCGAAACTGACAATTTCTAGTTATCAGAGGATTCAAGATTTTGAAGACGCATATTCAAGGGGGAGTGTTATAATATATGTAAATATAAATAGTGAATATGCTATATACTGTTTTGTATTTAGTCTCACATCGTGAGATTAGTTCTACCCGAAGCTCCTAGGCCTCTATATAAAGGTGCTAATGTAATGTAAATAGATAATCTATTCTCAGGAATAAATAATATGTCTTCTGCCTCTCTCTCTAATGGCTTCCTATTTTTTTTATTCTATAACAACACAAGATATGTATAAGGCGACTCAAATCAATGAACAAGTTCGTAATACAAACATTAACCCAACTAAAACCGGGCATAAGAAAATGGGCAACAATAATCCAACCTAACCCTAAATCTTGAAACTTCTGCATGTATAGAACTAAATGTGTGGATTAATGAACCCTACTTCAGAACTACACTTTTCATTTTTATTTCCATCCACGGCGGTTACTAATAATTGGCAAAAAGAACACCAAAATGCCATCAAAAACTTCGAACAGATCAATAATAGGGAAGCAACCAGATCAGATCTGGTGATTCGTGCTTAGCTTTGTTATTTGCATCAACACCCTCCTTATTTCAGCGTTGGAACGAAATTAATGATTTCAGTCCGTCTCATGAGGCCAACTTCTCTTCTTGAGAGCCCTCTCTACCATAAACTTGTAGTTATTATTCTCTATTATTAATATTCCCTCACAAATTGATATTAAATATTGCAGCATGAGTGCTCCTTTTTGTTGCTATGCATGCATGGATCTGGATGTCAGCTTGGTTATTGAGGAGCTTGACCGTTTTAATTGGCATGTAATTATTTTTCGGTCAAATGTAATAATTACATTCCTATGTAATTTGCAAACTGCCAAACTCCAAGCAAGAAACTGGTGCCAGTTTGGGTGAAGATGGAATTGGCGGTTGCAATGGATGGACTGAACTTGTATTCCATGCTTTTCTGCTGGGAGATAAGTGTTGTGCCATTCTTGTCTGTAATTTCTCATTCGCCTCCAAGTTCTTGAGTAATAATTATGTTTAAAATAAAACTTCTTAGTGTTGTTTGTAAATTATTTAAAACACAACTTTTTTCATTTCAAATAATAGCCTCTTAGTGCTGAGTAATAATTATGTTTAAATAGATTCTTAGTGTTGTTTGTAAATTATGTAGGGGAATTAATTTAAAAGACAAAGATTTGTATATTTTTTTGTCTCAAAGACACGATCTCAATATTTTTACCACAAGAACAAACATTCTTCTAAAAATTATTCATAAGGACAAACATTTTTCAAAATTATTCATAAGGACAACAAAACTACTACCGAGCTAAAAACTGATACCCAAAAACTGCTACCGATAACTAAAAACTGATACCTAAAAACTGTTATAAATAACTAAAAACTGATATCTACAGAAAGTTGTCCTTCAGGATAAAATATTGAACCTCCGTACTTGAGGCTAAAAATATGTGAAATTTTGTCCTTTGTTGTAGAATAAAGAAAATAGGAAGCCATTAGAGAAAGAGGCAGAAGACATATTATTTATTCCTGAGAATAGATTATCTATTTATATTACATTAGCACCTTTATATAGAGGCCTAGGAGCTTGGGGTAGAACTAATCCCACGATGTGGGACTAAATACAAAACAGTATATAGCATATTCACTACTTATATTTACATATATTATAACACTCCCCCTTGAATATGCGTCTTCAAAATCTTGAATCCTCTGATAACTAGAAATTGTCCGTTTCAAAACGTGTATGATGATTGCTCCCCCTCATTATTATCTTGCTTGCATTTATCCATTCAGTCAATATAGATATTGTCCGTTGCCTCATTAAAAACCTTTGTAAGGAAAACCCAATGGGAAAAGCCTTGAAAGAGGAAAAGAGTGAAACTTTTGAAATTATAGATATCATACTAAAAATGATATTCCTTCTAAGAGTTTGATACTTCGGGATCAAAATAATGCCTCATTAAAGCCTTACTAAGAAAAACCCAATGGGAAAAATCTTAGTGAAGGAAAAAGAGTACAATGACATATTTTATTTTCTTATTTCTTTAAATAAAGCTTGATACTTCTGGATCAAACTAATGCCTCATTAAAACCTTACTAAGTAAAACCCTATGGGAAAAATCTTAGTGAAGGAAAAAGAGTAGAATATAGTATGTCATATTTCAATAATTTATTGCATCAGATACATTTTGATACTTCTGGATCAATTTAATATGTCAGTAAAAACCTTACAAAGGAAAACCCGATGGGAAAAACCTTAGTCAAGGATAAAAATATAATTTAACTTAAATAACATATTTGAGATGTTATTTCTTGAAAAGACGTTTGATTCTTCTAGATCAAGATAATGCCTCATTAAAACCTTAATAAGAAAAACCCAGTGGGAAAAATCTTAAATAAGTAAAAAGAGTACATTATAGCTTATTTCAAATGTTACTAGGGAGTTGATACTTCTGGATCAAGATAATGCCTCGTTAAAACCTTACTAATAAAAACCCAGTGGGAAAAATCTTAGTTAAGGAAACAGAGTGCATTATAAAATACTTATGAATTCTCCCCCTGATTTTAATTTTTCCTCTGAATTCATATTCGTCTTTCGATAACTTAAATTAGTTATAGATACTTCTGGATCCATAAATATGTATCTCATTCATAATACAATTTATTAATAGTTTTCTTTGATACAATCAAATTTTCTAAGATTGTTTCTTCCAAATATGGTTTGCATTTTATGCATTTGTATGCTACTTTTATGAAAAACACTTCATGTGCTTTCATTTTTATGCTTCAAATTAGTTTTGCGCATTGCAACTATACATCTTTCATGAATATTAAAAATTTCATTACAACATTACTAGAAAGCAGGAAGTAATCTACTCATCTTGATGTATCAAGATTTTCATTACAACAATACTTAGAAGAAATTTGTAATCTACACTTCATGTCTTTTTCATTCTTTATAACTACAAAAGTTACATATATTCTTCAAAAGTTTGTATACTTTAATAAGTATTTGCATATCGCAACTATCACTTCAATGGATATTAAGAGTTTCATTACAACGATACTTAAAAATAGGAAGTAATCTACTCATCATGAATTATATCAAGATTTTCATTACAACAATACTTAAAAGTAGGTTGAAATTTACTCTCCTTGTTCTTTGCATTCTTTATAACAATGAAAGTTATTTATATTCTTCAGGAATTTGTATACTTTCATTATTTAATATGATTTTAAACCACATTTATACCTTCAGGGTATATAAGCATTTCAAGTACTTTCGGTACTTTGCGGACTACATGTCCATATTTCTCTACTATTAAAGGATTCATGATGGCCAGTCATGTTTTCCCCTAATTCAAGATTCTTAATCTATTTATAAATATAAGTGCTTTATTATTTGCAAATTTATCATCGATGATTATTTCTTGTTAGTTCTAGACATGATTTATTGAGATCTCTTTAATTATGTTATAGGTACCTAACCCACTTCTAGAGTTATTTGAGAATCATGTCATGGATCTCTTTCAGAGCATCCTTAAGTGTTTCTTCAAGAACACTCACCTCCTTTATTTGGCATCTTTATTACTTACTCCAAAAATATTTTGAACTGACTTTTGAACCATATTTCAGATGTGGTTTATAAATTTTGGTCCTTCAGGGATTCAAATCTATATTGGAGAAAGTCTACTAGGGATAATTTTGATAATATTTTGCATTATTGTATATTTTAATAAATATTTAAAAATGATGATCAAAATGAGCTTGTATCCCTTTATCCTCCCCCTCAATGTTGACAAACATTGTCACATTAAATAATAATCATTTTTGGACTCTCATTTTGATCCATTATGATTTTTCTGCTAACAAGTACATCATACATATTAATAATAGGAGGATAATTCTTTTATAAGATGCATTCAATTGATATTGATTATTAGAGTTTGTTCTCATTCATTGATCTAAGAAATTGGAGGAATTTACTTATTGTTTAGATCATTTGAATACATACATGACTTCAGGTCATTCAACATTTATGTTGATTGAATTTTAAATCAGTAAATAATGTCTATGCATAATCTATAAGATGAGCTTATAAGAAACTTCAGGTTGTTAGCTAAATATTTACATATATGGATGTATACGTGCGTCCACGTATCACATATATAATATAAAATTTTCATATTCTTTCTCATTTGAATTAGTGATTTTTAGAACAAACTATTACAAGGATCCAAATTATTAATTTCTATTTATAAATCAATGTTAATGCAAACCTGTCAAAACAGCATGATAATTTTCAAAACATTGTATTTGAAACCATATCGAACTTCTGGTTCGAATAAAATATACACACAACTTCAAGTTGTTAAGTTTATTCCTCAATTATATCTCAAATATCAGTTTTGAACCTAATTATGATTACTTATCAAGAAATAATTTTAATTGCGTATAGACATTTCTACACATCTCTTTTGAGAGTTCTGTAAAAAAAAATTACAGCAAAAATAATAATAGTATCTTCTGGATACTTGGAATGTTACAGATACAGATTTCCTCAGGACCGTGTGTATAGTTCTCAAACTTTTAGGATCTAATCTAAACTAAATTAGGATCCTTTATAATCAAATTTCTATGCATTTATTTGGTTTAATAAAATTACCAAACATATAAGCAAATCTCTTCTAGAGATATGTTATCATTTCCTAATTTACTAGTCTCTTTTAAGGATATTTTGTTATCACTACTTATGGAGTGAATTTATCTCTTCTATATATATGTGTGTGTGTGTGTGTGTGTGTGCGTGTGTGTGTGTGTGTGTACTATTGGAATATCATATCAATGTACAATGTTTCTTTTGTAGAAATTACATAATTCCTACCTTTACAATTACATAAAACATCCCTATTGGAGATTTTTGTTGTAACTACCTTTGAAATGACATATCAAATTTTAAATACAGTAACAAAATTAGATGCAACAAAATGAAAGTAAGATGCGAAGAGATAAAACCACTACTTCTGGAGTGTAACATTGGTATACAATATCTTTTTTCTCTCTCGATAAATTGTTGTTATTACTCAAAAAAATTTTTTTATATCATTATTCCTTCGGGGAATATAGTATTTCCTTTTAAGGAATTGCAATGTAACAAAAATAAATTTTCTATAACATCTCTTCAGGGATGTTATATTTTGCAATATAAATATAAATAAATCTCTAAAACATCTTTTCAAGAGATTAATACACACACATCTAATGATGTTTGATATATAATATAACATAATATCTTCAGGATATTTGGTTGATATAATATAAATATGAAGATATAAGGTAAGGTATAACTCATTTGGAGATTTTTGTAATCTCTTGAATGCAGCATTATTATCTCATATGATAATATATTATTTTCCTTTAACTTCTTCAAGAAGTACAACCTTACCATTTTACACAATTTCAATAAAGCTTCGGGCTTCTAATTCATGAACTTCAAGTTCACTAATTTATTATGAACTTCGGGTTCTCAAATTTTGTGTAAACTGCCTTTTTTTTAGAAGCTTGTACAATTTGATAAATCAAAAAAAATACTGACAAGAATTCAAGCTTGTAAAGTTTGTCAGAAAATCTTTTCATAATTCCAGACTTCAGGCCTTGGACTTTGAGTTATACAACTTCTATTAAAATAATTCCTTTGAGTTGTTAAACCTATTTTTTCCGTTATAACAGCCATTACTTGTCAAAATAAATACATCAAATAGTAAATCATACGTCTATTCTTATTCCAAACACAAACATACAACGTCATTTAATTTACAATAATCAATGCATTTAATGCATTTATGACAATAAATGATTTAATTTATTACCATAACACTTGCAATTAATTCACTGTGATAAAAATAACTACAATTAGCCTTTATGTGGTTTAGGATATAACTACTGTCATAGCAAAATAATTTCATTATAAATATATGCACTAATTGAACAAACGGTACTTAAAGTAACACAATTTATCTCAAATATAGGTTCAATATTACTCAATAATAAAATTAAAATGAATATCTTAAAGCGAAACTTTATTTCCTAATAATCAGAATTTCTAAATAAACAAAATTATCTCAGATCTATCCATATCATTCATAATCATAAATAACTATGAATCTCAGATCCAAGTCATTATTATTTTCATAAGAAAACTAACCTCATAATTCTTTACCAAATATATCAAAACAAACATGTAAATCTTCAAATCAACACAATTTATTTTAGAAATTTAGGAAATTAAGATTATTTCAGATCTATTATATTTGATCTATTATATTTTACCTTTTGAAAAGTGATTGGATGCATGGAAGAAGGAAAAAAAATTAGGAAATAAACTTTCTATTAGAATGCCTTATTTTTAATTAAAAAGAAAGAGAGTAGAAGAGTAGATATGTCTCTATATATTTATTTGGTTTAGTAAAAACACCAAATATATCAACAAATCTCTTCTGGATATTTTTTTTAATATATTATTTTCACTACTTCTGGAGTGAACAAGTTTGTATACATTTATTTGATTTAGTAGTTAATACCATTGGCAAATATTTTTAGAACTTCAGGTTTCAATTTTATAAAAAAAAAGTCTTTGTTTAGTACGTTAGATCCTAAATGGTACAGCTTGATTTTCATTATCAAACTTCAGGTTTGATTGCAATTGAAATTTACCATAATCTGAATTAGATTTTCTAATAATTCAAAGCTTCACATCTCAAATTTATATATTTGAGTTTTGATATATAATCCTTTTTTTAGTTAGAACTTCTGGTTCTTTATTTTGAGGAAATTTGTAATTTACTGATTTATGAAAACTGCAGGTTCTTAATTATTATTTCCTTTTCCCTTTTTTTTAAAGGAAACATTGGAAGATATTAAGCTTGTCATGTAAGCTTTTACTAATGTTTCCATTCACTTAATACGATCTTCTAGATACGTATTATATTTATATTTGTTTCTCTTAGAAACAATAAAATATTTCTTCTGGAAATATAAATCATATATCAAAATAATTTCCAAAGTCTTCATTCAAATCTAAACCAAATCAAAAGGTTTTCAAAATGAAAACCCCATTTACCAACCATGTTTGATTTCTCAAATCCATGTCCAAACTAAATACAATTAAATTCAAAAAATTTGCTTTAATCAACAATATCAAATTTTGTCAAGCTCAAACTTGCATTCCAAAATGAATGAACTAAAAAACATAAAAATAAGAATGATATTGAGATCTACAATATAATAAGATCATAAAAATAGCAAAAAAAATTAGATCTGAAATATAATAACTAACAAAATAAGAATCAGATCTCAAAGTTTAGATCTATATAAGATCTAAAACTATAAGACTAATATAATAAAATTTAAAAAAATAAGACAACATATTCAGATCTGAAGAAGTAGATCTAGAATGGAATGAGATATAAAAAAATGATTTGGAAGATTAAATCATCAAAAAAATGACTCACCGTTATGAGATAAGTGCATCTGGAAAATAATAGATATGATTTCATGAATTATCACAATTGTATATCCATAATTCTTTTTGTATAGATCGTGCTGATAACGTGTTGTAGAATAAAGAAAATAGGAAGCCATTAGAGAAATAGGCAGAAGACATATTATTTATTCCTGAGAATAGATTATCTATTTACATTACATTAGCACCTTTATATAGAGGCCTAGGAGCTTGTGGTAGAACTAATCCCACGATGTGGGACTAAATACAAAACAGTATATAGCATATTCACTACTTATATTTATATATATTATAACATCCTTGACAATAATTTCCTGAATTATTTATATACCAAAAATAACATGATATGCACCATTATTCTGTTGAGAAAATATATTACCTATTTACTTATCTACTTCATTATATTTTTAGTCTTTTTTTATAACCTATCCAAATGACCAGATATACACATTTTGATCAAGAAGTTAATGATTTTTAATTATCATGAGACCCAAAAGGTCATTTAAGACAAATTTTACAACTTACCACTCTAATTTAAAAGTGTTTAATGATTTTTTCTTCTTCAAATAATAGATTCTTTATTTCTTTCATATCATCTGTCGTTTCATAATGAATAATTGGATAAGATATTAGCTAAGAATTAAGGATCTATTCATTAATCAATTTGAAAAGCTCTCACTTCACCACCATGATTTTTATTATGCATAGATTTACAATGATGCATGTTGAGTAAATTTTTTATACATAAGAAGCTCAATCTCCTTAACATACTTCTCTTTTTTCACATTTTATCTCTGTTTGACATCCTACATTCTCCTTAATTTAAGAATCATTTTTCCTTTAAACCCCTTGCAAAATCACCATTATTCCTTAAAGAGTACAATTACTAACTTTTCAACTAATGTACTAATCTTAATTTTGTAGCAGATAAATTTAAATAGTCACTCTTTCATGCATTTCATTTCCATCAATAAGCTGATAGTATTCATTTCGCTGTTATTTGTTAATTAGAATTTCATATTCATTGCTTTCTATTTTTTTTATCTATTCCATTAAATAAATATTAATATTTCTTCTACACATTATCATATTGCAACTTATATGAATTTATTCATTAATTCAACATCTCTTATTGCCTCATCAATTCAACCAATCATGTCATTACTCTATGTGTTTAGTTTTCAACAAAATCGTTTCGCATCCTTCCATTTCTTTGGTTCTCAAGCAGTTTTTGTTGGATTCCTATTTGGGATTGATAATTTTGCTTATACGTTAATTGTTGTAGGTGCCTGTAAGTTAAAGAATTAAAAAATTATTTTTAAGATGATCTCTTGTTCGTTATATCTATCTTTTAGTTTTAAAATATATATCTTCAGATGATTTTTCCAATTTGTAGTCACTTATCTCTGTAATTTTGTCTTAAGATATTTTAGTTTTAAGTGATTTTTTTCTTCCCAATATATTCTCCATTTGCTCAATAATTTCTTTTACAAATAATAATTTTGCATTTTATCTAGGTGGTCATGTTCCTCAACATGTCTCCTTCTCTCATCAGTGTGAAACTCATTTAATCAATCTTTTCACCGTTTTACATGTATAATTCTCGACATAATTATTTAACCTCCTATTTTTTTTACTTCATATTCAGGACTGAATTTTCCAATTTAGAAACATAATGAAGTAAATTTGTTAGCACATTTAACCTAATGAATGTTGAATTTTTCCATTTGAAACTGACTTTACAGTTAGTACATAAATTGTGGCAATTTTTAATTTTAGTTAAAGAAATATTATGTTTCAACATAGAAAGATTAATTTTCAAGCGATTTTCCAAATTTGTGTTCACTTCCTTCTTATTTTTCTCAATTGAAGTTATTTTATCATAATATTGAAAATCAATTTTTTTTACCATATTTCCTTGCTAGGAATTAGGTGACAGAGCTCATTTAGGTATTGTTAAACCTCTATTATTAATTTAACATTACTTCAAATTTTCATAGTTATGTTCATTTAAAGAATATTGCAATTTATGTTATCCATTGAGAAATTCTATATATTATTTGTAAACATACCTTTTACAATTCTTTGAACTTTTATTAGTTTATAAATATATAAGAATTCTAAAATTGTTTTTCATACAAAAACGTCTTACTACAAAGTAACTATATAGTAAATAATATATGCACATTTGATTTTGAAACTTAGTGTGTGCATGTGTGTTGAACGATCCTATATTTGGTATTATGACTATGGTAATAACAAATGAAAAGAGGATATGTTGCTCTTACATGCTTCTTAGAAGATAATTATGTGATGACATCAAGGTTAGAATAATAACTCTATCATAGTTTGAAATATTTGGGCATAAAATTGATAATAAAATGAAATGAAACCATTATTATGGGAATAAGTCATCTTATGATGTTACATATGTATCTATATGTGTGTGTTTATCACGCTTTCAAAATTGATGTTGAATATATTGTTCATTTACTTAATTAAGAATTATTTAAACTTTTCAAATTAATAGAATTTAGAATTTAAAACATTACCAATTATGATAGTTTTAGATTTATTAAATTGTAATTCAATAGAAAAATTGCAAATATAAGGATATTTACTAATATAACTCTAGATCTAAGTAGTTAGAGAATTATTACAATTAATTTTCTTTACTTTGATTTGAATATAAATTAGAAAACCATTACATGTTGGTTCGCTACTTAGTTATGTCCATTAAAAATCTAGAGAATTTAGTTAGAACTAATTATAATATTAATTGTCGTTTGCTTACAAATTTTAAATCAAACTCAAAACTTATGCGTACATAAACGTGAATAAAATGTACTAAATGCATGTGCTATTTCTCTCCTCTTGATTTTCGACCATCTTAGGAGTGTTTACATGTTATATTCAATCAAGGATAATGGATCTTACAAATTTCACTATGTTTAACCATCTTTTTAGTTAAATTCTTAGTAAATCAAATCTATTGTATTAGTTGAGAATTTTCTTCTTGCTTGGTGAAATTGGTTGTATTTAATCCAATTACAATGTTCATTCGTACTAACATTCTTCAACTATTAATTGCAAAATAACCAATTGTAATAAACATAATTACTTACAAAGCTTTCTTAGTATCGAATTGAACCTTAATACACGTGATGTTGTTTCTTTTACATGTGGTTTGAACTCAAGTGAATCAAAGTAAAAATTGAATTCGAATATGCTACCAATTCGAAGGTCCCTTCACAATACATTTTAAGAAAACCTACAATGATTTACTTTCTTTATTAATAAATATTGTCTAGCCTAACATATTATATTCTTTAGTACACAAAGTACAAAACTTAATTATGAAAATTGGGAAAAATATGTATGAAATTATGAATTTAGACAACTTTTATATTCGATTCATGGCTTTGATCTACATTCTTATATCTCTTCACATCAGTATGTCATAAAAACATTTTTCAACCATGTAAAATTAAGCCTTAAATGCGTAAGTATATGTCCATAAAAGATATATTTTAAAATTGCTTCCATATTTGACTCCATATTACTTATATGTATCATTAGGAATGTAACTTGAAAATAATATAGTTTGGTTTGTCAAAATAAATTATAATTTTAACATTTCCACTTACTAGTTAATTCCTAACTAATTGTAAGTTTAAGGCAAAAATATGTAAATTTTGACAGAACTATTTCTTTACATCTATTATTACTGCAAAATTATTACTTCTTATACTTTTCCTAAATTTTAATTTCAATAGCAAGTTTTATTAACAAGGTTATCAAACTTAATTTCTTTGAATGATAATATGTGATTATATTTTATAATATTTTAAATAATTTTGAATTCATAATGGGATCTTCAATGATAAGTTTAAATTAATATCCTTTTGTTTGATTTTAGTATTTGGAACTTTTATAGACTAAGATTTGTGAACTATCCTACAGAACTGTTAGCTGAACGTTATATTCCTCTAAAATATTGTTATTTTTGTAAATGTTGGAAAGTAACGGTTGGGAGTCTTCTAGTTTGGTTATTTGATGCACGTTAATATTTCCACTAAAGTGTTTTCACTCAATTAATAGAAGTCATTTCCATTAGATTCCACATTATTAAGAAGGTAAGAGTTCAAATATCTCTGCTCATTATTTAAAAAATAAAGATGAGACTAATATTGACGATACTAAATAAAAGGCTATCATCAAATCTTTAAAGAGAGAAAGTGTAACGATCTGTCTTTTTGGACGGTTTAAATCGACTATAAACCACACATGTCAGACTCAAACCATTCAAAATGGCAGATAGTTATCGGGTAAATAAGAAAAAGTAGAGAAAGAAAGAAAAACAAATACAGAATCTTGCAGCGGAATGACAAAATATAGTAACAAACAAACCGTATATGAAGCTGTTTACAAATAACATTGATTAAATCTTTATAATACAAATCAGAGTTACATAAAATAAGAATAAATAGTAAATAAATGCAGCGGAAGAACATGATGGAATGGAATAAATATAATAAATAATAATAGTATAAAATCTTCGTCTTCATCCTCTAGAAAGCAGTCTTCGATAAACTAAAAAGCTCAGACTGACCTGAGCGAATTGAAAAGACAAAAGAACCGATTCAGAAGTAAAAGATATTATGTAGGTTAAATTAACAGTAAATAAATTTGAGTGTAACTGCATTGGAGATGTTTACGGGGTTTGGCATCTTCTATCCAGTGTCAACGTGAGTGCATAACATAAGAGATGTTCGAGATTCCCATCTCCTAAGGATCTGTTAAACTATCTACTATCATTACCAGAAAAAACCCACTTAACGACTAAGAAATAATGTTGTTAAAGTACTTTAATAACGTTTTTCATAAAGTTGTTATACCTGCAGTTGTAAAAGGGTTTTAAAAACTTACAATATTTGTGAAAACATTGTTAAAGATGTTGTAAAACCATTTTCTACTATACTTCATAAACGTTGTGAAAATTTATAAAAATGGTAACCAACCTTACTATAATATCGTTTAAGTGTTGTAATGTATAGATTAGACTACGTTTCTTTTTTGTTGTTACACTGATACTTACAATAAAAAATGAAATATTCTATATAATGGTTACACAATAATTTAAAGTGGCTATACTACATTCTAAAACATTGCATTAGCGATGCCTGTAAAATGTTATCTATATCATTATTCACAATAGTTGTTGATATAACATTATATACGTTGTTGATATAACATTATCAATGAAGTAAGATAAAATGAAATAGTAAGATTGAACTAAATTATCACATACTCATACATTCATAGTTGTTACAAAGGTTATCAACATACAATATAAATAGGAAATATTTCATGAACGTGGCAACAAACTATTATAACAAACATGGTATACACTACTAAAAGGTTTGCTTGCCTAGATGAGAGCTTTTGTAGGATAGAAGCCCACTCCGCTTATGGTGAATGTTATGACGATGTCTTAGGTACTTGAATAACTTGTTGAAACATCAAGAAGTCCAAAAAAGAAATCGTAGCTCTTTCTATTATCCTTGAGAATAAAATATCGTCACTTTTGGAAACATATGAATGTTCTAAACAGTACATATATGATTATCACAAGTATATTATTAATATTACAATACAAAGATAGAAATCAATTGTTGGTCTTATTTAATATGCAACTGAAATAGCCTTAGGAATTTATAGGCCTATGACTGCCAAATGCTTTGAACAAACAATATGAAGTAGTTTATATCCACGTACGTAAAGGTTAAGTGGCAAATTCAACCAAATTATCTGAAATAACAAAGTCAAACGATTCTTGTTGTAATAATTCAGCATTATGGGGCCACATATTTTAATATTTGAATGTATGGGCTATCTTGGTATTAAGTTTAATTATGTGATCTATTTGGAATAAATACAACAAGACTTAAGGGGTATATTCGTCATGTAAATTTATAATGTGTGGATAGCAGAGTGACAATTTTAGTTTGTTGAAGGGCTGAACTGAAAAATGTCACACACTATATATATGGGGTTATGGTCCCCAAATTACACAAGTCTTATCATATTCTCTCCACCCTTTTCTAAAGAGAATTTTCAGATCTAAGCTTGTGTTAATTTGGAAGATCTAAAAACCTAGTTGATCTTCTTTTTGCAAACATCA
This sequence comes from Allium cepa, assembly GCA_030765085.1. Lineage (NCBI taxonomy): Eukaryota > Viridiplantae > Streptophyta > Magnoliopsida > Asparagales > Amaryllidaceae > Allium > Allium cepa. Next base: position 563,183,443 of record CM060938.1, read on the forward strand.
ATGGATTCAGGTACGACTTCTGCTGATCTAGGATTTATTTCTTTATTACAACAAGTGGTATCAAAGCCACCCATCATTGATTTTATCGAGAAATTCTTTGGTTTTGTTCTTGGATTTACAATTTTGGTTGATTAATCTGATGCCTTTATTTCAAATCTGTGAAATTTGCTCTTTTCTTATTGATTCATCTGATGCCTTTGTTTCAGATCTATATAAATGATTCATGAATTAATTCCTCTTGTCCAAATATGATGCCTTTAATTGTTGCTACTTGTACTATTCATATTTTATTGTCAGTGGTATTGTGACTGTATAATTTTTTTATTGCTATAGATGGTTACCATGTTAAGTTTTGTTTTCACACATATGGAAGCATATTCATGCCTTTTAATGTTCCTGTAATACGTTTTGGATCACATAACGGTCAATTGCATTTAGTTTTTATCATAATTGCATTAAATGTGGTTGTTATAGTAATAAATAAATTAATTTATTATCATAAATGCAGTAAATGCGTCAGTTGCAATAAATTTAACGTTACAACATGTTTGTATTCGGAATAAGAAAGGTCACATTGTTTATTATTTAATGCATTTATATTTTATAAATACATATATTTTATATGTATGGCCCGCTCATTAAAAGAAATAAAGTTTCACTTTCTGTAACATAATATCACATGTATGGACCATGCTATGTTAAAATTTGTTTTTTCTTCTGCCTTGAATATTGACAGTTAAATAAAATATGTAATATTTTATCATTAATTGGTATTGCAAATACCATTTGTTATATATTGCTGTAGTTTTAGTTGATGTCAAATTTGACATTGATATTTATGGCAAATTTAAAAATGAAGAAGTTAAAATAAATTCATATACTATTTGGCGTATTTTGCAAATTGATTGTGAATATCCTACATTACAAGTGAACTAATTGAAATTATATGTCACCAAAGTGACCTCTCTTATTTTAGTTGCTCATAAAAAATGTTTGATATTTGTGTGTATTTATTTATGTGAATATTAGTCGGCCCAAAGGAAGGTTAATATCCGGCCAAATTAGATACACATGTGTGATGATAAATATGTAACAATTATAAAGTTTTACAAGAAAATAATTAATCGGCCCAAAGGAAGATTATTATTTGACTTGAATTTATTGTTAATATTTGATGATTATAACAAGAATACCACTTACAGTTAATATTACTGTCCAAAGACTTGATATTAATGTTGTGCTAGGTATCTTGAGCAAAGACTTACCAATTATTTTAAATTTACTACAGTTGTTTTATAATGTAAGCATATTTGATTAATTTAAAATTACAGCTAATTTGACTACGGTATCTGCCAATCTGAACAACATTCCTATTCTGACTGGAACAAACTTTAAGGATTGGAAAGAGAACATATTGCTTGTTCTTGACTGCATGGATCTTGACCTTGCACTTAGGATAGATGAACCCGCCCCTCTTACGGATGAAAGTTCTTCTGATATTATAAAGAACTTTGAGAGGTGGGATCGTTCAAACTGCATGGGTCTAATGATCATAAAGCGTGGCATTCTGGAGGCATTTAGGGGTGCGGTATCTGAAAAGATAACCAATGCTAAAGATTTCCTTGCTGAGATTGAAAAACGTTTTGCTAAAAACGATAAGGTGGAAACAAGAACGCTTTTGCAACACTTGATTTCCATGAAGTATCAAAGCAAAGGAAACGTAAGGGAGTACATTATGGAAATGTCTAACACTGCTTCAAAACTTAAGGCACTTATGCTTGAGCTTTCAGATGATTTGTTCGTGCATTTGGTATTAATCTCTCTTCCTTCACAATACAACCAGTTCAAGATCAGTTATAACTGTCAAAAGGTGAAATGGACTCTTAATGAGCTCATTTCGTATTGTGTACATGAAGAAGAGAGATTGAAGCATGATAAGGCTGAAAGTGCTCATTTAGCATACACCTCTAAGGGAAAAGACAAACGAGAAAGAAGGATAAAGAAACTGCTAAGGGTCCGACTGAAAAGAAACAACAAAAGGAGACTGATGGTTGTTACTTTTGCAAAAAGGCTAGACATTTGAAGAAAGATTGTGCCAAATACCACGCATGGCCTGTTAAGGAAGGTACATCTTTTGCTTTGGTCTGTTTTGAAGTAAATTTAGCTATAGTACCTGGAAACACTTGGTGGTTAGATTCTGGTGCTTCTTCTCACATAAGTGTTTCTATGCAGGGTTGCCTGAGCTACCGAAATCCAACTGGTACTGAAAGATACATCTATGTGGGTGATGGAAAATCGGTAGAAGTGGAGGCTATCGGGCATTTTAAGTTGTTATTAAGAACTCAGTTTTATTTGGATTTATTTGATACTTTTATTATACCGTCATTTAGACGGAATTTGGTTTCTGTTTCTAAGTTGGACAAATTTGGTTATTCTTGTTCATTTGGGAATGGTACTTTTAGTTTATCAATGAATTCAACTCTTATTGGAACTGGTTCTCTTAATGTTTATGATAACTTATGTATGCTTGATGTTAATACCTCTTATAATGAAGCCTTGCATGCAGAGTCACGTGGTACAAAAAGAAAAGCTAATAAGGAAACTTCAGCCACATTGTAGCACAAGCGCTTAGGTCATATATCTAAAAATAGAATTCAAAGGCTCGTGTCAGATGGCATTTTGAAATCCGTTGATTTTTCAGACCTTGATGTCTGTTTAGAGTGTATCAAGGGAAAACAGACCAAACATAAGAAAATAGGTGCCAATAGAGCAACTGACATCTTAGAATTAATACATATAGACATTTATGGGCCATTCCCTGAGGCATCATGGAATGGTCAACAATAATTTATAATATTCATAGAAGACTACTCAAGATATGGCTACCTATATCTTATTCATGATAAATCAGAATCCTTAGACATGTTCAAGAAATTTAAGGTAGAAGTTGAGAACCAACTCAACAAAAGGATTAAAACTGTCAGATCTGACCGTGGCGGTGAATATTATGGTAAATCTGACGGATCAGGTGAACAATGTCTATGACCATTTGCCAAATTCCTAGAGGAATGTGGTAGTCCTACAATACACTATGCCAGGTTCACCTAGCATGAATGCTGTTGCTGAGAGACGAAACCAGACTCTTAAAGACATGGTAAGGAGTATGATCAGTCATTCTACCTTATCAACATCACTCTGGGGAGAGGCATTAAAGACAACAGTTTATATCTTTAATAGAATACCCACTAAAGCAACTACTAAAACACCTTATGAGCTCTGGACAGGCAAACAACCTACTCTAAAGCATTTTCACATTTGGGGATGTCCAGCTGAGGCAAGGCCATATAGGCCAAATGAAAGAAAACTGGACTCCAAAACAGTGAGTAGCTACTTTATTGGTTATTCTGAGCGATCTAGGGGCTATAAATTTTATGATCCCATACTGAGGAAAATATTTGAGATGGGAAATGCAACATTTTTTGAGGATGTTGAGTTGAGAGGGAGAATTGAAGTAAGGAACATTGTTTTTGAGGAGGAATCATCGTCTATGATTCCTACTACAGTTACTTCTTCGGACAATGTGCAGATTATTGTTCCTGTCGTTGATCAAGAAGTGAATCCAGAACCTCAACAAAACAATGTTGAAGAAAATCCTCTTCAAGTTGAGGTTAATGTTCCACAAGAACAAATTCAACAACCTAAAAATGAATTGCCATTAAGAAGATCCACTAGGGAAAGAAGAAATGCTATTCCGGATGATTATATTGTATTTCTTCAAGAGTTAGAGGATAATAATGGATTGATGGAAGATGATCCTATCAACTTTCACCAAGCCATGCAAGATATTAATTCTCAAAAGTGGATTGAAGCTACGAATAAAGAGTATAAATCAATGCAAGACAATAAAGTTTGGGATCTTGTCCCTTTACCTGAAGGTAAGAAGCCCATTGGTTGTAAATGGATATTTAAAACCAGGAGGGATGCAAAAGGTAAAGTGGAAAGATATAAGGCTCGTCTTGTAGCAAAAGGTTTTACTCAAAAGGATTGCATTGATTTCAAAGATACTTTCTCTCCGGTTTCATCGAAAGACTCTTTTAGAATAATTTTGTCACTTGTTGCACATTTTGACCTTGAGTTGCATCAAATGGATTTTAAGACTGCATTTATCAATGGAGACATTGAGGAAACAATTTATATGGTGCAACCGGAAAACTTTGTAGTCGAAGATCCAAAGAATATGGTTTGCAAACTAAAGAAATCCATTTATGGACTCAAACAAGCTTCTCGTCAATGGTACCACAAATTTCATAATGTAATTACCTCTTTTGCTTTTGAGGCAAACATCATTGATAACTGTGTGTATCACAAGTTTAATGGGAGTAAATTTATATTTTTTATTTTATATGTTGATGATATATTGCTTGCCAGCAATGATTTAAATATGTTGCACGAAACTAAGAGATTTCTTTCAAATAATTTTGAAATGAAAGATCTTGGTGATGCCTCTTTTGTATTAGGGATCCAAATATATTGTGATCATTCACGAGGCATTTTTGGATTGTCACAAAAGAACTATATAGAAAAGGTGCTTAAGAGATTTGGCATGCAAGATTGTAAACCAGGTGCTCTGTCGCTAAAGGAGATAAGTTTTGTCTCAAACAATGCCCTAATAACATCCTTGAAGTTAATGAAATACAGAAGATCCTTTATGCATCTGCTATAGGGAGTCTAATGTATGCTCAAGTATGTACGCGTCCGGATATTGCGTACATTGTAGGAGTGTTAGGCAGGTATCTTAGTAACCCTGGAATGGATCACTGGAAAGCAGCAAAAAGGGTTATGAGGTATGTTCAAAGAACAAAGGACTATATGCTTACATATAGAAGATCAGATCAGTTGGAGATCATTGGGTATTCTGATTGTGACTTTGCTGGATGTCCGGATAGCAGAAAATCCACTTCAGGATGCATATTTATGTTGAGTGGAGGGGCTATATCATGGAAGAGCATTAAGCAAACACTTATAACTTCTTCCACTATGGAAGCAGAGTTTGTGGCTTGCTATGACGCATCTAATCATGGAAAATGGCTGCGAAATTTTGTCACTGGGCTGCGCATTGTAGATAATATTGAAAGACCACTAAAGTTGTTTTGTGACAATAGATCAGCAGTATTATATTCTAATAACAATAGAAGCTCAAGTAAGTCAAATTACATTGACATCAAGTTTCTAGTTGTGAAGGAAAGAGTGCAAAATGGGTTAATATCCATAGAGCATATTGGGACAAATTCCATGTTAGCGGATCCACTTACAAAAGCATTACCACCCAAGGTCTTTCATAAGCATGTTGCTAAAATGAGTGTAACTTTTATGTAAGAATATTTTGGTTTAGGGGGAGTTTGTATTAAGTCATTTCTTTTGTGACATTGCTCTATATTTTGATTGTGGATATGCTTCAGTTTTTCTGATCAGAAATAAAGTTTTAATTGCACTCAAATTATTTATATATGTTTAGATTTTGATCACATTAAAGTAAAGTAGGACCAGTTGGAAATAGACATGTAAAGATCACATTTCATGTAATTTCCATGCTACGCATACATGATTGATCTACGTCATTTGATTATATTGATATACGTGACCATTGATGGGTTTAATTACACTAACGATATTGAAAACCGCTTCGATCCTATGTCAACACAATCAATGGACGAGATTGTTATGGATATACCATATTGTCAAGATAGCTAATTGAGAGCTCATAAAGTTAAATACATTCTACAAGGTTACATATGTGGCCTGGGGGGAGATTGTTGGAGTAATTCAGCATTATGGCGCCACATATTTTAATATTTGAACGTATGGGCTATCTTGGGATTAAGTTTAATTATGTGATCTATTTGGAATAAATACAACAAGACTTAAGGGGTATATTCGTCGTGTAAATTTATAATGTGTAAATACCAGAGTGACAATTTTAGTTTGTTGAAGGGCCGAACTGAAAAATGTCACACGCTATATATACGGGGTTATGGTCCCCAAATTAGACAAATCTTATCATATTCTCTCCACCCTTTTCTAAAAAGAATTTTAAGATCTAAGCTTGTGTCAATTTGGAAGATCTAAAACCTAGTTGATATTCTTTTTGCAAACATCAATGGATTCAGGTACGACTTCTGCTAAACTATTTAATTTCATATATTTGTTTCTCGATAGAATCAATATGGGTTGTATGTATTCAGATCTAGGATTTATTTATTTATTACAACAATTCTTATGCAAGTTTATTCATCTAAAATAACAAAAGTGAACCAAGTGGTAAACCTATAACAATTGGACATCATAGTGTCTCGTAAAATGAGACCGATGTTCTTCTTTTTATGGCCCTCTTATTAAAGGGTCACATAAATAATTGCAGCCTAGCATAAAGGATATCATTGCAATCATAATTGAAATAGATAACAATCATCTACATAATCGTCAAGTGCATAACCCAGTTGCAAACGATGTTCTCTCATACTCATTATAAATAAATAAATATGTTAGAAGAAATAAATTTAACATCAATTGTTGTTTGGGAAGATAAACAAAGGTAATACATGTTTAACATAGTTGTGGTTAACTTGGATGTTGTTCATATAACATGGGTTTTTCATCCACAGTCGAAACTCCATTTGTTACCATATTTTCTTATAACAAGCTTTAGAACCTTATCATGTATAAGTTTCTCAATGGGATCTTTAGCACATTGTTATTATAGAAAAATTTGAAGTATGATTGTAGCAAACAACTTAGGCAGCACCTGGCGCTAGACAAGACTATCCATTTTGCCTCGATTTGATGACCTAGCTAGTAACTGGGTCCACCTATGCTGAATTAAAATCGAGCTTAAAGCATTTTAATATTATATTACATTATCACCAACCAATTTTAAAAGGCCAGTTTATACACAAGTCAATTAAAATTATATGATATTTCAGCCCTGTCTTTCACAAGACTATCTCTCTAAGCAGATAAAAGAGATGAAGCTATTGGCACGCTGGTGTTTATATAGGCAATTCAGTATCGGATGTAGCTAACGTGGGACTGAAGCACCTAAAATTGGACCACTAATCAATAAAAGTGCTCTAATTCGTACGTTGGATCATGCGAAGAGAAAGATTTTATTTTAATTTACTTCTACGATCTCACATCATCATAGGCAATGAAAACGATATGAAATAGAAACCTAAAAAGAAATAATAGTGTATATTTTGATCTTCAATATATATAACAAATCATGTAATTGTACTATAACGTTTGCCTAATCGGTTTTTAAGTTTAGCAACTTAAATAAAATCAAGTTGGTGTAATATTATGGATGATAGTTAATTGCTTATTTTTTATAATTTGGCAATCAAAGTTTTTATTTTTAAGGTTGCTAAAAGTGCCGAATGATAAAGAAAAAAGTATACATACCAGTAACAAAACCATTATACTCCATGACTGCATCAGTAAAGCCTTGCATTCACTTAACTTTTGAAATCTCTTACGTAAGACATGCTTCAACATCCATATTGCTTTGTTCCAATCCTTAAGCATAGATATTTGCACTTCTTGGAACTCATATTGTTTGGATGATAAAATGTGTTCTTATTCATATTTGCAGGTAATTCAGAGCTAAATGTTGGTCCTGCGAAGATATAAAATATTTCATTTCATAAATATATGTTAATGAGTATATAACAATCAAACCTTCAAATGGTATCATAATCAGATTTATCATATATAACATGCGAAGTTATGTACACTTTATTAACTTGGGCTATGAATATTTAGCAATATATTTTGATTTGTAAAATTATTTTGAGGAACTTGGTGTTGGCAAAGCTCAATATTCTTCATTATTATATTCTGTCATTTGCTTCTCTTGCGGAATCATATTTTAATCCATGCAATAGTCGAACTTTCCAATAAAGTTCAAAGGCAAACATACAAAAAATATCTAGGAATACTTTCATCAAAGAGGATCCCTTAAAAGAACATAGTGTTTAGTTTTTAGTGTGAAGAGATATAGAAGGCTTGTGCTAATTGTGAGACTGTGCTACTTTGTCATAGAAAACATGGTAAACCTCTCAGTTTGATGCATATATAGAAGGCATGTGATTCATTTCTAGTGGCTCAAATTACAGTTTAATAGCATTCCTTGCATTACTAAAATATCATTTCTTACTACTTGATTGATCATGCATGAAATTACCATAGACTTACTGTGATTTACATATCCTCTTAAAGATACATTTGGAAACAACATACACCATCCGAGTCTCGTACTTTTATGCTCATATAAAAGCTCATGTCATGGAACACCAAAATAAAAATGGAGAATTGGATTTTTTTTGAAATAATCAAATGAAAAAATATGAAACAACATACACCATCCGAATTTCGTACTTTTATGCTCATATGATAGCTCATATCACAAAATACCAAAATAAAAATAGAGAATCGGAATTTTTTTTTGGGTGTCAATTTACGCTCCTAAATATATGTAAAATAAAACAAAAGATTATAGTGTTAGAACCCTTAGTTTACGATTTCGACGATGACAACTATACAATGGAAATCATATATATACATATATATATATATATATATATATATATATATATATATATATATATATATATCATACAACTATACAGATAGGAATTCAAAGCAAGACAAACCACTACTGTGACAAGATGATGACTAAAGCACTGAAGAGATTCATCTAAAAAATTGCACAAAGATCGAAGAGAGATACACTCAAGAATAAACCCAAAAGAACATCACTTAACAGGTTCAAACGTCTGGATGCAGAACTTCAGATGTCTGAATGTATAAGATGAACGAAAATAATAATAGGTTCTCAAATGTCTGAAAACACCATTCAGATGTCTGAAACTGGGCTCGGGGCAGAAAATTCAAATTACAACTGTCATCTCTGAAGAGATACAGCTCCATCTCTCCTCCACAACTCTTCACCAGTGAACAGTGACGACTCTAGACTGAAAAAAAAGAGATGTAACTACTAGAAGCAACCTTCTACAAATATATAAATGATAATCAAGAAGGATCAAAGCACTTTTAACTAATTCATTTGACTCTCTATCTTGATCATCTCTTGTTCTAATCATTAACTTGCTATCAAATCTGCAAATCTGAGATCATACTCTTCCATACTCTTTCGAACAATATTGTATTCAATCATTCAAGAGATATAGGAAGTTCAATTGTACTATATAGTCAAAATCCGTGTAATAGAGAATGCATTCTTAACAAAGAAACTCTGCTATTGTAAACTTGTTCCACCGGGTGAAGTGAGGGTTATTTGGTGAAAGGAAATTCCAAAGAGGAGCTTCGAAACTGGACGTAGGACGGGAGGTCCAAACCAGTATAAAATCTCTGGTGTGATTATTCTTATTTACATACTTTACTATTGTTACACTATATTTTAAATTAGTCATATACTTGTTATTTGTATAATCGATCCATCATACTATAGACTTTCAATTGGCATCAGAGCTTGGTTTGATCAAAAGTACTGTAACAAGTTTTTGAATCACTAATATGGAAAGTATCTTTCAAGAAGGTCAATCTATCGCATGTCCCCCATTATTTAATGGCTCCAACTATGCATATTGGTCAGCATGTATGCTTATTTTTATGGAAGCCAATCCTCTAGGAATATGGTCTGCTACACAAAATAAATATGAAGCACCTGACACTGCTATGAGCACATGGACCGATGCAAAAAAAACCTTAGCCTCAAACAATGCTAAAGCTATGAATGTTTTATTTTTCTCTCTAAATAAAAATGATTTTTCACGTGTCATGTTATGTACCACTGCGTTTGACATTTGACATACCTTACAAATTACACACGAATGGTACAACAAAGGTCAAACAAACTAAGATTTCAATTTCGCAAGACCAATTCTCCTCATTCAAAATGAAACAAAATGAAACTATTGTTGACATGTATTCTAGATTTCAAAATATTCAACATAATCTTATAGCATTAGGAGTTAAGTTTACTGATTTTGATTTAGTTTCTCGAATACTCAACTCTTTAACATCAGATTGGGAAAGGAAGGTATTAGCTATTGAAGAAGCTAATGGTCTTTCTACTCTCAAGGTTGAAGAGTTGATAGGAAATTTAATGTCCTAAGAAGCTAACTTACAGGCAAGAAAAGAACAAAATGTTGAAAAGAAGAACATAGCATTTCAAGCAAAGAATAATGACTCAGATTTGGATGAAGAAGAGATAGTATTCATTGCCAAGAATTACAACAAATTCAAGAAATTTAGAAAGATGACCAAATTCCAAAGAGAAGGGAAGTCTAATACAACAAATCTATCTCAAATCAAGGGCTATGAATGTGATCAGTACAGACACGTGAGAAGGATTGTCCTAAACGCAACAATGAGAAAAAGAACAAATTTGAGAAATTTAAGAAGAAAAGAGCTTTTAAAGTCACTTGGGACGATTCTGATTCATCATCATCTTCTGATAGTGATAGTGACAGCGATGGAGAACAAGCTAATGTATGTTTTATGGCTAACACTGATGAGGTATGTCCTAAACTTAGCTATAATGAACTATTAGAATTAAGTATGGAACTTGATGATAAGTTTAGACAAATCAAAAAATTGAATAAAGAACACCTAGCCAAAATAAATCGATTAGAACTAGAAATTGGATTATTAAAGGATGAAAAAGTTATTTTAGAAGAAGAATTGGTGATTTCACAAGAAAAGTGTAAAAAGTCTATCGAATATGATACACAACTTAGTGAAATAGATAGGTTAAAACTTGAGAACAATAATTTTATTAAGGAAAATATTGAACTAAAAAGTAGTATAGAAATCTCAAAAACTAAAATTTGTGAATTAAAGGATAAACTAGAAAAAATTACTAACAATGTTTCAAAGTTTAACAAAGGAAAAACTAGATCTTGATAATTTAATTAAAATTTCGAAACCTTCTAGTAATCGAAATGGATTAGGATTTGAAAAGAATTCACAAAGGAAAAAAGGTAATACTATAAAGCAAAGTATCTTGTATCAAAAATACACCAAAGTTAAGTAAAGATGTAAAATCTAAAAGTATAAAAATTTGGATACCAAAGTCTAATGATAAGTTAATTAGACAAAAATATATTGATAGTTTTTGATCAAGTGTAGTATTTAATAATAATTATGTTTTTAAAGGACCTAAACCCACTTGGGTATGGCTACCCTCCCCTCCTAACATTTTGGACCCTAATGAAAGAAGTGGGTACCAATTGAATAATTTTTCTTTTGTAGGTACCCAAAAATAAAAGCAAGGAGAATTGGATACTCGATAGTGGCTGCTCAAAACATATGACCGGGAATGCCAAGATGTTCTCAAATATAAAATATATCGATGGAGGTACCGTAACCTTTGGAGTCAACTCAAAAGGACATGTCATCGGAATTGGAGAAGTCATAAACATCGGTATTTCTAACTCTCCTATTATTTCCAATGTTTTATTAGTAGAAAATTTGAAACATAATTTACTTAGCATTAGTCAATTACATGATAAAGGTTTTCAAATAAATTTCAAGAAAAATCGATGCAATATATTCGATAATAATAAAAAATTATTATTTGAAGGATTTCGAAATAAAAATATTTATATTTTAAATATGAATATAAAATATTCCGATTAATGCTTGACCGCTAACTTGATGATCCATGGCTATAGCATAAACGATTTTGTCATATGAATTTCAAACTTATAAGTAAATTATCAAAACATGAACTAGTTAGAGGCTTACCAAAAATAAATTATAAAATAGACAAATTGTGCGATGCATGTCAAATTGAAAAATTAAAAAAGGAGTTCTTTTAAATCTAAAAATAATATTTCAACAAAACAACTATTAGAATTGTTGCAATTAAATTTATTTGGTCCTTCTTAAGTAAGATCAATAAATCATAACAAGTATGTTTTTGTAATTATTGATGATTTTTCAAGATATACATGGACTTTGTTTTTAAAACATAAAAGTGACACTTTTGGTATGTTTAAAATTTTTTCAAAAAGAATTAAAGATCAAATGAATTTGAAAATTAAAAATATTCGTAGTGATCACGGAGGAGAATTCGAAAATGATTTTTTTTCAAATTTTTGCAACAAAAAGGAAATTAATCATAATTTTTCAATTCCACGTACACCACGATAAAACGGTGTAGTTGAACGAAAAAATCGAACATTACAAGAATGTGCAAGAATAATGTTAAACGGTAGTAATCTACAAAAACATTTCTGGGCTGAAGCTATTTCCACGGCTTGTTATGTTTTGAATACAGTGACACTACGACCAATAACAAAAAACACTCCTAATGAAATATTTTTGGTAAGAAACCTAAAGTATCATATTTTAGAACATTTGGATGAAAATGTTTCATATTAAGTACTTAAGACAATGTAGGAAAGTTTGATCCTAAGGCCGATGAAGGAATATTTGTTGGCTATTCGGATCGTAGCAAAGCTTACAGAATTTATAACAAAAGGACAAATATTATAGAAGAAAGTTTACATGTTTCTTTTGATGAAAATTTTGTAACTGCACAAATTAATGACGAAGAATACATCCAAATGATTCTTCTAACACACCTTACAATAATTATGACGCTATTGATCAAAATAATACTCTTGTTTCACCTCTTAGGATTTTAAAGAATCATCCTATAGATAAAATTATTGGAGATGTAAATTCTAGAGTAACTTGAAATCAACTTAATCAAATAAGTCACACTGCATTCATTTCAAATTTTAAACCAAAGAACTATAAAGAAGCCTCTATAGACGATTTTTGGATTTTAGCAATGCAAAAAGAATTAAATCATTTCGAACGAAATAATGTTTGGGAACTCGTTCCAAGATCGGAAGATCAATCCGTCATTGGAACTAAATGGGCATTTAAAAATAAAGCCGATGAAACCAGAAATATAGTTCGAAATAAAGCACATTTAGTAGCACAGGGGTATAATCAAGAAAAGGAATCAATTGCGATGAAATTTCTGCACCTGTAGCTAGATTAGAAACTATACGAACTCTACTCGCTTTTGCTTATCATAACAATTTTAAATTTTATTAAATGGATGTCAAAAGTGCATTTTTGAATGGTTTTATCAAAGAAAATGTTCATGTTGAATAAACACTATTGTTTGAACATGAAATTTTTTCAAATCATGTTTCTAAATTAAATAAAGCATTATATAGGTTAAAACAAGCCCCTAAAGCATGGTACGATAGGCTTAAAACTCATTAATCTCATCAGGATTTCAAATTGGTAAAATTGACACGACTTTGTTTATTAAAAGAGAAAATAATGATATTTTAGTTATTCGAATTCATGTCGATGATATCATATTTGGATCAACTAATGAAAATTTATGTGTAAAATTTTCTAATATAATGAAAAATAAATTTGAAACGTCTCACATGGGAGAATTAAATTTCTTTTTATGATTACAAATAAAGCAACTGGAAAATGGTATTTTTATACATCAAGAAAAATATTGCAATGAACTATTAAAATGTTTCGGTATGGATAAAACATCTAATAAACCTACTCCTATGAGTACTACAGCTCATCTTGATAAAGATGAAAATGGAAAAGATTTTGAAGAAAAATTATATAGGAGTATGATTGGTTCGTTATTATATTCAACCGCAAGTCGACCTGATATAATGATGAGTGTTTGTCTTTGCACAAGTTTTCAAGCAAAACCAAAATAATCTCACCAAAAAGACTTTAAATGTATTTTGAAATATTTATCTTACACGAAAAACTATTGACTATTCTATCCAAAAGGATCTTCCTTCGAACTTGTATCATATAGCGATGCGAATTTTGGGCGATGCAAAACGGATAGAAAAAGTACTAGTGGAACCTGTCATTTCATCGGACAATCTCTCGTCTCATGGTTTAGTAAAAAAACAAAATTATGTTTCTCTATCCACTTGTGAAACCGAATATATTTCAGCGGCTTTAGCATGTGCACAAGTAATTTACATGCAACAAACCTTAAAAGATTTTGAAAAATAATTGAAAATTTCCCCATTTATTTTGATAACACTAGCATAATCAATCTAAAAATCCGTTAAATCACCCTAGAACTAAACATATATATATATAAGACATCATTTCTTAAGAGATAACGTAGAAAAAGGAACTATAACTCTGGTACATGTTAACACTGAAAATCAAATAGCCGATATCTTTATAAAAACATTAAACGAAAAAAACTTTTGTAAAATTACGACGAGACTTAGGCATTTGTTCACTTAATGAACTTTTAAACTAACAATTTTTTTTATATCCACAAGTTTATTAGTTTGCTAAAAACCTTTAAAAATTTAGACAAAAATTTTGCACCATGAACAAACTGCCTATTTTTGTATTTGGATTGCTATATAAACTAACTTTCTGAAGTTTCTTGTTTGAAAAAAAACATAACAAGTATCATAATCAAAATGTCATCTCAGGAAATAACTTCATATAACTCTGGATCACTATCCTCAAACGTATCCACTCCTTCTCTTCATACTCCGTCACCTTCTCGTTTCCTACCTTCTTCTGACTTATCAAAAAGTCGATGGGATTATCAACTCTACTGAAGAAAGCCAAATGAGAAAACCGCCTACAATCCATGAGAAAATTGATGAAATATCACATTATCAATTCAAAGTGATGGGTATTCAAAGGGAAATGTACTATAAACCAGAAGGAACAATCAAACATTTTAACTTTCTAGAAAAGGCTCTATATGCTATATATGGTCATTCTCCAATAAAGAAGTGTTTACATAAAAAATCTCCACGCTTTGTTGAAACTCCTAAATATGAATCATCAACTTCGTCACCCAAACCTCCTTCTTGGTCATCAAACAATTATGGTGATCCTACCTACGAACCGAATTCATAGGATCGTTAGGAATGGAACTAAGAAAAATAATCTATGACGTTTGGAGATGACTATGTACATATATATTTGTTTCAACAAATAAGTTTTTCTTCACAAAACTCTCAAGAAAAATCTAATCTGGAGGTTTTAGACGTCTGAAATGGATTCCAGACATCTGAACTAAAAATCTGGAACAAATTATATGTTCCCAAACGTCTGAACTTGAGTCCAGACGTTTGAAATCACTCTCAGTCTCATATTAAAACTTTTCAAATGTTTGAGTTTTGATTCCAGACGTCTGACTTTACTCTCTGTTTCTAATTTAGATATCTTCAGACGTTTGATCTACTTTTTCAGACGTCTGGAAAGGGAAAGGACAGTTTTTTTTAAACCCTACACCTGATCGACCAACCACTGTTTCATCACTTCAATTCATTTCCAAATTAAATTATCTCTCTCAAAATCTCTATAAATCGAATTTCGCTTCAAAGTAATGCCACCATGAACTCATAAGATGGGGAAAAAAAAAGGAAGCATGGAGAAGAATCTTCCTCTCAACATTGATGGTGGCTGATACTCATATCAATAATTGATTATTTTAGAATCCAAAAAATATACGACATTTTAAGGACTTGAAGATTAAGAAGATTCATCAAGGACCTTTTTATAGCCTAATCAAGTTTCCTTCATATGATATGGACGATATATGTGAGCAAGGTGAATTGCAAACCCTTATCTCTTTTAATGCCACCGATATTTCTATCGATCAACTAGCTATATATCCTTTTTACGCTAATCTGGATAGTCCGTTGGTATGGACTACTGAGAATAATGAAGATTGGTAATGGACGAGTGTCCATAGGACAACAATCAAGTTAACCCCAGCTATAATTGGATGATTCTTAGAGTGCTCTTATACGGGTCATAATTTATCAGAAATGGAGGACATGCAATTCAAACCTCGTGATACTATTACTCATCAATTGTGGGAAAATCGAATGCCTCAATTTTCATCCAAATTCCTTAGGCCACGTGCTAGGCTCCTTACCCGAATGCTTATAAATACCATTATCCCTTGATTAGGTAGCCATGAACAAATTACTGATCTTGAACACAAAGCACTATATGCACTATTTAGCCGAACTAAGATCAATTGGGCTCAATTCATTTTCGATGAAATAAAAGGTTTTGGAGTAGATCTCGCCACACAATCATTTATCTGGCTTATATTATGAGAATTCTCAAAGCACTAAACATCCCATCGTGCACTTCTGCTTTTGAGGAGTTACCTATCAAATATAGTGGAATAAAAATTTTCAATCTTATGCATTTGCTGGAGGAACCACCATCTTTTATAACTTTTCTAGAATGGAAAAATGCACAAGATCAACCTCCTCCTCAACGACAATAAGAAGAAGGTGATGTTGAACCACCAAGGCAACCATCTCCACCTCCTCCTTCCTCGTTTGAATATCACTATGATATGGAGATTTTGGAAGCACGAACTCAGCCTCATGATAATGAGAATATTTAACCTTACAAAACCAAGTGCTCCTATCAAGAAATCAAATTATCCTTGGTAAACAAATAGCGAAGCTTGATCACACGTTGTCCACAAGGCTTTCCAAAATTGAAGACTCTCTTGTTTCAGTGGTTTCCAAACTTGATCATGCACTTCAAGAAGTCCGTCAACCTTTTTCTAACTGGTCTACACCTTCTCAATCTCCTCACATATCGCCAAAAACCGGCGATAAAGAGAAATGGAAATTAGACTCCTCTCGCGATGAACTACCTTGACTTCATAAGGTAAATATTTTGTTGTAATTAACTCCCTTATCAAATTTCTGGTAAAACACTATCAATATTCCTCTTTTTTTGCTTAATGATGTAATCATAACCTTTTGTTAGTAATGTAATTATGTATGTACATCATACTTGGTTCTACATTATTTTCATAATTCTTCGATTCTTTTTGATAATGACAAAGGAGGAGAAAAATAAATATGCACATCTTTAGAGGGAGATCATATTTAGGGGGGAACCTTTCTGTAATCGTTATCTAAGTACATTATATAGTTATCATCATCAAAAAGGGGGAGAATGTTAGAACCCCTGGTTTACGATTTCGACGATGACAACTATACAATGGAAATCGCATTTATATATATATATATATATATATATATATATATATATATATATATATATATATATATATCATACAACTATACAGATACGAATTCAAAGCAAGACAAACCACTACCGTGACAAGACGATGACTAAAGCACTGGAGAGATTCATCTACAAAGTTGCACGAAGATCCAAGAAAGATAACTCAAGAATAAGCCAAGGAGAACATTACTTAACAGGTCCAGATGTTCGGATGCAGAATCTAAGAAGTCTGAACGTAGAAGATGAACAAAAATAATAATAGGTTCTCAAACGTCTGAAAACACCATTCAGATGTCTGAAACTGGGCTCGGGGCAGAAAATTCAAATTACAACTGTCATCTCCGAAGAGACACAACTCCATCTCTCCTCCACAACTCTTCACCAGTGAACAGTGACGACTCTAGACTGAAAGGGAAGAGATGTAACTACTAGAAGCAACCTTCTACAAATATATAAATGAGAATCAAGAAGGATCAAATCACTTTCAAAAAATTCACTCGACTCTCTATCTTGATCATCTCTTGTTCTAATCATTCACTTGCTATCAAATCTGCAAATCTGAGATCATATACTTCCATACTCTCTCGAACAATATTGTATTCAATCATTCAAGAGATATAGGAAGTTCATTTGTACTATATATTCAAAATCCGTGTAATAGAGAACACATTCTTGACAAAGAAACTCTGCTATTGTAAACTTGTTCCACCGGGTGAAGTGAGGGTCATTTGGTGAAAGGAAATTCCGAAGAGAATCTTCGGGACGGGACGTAGGACGGGAAGTCCGAACCAGTATAAAATCCCTGGTGTGATTATTCTTATTTACGTATTTTACTATTGTTACACTATAGTTTAAGTTAGTCATATACTTGTCATTTTTATAATCGATCCACCATACTATAGACTTTCATATAGCATATAATTATACCACTTTCTATTATTACCCTTGTCAATCCAGCAAATTTTTAGGCACTTCTCTAGTCCCGTTTGAAGTCCTTGCTAGCGTTAGACTATGTTCCATTGCATATGAGTGCATATCGGGTGTGTTTCCATCTCTAATGTGCACCGTATCTCCTTACCTATTCGATAAACCTATTACCTTTTACTGATGTAGCTCTTCACTCAACTTTTCTTCCAACAAGAGCCACATGGCCATGCCTACTGGTAGGTTTTTGTTGCATACATTAGAAGTTAATTCTTCTCACCCACATCAATGTAAAAATCATTGAATTTTTACCCACTAAAATATTTATGCCAATATTTCATAACTACCAAAATAACTTAATGAAGTTATCAATTTTGTTTTATGACAGTTTATTTTATAATATGTCATACAGTTAGTTAGTACGCTTTTTCTAGTTAATAAAAAAGGTGAACCCATCACCATATATTTTTAGGACCACATGTTTTTTGGCATCTTAATGTCATAAATGCAAAATTCCATGAATTTGCGATCATTCTTGAAAACATAGACCTTTCTAACAAAAAATCATTTGTGTGATTCAGAAATTACCTTAGTGGGAAAATTTTTAAGGATGCTCGGTTGTAATAGCTATATAGCATATACACAAATAAATAATAGGATGTACGCACACATACATATGCGTGTATGCATGTATGTTTGTGTGTGTGTGCGTATATACAAACACACATGCACACACATATATCTTACTTAATGAATCCACGCTTTATGCATAATGTTGAAAATAACATATAACTTAAATAAATATATTTTCATGTTACTTCTACAATTAATTTTCCTTGACCTACATGAATTCGAGAAAATGAATGGCAACATAATTTTCAAACATAAATAAAACTATATGCTAATTGTTTGGCACAACAGATGGTTTCATATTTATTGTTTATTTAAATGCCTTGATAGGAGAAGGTTGATCTAGTTCACAATAAAAATATAACGCACACTATATTCAAAGGCGAGAATACGTTGAAGTATCTACATGGAGTTTAGCAATTGTCATTGTTCATCGAACTTATAATTAATCAACGCCACCTCACTGTTAAATTCAAAAGTTGATATATGTCTGTTTTACTTTTTATTCCATTCATAAAATGAGGTAACTCTTGAGAATAGGAAATGTTAAATCATAATTTCATAGTCTAAGTCCATATAACATTATAACTTCACATAATAATTTGAAAGATTTACTAATAGTGCACCCACGCTCTTATTAAGCTTAGAAAATATGGTTGAATGCAAGGTATCATATAGAAATTACCATGTTTATTTTGGATTATTGTATATACACACATTTGAAATGAACAGTGTAGGTGTAGTATAATTTACTTATGAAATCTTAATTTGAATAAAACACAAATTTACCAAGAGCTACTTTTTTATCAACTAAAATATTTACTCATTAGTAATTCAAATAAATAAAAAAATTAATCAGGCTGTAGAATAAACTAAATGACACATAGTAAACCAAAATATCAACAACTTCTAGATAAAGAGAGTTTTTTCCTAGATGCTTGCGTTTGAAGACAGCGGTGTCAATTAGACTTCACAGGATAATTATTTTGAAAATAATTTCACCATGGTAAATAGAGATGACTAGCAAAGCAGGGTGAATAGTGGTTATGATCTTCACCAAAGGGAAAGCTAGTTGAGATTTTGCTAATGACAAAGCAATTTATTATACTAATGCCAAGACAATGCAGACCTTCAATGAACAACAAACAGTGATGTTTGGCATTGAATAATTGTGGCAATGAACGACTGTTAAGGTGGAAAAGCACTTTTTTTTGGCACCTCGATGACACAGGGTAGTTTGGGACAAAAATAAAAGATACATATGGATAAAAACAGGGTATTATCATTATAATAGTACACAATACATTAACTTTCTTATCATTTACTTTTGCGGTATCTATAAGCTCATGTAGTATTTGAAATAACTAATTTTTTTAGTGAGCATGATAACCTTCCTACAATATTTCATATATAAAAATACTATGTTAAATTACAAAAAAAAGGTACATATCAGATAGTAGTAAGAGATCATCAAACGCTCTAAGATGCATGTGAGAGAAAATATGATTTTTTTTCTACCTATATTTTTAAACTGATTTTTTTAACAAGACTATACAATGTTAAAACAAAAGTTATCAACGCAAAAAAGCCTTAGAAAGCCCTAAGGTGGTGCCTAGAGCTTTTTAGGTACCTT
Organism: Allium cepa; assembly: GCA_030765085.1. NCBI lineage: Eukaryota > Viridiplantae > Streptophyta > Magnoliopsida > Asparagales > Amaryllidaceae > Allium > Allium cepa. The sequence continues at coordinate 563,203,766 of CM060938.1, forward strand.
CAACATTGCATTTTCCGATTTCAATGGTAAAAAAGCGCACTTCGAAAGTGCTACTGAAATTAATTTTTGAACTTCAAAAAATTGCATATACATGCAATATTGGTAATAATAATAATAATTTTAAAATTAAAATTCAATTTAAAAAATTCAAGTTCAATTTAAAATCTAAACTTTAAACTTTAAAATTTTAGACTGTAAACATAAAATTCAGTTCAAAATTAAAACTCTAAAAGCTAAAACTTAAAATTAAACTAAACTAAACTTAAAATTTATAATTTACATTAAACTTAACTTTAAATTTAAAATTTACCCTACACTAAAGTTTAAAATAATTTTATAAAATGAAACTAAATTTTAGACTTTATAATTTAAATCTAAAACCAGAACTCAAAACTAAACTAAACTGATGCTTATAGTGTGCTCATGTATCAAAATAAGTAATGGTTTCAAAAGTTAGTCAATGAAATTCATGTGTAATGTATGGGTTTTTATTCATTTTGCAACTACTTAACACTGTAAAACATCAACATAAATAAGTTTATTAATAAGACCACTTAATTTCAGGAGTTAACTTTTAATAAAACATAAGTATGAATTAGCTACAACCAAATATAACCATGTATGCATTTTCATATGTAGGTTTGAATGAAACAAAACATCCATATAATGAAGGTTTGTCTTATGTGAATCCAATAATTTTGGATTAGTTAACTACTAATAAAACATAACTATGAATTAGTTACAACCAAACAACAACCATGTATGCATTTTCATAAATTAGTTTGGATGATTTTTTTTCCATATAATGAAGGTTTGACTTATGTGAAGCCATTAATTTTGAACAAGGGAATATAAACAAAAAAAATTAAATAGTCAAAATATTGAAGTGTAGGTGGCAATCGGTTAAATCATAGTATGGAGTATGTGACATTGCAAATTATAAAATGTTGTTAACCAATAGTGGAAGCTAAAAATCCAACCGGTTATTATTTGAGAAAAAATTTCATATAATTTGTCATCAGATATTAAAAAAAAGTAAATCTTTTGCAATTCAGTTGCTAAAGCCTACCAAAATGAACTGTGATTGAATAATTTAACAGAAAACTAATAACATTAATTTGAAACATGTATAATACCTGATTCATAACACAATTAACAATACTTTTCTCTATCCAGCTACACCAAAAGCTCATCTATTGGCAAAATCAGAGCCAGCTCTGCTCCGTTACCCCCAAAAGTGTTTGAAATATTTCCATTGTTATATCTGAAAGCTATACAGTACGCCGCATGCTATCCAACACCGGAAGGGGATGAGTAATAGAAAACTTGATGAACAATTAATTGGAACGAAATAAATGAAAAACCATTGAAAAATTGATTGCTGGATTAGGGTTTTGAATAAGAACCTGGAGGAGAATAGGAAAGTAGGTAGAAAGAACGACCACTCTCTCTTCTCTCTCGGTTACTTTATTCTGAGCTAATGCATACTGCTAGTTAATATCTAACGGTCGATATTCGCAATTCATGTCAATGGTATTGTTTTAGTACGAAATTAAAGAATATGACATGGATCAGTGATACTAGTCATCTAGTTTTCATTTGGTTTAGGAAATTTTAGAATTTAAAACAATAGTTCAAGGCGATTAGATAAAGAATTTAATACCGTGGATAAATTGGCCATTGTGTTACATAATTAAAAGAACAAATATTTATTGTAATTTTTATTATTTTCAATTCAACATCAAATAGTAATGTGTTGGAATTTTTCTAGAATTTTTGGTTTGAACTTAAAATATTAAAAAGATAGAATTTAAATTTAATAATGAAATTCAAGTTTTAAATTTTGATCAAAACCTAAGGTTGAAATCTGAATTTGAAATCACAAAACTTGAAAATCAAATTTCAAACTTGAATCTAAATTTAGAAATTAGAAATTACAAGATTTGGGTTTTGCATTTTGATTTTTTAAATGACAAATTTTGAATACGAAACTGAATTTGAAAATTCATATTCCAAAATTTGATTTTTTTCCCTCCAAAGTTTGAACTTTTGAAAAATAAATAGTATAATCGGCAAACCATCTTTAAAAAAGGAAAAACTTATATGAAATTTTAAATATTCAGAGTTTCTGTTTTTAGATTTTGAACATGTTAATTCTTTATTTGAAATTTTGAAAACCATAATTTTTGAAAATTTCATTTTTCAATTTTTTAGATTGGAATTTGAATTTTAAAAATGTGAATATTGAATTAGAAAATTTAATTTTTGAATTTGAAACTAATAAATATGAAATTTTCAATTCTTTCATTTTGATTAGAAAAATTAAGTTTTGATTTTACATTTAAAGCTTGTAATTTGAAATTGATAATATATAAATTTGAAACTAAAAATTTGAATATGAAAGTATGAGAATTTGGAAGTTTATGAAGAAATTCAAATTTTTGTGTAAAAAGCCTCATTTAGGTATTAAATCAAGTACGAGAAAACCAATTTGAGATTTTATGGAAAAACAAAGAAAATAACACAATAGAAATGTAAAAAGACATGTTAAAGACAATATTTTTAATATTCCTTGTTATCTAGCTTAAAATTATTTGATTGTATAAGCCTATAGTAAACAAACCTCCCTCTAATTGTGACGACCCGGAATTATCGAGCATTTAAAATCGGGATATTTAATTGATTTTAAATATTTAATAGAGTAATTTGATAATGGAATTATTAAATTAAATAATTTGAAGTTCGGTAAAATGTTGAATCGGGAATTTTAAGCCTATTACAATAATTTGAAGGCTTGTAATATTTATATTCATAACACTGAGGATAATAGAAGTTGTAAAATTAAATTTGGAAGTGGTTTGTTCAGTTTTGAAATTTATATCGTTTAAATTGAATTTAAAAATAGCCTTCCGAGGGACAGTCTCGGAATTCGACGAAACCAGTTCCATTGGATCCGTAATATTGAATTATTATCGGATTTCAATTTTCGTAGAGTGTGGAGCTGTTGTGTGAGCGTACAATATACAAACGCGCTGAATTTATATCGAAAATTTGAGTTGTTATAACGAGATCTTTTATACCTTAATAAAATTTTATAAAGTCAGATCAAAAATCAACTCAGTCGTCCCCTTTTCTCCCTTTCAATTCACTGTAGCATGACAAAATTTTTTACGCAAACGTTTCAAACACGCTACCTCTTCTTTCATAAACAACCGAGCTTTTCTTTTTCAAAAATCATTCGTTCGAAGAAAACATATATAGTATGGCCGAAGAGAAATTAATCGCTTATTCCTTTAATTTTTCTGGCAAATTCATATATCTCCCCTCAATTTTAAAACCGCATCTCCCTTCTTTCTTTTGAACACAAATTCGAGATTCAAAAAGAAAAGGGGAAAATGGCCAACACCAATCTGATGCTCGCGTGTGCGCTCGCGTAAGGGGACGACGCCGATGTCGAGTGGGGCGAAGGGGGCAGTCTCGTGGTCGACACCGCAATCAGGTGCGATTGGGGTTTGCGGCTTACTTTGACGCTCGCGACTGATGATGGGACGCGGCGTGACGTGGTGTGGCAAAGTTTCACGCAACGCCGAGCTGCTCGCGTCGAAGATGGTCGTGATTTCTTTGAGGGCGCACGCGTGGTAGGGTAAAGTCGAAGGGCGGTGAGTGGTTGTTCGACGAGATGGCGGTCGATTTGGGGATCTAACATCGAGGTATAAAAATTTACCTTAAATTTTATTATTAAATTAAAAGTTAAATTAGTTAAGCTGCAAGGTGAATTTACTGCAGAATGGAACAGGAAAGTAAGGTAAATGTTGATAGATTTTAAACTGCAGAAAGATGTATAAATGTATATAAGTATACAGGAAGGATATATATAGATAAGATTTTGAAAATAGGAATTTTAAATGTTGATAGGTTTTTATAAAATTCAGGTTTTTGAAATCTATGGTTCATTTCTATAAGTATAAGTGGTTTCAAATATATATGTATAACTACCCATTTTTAAATTTACTAGTTTATTTAAAAAAAATGAATGATGATGATGTATTACGGTTGTTAACTCAATTAATAAACTTACTTAAATTTTTAGTTACGAAGAATTGTTTATTATAGGAAATTAGTTTGAAATAAAATTATTAGTTTAGATTAAATTAATAAATGATAATTGATTTTTCAATTTGTTCATATATTAATAAATCACGTAATGTTATACAAGGTCTAAAATAGAGAAACAAGCTGGAATGGAAGTGAATGAAACAGACTGCAAATTTAAGTCAAAGGTGAGTTAATCTCACTCAGTTTAAATTTAAATGACTAAATTTAAAAAAATGTTTGGATTGTTGAATTGATTGATGTGATATAGTATGGTATTTTGGAATTGGTGTATTATATTGTGCTAACGTTGTGGATGCAGGATAAAACAGGTTGGAGGGATCCAACTGGATCCCTCAATATTTATTTAAATTATTTAATACTCTCCGTTGTGATTCATTTGATATTCTATGATGAATTATATTGGAATATTGAATGCTATGGTTCGATTGGATATAATTGGGTATGATGAATTACCAAAATATATAAATTCAAATTTGGAAAGATAATAAAAGAAGTGAAATTGTAAGTAAAATAATTATAGAAATTTGAATAAAATTTTTAAATGCATAGGAAAGAAATAAAGTGACTTTAAAAGTCTAATAAATAACTTTTGAGTATAGAAAGGAAATTTGAATAAACAGAAAGTTAATGAATTTTAATCTTCAGTGATATTATTTAAAAAGAACAAAACATTTATTTAAAATTTAAGATTTAAATTATTGAAGGGAATGAAGAAGAAATTGGGAAAGGCTGAAATCCGTATATTTCAGTTAAAAAGGTTTAAAAACAAACGGGAAATAATAACATTAATAATAAGTCCATAACTAATGAATTTTGAAATGAATTGAGTAATTAAAGAAACTTATTTCAAATAAAATATATTGGAAATCAATTTGGGGAAATTGATTTAAGTGATTGAAGTTGGAATTTTCTCTGGATGGCCAAGTACATGTTTTTAAAAGTAATTTTTTAAATATAAATTAAGTGTTTTAAAGTTGTTTTTAAAGAAAGCAAGTTTTGTAAAATTTATTATTTCTAGTATTTAAAGTCTAAAGTAAGTATTTTCTTTTAATCTATTTTAGTAGTAATTATTAAGAAGTAACTTAGTATTTTGTTTTTAAAAGTAGAAATCTAGTTTTATATTTTATTAAGTAACTTTATTTTCAAATGTTTATATAGTATGTATTTTTAGTAAATTATTGAAGTAGTTTTAACTTAAATGTTTAAAAGTAAATTCTAAAGTAAGTACTTTGTTTAATCTATTATCGTAATAATTATTTAAAGAATGATTTGGTATTTTGTTTAAAGAAGAAATCTAATGTATAGTTATAAGGTAACCTTGTTTTAGTTATTTCTAAAGTATTATTATAAATTAAGTATTAAAGTAAATTTTTCTAAATTAAATGTTAAATATATTTTACAATAAAGTGATTTTAAATTATTTTAAAAATCTAAGAGTTTTGTGCTTGATGATTCCAGTGGAAATGGAAACACTCGGAATTTATTCTGAGACAAGGAAGATAGTTTGAAAACTATTTTCAAAGGGGTTTGAAAGTGAAAATATATCTGGTAAAGATATTTTGAGATAAATAAATAAATAATTTGGGGAAATTATTTATTGGTTGATGGTTGTTTGTGAATATTAATTGATAGTTAAATCACCGACTATCAATATTAGCCAAATGCGTTGATCGTTTCGAAGAGACCGGGATCGAGATTTATTTCTCGAAAACCACTTCCATCCGGTTTGTACGTTTCGTGGGAAACGATTTGGATTCGAAGATGGAGCAGTGAAGTGCAAGGGCTAGTCGCTAATAATCCTGAGGATATTTCCAAAATGGATGTAGTAGGAATAGTGCCTTCGGTTCCATTCGAACCCGGGACGGACTTGTGTGGATGAATGCTTGCGAAACATCGTCGGGTGGATGATGGGCATTCTAAGGGATATGTTCTAAAAAGGTAACGCTTAGCCTCAAGCCTCAACAATTGGGAATGACTGAGAATCAGGGGTTATGCAGCAAGGCCAGGTGGGTAGCACCCAAGCAGGGTGAGGTCATTCCTGTCTAGATGTCCCTTTTTATTTCGGCTTAGTGGGCGGTTGCTGATCCCAACCGCGGGGTGATCTCACTCGGGATTATCCAGTAAGGGGTAGTCCCGGTCTTGTGTTGCAGGGGAGCGGGCGTACTCCTCGGTACGGTGATCTAGGCCCCATACTGTGACAGGTGGTACCCCAATGCCTAGTCATTAGTTGGAAATCCATTCTTCCTACGAGCCTTGTACGAGTTTTGTTTGTATTACCCACTTTGTGGCTAGTAGATGGAATTTAATAATGTAACAGTTTCGTGTATTTTATAAGTATTTGTATATAGACCCTATTATAATATCAAAGGATTTCTATAAAAATTGTTTTAGCTATCGTAAGGTAAAAACCCGACATGTTTATTTGTGGCGTGGTCTTACGAGATGCTTTTGTTTTCAAAGGATTTTTGAAAACTTTAATAATCAATTGGGTGTGATTTTCTCACGCTGGTATTCCAGACTGACTCGGGTGTTATTTAACTGTAACGCTCGGGTCAGACCGAGTATTATAGGATACAGGATGTGATGCTATGGAGCTAAGGAGACGAGCAGGATGACGATACGTACTCCCGTACTTGTTTATATATACATATTCCGCTGTGTTGAGTTGTTGTATATCCATTTGTATGATATTAATGTTGAGCTGTGATTGATGTACTCTGATGATGTAATATATGTAAATAGATATATTTGATTTTTGAATAAAGATTATTTATTATATTTTATTCCGCTGCGATGGTTAGATTCTGTTGTTGTTTTCTATTTTCTTCTTCTACCTCTTCTTCTTCAACCCAAATGGTTCGTATTTCTACGCAACTTGAGTTGATTGGTGTAAAATAGAGTTGACTCAAGGGGTACAGATTTGCGGGTCTTTACAGTTGGTATCAAAGCCTAGGTTGGTGATAACCTTGGCTCTGGTGGGAATTACTCATAAAATAGAGTATATGGTACTCTAGAATGAGTTTGAGCGTATTAATAGATATGAGCGCGTATTTGTTAGTGAATATAAAATTGTTTTTATATTGCGTTGATTTATCGGTTGAGTGTTTATGGATTCTGGTCGATATATGGGACGCCATATCATCGATAGGACTTTCTAAACTCTTAAACAAGATAAACCGACACAGTATTATTTTAAATAGGGTAAATGAAATAATTTTACCCAAAATTATTTTGTATATTAAGGAAATGATTTTCTTAATTATTATAGCTATACATGGATGTTTGGTTGTTAGAAGTGATAAATATTAAATTATTATCATTGTATGATAATCGAATAAAGATTGAAATAATAACTAAAGATTAAGGAATAAATTAACATAATAAATGAAATTTATGAATGTGATTCATAATGGAATAAGGAATTGAACTCATAATTAAAAACTAAGAAACCAATTCATATACAAATGAATTAGTAAATGTAAACTATAATGTAAATTATAGTGTGATTAATGATTAAAATAAAATAAGATGAAATTCCAAAGTAATGTTTGAATATAAACTTAAAGAGTTTGGAATTTGAAAATCTGGGAATTTAGATTCCTTTGAATTTGACAATGATTCTCAAGGGTTGGGAAGATAATATATATTGAGAAATATTATTGAATCGGATGTGAAATCTAGAGAGATTTGGAATTTACAAATATTGGACGGGTTTTAAAGGAGAGAAAAGCATTGAACTCTTACGGTCGCTGGAAAATAATTTCGGTGATGACTGCAGCATCATCGATGTTTATTTTTGAGTTTCCAAAAGAGGAATTGCTACCAGGATGTTTTGGATTAAAGTTCGTTGGTGAAATTTGGTTGATTTTGAAAATGCAAAGGAATAATTTGGTGAGATATATATATGTTTTCAAAATTGAATGTTGAACTTAAATTTAAAAAAAAAAGTTAAGTTGGATTAAATAAACAAGTTTTAAGATTAAAATTTATGTGTAACTGATTAATTAATTTGGTATGCAAATGAAATGAAATAAATTTGGATATTGGATGATGTTTGATTTAAATGTGTAAAATAAGGAGCAGAATAAGTTCAAATGGACTAAAAATAATTATTGTTTGAAAACAAAATTCATTGGTTGAAAATGAATTTGTGAATGAATAAATGAATCAACTATTGAACTTATAAAGTAAAGTTGATATTAATAAGAAGGGATTGAAAATTTTAATCCGGCAATTAAAATTTAACTTAAGTGAATGAAAGTGAAGAAAATATATTTGAATTTAATTTGAGATAAGTTAAATAAAATTGAAGTTTAAATTGAAATTAAATTAAATTGGACTGAAATAAATTCAGCTGAGTAAAGATAATATTGAATGGAATAAATTCTTACTTAAATAATTAAAAATAATAATAAACTAAGTTAGTATTTAATTGGAATAAATAAGCTTCGGGGGCATATAAAAGAATTGAGGAGCATTGAATAAAAAAGAAAGAATATATATACCCAAACTTGGGATATGAAGTAAGATTGAACTCAAGGAAATCGGATAAAATGATTTTCAAGATAAATGAAAAAGAAAATCAAGTATGGAATTATAAATTAGATGTGTTGAATGAAATTTAATTGGATTAAAATGGATTTGGTGTGAAATATAAACAAATCCAATTCAAGCATAAATAAAATGGCCTTATTATTAATAAATCCAACAATGAATTGTTAATGTAATTAGAATTTAAAATGGATAAAAGAAGAAACTAATCGAATAATTAGTGAAATGGTTGGGGATTTGATCAATGGAAAATCAAATCAAAGATTGTGAATATGTAATAGAGTCTGGAAATAAAGCTTGAGTTGTATGGAATTGGATTAAAATAAAAATGATTTGTGATGAAATAAATCCAATTCGAGTATGAATAAATTAAAACGAGAATGAACTTAAGTTATGAAATGGTGTTGAATTGAAGTAAATTAACTTAAGTTTAAAGCTAGTTTGAATTTTCAAATGAATCCAATTCGAGAAAGAATGAATTAAATATGGCATTGGGTATAATTCTAACAGAATTTAAATGGATGTATGAGAATGGCTAATTAAAGTAAATGGAATTTGATTACATGAGTATCAAATAAATTGGAAATGAAATTAAGTATGAAGTTGAAATAAATAAATTAACTTAAGATTAAAATTTATGGAAGGGTGATTTCGAGGGAAGTGGAAAATTTATTCAATAAAAGCCTGAATATTTAAGTTGAATGAAATAAAATCCTTATTCGAATAGAAATAGTTGGATAAGGATTAATTTGAATAAATAAACTTCGATTGCTTATCAAAAGAAATTTAAATGCTTGAAATAAAAGTATGTTTGGTTTAATAAAGGTAAGATCTTGAGTTAAAAGTGAAAGATAAATGTGATTGGGTGTAGATGAATGGAAGAGGGGGTGGGGGGGGGGGAATAAACGAGTGTGTGACTTATAAAATTTTGAACGTGGAATAAATAAATCAAAATAAAATATTTTGTATCTTGGAAATGAAATAGACATCCAAACTTGAATTATAAAATTAGAATTGAACTTAAAAATATATAATGAAGTGATTTTGTGATAAAAATCAATATTTAATTAAAAATGGGAGTAAACTAATTTGGGAGCACTTAATAAGTTGAATTGAGAGTTAAGAAACTTTGGTTATGACATAGAATTGAGTTATAAATAATATTCAATGCATATTGTCAGTAAACTAAATTGAAGTATTGTCGAATGAAAGAGTTAGATTATGGATTGAATTACAAATAAATTCAAGGAAGTGGAAATAAAATTTTGAATTGGCCTTATAATTAAATAAATAGATTCAAAAAAGAACTGTGAATGTGAACTAGAATTTTTCAAATGAATACATGAATAAACAAAATGAGTTAAGTTAGTAAGTGAAATGGGTTTAGTAAATAAAAATCAAATCAAGAATATAAATCGGAGATTGTTTATAAATATATATATATATATATATATATATATATATAGCCTTGTTGTTATTATAAACTGATAGTAGTAGCAGAGATTGATTTTTCAAATCAATTAAATCGAAAATGAGTTGTTTAGACATAAATATGAATTGAAGATAAGTAAATGAGTTGTAACTCACTTGTGATGAATGAAAATGGTATATGAATCGGTTAAAAGCAAATTGAACTAGTTTGAATACTATACAAATTGCTTATGGAAGTATTTATAATGCATTACTTATGTTGTTGATATGTTGTAGCAGTTTAAATGAATGAAATGTTATAAATTTCATAGATATGTTACTTACATGTTTAAATTGAGTAAGTACAGGTACCGGGAAGCCGTTTGGCTGGATTTCGGTCACGCTAGATGCTAAGAATATAAGCTGTTTGCTTAAAAATGCAAAATAAGGCACGCCTACTCAATAAAAATAGGAAATATGAACTGTTTTTGGTTTTTCCGACCGTGTGGGTCGATGTATATATATTTATATCTTTTGTCAAATTGCAAAAGCTCCTCTGTACAAAGGAGACTGCCAAAAATTTTCAGAAATTTTGGGAGTAAGAAAATTTTGTCAACGACAAAACGGTTTCAAACTGGAAATTGAAATAAATTAGTAAATGAAACCAATTTAAAATAATGACGTGAATTAGTTATAAATGAAAAATAAAATTTAAATATTCAGAGTTAAAGATAAATTGAATTCATATGGAAATGAAGGAATCAATTTAAATAGAAAGAGGTATAAACTAAAGTGGTAAGATGAAAATAAATATAAGAAACATGTAAAATGCTTATACTAAACTTAAGTAAGGAATAGTGAATTCTTAATTGGAAATTGATAATACAAATATATTCCGAGTTAATATCTGGATGAACAGATATTGGTATTTTGTGAGAAAGTCGATAAAATATTTTGGGAATACCGTGATTGGATATTAGTGCTAAGCAGGATATGCAGGTATTATAAAAGGAAAAGAAAAATTTGTTTTGATATCAGAAGATAAATATTGAAATATTTGAGTCTCGCGTGTCTAGCATTTCACCATCAACGCATCTTGAAAGTGAATCGTATTCCATGAATATGATATCTATCTAGTGTGATATATGGAATATATGGACAAAGGTGGATGGAGTGTTGGGGTATTTCTATCGATCGGTCATGTCATATATGCCCGAGTCAGACATCAAATTGCTTCGATTTGAATTATCCGTAGGATACCCTATATATCAAAAAGATGTACAATCAAACCTAGCTCAACAAAAAGGCGTTTGTTTAAATTTCTGTGAAATTGGATTGGGTTTTTGGATCTAGCCACTTGGCTTTTGTTTTCCTCTTTGGATTTGGAAGGCCGTAGAGCCATTTTGTAGTTGTACCGAGCTAGCCGCGCAAAGGTGACGCTGGCAAAAAATTTCGGAAATTTAGAGAGTTATAAAATTTTTGAGAAAATTTTGATAATTCAAAATTTGATTTTAAATTGAAACTTGAATGGTTAAACAAATAGTATAGTTTGAAACTATGGGAGAGTTGAGAAGTTAATAAGAGTAATAATGGGTCTTTTATGAAAGATAGTTGGTTAGATATGGAATTGTTGGTTTTGGGAAATAAGCAAACGAGTATTGGACCATTCTTCCTAACTAGTAATTTCAGAGACGAAATTCTTTTAAGGGGGAAGGAATGTGACGACCCGGAATTATCGAGCATTTAAAATCGGGATATTTAATTGATTTTAATTATTTAATAGAGTAATTTGATAATGGAATTATTAAATTAAATAATTTGAAGATCGGTAAAATGTTGAATCGGGAATTTTAAGCCTATTACAATAATTTGAAGGCTTGTAATATTTATATTCATAACACTGAGGATAATAGAAGTTGTAAAATTGAATTTGGAAGTGGTTTGTTCAGTTTTGAAATTTATATCGTTTAAATTGAATTTAAAAATAGCCTTCCGAGGGACAGTCTCGGAATTTGACGAAACAAGTTCCATTGGATCCGTAATATTGAATTATTATCGGATTTCAATTTTCGTAGAGTTTGGAGCTGTTGTGTGTGCATACGATATACAAACGCGCTGAATTTATATCGAAAATTTGAGTTGTTATAACGAGATCTTTTATACCTTAATAAAATTTTATAAAGTCGGATCAAAAATCAACTCAGACGTCCCCTTTTCTCCCTTTCAATTCACTGTAGCATGACAAAAACTTTTACGCAAACGTTTCAAACACGCTACCTCTTCTTTCACAAACAACCGAGCTTTTCTTTTTCAAAAATCATTCGTTCGAAGAAAACATATATAGTATGGCCGAAGAGAAATTAATCACTTATTCCTTCAATTTTTCTAGCAAATTCGTATCTCTCCCCTCAATTTTAAAACCACAGCTCCCTTCTATCTTTTGAACACAAATTCGAGATTCAAAAAAAAGGGAAAACGACCGACACCAATTTGATGCTCGCGTGCGCGCTCGCGTAAGGGGACGACGCCGATGTCGAGTGGGGCGAAGGGGGCAGTCTCATGGTCGACACCGCAATCAGGTGTGATTGGGGTTTGCGGCTAACTTTGACGCTCGCGACTGATGATGGGACGCGGCGTGACGTGGTGTGGCAAAGTTTCACGCAAGGTCGAGCTGCTCGCGTCGAAGATGGTCGCGATTTCTTTGAGGGCGCATGCGTGGTAGGGTAAAGTCGAAGGGCGGTGAGTAGTTGTTCGACGAGATGGCGGTCGATTTGGGGATCTAGCATCGAGGTATAAAAATTTACCTTAAATTTTATTATTAAATTAGAAGTTAAATTAGTTAAGCTGCAAAGTGAATTTACTGCAGAATGGAACAGGAAAGTAAGGTAAATGTTGATAGATTTTAAACTGCAGAAAGATGTATAAATGTATATAAGTAAACAGGAAGGATATATATAGATAAGATTTTGAAAATAGGAATTTTAAATGTTGAAAGGTTTTTATAAAATTCAGGTTTTTGAAATCTATGGTTCATTTCTATAAGTATAAGTGGTTTCAAATATATATGTATAAATACCCATTTTTAAATTTACTAGTTTATTTAAAAAAAATGAATGATGATGATGTATTACGGTTATTAACTCAATTAATAAACTTACTTAAATTTTTGGTTACGAAGAATTATTTATTATAGGAAATTAGTTTGAAATAAAATTATTATTTTAGATTAAATTAATAAATGATAATTGATTTTTCAATTAGTTCATATATTAATAAATCATGTAATGTTATACAAGGTCTAAAATAGAGAAACAAGCTGGAATGGAAGTGAATGAAATACACTGCAAATTTAAGTCAAAGGTGAGTTAATCTCACTCAGTTTAAATTTAAATTTAAATGACTAAATTTAAATAAATGTTTGGATGGTTGAATTGATTGATGTGATATAGTATGATATTTTGGAATTGGTGTATTATATTGTGCTAACATTGTGGATGCAGGGAAAAACAGGTTGGAGGATCCAACTGGATCCATCAATATTTATTTAAATTATTTGATACTCTCTGTTGCGATTCATTTGATATTCTATGATGAATTATATTGGAATATTGAATGCAATGGTTCGATTGGATATAATTGGGTATGATGAATTACCAAAAATATATAAATTGAAATTTGAAAAGATAATAAAAGAAGTGAAATTGTAAGTAAAATAATTATAGAAATTTGAATAAATTTTTTAAATGCATTGGAAAGAAATAAAGTGACTTTAAAAGTCTAATAAATTACTTTTGAGTATAGAAAGGAACTTTGAATAAACAGAAAGTTAATGAATTTTAATCTTCAGTGATATTATTTAAAAAGAACAAAACATTTATTTAAAATTTAAGATTTAAATTATTGAAGGGAATGAAGAAGAAATTGGGAAAGGCTGAAATCCGTATATTTCAGTTAAAAAGGTTTAAAAACAAACGGGAAATAATAACATTAATAATAAGTCCATAACTAATGAATTTTGAAATGAATTGAGTAATTAAAGAAACTTATTTCAAATAAAATAAATTGGAAATCAATTTGGGGAAATTGATTTAAGTGATTGAAGTTGGAATTTTCTCTGGATGGCCAAGTACATGTTTTTAAAAGTAATTTTTTAAATATAAATTAAGTTTTTTAAGGTTGTTTTTAAAGAAAGCAAGTTCTGCAAAATTTATAATTTCTAGTATTTAAAGTCTAAAGTAAGTATTTTCTTTTAATCTATTTTAGTTGTAATTATTAAGAAGTTACTTAGTATTTTGTTTTTAAAAGCAGAAATCTAGTTTTATATTTTATTAAGTAACGTTATTTTCAAATGTTTATATAGTATGTATTTTTAGTAAATTATTGAAGTAGTTTTAACTTAAATGTTTAAAAGTAAATTCTAAAGTAAGTACTTTGTTTAATCTATTATCGTAATAATTATTTAAAGAATGATTTGGTATTTTGTTTAAAGAAGAAATCTAATGTATAGTTATAAGGTAACCTTGTTTTAGTTATTTCTAAAGTATTATTATAAATTAAGTATTAAAGTAAATTTTTCTAAATTAAATGTTAAATATATTTTACAATAAAGTGATTTTAAATTATTTTAAAAATCTAAGAGTTTTGTGCTTGGTGATTCCAGTGGAAATGGAAATACTCGGAATTTATTCTGAGAAAAGGAAGATAGTTTGAAAACTGTTTCCAAAGGGGTTTGAAAGTGAAAATATATCTGGTAAAGATATTTTGAGATAAATAAATAAATAATTTAGGGAAATTATTTATTGGTTGATGGTTGTTTGTGAATATTAATTGATAGTTAAATCACCGACTATCAATATTAGCCAAATGCGTTGATCGTTTCGAAGAGACCGGGATCGAGATTTATTTCTCGAAAACCACTTCCATCCGGTTTGTACGTTTTGTAGGAAACGATTTGGATTCGAAGATGGAGCAGTGAAATGCAAGGGCTAGTCGCTACTAATCCTGAGGATATTTCCAAAATGGATGTAGTAGGAATAGTGCCTACGGTTCCGTTCGAACCCGAGACGGACTTGTATGGATGAATGCTTGCGAAACATCGTCAGGTGGACGATGGGCATTCTAAGGGATATGTTCTAAAAAGGTAACGCTTAGCCTCAAGCCTCATCAAATGGGAATGAATGAAAATCAGGGGTTATGCAGCAAGGCTAGGTGGGTAGCACCCAAGCAGGGTGAGGTCATTCTTGTCTAGATGTTCCTTTTTATTTCGGCTTAGTGGGCGGTTGCTGATCCCAACCGCGGGGTGATCTCACTCGAGATTATCCAGAAAGGGGTAGTCCCGGCCTTGTGTTGCAGGGGAGTGGGCATACTCCTCGGTACGGTGGTCTAGTCCCCGTACTGTGACAGGTGGTACCCCAGTGCTTAGTCATTAGTTGGAAATCCATTCTCCCTACGAGCCTTGTACGAGTTTTGTTTGTATTACCCACTTTGTGGCTAGTAGCTGGAATTTAATAATGTAACAATTTCGGCCATTTTATAAGTATTTGTATATAGACCCTATTGTAATATCAGAGGATTTCTATAAAAATTGTTTTAGCTATCGTAAGGTAAAAACCCGACATGTTTATTTGTGGCGTGGTCTTACGAGATGCTTTTGTTTCCAAAGGATTTTTGAAAACTTTAATAATCAATTGGGTGTGATTTTCTCACGCTGGTATTCCAGACTGACTCGGGTGTTATTTAACTGTAATGCTCGGGTCAGACCGAGTATTGTAGGATACAGGATGTGATGCTGTGGAGCTAAGGAGACGAGCAGGACGACGATACGTACTCCCGTACTTGTTTATATATACATATTACGCTGTGTTGAGTTGTTGTATATCCATTCGTATGATATTGATGTTGAGCTGTGATTGATGTACTCTGATGATGTAATATATGTAAACAGATATATTTGATTTTTGAGTAAAGATTATTTATTATTAATTATATTTTATTCCGCTGCGATGGTTAGATTCTGTTGTTGTTTTCTATTTTCTTCTTCTACCTCTTCTTCTTCAACCCAAATGGTTCGTATTTCTGTGCAACTTGAGTTGATTGGTGTAAGATAGAGTTGACTCAAGGGGTACGGATTTGCGAGTCGTTACACCAATGTTGAAATTCAAATTTGGAATTCTAACTGGAAAATCAAAGTTTATGATTTGAAATCATAAAATTTGAAATTTAAATTTGAAATTTAAATCTAAAATTTGAAAACCTATATTTACGAATTTTGATCTTCTAAATGACAAAATTTGAATTTGAAACTAAATTTGATAATTCATATTCAAATATTTTATTTTTCCCCTTAAATTTGAATGTTTGAATGGTAAAAGGTAGAATTTGTTAGGAACCGAGATGTTGGTTTTCATGACAACAACTTTTTAACTTATCTTATTATAAAATATATTCTAACACTATTGTCTAGATAGATATGTATACGCGAGAACTATGCAGGATATATATATATATATATATATATATATATATATATATATATATATATGCAGGTATTGATTACTGAAGACTAATCAGTATAGAGACTCAGGACTCAAGATTTAGAATGGAGATTTCAAGATTGAAGAATCTAGAGTATCAAGATCAGAATTTCAAGATAAGTGTCTAGTTTTTGTTAAAACTTCATGATAGCGTGAAAATCTTCATTCCAAATTTCATTTGGGATAGAACCCATTTCTATCTTCTTAGTGGCATACAGACCCACGACAAGTAGCTTACAAACCTACGACAAGTGGTTTACAAACCCACGAACATCCTGGATTTGTATAAGCTCTCAAGTCCTGATGGGATGAGATATTCTGCAGGAAGAAGCTTGCAAAACTACTTCAAAATGGTTTTTCAAAATGATTTTAAAAACTGCTTTTCAAAATGTTTAGCCTTAAAAATTATCTTTTCAAATGATTTTCCAAAAGTTGTTTTAGCCTTAAATTATTCTTTGTTTTTGTTTTTAAATAAACTCTGGTTTTAAACTTCGTTTTCTTTTTAAACTATCTTCTGATTTTTAAATATTTTTTATAATATATATATATATATATATACGTGAGATTTAAAATCAAATTTACATATACATTCTCAAAATATATTTTTCTACTCTTCTTTGTTTTAAAACATATGAAAATTAGTTTATTTTACTCCAGAATCATTTCATTTATTTTTCTTTCAATACCATTTTCAAAAACAAATTTTACATTATTTTTAGCTAAGGGATGTCGACATCATGGAATACCTCATGTTGACATGGTGGCCGTTGAATTCAAAAGTTTCAATTTTCAAATGAAGTGCCTATTCGTTTAAATCTCTTCAAGAATGGTTATGACCTTTACTGGTCTATAAATAGCTTTCACAAATGAATTTTTCAACTAACTACTTTTCTTATTTTCTTCACTCCTTCTCCACAAAGCCATATTCTAAAATTTTCATATTTTTAAGATCGTGCTGAAATTTTGCCAAATTCTCAAGTGAATCAAATTAGAACATCAATCTTGTTTGATTCTCTGTCCTCTCTCAAAGATCAAAGTGCTATTCAGGGTTATAGGATCAATTTGTAATCAAAAGTTTATCAAGTCTCTCTATAAGGTAGGGTATGCCCGAAAATCAATTGGGTGATCTTGTGTCCTGTAAATCAAGAGAGTCTTCCCCAAACTCGAAGGCAGGAGGGTACCTCAAGGACTTTTGAATTTGAGGATTGTAATCTCGACATTGGTATAATAAAAATCTGTACGAGGTGTTTTCCTTGGTGCAAGACTGGATGTAGGGTAACTCTGAACCATTATAAAATCCAGTGTGTTCTTTTCTTTTACTGCTTTTTATTTACTTTCTGCATCTTTGTTTGATTTTGTGATTGTTCTGAGATTAAGTTCTGCATTTGTTTGTGTCAAAAATTTTAAATTAGTTCATATAAGTCTTAGAATCCATTAAACACTATTCACCTCCCTCTAATGTTAAATTATCCTTAAGATCTTTAATCGACACTCCCTTTCAATTGGTATCAAAGCATAGGTTTTCATAATTTTCATAATCTGAAACTTGAAAAATTATTTTAATGCCTACCAACACTGGTAATGTCAGCTCTGGCACTAGTTCTATTAACAGTAACACTAGTTCATTTGTAGAAGGCCAGCCTACTGTCAGACCACCATTTTTTAATGGTAGTAATTATGCATATTGGCCTTGTAGAATGAAAATTTATTTACAATCAGTAGGATTAGACACTTGGAATATCACACAAACTGAGTATGTTGAACCAACTACCAATTTTGCCCAGTGAACTGCTGGGCAAAAGGGTATTGCACAAAATAACTTAAAGGCCATGAATATATTATTTGTTCACTAGATACGAATGAGTTCAATAAAGTGTATGTTTGTAAGTCTGCATTTGAAATCTGGAAAACTTTGCAAGTTACTCATGAAGGAAAAAGCAAAGTTAAACAAACTAAAATTTCCATATTAACTAATCAGTTTCAATTGTTTAAAATGCATGCAAATGAGTCCATTTCTGACATGTATTGCCAATTTCAAGATATTGTTCATTCACTAATTGCACTGGGAAAAAGCTTTTCAAAGGAATTCCAAGTCAAAAAAATTCTAAATTCAATCACCCTAGAATGGGATCAAAAGACACTTGCAATTGTAGAAGCAAATGATACCAGTCTAATGAAAATAGAAGAATTGATTGGGATTCTGATGTCTTATGAAGTTCAACTGCAAGGAAGAAGAGAAAACAGGGCTACAGAAAATAAATCATTATCATTCAATGCAACAACTGAAGATTCAGAACCAGACAGTGATAAGGAGATTGCTTTCATGACAAGAAACTTCCAGAAATTCCTAAAATATAGAAAAATGAATAATTACAAAAGAAATGATCAAAGGAATTCCAGAAATAATACGGAGAACGTCAATAATGAAAGATGCCACAATTGCAATAAAGTCGGGCATCATAGGAAAGTTTGTCCGTATCCAGATGACAACAACCCTTTTAACTTATCTTATTATAAAATATATACTAACACTATTGTCCAGATAGATATGTATATGCAGGAACTATGCACGATACACATGCAGATATATATATACATATACATATACATACATACATACATACATATATATATATATATATATATGCAGGTATTGATTACTGAAGACTGATCAGTGTAAAGTCTCAAGACTCAAGATTCAGAATAGAGATATCAAGATTGAAGATTCTAGAGTATCAAGATCAAGATTTTAAGATAAATGTCTTGTTTTTGTTAAAATTTCGTAATACCAAGGAAGTCTTCATTCCAAATTTCTTTTGGGATGGAACCCATTTCTATCTTCTTAATGGCTTACAAACCCACGACAAGTAGCTTACAAACCTACGACAAGTGGCTTACAAACCCACGAACATCCTGGTTTTGTACAAGTTCTCGAGTCCTGATGTGATGAGATATACTGTAGGAAGAAGCTTGCAAAACTACTTCAAAATGTTTTTCAAAAATTGCGTTTCAAAATGTTTTAGCCTTAAAAATTATCTTTCCAAATGATTTTCAAAAAGTTGTTTTAGCCTTAAAATATTCTTTGTTTTTGTTTTTAAATAAACTATTGTTTTAAACTTCGTTTATTTTTAAACCTATCTTCTGATTTTTAAATATTTTTTATAATATATACATACATGAGACTTAAAATCAAACTTACATATACACTCTAAAAATATATTTTTCTATTCTTCATCGTTTTAAAACATAGGAAAATTAGTTTATTTTACTCCAGAATCATTTTGTCTTGTTTTCCTTTCAATACCATTTTGAAAACAAATTTTACATTATTTTTTAATTAAGGGATATCAACATCATGGGATACCCCATGTCGACATGGTGGCCGTTAAATTCAAAAGTTTCTATTTTTAAAAAAGTGTCTATTCGTTTAAATATCCTCACGAATGATTATGGCTGTTACTAGTCTATAAATAGCCTTCACAAACGAATTTTTTAACTAACTATTTTTCTTATTTTCTTCACTCCTTCTTCTCCACAAATCCATATTCTAAAATTTTCATATTTTTAAGATCGTGCCGAATTTCTACCAAATTTTCAAGTGAATCAAATTAGAATATCATTCTTGTTTGATTCTCTGCCCTCTCTTAAAGATCAAAGTGCTATTCGGAGTTATAAGATCAATTTGAAATCAAAATTTTATCGAATCTCTCTATAAGGTGTGGTTGTGCCTAGAAATCAATTGGGTGATCTTGTGTCCGGTAAATCAAGAGAGTTTACCCCGGACTCGAAGACGGGAGGGTACCTCAAGGCCTTTAGAAATTGAGGATTGTAATCTCAATATTGGTATAATAAAAATCTGTACGAGGTGTTTGCCTTGGTGCAGGACTGGATGTACGGTAACTCCGAACCAGTATAAAATCCGGTGTGTTCTTTCCTTTAACTGCTTTTTATTTACTTTCTGCATCTTTGTTTGATTTTGTGATTGTTCTGTGATTAAGTTCTGCATTTGTTTGTGTCATAATTTTTAAATTATTTCATATATGTCTTAGAATCCATTAAACACTATTCACCCCCTTCTAGTGTTAAATTAACCTTAAGATCCTTAATCCCACTCCCTTTCAGAATTGACAAACCTTCTTAATAAAAAGGAAAACAATTTATATGAAATTTGAAATTTGAAAATTTTAGTTTTAAAATTTGAACTCCATACTTGAAATTTAAATCAAGATTATCAAAAATTGAAATTTTGAAAATTCAAAGATACAATTTGGTTTGGTACTTGTATTTCAAATGTATGAGCTTTAATTTAAAAAAATTTGGGATTTTTCAACTTAATAAGAAAATTTAAAATTTGTTTTTGCAGTTAAAAATTTGCAATATGAAAGAGAAAATATACAAATATAAAGATGAAAAATTTTAATTTTAATAATTTTGGTTTTGAATTTGAATTTTGAACTCAAAATACGCAAGTACGAGAATTTGGAAGTTTATGAAAAAAGTCAAAATCTTTGAAAAGAAAACTTATTATCATTTAAGTAGTAGACCAAGTTTGAGAACCTTGATTTGATATTCATGGAGAAATAAAGTAAATAACTATGGAATGAGTTAAGGAGACATGCCAAAGATAATACCTTTAAGGTTCCTTATTTCTTTGGCTTTTCGCCATTTGATTGTATAAACCGACAATAGACAAACCTACCTAATAGTCGTGTTGAAATCCTCACTAACATCATTTTAATTTAAAAAACAAAAAAAATAATTTACTCAAATAAGAACATATAGAAATGAATGAAAATGATAATAAAGCGCACACCAAAAGTTATGTATAAGTATCTAAGTTTGTTAACACTAACTAGCAATATCTTCAAAACCTTACTTTTAAGTTACTGGCTTTAAACATGATTTTTTAAACAAACAACTATAATACACATCAATTGGGTTCATCATTTATAACATTCTGAAGAAGTATGCACTACCCCACAATACATGTTTCAGGTACAACAAAGAAGATTATACTGATAGGATTTGAGCTCGTGCTAAAGGGTTTCTCTATGAAAGCCTTATCCATCGAATTATCCTTTATGGGTTTAAAAATGATTAATCATCATTTGTCGGTTAATAAACCAAACAAGTATCCTACTTACATTGTGCTTGAAATCGAGATTGTTACAATATTATCCCCTCAAACCATCACTTTAATACCATGTTGAAGTTTCAACACCCTCTCGCATATGCATATGCTCGAGCTTCATTGTGTGTCATAGAGCAAGACCACTAAATGAAGCTCTTTAATAAAAGTGCCGCAGTAGAATATGCCAAATACCCCCATGGAATATATGTGATCATGGCATAATCTATTGTGAAAAAAATAATCCTCATTCTTACTTATTACCATCGCATATATATAATCTCCTTTATGAATCTTGCGATGTAGGACTGATCATAATTAAATCCATGCACCGACACTAATAAAATGCAAATCACATCAAAAATTGTTTACATATATGAAAAAATTGTCATAATGTTCAATTAATAAAAACTTGTACATATTTTATAAAACAACTTCACTTTTACTATATTCAAAGAATGTTGTTAACTAGTGTAAGCTTGCAACCCTTGACAAAAGTTATTGAAATCTAATAATTTTACAACATCAAAAGACATCTTCAAATTTAAGCACTTTAACAACATGCATTAATACTTTTAAATTATCACAATATAAACTATTTTTTAAGATGTCGTGGAAATAATTTTATTTTAACATTTGTTAAAAGAATGTTGTCAAAAAAAGTTATTTATGACATTTTTGTAACAAATGTTGTAATGACCAATTTTATCTATAACGATCTTAGCAGCTGTTGCAAAATTAATGTTGTAAAATGTGTTTTTTCATGTAGTGTATGTAGTGCAATTCGCTATTATAGTAGTCTCCACAGTAAAGTAAAGTATTAAAACAGCGTTGAGGCATTACCCATATCCCCGTTAACACATTTTTATATATTTCCATAGTCTAGGTAGTATGATAATTCCTCCCTAAACTGGAGGGCTATCAGAGGGCACTCCATAAGTATGGTATAAACCAAACTCGTAGAAGGCGCGATAGGACATATGAACACGGAACTCGAGGCAATGCCAAAGTAGATATACCAATTGCGGATCTGAACTGGTGGTAACGCATAGCAGCTACTGCCGTTCCACTTGGCCCGGCGTGGCCCTGTTTTAGTCATATCTAAGCTGACTCATGGGAGTCAGGGTCACGTAAATACTTCATACAGAATCGTTCATCAAACCATCCTACTTCATTTTTGGGATCTCCACCACGTACACAGTTGTTAAAATTGTTTTCGGTATTGGCAGAGAGTATGACAATATCCGATCCCGGTCTCTTTAACAACCAAACGCTTATTTCATATCGGATGGTTCTTTTACATTTTCAAAACAGTTTCATAACTGATATCAAACTATCATATTCTATTTAAACCATATCACTTTCAAAATCATATTCACTTTCAAAACCATATCGAAAATATAGGTTGAATGCTCTTTTCAAGATCATCATATTTACTCAAATATATTGATTCACTAGAAAATATCATTTCAATTCCCAACTTAGGTTATAACTTCATTTAACCACATTTGCCTTTAAATCAAGGATTTAAATTTAAACACTTCAACTTTGCCCAATCTGAAATTTAGAAATAATTTAGACAGTTTAAAATAGTTTTAAAATTGTTTCTAACGACCTGGAAATTTTGATCCCGAAAATTCCAGATAGTTAGGAAAGAAAAAAAGAGAAAGAAGAAGAAACAGGAAAGAAACATAGATTCTCACATTCGCAGCGGATCAAAATATAATATCAAATAATAACAGTTTACAAAGGAATTCTGTATCTGTCAAATACATTTATAATACATTAGAGTGACACATATATACATACACTGGATATACACAAGCATCAAGTCTCAGATATACAACAATATAATATAGCAGAAACACTCCATATGTTCTTGCCATCCAGCTCGCCTCCTGAGCTCCAGAACGTCCTTACCTGAAAATATGTAATACTCGGTCTGACCCGAGCATTACACCAAAGTAACACCCGGGTCAGGCTGGAAACCAGTATGAGTAAACCCATCTAACATGGAATACAAAGCATACAAGTTATATAAATCCCGAGGTAACTCGTATCAAATTTACAAATTCACAATTTGTTATAGACATCACTTATTTCACACATCAATTTTCTAAGTACCAAAATTTAGATTAAATAGTCTAATTCATTTAAATCATTTCATTCCAGCCTATTGATTTCACACATCAATCTATAAAAATTTGAAGTGGTTTCGGGTATTTTCTAATACTTGACCCCGGTCTCTTCGAATCCATTGTCATCTAAACCCAAGTTATTCAAGTGCATACCATTTACTTTTAAACACTGGATGTCTCTTTACATAGCATTTCATCATAGATAACCAAATTGTCACTGTTCAACCCAACCTATCATAATACAGAAACATTTCATATCACATAACATCACGATCACATACCAGGGACAACAATTAATCCAAGGCATTCACATATCATTCAATCACGCAGAAGCAAGATAAATTAGTTATACCATTCCTAATTAATTTAATTATCTACCAATGAATTAAATTAATTACCTAATACTTATAAATCTTGCTTATTTAACATTAATTAATTATATTCAATTAATTAATTAATCATCCCTTAATTATTCATCTTGATTAATTATTTTTGATTAATCATTCTTTAATTACATTAAGTAATTTGCCCTTAATTAATTACACAAATTAATTATTCTCAAACCCATCACATTAATTAACCTCTAATTACCATCTTACTTAATTACCTAAATTTGATTTTTCCGACAATCACGTTGATTAATTATCCTTTAATTAATTCACACTCATTAATTTCACAAATTAATCAGTCTTTTAACTCATTATACTAAGTAATTAATCCTTAATTCTCCCATTAAGTAATTACCATTAAATAAATTACCATTAAATAAATTACCTTTAGTAATTACCCATTAATTACCTATCTTAATTAATGGCATTAAGTAATTACCTTCATTTTATCATTGATTTATTAAGTGATTAACCTTTAATTACTAATTAAATCAATAAATCTTTTGATTACTTTATGTAACAAATTACCTTAGTAATAAATCATTAATTATCCACCTTACTTAATGGCATTAAGCAATTTTCTTCACTACCGTAATTATCATTAATTAATTACATTAAGTGATCAATCATTAAAATTTGATTTCACAAATACATTAACCTTTAATTGATTAATCAATTGTCCATCCTAATGAATTAAATAATTTGTACAATTGTTTAATTACAACTTTAGTTCACCTTAAAACAACAATTTGCATTACGTTTTTTTATACTTTGGAAATTTGTTTAAAACCGTGTTAATACCCCGTTTTAAAAACATGGTTTATATTTACTTGGGGTCCATCCTGGTATTCACTCGAGTCCAGACCTGAGTGCTACTTTTAACTAAAAAAACTGGGAAACAAAAATACACATGAGGAAACTCGAAACCCAACTCGGGTCACAGTGCCTCTTCCCTGATCCTTTACCCGTGTTTTCCCCGAGAAGGCTCCTTTCCTTTCTCTCAAGACAAAACTAATATCAATGATACACCGTGCACCTGCACCGGTCCACGGTGGATCTCTGACCATCCAAGCTAACGCCAACAAGTCGTCGGAGACCATCCCCTTCCCTGCCGACCACATGATCGTATGATCGAACTAGAAAACCAATTCGAGCTCAAAAGTCCAACCTAGAAACGAAATTGGTCGTCAAAAATCCTCGACACATCAATTCCGCTCATCGGAGTGCCCGCCACCTTGACCAGATTCTCACCGAAGACATTTCCTTTAATTTCTATCAATTGTTTCAGTTCCATTGGATTATCACTTTAATCCTTATCCCGAATAGATATTCAATCATAAACAGTTTAAACTCTGTCCAGCATAAATTTAGAAAATAGCTTGAAAAGTTTAAAAATAGATAAGTAGTTGGAAAATAATTAATAGTTTGTAAAATAGCTGTACAATAGTTAAGTAATTGTAAAATAGTTGAAAAATAGTTAAATAGTTTCAGAAATTTTAGATAATTGCAAAATAGTTGTAAAATAGTAATTAATTTGCAAAATAGTTGAAAAAAAGTAATTGGTTTATAAAACAGTTGAAAAATAGTTAAATAGTTAAATAGTTTCAAAAGTAGTCGCAAAACAAGTATAAGATAGTTTGGGTATTTTTTTTGAAAAAAATTGTGTAGTAAATAGATAGGTAAATAGATTTAAAACAGTTTATATTAAATTATTTTATCTGAAAAAAATAGTTCAGAGCCAAACTGTTCAATTCCCAATCTCCATTTCCAATCAATTCAATTTAATTTTCCACATCCATTTAAATTGACTCAGTTCTAATTTGAATAACTTCAATTTCCCTTGAAATTGATTCAACCCTAATTCAAGTTGAATTACCCTCAATTTCTATCCACAGTCTAATCAAATTCCATTTGAATTTACTTATTCAACTTTGATTACAATTTCGAATTATTCAAATAAATTTGGACTAATTCCAAATTGAATCCACTTCAATTTCAAGTCATTTCAATTTTTGCTTGAATTAATCCCAATTCCCATTTGACTTTGAACTTATTCATCTTCAACTTCATTTCAAATCAATCCAATTCAAATTTTCCCTTTGAATTCTATATTTATCCATCTTTAATTCAAATTAATTTAAACTAAATTCATTTTGAACTAATGCAATTTAAATCTCAACTTTAAGCCATTTCGAATTATATAAATTGGAGTTAAATTTTCAAATGTTGATTTAACCCCTTACATCAAATTAGCCTTTATTATTATTATTTTTTAAATCAACAATCCAAATCTTTAAACAATTTAATTCTGGGTCCAAATTTCAAAATTCCATTTTAAATTATCTTTACTTAACTCATTGCATGGTTCAAGTAAGAGATCAAAACAATTTTAATTTACAAATTCAATTCTTAACGTTCAAATCTTAAGTTCAAAAGAATTCCATATCCTTAATTCCAAATTTAAATTAAACTTCATTTGTCTCTATAATGGATATATTACCACAATCCATTTCTTCATTTATTAAAGCAAATCAATTCACAGTTTCATAAATTATTTATATCAATAGAATGATTACATGATAAATAAACATCCAAATTTATCCAAACACCAATTAACAGTATCCATTTTCAATTTCCAAATAAGATTGTTTATTAATCTATTTAACTTTCCTAAAGTTAAATTCAATTTACTTAATCCAGGCAACTTTACCCAATCTGAATTTCCATTTCAAATTTTAAACTTCACTTTAATAATCTTCCCACTTATAAGTTCAAAAACTTATCACTTTGGGTATCACATCACATTCCAAGGAAAACTCAACCTTAGGTTTATTTCATATTTATTTCCTTTACACACCAGGTTACCTTTATATTTTAAACCACCTTTGGTTTTAAATTTAAACAAATTTCTTTTAGCATTTTGAATCAATTCAAATATTTCTAGACTTAGGTTTTTAAAACTTCACAATTTAAAATCCTCTTTAATTCACAAGTTATTCTCAACTAATTTTACTTCCTTAAAACCTTTCATTATTTTAGGATAATAACCAAGGTTATTACAACTAGAAACCAATTCACTATTATCTTATTCTGAAAACTCTTCTCTAAATTTAAGATTTTAATTTCAGTTTGAATTCATTTCAAACTTATCTTCATTCAAATTTAGTTTGATTGTATTTCTGTTGCCATTTAGTTCTCATTATTTCTATTTAATTCCAATGATTTAACAATAGTTAACTTAATATTTATTTGAATGAAATATTGCTTTATACATCAAACTATAATCTTATATAAAATCATTTAAAATCTTTATATAAGAAAATAACAAGTACGCTCTCATACACACACACACTCAACACATTCTAGGGTACCATTGACCCTATCGAGTAATCCCACCAGAGCCAAGGTTCTCACTTAACCTGGCTCTGATACCAAATGTAACGACCCGGAAATTTCGCTCCTGAAAATTCCAGATAGTTAGGTAAGAAAGAGATAGAAGAAGAAACAGAAAAGAAACATAGATTCTCACATTTGCAGCGGATCAAAATATAATATCAAATAATAACAGTTTACAAAGAAATTCTGTATCTGTCAAATACATTTATAATACATCAGAGTTACACATATATACAGACACTGGATATACACAATCGTCAAGTCTCAGATATACAACAATATAATATAGCGGAAACACTTCATACATTCTTGCCATCCAGCTCGCCTCCTAAGCCCCAGAACGTCCTTACTTGAAAATCTGTAATACTCGGTCTGACCCGAGCATTATATCAAAGTAACACCCGGGTCAGGCTGGAAACTAGCGTGATCATACCCATCAAACATGGAATTCAAAGCATACAACTCATATAAAACCCCGGGTAACTCGTATCAAATTTACAGATTCACAATTTGTTATAGACATCACTTATTTCACACATCAATTTTCTAAGTACCAAAATTCAGATTAAATAGTCTAATTCACTTAAATCATTTCGTTCTAGCCTATTGATTTCACACATCAACCTATAGAAATTCGAAGTGGTTTCGGGTATTTTCTAATACCCGACCCCGGTCTCTTTGAATCCATTGTCATCTAAACCCAAGTTATTCAAGTGCATACCATTTACTTTTAAACACTGGATGTCTCTTTGCACAGCATTTTCATCATAGATAACCAAATTGTCACTGTTCAACCCAACCTATCATAATACAGAAACATTTCATATCACATAACATCACGATCACATACCAGGGACAACAATTAATCCAAGGCATTCACATATCATTCAATCATCCATAAGCAAGATAAATCAGTTATACCATTCCTAATTAGTTTAATTATCTACCAATGAATTAAATTAATTACCTTATACTTATAAATCTTGCTTATTTAACATTAATCAATTATATTCAATTAATTAATTAATCATCCTTTAATTATTCATCTTGATTAATTATTTTTGATTAATCATTCTTTAATTACACTAAGTAATTTGCCCTCAATTTATTACATAAATTAATTATTCTCAAACCCATCACATTAATTAACCTCTAATTACCATCTTACTTAATTACCCAAATTTGATTTTTCCGACAACCACATTGATTAATTATCCTTTAATTAATTCACACTCATTAATTTCACAAATTAATCAGTCTTTTTACTCATTATACTAAGTAATTAATCCTTAATTTCTCCCATTAAGTAATTACCATTAAATAAATCACCTTTAGTAATTACCCATTAATTACCTATCTTAATTAATGGCATTAAGTAATTACCTTCATTTTATCATTGATTTATCAAGTGATTAACCTTTAATTACTAATTAAATGAATAAATTTTTAATTACTTTATGTAACAAATTACCTTAGTAATAAATCATTAATTATCCACCTTACTTAATGGCATTAAGCAATTTTCTTCACTACCGTAATTATCATTTATTAATTACATTAAGTGATCAATCTTTAAAATTTAATTTCACAAATACATTAACCTTTAACTGATTAATCAGTTATCCATCCTAATGCATTATATAATTTGTACAATTGTTTAATTACAACTTTAGTTCACCTTAAAACAACAATTTGCATTACATTTTTTTATACTTTTGAAATTTGTTTAAAACCATGCTAATACCCCGTTTTAAATACCTGATTTATATTTACTTCGAGTCCATCCTTGTATTCACTCGAGTCCAGACCCGAGTGCTACTTTTAACTAAAAAAACTGGGAAACAAAAATACACACGAGGAAACTCGAAACCCAACTCGGGTCACAGTGCCTCTTCCCCGATCCTTTACCCATGTTTTCCCCGAAAAGGCTCCTTTCCTTTCTCTCAAGACAAAACTGATATCAATGATACACCATGCACCTGCACCGGTCCACGGTGGATCTCTGACCATCCAAGCTAATGCCAACAAGTCGCTGGAGACCATCCCCTTCTCTTCCGACCATATGATCGAATGATCGAACTCAAAAACCAATTCGAGCTCAAAAGTCCAACCTGGAAACGAAACAGGTCATCAAAAATCCTCGACACATCAATTCCGTTCATCGGAGTGCCCGCCACCTTAACTAGATCCTCACCGAAGACCCACTCTCTGATTTCCCCCACGACCGGCATCCTCCGTCGCCTTATCGACGGCGTAGCGACCCAAGATCTAACCTCATCTAAAACCGAGTTCAAACCCTATTCCGACCATTCTCCGTCGCCTCGATAGTCGAAAAACTCCGTGACCATTTTTGTCGACATCGTCGATCACCAAGCTTGCGTCAGTAGAAACCCCGACACCCAAAACCACACCGTTCACCAGAAATTGCCTGAAACCCATTTTCCGTTCATCATGCATTTCCTCTCGAATTACACACTTAAAATTTATGATTCCTTTCTTCAAAATCCTCATTTTTGAAGACAATTTATGTAACGACCCGCTGTTTTAGACTATTCGCATCCGCACATGTTGGACTTTAATAATTCAAAATACCGAATTGTTAATTTAAATTGGCAAAACTGAACATATATAGTAAATAAATAATCACAAAATCACAGACACAGAGTAATAATATGCAACAGAAGCAAAAATAGTAGTTCATGAAGCTACTATATATATACAGAGTTAAAAAAGTTACAACAGAATTCTCGAATACAATAGTCTAATACAAGAATCAGAATACATTACTGAAAACAACTGGATATCTGAAAGCTGGACAGATAGCTGGATCTCTAGGCGAAGCTCCAACTCCAAAGGTGAGTCTCAAAAGCTGAACCACTCAGTCTGACCGGAGCACAAAGCAAAACACAAAACACTCGAGTTAGGATTAACATTCTTATATCAATTAACAATTGGAATAACCGTCCTCTAAGGATCCGTTAAACTATCTACTATGTAGTGATATACACTAAATAGATAATGTCTATCAGTAATATAAAATATCAAAATAGTGTTAAGGCGTTACCATTATCCCCCTTAATACATTTTATATAAGCGTCATAGTCTATACAACAATGTAAACTCCACCGTAAACTAGTAGGATATCAGAGAGTACTCCATAGGTATAACACAAAACAAATTTGTAGTGGTCGCGTATATAGGGATGCAAGTACGGCAAGGCACATGAGGAAATACCCAAGGTAGTGAAACTACCGTTTGCCTGATCCGGACTGGTGAAAACGCATCGCCGCAACGATCGCAACACCGCGAAACAACACTCTCAAAATTTACGAGGGTGCACCAATCAATAACAAGTAATGAGTAGTTTACGAAGAAGTGTGTTCGCTCGAGGTGGCTAACCCCATTTGGCCCAGCACGGCTCCTGTTTTAGTCATTTCCAATTTGTCACAAGTGTCATGGCTATCCATTATCGTTCTCTTTCTTTAATCATCACGTACATCATTCCAACCACTTCATTTTGGATCACACTCCGCGTATAGTTATTAAAGTGGTTTTCGGTTTAGACAGAGAGTATGTCCATAACAGATTCCGGTCTCTTTAATAACTTTCGTAATTATTACACCGATTGGGAATTTAATATATTCCAAAACCATATCAATTTCAATTTCACTTAGAATTTGAAACCAACATTTCATTCGTCTTTCTATATCAATTTCCATAATTTTTACGTTTCAAAACTCCTAAATTCCGTTTCAAAATCTTATAATTCAATTTTTATTTTTATTTTAAACAATTCAAATATTGATTCAAGTTCGTATATCAGTTTCATTCTGAAATCATTTAAATTAATTTAATTTAACATTCAAATCAATTTAAATTTATTTATCGACTTCATTCAATATTCGTTAAGTTAATTTATCATTCAAACAATTTTTATTAAATTTTCAATTCATTAGATCAATTACTTAAGTTCAACTTCATTATATCAAAACTTCAAATTTAATTAAATTAGTTTCGTCAAATCAAATTCTTAAATTACAAGTCTTATATTTATTCAACACATAAATCATATTCTATTTCTTGTTAAAGAAAAACGATTTCACTTATTTACTTTAAATAATTTTCTCAAAATTCAATTAATAAAGAAACTCAATTTCATTTATTATCGGAGTTCAAATTCACTTATTTCGAAGTTCAATTTCTCTTATCAAAGAATACAATTTTTATATTTTATTATCAATTAATTCAATCTTATCCAATTATTAAATAATTTCAAAACTTAATTATCAGATAATTTCAAACTTAATAATTAAAAACTTATAAATTCAAACTTGATTATTAAATCATTTCAAACTTAATTCAATGAATAATTTCAAATTTTATTGTCAAATAATTTATTTTAAAACCACGTTCTTTCAATAACTACTACTATGTTAATATTTTTGTTTCAGATTTTTTTTAAATATTAACATTTTCCTTTCATTAAAATTCAAACTCCAACTTCATTTCAAAACCTTATTCTTTATTCTAATAAAATCATTATTTTATTTTTGAAAACAAATTATTGACCAATCGGGTTTATTTAATTCTCTATCCAAAGTCAAGTTCATTTGGGTATTTATCATTTCAACCCGATTCCATTTTAATTCGCAAAACAAAGCATAGCAAAAGGAACTTGCAGTGTGATAACTGGGATGGAGTCAAAGTAAATAAACAAGCAATAACAACAATCAATAATAATCCAAAAATTAATTCAAATAATCCCCAAATAATCGTATTAATTCACATTGTTGTTTGTGCAAATTGATATGATTATTTCTAGAATGTACACTATCATTTCATGTAGATTAAAGATTATTACACTATTATTTATACGGTTCTTCACTTGATATCTATTATTCAATTTCATACTATATCAATTTAAACAACATACATTCGATGGTTCAAGGTGTAATTAACCATATATCTACGTGTCAGGTAATTAAACCTTTAAAGTGGTCGTATTATACAAATTTTATCAAATCAAATTCAACACATATGTCAATTCAAATTGTTAACTCCTACGTCAATTTCAATTGTATATTATTTATCACTACATACATTAACAATTTAACGTCCAATATCAACAACAAACAATCAATCATTTATCAACCAAACTGGATTATCATCGAATAAATAACAGATAATGGTGTCAGATGTCATAGGTGAACTGATACAGGTAACATCATATATATAACAATTTAAATAATAACAGCAGCAATATTTCAATTGTCGTTACAATTGAAATCAAATTTAATATATAAAAGAACATTAATCATGAGTGATTGCTCACCTTTCGAGGCTAGAGAAGTTTGAAACACAACCAGCTACGAATTGGATCACGATCTAGAAAATCGAACAATCCAAACAACAGTCTCAAAGTGAAGTAAGCTTAAAGCTGATTTTGACAGACAAAGCTGATATATAAGAATCGATGGGAAATGAATCAGAATCAATTTGATAGAAACAGAATATATATTATTATCTTCCCATGAAATCAATATTAAATTTTAAGATGAATGTTAAAATTAAAAATCATTGTTTACATTCAAAACACCTAGACAGTTTAGATGTTGAAAATAGTACATATATTAAGATACTTTAAAATAGTTATATATTAAAATAATTTGTATATAAATTTAAAATCAATAAATAACTTATAAAACAAATCTTTATATATACACACTATATACACACATAAATATATCACCCACATACCTTTCTTTCATATGTTAAAATCTTTTTAAACATATATATCCAAATGCAGACACCACATACTATATGTAGACAAAAGAAATCACTTATATATAAACTAATGCATAGAATAATATGTATATATAACCTTACATATGCAATCTATATCAATGCTTAATAAAACAAATATACTCTATATAACAATATAAGTTTTTAAAACAATCATATCAGCTATATAAACCTCTGGCAAAATTTCATGTATATATGACTATAAGTGTGACACAGCATTCCCAAAATAATATAATCTTATGTACTATAAAATACAAGATCTGATATACAATAGATTATATATTTATAATTATAAACACATACGACAAATAAATTTATAACCCAAACGTAAAATATACATACCAAAAACTTTTATAAACATTTAAAACTTTATAAACTCTTATATATATAATAGACCATATCTATCAAATTATACGTTCAATACGTACAATATTTATTCAACAGCTAACTAACAATATATAAACATACGACTTACAGATATGAATATGCAACTGGAACGATGAAAGATGGAAGCAAGGAGGGAGGTTGCGGATCTGCTGCTGTTAGGCGTAGCCATGGGCGAAGGTGCTGTCATGAGCAGCTATGGTCGAGCAAAGAAAGAAGAGAACGAGCTGCTCTGGTGCGCGGAAGCCAATAGGAAGAACAGTTCATACGTGGCATGAGTTGTCAGATATCGCACAAGTAGGCGAATAGTCGAAGGCTGATCGATGAAGCACGGTTGGTCTGAGGATGAGTGGTTCGGCCAATGCTTGGAAAAGAACGGAAAAAAATGAGAGGTGCATAAGAGGCACGGCAGCGCCAAAGGGTATGGCGGTAGGTCGGGTTGGTGACAGCAGATCGGAGTGGGAAAGGCGCATGTGGTTTCCGTGCTAATGGTGTTTATCGAGGCGGGTTTGTTGGTAACGCACGGCTGTGGTGAAGGCGGAGGGTTGGTGAGATGTGAGATGGAGGAAGGCGGAGGGCCGCATGGGCGGAGGCCACAGCTCGGTCAATGGCTTGCGTTGGAGGTGTTGAAGGAAGCTCGAGTTCGGCAGAGGCCGACGTGGGCTAGGTTGGCAGCTTCGGTGGAGGTCAGTGGCGGAGCTTTGTTGAGGAGTTTGACGTGCTTAGAGAGGAGGTGAGTGATAAAAAGGGTACATGAAGTGGGATGGTCTGAATAGCATGGATGGGTAGGTGTGACGACCGCCCATGACTCCTGCACTTAAACAAGGAAATAGTGCGCAGAAAAGTGTGCCTGGCCGCCATGGACGATCATCAGGGTAGGGTAAACACAATAGTTTATCGTATTACTCACAGCGCATGGGTAAAATACAATAGAAAAATATACATAGTGAAGCTCCATAGAACAGAATCTCATCATAGAATCTCATAATAGTTTGGTACAACAATCTGAAAAGTCAAAA
This sequence comes from Allium cepa, assembly GCA_030765085.1. Lineage (NCBI taxonomy): Eukaryota > Viridiplantae > Streptophyta > Magnoliopsida > Asparagales > Amaryllidaceae > Allium > Allium cepa. Next base: position 563,238,632 of record CM060938.1, read on the forward strand.
CATCAAGCCTCACTACATATCAGTCAGAGAATCATATAAGCAGCGGAACATCCAGTACATATAGTAAGAAAACAATATGCAAAAGCCTTCAGCTCGTCTTCGTCATCAAAAACGTTGGTCACTAAGAACAACACCTGTCACCTGCTACCTGGTCTGCCCATCCCAAAACGGATGAACAGCCCAAGGTAATAAGAGTTGAACATAAAACCTTGAGTCAGACAAAAGTCCTAGTGAGCAGTAAATCAACTATCAAACATACCAAAAGAGCATAAAAGGTAAAAGGAATAGGAACCCAACCATCCCACTCCACCTCTTTCTACAGTGATAGCCCCCAGACCCACTAAGCAGGAATAAACATAGCAAAGCAGGCAATTAAAGTAAAGGAATTATCACTCGAGTCAAGGTCGGTGTTTTCCAAGTACAAACCCCCAAGGCCTAGACCAAGATCAGATAAGCACCCAGAAAACATCGCTCTTGAGCCCGAATGATGATACAACCAAACATCCATGACTCTGGCTATCACTGTTATCATTGCTTCGATATCACCGTTAATTGAATGACCGACTCATTCTTTAATCCATCCGTCAAGGGCTAATGGTAACCCCGGTTCTAGACATAACTCCGCACGTCGTCGCAGCCCGTGCCTAGGACTACCGAATCTGCCCAGAGTACTTGGCACATCGTCGCAGCCCGTGCCTGGGATTATCGAATCTACCCAGCGTACTCTTGCTTTGAGCATGCTAGAACCTCCAATAACGATGAAATCTCAGCCTCCTAGTCATCCTCCTCGACGACTATTCTCATACTAGCTCAAGCGCCTCTCGAGCCATCCATTATCAACAAAACTCGAATCATATCACCGAGTTATCAACATGCTTGGGATGACCCCATCTGGATTAAACCAAGGCTATCTCACATCATGCTTTGCTTCTTCGTATCATAGCAAAGTCCCATCCCAACATCATCATCAAATCTATCCATATGAGCTTTCTCATCCGCTTCATATGCCACAAGCAGCTTTCCTTATTCAAGAGCCTTTCCACTTAGCTTTTGCATCATCTTCGACCAACTTGTCCATATCAAATCCATAAATCAACTAACTTCTATCAATCAATCAAATCAATCATTAATCCAAACAATCAACTATTAAAACAAGATCTAAGTAAACAATTATAACAATAATGGCAATTTCGTGAATAAAAAGTCCAAATCTAACAAGTGTGAATTCTAAGTAATTTCTTGATGAATGAACTAGCATAGGTTAACATATAATAAAATGGATATCAAAACTTTATGAACGATGGATCTACATGCAGACTTAAGGAAAATGCATGAAATCACTATCTTTAACACACAAACAAGTCACCGATCTAATATACTCCTTTGGGTCCGTGTGAGAGATAACTACCACTCACCTAATCACCTAAACACTTCAAAAGCAAATAACTTCAGATCTGGACAGCAAAGGATCTAGCTTGATTCGACAAGATTTCCCTTCAAATGATGAAATCTCTCTTCGATGGATGGAGATCTTCAACTTTGGCTCTTGGATCTTCGATTAGATCTTCAATCTTGGATGGAAGTAAGCACTAGATTAGAGTAGAGAAAAGAAATGAAGAAGTGTTGTAGTCGAGCTCTCAAAATGACAACACTTCGTCGCTTCAAAATCCGGATCCAAAAATGAAGATAGGCACTTCTATTTATAGGCTGGAAATTGGGTCGTTCGCACTTAGGTCGGTCGCTCTTAGGTCGGCCACGACCTAACCCTTGCCGACCTAACGACCTACGACCTAAGAACCCTACGACCTACCGACCTAACACAATACACGGCTCAACAACTAAGCGGCTCAACAGTATTGCCGACCTAGCGGCTTAACCAGATGCCGACCCAACGACTCAACTACCTAACCTTATGGTCGTCCTAACACCTAGCCGACCTAACGACTCAAGTACCACGCGACTCAACAGCTTACGCCGACTTAACTCCCTAACGACTCAACACTGCTGCCGACCTAACACTCATACGACCTAATCACTAAGTTATTCCCTGGGTCGCTCGAATGACCTACTCTCCTTAGGTCGGTAACTCGTTCAATCCGACCTATCTTCTATACCACTAACCCTTAGGTCGCAAACTTCTTGGGTCGGTCAATTCCCATAGGTTGCTTACTTCTATAGGTCGGTCCAACACTAACTCGTTAACCACCTTAAGTCGGCCAAACCTTAAGCCGTTACCCCTTAGGTCGGCTAAACTCTTAGATCGGACCATATCTTAAGTTGCTACAACTACTAGGTTTCTCTCTTCCTATAGGTTGGTCGAATCTATAGGTCGCTCCAACCCACTAAGTCGCTCACACGAGCTAACTTCCACATGACCTAAGCTCCTGGACAAGGTAAGCTCTGGTTGACTTAAACAATAACAACGTCCTAATGACAATTATTCTACGATTTATCGACACGTAAAATATGGATCGTTACAGTAGGCAACTGAATTCATTCAGGTTACATATAAAATGTTATGTGATAATTGTTTTATTATACATTTTTTCCTTTTCATAACAGACAGAAACAAATTAGAAGGAAAAAGGAGACAAAAGGAAGAAGAAAGTAAGGTGAAGGTCACGCCCAACGAACGAGTTTCACGAATTTAAGGGTAGACAAAATGAACAAGCAACTAAATGAAAAGTGGGACAATCAATGGTCAGCTACGTGAATTCCAAGAAGTAATAAAAGCTGATGTCCATTGGTTTTCACATGGGGAACGAACGAACATAGACAAGAATTCAGAAAGTTCAAACTGTACCGATACCGATCACCATTTCACACAATTCCACTGCACATCAGACTTCAAAACACAGATGTGAATATACCGGAGAGATCAGCACGACGAGACGATCAAAACGGTATGCGGATATTGATGGTACGATTGAATTATAAAAATTCGAATTTTTGTACTAGCGGAAAATGCATCAAAAACGCTGAAAAATAAGATCGACGGTGCTAAAGAAGTCTGAATTTGGAAAAAAGAAAAATGACGTCTTGCTTAGAAGATGATTTAGAATTTTTCTATGTAAAAATATTTAGGTTTCGAAAACGTTTTATTTTCATCGATTTTTAACTGATTAAATTGAAATAAATTTATGCACGAAATTAAACTTCATATTTTCGGACGAAAATTTACCAGTTGCTATGTTTAACTAGACGCATTTCAAATATTAAATTTTTATTTCAAAATTTTATAGTTTAAAATTTCACAAAATTTCAATTAATAATGTTATTGAAACCAGTTAAATTTACGGGTTGTTACACTCTCCTCCACTAAAAACTTTTCGTCCTCGAAAAGGAAGGAGGTAGGAGAATAGAAACAACTAGAAAGATAATAGATTTGAAATACAAGATAGGACAATTAATTTAAAACTATATAAATTTCAATTTATATTAATTTATATTCAATAATTGATTTTAAACTCAAGGAATTTCATTAACTTGGTTTATTTTCAATTTATCATCGTTTGTTACAAAATTTATTTCAAACAACCATTTATTTTATTAATCCATTTATTATTCAACTAACCTAGTATTCTATTTTTCTCTATTAATCATTTTATAATTAAACTTTAAGTGTATAACATTTTTATACGCACTCAAATTTTATTTATAAAGATAATTTATATTGTATATTATCCAACTATCTTAAATTAACAATTTCAAAGATCATGAATTTGAATAGTCATTTATTATAATCATACTTTATTCGACAAATTTAATTCTTCTTTATTCCAAATTATTATTAAATTTATTCTACTTAATATATCCTATCACATATATATTAAGTATATTTACATTTATTACAACTACTCAAATTTATTTAAAAATTCATTTGATATCATTTATATTGTATAATATTCAATTACATAGTTAACTTTTGAAAATTTAGGTAAGTTATATATAATGAAATTGAGTATTACACAAATAAAATTTTGTAATTTAATTATTTAGGCTTAATTATTTATTCAAAATATGGATTTCATTTTATAATTGAAATTATCCTTTACCCAAATTTTAAGAATTAAATTTTCGATTAACTTCAATTTGAAGATAATTGTATACATACAATATATCCAAGTCGAATCTAAATCAAATACTTACATATATATATTTAAATCATGTCATTCTTTAGAAATTTTAAATCAAATTCATTTCAAAACAAAAGTGTAGCAAGCTACTGATGGTCTCTCCTCTTCGAAACTCGAAAATGAATGTCGATGATGCGGCCGCCATCACCGAAATTATTTTCCAGCGACAAAGAGAAGAGCTCTAATTTAAACAGTTAAAATTCTTTGAAACGGTTTCTATTTGAAAATATTTAAATAATATGTACATTAAAACTTTAAAACCATAGTTCGAAATCATTGAAGATTAAATTCTCAATTTTAGATTTAAATTTATTACAACTAAATTTTATAAATTCATTTATTTATATTATGAAATAGTCAATGGTTTATAAAACAATGAATGAAAATTAAATATTATCATTTTGGACAACAAATTCATTAATAATTTAATTTCAAAAAAATTATACTTATATATAATATAATCATACAAAATTTATTTCTTTTACGAAATTCGTAAATAATATTGTGTCAGTTTGCTCCGCTCACGTGTTTTGAAAATCCTATCGATGGCGTTGATCAGATGAATCGATCGAAAATCCAAATCAACATCAACAACTCAAACAACACAATATATATAAAACATTTTAATATTAATTTGCAAATACACTTCCTCGCTTGACGATACAACACTCGATTTCAAAGCAAGTATAGAGATTCAAATTTGATGGACTCGAATTAAAGAGAATTCTGATTCGAATACAAGTTCGAAAGAAAAGATAAGATGATTCATTTAACAGAATTGGAAGATGATAAGCTTATTTAATTCACGGGCAACCTTCCGGGTCGACCGTGACTTAAAGAATAAGATCGATGTAGAATTTCGAGGTAAATCAACATTTGATCCTATGAAATAGAATTCACGTCTAGCAGAAGATAGATAGCATCGTAAACCGAGGATACAGAAATCTCCGATAAATCGATGTCTATTGTAAAGGAGCTTCACCCATTTACAAATAATTCGAAGATTGGCGAGACCGCCGATTTATTATAAAGATCACTCGAAGTGGAGTTATGTGATACTCCAGAATTGAAAGAAGACGAATAGTGAGGGACACGAATGGATTTCGGAACCGAGGAAACGTTTCAAAATTCAAGGGAATCGAGTCCAAAGGAAAGATTCAAACTCGAATGAGAGTGATTCTGTAAATACATTTACCCTATATGCTAAGTTTTGCGTAGAGCTATCAAAGCTCTGATACCAACTGTAACGACCCATTGTTTTGGACTATTCGCATCCGCACATGTCGGACTTTAATAATTCAAAATATCGAATTGTTAATTTAAATTGGCAAAACTGAACATATATAGTAAATAAATAATCATAAAATCACAGACACAGAGTAATAATATGCAGCGGAAGCAAAAGATAGTAGTTCATGAAGCTACTATATATATACAGAGTTAAATAAGTTACAACAGAATTCTCGAATACAATAGTATGTTATGTGATAATTGTTTTATTATACATTTTTTTCTTTTCATAACAGACAGAAACAAATTAGAAGGAAAAAGGAGATAGAAGGAAGAAGAAAGTAAGGTGAAGGTCACGCCCAACGAACAAGTTTCACAAATTTAAGGGTAGACAAAACGAACAAGAAACTAAATGAAAAGTGGGACAATCATAGGTCAGATACGTGAATTCCGAGAAGTAATAAAAGCTGCTGTCTATTAGTTGTCACATGGGGAACGAACGAACGTACACAAGAATTCAGAAAGTTCAAACTGTACCGATACCGATCACCATTTCACACAATTCCACTGCACATCAGACTCCAAAACACAGATGTGAATATACCGGAGAGATCAGCACGACAAGACGATCAAAACGGTATGTGGATATTGATGGTACGATTGAATTATAAAAATTCGATTTTTTGTACTAGCGGAAAATGCAGCAAAAACGCTGAAAAATAAGATCGACGGAGCTAAAGAAGTCTAAATTTGGAAAACGAAAAATGACGTCTTGCTCAGAAGATGATTTAGAATTTTTCTATGTAAAAATATTTAGGTTTCGAAAACGTTTTATTTTCATCTATTTTTAACTGATTAAATTGAAATAAATTTACGCACGAAAATAAACTTCATATTTTCGGACGAAAATTTGCCAGTTGCTATGTTTAACTAGACGCATTTCAAATATTAAATTTTTATTTCAAAATTTTATCGTTTAAAATTTCACAAAATTTCAATTAATAACGTTATTGAAATAAGTTAAATTTACGGGTCGTTACAATTTAGATTATAATCATGAATTCACCAATTATTCAAATCGAAATTATGCCATTTTAATTTTTCACTGTAATCCTTACTTCTCAGTTAAAACTGTGTTCGGTTCTTATTTAAAAATATTTTAACACTTAATTCTTGTTGTATTGAACAATTTTTGTTTACCTATTAAAGCCTAAAGAAGATCAGGAAGGAAGAACGTACAAATTTTTATCAGATTTAGGCCTGAACCAGAAACACAGAACATCAGTTTAATACTCTCAATTCTCTATACATTATATGTATTCAACTTAAAACAAATATGCACACATATTTTCAAACATGCATCACAATTTAACTTTAAACATCTACCACAAGAATCCAGTTTAAACTATTTTTAAGATTAGCTTACTCACAGTACAACTTGAACAGAGAAGAGATGATAACATCTTATATAGGCATCTATTTCAAATTCAGGCAGACAACACTATAAATTGTTTTGTTACTTATATAATTTTTTTTAAAAGGTGTAGCTTACTCACGTTGTAATGTTTGAACGGAGGAACTGGAATTGGTTTTGAAAACTTTGATCTTTGAACTGGAAAATGTTTAGATTTGAGCTTGAAAACAGTAAGCTTCTGATCTGATCCTTGCTCTGGAAATTGTTTTGACATGAAGCTTAAATCTTGCTTGATATTAGAGTTGAATCTAATTCAGTTTGGATTCCCTTTGATTTTGATCTCTGGTTTGAGATTGAGTAAAGGTTTTTAATTTGTTTGTACTTAACAAATTCTCAAATCCAGGCAGAAATGAAGAAGGCAAAGTAGAGGTATATAGGCTGCTCTTGGTGTACACAGCAAGCTTCTTTTGATTTGATTTTTTTTTGCAAATGTAACGACCCGGAATTTTAGTTAATTAAAATTTGAATATTTAATTGAATTTAAATATTAATAAGTGAAATTTATAAGTCGAATAATTTTATTTCGAATATTAGATTTAATTTGGACAATTAAATGATAATTTAATATTTGAAATTGCAGAAATAATTGGAAATTGGGTTAAATATGACTAAAATTGATTTGTAAAATTTTATTAATCATATTGAAGTTATAGAAATGTTATAGAACTTTTAAAATTGAACTAAAAGTTTATTTGTGAAAATTGAATATTTTAATATTTAATTATCGACTGAAAAATAGCCAATTTTCGAACAGTCTCAGAATTGGACGCAACTAGTTCCATTGGATCCGTAATAGTTTGTTATTATCGGATTTCAATTTTCGTAGCAATCGGAGTTTTCGTTTGACAGCGACAGCTCGAAACGCATCGAAATTGTTTTAATATTAATTTGGCGAGTTAAAATAGCCATTTTTCAAACAGTCTCGAATTTCGACGAAACCAGTTTCATCGGATCCGTAATGTCAAATTATTGCAAGGTTTCAAATTTGGTGTCAATCGGATTTACGATTTGTCCGGGGCAAGTCAAAACGCATAGAAATTAGTTTAAATCAATTTAATTTAAAATCGAACATTAATTACCGTAACTTGCACAGATGATCGAATTGGCCTCCGAAACACATTCCATTATGTTCGGAACGTGGGGTAAACCTTAGAAACGCCAACCGGCACGATTTGTTTGGAGTTCGAAAAAATTTCGGGTGAATAGTGTCGCGTAATTTTCTATAAAAGGCCACCATTTCTCAAAATTTATACCAAAACCCTAACCCAAAATTGTAGCCGCCGGCCCTAACCATTAATGGCCAGAAAACATTCTCGTTCTTCCTCAAATATCTCTAAATCCACACGCTTTCAAGCTTCGGGTTCAACTGCAAAGATAAAGAGGAAGATGAGAACTTCGATGTGAATGGTGGAGATCGTCTAATTCGCGACGAGGTGGGGGCTACGGGCCCGCGTTCACCATCAGGTCACGCATGCAATTCTAGACATGGGGGAGGCCGAGTTGCATGGGGTTACGGCCGAAGATAGTGTTTGTGATGGCCTTCGCGGTGATGGTCCCTGATCGTCTCCACGTTGTTCGTAGTAGCGGCGAAATGGAACCCTAGATGGTGGCTAGTGGGTTCATTCTCACGTGTTTGAACGTGAAACTGGGGATGGAGGAGAAGATGCAGGGTGCGGCCCAGATTTCCTGAAGCAAAAATGAATGGTGGTGATGAAATCTTGGCTTAAATATAAAAAATTGTTGAAATTTTATTGTATATAAATTCGTATAACTTTAAAAATACATATCTTTGTCATACGAGGTCGAAAAATTACGAAACCAGTTGCGTTGGAACCGTATTGACACATACTATGCAATGGAGCTGGATTGGAGTCGTTTGGAGCTAGTGAAAATTTTGGGTAAAATTAAACGTCCGTTTAATTTTATTCGAAATAAAACGTGGAACGAAATTGAAATCAAGGTGAGAACTTCTCACTCAATCGAATCAGTTTCGATTTTAGTTTTAAATAGTTAGATTTAAAATTATTGATTGTATGTTGAATGATGATTGTTATCTATTGATTGTTAAAATAGACATTATGCGCCGTTAGTAAGCGGATGTTATTTATTAAAAACATATACCGCGAATATTTCACAATACAGTGAAATTGGTATTATTTATGTACTTGGAGTTGATTTTCCCGCATTATATAGCGGAAGATCCTATTGCGCCGTCTATTAAGCGGATAATAATTTATAAATCCCATATACCGCGATAATTCCGTACTGGAACGGAATTGGTATTGTGCTAATGTTTGTGGATGCAGGAAACAGGTTGGAGGGATCCAACTGGATTCCTCAACTGTATTGATTTATTTATAGATATTGTGATATTTGTTGATTATCATATTGATATATGATATTTGGATGTCGTGATTGACTATTTGGTGCTGTTGCATCATCGGATCCATTTTTAAAGTTTAAAATAATGATTTGGTTTTTAAAAGAATTTTTGAAAGTATACGTTTTATTAAAATTTTGAATTGATTCATTTTAAATAATTAAAACATTATAAATTTTTATGTTATAAAAATTAAGATTTCTGTGAAATATAACCAAAAGGTGATTTTTGAGATAAGTAGTTAATAAATTTATAAAATAGTTAAATTGGGATTTTTGGATTATTTTAAAACGGATTATATGAAAGATGTATAAATTTGATATTTTAAAATTAAAAAATATTGGAATTATAAAACAAGTTTTTATAAGTGTTAAAGTGAAGTATAAATGGATTCATAAGTGAATGAAAATTTATAAGATTTATAATTTGTGAAGTTTTAAAAGAACGATTTTGTAAATAAATGAATTATAAGCATTTAACTTATAAAATGGACTTTTGGCATATAATTGAGTTATATAAATTAAATTGGATTAATAAAGGAGATTTATAAATCGAAGCTTATAAATAGAAATGGAATTTATAGACATTGTTTATAAATTCGAAATCAATGGAATTTGATAAATTGAAAGTTGAAATTGGTTAAGGAAGTATATTCACGATTTTGGACCGTGAATATATTATTAAATAAAATGGATTTAATTTGGGAAGTGATGTTTTAAATAGAATTAAAACGATTTAAAGATGTTTTAAAATATATTATGAATCGAAACCATAGATTTCAACATTTATTGTTGAAATAGACGTTTTCGAGAAATAGATGGAAATGATGGACTATAACACTGTTGTTATAGTAAGTAATTTCCGAAAGGAAATATTTTGTCTAGTATTGGGATTTGTATATCTATTTTAATTTCGAATCGCTATACTAGTGATTTGGGGTCGTCGTAACGATGTTTTACGCAACATTCGTTTTGGCCTAAACAAAGGTGTTTAAGAGAATGATTTCTTAAAGAATGAAATACATACTTAATTTCGATTTAAATATATTGAATATTTTTCAAGCGTTGAAAATGAATGGATTTGTGAATTACTTATTATTAAATAAGTATGGAAATTTTTTCCAATATGAACTGAATATTTTGAGACTTTATCTTTTAAAGATAAATTGAAAATGAATATTAGAAATCGATTTGGAAATCGTATATTCATAGATATTTTGGAATTGTAAATTCACTACGGAATTTATAAAAGAAAAGGAAATTTGTTTAAAAATAAACGTTGATTTATTTTTGAAGTATGGGAATAAATTTACGGATTTGGAACGTAAATATAAAGTAAATCGGTAAGGATTTATTTAATTGGTTTAAATGAACCATGTTGAAATGAAAGTATTTCCGCGTAAGGAAAATGTTTGAAATTTGTTTTCAAAAGTGGTAAAGGTGAAAAGTGATTTGAAAATTGTTTTCAAATGGTTGAAGTGTGGAAATTATATATCTAGTAAAGATATTTTGGAAAATAAATAATTTGGAAAATTATTTGGAATCTGGTGATGTTGAGCATGCCTATGGATAGTTAAATAACCGACTATCAGTATTTACCTTTAAATAGGTATTTGTTGTGATTGATTGAATTTGAATGCCACACTTATTTTTGAATAAGCGCTCACTATTCGGGTTAGCCGGGAAAGGACCTTGGGGTCGTATAACCCATTCCGAATATGTGATACGTCGTAATGGATTGCATTCGATGACCGGTGTTGAAGACCGGATATTTTTGAAAACGGAAGGATTACCGTTGAGTTGCTCTGCATCGGCTGATCTCCGATATAGAGGTTTTATCACCCTTTGTGACTGGAAGTCCAGACGTGATTAGAAATTATCCGGAATGCAAGGACTTCTTTGTAAGTTCCTTCGGTTCTGTTCGAGCCCGGAACAGACTTGTATGGATTGTATGTCTGACATTACAAATTGAGATATAAAGCTGATTTCTTTCAAATATATTTCTATTGGTGGCGGAGAATTTATTCTCTTAGCTTAACACCCTTCTCTGAGACGTACGAGCTCAGAGGTTATGTAGTTGAAGGTTATTAGTGATATACTCTCAATTTGGTAGTGTGGCATGCTGAGTGTTGCTGTGGGATGATCATTGTTTGATCATTTGTGATATGATCATTTTTTTGATCATTTATCTTGGTGATCATTACTTTGATCATTTGTTGACCCAAAGCATAGCTTTTGTATAAAGCGTGGCTTTGTGGACGTGACTTCGTCGGACCTCACACCCCGGAAATGGTCAAAACAGGAAGGATGCGGCAAGGTTATTAGGGGGTAGCGCCCCTTTAGTGTATGTCATTCCTTCTGGATAGAGGTGGTATCATGGTATGGAGCCCAGATACTTAACATATGTTGTTGCTGCAAATTTATTGCTTTGTGGTTGTTGGAAATCGAGGATCCTCGGATAGATCGGTTACGATTGGGGGATGACATATTCGTGTCAGTAGTTACCCAGTTAGGGGTAAACCCGGCCTTGTGTTGGCAGAGATCCGGTTTGGTTCTCGGGTCGTCTTTCCAGAGGCGTACCCATGTGGAAATGGGAAGTTCCTTGGCCTGACCATTTGTTGGAAATCCAAAGAAACAATACGAGACTTGTACGGTTTTAGTTGTATAACCTGCCATGGAATGTGGCGGTAACCTGCTATTGAACATGGTAGCTATAGTAGGCATACGATAATGGTCGTATGTTGGCTAAGATTTATATCTTTACTTTCGAAATGATTTTTCCTACACTATGCGCGAGTAATAATATCAAATATTTCTTTTTAATGCGTATCAAGCATCTTTGACTATCATAAGGAGAAATCTCCTCTGATTCTGCGTTTGCATTGTGTGTGTGTGTGGGAGGCCTTATGGTAGTCTCATTTTCTAAAAAGCATTGCGAATCTATTTTAAAATTATCCCGTTCTTTGTTTTAAAGATAAAGTGTTCTAGTTCTCACACCAGTCACATGACTGACTCGGAGTTTTTTGTTTTCCTTCCTAAACTCTGGGTGCCCACCAATTTCCACACGGGCAGTCAGGAGTAAGGTTTATAAGGATATTCTGGGAATTCAGGAGTTGCTGGAAGCAAGCTGGATGGCATGGCGTATTACTAGTATATAGTATTTCTTTTCCGCTGATGTAATATGATGTAATAACTGATATAGTTCTTTGTTTAAAAAATTATTCATTTATCTATTATATGTTGTTCCGCTGTGATTGTGAGATTCTGATATTGTTCTGTTGTTTCTTTCTGTTCTGTTCTATCTTTCTCTCTCTTCTTCTATCTTTTCTTCTTCTTTAACCCTAATGGTACGGTTTTCCGGCCTTCGATTGCTTGGCAGTTGATACAGTGGACGTATTGATGTCGGTTTTCGAGCGTCGAAAAGTTGCGTCGTTACAGCAAACTTGAAATGATATAGGGTATGCTTGAGTTGAATATGCATCAAATGCTTGTCTCCTTCCATGTTTACATACATATCCATACTTATGCATATCTTTTCATAATCTACAATATTCCTTCATTAATATGGATATATGTATATATTATCAACAATTAAAGTTGCATGTGATAAGGTTCGAATGCCAGGCTGCAACAAGGCTGAAAGTGGAGATAACTCCTCTTGTTCAGGCCTTTACTTTGCTGATTCCTTTTTTTATAAGGCTAATTATTGTATGGATTTGATATTATGTTTTCCCAAAGTGTTTATATGTATATATATTCTTACATATATGTTCACATACTACATACGTATGCAAAGAACCCTTTTATGTTTATATATTTACTTAATTATATTTATTCATGTAAAATTCAAAAGAGATTTATTAAAACCTTTCTATTTATTCTTATTTAAATTTTAACTTAAGATCACATTAAACCAATAACTAAGTGTGTGTATACACACACACACACTTGTATGTAAAATGTAGAGTTTCACATCTAAATTGTTTTTAAGATATTTTCTTTGAATTTCAAATCCAATTTCTATTTACAATAAAAATTTGAAAGCACATATATTATTTGTTTGAAAAAAAATTGGCCCATTTAAATAATTATAAAAGAAAATTATCTAATAAATATTTATATCTAGATATTTTAATTATCAGAATTCATTTGTTCAATTTAAAAATCAGTATTACTAATAATTTAATCCTGTTAATTACCGATTAACAGTTGTTCAAAAATTCGGGTTATCACATTGTTAAATAGTTTAAATTAGATTTTAAATGGTTAAAATCATTTAAATATAGTTTAATTGGTTTTAATAGTTGAAAATAGATTAAAATAGTTTATAATATTAAAAACAGTTTAAATACTTTAAAATAGTTTAAATTGGTTTCAAATACTTTAAAATAATTTAAAATACTTTAAAGTAGTTTGAAATACTTTAAATAGTTTAATTGGTTTAAACATAGGTTAAAATAGTTTAATATAGGCTAAAATTGTTTAAAATAGTTTAATAGTTGAAAATATTATAAATTGGGGTTTTAAAATAATAAATTTTAAACATTTTATATTAAAATAATTAAATTTAAATTAATATCAACATTACGAGATTTCTTTTATTTCAACACGTCTGGACTATGTCCAGTTTTTTTTTCAAATCAACTAACCAAAATTGGTTTCAAATTCAAGTTCTCATTTAACCTTTTAATCATTATCAATTTTAAATCCATGTTTGAATTATTAATTTAAACCACTTCAGATTAAATAGATTTCCAAGTTGTATTCAAATAATTTCAATAACTCAATTTCGATAAATTTCATTTATGCTTCAAAAATCCAACTTTGAAACTTCCGTTTAATTCTTTAAACAATTCATTAAATCAATTCCATTTCAACATTTAAAACTTGGAATTTCGAAAATAATTCAGTTTATATAAACCAAATTTTATTTCAAATTATAATTTAAATGAATTCAAAATTTAAGAATTAAAAAGATTAATATAACCAATCCGCTGTCCGCATATAATTTTCTACCCTACGGTCAAGTGATACAGATATTTATCATTCAATCGACAAATATTTCAATTTACGGATATATATCATTTCAACCCGCAATCCCGAAATAAATAAAATCCATAAAATCACTCGAGTCTATCATTTCAACTCATAACGATTTTTCCCTAATATATAGATCATTCGGATATGTATCCTTCTATCTATGTATTGAACTAAAAATTGGCATGAAAGAATGGAGAAGAAAGTAAATTTTTTATTATTCGCAGTTGACCTAGAAAAGTAATATGTACAAAGTATATTTATAGCCTACAAACATAGCCAACAATATTGCACACGTCGCAAAAAAAAAAGTACAACCACAGGAAATGAAGGACTAATATATCAACACCCCGCCTCAAGTTGGAGGATATCATGATGTTATCCCAAACTTGGACAAGATATCATGATGCTGTAAACCAGTCAATGACTTTGTTAGAATATCAGCCAATTGCTCCTTTGTTGTCACATGTGTCAAAGAATTTAAACCTTCTAAGAGCTTCTCCCGAACAAAATGACAATCCAGATCAATGTGTTTTATTCTTTCATGGTAAACTGGAATTTTTGCAATATAGATCGATGCCTGATTGTCACATTTCAGATTTATAGGAGTGATATCTTCTATCCCTAATTCATGCAAAAGCCTACTCAACCAAGATAATGCAGCACAAACTCTTCTTATAGACCTATATTCAGCTTTAGCTGATGATAAGGACACAGTTTGCTGCTTTTTTAATTTCAAGAAATAGGACTCTGACCGATGAACACAATAAATCCACTAACTGACCTCCTTGTATGAGGACAAGCAGCCCAATCTGCATCACAAAAAGCTTGTAACTTGAGAGAAGGTGAATCATTAAGAAAGATACCCATTTCTAAAGTTCCTGTTAAATATCTTAACGTATGAACAACTGCATCAAAATGAGGTTGTCGTGGAGCTTGAAGATATTGACTAAGTAATTGAACAGTGAAAGCAATGTCTGGTCTTGCGTGAATCAGAAAATTAAGTATACCAATAAGCCGTCTATAAACTGATGGTGTAGACAAAAGATATCCTTCATCATGTGATAAGTTGCAATTCAACTCTAGAGGCGTAACCACAGGTGATGCTGAAGCACAACCAAACTCATCCAATAGCTCTGCTATATATTTTCTTTGTGACATGATTATTCCCTGTGGATGAGTGACAAAATCAATTCCCAAGAAGAAATGAATAAGACCTAAATCTTTTATCCTGAATTTAGAATCCAAGAACACTTTCAAAGCAGCAATTTCCGATAAGTTGTCACCAATGACCAATATATCATCAACTTAGATCACTAGAAAAACAGAGGAGGAAGATGTCCTTTTATGAAACAAAGAGTAGTCATTGAGTGACTGTTGATATCCTCGTGATTTTAATGTCAAAGATAAACAAGCATACCACTGTGTTAAAGCTTGCTTTAAACCGTAAAGTGATTTTTTCAATCTACATACCAAACTTTGATTCAAAACTGACAAGCCTTGTGGAAGCTTCATGTAAACTTCTTCATGCAATTCCCCATGAAGAAATGCATTATTCATGTCAAGTTGAAACACACTCCACTTCTTCTTATCTGCTAAAGCAACTAGGCTGCGCACTGTTGTCATTTTCACAACCGGGGAAAAAGTTTCTGTAAAATCTATTCCTTCTCTTTGTGTGTAACCCTTAACCACTAAACGAGCTTTTAGTCTTTCTATGCTTCCATATGCCCTTTTCTTGATTTTGTAAACCCATCTACAACCTATAGGCTTCTTGTCTTACGTAATGGAACTAAATCCCAGGTCTGATTGAGCTGTAAGGCTTCGAATTCTTGAGACATTGCAGAAATCCATCTAGAATCAAGAGCAGCTTCTTCATAACTGATAGGTTCCTTCTCTAAAGAAACAAGATCAGGTGCAATGGTATGGAAAGCAAAGCATTAAGGATAAATGTTGGGTAGCGTATAAGGACAAAAGGAAGGTGATGGTTGTGAAATAGTAGTAGAACTGCAAACGTAATTATCCAGATATGAAGGTGGATGAATGACTCTTGTAGTTCTTCTAAGAGTGGGATTAACAACAGGTAAAGTGGACGGCTCAACTGGGGATGTAGATGGAGTGGTATGTTCAATTGGGGAAGTAGGTGAAGTGGGAGGTTCAAATGGGTTAGTAGATGAAATGGAAGGTTCAAATGTGGAAGTTGGTAAATGTTCTTCTACAGGAGGAAACTGATAAGGAAAAAGTGGTGTAGAACATGAAGACTTGTTTGCAAGGAAAGGATAAATGGATTCATGAAATATCACATCTCTGGAAACAAAGACTTGTTTGGAATCTAAATGGAGAAGTTTATATCCTTTCTTTCCAAATGGATAGCCTAAGAAGACACACTTCATTGCTCTAGCTTCAAATTTGCCTCTCCCATGTTTTAAAGTAGGAGCATAACATAGACAACCAAAAGATTTAATTGAATCATAGTCTGGTTTGGTTCCATGAAGTATCTCGTATGGAGAACGATCCTTGAGGAGTTTGGAAGGAAATCTATTGATGAGATGTGTAGCAGTCAAAACACATTCTCCCCAATAAGACAAAGGAATAGCTGACTGATGCAAAAGTGCCCATGATGTCTCTAACAAATGTCTATGTTTTCTCTCTACAACACCGTTTTGCTGTGGTGCAGCTACACAAGAACTTTGATGTAAAATGCCTTTCTGTTTCAAAAACTCCGAAGATGCAAAGCTAGAACCAGGCTCCAAAGCATTGTCAGATCTTATAATCTTGACTTGTTGTCCAAATTGTCTTTCAGTCATTGCCATAAATTTTTTGACAATATCAAAAGCACCACCTTTAGTACTTAGTAGAAATATCCAAGTTGCATGACTAAAATCATCAACAATAGTTAAAAAATATTTGTATCCATTATATGTAGTTGTATGATAAGGTCCCCATACATCTATATGAATAAGCTGAAAAATATGTGTAGTATCAATTCTACTCAAAGAAAAAGGAAGTCTATGTTGTCTTGCTTTTGCACAAATTTCACAAGCTATAATAGAATCCATATCAAAATTATTAACGAAAGTAAAATGCTTCAGCTTATAGGCTGGAAGATGACCAAGTCTAATATGCCATAACAAGCAATTATTTGATGGCTTATGTATAGTAGACATAGCAGTAGAACCTGAAACTTGCGCAGATAATGACCCAAGATGTAGAATGTATAATCCTTTGATTGCTTTACCAATTTCCAATTGCTTCTTCATTGAAAGGCCTTGTATAACGCAGCCCTTTTTTGTAAACAACAAACTACAATCGTTCAGTTCAACAAACCTTGCAACTGAAAATAGATTGAACTTGAAGAATGGAACATAGAGAACATTTTCAAGCATAATTTGATCAGACAGATTAACTTTTCCTTCATATTCTACCATTAATTTATTTCCATTTGGAAGAATAACAAAATATCGAATTTGAAGTTTAGTGGTAGATGAGAATAAGTTCATATTACAACACATATGATTACTAGCTCCACTATCTATAAGCTAGGATCTAATGCTAGCAAAAGTAGAAGAAGTTATACCAGCCATAGTGAATTGAGTATCTGATTTGACAACACCAGCTGATCCAAAAACTGCTTAATTATTTGATGAATTCAGAATATTTAGAAGTTGAGCATATTGAGCACTTGTAAGGCTTGGAAAAGTAACAGGCGCTACTTCTCCCTGAACTGCAGCAGCTGTCTTGCTCTTGGATTTGGTGAATTTGAAATCTGGTGGAAACCCATGGAGCTTGAAACATTTCTCTATCAGGTGACCATTTTTCTTACAATAGTTGCAAACCTTAGTATCTTTAGGTTTCTGATTTCCTGCTTGCACTACAGCTGCGACTGTGTTATTCTTATGTGTATTAACACAAAAGAAGGTATCAGGTAAGAGTTTAGAATTAGCACTTGCTCCTCTTTGCTCTTCTTCCGCGACAAGAATAGAATATGCATATGAAACTTTTGGTAGAGGTCACATCATAAGTAAATTTGCTCTAGCTGTTGCATAAGTATCGTCTAGTCCTATAAGAAATTGAATCAGACGTTGCTCATCATCTTGTTTACTAACGTCTTGGACAACACCACATTTATGACAACAGATTTTTTGTCAGTTCATCCCAATATGATTTGATCTTGGTGAAATAAGTATAAATGGAAGCAGAATTTTATGAGATCCTCCCTAATTCTCTCTGAATGGAATATAATTGAGCTCCACTCGTTACTCCAAACCTAGTTTCTAACTCATCCCAGATCTCCTTAGCTAGTTCAAAGTAAATCACACTACTATGAATTTCTTGACTAAGACCATTCAACAATCATGAAATTACAAGATCATTACATCTCTCCCAATTTTTCACTAGATCAGATTCTAAACTAGGTTTTGTAAGAGTTCCATCAATGAAACAAAGTATATTCTTCGCAGACAGTGCAATCTTAACTAAACTACGCCATTCGCTATAAAATTTTCCATCAAAAACTTGAGAAATAAGAGGGAAACCTGGATGATCTGATGGATGTACATACAACATATTGCTAGTATCAGTAATCGAGGCTCCAGATCCAGATCGGAGTACATTACTTTGAACAGAATCGGAATCCACCATAGATGCTTGGACGTGACAAAGAAAAAGAAAGAAGAAATATCAAGAGCTAATGGATTTGTGCTCTGATACCATGTTGAACTAAAAATTGGCATGAAAGAATGGAGAAGAAAGTAAATTTTTTATTATTCGCAGTTGACCTAGAAAAGTAATATGTACAAAGTATATTTATAGCCTACAAACACAGCCAACAATATTGCACACGTGGCCAAAAAAAACAATAATACAACCATAGAAAATGAAGGACTAATGTATCAACACTATGTGCAACACTTTAGTGAGTGCACAAACCACTAATAACATATCTAAACTATGCGATTAGAAGATGAGGTAAATATAAGGTTAGGGATGATTGAAAAGGATCTCAAACCAGTGGACAAGCACGAGGATGTATAGAAGATTCTATGGGTTTATTCAAGCTTTTGAAAATTGGAACATATTTGAATAAAAAATTACCTATAAAGCCAATCAGTTTCATGAGGAAATCGACCGATGTATATATTTGGACCCATTCAGACATAGTCATGGTGGATCTATCCATTATTTAGCATGCTCTCAATATTGATCCAGATGTGCATCACGTGAGACAAAAAAGATGTTCCCTGGATCAAGTAACATAAAATGCTTTGCATGAGGAAGTGAAGAAGCTAAAGGAAAATAGTTTCATTAGGGAAGTCAATCACCCTAAGTGGATAGCTAACCAAACTATGATGAAAAAACCCAATGGAAAATAATGAACTTGCATCGATTTTGCCTATCTCAACAAAGCCTTCCCTAAAGACAACTTTTTATACCTAGAATATACCATCTTGTAGATGTAACAAGTGCACATGAATTTCTCATCTTCATGGATGCATATTCCGGTTATAGTCAGATTGCCATGTTCGAACCAATCAAGAGCACATCAGCTTCGTTATAGTTAAATGATTATATTTCTTTAAGGTCATGTTTTTTGGGCTAAATAATGCTAGAGTAACCTGTCAAAGATTGGTAAATATGATGTTCTTAGATCAGATCGAAAAGAATGTGGAAATTTATATGGATGACATGCTTATGAAGTCCACAGAAGCTCATAGCCATGTGCAATATTTAGAGAAAACCTTTGCATCCCTTAAAAAATCCAATATGAAATTAAACCCTCTCAAATGCACTTTTTCTATCCAGTTAGAAAAGTTTCTTGGATATATATTAAGCCCTAGGGGAATCAAGGCCAATTTTGAAAAGTTGATGCCATTACCAAATGGAAGCTTGAGAGATGCCCAAGGATGGGATGAGTATGAATGGAAATGTAGCTGCATTAAGTAAGTTCATATCTGATGCCACTAACAAGTACATCTCATTCTTTTATCAGATCAAGAAAGGTAGAAAGTTTGAACGGATAATGGAATGCAAGGCTGCATTTCAAGTGCCAAAAGATCATCTGGATAGCTTACCTATTCTCTTAAGATCAACCATAGGTGAGGATTTATTTGTATACTTAGTACCTAATCAAGCTATCAATGCAACCGTACTTACGGAAATGAGGGTGTGTAATGACCAGTGTACTTCACTAGCAAATGTTTGTCAATTCGCTAGATATATCACATAAAATCACTTGCTTAAAGCTATGAAACCACATCTTACTTTCAAGCACATCCCATCAAAGTGCCATCAGACCAACAAATGAATTAACTGCTTCACAAACTAGAAACATTGGGCCATTTATTAGTGCAGGCATCGAGTTAAGCCAGTACGATATTTAACCAAACCAAGGAATGTTATAAAAGGACAAGCCTTGATTATTTCATTATAGTATGAATGTAGTGAACTAAACAACATATTGAGGAAGTCAAAGAGAATCCTCAATCTTGATAATTATATGCGGATGGCACATCAAACAAGCATGGTACAAGCATTAGATCTATGCTAATCATACTAGATAATTTAAATTTATATGGTGCAATCCAACTTAGATTCAGAGCAACCAATAATGCAGTAGAATATGCTCCTTGCTGGATTGAAATGGCATAAATAATGAAGGTAGCACATATTAGAATTCATATCGATTCCCAATTAATTGTAAATCCAGTCCAGGGAAACTATCAAACAAAGGAATTGACCCTTGCAAAATATGTTGAGTTGTTTAAGAAATTGTTAAGGTAATTGAAGCATTTCAATATTGAGAATATTCGTAGGAAGGAGAATTCCTCCATACACTCCTTGGCTAAACGACCTAGTGCAAAGACTGTGCAAGTAATGAAGGTAGTCCCCAATGGACATTTGGCCGAATCTAGCACCTCATAGGACAATAAGGTCCTATTTCTTTTTTTTTGGCAAAGCCAGCGGGGTTAACTGGGCCCCTACCAGCTTTATTGCAAGACAATAAAAAAGTACAACATCATGAAAAAGAAAAAAATAAAAAATAACAAAATCAACAGACTCATCCCCAAGCTTCAACCAGTGAAGGAGGGAAATCAGCAGCACAAAAATCAAGCTGAGAATGAGTACGAGACTTGATATCTTTCCATATTAATGCATCAGTTCTTCTAACATTATCAAAAACCATAGAATTTCTCTCTGCCCAGATCACAGACATAATTATTTTCAATACAACAGCTAAAGCTCTTCCTTGTTCCTTTCTCCACTTAGTTGCTTTATAGATTATATGCCAGAGTGCACTATTTGTAGAACCAGATAAATGATAACCAGTAATACAACTTATCCTGTCTATAATGAAGTGTAAAGCAGGACAACCAAAGAAAAGATGATCAGTAGACTCATCATGAAGTTGACAGAACAAGCACAATTTGGAACAAACCATACCATAACTACTGATAACACTTCTTGTAAGTAAAGCCTGATTTATAACTTTCCACATCATTAAATTTTCTTTTGGAGTTGAACCAGAATTCCATATCACATTGTACCATTTAGCAGCTGGAAGTGGATCACTATCAGTAACATAATTGTATACAGTTTTAACTGTGTGTAACTTATTATCCCAAGTAACACAAGCATCCTGCTTCACACTGTAACTATACTGTTGTATATCATCCCACATCTGCTTAAGCACTTGATTACTGATGGTTGGTAACATTATTATACCATTATGTAAAAAGTCATTAGCTAATGCATTTTGGTGTATACCAGACTGTATTATCTGAGCATGATCACAAACATTATAGAGGATATGACCAATACTAACCCATGGATCATGCCAAAAGCTAACAGCCATTGTAGAATTTATGGGATATAGTACCATAGGGAGGAAAACATGCCTGAGATTCAACATACTTCTCCAAATCCAGCTGCAGTTCTGTGGTGTTTCCATAGTCCAAAAATGCTTATTCTTTATGCTGTGATTCCATGTCCAACTAACCCACAAACTATTCTTCTTATTTAGAAGGATGTCAAATTGCTTACTAATAGCAGATGTATTCCATTTCCTGATATCTATAACTCCCAGCCCACCAAGTTTCAAAGGTGTCTCAATTCTAGAAAAGGAACAAGGCACAATCTTTCTGTTGTGTATACTTCCTGTCCAAAAAAATCTAATCATGGCAGACCTTATTAGTTGCAACATTTTAACAGGAAGGAAAATGGTTCTAGCCCAGTAGACCAAAGTGGGAAAAACAACAGATTTAATAATAACTAGCCTACCACTCTGTGACAAGCACCTATTGTCCCAACTAGTTAATGCAGAGGTGATTTTATTGTAAAGGGGAATGCAATCAGCCTTAGTTATTCTTTTAGATATTAAAGGTAGACCAAGATACCTCATATCATTAGTCATGCTAGAGAGACCAGTTTGATTATGAAGAGCAGCAGACTGCGTTTGACTAACCCCAGTGACCAAAAGAGAAGACTTGCCATGATTAATAGAGAGCCCTGTCATACTGTGAAATTCATGCAAAACTTCCAAAACACCATTCAAAGAAGGTATTTCAGGTTTGGTAAACAACATAACATCATCAGCAAACATAATTGAGGTAATTTGTAAATCAGAGCACTTAGGATGATACTTAATGAATTTATGTTTGTACCTATCTCTAAGAATTACAGTTAACACTTCCATAACCATCAAGAATAAGTATGATGATATTGGGTCACCTTGGCGAATTCCTTTACTACTTCTGAAATTACCAACAGGTCTGCCATTTATAACTGCAGAGAAGGATGGGGTAGATATACATACATATATCCAGGACACAAAAGCTTTAGGGAACCCCATCACTGCCAATATCCTAACAATAGAATCCCAATGGATTGAATCATAGGCCTTGGTTATATCAAGTTTAAGAGTAGCTGCAGGAACCACATTCTTCCTTCCATAACCTTTGAGTAATTCTTGAGCAAGGAGAACATTATCAATTATGTCTCTAGATGGTATAAATGCAGATTGGTTATTGGAAACAACAGAAGGCAGTACTTTGACAAGACGAGAAGCTAGGATTTTTGATATACACTTGTAAACAACATTACAGCAAGAAATAGGTATGAATGATGTTACACTTGTAGGAGGAGTGACCTTAGGGATCAGGGCAATGTTGGTGCTATTGACTTCTCCAAGCAACTTACACTTATTGAAAAAGTTGTGGATTGCAGCACAAAAATCATCACCTAAAACATTCCAAGTTGTTATGAAGAAGATGGCATTTAATCCATCAGGGCCTCCTGTTGATTGCTTGTTCATAGAGAAAAGGGTGGCTTTGATTTCTTCATCAGTAACAGGAAAAATAAGAGAGGAAGCTTCCATAGCAGAAATGAAAGGTAGATCAAGTGTGGATATGAGGTTCAAATCAGGAATGAAACCATTAGCATTGCTAAACAGATTGGTGTAGTATTGGATAAATGCTTGATCAACAGTGTCTGCAGTATTAAAAAGTGAACCATGTTCATCAGTAATAGTAAAAATATTCTCTCTAGAATGCTTAACTTTAATAGAATCATGATAGAATTTAGTATTTCTATCCCCCTCAACTATCCATTTTTTGTGCAATTGCTGCCTCTTCATGCTTGCTTCCAAGGTGAGGGCAATGTGAACTTCCTTGTGTAATTTCCCCTCTTCAGCAGATGCTTGGATATCAAGCGGGTGGTCCATCATGTACTCTTGTTTAATCTTCAGCTGCTCTTTCAGTGTAGTGGACAGTAGGCTACCAGAACCAAAAGTAGTAGATACCCACAGTTTGATAGCAAGCTTGATACTTTTTAATTTCCTACAAAATTTATACATAGGGTTACCATAACAAATAAATTCAGAGTTTTCTTGTTTAACAATGCTCAAAAATTGTTCATGCTTGGACCATGCATTAAAAAATTTAAAACTTCTTTTTTCCTTCCTCAAATGGTTCCCAAAAGATAGGACAAGGGGGGAGTGATCTGAAAGAATAGGCTGTGGAAGTAAGACAGAGAGACAGGGCCATTGATTGAGAGATTGTAAATTACTAAAAGCATGGTTAATAGTAGTGAAAATACGAACACCACTTCTACTTCTATTATTCCATGAGAATTTAGCCCCAGATTTGTTAACCAATAACAAATCAGAATCATGAACTGCAAGATTGAGAGATTCAATGTCTCTAGGTAGAAGAGGAGATCCACCAAATTTATCATCATAAGCAAAACAGGAGTTGAAATCACCTAGTACAAGCCAGGGGTGATATGCTTGTCTTAAAGGTGGCAATGAATTAAGGAAAGCATTTCTAGAGATGACAGAGTTATCAGCAAATACAAAAGTTAAGTAGAAAGAAGTTTGAGATTGACAAACATGGACATGAAAGTGAATATACTGCCTAGCTGAGAGAATAGGAGAAAGAGTTGTAACAGTAGGATCATAAATGACAAGAATTCTTCCATAAGTAGCAGCTTCAAGGTTATGATGTATTGACCATTTTGGATTAATGTAGTTTGCTGCTTTTTGGGATAAAGTACTATTGAGCTTAGTTTCAAGAAGGCCAAAAATACAAATGTTATGCTCTGATATATAACTTTTCACTTGATCAAGTTTCAAATTATTATGGGCTCCTCTTATGTTCCAAGATGCAATATTTTTTAACATTAAAAATTATTGATTTTGGGTGCTGCTATTTCTCCTCTGAGCTGACAGAGACCTTGTTTCAATTTTCCTTCTTGGTATAGACCGGGGAGAGGTTGGTTGAGATTTCGTATGAGTGGGAGGGACATGAAGTGTTGCTGATTGAGATTGTTTGTTTGAATTGGATGAAGGCCAACCAGGAAGCTGTATTGAGAATTTGTAATGTGGAGAGGTAGGTGGTTGAAATTGAACAGAATCAGAATGCAAGGTGGTTATAAGTTGATAGATTTGTGTTTCAAAAGATTGACACCAACTTCTATCAAAATCAGTTGCATTTACTTGTGTGTGAGCATGTTCTTCAGTTGCAACAATAACAACCCCTATTCCATTCTTTACTGGAGTGGAAAGTTTATTATTACTTTCCTGCACACTAGGTCTAGCAACCTGAATTTGTGTACATAATTCATTTTGTTCATCATTAGTTTCATTCTCTTTATGATACTTGGTTGTCACATTGTGTTCTTGACTACTTTTGTCTTCACCTGTAATTTCTCCTTCCTCCCCATCATACATTTCCAATATATAACATTCATTATCTGCACATTGTAGCAAGTTGTACTGGTTTTGTGTGCTTACTGTGCAACTTTGCTCAACACTGGGTAGTACACTCTCCTTACCATTTTCTTTATTGCTTTGCTCAGGACCATCATGTATTACAGTTCCATTTTCACCTGATTTCTTCAGAGCAACAACTTCTTTTTGCTCACAATTTACAACTTTTTTCCCCTTATTCTTAACAACCTTTTGCCATATCTGTTTCACTCTGTCCTGCTTTACTATAATTTGCCCCTTCTTCATCTTATTCATTCCTCCATCACTTGTATTCAGCTGCTCTTTTTCTAAACATTGCTCTACAACACCTACACATTCAACTTTCTTACAACTTTCTACAGTATGACCAAACTCTTTACATTCAATACATATTTCAGGTTTCCACAAATATTCAACTTTAACAATTTGCTCAGAACCATTTAACATTCGAACTGAAAAATCATCAGGTAAATCTTGATTTGGAGTTACTTCAACTAAACATTTCGCAAAAGATATGCGCTCAAAATTTTCAGTTGAGGCATCCAAACAAAGAAGTTTCCCAACTCTTGAAGCTAACCAGTTGATACCCAATGGTGACCAAGCATAGAGTGGAATATTGTAAAGCTTAATCCAAACTGGAACTGATTTTATACTACTACAAGTATTGCCAATGTTCTCATCCCATGGCTTCACTATAAAAAGCTTGTTTCTCATAACTACAGGATCAGATTCAGCGATTCTTGACCTATCTTCATCATTAGTAAATTTGAAGAGAAACAAAAAACCATCTGACTTTACAGATATTGAACCACGAAGTTTCCAAACCTTTTTGAGATAGTACACCACAGTAGCATAAGGGAGAGGGTTATCAACGAAAAATCCAACAAGATACTCCTTCCACATAGAATTGCCAGCCTGAATAACATCAAGTGATGGCACAATTGAGTTAACAATAAAGTCAAGTTGAAAATCACGAGGTACATATTTCCCTGCATTGCTGGGCTTTGCTTTAAAGAGTGAATTCCAAGAACGAGGAGGAGTAGGTGAAGGTTGAGGTAGTAAAGGAGCTGAAGAAGGGAGAATGGTCACAGGGAGAAGAGGAGAAAGTTTAGGAATAGCATCTGCAACATTTGCAGGCACTACAATATTACTGACAAAGGATGTAGAGGGGACTGACACAGGGAGATGGGTAGAAGATGACGGCGGTACAAGAATCGGAGAAGAAGGACAGGGTTGAAGAGGAGAAAGGGGATGGGACTGTTTAGTGGGAAGAAGAATAGAAGGTGGAGGGGACCCCATTTTTGAAAAAGGAAAGAGGGAAGAATTGATAAGGTCCTATTTCTTATGCATGCCTAATGTATTAAAGGTCAAATAATGAAAAAACAAAATTAAATTGCTATAGCATAGGAAGCTTAGCATGCACTAATATTACAATAAGATTTAGTGGAAACTTGAATGACCCCTATCAAGTTGTTCCTGCTAGATGGTACTCTACTTGCAGATAATAATGCGTTCTTAATAAGATATTAAATATAAGATAGGGTATTCGACTCCATATCTCAGATGTGTTATAAAGAAAGAAGGGGTTAGGAGGGAAGTTCATGAGAGATACTGCAAAGATCATTTTGGCATACTAAAAACTACAAATAAAGTGCTGAGGCAAGGCTGTTTTTGGCCCACAACACTCTATGATCTACAAGAGTTTGTCTGAGGATGCGATCAATGCCAGAAGTTTTCTATTATCCCAAGATTACCATACATGAACTCATTCCTATAACCAACCCTGACCATTCAACGCATAGAGCAAAGAATTAACTAAACCACCCCAACATCAAAAGGTGGAGCAAAATATGCAGTAGTAGCCGTAAATTATTATACAAAGTGGGTGGAAGATGAACTATTGAAAACCATCACGTTAAAGAAGACAATGGATTTTATGGTCATAAATATCATCGCCCAGTTTGGAATTCCGTAAAAAAAAATTTCGACAATGGGTGTAGTTTAAAAGTAAAGAATTCACTTAAGTTTGTGAGAAAAATGGCATTATCAAAAGCTTCTTCTTGGTAGCATATTCCCATGAAAAAAGGATAGGTTGAAGTAGCTGGCAAGACAATAAAGAAATTACTCAAGAATAGATTAACTAAGCCAAGAGAAGTGGGATGGATGAGTTACCCTTAGTCTTATGGACCTATAAAATTTCGACCAGACCACCCACTGGTAATACCCCATTCTCATTGTCAGACGGTTATAAAGCAATACTTCTAGTTGAGGTAGAGTACCATCACACTGGCGCATATAATATCTATTGCGAAAAAGAACCAACCATGGAAAGAAACTTCTTTGGATTTCATAAATGAAAGAGGGGATGAGGTAGCCGTAAGAGCTACCATGTACCGATATAGAACTAAAAAAAAGCTACAATTCACGGCTTATGTAGAGAAAATTCCTTGAAGGAGACTTGGTTTTTCGAAAGGTAATGGGCAACACAAAAGAACCTGTAGATGCTTCATTAGGAACGAACCAGGTTGGACCATTAATTATCGTAAAAACACTTTCTAATGGTGCATACCGCCTATCTATGCAAGGTGAAAATTTTGTACTAAGGGTATGAAATTCAAAGCACCTTAAACTTTACTTTTTACGAATAGTTATGCAGAAGAATATGATATGCAAGTTGTAATAATCAAAAGTGGTAAGATGATAATATGAACGTAGGGATATTATATAGCCCACAACAGTATAAAACCTACATGTCACTATTTATTACTTAAACATTAAATTAGAGTTATACAGAACATAACTTGGCTTTTTAGGATACTAGATGACTTGAGCCAGTATACCAAAATATGTGCACATACAATAAAATACGGAGTTGTAATTACATAACCTGGCTTCTCAATCGAATACGATTAATCTAGTCTGCACAAAAAATGGAGTGGATTAGTGCTAATGTGCATGGTGAAAAGGGTTAGGACATTAAAATACGTCGACAAGTAACCTAAGTGTTTAGAGCAAAGTTTAGCAAATAGTTACAATATAATGTACTAAATTAAGCATAGAAAATGCTTACTGTTGAGCATTGTTGTTACGAAAAATAAGGAGAATCATCAAAGGCAAAATAAGACATGTAGAGGTTTATGCGAACCATTGCAGAAGACATGTATAATGTAACATCTTATTATTTTACATAATTAAATAATTAGATAAAAAGGGAAAAATAATAATTTACCATAAAAGAAAAATAGTAAATTTTTATAGAAATTGGAACATGCTTCAGGAACTATCCCATTGCGTCTATAATGCCATTTACCGTCAAAAAACATGTAACTTGCTGGATTTGGTTAAACAAGCTATAAATTAGAAAAAGTGAAACCTAATGACATTTTCATAATATATCGAACATGGATAACATAGATTCATATGTGTCATTTTCAGCCTTTAAATAGAAGTGCAAACCCTATTTTCTAATCCTATTTTAATCAAAATACCTTAACACTAACCTCTATAATCCACTTCATTAGTTCTCTAAATCAAATCCATATTAAAAATAATAATTTAAAATAGTCACCACAAAGAGAGCTACACAAATAAATCAACACTATCTAGATATTTGGAGTGTTGAAGGAATGAAATTCTAGATAGTGAAGGAAAATGAGGATTTACATCATATTGGTGAGGATGCATGGCAATCGGTGAGTGAAACTCATCTTATTTAGATATATATATATATATATATATATATATATATTAGTAAGATATAGCAATTCATCCCTTACGGCGGTAAATCTTCTTGTAAGTGATGTAATTGATAATTCAAAAAATCTTTTTTTATAAACATGATTAGGGTGTTTTATACCATGGCTAGGTTATTAAAAGTGAATTTTAATCGATTGTAATTAGCTCAAGTTAATCACTCCCTAATTAAATTTGTGAAATACAAAATTTTTCCAAATTAGATATGTTATATATCAAAGTTGTAGAACTTTATGACATGAATCTACTGGTAGTGTTCTTCACCAATCACGTTTATAGATTGACCAAAAAACAAATTAGGAGTTTGGTAAATGTGGACGATTGTTTCAATCCAACGGTGAAATGATGGTGGTAGGACGACCGAAGGACATAGACGTGAAAAGGGTATCAAAAGGAGCATCACGTTGGTATTCGATCAAACCTAGGTGGTTGAGGATCATCAGAATTGGCCAGGAAAGGTCAGGTGGAGATGGCGAGAAGAGAACTTAAGTGGCTAGAATTCGAACGTGACAATTGCGATCGAAAGGGTACCGCACTGGTTAATAAAATAAATGATTAAGTTATTTAATGAAATAATTGTTGTAATACCCCTATACTATAAATGCTTATAACTCTCACATATGACCTCCATTTCACTTGCGGTTCACAGTAGTAGGATCATGGAAAGACAAAGAGTGTTTTGGTAAGTTTTTTGCTATTTTTTAAGATACTTCAAAAAAGGGTCTTAGTTTGGGAAGGTTCATTATACATTGTTGATTAACGATAGTGGGCAAAGACATAATGTTCCTTAGTAAAGAGTCACTTATTATTTGGCGGTAGCGGACTGTGACATTTTGTTCTTGAATGTTAGGCTACTTACGATTTGGTAACAGATAGATGTGATATTTTGTTCCCTGATAACGAGTCGCTTATAATTTGCAATAGTAATATGAGACCTTTTGTTCCTCAGTAGCGAGTCGCTTATAATTTGATGATAGCTGGCTAAGAAATAATTCTTTGGTAGAGAGTCATTTACATTATAAAGATCATGGGTTAAGGCATTTTGTTTCTCAATAGCTAGTCGCTTACGGTTGTTGATGGTGGACTGAGACACATAATTCTTAGATAGCGAGTCACTTGCATTTTTGACAATAACGAGTTAGGACTTTGGGCTCAATCATGTCAAAGTTGGTCTTCGAGATGCAAGTTGGGACTTTGGGCTCAATCATGTGCATATGACTGGAAATAAGATAGATTTTAGTGAGATCTTAATATATGATGTCATTATAGTAATATATTATGTTTAGATGACTTATTAGGTATATGTGACATAAGTTAAGCCATGATTCTCAAGCATAAGTGTTTTCTCACTATCTTATTAATACTATACACTTAAAGTATGCATATCACTCTCTAAGCATAAGTCAAGCCCCCTCTATTCCTTTCTATTTTCTGTTCGCTCTGTTAGGTATGTAGAGAGGACTCCATTAACGGTATAAAAGATGTTGTAGTTGGAGTTTATTTGACACACTATTCTTTCTATTTAGGATTCTGTTATTTAGTACTATTATATTTTATTCATTCCGCTGTAAGTTTCAGAATGTGTAGATTTTTGTAGATAGATTTGTGATATGAACGATGCATCGTCAACAACATCCACGATTTCGGTACCAATTTTTGATGTGGGTTAGGACATCATGGATGGTGAGTTTTTATATTTGGTATCGAAACTTAAGTTTGGCGACTCCTACTAAATTACAACTTATGAGAGAGCATATTTGTAATTTCCTATTATTTATATTTATTAATATGCCAACCTATCTTTTTTTACTCATATAATTAGTTGTTGGCTTATCCCTTACAGAAGAAAACCCCTAAAAGTTAGATAATGTTAAGAAAACAGTTGTTTTGGAGTTAAATCCATCACATATGTTATTGTTTATTCCTCAAAGAATTTCCAATAGAGCATCCTTAAACCGACTAGAAACTATGAATAAATTACTCAATTTTAGACCAAAAAATAGTGTGATGTTGATAAGGCACAACTAAGGCACTTAAAGCATTATTATGTTACTTGACCTACTTGGGCTTGTGTAAGTTATGTCAGTCTACCCAATAAAGTATTTAAATTACCGAAAGGTTTTCATAAAAAAGTTAGAAATAATAATGTTCAAGATTATTCAAATAAAAAATATAAATCAAAATTTATTTAATGTTTTGAAATAATAACCCCTTATATTAAGTTTCAAAAATGAAGAAGTTTTATTAAGAAGTAATTTTCTATAAACATTTTTAAAGCCTGTATTTTTATAAAAAGTTTAATGTAAGGCACATTATTGCATGTATATTTTGATGTGTACATTGTATTTGACAGAGAAACTTTTGAAAGTATATCAAAAGTTGAGTAAAAAACTTTTTTTAGATGTCTTTTGTTATTTAAATATTTCTGCATAAATTATTACATTTTCTTTTCACTCTTTTCAAAACTTCTTAATGATAAAATTTAAATTTAAAATGATACATTTTACATGTCTATTTTCCTAAGTTAAATTGAACCATCTTGTACAAAATTTAAACTGAGAAGAAAAAAGATTTATAAATTATTATTTTAAAATTTTAGAATTTCTCTATTTTATTATATATTTATTTTCAAATGAAAATTGAAGGATTTGTTATATAACTCTTGAAAAAATGCATTAATAAATGATATAGAATTTCAGAATTTATTTCTGAATTCAACATGAAAATAGCTAGTACCTAGAACTGAATTTTTAAAATATATTTAGTGCATATACATAATGTATTGTTTAATGGTGTTGGGTTGGCTAATTATAACAAAAAATGATATATACTTTTATACATGATAAATTAGGTTATAAATCTACAAAGTAACATGTAAAAAAAAGTTAGGATATTTAATAAAATAAAAAGTTGTTCTAAATTTAGTTATATTTTGAGTAATTAATATTGAAGGTATAACTACGAAGAATTGGGTTTGGAAGTTAAATGTTTTTGGGTAATGATGTTTTTTAAAATTGTTGGAAATAAACTAGTTTTAGAAATTAAATTTTTTTTATTTTTTTATAGGAGACTTACAAATAGACATGAAATGATTAAATTGAAATAAATTTGGGTTAAGATTTCCTATGAAATGATTCAACGTAAAATGTCTAAAGTAAAACTTCTTAAAAATTTATTTAAGTAGAATCTAAAGAATTAAATTTGAAAAAACATGTTATTATTTTTATTAAATATTTATTAAAATCGGTAGAGAAATTTACATATTTAGAAGCTTACCAGTTTTATGAAGAAGAAAATGAAGGTAGAACTCGGCGATTTTAGAATTAAAACGAAAACGAAAATGTCATCATGAATTTCACTTATACTTGAAAATTTGGATTGGAGTTAGAAAAGAATTATGCAAACTATACAGTTTGAATTAATTATGGTAACATGCTAAAACAGTCAATATCCAAGTATGCTAAGGATTTGCTAGTATTGAACGTAAAGGATTTAGGAAATGTTAGAAGATTTGGATAAAGAGAAAATTAGCATAGAGATTAGGTGACCTTTTCAATTGACTTTTGAGTTGTTAGTGTAAGCTGCCAAATTGGATTTTTCCATCATAATAAGGGGTAATACAATTTTGTGACATTTTACCCCAAATATGAGTATTGGAGCTTAGCACAAGATGACTTGAGAAACTGGATTTGGATAAACTTATTCAATTTTAAAGTAAGATAAGAATAAGCCAAAATATTTTGCCATAGAGCTATAGAGAATATAGCAAAATTAAATGGCAATATGTTGATAATAAGAGTTAGGATACACTCACATTAGACACCATGAAGCATAAGATCGCAATTGAGCATAAAGTTTCCTTACAACGTTGAATAATAGAAGATTGTTGCATAAGTCAATCAAAGACAAAGGATGATAAAACTTGTTTATGGAGAGTGTCGTTATACAAGCGTACCGACTAATGTTATAAAAAAAATGTTTGTTTCGTTATGATACCCCTACATATTGGTTGTTGTTATGCAATAGAATCATTTGGGTTATTTTTGTACTATGACATACTAAGGCTGTCGTTACAATCGCAAGTATATTTTCCTTGAGTTAGAGTAACCAAAGAGTGAAATTGCTTCCATTTAGGTCATAGTTTTAGCATTTAAGTGTGTACCATTTTAGTAGGATCTTCACCTCACTTAAGAGTAGTTGAGTGTGACAGATGCTCAAGTTCACATTCACTATGTTAGAACATTTTTCTATTCCACACATTCTTATATAAAGATTTTGGAGTTTGTGTAGGCATTGTTATTTGGTGACTACGAATGTGGAGTTAATATTATTTTTGAAGTATCAAGTGTTGTATGATTCCAAGACATGAAGCAAATATCTGAACTTTCACATACTAAGGTATGAAGGCGATTTGAAGGAAAGGCGAGACTAGGAAACTTGGAAGATAATTGACGAAGAGATAGGATTAGTTCTTTTTAGTCATCACTTAGATTTAAAAAAATATCTTACCAGGTCAATTTTTCAAAATAATGATTTTTTCTGCATAACCTATTTTTGGCGTCCGACGCAGGTGAAAAATAGGTGAAAATGGATAACCTAGTCTATGAGTGGGTTATAGTAAAATTGTGTTCAACGAAAAAACACATTATCCATTTATGATATCAATAATTTAAATGGTGATGAAGTATAAGGTTTGCGTAAGAAAACTTATAATCAGTCCACTTAGAGGGGAGACACCATCTGTTATCGTGTTTTCATGCCTATGGAGTTAAGAAGGAGTTTATTGAGGAATGTAAAAGAATACGAAAAGGGTTTTCTATTGGTTAGCGATGGGGAGTATGTTGCAAGGTATTTGACGATGGAGATATTCCAGTAGTGAAGTCTATTTGAAGTCTATTTAAATAAAAATATACTTGGACACTATATGATAAGAGACACCTTAATGATATGAAAACGAATGGAAATTGCTTAGGATAGGCATGCATAGAGAGTTCCTTGTGGTTTTGGCAGGTAACAGGTAAAGGACTCGATATTGAGATATGTTATTTGGGAAAGCTAGCGCCACTAGTTGTTGAGCCTTTCATGATTGTTTTGAGAGCAGGGAAGTTGCTTGCGGTTAGAGATAGAGGGTTGAGACATTTTGTTCTTCGGAAGCAAGTGGCTTATGATTTGGCAATAGTGGGTTGATTCGTTTTGTTCCTCGGTAGCAAGTCTCTTATGATTTGATATAACTGACCGAGTTCCTCAACAGCGAGTCATTTATGTTATAGAGATAGTGGGATGAGACATTTTGTTCCTCCGCAGCGAGTCATTACCATTTTCGGCAACGCGTTGGGACTTTGGGCTTAATATTGTTGCACTTGGTCTTTGACATGTAAGTTGAGACTTTCGACTTAGTTGCGTGCATATGATTAGAAATAAGGTAGATTTTAGTGAAACCTTAACAAATGATGTTATTGTTATATTATACTATGTCTAGCAGACTTATTAGGTACAGGTGATAGGGGTTAAGGTATGATTTTTGAGCATAAATGTTATTTCACTAGCTTATTAATATTATAATCTTATATCATGCATATCACTTATTAGACATATATCTGAACCCCTCTATTCTTTTCTCCTTTTTTAATCAGATAGGCAGTTATAGAGGACTCTATTAATATTATAAAGATACTGTAGCTGGAATTTATTTGATACTCTATTTTTTCTATCTTGTGTTGTATTATTCATTACTTTATATTTTATTTCTTCCACGGTGAGCTTCAGAAAGTGTAAATTTTATAAATAACTCCATGATATGTTTTTTATTGTTACCTCAAAATGATCCGTTGTCCATAACGTTTGCGATGCTAGTACTAATTTCAGACGTGGGTCGAGACATCATGGATGGCAGGTTATTAGGCGATTCCTACTGAATTAGGGTTTATAAGAGAGCGTATTTGTAATTTTCTATTATTTATATTATATATTTATATTATTAATATGCCATACCCAATACATTTTAACTTATTGAATTAGTTGTTGGCTTATCCCTTATAGAAGTAAACAACTACGGGTTAGATAAACGTTAAGAAAAAATAGTTTTAGGGTTAAATGCATCACATATGTCATAGTTTATTCCTTAAAGAACTACTAGTAGATGGTCCTTATACTAACTAGCAATTGCGAATAAAGTACTCATTTTTAGAACAAAAATAATGTAATGCTGATAAGGTATAATTATGTTACTTAAAGCTTTATTAGGTTACATTGCCTAGTTAGGCTTGTTTAAGTTATGTCAATCTACCCTGAGTAAAGTATTTAAATTAATTGGAAGGTTTTCCCAAAAAAGTTAGAAATAATAGTGTTTGAGATTTTTGGCAAAATTATAGAAGTTGAAATCTGTTTAATGTTTCGAAATAATCACCCCTTACATTAAGTTTCAAAAATTGGGAATTTATTTAGTAGTAATTTCCGATAATAATTTTTAAGGCCCGTTGTTTTTAAAATTTTTAGTGTAAGGCATATTATTACAAGTATATTTTGATGTGTACTTTGCTTTTGATAAAGAAACTATTGAAAATAAATCGAAAATTAAGAAAAAAGCACCTTGTCTTTTGTTTTATAATTATTTCTGTCGTACTTTGAATTTTTTTATCACATTTTCTTTTTCACTTTTTATAAAATTTCTTAATAAGAATATTTATTTTAAAAAGATACGCCTTAGATGCATATTTTTGCAAGTTAAATTGACACATCTTGCATTGAATTTAAATTGAAAAGAAAAACAATTAAAAGTTATTTTTCTAAAATTATATAGTTACTCTATTTTAACACACATTTATTTTCAAATGGAAATTAAAGGGTTTGTGGTGTAAACTTATGAAAAAATGAGTTAATAAATGATTTAGAATTGTGGAGATTATATCTGAATTCGATACGAAATAGCTAGTAATCAAAATTTAAATTTTAAAATATATTGTTTTGCATATGAATGATGTATTGTTTAAAGGTATCGAAAATTGGCTAATTATGAAATAAAATGATATATGCTTTTATATATGATTAATTGGGTCATAAATTATACGAAATAATGTGTAAAATTAAAGTCTAAGTATTTCATAAAATAATCGAAGTTATTCTAAACTTACTTATATTATGTGAAATGAATATTGAATTGGTAAAACTATGAAATATTGAATCTTGGAAGTTAAATGTTTTTAGGTAATGATATTTTAAAAAGATTTTGTAAAGAAATTAACTTTGGAATTAGTTGTTTTATAACGAGACTTGCAAATAGATATGAAATGACTAAATTGAATAAATATGGGTTATATTTTCTGTTATGAATAACTTAACATGAAATGCTTAAAGTAAAAATTAAAAAATTTATTTAAGTAGAATTTAAGGCATTTAATTTGAAAAAAAGTATGTTGTCATTTTTATCAAGCGTTTATTAAAATTAGCAGAGAACTTCATAGGTTTATAAGCTTGCGAGTTTTGTAAGATAGAAATAAAGCTAGAATTCAACGGTTTTAGATTTAAAACTAATATGAAAATGTCATTGTGAATTTCACTTAAACTCGAAAGAATTATGTGGAGTTAGAAAAGACATAACCTATACAGTTTGACTTGATTATGGTGAACTTGCTAAAATAGTCAATATTCCACTGTGCTAAGTACTTGCTTGTATTGTACGTAAAGTATTTGGAAGCGTTGGAAAATTTGGAATAATTGGAAAGTATTATAGAGATTTGGTGATTTTTCAATTGATGTTCAAGTTGGAAGGGTAAAGTACCAAATTGGATTTTTTTCCATCAAACAATGTGACATTTTACTCAAAATATTATTTAAGTTATCAGCGTAGCATAAGATGACTTGAGAGATGGGATTTGATTAAAACCTGTTTGATTTTAAAGTGTGATAAGAGTAAGACAAAATATTTTGCAGTAAAGTCATAGAGTTATAGCAAAGAGACGTTAAACCAAATAGCAATATGTTGATATTAAAGGCAGGGGTACACCCGCACAAAACGGCATGAAGCCATAGAGCGCATTTGAATATAAATTTCCCCTACAAGGTTGAATAACAGAAAAATATTGTTGAGATAATCAAAGATAGAGGATGACTATACTTATTTGTAGAGAGTGTCACTATATAGATGTATTAGTTAGTGTTACGAAGCATGTGTTTGTTTTGTTATGGTATGCCCACATATTAGTTGTTTTTCTGCTGTAGATTCTCTTGGTTTATTTTTTTTACCATGATATACTAAGATTGTCATTACATGCATCAACCAGCACCTCTAGATGCACCAATTCAAAATTTAAAATGATTTTCGAACTTGTGTCATGCCAAGAAATATAAGTCATGCCAAGAAATATGAGTCATCGAGGTTTTTGAACATTACGTGATATGGAGACTTATATAAAATTTAGTATTTTACACTTTCATTTCTCATAGTGGAATGAAGTAAAATATGAATACTAAGAATAACAATATCGGGTACTAGTCTTAGCCATATGTAGTCTGTACAATTATGTCTCCAATTAACAACAAAAAGCCTGATCAATAGAATGACATGATATAAATTACATAGGGAAATAACTATAAGAAATGTAACTCTGAGCACCTAATCTCTTCCTCCATGTACTATATCCTAACCAAATCTCCTACTGGTCTTTCGTCTTGTAATGCATATAAAAAGAGAAGAAAATGAGTCACGCGGAAGCAACTAATTTCATCTATAATAACCAAAACTTAGGGTATCTATTTATATTGGTGTATTACTTATAAAGGATTAGTTACTTACAAACTATGGGGATAATTCTTATGACACTTACATAAATAAACAACTTATGAAAGTTTCCAACCGGGGGTTGAGCAACCAACAACTCATAACTCTAGGTTAATTCCTAGTATATAGTCTCAATAATTAACTTCTAGACCAACCTCGAGTCAACATTCTCAATAATGGATTACAAATATCTCACTTACACACTTAGCGAGCATTATAATGCTTAGTCTCACGCCGAGTATACTACCTTGACGATTTATGACCTACCTAAAAATTTATATCACCTTTTTAATGGTAAATGTGTCCGATGCTCTTTATCATTTAACGGGAAGCTAAACAAATCATATATAGATTTCCCCATAGGTCCAGCTACTGCCCAGCCATATAGCCCTACTATTGCAGATGGATAATCTCCTATCCTCGTTTCCTACTGGTTTAATATGTGACCAGTCGTGCCCTAGTTACAATTTGAGCTGCAAGTTGTACTGCTGTCGCATGCCTTATCGAGTTCCATGTTACGTCTACTATGAAGTGTGAACTTAGGTACGTCATCCAATATAGAAATAATACTCCTTGTTGCACTTGCTTCCTGAAGCTACGTAAACTCCTAAAAGTTTAGAAAGTGGGGACAAGTCACCTTATTTGGCCTGCACCAATTCTAGGTTTAACCTGGGATTGCTGAAACATTTTAGAAGTTTGGGAAAAATACTGATGTCGACCCTCTTTTCAATATTTTTCTAAGCATTCTAATGCCTAGCTCCCTTTATCAGACATTTGGCTTTGATTTTAGACATCCAAAAAATGATTCAAACATTTGAATCGAGTCAAATTTGAGCTATTTTTTCTTGGATTAAAATTGTCTGAAATCCAGGCATTTGAACCTTAATTCAAACATTTGATCTTCCCTTCAAACATCTAGTTTTGGTGCTTTTCCATATTTTATAAAAATTTTTTTTTTCCTTTGTCATCTTCTTCACATATTCGAATATAGACTTAAGGTTCATCTTTAATAATGTTTTGATGGTGATATCTAGTTTCTTTTACATGCAACTTCATATAAAATTTTCTAATAAACCGCCATGTATTTGCATAAAAATCTATTTAAATATAATTAATTCAAGGTGAAATTGGTTATTCGATATCATTCATTTATTCAATCACACCAAATTTATCACATAAAGGATTAAATATATAAAATTTGAAGTGAATTAATATGTCTATCTTTTCCCCTTTTCTTTAATTACTTATTTCAACTTAATACTAAGTATTTTTCATCATTACTATTCTTCTTTTATTTATCGAAGGAATTTTAATTCAAATAAAATCTAGGTTGACACTAATATTCCAAATTCAACAATATTATTTTTAAATTAGATAAAATTATAAAGAAATTTAATTACTTATGAATTGTCATAACTTCATAATCAAATCAACCACCTAGAAGGGTCGTTCATACAAATCTCTTTTCTGTTTTGATTTGAATATGCAGCTCCTCTTCTCTGCCTAATTGATGGTTTTATTTCTCCTTCCTTCAATTTGAATCTTCCATTCTTTGATTCCTCGCTTTTCTCTATCTTTAGTTTTATTTCATTTTTTTAGTTTCGATTTATAATTTTAGTAGAGAGAGGAAAGCGTCATTTGAATTTGATAAGTTTCTAAGGAGGTAGAAGAAGAAAAGTACATATAGACTTAAGGAGGAAGCATCTAGAGTTTTGATCAGAAGGAGAAACGGTTAGGGCCTTATATTTATAGGTGAACTTTAGGTGTAGGAAAACTTATATGTTTATTTATGTATTACTTGTCTTTTTGTGTACTCCAAATTTCTTTCCTTTTCATTACCTTAAAGGCAGTAACGTTTATATTCTTTAGATAAATAACACTAATTATGAGTCGAATGAATACCATTTATTACAATCTAAATCAATTTGTATCATTTATTGACATTATACAATTTATTATTATTGACCATTATAGGGAATCATTTATTAATAGTCAATCATACATGTATACATATGTGTATATTTATTTACAATAACTAGGAAGCTTACTCATTATCACAAATTGCGCAATCAATTTGTAATTGATTGGCAACTATCCAAGTTCAAAAAAATTGAAATCGCCCCTTATTCTTTACTAATAAAAAGATAACGTACCTTACTTTTCCTTTAAAATAAATCTTTAATTCCATGTATATGTTGTTATCTTCACTTTTCAAAATATGAAACATAAAATGCACTTTTTGAAATTATTATTATTATTATTACATTCCCTATCTAATGTATGTGATGTTTATTTCATTGAATACATTCTTTTTTTATAAATATATAGTTATGTTTTCTTTCTGATGTACATTACATTTCCTTTTATTAATTATAGCAATAATTTCATCATTAATTTGTCCTCCTCAAGTGATTTCAAATATGTGCACTTCCTTCTTTTCTTTTAATGCACATAAAGCCATCGTACCATTTTTAGAATAATTCACACAAATCAATTAATTGCTAAATAAATAAGTTTTTGATTTATTCTTGTAGTTAATTCTTGACCTTATTTTCGAAATAAGTGCTAAACCCAATATGCATGCTACGATAAATGGTCTGCATCTACTAAATACAATGTTCATTTCTGATGTTTTATATGTGAATTTAGACTAAAAAAATCTACTTAATGGAATAAAAAAGTCGAATTCTCGAAATTTTCTTCACTTGTAAAAATTTAGTTTTCAACCATTTGTAAAATGTCCCTTTTAATTAATTATTTAGGAATTTTAAAAATATAGGGTGTTACATTACAACCAGAAGTATATCTCCCTTTAGTTGTGATTGTGTTAGAGTAATTGAAGAGCGAAATCATTTCCATTTAGGTCATAGTTTTACCATTTGGATGTATACCATTTTAGTGTGCTTTTGATACCACGTAATAGTAACTGAATGTGACAAGCGCTCAACTTCACATTCATCATGTTAGAACATCAACCCATTCCCCAAGTTCCTATATAATGATCATGGATTTTGTAAAGGATGCGCTATTTGTTGACTAAGAATTAATTTTTTTAAGTTCGTAGCGCGAGGCTGTAACGACCCGCAAATCCGATACCCTTTGAATTGACAATATTCCATATGTCTGAATCAAAAAGCAAAAACTGACGGAAAATCATGAGAAAGAACGAAGAGAGAAGAAGAGAACAGAAGATAAGAAATAGAGAAGAGAGAACCAAACAGAACAATACAGAATCTCACATTGCAGCAGAAAACATATAATATCATATCAATGATCCTTACAAAACAGAAACTGTATATACATACATCAATCGGAGTTCAACAATCAATCCCTAGCTATCAACCTAAACACTTAAAATAACCTGTCCTCACAATTACCGATAATAAACAACAACTAAACACATCGGATAAGCAAAACGGATGCTTGTATTGAAATGAAGATCTTCAGCTCGCCTGCCGAAGCTCCATAAGCACCAAATCTAAACCTGTAAATATACTTAGGCTGGCCTGAGCATTGAAAGGGAAGAACGTCCGGATCAGTCTGGTAAATAAGCGCGAGAAACACACTCAACTAAATTTATTAAATTACCAAACTTTTCCTTTGTCAAAATAAAAGTATCTCGTAAGACATGCCCATACATAAACGCGGACATGTTTTGACCTTACGATACTAAAACATTTCATATCAAATCCTCATATATTATACTAGTGTCTAGTATATTCAAATAATAATCAAAATAGCCGAAATTGTTACCATTATTAAATTCCAGCATACTAGAACCTACAAATAAAATGACAGGTACGTAGTGGGGTTTGGATTTCCATACAAATGACCAGGTAAAGGGATAACCTTCCGATGGGTACACCTCTAAATGGATGTCTGAAGGCATAGAACATCTGCCCTCTACCAACATAAGACCGGCCCACCTCTGTAAGTAGATGGTATCGAATATGTCATCCTTCGATCGCTACCGACCTTTATCGAGGGCCCTCTAGCATAGAAACCACAATAATCAGATACACGATGTCATAGCGTGTAAAGATATATCTAGAAGTGGATGATCATACCCTACTTGGGAGCGACCCACTTAGCCTTGCTACATCTAACCCTGTTTCGGTCATTTTCTATTGATGAGGCCCGAGGTAACGATTGCCTTTCACATATCATAAATCACATCACTTTGTATGCCACATGGCCATTTCTGTTGACTACTAATTACCTTCCACAAAAATACAACCCCTAAGCTCATACGTCTCAAGGAGCGTGTTAAGCTAAGAGAAATTGCCTTCTCTGCCATGATTGATGTACGTTTGTAAAAACCAATGCACGTAATCCTAGAAATGCAACGTCTGACAAATATCCATACAAGTTGTTCAGGAACAGGACAAACCAAAGGTACTTTCCTACCACATCCTGTTGGGAAATCCCTAGGATTAGTAGCGAATAGTTGTTTCATTGGATATTCATAACGAAGAGACTACTGATATTGGATGTACATTGGGATTTTGACCCCAAACGATCAACAAGTAGCCCCCCTATGAAAATCCAGAATATCAATATCATCACAACCAACCTGCACAATCGTCGCATACACGTTGGTCTAAAGTGGTTTTCGGGTAAACCGATCCCGGTCTCTTCGCACCAATAGTGCAAAAACATTTCTCAACCTCACATCGGAACAAGGTCTCATAGACTTATCATGTCTCCAACTTTCAACTTGCTATCCTTCGGGCCAAGAAGGAAGCTCGATAGATTGGAGTAATACTCTGCACTTTACGAATCAATATCCTCAACACAAACGATAGTCAAGCCTACACAGAAGGCTATGTACTAAATGTACGACTAAATAGTTCCCACATCAAGTCGAGGAACTAAAATGGCCAAATTTGATAGTCGGAACTATCAAAGCAAACAAATAAATATTTAGCACCATAAGCAATCACTAGGCCCTTTTAATTAATCTTTTATTAATCAAATCACTTGCCAAATATTCACTCCAAATTATCTTTAAAAAGATATAATTCCAAACCATTTCTAACTTCTATACTGGAAAACATTTCCATATACTTATCTAATAATAAGTAATTCACAAATCAATTTATTTTCAATACTTAGAAAAAAGTTACATATACTTAAATCATGATTAAGTATATATTTATTCTTTAAGGAAAACATTCTCTTTAAAATATTTGTTTGGGTCAAAACAAATGTTGCGTAAAACATTGTTATGACAACCCAGAATCACTAGTATAGGGATTCGAAAATTAGATAGTTATATAAATCCTATATATATACACCAAACATTTTCTTTCAAAAATCACTTACTATAACAATAGTGTTATAGTCCGTCATTTCCTTATTTCTCGAAAACATCTATTTCAACAATGAATGTTGAAACCTATAGTTTCGATACTTAACATATTTTAAAACATCTTTAACTATTTAACTTCATTTGAAATATCACTTCCTAAACATTTATTTAATTCAAAATATTATTCACTGTCCAAAATCGTGAATATAATTTTTTAACCAAATTCATTATTTCTACACTTTTAATTTAAAGGATTATCCACTGTCCAAAATCATAGATAAAATTCCTTTAATTGACTTCTATCTTTAGCTTATCGAAATAGGTTGATTTCAGATTTATAAAACTATGTTTATAAATTCCATTTATAATTTATAAAACTTCCATTTATAAAACCCCTTTATTAGCCAATTCATTTATCTTGTTTATATGCCCAAATACAATTTATAAGTAAATTACTTATAAATTTCTTATTTACCAATTCATCCTTTTACAACTTCACAAATTCATAAATATATAAATCTTATTTACTTGTAAAATCCAATTATAAGTTCATTTTACATTTATAAAATTGGTTTGTAATTCCCTCACTTTGATTT
Organism: Allium cepa; assembly: GCA_030765085.1. NCBI lineage: Eukaryota > Viridiplantae > Streptophyta > Magnoliopsida > Asparagales > Amaryllidaceae > Allium > Allium cepa. The sequence continues at coordinate 563,282,563 of CM060938.1, forward strand.
ATAAAAGATCAATTTTGCAAATCTTATATACAAACCATTTACAATAAATCATAAATCTCAATTTAACTTATTTTACAAAATCATTAAGTCTATATTTCAAAAATCGCATTTCAATTATGTTTCAAAGAATCAAAATTTTTATAACATAAAAATTATAAATTTTGTTTATTTAAATTAAATTCATTTCCTTAACAATTCAAAATTTTAATAAAAATTATATTTTTAAATTCACTTGAAAATCCTTTTAAATTTGAAACCATCACTTTAACATTTTTAATTTTCCAAAGATATGCCCAATGCTGCAACAACACTAAATATACCAATCACATCAATCCTGACATCCAAAACATTATATATCATATGACAATAGTATATATCACAATATCTAAAATAAAACCAATACAAATGAGGAATCCAGTTGGATCCCTCTAACCTGTCACCTACAACAAATGTACAGAATATGTGTACAATATCCACTCCAAGGAAGACGCACGTACAAAGGGTCATCCGCTCATACACGGGAACGTATAGGGTCTCATCTGCTCCAATAGAAAAGAACATATCCAAATACCAATCAATATATTGATAACAATCATATATCATCCAAACAATCATCAATGATCATAAATAAATTTATTATCACTTATATAAAAATATCAGTAAGACAGAAAGAGTGAGTTGTATTCACTTTGGTTCCAATAGCAGTCATAGTGTTTTATTTTAAATTCGTTTAATTTTACCCAAAATGTAACTAGGTCCAATCAACTCCAAATCATCTTTAAATATTGTGCTCGTCAATACGGACCCAACGAAGTTCGTTTCGTCAAAAACAGATCTCGTATGACAAAGTTATAACATTACAAAGTTTCTACGAATTTATATATAATTTATTTTCAATTTTCGTTTTATTTTTGAACCTTCTTTTCCCCTAGTGTTAGATTTTGCATCATCAAATCCAGCCCGTCGCTGTATCTTCTCCTCCCAGGTAACCATTGCATGAAGAAACCCATCACCGTCTACCCATCATCGATTGCCGCGTCACTTCCCTTAATCGAGGGGTCGATCAACGACCATTGATCGACGCGCCTCCGAGACCTTCACCCATGATAGGAGAATGGTTGAACTCAGCACCACCCATGCATGGAAAATCGAGCATGAGCAGGAAGCCTTCAAACCCAAATTACCGTCGATTTAATCGATTATATTCGATCATCACCTTTGATATCCTAGATCTCCTTGCCCTCTACAATTTTTATTTACGAATCGAAGCTTGAAAGTGAAGGGATCGTGGAAACACAAGGAGGAAGGTGGGTTTTTCCAGTCCGTGCAAACGGTAATGGCGGCTAGGGCTTAAATTTTTAGGGTTTTTGAAAAAAGGATATAATGGAGGGCTTTTATAGAAAATTTTACGACATTATTCACCCAAAAATTTTCCAAACTCCAATCGAAGCGTGCCGCCTAATGTTTATAATGTTTTACCCCTATTCCAAACACAATGGAATATATATCGAGAACCAATTTGATTGTATTTGAAAGATAGGTTTTCGAATCGACTATTTAAATTTAAAATTCACTTAAACAAACTACTACGCGTTTTAGCTTCCCCCAGACAAGCCGTGAATCTGATTGATATGAAATTTGAAATCCTACAATAATATAACATTATGGATTCAATGAAACTAGTTTTGTCGAAATCCGAGACTGTATGCAAAATGGCTATTTTTTATATGTTGATTAAATATTAAAATATTCAATTTTAACAAATTAACTTGTATATCAATTTCTAAAGTTCCCTAACATCGTTCTAATTCAAATAGAGTTTATTTCAACTTTGTAACTAATTTTTATTCACACTAAACTCAAATTTCAATTATTTCCAAAATTTCAAATATTAAATTATCAATTTAATCCTCTAATTAAATCAATATATTCAAAATATAAGTTATTCAACTTATAAAATTAACTTGTATTATTTAAAATCTATTAAATATGCGAATATCGAATGACTGAAATTCTGGGTCATTACAGAGGCACTATTCGATATTGGGTTGCATTATCTGTTATAGTTTACAAGTGATTCGATGAGGACTCTATGTCATAGAGGATACTGTCAAGCAATTTTTGTGAAGAGTATTTGGCGTAAGATGACGTAATAAAGTTACTCCGGTCGTATGTTAATTTAAGGGACTTCACAAGCATGTCGAGTTAATATCATTTTTGGAGCATCAAGTGTTATATGATTCCAAGACAGAATTAATTATCTAGGCTTGCACATACTAAGGTACAAAGGCAACTTGAAGGAAAGGATAATTTGGAAATTTGGAAGAAAATTGATGAAGTGGTAAGATTAGTTCTTTTCGGCCATCACTTGGATCAAAAGAGCTGTCTTATTAAGTCAATTTTCCAAAATAGGGACTTTTGTGCATAACCTACTTTTAGTGTCTGACACATGTGAAAAATAAGTGAAATTGCATACCTTGGTCTATCAGATTTTCATAGTAATATTCGGTTCGCCAGAAATAAGGTATCGTCCATTTGTGATATCTATAAATTAAATGGATAGAGTATGGGGTTCGCCTTAGAATCTTTACTATTTGTCCACTCAGAGGGTAGACACCGTCCGTTGTTATGTTTTCATGCCCATGGACTTAAAGAAGGAATTTGGTAAGGCATGTAAAAGGATACATAGAGGTTTTCCAGGGCTCGAGTATGAAGAAGCCAGTAGCAGCAGAGTTTGTTGCAAGGTATTTGACAACAGAGATATGCCAGCAGTGAAGTCTATTTAAATAAAAGCATACTTGGACATTATAGAGACACTTTACTGATTTACAAACGAATGGAAACCCCATAAGATAGGCACACATAGAGAGTTCATAGTGTTTTTGGCAGGGTATATCCAAAGGAGTTGCTATTGGGATATTCTATTTGGGAAACTAGCGACACTAGTTTTTGGGCTCTTCCCATTTGTATAGGGAGCAGAGACATAAGCATATTTGAGTGGACTTCTTATAGAATTGGTGACGGTTCTCTTGCATTTGATTTATCCCATTTGCAAATGTACGTTGATGATTTAGCGGTTATGGTAGGGCATAGTTAGCTTGATGAGGTGAACGTAGATGCAGATTCTGGAATACTCTTTATGCCTATTGGAACCTTAGAACTTGATGAAATATAAGAACGAAGAAATGAAATTGTTCCAAGTACAACAACGAAAAGGTTTGGATTAAAGTGCAAGAAATCTCGAGGAGAGAATATGGGAATTTGAGTTTCCTACCATAAGGTCTCTTCTAATATGTTTTTTCTTCTAATTAGCTGATGTTAGCGTGGACGTGTGAAAGTTAGGGTTCATTGTATATACGTCCTTATGATGTGTTTTGGTTGCTATGGTAACTCTACTTGAGTTATACTAGTTTAGCATACTATGTTGGTATGTATATATAGGTCATTACTCTTTCTTTATACATGTGTTTACGTATGGAATTTACCTGCTTTTCAACATGGTTATTGGATATGGATGAATGAATGCACACGCGCGCGCGCACACACAGATATACATATTTGCAAAACAAACACACACATGCACATATACATACATACATACGTACATACATAAATACATCTTGCATCGTATCATTTTTTTATCTGTCATATATATTTTATACTTTTGATTGTGATTATGTTTTTACGATGTTTGTTAGATGGATGTAGCGATATTTGTTCGGTTTGTTGTACGCTACAGAGCGAGTTGTATTGTCCATCGCTTAGAATTTCGAAGGCAAAATTCTTTTAAGGGGGAGAAAGTAACACCTCGTAATTTTACATAATTAAATAATTAAATTAAATGGGTAAAAGCATAATTTTACATTAGCAGCAAATTAGATTTTTTTATAGAGGCTAGAATAGGCATTGGGACCTATCCTTTTTGTGTATGAAATTCCATTTAAAGTCAGCGAGCATATATAACATGTTGTATTTGGTCAAACAAGCTGTAAAATATAAAACGTCAAACCTAATTGCATTTTCGTAATACATTGATTTTGGGAACTTAGGCTAGATATGTGTTACCTCTAGTCTATAAATAGAAGTTCAAACTCTATTTTATAATCCTATTTTAATCTAAATACCTTATCATTAATCTCTACGACCCTCATCATCAATTCTCCAAATCAAATCCAAATAAACTAATTTATATACGAAATCGGTCATCATAAAGAGAGCAACACAAATAAATCAACGCTATCTAAAAATTTAGAGCTTTGAAGGCATGAAATTCTAAATAGCGAAGAAGAAAGTGGATTTATGTATCCAATAGGAGAGCACCACCAATCGGTGAGTAGAACTCATCCTATGTGTATATATCTTAGTAAGATATAGTAATTGCCCCTTATGGTATTAAATCACATTTTGAGTGATGTAATTAAAATTTAGAAAGCGATTTTCTTATAAACATGATTAGAGTATAGTATGCCATGGATTGATGACTAAAAATTGAATTATTATCGATTGTAATTAATCAAAGCTAAACATTACCTAATTAAAAAGTGCAAACTACAAATGTATTCCAAATTAGACACATTATATATCAAAATTTTGATCCTCGATGACAAAAATCCACTAGTGTGCTTTATTCGATTGGGTTTACATATTGATCGGAAAACATGTTGGAAGTTCAATAACTGTGGTCCGTTCATTTTGATCCAACAATGAAGAAATGATGAGAGGATGATCTGAGGACAGATTTAAAGAGGTAATTGTTATTAGCACCACAATAGGAGCATTTGATCGACCCTAGGTGGTTGAAGCACCATAATTGACCTACAGTGGAGCAACAAGGGAAGATTGAAAGGGTTATCGATGGTGCCGATAGGTGCGACTTAGGTGTGTAGGTTAGAATGTAGTCGGATCGAAGAGTCAACATCCCCGTAGTGATAGTGAGAAGAAAACTTAACCAGCTAGGATTGAACATAACGACCACGATCGGAATGGTACTTTAGTGGTCAATAAAAAATATATTAAGTATATAATTAAATAATTACCTTAATATCCCCACAATTTAAACGCTTACAACTCTCGCACATGGCCTCCATTTCACGCATATTTCATGACATCAGAATCGTAAAGAGATAAGGAACATTTCAGTATGCTTTTTTCTATATTTTGAGATGCTTAAAAAAGTGTCTTAGATTGGGTAGGTTCATTATACATTGTTCGACTAGCGATAATGGACTGAGCCATACTGTTCCTCAGTAGCAAGTCGCTTACGATTCAACGATTGTATGATAGGACATTTTGTCCCTTAGTAGCAATTTCCTTACTATTTGGCGATAGTGGGCTAAGGCATTTTTTTCCTCGACGACGATTCATTTACGATTTGGCAATGGTGGACTGAGATGTTTTGTTCCTCAATAGCGTGTTACTTACATTTTAACGGCAGCAGGCTGAGACATATAGTTCCTAGGGTGCGATTCATTCATGATATGATGATAGTGGAGTCTGACATTTTGTTCCTCAATAAAGTGTCGCTTACGATTTTGCGATAGTAGGCGGAGACATACGGTTTCTCAATAGCGAGTCACTTTGATTTCATGTAAAAGTGCATATTTTTACTCCCATATTTAATCACTTTATTAAAATAAATGAGCATATTAAGATATTTACATGTTTAAACCAAAATCTAAATTATTTTCAAGTTATCATTCATTCATCTTCATTTGGGGTCAAAATGGTAATTTTGTGTATGAATTAATTTTGTGAAAATTTATTTGCACATTTTTATTTTTATTAGTAGGAAATGGAGTGCAAATATGAAGAGGTTTCATGGACGTATGTATACATATATGTTGAAAGATAATAAAGAAAGGAATAAAAGAATTCATGCAACATAGAGAAGAACACGTGCCCACTAACTAATGGCTCATAATTAAAATCACATGCACATGTTAATGGATATTTAAAAGCATGTTAGTAGAGATTAATTAATTCTCTAATGATTACTTTGAAGTTACACTATCTCAAGGGCATTTTTGGTAGTCTCCTATAAATGAATTAGGGTTTTAAGCATGTATAAATACCCTTTTATGTTCATGTAACATTTTCTTCTTTTTTGATGCATGTTGTAGCCAGAAAATCAAAGATAAATAAATGTCTTTTTTAATGGCTTCTTGTGCTCATTCTTATTCACTTTTTTACATGCTCTTTTCTCTGATGCTATTTTATTTCATGCTTTTTTATATTAGTTTATGTCTCCTTTACTTCTTATTAATAGCAAAGATTTAATTCATGCAATTAGTTCAGATATATTTTATGCAAGTAGTTTTATCTCTCTTTAGTTATTTTTCATTTTATTTATGTTTATATTGAAATCATTTTATGCTAACATGTATTCAAATATGAAAAGCTAAACTCCTTCAATTTATGAGTAATGAAGCACTCATGAAACATATTAAATTAACATACTGATTTCATTGGTGGTCTCTCATTTTTTCTTAATGGAAATTATGAGTGATGACGGTTTATGTTTTTTAGTGAATTTGATAGTCTATATTGATATCTCAAATAGGCTATGCTTAATCCAATATAACATAAAGTATTTGATCATTTACCTAATTAATTTTGATGATGAAAGTCAAACTAGAACCAAAATTTGTGGTCTATGTTACTTAGTCATAGTAAATAGATCATGCTTAAAATAAATTTTATTTTTAATTTCATGTCATTTTCATGAGAATTGACAAGTGTGTTTGATGTGTTAGAGTTTGATGGTTTAAGTTGTGTTAATTAATAGCACAAGTAAACCATACATATAATAAATATGTCAATCATTTCTACTTAATATTTTAATAAGAGACTATAAATGAATTTCATATTGATTTATATGAATGAGTTGGAAGTGGATTTGCCTCTAAATTTTTCCTTAATCGCATAGTTTTATTCACTTTTGCTCTAATCTATTTTCTACAATTTTCTAGTCTAAACCAATTTTAAAAACTTTGGACTAATTTGATTGAATAATATTAGAATATAATTCTTTCCCTCTGGATCGACCCGTAATCGCATACATACCACCATTGTACGCCGTGCGCTTGCGGTTTATATAACGATTATATTTTTCGGTGGATTTCAAATTAATAGAAATTTCCATCATCAATCAAGTTTTTGGTGCCGTTGCCGGGGACAACAATTTAATTTTACTCTTCGAATTATTTTCATTTGATTTTATTATATGTTCATTTTGCGTGTTGATTTGCATTAAAAAAACAAAAACTTGAAAATTTTTATTGTTGTATGTTTATATGTCATTTTTATTTTCATTTTTTTGTGTGCATTTTATTGTTTCTTCACATTTGTTTTGGTCACTTGTTGTGGCTTATGCATTTGTGAATTTTTCGTTTGTGTTCATTTTCTTAAAAAAAAACCATTGCCTTTGGTTTATTTTCTTTGTGTGCATTCATTTTGTTTCATTTTCATATCTTGGCTTGTGCATTCAGAAACTCAAATAGTGCAAAAGTAATGCATAAAATGAAATGCACACAACACAAATAAACCAAAGGCAATGATTTTTTCTATGAAAATGAACACAAACCAAAAATTCATAAGTGCACAAACCACAATAAGTGAACAAAACAAAAGTGAAGAAACAATGAAATGCACACAAACAAATGAAAATAAAAATGACACACAAACACATAATTATTTTTTTTCATTTTTTAATGCAAACAACACCCAAAATAAACACATAACAAAATCAAATAAAAATAATTCAAAGGGTATATTAAAATGAAAGTGTTATCCCCGACAATGGCACTAAAAAACTTGATTGACGACGGAAATTTCTATCGATTAGAAAACCACTGAAAAAATATAATCATTTTAAAACCAACACGCGCACGGCGTACAATTATAGTATGCATGCGAGTACGAGTCGATCCATAGGAAAAGAATTAAATTCTAATATTAATTAATCAAATTAGCCTAAAGTTTTTGACATTCTTTTTAAACTAAAAAATTGTTGAAAATAAACTAGAGTAGAAGTGAACAAAACTATGGGATTAAGGAGCAATTTAGAGGAAAATACAATTCCAATCATTCATAAAAATCAACACAAATCTCATGTATAATATCTCATTAAAATATTATGTAGAAATGATTGATGTGTTCCTTATAAGTATGGTTTATTTATAATATTAATTAGTACAACTTAAACCATCAAACTCTAACACACCATTTAAACCCACTTGTCAATTCTCTTGAAAATGACATTAAATTAAAAATAAAATCTGTTTCAAGCATGATCAATTTACTACGACTTAGTAACATAGACCATCAAATTTTAATTCTAGTTTTACTTTCATTATCAAAACACTTAGGCAAGTAATCAAATAGTTTATGTTATATTGGAGTAAGCATAGCCAATTTGAGATGTCAACATAGATTATCAAATCCACTAAAAAACATAAACTACCATCATTCTTAATTTTCATTAATCATAAAAGAGAGATCACAAATGAAATAAATATGTTAATTTAATATGTTTCATGAGAGCTTCATTACCTATAAATTGAAGGGGTTTAGCTTCTCATATTTGAATACATATTAACATGAAATGATTTCAACATAAACATAAATAAAATGAAAAACTAATTAAAGAGAGATAAAACTATTTGCGTAAAATAAATCTAAACTAATTGCATGAATTAAATCTATGCTATTAATATGAAGTAAAAGGAACATAAACTAACATAAAAAGCATGAAATAAAATAGTATAAGAGAAAAGAGCATGTAAACAAAGCATATAAGAAAGAGGCAAAGAAGCCATTAAGAAGACATTTTATTTATCTTTGATTATGTGGCTATAACATGCATCAAAAAATAAGAAGATGGTTACATGAAACATAAGGGGTATTTATACATGCTTAAAACCCTAATTCATTTTTAGGGGACTACAAAAAATTCCCTTTAGATATTGTAACCTCAAAGTAGTAATTAGGGAATTAATTAATCCCCACTAACATGTCTTTAAGTCTTCATTAACATGTGCATGTGATTTTAATTATAGACCATCAGTTAATAGGTATGTGGGCTCCTCTATGTTGCATGAATTCTTTTATTTCCTTTCCTCATTAGCTTTCAACTTATGTGCATGCATACATCCATGAAACATCTTCATATTTGCACTCCATTTCCTTCAAATAAAAATAGAAATGTGCAAATAAATTTTCTCAAAATTAATTCATGCATATAATTACCATTTTGACCCCAAATGTAGATGAATGAATGATGATTTGAAAACAATCTAGATTTTGTTTTAAACATGTGAAGTACCATAATATGCTTATTTAGTTTAATAAAAGAGATTAAATATGGGACTAGAAATGTAATCTTTTACATGCACATCACACTTGCATTTTCAGAAAAGTGAGTTGAGATATATAGTTCCTTAATAATGAGTTGCATACGTTTTTAGCGATATTGAGTTTGTACTTTGGGCTTAATCATGTCGCGGTCGATTTTCGGAGTATGAATTAGGAATTCGAGCTCAATTGTGTGCATTTAGTTAAACATACGATAAATCTTAGTGAGGTCTTAACATATGATGTCACTATACTTTTATATTATGCCTAGCTAACTTGTTAAGCGTAGGTGACATAGGTTAAGGTTTGATCTTTTTAGCATATGTGTTATTTTACTAGCTTACCAATACTATAGACGTATGATGCATGTCACTGACTAGATATATGTCTGACTCCTCTGTTCTTCTCTCGTTTTTGTCTACTCTGATAAGTTGGTATCAATAACTAGTGGTAATTTCAGTGACATGGGGGTATGATGGAGATGTGCGTTTATCTATTAGCCATCTACTATTTATTTTATTCCTAAACATTAGACTTCTTTGTATTAATGGTATAAAATATGTTTCAGTTAGATATTATTTGATACTCCATTTTTTTATCTAGGACTGTAATATTTATTAATATCATATTTTATTCCTTGTGCCGTGAGTTTCTAAAATTGTAGATTTTTTTTAGATAGCTCTAAGATTACTTTATATACGTTACCTTAAAACATTTTATCCCGCTTTTTGGTCAAAGCCAGGATACCTATAAATTGATGGTTATCGGGATCAGAGATCGATCAAAAACCAAGCTATGATCGCCAAAGTTGGACCGAGCTCCAATTAAGGCGAGATCGATAAGGAATGATATACAAGGCATAGTGAGGCTACATTTCGAATTTCAGGTCAAATGGAGTTTATATGCTCAATTTATGGATGGATCAATATTAAAATAGTTCGTATCTATACTTTCGTGTCAATCGAGATGGACACGGCTGTTTACTTCGGATCGACACATTCATATCGATTAGGTCAGTACAAAAGTTGCATATGGAGGAAGCTATGCTAGATGGATATGAATGTATCGAGCATCACATCTCAAACCCAAAAGGGAGCAATTGCACTAAGAACAGTGTTTTGTATCGATCATGTTCGTATCGATCGATATGAAAGAAGTGGTCAAGATGAAGCGTAAATTATGGATCACAGCACAAGACTTAGATTGATACGATCATTAAGGAGCGCATTATCTATGGGTACGAAATGATGGATATGAATCTATGGATTCAAAATCATCAGCCTACACTTCCAAACTTGATCTTGGATCGCTCATATCTCATAATCTACAACTCCAAATGCAATGAGATTTTCACAACAAATTGCACAACACCTAAGGAACATCCATAATCGATCGCTGCTTAATTGGAGCAGTTTATGATCGACATGAACTCACTATGGATCGATTAAGGGTCGATCCCAAATGACTCCAGATCGATCATGTGGGCCCATCTGGACTTGAGAAGGAGTATTTCAAAATTCAAGGCAGATATTTCCAGCTCCATACCTATAAATAGCACCTCCATTGCAACTAAAAGGAGGTATTTTTCTCTCGGATCCTCTTTATCTTCTTCTCCTTTAGCAAGACTCTGCCATTTTTGGCTATTGATATTCAAAGGATTGTAACTGTAATCACAGTATAAAGGAAATAAAAGGATCAATTCAAACTGGGCGTAGGTCAAAGATAGACAAAACACTATAGTTCTCTTGTGTTCTTTACTTGCTTTCATTTTTAGTTTATTATTTCTTCATTTTTACTCTCTATATTACCTGGATCTGTGATCTGTGACTAGATATATAGGATTTGTGTGTAAACACTAGTATTTTCACTACTTTTGGGGTTTGTGATCATTTTTGGTGCAAACACTTTGGTGCTTTCACTGAGAACTCCAACACCCGCTACTTTGGACAAGGATTGGATCTGTAGCTATGGTTAGGAAATCAGCGAGAAGGACATTACCAGAAAGGAGCCATCAAGAGGGAAGTCAAGAGGCTTTCTCCGGAGTTGGAGCAGATCAGGCATCCATCAACATCACAAGGATGAGATGTAAATTATGATGGTTTCCATGCAGGAACGGTTACTGAAAAGGCGTGACAGGAGCACTAAGAGCTGCCAGGAGCTAACAGAGCATAGATCCATGGAGCTGTATCAGAAGGACTCAATAGCCAATCATATAGAGCGGTCCAATATGGGACAATCCCCAATTAGCAAAAAACTACCAACTTGGATAGATCTAGACCTGAGGGCACACCCCCGTGTAATGTTGGACCCGCCATGGAAAAAGCACAACATGAAGAGTATGTGCCAGATTTCCATTGCAGACTTTGGGGGGGCATCTAAAGGGAATCGGGGACTGCCCCTGAATGATAATGGAAAATTCGTAGAGATCATCTGACAAACCATGCAAGAAGGATTGACGGATCTAGAGGATGTGAATAGAAGCCTGTTCGCCCCAACATCAGAAATGCAAGGAACTCGCCAAACTTCAAGCTACCCACGTTTGATATGTCCGACGGAAAGTCAGATCCGGCCATACATATGATAAGATACATCCGGCATATGGAAGTCTTGGGTGCATCCAATGAGGTAATGTCATGATTTTTTCCATTATATCTAACTAACTTGGTTGCACTTTATTTCAGGCAGCTAGATAATGCATCTATAAGGACATGAATCGATCTTGTTGAATAGTTCATGAGGCAATTCAAGGTCCACATCACAAGACCTAAAAATTTTATGATATTGGTGGCACTAAAGTAGTGGACCAAAGAGTCCTTGAGAGATTTTCTGACCACATTTAAGAAGCAGTGACATCGGTGGATTGGCCAGATCCATCCGTGGTATTGATGAAAGCTGTATCCGGCATAACTGACAATACGTAATTCAAGAATTCATTAGCACGGGATCCACTATAGAACCTTGGGGAATTTTACCACAAGGTGGACATGATCTTGTGGCAAGAAGATGCACGGGCCAAAAAGCAAGATGTCAATGTTACTCAAGATGAGGGACCTTCTAGAGGAGGATACAAGGCAAACAATGGAAAGAGAAAACCTGATGATAGCTCCGATGTACCGAGTCAACCTAAGAGAGAACCAAGATTCTCCTCCTACACTGAACTGAATCAAACTGCTGAACGAATATACTTGGCAACCCAAGGGCAGGTTCCCTACTGCAAGTCGATTAGGAAAGATCCCACTGGCTGTTAAAGGGGAACATGAAGATATTGTGTGTTCCATGAGTTAAATAGGCATAATAAAATGATTGCAGGCATCTAAAACATGTAATTGAAGATCATGTCAGGAATGTCCGGCTATCACAGTACGTAAGAGCCCGAAGAGCAGAGGAAAAACAGGCACAAACCCCGCCTGCACCATCAGAAAACAGTAATAACCCGAGGTCGAGGTCTCACCTCGTCATCAGTTGAACGTGGTGATAAAGGGTAGGTTCAGGACTTTAACCTCAACCACATAACAGTTTTTTTCATTATGCTTCTCCGATAAAATGGTAAGTCACTTACACATGTACAAGATTACGAACAGTCCCAAAGCATGCTTTGAGATGACGACAAACCATCACGCCTCGAAAGGTGCACACACTGCACTGTTTGGACATTTGTTTTCTTTATTTTCTATGGACATTCTGAACTCTATTTATTTATTTGATTGAATTATTTGATTGTGAACCCACTCGAACATAGAATCTAATAATGATAATCCCAAAATCTCACCCAGAGAGGAGAGATAGAATAATGTAAGCAAGCCCCCTCGTTAGAAACAATGAGTGGATTGGGACTATCCAAAGCCATGAACGACACTCGATCTTGAACGATCACATTCTGCTTTGAACAAGCATCCGATCTGGAACAATCACCATCTGCCATGAACGGTACTCGATCTCAAACGATCACCCTCTACTATGAACATCACTCGATCATGGACGATCATCATCTGCTTTGAACAATCCTCGATCTCGAATGATCATTTTACATCTTGAATGACATCCAATCTCGAACGATAATTTTACATCTTTAACGACATCCGATCTCGAACGATCATATTGTGCTTCAAACAATATTTGATCTTGAATGATTATGCCATGCCTTGAAAGGCATGCAATCGTGAATGATCTTTACCTCGTATTGAACGACACTCGACCATGCACGACCCTTGCCCGTCGTGGATGACTATCGATCGCGAACGACCACCGCTCATCTTGCAAAAAAACTGTGCCTTGAACGGCCTCATTTTTAACTAACGGTCTTAAACGACCATGAATGATGATCTTCAGAATCAATGAATTGAATTGCAGGTCAGAAGTTTACAGCTACTCAAAACATGCCTTCCTACTACAAGGCATGTTTTTGGGGAGCAAATGTTATCCCACTTTTTGGTCAAAGCCATGATATCAATAAATTGATGGTTATCAGGATCGAAGATCGATTGAAAACCAAGCTATGATCGATACCGCCAAAGTTGGACCGAGCTCCAATCGAGACAAGATCGATAAGAAATGATACAAAAGGCTGGGTGAGGCTATACTTCGAATTTCAGGTCAAACGGAGTTCATATGCTCAAGTTATGGATGGATTAATATTCATGAAAAACCAATTGGTACTGATATTTTCACATCGATCGAGATGGACACGGCTGTTTACTTCGGATAAATACATTCGTATCGATACAGGCATATCAATTGGATCGATAGGAAAGATGCATACGGAAGAAGCTATGCTGGATGGATACAAAAGTATCGAGCAACAGTTCCGAAACCTAAAAGGGAGCAATTGTACTAAGAACTATGTTTCATATCGATCATGTTCGTATCAATCGATACGAAAGAAGCGGTCAAGATGGAGCATAAAGTATGGATCATAGCACAAGACCCTGATCGATAATAGAATTAAGGAGTGCATTATCTACAGATATGAAATGATGGATATGAATCTATGGATACGAAATCCTCAGCCTACACAAGTAAACTCGATTTTAGATCGATCATATCTCACAATCCACAATTCCAAACGCAACGAGATTTTCACAGCAAGTTGAACAAAATATAGGGAACATCCATGATCGATCGTAGCTCAATTGGGGAAATTTATGATCCATACGAACTCACTATGGATCGATCCCAAATGACTTCAGATCGATCATGTGGGCCCATTTGGATTTGAGAAGGAGTATTTCGAGATTCAAGGTAGATATTTCCAGCTCCACACCTATAAATAGCACCTCCATTGCAACTAAAATGGGATCTTTTTCTCTCGGCTCCTCTTTATCTTCTTCTCTTTTGGCTAGACTCTGCCATTTTTGGCTATTGATATTCAAAGGATTGTAAATGTAATCACAATATAAAGGAAATAAAAGGATCAATTCAAAGTGAACATAGGCTGAAGATAACCGGACCACTATAATTCTCTTGTGTTCTTTACTTTCTTTCAATTTTCATTTACTGTTTCTTCATTTTTATTCTCTACATTACCTGGATCTATGACTGGATATTGAGGATTTGTGTGCAAACGCTGGTACTTTCACTACTTTTAGGGTTTTGAGACCATTTTTGGCGCAGACAAAACTGACTGCCCTTAATGAAATTTTCATTGCCAGTAGCAATTTTAGACATGGATCGGGACGTTATGGATGGCGAGTTATTACATATAAGAACTTCATGAAAACATAGAAGGATAATAGAAAATCCTCTTACTTAGTTATTATTACATACCATAATTGTGTACATACCTTTATACGTCTACACATGTAAAAATATCTAAATATATACATAAAACACTATGTTTGTAGCCCTAGACTGGGCCGATGGAAGGACTTCGGTGGCAAGCTCACCGCCAATTCCCAATTAAAAAAGAGGGTCTATAGTAGCATATGAAACCTAAGTGATTATCACCCTGTTAAATCCACATTAATGCCCTACTAAAGCACTTAGTGCATCTCAATCGCTACATTTTTTCAGTTCTGTGCTATTAAAGAGTAGATTTACTTAAAACCCTACTATTAACCACTATGCTTGCTAATTAGGGATGTATTGCACCCACTTAACATAGTATAACATAAAATTTAATTTGAACAGTTCTCTTAACCGGATCAACAAATTTAGGGCATAGATCTAAGTTCTATTCCTAAGCACTCAACATAAATTAGAACATTATTCATGAAATTTGAACTACATGGATGATAGTATTCTTTGGTTTTGTTGCATAGGAGTGGAAAATGTTTCTTTTTGCTACGTAAATGATGTAGGAATGAGAATAATTCTACTTTGAAGATTTGATTTTATCACCAATAAAGTTTTTTATACCTCCCTTTTTTCGATATATATCCTTAATATTGCTTTTTTCATCTCCACCGCTAGAAAACCGCTAAGCACTTTAATTGTGCAGTCGCTGAGGGACATTAAAGTGCACTAACATCCGTACCTCTAGGGTCATAAAGAGTCGCTGCCCAGTGGTCTTCAACCTACGCTTAAGGAACTAGGTCGGGATGGTAACCTTAGAGTAACATATCCAGCTCTGATGAAAAATAGCATATAACATCAACAGATTGATCCAGATGGATATCTACTACAATTTTCTTAAAATTCTTGCGACAAAGCTCACTAACTAGTTATGTTTGAGTAACACATGGAGATGTTGGCACAATAGAACAGGGTGAAGTAAAGGAAAGAACCAACTCAAAAGACTGCATAGGAGATCGATATTTGAGGGTAACAATTTTAGCATTGAGAGCATGAATGTTTGAAATCAGATTTCCTTATGTGTTCCATTCTAGATAGAAGATGCACCTTTTCTTCTTGGATTTAGCAAGGAAGGGGCAAAATGGCTCATTAGAAGTCTTACACATATATGCACCATCCACTATAGGATTTACTAGTTTTCCTCATAAAAAGTCTCAAGCTCATCAAGTTTGGACTTATAGAAACAAACTATGAATTCTTCCACTTAGTAGTTGTATTAAGTCCATGTTGGAGCAGGGGCTTAGTCTCTAGTCGTTTAATATATCATACTGCCTTCGATTAACATTTTTGGTCCACTTCCAGATTTATGTTGCCTCTTCAATTTTTCCATGCATTTCGTTTTTTGTAGAGCTAGAAATCTTTATGTATTCATCAAATAGCTCACCATTTTGTTCCTTTAACTCTTTAATCCTTGCTACCTTTGTTTTAGAAATGTAGGAGAGAGTCCAACCTTGGCATAAGGAGCAATGGGAACTTCGAGAATAGTGGAAGGAATAACAGCCTATGAAGTATTAACAAGAAAAGTGGCTGCAGTCTACATGATAAACATGTAAAAGAAAATAAATAAGATATAAATTGAACACATGACAAGCACAGTTTTATTAAACATTAGCAATAAAGAAATATAACATCTTGATTTAAAAAAATGAAACATCACTCGTACCCACGACTAATTCTATCCTTAAACCACACTAAATGGGGATAATCTAATTAGATTAGATTCTCCCCAAATAAAGGACACCAGTTACACAATAAAAAAACACTTAAAGTTTCTTTTTCTTGGGTAATCTATGAAATCTTAGCCAAGAGACCTTGAGTTTCTTTGTTTAACTATGTAATTGTATCCTCAAGCTATTTTTCTCTTTTACATATAATGAAAGTATTTATTAAAAATCCTTTTTTGTTGTTTGTTGTTCCAAGAGTTTAATAAACCAATGTAATTATTAAATGATTCTACCCTCTTTATGGAGCTCCAATGGTTGAAATTTACTACTACCTAGACATTTTTCCTAAAAAGAAATATTGGTTTTTAACTTTACTATCGTCAATCTACTTAGTGTATGGACACGAACTTCGTAAAAAGTAGAACATTTAGGGACCAAGATAAAGCCAATATGAAATAAATGAAGATTAACCAATTAAAAGATAACTACTTGTATGTATTTATTGCTTTCTACAAATTGCCTTGAAAATATTTTATAAGGTAAAAAATAGTAGAGCAACTAAACCATAAACCAAAAGACCATGCTACCTTAAACCAAAGCTTTAAAAATAATGTTTGAAAAATTGAGTTAGGTTTAGCGATTTACATTAGCACTAATAGAGGCATTAGGTGCACACTTAGTGGAGACACTAAAGAAGGGTTGTCATCCTATACATGCTTATTTGACACATACTTGGTTGCAAAAGAGGTGAAAGTCATCGCCGTAGGTTTGTCTACTCCAAAGGCCCACTCAGTGAGGAAATAGGCTTGCACTACTTCAATAAGAGTAGAGTCTCACATGAAGCCATGGTCTATTTAGCCATTTCATCATCCAGAACGCTAATAAAAAATTATTTTTTCTACTTGAGTATAAACCTTGAACAAAACAAAATAGGTGTTCTCTTCTAGTTCCTTACCATGAGCTTCATTCACCTGAGACTGCTCCTTCTTTAGCTCCTTAAGCTCTTTCTTCAGCTCTTGATCACCTTTCTCAACTTTTCCACTCTTTGGGAAGTTTTGTTCAGTTCGGCCTCAAAGGACTTTTCCCAAGCATCCTTGGAGGCCAAATCGGAGGTAAGTCTTAGCCGCTCCTAGTTCTGTAGTTTTAGTTTCATGATGCTAGTATGTCTCAAAAAATAAAGCACTACACTAAAAATGAAAAAATAAAAAGACAAAAGAATGTAAGTGTAAGACAATGCAATATCTAAGCAATTTTAACCACCTATCACACCAAGTACCTTAAAAAGGCCAAGGCCTATGCATTAAAGGCCCTTGCATTAGGGAAAGATATGGAAGACATATAATCTAAAGTAGTAAGATCATAAATTAGTAGGCACTTTATCTTCTCAGCCAAGTTCGAAGCTACAATCACCTTAGGAAGAGGCAAAAAGCATGAAAAAGGAGGAATTAATGAAAGGGGAAGCATTGAGTGGAGAAACTCATAAACCATGTCTTTTAAAGCTTTGATAGGTTTCCCTATGTGGAGGGATCATCTTTAGGTCATTTATGTTCTATACTAGGCTTAGATAACCTAGGCTTAGTGAAGACATGGTGCTTACATAGTTAAAAGAAGAAAATAAATACAAACGAACGAATACATATAGTTAGTTATAAAAAAGCATAAACTAAACTAACCAACCACCAAGGAAAAATAATATCCTCTTGTGGCACAGAGGATGAAATATGATAGGAAAATAGGTGGTCGTCACATAGAAGCGGTGTAGTGATGTGTGACGACCCGGAATTTTTGGATATTTGGAATTGGAATATTTAATTGATTTTTGAATATTTAAAAGTTAATTTCTAACTTTAATTTCAAATATAGCTATTTATTGGATAATTTAATTATTGAATTTAATAATTGGAAATTGGGAAAATTGTAGAATCTGGATGTTTTGGGCTTGTTAAAAATATTTTGAAGTCTTAGAAAATTTATATTGATAATACCGAAGGTAATAGAACTTTTAAAATTGAATTTGAAAGTGATTTGTTCGGTTTTGAATTTATATCGTTTAAATCGATATTTTAAAATAGCCTTCTGAGGCACAGTCTCGGAATTCGACGACACTTATTCCATTGGATCCATAATATTATGTTATTATCGGATTTCAAATTTTATAGTGTTTGGAGTTGTCATGTGGCCGTACGATATATAAATGCGTTAAAAACTATCGAAAATTCAATGAAATAACTGGGTTCAAAAAGCTATCTTTTTCATACAATCGAGTTAGGCCTCGAAACCTTTTCCAATGCATTTGAAATAGGGGTTTAACATTATAAACACCTGGGGCATGCCTTGATGGGAGGTTGAGATTTGAGTTGCATAAATTGAAACGATTTAAAAATTTAAATTTAGTTTAAATTGTAATATATGTTTCTTCCTTCAATTTTTTGTAGACTTCATCCCAACATGTGTCTACCCTGAGACCACATGTTCTCCATGGTATAACACGCGTTCGTTTTAAAAAAACGATGATGTTAACGCAAACAATAAATAAAAATAATAAGTCGGAGACTATCTTCATCTTCGAATCAACATCGATGTCTATTAAAAAAATATAAATCATGGCCAAAGCCTGAGAATCAAAATCTCCTTCTTCCCGATTCAAACATAAATCAATTAGATCGTTCAAGTGTCAGGTCAAATTCGTGTGCGATGATGACCGAGGCAGGATGGCGGCTACGGTTGAAGTTCGTTACGCGTTTTATCTCGGCTGGAGATTCGTGGCGACGATCGTTTGAGGGCGATGAAGTTGGGCTTGTTTGTATTGAAGCGACGGCCTGACCTGGGTAGGAGACGAGAGGCGCAGTCGCGTTCAGGAGCTGGGTCGTGCGAGGGTGGTGATGGCCGAAGATCTGACTGATGGCAGTGAGGTATCATCCTTATTAAATCTAAATAAGTAAATGTAACGTTCACATACAGAAAAAAGGTAATTTTGGCATCAGTTTTTACAAATATATATATATATATATATTAAAATTTTAACAGTAAAGGAATTACTGTTTGAGAAGAAAAAATAAAAATATTATATACATATGTATATATAAACAGTAAATATATATGTGTAAATAAGTTTTTGGAAAATGGAGGGAAAAAGAAAAAATTTGATTTTTAATCTATTAAAGTTATTTTAGTATATGTAAGAAATAAATATACATACACATGTTTCAACTTACTAGTCTGTAATAAAATAAATTTTTAAGGTGATCTATTTTGTTTAATTAACTTATTTAAAATTTATTTTTGTCACTAAAAATAATTTGTGAAAGAAAACTAGTATAAATAGAATTATTAGTTTGAATTAAATTTTTGGTTAATTAAATCTATTAAATGGAAATTAGTTTTTTGATTAGTTCAAATATTAATAAAATCATATAATGTTTATACAAGGTCAAAAATCGTGAACTAAGGCAAGGTTGAAGTGGATCGCAAATAAAAGCAAAGGTGAGATCTTCTCAATCAGTTGGTTTTCCTAGTCAATTTAAATGAATAAATTTAAATTATTTGACGTGCTTGGATGAATTTGATAATTTATCTATTATGTGATATTATATATAGTGGTATATATATATATAGATATATGTATATATTAGAGTGATTGATTTCCTGCATTATATAGCGGATGAGACCCTATGTTCCCCGCATAAAAGCGGATGACTCCATACAGCGCTATATTCCACATCGAAGTGGAATTGGTACTTTATATTGTGCGAACATCTGTGGATGCAGGGAAACAAATTGGAGGAATCCAACTGGATTCCTCAAATGTTTGAATTTATTTCATATGCTGTGTTATGATTTATTGATAATCTATGATTGATTAGATTGGAAATTGAAATTATTGAAGGCTATAGTTTGGCCGAATATATTTTTGGTATTTAAAGACACCAGAAATATAAAATTGGATTTTTGGAAGGAAATTAAAGTCGA
This sequence comes from Allium cepa, assembly GCA_030765085.1. NCBI lineage: Eukaryota > Viridiplantae > Streptophyta > Magnoliopsida > Asparagales > Amaryllidaceae > Allium > Allium cepa. The sequence goes on from CM060938.1 coordinate 563,303,337, forward strand.
GAATTTTATGTAAAATAATTTTAGATAACTAGATAAATTAAAAGAAGGAATTTGGGAAGGATAAAGGTTGATTTTGAAAATCCTATTGAATAAATTCCAAGTATGGGGAAAAAGATTTTTTTTTATAAATGGATTTTGGGAACTTAAGTATTATTGTTTAAAGGTTGAAGAATTTATTTAAAATTCAGATTTTAAATGATTTGGGAGAAATAAAGGGAGAATTTTAAAACTAACTCTGAAATTTATATTTTGGATTTTTAAATCCGATTTTAAATCTAAATAAAGGAGTGAATATGGAATAATGGGTTTTGAAATAAATTTGAATAAGTGAAGGAATTTGTTTCAAAATGGAGTTGGTTTTGAAAATCGATTTAAAAACTGATTAAGTATTTGACTGTGTTTTAAAAGGAAGATGAGACCATGGAATTTATAAATTGGGTTTATAAAGTGAAATAATATATTAGTGGATATTTGGAAGTATAAATTCACGGTGGGAATTTATAAAGGAATGGGTAATTTGTCTTAAAATAAATGGTGGTTTATTTTTAAAAGTGTGGAAAGAAAATTTATGAATTTGGGATGTAAATTGAGATAAATCGAGAAGGATTTATTAATTGATTTAAATGAACTATTTTGGAATGGAAAGTGTATTTTTCCCTAGAAAGCTGAGTATGTTTTCAAAATAGTTTTTAAGTATAAATTAAAAGTTCTAACAATTAGTATTTGATTTAGAATATGGTTATTTAAAGATTTTAAAGATTTAATTAGAATTTTAAAGATTTAATTAGTATTTGATTTAAAGATGGTTATTTAAATAATTATACTCTAATTTAAAAAAAAATTAGTTTCGGCTTAAGTTTTACATGAGATATTAGTAAAAAAAATTCATAATTAATCTTTTAAATAAAGTGTTTAAAATAGTTTTTATTTTGGGTGTTTCCAAGTATATATTTTGGATAAGTGATTTAAATTATTTTAAAAACCTAAAGTATCAGGACTTGGCAAATTATCAGTGGAAATAAACAATGTTTGGAAATTTATTCCGCAAGAGAAAAGCAGTTTAAAAATTGTTATCAAGGGGTTAATGTGTGGAAATATATCTTGCGAAGATATTTATAAATAAATAATTTAGGGAAATTATCAATGTCTGATGGAAACTTATTCTAGGAGACAAAAGGGGGATTTGAAAACTGTTTCAAAGAGTTAAAGGGTAGAAGAAAATAGTTTGCAAAGATATTTTGAAATAAATAATTTGGGAAATTATTTAAATCTAACGGTTGTTTATGGATGTTATTTGATAGTTAAATAACCGACTATCAATATTGGCCTTTAAGATGGCATTTGAATTTCTATGAGACTGGGGGTCCAAATGGTTATATGAAAACCACATCGAATCTTAAAGTTGGATCTTTTGTTTGAAAGATTAAAAATGGAAATTTGTATCCACATGTTTTTAAAATAAGCGCTCATTATTCGGATAAGCCATGGAAGGACATTAAGTCATAAAACCCATTCCGAATAATGATACGACGGAATGGAATTGCATTTGAAGATGATGGTTGAAGACCGGGTATTTTTGAAAATGAAAGGATTGCCTGTTGATTGTCTCTGCACCAAGTTGCTTCGGTATAGAGATTTCCCTAAGTGATAAGGAGTCCGGACATGATTAGAGGTTATCCGGATTTGCAAGGACTTCTTTCCTTAATTGGACGAAGTGCCTTCGGTTCCATTCAGACCCAAGATGGACTTGTATGGATGTATGTTTGACATTACACTTTGAGATATAAAGATGATTTCAATCAAATATATTTCTGTTTGGTGGCAGAGAATTTATACTCTTTTCTTAACACCCTTCTCTGAGACGTACGAGCTCATAGGTTATGTAATTGATGGTTATTAGTGATATATACCCAACTTGGTAATGTGGCATGCTAAGTGCTGAGCATTGGTTGATCGAAGCAGGACTTTTTTTTAAAGCATAGCTTTATGGGACGAGACTTCATCGAACCTCACTCCTTGGAAATGGTCGAAACAGGAAAGGATGCAGCAAGGTTATAGGGGTCGCGCCCCTTAGGGTATGTACATTTCCTTCTGGATAAAAAGTAGTATTCTGGTATGGAGCCCAGATATTTAACTTATGTGGATGAAAAGTGGTATTCTGGTATGGAACCCAGATATTTTACTTGTGTGGTTGTTGAAATTTGAGGCTCCTCAGCAAAGGTCGGTTAAGACCGGGGGATGGCATACTTGTGACAGTTAGTTACCTAGTTATAGAGGTAACCCAACCTTGTGTTGGCAGAGATCCGGTTAGGTTCTCGGGACGTCCCTCCAGAGGCGTACCCATTCGGATATAGGAAGTTCCTTATCCTTGAACATTTGTTGGAAATCCAAACAAAACAATACGAGCCCTTTTCGGTTTTAGTTGAAGAACCTGCCATTTAACATTGTAGCTATAGTAGGCATACTATAATGGTATGTATGCTGGCTAAGATTAATATTATACTTTCGAAATGTTTTCCACACTATGCACTAATAATAATATCAAAGGGATTTTCGTGTATCAAGCATGTTTGACTACTATAAGGAGAAACCTCCACCAAGTGTGTGATTACATTGTGTGCGTGCCGGGAGACCTTATGGTACTTTCATTTTCCAAAGAGCATAACAGATTTCTTTTTATTTCTTTTTGTACAAATAACTGCTTTAAGTTCTCACACCAGTCCCATGACTGACTCAGAGTTTATTGTTCCCTTTCCTAAACTCTGGTTGCCCTTAATTTTTCACACGGGCAGCCTACAGTCGGGTTATCAATAGGTTCTGGAGCTAAGTCAAGAAAGTATGCTGTAGAGATCGGGAGACAAGCTAGATGGCGAGATGTATCACACGTATATAATGTTATTTTTCCGCTGTTATGTTGTATTCCGCTATTGTGTTGTATATGGCTCTGATGATGTAATGTATAAACAGATATAGTTCTCTTGTTTAAAGATTAGTCATTTGTCTATTATATATTATTCCGCTGCGATTGTGAGATTCTGATATTGTTTCTATTACTTCTTCTACCTCCTTCTTTTTAAACCCAAACAGTTTGGTTTTCCGGCATTCGATTATTCGACATTAGATACGGTGGACATGTTGATGTCGATTTTTAGGCATCGAAAAATCGGGTCGTTACATGATGGATCAACGAATTTTTATAAGCATATGTGCTAGTTAATGCTAATAAAACAAGCAAGTTAGCTATGAACTTTCCTTTTCCTCGACCGAAAAGTTAGGACGAAAAGCCAAAGAAGGAAAAATGAAAATTTGCTCAATGTATATCAGGAAGATTAAAGAAAGGAAAAAGGGAGAAGGACAGAGAAATACATGCTTCCTAAAGAGAAGGAACAAAGCCGTCTTGGTTAGAGATGAAGAAGTATTGGTCGGTTTATCTTTGAGTCTTGATTGGGGAAGTCTTCAAGATGGTTTTGATGGCCCGAATATTGAAATATCAATTACAGATTGGGTGAAGATTCTTGCAGACATGAGATAAATAGCTTTTGGAGTGATGGGAGAAAGTTGATATGCTTAGCATAAAACATAAAGGTGCAGGTTAAAAGGAAGTATCTGATAGAAGGTGCTTGGATTGAAGAGATCCTACAGTGTCTAACCACTCTTTGATCGGATTTCCTAGAATAAAAAATGATTTAACTGACAATGATAGGATAGGTTTACCCATCACAGTATGCCATGTTTAGGGGATACTAAATCTAGAAAAAAAATGATTAGTTTGTTGTAAAACTAGGTGCAAAACGACAAGTCTATCCTAATGTACATTATCGTAGACTTTAAGAAGGAGGAGAGCAAGTGTTACATCTATTTTCCAATCAAATATCAAGCTTCGGTTCAAGTAGATGGATTCAGTAGGAAATGCATCACCGTAAAGAATAAGATGGCACAAAAGCTACATCAAATTGAACATCCATAAATTCTAGAGTAGAACATTAAAGCCTAATGTTGTCGAACTAAACTACACAGCCTGGAGATTTCACACAACAACCAACGCAGCCCCATTTCTAGAATGCACCCCCAAAAGTTGTTCCCTAGCAAAGCACAATGAGCGTAGGTCATATCTGCCTAAATACTACATAAATAGCATGGCACAACAATACATTCAAAGTAAAAAGTGAAATGTCTCATCGTACTGTGCCATTCCTTGCAAAGCAGCAAACAACCCATAACATTATTCTTGACACATCATTTCAAATTCAAATGTTCCAATCTCAACAAATTTATCCCGTCTAAAACCAAAATTATCCAGCCTAAAATTTTTTTATCCCACCTAAAACGCATCTTCCCACCTAAATTCAAGTCAAAAATCCTTGCACATCACGCCAGACGTGTCAATAGAGGATGCATGGAAAAATCCAACGACGACTATCAAATCCAAGGTACGACGTAAGCAATCTATAAGATATCATTTCTATTGTTAATGGAAATGGATCGTTTTAGGGAAAAAGATCAAAATCTTTATTCAAAGAATTAAACATCCATTTTAGTATAAGTATAGCATATACTGTAAACATTTTAAAGCATGTCAAACAAACATCATACACGTCTATATGCATCACCCTGACTTTTATTTAGGCATCAATCCTAATGTTATCCTTAAATTTATTTAGTGACAACCTATCCAGGTCTTTCTATCATTAATTTATCTTTTTCTTAAACAATACCACTGCAGAAATGACCAATTATTTAACCATAGAGAGCCACACTAATTCTCCTAAAAGGTTGAATGAAAGCACCCTGAATACATTTTAGTAAGTGTCCTTACTAAGGTTAGTAGCTTCTTCTTATCCAAACACTTTCATTTCACATTGCAAATTCATGTATTAAAATACGTCTATTTTGATGTTATTAATTACATAGGTGTTAAATTTTTTGAATTGAATCCAACTGTGACAACTTGAACCTTCGTAATGCCCTTAATCAGCGTCGAGTGACAACGTTTTCCACCCGAATACCACAAAAGGTATCATATTGGGGGTAAAATGAAAAATAAAATCAAATCGAGGCGTAATGATAGAATCTCACAGCAGAATGATTGTATACAATATAATGAATATACAAGAACATAACAGGATAAATAATATTTAAGAGATTGTACTGTTAGAAGTAACTCATAAATAAATATAAATACAAAAGGTAAGAACACGATATCTGATACAAGTCTCATATATAAATAGCAATCTGCTATGTACTTCCACAATATCAAGTATACATCCAATGTATCGACTTCACCTCCAAAGTGCTTCAGCTATCCAGGAAGCTTCCCAAAAGTAACCGGCTTCCAAACTATTCAATCGATTACCCGAAAGTTGTCATGAAACGAACAAACAAAGACAAAACACGGACCGGACATAAAGCTTGGTGTGAGCGGAACTATCTCAAAATACCATATATCAAAAGCATATACAAATATAACAGGATACTACTGAAGTATTGTTTGTCCTCTCTACAAAATTTGGCCCAGGGATAATTCAAATTGTCCATAAACAAGTAAAGTAAACCCAACTCAAAGGTAGGGAATTTACCACAACTTCCTTTCTCATGCCATCGACGAGTCAGCGCAACTAATATATTGTAATTGATGCATAATAGTATACCATGACAAAGGTAACCCAATTTACAGATCCATAGGTAATATATGCATCACAATAATACTAACAACAAACTAATATGGTACACATAACATAATGGTAAATGACCAATAAAGAATAAAATGATACCCACTATTACTAATGGATGATGCTGATCGATTCAATGATCCGTATCGAAGCATCTAAAATGCAAACAAATTCAGCGATATAGCATTGATGCTAACATAACATCTCCATACCCAGAACCGATATACAGGTATCTATAACTAATACCCATCTTGAATTTCCAATAGCTACCAAAGATACCTATCGATGGCTACAACTAACTTATGGACTCCTTTGAAAACCAACACCTCAAATGAAGTTCGCCTATGGATCCTGTTGCAGCACTCAATCGTACTACAGATTAGTATACAACCTACTCTAGACTAACGTTTCAATCTCTCTATGCCCTTACTCTAGGACCACATCTGGGGTCATGTGCCTTAATGGTACAATGGATTCCCTTACTTGCGTTTTTTCCTTCCGGTTTTCTATACTGATATACCAGGACCCAAAGTAAACGCCAAATTCTGCATACACCCTTCCCATATCAGTACATAGCACCGAAGTATTATCATCCCCGTGTGGATCGTGATTCCTTCTTGAAGCACCTCGTATGACACGTTGTCACAAGGCAGACATACAAAACTAATATGCATATATCGCCCAAACCATGCATCTATAATTATATATATATATGATTATATATACAAATCATTTGAACTACATATTTACATATATTTGTACAATATATTATGCCTATTATATGGTGACCCCAAGTCAGGCATATAGAACTATACATAAGCTTAAATTGTGTATCGATAAATTGCATTGAGTTGCCATTAACCACCAAAGAGACCAATCGAGAGCCACAATTATATTATGGATTCTCCTAAAAACCAATAACTTACATAGGACCTCTCACAATACCAAAGAGTACTGTGGAATAGTATATGACGTACTTTAGATTGACATCCATATCTCTCTCAGCCCCTGCTGTAGGACCATGCTTGCAGGTCATGCGCCTCAATGGTACAATGGATTCTGTGCACCAATCAGTTGGCCCAAGTCAGACATACCAAAAAAAAATATAAACACTTTAAATCGCATATATATATATATATATATATATAAATTATATATATATACATATATATTACACACACAAAATATTCCATGCATCATCTAGTAGTCCCAATCCGGACATGCCAGAACTGTACTTATACATATAGACATATATAAATCACATAAACTATATAGAGGTATATATACATATGTTCATGTGTATGTATATAATCAATCCAACTATATAGAACTAATAAATACATATCATGCATATTTACATACACAAAGGCAATAAACAAGCAGAGTAACAAATCTATCATCTCAATATCAATAACGATTCACATACACAATCATATAAACAATTCAATAATAATGCATCTTACTTAAGTAACCGATCCAACAATTATACCTCATTTATTTTATTTTTATACAAGTATTGAGGTTATTTTCATAAAATAATACTATCACCTATCAATCCCATTATAACTTAATATCACTTAATTCTTGTATTAAATTAAATTTGGCTATTAAAAAGTCTCAAAATATTATATAGCTTACGTATATAATGTACATACATATATGTATGTATGTATGTATAGACATATATCACAAACCATTTCTTAGGATCTAAATTAATATATCATTTTATAACCTTAATCAAACCAATTAAAAAATACAATACTTCTTTTGTAATTTATATCCATTTAATATAAAAGTTATGTATTTAATTAATAATCGAATTACATCATAATAAAATAATACCAAGGTCGGATAAACTTCAAAGTCATTTTAATTTAAGTTTAACTTGCCTAAACAATTACTTTAGCCTTATCGCTTATTTTAACGGTCATACTTTTAACTCCTGATTAGTAGTAAGATATATAAAAATATTTATTGTTAGTCCTTGAGATGACGGTTTTGATGACAACAACATTAGAATAGATTATAAAATATAAATACTAACAGTATAAGTTTAGATATATATGTATATGCAGGATTTAACCATGCAGGTACCAAGAATGAAGACTGTACAGTATAGAGATTCAAGATATCAAGATTGAAGACTCATGAGTATCAAGATTATCAAGAGTTCAAGAGTTCAAGTAATTTATCTTTTAATTGGAAATTTTGTTAAAACTCCTAGAAAAGCACTGGCATCTTAAAATCCAATTTATTCGTGGAATGGAATCCACTTCAAGCCTGTTAAAGGGATGGAACTCTAAGTAGGATGGAACTTACGAAAAATTTAGTGGAACATTGTTTTGTATCCGCTATTTTTTATTCAAAATTATTTTTACAAAATTATATCTTGTTTTCAAAATGTTTTCAAAACCTTCCTTTTAAAAGCATCAAAAACATCTATCCTGATTTCAAAATACTTTTAGCCTCAAAATAATCTTTAATTTCAAAATCAAGTTATCCATGGTTTAAACCGTCTTTAATAATAATATTTAAATATTTATAATATAAAATTATAGTAAAATTTTGTATATATTATTCTATATATTTACTTATGTATTTTAACTATAAACAAGTATATTTATAAAGTTTAAAATAGTTCTGATATAAGATAGAAGTTATTTTCAAAGAAAAATGTATAACCAAAGATTCCTTTGGCATGTCGACATACCCAAGGAAGCCATGTCGACATAGTGTCAGTCGGTTTCAAAATTTAAATTTCAAAAGAAGTGTTTAATCGTCATATCTCTTCACGAATTGACATGACTGTTGTTCTTCTATAAGTAGGGGATGTTTTCAACGAATTTTAATATAGATTTTCTGGTTTTCACTCCTCTTCTTCTTCCACATTTCTATATACATATTCTTACCAACATTAAATCTAACTAGATTATCTCTGGTTTGACTCTCTATCACTATCTCAACAAGATCCTTGGTGCTATTCAGAGTTATAGGCTTTTTGTAATCAGGTAAACGAGAAAAGGTGTGATTGTGGCCGTGGAAATCAATCAAGCGAGATAAGGTGTGATTGTAGCCTTGGAAATCAATTGGGTGAACTTGTTGCCCGGAAAATCAAGTATCTCTATCCAGAGGATTGTGAATCTGGAGGGTGTACCTCATTGCCTTGAAATCGAGGGTGTAATTGTAAAGATTTTTTTGAAAGGAAATCCGTACTTATGTGCGGGACTGGATGTAAGGTAACTCCGAACCAGTATAAAATCCAATGTGTTCTTTCCTTTACTACATTTACTTTATATTTGCATCTGTGTTTGATTTTGTGATCATATTTGTGTCTGAATATTGCATACATTTGTGTTTAAATTAACAAAAACTCAAAAAGATTTAATAATTCTCTAAAACACTATTCACCCCCTCTCTAGGGTTTATCCTAGCCTTAAGATCCTTAATCCGCATTTCTCACATATGGTATCAGAGCAAGGTTTTCAAAGTTTCATAGTCTGATTTTTGAAAAAAAATTAAATGGCTATGTTCGTTAATACTAGTTTAGAAATATTCAGGTCATCATTGTCTCATGAGTCTGCATATAATCAATGTTCAAATTAAAATTGTCTACCAAAAATTGTTTGATGTGCAAGAAACATGTTTTATGGGAATTGAGGAATCAATCCACAACGGACAAATTATGCAGATCAAAAAGAACAAATGGATACTCGATCGTGGATGTTCTAGGCACATGACTGGTAATCTAGAAATGTTGAATGATATAATATACAAAGACGGAGGACTCGTTAACTTCAGAGACAACTCAAAAGGATATGTGATTGGCATCAGCAAAGTCGGTAACTCTGAAACTCTTATTATTACTAATGTTTTGCTAGTTAAGAATCTAAAACATAATCTGCTAAGTATAAGTCAACTCTGCGATAAAGGATATGAAATTAAATTTGAAAAAGATAAGTGTCACATTGAAGATAATAATTCAACCATAATATTTGAGGGAATCAGGAAAAAGAATATTTATATTCTTAGTATGAAAGTTTCAAATGATAACTTATGTCTTTTGGCAAATACAAGTGACCCTTAGATTTAGCATAAGAGATTTGGGCATTTGAATTTCAAACTCTTATCTTGTTGTGTATGTTTCGGCCAGTCCAACCTCCTGCCGAACCAACACCTTCTCCCTCTCCCTGCCGAACCAAACCATCTAACCACCAAACCAAAGCCATTTCCAACTACTGCCGAACCAACACCAATCAATCCCACACCGAACCAATCCCATCACCCAGTCATCACCGAACCAATCCTGTCTCCCAGTCACCACCGGACTAACATACAACCGAACCAGGCCCATGGTAGCACTACCGAATCAAGGCCTCTCATCTACCACCGAATCAAACTCTTAACCCACCATCACCGGACCACAATACTACCGGACCAAGGCATTCCGGACCAACTTTGCCAGGCCAGATTGCACCAGCCCAGGCCCACCAGCAGCTATACACATCCAAGACCCCTGCCCCCAGCCTCACTCTATAAATAGAGGGGCAGGGGTACAACAATGACAGACAAGTTTGAGAGCTCAAGCACGGAAGGAACTTTCAAACAACTTTCATATACTTGTATACAAAGCTTTGTACTTGTAATCTGAAAGAAAAAGGAGAATAACATATAAAGTGGACGCAGGCACGTTCAGGCCGAACCACTATAAATATGTGTGTCTTTTACAGTTTAGTTTCTGCTTTTCATATATTTGCGCAAATCACCCAAATCACTAGAAACAACATAAAATCAACTAATTCATACGACTTGGAGGTGTTTGCCCATTTTTTGTGCAAACATTTTTGGTGCTTTCATTGAGAGTCGAGCTAGAAGCTACAGCTTCTCCTACTCAACCTTCTTCCTCACAGCGTCGCTCCTTGCTCCGATAACATGACTTCCAGGCAGAGGAGAGATGTTAACAAAGGAAAGAACGTCGCAACTAGCAGTATCCCAGATCCAGTGGCCCCAAATCAAGAGAATCATCCCGTTTTAACAGTAGTACCAGATGAAAATCAGGCAAATCCAACAGCCCCCGCCGCGGAACAACCAATTACTAGGGCAGATCTAGACAGGGTTGTGGCTGAAGTAACTAACCGCTTCGCATCTCAACAAGAAGCCTTGGTGGACCAACTCATGTCACGCCTAAGGGATGCTGAAGAATCCAACCGCAACACCGAATCATGGGGTGAGTCCCAATCTGGAGGATCTGGGAGGCGACAAAGACCTTTCTTCTTCGAAGAAGCTAACAACAGAAACAGCCATGGTGGGAGCCGAGCCCGGACTCAGCCCGAATTCCGACCCGAGGAAACACTTGGAACCAAACCCGACGGGGGAGGTGCCAAGCAGGGGTCGGATGTAGCTGAGTCTGTCATGCTACCTAACCATAAAAACACCAGTAGACGAGGCCGAGATGGAGTCCAGCCCGAAGTTGGACCCGAGGAAGCGCTGGGAACAGAACCCAGCAGGGGAAGATCAAGACAAGGGCCAACTATGGATGAGCCTAGCTTGCCCCCAGAAGACCAGAGGCAGCCTTTAGAGAATGTTAGGAGTGACAGACGATACTATCCTTACAGGTCATCTGGACGGAATCAATCCCGCAGAGAAGAACCAAACTCATTTTTGTCCGCTCCAAGTTCTGATGAAAGGATGGCGCGATTGTTCAGAGAGTGCGTCCAACGGGAGCAAAGCGATCGGGGGATAGGTGCTAGGGTAACCAACCCCTTCACCCGCAATATCGAAACTGCCATCACCCCCCGGGAATGGAAAATGCCAACGATGGAACCTTACAAGGGAACCTCTGACCCCATCGTACACTTACAGAGGTACACTCAGCATATGCTCATGAGCGGAGCAACAGAGGGAGTGTTGTGTAAATGCTTCCCACTATTCTTGGCAGATCTAGCTACCTCCTGGTTCTGCCACCTACCCCAAGGGTCCATCAGCTCATGGGAAATGTTGAAAGAAAAGTTCATCAGTCATTTCCGCATTCATGTGGAGCAACCCAAGGACGCTTATTCCTTATCTAATATCAAACGGAAACCCGGAGAGACAGTGCAACAATATCTAACCCGATTCAATGCCGCAGCGGCCGCAGTCCAAGATGCCGACGAGAAACTTATCCTAATGGCCCTCTGCAGTGGTGTACATCCGGTTACTAAATTTGCTAGAAGACTAACCAAGGAAAAACCAGCTACTTTACCTGATTTCTTCCATGAAGCTGGAAAGTATATGAGACTTGAAGACGCTGCCACTGAGAGGCAATCAGGGCAACAGGCTAAGACGGCTACAGACAGGGTCCCCGCTGCAGCAAAGGATATCCGAAGAAATGACTCTAGAGACAACGCTGGGGGCAAAAAGGGAGAAAAGAGCTTATATCGACCAGGGCCAAGATTTGACTCTTACACTCCTTTGAATGAAACAATCGAAAACATCTTCCTAGCCACTCAAGACGAAGTTAGATACAAGCGCCCCCCGCACAAGAAGGAGTCAGATAACGCAATCAAGTCCGGAAAGTTCTGCCGCTTCCACGAATCCCATGGACATGACACCAATGAATGCCACCATCTCCGGGACTTGATTGAAGAACACATCAGAAGGAAGAGACTGGAACGCTATGTAAAAGGCCAGAACAGGACTTCAACTCCTGCCAATGAGAATCCTGGACTACCCCCCCCCCTAAGAAGCAGGCGGAGGAAATCGCAACACCAACGGCTCTAGTCAAGAGAAGATAGTGGTCCACACCATATCAGGAGGACCGCACATCGCCGACAGAAGCTGGGCGGAGATGGAAAGATACGGCAAGTCACTTAGGAACGATGAAGGCTACGTTAATTCCGTAATGGAAGAGCGCCACCCAAAATGGAAAGAGAATGACGACATCACATTCAGTAGGCGTGACCTAGAGGGAAGACAGTACCCACACATGGATCCTATGGTCATCTCTGCTTGGTTCGGTCCAGCCAAAGTTTTCCAAATTTTAATAGACACTGGAAGCTCAGTAAATATCCTATTCAAGCATGCTTTCGACAAAATGAAGCTGTCAATGAAGGATGTGTCTCCCTGCAACAAACCACTACATGGTTTCACTGGAGATGCGAAGATGCCCCTCGGGCAACTGGACCTATTTGTTGAAATAGGAAGTCATCCCCGCTCCATTGTGCGAAAGCAAACATTTGTGCTAATAGAAAACCACTCGGCCTACAACGCCTTTTTGGGGAGACCGGCCTTGTCTGACTTCCAAATTGTCCTAGCCCCATGGTGCCTGAAGATGAAATTTCCAACAGATAACAGAATAGGAGAAATAAAGGGAGATCAAGACGCTGCTCGAGACTCCTATCCGGAAATATTTACAAAATGGCACACTGCCCGACAGGCGTAACGAAATCAAGAAAGTCTTATCCAACATCCATCAAGGAAGTTGCAGAGATCACACTGGAGGGCAGACTCTGGCAAAGAAGATACTCCGATATGGATATTACTGGGCCACTTTAAACAAAGATGCCTTGGACTTCGTCAAGAGATGCGACAGATGTCAGAAATTTGCCAAGATTCCTCGACTACCCACAAATGAGATTACTCAAATGACCAGCCCTTGGCCCTTTGCAGTATGGGGAATTGACTTGATTGGCGAACTGCCAATGGGCCGAGGCGGAGCCAAATATGCTATAGTGGCGGTTGACTATTTCACCAAATTGGTGGAGGCGGAACCTCTAAATAAAATATCTTCGGCAAAAGTTATCAACTTCTTGATCAAAAATATTCTGTGCAGGTACGGAGTCCCACTCAAGATCGTATCAGACAACAGACTTCAATTTGACAGGGAAGAATTCGCCGATTGGTGCCAAGAGCACGGAATTCACAAAAGCTTCTCATCTGTAGCTTATCCTCAAGCAAACGGACAAGTCGAAGCTGTCAACAAAATTCTCAAAACCTTAATCAAGAAGAAACTTGAAAAGTCGAAAGGCGCTTGGGTGGACGAACTTCCTACGGCACTTTGGGCCTATCGCACATCTTACAGGACTTCAACAGGGCATACTCCTTTCTCTTTGGCATACGGATCAGAGGCCATGCTCCCAGTCGAAACTATAGTGCCCTCTCACCGTAGGATCCACTACAACCCGGAAGAGAACGAAGAACTCCTCCTCATGTCTTTGGATCTAATTGAGGAGAGAAGAAACGATGCAGCACTCAAAGCAGCAGCTCATAAGAAAAAAGTTACAGCACAATACAACTCCAAAGTCAAGCACCGCAACTTAGAAGAAGGAGATCTTGTCCTCAAGCGGATCTTCCCACGCCCCGGAGCGCTAGATCCAATCTGGGACGGACCCTACGTAATTCATAAAGATCTCCGCAACGGAGCCTATATTTTGTCAACAGTGGACGGAGAGGTGTTCCAAAGGGCATGGAACATCCAACACCTCCGTCGATACTTTTCTTAACTTGTACTGACCATATGAAGTGAATAAACAAAGAGAATCAGTGGATGTAGGCATTTTCGTGCCGAACCACTTTAAAAATCTTGTCTCTTTTTAACTTGTTCCTTTATATCTTGGCTACTCGTTAAGCTTTATCCTTTTCTGTTGAACAAAATCATGTATAACGACATTTCCACACTGGAACTTCATGGCGCAACCTCACCTGGACAAGACTCAACAGGTACTATGCGATTCTATGCACTCGCCAATGAGACACTTTTGGTCCAGCATCCCTCTGCTACGGGTTAACTCATTGCTCGCGACTGCCCTCAAAGCCAACTGTAATGAGCCGATTATAAGCCATCAAGAAGGCTGACTATAGCCGATGGCAGCTCATTACGGCGTTCGGCTCGCCGGCAACTGTGAACCTACTTTAAGCCCCAACATAAGGTGTGGCCAGCCATGGGTAGTTCACGGTTGACGATCGGCACCCACGCTAGCCGGACACAGTAAATCGAATAATACCCATGATTAAGGGCCATAATGGCTCGGGTAGTTACTGTGCGCGATCTCGGCTCCGATATGTCTTAAGTGCGGCTGTGGTAAAAAAGATAAACTCCCCGCGGAGGCGTAAGATGGGTGACAAATGTCTCCAAGACCCACAGCTAGGGAAAGTGACCACAAAACCCGTTTGCTACGAACTTAAGCATATCGACGGCCTTCCGTGACTGGAAGTTTTACTTTTCCTATATTTCCATTCCATTTAAATATTTTTCTTGTATGCTGCATAACAGTCCCCAAAGTACAGGACACTAAATAGGAGGCATTCGCTCGCGAGAATCTGAGCCCGCAAACTGGGTGACAAGGCACTCAGCCACATCCATGGTTAATTACACAAGATGTCCAAAGCTGCCCCCTGCAACCAGAACATGAAGGGCGGTACTCTTTTCTCTTGTACATAATCATGTAGCTATGACTTATTCATAACATTGCAAAACATGAGATTATATTTCAAGCAAAAGCTTAACATCGAACACAATCAAATCACAGGCATATGCATAACTATGTTTTTTTTGTGTACAGCACTTCAAAATAATAACAGCATTCAAAATATAACAGAATCAACTTATGTTAAAGCTTACATAAAGACGTTCCGTAACATAATTACAACTTAAGAGTACATTAATGTTTTGAACTAGCATGTACAGGAATGTCAAGCAGACCAAATAAAATAACCAACTGCACCAGTGCTCCACCCTCGTCCTACCAGCTCTTCAAATCAACTTGACTGCAGGTCGGAGCTCCCAGCATGATGACCAGAGGTCCCGCTTGCCCAATTCAAAAGAGAATCCATCAATAACCACGAAAGATAAGCAATCAAATCATGAAAATATTAAAAGGGAAGACTTACCAGCGTCTGCTCCCTGGTCTTCATCCTCCAGTTGCACACCCACTTCCTCGGCGGCGAGTAGCCTCATGCCTTCCTTCACCGCCGCCTTCTCCTCCTTGGTGAACTGTGCGGTAACCACATCCATTCTGAAGGCCATGCCACCCTCTTTATCCGCTTCAGCCTTGGCTTCCTCCAAAGCCCGGAGATATATCCTAGCCATAACCCGGGGATAATCGTCCATCCAGGACAGGTTGCCCTGCCTCCAAGTACGGAAATACATGTCCTGGAGCATCTCGTCCATCATCCCCTCGTTCTCCTCAAACTCTTTCATCCGGGCCTCAGAAGCCGACAGCTTAGCGATGGCAACATCCCTCTCCGATCGATATCTCAAGCGGTCAGCCTAGAGAGACCTCCTCATTTCCTCCATCTCTTCCTTTAGCCTGGCCTGAGCAAGCTCTGCGGCCTCAAGCCTCCCAGATAACTCCTTTACCTGCTCGAGATCCGCCCTCCGAACCTCATCCACCGTAGCAATGGCTATGACAATCCTCTCCTTGTAGGTGACCTCCATCTTTCGTAGTTCTGCCCTACTAGCCTCTTCCATAGTCTCCTTCAACCGCCTGGAGGTTGCCTCGTGCTGAGAAATATGAATGGCTTGATCGGCAAGCTGTTTGGCCTGATCAGCAACCTTTAGCCGCAACCGAATATTAGCACTCCCAATCTCCTCTCCAGCCTTGACCAGACGGGCATGATGCCCCATCAACTTCCTGGTCTCCTCCGCGACCCGATCAATATTAACCTTGGCTTCGTCCCCCATGGTAACCATCCGAGTAGTAAGCAAATCGAGGTCTAAGGACTTAGCCTCATCAAGCACCCGTACCATGGGATTGCGAGGAAGAAGATGCTCGCCTGTGGCCTCGTCAAAAGAGATATCCTGAAAGCTCGGGTCCAGATCTGGATGGCCGGCAAATGGGTTGCGAACCAAACAAGGATGGTCTATCGGGGTGACGGTTGGATTTTCGGACGGATGTGGGGAAGACATAAGCTCAGTATCCTCCTCAGTAATATCATGGATAGGCTGGGCTGGAGGCTGAGGGCCAGGTGAAGGTTCAAACGAAGATCGGCCCCTCTTTCTCTTTTGCATATCTTCTTCAATAACTCCGAGAAGAGGGCGATATCTGACCACATCTCCAGGACGGCTAGCTGACGGCTTTGATTTGGCGGAAGCTTTGAGTAACTTATACTGTTCAAGGCGATGCCGAATATCTGATGTCTTGGCCACCTTACCCATTCCTGGAATAAAAACCAAGTGTTACAAGCATGCATGAAGCTATGACTCAAGAAACGTGTGAAGTTAAAAGAAGGAGTTAAGAATTCACCTTGAACCGCCGGAGTTGCCTTAGCTGAAATACTCTCAGAAGATAGGCTCGCACCGGACCCGGCCTTATCAGACCTCTTCGATTTCTCCACCAAGGCTGATCCTTCCTCCAACCCCTCAAAAGCCTGGCGGAAGGCATCATCCGTCCACTCTTGAATCTCACCTGCTTGCCCAGGAGGCAAAGCCCCGGCGCCATCACCACCACCATCACCTTCTCTATCGTCTCCGCTCTCTGTCTCTCCTCCTACATCGCCTCCTTCGCCTTCACCTCTATCCTCCTCCACGTCTTCCTCCCCCGGAGTCATTGGGCACATGCTAGGGGAAGGGCCGTCGGACTTCTTGAGCTTCTTACCTCTGACAACTGGAGGTTTTGTAAAAGGCCTCATATTGCTGCTCTTCGTAGTATCCCCATCTTTAGCTTTAGCAGCCCTTTCCTCGGCTGTATCTCTCTGCTTAACCACGGATTGACGTGGCAGAATCAGGTTGTGCTACAGGAGAGTGGCATTCCTGATTAGGTAAGAAGCCGACCTGTCCCTTCCAGAGATAGCCTCTATCTCCGCGGCCATCTGTACCAGGCGATCATTCTCCACGACCGCAAAGCCACCTGTCGCTAGAGAAATAAAAGCATATAAGAAGAAGCATTGCAGTCGGGACAAAGAAATTACAAGTGGAATTCAACTTACAGCCAGAAGTGAAGAGGCGAAAAGAAACGGAGTCATCCTTGACGAAGAACCATTCCTTCTTAAACATGGTAAACTTCGAGTATAAGTCCAAGACCGGCTTGAAGGACACGGCCGACTCTAAACTAATGTACGGAGACCCCTTCTTGTAGCCGCTCAAATTATATAGATATCGGATTTCCCGGTTAGAAGGGGGGCGCCCATATCTCCTCTGGAAGATAACAAATAGACACACTAAGATGGCATAGGAGTTGGGCTGAAGCTGAAAAGGAGCCACTTTCAGGTAAGTAATGAAGCTGACTATCCATGCATTGATCGGAGGAATGGCCCTGCACATGCAATGGTATCGGCTATATGCGAAATATCCTTCAGGAGGATTGTATGGCATCACTCCGTCCCCCGGCAACAGCATAAGTGATCTATCAATCCCAAAGAAGCGGGATATAACATCAAGCTGCTCCTCTCTGAGAGAGCTAGGAAAGCAGTCAGGAGGAGAATTCAAGAGCTCCGAGGACCATATCCGTCCACTAATGACCTCGGGGCAGGTCCCTGTCGAGCTGGTCCTGGCTGGGCAGGGGGCACAACGGGAGGCTCACTTCGGTCCGTGGATTTTCTCTTATATGATCATGTTTCCACTCTGTGAGACATTATCTGCATCACCGGAAAGACATATTGTTAGAAAAAGGAATATGAAAATGTAAATGAACAAGTACATGCAGCCTGGAGTTTCATTCACGATTCAAAACACAAAAGGACATTCGGCACTCAAATTCCCTATCCCATTCGGTAAAAAATTGTATATATAAGTCCATTCGGCACATAGACTCCACGAGTTCATCCGGTTGGTCAGGACCCTAAGTCCATTCGATAAAAACATATTCGGCAAAAACGGATCTCACCTGGTTCGGCAAAGATAGGAATCTGGTTCGGCTAACACGTTTGATTCGGCGATGGTAAAAGTTTGGCTCGGCAAGGACAAAGGTATGGTTCGGCTGGTAAGGAATAACGAAGGCCTCAGAGCCATATTTATAGGAAAAATATAAACTACCGGATCCATTGGATCGGCACACAGAACCGAACGAGGATGTCCAAGCTAAAAACAAAGCACGACATGTGCCATGCACATGCCCTACTTTGGGGGGCAAGTGTTGGGTATGTTTCGGCCAGTCCAACCTCCTGCCGAACCAACACCTTCTCCCTCTCCCTGCCGAACCAAACCATCTAACCACCGAACCAAAGCCATTTCCAACTACTGTCGAACCAACACCAATCAAGCCCACACCGAACCAATCCCATCACCCAGTCATCACCGAACCAATCCTGTCTCCCAGTCACCACCGGACTAACATACAATCGAACCAGGCCCATGGTAGCACTACTGAATCAAGGCCTCTCATCTACCACCGAATCAAACTCTCAACCCACCATCACCGGACCACAATACTACCGGACCAAGGCATTCCGGACCAACTTTGCCAAGCCAGATTGCACCAGCCCAGGCCCACCAGCAGCTATACACATCCAAGACCCCTGCCCCCAGCCTCACTCTATAAATAGAGGGGCGGGGTACAACAATGGCAGACAAGTTTGAGAGCTCAAGCACGGAAGGAACTTTCAAACAACTTTCATATACTTGTATACAAAGCTTTGTACTTGTAATCTGAAAGAAAAAGGAGAATAACATATAAAGTGGACGTAGGCACGTTCTGGCCGAACCACTATAAATCTGTGTGTCTTTTACAGTTTAGTCCCTGCTTTTCATATATTTGCGTAAATCACCCAAATCACTAGAAACAACATAAAATCAACTAATTCATACGACTTGGAGGTGTTTGCCCATTTTTTGTGCAAACATATCTAGACTATCAAAACATGATCTAGTAAGACGTCTCTCTACAATGAATTTTAAAGTAGTTAGTCTATATGATGCATGTCAATTAGGAAAACTTAGAAAAAGTTCTTTTAAATTAAAAGATATGATTTCAACTTCAAAACCTCTTGAATTACTTCACCTTGATTTATTTGATCCATCTCAAATTCTGTCAATAAATCATAGTAGATAAGTTTTTGTTAGTGTAGATGATTATTCTAGATTTACATGGATAATATTTTTGAAACATAAAAGTGATACTTTTGAATGTTTTAAGAGTTTACAAAAAGGATTCAAAATCAATTTTCTCTTAAAATTACAACCATTCATAGTGATCATGGTGGTGAATTTGAAAATGAAAAGTTTGAAGAATTCTACAATAAAAAGGGAATAACTCATAATTTTTCATTTCCAAGAACTCCACAACAAAAAGAAGTAGTAGAATGTAAAAGTAGGACGGTTCAAGAGTGTGCGAGAACCATGCTTTCAAATAGTAAATTACCAAAGTATTTTTGGGCAGAAGTAGTTGCTAACGCCTGTTATATTTTAAATAGAATTTTTATTAGACCTTTAAATGATAAGACATCCTATGAACTTCTTAATAGAAAGAAACCTAAAGTATCTTGTTTTAGAATTTTTGGAAGTAAATGTTTTATTTTAGATACGAAAGATAACTTAGATAAATTTGATCCTAAATCCGACAAAGGTATCTTTATTGGATATTCTAATAAAACTAAAGCGTACAGAGTATTTAATTTAAGAACTAACAACATCGGAGAAACAATGCATGTTTTGTTCGATGAAAATCTCAAAAATTTTGAAGATACAAATGATGAAGAGGATTTAATCGCTCAAAATCAAGAGTCTACTGAAACTTATAATGAAATTAATCATCCTAATAAAAGGAGTAAACTTTTAAAAGATCACCCTATTGAAAAATATACTAGGAGATATGCAATTTGTTGTTAAAACTAGAAATCAACTAAGTCAAATGGGTAATATAGCTTTTATATCAACTATTAAACCAAAGAATCCAAAAGAAGCATCAATTGATGACTCATGGATTTTGGCTATGCAAGAAGAATTAAATCAATTCACTAGAAATGATGTTTGGGAACTTGTTCCTAGACCTGAGAATAAAACTATAATTGGAACTAAATGGTTTATAAAAATAAAATGAATGAACAAGGAGAGGTAGTTAGAAATAAAGCCCGATTAGTCGCTCAAGGTTTTCGTCAAGAAGAAGGAATAGATTTTGATGAAACCTTTGCTCCCGTAGCAAGATTAGAAGCCATTAGGATTCTACTTGCTTTTGCAAATCATAATAATTTCAAACTATTTCAAATGGATGTTAAAAGTGCCTTTTTAAATGGATTTGTAAAAGAGGAAGTATATGTTAAACAACCACCACTTTTTGAAAACGAAAAATTACCAAATCATGTTTACAAACTTAAGAAAGCTTTATACAGTCTAAAACAAGCTCCTAGAGCCTGGTATGATAGACTAAGATCTTACTTATTATAATCAAATTTTGAAATTGGTAAAGTAGATAATACTCTTTTTATTAAAAGAAATAAAAATGACATTCAACAATTACAAGTTTACATAGATGATATCATTTTTGGATCAACTAACTTTGAAATGAATAAAGAATTTTCTAAAATAATGACAAAAGAGTTTTAGATGAGTCATATGGGGTGAATTAAACTTCTTTTTAGGATTACAAATAAAACAATTAGATAATGGTATCTTTATTAGTCAAGAAAAATATGCTAAAGACCTAATTAATAAATTTGGTTTGACTACTGCGAGTGGAAAATCCACTCCCACAGCAACCAATGAGTACCTTAGTAAAGAAGATCTCTCGAAAGATGTAGATTAAAAGTTATATAGAGGAATGATTGGATCACTACTCTATATTACTGCTAGTAGACCTGAGATCATGCATAATGTTTGTCTCTGTGCAAGATATCAATCCCAACCTAAAGAGACCCAATTAAAAGCCGTAAAATGTATCATAAGATATGTTAAACACACTTCTGACTATGGCTTATTTTACCCTAAAAATGATTCTTTTGACTTAATATCTTTCTGTGATGCTGATTATACTGGTTGTAAATCGGACCGAAAAAGTACAAGTGGAACTTGTCACTTTTTGGGGCATTCTCTGATTTCCTGGTTTAGTAAAAAGCAAACCACAGTTTCTGTATCAACAACTGAAGTAGAATATATTTCTGCTGCTTTGGCTTGTTCTCAAGTAATATATATGTGTTGAATATGCGACTCTATGATTTTGTTTGATGACAATATATATATTCATTTAAATGTATTTGTTAATGTACTATTATATTTTTCACATAATTAAATATATATTTTTCTGAATAAAATAAATAACACAGAATTTGAATTCAAACAGATATTTTATTCAAACAAATATTTGTTACAATTTTGAAAAGTACAAATTCAAGCTCTCACTATACATATACAACTTTGATTACATTACAATTTCAATCACATCACATTTCAATTTACATAATTGCCCTCATTACATATCGCTCATTCACCCGTATTTATCTTCAACTTTATTCCAGATAGAATCCACCATCTAACTAATCTGCAAAAATAAATATTGACGCGGTAAAATTGAAAAGGAAATATTTTTTGCAGTATAAATTAAAATGTGAATTTTGAAAATAATATTTGCCTCGGTTATTTGGGTTATTCGTCATCATTTAAATTTGAATTCGTCATACACGAACAGCCTGTGACATGCACAGTGTATCACTGTACATGCCACAAGACCGTGCACACTGATATATACACTTGATAAATCTACAGGGACAGGTGAGCACAAGGTCAAACCCAATTAAAAGCCGGGTTCAACTCAAGTGAAACATAAATAAAATCACAACACAAGCATAAGGTCAAACCCGAGCAATAAGCTAGACTCAACACAAGTGCAGACCAAATTTCAAGTCGTACATCATGAAACCACAGTGCATAGCAACCATCAAGTGAACAAGAACAGAGTACATAGTGACAATACTGTGACAATTCAACAATACACACATACAAATGAAAGCAGCCGTATACATGTTCGAACAAAGCATAGTTCAAAGCAATGCCAAAGTCGAGTATGCTACAGAACAATCATGCCAAAGTTTAGCATCAAGTCAGAGCCAAAGTGGTAAAGGCTAAAATTGAACAACGAAGTCATGCAGCAGTTTAAAATCAATGCATCAAGATAAATCAGTGAGTATGTTACAGGGACGAACATAGTCTCGACCAAAGACAAGCTAACCAGACAGCATGTAGACATCAAGCGAATAGAGGCAAAGCTCAAACACACATACATTTATGTACGAATACACACACGAATGGATATAAATGCACTGACTCGAGTGAAACAGTGAAATAACAATGGTGCAACAACATACATATATTTATGTATGATCACATATGTATCTACACCGTACAACAAGCACATAGCATCGTCAATGAAACAAGCAACAGTGCAGATGACCAAAGGAGTAAATTAAACAGCAAAAGAAGTATGGTAAAGCAACTAAACTACAACAACTCAAGTGCACATGAAAATGAAACCAGAGCTTATATGTAAACAGTTCAAAGTCGAACATTTTTACGTAGCAGTTTCGAACAAAGACGGTGCTTTTACAAAAGTATCAACTGGTCGAAGTCAAAAAGCAACTATCAATTACAGTTTCAAAGTGGTCGAAATCATGGATTAACAGTTTCAAACCAAATCAGTGACAAAGACACAGAGAAGAACCAGATTATCAAAAATTCCAAAATGGTCGAGCATTGAAAATGCTACAGTATATTTAACAGTTTTATCAAAGCCGAAGTTCAAACCAAAATCAACACCGTGGTAGTCAAGAAATTGAAATCAACACCGTGCCAATCAAGAAATCATAAATATATGAAATCGATAAAGTCAGAATCAATCTCAAGCATCCAAGCAACATCTACCGGCCGAGCAAGAGAAATTAACGAATTCAAATGATTATATACGAACGAGAAAATAGGGATTCGAACCCTATATAAGCAAGCAACATCATCGGCAATTATGCATAGAGTTCAAGTATTCAAACCAGAGAGAAAAAGCATAAATTACATACCGGAATCAAAGTCGAAATCAATCAAATAGAAGCAGCAGAAAGCATCTCAAGAGACGATCAATCGATAGAGCAAGGAAATCGAAATCAATTACTCCATCGACCTAATTAAAGTCGGTGTCTTCAAATTTGTTCAAAACCCTAATTTTTAATCAGAGAGGTACGGAGGAGAACGAGCAATAGGAAGCCACCATTTTTCACAAGGAAGCGGACCGATAAAATAAAGGGAATAATATTTCACTTAACAACAAATTACGTCGGCCTTTACTTTTGTGTTGGTTTATAATAAAAAGGCTTATAATTAGGGTTTTGTTTTTTTTAAATTGTGTTTAAATTGTATTTTCCAATTTAGACCGTTGTAATTTCTAGTCGTGTGACCAGGGGACAAACTACGTGGCGTAGTTTGAGAATTCGCAACTCAATGGCTGAGTTGTGGCAGGGTTTTGAGCGTAGAGTTAGGTTAGTTAATAGCGGGTGTCGCGAGTTTACGTGTGTAAGCGTGTGACTACTTAATTTCTAGTAGAAACCTTGCAGGCAGCACGTAGGCAGGTTTTTGCCAAAGCTGGGTAAATTCTGTGTCGTTTTATTTCTGCATTTATTCTGCTATTATCCGTGCTGCTATTATTTTGATATATCTGTGTTGAAATTATTTTATAAGCTTCTGCAATAATATTTATAATTAACAGTGTCACACTATTCACCCTCTCTCTAGGGTAAAATCGATCCTACAAGTGGTATCAGAGCTTGGAATAGAAGTCAAATTTTGTTTTTAAAAAAATTCGATTTTTTTTCAAAAATCAATTTTTGTTTTAAAAAATTGAATTTTTAAAATGGCTCTTTTAATAATGCTTTTGCGAAGGGTCAGTCCATAGTTAGACCACCAATGTTAAATGGTGAATTTGCTTATTGGAAAAATAGGATGGAAATTTTTCTGAAAACCATTGACGCTTGGGATATTGTTGAGACAGGGTATAAAGCACCGACTATAATTGTAAATAATCAGGAAATAAATAAACCAAATGATCAATGGACAGAACTAGAAAATAAATTACAAAATGCTAACGCTAAAGCTATGAATTCTATTATCTGTTCATTGGATCAATTTGAATTTAATCGTGTCTCACATTGTCTACCTGCGCAGGAATTATGGCATACACTCGAAGTGACTGACGAAGGAACATCTCAAGTCAAATAATCTCGTCTTGCCATGCTAAGTAGCGAATACGAGAATTTCACAATGGAGAAGGAAGAAAATGTCAAAGAAATGTAGGGACGGCTTTCCAGTATCGTATACAAATCAAAGGCTCTTGGAAAATCATATACAGAATTGGAGATAGTCCGAAAAATCCTCAGAGTCCATCCATAAATTTTGAAGCCAAAGTAACTACCATTCAAGAATCAAAATATTTGAAACAAATGAAAGTCGAAGAACTCATCGAAAATCTCACCACTTACGAGCTAGAGATGTAATTCAAGGAAGAGCGTGAAGGAGGAGACACTCGAAAGAAATCAATAGCTCTTAAAGGGACAACTGATAGTGAAGATGATGATGATGGTGAAGCAGAACTACCACTATTGATAAGAAGATTCAAAAGGTGGAATCGCAAATATGGCAATCCGGCCAAAAATCATCAAGTAAAGAGTAGATTAAACAAAGCACTAGACAACCCAGAAGAGCAGAAAATTATTTGTTACAAATGCAATAAACCCGGTCATATCAAGCCAAACTGTCCCCAAAATCGACTTAGCCAAGGAAAGAAAATGAAAAGGAGAAGTTTTGCAGCTACTTGGGATGAAAGCGACGAAGATGGAAGTGATAACACTGCCAGTGAGAGTGAAAAAGAAAATTTGTGTCTTCATGGTGAAATAACTGACAGTGATGATGACGAGCCAAGTGAGGTATCAAAACTTACTCATTTAGAATTACTTATATATTTTCACGAGGTCAATGGGTGCTTTGAACGACTTAGGTAGAAATATGCTAAAACTGAATCACAAAGAGATAGTTTGATTGAAGTAAATGATCAACTTGAACAATTAGTTAAATACTATCAAAATAAGTGCCCTAAGTGTAACAAGTGTCTATTGTTTGAAGAAGAAATTAAAAAAATTAGAAATTAATATAAAATTACTTGAAAATAAAATTTTGATTTTGAAAGAGAGTGAAAATACAAGAAGAGAAAATTCTATTAAAAGGTGTACAAATTTTTAAACGAAAATGAATCTCTCAAAACACAAGTCCAAAAACTATCAACGACTTTAGGTAAATTTTCAAAAAGTGAGAAATCGTTGAACATGCTATTAGGAAAACAAACTGTTAATACATTTAGACAAGGACTTGGGTATAAATCTAAAAATGTTAGAAACAAGATTAATCAAGTAAATTCAATGTGCACAATTTGTAGAAAATTTGGGCACAATCAAAACAATTGCTGGTATAGACCCTAACACGTGAAAACGATTCCAAGTTGGGTTCCAAAAGGCACAAATATAAAATCTCTCAAAGTTAAACAAATTTGGGGGCCAAAAGGAACATATATAAATAGTTTTGGGTCTCCACAAAATTACTTTTCAAAATCAATTACCACTAACAATCATGGACCTATAAAAACAAATAGGTCACTAAACTCTCTTCTTGTGTAGGTATGCTGGTAGGCTAAGGAATAACAGCAATGGTACTTGGATTCTGGCTGTTCTAGGCACATGACAGGCGATAAATCAAAGTTCCTTAGCCTAGAAAAGTACAGAGGTGGCAGAGTCACAATGGGTAACAATGACAAGTGTAGAATTGTCGGTAAAGGTAAAGTAGGTAACAACACATTTACCTTAAATGACGTACTATATGTTGATAATGTGCACCACAATTTGATATCAATCAGCCAGCTATGTGATAAAGGTATGAATGTTATTTTTGATTCTGACTTTTGTAAAATTGTTGATAAATCATCAAAAGAAATCTTATTTTCAGGTAGGTGGAAAGATAATATATATTCTTTATCTTTTGATGTTCTCACCCTTTCAAATTGTTGGTAGCTAAGGATATAGAAGTAAATTTATGGCATAGACGATTAGGGCATGCTAGCATGAATTTGTTAAACAAATTAAAAAGGAAAATTTTGGTAAGAGGGTTACCATCACATGATTTCGAAACAGAAAATTTATGTAAAGCGTGTATCTTGGGAAAACTTAAAAAATCATCGTTCCATGCCAAAAACAATGTAAGCACTTTCAGAGTTCTTGAACTAGTTCATATGGATCTATTTGGACCTAACGACATTGCTAGCTTAGGTGGAAAGAAATATTGCTTTGTGTTAGTTGATGATTACTCAAGATATACATGGGTATATTTCTTGTCTAAAAAATCAGAAACTTTTTCATACTTCACAAAATTCACAAAATTAGTTCAAAATGAAAAAGGAGTTCCTATTATTTCATTAAGAAATGATCATGGTGGAGAATTTGAAAATTATGAATTTGAAAACTTTTGTGATGAAAATGGATTTAAACAAGAATTTTCTGCACCACGTACTCCACAACAAAATGGAGTAGTTGAGAGAAAGAATCGTACATTGCAAGAGTTGGCTAGGTCTATGATAAATGAGTATGAGCTACCTTTGCATTTTTGGGCAGAAGCAGTAAATGTAGCTTGTTATGTAATGAATAGAGTTATGATTAGACCGGTTCTTAACATAACACCCTATGAGGTATGGTTCAAAAATAAACCAAACATTGCTTACTTCAAAGTATTTGGGTTTCCGTGCCATATTCTCAATACAAGTGATCAATTAGGAAAATTCGAAGCAAAAGTCGATGAAGGCATATTCATGGGATACTCTTCTAGAAGCAAAGCTTATAGAGTCTACAACAAAAGGAATAAAACAATTATGGAGTCAATCAATGTGAAGTTTGATGAAGGCATTAATGAACAAGAAATGGTCAAAAGCAATGTTGAAGAGGATAACGAAAAAGGTGAGAATGAAAAACCAAATGAAACTGCAACAACAAAAGAAGTCCGAAGGAATCTAGATCCAGAGAGATTGAAATTCAAAGCAGATCATCCTCCAGAATTGATAATAGAAAATCCTATCACAGGTGTTCAAACTTGTTCCTCCTTTAGAAATCTGTGTGATCTGTATCTATATAGTGGATTTATTTCAGAAATGGAACCCAAAGACATAGATACAGCTCTTAATGATGAAAACTGGTTTATGGCTATGCAAGAAGAGCTAAATCAATTTAAGGGAAATGATGTTTCGAGTCTAGCTCCTAGACCTAAGGATTGTCCAATCGTAGGAACAAAATGGATTTTTAAAAATAAATATGATGAATCTGGAAATGTGATAAGAAATAAAGCTAGATTAGTCGCTAAAGGATATAATCAAATTGAAGGAGTTGACTTTGATGAAACTTTTTCCCCAGTGGCTAGACTAGAATCAATTAGGATGTTGTTAGCTTTTGCTTGCTACAAAGGATTTAAATTAAGACAAATGGATATTAAAAGTGCTTTTCTTAACGGAATTTTAAAAGAAGATGTATTTTTGAACAACCTGTAGGCTTTGAAAGTCATGAATATCCTAACCATGTATATAAGCTTAAAAAGGCATTATATGGATTAAAACAAGCTCCTAGAGTTTGGTATGAATGCCTTAGTACTTGTCTTCTTGAAAATGGGTTCAAAAAGGGCTGTGTAGACACCACAATATTTCTGTTGCATGAAAACGATGATCTTTTGATTGTTCAAATATATGTTGATGACATCATTTATGGTGCTACTAACAATTTGTTGCATGATAAATTTGAAAAAGTTATGCAGGAAAAGTTTGAAATGAGCTTGATTGGAGAGTAAAAATTCTTTTTAGGATTTCAAGTCAAACAAAGTGATAAAGGTACATTCATTTCTCAAACAAAATATATTAGGGAACTTGTCAACAAATTTGGATTAAAAGATGCTAAACCAGCAAGAACCCCCATGAGCGCAACAATTAAACTTGACAATGATGAAAAAGGTAAGGCAGTTGATCAAAAGCAATATAGAGGTATGATTGGATCACTCCTTTATCTTACCGCTTCTAGACCTGACATCATGTTTTCTATCTGCTTGTGTGCACGATTTTAATCTAACCCAAAAGAATCTCATTTAAAAGCCGTTAAAAGAATTATAAAATATTTGTGGCACACCCTACGGTTTGGTCTTTGGTATCCAACAAATGATAATTTTGAATTAAAAGGATTTTCAGATGCGGACTATGCTGGAAGTCTAGTTGGTAGAAAAAGTACTAGTGGTGCACGCTTTATGTTAGGACATTCATTAGTTGCATGGTCAAGTAGAAAACAGAATTGTATTGCATTATCCACCACAGAGGCAGAGCATATTGCTCTGAGTGGTTGCTCTGCTCAAATCTTATGGATGATACAAACTTTGCATGACTATGGTCTAAATTTTAAACGTGTATCACTAATGTGTGATAACAAAAGCGCAATTGATCTCACAAATAATCCTGTACATCACTCACGAACAAAACATATAGATGTTAGACATCATTTTATTAGAGATCATATTTCCAAGGAAAATATCTATATAAATTTCATTTCAACAATTCTCAATTGGCAAACATTTTTACAAAACCCCTACCAGAAAATAGTTTTTGTAAACTACGCCTCAGCTTAGGTGTTTTAGAAATTTGATTTTCTACTTATTTAACATTTTTTTCTCCCTACTAATTATCGAAAAAGTAAATAGTACTTGAAAAAGTGATGAGTGTTGATATTAAACATATATTAAAACTCAAGACGGTATAATTAATAAATTTCTTTAGAAATTTAAATAGGAGTTATAAAAACTCTTTATTAATAAATATTCCATAACCATTTCTATCTCTATCATATTTCTATCGACCATCACTCATCATAATCCTTTATAGTATGTCAATATGTGGTGATTTAAACAGGAATCATTCGTTTTTCATTTTATATTAATAAATTATTATTATTATTATTATTATTATTATTATTATTATTAAATTAATAATCCAAAGTATTCACTCTTATTTAAAAGTCCTAACGGTTATGCATGGGTGAACTACTTGGAATTTTTGACTATGTGCTTCCATGCTCATTTAAAAGTCCTAACGGTTATGCATGTATGGAATGCATATCAAAATTGATTTATAAACAAGTTGATTCTAATCCCATTTAAAAGTCCTTAAGGTTATGCGTGGTTAGAAGAAACTTGAATTCATTTTTTTAAATAAAACAAAAATGGAATACTACTAATCTCATTTAAAAGCCCTAACGGTTATGCATGGTTAGTAGATATTCAAATTTCTGATATAAATATACCACAAATAGACACAACTATATGGTTTTATGTAATGACATCATCACTATCATTCTAAAGTGGAATATGCTTCAAACAAAGTATTTATGATTTTTGTTTGATTTTTGTTGAAATATAATATTTATATTCGATTGAGTTTTAATGTTGTATTAATATCTATCACTTTATCTCTATTTTTCTAACACTATTACTCTTTTGCTGATAACAAAAGGGGGAGAGAAAAGTTAAGATTTTATCAAATAAAATCAAGTAAAGGTCAATTTTTTTTGCATCTAGGCTCATTTGCATTATATGCATATATGAGGGAGGGCTTTGTGTAGAGAGAGAGCATTCAAATAGGGGAAGCAAAATGAATGATCAAATACATTTAACATATTCAAAATCTTAAATATATGTTTGTTATCATCAAAAGGGGGAGATTGTTGAATATGCGACTATATGATTTTTGTTTGATGATAATAAACATATATATACATATATTCATTTAAATGTATTTGTTAATGTACTATTATATTTTTCACATAATTAAATATATATTTGCTTAATAAAATAAATAACACAGAATTTGAATTCAAATAGATATTTTATTCAAACAAATATTTATTACAATTTTGAATAGTACAAATTCAAGCTCTCACTATACATATATAACTTTGATTACATTACAATTTCAATCACATCACATTTCAGTTTACCTAATTGTCCTCACTACATATCGCTCATTCACTCGTATTTATCTTCAACTTTATTCCAAATTGAATCCAGCATCTGAGCAATCTGCAAAAATAAATATTGATGCAGTAAAATTGAAAAGGAAATATTTTTTGCAGTATAAAATAAAATATGAATTTTGAAAATAATATTTGCCTCGGTTATTTGGGTTGTTCGTCATCATTTAAATTTGAATTCATCATACACGAACAACTTATGACATGCACAGTGTATCATTGTACATGCCACAAGGCCGTGCACACTGATATATACACTTGATAAATCTACAGGGACAGGTGAGCACAAGGTCAAACCTAATTAAAAGCCGGGTTCAACTTAGGTGAAGCATAAATAATATCACAGCACGAGCACAAGGTCAAACCCGAGCTATAAGCTGGACTCAACACAAGTGCAGACCAAATTTCTAGTCATACATCATGAAACCACAGTGCACAACAACCATCAAGTGAACAAGAACAGAGTACGCAGTGACAATACGGTGAAAATTCAACAATACACACATACAAATGAAAGCAGTCATATACATGTTCGAACAAAGCACAGTTCAAAGCAATGCCAAAGTCGAGTATGCTACAGAACAATCATGCCAAAGTTTAGCATCATGTCAGAGCCAAAGTGGTCAAGGCTAAAATTGAACAATGAAGTCATGCAGTAGTTTCAAATCAATGCATCAGGATAAATCAGTGAGTATGCTACAGGGACGAACACAGTCTCGACCAAAGACCAGCTAACCAGATAGTATGTAGACATCAAGCGAGTAGAGGCAAAGCTCAAACACACATATATTTATATACGAACACACACATGAATGGATATAAATGCACAGACTCAAGTGAAACAATGAAACAACAATGGTGCAGCAACATACATATATTTATGTATGATCACATATGTATCTACATAGTACAACAAGCACATAGCATCGTCAATGAAACAAGCAACAGTGCAGATGACCAAAGGAGTAAATTAAACAACAAAAGAAGTATGGTAAAGCAACTAAACTACAACAACTCAAGTGAAACAAAGATCAAGTTAAACTGCACATGAAAATGAAACCAGAGCTCATATGCAAATAGTTCAAAGTTGAACATATTTACGTAGCAGTTTCGAACAAAGACAGTGCTTTTACAAAAGTGTCAACTGGTCGAAGTCAAAAAGCAACTATTAATTATAGTTTCAAAGTGGTCGAAATCTTGGATCAACAGTTTCAAACCAAATCAGTGACGAAGACACAGAGAAGAACCAGATTATCAAAAATTCCAAAATGGCCGAGCATTGAAAATGCTACAGTATATTTAACAGTTTTATCAAAGCCGAAGTTCAAACGAAATCAACACCATGGTAGTCAAGAAATCGAAATCAACACCATGTCAATCAAGAAATCATAAATATACGAAATTGATAAGTCAGAATCAATCTTAAGCATCCAAGCAACATCAACCGGCCGAGCAAGAGAAATTGATGAATTCAAATGATTATATATGAACGAGAAAATAGGGATTCGAACCCTATATAAGCAAGCAACATCATCGGCAATTATGCATCGAGTTCAGGTATTCAAACCAGAGAGAAAAAACATAAATTACATACCGGAATCAAAGTCGAACTCAATCAAATAGAAGCAGCCGAAAGCATCTCAAGAGACGATCAATCGACATAGCAAGGAAATCGAAATCAATTACTCGATCGATCAATTAAAGTCAGCGTCTTCAAATTTGTTCAAAACCCTAATTTTTAATCTGAGCGGAACGAACGAGAAAGAGCAATACGAAGCCACCATTTTTCACAAGGAAGTAGATCGATAAAATAAAGGGAATAATATTTCACTTAACAACAAATTGGGCCGGCCTTTACTATTGTGTTGGTTTATAATAAAAGGCTTATAATTAGGGTTTTGTTTTTTTGTTTTAAATTGTGTTTAAATTATATTTTCCATTTTAAACCGTTGTAATTTCTAGTCGTGTGACTAGGGGACAAACTACGTGGCGTAGTTTGAGAACTGGCGTAGTTTGAGAATTGTAACTCAGTGGATGAGTTGTGGAAAGGTTTTGAGCGTAGAGTTAGGTTAGTCAATAGCGGGTGTCGCGAGTTTACGTGTGAAAGCGTGTGACTACTTAATTTCTAGTAGAAACCTTGGGGGCAGCATGTAGGCAGGTTTTTGCCGAAGCTGGGTAAATTTTGTGTCGTTCTATTTCTACATTTATTCTGTCATTATCTGTGCTGCTATTATTTTGATATATCTGTGTTTAAATTATTTTATAAGCTTCCGCAATAATATTTTTAATTTTTAGTATCACCTATTTACCCCCCCTCTAGGGTGAAATCGATCCTACAATATGCAACAAACTTTAAAAGATTATGGTTTAAATTTTTCAAAGTCACCAATTTATTGTGATAATACTAGTGCGATAAATTTGTCCAAAAATACTACTCAACATGCTCGAACTAAACATATTGATATATGACATCGTTTTCTCAGTGATAATATAAATAAGGAAATAATTACTCTAGATTATATTAATTCCGAGAATCAAATTGCTGATATATTAACAAAACCATTAAATGAATCTATATTTACTAAATTAAGAAGAGAATTAGGTATTTGTTCAATAACTAAAATATAAAATATAAATAACAAAGTATAATTAAATATTAAATCGAAATAAATCAATTGATAAAAATTTAAAGGACCATGTCGACATACCCCCCAACCCATGTCGACATATAACGTTTTTTATTTTTAAATTTTTTTCCCATCAAAATTCAAAATAATTGGTTATATATTCTTCCCATTTTCGAAATTTTATTCATTCTTTCTGTTATTTCTCTGTTCTATCCTCCGAAATCAAATAATCAATGGCCTCCTCTTCCAGATCAAACAAAAATTCTACCTTTTCGTTTCCTTCTCCCACTTTTGGTCCATCTTAACGTACTACTCTCGCTCGTGTAACGAAAATGGAGGATTCTCTGAATGATGCAATTCAGTTAATGACTGAAATCCAAGTAAAGCAACTTTGATTGGCCAAGGAACAAGAGTGGCAAGGCAAAATCCTTAGGAATTTACAAAAAGTTCTAATGGACAATCATGCTAACCCAATCTTGATTGACGAAGACTCTTCAGGAGATCAAATACAAGTGGCCAGTAAAGAAGAAGAAGAAGAAG
Source organism: Allium cepa (assembly GCA_030765085.1). Lineage (NCBI taxonomy): Eukaryota > Viridiplantae > Streptophyta > Magnoliopsida > Asparagales > Amaryllidaceae > Allium > Allium cepa. Next base: position 563,337,142 of record CM060938.1, read on the forward strand.
AAGACCTCCACATGGAAGAAGTGCACGTGGAAGATGACGATAAAGTCCTTTTCATTGGAGAAGTGTGCTTTGACAAAGATGGAAATCTTGTCGAACAACATGGAAATTTCTGTTTCCACTATCCAAACTGTTCGATTCATAGATCTCCCATTTTCAAAGACACTCGTTAGTTTCTTTTCTCTTTTTCCTTTTGGTGTATGTTCTTTCTTACGTTTCCCATGAAAATGTAAATAAAACAATATAATTAATGAATAATTTGTGTTCTTATATTTATTATTATATGGATACCTAGTTACGATAGTTAGTAGTTTAGGACTAAGCTCTAGTTTTACATCTAAGTGTTGATTATTTATGATAACACTATCATTATAATCACATGTCATAGAGTATTAGATTTCGGGGGAGTGATATAGTTTTTGTTGATATATTTGGAGTTAGTTTTTGTTGATGACAAAGGGGGAGAAATATAAAATAGAGTAGTTAGGCATAGATTAAGGGGGAGTTATTAGGATAGAAGTAATATTTTATAGAAAGGTTGTCATCATAAAAAAGGGGGAGTTTGTTGTCGTTGTGATGATGGTTTTGATGACAACAATCTTAGAATAGATTGTAAAATATTAATACTAACAGTATAAGTTTAGATATATATGTATATGCAGGATTTAACCATGCAGGTGCCAAGAATGAAGACTGTACAGTATCGAGATTCAAGATATCAAGATTGAAGACTCATGAGTATCAAGATTATCAAGAGTTCAAGAGTTCAAGTAATTTATCTTTTAATTGGAAATTTTGTTAAAATTCCTAGAAAAGCACTGGCATCTCAAAATCCAATTTATTCGTGGAATGGAATCCACTTCGAGCCTGTTAAAGGGATGGAACCTTAAGTAGGATGGAACCTACGAGAAATCTAGTGGAACATTATTTTGTATCCTCTAATTTTTATTCAAAATGATTTTTACAAAATTATATCTGGTTTTCAAAATGTTTTCAAAACCTTCCTTTTAAAAGCATCAAAAACACCTATCCTGATTTCAAAATACTTTTAGCCTCAAAATAATCTTTAATTTCAAAATCAAATTATCCATGGTTTTAACTATCTTTAATAATAATATTTAAATGTTTATAATATAAAATTATAGTAAAATTTTGTATATATTATTCTATATATTTACTTATGTATTTTTACTATAAACAAGTATATTTATAAAGTTTAAAATATTTTTAATATAAGGTAGAAGTTATTTTCAAAGAAAAATCCATGACCAAAAATTCCTTTGGCATGTCGACATACCCAAGGAAGCCATGTCGACATAGTGTCAGTTTGTTTCAAAATTTAAATTTCAAAACAAGTGTCTATTCGTCATATCTCTTCACGAATAGACATGGCTGTTGTTCTTCTATAAATAGGGGATGTTTTCAACGAATTTTGATATAGATTTTATGGTTTTTAACTCCTCTTCTTCTTACACATTTCTATATACATATTCTTACCATTACTCTATCGGAATCAACATTGAATCTAACTAGATTATCTCTGGTTTGATTCTCTATCACTATCTCAACAAGATCCTCGGTGCTATTCTGTGTTATAGGCTTTTTGTAATCAATTAAATGAGAAAAGGTTTGATTGTGGCCTTGGAAATCAATCAAGCGAGATAAGGCGTGATTGTAGCCTTGGAAATCAATTGGGTGAAATTGTTGCCCAGGAAATCAAGTATCTCTACCTAGAGGATTGTGAATCTAGAGGGTGTGCCTCATTGCCTTGAAATCGAGGGTGTAATTGTAAAGATTGTTTTTGAAAGGAAATCCGTACTTGTGTGCGGGACTAGATGTAGGGTAACTCCAAACCAGTATAAAATCTAGTGTGTTCTTTCCTTTACTGCTTTAACTTTATATTTGCATCCGTGTTTGATTCTGTGATCATATCTGTGTCTGAATATTGCATACATTTGCGTTTAAATTAACAAAAACTCAAAAAGATTTAATAATTCTCTAAAACACTATTCACCCCCTCTAGTGTTTATCCTAGCCTTAAGATCCTTAATCCGCATTTCTCACATTCTATCACTAATATTACTACAAATTAGAGTTTACTTAATTTATAACTAAATTAAGTTCAACACCATATGACTCTATTCAATATAAATAGAACACGGTAATTATATGTACGAAATCTTAATCTATTATCATGGATATTTGTAATAAAATATATAATAATATTTCTATCACTAATACAACTACAAATTTGAGTTCTATCAACACCATCTATCACTATTCAATAGGAATAGGATATAATAACTATATATGCAGGATCTTAGTCAAATATCCTGAACATCTACTTAGATCAATCTAATAAAATAAGGAAATAATTTCTTATATATAATTCTACATGTCCTGAGTAATATTTTTTAATATATATAATTATGGGAAATTATACTAAAAAATAAATTCAAATTTATAATTTCACTCACCTGAATAGTAATTCCTCTAATATTCAAATCCAATCCAACCCTATACCACGGTGTAGATAATCTTAGTATGAGTGTAATGGCGAAGACCTCGTCTCGATTGGACCTCATATGCAAGAGATACAAATTTTATAAGAATTTCAAATATATAAATTTATTAATTAACCAATAATCTTAATTAATTAATTAATCCCTCACCCTTAATCATCTTCTTCTCCTCTCCTCTATGCATAACCTATGCACATAAACCCAGTATTACTTCCTTCACTCTTCGATTTCTCACTGCATACACACACCACTAATCGATAAATGACCAAATGCAACATGTTCATTTTCATGCACTCTGTGCAACACAGATCACCATGCCTAGCTCGGCCAACTCTTGCAGGATCTGACATCTCACCTCCCCTTCACCGAAGAAAATGTTGCAACTCCCCCAAGCGACCGGAGTTCGATCAAACTGTACGTGAAGGTGCACGCTACTATGAGAAACTCAACGGTACACTCCACTCTTCCTAACTCCTCTCCAAGATCCACCGAAGCCTAACCTAGTGACAAGCATCAAGAATAGGTCTCCTCAAATGTCATCGCACCCCTCCATGTCACTATAGATGTGAAACTCTTTCCAGACCCATAAAAGAACATATCTGAGGAGGGAAAAGAGAGGAAAGTGGTAGAGATAAAAGTCCAAGGATGTGGTGTTATGTATGTATGTATTTATATGTATATATATTACTTGACTTCTCAAATAAATTGCCACAAGTTTTGAGCTCCTACGATCACAAGCAAATCATATTGCCATAAACTCATCGGCGTACATCACTTCATTTTTACGGTCCTAATGGTGTAAATTGAGTCGTTATCCAAGATGACATTATGGGATGCTAATTTTATACATTTTGAGGTTGTTTCGGCCATTGCGTCAATCGTTTCCAAAAATTCCTTGATCGTACGTCATGTAGTGAAGTCCTCGTCTCAGGATCACAAGCCATTAGTCGAGCTCCCACTAGACTCAATTACGCACATATTCTTATAAAATATATAGTAGTGCATAAATCGTAAAAATACCATGACTTCAAACATAGCGATATTATACTCATTTTAATTCATAACGTCGATCAAGACTCAATGGAAGTGGTCTTGAGTCCTAATTCCCCCATATGTGAAAAGTTGGATTTTTGGACATTCAATTAATCGACGATTCAAACTTTTAATTAATTATTTAAATATCCAATCGAAAAAAAGTAGGTTATTACATTCTCTCCTCCTTAAAAGATTCATCCTAGAAATTCCTATGAGTACGACAATGCAACACGATAAGCCAAAAAAATTAAAGCATAGAACATACCAGTTAGCTCTTTGGATTAAAAAAAGTCCTCCTGTTTCTGAAAAATTCGGCATCACCTTCTTTGTGCGGCTAGCTCCAAAGAAAATCCAAAAACATTATATATGTACACATCTCATATCTGGGGCATCCCACATCTTAGGCATCTCATTTCTAAGGACATACAAGCGTAATCACACACACATATGTATATTCATACTATCTACACTATCGATCTAACATACATCTTTCGCAGTAATATCATGCCATTTGGATGTGAATCCAAGCGATTAGGCATCCTGATAGTGCATAATTACTTCCATGTACATAATTATATACTCATTATAGAGGATTAAACACAATCATAACTTTAAACTGTGTATTTGAACTTGCTAAATCATATATAACAATCATCTCAAATGAATATGCTATATTGAACTATGCAACAAACATCTAAAATAAATATGTTACAACTAACTATGCAACAAACACATCTGATGCAACAGGCATCTCAAATAAACATGCTATAACAACTATGCAACAAGTTCATCAAATGCAATCAACATCTCAAATAAACATGCTACAACAAACTATGTTTTCTTACATTTTAATGAAGCAAAAGGGAAAAGAATTCCTTAAAGTAATTGGAGATATATCAATGCAAAGCTCCATTGAACACGGACAAGCTTATCCTATTAGTTTGAACCTACATAGCTCTATTCTCAAAAATGTGAATATGCCTTCAAGATCTAAAGCCACATCCGATTCACATCGCTTTCTCTAGTCGACTTATCACGACGTCACAGGAATTTCACACTTATACAAGTAGAATTCAAAAAATAAATTATGCACTCCTTCTACGAAAAAGGAAAATTAACATAATATGCTAGCAATAATAATCAACAACGAGCAATCAATAAAAAACAAAAATTAACCAACAAAATTAAATGATATATCAATAATTAAGCAACAACGTGCAATCAATCAATCAAAAATAAACAACCAATCAATCAAAAATAAACGACCAATCAATCAAAAATAAACAATCAATCAATAATTATGTAAGATCAAGCAATCAATATGCAAAAATAATGAATCACCGATCAATCAACAAAAATAAACAATACAAAAATAATGATTACCATATAAACAACGATTCATTGAAGAAGGAATCTATAACAATACACACGGTAATCAATAATAATTATAGCGTGCATGTCAAGCTGTAAACTCCCATGAGTCTGTATGACTTCGAAAATGCTTGGTGGTGCAACTCCTTTCATGAATACAATACATGAAAAATATTACCCCTCCTGCTCTAAGAAGGAAAACTTACATGACATTTTGGACCACCGATCCTCAAAAATCTCAAATAAACCTAGCAATCTAAGTCTCAACTTCCCTTGGCTTCCAAACAAAACTCATTCTCCCAAGAAGAAAACTTTTTACTAATTAAATCATTATTAAATTATGATGTACTAATACAAAGGTTTTCTCGGGTTCAAACTCGCCTCAACTACATAGTGGTTATACGTAACGACCCCGGTTTTTGAATCAAATTAAAATTGGTAACTAAAATAAATTTTTGGATTTAATTGTGAGTTAATTTGAATTTTTCCAAATTAAATAAAATATTTGTTTGTTTATTTATATGTAAGTATATTATTTATTTTTTTAAAATATGTGGGTTTGAAGTTTAAAAATAAATATTTTTTGAAAATAAATTGAATTTAAATACTATATGTTTTAAGATTAATAAAATTTGTTTCCTAATTTTGTATATGTGTATAAGTTTGAAAATTTGTACTTTAAAATTAGTATGATAATTTTCAACAGCTATTTGAAAGTTAAATTCTATATTATAAGAACTTACATGTAACATATATATATATATATATATTCATTTATTTATGTAGTATTGGATTTAAAAGCATAAAACATAATAGTTCAAATTTGAATAGAATTTGATAAAATGATTTAATATACATTTTCTATTTCTTAAAATTTAACATAAGATAAAAATAGTTTTGTATGTGCATAAGAAATTAAGAATATAAAACATATGTGAATATAAAAAATTAAATGAAAATATAAACAAGGGTTTAAATATAAATATAAGGAGATAGATTTAAATCGAAAATATAATATATAAATTAATTAAATACATATTTAAAACATTATCTCATACAAAATTACAAGTGTAAATATCTTAATATAACTAAAACAAGCGTAAGTGTTTTATTATGAAAATTAAACAAGTGTTAACAATGTCACCATGCAAAATACAAGTGTCTTTTGTTTTTCAAAATAATAAATAAAATGTAAAACAAGTTATATATATATATATATATATATATATATATATATATATATATCATAAATTCCTTTTTCTCTCATTTGGTTCAAAGCTAAAAAGAAAACTCAAACCAGGTCAAAGTGCATCTCCAACCTGAGAAAAAAAAGAAAAATTATCTCAAACTCAAAAATCAAACAAAGAAAGGTTCAGATAAGTCAATACCTGATGCAATCAAAGAACATTCAAACTCAAGAATCAAATAACATCAAATTTTCAGCCTGTTACAAATTTTTAATCTGAGATAAAAGCACGCAAACATCAAGATCAGTTCAACATCAAAAAGCTTCAGTCTAAACCTGATTCAAACAATCAAAACAAAATCAGGGAACTTCAGATCAAAATGCAAGTTCAATTTTCAAGTTCAAAACAGAAGTTTGCTCTCTGTTTCAATATCACTGCTCAACTCACTATACATCAATTTTAGTTTCAAGCTTGTTCTCTGTTCATACTTCCAAGTGAGCAGACCCTTGAACCTATTTTATATTTTGGTGTTTGGATCGGTATTTGAAGTTATGATATGAATATGCTTGTATGCTTGTGTAAAATTGCATGCATGTTGTATATGTATGTGGTTGGTGTGTACGCATGTCTGTGTGTGCGTACATATACATATATACTGCTATGTTGTTCCACAGGCTCAAATTTCACTCAAAGAAATCCATATCTTCTTATCTAATCTATTTCAGGCTATGATTCCTAAAAGCAATATGATTGTATAGATGCTAATTTTTAAAATTGGTTTCATGTGTTTATATTAAGCAATTAATTCAAAAACAATGAATTACAATAAGGATAAAACAAAATTAGGAAATTCGATTATCAAATTCTCATGAATTTATTATATAATTTGAATCATACTCGGGAATGATGAATTTTGGTGATAAAATTATGATTTTTAAGTTAGGAATTATCGAGAATTTCCAAGTTGAACAGCAAGAACATTTTCGTCAATATCCGATCAATGACAAAAATTCGTGGGTCATGCCTGATGTCGAAGGAAGCTTAAGGGCTGGAGATCATAAGAAAAATAGTGAATAAATTTTTAGATCCTTGGTGAATTCATTCGATGTTGATTTAGGGTTTAGAGTACAAATTTGAGTCGTCGTAGTTCTCGAGCTTGTGCGGCGTCGATCATGGATCGTAGTCGATCAGACCAAGTGGGACAAGAGCATTAGGTCCTAATTCCGCTTTGGATGAGTCGGCATAGTCTCTGGCGATCGGGTTGGTCGGGACGAGGCATTTTTAGGTGATATGTTTTGTTACAGCTTTGAATCGAGCTGTTCGACTTTGATTGACGATGAAATCGACGGATCTAGGTGCTCGGGGGACTCGGGCGAGTCATCGTCGATGTATTGGCAACGACGAAGTTGATCGGAATAGCTCCGTTCATCGGTACACATGCACAATGTATCAGTGTATCAGGTTTTGGTTTTGGGTTTGGGGAAGACGAAATTGCTCGGGTTCGTACGCGTGCAGTTGAGGGTTTGGCTCGAAGTCAATACGATGCGGGGTTACTCGAAGTTGAACTCGGGTCTACTTCGGGTTTGACTTAGGTTCAAGGTGATAGTTGTAAAAATTTAAAATTTAAAACAAGTTTTCAAAGTTTAAATCAAGTTTTAACAAATTTTGTTAAATTAATCATTTTATACAATATGTGTTCATGTGCGGGTTAATTAAAGATTTAAGTTGATTTATGGATTAATAATATATTTTTTCAAAGATTAAAGGTTTAAAGATTAAATGTTTTTTAAATAATTGATCAGTAATTATTTTATGTAATTAAATTATAGCCAATTACTTTGTGTCATTAATTTAAAGTAAATTAATTAGTGCGATTAAATTAAAGAATAATTAACGTAAAATATTAAAGGATTAATTAATTAAAATTAATTAATTTAAGTAATTAAGGTTAGTTTATTACCTAAAGATAATTACTTAATGAAGGTAACTAAGGATAATTAATTAGTGATTAAAGGTTGATTTATCAAGTGATTAAAGAATAATTAATTGAAGAATAATTAAATAAAAAATAATTAATTAATGTGATCAATTAATTAACGTAATTAATTTAAGGATAATTAATTAATTAAAGGATAATTAATTAATGAAAGTGATTAGAAATAACCACTTATTGTAATTAATTAAATGGTAATTAATTAAGTGTTAATCAATTAATACAATTATTAAGGATAATTAATTACAGAATAATTAAATAATTAAAGGTTAATTATTTAATGATTAAAGGTGGATTAATTTATTACTAAAGGTTAATTAATAAATGACTAAAGAATAATTAATTAAAATGATTTGTAATTAATTAATCACGATTAGTGATTAATCTGGTTTAAATTAATTAAATGATTAATTAATCTTACTTACGGATGTTTGGATTATATCGAATGCTTTGAATTGTTTGATATCTCTGATGTGTGATGCTCTGTTTTGATTTGAGCTGTGATGAATGTAATTTATTTATTTGTAATGAATTTATATTATTTATCTGTGAATCTGTGAATGAAGATAAGCGTTATAGGATTATACCGCTTATCAATATTGCTGTGCTTCGATTGTGATGATTGATGATGTTGCACTATTGTGTAAAACCCCTAGACTACACTATACACACATAAATATGGATTTCATGAGGTTTAGGTTAAGTCATAGATATTTGAATTTCATATTATTTTATTTAAAATAATGAAATGGTTTTGAAATTGAATTTTGAATCCAAAATGGTTTGGAATTGCAATTGGGTTAAATATGAAAAGCTTTTGAAAGGGGTTTTGAAGATAAAATAATTTTAAATAATTTGTTAATGTTTTAAAATTAAAATAGTTTGATTTGAATTTGAATTCTATGAATATATGTTTAGAAATTATGGTTTAAAAAGTTATATAATGTATTTATATGGGTTTTAAACCAAATGTATTATTTTGGAAATTTGAATTTAACCCAAGTTTATACTTTAAAAGCTATAATTTGGGCATATTTGATCGGATTTTTCCGAAATGAAAAGTATTTGTTTTCAAATGATAATGGCTTTCATATAAAGAAGGAACTTCCAGTTATTGTTGAAAGGATTTCAAGCTGTGAAATGGAAATTGTTTTGAAAGCTATGAATAAATCTTTATTAAAGATTGGTGAACTGTAACATCCCGCCTTTACGCACGATTTAAATAGACACATGTGCCAATTCAAACCATACGTAAGGGCGGATTGTTATGGGGTAAATAAGAAAAACAAGGAAGAAATAACAAAATAGAATCTCACAACGGAAGGATAAAATATAATAATCAAATATACAGTTCATGAAGCTGTTTTTAAAAAAAACATTTGATTATATTTACATAACACATATCAGAGTTACGCATACCAATAACAATGCAGCCGAATTAAATGGTGTAGTTGAATAATATACTAGATAATAGTAATACAAATCTTCGTCTTCGTCCTCCAGAGCTAAATCTTCAAATCCTGAAACGCTCGGACTGACCCGAGCGAATTTGAAAAGACAAAAACACTCGAGTCAGAACTAAAAGATCTTATGTGAGTAAAATTAACAGAATTAAATATGAGTGCAGTAACTCAAGAGATACTCGGGATTTACATCTCCTAAGGATCCGTTAAACTATTTACTATGTAGTATATTGCACTATTATAATAGTATCTAATTGTAAAATAAACTTACTTTAAAATAGCGTTAAGGCTTTACATTTTCCACCTTAACACGTAATAGTGCCAATAGTCTATACAGTGCCTGCATATCTCCTGATCGGGAGACTACGAGAAGACACTCCATAGGTACGACACAAATAGAAACTCGTAGTAAAGGCTCGGTATGGTAGGTGGCACGACACAACTAGGCAATGCCAGGGTAGATATACCAATTGCTATCCGGGCTGATGGAAACGCGTAGCCGCAGCTACCGCCCACCTCGAACAAACTCCCCCAAAAATCAAAGTAAAAGTGGCCACTGAATCAATCCAAAGTCAAGTATAATATCGAAGAGGAGTGTCCGATCAGAGGAATGACCTCATTGGCCCGAGAATCGCTCCTGTTTTAGCCACCTTAGGCCAACTCACGGGAGTCGGGACCACGTATTTACCTTGCAGGAAACGCCTCCACCAACCTACTTCATACTGGAATCTCCACCGCGTACACGGTTGTTAAAGTGGTTTTTGGAGTTGGCAGAGAGTATGACAACTTCCGATCCCGGTCTCTTCAACAACCAAACGTTATTATAACACCGCGGTCATTTAAAATAATCATACTTTAAAACCAGCATAAAATATCCATTTTAAACCCATATAAATACGATATCGTTTATATTTTTAAAATCCAAATCAATATGATATCATTTAGGCCCAAACCAACATAATGTCATTTTATTTTCCAATATATATTCTTTCCAAACTCATAGGGTTTTCAAAGTAAAATATTTAGAAATCAAAACTCTGGAATATAATATTTCCAAATTATACTACCTTGAAAATCATAACTTTGAAACAAATTTCCATCTCTCAAATGGTTAAATATTAATTTCTTTTATAAAACAAAATAGCTTCTTTACATTTCACAAATCAATTCCAAATATCGATTTAAACTTCCAAATAACATTTTTAATTCTTATGTTTCAAAGCTTTAAATATTTCACCATTTCAAAAACAAACTCATTTGACAAACCCATATATATCAAATTCAATTACTTATTATTTAGACTTGAACTGTTTACTTAATGAATTCAATATAATTTAAGTAAAACCTTTAACTTCACATAATTGGAAAATCTTTCAATTTATTAAACTGGATATATTCATTTAAATCTACCTGATATTCATTTAAATCACTTTACAAAAAAATCAAGTTATAAAAATCATATCCTTTAAAAAAAATTAATTTTTATTAAATTTCAATTTAACTTAATATTCATCTTCCAAATCTTATTCTCATTTAAGTCATAAAAACTCCAGAAATTAGATTTTAAATAAATGCTTAATTGTATTTGATCTTAAAAATCAAACTTTATTTTATACTTCAAATCAAATTTATACAAAGCTTAAAAACCGAAAATTACTATATATATATATATATAAATAACCAATTCAATATCCCATAAACCATATATATATATATATATATATATATATAGCTTTACAAAACCATAAAAACATTTCAAAATATATTTTATATATATACCGCGGTGCCTGTATAAAATTTTCTACCCTATGGTCAAGTGATACGGATGTTTATCATTTCAATCCGCAATTTAAAATAAAAATGCGGTTGTATATCATTTCAAACCGCAATCCCGAATGAAATGAAAATGCATGATGACTTGAAGTTTATACAATATAAATGTAGCATCCATTCATCCAAATATCAATCATCAACCATTATTTGCAATCATCATCCAATTTAAACGATCATCGATATAGAGCATATAAATTATACAGGTAATAAATAACATGTATTAACCAACAGTTTATATTCAATAATAAATTCAATAACTGTTAAACTAGCAGTTTATATGCAAATAAATAAATTTAATAACTGTTGAACTAGCAGTTATATGCAAATAAATAAATTCTAACTGTCAATTTATATGCAATAAATAAAATTAATTAACAGTTAAATTAAATAAATGCGAATTAACTGAGATGATGAATAAAACATGCCAAACAATCATAAATAAATTTCTACTCATATCTTAAGTCAAATTAACAAACATAAGAAATTCTAGAAGTTGTGAGTGGGTTAAAACACTCACCTTTTGAATTTAAATCGAATTTAAATCCGATTTAAACCCAAAAATTCGACGGTCTTCAAATCTGTCCAAACCAGCGTCAACAGATCCGGAATTTAATTTCGATCCTAACAAAAAAAATTCGCGTGAAACGGATATCGTATGACGAAGTTATGCGATTTAAATGATTGAAAACAAAAATTAAATTAAAAATAAAATAAAACAAACCTACACTCCAACTCGTCCATATCATAGCTATCACGCGTCTTCCCCCAGTACACACTCGCATCCGGTCAAACCCATCTCCACCAAAGTTTGACCCACCCTCGCCGCCGCTAGGGGCCACTATCGACCAAGCCGCCACCGCCATTGAAATCCCTTGCTCCGGCCGCACGTTCCCCTGTCCAATTCGTCCCCATCGGCTGCTGCTGCCACCGCCACAATCTTAACCCTAAATCGCAAATTCCCGGCGCCTCAGGCCCCTGCACGACCAACGACCACCTGCGCTAGCCTCCTCGCGACGAGCCTCACCGAACCCATGTTTCAATTTCTTCGATTGAAGCCTAAATCGAAAAGCCCCAAATCGACCATATGGGTTTCGAAATTCAAGGTTTGACCGTGATTTATGGTAAATCCGGTCACCATCTTGAAAAAAGAACAGCAGACGCAGATTCATATCGATTTAATCTTCAACATATATTTTTCTGGGATTTTTATGAAGACTTTGAATTTTTAGCTTTGGATCTGATTTGAATTTTGAATTTGGATCTAGAATTGTCTGTTGCCATTGAAGAAGAGGAGTACAGAAGTTCCTAGACGTATAGAAATGAGGAATAGAGGCTGCTAGGGTTTATAACAGCCTATTTATAGACAAACTGCAATAGAATAGGTGGGCACGAATTATAAACGTGCTAACCGATAGTTGGTCCAAAAAGCCCGTTCTGACGCCGGAACGAAATTGGATAAATCCATATATCAAAATAGGTACTTTAAAATATTCTGAACGTGATGGAAAAAGTTTCACGTCCAAATTCCTTCGTATGAAGAAGTTATGCTGAAAACAAAAAATTCCAATTGATTTCAAATTGATTTTAATTAAATCGATTTTAAGACGTTTCGCGTTCGTACGATCAAACGACAAGTCCGATCGCTACGAAACTTGAAACCCTACAATAATTCACTGATACGGATCCGATGAAACTGGTTTCGTCGAAATCCGAGTCCGTGACCAGAATGGCTATTTTTATATTGATTAAATAAAATTAAAATATATAAATAAATTCCAATTTTATATTTAGATTCAAAAATTAACCCATTTATTACTTTTAAAAATTCTTAATCATTACAAAATTCCAACAAATTTAGATGTCAAATTTAAAGAAGGTAAATTTATAAATTTTAATATAAACCCTAAATTTCATTAAATTCACAAATTAAAATTTAACTTTCTAAAAATTTATATTCAATCAAAAAAATCAATGGTTATTTCATTCATATATTTCAAATAGATGGATTTAATATTAGATTCAAAAATTATTATCCTAATATTCTTCGATTTCACTTACACCCGTATAAATGTAATATTTAGATTTTAAATTTTCATTTATTTCGATTAAACCTATTATCATATATTACTTTAATATACTGACAAGCTTACTTTTGCACTCTTTCAATTACCCAACTCCCATTTTATAAATAAACTTAACAATAGATTCATACTCTATTACATAAATGCATACCCTTTTATCTAAATTAAAATTTACGTAACTTCAAACATTTAATCCATTTAATTCCAATTACTCCTTTCATTAAATTTCAGATTCAAATCAATTTATAAAGTTTTACCCCATTCTTTATATACACTAACCATCATTTAATGAAGAATTTGTTTACGTTATTCCCCATTATTACCTAACTTTATTTAAACGTAACATTTATTTCAATGATTTACCAATTAAATTGAATGGACTGAATATACATACAGCTCATAATAATTGTTGTCAAAAACTCTAAATCCCACATTTATAAGTTTGTTGTTTACATCGTATTGGTTTTATTCAAACATCACTTATTATATATTAAATAAATTCAATATTTAAGTTCTTTTACATTTATTACCTAGTACACCTTTTACCTTATTCCGACAAATTGGAGTTTCATTCAATTAATATAACCAATCAATTTCTACTCACCCTTTATTTCCAACCCACAAACTGCAATCCATTATATTATATGGATGTTGTCCAATTTCTATATATTATTAACTTAACAACCTATACGTTCATTGATTGATTTCTATTTGCCTCTGTTTCCTTACATTCAGTTCTTAGATTCAATTTCTACAGTTACATTCCATTTGCACTTCCGTTACTACTATAAAATTTAGTAACGTTTATATCATCAACACATTATTATTACTTACCCTTAAATGAGTTTGATTTCCTAATAAATTTATTAAATGGAAATGTTCATTAAAGTTTATAAATTATTAACTTATATATAAGTATATTTGCCCTTTTATATTCCATTATAAATATATGCACACATACAAATTAAGATTCTAAATCCAATTAATTATTCCTTTTACATTAACCATCACTTATGAATAATTAGCGTTTCCTATTTATTTTGTTACATTCACTTATATTCGCTTTATGAATAAATTGGTATTCCCTTTAACCCATTAATTACTAACTTTAATTATTGCAATTTATTATCCAACATACAATTTGAATCTATTTTCAAATTTTCACATTTCAAAAATTTAACAGCTTACAATAGTTTACAAATAAAAAGGGATTGTACTAATTACGTTATTTATTGTCTTGCATTACTTTATTACCTCCGTTTACATTTAATTTCCATAAATCAATATTTTATTCCATTGATACATTCAATACTTGCCTAAATTTACTTATTCAAACTTTATATCAATTGCAACAATTTCCACTATTACTATTAATTGCAATATATAATTTAATTTGTAAATTTTAATTACCCTTGATACACCAAATTTCAACATTCTCTTTCATATAAATTAATAAGATTTCTATTTCTTTCTAAATTTAAATTAAAATCATATTAATTAAATTCATTTTATACATCGAATTTACACGGGTCGCTACACTCTCCCCACTCAAAACTTTTCGTTCTCGAAAATGAAAGAAGGGAAAAGAATAATTAAATAACAATACATCTTATTCAAAATATTTAACTTATAAACAATAATTTTCAAATTTTATTACTTTAACTAAATATACCCATATAAATCCTTTATACATAAATTGTTACAGTTTGTAAACATTTTCAAATTTTCTAAGTCCAAAATTTACGGAAAATTTTGGCAGAGTCTCCTTTGTACGGAGAGGCTCGGAAGAAAATATAATATAAATATAATACATATATTATCCAAAATATTATATCCCAACCTAGGAAAATATATAAAATAGCGCTATAAATCGTAATCCCAAACGTACCTATTTGTAGGACAAATTACGCTTAATTTATAGAACCGAAAGCAGTAGCAATTGCTTCCATAACCTGCATTTCACTTATAAAATCTAAAGGGTTAACAATTTTTATAAAGTGAAATATTTGAGTGGTTTCAATCCCTAACAACAAATAAATACACAGCCATCCACTTCAACAAACAGCATACACAAGAAACAAAACAACCATTCAATCAACAAGCAAATAGTTGTTCAGGTTCAAAACTTGAAATTGTACGGAGTGAAAAATAACTATCAAGTGCATCATTTACTCAACAGTCTTAGATGGAACAAAATAATTTATTTATTCATCCAACAATTTCGAATTTCCTTACCTGACCAACCATAAATCAAACAATAACAATTCAACCCAACAAATCAAATTAACTTATTATAAATTTTATTTCATACTTTAGTTGTTTGATTTCCTTTCTTTCATTAATTGAGTGATTACCTCATTTATTTTCATTTATTACTTACAATATTCATCTTTCATTTTAATGTCACGTAAGTTTCTTTTTATTGCATTCCATTTATGCATTTCTAAATTTTATTTATTTATTTCTCACGGTTTCATTTATTATAGAATTTCATTCTATTAACCTAAGTTTTAAAATCATCTAATTATAATACTTACCTTTAATTATGGTAAAATTTCAATTTACAACTTAAGTTTATAACATTAAATTCCCATTTATAACAGCAAATTCATTGGATACTTTCATTACCTCAAGCTTTACTTGTAAGATTTCCCCCTTACATTTTCTTACTAACACTGTAACTTTTATTATGTGGTAAGTTATATATATGCTTTAAGAATGTAAGTGAAAATTATACAAGTCTCTTCTCAATTCCTTTAATTAATTAATGGTTCATAAATTATATATTCGTTTTATAAGTTACAATTTCAACTTACTTTTAATTTCATTCATTTATTTAATGCTTATATTTCTATTATATTTAATAATAGTAACATTTTAATTACTCCGAATTTGTAACCTTATAACATCAATTCTTATAAATAAGGAACTTCCTTTATCCATATACTAAGGTTTACAATCGTTTATTTACATTACTTCTCTTCCTATTGTATTAATTTTTTTATTTTAATTAAAGGTTCCAATTCGCTATACTTAATTTACTATTAATTAACTGGAACTTAAGAATCAAATACCGGGTTTAATTTTAAATCATTTAAGATAATAGATAGATACTTAACATATATATATATATATCCAATTATATTTAAAACGATAAAATTTTCTTAACAATTCTGCAGTAAATTACTACAGTGGCCTTCCCACTTCGAAACTCGAAAATAAATGTCGAGGATGCGTGCACTCATCACCAAAATTATTTTCCAGCGACAGAGGGGGAAGTACAGAACTTATTTCTTTTCAAAGTTTCTTTTAAAACAATTCTTTCAAATTGTACTGAAATACTCATATCAGAAAAATACCTTTAAAATATTATTATTATTATATTCCAAAAATCAATTGTAAGAATTTCCAAAACCATGGAACTTAATTTCTAAATTTCCAAATTTAAATTTATTTTATTTTATTTTTTTCCAATCTTATTTCTACCTATTATTTACACTTTATTAACTAACAACCCATCTATTGCAGCCAAATATAGATATCTTTTGAAAATTTATTACATATATATAGAAAATATAATAGGCAAAATTTATTTCATTTACCTATAAAAAAACAAATATTATGTCAGTCTGTCCTATTAAGTGTTTAGAAATTCCTATTGATGTCACATCGTCCCATGCATCAACCAGAATTTATAAATACAAAACATAACAGATTAACACAATATAAAAACCTTTTTTATATCACTAACAAATAAGCTCTCTCATATATATACACTCAGCGACTCCCATAGGGTATTACTACCCTATAAGCAAAGAGTCAAACCCCACAAAGCTAAGGTTTATCGCTAAACCAAAGTTTTGATACCAGATGTAACATCTCGCCTTTTCGCACGATTTAAACAGACACACGTGCCAATTCAAACCATACGTAAGGGCGGATTGTTATGGGGTAAATAAGAAAAACAAGGAAGAAATAACAAAATAGAATCTCACAGCGGAAGGATAAAATATAATAATCAAATATACAGTTCATGAAGCTGATTTAAAAAAAAATTGATTATATTTACATAACACATATCAGAGTTACACATACCAATAACAATGCAGCGGAATTAAATGGTGTAGTTGAATAATATACTAGATAATAGTAATACAAATCTTCGTCTTCGTCCTCCAGAGCTAAATCTTCAAATCCTGAAACGCTCGGACTGACCCGAGCGAATTTGAAAAGACAAAAACACTCGAGTCAGAACTAAAAGATCTTATGTGAGTTAAATTAACAGAATTAAATATGAGTGAAGTAACTCAAGAGATGCTCGGGATTTACATCTCCTAAGGATCCGTTAAACTATTTGCTATGTAGTATATTGCGCTATTATAATAGTGTCTAATTGTAAAATAAACTTACTTTAAAATAGCGTTAAGGCTTTACATTTTCCACCTTAACACGTAATAGTGCCAATAGTCTACACAGTGTCTGCATATCTCCTGATCGGGAGACTGCGAGAAGACACTCCATAGGTACAACACAAATAGAAACTCGTAGTAAAGTCTCGGTATGGTAGGTGACACGGCACAACTAGGCAATGCCAGGGTAGATATAGCAATTGCTATCCGGGATGATGGAAACGCGTAGCCGTAGCTACCGCCCACCTCGAACAAACTCCCCCAAAAATCAAAGTAAAAGTGGCCACTGAATCAATCCAAAGTTAAGTATAATATCGAAGAGGAGTGTCCGATTAGAGGAATGACCTCATTGGCCCGAGAATCGCTCCTGTTTTAGCCACCTTATGCAAACTCACTGGAGTCGGGTCCACGTATTTACCTTGTAGGAAACGCCTCCACCAACCTACTTCATTCTGGAATCTCCACCACGTACACGGTTGTTAAAGTGGTTTCCGGAGTTGGCAGAGAGTATGGCAACTTCCGATCCCGTTCTCTTCAACAACCAAACATTATTATAACACCGCGGTCATTTAAAATAATTATACTTTAAAACCAGAATAAAATATCCATTTTAAACCCATATAAATACGATATCGTTTATATTTTTAAAACCCAAATCAATACGATATCATTTAGGCCCAAACCAATATAATGTCATTTTATTTTCCAATATATATTCTTTCCAAACTCATAGGGTTTTCAAAGTAAAATATTTAGAAATCAAAACTCTGGAATATAATATTTCCAAATTATACTACCTTGAAAATCATAACTTTGAAACAAATTTCCATCTCTCAAATGGTTAAATATTAAATTTCTTTTATAAAACAAAATAGCTTCTTTACATTTCACAAATCAATTCCAAATATCGATTTAAACTTCAAAATGCCATTTTTAATTCTTATGTTTCAAAGCTTTAAATATTTCACCATTTCAAAAACAAACTCATTTGACAAACCCATATATATCAAATTCAATTACTTATTATTTAGACTTGAACTGTTTACTTAATGAATTCGACATAATTTAAGTAAAACCTTTAACTTCACATAATTGGAAAATCTTTCAATTTATTAAACTGGATATATTCATTTAAATCACTTTACAAAAAAATCAAGTTATAAAAATCATATCCTTTGAAAAAAATTAATTTCTATTAAATTTCAATTTAACTTAATATTTATCTTCCAAATCTTATTCTCATTTAAGTCATAAAAAGTCTAGAAATTAGATTTTAAATAAATGCTTAATCGTATTTGATCTTAAAAATCAAACCTTATTTCATACTTCAAATCAAATTTATACAAAGCTTAAAAACCGAAATTACTATATATATATATATATATATAAATAACCAATTCAATATCCCATAAACCATATATATATATATATATATATATATATAGCTTTACAAAACCATAAAAACATTTCAAAATATATTTTATATATATACCGCGGTGCCTGTATAAAATTTTCTACCCTATGGTCAAGTGATACGGATGTTTATCATTTCAATCCGCAATTTAAAATAAAAATGCGGTTGTATATCATTTCAAACCGCAATCCCGAATGAAATGAAAATGTATGATGACTTGAAGTTTATACAATATAAATGTAGCATCCATTCATCCAAATATCAATCATCAACCATCATTTGCAATCATCATCCAATTTAAACGATCATCGATATAGAGCATATAAATTATACAGGTAATAAATAAAATGTATTAACCAACAGTTTATATTCAATAATAAATTCAATAAATGTTATACTAGCAGTTTATATGCAAATAAATAAATTTAATAACTGTTGAACTAGCAGTTATATGCAAATAAATAAATTCTAACTGTCAATTTATATGCAATAAATAAAATTAATTAACAGTTAAATTAAATAAATGTGAATTAACTGAGATGATAAATAAAACATGCCAAACAATCATAAATAAATTTCTACTCATATCTTAAGTCAAATTAACAAACATAAGAAATTCTAGAAGTTGTGAGTGGGTTAAAACACTCACCTTTTGAATTTAAATCGAATTTAAATCCGATTTAAACCCAAAAATTCGACGGTCTTCAAATCTGTCCAAACCAGCGTCAACAGATCCGAAATTTAATTTCGATCCTAACAAAAAAAAATCGCGTGAAACGGATATCGTGTGACGAAGTTATGCGATTTAAATGATTGAAAATAATAATAATAATAAAACAAACCTACACTCCAACTCGTCCACGTCACGGCTATCACGCATCTTCCCCCGGTACGCACTCGCATCCGGTCAAACCCATCTCCACCAACATTTGACCCACCCTCGTCGCCGCTAGGGGCCACTATCGACCAAGCCGCCACCACCATTGAAATCCCTTGCTCCGGCCGCACGTTCCCCTGTCCAATTCGTCCCCATCGGCTACCGCCGCCACCGCCACAATCTTAACACTAAATTGCGAATTCCCGGTGCCTCAGGCCCCTGCACGACCAACGACCACCTGCGCTAGCCTCCTCGCGACGAGCCTCACCAAACCCATGTTTCAATTTCTTCGATTGAAGCCTAAATCGAAAAGCCCCAAATCGACCATATGGGTTTCGAAATTCAAGGTTTGACCGCGATTTTTGGTAAATCCGTTCACCGTCTTGAAAAACGAACAGCAGACGCAGATTCATATCGATTTAATCTTCAACATATATTTTTCTGGAATTTTTATGAAGACTTTGAATTTTTAGCTTTGGATCTGATTTGAATTTTGAATTTGGATCTAGAATTGTCTGTTGCCATTGAAGAAGAGGAGACAGAAGTTCCTAGACGTATAGAAATGAGGAATAGAGGCTGCTAGGGTTTATAACAGCTTATTTATAGACAAACTGCAATAGAATAGGTGGGCACGAATTATAAACGTGCTAACCGATAGTTGGCCCAAAAAGCCCATTCTGACCCAGGAACGAAATTGGATAAACCCATATATCAAAATAGGTATTTTAAAATATTCTGAACGCGATGGAAAAAGTTTCACGTCCAAATTCCTTCGTATGAAGAAGTTATGCTGAAAACAAAAAATTCCAATTGATTTCAAATTGATTTTAATTAAATCGATTTCAAGATGTTTCGCATTCGTACGATCAAACGACAAGTCCGATCACTACGAAACTTGAAACCCTACAATAATTCACCGATACGGATCCGATGAAACTGGTTTCGTCGAAATCCGAGTCCGTGACCAAAATGGCTATTTTTATATTAATTAAATAAATTTAAAATATATAAATAAATTCCAATTTTATATTTAGATTCAAAAATTGACCCATTTTATTACTTTTAAAAATTCTTAATCATTACAAAATTCCAACAAGTTTAGATATCAAATTTAAAGAAGGTAAATTTATAAATTTTAATATAAATCCTAAATTTCATTAAATTCACAAATTAAAATTTAACTTTCTAAAAATTTATATTCAATCAAAGAAATCAATGGTTATTTCATTCATATATTTCAAATAGATGGATTTAATACTAGATTCAAAAATTATTATCCTAATATTCTTCGATTTCACTTACATCCGTATAAATGTAATATTTAAATTTTAAATTTTCATTTATTTCGATTAAACCTATTATCATATTTTACTTTAATATACTGACAAGCTTACTTTTGCACCCTTTCAATTACCCAACTGCCATTTTATAAATAAACTTAACAATAGATTCATACTCTATTACATAAATGCATACCCTTTTAACTAAATTAAAATTTACGTAACTTCAAACATTTAATCCATTTAATTCCAATTACTCCTTTCATTAAATTTCAGATTCAAATCAATTTATAAAGTTTTACCTCCATTCTTTATATACACTAACTGTGATGTCCCGGAATTTTGGGCAATACTTATTTAATAATCTCCATTTATAATTAATTTTAAAATATGATTATGTTGATCTAAAATCTAAATTAACCAAATATTATATATTCAAAACCAATAATTAATCTAATTTAACAAATGTTTCCTTTTCAAAATTCAATGATAATTTAATTTGAATGTTTATTCTTTTCAAATTATAATAATAATATATGTATGTAATTAACAATAATTGATCTTTTGAAGTTAATAAAAATATTCTATTTGTATTATATATGTATGTATACATTGTAATAAGGAAATTGGTTCAATTTAAATTTAATAAAAATATTTTCAAATTATAATATATATATGCTTATATATTGTGATTTGATGTTTTGTTTTAAAATTCAAATAATTTCTGAAGCTAATATTTAAGATGTTCTATTTACAATGAATATTTATATTTGTATAAAATTATTGTGAATAGAAAATGATGAATTAAACTTAAATAGAAAATATGTTTTCAAATTTATAGTGTACATAAGTTTTTATAGTAATTTGGAAAGTTTTGATTTAATTTAATAAGGTGCTTTTCAAAAGCTATTTAAAATCAATTTTTATTTATAAACACTTAAAGGAAAATTTATTTTTATTAAATGAATAAAAACTTGAAATTAGTACATTATTATAAAAGTTTAAATTGTTTTCCTTTAAAAATTGATTTTTGAAAACAAATTTAGATTCTTAATATGATATTAATGTTAGTCATAGAAATTTATGTTTCAACTTTTAAAATAAAATTTAAATAAATGTTACTTTCTTTTAGAACTTATCTTTAGGAAAGTTAGTTTTAAATAATTATAAACTAAAACACAAAGTTTTAAATATATTACATTTCATAGTTGACATGAGTATTAAATTTGTAGTGATTAAGGTTTATTCATTTATAAACAAATAATTAAGGTCTAATTCATTTTTTTTAAAATAAGTAATTAATGTAATTCTTAAAACACTTGGCAATATAATAACATGGGAGAACACACTTGTTTACAAATTCATAAGGTTTTAGACATTTGTAAATAAATTGGTTCATTCTTTAACAAGTGGCAATCTATCTTTTAAGGGAAATTTTTTGTTTTTAATCAAAAGTTCAAAAGAAAAAAATATGTTGGTTTATTTTCTACATCTAAACTTCTTCAATCTTCTTCAATTAAAAAAAAAAGAATTCAAATGCAAGATTCAAAACTGAAACCAAAGAAACAGAAATCAAATCTGAAAAATCTGAAGTTATGATTCAACTCAGATCCAATTTGCAACCTGAGAACATACAACTGAATTTGGGAATCAACAACATCTTTAACAAAACATGGCTTCAAGCTCAATTGGAAACCATTCAAAAGCAAATTTAAAGTCCGGTAATGAAAATGCACAATGCATATTCCA
The DNA here is from genome assembly GCA_030765085.1 of Allium cepa. NCBI lineage: Eukaryota > Viridiplantae > Streptophyta > Magnoliopsida > Asparagales > Amaryllidaceae > Allium > Allium cepa. The sequence goes on from CM060938.1 coordinate 563,360,353, forward strand.
GAAAATCAAATGCAGTGATACAGAGTGTTCTCTGCTTCAAAACTAGGTGAGTGAATACTTCTTAAAAACAGTTTTAAATCCTTTATAAGTTTGTCGGAGAAATGAATGATTTAGTAAATATAATATCAATGCTTGCATGTTAGATTTGTTGATGAATTCCAATATATATGTTGTAGTGACTATGTATGTCTGAAGGTATGTAGAGTTTTAAACTCTGTTTGGTTCATGTTCCTGTTTCAGAGAAAAATATTTCTATCTTCTAAGTTGATCACTAATTATTATTGATCATTGAATGGAATTTGATCAAAATGAAGTAATCTTGGGTTTAAAAATAAATTTAGAAATTTATATTGAACAATGTACTGTAAATATTAGATTTACAGTGAAAAACCAAAATTTAGTGAAAATAAATTTCCATTATTTAAAATTCTGATCATATGGCCTGAATTAGAATTCAAAATTATGAATTTTAACATGAATTTGGGAATTTATAATTTAGTATTCAAAGAGAAAGTAAGGGTTTTCGAATTTGGGAATTTGATCGATTCTGGTTGATAGGAGTGGAGTTGGACGGCGAGATTTGGCATGGAGGAGGGCACGGTGATGGGTGATGAGAGAAAAATGGTGAAGGATTTTTCTGATGGACGTGGCGATGGGGGCACGGCATAGTAGGGTTTTGGGTTGTTTTCGGTTTGGGTTGGTAATAAGCGCAGTTCGACGTCGACAGTGCTCCGGGGTGAATCACATGGAGGGGGATCGCGTCGTCGAAATGCAAGGCGACCCTAGAAGTGAAGCCGTGGTCTCCGGTGTTGGAGTTCGCCGTTGATGGCGAACTTTTGGTTCGAGCATTTTACTGGTTGTAGATGCTATAGCTCATATTTTGTTTCAGTGGAGTTTTTGCTAATCCAGGTGGACGAAGTTGATGAGGAGGTCATAGGCGACTTGAGGGAATCATCGGCGTTGATCGCCGCTGACCAGGGCCAACGTGCACGTGCACGAGCCATTGTTTGTGCTGAAGTTTTGGTTTGGGAAATTTTAGCTGGGTTTTTCATGGATTTGCTCGAGCCTGATCTTGTGTTGATGTCGCGTGCAACTCGGAGTGGAAGAAGGGTTGTTGCGTGAGTGTTGGGTTTCGAGTAGTTTGGTTACAGAAATTTTATCCTGTTTGTTTAACTGCAAATTGAATTGCTGAAGTTAAAAGCAACTAAACTTTTAAATAAAGTTTTTTAAATAGTTTACAAATGTTATAAATGTTTTAATTTGAAACTTTGTGTTTTAATGAGTTAAGTTGAATTTGATTTAAAATTGTTTGTTTGTAAATAGTTTAGTATCGACTGAATTTCTATAATTTATAAAATGAAGTTTCAAATTTTAAAGCAAATGGATGTTAAAAAAAGTGTTTAAATTTAGTTGAATAAAGAATGAATGTTTGAATTTAAAATAATTTTAGTTTTTAAGTTTGGATTTTTTTTAATTTTAACCTTTTGTTTTTTTTTAAATATAGTTTGTTTCATTTTTGCTTGGGTAAATGATACAATAATGTTTTCAAATAAATTTGTATTTGAAGTAATTTAAAGGTGATTAAGGTAGGGTAATTAATAATGTTAAATTAAATGATGATGTTTCAGTATAAATCAATTAAAAGTTTTGAATCTAAAATTTTAATTTTTAAATTGATTGATAAAAGTTAATGAAGAAGTGGTTTATCTTAATCAAGTTTTTGATTAAAAAGGCAATTAAAGTAAATTACTTAATTAACTGAAATTAGTTAATATAAGTGATTAAATTATGGTAAATTTGTTTGTGTAATTAATTAAGTGAAATTAATTACTTAATTAAAAATTAATTAATCAAGGTTAATTAATTCAGAAATAATTAGTTAATAAGTAATTAAGAAGTTAATTACTTAATAATTAAGAAGAATTATTTAAGCATACTTTCTTAATGAAGTAATTAAAGTTAATTACTCAGTGTAATTAATTAAGTTATTATGGTTAATTTTTGGTTAATTAATTAAGTTCAATTAATTAAAAAGAATTACTTAATGATGGGATTAAGTATAATTACTTAATGTAATTAAAGATGTGTAATTACTTAGTGAAGTAATTAATAAATAATTACTAAGTGTAATTAATTAAGTAAATTACTTAATAAATAGTAATTAAAGGGTAATTACTTAAGGGAAGTAATTAAGGATAATTACTCAGTGTAATTAAAGAATTGATTAATGTAACTAATCAAGGTGATGGTTTAATTGGTAAAGTAATTAAAGGAAGTTAATTACTGATTGTGATTAATCAGATTTGATTAATAAATGTAATTAAGTTTATAATTATTTATTAAATGTAATTAAGAGAACAATTGATTAATAAAGTAATTAAAGGGTCATTAATTAATGTAAATAATGAATAATTAATTGTTTAATTAATTCATTAATAAATGTGATTAATTATAAGATAATTAATCAATGAAGTGAGAAAGAAGTAATAATTAATTAATGTAATTAATTAAAGATTTTTGTAATTAATTATTGTTAATTAAGATTAATGATTAAAGATAAATTAATCTGTTTAATTAATTTAAGGATTAATTACATAGTGTAATTAAAGAATAATTAGTCTAGGTGATTAATTAAGAATATGATCGAAAGATAATTAATCTGAAATTGAAGATTAATTGATTGGATTATGAAGGTGATTAAAGAGTGATTAATTAATTAATTGTAATTAATCAATGATTGTTTAAGCAGGGTTAGTTGTTTAATTCTCAAGTAATTAATTTGATTTAAGATGATTAAATTAATTATAAAGGAATTAATAATGCCTATTTGTGTATGTTTGTTGTGGAATATCTGAATTGGTTGATATCTGTTGAATGATTGATACTGGATGATTTGGATGTCTATGAGATATGTGATATACTGCTTTGTGAGATGAATGTTTGATATGAATTATCTGTTGTGATAATGTGATTCATCTATCTGTTTATGTCATCCTGAATATAAGTTAATTGTTTAAACCCTTATGTACAACTTGGACATTAAAATGGCGTTTGGTTTCGATGAGACCGGGATCGGGTTTCCATATTTGGATATCCGAAAACCATATCGATTCCAATTAAATGTTAGGTCATGAATCCAGGTGGAGCAAGTGAAGACTCGAGGTGTAAGGGCTATACGTCAGTATAACTTTGTGGGTGATTCCGTAATGAGTTTGACGGAATAGTGCTTAAAGGTTCGACATAGTGATTCAGAGTGCAAGGGCTATGGTCGTTGACTCTGAGGGTGATTCCAAAATGAGTCCAACGAGATAGTGCCTTCGATTTCGTTCGAACCCGGAACGAACTTGTATGGATTGAATGCTTTCAGCACATTGTCAGGTGGACGATGAGCATTCTAAGTGATATGTCCTATTAAGGTAATTGCAGCCTCAAGCCTCATCAACCGGGAATGGCTAAAACAGGGGAGGTGCAGCAAGGCTTTGTGGGTAGCCCCCACTGGAGAGCAAGATTGACCCCTGTCTAGAAGTCCCTTTTTATTTCGGCTGTGTGGGGCGGTTGATCATGACAACTGCCGGGGTGGTCTTGTTCGGGACTGTTCAGTAAGGAATGGTCCCGGCCTTGTGTTGTAGGGGAGTTAGGGTGGCTCCTCGGTACGGTGATCTAGGCCACGTACTGTGACGGGCGGTACCCCAGTAGCCCTGCCATTGTATGGAATCCAAATCCAATAAGTGCCTGTACGGTTTCGATTGTGTCCAACTATGTTGGAACGTGAGATGCAAGCATTCCAGCTATTTCTTTATTTTACTTTGAAAACCCTAGACACTATTATAATATCACTGGATTTCCTATCAAATGTTTTGGTTAGCGTAAGGTAAAAACTTTTCCATGTTTATGTGTGGGAAGTCTTACGTGATACCTTTTTCTTTCAAAAGATTTTCTAAAGTTAAGCAATCTTAAACCGTTTACTCACACCAGACCCCTGTCTGACCCGAGTGTTTATTTTCTGTTTTGTTAAACTCTTGGGTACTCATATTATATATGAGTAGTCAAGTGATTCAGGTTATCTCTTGACGAATTCTGGAGGAGCTTTGGAGTAGGAGGCTTCAGCGTGTAGATATATGGATAGAGTTTCCGCTGTGTGTTATTCTGTTTGATGTCTTGTATTGTATTAGACAGAAATGTTATAACTGTCTAAATTGAGATGTTTAGTTGTGTACTCTGATGTATATGATACTATGTATATGTTTTATATTATATTTAAATCGTTCCGCTGTGAGATTCTGATGTGTTGTTTTTCTTTCTTCTCCTTATTTTCTTCTTCTATCCCTTTCTTTCTTAATTGGTGATGCGATTTTCTTGAGATAGGAAGGCGGGTCGTCACAATGTGGTATCAGAGCACTAGGTTGAGCAAGTACCTAGGCTCTGGAATGGTGTCATCCTTGAGAGAGCGTATTTGTAATTTTGAATATATATATATATATACCTACCTATTTTGTTGGGTTACCTGTTCGGGTTTTCCAATATAAGTTATAAAGGTAGATAAGGTGGTGGTGTGTGTAACACGACTACTACCATTGGTTGGAATTGTATTTGTCGAGACTGTAGACCTAATACCGTCTCCAGTAAGTTTGGCAGTTGGGTATGTGGATTTCATTAATCTATGAAGGAAATCTTTTAAAGGTTCGGAGTTTATCTTTGGAGTATAAGATTGGATTGCGCTCGTGCGAGCGGATTCTCTAGAGTTTGGATCAGTTGGAAGAGCTGAAGCAAGTAATGGTATTTGACAACCATAGGAAGGAGTCTTATCTTTTTTGGAGTAGGAGACTCAGTTCAGCTAGGGTTTGTGCTTGGTTAGAAGTCCGAGTTTCCTGAGAAGATATTTGTCTATCTTGAAGACTCTTTTTGTGGAGTTGGTTGATGTAGCTTTGGGATTCAAGGAGTTTTTGAATAGGAGGTCTGTAGTAGCAAGGGCAGCTCAGGTGTTGAATGTGCTGTCGGGAAGATCTTTTAGATCAGCAATTGTGTGGTCCGTTTCTTCGATGGTTCAGAAGTCTTTTGAGATTCTACTGTCAATATATCGGGAAAATGGTGAAGGCTTGTCTTCTTCTTCTGGAAGCTCGGCCGGGTAGATGTTTGTGGTTGAGGTGGACCATCAGTTTCTTCTTTTGAAGGGCTTAAGCTATTCTATTTTGTAAGAGAGAATAGTTTCATTGGAATCCAAATTGGGTAGTATTATCGCAAAAGTGACTTGCGATGGTTCAGAACTTCTTTTTAGTAATCTTTGCTTTAGTTTGAGACATCTCTGAAGATGTTTGAGTTATCGAGCGGTATGAGACTTTCTGAATATCTTCGAGGAAGTCAAAGGAATTTGTCGCACCGAGAGATGGAGTTCTGTTTTGATTTGGTTCTTGGATTTTCTGGTGATTTGGCCTAGTAGAGAAAGGATTCTAGGATAGAGAATTTTATGAGCAATCAGGATTAATTGGATCTAGTTTTCCAAATGGATTTCTGTTGTAGTATTTGTGACCAAGTCGGATAGGTCATTAAGCTTTTATGGGATTTGATGGACAATATTTCTGGATAAGTTGATCAAGTTTGTGCTTGTATTCATCAGAAGCATTCTCATCTTCTTCGGATCAGAGTTGTGCAGCGGAAGCATGGTGGCAGCTATTCCAGAATAGAAGCAACTCAGATTCATCGAAGGATTTGTGTTTTCTTGGATTTAAGATTTTCTTCAGGAAGATCTTTCGGGATCTGAAGGCTTGAATGTCAAGAGCATCTGTTTTGTTTTCCGGATAGGGGAAACAAGTTTGAACTTCATGATGCTTGTATAGTAGATTGGTGTTTGGATTTCGATAGATTTTTGGGAGAACCATCTTGTTGAGTAGAATCAGGAGGCCATCTCTGTTGAGTCAAGATTTTTATAGAGTTTTGATTTCTGACAAAGGAATAAGCCGTGATCGACAAAAAGAAGTTATTCATTTAAGAAACACAAAGAGCTCCATATATTAGAGGTTGATTATTTGGTATGTTAGTAATTTATGTTAAAATCTATCCTCAAATAATCATATAACTTCAATCTTTCAATATATATACATATGCACATTAACTGTGCAAATTGGACTAAACCGGTCGACCGGTTGAAAATAAGGTGGTCGACCGTTTTTGCCCAGAATGCACAGATAACATGCACACATGCACATAACGTATATATATTTGAATTCCTGTCTACCGGTCCATTTTTGACCTGTCGACCGTTTTTAAACAGAAAGCAACTTTTCCAAAAGACACTTCTCTTCTCCAAAGGTTGCATCCCCTATCTTTCATCAATGATCATAACTCTTAATGGCAACTGTTCACAAAGAGTTACAACTATTTTTCTCTATATATATTCATCTAAATCATTGATTCAAACACAAGTTTTTACACGATCATATATGCTCTCTAATCTAATCTCTAACACTCCTGCATTCTAAAAATTAATTTAGCTTATTGAATCATTGAAATTATTTCATATCTTTTGATTCAATAAGTAAATACCTTCTTTAATCTTTACAAAACATCATTCATATTCTTTGAGGATAAGATTATAGGAAGGGTGTACTACTAGTGACAAATCCGTGTTTTCAAGAACACAAGTTGTCAACAACAATTGTATTTGTTTTTGTTGAAGTCCTCGTGTTGTAAGAGGCAAGTGTTGAAGTCCTCGGTGTTGTAAGAGGCAAGTGTTGAAGTCCTCAGTGTATTAGAGGCGTGAAATCCCGTTCGGCTGTTCGGGTATTGTAAACCTGTTCCTCCGGGTGAAGCGAGGTAGTTAATAGTGAAAATCCAGATAGGAGTCTGGGACTGGACGTAGGACGGTGCTCCGAACCAGTATAAAAATCTCTGGTGTGATTTTTCTATTTTTATTTTTGCTTTGCTACTATCATCTATTTTCCGCATTTATATTATAGTCCATATTACACGATCCGTGTGTACTATATTAGTACGTGCATTAGTATACACACCGCACTTTCATTTGGTATCAGAGCGAGGTTATCATATAACCGTAACACAGTTATTTGATATATTCTTGTAATATGGCAAATAACGCAAGTACTAGCACTCAAAACACCACTTACACAGAAGGGCAATCGACACAAAGACCTCCATTTTTCAATGGTCTTAACTATAGTTATTGGGCAACACGTATGTCATTCTTTATGCAATCAAGTAGCTATGATGCTTGGAATGCTACTCAAAGAGAAATAGTGAATCCAACAACTGATTATTCAGAATGGACTACAGCTGAGAAAACGGCAGCAGCCGTAAATGCAAGAGCAATAAATATGTTGTTCTGTGCATTAGACCAAAATGAATATAACCGTGTTAGTATCTGCACTACTGCATATCAAATTTGGCAAACACTAAAAATCACTCATGAAGGTACTAACGAGGTTAAACAAGCCAAAATAGCCATGCTAAAAAGTCAATTTCAAAATTTCAAAATGAAACCAAATGAGACAATCAATGACATGTATTCACGGTTTCAAACTATTCACCATGCACTTATTGGCTTAGGACAAAAATATTCTGATTTTGATGTTGTTTCAACAGTCCTACATTCTCTGACTAGTGAATGGGAAGGAAAAGTATTGGCAATTGAAGAAGCTAATGACCTTTCCGTCATGAAGCCAGATGAATTGATAGGAAATTTAATGTCATATGAAGCAAATGTGCAGGCTAGAAAAGAACAGAAAGAAGAAAAGAAAAATGTAGCATTTCATGTTGAGAAAGATGAAAATGAATCGGATTCTGAAGACGAAGATTTGGCATTCATTGCAAAAGGATTCAAAAAATTCCTAAAATATCGAAAAGCCAGTCGCTACAATAAAAGGAAACTTGGATCAAATAAACCATCTTCATCTGCTATAGAATGTTTCAACTGCCATAAAAAGGGACACATGCAGAAGGATTGTCCAGAACAAAAGAAGAAGTCAGAAAATGACAAATTCAAATATAAGAAGGACAAATCAAAGAAACGAGCCTTCTCAGTAACATGGGATGACTCAGAGTCATCTTCATCAGAAAGTGAAAGTGATTCGGAGAATGAACAAGCTAATGTTTGTTTTATGGCAACAGAAGATGAGGTACAAATTCCTACATTTGATGAATTACTTGATATTAATGCTGAATTGATAGTCAAATATAAAGACATAAAACGTCAATTAAAAGTAGTCAAAGCAGATTTAAGTAGAGCAGAATTTGAACGAGATATGTTAAAAGATGAGAAGAAAATATTAGAAGAAGAACTTGGAAATATTCAAGAATCATCATCTAATGTTGACTCTCAAATATCTCTTTTGAGTCATGAAATAGAAGCTCAAAAAGAGAAAAATAATGCTCTCACTACTGAAAATCATGAACTTAAAGCAAAAGTTAAAATTCTAGACCTAGAAAAAGCTAGTTTACAAACAAAGTTTGATGACATTACTCAAAATGTTTCTAACTTTAACAAAGGTCGAGAAAATTTGACTAAAATCATTGAAAGTTCACAATCTATTTCAGATAAACAAGGTTTGGGATATAACAAACATGAAACTAAGAAACATCTTAGAAATAAAAGGAAAAAGAAAGTACAAAAAACTGAAGCTAAGAAAAATCTTAGTTTATTATATTCCAAACCAAAACCAGTTGTGAAATTTCAAAAGAAGACTATCGAAATATGGGTTCCTAAAACAAATAACAATTTGATTAGGAACAAATATATTCAGAATTTTATGAATACTGTGCATCATAATACTAATTATGTATATAAAGGGGATACCAGACCCGTATGGGTTTGGACTCCTAAGACCTAACTCTTAGGACCCTATAAAAAGTGGGTACCATGGACTTAATTCTATTTTTTGCAGGTCCTACTTAAGAAAAGAGGAAAATGGATATTCTGGTTGATATACTCCTATATTATTCCATTATCTATTATTCCTTTTTGTCGATGACAAAGGGGGAGAAAGTGCTAACAATTATTTGCAGGAATATATATATATAAGACAAAATCTCAGGGGGAGATCACATATTCAGGGGGAGATTCAGAACTTCAGATATATGTTGTCATCAATCAAAAAGGGGGAGAATGTTGAGTCAAGATTTTTATAGAGTTTTGATTTCTGACAAAGGAATAAGCCGTGATCGACAAAAAGAAGTTATTCATTTAAGAAACACAAAGAGCTCCATATATTAGAGGTTGATTATTTGGTATGTTAGTAATTTATGTTAAAATCTATCCTCAAATAATCATATAACTTCAATCTTTCAATATATATACATATGCACATTAACTGTGCAAATTGGACTAAACCGGTCGACCGGTTGAAAATAAGGTGGTCGACCGTTTTTGCCCAGAATGCACAGATAACATGCACACATGCACATAACGTATATATATTTGAATTCCTGTCTACCGGTCCATTTTTGACCTATCGACCGTTTTTAAACAGAAAGCAACTTTTCCAAAAGACACTTCTCTTCTCCAAAGGTTGCATCTCCTATCTTTCATCAATGATCATAACTCTTAATGGCAACTGTTCACAAAGAGTTACAACTATTTTTCTCTATATATATTCATCTAAATCATTGATTCAAACACAAGTTTTTACACGATCATATATGCTCTCTAATCTAATCTCTAACACTCCTGCATTCTAAAAATTAATTTAGCTTATTGAATCATTGAAATTATTTCATATCTTTTGATTCAATAAGTAAATACCTTCTTTAATCTTTACAAAACATCATTCATATTCTTTGAGGATAAGATTATAGGAAGGGTGTACTACTAGTGACAAATCCGTGTTTTCAAGAACACAAGTTGTCAACAACAATTGTATTTGTTTTTGTTGAAGTCCTCGTGTTGTAAGAGGCAAGTGTTGAAGTCCTCGGTGTTGTAAGAGGCAAGTGTTGAAGTCCTCAGTGTATTAGAGGCGTGAAATCCCGTTCGGCTGTTCGGGTATTGTAAACCTGTTCCTCCGGGTGAAGCGAGGTAGTTAATAGTGAAAATCCAGATAGGAGTCTGGGACTGGACGTAGGACGGTGCTCCGAACCAGTATAAAAATCTCTGGTGTGATTTTTCTATTTTTATTTTTGCTTTGCTACTATCATCTATTTTCCGCATTTATATTATAGTCCATATTACACGATCCGTGTGTACTATATTAGTACGTGCATTAGTATACACACCGCACTTTCAATCTCATTCTTGATCCAGCTTTGTTTTGAGAAGCATCTGAGAAGTTTGGATTGTCAGGAAGATTTAGAGCAGTCCAGGATCAGCAGAGGTTGTGGTCAAGAGACGAAGAGATCCGGAATTTGAAGTCGGAGATTTAATTTTTGGATAAGTTTTCTCCGATCATAAGAGCGATGAGATTGGATAAGATGGGAAGCTAGCTCAAGAGTGTATGGGAATCTTTGAATATTCTCTTAAGGATAAGTGTTTGATCTATCACTGGTTTAGAACCAGCAAATCATGGAGATTTGGAAGTTGATCGGACTTGTCTGTGGTCCGGTATACTGTGTAGATTGTAGATCTGGATATATAGGAGTTCTAGATCTGAGTAGAGCAGCTAGTTTAGATTCTGTAGGGTGAGTAACCCGGTGCTTGTACTGGGGAAACTCAAGGAAATTCTGTCCAAATTTTGTTTGGATAGTTAGAATTGATTGTTTGAATTGGATGTTATGGTTTTTAGTATATGGTTGATAGCATATGTTGCTATTTTAAAATTTAAATCTGTATGAGATTATTAAATTACTTTGCTTTTAATTTCGGGGACGAAATTCTTTTAAGGGGGAAGGAATGTGATGTCTCGGAATTTTGGGCAATACTTATTTAATAATTTCCATTATAATTAATTTTAAAATATGATTATGTTGATCTAAAATCTAAATTAACCAAATATTATATATTCAAAACCAATAATCAATCTAATTTAACAAATGTTTCCTTTTCAAAATTCAATGATAATTTAATTTGAATGTTTATTCTTTTCAAATTATAATAATAATATATGTGTGTAATTAACAATAATTGATCTTTTGAAGTTTATAAAAATATTCTATTTGTAATATATATGTATGTATACATTGTAATAAGGAAATTGGTTCAATTTAAATTTAATAAAAATATTTTCAAATTATAATATATATGTTTATATATTGTGATTTGATGTTTTGTTTTAAAATTCAAATAATTTATGAAGCTAATATTTAAGATGTTCTATTTACAATGAATATTTATATTTGTACAAAATTATTGTGAATAGAAAACGATGAATTAAACTTAAATAGAAAATTTGTTTTCAAATTTATAGTGTACATAAGTTTTTATAGTAATTTGGAAAGTTTTGATTTAATTTAATAAGGTGCTTTCCAAAAGCTATTTAAAATCAATTTTTATTTATAAACACTTAAAGGAAAATTTATTTTTATTAAATGAATAATAACTTGAAATTAGTACATTATTATAAAAGTTTAAATTGTTTTCCTTTAAAAATTGATTTTTGAAAACAAATTTAGATTCTTAATATGATATTAATGTTAGTCATAGAAATTTATGTTTAAACTTTTAAAATAAAATTTAAATAAATGTTACTTTCTTTTAGAACTTATCTTTACAAAAGTAAGTTTTAAATAATTATAAACTAAAACACAAAGTTTTAAATATATTACATTTCATAGTTGACATGAGTATTAAATTAGTAGTAATTAAGGTTTATTCATTTATAAACAAATAATTAAGGTCTAATTCATTTTTTTTTAAAATAAGTAATTAATGTAATTCTTAAAACACTTGGCAATATAATAACATGGGAGAACACACTTGTTTACAAATTCATAAGGTTTTAGACATTTGTAAATAAATTGGTTCATTCTTTAACAAGTGGCAATCTATCTTTTAAGGGAAAATTTTTGTTTTTAATTAAAAGTTCAAAAGAAAAAATAAGTTGGTTTATTTTCTTCATCTAAACTTCTTCAATCTTCTTCAATTAAAAAAAAAGAATTCAAATGCAAGATTCAAAACTGAAACCAAAGAAACAGAAATCAAATCTGAAAAATCTGAAGCTATGATTCAACTCAGATCCAATTTGCAACCTGAGAACATACAACTGAATTTGGGAATCAACAACATCTTTAACAAAACATGGCTTCAAGCTCAATTGGAAAACATGCAAAAGCAAATTTAAAGTCCAGTAATGAAAATGTAGTAATGCATATTCCAGAAAATCAAATGCAGTGATATAGAGTGCTCTCTGCTTCAAAACTAGGTGAGTGAATACTTCTTAAAAACAATTTTAGATCCTTTATAAGTTTGTTTAGAGAAATGAATGATTTAGTGAATATAATATCAATGCTTGCATGTTAGATTTGTTGATGAATTCAAATATATATGTTGCAGTGACTGTGTATGTCTGAAGGTATGCAGAGTTTTAAACTCTGTTTGGTTCATGTTCCTGTTTCAAAGAAAAATATTTCTATCTTCTAAGTTGATCACTAATTATTATTGATCCTTGAATGGAATTTGATCAAAATGAAGTAATCTTGGGTTTAAAAATAAATTTAGAAATTTATATTGCACAATGTACTGTAAATATTAGATTTACAGTGAAAAACCAAAATTTAGTGAAAATCATATTTAAAATTCTGATCATATGGCCTGAATTAGAATTCAAAATTATGAATTTTAACATGAATTTGGGAATTTATAATTTAGTATTCAAAGAGAAAGTAAGGGTTTTTGAATTTGGGAATTTGATCGATTCTGGTTGATAGGAGTGGAGTTGGACGGCGAGATTTGGCATGGAGGAAGGCACGGTGATGGGTGATGAGAGAAAAATGGTGAAGGATTTTTCTGATGGATGTGGCGATGGGGGCACGGCATAGTAGGGTTTTGGATTGTTTTCGGTTTGGGTTGGTAATAAGCGCAGTTCGTCGTCGACAGTGCTCCGGGGTGAATCGCATGGAGGGGGATCGCGTCGTCGAAATGCAAGGCGGCTCTAGAAGTGAAGCTGTGGTCTCCAGTGTTGGAGTTCGCCGTTGATGGCGAACTTTTGGTTCGAGCATTTTACTGGTTGTAGATCCTATAGCTCATATTTTGTTTCAGTGGAGTTTTTGCTAATCCAGGTGGCCGAAGTTGATGAGGAGGTCATAGGCGACTTGGGGGAATCATCGGCGTTGATCGCCGCTGACCAGGGCCAACGTGCACGTGCACGTGCACGAGCCATTGTTTGTGCTGAAGTTTTGGTTTGGGAAATTTTGGTTGGGTTTTTCGTGGATTTGCTCGAGCCTGATCTTGTGTTAATGTCGCATGCAACTCGGAGTGGAAGAAGGGTTGTTGCGTGAGTGTTGGGTTTCGAGTAGTTTGGTTACAGAAATTTTATCCTGTTTGTTTAACTGCAAATTGAATTGCTGAAGTTAAAAGCAACTAAACTTTTAAATAAAGTTTTTTAAATAGTTTACAAATGTTAGAAATGTTTTGATTTAAAACTTTGTGTTTTAATGAGTTAAGTTGAATTTGATTTAAAATTGTTTGTTTGTAAATAGTTTAGTATTGACCGGATTTCTATAATTTATAAAATGAAGTTTCAAATTTTAAAGCAAATGGATGTTAAACAAAGTGTTTAAATTTAGTTGAATAAAGAATGAATGTTTGAATTTAAAAGAATTTTAGTTTTTAAGTTTGGATTTTTTTTAATTTTAACCTTTTTTTTTTAAAATATAGTTTGTTTCATTTTTGCTTGGGTAAATGATACAATAATGTTTTCAAATAAATTTGTATTTGAAGTAATTTAAAGGTGATTAAGGTAGGGTAATTAATAATGTTAAATTAAATGATGATGTTTCAGTATAAATCAATTAAAAGTTTTGAATTTAAAATTTTAATTTTTAAATTGATTGATAAAAGTTAGTGAAGAAGTGGTTTATCTTAATCAAGTTTTTGATTAGAAAGGTAATTAAAGTAAGTTACTTAATTAACTTAAATTAGTTAATATAAGTGATTAAATTAAGGTAAATTTGTTTGTGTAATTAATTAAGTGAAATTAATTACTTAATTAAAAATTAATTAATCAAGGTTAATTGATTTAGAAATAATTAGTTAATAAGTAATTAAGAAGTTAATTACTTAATAATTAAGAAGAATTATTTAAGCATACTTTCTTAATGAAGTAATTAAAGTTAATTACTCAGTGTAATTAATTAAGTTATTATGGTTAATTTTTAGTTAATTAATTAAGTTTAATTAATTAAAAAGAATTACTTAATGATGGGATTAAGTATAATTACATAATGTAATTAAAGATGTGTAATTACTTAGTGAAGTAATTAATAAATAATTACTAAGTGTAATTAACTAAGGAAATTACTTAATAAATAGTAATTAAAGGGTAATTACTCAAGGGAAGTAATTAAGGATAATTACTCAGTGTAATTAAAGAATTGATTAATGTAATTAATCAAGGTGATGGTTTAATTTGTAAAGCAATTAAAGGAAGTTAATTACTGATTGTGATTAATCAGATTTGATTAATAAATGTAATTAAGTTTATAATTATTTATTAAATGTAATTAAGATAACAATTGATTAATAAAGTAATTAAAGGGTCATTAATTAATGTAATTAATGAATAATTAATTGTTTAATTAATTAATTAATAAATGTGATTAATTATAAGATAATTAATCAATGAAGTGAGAAAGAAGTAATAATTAATTAATGTAATTAATTAAAGATTTTTGTAATTAATTATTGTTAATTAATTAATTAGAATTAATTAAGATTAATGATTAAAGATAAATTAATCTGTGTAATTAATTTAAGCATTAATTACATAGTGTAATTAAAGAATAATTAATCTAGGTGATTAATTAAGAATATGATCGAAAGATAATTATCTGAAATTGAAGATTAATTGATTGGATTATGAAGGTGATTAAAGAGTGATTAATTAATTAATTGTAATTAATCAATGATTGTTTAAGCAGGGTTAGTTGTTTAATTCTCAAGTGATTAATTTGATTTAAGATGATTAAATTAATTATAAAGGAATTAATAATGCCTATTTGTGTATGATTGTTGTGGAATATCTGAATTGGTTGATATCTATTGAATGATTGATACTGGATGATTTGGATGTCTATGAGATATGTGATATACTGCTTTGTGAGATGAATGTTTGATATGAATTATCTGTTGTGATAATGTGATTATCTATCTGTTTATGTCATCCTGAATATAAGTTAATTGTTTAAACCCTTAAGTACAACTTGGACATTAAAATGGTGTTTGGTTTCAATGAGACCGGGATCGGGTTTCCATATTTGGATATCCGAAAACCACATCGATTCCAATTAAATGTTAGGTCGTGAATCCAATTGGAGCAAGTGAAGACTCGAGGTGTAAGGGCTATACGTCAGTAGAACTCTGTGGGTGATTCCGTAATGAGTTTGACGGAATAGTGCCTATAGGTTCGAGATAGTGATTCATAGTGCAAGGGCTATGGTCGTTGACTCTGAGGGTGATTCCAAAATGAGTTCAACGAGATAGTGCCTTCGGTATCGTTCGAACCCGGAACGAACTTGTATGGATTGAATGCTTTCAGCACATCGTCAGGTGGACGATGAGCATTCTAAGTGATATGTCCTATTGAGGTAATCGCAGCCTCAAGCCTCATCAACCGGGAATGGCTAAAATAGGGGAGGTGCAGCAAGGCTTCATGGGTAGCTCCCACTGGAGAGCAAGATTGACCCCTGTCTAGAAGTCCCTTTTTATTTCGGCTGTGTGGGGCGGTTGATCATGACAACTGCCGGGGTGGTCTTGTTCGGGACTGTTCAGTAAGGAATGGTCCCGGCCTGGTGTTGCAGGGGAGTTAGGGTGGCTCCTCGGTACGGTGATCTAGGCCACGTACTGTGACGGGCGGTACCCCAGTAGCCCTGCCATTGTATGGAATCCAAAATCCAATAAGTGCATGTACGGTTTTGATTGTGCCTAACTATGTTGGAACGCGAGATGCAAGCATTCCAGCTATTTCTATATTTTACTTTGAAAACCCTAGACACTATTATAATATCACTGGATTTCCTATCAAATGTTTTGGTTAGCGTAAGGTAAAAACTTTTCCATGTTTATGTATGGGAAGTCTTACGTCATACCTTTTTCTTTCAAAAGATTTTCTAAAGTTAAGCAATCTTAAACCGTTTACTCACACTAGACCCTTGTCTGACCCGAGTGTTTATTTTCTGTTTTATTAAACTCTTGGGTACTCATATTATATATGAGTAGTCAAGTGATTCAGGTTATCTCTTGACGAATTCTGGAGGAGCTTTGGAGCAGGAGGCTTCAGCGTGTGGATATATGGATAGAGTTTCCGCTGTGTGTTATTCTGTTTGATGTCTTGTATTGTATTAGACAGAAATGTTATAACTATCTAAATTGAGATGTTTAGTTGTGTACTCTGATGTATATGATACTATGTATATGTTTTATATTATATTTAAATCGTTCCGCTGTGAGATTCTGATGTGTTGTTTTTCTTTCTTCTCTTTCTTTTCTTCTTCTATCCCTTTCTTTCTTAATTGGTGATGCGATTTTCTAGTGATAGAAAGTCGGGTCGCTTCACTAACCATCATTTAATGAAGAATTTATTTACGTTAGTCCCCATTATTGCCTAAATTTATTTAAACGTAACATTTATTTCAATGATTTACCAATCAAATTGAATGGACTGAATATACATATAGCTCATAATAATTGTTGTCAAAAACTCTAAATCCCACATTTATAAGTTTGTTGTTTACATCGTATTGGTTTTATTCAAACATCACTTATTATATATTAAATAAATTCAATATTTAAGTTCTTTTACATTTATTACCAAGTACACCTTTTACCTTATTCCAACAAATTGGAGTTTCATTCAATTAATATAACCATCAATTTCTAATCACCCTTTATTTCCAACCCACAAATCACAATCCATTATATTATATGGATGTTGTCCAATTTCTATTTATTATTAACTTAACAACCTATATACATTCATTTTATTATTAACTTAACAACCTATATACATTCATTGATTGATTTCTATTTGCCTCTGTTTCCTTACATTCAGTTCTTAGCTTAAATTTCTACGGTTACATTCCATTTGCACTTCCGTTACTACTATAAAATTTAGTAACGTTTATATCATCAACACATTATAATTACTTACCCTTAAATGAGTTTGATTTCCTAATAAATTTATTAAATGGAAATGTTCATTAAAGTTTATAAATTATTAACTTGTATATAATTATATTTGCCCGTTTATATTCCATTATAAATATATGCACACATACAAATTAAGATTCTAAATCCAATTAATTATTCCTTTTACATTAACCATCACTAATGAATAATTAGCGTTTCCTATTTATTTTGTTATATTCACTTTATGAATAAATTGGTGTTCCCTTTAACCCATTAATTACTAACTTTAATTATTACAATTTATTATCTAACATACAATTTGAATCTATTTTCAAATTTTCACATTTCAAAAATTTAACAGCTTACAATAGTTTACAAATAAAAAGGGATTGTACTAATTACGTTATTTATTGTCCTGCATTACTTTATTACCTCCGTTTACATTTAATTTCCATAAATCAATATTTTATTCCATTGATACACTCAATACTTTCCTAAATTTACTTATTCAAATTTTATATCAATTGCAACAATTTCCACTATTACTATTAATTGCAATATATAATTTAATTTGTAAATTTTAGTTACACTTGATGCATCAAATTTCAACATTCTCTTTCATATAAATTAATAAGATTTCTATTTCTTTCTAAATTTAAATTAAAATCTTATTAATTTAATTCATTTTAAACATCGAATTTACACGGGTCGCTACATGAACTTTGTTTTTCAAATTAAAGAAGATCTTAAAGGTGTATCTTTTGTACAAAAGATTTGAAATGGAAATAGTTTTGGAAACTACGAGTGAATCTTTTTGAAAGATTGTTGAACCTTGGTTTCAAATTGAAATGGATTTTAAAAGGGTGAATCTTCTGGTTTAAAAGATTAAAAGTGGAAATTTGTTAAACAATTTGAAAGAAAGGTTTTGGGCTAAAGGTTGTGACTTAACTAAGATCCCATATATCCATATGCTTTTAAATTAAGCATTCCTTATTCAGTTTAGCCGGGAGAGGACTTTATGTCATATTACCCATTTCGAATAATGATACGACGAAATGGATAGCATTTAAAGGCCGGTGGTGAAGACCGAGTATTTTCGAGAACGAAAGGATTACCCATCGAATGTCTCTACACTGAGTCACCCCGGTATAGAGACCTCCATATGTGATGAGGAGTCCAATCGGGATTGTGAATAGCCGAATTGCAAGGGCTTCTTTTGAAGTGCCTTCGATTCTATTTGAACCCGGAACAGACTTGTATGGACATATGTCTGACATTACACTTTGAGATGTAATGCTGGTTTCTATCTAATATATTTCTGTTTGGTGGCGGAGTATTTATTCTCTTAACTTAACACCCTTCTCTGAGACGTACGAGCTCAAAGGTTATATAGTTGATGATTACTAGCGATACATTCTCAATTTGGTAATGTGGCATGCTAAGTGTTGCTGATCATTTATTGATCGAAGCATGGCTTTTGTGAAAAGCGTAGCTTTGTGGATGAGACGTCGTCGAACCTCACACCTCGAAAATGGTCGAAACAGGAAAGATGCGGCAAGGTTATGTGGGTCGTCCCCTTTAGGGTATGTCCATTTCCTTCCGAAAATAGGTGGTATCATGGTATGGAGCCCAGATATTTAACCTATGTGGTTGCTACAAATTTATGCTTTGTGGTTGCTGGTGTTGAGAGCACTCAGATAAAGGTCGGTAACGACCGGGGGATGACATACTCGTGTAGTAGTTACCTAGTTACATAGGTAACCTGGCCTTGTGTTGGCAGAGAGTTGGTTAAGTTCCCGGGGAATCCCTCTAGAGGCATACCCATGTTGCCTAGGAAGTTCCTTAGACTGGCCATTTGTTGAAAATCCAAAGAAACAATACGCGCCCTGTATGGTTTTAGTTGTATAACCTGCCATGAAATGTGGCAGTGACCTACTATTGAACATAGTAGCTATAGTAGGTATACCATAATGGTGGTATGCTAGCTAAGATTAATATTATACTTTTGAAAGGTTTTCTGCACTATGCACTAATAATAATATCAAAATGATTTTCACGTATCAAGCATGTTTGACTATCATAAGGAGAAATCTCCTCCAATTGTGCGCTTGCATTATGTGTGTGTCGGGAGGCCTTATGGTAGTTTCATTTTCCAAAAAGCATTGCAAATTTCAATTTTAAATTATTTTTGTTGTTTTTGTTCAAATAAACTATTTTTGTTTGCTCACACCATTCCCATGACTGACTTGGAGTTTATTGTTCCGTTTCTAAACTCTGGGTGCCCATAATTTTCCGCACGGGTAGCCTAGAGTCATATTTTCAGATAGTCGGATTGTAGATGTAGATTTGATAGCATTCAGTCTTTGGAGTCTTTGGATCTTGGCGATCGCATCGATGACTGAACTTGCTTAAGTTCAACATGATGGTGGTTCAAGCTTGAAGTATGGAGCTTTAGCTATGGAATTGCAGTATTGTCGGATTCTCTTTCTCTCTTAGTTGGCATTGAAGTTATTGTTCCGCTGTTGTATCTTGTCTCTGATATTGATATCATTTGTATCGGATTTGTTGTATCCATTATGTATCAATAAAATTATTCATTTTTCTTCCGCTGTGTTGTTATACTTAACGTGATATAAGTTCCGACGAATCAGATTAGACGTTTGAATATGTGGCATTCGAATATGGGTGATGTATTTAGTGCCGATTTTCGAAGGTCGAGTCAGGTTTGTTAGATTTGGTATCAGAGCTAAAGGTTGAGTACAAACTTTAGCTTAGGAGTATAACACATTAGGTAACCTGTTAGAGACAGGGTTACAAGTACCCTAGAATGAGTATATGCCTAAGATATCCGTCCGTACGCCTCAGTGAATTCTCTTACTATCCACCGGTATGAGAGCAAGAAGAGGACGAGGTAGGGGACAGGGAAGTACCACTACAAATGGTCAATACCCTGCAATAAGGGAAAATCTTTTCTCTATCAATCTCTCCTGATCATCGTCCAATTTAAATTCTCTGAAGGCTTCATGGCAGCTACAAGAAGAAGCTTTGGTGCGATGGTGGCCCTGCGAATCGTTGTGGATAAGTTCCTAATTCGTATTTTCTTCATCAGTTTTCTATCGATCTTTTTGATTTTAACTTTAATAAACTTGAAATTTAATTGAAATAATTTTATATGAAGCCAAATTGAATTGAGTATCCGTTTGTCTATTCTTTGGGGTCCAGATATATTCTACGAATGGTTAGTTAGCCCTCCGAGCTAACCAATGCCTTTGCATATTTCATAGACTTGATGACCCGAGTATCTTGGGAAGTATTGAATAGATTCATTCTTGTATCTATTGTTGATATTCTGATTTGGTAAGCCAAATGCAGATTAAATATCCAGTTTGATCTGATCAAACAATTCTCTATTTTTTTTGTTCATCTGATCATGGTTGTCTCCCTGTCTAGCAAATTTCGGGGACGAAATTTTCTTAAGGGGGAATCTGTAATGATCCCGGTTTTTGAATCAAATTTAAATTGGCAATTAAAATAAAATTTTGATTTAATTGTGAATTAATTTGAATTTTCCAAATTAAATAAAATATTTGTTTGTTTATTTATATATATGTATATTAATTGTTTTTAAAAATAAATTATGGGTTTGAAATTCAAAGATAAATATTTTTCGAAAATAAATTGAATTTAAATACTATGTGTTTTAAGATTAATAAAATTTGTTTCCTAATTTTGTATATGTTTATAAGTTTGGAAAATTATATTTTGAAATTAGTATGATAATTTTCAAAAGCTATTTGAAAGTTATATTCTATATTATAAGAACTTATAATATATATATATATATATTGTATATTTACTTATTTATGTATCATTGTATTTAAAAGCATAAAAACATAATAGTTCAAATTTGAATAAAATTTGATAAAAAGATTTAATATACATTTTCTTTTATTTTTGAAATTTAACATAAGATAAAAATAGTTTTGTATATGCATAAGAAATTAAGAATATAAAACATACGTGAATATAAAAAATTAAATGAAAATATAAACAAAGGTTTAAATATAAATATAAGGAGATAGATTTATTTAAATTGAAAATATAATATATAAATTAATTAAATACATATTTAAAACATTGTCTCATACAAAATTACAAGTGTATATATCTTAATATAACAAATAACAAGTGTAAGTGTTTTATTATGAAAATTAAACAAGTGTTAACAATGTCACCATGCAAAATACAAGTGTCTTTTGTTTTTCAAAATAATAAATAAAAGGTAAAACAAGTTTATATATATATATATATCATAAATTCCTTTTTCTCTCATTTGGTTCAAAGATAAAAAGAAAAAAAAATCAAACCAGGTCAAAGTGCTTCTCCAACCCGAGAAAACAAAAAGCAAAATCATCTCAAACTCAAAAATCAAACAAAGCAAGGTTCAGATAAATCAAAACCTGATGCAATCAAAGAACATTCAAACTCAAGAACCAAATAACATCAAATCTTCAACCTCGGATAAATTTTTAATCTGAGATAAAAGCAAGCAAACATCAAGATCAGTTCAACATCAAAAAGCTTCAGTCTCAACCTGATTCAAACAATCAAAACAAAATCAGGGAGCTTCAGACCAAAATGCAAGTTCAATTTTCAAGTTCAAAACAGAAATTTGTTCTCTGTTTCAATATCACTGCTCAATTCAATATACATCAGTTTCAGTTTCACGCTTGTTCTCTGTTCATACTTCCAGGTGAGCAGACCCTTGAACCTATTTTATATTTTGGTGTTTGGATTAGTATTTGAAGTTATGATGTGAATATGCTTGTATGCTTGTGTAAAAATGCCTGCATGTTGTATATGTATGTGGTTTGTGTGTATGATTGTCTGTGTTTATGTAAACATACATATATACTGCTTTGTTGTTCCACAGGCTCAAATTTCACTTAAAGAAATCCATATTTTCTTATCTAATCTATTTCAAGCTATGATTCCTAAAAGAAATATGATTGTATAGATGCTATCTTATTTTTAAATTGGTTTCATGTGTTTATATTAAGCAATTAATTCAAAAGTAATGAATTACAATAATGATAAAACAAAATCAGGAAATACGATATTCATATTCTCACGAATTGATTATATAATTGGAATCGTACTCGAGGATGTTGAATTTTGGTGATAAAATTATGATTTTTAAGTTAGGAATTATCGATAATTTCCAAGTTGAACAGCAAGCTCATTTTCGTCAATATCTGATCAACGACGAAAATTTATGGGTCATGCCTGATGTCGAAGTAAGCTATAGGGCTAGAGATCATAAGAAAAATAGTGAATAAAATTTTAGATCCTTGGTGAAGTTAGTCGATGTTGATTTAGGGTTTAAAGTACATATTTGAGTCGTCGAAATTCTCGAGCTTGTGTGGCGTCGATCATGGATCGTGGTCGATTGGACCAAGTGGGATAGGAGCATGGGATCGTAATGAAGCTTTATACGAGTCGGTGTGATCTTTAGCGGTCGGGTTGGTTGGGACGAGGTGTTTTGAGGTGATCTGTTTTGTTCCAGCTTTGAATCGAGCTATTCGATTTTGATCGATGAAGAGATCGAAGGATCTGGGTGCTCGGGGGACTCAGGTGAGTCATCGATGATGTATTGGCAACGGCGAAGTTGATCGGAATAGCTCCGATCATCGGTACACATGCACAATGTATCAGGTTTTAGTTTTGGGTTTGGGGGAGACGAAATTGCTCGGGTTCGTACGCGTGCAGTCGAGGGTTTGGCTCGAAGTCAATACGATGTGGGGTTACTCGAAGTTGAACTCGGGTCTACTTCGGGTTTGACTTGGGTCCAAGGTGATAGTTGTAAAAATTTAAAATTTAAAATTTAAAACAAGATTTCAAAGTTTAATTCAAGTTTTGTTAAAGTATACAATATGTGTTCATGTGTGGGTTAATTAAAGATTTAAGTTGATTTATGGATTAATAATAATTTTGTTTTCAATGATTAAAGGTTAAAAGATTAAATGTTTTTTAAATAATCAATGAGTAATTATTTTGTGTAATTAAATAAAAGCCAATTACTTTGTGTAATTAATTTAAAGTTAATTAATTATTGCGATTAAATTAAAGAATAATTAATGTAAAATAATTAAAGGATTAATTAATTAAATTAATTAATGTATGTAATTAAGGGTAGTTTATTATTTAAAGATAATTACTTAATGAAGGTAATTAAGGATAATTAATTAGTAATTAAAGGTTGATTTATCAAGTAATTAAAGAATAATTAATTAAAAAATAATTAACTAAAGAATAATTAATTAATGCGATTAATTAATTAAGGTAATTAATTTGAGGATAATTAACTAATTAAAGGATAATTAATTAATGAAAGTGATTAGGGATAATCACTTATTGTAATTAATTAAGGATAACTAATTAAATGGTAATTAATTAAAGGTTAATCAATTAATATAATTGATTAAGGATAATTAATCAAAGAACAATTAAATAATTAAAGGTTAGTTATTTAATGATTAAAGGTGGATTAATTTATTATTAAAGGTTAATTAATAAATGATTAAATAATAATTAATTAAAATAATTTGTAATTAATTAACCAGGATTAGTGATTAATCTAGTTTAAATTAATCATATGATTAATTAATCTTACTTATGGATGTTTGGATTATGTTGAATGCTTTGAATTGTTCGATATCTCTGATGTGCGATGCTCTATTTTGATTTGAGCCGTGATGAATGTAATTTATTTGTCTGTGATGAATTTAAATTATGTATCGGTGAATCTGTGAATGAAGCTAAGCGTTATAGGATTATACGGCTTATCATTATTGCGGTGCTTCGATTGTGATGATTGATGATGTTGCACTATTGTGTAAAAACCCTGGACTACACTATACCGAAACAAATATGGATTTTGACGATTTTTAGGTTAAGTCACAGATATTTGAATTTAATATTATTTTATTTAAAATAATGAAATGGTTTTAAAATTGAATTTTGAATCCAGAATGGTTTGGAAATGGAATTGGGTTAAATATGAAAAGCTTTTGAAAGGAGTTTTGAAGATAAAATTATTTTAAATAATTTATTAAAGTTTTGAAATTAAAATAGTTTGATTTGAATTTGAATTCAAGATTTGAAGTTGAGTTCTATAAATATATGTTTAAAAATTATGGTTTAACAAGTTATATAATGTATTTATATGGGTTTTAAACCATTTTAAATGTATTATTTTAGAAATTTGAATTCAACCCAAGTTCAAACTTTAAAAGCTATAACTTGGGCATATTTGATCGGATTTTTCCAAAACGAAAAGTATCTGTTTTCATATGATAATGGCTTTCATATAAAGAAGGAACTTCCAGTTTTTGTTGAAAGGATTTCAAGATGTGAAATGGAAATTGTTTTGAAAGCTATGAATAAATCTTTGTTAAGGATTGGTGAACTTTGTTTTCAAATTAAAGAAGATCTTAAAGGTGTATCTTTTGTACAAAGGATTAGAAATGGAAATAGCTTTGAAAATTATGAATGAATCTTTGTGAAAGATTGTTGAACCTTGGTTTCAAATTGAAATGGATTTTAAAAGGGTGAATCTTCTGGTTTAAAAGAATAAAAGTGGAAATTTGTTAAACCATTTGAAAGAAAGGTTTTGGGCTAAAGGCTGTGACTTAACTAAGATCCCATATATCCATATGCTTTTAAAATTAAGCGCTCATTATTCGGTTTAGCCGGAAGAGGACTTTATGTCATATAACTCATTTCGAATAATGATACGACAAAATGGATAGCATTAGAATACTGGTGGTGAAGACCAGGTATTTTCGAGAACGAAAGGACTACCCATCGAATGTCTCTGCATTGAGTCGTTCCGGTATAGAGATCTCCATACGTGATGGGGAGTCCGATCAGGATTGTGAATACTTTAATTACAAGGGCTTCTTTCGAAATGCCTTCGGTTCTGTTCGAACCCAGAACAGACTTGTACGAATGTATGTCTGACATTACACTTTGAGATGTAAAGCTGGTTTCTATCAAATACATTTCTGTTTGGTGGTGGAGAATTTATTCTCTTAGCTTAACCCCTTCTCTGAGATGTACGAGCTCAGAGGTTATGTAGTTTATGATTACTAGCGATACATTTCCAATTTGGTAATGTGGCATGCTAAGTGCTGCTGATCATTTGTTGATTGAAGCATGGCTTTTGAGAAAAGCGTAGATTTGTGGACGAGACCTCATCGAACCTCACACCCCAAAAACGGTCGAAACAGGAAAGATGCGGCAAGGTTATGAGGGTCGTGCCCTTTAAGGTATGTCCATTTCCTTCTGGAAAAAGGTGATATCATGGTATAGAGCCCAGATATTTAACCAATATGGTTGCTGCAAATTTATGCTTTGTTGTTGTTTGTGTTGAGAGCTCCCGGATAAAGGTCGGTAACTACCGGGGGATGGCATACTCGTGTAGTAGTTACCTAGTTACAGTGGTAACCCGGCCTTGTGTTGGCAGAGAGCTGGTTAAGTTCTCGCGGCGTCCCTCCAGAGGCGTACCCATGTGGCCCAGGAAGTTCCTTAGCCTGACCATTTGTTGGAAATCCAAAGAAACAATACGCGCCCTGTACGGTTTTAGTTGTATAACCTGCCATGGAATGTGGCGGTAACCTGCTATTGAATATGGTAGCTATAGTAGGTATGCTGGCTAAGATTAATATTATACTTTCGAAAGGTTTTCGCACTATGCAGTAATAATAATATCGAAAAGATTTTCGCATATCAAGCATGTTTGACTATCATAAGGAGAACTCTCCTCCAATTGTGCGCTTGTGTTGTGTGTGTGGCGGGAGGCCTTATGGTAGTTTCATTCTCCAAAAAGCATTGTGGATTTCAATTTTAAATTCTTTTTGTTGTTTTTGTTCAAATAAACTGTTTTTGTTTGCTTACACCAGTCCCATGACTGATCTGGAGTTTATTATTCCCTTTCTAAACTCTGGGTGCCCATAATTTTCCACACGGGCAGCCTAGATAGATTTTCAGATCGTTGGATTGTAGATGTAGATTCGATAGCATTCAGTCTTTAGAGTCTTTGGATCTTGGCGATCACATCAATGACTGGCCATGCTTAAGTTCAACGTGATGGTGGTTCAAGCTTGAGTTTGGAGCTTTAGCTATGGAATTGTGGTATTGTCAGATTCGCTTTCTCTCTTACTTGGCATTGAAGTTATTGTTCCATTGTTGTATCTTGTCTCTGATATTGATATCGTTTGTATCAGATTTGTTATATCCATTGTGTATCAGTAAAATTATTCATTTTTCTTTCGTTGTGTTGTTATACGTAATGTGTTATAAGCTCCGACGAACCAGATTCGACATTTGAATCTGCGGCATTCGAATATGGGTGATGTATTTGGTGCCGATTTTCGAAGGTCGAGTCAGGGTCGTTAGATAATAAGTATACTATATTAAGTTTACTGCGATGCTCACCTACACAACTATCATAGAAGATTATCTGAATCATCACAAAACTAGTCGATAGGTCATTCCCCAAACTATTATAAGCTATCTTACCTATACTATACAATAAATAATTTTATATTGAATAAAGATCATCCAAAATAATATATGATGCCCAATCAGATCCTTTGTTCAGCTGTAAGTTTTCTTTGTTAAACTATGATCAGCTACTTGATAACTCTTATGCGAGTTCTGATCTGGTTCCATGGTTTGGCCATTAAAATTTCCTCGCATAACTAGAGTCACGCTTCAAAAATCTCTAATTTACCTTAAGAATCTGACATAAGTGCTTACCATTAAGAATTGAGTGATAAACATTTCCCAATCGGTGTAAGTCACCTAGAAACCTTCCGCTCAAAACAGGGATTAAGAACTAGTACATGAATGGACTGATCTTATAAAAACACCTATTTTGATCATGGGATTAATCCCAACACTTAAGATTCTAACACAAGGGTAAACACTTATAACATGAACGACTCAATGAAAAACGTATAAGTCATCCACTTGGTCTTTTCTCATTTTAGGCAACCATCGAATCCTATTTGGATATATAATCCAAGTCATACTTCACCAAACAATTCCACTCTACTTGAAGCTCGTGCATTGAGTTCAAATGGTAGTTCTCTTAGTTATTATAGCTTAACTTAACAACTAAGGTTTCCCACACAAGATTAAACATTACAAAAGAAATTAACCTACAATATATGGGGTCAAGTTTTGGATATGAGTAAGCCATAAATCCAAAATCTATGCATTAAGTTCCAAAGACAGATTTCTTGCCTGCACCAAAGGAGTAAGAATCATCTCCACTCTACATTTAGCCAAAAGGTTAAATTGACTAATATACCCTTTCAATTACAAGATATCCTGCTGCAAATGGATGAAATGCTCGAGTTGTACACCCCTTGCGATCTTCGAGACTCAAAGCGACGTCTAGAATTGATCCAAGTTATGGATTGCTCGTAAATAACTTCTACCACTAGGCTCCAAGAGCGACGCTACCTCCAACACCTACTTTAACAACCAAAATGTTCGTAGATCGCAAAAAATCCCTTGTAATATTTTAATAGTCTCGGAACCAATCAGGCATATCAAACTCCTTATCTACAATTGCTTATGCACCTCATTAGCTTATTAAGATAGCCTTAAATGAAGATTCCTTAACCAATAGCGAATAAATAAATAAAAGTCCAAGAGACAAGTGGTGCATACAATATTATGTAGTAGAAAAATATAAGTATGCTCACTCAATGTATCTCCATCAACCAGGTTGTCTAACTCAAGTTAGTCTATTTGGTCTTGAGTGTTGAGCTTATGCTCTAATACCAACTTGATGACATGCCTTTCGTAATGCCCTTAATCAACGTTGGATGACAAAGTCTAAGTCCCAAATCCTGAAAAAACATCTTGTCAGGGTAAAATAAAAAAATAAAATTCCGAACCAAGGCACATCGATATGATCTAATAATGAAATGATAATATACGATATACTAAATATACATGAATATAATATGATAAACAATATATAAAAGACTATCCTAATGAAAGTAATTGAAAATTAAACATCAATACAGAAAGTTAGAATACAATATCTAATAAAACAAGTCTCATATATAAATAGTATATTTTTCATATGCTATCACAATATCAAGTATATACCCAAAGTATTGACTTTGCCTCCAAATTACTCCAGTTGTCCTGGAAGGGTATCCCAAAAGAATCTAACTCCAAAATCACTCAATCGAGAATCTAGGAGTTGTCATCACACAAATAGATAAAGGTAAAATGCAGGCTAGACATAAAGCCTAGCATGAGGGAAACTATCTCAAAATACTGTATATCAAAACCATATACAAATAAACAGGAAACTACTAAAGTACAACTGGTCTTCTCCACAAATGTGGCTTAGGGATAATCCAGACCTATAAAGAAGTAACATAAACCTAACTCATAGGTAGGGAATCATACCATGGTATGCTCTTCTCCTATCATCAGCGAGTCAACCCAACTAATATAGTGTGACTGATATGCAATAGTATGCGTTGATAAATCTAACCCAATATACAGATGCAAGGTAGTATCACAATAATACTAACAACCAACTAATATGTTATATTTCACGACATGAAGATAAATGATAAATGGAGAATAAATTGATACACATTATTACAGATGCATGGTGTCCACTACGGACATAGATCGATTAAATGATCCATTCGAAGCATTTGAAATGCAAAATAAACACAACTATATTAAAGCTACAAATATAGCATTTCTATACCCAAAACCGAAATAGCGACATGAATTGCCATTAGCTACAAAAGAGACCTATCGAGAGCCATAACTAACTTATGGGCTCCCTTGAAAACCAATGCCTCAAAAGAAGTTGGCATGTAGGTCATGTCACAACAACCAATCGTAATATAGAATAGTATATAACATACTCTAGAATGGCGTTCCAATCTCTCTCCGCTCTTGCTCTGGACCACATTTGCAAGTCGCATGCCACAAAGGTATGATTAATTCCCTTACCAGCCTCCTTTCCTTCTAGTTATCTATATGACATATTAGAACCGAATGTAAACGCTAAACCCCATGTACATCCTTCCTACATGGATACATAAATATTGAAGTATTATTGTCCCCATGTGGATCGTGATTTGTTCTTGAAGAGCCTTGCACTACCAGGTTGCTGCAAGGCAAGCATAACAAACCTATATATATATACACACATGCCCAAATAGTGCATCTATAATTATAATGTCTTTTGTCCGCTATTCAATAACCCCAAGTCAGGCATACTAAATTATACATACCCTTAAATTGTGTATCGATAAATCGTGTCGAATTACAACTAGATACCAAAGACACCCATCGAGAGTCATAACTATATTGTCGACTTCTCCGAAAACCAACAACTCAAAAGAAGTTGGAGGTTATATTGCAACATCAAAGAGTACTATAGAATAGTATACAACCTACTCTAGATTGGCATCCTAATTTCCCTCCGCCTCTTCTCTGGGACCACATCTGCATGCCATGCACCTCAATAGTACAATGGATTATGTGCACCAATCTTTATCCCCAAGTTGGACATACCGAAACTATATCTAAAAACTTTAGACCGCATATCAACACATACATACACACGCACACACACATAAACACATATGCACACATGCACACATATACATATAATATTGTGCATATCCAAGTAGCCCAAAGTCGGGCATACCCAAACTATTTATATAATATATATATATATAGACATATATAAATCACATAAACTATATATATATATGCATATATTTTTATATATATAACCAGTCCAACTAAAAGGAAAAAATAAACACATATCATGCATATTTATATACACAAAGGGGATACAAAACCAAAATAATAAATCTATCATCTCAATATCAATAACAATTCATATATACAATCATATAAATTATTTTAAAAAGTGCATCTTACTTTACTAACCAATCCAACAATTATATCTTCTTCATATTATTTTATAGAAGTCTCAAACTTATTTTGTAAAATAATTCTCTCACCAATCAATCCTATTATAGTTTAGTATCATTAATTTTATCATTAAAATTAAATTTAGCCATTAATATCTCTCAAAATGTTATACAGCTCATGTATAATATATCGCAAATAATTTCTTAAGGTCTAAAGTTAATAAATCATTTTTTAACCTTAATCAAACCCTATTAAATAATAAAATACTTCTTTTTTAATTTCTAACTTTTCAAATCACCTTAATAAAAATTCTCTACTTAGTTAATTATCGAATTATACCACAATAAACAAATACCAAGACTAGATAAACTTCAAAGCCATTTTGATATAAGTTTGACCTACCTAAATAATTATTTAGCCTTACTGCTTATTTTAAAGGTCATACTTTTAACACTTGATTAGTATTAAAAAAATAGTACTTCTATCAATAATATAACACCAAATTTTAGTTTAACTAATATATAACTAAGCTATAAATTAATTTCTACTTCATTTGATTCTATTCAATACGAATAGAATGCAGTATTCATATACATGGGATCCTAATCATTTATCCCGAATATCTACAATAAAATATATAATAATATTTCTATCGCTAACATAAATACAAATTTGAGTTTAATTAATTTTTTACCATGTCATAAATTAATATCAACTACATCTAACACTATTCAATATGAATACGACATAACAATTATACATTTGAGATTTTAATCACTTATCCTTAATATCTACTCAGACCAGTCTAATAAAATAGGGATATAATTACTTATACACACATACGTACATATCTATAATTTTATGTCTCCTCGGCAATATTTTTCAATATATATAATTATGGGAATTTATATTGAAATGTAAATTCAAAGTTATAATTTCGCTCACCTGAAACGTAATTCCTTTGTTATCCAAATCTAGTCCAACCCTATACAATGCCATAGATAATCTAATTACGAGTGTAACGACAAAGACCCTCCTCCCTGATTGGACCTTGTATGCAAGAGATACAAATTTTATAAAAAATTGAAGTATAAATATATTAATTAACTAATCATCTTGATTAATTAATCCCTTACCTTAATCATCTTTTACTCTACTCCTCTATGCATAACCATGCACATAAACTCAATGTTACTTCCTTGTCTCTTCGATTTCTCACCGCATACACCACTAATTGATGAACAACCAAATACAACGTGCTCCATTTTTTGTGCTCTTTGCAATGGACATCACCATGCCTGGCTCAGCCACATCATGCAAAATCCATTATTTTTCCTCCCTCTTATAGTGCAGAATATCGCAATCCCTCCAAGCGATCGAAGTCTGACCAAATTATGCGGGAAGGTGCACGTCACTACGAGAAACTCAATGGTACACTCCTTTTTGCCTAACTTCTCTCTAAGCTCTACCAAAGCCTATCCCTATTCATGACTACCAAGAACAGATCTCCTCAAATGTTATCGCACCCCTCAACATCAATATAGATGTGAAGCCCACCTCTCCCTATGTCCAACAGATCGAACCTTATCGATTTTTGCAACCTGTAGCTCTCAAAACATGATCAAACCTGAATCAGTCTTTCTGGACCTGTAAAAGAATGTGTCCTGAGAGGGTAAAGAAAAGAAAAGTAGCAGGGAGAAAAGCATAAGGGTATGGCGGGGTGTGTGTGTGTGTGTGTATACAAGCATATATTATTTGATTTCTCATATAAATGGCCACACGTTTTGAGCTTGTATGATCATATAGTACATCAGATTGCCATGAAACTCGTTAGTGCATATATTGTCAGTTCCGATGGTATATATTTCATCTCCATCCAAAACGGCGTCCTAGGATGATAATTTCACATGTTTTGAAGTTGTATTTGCCATCGATTGCCTGATTCTAAAAATTTCTCAACATCTAATAATTAACTCCTCATCCCAGAATCATTAGCTAGCATTTGAGATCCCAATAGACTCGACTTCACACGTATTTAAAAAAAATACATATAACGATACATAAATCATAAAAATACCATGACTCCAAATATAGCAATATTTACACTCATTTTAATTCGTAACATCGATTTAGACTCAACGGAAGTGGTCTCGTGTCCTAATTGACCCATATGTGAAAAGTTAGATTTTTATTCAATTAATCAATAATTCAATATTTGAATTAATTATATAAATATTCAATAAAAAAATGCAGATTGTTACACCAATAGATTTTCCAAAACTTCGCATCCTGCCACATGCCTTTGAATTTATACTTCATCGAGCCTTGGCACCTTGCCATTCAACAACTCCATGATTTTGTATATTTAAGATATTGGGTTTAATCCATTTCTTTCATCCATCAATTGTGTACCCTAAATATTCATATGTTTAGTCCAAAATTCAATTCTTTTAATAACATTTTTATCATTCTTTTTGAGTGATACAAAATATCATTTACTAGTTTCCCTCATCTTTACATTTTCCCATTGCATATAAGTTATTACATTTTAATATATCATTTATCTTTATAATTTCATCATAATGAAATTAATTGAATCATCTTGGAAACTGGCTTCCATCACGTTACCACCCAAATTCACATATTTAAATAATGAAATTATACCATTTTCTATAGCATATATGGCTATTGAACTTCTAAGCCTATGTTGGCATATCTACCTGTCACATCTTTAAGCATTCAATCTTCAAGGGCTACTTATTTCATGTTTAGTGCAATCACATACCTAGATTATCTATCGTAACTCTAGTTCCATTACACATTTAAAACATGTATTGCATGTCCAAGCCATCGCATGTCAAGTTATTGCATGTCTAAGTTATTACAAGTCTATGCTATTGCATGTCTAGCTATCACAAGCCTAAGTTTAATGCTATCACATATCTATCTTCAATGCTATTGCAAGTCTAACTAAATGCTACTGTACTTCTAACCATAGTGATATTTCACTTCTAACCATAGTGCGATAGCACTTCTAATTACATATCGCTGGTTAAAAATATGAAGCCATACACTAGTGAAAATGGCTATCGTACGTTCAATTCTTGGGCTATTTTAAGACCAACTTTAAGGCTATTGCGTGTGTAATGTTAAGGCTATCACATAATTAAAATAGCTATCACATTTCTACATTTTTAGTTGTCGCATATATAAACTAATAGTTATTGCAATTTCAAAATGAATACTATGTAATGAAGTGGAAAACTGACATTTCCTTAATACAAAACTACTTTACCTTCACTAACTCTTTACACATGTTATTTGTTTATTCGTTGCTTCCATTATGTAGCAAAAATTTTTGGAAAATGTTGTGATATTTCCCTATGTACTCTATAATTAAACTCTTTCTTTAATTAATTAGTTAATTAAGGTAACTTTTGGGTTCACCTTTTAATTCATAATATTTTGAAAAGCAATGGAAATATTCCTAAAAATTCACACAAATTCAAAATATCCTTCCTCTACTAAAGTAAAATTTCAAATCAACATGTAAATTTCAATATTTTCAAAATTTAATCTACTGTCGAAATTTTCTATAGTCCACTTAGAAACTTCATAGTAAATTACTTTATATCCAAAAATCATGAAATTTTGAAATCTTCTCTACTTTGATATTATAAACTTCATAGTAAAATTTTAAACTATTTAGAGGAACCTTAATTCAAGGTTTCCTCTAAAACTTATCAAAAACAAGGTGTTTGAATTCCTAAACATGTATACAATCATTAATTTTTATTTAAATATAAGAATGAACATTCAAGGCACCTAATGTATATGTGTTTATACATTTATTTAAATGGGTTTGGAAGATAACTAGGGTAAATATAACTCACCAAAATTAGCAACTTGATAAAATTCTATTTGTTTCCTTGAATGAAAGTTTGAGTTCACCTTTAGATTAGTTTTTCCCTTCTTTTTATCCTTAAAAATAGCGGCCTACTTTAATTTTCCTTTGATGAGTTGAAAATGAATGTAGGGAATGGTATGGTTTGGGGATATAAGATTCATAATTTGCAATTGGACTAAAGTTTCCCATTTCCTAATCTTATTAGTCCCTTCACTTAATTCAAAAATCCCCTACATCAAAACAATTTATTTTATCCTTTCAATTTTTGTAGCCAAATTCAATTAACATGATTACTCTTGACTAACTTAATTAGTTCT
This sequence comes from Allium cepa, assembly GCA_030765085.1. Classification (NCBI taxonomy): domain Eukaryota; kingdom Viridiplantae; phylum Streptophyta; class Magnoliopsida; order Asparagales; family Amaryllidaceae; genus Allium; species Allium cepa. Next base: position 563,394,797 of record CM060938.1, read on the forward strand.
TTCAAGTGTCCCACACTTGATCAATTAAATTTATCTTGAATAATTCCTTTAATTAAATTCTCTTAATCATCATTTAGTAAATTCTCTTAATCATCATTTAATAAATTCATACTATTAATATATCCCATATTGTTATAGATAACATCGTAGATCCATTGACTAATGCATTTTCTCAGTCTAACTATGTTGATTGATTGATGGCATGGGAATGAGGCTCTATAATTAGTCTTAAGTGCAAGTGGGAGACTGATCGAGTTAAAGGTGTGCCCAAATGGAAATCATATAAATATGTATGTAACTTAACACTATAAACAATCACGTTTGACTTAATGTATGCTTTTGCTTTTATTTTCTTTTATATGTGTTGCAATATAGAGATATAAATAATGCAATTAATTCATTTAGCATATACAGGTAGAAAATTGTTAGGAAAATTATTTTATGAATGCGTTTGTAACCATGAGCATTGAATCGATATTTGAATACATTTTCCTTAGATGTTTCTAGTCAATATGTATAGAGACAAGGATGCTGATACATTTGTTACGAGTGTACATAACGCTCTTTATATGATAAATGGTGAGTTACTCATGACAGTTGGGGCACCAATGGGTTACGTACTGGTGGTTATTAGAACAATCACAAAATTCTCAATAAGTGTCCCATACAACTAAGTCAAAATAAAAGATCATATTATAATGATGTGCGGTTATCTTTAGACTTAAGGGTATTGTTGATTTTTAGCAGCTAAGCTATACTTTGAATATGGTCAATCACATGGCAACGCGATCATGCTATAACCAAAGTTGGATATATGTTAAATTACTTGAAGTAAACAGTACTCAAAAGAGAGTTTATGTCCTTCATAATAAAAGGTTTTTATCACCATATATGATAGTCAACTTAAAGGATAAATCTTTGAATAGTGTAGAAAGGTCAATCGATAATATTATTAGATGGAATCATGGAATTTAAAGGGTCTTGTGATGACCACAGTCGAGATTACCTAGAATTTAAATTTAAAATATTATTTAATTAATATTAATTAATTGAATAAATTTAGGGAATTTATGATTATCATATTTCTAAATTTAAAAAGGACTTGGAATGAGAATAAGTTGGGAAATTATTGAATTTCCTCTTTGTAGTTAATTCTTATATTCAATAATATAAGAAAAATTTGGAAAAAAATGAATAAATCAATTATATGGAAATAATTTCATTATTTGAAATATGATTTCTCAATTAATGGTTTATTTTATTGAAAATATGGAGAATAACTTTTCATTTTAAAACGTTGTATTTAATTTGATAAAATATTTCCGTATTAGTAAAAAAAAAGATTTGACATGTTAGTTATTTTGGAAAAATTATAAAAATCAATGTTAGTTAAATTAGAACATTTTTTAAATCAAATTAGTGTATATAAAGTGTTAAAATGAAACAATACAAATCAGCAACCCTTTGTTTTAGGAAAATTAGTGACACTCGGCTAATGGATCTATATATTAACCCATTTAGCCTAAACTAGAGAAATAAGAAATGTGAACGTACGTATATTGTTTCTCGTTCTTATTTCAACACCAAAAACAGAAGAAAAAAATACTCTAAGTCCAGAAACACTTGTTCCCAAATTCCAAATTAAAGATTGAAATCAAAGTGCTTTGTGTTTAGTTCTAGTGTATATTGATAAAAGGTAATCTCTTCTATCTTTCTATGCATCTAATTTGGGATTTGATTCTGTTTTAATTCCTGATTTTTATCATTCCTATCCATTCTTTGATCATAGCCTAGGTTGAAGTTGAAATAGGAAGCATAGGAGGTATTAAGCTAATATCTTCCATTCCAGGTTTGTTTAGGTGAGTTTATCTCACAATTTCTAGTTTAAGATGAATGTTTTCTGTTGTTATGTGAATTTGAGTGAATCCCTAGTGATAGAATATATTTTACTTATATTCTAGGCGTTAAAATATTTCTTGATATTACCTGCATTTATTCTATGATATTCCCTGCATTTATTCTCTGATTTGACTTACTCTTTATTTGTGAAATATTTGTTTAGTTACTTTCTTTTAGCAAATCGGTTGATTTGATGATATCTTTATTTAGGAAGTATTTACTTAGTTACCTTTGTTTTAGCAAATCGGTTGATTTGACGATATCTTTATTTAGGAAGTATTTACTTAGTTACCTTTGTTTTAGCAAATCAATTGGCTAATTTGTAGCCTATCTTAACTCTTGTAAACCATATATATATGATTGAAAGTGGAATACAATGGCAAGCAAATTGATTTCTAAATAGATTTCTTTCATGGTATCAGATCTATTCTCCTTACCCTAGCCTCACCTATCTTCTTCTCTGTTCTTCTTATTCTATCTTTAATTCTTTTCCATGGCAGGCTCATCCAAGTTTCATCCCACACTCACCATCACTAGTGTTAAATCTCTTATTCCCATAACATCAGACAATGAGCAAGCCATGTATCATTCTTGGGCTACTCTGTTCACCAATCTTGCTAGGGTTCATGATCTTTACGATCACTTGATTCCACCAATGGAGGAGAAGGCTATGGCTGCCTATGTCCAGGCTAAGTCCGCTGATCCAGCACTTTGGAGGCGTTTGGATGATGTTGTCTTGCAATGGTTTTACAACACCATTTCTTCCGATCTTCTCCTCGCTATTCTCAGACGTAATGACACGGCAGAGGGGGCATGGAACCGTCTTGAAGCTCTTTTTCAAGACAACAAAGCCTCTTGGGCTACCCATCTCGAGGAGGACTTTACAAATGCTGCTTTTGAGGCTTTCAACTCGATCGACAATTATTGCAATTATCTACAATCTTTGGCGGATAGGTTGGCTGATGTTGATGCTCCGGTGACAAATGGTCGTCTGGTTTTACGTCTCACCGGGTCCTTACCAGAAGCGTATAGTGGTACGGTGGACTATATACAAAATCAAGAGCCTTTGCCATCCTTTGAGAGTTGTCGTTCAAGGTTGAAAATGGTTGAGCGTACTATCAAGGCTCGTCAAGCTCGTAAACTGGTGGTTCTGGGAGTCGGTCCAGTAGTGTTGCCATGGTTGCCACTGATTCATCTGCAAGCAACAAATGCAACAACAATAATGAAGGGAGGAACAATTTCAAAAACAATGGGAAGAAAAAGGTCCACCAAAGTACTAATGGGTCCAGTCCTGGTCAGCCCCATATCAGCAGCACCAGTGGCAGCCACGTCAACAGGCCCCACCACCACAGTGGCAGCAGCCTGGTTGGGGAGGGTGGACTATTCCTCCTTGCCCATTTCCCGCATACTCTTGGCAGCCAAGGCCCAATCCAGCGGTCCAACGTCCCTCTTCTTCTGGATCAGGCTTACTTGGGTCCCGACCTCAAGCTTTCAATGCAGTTGCTCCTCCTGCTCCTAGCTACATGCCCACCGACATTAAGGCCGCTATGCATGCTCTTTCGTTCTCTCAACCAGATGGAAACTACTACATGGATACCGGTGCTACATCTCACATGACGGCGGATACAGGTATTCTCTCTTCTTATTTCAATTCAAGCAATAAGCATCATAACATTGTTGTTGGTAGTGGTCATTAAGTTCCAATTATTGGTCACGGTCGCACTACATTGCCTCCACCTTATCCACCATTTACCCTAAACAATGTGCTACATGCTCCTAGGCTCATTAAAAATCTGGTCTCTGTTCGTAAATTCACCACAGATAATATGGTTTCTATCTCTTTTGACCCTTTTGGTTTCTCTGTTAATGACTTACAGACCGGGAACAGACTAATGAGATGTGATAGCACTAAGGGCTTATATCCACTTTTCTCCGACTCTTAAGCCATTTCTTCCAACAATCATTCTGCTTCTACTGATTTGCCTTCGAATATTTGGCACAATCGTTTAGGTTATCCTGGCGATGCTATTCTTAAGTCTCTTTGTAGTAAAAAGTTTATTGATTGTAATAAGGTTTGTATAACTTTTTGTTCTTCTTGTCCTCTTGGGAAACATTCTAAGCTACCTTTTTATGATTCAGTGTCATATACTTTTCTTCCATTTGATATTATTCATAGTGATCTTTGGACTTCTCCTATTGTTAGTACTTCCGGCAATTGTTATTATGTTCTTTTTTTTTGATGACTATAGCAAATTTTTGTGGACCTTTCCTATTGCAAAAAAATCTCAGGTCAAACAACTTTTCTTAGCGTTTCATGCTTTAGTCAAGACACAATTTGAACGTAATATTAAGACTTTTCGGTGTGACAATGGTACTGAATACATTAATGACACTTTTAAGGATTTTTTTGAGAAACATGGTATGCTTTTCCATCTCTCATGTCCTCATACATCTCCTCAAAACGGGAAGGCCGAAAGACACATAAAACCCATAAATAATATCATCCGGACTATTCTTGCTCATGCATCTATGCCACTTTCCTTTTGGCATCATGCTCTCTCCATGGCTACATATCTTCTCAATATCCTTCCTTCCAAGGTATTAAATTACCAATCTCCCGCTCAAATCCTCTATCAAAGTGATCCGGATTATTCAGGTTTGCGTGTTTTTGGTTGCTTATGTTTCCCATTATTCACCTCTTCTACTATTCATAAATTACAAGAAAGGTCGAGTCCTTGTGCTTATTCAGGTCTGGCTCCTAATCATCGTGGCTCCAAATGCTATGACATGTCTAGTGGTAAAATCATAATTTGTCGTCATGTTCGTTTTGTTGAAACAGAATTTCCATTCTTCAAACTCCACAAAACAAAACCTTCGAATTATGATTTTTTGAGTGACAATATTAATCCTCAATTAATACATCATTTATCTCAAAATACCACGCTACAAAATATGCAGCTTGACTCAACAACACCGCTCAACGACTCGTCCTCTCTTCCTCAATCTAGGTCACAGTCTCACACAGGCCCAAATTCCACACCTCCCACTGCTACCCACACTCGACCCTCTATTTCCTCCTCTAACCCATCCTTTCTTCCCCACAGTCCAACCCCGTCTATGACCTCCCCCACTTTGACCATTCCTCACACCACCCCAATGCCTCCCAACCCCATTTCAACCCACATGACCACTCGTGCATCAAATGGCATTTTTAAACCCAACCCCAAATACTCTTCTAATTACCATACTACCACCACTACAGTTATTTCTCCTGTTTCAAAAAATCCTATTAGTGCGCTTAGTGACCATAATTGGAAAAGTGCAATGTTTGATGAATTTAATGTTTTAATTGATAATAAGACTTGGGAATTAGTGCCTAGGCCACCTAATGTTAATGTTATTTGGTCTATATGGATTTTTTGTCATAAATATAAGTCTGACGGCTCTTTTGAGTGTTATAAAGCTCGTCTTGTAGGTAATGGAAATACACAGCAACAGGGCATTGATTGTGATGAAACGTTTAGCCCCATGGTTAAACCGGTCACCATAAGAGCGGTTCTCAGCATTGCTCTTTCTAAATCTTGGCGCATTCATCAAATGGATGTCAAGAAAGCTTTCTTGCATGGTCATCTCAATGAAGCAGTTTATATGCATCAACCCATGGGTTTTCGTAACAAAAATTATCCGAATCATGTTTTCCTTTTGAAGAACTCTTTGTACGGATTAAAACAGGCTCCTCGAGCTTCGTACCAAAGATTTGCTGATTTTGTTGCTACCATTGGGTTCTCTCATAGTACATCAGATCACTCTTTATTCATCTACAAGAATGGTTCTGATATTGCTTATATTCTGTTATATGGATGACATTATACTTACAGCTTCTTCTGATCGTCTTCGTAAGTATATTATGACTCTCATAGCTTCTGAATTTGCTATGAAGGATCTAGGTCCTTTGAGTTTCTTTTTGGGTATTGCTGTCACTCGTCATGCCCATGGTCTTTTCTTATCTCAGACACAGTATGCTGCAAAAATTATTGCACGTGCCGGAATGTCTAACTGCAGTTCATGTCCTACTCCTATTGACATTAAGTCCAAACTAAGTGCCACCGTAGACACTCCTTATGATGATCCGACTAAGTATCGTAGTCTTGCAGGTGCTCTTCAGTATCTTACATTCACTCGGCCAGACATTTCCTATGCCGTGAAGCAGATCTGCCTTCATATGCATGCCTCGACTAATGAGCATATGAAAGCTCTTAATCGTATCATACGCTATCTCCAGGGTACCCTTTCTTTTGTTCTCCACTTGTACAAATCCAATATTAATCATATTATCTGATATACAGATGCATATTGGGGTGGTTGTCCTGACACCCGTCGTTCTACCTCTGGTTATTGTGTATTCCTTGGAGATAATTTGATTTCTTGGTCTTCGAAATGGCAACCTACTCGTTCCCGTAGTAGTGCTAAAGCGGAGTATAGGGGTGTTGCTAATGTTATTTCTGATTCGTGCTGGATTAGAAATTTGCTTCTAGAGTTGCATTGTCCTATTCAAAAGGCTACTCTAGTTTATTGTAATAATGTGAGTGCTATGTACTTATCCGGCAATCCTGTTCAGCATCAACGCACTAAACACATTGAGATGGATATTCATTTCATCCATGAAAAAGTAGCTCATGGTGAAGTGCGTGTGCTTCATGTACCGTCCCGTTACCAAATTGCTGATATTTTTAAAAAAGGGCTTCCGCGTGTATTATTTAATGATTTCAGGGACAGTCTAAGCATACGACAACCTCCCGCTTCGACTGAGGGGGTGTGATAGAATATATTTTACATATATTCTAGGCGTTAGAATATTTCCTGATATTACCTGCATTTATTCTCTGATATTCTCTGCATTTATTCTTTGATTTGACTTACTCTTTATTTGGGAAATATTTATTTAGTTACCTTTCTTTTAGCAAATCAGCTGATTTGATGATATCTTTATTTAGGAAGTATTTATTTAGTTACCTTTGTTTTAGCAAATCAATTGGCCAATTTGTAGCCTATCTTAACTCTTTTAAACTATATATATATGATTGGAGGTGGCATACAATGGCAAGCAAATTGATTTCTAAATGGATTTCTTTCACCTAGTGTATATGAACTTAACATATTGATGAATCCTTTGTCTATTTGAATTTGCTTCTCCGTTTGTGGAAAACCCACTTATGAAATCATGATTTTCATTCAATTATACATGTATATATGCTTGCATGTTTGCTGACTCGGTACCTCAGATCATTAGAGAAGCAACACAGTAAAAATGAGTGGAATCTGATCATCGGAAAGCCACCGAAATCACCTGGAAATCAGCCCAGGTGATGCAACCAATGGATCAATATGCCTTATCGGTGCACCGATCGTAGCCTGGACTTGACTCCCAGGCCGTATTCTAGTATTCTTCGATTGATGTTTGCCCAGTTGGTTCCGTGAGAGTGATTGCCTGATTTGATGTTGCATTTAATATCAATTTCATCGATATTTTTAGTGTGAATTGATGAATTCATTTGGATATTTTATTCAATAGAGTTATTCTATGGATCTTGGGAGTAAGACACACTTTGGATGCATGTTTTCAAATGAATTTATAAAAGGCTGATTTCTAAATCAAACCATTTTATGAAAATATGTTTAAGTACAAATCTAATTTCTACATAAATAGTTTTAAACACACACACACACACACACATATATATATGTATACGTATGTATGTATGTAGTTTATTCTCTTTGAAAATGGTTTTAAAAAAGATTTGGAGCAATGTTTGAAAAGTGTGCTTATATATATATATATATATTCTCTATAAATCATTGTTTTATCAAAAGTGACTTCAAATTGAAATTTTTTATAAAAAATGCACGGCATCGATCGAATGAGGAATTGATTTAAATGGTTATATAAAATGAGTGGTAATGAATGCTCATGTTTTCTTTACCGGTTAATTCTCGGATTTGCTTGACCGAACCATTGTTATACATAAGAAGAGTTTACTGTTGTATAGTAAACGTTGGGTAAAACCATGTGGTATGGGACACATGGGTTTATAAGACTTTTCCAAGCTTGGAGTATATAGGTCTTGTACATATCTTGATGTTTATATGGCTTGTTACTATCTTGATGTTTATAGGTCTCGTACCTATCTTTATTTTTATAGGTCTTGTACCTATTTCAGAGATTATAGGACTTGTTCCCCTCTTGATGTTTATTGGAATTATACCTATCTTGAAGTTTATAGACTTATACGCCTATCTTGGAGTTACATGCATGTAGGTGAATTTATTTCACCAATCTTGGAGTTTTTCGCCTTCCCCTTTTTTGTGAGTTTTTTTGGATTTCTATCTGTGAAATTTCTGGATTTTATGTTGTTTGAATTATCACCAAATCATTTCGAGGATTTTTTCTTTTGATAAGCTGTCTTGAGTTTTTTATATTTGGTGATTTGAAGTTATTAATGCATGTTTGATATTTATCGATATATGACTATATTTGAGATTTAGTTCACTTTATCTATCATTCATTTTTGCCAACTCATTTATCTTAGTCTAGACTAACTTATTTATTATTTTTATAATACTCGGTTTAGATCGAGATGTTTCAGGTCCTTCAGCTTGATGTTTTCGAGTGGATGTCCTATCTATTAGCTAGTAGTTACTTTTTTCATTTATGTATATATGTGATGTTATGTTGTATTTTATGTCGAGCTAGACTCCTTTTGTGTACACATTTATATTTTGAGATGTAGCACCTTGTATATGAGTATTCTACATCATGTATCTATTCTGGGTAAGTTTAGACTTATATCTATTTGTATTTCGTTGTGTCTAATCTATGATTTTACGATCTGTATTTATTATATATTGTTCTGGATTTTATTATAGCCACTGTAGCTTTGTTTTAAGCCTAAATTGTATATGTCAATTCCACTTGATTAAAGATATGTATAACATTTTAATCGACATATCGATGCTCGCTTAAAGTAAAATTCACAGATGGTCACTTCTAACCAGCCCTATTCTCTACACTAGCCGACAATATTACTTTGTAGTATTATTTTTTAGTATGGGTCTTAGGGTGGAGGTGTCACAGGTCAATATAATAAACTACGGATGCTAGTAGAGGTTTTGACCATTGACCAAACTATTAATATCTCGATGATACAGTGATGATAAAAAAAGAAAACATGCATTAATGTCATTACAAGGTGCAACTCAACGATGATTAGCAATTGGATTTAGCCTAAATAATCTATATGTAGCTAAAAAAATTCTCGATATTTTACTTCAGCAGAATCTATACAGGATTTACTTTTTAATTATTTAAATATTGACAAGGACTAGTTCACACTAAATAGTCAAAATAATCATACGGTTAGATAATTTCCAAGTTCAACCAATTTAAACCAATTTAGTACTATAAATTAACAATAAAATTAATGTAAACATTGCACTGAAATTTATAACATTTCAACTATTTATTTAAAGCCTTAAAATTAATTAAAATAATGTATTGTTATATGTTAATTTAATTAAGGTATAAAATGAATAAATTAATAAATGGTTAGTTTAATTATTAAATTAAGTAGGTCTAAAATTTGGAAAGCCTATATAAGTTGGTCAAAGTAATGGAAAGACAGGACTGGTGACTTAGTCTCTAAATCTACAGAGAAGGGGCAAGATATTATGATTTTGTAAATTATAAATAGCCACACCTTCCATGCTCTCTAAACATAAGCAAACCTTAGCCTCCATTGACATTAATCTATGATGCCTCGTAGGTGGAGTTGTAAGCCATTGTCGAGGGTACATAACCTAACGTTCATAGAAGAAGATCACTAACGGTTAAGGTATTGGAAATTAGCAGGATCATAAAAGGTAAAGATTCATTTTTAAATTATTTTTATTTATATGTTTATTTTAATAATTCCTCCTTTTTATATTCGTTTATATAATGCACGTGCATGCAAACCCACAACTATATATATGAATAATCAATTAAAAATTTTAAAAAATAAATTTGGTTTTTCAATTTATAAAAAATATAGTTTCTATTTCTTGTTTAAAAAAATAAAATAAAATATTTCTTAGATTTAAATTATCTATACATATTATTATATTCAGAATATATCATTAATATATTTATACATCCAGTTTATAAAAAATTTAAACATTTTATTTTGTTGTTAATTTTTTAAAATATATTTTAATAAGTTAAATGAATTAAATATCTAATTAGTCAATCCTATTTAATACTAGGATTTAAAGCAAAATATTTTGGTTGATATATATTATATACATAAATATGTTCTGCATTTATTAAAAATATATCTAAACCCAAGCATAAATTTAGTTATTTATATTATTTAATAAATATAAAATTATATGTTTAATAATTTCATTGTAATTATTATACATATTAAAGACGTACTATTTGTTGAAAAGCATTTCACGCATGAAGCACGTGCTATAACGCTCGTATACACTTGCTACCTTAATTATAGCAATCCATACCTAATAAATTACACTATTTTAAAGGTTAAACAGGCATGAAAAAACACACATGATAATTTATAATATTAATACATTATTTAATATTTAGATTTAATTAATGATTTGAAGCAAAATATTGAAGTTCGAACTCTTTTAAATTGAAGCATTTCACATTAGGTAAGTCAATTAGATGAAGATTCATAGTTACATTAGTCATTTGGAGAAACCGTTAATAAATTAAAAAAATTAAGAGAATAATGCTTTAGATAACATATTTATTTTTTATACAAGTCAAAGACAGTAAATCAACCCACTTATCTTTTGTAGCAAGGCTATACTTTGAATATGGTCAATCGGATAGCATCGCGAGCATGTTACGAACAAAATTTGGTATATGTTGAATTATTTGAAGTAAAATAGTACTCAAGGTAGAGTTTGTTTCATTCATTGTAGAAGGTTAATGTCAGCGTAATTGATAGTCAACCTAAAGGAAAAATCTTTGGGCAAAGCAGAATGGTAAATCGATAAATGTTATCAGATAGAAGCAAGGAATTTAAAGTAGTCTATGTAATTAACTATGGATATTGGTTAAGTTTTTGACCATACTCTTGATCTCTTGATGATACAGTGATGTTAAAAAAAGAAAGCATCATTAATGTCGTTACATGGTGCAACTCAATAAAGATTAGAAATTGGGTTTCGTCTAAATGATGTATATGTGATTAAACTTGTTCTTGATATTTTACTTCAGCAAAGATCGTATAGGCTTTAATACTTAAATTATTTAAATGTTGATCGAGGACCAGTCCATACCAACTAATCATATTATTGGATAATTTCCAAGTTCAACCAACTTAAAACAAATTTGAAATATTGTAAATTAACTATGAAATAGCTTTTTAATTATTTATTTGAAGCCTTAAAATTAATTAAGACAATGTATGATTGTTATATGTTGATGTAATTAAGGTATAAGCTAAATAAATTAACAAATGATTAATTTAATTATTAACTTAAGTAGTTTTAAATTTGGAAATCCTAGATAAGGTTGTCAAAACAATGGGAAGAGTAGACTGGAAACTTAGTCTCCAAAACTAAATAGAAGGTGCAAGATATTAGGATCTAGTCGACTATAAATAGCCACACCTTCCATGGTCTCTTTACACAAGAAAACCCTAGCCTCCGTTGACATTAATTCATGTTGCCTCATGGGCGGAGTTATACGCCGTTGTTAAGTATACAGAACCTAAAGTTTAGAGAAGGAGATCACCATCAGTTATCGGTGGGATCTTAAAAAGTAAAAATCCTTTTTTAGATCATTCATACATACATACATATACATATACATATACATATATATATATGTTTATAAGTGTAATTCCTCATTTTGATTTATTTATATTTATTTGAATAATCAGTTATTACCATTATTATTATTATTAGTTTCTAGTTTATGATTTCTCATCTTATTTATGTTGAATTTGAATGATTTACGCATTGAATTTTGCTTGTTCTGCTTGTGCAATATAGCATCCTTGCTTTGTTTTGTATCCTCATGTTCACTCAAGTTATCTTCCCCTCTGATTTGTTCATGCCTGCTCCAGTTCTAGTTGAAATAATGGATACCTCTAGCTTTTTTTTAACTCATTCGGAATTAAAGAGCAGTAGCTCATTCTTTATGTTATCATATTCTTGCATGCCCTTGTCAGTTATAAACAACATCAACTAATCAATGAAGACTTGAAAATTCGTTTTCTTTTATAAGCCTTTAACTAGAACCTATGTGTATATATTTGATTATTTGTTGTTCTGTGGTGTGTTCTACATTTGATTTGTATTTTTTTCTGACAGATCTTATATCCATCTATGGATTTGTATTAAGTATTTATTGCATATGTCGACCTACTTGAGATGAAAAAAAATATAGAGCATTTATCTGTAGGATCTAAATTAACCCTAGAGGGGGGGGGGTGAATAGGGTTATAGCAAATTTTTCTTAATTTAAACACAAAAATAAACTGCAGAAATAAATATACTGAAAAGTAAATCACACACAAGATTTACCCAGCTTCGGCAACCCCTGCCTACTGCTGCTTCCCAGATTTCTATTAGAATTAAACAGTATCACGCTTACAAACACTCTAACAGACTTGCAAACCCTGCTACCGCCTATAGAGTTTTGCAAACTCGCAACCCCTGCTTACTGAACTAACTCTAAATAGACAATCAGACACAACCTAAAACCTAGGTGGTGATTTACTAACTTTTTGGTTCGTAAAATAAAAAAAAACAATAAATTAAAAACAATAACCCTAAAAAAATATTAATAAAAGCCTTTAAACAAAACAAAATCCCCCTTTTTATTTTTGAACACCGGCCCACTTCCTTATTTCACCCGATCCTCTTTTTATTTGTTCGTGAGAAATAATGGCGGCTTCGTTCCAGTTAGGGCTTCGTTCCCTTTTGATCCAGTTAGGGCTTCGGCTCTTCGTTGCAACTAGGGCTTCGGTTCTTCGTTGCAATTAGGGTTCTGGTTTCTTCAATTGATCTGTGATTTGTTGCCCTAGCTTGCTTGCAGTTGCTCGATCGAGTTTTGATGCTTGTGAATTCGGTATGTGCTGTCTCCTTTTGCTTTTCTAATTTGATACTTGAACTCGATCGAATTTAAATGCCGATGATGATTAGGGTTTTAATAGGATTCGATTTCCTATTTTTGCGTTCGACTGATTATTTCAAAAAAATTGCTTTGGTCGTTCGATTATGTATTGATGCTTGAGATTTCTTTGACTTAATCAAATTCGTATGCACTTGATTCCTTGGTTGACACGGTAGAGAATTCTCGGCTTGAATTTGATTTTGTGATTTGAGATATTTGACTTTGTCAAATTTACACACTTGAATTTCTTGGTTTTGTGCCCTGATCATCACTGCACTGTTTTGATTTCTTGAATCATATCCACGGCTTCAATGTTTACAGTGTTCATCCCTGTTGCTTTCGACTTCACTGACTTCACTGAGTTCTGACTTGATACTTGTAACTTTCTGCACATATTTTGCTTCACTGTTGCATTCATTGTCATTCATTAACCTGGTTCTCTTTTATTTTCTTTGTTCGTGATGGCGGCCTTGACTTGTTGTTATGTATTTGCACTGCACTGGCCTACTGCCATACTTGTTCACTAGTGCATGTATCACTGTATGTAGCTCATTGAATTGTTGCTGCATTGAATTTCTTTGAGTTGCAGTTTAGAACAGTTGCTTTTAGTCTTGGCCATGTTGCATTCACTTGCATTTATATTGACACTGGTTTACTGTCTGCATTCACTACATTTTGTACATGCATTTGCCATTGAGTTGTTTTGTCTTCACTTGCATTGTTGTACACTTTTGGTCATTGTTGTAGTTGTATTATGTGATGTCGCCTCTTGTTGCTGTCATATACATTCATCAATGTTAGCATCTGCATTGCATAATTCATGTTGTAGCCTGGTCATTTGTGCACTGCCTTTGGTTCATGCTGTATTGTCTATGTATATTTGTTATTCTTCTCTGTCCATTTGGCTGCACATGTGAACTTGTGTATTTGGTCTCGTCTCCATATAGTTGAAGCTTGCTGTGCATTGGTTCTCTGTAGTCTGCACTTGTATAGTTGGTTCCATATTCATGTATCTTGATGTTGTATACACTTTTTCATGCTGCTGTGATGCAGTTTCCTTCACTGTTGTATCATGATACTTGTTTGCCTGCAGACCATGTTGCATGTATGTTTGTTTGGTAGTTTCTTCAGTCACTTTGTTGTATACTTGGGCTTTGAACATTTTCAACCTGATGCATCTGGACTTGAGCATATTTGATGAAATTGTTGTCTGGTCTTTGCATTGTTGTGCATACTTGTTGTGTATTTCTGTGAATGCAGTCTCACCACTGTGTTGCTGTAGTCTATTGGGCTGCATTTGTGTACATTTGATTATTTTTGCAATCTGGTCTGGTGCACCTTGTTTCATGCTTGAGACTGTGTTTGCAATGTCTGGTCAGTGGTGCTTTGAGTTGAACCTATCTTGGGTTTGACCTTGTTTTTGATTTCTGTGCTTTTGTTTGATTTTTGCACACGAGTTGGCGAGGCAGTGCACACGTATACGAATGTACACGTGTGTACTGCAGCCACTTGTAATTACCTGTCCCTGATAAAAAAAATATCGATATGCACAGATATTGCACAGTCAAAAATGATGACGAACAACCCAAATAACTGAGGCAAACAATGTTTTCAAAATCATCGTTTCTTTCAATTTCAAAAATATTTCTCTTTCAATTTTACTGCGTTTAAAATATTTTTGCAGATTACTCAGATGCTGGATTCAAACCGGATTATAGTTGAAGACAAAAAATATGAGTGTGAGAGATATGTAGTAAGGTCGTGATGTAAATGTGATGTGATTGTAATCAAAAATGTACATGTATAGTGAGAGCATGAATTTGTACTATTCAAGTTTGTAATAAATATTCGTTTGAATAAAATATTCGTTTGAATTCAAAAACTGTGTAACTTGTTCTGTTTGAATTCAAATTCAAATTCTGTGTAATTTATTTTATTCAACATATATTTATTTAACCAAATACATACTATACAAAATATTTGTTTGAATAAAATTTCTGTTTGAATTCAAAATCTGTTTAACTTGTTTTGTTTGAATTCAAATTCAAATTCTGTGAAATTTAATTTTATTCAACAAATATTTATTTAAACTATGAAAAATAAAATAGTACATTACCAAATACATTTATATGAATGTATATATGTTTATTATCATCAAACAAAAATCATATAGCGCAAAGCGCATATTCAACAATCTCCCCCTTTTGATGATAACAAACATATATTTAAGATTTTGAACATATTAAATGTATTTGATAATTTCATTTGCTCCCCCTATTTGAATGCTCCCTCTCTACACAATGCTCCCCCTATATATATGCATAGAAATATATAAGAGAGCCTATATGCACAATGAAAATTATTTGACCTTTGCTTGATTCTATTCGACAAAAATCTTAACTTTTCTCTCCCCCTTTTGTTATCAGCAAAAGAATAATAGTGTTATAAAATAGGGATGAAATGATCGACATGAATCAAACATTTAACTCAATTAAATATAAATATCAAATTTCAATAAAATTCAAACAAAAATCATAATTACCCTTGTCAAACGCATATTCCACTTTCAGAAGTGATGGAGATAGAATCATCAAAAAAATTCATATAGATATGTCTATTTGTGGTATATTTATTTCTGGAAATTTTAATATCTACTAACCATGCATAACCGTTAGGACTTTTAAATGAGATTAGTAGTATTCCAATTTAATTTTAAAAAAAATGAAATCAAGTATCTTCTAACCACGCATGACCGTGAGGACTTTTAAATGGGATTAGAATCAACTTGTCTATTAAATCAATTATTTTTAATATGCGTTCTATACATGCATAACCGTGAGGACTTTTAAATGAGCATGGAAGCACATAATCAAAAATCCAAGTAATTCACCCATGCATGACCGTGAGGACTTTTAAATGAGAGTGAATACTTTGGATATTTATTTTTAATTGCTGAATATAAGAAATTTTAAGCACAAATAATTTCCTTCACCGATTTAAAGATATTGAAGAACAAATGATTTCCTTTGTAAACTACCACAAATTTACATATTAAATATGATCTTGATGAGTGATGTTCGATAGAAAGATGATAGAAATAGAAATGGTCATGGAATTATTATCCAACAAAAAGTTTTTATAACTCTTGTTATGAAATTCTAAAGAAATTTTTTAATTATACTTTCTCGAGTTATAATATATGATAAATATCAACACTCATCTCTTTTTCAATCACTATTTATCTTTTCGATAATCAAAGAGAGTCAGATTAGTCAAATTTGTCATTTAAAATCAAATTAAAAATTATAAAATCAATTTTTCAAAAATAATTAAGCTGTAAATATGGTCAAACATGATTTCTTGAGGGGAGTTTTATAAGAAAATTTTCTGCTATTTGAAAATTATTTCAAGTGAAAAATATGCAGATATTTTCTTAAAAAAATGCAGCAAATGAATGTTTCAAAAATAATTAATCACGTTACACCTAGTAATTTTTCTATCAACCATATTACCAGTGTAATCCGCATCTGAATTTAAATTTCACTCAATATTCACTTGTTGAATCAAACCATGAGATGTGCACCAAAAATTTCAAAACATCATTCTTTTGAATTTGAATTTAAGCCGTGTTAACACTCAAACAAATATCATGATGTTAATTTCAGAAACCAGAGCATAAACAATTATTTTCATGAGTAATCATCAGTCAATCAACATCATAATTATTTCAAAAACAATTTCTTAAAATCCTTTTTCTCATGAATTTGAAATCGTGCAAATTTACAAACAGTGATCAAAATGTCAGAACCAATATATCTACGTGTAGCATGAGTAACCAGCATTTGACCGATCAAATTTATATAAATTAGTTCAAGATTGAAAAACTGATTGATCATTAATTAAGCACAAATTAATGTCATAAATAAGAACAAGTCAAAAAATCATATCAATTAAGTCCGAATCAGTCAACCATCATAATTACTCCAAGTAATTCTATTTAAAGATGGTTAGTCATTATTTTTTTTTTAAAAAAAAATCATAGCATCAAAATCATCATTTTTTGTTCATCTCAATATTGGCTGATTTTAATTTAGAGTATGGTGCAGATAATCATATTTAAAAAACAATTACCCGTTTTACCTTTACGATAATTTTTCGTGATTGCCCATTGTGATTCTGTCACCTTTATACTAGGCTAAGGAACTTTGCTTTGTCGCCCGTTGTGCTTCTGGAACAGCCGAAATCCAGAGAACACTGTTGTTGTTCCTTAGCCTGCCACCACACCTACACGATAAAAGATTTGTGTGACCTATTTGTTTTTATAGGTCCATTATTGTTAGTGGCAGAATATGAAAAATATGTTTTTGGAGACTCAAAACTGTTTATATATGTTCCTTTTGGCACCCAAATTTGTTTGACTTTCAAAAATTTTATATTTGTGCCTTTTGGAACCCAAATTGATATAGTTTTCACGTGTTTGGGTCTATACCAACAATTATTTCGATTATGTCCAAATTCTCTACAAAACGTGCTCATTAAATTGACTTGATTAAATTTTGTGTTCCTATGACTATGATTTTCAACATGATTTCCAATTATTTCAGATCGAGCAGCACTTTTACCTTTATCATCATCTTGTGATTTTCCAAAACCTAGTCCTTTTCTATTGTTAGCAAAAATTTGATTTCCCAATAGCATGTTGAAAGATTTTTCGCCTCTTGAAAAGTTATTCAAAGATTTCTCAAGATTTTGGACTTTGGTTTTTAATGTTGAATTTTCAGTGACAAGTGAGGTGCATCGATTTATAAAGTCCTTTTTTCTAGTGTCAATGTTTTCTTTAAGACTCAAGTTTTCTTTTTCAAGATTCTCAGAGTTATTCCTAATTTTTGATAGTTCCGAATCTAAAATTTTACATTGGTTACATTCTAGGTTTTGAATATTTTCAAGTTCAGTTTTTAACCTAAAATTTTCACGAGCAAATTCTCTCCTATCAGATTTCAGTTTTTCAATTTTAGGTTCAAGAGTATCCACTACCTTAGTAAGATCAGAACACATAAAAACAAGTTCTTTATAAGAAAACTCACCTGCCTCACTAGATTCGTCGGAGGTTGCTTCTGATTCTGATTTTGCCATGCAACACAAGTTAGCCTCCTCTGGGCTGCTATCCGAAGCTTCCTCTCCTTCTTCATCATCCCAAGTCGCTGCAAATACCTTCTTCGCCTTTTTCTTTTCTTTGTTGTTTTTGAGAAGTGGGCATTTTGGTTTGATGTGGCCAGGCTTGTTGCAGTTATAACATATCAGTTCATTATCGGAATTTTCGGAATCTTTTGACCTATTGCCCTTTGTTTTCTTCTTACGTGGCTTGAATCTAGACCATCTTCTAAGATTATTGACAGCCATTGCAAGCTCTTCAATTGGATCTTCTTCATCACTTTCTTCTTTACTTTTTAAGGCAATCGTCTTCTTCTTCGGTTCGGAGTTGTTGCGTTCTTCCTTTGCTTTTAACTCAAGCTCATATGTCATCAAGTTGCCAATCAACTCCTCCATGCTTAGTTTGCTCAGATCTTTTGATTCTTGGATTGCTGTGACTTTTGCCTCAAAGTTCATTGGTAAAACTCGTAGTATCTTCCGCACAAGCTCTACCTCAGTGAATACCTTCCCAAGCGCTCTAGCATTGTATACCAAGGTTGAAAAGCGTCCAAACATATCCTTTATGCTCTCGTCTTTGTCCATCACAAAGTTTTCGTATTCATTGCTGAATAGGGCTAGCCGAGACTCCTTGACTTGAGAAGTTCCTTCGTGTGTCACCTCCAAAGTATGCCATATTTCCTGTGCTGTTGTACAATGAGAAATTCTATTAAATTCATTTTTATCAAGAGCACATATCAAAGCATTCATGGCTTTAGCATTTGTCGTTTTCAATTTCTTATCGTTTGCATCCCACCTATCCTTAGGTTTAGGAATCTCAGTACCACCAACGATTATAGTGGGAGGTTTATAGCCAGTTTCAATAATATCCCAAACATCATAATCAACGGAACTAAGATAAATACTCATCCTAACTTTCCAATAAGCATAATCGTTCCCGTTAAACATGGGTGGCCTAGCAATAGATTAACCCTCAGAAAAAGCATTATTTTGTAGACTCATGACTCTAGAGTTAAAAATACCAGGCTCTGATACCACTTGTAGGATCTAAATTAACCCTAGAGGGGGGGTGAATAGGGTTATAGCAAATTTTTCTTAATTTAAACACAAAAATAAACTGCAGAAATAAATATACTGAAAAGTAAATCACACACAAGATTTACCCAGCTTCGGCAACCCCTGCCTACTGCTGCATTCCCAGATTTCTATTAGAATTAAACAGTATCACGCTTACAAACACTCTAACAGACTTGCAAACCCTGCTACCGCCTATAGAGTTTTGCAAACTCGCAACCCCTGCTTACTGAACTAACTCTAAATAGACAATCAGACACAACCTAAAACCTAGGTGGTGATTTACTAACTTTTTGGTTCGTAAAATAAAAAAAACAATAAATTAAAAACAATAACCCTAAAAAAATATTAATAAAAGCCTTTAAACAAAACAAAAACCCCCTTTTTATTTTTGAACACCGGCCCACTTCCTTATTTCACCCGATCCTCTTTTTATTTGTTCGTGAGAAATAATGGCGGCTTCGTTCCAGTTAGGGCTTCGTTCCCTTTTGATCCAGTTAGGGCTTCGGCTCTTCGTTGCAACTAGGGCTTCGGTTCTTCGTTGCAATTAGGGTTCTGGTTTCTTCAATTGATCTGTGATTTGTTGCCCTAGCTTGCTTGCAGTTGCTCGATCGAGTTTTGATGCTTGTGAATTCGGTATGTGCTGTCTCCTTTTGCTTTTCTAATTTGATACTTGAACTCGATCGAATTTAAATGCCGATGATGATTAGGGTTTTAATAGGATTCGATTTCCTATTTTTGCGTTCGACTGATTATTTCAAAAAAATTGCTTTGGTCGTTCGATTATGTATTGATGCTTGAGATTTCTTTGACTTAATCAAATTCGTATGCACTTGATTCCTTGGTTGACACGGTAGAGAATTCTCGGCTTGAATTTGATTTTGTGATTTGAGATATTTGACTTTGTCAAATTTACACACTTGAATTTCTTGGTTTTGTGCCCTGATCATCACTGCACTGTTTTGATTTCTTGAATCATATCCACGGCTTCAATGTTTACAGTGTTCATCCCTGTTGCTTTCGACTTCACTGACTTCACTGAGTTCTGACTTGATACTTGTAACTTTCTGCACATATTTTGCTTCACTGTTGCATTCATTGTCATTCATTAACCTGGTTCTCTTTTATTTTCTTTGTTCGTGATGGCGGCCTTGACTTGTTGTTATGTATTTGCACTGCACTGGCCTACTGCCATACTTGTTCACTAGTGCATGTATCACTGTATGTAGCTCATTGAATTGTTGCTGCATTGAATTTCTTTGAGTTGCAGTTTAGAACAGTTGCTTTTAGTCTTGGCCATGTTGCATTCACTTGCATTTATATTGACACTGGTTTACTGTCTGCATTCACTACATTTTGTACATGCATTTGCCATTGAGTTGTTTTGTCTTCACTTGCATTGTTGTACACTTTTGGTCATTGTTGTAGTTGTATTATGTGATGTCGCCTCTTGTTGCTGTCATATACATTCATCAATGTTAGCATCTGCATTGCATAATTCATGTTGTAGCCTGGTCATTTGTGCACTGCCTTTGGTTCATGCTGTATTGTCTCTGTATATTTGTTATTCTTCTCTGTCCATTTGGCTGCACATGTGAACTTGTGTATTTGGTCTCGTCTCCATATAGTTGAAGCTTGCTGTGCATTGGTTCTCTGTAGTCTGCACTTGTATAGTTGGTTCCATATTCATGTATCTTGATGTTGTATACACTTTTTCATGCTGCTGTGATGCAGTTTCCTTCACTGTTGTATCATGATACTTGTTTGCCTGCAGACCATGTTGCATGTATGTTTGTTTGGTAGTTGCTTCAGTCACTTTGTTGTATACTTGGGCTTTGAACATTTTCAACCTGATGCATCTGGACTTGAGCATATTTGATGAAATTGTTGTCTGGTCTTTGCATTGTTGTGCATACTTGTTGTGTATTTCTGTGAATGCAGTCTCACCACTGTGTTGCTGTAGTCTATTGGGCTGCATTTGTGTATATTTGATTATTTTTGCAATCTGGTCTGGTGCACCTTGTTTCATGCTTGAGACTGTGTTTGCAATGTCTGGTCAGTGGTGCTTTGAGTTGAACCTATCTTGGGTTTGACCTTGTTTTTGATTTCTGTGCTTTTGTTTGATTTTTGCACGCGAGTTGGCGAGGCAGTGCACACGTATACGAATGTACACGTGTGTACTGCAGCCACTTGTAATTACCTGTCCCTGATAAAAAAAATATCGATATGCACAGATATTGCACAGTCAAAAATGATGACGAACAACCCAAATAACTGAGGCAAACAATGTTTTCAAAATCATCGTTTCTTTCAATTTCAAAAATATTTCTCTTTCAATTTTACTGCGTTTAAAATATTTTTGCAGATTACTCAGATGCTGGATTCAAACCGGATTATAGTTGAAGACAAAAAATATGAGTGTGAGAGATATGTAGTAAGGTCGTGATGTAAATGTGATGTGATTGTAATCAAAAATGTACATGTATAGTGAGAGCATGAATTTGTACTATTCAAGTTTGTAATAAATATTCGTTTGAATAAAATATTCGTTTGAATTCAAAAACTGTGTAACTTGTTCTGTTTGAATTCAAATTCAAATTCTGTGTAATTTATTTTATTCAACAGATATTTATTTAACCAAATACATACTATACAAAATATTTGTTTGAATAAAATTTCTGTTTGAATTCAAAATCTGTTTAACTTGTTTTGTTTGAATTCAAATTCAAATTCTGTGAAATTTAATTTTATTCAACAAATATTTATTTAAACTATGAAAAATAAAATAGTACATTACCAAATACATTTATATGAATGTATATATGTTTATTATCATCAAACAAAAATCATATAGCGCAAAGCGCATATTCAACATTATCGACATATTCAATAGGGATTTAAGACAAGGCTATAGATGGTTGATCCTAACCAGCCTTATTCTCCGCATTAACAGATGGTATTACCCAGTAATACACTTTATCAATGTGGGTCTCAAGGTGGGCGTCACAACTTGGTATCATACCTTTGTCAATTTACATTTTTGTTTTTTTGAACTGTTGCAAACATGGCCTGAGTCCATGTTGAGACAGTGTAACTTTTTCATTTCGAGTCAGAATTCATCGATTCTTTTTTTGTTTGAAAGATGACGTTTTCTAGTATGTGCATATCAATTTTCAACTCTGATACCAAGCTATGACGCCCCACCAAAAGACCCACATTAACAAAGAGTATTACTGGGTAATATTGTCAGCTAATGCTAAGAAAAGAGCTGGTTAGGAGCGACCATCTATAGTCTTATACTAAATATCTATTGAACACGTAAATTAGTGCTCTATATTTTTATTTCCTTTCTCAAGTGGATCGACATAACTAATAAATACTTAATACAAAACTGCCGGTGGCTATAGGATCTGTCAGAACAAAATACAAAACCTCAAATGCATAACACTTCACAGAACAGCAAACAGATATATATACATATATACTGATACATCCCAATACAATACAAATAATACACCATAAGTAGTATGTTGATTACAGTATACACACGAGTCAAAACATTAAACACATATCAGAGTCATACAAAACAACTATAAAACTACAAAAAGAGATAACCGAGACATATAAAAAAATGCGAAACACACACATATATGAATAATCAATTTCAAATTTAAGAAACAAATTCGGTTTTATGAATTATAAAAAAGTTTAGTTTCTTTTTCTTGTTTAAAGAATAAAATAGAATAAATTTTAGATTTAAATTAGATATATCCAAAATATATAATCAATATATTTATACATTGGTTTGTGAAAAAGCTAAACATTTTATTTTGCTGTCATATTTTAAACATTTTAATAAGTTAAATGTATTAAGTATCTAATTGTCAATCCTATTTAAAATAAGAATGTAAAGAAAAATGTTTCAGTTGATATATATTTATATACATAAATATGTTCTGCATTTTAAAAAAAAAATATTATTATACCCAAACATAAATGTAGTTATATATATTATTTAATATATATATATAATTATATGTTTAGAAAATTCATGGTCCAAATATATAGAATTTAAAAGTTACATTTATATCTATACATACGTATTCATTGATATTTGACATACCCTTGTTTATTTGAAATTGGGTACTTAGGTGGTAGCATATAGATATACTTTAAGTCTTAAGCAGTATATAGTATCCTACTACAAATCTACATGCATCCAATGGTTCGAATCATACCATCTATGTGAAAATTATCATTACCTTGACATAATATTTATTAACCATAGATCTCAATAGTTAAATAAACACGTATGACATTTATTTATCTTTTGTACCCTAGGTTAGCATACAATATTTATTATAAGTTACAATGTTAGCATTGTGAATACTAACGCATTATAAATTAAAATAAAAAATTAAATTAAATTAAATTAAAACAAAACGAAATAAAATAAAAACAATAACATATTTATAATTAAAATACAATGTTATAACACAAATGCAATACCACTCCATAAATCCCTATTTCAAACATAAATATCCGTACAAGCATTTTTGAAAGCTTTCAATTCATATGTTCAATAACTTTTAGTTTCATTAATAACTTTAATGAATTGGTGCGTGGATCATTTAAACTACTGTTTTAGAGACCTACAAAGATCTAAACAAAATCATTCATCAACTAGTTGATCATAGGTTTACATACCCATACAAAGACCAAAACATCAAAATATCAAGTAATAACCAAATGTTCTTTAGTGGTATTGTATCCACTTACCTTAGGATGATATAAATGCTTTAAAACTTGAGAAAGATATTGACCTTACACTATATTTGAGTAATTTCTAAGTAAAAGCGCACCACAGTTGATGGTGTTATGAGTAGATCATGGTTTTAATGGAGTTAGAGAAGATAACAAAATGGGCTTAAGCTACTTTTGGAAAAACATGGAGGGTGACTAGGGTTACCTAGGGTTTTAGATAAGGTAAGTGGGATAATTTATTGTCTTTGACTTGTGTAGAAAACAGGTAGGTTGTCTGAAACTTTGTTCTCCTAATTCTTTTTTAATTTCTTAAGCATTGCTCCAATTGAGTAATGTAGATATGAATCTTCATCTAATCAACTTATCCTATGTAAAATGATTACTTTAAAAGAATTTGAATTTTTAAATATTTTGCTTTACAACCATTAACTAAATCCAAATGTTTTCTAATGTATTAATTATATAAACTATCGTGTGTGTTTTTTTTGCGTTTGTTTGACATTTAAATTAGTGTAATTTGTTAGATATAGATTTCTACAAGTAAGATAACATATCTATTCTATATACAAGCATTTGGACACGGGCTTCATGCGTGAGATGTTTTTCAATAAATTGTACGTGTTCAAATAATTAAGGGAAAATGATTTACATAAATATTTTGCAATAATTTTGTGTTGGAATCATGTGTGATTAGTTTGAATTTTTATTTATAAGTTATAATATCTATTTTTTTATTAGTTTGAATTTATTTTATTAACTAATAAAAACGGATTTGTAAAATAGGTTCATTTGTTAGATCCTATTGTTAATGATATTAAAATTTAATAATACCTGTAGGGGGCATTTTTGGTAGTTTGCGCTTACACCAAAAAACTCTGATATTAAGGATATTACAACTGTTATTAAGAATAAAATAAAGATATAAAGTTCAATATCTGGCAAATTGTATTCTTCTTGCTCCCTCAATCTCATGTCACATACCAATCCTTCATTGATTTTATAATTTATTTCCATTTACCCCCTCTAAATCATTTCATTTAATTTTTAGGTTTTAACAACTCTATCATTTTCCAGTCCTCTTCTAATTCCATGGCTCCATTTATTTTCCTCTTCATATGCTTTTATTTCTATTCTATTCATTTACTCCCAGTTACAAAATTGCAAATTATCCGCTAATTTCAACACTCACCATTCTCCTTCTATTTATCATGTAAGCTTCAATTATATTCACCATGTTTACATGCAGGTCGACTATCTCACCAAAGAAAATCTTTGTCTACACCCTATAAGTTTTGCCCTAGTCATTTTACCTAATTTTTTAGGACTTCTAACCTATGTCTGATTCGCTATAGCTCTATGATTTGATTCCTTTCTTCCTTTTATTCTGATTTGTTTCAACATTAAGTTGATTTACCTTTCCACTCGTCTCTTTTAACACTTTTTATTTTGTCTTCAACAATGTATCACCCATAAGCAAAAGCTAATTATGTTAAATTGATTGCAAAATTTTTTAGATCAGGTTTTCAAAATGTATTTTTGACCTCTAATATTTGTGCATTTCAAAATGTTCTTATTTAGTTCACTAAAAGGCATAAGCCTCAATTTTTGATTGACATATCAAGTCATGGTATCACTCTTTTTGCCTTTAAATATTTTTAAGACAACCAAATCAAATGTTATTTTTCATATTATCCTATTGATATTCTACTAATATTCTATTTCCTTTTTTGTTGGGTCATTATACCATGCTATAAATCACATCCACTCTGTTAATTAAATAACATTACATTTCTTTATACATAATAACCCACTGATATGTTTTAAACAATAAGTGTTATGCTTTTCAAGGCAACTTATAGGTAACTGCATATTAATGTAAATGCACTAATCTCAA
The DNA here is from genome assembly GCA_030765085.1 of Allium cepa. NCBI lineage: Eukaryota > Viridiplantae > Streptophyta > Magnoliopsida > Asparagales > Amaryllidaceae > Allium > Allium cepa. Next base: position 563,420,764 of record CM060938.1, read on the forward strand.
CACCACTAGAGTTTAAGTACATTGTATTTGCATCAATGCAAATTATTTATTGTCTGAAAATATTTCAGTAGGTTAATATGTATAAATCTATTTTTCTATGATGTATGTACTTTGCACTAGGATGCAAGATTTCTCACTACTTAAGAGTATTTTTGCAAAACTATAACTACTCGAAAAGATAATAATTAAAAGTACCTTCTACACATTTTGAGATATCTCTTCTCTTTTTTTGTTTTACCGTTAACTTTTTTCAAGTTATCATTTTTAACTAATTTTTTAGTGCATTCAAAGCATTCACATATTCTTTTCAATAAATCTTTCCTACATTTGGAAAATAATAATTGCAGCACCCCTTAATGATTCTTTAGGGATTATGGTACGTTTAGCTATTTTCTAACTGGACAAGTTTGCTTTTGTTCATTTAATGGATTTAGTTATAGTTTCTTTAGTAATGCAATTGCTTCCTTAGGGTATGTACTGCAAAGGCCAATTTACTACATATTTTCCTTATTAAGAAGCATCCTATTTATTCTATTGTATAGAAAATCGAATATTCACCTTTTCATCTTTTTTCTCATTAACTAATTCAAATAATAAAAGCTTATGTCTTTAATGTTTAATTCTATATTTCTGCCCTAAGGTTTTATTCCATAATTAATTTATGTTAAATATATATAACACAAAACATCACTTTTATATAGTTTTGTCTAAAAGCTAGGGTTAGCCCTATTACGCAGAAATTATTATTATGATTTTCTACGTCAGTATTGATACATATGCTTATTCTTCCTTCATCTACAGTGTACTTCATGATTAATTTTACTATTCTTTATCCTAATGATTTCAATTTATAATTATAATTTCAAGCTATTGGAATTTGAAACCGAGGATCATCTTGCTTTGTTTAGGGAACACCTCTCTTTGTATAATATAGATTGTCATTTTCTCTAGCTACTTAGGCTAACCATTTTTGGTTGTATTGTAATTATTTGAGTTTCAACTTTGATTAGGAACTTACTAGATGAGATATAAACTCATAACCGCTTGTTGGTCAAATTCATCTTGAATCAAACCAAGATCTTATTTCAGTCTTGTGGTAATTAAATTATGATTCGTTTGTGCCAATTATCTTCATATCTATTTGCTTGTTTTATGGAGTTAAAAGATATTGCAACTTTAGAAAAGCATTATATTTTTATTTGACTCAGTTTTTTTTTCGTTTTTCCAGCAATATGTAAATCAAAATTTTTTAGCGACACACACACTATTTTCTTTTCTTATTTTGCATTATGTATAGATGTATTGTTCAATTTTTTCCGTTCGATTGGAGGTTATGTCATTATTGTACTATATCCTGAATTTTTAATCTTAGATTTTAGTATACTTATTTTAGTAGTAGGTGAAATAAATCAAAATTTATTATGTGTCCTTTTTTTTGAAATGGTACTTTATATACAACAAATCATTGGGATAACATATCCCATGTCAATAAACGTTCGAAAGCAAGTTCGAACTTGTGACCTCTTGCACCAAAGCCGAATCAATTATTATGTATCCTTAAGTTTACTTAAATTGTGCATTCAAGATTTGATGTTTATTTCATTTTTTGAATCTCTATTTCAATTGCTGGTTTGTATGATAATGTATTTGAATTTTTATTTGATGGCGATTGGCTAATGAGTGAGTATTTTTAATTGGTCGATTGTTAAAATGATTAATAATTTTGCTTGATATTTTAAATTTGAGTTTTGTTTATTTGTAGGAATTATTAAAAAAATTCATTTTGAAAACAGTTGTCCTTGGAACCCCATAAATGCTAAACAAAAGTGTTCAGATTCTAAGCGTCCAAATAACAATTAGAATGAACCCTATTTTGATACCAACTTCATCGCAAACCTATCAAATTTTAGTTGTCTGTAGTCATGGGCGCCATTTTCTTACCATTTTTTAGTTTGGTTGTGTCAATAAATCAATTTTAATTATAATATAAAACTACAACTATTCAAATATTTGTGAATGTGAAAATAATAAAGAACTTTCATACAACACCAAAATAAAACTCTTATCATTGAAAAAAATAAAATAACCACTCCTCAAAATAGATTTTAAAAAACACCTCCGTTTTTAGTTCACAAAATGCAAATATTTACTGTTAATCCAAAAAATGAATCAACACCCTAGTTTGAGAGTGAAAGCACCAGCCTGTTTCTTAGAGCACAAAATATGGAAAATAAATGTAAAAAGGAGCATAATTAGTAAAGACACAAGAGAATTTTATAGTGGTTCGGCTGTTAACGAAGCCTACGTCCGCTTTATAGATTTTATTAATCCACTGCTGTTACAAAGGATTTTGGATTACAATATGACTCTTCTTTCCTAAGTTAGATTAAACCAACATTGTTTGAGACAACCGAAAGGATCTCAATGCCCCTTAATGGCTGTTGTGTGGGAGAAGAAGAGTGAAGAAATAATGGCAAAGTTGTTGCCTTTAGTTTAACAGAGATCGGATCGGATCCTTTTTCTGTTGTAGATGGGATGATATTTATAGGATTCAGTGAGCACTTGGGTTAGAGCAGCTTTGTCAAAAGCCTGTATTCATCACATAAAGGAAGTCCAGAAAGATTGAAGTCTTCAGAGAAAAGTATTTGGATCGATACCGATCTGATCCAATTGGATTGGTATCAATCCAAATAGTTAAGCATTTTTGATTCTTTGCTTACTTAGTTGTCTTCCTTATCTGGTTACGATGTTCTCCATGTAGTTTCATTGCTTTTTGATTTATTTTGATAATGATTTGCCTATAGGTTAAATTTAACTTTATTCTAAAGCAGATGAACCTTCATTCTTGAAACAGGTTGCTTGGAAAACTTCCAAATTTGTTGGGTGAGCTTAGTGGAGACATAGGAGTGTGATGAAAGAGAATTGGAGTTACCCTGAATCAATAATTTGGATTGGTACCAATCCGAAAATTTGGATTATTTTTGACTAAAACTTCTTGGGAGTTTTTGTCTAGTTTTTTTGGGCCTTTCGACCAAGTTTCAAGTCATTTTCTCTTAATCTAAATGTTCTAACTTCTAGTGAACACTACTGGGTTGAAAAATGAGACAACCCAAATTCCAGTGGTCTAGATTTTTCACAAAAATGCTAAAATCCAAGCCCACTGAAGCCCGAGTTGGGTATCTGGTATCTTGCAAATAGGAAAAGACAAATATATCAGAGCTCAATTAAATATCTCACGGCGGAATAGACTAAAATATAATAGTAAGTAAATACTCATCAATATAATAACACTTTCTAAAGTCTCTACCATCTACCTAACCTGTAGGATGTTATGAGAAGGGGGTCAGAATAAAAGTTCTAGTGAATGGATAAAGTATATACTTCTAGGCTTAATTCTAGTGTGTACATTGAGGACTACATAATCGTTCTGTCAACTATCTGAATCTTGCCGAAAAAGTCTACCTTGTATGGAATTCGATCGAGGATTTTCTATATCTATAAAGGACTGCTTCGTTAGGCCTACAATACAGATATTCTACTTGGTCTGTCTCTATTTCATTTTGACTATGGACCCACGCAGCCACCCCTCAACTAACCGAAAGACTTCTAAAGAGTTAAGTGGCTGTGACCTACTATAAACAATCTAACATCCAAATGGAGGTGCCCCTCGTTCAATGTCTCGATGGTGAAAGAATCAATGGCCTGTTGGTTTAACTCTAGTCTTTCCTAAAATCTCTCTTGGTCTTGATGCTAGCTGATATCTGCATGCAACTATCCTTAAACTTACTTGCAAGTACTAGATATATGAATACCCAACTCCAAACACCAAGCCCTTCTGACTGCCTACAAAGGTCTGCTTCGTTAGGCCTACAATGGAAATGCAATTAAGGCACACTCTCTTGATGGAACACATACAGACCTGTCTCCGGGAGTGCAGCTTCGTTAGGCCTACTCAGAGGTCCATCCTAGAGTATCCTCACGTCCAGTTGAAGTCTCGTACTTTCTTGATGCCTAAAAATACTAAGTTGGATGTGCTTCTACGTTTTTGAAATCCGTGATGAAATGCTTCGTTAGACGCTTCATCTTTTAGGCTGCTTCAAACGCATCTCAATTCTTTTATTAGACCCTAAGTCTAATCTTTTAATTTGTGATAGTTTACTTTGTTATTCTATTAGCTATTTATTTATCCTAATTAGCATATTCTTGCCCTCGTCTCACCTTTATCTATTGTGAGATTTCCATTTATTTAATAGGGAATGCTGTTAATATGAGCCACATTCATCATCTTGCTTATTTAACTTAACATAAACCTTGATTTCATTAAAATAAGCCTTTTTTATCATTCCTGCTTTATTTATTTATTGACTTAATATAAATTTTTTAAATAAGCTTCTACCATTATTATTGCTCATTAATTTATTCAAAGTCTCAAAATAAGCTTCTTCGTTCTTATTACTTAGTTATAACTTATGTTATAATTCTAACTGTAATTGTCATTTTCTCTCCTTTTATAGTTCATGCATAATTCCCGCATTTCATTTATGTTCTAATCTGCCTTCTTTAATTATGATATAGAATATTCTTTTATTCTCTTATATTATATAATTCACTTATCATAATAACTATCTTCTTAAATAGTCTGCGCAGTGAATGTAGACCTAGGTTCATTATCATTTACAACTTCAAGTTCTTATCTAATAATTTACTTGATTCATGTCATACTTTGCTTTATTATCTTCTAGTCTAGGAAGTAATTCTATTTTATTTGGTTGGTTATGAAAACTATATTTAAAAATCCATTTTCATATTTCAATATTAACTAATACTGTAAACAATAATCCGTAACTACTAGATATTTCTTTTACTATTTTTGAATAGTGTAAAATACAGTAGTTTCTCTATTTTACACCAATTCTGTTTTCTTTCTTTTATTATAGCAATTACATTCATTGTTGTCTTTTAAATATTAAGTTATAGAAATGTATCCTATTTTCTAAACCAACCAATTAGCCTTTTAGTTACTCCCAAAACTAGTTATTAGATTAATTAACTTTTCTCATTTTAACGTAGTTTATTACAGTAATTCCATTCCCAAAATTTTTATTACTTTACATTTTGTTTCCTTCATTTCAGTATTCTTAATTATTTAATCCATATTCATGTTTAATCTATTCTAATCTATACGCGAAGAAAGAGGAGAAAATAGAAGAAGAATGACGCTTGCATAGAAATCCAAAACATAGAAACAGATGTAAATAAATACTGATACTGTAATAAATTGTATATTCCTTATAGTTCAGCATAAATTAATTAATAGGACTGATTATTAAATAAAATTATATAAATAGGAATTTAACGATAATTATCTTAAACTTAAAGATATAAATAAATCCACTCACATTGCTAGCTTTCCAGATCTCCCTATTTTTATTTCAGATATGTCCCTAACATCTATGTTCACCTCCCTTGTAATCCCTATTTGGAATTACAAATGATATATTTACAGATCTACAATATTGAAAGAGAAGAAAGAAATTTGGATTAGAAATAACAAACAAAACTTAGATCTAGGGTTTTACATTTGGTATAGCCTTCTGATTTGAACCAGTTCCTAATTCCTTAATTAATTCTACTCTCTTTCTATTTAGATCTAAATTCGTGTGAATTAGATCTAAAAAAATTTATTAAGAAAGTGTAGAAGAGATAGAAAAATGTAGAGCTTCTGTAGACAAGAGAAAAATAATGAGAATAAAAATAAGCACTGCACCTATATTTATAGTAGTCCAAATAAATGCTAACCTTAGATATAAACCCCTAAAATTTAAAGCGTACACTCAGTTTATGGACATTAAATTAATATGATTTCTTCTGCTTTTATTTTTATTTTAAATTAATTTTCCAACTATCTTTTCATTAATCACTTTTCCCTTCTCTCTCACAATCTATGAAAACATATAATTTTAAATGTGATGTTTCTTTTAAATAAAATTCCTCTATTAATCACCCAATTAATAGATTTCATAGATACGTAGAGTTATTTTACTATCCAATTAATCCTTGCCTACACTGTTATTTCTTATGCCAATCAACACCATATTAGTTCGTCTGATATACACAAATTAATTTATTTCATGCCCATAATTATTGCATGCATATATTCTATGATTGAATTTTGAATCATAATCTTAATTATATATGTTACCAAAAGTCTCCATGTTTATTATTGACAATTGATTATTTGCATAAATTATTCTTCCTCTATTTTACTTTCTTGCACTAACATATATGTTCCCTTTTTTGTCACTTCCTATCAATTAATCACCTCTACTAATTAACTGAATATTAATTTCCTTTTTAAACAAATACTGTCAATTAATCTTCCCTATTAATTGATTTTATATAATTTCTCTATATATTTTATTTGTTACACAAATATATATGAATTCCAAATAATATTAATTAGTTGCATTATTTACAAACATTTCTTTGTTTTAAAATTTCAAACGTATGTAACTTAATTAAATTATTTGCATATATAATTGTAATTTAATGCGGGGTATTACAAAAAACCAGTTAACATTTGCCCCCCCCCCCCCCCCTCCCTAAAGTATGCTTTCTTTGAAAATAAAGTGTGCTATGGAATCGACTATCTCTGGATTTCCATTTTAAGGAGTTTCATTGATCGTATTTTAGTATCTTTTAAAAGCCAACTATGAAGTACTGGTTAACTGTTTAGTCCTTAGTGTGAATCTCTATTGTCCTTGATTAAGGAGCAATATTGACTTGATGATTTCCAGAATGAATATGAACATCAAGTAGGTCACGTAGGGGAAATTTGGGACCATTTGGATAAATAAATTTGGGTTGGTACCAATCCAAGTACTTGATTTTATTCTTTATAAAGAGTTGGGTTTACCCCAATTTTCCCATTTTACTTCATTCGAGCCAAACCGATCAAAAATCCCCAAACCCTCATTGATCCGAAGCCTACAACCACCAGAAATCCGCCGCCATCAATCTTCACCACGGCACCATCAGCCGCATCCTCCAGGAGCTATTTCCGCCATTCTAAGTGGGTTCCACCATCGAGATCACCTCCCTTTTGAGGTGTTGCCGATCCACTCAATACCGTAGTTTGTGTTGTCTTGAACCAAAGATCGAATCATCCTTCTCAATTTTGAAGGTTGGTGATGTAGTTTTGATGTTTTTGGTGGTGACTAGCATCGAGTTTGAATCTTCAGTGGTGATAACGTTTATTGTAGATTGATTTTGGTCTTTCTGCGAGGTGATAACAGCTTGGCATATTGTCTTTTACATACCTTATGCTTTTATCCTCCTCAAGAAAATAAAGTCGACTAATGCTTTGGACATATTGATCGGGAGTTTCTTGCACTTGAACAATCCCGTTATTGCACACCCGATGTTCTTGGAATAGGAAAAGCTTTCCATGTCGCTTCAGACAATGGCTCCATTATCGATCGTTGATCGGTAACAGATAAGTATAGAAATATTAAATTCAGCGAATGATATGGATCATTTTTCCTACTGTGAATGAGCTATCTTCATGATATGGATCGTTTATCCTAGTGTGAATGAGCTATCTATGCGAGATGGATCATTTACAGTGTTCAGAACACCGAACCCATTCTCACTTAGATTGCACACTACACATGCCCCGAGCTAACACTTGGAAATCGATTGGTTAGGACACGTCAATTGTATTTTAGATTTCAAGTGTCAACAGCATAAGGGTTTATAGTTTATAAATTAGGCTGCTTGACCATTTTAAACACAAGCTTTGTTGTGTATAATGACATGCAAATCTTCATGGCGTAAATCAATTGAAGGAAATTCACCTCATTCTAAGCGGAATCATCAACGATCTTGATTTGGTCCATCGTTCCTTCAACTACAGGTCAATATGGCCGCCTAATTCCAATCGGGCCCATTATTGACCGTACACCTCCTAATTTCAGATCCCTACTTGATCCTCCAGAAAAGGCTTCTACAACTATTACACATAAGATGTCGCAAAGCATTTGCTCACAATATGGTATTCCGGAGGACGATATGCTTTTGCACTCAAGAGAAGAATTTTCCTATAGACCGCCTCTTGGGTATGTGGCATGTCATCGATATATGTGCATGTACGGAGCGATGCCTCCATTCAAGACAACCCTTGCAAATATGGGTTAATCCACTTCCAGATTCTTCCAAATGAATATGCCACGTTGACATGCTTGTACATTCTATTCATGCAGACTCTTAACTGCACCCCAAGATTAGTTAAGATGCAGTATCTTCTGTTTTTCAAGAAGAGAGAAGCTAGTCCGTCGCTTGTTTATATTGAAGCACAACAGAGCCGAAAGCTTATATCGGATTTTCCCATTAAAGTTCCTTCATTTAAGAATTGGTTTCTTTTGCTTAGTGTCCATAAGAATTAACCCATTTATGGATGACGGGGGGTAAGTCTCCTTTATTGTGTTCGAAGTTTCCTCTAACTTCCACAAGTTTTTTGAATGATCATATATTCCTTATAGTTCTTTTGAATATTAACAAGGACCTGACACTCAAAACCGTTCTTGGAAACTTGAAGCGGTCGATGCTTAGGAGTAGGCGATAAGATTCTTGCTCATAGATAAGAACCTTCATCAATATGGGCATTTACACCTTGGGAGATCAGTCAGATTTTTTAATGCTCCTTCCCATTTTAGAGCCCAACCCCATTTTGTTCCCTCTTCCCATGATTCTGGTGAAGATGATGATGATAAAGAGGAAGTTAGCCCATACGATAGGTTAGAGGAGACCCCCCTGAGGAGGTTGGAATTCAAATTGGGGCCAACCTTCCTCCAAAAAATGCCCTCGATTCCAGAAGAGAAAGACGAAAATTTTATTCAATGCAAGGGAAAGTCTTCGCTTATTGAAGAGAAGGAAGATGGAGAAATCAACGAGGAGCATCTTCTAAATGAGGAAGAAATAGATGGGGGCATTGGTGAGTAGGTGACAAGGCATCGGAAATAAGCCCTGGTCATGCACCCTCACCTTCTTTGAAAGTGCCTATCGATGGAGCCTCTCCCAAGACCAAGCCTGTGCCTAGCTCTCTGCCGAGATATGTTGACATTGATTTAGGAGATACAAGTAATATCTTTGTGAATATGGATGAGTTGATGGACAGCTATACTTTGGAAGGGTCGCCTTCCTAGTCCACTTAGATCGCCCTTACAAGAGGCAGTGTTCTGATATTAGTTAGTGATCGATCTAGTTTGTGTATTCCGTTGGGATCACTAAATCGCAACACCTTCACTAGGATCACACACTTTATATTATTTTTCTTTAGGATGTTTTAGTCCAAAATGCCTTTTTCTAAAGCCAATTTATCACTTGCTGCTGGAATTAGTCTCATGGTCTTTAAAACGATCTCGATCGAGTTTTGAACTCTCAGCGTACGCAGAGACACTCTTCAAGGTACTATACTACCCGGGAGACTGATAAGGAGAGGAAAAGGAGGAAGGAAAGAGGTGGAAGTGCATCACCATGCCGAGATAGATCAAGGAAAAGGTAGGAGGGGTAGCTACGAAAAGAGGAAGAGATTGATTGACCAGGGAGATCCGTCGAAGATGCCAAAAAAAGATCAAGAACACGAACCCGCTTCACTGACTCTTACTTCCACCGGTATAAATGTCCCTACCTATGATTCTACGACCTCTTCCACCCATACTGTTATGACTGCCACACCCTTGATTTCTAGGAATGCGGCTTATATTCCTCGTGCTAGCCCCCCACATCTATAAGCCGCATTCCCTAATTTGTTCTCAAAAGGGGGTTATGTTTGATGAGCCCAATCAGAAGTTAGTTTGCATTGAATTTTATTCACCCCATTTCCAAGCAATTTAGAGCAGTTTGGAGCAATTTGAAGGATGGGAAAAATTATGCATACAGTTGTCTACTATTAACCGAAACAACTACCAGGAAATCCTCTCGTTTGAGTCCAAAAAGTATGAGTATGAAACGCGGCTCGCAGGTTGCGATGTGGAGATCAAGAGGCTTAAGAAAGAGAGAGAGGATGCCCTCGAGGGGGAGAGAAAAAGTGCTTCTTTGCTTAAGGAGCTAAAAGAATCTACCGATCGAGCCGCAATCATATTTAGAGAAGAGACAAAGAAGTTCAACATAGATGAGGCAGCATTAAAAGAACAGTCGAAGATAAATGAGGCGATGGTTGAGATGCATAAGACAACCATCACCGACAGGAATAAGAGATCATCTCACTACGCAAAGTCTATAACTAAGTTGTTTCCTTCAAGTCCTGGTGAGTCGTCTTCACATCCCTGCATTGATGAGGGGATCATTCTTGCTATAGTACATGGTGCTTCTTCGGCTGCTCCTACTACTTTTGTGACTACGCAACCATCAAAAAAGGACAACGGCAAGGTCTTCAAAGTTGTGATGCATTAATAGACCCCTGTGGCAGGTAATTTTCTTATCTCTCCCGTGTTTGAAGATTTTCAATTTACACCAAATGAAATTGCCGAGATAACCACCTTTTAATCTAATATTATAGATCAGTCCTCTTTTCCTGCTGAGCTACCTCCTCCTCATGGCATCGGTTCTATTACTCTTCCTATCGCATCAACCGTCGTCTCCGCACCCGGCTCAAAGTATAGCCGGACTCCGAGCAAATTGCAGCACTGCATGGTTTGGACAACCTCTCTATATCTCAAGAGAAGGGCTTAGCAGCTACTGACACACAAGATCAGGTGGATCAAGCTTTCTAATTAGACAAAGTAGAGATCGAGCTACCAATGATTGAGAAGCAAATGATAGCGGCGATGAAGGAGAATGTTGAAGAGCAAAAGAAGGTCTGCCAGTGGCAATGTTTAAGAAAGCAAGCTCACTTCGGGAGAGGATTTAGAGAAGCTTAAAAAGTTGCCGATTAGAGGAAGGAAAGGCGGTAAGGGAGGCAATGGCAAGAAGCCATGATTTGTCTGTGTATCCGTGAAGCGGAGCTTTTGCTTTTTTGGTTGCTTTTTGTACAAGTGCAGAGTTTGCACTTAGCATTTCTTATTATTATTGCAACAATGGTGTTTGTATTTTCCTTTTTGTAGCCGATATTGTGCGGGTACGACCCCCGCTATTTGTTGTTGTGCATGAAAAATATTATAGGTGAAAAAATTGTTGAAATTTTGATTGTAATTTCACTTGTCTGTTGTTTACATTTCGTGCACCGTTGCCTTTTATATACTAATGTTTTTTATTTAGCATGATTTTGTACATGCAAGTGGTCACTGATATTTTTCCTATACTGTTTTATTTAGTCCTGACTTACTACCAAAATTCTTTATTCGGGATAATAGAATTATGAATTATTTACTATTTTGGTTGAGTGCTAGTGTGTGCGCCCCCTAGTTCATGGGACTATTTACTTTGAGCAATTGATACGAGGCTGAGTGCCCTTGGTAGTCTTCCGGATAGCTTTGTCGAGTTTATACTGCAACTCCTATCTTTAGGAACTTCTGGCTTTATTGTCCTCTTTTTAGATATCCCATTTTGAATTCTGACTTGAGATATCCGTGATGCCCTTTTGGGGCTTTATGGCGAGTGATTTACACGCTTAAGAATTTCACTAAGTGATTGGTGATGCCAGAGCAACACCGATTACTTGAAATATTGTTAAATGATTCCGTTGCAATGCTGACATTTATGCTATTGTGCACATATGTTGCTTCTTGGAGTTGGCTTTATAGGCGATGCGTGACTTTTTGTAATATGAGAGTTCCTCATCTTTGGATGCAATTTTGTTGGTCCGAGTAGTGGTGTGCAACTTACAAAATGAGCATGATGGGATCGAGGCTTGCTCGTTTGTAGTTTTTCAAACCAAGAAGTGGTGCATGGTTTACGAGATGCGTAGCTTAAATAATTGTGTTCGATTGGACGTGATTCCATAATACAAGAGGCGATGCACGGCTTATGAAATGCATAGCTTTGGTTTGGGTTTTTCCGCTGCCGGAGCAACAACGGTTCCTAGAAGGAAGGGACCGAGTTCCATTGATCCAACAGTTTGAAAGAGTGTGGCTTACAAAGTGCACGGCTTTGATATGGGCCTTCCCGATGTCACCAGAGCAACACCGATTCTTAGAAGGTAAGGATCGAGTTCCATCGATCCAAATGTTTGGGTTGATTTGCTTCCGTCGATTCGGGGGAGGGGGTAGCTGGAGCATACTTAAGCGTGGTTCCACTATCTCAAGTAGTGATCGGATGGTATTGAGTCGATTTGACCCTATCGACTCGGCAGGTTACTTATATGAACACAGTTTTATAGGTTCAGAAAGCAAAGCAATTTCGTTAACTAAATTAAAAGTTGGGCAAGTTCTGCCTACTTACAATGCTTTCGGCATCCCGGGATGGCTTATGTGCGAAAATAGGAAACATATAAGTTAGTCCTAGATAAAGTAATGATGCAGCGATTCGTTGTTCAAGCATGGGAAATTTGGGTTCCATCAACAGTTGTTAGGTTGAATGTGCCATCTCTTAACTTTTAGCCGATTACATTGGGCGCTTTCCAATTTGGTCTGAATGTTCCTAATACCGGGTAGATCAATTTGAGGGCAAGGTCTCCTTCTTTGAAAATACGATTATGGACCTTGGAGTTGAAATATCGTGCAGCCCTTTTCTAGCGAGCGACAATCCTTAGCTCGGCTTCTTCCCACTTCTCACCGATTATATCGAAAGACTAAAGCAGGAGCTACTCATTCTTCCTTTGATTGAAATTTTGCATTCAATGAGAAGGGACTTCCAATTCGATTGGGATCATTGCTTCTGAACTATATGCCAGGGCGAAAGGAGAGTGCCCAGTTGCATAATTGTGCATTGTTATGTAAGCCCATAGTGCAAGTGGAAGTTCATCAACCTAATTTCCTTTAGGTTTATTTAGCTACTTTTTGATGGTGGACTTGATGATCTTGTCTATTGCCTCCACTTGCCTATTTGCCTGTGGATATGCAATAACGGAAAGCTTTTCTCGATTTGGAAGTGTTTGCAAAAGTCTTTGAATTCAGGGCTTTTGAATTGAGTCCCGTTATCTATGATGATTTTTTTGGCACTCCAAAACTGCAAATAATGTTTTTAGTGACAAAGATAATAACTTTCTTTGTGGTAATAGTGGCCAGCGGTTCCGCTTCGACCCATTTGGTAAAATAGTAAATAGTAATGACATCGTATTTGGATCCTCCTTTGGCAATACACCAATCAAATCAAATCCCCAAATTGCGATTGGCCATGGGATACCATCTTTATTGGCCCTGTTGAAAGAGTTCTTTTGATCTTGTCAAATCATTGGCACTGGTCACACCATCTGGCATAATCTGCTACATCACGGTTGAACGTTGGCCAAAAATACCCATGTCGGAGATCTTTCTTTGCAAGGGTTCCCCGGTGTCATCTCTGCGGTCACCTTCATGAACTTCCCTCAGGATTCTTTGGGCTTCGTTGTTGGTCACACACCTGAGCAAGGGGGTAGAGAATCCCTTTCGGGTAGAGTATTGCATCTTATATTAGGAACCATGGTGCTTTTCGAAGTAGCCTTTTTTGTTGATTCTAGTATGCGTGGAGTGTCCCTCGGAGAGGATAGTCCTTGATCGGTGTCATCCATGTTCTAGTTCTTCAATCATTTCAAAAACCCAGTCGATATCCATCTCGTCTATGCTTGGAGCAGTCGGAATTTCAACTGGGACCAGCCTATTCACTGAGCTTCTTCGAAACTAGCCAGTTTAGCTAGATAGCCCGCCTTCATATTTTTTTCCTTCGGGATATGAGTTATGGTGTAAGGCTCGATGTCGTTCAACAATACCTACACTTTGGATAGATATAGGGTGAGGTTCTCTCCTCGGGCTTGATTTTCGCCACTCACCTGATAGACGACTAGCTGAGAGTCGCCATAGATATGTATGGACTTTATCCCGAGTTCCTTTACAACTTTCAGCCGACAATCAATGCATCATATTTTGCTTCATTGTTTGTTATAGGAATTCTAAGCGTAAGGCATAAAAAATGGATCGTACTTCGAGAGTTTCGAGCATGACTTCTGCCCCCAAGAAAATGTTGTTAGATGCACCGTGGATGAACAACTCCATTGTGTCTCCACTTTCGGGGTAACTTCTTCTTCGTTATCTTGTACTATAAACCCAGCAACAAAGTCTGCCAATGCCTACCTATTGATTGCCCTTCGAGGATAGCAGGCAGTTTCATATTGACTTAATTCAATGTTCCATCTGATAAGCCATCCACAAGTCTCGAGGAGGTACAACCTGCCACAAGGGTTGATCTATTAGTACTTTGTTCGGGTGCACCTAGAAGTATGGATGTAACTTTCTGGATGTGATCAAGAGGCAATAGGCTGGTTTTTCCAACTTCGGATAATTCTTCTTGGCTCCAGCGAACTATTTACTGATGTAATATACGGGTTGCTGGACCCTAACTTCTTTACGTACAAGCATGACTCTTAATGCATAGGGCGAGACTGTTAAGTTGATAAATAAGTTTCTTCTCCATCTACCGGCTTGGATAGGATTGGCGGAATCTCCATATGTCGCAGCAGTTCTTCGAAGGCAATTTGAAAAGCCTGATTCTATTCAAAGTTCTTCTTTCCTTTCTTTAGTGCAATAATGAATAGCATACATTTGTCGGTTGCTTTTGAGATGAACCAGCTTAGCGCTACAACTTTTCCATTCAACCTTTATAACTCTTTCTTGTTCCTTTGTGCCTCGACTTCCCCTGTAGCAGTAATTTGTTTGAGATTAGCTTCAATGCCTCTGGCACTAACAATGAATCCTAAGAACTTTCTAGAGGCTACCCCCAAGGTGACATTTAAGTGGATTGAGTTTTATTCTATACTTGTGGAACATTATGAATATTTCAGCGATGTTATCAAGTGATTTGTGGCTATGTACGATTTAACAAATATATCATCTACATAGACGTCCATAGTCTTCTCGATTAGATGTTTTAACATGCAATTCACCAGTCGCTGATAAGTCACCCCAACATTCTTTAAGCCTATTGGCATCACTTTGTTGGAGTATAATCCCAAATTAGTGATGAAACCGGTGTTTCCCTGGTCAAGTTCATGCATCATGATCTGGTTGTAACCAAAGTTAGCATACATGAATGATAGCAATTCATGTCCAGCTGTCCCGTCCAAAAGTTGGTCGATTCTAGGCAGTGGAAAGCTGTCATTTGGGCAAGCTTTGTTTAGGTTTGAGTAGTCGATACATGTTTGCTATTTTCCATTGGATTTCTTGACCAAGACCGGGTTGGATATCGGTTTAGGATAGGTTGGATCATAGATAAAAACCATTCACCATTAGCTTATCCACTTCTTCTCCCAGCGCTTTGGATCATTCGGGTCCTGGGCTGTGCCTCTTTTGCCTTATTGGTGTATACTTGGGATCGATATAGAGTGCATGGCGTGCAATCTCTGGCGATACCCCGCACATATCGAAATTCGTCCAAGCGAATATGTACAGGTTGAGAAGAAGAAATTTGATAAGTTTCTATCGCATCTTGTTTCCAAGATGTGACTCAATTTCAGGACCTAAGTTGGGTTATCCATATCGACTGGGACAGGCACTGTCAATTCTGTCGGTGCTGCCTGATCCTCTCCTGGACTCTTCTTTCTAGAGTTTGAAGCCTTGTCGAATTGGCTATGGTCCCCAAGCTAGGGGACGATCTATACTTGCTATGCGGTAAGTTCATAAATGTGGAGAGATTTCCCTATATTCTTCCCCTTTTCTTTACTTCTAGACTCACACAGTTCTGTGATGTAGCATTCTCTGGTGATACTTTGGTCACCTTTGATCACTCCTACTCCATTATTCATTGGAAATTTCATGGTTAGACACCACTGTGCTAAAGCAATCGCAAAATCTGCCAAAGCGGGCTGACCCAAGAAAGCACCATAAGCGGACATTTCATCTACAATCACAAATGTTTGGATGAGGATGACTCTTTGATCACCTTCCCTAAGTTCCATGGGCAAATCAACTGTTCTGACATGTTGCTTAGGTTCACGAGTGAATCCATGGATCTTTGTTCCATAAGTGGATACGTCTTACATACCAATCTTCATCTGATAAACGTATGTCTGAATAGGATATTAACAGAGCTGCCACTTTCTATCAATACTCGTCGGATCATGGCTGGTCTGATTTCTACTGACACTACCACATGGTCGAGGGTTGGAGCTTTTATTCCTTCAGTATCTCTGTTTTGAAATAATATATCATCATTTATGGTTATCTGCTACTTTGTAGGATTTTCGTCTTCAATTGCAAAGCACAAATCCTTTGAGGCATGTTTCAATGAGCTTGCATATTGCTCCATTTCTCCCTAACTATTTTTCATGGGAGAAGGCCCTCCAGATTTTTCTTATGATGAATTTTTGGTCGGTCCATATGGATCCCTCTTTGCTTGTTCCACCTTGGTTTACCCGAGCATTAGGAGCTTGGGGTGCAGTAGGCTAGTCAGCATTCTATGGCTTTCTCATGTACTAGTAAAGTTTGTTCTCCTGAATAAGCTCTTCAATCAGGTCCTTAAAGTGTTGGCACTCATTTGTGTTGTGACCATGTGCTTCATGGAAGTGACAATAATTTCTAGAATGCTTTAACAGTTGTTCGTTCCTTATGTCGCAAGGTAGATATTTTCTAGAGTATCATTGAGCGAGGTGTGTTCTTTGAGCCTGAAACTTTAGGTCGCTTGTCACCTCCGTTTTGATTGTTGGAATTTTGTTTCTTCGCTTTCTGGTTCCTATGGCTGTCAATGACTATACCAAGTGTTTGAATTTGCAAACAATCTTGGTAAATGGGTTGAAGCCTAGGCTCTCCTACCTTCGGGAGAGCCACTCCCTCGAAGTTCCGTTGGCTTACGGCTGGTTGGGAAGGGGCAGTCTAGACCTTCCTACCTTTATTAGCATTTCTTCCAACTTTTTTCCTTCAAGTTGCTCACCATTTTCAGAGTTGGAGAGATCCATTGCTACATCTTCTTGTGAGGTTTTCACCCCTAGATTCAAGTTTGTAGTAGGTTGCTTTGCAATTGGCCGAGTGATTGAATTTCCTTCTACGAGATTCCTGCAGCTCCACCCACCACTCCTTTTTGTATATGCCTTCCATTTCTTCTATTTAGGTCAAGAGTTTTCCTACTTCATGGTAGCCACGTGTTCTTGCATGGTTCTTGGAGAAGCTAGTGATTGCAAGGTTAGGAAGGCATTTAATTTGTCCATAGGGGCTTTTTGGTTGATTTCATCAATCATCTTGTTCAGTTCTCTTTTAGCGACGACCTCATGCTGGATAGAAGATCTCGACACCTTATCTCTAGTGTTAGCTCGATAATTCGCTCCAATTAGTATATTATTAGTGTAGTTAACCTCAAACTGCTGAGGATTGGTCTCTTCTCCAGCTGTAACAGCACCTATGGATTTTTCGAGTCACTTCTCTTTTTCCCCGCTATTTGTCTTCAATAGCATGCTTCAAACTTCCTAATGTCAATTTTATGGATCTAGCGAATTCAGAGTGAAAAGTTAAATCTATGTCTGAGTTATTTCACAGTGAAAGTACCAAAATGTTAACCCAAAAAATGGATCAACACCTTAGTTTGAGTGTAAAAGCACCAACCCTGTTTCTTAGAGGAAATAATACAGAAAATAATTGTAAAAAGAGCACAAATAGTAAAGGGACAAAATATTTTTATAGTGGTTCGGCCGTTAATGAAGCCTACGTCCTTTATAGCTTTTATTTGCCAACTGTTATTACAAAGGAATTTAGATTACAATATGATTCTTCTTTCCAAAGTTTGATCAAGCCACCACTGTTAGAGACACCTAGAAGGATTTCAGTTGTCCTCTGATGGCTATTATGTGGGAGAAGAAGAGTGAAAAAACAATGGCAAAGTTGTTGTTTTAGCAAAGATCAGATTATATCATTTTTCTGTTATAGATGGGATGGTATTTATAGGAGTCGGAGAGCACTTGGGCCAGAACCGCGTGGTTAAAAGACTACGCTCGTCACATAAAGGAAGTCCAAAAAGATTAAAGGTCATCGAAGCAAAGTATTTGGATCCGTACTGATCGATCTAATTGTATCCGTACCGATCCAAATAGTTAAGCATTATATATGCTTGGAATACTTGATTGTCTTCCTTGCCTGGTTACGATGCTCTCCATATAGTTTTGTAGCTTGTTGACTTGTGATGATAATGATTGCCTATAAATTAGATTGCATTATATTCTAAATCGAATGAACCTTCACTTTTGGAACCAGGTTGCTTGGAATGCTACCAAGTTTGTTGGGTAAGCTTAGTGGAGACATAAGAGTGTGATGCAAGAGATTTGGAGTTACCATGAATCAGTAATTTAGATCGGTAGCAATCTAATTTGGATCGGATCAATGCCATTCTGAAACGTTAGCTTATTTTTTACTAGAACTTCTTGGGACCTTTTGTCTATATTTTTTGACCTTTCGTCCATGTTTCGGGTCGTTCTGGCTTAATCTGAATGTTTTGACTTCTAGTGAGTTCTGTTGGGTTAAAAACCCGATTAACGTTTACATTTTCAAAAAAGCAAATTTTTACAGTTTAGATTGCAAATATTTTAAGAAAAACGCAAACATTTACACTTTCTCAACAAAAAGTTAAAAAAATAATAATAATCAGTTTTGATCATACGAATATGCGATTAAGATATATTTAATTTTTGTAAAAATTGAAAAAATTTATCGAATATAAATTTTGGGGTGTAATTTAAAAATGATTTTGAGAAGTTTTTCATGTATCAAACCTAAAAATAAAGGGCTTCTCCAAATTTCCAAAAATAATGTCTATTTAATATTCTGCCTGAATATGGATAACAAAATGTAGAAAATATAAGTTTCTATTATTACCATTATATTATGTGTTAATCAAGATATTACAAATTTTTCTTCACGTTTTGTATTATTTCCTTTGGTGCTTGTTTTATTAGTTGGTAAATATAATAAGCTTGGCAATTCATACTTTTCCTTTTGTATCAGTAGATGTAAGGAGGCAATATTGTTCAAACCTCTTCACATAACATTATGTTGTGTGGCATGAAATAGCCATGTCATATTTGGTTATAATAAAGTAGAATTATTTTAGACTCTTGAATATTTTACTCCCAAATATAATTTGCAACATAATTATAGAAATATATGAATTATTTATACGTGAATACACCATATCATAAATTATTCCTTGCAACGTTCAATGTTTTAGGCCACGGTGAATTTATGTAGGAATATGCATAAATATAGCAAATTTTATAGAAATGTTTTCTCAAATGGAAGTTATAATTTTTTTTTCACTCATGATGAACCTCTTTTCATCACTCTTCTATCATATATGTGGTTTATGGCTAACTGAATTAGTATTACCAATACTATGTAATATTCTTGCATTAAGTCCTTAAATCCAATATAATATTGGCAAATTTTATTTATACACCAAAAATCTCCTAATATACACCATTATTTTACTAAGAAAATCTACAACTAAGTTACTCTTCTATTTAATTGCAATTTTAGTCTTTTTCTTATATCACATCTAATTAATACAGTAAAATCAATGATATTTGACTAAATTTATACAATTTTAATGAAGCTAATGAATAAAATATCAATTAATACTACTTTCACAACAAAATACCTTAATTCAAAAGTGTTTGAAATTTTCTTTTATAATTAGAGCTGATTTTGACGAAATTAAGAATTTTCAAAAAAAAATTAAATAATTTACAACATAAGCTCCAAAAATTAAAGTTCATTTTGTTGAATTTTAAATAAATTTATTGCTAGGAACAGGGCAGGCCTAGAAGGCAACTCACCAAGCCCGTGGGCAGGGGCAGTTCAATGGCCGGGGCGAAATTTATCATAATGTGAATTATAAATTATTTAAAACTTATTACAGGCTTTGAATGTCAGGATCTTTGGTTTAGTGGTACAGTACATTGTTTGTACTGAGTGTGCTAAGTTCAATATCCGTAGGGGCAACATTTTTCCCATAAATTTCTTTATCTCCCATTTGAATTTTAGACTAGGGAAGTAGATTGTATGGGCTGGGCCTGGCTAGGAATACATAATTTTGTGTAAATGAGTTTCAAGGTTTAAAAAGGGAAGATGACAAAGATGTAAAATAAGGTAATTTTGTAAAAGCTACAGTATATGTAAAGTAATTTTTAGTGTATGCTAGTTTATTATATTTTCTAGTGTATATTAAGAGATTGCAAGTGTACAAATAGAATTAGCCTATAATGTTTCATAGATAACCAATGTAGGATTTTAGGAAATTTAAAAAAATATTAAAAGAGATGTTATGAAAAGTTAGATGCTCCCTTTATAAGTAATATTCGTAAACCATACTTCTTTGTAGTATGAGTTTTCCTTAAAAAAATGTTGCGTTTTAATTCACGATATGCTTATTTAAATTCATTATAATGTTTCCATAAAATCTAATAAAATTCCAGTTATATAGGTTTTCTTTTTTCTTATTTTTTTGAACAAATAAATCGATCCTTTAATAGTCTGTTAAGTTTATTTTTTTTTCATGAAGATTATTTATAAGAATGTTAAAGATATTGTTTATGGATGAATGAATGTGTGGGTCTACAAACATGTCACACTTGAATGGGTGAGTTTACATGTTTGGTTTTTAATTGATTGTTGGTTTTTGTTCCTTTTTCAAATTTATTAATGTTTTTTTTTTGCTTATTCTTAAACTTGAACTGACCATGAAGGTTAGATTTTGTAACACCCTGTAAAATAAGAAGGAAATTAATTAAAAAGAATTAATAAATAATTATTAAAGTCCAAAAATATATTTTTTATAAATGTTGCGATTTGGCTACAAAACTTACACCGTTGTGTTCGTGGCTATTTTCTGATCAGTTTTTATATATAAATTTTTATGATCAAAGTTCAAACGAAAATGTTATTAACATTTGAAGTTTTTGGATCGGAAACAATTAAGAACCAATTAAGGAAGTAAATGATAATAATTTGACACTGAAACTGACATTAAATGTAAACGTTAACATTAAAGGAAATAGGTGTAGCAAATCTAATTAAATCTGCATTGAAAAGGAAATAAATAAGAATTTATGTGGGTGAAGGTAATGAATATTAAAGTTTAAAACATAAAGGAGGAAATAAAAATTATTAGCTTAGCGTTTAAGCAACCTTTAAATATAAATATAAATATAAATTAATAGCACTTAATTAAATTAAATATAAATAATCAAGCATGGAAGAATGTAAATAAATTGAACGCGGAAGTAAATAAATATTGTTAATAAACGTTTAATTAACAGTAAACTAATACTTATTCTCTAAGTAATGTTAAATTAATATTAATGCTAATACCAAATGGAATAAAATTAGTCGCAGAAGGAAATAAAGAAAATATAAGGAAAAAAATAATTAACGTATATACAAGCGGCCGGTCGGCTCCTTATTAGGATCGATCGGCCATGAACAGTTGTGGGGTATAGCGGTCGGCAGGGGCTGCTGTAGCAGCAAGAATGAACCTAGTCCCAACGGCCTCAATTTTTTAAATTAAAATCTAACAAATGGAATTGGTTCAAGCGCTTATAAATATAAGCCTATCCCCGTACTTTTCACGTGTTTTCTGAATCAAGGAGTGAAGCTCCATCGTTTTCTTTTCTCTGTAAACTTTAGAAAATATAGGATTTATTAATTAGTATATTATATATATGGATGTGTGTGTGTGTGTGTGTGTATTTGTCTATGTGTGTCTATATTTGTGTGTGTATACCTACATATACATACATACACACACACACACATATGAAGAACAGCGGAAAACAAAAGCAAAGAACAATAAGAGGTGGATCAATTTTGTAAAGAAGAGGTAAATCCTAAATCTAAAACTTTACAACTACGTTAAATTCAAATCTCTTATCAGATCTATAATTCTAATAAATATGTATATGCTTGAATACATAATTTAGTAAGGGAAAGGGAGTTAAATAAGGAGAATGGATTCATATCTGTTGATCTGGAAGCTTAGTGGGGAGTGGGAAATTATCGATTTATATAATATTAGATTTATGTCATTGTAAATCTGTTCATTATATGTTTGAATGTAAATTTTGAAGTTGCAGACTTAAATATATACTTGCAATAAATTTGAGAACTATGCCTACATATTCTGTGAATTGTTAACTTCGATTAAATATCGTACTTGAATCTGGAAAGTAAAAGCGAAAGTGGTCCCTAAATTTATAAGATAACTCATTAATGATATTGTCTAATAATAATCCCAGGTTTGTCGGTTGAATGATATATGTTAGTAAACATGAATTGGAAGTTATTATAGATTGGGACTTAAGTAGTATTTTAATTCATTGGAGTGAAATGTGTTATAATATAAAGTTCCACAAATTATTCAGCTTTATAATTATGAATAAAAGTGTATCGGTTGAAATAATAAGAAGTATACAAAGGAAAGTGTTTGAACCAAAAATGGCATAAACATCTAGAAGTTATAGAAGAGAATAAATACGAAGAAATATAAATGAAAACGAGGAAATAACAAAACACGATCTTTTATAGTGGATCGACAAAGCTTGGCCTATGTCCACTTTAATATTTTATTGCTGATTTCTGACTTGGAGACAGAAGTTCTTAGGACTCAGTAAAACTACAGCACTTAGAATTTTAAAAATACCATAATATATGAAGTGCTAGAGCTAGAGCAAAAAGATTCTTAAAAATGAGCCTACCCTCCTATTTATAGAGGTAGGGGCCTGAAATCTCGCATACAATATCTCTTAGTTATTGTACCCGATTTAGACTGATTCGTCCACGAAAACCCATGCCACATCAGTAGGAGTTGGGAGTTGGTACCGATCCTCAAGTGGGAGTCGGCACCGATCCCTTAGATGGCCAAATTGGTCTACCTTAACTCTCCATCTCGGATCGCTTTGTAGTTATCTTCATGATTCCATAGTTTTTTTACCAATATTAGCGTATTTCTAGGTCCAAATGATGGAGTTGTAGGTGAAGGATTTGCAAGTTCAAGTGCTCGCGGAGATCAATGGAGAATTGCACTGAACTGACAAAGTGACTTTGGAAATAGGCTTTTGACATCAAGTTTGGCTTGTACGCAGAACATGGGCACCCAAGGAGGATTTGGGAGTTGGTATCGATCCTTATCGAGGGGTCAGTACAGATTCCCAACTTAAGAGATTATTGTTCTCCTTGGTTTGGATTGATTTGGCTTTGTTTGAACTTGCTTTGAGTCCGACTTAAGAAATTTGAGTGTTTTCTTTAGGCTCGACCTGAAGTTTCTTTGAGATTTTCGTGTTTTAAATTTTTCTTCGCCTGCTTGGAGTCAAACCTGAGATTTTTGTCTATCTGACTCGATTTTTTATGAGTCGGTACCGATCTCCAGAGTGGGGTCTGCATTGACCTGTAACTTAGGGTATCTACATGGGTTGTTCTGGCTCACGCTTGGATTTTTTTAAGACTATTCTACTTCGAGTCAAACCTGAGGATTTTATGGATATGCTGCGATTTAACCCTTCAAAAAACTTGAACTTTTAAAGTTTCAAATTTTATCACTCATTTTTTGATATTTTTCTTTTCTTGCCTTGTAATGATATTCCCAAAGTCGTTGGGTCATTTCTCCATCGTTCGCTCGTCCGATCCAATTGACTAAGTCTGTTCGAATTTTGCATGATCAAAAGGCTAGATAACATTTGCCCCCAAAGTTCATCTTGTTTCAAACATGGTGCTTTGAATTGATACGACTCAGGATTACTGTAAAGGATTCCACTATGTATTTTTTTTTTGAAAGGCAAGCGGGGTTGACTGGTCCCCTACCAGATTTATTACACGAAAAAAAGAAAAGAAAAAGAAACTATGAACAGGCTCATAGTCACAATAAGAAACAACAAGAGAAGCGAGATACAACGCAAGGGAACACAAGAAAAAAAACAAATAAAAACACAAAGAGGAGAAAGGCACTATAGCCAATCAGGTGGGACAAAGGAAGTGAATTCAAAATTACATTCCCTTATACCCAACTTAATACTGCAATGTATTGCATTCAAAAGCTGGTCATAACTCCTAACCTTGCTTTCAAAACTCCTTAAATTCCTTTCTTCCCAAATGATGCTCAGATATCTTTTGATAAGAAAAAAGTACACAAATCTTTCATTTTTCTTCCACCTAGTTGCTTTCCCTATCAGAGCCCACTCAATAGTTGATATGCCATGGTTATGATTAAAATTCATCACTGACATGAGATTACTCCACAGGCCTAATAACTGACTGCACTCAAAGAATAAATGACTCACAGTTTCAGGTTGCATTTTGCAGAAATAGCAAAGGGGATCAACAGGCAACCCGCAGTTCAACAATCTGTCTTTGGTTAGCAGAGCACTGTTGATGACCTTCCATAAATCAGGTTGTCTCTGGGTATCGAGTTTCTGGACCATATGACTTTATGCCATTTTATGTCAGTTGTGGCAGGATAGTTCACAAGCAATTTATAAACAGAGGAGATGGAATGAAATTTTCCTCCCAAAGAATAACATCATTGGAAGTAGGAATGAAAGAGATTGGCTGATACTTGTTCCAGATAGCTCTAATCTCTTGGTTACTGGTACATGGCAGAGATAGCCTGCCATTAATGATGAAATCAGTTGCTTTGGAAATACTACTAATACCAGATTGAATGATCTGGTGAGGAGTAAAGATGTTGCATAAGATCAGGCCATCATCCAGCCATGGTGCACACTAGAAGTTAACATCACTGGTAGTAGAAAGTTTAACTTTGATAAAAGGAAGAAGTAATGATCTTGACATCAGGAGGCTCCTCCATGTCCAACTTGAGTTTTGTGGCACAGGCATTGTCCAAAAAAAATTTCTACCCAAGTTATGAGTTTTGGTCCATTGAACCAACAATGTGTCAGCATTAGATAGTAAGGCATTCAAGAGAGTACTGATAGCAGATCTATTCCAAGTTTGCAGATTAAGGATTCCAAGACCCCCCTTATTCTTAGGTAACTCCATTAATCCAAAGGAGCAAGGAATGATTTTCCTAGATCGAATGGAACCAGTCCAGAAGAACCTTAACATAGCTTTTCTAACCATGCCAATGAGTTTAATGGGAAGAATGTAGGCCCTAGACCAGTACACTATCATAGAGGAAATGACTGATTTGATAAGCACAAGCCTGCCAGCTTGAGAAAGAAATCTATTGGCCCAACCATTCATGGTGCTACAGATTTTGTCATACAATGGCAAGCAATTAGCAGTTGTTATTCTGGAGTAGCAAAGAGGAAGACCCAAATAACACATGCTGTTGTTCATAGCTTGGAGACCGGTTAATGACAATAAGTGAGTTTCATGTTCAGAAGAGATTCCAGAGGTGATCATGTGAGATTTGCTTAAATTGAGTTCAAGGCCAGTCATAAGGTAGAAATTATGTAAGGTAATTTTTATGTTTTCCAGGGAAGTCTGATCAGGTTTAGTAAATAACAATATATCATCAGCAAAGAACAGAGAGGTAGTTTGTGGGGATTTGCATTTGAGTGAAACAAGATTTTCTTCTGTTCAAAGTTATTGATCAACATAACATTTAACACTTCCATCACAAGAATGAAAATGTAAGATGAGATAGGATCACCTTGCCTGATCCCCTGCTTGTTGTTGAAATAACCAGATTTGAACCCATTATGACTGATGGAGAAAGATGGGGTAGAAATGCAGTTGTATATCCAAGCCACGAAGACTTTAGGGAATCTCATGAGGGCCATAATTCTGACAATGGAACTCCAGTGAATGCTATGAAAGGCCTTCTTAAGGTCAAGTTTCAGCATTGCATTCTTTGAAGCTTGGGCACGACCATACCCTTTAATTAGTTCATGAGAAAGTAAAATGTTGTCAATAATATTTCTCTTAGGCAGGAAGGCAGACTGATTCTTGGATATAAGTCTACCGAGAACAACAAGTCTAGAGGCTAAATTTTTTGAGATGCATTTGTATATGACGTTGCAGCAAGAAATAGGTCTGAAAGACTCAACAGAAGATGGATGCTGAGTTTTAGGGATGAGCACCAGATTGGTAGCATTAACTTCCAATAGAAGTTTGGACTTGTTGAAGAAATTGTGAATTGCCTTTAAGAAGTCATCCTTGATTGTGTCCCAACTGTGAGTAAAGAACTCGAGATTGAATCCATCTGGACCACCACTAGAATTCCTATTCATTGAAAAAAGAGTGTCTTTTATTTCTTTGTCAGTAACCTTATTAACAAGATTGGTTGCTTCCTCCATTTGCACTAAAGGAACCTGCACAAGGTCAAGTTTTTCAAAGTCAGGTTCGAAGTTATCTTTGTTACCAAGCAAGGACTTGAAATAGTTGAGCAGAGCTTGGTCAACATCATTAGGATCAGAGTGAAGCACTCCATGTTCATCATAAATATGAGGGATGTTTTGCTTTGCTTGTTTGATTTTAATGGCAGCATGGAAGTACGCAGTGTTATTGTCGCCATCATGTTCCCATTTAAGTTGTAGTTGCTGCCTCCTCATCTTTCCTTCAACTTTCAATGCATCCTGAAGCTGGTCATGCAAACTTCTCTCAATAACAGCAGCAGCAGCATTACCAGGGTTACTCACCATATAATCTTGAGCTTCAATGAGCTTCTGCCGGAGTAAACTAGATTTTAATGAACCATTACCGAAGTTTTTCCTTGCCCATACCCTCAGTGCTTCCTTAGTAGCTTTTAATTTCCTGCAAAGTATGAACATGGGATTATCATAGTATTTTCCAGACCACACTGTTCTAATTATATTAGTGCACCCAGGTTCATGGACCCAAGTACTATAGAATTTGAAGCCTTTTTTTTTAATAACATATGTCCTGTAGAGAAAATGATAGGGGAGTGATCAGATAATACAGGATGGGGAATTAAGGAAGACATGGTTGGCCAGGCGGTTAGGGCATTAAGATTGGCAAATGAGTGGTCAATGTTAGTGTAAGTTCTGATACCAGATCGACTACAATTGTTCCATGTGTATTCAACTCCAAAAGAAGGGATTGGGAGGAGACAAGCATCATCTATTGCTTTGTTAAGAGGGAAAATGTCTTTTGGCAACAGTGGGGTACCACCAAGCTTATCTTGCAGTTTGAAGCAGCAGTTGAAATCCCCAATAACAAGCCAGGGATGGGAGTTTTGCCTAAAGGCTGGAAGAAGATTGAGGAAATTTTGCCTGGAGATAGCTGAGTTTTGAGCATAAACTATGGAAATGTAGAAGGTAGTAGAGGAGTTGAGCTTGGCATGAAGGTGCATGACTTGGTCAGTGTTGAGGACAGAGGAGAGAGACATGACTGAAGGATCATGAATGATCATGATACGACCATAAGATGCTTGATCCAGATTATGGTGCAAGTTCCAAGTTGGATTTATATACCTAGCAGCTTTAACAGTAAGAGGCTCGTTTAATTTGGTTTCTAGAATGGCAAAAAATGAGACATTATGATGTTTAATAAGATACTTGACTTGATCAAGTTTGTTGGAGGAGTGGGCTCCTCTAATATTCCAACTATGTATTTTGAATGGTCGTTACCCTTCTTGCATCGCTTCAGTGAAGAATTATGTCGATGTTCGTCATGAAATTTAACCAACGTCTAGTGTTATAAATTTAGAGAGTACTCTCTCGATAAATTGTTGCGATTTTAGTAATTCTAAACCAGTATCTCTTGTGGATTTTTTGGGTATGAGTTTGCTTTTCTTTGACTCTCGATCATATGCATATACTTATGTAGGCATATATAGGTCATCATCTTTATTGTTTTCATTGTTTGTTTTGTGTAGCTAGACTCGCCTTTTGTTTGCAGTAGTAGGAGTCCGTTTTTTAGGCCAATGTTTTGCGGGTTCAGCCCCTGCTTTTGTTTTTAGCTTAGGTGTAGATAAAACCTGTACTTTTCTTTCCAAGTTCTATTTCATATGTGAGTAACAAAGACTTTTGTTTCATCCAATATTTCTGTGAATTTGACTAAATATTTGATAAATGTGCTTTCCATTCAATGTACTTTTGATCCATTCTCATTCCATGCTTTATCGGTCTTTCATCGTAAAACAATCATTAAAGCGCCAATCTTTGAGCATGCATTTCACTGTATCTATTCTGGAACTTTGTCAAACTTCGATTGTCTGGAAAGGTGATTCAAGCATTCCTTTTGGAGAAACTTTAAATGCGATTGCGTCTACCTCCAAGAAAAAATTGAAGTCAATTTCGTTGAACCGCAAGTCCTACATCCTTCTCCAAGATGCTTTTTTCAACCATGCAGAACTCCGGGCATTGGTCAAGGCTAACCACTTAAGTTCAAGGTTTCGGCATCCTTTTTTTAGGGTAGTAACATTCGATTACAGTAAACTTGGGGAATTGATCAATGTTTATAAGTTCGATCTTCCTTTCACCCGATGCATATCCTTTGCCTCGCCTACTCCAAGAAAGACATTGATGTTCCGCCAAACTCTAGGCGTGAGCTAATTGATGGGCAGTTGGGTCACATCCATTTTGGTTTGCCCTCATGCCGAGGGCTGAAGGAGTTGATTAACATCTACCTCTAGATGCAAAGGAAGGTTGAACTTCAAGGGTTCGATCATGGTCTATAAAAGTTTGGTTGGAACCTAACTCCGAGTGCATGTACACCTTCGTGTTTTAATACCGTAAGTCTTTATGTGAGTGTGCGTCTGCTCTCAACACAGCTTCATCACACTGCTCATCAATCGTATCAAGAAACTCCAACAGGAGTTACTCATTTATTTTTGGATTATAGTGAATCATTCGATTAGAAGGCACCTTCTGTGATGGCCTACCCTTCTGATCCTTAGGAATGACACTTAATACATCCTCGGTGTTTGTGTGCCATTACCAAGCATTAGAAAGATGAATCGTTGTGGGGTGAAATAAAGAATAGAACAGAAAACCTCATAACGTAACTTCTAAATAAAACATGACAGTCAATAGTACATCAGTTTACTCCTTAATAGGGAGTTACCAAAGTTTCACAAAGTACTATAAATTGGCTTAGGAAACTGTAACATCATGCCTTTACAAACGCTGAAACAAAATACACTTACACAAACTAGACAAACAATAGAATAGCTAAAAGTCTACTACTCGGATGTCATCTTCAAAAGAGCCCGACAAAGACTTGCTACTCTTGGACTTCTCAAATAAAATGAGTACCCGAGAGTTTAGGTAAAACAAACAACTCGGGTCAGACGATATGTCGGTATAAGTGAAACTTTTAAAACAATGTATGTGAAATTAAATATAATCATATGAGACCACACCGTTGAACACATAATGAGTTTACTCCCACATAAATCAACTTCCAAATGTAAAGAATGGATAAATAATTAAACACCATGAAAGAGAAGTTGACTCTTCCCAATGCAAATAAGGGAATAAATTTGAAGGTTCAAATCAAATAGGAAAAGGAAAATCTCCAATAAATGACTAGGAAGGTGCACCCCCTTGAAGTATACCCTCCAAGCCGACCTCGCCAAACATTACCGAGAATCCAAATATTTCACATTTAATAGAGCTACCAAATCCAGTCTAAATAAGATGTGAAAGTATCCTAAAGGAAGCAATCCCGCATAGCTTTTCTCCTCTCGTGCTTTGGTTTTAGTTATCCGACAAAGGATATTAATGCTCAACGGAGCAATAAATCATCTTAAAATGACGATAATAAAGATGATGAAGTAACTGATAGCTGAGAAACCAACTATTAAGGATGTAAAACAATCGTATATCGAAATTGAATCTTATATACTTACCACCACTCATCGAATTCAAACTTGTACTATTTCTTAGTTAACAATAATACAGGACAAGTCAAGGTGATGTTACTTCAAAGTCATATCTCACGATATTCCTAACTTTGAAATAACGACAAGTCTATTTCTTCAATGTTTAGTTCTAATTATACAAATAAATCATTTCCATATAAGTGATTCACCTTACGGAAATTAATTCATTTCCATAAATGAATCAAATTTTTTTCTTTTAAAAACCCAAATTCGTACTTGGCTTCACATTACAAGTATTAGCTTAAAAATTCTTTTTCAAAGAGTTTACTAACTTTGAAAAATCATTGTAAAAAGGATTTAACAAACTAAAATATTCTTTTTACACTGATTAATCAATTTCAAAACTTCGTTAACTAAACTGATTAAGTTACTTCAATAACCTTTAACTAAAAAGAGTAAATCACCTTTAAACATCATTATTCAATTAATTAATAATATAATTAACTAAATTAATTAAATAATAATTGAATATCATTATTTAAAAACGATTAATTAATTTAAACTTTATTTAGAAAAAGATTAATTAAGCTTAAATAGATTTATAACCTTTAAAAGTCATTAATTAAAAAGGATTAATTAATTTTAAAAACATCATTAATTAACAAATTAATAAATCTTAATCCATCATCATTAGAAAGTTAATTAGCCTTTAACATCATTAAATAAAATGATTAATTAAATTTAAAACATCATTAACCAAATAGTTAGTTAAATTTAAAACACATCATTAATAAGTTAATTAGTTAACCTTCATCTTTATTAATTAAATAATAAATTAATTAAATTAAAGAACAATATTAAAATAATTACTTATTATTGAAAACATCATTAATCAAAAACTTGCTTAACTTGTAAAATAGTTCCAAGCACGATAATAAAACCAAATGGTTTCGATAAAAGATGATTTACCAAAAGTGCCGATATAGCAACTATCGCTATATGAGCAGTTCAAAATTCAAGCACATAACATTTGCAACACAACCATCCATTACATAATAAAGGAATGAGCATACATATGATTATTTACAATAATACAACATATATCAAGCGTTTATTTACTACGGGATTAATTTAACTACTTGATTTTCGTGAACATGAAGTTATGGCAGTGAACTTTGAAATGAAGATGCAAAGTGAGAAAAGAGTATGTGTGTGGTATATATAGGTAAAGAAGTGGAGTATTATTTTAAATTAACTTAAGTATTTTAATAATAAAAATATTATCATGCAACGTGGAATTGGAAGCCATGCCTCTCTACCACTCCTAATACACGCGTTACCCCCTCCCCCCAAGGTCCATCAACACCATGCTTTTAGTCCTAGTTTAAATGATGGATATGTTCTTCAAGTAATTTCCCAAGGTTATTTAATATATTTTGTGCATTTTATGACAAATCAAGTTTTATATTTAAACTAGGCTTGATTATTTACTTTAACACATTAATTATCTTATCACATGACATGTGTACATGTGTGCGCATGTGTATATGAGTGATACAAAAATATGCACAACGTTTTCGATGACTTTCCGAGGCCGAAAAGTCAAAATTTCAAAAAACGTTTTTGGGTCACATTTTCTATTTTTATTTGAACTAATTATTTTGGTAAACAAAATTTGAAAACGATTTTAATAATATTGATTAATATTAAAAATGGTTTTATTTAGTTAATAAAATCCATTATTTAAGTATTTAAAAATATTTAAATATTCAAATACAAAGCGATTAATTTATGGGTAGTTACTTATGGGTCATTCGTTATGCCCATAGTACTAGTGAAATTTCATCAACCCACTTACCCTTGGCCTTTTCTAATCGCTTCTTAAGAATGGACTTGATAATCTTGTTTACAGCTTCAACCTGTCTATTCACCTAGGGGTGTGGCACAGCGGCATGTCTCCTCTCTATGCGATGCCGGTGGTAGAAATCTTTGAATTCGGTGATGTCGAACCGAGTCCCATTGTCGATAAAGATTTCCTATGGAACTTCAAAATGACATATGATATTCTAGAATATGAAGTTGACTACTTTCTTTGCGATGATCATGGCTAACGGTTCTGCCTTGGTCCATTTGGTGAAGTAGCCAACTGCGATGATGGCGTACTTCGCACTGCCTTTAGATATCGGCAAAACAACGATGATATCAATTCCCCAAATTGAAAACTACTAAGGACTGACCATTTGAGTAATCCCCATTGGTAGGGCTCTCGGAATTTTAGTAAATCCCTGGTACTTCTTAGACTTTCAGGTGTAATTAGCCACAACTTAGTTGATAGTTGGTCAGAGTATCCTTAGCAAAGGATCTTCTTCGCTTGGGCTTTGCCACCTAATGTGGTCGCTACATGCCCCTTCATGAACTTCACTCGGGACTCGTTTGACCTCGTCATTAGGGATACACCATAGCATTGGGACTGAGAGTCCCTTCCTATTAATTGCTTCTTGCTGAAGGTTATATCTTAAAGCGTGGTGAAGGAGCTTCCATCGCTCGTTACTTCTGTCTAGAATAATTTCTCTCTACAATTAGCCTTTTATTGGAGTCATCCATTACTCATTTTCTGGTTTAACCTCCAAGATTCAATCGACATCCATCTGGTCAACGCTCTAAGCTGATGGTACTCCTATTGGAACCAAGCCCATGAGCTGTGCATCTCAAAACTGACTAACTTAGCTGGTAAGTTGGCCTTTTCCTTTTCCTCTCTTGGATTTGGAGTGCATTCGCACCTGCCTTCAGGCATCGATCGAGATTAACCACTTAGGATAGATGTTTAAGTGCCCCTTTCTGGGATAGCGATTTCCAATTGCACCAGACATTGGGTGCTGGTTTAAATTAGCTACTTAAGAATGTAGTTCCTTAGTTAGGATATTTATTTCCAATTGCGTCTAACTCCGAGTTTTGGTTCAAAGTTCATAGCTAAGGTTCCACCTTATGCTAGGTATGGATCTTTCATTCTGCCTACTCCAGGAAAAACATCTAGGATTGGACAATCTTGGCACGTCCGTTTTCTGTTTATATTCCTGCTCCCAATCCAAGCATAAGAATTGAGCGAGCGGACGGTTGTATCACATTCATTTTGATTTATGCTCCTAACCTTATATCGGGAGTGAGAGTTAGCATATGGACGGCCGTATAACATCCGTTTAGGTTTATACTCCTTCCCCTACTCCGGGAGCGAGAGTTAGCGAATGAATGATCAAATCATGTACATTTAGTTTATACTCCTGCAACCCCTCCGAGGACAAGGGTAGGTGCGTAGATAGTCGTGTTGCATCCGACTTAAGTTTATACTCTAGCCCCTGCTCCGAAAGCGAGAGTTAAAGTGTGGACGGTCAAATCACATTCGACTTGAGTTTATACTCCTTCCCCCAATTCAAAGGAAAGAGTTAAGGTGCGGACGGTCATGTCAAGTCCTGTTTGAGTTTATACTTCTACCCTTGTGTTAGAGGTGAGAGTTAGTGTATGGAAATTCATAACACGTTTGGTTTGAGTTTATACTTCTGCCCTTCTATTAGTGGCGGGAGTTAGGTATGCTCCTACCCTCGTGCTAGGGATAAGAGTTGGTGTACGGATGGTCATGTCACGTCTGGTTTGAGTTTATACTCCTACCCTTGCATTGAGGACAAGAGTTGTACGAATGGTCTTTTCATGTTCATTTTGAGTTTATACACTTTCCCTCGCATTGCGGGCGAGTGTTAATTGACATCTATCTTCGGATACCTGCATATTTGCATTAATCACATGGAAATCCATTTGAGTCTGTCAAGTCACAACTCTGAAGCAACAGAGAGATGATGTCTTAGACTCAGAAAGGTGTTTATCAAAGATAGAAAATGACATGTTCTTCCATAGGCCTTCCTAATACTTTCGAAGCAACATCGGCTCTCAAAAGGTTAGGAATCGAATGTGACCGTCGACCCAGCGGTTTGTGAATCTACACTCCCTGTTTATCATTTAAGGACCGAGGAGTGGTTCCTTGGACATGCAGATGGCTTTAAGGCATGAAAATCCCGCTTGCCAGATCCTGGTTTTATTGGTTCAAGAAGCTAATTTACTAATAAACGAAAGAAATGGCATGTTCTATCTTTTACAGTGCCCCCGGTTTCTCTAGGAGGCTTATTTGTAAAAGGGAAAAATAGATAGTGACAGATGTGGTAGCATAGTTATCAGCTGTTGCTCCATCCCCAAATGGCCGGTTAGTTGATGATCAGTCTACCATTTGCTCGCCTTTGCTTCTGTTTACCGGGGTTGGGCTATTTAAAGCAAGCCTACCCTAGGATCTCATAGTTTCTCCACCATTTGGCGGTTCCTTAACATATTGTTGGAGCTTGTCATTCCTTATCAGCTCCTCAATCAAATTTTTCAGATGTCGACATTCATTAGTATTGTTTCCATTAGTTTATGAAAATGGCAATACTTTCCTGAGTGCTTTTTTTCACTACTCGCCTCTCTCCAAGGCGGCTTTATATATTGTTCCATTCCTTGCATGGTAAGGTAGATATTCTCCAATGTATTATTCATAGGTGTATACTCATTAGGTTTCAAGCTCCTTGGGCACTTGTTGTTCTCACTGCATTGGCCACCTAGAACTGGATACTGCTTTTTTTATTGTCATTCATGCGACCAACCTTCACATCTATATTCCCAGAATTTCCTCCAGATTGCTTTACAGCAAACTTTGCTTGGTCCACCCCTTTTGGGTTTCTAGCAACGGTCTTCCGTGGATGCTTGCACACATCCTCCCAATGCAAATATTCATTGGTTTCCCTATAAAAAGCTTCCATTGTCAATGGTTATTCCTTTTTATCAAGTCCCCAAAATCCGAGTCGGGTAAACCCCCTACAGAGTGTCATCAGTACCATGTCTTCCTTGGGGTTCGTGTTTTCAGTTACAGCCATGTGGAACCGATTCAAAAAATCCCTTAGCGACTCTCCTTCGGTTTGTTAAATGTTGGATAATGACATCACATGCTTCGGACGTGAAGCATGTAAGAAAAATTGCTTCATGAACTTTCACGACGGCTCTTGTAACGACCCGCCCTTCTGACCGCCCCTAGTCGGTAATTAAACCAACTTGAGATGTTCAAAATGACGGATTGTTATTCAGTTTATAGAGTTTAAACAGAATCAGCCACAGAATCACAGAATAATCCTAATATTTTATATAAATGAATTTTCTTACATATATCAGAGTTTATACAATGCATTTAAATTTTATACAGCGGAATATATCTTTTAAGTACAAAAATTTCCCGAAAAGCTAAAGTGAAGCAATTTCCCCTCTCTCTCTAACTTCGATGCCTGAAAATCTTCAAGCTGTAAAATTACTCGGTCTAACCCGAGTATTACATTCAAAAAAATAATAATACACGGGTCAATCAAATTCAAACTCAGTTATTAGTGCATAGAGGCAATAATAATCAAACAACAATTAGACGACAATCAAAGATAAATTCACCTATCCGATCCTTTAATAAGAAATCGGATAACGGTAAATATAACACTTAACAGTGTTAAACAACAAAACAGTAGATTCATATTATCAACGAAGATAGATGAAGGGATTCTTAATGAAGGTAATTTAGGAAAAAAAAAACATCAATATTGCCTAAACGGCAATTAACAACAAAATCATCAAAGTCGATTCAAAATATATTGAATTGGCAACATAAACAAAATAAATTTCCATCAATAGAAAACATCAATTAAAACATCAAATTTGGTATGGCTGCAGTACACACACGCGTGCACGGCCTCGCCACATTTTTAAAATGTTAACTTCGTGTGGCTGCGGTTCACGCTTGCGTGCACTGCCTCGCCACTACCGTAATGAAATATGCAAAAGGTCATAAATCAAAACAAAATAGTATATCAATAAAACAAAACCGTGTGGCTGCAGTTCACGCTTGCGTGCACTGCCTTGCCACTATAGTGATGATGTACTCAAAAGATCAACGAACCAAAATCAATGAAGGTTCAAATATCAATTCAAAATGTAGATACTGTGTGGCTGCAGTAATATCCATGCAACAGTAACACCAAGAAATCCAACAAGGTCGGGCTGGGCAACAATAATGACCACTAAATTCACATCACTGCTCAAATGTACCTGAAGCCATTTTCAATGACACAACCCCAATGAAACCAACACTGTGCAACCGACTCGCAGAAATAAACAGTGACAACATATATGTATAATACAGCAGATCCAAATTGCTCAGAAATGAATACAAAATGACTAGAGTCGAACTAACATAGCAACAATATGCTAAAATATACAGACAAGAATGCATGTGTTAAGAAACAAAGTTCATAACCAAACTGCAATTGTCACAAAGGCACAAGGCCATCAACATTGAA
This sequence comes from Allium cepa, assembly GCA_030765085.1. Taxonomy (NCBI): domain Eukaryota; kingdom Viridiplantae; phylum Streptophyta; class Magnoliopsida; order Asparagales; family Amaryllidaceae; genus Allium; species Allium cepa. The sequence goes on from CM060938.1 coordinate 563,457,024, forward strand.
GTGGATCAAGCAAGTGCAACAGGCACAAAGGCCATAGGTTGGCAACAATTAATTTGCACACAACCTGAACCAACAGAGCACAAAGGCTCAATAACAAAGTGCACAAAACAATTTCAAGTGAAGTCAAAATAAAAAATCAAGGCATCAAGTATATTAAGTGCAACAGAATTTGACAGTGGGCATAGGTTGAATATACATGTACACACACCTGTATATGTGAATGTACACATTTGTGCACCCTTAACAAATGAAAAACCCAATTCCAGTAAACAAAACACCTCAACTCAACAAAGTAATGGACCAAAATGCTGCAGCATGGTCAACAAAGGCAACTGGGTTGAAATGAAACCCTAAAGAGAAATCACGAATATTATCACAATACAGAACTGGCGAGCAAAAGAGCAAGGGTAACCACTAACACACATAAATATATGTGTGTATATATATGGCATATACAAGTGGACCAACTCAGTAAATCGAATCAGCAAAGGCAATATACCAGTTCAACTCAAAACAACACAACACAAGTGTACATAAGCAACAATGCACTGTACATCAAGTGATACAATCAATGCAATGAACATCATCAATTCGAATGACGAGTGCGCCAAACAATGACAGTACAAATCCCAAATTGAAACAGCAAGTGATACAAGTTAATGACTGCATCACTACTGCCACTAAAAATGAAATGGCATGTGTACCCAAACTAAGGCAACTCAGTAACAAGCAAAATACAACGCCCAGGAGCAATTATCAGTTTTGAACCAAGATAACTGCAGTGTAATTAAGGTATGCCGAAGTCACAGGGACAAAATCAAACAAAATACAGTTTCAAACACAACAATACAGTGAGCAAAATCAAGTAACCATTGGTTAAAATTTCATCAAAGTCAAGGTCGAAACCAACCAGAGCAAGTCAAGGTCGAAATCAAAATGGCTTCGACTGATGGAAGTCATGAAGCAACAAGTAGGAATCGAACAGGTGTAGTATGCTACTGGGGTGAGCATACAAACAAAAGTCACTAGCAAAAATCAAAGCCATGGAAATCAAGTCGTGGTGGCCAACAAATGACCGAAGTCAAAAAGGAAACCACTGTGATGAACAAGTCATCAACAATTCAGAGCATAAGACAACTACCGAATGAAGTCAACAGCCAAAAAAAACAACATTGATACAAATGATCAGATACCAGACTACAAGCAACTGGAAATGACCAAGGAACTAGCAACATAACTACAGGCTACAGGTCGGCAGCACCATGCAGATTCAAAGTATAGATTCAACATCACAAAGCAACTATATACATGACAAACACTACAAGTCAGAATGCACAGGGAAACACAAGAAACCAAAACCATGATCAAGTACAAGTGCAGATTGTAAATGGAACAGCGAGTCAGTGAAGATCAAAGTCTGGGTACAAGTGCAAAAACAAACTATATCAGTCAAGCCAAAATATCACAAAGTAGATCACTTCGAATGAACGAAGTCATTGAAATGCCAGAAATCAAAACCACTGATGGCCAAAGAAATCTACAAAAATCAAAATGACCGTAGTCAATAACGAACTAGCAAGTTCTCAGCCGTGAGTATCAATTAAACAAACAACAAAAATCCCCAATTTGAATAAGCCATAAATCAACAAAAATCAAAACCTAATTGCACTTGAGCATGAATTAGATGTGAGTAGTAATAACAATTACTCGCCTTATCACGAATCGAAACAGCCGAGGTGAGTAATGAGCGCGATATCCACTCGATCGAGTTGCAGGAGTTGGCGCCATCGATTTTTTTACCAAGCCCTAGTTTCGCGAAGTAACGGGGAAGAATGAGAGAGCCGCCATTATTTTGTTTCGTTTATATTTTTTTTTCGTATGATTTGAAGAGGAATGGCGAAAAATAAAAAGGGAAAGGGGTCATGTTTTTGCAGAGGAGATCGTGATTTTGGCTTGGGTTACGGCATAATTTTAGGCGTGTTTACAGCTGATAAGAGTAAGGCAGTTGTACTAATTATATTATATATATATATTTTTCAATTTGTTTTGTAGATATTTTCTTTGACACGTTTATATGTCGAATGCTCACAAATCAACTCAAAACGCCACGAAATTTGAAATTTGATAATAATTCAACATTGCGGACCCAATGGAACTGATTTCGTCAAATTCCGAGGCTGTGCCTCGGAAGGCTATTTTTAAATTCAATTTAAACGATAAAATTCCAAAACTGGACGAATCACTTTCAAATTCAATTCTGAAGCTTTTATTATCTTCAGTATTATCAATGTGAATTTTCTAAGCTTTTAAATTATTTTTAGTAAGCTTAAAATTAAAGATTCAAAATTTTATTCAATTTTCAATAGATTAAATTCTAAAATTTAATCACCAAATTCATAGTTATATTGGGAATTCAATTCAAACCATCATTCAAATATTTAAAATTAATTAAATATTTACAATTTAAATTGTTCAAAATTCAGGGTTGTTACAATGTTCCCTCCTTAAAAGAATTTCGTCCCGAAATTATAAGTTGGGAAAAACGATTGCTAAATCTCACCGATATTTATACCCTACACAATTTCATCAAGCTTGAAGCTTATTAAAAATAAATATAGGATTCATTCCATTTATTTTATCTCACTAGCTTTGTTCATTGATTTCTATAATCAAGACACAAAAGTCTTTCACCAAAAATTTTCGACTTACAAAACTCAGATTTAAACTTGAAATTCTTCATGCTAAAGATTTGCATATTACATCTTTTCCAAAGCTGTGTGCTTTCAAGATATTTTAAAGATCTTCTTCCTTAGTTCATTAGGTTGGAATTATGTAATTTTAATTTCAGACTATTGATTTGCTATTTAAAGTTTGAAAATACTTGCTAACTCGAAGTTTAACAAGTCTATCGTCGTTCTTACAGACATTAGGCATACGCTGGCCAGGCGCAGGACTAAAAATCTCCAAGTACTAAATATACTTGCTTCAACTCCCAGTGAAAATACTTTTAAAAATTCTTTTAAAAATGGATATGGAAAGCACGTTCCCCCATGGATCACAGTTTTACCCGACGGTTACGCTACTATCCTAGTAGAATCGCTTGTAATCTATAGATTTCACATCTCTTGAATTTCGCCATGGTTGTTGCCATAGATCGCGGTTCACACGGCGGTTACGCTACTATCCCAGTAGAATCGCTCGTAACCGTAGGAATCTCGCCCCTCAAATTTCGCTTTGGCCTCTAGATCGCAGTTTACACAGCGGTTGCGCCACTATCCCAGTGGAATCGCTTGTAACTGTAGGCATCACGCCCCATGAATTACGCCAGCATACATCATCAATTCACATGATCCCAACACGATGATCCATCGTGGGGGATTCCAGTCCCAATGGACATTCCACTAATGGAAATTCTACGTAGCTACGATTTTCAATGGACACTCACACCGAGTTCCAATCACCTTCACAAATTTTAAATGGAAGGTACTTGTCCATATCCTTAGTTTAGAAAACATATGTCATATACATGTAGTACTTCATTTCACATTTTGTACATATCATACCTACGTAAACTTGCATAGGATTTTCATAATAATGACTTTCCAAACTGATGGTTTTCGAATTATTACATTCACATATATAAGTTCTGAAAACCACAATATCTCATACCCATAACAAATAGAGGATTTCTAAATTTTCCATCTCGTTACCGATTTAAAATTTTCCTCTAAATTGATTTGAAAATTTTAAGGTTATCTCAAACCCAATTCACATTCATAATCCAATTCATTATCGACTTCACATTCGATTTGGATTTCACGTTACATCGTCAATTCTCAACACATAATTGATGTCTATTGATATATAACATTTAAGCTCGTACGTCTCAGAGAAGGGTGTTAAGCTAAAAGAATATATTCTCCGCCACCACAGATATATATTTAATAGAGATCAATTGCTATGTCATCAATTCACCATGTTAGACATATAATCCAAATCGACTATCCAAAATTCAAAGCTCAACTTATATTGTTTTTTTTTGGTGTCGAAGTTAAACTCAATTTAACTCAGGATTCAGTCTTTTTGAAAAAAAAAATCAAGTTGAACTAATTGTTCAAATTTTCCAAAAATATCTTTACAAGATATATATAATTTTCCACACTAAACCATTTGAAACAAATTTCAAATATTCACTTTTCAATTTATCTTTAAAAGATAAAATTTCAAACCTTCCATTTCATATTGGAAAACATTTCCATACTTATTTGATAATAAGTAATTCACAAGTTCATTTATTTTCAACTCTTGGAAAATATTCAATATACTTAAATCAAAATTAAGTATATATTCCATTCTTTAAGGAAAGCATTCTTTTAAACACATTTATTTAAGTCAAAACGAATGTTGCGTAAAACATCGTTACGACAACTCAATACTATAGGGATTCGAATTTAAGATAGATATATAAATCCCAATACTATATAAAACATTTCCTTTCGGAAACCATTTACTATAACAATAGTGTTATAGTCCACCATTTCCTTATTTTCTCTCGAAAACGTCAATTTCAACAATGAATGTTGAAATCTATGTATTCGATAGTTAATACATTTTAAAACATCTTTAAAACTATTAACTTTTTCAACTTCAACTAAATTCATAGTTTGAATTCCTCATACCTTTCACAATATTAGTTTTAAACCAATTTCAAACTTTTCAATATTAAGTTTTTCACTTAACTTAATTTTCCGCATGTTTAAATTCAAATTCATCACTGAATCTATTAAACCTATTATGGATTATCATGTTGACAACTTCAAATTTGAAATTTAATTCTATTTGAACTTTGCATTTGCTTTCTATTTCCAAACATAATCAATTAGTTCTTTAGTAAGTCATTCATCGACTTGGTTCCATTAAATTTATATTTCCACATTAACCATTTTAGGCATTAGTTTTAAACTTGAAATATAAGCTTTACATCAAAATTAGTTTGATTTCTACAGTTAAATCAACAAATAAATAAACTTCCTTACCAAGATGCTATTTCATTAAAATATTTCTTCCGTACAAAATTATACATAGCTTAATACTTTTAAAAGACGTACACAGAAGATTGTGCATTACAAAAGATAGTATTACAAAATATATTGATTGCTTCAAATATATTGATTGGTTTAAGATTCAGAATTATCAAGGACTATCGACTTCTTGTCCGGTAGTACGCATCTTTGCCAAACTTTCATCTTCGGATTGCACTATTTTAGGTTTATTAAAGGAGAATTAACACATTCAAAATCAACATGTCCCCAGTTCCTACACTTACTGCAAAAATATGAGATGTTTCCATCCTTATCTATCACCTTAACACTTTTCGCTCTAGCTGGTCGAGCTATAGCTTGCTTTCCATGCTGTCTTTCGGTGCAGTTTCTGGCTATATGTCCAGTCTGACGACAATGGTAGCAGATTGTCAATCTGTCGACGGGTAAATCGATTGCGCGTTTCTTCCTTTTCACTTCAGGGCAATGACTAAGAAAATGCCCTTTCCCCCGACATTTAAAACACACAATCTCAGGATGACCGAATCGGTCATCCATATTCCTTTTCTTTCTCCTCTCTCGGCACGTAACAACAGAATGTCCCTTTTTATGACATCGATAACAAATAACCTCATCATATGGACCAGGTGCTTGCCTTTCACTGAATCTCCTTTTAATTTCCGCACGTGCCGCTTCTGCTTCTCTACGGGCAATTGCTCTTTGTTCACGGCGTGCTGCTTTTTGTGCTTCGGTTTTCGCCATTATAATTAACAAGATGTTTTCGAAGTTTCCTATCAATATTTGCAATCCTGATTAGCAGAGGTTGGATTATTCAATCATTTTCTCAAGACACATCCTTTAATATTTTATTCGCTGTCCAAAATCGTGAATATACTTTGTCAACCAATTTCGTCATTTCTACATTTCATTTTTATTTTTAAAGGATTATCCACTGTCCAAAATCGTGGATAAAATTCCCAACCAACATTTACTATCACAATATTTAACTTAAAGGATAATTCGCTGTCCAAAATCACGAATATATCTCCTTTAATAACTTCTATGTTTCATTTATCAAATTCAATTGGTTTCGAATTTATAAACAATCTTTACAAATTCCATTTTTATTTATAAAACTTCGATTTATAAATCTCATTTATTAATTCAATTCAATTTATATAACTCAATTATATACCAAAAGTCCATTTATAAGTTAAGTACTTATAATCCATTTATTTACTAAATCGTTCTTCAAAACATTTGAAATCAATTTTCAAAAGAATTCAAAATCAAATTCCCAAGTTATAATTCAATGATCCTCTTAGCTATACTAAATTGACATGTCATTTTATTTCCCAATTATTATTTTGGAGATATTCAAAATATTTGATTCAAACCAATTCATTAATTCACTTAACTTATATTTTATTTTTCATAAATCTCAACAATTCGAAAATGGTTTTTTTCGAATAATCGAAACTCAAATCTAAGGAGACTTTAACGAAAAGAAACTATCGCAGTGCTAAATTAAGAAAGGGGAATTTCCGAAAAAAGATTTGAATTTTCAAAATACCTTTTATTTAAAAAAAAACAATTTTATACTTCTTTAGATTTGAAAAACATTTTTCTTTAAAGTGATCCTAGTAACTATTCATATTAAACATCATAAACTGAGCTTTGTATAAACCAAAGCTCTGATACCACTTTTTGTAACGACCCGCCCTTCTGACCGCCCCTAGTCGGTAATTAAACCAACTTGAGACGTTCAAAATGACGGATTGTTATTCAGTTTATAGAGTTTAAACAGAATCAGCCACAGAATCACAGAATAATCCTAATATTTTACATAAATGAATTTTCTTACATATATCATAGTTTATACAATGCATTTAAATTTTATACAGCGGAATATATCTTTTAAGTACAAAAATTTTCCGAAATCTAAAGTGAAGCAATTTCCCCTCTCTCTTTAACTTCGATGCCTGAAAATCTTCAAGCTGTAAAATTACTCGGTCTGACCCGAGTATTACATTCAAAAGAAAATAATACACAGGTCAGTCTAATTCAAACTCAGTTATTAGTGCATAGAGGCAATAATAATCAAACAACAATTAGACGACAGTCAAAGATAAATTCACCTATCCGATCCTTTAATACAACAATTAAACGACAGTCAAAAATCAAAGCCATGGAAATCAAGTCGTGGTGGCCAACAAATGACCGAAGTCAAAAAGGGAACCACTGTGATGAACAAGTCATCAACAATTCAGAGCATAAGACAACTACCGAATGAAGTCAACAGCCATAAAAAACAACACTGATACAAATGATCAGATACCAGACTACAAGCAACTGGAAATGACCAAGGAACTAGCAACATAACTGCAGGCTACAGGTCAGCAGCACCATGCAGATTCAAAGTATAGATTCAACATCACAAAGCAACTATATGCATGACAAACACTACAAGTCAGAATGCACAGGGAAACACAAGAAACCAAAACCATGATCAAGTACAAGTGCAGATTATAAATGGAACAGCGAGTCAGTGAAGATCAAAGTCTGGGTACAAGTGCAAAAACAAACTATATCAGTCAATCCAAAATATCACAAAGTAGATCACTTCGAATGAACGAAGTCATTGAAATGCCAGAAATCAAAACCACTGATGGCCAAAGAAATCTACAAAAATCAAAATGACCGTAGTCAATAACGAACTAGCAAGTTCTCGGCTGTGAGTATCAATTAAACAAACAACAAAAATCCCCAATTTGAATAAGCCATAAATCAACAAAAATCAAAACCTAATTACACTTGAGCATGAATTAGATGTGAGTAGTAATAACAATTACTCACCTTATCACGAATCAAAACAGCCGAGGTGAGTAATGAGCGCGATATCCACTCGATCGAGTTGCAGGAGTTGGCGCCCTCGATTTTTTTACCAAGCCCTAGTTTCGCGAAGTAACGGGGAAGAATGAGAGAGCCTCCATTATTTTGTTTCGTTTATATTTTTTTTCCGTATGATTTGAAGTGGAATGGCGAAAAATAAAAAGGGAAAGGGGTCGTGTTTTTGCAGAGGAGATCGTGATTTTGGCGTGGGTTACGACATAATTTTAGGCGTGTTTACAGATGATAAGAGTAAGGCAGTTGTACTAATTATATTATATATATTATTATATATTTTTTCTTTTTTCTTTTTTTCAATTTGTTTTGTAGATATTTTCTTTGACACGTTTATATGTCTTATGCTCACAAATCAACTCAGAACGCCACGAAATTTGAAATTTGATAATAATTCAACATTGCGGACCCAATGAAACTGATTTCGTCAAATTCCGAGACTGTGCCTCGGAAGGCTATTTTTAAATTCAATTTAAACGATAAAATTCCAAAACTGGACGAATCACTTTCAAATTCAATTCTGAAGCTTTTATTATCTTCAGTATTATCAATGTGAATTTTCTAAGCTTTTAAATTATTTTTAATAAGCTTAAAATTGAAGATTCAAAATTTTATTCAATTTTCAATAGATTAAATTCTAAAATTTAATCGCCAAATTCATAGTTATATTGGGAATTCAATTCAAACCATCATTCAAATATTTAAAATTAATTAAATATTTACAATTTAAATTGTTCAATATTCAGAGTTGTTACAGCTCTACGAAAGATGGTATGGACTTCTACAGGAGCTAAGTGAACCACATTATTGCCACCCCTTCTAGGAAAAGTAGGAAATAGCGACACTTTACAATATCTAAAGCTCTTGATGAATCATGTGCCAGTCATATCTCAATAAGTATTTCCTAGGATCCGTCGTTTCTCCATACAATGGCATTATTAGCATATTAAATCTCTAAGGATATCTCGCGCAAAGAATGTCCTCAGTGAACGGGTTTCAACTCACATTGGTACCCTATTCATAATTGGTTTTGAATTTGTTCTTACTCATCGATTTCTTAACCATATCTTCCAAATAGTCCAAATCAAAAGGTTGGATTGAACGATGGTAATTGGGTCCTATCCCAAGTGTTCGGCTCGGCAAACGCTCTTGGAAAGGTGCTCGATACCTATTCTCCCCAAACTCCAAGGGACCTATTCGTCTAACATTCCCTCCTGTTTGATTACCATTAATAGCATCATTAGTAGTAGTGTAGTTTTCAATATTCTGACCTTCAATAGCACGTCCAGGAATGATATCCATGTTGTCTTCCAAAGGATGAGCTCTGGCCCACCATTTTGGGGGTCGGTACTGAGTCCTAAGTCGTGGTGGGCACCAATCTCTTGACTTGAGCCTGGAGCTCGCCCTCTTGTAGAGATGTTCCAATAGCATATTTAGTTCTCTTCTACTTTCTATCCCTCCATCTCTGCTCGGATGAAGAAGAACTCTCTAATTCTGAGCTGGAATTCCTTCTATTCCGCCTGTGGCTATTTTGAGTTAGTTCATTCAATATCCTCAAGCTCTGTTGCATCGTGTTATTCATCTCCTACTGACTAGTCTGGAACCTACCATCCATCTGCTTCATCATCCTATCCATCTCCACTTTGGTCATCGGTTGGATTCTGGGTCTCCATTTACTTCGGTTGGATAGCTTCATTCCTATACCAAGGATTTTGATTCTCAGCAATACCAGTGGTAGCTCCGGTGGCTATGACACGGGTTTATTTCCTTGACGAGGTCATGGCAGAAAGCTTCATGTAAATCTTCGAAAATTTGAATTGTAGAAATTAAAATAAAGAGACATTAGATCTATCTCTTGGATATAGGTAATCTAATAGGAGATGATGGATCCAAGTCGTTTGAGATTGAATTTCTTAGTGAAAGCACCAAAAAGTTAGAACCACAAATGACACAAACACCCCATAGTTATAGAAGAGAATAAAATATTAAGAAATATGAATGAAAATGAGGAAATAACAAGAAAAAATCTGCCATAATGGTTCGAAAAAGCTTGGCCCTGTGCAATTAAATCGCTCGGCATATTCAATGCGGCGAAGGCGCAAAAAGTCATAGCGGGGATACAACGAAGATATAGCGAGATATAGCGAGATATAGCGGATGACTCTATAATAGCATATAAAACTCGTATTTAATGTTTTTGAAAATTTATAAATGGTAATTAAATGAAAAACTAACATTCAATTGAATTAAAATTAATACATAAATAATTTTAAATAAAAACATGTGTGAATATGCTGTAAATAAACATAAAACTATTATATAACGTAATTGAATTTAGTATAATATTAGAGTATTTCACTTTCTAATAATATATTAAAAATTCAATTCAATAAATTAATTTCATAATTTTTATAATGTATAAATGTCATTTTTCAATTCATTTCTTTTAAAGAAGATATAGAGGAAATAGCGGACTACAGCGGGAATAACAGGATATAGCGGAAATAGCGGGGCTTAAAGCGGAAATGCTATATTTGGGGCTATATGGAAATATCATAGCGGCAGAAATCCGCTATGAGATATAACAGGGGTTATAGCGGGGTAATAGCAGGGCATTAACTGCACAGGCTTGGCCTACGTCCACTTTAATATTTTGTTGCTGATTTCTGACTTGGAGGCAAAAATTCTTAGGACTTGGTACAACTCCAACACTTAGACTTTCTGAAATTCCAGAATATACGAAATACTAGAGATAGAGCCAAAAGATCCTTTAAAATGAGCCTTATCTCCTATTTATAGAGGTGGAGGTCCTAAAATCTCACGTACACTATCTCCTAGCCATTATACCTGATTTAGACTGAGTTCTCCATGAAAACAGGTGCCATATCAGTAGGAGTTGGGAGTCAATACCGATCCCTAAGTGGGAATCGATAACGATCCCCAAGATGGCCAAATTGGACTACTCTAACTCTTCATCACGGATCGTCTTATAGTTAGATTTGTGATTCTATAGTTGTGTGTACCAATATTAGCTTATTTCTGAGTCCAAATGACGGAGTTGTTGGAGAATAAAGTTGCAGTTTCAAGTGTTCGACGTGATCGATGAAGAATTGCATTGACCCAATAAAGTTACTTTGGAAATAGGCTCTAGATGTCAAGTTAGGCTTGTTGGCAATGGAGGGTCCACCCAAGGAGGATTTGAGAGTAGGTACGATCCCTACCTAGGAGTCGATACCGATCCCCAACTTGGTGGATTATTGTTCTCCTTGATTTGGGTTGTTTTGGCTTTGGTTGAACTTTCTTGGATCCAACCTGAGAAAATTGAGTGTTTGCTTGGGACCCGACTGAAGATTCTCTTAGATTTTCGTATCTTGATTTTTCTTATCTGCTTGGAGTCAAACCCAAGATATTTATATGTTAGACTCAAGTTTTAAGGAGTCTGCACCGATCCCCAGAGTGGGGTGGATACTGCTAACTTGGGGTTTTACATGGGTTGCCCTGGGTCGTGCTTGAAGTATTTTCAATACTATCCAGTTTTGAGTTAAACCTGAGGATTTTGTGGTTTTGGTTCAAGTTAATCCTTCCAAAAACTTGAACTTCCAAATTTTCAACTTTTTTTTACTCATTTCTTGATATTTCTCTTTTCTTTCCCTTTTATGACATTCTCAAAGTCCTTGGGTCATTTCTCCGTTATTAGCTCGTCCGATCCAATTGACTAAGTCTACTTGAATATTGCCTGGTCAAAAGGCTAGATAATAGAAAGAGATGTACAAAATATGGATGTATACTATATTTTATACCATCGATTTCAATAATAACCGCAAAGATAATTCCTTTTAATTCTAAACAAACATAAGTTCTTTTTTATATAATTTATGGAAAATTATAGTGTTAACGTCTCCTTTTTGGGAAGACATGACTTTAAGGCATTAAAATGCAGAAATCCCTAAGTATAAAGAGAAGTCTAGTAAGTAGAGATAATAACAACAATTTAATTGTAAATCTAATATTTACGATTTAAGATAAGCTGGAAAATAAACAATAAGCATTGAAGTGTAAGTAAAGCGATGAATTTAGTAATTAAGAAATTATAATAATTGAAGAAAGATAGTTAGTAGTTAAAAAGTGAACAGTAGAATATTCCTAATAGTATCAAGTGGAAGTCAAGTAGTAAAAGCCATTTGATTTATTAAATTGGAAATAAGCGGTAAATGACATTAATGAAACATGAAATAGGTTATTTAAGAATAACTAAATACCCACAGTTGAAATAGGAGGCATAGTAATCAAACAAATTTATATAGCCTTAAGCATGCGTTCATGGTAGATGTGAATTATTTGATCTAACCAATAACCTAGGATAATTAGAAATGACGTAGTCATTAGTATGGGTTAGGATGCGAATCGGTAATTTTTCACAATAGAAGTCTGCCCTTCGAAAGGGGCTATCAATGGTTGTGTATACATTGTACTAATGCAAGACATCTTTAACTGTAGGACCTATGGGATTATATAGAGCATGCTTCAATCCTTAAGGGGTATGTGTTAAATAACTAAGTGGGCATTTTATTGATTGCATTGGGCAATCTTAATGGGACGATGCTTGTAGGCTCGATGCTATGTTAGCAAGATTGGTATATTGTATGTGAGGAGTAAGGTTGTACACATAGATCGAGAACATCATCGGTCCTAGAGTGGTCGGTATAAAGACTAGTGTTACGTCTAAATGGACTACACCTCCTACTAGTGCAGATCACTTTTCGGACATGCATTGCCTCATAGTTATTTATTAGTTTGTTTGTTGTTAGAAGGAAAGGCTAGATAACCCTTAATTGACATCTTTCAAGCGAATAAAATAGTCTAAGGAGCAGAGTCCTCGATAGCTTATGGAAATGAGTCAATGATTAGTCCGAGGAACGGAGTCCTCCATATGAAATGGCTAGACAAGTCTTTAAGACGAGATATAATATGGCTAAATAATTGTAATTCTGTTATCAGGTACTAACGGGAAAACCCTTGGTGTACACAGGCAAGTCGGTCTAGATACAGGTGGTGGATACTTGGCACACTGCAGAGTTACGGATACTTACGAGGGTTGTATCATGGTTCATTGGGAGACTGTGGTACTTATATATACGTATATATACATACATTGTTATTGTATCCCCTGGGTATGTGGGGCGTATCATATGCATACATGAAGTTAGGATGATTAAGTACAAATAGTAGACATAACATGTAATGGAAGAGAATCGGCATAAACTAGTATTATGTAAAAAATATGTAATTTACCAGTCACTGAACATTGTTTTAACCACTCCTCGTCATAACCCACATGATAGATATAGGGAGATAGGTAGTGGTTAACGGTGGAAGGACAGATTTCGTTATGCATGTTCAATACTGACAGGGGCACTAGATATCAGAGGTATTAGCCTTGGTCAATAATATATGTTTATGATACTTTACTATTACACTGTGAGTTTATATCGATAGTGATCGTTATACTTTTGTTATTTATACTAACACAAACTATTTATACCCTAATGGACTTGGATTATCGATTTAGCGAAACTTCATGCCCATTAAGATGCGGGTTATTATAGTTCTGATTTGATCGTGTGATGTGTTGATTTGTTCTAAATAATAATTGGGTATCATTTCTAGATGGTAGGTGGATTACGTAATGGATTCCATCAAATATAGTATATCAACTTTTGGAAGTTGAATATTATATGTATTATGAATTATGAAACCATGTTTGTAATTTTAAGCTTACTGCTTACAAATCAATTTTCCCTACTACATTTACAGTATGAGAACGTTTTAGAACATGATAATGTTTTGTTAAAATGTTTACTGAAATACTAGGTGAATCATTAAATAATCTGAATTAAAAAGTGACAAATTCCTAAACTAGATTGGTGAAATGGAAGTATATGTTCCTTGACATGCATGGAATTATATGGGCCAAAAATAAATAAATTTCCTTAAAACTTCTTTTCTGCAATTTCAAATCTAAGGTTCACACATTAGTTGCACATTTTCATTCATATTCTCCTTGGTTAAAGCTATTCACAACTAAATCATCATTATCATGTTTGTACGAATAACAATCTAACATGTATTTTTCACCTTTGTACAGGTTTGCTTCATGGACATATATGACATTAAAGGGTGCCTCAGCTTCTTAGTTTACTACATTCCCTAAGAAACAATTGTTGATGCAAAAATGAAATTATGATTATTTACCTATTCCAAATTTTAGTAAAAGTATTTCAACACCATCAAATATATGTGAGAAAGAAGAAACTTTTCTTTGAATCGTTTCTCATATCATTGTTACATGTTCCTACTTATGAAGTACAATAATGTAAAGTAAACAAGTATTGTTTTTTTGTAATTTCCAGTGTCATACGAAATGTTGTAGCAGCATATATGTTTTCCAACACAAAAATTCCACTACATTAATATTTGTATATTGATACATCTGCTGACTTAATATCCTTATTTAGGAATTCAAATTCATATAATGTCTACTACAAAAAAGTAATATCATGTAAGCCTAAAAAGTGCATAGGTAATCAACTAAAAATCCTTTTTTTCTAATGAGACGCAACTTTTCTTACTTTTCCCAGCCATACGTGGTCACTTCGGTTACCAAAGCCTTCTTTCACAGTTTACTACAAATGACTTATATGCATATTAATCTTTGTGATTCCATATTCTATTCTGAGTTGGTAGAGATGTTAATTTCAGCTAAAGGTTCTACACTTATTCTTCGGTATTACTCATATAACTTGAGAGGAGTTGTATTACTACACGGATAGCAAATTTGGTTAGTAATTAAATGTCAAATTTTAACCGTATTTCTTTATAAATTGTAATTTATACGAGGAGACTTTTTTCAATGCATTTAGTATATCAAACCATCCTCGTCAACTTCAATATGAGTTCATTCTTAGTTATATAATTGAGGTTATTTCAATATTACATCGTTAAGTTGATTTCATAGGTAGATTTCACCGATATCTCAATTAGGATTATTGTTACAATTTGTCTATAAGGTTAAAAGTTGAATTAATATTTAAGTTACAAGAAAATCAAAGAAATAACGGTCCGTATATGTAAAAGGAAGATTTATGTTCGACGCTAGTTAGTTTCAAAATTGCACATGCTTTCATTACTTCTAAGTACATTGTTTTCCTTTTTGCAATTTGATTAAAATTTGAAAATTAACTTCTTTATTGTTCAATATCAATTTTGGTACAAAATATTTTCTTTATAAGAGTTTATTTTCCCAATTTAGATAAATCACTCAATATTTATTTATATTAAAAATAAAACCGTTTGCAAACGAGGTTCTCGCTGGAAGTTTAAATACTCAAATGTTACTCTATTGCTTCTTATATGCTAACTCAGGTTAAGTCATGCTTAGCTTACATCCAATAATAATATTAATAAGAAACATAATTAAATATATTAAGAACACTTTAGTAATTAGTTATATAAAGAAGCTATCGTTGTTGTTCAACTGAAGTACGTCATCCTGCTATATTTGTTCACATAAATGAACCAAGTACGAAAGTCGCCGATTAATTGTGCAATAACGTGGATCGAAGAAGGAAATATATCGAGTGGTGCATGACATCCTAAACCGTGGCAGCTTCTCGTAGCTAGCCGACTTTTGGACAGCGACTCGAAACTTGGAACTACACAGTTTAGATATTACAAGTCAATGTATTTTAGTTCATGCTGTGTATACTTGATGTGGGGTCCCACGGGTATGAGACCCACGGAATTAGACTAATATAAAAGTGGTTGGCCGGCAACCTACCGTTTTCAGAGTAGCTTGCACCTACTCATCATTCACACACAATGGGAGTAGCTTACACCTACTTATCATTCATACACAAAGGAAATGTTCATTTTGTCATGTTCTTTTTAAGAAGGACCTGCTGCACACATTGGATGTAAAATGTGGGACTGTTGTTCTACATATCTCTACTTCTCTATCTCTATTAATAAAATTCGTTGAATTAATTTACTTGATGTCTTTTTGAAATTTCAAAAATGTCATTTATTTCTGTTTACAATAATATAAACAATACGTGTGTAAAGCACGGACCAACTCTAGTATATATAATAATAATAAAAACAACGACCACCACGACGACGAGATGATAATGATAAACCATGAAATAGGAACATAAAATAAAGGTTTTTATGTTTGGATTTAGACCTACCAACCACATTTTCGTATCCACTTACCATTTTTGCACTTGCATTTAGATTTGCTTCGGTACCAAGCTATGCTCCAAGTCAGGCTTGAAGCCAGGCAAGGATTGGCTTGGAATGACAAAAGAAGAACTTAGGCACAACTGCAAATCAGCCCCAAGTCAAGCCCGGAGCAAGGAAAGGATCAGCCATGAGTCAAGCCCAAGTCAGATCGGTACCGATTTAAAACTCATGGATCGATACCGACGTGAGATTTCTTTGGTCAGTTTGACACCAAGACTTTTGTGGAGCGACATGTTAAATGTGAGAAACATCTTGAAATATGTTGTAACGACTCAAAATTTTAGTCATTTGAATTTGTAATATTTAATTGATTTTTTCGTTAAGATGTATACATGTATTGCTTGAATCTAGTCGGTGCGTGAGCTCGGACAATAAGCGGGCGGTGGAAGACGAGAGCAAATAGGGAACTAGGGTTGGCAATTTCTTAGAATCGAGGAAGAATGGGATTGATCGAAGCATTGTTTTGGATCCGTGGTGGGAAGCGGCACCTCAGATGGAAGTTTGGGAGGCCGAGTGGCTTGGCTAGCGATCGTGTCGCTGTGCTACAGAGGAGTGGGTGAGGGTGGGAGGGTCGATGTCGCGATTTGATGAGGGCTTCGACCATTGATTCTTGGAGTCCGGTGGAAGGAGATCGAGACGAGGAGTGTGATGATGGGTTTGATTCGATGAATTGTTGGGCGAAATGGCGCATCAGTGCACGGCGGCACACTGTGTGATGGATAGCGTGCATAGGAGGGGGACACTATTTTTGAATCAGGGAAGATGAGATATAAAGGTATAGTTCTAATTTATTTGAAATTGAGTGTCTTAAATTATATATTTAAATCGATGAACTAAAAAGTTGAATAACTCTCTCATTAGAAGTCTGATCGAGATGAAACTTTTTAAGTTGCACTCGTATAGACGAGTGCTTCGCGATGAAATTGGTTCATATGAATTTGGAGACTATAGAAATTTGGGTTAAAATTGGACGTCGTTCAATTTTAGTTCCAAACCGAAACGCCCGGCGACAACAAAAAATTTAATGAGTTAAACTCATCTTTTTGGTTAACTGGTATTATATATAGTTGATAAAATTGTTAGATGATTGTTTGAATGAATTACTATATTTATATTAGTCAGATTGAATATTCCCGCCTATTGGAGCGGATGAGACCCTGTTACGTTCTCGTGTAAGGGCGGATGACCCTTTATATATGAATTCTTCCTCAAAGCGGTTGATTTATATTTTATGATTATATAACACTTATGATTTAGGGGGAAACGGGTTAGAGGGATCCAATAGGATTCCTCGCTATTGTTGAATTGTTTTAATAATATATTTTTATATGGATTATTGAAAAATAAACCTTATTGTCGATATTATGGTTATAACATTGTTATATGTTGAAAACTAAAAACCAGTAGTGATAGAAAATCAGTATTGATATTGGTTAAGTGTTGGGTAGCTATTAGCCTCAAATTAGTATTTTAAAAATACTATAAGTTGTCGCTTATGTTGGAATTGGGCTTTGAAGATAAGAAATGATTTTTAAATTTGAAATTGGATTTCATAAATATTTTGTTGTAAGGATTATTTATTTAATTAAATCAATATCGTTATAAAGTTATTAAATTATAATATTATTTTAAGGTTACTTAATTATAGTAATATTATTCTAAAGTTATTTAAATTACTTTAATATTGATTTAAGTTATTTGTTTATAGTAATATGGTTTTAGAGAATTTATAAAATATTAAAAGGTTAATTATTTGAAGAATCATTATGGTTTGAAAATATAAAAATAATAAGGATTTATTTATAAGATTGTGGAAAATAGGTTATTATTGTTTATAAAAATGGTAAAGATTAATTATTATTGTTTCTCAAACAATATTTTGAAGTTATTTATTTATTATTATTATTAAGATGGTTTAAAATTATTAGATTTCATTTATTTATAATGTTATTGCTAAAAATTACTATTAGATAATGGTGTTTTGAAGTAAATGATTTTTAATTATTCATAAATGTTTTCGAGACCCATGAATAGAGCTGAAAGACTTTTATAAAGGAGTCATTAAATGGTTTGAAGACTTAAGGGAGGGTTATTTGCAAGGTGAAGAGTTTATAAATGGTTAGATATTTATAAACGAATTTGAAAACGGGTTTAATGATTCATAGATTCATAAAGGTTTATCAGTGATCTTTGAAATGTATAAGAAGCTTATAAGTGATTGAATTTTTATAAAGGGATTATAAATGGTTTTTAGAGATTTATAAAATGGTTTATAAACGGTTTTGGAGGATTGTAAGGGAATTTATAAATGATTTGTAAATTGGATGAAAAGAACATCTTATTTTAAAGTTTTTTTGGATATACTTATATAGTTGGGATAAGTATATAGCTATTTCGAATGATTAAAATATAGGGATTTATGAGTATATCTTTTAAAGGTGTTTATATACAAGTAATTTACAAAGTAATTATATGGATAAAGACTTATTAAAGGGACTGGTAATTGCTTATATACTGAACCAATCTGGATTTTCCAAATGAAATAAAATCCCGATTGAATGTTTAATATTCGATAGTTAAATAATCAACTATCGAAAATGGCCTGAAACGTAACTTTGGAAATATATAGGAGAAACATGTGAGTTATATGGCCAATCATCTCCAATGATGTTGTACTATGCGTATAAATCTTATTTCATTCTCCTAGGACAATGATAAGGAAATTCATCTACTAACGATTAGGAGATGGTCTCCGATCTTATCTTTGACTGTTTATTTCCTAAAGAACCGGGGTTGAGTTTATCGGAAATTATCGAACGTTGTTTCGAAGAAACTGAGATCAAATATGTTATCCGAAAACCACTTCATCCAATGAATGCGTTTGGAAGTGAAGGTATCGCAAAGGGTATGGAATTGAAGATAGAGACGTGGAGTGCGAGCGCTAATCGCTACTAATCCCGAAAGTGATTCCAAAATTGATGTAATAGGATAGTGCCTACGGTTTCGTTCAGACCCATAATGGACTTGTATGGATGAATGCTATCAGCACTTCGTCATTGGAGGGCAATGAGCATTCTAAGTGTAAATGTTCTTGAAAGATAAATGTAGCCTCAAGCTTTATCATCCCGGAATGACTAAAACATGGGAGATGCAGCATGGCTATGTGGGTCGCACTCATTAGGGTATGTCATTGCCTTTCTAGATGATCATTCATATTTCCTGATTCAGTTGTGCATATGAGCTCAGTGAAATGTTTGGGAACAACTGGGTTGATGACATATTCGATACTATCCAGCAAGAGGTAGGCCTATTTTGTGTTGGCAGAGGTCATTAGGTACAATCTCAGTACATTGTTATAGACGTGTATTGTGATAGGCGGGACCACAACAGCTCAGTCATTGTATGGAATTCATTCTCCAATAAGCATCATACAGATTTAATTGTACCCAACTATGATGTAACGTAAGTTGTAAGCATTTTAGCTATACTCATATTTTATTTTGACCCTAAACATTATTATAATATAAACGGATTTCTTATCAAAAGGTTTTGATTATCGTAAGGTTAAAACCCATCTGTGTTTATGAGCACCGTGGTCTTACGAGATACTTTTGATTCCAAGGGTTTTATATACCTTTAAAATCTAATTAGGTGTGTTTTTTTCACGTTGGTTTTCCAGACTGACTTGGGTGTTATTTTATTATAATGCTCGGGTCAGACCGAGCATATTGCATATTATTTTGGATGCTTTGGAGCTTCAGAAGACGAATTGGAGGCCTAGAGACATATTCACGTAGATGGTTAATTTCTGTT
Organism: Allium cepa; assembly: GCA_030765085.1. Taxonomy (NCBI): domain Eukaryota; kingdom Viridiplantae; phylum Streptophyta; class Magnoliopsida; order Asparagales; family Amaryllidaceae; genus Allium; species Allium cepa. The sequence continues at coordinate 563,477,081 of CM060938.1, forward strand.
GTATTCTTTGTTGTGCTTATCAGCAATTGTGAGGACAGGTCATTGTAGCATCCCCCTACTTGGAGGCCCAAAACTAATGGCTACGAATGCGGTAGTCATCCATAGTATGTGGATCGCTAGTGATCCATGTACTTAATTGATTTTAGACTTTATGGCTACTACATGGATCACTAGCGACCAACATACTTAACTGATTTCAGTACTTTGTCTTCTGGAATTTATGACGGTCTGGTAAAAAGGTATGGATTGCTAACGACCCATGTGCTTAAGTGATTTCTAAGCTTTGCCTTTAGGATCACGTCTACTATCTCACGTTGATGTTCTCCATCAGCTTATCATGTGTTTGCTTGCTTATTAGCAATTGTGAGGACAGGTCATTGTAACATCCCCCTACTTGGAGGCCCAAAACTAACGACTACGGATGCGGTAGTCATCCATAGTATGTGGATCGATAGTGATCCATGTACTTAATTGGTTTTAGACTTTGTGGCTACTACATGGATCACTAGCGACCAATATACTTAACTGATTTCAGTACTTTGTCTTCTGGAATTTATAACGGTCTGGTGAAAAGGTATGGATTGCTAGAGACCCATAGTGCAGGATCGCTAGCGACCCATGTGCTTAAGTGATTTCTAAGCTTTGCCTTTAAGATCACGTCTACTATCTCACGTTGATGTTCTCCATCAGCTTATCATGTGTTTCATTGCTTTTTCCCCGATCCTCCTTAGCTGGTTTTTCTGTTCTCAATAGAAAACCTTCTAATTAGAGATTGAGGATCTAACTTCTAAACTTATATGATCCGAAGTATATAGCTAGATCTAAGCCTGAATTCGGTTCTCAGAGAAGGCATCAAAATGTTGACCAAAAAAATGGACCAACATCCTAGTTTGAATTCGAAAGCACCAGCCCTGTTCTAACAGAGCAGTATCATAAATAACAGATATAGAAAAAGAAAAATAAAAGAAAGAAGATAGAGAATTTTTATAATGGTTCGGCTACTAATGAAGCATACATCCACTTCATAGTTTTACTATAGACTGGTTGCTGTTACAAGTGGTGTTTGATTACAAGGATTTGAATATGTTTAGCTAGATTGAATCCCCTGAGTTGGAATCCACTCGAGAATCACAGTGAATTCCTTTAGAGATTGTTGTGAGGGAGGTAGAGAGTGAAGAATGTTTCCAGCAGAGCTTAAGCAACCAATCCGGAGAAGATTCGCTTTATGTTGAAGGTAGAATGGTATTTATAGAGATTAGGGAGCTTCTGGGCCAGGACAGTTTATTGTCTTCTTGCAGATGGATATAGGATGAGCTAGAGGGACTAAGCCCACGACCTGAGCTAAAACCATGGGTCATTAGCGATCCATCGTCTATGGGTCGCTAGCGATCCGTAGGCTTAGCTCGTGTGCGAGCTAATCACTTAGCTCCTATCATATTGCTTTGCCTAGTTAGCTTGCTTAATACCCTTGGACAATAATGGATCGTCGGCGATCCATGGTGTATGGATCGCTGGCAATCCATACACTTAGCGCATTCTCCCACTTTTTCTATCATGCTTCTTTTCTTCCACATGCCTTAGCGAGCTGGCAATTCCAGGATGAAGTATGAATCACTAGCGATCCATGTTGCATGGATTGCTAGTGACCCATGGATAGTTTACTTCTAGACTTTGATGTGTATGATGCTTTTGTTGCTTTGTATCGAGGTAGTTCACGTAGTCTTGTTGCACGTCGGTTTGTTTTGATGACGATTTTCTTGTTATTTACGTTTGGCTGTTGATCAGACTGGATGGATGCTCGTCTCTTGGTTTAGTCAAACTCAGTTGTTGCTCTACTGACTTCATCAAGTCGTTCTGTCTTCTCTTAGATCCTGATGGTTTAAAAACTCGGATAACACAACACCTTCGAAAGTATCCCCTTTGAAGGCAAAGAAAACAAAGCAAACATATTCGAATGCAAAGAAATCAACTCCTTCGAAAATAAAAAACTTTTTAGCTATAACTTTTTATAGGTGTGGAATCAAGGTCTCTAACCTATTCCATTATGTTCAAATTCCACTTCCGTAGAGTGGTCACAATAGAAAAACGATATAACGGTTAGAGAGTTATGCCTATTTGAAGTTTGCAAACAAAGGGAGCTTTCGACAGAGTCGAAAGATGACTAAGTTGAAAGGTGATTAAGTCGAAAGGTGCTTCCAAAAATGCTACAGAAGGTCTAGAAATGCTGCAGAATGATGTAGACGAAATGTTACTAAGTCAAAATGTGCTTTCGAAAATACTACAAAAGTGTCCGGAACTACTGCAGAATGATGCGGTCGATAGGTAACTAAGTCGAAAGATACTTTCAAAAATGCTACAGAAGAGTCCAAAACTGCTGCCGAATGATGTAGTCGAAAGGTTACTAAGTCGAAAGGTGCTTTCGAAAATGCTACAAGAGGGTCCAGAACTGGTGCAGAATGATGCAGTCGAAATGCTACTAATTCGAAAGGTTACTAAGTCGAAAGGTGCTTCCAAAAATATTACAGAAGGGTCCAGAACTGCTGCAGAATGATGCGGTCGAAAGGTGCTTTCGAAAATGCTATTGAAGGGTCCATAACTATTGTAGAATGATGCAATCAAAATGCTACTAAGTCGAAAGTTTATTAAGTCGAAAGATGCTTCTGAAAATGCAAATGAAGAGTCCAGAATTACTGTAGAATGATGCAGCCGAAAGATTACTAAGTCGAAAGATGCTTCCAAAAATGTTACAGAAGGGTATAGAACTACTGCAGAATGTTGTAGTCAAATGGTGCATTCGACTAAGGTCGAATGACAGAGTCGTAAATAACTTGAAAACTGTTATTTTTCTAACTAAAATATATTCTTTTCATCAACTCCAATTTTTTATCAAATTTCTATTGGTTAATAACATACTTTAACACTTTCTTTGCAGTAAAATTGCTACAGATCAGATTTATTATTTATAAACAAAATTATTTTCAAAATAATTAATTATATTAATATAATTATTAAGCCTTTTTAGCTTAGAAAATTCATAATAAATCGAAATCACTTGAAGAAAATCCAAAAAATTCCCAAAAAATCCGAAATAACATTTTCTACATCATATAAAAAATTTAGGGCAAAATTCATTATTTATTACTTTAGATAATTAAAACTGAAAATAAATATCTTTTTCACCTTAGGAAATTCATAAAATATTCCTATTAAATTCGAAAATTATGGTCCATCTCCACAGTTATGTTTTACACAACATATCCAAAAATCAAGCCATTTGGAGGTCATTTATTAAGGTTTCTACTTTAAAACCCATCATTTTAATTCCATAAAAATTCCATTAAAACACCATAAATCGTTATTCTATCCAAACAATGATTATTAGATCCAAGCATGATCAACACAGCAAAATACAATCGGTTACTACCCATAACTGAATAAAAACAAGGTAAAATAAGGTGATTTACACTATTATTCACCTTGATTAAGTTGTTAGGGTTTGAGATTTGCCTTACCTTTAATATTCTAGCTTTCTCTCTTGGATCCAAGTTAGCTGATCTTCCAAGGTGTGTTAATGGCTGGCTATATCTTCTCTTTTATTTGTATTCTGATTTATGAAATAATAGGTGAGAATAAGGAAGGGTTTAAGGGTATATGGATGTGGCTATTCCCATATTGCCCTCCTCTTATTTTCCTAACTTAAAATTATAAACCATACTTAAACATTCATTAGTTTATCCGCGGCCATAAAATTAAATCTCAACTCCTTAATCAACCATATTATTCTATTTAATTTATCCAATTATATGCCCTAAATAATGTCAAACAAAAATTAGGGGTGCTACAGGCTCCCTCTTAGAGAATTTCGTCCTCCAAATTCAGTAAGGACTACAAATAAGCATAACAACCATGCAAACAAAAGCTAGTATGTCCTACCAGCTAATAAGTTTATATAAAACAAATATAGAACATACTCTCAAAGTAGATCAGGATATGCATCTCGAATCTCGTCCTCTGTCTCCCAAGTAAAGTCCTTCTCATTGTCGCTCCATTGAACTTTCACCAACTCAACCGTCTTAGTTCTCGATCTTTTCTCATCTCTTGCTACAACCCAAACTGGTTGTCCTCCCAAGATACACCGAAGCCCAATATAAAAGCTCTTAACAGGTCTCTAATTGTTATCTCGTCTTTTGGTCAAGAACCGAATGTCAACAAATTGACTAAAAAATATAGATGTCAAGATTGGAAATCGATTGAAAACAAGGCCATGATCGATGTCGTCAAAATTTGAACGAGCTCCAATCAAGGCGGGATCGATTGGGGATGAAGACCAAGGCTGGGAGAGGCTATGTTTCAAATTTCAAAGCAAACGGAGTTCATTTTCTCAAGATAATTGATGGATACTTGCACAAGGATGTTTTCGTTCGAATCGATACGAGTTCATATCGATTGACATAAACGCGAACATGTTGTTCGTATCGATCGACATGGATAAAAACAAGTTGTTCGTATCGATCAAGGAGGATGATTCGGCGTGGGTATGAACACGTCGTTCGTATCCATTGTGGGGAATAATTCGGCAGGGATACGAACACTTGTTCGTATTGATCAAGGAGAGGGGTGCGATGTGTCTCGACTAGGTAAATATGGACTTGGATTAAATAGATGGGCGCACGATGGTTTGTTCAACTATATTATTTCCTATCGATCAGGATGGAGCATAGCAGTATACTTCGAATCGATACTGTTCGTATCGATCAGCATGGGTTCGATTCGACAGTGTTGTGTACCGGTCAGGATGGAGATGGCGGCATACTTCGAATCGAAGGTTTCATATCAATTCAGATGGATACGAAGGCAGAACTCATATTGCTTTTATTTGTATCGATCCATGGCAGTAGCCTGATCTATACGAACAAGGAAGCAGCTGATGGATATGAATTGATGGTCACAGATGAGACCGATGTAAACTATGGATACAAATGAGCACGAAGCATGGATGCGAACGAAGAATGTGAACAATTTGAGGGAAGGAACGTTCAACACGACATGGAAAGTGGATCGAGCCTTGAAAATAGAGCCACGTCATCAATGCGCACGTGCATGGTGTCGATATGAATAACTAAACGATTGAGGCGAACCGAGAACACTACATTTCGTATCGATCATATCTCGAGATCTATAAGTCCAAATGCTATGAAATTTTCACAGCATCTTACGTATAACCTAAGAAATGTTCATGCCGAGTTTCGGCTCGATTAGGCCAAATCTTGATCGATACGAAATTGGTTCGTACCGATCACGGATCGAGTCGATATTGTGTAGGATCGATCGCGTAGGCCCACTCACGTGCCAGAAGAAGTTTCCCGAAGTTTGGGTGAGATATTTGCATAAAGTGCTTATAAATTGCACCTTATAGCCTACAGAAAAGGGATCTTTTGGCAATCTGACGTCTAGTCTCTACTGGAAACATCTTTGCACTACAAGCTGCAATTGTACTCGAATTTTATCATTGTAATAGCTGTAATCAATTGTAACCAGCAAGGAAAGTCAATAAAAGATCATCTTTTAAAGTGGACGTAGACCGGAGATAGCCGAATCACTATATATCCTGTATCTATGTCTATTTATTTCCGTTTTAAGTTATTACTCTTCATTTTTATTCTCTACATTACCTAGATCTGTGATCTGTGACTATATATCGTTGATTTGTGCTCATACATTGGTGCTTCCACGATGTTTGCTGTTTGTGACCAAATTTGGTGCAAACGCTTTGGTGCTTTCATTGAGAGGAACTAGCACCCGCTATACCAGATTCGAAGTTCATATTTGAAGGCTTAAGGATTCAGATTTAAAGAGCTATGACAAGGCAATCAAGTAGAAGACAAAGAGAAGAGAGAAGTCAACATGAAGGAAATCAGGAGGCATCATCGGGGGCTAATCAGACTTCGGCTTTCATCACTAGAGACGATGATGATGGGAGCATTGCATGAAGAGTTTCTGAAAAGGCAGAAGGAAATGATGCAGAACCTCCTTAGACAGTTTGGACAAGCAGGAACGGCTGGAGCTTCAGGAGTTCATATCCACGGAGCTGGAGTAGAAGGACCAAACAGGCAATCGAATGGAGCAACTCAACAAGGCGCAATCCCTAATCAGCACATAACTGCTAATCTGGATGGATCCAGGCTTGAGGGCACACTACCCAACAAAGATGGACAAGTTCATGGAGGAATTCCAGTTGAAACCACACAACAAGACGCTGGTGGGAATGCAAGATCGCACGATGAGGAATATGTGCTGAAATTCCCTTGGGGACTCAGGGGGCAACCTTGACGGACAACGCAGGATTGGCTGAGATGATCAAGAGAACCATGAGCAGAGGTTTGACAAACAGTGATCTAGAAGGAGTAAACAGGAGTCTGTTTACTCGTGACATCATAATAGCTCGGAATCCAACAGAATTCAAGCTACCTACGCTAGAGATATACGATGGCAAGGCTGATCCTACTGATCACTTGATGAGGTACACAAGACACATGGAAGTGCTGGGGGCATCGGAGGAAGTGATGGCCCAATGTTTCACTCTGTATTTGACGGATATAGTTGCTATGTGGTTCAGACAGCTGGAAGAAGGATCTATTAGGACATGGACATAATTGGTGGATAGGTTTCTGAAGCAATTTTGGGTTCATATCAAAAGGCCGAAGAACGTAATGACGCTAACATCAGTAAAGTAAAGGAGAGATGAATCGCTCAGAGATTTCTTAACTCGGTTTAATGCAGTGGTTGCTTCGGTGGATCGGCCGGATCCATCAATGGTTTTAATGGCAGCATTGTTAGGAGTCAGAGAGAATTTGGATTTCAAAGTATCACTGATACGGGACCCACCAATGGACCATGGGGAATTCTTTCACGAAGCTGAGAGATTCCGTCGGCATGAAGATATGAAACTAGAGGAGGTGAACACTGCTGAGGATGGAGGGCCATCCAGCGGAGGCTCGGATAAGAATAAGGATAAAGGAAAAAGGAAGCTGGATGATGAATCAGGAAAAGCTAGGAAGCGGTGGAGAGAGCCAAAATTTTCCACTTACATAGGATTGAACGAGACGTTAGGACGAATATTCATGAAGACTCGGAATCGCCTTCCCTACCGAAGGCCAGCAAGGAGATAACCCTCAGAACGTGAAAGGGCATCCGAGAGGCACTGTCTTTTTCACGATTTGGATAGACATGACACCAATAGCTACAGGCATCTGAGGACATAATTAAGGAGCATGTAAGGAATGGACAGTTGCAACAATATGTTGGGGCTTGGAATGCGGTGGTGGAATAGGAGCAACCACCGTCTACCTCAAACAAAGATGGTGCGAGGCCTAGGAACGATGGTCGATTGGTTATCAATTGACTGGGATGATATGAAATAAGTAACAAACTACAAGCAAACGGCCAAGTCATTTACTCATGTACGGGGATGGAGATGGCCCCTAGGCATGCTTTGAATGATGATAAACCGCGACGCTATGGTTTGTGAAATCTGTTTTTTCTTTTGGTTTGGACATTTGCTTTTTCCGATTCGGTTTTGGAGTTTGGTTTGAACTCCTGATGTTGTTTGTTTTCTGGTTTAGACTTTTGTTTGGATGATTATTTTTATGTTTGGATATTGGTTTTGATTTCGGATGTGGATTTTTGGTTTTCTGATTTGATTTGGATTTGGGATTGGGTTTTGATTGGATTTTTATCTGGTTTTTGGTAAATGGTCGTCGGGTATGGATTATGCCTGGTAAGGGGTAAGTCCCTTCGTCCGTACGTGGCGAATTGGCTTATTCAGGTCGTCGAGTATGGAATATGCTCGGCATGGGTCCGGAGAGACCGGGATTCGGCCTAGGAATTAGGCCCCATATTGTCGGTTATTATTTCAGGTCGTTAAGTATGGATTATGCTCGGCAAGGGTCCGAAGAGACCAGGAATCGGCTTAGGACTTAAGCCATGGCATTACTCAGTGTTCAGGGACACTGGACCATGGATACCAAGGCATTGCTTGGCACAGGTCATTGAGTGTGGATTACGCTTGCCAAGAACCCAGAGAGGTTACGGATATGAATATCGGCTATGAACGACAAAGGACATGGATATTGATCCGGAGAGGTCCTGGATTCAGTTATTCGTTATTGAATAAGATGGATTAGGACTTGGTTATCGAGTTCGGATGGATATGAAATTGACTAAGACTTTGGTTACGGGATTTGGAATCGGACATCGACTCGGAGTAGTCAATAACGACGCACTTGGATGATATGGCTTGGTAATGAATCGGATTATGAATCGGACGGTATGGCTATAGACGGAATATGGACTTTGGATGTCGGATTCAGAACTATTCAAAACACACCTTCTTACCACAAGGCATGTTTTGAGGGGCAAATGTTATCCTGCGTTTTGGTCAAGGCCGGAGTATCAACAAATTGACTAGAAAGGATAGATATCAAGATTGGAAATCGATTGGAAACAAGCTATGATCGACGTCGTCAAAATTTGATCGAGCTACAATCAAGGCGGGATCGATTGGGGATGAAGACCAAGGCTGGGAGAGGCTATGTTTCAAATTTCAAGCCAAACGGAGTTCATTTGCTCAAGATAATTGATGGATACTTGCACAAGGATGTTCATTCGAATCTATACGAGTTCGTATCAATCGACATGAATGCGAACATATTGTTCGTATCGATCGGCATAGGTAAGAACAAGTTGTTCGTATCGATCAAGGAGGATGATTCGGCATGGGTACGAATACGTTATTCACATCCATCATGGAGAATAATTCGGCAGGGATAAGAACACGCTATTTATATCGATCAAGGAAAGGGGTACGATGTGTCTCGACTCGGTGAATATGGACTTGGATTGAATAGATGGGCGCACGATGGTTTGTTCAACTCAATTATTTCGTATCGATCAGGATGGAGCATAGTAGTATACTTCGAATCGATACTGTTCGTATCGATTAGCATGGGTTTGATTCGATGTTGTTTGTACCGATCAGGATGGAGATGGCGGCATACTTCGAATCGAAGGTTTCATATCAATTCAGATGGATACAAAGGCATAACTCGTATCGCTTTTCTTCGTATCGATCCATGGCAATAGCCTGATCGATAAGAACAAGGAAGCAGTTGATGGATACAAATTGATGGACATAGATGGGACCGATTTAAATTATGGATACGAACGAGCACGAAGCATGGATGTGAATGAAGAATGTGCACAACTCGAGGGAAGGAACGTTCAACATGACATGAAAAATGAATCGAGCCTTGGAAATAGAGCCACGTCATCAACACGCACATGCATGGTGTCGATATGAACAACTATCGATACAAAACTATCGACGCGAACCGAGAACACTACATTTCGTATCGATCATATCTCAAGATCTACAAGTCCAAATGCTATGAAATTTTCACAAGAGCTTACGTACAACCTAAGAAATGTTCATGCCAAGTTTCGGTTAGATTGGGCTAAATCTTGATTGATACGAAATTGGTTCATATCGGTCACGGATCGAGTTGAAATTGTATGGGATCGATCACGTGGGCCTACTCACGTGCCAGAAGAAGTCTTCCGAAGTTTGAGCAAGATATTTGCATAGAGCGCCTATAAATAGCACCTTAGTGCCTACAGAAAAGGGAATTTTTGGCTATCTGATGTCCATATTCCGCCAGAAACATCTTTGCACTACAAGGCTGCTGTTGTACTCGAATTTTATCATTGTAATCGCTGTAATCAACTGTAACCAGCAAGGATAGTCAATAAAAGATCAACTTTTGAAGTGGATGTAGGCCAGAGATTGCCGAACCAGTATAAATTAGTGTCTCTGTCTATTTCTTTCCGTTTTAATTTATTACTCTTCATTTTTATTCTCCATATTACCTAGATCTGTGATCTATGACTATATATCGCTAATTTGTGTTCATATACTAGTGCTTTCATGATATTTGGGGTTTGTGACCAAATTTAGTGCAAACATTAATTGCCTTATTGACTCTCTCTGTCTGCCCATCTATTTGTGGGTGATAAGTTGTACTCATCTTGAGCTTTGTACCTAATACCTCTTGTAAACCCCTCCAAAATTTGCTGGTATAATGCATTCCTGTCACCGACTGTGCTACTAGGAATCCCATGAAGTCTAATTATGTTCTTCATGAAAAACTTTGCTAAAACAGGTGTCGTTCTGGTCGACATTACTGGAATGAAATGAGCACTCTTGGTCAACCTGTCCACAATAAGCCATATACTCTCATTTCCTCTCCTTGACCTTGGTAACCCATTTACAAAATCCATGGATATCGGATCCTATTTTCAAACTGGAATATTTAGAGGCTGAAGTAACCTACTCGGCTTATGATGTTCGGCTTTCACTTGTTAATAGTTTACACACTGCCTAACCCACAAGCCAACATCCCTCTTCATGCCTTCCCAATAGAAGCTCCTCTTCATATCTTGATACATCTTGATCCCTCTAGGATGAATCATAAACTTGAATCGATGACATTCCTCAAGAAATTCTCTTCTCAAGCTCTCCACATCTGGAACACATAACCATCCCTTCTTTCTCGACCATCCTCTCTGTTCAAGACAAAAATATTTCAAATCATCGACCACGGTTCCAATCTCAAGCCTTCTGATCCTCTCAGTTAATAATGGATTCTCCTTCTTCTTAGAAGCAATTCTCTCAATCAATACTGGTCAAACTTCCAAACAGAACAACATAGCAATACTCTGACTAGAACTACCAGTCGATCTTAACTACACACCACAACTGGCCAAAGCTTCTTGATCTTTCCACTCCGCCAACATATCCAACATCACATTTTGATGTCTTCTACCGAGAGCATCTGCTACTTTTTTACTTTTCCCTAGGGTATATTCTATACCAAAATCATAAGCAGCGAAAATTCCAACCACCTCTATTGTCGCATATTCAACTTCTTATAAATGAATAGGTATCTCAAAGACTTATGATCGGTATACAATTCAAATCTCTCCCCCATGAGATAATGCCTCCAAATCTTCAAGGCAAATATTACCACTGCCAACTCCCACTCATAAGTTGGATATCTTACTTTGTGCGGTCTAAGTTGCCTAGATGCGTAAGCAATAACTTTGGCCTTCTGCATCAATATTACTCCTAATCCAGTCCCACATGCATCCGTGTATACCGCCAACCCTTGGTTACCATCTGAAACTATTAATACTAAAGCATTGGTCAACAAATGCTTTAACTTAAGGATTGTTTCCTTACATTTTTCGGACTAAACAAACTTCACTTCCTTCCTGGTAAGCTTAGTCAAAGGCGCTGCTATCTGCAAGAAATCCTTGATGAATCTTCGGTAGCCAGCAAGTCCAATAAAACTTCTGATCTCGATCAACATTTCTGTTCTCTTCCAATTAAGGATCGACTAATAATCCTTCCACTGAAAACACACGACCGAGAAATTTTTCCTCTTTCTTCCAAAAATGACACTTGGAAAACTTCGCCTTCAGCTGATTCTGCCTCAGCGTCTCCAACACCACTTTAAAATGAATCTCATGCTCTCTTTCATATTTTGAGTATACTAAAATGTTATCTATGATTACCAATACGAACCTATCCAAGTGCTCTCAGAAAACCTGGTTCATCAAATCAATGAAGAAAGCAGATGTATTGGTTAATCTGAATGGTATTACTAACCATTCATATGATCCACATCTTGTTCGAAACGCCGTCAATGGGATACTATCTTCTGCCACTCTAAGCTGATGGAAACCTGCGGCCAAGTCCAATTGGGAAAAGATTCTGGCTCCACTCAACTGATCAAATAAGTCATCGATTCTCGACAAAGGATACTTATTGTAGACGTCCTCTCATTTAGCTTAAGGTAGTCGATACATATCCTTAATGACCCATCTAGTTTTTGTACAAATACCATGGCCTCTCCCCAAGGCTAACTGTTTGGTCTAATAAAATTCCTTCCCTCATGATCAAGTAGCTGCACCTTCAATTCCTTCATCTCTGTCGGTGACATTCTACTAAGTGGCCTACTGACAGGTTCATCTCCCGGTACAAGGTCTATTTGAAACTCTACAGCTCATTTCAGTGGTAATCCAGTGGCCGACTCAAATACATCTGCAAATTCTCTTGCTACACAAACCTGACTAAGCTCATCTCCCACCTCCAAGGAAATTATAAAGCAAACACTCTTACTGGAATTCTACATTGAGAAATACATTTGGTTATGACTATCTGGGTGCCTCAACAATAATTCCGGATCCTGGCAAAATATCTTAGTCACACACTTACCCAACCAATCCGTACCCAAAATGATCTCGAAATCTATGAAATCAAAAACATAAAAACTACATGCAAACTCATGACCTAACAAATCAAGTTCTAACTGGTCACATCTCATCGCAAGAGTTGCATGCCCTCCTATTGGTTTTGCAACCCTTAAGGAAGAAATAAGGTATATGGGTTCTATACATAACCTATCAACCAAATACTGTGATTTAAATGAGTGTGATGCATCGGTAACAAAAAGTACTCTAACTGGTGTACTATGAATCAAAGTGTACCTTCCATCGCAATTTTTCCTTTCTCTGCGGCAGCAGGTCTAGAAGAAGATGGCGGTCCAATAGTAAACACTTTCCCTCTATCCGCACGGACTGGATCTGGACATTGGCTCTTGTAATGCCCAACTTGGTCACAGTTGAAGCATTTCACATTCTTCTTCACTGCAGGCTTCTTTCCTTTACCAGTTCTATATTCGTTGGCATAATGACCCTTCTTATCACACTTATAACACACTAAATCAGCCTTCTCCTTCTTGGTAGCATCCCCTTTCTGGGCTCCTTTCCTCTTGAAGAATTTCCTTTTATTTCCCTAAGAGCCCTGGGACTCAAATGGTTTCTCCTTAACAAATACAACAAGCATATTGTCACGGAGAATGGCCATCTCCACCACTACATGACAAGGCTCTCTAATATGATTCATGGTCATTTTACCTAGTTCTGGCCTCAAACCTCGAATGAATCACTCATTCCTTCTGACATCAGTTTCAACCAATGCATAATCATATCGAGATAGCTCATCAAACTTAGCAGCATACTCGATCATTGACATCTCTCCTTGTACAAGATCCATGAACTTCCTCATTAATGTCAACTTGGCAACCTTGGAGAAGAATCTCCGTCGAACCTTCTTTTAAAACCAGCCCATGTCAGCTCTTCCTCCGGAACTCCAACTTTCACATTGTTCCACCAGTGAAGTGCCAACCCTTGCAACTGTCTAAAGGCTAGTCTTCTCTTCTCTCCATCATCCAAGCCTAAATCTATAAAGATCCTTTCATAGTTCGAAAGCCGGTTCACAACTTCAACAGCATCCTCAGTTCCAAGAAAAGGCTTCCCTCCCAGACTAGTATAACCCTACTCAGCTTGACATAGTTATTGCCAACCGGGGGCACAGGATTGGCTCCTCCAGCATTCACAACATTATCTCCAACTACCCCTACAACTGCTTCAGCTTGCATCAAGTTAACGAAGAACTGATACATCATTCCCATATCAACTGTTGGGGTTTCAACACCTACGTTGGCCTCTGCACTTGGATTAGCATTAGCCTGTCGACCTTGGTTCATCCTGGCATTAGGTCGAGCATTACCATTTGTTGTGTTGCTTCCCCATCTAGATTTTCTCTTCCGTTTAATGCTTCCATATCTTCTTTCTCGTAAATCTACATACGAGTCTTAGTAAGATACAGAAGAACGGTCTAAGAGAGGGGAACACGTACTTATACATATATACCTATATATATATATATATCAAATACAAGTATGTAATTATAGTGTTACCCTGATCATATTTTCAAATTCATTGGATTATGTTTGAAAATCTTTTAGGTTTAACTTCCCTTTAAAGTTTCATAAATCTATGCTCTGATACCAACTTGTAACATCCCCTACTTAGAGGCCCAAAACTAACGGCTATAAATGTTGTAGTCTTCCATAGTTATTAATCCTTGGCGACCAAATACGGCGGTGCTAGATTCATTGATACACAGATCACGGAAATATGGAAAAAAATTAACAATTCACAAAAACATTTCCATATTCCATTCAAAACATTTGGTGTTTATTACATAATCCCAAAAACGTTGACCATGTTCAGCAAAATATAATTATTACACATACGCCAAGAGCGACATATGAAGATTCCCCTTGTAGATCAGAGTATATAATACGACCAATAAATCTACCTTTACAAACAAAACAACAGCGGAAAAAGATATCTCTAAATAGCAATATGCCTCATGCACGCCTCCAGAAGCTTTATTCGTCTAAGAAGAGCACTTGAAAATTCTAAACCTTAAACTACTTAAAATAAACTGAGTACCAAGAGTTTAAGGGGAAAAACAAAAACTTCAAGTCAGACATAAAGCCTGGTATGAATAATAATCTATCATCTCAAACGAAATAGATATCTAGTGAGACCACGCTGCGTGGTGGAACGGGTTTTCACTAGTATTCTAAATTCTTTATAAAACCATATACTGTGCTCCTGCATCCATAATGGTTAAAAAAATAGTATTTCAAAACATTATGATGATATGCAAAATAAGCAAATCAAACTGGATTACCCATCCCAATTCATTCTGACTATCTGTCTCAATTATAGTTTCTATGATTACTATTAACCTATTAGTTTTCATAGGCTAACTAATAACCGTTAAACATTTAAGGACCCCCTGTCCAATTACATAGTTTTCACGGGCTTACTATAAACTTGTCTATCTGACATCTTCATTTACACCTAGTTTTCATGGGCTGAACTGTTTTATCTGACATCCTCTTTTATAGTTTTCAAGGGATAACTATTAACCCATTGGCCCCTGCTAATATCATATAGTTTCCATGGGCTTACTGTAAACCTATTGGCCTCTGACAATATCTTTCCTTTATATTTTAGCATCCTATATTCCAATCTTCCTGACCTTCTGGATGCAATTCTACTCATTCACGAGTTTATTCATTTTATATTCACTACTGGGTTAACCTAATTGGTTCTCCTACCATTTTTCCTCGAAATGCAGTTATGCGTCCGTTATAAAATGAATATATTCTTATTAAAAGAAGCAATATAACAACATAGAAATACCACTCCTGCGGGTTTAATTTATCAAAAATGGATTCTTCTTAAACCATTATAAGAACTCGTTTAATGTAGCCATGGGTTTTTACTTTGCAAATAGAGTTTCGGTCATAAAACCTTTCGATACCTTCAAAACTTAGCTTTCGACTTCATAGGATAACCTCATTCTAAAGCTCGTAAAAAGATTAGGCTCCTACCTTATAATACTTTAAATTCTACCTTTCGAAACCTTTCGAATATATTAAAGTATTAGCATTTAACTTTAGAAGCTTAACTTCGAAACCAATTGAAAATACCCCTTTCGAAAGTATAAGACTTGGGGAGAAGAAAACAATTTTATAACCCCTTCGAAAGTATCCCCTTTGAAGGAAAAGAAAACCAAGCAAACATATTTGAAAGAAAAGAAATCAACTCCTTCAGAAATATAAAACTTTGTTTTAGCTATAACTTTTTATAGGTGTAAAATTGAGGCCTCTAACCTAATCTATTGTATTTAAATGATGGTTTTCCTTTTCATAGAGTGGTCATAATAGGAAAACGGGCTTACGATTATAGAGTTCTTCCTATTTGAAGTTTGCAAACAAAGCTGGAGAAAACTGCTACAAAAGGGCTTCCGCTACATTTACAACTGCTGTCGAAAGGGAGCTTTCGACGGAGTCGAAAGGTGACTAAGTCAAAAGGTGCTTTTGAAAATATTATAGAAGGTCCAGAACTGCTGTAAAATGATGCAGTCGAAATGTTACTAAGTCGAAAGGTGCTTCCAAAAATGCTATAGAAGATTCCAGAACTGCTATAGAATGATGTAGTCGAAAGCTTACTAAGTCGAAATGTGCTTTCGAAAATGCGACAGAAGTGTCCATAACTGCTGTAGAATGATGCAGTCGAAAGGTGCATTCGACAAGGTTGAATGGAAGAGTCGTAAATAACTTGAAAACTGTTATTTTGCTAACTAAAGTATATTTTTTTCCTTTCACCAACTCCTATTATTTGTCAAATATCTATTGGTTAATGACATATTTAACACTTTCTTGCAGAAAAACAGTTATAGATCAGATTTTATTATTTCTAAATTTACTTCAAAATTATTAACTATATTACTATTTTAATATAATTATTAAGCCTTTTAGCATTGAAAATTCATAATAAATCAAAATCAATTGGAAAAATCTTAAAAATTCACTAAAAAACTGAAATAACATTTTCCATATCATATAAAAATTTAAAAGAAAAATTCATTATTTTGTTGTTTTTAATAATTAAAAGTCGAAAAAAAATACCTTTTTCATCTTAGGAAATTCATAATATATTCCTATTAATTTCGAAAATTATGGAATTAAAAATTCATATCTATAATTACGGTTTACAAAATATATCCAAAACTAAAGCCATTTGGAGGTCGTTTACTAAGATTTTTACTTTTAAACCCATCATTTTAATTCCATAAAAATTCCAATAAATCATCGAAATCATTATTCTATCCAAACAATGATTATTAGATCCAAACATGATCAATGCCATAAAATACATTCGGTTACTACCATAGCCGGACCAAAACAAGGAAAAATGAGGTGATTTACACTATTATTCACCTTGATTAAGTTTTTGGAGGTTGAGATTTGCCTTAGCTTTAATCTTATAGCTTTCTCTCTTGGACCTTTCATGTTTGCTAATCTCATAAGGTGTTTTAATGGCTAGCCATATCTACTCTTTTATGTGTATTCTGATTTATCAAATGGTAGGTGAGAATAAGGCAAGGGTTTAAGGGTATATGGGTGTGGCTATTCCCATATTGTTCTCCTCTAATTTTCCTAACTTGTAAATTATAAACTATACTTATACATTCGTTAGTTTATCCACTGCCGAATTAGTTGACAATTAAATCTCAACTCATTAACCAACCACATTATTCTATTTAATTTATCCAATTAAATGTCCCGAATAATGTAAAAGAAAAAGTAGGGGTGTTATATTATCTAAATATTCTCGGTAGACTCGATTCATCAAATCTACAAAGAAAGCAGTTGCATTCGTAAATCCAAACGGTATCACCAACCACTGGTACGAACTATACCTAGTCCGAAATATTGTCAAAGGAATACTGTCCTCTGCCACCCTCAACAGATGTAACCCTGTTTCCAAATCCAATTGGGAAAATACTCGGGCTTCACTTAACTGATCAAACAGATCATTTATTCTTGACAAAGGATAGTTATTATTGATCGTCCTTTCGTTTAACTTATGTTTGTCAAAGAACATACTTAACGACTCGTTTGATTTCTTTACGAATACCGTGGCTGCTCCCTAAGGCAAACTACTTGGTCTAATAAAATTCCTTTCTTCTATATCCACTGGCTGTACCTTCAATTCCTTCATCTCAGTCGCTGTCATCCTACTAGGTGTTATATTCACTGGTTCAGCTCCTGACATAACATCTGTCCGAAACTCAACAGCTCATTTCGATGCTAATCCCGTAATCGGCTCAAAGACATCTGCAAATTCTCTTTCTGTCCGCACCTGACTTAGCTCTTCTTTACCTCCATGGTACATAACAAAGCATAAACACTCTTGCCAGAATTCTCCAATTAGAAGATGATTCGGTTATGACTATCTGGGTGTCTCAATGATATTTACCTATCCTGGCAAAATATCCTAACCTCATGCTTGCCCAACCAATCCATACCAAAAATGATCCCAAATCTACGAAATCAAAAACATACAAACTGCATGCAAACTTATGACCTAACAAATCAAGTTCTAACTGGTCACATCTCATCCCTAAGTTGCACACCCTCCTATTGGATTCGCAACCCTTAAGGATGTAACAAGGTAAGTGGGTTCTATGCATAACCTATTAACCAAACACTGTGATATAAATGAATGTGATGCACCGGTATCACATAGTACTCTAACTGTTATACTCTGAATCACAAGCGTATCTTCCATCACAATTATCCCTTTCTCTACTATAGTAGGCCTATTAGAAGATGGTGGTCCAATAGCAAAAACCTTCCCTCTGTTCGCTCTGACTGGCTCTGGGCACTGGTTCTTGTAATATCCAACTTGGTCGTAGTTAAAGTATTTCAGATTCTTCTTCTCTACAGACTTCTTCCCTTTGCATGTTCTGCACTCATGAGAATAATGACCCTTCTTATCACACTTGAAGCACCCCAAATCAGCCTTGGCCTTCCTGGTAGCCTCCCTTTTCTTGGCTCCTTTCTTCTTAAAACATTTCCTCTTCTTTCCTTGAGGACCCTAGGACTCAACTGGCTTTTCCTCAATGGACACAGCCATCATTTGTTCATGACAAATGGCCATCTCCACTACCAGATTACTAGGTTCCTAGATATGGGTCATGGTATTCTGGCAAGCTCAGGGCTCAGTCCTCGAATGAACCTTTCACTCGTTCTGACAGTAGTATCAACCATAGCATATCCATATCGAGACAGCTCATCAAACTTAACATCATACTCGACCATTGACATCTCTCCTCGAACCAGATCCATGAACTTTCTCATCAATGTAGACTTAGCAACTTCAGATAGAAACCTTTTGCTAAATATTCTCTTGAAATCAGCCCATGCCAGCTCTTCCTCCGGTACTCCAGCTGTCACACTATTCCACCAGTGAAGCACTGTTCCTTGCAACTGTTTAGAGGCCAATCTCCTCTTCTCTTCATTATCCAAGCCTAAATCAGTAAAGATCCTGTCACACCTCAAAAGCCAATTCTCTACTTCAACAGCATCCTCCGTTCCAACAAATGGCTTTCCACCCAAACTGGTGTAGTCTCTTTTTAGCCTAGCATAATTATATCCAACTAGAGCTAGAAGATTAGCTCCTCCAACAATAACAGTACCCCCGGCTTGTAAAAGATTGGCCAACAACTGATACACCATCCCCGCATCTCAGGTGGATTTCTAGCACCTACATTGGCTTCAGCATTTGGGTTAGCATTAGCCTGTCGACCTTGATTCCTCCTAGTGTTAGGTCGAGCATTTCCATTGGTTATGCTGCTTCCTCCGCCTATATTTCATTTTCCTTTTCCTGCTTCCATATCCTCTTTCTCGTAAATCTGCATACGAGCCTTAGTAAGATACAGAAGAATGGTCTAAGAGAGAGGGAACACGTACTTAATATATACATATATGTCAAATACAAGTACGTTACTACAGCGTTAACCCAAATCCTGATCATATTTCTGACTTATTGGATTATGTTTCAAAAAGCTTTTTAGGTTTTATTTCTCTTTTATAGTTTCGTAAACCTATGCTCTAATACCAACTTGTAACATCCCATACTTGGAGGCCCCAAAACTAACGCTACGGATGCTGTAGTTATATATAGTTTTTAATTCTCGACGGCCAAATACGGCGATATTAGATACATTGATACAAAGATCGTAAGAATATGGAAAAAAGTTAACAAATTAAAAACATAATTCCACATTCCATTCAAAACATTTCATGTTCATTACATAATCCCAAAAACTTTAACCTCGTTTAGCAAGATATAATTATTACACCTACACCATGAGCGACATATGAAGATACCCCCTTTGTTTAGCAGAGTATATAATAAGGCTAATAAATCTACCTATAAAACCAAAATACACCACAGAAAAGATAACTCTAAATAAATAACTGCCTCATGCATGCCTTCGGAAGCTTTATTCGTCTAAGAAGAGAACCTCAAAACCGTAAATCTCTTGCGTACCCGAGAGCTTAAGGGGAAAACAAAAACTTTAAGCCAAACAGAAAGCCTGGTATGAATAATAATCTAACATCTTAATCCTTTTAGATATCTAGTGAGACCACGCCGCATAGCAGAACGGGTTTCCCCTCACTAGTATCCTAAAGCCTTTTCAAAACCATATATTGTGCTCCTGCGTCCATAATGGTTAAAACTTAACATTCCAAAATATTATGATGATATGCTTATGTATAAACATTTGGACTTCCCATCCCCAGTTTAATTGACTCCCTCTTATATTTATATTTTCTAGGATCACTATTAACCTATTAGTTTTCATGGGTTTAATAATAACCTATAGGCCCCTACCAATTAACTTAACTAGTTCATAGGTCCCCCTAAACCTGTTGGTTATTCCAATAACTCATCCCTCATTCTAGTTTTCATAGTTTGACTAGGAACCTATGGATTTATCCAGTAACTCCCTTATTATCCTAGTTTTCATGGGTTGACTAGGAACCTACTGATGCCTCCATTAACTTCTTTCTTATCCAAGTTTTCATGGGTTGACTAGGAAACTATTGATTGATGTCAATTCTTAATCTGGATATAGTTTTCATGGGTTCACTACAAACTAATTGGCCCTTGCCATCCATCCTTAATACATAGTTTTCATGGGTTTACTATGAACCAGTTGGTTATCCCCAATAACTTCCTAATCATAGTTTTCATGGGTTTACTATAAATTTGTCTCCCGGACAACTTCAAGATTTAGGCATCCTTTATTTAGGTCTCCATGACTCCTTTGATGAAATTCTACTCATTCAGGAGTCTAATCAATTTATATTCACTACTAAGCTATCCTAGCTAGTTATTTTGCCCCTTTATTCCCCAAACACAGTTAAGGGTTATTTATCATGTGAACATATTCATATTTGAAGAAGAAAACATAACAACTTATTAATACCACCCTGTGGGTTTTAGGTCCTTTAAATACATTTCATATAAAACATACTTAATTCCTTTAACCTATATTTTTATCAAGGCGATACTTCTACAAATTTACGTACTTAAAGTCATTTCAAAACTTCTCTATTTAGCCATGGTTTATCCTTAAAAATTAAGTTTAGGTCTAAAAGCCCTTTTGACGCCCTCAAAACCTTTGCTTTCGACCTCATAGGATGACCTCCTTCAAAAGCATAAAAATTTAACTTTAAAACATTAGGTTCCTGCCTTTCGAATGCTTTAAAACTCTTCTTTCAAATCCTTTCGAACGTGTTAAAGTATTATCATATAAGTATAGAAGCATAGGCTCGAAACCATTCGAAAGTACCCTTTCGAAACC
The DNA here is from genome assembly GCA_030765085.1 of Allium cepa. Taxonomy (NCBI): domain Eukaryota; kingdom Viridiplantae; phylum Streptophyta; class Magnoliopsida; order Asparagales; family Amaryllidaceae; genus Allium; species Allium cepa. Next base: position 563,498,289 of record CM060938.1, read on the forward strand.
ATTGAAGGTTACCCTTCAAAGTCATTGGGATTAAACATAAAACATCATATGGGTCAAGTGAACATATGCGAAAGCATCTTTTTCGAAACCATTTTTTATTTTATAAAAGTATTGGGGAGACTTGATGGTGTCGAACCCATCCTTTTCCAAAGAATTAAAACTTCTGGGTAAAACAATTAAAGATTGGCGTTGAACCCCTTTCGAAAGCATTCCCTTCGAAATCCTTAACCCTTTTAGAAAGTAGTAGAAAGTGACTAATTTTTATAAAAACAAACAGTTCTTTCAATAGCATTGATGTCTTCAATACCAGCAAAAGGCATCAAATCACAGAAGGGTTTCGACTTGGTCGAAACCACCCCTTTCGAAAGCTTCAACTAAAAACTAAGTAACTCCTTCGAAAGCTAGTAATTCAAAACAAAGGCGGCAGCTATCTTTTGAAAGCTTCTTTTTGAAAACACCCTATCGAAACCATTCATTTCGACTACTTCGAAATATTTTCTTATAAATAGGAAAGGGCTTTTATTTTAAAACAAAACAAAACAAAGGAACCAACCCTTTTGGAAGCTAAATTTCGACACCCAACCTTCCGCCTTTTTTCCCAATCCACTACGTACCAGCTAAATGATACCATGTGTATTGGTTACTGATTTCAACCTAGAAGGCATTGACTAGGTTGGAGGTGGAAGCTTTGGGTCGAAATCTCCTTCCAAAGGAGGCGGAACCAACTTTTCTAAGCAAAAGGCTGTTTTTACTAAATAAAGTAAACTTTTTATAACAAACTTTCCCACTTGTAAACACCTGACTGGTTACATTAAACTTTGAAATTATTTTGCTAATATTTGCCGCATTGTTCTAAAATCTAAAATCAAGTAACATTTAACAAATAAGCCATTACTATTCACAAACAATTAAATCATTTAGGTCCTCCTTTCAAAATAATTTATTCTCCATACTAAATCTCTTTGTAAAAATCCCCAAAAATTCCAAAAATTCACTTTGATCATGTTATCTAACGCATCAAAATTTCAGGCCCAAATTCTCAATATATTTTCCAACATAAATTTATAAAGCCAAATAACCATATTTTTCTTTGAAAATTCATAATTAACTCTCCACGGCTTGGAAAATTATAAAAATTTAAAACCAACTACAAAATAATGTTTTTCATAACATATAATTTTTCCATGGAATTTAAAGATCATTAAACCTCGGTTTTACCTAAAACCATGAATATCTTCTTTAGATAATCTTGTTTAATCCATATAAATTATAAATCAAGCATATCATCATTCAGTAGATCATAAAAACGAATTTTCCCTTAAATCTTAAAATATACGATTATAAAACCAAAATAGAGATGTAGTGATTATTATTCACCTTAGATTGGATAAGGAAATTAAAGATTGATTTAGACTGATTTCTTCTAGCTTGAACCCTAAGCTTTACTTGATTTTCTCTTCTTTTCTATCCTCTTAATGGTCAGCCTTGTTCTTTCCTTTTCTTACTTTTTTGCTTATGATGATAATGAACGTGTATGGCTAAGAAATAATAGTATAAGGATGGGAAATATGGGTGGCTATTTACCCTAATTCCCTTGTATTTAGTTAGTTAAGACTTAACCATTTATAGGTTCATTCAATTTAATTAAGAACGACCACCTATATTCATTGACCAATCTCAATCCCTTTATCACTCTACATTATTATAGTTAATTTATTCTTATTCAATCTCTCAAACAATGTTATCAAAAATTAGGAGTGTTACACCGTTATAACTGTCTAGGCTGAAATAGATTAGTATACTTTGATTGATGTTTGTATATACACATATTACAGTTTTGCTTTTGTGTAAAGATTTGTGGTATATTGTAGATTATTCATTCTGCTATGAGATTTTGTGTTGTTTAGTTTTCTTCTTATCTTCTTCCTTCTTTCTTTTTCCCCTAACAATTGGGCTTTTCAGCATTCGATCTCTCGGCATGTAATACCGTGGACGTATTAGTGTCGATTTTCGAGGGTTGAAAATCCGGTTCGTTACACACGTTTTAGAGATAACTGAAAATTTTCATCTACAAATAGGATGGGAGAGGTACTTGAAAAAAGACTTTTCTTCTTTTATAAATTTATTTGCTTTACCATGAAACTCAGTTGCATCTCCACCAATCCAAGAATACCGATGTATAAAATCATAGTTTGTAGAAGTTGTAGAAATCGAATAACAAAGTTTAAGTGAAAATAGGCTACAGAATTCGACGAACCACTATAAATATTCTGTGTTCTTCTTTGCTATTTCTTACCTTTTATTTATAATTTTCATATTTATTAATTCACTAGGTATCCGTGTCATTTTTTTTGCAATCATTTTAATGCTTTCACTGAAAGAACTAAGATTTAAAAATTGAATTTAAAGAAGATGAAGAGACATAACACGAGATTTTTAATCGAAGGAAGTTAGCAAGAAAATGGGGCTAGCCAGGAGGTGTCCTTAGGATCAAAACCATATTCCGTATATGTAACTAGAGATGAGATGAAGACAATCATGAGGAATATGCAAGATAGGATGGTGACTCATGAAAAAGAAATGTCCGGTAGATTCTTAAGAAGAATGGAGCAATGAATGTTGGTTGGAATAATTGTAAACTAGTATTAAAGGCTATAATACAGAGTGAATGTCCCAGGAATCGGAGCAGAACAAGTTGGAGTTACCTCTGTAGAGATACCTCGGATCGGTACAGATCCAAGCAGTTAGACCAGTACCGACCTAAGAATTCAAGGAGCACAACCGATTTGAATTTAGGGTTGAATGATGAATGGTGGAGGAATGATCAAAAAATCGAGAGCAGCCAGAATGTGAACGTACAACAATAGTTGGATCTAGAAGTTCCTCATTAGAACATGGTATAGGATGAAGGCTTAGATCAAATACATCCATTGGATGACAATAAAAGGGTTGCTAAGACAGTATGACGGGTACCTCAAAGTGGACCCTAAGAGCGGAGCTTGGAAGTTGTGAATAGGAATCCGTTCACTCTAAACATCCTATATGGAAAAAAAATCCACCTGATTTCAAGCTACCTGCAATAGTGATGAATAATGAAAGGATAGATCCAACCGTTCATTGATGACATGCATTCGATATATGGAGTGTTGGATGCTGCTGAGAAGGTAATGGGATGACGTTTTCCATTATATTTGATGAATTTGGTAGAAAGATGTTTATACAATTGAAGAATGGGTCTATTAGTACATGGACGTAATTGGTGGATAAGTTCATGAAGCAATTCAGAGTCCATATTACACGACTAAAGAATGTTATGATACTTTCGAGTGCGAAACAAAGGGATAGAGAGACCCTACGAATATTTTAATGAAATTTAACGTAGCAGCCGCTACAGTGTAGAAGTCGGATCCATCGATGGTTTTGATGACGGTAGTATCCGAATTCGCTAGCAAAACCGATTTTAAAATTGCTTTGAAGAGGAATCCACCTATGGATATCATGGAGTTCTACCATGAGGCAAAAAGAATCCTGTGTTAGGAGGACAACTGAAGCAGATGAATGCATTGAGGTAAATGATATGGGTGATGGAGGACCATCCAGAATAAGATATGGAAAAGACACCATGCCACAAAGTGAATCAGACAACAGTGATCACACAACATAAGGTAGATTTCTGTTGTCCCACTTTTTCACACAACACATAAAAAATCATCCGTTGTCTAAAGAGCCTCCAAAATTTTCAACTATTTTCTAAATAGCTCGTGAAATCTTTATGAAATGCTTATCGTTCAGATAACATCTTATCCGTTGTCTGATTTAAGTTATCAATTTTTTTAGTTTTGGCTCCATCTTTTCCCTCTCAATTATTTCGCGGCTGTTTTTTATTTTTATTTCCCTTTATATATTTTTGTTCTCCCTTTTTATTTTTCTTCATTCCATATCTCAATACAATGCAAACGCGTGTCTCCTTCTCATCTTCAACATTGGGTTTTACGAAATTGAATTCGTCTACTTCTCATTTTCTCATCTTTCAGCAATTTTAATACTCTCTCAATCTCAAATTGGGTTCTCTCGCATCTTTTGGAATTAGGATTCCTAATAGAATTCGATTGTCTTTTGATTTTGCTGGAACTTGATCTACATTTACACCGATGATGAAATGGGTGCTTATATAGGATTTGATTTCCTATATTTTCATTTTGAGATTTTGATTTGAAATGGTTCTGATGCTTTACTAACTTGTTCTTCAGATATATGCTTCGAAACTTTGAACCTGGACTGCACTTTGGTTGTCGATATGTGTACCGATCTTTACTTTAGCTATGGGTTTATCTATTGTTTTATGTATGATTTATGGCATTGCTCTGTTTTAATTTTTGGCACTACCTTGTACATTTTGTGATATTTGCCATTTTAATTTGTGGCATTCCCTTGTTTTAATTTGTGGCAAGCCAATGCACTACCTTGTAAAGGTAGGGCACACTAATGATGCCTTATTTGTGCACTTTGATGGTCCATGTTGCTTTTGCAGGCCCTATTGCTTTTGCTGGTCCAACTACTTTTGCTGGTTTCGTTTTATGCATTCTTGGTTCATCCATACAGGCTGTTGGTTTATGAGTTTTTTGTATATACTTGTATACACTTGTATATACTTGAGCTTGAACCAATTATGTTATGAATCATTTTGAGTTTCTGAACAATGCATTTGATTTGCCTTTCTACTCACTATGTACATATATACATGTATATACATATATGTATATATGGATATTAGTGTGTCTGGTTATTTGTTTATATATTTGACTTTTAAAAATTCAATCTTTTCTCTTGATCTTTACATGCTTAAACTATTTTGAGATATATTTGTATATATATATGCACATATGTACATACATCTACTTCAGTTGATAGTTGATGTGTACACTTGAGTTCCACCTGAATTGCCATGTCTGAATTCATGTGTATACTTGAGTTCATGTTTGAGTTAGTGTACACTTAAGTTCATATGTACACTTGTCCCTGCCTCTACTTGTTCTATTCTCGATGGTTTGAATTTCCATGTACATACATACATACGTATGTGTGTGTGTATATATATATAAATATGCAAATGTTGGTGGAACTACCTTGTATTAATTTATGGCACTTGCTTGTTTGAATTTGTGATAAGCCAATGCACTACCTTGACAAGGCAGTGCACACTAATGATGCCTTGTTTGTGCACTTTGTAGGTCCATGTTGCTTTTGCTGTGATGGTCCATGTTGGTTTTGCTAGTCCATGTTGCTTCTGTTGGTCCGGTTGCTTTTGCTGGTTTCATATTATGCTGTCTTGGTTCATCCATACGTGTTGTTGGTTTGTAAGTTATTTATATATACTTTTATGTACTTGATCTTGAACCAACTTGAGTTTCTGAACCATTTTGAGTTTATGTTTCTTTTGTTAGTCCATTTCTGTATACACTTGTAGATATTTGAACTTGTATATTACACTGGCCTATGTTGCACTTGAACTTGTATACTTGTCCAATTCCGTATATACTTATATATACTTCAACTTGTATATTACATTGGTCCATGTTGCATTCACTGGTCCAGTTCAGAATCATTTTGAGTTTCTGAACCATTTTATGTGTATTTGCACTTGTTGTTTTGCTCGAGCTTGTCTATGTGCACTATCCTGGATTCAGTTTTGAACCATTTTGAGTTGCCTAACCATTTTGTGTGCATATTGTTGGTTGAATCCCTTGCAACTGGTTCGTAATTGTGCTTATATATATGCATGGTTGTTTTGATTATTTTTCTGCTTGGTTCAAGGTAGTGTTGAGATACTTTTGATTTTTTTGCTTCCTAATTTGTATTTGTATATATGTGTGCCTAAGTTGAGCCCGAGAAGGCTTGGGCTTGACCTTATGAACATCTACACAATGTTGAGCCTTTAGGTCTGACCTATGCAATAGTCTGTGACATTTAATCAATGCCCGACCTTGTGATATTCAGAGTGATACACTATGTACATCATAAGTTGTCCATGCACGAATATATCCTTTTCTAAAACATGAAGAGAAAACAAATCAATAAGCTTAGGCAATATTAATATTCAAATTCAATTTTATTTTTGCAATTTAGGTTTATTTCCTTTTCTATTTTGCTGCATTGATTATTTGTCAGATATAGGAGATAGCCAAACAAAAGCTAGAGCAAGCTAATCAAGATCAACATCAAAAACAAACTCAAGCGAGTGTGGTTAAAAAATGTTATATATGAGAGTGTAGAGAAATGTTGTATACATGAGGGTGATAGTGAAAGTTGTATTGTATTTGAAAATGTAAGTAGAGTGATATTGAAAGTTGTATTGTATTTGAATTTCATTTGAAATAAAGTATTTGTTTAGATAAAATTTTGATTCATTTATTTAATCCTGCATATATTTATTTCATTATGTGACCAATAAGTCATACCAGTCAATATTTATTTGTTGTATAATAGGAAATTTAGAAATGATATTATAAGATCAGACAACATATGGAATTTCTTGTTATGTTAGTGCATACCAAGCGATGAGGCATATCTATAGTTTGATGTGCAATAAGACAACGTAGGATTTAATAACAGATTGATATGCAATCAAACAATGGAGCATATCTATCATCTGATGCATTTTTTCCCATAGTGAGATAAGAGAAAAAGAAAGTCCGATTATGGCTTTGGATATCCAAAACGACAAAGGGGAACCAAAATTCTCCTCCTACACTGAATTGACGAAGACCCCATAAAGAACCTACTTGGATACCGGGGGATAGATCCCTTATAAAAAAACCTACAAGGAGAGAGCCCACGAATCGGGAATGAAATTATAGAAAGCATTGCCTGTTCTATGAGCTGGATGGGCACGAGACGAACGAATGTCGACATCTGTGTGACTTGATAGAAAAGTAGATTCAGAGTAACCAACTTCTACAATATATAAGGAATCAAACCGTAGTGAGATGGCTGGAGCGTCTACCATCTATAGGGAATATATCTAGGTTTGGACAAGGAGCTGGGTTGAGGATGTCTAACCCACGATCGAGATAAATTGAGATCAAGTATGATCGATGCATTCTCTTTTTCTTTAAATAAGATTTGAAGGATTCCTACCGAACCGCATACAAGTTCATTGGATCCCAATCGGTCCTCAAACATAATCTGAGTTTTGGTTTAAGAGCAATCCTTGATCGAATTAGATGCTTTGATGTTTGTTTGATCTACTAAATAAAGATCGATGAATGGACGACTGGTGGACTTTATGGGCTTGAAAACCATAAAATGAAATACTAACGGAGTTTATTTATTCTCTAAAACTAATAAAATAAAATGATAAAGTACGAGTTAGCTTGTTGAAGAGATAACAGTTGGATTTATATTGGATAGCGAGTCCCATTACTAGAGAGTAAATGGATGGACACTCTCAAATAGAAAACCATTTTTGCTAGAGAGTGAATGGATTGGTGTGCTCAGATAGCAAATCCCGTTTGTTGAATAGCGGATGGATGGATGTGCCCAAAAAGCAAGCTCCTTGTCGAAGAATGAGAGGATGGGTGTGCTTAGATAAGTCCTCTTACCAAAGAGTAAGCGGATGGACTTGGTAGGATTTTGGGTCCCTTTACTTGAGGGCGAGCAGATTGGGATCAACATAAGCTAACGCTCCGAAGCGATCGAGGATATAGGCAATGATCTGTAGAGATCAAGGATAATACTAATGATCCGAAGAGATCGAGGATAAAATTGATGATCCAATGAGATCAAGAGCAGAACTAATAATCTAAAGTGATTGGGAACTGGATTGATCGTTGATTACATGATTCGGAAAGATTGTAAGCTAACCTGGATGTTAATGATGCAATCCAGAGAAATAAAAAAATAGACTTTGGATTTGAACGCTTCTTGAGTTTGAAACGATTTAATGACGAATATCAGATTACGTCATTGCCTCAATTCGGTCGGACTCATTTTTGATGGGATGTCGAGCGATTTCAGATGATTTATGAGTGTTGCTCCAATCGTTGGAAATGCATTAGCCTAATTAATAACCTTGATAATTAGATGATTAATAAAAATCATTGCTTCAACTCATTTGAGCATTCTTATAATAGGATGCAAGCAGATACTAGATGATTTATAAATAATGTTCCAACCGTTGGCGATGAACTCAAATAATTTCGACTTTTGATTACCAGAAGCACACTTGTACGTCGTAGCTTAAATCTCGGCCAAACATGAGATGACATTGATTTTTGTTTGCACTAAAAATTGGAACAAACATCCAATAGAAGTTTTGAAGAGAAATACATAAAGAATATAAAATGAAATTAGAGGAAATAAGCAATTAAATAGCAAAAAATTAAAGCAATAACAGAAACACAATGATTTATAGTGGTTGATCGTTGTTTGCCTACGTCCACATTGAATAGATTGCTTTATTAGTCACATTGTAAATTGAGTAAAATAGGGATTGGACGAAATCCTTAGCTATAATAGATTACAAAGTAACGAGCAGCATAAACACCTGAAAATGAATAACCAAGCCTATATTTGTAGCTGAAGATAGTGAAATATCTCACTGATCAGAAGGATCTCCAAAACTATATAGACTCATAAGAGGGATCACATCGCCCAAATCTCAAGGAATAGTTATCGGTAACAATCTCTGTCTTAGAGGAATCTGAGAGCATAATCCCTATGGGAGCTTCTCATGTTGTAATATGCTTAGCCTCTAAGTTTCATGCCAATTGGTTTAGTAGAACTTAAGTTATTATCAAATCTTTGCTTCAATGTGAGTTGTTTTCTGATTTTAGCTGATCCTTGTTGAGGAAAGAGGGCCGACACTACTTGCTTCATCTTTTTGAGGTGTGATCCTTAGGGTAGGCTCCCTAGGATCCCCACATCTTGATCACAAAATTTCATATGAATTGGACTTGTGGATATTGAGATATTGATATTTCCATTGACTTGCATTTGCTTGGTTGAATATGCTGATGCATACGTTGGAGAATGATTATAGCCAATCCGTCCTCTATGTTGAACTATATTGAATACTTTGAACATTTTGTATTGTATATCTCTCAATTCCGTTCAACCACGACTTCATATTACTATCTGTAATAACTTTTGAACCTCACAATCACCACTCTGGACTTACTGGCCATGATGGTAGTTCAATATAACTCGTCCAATCAGTTCAAATATAGTTGGGTCAAAATGCCAGATAACACTTGCCTACCAAAGTACATCTTGTGCTGAACATGACATGCTTTGAATCGAAGCAAATTAGAGTCGTCGAAAAGAAATCCATCCCATTTCCTATATTTCATTTACCCAATTTCAAAACAATACTATGTCGAATTGTTCTGTTCGAGTGTTTAGAGATCCCTATCAATGACGTTAATTACTCGTATTGACCGGAATCCATAAGCCACTCAACAAATCAACCGACACAATATAAAACATTTTATATCACTAACAAATACGCTCTCTCATATGTATACACTCAGCGACTCATCATAGGGTATTACTGCCCTACGTATAAAGAGTCAGACCCCACAAAGCTAAGGTTATCGCTAAACCAAAGCTCTGATACCAACTGTAACGACCCGCCTTTTTGGACAATTTAAACCGACGATCAAATACACATGTTGATTCCAAACCATTCAAAGGGCAGATGGTTATTGGGGTAATTAAGAAAAGAAGAGGAAAGAGAAATAAAAGAAAGGAAACAACACAGAATCTTGCAGCAGAACGATAAAATATAATAATCAAATAAACAATTCATGAAGCTGTTTACTATACTTTGACAATTATTTATACAACATTTATCAGAGTTATACATGTACAACGGAACAATTAAAATAATGCAGCAGATAGCATGATGCAAGGGTAATAATAGTAATAGTATACCAAATCTTCGTCTTCATCCTCTAGAATAGATCTTCAAAAATCTGTAAAACTCAGGACTGCCCGAGCGTAATGAAAAGACAAAACACTCGAGTCAGGACTAAAATATCCTTATGAAAGTTAAATCAATCGTAAATAAATATGAGTGTAACGACGTTAAAGATGTTTACGGGGTTTGACATCTCATATCCAGTGTCAACGTGCGTGCAATAACTCAAGAGATGTTACGGGATTTTCCATATTTTAAGGATCCGTTAAACTATCTACCATGTAGTAATGTACGCTAAGTAGATAATGCCTATCGGTAATATAAAGTATCAAAATAGCATTAAGGCGTTACCATAATCCCCCTTAACACATTTTTATAATGTCATAGTCTATACAGCACCGTAAGCCCCACCGTAAACTGGTGGTTATCAGAGGGTACCCCATAGGTATAACACAAAACATAACGTAGTGGTCGCGAATAGGATAATCAGTATGACAAGGTACATGAGGTGATACCAACTAGGATACTAGTAGTTGCGTGATCCGGACTGATGTTGAGCATAGCCAGCAGCTACCCCAACACCGCAAAACAACACTCCCAAATCAAGGGGTGCACCCAAATCGAATCACAAATGTAATAGATATGGTATCGAAGAAGTGTGTCAGCTAGAGGTGGCGAACCTCAATGGCCCGGCGCAGCTCCTGTTTTAGTCATGTCAGGGGTCATCCAATGTCGTTCTCTTTCTTCAGTCAACGCGTTCACCAAACCATCCACTTCATTCTGGATCAACACTCCACGTATAATAGTTATTAAAGTGGTTTTCGGTATCGACAGAGAGTATGTCCATATCCGATCCCGGTCTCTTTAATAACTACGTATTATTACACCGTTGGCTCCTTTACATTTCAAATCGATTCATAATTGATATCAAAATATCATATTCGCTTCAAAAATCAAATCCATTTCAAATATCATCGTATCTATTCAAATGTAAGATTCCGTTTCAAAAATCATTTTTCGTATCAATATCTCATTTCGATTTCAAAATCATTTCGAATTTCAATTTAGGTTGCAACTTCATTTAACCCAATTCGTATTTAAATTCAAGATTTAAATATAAACATTTCACCTTATTGACCAGCTTAGAATTTTAGAAAAATAGTTTTAAGTAGTTTAAAAGCAGTTTAAATAATTAAAGTAGTTAAAAATACTTAAAATCTTAAAATGAATTTAAAATAGATAAATTAGTTTAAAATAATTTAAATTGGGTTAAGTAGATTTAAAATAGATTAAAATAGTTTGTATTCGAAAATGGTTTATATAACTGAGTAATTTGGAAAACAAAATAAAACAGCTTCAAAACAAAACCATTTCAATTATAACTTCCCAATTCAAAACAATTTCAATTTCCCTTCTACCGATTCAATTTCGATTTCGATTCAAATCAATGTCAACTTTGACTTCAAATTAATTAAATTTTACATTCACGTTCAATTTATTAGATTTCAATTTATATCGATTTGGAGCTTGATTTTTCAAAAATATCCATTTATAACACTTAACAAAATTATCCATCAATATTCAAGTTTAAATCAAAATTTCAAATATGATTCAATTCCAAGCTCGATTTCAAAATATCATTTTTATATCGCTTTTACTTAGTAATATTCAAAGCTCGAATTAAGGTTCAATCTTTAAACAAATCAATTTTCGAAATTCAATCATATCCTGATTTTAAATTTCCAAAGTCTCCACTTTAATTATATAACAATTTCTTTTAACCAAAATTTATTTCAACATTCCAAACTCAATTTTTCGATAAATTCAATTTTTATAAATTGATTTCTATTATAACTTCTAAATCAAACATTTAAATAAATTTCAAATCGACGATTTTAAAAATTATTAATTTAGCCTATTCGGTGTCCGTATATAATTTTCTATCCTATGGCCAAGTAATTATTTATTTCAATTAAATGTCAGGGATGAATATATATATCACTTAAATCAAATCATGGTTCATATGTATGCATAATAGGATATATATAAGCAAATAAACATTCAAACATTTAAATATCAACCAACAACATCCATCGAAATACATCATCCAATAGACAATACAATTCATAACAATTTCATAGTTATCAATGTCAGGTAATTCAATCGCAATTCAATTTTAATTTCAATTTAACTGTCAATTTAATTTTCAACGGTTAATTCAAATGACGATATATATGACAATTAAATTTTATCAAACAACGACAAATAAAATCATAACACTTCATAATGTCAAATTTAACTAGCATAAAGATATTTAGTACGTTGTGAGCGTTATAAAACACTCACCTTGATTTCAATGTAGTTCCAGTGTTTTATTTCGAATAAAATTAAACAAGCGTTTAATTTTACCCAAAATTTTCACTAGCTCCAAACGATTCCAAACCAGTTCCATTTCGTAATGCTCGATGAAACGAAGACAACGCAACTCGTTTCGTCACAATCCGACCTCGTACGAACAAGTTATGACATTCATAAGTTTACACAAATTTTTATATAAATTAATGTAAACTTTATTTTTAAATTTTAACCCTACTATCATCATAGCCGTCCATTTCCTGTTGTTTGCATCAGGGCCGCACGCGGCTACCCTCTTCTTCTCCAGGTGACACAATCGCGTCCGAACCCATTCGTGCTCCTCATCACCCTGTCGCGCAACGTCGGGGCCCACCAGGCGTCGATCAATTACCACCACCGCGCGTGCCTCCCAGCGCTCCACCACTGACCCGAGTTTCATCGAGCTCGGCTACTCCTCCCTCTCGAATTTCGTGCTCAAAGTCTCGACCTTCTCGAGCCGATTCCGGTGAATCCACGCCCCCATTGTCGATCTTGACCGTTGAATCTACAGAGGTCGACGAGTTCTTCGATTCCCTAGTTGGAACATTTGGCTAAAATTGTGTGGATAGAGAGAAAAACGAGGAAGAACATGGGAGCATTTCAGCCATTGGCTATTTTAAGTGGCGGCGGCTGTAAACAAACCCTAGCTATTTTTTTTTGTTTTTTATAAAGGGGTTATTTATAGAAATTTCTCGAAACACTATTTATCCCGGGTTTTTCGAACTCCGATTTTCGTGCGGTAACCGGCGTTTCTAAGGTTTATCCCACGTTCCGGACACAATGGAATAGGTTTCGGAAGCTAATTCGATCATCTGTGCGAGTTACGGCAGTAAACGATCAATTTTAAATTAAACTGATTAAACGAATTTCTATGCGTTTTGGCTTGCCCCGGACAAATGGTAAATCCGATTGACACGAAATTTGAAACCTTACAATAATATGACATTATGGATCAGATGAAACTGGTTTCGTCGAAATCCGAGACTGTTTGAAAAATGCCTATTTTAACTCGTCAATTTAATATTAAAATATTCAATTTTCACAAATTTACTTTTTATTCGATTTTAAAAGTTCTACAACATCATTCTAACTTTAATATGATAAAATAAAAATTTACAAATCATTTTTAATCATATTAAACCCGTTATTCAATTATCCAATAAATTAAAATTTTAAAATCTTATTAACTCTATTATAATCCCAATATAACTTACATTCACTTTGGAAACCAATTTGAATCATATTAAATCAAATTTCAATCATTCACTCTAATTTCACATATTAAATTTCAATATCAAATTCAGAATTTAATTATTCAAACATTTGTTATATTAAATTTAAACAAATTTGATTATTCTTGAATCACTATCTTTTGAGATATTCAAAAACGACCTTAAAAATTTAACTTTCGAAACGAATTAAAATTATAGAACAACCATTTCCATTATACGGTTATTCAATTCCCATTATTAAATTATTCAATAAGTTCCAAATATTAAATTTAAACAATTTCGATTATCCAATAATTCATTATCTTTTGAAATATTGAAATTGAACTTATAAGGTTCAACTTTTAAAACCAATTCACAATTTAGAACACTATTTTCATTTTACAGTTATTCAATTATTCAATAAGTTTTAAATATTTAATTTAAACAATTTACCTGTTCAATATTCAATATTTGATTTAAATAGATTTTACTTATCAATCAATTACTCTATTATACCTAATGGATTCAACATTTATTATTATTCCAAACGACTTACAATTTTTTTCTAACACTAAATCATGAAATCTTATTAAATTAGCTATTTTAATTATCGAAAATTTACGGGTCATTACACTTAATATGGATCGGTCTTTTTTATAACCAAACCATTTTTTCCTCTTCCCTTTCTCTTTTTCTTTTTTTTATATATAATAGTAGTCGGAATTTTGTTCCCTTGGGTAGGAGTCGTACCCGAACCCTATTACTAGAAGGAATTAATCAATTCTGCATTTCCTAAACAGAAAAGTGGGCCAAGATCCTAACATTCAACTTTCCCTTCTTACTTTATTTCATTCCTTTGATTTTCTTATTTCCTTCAAGCTCAGTTATGAACCCTCCCCCCTCCAATTTTGAAAACCCGATCCCTTCTTCTCAAATCAAATATAACCTTCTTCTTTTGATTCACCATTCCCATCTTTCTCTAGACCTCTGCTCCATTCTCAACTCAAGTTGAAATCCAGCATTAACTCGTGTTTTAAACATCTTGGTGAATTCCTTGTATTTTCATTGGTTCATGATGAGATAATGGGTCTTGTTCGTGTTACTCATGGGCTAAGGAAGAGATGAGATGGATGATGATGATGATGCAAAGTTTAGCAAAGTAGTAAAGGAGGAGGAAGTAAAGAGTGAAGGATGAAGAAAACAGAGGGATCGGTCGTGGTGAAGTAAGTGGAGAGGAATCGGGATGTTGTGGTTAGGTAGGTGAAGGAGAGGGATCAGTATTGAAGTTTAAGAAAGAGGGGGTCGGTCACATTGTTAAATGGAGGAATTGGTTGCTTTCTTGATGAGGAGAGGGGTCGTCATTGTGAAGTGAAGAGGCATTTGTTGTTGGCTTTAGGAGGAGTGAAAATGCGGCTAAGTGGAGTGATTAGCAATGGTGTTTTTGTGGATGGAGGGATCAGTCATAGGCTTATCGAGAGGGATCGGTTGTTATAAGGAAAAGCGATAGACATAAATAAGGATCGATAATTTTTAGATGTAGGGATTGACTATGGGTACTTAGCCGATCCTAAGCTTTGAAAATTGGAAACAAATGCATATTCACTCGTATGAACAATTAGAACCAATCCCGTCTCAATGAACTTGAATATATGATGATAACGAACAACGAGACTTGCATATCCAATATCGAACTCGAAATTGAACTACCAACTCCTGTGGACTTAGAACATAAACTAAAACTTAACTTATGGAGTTTAAAAATGTACTTCACACTTTGATATGCTAATAATCAATTCCAAAGTTACATAACCGATCAATCAAAACATAGTTGAGACGGCCAGTGCGATGGTCATTTTGGTCGAAATCTAGAGTCTCATCGCCTACTTTTGCTTTTTATTTTGAACTATTTATCTCTGCACTGCACAACATTGCACCACACTAGTTTTACTTAGCACGAGGGACATGTATATTTTTTTCTAATCTCGATTAGCAACTGGGTTTAGTTGATATGGGCTCCAGATGTTTAGAGCGTTTAGCTGCATGCCTTTTGGACAATCTTGATCTTCACAACTTTGCAATCCCGAAGCCGAGTCAACTTTTGCAACTGTTTCTAGCAAACTCTCCTCTAATTGTCAAATTGAGAAACCAAAGGTTCCCAGCCCATTGGCCAATCTTTTCTCTGATGTTCCCATCCTTTCGGTGGAAGATATAAGTCATGTCCCTAACTCTGTAGAAGGCGATGTATTTCTAGATAATCCGAAGGATTCCCAAGCCTCCAAAATTGCTAAAGCCGCTCTTTGAAAACTATGATCTAAACATGGGATTCCGTTTGGAGATGTCCTAGTTCCTTCCGTAAATGACAGGGCTCATTTTGCCCCCGGAGGGATATACGACATGCAATAAATTCATGTGCTGGTTTGGATGCATACCGCCTTTCAATACTTTTATCCAAGAATTGCTAAATTATTTAGGAATAGCTCCGCCTAGCTGGATCCAAATAGCTATGCTTTTCTCCATGGCACTTTCATGCTATTTATGGTTGTTCTTTTCTGCCCACCATCTACTAAGCACATCAGGTTTATTTACAACATCAAACGATGGATAGAAAGGCTTTCTTACACTTCCTCGAGCCTTCGCCCAACTGCCAAGTTCTAACTAGTGCTTGGAACAAGCCCAGCATCTTTAAATGCGAATGGTATTACGTTCGTTGTCCTCTTGGCCTCGCAAGGCAATGGTTGGAAGGACGTATGTAACGACCCTGGATTTTGGCCCTATTTATTTTAATAAATGTTTAATCTAATTAAATAAAATGTAAACTGATCATATTAAAATGAATATAATTTTGGAAATATTGCCATTTGTTTATAATATATATTGGTATTTTGAAAGAAAATAAAATTTGAAAATTTGAAATAAATATCTCAATAATTTACAATAAAAATCTATCTTATATAATCCAATTAAAATACTTTACTTTGTCCGCATTAGTAAATATACATATAGATAATAATGTTTGAAATTCTAAGTAAAGTTTCTTAACAATATTATTAATAAAATTTACCTTATATAATTAAATTAAAATGCTTTACATTGCTAACATTTGATAGAAATACCTATAAATGATAATGTTTAAAATTAAAAATCTAATCCTGGCAATATAACATGTAAATATAAATTAGTAAGCAAATTTAAATGAAATCTGACATACATATGTAAAATATTCAAACTGGAAGCTAATAACAAAACAAATATTTACTTACAAAAATATTGTCATATATATGATCAGGTGTTACTGTGTAATCATGTGTGTAAAGGAGTCTAATTATCCAAATCAACTACAAAATGTCCTTATTCATATACAAAAATATTTTGTACAAAGAAAACAAAGTATTCACAACATTTAAATACAAATATCTTTATACATGATGTCTTCATTCACAAGCCATTGACCTGCAATGTATATGTCTGCAAACAAATATCTTTATTCATAGTACACTATAATTATAGTATGTAGACTAAGTTAGAAACCAAAGCATTAATTACTATCAACTCAGCCTACTAATTGGTCTATGCTAATATTTACAAAACTTTACTTTTCTGTAATGAAAGATCTGATTAAGATAAAAAAATAAAGAAACAGCCTAACTAGTTAATACCTTCCTTGAGCTTCATGTTCTTCTCTTATATATATCATGTCCATCTCTTTTGTTGAGTTCGTTCAGTAAACCATGGTAAACCAGAGAGGATAAAAGCAAGAAAAAAAAAGAAGAAAAATTCAACTTGAATTCAAACTAAAAACAGCCAATCTCAAGACAGTTTTAGCTCCAGGTTTCAAAATAAAAAAATCAGTGCTTCTTTCTGTCCAAAGGGATTTTCGGTGAGTAAACAAAGGTTTTTCTTTTAAAAGTTTAAGTTAATTAAATAAGTTCATGAATCTTTAACAGTATAGTTTGTATGTGCTTCATATTTGGATATGAATCTGTGTGTATATCTGTCACTCTGCATATGGTTCTACTCTGTTATGAATTACAGTGGTAAATGATCATTCAAATTTGAATTTTATCCAACTGAATTGTTGTAAAGATTTCATTTTTAAATCAAACTGGAGATATAGACTTAGATTAAGATTTTTAGAAGATGTTTAAACCATCTTTGAAAAAAATAACATCAGTAATACTATTCTACAGGAAATCCATCAATAGATTGATAATTCAATTATTTTAAAAATCTAATTCAAGTTTATAACTTGAATGCTTAGTGAAAATTATGATTTTTAAAACGAAAATGAGAATTTTTAAATTTGTATTTAAAGTGCAGTTTGTTTATAAACAAAATTTACATTTTTGCGAATATCTGATTTTTGATCCAATTTAATTTATTGAAACTTGAATCAAAGCAAATACAATCATCCATGATCTCAAGAAAAATGTGAGATAATTTTTCTATTTCGTGGATTAAGAGAACGAGGCCATCTTAAGGTTTTGGGAGAGTTTTTGCAATTGAAGTTAACGGAGCGTGTGCATCTTCGTTGCGCGATCGAGTGGTGCGAGACGTTGGGGGTTGGTGGGTTATCGACTTGTCGTCGTGTGGGCAAGGGCTAGGGTGTTGCCGGTGGCTGGAGCGGTAGCGGCGTGACGTTTTGTCGAGGAGGTTAGTTACGGTTTTTCGGCCGTATGCCTAAATTTTCGATTCGAATTTCTATAGATGAACTGAGTTTAGATTTCGAGTTTGGGGGTAATTTCTGAGTTGTGGATGATGTTGGTGGTAGCTGGAGATCGGTCGTGCCGCTGCGCACGTGTACGGCACGGTGATCGTGTCAGTGGCGATTGTCGGCAATTGACCCAAGCCGTGCTCGTGTAGTTTTGGGGTTTGCTTCGGGTTTTATCGTGTTCGAGAGTGAGTGATTCTAATGCTAAAATTAAGTTTAGCTTAACTTAAACTAACTACAGAAAAAAGAAGAAGAAGAAGATGTTACAGGGAAGACTCGGGAAAGGGAAGTGGTAACTCGAAGTGTTGCACGAGTTTTTCCAAGGCAGTTCTCGGGTTTTGGTTAACTGCAGTAGTGTGCTTTTTTTGTACGTTAAGTAACAGTTTTCCAACAAAACCGTAAACACTGCAAAATTTAATAATATTTAACAATTTAAGTTAAAAACTTAGATACAAATTTAAATTATTTTAATCAATACTTTAAAGTGTGTTAAACTCTTTATTATTATTGTTTTTAGGTAATTAATATAAGATGAGTATAAAACTTATTAACATATAAGTCTGTAAGAAGTAATAAATTGAAAAAAAGAAGTTAAAGAAGTTTTCTTTAAAATGTTAATTAAGTTGAAAGATTTATATTAATTAATTGTTTTTAGAAAATAATAAAGAATGATTAACTTTTTAATTTTAATTAGAGTTTGGAATTATGTAACTATTGAGGGATAAATAAATAGTAATTAACTACTTAAGTAACTAATCAATGATTAGTAGTTAAGTAATTAAGTATAATTAGTGATGGACTATAAGTAATTAATAAATTGTAATCAACTAATTAAGTTAATTAATGAATGATTAATAGTTAATTAATTAAGTAATTTAACCAAGAATTAATTATTGGTTAATTAAGTAATTAGTAGTTAATAAATAAGTAATTAAGTTTCATTCGTTAATAATTAAGGTTATTAAGTAATGAATAATGAATAGTTCATTAAGTAATTAAAGTTAAATCACTTGATTAAGGAAGTAATTAATTAATAGTGTGAAATAAAATAATAAAGTAATTAAGACTTAATAATTAATTAAGAAATGATTAATTAAACAATTTGAAAGGAGGTAAGTAATTAACTGTTAATTAATGATTAAAAGTAATCGACTCTCAGGTAATTAATTTAAATTGAATTAATTACAAATGAGATTTTAAATTGATTGCTTATGGATTGTTGTGTAAGTAGAATATCTGATTGTGATATTTATTTGATGATATTCTGTGGTGCTTTGTGATATGCTATGTTATATCTATGATGATTGTGTATGATTCATCTGTGATAATGCTATGTTAATTCAATTGTTGAATTTAAATTATTTAAACCGTTTAAGTTAATTAGGCAACTTGGCCTTTAAAGTGGCGTTTGGATTTCGATGAGACTGGGATCGGGTGTCATTTATGTTATCCGAAAAACCACATCGATCCAATTTAAACGATAGGTCGTGAAATCTGATATGAAGATTGAGATGGTGGTTCAGAATGCAAGGGTTATCGTCGTTGACTCTGAGGGTGATTCCAGAATGAGTGTGACGAGATAATGCTTTCGGTTTCGTTCAAACCCGGAACGAACTTGTATGGATTGAATGCTTTCAGCACATCGTCAGGCGGACGATGAGCATTCTAAGAAATATGTCATGTAAAGGTAATCGCAGCCTCAAGCCTCATCAACCGGGAATGGCTAAAACAGGGGAGGTGCTGCAAGGTTAGGTGGGTCATGCCCAAGAAGGACGAGATATTCCCCTGTCTAGATGTCCCTTTATTTCGGCTGTGTGGCGGTTGCTAGCTACAACTATGGGGTTATCTTGTTCGGAATGTTCAGTAAGGAATGGTTCTGGCCTTGTGTTGTAGAGGGTCGGGAGTGATCTTCGGTACGGTGATCTAGGCCCCGTACTGTGACGGGCGGTACCCTAGTAGCCTTGCCATTGTTGGAAATCCAGTTTTTCCTACGAGACCCTACGGTTTTGATTTGTATTACCCACTTTCGTGGTTAGTAGATGGATTTAATAGATGTAATAATTTCAGCTATTTTCTATTTATTTGAAAACCCTAGACACTATTATAATATCACTGGATTACCTATGAAATATTTTGGTTAGCGTAAGGTAAAAACTTATCCGTATTTATTTGTGGGGAGTCTTACGTGATACCTTTATTTTCAAATATTTTTCAAAGTTAAACAACTTTAAACCGTTTACTCATACCAGACCCATGTCTGACCCGGAGTTTATATTATTTTTTTCATAAACTCTTGGGTACTCAAATTTTTATGAGTAGCCAAGTGATAGGTTTCGGACTTTGATTTCTGGAGAGCTTGGAGCAGGGTTCCAGACGTATGTAGATATCTATCTAGTTCCGCTGTGTCAGTAGTTGATGTATGATGTACCTATGATGTATGTAGTGACTGATGTATGTACGACTGTCATATGTATTGATATTGTACAACTCTGATATATGTAAAACTATGTAATAGTTATGTGATATATTATATTTTGTTCCGTTCCGCTGTGAGATTCTAATGTTGTTGTTTCTTTCTTCTATTCTTTTCTATTTCTATCCCTTTCTTTCTTAATGATGATATGTCTTTCTGGTAGTAGAAGGGCGGGTCGTCACAACATAAGTGTTATATTCACTTTATTCTCAAATTCTTTAGTCCAAGTCATATCCTGAACTAAGTAATACTTTGAAAATTTACAAGTGTCCATCTACATCCAGAAGGAGATAATTTCTCAAGGGTCATTTCTGCAATTCGTGCCACCCCATTTGAGGCTGTGTAGTTAATGCCCCGCCATTACCCCGCTATAACCCCACAATGTCTCATAGCGGATTTCTACCGCAACAATTTTTCCATATAGCCCTAAAATATAGCCTTTCTGCTTTCATCCCCGCTATATCCCGTTATTCCCGCTATATTTTGCTATTTCCGCTATATCTTCTTTGATAAAATGAATTAAAAAATTGCATTTATACATTATAAAAATTATGAAACTAATTTATTTGATTTAATTTTTAATATATTTTCAGAAATGAAAATACTCTAATATTCTACTAAATTTAATTATGTTATATATCAGTTTTGCGTTTATTTAAAGTATATTCGCACATGTTTTTTGTTTAAAATCATTTATGTATTAATTATAATTCAATTAAATGATAATTTTTCATTTAGTTACCATTTATATATTTGTAAAAACATTAAGTATGATTTTTATATGCTATTTTAGAGTTATCCGCTATATCCGGCTATATCCTCGCTGTATCCCCGCTATGACTTTTTGCACCTCCACCGCTTTGAATCTACCGAGCGCTTTAACTGCACAAAGTTGAGGATAGGGACATCAGATCCCTTATAATTGATGAATGGTTATCGCTGTTTAGGATGTTAAAAGAAGGTCTCAACATTGAGCTTCTAGGAAGCACTGTACCACTAAGAAATGTGGCGGAACAAGACAGCGGTACTAATAGCACTATCGTGCCCTGAGTCGAAGGGGCTTAGAACGATGCCGTAGAGGGCGAAGTTAGAGGTGTTGAAACTAACAGGCCTGGCAATGCTAATGTAGGTCTGGGCAATGTGCCTGTGGTTGAACCACCACAAGTCGCATAATCTCACATGCTAGAAAGGAGAGGTAAAACGCTCGCATGTAATCTTCATAGGAGAAAAACCGCTACAGACCTCAAGTTTGTAATTGCCTCTGTTGAAGAAGAGTCTTCTCCTCGATATTTAGAAAGCTCAATGGAAGTGTTATCGAATCTTCTGATCCCTGATGATACATGACTTATGACTTCCCCAACATCAATATTGTAGGGCTTAGTACTCCCAATAGGAGTGATTATGACATTCCTCCCACTAGCAAAGGGGAGAACACTCCTACGAGTAAGTCCGCAACAACTGGTCCGTCGGGGGGACACTAAGACACTCATAATCATGTGCATTTCACTACTCGATTTTGTCTATCTTTTGTTTGATGGCCACTTATACGCTCTTGTTTGGTTTGCACGTGCAATGTCTCAATCCCATGCTTTTCAATCTCTTAAGGAGCTCATCAGCACAGTACAGATCAATTCGCGGTCCAGAATTGGATAAACGTAGAGAGAGAGATGACGGATAAGAAGGAAGTCGTCATTCAGAGGATTCTAAATCTTCTAAACATAAGTCCCAATCTTAATCGTCTCATTAGGAAGTTCAACCCAATCTTCCTGTACATAGCGGCGGTCGGACTTCTTTCCATGCTTTCCAAATTGCTGTACCGCCTAAGCAATCCTCTAGTTCATCTAGTTCTGGACGGTCCCACGACCGTAGTTCGAGCAAACACCCAATTGTTACATTTGATCCTTCTTTTCTTACTGCAGTTCCTGAAGCTTCCATGGTAGAAAAGTTGGTCGAACTTAAGGTCAATTTCCTAAAAAATTCTTCGATGGGTTTTGGTTGCTTCCATTCATTCTTTTTCATGGAGCACTAAAGCGAGTTCCCTTGCATGAATCAATGATGTTTTTGTGCAACACAAAGCATTCCAGCATCAAGCCAAAAAAATCTCCGAGGTGTTTATCAAGAGACAACATGAAATCGATCATCATAAACTAGAGCCGATCCATGATAAAGACATAATTAAACATCAAGAAAATGAGATATCGAGTTGATAGCAAAGCTAACCGCAGAAGAAAAGCGTGCCTAAGAAACATTTGAGGCGGTTAGTCATTTATAAGCGACTCACAAAAAGGAACTAGATGCTGCCCTCAACCGCAGCGGTGTGCTTGCTTTGGAAAAAGATACACTGCAAAAAGGAAAAAATATCCTGGCGCAATGTAACATCCCCTATCTAGAGGCCAAAAGCTAAGCGCGGCAGATGTTGTAGTCATCGATAGTATTAACTTTCAGTGACCAAATACAGTAATGTTAATGATATCCATAATATCAGAAGCACATGAACATGAAAAAAAACCATAGATTTCAGAAAACAACATTTCGAATTGCATTTCATATAACATGTTTCATATCTAGATTGCATAATCCCAAACATTTCAAAGGTTCAGATCAAATATAATTATTACAAAGTATACCAAAAAAGACAATGAAGATGCCCCCTTGGTTGAATAGAGTACTAAATATTCATAACTGACTTAATACAACGCAGCGGAAATAAAACAAAACAACTCCTAAATATAGCTAGCATCAGCCTCCTGCCCGTCTCCGAAAGCTTTATTCGTCCACCTACTAAAACATGAAAACCCTCAACCCTCAGCATACTAAAATCAATTTTGAGCACCCGAGAATTTAAGCGGGAAAAAAACTTCGATTTAGACATAAAGCCTTATGTGAATAATGATATACATCTTGATTATTTGATATTAAGTGAGATCACGACGCTTAACGGAATGGGTTTTCCCTCACTAATATCCTTTTAAAACATATCTTTTGCAAATACTAATCCTACAACCAAAACTAGTTAAAATAATAAAGCAATATCATGTAAGCATATAAATCAGGTAATAAATGGACTATCTGTTGAAACACTACAGTTTTGTATAGCTAACTACTAACCTTTGGCTGACACGGGCCTACGCAACAAAATAAACAAATAATCTAACTTTTATTAGATACTTCTCTTTTGGATTGTCTGTCCCTAACTTACTTCTCATATGGTCAACTGATCCTAATGGTTTTGTGGGCTCACCAATAAACTATCCACGCTTTATATATTCCTTTCTATGTGTAACATCATTTTAGTCTTACCCATGACAAAGCTCTACGCATTGGAATTTGGGATAAAATTAGCTATGGGTTAATAGCTAATGTATAGGGCGCGACCGTATACCAGTCCCATCCGGTATTCTAATATTTGAGTCTTTTACTTAGGGTCATCTGCCCATAAAATTTTCCTTGAAAACATTTTCCTCTAAATTGTTTTAAACATTTAAATCATACTTGAACAAGGAAAATGTACTTTATTCTTTACCAAAACCACCTTGCCATGTTATATATACTTTACACAAAAGTTATAAACCTTTGAAAGTACCCCTTCCAAAAATAAGTAAAACCTTAGGCTGAAAGACCAAAACATACTTTCGAAACTATTCTTAATTAACCTTTTGAAGACCTTAAAATACATTTCTTTTGAAAGCTTTAAAACCTTAGACATCCTCTTATCAAAACACAACAAACATACCTTTCGAAACCTTCCACTTAAAATCTTTTGAAAACATTGGGGAACCACCCTTTCAAAACCTTCATTTAAAACCTTTCGAAAGCATTCAAATTCTTTCCTATAAACAAACCTTTCGAATGCATTTGGTTCAAGTAAAACATGTGGAATAACCCTTCAAAACCATTTAAAACCATTCCTTTCGAAACTAGTTGGTTTTAACTTTCAATGGCACAAAGGATCATTAGCAAGTCAAAGGCACTCTTTTGAAAGCTACTTCCTAAGTAAAGAATTGATGATGTTGAATCCAACCCTTCAAAAGCATTGGAGAAGCGGTTGAGTTTTAAAATAAAGTATCCCATTCGAAACCATTGGCTTTGAAAGGTGGAAAGCGACAGCAAAGGGTTTCGACCCTCTTCGAAAGCGTTTACTTAAAACAAAGGCACAACCTCTTTCGAAACTATTCCTTTAAAATAATTTGACCTAATAACAAACTTACCAAGTCGAAAGCATTCTTTTTGAAGGCAAAGTAGGTGCATTTTCATTTGAACACTAAGTAAGGCACCGACCCAAATAGAACCCCATGTTACGACTATATAGCTTCCGCCTATGTCCAATTTGCTGCATGCCAAGTCTTTGATACCATGCACATTAATTTCGATGGTGATGGAGGCGAAGGAACTTAGTCGAAAGCTAGGTGCCGAAAGCGATAAACATGTAAAAAACTTGTAAAATCTGATTTTTTAACTTTTTAAAATCAATTCTTCTCAACTACCCTGCCTTGTTTGTCAAAATATGATTGGTTTCTAATTTATTTTCTAAAAGTACTACCAAAATTTCAAAAATAAACAATTTGAATTATTTACAAAATGCCTTTCTCCTTTTATAAATATATAAAACATTTAAGTTTCATACGTTAGATAATTTTATATATCTATTAAAACACTTAGGAAAAGTTTATAAAAATTTCACTAAATCATTTTTAATATGTTGTCTAACATATATTAATTTTTGACCCAAAACATACATATACTAGGCATATTTAATTTTAAACTCAAATAACCATTTTCTTCACTCGAAAATTAATATTAAATCCACATTAATTCAGAAAATTATGAAAATTGAAGTCCATCTCTATAATATCATTTTTGATCTTATACTAAAACGCAAGGCATTTGGAAATCAATTAATAGGGTTTTCACATTAAAACATATCATAAAATCTATACGAGCTAGCATAAATCATCAACAAGAATATATATAAATATATATATATATATATATATATCCATTTTAACATGAAAAACATGGCAAAACATTTGCAAGTTAGCTCAGATTTAATCTAAAAATTAAATCAATTAAAAACATGAGATGTAGTTATTATTCACCTTAGCTTGAGATTAAGGAGTTGAGATTTGATCTTTGATTAAGTTGTTTAAGCTTCTTCCCCTTGATTTTAGCTATATCTTCTTCTTGCTTTCCTAATGATGGCCGGCCTCTTATATTTTGTTTATGAAAATGAACGTGTAAATGAATGTATGTGAGGGTTTAGGGTATAAGGCTATTACTTATTCCTATATTGCTCTTGTCAACTTACACTTACTTAATTCATTTTAATTCTCTTAGTTTATTTGTTCAATGGGCACGGCAACCCTTCTATTAATTCCAAATCTCAATCCCCTGATCATTATATAATTTTATTTTATTTAACTAATTAAATATCCTTAATAATGTTACATAAAATTAGGGTCGTATGGACTCCCCTTCTTAAAGAATATCATTCTTGAAATTACGATAAGGTACTCAACAAACCAAACATAAAAGTAAAACAAACCATCAAACAAATTCGGATAAGCATCTCCGATTCTGCTCTCAGTCTCCCAAGTACAGTCTCTCTCATCGTCGCTCCACTAGATTTTAACTAACCTGAATGTCTTTTTCCTTAGCCTCTTTTCATCTCTCATGACTATATGAACTGGCTTTCTAACTATAGTCAAATTCGGCTCTACAGCTAAGTCCTCTAACACAATCAATGCTATAGTAGTCCGCGGGTCTCGAACACGCTTTATTAGGTGAGAAAAATGAAAAACATCATGGACTCATGCCAAACGTTCGGTAACTCTACTTTTTATGCTAGTTTCCCGATCCTTTTTATAATAGGAAATGGTCCTACAAATCTCGATGCCAATTTTCTTGACTTCCCGAATCGAATTACATCTTTCATCGGTGATACCTTAATGAAAAAATGATCTCTAACAGAGAACTCTAATTCTTTCCATCTTCTATCAGCATAACCCTTTTGTCCAGACTGAGATTCTTTCATCCTAGCTCGAATCAACTCAATCTTCTCTGCAGCTTCCCTAACTAAATCCGGACCAAGAACTAACCTATCCTTATTCTCTAACCAACAAACTGGAGATTTGCATGGCCTTCCATACAAAGCTTCAAATGGTGCTATCCCTATATAAGCCTAATAACTGTTATTATACAAAAACTCGACTAAGTGTAGATGGTCTTCCCACGATCCCCCAAAACCTAGCACACATGCTGGCAACAAGTTTTCTAAGACTTTGTTAACTCTTTATGTTTGCCCATCACTCTGTGAATGGTAAGCGATACTCATCTTGAGCTTGGTACCTAAAGTATCATGTAGACTCTTTTAGAAATCACTAGTGAATAAGGAATCTCTATCACTTACTATGCTACTAGAGATTCCATGAAATCTAACTGTATTCTTCATAAACATTTAGCTAAAATAGGTGTTGTCCTAGTTGACTTAACTGGAATGAAATGGGCACTTTTAGTCAATCTACCCATTGTGACCCATATATTTTCATTTCCTCGATTAGATCTTGGCAACCCATCTGTAAATTCCATAGAAATAGAATCCTACTTTCATACTGGAGTATCTAATGGCTGAAATAACCCACTTGGCTTCTGATGTTTAGTATTTACCTGTTAACAGTTTAAATACTGCTTCACCCTTAAGCCTATATCTCTCTTTATACCTTCCTAGATGAAACTCTTCTTCATATCCTGATACATCTTAGTTCCTCCTGGAAGAATGGTGAACTTAGAATGATGACATTCCTCAAGAACTTCCTTTCAAATGCTTCCTACATTCGGAACACACAACCTTTCTTTCTTTCTCAACCGCCTATTCTAGTCAAGACTGATATCTTTTAAGTCATCGCTCTCAGTTCCATCCCTTAACTTCCTAATCTGTTCAACTAATAACGGATCTTCCTTCTACTTAGAAGCAATCTTTTTGATCATAACTGGTCGAACTTCTAAACATGATAACACTACGGTTACTCCACTAGATCCAGCTTCAGATCCCCATTGTAATTGTGATAACCCGGATTTTTGGGAATCTGATGATTGGTAACTAACAGATTTTTACTATTGAAAATACTGATGTATAAGTTGAACCAATAAAATTATGATTATTAATAATATCTGGATATAAATATTAATTTCATAATCTCCTGATATAATTATTCAAATTGGAAAAATTTATCTTTTCAAAAACAAAAAAATATGTATTTGTTTATGTGTATATCTATAAGTAGATTGTAAATGGAATTTGGACTTGAAATTCAAAAATAAATATCTTAAATATAAACTTGATTTAAAAACTCTATAGATAAATATTTATTTATTTAAGGATATAATAGCTTTAGTTGAAGAAGATTTAATAAAAGGTTTAAATACCTCTTTTAAATTTATACAAGATATAAATATGGTTTGTAAATATATATATTAACGCAAAACACATAAAACTAAATATAATAAAATGTAAATATATATATAACTAAATGATAAATATAATATAAAATTAATATTAAAACATATAAAAGACATAAGACATGCATATTTACAAGTGTAAGTTAATTTTATCATCAATTTAACATTTATAAGAATAATAACATGCATAATAAACAAGTGTCATTAGTTTCACTTATTTTTAAATAATAATTAAAATAAAAACAAGGTTATATATATCACTACTTCCTCTCTATTCTTATTTTCTTCTATTCAAACCAAAAACTTAGCAAACTAAAGAAATTTAAAACCTGAAATGAAAATCAAAACAACAATCTTCCACAAATCTCAGTCAGATCATCTCAGCCAAAAATTCAAACTCAACATAAAGTTTTCAAGATCAAACATCAAAGCAAAGTTTAAGATCAAGATTAGTTTCTAGTTGCAAGGATTCAAGAGAAAATAATTTTCCAGTTTTCAAAGTTCAAATACAACTTCCAGTTTCAAAAATATCATCCTCTGTTCTCTGTTTTCTTCAAAACTGGTGAGTAAACATCATTTTCTCGACCCAAACTTTGTTATATCACTGTGCATGTAATGATTTATGGTAGTATTAACATGAAAATGTCTTGCATGGATGAAATGGTTGTTTGCCTGGTAGATAAGTTTGAAGCTGCTATGTATGAATATTTACATGACTGTGAATATAAATCTGGTCTCTAATTTTTGTTTTAACAGAACCAATAATCACTCAAAAATTCAATTGCTCTTCATTAAATCAATTGTCAGATATAATGTATAAAGGGAACTTGTTTGTATGAGTATGATGCCTTTTTAAAAAAATAATTTCAAATGAAATTATGAAGTAATTCTTTGAGAAAATTTAAATGTACAGTAAGAACAAATATATATTAGGAAATTCGACTATTTTAATTTCAAGTTTCACATATATAATCTGAATCGTACTTTAAAATGATGATTTTTAGGGGATATTAGGATTTTTAAGTATGTATTTATAGAGAATTGGTGAGTTGATCAGAAACGAGACTTTGCTCGAATACCGGCGATCGGAGAGTGGGGTTGAGTCGTGCTCGTTGCTGGAGGTAGCTGGGTGTCTGGGATTGGGGAAAAATGGCATGGGATTTTTCTTCGACTTGTGCTGGCCAGGCAAGGCAGTCGTAGGGTTTGGGGGTGTGTTGCTGATGAGCTCATCTCGTAAGCAATGGCGGGGATTGAGGAGTTTTTGAGGAGTGCACGCTAGGGGGAATAGATGCAAAAGGTTACGACGATTCTTTTTGGCACAGCCTAAGAGTGTTCGATGGTATGGCTTGATGGAGCGAAGCGTTCTGGGTGGAGGTGCGTGGTCCAGATCAGGAGAGGTTGCTCAAAACTCGAATGACAGAATCTTGATGAGTTCCAGGTGGTTGGAGTGATAAGGGAGATCGTGGGAGATGTAGGGGGATGATCGGCAACATGGTGGATGGTCGTAGCGCGGTGTGCACGTTTATGTGCACATCGGTGTGCACATATGTTGACTGGAGCGAAGATCTAAAGGAAGAGAAGAAGTTAGGGATGGGGTATCGGGTTTTTAGGCTTGTGGGCTAGAGCATTGTTTTTTTAAGAATATGTAAGGGAAGAAAGGAATAAATAAAAGAAGAAAAGAAAAGATAAGAATAAAAGAACAGGAAAGAGGTTGGGCCGAGAAAACTGGGACAGGAAAATTATAAGTAAAAAAATAAAATAAAAATGAAGTAAAGATAAGTAGAAGAAAGAGAAAAGGAAATAAGAAGGATTTTGGACTCGGGTTTTCTTTTGGTAAATCAAGTTTAGAAGCAGCGAAAGTAAATTTTGTTCCAAGTTTCAAAGCTAGCGTTATAAAGTTTTTCTTAAACTAGTTTCAAAACTTAAATTTTAAATTCAAAAGTATTTTTTAATTTAAGTTGTTTGATTTGAATACTTATATATATTAGGTGAATTAATTTGAAAAATCCCTAAGTTGTTGGTTAACAAAAATAAATGTTCTTAGGCTTTTAATTAATTAAAAGGTCTCAAGTAATTTTGTATGTCAATAGTAACTTTCAAGCATTTAATTTAAAAGATCCAAATGGTAAATAAGTGGTTAATTAATATAAATGGTTTATCTTAATTAACTAAGGTCTTAATAAATTGAAGGGTAATTAATATGATTAATTAAAGGTTAAATAATTTGTGTAAGTAATTAGGATAATTGCTTAATGTAATTAATTAAAGGATAATTACATAATGTAATTAATTCAGGATCATTAATTAATGTAATTAATTATAGTATAATTAATTAATGTAAGGAATTAAAGGGTTTATTTTGTTAGTGTGATTAATCAAGGGTTAATTTATTTATTCATTAATTAATTTAAGGATTAATTAATGTGATTAATTAAGGGACAATTAATCGATGTAAGTAATTGAGGATAATCATTTAAGATAGATATTTATGGTTAATTAATTAACTTCGTTAATTAATTAAAATGATAATAAATAGTTTGTAATTAATTAGTGTTAATTAAGCAGGGTTGGGTGATTAATTCATAGGTTATTAATTTAATTAAATAATTATAATCAGATGATTAATTAATCTTGCTTATGAATGATTGGATTATATTGAATGCCTTGAATTGTTTGATATCTCTGATGGTGATTTTCTGTGATATGAGATGTTTGGATTGAACTGTGACAATATGGGTTTTTATCGGTGATGAATTGCTTGTAAATTGACATCCTGTGTTTAAAAATTGAATTGTATTCACTTAAACAACTTGGATATAAGATGACATTGGATTCGAAGAGACTAGGGTCAGGTATCAACAAATACCCGGAACCACTTCGATTAGTAACTACAATAGTTCTTTATAAATTTTGGGTTGTAAAATCAAACAGGCTGGAAGGAAATAAATGAAGCAACATGATCATTTAAGCTGAGTAACAATTCTTAGACATAACTTTGTGAAATAGATATTGATTATGACAAGATAAAAACTCGTAGATAGGTACGAGTTACCATGGTCTACAACTATGTTTTATAGCTTAGTATTTCAATTTATATGGGTTTACTCACGCTGATTTCCAGCCTCACCCGGGTGTTACTTTATTGTAATGCTCGGGTCATAACGAGTATTATAGATTTTCTAGTTAGGATGTTCTGGAGCTCAGGTGGCGGGCTATATGGCAGGGACGTATGGAGTATAATTTGTATTTTGGGACAAGTTAATTATAACTGTCCAGTTTATGTGTGTATGGTTGAACTCTTATGTATTGTATGTAAATTAACAGATACAGCTTTCTTTGTATAAATACTATTATGTGATATTATATTTTGATCTAGTGCGAATGTAAGATTTTGTTGTTTTGTTTTCTGTTTCTTCTTCTACCTTTTTCATCTTTTCCCTAACAATCTGGGATATCCGGCATTCGATTACTCCGCCATCTACAGTGAACTTATTAGTGTCGAATTTTCGAGGTCGAAAATTTTAGGTCGTTACAGTTAGTATCAGAGCTGAAGGTTAAGCGGGAACCTTGGCTTTGGAAGGTTTACTTATTAAGGATAGGGCCAGTAGTACCCTAGGATGAGTTGAGTGTTATATATATATATATATGAGGGCATACTTGTTATTTTCTTATATAAAGATTTTAAACTGGCTTTAAAATTAGTTTTTATATAAGCTTATATTTGAAATAAAGCAATAATTTTTCTAAGTATCATATATATATATATATATATATTAGATAATTGGTTGATGGTTATTGAAATTAAATATATTAATAAGATTTAAGTGGTAATATATATATATATATATAACCAAATAGGAAATTGATAATATGAATTAGGTAAGCTAAAAAGGGATTCAAAACCAGAAAATAAAATCCTGAAATTTGTAGAAGCGTTTTGAGAATGTTAAATCAAGCTACTCTGATTTAATTTTCCAATAAATTGTGAGATAATATATAGTGAATTGGTTTCCAGATATGATAATTTTGGTTATTATCTTAAACATTTGTTGTATCTTAATAAAGGGATGTTTACTTTTAAAATAAATAATGATAAAGCAGAATGAAATGTTTTAAGGAAGTAACAAATTAGTTAAGTATGACTTGTAACTTGGAAGGGATTTAAATTGTAAAGTTTTAAATCTAAGTCCAGAAAATTTAAATTGTTTTAAAGTGTTAAAAAGAGATATTAAATAATATTTATAGATGTAGAAATCTAATTTTAAAACAAGAGTTGTTTTAAATTTTTTAAAAGGAATTTGTTTTGAAATTAAAAACCAAGCACGGTTTAAAATTTAAAGTATGACTTGAAGTGCAAAAGAAATAAATATGTATATATGTGTGGATATACATAATATTAATGTTGATTGGAAGTAAACATTAAGTGTTCAGTTTTGAATTTTCCCTGAAATGTGATAAGTTTTTGAGCTTCTAAGTAGGAAAGGATATTGATAAGAAGTTTAAAATTGAAATGGAGAATAGAAATTGAGTAAGGTTGACTGGGTTAAGTAGATTTAATTTAACTTAGGGAAGTTAAATAAGTTTAACAAACAACCTGAATTTGAAATTTCAAGATGAAATTGAGATTTAGCTTAGGGAAGTTAAACGGTTGGTTGAATAGAGTTATGTGTGATCTCAAAACAAGTTTGAGTTCTGAAAATTGATAATAGATGCTATTGATGAATGTTTTAAATAATTTGGATGCTTATTACTTTGATATATCCTACTATCATCCTGTTGCTATTAATAATCTATGGAACTATGAATTGGATTATTTTAATTGAATTAAGAAGTAGATTGAAATAATATATCAATTACTGAAATTAAATAGAAATAAAACTTTAATTTGAAATTATTTAAATGATTTTGATTTTAAGAAATACGGGTTGAGCATATGGTGATGGAATCATTTTGAACTTAAGATTTAAATGTTAAAAATGAACTTGCAAACTGAAAATTTCTTAAGAATTGGTTTCGAAGTTAAAATTGGGCAATATGTTGGATTTCAAAGATTAAATTTTTTAAAAAGTTTTGAACTCTTATTTGAACTTTGAAATAAGTTTATTAAAGGTAATTTAAAATGGAATTTTGAAATTTGGACTCAGAATTAATTTTTTTAAAGATTTAGGTTGTTAAATTAAAAATAAAGCTTAATTTGATTTAAAGATTGAGATAAATTCAAATGGAAAATTTTAATTGAATTAATTGGAAGTGAATTGAAGTTGAATGAGTTTAAATTCAAATGGGAAATTGATTTGAATTTGGGATAGAAATTGAACTATTCAAATTGAATCAATTTAATGGGTTGGAAAATTGACTGGAAGTGGAGATTGGAAAATTGAACCAGTTTGACTCTGAAACTATTTTCAAATAAATATAAAATGTTTTAAATGTATTTTTCCTAGCTATTTACTATACAACCTTTCTTTTTAAAACCCAAACTATCTTATACTTATTATTTTACATCTTTTTGATAAACAAATCATTATTTTACAATTATTTTGCAACTATCTAACTATTCCACAACTATTTAACTACTTTACCACTATTTTATAATTACTTAACTATTTTACTGTTATTTACAACAAATAACTATTTTACAACTACTTATCTATTTTAAAATTTTCAAGCTATTTTCTAAATTCAAGTGATCAAAGCGCAAACTGATTATAATTAAACAACAAGTGAGATATGAATAGAAGTAATAACCCAAATGGAAACTGAAACAATTATGAATAAGTAAATGGAATCAAAATGAAGATGAATAAAAAGAAAATTGATTTAGATAATAATCAATGAAGGTAAATACGCAAGATGTATGTATATCATTCTATTCACATAATGATTTGATCCAGATTTTAAGCACAGAATTTAGAGAAAGTATATCGATCCGAGTTAGGATTTTTCACTCGACTTTCGATGGCGAACATTGGATATGGATTTTTGATTGATTTTGGAAATTCCCTATGATATTTACGTCATTGCAAGAAGAATGACGGTTTCTAATCAAGAAACTAGATCTGAGTCTGCACTAGGAAGTCGGATGGACGATACTAGTTCGAAAATTGTGTGATCGAGTGAGCGGTCAGACTTGATATTGCGTATGGATGGTATATGTACATCGTACGTGCTTAAATGTAATTGATATTGAAATTTTGAAATAAATGAAAAATGATTTTTGGGAAGAAAAGTATATTTTAAGAAATATATATGAATAAAAGTGGAAGTTGGATATCTTTATAATTGAAATTCACTTTATAAAAAGTAAAGTTGTAATGCCCCACCTCTATACCCACGCTAGCCAAGGACACTACGGGGTAATGCCGTCAACTAGCACGGAGAATAAGGCTGTTGAGGAGCGACCATCCATGTAATTACTTAGTGCGAGCATCGATATGTCAGATAGTATAACATGCATTTTCCTTCCAAGAGGGAATCTAACATACCGATACAAACTCAAAACTACTACACAGTGGCTATATATATTATTTAGAAACAGACATAGAAATAAACGTAACATAAATCAGTCACAGATATCCATATCATAAAGGCGGAAGTAGATATGAATATAACACATGAAAGTGTTCATAAGAGTAGTGGCCATACAAGATCCACTATATCACAAAAAGAATAGATACAAGTGCTAGATAAAAGAATAAGTATACATAAAAGAGTCTCTATCTCGAATGTATACAACACAAAAACTACTAATCTAAAGTAGTTAGTCAAAAATCAGGCGATGGACCCTGGTAAGAAGTCAAGTAGAAGCACCTGTAATATCTCGGTCTGACCCGAGTATTATTTAAGAAGAAAATAATAAACGAACCAGTCTAGCTATAAATATCAGATAAAATGAGATAGGATAATAGATGCGATTAAAACATATGATAACGGAATTGTCATACTATATAAAGTATACATCAACAAACCACAAAAATCATACAATATCACAAGAAATCTCAAAGCACTAAAAAGAACGTCATATTCTTTATTTTATTCACCAAACCACAATTATTGACGATCATATCAATGCCAATCGGAAAAGTTAGTGAAACACAAATTCACTAATGCACAAAAATTGATAAAGCTTAACAATGCCAATCACGAAAATTGGTGAAACACAAATTCTAGAAATCGATCAATAGAAATCCAGAAATCAAAAAAAGGGGAAAGAGGCCTATCACTAGAACGGGAGCATGAAAACTCACCAACACGTGTATCACAAATCAGAAAGCTATTCCATGGTTGCTAACCATTAATTTTTTTAGCCGAGGCTCCACTAAAACGGCCAGAAGACCATGAGCCGAAGCTCCATTAAAACGGCCCGAAGACCATGAGCCGAAGCTCCACTAAAACGGACCGAAGACCACGGGTCGCTACCCCACCAAGCCGCGCACATCGCTAATCTAAATCAAAAAATGATCATCAATGATCGATAAGGGTAAATTACACTAAGCTAGTAAATAATTGAGTTTAACTTCATGTCCCATAACCACTAGCTTAACTTAATTATTTACGAACAAATTGAAGACTTCCACTCGAGGTTAAGTGTAAATTACACTAAGCTAGTAAATATATGAGTTTAGCTTCATGTCACATAACTACGAGCTTGACTTAAATATTTACGAAAAAATTGTAGATCTCCACTCGAAAAATTATTACAAGAGATTCAATCGAACAATCCCAAGAATTAACTGACGAAGTAAACGCAAGCATTTCAAACCACTTGTTTTACTAAGCCGTTTAATTAGATTTCTCATACAAATGAGGTAAAGGTTTGTATATACTAATAGATTGGAAAACGGTTTAAGAAATGAGCTTTGTAATAAAATAGTGTTGAAATCGTTTTGATGAAAGAGTTTTGATATTTAGTACTAGTATAGAAAACCTTTATATTTTTAAAGTGACAAATCACAAAATTGATTGTAGAAACAGTCAATCGTCCAAAATTCACATACGGAGACGTGAATCAAATCCAAAGAAATCGATATCAAATCCATCAAAATGGATATTTCCAAAAATCCCAAAATAGAAGTCATCAAAGTCGAATAACAATTGATACGACAAGTGGGAATAAATATAATCGATTAAATTTGGAAACACAAGAGAAATAGACAAAAATAGGCATAATAGGCATTTAAGAGCAGGTCAGTCGACTGGCTCAATGAGTTCAGTCGACTGACTGCAGGAAACAGAGCCTTCCTGTCTCTGTTATCCGCCTTTGGTACGCCAATTGGCTGCAGCCAGTCGACTGGATTCAAAGTCCAGTCGACTGACTGGAACCTAGGCAGTTTTCTAGCCTATATAATTGATGTGCAATCACATCCAATTCGCGATCGAACGAGCAATGGCGCTTGGGATTTATGCCAATCGGCAACCCGACCCTATAGGCTCTTCGATGCATCGCCACAAACATGTTCAAACAACAAAGCTATGATTTTTGAATATTTGAACTCAAAACACCAAAAATTGGAGTATTCACAAAACCAATCCAAGTCAAAATCAAATGCACAAGAATAAATGTTAGGAATTCATACCTAACAATCAAAGATAATCATAGACTTAGATGTGAGATAAAAATCTCACATTTTTACACAAAAACAAGAAAGGAGAAGCTTGAAAACAAAGGAGGATATTCCACTCTTCAATCCCAACTCAAGGAGCTTGAATTTAAGCTTAAAAGAGAAACATTTCCTAAGTTAGTTTTAGGAATTTCTGAAATTGATAAGAGAATGAGTTGGAGAAGAAGAAGAGAAGGATTACCAAAGCTTCTTCTATTAATTTGGAGTAAGAACTTGAATTTGCAAAGAAGAATAGGGCTTGGAGTTATAATTTCCCATTCCTCTCTCCATTGTTGCCAAAGCTTGAGTATTAGGAAATAGAAATGAAGAGGAGAGGGTTGGGGCTAAGTTGATAAGTGGGTTAATGGGCTGAAACCAAACCAAAGCCCTAAGTGAAAAAAGTTGCAAAATTCCCCTAACTCCAAACATATTGAAGTTTATACTCAAAAAGGTCGCAAACGTCATTTTGAACTCGATGGGGGTGGTCTCGAGTCCTAATTCGACCGTTTGCAAAAAGTAGCTTTTCGGACTATAATCCTACTAACGATGAAATATTTAAATAAAATATTTAAATACCCAATCGTAAAATGTGCGGGTTGTTACAGACTCCCCTCCTTAAAGAAATTGCGTCCTCGCAATATTTATGAATAAAATAACAAGTAACAGCCATAAAAGCATATCAACACAAAAGAAATTTGAAATAAGAAGTTCACCATAAAGAGCACGAAAGAGTAAGTCTGAACGTGTTCGCTCGATGAATTTGCCGGATTCCCAAGAGCAATCCTTAGGATTTGAGGACCATTGAACTTTCACAATAAGTACATCTTTATTTTGGAGGCGCTCAACCTCCGAAAAATGATGCGAATAAAATGATGCTCAAAGGTCAAATAGGCGAAACTTCAATCTCTTCCGCAACACCGAGCTCAAGAATAGGATCAGAGTCTCAAAGGCATTTCCGTAATTGAGAAACATGAAACACGCCATGAATAGCAGAAAATTGAGCTGGTAATAAGAGGCGATAAGCCATGGAACCAATTCGTTCGGTGACGGGATATGGACCAATATATCTAGGTGCTAACTTTCCCAATCGATTGAAACACACAACACCTTTCATAGGTGAAACACGAATAAACACAGAATCTCCCACAAAAAATTCTAATTTCCTTCTTCGGTTATTGGCATAGGATTTTTGTCTACTCTGAGTTTATTTCATCCTATGACGAATAAGGTCAATCTTTTCGGTGGAATCTCGAATAAAAATCTGGATCAAAACTAGCTTCTCACCGGCCACAAGCCAACAAGAAGGAGATCGACATGGCTTTCCATAGAGTGCCTCGAAAGGTTCCGTACTAATACTAGATTGGAAGCTATTATTATAGGAAAACTCAACAAGAGAAATATGATCTTCCCAACTTCCACCAAAATCAAGAACACATGCACGAAGAAGATCTTCAAGAGTTCGATTCAGACGCTCGGTTTGTCCATCGGACTGAGGATGATAAGCGGTGATAAAATGAAGCTTCGTTCCCAAAGCTTTTTGAAGACTCTTCCAAAATCCACTAGTAAACAATGGATCATGATCGCTAACAATAGAAGTAGGAACTCCATGTAATTTAACAATTTCTTTAATAAAGATTTTCGCCAAAAGCGGTACGGTTCGGTTGGACCGAACATGAATAAAATGGGCGGATTTTGTAAGTCTATCAACTATCACCCAAAGACTATCATGACCCGAACGAGTTGTCAAGTCATACAACACTGACCAAGGTTAGCAATATCAAATTTTATCCCAATAATAAAGTCGCTTCATATCCGCGTATATTTTACTACTTCCGGGATGAATGGTGAATTTAGAACGATGAGAATCTTCTAAAATGTCTTTGCGAAGATCACTAATATTTGGCACGATAAGTCTACCAAATTTTCGAATACCGCCACGAGCATCAATATCAAAGTCTTTCAAAACTTCAATATCAATTTTATCCCTAAAATTCTGGTTAAGAAGAGCCAATTCGAGATTTAGCCATTGAGCTTCAATAATGCGGTCAATAAGAGAAGGATGAGCCTCAAGGCTACATAAAACAAGAGATGAACATAAATTGGATTCACGATCTCGAATCTCACAAGTGGATAAAGTCTCGAGATCATTCCGTTTGGATATCATCAAAGAAAACCTCTTGTTACTTACAATTAAGGGCAATGGCAACACGATTTCCCCTTTCGGGATTATACAAAGAATATCGAGATCATAAGTTGCAAGAAACTCAAGCCAACGCTGTTGACGCAAATTAAGTTCCTTTTGAGAAAATAAATATTTCAAAGATTTATGATCGGTATAGAGAACAAATTTCTCTTCCAAAAATATTGATACCAAATTTCTACAAGCGAAAACAATAGCCGTTAGCACTAGATCATGAGTGGCATATCTAGTCTCGGCAGGCTTTAATTGTATAGAAGCATAAATGATAGAACATTATCATTCGCAAGAGATTGGCACCCAAACCAATACAACTAGCATCGGTAGAAACAGTGAAATCTTGGTTCCCTTCGGGAATCACAAGAATAAGAGTACCGGAAAAGAGTTCTTTTAAATAATCTTCTTTCCCGAAAAGCTAAAACTTTCAAAATCACAATTATCTTTATGTAATAATCTTTCTAGGAAAATTTACTTTTTACAAGTCAATTTATTGTGTCAGATTGTCTCATCAAAGCGTTTAGGAAATTCCTATCGATAACGTTGACCAAGTGCATCGACCAGAATTCTTAAAACACTAAATGGGCAATACAATCACAAAATCATCTTCTATATGACCAAAATGTCCCTTAAAAAGTTTTAAGAATATTCTTTGCTTGTTTAAGAACAAAATCCAACTATACTTATAAATAAATCTTATGAAAAAGATTTGTAATTTTTTTCTAAATTGCTATTTTCATCCAAAACCAATAAATACAAGAATGGTCTCAACGAAATATTCATAGAATACTTGATTTATAAAATGGATGAAATAAGCTGGAAAAACTGAATGACATAATAAGTCATTCATAAGAATCATAATGACTGTGGAATGCGGTAAGTGGAATGCTTACTTCCGCAACTCGTAGCAAATGAAAACCGGTGGCAAGGTCGAGCTGAAAAGACCTTAACACCACTCAAAAGATTGCTTAGGTGATAATCCTAAGACAAGCTCAAAAATACAGCCACCAAATTGGAATCGAAATCACAAAGAAAAATAGATATCTGCTTAACAGATTAAGAATGTCGAAGATAGATAATCCACTCGGGACATAGGATATGGACTTCATAATGATTAAGCCAATCCTTTCACAAAAATCAATTTCGAAGCCTAAGTAACGCATAACATGATCACATAAAATAATCTTGACATCAAAACAAAGAAAAGTGTTGCGGATCCACCAACCGGATCGCAATTCTCAAAAAAGTCACCAAGCCCAAAATGTTTTAAAGAAAAAGAATCAACAAGTTTTTTTTGATATAAAATGATAAGATGAATCTGTATCATAAAGAACTAGAATAGGAAGATCATGAAATAAAATAATGCCATCAAGGATTGATTGGAAAATACCTTGACCAAGAAAAGTGTCACTAGGAGCGTTTAGCTTTCCCTGTCTCCTACTTTGAAGTTTAGGACATGCAATAGCGGCAATAAAGGGGTTTCGAGCACTTAATTACATAATGGTCCGTGGAACCACAATTGTAACATTGTTTACGACTAGAGGTTAGAGTCTTTGCTACCGAAGTTTCTTGTTCCCCTTTCTTCTTGCTTTGAAGTTTGGGGCAGGCAGAAATATGATGACCTGAATTTTTGCAATCACGACAAAAGAGTGGCTCCGGACACTCCTTTGCATAGTGGTCCTTAGAATTACAATTGTAGCATCCTTCATAATTAGGGATTGGAGTCTTTGCTACCAAAGTAGCCTGCTTCACTTTCTTATTGGGATAAGGACTTTTGAACTTAATATGCCTCTTCTTGGAAATCCCAATATCACTATCACCTCCTTTACCAACCTCTTCATGTCGAAGAGTAACATCCACAAGTTGATTTAAAGGAACTTCAAGTTTCAAAGGTAGAACCATTTCGGTGTTCTTACTCAAAGCACAGATAAACTCTTGATTCTTTACAAGATCCAAAAGTTGTTGGGCAGACATGAATACGCCATCCAGAGAAGGACTACTGGATTGACCAGCGCTAGGAATGCCAGAACTAACCATTTCTTCTTCTTTAAGAAAGAAAGAAAGAAGAGGAAAAAGGTTATTCTCAGAATGAATACCAAACAAACTTGATTGATAAAACAAGGAATCATAAAGAAAATAGGATCGAACGGGTCCAATGACTTGAATAAAATCCTAAGGCACGACTCCTAAGATGGACTTAGGAGGATGATCCTTGCTAGATTATTCTACATTGTTCCGAAGTTTGGCTCTGATACCAAGCTGTAACGCCCCACCTCTATACCCACGCTAGCCAATGACACTATGGGCTAATGCCGTCAACTAGCACGGAGAATAAGGAAGTTGAGGAGTGACCATCCGTGTAATTGCTTAGTGCGAGCACCGATATGTCAGATAGTATAACATGCATTTTATTTCCAAGAGGGAATCTGACATACCGATACAAACTCGAAACTACTACACAGTGGCTATATATATTCTTCGGAAACAGACATAGAAATAAACATAACATAAATCAGTCACAGATATCCATATCACAAAGGCGGAAACAGATATGAATATAACACATGAAAGTGTTCAGAAGAGTAGTGGTCATACAAGATCCACTATATCACAAAAAGAATAGATATGTGCTAGACAAAAGAATAAGTATACATCAAGGAGTCTCTATCTCGAATGTATACAACACAAAAACTACTAATCTAAAGTAGTTAGTCAAAAATCAGGCGATGGACCCTGATAAGAAGTCAAGTAGAAGCATCTGTAATATCTCGGTCTCACCCGAGCATTATTTAAGAAGAAAATAATAAATGGATCAGTCTAGCTATAAATATCAGATAAAATGAGATAGAATAATAGACGCGATCAAAACATATGATAACGGAATTGTCATACTATATAAAGTATACATCAACAAACCACAAAAATCATACAATATCACAAGAAATCTCAAAGCACTAAAAAGAACGTCATATTCTTTATTTTATTCACCAAACCACAATTATTGACGATCATATCAATGCCAATCGGAAAAGTTAGTGAGACACAAATTCACTAATGCACAAAAATTGATAAAGCTTATCAATGCAAATCATGAAAATTGGTGAAACACAAATTCTAGAAATCGATCAATAGAAATTCAGAAATCACAAAAAGGGGAAAGAGGCCTATCACTAGAACGGGAGCATGAAAACTCACCAACACCTGTATCACAAAACGGAAAGCTATTCCATGGTTGCTAACCATTAATTTTTTCAGCCGAGGCTCCACTAAAACGGCCCGAAGACCATGAGCCGAAGCTCCACTAAAACGGCCCGAAGTCCATGAGCCGAAGCTCCACTAAAACGGCCCGAAGACCATGGGTCGCTACCCCACCAAACCGAAGCTCCACTAAAAATGGGGTTTAGTCTCCCTCGTAGACAAAGAGACATCGCACATTGCTAGTCTAAATCAAAAAATGATCATCAATGATCGATAAGTGTAAATTACACCAAGCTAGTAAATAAATGAGTTTAGCTTCATGTCCCATAACCACTAGCTTAACTTAATTATTTACGAACAAATTGAAGACTTCCGCTCGAGGTTAGGTGTAAATTAC
Source organism: Allium cepa (assembly GCA_030765085.1). NCBI lineage: Eukaryota > Viridiplantae > Streptophyta > Magnoliopsida > Asparagales > Amaryllidaceae > Allium > Allium cepa. Next base: position 563,540,838 of record CM060938.1, read on the forward strand.
ACTAAGCTAGTAAATATGAGTTTAGCTTCATGTCCCAGAACCACTAGCTTAACTTAAATATTTACGAACAAATTGTAGATCTCCACTTGAAAAATTATCACAAGAGATTCAATTGAACAAGTCTAAGAATTAACCGACGAAGTAAACGCAAGCATTTCATACCACTTGTTTTACTAAGCCGTTTAATTAGATTTCTCATACGAATGAGGTAAAGGTTTGTATATACTAATAGATTGGAAAACGGTTTAAGAAATGAGCTTTGTAATAAAATAGTGTTGAAATCGTTTTGATGAAAGAGTTTTGATATTTACTACTAGTGTAGAAAACCTTTATATTTTTAAAGTGACAAATCACAAAAATGATTGTAGAAATAGTCAATCGTCCAAAATTCACATACAAAGATGTGAATCAAATCCAAAGAAATCGATATCAAATCCATCAAAATGGATATTTCCAAAAATCCCAAAATAGAAGTCATCAAAGCCGAATAACAATTGATACGACAAGTGGGAATAAACCATAATCGATTAAATTTGGAAACACAATAGAAATAGACAAAAATTGGCATAATAGGCATTTAAGAGCAGGCCAGTCGACTGGCTCAATGAGTTCAGTCGACTGACTACAGGAAACAGAGCCTTCCTGTCTCTGTTATCTCCCTTTGGTACGCCAATTGGCTACAGCTAGTCGACTGGATTCAAAGTCCAGTCGACTGACTGGAACCTAGGTAGTTTTCTAGCCTATATAATTGATGTGCAATCACATCCAATTCGCGACCGAATGAGTAATGGCGCTAGGGATTTATGCCAATCGGCAACCCGGCCCTATAGGCTCTTCGATGCATCGCCACAAACATGTTCAAACAACAAAGTTATGATTTTTGAATATTTGAACTCAAAACACCAAAGATTGGAATATTCACAAAACCAATCCAAGTCAAAATCAAATGCACATGAATAAGTGTTAGGAATTCATACCTAACAATCAAAGATAATCATAGACTTAGATGTGAGATAAAACTCTCACCTTTTTACACAAAAACAAGGAAGGAGAAGCTTGAAAACAAAGGAGCATCATCCACTCTTCAATCCCAACTCAAGGAGCTTCAATTTAAGCTTAAAAGAGAAACATTTCCTAAGTTAGTTTTAGGAATTTCTGAAATTGATAAGAGAATGAGTTGGAGAAGAAAAAGAGAAGGCTTACAAAGCTTCTTCTATTAATTTGGAGCTAGAACTTGAATTTGCAAAGAAGATTAGGGCTTGGAGTTTTAATTTCCCATTCCTCTCTCCATTGATGCCAAAGCTTGAGTATTAGGAAATAGAAATGAAGCAATGAAGAGGAGAGGGTTGGGGCTAAGTTGATAAGTGGGTTAATGGGCTGAAACCAAACCAAATCCCTAAGTGAAAAAAGTTTCAAAATTCCCCTAACTCCAAACATATCGAAGTTTATACTCAAAAAGGTCGCAAACGTCATTTCGAACTCGATGGGGGTGGTCTCGAGTCCTAATTCGACCGTTTGCAAAAAGTAGCTTTTCGGACTATAATCCGGCTAATGATGAAATATTTAAATACTCAATCGTAAAATATGCGGGTTGTTACAAAAGTGATGTGGTAAATAACTTTATAAAGGAAATCAAACTTGAATATTTAATTTGGCATAACTAAAGTTATATATATTTATTACATATAATAAACTCCCCCCTTTGAATCTATAGCCAAAAAAAAGATTTCTGAAAATGTTGGAAGTACAAAAAGGGAATTTATATATGTATGAAGTCATCTAAAGATTTTTTTTGAAGATTATATCTATATATATAAATGATTTTATGAGAATGATTTTGGAAAAAGGGTTTTGGAACCTATGGATTTTGGAAAGGATTTTGATTTTTGGGAAAAATCAGTTTTGGGAATTTGGAAAGCCAAGTTTGGAACTATTGATTTGAGTATCGATTATGTGTAAAGGAGAAATTTATGTGATCATAAAGAGTATGATTTGAAAGATACTATATGTGTATAGTATAAAATGTTTGGTGATTGGCTCTGGGGAAAAAGTCACTCCCATGAAATGAACTTCTTAGGAGATCCACAGGGTGGTTCTGCCTTGAGCCCTAAGGGGGTTTCTAAATTGGATCCTGGGAGAAAGTTCGGACAAACTGAAGTTCCTGAAGATTGTGTGTGGGTAGCGAAAGTCGAGGGCGCTAATGCCTACAAAGACATTTGGGTTATTCTGTGATGATAGTGTAACTCGATGTCACTGCGATCTACTGTGGACCATAGTAGAAGTCAAGGGCAGTGAGTGCCTACATTCTACATTTTATTTCGCCATGAGGGCGACGTAACATCAGTAGACTGCGATCTATGAAGACATAGAAAAAGTGGTGTGGCAGTGAGTGCCTACCGGCTACATTGGGACTCGACTGATGTACTCTGCGATCTATGTAGGAGTAGAGAAGTTTCATTTGGCAGCGAAATTCGAGGGCGCTAATGCCTACAATTACATGGGTTTTTGCCGTGATGGCGACATAACCCCGGATGTAGCTACGATATGTGGCGGGTTCCATGGTGTAATTGTGGGGCGTGGGGTGGCTACAGTTTTCTATGGGTTTTGCCGTGATGGCGACGTAATCGTCGGGTTAACTACGACCATGGAAGGGGTGATGATTTCCAGAGCATTCTCATCTAAAATGATTTCTATATTTTAAAAAAAAACGTTTCCTATGTTTTCACCAAAATATTTTCCAAGTATTTTCACTGGATGTTGAAACGGGTTTGCCAAGTACTTATAGATTTTCAGTCCTATGCCTGATCAATGTATGACCGAATTTCTATGAGAATGATGATGGACTTGTTGAGACATTGGGTTATAAAAGGTATTTTTATAAAACTATTTTGGTAATATTATATAGATTTTAAAAGTGTTTTAAAAAACTTTAAAATAAAAAGGGTTTATAGGTAAAATGTTCAAAGAGTAATTTAACTAATAATAAGCATTTTAATAAATACTGGCTTCGTTCCTTTCCGAGGACGAATAGATTCGAAGGGGGGAGGAATGTGATAACCCGGATTTTTGGGCATCTGAGAATTGGTAATTAACAGATTTTTACTATTGAAAATACTGATGTATAAGTTAAACAAATAAAATTTTGATAATTAATAATATATGGATATAAATATTAATTTGATAATCTCCTGATACAATTATTTAAATTGGAAAAATTTATCTTTTCAAAATAAAATAAAATATGTATTTGTTTATGTATATATATAAGTAGATTGTAAATGGAATTTGGATTTGAAATTCAAAAATAAATATCTAAAAATAAATTGGATTTAAAAACTCTATAGATAAATATTTATTTATTTAAGGATATAATAACTTTAGTTGAAGAAGATTTAATAAAAGGTTTAAATACTTCTTTTAAATTTATACATAATATAAATATGGTTTGTAAATATATATTAATACAAAAACACATAAAACTAAATATAATAAAATCCAAATATATATATATATATAAATACAAAAATAAATGATAAATAAAATATAAAATCAAAATTAAAACATATATAATGCATAAGACATGCATATTTACAAGTATAAGTTAATTTTATCATCAATTTAACATTTGTAAGAATAATAACATGCATAATAAACAAGTGTCATTAGTTTCTCTTAATTTTAATCAATAATTAAAATAAAAACAAGGTTATATATATTAATACTTCCCCTCTATTCTCATTTTCTTCTATTCAAACCAAAAACTTAGTAAACTAAAGAAACTTAAAACCTGAAATGAAAATCAAAACAACAAACTTTCACAAATCTTAGTCAGATCATCTCAGCCACAAATTCAAACTCAATATAAAGTTTTCAAGATCAAACACCAAAGCAAAGTTTAAGATCAAGATTAGTTTCCAGTTGCAAGGATTCAGGAGCAAAACAATTTTCCAGTTTTCAAAGTTTAAATACAACTTCCAGTTTCAAAAAAATCATCCTCTGTTCTCTGTTTTCTTCAAAACAGGTGAGTAAACGTCATTTTCTCGACCCAAACTTTGTTATATCACTGTGCATGTAATGATTTATGGTAGTATTAACATGAAAATGTCTTGCATGGATGAAATGGTTGTTTGCTTGGTAAATAAGTTTGAAGCTGCTGTGTGCGAAGATTTACGTGACTGTGAATATAAGTCTGGTCTCTGATTTTTGTTTTAACAGAACCAATAATCACTCAAAAATTCAAATGCTCTTCATTAAATCAATTATAGGATATAATTTTTAAAGGGAAATTATTTGTATGAGTGTGATACCTTTTAAAAAAAATCAAATGAAATTATGAAGTAATTTCTGAGAAAATTTAGTTGTACATTAAGAACAAATATATATTATGAAATTCGACTATTTTAACTTCAAGCCTCGCATATATAATCTGAATCATTCTTTAAAATGATGATTTTTAGTGGGATTATTAGGATTTTTAAGTTTGTATTTATGTAGAATTGACGAGTTGATCTGAAATGAGACTTCGCTCGAATTTCGGCGATCGGGGAATGGGGGTGAGTCGTGCTCGTTGCTGGAGGTAGCTAGGTGTCTGGGGATTGGGGGAAAATGGCGTGGGATTTTTCTTCGAATTGTTGTGGCCAGGCGAGGTAGTCGTAGGGTTGGGGGTGTATTGCTGATGAGCTCGTCTCGTGAGCAATAGCAGGAATGGAGGAGATTTTGAGGAGTGCGAGCTAGGGGGAATAGATGGGAAAGGTTGCGATGATTCTTTTTGACATAGCCTGGGGAGTGTTAGGTGGTACAGCTTGACGGAGCAAAGCGTTCTGGGTGGAGGTGCATGGTCTAGATCTGGAGGGGTCGTTCGAAACTCGAACGATAGACTCTCGAAGAGTTCCAGGTGGTTAGAGTGATAAGGGGGATCGTGGGAGTTTTTGGGGTATGATCAGCAACATGATGGATGGTCGGAGTGCGGTGTGCACGTTTGTGTGCACATCGGTGTGCACATATGTTGAATGGAGCGAAGATCTGAAGGAAGAGAAGAAGTTAGGGATATGGTATTGGGTTTTGGGCTTGTGGGCTGGCGCGTTGTTTTTTTAAGAATAAGTAAGGGAAGAAAGGAATAAATAAAAGAAGAAAAGAAAAGATAAGAATAAAAGAACAGGAAAGAGACTGGGCCGAGAAAACTGGGCCAGGAAAATTGTAAGTAAAGAAAATAAACTAAAAAGGAAGTAAAGAGAAGTAGAAGAAAGAGAAAAGAAAAGGAAAGGAAATAAGAAGGATTTTGGACTCGGGTTTTCTTTTGGTAAATCAAGTTTAAAAGCAATGAACGTAAATTTTTTTCCAAGTTTCAAAGCTAGCGTTATTAAGTTTTTCTCAAACTAGTTCTAAAACTTAAATTTTAAAGTCAAAGTATTTTTGAATTTAAGTTGTTTGATTTGAATAATTATATATATTAGGTGAATTAATTTGAAAAATCCCTAAGTTGTTGGTTAAGAAAAATAAATGTTTTTATGCTTTTAATTAATTAAAAGGTCTCAAAATTTTGTATGTCAATAATAACTTTCAAGCATTTAATTTAACAAGATCTGAATGGTAAATAAGTAGTTAATTAAGATAAATGGTTTATCTTAAATTAACTAAAGTATTAATAAATTGAAGGTTAATTAATATGATTAATTAAAGGTTAAATAATTAGTGTAAGTAATTAGGATATTTACTTAATGTAATTAATTAAAGGATAATTACATAATGTAATTAATTCAGATCATTAATTAATGTAATTAATTATAGTATAATTAATTAATGTAAGTAATTGAAGGGTTAAATTTGTTAATGTGATTAATCAAGGGTTAATTTATTTACTCATTAATTAATTTGAGGATTAATTAATGTGATTAGTTAAGGGACAATTAATCAATATAAGTAATTGAGAATAATCACTTAAGATAGATATTTAAGGATAATTAATTAACTTCATTAATGAATTAAAATGGAATATTTTGTAATTACTTAATGTTAATTAAGCAGGGTTGGGTGATTAATTCGTAGGTAATTAATTTAAATTGAGTTAATTAAATTAATTATAATCAGATGATTAATTATTCTTTCTTATGGATGATTGGATTATATTATATGCCTTGAATTGTTTGATATCTCCGATGGTGATGTTTTATGATATGCGATCTTAGGATTGAACTGTGACAATATGGGTTTTTATCGGTGATGAATTGCTTGTAAATTGACATCTTGTGTTTAAAAATTGAATTGTATTCACTTAAACGACTTGGATATAAGATGACATTAGTTTCGAAGAGACCGAGGTCGGGTATCAGCAAATACCTGGAACCACTTCGATTAGTAACTACAATAGTTCTTTATAAATTCTAGGTTGTAGAATCAAACAGGCTGGAAGGAAATAAATTAAGCAACATGATCATTTAAACTGAGTAACAATTCTTAGACATAACTTTGTGAAATAGGTATTGATTATAACAAGATAAGAACTCATAGAGAGGTACGAGTTACCCTGCTCTACAACTATGTTTTATAGTTTAGTATTTCAATTTGTATGGGTTTACTCGTGCTGGTTTCCAGTCTGACTCGGGTGTTACTTTATTGTGATGCTCGGGCCAGACCGAGTATTACAGATTTTTAGGATAGGATGTTCTGGAGCTCAGGTGGCGAGCTGGATGGTAGGGACGTATGGAGTATATTCCGCTGTGTATTCTTTGTATTCTGGGACAAGTTAATTATAACTGTCCAGTTTATGTGTGTATGGTTGAACTCTTATGTATTGTATGTAAATTAACAGATACATCTTTTCTTTGTATAAATACTATTATGTGATATTATATTTTGATCCGCTGCGAATGTAAGATTTTGTTGTTTTGTTTTCTATTTTTTCTTCTACCTCTTTTCTTATTTTCCCTAGCAATCTAGGATTTTCGGCATTCGATTGCTCGGCACTTCTACAGTGAACGTATTAGTGTTGAATTTTCGAGGTCGAAAATTTCGGGTCATTACAGTATTCTACATGTCATTAACTCTTCTAAATCTTTCCACTCACCAATCATTACCAACACTGCATTTTGATGTTTCATACTAAGTGCATCTGCAACCTTATTACCTTTTCTTGGTGTGTACTCAATTCCAAATTCATAAGTGGCTAAAAACTCTAACCACCTTTGCTGTCTCATATTCAACTGCTTCTGAGAGAACAAATACTTTAATTACTTATGATCTATATATAACTCAAAATTTTCTCCTAAAAGATAATATCTCCACACTTTCAATGCAAAAATAACCGCAACCCATTCCAAATCAAGAGTTGGATACCTAACTTCATGCGGTCTAAGCTATCGAGAAGCATCGGCAATCACTTTACCTCTTTGCTTTAACACAGCTCCTAATCCTATTTCACATGTATCTGTATATACCACTAAATCCTGATTCCCTTTCGGAACAACTAACACATTCTTTCGCTTAAACTGGGTCATGGGTGCTTCTATCCACGAAAAATCCTTAATAAATCTTCGATAATACCCAGCTAATCCAAGAAAATTCTTTATCTTAGTCACTGTCTCGGGTCTCTTACAATTATTCACTACCTTGATCTTCCTCGGATCTACAGACAACCCTTTCTCTGAGACTATATGACCAAGAATCATCACTTCCTTCTTCTAGAAAGGACACTTCGAAAATTTACCTTCAGCTGACGCTGCCTCGGCATCTTAAGCACCACTCTCTGATGAACTTCATGCTCCCTTTAAACCTTAGAGTATATCACAATATCATATATGAATACCAACATGAACCTATCCAAGCGCTCTCGGAAAATTCGGTTCATTAAATCTACGAAGAATGCTGGTGCATTATTCAGTCCGTACGACATCACTAACCATTCATACAATCCATATGTAGTTCTAAATGCTGTCAAAGGAATACTATCCTCTGCTACCTTTAGCTCCTTTATCTCGGCAGGTGTCTTCCTTCTTGGCGGTCCATTAACTAGTTCTGCTCTATGTATTAAATCTATCCAAAACTCAATGGCTCGTTTCGGTGGCAATCCCACTATAGGTACATAAACATCTGTGAATTCTCTAACAACGAAAACGCGATTCAATGCATCTTCTACCTCCACAACACCCAACAAAGCATTCATCTCACAACTAGGGTTCTCTATGGCAATTAGGATGTCTAAGCGATGTCTTCCTATCATGGCAAAATATCCTAGAATCTTACATACTTAACCAATCTATACCTAAAATCATTCTGAACACTATGAAATCAAACACATGCAAATTTCAAACAAAGGTATGACCTAACAAATCAAACTCTAGGTGGTCACACATCATCCCAAGTGTTGCATACCCTCCTATCAAATTTGCAACCCTTAAAGAAGTAACTAAGTATAAGGGTTCTATGTTAAGCTTATCTACCAAATAATAAGATATAAAAGAATGTGATGCATCGGTATCAAACAGAACGCTAATTAACATACCATGAATCAGAAGCCTACCTGTCAACATAGCATTTCTATTTTCCACTGCTATTTGGCATCGAGGTGGCTGGCTCCAATGCAAATACCTTTCCTTTGACATCCTTAGCTTTCTCTTTTCACTAATTCTTATAATGTCCAATTTGATCATAGTTGAAGCATTTAATATTCTTCTTCCTGATCGCCTTCTTTCCCTCTCCAAAACGACGTTCATTAGCAAAATGTCCTTTCTTATCACACTTAAAGCAGACAACCTCAGACTTTCCATTCTTTGCAACTCCATCCTTCTAAGCTCCTTTCTTATGGAATTTTTTTGTCCTTTGTTGACTCTGCCCCACATGGACCTCCTTTGCCTTATTTCTCTCTAGAAAAGCAAGCATCTCTTCGTATCTTAGTACCATCTCAATAAGAACATCACATGGATCCATAGCGTGTGATAACATAGCCCTGACAAGCTCATGCTTCAACCTCTTGATGAACTTCTCATTCCTCTTGGTTATAGTATCAATCATAGCATAGCCATATCTTGCTAGCTCCTCACACCTTTCCGCATACTCAAGCACAATCATATCCCCCTGCTCCAACTTGGCAAACTTCCTAATCAAAGTGGACTTAGCATTTTCCGACATAAACCTTTCCTCGAACGTTTTCCTGAACTCAACCCAAGTCATATTCTCCTCGTTGACTCCAAACGTTACACTATTCTACCAAAACAGTATTGCCCCTTGAAGTTGTCTAGAAGCGAACCTTCTTTTATGCTCATCATTGATCCCTAAGGTAGCGAAAATCCTTTGGCAATGAAGCAGCCAGTTCTCCACTTCGATTGCATCTTCAGTACCAATAAACGGCTTTCCTCCCAACGGAGAAAAATCTCTACTCAGAATAGCATAGTTATTCACCACTGGAGCTTCTTGGTTTCCCCCTCCAGCAATTCCTCCAACTACTCCAGCATCATCCTCCTGCTCGTCTTTGGAGCTTTATTTGTCCACCTCCTAAAAGCTGAAAGTCCTCAGCCCTCAGTCGTCTCAATCAATTTTGAACACTTGAGATTTTAAGGGGAATCGAATCATACATAAAGCCTGGTATGGATAATACTATACATCTCGGCTAATTGATATCAAGTGAGACCATGCTGCTTAGCGGAATGGGTTTTCCCTCACTATTATCCTTTTAATCATATCTTTTGCAAATCTGAATCCTGGAACAAAAACTGGTTAAAACAATAAAGAAATATTATGTAAGCATATAAATCAGCCAATAAATGGACTATCTATCTGAACACTCTAATTTTGTTTGCCTAAGTACTAACACTTGGCTGAGTCAAGCCTACCAGACAAAATAAACAAATAATCTAACTTTTGTTAGATACTCCTCTTCTAGACGGTCTATCCCTAACTTACATCTCCTAGGGTGAACTGATCCTAATGGTTTTGCGGGCTCACCAATAACCAATCCTCACTCTGTATATTCCTTTCTATGTGTAACATCATTTTAGTCTTACCTGTGACAAAGCCCTGCACACTGGAATGTGGGACTAAATTAGCTAGGGTCTAATAGCTAATGTATAGCGTGCGATCATAGACTAGCCCCATTTAGTATTCCAATATCCGAGTCATTTTATTTAAGGTAACCTACCCATAAAATTTTATTTAAAAACATTTTTTTCTAAACTAATTTAAACCTTTAAATCATAATTTGAACAAGAAAAATATAATCCATGCTTTACTCAAATCACCTTTCCATGTTATATATACCTTACACAAAACTTTGTTGATGAAAACATTTATACCTTTGAAAGTACTCATCAGGCCAAAAGGCCAGGACATACCTTTCAAAACCATTCTTAATAAACCTTTCGAAAACCTTAAAAAACCTTTCTTTCGAAAGCTTTAAAACCTTAGACATCCTCTTATCAAAACACCATAGACATACCTTTCGAAACCTTTGGAAACCCTCCACTTAAAATCTTTCAAAAACATTGGGGAATCACCCCTTCAAAACCTTCATTCAAAACATTTCGAATGCATTTAAATTATTTTCTATAAACATACCTTTCAAAAGCATTGGGATTGAGTAAAACTGTGGAATAATCTTTTAAAACCATTTAAAACCATTCCTATCGAAACTAGTTCGGTTTAACTTTCAATAGCACAAAGGGTCATAAATAACTAAGTCGAAAGCACTCTTCAGAAAGTGATTTCCTAAGTAAAGAAGTGATGGTGTCGAAACCAACCGTTAAAGAATTGGAGAAGCGGTTGAGTTATAAAAAAAGTAACCCTTTCGAACCATTTGCTTCAAAAGGTGGAAAGCGGCATCAAAGGGTTGTGAGAAATGCAGATTATGGATCTTAAGGCTAGAATTAATACTAGAGGAAGTGAATAGTGTTTAAAGGAATTACTAATTCTTTTTGAGTTTATACTAATTTGAACACAAATGTATGCAATATTCAGACACAGATATGATTACAGAATCAAAAACAGATGCAGATATAAAGCAAAAGCAATAAAGGAAAGAACACACCGAATTTTATACTGGTTCGGAGTTACCCTACATCCAGTCCTGCAACACAAGTACAGATTTCCTTTCAAAATCAATTCTTATAATTACACCCTCGATTTCAAGGCCACGAGTTACACCACTCCAGATTCACAATCCTCTGGGTAGAGATACTTGATTTTACGGGCAACAAGTTCACCCGATTGATTTTCTAGGCTACAATCACACCTTTTCTCGCTGTATTGATTACAAAGAAGTCTATAACTCCGAATAGCACTAGGATCTTGTTGAGACAGTGATAGAGAATCAAACCAGAGATGACCTAGTTAGATTCAATGGTGATTTCGACAGAGTAATGGTAAAATATATAAAGAAATGTGGAAGAAGAAGGGGAGTGAAATCAGAGAATACATATGAATATAAATTCGTTAAAACAACCCCTATTTATAGTAGAACAACAACCATGTCCATTCATGAAAGGATATGATGAATAGACACTTCCTTTGAAATTAAAACTTTTGAAATAAATTGTCACCTTGTCGATAAGGGTTCCTTGGCGTTGTCGACGGGCCTAAGTTATTTTTGGTAATTTGTTTTTCTTTGAAAATAACTTCTATCTTGTATTAAAACTATTTTAAACTTTATAAATATACTTAACTGTAGTTAAAATACATAAATAAGTATAGAGAATAATATTTTGGTATATATAAAATTTTACTATAATTTTATACTTAAATCTAAGTATAAATATTAAAAGTTAAATATATTATAATTAACAAATAGTTTAAAACCAAGGATAATTTGATATATAAAGATTATTTTGAGGCTAAAAGTATTTTAAAACCAGGATGGATGTTTTTAATTTAAAAAAGAAGATTTTGAAATCATTTTGAAAAAAAGATATAATTTTGTAAAACATTTGAATAAAAGTTAGTGGATACAAAACAATATTCCACTAGGTTTTTCGTAGGTTCCATCATACTTAGGATTCCATCCCTTTAACGGGCTCGAAATGGATTCCATTCCATGAATAAAATGGATTTTAAGATGTCGGTGCTTTTCTAGGAGTTTTAACAAAATTCGTAACTAAATTACTTATATTGAAATCTTGAACTCTTGATACTCATGAGTCTTGAATCTTGATATCTTTGATATTGAGTTTATCAGTTCTTGAATCTCTATACTATACAGTCTTCATTCTTTGGTACCTGTATATATATCCTGCATATACATATTTATCTAAACAATAATGTTAGTATTTATATTTTATAATCTTATTCTAAGGTTGTTGTCATCAAAAACAACTTCTCACGGACTAACAATCTCCCCTTTTTTGCTGATGACAACCTTTATTTTTGAAATATTGCTTCTATCCTAATAACTCCCCCTTAAACTAATAACTCCCACTTAATCTATGGCTAACTATCATATTTTATATTTCTCCCCCTTTGTCATCAACAAAAAAAAAGTTTAAATCTTTACAACTCCCCCTTAATCTAATACTTATGGTTATAATGATAGTGTTATCATAAACAATCAACACTTAATTCTGAAACTATAACTTAGCCCTTAATTACTAACTATCCTAACTAAGAATCCATATATGATAATACTTATAATAGTGATAATATAAGAATTCTAATATAAGAACACAAATCATTTATTAACGATATATTGTTATATTTACATTTGCGTAGAAAATATAAGTAAGATCATATAACGATAAGAAAGAGAGAAAAGAAACTAATGTGTATCCTTGAAAATGGGAGATCTATGAACCGAGCAATTTGGGTAGTGGAAACAGAAATTTCCACGTTATTCGACTAGATTTCCATCCTTGTCAAAGCACACTTCGCCAACGCAAACAACTCTGTCGTCATCTTCAGCGTGCTCTTCTTCCATGAGGGCTTCTTCTTCTTCTTCCTCGCTGTCCTCTTGCATTTGAACACCTGAAGATTCTTCATCAATCAAGATCGGGTTGGCGTTATTGTCCACTAGAAACTTTTGCAAGTTTCTAAGGATTTTGCCTTGTCATTCTTATTCTTTGGCCATTCTGATTTTCACTACTTGAATTTCAGTCATAAATTACAGTGCATCCTTCAAGAAAACCTCCATTTTTACCACTCGTGCAAGCGTAGTTCGTTGAAATGGTCCAGTGGAAGGAGAAGGGAATGAAAACGTTGAATTTTTATTTGATTTGGAGGAGGAGGCCATTGTTTTATTGTTTTCAGAAGTTAGATCAGAGAAAGAACAGAAAGAATGAACAAAATTTCAAAATAAGAAGGCTATATAACCACCCATTTGAATTTTTGTGGGAAAATTTCAAAAGAAAAATTTGTTATATGTCGATAGGGGTAAAGGAGAATTGTCGACAAGGTACTTATATTTTTTCTATTTGATTTAATTTAATTTATTTTTTAATTATACTTGTTATTTATATTCTATATTTTAGTTTTTGAACAAATACCTAATTCTCTTCTTAATTTAGTAAATATAGATCCATTTAAGGATTTTGTTAAGATATCAACAATTTGGTTCTCGGATTTGATATAATCGAGAGTAATTACTTCCTTACTTATATTATCTCTGAGAAAATGATGTCTGATATCAAAATGTTTAGTTCGGGCGTGATGAGTAGGATTTTTGGATAAATTTATTGCACTAGTATTATCACAATAAATTGATGATTTTGGGATATTTAAACCAAAATCATTTAAAGTTTGTTGCATATATATTACTTGAGAACAAGCCAAAGTAGCATAAATATACTCTGCTTTGGTTGTTGATAAAGAAACCGTGTTTTGCTTCTTACTAAACCAGGAAATCAAAGAATGCACCAAAAGGTGACAAGTTCCACTTGTACTTTTCGGTCTGATTTACAACCAGCATAATCAGCATCACAGTAAGATATTACTTCAAAAGAATCATTTTTAGGATAAAATAAGCCATAATCAAAGGTGTGTTTAAAATATCTTATGATACGTTTTACAGCTTTTAAGTGGGTCTCTTTAGGTTGGGATTGATATCTTACACAGAGACAAACACTATGCATGATATCAGGTCTAGCAGTGATATAGAGTAGTGATCCAATCATTCCTCTATATAATTTTTGATCTACAACATTCGAGAGATCTTCTTTACTTAGGTACTCATGGGTTGCCATGGGAGTGAGTTTTCTACTAGCAGTAGCCAAACCAAATTTACTAACTAGGTCTTTAGCATATTTTTCTTGACTGATAAAGATACCATTATCCAATTGTTTTATTTGCAATCCTAAAAAGAAGTTTAATTCACCCATATGACTCATCTCAAACTCTTTTGTCATTATTTCAGAAAATTCTTTATTCATTTCAAAATTAGTTGATCCAAAAATGATATCATCTACGTAAACTTGTACCAGTTGAATATCATTTTTATTTCATTTACTAAAAAGAGTATTATCTACTTTACCAATTTCAAAGTTTGGCTGTAATAAGTAAGATCTTAGTCAATCATACCAGACTCTAGGAGCTTGTTTTAGACCATATAGAGCTTTCTTAAGCTTGTAAACATGATTTAGTAATTTTTCATTTTCAAAAAGTGGTGGTTGTTCAACATATACTTCCTCTTTTACAAATCCATTTAAAAATGCACTTTTAACATCCATATGAAATAATTTGAAATTATTATGATTTGCAAAAGCAAGTAGAATCCTAATGGCTTCTAATCTTGCTACGGGAGCAAAGGTTTCATCACAATCTATTCCTTCTTCTTGACAATAACCTTGAGCGACTAACCGGGCTTTATTTCTAACAACCTCACCTTGTTCATTCATTTTATTTTTATAAACCCATTTAGTTCCAATTATACTTTTATTTTCAGGTCTAGGAACAAGTTCCCAAACATCATTCCTAGTGAATTGATTTAGTTATTCTTGCACAGCCAAAATCCATGAATCATCAGTTGATGCTTCGTTTGGATTTTTGGGATCAATAGTTGACATAGAGGCTACATTGCTCATTTTACTTAGTTGATTTCTAGTTATAACAACATATTGCATATCTCCTAGTATATTTTTTATAGGATGATCTTTTAAAAGTTTAATCTTTTTATTAGGATGATTAATTTCATTATTAGTTTCAGTTGACTCTTGATTTTGAGTGATTAAATCCCCTTCATAATTTGTATCTTCAAAATTTTTTAGACTTTCATCGAATGAAACATGCATGGTTTCTTCGATGGTGTCAGCTCTTAAATTATACGCTCTGTATGCTTTACTTCTATTAGAATATCCGATAAAGATACCTTTGTCGGATTTAGGATCAAATTTATCAAAGTTATCTTTTGTATTTAAAATAAAAAATTTACTTCCAAAAATTCTAAAATAAGATACCTTAGGTTTATTTATGTGAAGAAGTTCATAAGATGTCTTATCAGTTAAAGGTCTAATTAAAATTCTATTTAAAATATAACAGACGGTAGCAATTGCTTCTGCCCAAAAATGTTTTGGTAATTTACTTTTTGAAAGCATTGTTCTCGCACACTCTTGAATTGTCCTATTTTTACATTCTACTACTCCGTTTTGTTGTGGATTTCTTGGAAATGGAAAATTGTGAGTTATTCCCTTTTTATTGCAGAATTCCTCAAACTTTTCATTTTCAAATTCACCACTGTGATCACTATGGATGGTTACAATTTTTACAGAAAGTTGATTTTGAATCCTTTTCGTGAAGTTCTTAAAGAATTCAAAAGTATCACTTTTATGTTTCAAAAATATTATCCATGTAAATCTAGAATAATCATCTACAATTACTAAAACATATTTACTATGATTTATTGACTGAATTTGAGATGGACCAAATAAATCAAGATGAAGCTATTCAAGAGGTTTTGAAGGTGAAATATATTTTTTAATTTAAAGAAACTTTTTCTAAGTTTTCCTAATTTACATGCATCACATAAACTATCTACTTTGAAATTCATTTTAGGGGCACCTCTTACTAGATCATGTTTTGACAGTCCAGATAAGAGTTTGAAATTAAAATGCCCAAATCTCTTATGCCAAATCCAAGGGTCACTTGTATTTGCCAAAAGACAAAGGTTATCATTTGAAACTTTCATGCTAAGAATGTAAATATTCTTTTTCCTAATTCCCTCAAATATTATGGTTGAATTATTATCTTTAATGTGACACTTATCTTTTTCAAACTTAATTTTATATCCTTTATCGCAATGCTGACTAATATTTAGCAGATTATATTTCAGATTTTTAACTAGTAAAACATTAGTAATAATAGGAGTTTTAGAGTTACCGACATTGCCGATGCCAACCACATATCCTTTTGAGTTGTCTCAAAAGTTAACCAGTCCTCCGTCTTTGTATATTATATCTTTCAACATATCCGGATTACCAGTCATGGGTCTAGAGCATACACTATCGAGTATCCATTTATTCTTTTTGATTTGCACAGTTTGTCCATTGTGGACTGATTCCTCAAACCCACAAAACATATTTCCTACATATCATACAATTTTGGTAGACAACTTGAACTTGAATATCGATTATATGCAGACTCATGAGACAATGATGATCTGAATATTTCTAAACTAGTATTAACAAGTTTTTTAAGCATAGCCATTTTAAAAGCTTTTCCAAAATTCATATTATGAAACTTAGAAAACCTTGCTCTGATACCAAATGCGGATTACGAATCTTAAGGCTAGAATTAACACTAAAGGGGGGTGAATAGTGTTTAAAGGAATTACTAATTCTTTTTGAGTTTATATTAATTTGAACACAAATATATGCAATATTTAGACACATATATGATTACAGAATCTAACACAGATGTAGATATAAAGTAAAAGCAATAAAGGAAAGAACACACCGAATTTTATACTGGTTCGGAGTTACCCTACATCCAGTCCAGCAACACAAGTATTGATTTCCTTTCAAAATCAATTCTTACAATTACACCCTCGATTTCAAGGCCACGAGGTACGCCGCTCCAGTTTCACAATCCTCTGTGTAGAGATACTAGATTTTACGGGCAACAAGTTCACCCGATTGATTTTCCAGGCTACAATCACACCTTTTCTTGCTCGATTGATTACAAAGAAGTCTATAACTCTGAATAGCACTGGGATCTTGTTGAGATAATGATAGGGAATCAAACCAGAGATGATCTAGTTAGATTCAATGGTGATTTCGCCAGAGTAATGGTAAAAATGTATATAAAGAAATGTGGAAGAAGAAGAGGAGTGAAATCAAAGAATATATATGAATATAAATTCGTTAAAAAAAGCCCCTATTTATAGTAGAACAACAACCATGTCCATTCGTGAAAGGATATGACGAATGGACACTTCCCTTGAAATTCAAGCTTTTGACATAAACTGTCACCTTGTCGACAAGGGTTCCTTGGGGTTGTCAACAGGCCTAAGTTATTTTTGGTAAAAAAAATTTCTTTGAAATAACTTCTATCTTGTATTAAAACTATTTTAAACTTTATAAATATACTTAACTATAATTAAAATACATAAATAAGTATAGAGAATAATATTTTGGTATATATAAAATTTTACTATAATTTTATACTTAAATCTAAGTATAAAAATTAAAAGATAAATATATTATAATTAAAAGATAGTTTAAAACCAAGGATAATTTGATATATAAAGATTATTTTGAGGCTAAAAGTATTTTAAAACCAGGACGGATGTTTTTGATTTAAAAAAGAAGATTTTGAAATCATTTTGAAAACAAGATATAATTTTGTAAAACATTTGAATAGAAGTTAGTGGATACAAAACAATGTTCCACTAGATTTTTCGTCGGTTCCATCCTACTTAGGGTTCCATCCCTTTAACGGGCTTGAAGTGGATTACATTCCACGAATAAAATGAATTTTAAGATGTCAGTGCTTTTCTAGGAGTTTTAACAAAATTCCTAACTAAATTACTTATGTTGAAATCTTGAACTCTTGATAGTCTTGATACTCATGTGCCTTGAATCTTGATATCTTCGATCTTGAGCTTATCAGTTCTTGAATCTCTATACTGTATAGTCTTCATTCTTTGGTACCTGTATATATATCCTGCATATACATATATATCTAAACAATAATGTTCGTATTTATATTTTATAATCTTATTCTAAGGTTATTGTCATTAAACCCAATTTCTCAGGGACTAACAAGGGTTTCGACCTTCTTCGAAAGCATTTACTTAGAACAAAGGCACATCCTCTTTTGAAACCATTCCTTTAAAACAATTTGACACAATCACAAACTAACCAAGTCAAATGCATTATTTTCAAGGCAAAGTAGGAGAATTTTCATTTGAACACAAAGTAAGGCTTTGACCCTTTCGAAACCCCATGTCCCGACTATATACCTTCTGCCTATGTCCAATTCGCTGCGTGCTAAGTCTTTGATACCATGCGCATTGGTTTCGATGATGATGGAGGTAGCGGAACTTAGTCGAAAGCTAAGTGCCGAAAGTGGCGAAACATGTAAAAAGCATGCAAAATCTGATCTTTAACTTTTAAAGTAATTCTTTTCAACTAACCTACCTTGTTTGTCAAAATATGATTGTTATTAATTTCTTTCTAAAAGTACTACTAAAATTTCAGAAATAAACAATTTGAATTATTTACAAGATGCCCCTTTTCCTTTTTTAAATATATAAACATTTAAGTCCTATGTCTTAAATAATTTTCAGTATCTATTAAAACACTTTGGAAAATTTTATAAAAGTTCCAACAAATCATTTTTAATATGTTTTCTAACATATATTAATTTCTGACCCGAAACATGCATATATCAACCGTTAATTTTAAACCAAAATGACCATTTTCTTCACTAGAAAATTAATATTAAATCCACATTAATTAAGAAAATTGTGAAAATTGAAACCCATCTCTAAAATATCATTTCTGATCATATATTAAAATCTTAAGGCATTTGGAAGTCAATTAATAGAGTTCTTTCATTAAAACATATCATAAAATCTATATAAACTTGCATAAATCATCATCCAACATATATATCCGTTTTTAGTTCAAAACATGGAAAAAAATTTGCAAGCTAGCTTAGATTTAATCTAAAACTGAAATCAATTAGAAACTAGCGATGTAGTTAATATCCACCTTAGCTTGAGATTAAGGAGTTGAGATTTTTCTGTGATTAAGTTGCTTAAGCTTCTTCCCCTTGATTTTAGCTATATCTTCTTCTTGCTTTCTTAATGGTGGCCGACCTATTATATTTTTGTTTATGAGAATGAACGTGTAAAATGAATGCATGTGATGGTTTATAAAGATGTTACTTATTCCCATATAGCCATTATCTACTTACCCTAACTTAATTCATTTTAATTCTCTTAGTTTGCTAGTTCAATGGGCATGAATATCCTTCTATTAATCACAAATCTCAATCCCCTAATAATTACGTTATTTTATTTAATTTAACTAATTAAATATCCTAAATAATATTACTTAAAATTAGGTTCGTTGCACCTGCCACATTGAGGAACTTAAAGAGCTCCTTAAAAAGGAGAAGGAAGAGAAACTCGAAGCATAGGAGGAGTCGCAAAGATATGGCAAAGAGGCCATCGAAACCCAAGGACTGAAATTTTTTCTCAATGAGCAACTAGCTCAAATTGAAGTCCTCAAGGAAGAAGCAAGAGAAGTGAGTTGTAATGGGATTAGAGTGTAGATCGAGGCCTAGTTAGAAGATGCCAAAAGAAGCTGGTTGAAATGAGATTAAGGACATATTTGATCCTTTGATCATCTAATATAATGCTAAAGTTCTAATCCATTGTGATATGAGTTTCCTAAAAGGAGACTAACTTGAATCGCTCGTCGAGGCTTGGGAATACATTGTCGAAATGAAAAAGAAAACCCTTAGTAAAGCTGATTTAGAGGAAGAGAAGCCGGTATGAGAGATTCTTCGCATTGACGAACTTTTAGACCTTGCTGCTGTGAGACTTCGATACTTTGATATTTTAGCACCCTCGGGTAAAGGAAAAAACATCATTGATTCTTTGGGGTTCCAAAGGTCTCCCTCCACTACAAACGGAAGGATCGTCGGTTTCTCTTGGCTCCAGATAGGATTAGAGCTATGATTCGGACATGCCCGCCAATCACTCAAATGTGCTGACTCTTATTCTAGAGGGTAGCACTCCAACGACAACTGAAAGTCAGATGGACATAGGTATCTCACTTTATTCTCCATTATTCGAGAGGTTTCTTTCCTCATGCCCAATAGCCATGGGCTTATTTTCTTATTTTCGCTAATCCGCAAGTCTTCCAAGTCCCAACCAAACTCCAAGAAGCAGTGCCACCGTGGAGCAACAATCAACATCTATTGAAACTCCAGCCGCCACTGACATTCTAGGGCCCGATGCTCAAGTAATCGGAGCATTTAATGATGAAAAAGCTGATGACCAGCCCTTGCCAAATGAATCAGATGACATTGTGTTCACTCATGCCACCGAATATACCAATGAGCTCAGCTTAAAAGAGCACATCAAAAGAGAGGAGTTGTTAAAGAAAAAAGCTAAAGTTGAATACGTTGACATGGACATTGACGATCCATCTCATCCCATTACAGCACATTCCACCGGTGGGTCAATTTTCGTAGAATTCCCTCCAACCTCTTAAAGCTCTCCTACCAAGTGTGGCAAAGGATCAAAAGAAGAACAGGTGGAAGCATGGGTAGCGCCACTCCTAAAATATCCAAAAGAGAAAAAGGAAAAAAGAAATAGTCATTGCTTCAGCTTAATTTGAACATAGCTTGTATAGATGCTTTTCACTTTTTGTTGGTGGTGATTGTGCGGGTATGTCCCTCGCTTTTGAATAAACTTGTACCACAATTTTCAAGTTTAATATGTAAAGAAAAGTTCTTTGTTATCTGTCATACGCTTATGTGAATTTTTTCTAAGTAATCGAGCTATTACTTTTCCATTTAACGTACTTGTAATTTGTTGCTTGTTAATTTGGACAATCGTCCATTAATTTTTACTTAAGGCCTCTCTGTGGTCATGACCTTAAGTTGGGTCAAACACTAGGCTCGAGCCCTAGTGTTACGCCATCGGATTCAGCCATTTAGGTAATTACACTCCTACCCCCAGCCTCGGTTTTGCGAAGTTAGATAGTAGATGGTCGAACTCCATCCTTAGGGAGTTTATACTCCTCCCATCGGTTTTTTGTTGGAGTTTATGGAATAGTGAGTGGTCGAACCACACCCACCTAATAGTTTATACTCATATCCACACTATGGGGATAAGATTTAGTTGGCGGTTGTTCGTATCACACCCAACTTTTGTTTATACTCCAGCCCACACTTTGGGGACTTAGAGTTATTCCAAAAAATAATATGATCATACATTCCTTAATTGATTGATTTACCCCTAAGTCTAGGGTTTAGCTTAGCATGCAATCGACCGCATTCACGATCGCTTTTGATTTATGTCTGCCCATCGCTTGGTGGGATTAATTTGATTATCAGATGGTCAAGTCAGATCCACATCTCGTTAGGTACTTTGTCCATCGGGTTGTAAGCGAGAATCACCGAATGTGTGATCGGATCACGTTCATTTTGTTTAGTTTAATTGTGACTTATGTAATCAGCTAGCTCTAAACTCTAGGAACCTACTCGGCATGTCAATATTAGTTAGTTAGGTATCGCAACTAATATGTAATGCTATAACAATCATAGATATGAAGGAAATTTAAAAACTTTATTCGCCAAATGAAAAGAAATGGCATAAGTTTTCTTATTACATATCTGGAAAATCAAATTTAAAAGCAAATTTGGAAACTGAGTATAACTGAATGAAAAAGCATAAATTAAGTGAAATAGCATCGTAAATACTTGCTATTCCATTCTCTTGGAGTGTGACGCGATCAACAGTCGTTAACTTGAAAGTTCTCTCTCCAAGCCTCTGATCAATGACATATGGTCCTTACCAAGTAGGATTCATATTAGACGGGGCAGGAAAACCTATTTCAACACGAGATCGTTGAATTTAAAGGTTCTAGGTCGGACTTGAGTGTTGTAGAGTCGGGGAACTCGATGTCATGTGCAACTGCCCTCAAATCTCAGCTTCTTCGCGCTTCTCATCTACAAAGTCCAGAGATTCCAAGAGAAGATCTCTATTTGTTCTGGGATCGTAGTAGGTCATACGATGATAAGGGACTTCGAGTTCAATAGCAATAATGGCTTCGAAGCTGCAAGCAAGGGTGAATGGAGTATGGCCAGTTGTGGACTTATGGGTGGTTCTATAAGCCCATAATGTTGTTGAGAGTTCATCCACCCACTTGCCTCTAGCCTTTTCTAAACGCTTCTTTAGAATAACCTTTATGATTTTGTTCACAGTTTCAACTTGCCCATTTGCTTGAAGGTGAGATACTACTGCAAATCTCTTTTCAATATAATGCCGGCAGAAGTCTTTGAATTCAACACTGCCGAATTGGATTCCATTGTCAGTCATAATGGTTCGTGAAAGTCCAAAACGATAAATGATGTTCCAAACAATGAAGTTGATTTCTTTCTTTGTTGCGATCTTGGCTAAAGGTTCTGCTTCGACCCATTTGGTGAAGTAATCAACTACGACGATGGCATACTTTGTACCACCTTTTGAGATCGGTAAAGAACCAATGATATCTATCCCCCATGTGGCAAACGGCCATAGACTGGCTATTTGTGTGATTTCTATCGACAGAGACCTTTGAACTTTTGCATACATTTGGCACTCTTTGCATCGCCTAGCGTAATTGGCAGCATCTCATTGGACAGTCAGCCAATAATAACCATAACAAAGTATTTTCTTTGTTAGGATCCGCCTCTAGTGTGATTGCCGCATTCCCCTTCATGAACTTCCTCGAGAACTCGTTTTTACTTCATCATGAGCTATACACCAGAGCAAAGGAATGGAAAAACCCTTTCTATACATGACTCCTTCCTAAATGATGTACCTTGAAGCTTTGCGAAGGACTTGTCACCTTTCATTCCTCCATTCAGGAAGGACTCCTTGTAGCAAGTAGTCTTTAATTGGAGTTATCCATGACTCCTTCTCGGGTTCTATCTCTAGAACCCATCTGCTTTATGCTTGGAGCATCTAGTACTTCGAGTGAGACCAAGCCCATTTGTTGTGCATCCTCAGTGTTAACAAACTTTGCCAATGAGTTAGCATTTCTTTTTGTTCCTAGATAATGTGCGTGATGTCATAATACTCAAAACTAGTTAATAGTTCTAGGACATTGGTAAGGTACAGAGTGAGTCGTTGTCCTTTAGCTTGGTAATCTCCCTTGACTTGGTATACTACCAACTATGAGTCGCAAAAGATTTCAAGAGATTTTATTCCCATTTTTCTGGCAAGTTTGAGTCCAACAATCAAAGCTTATACTCAGATTCGTTGTTTGTTGCAGGGAAGTCAAGCTTCAAAGCATAGCAAATTGATCGATCTTTTGGGGTTACTAGCATGATTTCGGCTCCAAAACAACGATCATTTGATGCTCCATCCGTATACATTTTCCACCAAATGGTAGGTCTCCACCGCTCTCTTGGAGATCATCATGTGCAGTGAATTTTGCTATAAAGTCCACCAGTGCCTGTCCCTGGATGGCTCTTCAAGGGAGATAAGTGATTTCGAATTGGCTCGGTTCAATGTTCCACTTGAGTAAACTTACAGACGTCTCAGGTCACTATAGGACCTATCATAATGGTTGATTGGTGTAAACAGTAATGGGATGAGCTTGAAAATAGGGGTGCAACTTTCGTAAAGCAATCAACAAGCAATACGCTAATTTCTCTATCTTTGAATAATTCCTTCTAGCTCGTGTTAATCGCTTGCTAACATAATAGACTAGATCTTAGATCCGATTGTCCTCGTGAAGCAGTGTGGCGCTTATAGCATGTACCAACATAGCAAAGTAGATATACAAGTCTTTATGATCCACCGACTTTGAAAAGATTGGAGGCCTCTCTAAATGGTTCACCAAAGCTCCGAGTATGTCTCCATAATCCTGCATCCATTCGAATTTCCTTTTTCTTCTACGGATCAATTCGAAGTGAGGAATGCGTTTATCGGTAGCTCAGAAAATAAATCGACTTAGGGCGACAACCTTCCTATTTAGGCTCTGTACTTGCTTGATGGTCTTTGGCACTTGGATGATGCCAATTGCTTGCATCTTCTTGGGATTAGCTTTAATTCCACGAGCATTAATAATGAAACCTAATAACTTTCCTGATGCAACACCAAAAGAACACTTCAGTGGATTGATCTTTATTTTATAATATCGAAGGATATCAAACAATTTTGCTAAGTCCCTAATGTGGTCGCTTGATCATTGTGACGTCACGAGCATATCAACCACGTATACCTTCATCGTCTTTCCAATCTGATTTTTAAATATTCTATTGACTAGGCGTTGATAAGCTTCTCCAACATTCTCTAATTCAAATGGCATGACCATATAGCAATACAATCCAATGTTGGTAATGAAACTGGTGTGCTCCTGATCGGTAAAGTGCATCGGGATTTGGTTATATCCAAAGTATGTATTTATGAAAGATAGCAATTCATGTCTTGCGGTTGAGTCTACTAGCTGGTCGATCATTGGAAGGGGATAATTATCTCTTGGGCATGTCTTATTCAAGTCCGAGTAATTAACACATGTTCGCTTTTTTTCCAACCGATTTTCTCATAGGTACAGGATTGGATACCCATTTAGCATAGAGGCGTCACGAATAAACTATGAATCTATCCACCTCTTCTTCGAAGGCAGTGGATCTCCCTGGATCCATGCCATGCCTTTTCTGTCTCACCGTGACATGCCTCAGGTCGATATATAATACATAGCTCGCAAAAGTAGGCAAGATCCCATACATCTTAGAATGAGTCTAAGAGAATACATTAAGATTTGTTAAAGAAAACCAGCAAGTTCTTTCATCATTGGAGGGCTGAGCCGTGATCCAATCTTTAGGACCCACGATGGGTCATTGTGGCTATCTATGATGTCAATCATCAGCTCAACTGGTGCGGTCTTGGTCTCTTTGGGTTCCTCCTCGTCATCCATTGGATCTATATTTTTAAATAATCTGTTATGGCACTCGAGCCAAACCCTAGGCACTGGTTGTCAATTTTTGACAGTTTAGATGCAGAGATACTTGTCCACTTCCTTACCTTTTTCCTTTTATTGAGCGTCTCTCAATTCAGCTACAAGTAGGCATGCTCGATCTCCTGATCACTATATAGAACTCCAATACCGTTATCGGTTGTGAACTTCAAAGTCAAACACCATGGGGCAAGAGTTGGTCGGAATTTAGCTAAGTCTAGTCGGTCCAGAAAAGCATTATACGGAGAGTCAACATCCAAGACAACAAATGAAAAAAATCCACACTCTCATGTGGTCACGTTCTCCCAACTCCATGGTCAATTCGACATATCTGACAGCTTTGGTTGTAGCTCCATTAAAGCCATGAATGCGGGATTTAGATGGATTCAAGTCCTTAGCTTCCACCCTCATCTGATAGTAAGCCTTTTTGAAAATTATTTTTATGGAACTTTCACAATCAACCAAAATCCTCCTTACTAAGATGGGGTGAATCATGGCCGGAATGATCGTTGGGTCGATCGTCAGTGCCTCCACCTTGTCTGCATCTCTGTTTTTGAACATTATGTCATTGTACATTGTTGTATTGCTAGAGCTCCATCTTCTGTACTTGAAAAACATTCAAAATTGATATGCTTGATCGTGCTAGCATAGTGCTCCATCTTATGGAAACTCTTATAAGTTGGATATGATTCTCTGACTATTGTACTGATTACTAATCTTCCACCATTCCATGTACGCTCCTTGGACTTGTGCGACGCTTGTCCTTGATTGGGGTTAATGTCCCTTGCACGTCATCCTATGGGGCGTTAACAAACTAATGTAACTATCTTCGAATTAGTTTCTTGATAATATGATGGAGATGATACACTCATTCATGTTGTGACTGTAGAAATCATAGGACCGGAAATATTTTCTAGTTTGTTTCAGTTTCTCCGTCGGTCTTTCGAAGGCGGCTTCCTATACTACATGGTATTGCATGTAGACAAGTAAAAATTCATTAGAGATGTATTTAGCGATGTGTAGGTATCGTACATTGGAATCCTGAGCTTTCCTCTTCCATAATCCCTTTTTCATTCACGATTCCGATCACCGCCTTTCTTTTGCTAATTCGGTTTATTTTGGAGATTCACTTGAACTTCTCCAAAACTGCCACCAGACTTCTTTACTGCAATGTTACTCTGCACTCGCTCTCCACTTGGTTCCATAGTATTCTTCTTCCTAGAGCATCCAGCTTCCTCTTTCCTCAAATATAGAGCTACTTTTACATAGAAACGTTCCAATGTTTCGGGTGGTTTTCCAGCTAATCAACCACCAAATTCAGATTCTGGATCGATCCCTCTCAACATTAAATGGTCATTTGGATTACTAACTACTATGATAGTTGTATTAAATATCTTTAAAAAATCTTTTAGTGATTCTCCGGAGCCTGATCATGCTGGATAGCGACATTACATCTTTGGGGCGAGTTGCATACATACAGAACTGGTCCACAAACTTCGTTGCTAAATTGTTAAATCTAGAGATTGGCCATGGGGTAATCTCATAAACCATATCGTCGCTATGCCAAATAGACTAATAGGAACACATCTACACTTTGTTGCATCATCCGCTCGTGCACAATCCATCAGCTATTCATATCTTATGATGTGCTACCTAGGGTCAGGTCTTCCCTTGTAGGTAGGCATCGATAACACACTAAACCTCCTAAGATACTCTACATGTAAGATATTATCAATGAATAGGGTATGGCTTCTCATGATCTACTAATCATCATTGGTCAAGCCTTGGCTCTCTCTCACTAGTTGTCTAACCATAGCCGGCAAGTCCAGCGTTTGGATAGTTGGAGCCAAGTGATAGTCGTGCTCGACCTCACATAAATGGCTCGTTCAATGTCTATGGGTCGTTCCATGCCTTCTTAGCTCAACAACCTCTTGATCTATATCTTGTATGTTTACTTCATCGTTATTCTGGGGAGGTAATTGGTCTGCATCCATCTGAAGTCCAACATCCAAATCAATTGTAGCAACTCCAGCTTGTGCTCTAACAAAAAAGGCTATGTTTCCTCCTCTGGAGGAGGGATCGATACCGACCCCTATGGAAGGCTTGGCATCAATCGGTCTCGGCAAACCAGGTTGGTTTGCTTCTTGATGTCCAGAAGCTTCTGCATGATATCTGTCAATTCTACGATGCATACATCTATGATAATCATCTAATGAACTAGAACTTATGATGTAGAATAAAAGGGTTGGGTCCCTCCTAGCTTTTCTACGCTGTTGCTGACTGAGTTGGTTCGTTAGATCGATATTGGCTTGAATCTACTGATTCAACTATCGGTAGCTATCCATTAGCTCTCTCATTAGATTCTGGAAATCGACTCTGGTGATGGAATCAGCTAGATTCTGGACATCAGCTGGATTGGTAGCATTCACATCTGCTAGCAGATTGCCGTGCCTCCTTACTTGATGTTAGCGCTCTCATTTCCTTCTATGTTTTAAGATGTAGATCTGGTGTTCCCAACCACTATTGATAGTTCTCCTTAGGAATTTGCAAATCTGAATAGAATGAACAAGCTTCTTGAAGATAATTCCAGATCTCTTCGGGGGATTTATGTAATCAGTAGTAACAAAGGGATCCAAACAAGGCTGAGAATCTAATTCTCAGTGAAAGCATCAAAATGTTTGCACCAAAAATTGGCACAAACACCCTATAAAAGTTTTGAAGAGAAATAAATAAATAATATAAAAGGAAAGTAGGGGAAATAAGCAATTAAATAGAAGAAAATTAAAGCAATAACAGAAATACAACAATTTATAGTGGTTCGACGTTGTTTGCCTACGTCCACATTGAATAGGTTGCTTATTAATCACTTTGTAAATCGAGTATAATAGGAATCAGATGAAAATCCTCAATTACAATAGAGTATAAAGTAACTAGTAGCGTAAAAGTCTCGAAAATGACAACCAAGCCTGTATTTATAGACAAAGATGGTGAAATATCTCGTCGAAAATTCAATAGAAGGATCTCCAAAACAATATGGACTTATAAGAGTGATCGCATGGCCCAAATCCTAAGTAATAGGGATTGATGCCGATCACCATTTTGAAGGAATTTGGGGGTGTGATCCCTATGGATGCTTTCTCATGTTGTAATATGTTTACCCTCCAAGTTTCATGCCAATTGGATTAGTGGAACTTGAGTTGTTGCTCGGTCTTTGCTTCAATGTGAGTTGTTTACCGAGTTTAGCCTATCCATATTGAGGGAAGAGGTCCAATCCCTCTTGCTTCATCTTTTTGAAGTGCGATCCCTAGGGTAGGCTTCATACTTCCCCATATCTTCTCATAGAATTTAATATGTATTGGACTTATGGATCTTGAGGTGTTGATTATTTCCCATTGACTTGCATTTGCTTCGTTTAAATATGCTAATCCCTATGTTGGAGAATGATTATAGTCGATGCCTCCTATATGTTGAACTATATTCCTTACTTAGAATATTTTGCATTGCATATCTCTTAATTCCCTTCAACCATGGCTATACTACCATTTATACTTGACTTTTGGATCCCACAATCATCGCTCTGGACTTAGTAGCTCTGATGACACTTGAATCTAACTTGTCCAATCAGTTTGAATATAGCTGGATCAAAATGTTGGATAAATTTTTTGATATACGATAGTTAATCCCCGGATAAACATAGGGTGAATTTGTTTTGTGGTATACAATATAAGATATAATAATTTTGAGAGAACACAGAATAATGCTGATTTGTGGTTAACACTTAAATAAGGACTCAAGTCCTTGGCTATAGTGGTCTAGATTGATCTTTGATTTATAGGTGAATCAGAAGAATCTGAACGATTCACTGCGATTTAAGCAATCGATGGACGAAGAGCTTAATCATTAGTGATTTCTCAAATTCAACATTTATTCTTGAGCAAAACACTTTTTCTCTTCAAAAACCATACTTTGGGGAGCAAATGTTACAGCTGAATTTTCCATAGTCTTCGAATTGACTTAAATGATTGAATTGGATGAACAAACGACAAAGAAATGACCCAAGGACTTAGGAAACATCCTAGAAAGACAAGATAAAGGAATATTGAAAAATAGCAAACATAGTCAAAATTTTGGAAATTCACTTTCTTGAGTCAAGGACCTTAGGTAGGTACCGAGGTATGCCTAATTCAGGCCCAATACAAGGCAAGGATTGGATCAGAGCAGAAAAAGAAGAACTCAAGCATAACAACTCCAGATCAGCCCCAAGTCACGCCCGGGGCAAGGCATGGATTGGATCGGATTGTATAGATTTGAAGCTTATGGATCGGTACTGACTTGAGATTCTTTGGTCGATTTGACCTCAAGATTTTTTTTTAGGAAAGTGCTAGAGCATGTTTCAGAGATAATTTCAAGAATTTTCAATCTATTAATAGAAAGGGAGATACACTTTAAAAAGGACTTTTCTTCTTTTCTAAATATACTCACTTTGCCATGAACTTTGTTGGATATCCACCGATCCAAGAATACAGATCCATAAAATAATAGTTTCTCAAAGTTAAAATAGAATAAAAAATTTAAGTGGATGTAGGCCAGATAATTCACCAAACCATTATAAAAATTAAGAGTTCTTTGCTATTTCTTGTTTTTCTTGGAAATTTTCATATATATTACTTCACTGGGTGTTTGTGCCATTTTTTGGTGAACCATGGGGGTTTGAAAGACAATTATGTAACTTTGGTAACATAATTATACACATAAATCTTATTTGTATAAATCTTGTTTGAAATAAAATTATGTTTTTCAATTTTTGTTTCTACTTTTATTTCTATTATATGTGCATACACACACAGAGAGAAGTTTGATGATTCCATTTATACATAAAATATGAATTTCCTATGAATAAGTATTTTATCAACCGCATTTACAAATGTATTCATTATCGTGCATGTTGAATCGTGTATATAAAAATAAATACTTGTCCACAAATATTGCTCGGGCTGATTCGAGAAATGAAAATCAATTCACCTATGAGCTTGTGCATGAATGCTCTCCACATGATTAATGATTTCAACAATTAGAGATATCAGAAGATTACGTATGTGTAGCAGTTATGGATCAAATATAGAAAAACTAATCGAGAGTTTTCTATAGGTTAGTTATATCTGAGTTAAAAGAAAGGATCTCATTTGACAATGTGTAGTGGTCTTTTTACATGAGAGTATTATGAATCCTGTTTATCAAGGCTCTACTTTGATAATGGTTAATCACATGACATGTCTTCGTGTTAAGATCATAATTCTATACAAAGATTATATATTCGAAGTGATATACTACACAAGCGAGGATTTGCCTCCTTCGATATAGAAGATTAGTGTCACCGGAATCGTTTTTTTAGCTCTAGATATCTCCAATCAAAATAGATTTGGTAAATTGATAGTGATTATCGATTTAGCTATGTAAATTTGAAGCTTAACTTTGTAATTAAATAAGGACATTACTAGGTTTTGGCCGATGACCAAATCTTAGATGCCTATGTAACATAGTTTTGATGAATATAAAAAACATGCACAAATATTTTTGCATATGGGAGCTTTTCAAAATGGTTATGAAGTAGGACTTCAACTAGATCGTCGATAAATATATGGCTTCATGACCTTTACTAGCTTCTGCAAAGTCTGCATGGACTTTGGTATTTAAATTGTTTAAATATTAATCGAGGATCGAAGCCACACCTATGAGTCATACAATAAAGAACTATAATGTTATACATAAATGTTTTATTAAAATAATTTTATGTATTTTAAATTTTTTGGAGATAACTTACGCAATCATTATAAAAAAGAATTAAAAATGCCAAAATCGGTTCTTTAAATATCTATTGTTGTTATGTGTATTTAATCAATTTAAATGGGTATATTAATTGATCAATTCAGGCAAAAACTAAAATATGTAATAAGTATCAGCAAATAACCAAATTAACTATTAATATAATTTGTATCAATTTACATGCAATGGTGGACTCTAAATGGGAAGAGGATGGGTCAAATGCGCTTGGTCTGTAACGACCCTAAATTTTCAATAATTTAAATTGTTAAATTAATAAGTTTTGGTAATTTAATATGGAAAGAAATAAAAATTTGTAATTTAATAATGAAATGAATGTTAAAAATGAAATGTAACAATGGGAAACTAAAACTAATAAAATTAACAATTTAAATGGAATTACAACAAATTGGAAATAACGTAAATATTATACTTAGTTATAAGATTGAATTTAAGAAACAAATGCTAATATTTGATTGTTGTACATAATAGAGAGTTAACGGTAATTAAATAAAATCAAAATCATATAAGAACTGTAATATTTGTTTGTGAGTAATGAATTCATAAGTGTAACTAAAACTTTTGGTAACGACTGTTATAAGTTGCCTATTTAATTGGTCTACTAAATTAATTAGAAATCGGTTACATTTAAATGTAAGTAAATGTTCATTAATGTGAGTTAGGACTGCAACTGTAAAGTGTGAATGTAATAAAATGAATGGAAAAGTATATTTTATTCATAAGCTAAAATAAAGGGAAATGTATATTTTGTTCATAGATAAATTAAAGGAATGAAACCAAGTTGGATAAAATTAATTGAGATATTAATTATAGTAAATGTATTTATTGACAAATTCAATATAATTGAAATTAATAAGGAAAGATGGAAATTGAATGTATTGATGTAATGAAAGACAAACGAATAATAATTAGGTTTATAGAGTAATATAGACTTAATAAAAAGATTTGAATCGAATCAAATCAGTTATCTGGAACTAATTTTAATTAAATGGAATTCAATTCACAATAAATGAAGTTAAATACAGTGACATTTGATATTTGGATGAATTGGGAAATTTTGATGATGATAAGTTAATAGTTGATCAATAATAAGATTTAAAAGCAAATAAATGGATTTATTGGAGTTTCAATTGATAATTAATTGAAATTAAGTACGGTAAATGGTGAATTAATTTACTTTGAATTGATGAAGAAATGAGTTGTAAGGGATTATAAATTCCTAATTCATACGAAGTGATAGAAATTTTAAATTATAGAATTTGAATTGATTAATTTAATACTAATTTAATTAATTAACTGGAAAATAGCCATTTTGGCCACTGACTCGGATTTTGACGAAACAAGTTTCATCGAATCCATAATGGTTAATTATTGTAGGGTTTCAAGTGGCGTAACGATCGGGCTTGTCGTTTGGTCGTACAGTCTCGAAACGCCTAAGGATCAATTAAACTGAAATCAATTGAAATCAATTTGAAATATATTGATTTTAATGTAACTTCTTCATACAATGGAATTTGGACTTGAAACATGTTCCATTGATTTCTAAATATCATCCATTTTGACATATGGGTTGACCTAATTTCGTTTCGGAGTCAGAACGGGCTTTTTGGGCTATTTATCGCTTAACGTGTAAACCAATCGTATCCATTCCTCTATTTTCAGCTCTACCTATATATATCCAGTTATAAACCCTAGAAGCCTTTCTATTTCACATTTTTGTACATACAGTAATTTCTGTTGCTCCTCTTTCTCAATGGCAGACAAACCCTAAATTTCACAATCCTATTGCAATTCAAAATTTCCACTTCAAAATTTGAACTCCACAAACTATATCGAATTACATATCGATTTGAAGCTCTCGACGAGTGCATCTCAGATCTGTAATTCGTTTTAAAGTTGGAACCTTTGCCTATCCAGAAATCGAAGAACAAGTCTTGGTCGTTCATTGGCGTTTGATGATCTTAGACGGATCGTCGATTGGAAGGTAGCATTCTGTGGAGAGTACCGAGGGGAGTGCATTGGTGTAGGCTATTTGACGATTTAATGGTCTGATTTGTTGTGAAAATTGCGGTAGGGTTTGAGGAAAGTGGTGGCTACTGTTAAAATGGGGAGTCGATCGGCTTCGAGGAGGTCCGCGTAGGTGAAGGCGCGTCTAAGGTATGGTGCGGCGGCCTCTGGCGTGGGCAACAATGTCTCGGTCGGCTGTATTTGTCAGAAGAAGTGGCGGCGTGCTCGTGCGTTATAGGGTTTTGTTTGAGTAGTTTTGCTGGGTGGTGACAATGCGGCCTTGCTGACGTGTAAGTAGTTACATTTATTTCATTTATTTTCTAATTCAAATCGTCTAACTTCAAACGTTAATAACTCTTACGTATGAACTTAAATTCATGCACGATTTCTTGCGTTAGGATCGTATTGAAATTCAGGACATTTCGACGCTGGTGGGGATGGATTATGAGACCGTTCAAATTTGGGTTTAAATTGGATTTAAATTCAATTTAAATTCAAAGGTGAGTGTTTTAACTCACTCACAACTTCAAAAATTTCTTATATTTGTTAAATTAACTTATGATGCGATTAGAAATTTATTTATGACTGTTTGGAATATTATGAATCATCATCTCAGTTAATTTAAATTTATTTGGATAAAATAGTTATTTAATTTATTTTGAATATAAACTGCCAGTTAAATACCTGTTATTTATTATTAGTTCTATATTAATATTTATGAATTGTTTTGGATAATGATTGTGATGGATGTCGATTATTGATATTGGTTGAATGGATGTTTGGTTTATACTGTTATAAACTACAAGTTCTTTATGGATTATTATTGATTTGGGATTACGGTTTGAAACGATATACGACCGTAAAATATTAAATTTCGGATTGAAATGATAAATATCCGGATCCCTTGACCATAGTATTCAAAATTATATACAAACACCGTTCTCTATATGTAAAAATATTTTTGAAATGGTTTCTATGGTTATGCAAAAAAAATATGGTTTTATATAAATATTGATTTTGGTTATTATGAAAATGTTATTTTATTCTTGATTTTAAGCTATGTATAATTTTTTTTAATATAGAATAAGTTTAATAATGAAGTTTGATTTTATTGAAGATAAGATGGTTAAGTATTTAAATTATATTTTAATATAGAGTTTTTAATGATTTAAATAAATTAAGGTTGGAAGATAAATTTGAAATTTATCTGAAATTGAATTTATTTAAGAATTAAACTCAAATAAGTTTGATTTGAAATTTATTAGATTTGAAATTTTAAAATGTATGATTTTATAACTTGATTTGTTTAAGATGAATTTAAAATGAATATTTCAAGTTTAAATTAATTGAAGGAATATCTAGTGATTTGGAATTTGGAGTTTATTTAAATGATATTGGATTTGTTAAGTAAATATTTCAAAACTGAATAATAATGAAGTTAAATTAAGGTATATATGAAGTTATCAAATTAGTTTTGAAGTTATGGAATATTTAAAGCTTTGAAATATGAGGAATTTGAAATGGTTTATTTGAGGTTCAAATCTGTATTTAGAATTGATATTGATTGAAATGGATTATTAAAAACTGAATTGAGTTGAAATTTATGAATTGAGGTTTGATTTAAATTGAATTTTTGGATTCAAATTGATTTGAATCAATTTGTGAGATTGAGGAAATTATTTTATCTATAAAGTAGTGTTAAATTTTAAAACTATTTTATTTTATATACTATTTGAACATCTAAACTATTTAAGTAGTGAAAGTCATAGTTTCAAAGCTATGAATTTCAAAGTATTATGTTTTGAAAATGTCATATTTTCAAGTATTTGGTTTTGAAAGGGTTATAACTTTGAGAGTACTATGATTATGGAAATGAATATATTCGAAAAAAATGATATCATATTGATTTGGTTTTTGAAGTGAAAATGATATCATATGGATTCGGTTTTTGAAATGGAAATGATATCGTAATTATATGGTTTTGAAATGGATATGATATTCTGGTTTTGAAGTATAAATTATTTTGAAAATGGCCATTGTGTTATAATAACGTTTGGTTGTTAAAGAGACCGGGATCAGAAGTTGTCATACTCTTTGCCAACTCCGAAAACCATTTTAACAACCATGTACACGGTGGAGATTCCAAAATGAAGTAGGATGGCGACGGCGTTCCTTTGAGGTATATACGTGGACCCAACTCCTGTGAATCGGCATAATGTGGCTAAAACAGGAGCGATTGACGGGCCAGTGAGTTAGCTCCTCTTATTGAACACACTCGTTTGATATCATTCTATTACTTTGTGATTGATTGGGGCCCTGTGATTTTTTTGGGATGTGGCTCGAGGTGGGCGGTAGCTACGCGCTATGCGTCACCATCATCCTGGAAGCGTAATTGGTATATCTACCCTGGCATTGCCTAGTTGTGCCGTGTCACCTAACTTAGCAAGCCTTGTACGAGTTTGATTTGTCTCGTACCATGGAGTATCTTCTCGTAGCCTCCCGATCAGGAGGTACGAGGTGCTGTATAGACTATTGGCACTATATATGTGTTAAGGTGGAAAATGTAAAGCCTTAACGCTATTTTAAAGTAAGTTTATTTTACCACTAGACATTATTATAATAGCGTATATTACTACATAGTAGATAGTTTAATGGATCCTTAGGTGATGTGAATCTTGAACATCTCTTAAGTTACCACACTCATGTTAGACACTAGATAGGAGATGTCAAATCCCGCAAACATCTCTGACGCCGTTCCACTCATATTATTTACCGTTGATTTAACTTACGTAAGATCTTTTAGTTCTGACTCGACTGTTTTGTCTTTTCAATTCGCTCGGGTCAGCCTGAGCATTTCAGGATTTGAAGACCTTATTACTAGAGGACGAAGACGAAGATTGTAATATTATTATTCATTATATTTCACCGTATCATTGTATTCCGCTGCATTATTTATTATTCTCTGGCTTGTGTAACTCTGATATGTGTTGTATAAGTATAATCAATGTTTTGTAAAACAGCTTCATGAACTATTATTTGATTATTATATTTTGTCATTGCGCTGTGAGATTCTGTTTGTTTTATTTCGTTCTCTGCTTTTCTTATTCACCCCAATAACAATCCGCTCTTTGAATGGTTTGAGTCTGACATGTGTGGTTTATCGTCGATTTAACTCGTACAAAAGGCAGGATGTTATATTTGTATCAAGGATTTGGTTTAGCAAAAACTTTAGCCTTGTGGGGTCTGAATCTTTATTAATAGGTTAGCAATACCGTATGATGAGTCGCTGAGCGTATATATATGAGAGAGCGTATTTGTTAGTGTTATAAAAGATTTTGGATATTGTGTTAATTTGTTCCGTTTTGTATTTATAAATTCTGGTTGGTGCATAGGACGCTATGACATCAATAGGGATTTCAAAACATTTAATAGGACAGAACAACACAATATTTGTTTTAAATATAGGTGAAGGAAATAATTTTTCCTATTATATTTTCTATATATAAATTAATTTTTTTATAAAGGTTATATTCGGTTGTAATATATTGGTGTTTAGGTAGTGGAATTTATAAATATTGATTGAAAACGAGATTTGAAGAAAATAAAATAAATGAAAATTGGAAATTTTAGAATTTAAGTTCCAGGATTTTGAAAATTTCTTTCAAAGGATTTTGGAATATAATAATATTGTTTATATGTATTTTTTGATATAAGTATTTCAATATAAATTGAAAGAATTGTTTTAAAGAAACTTTGGAAACAAATAAGTTTTGTACTTCCCTCTATGTCGTTGGGAAATAATTTCGGTGATGAGTGCACCCATCATCGACATTCATTTTCGAGTTTCAAAGTGGGAAGGCCACTGTAGTTGTTTTACTACAGATTTATCTTGATAAACAAATATAAATGTCAAATTATTTTAAATATAATTGGATATATAAATTTTAAGTGTATACATCTATCTGTTATTTTAAAATGATTTGAAATTTAACCTAGTATTTAGTTCTTAAGTTTCCGTTAATTAATAGTTTCAATTATTGTAGTGAAATGGAATGTAACTAATTTATAATTGGAACCGTTAATCAAAATAAGAGATTAAATGCTAGGTTATAAATAAAATAACAAGAAAGTTGATATTTGTAATCTATAAAAAGCAAAGGATATGATTATTGAACATTAGATTAATTAAAAGAAATAAGACAAACTTGCGTAATTTTCAATTACATCCTTAAAGGCATATATATAACTTAATTAAAAATTGTAATATTTAATAAGAAAATGTAATAGAATATTTTACAAGTAAAACTTGAAATAATGAAATATTCAATGAAAGTCGTTAATAAATAAGTATTGATGTTATAGAGTTATAAACTTAAGTTGCAATTGAAATATTACTATAATATAATATGTTAGAAGGTAAGAGTTGTAAGTAGATGATTTTAACTTAAGTAAATGAAATTGATATGCGAAGTAACTGAATTGAACATGAATACAATGGATAAATGAATGAATGTAAATGAAATTGAGAAATGAATGAATGTGATGCAATAAAAAGAAAATTTACATGATATGAATAAATAAAAATGAATTTATGTAAGCATAAGTGCAAATACGTGAAGTATACACTGAATCAATGGACGAAAATGAAAATTTGCAAGAAATAAATGTAAATTAAAAAGATAAATCATTATATGAATAAAAAGTAAATCAAACAACAAATGTATGAAATGAAATGAAATTAATAAGAATGAACTTGATGTATTGTTTGAAATTATTGTTTGTTTGGTTTATGGTTGTTTGGGCAAGGATACTTTAAAATTATTTGGATGTATGAATAATCTATTTTGTTTCATCTAAGGCTGTTAAGTAAACGGTGCACTTAATAGTCTATTTTCCATTATGTACAATTTAAAGTTTTAAACCCGAACAACTATTTGTTTTGTTTGCTATGGATATATGGATGGTTGTTTTTATTGACTTCATATGATGGTTGTATGTTGTGATTGCAAGTGATTATTATTGATTTGTTCGTTACTGATTGAAACAACTTTTAATATTTCATTTTATATAATTTTTAACTTTTTTAGGATTATATAAGTGAAATACAGGTTATGGAAGCAATTGCTACCGCTTTTGGTTTCATAAAATAAGCGTTAATTGCCCGATAAATAGGTACGTTCTCGGATTACGGTTTATAGCGTTATTATATTGTTTTTCCAGTTGTTGGGATATATTATTTTGAGATATTGTAATATATATTGTTATATTTGATATTATATTTTCTCCTGAGCCTCTCCGTACAAAGGAGACTCTGCCAAAAAAATTCGTGAATTTTGTACTTAGAAAATTTACGAAGTATTTTCGAAGAAAAATTGTTACTTGAATATAAAAGGATTTAATGGTTATAAATTGATATGTTTTATTTAAATTATTAATTTTTTTGAATTTATCTATTTATATATTTAATATTTTTGAATAAGATATATTGATTACTTAATTCTTTCACTTTCCTTCATTTTCCTTTTCGGAGACGAAAAGTTTTGAGCGAGGGAGAGTGTAATGACCCTAAATTCTCAGTAATTTAAATTGTTAAATTAATAAGTTTTGATAATTTAATATGGAAAGAAATAAAAATTTGTAATTTGATAATGAAATGAATGTTAAAATGAAATGTAACCATGGGAAATTAAAACTATTAATTAACAATTTAAGTGGAATTACAGCAAATTGAAAATAACGTAAATATTATACTTGGTTATAAGATTGAATATAAGAAACAAATGCTAATATTTGATTATTGTATGAAATAAAGAGTTCATGGTAATTAAATAAATTCTGAATCATATAAGAATTATAACATTTGTTTGTGAATAATGAATTCATAAGTGTAACTAAAAGTTTTGGTAACGACTGTTATAAGTTGCCTATTTATTTGGTCTACTAAATTAATTGGAAATCAATTACATTTAAATGTAAGTAAATATTCATTAATGTGAGTTATGACTTAATTGTAAAGTGTGAATGTAATGAAATGAATGGAAAAGTATATTTTATTCATAAGCCAAAATAAAGGGAAATGTACATTTTGTTCATAGATAAATTAAAGGAATGAACCAAGTTGGATAAAATTAATTGATATATTAATTATAATAAATGTATATATTGACAAATTCAATATAATTGAAATTAATAAGGAAAGATGGAAATTTGAATATATTGATGTAATGAAAGACAAACGAATATTAATTAGGTTTATAGAGTAACATAGACTTTAAAAAAGATTTGAATCGAATCAAATCAGTTATTTGGAATAAATTTTAATTAAATGGAATTCAATTCACAATAAATGAAGTTAAATACGGTGACAATTGATATTTGGATGAATTTGGAAATTTTGATGTATTAGTATATAAACCAATGTTAATATCACCTATAAGATGATAAGTTAACAGTTGATCGAATAACAAGATTTAAAAGCAAATAAATGGATTTATTGGAGTTTCAATTGATAATTAATGAATTACTGAAATTGAAATTAAGTATGGTAAGTGGTGAATTAATTTACTTTGAATTGATGAAGAAATGAGTTTTAAGGGATTATAAATTCCTAATTCATTTGAAGTAATAGAAATTTTAAATTATAGAATTTGAATTGAAAAAGTGAATTGATTAATTTAATATTAATTTAATTAATTAACTGGAAAATAGCCATTTTGGCCACTAACTCGCATTTCGACGAAACCCATTTCATCGGATCCGTAAAGGTGAATTATTGTAGGGTTTCAAGTTTCGTAACAATCGGACTTGTCGTTTGATCGTACGGGCTCAAAACGCCTAAGAATCAATTAAATTGAAATCAATTGAAATCAGTTTGAAATATGTTGATTTTAATGTAACTTCTTCATACGATGGAATTTGAACTTGATGTTCCATTGATTTCTAAATATTCAAAAACATCCATTTTGATATATGGGTTGACCCAATTTCGTTCTGGGGTCAGAACAGGCTTTTCGGGCCATTTATCGTTCAACGTATAAACCAATCGTATCTGTTCCTCTATTTTCAGCTCTACTTATATATCCAGTTATAAACCCTAGCAGCCTTTCTATGTCTCATTTCTTTATGTACAGTAATTTTTGTTGCTCCTCTTTCTCAACGGCAGACAAACCCTAAATTTCAGAATCCTATTCCAATTCAAAATTTCCACTTCAAAATTTAAACTCCACAAACTATATCGAATTATATATCGATTTGAAGCCCTCGACGAGCGAATCTCAGATATGTAATTCGTTTTTCAATTGGAACCTCTGCCTGTCCAGAAATCGAAGAACAAGTCTCGGCCGTTCATTGGCATTTGATGATCTTAGACGGATCGTCGATTGGAAGGTAGCGTTCTGTAGAGAGGACCAAGGAGATTGCATCGGTGTAGGCTGTTTGGTGATTCGATGGTTTGATTTTTTATGAAAATTGGAGTAGGGTTTGAGAAAAGTGGAGGCTGCTGTTAAAATGGAGGGTCGATCGGCTTCGAGGAGGGACGCATAGGTGAAGGCGCG
Organism: Allium cepa; assembly: GCA_030765085.1. NCBI lineage: Eukaryota > Viridiplantae > Streptophyta > Magnoliopsida > Asparagales > Amaryllidaceae > Allium > Allium cepa. Next base: position 563,581,327 of record CM060938.1, read on the forward strand.
TCTAAGGTGAGGTGCGACGGCCTCTAGCGTGGGCGACGATGTCTCGATCGGCCGCGTTTGTCAGAAGAAGTGGCGTCGCGCTGGTGCGTTATAAGGTTTGGTTCGAGTTGTTTTGCTGGGTGGTGATGATGCGGCCTTGCCGATGTGCAATTAGTTATATTTATTTCATTTATTTTCTAATTTAAATCATCTAACTTCAAAAGTTAATAACTTTTACGTATGAACTTGAACTCATGCGTGATTTCTTGCGTTATGATCGTATTGAAATTTCGGACATTTCGACACTGGTGTGGATGGATTTTGAGACCGTTTTAATTTTGGGTTTAAATTGGATTTAAATTCAAAGGTGAGCGATTTAACCCACTCACAACTTCTAAAATTTCTTATGTTTGTTAAATTGACTTATGATGTGATTAGAAATTTATTTATGACTGTTTGATATTTTGAATCATCATCTCAGTTAATTTGAATTTATTTGGATAAAATAGTTATTTAATTTATTTTGAATATAAACTGCCAGTTGAATACCTGTTATTTATTATTAGTTCCATATTGATATTTATGGATTATTTTGGATGATGATTGTGATGGATGTTGATTGTTGATATTGGTTGAATGGATATTTAGTTTATACAGTTATAAACTACAAGTTCGTTTTGGATTATTATGAATTCGGGGTTGCGATTTGAAATGACATACAACCATAAAATATTAAATTGCGGATTGAAATGATAAATATCCGTATCACTTGACCATAGGGTAGAAAATTATATACAAACACCGTGGTCTGTATATAAAATATTTTTGAAATGATTTCTATGGTTGTGTAAAGAAATATATGGTTTTATATAAATATTGATTTTGGATATTATGAAAATGTTATTTTATTCTTGATTTAAGCTATGTATAAATTTGTTTTAATATAGAATAAGTTTAATAATAAAGTTTTATTTTATTGAAGATAATATGGTTAAGTATTTAAATTATATTTTAATATAGAGTTTATAATGATTTAAATAAATTAAGGTTGGAAGATAAATTTGAAATTTATTTGAAATTGAATTTATTTAAGATTTAAACTCAAATAAGTTTGATTTGAAATTTATTAAATTTGAAATTTTAAAAGGTTTGATTTTATAACTTGATTTTGTTTTAGATGAATTTAAAACGAATACTTCATGTTTAAATTAATTGAAGGAACATCTAGTGATTTGGAATTTGGGGTTTACTTAAATGATATTGGATTTGTTAAGTAAATATTTCAAAACTAAATAATAATGAAGTTAACTTAAGGTATATATGAAGTTATCAAATTAGTTTTGTAATTATGGAATATTTAAAGCTTTGAAATATAAGGAATTTGAAATAGTTTATTTGAGGTTCAAATCTGTATTTAGAATTGATATAGATTGAAATGGATTATTGAAAAATGAATTAAGTTGAAATTTATGAATTGAGGTTTGATTTAAATTGAATTTTTGGATTCAAGTTGATTTAAATCAATTTGTGAGCTTGAGGAAATTATTTTATCTATAAAGTAGTGTCAAATTTAAAACTATTTTATTTTATATACTATTTGAATATCTAAACTGTTTAAGTGGTGAAAGTCATAGTTTCAAAGCTATGAATTTCAGAGTATTATGTTTTGAAAATGTCATATTTTCAAGTGTTTGGTTTTGAAAGGGTTATAACTTTGAAAGTACTATGATTTTGGAAGTGAATATAATTGGGAAAAAAATAATATCATATTGATTTGGTTTTTGAAGTGAAAATGATATCATATTGATTTGGTTTTTGAAATGGAAATGATATCATAACTATATGGTTTTGAAATGGATATAATATTCTGATTTTGAAGTATAAATTATTTTGAAAATAACCATGGTGTTATAATAATGTTTGGTTGTTAAAGAGACCGAATCGGAAGTTGTCATACTCTCTGCCAACTCCAAAAATCACTTTAACAACCGTGTATGCGGTGGAGATTCCAGAATGAAGTAGAATGGCGGCGGCATTCCTTTGAGGTATATACATGGATATGAGGTGGCTAAAATGGGAGCGATTGACAGGCCAGTGAGGTAGCTCCTCTTATTGGACACACTCTTTCGATACCATTCTATTACTTTGTGATTGATTGGGGCGCTTTGATTTTTTTAGGGTGTGGCTCGAGGTGGGTGGTAGCTGTGCGCTACGCGTCACCACCAGCCCAAAAGCGTAATTGGTATATCTACCCTGGAATTGCCTAGTTGTGCCGTGTAACCTACCCTAGCGAGCCTTGTACGAGTTTGATTTGTGTCGTACTTATAGAGTATCTACTCATAGCCTCCCAATCAGGAGGTACACAGGTGCTATATAGACAATTGGCATTATATATGTGTTAAGGTGGAAAATGTAAAGCCTTAATGCTATTTTAAAGTAAGTTTATTTTACCACTAGACATTATTATAATAGCGTATATTACTACATAGTAGATAGTTTAACGGATCCTTAGGAGATGTGAATCTCGAGCATCTCTTAAGTTACTGCACTCACATTAGACACTTGATAGGAGATGTCAAATCCCGTAAACATCTCTGATGCCGTTCCACTCATATTATTTACAGTTGATTTAACTTACATAAGATCTTTTAGTTCTAACTCGAGTGTTTTGTCTTTTCAATTCGCTCGGGTCAACCTCAACATTTTAGGATTTGAAGACCTTATTGCTGGAGGATGAAGATGAAGATTATATTATTATTATCCATTATATTTCACTGCATCATTGTATTTCGCTGCACTATTTATTATTCTCTGGCATGTGTAACTCTGATATGTGTTGTATAAGTATAATCAAATGTTTTGTAAAACAGCTTCATGAACTGTTATTTGATTATTATATTTTGTCGTTCCGCTGTGAGATTCTGTTTGTTTTATTTCTTTCTCTGCTTTTCTTATTCACCCCAATAACAATCCGCTCTTCTAAATGGTTTGAGTCTGATGTGTATGGTTTATCGTCGATTTAAATCGTACAAAAAGGCGGGGTGTTACATGGTCCAAGTGGAGAAATGAATGGTGATTTGTGAAATGTATTTCCTAGCATATATAGACCTATATGGTCTTCATCTCCTCGAACCAGTTCTAATTCAATCTAAAGAGAAAAGTTCTTTTCTTCTTCTCCTTCGTTAGGACATTTCAAGCTAGGCCTTCATGCGTTCAAACCATTGCTTAAATCAAAAAGGAGTTTCAAAGGTCGATCCGCACATTCCAACGTGTTTAAATTAGAAAACTTCATCGAGATAAATTTTGATCATAGTTCTCATATATATCATCCAATCCTTGCATCAAGTTTAATATTTTCGACCATATATGAAAATAATGTGTATATACATCATTAGTATATTAGTGCTCAAATTTTAATCTAGTATATAAATCAATGTCTGCAAGTAATACAATGCACATACACACACATGCACATACACACACGCATATATGGTGTGTGTGTGTGTGTTTACATATATACTTTGGTGCATATATATATATATATATATATATATATATATTTGTGTGATTTGTTCAAAACTCAAAAAGGTATATACAAAAACGTAAATATATGACTATAATAACTATAACTATGACACTATGTAGTTAATATCAGATAATATCACTTATATATCACTTACATATCTCATTCGCTCCGTAATCTATGTTTTCTCAAAATATTTCTTCAAATATCGGTACCGATATATCTTCGATATTTGCTAATAAATTGCTCCGATACTTATTGTAAAATTCTTATTATTTTTTTAAGAATATCGTTCACTAATGTATTTCCAAGATAAAATAAAACTAAAAATTGATATCTTCACATTATCAGTATAGTTTTTTGGTATATGGTGAATAACAATATAGAGAATATATTAGAAATCCCAATGTACTAATTTTTTTAGTTTAACTATATTTTTTACTCTTCTTTATTCATTTCATTAAAGAAAACTTTGCTTATTCTTATTTTTTTAATTTCGTATGAAGACTTTCCTGCTAAAAACTATACTATGCAAGAGCTACTTTCCTTTTTAGTTATTTTTTCACCATTTCGAATTTGTAAGTTAGCTTATGAAAATTGATTTTTTTTAGTTATTATTATGCACCAAGAACTAAGACTTAATGAATAGTAAAGTTATATATTTCACATATCGAAAAAGAATAAGCTAGATGTTAGAATAGATATTAAATCAACATTACTTATTTGATAAATTGAGTGAAAATAGAAATGAAGAAACTATAAATATGGAAAACTTGCAAATCAATATAGATGATTAGATGACGGAAGAAAACGTGAATATGATATAAAAATGAAGAAAATAATGTAGCTGCACATTATATGAGTATCTTGATTTTTATGAGCCTATTCTTTGAAAATATTCTCGTAAACATATTGTGATGACTCGGATTTTTGGAAATCTGATATTGGGGTAATCAACTGATTTTAATTATTGAAATATTAATTTTTATAAGTCGAACAGATAAATTTTTTGATATTTAAAATATTGGAATGTATAAATTGATTAAACTATGTTAATTTTTTTTAAAAAGGGTAAATTTCTAAATAAGGAAAATTAATGTATAAGTATATATATATATGTATGTCAACTTCACCGTTTCAAATTCGTGATAAAATATCTATATATCTATATACAAATATATATACAAACTCCATTTGATGATATATATATGTGTATGTATGTATAAGGATGGATATATATCATCATAAAAAAATATTGATATGTAAATAAATATACATATGTGATTGTATAAAATTTCATAATAGCAAACTTTCAAACTTATGTTGATAATAAAATATATAAGTATATATATATATATGTGGTTAAATGTTTATAATGAAATAGTAAATATATAGAAGTATAAGTATGTATACATATGCAAATTAGGAAAGTATGTAAAAATATAGGTATATATCACTTTGTATATGTATATGTAGATATGATAGAAATATACATAAGTACACATAGATAGACATATATATGTGAAATAGTGAATAAGTAGATATATATATATATATATGTATGTATGTATGTATGTATGTATGTATGTACGTATATGTATATGTATTTATATAAAAGGTAATGCATATGTAAATAGGGAATAATGTGAAATATATATATGATGGCAAATACAAGTAAGTAAATGGATATGCAGATATGTTAGATAAAATAATGGATAGGTCATTAGATATGCTAATATAAAATAGTGTAAATGTACGCATACACACACACATACATACATATAAATGTATGTATAAACCTAAGAAAAACATCATCATAGAAAAACTTCAAATCACACACAAAACTTAAAATCAAGCCACAACATTTCAAATCAGCATAAAAAGCCAAATCATTCATAATATCAAGTCAATTTCCAAATCAAATTAAAGAAAAAAAAGGGGGCTGTACATGTATACATCTTCTTTCCTTGGCTTGCACTGTACACTTCCATTCATATCTATATATAGTCGTGCCTTGTTCTTTCTTGTATAAGAAAAAAAAAAGAAAAAGTGCTGCCATTTAAAAACAAAAAGAATTGATACAGTAAAGCTTGAAGCTAAAACAAAAGAGAGAAGCCAGTGTTCATCTCAATAAGAACAGTGAGTAAAAACGACATCTTTTACTTACTGCAACCTTTGTATGCATATGTATTCTTGTAAATTTTGAATGAACTCTTTGTTTTATCAAGCATTCATGTATTAACAGGGTGTATATATGAGTGTTAGTCATGTTGTACACCTGAAACTCATAGTAACATACAAAACATCTCCGTTCTTGAAAAAGAAAAAAATATTCCAACTTCAAAAATCTGTAGCTCAATCTAATTAGTTTTAGACGATGATTTGAAAATCAAAGTTGTGTGTATTTTAGTGTAGTTTATTCTAAATTTCATTTTGTTTGTTGTTATATAGCATGAAGGAAGGAAAGAACATTTTATAGTAAACCACTTATAAATGAACAAAAATCAAGTTTCATATTTTCATCAATTGGTTACATGAGACATGAGTGTGTTCATTACTAAAAAACTTTATTTTTTGTGATGGTTTCAGAATTTTTAATGGAGTGTGGAGGGGGAAATGATGAGATGAATGGATATGGGGAGGATTCGAAATTCTGGTGATCTTAATGTTTTCGTGCTAGGGCTTTGGGCATGGAGGAGCGTGGGAAGGTGGAGCAGCTAGGAAAAATGGCACGCGATTTTTCTGCCGAGTGGATTGGCCAGTCGAACCCAAAGTAGGGTTTATGGAGAGTTGTTCATGGTCTTGGGTTTATGACAAATGGTGAGCTCTAGATGGGAATAGGAAGGTGTGGTCGGGAGGGGGGTTTGAAAGAGGAGGTCATTGTGAATGTGGTGGTGAAGTTTTTTTGGTATACGATGATTTGTGGTGGCATGGAGAGGTTTTGGGGTGGTTCGTCTTCGTTCGTGGTATGGGTAGCAGTTAGAAAATTTGAACTGGGCTTGGATCGTGCGTTTCTGGCTAGTCATCGTAATGTAAGGTTGGTAGGCGACTTATGGCAATGGTCGATGATGTGATGGGTCGGCCAGAGGGTGTATGCAGGTGCACGGCGCAGTTATATGCACGTGAGTGAAAAGAAAAGAAAGAGGAGAGGAAGAATGCACGTGGGAGGAAAAGGAAGAAGTGGGAAAGAGGTTTGGGTTTGTTTTTTTTTCTTTTGGTCTTCGAGCAATGGACTTGACCACTTTTTTTTTAAAAATATTGTGAAGGGGAGGAGAGTTTTAGGCCTAGGCCAATTATGATTAGAAGTTGTTTTAAAAAGAAGGCGGCTTTACAAGTTTGTCTCTAAAAAGAAAAAAATCTTCAAACCTTAAAACAATATATTCTCACCCATTTAAAGCTGATTTGACATAATAAATGTGGCATTATGATCTTGTTGCCTAGTATTTGAATCTAAATTAATATTACTAATTTTTAGTAATATAAAATGAAATTATTTGTAATAATTAAAGTGAGTAATTAATTAAATTCTTCGTTAGTTAATTCTTATGTTAATTAATAAAATTAGTTATAAATTTGGTTGTTTGATTTAGTTAACTATTAATAAACTTTCTTTATAATTTTTCATTAATTTATGATTAATTTGAATTAAAAATACAAGTGCATTCAGTTTAATTAAAGTTAATTAAATTCTGATTTGTGAATTGTTTAATATTAACCATTGGTCGTTAAATTAGTTAATGGCACATGCTTTGGCTTATTTCTATTGGATATTTATTTAAATTATTCTTGTCTGTGCCATTAAGTTGCCAAACGAATTTAAAATGATTTGGATAAACATTGATATGTTTTAACGAAAATAACAAATGTAATAAATTCCCATATGTGAATATTGACTCTGAATATAAATTGTTTATTTTAAACAATTTGACCTTTTAAAATTTATCGTTTTAAGTTCGAAGAGACTGGGATCGGATATCAGCGTTATCTGAAACCACTTTGATTTAATAACCACTATGAACCTTTATGGATCTGATTACAGAGTCTAATCAGCTGAAACTGAATTTATTGAACAAATTCGGTTATTTTAATAAGCACTTTATACTTAGACACTATTATAATTCCATTAGATTTACTATAAAAGTGTTTTGGATTCGTAAGGGAAAAACCCACCGTGTTTATGTGTGACATGAGTTACCTTGGTTTTCGAAGGATTTTGATAACTAAAGTATTTCAAATTAAGAGTGTTTTCCTCATGCTAGTTTCCAGCCTGAATCGGGTGTTACATTGTTATAATGCTCGGGTCAGACCGAGTATTACAATTTCAGGTTAGGACGCTTTTGGAGCTCAAGAGACGAGCTGAATGACAGAAACATATTGCACGCATTTGATTATATTCCACTGTGTAATGTAGGCTGTATATCCAGCATTTTGAGGACAAGTTATTATAATTGTCCAGATATATACGTTAATGATTGCACTCTGATAAATTGTATGTATATTAACAGTTATAGTCCTTTGTATAAAATTTGTTATTATATTTTGTTCCACTGCGATTATGAGATTCTGTATTGCTACTGTTTTTTTTTCTATTCTTCTTCTATCTATTTCTTCTTTTAACCTACAATCTGGTATTTCCTACACTCAATTACTCGACACTCTATACAGTGAATGTATTAGTGTCGATTTTCGAGGGTAGAAAATTGCTCGGTCGTTACACGTGGTATCAAAGCTGAAGGTTAAGCGAGAACCTTGGATCTGGTGAGGATTACTCATTAGAGATAGGGTCAGTAGTACCCTAGAATGAGTTTAATGTATTATATATAAGGGTGTACTTGTTATTTTCTTATATAATGATTTTAAAAAAAAATTAGATTATATTTTGGTATAAAGGAAATAATTTTTCTGAAATACTATAGTATACTAAGGTGATTGGTTGTTGTTATTGTAATAAAAAATAAGATAATAAAAATTAAGTGGTTGTGTGTATATATATAACCAAATAGAAATTTGATAAGAATGAACTATACAGATGGGTTAAGCTAAAAATGGATTCAAACCAGAATTTAAGTTCCAGAAATTTCGAAAGAATTTCAAAGTGTTTTAAAATGAAACAAGTTTTCCCTGATTATATTTTTTATATAGAAATAATTTTCAAGGAAATTATTATGAAATATTTGGTGTGTTTAGGTACTGGATATGATAATATTGAATATTATCAAAAATTGGGTGTTGTTTCTTAAAAAAGGATTTTTATCACCAAATAAACAATGATAAGATATTGTAAAATGTTTTAAGGAAGTGAAATTGCATAAGCATAAATTTAGAAATATGACTTATAAATTAAAATGGATCTAAATAGAGAAGTTTTGAACCTAAGTCCCGAAAATTTTGAAATGTGTTTCAAGGTGTTTTGAAGAAATAATAAGTAATATTATTTCGACTATTTTGATACGAAAATGCTTGTTTTGAAAGCAAGGGTTTTTTTGAAAATTCCGAAGGAATTTGTTTTGGATAGAAACCAAGGTTGGTTTAAATTTAAAAGTGTGATTTGGTATATAAATGAGGTAGATACACACACGAACATAAATGATTTCATGGTGATTTGAAATAAATACAAGTGTTTGAATTCAGGGATTTCCATTAATTGAGAAATAGAACCAAAGGAAAAATATGTTTTTAAACTTATAAGTGGGAAGTGATATTAGTAAGGATCGAATCTTAGAATGTAAAAGTTTAAGTTGAGGAAGTTTAAAAAGATTGAACGAATTGGGAATTAACTCAGGCCAAGTTAAATAAGTTTTGAACTTATAACCCGAAATTCGGAATTTCAAGGAGATACTAAAATATAATTTATGGAAGTTAAATAAATTAAATTGTAAAAGAAAAGGTATATATTTGGTAAGAGGCGCAAAAGAAGTTATGTATGTATGAATGATTTCAAAATGATTTTTGAAATAAAATGGGTTTCGAATTCTGAAAATTTGTGATGGATGCTATTGATTGATGTTTTAGATGATTTGGATGTCTATTTATTTTGATATATCCTGCTATCATCTTGTATATTATTTACAGTACATAAAAATGTAAATCGAATTATTTCGAATAAATTAAGGTATAGGTTGAAATGATATATACCTATGACATATATTTTGTATTGAAATGATACATATTCATCCCTGAAATAAAAAAAACTTTATTTGAAATTATTTAAAAGATTTTGATTTTAAGGAAATGGAATCATTTTGAACTTGAGTTTGAAATGTTAAAAATGAAGTTGTCAATCGAAGTTGTTTAAAAAATTGGGTTTGAAATTTTGAAGTTATAATTGAGAAATCATTTGAATTTCAAAAATTGATTTATTTTAAAAAGATTTGAACCCTTACTCAAACCTTGAAATAAGTCCAAGTAAAAGTAATTTAAACGGATATTTCGAAATCTGTGTTCGGAATTGAATTATTTTTAAAGATTTGGATTTTTGAATTGAATATTGAAGGTTAATTTGATTTAATTGATTAAATCAAATTAACCTTGAAAATCGAACTCGAATTAATATAAATCGAAATGGTTTAAAATTGAGAATTGAATTGAAATTAATTCAAATTGGAATTAAATTGAATTAATTGGAATTAAAATTGGTTTGAATTAAAATTGGAATCGAAGTTAATTCGAATTGAAATTTGAATTGAATCAATTTAAATGGAAATCAAAATTGAAATTGATTTGAATTGGAAGATAGGGAATTGAATTAGTTTGACTTGAAACTATTTTCAAATAAATTATTTTAATATAAATAATTTAAAATCTATATGCTTAAATATTCATATTACTTTGATTTTTCCAAGCTATTTTACTATGTAAACCATTTTTAAAACTAAGACTATCTTATATTAACTATTTAACTATTTTAAAACTATTTAAGCTATTTTCTATTTTCAAATTGTCAGAGTGGAAATTGTTTATATATAAATTGCAGATTTAAATACAAATAGGGTTAAATTGTAGTTATGACCCAAATGGAAATTCAAAGCATATTTGAATTTGAACCAAAATCAAGATATTAAGGCAAAAATGATTTTGAAGCGAAATAATATATTTTAAGTAAATATGATGATTTTAAAATGAAGATTGAATAGTTACTATAACTGAAACTTACTTTATAAGAAGTAAGGAATGTTACCAATGACTTTGTAAAGCAATCAAACTTGGAGATTTTTGATTTGGCATAAATAAGGTTATATATATTAGTTATATATTCAAACTCCCCTTGTTGAATTTATAACCAGAAAGAATCTTTGAAAGATATTTGAAATACTAAATAGAGTTTATATAAGTATGAGGCGGACTCAGTGATTATTGATCCAAAAATTATTCAAGTTGAAAAGAATGATCTTATATGCATATTAAACTGAAATGGTTTTTGAATCTATTGATTTTTAAAGACATTTAATTTTGGTAAATAGTCAATTTTGGAAATTGGTAAACCGAATTTAAAACTTTCGATGTAGAAGATATCGATTTTATATAATTAAAATTTATATGTGATAAATATGAAGTATATGATTTGAAAGGTACTATATATAGTATGATATGTTTTGAGACCAAAAGTATGGAAAGGTACCCCTATGAAAATCTAATCTTAAAGTAGGAGATCCACTGGGTGGTTCTACCTAAGAATCCATATGGTAAGTTCAATGAGAATTGGGATCCTAGAGGATGTTCAGACAAAACTGATGAGTTCCTGGTGATCATTTTTTTGATAGCATAAATTGAGGGGTACTATACCTTTAGTTACATTGGGATTTGCTGTGATAGCAACATAACCTTTGTGTAACTGCAATCTATTGTGGTTCTATAGTGTAATTCGGGAGGCAGTGATTGCATACAATCTATATTTGATTCCGCTGCGATAGCGATGTAACATTGGTAGGTTGCGATCTATGTGGTTTGGTTTCATTGCATAATTCGAGTGGCAGTGATTGCCTACAGACTACATTGGGTTTTACTGGGATAATGATGCAAACTTTGTGTAGATGCAATCTATGTGGTTTATTTTCATTTGATAGCGTAGGTCGAGTGGTAGAGATTGCCTATGGACTACTTACGGTTTTGCTGTGATAGCAATGCAACCCTTGTGTAGCTGTGGACTATTGTGTTCCCATGGCGTAAGTCGAGGGGTGCTGATACCTACAGTTTTCTTATGATTTCGCCGGGATGGCGATGTAATCATCGGGTTAACTGCGATCCATGATGATAAAGGGAGGGTGAGAGTTTCCATATCATTTTCGAAAAAGTTTTCAAGTATTTTCACTGGATGTTGAAACGGGTCCACTAAGTACTTATAGATTTTCAGTCCTATGCCTGAGTACGTATGACTAAATTTCTGTAAGAACAAGGATGGACTTGTTAAGACATCGAGTTATGAAAAATGTTTTAATATAAAACTAGCTTGGTAATAATATGTAATTTAAAGTGTATGTATTTTTAAATTGTACAGTAAAGGAGTAAGGAGTTAAAACGTTTAAAGATGATTAATTTAGTAATAGAAATCAAAATTCTAATTCTCGTTTCATTCCTTTTTGGGGACGAAAAGTTCTAAGGGGCGAGGAATCTAATGACCTGGATTTTTAGCCATTTGATATTGGGATAATTAACTGATTTTAGTTATTAAAATATTAATTTTTATAAGTCGAATAGATAAATTTTCAAATACTTAAAATATCCGAATGTATAAATTGATTAAACCATATTAATTTTTTCTTAAAAAGGTAAATTTCTTGTAACGTCCCGCCTTTCCGCACGCTTTAAACCGACAATAACCACACACATCAGACTTAAACCATGTAGAAGGGCGGATTGTTATGGGGTAAATAAGAAAAAGCAGATAAAATAAAATAAAATAGAATCTTGCAGCGGACGACAAAATATAATAATCAAATTTACAGTTCATGAAGCCGTTTTACAAAATATTCGATTGTATTTATACAATACATATCAGAGTTGCACATACCAGCGAATAATAATTAATGCAGCGGAATACAGCATGTAGAAGAATATAAAAATAAATAATAATAAATCTTCATCTTCGTCCTATAGAATAAAATCTTCAAATCCTAAAATGTTCGGACTGACCCGAGCAAATTGAAAAGACAAAACCCTCGAGTCAGAACTAAAAAATCTTATGTAAGTTAAATCAACTGAAAGAAGTATGAGTGTAAAGGAGTCGGAGATGTTTACGGCTTTCACATCTCCTAAGGATCCGTTAAACTATTTACCATATAGTAATATTTCGCTATTATAATAATGTCTATTTGTAACATAAACTTACTTTTTAATAGCATTAAGGGGTTACCCATATAGCCCTTAACACGTAATAGTCCTAGTAGTCCATCCAATATCATAGTCCCTCGGATCGGGAAGCCACGAGAGGATACCACATGGGCTACGGGAGAAAACCAAATTCGTACAAGTCGCGCTAGGGTAGGTGACACGGCACAACTAGGCAATGCCAGGGTAGATATACCAATTACGCTTCCGGGTCGGTGGTAACGCGTAGCGCGCAGCTACCGCCCATCTCGAGCCACACTCTCAAATAAAAAATCAAAAGTGGCCACCGAATCAATCCAAAAGTCAAAGTATAATATCGAAGGGATGTGTCCGATCAAAGGTGCTACCTCATTAATCCATCGATCGCTCCTGTTTTAGCCACCTTATGCCAACTCACGGAAGTTGGATCCACGTATTTACCTCAAAGGAAAAGTCGCCGCAATCCTACTTCATTCTGGAATCTCCACCACGTACACGGTTGTCAAAGTGGTTTTCGAAATTGGCAGAGAGTATGACAACTTTCGATCCCGGTCTCTTTAACAACCAACGTTATTATAACACCGCGGTCTTATCAAAATAGTTTATACTTTTAAAACCAGAATATATTATCCATTTCAAATCCATATAAATATGATACCATTTCTCTTTTAAAAACCAAATCAAATTTGACATCATTTTCAAATATATCCTTTTCTAAAACCATAACATTTCAAAGTTATAATATTTCGAAACCAAAACTTGAAATATAGCCTTTCAAAGCATAAAACTTTGAATTTCGTAACTTTGAAACATACTACACCACTTAAATCGTTTGAATATTTAATTACTTTATATAGTAAAATAGCTTCTTCACCTTCACAAATCAATTCCAATATGGATTTTAAATTCCCAAATGAACCAATATAATTTCCATATATTTCAAAGCTTTAATTATTCCACCATTTAAAAACTTATTCTTTGATAATTTCATATATATCAATTTCAACTACTATTATTTAGATATGAAATGTTTACTTAATAATCAAATATTATTTTTTAGTAAAACCTTTAGACTTCAAATAATTGGATATTCTTTCAATTACATTAACTTGATAATATTCATTTAAATCAATTTGATATTCATTTAAATCCTCTAAACGAAATCAAGTTATAAAATCATACCTTTTAAATCTCAATTTATTTATATTTCAAATCATATTTTTCGAGGATAATTCTTAAATCTTAAATTCAAATCAAATTCATATTTATCTTCCAACCTTAATTTTATTTGAGTCATTATATACTCTATATACAACAAAATTTAAATAGATACTTAACCATATTATATAAAAGAAATCAAACTTTATTATTTAGCTTATTTTATAATTCAAAATAAATTTATACATAGCTAAATCAATAATAAAATAGCATTTATATAACATCTAAAATCAATATCTGTACAGCCTATATATTTCTATACAAAACCATAAAAATCATTTCAAATTTTTTATATATTTAGACCGCAGTGCTTGTATATATTTATCATTTCAATCCGCAATTTAAAAATAAAAATGCAGTTGTATATCATTTCAAACCGCATTCCCGAATCAAAATAAATGCATAACAACTTGCAGATTATGGTGATATAAATAAAACAACCATTCATCCATCATAAAATCATACATCCATCACAATCATCATACAAAACAATCAATCAATATCAATATATAACTGATAATATATAACAGGTAATTAACTGTCAGTTATATTCAATCATAAATTAGATAACGATTAAATTTCAATAAATGCAATTAACTGAGCTGATGATTAAAAATATACAAAACAGTCATAAATAAATTCATAATCACAACATAAATTATTTTAACAAATATAAGAAAATATAGAAGTTGTGAGTGGGTCAAAACACTCACGTTTTGAATTTAAATTGAATTTAAATCTAATTTAAACCCAAAAATTGCCCAGTCTCTAAATCTGCCCAAACCAGCACCAAAATGTCCGGAATTTTATTTCGATCCCAATGCAAAAAATCATGCGCGAAAAAGACCTCGTATGTGAAAGATATAGCGATTAGAAGAAGTGAAAATTTAATTTAATTTAAAATAAAAACAAACGTTATTCCACTCCACATCTTACACACAAATCGAAGGCCACGTCAATGCAATTTGTGCAGGCCGAAAACCCTTCCTCGCGCGCTCGAAAAACACGAGCCGCCATCTAATTTTGACCGCCTCAAACTCGCCCTCCACATCGCCGTTGGCCACGGCGCTGCTACCAATAGGCTCGCCTAGGTTCCCTCCTCCATCACCACTAGGTCCGATCAGCACAGCGCCGTCCTGCCGCCTCATGCAACCCGAGACTTCGAACCCTAAAACCAAAATTCGCGCCGCCATAGGTCATGGTAGGTCACAACACCACCACAAATAGACTCCAAAAGCCTTCCTCTCCAAAACCCAGAAAGCAATTTCTTGATTGCTGCCCAAATCGAAAACGCCCAAATCGCACTTAGGTTTCGTGATTTATGAACTTTGACCGATATTTGCCGTTGAATCTAGCATCGATTGCAAAAATAGAAACCATGCGTAGATTCGTATCGATGAGATCTTCGATATATATTTTTTTCAAATTTTGTTGAGGAGTTTGAATTTTTTTGATTTGAATTTGATTTGTGTTTGGATCTAGAATTTGTTTGTTTGACATTGAGGAAGAGAGATAGTTGAACTGTATGTATAGACAAATAAGAAATAGAAGTAGGCTAGGGTTTATAACTGGGTCTTTATAGACAAAGTTGAATAGAAAAGATGGATCAGATTGGTATACGCGCTGAACGATGAATGGCCCGAAAAAGCCCGTTCTGACTCTGGAATGAAATTGAGTCAACCCATATATCAAAATACATGTTTTAAAATATTTTAAACGCAATGGAAAAGGTTTCAAGTCCAAATCCCATCGTATAGAGAAGTTATGCAAAAATTAAAAAAAATTCAAATTGATTTCAAGGCATTTCGAGTCCGTACGATCAAACGACACGTCCAATCGCTATGAAACTTGAAATCCTACAATACTTCACCGTTATGGATCCGATGAAACTGGTTTCGTCGAAATCTGAGTCAGTGGACAAAATAGCTATTTTTATATTAATTAATTAAATTAATAAATTAACCAATTAAATCAAATTTCCAATTTCAACTTTATAATTAACAAATTTCATCATTTTTAAATTTATAAATCATTTACACTAGTCTACCCAAATTTAAATGTCAACTTAGAGTTGATTAATTTGTCAATTTCAGTATTAACCACAATTTCATTTAAATACAGAATTTATAAATTTAATTTCAAATGATCCCATTTAATTAAATAAATTAATGATTATTCCATTCATAAATTTCAAATAGATGACTTTAACATTGGATCAAAACTATTACATTAAATATTCTCACACTTCATCTTAATTTCAAATAACGTAATATTTAGATATTTTAATTTCATTTATTTGAATAAACCCAATCCCTATAATTTAAATTCATATAAATTAATAAATCTTGATTTACAATCTTTACATCAACCAATAGTCATCTTATAAATGGAATTGACATTATCTCCAATTATTAATTACAATCAGTTAAAATCTTACCATTGGTTCCATAAATTTATTTGCACCAAATTAGTTATTGCATTAATTCTGATATAAATATAACATTAAGGTTCATTTAACTCTAATTGATTTCCAATTTTATTATTAAACCAAATAAGCAGGTAACTTATAACAGGTGTTACCATGCCTTTAGTTACACTCATGCAGTCTCTATTTCCAATCAACCGTTACAGTTCTTACATACTTCTGCTTTTATTTAATTACACTAACTATATTATTACTATTCCATTAGCTAATTAAGTATTTACATTCGTTCCTTATAATTCAATCTCATAACCAATTATAACAATTTCAATATCTCACCTGACCCTTCATTTCAATTTATCCATTTATTAAGTGTAACGACCCCAATTTTGTAATTGATTTTAATTTATAATTAATTTCATTTTTGAATAAAAATTGTGAAATAATTTGGTAATTAATATTTATATTAGTTAAATTATGAATTGGGATTTACAAAATAATAAAAATAAATAAATATGTAGTCATACAAGACAAAGTATTAAGGTTAAAATAAATATTTAAAATTTGAAATAGAAACATATTTATAAAAGATAAGATAAGTATGAAAGTAATAATAAGTAAATTTAATATTTGATAGTTTAAGTTTTAAAATAAAAGAAAGATAATTAAGGCAAGTAAAAGAAACAATACATTCACCTATGAACAAAGAATAAGTAAGAACAAAGTAAGAATGTAAACTATAAAACATTAAATATACATTAAACAAACTTGTTAAGATTCAAACAACAAATACATAAGTAATATGACAAAGTAAGAAATATACATTCAAAACATGTACAAGCAAATGAAAAAAAATCAAAGGCAAAGGGTCAGGTCAAAACAAATACCTACAAACAAAGTAAAGTAAGAAATATATATTCATGTGTATAAGCTTATAAAACAAGTATATGAAGACTTATAAAATGAACAAACATATGTACTTACTGGAAATCATTTCAGCTAAAAACAAGAAAAGAAAAAATAATAATATATGTACATAAAGCATGGGAACAAAGCACAAAGACATAATATTATCATCAGTCGAGCTAAAAAAAAGTAGGCAAGTAGAAAAAAATTTTATATAGCCTGTAAGTATGTAAGCTTATAAACCAGGTAAAGAAAGTGCTTGCAAAGGAAAACATTACATGTACCTTCATATTATAAAGCAAAGAATGTGTGTGTGTGTGTGTGTGTATTGGCTCAGAAAAGAAAAGTACTTAAGCATTTAATGCTCTCCATTTTAGCACAAAATAAAGTCAATTCGTATTTGCTTAAAATCGTTTCGGCCTCCAATTTGAAACAAATATCTCTGCCTATTGTAATTAATAATATATCACTTATACAAACAGATAATAGCACAGCCTGCATGCTTCTTTTTATATATCGTCTTTGCCCATTTCGTTCATCAAACTGAGTACAAATAAAAAACAAGCTACAACTTGAAAACAATTAACAGTAACTTGATCAAAACAATTATCATCAACAAAACAAGACTCTGGAAACAATATCCAGGCTGATAGTTTTCAAACTCCAGAAGGTTATTCTTTGTTCAAAGTTATTTTCCAGGCGAGTAACATCTACTTTTAAAAATTTAAAGTATGGGTTTGTTGAATATTTACCTGTGAATGTGTATGTTAGAATACATATTCAAATTCTCTATGTATATCTGAGTAACAAGTATAAGATATACAGACTGCTGTTTTTAATTGTCTTTGTTGAGTTCATTAGCCAAAAATTTTGATTCAAAAATCTTTTCCTCTCAACCTACTTACTGTTTGGACTTATGATTCAAACAAAAAACCATTTGTTATAGCATATACTCAAGATCTAAAATTTATTTAAGTTTAAATAACTTGATAATATCCCTGGAAATCAAGATAACTGAGTAAAGCATCAAATAAGTAAAAATTCAAACTTTGTAAATTGCGAATCCAGGTATGTAACTTGAATTTGTATCCTATAACTTGATTTTTAAAGCAAAAATCATGATTTTTAGATGCGGAGGTCGAGAGCAATTCTTGGTTGAACGAAATTGTTCTTCGACCAAATTCAGGTGATTCTCTGGTTCGTGGGGGCCGAGATTTGTTCTAGAGGTAGAGGAGCCTACGGGGTGTCGGAGAAAAATGGTAAGATGGTCGGCAGTTGAGCGTGGCAGCGGCGGCAAGCGTTTCTTTTTCGTAAACCTAGTTTTAGGTGGGATGGGTGTTTCGATTCGTGCATCGTCCTCAGGAGACCGAGTTCGCTGTGGTTTGGGGGAATGGTGGAGGAGACGTCGACGAAGTGAAGGCCGAAGTTTCAAGTCGCCTAGTGGTCGGAGCGCCGAGAACGTAGCATTGACAGGGTTGAGAGGTGATGGGTTTAAATGTTTCCAGGTTTCGAGTTTTGTCTCAAATTCGAATTTCGAGGCGACGGCGTAGATCTGATGGTCGGGGAAGGGTTTGTGGGTGGTTGTCGACTTGTTCGACGTAGCGATGTCGACCGGAGGCGAACAGTGGTGTTGTGCACGTGCACGACCTTGGTTGTGTCAGGTGGTGGTTGAGTTCTGGGTTAACTCAGTGGCGATCTCGTGCATTTGGGGTTGATACTCGGGTCGAGCTCGAGTTTGGGGAGAAGGAATTACTCCTGTCATTTTGTTTTTAAACTTAAACCGGTTCTGTTGTTTGAACAGCAGTTAGGACTCGAGTTTTACTCGAGTAAATGGGAGCTTGACTTGAAGCAGAGGGGTAAACGATTCGAAGGATTTTTGTCTGGCCTTGGGTCAATGTTTGTTCCAGGATTTAAAACCTGAGCCTGTCTATTTTGTTTTAAACAAAATTTGAATTCAAACCTGATTTTAATATAAGTTTAAAATAAAAGGTGTAAATATAAAATTCAAGTTTAGTTTAAACTTAGTTTGGGTGTAAATAAGGTTTTAAATAAATAAATAAATAATATGAAACCTGAGTTTAAATCTATCTTTGAATTCCAGATTTTGAAGTTAAATAAAGTTGTATAAATTTAAATATTTAAATATTTAAATAAGTTTTAAATGTAAAGAATTCATTGATATGCGAATTCAAAGAGAAATTGATGTTGAATTCTTTTATATTTCCTTTATGACAAAATATTCTTTAACATGTAAATTTAAAAATGTTAGGGAAATTTGTTTTAGACTTTATTCAAGGTAAATAAGAATTCACTTCAAATCTTAAATTTAAATTTAAAGTAAAAGAGAATTTGAAATCAATGTTTTCAAACATATTGTGAATAATAATTAAATCACAAATATGAATGAGTTTTACTTTAAATAATAAAGATTCAATGATTTATAATTCCATTAAGAATGAGTAAATATTATTTATATGGATTTAATTAATAGTTGTAAGCTTATGAATTTATTTATTTAAAGTTAAGCTAATTTAATTTAGGAATAATTTAATTGTAATTGAGAATTCATTAAGTTACAAGTAACACATAATTAGTTCAATAATGGATTATTAATGGTAAATCAATTTTAATGATTAATGTAAGTAATTTTTGTAGAACAGTAATTAAAGAATTGTTATTAGTAAATGAAGGTCATTAACTAAGATTATTTAAATAATTAATAAATGTGATACATTTTTAATGAATAATTTATATTAATAAATTTATGATAATCATTATGAAATTGTGTAAGTGTAATTACTTTATGGTAAGTAATTGAAGGTTTAATTTCTTAAAATAATTGACTAAGGAGTCAATTAATTATGAAACTGGTTTAAAGGTTAATTTAATTGATATGATCAATTAAGAATAATTAAATTAATTAATTAATTAATTAAAGTGTTTGATAAATTAGTTTATATCAAATGATTTGAAATTAATTAATCAGGTTTGGGCGATTAATTCCTAAGTAATTAATTTACTTGGAAATAAATTGAATAAATTAGGATTAATCAATTTATTTAATTCTGCTTATAAATGATTATTAAATACTTGACATTACTTATGAATGATTGTATTATATGACCTGCCTTGAATTGATTGTCCTACCCGATCTGTGATATTTTCTCTGTGATTTGAGCTGTGTATAATTTATTCATTTATTTGTGATACATTTGTATATTATCTGTGAATTTGTGAATGGACGATAAGCGTTATAGTTTATATCGCTTATCAACTATATTTTTATGTTTTAATCTGTGGTGATTGAATGATGTTGCACAATTGTGTTAAACCCCTGGACCATACTTATACACACATAAATATGGATTTCACGAGGAAATCGATTAAGTCACAGATTTTGAAATAATTTTAAAAGATGAATATTTAAATTCAAATGGTTTGGAAATGGACTAGGTTTAAAGTGAAAAGGCTTTTGAAATGGAATTTCAAAGATGAAATTTATTTTGAATAACTTGACTGAGTTTTGAAATTTAAATATTTTGATTTAAATTTGAATTCAATATTTGAAATTGAATTCTATGATCTGGAAACTAGGGACTAAAGATGTTTTACCAGTTTATATGGGTTAAAACTATTTTAAAGGTATTGATTTGGGAATTTGAATTTAAATTCAAAGGCTTTAACTTGTGTAAATAAAATTAGATCTTTCTGAAATAAAACTATTGTTTTCAAATAATAAAAGCTTTCATATAAGAAGTGAACTTCCAAATTGTGTTAAAAGGGATTTCAAGTTAAAAATGAAAATGATTTTCCAGGTTATGGAAACGGTTTGAAAACTATAAGTTAAATCTTTAATTTAAAGATTTTAAACGAGTTAATCCAATTGAAATGGAAATTGTTTTGAAATCCGTAAATGGATCTGTGTGAAAATGGGTGAACTTAGTGAAATAAATATTTTGTTTAAAAGATTTGAAAATGGTAATTTGTTTAAACCATTTGAAAGAAAGTTTTGAATTATTAAGTTGTGACTTAATTGAAATCCCATATCCATATGTTTTAAATGTTGCGCTCACTATTCAGTTTAGCCAGGAGAGGACCTTTGTGTCATATAACCCATTCCGAATATGTGATTTGACGTTATGGATAGCATTTGAAGACCGGTGGTGAAGACCGGGTATTTGCGAGAATGATAGGATGACCTATCGATTGTCTCTGCACTGAGTTGCTCCGGTATAGAGATTCCCTAAGTGATGGGAAGTCCGATCGGGATTGCGAACACCCGGATTGCAAGGACTTCTTCGGAAGTGCCTTCGGTTCTGTTGGAACCCCGAACAGACTTGTATGGTTGTATGTATGACATTACATTTGAGATATAAAATAGATTTCTTTCAAATACATTTCTGTTGGTGGCGGAGAATTTATTCTCTTAGCTTAACACCCTTCTCTGAGACATATGAGCTCAGAGGTTATGTAGTTGAAGGTTATCAGCGATATTTTCCCAATCTGTTAGTGTGACGTGCTGAGTGCTGCTGTGTGTTGATGATCATTTGTTGATCATTTGTGATCAGAACATGGCTTCTGTATGAATCGTAGCTTTGTGGACGAGACTGCATCAGGACCTCACAACTCGTAAATGGAAGAAACAGGAAGATGCAGCAAGGTTATGGGGGTCGCGCCCTTTAAGGTGTGTCATTCCCTTCTGGTAAAGGGTGGTATCATGGTATGGAGCCCAGATGTTTACCTATGTGGTGGGCTTCAATCTCATTTTCTGTGTGGTTGTTGCTTTGTGGTTTAGAGGCGCCTCGGATAAAGGTCCCAAAGGACCGGCGAGTGGCATGCTCGAGAAGTAGTTACCTAGTTACAAAGGTAACCCGGCCTTGTGCTGGCAGAGATCCGGTTAGGTTCTCGGGACGTCCCGCCAGAGGCGTACCCATGGACAGTGGGAAGTTCCTTAGCCCGACCATTTGTTGGAAAATCCAAATAAAGCAATACGAGTCTTGTACGGTTTTAGTTGTAGAATGTGCCATTTAAAATGGTAGCTATAGCGGGTATAATATAATGGTACCTATGCTGGCTAAGATTTATATTCTACTTTCAAAGTGTTTTCCACTGTGCACTTATTATAATAATATCAGAAATTTTCTCGTATCAAGCATGTTTGACTATCATAAGAATAAATCTCCTCTAATTCTGCGTTTGCATTGTGTGTGTGGCGGGAGGTCTTATGGTAGTTTCATTTTCGAAAGAAATCTCTGCCAATTCTGCGTTTGCATTGTGTGTGTGGCGGGTGGTCTTATGTAGTTTCATTTTCGAAAAGCATTGCGAATTGACTTTAAAATTCTTTTGCTGTTTTTTTTAAAGATAAACTGTTTTTGTTACTCATACCAGTCCCATGACTGATCCGGAGTTTATTGTTCCTTTCCTAAACTCTGGATGCTCACTTTTTTCCACACGAGCAGTCTAGAGTTGGGTTTTTCAGACAGTTAGTTTTGGTAGATTATCTGGAGCTAGTTCAGCCTTTGGATGTGGACGAGACTTGCTTATCTAGGTGTCTCGTGATGTTGGTTCGAGCTAGCTTTGGATTGGAGCATTAGACTAGGAGATGCATTGTTTTGAAGTTATTATTCCGCTGCTGGTGCTATCTATTTCTTTCCGTTGTTTTCTTGTATCTCTAATGTATATTGATATCTGTTGTATCATCTGTTGTATCAGATATTGTATCAATGATGAATATCAATATATTATTCTTTTTTCTTCCGCTGTGTTGTTATACTTAATTGTGTTATAAGCTGCGGCGACTCGGATTTGAACGGTCGAATCTGCGACATTCGAGTACGATGTAAAGTATGGATGTCGATTTTCGAACGCGAAAAATTCGTACCGTCACATTTGGTATCAGAGCTAAGGTTGAACTTTAGCTCGGGAGTATAACACGTTAAGTAGCTCATTAGAGATAGGGTGAAGTATGCCCTAGAATGAGTATATCCCTAAGATATCTGTTCGAATGTCTCAGTAAATTCTCTTACTATCCACTGATAGTGAGTATGAGTGCAAGAAGAGATCGAGATTGGGGACAAGGAAGTACCACTGCAAATGGTCAATACCCTACAACAGTGGAAACAATTATTTTCTCTATCAATTTTCTTTGATTCGTTTCCAAACTCTTTTGATTGCTTCATATCGGCTATAAGAAGAAGTTTCGGTGTGAGGATGGCCCTACGAATAGCTGTAGAAAATTCTTTATTTCGTATCTTCATCGGTTTCTCATCAGTTTTTGATTTAAACTTTAATAAATTTGAAATTTGAAAAATTGGAAATTATGAATAAATTGGAAATTTAAATTGAGTTAAATTGATTAATAGAATATAAAGCTAAATTTGAATTGAATTGATAAAACGATTTAGTTTAAAACCAAATTTGAAATTCTGTTGTAATTTCTTAGAATATCGAAGTCCGAAGAGGGACAAATTTTATATATACTTTGGGTTGTTCCGACATGAGTTTGGAATCCATATCTTGTGTTTGAGGAATTATAGGAGATCGAATCTATCTATCATTGTTGTTTTCGTGCCTGCAAATTTCGGGGATTAAATTTCATAAGGGGGATGTCTGCAACGACCACAATTTTGTAATTTATTTTAATTAATAATTAATTTCATTTTTGAATAAAAATTGTGAAATAATTTGGTAATTAATATTTATATTAGTTAAATTATGAATTGGGATTTACAAAATAATAAAAATAAATAAATATGTAGTCATACAAGACAATAAGTATTAAGGATAAAATAAATATTTAAAATTTGAAATAGAAACATATTTATAAAAGATATGATAAGTATGAAAATAATAATAAGTAAATTTAATATTTGATAGTTTAAGTTTTAAAATAAAAGAAAGATAATTAAGGCAAGTAAAAGAAACAATACATTCACCTATGAACAAAGAATAAGTAAGAACAAGGTAAGAATGTAAACTATAAAACATTAAATATACATTAAATAAACTTGTTAAGATTCAAACAACAAATATATAAGTAATATGACAAAGTAAGAAATATACATTCAAAACATGTACAAGCAAATGAAAAAAAATCAAAGGCAAAGGGTCAGGTCAAAACAAATACCTACAAACAAAGTAAAGTAAGAAATATATATTCATGTGTATAAGCTTATAAAACAAGTATAAGAAGACTTATAAAATGAAAAAACATATGTACTTACTGGAAATCATTTCAGCTGAAAATAAGAAAAGAAAAATAATAATAATATATGTACATAAAGCATGGGAACAAAGCACAAAGACAAAATATTATCATCAGCCGAGCTAAAAAAAAGTAGGCAAGTAGAAAAAAAATTATATATAGCCTGTAAGTATGTAAGCTTATAAACCAGAGCATGTAAAGAAAGTGCTTGCAAAGGAAAATAATACAAGTACCTTCATATTATAAAGCAAAGAATGTGTGTGTGTGTGTGTGTGTGTGTGTGTGTATTGGCTCAGAAAAGAAAAGTACTTAAGCATTTAATGCTCTCCATTTTAGCACAAAATAAAGTCAATTTGTATTTGCTTAAAATCATTTCAGCCTCCAATTTGAAGCAAATATCTCTGCCTATTGTAATTAATAATATATCACTTGTACAAACAGATAATAGCATAGCCTGCACTTCTTTTTATATATCATCTCTGCCCATTTCGTTCATCAAACTGAGTATAAATAAAAAAAAAAGCTACAACTTGAAAACAATTAACAACAACTTGATCAAAACAATTATCATCAACAAAATAAGACTTTGGAAACAATATCCAGGCTGATAGTTTTCAAACTCCAGGAGGTTATTCTTTGTTCAAAGTTATTTTCCAGGTGAGTAACATTTACTTTTAAAAATTTAAAGTATGAGTTTGTTGAATATTTACCTGTGAATATGTATGTTAGAATACATATTCAAATTCTCTGTGTATATCTGAGTAACAAGTATAAGATATACAGACTACTGTTTTTAATTGTCTTTGTTGAGTTCATAAGCCAAAATTTTGATTCAAAAATCTTTTCCTCTCAACCTACTTACTGTTTGGACTTATGATTCAAACAAAAACTATTTGTTATAGCATATACTCAAGATCTAAAATTTATTTAAGTTTAAATAACTTGATAATACCCTGGAAATCAAGATATCTGAGTAAAGCATCAAATAAGTAAAAATTCAAACTTTGTAAATTACAAATCCAGGTATGCAACTTGAATTCGTATCCTATAACTTGATTTTTAAAGAAAAAAATCACGATTTTTAGATGCGGAGGTCGAGAGCAATTCTTGGTTGAACGAAAATTGTTCTTTGACCAAATTCTGGTGATTCTCTGGTTCGTGTGGGCCGAGATTTGTTCTAGAGGTAGAGAAGCCTACGGGGTGTCGGAGAAAAATGGTAAGATGGTCTGCAGTTGAGCGTGGCGGCGGCGGCAAGTGTTTCTTTTTCGTAAACCTAGTTTTAGGTGGGATGGGTGTTTCGATTCGTGCATCGTCCTCAGGTGACCGAGTTCGCTGTGGTTTGGGGGAATGGTGGAGGAGACGTCGACGAAGTGGAGGCCGAAGTTTCGAGTCGCCTAGTGGTCAGAGCGCTGAGAACGTAGCGTTGACAGGGTTGAGAGGTGATGGGTTTAAATGTTTCCAGGTTTCGAGTTTTGTCTCAAATTCGAATTTTGAGGCGACGACGTAGATCTGATGGTCGGGGAAGGGTTTGTAGGTGGTTGTCGGCTTGTTCGACGTAGCGATGTCGACCGGAGGCGAATGGTGGTGTTGTGCACGTGCACGTCCATGGTAGTGTCAGGTGGTGGTTGAGTTCTGGGTTAACTTGGTGGTGATCTCGTGCATTTGGGGTTGATACTCGGGTCAAGCTCGAGTTTGGGGAGAAGGACTTGCTCCTGTTTTTTTGTTTTTAAACTTAAACCAGTTATGTTGTTTGAGCAGCAGTTTGGACTCGAGTTTTACTCGAGTAAATAGGAGCTTGACTCGAAGCAGAGGGGTAAACGACTCGAAGCATTTTTGTCTGGCCTCGGGTTAATGTTTGTTCCAGGTTTTAAAACCTGAGCCTGTCTATTTTGTTTTAAACAAAATTTGAATTCAAACTAGATTTTAATATAAGTTTAAAATAAAAGGTTTAAATATAAAATTCAAGTTTAGTTTAAACTTAGGTTGCGCGTAAATAAGGTTTTAAATAAATAAATAAATAATTTGAAACCTGAGTTTAAATCTAACTTTGAATTCCAGATTTTAAAGTTAAATAAAGTTGTATAAATTTAAATATTTGAATATTTAATTAAGCTTTAAATGTAAAGAATTCATCGATATGCGAATTCAAAGAGAAATTGATGTTGAATTCTTTTATATTTCCTTTATGACAAAATATTCTTTAACATGTAAATTTAAAAATGTTAGGGAAATTCGTTTTAGACTTTATTCAAGGTAAATAAGAATTCACTTCAAATCTTAAATTTAAATTGAAAGTAAAAGAGAATTTGAAATCAATGTTTTCAAACATATTGTGACTAATAATTAAATCACAAATATGAATGAGTTTTACTTTAAATAATGAAGATTCAATGATTTATAATTCCATTAAGAATGAGTAAATATTGTTTATATGGATTTAATTAATAGTTGTAAGCTTATGAATTTATTTATTTAAAGTTAAGCTAATTTAATTTAGGAATAATTTAATTGTAATTGAGAATTCATTGAGTTACAAGTAACACATAATTAGTTCAATAATGGATTATTAATGGTAAATCAATTTTAATGATTAATGTAATTAATTTTTGTAGAACAGTAATTAAAGAATTGTTATTAGTACATGAAGGTCATTAACTAAGATTATTTAAATAATTAATAAATGTGATAAATTTTTAATAAATAATTTAGATCAATAAATTTATGATAATCATTATGAAATTGTGTAAGTGTAATTACTTTATAGTAAGTAAGTAAAGGTTTAATTTCTTAAAATAATTAACTTAGGAGTCATTTAATTATGAAATTGGTTTAAAGGTTAATTTAATTAACACGATTAATTAAGAATAATTTAATTAATTAATTAATTAAAGTGTTTGATAAATTAATTTATATCAAATGATTTGTAATTAATTAATCGGGTTTGGGTGATTAATTCCTAAGTAATTAATTTACTTGGAAATAAATTGAATCAATTAGGATTAATCAATTTATTTAATTCTACTTATAAATGATTATTTAATACTTGACCTTACTTATGAATGATTGTATTATATGAGATGCCTTGAATTGATTATCCTACCTGATCTGTGATATATTGTTCTGTGATTTGAGCTGTGTATAATTTATTTATTTATTTGTGATACATTTGTATATCATCTATGAATCTGTGAATGGACGATAAGCGTTATAGTTTATATCGCTTATCAACTATATTTTTTTGTTTTAATCTGTGATGATTGAATGATGTTGCACAACTGTGTTAAACCCCTGGACCACACATATACACACATAAATATGGATTTCACGAGGAAATCGATTAAGTCACAGATTTTGAAATAATTTTAAAAGATGAATATTTAAATTCAAATGGTTTGGAAATGGACTAGGTTTAAAGTGAAAAAGCTTTTGAAATGGAATTTCAAAGATGAAATTTATTTTGAATAACTTGATTGAGTTTTGAAATTTAAATATTTTGATTTAAATTTGAATTCAATATTTGAAATTGAATTCTATGCTCTGGAAACTAGGGACTAAAGATGTTATACCTGTTTATATGGGTTAAAACTATTTTAAAGGTATTGATTTGGGAATTTGAATTTAAATTCAAAGGCTTTAACTCGTGTAAATAAAATTGGATCTTTCTGAAATGAAACTTTTGTTTTCAAATAATAAAAGCTTTCATATAAGAAGTGAACTTCCAAATTTTGTTAAAACGGATTTCAAGTTAAAAATGAAAATGATTTTCCAGGTTATGGAAACGGTTTGAAAACTATAAGTTAAATCTTTAATTTAAAGATTTTAAACGAGTTAATCCAATTGAAATGGAAATTGTTTTGAAATCCGTAAATGGATCTTTGTGACAATGGGTGAATTTAGTGAAATAAATCTTTTGTTTAAAAGATTTGAAAATGGTAATTTGTTTAAACCATTTGAAAGAAAGTTTTGAATTATTAAGTTGTGACTTAATTGAAATCCCATATCCATATGTTTTAAATGTTGCGCTCACTATTCGGTTTAACCGGGAGAGGACCTTTGTTCGTATAACCCATTCCGAATATGTGATTCGACGTTATGGATAGCATTTGAATACCGATGGTGAAGACCGGGTATTTGCGAGAACGATAGGATGACCTATCGATTGTCTCTGCACTGAGTTGCTCCGGTATAGAGATTCCCTAAGTGATGGGAAGTCCGATCGGGATTGTGAATACCCGGATTGCAAGGACTTCTTTGGAAGTGCCTTCGGTTTTGTTCGAACCTGGAACAGACTTATATGGTTGTGTGTCTGACATTACATTTGAGATATAAAGCAGATTTCTTTCAAATACATTTCTGTTGGTGGCGGAGAATTTATTCTCTTAGCTTAACACCCTTCTCTGAGACATATGAGCTCAGTGGTTATGTAGTTGAAGGTTATCAGCGATATATTCCCAATTTGGTAGTGTGACATGCTAAGTGCTGTTGTGTGTTGATGATCGTTTGTTGATCATTTGTTCATCATTTGTGATCAGAGCATGGCTTCTGTATGAAGCGTAGCTTTGTGGACGAGACTGCATCAGGACCTCACAACCCGGAAATGGTCGAAACAGGAAGATGCGGCAAGGTTATGAGGATCGCGCCCTTTAGGGTGTGTCATTCCCTTCTGGTAAAGGGTGGTATCATGGTATGGAGCCCAGATATTTACCTATGTAGTGGGCTTCAATCTCATTTTCTGTGTGGTTGTTGTTTTGTGGTTTAGAGGCGCCTCGGATAAAGGTCCCAAAGGACCAGGGAGTGGCATGCTCGAGAAGTAGTTACCTAGTTACAAAGGTAACCCGGCCTTGTGTTGGCAGAGATCCGATTAGGTTCTCGGGACGTCCCGCCAGAGGCGTACCCATGGACAGTGGGAAGTTCCTTAGCCCGACCATTTGTTGGAAAATCCAAACAAAACAATACTAGTCTTGTACGGTTTTAGTTGTAGAACCTGCCATTTAAAATGGTAGCTATAGCAGGCATAATATAATGGTACCTATGCTGGCTAAGATTTATATTCTACTTTCAAAATGTTTTGCACTGTGCACTTATTATAATAATATCAGAAATTTTCTCGTATCAAGCATGTTTGACTATCATTAGAAGAAATCTCCTCCAATTCTGTGTTTGCATTGTGTGTGTGGCGGGAGGTCTTATGGTAGTTTCATTTTCGAAAAGCATTGCGAATTGACTTTAAAATTCTTTTGATGTTTGTTTTTAAAGATAAACTGTTTTTGTTACTCATACCAGTCCCATGACTGATCCGGGGTTTATTGTTCCTTTTCTAAACTCTGGGTGCTCATTATTTTCCACACGAGCAGTCTAGAGTTGGATTTTTCAAATAGTTAGGTTTGGTAGATTATCTGGAGCTAGTTCAGTCTTTGGATGTGGACGAGACTTGCTATCTAGGTGTATCGTGATGTTGGTTCGAGCTAGCTTTGGATTGGAGCATTGGATTAGGAGATGCATTCTTTTGAAGTTATTATTCCGCTGCTGGTGTTATCTATTTCTTTCCGCTGTTTTCTTGTATCTCTGATGTATATTGATATCTGTTGTATCATCTGTTGTATCAGATATTGTATCAATGCTGTATATCAATGTATTATTCTTTTTTCTTCCGTTGTGTATACTTAATTGTGTTATAAGCTCCGGCGACTCGGATTTGAACAGTCGAATCTGCGACATTCGAGTACGATGTAAAGTGTGGATGCCGATTTTCGAACGCGAAAAATTCGTATCGTCACATTAAGTTTTACATTAATAAATCTTTATTTCCAAATATACTCTAATTTAACAACTTCTAAACATTTGTATTACTTCTCTCATAAATGTAACTTTTGTTTATATTTATTAAAATTTGATTTCTCACTTCAATTAATAGACTAAATAAACGGGCAACACATAATTATTGCCATCATTTACTTTTAACTGCATTTATAAGTTTATTGTTTACAGACCCAAGTTACACATTTACATAATTTCAAATTCATAATCACATTCAATCTATCGAAAATTTAGCTTAGATTACATCCTTACCATTCATTTATTATTGACTTTATTTAGCATTTCTTACCTTGCATTAACATTTTTACTTTATCTCTACATCCAATTACAATTAATATTCTCAATAAACTTACTTATTTGGTCTCACGCTTTCTATTACATCAATAACCTTATAATAAATTTACTTTTCTATTTTAAATTTTACATTCGCCCTTTCCATTATTTTATTAATTATTATTAAAGTACATTTAATTATTTTTATTGGTAATTGGTGAATTAACTGGTAACACAACTATCTGTCACAATTGTATCCTTTATAGTACTTGTATATTCATTCTTCCCAAACAATTACCATCTATTATATTCTTTCACACATAAATTCAATAACTACATTTTGCTTTCTCATATTCCGTTTGTAACCAAGTTATAACATTTAAAATATTTTGCTATAATTAGTAACTTAAATTAGCCTTGTTACGTTTCCTCTTAGTTAATTTTCATTATAATTTTATTACGACCTTTATTAATAATTCACTAATTTTTAGTTTCTTCAATATTAAATTTCAAAATCTCATTAAATTAACAATTATAATTAATCAAAATTTATAGGTCGTTACATTTTTGAATAAGGAAAATTAATATATAAGAGTGTGTGTGTGTGTGTGTATGCGTGTGTGTGTGAACTTCACCATTTCAAACTCAGGATAAAATATCTATATACAAATATATATACAAACTCCATTTTGATGATATTATATATATATATATATGTGTGTATATGTATATGTATATGTATATGTATAAGGATGGGTATATATGGTTATGAAACAAAATTTGTACATGTAAATAAATATATATACGTGAATGTATAAAATTTCATAGTAGCAAAATTTCAAACTTATGTTGATAATAAAATATAAAAGTATATATATGTGTGTGTGTGTGGAACATGTTTATAAAAATAATGAAATAGTAAATATGTATACATATGTAAATTAGGAAAATATGTAAAAAATATAGGTATATATAACTATATATATGTAGATATGACATAAATATACATAAGTACACATCAAATAGACATATATATGAAATAGTGAATAAGTAAATATATATATGTATTTATATAAAAGGTAATGTATATGTAAATAGGAAATAATGTGAATATATATATATGATGACAAATATATGTAAGTAGATGGATATGCATATATGTTAGATAAAATAATGGATATGTGATTAGATATGGTAATATAAATAGTGTAAATGTATGCATATCTATATATATACAGATAAATGTATGTATAAACCTAAGGAAAACATCGTCATAGAAAAACTTTAAATCACATAAAAAAAATTAAAATCAAGCCACAATATTTCAAATCAGCATAAAAAGTCAAATCATCCCATAATATCAAGTCAATTTTCAAATCAAATTGAAGAAACAAAGGGGTCTGTGCAGGTATACATCTTCTTTCCTTGGCTTGCACTGTATACTTCCATTCATATCTATATACAGTCGTGCCTTATTTTTTCTTATATAAGAAAAAAAAGAAAAAAATGATGCCATTTAAAAACAAAAAAATCAATACAGTAAAGCTTGAAGCTAGAACAAAAGAGAGAAGCCAGTGTTCATCTTAGCAAGAACAGTGAGTATACTTACTGTAACCTTTGTATGCATAGGTATTCTTGTATTTTGAATGAACTCTTTGTTTCGTCAAGCATTCATGTATTAGTAGGCTTTATATGTGAGTGTTAGTCATATTGTACACCTGAAACTCACAGCAACATATAAAACATCGTTGTTCTTAAAAAAAAAATATTCCAACTTCAAAGATTAATAGCTTCAATCTAGTTAGTTTTAGACGATGATTCCAAAAACAAAGTTGTGTGTTTTTTAATGTAGTTTATTTTAAATTCATTTCATTTTTTGTCATGTGGCATGGAGGAAGAAAAGAACATTTTATAATAAATCACTTATAAAAGACTAAAAATCAAGTTTCATATCTTCAACAATTAATTACATGAGTGTGTTCATTATTAAAAAAACTTCATTTTTGGTGATTGTTCGGGAATTTTTAATGGAGTGTGGAGGGGTAAATGATGAGATGAAAGGATTTGGGGAGGACTCGAAATTCTGGTGATCTAAACATTTTCATGCTTGGGCTTCGGGTGTGGAGGAGCGTGGGAAGGTGGAGCAGCTAGGATAAATGGCGCATGATTTTTCTGGTGAGTGGATTGGCCAGTCAAACCCAAAGTAGGGTTTAAGTAGGGTTGTTCGTGGTCTCGGGTTTATGACAAATGTCGAGCTCTAGAGGGGAAGAAGAAGGTGTAGTCTGGGGTAGGGGGTTTGAAAGAGGTGATGGCGAATGTGATGGTGAAGTTTTATGGTATACGATGGTTTATGGTGGCGTGGAGAGGCGATGGGGGTGGCTTGTCTTCGTTCGTGGTTTGGGTAGCAGTTTGAAAATTTGAACTGGGCTTGGGTCATGCATTTTCGGTGGGTCATCGTGATGCGGGGATGGTAGGTGACTTACGGAGATGGTCGGCAACGAGGTGGGTCGGCCAGAGGGCGTGTGCAGGTGCACGACACAGTTATGTGCAAGAGAGTGAAAGGAAAAGAAAGAGGAGAGGAAGAGTGCAAGTGGGAGGAAAAGAAAGAAGAGGGGAAGAAGTTTGGGTTTGTTTTTCTTTTTTGTCTTCGGGCAGTGGACTGGACCACATTTTTTTAAACATAAAAAATATTTTGAAGGGGAGGAGAGTTTTGGGCCTGGGCCGATCATGGTTAGAAGTTGTTTTAAAAAGAAGGTGACTTAATAAGTTTGTCTCTAAAAAGGAAAAAAAAAATCTTTAAACCTTAAAACAATATATTCTCACCCATTTAAAAACTTATTTGACATAATAAATTGTGGCATTATGATCTTGTGCCTAGTATTTGAATCTGAACTAATCTTACTAATTTTTGGTAATATGAAATTAAGTTATTTATAATGATTAAAGTGAGTAATTAATTTAATTCTTCATTAGTTAAATCTTATGTTAATTAATAAAATTAGTTATAAATTTGGTTGTTTAATTTAATTAACTATTAATAAATTTCTTTATAATTTTCTTTAATTTATGATTAATTTGGATTAAAAATATAAGTGGATTCAGTTTAATTAAAGTTAAGTAAATTCTGATTTGTGAATTGTTTAATATTAACCATTAATCGTTAAATCAGTTAACGACCTATGCTTTTGCTTATTTTTACTGGATATTTATTTCAATTATTCTTGTCCGTGCCATTAAGTAGCCAAACAAATTCAAAATGGTTAGAATAAACGTTGACAAAGTTTTAATGATAATTACATATGTAATAAATTCCCATATGTGAATATTTACACTCTAAATATGAATTATTTATTTTAAACAATTTGACCTTTTAAAATTTATCGTTTTTGAGTTCAAAGAGACCGGTATTGGATATTAGCGTTATCCGAAACCACTTCAATTTAATAACCACTATGAACCTTTATGGTTCTGATTATAGAGTCTAATATGTTGAAATTGAATTTGAACAAATTCGATTATTTTAATAAGTATTTTATACTTACACTATTATAATACCACTGGATTTATTATAAATGTGATTTGGATTCTTAAGGGAAAAACCCACCGTGTTTATTTATGACGTGAGTTACCTTGGTTTTCAAAGGATTTTGATAAGTTAAGTATTTCAAATTAAGAGTGTTTTAGTCATGCTGGTTTCTAGCCTGACTCGGGTGTTAGTTTGTTGTAATGCTTGGGTCAGACCAAGTATTACAGTTTCAGGTTGGGGCGCTTTTGGAGCTCAAAAGACAAGCTGAATGGCAGAGACGTATAACACGTATTTGAATAAATTCCGCTATGTATTGTAGGCTGTATATCCTGCATTTTGAAGACAAGTTATTATAACTGTCTAGATTTATATGTTGATGATTGTACTTTAATAAATTTTATGTATATTAACAGTTACAATTCTTTGTATAAAATCTATTATTATATTTTATTCCACTGCGATTGTGTGATTCTATGCTGCTGTTGTTTTTTTCTTCTATTTTTCTTTTTCTATCTCTTTCTTATTTCACCCTAACAGTCTGGTATTTCTGGCACTTGATTGCTCGGCTCTCTATACAGTGAACGTATTAGTGTCGATTTTCAAGGGTCGAAAATCGCCCGGTCGTTACACATATTGTATTCTATAAACCATGTGTAATCACTTTTTAATAGTAACTTGGAAATATTTATCCAACTATTTAAAAACATAACTACATTATAAAATGATAAAATAGTACAATATTATTTAGTCCACATGTCTGATATTTATCCGATATTATCACGATATTTTAAAATATCTCATATCGGTACTTGGCTGATACATATATTATACCGATATTAACTACAAAGCTATAATGTTAAGTCAATTTCAAACACATACAAATGTATGTATGTGTGTGTACATACACACTTCTAAAATAAACACATATGAATATCTATTAATTGAGTTATGTATGGAAATCGAACTATGCATATTTATTGATATTTTAAATTAATATATATACTTATTTTAACATATATATAATCCATTTATTCTAAGCCAAAAATTAAATAACTAATATATTAATTATTGATTATGGCCGGTTCTTTAATGATTGAGTTATGGATATGCCCTAGGGGAAATCAGGCACTTGTTACATATACCTAACTCAATAACCAATCTCTTTCAAAATAAAAGGTGCTTCCTTTCTATTATATAATCGATATAATATTATATTAATAATTGATTAAATCTAAAGTATATTTGACTGAAAATCCATAAATGGTATTTTTGTGATAGTAGTTATAATGTTTCTAATCATGAGTGATTTGTCATGATAAAATAAACATATCATTTTAATTATTCTTAGTCAAGATGTATCTAGATAATATATTAATACATCTATTAAGACTATAATACGTAACGCTCGCCAAATGTTGGGCGATGTATTACACATGGCTACCAGGGGAACTGGAGGATTACATCCTGGTAGTTATTGGATAACTATGGACCAGCTCACTCGATAGTTTTCCATTAGTTAATATAACTAAGGTCAAACAGAAAATATCGATGTTATAATATCAAATAATTCCCTCAAATTAAGAATACCATCAAGTTTCAATTTGGAAACTCTACTTTTGTTATAGTCAAATCATGGCGTTACGTCCATCGAGCTACTACAATTGGGTCGAGTGGAAGCATTAGAAGTAAAACACATTCAAGAGAGAATTTGTCTTCTCAATTATGTGGGGTTAGTATCTTGGTCAATTGAAGTCAACTCGAAGTAAGTCTTTGGCCAGAATGGTTTGGTTAATAATAATTGTTATTATTAAACCAATGACTTTTTGTTTGGACTATAAAATTCAATATGAACGATTTGAAATTTTCATCATTGTTAAATTTTGCATGTCTTAATATGGTACAGTTTTGACAAAGAGAATGGTTGTAAATAATTATCGTTACCCGGTAACAATTATACAAAGTAAAAGTGGATTTTATCGATGCTAAATAAGCTATAAATTTAGTCATAATGTCACACCACCTCTAAGTGATGTGTGAACGCTAATATTTAAATTGTTCAATATTAATCACCGGTTGAATTTACATCTAAGGGTCACACAACCGAAACTACTCCTAATTTTCACCAGATATAATTAATTATAATTGATATAATTTAATTAAATCAATTAATATTTATGAAATATTAATTATAAAATTTTATTTTATTTATATTGATCAATATTAAATAATGTGTATACAACAGTTAAGAACATACGTATCGATATATCATATCGTTGTGCACTTAAATTAGATTTAAATGTGTTTTTCTATTGATCGGGCTTGAAGTGATTTTAAGGCTCATAGAGGAGCCTATCTTAGCCCGTCATATGAAGGGAATGGGATTTTAATTTTGATTCAAAGAGGAGGTGAATGGGTAAAGAGAAAAAGGGACATGGATCCTCCTTTTCCTCCTTAGATCTTTTCTATATATTCATTTCTAACCTCACTTTTTAGATATTTTTTTGGCTCTTTCCCTCTATATTTCTGACCGAAAACTCCATCCCCCTCCTTAAAATTTTCAAGCAATTTAAACAAAAATTAAATCAGATACAAAGGTCAGTAGTTGCTGGATTTAGAACAGCAACATTCTCTAGATTCAGACTAGTATCATTCTCTAGATTTTGAAATTGTTTCTAGGGTTTTTGATACTTATATATGAATGTATATATTGTCCATCATGGTACATATGTATTGTATTTAGTTTTTATTTTATCACGAATCTATATATGTTGGTGCGGTCACCATTGGACGATAATGTTTATATGTATCTATTTACATGTTTTTCCTTTCTTCCTTGTTTTCTTTTTTCTTTCTACTATACTTTTATATTTGTCTTTCCTTGTGTTTTTACCTTATGGGTATGAGCATGTTCATATTCACTTTTCTTTTCCCATTTTCAATAAACCTGGTAGGGAATCGGTCAACCCCGTTGGCTTTGCTGAAGAAAAAAAAAATACTTTTTTTGCATACTTAATGCTTATGGCCATAGATGAAAAAATAAATTTTTTATTTTCAAATGCAATATTATTTTGAAAATGATAATTTAATAGTAGATTTTAATGAATATTATATATAAGGTATATGTTTATATATTTTATAAATATTCTGTAAGGTTCTCGAAAACTAAAAAATCCATTCTTTTGGATATAATATTATTTTAAAAATTATTATTTAATATATTTTATTTTAAGGAAAATATTAGATATAAAGTGTTTGTTTTATATTTCATAAATATTCTATAAAATTCACGGAAATTTTAAAAAACGATGAGGTAAGCATAAAAGTTAACTATTTACCCTACACCATGCTAGCATAGTTATAACAATGGTATCAGAGCTTGTTCCTTATACAATCAAAAATAGCAGTATTAGGTCTTACTTACTGAAGTCTACCCATATTGCAGGTGTTTAGAAAAGTATTATCGAAGGCTGGGCTTCTGTAATCAAGTACTTTACCTTACTTAGCTATTGGCTTAGTCCAAAAGGATGAGGTAAGCCCAAAAGTTACCCCCCCCCCAATATAAAGAACTAACTTATTTGGGCCTTGGGTTAAATTTCAAAATCTATTTTGAAATTAAAGTAAAATTTCAAATTTAAAAGGTTAAATTTAAAATAAAAAATAATATTTTAAATTTAAAAGCTAAATGAAAAATAAGTAACGATTTAACCAATTTTATTAAATAAGTAAAAAAATTGTCAAACAAAAATAATTA
The DNA here is from genome assembly GCA_030765085.1 of Allium cepa. NCBI lineage: Eukaryota > Viridiplantae > Streptophyta > Magnoliopsida > Asparagales > Amaryllidaceae > Allium > Allium cepa. Next base: position 563,619,249 of record CM060938.1, read on the forward strand.
TTTTCAAAAATTATTAACAATTTATAAATCAACAAAATAAATAGTTAATTAAATTAAAAAACATGTATATCGATATATGTAACATTATCTTAAAATTTTAAGGTTATGTATGTATGTATACATAGTTTTCAAAATTAAGTATAATTAATTACCATTATTTTAATTAAATAAATCCACTAAATGTTAGTTAATAAATACTACAATACATATCTATGATATATGTGTATAACTATAAATAAATGTTATAGTGCAAATATACAATTTAAAATATTTAAATGAATAGATTAAAATTAATTAAAATGTTAATTAATTGATCAATTAAAGTAATTATACAAGTCCTAATTAATAAAATTGATATAAGATTATACATAAGATTATTATATAAGTTAATTAAATTATTAAATGTTATACAAAAACTAAAATTATATAAATATATATATATGTATAATAAAAGGCGAAATAGTGAGAAACCCAATTATATTTAAGGAATAAATACATACATATAGTAATTATACCGTAATTTCTAATGTGTCTAACACTTGAATCACGAAGATATTTTATAAGAAATACATTATTCTATAAGTCGATATCACTCAATTTAATACGTTAAAGATTACAAATCTTTAATATAAAAATGTCATTTACCATGTATATATGGATAGATTACTTGCATGCTCTTTAGTTATTGAGCAAATTCAAGCGAGAGAAGTTATGTGCAGCAGTATTAATATATGGAGTAGATATGGTAGGATAGCTATATGTATTTGTTGAACAAATTCAAGGTACATATACTATTCTTAGGCTACTGTGAAATGATGGATATGAGTGAACAATCTCTTTTGATTTGTTAAGCAAACTCGAGGTTGAAATGAAATTAAGACAAGGAACCGCTGGCTAGGAGTTGTATATGATACAACCAATAAGTAGTTATCCATCATTTGTAAGGCTTTGACTTGTTAATCAAACTCAAGGTCAGAATCACAAGACAGACGAGTCCTAACATCCTTATTGAAGTCAAAAAACTTCTACGTTTTGCCTTATGTTTGGAGAAACATAAAAGACTAGTGAGAGCCATATTAGAAAAATGAAATGGTAAGATTTTAACCTGCTATTATTGTAAGAACATCTGCTACGCATAATATAAACTATTCAACACTGATAAATCCATGCATTAAATATAATCGATAAAATGCTTACCTATTAAAATATACTAATGAACTGAATTAACATTGAAAAATAGAAATATAAAATATATTGATCAACAAATTTTTGCACGTTGACCCATGCAAGAGAGATTAATTATAGAACTATTAAATACATTCGTAACTTGATCACTTAAGCGTTTATTTTCTCGAGATATATTGTCTTTTATGAGTTTCGAATTCCCAAAGCAATACAAGAATATAGACAATGGATTCATATACGATCACATAAAAATGTTTTATGCTGAATAGTCATAATTCATAATATATGAAATCTCAATGAAATCAGTTCATTTAAAATAAGAAAGTAGCCATAGTACGAGATCATGTATTCAATATGATTGATTGCAATAATGATCTTGTTGTGTTAAATGTAACACCAGACCAAGACCACAAGACAGATCTAAGAATTCAACCACTAAAGTGTAAAGTGCGGTTTATTTGATATCCATAGAAAGTTAAGGACGAAAAATGCACTTTTGTAAAGATTTCGTTATGATATTGCGATTAGGATTTCCTTTGAATATTTCGCCTATTTAGAAATGAAATTGAATGTATAAGATTGGATATAATCTCAGGACAGTTGGGATGAAGAAGGTGAACAAAAATTCTGCTTCATAAAGAAATTCAAATACAAGAATTGTAAAGTAATAACATATACTTAACATTAGAATGAGAAATATGATTTCTATCCCAAAATGTATTTTCAAATAGAAAATTACTTTCTATGAAATTTATTTCTTTGAGTTTGAAGTATTTGATCTAAAAACTCTTGACTGTATATTGGTTACAATTAGATGAAATCAATAGCAAATATTAAGTGATTAAATGGTATTTCATATTTCATATATTATCATAATAATTGTGGAAATTGTGGAAGCATGCAATACAACACTTATTGGTCGCATCTGTTACCAAAATTGTTTTCGTAAAACATACAAAACATTATTTAGAAACTAATAAGTGATATTCCGTATTTACTGAAATTGACATAGTTTTATTTCAATATAAATATTATGGATATTTCCTATAAAATAAAACTACAATATTGGTATTTATGTTGCATTGAAAAATACAGAAGTATCTTAATTTATTTGCAACTATTTTGGAATTATGGATTAAGCCACGATTTGGATAAATAATTCTTTAGTTATATAATTATGAATCATTTGGTACTAGTAAATTATATCTCAAACAATAAAGGGACAAGCTCTAATGGAATAGGAGCATCATAAGAGTCGATGAACTCTTTGGATTGATGTTTATCAACGGAATTTCTGTCGGATTAGAAAATCGTCGAAAAATTTAGAAATAAAAATAACTGCAAGCGCACGGCGTACACTTGAAGTACGTGGCGAATACTGGTCGATCCGTAGGAAGTCGTTAGAGTTTAAAAAAATCAATCAAATTAGACCAAATGGAGGAGAAATTGTTGACTAGAACTAAAATGAAGCTAAACTAGAATTAAAATGTGATTAGTAAACTATTAGACCAGAGAACAATTTAGAGGAAAGTCCACTCTCATATTTTTGTAAATCAACAACAAACAATTTATGATCCCTAACTTTGATTTAAGTGAAATATTATTGTATTTATCATAAGCATGGTTTGTTTATGTTATTAATTAACACAACTCAAACCATCAAACTATAATGCAACAAATACCCACTTATAATTCCCATGAAAATGAAGCAAAAGCAAAAGCTATTTTAAGCATGATCTATTTACTATTGTATCTAGTAATATAGATCATCAAATTTCATTTTTACTTTAATTTCACAATCAAAAATGGATTAGCACATGATGATGCAACTTGTGTTTATGTTGAATAAGAATAGCTCATTTGCATAAGCAATATAAGCTATTAAACTCACTTGTATAAACTTGCATCAAAATCCACTTCATGAAGCATAAACCAAATGAGATCATAAATCATAAAATGTTGAAATTACATAAAGTTAGAGAGCTTCATCACCCCTAAATTGAAGGGGTTTAGCTACTCATTTGTGGCATTGAAGCAACACGAGTAAGTTTCAACATTAAAAAGAAAAGAAAATAGAAAATAAGCAAAGAAAGCAAAAGAGATTAGGCACTAACTACTTGCATAAATGTAAATCTAAGATATGAACATAAGGAGAAAGAGAGCATAGAAATAAACATTAACAATAAAACAAATAAGAGCATGTAGAAAAGAGAGAAGAAAGAGGCTTGGAAGCCATTATTATTTCATAGAACATTGAGCTTACACTTTGATTTCTTAATTTCCTAAGTAAAATCAAAGAGTAGATGATGGTTTCCTATACATAAGAGGGCTATATATACATGCATAAAACCCTAATTCTATTTTTAGAGGGCTACCTAAAATGCCCTTTAGGAAGTGTGGCCACCAAATAACCATTAGCCACTAATTAATCCATCACTTGTTGTGCATGAAGCTTTATCCTCCACTTAGTTGTCCTTTAGCTCATAATTGTACATTTAGGTAAGTGGGTGGGGTCCTCCATGATCTTGAACTTGAATTATTTCCTCTTCATTCCTTTGTATTTCATTTGTGCATGCATGTATCTTCATATAAGCCTCTTCCATACGCATCCAAATTCCTACAAAAATTATCAAAAAATGTTCAAGTAAAAATTCTTAAATTGACTCATGCACAAAAATGACCATTTTTCCCTGAATGAAGACGAAAATATGATGGTTTGAAAATATTCGAATTTTGGTTATAAACATGTTAAAATTCCCAAATATGATGTTTATTTAAATATAAGGAGATAAAATATGGATGTAAATATATGCACATTTACGTGCACATCAAATACCCCCCACACTTATCTTTTTATTCGTCCTCGAATAAAGGAAAACTAAGACAAATCTGTTTTCGTAGGGAGCACAATTTCATTGAGCGTATGCAACAAGCCGTTAAACCTCTGGGTGTCCCCAGTAGGACGAGTGTTGTCTCGTGAGGGTTTTCAGCGGATACTACCCACAAAATCCAATGCAAAGTGAAAATATTTACAAAATGCAAGATTTATTTACAAAGAGATGAATGCGAGTTTTTGGAAATATTTACAAATGAATGGTTTACTTTTAAATAGACACAAATAAGTTAAATACAAGTTTTGGTCATTGTCTTGAAAATTTAAGTCATTTACTCGTCAAAATTTCAAATAAAATCAAGTTCTCATAACAGATAGACCATAGTTTGGTTAGTTGTTTCGATTGATAACACAATGTAATTATGATGAATCCTAAGTTGATTATTAAAGCTTATTAAAGTGGTGTTTTTATTTCTTTTCAATAACAAGTTAAATCAAACAAGTTAAAATAATGCTAGGATTTCAATTGCTTGCTCTCTCATTATTTGGAAGAAAAATTACACACCTAGCTCAGGTAAACTGAGGATGGATATACCACTCATGCATTGCCTTTCGGGCTTATGTGAGGGAAGTACAGAGCATGGCGAGTGCACACACTTTCGTGCATACACCTATCGACCATAGGCGGTTTTATTAAGTTTTTTCGTTTTTTTTGGCTTGAGTTCCATACATGCATAACCGTGAGGACTTTTAAATGAGTATGAAAGCACATAATCAAAGATTCCAAGTAATTCACCCATGCATAACCGTGAGGACTTTTAGATGAGAGTGAATACTTGGATTATTGTTATTATTATTTTTTTTAAGAGAGAGAGAGTTTTGCAAAATCATGTTAGCGCCATTTTACTTAGAAGAAAAAAATGTTATATCCTTTACTTTAAATTCACCAATTTTTAAACAAAGATTTTCAATTAGAATATACTTCATAATTAACATAGATGAATCTTCTTATATACTAGTTAAACCATTGTTATTTGTAATCAAACTTTATTTTTATTTTTGTTAAGATAATTACATTTTCAATTTATTTACCTAAACTTATACTTATCCTATAGTGTTTCTTCAAAAATAAATCAAAATGGTAAAAAGGAAATGTTTTTGAGATTTTTTTTTAACTAAGAAAATAAAATTTCAAAAATGCCATGAAAAACTAAAAATGAAAATGAGACTCCCCCCCCCCACACTTAATTTTGGCTGTGTCCCCACAGTCAATGCATGACATAATGAGTGTAACGGGGAAAATATGTACATATTTACAAAAGAGAGTTAACATTCTTACTGGACGTAGCTTGGCTCATGAAGGATCATGGGCTCCTCATCTTGATTATTTGGCAATTCCAAGAAAGGTTTCAAACGATGACCGTTGACTTTGGAAATTGTCCATCCCTGGGGTTTTCTATTTCAATGGCACCAGGTGGAAAAACAGTTCGTACCACAAATGGTCCGGTCTATCTTGATTTAAGTTTTCCCGGAAATAAATGAAGTCTTGTGTAACAACCCGCATATTTTACGATTGAGTATTTAAATATTTTATCGGTAGTCGGATTATAGTCCAAAAAGTTACTTTTTGCATACGGTCGAATTAGGACTCGAGACTACTTCCATTGAGTTCAAAACGCGTTTGCGATCTTTTTGAGTATAAACTTTGATATGTTTGGTGTTAGTGGAATTTTTCCACTTTTTCACTTAGGGCTTTGGTTTGGGTTGAGCCCATTTACCCCACTTATTAGCTCAGTCCCAACCCTCTCCTCTTCAATACTTCATTTCTAATTTCTAACATTCAAGCTTCAATTAAAATGGAGAGTGGAATGGGAAATTAAAATTTCAAAACCCTAGTTCCATTAGCAAATCCAACATCTAACTCCAAATCCAAAGAGCAGCTATTGGTAAGCATCATCTTCTTCTTCTCCAACTCATTCTCCTTTCAATTTTCAGAAATTCCTAAACCTAACTTTGGGAATGTTCTTCTTTTGAGCTTAGGTTCAAGCTCATTTGGGTTGTGTTGAATTGTGGTTGATTCTTCCTTTGCTTTCAAGCTTCTCCTTCATTGATTTTGTGAAAAGGTGAGATTTTTATCTCACATCTTTGTCTATAACTATCTTTGATTGTTGGGTATGAATTCCTAACACTTATTCAAGTGCACATGCTTTTGGTTTGGATTGAATTGGTGAATATCCCAATTTTTAGTGTTTTGGTTTCAAATCTTTAAAATCCTAACTTTGATGTTTGAACATGTTTTTGGTGATGTATCGAGGAGCCAATAGGACCGGGTAGCCGATGGGCGTAATCCCCTAGCGTCCGTGCTCGACCGGTTGCAAATTGAGTGAGTTTGCACTTCTATTAAATAGGGTAGAAATTGCAGAATTTGGGGTTCGACCGACCGAACTCTCTGAGTCGGTTGACCGAAGCCGTAGCCGAAACCTTTCTGCTATTTTCGGTCGACCGACTCAGAGAGTTCAGTCGACCGACCTACTCCTGTTTCCCTGTTTTACCTATTTATGCTCATTTTGCTTTGCTTTTCCAATCTTTAATTGATTCTTCTTCTCCGATAAGTTGTTATCACCTTTGTCGACTTTGATAACTTCTATTTTTGGAATTTTTGGGTATTTCCACTTTGATGGATTCGGTATCGATTTCTTTGGATTTTTATTCACGTCTTCGAATGTGAATTTTAGTGCTTGATTGTTCCTACAATCATTTTTGTGATTTGTCACTTCAAAATATAAAGGTTTTCAATACTAGTAGTAAATATCAAAATTCTTTCATCAAAACGATTTCAACACTATTTTATTACAAGGCTCGTTTCTTAAACCGTTTTCCAATCTACTACCATATACAAACCTTTACCTCATTCGTATGAGAAATCTAATTAAACGGCTTAGTAAAACATGTGGTATGAAACGCTTTCATTTACTTCATCGGTTAATTCTTGGACTTGTTCGATTGAATCTCTTGTGACAATTTTCAAATGGAAATCTACAATTTGTTCGTAAATATTTAAGTTAAGCTAGTGGTTATGAGACATGAAGCTAAACTCATATATTTACTAGCTTAGTGTAATTTACACTTACCGATCAATGATGAACATTCTGTGATTTAGACAAGCAATGTGCGATGTCTCTTTGTCTGCGAGGGAGACTAAGCCCCGTTTTTAGTGAAGCTTCGGCTTGGTGGGGTATCGACCCATGGTCTTCGGGCCGTTTTAGCGGAGCTTCGGCTCATGGTCTTCGGGCCATTTTAGTTGAGCCTCGGCTCAAAATTAATGGTTAGCAATCATGGAATAGCTTTCCGTTATGTGATACACGTGTTGGTGAGTTTTCATGCTCCTGTTCTAGTGACATGCCTCTTTCCCCTTTTTGTGATTTCTGGATTTCTATTGATTAATTTCTAGAATTTGTGTTTCACCAATTTTCATGATTTACATTGATAAGCTTTATCATTATTTGTGTATTGGTGAATTTGTGTGTCATCAACTTTTGTGATTGCCATTGATATAATTGTCAATATTTATGGTTTGGTGAATAAAAATAAAGAGTATGACAATCATTTTTATCTTTGAGAAGATTCTTGTGATATTGATTAATCTCTTGTTGATTTTTCAATTACATACTTATCATAGTATGGCTTTATGGTTATCTTACTTTTTTTCATATCTCTTATTCTATATCGTTTTATCTGATATTTATAGTTAGACTGGTCCATTTATTATTTTCTTATTAAATAATACTCGGGTTAGACCGAGATGTTACAGGTGCTTCCACTTGACTCCACTTCTGGTGTTTACTATTCCGACTTTTACCTAACTACTTAGATTAGTAGTTCATTTTGTTGTATACATTTGAGATATAGATTCTATGATGTATACTTATTCTCTTGTTTTGCACTTGTAACTATTCTTTTGTGATATTGTGGATCTTGTTTGACCAATACTCTGATATACACTTTCATGTGTAATATTCATATTTGTTTTCGCCTTTGAGATATGAATTATCTGTGGCTGATTTATATTATGTTTATTTCTATATTTGTTTCTGAAGATCACATATAGCCACTGGGTAGTAGCTTTGAGATTGTTTCGGTATGTCGGATTTCCTCTTGAGATGAAATGCATGTTATATTTTATCTGGCATATCGGTGCTCGCACAAAGCAATTACACGGATGGTCGCTCCTCAACAGCCTTATTCTCCGCGCTAGTTGACGGCATTACACCGTATTGTCCTTTGCTAGCGTGGGTATAGAGGTGGGGCGTCACAGCTTGGTATCGGAGCCAAACTTCGGAACAATGTAGAATAATCTAGCAAGGATCATTGTCCTAAGTCTTTCTTAGGAGTCGTGCTTTAGGGTTTAATTCGAGTCTTCGTACCGATTCATTCTATTTTATTTATGATTCCTTGTTTTAACTATCAATCAAGATTGTTTGATAATTATTTTGAGAATAACCTTTTTCCTCTTCTTTCTTTCTTTCTTAAAGAATAAGAAATGGTTAGTTCAAGCAGTCTTAGCGTTGATCAATCCAGTAGCCCTTCTCTGGATGGTGTATTTATGTCTGCCCAACAACTTTTGGATCTTGTAAAGAATCAAAGATTTATCTGTGCTTTGAGTAAGAACCCCACAATGGTTTTACCTTTGAAACTTGTGGTTCCTTTCAATCAGCTTGTGGATGTCACTCTCCGACATGAAGAGGCTGATGAAGGAATTGATGGTGATATTGGGATTTCCAAGAAGAGGCATATTAAGTTCAAAATCCCCAATCCCAATAAGAAAGTGAAGAAAACTACCTTGGTAGCAAAGACTGCAATCCCTAATCGTGGAGTATGCTACAATTGTAATTATATGGAACACTATGTAATTAAGTGTCCGAAGCCCCTTACTTGTCGCTATTGCAAAAATCCGGGTCATCTTTTATTTTCTTGTCCCAAACTTCAAAGTAGGAGAGAGGGAAAGCAAAACGCTCCTAGTGACACTTTTCTTGGTCAAGGTATTTCTCATTCAATCCTTGATGACATTTTATTTGTGATTATCTTTTTCGAGTTCTTGTTGATATGAGTCCATCTCATTATTTTTATATCAAAAGAACTTGTTGATTTCTTTTCTTTAAATGTTTTGGGCTTGATGTCTTTACTGAGAATTGCGAGTCCGGTTGGTGGATCCACAACACTCAATTTGCTTTTTATTGATGTCGAGATTATTTTATGTGATTTTTCCTTCTGAACCGATTTGCATGTTATGTGTTACTTAGGCTTCAGAATTGATTTTTGTGAAAGGATTGGCTTAATTATTGTGAAGCCCGTATCCTATGTTCCATGTGGACTATTCATCTTCGACATTCTCAATCTGTTAAGCAGATTTCTATTTTTCTTAAAGATTTTTGATTTCAATTTGGTGGCATCATTTTATTCTTTAAACCCACATGATGAGGAAAAGTTGTTTCTCTCATTTGGGTAGTTTATGGAATTTTCCGGTATTTTTGAGCTTGTCTTAGGATTATCTCCTAAGCAATCTTTTGAGTGGTGTTAAGGTCTTTTTAGTTCGACCTTGCCACCGATTTTCATTTGGCTACGAGTTGCGGGAGTTAGCATTCCACTTACCGCATTCCGCACTCGTTATGATTCTTATGAATGACTTGTTATGTCATTCAGTTGTCCAGCTTATTTCATCCATTTTATGAGTCGAGTATTTTACGAATATCTCGATGACTCCATTCTTGTATTTATTGATTTTGGATGAAAATAGCAATTTAAAAATTTTGCAAAACTTTTTCATAAGATTTATTTATAAGTATAATTAGATTTTGTTCTTAAAACATACAAAGAATATTCTTAAAAATTTTAAGAGACTTATTTATCATATAGAAGATGATTTGGTGATTGTATTGCCTATTGAGTGCTTTAAGAATTCTGGTCGATGTGCTTGATCAACGTTATCGATAGGAATTTCCTAAACGCTTTGATGAGACAGTCAGACACAATAAATTGATTTGTAAAAAAGTAATTTTTTCTAGAAAGATTATTACATAAAGACAAATTTAATTTTGAAAGTTTTAGCTTTTTGGGAAAGAAGATTATTTAAAAGAAATTCTTTCTTTTCGATACTCTTATTCTTATGATTTCCGATGGGAACCAAGACTTTATCTTTTGTACCAATGCTAATCGTATTGGTTTGGATGTCGTTCTCTTGCAAAAGAGAACGTGCTATCTCTTGTGCTTCTAAATCATTAATGCCTATTGAGACTAGATATGCCACTCATGATCTAGTGCTCGTGGCTATTGATTTCGCTTTTAAAAATTTAGCATCATTATTTTTAGGTGAGAAATTTGTTCTCTACCCTGATCATAAATCTTTGGAATATTTATTTTCTCATAAGGAACTTAATATTGGATCGAGTTCCTTGCATCTTTTGATCTTGATATTCTTTGTATATTCCCGGAAAGGGGAATCGTGTTGCCAATGCACTTTGTTGTAAATAACAAGTGGTTGTTTCTTCGATGATGTCCAAATGGAATGATCATTTTACCAACATCGGACGTTTCGATATACTTCATTTTATTGAGCTTCATCTCATTTCTTTATGGGCTTGCATCCGATGTTCTTTTATGGTGTTCAGTTCATTTGACGTACCGGTTGTACTACGTCGGTGTTTTGAAATTATTCGAGCTTTGGTTCATCTGGCGTATCGTTATTGTACTACGCCGTTGTTCCAAATTATTCGAGTTTCTAGTTTCTAGGGCGTACCGTTTTTATACTACATCGTTGCACCGGCTCAATTTTCTATTATTCATGACATTTTCTCACGTCTTTCTACTACGGAAATGCCTTCGAGATTCCGATTCTATTCTTGAGTCCGGTGTTGCGGAAGAAATTGAAGTTTCGCCTAATTTAACTTATGAGCAACATCCTATTCGTATTATTGCTTCGGAGGTCAAACGCTTTCGAAATAAAGATGTTCCGCTTGTTAAAGTTCAATGGTCCTCAAATCCTAAGGATTGCTCTTGGGAATCTAGAGAATTCATCGAGCGAACACATCCGGACTTACTTTCTCGTGCTCTTTTTAGGTGAACTTCTTATTTCAAATTTCTTCTGTGTTGAATATGCTTTTATGGTTGTTACTATATATTTTCTTCTTAAATATTGCGAGGACGCAATTTATTTAAGGAGGGGATTCTGTAACAACCCACATATTTTACGATTGAGTATTTAAATATTTTATTTAAATATTTATCATTAGTCGGATTATAGTCCGAAAAGTTACTTTTTGCATACGGTCGAATTAGGACTCGAGGCCACTTCCATTGAGTTCAAAACGCCGTTTGCGATCTTTTTGAGTATAAACTTTGATATGTTTGGAGTTAGTGGAATTTTGCCACTTTTTCACTTAGGGCTTTGGTTTGGGTTGAACCCATTTACCTCACTTATTAGCTCAGTCCCAACCCTCTCCTCTTCATTGCTTCATTTCTAATTTCTAACATTCAAGCTTCAATGAAAATGGAGAGTGGAATGGGAAATTAAAATTTCAAAACCCTAGTTCCATTAGCAAATCCAACATCTAACTCCGAATCCGAAGAGAAGCTATTGGTAACCATCATCTTCTTCTTCTCCAACTCATTCTCCTTTCAATTTTCAAGAAGTCCTAAACCTAACTTTGGGAATGTTCTTCTTTTGAGCTTAGGTTCAAGCTCATTTGGGTTGTGTTGAAGTATGGTTGATTCTTCCTTTGCTTTCAAGCTTCTCCTTCATTGATTTTGTGAAAATGTGAGATTTTTATCTCACATCTTTGTCTATAACTATCTTTGATTGTTGAGCATGAATTCCTAACACTTATTCACGTGTACTTGCTTTTGGTTTGGATTATATTGGTGAATATCCCAATTTTTAGTGTTTTGGGTTCAAATCTTTAAAATCCTAAATTTGATGTTTGAACATGTTTTTGGTGATGCATCGAGGAGCCAATAGGACCGGGTAGCCGATGGGAGTAAATCCCAAGCGTTCGTGCTCGACTGGTTGCAAATTGAGTGAGTTTGCACTTCTATTAAATAGGGTAGAAATTGCAGAATTTGGGGTTCGGCCGACCGAACTCTCTGAGTCGGTCGACCGAAGCTGTAGCCGAAACCTTTCTGCTATTTTCGGTTGACCGACTCAGAGAGTTCAGTCGACCGACCTGCTCCTGTTTCCCTGTTTTGCCTATTTATGCTCATTTTGCTTTGCTTTTCCAATCTTTAATTGATTCTTCTTCTCCGATTAGTTGTTATCACCTTTGTCGACTTTGATAACTTCTATTTTTGGAATTTTTGGGTATTTCCACTTTAATGGATTCGGTATCGATTTCTTTGGATTTTTATTCACGTCTTCGAATGTGAATTTCAGTGATTGATTGTTCCTACAATCATTTTTGTGATTTGTCACTTCAAAATATAAAGGTTTCCAATACTAGTAGTAAATATCAAAATTCTTTCATCAAAATGATTTCAACACTATTTTATTACAAAGCTTGTTTCTTAAACCGTTTTCAATATACTAGCATATACAAACCTTTACCTCATTCGTATGAGAAATCTAATTAAACGGCGTAGTAAAACAAGTGGTATGAAACGCTTGCGTTTACTTCATCAGTTAATTCTTGGACTTGTTCGATGAATCTCTTATGACAATTTTCGAGTGGAAATCTACAATTTGTTCTTAAATATTTAAGTTCAGCTAGTGGTTATGGGACATGAAGCTAAACTCATATATTTACTAGCTTAGTGTAATTTATACTTATCGATCAATGATGATCATTCTATGATTTAGACTAGCAATGTACGATGTCTCTTTGTCTACGAGGAAGTCTAAACCCCGTTTTTAGTGGAGCTTCGGCTTGGTGGGATAGCGACCCATGGTCTTCGGGCCGTTTTAGTGGAGCTTCGACTCATGGCCTTCGGGCCGTTTTAGTGGAGCCTCGGCTCAAAATTAATGGTTAGCAACCATGGAATAGCTTTCCGTTTTGTGATACACGTGTTGGTGAGTTTTCATGCTCCCATTCTAGTGACATGCATCTTTCCCCTTTTTGTGATTTCTGGATTTCTATTGATTTATTTCTAGAATTTGTGTTTCACCAATTTTCGTGATTTACATTGATAAGCTTTATCATTATTTGTATATTGGTGAATTTGTGTGTCATTAACTTTTGTGATTGCCATTTATATAATTGTCAATATTTATGGTTTGGTGAATAAAAATAAAGAGTATGACAATCATTTTTATCTTTGAGAAGATTCTAGTGATATTGATTAATCTCTTGTTGATTTTTCAATTACATACTTATCATAGTATGGCTTTATGGTTATCTTACGTTTTCTTCATATCTCTTATTCTATATCATTTTATCTGATATTTATAGTTAGATTGATCCGTTTATTATTTTCTTATTAAATAATACTCGGGTCAGACCGTGATGTTACAGGTGCTTCCACTTGACTCCACTTCTGGTGTTTACTATTCTGACTTTTGCCTAACTAAGATTAGTAGTTCATTTTGTTTTATACATTTGAGATATAGACTCTATGATGTATACTTATTCTCTTGTGTAGCACTTGTAACTATTCTTTTGTGATATTGTAGATCTTGTTTGACCACTACTCTGATATACACTTTCATGTGTAATATTCATATCTGTTTCTGCCTTTGAGATATGAATTATCTGTGACTGATTTATGTTATTTTTATTTCTATATTTGTTTCCGAAGATCACATATAGGCACTGGGTAGTAGCTTTGAGCTTGTGTCGGTATGTCGGATTTCCTCTTGAGATGAAATGCATGTTATTTTATCTGGCATATCGGTGCTCGCACAAAGCAATTACACGGATGATCGCTCCTCAACAGCCTTATTCTCCGTGCTAGTTGACGCCATTACCCCGTAGTGTCCTTGGCTAGCGTAGGTATAGAGGTGGGGCGTCACATCTTGAGTCGTATAAAATAACTTTCTAGTTAGGCGAAAACGTTTTCCTTAGGATTGACTTATCATGAAAAACTTTGGTTCTTTCTTTGTAAATTTTCTCATTTTCATACACATCGTTCCTGAGTTCTTCTAATTCATTGAGTTGTAGTTTTCGGTTTTCGCCAGCGTTTTCAAGATTAATGTTTAGGTTCTTTATTGCCCACGACGCTTTGTGTTCAATTTCAATGGGTAAATGGCAAGCTTTACCGTAAACTAAACGGAATGGGGACATCCCAAGGTTAGTTTTAAAAGCAGTACGGTAAGCCCAAAGCGCGTCATTTAATTTTTGAGACCAATCTTTTCGATTTTTGTTAACAGTTTTCTCCGAGATTTGTTTTATTTGTCGATTTGAAACTTCAACTTGACCACAAGTCTAAGAATGATATGGAGTGGATAACTTGTGGGTTATCGAGTATTTTTTTTATTAAAGTTTCAAAAGAACGGTTGCAAAAATGGGTTCCGTTATAACTGACTATTGTCGAGGTATGTCAAACCTCGAAAAGATGTTTTCTTTGAGAAATTTCACAACAATTCTATGGTCGTTGGTTTTGCAAGGAATGGCTTTGACCCATTTTGAAACGTAATCAACAGCGAGAAGGATATACAAGTTTTCAAAACAATTTGGAAAAGGTCCCATAAAGTCGATACCCCAAACACCAAAGATTTCGATCGTAAGAATGGGGTTTAGAGGCATCATATCTCGTCGAGAAATTAGTCCAAGCATTTGACATCGATCGTAAGTTCTATAAAATTCAAATGAGTCTTTGAAAAGAGAAGGCCAATAGAAACCACACTGAAGCACCTTTTCCGCAGTTTTTCGAGGACCGAAATGTCCACCGCACGCTTGATCGTGGCAAAATGAAAGAACACTCTGGATCTCATTATCCAGAATGCAACGTCGGATGATTTGGTCGGGACAATATTTGAACAAGTATGGATCGTCCCAATAGAAGTATTTCACTTGGGACATGAATTTGCATTTGTCCTGTTTCGACCAAGATGAGGGAGTTTCTTTAGTGACTAAGTAGTTCACTATATCAGCGTACTATGGATTGATAGAAATCGAAAGAAGTTGTTCATCGGGGAAGTTTTCATTGATCGGCAAGGAAGATGGTGCGTTCGGAAGACGAGATAAGTGATCGGCTATGACATTATTGGATCCTTTTTTGTCTTTGATTTAAGGTCAAATTCTTGAAGTAAAAGGATCCAACGAATCAAACGGGATTTAGCATCCTTTTTAGCGAAGAGATATCGAAGCGCAGAATGGTCTGTGTAGACCGTAATGTGTGAACTATCAAGTATGGTTGAAAATTTTCAAGCACAATAACGATAGCTAGAAGCTCTTTTTCGGTTGTTGTGTAGTTGAGTTGAGCGTCGTTCAAGGTCATACTCGTGTAGTAAATGACATGAAGGATCTTGTTGATGCGTTGTCCCAAGACAGCACCAACGACAAAGTTCGAAGCATCACACATTATTTCGAAAGGAAGATCCCAATTGGGTGCGCAAATGATTGGGGGCAGAAATGAGTTCGCTCTTAAGATGTTCAAAAGAAGAGATACAATCAGAGTTAAAATCGAAAGGAACGCCTTTTCCAAGAAGGGCCGTCGACGGACGGGCGATTTTGCTAAAGTCTTTCACAAAACGACGGTAAAAGCCATCGTGTCCTAGAAATGATCGAATGTCCTTAACAGATTTGGGAATGGGTAGATTTGTAATGACACTAATTTTTGCTTTGTCTACCTCAATGCCTTTATTTGAAATGATATGTCCAAGGACTAAGCCTTGTTTGACCATAAAGTGACATTTTTCCCAATTCAAAGTCAAATGTTTTTCTTTACATCGATTCAGAACCAACTCGAAGTGATGTAAACATTGGGAGAAAGAATCACCAAAGATAGAGAAGTCATCCATAAAAACTTCTAGAAAGCTTTCAATCATATCTAAAAAGATGCCAACCATGCATCGTTGGGAAGTCGTAGGAGCGTTACATAGTCCGAATGGCATACGTCGATAAGCAAAGGTACCGAATGGACATGTGAAAGTCGTTTTATCTTGATCTTCGGGAGCGATTGGAATTTGGTTATAACCAGAATAACCATCAAGGAAGTAGTAAAATTCATGGCCGGCAAAACGTTCGAGCATTTGGTCAATGAAAGGAAGAGGAAAGTGATCTTTACGTGTTGCGGCATTTAGTTTTCGATAGTCAATGCAAACACGCCAACCCGTTTGAGTACGAGTTGGAATAAGCTCGTTGGAATCGTTCTTGACAACGGTTAGCCCGGACTTTTTCGCTACAACGTGAATTGGGCTAACCCATGAACTATCGGAGATTGGGAAAATGATTTCATTGTCGAGAAGTTTAAGAATTTCATCACGCACCGCATCTTTCATTTTTGGATTAAGCCTTCGTTGTGCGTCACGAACAGGCTTGGCATCATCGATTAAATGGATGCGATGTTGAACCAGAGCGGGACTAACTCCTTTTATATCGGAAATCGACCATCCCATTGCTTCCTTACTTTTCAAAAGGATAGAGAGAAGAGAAGCTTCTTGGTCAAGAGAAAGATTGTTAGAAATGATGACAGGACAAGTTTCATTTTCACCTAAGTATGCGTACTTAAGGTGGTCGGGAAGCGGTTTGAGGTCCAACTTTGGAATTTTTTCGATCGAAGAATTGGGTTGACATTCGGACTCAACTGGAAGCGATTCAAAAGGTAGAGTGTATTCAATATCGTTGGGAATTTTGTGAAACAATTTTTCATACTCGGCCTCACGTTCATCGTTAAGATCAAGTGTTTCGTTTTCAACACTTTCATGAATGGCATTAACTTCCAACGTTTGGTCACAAGGTTCATTCGATTGGCTTTCAAGATTGAAAATATTAAGATCCAAAGTCATGTTTCCAAAAGATATTTTCATTGATCTGTTAAGACAATTGATTAAGGCATTTGAGGTGGCTAAGAATGGTCGGCCTAAAATCAATGGAATTTGAATCGAGGGATTCTTCATGGGTTGTGTTTCGAGAACGATAAAGTCAACGAGGAATATAAATTGCCCTACTCAAATGAGCATGTCTTCGATTTCACTCATGGGATTCTTAATGGAACGATCGGCAAATTGAAGCGTAACTTTCGTGGGTTTGAGCTCACCTAAGCCTAGTTGTTCGTACATGGAGTATGGAATCAAGTTGACGCTCGTGCCTAAGTCTATCAAACATTTGTTAATCGTCTTGGCTCCAATTGTACACGAAATCGTAGGGCAGGCAGGATCTTTGTATTTAACGGGCATGGATTGGGACAAGACTTCACTCAAACTAGCAGCTAAGAAGACTTTTTTGGGCTCTTGAGTGTGTCGCTTTTGGGTGCACAAGTCCTTAAGAAATTTAGCGTAAGTGGGGACTTGCTGAACGATGTCAAGAAGCGGGATGTTCACTTTTACTTGTTTAAAAATTTCCAGCATCTTTTCCATTTGGTCCGAGTGTTTCTTTGGTCGAAGACGATGTGGAAATGGAACACGATACTCGGTAGGTAGCTCTACTCGAGTAGAAGAAGAAGAATTTTGATTATCGTTTGATTCGACGTTTGGCACCACGTTCTGTTCTAAGTCGTTCGTTGTTTTAGAAGTGTCGAGAAAAGTTTCCGGTAAATCATTTGGATTAACGACTTGATTATCGATTTGTTTACCGGAACGGAGAGTTGTGGTAGCATTCAACTGGGTGACGTTGCTATCTTGAACAACATGGGCTTGATTTGAATTTGCGTTTTGATTTCTGGGATTTGGAAGGGGCTGGCTTGGGAATGTTCCTCGTTCACGTTCACTCGTAGACGTGGCTAATTGACTCATTTGCATTTCGAGTTTTGCAATCGATTGGTTTGTGTTTTGCATATATGAAGTCAATAAATTTTGCAAATTGCTGTTTGATTGAAGGCTTTGAGTGGTTGCCTTAGCCAACGTTTCAAAAGTTTTCTCAAGCGAAGTTAAACGTTTATCGTCTTGTGGAGGATGAGCAGAATTTGGTGGAAAATTTGGTTGTTGCGGTTGATTATGAGACGGGCCCGCAAGGTTTGGTTGAAAATTATTGGGATGAAAGGGAGGATTCGAAACATTATTCGGAAATGCTTGAAAATTGGGATGAATCATATTCGTGTTGGGATTGTTTTGGATCCACGCAAAATTCGGATGATTTCTCCAACCAGGGTTGTACGTTGGAGAAAACGGGTCGTTTTTGGCTTTATTGAAAGCATTGATTTGTTCGATAGAGTTAGGACATTGATCGGCTATATGATTAGGATCATTGTATTTATAACACATCGGTTGGGAAGCTTGGTTCATTTGATTTGATGAGAAAATGTTATCGAATTTTTTAATCATTGCATCGATCTTAGCTTCCAAGGCAACAGAAGATCCTATCGAGTGTGCGCTCGATCGTGAGTAGATTGATTTTTCGCTCGAGCATTCTCATTAGGACGACTTTTCAGCGAGGTTTTCAAGAAATTGTCAAGCATCATCATGATGTTGGGCAAGAAAATTGCCTTGGCACATTGATTCGAGCATTGTTCGCGAGCTGTTTTCGAGTCCATCGTATAAGATTTGACAAATCGTCCATTTTTCAAAGTTATGGTGTTGACATTTTATCAAAAGCTCTTTGAATCTTTCAAAATATTTTCCAAATGGTTCACCCTTGAATTGATGAAAATTTACAATTTCGTTTCAAATTCTACTTGTTTTTTCCAAGGGGTAGAACTTTTTAAGAAAGCTTTTACAAATTCTTCCCACGTTTTAATTGAGTTCGAAAGTAAGCTGTACAACCATTTTTCAGCGTAATCCGTAAGAGCAAATGGGATTAATCGAAGTTCGATTCCGTCATCGGAAAGTTGTTGAAGTTTAATGGTTGTGCAAACTTGTTCGAATTTAGTCAAAAAGATGTATGGGACATCGTGTTCAAAATTTCCAAATTTTGGAAGCGTGGCAATATGGTTCGAATGGATTTTGAAATGGTTACCCGTAGGGGCGGGTAACGTGATGCAAGATGGAATAAAAACTCTATCCGGAAAGATTCTATCCATAAGATTTCGAGGGTTGTTTTCGTTCGCCATTTCAGGAGGATCATCTGTTCGAGTTAAACGGTTTGTAGAAGGGTCACGAGTCCAACGATTCGTTGTTGTGTTACGAGTCCAAGTACTCATGCACAAGTAAAAGTCGAGAAGAGAAAGGAGTTAGAATTGCATTTAGGGAATGAAAGAAGATTTGAAAATGTGTTTTTGTTTTTTGACTTTTTTTTACAAAGAAGAAAACTATTTAACAAGTGAGATTTATTTTCAAAAGAAAAGTTTGATTTTTGTTTTGTTTTTGGTTTTTCAAATTTTTTATGTTTTTGGTTTTGTAATTTTTTTGTTTTTTGAATTCTTAAATATTTACCAAAAGGTTTTTTTTTTAAAATGGAAACTGATTTTTGTTTTCTGAATTTTCAAAAAAAAATTCTTTTTGAAAAGATTTATATTTTTTTTAATTTTTGTTTGTGAATGATAATTTTCAAAGGAAAGGAAAAGAGAGAATTTTTTTGGAAAAATCAAGTGAAATTTACAATTTTTATGGGAATTTTTTTAATTTTTTTTAAATATGCATGAACTAATGCAACTAAATGAATGCAAAGCACTTAATTACAGTTTTCTGTCCTTAGTAGCTCCTAACTCAAAAATGTATAATCACACTTTGTCTTAAATCAACAAAAATATTTCTCAGCCAGGTAACGGACATGAGTTATCGGTGCATCACGAATCACCGTAGCAATGCAGCCGAAGGTTTAAGTACCTTCAGAGGAACAACCAGTATAATATTTACGTATCACCTTAATTTTTATGACTGGTTATTACTCTACCGTAGCCTAGACACCAAGAAATAAAATCGTTCAAATAAAACAATTGTGAAGACACAATTAAGCCCTAAGTGAGCTCGTGACACCCTTAGGTCTAACGTCTAACCTTTATTACTAGTCAAATTCTATGACGAAATGCATTTGTGGGCTAAGGAAAGGGTGATGAAATCCCTCACCTTATGTGAATTGAGGTATTGCCCTTAGAAAAGAAAAGCAAGATGAGACGAATGCAAAGCAGAAATTAAACGTGAAATTACAATGCAACTAAAATGAAGTTTGTTTTTGGTTTTTTGGATTTTGAATTTTATATATATATATATATATATATATATGTATGTATATATATATATGTATGTATATATATATATATATAAATGCAAATGCAAGCAACCAACAATGCAAATCAAATTAAAAATAAGGGAAAAAGGGCACGATACCAGAGCGTGCAGATTTTATTAGCAATTATTTTGAAGCGGCGGTTTTTTTTAGCAAGCAAGCTGAGCAATTATTTTTGGCAAGCACTTCTTTCTTTTGCGAATTTCTGCTTTGGCAATCTGCAAATAAAACAAAGATATATTCAAGTTTTTGTTTTTGTTTTTGTTTTTTTTGAAACAAATTAAAAACAAACCAAAACAAAACTAAAAACAAATTAAGCAACTCTTTTTTATTTTTAATTAAGGATTGACTAAAAAAAATAAAACCAACCAATTAAAACAAAGTAAAAGAAAACTCAAGAAAAAGGAACCAAGTTTTTTTTTTTAAATTCAAGACAAAAGAAAATTAGCTTAATAAGGAAAAGAAAACAAATAGATTTTTTATTAAAATCACATGAAACCAAACAGAACAATTGAAAACAAAACAAATTGAAAGTTTTCCTTTTTAATTTGATTTGATTTGATTTAACCTTTTTTCTAAGAGGAGAACAAGCTAAAAAGGTCAAAAAAATCAAATTATGTCCAACCCGAACCCAATAAGGAACAAACAACAGTAAATTTCTTTTTATTCGTTCAGTTAAAAGACTTCAAACCAAACTCGACCGTGATCTTCAAACCAAATTAGCACTTCTTCCCAAATAGAAATCTTCCAGATAATTTTGAACTTCAAACCAAATCAAAAACAAATTGTTTAATTTGGCTGTGCACTAGGTGTCGGTCGGAGATTGAAGTGAAGTTGCGTTGGCTATTGGGAATTCACGATGGTGGTTTGGGTCTTGTAGTGCGACTTTGGGACGGTGACGTGACTTGGGAAGTGGTTGAGGATTCGACTGCTCTTGGCGTGTATTCTTGGCGATTGGGTTCTTTCGGCTGAAGATTTGGGTTTCGACGTCGTGATTGCTATTGAATTTGGGTCACTTGCGTGATGAAGGTGATGTCGAAGTTGCTACAGAGGTGGAGTTTGATTTTGGATTCGAGGATGGAATTGAAGTGGCGGTTATGGAGATGGAGAGCGGTTTCGGAAGGCGATTTGGGTTCTGGTTCAGTGTGGGTATTCGAAACTTGGGTTAGGGGATGAGCGTCGAAGTCTGGATGCGGCTGATTGGAGGTGGGATACAGGCAAAGTCAATGAATGTTGATGTTGCTATTTTTTTTGGGTGGAGGCGATGCTATGGAGTAGTTGTTTCTGGTGGATTGGGATGTTGACTGGGTGACGGTTGCACAGAGTATCGAATGAGGTAAAGGGCAGTGAGTAATGGCAAACGAATGGTCAGTAGTAGTGCTTGCAGTAATGTTGGAGGCTCAGTTGAATTGGTGTTGCAGTTGGATGAAGTTATCTGCAGTTGTGATTTCGGGCTAAATGGTAGTCACGGAGGTAAATGGTATGCAAGCGTTTTTTTTCTGTTGTTTCTGGTGAACTGATTTTCTGGCGATGGAGTGTCATATGGGTTGTGTTTGAAGTTGCTGAAGTATTTGTGGTATTTGTATCAGGCAGAGTAGTTCGGAGCTGCTATGCTTGTGGTAGGAAGTTTGAATGTGCACGGTTGGTTGTTATGATAAGGGGTGATGGATGTGATATGTTGATCAGTGGTGTGTTGTAATGGAGTGGTGTGTTTAGAGGTGAAAAGAGGCAGTTGTATGGATTTGAAGTATGGTGATGAAGTTTTTTTTTTGTGATGGTGGATTTGAAATGGATGTAGAGTGCGGTGATTGGCAGAGGTGATTCGAGTTGCTTGTCGTGGTTGCTGTGTAGTTATATGGAGGTTTGGATTGAAATGCTGTGATGGCTATGGGTAGTGAATTAGTGGTCGAAGTATGTTGAGTGGTGTTTTGTTTTGACGTGGTAGATTGTGGGTAGTGAAATCGATGATGTTTGTTGTGGAGGATAACAGTGCAGGTTGTTGTGGAGGGAAGGAAGTATGTAAGATGGCGTTGTTGTAGTGCAGCAGGGCAGGTTGTATTGGTGTAAATGGAGATGAAAGGTGTTGCTGTGGAAGGTGGTTTCAGTTTGAAGAAGTCGATGAGGAGAAAGGTGAATTTGTTGAATTACAATGCACAGATATACACTGTTGCAGGTAGAGAAAGGCAGAGAGCAAAGATGTGGTATTGAAATGCAAAGTTGTAAATGAGATGTAAACAAAGATGAATGCAATGTAAATCAAAAGAAAAGTTGTAAACGAGAATAAAATCAATTTTTTTTCTTTTCTTTTCTAGTTGTGTATGCTTTTTTTTAATAATAGAAATAGAATTGCAAATGCAAATTGAAAAACTACAAACACGCAAACAAATGCAAGCACAAATCAAACACACACAACAAACTTTTTTTTTAAAGGCAAACAAACACAAAATAAAAACACACAAAAATCAAAAGAAAAATAATCCGAAGAATAGAAAATCAAAATCAAAACAACTCCCCGGCAACGGCGCCAAAAACTTATTTATCGACGGAATTTCTATCGGATTAGAAAATCGTCGAAAAATTTAGAAATAAAAATAACCGCAAGCGCACGGTGTACACTTGAAGAACGTGGCGAGTACGGATCGATCCGCAGGAAGTCGTTAGAGTTTTAAAAAAAATCTATTCAATCAAATTTGACCAAATGGAGGAGAAATTGTTGACTAGAACTAAAATGAAGCTAAACTAGAATTAAAATGTGATTAGTAAACTATTGGACTAGAGAACAATTTAGAGGAAAATCCACTCTCATATTTTTGTAAATCAACAACAAACAATTTATGATCCCTAACTTTGATTTAAGTGAAATATTGTTGTATTTATCATAAGCATGGTTTGTTTATGTTATTAATTAACATAACTCAAACCATCAAACTATAATGCAACAAATACCCACTTATAATTCTCATGAAAATGAAGCAAAAGCAAAAGCTATTTTAAGCATTATCTATTTACTATTGTATCTAGTAATATAGATCATCAAATTTCATTTTTACTTTAATTTCACAATCAAAAATGGATTAGCACATGATGATGCAACTTGTGTTTATGTTGAATAGCTCATTTGCATAAGCAATATAAGCTATCAAACTCACTTGTATAAACTTGCATCAAAATCCACTTCATGAAGCATAAACCAAATGAGATCATAAATCATAAAATGTTGAAATTACATAAAGTTAGAGAGCTTCATCACCCTTAAATTAAAGGGGTTTAGCTATCATTTGTGGCATTGAAGTAACACAAGTAAGTTTCAACATTAAAAAGAAAAGAAAATAGAAAATAAGCAAAGAAAGCAAAAGAGATTAGGTACTAACTACTTGCATAAATGTAAATCTAAGCTATGAACATAAGGAGAAAGAGAGCATAGAAATAAACATTAACAATAAAACAAAGAAGAGCATGTAGAAAAGAGAGAAGAAAGAGGCTTGGAAGCCATTATTATTTCATAGAACATTGAGCTTACACTTTGATTTCTTAATTTCCTAAGTAAAATGAAAGAGTAGATGATGGTTTCCTATACATAAGAGGGCTATATATACATGCATAAAACCCTAATTCTATTTCTAGGGGGATACCTAAAATGCCCTTTAGGAAGTGTGGCCACCAAATAACCATTAGCCACTAATTAATCCATCATTTGTTATGCATGAAGCTTTATCCTCCACTTAGTTGTCCTTTAGCTCATAATTGTACATTTAGGTAAGTGGGTGGGGTCCTCCATGATCTTGAACTTGAATTATTTCCTCTTCATTCCTTTGTATTTCATTTGTGCATGCATCTATCTTCATATAAGCCTCTTCCATATGCATCCAAATTCCTACAAAAATTATCAAAAAATGTTCAAGTAAAAATTCTTAAATTGACTCATGCACAAAGATGACCATTTTCCCCCTGAATGAAGACGAAAATATGATGGTTTGAAAATATTCGAATTTTGGTTTTAAACATGTTAAAATGCCCAAATATGTTGTTTATTTAAATAGAAGGAGATAAAATATGGATGTAAATATATGCACATTTATGTGCACATCAATTGATACATATAGATGTATGCAATTATAAGTCTAATAATATCAAAAAATCCAGCTACTTCGTTGTGTTCACAAATGAGTTATCATAGATATGAACATGTGTATTTGATGCATATGTAGTATGTCTATAATAGTCTCACAGAATATAAAAAAGGAAGTAAATAAAATAATGTGCAATAGAAAATAAAATTGATTTGATTTGATCAAATTGGTGGGTATATCAGAAATAATTCCGAACATACCTGAATGAATAAAGATTCAATCTCAAATATGTTCCTTTCTATGTATAACAACCCATAATTTTCGATAGTTAAAAATAGTTCATTTTTGTTATTTAATAGTTGTAAGAAATAAAAATTTGTAATTTAATACTGAAATAATAACTAAAATGAAATGTAACGATGTTAATTTTATTTTATTTAATCATTAACAAATCGAATGAAATTCCGATAAATGTGAATAATGATTTAAAGGTTATACTTGGTTATAAATTGGATATAAGGAAAACAAATGTAAATGTTGCATAAATTAATGGAATAGTATATAATAAATAGTACTTGAATAAAATCAGTATTATGTAAGTAATTATAATATTTGATTACAAATAATAAACCCATACAAGTGTGATTAAAAGTTAATGGTAACAATTATTATATGTTACATATTTATTTAGTATGTTGAATAAATTGCAAATTTATTAAAATTAAATGAAATTAAATATTACATAATGTGAGTTAAGACAATAACTGTAAATTGTGAATGTAATAAGAGGAACAGAAGTGAAATTATATTCATAAGGTAACAATTGATTGAAAATCAAGATTTATCAATTTATTGGGATTTAAACTATAATAATTGGATTAATTGCAATTTAATGAAATTAAATATTTAAATACTACGTTAATGGGAATTAAGATGAAACTAGAGAACATTGGTGTACTAAGATATAAACCAATGTTAATTTTATCCATAAGATGAAAATTGATTGAATAACAGGATTGAAAATCAAATAAATGAATTTATTGGAAATTAAATCTATAATTACTGAGTTTACTAAAATTGAAATTAAATACTGCAATTTTTGCGATGTGGAATGTTGAATTGATACAGAAATTTGTTTTAAAAGATTATAAGGTACTAAGTAATCTAAAATGATAGGAATTATGAGTTGTTATATTTAAATTGGAAAAAGTGGTTTAATTAATTTAATATTTATTTATTTAATTAGCGTGAAAATAGCCATTTTGGTCACTGACTCGGATTTCGACGAAACCAGTTTTATCGTATCCATAATGGTAAATTATTGTAGGTTTCAAGTTTCGGTACGATCAGACTTGCTGTTTGATCGGACGGGCTCGAAACACCTAGGTATCAATTTAACTAAAATCAATTGAAATCAATTTGAAATATGCTGATTTTATCATAACTTCTTCATACGATGCAATTAGGACTTGAAACCTATTCCATTGAGTTTAAAAATATTGAAAATATCTATTTGATATATGGGATGACCCATTTTTGTTTCGGAGACAAAACGGGCTTTTCGGGTCATTTATCGTTCAACGTGTAAATCAGTCTTATCCGTTCTTTCTATTTTCTGATCTACTTATAAATAGCTCAGTATAAACCCTAGGTTATTTTTATTTTCTGGTTTCAGTACGTACAACTCCATCTATTTGCTTCCTATTCCTTCCAATGGCTGCAAACCCTTATTCAATTTCAAATTCAAAATAAAAACCAAATCCAAAAATCAAACTGCTCTAAACTATAGCAAATTATATATCGATTTGAAGCTCTCGACGAGTGCAAGCCAAATCTGCAGTCTGTTTTTCAATTTGGAATTTTTTGTGGCCTGAATTCGATGAAATAGTTTTGGTCGTTTGTTGGCGATCTTTGAAATCGACGGTGGATCTTTGCTATGGTGACGATCGGAGTGCATGAGGTCAAAGAGGAGGTGAAGCAGTCGCAATCGGTGGTCTTTGTTTACCTTGAAGTGGTCTGAAATCGCCATGGTGGCCTTGGATAGTCGGTGGCAGCGCTTGAGGCTAGGGGTGGTCGGAGAAGGCTGCGGGATACTGGGAGAGGCGGCTGAGGGACGTGGACACGGTGATGGCCTCCGATCATGATGGAAGGCTTTGTGGCAACGTGTTTTTTTGGTCAATGCGTTCGACCTAGTGGCGTTTGGTAGGCTTTCTGAGGAATCTGGTGCGCATGCTTTCTAGAACAATGAACGCGGCTGTGACGTGGCGGCTTCTGAGTGGTGCGTTGTTTTATTTATTTATTTATTTTATTTCAATTTCATCCACTCTAACTCGAATATCTTTCACATACGAGATCCGATTCATGTGTGGTTTGCTCCGCTGCAATCGTATCAAAACTCCAGACATTTTGATGCGGTTTGGACAAATTCTAAGACTGTTCAAATTTGGGCCTTAATCTGAATTTAAATTCGATTTAAATTCAAAGGTAAATGTTTTAACCCACTCACAATTACTAAACTATCTTATGTCAGTTAAAATTAATTTGTAATTTGGCTAGAAATTTGTTGATTGCTATTTAGTAGGTTATTTTGTCATCCTAGTTAAAATTTGATTTTTATTACATTTAATTATCATTTAATTTATTATTGAATTTTAATTGTCAATATTATGCATGTATTGTATCAGTTCTCTATTGATGTTCATTGATTGATTTGGATGATGATTGTGATGTATGTTTGATTTTGATATTGGATGACTGGATGTTGTATTATATATTGTTATAATATTGCAAGTTCCCTATGGGTTGAAATGATACATACCCGAATTATCTATAGATCAAGGAAAAATTGTTATGGATTGAAATGATAGACCCGAGCGATTTTGTGGATTTTAATATTAATTCAGGATTTACGATTTGAAATGATATATAAACGTAAAATTTTAAATTACGGATTAAAATGATAAATATCCGTATCACTTGACCCTTGGGTAGAGAATTATATACGGATACAGGATTGGTTAAATTTAATGATTTTAAAATCCTTAATTTTTGAATCTACCTAAATGATATTTTGAAATAAAAGTGAATTATATAAATTGAATTATTATTGAAATTGAGTTTTATGTTAAAATTTGAATTGTTTAAAGGAATTTTGAAAAGAGAAAAATTGAAATCTAAAAGTTGATTTTTAAGTATAATGGAAATTTATCGGAATTGAGTTATTAAAATTGTTTGAA
Organism: Allium cepa; assembly: GCA_030765085.1. NCBI lineage: Eukaryota > Viridiplantae > Streptophyta > Magnoliopsida > Asparagales > Amaryllidaceae > Allium > Allium cepa. The sequence continues at coordinate 563,646,817 of CM060938.1, forward strand.
ATATAACTTTGAAATATATTGAAATTGGAGTAACTTAAATGGATATTGCAAACATAGATTTACAAGCGATATAGAATTAAATATTTTATTGAGAAATTGAATTGAAGATTTGAAATTTGGTTTTTTGGAAATTGAATTTAGTCCAAATGTGTTGAAAGGGAATGAAAAGTTTAAATTGATATTAAATTCAACTTCATATTGATGATATAAACTATTTAAAAATATATTACTGTAAAGATTCTAAATTTTTGAGATATTCAAATTATTAAGCTATTTTAACGTCTATTAACTATATTAAATCAGTTTGACCTATTTTAAATCATTTAATTTATTTTAAAACTAAGTAACCCATTTTAATTTATTTTAAATCTAATTAATCTATTCTAAAGCTATTTATTCTATTTTAATTATATTTAATCTATTATAAATTTATTTAACTGTCTTAAATCAATTTAAAACTATTTTAAATCTACTTTAAAGTATATTAGATTATTCTAACTATCCCAAAAATTTATTCTTAACTTTGTTAAATTATTTATAACTATCTAAACTATTTTTCATAATTCCAAACTAAGTAAAGTAGATGGGTTTACATTGAAATCCTCGATTTTAAAGTGAACATGGTTAAACGACATTATAACCTAAGTTGGGATTTAAATAACATATTTGATTTAATATAATAATTTTGAAATGAGAGTTCAACCTATTTTGAAATATGATTTTTGAAAGGAAATATGGTTTCGAAAATGAATATAATTTCGAAAGTGAAATGGTTTGAATTGAATATGATATTTTGATCTCAATTATGAAATGATTTTGAAAATGTAAAGGAACCATCTGGTGTGTAATAAGCGATTGGTTGTTAAAGAGACCAGGATCAAATATTGTCATACTCTCTGCCAATATCTAAAACCACTTTAACAACTATGTACGTAGTGGAGATTTCAAAAATGAAGTAGGATGGTTTTGTGAACGATTTCTATATGAGGTAGGACATGACCCTGACTCACGTGAGTCAGCATAGATGTGACTAAAACAGGAGCCATGCTGGGCCAAGTGAGGTCGCACCTCCGATCGGGCACATTTCTTTGATACCATTCTATTACTTTGTGATTGATTTGGTGGCCACCCTTGATTTTTGATTTAAGAGTGTGTCCAAGGTGGGCGGTAGTAGCCGCTATGTGTTACCACCCGTTCGGATCCGCCATTGGTATATCTACCCTGACATTGCCTCGAGTACCGTGTTTACATGCCCTAGAGCGCCTTCTACGAGTTTGTTTTGTACCATACCTATGAGGTGCCCTTTGGGTAAACCTCCAGTTTACGGAGGAGCTTACGGTACTGTATAGACTATGGGAATATATAAAATGTGTTAAAGGAGGTATGGATAATGCCTTAATGCTATTTTTATACTTTTACTTTACTGTAGACATATTATAATAGCGTATTGTACTACATAATAGATAGTTTAACAGATCCTTAGTAGATGGTAATCCGGAACATCTCTTAGGTTATTGCACTCATGTTGGCACTGTATAGGAGATTTCAAACCCCGTAAACATCTCTGACGCCGTTCCACTCATATTTTACCGTTGATTTAACTTACATAAGATCTTTTAGTTCTGAATCGAATGTTTTGTTTTTTCAATTCGCTCGGGTCAGCCTGAGCATTCCAGGGTTGAAGACCTTATTTTGGAGGACGAAGACGAAGATTTGTACTAGTATTATGTATTATATTCTACCACATCATGTTGTTTCGCCACATCTATTTATTTCTTTATCCCTGTTTTTGTAACTCTAATGTTGTGTTGTAAAGAATAGTCAAATGTATTTATAAAACAGCTTCATGAACTGTTATTTGATTATTATATTTATTCATTCCGTTGCGAGATTTTGTATTTGTTTTTTCCCTTTGCTTTTTCTTATTTACCCCATAACATTCTGCCCTTTTGTATGTTTAAGTCCAACGTGTGTGTCTGTTTAAAACGTCCAAAAAAGGCATGTCGTTACACTATTGTACACAATGATGTATGGATAATGAGTAATAAGACTTTGTTGAACAAAGTACGATTAATTGTGAGTGAAGTTTAGTTAACTTCTTTTTATAAGATCATGTACTTAAGAGTAGTATACAAGGTTAAAACTAATTTCATCTGAAAGAATAGTTTATAGAATCATACAAAATAAGAATTTATAAGAAACTCCAACATATCCTTGGTCAACAAGTTGGCAGATTGTGCAAGTCGAAAGACTACATGTAATTATTTTATGTGAGGATCTTGTATAGATCATCCCGAAAAGGAGTTTGAGAACAATCCTCATTGAATGACTAACTTATGTTTTGACATAAGTATCGTAAACTAAAACTAAATCAACTTTATATGTAAGGCAATTCATAAAGTGCTTATGAATACATATTTCGTTGCACTGAGAAACAATTATTACTTCAAGAAATACCTACTTCATAGTGAAGGAATTTCTTTTAGTAATTTTTGCATTAAAATGGGTTTAGATACGATCCGAGGAAAACCGATTATCAGAGATGAAATCAAATTAGCTAAATCTAAATGTACACACTGCATTGGAATGTGTAATAAGTATTCTTGCATATTGAAAAGCAACTGCAAGAGTCTTATCAATGTCAAGAATAGATAATCCTTAGTTATCGAATTATGCTTATGTACTAGATGCATGAATCAAATATAAAATCCAAACTAAGATTATTGAATGGTAGTTTAGCATGTTCTCGAGTATTTATGAAATACAAGAGAAATATTTATAGAACTCTTTATGAAGGAGTGCTCGAACTCAAATTTGATATGTGATACTGAACATAATATGTCAAGATTAAATTCATGTTGAAACATTAGCTAAGGAGCCTTAAGTTGGAAAATTTCAAAGAGGAGGTTGTGGCTAATTCAACCGAAAGGCTAAGTACATTATCATGAATAGCGCCATGATAAAAGCAATGTATAAATATAAATGCACAAATTTATAACTGAACTAGGGGTGATTCCAACTAATAAGAATACTGCATTATTGTTATATGATAACTATGTAAAGATAATATCTCACTAGAAATCAAGAAACATATTCCGAATAGTTCTACGTATTAGCATCTAAGAGAGTTGATTGATAGAATATATAACGAAACAACATAGCAGATCCATTCACAAAAGGTCCACCTCGATAATTTCTCATCAAACTGATTGAAGAAATGATATAGTGATTCCATAATTGACCCCAAGTGCAAGTAGGAGACTGATAGAGTTATGGATATGCTCTGAGGGTAATTATGTAATTGTTACATATATCTAATTCAATAGCCACTCTATTCGAAATACAAAGCATTTTCTTTCTACCATATACTTGATATAATGTGCTAATTAATTAATTTAGATAAAAGCACATTTAATAAATAATCCATAAATAGTATGTATATGATAGTAATTACCACGTGTTGTAATCATAGGTGATTTATTATAATAAAATAAACAAACCATTTTAAATATGACTAGTCAAGATGTACCGAGACTGGAATCGATGCGTCCTTTGAGACTAGAGTACATGATGTGTGACGACCCACGTTTCAGAAGGTTTAAATCGACAATAATCCATACACGTCCAAGTTAAATAATCTGAAATATAAATAATCAATTAGATTAATTAGGAAAAATAAGAAAAAGGAGGAGAAAACAAGAATAGAATCTCACAATGGAATGATAAAATATAATAATCAAATAACAGTTCATGAAGCTCTTTACTATACATTTGATTATAACCTATGCAACATTTATCAAAGTTATATATATACATCAGGGATAAATAATTAATACAGCAGAATAGCATGATGCAAGGAATAATAATAGTAGTAGTAATATACCAAATCTTCGTCTTCGTCCTCCAGAGAAAAAACTTCAATACGTCGAAAAATGTAACGATCCCGGATTTTTACTAAGTTTAAATTGATAATTAATTTGATTTTTAAATAAAAATTGTGAAATTAATTGGTAAATTGATTTGAGTTTCTCCAAATTCGAATAAAAATATGTGTGTTTATTTTATTAAAGTATAATTAAGTTTTAAAAATGATTTCTTTAAAAGTTAAATATCTATATATAGGAATGCAAATGTAAAATAAGACAATAAGCATTTAAGTTAGAAATACATATTTAAATTAGAAATAGAAATAGATATACATAAGATAAATTAAAATATAAAGTGAATACATTAGAAAATTATAGCAACATATTAAAATAGTGATACGACGTTATGGATTGCATTGAAGACCGGTGTTGAAGACCGGGTGTTTGCGCTAACGATAGGATAACCTATCGATTGTCTCTGCACCGAGTAGCTACGGTATAGAGATTCCCTAAGCGATGAGAAGTCCGATCGGGATTGTGAATACCTGGATTTGCAAGGGTTTCTTCCTTTATTGGACGAAGTGCCTTCGATTTTGTTCGAACCCGGAACAGACTTGTATGATTGTATATCTGACACTACACTTTGAGATATAAAGTAGATTTCTTTCAAATACATATCTGTTGGTGGTGGAGAATTTATTCTCTTAGCTTAACACCCTTCTCTGAGAGTACGAGCTCAGAGGTTATGTAGTTGAAGGTTATCAGTGATATACTCCCAATTTGGTAGTGTGGCATGCTGGGTGCTGCTGTGTGTTGATGATCATTTGTGATCAAAGCATGGCTTTTGTGTAAAGCATAGCTTTGTGGACGAGACTGCATCAGGACCTCACACCCCGATAATGGTCGAAACAGGAAAGATGTGGCAAGGTTACGAGGGTCGCGCCCTTTAAGGTGTGTCATTCCCTTCTGGTAAAGGGTGGTATCATGGTATGGAGCCCAGATATTTACCTATATGGTTGCTTCAATCTCCTTCAATCTCATTTACTGTGTGGTTGTTGCTTTGTGGTTGTTGGTTGAGAGGCACCTCGGATAAAGGTCCCAAAGGACCGGGGGTTGGCATGCTGAGTAGTAGTTACCTAGTTACAGAGGTAACCCGGCCTAGTGTTGGCAGAGATCCGGTTAGGTTCTCGAGACATCCCGCCAGAGGCGTACCCATGTACAGTAGGAAGTTCCTCGGCCTGACCATTTGTTGGAAATCCAAACAAAACAATACGCGCCTGTACGGTTTTAGTTGTATAACCTGCCATGGAATGTGGCGGTAACCTGCTATTGAATATGGTAGCTATAGTAGGCATACAATAATGGTTGTATGCTGGCTAAGATTAATATTATACTTTCAAAATGTTTTCTGCACTATGCACTAATAATAATATCGAAAGGATTTTGCGTATTAAGCATGTTTGACTATCATAAGGAGAAATCTCCTCCAATTCTGCGTTTGCATTGTGTGTGTGGCGGGAGGCCTTATGGTAGTTTAATTTTCCAAAAAAGCATTGCGGATTTATTTTAAATTCTTTTGTTGTCCATTTTAAAGATAAACTGTTTTGTTTACTCATACCAGTCCCACGACTGACCTGGAGTTTATTGTTCCCTTCCTAAACTCTGGGTGCCCACAAATTTCCCACACGGGAAGTCTAGAGTTGGGTTTTTCAGATAGTCGGGTCTAGTAGATTATCTGGAGTTAGTCCAGTCTTTGGATCACGACTGCACTTGCTTATCTTTGTGAAATGTGATGTTGGTTCAAGCTAGCTGTGGATTGGAGCATTGGATTTGGAGATGCATTCTATTGAGGATATTCCTTCCACTGTGTCTTGTATCTCTGACAGTATAGATATCTATTGTATCATTCTGTTGTGTCATATTATATAGATATTGTATCTGTCATTGTATCAATGTTATATATATATATATATATATATATATATTGATATTCCTTTTCTTCCGCTGTGTTGTGATACTCAATGTGTTATAAGCTCCGACGAACCAGATTCGACGTTTGGATCTGTGGCATTTGAATATGAGTGTCGTATTCGATGCCGATTTTCGAAGGTCGAGTCTAGGCCGTCACAAATAAACTCAGGACTAACCCGAGCGTAATGAAAAAAACAAAACATTTGAGTCAGAACAAAAATATTCTTGTGTAAGTGAAATCAATTTCACGAAATATGGGTGCAATAACTTAAGACATGTTATGGGTTTTTCCATCTTCTAAGGATCCGTCAAACTATCTATATATAATATTGTACGCTATAATAGATAACGTCTATCAGTAAAATAAACATTAAGATAGCATTAAGGCTTTACATTATCCCCTTTCACATTTTTATAGCACGTAGTCTATGTTGGTCCCCTAACACAACCAGTAATGTCGGTAGCCAATGAGTCTCCGATAGGTACAGTACTAAAACAAAGTTGTAATGGGCTCGTATAAGGATAAATATGACAAGGCGCGTGAGGCAATGCTCAAGGTAGGATTCTACTAGTTTATCCTTTCTGGCTGGTCGTAACCTATCCGTGGCTGACCGCAACAATTAATCTAAACGAAAAAGGTGGACCCATCGAATACGAAATCACAGTAGTAATATAAGAGATCAACGTCGCTAGAGGTAGCTAACCTCAACGACTAGACAAAGGATGCTTTTTTAGTCATTTTAACTATGACCTGAGTGTCAAAGCTATCCATCATCGTTCTCTTACTTAATTCTAGTAAACATCGCCAATTCAACCACAACTGTAACGACCCGCAAATTTAACCGGTTTCAATGGCGTTATTAATTAAAATTTTGTGAAATTTTAAACGATTAAATTTTGAAATAAAAATTTGATATCTGGAATGCAACCTGTTAAACATAGCAACCGGTAAATTTTCGTCCGAAAATATGAAAGTTTATTTCGCGCGTAAATTTACTTTAGATTAATCAGTTAAAAAGCGATGGAAATAAAATGTTTTCAAAACCAAAATATTTTTACATAGAAAAATTCTAAAACATCTTTTGAGCAAGTTGTCAGTTTGTCGTTTTTCCAAATTCGGACATCTTTGCCTTCGTCGATCTTATTTTTCTGTGATTTTTATGCATTTTCCACTAGTAGAAAATTTGAAATTTTATAAATTCAATCGTACCACTGATATCTGTACACCGTTCTGATCGTCTCGTCGCGCTGATCTCTATGGTATATTTATTTCTGTGTTTCGGAGCCCGGTACGTAACGGAATCCATAAAACAGTTATCTGTACCAGTGCCTTTTTATTTGTCCAGGGAGAAAACGAGTAGCCGTTTGCATTTATGATTCTTGGATTCCAAAGCTACGACTTTTGGTTACAACGGTTTCCAACATTCATTTCATTAATTGTCATTCCGAGACTCTTCGTTTGAGCTACAACTTTATCATTAACTTAGTTTTAACACATTGCTTTCTCTCCTCCTCTCTCTGTAACAAAAGTTCTCCTCTGCCTGTAACAAATTTTTTATGAAAACTTCACTTTCCTAACACTAGCATGCACGTATATGCATGAAAACCACATTTACAATGAGCCTTGTAATCTCCCTCCTCCTTCTCACTTTCTCTCATCTCCAATGGACGTGGCCACTCCCACACTCTTTCACATCTCCTCCGCACCAACTGCCGCCACTTGCAGCCCGACCTCCGCCTTGAACCGAACAGCCTTCGGCCGCTCTCTCTTCCTCCTCCATCTCGCCGAACCGCTAGAAGCCCACCCACTTCCCTTCCTCCTCTCAAAGTGTCGCAGCCATTCCACCCCCTCCTCCCCTGCACGAACACCACTGCAGCCAGCCTCCACCTTGGTCGGGCGCAAAGCATCTGCCCCACTTTCCTCCTATAGCCGCACGCGGCAGTCGCGTGCACTCTCCGCTTGTTCCAGTCCATAGCAATGCTCGGCCTCTCTGTCACATAATTATATACCGAGCTTTGAAAATGGTCAGTATGTATATATTTTATTACAAAGCTTTATATTTATAGTTACATTTCTTTTATATATATTATTGATGCTCGTATGTGTATATATATTTGTAAATATACATGTTGCATACGTGCTCTTCCAACCTTTCTTCTTTGCAAGTTTCAGCATCTCATATTGTTGGTATATCGTTGTTCATATAAGCGAGCTTTGTCTCGGATTAAGAAAAAGAAGTATATATTTATAGTTCGAATTTTTTTTTTTTAAAGAAAAAAGAAAAAAAAAATTGTTTTAAAAGTCAAACTAGATATTGGTTTTAAGGTATACTTTGTACAGCAATTGGGATTTGATATTGCTCATCTAAAAGGTTATTTTAATATGAAAAAAATGTATATAGATTACGTGAGTTATACTACATGTCAGGTTAGTCTTATATCTTGTTGTTTAATTTCCATATAAGGCTACAACAATGTATTGATATATATATGTATTCATACTTGTTTTACCGGCGCTATATAATGAAGATTACTTTTATAAGTCATTTCCAAACTGTTGAGTTGATTGCATAGACCTATAATGGATTATTATTTATATATAACCTATCATTTATATGGACATAAGTTATATGTCTGTATGTATAGTTTTGTTTTGAACATAATGCATGCTACAGGTTGTAAATCATGAGTTTTATTTTATAAGTTTAAAATATTGATTTCAGGCATTGATTTAAGATATAATTTATATAAATATCCTGATTTTAAAATTTGAGTTTTAGCATAATGATTTTGAATTATATTTATTATTAATATTTGTCTTAAGCTAAATTATTATATATATACCATATAATAATAATGTATATATTTTCAGTATATAACCAAAAAAAAAAAAACTGACTCGATTTGTTTCACCGATTCTGTTATCAGCTTCGTCGTCAAATTCGTCCAACCTTGCTTTGTTTGAAATTCGTGCTTGGATTCGTAGCTCATGTCTTTGTCAAATCAATCTCTTGCCTCGGAAGGTGAGCAATCACTCACGATTAATATTCTTTTATTTATTAGTTCTGATTTCAATTGAAACGACAATTGAAATATGCTGCTGTTAGTTATTTACACTGTTATATATGCTATTACCTCTATCTGTTCGCCTATGACATCTGACACCATTATCTGTTAATTATTTATGCAATGATAATTAAGTATGGTTGAATTGATTGATTGATTGTTGTTTATAATTGGATGTAAATTGTAATGTATTAAGTGATAAATATTATGCAATTGAATTTGACGTAGGATAGTTAACAATTTGAAATTGATATGTGTTGAATTTGATTAGTTAAATTTGTATAATATGACCCCTTTGAATGTATGTTGTATAAATTGATGTAGTTTGAAATTGAATAATGAATATCAAGTGAAGAACCGTATTGATATTAATGTAATAATCTTTAATCTACATGAAATGATAGTGTAGATTCTAGAGATAATTATATTAATTCGCACAAACAACAATGCGAATTAATACGATTATTTCGGGATTATTTGAATTGATTATTGGATTGTGTTTGATTGTTGTTATTGCTTGTTATTTACTTGACACCATCCCTGTTATCACACTGCAAGTTCCCTTTATTATGTTTGATTGTTGAATTGGAATTGGAATCGGGTTGAAATGATAAATACCCAAATGAACTTGACCTAGGATAGAAAATTAAATAAAATCCGATTGGTCAATAATTTGATTTAAAAATAAAATAATGATTTATTTCGAGCAAAGAATAAGTTTTGAAATGAAGTTAGAAGTTGAATTTTTTATGAAAGGAAATTGTAAATATTGAAATCTGAAACAAATATTAACGTAGTAATTGACGAATGAACGTTGTTTGAAATTTGATTATCTAATGATTAAATTTGGAATTATTAATAAATAATTTGGAATTAGTAATAATTGAGTTTTGAAAATTATTAAGTTTGAAATCAATTAAAAATTAAATTTGAAATTATAATTAAGTTTGGAATTATAATTAAGTTTGAAATTATTAAGTTGAATTTATAATTAAGATTGGAATGATTTGATAATTAAGTTTGAATTCATAATTAAGTGGAAATGATTTAATAATTAAGTTTGAATTGATAATCAAGTTTGTAATTATTAATTTTGAAATTATTAGTAATTAAGATTGAAATTATTTAATAATTAAAGAAGATTGAATTATGTGTTAATTGAATAAAAATTTAATTCTTTGATAAGAGAAATTGAACTTTTGAATAAGTGGATTTGAACTTCGTTAATAAATGAATTTGAGTCTCTTTATTTATTAAAGTTTGAGAAAATTATTTAAGAAAGTTAATAAGTGAAAGTGAAACTCCTCGATTATGTGAAATTTAGTTCTTTATTAATTGAGTTTGAAATTTGTAACGAAGTCAATAAATAAATGAAAATTGAATTTCTTTAACAAGAAATAAAATATGGTTTATTGAAATGAATAGGATTTATTGTAATTAACGTAAGACCTGTAATTTAAAGAATTGATTTGACGGATCTAATTTATTTCAATTTGAAGTTTTGATATGATGAAGTTGAACGTAAGTAATCGATTTAAATAAATTGGAATTTAAGTAGAAGTTGTTTGAGGGATAAAATTTACTTAGCGAATATTGAATGAAATCGATAAATAAATTTAATTTGATTTGAATGAAAATTAAACCATTTTAAATGATTTCGGAATGAAACTTATATACGAACTTGAATCAATATTTGAATGGTTAAAATAGAAGTTGAAATCGAATTATAAGATTTTGAAATGGTAATTTGGAAATTTTGAACGTAAATCTAGAAATTGATTTAGAAGACAAACGGAAAGTTGATTTACGAATTTAAATTGAAATTGAAATTGATTTGGGTTGAATTATATTAAACGACCAATCGGTGTAATAATTACGAAAGTTATTAAAGAGACCGGAATCGGTTATGGACATACTCTCTGTCTAAACCGAAAACCACTTTAATAACTATACGCGAAGTGATGATCCAGAACGAAGTGGTTGGAATGATGTACGTGTTGACTGAAGAAAGGGAACGATAATGGATAGCCTTGACACTTGTGTCAAATTGAAAATGACTAAAATCAGGAGCCGTGCCGGGCCAAATGGGGTTAGCCACCTCGAGCGAACACACTTCTTCGTAACTACTACTCATTACTTGTGATTGATTGGTGCACCCTCGGAATTTCAGGAGTGTTGTTTCGCGGTGTTGCGATCGCTGCGGCGATGCGTTCTCACCAGTCCGGATCAGGCAAACGGTAGTTTCACTACCTTGGGTATTGCCTCATGTGCCTTGTCATACTTGTATTCCTATATACGCGACCACTACGAATTTGTTTTGTGTTATACCTATGGAGTACTCCCTGATATCCCACTAGTTTACGGTGGAGTTTACAGTGCTGTATAGACTATGACATTTATATAAAAACGTGTTAAGGGGGATAATGGTAACGCCTTAACACTATTTTGATATTTTATATTACTGATAGACATTATCTATTTAGCGTACACTACTACATAGTAGATAGTTTAACGGATCCTTAGAGGATGGTGATTCCAACATCCTTTAAGTTACTTGTATTTCGATTGCTATTTCACTTAAGTTGGATTTATTGATATGAGAATATTAATCCTGACTCGAGTGTTTTGTGTTTTGCTTTATGCTCGGGTCAGACTGAGTGTACCAGTATTCGAAGCTCACCTTTGGAGTTGGAGCTTTGCTTGAAGATCTAGCCATCTATTCTGCTTTCAGTATTCGATGATTCCAGTGATGTATCTGATTTATACTTGATGTATCGTATTTCTCTTCTGTTGTAAACTCTGATGTATTTTATATATTTATATAGTAGCTTCATGAACTACTATCTCTTTTATTTCCGCTGCATATTATTACTCTGTGTCTGTGATTCTGTGATTATTTATTTACTGTATATATGAGTTTTGCCAAATTTAAATTAACAATTCGGTATTTTGAATTATTCAAGTCCGACATGTGCGGATGCGAATAGTACAAAATAGCGGGTCGTTACAGTTGGTATCAGAGCTTTTGGTAGCTCTAGGCAAAACTTAGCATGTAGGGTAAATGTATTTACAGAATCACTCCCACTCGAGTTTCAATCTCTTCTTCTTGACTCGTTTCCTTGAATTTTGGGACGTTCCCTCGGTTTCGAAATTCATTCTTGTCCCTCACTATTCGTCTTCTTGTCAATTCTGGAGCATCCCCTAACTCCACTTCGGATGATCTTTATAATGAGTTGGCGATCTCGCCAATCCCGAATTGATTTATAAAAGGGTTGAAACTCCTTTACAATAGACATCCATTTACCGGAGATTTCTATATCCTCGGTTTACGATGCTATCTATCCCCTGCTATACCTGAATTCTATCTCTTGAGATCGAATGTTGATTTGCCTCGGAATTCAGCATCGATCTTATTCTTGAAGTTACGGATGACCCAGTTAAGGTTGCCCGTGAATTACATAAGCATATCCATCTCCCGATTCTGTTAATTGAATTATCTTATCTTCTGTTCGAATTTTATTATCGAATCAAAATTCTCTTTGATTTGATTTCTATCAATTTTGAATCCCCATACTCATTTGGAAATCCATTGTTGTATCGTCAAGCAAGGAAGTGTCTTTGAAAATTAATATTAAAAATGTTTTACATATATTGTGTTGTTTGAGTTGTTGAAGTTGATTTGGATTTTCGATCGATTCGTTTGATCAACGCTATCGATAGGATTTCCAAAACACTTGAACAGAGCAAACTGACACAATATTGTTTTCAAATTTGGTAAACAAATAGTTTTGTATGATTATATTATTTATAAGTATAAATTTTCTGAGATTAAAATGCTAATGAATCTGTTGTCCGAAATATGAAATTTTGATTTTCATTTATTGTTTATAAATCATTGACTACTTCATAAAATAAATAATAAATTTATAAAATTTGGTTATAATTTGATTTGGAATTTGAAATGTATTTAATCTGAGAATTTAACTTCCGGTGATTTCAAACTTTGAAAAGTGTATAGTATTTAAAATATTTTCAAATAGAATCATTCAAAGAATTTTTAAAGCTTAAAATGGGTGCTCTTCTCTTTGTCGCTGGAAAATAATTTGGATGATGACGGCCGCATCATCGATATTCATTTTCGGGTTTCGAAGTGGAGAGACTATTCTATAGCCCTGCTACACTTTTGTTTGAAAAATTGTTTTGAACTTCTAAACATGACTTGAGTTTTCATATATATTGAAGATTTTAAATTCGATTTGATATTATGTATATATATATACTTATTTTAGTTATAAAATGGTTTGAAGTTAATCGTAAAAAAAAATTCTTAAAATTTTGATTGGAAGATGATTTTCAATGAAAAAAAAGTTTTGACTAAAATAATTAACTTGAAATAAGAAAATTGTAAAATTTTATTTGGATAATACTCAATTGCATTATATAACTTACCAAAATTTTCAAAAGTCAACTATGTAATTGAATATTATACAGGAGAAAATGATATCAAAGGAATATTTAAATAAATTTAAGTAGTTATAGTAAGGTTAAATATCTTAATATATATGTGATAGGATATATTAAGTAGAATAAACTTAATAATAATTTGGAATAAAGAAAAATTTAATTTGTCGAACAAAGTATGATTATGATAAATGACTAATCAAATTTATGATCTTTGAAATTTTTAATTTAAGAAAATTAGATAATATATTATATAAATTGTCTTTATAAATAAAAGGTGAGTGCGTATAATAAATGTTATTCACTTAAATTTAAAACTTTAAAATGTTTATGGAAATAAATAGAATGACAAGTTGGATAAATAATAGATGTGGTTGATAGAAAAATTTTGTTTTGAAAATTAGTAAATTGAAATTAAATCAACTTAAGGAGTATCTTGAATTGATTGAATTTAAATTTAATTTCATTTTGAAAGAAACCTTTTGAATCTAACTTTAATAAATGAGAAATCAAGTCAATTTGATGAAAACCTTGATTTTAAAAATAAATTTTTGAATATAAATTTAGTTAAATTGAAATTCATATGGTTTAAATTAATTATTTATAATGTAATACAAGTTTATTCTCTTTTGATTATTTCTATTCTCCTACCTACTTCCTTTTCGGGGACGAAAAGTTTTGAGTGGGGGAGAATGTAACGACCCGCAAATTTAACCGGTTTCAATGGCGTTATTAATTAAAATTTTGTGAAATTTTAAACGATTAAATTTTGAAATAAAAATTTGATATCTGGAATGCAACCTGTTAAACATAGCAACCGGTAAATTTTCGTCCGAAAATATGAAAGTTTATTTCGCGCGTAAATTTACTTTAGATTAATCAGTTAAAAAGCGATGGAAATAAAATGTTTTCAAAACCAAAATATTTTTACATAGAAAAATTCTAAAACATCTTTTGAGCAAGTTGTCAGTTTGTCGTTTTTCCAAATTCGGACATCTTTGCCTTCGTCGATCTTATTTTTCTGTGATTTTTATGCATTTTCCACTAGTAGAAAATTTGAAATTTTATAAATTCAATCGTACCACTGATATCTGTACACCGTTCTGATCGTCTCGTCGCGCTGATCTCTATGGTATATTTATTTCTGTGTTTCGGAGCCCGGTACGTAACGGAATCCATAAAACAGTTATCTGTACCAGTGCCTTTTTATTTGTCCAGGGAGAAAACGAGTAGCCGTTTGCATTTATGATTCTTGGATTCCAAAGCTACGACTTTTGGTTACAACGGTTTCCAACATTCATTTCATTAATTGTCATTCCGAGACTCTTCGTTTGAGCTACAACTTTATCATTAACTTAGTTTTAACACATTGCTTTCTCTCCTCCTCTCTCTGTAACAAAAGTTCTCCTCTGCCTGTAACAAATTTTTTATGAAAACTTCACTTTCCTAACACTAGCATGCACGTATATGCATGAAAACCACATTTACAATGAGCCTTGTAATCTCCCTCCTCCTTCTCACTTTCTCTCATCTCCAATGGACGTGGCCACTCCCACACTCTTTCACATCTCCTCCGCACCAACTGCCGCCACTTGCAGCCCGACCTCCGCCTTGAACCGAACAGCCTTCGGCCGCTCTCTCTTCCTCCTCCATCTCGCCGAACCGCTAGAAGCCCACCCACTTCCCTTCCTCCTCTCAAAGTGTCGCAGCCATTCCACCCCCTCCTCCCCTGCACGAACACCACTGCAGCCAGCCTCCACCTTGGTCGGGCGCAAAGCATCTGCCCCACTTTCCTCCTATAGCCGCACGCGGCAGTCGCGTGCACTCTCCGCTTGTTCCAGTCCATAGCAATGCTCGGCCTCTCTGTCACATAATTATATACCGAGCTTTGAAAATGGTCAGTATGTATATATTTTATTACAAAGCTTTATATTTATAGTTACATTTCTTTTATATATATTATTGATGCTCGTATGTGTATATATATTTGTAAATATACATGTTGCATACGTGCTCTTCCAACCTTTCTTCTTTGCAAGTTTCAGCATCTCATATTGTTGGTATATCGTTGTTCATATAAGCGAGCTTTGTCTCGGATTAAGAAAAAGAAGTATATATTTATAGTTCGAATTTTTTTTTTTTAAAGAAAAAAGAAAAAAAAAATTGTTTTAAAAGTCAAACTAGATATTGGTTTTAAGGTATACTTTGTACAGCAATTGGGATTTGATATTGCTCATCTAAAAGGTTATTTTAATATGAAAAAAATGTATATAGATTACGTGAGTTATACTACATGTCAGGTTAGTCTTATATCTTGTTGTTTAATTTCCATATAAGGCTACAACAATGTATTGATATATATATGTATTCATACTTGTTTTACCGGCGCTATATAATGAAGATTACTTTTATAAGTCATTTCCAAACTGTTGAGTTGATTGCATAGACCTATAATGGATTATTATTTATATATAACCTATCATTTATATGGACATAAGTTATATGTCTGTATGTATAGTTTTGTTTTGAACATAATGCATGCTACAGGTTGTAAATCATGAGTTTTATTTTATAAGTTTAAAATATTGATTTCAGGCATTGATTTAAGATATAATTTATATAAATATCCTGATTTTAAAATTTGAGTTTTAGCATAATGATTTTGAATTATATTTATTATTAATATTTGTCTTAAGCTAAATTATTATATATATACCATATAATAATAATGTATATATTTTCAGTATATAACCAAAAAAAAAAAAACTGACTCGATTTGTTTCACCGATTCTGTTATCAGCTTCGTCGTCAAATTCGTCCAACCTTGCTTTGTTTGAAATTCGTGCTTGGATTCGTAGCTCATGTCTTTGTCAAATCAATCTCTTGCCTCGGAAGGTGAGCAATCACTCACGATTAATATTCTTTTATTTATTAGTTCTGATTTCAATTGAAACGACAATTGAAATATGCTGCTGTTAGTTATTTACACTGTTATATATGCTATTACCTCTATCTGTTCGCCTATGACATCTGACACCATTATCTGTTAATTATTTATGCAATGATAATTAAGTATGGTTGAATTGATTGATTGATTGTTGTTTATAATTGGATGTAAATTGTAATGTATTAAGTGATAAATATTATGCAATTGAATTTGACGTAGGATAGTTAACAATTTGAAATTGATATGTGTTGAATTTGATTAGTTAAATTTGTATAATATGACCCCTTTGAATGTATGTTGTATAAATTGATGTAGTTTGAAATTGAATAATGAATATCAAGTGAAGAACCGTATTGATATTAATGTAATAATCTTTAATCTACATGAAATGATAGTGTAGATTCTAGAGATAATTATATTAATTCGCACAAACAACAATGCGAATTAATACGATTATTTCGGGATTATTTGAATTGATTATTGGATTGTGTTTGATTGTTGTTATTGCTTGTTATTTACTTGACACCATCCCTGTTATCACACTGCAAGTTCCCTTTATTATGTTTGATTGTTGAATTGGAATTGGAATCGGGTTGAAATGATAAATACCCAAATGAACTTGACCTAGGATAGAAAATTAAATAAAATCCGATTGGTCAATAATTTGATTTAAAAATAAAATAATGATTTATTTCGAGCAAAGAATAAGTTTTGAAATGAAGTTAGAAGTTGAATTTTTTATGAAAGGAAATTGTAAATATTGAAATCTGAAACAAATATTAACGTAGTAATTGACGAATGAACGTTGTTTGAAATTTGATTATCTAATGATTAAATTTGGAATTATTAATAAATAATTTGGAATTAGTAATAATTGAGTTTTGAAAATTATTAAGTTTGAAATCAATTAAAAATTAAATTTGAAATTATAATTAAGTTTGGAATTATAATTAAGTTTGAAATTATTAAGTTGAATTTATAATTAAGATTGGAATGATTTGATAATTAAGTTTGAATTCATAATTAAGTGGAAATGATTTAATAATTAAGTTTGAATTGATAATCAAGTTTGTAATTATTAATTTTGAAATTATTAGTAATTAAGATTGAAATTATTTAATAATTAAAGAAGATTGAATTATGTGTTAATTGAATAAAAATTTAATTCTTTGATAAGAGAAATTGAACTTTTGAATAAGTGGATTTGAACTTCGTTAATAAATGAATTTGAGTCTCTTTATTTATTAAAGTTTGAGAAAATTATTTAAGAAAGTTAATAAGTGAAAGTGAAACTCCTCGATTATGTGAAATTTAGTTCTTTATTAATTGAGTTTGAAATTTGTAACGAAGTCAATAAATAAATGAAAATTGAATTTCTTTAACAAGAAATAAAATATGGTTTATTGAAATGAATAGGATTTATTGTAATTAACGTAAGACCTGTAATTTAAAGAATTGATTTGACGGATCTAATTTATTTCAATTTGAAGTTTTGATATGATGAAGTTGAACGTAAGTAATCGATTTAAATAAATTGGAATTTAAGTAGAAGTTGTTTGAGGGATAAAATTTACTTAGCGAATATTGAATGAAATCGATAAATAAATTTAATTTGATTTGAATGAAAATTAAACCATTTTAAATGATTTCGGAATGAAACTTATATACGAACTTGAATCAATATTTGAATGGTTAAAATAGAAGTTGAAATCGAATTATAAGATTTTGAAATGGTAATTTGGAAATTTTGAACGTAAATCTAGAAATTGATTTAGAAGACAAACGGAAAGTTGATTTACGAATTTAAATTGAAATTGAAATTGATTTGGGTTGAATTATATTAAACGACCAATCGGTGTAATAATTACGAAAGTTATTAAAGAGACCGGAATCGGTTATGGACATACTCTCTGTCTAAACCGAAAACCACTTTAATAACTATACGCGAAGTGATGATCCAGAACGAAGTGGTTGGAATGATGTACGTGTTGACTGAAGAAAGGGAACGATAATGGATAGCCTTGACACTTGTGTCAAATTGAAAATGACTAAAATCAGGAGCCGTGCCGGGCCAAATGGGGTTAGCCACCTCGAGCGAACACACTTCTTCGTAACTACTACTCATTACTTGTGATTGATTGGTGCACCCTCGGAATTTCAGGAGTGTTGTTTCGCGGTGTTGCGATCGCTGCGGCGATGCGTTCTCACCAGTCCGGATCAGGCAAACGGTAGTTTCACTACCTTGGGTATTGCCTCATGTGCCTTGTCATACTTGTATTCCTATATACGCGACCACTACGAATTTGTTTTGTGTTATACCTATGGAGTACTCCCTGATATCCCACTAGTTTACGGTGGAGTTTACAGTGCTGTATAGACTATGACATTTATATAAAAACGTGTTAAGGGGGATAATGGTAACGCCTTAACACTATTTTGATATTTTATATTACTGATAGACATTATCTATTTAGCGTACACTACTACATAGTAGATAGTTTAACGGATCCTTAGAGGATGGTGATTCCAACATCCTTTAAGTTACTTGTATTTCGATTGCTATTTCACTTAAGTTGGATTTATTGATATGAGAATATTAATCCTGACTCGAGTGTTTTGTGTTTTGCTTTACGCTCGGGTCAGACTGAGTGTACCAGTATTCGAAGCTCACCTTTGGAGTTGGAGCTTTGCTTGAAGATCTAGCCATCTATTCTGCTTTCAGTATTCGATGATTCCAGTGATGTATCTGATTTATACTTGATGTATCGTATTTCTCTTCTGTTGTAAACTCTGATGTATTTTATATATTTATATAGTAGCTTCATGAACTACTATCTCTTTTATTTCCGCTGCATATTATTACTCTATGTCTGTGATTCTGTGATTATTTATTTACTGTATATATGAGTTTTGCCAAATTTAAATTAACAATTCGGTATTTTGAATTATTCAAGTCCGACATGTGCGGATGCGAATAGTACAAAATAGCGGGTCGTTACAACAACATTCTGGATATCATCCACCACGTACATAGTTGTCAAAGTGGTTTCAATATTGACAGGAGAGTAAGTCAGTAAGAGGCCCTGGTCTCTTTAACAACCAAACGTCATTTTACACACCGTTGGTACTTTTATACTTCGAAAACAATTCATACCTGAGATCAAAATATCATATACGCTTCAAAATCAAAACCATTTCAAAATCATATTTACTTCAAAAATCATATTCAGATCGATACGTTGGTTTACTTAAAAATATCATTTTACTCCAATATCTCGATTTCGCTAACAAATTGTTTCGAATTTCAATTTAGGTTACAGCTTCATTTTAACCCATTTCGCATTTAAATCCGAGATTTTTTTTTTATTTAAACATTCCACCCTTTGACCGGTTTGAATTTTTAAGAAAACAGTTTGAATAGTTTTAAAATAGCTTAAATAATTAAATAGTATAATAGAAAATAGTTTGACTGTTAAAAATGGCTTATATAGTAAAACGGTTTGGAAAACCAAATAATTTGAATATTTAAAGAATATAGATTTTAAGCAATTAATACTAAAATAATTCATTTAAAAATAGTTTCAAAGTCAAATCGTTCACTTTCAAAATTTTCCAATTTAAATATGTTCCAATTTCCATTCTAATTTAATCGATTCAATTCCGATTTAAAGTCAAATTTCCACTTCGATTTCAAATTAATTTCAATTCTAATTTCAAATTAATTCAATTCCGATTCCATATTAATCAAAATTCCAGTTTCAAATTAATTCTAACTCCAATTCCATATCAATTTCAATTTTGATTTCAAATTAGTTTCAACTCCAATTCTAATTTGGACCATTTCGATTAATATCAATTCCGAACTCGATTTTCAAAATATCGATTCAAAACACTTAAACCAAATTTTCCTTGAATATCCAATTTAAAATCCAAATCTTCAAATATAACAAATTCCGAGCTTAATTCCGAAATATCATTTTATATCACTTTTACTTAGCAATATCTAAAGTTCGAATAAAAGTTCAATCTTTTAAAACAATTCAATTTCTGAAATTCACGTCATATTTCAATGATAGCTTTAAAATCTCAATTTCGATCATTTAAACAATTTCGTTTACCAATTTAAATTTTAACATTTCGAGCTCTAGTTCAAAAATAATCTTATTTCCATAGTTTCGATTTTTATTTCTGAAAACAAAATCCTTTAAATAATTTCAAATCAAAATTTTAAAAATCATTTAATTTAACCAATCCAGTGTCCGTATATAAATCTTTATCCTATGGCCAAGCGAATCAATTATTTTAATTTAATCCCATGGATGGATATATATCATTTCAATCAAATAATATCATACGTATATGTCATTTCAACCTATTTCTTGATTATTCAAAATAATTCAAATAACATTTATATACTGCCAAATGATATTCAGGGTGATAATGGGATATATATATATATATAATAAATAACATCCAATCATTCAAATATCAACCAATTTCATCCATTACAACCAATCATCCAAACAATCAATAAGTCATAACAACTAACCAATTTTCGATAATTCGGAATTTTCTTCTCGCAGTTTGATTCTAATTAAATTTAACTGCCAATTTAAATTCAATATATTAACTCTGATATCAATTTAAATGTCAACTAAATTCATAAATAAACAAGCAATAAATTCAAGTCACTACATGAGATAAATTTTACTAACATAAAAATATAATAGTCAAACGTTAGCGTATAAGACACTCACCTTTTTATTTGAAACTGAAAATACCTTCAGCTTCGAATAAATTCCAATCCAGTTTCATATCGTAGATGATGCCGATACGATTCCACTGCACTTCTTGTGAATTAGTTCGCCATCTGTAGAAAAAAATCAGCAACATACCACTAGAAGTGCCAACAATAAGAGCAATAAAATATCCAGAAGGATCCACTCAATCGCATTAACTCTGCTGCCATCGTCATCCAAATAAAGAGACGGTCTGATCTTGACTAAAGTAGAAGGCGATTCCCATCCCAACACAAGAACTACGGATTTCAAAGAGTTTGTGATCGCCCACACGCCACCGCCTCCTCCCTCGTACACTAGCTCGCACGCACGAACCAAAGAAGCAGTGCGACCATCTCCCCTCCGAAACCCTAGAACGTAATTTATGGCCTCCGCTCAAACCTTGACTGTCGCCAACGTCCCTCTACACACGCCTCTTCCCTGATCGACCATCGAGCAGGTCTTATTTTCTTTTTCTCTTCTGTGACAACCCACCTTTTTTGAATAGTTCAAGTCGACAATAAACCATACATGTCCAACTCAAACTGGTTAATAGGTATCAATGTGTTTATTTTAAAGAAATAAAAAGAAAATAAGAAAATGTACGATTTTTGATACGAAACAAATTTTACTGGTTTTATTTAAATGGACGCGTTCAAAATATTTAGTTTTCGTTGTTAATTATATTTTTCAATAATAGTTTTATTTTAAAATCTTTATTAAATTCAAATTTAAATCATCGAAAAGTCCAGGTCGTTACAATCTCCCTCACTCAAAACTTTCGTCCTCGAAAGAACAAAGTAAGAAACTTAACATACGATATATTTTGCTCAAAATAATCAATTTATAAACATAATAATCATTAATACAACTAAGTGCAACTCATAGTGCAACTAATAGGGATGATGTCAAAGTACATGCAACCAAATAGCATAGCAATCCTAGGCAAGAAACAATCATAGCTAGCAAGCATAGCATACAATCATTTTATGAGAATCTGTACGATATATATACCATTTGTAGGTATAACAATTTCGATCACTTACTTGAATATGCAATTTTATTTTCCGAACTAGTATAGGTAACTTGACTACTCTAGTTTGGATCTAATCCGACTTCTTGATTAGAAACTTCCAACCTCCTTACATAGTAATAAACTATGATAGAGAACTTCAGATTCGTATCAAAAATCCGTATCAGTGTTCATCGTCAAGAATCGAGTGAACAATCCTAAATCGTACATGTATGAATTACCTTAAAATTATGTATTCAAATCTGAATCAAAACTGTAAATGCAATTAGAATGGTCTATATATAGCTTACGTATTTATTCTATTGGTTTCTTAATTACACCAATAGATAATCCAAGTGGTTTTTATATTCAAATTTTAAATGTTTGAAAAATTCTTTGTTAAAAATTCTTCCATAAAGAAATAATTTTATATCAAAAATACTTTTGATAGCTCGTACAAGTTTATCCACGTTCTTACAAAATCTAGTAATACGTTAATCAGGTGCAAGACTAGAAATCTCTAAGTACTTAGTAAACCCATTTCAACACCAATGAAAATCTTGGAAAACTTAAAAACAGATATGAAAAGTACAATCCAATCATAAGTTAAATAAACGGGATCGTCATGGAATGCAGTCCCTAAGGTCACTCTCTCGCTAAGTCGAGAGGACAGAGCGACGCGGCCTCAGGTGGCTTTAGGCAGCCACTGCCCCACGTCTTACGCCATGACATCCAAAACATCTATAGATCGCAGATACTCAATGGTTTCGCCTGGTCCCCCAGGAAACATCCGTACCCATAAGCAATCACTACTCTACGAATTTCGCTATGCAAAGCACTCGCATGGATCGTAATCTACTTAATATTAAAACTGGGGGTTACGTCGCTATCACTCATAGACTCAAGACAATTATCTAACCCTCGAATTACGCCATGTGGACCGCAGATACACAATGATTTCATTTGATTTTCCTAGGAAACATCCGTACTTTAAGGCAATCGCTCTACCCTGGCGGATTACGCCAAATCTACCATAGATCGCAATTACACAATATTTTCGCCTGGTTCCCCCAGGAAACATTCGTAACCATAAGCCTTCACAGCCTTGTGAATTTTTCTATGCAGCCGAGTTTTAAGAACATAGGTTACGCTATGGAATTCGAAGGAACTCTTGAGTTTGTGTCCAGATAACTTTAATCAATCTATAGAATCAATAGAATGTATCCACAAGACACAAAGCGAATAATCAAGCAGAAGGTACTTCCCATATCTTCAATTTCAAAATGTATGTCATACTATACATAGTACCATTTCAAATCATCAATTTTGAATATATCATTCTTATATAATTTTGTTATATAAAAGTTCATTGCTTTTCAAATCGAGTACCTTTCAAAATCAATTTTTTTCGAAATAACTTCATACTTATACAATTCATTTATATAAGCTTGGAAACTTCCAAATCAACATTTTTATATAGTCAAAGGTTCTCGGATCAATCACTTTAAACTATCGGTCCAGCTTCAAATTCATATATGATATCAAAAATCTTTTTTCAAATTAAATATTATTTAATATTCATATATTTTAAAATTCCAATCATCAGTTTTCAAAATTTACTTCAGTTTCTTATTTACGAAGTCATACCTATATAAAATCAACTTTCTTTCGAAATCACTCTGTAAGTAACTAAGTTTTAAAACCATAATTTCTTTTCAAAATCAAATACTTTATAAAAATCCTTTATATATAACTGACCTTATAAATTTTTATTTTATTGTTATAAATTATTATTTTATTTTATTATTATTATACATTATTTTTTTATTCATAACCATTTTTAAACAATTTTATTATAAAAGCTTTTCAAAACTAGATTTCACATTTGTACATAATTAAAATTTGCCTTCAAAATCATTTTGCAAATAAGTTAGGTTTTATAAATCAAAATTACTTTTAAAATAAATTTGTAAAATATGTAAGTTTTGTTATCATATCCCTTTATTATTTAGGAATATTTCTTAAAGCTAAGATTCATTGAAAACATTTCAAAACAAATTTCATACTTAAATAATATAAAATAGGCTTATACAATTTACTTACCAAATATTTAGCTTTTGAAAACTTGTTCAACGTCCATTAGTCTTTATTTTGAAATTTCCAAAACTAACTTTATTTAGTTTCCAAAAATTCTTAGCTTTGAAAATTTATTCTCAATTTGGAAGTGTACAACTATTCAGAATGGTCGAAAAAATCAAATTCCAATTCAAAATTGGAATCGACAATCAATCATCTCAACAAGATGCACAATAAATCAATCAATCCTAATGCATAGGATACATGTGTTCATAACATCATTCAATCCGAAACTCGAGAATCGATCATCGGGTTCATTTCAAATAGATATATACGTATATCTTTCGAATATCAAATCATACTTCAGGGGTTCGAATCAAATCAATTTCATTAAACAATCGAGTAGTAAAGCTACTTTAAAGTTTTATTTTTCTTTGAAATAATTTTTGAAAATCGTTTTGAAGACATTCCTTATTTTGAAAATACCTTTCAAATAGTATAATATATTTTTCAAATTCTAAAATTAATTTCAAGCATCCAGAATTCAGATTCTCAAATTTCCAGTTTGAATAACTTTTTGTTTATGTATTGACCTTATATAAATAAATCATATTTCGTATATCACTTTCAAATGGTATCCATTCCTCTTTAAAACGATACAGGGGAAAATTCAAATATGAATTCACTTCAAAATCCATGTTAAGTTTCTCAGCTGGTAAAATATTTTTCAAAAACCAAAATTTCCCAATCATAGTCAAATGCTCAAATCAACAGTCAATAATGATGCTCATAAACTGGTCGAGCATGACTCATCAATCAATAAGTGGTACTATGCACATCCATATTAATCAAATAATTAATCAATAAGAGATAACATCCAATTCACCATCAACAGTCACGAAATATTTTATCAGTTTAGGGTTCATTCTTTTATACTCTATATAAAATCCAAGTTAAAATCATTTCATTTATTATTATCAAAATATTTTTATATCACTAACAAATACACTCTCTCTTATACGTATATATACTCAGACTCATTCTAGGGTACTACTGACCCTATCTCTAATGAGTAATCTCCACCAAAGCCAAGGTTCTCGCTTAACCTTCAGCTCTGATACCACATGTGACTACCCACCTTTTTTAAACAGTTAAAGTCGACAATAAAGCACACATATCCAACTCAAACCTTTTAAAACATAGGTTATTAATGGGTTTATTTTAAAGAAAAAAAGTGAAGAAGAAAACTACAACTAAATCTCACAGTGGAACGATAAAATACAATAATCACATAAACGGTTCATGACGCTGTTTAACAATATATACTCAATTCAATTTACAACATAAAACAAAGTTACACAATATTATCAGGTTTATACATTTTTTATAGACCGAATGAAATAATGTAGCAGAATAAATATTAGTAAATATGATATACAAATCTTTGTCTTCCTCCTCTGGAATAACTGTCATCGATAACTGAAAAACTTGGTCTCACCCGAGCGTAATGAAAACCAAAATACTCGAGTCAGGACTAAAAAAACTCATGTAAGATAAATCAAAATCAGGTGGAATATGGGTGTAATTAACTTCAATTTTTACATCAAAATTTCACATAAACAGTTTAATAGTTTCAAACTTCATCTTAGAGTTTCCAAAAAGTTAATCAACTTCAATTTCTTTTAACAAATTCCACAATTTAAACAAACTTCAAAGTTTAACTTTCCAAATTATTAAAGTAACGACCCGCAAATCCATACCCCTTTGAGTCGATGATATTCTCCATCAGTTCAACTCAAATTGGACGAAATACGAACCATTAGGGTTAACGAAGAAAGAGGTAGAAGAAGAAATAGAAAACAACATAAAAATCTCACAATTGTAGCGGAACAAAATATAATATGTAACAACAGATTTTTATAGAATGGAGTCTGTAACTGTTTAATACTTACAATCATCAGAATACATAATCAAACAATAGCACAATACCAGACAGTTATAACAACTTGTCCTTACAAGGCTGAATATAAAACATACCATACACAATGGAATATAGGTCAGATTCATGATATATGTCTCGTCATCCAGCTCGTCTCTTGCACTCCATAGCATCCTATCAAGTATCTGTAATACTCGGTCTGACCCAAGCATTATAATAAAATAACTCCCGTGTTAGTCTAGAAAACCAGCATGAGAAAACACACTCCATTGGATTATTAAAGTTTTCAAATTCCTTTGAAATCAAAGGTATCTCGTAAGATCACGCCACAAATAAACATGTTGGGTATTTACCTTACGATAACCAAAACATTTTTATCAAATTCGTCAGATATTATAATAGTTTCTATAGAAAATAAAATAGAATCTAGTTGAAATACTTGCATCTCACGTTCCAGCATTTGTTGGGCACAATCAAAACCGTACGGGCGCTTATTGGAGATTGGATTCCATACAATGGCAGGGCTACTGGGGTATCGCCCGTCACAGTCACTGGCCTAGATCAGAGTACCGAGGACCACTCTCGATCCTCTGCAACACATGACCGGAGCTACCCCTTACCGGATAGTCCAAATAAGACCCCCCCGAGGTTTGAATCGGCAACTGCCCACACAGCCGAGATCAAAAAGGGACTCTATACAGGGATGACTTTACCCTAATTGGGTGCTACCCACTTAGCCTTGCTGCACCTCCCATGTTTAGCCATTCTTGGTTGGTGAGGCTTGAGGCTATGCGTTACCTTTTTAAAGATCTCATTTACCTAGAATGCTCATCGTCCACCAATGACGATGGTCTGATAGCATTCATCCATACAAGTTGCCCTGGGTCTGGACAAACCGAATCACCATCTTCATCATCTTCACCGTCTTCATTCGCAATGTTCAATCAGATCGAAGTGGTTTTCGGACAATCAGATCCGATCCCGGTCTCTTCGGAACGATCAGCGCATTAGCCAATATTGATAGTCGGTTATTTAACTATCAAATAACATTCAACCAATTATTTTATTTCCCCTAAAAAAACTCCTATTTTTATTAAATCAATTTATCCAAAAATATACACTTAAGTTATTTTAAATAAAGCTACTTAATTTATTTACTCAAATAATACTTATGAAATTCTGTAATAATTTTTCAAGTAAAACCTTAGTCAAAAACTTCCTTTCAAAATAAAAGTTATTTTATAAAATATAAACATTTAAAAAATTTCCCTTTTAAATCGTAATACTAATTCAACCTTTAAAAATAATTAACTACTGTACCAAACTTAATAAATATTTCCTTTTAAAATTTTAAAACAATTAAATAAAAATTTCCTAAAAACATTTTTCTAAAAACAAACTTTAATTCAACTTATACTGAGAAATCT
This sequence comes from Allium cepa, assembly GCA_030765085.1. Classification (NCBI taxonomy): domain Eukaryota; kingdom Viridiplantae; phylum Streptophyta; class Magnoliopsida; order Asparagales; family Amaryllidaceae; genus Allium; species Allium cepa. Next base: position 563,674,360 of record CM060938.1, read on the forward strand.
TTCTTTGAAAATACACTTAGCTTTCCAGGAAAATACATCTTCCACTCCAATATAATCCATCTAATCATTTAAAAATCCTTCTCGATTTATTTCCATCTTAATTTATGTCCCAGTCCCCTAAATTTTTTTTCCGCACTTTTAAAAATAACTGCTCTTTTATTTTTAAAACAAATTACCTTTTCCTTATAAATTCCCACCATGAATTTATAATTTCAAATTATCCATCGATAAATATTTCATTTTATTTATAAACCTCGTTTATAAATTTCATAATCTCAATCTCTTTTTAATCACCATTTTCAAAACACTTAATCGATTTTCAAATCGAATCTTTGAATTAAATTCCCTTTTAAAATTTATTTCTCGATTTATCCAAATTTATTCCAAAATCCATTAATTCCAGTTTTAATCTTTTATTTTGATTCAGAACCTTTTTTAAATCTGAAATATCAATTACACGCTTTATTTCAAACTTATCCTTTAATTTTCCCAACCCATTTAAAACTTTAATTTTAAAAATAAATTCTTTGTACTTAAAATAAATATTGCATAAGTCCTTACTTTTTAAAATTCTTAATTCACATTTATTCAAGACTCTATTCTTTTCCATATCCTGGAATTTAATAAATAGTATTTAACAATAAAACTATTTACTTTCCAAATTCTTTTCTTTAAATTTATCTATCTTTACTATAAATTTCTTACTTTAAATTTTCCTTTTTTATTCCCCTTTTAAAAATTCAATATTTACATTTTTAAAATGTCACAATATATCCATCAATATATTAACATCAATATAAAATAATTTTCCAACATAATATGTCACAAATTATCTAATATTTCATATATCACTGAAATAAAATAAATTCAACATTTTGAGGAATCCAGTTGGTTTCCTTTAACCTATTTCCCTGCATCCACAGATGTTATCACACCATAAAAATACCAATCCCACTTCGAGGGGGATATCGTGGAATATAGGGTCATCCGCAATTATGCGGGACACATAGAGTCTCATCCGCTATATAATGCGAGAATATCAATCACTTCAATATATATATATATACACACACACACTACTATATATAATATATCACATCCAGACTGATAATAAATTATTAATTCAAGCAATCATCCGTTAATTTAAATTTTAACTATTTAAATTGACTAGTAATCCAATTTGAGTCAGAATAACTCACCTTTGATTTTTGTTTGCAACCCATTTCCATCTCGACTGGTATTCTTCACGATTTTAGACCTTGCGTAAACATTATAAGGTTTATTAACATTTGAAGTAATCGAACAGTCAATTACCAATTATTAATTTAATTTTAACTTCTTTTCCTTTAATAAATATTTTTTAGCAACTAAAATAATTAATTAAGTTTATTAAATAAATTAATCACCCTAAATACATTATTTTAAAATACCTAGTAAGTTAAAAATGTGTATATATATATTTATTTTCCGTTAAAATTACATATATATTTATAAGCATAATCTATATATATCTCATAAAAATTTAATTTATATAATTTTTTCAACATTTAAAATTCCTACTTTTTTCCTAAAATCTTATATAACACACACACATATTAAATTAAAAACAGGATTGTCTTCACCTAACTGTAAACATTTTTTCTTTACTGCATATATACAATAAACATATAAATCTTTTAAATTGAAGAATAAATTGTTTCTTATACCTTACTGCAAAGTCAATTACCGTGTTATATATACATATATATGTATGTGCGTGTGTGTGTATTTCCGACCTATGTATATACATATACATAACAAAAATAAAAATCTTATACCTTACAGCCCTCTCTACCCTAGAATCATGAGCCTCGGAACTCTTCAACATGCCATCGCGACCAAATCCCTCAATGTCCACACAACTACATTCGCCTCTCCCTCGTCACTACGGTGCCGTGGCACTCGCCTCGCCATCACGAACGACTTAACCAGGTCACCGCTCCACTGAGTTCGAACTCTCGCTTTCCTCTCCCAACTGCCCGCTCGCGCTTGAAACCAGGGCGACTCGACCATATTCTAAATTCTTTATCGAATTCGAACAAATTGATTTCGTTCAGAGAAGGAAGGCCTCGATTTTCCATACGAGGCACTCTAGCTCGCCATTATTTAGCTTGGCACTCTTTTTCTTTTTGAATGAAAACGAATTCAATTTGAGGAATGAGGTGGCTTCATTTTCCATTTTAAAAGAAATCAAATGACTTCAAATTTTAATTTCGTCCGTTTGAAATTCCTCTTTATTTTTTATTTTTTGAGAGTAGAGGAGGGAAATCGAGCAGAGGAAATTTTCTGCCTTGTTCGATTGAAGATTAGAGGGGAAGATAAACATGTGGCATTTTTTCTGATTCATGAAATGTCTACCGATTGATTCGAATAGAGGGGGACGACGTGATATAAAGAGTAGACCCGAACGAAAGGGAGAGCCAAGATTTATAATAGGTAAGAATGAACCATTTCCTTTTTTTCTCTACCAATACAAAGCATGAAGAAGAGAGTGAAGGGGAGCATAGAGTAGCGGGTATATGCTAGCACCAAAATTGGTCACTAACACCCAAATCCAAGTGAAAGGACCAAATACCAGTCATAGCTCATAGATAGAATATATGTAGAGAGTATAAATATGAAGAACAGTCAAAATTAAAGAGAAAGCGGTAAAGACACGGCATTTATAGTGGTTCGGCTGACTCTTTGGCTTACATCCACTCTAGAAATTTCCAATTTTATTGATGTTAGAATCAATTACGGTTACAATCCAGAGTTTTTAGAATAACAGTGGCAGAGTAGCCTTTGTGCAAAAGATGATAGGAGACAGAATCCAGATCCCTTTTTTGAAGCCCCTCATGCTGTATTTATAGGCAAATCCCGAGTTATTGGGCTTCCTAAGTAGCCCGGGCCCATCAATGCCATAGCCGAGCCATACTTTTCACCCCGACCGATCCATGTCGAATGGCCTACACCACCAATGACGGAGCCATGTACGTCCTTCATCCCTGACCGAGCGGCATCTCCTGGACCACCTAAGCCAAGCCGTGTACGTCCTTCATCCCTGACCGAGCAGCATCTGTTGGACCACCTGGGCCGAGCCGTAATCCACACTCCAACATCGGGCCACTTGATGTCGGCCCATCCCTAAGCCAGTCCCTAGCCTTCTTGCCAATCTACTTCCTTAGACCGATCCACACATGTCGATCCACCTACGCCAATCCCATATCTGATCAAACCATAACTAGTTGACTGAACGAGCATCCACCGACCCATAATTGCCGAACCCTTAGGCCGAGCCACCTCCAAGTACCGAACCACACCTTCCTCACTGAATGACACGTCCAGACCGAGCCATACCTTCCTGACTGAACAACATATCAATACCGAACCATACCTTTCTGCCGATCCACTAGATATCGATCCCTCTAATGAATGTCGACCGACCTATCCAAGTGAACATCATCCATTAAACCAAATCCATCATATTCCAACCTCGATAATTGCGAAGTTGGTTAGGTTGAATCTGCTTGCTTAAGGCCTTGACAAAAAGGCGGGTTAACTTTTTCCCACCAAAACATGCCTTGGTATAGGAAGGTGTGTTTTGAATAACTCAAATCCGATGTTCGAAATCCATAGGTTATCCATATCTGTACCTTTTGATTCATAATCTAATCCATTTTATCCGAGTTCCACTACCATATTCTTACCCAAATCTACGACTGCTCTGAGTTGATATCCAAATTCGAGACCACTCTGAGCCCTTTGCCAAATCCAGGACCTCACCATGTCCATCTATTCTAAGCCAAAATCTGGATCCCTGACCTCTTTGGGTTTAACTTTGAATCCGTAGACCTCGCCAGGTCACGTTATCTTGTCCCAGCCTCGACTCTCCAGTCAAGGGCCTGTATGTTCTCTGCCCTTGACTCTCGGGCCAAGGACTTTTATATTCTCTAGACTCGGCTCTCCGGCCAAGGACTTTTATAATCTCTGGCCTTGGCTCTCTGGCTAAGGACTTCTTATATTCTCCGGCCTCGACTCTCAAGGACTTTTATATTCTCCGGCCTCAGCTCTTCGGCCAAGGAACTTTTATATTCTCTGGCCTCGACTCTCTGGTCAAGGACTTTTGTATTCTCCGACCTCGGCTCTCCGGCCAAGGGCTTCTTATATTCTCCGGCCTCGACTCTTTGGTCAAGGGCTTTTATATTCTCTGGCCTCGGCTCTCTGGCCAAGGACTTTTTATAGTGTGTTCGAGTCCATTCCATCGCTCTCTGACGAAGAGACTCATAACTTGCGATTACTGACCCATCTCTCCAGTCGGGATCGTGATCGCGAGACATGTATTAATTATTACATTGATCCAAATTCGATCTTTACAGAATTCTGTTATCAAAGAAAAAGTTCGTACAGCAAAGGGAATTAAATGTCCAAAGTACCAAAGAAGAAACTAGAGTTTGTAGAAAAACAGAAAGAAAACAGGATTTCATAGACTCAAGCAGTACGGTTTTCATCATCTCAGAGCACGCCTAGGGACCATCCTCGATCCCGTACGTGTGTAAGTGACCTAGCCAAGTTCTATTACTTATTCATAACCATAAAACCAATCAGTTGATAACAAGACGGCGGTTACCAGATCCAGTGCCACCTTCGTTCGAGGTAGGCGGTGGCCGCTCCCGTTCCACTGCTACAGCTTGATTCCTTATGTACTGTTGCAGGTGACCATTCCTTACATGCTCCTCTATGATATCTTTCAAATTCCTACAATCGTTTGTGTTGTGTCCATCTAGCTCATGGAATAGGCAATGCTTTCCCGATGCCCGCTCTTATTCAGAAGGTTCCCTCCTTGCCGACCTTCGATACTGGAGGCGCCCTCGGGTATCCAAGTATATCCTTTCTAGAGCCTCTGTGTAAGAAAAAAACTTTTACTCCCTCCGCGGCCTCTTCGAAGTGCTACCATTGCTATCCATTTTCCTTTTTCCTTTATTATCTTTATTTGGATCCTCCCTAGGTGGACCTCCACCCCTTACTGCAAAAGCTTCAGCCTTTCCCCCTACTCTCTCAGCCTGCGCATCTTCCTGCCTCAGGAACCTTGCGGCCTCACGGTAGAACTCCTCGAGATCCCTCGATGGGTCCCATTCCAACGATATCTTAAAATCCGAATTATCTCCAATTCCTGAAACTGCCGCCATCAAAACCATCGATGGATCGCACCAAACCACCGAAGCCACTGCCGCATTGAATTTGGTTAAGAAATCCCTGAGCGACTCTCCCTTCCATTGTTTCATCGAAGTCAAGGTCATTATGTTCTTGGGTCTGACTATATGGACCCGAAACTACCTCATAAACCTTTCAATCGGCTCTGTCCAAGTGTCAATAGAACCACTCACTAGCTGTCGGAACTACATAGCTGTGATATCCATCAAATACAAAGGGAAGCATTGAGCCATGACATCATCCGACGCCCCCAGTACCTCCATATGCCTCATGTACCTTGTCAAGTGAACGACAGGATCCATTCTCCCATCATACATCTCCAACATCTCCAACGTTGGTAGCTTAATATCCGATGGGTTCCAAGCTTTCCTGATTGTACGAATAAAGGAACTCCTATTCACATCCTTCAAGTCTTTATTTACCAATCCACCTCTCACAGCTCGTCTGACCATCTCCGCTAATATGTCATCATCGCCAAGCTATAATCCTCGCCTATTGCCTTCGTTCTGTCCCCCGAGTTCACGAGGGAATCCTATCACATACTCCTCATCACGTACTCTGGTATTCCTGTTGGTGTCGGGCTGCACAGCGTCATTTGGTATTTCTCCATGGATTGGTCCAGCATTTCCTCATGGTGTGCCCCCGAGTCTCGGTCCATCCAGATTGATAGCCGTTTGCTAATTGGAGGCTGCCCCCTGCTGAGCCACTCCATCTGCTTGCTGGTTGAGTGCTTCTTTAGATTCAAGTAATAACCCAAATGGAAATTGGAGCAATTTTGAATTTGAACCAAAATCGAGATATTAAGGCAAACATGATTTTGAAATGAAAGAGTATATTGTGAGTGAATATGATGACTTAAAATGGAGATCTAACAGTTACTATAATTGAAACTTATAGGAAGTGAAAAATGTTACAAATAAGTTTGAAAAGTAATCAAACTTGAAAATTTGATTTGACGTTAATGAGAATATAAGTGTTAGTTATTATTCAAACTCCCTTATTGAAATGATAACCGGATGGAAATGATCTTTGAAGCATATCTGAAATACTAAATGGAGTTTATATAAGTATGAAGTGAACTAAGAAATTATTGATATGAAAATTATTTGAGTTGAAAGGAATAATTTTATATGTATAGAGGAATGAAATTGAAAAGGGTTTTGGAACCCATTTATTTTTAAAGGCTTTTGATTTTGACAAAAACTCAATTTTGGAAATTTGGTAAACCTAATTTGAAAGCTATTGATTTTAGAGATATCGATTTTGTATAGATAAAGTTTATATGTGATACATACAAAGAGTATGATCTTGAAAGGTACTGTATATATAGTATGATATGTTTTGAAAAAAAGTATGGAAAGACACCTCCATGAAAGTCGAAACCTATAGTAGGAGATCCATTAGATAGTTCTGCTTAGGAACCTTAAGGGTGGTTTCAATGAAATTGGGATCCAAGAGGACATCCGAACAAAACTCATGAGTTCGTAATAATCATTTGTTGGGTAGCATAAGTCAAGTGGTGCTAATGCCTACAATTACATTGGGTTTTGCTGTGATGGCAACGTAACCTTTATTGTAACTGCGATCTATCGCGGTTCCATAGTGTAAGTCGAGTGGCTGTGATTGCCTACAATCTACATTTGATTTCCTGGAATAGCGATGTAACACCAGTAGATTGTGATCTATGTGGTTTGGTTTCATCGGGTAATTCATGTGGCAGTGAGTTCCCACATTCTACATTGGATTTCACTTGGGTAGTGACGAAACCTTTGTGTAGTCTGCGATCTATGTGGTAAAGTTTCGTTTGGCAGCGTAATTCGATGGGCAGCAATTGCCTACAAACTTCTTACAGTTTTGCTGTGATAGAAACGTAACCTTGGGGTAGCTGCCATCTGTGGTGTTTCCATGGCAAAAGTTGAGAGGTGCGGATGCCCACAGTTTCCTTATGGATTTCATCGGGATGGCGATGCAATCATTGTGTTAACTATGACCCATGGTGTTGAGGGGGTGATACTTTCCATAGCCTTTTTAAAAAGAGGTTTTCAAGTATTTTCACTAGGTGTTGAACATAGGTTTACAAAGTACTTGCAGATTTTCAGTCTTACGGATGATCAACGTATGACTAAAATTCTGTGAGAACGAAGGATGAACTTGTTTGGACATCGAGTTATGAAAAATATTTTTATATAAAACTAGTTTTGTAATATTATATAATTTAAAGAGTATGTATTTTTGTCAAATGTATAATATAAGAGTAAGGAGTTTAAATGTTTAATGAATGATTTAATTAGCAATAAAAATCAAAATTTAATTTTTTGTTTTGTTCCTTTTCGAGGACGAAAAGTGCTAAGGAGGATGAATGTAACAACCCAAATTTTTAGACATCAGATATTGGGCAATTAACTGACTTTAATTATTGAACAAGTAGATTTTTCAATATTTAAAATATCTAAATAAGTAAATTAATATAAAAACTATGTTTAAAATGTTAATATAAATTTCTGGGTAAGATCAAATTTCTCTAGATATATGTATCTAAACTTCACCATTCCAAAACTCATGATAAAATAATCTATATATATATGCATATAGAAGTGTAAACATTTATATATATATATATATATATATATATGTAAATATAGGCAAATATGTAAATCTATAAGTATATATGACTATATATATTAGATATGAGAGAAATATGCATAATTACACATAGATAGACATATATATGTGAAATAGTGAATAAGTGAATATGTATATTTATATAAAAAGGTAATTGTATATGGAAATACGATATAAGTGCAAATATATACATATATGGTGACAAATACATGCAAGTAAAGGTATATGTACATATGTTACATAAAGTAGTAAATAGGTAAATATATATATATGTTAATATAAAATAATGTATAGGTAAACACCTTAATATATACATATACATAGTATGTGAAATAAATGATTACACATAAGGGAATATCATCATGGCAAACTTAAGATCAAGCTCACAATATATCAAGTCATGCATACAATAGGTCACACCTAAATCAAAATCATGTCATACAAAATCAAATCAATTCATAATTTATCAAATCACTTTATTCTTAGGTCATTTTTGAAGGGAAAAAAATGAAAAACTTACTGTACATGATAAGGCTGAGCCTATTCTCCTCTGTTATAAATAGCACTGTCTTTGTTCATGCTTTTTGGCATTCGAACAAGATAAAAAAATATAATACAAGCTGCCATTACAACTTAGAAAAAAAAAACTCTAGTATACAGTGAGGATCAAAACCAAAAGGCAAGCAGCATATGTTTTTTCAAAATACTTCTCTGTTTAAAGGAAACTGTGAGTAGAACTTAACTCCTTAAATACTGTAATTTGGGTTACTATGCTTGGATATCGAAATAGTAGTGTTGTTGGCATGTATGCTTGAGCAGGAATGTAGATATACAATTATATACGAATACATGTTAAGTGTTTTAACTAGAGAAAACCCCGACCTGTACAACAACCTTTTTACCTCTGTTTTGTGTATTGAAAAAAATGTCAGGCTTAACTTCTAAATTTCCTACCTCTCAACCTAATTAGATTTAGGTTATGATGTTAAAAGAAAAACTGTTTTTTCTCGATGGTAATTTGTTTTAAAAGTGGTTTAGTTGGATATTATAAAGTATATGTATTGAAAAATGCATTTTTACAGTAAGCAACCAAAAATGGAAGAAATTCGAACATCAAGTTTTAAGTATTTGGTTATATAAGTGTGATCGTCATTAAAAATGATGAATTTTAGAGGTGATTTCACGATTCTTTATTTCGTATATGGTGAGATAATTGGAGATGACCAGTTTTTGGTATTGGGTCAAATTCCGACGAGGACATCGATGGTGGGGGTCGGCGTTGGGTTAGAAGGAAGCTGCGGAGATGGGGAGCATGGGAAAAATGGATTTGGATTTTTTAGTGCGGTGGGGTGGTCAGATGAAGTCTTGTAGGGTTTAAGATAGGTTGCTGATCGTGGTCGGTTTTGGGTAGGCAGTGGCATCGTGGAGGTGATAAGGGGCTGCGGTATAGGGTGAAAAGGATAAGGGGATGGTGGCGATGATGTTTGTGGGTTTTGGCATTGTCAAGGGGTCGAAGGTGACCGTACGAGGCCGAGGAAGGGGGCGGTCTTGTTCCTGGACGTAGGCTTGAGTTCGAAATTTCGAAGCTGTCGTTGGCTGGGTTTTCTAAAAGCATGGTCGAGTCTACACGATCTTAGGTGGGTTGTTCATGGTGTCAACTGTGGGAAGGGTATGGTGATGGGGATGTTCACGTGCACGGATACGCGCATGTATGTTGGAACAAAAGACGACGTAGAAGGAAGAGTAGGAAGAAAGGTTGGAGCCTGAGTATTTTCATGGGGAGGTTAAACTTGTTGGGTTTTTTTAAAATAAGAAATATATATATATGCATATATATTAATTTACCTAATAACCTTTAGATTTAGGCATGTTCATCTTCCTTTTAGAACCATTTGACATGAGAAATTTTTGCAGCATAAACCTATCACCTAGTGGATAGACCAATATAGTTTGTTACTTTGCCTAATATCAAAATTTAATTATTCATAAGTAATTAAAGTGAGTTAATAAATAAAGTATTATGTGATTAATCTTATGTTTTTTAATAATTAGAATGGTTAACTTTTTAATTAACTAAATATAAATTATTTTATAATTTCTTCGGTTATAAATAAATTTGGATTAAACATAAATGGATTCAGTTGATTGAAGTTAATCAAATTCCGGTTTGTAAATTGTTTAATGTGAACTAGTGATCGTTAAATTAATTAACTATCTATGCTTTGGTTTATTGTTATCGGATATTTAAATAATTGCCCTTATTTGCGCCAATTAGAAGCCAAGCAAAATTTAATGGTGAAAATAAAATAATGATACTTTTCTATTTGAAATAAAAATCAGTAACAAATTTCCATATTTAAATAGTGTCATCCTAAATAAAATTGTTTGTTTTAAATAATTTACCCCTTTTGAATTATTGCCTCAATTCAAAGGGACCAGGATCATATATCGGTACTATCCGGAACCACTTCGATTTGAAAATCACTTCGAACCTTCACGGGTTGATTTTAGAATTTAATATGCTAGAATTGGATTAAATCCACAAATTCAACTATTTTAAATAAGTAACTGTACTTAGACATTACAATAACATCGATGGATCTCTGTAAAATGTTTGGGTTAAAGTAAGATGAAAAGTCGTTGGGTTCATACGAGTTACCTTGGTTTTCAAAGAAGTTTTATAGCTTAAGTATTTCAAATTAAGTGGGATTAATCACGCTGGTTTCCAACCTGACTAGGGTGTTACTTTATTGAAATGCTCAGGTCAGACCGAGTATTACAGATTTTCGGTTAGGACGCTTTGGAGCTCAGGAGACGAGCTGGATAGCAGAGACATATTGCACGTATTGTTGAATATGCGAGTATATGATTTTTGTTTAATGATAATAAACATATATATTCATTTAAATGTATTTGTTAATGTACTATTTATTTTTCACATAATTAAATAAATATTTGCTGAATAAAATAAATAACACAGAATTTAAATTCAAACAGATATTTTGTTCAAACAAATATTTATTATAATTTTGAATAGTAAAAATTCAAGCTCTCACTATATATATACAATTTCAATTGTAATACAATTTTGATTACATCACAATTTATCATTTACATAAGCACCTCACTACATATCACTCATTCCCTTGTATTTATCTTAAACTCCGTTCCAGATTGAATCTAGCATTTGAGCAATCTGCAAAAATATACACTGACGCAGTAAAATTGAAAATAAAGTATTTTTCAGTGTAAAATAAAATGTATTTTGAAAATATAATTTGCCTCAGTTATTTGGATTGTTCATCATCATTTAATTTTGAATTCATCTTACACGAACATTTGTAACATGCACAGTGTATCACTGTACATGCCACAAGGCCGTGCACACCTATATACACTTGATAAAATTAAAGGGATAGGTGAGCACAAGGTAAAACCCAAATTAAAAGCCGGGTTCAACTCAAATGCAATTCAAATAAAGTCACAATACGAGCACAAGGTCAAACCCGAGCTATAAGCTGGATTCAACTCAGCTGCGATTTTAAAAATCAACATGAAGTTCAAAGTGAACTAGAAAAAAATGAAGCAAATACAAATTCAATACAACAATGATGAACCAAATAGAACAGTGAGCAGCAAGTGGTACGGGACCGAACCAGACACAATGCAACGTAGCATATTCAAGAGCATCAGACCACACAATTTCACATGACTCAATGCACACACTTGTATACATTTATATGAACCGGACAAGTACACAGGTCATGGCACACTGGAAGTGCAACAAAGTGAACATGCAATCAACCACCACTGACTCAATTCAAACGCAAACAGACTTGAACAATATATGAAGTGCACAGTTAGAACCAGATCAATATTAGTGGACAGTGCAATGAAGACCACAAGACCCAAGTCTGCAACATAACAACATGAAGTCTAATCATTACTCAAATGCCACTGGACAATAGAAGCTACCACATGAAATCAGGCAATGTCGAGGACAATGCAAGTGCAGACAAGCTACATGATCACTGACCGCATATAAAGCAACAATTCAAGTCAGTGCACAACAACCCAATACAAACTACATGAAGTAAATGCACAAACATATATATATATATATACACACACATATGTATATACACATGTATACATACATGTATTGACAGCATAGAAGACTAACCAAGTTAAACAATGCAAGCTCAAATTGAATCATGTAGAAGTGTAGTCTTAGCAAAGAAATGCAACAGTGACAACACAAGTGTAGCTTCAACAATGAAGACCAAACGAAGACTCAAATATCAATGGCTGAATTCATAGAGCAAAAAGATTATCACTGCCAACAAGCACAAACAGAAATTCACATAACAGCAGTTTCAAGTCAAAAATAACTGCAGTTCAAAGCAATGCCAAAGGCACGTATGCAGACAAAGTTTTATGAAGTAGACAGAGATTTATGAAGCCGCGATGAACAAGTCATAAAAATGAATGAAATCGAATAGTTCAAGTTAGAGCGGTGATAACCAAAGAAATTGCAAGTTCAAAATCAATGCCGTGAGAATGAAGTAAACACGAAATACAAGAATATGCAAGTCAGAAATCATTATCAACATCCAAGCAACATCTAACGGCCGGAACAAAATAAATGAATAAAATTATAGGAATTCAATTCCTATATAAAGCCAATCATCATCGGCCGTGAAAAGCATTCGAGTTCAAGCATCAAAGAATAATCATTCAACTCGAATCATCGATCGAGTTCAAGCATTCAAACAGAAAAAGCAAAAGTGCAAAAATTACATACCAAGCCTTTTTGAACTCGATCGTCGAAGCAGCCGTATGCAAATTTGAAGATACAATCGGTCATTAAAACACTCACGAGAACATCACTTGATCGATCAACAACGTCGGTGCTTTCTAATTTCACGAAACCCTAGTTGAAGAGAGAACGGAAGAGAATGAGTAGCCATTTTCAAAAGAAAAAGGAAACATCCCGATATAATAAAAAGGGGAATTCGCTTCTAGTTTTTCACTTGGACCAGTTTCTTTTAAATTTGGGCTTAGTATATAAATTAGGGTTTATTGTTTTAAATTATTTTTTATTTTTGTAATTTACTTTTAAACGTTGTAATTTCTAGTCGTGTGACTCGGCGTCGAATTACGGTGGTGTAGTTCGAGAATTCGTAACTCAGTGGCTGAGTTGTGGTAGGATTTTGAGCGTAGAGTTAAGGTTAGTCGATAGCGGGTGTCGTGGGTTTACGTGTGTAAGCGTCTGACGACTTAATTTCCAGTAGAAACCTTGGGAGCAGCACGTAGGCAGGATTTTGCCGAAGCTGGGTAAATCTATGTGTTCTGTTTTTATTCTGCTATTATCTGTGCTGCTATTGTTTTGTGATCTGTGTTGAAATAAATATTATATAAACTCCGCAATAATTTTTGTAATTGATAGCATCACCCTATTCACCCCCCTCTAGGGTGAAATCGATTCTACAAGTGGTATTAGAGCTAGGAACAGAAGCCATTTTTGTTTTGAAAATTTGATTTTTTTTCAAAAACCAATTTTTGTGTCACGAATTTGAATTTTTGAAATGGTTTCTTTTAATACCGCTTTTGCTGAGGGCCAGTCCATAGTTAGACCACCAATGTTCAATGGTGAATATTCTTACTAGAAAAATAGAATGAATTTTTTTTGAAAACCACTGATGCTTGGAATATAGTTGAGACAGGTTATACAGCATCAACTATAATGGTAAATAATCAGGAAATTGAAAAACCAATTCATCAATGGACAGATCTAGAAAATAAGTTACAGAATGCTCATGCTAAAGCTATGAATTCTATTATTTGTTCATTGGATCATATTGAATTTAATCATGTCTCATATTGTCTAACTGTGCAGGAAACATAGCACACACTAGAAGTGACTCACGAAGGAACATCTCAAGTCAAGGATTCTTGCCTTGCCATGCTGAGTAGTGAATACGAGAATTTTACAATAGCCAAGGAAGAAAATGTCAAAGAGATGTATGGACGGCTTTCCAATCTGGTATACAAATCAAAAGCTCTCGGAAAATCATACACAGAGTTGGAAATAGTCCGAAAAATCCTCCGAGTCCTTCCATGGAATTTTGAAGCAAAAGTTACTACCATTCAAGAATCGAAAGATTTGAAACAAATCAAAGTTAAAGAACTCATTGGAAATCTCACCACTTATGAGCTAGAAATGAAATTCAAGGAAGAGCGTGAAGGAGGAGATACTCGAAAGAAATCAATAGCTCTCAAAGGAACAACTAAAAGTGATGATGATGATGATGGAGCAGCTGAGTTGGCACTATTATTGAAGAAATTCAAAAAGTGGAATCATAGATATGGAAATCCAGCTCTAAATCAACAATAGAAAAGCAAAACAATCAAAGCACTAGAAAACTCAGAAGAACACGAGATCGCTTGTCACAAGTGCAACAAACCCGGTCATATCAAGTCCAATTGTCCTCAAAAACGACACGGCCTAGAAAAGAATTCAAAAAGAAGAAGTTTTGCAACCGTGGAGTAAAAGCAATAATGATTATAAAAGCACTAGCAGTTAGAGTGAGAAAGCAGATCTGTGCTTTCGAGGTGATATAACTGATAGCGATAATGATGAGCCAAGCGAGGTATCAAAACTCACTCACTCGGAATTACTTATATATTTCCACGAAGTAAATGGCTGTTTTGAAAGACTTAGGGAGAAATACGCTAAAATTGAAGCACAAAGAGATACTTTGATAGAATCAAATAAACAACTTGACCAATTAGTTAAAAACTATCAAAGTAGGAGCCCTAAGTATAATATGTGTCCATCACTTGAAGAAGAAATTAAAAAATCAGAAATTAAAATTAAATCGCTTGAAATTGAAATTCTGATTTTAAAAGAAAGTGAAGATATGAAAAGAGAGAATTGCATTAAAAAGTGCATACAATTTTTGAATGAATGATCTTTCAAAATGCAAGTCCAACAATTGTGTACAACTTTAGAAAAAATTTCAAAAAGTGAAAAATCATTAAATATGCTATTAGCGAAATAAACTGTTAATACAGATAGACTAGTACTTGGATATAATCTACTTGAACTTGTTAGAAGCAAAATTAGTCAAGTAAAACCCGAGTGCACAATTTGTAGAAAAATTGGACACGATCAAAATATTTATTGGTATAGACCCAAAAATGTGAAAGTCATACCAATTTACGTTCCAAAAGGCACAAATGCAATATCCCTTAAAGTTGAATAAATCTGGGTGCCAAAAGGAACATATATAAATTATTTTGGGTCTCCACAAACATATTCTTCAAAATTATTTGTCATTAAAAATTACGGAGTTATAAAAACAAATAGGTCACAAAAATTCTTTATTGTGTAGGTGTAGTGGCAAGCTAAGGAACAACAACTGTGTTATCTGGATTCTGGTTGTTCCAGACACACAACGGACGAAAAATCAAAGTTCCTTAGCGTAGTATAAAGGTGACAGAATCACAATGGGAAACAATGAAAAATTATCGTAAAGGTAAAACAGGTAATGATATATTTATTTTGAACGATATGTTAAATGTGATAATCTGCACCAAATCAACCACTAATGTGACAATGAAATGAATGTTGATAATGATTCTGACTTTTTCAAAATTGTTGGCCAATTATTATTTTATGCCAAGAACACTACAAATCTTGAAATACTTCATATAGATTAATTTGGATTAATGATGGTGTTTTATTGGTTTTGTTTATTGACACGGCTTCAATTAAAATCCGAAATAATTTCATTTAAAAAGGCCTTCAAGAATTTGTTGCAACATCACGGTCTGGTCTATAGCATCTAACTAATGATAATCTCAGGGGAAAGAAAAATTCAGATGCAGATTACACTGGTAATCTAGTTGATAGAAAATTACTAGTGGAACGTGATTTATGTTGAGACATTTAGTAGCTGCATTATTTTTCAAAGAAAATATCTGAATATTTTCACTTGAAATAATTTTCAAACAGCAGACATTTTTTTTTTATAAAACCCCTTCTAGAAAATCATTTTTGTTGACCTTGTTTCAGATTAGTCATTTTTGAAAATTTGATAATTATTTTTAGATTTAATTTTAAATGACTACATTAACTAATCTGACCCCCTACTAATTATGGAAAAGATAAGTAGTGATGAGTGTTGATATTAATCATATATTATAACTTGGGACAGTATAATTAGTAAATTTCTTTAGAAATTTAAACAATAGTTACAAAAACATTTTGTTGGTAAAAATTCCATGACCATTTCTAATTCTTCATATCTCAATCAACCAACACTCATCAAAATCCAATATAGTACGTCAATATGTGGTATTTTAAACAGGAATCATTCGTATTTCATTTCGTTATATTTTTAAAAAATAAAAACATCCAAAGCATTCACTCTTATTTAAAAGTCCTCACGGTTATGCATGGGTGAATTACTTGGAATTTTTTATTATGTGCTTCTATGCTCATTTAAAAGTCCTTACGGTTATGCATGTATGGAACATGTATCAAAATTGATTGATTAAATAGACAAGTTGATTCTAATCACATTTAAAGTTCCTCGCGATTATGCGTGGTTAGAAGATACTTGAATTCATTTTTTAATAAAACTTGAGAATACTACTAATCTCATTTAAAAGTCCTAACGGTTATGCGTTGTAACAATCCATAAATTTTGTAAATATTTCAAATACAATTTATTTGAAACTTTGATTTTAAATCATTTTAAAAATTGAAAATTTGGTATTTTATAATTAAATTTTGGGATTTGTTGAGAATTATTTTTCCAAATATAATAAAATGAAGATTTTTCCTGAAATTTGAATTTTGGTCAACTTTGATCAAAGTTTGACTTTCAGCTGAAAACTTTAAATTTGAATTTTAAATTTTTACTCTTTTTCTTTGAAGCTGAACTTGATTTTAACATTCTCTGTGCTTTTTATTTCATAAAAGTCGAATTTATACTTTTTAAATCTATAAAGTTTCAGCATTTTACACACGAATATTTTTCAGTATTTTATTTCTATTTTCTATTTTTGCTTTGGGCTTGATTTTTTGTGTGTTTTGGCTTGTTTTGTTATTGGGCTTGGCTAATGGGCATAGGAATTTCATAAGAGACACATCTTTGTCTATTCATTTGAAAAGATGCCTCTCCAAAACTAATTCACGTACAAAGCTTTCTCTCTTCATCTCTTTCTCATTTCCACATTTCTAATCAAGAGTTTACAGTAAGTTTCCTAACTTCTTATTCTTTTTATTCGTTTTCTTTTGTTTTCTCCTAAAACATATTTTGACCTCAACCATACCCTAGCCGACCTCTTCCTTGCCTCCACCATCACCAAGTTGATCGGCCACCACCTCCTTTAGCCAACCCTACATTTCACCATAGCCATGGCCAAGATTTCTTTTCCAAAATCACAAAAATTCCTTTGCCAAAAACCCTAGCCGGCCTATGTTTTCCCCTCTCGTTTCTCTATTGCCTCGATCGCCACCTTTTCCATGCCTAGCCGTGACCATTCCCTTCCCTTAGCCGTGCCTTGTTGCCTTCAAACCATCATAGTCGTGACCATTCGCCTAGTAGCCGAGCATAAATCATCTTAGGCCGAACCCAATGGACCATGGCCGAACCCAAAAGGCATGTGCCTTGACCTTTTGCCTTCCTAATGACCTTTGGCTTGCCACCACTTCATCTACCCCATAGCTGTACCCTATGCACACCATAGCCAAGCCTAGCCGTGCAATCTCCTTAGTGGTCGAGCCTAGACCATCATGGCCGAGCACAAGTGCAAGTGGCCGAGTCTATTCCCTATGTAGCCGAACCATTTGTATTGATTGCTAACTTATTTACTTTGTGATTTATTTATCTTTTAAGTATTAATAGTTTGCTTATATATATATATAAATATATATATATATATATATATATATATATAATTTTGTTGTGTACATGATTTGGATCTTGGCTCTACTTCCACACAAGTCTAATTCGCGCTTTATCGTGCTTTTCAGGGGTTTGTTCTTATGTTTGAATTGTCTTCTCTAGCTTAAGAGGTGAGTTTATCACTCTCGACTATGTACTTATATCATAGTAAATTGATAACTTGTGGAATTGTAGTAGTGATATGCTATGTTGATAGTAGTTTCATATATGCCTGTGATATGATATTATATGATGTTATTACCTTATGTTATACCTGTTTTATCACATGACATGATATGCTATGTTATTATGTTATATATATTCTACTTCTCACACTGCAAGTTCCCTGTTAGTATAGAATCACCATGGGTTGAAATGATACATACCCAAATGGACTTCAGAATAGGGAAAAATCTTTATGAGCTGAAATGATAGGCTCAAGCGATTTTTATTTTGTTTGACTTGGGATTGTGGGTTTGAAATGATAAAACCCAAGATTTTATATTTTAAGGATTAAAATGATAAATATCTGTATCACTTGACCTAGGTTAGAAAATACTATACAGACCCATGGTTAACTTTTAAATAATAGTTTTATAAAAATTATTAAGTATTTTGAAATTTTAAGCATATGGAATTTTAACATAAATTTTAATTTAAATGAGTTAAATAATAGGGGTTTTCAGTCTCAAGGAAAAAGTTAGAGAAAAATTTAGTTTAAGGGACAAGAAGTTTGTTTTTTAGGCTGAAGGACACTTTTTAGTGTAATTCCAGAATGATAGTTGTAACTATCATTTTCATTTTACACTAAAAAGTGTCCTTCATACTAAAAAACAAACTTGATGTCCCTGAGACTAAATTTTTTTGCAACTTCTTCCTTATGCCTATTTATTTGTAAATAATATATATTGATTTTTAATAAGTTAAAATTTTATAAGTAAATAAATGGTTTGTTTAAAATCAAATTTAAAGATTTATTTATGCTATAAATTTAACTTAATAATTTAATTTAATATGGTATTTAAATCTAACCTAGTAATAGTTATAAATCTTATTTATGAAATGGATATGTTTTGTATAATTAAATAAATTTTAAGACTATGATAAAATTGGAATATTATGTTTTACAAACATGTTGTAGTAAAATTTGTAGCATTTTTAAAATGCTATGCTATTTTAAGTTATGTTTTTAAAATGCTATGCTACTTTAGGTTATGTTTTAAAAGTGCTACTGTTTCATAAATGTAATATTTTTAAAGTGCTATTATATAAGGGTCACATTTTCAAAGCGTTATGGTTTCTAACTTATTGCATTTTTTAAATGTTATAACTAAGTGTTTAGTTTTTGAAAGTGTTACAACTTTGGAAATGGATATCATTCTGAAAGTATAATGGCATTGAATTTAAATGGTCTGAAATGAATATGCTCAATTTGAAAGTATAAGCCATTTGAAATAAATAACCATGGGTTAAAGTAACGATTGATTGTTAAAGAGACTAGGATCGAAAGTTGTCATACTCTCTGCCAACTCCGAAAATCACTTTAACAACCGTGTACACGTTGGAGATTCCAGAATGAAGTAGGATGGTGGCGACGATCCTATATGAGGTACATACGTGGACCGGATACCTGTGAGTTGGCATAAGGTGGCTAAAACAGGAGCAATTCTCAGGCCAATAATGTAGCTCCTCCGACGGTAACACTACTTCGATATCATTCTATTACTTTGTGATTGATTGGGTGCACCCTTTGATTTTTTTAAGGAGTGTGGCTCGAGGTGGGTGGTAGTGGCTGCTACGCGTTACCACCAGCCCGGATGCGTTGGTATATCTGCCTTGGCATTGCCTATTTGTGCCATGTCAAATACCCTATCGTGCTTTCTACAAGTTTGATTTGTGTCGTACCTATGGAGTATTTATGGTAGCCTCGCGATTTGGAGGTACGATGGTACTGTATAGATTATTGGCATATAAATGTGTTAAGATGGAAAATGTAAAGCCTTAATGCTATTTTTAAGTAAGTTTACTTTGCTTTAGACATAACTATAATAGCATATATTACTACATAATAAATAGTTTAACGAATCCTTAAAGGATGGGCGTTCCCAAGCATCCTTTAAGTTACTTGTGCATTTCTATTACAGCTCACTTGAGTTGATTTACATTATATAAGTATGTATATCCTGATTCGAGTGTTTTGTGTTTTGCTTTACGCTCGGGTCAGCTTGGGTATCACAGCTTTGGATTTCATCTTCTGGAGCTAGAGGCTAGAGATTATCTATTTATCTAGTTGTCAATCTATTTCTATTTCAATCATTTCTATTCAGCTTATGTATTAGTGAATTTCTGTTGTATTTGCTTTTTCAGACTCTAGTATTTTGTATCTGTTTTGAGACTATATATGCAGTAGCTTCATGAACTACTATGGTTATTTTATTTCCGCTACGAGTTATTCTGATATTCCGTGTCTGTGATTCTATGATTGGTTTTATTTGCTCCAAATTATATTAACAATCTATTTTTTTGGAGTATCAAGTCCGACATGTGTGGTTTTATTGTCGATTTGAACGGTCCAAAATAGTGGGTCGTTACATTTGGTATCAGAGCTTTGGTTTTAGGCAAACCTTATCCTACGGAGAAAAAACTCATTAGAGATAAGGTAGAAATACCCTAGAATGAGTGAAATCAGCCTTAGAATCATTTCCTTGTGAGAGAACGTATTTTAAAGTATAAATTGATTTTACAGGATTTTTAAAGGTTTTTTTAAATATAAACTTTTATTGTTTTTAAATCTAATTTTTCTAAACTCCCTTCCTTTCCTTATCCACCTTGTTAATTAAATTCTTTGATTAGGATTTTCATTCTTATTGAATCTTGCCATTTGTTTCTCAATTACCTTTATCCTAAAATTCATTCTTGATTTTTCAGGATGGATTGTAGGAATGCCAAAGGGAGGGGTCATAGTGTTGCTACAATTCCTGAGCCTGTTGCACCTATTAGGTTCACTACTCTCTATAGGGAATTAACTGAGCTCGGTGGTACCAAGTTTACTAGATCAGAGAGAATTATCGAGGCTCGACATTAGTTGAATGGTTTAGAGAGGATTTTCTTCAGTTTTGAGACCACTGATGCTCAGAAGCGTCAGTTGGCAGCTTGGTAGTTAAAGGGGGGCAGGCTAAGATTGGTGGGAGTCTGTTACGGCTCAGACTATCGAGGCTGATAATTCTTGGGAGCAGTTTAAGTATCCATTTTGGCTAATTTTGAATTGGTTCAGTTTTCTGCTTTTTGAATCTTTCTTATGTTTCCATATCATGCTTTAGGGATGCTTTTGTGGTGAAGTGGATGCCTGAAGCAGGGAAGTATCACTATACAGGGAGTTTATGGATCTTACGCAGGGAGACATGTCATTTTCTGAGTATGAGCGGAAGTTCAATAAACTTTCCAAGTTTGGTCCTAGCCTGATTGACACCCCTCTTAAGAAGAATGAGAATTTTATAGCTGGAGCTCACCCAAAGTTTTATGAACATCGCATTTCTCATGTGCATAACCCTTTCACTAGTCTGATGGATAAGGCTATTCGATATTGGAATCCTACTTCTAAGGATCCTTCTTTTGCTCGTGCTCCTTCATCTCAGCCTTCCTCTGGCAACCCTAAGAAGAGGAAGCCTAACTTTTCTCAGCGGAAGAGCAATTGGAATAAGACTCCTGGTTTGGGATCTTCTCCTTCTCAGAGCAGTCTATCGACCTATCTTCAGTCACTTGCTTCGAGTGTGATCAAGAGGGACACTATGCCAATAGTTTCCCTACTTCTGTTGGTGCTGCTGTTCCTCCTCCTACTTAGTTGAACAGGCATGATCCGTGTCATATTTGCTTGCAGCCTGGCCACTTCAGGAAGGATTGTCCTACTCAGCAGAAGGACAAGCCATCTGGTATCTTTGCTATTACCTTTGCGACTCCACCTGCTCCACCAGCTCCACCATCTCCTAGTGATACTCAAGGTACTCTTCAGGGCACCTTTTCTCTTTTTAGTTTTCCTGTTCGTGTTTTATTTGATACTGGAGCTTCCCATAGTTTCATTTCTATGGATCTTTGTGATAAGTTTGAGCATCTCCTTTCTCTTAAGTTTGCTGATTAACCTTTGTGTGTTAAAAATCCTATAAGGGGTCCTGCGAACCTTAGTAGGATTTTTAACCAAGTAAAATTCCTCTATTCTGATCATCGCTTTAGTGGTGATTTCTATGTTCTGGGTTTTAATGCTTTTGATCTATTGCTTGGAGGTGATTGGCTGAAGAGGCATGAAGCCGTTGTCTCTTGTAAAACCCGAATTGTTTCTCTTGTTAATGATTTGGGTAATTCTTTAGTGATTCAGTGTTGTTTTCCTCAGGATTATTCTGGTATTTTTATTTTTTCTCTTGACCTTCTCCAGATGTTCATGACTCGACTCATGTGGTCAAACTCTTTCCCGATGTATTTGGTGAAGTCACTGCTTTATCTCCTCAGCGGGAAATCGATTTCCATATTGATCTTATTCTGGAGCTCGACCTGTAGTTCTTCCTCCCAAAGAATGGCAACCTGTGAAAAGGTTGAGTTGAGGAAGTAAATTGAGGACTTGTTCTCCAAGGGTCTAATCAGACCTAGCCATTACGAATGGGGAGCAGCGGTGGTTTTTATCACTAAGTCCGATGGTTCTCTGAGGACGTGTGTTGATTATAGAGAGCTGAACAAGCTCACTATAAGAAACAGATATCTTATGCCTCGTATCAATGATATATTTGATCAGCTCTGTGGAGCTACTGTTTTCTCTCAACTTGATCTTGCCACGGGTTTTCACTAGCTCAGGGTTACCGAGGAGAGTATTCCCAAGACTACTTTTCGTACTAAGAATGGTTTTTATGAATGGTTATTTATGTCTTTGGGTTTGACTAATGCCCCGGCTTTCTTTGTTGATTTGATGAATTATGTTTTCCGTGATGTTCTTAATAAGTTATTCTAGTCTTTGTGGATGATATTCTTGTCTTCTCCAAGTCAAGGGAAGAGCATGAGTCACATTAGAAATTTGTTATGGAGACTCTTAAAAATCATCAGTTGAAGGCTAAATTCTCAAAATGTTATTTCTGGAAGGATGAAGTTCGATTTCTCGGGTATATTGTTTCTACTAATGGAGTTTTTGTTGATCCAGTTAAGATCATTGTGATCAATGTAAGTCTTTCTTCTCTTTTCTCTTTGTAATAAATCACTCTATCTTTTTTATGGTCCTTATTTCTCCCTATTCTGTTACAAGATTGGAAAACTCCTAGGACTCCATCTGATATTCGCAGTTTTACGGGCCTTGCCAGTTATTATCGAAGATTCATTGAGAATCTTGCTTGGATTACTGCACCTCTCACTACTTTGACTCGTAAGAATGCTAAGTTTATATGGAATGATAAGTGTGAAGCTTCATTCAATAAGTTAAAGAGTAAGCTTGTTCTTACCGTTCCAAATGGAAATGAGGGATTAACGGTATACACTGATACTAGTCGTGAGAGTTTGGGAGCCATTCTGATGAAAGATGGGAAGATTATTGCTTATGCTAGTCGTCGGTTGAAGACCCATGAAGCCAATTATGCAGCCCATGATTTGGAATTTCTTGCTGTGGTTTTTGCTTTGAAACTTTAGAGGCATCATCTTTTGGGTACTAAGTTTGAGCTCTTTGTGGATCATCAGTCTTTGAGATATATCTTCACCCAGAAGGATTTGAATCAGCGGAAAGTTAGGTGGCTTGAGTTCCTTGCTTCTTATGACCTCAACATTATCTATACCCTTGGGTAGGCTAATGTTGTGGCTGATGCTTTGAGTTGGAAGAAGGCGATGTTGTGTCAGCTTGTTGTTTCTTCTTCTCCTCTTATGGATCATACTATTGCTAAGCAGGATGAGGATAGGATTATTAGATTAATTAAGGAGAATGTTCGTAACAGTGTTAGTGGTAGTAGTCTTGATAGTAGTGGAGCTCAGATCGATGATAGAAGGATTTTGAGGATTAGTAATCGGATTTGTGTCCCGAATGTCGATGGATCGAGGTAAGAGTTACTTCGGGAAAATCAGACTTTCTATTCATCCAGGTGTGATGAAGATGTATCAGGATATGAAGAAGCTTTATTGGTGGAGGGTATGAAGTGAGATATTTCTATCTTTGTTAGTAGGTGTGCGACTTGTCAGCAAGTCAAGGCCGATCATCAAAAGGCCCCTGGTTTATTGCAGCTTCTTGAGGTTCCCAAATGGAAATGGGAACAAGTTTCTATGGATTTTATTTATGGATTACCGAGGACTAGGAGGGGAAATGAGAGTATTTGGGTTATTGTAGATAGATTGACCAAGTCAGCTCATTTCATTCCAGTCAAGTCTACCCGTTCTGCTTCTAGTTTGGCTGAGATTTATATGAGGGAGATTGTTCGCCTTCATGGGGTTCCTATCAGTATTGTTTGTAATAGAGATCCCATCTTTACTAGTCAGTTTTGGAGAGCTTTTCGTGAATCTTTGGGTACACACCTGAATCTTAGCATTGCTTACCATCCACAGACCAATGGTCAAACGGAAAGAGTGAATCAGATTCTCGAGGATCTTCTTCGTGCTTATGTTCTTGATTATGGAGGATCTTGGGAAGATCATCTTCATCTTATTGAATTCACCTATAATAACAATTATCAGGTATAATCTCAAATCTTATATTTTAATCTTGTCTTAATCCTTTACCTATCTCGTCTCATCCTTGAATCCAGGCTAGTATTGCAATGTCTCTGTTTGCTGCTCTTTACGGACGACCTTGCAGATCTCCATCTTGCTGGATTGAATCTGGTAATCGTTTGGTTCTTGGTCCTGATATGATTCTGGAAGCTTCTGAGAGAGTTGGGGAGATTTAGAGGAAGATGAGGAGTTCTCAGGATAGACAGAAGAAGTATGTTGATCGGCGTAGGAGGAATTTGGAGTTTTCTGTTTGTGATCAGGTTTTCCTTAAGGTTTCTCCCTTAAGGAATGTGATTCGGTTTGGTCGGAAAGGGAAGTTTCTCCTAGGTTCATAGGTCCTTTCCGCATTTTAGAGAGAGTTGGTTCTTTAGCTTATCGCCTAGATTTGCCTGAGAAGATGTCTAGAGTACGTAATGTATTCCATGTTTCGCATCTTCGCTGATATCTCCATGATCCATCTTTGGTTGTTCAGCCTCCTGCTCTTGAGAGTTTGGATATTGAGCTAAACCTTACTGTTGAGAGGAAGCCACTTTGTATTATCGGTAGAGGTACGAAGCAGCTGAGAAGGAAATCTGTCAATCTGGTCAAAGTGCAGTGGAGTACTGATGATCGGGATTGTACCTAGAGACAGAGGAGAGCATGCGTGCTTCTAATCCGGAATTTTTTGTTTCAGGTACTATTCGTTACTCTATTTTATCTTTCTTTGTTTTTCATATCTCGTTCCTTTTCAAGGATGAAAAGTTTTGAGTGGGGGAGAGTGTAACAACCCATATATTTTTTAAATATTTTAAACACAATTTATTTGAAACTTTGATTTTAAATCATTTTAAAAATTGAAAATTTGGTATTTTACAATGTAATTTTGGGATTTATTGAGAATTATTTTTCCAAATATAACAAAATAAAGATTTTTCATGAAATTTGGATCTTGGTCAGCTTTGTTCAAAGTTTGACTTTCAGTTGAAATTTTTAAATTTGAATTTTAAAATTCTACTCTTTTTCTTTGAAGCTGAACTTGATTTTAACATTTTCTATGCTTTTTGTTTCGTCAAACTCTGATTTATACTTTTAAATCTACAAAGTTTAAGCGTTTCCACGTGAATATTTTTCAGTATTTTATTTTCCATTTTCTATTTTGGCTTTGGGCTTGATTTTGATTGTGTTTTGGCTTGCTTTGTTATTGGGCTTGGCTAATGGGCTTAGGAGTTTCCTAAGAGACACATCTTTGTCCATTCATTTGAAAAGATGCCTCTCCAAAACTAATTCATCTACAAAACTTTCTCTATTCGTCTCTTTCTCATTTCCACATTTCTGATCAAGAGTTTATAGTAAGTTTCTTATCTTCTTCTTCTTTTTATTCTTTTCCTTTTGTTTTCTCCTAAAACATATTTTTCCCTCAACCATACCCTAGTTGACCTCTTCCTTTCCTCCACCATCACCAAGTTGATTGGCCACTACTCCTTTAGCCGACCCTACCTTTCACCATAGCCATGGCCGAGATTTTTTCCAAAATCACAAAAATTCGTTCGCCAAAAACCCTAGCCGACCTATGTTTTCCCCTCTCTTTTCTCTATTGCCTCGGCCACCACCTTTTCCATGCCTAGCCTTGACCATTCCCTTCCCCTAGCCGTGCCTTCTTGCCTTCAAACCATCATAGTCGTGACCACTCACCTAGTAGCCGAGCATAAATCATCTTAGGCCGAACCCAATGGACGGTGGCCGAACCCAAAAGGCATGTGCCTTGACCTTTTGCCTTCCTAATGACCTTTGGCTTGCCACCACTTCATCTACCCCATAGTTGTACCCTATGCACACCATAGCCAAGCCTAGCCATGTCATCTCCTTAGTGGTCGAGCCTAGACCATCATGGTCGAGCACAAGTGCAAGTGGCCGAGCCTAGTCTCTATGTGACCAAGCCATTTGTGTTGATCGCTAGCTTATTTACTTTGTGATTTATTTATTCTTTAATAAAAAATAGTTTGCTTATATGTATATATTATTTTGTTGTGTACACGATTTGGATCTTGGCTCTACTTCCACTCAAGTCTAATTCGTACTTTGTCGTTCTTTTCGAGGGTTTGTACTTGTGTTTGAATTGTCGTCTCTAGCTTAAGAAGGTGAGTTTATCACTCTCAACTACGTACTTATATCATAGTAAATTGATAACTTGTGGAATTGTAGTAGTGATATGCTATGTTGATAGTAGTTTCATATATGTCTGTGATATGATATTATATGATGTTATCACCTTATGCTATACCTGTTTTATCACATGACATGATATGCTATGTTATTATGTTATTTATATTCTGCTTCTCACAATGCAAGTTCCTTGTTAGTATAGAATCACTATGGTTGAAATTATACATACTCGAACGGACTTTAGAATAGGGAAAAATCGTTATGAGCTGAAATGATGGGATGAAACGATTTTTATTTTATTTGAATTGGGATTGCGGGTTTGAAATTATAAAACCCGGGGATTGAAATGATACATATTCGCATCACTTGACCTAGGTTAGAAAATATTATACAGACCCATGGTTAACTTTTAAATAATAGTTTTATAAAAATTATTAAGTATTTTTGAATTTTAATCATATGGAATTTAAATTTAAATTTTGATTTAAATGTTAAATAATATATATTTATTTTTAATAACTTCAAATTTTATAGCTAAATAAATGGTTTGTTTAAAATCAAATTTAAAGATTTATCTATGATACAAATTTAACTTAATAATTTAATTTAATTCAATTTAATATGGAATTTAAATCTAACCTAGTGATAGAGATAGATTTTATTTATGAAAGGATATGTTTTGTATAATTAAATAGATTTTAAGACTATGATAAAATTGAAATAATATGTTTTAAAATCTTGTTGCAGTAAAATTTGTAGCACTTTTAAAATGATATGCTATTTTAAGTTATGTTTTTAAAATGCTATGCGAATTTAGGGAATGTTTTAAAAGTGCTACTATTTCAAACGTAATATTTTCAAAGTGCTATTATATAAGGGTCACATTTTCAAAGTGTTATGGTTTCCAACTTATTGCATTTTCTAAATGTTATAACTAAGTGTTTAGTTTTTGAAAATGTTACAACTTTGGAAATGGATATTATTTTAAAAGTATAATGGTATTGAATTTAAATGGTTTGAAATGAATATGCTTGATTTAGAAGTATAAACCGTTTGAAATAAATAACCATGGGTTATAATAACGATTGGTTGTTAAAGAGATCGGGATCAGAAGTTTTCATACTCTCTGCCAACTCCGAATACCACTTTAACTACCGTGTACGCGGTGGAGATTCGAGAAGGAAGTAGGATGGTGGTGACGAAACCATATGAGGTATATACGTGAACCTAACCGTCGTGAGTTGGCATAAGGTGGCTAAAATAGGAGCGATTTTAGGGCCAATGGGGTAGCTCCTCTGATCGGACACACTCCTTCTGTACCATTCTATTACTTTGTGATTGATTGGGTGCACCCCTTAATTTTTTTGGGAGTGTGACTCCAGGTGGGCGGTAGTGGCTGTTATGCGTTACCACCAGGTCGGATGCGTAATTGGTATATCTACCCTTGCGTTGCCTAGTTGTGCCGTGCCACCTACCCTATCGTGCTTTCTACGAGTTTGTTTTGTTCGTACCCATGGATTATTTATGGTAGCCTCCCGATCTGGAGGTACGATGGTACTGCATAGACTATTGCCACTATAAATGTGTTAAGGTGGAAAATGTAAAGCCATAATGCTACTTTTAAGTAAGTTTACTTTACTTTAGACATTATTATAATAACTTATATTACTACATAGTAAATATTTAGCGGATCCTTTTAAGGATGGGCGATCCAAGCATCCTTTAAGTTACTTGTTCATTTCTATTACAGTTCATTTGAGTTGATTTACATTATATAAGTATGTATGTCCTGACTTGAGTGTTTTGTGTTTTGCTTTATGCTCGGGTCTGCCTGAGTATCACAGCTTTGGATTTCATCTTCTGGAGCTAGAGAATTTGTCGGAGATTACCTATTAATCTAGTTGTCTATCTATTTCTATTTTAGTCATTTCTATTCAGGTTACGCATTAGTGAATTTCTATTGTATTTGCTTTTTCAGACTCTAGTATTTTGTAACTATTTTGAGACTATGTATGTAGTAGCTTCATGAATTACTATGGTTATTTTTTTTCCGCTGCGAGTTATTCTGATATTCCGTGTCTTTGATTCTGTAATTGGTTTTATTTGCTTCAAATTATATTACAATTTGTTGTTTTGAATTATTCAAGTCCGATATGTGTGGTTTTATTGTCGATTTGAATGGTCCAAAATAGTGAGTCGAATGGTTAGTAAATATTCAAATTTATGATATAAATATACCACAAATAGACACAACTATATGGGACTTTATGATGACATCATCCTTATCATTCTAATGTGGGATATGTGTCAAACAGAGTATTTATGATTTTTGTTTGATTTTTAATTGAAATTTAATATTTATATTCCATTGAGTTTTTATGTTGTATTAATATCTATCACTTTATCTCTTATTTTTCTAACACTATTACTCTTTTGCTGATAACAAAAGGGGGAGAGAAAGGTTAAGATTTTGACAAATAAAAGTCAAATATTTTATTTTCTATATGCATCTAAGTTCATTATTAATTTACATATTTTTATGCATATATGAAAGGGGAGCTTTGTGTAGAGAGGGAGCATTCAAATATGGGGAGTAAATTGAATGATCAAATACATTTAACAAATACAAAATCTTAAATATATGTTTGTTATCATCAAAAGGGAGAGATTGTTGAATATGCGAGTATATGATTTTTGTTTGATGATAATAAACATATATATTCACTTAAATGTATTTGTTAATGTACTATTTTATTTTTCACATTATTAAATAAATATTTGCTAAATAAAATAAACAACACGGAATTTAAATTCAAACAAATATTTTTTCAAACAAATATTTATTATAATTTTGAAGAATACAAATTTAAGCTCTTGCTATATATACAATTTCAATTATAAAACAATTTTGATTACATCACAATTTATCATTTACATAAGCACCTTACTACATATCACTCATTCACTCGTATTTATCTTCAACTCCATTCCAGATTGAATCCAGCATCTGGGAAATCTGCAAAAATATACACTGATGCAGTAAAATTGAAAATAAAATATTTTTGTAGTGTAAAATAAAATGTATTTTGAAAATATTATTTGCCTCTGTATTTGGTTGTTCGTCATCATTTAATTTTGAACTCATCCTACACGAACATTTATGATATGCGCAGTGTATCACCGTACATGCCTCGAGGCCGTGCACACCGATATACACTTGATAAAATTACAAGGACGGGTGAGCACAAGGTCAAACCCAAATTAAAAGCCGGTTCAACTCAAGCGTAATTCAAATAAAGTCACAACACGAGCACAAGGTCAAACCTGAGCTATAAGCTAGATCGATTTCAAAAATCAACATGAAGTTTAAAGTGAACCAGACAAATTGAAGCAAATACAAATTCAATACAACAGTCACGAACCAAATAGACAAGTGAGCAGCAAGTGGTACGAGACCGAACCCGACACAATGCAACATAGCATATTCAAGTGCATCAGACCATACAAGCTCACACGACTCAATGCATGCACTGTATACATTTATATGAACCAAACAAGTACACAAGTCATGGCACACTGAAGTGCAACAAAGTAAACATGCAATCAACTACCACTAACTCAATTCAAATGCAAACGGCCTTGAACAATATATGCAGTGCATAGTTAAAACCGGATCAATATCAGTGGACAGTGCAATGAAGACCACAAGACTCAAGTCTACAACATAACAACATGAAATCTAATCATAACTCAAATGCCACCAGACAACAGAAGCTACCACATGAAATCAAGCAATGTCGAGGACAATGCAAGTGCAGACAAGCTACATGAGCACTGGCCGCGTATAAAGCAACAACTCAGTGCACAACAACCCAATACAAACAACATGAAGTAAATGCACAAACATATATATACATATGTATATACACATGTATACATACATGTAGTGACAGCATAGCAGACTAACAAGTTAAATAATACAAGCTCAAATTGAATCATGTAGAAGTGTAGTCTTAGCAAAGAAATGCAGCAGTGACAACACAAGTGTAGCTTCAACAAACCAAATGAAGACTCAAATATCAATGGCCGAATTCACAGAGCAAAAAGATTATCACTGTCAACAAGCACAAACATAAATTCACATAACGGCAGTTTCAAGTCAAAGACAACTGCAGTTCAAAGCAATGCCAAAGTCACGTATGCAGACATAGTTTTATGAAGCAGACAGAGTTTATGAAGCCACGATGAACAGTTCATAAAAATGAACAAACTTTAATAGTTCAAGTCAGAGCCGTGATAACTAAGGAAATCGCAAGTTCAAAATCAATGTCGTGAGAATCAAGTAAACACGAAATATACGAATATGAACAAGTCAGAAATCATCATCAACATCCAAGCAACATTGAACGGCCGGAACAAAATAAATGACAAATTCAAATGAACAAAATTATAAGAATTCAATTCCTATATAAACCCAATCATCGTCGGCCGTGAAAAGAAATAGAGTTCAAGCAAAAAAGAATAATCATTCAACTCGAATCATCGATCGAGTTCAAGCATTCAACCAGAAAAAGCAAAAGAGCAAAAATTACATACCGAAGCCTTTTTGAATTCGATCGTTGAAGCAACCGTATGCAAATTTGAAGATACAATCGATCATCAAAATCTCACGAGAACATCACTTGATCGATCAACAACGTCGACGCTTTCGAATTTCATGAAACCCTAATTTAGATGAAGAGAAAATGGTAGAGAATGAGCAGCCATTTTCAAAAGAAAACGGAAACAGGCCGATATAATAAAAAGGAGAATTCGCTTCTAATTTTCGCTTGGGCTGGTTTCTTTTATATTTGGGCTTAGTATATAAATTAGGGTTTATTGTTTTAATTTTTTTTTTTTTGTAATTTACTTTTAACGTTGTAGTTTTTAGTCGTGTGACTAGGGGACGAACTACGGTGGTATAGTACTAAGCGTAGAGTTAAGGTTAGTCGATAGTGGGTGTCGCGAGTTTACGTGTGTAAGCGTTTGACTACTTAATTTCTAGTTGAAACCTTAGGGGCAGCACGTAGACAGGGTTTTTCCGAAGCTAGGTAAATCTTTATGTCCTGTTTTTATTCTCGTATTATCTGTGCTGCTATTATTTTGTGATCTGTGTTGAAATAAACATTATATAAACTCCACAATAATTTTTATAATTGATAGCATCACCCTATTCACCCCCCCTTTAGGGTGAAATCGATCCTACACGTATTGGTTATATTCCGTTGTGTATTATAGGCCGCATAGTTAGCAATTAGGGGCAAGTTATTATAACTGTCCCAGTTTATTTGTTGATGATTGTACTCGGATAACTTGTTTATATATTAGCAGTTACAGCTCTTCTTTGTATAAAATGCGGTTATTGTATATTATATTTGTTCCGCTACGGTTGTGAGATTATGTGCTGTTATTTCTTTTTCTTCTTCTATATCTTTTCTTCTTAAATCCGAACCATCGGGTATTTCGGCACTCTATATAGTGAACGTATTAGTATCGATTTTCGTGGATCGAAAATCGCCCGGTCGTTACACACTCAGAAACTCGAAAATGAATACTGCATGCTGCAATCATCCCCAAAATTATTCGCCAGCGATCTAGCAAGTTTAATGCTTTTATTTTCTTCAAAAAACTTTTCAAAATATTTTTCTAGTCAAAACTTTTAAAATAATATTAATATTAATATTTAAGTATTTGAAAACAATTTTGAAAACAAAAAGGATTTTAAGTTCTAATTCTAAATTTTAAAATCACTTTTATTTGTATGCCATATTTAAATATGTTCATCAATTTCATTTCTTCATTATGATAATATTTCGATAATTTAAAATTTTGTTATTCCAAACAATTTTTATTTTAATTGTATTTCAATTCAATTTAATTTTCAAATGCTTCATAAAATAATATTTATTAAGCATTCATTTTATTTTTAATTCAACCAATAATCTATGACAATTAAATATTATCATCTCCTAATAACTATCATTAAAAAGTTATCATTATATATATAATATAATATAATTTAGGTAAAAATATTTCATTTACCCGATTTTAAAATAATATTACGTCGACTTGCATCGTTTAAGTGTTTAGATAGCCTTATCAATAACACGACGTCCCACACATCGACCAGAATTTATAAATAACTCAAAAGATAAGTAAACATAGTATAAAACATTTTATAGCACTAAAAATTACGCTTTCTCATATATACACACACTCAACAGGCTCATTCCAGGAATTGCTACCCCATCTCTAATGAGCGAAACCCCACAAAGCCAAGATTATTGCTAAACCTTCGCTTTGATACCAACTGTGATGACCCATATTTCGAAAGGTTTAAGTCGACAATAATCCACACTTGTCCAACTTAAACAATCCGCAATGTAGATAATCAATTAGGCTAATTAACAAAAAATAAGAAACGGATGAGAAAACAAACATAAAATCTCACAGCGGAACGATAAAGTATAATAATCAAATAATAGTTCATGAAGCTGTTTACTATACATTTGAATATAACCAATACAATATTTATCAGAGTTATATATATACATCAGGGATAAATAATCAATACAACATAATAGCATGATGTAGGGAATAATAATAGTAGTAATATACCAAATCTTCATCTTTTTCCTCCAGAGAAAAATCTTCAATACGTTGAAAAATTCAGGACTGACCCGAGCAAAATGAAAAAAAACACTCGAGTTAGGACTAAAATACTCTTATGTAAGTCAAATCAATATCACGATATATGGGTGCAATAACTTAAGAGATGTTATGGGTTTTTCCATCTCCTAAAGATTCGTCAAACTATCTATATATAATAGTGTACGCTATAATACATAATGTCTATCAGTAACCTAAATATTAAAATAGCATTAAGGCTTTACATTATCCCCCTTAACACATTTTTATAGCATGTAGTCTATGTAGGTCCTATAACACAACCAGTAACGTAGGTAGCCAGTGAGTTCCTTTAGGTACAGTACTGAACCAAAGTCGTAATGGGCTCGTATAAGGATAAATACGACAAGGCACATGAGGCAATGCCGAAGGTTGGATTCTACCAGTTTATCCTTTCTGGCTGGTCATAACCTATCCATGGCCGACCGCGACAATCAATCTAAATGAAAAGGTGCACCCGTCTACTACGAAATCATAATAGTAATACGAGGGATTAATGTCGATAGAGGTAGCTAACGTCAATGGCCAGACAAAGGCTTCTGTTTTAGTCATTTTAATTATGACACGAGTATCAAAGCTATTCATCATCGTTCTCTTACTTCATTCTAGAAAACTTCGCCAATTCAACCGCTACATTCTAGATATCATCCACCGCATACACAATTATCAAAGTGGTTCCAAAATTGATAGAGAGTGTGATGCCCCACCTCGAGACCCACGTTAATGAAGAGAATTACATAGTAATTTTGTTTGCTGGTGTGGAGTTAAGAGTGAACACTAGAGCCTTGCATTAGAGAAGAGCTAAGTGTGTTGGTTTTGGCACTTATTTTTTTTCCATTTCATCTTGAGTATTCGACATACTTAATTCCTACCTAATACACTACTATGGTGGCTATTGGATCAATTCAGAAACAAAACATAATAACTATATCAATTACAAGTCATAGAACAGCAACATAGAAACGATAAATATGAATACATACATAAAATGTAATATAAAATGCCACTAGTGGTATACAACCACAATATATACATACATTCCCCACACAAAAAATATACGTCACAATTTCCCTACAGAAAGGCTACTACACAAAAACTATGCCATATCCTAAGTCGATGGTGAAGTCCAAAAGGTAAAGCAAGCTAAGAGTCAAACTACCTAACCTGCAACTCGGTCTGACCCAAGTAATAAATACACGGGTTAGGCTAGCTAGAACTTGATATTAGTATAAGATAAGAGGAATATAAGTGCATAAGGAATTCTTCATTTAACTATAAAGGAGGGTACAAGTATCGTATAATCCCAACGCATGGTATATGTTCACCAAGGGTTGTCGCATGAATAGGTTTAATTCAACATAAGAAATCCATACTTAATGGCATTCAACTCAAATGCAAGGAATCATACCAAAGTCATAAGAGAAACTCATCAAAATTCTAGTATGAATCTCATGGAACTCAAGATAGTGTTCAAATCTCATAAAAACGAAATCATCTTATATAACCTCTCATGTAGCACTAGGATATCGATGTAACAAAATTATCTCAAGATGGTGAAATCGTATAAAACTCAAAAAACTTAGAAAACCCTGGATTAGCCAGATCCTCGATTGCAAAGATGAAGCAATGCTGCACGTGTTAAACTCTTACCCAGTGCTATTTATAATTTAGGTACCTAACTCATTGATCCGAAGGTCATACTCATGGTGATCGAAGTTACATAACTGGTGGTGACCGAAGTCACATAACTCATGGTGACCGAAGTCATATAACTCAGATGACTCGAAGGTTTATAGCACTGGCATACTCATGGATGTGTCACAAACTCTTAGAACGGAACCCGAAAAGTGTTAACGTGCGTCCCATATCGCACATTCGCACTAAACGGTATACTAACCGCTGGTTAACTCCACATCATAAAAATAAAATCTCAAATATTGGAAATCTCAGAATACTCATATATCTTGCCTCGTATCATCGGCAAGTGAAAATAGATCTCATAATGGTTTCTCATAGACCATAATTCCCGATAAGGGAAATCTCATTTCAAGGCTCGCCTCGTCTTATCGGCGTGTAAAATAACACCTATAAGTGGTTCTCATCGATTATTACTCCTATAATAGGAGATCATGAATGTCTCAACTCGCCAAATATTGGCCAACTCAGATAATTCCTATATAGGAATTTTAAATCTCAAATATCAACTCAAAATACAATACTCAAGAGGTTTCGATCGTACAAGTCCGGAATCAACCGAAAAAGTAAACTCACGTGTCACATACCACATTTTTACTAAACCGTTTAATTCTCTTTCTTATATGTTCGAAAAGTGCAAAAACATGTATTATTGCATATGAAGTAATTTATTACAGAAAACAAGCTTTTAAAACTATTTTTGAAATCGTTTGGAAATAACTTTTGAAATTCTCTTATTATAGATAATGTATGATTTTAATAGCTCTAAATCAATTATAAATTTTGTAAAATATTTATTTTGAAAGCTAAAAAAATCTTCTGAAAACGATTTAGAAAGCACATGCAAAGCAACAACAAAAACTAATAAAAATTCAATGAAATTATTCATAAAATCGTCATACGAAAATCTCCTAAAAACTCACCAATCCGAAAAACGGATAAATGATAATATTAGCTCTTCCATCTTAGGACCAAGCTGATCAAAAACATCATCGAAAAAAAATCCATGTAAAACAATTCAAATGTTCAGCCGAAGCAAAACATGCTCCGATTCAAAGTTCCAAGTAAATTTTAAACTAGTTACAAAGGCTTAAAAGCCTTGAAATTTTGCAGGCATGGAATTCAATAACTCTACTTTAAAAAAATTAAGGGATATAATCAAAAAAGAAATGAGGGAGATATGATCTTCCAAAGTTGGACTTGCAGACAGATTTCACCGTCAACATCTGGAGCAAAACATGCTCCAATTCAAAGTTGGACAACATGTTCCTATAGGCTACAAAGGTCAAAATGATATGAAAATTAACATGTGAAAAGCTCAGCAATTATACTTTAAACTGCAAAAAGAATCATGAAATTTAGACAAGGTATAAGAAATTTATGAGGTCTCAAAGTTGAACCCAGGCAGGGTTTTCACTATAAAAATCTGGGTAAAAATATGCCCTGAATCAAAGTTCGGCAGCATATTTCTATAAGCTACATAGGTCAAAATGACCTAAAATTTTGTATGATTAATGTTTGACACTCATACTTGAAACTGAAAAAATAATCACGGAATTTGAAGAAGCTGTGGGAAAGTTACGATGTCTCAAAGTTGAACCCAGGCAGTGTTTTCACTGTAATAATCTGGGCAAAAACATGCTCCGAATCAAAGTTCGGCAGCATTTTTCTATAACCTACATAAGTCAATATGACCTGTAATTTGGTATGCATAATCTACCAAACATGGTATACAATACAAAAAAAAATCCGGCAGCATTTTGGTGCTGGAGTAGAAAGATATGACCATACAAAGTTGCAACTAAAGACAATTTACACAGAAAATCAAAATAGTTCAAAAATGAATTTTTTAGCAAATTTTTGAGGGATTTTTAGCATTGCATGAGCTAGATTTTATGATATTGATACTAACCTTTCAAAATACCCGAGCTTCAAGATCAAATTGGTGAAAAGAGGCAGCTTTTGCTTGAAAGATGCTTCAACAACTTAGAAATTGAATTTTCAAAGACATGCAAGAACAAAATAGAAGAGTTACACACAATTTCATATCAAATTCATAAATTTTGATGAAATTTTTATAGTATTGGTTTGGATTACCTTTTCTATCTTTGTTTGGTTGATTAACACTTGAATTTTTAGCAAAAATTGGAGAAAGTTGAATTTAACAAGAAGTGGCCATAGGTTTTCTTTTTACTGTAATTGTTTTTTTAGAAGAAAGGAATGAGTAAAGAGGAAAACAAATATACATCTTATTTTTCTTCTATCCTGAGGCTTCTATGGGTTTAGGATCTAAACTATATACCCATTAAGCCCAACAACTATACTTAGCGAAATTTACTAAGTAAATGCACACATTTCACCTATTTAACAATACAAACTCATATTTTCTTATTTTGAAGCCAAGTTGAATTTATACATAAACGTGTATGTAAAAAATTGTTTTTATCCACAAAATAAAATTTATTTTAACAATAAAAAATTATTTTTATCAATAAAACTTTGTTTTTGACAATATTACACAATTTACACTATTTTAATACAAAAACACTATTTTTATTATAACAAGCTCCACAAAAATTACTTTCCTGTCAAATAAATTACAACAAATCATTTTAACTTTACTAAAACAACAAAATATTATCTTTAGACAATATCTCACACTTTTATACTTATAAAATACATAAATACACTAAATTCCTCTTTTAAATCAATAAAAGCTTTAATATAAGCAATAGCTTACAACACTATTGCATAACACAAATAAAAATAAAAAATTAATTATTTTCTTCTCAAACTTCACAAAATAAAGTTTTTAAAACTTTATTTCCAACCATAAATATTTATTCCAACCATTAAATGTTGAAATAAACCACTCAATTGATTTATTAACTTCAAATTAATAAAAACCCAATATTTATTCTCAAGTCACATTGTTTATTCCAAATAAACAACTTTAATAAAAATTCTTCTTCTCAAACTTATTTGATTCTCAATATCAAAATTATAACTATCGTTATAATTCAATATTACATATAATTACCAATACCGGGGCTGTTACAGACTCCCCTTATGAAAATTACATCCTCGCAATTGCTAGAGGAAATTGTATTCAACACACTTTATTTCATCAAACAAAGGGGATTTAGATAGATTAAAATGGTAAATTCTTACCTTTAGAGTGATAAGTTAAGAAATCAGGATATGATTGCTCGATGAATTCTCTGGTTTTCCAAGTGCAATCATTGGAATTATCGGACCATTGAATCTTCACGAGCGGAACGCTCTTGTTTCGAAGACGTCTAATCTCTGAAGCAAGAACTCTCATTGGGTGATGCACATAAGATAGATCGGGAGAGACTTCCAACCTCTCTAAAGCTCGAGAATCGAACATAGAATCTAGATCTCGTACGCTTCCTCAATTATGAGACATGGAATACGTCGTGAACTCTAGAAAACTGATCGGGAAGTGTTATACGATAGCAACAGGACCGATATGCTATGTAATAGGACATGACCCAATACAGCGTGGTGCCAATTTCCAAGTCTGGCTAAAGCGTACTACTCCTTTCAAAGGAGAAGCTCGAATATAAACAAGGTCGCCCACTAAGAATTCAAAAGGCCTCCTACGATTGTCCATGTAGGCTTTCTATCGACTCCGTGCCTCTTTCATTCTCTCATGAATAAGATGGATCTTCTTAGATGATTCTCGAATAGATTCGGGGTCTAAAATAAGCTTTTCGCTTGACTTAAGCCAACAAGATGGAGAATGACATGGCCTTCCATATAAAGCTTCGAAAGGAGCCATGCCGTTATTATTATAAGCAAACTCAACTAGAGGAAGATGATCCTCCTAGCTACTACCAAAATCGAAGATTCAAGCACGAGCAAGTCTTCCAAGATAAAATTCACCCGTTCAGTCTGTCCATCAGACTGTGGGTGATAAGCTGTGCTATGATGAAGCTTTGTGCCTAAATCTTGTTGGAGATTCTGCCAAAAGTGACTCGTGAAAAGAGGATCACGATCACACACAATAGATTAAGGAACACCATGCAATCGCTCGATCTCCTTAATATACAGCTTCGATAAGAGAGATGTTGGGCTATTAGTCTTAATAGGAACAAAATGTGCAAACTTGGTGAGATAGTCCACAACAACCCAAATTCTGCTATGGCCTGACCTGGAACGAGGTAAGCCATCGATGAAATCCATAGAAACTTGGTCCTAATTCCACAATAAAGGTTGAAGAAGACCACTGGGTCACTGATATTCGGCCTTATTAAGCTGACATGTCATGCAATTTCTTACATAACTTGCTATATCTCATTTCATGCCTTCCCAGTAATAAAGACGATGCATATCAGCATACATCTTGCTGCCGCCTGGATGAATGGTGTACTTAGATTGGTGACATTTAGCTAGAATGTCTCGCCTAAGTTTTGGACTAGAAGGCACGACTAGACAGTTCTTCTTTTGAAGACACCCATGAATCTCGATGCTGAAATCCTCATCTCAATATCATCATGGGATTCTGACTTACACTTCTGATTTAGAGCATATATATCAGAGTCTTGCCGTTAAGCCTTGGCAATCTGATCTAAAAGAGTAGGACGAGCTTCCATGCTATATAATAGAATATGAGAGTTGGATATGGAAGCACGATCATGAATATCACACATAGAAAGAGTCTCAAGAACTTTCCGTTCTACAATCATTATGGAAACAATAGATGAATGCTTGCTACTCAAAGCATCAGCCACTCGATTCCCCTTGCCATGGGTATTTTGAATACCGAAATCATATGAAGCTAGAACTCGAGCCAACGCTGCTATCGCATGTTGAGCTCCTTCTGGGTGAACAGGTATTTGAGAGACTTGTGATTGATGAAGAGAGTAAAGTGCTCTCCCAACAAATAATGATTCCACGTCTTTAAAGCAAAGACAATGGCGGCAAGCTCTAAATCATGGGTAGCGTACCGAACCTCGTTCGAACGTAATTACCTTGAAGCATAGGCAACTACCCTATCCTTCTGCATTAGAACAACACCGAGGCCGCTATTACTGGCATCGATATAAAAAATAAGATCCTGATTCCCTTTAGGAACCATAAGAACATGAGCATTAGCGAGAAGCTCCTTCAATCTCTAAAAGGAAGCCTCACACTTATCTAACCATATATAGCGAATGCCTTTCTTTGTAAGACTAGTCAATGGAAGCACAATACGGGAAAAGTCTTTGATGAAGCGGCGGTAATAACCTGCCAGGCCCAGAAAGCTACGAATCTCATGAACATTCTCATAACTCTTCCAATTCTAGATGGCTTCGATCTTGGAAGGATCAACCGAAATGCCTTTGGAAGAAACAACACTACTTAAGAACTTAACTTGCTTTTCCCAGAAATGACAATTACAAAGTTTTCTTTGAGTTGATGCTGTCAAAGAGTACTCAAAACAATTCTAATTTGTCAAGCATGGTCCACTTCGGACTTTACAAGAACGTCGTCGATGAATACAATAACGAACTTGTCAAGGTATTCTCGGAATACTCGATTCATAAGGTCGATGAAATAAGCAGGGGCATTCGTCAAACCAAACGGCATGACAAGCCACTCATATGAACCATAGCGAGTGCGGAAAGCTGTAAGTGGAATGCTATATTCCACAACTCAAAGCTGATGAAATCCCATGGCAAGGTGAAGTTATGAGAAGACCTTAGCGCCACTTAACTGATCGAACATATCGCCGATCCTAGGTAATGGATAGCGGTTCTTGAGAGCTAACTCATTAAGCTTGTAATAATCGACGTATAGCCTAAGAGTCCTATCGGACTTCCTCACGAATACCACTACGGCTCCCCACGATGAAGAACTAGATCGATTGTAATACTTGGCTTCAAGCTCTAGGAGTTGCTTCTTAAGTTCTTCATTCTCTTTGGTAGACATCCTCGTGGGGGGATGATTAATAGGCTGTGCGCCTGGAATAAGGTCGATGCGAAACTCGATTGCCCGCTTAGGCGGTAATCCCGAAATTGGCCCAAATAAGTCAAGAAAGTCATGAACAACAGGAATTCAAGACACGTCATCATCATTGTCTCGAGATTCTAGTGAGAATAAGGAAGCTGCAGAATTGCCATCGACTTCCCAAAGTATAAGAGACAACTTAGCAGGAGAGTCGGGACGTTGAAGATATAAGACTCTCTCTAAACATAGAATCCTGGCACCATATCGAACTAGCCAGTCCATACCCAATATCATATCAAATTCTAGAAAAGGAACCATGTGAAGATTCACATGGAATGAAAAGCCACAAATAAGAATCTCAACATCTTTGCAAAGAATACTAAGGGTTGCGGATCCACCAATAGGATTCACAACCCTCAAAGAAGCAACCAAACAAGAAACATCCAATTGACAAGAATCAACGAGTTCCTTCGATACGAATGAATGCGACCACCCGTATCAAAGAGCACTCTAATAGAACGACTATGGAATGGAATAGATCCCTCTAAAATAATGGGAGATATACCTTGAGACCGAGAAGAACTAACAGAAGCCTTTGCCACATTTAGTTTACCAGAACGAGCATCCTTCTTCTTCTTAAGGCAAGTAAAAATCATGTTTCCTTCTTTCTTGCAATTGAGACACTGGCGAGGATTAGGACAATCTCGAGCTAGATGATCTCGAGAATCACATTTGAAGCATGCTAAGACCTTGGTTGAAGTAGGTGTGATATGAGGATGAGAACTAGAATTGCTTGGCTTCTTCTTCTTCTTAGCAGGAAAGGGCTAAGATCTCTAGAAAGGGAATTTCTTCTTGTGTGGGTTCTTTTGAACCTCAGCCTCATCGCTGCTATCCTTTTCCTTTTCGACGGCTTCGAGGCGAAGCGCCGAATTCACAAGCTCCTCGAATGAGAGCTTAAGCCGAAGCATGATAGATTTCTTCAAATACTTCTTAAGTCCAGATACAAACTTAAGATTCTTCTTGTATGGTGTGCTAATAAACTCAAGTCCGTACTTAGATAGAGATTTGAAGGAGGATACATAATATGATATGGAGGATTTTCCCTGCTTCAACTCGAGGAAGCGATGGGCAAGAAAAGCCTTCTCAGATTCTGACACAAACTTGAGCTCAAAACGGTCTTTAAAATGTTGCTATGTGAGGGTGGACTCAGTCGTCTCTGCTATAAGGAGCTCATCAGTCTAAAGCATGTTCTTGTAGCATACTCGATGCCACAAGAACTCCATGATGATCGGCTATCTTCATGCAAGTGAAGATGCGCTCGCAAGTGCGGTGCCAAGCCTGAATCTCAAGAACTGTCCCAGAGCCTTTGAACGACTTGCCTCCAAGGTGGGTGAAATCGCTGCACATACGCGCAAATGCAGATTTGCACGAAGGTGAGGGGTAAGTTGGGGCAGGAAAGTGAGTGCTCCTAATAAGCTCGAGAATCTAGTCAGCCGACATATAATATCCTTTGGGATGAGAACCACTGGACGATCCTGCCTTCGAAGTGTGACCTCTTCCTCTGCCAAACATAGCTGAAAGTTAAGATAAGATAGGATTATTCACAGGGGTAGATATTAGCAATTCAAACGCATTAAATAAGGAATACTACGGAATTTAAAATTAACATTCCTAGACATATTTCTTTCTATCTATCCCCCAAAGGAATCAAAAGGTTAAGGACAAGGTCGGGATTGGTTATGATTTAGGGATGATGTTTACGAGTGTATTATACTTGATGTGTGATAATCATGTATTGTAACGATCCCGAGTTTTAATTTATGTTAATTTGACAATTAATTTCATTTCTGAATTAAAATCGTGGATTGATTGAAAATTTATATATAATGTTAGTTAAATTAAGGATTAATTGAAATTTATCTGGATATTTGAACACTTGTATATAAAATAGATTGGAAATTTAATTCGGGATTTAAAAGCAAATATCTTAGAATTAAATTTGTATTTGGATTTTGATATAAGGTTAAAACAAAACATTTCAAATAAACTATAATTATATAAAATATGAAATGAATATGGTAAATAATTCTAGAATTGTTTAAGCTTTCAAAAATAAATGTTATAAAATAAATAAATACGCATGGTTAAAATTATAACAACATAATAGTTATAGAATTTCATTTATAATTTTAAAGTAACAAGCCAAAAGCATGAAGGCAGTAAACATATATTTAACAAAAGTAAAGAAACTAAATACATACAAACACAAGACAAAGAAATATCTACTAAAACAAAACTGTAAAAGTCAGTACAAAGTAATGGAACAAAAACCAAAAAAACAAGAAAAAATTATATTCAAGTGCAAAACAAATGTAAAGTAAGATATAAAGTACTCATGTAATTAATGCTAGCTCAACTCAATGTCATTCGAAATATTTACAAAATTTTTTTTTAAGTTGCAAAATCTTGCCTGGTAGAGAAAACATATCTCTGATATGGTACAAACAAATTTTACCACTTGTACAAAATAATATGTACTAAAGCAATTAATGCTATATCCTCTAGCACACAAGAATATATTTCAGCCGAGTAAAAAAAATGTAGGCAAGCATGGAATAAGTACACATGCATTTAACGTTTACACCTCTAGCCTATAACTAAAGTCAGTTCTTTGCTATTTATAAAAACAAGAGTATATCA
The DNA here is from genome assembly GCA_030765085.1 of Allium cepa. Classification (NCBI taxonomy): domain Eukaryota; kingdom Viridiplantae; phylum Streptophyta; class Magnoliopsida; order Asparagales; family Amaryllidaceae; genus Allium; species Allium cepa. Next base: position 563,718,114 of record CM060938.1, read on the forward strand.
CCACCCTGTACAAAATTTGCATACCCTGTATACTTTAACTTCATGTACACATCAAATTATCATTCCAGTTTCATTTTTCAAAACTGAGAAAGAAAAAAAAAGCAAAAGCAAGTGTCACTCAAAACTTAAACAAAATTCAAACTGAAGACTTAAAAGCTTCAGCAAGCAAAGAACTCAAGCCTGTTCAACATTATCAAGCTCTGTTCTTCTTCTTATACCAAGGTGAGTAACATAACAATTTTTAATAGTTTAAGTATATAACTCGGTGGCATGCTTATTTAGTGTTTGCAAGTATGTACATAAGTATATCTTTGTATATGTATAATTATTTGGTTGTGTGCATTTGCTATGTGTTTGAATGTTTTATTTGATTTTAGTTTCCAGGTTCAAAGTTTAATCTTGAATCAATCTTTTGATCAAATCCTCTGTTATGGATCAGGATTGATTATTGTTCAAATTTAAGTTTGTTTTCAACTGAAACAAGATTGTAAACCTAAATCGAGATTTTAAGAAGATGTTTAAATCACCTCTGAAAGAACACTATTGTAATTCTGCCCTACTACAGGAAATCAAATAACAAATTGATAAATTCAATCTCTATAAAAAATCTAATTCCAATTTATAACTTGAATGCTTACTGAATTTTATGATTTTAAAAACAAAAACGAAGATTTTAAATTTAGTAATTTGAGAGCAGTTTGTACTTGAAATAAAATTTCATTTTTACCAATTTCAGATGATTGGTCCAATAGTTACAGTTGAAATTTGGGATGAAGCAAGTTTATGCATCTATGTTTTCATGAAAATTATCAGAAAAAATTTCTATTGAGTAAATTTTTGAAACAAGATCAATCTAGGGTTTGGGTTCAGGTTTTTGTTCCTGTCAGTAATGTGTCGAGTGCAAACCCCATGCGTGATCGAGTGGCATGCATTTTTAAGGAATAGGGAATGGTGCGTTGTCGTGGTGTGGGAGAAATCTGGGTGACTTCGGTGGCGTGAGTGACAGGGGCGAGGTGAATTTGTGGCGTGGTTTAAGTTTCTAGTTCCATACGGTATGCTAAATTTTCGATCTGAAGGTTTGGAGGCGATTCGAGCTGGGTTTTCATGTTTGTGGGTGATTTGTGTCATGCCGATGGCGTTGGGGTTCACCAAAGCCCAGTAACTTCGCCGTGCACGTGTACGGCAAGACATCGATGTCAGCTACGTTGATGGCATCTGTATCGAGTTGTGCTCGAGAATTTGGAATGGTTGCTTCGAGTGTGGTTTGGGTGCGTGTGAGTTAGTTGGGTACAGCAGTTTATATTTAAACTTAAAAAAAAAGAGTGGAAGAAGTAGAGGGAGGAGAAGAGAGAGGGGACTCGCCAAGGAACAGGGTTTGTTCTCGAGTTTTACTCGAGTAAGTGGGGTTTTGGACTCGAAGGGAAATGGTAGGGCTCGGTTAGAAAAGTTTGTACAGGTTTAAACTAAACCTGTTTTGCTTTTTATTTAAAATTTAATTTAAATTATTAAGCAGGGTCTGAATTAAGTTTATAAATTTAAGTGTTAAGGAGAAGTTGATTTTTTTACTTTAAAAAATCCTTTTAACAAAAGTACTATTTTAACATAAGAATTTAAAGGTTTACAAGTTGGCTTTAAACTTTATTTAACATCAATTGGAATTCATTTTGAATCTTATATAAAATAATGGAATTGGAAAGTAAATGTAAGTAAATTGTTTTTAAATACTTATAATAATGAGAATTTAAGCATTAATAGAATAAGTATTATCTTAAAGATAATAATTTAATGACTTATAATTCATTAAATTAGTAAGGTGATTAAGATGGATAATTAATTAATTCAATTAGATTTTGATTTGGAATTAATTAAACAAATAATTAAGAATGAAATCAGGTTCAAATCAATGAGATATAAAGGGTTAATTAATTTATAAATAATATTGATTAATCTAAGTTAATTACTTTAGAAAGTACTGTAAAGAATAGTTAATGAAAGTTGTTAACTAAGAATTGTTAAAAAATTGACTAATGTGATTAATTTTGATAATAATAATAATTTATTAGGTTAATGAATTAAGAAAATCAATTATAAATTGTTAATTACTTAATGGAAGTGATTAAGGAATTGATTACTTATTGTAATAAATTTTGGATATCTTAAAGTTGATTAAGTAATTAGTAGTAATCATTTAAAATAAATAATCAAGAATAAATAAATTTAATGATGATAAATTAAGGGTTGATTAATTTATTTATGAATTAATCAAGGGGTTAACTTAACAAGAAATTGGTTTTAAAGGTTAATTTAATTAATATGATTAACTGAGAATAATTGATTAAAGTGTTTGATAAATTAAGGTATATCAAATAATTTATAATTAATAAATCAGAATTGAATAATTAATTCATAAGTAATTAATTTAATTGGAAATAAATAGAATTGATTAGGATTTAATAATTGGTTAATTCTTCTTATAAATGATTAATTAAATGCTTGACCTTACTTATGAATGATTGTATTGAATGAGATACCTTGAATTGATTGCCCTATCTGATCTGTGATATTTTGTGCTGTAAATTTGAGCTGTGTATAATTTATTCATTTATTTACATTTGTATACTATCTGTGAAACTGTGAATGAACGATAAGCGTTATAGTTTATATCGCTTATCAACTATATTTCTGTGTTTGATCTGTGATGATTGAATGATGTTGCACTATTGTGTTAAACCCCTGGACCACACTTATACACACACAGAGATGGATTTCACGAGGAAATCGATTAAGTCACAGATTTTTGAAAACGATTTTAAATAAACAATCTGAATTCAAATGTTTGGAAAATGGATTGGGTTTAAAGTGAAAAGATTTTTGAAATGGAATTTCAAAGATGAAATTTATTTTGAATAACTTGATTAAGTTTTGGAATTTAAATATTTTGATTTAAATTTGAATTCAATATTTGAAATTGAATTCTATGATCTGAAACTAGGGATTAACGATATTATACTAGTTATATATGAGTCAAACCATTTTTAAAAGTATTGTTCTTTTGGGAATTTGAATTAACCCAAAGATTGTAACTTGTGTAAATGAAATAGGGTTTTTCCGAAATAACACTGTTGTTTCTAAACGAAAATAAAAAGCTTTCATAGGAGAAATGAATTTCAAATTGTAATAAAGGGATTTCAAGTAAACTGAAATTGTTTTCCAAGTTATAGATGAATATTTGGAAATGGATTTTTTTGTGAATATTTAGGAACGATTTGAAAGCTATAAGACAAATCTTTGATTTAAAGATTTAATGAGTTAATCCAATTGAAATGGAATTGTTTTGAAATATAGGAATGAATCTTTGTGAAACTGGGTGAACTTTGTCTTTTTGTTTAAAAGGTTAGAAATGGTAATTGGTTTAAATCATTTGAAAGAAAATTTTGAATTATTAAGTTGTGACTTAATTGAAATCCCATATCCATATGTTTTAAATGTTGCGTTCACTATTCGGGTTAGCCGGGAAAAGACCTTTGGGTCGTATAACCCATTCCGAATATGTGATGCATCGTTATGGATAGCATTTGAAGACCGGTGGTGAAGACCGGGTATTTGCGAGAGCAATAGGATGACCTATCGATTGTCTCTGCACTGAGTCGCGCCGGTATAGAGACTCCCTAAGTGATGGGATGTCTGATCGAGATTGTGAATACCCGGATTGCAAGGACTTCTTTGGAAGTGTCTTCGGTTCTGTTCTAAATCCATAACAGACTTGTATGGATTGTACGTCTGACATTACATTTTGAGATATAAAGCAGATTTCTTTCAAATAATTTCTATTGGTGGCGGAGAATTTATTCTCTTAGTTTAACACCCTTAGAAGTTATGTAGTTGAAGGTTATCAGCGATATATTCCCAACTTGGTAATGTGGCATGCTAAGTGTTGCTGATCATTTGTTGATCAAAGTGTGGCTTTTGTAAAAAGCGTAGCTTTGTGGACGAGACTTAGTCGAGCCTCACAAACCGATAATGGTCGAAACAGGAATCGTGGCAGCAAGGTTTTAGGGGTAGCTTCCCTAGGTTATGACCATTCCTTCGGGAAAGGGGTAGTATCATGGTATGGAGCCCAGATACTTACTCATGTGGATACACTATATCTATTACTGTGTGGTGTTGTTGGAATCGAGGCCTCGTATAAAGGTCCAAAAGGACCGGGGGTGGTATATCTGAGGTTTCTTACTCCATGCGAAAGGGGTAGCCGGCCTTGTTTGGCAGAGATCCATTTGGGATGCTCGGGGACGTCCTTCCAGAGGCGTTCCGTTTCGGTATGGGAAGTTCCTTTGCCCGACCATTTGTTGGAAAATCCATTCATCCAATACGAGCCTTGTACGGTTTTAGTTGTATAACCTGCCATGGAATGTGGCGGTAACCTGCTATTGAACATGGTAGCTATAGTAGGCATATGTGCGAAATGCCTATGCTGGCTAAGATTTATATCTTTATTTTCGAAATGTTTTCTTCACTATGCACTAGTAATAATACCAAATGTTTCTTTTTAATGTGTATCAAGCATCTTTGACTATCATAAGGAGAAATCTCCTCCGATTCTGCGTTTGCATTGTGTGTGTGCGGGAGGCCTTACGGTAGTCTCATTTCTAAAAAGCATTGCGAATCTATTTTAAAATATTCTTTGTTTGTTTTTAAAGATAAACTGTTTTTGTTGCTCACACCAGTCTTTCTTATCTAGGTGAAACATGATGGGGGATTCTCGCTTTTTGTTTGGTGGCGAGCGGGAGACTGTTACCCCCACATGTCCTCTCTAAGGGGTTGGTTAGGCGTAAGCTGTGACAGTCGAAAGGCTGGCCGTAAAAGCAAGTTTAGGGTACCAGTGTATGCCACGGTAGGTCTAGGATGGTTGCAAAGCCTACCGATCGAGTCTCGTTACAAGTGGTATCAGAGCTAAGGTTAAAACTTTAGCTCAGGAGTATAACACGTTGAGTAGCTCATTAGAGATAGGGTGAAGTATGCCCTAGAATGAGTATATCCCTAAGATATCTGTTTGAATGTCTCAGTAAATTCTCTTACTATCTACTGATGGTGAGTATGAGTACAAGAAGAGAACAAGACAGGGGACAGGGGAATACGACTATAAATGGTCAATGCCCTACAACTGTGGAAACAAACTTTCTCTATCAATCTCTTTTGATTCATCTTTCCAAATTCTTTTGATTTGCCTCGTGGCAGTTGCAAGAAGAAGTTTCGGTACGGTGATGGCCCTACGAATCATTGTAGAAATTTTTTACTTTGTATCTTCATCGATTTCTTATCAATTTTTGATTTAAACCTTAATGAATATGAATTGGAAATTCTGAATAAATTGGAAATTTTGAGTTAAATTGATTAATGGAATATGAAGGCTAAATTGAATTATATCAATAAAACGATTTCGTTTAAAACCAAATTTTGAAATTCTATTATAATTTCTTAGGTATATCAAAGTCCGAAAAGGGACAAATTGGTATATATATTTTGAGATATTCCGACTTGAGTTTGGAATCCATCCTTAGTATTTGAGAATTATGGAAGATTTAATCCATTTATCTATTGTTTGGGTCTCGATATATTCTACGGATGGTTAGTTATCATTCGAACTAATCAGTGCCTTGCATGTTTCGTAGATTTGATAACCCGAGTATTTTGTGAGTGTTAAATAGATTCGTTTTTGTATCTATTGATGATATTCTGATTTGGTAAGACAAATGCAGAATAAATATTTAGTTTGATTTGATTAAATATTCTTCATCTATCTTTGTTGTTTTCTTGCCTGCGAATTTCGAGGACGAAATTCCTTTTAAGGGGGGAAGTCTGTAACGATCCCGAGTTTTAATTTATTTTAATTTGACAATTAATTTCATTTCTGAATAAAAATCGTGAATTGATTGAAAATTTATATATAATGTTAGTTAAATTAAGGATTAATTGAAATTAATCTGGATATTTGAACACTTGTATATAAAATAGATTGGAAATTTAATTTGGGATTTAAAAGCAAATATCTTAGAAAATAATTTTGTATTTGGATTTTGATATAAGGTTAAAACAAAACATTTCAAATAAATTATAATTATATAAAATATGAAATGAATATGGTAAATAATTCTAGAATTGTTTAAGCTTTCAAAAATAAATGTTATAAAATAAATAAATACGCATGGTTAAAATTATAACAACATAATAGTTATGGAATTTCATTTATGATTTTAAAGTAACAAGCCAAAAGAATGAAGGCAGTAAACATATATTTAACAAAAGTAAAGACACTAAATATATACATAAAACAAAACTGTAAAAGTCAGTACAAAGTAATGGAACAAAACCACAAAAACAAGAAAAAATTATATTCAAGTGCAAAACAAATGTAAAGTAAGATATAAAGTACTCATGTAATTAATGCTAGCTCAACTCAATGTCATTCGAAATATTTACAAAAAAAAAAATTTAGTTGCAAAATCTTGCCTGGTAGAGAAAACATATCTCTGATATGGTACAAACAAATTTTACCACTTGTACAAAATAATATGTACTAAAGCAATTAATGCTATATCCTCTAGCACACAAGAATATATTTCAGCCGAGTAAAAAAAAATGTAGGCAAGCATGGAATAAGTACACATGCATTTAATGTTTACGCCTCTAGCCTATAACTAAAGTCGGTTCTTTGCTATTTATAAAAACAACAGTATACCACCACCCTGTACAAGATTTGCATACCCTGTATACTTTAACTTCATGTACACATCAAATTATCATTCCAGTTTCATTTTTCAAAACTGAGAAAGAAAAAAAAAGCAAAAGCAAGTGTCACTCAAAACTTAAACAAAATTCAAACTGAAGACTTAAAAGCTTCAGCAAGCAAAGAACTCAAGCCTGTTCAACATTATCAAGCTCTGTTCTTCTTCTTATACCAAGGTGAGTAACATAACAATTTTTAATAGTTTAAGTATATAACTCGGTGGCATGCTTATTTAGTGTTTGCAAGTATGTACATAAGTATATCTTTGTATATGTATAATTATTTGGTTGTGTGCATTTGCTATGTGTTTGAATGTTTTATTTGATTTTAGTTTCCAGGTTCAAAGTTTAATCTTGAATCAATCTTTTGATCAAATCCTCTGTTATGGATCAGGATTGATTATTGTTCAAATTTAAGTTTGTTTTCAACTGAAACAAGATTGTAAACCTAAATCGAGATTTTAAGAAGATGTTTAAATCACCTCTGAAAGAACACTATTGTAATTCTGCCCTACTACAGGAAATCAAATAACAAATTGATAAATTCAATCTCTATAAAAAATCTAATTCCAGTTTATAACTTGAATGCTTACTGAATTTTATGATTTTAAAAACAAAAACGAAGATTTTAAATTTAGTAATTTGAGAGCAGTTTGTACTTGAAATAAAATTTCATTTTTACCAATTTCAGATGATTGGTCCAATAGTTACAGTTGAAATTTGGGATGAAGCAAGTTTATGCATCTATGTTTTCATGAAAATTATCAGAAAAAATTTCTATTGAGTAAATTTTTGAAACAAGATCAATCTAGGGTTTGGGTTCAGGTTTTTGTTCCTGTCAGTAATGTGTCGAGTGCAAACCCCATGCGTGATCGAGTGGCATGAATTTTTAGGGAATGGGGGAATGGTGCGTTGTCGTGGTATGGGAGAAATCTGGGCGACTTCGGTGGCGTGAGTGACGGCGGCGAGGTGAATTTGTGGCGTGGTTTAAGTTTTTGGTTCCATACGGTATGCTAAATTTTCGATCTGAAGGTTTGGAGGCGATTCAGGCTGGGTTTTCATGTTTGTGGGTGATTTGTGTCATGCCGATGGCGTTGGGGTTCGCCAAAGCCCAGTAACTTCGCCGTGCATGTGTACGGCATGACATCAGTGTCAGCAACGTTGATGGCATCTGTATCGAGTCGTGCTCGAGAATTTGGAATGGTTGCTTCGAGTGTGGTTTGGGTGCGTGCGTGAGTTAGTTGGGTACAGCAGTTTATATTTAAACTTAAAAAAAAGAGTGGAAGAAGTAGAGGGAGGAGAAGAGAGAAGGGACTCGCCAAGGAACAGGGTTTGTTCTCGAGTTTTACTCGAGTAAGTGGGGCTTTGGACTCGAAGGGAAATGGTAGGGCTCGGGTAGAAAAGTTTGCACAGGTTTAAACAAAACCTGTTTTGCTTTTAATTTAAAATTTAATTTAAATTATTAAGCAAGGTCTGAATTAAGTTTATAAATTTTAGTGTTAAGGAGAAGTTGATTTTTTTTACTTTTAAAATTCTTTTTAACAAAAGTACTATTTTAACATGAGAATTTAAAGGGTTACAAGTTGGCTTTAAACTTTATTTAACATCAATTGGAATTCATTTTGAATCTTATATAAGAAAAATGGAATTGGAAAGTAAATGTAAGTAAATTGTTTTTAAATACTTATAATAATGAGAATTTAATCATTAATAGAATAAATATTATCTTAATGATAATAATTTAATGACTTATAATTCATTAAATTAGTAAGGTGATTAAGATGGATAATTAATTAATTCAATTAGATTTTGATTTGGAATTAATTAAACAAATAATTAAGAATGAAATCAGGATCAAATCAATGAGATATAAAGGGTTAATTAATTTATAAATAATATTGATTAATCTAAGTTAATTACTTTAGAAAGTAATGTAAAGAATAGTTAATGAAAGTTATTAACTAAGAATTGTTAAACAATTGACTAATGTGATTAATTTTGATAATAATAATAATTTATTAGGTTAATGAATTAAGAAAATCAATTATAAATTGTTAATTACTTAATGGAAGTGATTAAGGAATTGATTACTTATTGTAATAAATTTTGGATATCTTAAAGTTGATTAAGTAATTAGTAGTAATCACTTAAAATAAATAATCAAGAATAAATAAATTTAATGATGATAAATTAAGGGTTGATTAATTTATTTATGAATTAATCAAGGGGTTAACTTATCAAGAAATTGGTTTTAAAGGTTAATTTAATTAATATGATTAACTGAGAATAATTGATTAAAGTGTTTGATAAATTAAGGTGTATCAAATAATTTATAATTAATAAATCAGAATTGAATAATTAATTCATAAGTAATTAATTTAATTGGAAATAAATAGAATTGATTAGGATTTAATAATCGATTAATTCTTCTTATAAATGATTAATTAAATGATTGACCTTACTTATGAATGATTGTATTGAATGAGATACCTTGAATTGATTGCCCTATCTGATCTGTGATATTTTGTGCTGTAAATTTGAGCTGTGTATAATTTATTCATTTATTTACATTTGTATACTATCTGTGAAACTGTGAATGAACGATAAGCGTTATAGTTTATATCGCTTATCAACTATATTTCTGTGTTTGATCTGTGATGATTGAATGATGTTGCACTATTGTGTTAAACCCCTGGACCACACTTGTACACACACAAAGATGGATTTCACGAGGAAATAGATTAAGTCACAGATTTTTGAAAACGATTTTAAATAGACAATCTGAATTCAAATGTTTTGAAAATGGATTGGGTTTAAAGTGAAAAGATTTTTGAAATGGAATTTCAAAGATGAAATTTATTTTGAATAACTTGATTAAGTTTTGGAATTTAAATATTTTGATGTAAATTTGAATTCAATATTTGAAATTGAATTCTATGATCTGAAACTAGGGATTAACGATATTATACTAGTTATATATGAATCAAACCATTTTTAAAGTATTGTTCTTTTGGGAATTTGAATTAACCCAAAGATTGTAACTTGTGTAAATGAAATAGGGTTTTTCCGAAATAACACTGTTGTTTCTAAACGAAAATAAAATGCTTTCGTAGGAGAAATGAATTTCAAATTGTAATAAAGGGATTTCAAGTAAACTAAAATAGTTTTCCAAGTTATAGATGAATATTTGGAAACGAATTTTTTTTGTGAATATTTAGGAACGATTTGAAAGCTATAAGACAAGTCTTTGATTTAAAGATTTAATGAATTAATCCAATTGAAATGGAATTGTTTTGGAATACAAGAATGAATCTTTGTGAAACTGGGTGAACTTTGTCTTTTTGTTTAAAAAATTCGAAATGGTAATTGGTCTAAATCATTTGAAAGAAAATTTTGAATTATTAAACTGTGACTTAATTGAAATCCCATATCCATATGTTTTAAATGTTGCGTTCACTATTCGGGTTAGCCGGGAAAAGACCTTTGGGTCGTATAACCCATTCCGAATATGTGATGCATCGTTATGGATAGCATTTGAAGACCGATGGTGAAGACCGGGTATTTGCGAGAGCGATAGGATGACCTATCGATTGTCTCTGCATTGAGTCGCGCCGGTATAGAGACTCCCTAAGTGATGGGAAGTCCGATCGAGATTGTGAATACACGGATTGCAAGGACTTCTTTGGAAGTGCCTTCGGTTCTGTTCTAAATCCAGAACAGACTTGTATGGATTGTACGTCTGACATTACATTTTGAGATATAAAGCAGATTTCTTTCAAATACATTTCTATTGTTGGCGGAGAATTTATTCTCTTAGCTTAACACCCTTAGAAGTTATGTAGTTGAAGGTTATCAGCGATATATTCCCAACTTGGTAATGTGGCATGCTAAGTGTTGTTGATCATTTGTTGATCAAAGCGTGGCTTTTGTAAAAAGCGTAGCTTTGTGGACGAGACTTCGTCGAGCCTCACAAACCGGTAATGGTCGAAACAGGAATCATGGCAGTAAGGTTTCAGGGGTAGCTTCCCTAGGGTATGACCATTCCTTCTGGAAAGGGGTGGTATCATGGTATGGAGCCCAGATACTTACTCATGTGGATACACTATATCTATTACTGTGTGGTGTTGTTGGAATCGAGGCCTCGTATAAAGGTCCAAAAGGACCGGGGGTGGTATATCTGAGGTTTCTTACTCCATGGGAAAGGGGTAGCCGGCCTTGTTTGGCGGAGATCCATTTGGGATGCTCGGGGACGTCCTTCCAGAGGCGTTCCATTTCGGTATGGGAAGTTCTTTTGCCCGACCATTTGTTGGAAAATCCATTCATCCAATACGAGCCTTGTACGGTTTTAGTTGTATAACCTGCCATGGAATGTGGCGGTAACCTGCTATTGAACATGGTAGCTATAGTAGGCATAAGTGCGAAATGCCTATGCTGGCTAAGATTTATATCTTTATTTTCGAAATGTTTTCTTCACTATGCACTAGTAATAATACCAAATGTTTCTTTTTAATGCGTATGAAGCATCTTTGACTATCATAAGGAGAAATCTCCTCCGATTCTGCGTTTGCATTGTGTGTGTATGCGGGAGGCCTTATGGTAGTCTCATTTCTAAAAAGCATTGCGAATCTATTTTAAAATATTTCTTTGTTTGTTTTTAAAGATAAACTGTTTTTGTTGCTCACACCAGTCCCATGACTGATCCGGAGTTTATTGTTTCTTTCCTAAACTCTGGGTGCTCAAAATTTTTCTACATGAGCAGTCTAGAGTTGGGTTTTTTAGATAGTTAGGTTCAGTGAATTATCTGGAGCTAGTTCAATCTTTGGATGTGGACGAGACTTGCTTGTCTTTGCGTATCGTGATGTTGAAACGAGCTGTTGCTGCTGGAGTTCTCTTTTGAAGACTATCTTAGAGTTATATTGTTCCGCTGGTAGATGTTATCTATTTTCCTTTCCCGCTGCTATTTATGGTATCATATCTCTGACGTATATTGATATTCATTGTATCAAATATTGTATCAAAGCTGCATATCAATGTATTATTCTTTTATTTCACTGTGTTGTTTACTTGATTGTGTTATAAGCTCCAGCGACTCGGATTTGAACGGTCGAATCTACGGCATTCGAGTACGATATAAAGTATGGATGTCGATTTTCGAGCGCGAAAAATCCCTCTCGTTACATGTATACTATTCTTTGTTTATTACATCTTGTTTTGAATCATGCTTTGATACCAAGCTGTGACGCCGCACCCTAGATCCACATTAACAAAGAGAATTACATAGTAATTCTGTTTGCTAATGCAGAGAATAGGGCTGGTTAAGGGAGACCATCATAGTCTTGCATTAGATAAGAGCTAAGCATGTCAGTTTTGGCACTTATTTTTTTTTCTTTTTTTCCATTTCATCTCGAATGTTCGACATGCTTAATTCCTACCTAATACACTACTATTGTGGCTATAGGATCAATTCAGAAACAAAACATAATAACTATATCAATTACAAGTCATAGAACAGCAACACAGAGACGATACATATGAATACATACATCAAATGTAATACAACATGCCACTAGTGATACAACCACAATATATACATACATTCCCCACAAAGAATATATACATCACAAGTTCCCAGCAGGAAGATTATTATACAAAAACTATTCCATATCCCAAGTCGATGGTGAAGTCTAAAAGGTAAAGCAAGCTAAGAGTCCAACTACCTAACTTGCAACTTGGTCTGACCCGAGTAATAAATACATAGGTCAGGCTACCTAGAACTTGATATTAGTATAAGATAAGAGGAATATAAGTGCATAAGGGAATTCTTCCTTTAACTATAAAGGAAGGGTATAAGTATAGTATAATCTCAATGCATGGTATATGTTCACCAAGGGTTGTTGCATGGATAGGTTTAATTCAACATAAGAAATCCACATTTAATGGCATTCAACTCAAATGCAAGGAATCGTACAAAAGTCATAAGAGAAACTCATCAAAATTCCACTATGAATCTCATGGAACTCAAGATAGTGTTCAAATCTCATAAAAACGAAATCACCCTATATAACCTCTCATGTAGCACTAGGCTATCGATGTAACAAAATTATCTCAAAATGGTGAAACCGTATAAAACTCAAAAAACCCCGGATTGGCCAGATCCTTAATTACAAAGCTGAAGCAATGCAGCATATGCTAAACCCTTGACCAGTGCTATTTATAATTTAGGTACCTAACTCGTGGACACGAAGGTCATACTCATGGTGACCGAAGTCACATAACTCGTGGTGTCTGAAGTCATATAACTCATGTTGACCGAAGTCACATAACTCGTGGTGTCTGAAGTCACATAACTCATGGTGACCGAAGCCACATAACTCAGATGACATGAAGGTCTATAGCATTGGCATACTCATGGATGTGTCACAAACTCTCGAAAAGGAACCCAAAAAGTGTTAACGTGCGTCCCATATCGCACGTTCGCACTAAACGATTTACTAACCGCTAGTTAACTCCACATCATAAAAATAAAATCACAAATCCTAAAAATCTAAAAATACTCATATATCTTGCCTCATATCATCGGCAAGTGCAAATACATCTCATAATGGTTTCTCGTAAACCATAATTCCCGATAAGGGAAATCTCATTTCAACTCTCGCCTCGTCTCATCGTGGAGTAAAACAACATCAACAAGTGGTTCTCATCCATTATTACTCCTATAATAGGAGATCTCGAACGTCTCAACTCGCCAAATATTGGCCAACTCAGATAATTTCTATAATAGGAATTTTAAATCTCAAATATCAACTCAAAATACAATACTCAAGATGTTTCGATCATATAAGTCTAGAATTAACCGAAAAAGTAAACTCACGTGTCTCATACCACATGTTTTACTAAATCATTTAATTCTCTTTCTTATACGTCCGAAAAGTGCAAAAACATGCATTATTGTATAAAAATAATTTATTATTGAAAAAAAAACTATTTCGAAATCGTTTAGAAAATAACTTTTGAAATTCTCTTATTATAGATAATGTATAATATTAATAGCTTTAAATTAATTATAAATATTGTAAAATATTTATTTCGAAAGCTAAGTTTTTTTGAAAACGGTTTAGAAAGGACGTGCAAAGAAACAACAAAAATCAACAAAAATTCAATAAGATTATTCATAAAATCGTCATTCGAAAATCTCCTAAAAACTCACCAATCCAAAAAATAGATAAGTGGTAATATTGGCTCTTCCATCTTAGGATCAAGCCGATCAAAAACATCATCGAAAAAAAATTAACGTAAAACAATTCAAATGTTCAACCGGAGCAAAACATGCTCCGATTCAAAGTTACAAGCAAATTTTAAACTAGTTACAAAGGCTTAAAAGCCTTGAAATTCTACAGGCATAGAGTTCAACAACTCTACTTTAAACAAAAAAGAATGGATACAATCAGATAAGAAATGAAAGAGATATGATCTTCCAAAGTTGGACTTGCAGCCAGATTTCACAATCAATGGCTGGAGCAAAACATGCTTCAATTCAAAGTTTGACGACACGTTTTTATAGGCTACAAAGGTCAGAATGAACTGAACTTAACATGCATAAAGCTCAACAATTATACTTTAAACTGCAAAAAGAATCACGAAATTTAAACATGGTATGAGGAAGTTATAAGGTCTCAAAGTGAACCGAAGCAGTGTTTTCACTGTAAAAATCTAGACAAAAACATGCTCCAAATCAAAGTTCGACAGCATATTTCTATAAGCTACATAGGTCAAGGTGATCTAAAATTTAGTATGCATAATGTTTAACACTCATACTTCAAACTGAAAAAAGTATCACAAAATTTTAAAAACTATACGAAAGTTATGATGTCTCAAAGTTGAACCCAGACAGTGTTTTCACTGTAAAAATCTGGGCAAAAACATGCTCCGAATCAAAGTTCGGCAGCATATTTCTATAAGCTACATAAGTCAAATGACATGTAGTTTTGTATGCGGAATCTACAAAACATGATCTACAAAACAAAAAAAATTCGACAACATTTCATTGCCGGAATAGAAAACTATGACTGCACAAAGTTGCAACTAAAGACTGTTTACACAATCAAAATAGTTCAAAAACGAATTTTTTAGCAAATTTTTGATTTCAACTTGTGATTTTTGGAATTGCATAAGCTAGATTTTGTGAGATTGATACTCACCTTTCAAACTACCTGAGCTTCAAGATCAAATTGGTGAAAAGAGGCGAGCTTTTACTTGAAAGATGCTTCAACAACCTAGAAATTGAGTTTTCAAAGACATGCAAGAACAAAATAGAAGAGTTATACACAATTTCATATCTAATTCATGGGTTTTGTTGAAATTTTTATAGTATTGGTTTGGATTACCTTTTCTTATCTTTTTTGGTTGATTAACACTTGAATTTTCAGCAAAACTTGGAGAAAGTTGAATTTAACAAGAAATGGCCATGGGTTTTCTTTTTACTGTACTTGTTTTTTTAGAAGAAAAAATGAATGAGTAAAGAGGAAAACAAATGTACAGGTTATTTTTCCTCCTTCCTGAGGCTTCTAGAATGGGTTTAGGATCTAAACCATTTACCCATTAAGCCCAACAACAATACTTAGTGAAATTTACTAAATAAATGCACACATTTCACCTATTTACAATATAAACACATATTTTCTTATTTTGAAGCCAAGTTAAATTTATACGCAAAAGTGTATGTAAACAAAAATTGTTTCTCAGCAAAATAAAATTTATATTAACAATAAAAGGTTATTTTTATCAATAAAACTTTATTTTTGACAATATTACACTATTTACACTATTTTAATACAAAAACACTACTTTATCATAACAAGGTCCATAGAAATTACTTTCCTGTCAAATATATTACAACAAATCATTTTAACTTTATTAAACAAAAAATATTATCTTTAAACAATAGTTCATGCATTTACACTTACAAAACACATAAATATACAAATTCCTCTTTCAAAATCAATAAAAGCTTCGATATAAGTAATAACTTATAACACTATTGCATAACTCAAATAAAAATCAAAAATCGATCATTTTATTCTCAAACTTAACAAAATAAATCTTTAAAACTTTATTTACACTATGAATATTTTTTCCAACCATTAAAAGTTGATATAAACCACTCAATTGATTTATTAACTTAAAGTTGACAAAAACCAATATTTATTCTCAGGTCACATTGTTTATTCCAAATAAACAACTTTAATAAAAATTCTTCTTCTCAAATTTATTTGATTCTTAATATAAAAATTATAACTACGCTATAATTCAATATTACAGATAATCACTAATGTCAGGGTTGTTACAGAGAGTATGCCAATAAGTGACCCCGGTAACCAAATATCGTTTTACACACTGGTTGGCACTTCCATATTTCGAAAATAATTCATACTTGATATCAAAATATCATATTCGCTTCAAAATCAAAACCATTTCGAAGTCATACTTATTTCAAAAATCATATTCAGATCAATAAGTCATTTTACTTAAAAATATCATTTCACTCTAATATCTCGATTTCGCTTCCAAAATTGTTTCGAATTTCAATTTAGGTTATAGCTTCATTTTAATCCATTTCGCATTTAAATCCGAGATTTAAATATAGGTATTCCACCCTTTGACTAGTTTGAAATTTTAAGAAAATGGTTTGAATAGTTTTAAAATAGCTCAAATAGTTAAAAAATAGTTTAACAGAAAATAGTTTGAGCATTAAAAATGGTTTATATAGTAAAATAGTTTGAAAAATTAAAATAATTTGAATATTTAAAGAACAAATATTTTAAACCTTTTATACTAAAACAATTCATTTAAAAATAGTTTCAAAGTCAAACCAGTTCACTTTCCAAATTTTTCAATTCAAATCAGTTCCAATTTCCAATCTAGTTTAATCAATTCAATTCAATTTCAAGTCAAACTTTTACATCGATTCCAAACTAATTTCAATTCAAATTTCAAATTAATTCAATTCAAATTCCAAATTAATTTAAATTCCAGTTTCAAATTAATCCCAAATCCAATTCCATATTAATTTAAATTTCAACTTCAGATTAATTTCAACTCCAATTCCAAATTTCGACCATTTCGATTTATATCAATTCCGAGTTCAGTTTTTAAAATATAGATTCAAAACACGTAAATCAAATTTTCTTTTAATATCCATTTTAAAATCCAAATCCTCAAATATAAACAAATTTCGAGCTCAATTCCGAAATATCGTTTTATATCACTTTTACTTAGCAATACCTAAAGTTTGAATAAAAGTCCAATCTTTTAAAATAAATCAAAATTCACATCATATTTCGATTATAACTTTAAAATCTCAACTTCAATTATTTAAACAATTCATTTACCAATTTAAATTTCCACATTTCGAGCTATAGTTCAAAAATATCTGATTTCCACGATTTTGATTTTTATTTCTTAAAACTAAATCTTTAAATAATTTCAAATCAAAATTTTAAAATCATTTAATTTAACACGTCCAGTATCCGTATATAATTCTCTATTGTAACAACCTTGGTTTTTAAGATTACCTGTTAATATTAAATTATAAAGGTAGTTATAATTTAATATTGTAAATAAAAATGAAATTGGAAATTTTAATTGTTTATTTGGAATAAACAATGAATTTTGAAAATAAAATGAGAAAAATAAAGTTTGGAACTTTATTTTATTTATTTAGGTTAACACTAAATGGAAAATGGGCTTTAGATAATGAAAAAATGATTTTATTACAGAGAAATTGAAATAATTATATTAATTATTGCCCATTTATTTCTTTTAATAATTTTTAAGAGGAGTAATTTATTTTTAAAGATGGTTTATTTAAAATAAAAGATGGAAATTGGTATAAAATACATTTTGGCTTTAAATTAAGTTTTGAAATGGTTTGGAATATTTTTCTAAGTAAGAAAATGATTTCTGTGAAATTTTAGAAGTAAAATATTGAGTATTATTCATTTATTCAAGTAAATAGTGTAATTTTGTTAAATAAAGGATTTTAATAATAAAAATAATTTAAAAATAAAAGTTTATCTTTTTATATGGTAGAAACATTTCATTTTATAAATATACAAGTTTTCATATTTTTCTTGTGTAATACTTGAGAGAAAATGCCTTTTGTTTTTGTGTATATGTGATATATGCACATTTTTAGTTAAGGGTTTTTAATTAAACCTTAGGGTTACTTATTAAATCTTTTTTTTTGGGTTCAAAGGCCTATTGGACAAGTAATAGCATGTAGTTAGGAAGTAAGAAACATTATCTCATTCCCTGTACGTACAGAATTGAATTTCACCTTCTTCCTCTTCAACCAGTAAAAAAACTCCTCTTCCTTCAAACTAAGCTTTCAAACTCAAATCTATTTCAAACAAGTTGTTGTTTTATCAGTTTAGAGTGAAACTAAAAGGTAATATCATTCAAAAACCTTATTATCCCATTAAAATCTTGTTTTTAGAAGATTTGGCTGTTAATTTCTTCCTTTCATGTTGCATGTGTTTGCCTTGAGTTCTAGCAGGTTAAGAGAAGCTCCTTCTTCTCAAAAGCAAGCAACTTTCCTATGATTCTCCGAATTTTCTTTTTAATATTGTCATCTCACATTTCTAGCTAAAATTAGCCTGCTAATGCAAAGATCCGAAAGAAAATAGCTTCTGTATGCTTATATCTTTCTATGAGATGTTTTATTGAATTTATTGTTTCTGGTTGCCACTTTAAGTGGCCATAACTCTTTGATTTCACTCAAATTGTTGATGAATCTTTTTTGGAGTGTTGTTTATATGTTAAACTATGTGTATGTCAATTTTCATCCAAAAATTCCATCGTTTGATATGTTAGAATGACCTTGGAAAACAATACAAGGTTGGAAAACAACCTGGAGAAGAGTCCGTAGCCTGGGTCGATAGGGAGGTCGACCTAGCACCTTCCAAGTCGACCAGGCGGTCAACCTGGTTGTCAACCTAACCACTGGGCTGGGTCGACCCATTGTCGGCCCAAGCACGAGTAGTTTGGCCTTTGTTCTTTTGATTTACGACTTGTTTTTTAGATTGTTTTCCTTCCTATCTTGCTTGATTTTGATGATGGTTATGTGATATTTTGAAGTGCTATGATGCCTATTGTAACAACCCGAAATTTAACCATAATAAATAATTCGTTGATTAACTAAATAATAAAATAACTTTGTGAAATTATCAGAATTGAGCACCGGGAGTTGCAACATTGTGTCCGTGGTAACTTTCTTGTAAATTCCATATATAGAACATCATGAACGAGTTACAAAATAATCAAGAATCCAAAAATATATATGTATGTATGTATGTATGTATGTATGTATGTATGTATGTATGTATGTACGTACGTACGTACGTATGTATGTATGTATGTATGTATGCATGCATGCATGTATGGGGAGGTCAACCTAGAGGTCGACCATCCCACTGCCTAGGTCGAGCGGCTAGTCGACCTAGCATAGTGGTCGGTCGACCCTAGGGTCGACCTTCCTCAAGTGAATGAAGAAGGATTCGTTCCTTCGTTCCAGTAGCTAGCGAACACATCACTTTCATTCCTTTGGCTCATCTGGTACATTCGTGCTTCCATCCGATGGCTCCTATTCAGCCTATGACGTGGTTGCATCCTATTCAATCTCCAAATCCAATGGTTTGAGATCCACTTCTACCCCTATAAATAAGGCCCTAGGCCTGACACTTTTTCTCATTTTAGATTTTCTTCGCTTGGGTTTACCTTTTCAGGAAGGAAGCAAAAAGGAATAATTTACCAAGGAGTGAATCTTTTTAATAAAAATATTTCTATACCCACAAGAGGATCAGGGAAGACCTAAGGAAGAGCTAACGACCACAGGTGAGTGATTATAATTATTTTAAAGATTTCTTTAAGTGATTTAAAATAATAGGGTTTCCAATAGTTGTAGTCTTACTATGATTTTTGTAATAACCTTTTAAGTAGTTTATTTATAGTTTTTACAATTATTTTCAGTCTATTTCCTTTCGGCTTTTCTTTTCGATAATTTTAGTTTATTTCTGTTAATTATAGCTTTTCCATTTATTTACAGTTTATATACTATTGTTTATACATTATTTACATCTTCTTTCTACACTATGGATTTTCTTCTGTTTTCAGTTTTCCTTTATTCATCCTTCTTCTTTGGGTATGGATTAGAATAGGATTAACGCGAATATGGACTAAATTGTAAGAAAACTGAAATAATGGAATATAAGATGTAAATTACAAAGACTGTGATATAAATGGAATCGGACTGAAATTATGCCTAATTGGATTGAAATTATGCCCGATTATGACGTTATTTGGAGTGAATTAAAAAGATTACCTAGTTATAACTTAGAATTATAATTAAAAAGAGTAAAAGATGAAAGAAGATTATTTTCACACTTAGACCTTGGGTTGAGTAATAAGCATGGTTATAACATAGGTTATAATAAAAAAAGAATAGAATAAGGCTTATTTCAAGACTTAGGATAAATTAATAAGCAAAGATTGTAGGGATAAATTGTTGAGGCTTATTTAAAATAATTTATCTAAGTTTATAAGGAAAGATGAAAGTAGGACCTGTACCAAATAGCATTCCCTATTAGACAAAATGGTGGTCCAACATTAGCCTGAAGTGAGATAAGGGCACGCTTATGCTAAGAATGGTAGTAATTAGTCAAGTAGAAGTCCAAATCACGGGGGATTTGGGCAAGGGGCACAACTAGGTATTGTTTTGGATGACGGGCCAGTACCACTGTGGACACACGGTGATCTCCTATTAGCCTAAAGTGAGATGATGGACACGCATATGTTGGAGTTTGAGGCAATAAGAAGACCCAATAGGTGGAGCAAATGGTAGCATGGGCATGGTGGCAGTTACACGTGCGACTTCCATTTGGGTGCTCAGTAATAGCTATAAGTTCCAAGCGCTTAGTATGGATGTCTTTCATAGACATTATTGCCTTCTGTGTAGGGAGGTATATATGTTGTCTGGTCCGCAGTAACATTATGTATAGGGAGTTATATATAGTATCTGGTCCACGGTAAATAAATGTCTTCTTTGTAGGGAGCTATACATGTCGTCTGGTCCACAATAACATTCTGTTTAGAGAGTTATATAGCAGCTAGTCTGTAGAAAGGTACTATAGAGTAGCAGACCGATCAAAAAGTGTAGGATTAGGGTTACATCCTAATTACCAAATTAGGAATTCAACCTAATCAAAGCAGAAACCAAGGACAAGTGAAAACAATCAAAATTAAACTATCTTATAAATTGAGCAATATTTAATCGTGCTTATTTCTAGTTTATTTCTTTCCTACTCCCTTTTTTATCCTAATTCATGCTAGAACTGTTATACGGTCCATTATCTTTACTTTGCTTAAAGATTCTAGTAACTACTATCATTCACTAGACTTTTAGTGTGACTCACTCCTCTATTTCCCCTTTCTCCCCGTAGGAAATCAGGGGGAAGGATAGTATACCGCAGCTTCGTGAAGGCTTATTGGAGATTCTACCGTGTATTTCTTTCCTTCAATTCCAGTTTTTAGTTCTTTTGCTGAATTGGTATTTTGAAAGGATGCATTGTACTCTGATATTATTTTAGACTTTGGGTTTTTGGATTTCACAAGAATTATATGGGTATTTTGTCATATTGTGTGTTCAATATTTAGTGGCTTATTTTTATCATCTTATATTATGGAATTTGATTTTTAGCAAAATACTATAATTGTTTCCGCTGTGTTATTATTATTATTGTTATTATTATCTAGTTTTTGTCTTGTGAATCTTAGTCTCTGCTAGTTTTAGTTATACCTACAACGCACTATATCTTTTAGTATGTCCTTTTGGGTATACTAAAGGGTCTGGGTGTTTCTTTTAGTATCAGAGCCTAAGGTTACAGGATTCAAGAAAACTTGTTTTAAAAATGAAGTATTTTTCCAAAAGCAACCTATTTTTAAGTAGCATATCTTCAAATTAGAAGTATTTTTCAGAAAGAAACTCTTATTATAGAAGTATTTTTTTCAAGTATAAAAGATTTTTTATAAATATTCGCTCAAAGTCCAGTTCAGCCTTCTTTCGATTCTTTTAAGCCTAATTCTCCTTCTCTTTTCATAGTACGGCTGACTGGTTCCGTAGAGCTGTGGTACTAGAGGTGCATGTGCAAGCGCCCAATACAACATCGGTAGGTAGATATCCCTTTAATCCATATACACCAGTCGATTTTTCTAAGCTATGCAAGAACTTCGCTAGTCTATGAGGTCGAAGATTTCCGAAATAGAGGATTTTGAGGAGGCACGGGCTAGGTTGGAGGTTATGGAGCAAAGGTTTAGGATGTTAGATTTGGAGGACCTCAGAAGTGAATCAACAAAAGTGGGAAACGTAAGCATTATAGAATGACTTGTCATTACGCAAAAGACTGTAAGAAGGCAGAAATGAAGGGAAGGTGTTTCAATTGTAGACAACTTGGTCATTTTAGTAAGTTTTGTCCTTAGAAGATGGGGAAGGGAGCGAGTGCACCTGCAGTGCAGATTTAGGCTTTGGATGTAACACCTTCCAGCAGCGGACCGGATCGAGGTAAGAAAATTTGGTTTCTAGTTCTAATTTTTCCATTCAGTCTCCTTTTGATCCCAGAGCATCACACTCTTTCATCTATAGTTCTTTGGTAGATTGTTTTTGCTTGGACATCCTTTTAGCAGTTGATCCCATTGTTGTATCAAATCCTATGGAAGGATCCACACTCTTGTTTATGATTTGTAGGGGTTTGAAAATTTATATCCTAAGCGTAGAATTTGACTATGATGCCTATATTTTGGGATTTTCGGGGTATGTGATAATTTTGGGAATGGATTGGCTATCCACATATGGAGCTATATTAGATTGCAAGAGGAGAGTCATTAAACTAAAGACATGCATCAATAGGACTCTTAAGATTCCTTACGACCCACAAGGGCCAGTTATATTGAGCTTTTTTAGTCCCTCGATTCATCATCATTGAAGTTAGATTCGGTTCTTGTTGTCATAGATTTTTCTAGACATCTTTGAGGAGGTTAGGGGACTACCCCCCTCCCCCCCAAGAGAGAGATTGACTTTAAGATTTATTTTGCTACCCAGTAGCATTACCCGTAGGGCATATGGCGCCTAGGGAAAGGAAGGGATTAAGCAAGCAGATTCATGAGCTTTGGAAAAAGGTTTCATAAGAAGAAACATAGTGAAATAGGGAGCGCCGGTCATCTTTGCTACCAAAGCAGGTGGTTCTCTTCGACTTTGCTTAGACTATAGAGAATTGAATAAGCTCACGAAGAAGGACCATTATCCACTCTTTAGATAGATGATCTTTTCAACTAGTTAGTTGGCTCTTCAACATTTTGTCAGCTTGGTCTAGCCATTGGATTTCATCAGCTTAGGATCGCTGATGATAGCATTGATAAGATCGCATTTAGGACCCACGATGGATTCTCTGAGCAGTTGGTTAGGCCTTTTGGGCTAACCAATGCCCCAACCTATCTTTTTGATTTGGTGAGCCATGTTTCTAGATACATCCTAAAATATAGTTCGTGGTGGTATTCGTGGTCGACATTTTGGCGTTTTCCAAGAAGTATGGGAGAGCATGTTATTCATCTAATAAAGGTTCTTTGTATACTTCGTGTTCATCAGCTGAAGACAGAGTTCTTGAAGTATCACTATTGAAGTGCGGTTATTAGGGTGTAGAGAATGTCTACACATGGTGGAGATTTAAGAAACGATTTTGTACATTTAGTATTCAGATTACGGAAATCCAAAGAGAGGTAGGAAAAGGTTAGAGATGTACAATAAAATTCAGTAGATATGCAAAGAAGAAAGTCCTTATGCAGATAATTGCAGAAATTATAATTATCTCAAACAAGTGGATTTGAGGACGATGCCTTAGAATAGATATGAGTATATAAGAGGAATAGGGGTAGAAGTCTTTAGTTTAAGAAAAGTACTCCTAGATTAGGAAGGACAAAATCCACTTTATGCCAAGCCCAATAAAATGAAAATTTTGAACTTAAAAAGTTGAAAAAATGTAATTGTTAGAATTGAAAATTTTCATTATTAATATTTTCTTTTAGAAAATAAATATGGGGTTTTTGAAGAATGATATGAAATTTAAGTTAGTTTTATGTAATGAAAAATTAGAATTCTTTTTGAAGTATTATGGAGCATATGTGTATGTATGTATGTATGTATGTATGTGTGTGTGTGTGTGTGTGTGTGTATATAACTCACTAGTTTCATCGTAAGTAAACAAAGATTTTAAACGTAAAAACCTAGAGCATATCAAGTACCAAAAACATAATTACACCTTTTATTATTGTAATAAATGTTTCCATGAAAAATAAGTGGAGCATGGGCTATAACGCTATTTTTATAGTAAGTGACTCTCAAGATAATATGTTTACATAGGTATATGAGATTTATTGGTATTTATTTAATTGAATCCATACACTTGTATTTTTTAGGTTGTAGTAACGACGTTTTACGCCACATCCGTTCTAACCCAAAAAAATGGTTTGTAAAGTACACTTATTATCTTTAATTGAGTATAAGAAAGTGTTTTTGCAGTTATAGAAATATTAAAACAGTTTTGAAGATGAGATTTTCTAAAAGGAAAATGTGTAAGTTAGATATTATAAAATATTTATCATGAAAGAATATAAATTCAACGTACTTTAATCTATTGGAATGAAAAGAGTAATGGTATAACTTTCTATGAAACCAATAAAAATGTTTTGTGCAAGTTACAAGGGAATACATGGAAGAGATATACAAGTTATGAAAATCACCATATTTGTATAGCCTATTTCGAGAAATATAAAATAAGTTCCTTATAATTTCACGTAAACATGAAATTCTCTTTTAAAAAGGTTCATAGAAGATTTCTGCATCAATAATTTATCATTTGACAAACAGTTCCAATATATAAAGGTATGAGACCATAAGGTATAATAAGAAGATATTTTGGAAACACGTAAAAAAAAGTTTAAAGATATTTTAGATAAAAGTGGTTTGATGAAAAAGTAAATAAGTTTTTGGAAATGGAAAACTTAATAAAAGTAGAATTTTTTAAAAGAAAAGGAGGATAAGTTTTTGACTTAGAATTTGAAGATTCTCCCCTCCAAGTTGGGAAATAGTGTCAAGTAACCAAGTATTTTTGAATTTAATAGAAACTAAAAAATAGTGTTGTTTCAAGATAAAGATTATGGGATTTGGTGTTTTCAAAATTTAGAAGTCTTAGTTTTTGGAACCATAAAAACCCAACCAAACTCTTATAAATATGGAGTATAGGGAAATCAATTCCTAGGTGTAGTGGAAAAAGTGTGAGACCATGTAGGGGATATCCGTGATTACTTTTGGAAGTAATAATAGAGTTTCCATAAAGTATATAGGACCCTAGCAAGAGCCTAGGAATGTTGATTCATGTGTGCTGACTAAAGAAGACAGCAAAGTTAAATGAGTAAGGTAGTAAGACACGCATGGTTGAGAATGAGTATTATTAATTTTGGAAGAACTTGGGAAAAGCATCATTCTTTAGTGGAATTCATTTGGTGGTAGTTTTCAAGCTAGCATTGGAATGACACCTTTTGAAACTCTTTCTGGAAACACCGTATAAGACGTCTTCATGTTGGTTGGAGTCTACGAAAAGGTTGCTTCTTGATTCTGACATGGTTAGAGAGATTTTGAAGAAGACTAATTTAATTAGGAGAAAATTTGTATCTCATATCCATGTCTCTTTGGTAATATGTTTTAGAATTTCCTTTTTCCATCTTTAGTTTTGAATAAGTTATTTTCTTTATTATCCTTTAGGAGGGTAGAACTTAGGATTAACCTATGGATGGTAGGATTTGATGTACACATGTTAATAGAACATGTTATGAATGATGTATGCTAGTGATTGCAAGTGTTTGCTAGTGGATGCCAATGGATGCATATAGGTACACTAGGCACTATTATTCCTTAGGGATCAGCCTAATTAGGACACTAGAGCATACGCATATGGATGTGTATGCATTTTTAGTTTAAATCTATGGTTTCTACAAATGGATGTTTACCACATGATTGTTGAATTTGGATGATGTTTGTAGCACACATATAGAATTATCAGGTATCATTAGGAAATTTTCACATTCATTTGGATACATGGTATGGACACGATTGCATAAAAGGTTAACTGAATCAGTGGACCGCCGAATCTTTTGCATTAATTACGGCATTTACACTACACTAATTGCATAAGTATCATAGATTGCATTAGAAAGACTTAAGGACAATGGATGAATGGTTGATGATAGATAGTTCGTTGTAGAATTGGATGAAAACATATAGTACATTCTTTTATCCTTAGAGATTTCATGGACGAAATCCTTAAGGAGGGGAGAATGCGACAACCCAAAATTTAACCTGTAAAAATTAATTTTTTAATTAACTAAATAACAAAATAAATTTATGAAATTATCGGAATTGAGCCACGAGAGTTGCACCATTGTATCCGTGGTGATTTTCTAGTCAATTTCCATATATAGCACGTCAGAATCCGAGCTAATTTGAACGAGTTACAAAATAATCAAGAATCCAATATATATATGTGGGGGGGGGGAGGTCGAACGACCAGTCGACCTGGCATAGTGGGCGGTTGACCCTAAGGTCGACCTGCCTCAAGTGAATGAACAAAGGATTCGTTCCTTCATTCTAGTAGCTAGCAAACACGTCATTTTCGTTCCTTTGGCTCATCTGGTCCCTTCGTGCTTCCATCCGATCGCTCATATTCAGCCTATGACGTGGTTACATCCTATTCAATCTCCAAATCCAATGGTCTGAGATCCAATTCTACTTCTATAAATAAGACCCTAGGCCTAACACTTTTTCCCATTCTAAATTTTCTCCGCTTGGGTTCACCTTTTCAGGAAGGAACCTAAAATGAATAATTTTCCAAGGAGAGAATCTTTTTAATAAAAATATTTTAATACCCTTAAGTGGATCCGGGAAGACCTAAGGAAGAGCTAAGGATCGCAGGTGAGTGATTGTTATTATTTTACAGATTTCTTTAAGTGATTTAAAATAATAGGGTTTCCAATAGTTGTAGGCTTACTACGATTTTTGGAATTACCTTTTTAGTAGTTTATTTACAATTTTTAGAATTATTTTCTGTCTATTTCTTTTCATCTATTCTTTTCAGTAATTTTAGTTTATTTCTATTAATTATAGCTTTTCCGTTAATTTACATTTTATTTATAGTATTTTAGTTATTTACTATTATTTATACTTTATTTACATCTTTCTACACTTTGAATTTTCTTCTATTTTCAGTCTCTTTCATTCCTCCTTCTTCTTCGCGTATGGATTAGAATACGCTTAATGCGAATATGGACTAAGTTGTAAGAAAACTAAAATAATGGAATATAAAACGTAAATTACAAAGACTGTAATATAATTGGAATTGGACTGAAATTATGCCTAATTATGACGATAATTGGACTGAATTAAAAAGATTGGCCTAGTTATAACTTAGAATTATAATTAAAAAGAGTAAAAGATGAAAGAATCTTAATTTCACACTTAGAACTTGGGGTAAATAATAAGCAAGGCTATAACGTAGGTTATAATAAGAAAAAAAATAGAATAAGGCTTATTTCAAGAGTTAGGATAAATTAATAAGCAAAGATAGTAGAGATAAATTGTAAAGGCTTATTTAAAATAATTTATCTAAGTTAGTAAGCAAAGATGAAAGTAGGAACTGTACCAAATAGCATTCCTTATTAGACAAAATGGTGGTCCCACATTAGCCTGAAGTGAGATAATGGCACGCTTATGCTAAGAATGGTAGTAATTGGTCAAGTAGAAGTCCAAATCATAAGGGATTTGGACAAGGGGCGCAACTAGATATTGTTTTGGATGACGGGCCAGTGCCACTATCGACACACGGTGATCTTATATTAGCCTAAAGTGAGATGAGGGGCACACATATGTTGGAGTTTGAGGTAATAAGAAGACCCAATAGGCGGAGAAAAAGGTAGC
Organism: Allium cepa; assembly: GCA_030765085.1. Lineage (NCBI taxonomy): Eukaryota > Viridiplantae > Streptophyta > Magnoliopsida > Asparagales > Amaryllidaceae > Allium > Allium cepa. Next base: position 563,745,970 of record CM060938.1, read on the forward strand.
ATGGGCATGGTGGTAGTCATGAATGCGACTTCCATTCTGGTGCTCGGTAATAGCTATAAGTTCCAAGCGCTTAGTATGGATGTCTTTCATAGACACCATTGCCTTCTATGTAGGGAGGTATATATGTAGTCTGGTCCATAATAACATTTTGTATAGGGAGTTATATATAGTATCTTGTCCACAGTAAATAAATGTCTTCTATGTAGGGAGCTATATATGTCGTCTGGTCCACAGTAATATTCTGTGGAGGGAGTTATATAGCAGCTGGTCCGTAGAAAGGTACTATAGAGTAGCAGACTGATCAAAAATGGTAGGATTAAGGTGCATCCTAATTACAGGATTAAGAATTCAGCCTAATCAAAGCAGAAATCAAGGAAAAGTGAAAACAATCAAAATTAACTTATCTTATAAATTGAGCAATATTTGATTTTGCTTATTTCCAGTTTATTTCTTTCCTACTCCCTTTGTTATCCTTATTCATGCTAGAACAGTATTTATTGGATATGTCGATCCACTTGAGGTAGAAAAAAATATAGAGCATTTATTGACGTATTCAATAGAAATATAAGACATGGCTAGAGATGGTCGCTCCTAACAAGCCCTATTCTCCGCATTAGCAGACGGTATTACCCAGTATTACTCTTTGTTAATGTGGGACTCCGGGTGGGGCGTTACATCTATCCAATGGCCAAGTGAATTACTTATTTCAGTTTAATCCCAAGGATGGATTTATATCATTTCAATCAAATAAATGTCATAAGTATATATCATTTCAACCTATTTCTTAATTAATTTGAAATAATTCAAGTAATAATTATATACTGCCAAATGATATTCAAGGTGATAGCGGGATATATATAAATAAATAACATTCAATCATTCAAACATCAACCAATTTTCATCCATCACAATCAATCATCCAAACAATCAATAATTCACAATAATTAACAAATTTTCAATAATTGGGAATTTTTTCTAGAAGTTTAATTCTAATTAAATTTAACCATCAATTCAAATTCTATCAATTAACTCAGATGTCAATTTAAATATCAATTATATTTATAAATCAACAAGCAATAAACTTAAATCACTACGCGAGATAAATTTTACTAACCAAAAAAATTAGTAAAACGTGAGCGTATAAGACACTCGCCTTTTTATTTGAAACTGAAAATATCTTCAGCTTTAAATAAATGCCAATCCAGATTCATATCGTAGATGACACAAATATGATTCCACTGCACTGCTTGTGAATTAGTTTACCATCCATAGAAGAAAAAAATCAGCAACATACCTCTAGAACTGCTAACAGAAAGAGCAATCAAATCTTCCGATGGATCTACTCAATCGCACTAACTCTAGCGCCATCGTCATCCAAATAAAGAGACGGTCTAAACTCGACTAAAGTAGAAGGCAGGTCCCATCCCAACATAAGAACTATGGATTTCAAAGAGGTTGTGATCGCCATCCCACCGCCGCCTCGACCCTCGTACACCAGCATGCATCCACAAATCAAAGAAAGCAGTCTAACACTCTCCCCTCCAGAACCCTAAACCGCAATTTCGGGCCTCTGCTCGAACCTTGACTGGTGCCAACGTCCTCCACGTGCGCGTCTTCCCTGATCGACCGTCGCGCAAGTCTTATTTTTCTTTTTCTCTTCGATCATTTTTTTTTTCCGGCTTTTGTTGATTTCATATTTCTAGGATCAAGATTTGAAATAAAAAGAAAAGAGAAGGAGTATGTGATAAAAGATAGTGGGCCGAGACGTGTACGAAATGGAAAAATAGAAATTGTATATTATTATATTACAGTATATCTGACTTGCACGTCCTAAATTCTCAAGCTCCAAACGAAGCGTGCCGCTTGGCGTTTATAATGTTTTATCCTCATTCCAAACACAACGGAACTAGTCTCGAGGCTTAATTTAATTGTATGTAGAAGATAGCTTTTCAAAATCAATTTATTTAATTATTTTCTGAAATTAAATACTACGCGTTTCAAGCTCGTACGGCCAAACGATAAGTCTAATCGATATGAAACTTTAAATCCTAAAATAATTCATTATTACGGATCTGATGAAACTGGTTTCATCGAAATCCAAGATAGTGGCAAAATGGCTATTTTTACTCATTAATTAATATATCAAACTTTCAAATTCTAATTATTCACATTAAATCAAAATTTGAAAGTAAATGATCTTCGTTCATATTTATATAAAATTTAAATCAATTTTCAATGCCATTTTCATTCACATTAAATCCAAAATTCCATTATTTAAATAGTTTCTAATGTTAAATTTAAACAATTTAATTATCCAATACTAAAATCCCATGAATTTTAGTTATCAAAATTTCGTTTAATTTCAACTGAATAAGTTAACATTTATTATTCAATCCAACTATTGATTATAAATACATTCAATAATATAATCCCATTTCAAAATTATTATTGCCAGAATCATCGGAATTGGTTTCCCAAAATTTTATCCAACTCAAATCCAATAATTTACAGTAATAGGTCATTAAATTTTACTCTAACCATACTTATCCAATAATTTTATCAAATCTTAGAATTTGAAATAGTTAAAAATATAGGTCGTTACATGATGCTCTCCTAATGTTGGGCAATGTATTGCTCATAGCTGTTGGGGGCACCAATGGGATACGTGCTGATAGTTGTTGGATAACTATGAAATAATTCACTTGATAGTTTTCTTTTGGTTAATATAACTATGGACAAACAAAAAATATCGTTGTGACAATATTATACAATTTCCTCGACTTAAGATTACTGTCAAGCTTAAATGTGGAAACTCCGCTTTGACTGTAGTTAAATCGTCGCACTATATCCATAGAAAGGCTGTAGGTGGGTTAAGTGGAAGCATTGAAAGTAAAATACTATTCAAGATAGAATTCATCTCCTTATTATATGGGGTTAGCATCACGGTCACCTGAAGTCAACTCAAAATAAGAGTCTCTGCTAGAGCAGTTCGGTTAATAATAATTGTTATTATTGAACCAAGGATTCTATGTTCGGACAATAAAGTTGAATATGGATGATATTAGAATTTTGACCATTGCCGAAAGCTATAAGTCTTAATGTGATATAGTTTTGACGAAGAGAATTGGTATTAATAATTATCATCACTGGGTAATGCTTATAAAAATGGATTTCGCAAATGTAAGTAAGCAAAAAACTTAGCCATAATATCACACTATCTACTAAGCGGTGTGAATGTTAATATTTGAATTGTTCGATATTAATCGCTGAACGAATTTGCACCTAAAAGTCACATAACTGAAACATTGAATACTTCTGATTACCACCTGATTTAATTAACTATAATCGTTATAAAGTAATTAAATTAACTAATATTAGTGAAATTATAATTATAAAATTTTATTTAATTTTTTTAGATCAATATTAAATAGTATAATGAACTAGATTTTTGACCCTCGAAAATCGACACTAATACATCATCAGTATTCAGGTGCCGCAAATCCAAATGCTGGAAACCCGATCATTAAGGATAAAAAGAAAATAAGATAGAAAAAAAAATCTCACACAAATGGAATAACATATATTATTTCAACAATAATCATACAGTGGAAATTTTGAATATAATATTAGAGTCTAACATAGATTCAGCCTGGACAGGTATAAACCCTCTGTCCTTACATATGCTAAAAAATAAGAACAAATGCAATAGATGCAGCGGATAATAGAATACATTCATATGTAGATGAATAACTCCAAATCTCCTCTAGAAACACCAAGCATCTTCAACTAAATCTGTAACTACTCGGATCTGACACGAGTATTAAAAACACCCAGATCAGGTTTGATAAACAAGCGTGAGATACCCGAGTTATAGATCGATGCCAGTTAAAAACCATTCAAAAAAGAGGTATCTCATAAGACTACGCCCACACAAAAATACAGACGGAATTTTACCTTATGATAACTAAACACTTTAATACCAAAATAATTTGACATTATATCTAATGACATTCCTTTGAAAACACTTTTCAAATAATATATCAAAGATAGCCTAAATTATTACATTAATTAAACGAGACGGCTTATAGTTACTTTATTAAAGTAGGTTTTACAATCAAAACCGTAAAGGCAACGTATTAGAATTGGATTTCCAACATGGTAGGGAACTAGTGACTACTCAGATCCGAAAGTCCATGTATAACAATCCTAGTTTAAACCAGTGGCTTTACACGATCTCCGTCAGCCTCCAAACTATATGCTAGACTACCATGGAACAGAGTATTACTCAGTGGCTTTACACGATCTCCATCATCCTCCATACCTTTCGATCCATAAAATATGGCAACAAGTGCCTAGAGATACATCTTCCTACAATAATATTCTATAATTTGTGCTTCATACCACATTGTATCCCATATCATTTTGGGATGTGAAGCTCCTAAGGCTACGCTCCACAAAGCCACGCTTTGATAATCATAGGTTCAACTTTGAATGCCACATTTCTATTCCTTAAATCACTATTAAGTTTCATGAACATACAACCTCTGAGCTTGTACATTTCAGAGAGGGGTGTTAAGTTAAAAGTAGTTTCCTTCTCCGCCACCAAAAAGATGTATATTTGTAAAAGTCAACGTTGCGATCTTAGAAATGCAATGTCAGAAATTCGTCTGTACAAGCTCATTCTGGGACTGAACGAAATCAAAGGCGCTCCTCCTGCCACGTCCTATTGGGAATTATCCCTAGGATTAGTAGCGATTAGTCCTTGTAATCGAAGATTTACATAACAGAGCAACTCTACCAACATAAATATATGATATGGTAAATTTCACCCCGAGGGACTAGTGGTAAGCAGCCCGTCATCATGAAGACCCTATCTTCAAAAATCATCTTCATCATATCTTCACTTCCGAATGTATACATTGGTTCAAAGTGTTTTTGGATAGGAGCTACCCAAATCCAACCTTAGTTCCTTTGAACCAATCATCGATTAAAAGATGTTAAGTTCACATGTTATTATCAATCATCATTCAATTTCATTCATCTTTTTATTCATTCATAAATATCTCTTAGAGATATAATATTTTAAAATATTCCATTTATCTTCTTAACAGTATATGGAATTATGAAGCCCCAAATCCTTTGGTTAATTAAACCTTTTAGAATCGTGGAATAATACCAAATTATTTCATCCTTTACTTAGGAAAATATTTTCAAATCATTTATTTAAATCTTTACAATGATTTTCAAATCATAACTTTTAAAAGGGGTCAAAAACAATGTTATTTAAGTCATAGTTTACTACAAACCCAAAATAGTTAATTTTAATATAGGAACTAAAATAATTCCAAATCATTTATTTAAATTTCCTATTGGAAAACATTATTGAGTAAAAAGGATCAAGGAAATTATACTAATTCTACTCAATACATTTTTTGTATTCAATCTTTACTATCCATTGAATAACGGTGAGATTACCTTTTAAATTCATACAGATAGTACAAATTACCTCCTTGAACTTTAACACCAAGTGTAAAAGATTATCTCCATGCAATCCCAGTTGTTTAAATTTGAAAATATTAGTTTTTTATACTTAACTCGTTTCCGACATTTCTACCTTATCTATCACTCGCCCAGGAGAGGCCACATGAGCTAGGGCATTGGTTGTCCTGAACATCTCCTTAGTTTAAGCACCTCACATGGATCTCACGAAAGAAAAAACCAATCTAATCGTCGGCTTTAAGAGCCAAGATTATATCACTTGATTTTTGACAGCTTTTCTTTAAATCATTTATTTAAACCTTTTTAAATAAATTATAAAATTTCCAAATCATCATTAAACCACTTAATTATTCATTTGAAATCATTTATAAAATATTTGGAAAAGAATTGTTGTGTTTGGAATTATATTTCAAAAGTTATAGAAAAGGGTGCAAATTGTGCTTTTTAAGCTGTAATGGTCAGCCGACTTTTCTATCATACGGAAATACATTTTTATAACTCAAATAACTTTTAAAACATTTTAAAAGATTTTTTGAATTTATTTCATATTTTAAAGAACTAAAAATATCTATTTTAAAACCTTTACTACTTTGGCTTCCGAACTGCCAAAGCGTGATTTTATTTAACATTTGATTTGCTCTTATTTAAAAATCTACTAAACAAAATCTAAATTTTCTTTCTTTTTTTGAAATCTATAGATATAATAGTTCAAGAAATTCTTATTTCAATAAATTTCAATCTATATTTCATTCTATATATCAATTTGACTTTTACGACGCGAAAACGCGTACCACCATTAAGAGACGTGCCCATTTTTGAATCAATTTCCAATATTTGTCAAAACTTCTCCAAATTGATTTTTATTGTTCATAAAACATTTATAAACCATTTTATATTATTTAAACAGATATTTTTCATATTAAATCTCATATTCACTTTTAAATCATTTCATCATATTATATATTATAATATTCATTTTCAAAAATTTTATATTTTAAAGTCATTAAAAGGCTCAATAAACTCCATACATGTATTTATATGAATTCATCTCCTAAAATTAACCATGGTTGATTACTTAACCATTTATTTAGGATTTCTCATAATTTTCCACAACCAAGCTATCATCCATATCAACATACGTCTAATCAACGATATAATCAACCAAGTTATCAAACATTCATACAAATCGTCAAGAGATTAGATGGTCATATTATCATACTTAAAAATAGTTGTAGAGATTATATATCATTTAGTAAACATTGAGTACTTACCATAATCCAAACTAATACTTCCTACCAACATTAGCAAATCAATGCTTCACCAAACATCTCCTAAATACCCAAAGGTCGGTCGTGCCCCACCACCTTGCCATTGCTCTTGGCCTAACCTCCTCTCCCATGCTAATAATGCTCTCTATGATGTCTTAGGCTCAATGCTAGAGTTTAGAAGAGATTAGAGAAGATTTGGTTAACTTTTGAAAAGTTAGAGAGTAGTCAGTGGATTAGCGCTTAAACACTTCCACTATTTTTAGACCTTCTACTCTTTCTCAAGTCTTGAGATTGAAGAAGAGAGGCCTCCATTGGTAGTCATTAGAAAGCATTAAGAAGCTAAAGAATGTTGAGAAGAAGATGAATGAATTTGTGAAGAATGAAGGAGGATATGGGTGTGTATTTATAGGAAAAAATGGTAGAAATATCCAAAAGTAAATGGACAAAAATACCCTTGGCCCATTCCTCTCCCTTCCCATCACCTTTACATGTTACCCCCTCCTTGTCCTCTCCTTCATGTACAAGTGATGATGATGAGATGATGTGAGGGTAAGTTTGCTTTTTGGTTGCTTAAAGATGAGGAAAGGTGAAAATATCATGATATTTATAAGGTTTATGTATTTAGACATATATGTATGTTATATGTATGCATATAAAGGTATATGTGTATGTATAGGCATGTATGTGCATGTGTATGTGTCATCTACAACGTTGAAATCAATTTGAATAACTTCGGTTCGTTAAACGGTTGAAAATCTGAAAGCCAAATCCCAGTCACATTTTCACTTATAAATTAAATAACATATAAATGTAAACCAAATTTTGGAAACAAATTTCCCTGCATTATTAGTTAATTAAAATGACCTCATTTGAATTATAAAACCATGTAAATCAATACTAAACATTTTTTTACAAAAAGTGTTATTATATCGATAAAGCGATGCAGATTTTCTTATATTTTCAAATCAAATATATATCTTTATAAAACTATTATAAATGATTTATATCATTTTATAACTATTTAAAATGAATTTTTATCATTTGAAACAATTATTAGAATAATTAAAATAATTATTAAATCATCAAATCTTAATTTAAATTCGTAAATCTCTATAAGGGCACCATTTATGATGTCATAAATACCTTTATTTTTCCCAAAATTAATATAAATAATTTTTCCCGTATTATTATTCAATCAGAAAACTAAATGTATGTATTCAGCTCTATGAGCGGCATTTCACGATTATAGAGGTGTTTATCGATAGAACAGTTTTCGGCTATTTTATCGATATATCTTTCCAAACGAAATATTTTTGTGAACATTTGTCTAAAATAAGTTCATTACTATTATTCATTACTTAAAACTCGATTATTAGGTGAAACATAATCTACATTTGAATATTTAAAATAATTTGAATATCTTTAATTAAAACGATCAAATTACGGGTCGTTACATAATTCCCTTTTAAAAGAATTTCGTCCTCGAAACTACAACGCAAAAACCAAAGGTTTTTGCCCAAAATATTTATTATTATTTTAAACTTACACCTGTATGATGTATATAGATCATTCGTATGCAAATTCTGATTCGATCTACTATTCGAACCCACAACATTAGTTTCGAATTGGTATTGATCCCCTAATCCTCTAGTGTAGACTTTGATCAGGCTTCGTGATCAGAATACTTTGTTTCCCTTACGTAACTGTCAACTATGATAGAAAACTCAAATATCATAAACCCTCATCAATGTTCACCATCAAGAGTCGAGTGATAAATCCTCTTTTGGACTGGTGTAACACCTCAAAGTTCTATACTCGAATCTTAGATCAAAATCATATGACAAATGATTTATGTACCCTATATGTACTTATTCCAAAATCCTTAAGAAAAATTTTCGTAAAATTTTTATCTTTTAAAATGCTTCTTTATATATGATCACTCTAAATATTTATTTTCAAATATTTTTCTTAAAAGAAAACATTTCATCCCAAAGGAATCATTTTAATTTAAAAGATAATTCACCTTTAATTTTTCAAAATTATAATCAACTTCTCTCATTATAATATATTCCTTTTTAACCAACCTTGATACTAACCTATCAAATAATAATTCAAATTTATCCTTTTAACTTAAGGTAATTATATAGATCGAGTAACTCCAAAATAATACCAAGGAACAAGGTACTAATAATAGTATTCTATCTCCCCTTAACAAGAAGGGTAATACTTAAGAGAAGTGTTTACCATCCGAACGTATCTTTTGCCTATTTTAAGTTATTTTTGAGCCATTCAAACTAGTTATCATTTGAGACTTTCTTATTTTTCAAATTTTTTATTTGTAATCTATTTTCTCAATTCCATTAGAATTATTTTGTTTATAAAACTCATTTTATCCCTTTTATAAAATCATTTTATTTTAACTTACTTCTTTCTAAAATTTCATAATTCTTTTCCAAAATACCCAAAAATTCAATTTCTCAAAAATCTATAAAACATATCATTCATATCCATCTTTTACAAAATTATTTTATTTATGTAAAATACATTTTTATACTAGATGCTTATTTTATTATTTTATACAAATTCATTAGCCTTAACTCTATATTATTATCAAACATCTTATAATCAAATCACGAAACATGATTCACAAGATATTTGTTCAATCAACGAATGATAAGAACGGAATGTATCATTCCCTTAACCATAAAATGACACACATAACTATATGTATCTTTCAAAAGATATTCTTCTATACTTAAAATATAATCCTTTTAAGACAGTGTGTCGGTTTGTCTTGTTTAAGTGTTTAGAAATCCATATTGATAACGTTGATCCGGCGCATCGATTAGAATCTATAAACCAACAATAGATAAATCAACAAAAAACATTTTATAGTCACTAAAAAATACACGCTCATATATATAATACTCTCGGACTCATTCTAGGGTGTTACTAACCCAATCTTTAATGAGTCACTTATTTCAGGGTATTACTATCTCTATATATAATGAGATTAACTCCAATAAAGCCTAGGTGTTCGATCAACGTAAGCTCCGATACCAAATGTAACGAATTAGATTTTCGACCCTCGAAAATCGACACTAATACATCATCAGTATTCACATGCCGTAAATCCAAGTGCAAGAAACCTGATCATTAAAGGTAAAAAGAAAATAAGATAGAATAAAATAGAAAATAGAATCTCACACGAATGGAATAACATATATTATTTCAATAATAATGTTTACAAGGGAAAATTTTAAATACAATATCAGAGTCTAACCTAGATTCAGCCTGGACAATTATAAACCCTCTGTCCTTACACATATTGAAATTAAAAACAAATGCAATAGATGCAGCAGATAATAGAATACGTCCCTACGTAAATGAAGAACTCCAGCTCCCTCTTGGAAATCCCAAGCGTCTTCAACTAAATCTGAAACTACTCGAATCTAAACCAAGTGTTAAAAATACCCGAATCAGATTTGTTGAACCATCGTAAGATACTCGGTTTATAAATTGATGCTATTTAAAAACCTTTGAAAAGAATGGCATCTTATAAGACCACGTCCAAAGATAAATACATATGGGTTTTTACCTTATGATAACCAAACGCTTTTATACTAAAATAATTTGATATTTAATAGCTTACTAGCTACTTTTCAAAAGTAGGTTCTACAATCAAAACTGAAAAGGCAACATATTGGAATTGTATTTCCAACATGATAGGGAACTAGTGACCATTCAGACCCGAAAATCCACGTATAACAATCCTAGTTCACATCAGTGGCTTTACACGATCTCCGTCAGCCTCTGAACTATACTGCTACACTAGCATGGCATAGAGTATTACACAGTGGCTTTACACGGTCTCCATCAGCCTCCATACCTTTCCATCCATACATTATGGCGACAAGTGCCTACAAAGACATCTTCCTATAATAGTAGCCCGAAATTTGTCCTTCATACCTTATATTATCTTGTGTCATTCCTGGGATGTGTGCTCCTTAGGTTACGCTCCACAAAGCCACTCTTTGCTTTTCACAATGCCATGCTTTGATAATCAGAAGTTCCAGTATGAATGCCAAATTCCATTCCTTCGATCACTATTGACTTCCACAAACATACAACCTCTGAGATTGTACATCCCAGAGAAGGGTGTTAAGCTAAAAGAAGTTGCATTCTCTGCCACCAAACAGATGTATGTTTATAAAAGTCAACATAGTGATCTTATAAATGCAATGTCAAGCATTCTCCATACAAGTTCATTCTGTGATTGAATGAAACCGAAGGAAATCCTTCTACCACATGCTATCGAGAATTATCACTTGGATTAGTAGCAATTAGTCCTTGTAATCGAAGATTTTCATAGCAGAGTACTACTGCCACAATAAATATATGATATGGTAAATTTCGCCTTGAGGGACTAGTGGCAAGCATCCCTTCAAAATAAAGATCCCCGCCTTCAAAAATCATCTTCATCATGTCTTCACTTTTAAACATATTCACTGGTTTGAAGTAGCTTTCGCATTGGAGTTGCCCAAATCCAACCCGGTTTCTTCGAACCAATCATCGATTAAAAGATGTTAAGTTCACATGTGATTATCAATCATCATTAAAATTAATTTATCTTTTTATTCATTTATAAATATCGTTAGAGAAATATGTTTTTAAATTATTCCATTTATCTTCTTAACAGTATGTGGAATCATTAAGCCTTATTTATCAAATTCTTTAGTTAATTAAACCTTCTTGAATCGTGGAATAATTCCAAATTATTTCATCATTTACTTAGGAAAATATTTCAAATCATTTATCTAAATGTTTACAAAGATTTCCAAATCATAACTTTTAAAACGGGTCATAAACAATGTTATTTAAGCCATATTATACTACAACCCAAAAAAATTAATTTTAAGTATAGGAATTAAAATAATTCCAAATCATTTATTTAAATCTCATGTTGAAATACATTATTGAGTAAAAAGGATCTTGGAAATTATACTAATTCCACTAAATATCAATTTTCGTATTCAACCTTTACTATCCATCGAATAATGGTAAGATCACTCTTTAAATTCATATGGATAGTATGGTTTCCCTCTTAGGAGTTTAACACCAATTGTAAGAAGATTAACTCCATGCAATCCAAGTTGTTTAAATTTGAAAATTTCAATCTTTTATGCTTAACTCATTTTCGATATTTCGATCTTATCTATCCCTTACCCAGGAGAGGCCAAGTGAGCAAATGCACTGGTTACTCCTGAACTTCTCCTTAGTTTAAGCACCTTACCTAGATCTCAGTATAGAAAAATCCAGTATACTCGTCGGCTTTTAGTGCCAGGTTTAATTCACTTGATTTTTGACAGATTTTGTTTAAATCATTCATTTAAACCTTTTTAAATAAATTATAAAATTTCCAAATCATTATTAAGAAACTTAATTATTGATTTGAAAACGTTTATAAATGATTTGGAAATGAATTGTTGCATTTGGAACTATATTTCAAAAGTTATAGAAAAGTGTTGAGAAATGTGATACGAATGGTGCTTTTTAAGCTGTATTGATCAAGACGGCTTTTCCACCATTTGGATTTCATTTTTATAAATCAAATCACTTTAAAACATTATAAATTTTTTGTATGATTTATTTCATATGTTTAAAGAATTAAAAACATCTATTTCAAAACATTTACTGCTTTGGCCTCCTAACTCCCAAAGCGCGATTTTATTTAAAACTTGATTTGCTCACGTTTTAAAATCTTTTGAACAAAATCTCTATTTTCTTTCTCTTTTTGAAAACTATGGATATAATAGCTAGAAAGATTTTTATCTCAAAGAACTCCGGGCTATATTCAATTATATATATTCGTTTGACTTTTACGGCGCTAAATCACGAAATACCATTACGCAAGCGTCTATTTTTGACTCCATTTTCAATATTCGTCAAAACTTCTTCAAATTGAGTTTTATTGTTTATGAACCTTTATGAACCATTTTAAATCATTTAAACAATTACTTTCCATATTAAATCTCATATTCACTTTTAAGCCATTAACATAATATTATATTATTATAATATTCATTTTCAAATTTTTTATATTTTAAAACCATTAAGAAGCTTAATAAACTCCATACACATATTTATATAAATTCATGTTCCATTAATTAACCATGGATAATCACTTAACCATTTTATTTATGATTTCCCATAATTTATCACAACTAAGTTATCAACCTTATCAACATCATCTAATCAACCAAGTTATCAAACATTCATACAAATCATTAACAAATTAAATGGTCAGATTATCATACTTAAATATAGTTATAGGGATGATTTATTATTTATAAGAATTGAATACTCACCATAATCCAAACTGATACATTGTACCAACATTTAACAAATCACCGCTTCACTAAACATCTCCTAAACACCCAAAGCTCATTCCCATGCCCCTCCACCTTGCCTTTGCTCTCGGCCCAACCTCCTCTCCAATACTAATCATGCTCCCCATGATGTCTTAGGCTCAATACTAAAGTTTATAAGAGATTAGAGAAGATTTGGTTAACTTTGAAAAAGTTAGAAAGTAATTAGTGGATTAGTACTTAAGTACTTACACTATTTTTAACCCTCCTACCCTTTCTCAAGTCTTGAGATTGAAGAAGAGAGGCCTCTATTAGAAGTCATTAGAGAGCGTTAAGGAGCTCAAGAACGGCAAGGAAGAAGAAGAATGAATTTGGGAAGAATTAAGGAGGATATGGGTGTGTATTTATAGGAAAAAGTGGTAGAAAATATCCAAAAGTAAATGGACAAAACTACCCTTGGACAACTCCTCTCCCTTCCCATCACCTTTACACGTTACCCCCTCATTGTCCTTTCCTTCATGTGCAAGTGATGATGATAAGTTGATGTTAAGGTAAGTTTGCTTTTTTATTGCTTGAAAATGAAGAAAGGCGAAAATATCACGATATTTCTAAGGTTTATATATCTATTGTAACAGTCCACAAATCCGTACCCCTTGAGCCGACACTATTCTCCATCAATCAACTCAAGATGAACGGAAATACGAACCATTTGGGTTAAAGAAGAAGAGGTAGAAGATAAAAATAGAAAACAACATCAGAATCTTACCATCGCAGCGGAATAAAATATAATAGATAATAACTAATCTTTACACAAAAGCAAATCTGTTTACACATTACATCATCAAAGTACATATACTACCCAGCTGGACCGTAATCATAACATGTCCTCAAAAAACTGAATACACAGCTAGTCACACGGCGGAATATTTAATAAACATCACCATCCAGCTAGCCTTCTGAGCTCCATAGCATCCTTTTCTGTAGTCTATAATACTCGGTCTGACCCAAGCATTATAGTGAAATAACAACCGAGTCAGTCTGGAAACTAGCGTGAAAAAATCAAATTCAATTGGATTATTAAAGTTTCAAAACACTTTGAAAACAAAAGCATCTCGTAAGACCATGCCACAAATAAACATATCGGGTTTTTACCTTACAATGGCTAAAACATTTTTTATTAAAATCCTATGATATTATAATAGGGTCTATATACAAATACTTATTAAAATAGCTGAAATTTGTTACATGATTAAATTCCAGCATACTAGCCACAATCGTGGTTAATACAAACAAAACCGCAAAAGGCACGTAGGGAGAATGGATTTCCAACTAATGACTAGGCACTAGGGTACCACCTGTCACAGTACCTGGTCTAGATCAACGTACCGAAGAGCCACCCTAATTCCCCTACAACACAAGACCGGGACCACCCCTTACTAGATAATCCCGAGTAAGATCACCCCACGGTTGGGATCAGCAACCGCACCACTAAGCCGAATAAAAGGGACATCTAGACAGGGATGAGCTCACACTAATGGGTGCTACGCACTTAGCCTTGCTGCATATCCCCTGATTTTCAGTCATTCCCGGTTGATAAGGCTCGAGTAAGCATTACCTTTTTAGAACAAATCACTTAGAATGCTCACCGTCCACTTGACGATGTTCTGAAAGCATTCATCCATACAAGACCGTCCCGGGTTCGAACAGAACCGAAGGCACTACTCCTACTACATCTATTTGGAATCACCTCAGGATTAGTAACGACTAGCCCTAGCACTTCACTACTCCATCTTCGAATCCAAACTCTTGTTTTCCACATGAAAACGTTCAAACCGGATCGAAGTGGTTTCAGGAATAAATTCCGATCCCGGTCTCTTCAAAACGATCAGCGCATTGTTCAATATTGATAGTTGGTTATTTAACTATCAATTAACATTCACAAACAACCATCAAACAATAAATAATCTCTCAAATTATTTATTATCCTCAAAATATCTTCGCAAGATATATTTCCACTTTTCAACCCTTTGAAAACAGTTTTCAAACCACAATCTTCTCATGGAATGAATTCCCAAATATTTATTTCCACTGAAAGCACCAAGTAAAAAGCTTTAGATTTTTAAAATAATTTAAAACGCATTATTATAAAATATACTTTAAAACATTTAAATTAAAATTACTTTAATACTTATTCAAAATATATATACTTTAAGAATATTTAAAATAAAACTACTTTTTACAATATAAAACTAAATTTCTAACTTTTAAAACATAATACCAAGCCACCTTTAAATAATTACTGCTATAATAGATTAAAAGAAAATACTTACTTTAAAATTTAAGCACTAAGAAATAATAAGTTTTCCAAACATACCTTTAAACAACTTAAAACTTTTTACTTATACTTAAAATTGTTTGAAACGTGCTTGGCTATTCAGGAAAATACGTTTCTCTTCCACATCTGTTAAAAATAAATCACTATTTATTTTTAAACAAATTTACCCATTCCTTTAATAAATTCCCACCGTGAATTTATTCTTTCAAATATCCACTGATATATTACTTCACTTTTATAAACCCAGTTTATAAATTTCTTAGTCACATTCTCCTTTAAATTTCCAATTTCAAACACTTAAATCAATTTTCAAATTGACTTCCAAATTACTTCACTTCGAAATAAATTCCTTTACTTACTCAATTTATTTCAAAATCCATTAACTTCAGGTTTTATTCCTTAATTATGATTTAAAATCCTTTTTAATTGAAAACACAAATTTCAGATTACCAAATTCCTTCTTTTTCCTTTTCACTAAATTTAAACCTTGAATTGTTTAAAATAAAATTCATTATTCTGTTTATTCAAAATCGTCTTTCCATACTCAGAACTTATTTATTAGAATTTTAAAATCACTTTCATTCTTTTTCAATTCATTCTTCAAGTTATCCCAAATTTTCAATAACCATTTCATTTACAAATTCTCTCTTTTAACTTTCTTTTCAAAAAAAATCCAATCTATATATTTTTGGTAACTCAGAGTACCGAAATATATTCAATCGAATCATACTATCCAATAATCCAATTATCAATATAATTTACCACAGAATATCACATAATCATAACACAGAATATTAAACAATCTAAGTAATTTGAGGAATCCAGTTGGATCCCTCCAACCTGTTTCCCTGCATCCATAGATGTTAGCACAATACCAATTCAACTTCGAGGTGGAATATCACATTATATAGTATTAATATAACATCATCCGCTATTATGCGGCGCATAGGGTCTCATCCGCTATATAATGCGAGAAATCAATCACTCCAATATATACTATATACTACTATATATAATATAGCACATCAAATCAATTCAATCATTCAACCAATTATTAAAATTTAACCATTTAAATTTAAATAGCAATTCAGAAGAGTGAGATTAACTCACCTTTGATTTTTGTAATTGCAATCCATTCCATCTCGACTTGTTTCCCCATGAACTTAGACCTTGAACAAACGGTTCAAGATTTATTTACATTTGAATTAACCAAAACAATTTATTTCCATTTAAAAAATTTAATTTACTAATAATTAAATTCTAACTAGTAGTTTTAAAACCAATTCTCATGTAATAAATATTTTTAGGAACAAAATTATTAAATAAGTTTATTACACAAATTAATCTCCATAAAGCATTATTTAAAATTAAACTAGTATCTTAAAATATTTATATATGTATATTAATTTTATTAATTTTTCTTTGAAACTACATATACTAAGAAAATAATCTATATAAGTCTAGAAATCTAATTTTCTAAATAAACCTTTATATTTTATGATTATATTTAAAAAAAAATTAACTAGCAGATTAAAATAGGTATACGTACTTCTTTTTTCTTATGCTGTAAAAACCTCTTCTTTAATATACATATATATATCTTCGTACAATAAAGAATCTGACACAAATCTCCTTCCTCTGTAATACAATATATATATATATATATATATATATATATTACTAAATCAAAAACAGAAAGTTTTACCTATATTCTTTTTCTGTTTAATCATATATATAATATTAAATTTCATAAAAAAAGAACTGAAAATACCCCTCAACAAAATCTTAAATCTAGGCTACCATTGTCGTTCACCCGTAACAAGCCATCGCGACCACGGCCTCACAATCGATCGCGAGCTTCCTCCCGATATCGACGAACCCACACGTAGCCACTCACCCCGCCTTGTCCACCAATTTCGAAGTTGCGACCCAAACCGCCCCCATCTCTTTCAATCAACCCTCAGATCGAGCATACCCACGACCATCGAGCTCCACGAGTGCACAGCCACGCATCTCCTTCCTCTGACTAATCGAACGCAGTCGCGTTCGACTCCCCTTCTGTCCGTTCTTTTTTTATTAGGGAACGAAATTGATTCGTGAGTTTTGATTTCGATTTTCTAAGAAAGAGGAGGATGCGCGAGTTATACGTGAAGGGTATGGCGTGCTTTAGAAGATTAGGCATAGGGTTTCAATTTTTCCTTTCCATTATAATATTTTATAATTTTCTTTCTAAAGTATCCCTTTTTCGCAAATTAAAATTTAGACCTCCTATCGAGGTGTCCCATTAGGCATTTATAATGTTATACTCCAATTTCGAATGAAATGAAAAGTTTCGAGTTCTAATTTGATCGTATGGAGAAAATAGCTTTTTGGACCCAGTAATTATATTTAATTTTCGACATAGATTTCAACGCATTTACAGACCGTACGGTCACACGTCAAACACTACAAAAATTGAAATCGATAATAATACAATATTAGGGAACCAATGGAACTGATTTCGTCGAAATCCGAGACTATGCCTCGGAAGGCTATTTTTAAATATCAATTTAAACAATATATTTTCAAAACTGAACAAATCAACTTTAAATTCAATTTTAACACTTTTACTACCTTCAATATTATCAATACAAATTTTACAAGCCTTCAAATTATTTTTAACAGGCTTAACACTGAAGATTCAATAACTTACCCAATTTCAGTTTATTAAATCCAATAACTTAATCCCTAAATAATAATAATATTTGAATTCAAGTTAAAAATTAACTTTTAAATATTTAAAATCAAATAAATATTCCAATTTCAAACATCCAAAAATTCCGGGTCGTCCCATTCCTCCCCCCTTAAAAGAATTTCGTCCTCGAAATTGCTAGTAAAGAAGAATGATCCAATACCCATTACTATTTTCCAAAACCAAACGGTTTTATCAACTTGCCATAACATATCTTTTATTAAAGACCCACTATTACTTCAACCAACTTCCCAAAACCTTCCATAGTTTCCAACAACATTATTCACTCCACTTATTCAAATTTAAATTTAAATCCAAATTGAAATTATCAAAACTTTCTCAAAAAATTTCTAACTCGCTAAATTTCCAAAAAAAATCGCCAGCTTCTCCTTTTCGCGGCGAGCTCGATACAACTACAAAATGCCTCTACGGGCCCCCAGATTTCAAAAGAAAACAAAAGCCAAGTGGCTAGACTAGAAAATCATCAAATTTCATACAAAAATTTAAATACATACCTTTGCCGAGCAAATTTCAATTTATCCTCTGAAATCAAAAATCCCAAATTCACTTTCTTAATCCTTTAGTTCCAACTAAACAATTAGTTTCAATTTCCATTTCCAAAATCCCTTATTTCAATTCTAATTTGAAATTGTTTTTTCGCTAACAAAAATTTTCGTAAAAAAATAATAATTTCAAAAAAATTCTAACACCTAAAATTTTCGAATTTTTTTGGCAGAGTCTCCTTTGTACGGAGGAGCTTTTGCAATTTGACAAGATATATAAATATATATACATCGACCCACACGGTCGGAAAAACAAAAACAATTCATATTTCCTATTTTTATTATGTAGGCGTACCTTTATTTAGCATTTTTAAGCAAGCGGCTTATTATTTTAGCAATTAGCGTGTCCAAATCCAGCCAAACGGCTTTCCGATACCTGTACTTACTCAATTCAAACATGTAAGTACTAAATATACATATAGCATTTCACTTACTTTCAATAGCTAAACACATGCATTTCATAAGCAGCATGCACCAAACACTTTCCATGAGTAATTATATGATTTCAAAACTAATCCAACTGTTTTCAACCAATTCATATGCCATTTCATTCAATTTTAATGGTTTACAACTCAATTTCTTTCATTCGATTCATTTTTAACCCAACAATTCACATTTATTTCAATTGATTCCAAAAATTAATCTTATTTAGGGGGAATTAATTTAAAGGACAAAGATTTGTATATTTTTTGCCTCAATGACACGATCTCAATATTTTTACCACAAGGACAAACATTCTTCTGAAAATTATTCATAAGGAAAAACATTTTTCAAAATTATTCATAAGGACGACAAAACTGCTACTGAGCTAAAACTGATACCTAAAAACTGCTACCAGTAATTACAAACTGATACCTAAAAACTGCTATCAATAACTAAAAACGGATACCTACAGAAAGTTGTCCTTCAGGATAAAATATTGAAGATCTGTCCTTGAGGCTAAAAAGATGTGAAATTTTGTCCTTAATAATAATTTCCTGTTTTATTTACTCCTACCAATTTATAGAATTTTTATTTACTTCCATTTACGTCAAATGACATTTCATTCTATGCAATTTGATGATATCCATGTGGATAAATAATTACTTAAGTTTTATAACCAATTTAAATTGATTTCAACTCAATTTATATAAATTTCATTCCATTTTAGACATTCACAATCCAAGCATTCTCATTTTCATTGCATTTTAAATTTTAATCCATTCACTTGCATTACATTTTAATTATTCAACAGGTTCCATTCAAAACAATTTCATAAAGCTTGACAACATTTAATGCTTATATCAATATCCATTTTCCAAATTAATTTAACCCAAACTTTTATTTAATGGTCTACCCTTCCTACTCAAAGTCGAGCTTCTCATTATTCTTAACTTGAGTTAATTTATTTCAATTTATTCCAACTTCAACTTAAGTTCACTTCTATTTTATTTGGTTCTTATCTAATCAAATTTCATTTAATTCAGTTAGCCCATCCATTTTATTTTAATTCACCTTCTCAATTTATCAAAATAATATCCAAGCACATACTTAACTCATTTATACTCGAATTGGATTTTATTTGTAACTCAAATCATTTCTATTATATTCCATATTCCATTTTATTTTTACAACATCTCCACTTATTTTAGTTCATTATCAATCCAAGTCAAATTCTATTTATAATTCGAGTTTATTTCCAAACTTCATTATTAACTTACACTCCATTTCATTTAACCGAGTTAAATTTTATTAACATACTCTATCAAATAATTTATTTAGCTAATTAGCTTACTTCCAACCTTTAAATCAATATTTGACTTTATTTCAAAATTCACTTCATTAAATTTTCCTGAGTTCAATTGTTTTTTTTTCATAATTCCAGTTTGGATTTTCTTTCATTTTCCAAAATTCCAACACTTTTATTTTGGCTTATTTATTACCTTTTTACATTTTTATAAGTTACTCACTCATTAATATTCATACTTCTCCATCCATTTATAGTCACTCACATTTTCGCTTTACTTTTAACTAGGGACTATATTTTTATTTCAATGCTTTTCAATTCTTTTATAAGCTTCCAAAGCTTAATTAAACCAATTCAATACTTACTTAGTTTACACTTATTTATTTAAGTAAGAATTTTATTCCATTCAATATTATCTATAACTCAACTGAATTTATTCCAATTCAATTTTATTTAGCTTAACTTCAGTTGAATTTAGCATCATGGCATTCTCTTTAATCCACTCAATCCACTTGAATTTAACTTAAGTAAGAACTTTCTTTCACTTAATATCATCTACATCTCAATTTATTCCATTTCAATTCAATTTCAATTTAATTCAAATCCAACTCATTATTATTATTAACTTTGCTTAAGTTAATGTAATTCTAATTAATTTTATTTCTCAATCCAAATTTAATTTTTATTTTTCCATTCCAATCGCATTCAAGATTTACTAATTATTTCTTCCAATCATCCATTAAATTTTCCCCAGTTTAATTTCTCCAAATTAAATTTATTTAACTTTTTCACTTTAAATTTTAACAACATGCAAAGCTCATATTTTCCTCCCTTATTTAAAAATCTTCTCAACTTTACAAGTTTATAACTTACCTCATCAGGATTTTCAATTCAAATAAGGATTCAGGATTTCAAAATCCGGTTTTTGGCTCAAAGCATTTTAAAACCACCATATTCCCAAAATCACATTTCTCAATTTTTAAACCAATCCTGGTTTGTATCCCCAAAAAATTTCCTTTGAAATTTTCAAAAACAAACTTGTTTTTTTTTTCCAAAACATTCTAAAACAATGACCACAACAGCAATCCATCACTTAGAAACTCGAAAATGAACACCGATGATGCTGCAGTCATCACCGAAGTTATTTTCCAACGACTGAAGTGATTTCAATGCCATATCCCTTCCCAAAATTTATTTGAAACAATTTCCTTTCAGAAATACCTCTAAAGCAATAATGCTATTATTTGTCTTCAAAACACTTCGAAAAACACTTCCAAAATTTTCGAGATTTCAAATCTTCAAATTTTAAATTAAATCAAACTTTAACTATAATTTCATTCGTACAATTTATGCTCATACAAATTTTTTTCCATTTGATTATACAAGTCATATAAATTTTTATAATCATATTTGTTTAAAATATTGTCATCCAAACATCCAAGTTATATAACAATTTAAGAAAATATTTCTTTTATATCAAAATATATTTTTGGGTAAAATTATTTCATTTACCCGCTTCCGAAAACAATATTGTGTCGAATCGTTCTATTCGAGTGTTTAGAAACCCCTTCGATACTGTGCCGACGAAGGTTCATATGCCACTCAATAAATTAATCAACCCAATATAAAACCATTTTTATATCCACTAACAAATACGCACTCATATCCATTAATACGCTCAAACTCATTCTGGAGTACTACCGACTCTATCTCAAATGAGTAATCCCCACCAGAGCCAAGGTTCTCCCTTATCCTTTCAGCTCTGATACCAACTGTAACAGCACGCAAATCCATACCCCTTGAGTCGACACTATTCTCCATCAATCAACTCAAGATGAATGGAAATACGAACCATTTGGGTTAAAGAAGAAGAGGTAGAAGAAGAAAATAGAAAACAACATCAGAATCTTACCATCGCAGCGAAATAAAATATAATAGATAATAACTGATCTTTACACAAAAGCAAATCTGTTTGCACATTACATCATCACAGTACACATAACACCCAACTGGACAGTAATCATAACATGTCCTCACAAAATTGAATACACAGCTAGTCACACAGCGGAATATTTAAAAAAACAAGTACGGAAGTACGCATCGCCATCCAGCTCGTCTTCTGAGCTCCACAACATCCTTTTCTGTAGTCTATAATACTCGGTCTGACCGGAGCATTATAGTGAAATAACACCCGAGTCAGTCTGGAAAACCAGCATAAGAAAACCACACTCAATTGGATTATTAAAGTTTCAAAACTCTTTGAAAACAAAAGCATCTTGTAAGATCACGCCATAAATAAACATGTCGGGTTTTTACCTTACGATAGTTAAAACACTTTTTATTAAAATCCTCTGAAATTATAATAGGGTCTATATAAAAATACTTATTAAAATAGCTGAAATTTTTTACATGATTAAATTCCAGCAGACTAGCCACAATCGTGGGTAATACAAACAAAACCATAAAAGGCACGTAGGGAGAATGGATTTACAACTAATGACTAGGCACTGGGGTACCACCTATCACGGTACCTGGTCTAGATCAGCGTACCGAGAAGCAACCCTAACTCCCCTGCAACACAAGACCGAGACCACCCCTTACTGCATAATCCCGAGTAAGATCACCCCATGGTTGGGATCAGCAACCGCACCACTAAGCCGAATAAAAGGGACATCTAGACAGGGATGACCTCATCCTAATGGGCGCTACCCACTTAGCCTTGCTGCATATCCCCTGATTTTTAGTCATTCCCGGTTTATGAGGCTCGAGGCAAAGCATTACCTTTTTAGAACATATCAATTAGAATGCTCACGTCCACCTGACGATGTTCTGAAAGCATTCATCTATAAAAGTCCATCCCGGGTTCGAACGGAACCGAAGGCACTACTCCTACTACATCCATTTGGAATCACCTCAAGATTAGTAGTGACTAGCCCTTGCACTTCACTACTCCATCTTCGAATCCAAACTCTTGTTTTCCATACAAAAACGTTCAAACTGGATCGAAGTGTTTTAAGGAAATAAATACCGATCCCGGTCTCTTTGAAACGATCAGTGCATGGTTCAATATTGAGAGTCAGTTATCTAACTATCAATTAACATTTACAAACAACCATCAAACAATAAATAATCTCCCAAATTATTTATTATCCTCAAAATATCTTCGCAAGAAATATTTCCACTTTTCAATCCTTTGAAAACAATTTTCAAACCACAATCTTCTCATGGAATGAATTCCCAAATATTTATTTCCACTGAAAGCACCAAGTACAAAGCTTTAGATTTTTAAAATAATTTAAAAACACTTTATTATAAAATATACTTTAAAACATCTAAATTAAAAATTACTTTAATACTTATTCAAAATATATATACATTAAGAATATTTAAAATAAAACTACTTTGTACAATATAAAACTAAATTTCTAACTTTTAAAACATAATACCAAGCCACCTTTAAATAATTACTGCTATAATAGATTAAAAGGAAATACTTACTTTAAAATTTAAGCATTAAGAAATAATAAGTTTTCCAAACATACCTTTAAACAACTTAAAACTTTTTACTTATACTTAAAATTTGTTTGAAACGTACTTGTCTATTCAGGAAAATACGCTTCCCTTCCACATCTTTTAAAAATAAATCACTATTTATTTTTAAACAAATTACTCATTCCTTTAATAAATTCCCACCATGAATTTAGTCTTTCAAATATCCACTGATATATTACTTTACTTTTATACACCCAGTTTATAAATTTCTTAGTCACATTCTCCTTTAAATTTCTAATTTCAAACACTTAAATCAATTTTCAAATTGACTTCCAAATTACTTCATTTCGAAATAAATTCCTTTACTTACGCAATTTATTTCAAAATCCATTAACTTCGGGTTTTATTCCTTAATTATGATTTAAAATCCTTTTTAACTGAAAACACAAATTTTAGATTACCAAATTCCTTCTTTATCCTTTTCACTAAATTTAAACCTTGAATTGTTTAAAATAAATTCTTCATTCATTTACATAATATCACTTAAGTTTTAAAATTCATTATTATGTTTATTCAAAATCCTCTTTCCATACTCGAAACTTATTTATTAGAATTTTAAAATCGCTTTCATTCTTTTTCAATTCATTCTTCAAGTTATCCTAAATTTTCAATAACCGTTTCATTTACAAATTCTCTCTTTTAACTTTCTTTTCAAAAAAAATCCAATCTATATACTATTGGTAACTCGGAGTACCGAAATATATTCAATCGAACCATAGTATCCAATTATTAATATAATTTACCACAGAATATCACATAATCATAACAAAGATATTAAACAATCTAACTAATTTTGAGGAATCTAGTTGAATCCCTCCAACCTGTTTTCCTTCATCCACAGATGTTAGCACAATACCAATTCACTTCGAGGTAGAATATCGCGGTATATGAGATTAATATAATAGCATCCGCTATTATGCAGCACATAGGGTCTCATCCGCTATATAATGTGGGAAATCAATCATTCCAATGTATAATATATCCTACTATATATAATATAGCACATCAAATCAATTCAATCATTCAACCAATTATTTAAATTTAACCATTTAAATTTAAATAGCGATCCAGAAGAGTAAGATTAACTCACCTTTGATTTTTGTAATTGCAATCCATTCCATCTCGACTTGTTTCCCCTTGAATTTAGACCTTAAACAAACAATCCAAGATTTATTTATATTTGAATTAACCAAATCAATTTATTTCCATTTAAAAAATTTAATTTACTAATAATTAAATTCTAACTAGTAGTTTTAAAACCAATTCTCATGTAATAAATATTTTTAGGAACAAAATAATTAAATAAGTTTATTAAACAAATTAATCTCCATAAAGCATTATTTAAAATTAAACTAGTATCGTAAAATATTTATATATGTATATTTATTTTATTTATCTTTCTTTGAAACTACATATACTAAGAAAATAATCTAAATAAGTCTAGAAATCTAATTTTCTAAATAAACCTTTATATTTTATTATTATTATATATATATTTTTTAAAATAACTAGCAGATTAAAATAGGTATATGTACTTTTTTTTCTTATGCAGTAAAAACCTCTTCTTTAATATACATACATACATATATACATAAATATATGTATGTATGTATGTATGTATATATCTTCGTACAATAAAGAATCTGATACAAATATCCTTCCTCTTAATACAATATATATATATATTACTAATAAAAAACATAAAGTTTTACCTATATTCTTTTTCTGTTTAATCATATATATATAATATTAAATTTCATAAAAATGAACTGAAAATACCTCTCAGCAAAACCTCAAATCTAGGCTACCATCGCCGTTCACCCGTAACAAGCCATATCGAACACGGCCTCACAATCGATCGCAAGCTTTCTTCCGATATCGACGAACCCAAACGCAGCCACTCTCCCCGCCTTGGCCACCAATTTCGAACCTACGACCCAAACTGCCCCCATCTCGTTCATGCAACCCTCAGATCGAGCAGGCCCATGACCATCGAGCTCCACGAGTGCACAGCCATGCATCTCCTTCCTCTGACTAATCGAACGCAGTCGCGTTCGTCTCCCCTTCTGTCCATTCATTTTTTTATTAGGGAACAAAATTGGTTCATGAGTTTTGATTTCGATTTTCTAAGAAAGAGGAGGATGCGCGAGTTATACGTGAAGGGTATGGCGTGCTTTAGAAGATTGGGCATAGGGTTTCAACTTTTCCTTTCCATTATAATATTTTATAATTTTATTTCTAAAGTATCTCGTTTTCGCAAATTAAAATTTAGACCTCCAATCGAGGTGTCCCATTAGGCATTTATAATGTTATACTCCTATTTCGAACAAAATGAAAAGGGTTTCGAGTTCTAATTCGATCGTATGGAGAAGATAGCTTTTTGGACCCAGTAATTATGTTAAATTTTTGATATAGATTTCAACGCGTTTACAGACCGTACGGTCACACGTCAACTCCAAACACTACAAAAATTGAAATCCGATAATAATACAATAGGACCTAATGGAACTGATTTCGTCGAAATCAGAGACTATGCCTCGGAAGGCTATTTTTAAATATCAATTTAAACGATATATTTTCAAAACTGAACAAATCAACTTTAAATTCAATTTAACACTTTTACTATCTTCAGTATTATCAATATAAATTTTACAAGCCTTCAAATATTTTTAACAGGCTTAAAACCGAAGATTCAATAACTTACCCAATTTCAGTTTATTAAATCCAATAACTTAATCGCTAAATAATAATAATAATTGAATTCAAGTTAAACATTAACTTTTAAATATTTAAAATCAATTAAATATTCCAATTTCAAACATCCAAAAATTCCAAGTCGTCACATCTGTACATATATGATGTATATAGGGGTATATGTGTATGTATGGGCATGTATGTGCATGTGTCCGTGTCATATACAATGTTGAAATCAATTTGAAAAACTTCCGTTCGTTAAACCGTCGAAAATCTGAAAGTTGATTCCAGTCACATTTTCACTTATGAATTAAATAACATATAAATGTAAACAAAATTTTGGAAACAAATTTCTCTTCGTTAATAATTAAAATGACCTCACTTGAATTTTAAAAACATGTAAACCAATATTAAACAATTATTTACAAAAAGTTTTATTATGTCGATAAAAAGATAAAAAATTTCTTTTATTTCAAATCAAATATATATCTTTATAAAACTATTACAAATGATTTATTATCACTTTATAACTATTTAAAATGAATTATTATCATTTAAAACAATTATTAGAATAATTAAAATAATTATTAAATCACAATTTAATTCGTAAATCAATATAAGTGCACCACTGATGATGTCATAAATACCTTCATTTTTCCTAAAAATAAAATAAATATTTTTTCCATATTATCATTCAATTATAAAAATAAGAGTTGTATCCAGCTCTCTGTGCGACTGTAATAGCCCATAATTTTGGAAATATTTTTATTAAACTTTTATTTGAAAACTTTAATTTTTAAATTATCTAAAATTGAATTTCTGGAATTTTCCAATGTAAGTTTGGAATTTGTTTGTAATTTAATTTCCAAATCCAATAAAATAAATATTTTCTAATTTTTTTATATTTTTATCAACTCAAAGTCAAAGTTTGACCACAGTTGAAAATTTTAAATTTGAATTTTTTAATTTTAATCTTTTTCTTTGAAACTGTATTTTATTTTAATATTCGTTCTGGTTTTCGTTTTACCAAATTCTGTTTTATACTTTTAAAGTTGGATAAAATAAAGTGTTTTACATGCAATGATTTTCTGTATTTTATTTTCTATTTTTCTATGCTCACTTCTCTATTTTCTTTTTCCTTTATTTTATTTAGAATTTGATTTCATTTACTGAATTTTGATTGGATTTTTATGGATTTTTGGGTTCGGAAATTTTAAGAGTCCTTGGTTTATTTGCTTGGAAATCAAGTAGGCCCTTTATTTTCTACCCACTTCAATACCTTAGCCGTTCATAACATCCACAGCCGTTCACCACTAAACCCTAGCCGCCTCCTCTTTTTCTTATTTACGTGAAAAGTTTCTCATCTCAAATCTCATTTGTTCCTGAAAAAAATACAGAAAGCTATGGCCTCTTCCTCCTTCTTTTTCCTTTTCTCCTTTTCATTTTGTTTTCATGCTTGGCTCGGCCTCCATACTATTGCCGACCTCACCATCTCCACCACATCACCATGACCGACCATCATCACTCCTCTTCACAACCATCCAAGGCCGCGACCACCATGAAGACAACATCATCAAAACTTTGACCAAATCTACCCTAGATCACCACATATGCATCCACTTCACCTCCTTGCCTCGGCCACAACACACCACTCCACTTCCATCCCCTTGCCATGATCTATTCCGTGCTTAACCGTGCCTATGTTGAACCATGACCCAGCCTAGCTAACATGGCCGAGCATATAGAGACTTAGGGCCGAACCAAAATCTTGCTTGCCTTTGACCTTTTACCTTCCTTGCTTTGTAACTTACCATCCGTTCACCTTCTAGAACATAGCCGTGCATTTGCATAGCTCTAACACATCACGTCCGAGCAATACAAGCCATGGCTGAGCACTAATGAAGATGGCCGAGCCTATGTCCAACATGGATGAGCCCATTTGATTGATCAAAGCAAAGTTATGTCATGTTGATTCATAATTTCCATTGTTTAATCCATCTTTTGTCTGTATTGAATCTATATTTACATTTGTTTTGTTTATTTTGTTGTTACGAGATTTAGATCTTGACTCTCCATTCAATCAAGTTTGATTCGTGCCTCGTCGAGTTTTCGGGGTTTGTTGTGTATCTCTAGTTTGTCAATTCCAGCTTTTAAAAGGTGAGTCATTCACTCTAGACATTACATACTTGTATGATTGTGGAATGATGACAAGTGAATTATATGAATTAATATGCTATGATCGTATCTGCCTGTTATATGTTATATGATGTTAAATGCTGTTTATACACCTGTTACATCTCTGATGTGATGTGTTATATTATCTGTTTATTTTATTTCCTGTTTCTCACACTGCAAGTTGCCTATCACTATGGGTTGAAATGATACATACCCGAACGGACTTTAGAATAAGAAAAAATCATTATGAACTAAAATGATAGGCTCGAGTGATTTTTATTGTATTTGATTTATTTGGGATTACGGGTTTGAAATGATAGAACCCGGATTTTTCTTGTTAAATTACGGATTGAAATGATACGTATCCGTATCACTTGACCTAGGTTAGAAAATATTATACAAGCTCGTGGTTATATTTTAAATAATATTTTCTTAAAAATTTATTAAGTATTTTTAAATAATATTTCCCTAAAAGATTATTAAGTATTTTGAGTTTTATAAATATATGAAATTTTAACTTAAAATTCGATTTAATGCTTTATAAAGGTGTATTAGTTTTTCTATAAGTTAATTTTTTATAAAGTTAATAATTGGTTTTAGGTTGAATTAAAGATCTTTATTGATGATAAATAACTTAATAATTAAATTTGACTTAATATGGAATCCTGAATCTAACCTAGTGATTTTATTAAAGTTATTTCCTGAAATGGATACATTACGTATAATAGATAATGTATTTTGAATTGAGAAAATGAAATACAGTTTTAATTGGGCATTTTGTAATAAAATTTATTTGACTAAAAAATCATAGTTAATTGATGTCTAAATGAATAGATCTAGAAGGAAAATTTGATTGTTATATTAACTATGATAAAATGTTCTTTTGTGAAATGTTATAATTTGTTAAATAAATAGTTATGATTTTAAAATGGAAAATATATCTTAAATTATGACTTAACTTGATAATTGAAAACTGGGTTTTAAATAAAATTATTAATTTAAGTAAATAAATGAAAATTTAGTTTTATTTATGAAATGAGTTGTTTAAAATAAATTGTTAAGTTATTTGTTAAAGTAAAGTTAAGGAAGAATATACTTTTGACTTAACAAATGAATCTTAGTTTAAATTGGATATTTATTGATAAAATTTTATTTTATTAAATCATAAGTTAAATGGTATCCAAATGAATATTTTCGAAGCGAAAAATATGATTTTTATAAATTAAAGTGGTTAAAATTGAAGTTTTAATGTTTCTGAAATTTTACATTAAATTTGGAATTATTATTTGTAGCATTTCAGAAATGCTATGGTTTTAAGACAACATTTGTTAAGTGCTATAGTTTCTGAAAATAAACTAGGTTCTGGAATAATAAAGAGCTACTGCAGCACTTTGTAAGTGTTGTTGTTGCTAAAACTAAACTATATTTTGAAATAACTAAAGAGCTACTGCAGCACTTTGTAAGTGCTGTTGTTGCTGAAAGTAAACTGTTTTGAATAACTAAATAGCTATTACAGCACTTGGTAAGTGCTATTGTTGCTGAAAGTAAACTGTTTTGAAATAATAACTAAATACCTACTGTAGCACTTTGTAAGTGTTGCTGTTTCTGAATTTGACAATGTTTTTGAAATACTAATATATCTACTATAACACATTTTAAATGTTGTTGTAGCTGAAATTTACAATGGATTGGAAATATTATAATTAAATGAATAAACTTAGAAATGTTACAACTTTGAAATGAATGTTATTTGACATTGAATTTAAATGGTTAAAATGAATCTTGTTTTGAAGATATTAACGGTCTAAATAAATATGTTTCCAAGTGTTATAATTTTCTAAATATTATAATTTCCAAATGATAATATTTCAAAGTATTAAGGTTCCAAAGTGTTTTGTCTTGGAATCGTTATAACTTTGAAGGTACTATAGTTTTGGAAATTAAATGATATATTAGTACTTTAGTTTTTGAAATGGAAATGATATATTGATTTGGTTTTGAAATGAAATAATATAGTATTTAGTTTTGAAATGGATATGATATTTGGGTTTTGAAGTATAATTGATTTTGAAATAAATATCCATGGGTTATAATAATGTTCGGTTGTTAAAGAGACCGGGGTCGGAAGTTATCATACTCTCTACCAACTCCGAAAACCACTTTAACAACCATGTACGCGGCGGAGATTCCAGAATGAAGTAGGATGGTGACGACGTTCTATTGAGGTATATACGTGGACCCGACTCCCGTGAGTTGGCATAAGGTGGCAAAAACAGGAGCAATCGACGGGCTAATGAGGTCGCTCCTCTGATCGGACACACTCCTTCGCTATTATATTCTGACTCTGAGATTGATTCGGTGGCCACTTTTAATTCTTTTGATTTGGGGGTGTGGCTCGAGGTGGGCGCTAGTAGCTGCTACGCGTTACCACCGGCCTGGAAGTATAATTGGTATATTTACTTTGGCATTTCCTATTGTGTCGTGTCACCTATCCTATCGTGCATTGTACGAGTTTAGTTTTCTCCCGTAGCCAATGAAGCATCCTCTGGTTTCTTTTCGATCAGGAGGGGCTATGATACTGGATGGACTGCTGGGACTATTACGTGTTAAGGGCTATATAGGTAACCCCTTAACACTATCTAAAAGTAAGTTTATTTTACTATAGACTTATTATAATAGCGAAATATTACTACATAGTAAATAGTTTAACGGATCCTTAGAGGATGTGAGGTCCCAAGCATCCTTTAAGTTACGTGTGCCTTATATTACAGTTCACTTGAGTTGGTTTACATTATATAACTATGTATCTTCTGACTCGAGTCTTTTTTGTTTTGTGTTTCGCTTTATGCTCGGGTCAGACTGAGTGATATAGCATTAGAGACTCACCTTCGGAACTGGAGCTTTGCTTGAAGATCCAGCTATCTATTTCGCTTTCAGTTATTCAGTTGATTCCATGGATGCATTCAGCTTGTGCTCGTTTATCATATTGAGACATATGTTGTATCTTGTTACTTCTGTTGTAGCTTGTTTAACTCTGATGTATATATATATAGTAGCTTCATGAACTACTATTTTCTTTGATTCAGCTGCATTTTATTACTCTGTGTCTGTGATCTATGATTTATTTATTTATTGTATATTATGAGTTTTGTCAAATTTAAATTAACAATTCGGTATTTTGAGCTATTCATCTGACATGTGTGGATGCGAATGTTTGAAAATATCGGGTCGTTAAAGTTGATATCAGAGCTTTGGCATTAGGCAAAACTTAGCATATATGGTAAATTTATTTACAAAATCACTTTCGTTCAAGCTTGAATCTCTTTACCTTTGACCGTGTTCCCTTTGAATTCTGGAACTTTCCCTCGATTCCGAAATTCATTCTTGTCCCTCACTCTTCTTATTCTTGTGAATTCTGGAGCATCCCATAGCTCCACTGAATGACTTGTAAAGGGGTGGAACTCCTTTACAATAGGCATTTATTCACCGGAGATTTATATATCCTCGGTTTAGATGCCGGTATCTCTTGTTGTCCCGAATTCTATCTCTTGAGATCGGATGTAGATTTCCCTCAAAACTCCACATCGATCTAATTTTTGAAGCTACGGTTGACCGGTTAAGGTTGCCCGCGATTTATATAAGCTTATCCATCTCCTTATTCAGTTAGTTAATCATCTTATCTTTTGTTCTATCTTATCCTCAAGTCAGAATTTTCTTTGATTTGAGTTAATCAAATTTGAACCCCTATTCTTGCTTTGTAAATCTATATTTAAAATGTTCTATATATTGTGTTATTTGAGTTGTTGATGTTGATTTGGGTTTCCGATCGATTCGTCTGATCAATACTATCGACAGGATCTCCAAAACACTTAAACAGAGCAAACTGATACCATATTGTTTTCAAATTTGGTATATCAAATAAATTATATATAAGTATAATTTTCTGAATTTTGATAGTTAATTGAATTGGATGTTGAAGAAATAGTATTTGACTTTGTATATAGCCATGTTTTATAGTTCAATTATTTCAAGTAGAAATTGTTTCAAAGAACTTTTTAATTTGTAAATCAGTGATCTTTTCTTTGTAGTTGGAAAATAATTTCGGTGATGACTGCAGCATCGTCGACATTCATTTTCGAGTTTCGAAGTGAAGAGACCATTCTGTAATTTTGCTACAGTCTTGCTTTGGACAATTAATTTGATTTGGATTTCTAAAATATGATTTGATTTATAATGAATATATGTGATATATGATCAAAAATTTGATTTGATATATAGCATGTATATTTATTTATCTCTAAAATAGTTTGAAGTTAATCGAAAATTTAATTCTTTAAATTTTTTCTTGAAGGATAATTTCAATTATAAAAGGAAATCAAAATTATGAATAAATATTTAAGCCTAGATAATTGAATTAAGAAAATTTTATTTGTACAATATTAAATTGCATTCCAATATAACTTACCTTACTTATTAAAAGTTAACAATGTAATTGGATAATATACAATATAAAAAGGATTTTTATAAATAAAATCTGAGTGGTTATAATAAATGTTATACACTTAAATTTTAGTTATAGAAGATCAATAAAGGTAAATAGAATAAGAGTTAATTGAATAATTTACAATATAAAATGATGTTAACGGAACTTATAAATAAATTGGAGTAGTTATAATAAAATGTAAATACACTTAATGTATGTGACTAGATATATTAAGTGGAATAAAATTTAATAATAATTTGGAATAAAGAAGAATTAAGTTTATTGAATGAAATATGAGTATAATAAATGATTTTCAAATTCATGATTTTAGAAATTGAAATTTGATGATAAGATGATGAAATTAGAAATAGTTAAGATTTATTTAACTTAAGTGAAATCAAATGGATGAAATCAATTATTAATTTAAGTTGAAATTTTCGTGGTTTTAAATTTATTATCTTATCTTGTTTTCCAATCTCTTTTCTTTCGGGATGTTCATTTTTCTCCTGCATCCTTAAAGTGGGAAATTAAATTCTGAATTGATCTTATTCCTGAAGTTCGACCTGTCAGTTTATAAAGCTTTTAAAGAATCTTTGGTACTCATTTGAATCTGAACAATGCTTACCATCCACAGAGCGATGGTCAAACATAAAGAGTGAATCGGATTCTAGAGGATCTTCTTCGTGCTTGTGTTCTTGATTGTGAAGGATCTTGGGAATATCATCTCCATCTTGTTGAATTCACATATAACGACAGTTATCAAGTATAATTTCAATCTTCTTTTCATCGTGTCTTAATCCTATCTCATTCTATCCTGTTTTCCTTATTTTCCCTGCCTCCTTCCTTTTCGGGGACGAAAAGTTATGAGTGGAAGAGAGTGTAACAGCCCATAATTTTGTATATATTTTTATTAAATTTTTATTTGAAAACTTTAAAATTGAATTTCTGGAATTTTCAATGTAAGTTTGGAATTTGTTTGTAATTTATTTTCCAATTCAATAAAATAAATATTTTCTGAAAATTTTAAATTTTGGTCAACTCAAAGTCAAAGTTTGACCATAGTTGAAAATTTTAAATTTGAATATTTAAATTCTAATATTTTTCTTTGAAACTGTGTTTTATTTTAATATTCATTCCTCTTTTCTTTTTATCAAATTCTGTTTTATACATTTAAAATTGGATAAAATACAGTGTTTTACATGCAATGGTTTTCTGTATTTTGTTTTCTATTTTTCTATGCTCACTTCTCTATTTTCTTTTTCTATTGTATTTTATTTAGAATTTGATTTCATTTACTGAATATTGATTGGATTTTTATGCTTGGAAATTTTAAGAGTCTTCGGTTTATTTGCTTGGAAATCAAGTAGGCCCTTCATTTTCTACCCACTTCAATACCCTAGCCATTCATAACATCCATAGCCGTTCACCACTAAACCTTAGCCGCCTCCTCCTTTTCTTATTCACGTGAAAAATTTCTCATCTCAAATCTCATTTGTTCCTAAAAAAATACAGAAAGCTATGGCCTCCTCCTCCTTCATTTTCCTTTTCCCTTTTTCATTTTATTTTCTCTTTTGTCTTCATGCTTGGCTCGGCCTCCATGCTATTGCCGACCTCACCATCTCCACTACATCACCATGACCAACCGTCATCACTCCTCCTCACCACCATCCAAGGCCGTGAATACCATAAAGACAACATTACCAAAACTTTGATCAAACCTAGCCTAGATCACCACATATGCATCCATTTCACCTCCTTGCCTCGGCCATAACACACCACTCCACTCCCATCCCCTTGACATGACCTATTCCATTCTTACCCGTGCCTACGTTGAACCATGACCCAGCCTAGCAAACATGGCCGAGCACATAGAGACTTAGGGCCGAACCAAAACCTTGCTTGCCTTTGACCTTTTACCTTCCTTGCTTTCTAACTTACCATCCCTTCACCTTCTAGCACATAGCCGTGCATTTGCATACCTCCAACACATCATGGCCGAGCAAAACAAGCCATGGTCGAGCACTAGTAAAGATGGCCAATCCTATGTCCAACATGGGTGGGCCCATTTGATTGATCAAAGAAAAGTTCTGTCATGTTGATTCATAATTTCCATTGTTTAATCCATCTTTTGTTTGTATTGAATCTATACTTACATTTGTTTGCTTTACTTTGTTTTTACAAGATTTAGATCTTGACTCTCCATCCACTCAAGTTTGATTTGTGCCTTGTCGAGTTTTCGGGGTTTGTTGTGTATCTCTAGTTTGTCAATTAGAGATTTTAAAAGGTGGTCCATTCACTCTAGACATTACGTACTTATATGATTGTGGAATGACGACAAGTGAATTGTATAAATTAATATGCTATGGTCGTACCTGCCTATGATATGTTATATGATGTTAAATATTGTTTATACACCTGTTACATCGTCTGATATGATGTGTTATATTATACTGTTTATTTTATTTTCTGTTTCTCACACTATAAGTTCCCTATCACTATGGGTTGAAATGATACATACCCGAACGGACTTTAGAATAACGAAAAATCATTATGAGCTGAAATGATAGGCTCGAGTGATTTTTATTGTATTTGATTTACTTGGGATTGCGGGTTTGAAATGATAGAACATGGATTTTTCTTGTTAAATTACGAATTGAAATGATACATATCAGTATCACTTGACCTAAGTTAGAAAATATTATATAGGCCTATGGTTATATTTTAAATAAAATTTTCCTAAAAAGTTATTAAGTATTTTTAAATAATATTTCCCTAAAAGATTATTAAGTATTTTGAGTTTTATAAATATACGAAGTTTTAACTTAAAATTTGGTTTAATGCTTTGAAAAGGTGTATTGGTTTTTCTATAAGTTAAATTTTTATAAAGTTAACAATTGGTTTTAAGTTGAATTAAAGATCTTGGTTGATGATAAATAACTTAATAATCGAATTTGACTTAATATGGAATCTTGAATCTAACCTAGTGATTTTATTAAAGGTTATTTCTTGAAATGGATACGTTGTGTATAATGGATAACGTATTTTGAATTGAGAAAATGAAATACAGTTTTAATTGGGCATTTTGTAATAAAATTTGTTTAACTAGAAAATCATAGTTAATCGATGTCTAAATGAATGGACCTGGAAGGAAAATTTGATTGTTATATTAACTATGATAAAATGTTCTTTTGTGAAATGTTATGTTTTGTAAAATAAATAGTTATGATTTTAAAATTGAATAATGTATCCAAAATTATGACTTAACTTGATAATTGGAAATTGGGTTTTAAATAAAATTATTAAGTTAAGTAAATAAATGAAAATTTAGTTTTATTTATGAAATGGGTATTTTAAAATAAAGTGTTAAGCTATTTGTTAAAGTAGAGTTAATGAAGAAAGTACTTTTGACTTAATAAATGAATCTTAGTTTAAATTGGATATTTATTGATAAAATTTTATTTTATTAAATCATAAGTTGAATGGTATCCAAATGAATATCTTTGAAGCGAAAAATATGAGTTTTATAAGTTAAAGTGGTTAAAATTGAAGTTTTAATATTTCTGAGATTTTATATTAAATCTGGAATTAGTATTGGTAGCATTTAAGAAATGCTGTGGTTTTAAGACAGCATTTGTTAAATGCTATCATTTTGAAAATAAACTAAGTTTTGGAATAATAAAAAGCCACCGCAACACTTTGTAAGTGCTGTTGTTGTTGAAACTAAACAATATTTTGAAATAACTAAAGAGCTACTGCAGCACTTTGTAAGTGATGTTGTTGCTGAAAGTAAACGGTTTTGAATAACTAAATAGCTATTATAGCACTTGGTAAGTGTTGTAGTTGTTGAAAGTAAATTGTTTTGAAATAATAACTAAATACCTACTGTAGCACTTTGTAAGTGCTACTGTTTCAGAATTTGACAATGTTTTTGAAATACTAATATATCTACTGTAACACTTTATAAATGTTGTTGTAGCTGAAATTTACAATGGATTGGAAATATTATAATTAAATGAATAAACTTAGAAATGCTATAACTTTGAAATGAATGTTATTTGACATTGAATTCAAATGGTTAAAATGAATCTTGTTTTGAAGATATTAACATTGATATTAAATTATCTAAATAAATATGTTTCCAAGTGTTATGATTTCCTAAATATTATAATTTCCAAATGATAATATTTCAAAGTATTAAGGTTCCAAAGTGTTTTGTCTTGGAATCGTTATAACTTTGAAGGTACTATAGTTTTGGAAATTAAATGATGTATTAGTACTTTAGTTTTTGAAATGGAAACGATATATTGATTTGGTTTTGAAATGAAATAATATAGTATTTAGTTTTGAAATGGATATGATATTTTTGGTTTTGAAGTGTAATTGATTTTGAAATAAATATCCATGGGTTATAATAACGTTCGGTTGTTAAAGAGACCGGGATCGGAAGTTGTCATACTCTCTGCCAACTTCGAAAACCACTTTAACAACCGTGTACGCGGTGGAGATTGCAGAATGAAGTAGGATGGTGACGACGTTCTATTGAGGTATATACGTGGACCCGACTCCCGTAAGTTGGCATAAGGTGGCTAAAATAGGAGCAATTGACGTGCTAATGAGGTCGCTTCTCTGATCGGACACACTCCTTCGCTATTATATTCTGACTTTGAGATTGATTCGGTGGCCACTTTTGATTCTTTTGATTTGAGGGTGTGGCTCGAGGTGGGCGGTAGTAGCTGTTATGCGTTACCACCAGCCCGGAAGTGTAATTGGTATATCTACCATGTCATTGCCTAGTTGTGCCGTGTCACCTACCCTATCATACCTTGTACGAGTTTGGTTTTCTTCCGTAGCCCGTGGAGTATCCTCTAGTGGCTTCCCAATCAGGAGGGACTATGATATTGATGGACTACTGTAACTATTACGTGTTAAGGGCTATATGGGTAACCCCTTAACACTACTTAGACGTAAGTTTATTTTACTATAGACATTATTATAATAGCGAAATATTACTATATAGTAAATAGTTTAACGGATCCTTAGAGGATGGGTGGTCCCAAGCATCCTTTAAGTTACTTGTACCTTATATTACAGTTCACTTGAGTTTATTTACATGGTATAAGTATGTATGTCCTGACTCGAGTGTTTTGTGTTTCGCTTTACGCTGTCAGATTGAGTGATACAGCATTAGAGACCCACCTTCGGAGTTGGAGCTTTGCTTGAAGATCCAGCTATCTATTTCGCTTTTAGTTATTCAGTTGATACCAAGGATGCATTCAGCTTGTGCTCGTTTATCATATTGAGACTTCTGTTGTATCTTGTTACTTCTGTTGTAGCTTGCTTAACTCTGATGTGTTTGTGTGTGTATACATATATAGCAGCTTCATGAACTACTTTTTTTTTTCTCCCGCTGCATTTTATTACCCTATGTCTGTGATCTATGATTTATTTATTTGCTGTATATTCCGAGTTTTGCCAAATTTAAATTAACAATTCGGTATTTTGAGCTATTCAAGTCCGACATGTGTGGATACGAATTGTTGAAAATATCGGGTCGTTAAAGCGACGCTTTACGGTTATAGAGCAGTTTATCGATAAAACGGTTTTCGGCTATTTTATCGATATATCTTTCCAAAGGAAATAATTTTTTAAACATTTATCCAAAATAAGTTCATTATTATTATTATTCATTACTTAAAACTTGATTATTTGTTGAAAAATAATCTATATTTGAATATTTAAACAATTTAAATATTTTTAATTAAAGTGATCAAATTACGGGTCATTACTAAGTGTATATATAATAGTCATAAACACACATATCGATATATAATATTAATGTGCATTTGCATTAGATCTAAATATGTTTTTTTTTGTTGATCAGGCTTGAAGTGATTTTGAGGCCCATAGGAAAGGCTATCTTAGCTGGCCATATGAAGGGAGTAAGCTTTTGAATCTTGCGTAAAAAAGGAGGTGAATGGGTATGAGAGAAAGAGGGATCTTGATCCTCCTTTTTCTTCATAAATGTCTTCATGTATTCATCTCTAACCCCACTTTTTAGATACATTTATTTTCTCCTGCCCATCATATTTCTAGCCGAAAACTCCCATCTTCTTCCTCAATATTTTCAAGCAATTTAAGCAAAAAATTAAATCAAATATAAAGGTCAATGGTTACTGGATTCAGATTAGTAGCATTCTCTAGATCCTGAAATCATTTCGAGGAGCTTTGATTCTTCGTTTCAAGGTGTTACTTCTAGGCTTTAGGAAATGGTAAATCCTATATTTATAGTTATATATAAATTTATATATTGTCTATCATGATACATATGTACTGTAATTAGTTTTTTTATTGTATCACGAATCATACACAACAAATATATGGGCTTTTGATAGCAATAATACCTAGCGTTTGCACCTATTACCTTTAAACGCTATGAAATAAATGGTTTTGGATGCTATCAGACAAAGAAATACTGTGTACTTACGCTGTACGCTGAAAAAGGCGGCAAATAAATTCTTCTGTGCGGGAACTAGAAAATACGCATAGCGCCCTTTTCCTCTAGAAAACACCCTTTCTTTTATTCGCTACTCTGACAAAATCCCTAAACTGCAACATTGAACCACAAAATCCCTAAATCAGAAAATCCCCAAACCAAAAATTTCTGAATCTTAATATCGCCAAATCCCTAAACTTCCACCACTCAGCTTGGATCGTCAAATCGCCAAATCGCAAAAATCCTGAATCGCAAAGTGGCCAAATCGCTAAAATCTTGACAGTGGTTGGAGAACTAGATCATAAAAGTAAGGTAAGTATGTCGAAGGAGAGAAATAGGAACACTCGAACTACACAATTATAAGCAACGAGCACATCTAAGCTTCTTTGCCCTATGATTATGCCCATCGACTAATCTGGAGGTAAGTCTTATGAATTTCTGATAAACATCTTATTCTTAGGTAATAATTTCAACTAGGTGGCTTATCATTATTTTGAAAATTGGAAGCTTAAACGCATATGATCATATGTGCCTGTACATAAAATCGCTAGAGACATCTTGATCATGTGTTTACCTGTAGTTGAGCTTGTGAATTCTGCAATGTGGACCAGAAATGCTAGAACATATTACTGCCTTCTTCTGACTAATTACGAGATTAGCAGATCACATTCTCACAAACCTACCAGCTAAATTACTGTTTAACCAAAAAGGGATAATGATTGATATGCATTATTCACCTGAAAGTAAATAGATGTTTCCAAAAATGTAGGGAAGGGAGAATAGAGCTGTCGGCATTTTAATGGTTTGTGTTTAATCTCATTAAATAAAAGAGATAAAGATCTTTTATTATTCTCACAAGAATTGAAATTAAAGGGCAGACAAGAAGGAAAGAGAAAATGAGATAAATGTACCAAAGATATTAAAAGGATTTAGACCTATCTCTCTACCCCTGTTTAATTTGGTAGCACTCATTGAAGTATTAAGCTTTTGAATGTGAAGACTGTATTACATGCACATTCATCTCCCTCAATAACTTCAGGTGTGAGCACTTGCTTTGCTGTGTATATCTGTCTATGTTAACAAATTATAAACCTTTAAACTTTAGCATGTAGCAATTTTCATTGTGTATTAGATATTTTTTGTATAATTCTTTACTCAAAAGAAAAGCATCGACATGAGGTTCATGGACTCACGTATCATTGTGGGTCTCCATAGCAATGATATGAAAAATACCATGTATACATGGTTAAGATCGGTCTTCCTTCTAATAAAAGCTCCATGAAAATGCAATTTCCGTTCTTACATAAAAATGCAATCTCTGTTCCAAGTATTTTATTATTATTAAATATTCAACATGCCATGTCTGTCGGCATAAAATGAGAGTTACTTTAGTAGCCAAAAAATAAATCTTATCAAGAACATCAACGCAGTCTATTCATATCCACATTTTTAAACGTTGAAAGTTCCATGGATATTCAATTTTAACTCCGAAACCACGCTAAAATTGAGACTTGAAAGTGGTTCTCATTTTAGTATTCTCAATTTGGGTAGAGAGTTCTCTTGCGTTCTCTCTTGTTCCAGATTTAATTCTTTAATTAAGGAAATATCTAATTGGCGTCTAAAAAAAGTGGAAACCCACTCCCCCTTCCTCTCTCGTAAATTCCTAACTAAATTTAGATCCAAATCGTATATTGTAACTTGTAAATTCCATAATTATTCATAGCCAAAAAAGACGATTGAATATTTGATTTACATAAATTGCAACTTGCATAAAATGATCAACAAATACATATATCAAAAGATAAATAGATCAACATACTATTGTATACATATATGTTTAATTTCAATTTTATGTATTAAACAACATTTATATATATTTATGTGATATAAACATACTTCCATATAATTATAAATTAAGTTTATATATGTGTATGTGTATAATAATCAAAATAATTAACAAGACAAGTTTTAAATTTATTTCTTTGACTAAGCGGATAACAAAATATCATGATTCAAAAACAACAATGCATAAATACATAATATTTTGGACGTATATTATTTTGTGATCATTTGTATGCATGAAATATCTTATTTTTAAATCATTTGTATGTTACTTTTATAATACAATGCAAGTTATTTTAGCAAACATATAACAATTAGTGAACTTATGGCTTGATTTTCACTAATATGCAACCTTGTTTCAAATTGCTACTGTACTAATAAGTAAGTCTTTAGTATAATGAATCTTGAGAACATAAGATGTAATTTGATATATATACCAAGCAGTAGTAAAATTTAGGTTGAGGCAGTGAAGTGATGATACATTATTTTCCACATGGACAGATTTTGATTAGCAGTATAATGTGCAAATATATATATATATATATATATATATATATATATAGGATAATTTTAAGTCATGTTGTTGTTGGACTTATAATTAAAAGTTCAAACTTGTCCTTATTTTGTTGTAGCATGTTTGTGCTTTTGCACCGTGCTTTGATTTTGTTTGCTCTTATAGTTAGGTACATATAAATCTGTCTTGTTAATGCAGGTTATGGTGAAGAAGAGATAGCTTATTTGCAAACAAAAACAAGTCGAGAATCCCAATGAGCAACCCGAAGCAAATATTGAAGCCAATGACTTAAGCTAACCGTAAGTTTAAAACTTTCTATACTTCTATCGTTTTATTTATTTGTTATCACTGTCCCAAGACTTAAGCTATTTATAATAGGTACTAATAAGGATATTAAAGTTGATAATTTTGGCTTGACAAATAATTTAAGGACCAGATCATATCTCAGTGTCAACCTCTATTTGGTAGTACAGACATGTTGTTGAAAGCTATTTAAGGTTGCTGATCATAATAGTTGCTTCAAAGTATTGAACATGTGGAAATTAAGAGTTTTGACTACACAGTTTGCATTTTTAACGTAAAATCATGTAGAATATTGAACTTATATTAAATAAATAATAAAACATTCAAAAATGTATAGTAGAGTGTTTCTGTTGTTAGGTGAAGGTTTGGAAATTTTAGATAAATTCGAGAATCAAAACTTTGATGGTGAATTTTGATGAAGAATGAAAGTGGATAGTCAAGTCAACATATTGTAGAGTGTTTCTGTTGTTGAAATGGGAAATAATATACTTAGGTATACTGTTTACCCAACTATTCGTGGTTCAGGTCATATTTGGACTGTAAATGTTTACAACTATTTATACATGTATACCACAGTCTAGTAAATGCATATACATGATATAATTATGTATAACATATATATAATATAACTATGTATTTTAGGAACCCATGTTTCAAGGAGAAGGTAAATAAATATTGCTAAATGTTTCTAGTGAGACATAGTAATAAAACAATACAGATTAATTAATTTTTCTTTTTGCACATCATAATTGCTTTGGTGAATAAAATACAAATGACCTTAGCAAACAATTCATCCCAATATTCACGATCCAGGTCCTGATCTGGTGCATATCATAACTCAAAGTGCACAAATGCACAATGCATGGTGGGCAATCTGGCAGTGAAATCAATGTTAATTATGGCAATCGACAAATGCACATATCATAGCTCAGTTTGCTCACCTTCACTTGGTAGATGCTCATACATACGATGCCTATTTATGCCAATCGACAAATGGTAAGATACATGTTGGAGAAGCTGTTGGTAATAAAGTGTGATTAAAAAAACATAACATGATGATTAGAATGTATAAAAGTAGTTTAAAGATGTATAAAAGTAGAAGTAAAACGAGGCCAAAGTAATTAGAAGGTCATTGTAGTCAAAAGGTGCTGATTAGATTAGCAAATCAAATAGCTACAAATTATGAGTAGACATTTACTCCAAATTAGAAAGACTGATCCTATACCGTATATTTTAGAATCTTACTCCTAAGGAAACTACAAACTAAAATTTCAATAATCATACTTTTATACATTTAAAAATAGGGAATTAGAATTTCACAAATTAGATCTCAACTGTGTCTAACCTTTATTTTTGAACCCTGAACCCAATATCTAATGGAGTTATAAAGCTCTACGTCTTCTGTTATAGTGTCAACCATAGATGTGTATTCTTATATAAAAGTTTAAAAACTTCAGCACTAAGCTCCACCTATAACGACATAATTTTTCAAAGAATATATTAAAGCTTCTAAATGTTGCATTGCAGTCAATTAAGAAGTCGCTAAGGATTTGATTTAAATGAACACACAATGAAATAGCAAATGAATAAGCTTACTGATCCTAGAGAACTATCTGGAATACTACCATTTTCATGCTCTTCTTAGCTTCAGTTTAGGTTAGCTCCCGTAATATTTAAAGGTGCTGATGCTGTGTGGTGAATTTATAGTAATATTTTTGTTTTATGGTGCTTGGCCTGCTATGCTTTTGTTCTTGTTTTTTTTCTCTTTTTTCTGTCCCTGTCTTGCTGTGTATTTCTCTACATGCTCTCTTGATTTTTTTGTTTTTTACATTTCATGCAGAGTTATTTTTAATAAATTTTGGTAGGGGACTAGTTTACCCACTTGCCTTTCAAAAATAGTGGTACACATATTGAAATTGTTGTTTTTTTAGTATTTCCATGTAAATATTAGTTAACCAAATTTATTTAAATAGTTTAAATATTAGTTATGTGATTAACCTACACACACCTGAACATAAAATATTAAAAGGTAATAGACGAAATATTCATAAATAACTGTGTAATCTTTAAAATATCCATATCGAAATGTAAAATGATGGAAAAGAATTTAAAAAAAATGCCATTAAAGGAAGTTAGAAGATGTAAAACCAAAGAAAACTCCTATAATCGGTAAGAGAGCAAAAAACTCTTATGCTGTAATATTATTTAATAGATAGATTCATATATCGTTGTATGTTATTTGATAATGGAGCATGACCACTATATACGCTCTTTAATGGTTTTGCTTGGTGCTCCTATTGTTATTCATAAACCGCGTATTCATTTATAATTATAATTAATCATGGTATTTATGTGTGCAAAATAATGATGTAATGCTTTTTGCATAATAGGTTATGAATTAGAATGGTCCCAGTCATGCTCATAT
Organism: Allium cepa; assembly: GCA_030765085.1. Lineage (NCBI taxonomy): Eukaryota > Viridiplantae > Streptophyta > Magnoliopsida > Asparagales > Amaryllidaceae > Allium > Allium cepa. The sequence continues at coordinate 563,790,941 of CM060938.1, forward strand.
TTCTAAAACTAATAATCATTGTTTTGATAATTTATACCGAGGTAACTTTGGTACGTTTTTCATGTTGATTTCAACAACAAAATATTTAATTTTTTCTAGATCAGTATGGTGATAGTAATCCAAGTTTTACATATTTACTATTAGTTATTGTAGATTATAGTAGTTTTATTTTTGATTTTGGCAAGTTGAAGACCAAGTTGATTACAATATTTGTTGATATTGGAATAGGTATTTTTTGGTTCATTTATTTCCTCTATTTATGTTTTTAATTTTAATTTATTTGCCCTACACTGACACTGCCTCATTCTGTTTGTTTATTTATAAAGGTGAAAACTCAATATTTAAGATTAAATCATGTTTACTTTACCACATGTTACAAATTAACCGCTGTCATTAATATGGTATGTGTTCTATAATCTATCATCAATATTTGAATGTGCCTTTGTTTGAGTTCCTAAAAGTTTGACATTATACTTTTTCAGTTGTCCGTGGTAAAGTTCAATTGTTACATTTTGAAGCCACACGGAATGCACTGTTACTTGAACAAGAATCTTCACAAATTTTATAATCTTTTTTCTGCTGTAACTTTATCAAGTTAGATTGGTTTCCCAATACCTTTCTCTATAAGGCATTGATTCTACAAATTTCCATATCTACTTTGTGCAAAATTAGCCCAACTTACTTCTGATGAATTGGTAATCAGGATACCACTCTTCACAATCATGAATTCACCACTGTATGAGTAGTTCCTTGTATGCATCAAATTTTCAAAATCAGTTGTATTCTTAAATTGGACAGCGCAGTAACCATTTTCTTCATTACCAAAACTGAGTTTATTTTTTGGTTTCAAATGTTGGTGATGTATTTGTTAAGTTGGTAATATGCAATTTTAAATCCATTAGGATTAATAATTACCGTCAACTACCACTCCTCTTCTCTATCGATTTCAAAACAGTTTCTTCCGGCAAGAGATAACATCATCTTCTGGTAGGAAGCAAGGCTCTAAATTCCGGCCGGCACGCCGGAGAACCGTCGTTTCCGTTCCTTTTTCGGCATGGATCGGACCGAAATTTCATCAAAATCTCGTTTCGAGATTTAAGAGATAAAAAGACTAAGAAAGAGAGTTTACATTATGGCAATTAGTTAAAAATAAACATTGAATTTCGAAATTACCTACCTTGAATCATCTATTTTGAGCTGCAAATCAAAATTGAACTCTATTGGTGTTTTTTTCTTCGTCGATTTCAAGCATTTATCAGTACTTTGTTTTTTCTGTTTGAAATGAGAATGAAAATCGAATTTGATTCAAGTTTGAGCACATGTTCGGTTGAAGAAGAAAGTGGTAAAGCAATAGTAGATGGGTTCGTTCTTTTTTTAATTTAAGGCTGGATTGGGCTAGTAGTTGGGCTGGGTTATTACTTGCTACTAAACAATTTAACGAAAATAACTTAGATAAACTAGCAAACTTAGTTAATGACTTTACAAGGATATAAATGAAGTTGGGTTAATAACATAATTTTTAAATTTTTTTGTATACTCACTGTTTTTCTATTCATACTCTTAGATATGTATAAAGTATAAAATAATACCGGAATTTATAAATCGAAATTAAAACGGAATTTACGAAATTACCGAATGGAACCAAAATTTCATAATTTTGTGAAGACCGGAACGGAAAACGAAATTTTGAACCTTGGTAGGAAGTACTTCATATCTGCTTGAACTGTTTCAGAATGTCGCCTGCTTTCTGCATTTCGGAAACTGTGTTCTCCTCTAACCGCATCCATGTAGGAACGCAGGTGAGGTGTTGCATCTGAATTATTGGTAGGTGGGTTATCCTCTTCTTCTTTGTTAGTGCCCTTGCTATTTGTTAGGTACTCCTCATAATGAACACTACCAATGTGGCCACTTGACAAGGCTAAGCTATATATCAACAAATTGATAATACACTGCTCCTGACATAAATCAAAGTGTATTTTTATTTTTATAATTTTTTTGTTAATTTATCACAATATGATGCTTTTGTTGGCTATTTTAATGTTATGTTAAGGTAATTTTGGGACCAATGAGTATACCTTATGAGGCTTCATGTCTGCATATATTTAAGTCCTGCCTCAGAAAATCTCCTATTGCAAAGGAGGTTGACTTGATGTCTGCAGCCAAGTTTAGTCAAGGCCTAAGTGCTGTGATATCACCGAAATTTTCAATGTGCTTGCAAATATGCAATCAGAGAAAGAATGGTAATCAGACTACCACATGATGCCGTTATGGGATGAAATAAAACCTCATTACAGTTGCCAATATCATAAGGTATGCTTTATCAGACTATCTCCAGTTGACATCATGAAGTAAAATCTCGTTATATTTGCTACCTAGCCTACATTTTTGCAATCAGGAAAGCATAGAAATCAGATGACCATAGGATGTCATGATAGCATTCAAATGTGCTTTATCCCTTTGGTTTATGTGCAATTGTGTCATTGATACCTTATTTTCAAGTATTTTGTCCATAAAATCTGCGTTCCCATTAAAACCTACAGGTAAAACTTAGACATCTGCTATAGAACACACTGGAGATACATGTATCTTTAATGGCTTTTGCAATATAAAAGCTAAAATATATACCAACAGGCGCACACCAAAAATTTAGCATAAAATGTAATGGGCCATAGTAAATAGAAAAATATACAAAAATGTAGGTCTTTGAAATGACCTGCTAAAGAGCTGATAACAAATACCTATGTACATGTGAGTATGTAAATATGATGTATAACATGAGTATAAATCCAAGCTTGGGTATGACGTGACACTATATTATCTGCGTGACACTACAGCTGGAAAGTTATAACGTATAAACTTAGAAACGTTTGTATTTATTAAAAATTTAAAGCTTACCTTTAATTGTGACTTTTCTCTTTCCTTTCGTTCAAATTTAAATGCGCATCAACTAATTGCTTTAATAAATATTGCAAAATCAATGCACAGACGTTATCAATTTCGTTTTATGGTGGTACGTTTTTTTACGTTTCCTACCGTTTAAATTTTAAATAATTGCTTTTATGGGTCAGCTGAATCAAGCAACGTGACCGTTGCTATTTTTTTTTTTATTAATTGCTACAATTATTTTCACCAAATCAAGATTGACCGTTACAATCACTTTTATTTATTTATTCACTTAAAATTTGGTTGCCTATTCATTTTCTTCTGTTATATTTGCCAAACATGCGGTCCATCCCTATTTATTTTCTCTTTCACTTCTCTTTTCTCTAGATCTATTCGTTCTCCTCCTTACTTTTCTTTGAAAAAAAAAGCAAACTGAAGCATGCGGCTGTCACCATTATTTGCATCCGCCACTTCACCTTTCTTCCAAACCTCCTCATCAAATGAAACCCATCACCTCGTCTTCCGGTTGCTTTTGTTTGATCAGTGAGGTATAGGCGTGTAAGCACATATATGTTTTGATTTATATTCATAATTACATGTTTTTTTTCGTTTTTTTTGTTAGTTGTGATATACATACTATTTATATAAGTATTGAATACTATTTTTTCAAAAGTTTATTTTCATAACATGATAGTGTATATTTATATATAGTTTCTATTTGATCTTCCTCACAGCTTATAAGTCATGTTAATAGTTTGAATTATGTATGCGACATTTTGAAGGGAATATACTATAAAATAAGTATATTTCATTTTTAATAAAAATATATATATATTTTGTGTTTTATATTTTAATATGGGTCGGCTTCTATTTGTTGATATCAGGTTTCCTATACTATAGTTATTCGCTTACGTAAGTCATATATTTGTTTTGTTACAGACTATATAAAATACTTTAATATATGTATATTATGCGGTTTGTTACCATATGGGTTTCTATGTGGTACTGACTTATTTAGTTGATGATTGTATATATTTTGTTACAATATTATATTTATACTATTACGGATTTAAGATGATTCTATAAATACTCTACTTTATAAATTATTTTAATACACACATATAATTTGGAAATTTATATAGGTTGAATATAATATGTTATTGAATGTAAAAATATGGATGGATTTAAATTATATATTTAACATTTAATATATATAGAAATAGTTATATATATAAAAAAGTTTTCTTTTAGGTATTCATATTTAAACATTTATTTTATCTGTTTGAGAATATATATATACTACTTATATAAGTTTAGTATAAAGGTGTTAGTATATATATATTTTTTCAAGTGTATGTTGATTTTAAAAAAAATGTAAGCTTGATTTATTTATTTATTTATATGTTTGAAAAACATGTACATTAAATTTGTGATGTTTGAACTTAGAATATAAATTTCATATGTGTGTATATAGTTATAGGTGGTTATAAAAGTTCGCTTATACCATTTATCTTCATCGTTTCAGTTCTGATCTGATCTGTTTCATCAATTCGAGCCAATCAGATTTGATCGTTGAATTCGTGTCGATTTTGCTTTGGTTGGATTTGAAATTTAATTTCAGTGTCTGTATCAATGTGCGTATCCGTGTCCTTCTATATTCTCTAGCCTCGAAAGGTGAGCAATCACTCAAGATTAACATTTTTTATTCATTAAATTTGATTTCAATTGAAACGACAATTGAAATATGCTGCTGTAGTTATTTAAATTTGTTATATATGCTATTATCTGTAACTGTTCACCTGCGGGATATGACACCATGTCCTGTTGTTTATATTATATTGTTATTGATGATATATGCCTGTTATTTTATTGTATTTTCTATTATCAATCTGCAAGTTCCCTGTAGTTTAGAAATCACTATGGGTTGAAATGATACATACTCGAACAGACTTTAGAATAGGAGAAAATCGTTATGGGTTGAAATGATAAACCCAATCGATTTTCATTTAATTGAATTTGGGATTACGGATTGAAATGATATCCACCCGTATATATTTAGTATACGGAGTGAAATGATAAATATCCGTAGCACTTGACTATATGATAGGAAATATATATAAACACCGTTGGTCCATATAGATATTTTGAAAATAATTTCTATAATTTTGGAAAGAAATATATGGTTTAATAAATTTGATTCTTAAGATATTATATAAATGAAAATTGTATACATAGATTTAGTAGTAATATTTGATTTAAATTAGATTGATTTAATACATATAATATGGCTAAGTATTTATGTAAATCTATATTTCAAATAGATTCTCGTGTAATAAATTAAATAATTAAGATTGGGAGATAAGTTTGGGTTTATAAAAATGGTATTTAAATAATGATTTATTTAATTAAATCGATTTGAAATTTTTGAATGGGAAATTTAAAGGGTATGATTTTATAACTGGATTTTTGATTTAAGTGATTTAATGAATATTTCACGTTTAAATGAATTAAAGAAAATATTGAGTAATAATTTAAGGTTACTTGAATGATATTGAATCTAATTAGGGAATATTTCAAGACTAAATAATAATGAGGTTAAATCGAGATCTATATGAAACTGTTATATAGAACATTTAAATATTAAAGCATTGAACTACATTGGAATTTAAATGGTTTATGTTGAGATTCCGATCTGTATTTGAAATCAACGTAGTTGAATTTGTTATTTAGCAACTAAATTGAATTAAAATGAAAATTTAGGTTGAACTAAATTTGAATTTATTATTCAGAAAACTAAATTGAATGAAAATTTAGATGAAACGTTGAATACTTAAAGTTTTGAAATATATGGAAATATAAAGGGGTATTTGTGATTATAAATTCGAATTTGAGATCGATAAAATTTAAGTGGTTATTTTAGAAATTGAGTTGAATTTAAATTGATAAATTGAGATTGAATTTAATTTGAATGGGAAGGTCGGGTTGATGTTGGAACGACTTGTTAAGTTGAGGAAATTGAAAATACTTTACTGTATAAATTATTTAATATATATAAATACTATTTTGGAAAATTAGAGATATTTGAAGTGAAAATGAGATTTGATTTTGAAGTATAAATTAAGATGAAATGACCACGGTGTTATAGTGTATATTTCTACCTTGTAGAAAGTTCCATGGACCCTTAGAGGATGGTTATCCCAAACATCCATTAAGTTATTTGTATTTCAGTTGATATTTCACTTGAGTTGGATTTATTGATATAAGAATGTTAATCCTGACTCGAGTGTTTTGTGTTTTGCTTTACGTTCGGGTCAGACTGAGTGATACTGCATTTGAGACTCACCTTTGGAGTTCGGAGCTTCATTTGGAAATCCAACTATCGATTCAGATTCCAGCCTTTCCAGTTGATTGGTTCAAAAAAGTCATCTGTTGCATTGGAGACTTCACTGCATTTGAACTATTCGGTTGTATTTTTCAAACTCTGATGTATATAGTAGCTTCACGAACTACTATTCTTTATCTATTCCGCTGCATTATATTACTCTGTGATCTGTGATTGATTTATTTACTGAATATTTTAAGTTCTTCCAAATTTTAATTAACAATTCGGTATTTTGAATTATTCAAGTCGGATATGTATGGTTTTATTGTCGATTTGAATGGTCCAAAATAGCGGGTCGTTACAGTTGGTATCAGAGCTTTGGCTCTAGGCAAAACTTAGCATATATGGTAAATTTATTTACAGAATCACTTTCGCTCGAGTTGAATCTCTTCCTTTTGACTCGATTTCCTTTGAGTTTTGGAATGTCCCTCGGTTCCGAAATTCATTCTGTCTCTCCCTATTTATATTCGTTTGATTCCGGAATATTCCATAACTACACTGAATGATTTGTAAAAGGGGTGAAAACTCCTTTTCAATTGGCATTGACTCACCGAAGATTTATGTATCCTCGGTTTACGATGCTGCTATATCTTGTTATGCCGAATTCTATATCTCTGGCGATCGAATGTCGAATTGCCTCAGAATTCTACACCGATCTAAATTTGGAATCACGGTTGACCGGTAAAGGTCGCCCGCGATTTATAGAAGTATATCCATCTTCTATTTTGTAATTTAATTATCTCATCTTCGATCAAGTCTATCTTCGAATCAGGATTCTATTGATTGGAGTTACTCTAAATTAAATCGCTATCTTTGTTTTGAAATCCATTCTTCAATCATCCTTTGAAAATCGGGTTTTGTTTGTTTTTTTGAAATTGTTTATACCGAAATTTTATTTTGATAACTATGATATTTTTTTTATATAAAAGTGAAAATGTTTTCGATAAGGATTATATACCTATATATATAAAGCAAATAAGAAAGTTATTCTATATACAAAGGTTTTGAAAGGATTTGAAATTTTGAAAAATTATAAGAAATTGATTTATATAAAAATGATTTATAACTGTAGAGTTAAATTTGAAATTCGAGAATTGAATTCCGGTATTTTGAAATTGGTTTTAAGATTTTGAAAAATATATAAAAATAACACGATTTAAAAGTATTTTTCCGAATAAGAAATGTTTCAAATGAGTTCAAATGAATTCCAATAATTTTGAAGAAATTTAAAAGAAGTTTTCAAGAAAATAGAAGTACAGAACTCACTTATGTCGCTGGAAAATAATTTCGGTGATGAGTGCACGCATCATCGACATTGATTTTCGAGTTTCAAAGTGGGGGAGAGGCCACTTTAATAGCTTCGCTATGCAAGTGATTTTGTAAAACCGTTTTTGATTTCAAATTCCGAAGTATAATTTGATATTTTAGAAAGATATAAGTATATATTTGAAACAATTTAAAATGAGACCCGTGTTCAGTCCTTGAGTTTCGGATTTAATAATTGATTTATTGTGATTTTCAACTCTTGAATTGAAAATTTGATTTCCCTAACTATTTTGAATGTTCGAACACTTCCAAATCGAGATTAAATTTTCAAAGCTAAGAAATTTCGAAGAGTATAAAATGTTTGATAAAGAATATAAATTGGTTTTGAAATGTTTTGAAAAAAATAATAGTTGAATAATGGTTTTCATAAAGGTAAATTGGATATTTCACATAGAAATAGATAGTTTAAAAGCTTTTTAAAAAAGGGATAATTATAAATTTGGGAACCATTTTGAGTATAATTGATTTTGGGAAAATATTTGGTTTTGAAATTAAATTGAAATTAAAAACCAGTACTTATATGGTGATTTTTGGAAATGAATTTGTTTGACTTGAATTTTTTTAATTTGGAAAATGGGATAATTTTCTAAACCTATTATTTTGGGAACTTTGAAATTTTGATATTTAATTTGGAAGAAAATTTGGTGAAATCATATATGATTTTGAAACTGAATTGATATTGAAATGATTTGAAATTTGAGAACCTTATATTATTAAGCACTTGATTTGGGAGTGGTCGAACTTATATAAAATGGATTGTATAAGTATGAAGTTGATTTGAAATCTATTGATTTGAAAGGTACTCAATTTGGAAAGAGATTTTATATAGTCGAAGTCTATATAAGTATGATTTGATCTACTATTGATTTTGGAAAGTATTCGATTTGGGAAAAATGGAATCTTATATATATGGACTTTATATAAGTACGATATTTGAAAGTGATTTGAAAAGGTACTATATGATATATATTTTCGAAGTAAAGATATGGAAAGTGCCTTCTGCTTGATATCCGCTTTGTGGCCACATCGTGGATTCATTCTATCGATATTATTCTCTCTGATTTTTTGTTTTCCGGATGTAATACTCGAGTGTTCCCACCGTGGCGTAAGCCATGGTTTTTTTTCTCTTTCGACTGCATAGCGCGATTGCCTGACTGAGTCTGGCCTAGGGGTACGGATTGTTTCCTGGGGGATCCAGGCGTAACTATTGTGTATCCTGCAATCTGTGTAGGTCGCGAATAGTAGCGAAACTGCCTGGTTGAGACAGCCTAGGGGTACGGATTGTTTCCTAGGGGACCCAGGCGTAACCATTGTGTATCCTGCACTCTACTATTCATCATGGCGTAACTCGCAGAGCTGAGAAAGCTTACGGATACAGATTGTTTCCTGGGGGATCCAGGCGTAACCATTGTGTATCTGCGAACCATGGTCGGACAAAGGTTTTGATTTGGTTGTTTTGTTTGGATTGTACTTTCCATATCTGTTTTAAAGGTTTTTCAAGTATTTTCATTGGATGTTGAAACAAGTATACTAAGTGTTTGAAGAATTCTATCTTTGCGCCTGATCAACGCATGGCCAGAGTCTACAAGAACGAGGATAAAATTGTTGAAACATCGAGTTATAAAAGTATTTTCGAAAGGAAAATCTATTTCGATATAATAGTATTTTATTTTAAAAGTATTATTATAAAGGTATTTATTATAAAAGTATTTTTCCCATCAAAGAAATTTTGAATTAATATTTGAAATTTAAATTCTTATGGTTCTAGATTAATTATTCGTGTCCGATACTATTACTTGCATCTACCTTATCTTCTCAGTTTAGTTATTCACCTAGATTTTGTTTTCCAAATCTACTTTCCTTCCTTGTTGGATATATCCTTTTTAAATATTGCTTATTTTTATACTACATTGTTTAATAGAAAATTTTAGTGTTATAAATATTTTGAAGTTATTAATTTAATAAAACATGTTTAAAATGATTATTGATGTATCTATAATGTTGAAAGTATCTTAAGATTTCCAAGTGAAGTTTTCAAATGAATATTTCGAGTAAAATTTATATAATTTTAAAATTTATTGTTTATTTTGTCTTTCAATCTATTTTCTTTCTGGTTGTTTTAATTCTCCTACCTTCTTCCTTTTCGGGGATGAAAAGTTTTGAGTGGGGGAGAGTATAACAGCCCAAATTTTAGTAATATTTTATTCTTTATTTATAACTCTGGGGTTTTATTTTTCGAAAATTTGATTGTCTAAATTTAATTATAAATAATCACCCAAGATTTTTATTAGTGTGAAAATTCCAAAATTCGTATTTTGGTTAAAACTTAACATTTTTTTTGAAGTTATAAATCTTTAAATTTTTAATCTTTTGGTTTAATTTAATATATTCGTAACAACGTTTATTTCACCTTTTGTTCTTTAAACAAAAATTGATTTTATACTTTTAAAAATTTAATATTTTATATTTTACTTATATACATTTTTGAATATAAATTTCTTAGTAAATGTGTAAACAAATCATATGTTTATATAAGTAATAAATTTGCAAAACTTTGTGTATAAATAAACTGTTTAATTTCGCGTTTAAAAGGCGCGTTATTTGATGGAATAAATAATGTATGTACACATACAAGAAAACGTATAAAATTTAAATCCGTTATTTTCATTTTTTTTGTCAAAACTCACTGCGTCTGTTGGACGCATTCTAATTTTATTCACTTTCCTTTTACTCTCCTGATTTAATAGGAACGTTACTTACAAATTTTATAATCGTTCGCCTTTTTAATTTCTTGCCATTGTTCCCATCAACGCGAGCTTTAAATTTTAAACGCATTCAATATTGTTTAAAAATCTTATTCCAAAATCTAATCTTTGCTGACCGTTTCTTCTACTTTAATTTCGAAAGCTATTTGCTTAAAATTTGTTAAAAATCTAGTAACCGTGTATAACAAGAAAAACCAGTGCTCAATCAAAATCGTGGCCCTTTTTTTTAAAATCAATATCTTATTTCTTGCCTATAACTACTCATTAAAAATCAACGCTAGTTTAATTTCCTTTCCATTTCAAAGCAAGTTGATTTATTGCCGTTCTTTCTTCTCCTTAAATCATGCTACCTCTCTGATCAAACCTATATAACTCACGCAAATATTCATTTCTCAACAAAGTTTTATTTTTCTAACCTTTCCTTTCCTACGCTCCCTGTTTCCACTTCTTTCTTTATGACCATTCATTATATATATACACTATAGCTGGAAAGTTATAAACGTATAAAGTTAGAAACGTTTTGTATTTATTAAAAATTTAAAGCTTACCTTTAATTGACTTTTCTCTTTCCTTCCGTTCAAATTTAAATGTGCATCAACTAATTGCTTTAATAAATATTGCAGAATCAATGCACAGACGTTATCAATTTCATTTTATGGTGTTACGTTTTTTTAACGTTTCCTACTGTTTAAATTTTAAATAATTTGCTTTTATGGGTCATCTGAATCAAGCAACGTGACCGTTGCTATTTATTTCTTTTATTAATTGCTACAATTATTTTCACCAAATCAAGGGTTGACCGCAACAATCACTTTTATTTATTTATTCACTTAAAATTTGGTTGCCAATTCAATTTCTTCCGTTATATTTGTCTGAAAACATGCGGTTCATCCCTATTTATTTTCGCTTTCACTTCTCTTTTCTCTAGATCTTTTCGTTCCCCTTCCTACTTTTCTTCGGAAAAAAAGCAAACTGAAGCGTGCGGCTGTCACCATTATTTGCATCCGCCACTTCACATTTCTTCCAAACCTCCTCATCAAATGAAACTCATCACCTCGCCTTCCGGTTGCTTCTGTTTGATCAGTGAGGTATAGGCGTGTAAGCACATATATGTTTATTCGTAATTACATGTTTTTTTTTGTTTTTTTGTTTTTTTTGTTTTTGTTTTGTTAGTTGTGATATACATACTACTTATATAAGTATTGAATACTATTTTTCAAAAGTTTATTTTCATAACATGACAGTGTATATTTATATATAGTTTTTATTTGATCTTCCTTACAGCTTATAAGTTATGTTAATATTTTGAATTATGCATGCGACATTTTGAAGGGAACATACTATAAAATAAGCATCTTTCATTTTTAAATATATATATATATATATATATAATATATATTGTGTTTTATATTTTAATATGGGTCAGCTTCTATTTGTTGATATCAGGTTTCCTATAATATGATTATTCGCTTATGTAAGTCATATATTTGTTTTGTTACAGACTATATAAAATACTTTAATATATGTATATTATGCGGTTTGTTACCATATGGGTTTCTATGTGGTACCGACTTATTTAGTTGATGATTGTATATATTTTGTTACAGTATTATATTTATACTATTTTGGATTCAAGATGATTCTATAAATACTCTACTTTATAAATTATTTTAATACACATATATAATTTGGAAATTTATATAGGTTGAATATAATATGTTATTGAATGTAAAAATATGGATGGATTTAAATTATATACATATATAACATTTAATATATATAGAAATAGTTATATATCAAAAAATGTTTTCTTTTAGGTATTCATACTTAAACATTTATTTTATCTGTTTGAGAATATATATACTAGTTATATAAGTTTAGTATAAAGGTGTTAATATTTTTTTTTTAAGTGTATGTTGATTTAAAAAAAATGTAAGCTTGATTTATTTATTTATTTATATGGTTGAAAAACATGTAAATTAAATTTGTGATGTTTGAACTTAGAATATAAATTTCATATGTGTATATATAGTTATAGGTGGTTATAAAAGTTCGTTTGTACCATTTATCTTCATCGTTCCAGTTCTGATCTAATCCGTTTCATCAATTCGAGCCAATCAACTTTGATCGTTGAATTCGTGACGATTTTGCTTTGGTTGGATTTGAAATTTTATTTCAGTGTCTGTATCAGTGTGCGTATCCGTGTCTCCTTCTGTATTCTCTAGCCTCGAAAGGCGAGCAATCACTCACGATTAAATTTTTTTTATTCATTAAATTTGATTTCAATTGAAACGACAATTGAAATATGCTGCTGTAGTTATTTAAATTTGTTATATATGCTATTGTCTGTAACTGTTCACCTGCGGGATATGACACCATATCCTGTTGTTTATATTATATTGTTATTGATGATATATGCCTGTTATTTTATTGTATTTTCTGTTATCACTCTACATGTTCCCTGTAATTTAGAAATCACTATAGGTTGAAATGATACATACCCGAACAAGCTTTAGAATAGGAGAAAATCGTTATGGGTTGAAATGATAAACCCAAGCGATTTTCATTTAATTGAATTTGGGATTACGGGTTGAAATGGTATCTACCCGTATATATTTAGTATACGGATTGAAATGATAAATATCTGTAGCACTTGACTATATGATAGGAAATATATACAGACACCGTTGGTCCATATAAATATTTCGAAAATAACTTCTATAATTTTGGAAAGAAATATATAGTTTAATACATTTGATTCTTAAGATATTATATAAATGAAAATTGTATACATAGATTTAGTAGTAATATTTGATTTAAATTAGATTGATTTAATACATATAATATGGTTAAGTATTTATGTAAATCTATATTTCAAATAGATTCTCGTGTAATAAATTGAATAATTAAGATTGAGAGATAAATTTGGGTTTATAAAAATGGTATTTAAATAAGGATTTATTTAATTAAATCGATTTGAAACTTTTGAATGGGAAATTTAAAGGGTATGATTTTATAACTGGATTTTTGATTTAAGCGATTTAATGAATATTTCACGTTTAAATAAATTAAAGAAAATATTGAGTAATATTTAAGGTTACTTAAATGATATTGAATCTAATAAGGGAGTACTTCAAGACTAAATAATAATGAGGTTAAATCGAGATCTATATGAAACTGTTATCTAGAACATTTAAATGTTAAAGCCTTGAACTATATTGGAATTTAAATGGCTTATGTTGAGATTCGGATCTGTATCTGAAATCAACGTAGTTGAATTTGTTATTTAGCAACTAAATTGAATTAAAATGAAAATTTAGGTTGAACTAAATTTGATTTATTATTAGAAAACTAAATTGAATGAAAATTTAGATGAAACGTTGAATACTTAAAGTTTTGGAATATATGGAAATATAAAGGGGTATTTGTGATTATAAATCCGAATTTGAGATCGATAAAATTTAAGTGGTTATTTTAGAAATTGAGTTGAATTTAAATTGATAAATTGAGATTGAATTTAATTTGACTGGGAAGGTCGGGTTGATGTTGGAACGATTTGTTAAGTTGAGGAAATTGAAAATACTTTACTGTATAAATTATTTAATATATATATAAATACTATTTTGGAAATATAGAGATATTTGAAGTGAAAATGAGATTTGATTTGAACTATAAATTAAGATGAAATGACCACGGTGTTATAGTGTATATTTCTACCTTGTAGAAAGTTCCATGGACCCTTAGAGGATGGTTATCCCAAACATCCTTTAAGTTATTTGTATTTAAGTTGATATTTCACTTGAGTTGGATTTATTGATATAAGAATGTTAATCCTGACTCGAGTGTTTTGTGTTTTGCTTTACGTTCGGGTCAGATTGAGTGATACAACATTTGAGACCCACCTTTGGAGTTTGGAGCTTCATTTGGAAATCCAACTATCGATTCAGCTTCCAGCCTTTCCAGTTGATTGGTTTAGAAAAGTCATCTGTTGCATTGGAGACTTCACTGCATTTGAACTATTCGGTTGTATTTTTCAAACTCTGATGTATATAGTGGCTTCATGAACTACTATTTTTTATCTATTCCGCTGCATTATATTACTCTGTGATCTGTGATTGATTTATTTACTGTATATTTTAAGTTTTGCCAAATTTTAATTAACAATTCGGTATTTTGAATTATTCAAGTCGGATATGTATGGTTTTATTGTCGATTTGAATGGTCCAAAATAGCGGGTCGTTACAGTTGGTATCAGAGCTTTGGCTCTAGGCAAAACTTAGCATATATGGTAAATTTATTTACAGAATCACTTTCGCTCGAGTTGAATCTCTTCCTTTTGACTCGATTTCCTTTGAATTTTGGAATGTCCATCGGTTCCGAAATTCATTCTGTCTCTCCCTACTTATATTCGTTTGATTCCGGAATATTCCATAACTACACTGAATGATTTGTAAAAGGGGTGAAAACTCCTTTTCAATTGGCATTGACTCACCGAAGATTTATGTATCCTCGGTTTACGATGCTGCTATATCTTGTTATGCCGAATTCTATATCTCTGGCGATCGAATGTCGAATTGCCTCAGAATTCTACACCGATCTAATTTTGGAATCACGGTTGACCGGTAAAGGTCGCCCGCGATTTATAGAAGTATATCCATCTTCTATTTTGTAATTTAATTATCTCATCTTCGATCAAGTCTATCTTCGAATCATGATTCTATTGATTGGAGTTACTCTAAATTAAATCGCTATCTTTGTTTTGAAATCCATTCTTCAATCATCCTTTGAAAATCGGGTTTTGTTTGTTTTTTTGAAATTGTTTATACCGAAATTTTATTTTGATAACTATGATATTTTTTTTATATAAAAGTGAAAATGTTTTCGATAAGGATTATATACCTATATATATAAAGCAAATAAGAAAGTTATTCTATATAAAAAGGTTTTGAAAGGATTTGAAATTTTGAAAAATTATAAGAAATTGATTTATATAAAAATGATTTATAACTGTAGAGTTAAATTTGAAATTCGAGAATTGAATTCAGGTATTTTGAAATTGGTTTTTAGATTTTGGAAAATATATAAAAATAATACGATTTAAAAGTATTTTTCCGAATAAGAAATGTTTCAAATGAGTTCAAATGAATTCCAATAATTTTGAAGAAATTTAAAAGAAGTTTTCAAGAAAATAGAAGTTTAGAACTCACTTATGTCGCTGGAAAATAATTTCGGTGATGAGTGCACGCATCATCGACATTGATTTTCGAGTTTCAGAGTGGGGGAGATGCCACTTTAATAGCTTCGCTATGCAAGTGATTTTGTAAAACCGTTTTTGATTTCAAATTCCGAAGTATAATTTGATATTTTAGAAAGATATAAGTATATATTTGAAACAATTTAAAATGAGACCGGTGTTCAGTCCTCGAGTTTCGGATTTAATAATTGATTTATTGTTGATTTTCAACTCTTGAATTGAAAATTTGATTTCCCTAACTATTTTGAATGTTCGAACACTTCCAAATCGAGATTAAATTTTCAAAGCTAAGAAATTTCGAAGAGTATAAAATGTTTGATAAAGAATATAAATTAGTTTTGAAATGTTTAAAAAAAAAATTGAATAATGGTTTTCAGAAAGGTAAATTGGATATTTCACATAGAAATAGATAGTTTAAAAGTTTTTAAAAAAAGGGATAATTAAAAATTTGGAAACCATTTTGAGTATAATTTATTTTGGGAAAATATTTGGTTTTGAAATTAAATTGGAATTAAAAACCAGTACTTATATGGTGATTTTTGGAAATGAATTTGTTTGACTTGAATTTTTTTAATTTGGAAAATGGGATAATTTTCTAAACCTATTATTTTGGGAACTTTGAAATTTAGATATTTAATTTGGAAGAAAATTTGGTGAAATCATATATGATTTTGAAACTGAATTGACATTGAAATGATTTGAAATTTGAGAACCTTATATTATTAAGCACTTGATTTGGGAGTGGTCGAACTTATATAAAATGGATTGTATAAGTATGAAGTTGATTTGAAATCTATTGATTTGAAAGGTACTCAATTTGGAAAGAGATTTTATGTAGTCGAAGTCTATATAAGTATGATTTGATCTACTATTGATTTTGGAAAGTATTCGATTTGGAAAAAATGGAATCCTATATATATGGACTTTATATAAGTACGATATTTGAAAGTGATTTGAAAAGGTACTATATGATATATATTTTCGAAGTAAAGATATGGAAAGTGCCTTATGCTTGATATCCGCTTTGTGGCCGCATCGTGGATTCATTCTATCGATATTATTCTCTCTGATTTTTGGTTTTCCGGATGTAATACTCGAGTGTTCCTACCGTGGCGTAAGCCTTGGTTTTTTTCCTCTCGCGACTGCATAACGCAATTGCCTGACTGAGTCTGGCCTAGGGGTACGGATTGTTTCCTGGGGGATCCAGGCGTAACCATTGTGTATTCTGCAATCTGTGTAGGTTGCGAATAGTAGCGAAACTGCCTGGCTGAGACAGCCTAGGGGTACGGATTGTTTCCTAGGGGACCCAGGCGTAACCATTGTGTATCCTGCACTCTACTAGTCATCATGGCGTAACTCGCTGGGCTGAGAAAGCTTACGGATACAGATTGTTTCCTGGGGGATTCAGGCGTAACCATTGTGTATCTGCGAACCATGGTCGGACAAAGGTTTTGCTTTGGTTGTTTCGTTTGGATTGTACTTTCCATATCTGATTTAAAGGTTTTTCAAGTATTTTCACTGGGTGTTGAAACAAGTATACTAAGTGCTTGAAGAATTCTAGATTTGCGCCTGATCAACGCATGGCCAGAGTCTGCAAGAACGAGGATAAAATTGTTGAAACTTCGAGTTATAAAAGTATTTTCGAAAGGAAAATCTATTTCGATATAATAGTATTTTCTTTTAAAAGTATTATTATAAAGGTATTTATTGTAAAAGTATTTTTCCTAACAAAGAAATTTTGAATTAATATTTGAAATCTAAATTCTTATGGTTTTAGATTAATTATTCGTGCCCGATACTATTCCTTGCATCTACCTTATCTTCTCAGTTTAGTTATTCACCTAGATTTTGTTTTCCAAATCTACCTTCCTTCCTTGTTGGATATATCCTTTTTAAATATTGCTTATTTTTATACTACATTGTTTAATAGAAAATTTAGTGTTATAAATATTTTGAAGTTATTAATTTAATAAAACATGTTTAAATAAAATGATTATTGATGTATCTATAATGTTGAAAGTATCTTAAGATTTCCAAGTGAAGTTTTCAAATGAATATTTCGAGTAAAATCTATATAATTTTAAAATTTATTGTTTATCTTGTCTTTCAATCTATTTTCTTTCCGGTCGTTTTAATTCTCCTACCTCCTTCCTTTTCGGGGATGAAAAGTTTTGAGTGGGGGAGAGTGTAATAGCCCAAATTTTAGCAATATTTTATTCTTTATTTATAACTCTGGGGTTTTATTTTTCGAAAATTTGATTGTCTAAATTTAATTATAAATAATCACCCAAGATTTTTATTAGTGTGAAAATTCTAAAATTCTTATTTTGGTTAAAACTTAACATTTTTTTTGAAGTTATAAATCTTTAAATTTTTAATCTTTTGGTTTAATTTAATATATTCGTAACAACGTTTATTTCACCTTTTGTTCTTTAAAAAAATTGATTTTATACTTTTAAAAATTTAATATTTTATATTTTACTTATATAATTTTTGAATATAAATTTCTTTGTAAATGTGTAAACAAATCATATGTTTATATAAATAATAAATTTTCAAAACTTTGTGTATAAATAAACTGTTTAATTTCGCGTTTAAAAGGCGCGTTATTTGATGGAATAAATAATGTATGTACACATACAAGAAAACGTATAAAATTTAAATCCGTTATTTTCATTTTTTTTGGACAAAAATCACTGCGTCTGTTGTAAGCATTCTAATTTTATTCACTTTCCTTTTACTCTCCTGATTTAATAGGAACGTTATCTACAAATTTTATAACCGTTCGCCTTTTTAATTTCTTGCCATTGTTCCCATCAACGCGAGCTTTAAATTTTAAACGCATTCAATATTGTTTAAAAATCTTATTCCAAAATCTAATCTTTGCTGACCGTTTCTTCTGCTTTAATTTCGAAAGCTATTTGCTTAAAATTTGTTAAAAATCTAGTAACCGTGTATAACAAGAAAAACTAGTGCTCAATCAAAATCGTGGCCTTTTTTTTAAAAAATCAATATCTTATTTCTTGCCTATAATTACTCATTAAAAATCAACGCTAGTTTAATTTTCTTTCCATTTCAAAGCAAATTGATTTATTGTCGTTCTTTCTTCTCCTTAAATCACGCTACCTCTCTGATCAAACCTATATAACTCACGCAAATATTCATTTTTCAACAAAATTTTATTTTTCTAACCTTTCCTTTCCTACGCTCCCTGTTTCCACTTCTTTCTTTATGACCATTCATTATATATATACACTACAGCTGGAAAGTTATAAACGTATAAAGTTAGAAACGTTTTTTATTTATTAAAAATTTAAAGCTTACCTTTAATTATGACTTTTCTCTTTCCTTCCGTTCAAATTTAAACGTGCATCAACTAATTGCTTTAATAAATATTGCAGAATCAATGCACAGACGTTATCAATTTAATTTTATGGTGGTACATTTTTTTTACGTTTCTTACCGTTTAAATTTTAAATCATTTGCTTTTATGGGTCAGCTGAATCAAGCAACGTGACCGTTGCTATTTATTTCTTTTATTAATTGATACAATTATTTTTACCAAATCAAGGGTTGACCGTTACAATCACTTTTATTTATTCATTCACTTAAAATTTGGTTGCCTATTCAATTTCTTCCGTTATATTTGCTTGAAAACATGCGGTTCATCCATATTTATTTTCGCTTTCACTTCTCTTTTCTCTAGATCTTTTCGTTCCCCTCCCTACTTTTGTTTGGAAAAAAAGCAAACTGAAGCATGCGGCTGTCACCATTATATGCATCCGCCACTTCACCTTTCTTCCAAACCTCCTCATCAAATGAAACTCATCACCTTGCCTTCCGGCTGCTTCTGTTTGATCAGTGAGGTATAGGCGTGTAAGCACATATATGTTTTGATTTATATTCGTAATTACATGTTTTTTTTTGTTTTTTTTGTTTTTGTTTTGTTAGTTGTGATATACATACTACTTATATAAGTATTGAATACTATTTTTTCAAAAAGTTTATTTTCATAACATGACAGTGTATATTTATATATAGTTTCTATTTGATATTCCTCACAGCTTATAAATCATGTTAATATTTTGAATTATGTATGCGACATTTTGAAGGGAACATACTATAAAATAAGTATCTTTCATTTTTAATATATATATATATATATATATATTGTGTTTTATATTTTAATATGGGTCAACTTCTATTTGTTGATATCAGGTTTCCTATAATATGATTATTCGCTTATGTAAGTCATATATTTGTTTTGTTACAGACTATAGAAAATACTTTAATACATGTATATTATGCGGTTTGTTACCATATGGGTTTCTATGTGGTACCGACTTATTTAGTTGATGATTGTATATATTTTGTTACAGTATTATATTTATACTATTTTGGATTCAAGATGATTCTATAAATACTCTACTTTATAAATTATTTTAATACACATATATAATTTGGAAATTTATATAGGTTGAATATAATATGTTATTGAATGTAAAAATATGGATGGATTTAAATTATATACATATATAACATTTAATATACATAGAACTAGTTATATATCAAAAAATGTTTTCTTTTAGGTATTCATATTTAAACATTTATTTTATCTGTTTGAGAATATATATATACTAGTTATATAAGTTTAGTATAAAGGTGTTAGTATATATTTTTTTAAGTGTATGTTGATTTAAAAAAAATGTAAGCTTGATTTATTTATTTATTTATATGGTTGAAAAACATGTAAATTAAATTTGTGATGTTTGAACTTAGAATATAAATTTCATACGTATATATAGTTATAGGTGGTTATAAAAGTTCGTTTATACCATTTATCTTCATCGTTCCAGTTCTGATCTAATCCATTTCATCAATTCGAGCCAATCAGCTTTGATCGTTGAATTCGTGCCGATTTTGCTTTAGTTGGATTTGAAATTTTATTTCAGTGTCTGTATCAGTGTGCGTATTCGTGTCTTCTTCTATATTCTCTAGCCTCGAAAGGTGAGCAATCACTCACGATTAAATTTTTTTTATTCATTAAATTTGATTTCAATTGAAACGACAATTGAAATACGCTGCTGTAGTTATTTAAATTTGTTATATATGCTATTATCTGTAACTGTTCACCTGCGGGATATGACACCATATCCTGTTGTTTATATTATATTGTTATTAATGATATATGCCTGTTATTTTATTGTATTTTCTGTTATCACTCTGCAAGTTCCCTGTAGTTTAGAAATCACTATGGGTTGAAATGATACATACCCGAACAGGCTTTAGAATAGGAGAAAATCATTATGGGTTGAAATGATAAACCCAAGCGATTTTCATTTAATTGAATTTGGGATTACGGGTTGAAATGGTATCTACCCGTATATATTTAGTATACAGACTGAAATGATAAATATCTGTAGCACTTGACTATATGATAGGAAATATATACAGACACCGTTGGTCCATATAAATATTTCGAAAATAATTTCTATAATTTTGGAAAGAAATATATGGTTTAATACATTTGATTCTTAAGATATTATATAAATGAAAATTGTATACATAGATTTAGTAGTAATATTTGATTTAAATTAGATTTATTTAATACATATAATATGGTTAAGTATTTATGTAAATCTATATTTCAAATAGATTCTCGTGTAATAAATTGAATAATTAAGATTGGGAGATAAATTTGGGTTTATAAAAATGGTATTTAAATTAGGATTTATTTAATTAAATCGATTTGAAACTTTTGAATGGGAAATTTAAAGGGTATGATTTTATAACTGGATTTTTGATTTAAGTGATTTAATGAATATTTCACGTTTAAATAAATTAAAGAAAATATTGAGTAAAATGTAATTTAAGGTTACTTAAATGATAT
Source organism: Allium cepa (assembly GCA_030765085.1). Taxonomy (NCBI): domain Eukaryota; kingdom Viridiplantae; phylum Streptophyta; class Magnoliopsida; order Asparagales; family Amaryllidaceae; genus Allium; species Allium cepa. The sequence continues at coordinate 563,812,441 of CM060938.1, forward strand.
TGAATCTAATAAGGGAGTATTTCAAGACTAAATAATAATGAGGTTAAATCGAGATCTATATGAAACTGTTATCTAGAACATTTAAATGTTAAGGCCTTGAACTATATTGGAATTTAAATGGTTTATGTTGAGATTCGGATCTGTATTTGAAATCAACGTAGTTGAATTTGTTATTTAGCAACTAAATTGAATTAAAATGAAAATTTTGGTTGAACTAAATTTGATTTATTATTAGAAAACTAAATTGAATGAAAATTTAAATGAAACGTTGAATACTTAACGTTTTGAAATATATGGAAATATAAAGGGGTATTTGTGATTATAAATTCGAATTTGAGATCGATAAAATTTAAGTGGTTATTTTAGAAATTGAGTTGAATTTAAACTGATAAATTAAGATTGAATTTAATTTGACTGGGAAGGTCGGGTTGATGTTGGAACGATTTGTTAAGTTGAGGAAATTGAAAATACTTTACTGTATAAATTATTTAATATATATAAATACTATTTTGGAAAATATAGAGATATTTGAAGTGAAAATGAGATTTGGTTTTGAAGTATAAATTAAGATGAAATGACCACGGTGTTATAGTGTATATTTCTACCTTATAGAAAGTTCCATGGACCCTTAGAGGATGGTTATCCCAAACATCCTTTAAGTTATTTGTATTTCAGTTGATATTTCACTTGAGTTTGATTTATTGATATGAGAATGTTAATCCTGACTCGAGTGTTTTGTATTTTGCTTTACGTTCGTGTCAGACTGAGTGATACAGCATTTGAGACTCACCTTTGGAGTTCGGAGCTTCATTTGAAAATCCAACCATCGATTCAGATTCCAGCCTTTCCAGTTGATTGGTTCAGAAAAGTCATCTGTTGCATTGGAGACTTCACTGCATTTGAACTATTCGGTTGTATTTTTCAAACTCTGATGTATATAGTAGCTTCATGAACTACTATTCTTTATCTATTCCGCTGCATTATATTACTCTATGATCTGTGATTGATTTATTTACTGTATATTTTAAGTTTTGCCAAATTTTAATTAACAATTCGGTATTTTGAACTATTCAAGCCGGATATGTATGGTTTTATTGTCGATTTGAATGGTCCAAAATAGCGGGTCGTTACAATTAGACAAGCACAAATTCAAAACACGCATAATTACCTTCATGAATCTTCCCAAGCAATATTGAATGTCAAAAATTATTTTATCTGTTTCTTTATTTCAAAATATTGAAGTTTGTTTAATTAAATTGCAGAGAGAGTTTGAGCTGAAACAATCAGTCATATTTAGTACATTAGAAAAGCTCTATATGTTGTATGAAGCAATTTTGGATGAGTCTGGATTCCCCAAAGCATTCTTCTTTTTTGTGTGTGTGTGAGTTATAACTTATATATGCTCAGAAGTACGAATCATAGTTTTCGATTCAGAGTTCATCTGTACTTTGGTAAGTCTACAACAGATTATCTATCTTGTATATATATTATAAAAAAGGTAAAATTTGTTATACTAATACATGTTTCTGTATTGACAGGTCATAACATTTTTGTTTGGCGAATTGGCAATTATTAACCTGAGCAACACAGATGATACAGTAAATAAAATATGGATTGGAAAATATACCTTTTTATCTGGAGCTTTTATTCTAATTCTTCTTGCTATTTTTACCTACAGGTAATACTTTTTCATTATTTACATGGATTCTAGTTTAAAACACTTTTGTTATTTCCTAATCAGCTTTCTCGTCTTAATTGCAGAGATATCAAAGAATATAACAATCAAATGTTGGAAACACTGATGGAAAAGGCTTGTACTCTGGAGAGGAATACAAGTGCATGCATTAAGTTTTAATAGTTGCGTTTGTGTATATTGTAGAATACAATAGCTTATGAATTTTTTTGATGATAATATACATACATACATACATACATACATACATACATACATACATACATACATATATATATATATTTAAATGTATTTTTTATTGTACTATTTTATTTTTCATATAATTAAATAAATATTTTTTGAATAAAATAAATAACTCAGAATTCATATTCAAACAAATATTTTATTACAAATTCGAATAGTACAAATTTGAGCTCTCATTACATTTATACATTTTCAATCATAATACAATTTCAATTACAACACATTTTTCAATTTACAATGTCATCTCACTACCTATTCATTCAACACTCGTATTTGATCTTCAACTCTATTCCAGCTTGTATTCTGCATTTGAGCTATTTGCAAAATAAACTCTGACGCGATAAAATTGAAAAAGAAATATTTTTGCAGTGTACAATGAAGTGTGTTTGAAAATATCATTTGCCTCAGCTATTTGGGTTGTTCGTCATCATTTTCTTTTGAATTCATCATACACGAACAACTTGTGACATGCAATGTATCACTGTACATGCCACAAAGTTGTGCACACCGATATACATTGCTTGTTAAAATCGCAGGGACAGATGAGCACAAGTTCAAACCCAAGCATAAGCTGGATTCGACTCAGGTGCAATAATAAAACAAAAATAGAATGGTCAAGTACGAGTTTCAACGAACAAGTCATCTTCAACATGTACACACATGAGAACAAACTTACATGTGAAACTATGAATACACAATGCAGACTTAAACAAACACTCACAACAAAGTTTCATGTTGAAAACAATGCACATCACAAGTGAGACCAGTTCCACATATGAAACAAGATTCACATGTATGCATATATATATATATATATATATATATATATATATATATATATATATATATATATGTACATGTATATGCATGTATACATACACATGACAACCTCAAATTCACAACTCAGATCAGTCTCCAAAATGAACACAAAGTGATGCAATTCAGATCACACTTCTCAAATCGAAACTAGGACAGTGCACGTGTAACCAGAAACAAGGACAACCATAGAACAGTTTCGAAGAGATGAAACCACACATTCAACACACAAACATACAATCCAATACACACACAAATGAACACATGATGAACACAAATGCAAGAACAAGTAAGAGCATCAAACAGCGATGAACCAAACTACAATAAGCACAGGAAAGCAGGTCAACCAAACTTCAATGGAGTCAATGCATGAAGCCACAACAAAGTGCTCACAACTCCAAATGAACTCAACGGAGACCAGTGTCATATACACATGTATACATATATGCATATATATGTATATGTATATGTATGTGTGTGTGTGTGTATGCATGTACATAGTTTCAAAAACTCACACATGAAAAGCCTTAACAAATAAACTAGTCATCACCAATATGAAACAAGACTGTGCATTAAAGTGAAGACCACAACACACAACACACAACACAATGCAAAGATTTCGCCAGACCAAAATGCAAGCATTTAGACATGTGCACATGCAACTACAGCAACATCAGTTCAGGTATGGAGTGCAACCAGACCAGGTAAATGAGATGGCTCGAAATAGCGATGAGCACAGTGAAGACAATACAAGGCAAACATCTCCAGTTAAATAAAATGACAAATATACAAAGCTTGAATGGTTCAATTTTCAAAACAGTGAAGCAGCAGTGTACACAAAACAAGGAGCAGTTTTGAAAAAGAAATTATCCAACCAAAAAAATGGAAAAATTCAAATCATTTCAGGTTCGTATGTATACCAAAGAAATTCACGAAATTCGAATTCATGAAGAGTATAATGAACAAGTCATGGTTCGAAAAGAGAATATAATAGCAGTTCTAAATTGCCTGCAAAGAATGGAACATGTGAATAAGTCAAATTTTATCTCAAAAATTAAAGTACCGAAGTCATTGGAAAAAGAACGAAATCGATTCAAGAATTTCAAATCCACCAACTATTGAACAAGTCAGCGCAATCACCATAGTTCAAGCAGTTATCTAATGGCCAAGAAAAATCATGGAATATTCAAACATATTTATACGAACGAAAATATAGGGTGTTCGATCCCTATAAAATCCCAATCATCATCATCGGCAGTGAATCATTCGAGTTCGAGAAAAAAATCCAGAGCATACTTTTAAATCGAAAATAAATTTGTAACTCGAATTAAAGTCGAGAATTAAAAAGGGCAAAATTCACATACCACTTTATCAACATCCCACTTGACTTATTGAAGCGACCGCATTGAAGAAGCTTCGAAGTGAATTGATAATCGATAGCATACCGGCAAGCAATTTCAGTGTCTAAATCCAATGCAGCGACTTCAATCCAAACCCTAGATTGTGGAAGAGAAATAAAAAAAGGAACCAGCCGAAGCCATTTCACAAAGCAAAAGAGGCGGCCACAAGTGAAAATATAAAAGGGGAAGGCATTTTATTTTACTTGGGCTGGCCTTTATTTCGTATTGGGCTGGATTATTTATAGATTAGGGTTTTATTTTGTTTTGTTTATTTGAGTTTGTATTTTTTTTTTAACGTGTGTAACTTTCTAACCGTGTGACTAGATTACAAACTACGATGGTGTAGTTTGAGAATTCACAACTCAATGGCTGAGTTGTGGTAGGGTTTTGAGCGTAGAGTTAGGTTAGTCATTAGTGGGTGTCACAAGTTTACGTGCGTAAGCTTACGACTACTTAATTTCTAGTAGAAACCTTGGGGGCAGCACGTAGGCAGAGTTTTTTCGAAGCTGGATAAATTTGTGTTGATCTCTTCTACATTATTATCTGTGATTGTTTTTTATTTCCGCATTAATTTTTATTATTATTAGTATCACCCTATTCACCCCCCTCTAAGGTGAAAACGATCCTACAAGTGGTATTAGAGCTAGGAAGAAAAACCAATTTTGTTTTAAAAATTTGATTTTTTAATGGCTTCTTTTAATAATGCTTTTGCTGAGGGTCAGTCCATAGTTAGACCATCCATGTTCACTGGTGAATATGCATATTGGAAAAATAGAATAGATTTTTTCTAAAAACCATTGATGCATGGAATATTGTTGAAACAGAATATAGGACACCAACTATAGTGGTAGATCATCAAGAAATTGAAAAACCGATGGATCAATGGACATATCTTTAAAATAAACTGCAAAATGCTAATGCTAAAGCTATGAATTATATGATTTGTTCATTATATCAAATTGAATTTTACCGTATCTCACATTATCTAACTGCCTAGGAAATTTAGCACACACTTGAAGTGACTCACGAAGGAACCTCCTAAGTCAAAGAATCTTGCCTTGCCATACTTAGTAGCGAATACGAGAACTTCACAATGGCCAAGAATGAAAAAGTCAAAGAGATGCATGAGCGACTTTCTAATCTCGTATATAAATCAAAAGCTCTCGGAAAACCATACACAGAATTGGAAATTGTCTGAAAAATCTTCAAAGTCCTTTCATGAAATTTTGAAGCGAAATTTACTGCCATTCAAAAATCAAAGGATACGAAACAAGTTAAAGTTGAAGAACTCATTGGAAATCTCACCACTTATGTGCTAGAAATGAAATTCAAGGAAGAACGTGAAGGAAGTGATACACGAAAGAAATCAATAGCTTTGAAAGGTACAATAGAAAGTGACGATGTCAATGATGATGACGGAGCAGCTAAATTGACACTGTTAAAAAGAGATTTAAAAGATGGAACCGAAAATATGGACATCCTGCCCTAAATCAACAACTGAAGAATAGAATCATTAAAGATCTACACAACTCAGAAGTGCAGGAGATCATTTGTCACAACTGCAATAAACCCGGTTATATCAAGTCAAATTGTCCTCAGAATCGACTCAGTCAAGGAAAGAAACCGAAGAGGAGAAGTTTTGCAGCCACTTGGGATGAAAGTGACGAAGATAAAGATGAAAGCCCTGGTAGTGAGAGTGAGAAAGAAAAACTGTGTTTTCAAGGAGAAAAAAGTGATAGCGATGATGATGAGCCAAGCGAGGTATCAAAACCTACTCATTCGGAATTACTTATATTTTCATAAGGTAAATAGCTGTTTTGAAAAACTTAGGGAAAAGTACACTATAATGGAATCACAAAGAGATAGTTTGATAGAACTAAATAAGCAGCTTGATCAAATTAGTTAAAACTATCGAAATAAGAGCCCTAAGTGTGATAAGTGTCCATCATTTGAAGAAGAAATTAAAAAATCAGAAACTAAAATTAAATCACTTGAAAATGAAATTCTGATTCTGAAAGAAAGTGAAAATACTAGGAGAGAAAATTCTATCAAAAAGTGCACTTTATTATTAAATGAAAAAGAATCTTTCAAATCACAAGTCCAACAATTGTCTATAATTTTTGGAAAATTTTCCAACGGAAAAGGATCGCTAAATATATTATTAGGGAAACAAACTGTTAATCCTATTAGACAAGGACTTGGGTATACTCAATCCAAACGTGTTGGAAGTGAAACTTATCCTGTCAACTCCAAGTGCACAATTTGCAGAAAAAATGGACACAATCACAATAATTGCTGGTTTAGACCCAAGCACACTAAAACCATACCAATTCAGGTTCCTAAAGGCACAAATGTTAAATCCCTTAAAACCAAACAAATCTGGGTGCCAAAAAGGAACAAAAATAGACTGTTTTAGTTCTACGCAAACTTATGTTTCAAAATCATTAGTCACTAACAATCGTGGAACTATAAAACAAGTAGGTCACAAAAAGCTTTCCTCGTGTAGGTGTGTTGGTGGGCTAAGGAACAACAAAGTGGTACCTGGATTCTGGCTGTTCCAGGCACATGACGGGCGACAAATGGAAATTCCTTACCCTAGAGAATATCAATGGTGGCAAAGTCAAAATGGGTCCAACGATGTATTATATGTTGAAAATCTCACCATAATCAAATTTCAATCAACCAGTGATCAACTGAGAAAATTTGAGCACCATAGTTAAATTTGACAAGGATGAAAAAGGTAAAGTAGTTGATCAAAAAGAAACATCGAGGTATGATTGATCGCTTCTTCATCTTACTGCTTCTAGAAATTGTGTTCTCTGCTTACCTGTGTAGACGGTTTCAATCAAACCCAAATAAATCTCATTTTAACCGCTGTAAAAGGATTATAAGGTATTTGTTGCACATCTCATGGTTTTGTCTATGATATCCAATTTATGATAACTGTGATTTAAAGGGATATTCAGATAATGCTGGTAGTCTAGTTGATAGAAAAATTACTAGTGGAATGTGTTGTATGTTGGGACATTCGTTAATTGCATGGTCAAGTCAAAAACAAATTTTAAGCGAGTCCCACTTATGATTTCATTTGTACATCATTCTTTCACCAAGCATATAGATGTTAGACATCATTTCATTAGAGATCATATTCCAAAGAAAATATCTGTATAAAGTTCATTTCATTAGAGATCATATAGATGTTAGACATCATTTCATTAGAGATCATATTCCAAAGAAAATATCTGTATAAAGTTTATTTTGACTGTTTTTCAATTGGCAGACATTTCTTACGAAACCCCTTTCAGAAAATAGTTTTGTCAAATTCATCTCAGTTTACGCATTTTATAAATTTGATAACTTTTGGAATTTGATCTTAAATGCCTATGTTAACTATTCTGACTCCCTACTGATTATCAAAAAGAAAATAGTTACCGAAAAATGTGATGAGTGTTAATATTAATCATACATTATGACTTGAGAAAGTATATTTAGTAAATTTCTTTAAAAATTAAACAAGATTTATTATAACTTTTGTTGGTAAAAATTCCATGATCATCTCTATTTCTATCATATTTCTAGTGACCATCACTCATCAAAATCCAATATAATATGTCAAATTGTGTTATTTTAAACAGGAAATTGTTCATTATTTTAATGTTTTAATTAGCAATAATAACATCCAAAGTATTCACTCTCATTTAAAAGTCCTCACAGTTATGCATGGGTGAATTACCTGAAATCTTTGATTATGTGCTTTCATGCCCATTTAAAAGTCATCACGGTTATGCGTGTATGGAGCGCATATCAAAATTGATTATTAAATAGACGAGTTGATTCTAATCCCATTTTAAAGTCCTCATGGTTATGCATGGTTAGAAGATACTTGAAATTCATTTATTTTATAAAAAATTGGGAATATTACTAATCTCATTTAAAAGTCCAAACGGTTATGCAGGGTTATTAAGTATTCAAATTCCTTTCATAAATATACCACAAATAGATACAACTATATGGTTTTATATACAGACATTACCCCTATCACTCTAAAGTGGAATATGCGTCTAACAAAGTAATTATGATTTTTTTATCGATTTTTTTATTGAAATTTAATACTTATACTCGATTGGGTATTAATGTTGTATTAATATCTATCACTTTATCTCTATTTTCTAGTGCTATCACGCTTTTGCTGATAACAAAACAGGGAGAGAGAAGTTAATATTTTGGCAAATAAGTTCAAAATTTTAATTTGCATATTCTCATCTAGTTTTATTGCATATTTTTATTTATTTTTCATGCATATGTAAAGGGGGAGCTTGGTTGTAGGGGGAGCATTCAAATAGGGGGAGCTAATAGAATATATCAAAACGAAATACATTTAACAGAGTCAAAATCTTAATATATGTTTGTTATCATCGAAATGAGGAGATTTGTAGAATACAATAGTCTATGATATTGTTTGATGATAATAAACACATATATATTCGTTTAAATGTATTTGTTATTGTACTATCTTATTTTTTACATAATTAAATAAATATTTGTTGCATAAAATAAATAACTCAGAATTCATATTCAAACAAATATTTTATTCAAACAAATATTTTATTACAAATTTGAATAGTAAAAATATGAGCTCTCACTACATTTATACAATTTCAATTACAACACATTTTTCAATTTATAATGTCACCTCACTACATATTCATTCAAAGCTCGTATTTGATCTTCAACTTTATTCCAGTTTGTATTCCGCATCTGAGCTATCTGCAAAATAAAAGCTAATGCAGTAAAATTGAAAAAGAAATATTTTTGCAGTATACAATAAAGTGTGTGTTTGAAAATATCATTTGCCTCAGTATTTGGGTTGTTCGTCATCATTTTATTTTGAATTCATCATACACGAACAAATTGTGACATGCACAGTGTATCACTGTCTGTACATGCCACAAGGCCGTGCACACTGATATACAATTGCATGTTAAAATCGTAGGGACATGTGAGCACAAGGTCAAACCCAAGCATAAGTTGGATTCAACTCAGGTGCAATACTAAAACGAAAATAGAATGGTCAAGTACGAGTTTCAATGAACAAGTCATCTTCAACATGTACACACATGAAAATAGAGTTACATGCGAAGCCATGAATACATAGTGCAGACTTCAATAAACACAAACATTCACAACAAAGTTTTATGTTGAAAACAATGCACATCACAAGTAAGACCAATTCCACACATGAAACAAGATACACATGCATACATGCATGCATGCATGCATGTACATACATACATACATATACATATACATACATATATACATATATATACACATATACATATATATACATATACATATATACACATATACATATATACATATATACATACATATATATATACAAATATATATATATATACATATATATATATATATATGTGCACATGACACCCTCAAATTCACAACTCAGACCAGTCTCCAAAATGAACACAAGGGGATGCAATTCAGATTAGACTTCTGAAATCAAAACCAGGGTAGTGCACATGTAACCATAACCAAGTCCAACCATAGAACAGTTTCGAAGACAAGAAACCACACATTCAACAAACTAATGTACAACCTAATACACACACAAATGCACACATGATGAACACAAATGCAAGAACAAGTAAGAGCATCAAATAATGATGAACTAGACTATAATAACCAGAGGAAAGCAGGTCAACCAAACTTCAATGGTGTCAAGGCATGAAGCCACAACAAAGTGCTCACAACTCCAAATGAACTTAACAGAGACCGGTGTCATGTACACATGTATACATATATGCATACACACACACATGTATATACTTTCAGAAACTCACATATGAAAAGTCTTAACAAACAAACTAGTCATCATCAATATGAAAAAAGACTGTACACTAAAGTGCAGACCACAACAAGTAACACAATGCAAAGATTTCACTAGACCAAAATGTAAGCATTCAGACATGTGTACATGCAACTACAGCATCATCAGTTCAGGTATGGAGTGCAACCAGACCAGGTAAATAGGATGGCTTGAAATAGCAAGGAGCACGGTGAAGACAATTCAAAGCGAACATCTCTAGTTAAATAAAATTACAAATATACAAAGCTTGAATGATTCGGTTTACAAAACATTGAAGCAGCAATGTACACAAAGCAAGGAGCCGGTTTGAAAAAGAAATTATCAAGCCAAAAAATGGAAAAATTCAAATCATTTCAGATTCGTATGTATACAAAAGCAATTCACGAAATTCGATTTCATGAAGAGTACAATGAACAAGTCATGGTTCAAAAAGAGAAAAATGAACAAGTCATGGTTCAAAAAGAGAATGAAATAGCAGTTCTAATATTGCCAGCAAAGAATGGAACATATGATTAAGTTGGATTTCATCTTAAAAATTAAAATACCGAAGTCATTGGCAAAAGAACGAAACCGATTCAAGAATTTCAAATCCACCATCTATTGAACAAGTCAGTGCAATCACCATAGTTCAAGCAATTATCTAATAGCCAAGAAAAATCATGAAATACTCAAACATATTTATACAGACGAAAATATAGGGGGTTCGATCCCTATAAAATCCCAATCATATTATCGGCAATTAATCATTCGAGTTCGAGAAAAAAATCCAGAGCATACTTTTAAATCGAAAAAAAATTTGTAACTTGAATCAAAATCGAGAATTAGAAGGGTCAAAATTCACGTACCACTTTATCAACATCCCGCTCGACTTATTTAAGCGACCGCATTGAAGAATCATTAAAGTGAATTGATTATGGATAGCATACTAGCAAGCAATTTCAGTGTCTAAATCCAAGGCGGCGATTTCAATCCAAAAACCCTAAATTGTGTTAGAGAAATAAAAGGGAACCAGTCGAAGCTATTTCACAGAGAAAAAGAGGCGGCCACAAGTGAAAATATAAAATGGGGATACATCTTATTTTACTTGGGCTGGCCTTTATTTTCATTGGGCTGAGTTATTTATAGATTAGGGTTTTGTTTTGTTTTATTTACTTTAGTTTGTATTTTTCTTTTAAACGTGTATGACTTTCTAGTCGTCTGACTAGGTTACGAAATACGGTGGTGTAGTTCGAGAATTCACAACTCAGTGGCTCAGTTGTGGCAGGGGTTTGAGCGTAGAGTTAGGTTAGTCATTAGCGGGTGACGTAAGTTTACATGTGTAAGCGTCTAATTACTTAATTTCTAGTAGAATTCTTGAGGGCAGCACATAGGCAGGGTTTTACCGAGGCTGGGTAAATTTGTGTGATCTCTTTTGCATTATTATCTATGATTGTTTTTTATTTCCGCATTAATATTTATTATTACTAGTATCACCCTATTCACCCTCCCCCCTCTAGGGACCCTATTCACCCTCCCCCTCTAGGGTGAAAATGATCCTATAGATGTAAGATACTTAAAAGATATATTCCATAATGAATGGTAATGTTTTCTTCTTACAACCACAATCCATAAAAATAAATATGTAAAATAAATTAAAAAAACATTTAACATTAATAAGCGTAACGTTCCTTCACAAAAATAATTTAATGACCGAAAAAAGAAGGAAGAAAGAAAAAACAAGGAAAAAAGAAGAAGAAAAAACCAAAGACTTGTATAATTATTTTAAAATATATTATGCAGAGCAATAAGACCAGTGGGAACTTGTCTCTTCTCATTTTATGTAAAACTACTGGAGAGACGAGCTGACACAATCAAATGAAGATGGTTAAACTCAGAGAAAGGAAGGTTATAAACAACCTTACAATTTTATTATTTTCTTAAATCATAAATACAAAAAACAGTAAACAATCATGTAGGTTTGACATTCTTGCACTTGTTCCAAAATCCTTATCGACATCCTCATCTTCTATCATAAAAAATTTGTTGGCTATGATGCTTTGAACAATAAAATATCATCGATGATTCCTAGAAAACCAAACAAAATAAGACATAAATAAATTGAGTGCTTACTTTAATTTTCTTCACCAAAAATAATAATAACGATAATAAAAACGAATATATAAATAAAAATAAAACCCAGTGAACTTGAAAGTTCACTCATTACCAAACTTGATGGAAGCATTCTAGTTGAATTTGGTTAGTTCATCAATTTGCAATTTTTTTGAATGTTTGAATTAAGTAGTTTCAAATAAAACCCTTTCAAGCGCTAGCAAAATGAACAAATGTTAGAAGATATGGAATTTACAACATTAGTATTTAGTAGTAATTTTTTTCAACTAGAAACAAACTAAACAAAAGTAAAAATCATGTATAAGACATGTTGCTTTCTTGAGCATGCTTCAATATATGACAGAACATAATAAAAGAAAGATATTGTAGTGGACCAAATTCAGTACGCAACTTCCTTTTACTTACTCATCTTCTCAGTTAAAACAAAAAGTGCGAAATCAAAGTTAAAAAAAGAAGAAGGGAAACACGATTGAAAAAGTGCCGAAATCAGGCGACTGCGGGTTCAGTAGCGAGGTTCGGTTAAAACAAAAAACAATTGAAGTAAAATGGAAACACGATTGGGTGCCGTAGCATGTTTAAGTGGGTAGTGGTTTGGATTTGGACGATTGCCGGTTTGAAGGTTGCGGGCATAGGATGCTGGTGGGGGAGGGAATTTTGATGCAAGATTTGATGGTGATTTGGTAGGAGGAGTTGTTGGGTTTGTGATTGAAGGGCAGTGGATGTTTCAGTGATGGGGTATGCCTTAGGTGATGCAGGTGTGGATTTTGGTTGATGGTTCATGGTTTTGTATAGGAGAGGGAGACGGAGATGAAGATGGAGATGGTTATTATGGTGTAGGTTGTTGAAGTGATGGAGTGTTTGGTGATTGAAGTGGTGTATAGGTGTTGCAGGTTGAAATTGAAGGAGGAGTTGAAGAAGGCACTGTGGTTGGGTTGCGGATTGATCTATTGGGGATGGAGGCGGGTTGCTGAAGTAGGTTGCTAAGGATGGTTGGGTGCAGTGAAGTGTACTGTAGGATGGTGATGGCAGCTAAAAATAAACTAAGAATAGGTATTTTAAGCACATAATTCAACATTGAAAAAATGGTTTTTTTAGCTAGACCATTTACATAAAACTTTTAGCAAACGATTTTGTGCATGAAGCTATACAACCTATATTTAATATTAGGTTAATGAGTGGACTTCTCATCTTCTTCTACTTTTAAACTTGGTGATTTTGATCATCTTTGTGTAGCCAGAAATTAGTATAAGAATTTTATTGATTTGAATTTAACACTATTTACATGCTTTAGTGTACATTATTGCGAGTAATGAGTAAATCTGGAACATTAGAGTCGTGTATCTCGATGCTATCATCTCCTTCATTATATTTGAAATTGCACGTCTACAAAAGTGGAAACCTATTTGTGTAACACAAGAAATTATATGTGGAATAATTTTTGAATGAAGGCTTAGTTTTTTAGTTAACTCTATATATCATCAACTTGAGAATATACTTAATCACAAATTTTGATTCTACAAAAGAAATTTCGCTAAAAGACTGGTGTTTTCATTTACTTAAATACATACCTAGAAAGACATATGCTTTAAATTGAGCCTTTGATTCTGTTTCAAATATGAAAAATCAACCAATTTAACATGTTGTCAATATATAGTAACCATAATCAATTCATTCTAGTTTATATGCCCACATAAGCAACATAATATGAACTAATACATATACAAAATTTTGAAAGTGATATACGTTTCCTTAACAAGATATATAAAATTCTAAAAGTGATGCTCGTTTCCATAACTATATATCATGAAGCAAAGAAATATGATCCTTGCTTCTTATAGATATAACATGTGCTCTATCGAACTTCAAATAAGAAAAACGAAGAATTGTCAAATGAATTGATTAATATGTTTTCTTGAACTATATACAAATAGATTATTGGAGGAATATGGGCTGACACTATAGGTCGAAAGCGTGTGTCGGGATTTGGGGTTGTTTGGTCGTCTGTAGCCACTATTCTTACTCCAGTCGCTGCTAAACTAGGACTACCTTTATTGCTTCTTGCTCGTGCTGTAATGAGTGTTGGTGAAGTAAATTTCTTAAATGACATCTTTCGATCACCATATTTTATTAATAATCAGATACAAAAAATCATGTTGTTATTGTGAACAATGAGAAAGCATACATTATGCGCTCATCATATGCTCCGGGCATATTTACATTAATACCCAATACAGTAATCAGTGTGGATTGAATCCCAATCTCGATCGATCACCATGTTTTTTTACTGCTGATTAGCTAGACACTGTTAATAAACTTCCGAGGAAACACACTTTTTAGAATATTCAAAGGGTTTAAATGAAATCATATGAGTATCTTTTGACCCTGTTTTCTATCTAAACGGTGGATAATTTATCTCAAAAACATGCAGGGTGTTGCAATGCCTGTAATGAATAATATTCTATCAAAATGGATACCTGTTTCTGAAAGGAGTAGAGCATTGACACTGATCTATAGTGGAATGTATCTTGGTTCAGTAACTGGTCTATTCTATCATTGAAAAATCAGAGTTTGATATATGATTTGTATAAAAGGGTGAATTCCAATATTGGTTGCCAATGCTTATGAACACATGTAGATCTATTATGCTTTTCATTACTATGAAAAAGAATTACATATTTTAATCTTCGTTCATGGTAATCTCAATATCGAATGTGGGTTCTATTGGAAGTTTGGCATGTAAAACTATACTAGCATGCTTCTTTAAGTAATTTTTGTTCACAATTACTAACATCTACTTTGTGAATGTTTGACGTAACAATTACTAACATCTAGGTTGCTTATTTGATTTTTGCAGATGTTAGAGAGAAAATATCAAAAGCAAAGCAAGATGAACTCAATTGTTTGACTGGCCTATGAGTAAGTTGTTGATGCAAATATTTATGAAATATATGTATGGACATTAGAAAAGTTGCTCGAACCGTACGTATGAAATATTATGCATGGATATGCGAAAGCTTTTCGTATGATATGTATGAACTACTGTATTAACATACCAAAAGTTTATTGAACGGTAGGTATGAAATATTCATATTTTTTGTCAGCAAAAATATTTTATATTTATATGAAAGTAGAAATTGGTTAATGGATATTATATATGGGAAAAATTGAAACAGTGATGGATAAAAGCTATAAATCAATATCACATTTAATAGCATTTAAAAAACGTTATAGACAATAAGAATATGAATAGAAAACGCTATAATACAACTAAATGGACGCCATAGAAATATGCACAAAAAACGCTATAGAAATATGCAAACCAGTGCTATAAAAATATGCCTACCTAACGCTATAAAATATGCAAAGAAAATGCTATAGAATGTGCAGTTTAAGCGCTATAGAAAGTAACCATGAGATAATATTTCCTATAGTGTTTTTGCTTATGTGCACCAAGAAAACGCTATAGAAAATTTATTTTCCATTGCGTTTTCATTCTTGCTATTCAAAGTTTATGGTCTACCATAGCATTCGTTCCATTGCGTTCACTGAAATGCAACGGTTAGGTATAAGCATTTTTTAAACGCCATGAAAGCCCTAGTTTGTTGTAGTGATATATGTTGGTGCTGTCATTATTGGATAATAATGGTTATATGTATGTAGTAATAATAATTGCACACATAACGATTACGACCATAGAAAAGAACCAATTTTTTTATATTTTTGAGTATAATATTATTTTGAAAATGATTATTTAATAGAATAAATTTTAATGCCAATATTATATATAAAAAATATATGTTTATATATTTTTTAAATATTTTACGAAGTTCACGGAGTCAAAAAATAATTTTTTTTCCAAGAATAACATTATTAAAAAATTATTATTTAATAAAATATATTTTAATGCAAATATTATATATAAAGTATATGTTTACATATTTTATAAATATAATGCACTTCATGAAAATGAAAAATGAAACCGACGTAATAACATGTATGTACGTATTTGTATGTATACGTATGTATATTTCATATATATTAATATTACATCTAACTAAAAATAAATAAACATATATATAAATATTAAATATATATGTGAAATAATTTATATATATGTACAAGCTTATAATTGTTTTCAAAAGAAAAAAATAAGTTAATTTTATTTCAGTTAAATTTCGTATGTAAATTAACTTTCGTACATAAATTAATTGTATATAACTATTATTTTAATTTAAAATTTTATAAACTGAAAAAATTATTATTATATATATTTTATAAGGTCGTATGTGTTTAGTTCTATTTCATACATTTTAAATATATTATATACATATTATATAGTATTTATAAATATTATATTAATATGTATATAGATTTAAAATTAATAAAAAAATTATGAAATATATATGCATATTATATACATAATATATTTATTTAAAATAATATACTAATTTTAATTCGAAGTCACTAGATATTTATTTTACAGATTTAGATCTAAAACTAGAATTTGAATTTCAAATTTGATTTTGACTGTCATTGTTATTCATAATATATTTACAATTATGTTACATATAGTTTTTTTGGGTATGTAAAATTTATTTATATAAATGCTTAAATTTACAAACACTGTTTTGTAACAGTATATATATAGGCATATAAATATATATTTTTTGGCAAGGCCGACGGGGTTGGATGGACCCCGACCATTTTATTGCAGCACCAAAAGGAACAGAACACATAAACATTGAGCATAGCTCTTGAAAACAAAGGAAAACACGGCGCTACAAGAACAACGGGAAATAAAAAACACAAAAATAGAAAACAAACACAGACTAAAACTTTTGGAATGAGGCATATATCCCTGGATCAATACAGTAGGTTTGCATCCCCAAGGATTGTTTTATCTCGTGTGTTAACCAGTTCTTGAACACAACATCAGATTTCACTTTACTGGCTTCAAACACTCTGATATTACGCTCTTTCCAAACAGCACTGATGAAGCTTTTCATCACCCTAGTAAATAATCTCTTATCTTTATTCTTGGACCCAATCTTCGCATGTATGTTTTCCCATTCGTCTCGATTGTCATGAGAGACAGTATAACTTTTAAGCTTTGACATTACAACAGTCCAGAGTTGCTTAATGTATGGACATTCAAAAAACAGATGCTCGACTGTCTCCGGTTGTTCGCAGCAGAAGGAACAATAGACATTAACGATCATTCCCATGCATGCAAGTTTGGCTTTTGTATGTACCGCTCGATTAAGAACTTTCCACAGCAGTAAGTTTTCTCTGAAACTACTGTCCAAACTCCATGTTCGCTTCCACCATTTCCACTTTGGGTGCTCTCCATTTTTCAACAAGAATTCATATCCGTTTCCAATACTGAACTTTTCCTTTGTATCTCCCCACACTATACCATTAGTTGATGAAGGTAGTGAAGTAAACCTTCTAATGATGTTCCATATGTTCTGAATTCTAGGATTGGAAGAAGAGTAACATAACCTGCTATAATTGTTGAGTACGTCCCTAATTTTAGTCGTAGAGTGAATACCAATCTGCTGTATTTCATTATACGATAGGTGACGTCTGAGAATGTACCCATTATCTAGCCATGGTTCATCCCAGAAACTAACACAGTATGTTGGGTAGGTATTCATTTGTATTAGCGGTAGGAAAATTTCCTTTATTTTGAATAAACTTTGCCATATCCAGCTCATGTTTTGCGGTTTAGTCATATTCCACAAACTCTTTCCTTTAGTCACGTTTTTTTTCGACCAAATTGCCCATAGGCTGTCTGTACCATTATAGTATGTATCGATATGCTTCGCAAAGGCAGCCCTGTTCCATTGCTTCAAATTGAATATACCAAGACCCCCCTTGTTCATTGGCCTCTCAAGTTTGCTAAATTTTATAGGAGCTATGTATTTTCCAGTTGTCTTGCCTACCTATAGGAATTTCATAAAAGCACTTCTGATCATATTAATCAACTTATATGGTAGAATAAAGGTTCTAGCCCAATAAACTTGCATTGCAAAAATTACCGACTTAATCAAAGTTAATCTAACCACTTGGCATAGTGTTCTAGTGGTCCAGCAATTCAATCTTGTTGTTATCTTCTCAAATAGAGGAAGACATTGGTTAATTGTAATCTTTGAAGTTGAGAGCGGCAGTCCCAAATATGACACGGTGTTAGGGTTGGTAGACATACCAGTGATTTGTGTAATTTGAGCAGACAGTTCATCGCTCACACCTGTCGTAATAATGTCAGACTTGCGAAGATTAACCTTAAGACCCGTCATAGTATAAAACTATTCAAGTGTAATCATTATATTCGTGATTGTGTTGTTGTCAGGGGTACAAAACACGACCAAATCATCAGCAAACATTAAAGCAGTGATTTGAGGATCGTTGCATCCTGGATTGTAACGACCCGTATTTTTACGGATTGAAGGATCGTAGAACTGTTGTTATTAGGTTGTTGGTGTTGTTAAGTCGTTAGAGTTAGATCGTCAATAGTAAGATCATCTGGAAGTTAGGACGTGTGATGGTTTGAGACGACTTAAGAAATTGGAATGACCTATAGGAGTGGCCGACTTATAGGAGTTGACCGACCTAAGGAATTGGACCGATCTATAGGAAGGGACGACCTATAGGATGGACCGACTTAAGGGAGTGAGCGACCTAGGGATGAGTCGGTTGAACGAGTTAACGACCCAGTAGTTAGGAGCGACTTAAGGTAGATAGCGGCTTAATGATTGAGCGACTTAGTGAAGTGAGTGCTAAGATGTTAAGTCGCGTGTGAAGGCATAAGTCGTTTACGAGTTAGTATCTTTAAGTCGTAGGAGGAGTGGAAGAGTTAACCCGTTAACTCGTTAGGTCGCTCAGTTGTGTTGGTTAGTTAGGTCGGGTGTTAGGGTTAGGTCGTAGACGACTTGTGTTGAGATGGTGAGTGTAGTTAAGTCGTGACCGGCTTATGTTAGGTCGTAAGTCGCGCGCGTGTGTTATGGCTTAGGTCGTTGAACTGTTGGGTCGGGCATGTTTTAGGACGTGTTGTGTTAAGCCGTATGTCATTGGGTCCTTAGGTCGGCAACGACTCAAGGAGGTGGACGAGTTAAGGGGGAAAACTGCTTATAAAAGCACCCGTTTGCTTCACTTTTCGGCATCGGATTTTGAAGCGACGAAGTGCTGCCATTTTGAGAGCTCGACTACAACACTTCTTCACTTCTTTTCTCCACTTTAATCTAGTGCTTACATCCATCCAAGATCGAAGATCAAGATCAAAGATCCAAGAGCCAAAGTTGAAGATCTCCATCCATCGAAGAGAGATTTCATCGTTTGAAGGGAAATCTTGTCGGATCAAGCTAGATCCTTTGCTGTCCAGATCTGGAGTTGGTTGCTTTTGAAGTGTTTAGGTGATTCGATGAGTGGTGGTTATCTCTCACACGGACCTAAAGGAGTATATTGGATCGATGGCTTGCTTGTGTGTTAAAGATAGTGATTTCATGCATTTTCCTTAAGTCTGCATGTAGATCCATCGTTCATAAAGTTTTGATATCCATTTTACTACATGTTGACCTATGCTAGTTCATTCATCAGGATATTACTTAGAATTCATGCTTGTTAGATTTGGACTCTTTATTTACGAAATTGCCATTATTGTTATAACTGTTTATTTAGATCTTGTTTGAATGATTGATTACTTGGCTTAATGATTGATTTGATTGGTTGTTAGAAATTAGTTGATTGATGACTTGATATGGACAAGTTGGTCGAAGATGATTCAAAAGCTAGGTGGAAAGGCTCTTGAATAAGGAAAGCTGCTCGTGGCATATGAAGCGGATGAGAAAGCTCATATGGATAGATTTGATGATGATGTTGAGATGGGACTTTGCTATGATGCGATGAGGCAAAGCATGATGTTGAGATGGGACTTTGCTATGATGCGATGAGGCAAAGCATGATATTGAGATGGGACTTTGCTATGATACGATGAAGCAAAGCATGATGTGAGATAGCCTTGGTTTAATCCAGACGGGATCATTCCAAGCATGTTGATAACTCGGTGAAATGGTTCGAGTTTGTTGATAATGGTTGGCTTGAGAGGCGCTTGAGCTAGTATGGAAATAGTCGTTGAGAAGGATGACTAGAAGGCTGAGATCTCATCGTTGTTGAAGGTTCTAGCAGACTCAAAGCAAGAGTACGTTGGGCAGATTCGATAGTCCCAAGACTAATAGTTACTGGTCTGGTACTCTGGGCAGATTCGATAGTCCTAGGCACGGGTCACGACGACGTGCGGATTTCTGTCTAGAACCGGGGTTACCATTAGCCCTTGACGGACGGATGAAATAATGAGCCGGTCATTCAATTAACGGTGATATCGAAGCAATGATAACAGTGATAGCCAGAGTCATGGATGTTTGGATGTTTTGGTTGTATCATCACTCGGTCTCAAGAGCAATGTTTTGTGGGTGCTTATCTTATCTTGGTTTAGGCCTTTGGGGTTTGTGCTTGGAAAACATCGACCTTGACCTGAGTGATAATTGCTTTACTTTAATTGTCTGCTTTGCTATGTTGTTTCTGTTTAGTGGGTCTGGGGGGTATCACTGTAGAAAGAGGTGGAGTGGGATGGTTAGGTTCCTATTCCTTTTTACCCTTTATGCTCTTTTGGTATGTTTGATAGTTGATTTACTGCTCACTAGGACTTTTGTCTGACTCAAGGTTTGATGTTCAACTCTTATTACCTTGGGTTGTTCATCCATTTTGGGATGGGCAGACTAGGTAGCAGGTGATAGGTGCCGTTCTTAGTGACCAACGCTGTTGATGACGAAGACGAGCTGGAGGCTTTTGCGTATTGTTTTCTTACTATATGTACTGGATGTTCCGCTGTTTGTATGATTCTCTGAGTGATATGTAGTGAGGCTTGCTGTATTGACTTTTCAGATTGTTGTACCAACTATTATGAGTTTATATGATGAGATTCTGTTCTATGGAGCTTCACTATGTATACTTTTCTATTGTATTTTATCCATGCGCTGTGAGAAATACGATAGACTATTCTATGTTTACCTTACCTTGATGATTGTCCATGGCTGCCAGGCACGCTTTTCAATGTACTATCTCCTTGTTTAAGTGCAGGGGTCATGGGCGGTCGTCACATTTGGTATCAGAGCATTGGTTAATCGATTTTAGCCAACGCTCGCTGACATAACTACATATGAGAGACGTAATTGTATTTTGATGGATGTTTGCTATATATATAATATAGTAGCTTAGAAGGATTTGAACTCCTTATGCAGTTGTTTCTCAAGGTATATTAATCATTTCTTTTAGATATTAGGAATGAGTCGAAGAGGGAGACCAGCTGCTAAGGAAGGTCGTGCTGCTAAGGGGACTGCTGATTATGCTTCTATGTTCGAGGCTATGATGACTTCGATCATGAGAAGAATACCAGCTCCAGGGCCATCAGTAGATGTTGGAGTTCAGGTTCAAGCCCCAAGACCAGTGGATTTTGCTAAGTTGTGTAAAGACTATACTGCTCTTGGAGGAAAGGTTTTCTTGGGGACAGAGTCAACCATAGAAGTTCAGAGGTGGATCGATGCTTGTAGAAGGATCTTTGGTGATTTGGGAATTGAGGATGCAACTAAGAGGAAGCTTGCATCAAGACAGCTTCAGGGAAGAGCTTCGGATTGGTGGAATTCTATCACCATTGATACTCCGGAGGAAGAGATCACTTGGGTGCAATTCCAAGCTAGATTTGAGACTAAGTTCATTTCTACAGCTCAGAAATCTGTTCTGTTCAAGAAGTTTGTGGAACTCAAGCAAGGTGGAAGACCAGTTCTTGAGTATGTTTCGGAGTTTGAAGCTTTGTCCAAGTATGCTCGGTCGTATATTGAATCTCCCTATCAAAAGAATGAGAAGTTTGTAACAGGTTTGGACACTTATCTTGGGAGACAGTTGGTGGATCATTTGGACGATCCGTTTGAGAAGCTTGTGGAGAAGGCTCTCAGCCACGAGAATCTGTTTCCTAAAGAAGGATCTGTTGTTGCTGTGACTAAGGAGGAATTTAAACCACAGCAGGGTGGAAACAAGAAGAGGAAGCAGCAACAACAGAAGGGTAAGGATGGCCAGAAGAAGCCGAAGGGTGAAGTGACCTGCTACAACTGTCAGCAGAAGGGTCATCTCTCCAGAGATTGTAAGAATCCGAGAGTGCCGGTGAAGTACCACAACTGCGACAAACTGGGGCATATCAGGAGGAATTGTCCAGAACCAAGGAAGGACAAGCAGATTGTGCAAGCTTATGCTTTGGGAGCTGTGCCATCATCTTCGAAAGCTCCTATGGTGGAAGAGAGAGGAAAGAGTGTGGTGGTACAAGGTACTCTTTCCATTTGTGGTGTTCCAGTTAGAGTGTTATTTGATACTGGGGCGTCGCACTCCTTTGTTTGTAGTGAACTTGTAGGCCGGTTGGGTTTGGTGCCGGATATTGTTGATAGACCATTGGTTGTGACTAATCCAGTTGGGGGTTCGTCTTGTTTGTGTATGATATGCCGTGGTCTGGTTGTATTGAGTCATGATTGCTCTTTTGTTTGTGATTGTTTTGTTCTGAACTTTGAGGGGTTCGGAATTATTTTGGGTATGGACTGGCTTAGAAAGTATGCGGCAAGGGTTGATTGTAAGAGGCTGGAGGTGACAGTCAGAATGTGGAGGGGCGAAAAGTTGTGATACGATGTAAGCATGAAGAAGGCGTCTTCATGAGCTTCATGTATTCGCTGGTTGTTCCACGGGATGGACTGTCATCGGTGCCTATTGTGAATGGATTTAAGGATGTCTTTGACGAGGTCAAAGGGCTACCGCCGCATAGAGAGATCGAGTTTCGTATCGATTTAGTTGAAGGAGCCAGACCTGTTGTGATGCCTCTTAGGCGGATGGCGCCTAGGGAATAGCAAGAGTTGAAGGTGCAAGTTGATGACCTTTTACAGAAAGGATTCATTCGGCGTAGTGTGTCCGAATGGGGTGCACCAGTTGTGTTTGCAGCCAAAGCAGATGGATCGTTGAGGTTGTGTGTGGATTACCATGAGCTGAATAAAGTGACTAAGAAGAACAAGTATCCATTGCCGAGAATAGATGACTTGTTTGATCAGCTTCACGAAGCTAAGGTGTTTTCTCAGATGGATTTGGCAACGGGATTTCACCAATTAAGAGTGGCAAAGGATAGTGTGCCAAAGACTGCTTTTAGGACACCATCCGGTTTCCATGAACGGCTGGTAATGCCGTTTGGATTGACCAATGCACCAGCATATTTTGTGGATCTTATGAATAGGGTGTTCAGGGATCAGTTGAACAAGTTCGTACTTGTGTTCGTGGATGATATTTTGATTTATTCTAGAACCGAAGAAGATCACAAGACGCACTTATGGATCGTTTTGGAAATCTTGCGGAAACATCAGCTGAAGGCTAAGTTTTCGAAGTGTCACTTCTGGAAGAGCGAAGTGAGGTTCTTAGGTCATATTATCTCTGGAAATGGAATAGCGGTTGATCCCGCCAAGGTGGCAGCAATTCAGGATTGGGTTAGACCTAAGAATGCATTTGATGTGAGAAGTTTTCTTGGATTAGCAGGATATTATCGTCGGTTTATCAAAGATTTTTCCAAGATAGCTGCACCATTAACAGGATTGACGAAAAAGAACCAAGTGTTCAGATGGGATGCTAAGTGTGAACAAGCTTTCGGAATCCTAAAAGAGCGACTAACAAGTGCTCTTGTTTTGACTATTCCAAGTGGAAATGATGAGATGGTGGTTTACACCGATGCATGTGGTACTGGACTTGGAGCAGTGCTAATGCAGAAGGATAAAGTTGTTGCATATGCAAGTCGACAACTGAAGCCGCATGAAAGGAATTATTCAACTCATGATTTGGAGTTAGTAGCGATTATATTTGCTCTGAAGATGTGGAGACATTATCTTTTGGGAGTTCGATTCGAGTTGTTTACAGATCATAAGTCATTGAAGTATCTTTTCTCCCAAAAGGATTTGAATCTTCGACAGCAACGATGGCTAGAGTTTTAGCATCATATGATTTTGGTATAGCCTATACTCCGAGAAAAGGTAACGCAGTGGCAGATGCGTTAAGTCGAAGACATGCAGGATTGGGAGCCATGTTTTCGGAATGGAAGAATCTCGAGCATTTGGCTGGATTTGACTTCAGGCCTAGATGTGAATTGGAACCTGAGATGTTGGCAAACTTATCAATAAGACCTACTCTGGTGGAAAGAATTTGCGAGAGCCAAAAGCGAGATGATAAGTTTGTCAAGATTATCCGTGATTTGGAATCTGGATTGAACCTAGAAAAGGATAAAGGATTGAGGTCGATCGAGAGGGTTGGCTTCGGAAACAAGGACGACTAGTTGTTCTCAATATAGATGAATTGAGAAATGAAGTTCTGAAGGAAAGTCATCACTCGAAGTTGACAATTCATCCAGGTGGAAATAAGATGTATCGGGATATGAAAAGAACCTATTACTGGGAAGGTATGAAGAAGGATATTGGAAATTTTATTTCCAAATGTATGAACTGCCAGTTGGTAAAAGCCAAACAGAAGAAGCCAAGTGGATTGCTTCAGCCATTAGAAGTTCCACATGGAAGTGGGAGCAAATATCGATGGATTTTATCGATGGTCTACCTAGAACAAGAGCAGGAAATGAAGGGATTTGGGTAGTCGTAGATCGTTTGACTAAGAGTGCAAGATTCATTCCTGTTCGATCAACTAGGACCGCATCGAAATTGGCTGTGTTGTATGTTAAGTGGATAGTTCGATTCCATGGTACTCCAAAAAGTATAGTGAGTGATCGAGACCCATTGTTCACTAGTGGATTTTGGAAGAGCTTTCAGGAAGTTTTGGGAACCGAGTTGTGTTTGAGCACAGCTTATCATCCCCAAACAGATGGTCAGACAGAGAGAGTCAACCGAGTTTGGAAGATCTCCTCAGAGCATGTGTTTTGGACTTCGGAGGATCATGGGAAGATCATCTTCATTTGGTGGAATTTTCATATAATAACAGTTACCAGTCAAGCATTGGTATGGCACCATATGAGGCATTGTATGGAAGACCGTGTAACTCTCCTACATGTTGGTTGGAAACAGGAGAAAAGTTGATACTTGGGCCAGAAATGGTTCAACAGACTACGGATTGTATAGAGATCATTCGGCGACGAATGAAGGCAGCCCAAGACCGTCAGAAAAGTTATGCCGATAAGCTTCGTAAGGATTTGGAATTCGGCGTAGGTGATATGGTTTTTGTGAAGATTTCTCCACTGAAGATTGTTATTCGATTCGGGAAGAAAGGAAAATTGACTCCAAGATTTGTTGGACCATTCCTGATCATCGAGCGAATTGGAAAGCTCGCCTATAAATTGGAGTTACCAGAAAAGATGGCAAGTGTGCACAATGTTTTTCACGTATCGTATCTACGGAGGTATGTGCACGACTCGAATACAGTGGTTTCTGCTGATAGTTGAGAAGATTTAGAAGTTGATCCAGTTGTTAGAAGACCTCGTAAGCCGCTTCGTATTGTGGAAACTAACACGAAACAGCTTAGGAGGAAGGTAGTCAGGTTGCTCAAGGTACAATGGAGTGATGATGTTAACGACTGTACAAGGGAGGAGGAAGAGAGGATGAAGGCAGCTCATCCTGAACTCTTCGAGGTATGGC
Organism: Allium cepa; assembly: GCA_030765085.1. NCBI lineage: Eukaryota > Viridiplantae > Streptophyta > Magnoliopsida > Asparagales > Amaryllidaceae > Allium > Allium cepa. The sequence continues at coordinate 563,838,295 of CM060938.1, forward strand.
CCTAAGGTATCGTGACATCTCATTAATTTGTAACTTGTTCTAGTCTTACGATTCTGCATGCTAGGCTAGTAATTGAATGCATAATTTGTTGATTGCTATGGATGGTAGGCATGCAGAATAATTTTAGATGCTCTTGTTTGTTTGGAATTTCGGGGGCGAAATTCCTAAGGTGGAGAGAATGTAACGACCAGTATTTTTACGGATCGAAGGATCGTAGAACTGTTGTTATTAGGTTGTTGGTGTTGTTAAGTCGTTAGAGTTAGATCGTCAATAGTAAGATCGTCTGGAAGTTAGGACATGTGATGGTTTGAGACGACTTAAGAAATTGGAACGACCTATAGGAGTGGCCGACTTATAGGAGTTGACCGACCTAAGGAATTGGACCGATCTATAGGAAGGGACAACCTATAGGATGGACCGACTTAAGGGAGTGAGCGACCTAGGGATGAGTCGGTCGAACGAGTTAACGACCCAGTAGTTAGGAGCGACTTAAGGTAGATAGCGGCTTAATGATTGAGCGACTTAGTGAAGTGAGTGCTAAGATGTTAAGTCGCGTGTGAAGGCATAAGTCGTTTACGAGTTAGTATCTTTAAGTCGTAGGAGGAGTGGAAGAGTTAACCAGTTAACTCGTCAGGTCGCTTAGTTGTGTTGGTCAGTTAGGTCGGGGTGTTAGGGTTAGGTCGTGGACGACTTGTGTTGAGATGGTGAGTGTAGTTAAGTCGTGACCGGCTTATGTTAGGTCGTAAGTCGTGCGCGTGTGTTATGGCTTGGGTCGTTGAACTGTTGGGTCGGGCATGTTTTAGGACGTGTTGTGTTAAGCCGTATGTCGTTGGGTCCTTAGGTCGGCAACGACTCAAGGAGGTGGACGAGTTAAGGGGGAAAACTGCTTATAAAAGCACCCGTTTGCTTCACTTTTCGGCATCGGATTTTGAAGCGACGAAGTGCTGCCATTTTGAGAGCTCGACTACAACACTTCTTCACTTCTTTTCTCCACTTTAATCTAGTGCTTACATCCATCCAAGATCGAAGATCAAGATCAAAGATCCAAGAGCCAAAGTTGAAGATCTCCATCCATCGAAGAGAGATTTCATCGTTTGAAGGGAAATCTTGTCGGATCAAGCTAGATCCTTTGCTGTCCAGATCTGGAGTTGGTTGCTTTTGAAGTGTTTAGGTGATTTGGTGAGTGATGGTTATCTCTCACATGGACCCAAAGGAGTATATTGGATCGATGGCTTGCTTGTGTGTTAAAGATAGTGATTTCATGCATTTTCCTTAAGTCTGCATGTAGATCCATCGTTCATAAAGTTTTGATATCCATTTTACTACATGTTGACCTATGCTAGTTCATTCATCAGGATATTACTTAGAATTCATGCTTGTTAGATTTGGACTCTTTATTTACGAAATTGCCATTATTGTTATAACTGTTTATTTAGATCTTGTTTGAATGATTGATTACTTTGCTTAATGATTGATTTGATTGATTGTTAGAAATTAGTTGATTGATGACTTGATATGGACAAGTTGGTCGAAGATGATTCAAAAGCTAGGTGGAAAGGCTCTTGAATAAGGAAAGCTGCTCGTGGCATATGAAGCGGATGAGAAAGCTCATATGGATAGATTTGATGATGATGTTGAGATGGGACTTTGCTATGATGCGATGAGGCAAAACATGATGTTGAGATGGGAATTTGCTATGATGCGATGAGGCAAAGCATGATATTGAGATGGGACTTTGCTATGATACGATGAAGCAAAGCATGATGTGAGATAGCCTTGGTTTATCATCCCAAGCATGTTGATAACTCGGTGAAATGGTTCGAGTTTGTTGATAATGGTTGGCTTGAGAGGCGCTTGAGCTAGTATGGAAATAGTCGTTGAGAAGGATGACTAGAAGGCTGAGATCTCATCGTCGTTGAAGGTTCTAACAGACTCAAAGCAAGAGTACGTTGGGCAGATTCGATAGTCCCAAGACTAATAGTTACTGGTCTAGTACTCTGGGCAGATTCGATAGTCCTAGGCATGGGTCACGACGACGTGCGGAGTTCTGTCTAGAACCGGGGTTACCATTAGCCCTTGACGGATGGATGAAATAATGAGCCGGTCATTCAATTAACGGTGATATCGAAGCAATGATAACAGTGATAGCCAGAGTCATGAATGTTTGGATGTTTTGGTTGTATCGTCACTCGGTCTCAAGAGCAATGTTTTGTGGGTGCTTATCTGATCTTGGTTTAGGCCTTGGGGGTTTGTGCTTGGAAAACATCGACCTTGACCCGAGTGATAATTGCTTTACTTTAATTGTCTGCTTTGCTATGTTGTTTCTGTTTAATGGGTAGGTCTGGGGGCTATCACTGTAGAAAGAGGTGGAGTGGGATGGTTAGGTTTCTATTCCTTTTTACCCTTTATGCTCTTTTGGTATGTTTAATAGTTGATTTACTGCTCACTAGGACTTTTGTCTGACTCAAGGTTTTATGTTCAACTCTTATTACCTTGGGCTGTTCATCCGTTTTGGGATGGGCAGACTAGGTAGCAGGTGATAGGTGCCGTTCTTAGTGACCAACGCTGTTGATGACGAAGACGAGCTGGAGGCTTTTGCATATTGTTTTCTTACTATATGTACTGGATGTTCCGCTGTTTGTATGATTCTCTGAGTGATATGTAGTGAGGCTTGCTGTATTGACTTTTCAGATTGTTGTACCAACTATTATGAGTTTATATGATGAGATTCTGTTCTATGGAGCTTCACTATGTATACTTTTCTATTGTATTTTATCCATGCGCTGTGAGAAATACGATAGACTATACTGTGTTTACCTTACCTTGATGATCGTCCATGACTGCCGGGCATGCTTTTCAGTGTACTATCTCCTTGTTTAAGTGCAGGGGTCATGGGCGGTCGTCACATGGATGAAGTTTGAACTTATTATGGATAATTAAATTGTCTAACATCCTCGTAAGAAGTTCCATTACCAGAATGAAGATGTAAGCTGGTAACGGATCACCCTGTCTTATTCCTTTCTTACTGGTAAAGAAACCAGCTAATATTCCATTGACATTGACTGAATAGGTTGGAGTGGAGATACATTCGTATATCCAAGAAATAAAGTATGGTGGGAAGTGCAGAGGCATATAAATATTTGACAGCACACATGTATATAGATGGGCTAATATGTCTATTGAGATATAAATCCAAATATCTATATATATATATATATATATATGTTAAACCATGTACCCCATTTATGTCGCACGTGCATGTACACATATATGTGTCTATGATACAAATATTAAATTATAAATTATAACTATAACATTAATATAAAACTTTATATTATAAATAAAATAAAATATTGATTTTATTCAAAAGCGGATTTAAATAAAATCTAAATATATTTAGACTTCGTAGGCCTAACAAGATCAAAATTGAAGAATTTTTTTTAACCATTTACCCCTCTGCATGTTGGTCTAGTTCCAACACTTTATAGATAAGAGGAAGCATCAAATGTGTAGGATCCAAGTGAAGAAATAAATAGAAATTCATGACATTTCCCATTATAAATAGACTTATAGGGTCTCGTTCGCTTCATGCCAGTTCTAATCTAATCTAAGTAGATGATTAAAGTTAAATAGTTATGTTTATAAATTGTTAATTCTTTTATGTACATGCATATTTGTACTTAAATACAAGTATATTTTAACATAATTTGCATATAAATAAATTCTTAAATAAGATAAATAAAAGCAACATACCAGAAAGCATAAACATATATTCTAACCATGTATAGATTAATGGGTTGGGATCAGCTATACCTCATTTTCGCTACACCTCAAATCCCCCCTAATTTTGACCAAATGTTTAGATTTTTAATAATTATACTTTCTCTCTTTTGTCACTTCAATATATTATTTAATTCGTATCATGTGGTTGCAATCAAAGGGGATCTAAGGTATAGCAAAATAAGATGTAGCCAATTCTTACCCTAAATTAATGTATATGTATATGTTTACATATATATGTATATATGCATACACAATTCCCTTTATTATACATATTTGTGTTAAATATCGAATAATGTGCATATAGTGTCTTTTTAAATTTATTTTTTGAAACTTGGTTCTTTATTGAATTTCCATGAAGGAAAAAAACATGACTGGCACCACTGTCCAAGTGGGTAGGCACTTCGACTTGGTGCGAGATGTCATAGGTTCGACACTTGCATAGCGTGATTCGAACATATATTGACATGTAGTGTGTTGTATACTATTTAAGACTTGCAATACTAATATGTAATGCCATGTAAATACCCAATTTAAAAAAAAGGGAGAAACATAGTACAAAAGAAAATACTTAATTACCCTTTGAATCCTAATACATAAATGTAATAATCAATTAAATTAAGACCATCAGCCCATGTAACATTTTACATTCATGTCTACCTTGTTTTCTTTAATTTGAGTGTAGGCCCAAATAGCTTAGTAAGAAGGTGACTTCTTCCTTAATAAAAGCGATTATTTTAACTGTAAAAAGAAGCTGGGATCTCGTTCTCCCAGCCATCACATCTTGTTCGCCACAACCTTGTCAATTGAAGTCGGTATCAACAGATCTAACCTACCGTCAACTAAAATCCACGTTTCTAGCATGCCTCAAAAGCTGCTAAATAATGGGTTTATGACATCATCTATTTTAACAGTGAAGGTTTGGAATTGATGCAGGTTATTAGATTCAAATGAGGCCCTTAAATTAACATTCACACACATACACAAACACACAAATAATTATGTACAAATATATTTTAAATATAAAACCAATTCAAAATTCAATATTTAAAATAGCTAAAGAAATATTCATATTTAAAATCAAGTCTAGATTCAAAGTAATAACTTATTTGAAATTAAATTTAAATGTTATATATTTAATATGTGTGTGTGTGTGTATATATTAAATTTTATAAATTCTAAATATAAAATTACATATTTTATATATAAAACAAATTGCAAATTTTTTATACTTTTGACCAATTTTTTGACAAAATCAAACCTTTTTTTAAATCCATGCGGTTTAAAATAAAATGTTTCTTTATTAACCTCCACAAAAATTTCTTATTAAAAATAATTTTTTAAAATAATTTTCGAATATAGTTTTATGAAATAAAGTACATACATATATATATATTAATATATTATAACTAATCCATATAAATATATAAATATAAATATATTTTGATTTTAGTTTATTACATGTGAGTGTATATGCAAAAATATATGTACACAAAAATTATTAAATAAATTAGTATATATATAATGCATATAATATCAATTTAAAATTCAAATTGAATTTAAATTTTATTTCAAACGTATTATTACTGTCGAAAAATGGTTTTTTTAGCATGGCCGAAAACAAATGTATAGATATGCAATTTTTATAAGAACACATACATACATATAGAGATTTGATAGCAAACAAATATATAAATTCATGATATTGTAAATTTTAATCTATATGCATACAATGGTATAAATGAATATATAAAAGGATAAATAATAATATATGTTACCTAAATGTTGCCTTAATAAAGCACATTGAATTTTAATCAAATAGACTCCTTGAATCAAATCCAGTCCCTTCTAGAAAAGATACCAAACGAAATCACACCATGAATTTAATTCGATTTGATTTTGGTTTGAAAATGAAAAAGGGAAAGGCTAGAAATTTTGGCCAAGATAGGAATGGTGGAGGCCATAGAAAATAACCCTGGAAATGAAGGAGGCATGAGTATATATAGTAGAGGAAAATTGGAAAGAAAAGGAGAGAAATGTGGAGATCTAGATCTCACTTTTAGCTTTTCTTTTTAAACCAATTCAAACCCTATATTTTCAAATAAAACATCACACCATCCTCTCATCTATCATGGTCGGCAAAACAAGTAGCTGATGGGACTATACAAATTCCAAACCCGATCAATATTTTCACATTTCAAATCTAATTTAAATGTACATTGATATTGTATTTAGATGCATCCATATACAATTTTTAAATATGTGCTATGTTAAATACTGATTCAAATAAATAAAATAATTTTTTTGATTAATATTTCACAAATAGTAGTTAATTCAGTTAACTTATAATAATTATAATTTAATTAAATCAATTGGTATTCGGAGTATTCAACATTATAGTTGTGCGACACATAGTTGTAAATCCAATCAGTGGTTACTATTGAACAATTCAAATATTAACACATACATATCACCTTAACTAGTGGTACGATGGTTTGGCCGAATTCATAGCTTGCATGGTTTTGGTAAAATCAAAATTTACTATTATAAGCGGTCCTCGGTGGTGACGATTATTTACACCAATTCTCTTCATCAAAACCATAGCATATTAGGACTTATGGAATGTGGTATTGGTCAAAATTCCACCATCATTGACATTCAACTTGTATAATCCAAACACAATGTCCTTGGTTCAATATTAACAATTATTATTAACTAATGGACTCTGGCCAGAGATGTTGACTTTGAGTTAACTTTAGTTGACAATGATACTATTTCATATAATTGAATAGATGAATTCTGTATTGAATATTGTTTCACTTCCAATGTTTCAACGCAGATCCAACGATAGTCATTCGATGGTTGTTATGCCACGATCTATCTATAACTAAAGGGGAGTGCACACATTGAAGTTAAATACCATTCTAAAGTACAGAAAACAGTGTTATATTGTCACTTCAATACTCTCTGTTTGACCTTAACTATATAAACAACATAAAAATATCGAATGAGTTATTTTATAGTTATCCAATAATTATTACTATACGTAACATTTTGGTCCTCCTATAGCCATGAGTAACACATTGCCCAATATTTAGAGAGAATTATGTTCTTTATTCTCGATGGATGTATCGATATCCAATCTCAATATATCTTGACTAGGAATATTTAAAATGATATGCTTGTTTAATAGTGATTAATTTCTCATGATTACAACGCATTTTAATCATTATCACAAAATATATCATTTATGGACTTTCTTTTAAATATACTTAAATTAAACAATAATTAATATAACACATTATGAAGAGTATAATATAGAAAGAAAAAACACCCTTTATTCTAAAAGATATCTTATTACAGAGACAATAATTTTCGATAATGTACAGTGCTCATAGGGTGTACCACAAACTCTATCAATCTTTCACTTGCATTTGGGGCCAATTTTAGAACCTCAATCCTATATCTTTAATCATTTTGAAAAAAAATGACCAAGTTAGTTCCTTTATGAATGGATCTGCTATATTATCCTTTATGTCTACTCTTTGAATCACAACCTCTTTCTTCTCGACTAAATTACCTAATTAAGTGGAAAATTTTGAAGAATGTATCTTAATATCTTCTATGCTTTAGGATCCTGTATGATCCGCATTGTCACATTGTTGTCACAAAATAATGTCAGTCCTTAGCTCACTCGTAAATTTTCCCATCTAGACTGCTTCTTTAGTTGCTTCATTAAAGGAAATGTACCGAGCCTCCGTCGTAGAATCAACTATTGTATCCTATTTAGAACTTTTCCAATTAACGGCCCCACTATTTGGAATAAAGCAATACCTAATACTAACTTAATTGCTATCGTCGATATCGCTTTGAAAGCAAGATTTTGTATACTGCTTTATAAGAAAGTCTCCTCTCTTATATATAAGGAATGAGTCCTTCGTATTTCTTAAATACTCAAATATTCATTTTATGGTAATTCGATACTTTTCTCTAAGATTAGGCTGATATCGACCTAGACATCCTAATGCATGAGCCACACCCAGTCTAGTAGATAACATAACATGCATTATTAAATCGATTACCGATGCATACAGTATCCTCTTTATATTCTTTTTCTCCGTATCATTTAAGGAGTGTCCTTCTTAGAAAGGATGATTCGAAATTGCATCGGAATATTTCCATGCTTGGAATTCTACATACTGAACATTTTCAGTGTGGTATCTATGTATAGGGATTGGAGCAATCCCAAAATCCACTTAGATCAATCTCTATAGATCTTTATACTTAGTATATAGGCTGCATCTCCTAGATCCTTCATGGAAAAATTCTTGAAAAGCCAAGCTTTCACTGATTGAAATAAAAAAAGTCATTGCCAATGAATAATAAGTCATCGACATATAATACTAAAATCATGATAGCACTTCCCTTTTAGAAAATAAGGAAACAATTAAAGTTAGATATTGTTTGACAAAGGCTTTGAATAATCGAGAATAATATTACAAGCAGTGTTTGTTTATTTGCAGTGTAAAAATTTAAATTTAATGTGAAATATTTGATTCAGAATTTTTTTAATACATATTCTAAATAAAATCGTGTTATTGTATTTGTGTTGAGTCGAATTTCATGGTTGCACCAATGTGTACCATGCACATGTATTTGAACCAGGATGCACTATTCCCTATATATGCAAAATTTCATTTTCTCTATTTGAGAAAATAATTATTTTTTGTTCTATAACTTACTTGTTATAAATTCTGACATCTAGCAACATGAAATGTACTACAAATGTAATAGTTTTAACTATTAAGCTTCCCAATGAATTCACTCACTACATGCATATAACACTCTTTAACAGATACTTTTTGCTTCTTGCACACAACATGCCCATAATAGGAATCTTAAATGATCTTAGTCAGTTAGGACTGGGATTTGATGTAGTATTTCACTAAGTATATAAGGCTAAGATGTCAAATTCTAGCAATAAAAAATTAAAACTATTAACCCATTTAGACAAGAAACATACCTATATTGAGAATGGATATTTAGCATTGAAATAAGCAAGGATGTTGATGAGAAAAAAAATGTTAGACATGCCAGCTTCCAAACAATCTCAAAGTTCAATGGCTGAATTTTTCGACCTATAATTTGCATGACCTATACATCCACTTTTAAAGCCTTAGAACAAAGAATGTGAAGTTGCAACATTCAAACATTATAGTAAAATAAGAAGTTAGCTTGGTTGATACTGAATATTACATGTATATAGTATTATAATATTTTCTTGAATTGAGCATATGTACAAGAAAGCTATTTGGATTGGATTACGAGTGCAAACTCGCTTTTGCTCGCATAACTAAACAAATTGCTTCAAATGCTAAAATAAAGGTACATTTTCGAATTACATACAAAAGTGTTAAAAGTATTAGGTTATATTGTGTTTCTGACCATGTGGTAGATGTATATTATTTATATTATATTTGTGAAATTACAAATGGCTCTCCCTACAAAGGAGACTCTGTCGAAATTTTTCAAAAATTTTAACATTTAGAAAATTTCAATAAATTTTCATATGCAAAGAAACGAAAACTAATAAATGAATTTATTCAAATTTATAACATACGATAAGTTTGATTATAATTGTAACTACTTTCATTTTGATCAAGTTTCAACTTAATAGTAAAATTTGAAGAGAGTTAAGGTTTACATGTGTTTTGACGTCTTCCTATAAGAAATTCCGAGGATGCAATTTTCATAAAAGAGCAGGTTTGTAACAACCCTGTTTTTGAAGCCGTAGTATTTTACAAATTTTAATTAAAATAATAGTAATCGAATTCAATTTTAATCCTTAGTATTTTGGAAATAAGGTTTTAGTTAAATGAAATCTAGTTAATAATGGATTTTAATTCTAATAAATCGAATTAATAAAATAATTTTTAGAAGATATATTAAACTAGGTTAAAGTGTTATCGATGAATATGAAACATTTTAAGGTATATATATATATGTATGTATGTATGTATTAATTGATATTAAATTCAATTAGTAAATCGACGAAGATGAATTAATTTCTTTATATCAATTCAATGGACAATTAAATATAATTAAATGATATTGGATTGCACGAAATCGAGTAGTTATTGAAATACATATATTTTGTAAATAAAGTGTAAATCAGTTTAAGAATTTATTTGAAATATAGTTTAAATAAAATAAAAAGGAGTTGCTTGAAGAAATATATACATACATACGTATATAAGAGTGTTATGGCACGTGCTTCGTGCATGAATTATTTTCCTTATAGACTGTATATGTTTAAATCAGTCATAAAAATGATTTTTTCATTTTCAAGTGATATTAATATTTGTATATTTGCAAAGAAGTATTTTGAATTTGTAAAGAAAGTTTAATTTTAGGTCCTATTTTAGAAGCATTTTGAATTTGTAAAGCATGATTAATTATTAAATCCTACTCTTAAAGGCTTTTGAATTTATAAACGAAGTTTAATATTAAATCCTATTTTTAAGTGATTAAGATTTGATGATATATAGAGGGGTATTTTCGGTAGTTCATGTTGATACCCAAAAAGTGCGACACCAAAGCTATTACAACTATTATCAAAGATATATAAAGTCAAAGCCCATTTAAACAAAACCCAAACCTTATTCCCCTAATTTATTTGCAACCCTACATCTCGAAAGGAGATCCATGATAATAAAAAAATTAAATCGAATGAAGTTGCATTCGTGGCTGTGACGATGGTCGACCTGGAACCGATGACTTTGACCTCATTACGTTAAAACAATCATGTGACATCAAGGAAGCATGGTAGGTGACGGCGACTTTGGGATTGAATTAGGGGACGATAACATGGTGATAGGTGTGCGTGCGATGTGACAATGGAGCTCATAAGGATATTACAAGCTAGAAGTTCGATTGGGGATGGGTGACTGTAGTCACGACGTTGCTAGTGACATAATAGAGACGATGGCCTGGAATATGTTAGCGGTAATTGTAGGTGGAGTTCAGTTGTTTAGCGAGGTGCAGATTCATGTCGACAAGGCAGAGATTGAATTCACGATGTTGAGGAGGAGCTTAGATCTGGTGGAAATTGAAAGAGGCTAAGATGCTCGCTAGTAGTGATACAATGGGAGCAAGTGTATGGCGACTGTCAATTTGATGTCGTGATGAGAGACAAGGACGATTGCGTTGAGAAAACTTAACAGTTAAGGTGAGTTATTATTTTAACTTACACTATTATATCTAAATAAATATTTTCTATTTTGCTGCTTTACTTAGTTTAGAAATTGTTATGAATTGCGTAAATTTTTAGTAGCGATTGGATGAAATAATTAAAATAAATTGCATGCTACGGGTTTAAATTATTCGATGGATGAATTAGTTCAAATATGAGTTTAAAATATTGGATTGAAGTTATAATTGAAATTGAATTGAATGATTGAAATGAAGTTGCATGTTAAAACTACATTGTTCACCGCAAGTTTGGATCGATGGTTAAAATTGCATACATTGTTGTATAATCGGAGTTTGCCAGAAAGCAAATCGAATTGATAAACGATTCCATATTACAGAATTATAATTTATAGAGCGATGTTGGCTCAAGATGTTAAACTTTCGTTGGATTTATTGTTTGAATTATTTAAATGTTTTTATATGAATTTCAAAGATAACATTTTATCCATTTTGACTTTTGTTGGAAATTTGTTATAAAATATATAGTTAAATTATATTATCTTCTTAATTTATTGCTTATCACAAAATTTCCAATTAAAACTTTTAAAGATAAGTAATATTTATTTACAAATTTTTTTAAAATTATTATTTATCAATATAAAATTTTGGAAATGCTTTAGAGGGAAAAGATAAGATATGGTATTATTTTAGAAAACTGATTATGAAAGTAATAAATTCAATTTCAAATAATTTTAGCTATAAAAGCTATTTAAATGATTTTAGAAAGAGTTTTAAAGCCTTTGGAAAATTATATGTTTATTTGTATGTATATAAATATTTAAATATATATTCAAAATAAAGTAAGTTATCAATTATGAAAAGTAAAGCTTTCTTCTAAAAATAAATATAGTTATGATTTTTAAGTTTACAAATAGTTTATGGTTTTAAAGTGTTTATGAAGCAATATTACATATATCTGTATAGATTTGAAATAAAATGAATTATCAATTACTTAAAAATTGTTTTGAGGACCTAAAAAGGAATTTTATTTTGAGACTTTAAACTTTATAACTCTTTTTCTATATATATGAGTTATTAGATTTTAAAAGTGATTTTGGAAAAATTATATCTTGATATATATATATATATAACTAATTTAAAACTCTTTTAGTTTATTCATTATGGATTAACAAAGGTGAGAAGTTTAACAGTGAATTATAGATAAAATATTTTAGAAATCATTTTCTATATGATAAAATTATATTAATTACTTCCAACCTATAAACTATTATTAGCTTTTATAGTATTTTGCTTTTTACTATTTTTATGCAAGTTTGAATTGGATTTCTGATGAATTTCGTAATTTTCTATGAAACAAAGAATTTTATTAAACGATTGAATTATTGGGTGGTATGGGACACTTTATACAATTCTTTCGATTATTATTATGATTTATTAAATAGAGTTTGAGTGGAAATTACTAGCATTTAGTAAATACTTGAATTTACCTTCTGTATGGGACAGTTATTTAAATTTTTGTGATTACTGGAGTGACAGTAACTACACTTAGAGTTGTATTATCTTAGGGTGTTCAGATTTCAGATCGATAGATCCATGAGAGAAGATAACTCTTCATCAATCCGAGAATCGCTACATTTCTAGATTTAGGTAGGCATATCTCTTTCGAAAGATCTGTTATGGTGTAAATACGACTGTCTCTTTCGAAAGAAAGATTTTTACAAGCATCATAGTTTATAGATATAAAAACCTATCAGTTTATTTTAATTTGTATAGTTAGACTATGTTTACCTCTTTTGAAGGCTAAATTTGCATATGCTAGATTAGGTACACGGTTGATCTTTTCTTTGAGCGGTGTCCCTAATCTGAAGTCTCTTTCGAAAGGCTTCCTTTCCATGTAGCGGGTCTCTTTTGGCAGACTTCGTGTCAGTGTATTAAACTAATATATGGCTATCATTATTATTTTTTTATTGATGATTATTTCTTCAGGGATTTTCTTATATGGATATTCTATATCCTTTATGGCTCTGAGGAATTTTGAATTAGATATCTCCATATTTTGAGATGATAGTCTATTGAGAATTGGTATATATTTATGAAATGGTGATTTGTTAGATATGCCTTATTTGAGTATTTTTTTTGGGGCTTATTTTTTATGACTTATTTGGTTATTTTTAAGTCAAAAATTTGGAGATCTGTATTTATTGGTTTGATGTGCCTTTTTGAATTTTGGGTTCTAGGCATATTTTGAGATGGCTTATTTTAGAGTTAAGTCATTTGTGGAATTATAAAGTAGTAAATTTAATTAATATCCCTTACTATGATTGTTTGATCAGCATATTTTATATGACTTATTATTTTAAGTCATAAAGTTATGATATTAGTATCTCACCTTTTATTTAGATATAGCCTGATCCGTTTGTTATTTTAATACTCGGGTCAGATCGAGATTTTACAGGTACAGGGACTCATTGACTCTTGGATTTTGAGTTAGCTTTGGAGTAGACTATTTTGATAGTTTTAGTTTACTTCATCATTTTAGATATTGACATTTAGTAGTTATGTCATATATATTATTCAGTTGTAATTTTGCACCTTATATAGTGTATGAAATATAGTGTACATCAGTATGCTGAAATCTGTGACTCTGATTCTAATTTATGTATATTGTATACTGCTTTTAATATTTTTAATCGATGTGTTTATTACTTTGGATTAATACTAAACACGTCAATTTTTCAGTTCGGATCCTCAAAAAGGTCAATAAGATGTGTTTGTGTTAGTATAAAGATATTTCACATTCGATTGCCTTTATCCAGCCGTATTCTTCGAATTAGCAGACAAAGTAACTTTTAATATTCTTTGCTAAACCGGGCATAGCAGCAGGGTCGCTACAGCTTGGTATCAGAGCTGGATTCAGAACATTATATAATATAAATTGTATAGAGCCGAGATTTGAACCTAGATGACCTAGAGTCCCATCACTTGGGGGTGTAGTTGTTATTAATTTAATTAATTATTTAGGAATAGGAATATAAATGATTATTGGGAATAATCATTGGGACATATAAAATATTTTGATAATACTATATAACTTATTGTTATGAAAATATTGGAACTTACTTCCATTAAAAGTGAGATTTGAAAAATAAATATAGATTAGACCTTAGATGGCTTAAGACTAAATTATAGTGTCCTGGTCTGTTAATGATCAGAATTGTGCCGCGGGAACAGATGGATTGCTTTTTCGCTGAGCATTTTAAGAAGTTATAATTAAATATCTTTGATTGTTTTGAAAATTCTAAATAATTATTGAATTAATATTGAGTAGGAATTTTCTTCTGAAAATTCATAACCTGCTCGATATTAATTATTAAACATTACGGTATCTTCATTTGTGTGGTTACCGCAAAAGAAATGGAAAACTTTGTTTTCTATAAAATGAAATTGTAATTATTGGTACAGCCAAATAAATACCAAGATGCACGGTGGAATCAAAATTTGTTAAGAATTATTTTATTTAAATTTTTAAATGGATAGAAAGAACTTTTATAAAAGCAAATATTAAATTTGAAATTTGAAAATATACTTAATAAATAATATAAGTAATGAAAAAAAAAATATTGATTAATGGATACTTGGTAAATATAAATTTGTAAGTGATTGTGAAAAATTAATATTGGGTAGAAATCACTATTGAGGGTTGGAACTTGCTCAGTAATAATAATAAGAACTTGTGGTATCTTAAGCGGTGTACTTATCGCAATAAATATGAAAATTTAAATTTATATATAAAATGAAGTGTTAATTCATATGTATGATTAATTAAATGTTAAAATGAATTAAAAATATGATGTTTACTTAAGGTATATATTGATGAATGTATGCGCTATAGAATTGTTATTTGTAAATTATTATTTCTATAATAACATTAAGATTGATTGAAAGAATTTAAATAACATCAAGTATCTATTTGAATTAAAATCTTTTGATATTAGATATACATATATATGGAACTTGATTATATTTATTATAGAAAAGCAAGTATTCTAAATAGGCATAAATTATAAAAAAAATATACATCTTATAGAAAATTAAATTTTTATGTTAAATTGGCCGTCGAGAGCTTTAAGAATTTTGATCGATGCGCCTGATTAATGTCATCGATAAGGATTCCTAAAAATTTGGATGAGACAGTTAGACACAGAAATCTAAGTTATAGTAAACAAAGATTAAAAATAAGTTAAATATGATGTTAAAAATTGGATGAATATCTTGGGAAAATGCCTCAAAGTTGGATAATATCTTAAGAAATGTTATGGATTTCATATTTTATTCTGAAATGAAATATCATAGGAAATTTTAATTTTTAATATGGAATGGAAGTGAATTGATATGAGATTATGTATTGCTCAAAAACATAGAATAAATGTTGGTAAATATTTTGAGAAAAAAAAACTGAAAGCAAGGAAATAGTAAGATTCAATGAAATGCGGCTTGTATTCTTGTTCAACAACTTTATGAGCACACTTGAGGCCTTTATAATATGAACTCTAACTTTTGATGTCTTAGGTGTAATTTTAAGTGATACTGAGCTGCATAAATAAGAAAATTTTAAGACAATGCTAAGGTTTATTTAAAGCTGAATATCTTTATAGGTTCGTATTTGATGGCAAGATGTATGCAGCTTAATGGAGTTCTATTTTTGATATGTAAAAATTTTGACAGAACTTTTTGCTTAGGTTCATTTAAGTTGTTGATAAAGGGCTTTAATTATTGATAGAAGGAAATATGTCATAAATAAATAACATGGTTATTCTTAATTTGGGTATCAAGCAACTTCATGGTCTACATTACCATCGCAACACATATGTGTTAAGATCACGAGTTTTAAATTAATGAACTAACATGATTGCTGCTGAGATAATTTAATGTGTGTATGTGTTCTCATCTTCTTGGAATTGGTCTAGATGCTTAATGTAAACTTGTCGTTTGAAATCTCTAAATTGCAACACAGCGATCATGACAGTAGTATGTTGCATTAATCCACAAACGTGATAAATAGAGTTGAAAAAAATAGTACACATGCCTGGTTTGATTTTTCTATGTTAAATATTTGGTTAGTTATGTTGTGGTAGTCACTATTTCTTAGATGTAGATTAAGAAAATTTGAAGTAATAAAATAATTAAAGTGAAAACTATTTTATATTTTAATGATTTGGATGATGCAGTTAGATTTAAAAGATAGATAAACGTGAGTGGGTATAACTAAATACCTTAAGGAAGTTTCTACACTAATGATAAAGTGCAAGGTTAAAAACTTACGGTTGAAAATGAGATTTAATTAGAGGAAGAAGTTATGATAAATAAACCATGAGGATTAATTGAAATACAAGGAATTCATTTAACTTGGTGTGACAACCCAGAATTTTTAACAATTTAAATTGAAATAATTAATTGATTTTAGATATTTAAAAGTTAATTTTTAACTTAAATTCAATATTATTATTATTTAGCAATTGAGTTATTGGATTTAATAAACTGGAATTGGGTAAATTATTGACTCTTCAGTTTTAAGCCAGTTAAAAATAATTTGAAGGCTTGTGAAATTTATTACTGATAATACTGAAGATAGTAAAAGTGTTAACTTGAATTTGGAAGCGTTTTGTTAAGTTTTGAAAATATAGCGTTTAAATCGATATTTAAAAATAGCCTTTCGAGGCACAGTCTTGGATTTCGACAAAACCAGTTCCATTGGATCCGTAATAGTTAGTTATTATCGGATTTCAATTTTCATAGCAATCGGAGTTGTCGTTTGACCCTGGCAGCTCAAAACGCTTAGAAACTATTTTAATCGATTTAATTTAAAAATTGGTCGTTTATTACCGTAACTTGCACTTATGACCGAATTAGGTTCCGAAACACGTTCCATCGTGTTTGGAATACGGGTAAAGCCTTATAAAAGCCTGACGGCATGTCTGATTCGGAGTTTGAGATTTTGAGTTATGTTAAACGAGATATTTTGGGTATTTAATAATATTAAAATTTTGAAAGGTCAACTCAGCCACCCTATAGTTGTACTCGAGCCACCCTAGGACTGATTGCGTCAGCCTAGCTATCTCCTTTCTTTTTATAAAGCCAAATACTTTGAAAATCGAGATAAAAAAAATCTTCAGAACGGAAACAAAATGGCTTCCTCCTTTTTCAAAATCGCGATCGAACCCTATCTCCTCCCTCTCCTCAAATTCATTGTGAAGAATGTCGAAACCCCTCTTCCTTCTTCCAGTTCGAAACTGCAACTCTCTCTCCTCTGTTCGATTCAAAATCGCGACCCGATAAAAAAAAAGGGCGATCATAATCTAATTGAAACAAATCAAAGGGCCGAGGCAGCTCGAGCTCGTGAGCAAGGCCGCGACTGATTTCGCATGGAGGAAGGGATATCGCGCGGCGGTGGTGGGGCGACGCTCGAAGGGTGCGTGGTCGAATAGGGTGGAGCCGATGAAAAGGGGTGGATCGCGATGAGCACCGCACTTATGGGGGGTTCTGGTCGCGTTCGAGTTTGGAGGGATGGCAGTCGTGGTCAGATCAAGCCGATCGAGTCGTTTCGTTCGAGTTTGGGAAAGGTGATGTTTTCTTGGCAGTAAGGTATATTAGTTGTTTAATTTAATTTAATGAATATTTATATATTGGAGAAAAAATATTATATGTTACAGTGAGTTCACACCTCTTTTGTTTAATATATACATATGAATGAGTTTTTATTTTAGAATTTAATGGACATATGTATATGCAGAGTAATATAGATATAAAAATTGGATTTTGAAAAATATATTTAATTAAAAAGGAAATTAGTTTAAAATCAAATTTTAATTTTAAATAAAATCATTGGTTAATTTAATTATCAAATGGAGATTTAAATTGCTCGATTAGTTCGAATATAAATAAACAAATATACATACAAATTTTCTAGTTTATTCTAAAATATTATGGTATGGAGATTAACCTGTTTATTTAACTTATTAAATTATTTTAGTTACTAAATGGTTTTATTAAAGGAAAATTATTAATTTAAGATTAAACCGTTAGCTAATAAAATTCATCAACTGGAGATTTATTGTTCGATTGTTCAAATATTAATAAATCGTATAAATGTCTATACAAGGTTTAAATCTAAAGGAAACAAATCGAGATCGGATTTGGATTGCAAAATCAAAGGTGAGTAAATCTCACTCTGTTGGACTTTTATTTCAATTTAAATGGTTAAATTTAAATAATTGGTTGAATGATTAAATTGATTGGATGTGCACTGATGATGATGTGACTTTGGTTTTGGTCGGTTCTCGAGTTAATTATGGTTTGACTCGAAGTATTTGGGTTTTAAATTGTTTTAAACTTAAGTCATAAATAAGAAAAATGTTTTCATTTTAAATGTTGATAAGGGCTTAATGATTTGTGATTCATCAAATTAGAAGGGTAATTAAAATGGATAATTAATTAATTCAATTAATTAATGATTTGGTTAATTAATTTAGTAATTAAGGGTTTGAATTAATTAATGAAGTTTTAAGCTAATTTATTAAGTTAAATTAATTTAGAATAATCAATGGATGGTTTGATTGGTAATTACTTAATGTAATTAATAAAATATAATTACTTTGTGAAATAAATCGAGGGATTAATTAAGATTGTTAAATAAAGCAGTAATTAATTTATCTAATGAAGTAAATAAAAGATAGTTAATTATGGGTTGAGATAAATCAAGAATGATTAACATTTGCGGTTTAATTTATGATTAATTATTTAATGTAATTAATTTAGATTAGGATAAGTTGAAATATAATTGGAAATCATTAATTTATATAATTAACGATGTAATTAAAGATTGATTAATTAAGATGAATTAATCAATAATAAGTGACTTATGAGAAGTCAATTAATATAAGTAATTAAGGATTAATGTAATTAATTATAGTTAATTAATTTGTGAAGTAATTAAAGATTACTTAATGATTTTGGTTAAGAATAATTAATATTGTGAAATTAATTAAAGTTAATTATTTGAATGTAATTGCAGGATAATTAATCCAGGGTGATTAATTAAGATGAATAATGAAGGATGATTGATTAATTGATTTGAAATTAATTAATGTTAAATGAAGAAATCTAAGTCATTGAGGTTAACAATTCAATCAGGATTAATTAAATTAAATTTTATGTGATTAAGCTTTGTTTATGAATGATTGAATGGTGTTGGATGCTTTGAATAAGTTGATATCTCTGATATGAAATGTTGTGTATTTCATTCGGATGACTTGGGTTAGGATGACATAAGACTCGAAGAGACCGGGGTCGGGTATTAGGAAATACCCGAAACCACTATGAATTTTTCATAGATTGATATGTGGAATCTATGGCTGGAATGAAGTGATTTAAAGGAATTGGACTATTTGAATCTAAATCCTGGTACTTAGAAAATGGATGTGTGGAATAAGTGATGTCTAAAATAAATTGTGGTTTGTGAATTGATATGAGTTACCTCGGGTTTTATATAAGTTGTATGCTTGTATTCCATGTTAGATGGGTTTACTCACGCTGGTTTCCAGCCTGATCCAGGTGTTACTTTGATGTAATGCTCGGGTCAGACCGAGTATTATAGATTTTCAGGTAAGGACGTTCTGGAGCTCAGGAGGCGAGCTGGATGACAAGAACTTATGGAGTATTTCCGCTGTAATATATTTTTGATTATCTGAGACATGTTGATTTGTATATGTCTAGTGTTTGAGTATG
Source organism: Allium cepa (assembly GCA_030765085.1). Classification (NCBI taxonomy): domain Eukaryota; kingdom Viridiplantae; phylum Streptophyta; class Magnoliopsida; order Asparagales; family Amaryllidaceae; genus Allium; species Allium cepa. The sequence continues at coordinate 563,858,071 of CM060938.1, forward strand.
TATATAACTCTGATGTATTAAAATGTAATCGGCAGATATAGTATTGCTTTGCAAACTGTTATTATTTATTATTATATTTTATCCGCCGCGAATGTGAGATGTTGGTGTTTCTGATCTTCTTCTTCTTCTATCTCTTTCTTCTTTTTCATAACTATCCGGAATTTTCGGGTTCGAAAATTTCGGGTCGTTATAGTTGGTATCAGAGCTAAAAGGTTAAGCGAGAACCTTGGCTTTGGTGGGGATTACTCATTAAATAGAGTCCGAAGTACTCTAGAATGAGTTGAATGTGTATATATATGAGAGCGTACTTGTTATTTTCTTATATAAAATTTTTAAATGATTTTATATAAAAATATATTTTGATATATAAAGCAATATTTCCCTCTAATAAATATTATGGTGATTGGATGTCAAATAAATGGAATTAAATTAAGAAGTAATATAATATAACCAAATTGAAATCTTGAATTGGAATTAAATTAAGTGGTAATAGAAATACAATCTAATTAAAATTAAATAAAGTTAAGTTTGAAATGGATTCAAACGGAAATTTAATCTTGAATTTATAGAAGTAAGAATAATATAAAAAGGAATTGGTATCGTATTGTCATAAATAGTTATTGTGTTTAATAATGATATATTTATTATTAAGTAAGCCAAATGAAGAAATTTTTTAAGATGAGTATAACTTCTAAATTAAAGTAGGTTTTAAAATTGTGAAGTTTTAAAACCTAAGTCTAGAAACAATCAATTGTTTCGAAGAGTTAAAGAAAATAACAAATAATATAATTCAGACTATTTTGAATGTAGTCTTATTTTAAAACAAGAAGTGTTTGGAAGACTTTTAAGAGATTTGTTTTGAAATTAAAACCAAGGGTGGTTTAAAATTTAAAGGTAACCTGGAGTGTAAAGGAAATAAGTATGAAATTAACTCTAAGGTTGAGTTTTGAATTTTCTTTGGAATGTGATGTGAAACCCAAAGTGAAGAAAGTTTCAAACTTAAGTGGAAAGGTTATTAATCTGAAGGTTTAAATTTTAAATGGGAATTGGGATTAATTCAAGCAGAAATTCAAATGATTTGAAATTGAAGCGGATTCAATTTGAAATTAGTCCAAAATTATTTGAATAATTTGGAACTGTAAATAAAGTTGAATAAGTAAGAATAAAATGGAATTTGATTTGAAATTGGGGTTAAGTCAATTCCAAAGGAAAATTGAAGTTATTCAAGTTAGAATTGAGTCAATTTAAATGGAAGTGGGAATTTAAGTTAAATAGATGGGGAAGTGAATAGTTTTGACTCTCGACTATTTTCGATATAAATTGTTTTAATATAAACTTACTTTTCCAAGCCATTAAATATATACAACCTTTCTTTTTAAAGCCAAATTATTTTATATTTGTTTTACCAATATTTTTGGAACTATTTAACAATTTTTCAACTTTTTTTATAAACTAATTATTATTTTCTAACTGTTTTACAAATTAATTACTATTTTACAACTATTTCATAATTATCAAAAATTTCTGAAAACATTTAACTATTTTTCAACTATTTTACAATTACTTAACATTTTATAGCTATTTTACAAACTATTAATTGTTTTCAACTACTTATCTATTTTTAAACCTTTCATCCTATTTTCTAAAATTAAGCTGGACAGAGTTCAAACTGTTTATGATTGAATGTTCATTTGGGATAAGGATTAAAGTAGTAATCCAATGGAATTGAAACAATTGGGATTATGTGGATAGAAATTAAAGGGAATGTGAATAGAAAGGAAATTGATTTAGTTAATAATCAATGAAGTTAATTACGTAGGATGTACGTATATTATTCCATTCGCATAGTGATTTGATCCAGATTCGAGCATAGAATTTCGAGATAGTTTATCGATCCGAGTTGGGATTTTTCACTCGATTTTCGACGGCGAACCTGGATATCAATTGTTGATTGGTTCTGGATATTCTCTATCGTAGTTATGGCTATGCAATGAGAATGACAGTTTCTGATCAAGAAACCGGATCTGTGTCCGCACTACGAAGTCGGGTGGACGATACTAGTTCGAAAGTGAAATTGTGTGATCGAGCGAGCGATCAGACTGGTATAGCGTACGAATGATATGTGTATATCGTACGGATTTGATTGAAATTGATATTGAAAAGAGTAATCAAATTGGAATATTTGATTTTGAATAAACAAAGTTATATATCTTTGTTATGTATAAGATGAAACTTCCCTTGTTGAATCTATAGCCAGAAGAAAATGGATTTTTGGTAATCATTGAACTATAAAAAGTGTTTTATACAAGTTTAAAATGATCCAAATATTTTTGTCAAGGATTTTATATATATCTATATATATTAAGTATCTTATGTGGATTTTGAAAAAAGGTTTTGGGAACATTTGGATTTGGAAAGGCTTTTGATTTTTGGGTAAAATCAATACTGGAATTTGAAAAGCCTAGTTTGAGAATTATCGATTTTGGGATAATCGATTTTGTGTAAAGGAGATTTATATGAAATTCATACTAGGTGTATAATTTGGAAGATACTGTATATGTATATAGTATAAAGTGTTTTGATAATGGCTCTGGGGAAAAAGGCACTCCCTTGAAATGAACTTCTCAGGAGTGCTACCGGGTGGTGCTGCCATGAGCCCCGGGTAGGTTTCTAAAGTCGATCCTGTGAGGAGTCCGGACAAAACTAGTTCCTGAGGATTATGAATAGTGTATACCATAGCGAAATTCGTGTGTGCTGCTGAGAGTCAATAGTCTGCGTTTGATTTTATATCAGTAGACTACGACCTATGGTGACATAGCAAAAGTCGTGTGTGTTGCTGAGAGCCAATAGTCTGCGTTTGATTTTACATCGGTAGACTGCGACCTATGTAGGAGTGGAGAAGTTTCATTTTGACAGCGAAAATCGAGGGCGCTGATGCATACAGTTACATGGACTTTTGCTGTGATGGCAACGTAACCCTGAAATGTAACTGCGATCTGTTGTGGGTTCCATGACGTAATCGAGGGACGCGGAGTGCCTACAGTTACATAGACTTTTGCTGCGATGGCAACGTAACCCAGGATGTAACTGCGACCATGGATGGGGATGATGATTTCCAGAGCATTTTCACCAAAGATATTTCCTCTATTTTCAAAAATTGTTTTCTATATCTTCAATAAAATTATTTTCCCAAGTATTTTCACTGGATGTTGAAACGGGTTTACCAAGTACTTATAGATTTTCAGTCCTACGCCTGATCAACGTATGACTGAATTTCTGTGAGAACAAGGATGGACTGGTTGAGACATCGAGTTATAAGAAGTATTTTTATAAAACGCTATTCCAAAAATATTATGGGAATTTAAAAGTATTTCTAAAATTTTAAAATAAAAGTGTTGGAGTTTTGAAAAAAATGGAAGAAAATCCAAACTGGAATTAAAAAAAATTTGAATTGAATTCAGGAAAATTTAATGAAGTGATTTTTTGTAATAAAATCGAATATTGATATTAAAGTTGGAAGTAAGCCAATTAGCTAAATAAATTATTTGGAAAAGTATATTAATAGAATTTAACTCGGTTAAATAAAATGGATTGTAAGTTAATAATAAAGTTTGGAAATATATTCGAATTATAAATAGAATTCGACTTGGATTTGATGATGAATTAAAATAAGTGGAGATATTGCAAAAATAAAATTCAAGTGAGTTATTTGCAAGTAAATTAGATATAAGGGAAGTGTTGACGAATGAAATGAAATTGAATTATAATAGACATGGTTTGAATTGCAAACAAAACCCAGGTAAGTAGAAATAAATTGAGAATGGCTTTGTATTAGTAAAATAAATTTGAAAATGAATTAAGTAGGTGAATTAAAAATTTAAAATGGGGTAAATAAATGGGTTAATTGAATTAAATAATAAATGGATAAAGTCTAATTGAATAAAGACTAAATCAAAGTTTTAATTTGAAATTGGGTTATCAGAATGGAAGACTACTAAATAAAGTTTTGGGTTAAATTTATTCGAAAAATGGATATTAATATAAGTATTGAATGTTGTCAAGCTCAATGAAATAGTTTTAAAATGAATCCAATGCAAAGATGAAATGAAATGCACGTGTTTAGCTATTGGAAGCAAGTGAAATGCTAATAGAAATGGAATTAAATACAGAATGAGTTAAATTAATTTAAAGTAGTTATAAACTACAATGGATACTCTATTAAGCAAATATCATCGAATTTTCATAAAAATAGTTGTCGTTTGACGTAAATGAAATTTAATTACAATTCTATGAGTTGATATAGGTTAAATAAATTGATTTTAGGATCAATTAAATTGAATATGAGCTTGTTTGGATTAAAAATAAAATGAATATAAGCAATTGAGTTGTAAACCAATAAATAGAAATGGTATATGATTGGTTGAAAAAAAAATTGAATTAGTGTTGAAAATCATATCAATTGCTCTTAGAAGTTATTTAGAATGCATTTCTTTTAGAGTTGATGTGTTGTAGTTGTTTAAGTAAGAGAAATGTTATAAACTTCATATATATAGTGCTTACGTGTTTAAATTGAGTAAGTACCGGTACCTAAAGGCCGTTTGGCTAGATTTGGTTGCGCTAATTGCTAAAATAATAAGCCGCTTGCTTAAAATGCTAAATAAAGGTACGCCTACGCAATAAAAATAGGAAATATGAAATGTTTTTGTTTTTCCGACCGTATGGGTCGATGTATATATATTTATATCTCTGGTCAAATTGCAAAAGCTCCTCTGTACAAAGGAGACTCTGCCAAAAAATTTCGAAAATTTTAGGAGTTAGAAAATTTTTGACAAAATTTTGTTAGCGGCAAAATGATTTCAAAATTGGAAACTGAAATAAATTTGTGAATGAAACTAATTTAAAATAATGATATGAATCAGTTATAAACGGAAGATAAAATTTAATATTCAGAATTGAAGACAAATTGAAATCATATGGAAATGGGAAAACTAATTTGAAATAGATATGAAACCTATGTAAGGAAATGTATAAAACGATTTGAAAAGTTACGATTGGATATTATGGCTAAGTAAGATATGCAGGTATTATAAAGGGAAAGGAAAATTGGATTTGACTTCAGGATATATTTGAATTGCCCGACTAAAAGGTATGTATTTGAATTTATCTATGAAATTGGATTGGGTTTTTGATCTAGCCACTTGGCTTTCTGTTTTCTTTTGGAATTTGGGAGCCCGTAGAGTTATTTTGTAGTTGTACCGAGCTAGCCACGCAAAGGAGACGCTGACAAAAAATTTCAGAAATTTAGAGAGTTAGAAAATTTTGATAATTCGAAATTTGGTTTTAAATTGAAATTTGAATGATTGGGCAAAAGGGTATTGTTTGAAAACTGTGGGAGAGTTTGGGGAGTTAGTAAGAATGATAAGGGGCCTTTTATAAAAAAATATGTTATGGCAAGTTGATATAACTGTTTGGTTTTGGAAAAAGAAAACAAGTATTGGACCATTCTTCCTAATTAGTAATTTCGAGGACGAAATTCTTGTAAGGGTGGAGGAATGTGACAACCTAGAATTTTTAACAATTTAAATTGAAATAATTAATTGATTTTAAATATTTAAAAGTTAAATTTTAACTTAAATTCAATTATTATTATTATTTAGCAATTGAGTTATTGGATTTAATAAACTGAAATTGGGTAAATTATTGACTCTTCAGTTTTAATACTATTAAAAATAATTTGAAGGGTTGTGAAATTTATTATTGATAATACTGAAGATAGTAAAAGCATTAAACTTGAATTTGGAAGCGTTTTGTTAAGTTTTGAAAATATATCATTTAAATCGATATTTAAAAATAGCCTTCCGAGGCACAGTCTCAGATTTCGAGGAAACCAGTTCCATTGGATCCATAATAGTTAGTTATTATCGGATTTCAATTTTTGTAGCAATCGGAGTTGTCGTTTGACCCTGGCAGCTCAAACGCTTAGAAACTATTTTAATCAATTTAATTTAAAATTGGTCGTTTATTACCGTAACTTGCACTTATGACCGAATTAGGCTCCGAAACACGTTCCATCGTGTTCAGAATACAGGTAAAGCCTTATAAACGCTTGATGGCATGTCTGATTCGGAGCTCGAGATTTCGAGTTATGTTAAACGAGATATTTTGGATATTTAATAATATTAAAAAATTAAAAGGTCAACTCAGCCACCCTATAGTTGTACTCGAGCCACCTGGGACTGATTGCATCGACCTAGCTATCTCCTTTCTTTTTATGAAGCTGAATACTTTGAAAATCGAGATAAAAAAATCTTCAAAACGAAAACAAAATGGCTTCCTCGTTTTTCAAAATCGCGATCGAACCCTATCTCCTCCCTCTCCTCAAATTCATTGAAGAATGCCGAAACCCCTCTTCCTTCTTCCAGTTCGAAATCGCAACTCCCTCTCCTCTGTTCGATTCAAAATCGCGACCCGATATAAAAAAAAGAAAAAAAGGGGCGACCGTAATGTAATTGAAACAAATCAAGGAGCCGAGGCAGCTCAAGCTCACGAGCAAGGCCGCGACTGATTTCACGTGGAGGAAGGGATATCGCGCAGCGGTGTTGGGGCGACGATCGATGGGTGCATGGTCGAATAGGGCAGACCCGATGAAAAGGGGTGGATCGCGATGAGCACCGCACTTATGGGGGGTTCTGGTCGCATTCGAGTTTGGAGGGATGGCTGTCGTGGTCAGATCAAGCCGATCGAGTTGTTTTGGAGGTGTTCGAGTTTGGGGAAGGAGATGTTTTCTTGGCAGTAAGGTATATCAGTTATTTAATTTAATTTAATGAATATTTATAGATTGGGGAAAAAATATTATATGTTACAGTGAGTTCAAACCTCTTTTGTTTAATATATACATATGAAGGAGTTTTTATTTTAGGATTTAATGGACATATGTATATGCAGAGTAATATAGATATAAAAATTGGATTTTGAAAAAATATATTTAATTAAAAAGGTAATTAGTTTAAAATCAAATTTTAATTTTAAATAAAATCATTGGTTAATTTAATTATCAAATGGAGATTTAAATTGCTCGATTAGTTCGAATATAAATAAATAAATATACATACAAAATTTCTAGTTTATTCTAAAATATTGTGGTATGGAGATTAACCTGTTTATTTAACTTATTAAATTGTTTTAGTTACTAAATGGTTTTATTAAAGGAAAATTATTAATTTAAGATTAAACCGTTAGCTAATAAAATTCATCAACTAGAGATTTATTGTTCGATTGTTCAAATATTAATAAATCGTATAACTGTTTATACAAGGTTTAATCTGAAGAAAACAAATCGGGATCGGATTTGGATTGCAAAATCAAAGGTGAGGAAATCTCACTCCATTGGATTTTTATTTAAATTTAAATGGTTAAGTTTAAATATTTGGTTGAATGATTAAATTGATTGGATGTGCATTAATGATGATGTGACTTTGGTTTTGGTTGGTTCTCGAGTTAATTGTGGTTTGACTCGAAGTATTTGGATTTTAAATTGTTTTGAACTTAAGTCATAAATAAGAATGTTTTCATTTTAAATGTTGATAAGGGCTTAATGATTTGTGATCCATCAAATTAGAAGGGTAATTAAAATGGATAATCAATTAATTCAATTAATTAATGATTGGGTTGATTAATTTAGTAATTAAGGGTTTGAATTAATTAATGAAGGTTTAAGTTTATTTATTAAGTTTAATTAATTTAGAATAATCAATGGATGGTTTGATAGGTAATTACTTAATGTAATTAATAAAATATAATTACTTTGTGAAATAAATCAAGAGATTAATTAAGATAGTTAAATAAAGGAGTAATTAATTTATTTAATGAAGTAAATAAAAGATAGTTAATTATAGGTTGAGATAAATCAAGAATGATTAATATTTGCGGTTTAATTTATGATTAATTATTTAATATAATTAATTTAGATTAGGATAAATTGAAATATAACTAGAAATCATTAATTTATATAATTAAAGATGTAATTAAAGATTGATTAATTAAGATGAATTAATCAATAATAAGTGACTTATGAGAAGTCAATTAATATAAGTAATTAACGATTAATGTAATTAATTATAGTTAATTAATTTTTGAAGTAATTAAAGATTACTTATTGATTTTGGTTAATAATAATTAATATCGTGAAATTAATTAAAGTTAATTACATGAATGTAATTGAAGGATAATCAATTCGGGGTGATTAATTAAGATGAATAATGAAGGGATGATTGATTAATTGATTTGAAATTAATTAATGTTAAATGAAAAAATCTAAGTCATTGAGGTTAATAATTCAATCAGGATTAATTCAATTAAATTTATATGTGATTAAGCTTTGCTTATGAGTGATTGAATGGTATTGGATGCTTTGAATAAGTTGATATCTCTCATATGAAATGTTGTGTATTTCATTCGGATAACTTGGGTTAGGATGACATAAAACTCGAAGAGACCGGGGCCGGGTGTTAAATACCCAAAACCACTTCGAATTTTTCATTGATTGATACGTGGAATCTATAGGCTAGAATGAAGTGATTTAAAGGAATTGGACTATTTAAATCTAAATCTTGATACTTTGAAAACGGATGTGTGGAATAAGTGATGTCTAAAATAAATTGTGGTTTGTGAATTGATACGAGTTACCCCGGGTTTTATATAAGTTGTATGCTTGTATTCCATTTTAGATGGGTTCACTCACGCTGGTTTCCAGCCTGACCCGGGTGTTACTTTGATGTAATGCTCGGGTCAGACCGAGTATCACAGATTTTCAGGTAAGGACGTTCTGGAGCTCAGGAGGTGAGCTGGATGACAAGAACGTATGGAGTATTTCCGCTTTAATAAATTTTTGATTATCTGAGACATGTTGATTTGTATATGTCCAGTATTTGAGTATGTGTGTAACTCTGATGTATTAAAATGTAATCGACAGATATAGTATTGCTTTGCAAACTGTTATTATTTATTTTTATATTTTATCCGCTGTGAATGTGAGATGTTGGTGTTTCTGATCTTCTTCTTCTTCTTCTTCTATCTCTTTCTTCTTTTTCATAACTATCTGGAATTTTCGGGTTCGAAAATTTCGGGTCGTTACATTTGGTGATTGTCTTTTTGTTGAAATGTTGAATTGTAAAATTTTAACTTTTCAAAGAAAAGTAAATTAGAAATCTTTATATATATATATATATATTACTATCATTGTTTTGAACCATATTTAAAATTTGAAAAGTGATCCTGGTAAGGAATTGAGATGAAAATTCCCATGTATACAATTATGGTTTAGAAATGAATTGTTTTGAAAGTTCAAAAAAATTACATAGGTACTAGCCAATTATTATGCAATGCTTTTGATTATTATGCATAGCATATTATTGTTTGAATGAACATTTAAATTTAAAATATAAACGAAGTGTAAAATGATTATATAAACTACTTTCATTTTAGAAAATAAGAAAAAGTTTAAAGTAAGATATTGTTTGACAGAGGCTATTGAATAATCAAGAATAATATTACAAGTAGTGCCTGTAACAACCTGCCTTTAATTTCATAGGAAGACGTATCATAAGATTAGAAGAAATAAGTAGAAAATAAGTAGTTACAAAGAAATATCTAAACAATAATAGAATCTCACAACGGAACGAAATAAATATATTACATCACATATATATTACACAGTAGTCACTAATACCGTACATCAGAGTCATTTAGTTTTACATACATCATACTAGACAGTCGTGATGAACTGCCTATTCATTACAAACCAAAAAGTAGTCAAAGATAATAATACAACGGAAATAGATATATCTAGATACGCAGAAGCCTCCTGCTCCAAGTCTTCCTCCATAATACGTCAAATCCAGCCTGGGTCACTTGGCTACTCATAAAAATTTGAGTACCCAAGAGTTTAAGAAAACAGAAAATAACCTCCGGGTCAGACATGGGTCTGGTGTGAGTAAATGGTTTAAGTTTGTTTAACTTGAAAATCATTTGAAATCAAGGGTATCTTGTAAGACTTACCGCACATAAACACGGTCAAGTTTTTCCCTTACGATAACCAAAACATTTGATAGGAAATCGGTTATATTACAATAGTGTCTAGGGTTTTCATATAAAATAGGAAATTGCTGGAATGCTTACATCTCACGTTCCAACATAGTTGGACACAATAAAAACCGTATGGGCACTTATTGGAGATTGGATTCCATAATATAGGAGGGATACTAGGGTACTGCCTTCACAGTTCCTGGTCTAGATCAGCGTACCGAGGATCCCTCTCGATCCCCTGCAACACAAAACTGGAGCTACCCCTTACTGGATAGTCCGAATAAGACAACCCCCTGGTTGGGGCCAACAACCGCCCACACAGCCGAATAAAAGGGACATCTAGACAGTGGAAAATCTTATCCTAATTGGGTGCTACCCATTTAGCCTTGCTGCAACTCCTCTGTTTTAGCCATTCCCGGTTAATGAGGCTTGAGGCTACGATTACCTTTATAGCACACATTTCTGTTAGTCCGTGAGATGATGGTTTTGATGAAAACAACCTAAGAATAGATTATAAAATATAAATACTGACATTATAAGTTTAGATATATATGTATATGCAGGATTTAACCATGCAGGTACCAAGAATGAAGACTGTACAGTATAGAGATTCAAGATATCGAGATAGAAGACTCATGAGTATCAAGATTATCTAGAGTTCAAGACTTCAAGGTTAAGTATTTTTATTAGGAATTTTTGTTAAAACTCGTAGAAAAGCACTGGCGTCTTAAAATCCAATTTATTCGTGGAATGGAATCCATTTCGAGCCTATTAAAGGGATGGAACCCTAAGTAGGACGGAACCTACGAAAAATCTAGTGGAACATTGTTTTGTATCCGCTAACCTTTTATTCAAAATGATTTTTCAAAATTATATTGTTTTCAAAATGATTTCAAAACTTTCCTTTTAAAAACATCAAAACCCTCTATCCTGATTTTAAATAATTTTAGCCCCAAAATTATCTTTAATTGCAAAAGTCAAAATTACTCCTAATTTTAAACTATCTTTTTGAATTATATATTTAAATTTTATACTTAGATTTAAATATAAAATTATAGTTAAAATCTATATATATTATTCTCTATATTTACTTATGAATTTTTACTATAATCAAGTATATTTGTAAAGTTTAAAATAGTTTTAATATAAGATAAAGGTTATTTTCAAAGAAAGTCAAATCACTAAAAATTGCTTTGGGATGTCGACATGCCTAGGGTAACCATGTCGACATGGTGTCAGTTGAATTCAAAATTAAAATTTCAAAAGAAGCGTCCATTCGCCATAACTCTTCATGAAAGGACAAGACTGTTGTTCTACTATAAATAGGGGTCAGTTTCAACGAATTTTATATCAGATTTTTTATTTTTTCACTCCTCTTCTTCTTCCACATTTCTTAATACATATTCTTATCATTACTCTGCCGAAATCAACATTGAATCGAACTCGATTACTTCTAGTTTGATTCTGTATCACTATCTCTACAAGATTCTCAGTGCTATTCAGAGTTATAAACTTCTTTGTAATTTATTAAGCGAGAAAAGATGCGATTGTAGTCTTGGAAATCGATCAAAAGAGAAAAGATGTGATTGTAGCCTTGGTAAATCAATTGGGTAAACTTGTGTCCCGAAAATCAAGTATCTCTACCCAGAGGATAGAAATTATGGAGGGTATACCTCGTAGCCTTGAAACCGAGGGTGTAATTGTACAATTGCTTTTGAAAGGAAATCCGTACTTGTGTTGCGAGACTGGATGTAGGGTAACTCCAAACCAGTATAAAATTCGATGTGTTCTTTCCTTTACTGTTTTAATTTCTGCATCTATGTTTGTTTCTGTGATCATATCTGTGTCTGTATATTGCATACATCAGTGTCTAAATTAACATAAAAAGAAAAAGATTTAGTAATTCTTTATTAAAACTATTCACCCCCTCTAGTGTTAATCGTACCCTTAAGATCCGTAATCCGCATTTTCTCACAATTGGTATCAGAGCAAGGTTTTCAAAGTTTCATAATCTAATTTTTGAAAAGTTTTAAAATGGCCACCAACACTGGTACTTTTACTAACACTAGTATCCCTTTCACTAGTTCATTTGTAGAGGGTCAGTCTACTGTCAGACCACCACTTTTTAATGGCAGTAACTATGCATATTGGGCATGTGGGATGAAAATATATTTACAATCTATAGGATTAGACACTTGGAATATCACACAAACTGAACATTTTGAACCCACAACTAATTTTGCACAGTGAACTGCTGAGCAAAAGACTATTGCACAAAATACTTCTAAGGCTATGAATATTCTGTTTTGTTCGCTAGATAGAAATGAATTCAATAGAGTATCAGTTTGTAAGTCTGCATATGAAATCTGGAAAACTTTGCAAGTTACTCACGAAGGAACAAGCAAAGTTAAATAGACCAAAATTTCCATGCTCACAAATCAGTTTCAATTATTTAAAATGAATCCTAATGAGTCTATTTCGGATATGTATAGTAGATTTCAGGATACTGTGCATTCTCTTATATCTTTGGGAAAGGAATTTTCTGAAGAAGATCAAGTTAGAAAGATTTTAAATTCTTTAACTCCGGAATGGGATCAAAAGACACTTGCGATCAAAGAGGCAAATAACATCAGTACTTTAAAGATAGAAGAATTAATTGAAAATCTAATGTCGTATAAAGTTCAAATGATAGGGAGAAGAGAAAGTAAAGCTTATGAAAAGAAATCAATGGAATTCAATGCATTGACCGATGGATCAGACTCAAACAACGATAGTGATGAAGAGATAGCCTTTATGACCAAAAATTTTAGGAAATTCCTGAAATACAGAAAGATGAATAATCTCAAGAGAAACAACTATAAGAGTTCTAGAAATCAGAATGTAGTGCCAAATAATGACAAATGTTACAACTGTGATAAACCAGGCCATTTCAAAAGAGACTGTCTGTATCCAGATAGGCAAAATTCTCCTATGAACAATGATCCAGCAAAGAAATGGAAGCGCGCATTTACTGCTACTCAAGATGACTCAAACTCGTCCTCAACTGATGATGATCAGAAGATAGATAATTCGAATTTGTGTTTCACAGCTGTTCATGACTCCGACGAATTCAAAGAAATGGACTCAGAAAAAGGTACACGTTTACAATACAATTGGTTGAAATTGCTTGCTTAGAATTAGTTGCTTGACTGTTTGATTGATTGATTTTGAATTGGTGTGTTGTTTGAATTTTAAAATTTATTTTCTATTTTTTATCATTATTTCATTATTTTAATATTATTTTTATTATTTTTATTATTTTTTAATAGTATAATAATATTTTCTGAAATATACTTGAAGTTAAATAATATTTCAGATATATATAGGCATTAAAAAAATATTTATATATTAGAGAACTTAGGAAAAAATCAATTCATGAGAATTCAAAGGTACATGTCGACATGGTCCATACCATGATGTCGACATGGGTACCCAATTTGAATTTCAAAATTTGAATTCAAATGTTTGAATTTCCCTCCACCTTTTCACTTCATTTATTCTCTGAAAAGCTACCTTTTGACCAGAGAATTTGTCCTTTAAGAATCTATTTATTCACTATCTTTTATCATATCTTTTCGCTCTTATTTTCAAATTCAAACTCTCTCTTCATAAGTTCAAGCTTCTACTTTAATTGCTTCCTCAAGAAACCCCTCCACCATGAGAATTTCCAAAAAAAATCAAAGAGCAATTATTCAATGATCCGGAGCTAATAAAAGCATACATCAATTATGCTAACTATGCCAAAGTCCATCCCGGAAAATTTGCTATTTTTCAAGATTTTTCTTCTTATGAACTTGATTCTCCTTTTGCAAACAATTAAGTTCTTAGTCTTATTGATGCTTCTTAAAATGATTTTGTTTGCTATCCACATCTTGTCAAAATTTTCGTTGCTAATTTAAACCGTGGATTTTATCATGAAAATGAGGATGAAATTTAAAGTAGTGTCAAAGGCACTAGAATTGTTTTGAATTGTGATCTTTTGGGTACCATTCTCAATTGCAAGTGTACGGGAATGGATCTTTCTAATTTTAAAATCGATGACAATGATCGTGAGACATTTCATCACATTTTCGAAGGAATTGATAATTTTGAATTAAAAAATCGAAATTTTCGTCCAAAGGCAAGAATTGTCAATCTTCTTTTGCAACATACTTTGACCCCAAGATCGGGGAATTTTAGCAATCCTACTTCAAAAGTTTGCAAAGCTCTTTTTGCTATTTTTGGAAATTATGACATAAATTTGGCGCAAGTTATTTTAGATGAACTTCGTCCTAAAAATCTTGAAATGGGTGAGAATACTTTATACCATGGAATTTATCTCACTCGGATTTTAACTATTTTGGAATGGATTTCAAAGGCGAAGAATTTGTTTCTAGGAAAGTTTTCAATCATTACAACATTTCGCTTATGAAAATTTCTTTTGTTTTTCAACCTTATGAGACCCTTGCCGAAAAAGAAGAGCGATTGGCTCATGAGGAAATGGAAGAAGAGGAAGAGGAATAAGAAGAAGAAGAAGGGGATGAAATGGAAATTGAAGAAGAAGAAAAAGGTGAAACCTCTTTGGAAAGCATTGACTATCCTCCCAATCCATCCACCAAAACCCTTCTCAAAAATTAAAAGACGATTGTTGAGAACCAACGGATTCTTAAAAGATCCGTTAGTAAGAAGTTGGGCAAAATTTCATCCAAGATGAACAAGTTCATTTCCAAAGTCAGCAAGAAACTTGGACTATCTTCATCATCATCATCCTCTAACTAGTTTTATCTTTTCGTATCGTTTGGTATTTGTTTTAGTTTGCTTTATTTCGAATGTTCATGTAGTTTGTTGTGTGCTTAATCGTTGTATTATCGTAGTATGCAATGAAATGAAATTTCCTTTCTGTTATCTACCTTATCTTATCTCCAGAATAAACGTTAGTATATTATATATATATATACACACACAATTATTCACAAAATCAATTTAGTCATAATTTTACACTAACCCATGTCGACATCCCCTATATGGCCATGTCGACATGTGCTGGTCAGAAATGATAATTGATTTTGAATTTGAAATTTGAATAACTTTCAAATGTCTATTTATTTCAAACGAATTTCTACACCTATAAATACCTGTTTCTTCCAGAATTCTTCATTGAAATTTATTTCTTATCATCTATATCCTTTGTTTCTTTCACAAATTCAACTATGGCTAACCCTATTCACAATCTATCCAAAAATCTTGAAGAAACCCTTAATTCGTTCAAGAATATTCTCTCGTTTATTCTACGTAACCAGCGTCACTTAGAATTGAGTCAAATGCAGATGATCGGGGAAGAAGATAGGCAGTCTTTTGCGAAACTTCTGGTTTACTTCTTTTGTTAGGTCTCGACTTCTCCGCTATGATCTCCCCAGTAGTTCATATAGGAGCTATTGTCGTTTCATTCCAATTCGTGGTGAGCTATTGCCGTTTCATTCCTATTCGTGGTTCTGATGTTCAATATTCAAATAGCGCTTCGATGCGGTATGACGGGTGATCTCCTCTCTGCACAAGGATGATAATGAAGCACATCCTCCTGTCTCTCTCACCAATGACAATGATAATTGAGATGCTATTAAGGCAGACCCAATCTTTGGAGAAGAAGGATGGGTGGAAGTTCCACGTAACGTTTGATTTTTATTTGTTTGTTTGCTTTGATTGATTTGGTCTGGATTAATACTCTGTGGATTGATTTCTTGATATTGGTTTGAAGTTTGTTGTATAAAACACACACACACACACACACACACATATATATATATATATATGTATATGCACATTGAAATGTATATATTCTTTGATTAGTTATCCTGATCATAAGTACAATTATTTCTTAATCTATATATTATATATTCCGTTGTATAGTTTATCAATGCAGGTACTGAAATCCAAGAATGAGGGGAGTGAATTTTTTGTTGATGACAAAGGGGGAGAAATATAAAATAGGGTAATTAGGCATAAATTAAAGGGGAGTTATTAGTTTTAGGGGGAGTTATTAGGATAGAAATAATATTTTATAAACAAAGGTTGTCATCATCAAAAAGGGGGAGATTGTTAGTTCGTGAGATGATGGTTTTGATGAAAACAACCTAAGAATAGATTATAAAATATAAATACTGACATTATAAGTTTAGATATATATGTACATGCAGGATTTAACCTTGCAGGTACCAAGAATGAAGACTGTACAGTATAGAGATTCAAGATATCGAGATAGAAGACTCATGAGTTTCAAGATTATCAAGAGTTCAAGATTTCAAGGTTAAGTATTTTTATTAGGAATTTTTGTTAAAACTCATAGAAAAGCACTGGCATCTTAAAATCCAATTTATTCATGGAATGGAATCCACTTCGAGCCAGTTAAAGGGTGGAACCCTAGGTAGGATGGAACCTACGAAAAATCTAGTGGAACATTGTTTTGTATCCGCTAACCTTTTATTCAAAATGATTTTTCAAAATTATCTTGTTTTCAAAATGATTTCAAAACTTTCCTTATAAAAACATCAAAACCCTCTATCCTGATTTTAAATAATTTTAGCCTCAAAATTATCTTTAATTTCAAAAGTCAAAATTACTCCTGATTTTAAACTATCTTTTTGAATTATATATTTAACTTTTATACTTAGATTTAAATATAAAATTATAGTTAAAATCTATATATATTATTCTCTATATTTACTTATGAATTTTAACTATAGTCAAGTATATTTGTAAAGTTTAAAATAGTTTTAATATAAGATAGAGGTTATTTTCAAAGAAAATCAAATCACCAAAAATTGCTTTGGGATGTCAACATGCTTAGGGTAACCATATCGACATGGTGTCAGTTAAATTCAAAATTTAAATTTCAAAAGAAGTGTCAATTCGCCATAACTCTTCATGAATGGACGTGACTGTTGTTATACTATAAATAGGGGTCAGTTTCAACGAATTTTATATCAGATTTTCTGGTTTTTCACTCCTCTTCTTCTTCCACATTTCTTAATACATATTATTAGCATTACTCTGCTGAAATCAACATTGAATCGAACTCGATTACTTCTAGTTTGATTTTCTATCACTATCTCTGCAAGGTTCTTAGTGCTATCAGAGTTATAGACTTCTTTGTAATCTATTAAGCGCGAAAAGGTGTGATTGTAGCCTTGGAAATTAATCAAAAGAGAAAAGGTGTGATTGTAGCCTTGGTAAATCAATTGGGTAAACTTGTGGCCCAGAAATAAAGTATCTCTACCCAGAGGATAGAAATTCTGGAGGGTGTACCTCGTAGCCTTGAAACCGAGGGTGTAATTGTACACTTGCTTTTGAAAGGAAATCCGTACTTGTGTTGCGGGACTGGATGTAGGGTAACTCCGAACTAGTATAATATCTGGTGTGTTCTCTCCTGTAACAGCCCGCAAATCCGTACCCCTTGAGTCAACACCATTCTACCTAAATCAACTCAAGTTGCACAGAAATACGAACCATTTGGGTTAAAGAAGAAGATGTAGAAGAAGAGAAACAGAAAAACAACATCAGAATCTAACCATCGCAGCGGAATAAAATATAATATATAATTAACAGATCTTTACACAAATCAAAACTATATCTGTTTATTTATACATTACCAGAGTACATCATCAGAGCTCACAACAATAACATACAATGGATACACAACAACTCAACAGCGGAATAATATATATATACAAGTACGTGAGTACGTATCGTCATCCAGCTCGTCTCCTGAGCTCCACAACATCATAACCTGTATTCTATAATACTCGGTCTGACCCGAGCATTACAGTTAAATAACACCCGAGTCAGTCTGGATTACCAGCGTGAGAAAATCACACCCAATTGATTATTAAAGTTTCAAAAATCCTTTGAAAACAAAAGCATCTCGTAAGACCACGCCACAAATAAACATGTCGGGTTTTTACCTTACGATAGCTAAAACGATTTTTATAGAAATCCTCTGATATTAAAGTAGGGTCTATATACAAATACTTATAAAATAGCCGAAATTGTTACATCTATTAAATTCCAGCTACTAGCCACAGAAGTGGGTAATACAAACAAAACTCGTACAAGGCTCGTACGGAGAATGGATTTCCAACAATGACTAGGCACTGGGGTACCACCTGTCACAGTACGGGGCCTAGATCACCGTACCGAGGGTTACTCCCTTCATCCCCTGCAACACAAGGCCGGAACCATTCCTTACTGAACAGTCCCGAACAAGATAAACCCCGTGGTTGGCGCGACCAACCACCCACTAAGCCGAAATATATAAAAAGGGACATCTAGACAGGGGAAATATCTTGTCCTGCTTGGGCATGACCCACCTAACCTTGCTGCATATCCCCTGATTTTCAGTCATTCCTGGTTGATGAGGCTTGAGGCTAAGCGTTACTTTTAGAACGTTTTCACTTAGAATGCCCATCGTCCACCTTACGATGTTTTCGCAAGCATTCATCCATACAAGTGCGTCCCGGGTTCGAATGGAACCGAAGGCACTATTCCTACTACATCCATTTTGGAAATATCCTCAGGATTAGTAGCGACTAGCCCTTGCACTTCACTGCTCCATCTTCGAATCCAAAATCGTCTACACGAAACGTACAAATCGAATCGAAGTGGTTTTCGAGAAATAAATCTCGATCCCGGTCTCTTCGAAACGATCAGCGCAGTTGGCCAATATTGATAGTCGGTTATTTAACTATCAATTAACATTCACAAACATCCATCCAACAATAAATAATTTCCCAAATTATTTATTAACCTCAAAAATATCTTTACAAGATATAATTCTCACTTTAAAATTCCTTTGAAAACATTTTCAAACCATCATTCTTTTCAGAATAAACTTTCCCAAATATTTTCTATTTCCTCTGAAATCACCAAGCACAAAACTAGATTTTCTTTTAACAAAATTTAACACTTTACTTTGAAAATATACTTTTAAAACATTTAATTTAAAACTACTTTAATAATTTGTTAAAAATACATACTATATGAATATTTGAAAATAGAGTTACTTAGTAAATATAAAACTAGATTTTCACTTTTGAAATAAAATACTAAGTCACCTTTAAATAATTACTACTATAATAGATTTGAGAAAATACTTGCTTTAAAATTTAAATATTAGCCAAAACTTGCTTTTTACAACAACTTTAAAACCATTAAATTTATTTAAAAATTTACTTAAAAAAAATGTACTTGGTTATCCAGAGAAAATCCCAACTTAAATCAATTCCCCAAATTGATTTCCAATTTATTCCCTTCTAATTTAGAATCTATTAATTTCAGATTTCCTTTCTTGATTATGGTTTAAAAATACTTTAACCAAAAATTCCAATTTTTTTTTTTAGATTTCTCAATTACTTCTTTATTCTTTTAAATAATTTAAACTTTGGATTTTATATAAATTTTTTTTCTTTAATTGATATAACTTAAGTTTACACTTCATCCATTTCATTTTATTCAAAATTCTATTTCTCTTCATACTCGAAGTTATTTATTATCATTTTCATATTACTTCTATTTCTTTTCAGTTCATTCTTAATTTATTCAAACATTCTAGAATTTATTTCGCTCACAAATTTACTTCCTTTTAATTTCTTTTCAACAATCCAATTCATATATTTTGGTAATTCATTATACCCGAATATCCAATCAAACCATAACATTCAATATTCCAAATAACTCATCATAGGATATCAAATAATCACAACAGAGAATATTGAATAATTTAAATAAATGTGAGGGGTCCAGTTGGATCCCTCCAACCTGTTTTCCCTGCATCCACAAATGTTAGCACAATATAATATGCCAGTTCCAAAATATCGTACTATATCACATCAACCAATTCAGCCATTCAAACAATTATTTAAATTTAATCATTTAAATTTAATTTAAACTGAGTGAGATTAACTCAACTTTCCCCTTTTAATTTGCCATCCTATCCAACTCGACTTGCTTTCTTCAAATTTTTACCTTGGATAATCATTATTCAATTGATTAATATTTTGCATTAATCGAACAATAAATTTCCGTTCTACAATTTCATTTAATTTTAACCAATGATTTGAATTTTTAATGAATAATTAAATTTCAAACTAACTTCCCTTTTGAATAACCCTTTAGTAACTAAAATAGATTTTAAATAAGTTAACTAAACAAATATATTACTTTAAAGTTAAACTAGTAAATTCAAAATGTGTAAATGAATAT
The DNA here is from genome assembly GCA_030765085.1 of Allium cepa. Lineage (NCBI taxonomy): Eukaryota > Viridiplantae > Streptophyta > Magnoliopsida > Asparagales > Amaryllidaceae > Allium > Allium cepa. The sequence continues at coordinate 563,878,426 of CM060938.1, forward strand.
TTATTTCTTCTGAGATTATTTTATCTACTAATAAAAATTATTTACATAGATTAAAAAATCTATTTTTATACTAACTTCAACATACAAAAACCCCTATATATTTTCCTAAATAATTTATAGACTTCATATATTCATTAATTCAAAAATTAAATAAATAAATACCTCACTGTAGATATATTTTGCTGTAAATACATTTTTGTTTCCTTTATATTATCTATTTTCCAAAATCTCATCAATATGGGAAACTGTAAAATAGAAATATCGAGAAAAAAAATAGCTTTATACCTCACTGTAGATCGAAACGAACATCACAACCTCGGCCACCCCCCCAAATCGCGTCTCGCATCGCGACTTCCATGACTTCGCTGCCATGACCTACAATGTCGCGCGCGTCCATCCCCATCCAGACGAAATCCTAGTCGAGCACTTCTATCTGGAACCTCCTCCACCACACTCGCGAACACTCCTCGCGTTGCTTGAGCTCGACGCTTTAAAGAAGAAGAACAGGAAGGTTGCGATTTGATTGAGAAACGAGAGTGAGGGGATTTCGATTTTGAACTGGAGGAGGAAAGAAAAACCAAGCCTAGTCGCCTCTGATATCGGCCATTTATTTTTTTATTTTTTTATTTTTTTATATTGGGCGAGAAGAGATGGGTTTCGCTATCTCCAGAACGAAGAAAATATCTTCTCTTTTAATTATTAAATGAAGAAGCATATTGAGGAAGATAACGCTAGATTTTTTTTAAGTGGCTTATACAAGAAGCTTGACCAATTAAACTAAATTTCATTAGATTATTATCAATTAAAATTTTCAGCGCGTTTATAAATCGTGCACTCACACACTAACTCCGATCAATACGAAATTTGAAATCCGATAATAATACAATATTACGGACCCAATGGAACTGGTTTCGTCAAATTCCGAGACTGCGCCTCTGAAGGCTATTTTTAAATTCAATTTAAACGATATAAATTTTAAAATTTAACAACCCACTGTTATTTCAATTTTACAACTTCTATTATCCTCAGTAATACGAATATAAATTTTATAAGCCTTCAAATTATGTTTAATAGGCTTAAAATTCTGGAATTCAATATTTCATCCAATTTTAAATTATTTAAATCTAATATTTAAATTATCAAATGAATTATGATATTCGCAATTCAAGTTGAAACTGTTATCTTGAATATTTAAATCAGTTAAATATTCTGATTTTAAATGCTTAAAAATTCAGGGTCGTCACATTCCTTCCCCCTTAAAAGAATTTCGTCCCCGAAATTACTAGTTAGGAAGAATGTTCCAATACCCGTTACTATTTCCCTAAACCAAACAGTTTTCTAACAATTCAACATCTTACCAATTATCTTTTATATAAAAGACTCATTATCTTTCTTACTAACTTCCAAACCTTACTCTAGTTCCAAACCATACCATTTGTTTAACCATTCAAGTTTCAATTTAAAACCAAATTTTGACTTATCAAAATTTTCTCAAAATTTTTCTAACTCCCTAAATTTCTGAAAATTTTTGCCAGCGTCTCCTTTGCGCGGCTAGCTCGGTACAACTACAAAATGGCTCTATGGCCTCCCAAATCCAAAAAGAAAACAAAAAGGCCAAGTGGCTCAATCCAAATCCAAGTCCCAATCAAATTTCATACCAAATTTACATACATACCTTTTTGTCGGGCAATTCAAATTTATCTTCTGAATCAAAAACCAATTCTCTTTTCCCCTTTATAATGTCTGCATACCTGCTTAGCACCAATATCCAAACACAATATTCCAAAACATTTTATCGACTTCCTCACAAAATGCCAATATCTATTCATTTCAATATTATCTTAGATTATATTTGTATTATCAATTTCCAATCTAGAATTTACCATTCCTTTCTTAAATTAGTATAAACATTTTATATGTTTCTTATCTTTATTTCTCTTTACCTCTTTTAGTTTATACTTATTTCTATTCAAATCGATTTCCACATTACATATGTATTTCATTTATTTCCAACTTTGAATTTTTTTAAATTTTATCCTTCATTTATAACTAATTTAAGTCATTACGTTAATTAGTTTCATTTACTAACTTATTTTAGTTTCCAATTCTGAATAGTTTGTCATTAACAAAATTTTCCAAAATTTTTAAAAAAAATTCTAACTCCCAAAATTTCTGAAATTTTTTGGCAGAGTCCCCTTTGTACGGAGGAGCTTTTGCAATTTGACAAAAGAGATAAATATATATACATCGACCCACACGGTCGAAAAAACCAAAAACAGTTCATATTTCCTATTTAATTGCGTAGGCGTACCTTATTTAGCATTTTTAAGCAAGCGGCTTATTATTTTTAGCGAATAGCCCAACCCAAATCCAGCCATACGGCTTCCAGGTACCTGTACTTACTTAATTTAAACATGTAAGTGCCAAATATATGAAGTTTAACAGCATATCACTTAGTTGTAATAGTTAAAACATATGAATTCTAAAAGAAACTCATACCAAACATTTTCCTGTAAACAATTTATATAGTTTCATGCTAATTCAACTGTTTTCAATTAATTTATAACCATTTTCACTCAGTTCGGATGGTTTTTGATTCATTTGTATACAACTCCATCAATTTGAATGGTTTAGAACTCAATTGCTTACTTCTAACTTATTCTTAAGCAGATTGAACTCATATTTAATTCAATTTCTGCCAACATCAATTTATAGAATTTTAATTACTTCCATTTACATCCAATGATAATTTATTCTTTGCAATTTGACAAGATCTGTGTGAATAAATAAGTATTTGAGTTTTATAATCAATATAAATTGACTCCGACTCAACTTACACTTAATTCAATTCCATTTCGGATTTATTTACAATCCATATATTCTCAGTTTCATTGCATTTTAATTTTATTAACCAAACTAGTCCATTCAAAACCATTAACAATTTAGATTCATTTTAATTACCAATTAAAGTTCCTCTTTATTTTAATCCATTTATTTACATTTCATTCCATATTTGTTTATTCCAAACTATTTTATTTAACTCGAAGACAATCCAATCTATTTCATTCAATAACCATTTCTCAACTTATTTAAACCATACTTCCTTTGGTTCTTATTTATCCCATCCATTCACTTATTCAGTATAATTAACTTATCCACTCAATCCATTATGAATTTTCCATTTTCTTAAATATTATTACCACCCACCAAGTTTTTATTTCAATCCATATTTATTTTTACTTGATTCAAATTTAATCCAATATCATTAAACTTGGTTTAAGTTGAATTAAATTCAACTCTCTTCGATTTATTCAGCTTAAGTCAATTTACTTCAATTTATTCAAATTTTACACTTAAGCTCATTTTCATTTTGCAAACAAAGTTCTCTTTTCAGTTTAACTTGATTCTTATTTTAATCCAATCTCATTTCAAACCACAAATTTATTTAATTAGTTATTATACACTTTAACTTCCTAGATTCAACTCATCCAATTTATTACATGGCCATTTCCAAGTTATCTTCACTCATGGAATTTATTTGCACATTCAAATCATTGCTATTTTAATCAAATCACATTTTTATTCGATATATTCCCAATTATATTTAATTTGTTAACACTCCAAGTTAAATTTTAATCTATAACTCAAATTCTGGATCCATTATTCATTTTCAAATTACCATTCACTTTTATTAACTTACATTGCAATTTCATTCACAAATCAATTAATTAATTTCAAGGCCACTTTTAATTATATTTTCTTCATCGACAATGTAAGTCAAATTTAATTATAACTTGAGTTTTATTTTCAAACCTCATCATAAACTCACAATTCAATTTTATTAACTAATTTATTAACAAATTAGTTCTCTCCTTTTATAGCACAATACTTGATTTTATTTCCAAATTTCACTTCATTTAATTTTCTTAGTTCACATTATTTTATAATTCAAGTTTGGATTTTTATTTATTTTTCAATTCATCAAAAATATTTATTTTGGGTTTTCTATCTCACCTTCAAATTTAACAAGTCACAACTTAGTATTTACACAACTCCATCCATTATAGGCTTGAATATATTCATCTTTTATTATTATTATTTTTTTAACTCAAGCCTTCATTTATTTATAGCCCAAGCATATTTTATTTCTATGCATTTTTAATTCTCTTATAATTTATTCTAATTTAGTTATTTCAATTCCAATCCTTATTCAATTTATTTTTCATTTATTTAAGTAAGAATATAATTTCATTCATAGTTCAATTAAACTCTTATTCCAATTCAATTTAATTTTACCCCAATTTATTTAACTCAATTCGATTTCAACTTACTTCGAATACAACTGGATATTAATTTCAGACTATCCAATTAATTTCAATCCAGTTACCTTTTTATTTCATCAATCCAAGTTAATTTCATTTTCAACTTTTCTCTTTAAATTTACACTCCAACCCTCAAAGCTTATATTCCATTCCTGATTTGAAAATCATCTCAATTTATAAGCTTACAATTATCTCATCAGCATTTTTAAACACCCTACTTTGGTTTCAAAACATTTTGAAATCTCCAACATCTCAAAATCACACTTCTCAAAAATTTAAATCAATTCTGGTTTTATTCCCAACAAATTCCCTTTGAGATCTTCAAAAATAAACAGGTTTTCCTGAACAAATCAATTTGGCAGCAATTTATCACTTAGAAACTCGAAAATGAACATCGATGATGCTGCAGTCATCACCGAAGTTATTTTCCAGCGACTAAAGTGAAATCAAATGCTAAATCTCTTTCCAAAATTTATTTAAAACAATTTTCCTTTCAGAAATACCCCAAAAAAAACAATGCTACTATTTATCTTCAAAATACTTCCCAAATCTCCGGGTTTTTTTTTTTTGAAAGTTTCAAATTCTATTTTTAATTCCAATTTTAGCTATAATGCATTTGCATAGCTTATGTGCATACAAATTCCCATTTTATTATATTTCCATTTACTATTTACGTTTATAATCCATATTTATGAATTTCATTTTATAATGAATTTATTCCTTCAAACTTTGGTTATATTTCTGATTTCTAGTTAAATTTTCACTTAACAACGATAATACTTTAATATTATCATTTCTAACATCCAAGCAACCATATATTAGCTAAATAGTTTACAAAAACTTTCTTTATATCGAAAATATATTTTTGGGTAAAATTATTTCATTTACCCATATTTAAAACAATACCGTGTCGATTGCTCTATTCAAATGTTTAAAAACCCCTTCGATACAGTTGCGCAGACTGTGTCGACGAAGGTTCATATGCCACTCAATAAATCAACCAACACAATATTAAAACAATTTATATTCACTAACAAATACGTGCTCATATCTGTTAATACGCTCAAACTCATTATAGAGTACTACAGACTCTAATTTATGAGTAATTCCCACCAGAGCCAAGGTTATCACCAACCTAAGCTCTGATACCAACTCTAACAGCCCGCAAATCCGTACCCCTTGAGTCAACACCATTCTACCTAAATCAACTCAAGTTGCACAGAAATACGAACCATTTGGGTTAAAGAAGAAGAGGTAGAAGAAGAGAAACAGAAAAACAACATCAGAATCTAACCATCGCAGCGGAATAAAATATAATATATAATTAACAGATCTTTACACAAATCAAAACTATATCTGTTTATTTATACATTACCAGAGTACATCATCAGAGCTCACAACAATAACATACAATGGATACACAACAACTCAACAGCGGAATAATATATATATACAAGTACGTGAGTACGTATCGTCATCCAGCTCGTCTCCTGAGCTCCACAGCATCATAACCTGTATTCTATAATACTCGGTCTGACCCGAGCATTACAGTTAAATAACACACGGTTCAGTCTGGATTACCAGCGTGAGAAAATCACACCCAATTGATTATTAAAGTTTCAAAAATCCTTTGAAAACAAAAGCATCTCGTAAGACCACGCCACAAATAAACATGTCGGGTTTTTACCTTACGATAGCTAAAACGATTTTTATAGAAATCCTCTGATATTATAATAGGGTCTATATACAAATACTTATAAAATAGCCGAAATTGTTACATCTATTAAATTACAGCTACTAGCCACAGAAGTGGGTAATACAAACAAAACTCGTACAAGGCTCGTAGGGAGAATGGATTTCCAACAAAGGCACTGGGGTACCACCTGTCACAGTACGGGGCCTAGATCACCATACCGAGGATTACTCCCTTCATCCCCTGCAACGCAAGGCCGGAACCATTCCTTACTGAACAGTCCCGAACAAGATAAACCCCGTGGTTGGCGCGACCAACCACCCACTAAGCCGAAATATATAAAAAGGGACATCTGGACAGGGGAAATATCTTGTCCTGCTTGGGCATGACCCACCTAACCTTGCTGCATATCCCCTGATTTTCAGTCATTCCCGGTTGACGAGGCTTGAGGCTAAGCGATACCTTTAGAACGTTTTCACTTAGAATGCCCATCGTCCACCTGACGATGTTTTCGCAAGCATTCATCCATACAAGTCCGTCCCGGGTTCGAACGGAACCGAAGGCACTATTCCTACTACATCCATTTTGGAAATATCCTCAGGATTAGTAGCGACTAGCCCTTGCACTTCACTGCTCCATCTTCGAATCCAAAATCGTCTACACGAAACGTACAAACCGAATCGAAGTGGTTTTTGAGAAATAAATCTCGATCCCGGTCTCTTCGAAACGACAGCGCAGTTGGCCAATATTGATAGTCGGTTATTTAACAATTAACATTCACAAACATCCATCCAACAATAAATAATTTCCCAAATTATTTATTAACCTCAAAAATATCTTTACAAGATATAATTCTCACTTTCAAATTCCTTTGAAAACATTTTCAAACCATCATTCTTTTCAGAATAAACTTTCCCAAATATTTTCTATTTCCTCTGAAATCACCAAGCACAAAACTAGATTTTCTTTGAACAAAATTCAACACTTTACTTTGAAAATATACTTTTAAAACATTTAATTTAAAACTACTTTAATAATTTGTTAAAAATACATGCTATATGAATATTTGAAAATAGAGTTACTTAGTAAATATAAAACTAGATTTTCACTTTTGAAATAAAATACTAAGTCACCTTTAAATAATTACTACTATAATAGATTTGAGAAAATACTTGCTTTAAAATTTAAATATTAGCCAAAACTTGCTTTTTACAACAACTTTAAAACCTTTAAATTTATTTAAAAATTTACATAAAAAAAATGTACTTGGTTATCCAGAGAAAATCCCAACTTAAATCAATTCCCCAAATTGATTTCCAATTTATTCCCTTTTAATTCAGAATCTATTAATTTCAGATTTCCTTTCTTGATTATGATTTAAAAATACTTTAACTAAAAATTCCAATTTATTTTTTTTAGATTTCTCAATTACTTCTTTATTCTTTTAAATAATTTAAACTTTGGATTTTATATAATTTTTTTTCTTTAATTGATATAACTTAAGTTTACACTTCATCCATTTCATTTTATTCAAAATTCTATTTCTCTTCATACTCGAAGTTATTTATTATCATTTTCATATTACTTCTATTTCTTTTCAGTTCATTCTTAATTTATTCAAATATTCTAGAATTTATTTCGCTCACAAATTTACTTCCTTTTAATTTCTTTTCAACAATCCAATTCATATATTTTGGTAATTCATTATACCCGAATATCCAATCTAACCATAACATTCAATATTCCAATATAACTCATCATAGGATATCAAATAATCACAACAGAGAATATTGAATAATTTAAATAAATGTGAGGGGTCCTGTTGGATCCCTCCAACCTGTTTTCCCTGCATCCACAAATGTTAGCACAATATAATATGCCAGTTCCAAAATATCGTACTATATCACATCAACCAATTCATCCATTCAAACAATTATTTAAATTTAATCATTTAAATTTAATTTAAACTGAGTGAGATTAACTCACCTTTCCCCTTTTAATTTGCCATCCTATCCAACTTGACTTGCTTTCTTCAAATTTTTACCTTGGATAATCATTATTCAATTGATTAATATTTTGCATTAATCGAACAATAAATTTCTGTTCTACAATTTCATTTAATTTTAACCAATGATTTGAATTTTTAATGAATAATTAAATTTCGAACTAACTTCCCTTTTGAATAACCCTTTAGTAACTAAAATAGATTTTAAATAAGTTAACTAAACAAATATATTACTTTAAAGTTAAACTAGTAGATTCAAAATGTGTAAATGAATATTTGTTTCTTCTGAGATTATTTTATCTACTAATAAAAATTATTTACATAGATTTAAAAATCTACTTTTATACTAACTTCAACATACAAAAACCCCTATATATTTTCCTAAATAATTTATAGACTTCATATATTCATTAATTCAAAAATTAAATAAATAAATACCTCACTGTAGATATATTTTGCTGTAAATACATTTTTGTTTCCTTTATATTATCTATTTTCCAAAATCTCATCAATATGGGAAACTGTAAAATAGAAATATCGAAAAAAAAAATAGCTTTATACCTCACTGTAGATCGAAACGAACATCACAACCTCGGCCTCCCCCCCAAATCGCGTCTCGCATCGCGACTTCCATGACTTTGCTGCCATGACCTACAATGTCGCGCGCGTCCATCCCCATCCAGACGAAACCCTAGTCGAGCACTTCTATCTAGAACCTCCTCCACCACACTCGCGAACACTCCTCGCGTTGCTTGAGCTCGACGCTTTAAAGAAGAAGAACAGGAAGGTTGCGATTTGATTGAGAAACGAGAGGGAGGGGATTTCGTTTTTGAACTGGAGGAGGAAAGAAAAACCAAGCCTAGTCGCCTCTGATATCGGCCATTTATTTTTTTATTTTTTTATTTTTTTATATTGGGCGAGAAGAGATGGGTTTCGCTATCTCCAGAACGAAGAAAATATCTTCTCTTTTAATCATTAAATGAAGAAGCAATTGAGGAAGATAACCCTAGATTTTTTTTTTAAGTGGCTTATACAAGAAGCTTAACCAATTAAACTAAATTTCATTAGATTATTATCAATTAAATTTTTCAACGCGTTTATAAATCGTACACTCACACACTAACTCCGATCAATACGAAATTTGAAATCCGATAATAATACAATATTACGGACCCAATGGAACTGGTTTCGTCAAATTCCGAGACTGCGCCTCTGAAGGCTATTTTTAAATTCAATTTAAACGATATAAATTTTAAAATTGAACAACCCACTGTTATTTCAATTTTACAACTTCTATTATCCTCAGTAATACGAATATAAATTTTATAAGCCTTCAAATTATGTTTGATAGGCATAAAATTCTGGAATTCAACATTTCATCCAATTTTAAATTATTTAAATCTAATAATTAAATTATCAAATGAATTGTGATATTCGTAATTCAAGTTGAAACTGTTATCTTGAATATTTAAAATCAATTAAATATTCTGATTTTAAATGCTTAAAAATTCAGGGTCATCGCATCTCCTTTACTTCTTTTATTTTATTTCTACATCTGTGTTTGTTTCTGTGATCATATCTGTGTCTGTTTATTACATACATCGTTGTCTAAATGAACATAAAAAGAAAAAGATTTAGTAATTCTTTATTAACACTATTCACCCCCTTCTAGTGTTAATCTTAGCTTTAAGATCCGTAATCCGCATTTTCTCACAATTTCTTGGAATGCTCATCGTCATCCAATGACGATGGTCTGATAGTATTCATCCTTACAAGTCTGTTCCGAGTCCGAACGGAACCGAATGTACTATCTCCGCTACACTCATTTTGGAATCACCCTCAGAGTTAGCGACAAATAACCCTTGCATTCTGTATCTTAATTCCCAATCTTCACTTGAGATTTCATGACCATTCGCTTGATTTGGATCGATGTGGTTTTCGGATAAAAATTTGATATCCGATCCCGGTCTCATCGAAATCCAAACACCGTCTTTTAAGGCCAAGTTGTTTAAGTAAAACAATCTAATCTAAATTCAGAATGTCATAGTCACATAGCATTTCATCATAGATATCTATTTAATAAATAACTCACATTTATCACAGTTCAACACAAGGCATTTCATATCACAGAATATCATAAATTATCATACTAGGAATATTAAACAATCTAAAGCATTTAATTCAAATTAATCATCCATAGGCTAGATTAACCAGTCCACAATCATCCAATTAATTTAAAAATAAAATAATTTAGTTATAATCCTGCTCAATTATCATTAACTATTTACAAGCCATTTATATTTTATTTAACTTAAATATTTGGAATTAATTTATTATTAACATATAAAATAACTTAAGACCTTTGACTAATTAAAAGTTTTTAAAAAACATTTTCCTTTTCTTTAACTATATACTTAGTTACTTTTTTTGATTTTAATTTAATAAACTTAGGCATTAATCAAAATAATGGACATATGAATAAAAAAATTTAAGCTTAATTAATTTAAGTTAAAAATAAATTATTTATATAACCTTTAACTAAATAATATTAAGTAAACATTTAACATTTAAAAGAATTGGTTAGGAAAACTTGCTTGGGAAAAAACTTGTTTGTTTATGCTTATGCTTTTACTTTTATCCTTATGATTTTATACTTATCATATCCCTTTCATTATTATTATTACTATTTTAGAAAACCCGGCCCAAAGCTCAACCCCAATCCTTTCCCTTCCTCTCCTTTCTTTTCTTTACTTCCTCTCCTATTCTAACAATAGCGACAACTCAACCTAGACACACGAACACGCGTGCACCATACACATGCACACACGACCGATGTTGTTTCGACCAACGTCGCCACCTTCTACCAATCGCCGACGACACGCTCGATCGTCTCGACCACCCAGAACCTCGATCGAACCCTCACATCGAAATCGAGCATGACGAGCATCCACTGGAACGAAACCCGTTCACCAAAACCACCTCGTACCACCACCTCCAACTACCAGAAGCCTCGTCATCACGACCCGACCTTCGCCGCACAACCACCTCCCATTTCCTCCTACTCCAGCCCAGCTCAATGCCGCCACGACGACATATTCGACATGACAACAATGTCGACCAAACCGAAGCCTAAAACACCATTTCGCCGTCGCTACGCCGATAGGAAAAACCTCCGACCATTTTTCCTTTGATCCCCGACCCACGAGCTACCTCCAGCAGCAACCCTGACTTCCCTCTAAGCTTCGATCGTCGAAGATTGGCAAAAGACCTGATCCCGATCAACTCACAATTCCTCCCCAAATAGAAACTTAAAAGTCACAAAACTTCCACCAAAAATCAACATTTTAAAAATGAATTTGATTATATAAGCATAACAGGAAATTGTGTTGGTAGATTTCTGAGATGTTTTTATTTTGTTACTATAAATTCGTTCTTACCTGATAATTACTTAATAACTTCTCTTGAAACCATTTTTAAAAATAGTATTTCATCAATTCAAACAAGTTTCCTTTGATGATCATAACCCAAAAGTGATTGTGTGAAGAGAAATTATATTTTTGAATGCAATTTGGGTCTATTAAAACCAATAGAGACATGCACATATTTACACACGGCAACTTCAACTTATACACCCAAGCAAAACACATTTCCCATCCATGCAAATCATATTCAAGTTATTACTACCATCAATTGTTGCATGCACAAGCTATGAAGATGATTTAACTTAAAAGGTTAAAGTTTACTCACTTTTAAACTTAGAACAGAGAAACACAGTTTTGAAATCTGGAAAACTGCAACTTGATTTTGACCTGATCTTCTTTTAGTTGAGTTGAACTTGAATTTGAATCTTGCTTTTCTCAGTTGGTGAAGTCGATTGTTATCCTCTTTAATCATTTAAAAGAGAAACTACCTATATACAGCCCTTAGCTTCTCTCTTTAATCATTTTTCCTTTTTTATTAAGTGAAGAAAACAATTTTGACACTTGTATGCATATGTCTTCTCTTAGCTTAGAGATGTCTATATACATATATTTTTATACTTTTATTTATTTCATGTGTAGCACAAAAGAAATATTATAAACCTTTTATTTATTTTTATTTAAATTTTAAACTTAATTTATTAATATTTTAATTACTAACTGTATATGTATATACTTATCTCAAATGTCTAAAAATGCAGAATTTAAATTTAAATTTATATTTTGAGAATTTACATTGAATTCAAATCATAGTTTCTATTCACAATCTATATATGTACAATAGAAAGTAGAAAGCATATTTTATTTGTTTGAAAAGATAAGTTTTGCAAATTTAAATAATTATACTAGAAGACTATCAAATTAATATTGCCAAAAATCCTGGATTGTTACATTCCTCCCCCTTAAAAGAATTTCGTTCCTGAAATTTTAAAAGCAAGAGATAATTTAATTATCCATCAAAAGATTTATATTCAAACAGCAAAGCATACACATCATTCTTTGTAACATCCCAGAATTTGTTAGTTTAAATTCGAAAAATTAATTGAACTTTTGAATTTAAATTTGAGAATTTCAAAAGAAAATAAACTATTGTTAAAATTAATATTACAAAGTTATATGAAATTAATTAAATAATTGATAGTTTTAGTTTTAAATAAATAAATGATGAATAAAATTATGTAACAAATAAGAATTAGTATTAAACACTAAAATAAAGGTATGTAGAAAATTTAAACAAGAAAAATAAACTGTAAAACAAACAAAAAAACAGTACATATCACAATCAAAAAGCATATGTTGTAAGTATTCAAGGCAAAGGAAGAAAAATCTATTAACAAAATAAATAGTACTTGCATAACCATAAAACAAGCATGCTGTAAATATAAGTGTGTAGGAGTATAAACAAAAACAAACTATAAAATAATAGTATAAACAGTACTTATAAAATCAAACAGCACATTGCTGTAAGTATACAAGATAGAAGTATCACAAAACATGCTTGCATTAAATGCAAGCCTCCACAAAGCATAATAGCCACCATTAAAACAATAAAAATAAAATAAAATATACTAATAAAGAAGAAACGAAACAGCACTTACTTATAAAAAAAAAAAATCAACAGCATATATGCATATTTACAATCATGGGAGGGATGAAGCATTTAATGCTATACACATCAGCCCAATTTAAAGTAAGATTTCCTGTATAAAACATACAAGGAAACACTACATCACATGCTTCATTAAATGCTCTCAAATACACCCATACACAAGTACAACTGAAAAGAAAAAAAATATTGCTTCAGCACAACACAAGGAGCCTACACATCTCCTTATATATGTGTGTAGCTTCCAATTCGTTCAAAACTTTTTACTGAAGAAAGAAAGAAAAAGATAAGCAAAGAACAGAAAATAAAATAAAAAGAAGAAAAAAAATCACTTTGTATCAAAGTTGAAAGACAATTTGCTGAAGAAACAAAACAAAGAAAAAGATTAACTGCAGATTTCAAAAACAAGAGAAAGGGTGCTCTTTGTTTCAACCAGATTGAGGTGAGTAAACAAGATTTTACTTTAGAAAAAAAAAGAAGTTTAAGTTAATCAAAATAGTTCATGATGCCTTAACAGTATAGCTTGTATACGCTTTATCTTTGGATATGATTCTGTGTATATTTATATATCACTATGCATATTTTCTTCTCTGTTATGGATCAGGATTGATAAATATTCAAACTTAAGTTTGTTTTCCAGTAAATCATTGTAAAGCTTTTATTTTTTTATCAAACAAGATGTTAGAACATCAAACAAGATTTTAGAAGTAGATTAAATATTACTGCAGGAAGCATGGTTTACAGGAAATCAAGTAAAAAAGTGATAATGATTGTTATAAAAAGTTGATTCAAGATCATAACTGGAATCCCTACTGAAATTTATGATTTTAGAACAAAAATGAAGAATTTTAGATTAGTATTTAAAAGGCAATTTGCATTTGAATAAAAACTAATTTTTTACCAATTTCTTGTAAGTGAATCAATTTAAATTGCTGAAACTTGAGTTGAAGCAAGTATAACCATTCACGATGTTAGGAAAAATGTAAATTAATTTTTTTTATTGGGTGGAATTTGAGCACGAGATGGAAATAGGGTTTAAGAACCCATGTTCGTTCATGTAAAAAAAAATGGTCGCGGATGATTCTGAGGTACATCGAGTTGGACGAGGTCCTGGGGTTAGCTTCGTGGATGACCGAAGGTGATGTGACCGGGGCGGCGCGATGTCAGGTGGACGGCGTCGCGAGGCCGAGGTGGATTTAGTCAAGCAGTGGAATCTAGTTTTTTCGACATTCGACGTGTTTTTCGAAACACAGCGAAATTTAGGGTGTTGGTTGGTCGAGATTGACGAGGAGGTCACCAGTGACTCGTCGAGGGTCTCTGCGATGATCGGAGACGTTCCGATCGTTTGTGTACGTATATATGTATCACTATGTGTATGTTGAATGATGGGAGTAAGGTGAGAAGAAGGGAGAGAGGGAGGAAAAGTTGGGACCTGAGTTTCTCTCATGGGCCGGTGTTGTGTTGATGGGCCGTGTGATTTGTTATAAAATTTAGTTAAAATGTTAAGGTTAAAGTAAATGATGTTGTCCATTTTTGAGCTAAGAAATTTGTTTCAAGTAAATCAACTAAGTAAGTACATATCAACGTTTTCTAAAACCTTAATTAATGTTTTAATTAGGTAATTAACTTAAGTTAAATATTAAATTTAATTATCATTAAAAAAATTCAATGTAATAACAGATCGATTTTAGTTACAGAAGATTTTTAAATGTTAATCTAGATAAATAACAAACTATTTTGGAAAGCAATCAAAGATGGTTAAATTAACAATTATAATTAACTAAGAAATTTAGGATTTATATTTTAATTAAAGATTGGTAAATAAACAATTAAGTGTTCGAATAAATTAGTAAATTAAGAAATTGTTATTTAGATAATAAAAAAATTGACTAAATCAAATTTAGCGGTTAATTAAAAATAATAAATTAAGAAACAATTAATCGAGTTAATTAAGATTTAATTTATTTATCCAAAGTAATCGTTGATTAGTCACTACAAATAATTATGCGGTTAATCTATTTAAATTCACACTTGCATTAATTGAAAATGATTAACTATCGCTATGCACTAAACTGCTATTTTTGTTCTGATTTTGATGCTGTGTTATGTAGATTGCCATGTACTGTCCCTTAATTGGGATTTGTTCTGTATTGATGTGAAAACCCTGTTTGCCCGTAAAACGGCAGTTGAACTTCGATGCGACAGGGAATCGGATTTTAGTTGGCTATCCGAAACCCACGTCGAACCTGTGAATTCTTGTGAATGACGTCCACATGTTTTAAAATTTGGCACTCACTATTCGAATTAGCCGGGAAAGGACCTTTGTGTCGTATAACCCATTCCGAATATGTGATACGACGTTATGGATAGCATTTGAAGACCGGTGTTGAAGATCGGGTATTTGCGAGAGCGATAGGATGACCTATCAATTGTCTCTGCACCGAGTAGCTACGGTATAGAGATTCCCTATGTGATGAGAAATCAGACCGGGATTGTGAATACCCGGATTGCAAGGACTTCTTTGGAAGTGCCTTAGGTTCTGTTCGAACCCAGAACTGACTTGTATGGATTGTATGTCTGACATTACATTTGAGATATAAAGCAGATTTCATTCAAATACATTACTGTTGGTGGCAGAGAATTTATTCTCTTAGCTTAACACCCTTCTCTGAAACGTATGAGCTCAGAGGTTATGTAGTTGAAGGTTATCAGCGATATATTCCCAATTTGGTAATGTGGCATGCTGAGTGTTGCTGATCATTTGTTGATCAAAGCATGGCTTTGTGATAAGCGTAGCTTTGTGGACGAGACTTCGTCGAACCTCACACCTCGGAATGGTCGAAACAGGAAAGATGTGGCAAGGTTATTGGGGGTAGCACCCCTTAAGGTATGTGCATTCCCTTCTGGATAGAAGTGGTATCATGGTATGGAGCCCGGATACTTAATTTATGTTGATATCATATATATATATATATATATATATATATATTACTTTGTGATTTGTTGCTGGGGCCCCGGATAAAGTTTGGTTACAACCGGGGGATGGCATACTCGTGTCAGTTGTTACCCAGTTAGGGGTGACCCAGCCTTGTGTTGGCAGAGATCCGGTTAGGTTCTCGGATCGTCCCTCCAGAGGCGTACCCATGTGGCCCAGGAAGTTTCTTAGCCTGACCATTGTTGGAAATCCAATTCCCAATACGAAACCCTGTACGGTTTTAGTTGTAGAACCTGCCATTTACTTATGGTGGTCACCACTGTTTAGATGGTAGCTATAGTAGGCATAGTTCGAAATGTCTATGCTGGCTAAGATTAATGTTCTACTTTCGAAATGTTTTCTTCACTATGCACTAGTAATAATATCAAAGAATTCTTTTTCTCGTATCAAGCATATTTTACTATCATAAGAAGAAATCTCCTCCAATTCTGCGTTTGCATTGTGTGTGTGGCGGGAGGTCTTATGGTAGTTCCATTTTTAAAAGCATGCCGAAAATTATTTTATAAATCTAGTTTCTTTAAAAGCAACTGTCTTTGTTTACTCATACTTGTCTCATGACTGATCCGGAGTTTATTGTTTTCTTTCCAAAACTCTGGGTGCCCATTATTTCTACACGGGCAGCCTAGTAGCAGGTTTCCGTATTTTGGAGTAAGCTGTATTTTGGAGCTCTTATTCAAGGAGATTTTCTAGGAGCTTTTTGGAGATTTCAGGTGTTTAACTTTTGGAAGTTCGTATCACCTCTTTCATTTGAGGACTTTGGGATATATGATCACTATTGTATTATCATGATGTTGTATTTGGAGTTGTGGTGTATGTATTATATACTCTGATGTAGTATGGATATTATGTTGATGTTGTATCTATGATGCATGTATGATATTCATTTTGTTCTGCTGTTTTATATTCATCTGATGTTGTTATAAGCTCCGGCGATGCGAATTTGATGTCGTTTGTCAGACATCGAGTTCGGGTCGTCACAAGTGGTATCAGAGCTGAAGGTTGAGTAAGAATTTTTGCTACGGAGTATAACACATCAGATGGCTCATTAGAGATAGGCTGAAATATACCCTAGAATGATTATAACCAAGACTGGAACTCCAAATTTTACTAGTCTACTTCTTTTTACTGCTGATATTCCTTAAGATATTTCGTTCGTGCGTCTAAATCAATTTTCTAACTGATTACAGATAGTAAGAATGAGCGGACGAAGGGGAAGAGTTAGGGGTCAAGGAGGTGCACAACACCTGATCAAGATACCCCAACGGCAATAGCGGCAGTTCAGCAACAGCCGAATCTGGCTGATTTACATAAAAATTTCTCAAGACTTGGTGGTAAGCCGTTCAACGGCAAGGAGTCGATTGTTGAGGCTCAAGCCTGGATAAGATCGTGTGAGAAAATCTTCAGAGGGATAAAATTGGAAGACGATCAGAAGCGACTCATAGCTTCTTAGCAACTTCAAGATGAAGCCTCAGCCTGGTGGGAGACAATCATGGTAGATAAGCCAGAAGACGAGTTTTCTTGGGAAAAATTCAAAGAAGTGTTTGAGAAGCGATATTTGCCATCAGCCGGAATTTCTCGAATGTACCAGGAATTTATGGACCTGAAGCAGGGAAGTTTATCATTCGAAGAGTATCTGAACAGATTTAATGAATTGTCTCGTTTTGGTCCCGATTTGGTGAATACTCCTTTAAAGATGAACGAAAGATTCATTCGCGGAATGAATAAGAAATTCCACGAAAGAATGACGGGCCACGTTAAGAAATCTTTTTCAGATTTAGTTGATATGGGGTACAGATATGCTACACTTGATATGCAAGAAGCCCCCGTGGAGAAAGGAAATTCGGGCAATCAAAATTGGAAGAAGCGGAAATTTGGAGGCAAGAAACCATGGCAGGGCAACGAGAAAAAGAAGAGCATTCAGGAAAGCGCGGCAGAAAATGTCACTTGTTATAATTGCTTGGAGAAGGGCCATTATTCAAACAGCTGCACAAAACCGAAGAAGCAAGTTAAGAAGGAACAACCTGCAAGGAATGATCAAAGAGCTAAAGAATGTTATAATTGTCACAAGCCTGGACATTTTGTTAAAGATTGCCCAGTAATGAAGCAAGCACGAGTGGCAAATGTTTATGCGATAAAGAAAGACCCTTCAACTTCGAAAGCAGACAAAGGAAAAGGTGTTTTGGAAGGTAACCTTACTATCTATGATAGAACTGTTAGAGTTTTATTTGATACAGGAGCTTCACATAGCTTTATTTCTCAACAAACCGTAAATGAATTAGAACTTAAAACTAAAATTGTCGACGATCCTGTTTGCATGAAAAATTCGGTTGGAGGTCCCGCAAATCTTTGTTTATATTGTAAGAGAGTTCCTATTTCATATACCTGCTATCAATTTCCTATCAACCTTTATATCCTTGAATTTAATGAATTTGAAATTTTACTCGGGATGGACTGGTTATCGAGATATGAAGCTAAATTGGATTGTAATAATCGGATAGTTTTAGTCAAAACAAACTTTGGAAATTTTATTGAAATCTCTTGTGAGGATCCGAGTCCAAAGAGAGATAGATTGATGTATACTTTGGGATATCCTGAACCCAGCTTGCAGTCTATACCTGTTGTTCGGGAATTTTCTGACATATTTGAAGAAGTAAAATCCTTACCTCCACGCAGAGAAATAGAATTCCGAATTGACTTAGTACCTAATGCCTGTCCTGTTGTTCACGCAAGTCGTAGGATGGCACCTTGGGAAAAAATAGAAGTAGTCGATCAAACTCGAGATTTGGTAAAGAAAGGATTGATTCGCTCTAGTGTTTCCGAATGGGGTTCAGCTGTTGTGTTCGTGGCTAAATCGGACGGATCTTTGAGATTGTGTGTAGATTACCGCGATCTCAATAAACAAACTCTTAAGAACAAATTCCCTCTACCAATAATTAACGATCTATTCGATCAACTTCATGGCGCTCGTTTCTTTTCAAAGATGGATCTAGCCCAAGGGTTCCATCAGCTGGGAATAGCCGAGGATTGTGTTCATTTAACTGCCTTTAGGGGTCCTGATATGTTCTACGAATGGTTAGTCATGCCTTTCGAACTAACCAATGCTCCAGCATACTTTGTAGATCTTATGACTCGTGTGTTCCGAGAAGTATTTAATAAATTTGTGCTTGTATTCATTGATGATATTTGGATCTATTCCAAAACTGAAGAGGAGCATGCCGAGCATCTTAGAACCGTTTTAGTGATTTTGAGGAGAAATATTCTATATGCAAAATTTTCCAAATTCCACTTTTGGGTCAATGAAGTCAGATTTCTCGGTCACATTGTTAATGAATAAGGAAATTCTGTGGATCCAAGCAAGATTTCTTCAATTATGGACTGGAAGCAACCCACTACTCCTAGAGAAGTTCGAAGTTTTCTGGGTTTAGCGGGATATTATAGAAAGTTTGTACATGATTTTTCTAAGTTGGCTAGCCCATTAACTAAGCTAAAAATGAAGAATGCTAAATTTGTTTGGACTCCAAAATGTGATGAAGCTTTCCAGGAATTGAAAAAGAGATTGACTACTGCTCCTGTTCTCGCTATCATTAACGGGAACCAAGGCTTATCTGTCTATACTGACATGTGTGGTGATGGGGTAGGTGCAGTATTAATGCAGAATGGGAAGGTAGTTGCCTACACGAGTAGACATTACGTCCGCACGAGAAGAACTACCCGACGCACGATTTGGAGCTTTTGGCTGTTGTTTTCGCTTTAAAAATATGGCGACACTATCTTCTGGGTAACAATTTTTTCAGCTTTATTAACAATTTATGAAATTAACTTAACTTGAACAATATAATTAATAAACTATCTTTGTTTTAGGTGAAAATTTTGAATTATTCACCGACCATAAATCCTTGAAATATCTCTTCACCCAGAAAGATCTGAATTTGCGACAACAACGATGGTTGGAATTTCTGGCATCTTATGACCTAGATATTCTGTATACACCGGGAAAGGCCAATGTAGTTGCAGATGCCTTGAGTAGAAAGCACGCTATTCTTGCTCATCTTGTTATCACTCCTACTCTTCTCAAAAGGATTGCGAGACGGTGGAAAGAAGATGAGTTTCTGCGAGGAATCCATAAAAGAACATGCCAGGGTGAAAATACTAGTTTTGAGATTGACAACAGTAATGTTATAAGATTGAAAGGAAGAATTTGTGTCCCTGACATTCCAGAGCTGAAACGTGAAGTATTGGACGAATGCCACAAGTCCAAACTTTGCATCCATCCAGGAATTAATAAAATGTATCGAGATATCAAAAGAACTTTCTGGTGGAAGATGATGAAAAGAGACATATCCATTTACGTGAGTCGCTGTGCTACTTGTCAACAAGTCAAAAGCGACCAAAAGAAAGTAGCCGGTTTACTTCAGCATTTGGAAGTACCGAAATGGAAATGGGATCAGGTATAGATGGATTTCATCGACGGATTGCCACGAACCAAGAAGGAAAATGAAGCAATTTGGGTTATTGTGGACTGTCTAACCAAAACTGCTCACTTTATTCCAGTGAAATCCACTTGGACTGCAGCAAGCTTGGCAGGTATATATATAAAGGAAATTGTTCGTCTCCATGGTATTCTCAGCAGTATAGTGAGTGATCGTGACCCGATCTTCACTAGTAGATTTTGGGAGGCATTCCAAGACGCTTTGGGAATGAAATTAAATTTCAGTACCGCTTATCATCCATAATCAGATGGACAGACTGAAAGGGTTAACCGAATTCTAGAAGATCTTTTGCGTACTTGTATTCTCAATTTTGGTGGTTCTTGGGAGGACCATTTGCATCTGGTTGAATTCTCATATAATAACAGCTATCAGGCTAGTATCAAAATGGCTCCTTTCGAAGCTTTATATGGTCGTCCATGTTGATCACCTACATGCTAGATCGAATCAGGTGACAGACTCGTCCTTGGACCAGACATGATTAAAGAAGCCATGGAGAAGGTAGATTTTATTCGAAAGAAGTTATTGACTTCCCAAAGCCGTCTGTTAACGCTAAAATGTGAACGCTAACACCCCGGTGTGTAAAGTGTAGTTGTGAAAGCACCACCCGATAGATCGGGAAAGAATTACAAGCAAGTAATAGCAGAAAAGCAGTAAACAACAACGATTTTATAGTGGTTCGGCTTAAGGGTATAGCCTACGTCCACTCTAAGTACTTTTATTAATAATCCCGTTACAAACTGATACAATTCTTCTCAAGTACAATACACTTCAAGTTACAAGTGATTTGGAACAAGTCTTAAGCTTCAATGTCGATTAAAGTTCTCAGATTCATGTTGAAGATGTGTGGTTTCTTCGTGAATTTCTTTGATGTATTCCTCTAATCTTGGAAGCTCTAAGTGTTGATGAAGTTCTCAATGCAGCAAGGTAACGGTGTGTGAAGAGAATGCGCCAAAAGTCCTTTGAATGTTGGAGATGGGTGCCTATTTATAGAGAGTTCTGATTCTGAAATTTGCCAAGTCCTAAACCGCGGCCGACTCAAGTTAAGACGCAGCCGACTTAAGTTGAGTCGTGACCGGTCTAAGGTCGCCTCCGAGTCAACACCACCTCTTCTCAGTAATGTGGCATCGGACTTATATTCAGTGGCCTTGGGTCGTGAACGACTTAACATAGGTCATAGGTCGGTCGCGACTTAGGTGTAGTTCATGATCTTGTCCCTGTCCTAAGTGGTTAGATCGGTAAATTCTCTGGATGGTTAGGTCGTCTTCTGTCTTAGGTCGGTAGCCATCTTGTTAAGTTTTAGGTCGGCAACCGTTTAGCCCTAAGTCGGTATCCATTTGGGCCTTAAGTCGGCATCTCCTTAGCCTGTTAGGTCGGCACCTCTCCGAGTCTTAAGTCGGCATGCTACTCAAGCTCCTTAGGTCGGTATCCCTTCGTGCCTTAGGTCGGTCTCCCTGATAAGGCAGTTAGGTCGGCAACCAGTTGAGTCGGTAGCCTTGTTAAAGTGTTAAGTCGGCATACCCTTAGGCCTTAGGTCGGCATGCTTCTAACTGTTAGGTCGGTAAGTCATGGTCGAGGCGGAGTTAACATTTGCCCCTCGAAGTATACGCCTGAATGTTAGGTCGTGTGCTTCGATAGTCCTTAACCCGTCCCCTCTTAGGTCGGTAGGTCGTACGCGACCCAACAGTTAGACCGCATCTGCCGCTTCAGTTCTCCCTACTGTAAGGTATAAAACATCCATCTTCTTCTTCCTTTTCATTACCTATTTCTTCGATTCCGCCATTAAAAATCTTCCGAGCTCCAAAAAAGGCGATTTAATTTCAATCAACTACTGAAAACATCTGCTATTCATCACGTAAGTGATTTCATTCTTTTTTCGACCGTAGATCGCTATTGATTCGTGAATTCTGTTGCTTAAACTCGAACCGCCTCCCTATATGATGCTTCATCACGAATCCCATCACGTTCATAGCTGATGAAGCCTAGGTTGCTCAATTCGGCTTCAGATGACCGCTGATACAACGAAGGTGACTTATCACCTTAGGCTCGATGATCTCTGATGGCAGGGTATTGGATTTGTGACAACTTCGAACTGTTGTATTGGGTGATTTGATAGCATGAATGAAGGCTGTTGTTGAAGGAATGGTTATCGGGTTAATGGGTAGATGGAGTGTGATGTTGGTTCGGGAGCGAGTCAGTGATTTTGGGCGGCTTATCCTTTAGCCGACCTGGCTCTTAGCAACCTTAAGTCGTGGCTGAGATAGTGCTTGAAGAACACTTGCCGATTTAAACTTTAAGGCCTGAATCGTGACCGAGTTAATACTTGGAAAAGTTCCTGTCTTTCGGACCGGAGCTTACATTCTTATCTCTCTCTTGCGACCTAGAGGACTGAGTTGCCAAATAAAAATGCTTAGGCTCTGACCCGCTACCGACCTAGCCTTATCTCGCGAAAAACTTTTGAACCGTAGCCGACTCAATACTTGGGGAAATCTGCCGATTTAACCTTCTACTGATTTAACCTTGAACCGCAGCCAAGTTAACCCCTAAGTCGTGACCGAGCTAAGCCCTTAAACCGCTGCCGAGTTGGCTCTTAAACCGCTGCCGAGTTAACACTTAGGCTTTGGGCATGCTGACTTTTTGAGAGCATAGATCCACTTTGAATTTCTGACTCGAACTGCCTAACTAAGTTGCCTGAATTTTGAACTGCCCCAACTTTAAATTTGCTTGAATCTCATTGTATTATTTCACAGGCCGCATTAACTTATAAGCTGCTAACCTGCTGAAAATGACAAACAAAGAAAACCAAGGCGAAAATACTGCCATCGACTGCCCACGTCAGATGACAGATTAGTCAAGACAAGACGAGCAACTTAACTATATTGCATGAAATGTTTGTGAATCAATCAATTAAAGTTAAACATTAATGCAAAGTATCAATAATCTGAACTGATTTATCTGCATCAACATCTTACTTGCATATTTAGGCTTAAAACAATAGTCCCTGAATTTCATAACTAACGAATGCTTGCTAGTTTTCATTCCAGTTATATTTGTTCACTGCTTGATTGATTTTACACAACACTTCACACACTTTAGGAAACGTGCACCTTCATGTTTGAATACCCAGTTGTTTATGTAGAATGACTTCCCACCGAGAAGAAGAAGTGGTAACTCCAGAGGAAGAAACTTTTCCGATAGCTGTTCCCATAGAGAATCCTCCGGAGAGAACCCCGACTATTCTAACTTCGAGGGCGTTTGTCCAGCTGCGCACTCAATTTGGCTTTGCTGAAAGTGATGTTCTTCTCCCTGGGCCAAGTGATACTGCTGACAATCCTCCCTATGGCTTTGTTGCAGTCAATCGCCAAATGTGCTTAAGTGGGGCGATTCCTCCTTTTAACGACTTCCTTCGAACTCTTCTCCTTCGGTTGACAATCTCTCCGTTTCAACTTCATCCCAATGGCTATGCCATCTTGACGGGGTTATGTGTTTTGTTCAGAAGAACCCTTGATCGCCTACCGAGTTTTGAAGAAATTCGTTATCTGTGCTCGTTTGCAAAGAGTAAAGATCATCCTTCCCTTATTATTGTGAGAAGTGCCAGAAACCGCAAGCTCATTTCCGATCTTACTGAAAGCGTTCATGGATTTTTGAACCAGTTTTTCTTTGCCCGCTGTCCCTCAGGCTTTTATGCCATCTGGAGAGTAGGAAGTAAGATTAGTGTTTCTATTTTCTCCGTTTTGAAACTTTTTCGAGATCCGAACTTTCAGTTGCTAATTTCATTCTTTGTTCCTTTCAGCACTTCCTCTCCCCTCTAGAGACCCAATTCACAAGCAAGTTTTTGAGAGGTTGAGTGCCGTGGCCACAGAAGAGAGGAGCATAAAATTTCTGTTGAAGGATGAATTTTTACATCAACATGGGCTTCTACACACTTCTCGCTCTATGCATGCTCATGAAGTTCCAACGGAAGTCCCCGACTCTCCGATAAAGACTCCTGAATCTTCGTTGGTGAAGTGTTCCACTTCTGTCGATGTTGCGGGGCCATCTGGTAAACTTGCCCCGGTTATCGAGGAAGAAGAGCCTCAGGGATCCTCTCACCATTCACAAGAATCTGGTGAAATGGCTAAGAAATCCAGTCCTGTCAAGCAAAGCAGGGACGATACCTTCGAAGGATTGAGCGATCTCTTCGCTACTTCACAAGAGATCTTCAAAGATGACCCTACTACTGTCGGGATTTCTTCTTCAGTAGTTGAAGCTACTTCTATTTTGCAACAGCCGTCGTCAACTCAAGAGTTGACGTTAACTATTACACCCACAACCACTTCCCAAATAAAGAGTGGTTCGTAGATTAATGCGCGTAGTTTGCACAACACACACACTTAGAATTTCTCATCACTTCTATGCACTTATCTTCTTGCACTTTAAAGATTTCTAAAGCTTATTATTTTAATTCCAGATTCTCCTATGGGGCGCAGCGGCTCGTATTATGACGATTTCCAGCGCTACGGGAGGCGTAGCCAGTATGATTACAGGCGTTACCTTCCTTCCTACAGAGAGTCGGATGAAGAGAGGGCTGCCCGAAAGGCTCATGAAAGGAGGACCGAAGAAGAACATCGTGAAAGAAGGGAGAGATAAGAGCGCCATGATTCTTGGCAAAAAGGCGATGACTCTCACAAGAGAAAATCTCATGACGATCGAGGAAAAGGTCACATGAGTGAAGACTTAAGCAAACGAGCTCGTCACAGTGAAAAGCAGGCCTCTACAACTCCTGAGAAAGTTACTATTCCTGCCTCACTCGACATCCCTTCTGACTCTCCCGCTCTTGGGAAATCAGATATTCAAACGATAATTAACAGGCCCAAATTTCAAGTTGGACCGGGTCCTGCCACTCTGCAGAGCCGATTTCCTCAATGGTGCCTTAAGGGGGTGAGGTTCGACCTAGACTTGGTCCCCATCGACAAGTCTGCTATGTTGCGCAATCTTGATGCAGTCAAGCTCGATATCGAGAGGATGTCAAACTGGCAGAAGCTTGTCGATGAGCTTCAAAGAGTTAACCGTGCCAACATAGAGGCCATGCTTACTATGGAAAACGATAAGGCCGAATGGCAAAAGGTCGTTGAGCAACACGACACCGAAATGAGGAACATTGCTTCTTACAATGAGGAGCTTGAAGCAAAAGTCGAGGAATTGAAACATGAACTTGCTGCTTCCTCTACTTCCTATTCTCAAAAAGAAGGAGTGCTCCTGAAACAAGTGAGAGACGCTCACGCTAGCCAAAGGGATGCCGAAGACAGGCTAGAAGTACAAAAAAGAATCAGTGAAGGCTATGCTACTGATATTGCTGAGCTCCGAAAGAAAAACAACTCCCAGGAGGCGGAGATACAAATGCTTAAGCTTCAGCTTGCCAAAACTGAAAGGGAGCGTGATGAGGCTGTCGCCGGCAGAATCGCAGCTGAAGAATCTCATGAGGCGACTAAAAACAGCATCAGCTCAACATTATTCGACTTCTACTTGCACAGCGTCTTGGGACGTGGAAGCCTTGCCTTTCTAGGCCCCAAGTATGAAATCACACTGGCTGAAGTTTGGGAGACAGCACTTGATATGCTCGGTGGTAAAGGTGCTGGATATGCTGAGTCAGCCCTTGAAGAGCATTATCTTGATGACGAAGCCCGTGCCGCTCTTGCCAAGGGTAAGGAGCAGCTTGCCAGAGCACGGGCCGGGATGGCGGAAGAAGAGCGTTCTGAAAAAGAAGTACCGCCTGCCATCTCCGAACGTCCTCTAGTCTCTCCCGAGGTGGACATTACAGGCCCTAGTGCTCATTTGCCGCCTCCTACAAGAACTGGGGTAATCACCCCTACTGATGAAGAGGCTTTGGAGGACATTGGGGCTCAGAATTATGAGATTGAGCTGACAAAGCCAATATCTTCAGGTAATTTCGACATTGGTCCGATTCAGGTGGATTGCCTGCTTATTCCTCAAAAATTTGATGAGCTTCTCGATTACCTCCTGAATCTCGATGAACCCATATCTCCCTTCTTTCGGGAAGATACTAACATTTTCAATTTTTCTTCTTCTGCAGTTGAAACAACAAGTGCCGTGCAGACTTCGCCTTCTCTGGTTATTCCTCCTCCATCTCTTCAGGTGACTCCTCCTTCTGCTTCACAACCTGGGTCACAAGAGGAGAAAATTGAGGCTCTTCATGGTTTGGATGACCCTGTTGCCTCGCAGGAGCAAAAAGATGAGGGACTCGAAGGAGGCGAGATCTCTCCGGAGCGGACTCCTTCTGACGACATAGTTTTGTCCGCTCTCGTTACTCCGGGGAGTGAGTCTTCTTCGCAGAGAAGAAAGAAGCTTGGGACATCGAAGAGGAGGGGGAAGAAAATTATCACCACTGAAGAGGAACCGGAAATTGCACCGGTTGTACCTCCCTCCCCTTCTTCCCTCATGCCTTCAGACCAACCTGGAAGACCCGAAAAGCTAACCACTCGGCCGGGTAAAGGGTCTAAAGGCGGCAAGAAGAAATGAAGAGTTGAGCTTTTTGATTCCCTCTCTTTTTTTTTGTGTAATGGTCGGATGTTGTGCAGGCACCGGCCCCTGCTTCTTATTTTGAAACCTGTATCTGCAATATCTGCAATTGAATAAAATGGTTCTTTATTTGTACATACTTTTGTTTGAATTTGAGTATGCATTTATTATTCATTTTTGCACAAGTTTATTTATATGATATTGCAGCGGGCTTATGGTATGTTGTTTGAGTATTACTTTGCTGATGCAGCTACACTATTATACCATGTTGCCCCCATACCTTAAGCTTGCTGCAATATTTCATACTTCGAGGGGACTTGCACTCTTATTTGCTAAAGAATAATTATTTTATTCTTTAAAGAAAATTTTTGTAGAGTACAACTCCCTTCGTATAAGTTTCTACGCTTTGTCGTTCGAAGAAATCACTTTTTTCTTTTGCTTATGTGCATATTTTACAAAGTGAATTCCTCTATGTGGTAAAGCGGACCTCTGAAGGGTACTTTAACTTCTTCTCTTTTTCTTTTTTTTTTTTTTTTTTTACGATCATTTTCCATAGTAGGTAAATTACTCTTCCTTTGAAAGTTAAAGTACGCTTTTGATGAGGATTTTTTTTTATACAAAGTTGTATCTCTGAGGAGGGATTTTTCACGTTTCAAGAATTGGAAGTTTTATTTCAATCTCGGTGAAACGTGTACCTCCAAAGAGTTGTGCCTTTGAAGAAAGCCTTTTCACGTTTCAACACTTGGAAGTTTTATTTCAATCTTGGTGAAACGTGGGCTTCCGAAGAGGTCTTTCTTCTGAATTGTGTCCCCGGGAGGGGGTGTACCTCTAAGGAGGGATCTTTCATGTTTCAACACTTGGAAGTTTTATTTCAATCTTGGTGAAACGTGTACCTCCAAAGAGTTGTGCCTTCGAAGAAAGCTTTTTCGCGTTTCAACACTTGGAAGTTTTATTTCAATCTCGGTGAAACGTGGGCTTTCAGGAAGGTCTTTATTTTGTTTTTGCATTTCAACTTTGGTGAAGTGAAATTCCGAAGAGCGGTTGTTTCACTTCAACTCCTGGCGAAATGTGCCTCCGAAGAGGGCTTTTATTTTGTTTACATTTCAACTCTGGTGAAGTGAAATCCCGAAGAGCGGTCATAACACTTCAACTCCTGGTGAAATGGGCCTCCGAGGAGGGCTTTTATTTTGTTTACATTTCAACTCTGGTGAAGTGAAATCCCGAAGAGCGGTCATAACACTTCAACTCCTGGTGAAATGTGCCTCAGAGAGGGTTTTCATCGCCTGGAAGTTACTCTCTCATGGTTGGAGGGTCATGACTCCTCCAATCTTTTTTGTTGAGTAGAGAACTTTCTTTTTTGTGGCGTATGACCCATTAGAGGTCTTTTATCCTCCGAAGAGTTGCGCCTCCGAAGAGGACTTGTGCTGCTGATGGTAGCTTTGGTTGTTCCTCTGTTCACTTGCTTATGCCTTTTCAGCGATCCTCTCTTTTTTTTCTTCTTTTTCAAGTTTTCATTTCCCTTTTCTCGCAAGTGGCTTGTTTAATCCAAGGAAGTGTACTTCATTGTCTGGCAAGTTCGTGAGAACGGGCACTAGCTTCCTAATTGGATGTTTGTTTGTTCAAACAATCTCAATTCATCAGCAAGGGCTCGTTTCTATCGAAATCATTAGCCGTTCAATATTATGCGCAAGTTTTATTTCCATTGTCTGCAAAAATTTAAATCGACATTTCAGCAATACATTTTATGTATTTTTATATCGAAAACAAAGCAAACATATAATAATAATAAGGAACACAAGATTTATAGTGGTTCGGCCATGAAATTGGGCCTACATCCACTTTATATTCTTTCATTATTTACTTGCATCAGTTTCACAATTGCTTTCAATTACAAGAATCATACATTCATAATTCTTTTTACAATGTTTCAACAAAATTTTCAAGTAAAGTATGGACGCAAATGGTTGCTGTTCCATGCCCTTGGAATTTGATCTCCATCAACAGTGGTGAGATTGAATGTGCCGTCAAGAAGCTTCTGACCTATTACATATGGTCCTTCCCAATTTGGCCCAAACACACCTGTCGCGGTCATAATTCTTTTCAGGACTAGATCTCCAATTTCAAAGCTGCGTTGACGAACTTTGGAATTGAAATGTCTGGCTATCCTTTGCTGATGAGCTGCAACTCTGAGGTTAGCTTTATCTCTTTTTTCATCAAGGAGATCCAGCGCTTCAAGTTGTAGCTTCTCATTTTCTGCTTGATTGAAATGGATTCTTCTGTGTGAAGGGACCTCTGTTTCAACCGGGATCATTGCTTCCGATCCGTATGCTAACGAAAAAGGAGTATGGCCAGTCGCAGTTTTGTGAGTAGTTCTGTATGCCCATAGTGCAAGTGGTAGTTTATCGACCCAACCACCTTTTGCTCTTTCGAGTTGCTTTTTGATGGTTGATTTGATGATTTTGTTCACGGCTTCCACTTGCCCGTTTGCCTGCGGATGAGCGACTGCCGAAAAGCTTTTTTGGATTTTGAATCGTTTGCAAAAATCCTGGAATTCCTCGCTTTCAAACTGGGTACCATTGTCTGTGATTATTTTCTGAGGCACACCGTATCTGCAAATGATATTCTTGGTCACAAAGCTTATCATTTTCTTAGAAGTGATAGTAGCCAATGGTTCAGCTTCAGCCCATTTAGTAAAATAATCAACTGCAACAATAGCATATTTAATCCCTGATTTAGCAGTTGGTAGCGGCCCAATGAGATCCATTCCCCAAATTGCAAATGGCCATGGACTGACCATCTGTGTGAGTTCGGTAGAAGGTGCTCTAGGAATTTTGGCAAACCTTTGGCATTTGTCACATTTTCGGGAGTAATCTGCAGCATCTCGATTAATTTCTGGCCAAAAATATCCGTATCGGAGAATTTTCTTTGCTAATGTTTGACCACCTGAATGATCACCACATTCTCCTCCAAGCACTTCAGCTAGGATTGTTTTGGACTCTTCCCGGGATACACATCGAAGCAATGGCATTGAGAATCCCCGTCTGTACAATCGGCCGTCCTGAATTACATAGCGAGAGGCTTTCCTTAGTAGCTTTCGTCTTTCTATCGAATTTTCTGGCAGAGAACCTCTGAGTAGGTAGTCCAGTATTGGAGTCATCCATGACTCTTGTTCTTGAGATACATTCATAATCCAGTCTATATCCATCTCGTCTATACTCGGTGCTGAAAGGACTTCTACAGGGACCAATCCCAATAGTTGAGCTTCACCAGAACTTGAATACTTTGCGAGGGAATCTGCCTTCATATTCTCTTCCCGAGGAATGTGGCTTATTGAATAGTGATCAAGTTCACATAGGAGTTCCCAAGCCTTTGACAAGTAGGAAGGCAGGTTCCCACCTTTTGCTTGAAATTCCTTCTTGACTTGGCATACAATAAGCTGAGAATCACTGAAGATTTGTAATGCTCGAATGTTTAGCTCTTTAGCGATTTTCAGACCTGCAATAAGAGCTTCATATTCTGCTTCATTGTTTGTTGAAGGAAATTCCAATCTTAGTGCATAACATAATGATCGACCTTCAGGAGTTTCAAGTACCACTCCGGCTCCAGAACAGTAGTCATTTCTTGCGCCATCAACATACATCTTCCACTGGATTGGGGAATCATTGATCGTTTCTTCCTCACCATTATCTTTCTCTGTGAATTCTGCAATGAAATCAGCTAAAGCTTGTCCGTTGATTGCTTTTCGGGGGTGATAGGCGATGTCATATTGACTGAGTTCAATGTTCCATTTTAGAAGGCGACCCGAAGTTTCAGGGCGAAATAGGACTTGCTTTAGAGGTTGATCAGTGAGTACTTTGATAGGATGAGCTTGGAAATATTGCCTCAGTTTCCTTGATGCAACTAGTAGGCAATAGGCGAGTTTTTCCAACTTGGAGTAATTCAGCTCTGCCCCAGTGAGTCTTTTGCTGATATAGTAAACCGGATGTTGAATCCTTTTGTCTTCCCGTATCAGCGCTGCACTTAGAGCATGAGATGATACTGCCAAGTATATAAGAAGATCCTCACCATTGCCTGGCCTAGAAAGTATTGGAGGCGTTTCCATATGACGGATCAACTCATCGAAGGCTTTTTGGCATTCGGAAGTCCATTCAAAATTCTTCTTTCCTTTCTTCAGGGCGTCAAAGAATGGGATGCATTTATCAGTGGCTTTGGAAATGAACCGACTCAGGACGGCGACCTTTCCGTTGAGACTCTGCAATTCCTTCTTTGTTCTAGGAGCCTTAACTTCTTTCAAGGCAGTAATTTGAGCTGGATTAGCCTCAATGCCCCTAGCACTGACGATGAAACGTAAGAACTTTCCAGACTCGACCCCAAATGTACATTTCAGAGGGTTAAGTTTCATTCTGTATTTCCGGAGGACTGCGAACATTTCTGCTAAGTGTTCAATGTGATCCGCTGCTTTCCTGGACTTCACTAACATGTCGTCGACGTAGACTTCCATAGTTTTGCCCAATTGCGGTTTGAACATAGCATTAACAAGTCTTTGGTAGGTTGCCCCTGCATTTTTCAATCCGAAGGGCATAACTCTGTAGCAATAAAGTCCAAGATCTGTGATAAAGCTTGTATCTTCCTGATCCGGCTCGTGCATCATGATTTGGTTATAACCGGAGTAGGCATCCATGAAAGATAACAATTCATGTCCCGCAGTTCCGTCTACCAGTTATCGATCCTGGGTAATGGGAAGCAATCTTTGGGGCAAGCCTTGTTTAGATCAGAAAAATCAATGCACACTCTCCATTTTCCATTAGCTTTCTTGACCAACACAGGATTTGAAACCCAATTCGGATATGTAGATTCTTTGATGAAGTTATTTTCCACGAGTCGATCAACTTCTTCTTTTAATGCTGCTGACCTTTCTGGACCTTGGGTTCTTCTTTTCTGTTTAACTGGCGTAAACTTTGGGTCAATATTCAGAACGTGTACTGCAACTTCTGGGGATATTCCACACATATCGGCATGAGTCCAAGCAAAGACATCCAGATTTGCTTTCAGGAAAGATATCAAGATATTCTGAATTGACACATTAAGATGTGAACCCACATTTAACACCTTATTTGGGTCCTTCGGGTCAACAGGTACCGGAACTGTCGTTTCCACCGGTACCACTCTATTCTCCCCTGCACTGGCTTTTCTGGGATCCATTTCTTTCCGTGCCCCGCTGTGCTCGCCAGTGCAGGGTCCGCCCCGTAATTGCTACAAGGCTGGTTCTTTGATGCGGACTGGGGTTGCCGCATCCTTCCCCATTTCTCTTTTTCTTGACTCTCGCAGCTCTGTCAAATAGCACTCTCGCGCAGCATTTTGATCCCCTTTTATAACTCCTACTCCATTGTCAGTAGGGAATTTAATAGTGAGGCACCACGGGGCTAGGATAGCTTTGAATGCTGCGAGTGTTGGACGGCCAAGAAAAGCATTATAAGCAGAAAACTCATCGACAATCACAAATGTTTGCTTGCGGACCACTTTCCTTTCTGCTTCTCCAAGTTCTACAAGCAGATCGATGGTCCCAATTGGTTGTTTTGGCTCCCCAGTGAAGCCAGCAATCTTCTGTGATGAGGCTTGTACATCAATCATAGGGATTTTCATCTGGTCAAATGTCTTCTTGAAGAGGATATTGCATGATGCTCCGCAGTCAATGAGGACTCTTCTGACAATGGCCGGTCCAATACCAGCCGAGATGACCAAGGGATCTAGGGTAGGAGATTCTATACCTGTGGAATCTCTGGCTCTGAAAACAATATCATCGCTGAAAGTTTTCTGTTGTTTCAGGGGCGTAGTGTCTTCTAAAACAAAGACGTCTTCTTCGGCTGGAGCATATTTCAAAGCCCTGGAATATCTCTCCATCTCACCCCAGCTCTTGCCAGCTGGGTGAGGCCCTCCTGTAATGACATTGATAACGGGCCTTGCAGATTCATGTCCCGTAGCTTTCTCACCTGTCCTAGGTTGATGAACAGGAACCTGTTGCCCCTGACTTGACGATGCAGGATTGTTGCTATTTTTCTTCACGAATTGCTGCAGTTTGTTTTCTCTTAGCAACTCTTCAATCAGATTTTTCAACTGGCGGCATTCATCAGTCTCATGACCGGGTTGATTGTGGAAGCGGCAGAATTTCCCACTCTGCATGGCTTTTTTCCCGGTTCTCAAAGGGATAGGTTTAGGGAAATCGACGGAATCTTTAGTGGCCAGGTAGATGTGTTCCGGTGTATGTGATAATGGAGTATATTCTGATGGCTTGAAGGATCAGGGCTTCTTCAGATTACCCTGTTTCTTCCCATTATTATTCTCCCTTTTTTGCCCCACCGATTCATTCTTGCGTGGAGCGACAGTGTTGTCTTCTGCTTTCTCCAACACCGTCTTTACTGGTAAAGGACGGCTTTCCAAGCGAATGAATTCATCTGCTTTTTTGTAGAACTTTTCGAGAGAGGTTGGCTCCTTCATATTTAACCATTTCCCAAATTCGCTTGACTTATCAATAGGCCTCATCAGATAAGTCAATATCATTCGTGGTTCAGCATTGTCCACCTCAGCCAGTGCTATATTAAAGCGGTTCAAGAAGGATCTGATAGACTCACCAGGATTCTGCTCTAAACTCGATAGTGACATAATGTCCTTGGCCTTCGAAGCATATAGTCTAAACTGCTCCTTGAATTTTCTGGTCAAGTCTGAGAACTGATCAATAGATCGGACTGGCAACTTGGTGAACCATAGTAGAGCCACACCTTCCAGGTATACGGGGAAATATCGACATTTTATTTCGTCAGAGGCCCTGGCACCTGTCATGTGCCAATCATATTTATACAAGAACTCATTCGGATCACTCGTCCCTTTGTAAGCTGGAATAGTCGGAGGGACAAACTTTCTTGGAAATTCCGCCTTCAAGATTTTTTCAGTGAACGGAGTTTTACTTGGAGCGAAACCCCATTCCTTCTCATCTTCAACCCCTTGCATACTTTCTTTCATGATCTGCCGGACCATTCCAGAAAGATATTCCTCATCATGCCGAGTTTTAGATCCACCAGCCTCAGGAACTGCCTGCTCAAAGGGACTAGTAGCCCTTTCAGGAGCATTCCTTTCACTAACATCATGAATGTTGCCAGCACAGTTCCTTTCATTACAAGCTGGTTGATTGTTTGCCCCAAGTAAATCGTTCAATTTATTCAGAATCAGAGCATTCGGGGCACTTTGAGCCTCTAATTGTGCATTTTGGGCGTTTATCTGTTGGTTTAGCCCTAGAATCACAGCATCCAACTCCGCTTTCGTAACTCCAACAGACGGAGTGGGTTGATTAGGTACAGGGGAAGCGGAGGTTCCTTCTTGAATGTTTCCAGATCTGATAGATCTACTTTTCCTTCCAGGAGCCATAATCTCAGATAGACTTCTGGTTTTTAAGGAAACTCTTTCTTCAAATCTCTGCGAAGCAATGATGACAGTTTTCCTGAGTTCAATTCTCAGTGAAAGCACCAAAAATGTTAACGCTAAAATGTGAACGCTAACACCCCGGTGTGTAAAGTGTAGTTGTGAAAGCACCACCCGATAGATCGGGAAAGAATTACAAGCAAGTAATAGCAGAAAAGCAGTAAACAACAACGATTTTATAGTGGTTCGGCTTAAGGGTATAGCCTACGTCCACTCTAAGTACTTTTATTAATAATCCCGTTACAAACTGATACAATTCTTCTCAAGTACAATACACTTCAAGTTACAAGTGATTTGGAACAAGTCTTAAGCTTCAATGTCGATTAAAGTTCTCAGATTCATGTTGAAGATGTGTGGTTTCTTCGTGAATTTCTTTGATGTATTCCTCTAATCTTGGAAGCTCTAAGTGTTGATGAAGTTCTCAATGCAGCAAGGTAACGGTGTGTGAAGAGAATGCGCCAAAAGTCCTTTGAATGTTGGAGATGGGTGCCTATTTATAGAGAGTTCTGATTCTGAAATTTGCCAAGTCCTAAACCGCGGCCGACTCAAGTTAAGACGCAGCCGACTTAAGTTGAGTCGTGACCGGTCTAAGGTCGCCTCCGAGTCAACACCACCTCTTCTCAGTAATGTGGCATCAGACTTATATTCAGTGGCCTTGGGTCGTGAACGACTTAACATAGGTCATAGGTCGGTCGCGACTTAGGTGTAGTTCATGATCTTGTCCCTGTCCTAAGTGGTTAGATCGGTAAATTCTCTGGATGGTTAGGTCGTCTTCTGTCTTAGGTCGGTAGCCATCTTGTTAAGTTTTAGGTCGGCAACTGTTTAGCCCTAAGTCGGTATCCATTTGGGCCTTAAGTCGGCATCTCCTTAGCCTGTTAGGTCGGCACCTCTCCGAGTCTTAAGTCGGCATGCTACTCAAGCTCCTTAGGTCGGTATCCCTTCGTGCCTTAGGTCGGTCTCCCTGATAAGGCAGTTAGGTCGGCAACCAGTTGAGTCGGTAGCCTTGTTAAAGTGTTAAGTCGGCATACCCTTAGGCCTTAGGTCGGCATGCTTCTAACTGTTAGGTCGGTAAGTCATGGTCGAGGCGGAGTTAACACCGTCAAAAGAACTATTATGACCGCCGAAGAAGATATTTGGAATTTCAAGTTGGGGATTCTGTATTTCTGAAAGTGTCTCCGATGCAAGGTGTATTGAGATTTGGGAAAACTGGAAAGTTAGCATCGCGTTATATTGGTCCTTTTCCTATTCTGGAAAGGATTGGTCCTCTAGCATATCGAGTGCAGCTACCCAGCTGGTTGTCTGGCGTGCATGATGTGTTTCACGTTTCTAGTCTTCGGAAATATGTGCACGACCCAGATGATATTATTGAAGAAGCTGCTCAGCAGGATCTAGAGATCACTCTTAATTTGGCAGTTAAAAGGGAGTCGATAAAAATTGTTGATCGTGATGAAAAGCGATTGCGAAACAAAGTTGTGAAATTGGTCAAAGTTCAATGGAGTGACAATCCACGTACTTGGGAGACTGAAGATAATATGAAGAAATCATATCCCAATTGCAGAATAGACGTTTCGGCTTAAACTGTAAGTAATTTCCTTATATTTTCAAAATCGTATATTCTTCGTTTGTATTTCTTTCTCTTTAAATTTCGAGGACGAAATTTTCTTAAGGAGGGGATATTGTAACATCCCAAAATTTGTTAGTTTAAATTCGGCTAATTAATTGAACTTTTGAATTTAAATTTGAGAATTTCAAAAGAAAATAAACTATTGTTAAAATTAATATTACAAAGTTATATGGAATTAAATAAATAATTGATAGTTTTAGTTTTAAATAAATAAATGATGAATAAAATTATGTAACAAACAAGAATTAGTATTAAACAATAAAATAAAGGTATGTAGAAAATTTAAACAAGAAAAATAAACTGTAAAATAAACAAAAAAACAGTACATATCACAATCAAAAAGCATATGTTGTAAGTATTCAAGGCAAAGGAAGAAAAATCTATTAACAAAATAAATAGTACTTGCACAACCATAAAACAAGCATGCTGTAAATATAAGTGTGTAGGAGTATAAACAAAAACAAACTATAAAATAATAGTATAAATAGTACTTATAAAATCAAACAGCACATTGCTGTAAGTATACAAGATAGAAGTATCACAAAACATGCTTGCATTAAATGCAAGCCTCCACAAAGCATAATAGCCACCATTAAAACAATAAAAATAAAATAAAATATACTAATAAAGAAGAAACGAAACAGAACTTATAAAAGAAAAATCAACAGCATATATGCATATTTACAATCATGGGAGGCATGAAGCATTTAATGCTATACACATCAGCCCAATTTAAAGTAAGATTTCCTGTATAAAACACACAAGGAAACACTACATCACATGCTTCATTAAATGCTCTCAAATACACCCATACACAAGTACAACTAAAAAGAAAAAAAAATATTGATTCAGCACAACACAAGGAGCCTGCACATCTCCTTATATATGTGTGTAGCTTCTAATTCATTCAAAATTTTTTACTGAAGAAAGAAAGAAAAAGATAAGCAAAGAACAGAAAATAAAATAAAAAGAAGAAAAAAATCACTTTGTATTCAAGTTGAAAGACAATTTGCTGAAGAAACAAAACAAAGAAAAAGATTAACTGCAGATTTCAAAAACAAGAAAAAGGGTGCTTTCTGTTTCAACCAGATTGAGGTGAGTAAACAAGATTTCACTTTAGAAAAAAAAAGAGGTTTAAGTTAATCAAAATAGTTCATGATGCCTTAACAGTATAGCTTGTATATGCTTTATCTTTGGATAAGATTCTGTGTATATTTATATATCACTATGCATATTTTCTTCTCTGTTATGGATCAGGATTGATAAATATTAAAACTTAAGTTTGTTTTCAACTAAATCATTGTAAAGCTTTTATTTTTTTATCAAACAAGATGTTAGAACATCAAACAAGATTTTAGAAGTAGATTAAAACATGATTAGTAAATATTACTACAGGAAACATGGTTTACAGGAAATCAAGTAAAAAAGTGACAAATTTGATTGTTATAAAAGTTGATTCAAGATCATAACTGGAATCCCTACTGAAATTTACGATTTTTAAAACAATAATGAAGAACTTTAGATTAGTATTTAAAGAGCAATTTGCATTTGAATAAAAACTGAATTTTTACCAATTTCTTGTAATTGAATCAATTTAAATTGCTGAAACTTGAGTTGAAGCAAGTAT
Organism: Allium cepa; assembly: GCA_030765085.1. NCBI lineage: Eukaryota > Viridiplantae > Streptophyta > Magnoliopsida > Asparagales > Amaryllidaceae > Allium > Allium cepa. The sequence goes on from CM060938.1 coordinate 563,916,256, forward strand.
AACCATTCATGATGTTAGGAAAAATGTAAATTAATTTTTTTATTGGGTGGAATTTGAGCACGAGATGGAAATAGGGTTTAAGAACCCATGTTCGTTCTTGTAAAAAAAAATGGTCGCGAATGATTCTGGGGTACATCGAGTTGGACGAGGTCCTGGGGTTAGCTTCATGGGTGACCGGAGGTAATGTGACCGGGGCGGCGCGATGTTAGGTGGACGGCATCGCGAGGACGAGGTGGATTTAGTCAAGCAGTGGAATCCAGTTTTTTTTGACATTCAACACGATTTTCGAAACACAGCGAAATTTAGGGTGTTGGTTGGTCGAGATTGACGAGGAGGTCACCAGTGACTCGTCGAGGGTCTCTACGATGATCGGAGACGTTCCGATCGTTTATGCACGTATATATGTATCACTGTGTGTATGTTGAATGATGGGAGTAAGGAGAAAACAAGGGAGAGAGGGAAGAAAAGTTGGGGCCTGAGTTTCTCTCGTGGGCCGGTGTCGTGTTGATGGGCCGTGTGATTTGTTACAAAATTTAATTAAAATGTTAAGGTTAAAGTAAATGATGTTGTCTATTTTTGAGCTAAGAAATTTGTTTCAAGTAAATCAACTAAGTAAGTACATATCAACGTTTTCTAAAACCTTAATTAATGTTTTAATTAAGTAATTAACTTAAGTTAAATATTAAATTTAATTACCATTAAAAAAATTCAATGTAATAACAGATCGATTTTAGTTAAAGAAGATTTGTAAATGTTAATCTAGATAAATAACAAACTATTTTGGAAAGCAATCAAAGATGATTAAATTAACAATTATAATTAACTAAGAAATTTAGGATTTATATTTTAATTAAAGATTGGTAAATAAACAATTAAGTGTTCAAATAAATTAGTAAATTAAGAAATTGTTATTTAGATAATAAAGAAATTGACTAAATCAAATTTAGCGGTTAACTAATAATAATAAATTAAGAAACAATTAATCGAGTTAATTAAGATTTAATTTATTTATCCAAAGTAATCATTTATTAGTCACTACAAATAATTATGTAGTTAATCTATTTAAATTCACACTTGCATTAATTGAAAATGATTAACTATCGTAATGCACTAAATTGCCATTTCTGTTCTGATTTTGATGTTGTGTTATGTATATTGCCATGTACTGTCCCGTAATTGGGATCTGTTCTGTATTGATGTGAAAATCATGTTTGCCCGTAAAACGGCAGTTAAACTTCGATGCGACAGGGAATCAGATTTCAGTTGGCTATCCGAAACCCACATCGAACCTATGAATTTTTGTGAATGACATCCACATGTTTTAAAATTTGACACTCACTATTCGAATTAGCCGGGAAAGGACCTTTGTGTCGTATAACCATTTCCGAATATGTGATACGACGTTATGGATAGCATTTGAAGACCGGTGTTGAAGACCGGGTATTTGCGAGAGCGATAGGATGACCTATCGATTGTCTCTGCACCGAGTAGCTACGGTATAGAGATTCCCTAAGTGATGGGAAGTCAGATTGGGATTGTGAATACCCGGATTGCAAGGACTTCTTAGGAAGTGCCTTCGGTTCTGTTCGAACCCAGAACAGACTCGTATGAATTGTATGTCTGACATTACATTTGAGATATAAAGCAGATTTCTTTCAAATACATTACTGTTGGTGGTGGAGAATTTATTCTCTTAGCTTAACACCCTTCTCTGAAACGTACGAGCTCAGAGGTTATGTAGTTGAAGGTTATCAGCAATATATTCCCAATTTGGTAATTTGGCATGCTGAGTGTTGCTGATCATTTGTTGATCAAAGCATGGCTTTGTGAGAAGCGTAGCTTTGTGGATGAGACTTCGTCGAACCTAATACCCCGGAATGGTCGAAACAGGAAAGATGCGGCAAGGTTATTGGGGGTAGCACCCCTTAGGGTATGTGCGTTCCCTTCTGGATAGAAGTGGTATCATGGTATGGAGCCCAGATACTTAACTTACGTTGATATCACAGATATATATATTACTTTGTGAATTGTTGCCGAGGCCCCGGCTAAAGGTTGGTTACAACCGGGGGATGGCATACTCGTGTCAGTAGTTACCCAGTTAGGGGTGACCCGGCCTTGTGTTGGCAGAGATCCGGTTAGGTTCTCGGGTCGTCCCTCCAGAGGCGTACCCATGTGGCCCAGGAAGTTCCTTAGCCTGACCATTGTTGGAAATCCAATTCCCAATACGAAACCCTGTACGGTTTTAGTTGTAGAACCTGCCATTTACTTATGGTGGTCACCACTGCTTAGATGGTAGATATAGTAGGCATAGTTCGAAATGTCTATGCTGGCTAAGATTAATATTCTACTTTCGAAATGTTTTCTTCACTATGCACTAGTAATAATATCAAAGAATTCTTTTTCTCGTATCAAGCATATTTGATTATCATAAGAAGAAATCTCCTCCAATTCTGCGTTTGCATTGTGTGTGTGTGGCCGGAGGTCTTATGGTAGTTCCATTTCTAAAACCACACCGAAAATTATTTTATAAATCTAGTTTCTTTAAAAGCAATTGTCTTTGTTTACTCATACCAGTCCCATGACTGATCCAGAGTTTATTGTTTTCTTTCCTAAACTCCGGGTGCCCATTATGTCTACCCGGGTAGCCTAGTAGCAGGTTTTCGTATTTTGGAGTAAGCTGTAGTTTGGAGCTCTTATTCAAGGAGATATTCTTGGAGCTTTTTGGAGATTTCAGGTGTTTAACTTTTGGAAGTTCATTATCACCTCTTTCATTTGAGGACTTTTGGATATATGATCACTATTGTATTATCATGATGTTGTATTTGGAGTTGTGGTGTATGATTATATACTCTGATGTAGTATGGATATTATGTTGATGTTGTATCTGTGATGCATGTGTGATATTCATTTTGTTCCGCTGTTTTATATTCATCTGATGTTGTTATAAGCTCCGGCGATGCGAATTTGATGTCGTTTGTCGGAAATCGAGTTCGGGTCGTCACATTCTTATACTAACAACCATAGCAATCAATAAATCAAACAAACAATCCTAACTATCCCGAAAAAATTCTGGATAGGCTTTCCTAACACTATCTAGAGTTTCCCATGTACAATCTCTGGGATCCTTGCTCCATTGAATCTTAACTAGTTTCAAAACTTTGTTCAGGAGTTCCTTCTCACCTCGGTCTACAATCTGAACTGTATGCCTGACCATAGTTAAGTTCGGTTCGACTTCCAAATCTTCCTGAACTGCTGGTTCTACAACCAGTAATAGGTCGTACTCGTAGTTCCTCTAATGATATACGTGAAATACATTGTGAATCCCAGCCATCCGGTCTGGTAATTCAATCCTATATGCCAAAGCAGCGATCCTTTTAAGAACACGGAAAGGTCCAATATATCTCGGAGCTAACTTTTCAGTCTTACCAATTATGATTTCTCCTTTGATCGGGAAAACTTTGACGAATACCAATTCTCCAACTTTGAATTCCAGATTCCTCTGTCTCTTAGCCGCATAGCTTTTCTAACGATTCTGGGCTGCCTTCATCCTTTTCTTGATCAGTTCAACATTCACGGATGCCTCCCGAATCAAGTCTGGACCAAGTATAAGACAATCTCCTGATTCTACCCAACAAGATGGTGATCTATAGGGTCTTCCGTACAAAGCTTCATATGTTTCCATGTTAATACTTGCCTGATAACTATTGTTATACGAGAATTCTGACAAGTGTAGATGGTCCTTCCAAGATCCGCCAAAATCCAAGATACAAGCTCTCAACATATCTTCAAGAATGCGATTCAACCTCTCCGTATGACCGTCGGTTTGCGGATGATAAGCGGTACTTAAACTCAACCTCGTTCCAAGAGCCGTTTACAGAGTTTCCCAAAATTTGCTGGTAAAAATTGGGTCATGATCACTCACAATTATGATAGGAACTCCATTCAATCTGACGATCTCTTCCACGAAAATCTCTGCTAATGAAGTTGCGGTTGTGGTTGCCTTAAATGGGGTAAAGTGGGCGCTCTTAGTCAGCCTTTCTGCGATTACCCACACTTCTTCATTTCCTTTCCTAGTCCTTGGCAACCCAACGATGAAGTCCATCGACATCATTTCCCATTTCCACTTCGGAATCTCTAAGGGTTGCAACAATCCCGCGGTCTTCTGTTGATCATCCTTCACTTGTTGACAGTTCGCACAACCATTGACAAAGGTAGCAATGTCCTTCTTCATTTTCGGCCACCAGAAAACTCTTTTCATATCTTTATACATCTTATTCATTCCTGAGTGGATACTCAGTCTAGATTTGTGTCCTTCCAACAAAACTTCCAGCCTCAACCCATCCACATCCGGCATACACAAACGTCCATTAATTCTTAAAGCTCCTTGACCATCTACCTTGAAATCTGAATACCGACTTCCTTAGCTCCATTAATTAATTCCTCTAGAGTTCTGTCCTCCTTTTGATTTCTTATAATCCTTTCCTATAGAGATAGGGTAACTTCAATGACCACCAAAATTGCATTCCTACTCAAAGCGTCCGCTACTACATTTGCTTTCCCCAGTGTGTAGAGAATGTCCAGATCATAGGATGCCAAGAATTCAACCCATCTCTGCTGCCTCAGGTTCAGCTCTTTCTGGGTGAAAAGATACTTTAAGGGTTTATGATCGATGAAGAGCTCAAACTTCTCACCCAACTGATAATGCCTCCATATCTTCAGTGCAAAGACGATAGCCAACAATTCCGAATCATGCGTAGCGTACTTCTTCTCATGCGGCTTCAACTGCCTACTTGCGTATGCAATCACCCTTCCATTCTGCATCAAAACACCACCAAGCCCTATTCCTCAAGCATCTGTGTAAACTTCAAACTTACTGCTCCCATTTGGGATAGCCAAAACAGGTGCAGTAGTTAATCTCGCCTTCAGGTCTAGAAACGCTTCTCCACATTCTAGAGTCCATTTAAATTTTGCTCCCTTCCTAGTCAGTTTGGTCAAGTGCGAGGAAATCTTAGAGTAATCCCGGATGAATTTCCTGTAGTAACCCACTAATCCAAGAAAACTACGAACTTTCGTAGGAATCTGCAGTTGCTTCCACTCTTGAACAGTTGCCACCTTGACCGGATCTACCGAGATACCTTCCCCAGATACGATGTGTCCTAACAATCTACTTCTGACTTCTAGAAATGGCACTTGAAATTTTTTGCTTTCAGGACATGTCTCCTAATTGTTTCCAATACTATCTCCAAATGACGCTTATGCTCCTCCTTTGATTTGGAGTAAATGGGAATGTCGTAGATGAACACCAACACAAACTTGTTCAACACATCACAGATGACACGGTTTGTCAGATCCACAAAATAAGCTGGAGCATTGGTTATCCCATAAGGCATAACCAACCACTTACAAAAATAGTTGGGTCCTCTGAATGCAGTCAAGGGTATACTATCTTCAGCTACCCTTAGCTGATGAAGACATGAAGCTAGATCCATTTGAGAGAACACAGTAGCCCCATGAAGTTGATTGAAAAGATCGTCAATGCAAGGCAAGGTATACTTATTTCTAATGGTCACCTTATTCAATTCTCAATAGTCTACACAAAATCTTAATGGTCCTGTCAGATTTGGTTACAAATACTATGGCAGAACCCCAGCTAGAACAACTAGGTCTGATCGGTCCTCTTTCTATGAAATCTTGAGTCCGGTTCACCAATTCCTCCCTCTCTTTAGGAGCCATCCTTCTACTTGGTTGGACCATAGGTATCGCTCCTAGAATTAAGTCGATACGAAACTCGATCTCCCGATGCGAAGGCAAACCTTTGACTTCTTCAAAGACATCTGGAAAGTCTCTGACAACTTTGATGGTTCCTACTTCTTCTTGAGATGCCTCAAGCCTATGCAAAAGACTACCCAGGTGGATTTCTGAACTATCGCAAGTCGCCCTGCAATCATTCCTAGTTCGGTTTCTAATGACACTGTTCTCTCTTCACAAACCAGAACAGCTTTATGCTTGTCTAACCAATCCATTCCCAAAATAAGGTCAAATCCTTTAAAGTCCAATACATATGGGTCGCATGAGAAACTATAGGATATATAAGAAATTGTTAAATCTTTATAGATCATGTCTTGCTTAGTCACTCCCCCTATGGGATTAGATACAAAAATAGGGCGGTCTACGACACTAGGGGTAAGGTGAAATTTCTCCACTGCCAAAGAAATAAAACTAAGGGAAGCACCAGAATCAAACAACAATCTAACATAAATGCCATCTAAAAGCCAAGTATCTTCGAGGATGCCTTTTCCTTTCCCATCAGTAAAAGCTGACGGTCCACCCTGAATAGCAAACACTTTGTTTGGTTGAGATCTTTGGAGAAGCGGGCAAGCTTTCACCATATGCCAGGGTTGTTGACAATTGAAGCATAAGGTCTTCTAAACCATCGAGCAAATGGGTCCACTCTTTTGCTGCTTTGAACATCCACCTCTAGGACAATGTCTAGCCAGATGACCTTCCTGGTGGCACACATAACATTTCCTGGCTGCATTGTTGCCTCCAGGTTTCCTTTTACCCTGCTTCTTCTAGTTCGGATTAAATTTCCTTTTGTTCTGATTGGTAGCATTTCCACTCGATGCTACCACTGTTGCCAAGGATTTCTTTTCCAAAAGCTCTTCGTATCTCAAATCCATATCTACCAGTTCCACAAATGATCCTTCGAGATGTGTAGTCATCTTCTCATGAAATTAGGGTCTCATTCCAAGCACAAACATTTCGTTCTTCTTAAGCGGTGTATCGATAAGACCAGGTCCATAGCGGGACAACTTGTTGAACTTGGTTTCATACTCTGATACTGACAAATCTCCTTGCTTAAGGTCAAGAAAACTTCTATAAAGTCGAGTCTTTCCTACAGTAGGGATAAACTGCTCTTCAAATACTTCCGTGAACTTGCTCCAAGAGAATTCGTCCTCGGGGACATTCACTGTGACCGCGTCCCACGACACAGCTGATCCCTCATGTAGTTGCAATGACGCCATAACTCGCTTTTGCTCATCCGAAAGACCTAAACTCTTCAAAATCCGCTCATACAAGCGCAACCAAGCTTTCACTTTAATGATAGACTCGGTACCCTTAAAGGCTTCCCTTCGAGATTTGTAAAGTCTTTGCACAGTGCTGCACGACAGTTACCCTTCCACCTTCAGCATTTGGACCTCTTCCATTTATGGTTGTCGTGCTACTCGCACCTCTGCCTCTTCTTCCCCTAGTACTCATGTTGGAAACCTGGACACGGTAACCTAACATCAGGTAGGTGTGTGTGTGTGTGTCTATATATATATATATATATATATATATATATATATATATATATATATATATATATATATAAATTACAAGTACATTCTCACAAGATGGGTATTAACCCAGAGCCTATGTATTTTCTCAACCTAACGCTCTAATACCAACTGTGACGACCCACCTTTCATTTCATAGAAAGACGTATCGTAAGATTAGAAGAAATAGGTAGAAAAGAAGTAGATAGAAAGAAAGAACTAAACAATCACAGAATCTCACAGCGGAACAAAATAAATATATTACATCACACACACACACACACACACACACACATATATATATATATATTACACAGTAGTCACTAATACCATACGTCAGAGTCATTCAGTTTTACATACATCATACTAGACAGTCATGATGACCTGCTTATTCATTACAAACCCAAAAGCAGTCAAAGATATTAATACAACAAAAATAGATATATCTGGATACACAGAAGCCTCCTGCTCCAAGTCTTCCTCCAAAATATGTCAAAGCCAATCTGGATCACTTGACTACTCATCAAAATTTGAGTACCCAAGAGTTTGAGAAAACAGAAAATAAACTCCGGGTTAGACATGGGTCTAGTGTGAGTAAACGGTTTAAGTTTGTTTAACTTGAAATCATTTGAAATCAAGGATATCTCGTAAGACTGACTGCATATAAACACGGTCATGTTTTTCCCTTATGATAACAAAAACATTTGATAGGAAATTCAATTATTTACAAGTGTCTAGGGTTTCCATATAAATAGGAAATAGTTGGAATGCTTACATCTCACGTTCCAACATAGTGGGTCACAATCAAAACCGTACGGGCACTTATTGGAGATTGGATTCCATACAATGGCAGGGCTACTGGGGTACCGCCCGTCACAGTACCTAGTCTAGATCAGCGTACCGAGGATCACTCTCGATCCTCTGCGACACAAGACCGGAGCTACCCCTTACTGGATATTCCGAATAAGACAACCCTGTAGTTGGGGCCAACAACCGCCCACACAGCCAAATAAAAGAGACATCTCGATAGGGAAAAATCTTATCCCAATTGGGTGCTACCCACTTAACCTTGCTGCACCTCCCATGTTTTAGCCATTCTCGGTTGATGAGGCTTGAGGCTACGATTATGTTTATAGCACATATTTCTTGGAATGCTCATCGTCCTCCAATGACGATGGTTTGATAGCACTCATCCATACAAGTCTGTTTCGGGTCCGAACGGAACCGAAAGCACTATCTCCACTATATTCGTTTTGGAATCACCCTCAAAGTTAGGCGACAAATAACCCTTGCATTCTGAATCTTCTTTCCCAATCTTCACTTGAGATTTCAGGACCTATCACTTAATTTGGATCGATGTGGTTTTCGGATAACAATTTGATACCTGATCCCGGTCTCATTGAAATTCAAACGCCATCGTTTAAGGCCAAGTTTTTTAAGTAAAACAATCTAATTTAAATTCAGAATGCCATATTCACATTGAAATTTCATCACAAATATCTGTTTAATAAATAACTCACATTTATCACAGATCAACCCAAGGGATTTCATATCATAGCTAGGAATATTAAACAATCTAAAGCATTTAATTCATATTAATCATCCATAGGCTAGATAAACTAGTCCATAATCATCCAATTAATTTAGAAAAAAATAATTTAGTTATAATCCAGGTTAATTGTCATTAACTATTTACAAGCCATTTATATTTTATTTAACTTAAATATTTGGAATTAATTTATTATTAACATATAAAATAACTTAAGACCTTTGGCTAATTAAAAGTTTTTAAAAAACATTTTCCTTTTCTTTAACTATCTACTTAATTACATTTTTTTAATTTTAATTTAATAAACTTAGGAATTAATCAAAATAATGGACATATAAATAAATTATTCTAAGCTTATTTAATTTAAGTTAAAAATAAATTATTTACATAACCTTTAACTAAACAATATTAAGTAAACATTTAGCATTAAAAGAATTAGTTAGGAAAACTTGCTTGGGAAAAACTTGTTTGTTTACGCTTATGCTTTTACTTTTATCCTTATACTTTTATACTTATCATATTCCTTTTATTATTATTGTTATTATTTTAGAAAATCAGGCCCAGACCTCAACCCCAATTCTTTCCCTTCCTCCCCTTTCTTTTCTTTACTTCCTCTCCTATTCTAACTACAGCAACAACTCAACCCAGACACACGAACACGCGTGCACCGTACACATGCACACACGGTCGATGCCATTCTAACCAACGTCGCCACCTCTGACCCATTGACGACACGCTCTATCGTCCCGACCACCTAGAACCTCGATCGAACCCTCACATCGAAATCGAGCATGACGAGCACTCATTTGAACGAAACCCGATCACCAAAACCGCCTCGCACTGCCACCTCCTACCACCAGAAGCCTGGTCATCACGACCTAACCTTCGCCACACAACCACCTCCCATTTCCCCTACTTCGGCCCAGATCGATGCTGCTACGACAACGTATTCAACTTGACAACAATGTCAACCAAACCGAAGCCTAAAACCCTACTTCGCCGTCGCTACACCGCTACGCCGATCAGGAAAACCTTCGACCATTTTTCCTATGATACCCGACCCATGAGCTACCTCCGGCAACAACCCCGACTTCCCTCCAAGCTCTGATCGTCAAAGATTGACAAAAGACCTGATCCTAACCATCTAACAATTCCTCCCCAAATAAAGTCTTAAAAATCATAAAACTTCCACCAAAAATCGTCATTTTTAGAAACGAATCCAATTATATAAGTATAACAGGAAATTGTGTTGGTCGATTTTTGAGATGTTCTTTTTTACTGTAAAATTCATTATTACCCGATAATTACTTAATAAATTCTCTTGAAACCATTTTTAGAAATAGCATTTCATCAATTCAAACAAGTTTCCTTTGACGGTCATAACCCAGAAGTGATTGTGTGAAGAGAAATTAATTTTTTAAATGCAGTTTGGGTTTATTAAAACCAATAGAGACATGCACATATATACACATGGCAACTTCAACTTATACACCCAGGCAAAACACATTTCCCATGCATGAAAATCATATTCAAGTCATTACTACCATCAATTGTTTCATGCACAAGCTATAAAGATGATTTAACTTAAGAGGTTAAAGTTTACTCACTTTAAACATAGAACAGAGAAACACAGTTTTGAAATTTGGAAAATTGCAACATGTTTTGATCTGATCTTCTTTTAGTTGAGTTGAACTTGAATTTGAATCTTGCTTTGCTCAGTTGAAACTTGGTGAATTTGATTGTTATTCTCTTTTTATTTTTTGGTTTTGTTTGTTTTAAAGAAAAGAAAGAAGAAGTTGAGATGAATATTTACTAAAGAACCTACCTGTATACAGCCCTTAGCTTCTCTCTTTAATCTTTTTTTTATTAAATGAAGAAAACAATTTTACACTTGTATGCATATGTCTTCTCCTAGCTTACCAATGTCTATATACATATATTTTTATATTTTTATTTATTTATTTCATGTGTAGCTCAAAAGAAATATTATAAACCTTTTATTTATTTTTATTTAAATTTTAAACTTAGTTATTAATATTTTAATTACTAACTATATATATATATACACTAATCTCAAATGTTTAAAAATATAGAATTTAAATTTAAATTTATATTTTGAGAATTTACATTGAATTCAAATCATAGTTTCTATTCACAATCTATATATGTACAATAGAAATTAGAAAGCATACTTTATTTGTTTGAAAAGATAAGTTTTGCAAATTTAAATAATTATATTAGAAGATTATCAAATTAATATTGCCCAAAATCCTGGGTTGTCACGGTGTTTGTTTATTTGAATTGTAAAATTTTAAATTTAATGTCAAATATTTGATTCGGAGAAAAGAATTTTTATACATATTCTAGATAAAATCATGTTATTGTATTTGTGTTGAGTCGAATTTCATGGCTGCACCAATGTATACCATGCACGTGCATTTGAACCAGAATGCACTATTCTCCATATATGCGGAATTTCATTTTCTCTATATAAGAAAATAATTATTTTTAGTTCTATTACTTAATTATTATAAATTCTAACATGTAGCATAGTGAAATGTAACAACAAATGTAATGGTTTTAAGTGCTAAGCTTCCCAATGAATTGACTCACTACATGCATATAACATTCTTTAGTAGATACTTTATGCTTCTAGCACACAATATGCCCATACCGAGGATCTTAAACGATCTTAGTCAGTTAAGACCGGGATCTGAAGTAGTATTTCACTAATAAGGCTAAGATGTCAAATTCTAGCAATGAAAAATTAAAACTGTTAACCCATTTAGACAAGAAACATATCTTTATAGTGAATGAATTTTTAGCATTGAAATAAGCAAGGATGTTGATGAAGAAAAAATGTTAGACATGCCAGCTGCCAAACAATCTCAAAGTTCAAAGGACGACTTTTTCCAACTATAATTTGCATGACCTAAACATCCACTTGTAAGGCTTTAGAACAAAGAATGTAAAGTTTCAACATTCAAACATTATAGTAAAATAAGAAGTTAGCTTGATTGAGACTAAATATTACATGTACATGGTATTATAATATTTGCTTAAATTGAGCCTAGGTACAAGAAGGCTATTTGGATTGGATTATGAATGCAAACTCGCTTTTGCTTGCATAACAAAACAAATTGCTTTAAAGTGCTAAAATAAAAGTATGTTTTTGGACTAAATACAAAAATGTCAAAAATATTGGTTTATACTGTATTTTCGACCATGCGGTCGATGTATATTGTTTATATTATACTTGTGAAATTGCAAACGGCTCTCCATATAAAGGAGACTCTGTCGAAATGTTTCAAAAATTTTAACATTTAGAAAATTTTCAATAAATTTTCATATGTGAAGAAACGAAAATTAATAAATGAATCTATTTTTAAATTTATAACATACTATAAGTTTGATTCTAATGTGAACTGCTTTAGTTTTGATCAAATTTCAACTTAGTAATGAAATTCGAAAGTTATAATGTTTACATGTGTTTTTGACTTCTTCCTATAAAAAATTCCAAGGATGTAATTTTCATAAGGGACGAGGTCTATAACAACCTTGTTTTCAAAGATGTTGTATTTTACAAATTTCATTAAAATAACAGCATTCAAATTCAATTTTAATCCTAAGTATTTTGGAAATAACGTTTTATTTAAATGAAATCTAGTTAATAATGGATTTTAATTTTAACATATCGAATTAATTAATAAAATAATTTTCAGAAGATTTATTAAACTATATTAAAGCGTTATCATTAAATATGAAATATTTTAAGGCATAAATAGACATATATATTGTAATAGATGAAAACTGGTTTTAATTGACATTCAGTTCAACTAATAAATCGATGAAGATGAATAAATTTATTTATGTCAATTCGATGGATAACTAAATATAACTAAATGATATTGGATTGTATGAAATTGAATAGTTATTGAAATAAATATATTTCATAAATAAAGTGTAAACCAGTTTAAAAATCTATTTGAAATATAGTGTAATGATCCCGGCTTTAAGTCGAATTTAAATTGGTAATTAAAATAAATTTTTGGATTAAATTGTGAATTTAGTTGTGAATTAATATGAAAATGTGGGAATAAAATATATATATATATATATAAGTTTTTAAATAAAGAATTTGATTTGGAAATCTAAATATTTTATAAATAGATTATAATTGGGAATTTGAATTTGAAATTCAAATACATATATGTCGAAAATATATTTGGAAAATATTTATAGATTGCGAATGAATAAAATATATATTTATAAAAAAATTTGTTTATTCATTTATAAATACAAATTGATTGTGTATTATTTTTTGAATTTGAAATTTAAAAATAAATGCTTTGAATAATATATTGGATTTGGAAACTCTACACTAATAGAAAAATTGGTTTTATATTTATAATATGGTGGTTTGAAAGTTTTATTTTGAAATTGATATAAATAAATTATAAAAGATATTTAAAGAGTTAAAATTCTAATATATATTACATATTTATTTATTTATGTTTGATTAATTTTAAATCACATTCTTTTAAGTTAAAAATATATAAAGGTAAAGCATTAGTTTAAAAGTAGAAACATATCTCTTGAAATCAATGTAATATAAAAAAAATATAAAAAGATATATATATATATATATATATATATATATTAAACTAAACTAAATTATGAAGTAAAACATGGTTCATAAATAAAAATGAAATAAGGGTTTAAAACATATTTATAGATTAAAATAAAGTAAGTGTTTCAACATAAAATTACTTGTTTTTAACAAGTGTAATCTATTTAAATACATTTAAACATATGTAAGCATTTTAACCAAAGGATTTACAAATGTCACTATTTTAAACATAAATTTAACAAATGCTTCAATATGAATTACAAGTGTTAGCATAACAAACAAGTGGCCTTAATCTTTCTTAAAATGAATTTAAAGTTTTATATATTGAAGAGTAAAACCAGATTTCTTTCATTTCCTCAAATCTTCAACATCATCCTGAAAATGAAAGATCAAAGTGAATAAAAAAACTAAAACCAGATCAAAGTGCATCTCTAACCTGAGAACAAAAGAAAAAAATATATAGCTCGAGTTCGAAACCAAGAATTTGATCAAAAGGAAAATTTGATCAAAACAAAATCAGATCACCTGATCAAAAGCAAAATAACCTCAGTTAATCAGGCAACATCAACGAGTTCAACTTAGTAAAATAAATCAAAAGAAATTTCAACCTGGAAGCTTTAAACAAATCAAGCATGCAAGTTCAGGCAGGGTCAGGTTTAAGATAAAGCATTTAAAACAAATTCCAGATTTTAGTTCAAGCTTCTCTATTCCTCTCTGTCAAACTACCAAGTGAGCAAACTACTAAATTATATTCTGATGATGTGATAAATTCTTCAAGTTTGTGTGAAAAAAATTGTTTTGAACCATACTGATCTATGTGAATGCGCGTCTGTATGTATGTATATATATATTCACATATGTATACTCTCAATAAAATTTACAGGCTTAAAGCCATTACAAAAATCAACTCTTCCTTATATAGTCAATTTAAGATTTTGATTTATAAACAGGAAATGACTAGAAAAATGTAAATTATTTTTTAAAAATAGTTTCAGGTGAAATTATTTATATAATATTTCGAAAATATGATTTTTGCTGTAGAAATCATTTTAATCAGTTAAATATTTTAATTTCTAGAATTGAATTCATAATTTGATTTGTTATAGCAAATAATGAATTTAGAGATAGTCTTGATTTTTAGATTGAAATTTGTTGAGATAATTTAGGTTGAACTGAAATGGGTATTATGGTCGATTGCCGTCGATCGGCAAGTTTGTTTGTGTCGTGATCATGGTGGAAGATGGCGTAGGTGTTGTAGATCGATGGAAAAATGTTAAAGGATTTTTCAGAGGGTCGGAGTGGCCAAGAAATGGTGGAGTAGGACTTCATGGCTAGGTTTGGTTGTCGACGATTCTTGTGCTCGCGTGTCGTCAAGGATGGATCGGAATCAATGAGACTGGGGGGATTGGTGTGTGAAGATGTGACGCGTCTCTGGAAGGAGCAGCGTGGATTCTGGCGATCGGAATCATCGGCGTGCGAGTTTTCTGGTGATCATGGTTAGTTCCAAGAAATCGATCAAGTGTCAAATTTTGATTTCCGATGTGATCATCGGAGATGGGTGGTTGGGACTTGTAGGGGAGGTCAACGATGATCTATGGGTGGCCACGGTATTGATCGGAGATGGTTCTGGCATGGGTACACGTGCACGCATATCATCCGTGAGGTTGAGGAAGATGAAAATATTCTCGGGGTCGTACGTGTGTAGTTGAATGTTTGACTCAAAGTCGATGTGATATGGGGTAACTCGGAGGTTGGCTCGGGAGAAACAAGGGGAAAGCTCGGGTCTGGGAAATATGAGTAATAACTAGTTTTAAATCCTGAACCTTGGATAAGTTTTAAACAGTTTTAATCCGTTTCTTTTTGAATAAAAGAATATGTTGATTTAAGATGAGATTAATTAAGATTTTAAAACAAATTATTTTAAGTTTAAATTTTTAATATATATATATATATAACCTTATTTTAAAAGTTATTTTAAATAAACTTTATATGTAAATTAAATGGGTAATTAGAAATGAGTTTAAAGGTTAATTTAACTTAAAGGTTTAAGATAAGTGGTTAATGATAATTAATTACAAGATTTATTAAACAAGGTTTAAAAGATAATTAAAAATAAATGGTTTATCTTTAAAATTAATTAAGGTTTGAGAAATTAAGAACAATTAATTAATGCGGTTAATTAGAAGATTGATTAATATAAGTAATTAGAGGTAATTAATTACTTAAAGATAATTACTTAGTTAAAAGTAATTAATTAATAGTTAAAGTTAATTAAGTAATTAAGGGTAATTACTTATTACAATTAATTAAGGATAATTAATTTATGTGATTTATTAATTAATTTGAGGATAATTAATTGAAGATTTATTTAACGAAAGTGATTAGGGATAATCACCCATTGTATAAGGATAATTAATTAACTGGTAATTAAGTAAGGGTTAATTAATTTATTAATTAAGGGTAATTAATTTAAAGGTTAATCATTTAATGATTAAAGGTTAATTGATTTTTTAATTAAGGTTAATTAATTAATAAAGGATTAGTTAATTTATTCATTAAGGTTAATTAATAGATGATTAAAGGATAATTAATCAAAATTGTTTGTAATTAATTAATATTAATTAACCGGGATTAGAAATTTATTCTTAAGTAATTAATCTAAATTTAATCAGATGATTAATTAATCTTACTTATGGATGTTTGGATTCTATTGGATATTGAATTGTTTGATATCCTTGATGTGTGATGCTCTGTTTTGATTTGGGATGTGATCAATGTAATTTATTTATATGTGATGAATGTAATTTATTTTTCTGTGATAAATTTATATTATTTATCTGTGAATCTGTGAATGAAGATAAGCGTTATAGATTATACCGCTTATCGATATTGTTGTGCTTGAATATGTGATGACGGATGATGTTGCACTATTGTGTAAAACTTTTGGACTACACTATACACACACAAATATTGATTGCACGAGGAAATTGGTTAAGTCACAGATTTTTGAAATGGTTTTAAAGTTGAATTTTGAATCCAAATGGTTTTGGAAATGGAATTGGGTTAAATATAAAAACTTTTGAAAAGGAGTTTTAAAGATAAAAGTTATTTTGAGTAACTTAATTAAATTTTGAAATTTAAATAGTTTGATTTGAATTCAAGATTTGAAATTGAATTCTATGTTTGGAAATTGTGGTTTAAAAAGGTTATATAAGTTATAAAGGTGTTTATATGGCGTTAAACCATTTTAAAAATATTATTTTGGAAATTTGAATTTAACCCAAGTTTTAGACTTGAAGGGTTTTAACTTGTGCAAACGTAATCAGATTTTTTCGAAACAAAAACCTTTGTTTTTCAAATAATAATAGCTTTCATATAAAGAAAGGATTTCTAATTTGTATTGAAAGGATTTCAAGTTTTGAAATGAAATTTTTTTGAAAGCTATAAATGAATCTTTGTGAAAGATTGTTGAACCTTGTTTTGAAATTGAAGAGGATCTAAAAGGTGTATCTTTTGTATAAAAGATTTGAAATGAAAATTGTTTCTGAAAGCTATGAATCTTTGGAAATGGTTTTGAAAGCTATGAATTGAATTTTGATTTAAAGATTGGATGAGTTAATCCAATTTGAAAGGGAAATTGTTTAGAAAGGCTATGAATTAATTTTTATGAAAGATTGGTGAACTTTGTGAAGTGAATCTTTTTGTTTATAGATTTGAAAATGGTAATTTGTTTAAACCACTTGAAGAAAGGTTTTTGGGTTTTAAGTTGTGACTTAACTAAGATCCCATGTATCCATATGTTTTTAAATATTGTGCTCATTATTTGGTTTAGCCGGGAGAGGACCTTGTGTCATATAACCCATTTCGAATAATGATACGATGTTATGGATAACATTTGAAGACCGACGGTGAAGACCAGATATTATTGAAAGCAAAAGAATAACTCGTCGAATGTCTCTGCACCAGCTGATCCCCAGTATAGCGATTTGATCCCTTTGTGATGAGGAGTCCAGATGTGATTAAGGATTATCCGAATTTGCAGGACTTCTTTGTGAAGTGCCTTCGGTTCTGTTCGAACCCGGAACAGACTTGTATGGATGTGTGTCTGACATTACGCTTTGAGATGTAAAGCTGGTTTTTATCAAATATATTTCTATTTGGTGGCAGAGAATTTATTCTCTTAGCTTAACACCGTTCTCTGAGATGTACGAGCTTAGAGGTTATGTAATTGATGGTGACTAGTGATACATTCCCAATTTGATAATGTGGCATACGAAGTGTTGCTGATCATTTGTTGATCGAAGCATGGCTTTTATGCAAAGTGTAGCTTTGTGCACGAGACTACATCAGGACCTCACAACCCGGAAATGGTCGAAATAGGAAGAATGCAGCAAGGTTATTCAGGGGTCGCAATCCTAGGGTATGTCCATTTCTTCTGGATAGAGGTGGTATCATGATATGGAGCCTAGATATTTAGCCTATGTAGTTACTACAAATACATTGCTTTGTGGTCGTTGGTATCGAGCGCTCGGATAAAGGTTGGTTACGACCACGGATGGCATACTTGTAGGTGTTACTTCCGTGCAGGGGTAACCAGGCCTTGTGTTGGCAGAGATCCGGGTAGGTTCTTGGGGCGTCCCTCCAGAGGCGTACCCACGTGGCAACAGGAAGTTCCTTAGCCTTACCATTTGTTGGAAATCCAATCACCAACACGCGCCTTGTACGGTTTTAGTTGTAGAACCTGCCATCTAATATGGTAGCTATAGTAGGCATACTATATTGTACGTATGCTAGCCAAGATTAATACTATATTTGCAAATGTTTTCCACTATGCACTAATAATAATATCAAAAGGATTTTGCGTATCAAGCATGTTTGACTATCATAAGGAGAAATCTCCCCCAAGTGTGTGATTGCATTGTGTGTGTGTGCTGGGAGGCCTTATGGTAGTTTCATTTTCCAAAAAGCATTGCGGATTTCTTTTAAATTCTTTTTGTTTGTTATTTAAAAGATAAAAATGTTTTTGTTTTCTTATACCAGTCCCATGACTGACCTGAGTTTATTGTTCCTTATCTAAACTCTGGGTGCCCACAATTTTCGACACGGGCAGTCTAGAGTTAGATTTTCAGATGATCAGCTAGTAGATGTAGATTCAATAGCCTTCAAAGTTTTTGGTTTGGCAATCGCATTGTGGATCGCATTTTGCTCAATTCAGCTTGATGATGGTTCGAGCTTGGAGCATTGGAGCTTTGGCATTGTAGACTCAGTTTGTTGGATTCCCGCTTTTTCACTTGAAAGACTCTATTGATGGTCATCTTTCCGCTGTCGATGGTCGCAAAGTCAAGACCATCCTTGTTGTTGTTATCAAATTCCGCTGTTGTATATTTATCTCTGATATTGTTGGAATTCATATTGTATCGAATATTGTATTCATTGTGGTATCAGTGATATATTAATTTGCTTCCGCTGTGTTATTGTACTTAATGTGTTATAAGCTCTGGCGAATAGGATTTTTATGGTTGAATCTGCAGCATTCGAATACGAGTGAAGTATGGATGTCGATTTTCAAACGCGAAAATCCGGGTCGTCACATTTGGTATCAGAGCTAAAGGTTGAACTTTAGCTTTTGGAGTATAACACATTAGGTAACTCGTTAGAGGTAGGGATATAAATGCCCTAGAATGAGTATATCCCTAAGATATCCATATGCCTCAGTAAAGTCTTTTACTATTCACCAATAGTAAGTATGAGTGCGAGAAGAGGACGAGATAGGGGACAGGGAAGTACCATTACAAATGGTCAATGCCCTGTGACAACAAGTAAACAATTCTTCTCAATCTCCTTTGATTCCATTTCAATTCTCTGATTGCTTCGTGGCAGCTGGATGGAGAAGCTTCGGGGTGATGGTGGCCCTGCAAATCGTTGTAGATAAGTTTCTATTTCCTATTCTCTTCATCAAATTTCTATCAGCTTTTCTTTTTTAACTTTAACGAAATTGAAATTTTATTTGAATAAATTGGTAAATTAAATATGAAATTAAATTAATTTGTATCGATAAATAAATTCGATTAAAACAAAATTTGAAATTTTTGTTGTGATTTCTTATGAAAGATCAAAGTCTGAAAAGGGACAAGTTAATACTTACCTTGTGTATTTCGACCAGAGTTTGGAATCCATATCTAGTGTTTAAGAATTATGGAAGATTGAATTGAGTTATCGAATCTTTGGGGTCCAGATTTATTCTACAAATGGTTAGTTATCCCTTCGGACTAACCAGTGCCCCTACATATTTCGTAGATCGGTTGACCCGAATACTTCATGAGATATTGATTGAGTTCGTTCTCGTATTTATTGATATTCTGATTTGGTGAGCCAAACGCAGAATAGATATTCAATTCGATCTGGTAAAACATTCTTCATCTGTTCTTTGTTGTCTCCCTGTCTAGCAAATTTCGAGGACAAAATTTTCTTTAGGGGGGAATCTGTAACGATCTTGGTTTTAGGTCGAATTTAAATTGGTAATTAAAATAAATTTTTGGATTTAATTGTGAATTTAGTTGTGAATTAATTTGAAAATGTGGGAATAAAATATATATATATATATATATATATATATAAGTTTTTAAATAAAGAATTTGATTTGGAAATCAAAATCTTTTATAAATAGATTATTATTGGGAATTTGAATTTGAAATTCAAATACATATGTGATGAAAATAAATATTTGGAAAATTTTTGTAGATTGTGAATGAATAAAATATTTGTTTATTTAGTCATATATAAATGCAAGGGGTTTTTAGGCTAAAGGAAAAACTTAGAAAAAAATTTAGCTTCAGGGACAAAAGGTTTGTTTTTTAGGCTGAAGGACACTTTTTAGTGTAAATTACAGAATGATAGTTGTAACTATCATTTTCAGTTTACACTAAAAGTGTCATTCAGGCTAAAAAGCAAACTTGTTGTCCCTTAGACTAAATTTTTTTGCAACTTCTTCCTTGTGCCTATTTACTTGTAAATGCAAATTGATTGTATATTAATTTTTGAATTTGAAATTTAAAAATAAATGTTTTGAATAATAAATTGGATTTGGAAACTCTATACTAATAGAAAAATTGGTTTTATATTTATAATATGGTGATTTGAAAGTTTTATTTTGAAATTGATATAAATAAATTATAAAAGTTATTTAAAGAGTTACAATTCAAATATATATTGCATATTTATTTATTTATGCTTGATTAATTTTAAATCGCATCTTTAAAATTAAAAATATATAAAGGTAAAGCATTAGTTTAAAAGTAGAAACATATCTCTTGAAATCAATGTAATATAAAAAAATAAAGAAAGATATATAAAACATATATATATATATATATATATATATTAAACTAAATTAAAATTATGAAGTAAAACATGTTTCATATATAAAAATGAAATAATGATTTAAAACATATTTATAGATTAAAATAAAGTAATGGTTTCAACATAAAATTACTTGTTTTTAACAAATGTAATCTATTTAAATACATTTAAACACATGTAAGCATTTTAACCAAAGGATTTACAAATGTCTCTATTTTAAACATAAATATAACAAATGTTTCAATATGAATTACAAGTATTAGCATAACAAACAAGTGGCATTAATCTTTCTTAAAATGAATTTAAAGTTTTATATTTTGAATAGTAAAACCAGATTTCTTTCATTTCCTCAACTCTTCATCATCAACCTGAAAATGAAAGATCAAAGTGAATAAAAAAACTAAAACCAGATCAAAGTGCATCTCTAACCTGAGAACAAAAGAAAAAAAAATATAGCTCGAGTTCAAAACTAAGAATTTGATCAAAAGGAAAATACAAAATCAAATCACCATATCAAAAGCAATATCATCTCAGTAAATCAGGCAACATCAACAAGTTCAACTCAGTAAAATAAATTAAAGGAAATTTCAACCTGGAAGCTTTAAACAAATCAAGCTTGCAAGTTCAGGCAGGGTCGGGTTTAAGATAACGCATTTAAAACAAATTCCATATTTTAGTTGAAGCTTCTCTATTCCTCTCTGTCAAATTACCAGGTGAGCAAACTACTGACTTATATTTTGATGCTGTGATAAATTCTTCAAGTTTGTGTGAAAAAAAATGTTTTAAACCATACTGATCTATGTAAATGCATGTCTGTATGTATGTGTGTGTGTGTGTGTGTGTGTGTATTCACATATGTACTCTCTGTAAAATTTATAGGCTTAAAGCCATTGCAAAAATCAACTGCTCCTTATATAATCAATTTTAGATTTTGATATATAAATAGAAAATGACTAGAACAATGTAAACTCTTTTTTAAAAATAATTTCAGGTGAAATTATTTATATAATATTTCGGAAATATGATTTTTACAGTAGAAACCATCTTAATCAGAAAAATGAAATATTTTAATTTCTATAACTGAATTCATAATCTGACTTGTTATAGCAAATAATGAATTTAGAGATAAAAATATTGATTTTTAGATTGGAATTTGTTGAGATAATTTTGGTTGAACTGAAATGGGTATTATGGTCGATTGCCGTCGATCGGCAATTTTGTTTGTGTCGTGATCATATGGAAGATGGCGTAGGTGTTGTAGGTCGAAGGAAAAATGTTAAAGGATTTTTCAGAGGGTCGGAGTGGCCAGGAAATGGTGGAGTAGGGTTTCATGGCTAGGTTTAGTTGTCGACGATTCCTGAGCTCGTGCGTCATCAAGGATGGATCAGAATCAATGAGACTGGGGGGATTGGTGTGTGAAGATGTGACGCGTCTCTGGAAGGAGAAGTGTGGATTTCGACGATAGGAATCATCGGCATGTTGAGTTTTCTGGCGATCATGGTTAGTTCTAGGAAATCGATCGAGTGTCAAATTTTGATTTTCGATGTGATCATCGGATATGGGTGGTCGTGATTTGTAGAGGAGGTCAACGATGATCCATGGGTGGCCACGGCGTTGATCGAAGATGGTTCTGGCGAGGGTACATATGCACACATATCATCCGTATATCTGCATGGTTTGTGAGGTTGAGGAAGATGAAAATATTCTCGGGGCCGTACACGTGTAGTTGAATGTTTGACTCGAAGTTGATGCGATGTGTGGTAAATCGAAGGTTGGCTCGGGAGAAACAAGGGGAAAACTTAGGTCTGGGAATTATAGGTAATAACCAGTTTTAAATCCTGAACCTTGGACAAGTTTTAAACAGTTTTAATCTGTTTCTTTTCGAATAAAACAAAATGTTGATTTAAAATGGGGTTAATTAAGATTTTAAAACAAATTATTTTAAGTTTAACATGTTTAATATATATATCCATATTTTAAAAGTTATTTTAAATAAACTTTACACGTAAATTAAGTGGGTAATCAAGAAATGAAATGATTTTAAAGGTTAATTTAACTTAAAGGTTTAAGTTAAGTGGTTAATGATAATTAATTACAAGGTTTATTAAACAAGGTTTAAAAGATAATTAAAAATAAATGGTTTATCTTTAAAATTAATTAAGGTTTGATAAATTAAGAATAATTAATTAATTAATGTGGTTAATTAGAAAATTAATTAATATAAGTAATTAGAGGTAATTAAGTACTTAAAAATAATTACTTAGTTAAAAGTAATTAATTAATGATTAAAGTTAATTAAGTAATTAGGGGTAATTATTTATTATAATTAATTAAGGATAATTAATTTGTGTGATTTATAATTAATTTGAGGATAATTAATTAATTAAAGATTCATTTAATGAAAGTGATTAGAGATAATCACCTATTGTAATTAATTGAGGATAATTAATTAAATGGTAACTAAATAAGGGTTAATTAATTTATTAATTAATTAATTAAGGGTAATTAATTTAAAGGTAAATTATTTAATGATAAAGGTTAATTGATTTATTAATTAAGGTTGATTAATTAATAAAGGATTAACTAATTTATTAGTTAAGGTTAAATAATAGATGATTAAAGGATAACTAATCAAAATGGTTTGTAATTAATTAGTATTAATTAACGGGGATTAGAAATATATTCATAAGTAATTAATCTGAATTTAATCAGATGATTAATTAATCTTTCTTATGGATGTTTGGATTCTATTGGATGTTGAATTGTTTGATATCCCTGATGTGTGATGCTCTGTTTTGATTTGAGCTATGATGAATGTAATTTATTTATCTGTGATGAATGTAATTTATTTATCTATGATAAATTTATATTATCTATCTCCGAATATATGAACGAAGATAAGCGTTATACATTATACCGCTTGTCAATATTGTTGTGCTTGAATCTGTGATGATTGATGATGTTGCACTATTGTGTAAAACCCCTGGACTACACCATACATAAACAAATATGGATTGCACGAGGAAACTGGTTAAGTCACATATTATTGAAATGGTGTTAAAGTTGAATTCTGAATCCAAATGGTTTTGTAAATGGAATTAGGTTAAATATAAAAAGCTTTTGAAAAGGAGTTTTAAAGATAAAAGTTATTTTGAATAACTTGATAAAGTTTTGAAATTTAAATAGTTTTATTTGAATTCATGATTTGAAATTGAATTCTAGGTTTGGAAATTATGTTTTAAAAAGGTTATACAAGTTATAAGTGTGTTTATATGGGTTTTAAACCATTTTAAAAATATTAATTTTGGAAATTCGTATTTAACCCAAGTTTTAGACTTGAAGGGTTTTAACTTGTGCAAATGTAATCAGATTTTTCCGAAACGAAAACCTTTATTTTTCAAATATTAATAGCTTTCATATAAAGAAAGGATTTCCTATTTGTATTGAAAGGATTTCAATTTTGAAATGAAATTGTTTTGAAAGCTAAAAATGAATCTTTGTGAAAGATTGTTGAACCTTGTTTTGAAATTGAAGAGGATCTAAAAGGTGTATCTTTGGTATAAAAGATTTGAAATGAAAATTGTTTCTGAAAGATGTGAATCTTTGGAAATGATTTTGAAAGCTATGAATTGAATCTTTGATTTAAAGATTGGATGAGTTAATCCAATTTGAAAGGGAAATTGTTTAGATAGGCTATGAATTAATTTTTGTGAAAGATTGGTGAACTTTGTGAAGTGAATCATTTTGTTTAAAGATTTGAAAATGGTAATTTGTTTAAACCACTTGAAGAATGGTTTTTGGGTTTTAAGTTGTGACTTAACTAAGATCCCATATATCCATATTTTATAAATATTGCGCTCATTATCCAATTTAGCCGCGAGAGGGCTTGTCATATAACCCATTTCGAATAATGATACGACGTTATGCATAGCATTTGAAGATCGGTGGTGAAGACCGGATATTTTCGAAAGCCAAAGGATAACTCATCGAATGCCTCTGCACCGGCTGATCCCACCCTTTGTGATGGGGAGTTCGGTTGTGATTAGGGATTATCCGGATTTGCAAGGGCTTCTTTGTGAAGTGCCTTCGGTTCTGTTCGAACCTAGAACAGACTTGTAAGGATATGTGTCTGACATTACACTTTGAGATGTAAAGCTGGTTTCTATCAAATACATTTCTATTGGTGGTGGAGAATTCATTCTCTTAGCTTAACACCCTTCTCTGAGATGTACGAGCTCAGAGGTTATGTAGTTGATGGTTACTAGTGGTACATTCCCATGTTGGTAATGTGGCATACAAAGTGCTGCTGATCATTTTTCGATCGAAGCATGACTTTTGTGTAAAGCATAGCTTTGTGGACGAGCCTGCATCAGGACCTCACAACCCGAAAATGGTCGAAGTAGGAAGAATCCAGCAAGGTTATTTAGGTGTCGCTCCCCTAGGGTATGTCCATTTCTTCTGGATAAAGGTGGTATCATGGTATGGAGCCCATATATTTAATCTATGTGGTTACTACAAATACATTGCTTTGTAGTTGTTGGTATCGAGCGCTCGGATAAAGGTTGGTTATGACCGGGGATGGCATACTTGTAGGTGTTACTTTCGGACAGGGGTAACCCGGCCTTGTGTTGGCAGAGATCCGGGTAGGTTCTCGAGACGTCCATCCAGAGGCATACCCATGTGGCAATAGGAAGTTCCTTAGCTTGACTATTTGTTGGAAATCCAATCATCAATACGCGCCCTGTACGGTTTTAGTTGTAGAACTTGCCATCTAATATGGTAGCTATAGTTGGCATACTATAATGGTACGTATGCTGGCTAAGATTAATATTACACTTGCAAATGTTTTCCATTATGCACTAATAATAATATCAAAAGGATTTTGCGTATCAAACATGTTTGACTATCATAAGGAGAAATCTACCCCAAGTGTGCGATTGCATTGTGTGTGTGCCGGGAGGCCTTATGGCAGTTTCATTTTCCAAAAAGCATTACGGGTTTCTTTTAAATTCTTTTTGTTTGTTATTTAAAAGATAAAACTTTTTTTGTTTGCTCATATGAATCTCATGACTGACCTGGAGTTTATTGTTCCTTATCTAAACTCTGGGTGCCCACAATTTTCTACACGGGCAGTCTAGAGTTAGATTTTCAGACGATCAGCTAGTATATGTAGATTCAATATCCTTCGAAGTTTTTGGTTTCGCAATAGCGTTGTGGATCGCATTTTGCTCAAGTCAGCTTGATGATGGTTCAAGCTTGGAGCATTGGAGCTTTGGCATTGTAGACTCAGTTTGTTGGATTCCCGCTTTTTCACTTGAAAGACTCTATTGATGATCATCTTTCCGTTGTCGATGGTCGCAAAGTCTAGACCATCCTTGTTTTTGTTATCATATTCCACTATTGTATATTTATCTCTGATATTGTTGGAATTCATATTGTATCGGATATTGTATTTGTAGCATCCCAAAAATATATTAATTTAAATTGGTAATATATTTAAACTTTTAGGAATTTAAT
Organism: Allium cepa; assembly: GCA_030765085.1. Lineage (NCBI taxonomy): Eukaryota > Viridiplantae > Streptophyta > Magnoliopsida > Asparagales > Amaryllidaceae > Allium > Allium cepa. Next base: position 563,942,630 of record CM060938.1, read on the forward strand.
TCGAAAATAAATTGAAAAGTCTCAAACAAATAAAATAAGTGATAATTTGTATGAATAAAATTCCAATTTCTTTTGAGTTTAAAATTTTGAAATAATAAATGTTTTAAAAAAAATCATTTGCATTTAAATTATATATATATATAATTCATATATGAGTAGATTGGAATGTATATGTTGAATTTGAATTTAAGTTGTACAAGTATATGTATGAGTATATAAATGGACATAAGTGGATTTTTATTCAAGTTTGAGTTGGAATTTGAATTTAAATTTAAAATAAATGTTTTAGAAAAATAATTGGCATTTGAAATCATAAATATGTAATTTATATAATGTAAGATTGGTTAAAACATTCTTCTTTTAACATTGTATATATACAAATGAATAAGGGGTATAATTATTAATAAAGTGAATTTGATATAAAATTTACTTAAAAATTCTTTTGTCTTTGTAAAAATACAAGTGTTAAACATGCATGAGGGAGATGATGTAAAATAAACAAGTGTAGAGATCTCATGATTGATTTTAACAAGTGGCATTCAATTTAGTTGATTGAAAAAAAAACTTAAAATCATAAAAAAAATTCAGCTTCACTTTTCCAATTATTTAACCTCTCAAATTTCTGAAAGAAAAGTAAAAAGGTCTTGAGCATTTCAAACTTCAACACCCAAAGAAAAAATAAGAAAAAAGCTGCAACTTTTTCTTGGATTCAAAGTAAAAAAAACCGAGACTCTTCTCCAACATTAAAGAAGTAGTTTTAATTCCATCTCTCAGGTAAGATTTAAACTTCATAGTTAAGTGAATTTGTAATCTCAAAATCAAGTTTTAACACAAAACTTTCAAACTGCAAATTAGTATAATCAATGCTCCAGTTTTGGCCAGAAAACAGAGATGGATTCTGTAAAATAAATTAAGGCAAGTGAACTCTTTTTATAAGTTTGAATTTGAATTTGTTAATCGGTAATAAAGCAAGAATTAAGCAATTGTATTTATCAGCTGCAGGAAAAAAAATCAGGTTTCAAAGATTAAGCTAGTTTCTGGATTTCAAGCTACAGACCTTATTCTCTGTTGCATAAGAAATCAAACTGTAAGTCAACTGAATATTGTGTTTCATTGATGAATTAAGTATACAAATACAACAAGGATTAAGCAAAGATTTGTATTAACAAACTTTGCAGATTAAACTTCAAATCAAAGTAGAAAAATCCAGGCTTCCATCTTTATTCTAAAACAGTCCGAAGCTTTCTGTTCAAAACTGTGGTAGGTGAGTGAACTTGTTGTTGTATGCATCCCTGAATGATGTTGAAAACTTTTGCATGAGAATAACATGAGTGTGCATGTGTATATTTGTTTGGGCATGTTCTTCCATCCCTGTTCTTCTGAGCTTCTGGTTTACAGAGTAAACCCATGCTTGAATTCAAATCTCCCTCTCTCTCTCTCTCTCTATTTTCTTCTGGAATTGAATCGTAAGCAAACAAAGTGTTTGTTTTAAACATGCATTATGTTTTAATAACAAATCAGAGCAAGGCAATATAGTTTTTTTTTCCTGGAAATTGTGAAAACGCGGCCACCATTCAAATTAGGCAAGAATTCGAATATCATAAATTTAAATTTCAGTAATGCTATCTGAATCGACATTGAAAATAACGAATTTTGGAAGTTAAATCTAAATTTTTAATATAGTTTTCAGTGAGAAATTTTAACTTGATTAGAAAATTTGATTTTGTAAAATTCTGATGAACTACGTGTTTGTGGGCCTCGAGATCATCGCCGCAGCTAGCTTGAGGGTTTGTAATCCTCAGAAAAATATAGGTTGAATTTATAAATCATAATATTGTTGGTTCAAGATCGAATTAGGGTTGAAAACCCATATCTGCTCGCAATTGAAAATGGTCGTGCTGCATTGCTGTTGGGTGATCGAAACCTCCGGCACCGGTGCCAATCGTGGCATCGAACATTGGCGAAACTTCAGGTACGATGCCGCAACCTCTGATGGTCAGTGGAGGGAAGACGTGGCTTTTTAGGTGATCAGTATTTTTGTTCTAGTTGGGTTCAGGTTCAAATTTTGATCTCTTCGTTAAATTGGTTTTCTGGGAGTTAGGGTGGTGCGTGGAGATCACCGTCGTCACGTCGACGGCAGGAGCACCGATCGTAGCCTACCAGAGGGTTTGTGCATTTGCACAACGACGAAATTGGTGTCGGGGGCAATGGTTGGGGAAGAAGCCTCGGACTCGAAGCGGCAGTAGTAAAATTCGAATGTTAGCTCGAGTTATAGCTCGAAGGAATTTACGTATGCGTCGAGTAGATTTAAAACTTAAATAAATTTTAGTGCAAAATTTTTTGTCACGGGTAAATCTTGGTAAAACTCAAAGTAATGAACATTTTCGCTCGGGGATGACTCTAGACAGCCTCGGGTGGACGTTGAAAACAGCAAATTCCAGTTTTAAATTTTTTGAAACATAAGTTTAAATGATTCCTAAATTCATTCCTTATAAAATGAAGATTGTTTGTTAACGGAATGTGAAGTTAATGGTATTGGAATAATTATTTGAAATTGATTAAGTTCAAAGAAATTTCAAATTTATATTTTTAAAGTAAAATTGTTTTAAATTAAATTTAATAAAATAATTAAGAAGTAAATCAAATATTCAAATTGTTAACTTAAAAACAAAATTATTTATAATGATTAAATAATTGATGATTTGTAATTACTTTATAATCAATTAATTAAAGAATAATTAATTAATAAAGGTATTTAAAATTTAATTAATTAACATTTAGGAATTAATAAATTTAGGTAATTAATTAAAGAATAATTAATTAATAAAGTTAATTAAGATTTAATTAATTCAAAGTTAAGAATAATTAATAATTGATTTAAAATAATTAATAAAAATAATTATGTGGTTAATTCACTTAAATCACATTCATTGAAGATAATTGACTATTATCAAATGTTGTGTACTGGATTGATATTTCTGTTGTGATTGTGATACTGTGTGATGTGAATTGCTATGTGCTGTGATTTGTGATTTGTTTCTGTATGTATGTGAGAACCCTTTTGCCCGAAAAACGGCATTTAAACTTCGATGCGACAGGGAGTCGGATTTCAGTTAGTTATCCAAAACCCACATCGAACCCTGAATGTAAATCTTTGTGATTGATACATCCACGTGTTTTAAAATTGAGCGCTCACTATTCGAATTATCCGGGAGAGGACCTTTGTGTCATATAACCTATTCCGAATAGTGATACGATGAAGTGAATAGCATTTGAAGATGTGATGAAGACCGGGTGTCTTCGAAAACGATAGGATAACCTACTGAATGTCTCTGCACTGAGTTGCTCCGGTATAGAGATCTCCATATGTGATGGGGAGTCCGATCGGAATTGTGGATACCCGGATTTGCAAGGGCTTCTTCCTTCATTAGACGAAGTGCCTTCGGTTCTGTTCGAACCCAGAACAGACTTGTATGGTTGCGTGTCTGACACTACACTTTGAGATATAAAGCAGATTTCTTTCAAATAAGTATCTGTTGGTGGCGGAGAATTTATTCTCTTAGCTTAACACCCTTCTCTGAGACGTACGAGCTCATAGGTTATGTAGTAGAAGGTTATCAGCGATATACTCCCAATTTGGTAGTGTGGCATGCTAAGTGCTACTGTGTGTTGATGATCATTTGTTGATCATTTATGATCAAAGCATGGCTTTCGTGTAAAGCGTAGCTTTGTGGACGAGACCTCATCGGACCTCACACACCGGAAATGGTCGAAACAGGAAAGATGCGGCAAGGTTATGAGGGTCGCACCCTTTTGGGGTATATCATTTCCTTCTGGAAAAAGGTGGTATCATGGTATTGCGATGTTCTATTTGAAGTTGTTATATATGTATAAAGATACTCTGATGTTGTAATGGATATTATGATGATGTTGTATCTGTGATGTAATGCATGATATTCATTTTGTTTCCACTGCTTTATACTCATCTAATGTTGTTATAAGCTCCATCCGACTGGAGTTCGATGTTTGAATCTTCGGCAGTCGAATACAAGTGAGGTATTTGATGTTAATTTTCGAACATTGGATTTCGGGACGTGACATGTGGTATCAGAGCTAAAGGTTGAGTAAGAACTTTAGCTACAGAGTATAACACATTAGATGGCTCATTAGAAATAGGGTGAAGTATACCCTAGAATGAGTATAACCCGAGACCGAAACCCTAAATTTTCTTAGTCTATTTCTTTTAACTGCTGATATTCCTTAAGATATCTGGTCCATTATCTAAATCAAGCTTTCTTACTAATTACATATAGTAAGAATGAGCGGATGAAGAGGAAGAGCTGGGGGGCGAGGAAATGCCACAACACCTAGCCAAGTTCCCCCAACAGCAGAAGCAGCTTTATCTACTCAGCATCAGCCGAATCTGGCTGATTTATATAACGGTTTCTCAAGGCTTGGTGGTAAATCGTTCACCGGCAAGGAGTCGATTGTTGAGGCCCAAGTATGGATCAGATCATGTGAATGAATCTTTAAAGGGCTAAAGCTGCAAGACGATCATATGCGACTCATAGCTTCTTGGCAACTTCAAGAAGAAGCCTTAGCATGGTGGGAGACAGTCACTGTAGATGAGCCAAAAGACAAGTTTACTTGGAAGAGATTTAAAGAATTATTTGAGAAGCGATATATGCCATCAGCAGGGATTTATCGAATGTACCAGGAATTCATGGACTTAAAGCAAGGTAGTTTGTCATTCAAGGAGTATCTAAACAAATTCAATGAATTGTCTCGTTTCGGTCTAGAATTGGTGAATACACCTTTAAAGAAAAATGAAAGGTTCATTCATGGGATGAATAAGAAATACCACGAAAGGATGACTGGCCACGTCAAAGAATCCTTTTCAGATTTAATTGATATGGGATACAAATATGCTACACTTGATAAACAAGAAGCCCCGGTGGAGAAGGGAAATTCGAGCAATCAAAATTGAAAGAAGAGGAAATTTGGAAGCAAGAAACCATGGCAGGGTAAGGAGAAAAAGAAGAGAAATCAGGGAAGCACGGCAGAGAATGTTACTTCCTTTAATTGCTTAGAAAAGGGCCATTATTCGAGCAGATGTACGAAGCCTAAGAGACAAGTCAACCAATCCGTTCAAGCGAATCCCAGGAAATGTTATTATTGTCAGAAATTGGAACACGAAGTTAAAAACTGCCCAACCATGAAGCAAGCTCAAACAGCCAAGGTGTACACAGTCAAAGACAAACCTGCATCTTCCAAAGCAGAAAAGGGGAAAGGAGTTCTGGAAGGTAATCTCACTATTTATGATAGCATTGTTAGAGTTCTGTTTGACACGGGCGCTACACATAGTTTTATCTCTCAACATGCTATAAATGAATTGAATCTTGAACTTGATTTTTTTGATGAGCCTATATGCGTAAAGAATCCAGTTGGAGGTCCCGCGACCTTTGTCTTCGGTGTAGAGACGTTCCTATCTCCTATTCTTTTTACCAATTCCCTATCGGTCTCTTTGTCCTTGATTTTAACGAGTTTGAAGTCTTACTCGGAATGGATTGGCTAGCAAAATACAAAGCCAAATTGGATTGTAATAATCGATTGATTTCGATTAAAACCAAATTTGGAGATTCCATTGAGATTTCTTGTGAGGACCCTAGTCCTAAAAGAGAAGGGTTGACGTATAATTTGGGTTATCTCGAAACCAGTCTGGAGTCCATACCCATTGTTAGAGATTTTCCATATGTGTTCGAAGAAGTGAAATCCTTACCTCCACATCGAGAAATAGAATTCAGAATTGACCTTGTACCCAATGCTCGTCCTGTCGTTCACGCAAATCACAGGATGGCACCCAGAGAAAGGATTGAATTAGTCAAGCAAACTAATGATTTATTAGATAAAGGGTTAATTCGTCCTAGTGTTTCTGAATGGGGTTCAACCGTCGTGTTTGTTGCTAAATCGGACGGATCTTTGAGATTGTGTGTGGATTACCACGATCTCAATAAGCTGACTCTTAAGAATAAATTTCCTCTACCTAGAATTGATGATCTATTTGATCAATTACACAGCGCTCATTTCTTTTCGAAGATGGATCTAGCCCAGGGTTTCCATAAACTATGAATCGCCGAAGATTGTATATTTGACCGCTTTCAGGGGTCCTAATATATTCTACGAATGGTTAGTCATGCCTTTCAGGCTAACTAATGCTCCAGCATACTTCGTGGACCTTATGACCCGCGTGTTCTAGGAAGTATTGAATAAATTTGTGCTCGTGTTTATTGATGATATTTTGGTCTATTCCAAGACCGAAGAGGAGCATGCCGAGCATCTTAGAATCGTTTTGGTGATATTAAGGAGAAATATTCTGTTCACAAAATTTTTCAAATGCCATTTTTGGGTCAAAGAAGTTAAATTTCTCGGCCATATTGTTAATGAAGAAGAGATTTATGTTGATCCTAGCAAAATTTCCGCTATTCTTGATTGGAGGAAATCCACTACACCAAAAGAAGTTCAAAGCTTTTTGGGTTTAGCAGGTTATTAACAGAAGTTTGTTTGGGACTTTTCTAAGATAGCTAGTCCGTTGACTAAGCTAACAATGAAGAATGCAAGATTCAATTGGACTCCGAAATGTGATGAAGCTTTTCAGGAGTTGAAGAAGAGATTAACCACCGCTCATGTTCTCGCTATTATCAACGGAAACCAGGGATTATCTGTTTATACCGATGCTTGTGGTGAAAGTTTGGGTGCGGTATTAATGCAGAATGGGAAGGTAATTGCCTACGTGAGTAGACAATTACGTCCACATGAAAAAAACTACCCAACCCATGATTTGGAGCCTTTAGCTGTTATCTTCGCTTTGAAAATATGGCGACATTATCTTCTGGGTAAGAATCTTTTCAGCTTTCTTAACAATTTACGAATTTAACTTAACAAATATACTTACTGGACTCTCTTTATTTTTAGGTGAAAAATTTGAATTATTCACCGACCACAAATCTTTGAAATATCTCTTCACCTAGAAAGATTTAAATCTATGGCAACAACGATGGTTAGAATTTCTAGCGTGATATGACCTAGATATTCAATATATGCCTGGAAAAGCCAATGTAGTTGCCGACGCTTTAAGCAGGAGACATGCTATTCTTGCATATCTTGTTGTCACTCCTACTCTCCTTGAGAAGATCGCTAGCAAGCAAATTGAAGACAAGTTTCTTCAGGAAATTCGTAGATGAATATGTCGAGGTTAAGATTCTAGTTTTGCAATTGATGATGATGGAGTTATAAGGATGAAAGACAGGATTTGTGTCCCGGACGTTCCCGAACTAAAACGTGAAGTTTTAGATGATTGTCACAAGTCTAAATTCAGCACCCATCCAGGAGTCAATACAACGTATTGTGATATCAAAAGAACTTTTTGGTGAAAGACAATGAAAAGGGACATATCTATATATGTGAGTCGCTGTGCTACTTGCCAACAAATTAAAAGCGATCAAAAGAAAATGGCGGATTTACTTCATCCTTTAGAGGTACCCAAGTGGAAATGGGACCAAGTATCGATGGATTTCATCGACGGGTTGCCTCGTACTCGGAAAGGCAATGAAGCAATTTGGGTCATTGTGGACCGTTTGATTAAGACAGCCCACTACTTGCCAGTTAAATCTACCCGCACGGCAGCAAGTTTAGCCGAGTTGTATGTGAAAGAAATTGTCCGTCTCCACGATATTCCTAGCAGCATAGTGAGTGATCGTGATTCGATCTTCACTAGTAGATTTTGGGAAGCATTTCAAGACGCATTGGGAACAAAACTGAATTTCAGCACTGCTTAAACCCACAGTCTGATGGGCAGACTGAGAGGATTAACCGAATCTTAGAGCACTTATTGCATGCTTGTATACTTGATTTTGGTGGTTCTAGGGAGGATCATTTGCATCTGGTCGAGTTCTCGTATAACAATAGCTATCAGGCCATTATCGAGATGACTCCTTTTGAAGCTTTATATGGTCGTCCGTGTCCATCACTTGCATGCTGGATCGAGGCAGGTGATAGACTCGTCCTTGGATCGGATATGATTAAAGAAGCCACATAGAAAGTTGATTTTATACGGAAGAAATTGAGGATGACTCAAAGTCGTCAAAAGAGTTATGATGATCGCAGAAGAAGGGATTTGGAATTCCAGATTGGAGACTCTGTCTTTCTCAAAGTATCTCCAATGCGTGGTGTATTAAGGTTTGGAAAGACCGGTAAGCTGGCACCACGGTATATTGGTCCTTTTCCTATTCTGGAGAGGATCACTTCTTTAGCCTATCGAGTGCAGCTTCCTAGCTGGTTATCTGGCGTGCACGATGTTTTCCACATTTCTAACCTTCGGAAGTATTTGCATGATCCGGATAGTATTATTAAAGAAGCTGCTTAGTGAAATCTCGACATCACTCCCAATTTAACATTTAAAAGAGAACCGATAAAGATGTGGATCGTGATGAAAAGCAATTGAGAAATAATATTGTGAAACTGGTTAAAGTACAGTAGAGTGGTGATCCAAAGGACTACACTTGGGAAACCGAAGATAATATGCAGAAATCACATCCCAATTGCAGAGTGGATATCTCGGTTTAAACTGGTAAGCCATTCTTTTACTCTTTCTGAATTCGTACATTCTTGGTTTGTTTTTCACTCTCTTTCAAATTTCAAGGACAGAATTTTATTAAGGGGGGATATCCATAACATCCCAAAAATTTATCAATTTAAATTGGTAATATATTTAAACTTTTGGGAATTTAATTTGAAAATAAATTGAAAAGTCTTAAACAAATAAAATAAGTGATAATTAGTATAAATAAAATTCCAATTTCTTTTGAATTTAAAATTTTGAAATAATAAATGTTTAAAAAATCATTTGCATTTAAATTATATATATATAATGCACATATGAGTAGATTGGATTGTATATGTTGAATTTGAATATAAATTGTACAAGTATATGTATGAGTATATAAATGGACATAAATGGATTTTTATCCAAGTTTTAACTGGAATTTGAATTAAAATTTAAAACAAATGTTTTAGAAAAATAATTTGCATTTGAAATCATAAATGTGGAATTTATATAATGTAATAGATTAGTTAAAGCATTCTTCTTTTAACATTGTATATATACAAATGAATAAGGGGTATAATTATTAATAAGGTGAATTTGATATAAAATTTACTTAAAAATTCTTTTGTCTTTGTAAAAATACAAGTGCTAAACATGCATGAGGGAGATGGTGTAAAAATAAACAAGTATAGAGATCTCATGATTGATTTTAATAAATGGCATTCAATTTAGTTGATTGAAAAAAAATCTTAAAATCATAAAAACTTTTCAGCTTCTCTTTTCTAATTATTTGGCCTCTCAAATTTCTGAAAGAAAACTAAAAAGGTCTTGAGCATTTCAAACTTCAACACCCAAAGAAAAAATAAGAAAAAAAGCTGCAACTTTTTCTTGGATTCAAAGTTAAAAAAAATTGAGACTCTTCTCCAACATTAAAGTAGTAGCTTTAATTCCATCTCTCAGGTAAGTTTTAAACTTCATAGTTAAGTGAATTTGTAACTGCAAAATCAAGTTTTAACACAAAAATTTCAAACTGCAGATTAGTATAATCAATGCTCCAGTTTTGGCCAGAAAACAGAGCTAGATTCTTTGAAATAAATTAAGGCAAGTGAACACTTTTTAAAAGTTTGAATTTGAATTTGTTAATCGGTAATAAAGCAAGAATTAAGAAATTGCATTAATCAGTTGTGGGAAAAAAAATCAGGTTTCAAAGATTAAGTTAGTTTTTGGATTTCAAGCTACAGACCCTATTCTCTGTTGCATAAGAAATCAAATTGTAAATCAATTGAATGTTGTGTGTTATTGATGAGTTAAGTAAACAAATACAACAAGGATTAAGCAAATATCTGTATTAACAAACTTTGCAGATTAAACTTCAAGATCAAAGTAGAAAAATCCAGGTTTCCATCTTTATTCTAAAACAGTCAGGAGCTTTCTGTTCAAAACTGTGTCAGGTGAGCGAACTTCTGTTTAATCCAATTACATGTTGTTGTATGCATCCCTGAATGATGTTGAAAACTTTTGCATGAGAACAAAATGAGTGTGCATGTGTATATTTGTTTGGGCATGTTCTTCCATCCCTCTTCTTCTGGTTTACAGAGTAAACCCATGCTTGAATTCAAATCTCCCACTCTCTGTTTTCTTCTGGAATTGAATTGTAAACAAACAAAGTGTTTGTTTTAAACATGCATTATGTTTTAATAACAAATCAGAGCAACGCAATATAGTTATTTTTCCTGGAAATTGTGAAAACGCAGCCACCATTCAAATTAGGCAAGAATTCGAATATCATAAATTTAAATTTCAGTAATGCTATGTGAATCGACATTGAAAATAATGATTTTTGAAAGTTAAATCTAAATTTTTAATACAATTTTTAGTGAGAAATTCTAACTTGATCAGAAAATTTGATTTTGTAAAATTCTGACGAACTACGTGCTTGTGGGCCTCGAGATCATCGTCGCAGCTAGCTTGAGGGTTTGTAATCCTCAGAAAAATTTAGGTTGAATTTATAAATCATTATATTGTTGGTTTGAGATCGAATTAGGTTTGAAAACCCATATCTGCTCGCAATTAAAAATGGTTGTGCCGCATTGCCGTTGGGTGATCGGAACCTCCGACACCGGTGCAATCGTGGCGTTGAACGTTGGCGAAACTTCAGGCACGATGTCGCGACCTCTGATGATCAGTGGAAGGAAGACGTGGCGTTTTTAGGTGATCAGTATTTTTGTTCTAGTTGGGTTCGGGTTCAAATTTTGATTTCTTCGTTAAATTGGTTTTCTGGGCGTTAGGGTGGTGCGTGGAGATCGACGTCGTGACGTCGACGGCAGGAGCATCGACCATTGTCGGCCAGAGGATTTGTGCATGTGCACAATGACGAAATTGGTGTCATGGGGCAATGGTTGGGGAAGAAGCCTCAGATTCGAAGCGGCAGTAGTAAAATTCGAATGTTAGCTCGAGTTATAGCTCGAAGGAATTTACGTATGTGCCGAGTAGATTTAAAACTTAAACAAATTTTAGTGGAAATTTTTTGTCATGGGTAAATCTTGGTAAAACTCGAATTAATGAACATTTTCGCTCGGGGATGACTCGAGACAGCCTCGGGTGGTCGTTGTAAACAACAAATTCCAATTTTAAAATTTTTTGAAACATAAGTTTAAATGATTCCTAAATTCATTCCTTATAAAATGAAATTGTTTGTTAACAGAATGTGAAGTTAATGGTATTGGAATAATTATTTGAAATTGATTAAGTTCAAAGAAATTTCAAATTTATATTTTTAAAGTAAAATTGTTTTAAATTTAACTTAATGAAATAATTAGGTAAATCAAATATTCAAGTTGTTAACTTAGAAAAAAATTATTTATAATGATTAAATAATGGTTAAATTATGATACTTTATAATTAATTAATTAATTAAAGAATAACTAATTAATGAAGGTAATTAAAATTTAATTAATTGACAATTAAGAATTGATAAATTTTGATAATTAATTAAAGAATAATTAATTAATAAAGTTAATTAAGATTTAATTAATTCATAGTTAAGAATAATTAATCATTGATTAAAAATAATTAATAAAAATAATTATGTGGTTAATTCACTTAAAACACATTCATTGAAGATAATTGACTATTATCAAATGTTGTGTATTGGATTGATATTTCTGTTACAATTGTGATACTATGTGATGTCAATTGCTTTGTGCTGTGATTTTCGATTTGTTTCTGTATGTATGTGAGAACCCTTTTGCCCGCAAAACGGCATTTAAACTTCGATGCGACAGGAAGTCGGATTTCAGTTAGTTATCCGAAACCCACATCGAACCCTGAATGTAAACCTTTATGATTGATACATCCACGTGTTTTAAAATTGAGTGCTCACTATTCGGATTAGCCGGGAGAGGACCTTTTTGTCATATAACCCATTCCGAGTAGTGATACGACTAAATGAATAACATTTGAACATGCCGAGTGTCTTCGAAAACGATAGGATAACCTATCGAATGTCTCTACACCAAGTTGCTCCGGTATAGAGATCTCCACATATGATGGGGAGTCCGATCGGAATTGTGGATACCCGGATTTGCAAGGGCTTCTTCCTTTATTGGACGAAGTGCCTTCGGTTCTGTTCGAACCCGGAACAGACTTGTATGGTTGCGTGTCTGACACTACACTTTGAGATATAAAGCAGATTTCTTTCAAATACATATCTGTTGGTGGTGGAGAATATTCTCCTAGCTTAACACCCTTCTCTGAGACGTACGAGCTCAAAGGTTTTGTAGTTGAAGGTTATCAGCGATATACTCTCGATTTGGTAGTGTGGCATGCTAAGTGCTATTGTGTGTTGATGATCATTTATTGATCATTTATGATCAAAGCATGGCTTTCGTGTAAAGCGTAGCTTTGTGGACGAGACCTCATTGGACCTCACACCCCGGAAATAGTCAAAACAGGAAAGACGGCAAGGTTATGAGGGTCGCACCCTTTAGGGTATGTCATTTCCTTCTGGAACAAAGTGGTATCATGGTATGGAGTCCAGATACTTTACCTATGTGGTTGCTACAATCTCATTTACTTTGTGGTTGTTGCTTTGTGGTAGAGGGCCCTCGGATAAAGGTCGCAAACGACCGGGGAATGGCATAGTCGTGTAGTCGTTACCTAGTTACAGAGGTAACCCGGCCTTGTGTTGGCAGAGAATTAGTTAAGTTCTCGGGACGTCCCTCCAGAGGCGTACTCATGTGGCAGTAGGAAGTTCCTTAGCCTGACCATTTATTGGAAAATCCAAAAAAACAATACGAGCCCTGTACGGTTTTAGTTGTATAACCTACCATGCAGCGTGGTGGTAACCTGTCACAAAACATGGTAGTTATAGTAGGCATACAATAATGGTTATATGCTGGCTAAGATTAATATTATACTTCAAAATGATTTTCTACACTATGCACTAGTAATAATATCAAAGAATTTTTCTCGTATCAAGCATATTTGACTATCATAAGAAGAAATCTCCTCCAATTCTGCGATTGCATTGTGTGTGTCGCGGGAGGTCCTATGGTAGTTTCATTTTCCAAAAAGCATACTGGATTTTCTTTTATAAATCTTATTTATTTAAAAGAAGTTGTTTCTGTTTACTCATATCAGTCCCATGACTGACCCGGAATTTATTGTTTCCTTTCTAAACTCTGGGTGCCCATACTTTCCACATGGGTAGCCTAGTAGCAGGTTTTCCGTGTTTTGGTGTTAGCTGGATTTTGGAAGTCTTTTGGTTTGGAGGCTATCGGTTTTTGGAGGCTTTTGTCTTAGAGATATTTTGGAAGCTTTTGGATCTCAAGGTGCTTAGTTTTGAAAGTTCGCTATCACTTTATTTCCATGAAGACTTTTCGGCATATAATCACTTGTTGTTCTATTGCAATGTTCTATTTGAAGTTATGATATATGTATAAAGATACTCTGATGTTGTAATGGATATTATGATGATGTTGTATCTGTGATGTAATGCATGATATTCATTTTGTTTCCGCTGTTTTATACTCATCTAATGTTGTTATAAGCTCCATCCGACTGGAGTTCGATGTTTTAATCTTCGGCGGTCGAATACAAGTGAGGTATTTGATATCAATTTTCGAACATTGGATTTCGGGACGTGACAGTATTCATTGTGGTATCAATGATATATTCATTTCCTTCCGTCGTGTTGTTGTACTTAATGTGTTATAAGCTCCGGCGAATCGGATTTTTACGGTTGAATCTGCGGCATTCGAATACGAGTGAAGTATGAATGTCGATTTTCAAACGTGAAAATCCAGGTCGCCACATATATTTTAAATAAAATAAAAAGGAGTTGCTTGAAGGTGTGTGTATATATATATATAGACACATATAGCCAAAGCCTATTTAAACAAAACCCAAACCTTATTCCCCTGATTTATTTCCAACCCTACAACCCAAAAGGAGATCCATGATAAAAAGAAATCGAATCAAATGAAGTTGCGTTTGTAACGACTTGGTATTTCGAACCATTCAAATCGACAATCATTCACTTATGTCAAACTTGAATTGCTCAAAACAATGGATTGTTAACTTTTATTTGGAAAAACTTTGCATACAGTAAATAAATCAATCGCAAATTCACAGACATAGAGTAATATATCAATAAACAATGAAATAGATAATAGTAGTTCATAAAGCTACTACAGAACAACAAAGTTAAAACCAAAATACAACAGAAATATTGAATACATAGAAGTCTTAATACAAAGACAAATGACAAAATCTGAATATAAACAACTTGAGACTATTAAATAAACGTAAGATGAATAGGTATAGATGGATCTCCAAGCAAAGCTCCAAACTCTAAAGGTGAGTCTCAAATGTTGTGACACTTAGTCTGACCCAAGCATAAAGCAAAACACAAAACACTCGAGTCTGGATTAACATTCTTATACAAGTAAATCAACTCAAGTGAAATGTCAACCAAAATAAAATATAACTTAAAGGATGTTTGGGATACCCATCCACTAAGGATTCATTAAACTGTCTACATACATAGTAAAATGCACTGCATATATAATGTCTAGAGTAAAGTAAACTATTAAAATCGCATTAAGGCGTTACCATATCCCTCTTAACACATTTTATATAAATGTCGTAGTCTATACAGTACTGTAAACTCCACCAAACCAGTGGACTATCAGCGAGCATTCCATTGGTACGACACAACCAAAGTCGTAGAAGGCACGATAAGGCATGCGAGGCAATGCCTTTAGGGTAGGATACTACCGTTTTGGGGATACAGACTGGTGGTAACGCATTGCAGCTACTACCGCCCAACTCGATCAGATACTACTGGTGGTGTCCGATCAGATGAGCGACCTTACTTGTTCCGGCATGGCTCCTGTTTTAGCCACATTAAGCTGACTCACAGGAGTCAGGGCTGTGTTAATACCTCATATAGAATCGTCACTATACCATCCCACTTCGCTCTGGAATCTCCACCACGTACACAGTTGTTAAAGTGGTTTTCAGTATTGGAAGAGTATGATAATATCCGATCCCAGTCTCTTTAAGAACCAAATGCTTATTTCACACCGTAGCCATTTTATAAAATCAATTTTATAATCATTTTAAATAGTTCATACTTCGTATCAAAATATCATATATATTTCAAAACTTATATCATTTTCGAAATCATATCACTTTTGAAATCTTATTCACTTTATATTGAAATTCACTTTAAAAAAATCATAATCACAAATAGTTTAAACCATCATATCAAAATATTCCCATTTAAATCCATAAAATTTAAATCATAATAGTTCCAAGTTAAACAGTTTAAATGTTGAAAATAGTTTATATATTGAAATAATTATACATTAAAATAGTTTATATTTAAAATAGGTTATAGATTATAGTTTCCATTTTAAAAATAGTTATATATATATATATATATATATATTAAAAATAGTTCCAAATTAGAATTGTTTCTTTCAATTTTACAAATAAATTTAAATCAATTTTAGTTCCAAAATTCAATTTAAATTAGTCTCAGTTCCACAATTTCAATTAAAGGTTAAAGGCTTAATTCAAATTCACATTAAAACCCTATTCAATTTATATCGATTTCAAATCTAGGTCTGAACTACAAATTTAAACCACTTTCGAAATAGGTTTCAAATTTTATAATTCAATAGTTTACAATAATTTAATTTTATAAATTTCATTTGTATTTCAAAAATCAACTTTAACTTTATTTAAATTTGAAATATTCACTTAATCATTTCTAATAAAATTTATATCAAATCTCAATTAAAAATTTAAATAAAATAAAAAACTAAATATCTAACTTTAGTGATATTTAATTCAAAAATCATTCACCTAATCCCTTTCATAATCGTTTAAACAAAACTCAATTACACATTTAAACCAAACCAAATATTCAATTTCAATTTATTTAAATTCGAAAATATTCATTTAGTTGCTTTTAATCATAACCAAGTTATCAAGTTATAAATTTCATATCTTTAAAATCTCAAAATAAATAAGTCCATGTCAATTCTTATTTAAATTCAATTCGTATCAAATTTAATTACAAATCAATTTTAATTTATCCTTCCAACCTTAATTTTTCAAAGTTATTACGAAACCTATTTTCAAAATACTAATATAAATTTAAATAAATATTAAATATGTAATTTACATACATATATACTAATTAAATTAAAATCTTATTAAATATTATTATTTTAATTATTACTAAATTAAATTTTATTTTTAAATATATTTAACATTAAATCTTATTTTATACATCTAAAAATAATAAAATTATAAGTAAAATCTTATAATTTATATTTTCAAAACTATCTTATAAATTTAAAATTTCCAGATATATAATTTTAAAATCTATTTTTTCACATACATAAAATATATATATATATATATATATATATATATATATTATATTTTAAAAATCAGTATTTACTAAAACCCAAATATTTTCTTTCAAAACCTTGGAAATCATTTTTCAAAAATAGACCAATGTTGTTCGTATATAGTTTTCTATCCTATGCTCAAGTGATACAGATATTATAATTTCAATCCGCAATTTAATATTTTACGGCTATTTATCATTTCAACCCACAATTCCAACATTCAAATTTGATGAAAATTGCTTGGTTTATCATTTCAACCCATTATGATTTTCTTCTAATCATCAGATCGTTCGGGTATGTACTATTTCAACCCATAGAAAATTTCTAAGCTAACAAGGAACTTGCAGAGTGAGAATAAATATGATAATAATATAACAGATCAACAACAGGCATATATCGTCAACAACAAATTTAAATATAATATATACAACAGTGTTATGGTATCATATGTCATAGATGAACAATTGCAGATAATGGCATATCGTATTTAATAATTAAATAACTAACAATTCAAATTTAACAGCATATTTCAATCGTCATTTCATGTGAACTAGATTTACTTAATACAAGAATGTTAATCGTGAGTTATTTCTCACCTTTCGAGAAATAACAAGAACAGGATGCGACGAATCCAAGCACAAATTCCAAAGTAGAGCAAGGTGGACACAAGATCGATGAAAAAAAATATATAATTTTTTAATCAATATATGTAATATATATAAGAATGTTTGAAATCTAGAGTTCAAATTTAAACAATATTAAAACATATCTTTATATATATTTTAAAACTAATATTTAAGTTACACACATATAAAAATGAAATCTTTATATATATTGTTTCAAAAATCCTTATTTCTTTAACACATTTATTTAAAAATCGAAGTATGTGTGTGTGTATATATGCATATATATATATATATATATATATATATATATATTATAAGAAGAGAATGCTAGCAGAGATAGATCAAAATAAAACATGAATGTAGTATATATATACAAACTTTATATATATAAAAGATAAATTGATACGCATGTGTAGGTAAAAAGTATATATATACAAATTAACTTTATATATATAAGCGGGTAAAAGTATATATACAAAATATATATATATAAGTAGGTAAAAATTATACATATATACAAACTATATATTAGCAGGTAAAAGTATACGTACATACACTTTATATATTTCATTTAGAGAACGTGCAAGAAACCGATATAGAGAGAGAGGAGCATGGGTGGAACAAATAGGCGGAGTTCGCTGGCTGTTCGGCAAAGAAGGATGAGCTTCTGGTGAGGGTAGTTGTGGCAAATCTGTTGAGATGATGGGGCATTCAAGTGGGAAGGTGGCAAGGCTGGGTTTGCGTGAGTTCAGCGATCTAGGGTGGCAGTGGGAGATGCGAGCTGTGGGAGATGGGTGGTAAGATTTTGCGGAGGGTGGTGACTGGTTTGAAACGGTGGAGGTTTGCAAATGAGAGAGAAAGAAGGGAATGGCATGTTAGGTCAGACGATGGTTGTGATGTGGGTTAGTGGCCAGTTGATGTGGTGTAAGGTTTTGGCGTAGAGGTGCTTGCTTGGGAGAGAGAGAGAGTCAGGGGACGTGAGGCTTGGGTGATGGTTTGTAGAAGGCTATTGCATGAAGGGAATTTTGACGTGTTGTATTCGCGTGAAGAGGAGGAATGGAAGGCACGCACGCAAGTCAAGGAAAGGTGATCTCTGACATGTGGGTTCTGGTGGCACTGGGCAGGCTGCTTGTTCATGGTGGCGGAGGGTGGTCATCTTGGGGCCTGGTCGACGTGGAGGTTGGTGCTGAGGTGGGGATATTCATTGAGGTTTCTGTGCAAGGCGAAGATCTATGTAATTGTACGCTTTGTATATATATAACCGCTTAATACATACGTGTGTGTGTGTATATATATATATTATAGAATTGAAAGTTTAGAAACAAGAATGGAGAGTAGTGAACGAAGGTGGAATGAACCATAAATGAAAAAATAAACCACAGGAATATATTAAGCCAATGAATAACAAAAGTCAAAAACTAAAAACATTAATTTCTGGTGTGTATTGATTACACGGTTGATACGTGAAGGGATACAAGAAAACCAAGAGGTTCAAAACGGAAACTGGTACAATTAATCTTTTCGCCAATTTCGCCATGTACCAAGCGCCGAATGCACAAATTAATATACTACGAAGATCAGCACGACGAGACGAACAAAATGGTACATAGATATCAGTGATACGACGTCGATATTCGCTGCAAAATGTTGCTAAATCGTAGAAAATAAGATAAACAGAGCTAGAGCAGTCCAAATTTGACGAAATGAAATATGAAGTCACACTCAAAAATGGTTCACATTTTTATTATATAAAAAATTTAGATTTTGAAAACATTTAATTTCCATCAAATTTCAAATGATTTATATTGAAATTTGAAAATTACACAACAGACTTTACTTTCAAATTCTTTGATGAAAATCTACCATTCGCTATGTTGAAATAGACGCATTCCAAATATCAAATTTTCAATTCAAAAATTTATTATTTATTTTCATGAAAAAATTAATTAATTACGGTATTAAAAATCGTTAAAATTATTGGGTCATTGCACTATCCCTCACTCAAAACATTTGGTCCACGAAATGGAACGAGGTTGGAGAAAAGAAGAAACGGAAAGTAAGGATAGATTCAAAATATAAAATACAATAATTAATTCAAAACCGCATAAATTTTCAATTTTTTGAACATCTTATTACTTACATAATATTGTATATTATTCAATTCCATATTCTTACTACATTCAAACTTTTCCAGGAAAGTTTTATTGATGCAAAAGAATGAAATTAAGCACTATACAAATTTACCATGTATTTACAGCATTTCTATTAAGCAAGATTTAGTTTGAACATTTCTATTACTTAAGTTTCTCTTGTATAATCCTTAATTATATTCACATAAACATTTTAAATTTTTAAATATTTCCAGTAAGTTATATATGTTTAAAAAATGCAATTGAGTATTATACAAATTAATTTTTTATCCTAATTCAACTATTTCAAGTTTTTCAATTCCATTCTCATTTAAACACTCCAATTATTCAAAAAAAATTGCTTCTTTTCAATAATTGAAAACCATTACTTAATATAAAACTTGAAAGTTAAATTTCTGATTTCACTTCAAACCATTTTGAATTAAACATACATATATATATATATATTATACATCAAATCATACACAAGAAATTCAAATCAAATCCATTTTCCAAAACAAAAGTGTAACAAAGCTACTAAGTGGTCTCTCTACTTTGAGACTTGAAAATGAATTTCGATGATGTTGCGGTCATCACCGAAATTATTTTTCAGTGACAAAAAGGAGAGTAAGAACTTACTTTCTAAAATTCTTGGAAACAATTTTCGTTCGAAAGTACTTTCAAATGATATATTTTCTTAAAACTTTGAAAACCAATGAAAAGCATCAGTAATTTATTTCTCAAATCCATATTTTAAATTCATTTCATTTGCAAATTAGATTTATAAACCATGCTTTAAAGAAAATTCATCTCCTTAATATACAAGAATAGTTAATGGTTTAGGAAAGTTAACAAATAATAAATGATAATCTAGTATTATCATGTCTAAAAACCAATCCATTTAACTATCTCAATTAAAAAAATTATAATTTTATATATAAAATATAATCATGCATAAAATTATTTACCAGCTTCGAAAACAATATTGTATCAGTTTGCTCTGTTCAAGTGTTTTGAAATTCCTATCGATAGAGTTGGTCAGACGAATCAATTGAGACCCAAAATTCGAACTTAACAACTCAAACAACACAATACAAAACAATTTTATATTATTACAAATACGTTCTCTCATAGGATGATTCAAGAATGGGTTTTAGAACAAGGATAGAGATTTTAATTTAGAGGAACCATAATCAAAGAGAATTCTAACAAAGAAGATGGCTCGAAAGGAAAATAAGATAATTAAATTACAAAAGAGGAAAGATGGATAGACTCATGCTAATCGCGGCGACCTTATTCGGGTCAACTGAGACTTAGAAAGACGAGAACATCATCTATGGAAACCAGGTCAAACTGGCCGAGAACATCGCAGAAAACGCTATTCATAAGGTCGATGAAGAAGGCAGGAGCATTGGTTAATCCAAAAAGCATGACTAACCATTCATAGAACTATTCGTCCTGGAGGAGGGATACAGGTCGAGCTCCAAGAATAAGATCAATGTGGAGTTTAATTTCTCGCTTGAAAGAGAGAGAAATGACTTCACCAAAGACATCAGGGAAGAGTTGGACGACGGGGGTGGAGTCAAAATCACTAGGCTGAGAATCAAGTGAAAAGATAAAACTGCCTGCAAAATCCTAAGGCAATCGACATTCGATTAGAAGTGAATAACCTTGGTATCTACTAGAGAAAAGGTTCAGGCTTTACAAGAAATAACAGCATCAAAACGGGGGACATAGAAATCTTCGGTAAATCGACGCCTGTTGTAAAGGAGTTTCACACATTACAAATCATTCTAAGGTTGACGGGAACGCTGATGGGATTAGTCAGACAAAAGGATGAAGTTGCCAATTTAGGTTGCAAGATGTGTTCAAACTTATTATGGAGATCAATACAAATAGAGCTATAGGATGCTCCGGTATTAACAAAAATATGAACAGGAAAAGACACAAATGGATTTCAGAACAAAGTGAAAGTTTAGAACAAGGAGATAGTTCCAAAGTTCAAAAGAAATCCTAATCTAGGAGGATCCTAACAAAGAATTTTAAGCTCGAACGAATATGATTCTATAATTAATTTTGCTCATTCTAGGGTATCACTACCCTATCTCTAATGAGCTTTCACCCCATAAGCTAAGTTTTGCCTAAACTAGAGCTCTGATACCAACTATAATGATCTGGTATTTTGAACCATTCAAATTGACATCCATACACTCATGTCGGACTTGAATTGCTCAAAAAAACATATTGTTAATTTGTATTTAGCAAAACTTAACATATACAGTAAATAAATCAATTGAAGAATCACAGATATAGAGTAATATAACAATAAACATCAGAATAGATAAATAGTAGTTCATGAAGCTACTATAGAACATCGGAGTTAAAAAAATACAACAGAAATCTCGAATACATAGAAGTTTCAATACATAGTCAAATGACAAAATCTAAATACAAACAACTTAGGACAACTAAATAACAGTAAGCTGAATAGATATAGATGGATCTCCAAGCGAAGCTCCAAACTCCAAATGTGAGTATCAAATGTTATGACACTCAGTCTGACCCGAGCATAAAGCAAAACACAAAACACTCGAGTCAGGATTAACATTCTTATACAAGTAAATCAACTCAAGTGAAATGTCAACTAAAATAAAATATAGCTTAAAGGATATTTCGGATACCCATCCTCCGAGGATCCATTAAACTATCTACAAACAAAGTACGGTACGCTACATATATAAAGTCTGGAGTAAAATAAACTATTAAAATAGCGTTAAGGCGTTACTCATATCCCCCTTAACACATTTTATATAAATTTCATAGTCTATACAGTACTGTAAACTCCACCAAACAGATGGGCTATAAGGGAGTACTCCATAGGTACGACACAAACCAAACATGTAGAAGGCACGATAAGGCATGTGATAAGGCACACGAGGCAATGCTCAGGGTAGGATGCTATCGTTTTTTAGATCCAAACTGATGTTAATGCATAGTAACTACTGCCGCTCACCTCAAGATACACTCTCAAATTAACGGTGCAACCAATCAAATCACAAAGTAATAGAATGGTATCGAAGAAATGTGTCCGATCGGAGGAGAGACCTCACTTGGCCCGGCATGGCTCCTATTTTAGCCACATCAATCTGACTCACGAGAGTTAGGGCTGTGTTAATACCTCATATAGAATCATTGCTAAATCATCCTACTTCGTTCTGGAATCTCCACCACGTACATAGTTGTTAATGTGACGACCCGGATCCCAATGTCCGAAACTCGACATCCAATACATCACAAGTATTCGAATGCCAAAGATTCAAATGTCGAAGTCTGGTTCGCTGGAGCTTATAACACATTAGATGATAACAACACAACGGAAAAAAAATGATAACTTCATTGATATACAACATGGATACAACGTTGATACAAGATTCATTACAATAAATGAACACCAACATCAGAGCACAATATCTATGATACAACAACAGAACAATGACATAACAACGGAACAACAACAAGGTCTTCAAAAGAATCCAACATACTGCGACTTCAATCCAAAAGCTCCAAAGCTCCGAAGACTTTCAAATCCAAAAGGCTTCAAAAACCAAAAGCTTCCAAAGACTTCAAGGACTTCCAAAAACTTCATCTACTATCTTAACTAGCTCCAGAACACGGATAACCTGATACTAGGCTGCCTGTGGGGAAAATTATGGTCACCCAGAGTTTAGAAGGGGAACAATAAACTCCAGGTCAGTCATGAGACTGGTATGAGTAAACATAAAATAGTTGTTTGTATAAAAATAAACTACACAAAGAAATCCGTTCATGCTTTTTGTAAATGAAACTACCATAAGGTCTCCCGGCACACACATAATGCAATCGCACACTTGGGAAAGGTTTCTCCTTATGATAGTCAAACATGCTTGATACGCGAAAATCCTTTCTATATTATTATTAGTGCATAGTGTAAAAAACATTTCGGAAGTATAATATTAATCTTAACCAGCATACGTACCATTATAGCATGCCTACTATAGCTACCATGTTAGATGGAAGGTTCTACAACTAAAACCTACAGGGCTCGTATTGAGTGATTGGATTTCCAACAAATGGCGAAGGCTAAGGAGCTTCCTTTTCGAATGGGTAAGCCTTTGTAGGGACGTCTCGAGAACCTAACCGGATCTCTGCCAACACAAGGCTGGGTTACCTCTGTAACAAGTAACTAACTGTCACGAGTATGCCATCCCTCGGTCGTAACCGACCTTTATCCGGGGCCCCAACAAGACCAACAACCACATAAGTTAAATATCTAGGCTCCATACTAGAATACCACTTTTTATTCAAAAGAAAATGCACATACCCTTAGGGGCGCGACCCCATAACCTTGTCGCATCCTCCCTGTTTCGACCATTTCCAGGGAGTGAGGTTTGATGAAGTCTAATCCCACAAAGCTACGATTTTCACAAAAGTCATGCTTCAATCAACCAATGATCAGCACTTAGCATGCCACACTACCAAATTGGGAGTATATCACTAGTGACCATCAAGTACATAACCTCTGAGCTCGTACGTCTCAGAGAATGGTGTTAAGCTAAAAAAATAAATTCTCCGCCACCAAATAGAAATGTATTTGATAGAAACCAGCTTTATATCTCAAAGTGTAATGTCAGACATACATCCATACAAGTCCATCCTAGGTCTGAATGGAACCGAAGGCACTTCGTCCAATTATGGAAGAAGTCCTTGCAAATTCGGATATACACAATCCGGACTGGACTCCCCGTCACATAGGGAAATCTCTATACCGGAGCAACTTGATGCAGAGACAATCAACAGGCAATCCTTTCGTTCTCGAAAATACCTGGTCTTCAACCACCATATTCAAATTCTATCCTATTTTGTCGTATCATTATTTAGAATGGGTTTTATGACTTAATGTCCTCTCCCGGCTTAACCTAATAATGAAAGCTTATTTTAAAAACAAGTGGACATATTCATATCGTAGATAAGTCACAACAAATTTCCATTTTTTTCTTTTAAACAAAAGATTCACCTTTGAGATTCGATGTGGTTTTCGGATAACCATTTGGAATCCGACACCCGGTCGCATTGAAATTCAAACTCCGTTTTAAAGGCCAATTAGTTTAAGTAAACAATTTCAATTCAATTCAGAAGTTCACATTCATACAGTAATATATCACAACTAAAGCCAAAGCAATTCATATCACAGAACATCACATGTCAGAGATATCAATAATTTAAGGCATTCAATATAATCCGATCATCTATAAGCAAGATTAATTAACCATATTATTATGATTATTTAAATTAACTCAAAATAAATTAATTACTTATGAATTACTCACTTAACCCTGCTTAATTAACATTAAGTAATTACAAACCATTTTGATTAATATTGAATTAATTAATCACATAATTACTTTCATTAATTATCCTTTAATTACTGATTAATTATCCTTAATTATTAATTAATTAATCCTTAATCATTAATTAATTATATTTTAATCATCAATTAATTAACCTTAAATCATTATTAAATTAACCTTAAATCATTATTAAATTAACCTTTAATCATTATTTAATTAACCTTAATTATTAATTAATTAATTATTCTTTAATTACTGATTAAGTAATTATCCTTTAAGTAATTATCCTTTAATTACTTTCATTAATTAATTAGTCTTTAAAACATTAATAAATTTAAAGATAAACCATTTATCTTAATTAATTGCTTAATCATCAAAATCTTTATTTAATAAACCTTGGAATTTAATTATCATTAGCACATAAATTAACTTAAGACCTTTAAGTTAATTAAAACATTTTATCTTCTTAATTAACCTCTTAATAGCATTATTAAATCTATTTAATTAACTTAATGAATTAATTATAGATAATGGTCACATAATTAAATAATTTAAACTTGGTTAATTTAAAATAATTTACTTTTAAACTTTTAATTAATCCCAAACTTAAATAAAGCATTAATTATTTAAAAGAAATGAGTTAAGAAAATTGTTTAATTAAAACTTGATTTGTTTTAAAAAAATTAAAACTGTTATTATAACTTCACCGAGACAAACTCAACTGTCACCTTGAGTCAAAAACAAGTCTCCCCGAGTTCTTCCTAGAGCCATCCCATTGTTTTTCTTTGTTTTGATTTTAAGTTTTAAAACCTAACACACACTCAAGAACACCTGATCAGAAACCCGAGCCACCACATTATTTTCCCGAGATCAACTTCGAGGCAACATCATCTCAAATCCATAAGGAAACATAACCCAAACCTACCACCTCGTGCACATGCACATGCGATCTGGCCATCTATAACCAACGCTCCGACCTTCAACACGTTTACGACGACCCATACAAGCATCACGAACACCCAGATCCTTGAAACGACGGCGAACTCAAAATCGAGCAACATGAGTTCAACTAGAAACCAACTGGATCATCCAAATCCTCCTTGACATGTTGCCACTGGTCACCAGAGATCACACGATCATGTCCAAAGCTCCGCCATGGCACGATGGTTCAATTCCACTACCACCGGTTGAGTCTGATCCCTTGACGATGTTTCCACCTAAATCCAGTCGACCAAAATTGGGTCTAAAACCCTAAACCCATATCGTCCGGCCACCATGGTGATTTTAAAAATCATCGAGTATTTTCCCATGAACCCCCATCACTCAGGCTTCCTTCAGCCATGACCACGACCACCCTAACCTCACCGATCACCAGAAAGCACCAAAAGTCCCAAAACCGTTCAACCCAATAATTCTTAATAACCACAACACTAAAAATCACGAATTCTTTATCAAAAATCATGATTTACAAATACAAATCAAGTTATGAAAATGAAACATGAAATTTAAATGGTTGAATTTCTGACTTATTTCGATTAGTACTGTAAATTCCTATTTTTGAAATAGTTACTTAATATAAACACTTGGAACCATTTTTAAAATTAATATCTTGTTGATTGGTACACTTTTTGTTTAAACAACATTAGCTAAAAGAGATTAGAGGAAGAGGCTTTGGATTTTTGACAGGTTTTGAAACCTGTTAATCTGGAACATAGCAAATGTTCTTATACCCAGACATGCACACATCATTTACATGTATATATATACATGCAGGCATACTTATATCTATACCAATACTTTTCACAACATTATCATCATATGAAATCAAAATTTTACCGAATTTTACTCACTTTTGTCTTGAAACAGAGAAATGGAAGTTGTTATAAATTAGAAACTGGGAACTTGTTTCTTGCTTTAGATCTTTGAATTTGATTTGTTTGAGATGATCCTCGCTTTGCTCAAGTTTTGAAGTTGAAATCTTGCTTTGATCTTGAACTGCTTGTTGTTTACTTTGATTCAAGTTTGAAATTTATTTTCTGGTTTGAGTTACCAGGCTTGAGCTCTTTGATTTTGTTTTTGTTTTTGGTTTTGAAATATAAAAGAAAATAGAAAGAGTAGAAGAGGTAGTATATATAGCTTATTTTCCTCTTATTCATTATTTCTAAAAATAAATGAAATTAATGACATTTGTTAATTATGCACGAAAAATTGAGTTACACTTGTAAACACATATGTTAAAACTTTCACCCTTGTTATATTATATGTTATAATACTTACATTTGTGATTTGCATGATAATAATGTCTTTCATATAATTTATATATTACATTATATTTAGTTTATATATATATATATATATATGTTTTATTAATTTATATTCTATTTTTAATTTTAATGAATACATTTTCTTATATTAATATTTATATAATTTCAAAGAAAAATGATTTAAAATTATACATTAATAAAAATCATATATATATGTATATTATTTTTAAATCAATTTATTTCTAAGATATTTATATTTGAATTTCAAATTCAAATTTTCTAATTACAATCTATTCATATATATAAATGAACAAACACATCACTTATTTGTTTTGAAAAAAATATTCAAATTAATTCATAACTAAATCCTAAAAATTATATTATTTATTAAATTCAATTCAATTTAAAAACGGGATCGTTACAGATTCCCCCCTTAAGAAAATTTCATCCTCGAAATTTGAAAGACAGGGAGACAAACAAAGAACATATGAACACATAAAAAGATAGAGAAATGGTTTGCCAGATTAAGCCGAAATATCCACTCTACACTTGGGCTAGGACTTCTGCATGCTTTCCTCTATTTCCCAAGTACAATCATTCGGATCTCCACTCCATTGTACTTTCACCAATTTCACCACTTTATTCCTTAATCGCTTTTCATCTTGATCGATAATCTTCAATGGTTCTCTTTCCACTGCCAAATTGGGTGTGATTTCCAAATCCTGTTGAGCGACCACCTTAATAATATGATCTGTGTCGTGCACATATTTCCGAAGGTGTGAAACAAGAAACACAACATGTATGCCAATAAACCAATTATGTAACTGCACTCGATAAGCCAAAGGACCAATCCTCTCAAGTATAGGAAAAGGATCTATATATCGTGGTGCCAGCTTACCAGTCTTTCCAAATCCCAAAACTCCACGCATCGGAGAAACCTTTAAGAAAACTGAATCTCCAACCTGGAATTCTAAAGTTCTTCTCCTGCGGTCAGCATAACTTTTCTGTCGACTCTGGGAATTTTTCAATTTCTTTCAAATGAAGTCAACCTTCTCGGTAGCTTTTCTTATCATGTCCGGACAAAGAACCAGCCTATCACCCGATTCAATCCAACACGCAGGTGATCTACAAGGATGACCAATACAATGCTTCGAAAGGAGCCATTCTAATACTGGCCTGATAACTATTATTATATGAAAATTCAACCAAATGCAAATGGTCCTCCCATGAACCTCCAAAATCAAAAACACAAGCACGCAAAAGATCTTACAGGATTTGATTTATTCTCTCAGTTTTCCCATCAGACTACGGGTGGTAAGCAGTACTGAAGTTCAACTTGGTTCCTAGTGCGGCTTGAAATGCCTCCCAAATCTGCTAGTGAAGGTCGGGTCACGATCACTAACTATACTACTTGGTATTCCATGGAGTCGAACAATCTCCCTCACATATAATTCTGCCAAACTCGCTGCTGTTTGGGTGGATTTAATTGGGATAAAGTGCGCAATCTTGGTCAGACGATCCACAATAACCCAAATCGCCTCATTATCCTTCCGAGTTCGTGGCAACCCATCTATGAAATTCATAGACACTTGATCCCATTTCCATTAGGTACCTCCAATGGTTGGAGTAAACCTGCCATCTTCATTTGGGTCCTTTGGCCCATTAGCTCTTAACCTGGTAATGAGATAGTGAGAAGGAAGCTTTCTAGTACGTTCATTTTTATCTCCTCTTCTCCTTCTAACTAGAAAAAGGAAAAATGAAACCGAACTCCCTCTATTTTCAGTTTCCAAGCTAAAATCTTCAAATTGCTTCAACAAAATGAGAATTTTATCAAAACTAAAAGGTAATCTGACTCCAAACCTCACTATTTCATCAAAATTATTATTTGTGAAGAGAAGTTTTTCTAAATTACTGTGAATATTGGTTTGCATGTTCTGGAGCTTCTTCATACAGGCTTTTGAAAACCAAATCGAGCTGAAAGCTTCATTCTTGCAACTCTAATCCGAGTATTTTCATCTAATCAGCAAGGTGAGTTGTATAAGCTCACAATCTAGCAAAAAAAAAGTGCCAAAGCTTAAAACCGTGTAAAATTAGCCTCTATCTGTAGTTTTCTGTAGTTGGTTTTTCTCATGTTTATAATCAGTTTCTGTTGCTACTTTGAAACCTTATAACTTGTGATTCCGGCAAAGAAATCATGCCAGATTTCTTATTTTTGGTAGCTTGCATGTTGAACTTCATCTCTGTAAATTTTTGTTGAAAATTATGGTAATTTTCTATGACAAACTCTTGCTGGAAAAGCAGTTCACGACCTGGAAATCAATTGAAAGAAAATAGGTAAGCTAGGTTGACTGCCCCTCTCCTTGGGTCGACCTGCTGTCGACCCAGTGCCTCTTAGGTCGACCAGGCGGTCGACCTTGGGACCAAGGAGGCCGACCTCCTGGTCGACCTGGTTGCAGCCCTTTTTGGCTGCCTTGTTTGCTCGTGTTCGTGTGTTTTCGACTCATTTTCCTGCTTTTTCTTGCAATATTTCAAGTTGTTTTTTAATGCAATTAAAGACCATGATGTTTGTCAATAGGCTAGCCAAATTTTGAAGATTTGAAATTCATATTTTGAATTATCTTGAATTTAAATTCGAATATCTGTTTGAGTGAATTTCCTTGTTTTTATTCATTTTCGAGTATGGTTTTCTCTAAATCTTTTTTGAATGATTTTTAAAGTTAATGGGCATTTCAAAATAATAATTATATAACATTTTAAAGTATTTTCAAGTATTTGTTATTCTGAATATAAGTTAAAATGTTTAAAACCCTTAAACAACTTGGACATTAAAACAGCGTTTTCGATTTCGGTGAGACCGGGATCGGATTTTCAAATTTTGATATCCGAAAACCACATCAATCAAAATTAAACGTTAGGTCGTGAATCCAAGTGAAGATTAAGGTGAAGACTCGAAGTGTAAGAAGTGTTCGTCATTAAAACTCTGAGGGTGATTCCAAGATGAATCTAACGGAGATGGTACTTTCAGGTTCGAGATGGAGATTCGGAGTGCAAGGGATATGGTTGTTAACTATGAGGGTGATTCCAAAATAATTGTAACGAGATAGTGCCTTCGGTTTCGTTCGAACCCGGAACAAACTTGTATGGATTGAATGCTTTCAGAACATCGTCAATGGAGGACGATGAGCATTCCAAGGTAGATGTGTTCTTTAAAGATAATCGTAGCCTCAAGCCTCATCAACCGGGAATGGCTAAAACAGGGGAGATGCAGCAAGGCTAAGTGGGTAGCACCCAAGTAGGATGAGATTTTCCCCTGTCTAGAGGTCCCTTTTTATTTCGACTTAGTGTGTGGTTGGTCGCGCCAACCGCAGGGTTGTCTTGTTCGGGACTATCCTGTAAGGGATGGTTCCGGCCTTGTGTTGCAGGGGATTTAGGGTGGATCATCGGTACTCTAATCTAGACTAGGTACTGTGACGGGTGGTACCCCAATAGCCCTACCATTGTATGGAATCCAATCTCCAATAAGTGCCGTGCGTTTTGATCGTGCCCAACTATGTTGGAACGTGAGATGTAAGCATTCCCGCTATATCTGTATTTTACTTGAAAACCCTAGACACTATTATAATATAACTGGATTTCCTATCAAACGTTTTGGTTATCGTAAGGTAAAAAAAATTCCGTGTTTATGTGCGGGAAGTCTTACGAGATACCTTTTGTTTTCAAAGGTTTTCAAAGTTAAGCAATTTTAACCCGTTTACTCACACCAAATCCATGTCTGATCCAGAGTTTATTTTTTATTTTATTAAACTCTTGGGTACTCAAATTTTTACGAGTAGACATGGGATTCAGGTTAGCTTTGACGAATTCTGGAGGAGATTTGGAGTGGGAGGCTTCAGCGTGTAGACATATTATGGTTCCGTTGTGTTAGTATTTGTGTCTGTATCTCTGAGATGTACTTGAATTGTAATAACTAGACAGGTGTTTATAACTGTCAATTTTGTGACGTATAAGTTGTATAACTCTGATGTATGTAATATCTTATGCGATATATTATATTTCATTCATTCCGCTATGAGTATCTAATGCTGTTGAGTTTTTTCTTTCCTATCTTTTCTTCTTCTATCCCTTCTTTCTTATATCATGATGCGTTTTTCTATGGAATGAAAGGCGGGTCGTGACAAAACTAATACACACACGCATCACCTACATACCTAACATTCATATTAGAACACACATGGACACATGCAGCTCATGTATGTGTGTGTACATTCCAAAAACAATTAAACTAACCAAGTTAGACCGAATAAAAGCAAAGCAGGTAGGAGCAAGATCAAACGACGAAGAAGAAAAAGAAGTATGCATAAAAACATACAAATATAATCAAGGTAGAAGATCAAATCATATATTATATGTATGTATGTGAAGCCATGATTCAGTTACAGTCGCTTACATTAATTTTTCTAACGTAAGTTTGTCAACCTGATAATGCTTGTGTTGAAATAAGTGAAAATCAAAATAGAAAACAAAAGGCAAACTCTATTTAAAAAGAACACTGTAAAACCATCCCCTAGCAAAATGAAAATTCGTAAGCAACAATCGAAGTACCTCGATAAGCGAAAAAGATATTATTTCTTCTTCTGCTCGACTATGAAACAAGCAAAACCCTAGTACACAAAAATAAATCAAATGGATCATTAAACCATTTGCGTTTAACCCTAGGTATTATTAGTTTGAAGCAAACGGGATGAGTAAGAAAAATAAATCGAGTTTTCCTGATTTTGAGATAAAAGTTGAAGAAGGTGGCGATTTTGTTTCTGGGATAGATTTCAGATTTCACGGCCATGAAAGAGGAAAGGGGTTGGTGAACATGTTTGTTTTGTTTCTCGGTTTTAGATTTTCAGGCTTTTCAATTTGGACCAAAAGTGCGAAAAAAAACTGTTTTCAATTCTCTTTGTTAAGCCTATTTTCAAAAATGGCCTTTTTTAGAAATGAATTTTACGAAATGGTAAAGCAAATAAGTTTTCATTATTTTGCAAAATTAAAAACCAAAAATACTTTGAAAATGGGTAACTAAAAAAGCCCTTAGTTTTTATGCATTTTCATTTAATCGTATGCAGAACCTAGAGGAACAAGTCACAATTGACACAGTGCCGATTGTGAAGAAGCAACATGAAGTA
This sequence comes from Allium cepa, assembly GCA_030765085.1. NCBI lineage: Eukaryota > Viridiplantae > Streptophyta > Magnoliopsida > Asparagales > Amaryllidaceae > Allium > Allium cepa. The sequence goes on from CM060938.1 coordinate 563,974,740, forward strand.
AATTTTGGTACATATTATTCAAAACATAATTTTAGCTCTTCTAATATGCCAAATTTTTTCTGCTTGTATTTTGTTGCAGCTATTTCAAATTATTTTTTTGGAGGCCATAACTTGGTAGTGGGTTTTGCACCTTTTAAACCACAGAAGTTACAATCAAAAATTGTTGTGAAGAACAAGCTTTTACAACCGTCCATTTATTTAAAATATATCCGATACTGCATGTTTTCATTTTTCCTTGTAACTCATTATAGAGGTTATTGAAGTTTGATATATTGATTTTTTTTATTATCCGCTGTAATATATTATAGAGGTTTCCCAAATTCAAAATATTGGTTGCTGTAACTAGAATTTTCTCGGAAAATTTATTGTATTTTCTATATACTGCTGCATTTGCATTGATGTGTGCTAACTATGAAGTTACAATATACATGAAGGTGAGTTTAAATATCCTTATAATATATATCACAGTTAATCAACTCCTCTGTTGCTATCTTTATTGCACAATTAAATATGCCTAATGCATTTGGACAATCCAATCTCTTTCATACAGCTAAAAAACTTCCTAACTGCTGTTTATACTAACAGAAACATGTTCAATTGAGAACCATAGCCATTTCTTCTGACATCTATGATTGTAAAATTTATTGTATTCACTAATAATCTTAAACCCCCACCTACCCAAAGAACAAATTATGATGCAACAAAATTTCTGTGAAAAAATCAAGGGATAGTGTATATTATAATCATCAACTACGCAACTATTCTAACAAACTAAACCCCACCCACCTAATATATAATTTTGCAGATAAACGGCACAGAGACCGTCTGTATTATTATTTCTCATATAATAAATCATTAATTGTATATTAGTTTTCCAACTAAAGCACATCACGAGAAAAAATACCTAGGACAAACTTTCAAATAGCATCTCAAAGAACAGATCAATCCCTACATTTCCAATATCTCCAGTCTACTGCTCACCAAATATATTTCTAAATCCTCTAATTCCCAGGTCTCTCTCCGCCAGTTGAAACCCTTGCCCTAAATCTTGGTACTCCTTAATAGCTGCATGTCTCTCCTAGAGTTTAGAGTACCTGTTACTTTTAGTCAATGTTACGCGCATACATAATATTGTATACTAATAATACAAAGCCATAGAAAGAATGACATAAATGACTTACTAATGCTTGATCAGATAGTAAGGATTTATTTGGGTCAAACAAATATGCAAAAGATTCTTGTTTGCACAGCCAACTCTCCCTCGTAATTGCATATACAAATATTAAGTTAACATGGATTAAAAAACCCAAACAATTACTGGTTATGTATTTTATTTCATTAGCTTATATCGTAGTCATGCAGATAGAAATAGATATTATGATGATACAAATGGTCTTGTCTAAGTTCCCTTGTAATTTAAATCATTTTGTGTTGTACATACATATTCATCATGATAGGTAAAACAGTTATAAATATAACCATTGGAAGCAAGAAAAATAACCTAAAATGGAAATGACCATCGAGCTAATATAACATATTTAAGAGAGCATCAAACTTCCATTGAAGTGGCTAACTAACAGACTTGAACCATATAATAAATGGCATCAATTTCTTTGAAGTGGCCACAAGACTAACATAAATCATCTTAAGAAAGGCTTACTTATTTCAATGAAAATGCAATACTGAGATAAATATCAGACAAGAAACGACAGTACACAAATAAATGACATTACTTTCCTATACTCAACTTTTTGCATGAATAAAAGACAATTGGAGTATATTTATAGCTACATGAAATATCACCTGATATAATTGTGCTAGACCAAATTGCTGGATATCCTGAATAATAAGTGTATTGGCATTTTGGATATCAAGCCAACTCTCCACTATATTCGTGCGTGTGACAATATTAATGTCTCCTAAAGAAAAAAAATTCATAGTTTCTTCCAGCTGCTTTGAGTGTTGCTGCATTTATAGATACATAAATTAGAAAAGAATAAAAACTTGTGAATAACATGAGAACGGAAACAAGGGGTAACATGGAAATGTAAATATGGCTGTGTGCATTACAAGTTTTACATTTTACAAATAGTTTTTATACAAATCACGTATATTATGTTATTTTGATGGAACTAAAATTGAAACATTATTTTGACCATAAAAAAATGTGCATATATTTTAGTTCAAATTAGAAATGTATTTTCTTTACATCTAACTTGGTATGTTTTGGGTGTACGAAAATGTATAGGTATATCTTATTTTGAATGCAAACATGTAATTCTCATGCCTAACTTGAAAACTGAAACACAAGAAAGCATTTCATAATTCAAAATCAAGGAATGCTTTAGAGACATTCCAATAATTTGACAGCCTTCCTTTAAAACACTTCAATTTCTATTTCAAAACGTTACTGGAATACAAATTTTCCCTTCAAGCAATGTTGATTTGAGTTTAGTATGTGTTCGGTATAGGGTCCTCGGGAAGGATTTGTTTTCTGCTCACAGATGATCAGGAGTGCTACTACTTTAGCACGCTGGCAACATTCCTAAAGATTTTAGTGTTTTGTTGGTCGATCAGGAGCCGGTTAGACCATTGTCATTGATGGCGCACGACACTAAAAGGCACAAAACAGGCATTACCGACATATTCTTCATGAGTCCTTATTATAATACGCACATTACAAACTAATGAAACTATAATTTAGTTGTACTATGATGATACATCTATTCTGTATAGCATTTTTTATTGGACTGGCAATTAGAACCAAGAACTAAAAATCTGAATTAAACCAAATTTACAAAACTTAATTAATGGGTTCAGATTGGGTTTGGATGATAGAGATATCAAGCTCAATCAAATCCAACCCTACCCGACCTGAAAGATCCCCAAAAAACTTGAAATATGCACTTTAACCAACGTTATTAGCTGACCAATCCCAAAAGAACCAAACATATGGTCGGTAAACCTAGGTTTGGATATAAGCAGTTCAGACCCGACTAAACTGGATCCATCAATCTGGTCTAGGTTAATAGGATCGGGTCTGGTTGCGATCCCTAGCTTTTTTTAATTTTTCAATATATTTATTAAACTACACAGACTATAATTTAAAATGTATATGATAATTTGTTCAAATACAAATGTGTTTAAAAGAAAAGAAATATTTTATCATCATATGATAAATACAAAAACAATTCAAAGTCATATTATATATATAAACTATCTATGCAAGTGAAACGCTTGTTAGTTTTTAAAATTTATTATTTAGTTAGATCTTCACATCATTATATACATAGTCCTAATGTCTCTTAAGACGTGCAATTAAAGAACCATCAAAGCAAGGCTAAAGCGCTTAGCACCCTTTATATGTTATGTCTTCACAACTTACCAATTTCAAATAATGGATTAGCTAAAAGTAATACTACTCGCCATTAGGTTCACCAAATCGGATATTTTTAGCTCTCACTTTAGCATTTTAAACATAAAATGATACAATCTATAAATTCTCATTCAAACCCATGTTAAAACTTATTTTGCTGCATTATGAGATTTAGTCATCTAGAAATATTCTTAAAAAAAGCAGAAGTCAAGGATGTAATTACCCTAAAATATTTGTCAAATCAATTTCTTCTACATAGAATAATGGTAATTTAACAAGAACGTGTCTTTGTGTATCATTGTTGTTTGAAATTGGAACATGATCAGTGAGAAATTCTCACTTAAAAGTTAAAATTACACATATGTACTTGGAAGAAAAAAGCAAAGCAATACACTCATTGTTTATAAAATTTCAATTATATATGCATTATTGTTCAACAAGACTAATCTTCATTCTAAAAAAAAATGGCTAGCCTAATCTATATTTTAACATAACAAACAGTCTTGGGAGCTGCTATATTTAACGTTATATAAATGTTAAGAAAATTGCTTCATGGAATAATAATTTTCAAGCAAAGACTAGATCATTAAAGAGAGAAAAGTGAAAGAGTAGACATCATGATATAATATATAAGCTCAATAGAAAACCTTGACTCCATTGGCCTATTATTCCATAAGAGCTTCAGGAACATCCTCAAAAGAAGCCTCTTTTACATCATAATTTATCCACCGCCACAAAAAGGCTAGCAACCAGCCTAAATTCACTGACTAGGCATGCACAAACGTCGTAGAAACTTTCCCATCTGAGCATCATACCAGAAACCAAAATACACCTAACCACATCTCATCAAACTCATCATCGAGACTAGAACAGTTCCTTAAGCACCACTGCTAACCACCTCCTTCCACAACAAAAGCCAACTGTCTCACCTGAATCTAACACCATCAAATTCACATCCCTTGACCTCCATTGCACCACAAAATCCTGCATTTTTAAATTAGCTAAAAAAATTAGAGAAACGGTTAGATTACCCAAATATGGCGGCTTCAATCAAATGATTATTACCTTTAAACACTGATTCGTCAGATTTCTGAAGATATGGAGTGGCTGATGAAGATCGATGGGTTATGGAAACGTGGAACGCTGGAGAATTCTGAAGCTCAAGAAAGCTAGAGGGTTGCTGATCGCGAGAGATTGCGGTGCGCGAGGAAGGCGGACTTGAAGAGATCAATGGCAAAGTTGTGAAGATTATGAAGATAGAAGAGTTTGATTTTTAATGAAATTTGGGATTAGGGATTTATGAGAGAGAAGGGGATACCATGTTGAGGGACTTGGGAGAAAAGCGTGAACTTTTCCTTTTCCCCGCTCCATACTTTACGTATGTTTAGTAGCAGTATTACAACGAATGATTTTTTAATCCGCACTAGTAGTAGCAGCATTTTAACTAAAACCTCACAATTTGGTGCTACGAAAGATAAAATTTGAAACGACCTGCCTCTTTGGACGTTTTAAACAGACACACATGTCATACTCAAACCATTCAAAGAGCAGATTGTTATGGGATAAATAATAAAAACAGAAATAAATAAAAAAATACAAAATCTCGCAGCGGAATGACAAAATATAATAATTAAATAATAGTTCTTGAAGCTGTTTTATAAATACATTTGATTATTCCTAACGAGACAAACATCGGAGTTACATAAACATGAATAAATAAATAAATGCAACAGAACAATACGATGCAGTGGAATAAATATAATAAATAATAATAGTACAAATCTTCATCTTCGTGCTCTAGAAATAAGGTCTTCAACCCTGAAATGCTCACGCCGATCCGAGCGAATTGAAAAGAAAAAACACTCGAGTTAGAACTAAAAGATCTTATGTAAATTAAATCAACGGTAAATAAATATGAGTGGAACGACGTCAGAGGTGTTTATGGGGTTTATCTCCTATCCAATGTCTAAAGTGGGTGCAATAACTTAAGAGATGTTCGAGATTTCCATCTCCTAAGGATCCGTTAAACTATCTACTATGTAGTGCAATACGCTATTATAATATGTCTACAGTAAAGTAAAAGTATTAAAATAGCGTTAAGGCATTACCAATATCCCCCTCAATACATTTTTATATATTCTCATAGTCTATACAGTACCGTAATTCCTCCGTAAACTGAAGGCTTTCAGAGGGCACTCCATAGGTATGGTACAAACCAAACTCGTAGATGGCACGATAGGGCATGTAAACACGACACTTGAGGCAATGCCAGGGTAGATATACTAATCGCACTTTCGTACTGGTGTTAACGCATAGCAGCTACTACCGTCCACCTCGGAACACACTTCCAAATCAAAATCAAGGGTGACCACCAAATCAATCACAATGTCATAATATAGTATCGAAGGAATGTACCCGATCGGAGGAATGACTTCACTTGGCCCAGGTATAGCTCATGTTTTAGTCACATCTAAGCTGACTCACGGGAGTCAGGGTCACGTCAATACCTTATACAAAAATCGTTCGCCAAACCATCCTACTTCATTTCTGGAATCTCCACCATGTGCACAGTTGTTAAAGTGGTTTTCGGTATTGGCAGAGAGCATGACAATATCCATTCCCAGTCTCTTTAACAACCAAACGCTTATTTCACACCGGATGGTTCTTTTACATTTTAAAATTCAATTAAAAATTGTCATACCAAAATATAATATTTGATTTCAAATCATATATTTTTTCGAAATCATATTCACTTTCAAACTATATTCCCTTTCAAAATCATATTCACTTTGAAATAATATTTACTTTGAAACTATAGATAAGTCCTGTTGATTAATTCTTCATTTCAAAATCATATTATTCACTTAAAGATGTCATTTCACAAGGAGGTATAAATTTCATATTCCAACTTAGATTGTATTATCATCAAGCATTAGATATAAATACTTCAACTTTACACAGTCCGAAAATTTTAGAAAATAGTTTAGGTAAATATAAATCGTTTATATGGTTTTAAAATAGTTTAAATGGATTTAAAATATTTTAGATAGTGAAAATAGATTTAAATTTGATTTAATTAGATTTTTAAAATGATTTAAATAGACTAAATATAGATTAAATTAGATTTAAAATGTTTAAATAGATTAATTATAGATTAAATAGAGTTAAATTATATCAAGTAGATTTTAAACAGATTAAATAAATTTATAATAGGTTAAATAGATTTAAATTATAATAAATAGATTTAAAATAGATTAAATAAATTTAATTAGTTTAAAATAGGTAAATTAGATTAAAATGTATTAAATAGGTTATAATAGGTTAAAATGGTTTAAATTGATTTAAATAGTTAAAAAAAATTAAATGCTTTAAATTAGTTTAAAATAGATTTCAAAATAGTATCCAAACATTTCAATAACTCAATTTCGATAATTCATTTGCATCAGACACTTCAACCTTGAAATTCCAATTTAAATTCTTTGAAAAATTCATTAAATCAATTCCCATTCAACATTAACACTTGGATTATCGAAAATACTTTAGTTTATATAAATAAATTTCTTTTTCAAAATGCTAGATAACTGAATTCAAAATTTCAAAGATTCAAAATCATTTAACTTAACCAATCCGGTATCCGTATATAATTCTCTACCCTAGGGTCAGGTGATACGGATATATCATTTCAATTTGCAATTTATAATTTTACGGGTATATATCATTTCCAACTTATAATTTTATGGGTATATATCATTTCCAACCGCAATCTAAAATTAACTAAAAATACATAAAATCACTAGAGTCTGTAATTTCAACCCATAACGATTTTTCCCTAGTCTATAGATCATTCGGGTATGTATCATTTCAACTCATAGGGAACTTGCAATATTATAACAATATAAAGTACAACATCCAGTCGTCCAATATCAACAATCAGACATACATTACAATCATCATCCAGATCGACCAATAAACATCAATAAATAACTGATAATCAATACAGGTATTAAATTGACAATTTAAAATTCAATATTAAATTAAACGATGATAAAATGCAATAAAAGTCAAATTTAACCAGAATGACAATTTAACATACCAAACAGCTATCAATAAATTTATAATCATATCATAAATTTAATTTAACTAACCTAAGATAATCTAGCAGTTGTGAGTGGGTCAAAACACTCACCTTTGAATTCAAATCGATTTAAAATCCAAATTATGGCCTAGATTTGAACGGTCTCGGAATTCGTCCAAACCAGCATCAGAATGTCTAAAATTTTGATACAATCCGAAGGTGTGCTAGGATCGTGTAATATGTTTATATGATAATACAGAGTATAATGATGATAATACTACTGTAAATAGTGCGGAATAAAAGGCAATATAGTAAAATGACACCAGAGATTTTTATACTAGTTCGACGCACCATCCTACGTCCAGTCCCAATGTGATGTCCCAGAAATTTAGGCAATATTTATTCAATAATTTCCATTATTAATTATTTTAAAATGTGAAATGTTGATTTAATAATCTAATTCAAATTATCTTTTGAAAACTAATAATTATTTAGTTTGACAAATGTTATCTTTTCAAAATTTATAATAACGATAATGATAATTTAATTTGGGAATCTTATTCTTGTCAAAGTTAAAAATATTTAAATGGTAAAATTATCTATCTAAGATAATTTAAAAGATATTGTATTGATAATGTATATATGTGTATATATTGTAAATAGGGAGTTTGATTTCAAATTTATAATATATATGTGCATAAATTGTGAATTGGAAAATTTGATTGAGATTAATATAGAAACTTTTCAAAAGCTTATTTAAAGATCTATCTTATACTTTCAAAAGAAATTAGAGTAAATATTTATTTTGTTAGAAAAAAATATAATAGTTTCAAATTGTACATTATAATAAAAGTTTATTTTGTTTTAAAAATTGTTTTTTTGAAATAGACTTAGTTCATATACATTAAAGTACAATATTTTAGTTTGAAACTTTGAAATAAGATTTAATTCAATATCTTTTTCTTTTTAAAATTTCTCTCTTGAAAATTTAGCTTTAAAGATATTATTTTAAAAAGATACAAATAAACATTAAAATATGTAATTGTATAAAGGAAATTTATATGTTAACTTTTAAAGGCTAAGTGGAAATAAACATTTAAAAACATGTTAAAATAAATAAGAAATTGATTTAGAAGAATTTTTAAACATTCATAAAATTAAGAAATTTATTTAATATTAAAATGTAACATGTGTAAGGTTATTATACCATGAGAAAGACACTTGTAAATCACTCTACAACCTAATGTAACAAGTGGAATTTGTTTTATTTATTTTTGAAAACATTTTATTAAAAATGTATTAAGTAGAAGACTTAGCAATTCATTTTAGTTCAAACATTATCTTCAAAAGAGAAACTGAAACCAGATTTTACGAAGAAGTTCAAAACCGAATACAACTTAAGTTCAAAAAAAATCTGCAAAACAAATCTACTGGATTTTTCAAATCTGCAATCTAAACGAAGATCAACTCAAACTCTAAGCAAAAGAAAATGGAAGTCAACTGCAAAATTTTAAATCAACTACAGCAGCAAGTAATTCAACTTAAGGATTAAACTCCAACAATAGAAATTCAACGGCAAGCAGATTCATAATCTAGAGCAAAATCAGTTCTAGGAAAACAGAAATGCAACAGAGTTTGTCCTCTGCTTCTTCAATGTTTGGTGAGTAAACATTTTTAAAAACAAATCTTTGGTGCTTATTTATTCTATGTGATAATGATATAGATGTATGTGCAAGAATGTTTAATTTAAATCTGTTTTAAAAATTCTATGATGGATTGAAAATGGCTTCAGATGTTTGCATGTGTGTTTCTATCAAAAACTCTGGAAATATCATCATTAAATAACTTCTATCTCCCTAAATAATCAACATTAGAGTTTGTTTAACAAAATGGAAATGATAATGGCAGTATGATCTTATTTTTAAAAATAGATTCAGGTAAATATATTGAGTTGATACTTTATAAAGTTTAAAGTTAAAGTGAAATACCAGAAAGTGGGAAAATTCGAACTTGATGATTCTTAAATTCACCAATATAGTTTGAATTGCTTTCGAATACTAGGAATTTTAAAGGCTATACCATGATTTTTAAGTTAGTATCGGAGGGGGTATTTGGAGTTGCTCAGAAAAGGATTTCTAGGTCTTTTCTGATGATTGTTGCGTTCGTGAGGGCTGGAATTGCTACCGGAGGTGGCGTAGGAGTTGAAGACCAAGGGAAAAATGTTTGATGGATTTTAAGGTCGGCGTGGTGATGGCGAATTGAAGGAATAGGGTTTTGGACCTGCTTTGCGTCGTCTTTCCTCTCGAGGGTACTGCTGCCTCACCAGAATTTTGGAGGTTACCAGAGTTGTGGGAAAGGGTTCAGGGAAGGTCGATGAACGTTTCGACCCTGGTTTCGGTTCGTACGGTGGTCGGCGGCGTTTGATTGAGGTGGGTTTTGGTCATCGTTGTGTTTTTGATAAGGTAGTTTTTGCTCGTTTTTCGATTTGGGGCTTTGCGCAGTTTTTGGTTGATCGGAATCGTATCAGGGAATGTTCGTCGATGCGATGGAGGGGGTGTCGATGGTCAGGGGCCGGTGGACGAAGCGTGCATGTGCACGGTGGCCAGTGCATGCACCAGGGTTTGATTTTGGGGAAGACAGCTTCAGGCTCGGGTTGATTTCGAGTTAGGGTCGATAATGACTCGAAGGAGATAGCTTTTTTGCTGGAGTTTTGTTCGAGCTTACCTGATGGGCTCGAGTTCCCTTTTCTTTTTGTTAATCTGTTCTGACTGGATTTTATTTAGTAAGCAAAGTGATTTATCACTTTGCTTACATGATTTTATTTCTGGGTTTTAAAACATGAAATAAACATATTTTGAGGGTGTGCAAAAATTTGAGTATGTTCAAGCCATAAGGAAAAGTATAAGAATAAAATCAAAATTTTAAAGAAGCAAAGCAATTATTAAAACAAAGTTTTGACCAGTTTTAAAAGTGTGAATGTTTAAAGTTAGAAATTAAGGTTTAAACAAAATTTAAATTTTTATAAAAATGGATTTTAAAGTTTTAAATGTTATTTTACAAATAGTTTTGATTTATATAAATATTACAATAAAGTAAATTTGTAATTATTTTTAAAATGGTTTCAACTTAAATAAATTATTGAAATGTAATTATGATTTGTAAAAAAAAGGATTTAACTTGAATCAAAGAATAATGATTTTAATAAATCATATTCAAGTTTTAAATTTATTTATTTTAAATGGAAATCAAGAGTTTAATGTAATAAAAGTTTTATCTTAATTTAAATCAAGTTTTATTTATTAAAGTAAATAAAGTAAAATTACTTAATTAATTGAGATAAGATATTTGAGTAGTTGAATTAAGATAAATTAATTTGTGAAATTAATTAAGTATAATTAAATTCTTAATTAATATTAAATTAATCAAGGTTAATTAATTAAGTAACAAGTAATTAAGAGGTTAATTACTTAATGTAAAGAAGATTATTAAAGGTAATTACTTAATAAAGTAATTAAAGTAATTAATTACTCGGTGTAATTAATTAAGTTAATGTGAATTAACTTTAATTAATTAATTAAGTTTAATTAATTAAAAAGGATTACTTAATGATGGAATTAAGTATTATTACTTAATGTAATTAATGAGATGCAATTACTTAATGAAGTAATTAATGAATAATTACTGGATGTAATTAATTGGAAGAGAAATTACTTGATGAATAGTAATTAAGGACAATTACTTAGTAGAAGTAATTAAGTAATGACTACTCATTGTAATTAAAGGATTAATTAATGTAATTAATCAACGGAGTTGGTTTAATTGAAGAAGTAATTAAGGGAAGTTAATTACTGTTTGTGATTAGTTTAAGTTAATTAATTTAGTTTAATTAATTTAAGAAATCATTTGATGTTTTAATAAGAGTAATTACTTAATGTAATTAATAGAGCATAATTACGTAGGGAAGTAATAAATGATAATTACTGGAATGTAATTAGTGAATGATGATTTATAATGAAGTAATTTGGGTAATGACTTTTGTAATTAATCAAGGGATTAATTAATGAAGATAATTAATTATGGAATAATGAATTTGTTAATGAGTAATTAAGGGTAGTTAATTACTGGATTGATATTAATCAAGGGTGATTAATAATTGTATTTCAATCTTTAGATTAATTACTATATGTAATTATTTTAAATAAAGTAATTAATTTAAATATAAATTAGAGATCATTAATTAATATAATTAATGATGTATTAAGAATTGATTAATTAAGGAATAATTAATAATAAAGTGATTAATTAATGTAATTAATTAAGGATAAACGTAATTAATTACAGTTAATTAATAAATGAAGTAATTAAATGTTAATTACTAAATGATTAGGGTTAATTAATTTGTGAAATTAATTAAAAACTAATTACTTATTGTAATTAGAGAACGATTAATCAAATGTGTTTAATCAAGATGAATACTTAGAGAATGATTAATTAACTAGATTATAATTAATTAATGGATATATAAGCAAGATTTATAGATGTAGTAATTAATTTAGTTTACTTTAAATTAATTAGAGATAGAAGTAATTAATTTAATTCATTTTAAATTAATTATAGATGGTGGTTAATAGATCATTGCTTATGGATGATATTAATATTTCATTGAATGGTTGTGATCTCAGTAATGAGATGAGTAATATCTATATGATATGGATGCTTAGTTAAAGTATGATAATATGGATTATCTGTTTGTGATGATTATCTGTTTGTAATGATTATACGGAGTATCTGTCTATGATGAAAATGTGATTATCTATTGTGATATGTGAATTATCTATCTGTATGTATATAGATAATGATGAATTGAATTGTTTTAACTTTAAAACAACTTGGACATTAAGATGGCATTTGGATTTCGATGAGACCGGGATCGGGGTTCCAAATTAATTCCGAAAACCACATCGATCCAAATTAAACGTTAAGTCGTGAATCTCAAGTGAAGAGTGAAGACTCGAGGTGTAAGGACTATTCGTGTTAATACTCTGAGGGTGATTCCAATACGAGTTTAACGGGGATAGTGCTTTCAGATTTGAGATGAAGATTCAGAGTGCAAAGGCTATTGTCGTTAACTCTGAGGGTGATTCCAAAATGAGTGTAGCGTAATAGTCCTTCGGTTTCGTTCAAACCCGGAACGAACTTGTATGGATTGAATGCTTTCAGAACATCGTCAGGTGGACGATGAGCATTCTAAGTGGGTAAAGCCCAAGTAGGACGAGATTTACCCCTGTCTAGAGGTCCCTTTTTATTCGGCTGTGTGGGTAGTTGGCGACGGCCACCTGCGGGGTTGTCTTGTTCGGGACTGTCCAGTAAGGGATGGTTCCAGCTTTCTGTTACAGCAGATTGGGAGTAATCCTCGGTATGGAGATCTAGGCCATGTACTGTGATGGGCGGTACCCCAGTAGCCCTGCCATTGATGGAAACCCATTCTTCCTACGTGCCCTTTACGGTTTTGATTTTATTACCCACTTTTGTGGCTAGTAGCTGGAATTTAATAAATGTAACAATTTTGGCTATTTCTTATTTACTTGAAAACCCTAAACACTATTATAATATCACTGGACTTCCTATCAAATGTTTTGGCTAGCGTAAGGTAAAATCTTTTCCATGTTTATGTGTGGGAAGTCTTACGTGATACCTTTTGTTTTCAAAGGATTTACAAAGTTAAGCAACTTTAAACCCGTTTACTCACACCAGACCCATGTTTGACCCAAGTGTTTATTTTCTATTTTATTAAACTCTTGGGTACTCATATTATGTATGAGTAGTCAAGGGATTCAGGATTTCTTTGACGAGTTCTGGAGGAGAATGGAGTAGGTGGCTTCAGCGTGCAGATATTTAGGGGTTTCTGCTGTGTTAGTATTGTATCTGTTTCAGTGTTGTTCTTGAATTGTAATAGCTAGACATGTGTTTATAACTGCCTAGTTTGTGTTGCATTAGCTGTATAACTCTGATGTATATGATACTATGTAATATCTTATGTGATATAATATAATTTATCAGTTCCGCTATGAGATTTTGATGTTCTTTTGTTTCTTTCTTTTCTACCTTTTCTCTTTTCTGTCCCTTTCTTTCTTCGTAATGATGCATCTTTATATGGAATGAAAGGCGGGTCGTTACATTATGGTATCAGAGCCCTAGGTTGAGCGAATACCTAGGCTTTGGAGTGGTGTCTATCTTGAGAGAGCGTATTTGTAATTTTGAATACACACACACACACACACACACACATATATATATATTTCTACCTATTTGATTGGGTTACCTGTTCGAGTTTTCCAATATAAGTTCTAGAGGTAGATAGGGTAGTGGTGTGTGTAACACGACTACCAATGGTTGGAGTCCAAGTGTTTGAGGTTGGAGGAGTATTTGTCAAGACTGTAGACCTAATACCGTCTCGAGTAAGCTTAGCAGTTTGGTGTGAAGGATTACACTGATCTCTGAAGGAAACCTTTTCAAGGTTCGGTGTTCATCTTTGGAATGTAAGCTTGGTTGCGCATGTACGAGCGGATTTTCTTGAGTTTGGATCAGTCGAAAATGCTGAAGCAGTGATGGTATCTTGGCAACCTTAAGAAGGAGTCTTGACTGTATTTGAGTTTGCGACTCGGTTCAGCAAGGTGTTTATGCTTGGTTTGAACTCACGTTTCCTGAGAGATATCTGTCTACTGAAGGCTATATTGTGGAAGTGGCTGATGTAGCTTTGTGATTCGATGAGCTTTTGAATAAGAAAGTCTTTGGTAGCAGTAGCAGCTTGGAGGTGTTGAGTATGTTGTCAAGATAGTCTCTTGGCTTAGCAGTATTCTAAGAGGTGGAGTCCGAAAGTAGTAGAGTGGCCTGTTTCTTCGATGGTTCAGGAGTTTCTATGATTCTTCTGTCAATAGACCAGGCAAATGGTGAAAGCTTGTCCATTTCTTCTAGAAGCTCGGCTAGGTGTGATGTTTGTGGTTGAAGGTGGACCGCTAGTTTCTTCTTTTGGTTAGAAGGATTAAGATGTTCTGATTTGTGAAGGGAGAATGGTTTCTTAGAATCTTTACTAAGTAAGATCGCAAAAATGACTTGCGATGGTTCGGAAGTTCTCTTAGTAATATTTGTTTGGATTGAAGCATCTCTAGAGGATGTTAGAGTAACGAAGTGGGTTGATATTTTTCGGATATCTTTGAAGGAGTTAAGGTTTGCATCAACATCAGTAGATTGAGTTTTGTATCGACTTGGTTCTTGGAGCTTTACCGGTGGTTCAGCCTAGTAGGAGGGCTCTTTGAGAGAGAAGTCTGTTTAAGCTGGCAGGATTGATTGGATCTAGTTTTTCTGGTTGAATTTTTGCTATGGTGTTTGTGATCGAATCGGATAGGTCACTAAGATTTTATGAAATTTGATGGACAATGTCTCCGGAATGGGTTGATCAAGCCTATACTTGTGTTCATCAACAACATTCTCAAATCAGAGTTGTGCAGCGGAAGCATAATGGCAGCTGTTCCAGAATAGAAGCAACAACGGATTCATTGGGAATTTGTGTTTTGTCTTGGATCAGAGTATTTTTACAGGAAATTTATTTTGAATCTGGAGGCTTGGTTGTCATGTGCATCTGTTCTGTTTTCCAAATAAGAGTAGTATGTTTGAAGTCTTCTGATATTTGTGTAGTAGAGTTTGTGTGGTGGATTTTGATGGATTTTGGGAGAACCATCTTGTTGAGTAGGATCTAGAGATCGTTTATTTCTTTGTCCAGAATTGTTCTGAGAGGCATCTGCGAAGATTGGATTCGCCAAGAAGGTTGAAGGCAGCCCAGGATCGGTAGGAGAGATTTGTGGCTAAGAGACAAAGGAATTCAGAATTTGAAGTCCGAGATTTGGATTTCAAAATTTGGAAATTTAATTTTGGATAAGTTTTCTTCGATCGTAAGAGCTATAAGATTGGGTAAGGCTGGAAGCTAGCTCAGAAGAGTATTGGATCTTTCTGTATTCTCTTAAGGGTTAAGTGTTTGGTCTACAGGACTGAATTATCAGTTCGGACGGCTGAGATTCATTATGTATTCCACGTATCTCTGAGGGAGTACGTATATGGTCTATCACTGGTTTTAGAACCAGTAGTTCTGGGAGATTTGGAAGTTGATCAGGACTTGTCTGTGGTCCAGTATCCTATTTAGATTTGTAGATCTAGATATACAGAAGCTCTGAATCTGAGTGGTGTAGCCAGTTTAGATTCTGTAGGGCGAGTATCCCGGTGTTGGTACCTGGGAAACTCTAGGGAATCCTATCCAGAATTTTTTTTGGATATTTAGAATTGTTTGTTTAAATTGGATGCTATGGTTGCTAGTATTTGGTTGATAGCATATGCTTGCTATTTTAAAATTAAAATATGTATGAGATTATTAAATTATCTTTGCTTTTAAATTTCGGGGACGAAATTCTTTTAAGGGGGGAGGAATGTGATGTCCCGGAAATTTGGGCAATATTTATTTAATAATTTCCATTATTAATTATTTTAAAATGTGAAATGTTGATTTAACAATCTAATTCAAATTATCTTTTGAAAACTATTAATTATTTAGTTTGACAAATGTTATCTTTTCAAAATTTATAATAATGATAATGATAATTTAATTTGGGAATCTTATTCTTTTCAAAATTAAAAATATTTAAATGATAAAATTATCTATCTAAGATAATTTAAAAGATATTCTATTGATAATGTATATATGTGTATACATTGTAAATAGGGAGTTTGATTTTAATTAAATTTAAATTCAATAAAAATATTTTCAAATTTATAATATATATATATATATGTGTGTGTATAAATTGTGAATTGGAAATTTTGATTGAAATTAATATAGAAACTTTTCAAAAGCTTATTTAAAAATATATCTTATACTTTCAAAAGAAATTAGAGTAAATATTTATTTATTTTAGAAAAAAATATAATAGTTCCAAATTGTACATTGTAATAAAAGTTTATTTTGTTTTCTTTTAAAAATTGTCTTTTTGAAATAGACTTAGTTCATATACATTAAAGTATAATATTTTAGTTTGAAACTTTGAAATAAGATTTAATTCAATATCTTTTTCTTTTTAAATTTCCTCTCTTGAAAATTTAGCTTTAAAAATATTGTTTTAAAAAGGTACAAATAAACATTAAAATATGTAATTGTATAAAGGAAATTTATATGTAAACATTTAAAGGCTAAGTGGAAATAAACATTTAAAAACATGTTAAAATAAATAAGAAATTGATTCAGAAGAATTTTTAAACATTTATAAAATTAAGAAATTTATTTAATATTAAAATGCAACATGTGTAAGGTTATTATACCATGAGAAAGACACTTGTAAATCACTCTAGAACCTAATGTAACAAGTGGCATTTGTTTTATTTATTTTTGAAAACATTTTATTAAAAATGTATTAAGTAGAAAACTTAGCAATTCATTTTAGTTCAAACATTATCTTCAAAAGAAAAACTAAAACCAGATTTTAAGAAGAAGTTCAAAACTGAATACAACTTAAGTTCAAAAAAATTCTGCAAAACAAATCTGCTGGAGTTTTCAAATCTGCAATCTAAATGAAGATCAACTCAAACTCTAAGCAAAAGAAAATGGAGGTCAACTGCAAAAATTTAAATCAACTACAATAGCAAGTAATTCAACTTCAGGATTAAACTCCAACAATAGAATTTCAACAGCAAGCAGATTCAAAACTTCATATTCATAATCCAGAGTAAAATCAGTTCCAGGAAAAGAGAAATGCAACAGAGTTTGTCCTCTACTTCTTCAATGTTTGGTGAGTAAACATTTTTAAAATAAATCTTTGGTGCTTATTTATTCTATGTGATAATGATATAGATGTATGTGCAAGAATGTTTAATTTAAATCTATTTTAAAAATTATATGATGGATTGAAAAAAAACTCTGGAAATATCATCATCAAATAACTTCTATCTCCCTAAATAATCATCATTAGAGTTTGTTTAACAAAATAGAAATGATAATGGCAGTATGATCTTATTTTTAAAAATAGATTCAGGTAAATATATTGAGTTGATACTTTATAAAGTTTAAAGTTACAGTGAAAAACCAGAAAGTGGGAAAATTCGAACTTGATGATTCTTAAATTCACCAATATAGTTTGAATTGCTTTCGAATACTAGGAATTTTAAAGGCTAAACCACGATTTTTAAGTTAGTATTGGAGGGGGTATTTGGAGTTGCTCAGAAAAGGATTTCTGGGTCTTTTCTGATGATTGTTGCGTTCGTGAGGGCTGGAATTGCTACCGGAGGTGGCGTAGGAGTAGAGGACTAAGGGAAAATATCTGATGGATTTTAAGGTTGATGTGGTGATGGAGAATTGAAGGAATAGGATTTTGGACCTGCTTTGCGTCGTCTTTCTTCTCGAGGGTACTGCTGCCTCACCAAAATTTCGAGAGGTTACCGGAGTTGTGGGAAAGGGTTCAGGGAAGGTCGATGAACGTTTCGACCCTGGTTTCGCTTCGTACGGTGGTCGGCAGCGTTTGATTGAGGTGGGTTTTGATCATCGTTGTGTTTCTGACGAGGTCGTTTTTGCTCGTTTTTCGATTTGGGGCTTTGCGCTGTTTTTGGTTGATCGGAATCGTATCAGAGAATGTTCGTCGATGCGATGGAGGGGTGCCGATGGTCAGGGGCCGGTGGACGAAGCGTGCATGTGCACGGTGGCCGGTGCGTGCACCTGGGTTTGATTTTGGGGAAGACAGTTTCAGGCTCGGGTTGATTTCGAGTTAGGGTCGATAATGACTCGAAGGAGATAATTTTTTTGCTGGTGTTTTGTTCGAGCTTACCTGATGGGCTCGAGTTCCCTTTTCTTTTTGTTAATCTGTTCTGAACGGATTTTAATTAGTAAGCAAAGTGATTTTGCTTACATGATTTTATTTTTGGGTTTTAAAACATGAAATAAACATATATTGAGGGTGTGCAAAAATTTGAGTATGTTCAAGCCATAAGGAAAAGTATAAGTATAAAAGCAAAATTTTAAAGAAGCAAAGCAGTTATTAAAACAAAGTTTTGACCGGTTTTAAAAGTGTGAATGTTTAAAGTTAGAAATTAAGGTTTAAACAAAATTCTAATTTTTATAAGAAATGGATTTTAAACTTTTAAATGTTGTTTTAAAATAGTTTTGATTTATATAAATATTACAATAGAGTAAATTTGTAATTATTTTTAAAATGGTTTCAACTTAAATAAATTGTTGAAATGTAATTATTTTTTAAGTAAAAAAAAGGATTTAACTTGAATCAAAGAATAATGATTTTAATAAATCATATTCAAGTTTTAAATTTATTTATTTTAAATGGAAATCAAGAGTTTAATGTAATAAATGTTTTATCTTAATTTAAATCAAGTTTTATTTATTAAAGTAATTAAAGTAAAATTACTTAATTAACAGAGATAAGAAATTTGAGTAGTTGAATTAAGATAAATTAATTTGTGAAATTAATTAAGTATAATTAAATTCTTAATTAATATTAAATTAATCAAGGTTAATTAATTAAGTAACAAGCAATTAAGAGGTTAATTACTTAATGTAAAGAAGATTATTAAAGGTAATTACTTAATAAAGTAATTAAAGTAATTAATTACTCAGTGTAATTAATTAAGTTAATATGAATTAATTTTAATTAATTAATTAAGTTTAGTTAATTAAAAAGGATTAATTAATGATGGAATTAAGCATTATTACTTAATGTAATTAATGAGGTGTAACTACTTAATGAAGTAATTAATGAATAATTACTGGATGTAATTAATTGGAAGAGAAATTACTTGATGAATAGTAATTAAGGACAATCACTTAGTAGAAGTAATTAAGTAACGATTACTCGGCGTAGTTAAAGGATTAATTAATGTAATTAATCAATGGAGTTGGTTTAATTGAAGAAGTAATTAAGGGAAGTTAATTATTGTTCGTGATTAGTTTAAGTTAATTAATTTAGTTTAATTAATTTAAGAAAATCATTTGATGTTTAATAAGAGTAATTACTTAATGTAATTAATGGAGCATAATTACTTAGGGAAGTAATAAATGATAATTACTGGAATGTAATTAGTGAAAGATGATTTATAATGAAGTAATTTGGGTAATTACTTTTGTAATTGATCAAGGGATTAATTAATGAAGATAATTAATTATGGAATAATTATTTTGTTAATGCGTAATTTAGGGTAGTTAATTACTGGATCGATATTAATCAAGGGTGATTAATAATTGTATTTCAAACTTTAGATTAATTACTAAATGTAATTAATTTAAATAAAGTGATTAATTTAAATATAAATTAGAGATCATTAATTAATATAATTAATGATGTAACAATAATTGTTTAATTAAGGAATAATTAATAATAAAGTGATTAATTAATGTAATTAATTAAGGATAAATGTAATTAATTACAGATAATTAATAAATGAAGTAATTAAATGTTAATTACTAAACGATTAAAGTTAATTAATTTGTGAAATTAATTAAAAACTAATTACTTATTGTAATTAGAGAATGATTAATCAAATGTGTTTAATCAAGATGAATACTTAGAGAATGATTAATTAACTAGATTATAATTAATTAATGGATATATAAGCAGGATTTATAGATGTAGTAATTAATTTAATTTAATTTAAATTAATTAGAGATAGAAGTAATTAATTTAATTCATTTTAAATTAATTATAGATGGTGGTTAACAAATCATTGCTTATGGATGATACTGATATTTCATTGAATGGTTGTGATCTCAGTAATGAGATGAGTAATATCTATATGATATGGATGCTTAGTTAAAGTATGATAATATGGATTATCTGTTTGTGATGATTATCTGTTTGTGATGATAATACGGAGTATCTGTTTGTGATGAAAATGTGATTATCTATTTTATATGTGAATTATCTATTTGTGTGTGTATAGATAATGATGAATTGAATTGTTTTAACTTTAAAACAACTTGGACATTAAGATGGTGTTTGGATTTCGATGAGGCCGGGATCGGGGTTCCAAATTTGGAATTCCGAAAACCACATCGATCCAAATTAAACGTTAGGTAGTGAATCTTAAGTGAAGAGTGAGGACTCGAGGTGTAAGGACTATTCGTGTTACTACTCTGAGGGTGATTCCAATACGAGTTTAACGGGGATAGTGCTTTCAGATTTGAGATGAAGATTCAGAGTGCAAGGGCTATTGTCGTTAACTCTGAAGGTGATTCCAAAACGAGTGTAGCGAAATAGTGCCTTCGGTTTCGTTCAAACCCGGAACGAACTTGTATGGATAGAATGCTTTCAGAGCATCGTCAGGCGGACGATGAGCATTCTAAGATTGGTGTGTCCTATAAAGGTAATCGTAGCCTCAAGCCTCATCAACCGGGAATGGCTAAAACAGGGGAGGTGCAGCAAGGCAAAGTGGGTCATGCCCAAGTAGGAAGAGATTTAACCCTGTATAGAGGTCCCTTTTTATTCGGCTGTGTGAGCAGTTGGCGACGGCCACCTGCGGGGTTGTCTTGTTCGGGACTGTCCAGTAAGGGATGGTTCCGGCTTTGTGTTGCAGGGGATTGGGACTAATCCTTGGCACGGTGATCTAGGCCCGTACTGTGATGGGCGGTACCCCAGTAGCCCTACCATTGATGGAAACTCATTCTTCCTACGTGCCCTTTACGGTTTTGATTTTGTTACCCACTTTTGTGACTAGTAGCTAGAATTTAATAAATGTAACAATTTCAGCTATTTCTTATTTACTTGAAAACCATAGACACTATTATAATATCACTGGATTTCCTATCAAATGTTTTGGTTAGCGTAAGGTAAAAACTTTTCCATGTTTATGTGTGAGAAGTCTTACGTGATACCTTTTGTGTTCAAAGGATTTACAAAGTTAAGCAACTTTAAACCCGTTTATTCACACTAGACCCATGTCTGACCCAAGTGTTTATTTTCTGTTTTATTAAACTCTTGGGTACTTGTATTATGTATGAGTGGTCAAGGGATTCAGGATTTCTTTGACGAGTTCTAGAGGAGAATGGAGCAGGAGGCTTCAGCGTGTAGATATATAGGGGTTTCTGCTGTGTTAGTATTGTATATGTTTCAGTGTTGCTCTTGAATTGTAATAACCAGACAGGTGTTTATAGCTATCTAGTTTGTGTTGTATTAGCTTTATGACTCTGATGTATATGATACTATGTAATATCTTATGTGATATAATATTATTTATCCGTTCCGCTGTGAGATTCTGATGTTGTTTTGTTTCTTTCTTTTCTATCTTTTCTCTTTTCTATCCCTTTCTTTCTTCTTAATGATGCATCTTTCTATAGAATGAAAGGCGGGTCGTTACACCCAGACTCCTTCTGGAATTTCACTAAAACAACAACCCTCTCTTAACCCGGAGGAATAGGTTTATACACCCCTGAGTAGCCGAACGGGGACCTGAGCAGCAGAACAGGATTTCGACAATTACAAAAAATAGTTTTGACTTATGTGTGTTCTGATAACACGAATTTGTCACCTGTAGTACACCCTTCCTATAATCTTCTCCTCGAGTGTGTGTGTGTGTATATATATATATTTGAAGTATATGAAGAATAGAAAGGTATGGTATTACTTTTATGTAGAATAATTGAAAGTATGATAGTAAATAGATTTCAGAAAGTTAGATTAGAGAAAAAGAGAATTTGATTGCAATTCAGTAATTTGAAATGAAGTTGGAGTTTGTATTTATAAAGGTTAGAAAGCAGCAACTGTTGGTGAAGAATTTTGATCGAAGTGTTGCGTCTGAATCTTTTCGTCAAAGGTTCGCAACTCTTTACAAAAGTCGTGTCCTTATAAAAAAGTAGTTGTTATAGAAATTCAGTCGACTAAGCTACAGAGTCAGTCGACCGAAGATTCAAAAGTAATTTAAAATTTAAATTCGTGTATATTTATGTAACTGTGCATGCTGCACAAAACCCCCAGTGTCAGTCGACTGTCTCAGTAGGTCAGTCGACTGTCATTTTTGTGTAGTTTGCACAATTACATATATATATATATATTTATTTATTTATTTCTATAACTTTAAATTACTTTAATAATTTAAATGTGTGCTTATTTATGTATAAAATATTTAGTAAATATGGTGATTAAATATAT
Source organism: Allium cepa (assembly GCA_030765085.1). Taxonomy (NCBI): domain Eukaryota; kingdom Viridiplantae; phylum Streptophyta; class Magnoliopsida; order Asparagales; family Amaryllidaceae; genus Allium; species Allium cepa. The sequence goes on from CM060938.1 coordinate 563,997,376, forward strand.
AAGCTAGTATAGATATAATCGAGGAGAGATTTTAACAAATATTGACCTAAGACTTAAAAAACAAAATAATATAATTGATGCACCAGTTTTGAAGTCTTGTCCTCTTGTTGTATATATTCTCTTTTTGTAGTAGCAGTCGTCAAATCTGTATATTGTAGTGATAGCTTTGTGCCATGAATCAAAACGAAGTCTCAACATTCTCCCCCTTTCTGACTGATGACAACCTGTAAATACTTACTCCCCTGAATCTTTGACGTTCTATATCCTGCATTCTTATTGTTAGCAATATATTTCTCATCCTTTGTCATCGACAAAAAGTAATAAGGAATATAAAAGTATGAAGTCATAATGTCATAGATATTATGACGAAAAACAACAATTCATAAATTAAACTTTCATAAACAAGAGTCTTTAAAATAATATGAATAGAGTGGCTATTTAATAAAAGACATACGAAATAAAAACTAATATTTTTATAAAATAAAATAACAACTTACTCCATTCTATGCTTACCCCTTAATCTGTGCTTGCATTGTTTATTCCTGGAAATAGTGTTAGAGCAATATATTTCTCCCCCTTTTGGCATTGACGAAAAGGAGAGTTTATATGATAACAAATATTATATTCCACATAAGTGTTAACAATATAGAACAAAATAAATATTACTTGTAAGGTATCAGAAAACAATGAACATTTAAAGCATGCAATACCCAACGTTCTTATAATTTCCTAATTTTTAGGAAACCATATCCATTTGGGTGTGGTTGAACCTTTATAAATATAATTTTCGTTATTAACCACAATATCAAAATAACCATTAATGCATTTTTCTCTGTTTTTTCAATTAACAGGAACCCAAACACTTAGATAATTTTTATTCATATTTCTCGTCAATGATCTTATACTTCTAGAGAAGTTATAAACATTATTGGTCATAACAGTATTTGAATTTCTATAAAAATTGGATTTCGATTTTACTCGAAATTTAGTAGTAGCACTAACATTTTTACCATACGTAAAAGCGTATCTGTGCTATTTCTATGATTAATTTTATTATATCCTAAACCACTTTTATCGTGTAAAGGTCTAGAACTAGATAAAATCATGTTTAAATCGTTCTGACCTTTATTAAATTTTGTGACTTTAGTGTTAAGTTTATCAAATTTAGCTTTAAAGTCAAAATTATTATTTTCAAAAGAAATATTACTATTTTTCAAAATATCAATTTGCTTCTTTAATTCAGAATTTTACTTTTTTAACGTACAGGTCTCATTTTCGGGAAGAAAAATTAGAAATTCTGAATTATCTAAAGATGATTGTAATAAATCATTTTGTCTTTTCAAATCAAAAATTTCTTTTGAAAATTTCTCTCTTTTTCAAATATGGTGTGTTGTTCATCTAGAGAATCCTTAATAGTTTACCAAATGAAAGTGTGCTACGGATCGTGTAATATGGACATATAATAATACAGAGTATAATGATGATGATAATACTGTAAATATTGCAGAATAAAAAGCTGTATAGTAAAATGACACCAGATATTTTTATACGGGTTCGGAGCACCGTCCAACGTCTAGTCCCAGACTCCTTCTGGAATTTCACTAAAACAACAACCCTCTCTTAACCCGAAGGAACAGGTTTATACACCCCTGAGCAGCCGAACGGGGACTTGAGTAGAAGAACAGGATTTCGACAATTACAAAAAATAGTTTTGACTTATGTGTGTTCTGATAACACGGATTTGTCACTTGTAGTACACCGTTTCTATAGTCTTCTCCTTGAGTATAAAAATATATATTTGAAGTATATGAAGAATAGAAAGGTGTAGTATTGTTTTAATGTAGAATAATTGAAAGTATGATAGCAAATAGATTTCAGAAAGTTAGATAAGAGAATAAGAGAATTCGATTGTAATTCAGTAATTTGAAATGAAGTTGGAGTTTATATTTATAAAGGTTAGAAAGCAGCAACTGTTGGTGAAGAGTTTTGATCGAAATGTTGCGTTCGAATCTTTTCGTCAAAGGTTTGCAACTCTTCACAAAAGACGTGTCCTTTCAAAAAAGTAGCTGTTATAGAAATTCATTCGACTGAGCTACAGAGTCAGTCGACTGAAGATTCAAAAGTAATTTAAAATTTAAATTCATATATATTTATATAATTGTGCATGCTTCACAAAAACCCCAATGTCAGTCGACTGACCTGGTCATTTTTGTGCAGTTTGGAAAATTATATGTGTATATATATATAATTCTATAACTTTAAATTACTTTAATAATTTAAATGTGTGCTTATATATGTATAAAATATTTAGTAAATATAGTGATTAAATATATAAGCTAGTGTAGACATAATCGAGGAGAGATTTTAACAAATATTGATCTAAGACTTAAAAAACAAAATAATATAATTGATGCACCGGTTTTGAAGTCTTGTCCTTGTAGTATATATTCTCTTTTTGTCGTAGTAATTGTCAAATCTGTATGTCATAGTGATAGCTTTGTGTCATGAATCCAAACCAAGTCTCAACATTCTCCCTCTTTTTGATTAATGACAACCTGTAAATACTTACTCCTCCTGAATCTTTGACATTCTATATCCTGTATTCTTATTGTTAGCAATAATATTTTCACGTTGATTTTCTAAATCTAACTTCTCAATTTTCAATTTCTCATTTTCACGTTCTAAAGATTTCATCTTTTCTAAAATAATAAAATTAAGTTTTGAAACCTTATCGCTAATACTAACTAATTCATTATCATCTTTTACTGAAATTTGTAAATCAGAAAGCATCTTTTTATAGTCCTCACCAGTGGCTTTGACATGAATTTTGCCCATTGTATTTCGATTAGATCGTTTTCCGGCCAATATTCTATGATGTTGTGGCGATCGATGAAATTCAAGGTTATTAGATTATCATATAACTATGTTACGGTTATATGATGGCCTTGCTCTGATACCAAATGAAAGCGTGCTATGGATCGTGTAATATGGATATATGATAATATAGAGTATAATGACAATGATAATACTGTAAATAGTGCGAAATAAAAAGCGGTATAGTAAAATGACACCAGAGATTTTTATACTGGTTCAGAGCACCGTCCTACGTCCAGTCCCAGACTCCTTCTGGAATTTTACTAAAATAACAACCCATTCTTAACCCAGAGGAACAAGTATATACACCCTTGAGCAGTCGAACGGGGACCTGAGCAGCAGAACGGGATTTCAACAATTACAAAAAATAGTTTTGACTTATGTGTGTTATGATAACACGGATTTGTCACTTGTAGTACACCCATCCTATAATCTTCTCCTCGAGTGTGTGTGTATATATATATATATATATATATATATATATTTGAACTGTATGAAGAATAGAAAGGTATAGTATTTCTTTAATGCAAAATAATTGAAAGTACGATAGCAAATAGATTTCAGAAAGTTAGATCAGAGAATAAGAAAATTCAATTCTAATTCAGTAATTTGAAATGAAGTTGGAGTTTGTATTTATAAAGGTTAGAAAGCAGCAACTGTTGGTGAAGAGTTTTGATCGAAGTGTTGCGTTCGAATCTTTTCGTCAAAGGTTCGCAACTCTTTACAAAGGTCATGTCCTTTCAAAAAAGTAGCTGTTATAGAAATTCAATCGACTGAGCTACAGAGTCAGTCGACTGAAGATTCAAAAGAAATTTAAAATTCAAATTCGTATATATTTATGCAACTGTGTATGCTTCACAAAAACCCTAGTGTCAATCGACTGTCTCAATAGGTCAGTCGATTGACCTGGTCATTTTTGTGCATTTTGCACAATTACACACACACACACATATATATAATTTCTATAGCTTTAAATTACTTTAATAATTTAAGTGTGTGCGTATATATGCATAAAATATTTAGTAAATATAGTGATTAAATATATAAGCTAGTGTAGACATAAACAAGGAGAGATTTCAACAAATATTGAACTAAGACTTAAAAAACAGAATAATATAATTGAGCACCGGTTTTGAAGTCTTGTCCTCTTGTAGTATATATTCTCTTTTTTTCGTAGTAGTCGTCAAATCTTTATTTTGTAGTAATAGCTTTGTGTCATGAATAAAAACCAACTATCAACACATCCCAACGGAATAAACCGCGCGTGAATCCGAGCTCATACGGGAAAGATATTAACATTAGAAGTTTGAAATCTAAATTTAAATAAAAGGGAAAAAACATACTCTCAATATTAGCCACATAATTGTCTATCGTCATTCATGAAAAACTCTAATGAGCAGACCTCGTTCGAAAATACATTGAAGCCGCCACCGTTCATTGAGTTGCCGCAGCCACTACAGGCCATTCCACCGAGATCTGAACCAACCATGAGCACGCGCATTCCCAAGGCGACCCCAACTCCTAGGTGCGATCACCCAAAAACGCCACCGACCGCCACTCGATTTCGAACCCTAATCCAACTTTTTCCATCAATCCAATTATTAATTCGCCATGCTACCTACTTGGATGCACTCGCCATGACCCCATCTATAGCCCCGTATCATTGATTTGACGATCAGTCGAAGTTGATTGACGATCAATGAACGGTCAAGAATTATTCCTCAAATTTCGGACACATAGAAACCCAATTCGAAAAACGAACTATAGATTTGACTTGTGCTCATTGAGGGTTTCAAATCGATATATAATTCGATATATTTTGAGGAGTTTGATTTTGGAATTGAATTTTTGAAACTGAATTTGCAATTTGGGAACTAGTGTTTTGTAATTGAATTTGGTTCTGCCATTGAGAGGGAGGAGTAGATAAATAAAATTATACGTACAGACAATAGAAAAGAAAAAGGCTGCTAGGGTTTATAATGGTCTATATATAAGCAGAGTTGAAATAGAAAGAAATGGACTAGATTGGATTGACCACAACGATTACGCGACCCAAAAGGCCCTTTCTGACTTCGAAACGAAAGTAGGCCATATCATATATCAAAATAGATGTTTTCAATATTTTTAAACTCAATGAAACAGGTTTCAGGCCCTAGTTCCATCATATGAAGAAGTAGCTTTAAAATCAGCTTATTTCAAATTGATTTCAATTAAATTAATTTCGACGCGTTTCAAGCTTGCACGATCAAATGACAAGTTTGATTGCGGAACTTGAAATCCTACTATAATTCATTGTTACGGTTCCGATGAAACTAGTTTCGTCGCGATCCGAAATAGTGGCCAAAATGGCTATTTTCACGTTAATTAAATAAATTAATATTAAATTAATTAAATCATCTTTTTATTTAGTATTTATAAACTAACAATTTTCATCACTTTTGATTTCATAGATATCTATAACAGTTTAAAACAAATTCACATACTAATTTAATGTTAATTATTTTACTAATTACAGTGTTCAATTTTAACTGTAATTAAATCCTATTAATTAAAATTTAATTCCAATAAATCGATTTAGTTTGATTTCAACCTTTATATCCAATCAATTATTACTCTAATAATATGGTTAATATTTGTGTATATTTTATTTCATTAATATGCTACAATTTCCATCTTTTATTTGTATTAGCCACTATGTTTCAATTGTATTGAAATTTTTGTCAATTTTACACATTAATTATAATTTAAAATCCCAATTAATTTATTTACCTTGGTTTCATTCTTTTTATTAAATCAATTGTTTTCTTATGAACAAAATTAACATTTCTATTCCCTTTCTTACATTCACAATTTACAGTTATTGTCTTAGCTCACATTGATGTAACATTTAATGACATTTAATTATAACTGAATTCCAATTAAATTTAACAGACTAAATAATAGTTTTTCACAATTAACTTTTAGCCACATTAATAAGTTATTATTTACAACCAAGGGTTATGATTACTTACATAACACTGATTTTATCCAATTATAAATTATATATTATTTCATTAATTGATTCAATATTTACATTTGTTTTTCTATATTTACTTTATAACCAAGTATAACCTTTTAATTATTTCAATTGATTAGAATTTCATTCAAATTGTTAATAATTAACTTAAATTAACATTATTACATTTCATTTTAGTTATTATTTCATCAGTATATCACAAATCTTTATTTCCCCCAATATTAAATCACAAAACCTGATGATTATTTAGTTCTTGATATGGATGGTGTGGATGCGAGTAGGAATTCTGCTTTGCTTCAAGATCAATCATGGGATCGTTCTTTCATTTATTCTTCAGACGTTTTAGGTTATGTTCCGAGTCTTGCTATCTATTTCAGTCCCTTTGCTGGACTACGTGGGAATGTCCCTTTGGTTTCTCCAGAGGATGGTGATTCTTCCTCTTCGGAGGAGTCCTAGTTCTAGGTGATTTTCGTAGCTTTGTGGCAAGTCTGCCACAAATCTGTGCTGTATTTTGTTTTCTGTTTTTCCATAGTAGTGTAGGTGCTTTTATTTACCTCCTGTACTTCAACTTTATTACTTTCGTAATAAAAGTGGACGGCCCACTATAAATCCGGCTTGCTTTGCAAAAAAAAAAAAAATCACAAAAGCTTATTAAATTAACCATTTTTAATTATCGAAAATTTTGGATCATTACATAATTTCTTGTAGTGACATGAACTAGTTGTGATAATAGTAAGCACATTCCCTTGCAAAACCAACAAATAATAAGATGAAGGAAAATTCTATTCATACACCAAAAATCACATAACATACACCATTATTTTGGTAAGAAAATCTATTACTAAATTACCCTTCTTCTTAATTGCATTTTCAGTCCTTTCTTTTAATCCATCAAATTAAATCAGTAAAATTAACTATGTTTGATCAAAGCTACATTTTAATGAAGAAGTTAATGAATTTGTATAATGAAACCTAAAATATCTTTTAAAATAGCTTTCACAAGTAAGTACTTTAATTTAAAAGTATTTAACTTCTTTTTTTTTTGAAATTAGAGTTGATTTTTTGAAACAAATATAAATTATTTATAGTTTAAATAAATTACAATGTTAGTGCCAAAAACTAAATTTCATTTTGTTGAATTTAACTTAGTTTAGTGCTATGAATATTTAATTTTGTATAAATGAATTTTATGTTTAAAAGAGGAAGATAATAAAGATGAAAACAAGGGTAAATTTGTAAAAGAAATGGCGTATGTAAAGTAATTTTTGGTGCTTACTAGTTTGTTACATTTTCTGGTCTACGTTAAGTTATTATTGGTGTATGAATAAAATTATCCTAAGTTGAAAACTAGTTTCCTTCATCCTTTAAAACCCATTTCTTATTGTTCTACTTATCCTTTATAACAATATGAATTTATTACGTAGAAAAGAGAAAGTAGCAAGAAGAAAGGGCCATTATAACACAATATTAGGCAACATATATGTGAAAGAATAATAATACTATTTGTTGGCCACTAAAATTGAAATCCACGTATCACAATATTTGTTTTCTTCTTTTTTTGAAAATGTTCAAAAAGAGCTATAACAACCCATATTACAAACAACAATGCTACACTGAATGAATTACTTTTTTCATTTTCTATGGTCCTATGTATAATACATGTTATCCTTTTCCTCTCTTTTACATTCTACCTATTCTTCACATTAGCAAAATTTCTCCCTTTCATATTTTAGCCACTATTTTGAACATAAACCCTGATGATAAATTTAAGCATAAAAAATCGTTATTGAACTAGTCGAATTTAAAATTTTGAAATAGTTAAAAACCAAATTTATTTCACTGACATGTTAAGGCCTGTTAGCTTCTAAGGAATGATTCCAAGCTCCTTTGGCCATTTACCCAAATTCAAGGCTCTACTCTAAGTGGTAGTTAAACAAGAGATTTTTATTATTAAGGTAGGTTTGGATAATGTTATTGCAATACGTATAAATTTCCCTATTACTTGTACCTTTTGCTACAAGATATACAAATTACCTGAACTTGATAAATTGACATGGAAAAAACAAGCATGAAAGTTGTACAGAGATGTGAATACTAAAAGTAAATTAACAACCAAAATGATTATTGAGGAGTGTCAACTGAAGAGGAAGACAAATAAATTAATTCATTCCAACAATTTAAGAATAAAAATAACATTAGGCAGACAATTGATGCAACATAATGAATTTAAATTACCACTTGTTAACAAAGTTAGTTATGCAGTACAAAACAAGTAAAAGAAAATTATTTATGACAACGTATTAGAAAACAACTTTAGACAAAATTAAATTAGTTGCATATCATAGTAGCTTTTAAAACTTCATTTTTAAGTACAAATATATTTGTCTACCTAGTCCTAGAATGAGCCACATGGCTGGTGCATGCTTCAGTGGTGTTTACTTCTTCATTTTCAGCTGGAGCATAATATCCCTATATAAACAAGCAACTTTTAGAAATAAAATTAGAAAAGAAAATGATTAACTGTATAAAATTGGAACGGTTAAAACGAACAAATGTACAAGATTATAGTTTGGGTTTGGAACAATTTTCTAAAGCAAGTTAGCAAGTGATTGGTGCATATCATAAGAAAAAGGAGATGGAAATGCAAACGAGTTGATTGCACATGAACTAGTGTTAAGATAATGAAAGGATCATGAAAGAAAAAATAAACTGGGCAGGAAAATAATCATCTGCTGAAGAAGAAATATGCTTTTTAGTGCAATTTTTACCATGAAATGATGTTGATTGTATAAAGATTGTATATATTCTCCATATCCTCGCGTTGAGTTCATGTTTCTTTACGGTGCACATACATAAGAAACCAATATATATAATAATCAAAGTGAAAAAAATTTAAATATGATAAGAGAAAGTGCACTTGATGCATCGGTGGAAGACATGAATGCTTCTGCAATGAACCTAAACTTACCACCATTATCTCTTATTTCGTGGATACTCCTAGTTCTGAGCTAAACTACTGCTGCCAACTTGTTGAATTTTGGCGACACTATATGGAGAAATTGAAGTGGTCTGTAGTAGCTTGGTGATGGAGAAAATGGTTTGCAAATCGAAGCTCGGAGGAGGAAGATATGGCGATGAAAGGGGAGTGCTATGGCCAACATCAGGCGATAAATGTCTGTCATAAAATGATAGACATCTGTGACTATAGGGTTTGGAACCTGAGAGTTCGGACAGACGTCTATCACTTTATGACAGACGTTTGTAGTGTCAGGGAATTTTTCCCGAGACCTATGACAATCGTCTATCATTTGTAATAGACGTCTGTCACTTGTAACAGATGTTTATAACGAGTTTCTCCTATATTTTGACCGTGTTTTGGTCTGAAGATTTATGATATTCATAGAGGTAATTCTAGAACTTTTCCTAGGTATTCTATTCCCCTATATAATCAATTTTCTGGATTCAGATATGTGTGCGACTGAAAAGCGACTGCAAGGGTTTTAGCCACCTTTAATTAGAATTTTATCTAAACCTAATTTTCTTCAATTCTCTTCTCCATAAATCAATTCTATTAGAATTTTGATCATTGTAATCAATCTTTTGTACTCTTCTCATTGGTATTAATATAGGCTCTCTCTCAAAGTGCATGTACACTAACAAGACGCTAGTGGAACCACTATAAATCGGTATGTGATTTATTTCTTCGATATTGCTTTTCTATTATACTGCTTGTTTGGTGATTGTGATTGGTCTTAGATTGAATTAAGATTGAGATTGAGATATTGGTTGGTTGTTTTTGCACTTTTTACCACGATCTCATTTTTCACCATGTTTTGGGGTTTTTATTTGAGAGGTCTTGAGCTAGAATTCCCCATAACATTTGGTATCAGAGTTTTGGTGTTGGTGGGTGGTTGTAGAAATGCTGGAATCAGATAATACCTCATGTAGTTCCTCAATGGCTAATCCAAGTGGTATAGTGCCCTATGTATGTGGATCGTACGCGGCTTCAGGATCATAATTTGTTATGGACAAGTGGAATGGCGATAATGATTTTGGAAAATGGTAATGAAAGATGAAAGCAGTTCTAAGGAAGAATCGTGTGCATCAGGTAGTGTTTGACACACATTTGTTGTCAGCGGACATCTTGGATGTTGAGAGAGAGGAAATAGAAGAGCGGTCATTTACTATGCTTTAATTTGATATGGGGGAGAATATTATCTCCGAAATTAGTGGTGAGACTACCGCTAAGGGAATTTGGGGCAAGTTGGTGGAGTTATATATAAAAGAGTCACTAACTAATCGTTTGATCTTGTTGTGGACGTTCTTCGCCTATAAGATGAAGAAAGGTACTTCGTTCAAGGCGCACTTGAATACTTTTAATGATTTGCTAATGAAGATGAAAGCGGTAGACTTGAATATTGAGGAAGAGAAAAAGGCGATGATATTGTAATGTTCGTTGCCAAGCAGTTATACGGGTTTCTCAAACAGTTTGATCTATAGCGTGGATACTTTGACTCTAGATGATGTCAAAACGGGTCTTCTTTGCAAGAAGTTGCAGGATCAAATGAAGGAGTTGGGTGAGGGAAGTAGTGATGCTAATAGTGGTCATGGTTTATTTGTGGAGAAGGAGAGATATGTAAAGAAGGAGAACCGTGGGTGTTCTAAACCAAGGAACCCCTGTTGGAGAGGAAAGTCGAAGGAAAGAAAGGGCAAATACTATATTTGTAAGAAGCCCGGTCATTGGAAGAATGAGTGTTCAGACAAAAAGAAGGCAAAGACGGAAGTAGCATCTTCATCCATAGTGGTGGAGAGTGGAGTTGGTGAGGGAGAAGTAGATGTGTTGTCAGTGGTAGCATCAGATGTTTCAGGTAGCGAATGGGTGCTCGATTCGAGGGCGTCTTATCATATGACGCCAAATAGGAATTGTTTCTCTTCTTATATCGAAAAAGAAGGAAATTAAATTGTTATGGGTAATGGAGCTATTTGTAACTTGAAAGGCATTGGTTCCATGCAAATTCGAATGTTTGACAGAGTGGTTCGTACTCTCACAAATGTAAGCTGTGTTTCGAGATTTCGAAAGTCTCTTATCTCTTTGGATAGGTGGATTCTTTAAGTCGTAAGATCACTATTGAGAGTGAAAGCTTGTGGTTTTTGAATGGTGTGCTTGTGGTGATGAAAGGTGTTAGGAATCATGGTGTTTATTTGCTTCAATGAGTGACAATAGAAGGTGAAACTTGTGTAAGAATTGATAGTTCTTGTGGCTTGGATGTGACTAGGTTGTGACATTTGAGGTTAGGTCATGTCTCGGAGAGGAGTTTGGATATTCTTCAAAAGTGGGAGATGATCGATGGAGAGAGTTTCAACAATCTAGAGTTTTGCGAGGAATGTGTCATGGAGAAGCAAACTAAAGTTTCATTCGGCAAGCGAAAACATGATTCGAGAAGGGTTCTTGAGTACGTTCACACTGATGTTTGGGGACGGGCACCGGCAGCTTCTTTGGGGGGAGCTCACTATTATATTTCTTTTATTAATGACTTTTATCAATAGGTATGGTGTATGTAAAGAAGGCCGGAGGCATTTGCAAAGTTCAAAGTATGGAAAGCTCTTGTTGAGAATGAGAGTTGCAAGTCTTTGAAGGTTTTAAGGTCCGGCAATAGCGAAGAGCATGTTTCTGGAGAATTCTTAGAGTTTTTCAAGCATCATGGTATTCGGAAGCATTTTACTACACCGGTAGATCCGTAGTAGAATGGTGTTGAGGAAAGGATGAACCATACTCTAATCGAGAAAGCTCGATGCTTGAGATTGACATCGGGTTAAGGGATTTTGGGCCGAAGCTTTGTCAATCGTGGTGCATATTATTAATCGGATTCCATGCTCAACTATTGTTAATAAAATTTCGAAGAAATATGGAATGCGAAGAACATGACTTGACTTATCTTCGTTTATTTGGTAGTCCGGTTTATGTGCATGATCTGGGAAATGATAAGCTTAAGCCTAGAGCTTTCAAGGGGGTTTTACTTAGCTATACGGATGGAGTAAAAGGCTATCGGATATGGAATCCAAAAACGAAGAAGGTTGTGAATTCTTATCATATTACTTTTGATGATTCGGCGTTGTTTAAGGAGAATGAGAGCTCATCGGATGTTCCGGATTTGGTTCATGGTGAATCAAAGGAGAAAGAAGTTATTCCCATGTTTTGTCTAAGGAGTAAAGAGAGTAGAGTAGTTGAAAATGCTTGTGAGGAGGAAGCGGTTGACGTTACATCACATAGTCCATAGGATGCCTCTAATAGTGTTTGATGATGTGCATGATTTCAGAGAGGATTCAATTCAAGGTGGAGCCAAAAGGAGTTTGGGTGATAGTATTGCTATACGGTTGGTTGTCGTGCTATAAGGCTACCCCATATATGTGGTGACTGGAACTATCTTAGCTTTTATGATAATTTCGACTATGCTCTTCATGTAGTCTAAGATGAGCTGATGGACCTTGATGATGTCATGGAGTCGAGTGATAGCACGAAGTGGATTTGTGCCATGGAGGAAGAGATGCAATCATTGATGAAAAATCAAACTTGGGATTTGGTTCCACTTCCTAAAGGAAATCATGCTATTGGGTGCAAATGGATATACAAGGTTAAAGATGATGGGAGATACAAAGCTAGGCTAGTGGCTAAGGGGTTTGCACAAAGGAAAGGAAAGGAGTATGATGAGATATTCACACCAACTTTGTGCCATACTTCAATTCGGATATTACTTTCCATAATTGCTATTCACAAGTTGGAGTTGGAGCAACTTGATGTGAAAACCGCCTTCTTGCATGGTGACTTAGATGGAGACATCAACATGGAGCAATCGGAAGATTTTATTGTGGATGGTAAGTCAAATTTGGTTTTCAAGTTAAAGAAATCACTATATGGTTTGAAGCAATCACCTAGATAATGGTACAACAGATTTGACCATTTTATGCTTGAAAATGGTTTTGGTAGAAGCATCAAGGATGCTTGTGTATATTTCAAGAGACTGAAAAATGATTGTCGGGTGTATTTACTCTTGTATGTGGATGACATGCTCATTGGTTCTAAGGATAAGAATGAAATCAACAAGTTAAAACTGAGTTTGAAATCGGAGTTCGAAATGAAGGATCTTGGAGAAGCAAGAAGGATATTGGGCATGGAAATAGAAAGAAACCGAAAGCATTTTGAGTTAAAATTGACTCAAAAGCAGTACATAGAGAAAATGCTTTGTTGGTTTAGCATGAAGAATGAAAAGGTGTCAAATACACCTTTACCATTGCATATGAAGCTTTCGAGTAAGGGATCACCTATATTGGAGAAAGACAAGGCTTATATGGCAAAGGTGCCATATGCAAGTGCGATAGGAAGTCTAACGTATGCTATGATATGTACAAGGCCCGATATTGCAAATGCTGCCAGGATGGTTAGTCGGTATATGCCTAATCAGGGAAAATCGCATTGGGAAGCCATGAAGCTCATGTTTAGATATATTAGAGGTACATCATCTCATGGTCTTGTTTTTGGCTGTAGTAGGGGGATGGATTGCAAGTTGGTTGGTTATTGTGTTTCGGACTATGCCGGTGATAAGGATCAAAGAAAATCAACTTCTAGATATATTTTCACACTTGGTGGTACGGCCATAAGTTGGAAATCAAAATTGCAGACCGTAGTTGCTTTATCCACAACCGAGGCGAAGTTGATAGCTGTGGTGGAGGCAGCAAATGAGGCACTTTACTTGAGGCGATTACTGTGTGACTTGGGATACGAGCATGATAGTGTTGATGTTCGATGTGATAGCCAAATGCTATTTACTTGGCGAATAATTTGGCTTTTAGCTGACGGACTAAGCATATTGAAGTGAGAGAGTCATTTTTGATAGCCATGGATGAAGATAAGAAAGTGTATCTTCGAAAAGTGCACACAAAGAATAACACGACGGATATGTTCACTAAGACATTGCCAGTTGGGAAGCTCTTGCATTTCTCAAACTTGATTCGCTTGTTGAAGTGCTAGGTGACATGGGATGGCACGGTCGAGGGAGGAGCTTGGTTATAGATGAGGAAGAGTATTGTTTAGAGATTGTGATTCTATCTTCTTGGTGAGTTTTAGTCTTTGGTGAGACATTTAGGATTTGGATGTTTTTAACACTTCAATAGTGGATGGGGGATTTGCCCGAACTCGTTGAAGGAGTGCAATGGGAGGTGGCTTTTTCGGAGCTCATTAGGAAAGCATTCACATTTGGTTAAACGTAGAAGTAATGATAGTTGGTGCTATCAGTTGTTGATGATAGTGAGGTACCATTGGTGTTAGAGATGGATATAGTGTCAAGGCGGAGTGTTGAATTTTGGCGACACTATATGGAGAAAATAAAGTGGTTAGAAATAGCTTGGTGACGTAGAAAATGGTTCGCACATCGGAGCTCGAAGGAAGATATGGTGATGAAAAGGGAGTATTGTGGCAAGCATCAGGCGGCAGGCGTCTGTCATAAAGTGATAGACGTCTGTGACTATAGAATTTGAAACACGAGAGTTTTGACTGACGTTTGTCACTTTATGACAGAATTCTGTGGTGTTAGGGAATTTTTTCCCGAGACCTATGAAAAACGTCTGTCACTTGTAACGACTTTCAGCCTATATTTTGACCAGGTTTTGATGTGAAGATTTGTGATATTCATAGGTTTTCTATTCTCCTATATAAGCTATTTTCCGGATTCAGATATATATGCAACTGAAAAGAGACTGCAAGGATTTTAGCCTCCATTAATTAGGATTTTTTCTAAACCTAATTTTCTTCAATTCTTTTCTCCACAAATCAATTCTATTAGAATTTTGATCATTATAATCAACCTCTTGTACTCTTCTCATTGGTATTAATGAAGGCTCTCTCTCAAAGTGGATGTACACTAATAAGACGATAGTGGAACCATAATAAATCAGTGTGTGATTTATTTCTTCATTGTTGCTTTTACATTATGTTGCTTGTCTAGTGATTATAGTTGGTCTTGGATAGGATTGAGATTAAGATTGAGATATTAATTGGTTGGTTTTAGACTTTTACCACGATCTCGTTTTCTGTTGTGCTCTGCGATTTTGATTTGAGAGGTCTCAAGTTAGAATTTCTCACAACACATCTCTCGCATTTTCAAAACATGAAGTGATGCTTTCACTCATTTTTGTCTTTTTTTGGTGTCTTCAATATCTGAAAAGGATCATTGACAACAACTTATATAATGTTTAAATTTTTAATTCACCATATCAGTTTACAAAGGATACTAACATTATACAAGTAAGGCTCACTATTTTTGTGCAACATGATTGCAAAAAGGAAATGGTCTAACACATTTTTTTCATAATTATAGATTTAAGCCTAAATCAACCTTATATAGTAGAATATTACCAAATATAACATGTAAAAGGTTAAAATAATTAAAATCTTATTCTTACATGTGTCCTCTTACTTGTTGGAGTCTTTTGGCCATTTTTCTTCGATATTATTTCGACTATGACTTGAATCTATTTGTCCAATTGCGCCATGTGTATTTATTTCGTATTGGATTTTTCACATTCAAACTTCCATGGATTGCAATTCTACATCCTTTGTTGTTTGCAACAATTATTTGTTTTGAGAGTTGCATTGTACCTCATTGGAAACAAGTCGGTTTTGTTATTTTCTATCCACTTCATGACACAATCAAATGATTTTTCATCATTCGAAGCTAAGTTTGCTAATTTTGAAAATTCACTACACATATTTTTATAACAGAGTTGTTCAATACTTATGCACCATCTTTGCCGATCAAGATCCTTGTATGAGAACTCAAATCATTTTTTGAAAGGGACAGCGGATTAAGGATCTTAAGGCTAATTTAACGCTAGAGGGGGTGAATAGTGTTTAATGGATTCTAAGACTTATATGAACTAATTTAAAATTATGATACAAACAATTGTAGAACTTAATCACAGAACAATCACAGAATCAAACACAGATGCAGAAAGTAAATGGAAATAACACACCGGATTTTATACTTGTTCGAAGTTACCCTACATCCAGTCCTTTACCAAGGCAAACCATCCCATACAGGTTTTTATTATACCAATGTCAATTACATTCCTCAATTTCTGAAGGCCTTGAGGTACCTTCATTCTCAAGAGTCCGGCGTAAACTCTCTTGATTTACAGGCCACAAGTACCCAATTGATTTTCAGGCACAACCACACCTTATAGAGAGACTCGATAAACTTTTTCTTACAAATTGATCCTATAACTTTTAATAGCACTTTGATCTTCGAGAGAGGGCACAGAATCAAACAAGAATGAGATTCTAATTTGATTCACTTGAGAATTGATAGAATTTCAACACGATCCTAAAAATATGAAAATTATAGAATATGGATTTGTGAAGAAGAAGAAGTTAAGAAAAATAAGAAATTAGTTGGTTAAAAAATTCATTTGTGAAGGCTATTTATAAAGCACTAACGATCATAACCATTCGTGAAGAGATGTAAACGAATAGACACTTCTTTTGAAAATTAAAACTTTTGAATTCAACGGCCACCATATCGACATGGGATATCCTATGATGTTGATATCCCTATGTTAAAAACAATGTAAAATTTGTTTTTGAAAATGGAGTTTAAAACAAAAAAACAATATTTTAAGGCTAAAGTATCTTTTTGAAAATCATTTGAAAAATAATTTTTTTAAGGCTAAAACATTTTGAAAAGTAGATTTGAAAAACCATTTTGAAGTAGTTTTGCAAGCTTCTTCCTGCAGAATATCTAATCACATCAGGACTCGAGAACTTGTACAAAACCAGGATGTTCGTGGGTTTGTAAGCCACTTGTCATAGGTTTGTAAGCTACTTGTCGTGGGTTTGTAAGCCATTAAGAAGGTAGAAATGGGTTCCATCCCAAATGAAATTCGAAATGAAGATTTCCATACTATTATGAAGTTTTAACAAAAAAATTATACACATATCTTGAAATCTTGATCTTGATACTCATGAGTCTTCAAACTTGATTTCTTCATTCTTGATCTTTATAATGTACAGTCTTCAATAATCAGTACATGCCTTATATATATCCTGCATAATAATATTCATATATATCTAGACAATAGTGTTAATATATAAGTTATAATAAAATAAGTTACAAAGGTTGTTGTCATCAAAACCACTATCTCCAGTTCCTAACAATCTCCCCCTTTTTGATGATGACAACCTTATAAATTATACTTACCACTTGATTGTACCATAACTCCCCCTTACTCTAACAACTCCCCTTTACTCCAAGCCTACTATTTTATATAATTTTCTCCCCCTTTGTCATCAACAAAAATAACCTATAAACCTTGAACTTAAAAGAGATAAACAAACATATGACATAAGAATAATAATATAACATCCTAACTGGAATTTATGTTTCTATACATCGAAGATTGTTTTTAGAAGAACCTTAAGATAACACTTATATACAAACTAATATACAATCACGAAAGAGAAAAACAAAAAAGCTTAATAAGGACCCTTAACTATTGGTGATATATGGACTGAATAATTTGGATAGTGGAGATAAAAGTTTCCACGTTGTTCAACCAAGTTCCCATTAGCGTCAAAAAGGACTCTCCAACGCAAATTACACCATCATCTTCGTCCATATGAACATCTGGATTCGGCAGTGGATGTTCTTCTTCTTGATCCTCTTGTGGTTCTTCTAGAGGCTCTTCTTCTTCAGAATCAATGGCTTGTGATGATTTTTCAATAATAATGGGATTGGTATGGTTATCCATAAGGAATTTTTGTAGATTCCTAAGGATTCTGCCTTGCCTATCTTGTTCTTTTGCCATTTGTAGTTGACTAACTTGAATCTTCATCATTATTTGAAGCAAATCTTTCATCTTCTCTTAGAATTTGATGACTCATACGTGTGTGGATTGTTGAAAAGTACTAGAACGACGAGAAATGGGTGAAGAAGGATCATTATTAGAAGAGGAAGCCATTAATTTACTGTTTTAGAAGTTTGTCACAGAGAATAGAACAGAGAAAAGGAGTCAAAGTTGAAATATATAAATATATAACTTAATAACAAATTTTAGAGGGAAATTCGAATCTGAAAATCACGGCTAGAATGTCGACATATGGGGATGGGTCATGTCGACATGCCTAGTGTAATTTTTGAGAAATTTTTATTTATATTAATTATTAATTATACTTGTATCATTTATAATTTATATTTCAGTTAATGAACATATACGTAATTCTCTTCTAAATTTGTAAAGTTTTGTTCATTTAATGGTTTGGTTAATATATCAGCAATTTGTTTTTCAGTATTAATATTCAAGAGTTACGACTTCTTTACTTGCATTATCTCTAAGAAAATGATGTCCAATGTGAATATATTTTGTTCTAGCATGATGAGTTGGATTCTTAGATAAGTTTATCGCACTAGTATTATCACAATAAATTGGTAATTTAGTTAAAGTTAATCCAAAATCTTTTAAAGTTTGTTGCATATATATAACTTGAGAACAAGCCAAAGCAGCAGATATATATTTTGCTTCAGTTATTGACAAGGATACAGTATTTTGCTTCTTACTAAACCAGGAAACTAGAGAATGTCCTAGAAAGTGACAAGTTCCACTTGAACTTTTTGGGTCTGTTTTGCAACCAGCGTAATCAGCATCACAATATGAAATTAAGTCAAATACATCGTTTTTAGGGTAAAATAAACCATAATCTAAAGTATGTTTTACATATATTAATATTCTTTTAACGGCTTTTAAGTGAGTTTATTTAGGTTGAGATTGGTATCTTGCACAGAGACAAATACTGTGCATGATGTCAGGACGACTTGCTGTTATATAAAGCAGCGAACTAATCATTTCCCTATATAATTTTTGATCAACATATTTTGATTTATCTTCTTTACTTAAAGCTACATTAGTTGTCATTGGAGTTGGTTTCCCACCTATAATGAAACGCATCTTTCGCGTTCGAAAATCGACATCCATGCTTTTACATCATAGTCGAATGCCATAAATTCGACCGTTCAAATCCGAGTCGCCGGAGATTATAACACATCAAGTATAACAACACAGGGAAGAAAAGAAATGAATATCATTGATATACAATATTCGATACAACGATGATATAATATGAATCAATATCAGAGACACAAGATAAAGATGCTACAACGGAAAACTAAATGAACTAGCAGCGGAACCAAAACTCCAAACAGCAACTGCAACTCAAATCCAAATGCTCCAAAGCCAACTCCAAAATCACAAGCTCGAACCACCATCTCGTTTCACCCAGATTAGCAAGTCTCGTCCATGAATCTAAAGACTCCAATATTCAAGACCTCCAAAGAATACCAAAGAGAAAGCTAGAAGCTACTGAATCGATATCTATATCTAAAAAACCCAATTCAAGACTGCCCATGTGAAAAATTATGGGCACCCAGAGTTTAGGAAGGGAACAATAAACTCCGGGCCAGTCATGGGACTGGTATGAGCAAACGGAAACAGTTTTATCTTTAAAAACAAACAGAAGATTTTAAATTTGAAATCCGCAATGCTTTTGGAAAATGAAACTACCATAAGGCCTCCCGCCACACACACAATGCAAGCACAAACTTGGAGGAGATTTCTCCTTATGACAATCAAAAATGCTTGATACGCGAAAACCATTTGATATTATTATTAGTGCATAGTGCAGAAACATTTCAAACATATAATATTAATCTTATCCAGCATAGGTACCATTATATTATGCCTGCTATAGCTACCATTTTAAATGGCAGGTTCTACAACTAAAACCATACAGGGCTCGTATTGTTTTGTTTGGATTTCCAACAAATGGTCGGGCAAAGGAACTTCCCATATAAAATAAAATGAAACGCCTTTGGAGGGACGTCCCCGGACCATAACCGGATATCTGCTACACAAGGCTGGGTTACCTCTGTAACTAGGTAACTACGGACATGAGTATGCCACCTTCCGGTCGTTACCAACCTTTATCCGAAGCACTTCCTAACTGACAACCACAAGAAATTAGTTTGCAGCAACCACAAAGTATCTGGGCTCCATACCATGATACCACTTATAATCCAGAAGGAAATGGACATACCCTCAGAGGGCGCTACCCTCAAATAACCTTGTTGCCACGATTCCTGTTTCGACCATAACCGGGTTGTGAGGTTTGACGAAGTCTCGTCCATAAAGCTACGCTTTTACACAAAGCCATGTTTTGATCAACAAATGATCAACAACACTCAGCATGCCACACTACCAAATTGGGAGTATATCACTAATAACCTTCAACTACATAACCTCTGAGCTCGTACGTCTCAGAGAAGGGTGTTAAGCTAAGAGAATAAATTCTCCTCACCAACAAATATGTATTTGAAAGAAATCGGCTTTATATCTCAGTTTGTAATGTCAAGCATACAATCCATACAAGTCTGTTCCGCGTTTGAACAGAACCGAAAGCACTTCTGAAGAAGCCCTTGCAAATCCCGGTATTCACAATTCCGATCATACTTCCCATCACTTAGGGAAACTCTATACCGACGCGACTCAGTGCATAGACAATTGATAGGTCATCCTATCATTCTCGTAAATACCCGATCTTCACCACCGGTCTTCAAATGCTATCCATAACGACGTATCATTATTCGGAATGGGTTATATGACATAAGGTCCTCTCCCGGCTAAACCGAATAATGAGCGCAATACTTAAAAACATATGGATATGGAATCTCAGTTAAATCATAGCTTAAAGCCAAAAACTTACATTCAAATGGTTAAAACAAATTACCACTTCCAATCCTTTAAACGGAAGATTTATTTCAAAAAACCTTCAATGGTTTAAACAATTTCTACATTTAAATCTTTTAAACAAAAGATTCACTTTTCAAGATCCCCTTTCAAATTAAAACAAGATTCATCAATCTTTGACAAATATTCATTCATAGCCTTTCAAAACAATTCCTTTTCAAATTGGATTAATTCATCCCGTCTTTAAATCAAAGACTCATTTTATCGTTTTCAAAACAATTCCCGTTTCAATCTTATAATAGATATTCTATTTATAATCTTCTTTGATTTCAAAATAGGTTCAACTATCTCTCACAAATATTCAATTATAGCTTTTAAAACAATTCAATTTCAAACTTGAAATCATTTCATCATAGTTGGGAAATTCTTTCCATATATAAAAGCTATTATTTTTTTAAAGTCACTTGTTTCCGATTCGGCACATCTGATTATATTTGCACGAGTTAAGGCCTTTTAGATATAAATTTGAGTTAAATTCAAATTCTCAAAACCAAACTTTTTTATAAAATGGTTTAAAAACCCATGTAAATACCCTATATAACTTGTATAATCTTTTAAACCAAAATTTCAAAATCATTGAATTCCATTTTTAAATATTGAATTTAAACTCAAATTAAAATATTTCGGATTTCAGGTTATTCAAATTTCAAATCTTATTAAGTTATTTGAATAACTTCCATTTTCAAAACACCTTTTCAAAAGCTTTTCACTTAAAACTCAATCCACTTCCAAAATCATTTGGATTTAAAATTCAAATTCAAAACTATTTAAAAATCTGTGACTTAACCAATTTCCACGTGCAATCCATTTTTGTGTGTGTATAAGTGTAGTCCGGGGGTTTACACACAATAGTGCAATAACAATCAACACAGATATATCGATAAGCGATATACTTATAACGCTTATCCTCATTCATAGATCACAGATAAAATAAATTTATCAATAACAAGGGTTCACGAGTATGATTCGATGTGGGTTTTAGATAATCAACTATAATCCGAATCCCCGTCGCATCGAATTTCAAATGTCGTTTTACGGCCAAGGGTATTTTCGCCTAAAACATATAACACATATCACAGATCAATGTACAACATATTCCACATCACATAATATTACACTCCAGAGATAACAATCAATGCAAGGCAATACAATCATTCATAAGCAAGCGTATCTCTAATTCAAATTTTAATTAATTTAACTAACTCAAATTAAATTAATTACTTAAGAATAAATCAACTTACCTTGCTTAACCAACCATTAATTAATTAATCACAATCATTTAATTAATTAATCATTTCTTAATTGCCTCATTATCAATTAATTAATCTTTATTTAATTAATTAATTACCATTTAATTATTAATTAATAACTGTAATTATTCATTATTAACACTTGATTATCATTCCTTAATTAATTACTAATTAACCTTTAATTTACAATTAATCTTAATTAATTGCTTAATTAATTCCAAATTAGAAATTAATTTATCTTAATTACTTAATTAATTATAATTAATCAACCTTAATTATTTAATTAATTAATCCTTAATCATTACTTAATTAACCTCCAATTATAAATTAATGTCTAATTTCTTAATTAATTAACCCTAATCATTTAATTAATTAAATCTTAATTACTGTTATTAATTAATTTTTCTTTGATTACTTTCTTACGAAATTTATCTTAGATTAATCATTATTAATAATCTCTAATTTTAAATTAATCTAAATCATTAATTTAAAATCAAATAAATAAGTTATTCCTCAATTCTCTTATAATTATCTTAATTATTTCTAAGATAATTTATTTACTTTATTAATGACTTCATTAACATTCAAGTGTATTTAAAACATTACACCTTCAAATTTTAAATTTAATTTCATTTTGAGTTTAAGATTCAAAATGTTTTAACCATTTAAATATTTATTCAAACTTAAATAAATTTATAAACCTTAAAATAAATGTAAAGAACATTCATAACTTATATAAGATCCTTATAAAAGAAAAAGCTTAAACCAAATTACTTAATTTTTTTTATAAGAAATCAAGCTTTAAAATAAATCGATTATTTAACTTCCAAATTAAAGTTAAACACATCATAATTTTTCATTCAAATATAAAAGGAAACCTTTATAAAGAATTTTATCAAGTTTAAACATTTATTTGAAATCAAATTCATTTTTTAAATCTACTTTAAAACATTTAAACTTGTTCAACACTTAAAATTTTCAAAATTGATTTAAATTCAAGATGTGAATGCATAGTAAACTTGGAGCTATATTTAGACTTGATTTTGAAAACTGGATTTAAATCTTGCTTAAATTTAAAATTTCATTTTTAAAAACTTAGGATTCAAAAGTTCATCAACTTAAACTTGAATTTTAAAATCCTATTTTAAAATCCTGCTTTAAAATTTGAATTTCATTTAAATTTTAAAAACACTGAACATTGTCGGGTTATAAAACCTGAAACTTGGTCAGTTTATAGAAACAACCCCAAGCCAAATTAACATTTTCCCTAGCCCTACGTCGAGTTCAACCTCGAGTCATACGCGACACCATTTTTTTCAAGCAAAACCATTAATTCTCCGAGTCACCCCCCTCCCCGAGTAAACTTCGTCTTCCCAATACCGTTTAATCCCAGGTGCACAGGGACACACGCGTGTAAAAGCACAGTTCGACGAAGCGATTCCGATCATCGTCGATGATGCCCACAAATCACCTACGACTTCCTCCATCGATCCCAATCACTAAATCTTCAGATTGAACTCGAAATCGAAATCGAGTTCGAACACATCCACATTGGAATGAATCCAGACCAACAAAATCAATCGCCGACGACTTTCTCGGCCATCGGGAACCACGTCGCACCACCCAAAAATGCGTCACACGATTTCACTTCAATCCCTCTTGGACTGATCCCTCTCGGCGCCTTGACGTCGACAAAACCTCCCCTACAAACCTCGTGACCACAACTGAACAATAGACCCTAAAATCAAGTCGCAACGGCAACCAGAAAATTTTCGAGTATTTTTCCCATAAACTTCACTACCTTCACCTCCTCTGACATCAAGCCCAGGACTCAGTTGTTTGTTAATCATCAAAAATCAATGTTTTTATATTTTCCGTTCAAACCCAAAAATGCGCTTCAATTCAAATCTTAAAATCACAATTTTATTTTTAAAATTCAACATTTAAGAGCACAAATCAAATTGCATGATCAAAACAAGGAATTCAATCGTTTAATTTTTTATCATTAAAAGATTATTACTGTATAAATTTATTTCCAGTAACCTATTCAACCTTAGTGCTTGCAAATATTTTAGGAAGGAGGTCTTGACCATTCTAACATATTTTCTTTGATCATTAAGATCAATAGATGGTCAGAAAGGGAGTTTGTGATTTTTTTTCTCAAACAGGATTGAACCCTGTAACACTCAAAACAAAAACTAATGTCTATTCTCAGGCAGAGCTATATACATACATGTACTCACAAATCCATACACACGCAAGTAATTCTTCAACCTACTTTAACATTTTTTTTTCAATCAACACATTTAAATTCAGAACTCCAGGCATTTTAAAAATAAGGGGGTGTGAAGTTTTGCTCACCTTTTTCCTGAAGGAACAAAAAAGAACAGAGCATGCCGTGATGCTTTGAAAATCTGGAACATGCAACCCCCTTTTAAACTGTCTTGCCCCTTTTTCTTTATTTTTTTGATCATATTCCCTTAGGTCAAAAATAATGGGGTTAATTATGTTTTAATTGCTTCAAAAACTTCTTTAAATTTAAATTTTTATTAAGGTTTTCACTTAAATCACCTGAGTTGCAAATGCTTTAGAACCTGACCCTTGTATTTGATTTGAGTTTTGTTTTCCCTGCAATCTTCAATTGTTTTTCCAGATTTTGCTTTTTGATTCCTCTTTGAATTTCCAGACTTGCTTTTGATTTTCTGATTCTATATTGATTTTCAGGTTTGCTTTGTTTCCCAGATCTTTCAACTTGCTTTGGATTTGAGACCTTTTTAAATTTCTTTATATTTTTTTTCCATATTTGAATATGAAAGAAGAGTTTTAATATTTACTCCTTTGCATGTTATTTACACTTTAATTTAAAAGAAAATGAGTTAAATGTCACTTGCCAACTTGTTAAGCTAACACTTGTTGTCATGTATTTTAAAAGCTTTACACTTGTATAAATTCTTTGTCCTTTCCTCACAAATGTCAATTTCTTTGTATATTTATGTAAAAAAAACTTTATCTAAATTATTTTATAGTTTAAACCCTTATTAATTTCAGTTTATAAAACATATTTATCTATTTCATTTCCTTATGTATATATTTATACTTATACAAATTAAAGTAAAATAGTTTGAAATTAAGTTATACATTACTAGCAATTATTTATAAGTTAGTAAATAAAATTTTATTTTCAATATATTTATATTTTTAAACTTAAGATATTAAACATACTTATTTAAAAGTTTCATTTTAACCTTATGTAATCGTACTTATTATATTTTTGTTTGTTTCAAATATAAAATTTCTTTAAGTCCAATTAAATTTCAATTTATTAACATTTGAATTCCAAATTCAAATTATATTCATATATATATATATATATAAACACAACCCAATCCATTTTAAATAGCTATTCAAAAATTATTAGCTTCAAAATATAGCTTCTAATTCAAAATATCTATTAATAATCTAAAATTTTTAACCTACTCTGGGAATTTTCTGATTTATTCACAATTAAATTCACTATTTAATTTTAAAATTAAACAAATTGTCAAATTAAACTCGGCTAAAATTCAGGAATGTTACAGATTCCTCCTTAAGAAAATTTCGTCCTCGAAATTTTTAAGTAGGGGACGACAAAGAATGGATACACAAAGACAGAGAGACAGTTTCCAAATCAAACTGAATATCTATTCTGCATTTGGTTTTACCAAATCAGAATATCAATAATGGATACAAGAACGAATCAAGATACTCGGGTGCCCAGATCTACGAATATACAGAGGTATTGGTTAGTTCGAAAGATAACTAACCACTCGTAGAATATATCGAGACCCAACAGAATAAACAGATATATGGATGCAATCCCAAAACTTTTAGTTTGAACAACCAAAATATACCTAACAACCATAAAAACAATTCATCCAAACAAACAATTCCGACCCATCTGGAGTTTGTTTCCCATGCAAATATATCAGAACTTCTTCCCGACAATGTCAGGAATCATCAAAGAATTGAAAAGACGAATCAAAGGAGATTGATGGGGAAAGTTGTTTCCACTGTCACAGGGTATCGACCATTTGCAGTGGTACTCCCCTGTCCCCTATCTCGTTCTCTTCTTGCACTTATACTCACTATCAGTGGATAGTAAGAGAATTTACTGAGGCATTCGAACGTATATCTTGGGGATTACTCATTCTAGGGTATATTTCACCATATCTCTAATGAGTTACTTAATGTGTTATACTCCTGAGCTAAAGTTTCAACCTTCAGCTCTGATACCAAATGTAACGATACGGATTTTTCGCGTTCGAAAATCGATATCCATACTTTTACATCGTACTCGAATGCCACAGATTCGACCGCTCAAATCCGAGTCGCCGGAGCTTATAACACATCAAGTATAACAACACAGGGAAGAAAAGAAATGAATATCATTGATATACAATATTCGATACAACGATGATACAATATGAATCAATATCAGAGATACAAGATAAAGATGCTAAAGCGGAAAACTAAATGAACTAGCAGCGGAACCAAAACTCCAAACAACAACTGCAACTCAAATCCAAATGCTACAATGCCAACTCCAAAATCACAAGCTCGAACCACCATCTCATTTCACCCAGATAAGCAAGTCTCGTCCATGAATCTAAAGACTCCAATATTCAAGACCTCCAAAGAATACCAAAGAGAAATCTAGAAGCTACTGAATCGATATCTATATCTGAAAAACCCAACTCTAGACTGCCCGTGTGGAAAATTGTGGGCGCCCAGAGTTTAGGAAGGGAACAATAAACTCCGGGTCAGTCATGGGACTGGTATGAGCAAACGGAAATAGTTTTATCTTTAAAAACAAACAAAAGATTTTAAATTTGAAATCCGCAATGCTTTTGGAAAATGAAACTGCCATAAGGCCTCCCGCCACACACAATGCAAGCGCAAACTTGGAGGAGATTTCTGCTTATGACAGTCAAAAATGCTTGATACGCGAAAACCATTTGATAGTATTATTAGTGCATAGTATAGAAACATTTCGAACATATAATATTAATCCTAGCCAGCATAGGTACCATTATATTATGCCTGCTATAGCTACCATTATAAATGGCACGTTCTACAACAAAAACCATACAAGGCTCGTATTGTTTTGTTTGGATTTCCAACAAATGGTTGGGCAAAGGAACTTCCCATATAAAATAAAATGGAACGCCTCTAGAGGGACGCCCCTGACCCTAACCGGATCTCTGCTACACAAGGTCGGGGTACCTTTGTAACTAGGTAACTACTGACACGACTATGCCACCTCCCGGTCGTTACCAACCGTTATCTGAAGCGCTTTCTAACCGACAACCACAAGAAATAAGTTTGCGGCAACCACAAAGTAAGTATCTAGGCTCCATACCATGATATCACTTATAATCCAGAAGGAAATGGACATACCCTCAGAGGGCGCTACCCTCAAATAACCTTGCTGCCACGATTCCTATTTCGACCATAACCGGGTTGTGAGGTCTGACGAAGTCTCGTCCACAAAGCTACACTTTTACACAAAGCCATGCTTTGATCAACAAATGATCAGCAGCACTCAGCATGCCACACTACCAAATTGGGAGTATATCACTAATAACCTTCAACTACATAACCTCTGAGCTCGTACGTCTCAGAGAAGGGTGTTAAACTAAGAGAATAAATTCTCCGTCACCAACAAATATGTATTTGAAAGAAATTGGCTTTATATCTCAGTTTGTAATGTCAGACATGCAATCCATACAAGTCTGTTCCGGGTTCGAACAGAACCGAAGGCACTTTCGAAGAAGCCCTTGCAAATCCCGGTATTCACAATTCCGATCGGACTTCCCATCACTTAGGAAATCTCTATACCAGAGGGACTCGGTGCAGAGATGATCGATAGGTCATCCTATCGTTCTCGTAAATACCCGGTCTTCACCACCGGTCTTCAAATGCTATCCATAAGGATGTATCATTATTAGGAATGGGTTATATGACACAAGGTCCTCTCCCGGCTAAACCGAATAATGAGCGCAATACTTAAAAACATATGGATATGGAATCTCAGTTAAATCATAGCTTAAAGCAAAAAACTTTCATTCAAATGGTTAAAACAAATTACCATTTCCAATCCTTTAAACAAAATATTTATTTCAAAAAACCTTCAATGGTTTAAACAATTTCTACATTTAAATCTTTTAAACAAAAGGTTCACTTTTCAAGATCCCCTTTCAAATTAAAATAAGATTCATCAATCTTTGACAAAGATTCATTCATAGCCTTTCAAAACAATTCCTTTTCAAATTGGATTAATTCATCCAGTCTTTAAATCAAAGACACATTTTATCGTTTTCAAAACAATTCCCGTTTCAATCTTATAAAAGATATTCTATTTAAAATCTTCTTTGATTTCAAAATAGGTTCAACTATCTCTCACAAATATTCAATTGTAGCTTTTAAAACAATTCAATTTCAAACTTGAAATCTTTTCATCATAGTTGGGAAATTCTTTCCTTATATAAAAGCTATTATTTTTTTAAAGTCACTTGTTTCCGATTCGTTAAATCTGATTATATTTGCACGAGTTAAGGCCTTTCAGATATAAATTTGAGTTAAATTCAAATTCTCAAAACCATACTTTTTTTAAAAATGGTTTAAAAACCCATGTAAATACCCTGTATAACTTGTATAATCTTTTAAACCAAAATTTTCAAATCATTGAATTCCATTTTTAAATATTGAATTTAAACTCAAATTAAAATATTTCAGATTTCAGGTTATTCAAATCTCAAATCTTATTAAGTTATTTGAGTAACTTCCATTTTCAGAACACCTTTTCAAAAGCTTTTCACTTAAAACTCAATCCATTTCCAAAATCATTTGAATTTAAAATTCAAATTCAAAACAATTTAAAAATCTGTGACTTAACCGATTTCCACGTGCAATCCATATTTGTGTGTGTATAAGTGTGGTCCGGGGGTTTACACAAAATAGTGCAATAACAATCAACACAGATATATCGATAAGCGGTATACTTATAACGCTTATCTTCGTTCACAGATCACAGATAAAATAAATTTATCAACAATAAGGATTCACTAATATGATTCGATGTGGGTTTCGGATAATCAACTAAAATCCGAATCCCTGTCGCATCGAATTGCAAATGCCGTTTTACGGCCAAGGGTATTTTCGCCGAAAACATATCACACAGATCACAGATCAATGCACAACATATTCCACATCACATAATATTACAGTCCAGAGATAACAATCAATGCAAGGCAATACAATCATTTATAAGCATGCATATCTCTAATTCAAATTTTAATTAATTTAACTAATTCAAATTAAATTAATTACTTAAGAATAAATCAACTTACCTTGCTTAACCAACCATTAATTAATTAATCACAATCATTTAATTAATTAATCATTTCTTAATTGACCTCATTATCAATTAATTAATTTTTATTTAATTAATTAATTACCCTTTAATTATTAATTAATAACTCTAATTATTCATTATTAAAACTTGATTATCATTCCTTAGTTAATTACTAATTAACCTTTAATTTACAATTAATTAATCTTAATTAATTGCTTAATTAATCCCAAATTATAAATTAATTTATCTTAATTACTTAATTAATTATAATTAATTAACCTTAATTATTCAATTAATTAATCCTTAATCATTACTTAATTAACCTCCAATTATAAATTAATGTTTAGTTTCTTAATTAATTAACCCTAATAATTTAATTAATTAAATCTTAATTACTGTTATTAATTAATTTTTATTTAATTACTTTCTTACGAAATTTATCTTAGATTAATCAATATTAATCATCTCTAATTTTAAATTAATCTAAATCATTAATTTAAAATCAAATAAATAAGTTATTCCTCAATTCTCTTATAATTATCTTAATTATTTCTAAGATAATTTATTTACTTTATTAATGACTTCATTAACATTCAAGTGTACTTAAAACATTACACCTCCAAATTTTAAATTTAATTTCATTTTGAATTTAAGATTCAAAATGTTTTAACCATTTAAATATTTATTCAAACTTAAATAATTTATAAACCTTAAAATAAATGTAAAGAACATTCATAACTTATATAAGATACTTATATAAGAAAAAGCTTAAACCAAATTACTTAATTTTTTTTTAAAGAAATCAAGCTTTAAAATAAATCAATTATTTAACATCCAAATTAAAGTTAAACACATCATAATTTTTCATTCAAATATAAAAGGAAACCTTTATAAAGAATTTTATCAAGTTTAAACATTTATTTGAAATCAAATTCATTTTTTAAATCTACTTTAAAACATTTAAACTTGTTCAACACTTAAAATTTTCAAAACTGATTTAAATTCAAGGTTTGAATTCATAGTAAACTTGGAGCTATATTTAGACTTGATTTTGAAAACTGGGTTTAAATCTTGCTTAAATTTTAAATTTCATTTTGAAAGACTTAGGATTCAAAAGTTCATCAACTTAAACTTGAATTTTAAAATCCTATTTTAAAATCCTGCTTTAAAATTTGAATTTCATTTAAATTTTAAAAACACAGAACATTGTCGGGTTATAAAACCTGAAACTTGGTCAGTTTATAGAAACAGACTCGAGCCAAATTAACATTTTCCCTAGCCCTACGTCGAGTTCAACCTCGAGTCATACGTGACACCATTTTTTCGAGCAAAACCACTAATTCTCCAAGTCACTCCCCCGAGTAAACTTCGTCTTCCCAAAACCTTTTAATCCCAGGTACTCAGGGACACACGCGTGCAGATGCATAGTTCGACGAAGCGATTTCGATCATCGTCGATGATGACCACAAATCACCCATGACTTCCTCCATCGATCCCAATCACTAAATCTTCAGATTGAACTCGAAATCGAAATCGAGTTCGAACACATCCACATTGGAATGAACCCAGACCAACAAAATCAATCGCCGACGACTTTCTCGGCCATCGAGAACCACGCCGCACCACCCAAAAATGCGTCACACGATTTCACTTCAATCCCTCTTGGACTGATCCCTCTTGGCGCCTTGACGTCGACGAAACCTCCCCTACAAACCTCGTGACCACAACTGAACAATAAACCCTAAAATCAAGTCGCGACGACACCTCGATTAAACAGAAAATTTTCGAGTATTTTTCCCATAAACTTCACTACCTTCACCTCCTCTAACATCAAGCCCAGGACTCAGTTTTTTGTTAATCATCAGAAATCAATGTTTTTATATTTTCCGTTCAAACCCAAAAATGCGCTTCAATTCAAAACTTAAAATCACAATTTTATTTTTAAAATTCAACAACTAAGAGCACAAATCAGAGTGCATGATCAAAACAAGGAATTGAATCATTTGAGTTTTTATCATTAAAAGATTATTACTGTAAAAATTTATTTCCGGTAACCTATTCAACCTTAGTGCTTACAAATATTTTTAGGAAGGAGGTCTTGACATTCTAACGTATTTTCTTTGATCATTAAGATCAATAGATGGTCAGAAAGGGAGTTTGTGATTTTTTTTCTCAAACAAGATTGAACCCTATAACACTCAAAACAAAAACTAAAGTCTGTTCTCAGGCAGAGCTATATACACACATGTACTCACAAATCCATACACATGCAAGTAATTCTTTAACCTACTTTAACATATTTTTTTTTCAATCAACATATTTAAATTCAGAACTCCAGGAATTCTAAAAATAAGGGGGTGTGAAGTTTTGCTCACCTTTTTCCTGAAGGAACAAAGAAGAACAGAGCATGCTGTGATGCTTTGAAAATCTGGAACATGCAATCCCCTTTTAAACTGTCCTGCCCCTTTTTCTTTATTTTTTTGATCATATTCCCTCAAGTCAAAAATAATGGGGTTAATTATGTTTTAATTGCTTCAAAAACTTCTTTAAATTTAAATTTTTATTAAGGTTTTCACTTAAATTACCTGAGTTGCAAATGCTTTAGAACCTGACCCTTGTATTTGATTTGAGTTTTGTTTTCCCTACAATCTTCAATTGTTTATCCAGATTTTGCTTTTTGATTCCTATTTGAATTTCCAGACTTGCTTTTGATTTTCTGATTCTATATTGATCTTCAGGTTTGCTTTGCTTCCCAGATCTTTCGACTTGCTTTGGATTTGAGACTGTTTTAAATTTCTTTTGAATTTTTTTTTTCATATTTGAATATGAAAGAAGAGTTTTAATATTTACTCCTTTGCATGTTACTTACACTTTAATTTAAAACAAAATGAGTTAAATGCCACTTTCCAACTTGTTAAGCTAACACTTGTTGTCATGTATTTTAAAAGCTTTACACTAGTATAAATTCTTTGTCCTTTCCTCACAAATATCAATTTCTTCGTATATTATGTAAAAAAAACTTTATCTAAATTATTTTATAGTTTAAACCCATATTAATTTCAATTTATGAAACATATTTATCTATTTCATTTCCTTATGTATATATTTATACTTATACAAATTAAAGTAAAATAGTTTGAGATTAAATTATACATTACTAGCAATTATTTATAAGTTAGTAAATAAAAATTTTATTTTCAATATATTTATATTTTTAAACTTAAGATATTAAACATACTTAATTATTTAAAAGTTTCATTTTTACCTTATGTAATCGTACTTATTATATTTTTGTTTGTTTCAAATATAAAATTTCTTTAAGTCCAATTAAATTTCAATTTATTAACATTTGAATTCCAAATTCAAAATTTTCAAATTATTATTCATATATATATATATAAACACTACCCAATCCATTTAAATAGCTATTCAAAAATTATTAGCTTCAAAATATAGCTTCTAATTCAAAATATCTATTAATGATCTAAAATCTTTTACCTACTCTGGGAATTTTCTGATTTATTCACAATTAAATTCACTATTTAATTTCAAAATTAAATAAATTGCCAAATTAAACTCGGCTAAAATTCAAGAATGTTACACCACCAGAAGTAGTCAATCCAAATTTATTAATTAAATCCTTAGAATATTTTTCTTGACTAATGAAAATTCCTTTATCTAATTGTTTGATTTGAAGTCCTAAGAAGAAACTTAGTTCTCCCATATGACTCATTTCGAATTCTTTAGTCATTATATCTGAAAATTCTTTATTCATTATGTTATTAGGTGATCCAATTATATCATCTACGTATATTTGTACTAGTTTAATATCATTTTTGTTTCTTTTAATAAAAAGAGTTGTATCTATTTTACCAATTTCAAAACCAGATTGTAGTAAACAGGATCTTAGTCTTTCATACCAGGCTCTAGGAGCTTGTTTCAGACCATATAAAGCTTTCTTTAATTTATATACATGATTTGGAAATTTATTATCTTCAAAAAATGGAGGTTGTTCAACGTAGACATCTTCTTTTACAAAACCATTTAGAAAAGCACTTTTAATATCCATTGGATATAACTTAAAGTTATTGTAGTTTGCGAATGCAAGTAGAATCCTTATAGCTTCTAGTCTTGCTACGAGTGCAAAGGTTTCGTCATAATCAATTCCTTCTTCTTGATAATAACTTGTGCGACTAAACGAGCTTTATTTCTCACGACCTCACCAGATTCATTCATCTTATTTTTATAAACCCATTTTGTTCCAATTATACTTTTATCCTCAGGTCTACGAAGAAGTTCCCAAACATCATTTCTGGTGAACTGATTAAATTCTTCTTGCATAGCGGGAATTCATGAATCATCAGATGATGCTTCCTTGGGATTTTTAGGTTCAATAGATGTTTTCTTGTTTTAACTATAGATTCAATATTCCCTAGTACATTTTCTACAGGATGATCTTTTAATAGCCTAATTCTTTTATTAGGTTGAACGACTTTGCAATTAGTTTCATTAGGTTCATTTTTTAAAGTTACAAAATCTTCTTCATCTTCTATTTGTATAGTATCTTTAAAATTTTCATCAAAAGATATATGAATCGTTTCTTCAATACTGTTAGTTCTTAAATTATAAACTCTAAGTGCTTTACTTCTATTAGAATATCTGACCAAGATACCTTTGTCGGATTTAGGTTAAATTTATCTAAATTATCTTTTGTATTAAGAATAAAACACTTACTACAAAAAACTTTAAAATAAGCTACTATGGGTTTCTTATTGTAAAGTAATTCATATGGTGTTTTATTAGTTAATGGTCTAACTAAAATCCTATTTAATATATAACACGCCGTAGCGAGTGCTTCAGCCCAAATGTTATTAGGTAAGTTACTATCAAAAAGCATTGTTCTAGCACACTCTTGAATCATTCTATTTTTATATTCAACCACTTCGTTTTGTTATGGAGTTCTTGGAAAAGAGAAATTATGAGTAATTCCTTTTTGATTACAGAAATTATCAAAAGTTTCATTTTCAAATTCTCCACCGTGATCACTACGAATAGTTTTTAATTTTTAAAGAAAGTCGATTCTTGAATTCTTTTGGCAAAATTTTTGAATAATTCAAAAGCATCATTTTTAAGTTTAAGAAAAATTGTCCAGGTATATCTAGAATAATCATCTACAATTACAAAAACATATTTGTTGTGATTAATTGATTGAACTTGAGATGGACCAAATAAATCTAAATGAAGTAATTCTAGAGGTTTAGAAGTAGAAATCATATCTTTTAATTTAAATGAACTTTTCTTAAGTTTTACTAATTGGCAAGCATCACATATACTATCTACTTTAAACTTTAACTTGGGAAGACCTCTAACTAAGTCAAGTTTTGATAACCTAAATAACAGTTTGAAATTCAAATAACCAAACTTTTATGCCAAATCCAAGGGTCACTTGTATTAGCCAAAAGACATAAGTTATCATTTGGAACTTTCATACTAAGGATGTAAATGTTTTTCTTCCTAATTCCTTCAAGGATAATATTTGACTTATTATTTTCGAGGTTACAATTATCTTTTCCAAATTTAATTTTAAATTCTTTATCACATAGTTGAATTATACTAAGCAAATTATGTTTTAAATTCCTAACTAGCAAAATATCAAAAATAAAAGGAGTTTTAGAATTACCGACATTGCCGATGCCAACCATATATCCTTTTGAGTTATCTCCAAAGTTGACCAATCCACCATCTTGATATATAATGTCACTGAGTATATCAGGATTTTCACTCATATGCCTTGAACAGCCACTATCAAGTATCCATTTATCTTTCTCAATTTGCATACTTTTTCCATTGGTTGTTGATTTTTCAAAA
Source organism: Allium cepa (assembly GCA_030765085.1). Taxonomy (NCBI): domain Eukaryota; kingdom Viridiplantae; phylum Streptophyta; class Magnoliopsida; order Asparagales; family Amaryllidaceae; genus Allium; species Allium cepa. Next base: position 564,032,624 of record CM060938.1, read on the forward strand.
GCCATGTAACATGTATGTTCCTGCATAACAAACCAATTCGGTTGACAACTTGGTTTTTCATAAAAACTATATGCAGAATTATGATACTTTGATGAAATGCATAAATTCAAACTAGTATTAACAAAATTTCCTTAAAATGCCATTTTTAACTTTTCAAGTTTCAGATTACGAAAACTATGAAAACCTGTGCTTTGATACCAAGTGAAAGGGACAGCGGATTAAGAATCTTAAGGCTAATTTAACACTAGAGGGGGTGAATAATGTTTAATGGATTCTAAGACTTATATAAAGTAATTTAAAATTATGGCATAAACAAGTGCAGAACTTAATCACAGAACAATCATAGAATCGAACACAGATGCAGAAAGTAAATAAAAACCAGTAAAGGGAAAGAACATATCGAATTTTATACTGGTGCGGAGTTACCATACATCCAGTCCTGTACCAAGGCAAATCACCTCATACAGATTTTTATTATACCAATGTCGATTACATTCCTCAATTTCTAAAGGCCTTGAGGTACCTCCTGTCTCACGAGTCTGGGGGAAACTCTCTTGATTTATAGGCCACAAGATTACCCAATTGATTTCTAGGCACAACCACACCTTATAGAGAGACTCAATAAACTTTTGATTTCAAATTGATCCTATAACTATGAATAGCACTTTGATCTTTGAGAGAGGGCAGAGAATCAAACAAGAATGGGATTCTAATTTGATTCACTTAAGAATTCGATAGAATTTCGACTTGATCTTAAAAATATAAAATTATAGAATATGGAATTGTAAAGAAGAAGAAGTGAAGAAAAATAAGAAAATAGTTGGTCAAAAAATGCGTTTGTGAAGGCTACTTATAAAGCACTAACGGTCATAACCATTCGTGAAGAGTTTTAAACGAATGGACACTTGTTTTGAAAATTGAAACTTCTGAATTTAACTGCCATCATGTCGACATAGGGTCTCCCATGATGTCGACATTTCTATGTTTAAAACAATGTAAAATTTGTTTTTGAAAATGGAGTTTAAAACAAGAGTTTATTTTTAAAACAGAAACAAAGAATATTTTAAGGCTGGAGTATCTTTTTGAAAATCATTTGAAAGATAATTTTTTAAGGCTAAAACATTTTGAAAAGTAGATTTGAAAATAATTTTGAAGTAATTTTGCAAGCTTTTTCCTGCAGAATATCTCATCACATCAGGAGTTGAGAACTTGTACAAAACCAAGATGTTTATGGGTTTGTATGCCACTTGTCGTAGGTTTATAAGCTACTTGTCATGGTTTTGTAAGCCACCAAGAAGGTAGAAATGAGTTCCATCCCAAATGAAATTCGGAATGAAGATTTCCATGCTATTATGATGTTTTAACAAAAAAACTAGACACATATCTTGAAATCTTGATCTTGATACTCATGAGTCTTCAAACTTGATTTCTTCATTTTTGATCTTTATACTATACAGTCTTCAATAATCAGCACCTACCGTATATATCCTGCATAATAATATTCATATATATATATATATATCTAGACAATAATGTTAGTGTATAAGTTATAATGAAATAAGTTACAAAGGTTGTTGTCATCAAAACCACTATCTCCAGTTGCTAACACTTTTCTCCATCAATTTAAAATATATTTATCTGAAACTATTGTTACATTATTTTAATTAACACGAGAAGTGGATGCCTGCAAGTATACCTCTAACATCAAATTTGTGACAGCTACAACTAGCTTCACAATTCTCCTTTTCAAATTAAAATTTAAAATACTTAATTTTTCTGTGAATTTCAATAACCGCATCTTCGTGTATGTCAAACTCCATACCCATGAAGTTCTCTCTACTTCTAGCTATATCACAATAAAACTTGGCCACTAATTCTACTTGAATTTTTTTAAACTTATTCGGTGTTTAAACACTTTGAATCTATTTTTTCTTCAGTGCATGTCCATATTGCTTTACAAGTTGCTTCAAGGTGGCTTAGCATTAACATATACGTTAAAAAAGCATTAACCTTTCACCTCTTTGAGGAGTGGACATCTACGCCCAAAAGCTTATCATTACAAAACATGGAATCTAATGATGTCTTTCCTTGTATAATTCAATCAACCAAGTATTTTCATCCAACTTCAATTTATCTAATGTTGTTTTTCCAAATTTGTTTAAATTCGGACGAATCTTGTGTATTACATACAAAATGTCTGCAAATTTTATTTAATTAACTCATACTAATCGTGTCTTTCAAATTTTTTAGGCAAAATTTTCATAACGTGCCCTAAACATAGTCGATGTTTAATATGTAGAAACACAATCTCTTTTACTTTACTTATAGCTCAATCCTGATCGATAATTATTCATTTAGGAGCAATGTTGAACAAACAAACAAGTCATGTTCTAAAAACCCATAAAATTATCTGTTGTCGCACTTGAAATCAATCAACATTCAAACAAAATTGATTGTCGATGATGGTTAATCTCAACAAAATGAGAAAAAGGCATGTCATACTTATTTGTTAAGTACGTTGTGTCGAAAGAGACTACAACATCAAATTCTTTATAAGCCTCCCTACTTTTAACCTATGCCCAAAAAATAACTTTTAGCCGTTCTCCATCATCTAAGCCCATGCTAAAGAATTTTTTTGAATTTTGCGCTATCACTTTCATGAATTTTATTTGAATTGCAATTTCATCTCCTTGATGTAACCATCTTGCCTTATCAAGATAGTTTCTATACTTTTTTCTGTAAATGATAAGTTTTCATGTCCACCTGCCTCTACTACTAATGCATTGAAACTTTTCCTAGGTCCAATCCTTACAATATCACAAACTTCTAACTGTCTTTACACATGTTCATCAATTTGATGATAACATTGAAAGAACCAAGCTATTGCAGGACTCAATTCATGGTTGTAATCAAGGAATAGCTTATTAACGCGGCATTTTCCAACTTGTCCCAAATTAGTAGTGAGTTTCACCTTGCAACCTATTTCATTAGTTGGTTGAGGCATTAACGGGTTTCCAGTTGTATAGTCGGGCTTCCCACATCATCCACGTGCAAATGACACATATCTTATATATCCATCATCATCTCTTTTACTTGATATTTTTTATGCTGGAAATCCCAAGTGTTTTGTGTAATTTTGAAAACATTGAAAAAATTCTTCACTGGAATAGAATTTCATGTCGATTTCAGGTGTAATAACTTCCTTTTTAAGTATAATTTCCTTTTCATTCAATGCCTCACCATCAATCAAATTTTTTGGTACCTCATCATTTTAAACAAAGGTATTATAACTGTCCATTTCAACGTTTAATGTCCCTATCCACATTTGAGAATGCATTTCCCAAATCTACAAACGACAGTATACAAGGTTATAAAACTTAAAATAATTTATTTAGGAGATCCACTCATGGATTCATAGAATGATTGAAAACCAAATATTGAACGTTATAAAAGTTGTATTTTAGTTTAAAGGGCCATGAAGGTGCGTTTTTTGGATTTGGTCATTTATCCCTTTTCAATCTAGTTTTGATTATTCAATCACCATGTAAAAGCCGATCTAACTACCTAATTCAATAAAAAAAATTCTAGTTATTTAACTGAATGTTCCATTGATAATAAATGGAAATGCTTGCTGAATTACGGACATATAATATTTTAAAACGGTGCATTAGTGAATATATGAGTTTGAAAAGTTGCTAACTCACAAAAAGAATAATTAAAATGGTGATGTTATTCTTTTCAAAATTAATACAAGTAGCAGCTATGATGATAAAAATTGATGAAAGTTCCATCTTTTAAAAATTAGTACAAAGTAGCAACCTTCATAATGATAAAAATGATGAAAGAATGAAAGGAAGGAGATGAGTAGAATTATATTAACTTTTTTAGCCAAATGAGATGGAGAAGGGTTTCATGGAAAGCAAAGGTTGATTGTAATTTTCTCTATCCTGAAAGAAGGGGATGAAAAGTTTGAGGATAAGCGAAGAAAATAGGAAAAAGGAGAACTTGATTTAATTGGACCCCCCATAAAAGGAAACAAATTTACTTGGGACCAAAGAGTTTAGAAATATACATGGTAAATTAGGCAGAATTATGGTCAGTCAATCTTTTGCAAAAAAATTCCCAATTTCAAATGTTATACTTTACCTCAAGCAACGTTGATCATATCCCATTACAACTAGTTTTTTCTCAAAAGATTATAATTAAGAATAGTTTTCCTTTCAGATTTAAAAATGGATGGGTTTATGATAAAGAGTATCGACTGGTTGCTAAAATAGTTTTCAAAGTCAAGTAGAAGGTTCAACTCAATACAAGTTTAGAGAACTTTTGGAACAAACTAAGGGCACTTTGAAAAAAATGGAAAAAAGACAATGATATGTATCAAATTAGAGAGGAATGTGTGAGATTGCAAGACAGTATTGATCTAGAATGCTCAGAACCTATGTAAACTAATAATTTTTTCATATGCAAAAAAGGTTAGCCAAGACATTGCATGTTGAAGCTGTCAACTTTAGTAGAAAGCCAAAATTGAGTGGCTTGCTAGTGGTGATATGCTAATTAAATTTTTCTAAGCCGAGATGTTAAGTAGAAAATATTATAATGACATAGGAAAATTACTTAATGACAAGGGATTTATTATTAATGAAGCTTCGCAATTAGAAAAGGAAGCTATTAAGTACTTCTTTGATTTATATAATTTTGATGGAAGTATTTTTCCAAACATTACTCTTAAATACTTATTGCATGCCAATAGCGAAGAAATTTCACTTGCTTAAATTTGTTTAAAGGATATCAAAAAAATCATTTTTAATGCTAAAGATGATATAAGCCAGGACCAGATAGCTTTGGGACAAATTCTATAAAACTCATTGGAAGGAGTTAGAAAATATTATATTTGAGGAAATTAATGAATTTTTCTCGACTGGCAAACTTGCTGAAAAATCTTAGTCACACTTTCGTTGCTTTGATGCCAAAAATAAAAGTGTCCAATTGTCTTGGGGATTATAGGCCTGTTGCTAGTTGTAACTTCTTTTAAAAAATTGTTGCCACAATTCTAAGTAATAGAATAAAAGCATTTTTAAAAATTTTAATTTTAGAAAACCAAAGTGCTTTTATCCCAGGCAGATTTATTGTTGAAAATATTATTTTGGCACATGATTTATTAAGAAATTTCAGTCAGGCTGGGAAAAAATATGTATCAAAATTGATTTGCATCAAGCATTTAATAAAATAAATAAATATTTTATTCATGATGAGACAATTGGGTTTCAATGAAAAAATTTGTAACCTAGTAAAAGAATGCATATGTAATGTAACATATGATTTATCACAACAAAATTTCAAAATCAAATATCCAATTTAAAACTCAATTCATTTGTTAAGTCAAAATTTCAGTGTTTATTAACTTATAAATTTAATTAAATTTAACATTTTAGTTCAAATATCATTTCAAAACTTTAAATTTAATTTCCATTATTTAGTTACATTTTAAAATATAATTTAAAGTCAAAAATCATATTTACTTCAAATTTACATACTTAAATTCACAAATTCAAAACTTAATATTTAGCTTTTTCAAAACCATAAAATATATATTTTAAATAAAAATTTCATACTTTAAAAATACATATCATAAGAAAAATTATTTAAAATATACCACGGGTTCTGTATAAAATTTTCTAACCTAGCTCAAGTGATACAGATATGTATCATTTCAATCCGCGGTTTAAAAAGAAAACCCGGGTTCTATCATTTCAAACCCGCAATCCCAAGTCAAATAAAATACAATAAAAATCACTTGAGCCTATCATTTTAGCTCATATTGATTTTTTCCTATTCTAATGTCCGTTCGGATATGTATTATTTCAACCCATAGTGATTCTATTCTAACAGGGAATTTGTAGTGTGAACATATGCATAAACAATATAAGCAATTATACTAACTTGTCAATGTCACAATATGTTGTCATATATCATATGTCAGGTGATAATTAACAAAGTTAACATCGTAATAACATGAAATAACATATCATATAATCATCAATAACTTGCATAACATTTTAATTACTAATCACTTGTCATCCATTTACCATTTCATAAGTAATAATGTCAAAGTGAGAAGGACTCACCTTTTCCAAAGTTAGAGACCACTACGACACACAAGAACGATTCCAAAGTCACAACAAGCACGATTAGGTTTGAATGAATGGAGAGCCAAGATATTGCTCTTGTATACAACAATTAAACAAAGCAATATAAATACATATACATACATACATACATACATACATACATACATACATATATATATATATATATATATATATATATATATATATATATTCAACACAAACTATATAACAGAAATTTAAAACAATGAAAAAGATAAGAATTGAAATGACACCACCTTGCTTTAAACATCAAGTGGGCTTGGCCATGGTCAAGTGGGCTTGGCCATGTTCAAGTGGGCTTGACCACGCCATACCTAGGCTCGACCAAGGGCTTGAAGCTACCTGAAACTCACGAACATGGTGGTTTACATGCCTATTAGGCTCGGCCATAGAGGAAGACGGCAAGGCAAAACAAGTGGAAGGGTTTGGGTCAAGGAATTCAAGGTTTTGGTGCACCTATGCTCGGCATATGGTGCTAACATGGCTCGGCCATGTTCATTTCATGTCAGGTCAGAGGTGGAGCTGATGGTTAGAGGTCATGGCAGCAAGTGGTGGTGGCGTTAGAGGTGGTGGCCAAGGCTAAACATGAAGGTGATGGTGGAAATGGCTTGGTTAGGCATTGTTTTGGAGTTTTGCAATGTTTTTGTGGTGAAAGCTCATCTAGAAGGTCCCGACCAGATCTAGTCATAGGAGAGGGACGGTTTGCTGTGTATGATAAGGAGAAGGAGATGGTGGTGGTGGTCGGTGAAGATGGTGTGGTTGTGGCCGAGCAAAGCTAGAGAAAGCAAGGCAAAAATCAATGGAAAAATGAAGAAAAGTAAGAAAAAGAAGTCATTAAAACTTACAAAATATTTCTCAAGTGAGGTAGCCGTGAATTGTGAAGTGGTGAGAAAGTTTTTCACGTGAATGAAAATGAGAAATACATGGCTATTTCATAGGAAGTGTAAGGCCAAAGCAAAAATGAAAGGCCAAAGGAAAATGAAAAGACAAGGCTAATGAAAAGTCACAAGTTGTAAAGGCTTTGTCTCTTCAAATTTCCACTTTCTTTTAATTTAAGATAAACAAATAAAAATTAAGTAAATAAAATAAAAAGTGAAAAAAAATAAAGTAAAAATGAAATAAATAAATATTTTTAGGTAAAAATCGAAAATAAATAAGAAAATAGTTTATTAAATTGAAACTAGAATTTTAAATTGTAAACAAAATACAATTAACATTGGAAAATTACCACTACACTTATAAAATGTTTTAAAAATAAAATACATACATAACATGTCATGTTACACATGTAAACATAAATTAGAACATGACATGACAAATAAAAATATTATTTATATAAATTAAAATAAACAATTTTGTTAAATAAAACAATTTACATACAATGGTTTAAAAAACATAACTTTCACAATATTAATCGGATTTCAACGAAACGAAAAGCAGTATACTTAAAAATTTATTTGCTTTCATAAAATAAAAATAAATTTCAAAAGTTCAAATTTTAAAATTTTAAAACTAAAGGTCAAAGTTTGACTATATTGACAAAAATTCACATTTCTGGAAAATATTCTATTTATTTATGTTTGAAATTATAATTCACATACAAATCAAAATTTATTTTAAAATAACAAAAATTTACTCAATTTATTCATTTTAATAAATAAAATAAAGTTTATAAATCAGGAATTCAATTTAAAAATAATTAAAATATACAATTAAAATAATCACAAAATACAGGGTTGTTACATCTTGTGCATACCATAACATACATAAGGCTTCCGACTGCACTAGAGTAACAAATACTCGCCATATCTCATTTGTCTTCATCTGATGTAGGCATAAATCTCTAGGTAGTTGAAATTGAGAGCTTAAAGGAGTAGCCATCGATTTAGCTTTCTCTATATCAATCGAGATAGGACTTTCTCGATATACCGAGTTTGAATGAGCCTAAAAAATTCTTTGCTTTATATCCCTCTGAATCACATCTCCAAAATTATTTGTGTCTTTCTCAAATATTTTATATCAAACTCTTTTCCTGTAATAACCCGCCATCTACAGTACCCCAATAGGACATAAAATGATGCAGACATCACAGATCTCGCAGATAGCAGATCATTTTGAAGTAAAATACAAATCAATCACATAGCTAAATATTATATACTTTCTAAATCTCATGGCGATATGAGTAAAATATAATAGTGAACAAGACGATACAACATCAAATAAAACTTGAACTACATCATCTCTTTATACTAGTAACAGAAATAGTCCAATGTTTGGAATAAAGTTGTATATAGCTAACAAAAAAATAAATGCACGTTTTCGTCGCACCATCGCACCTCTAAGTCACTACCAATCTTCTCCATCGACCTATCAGAGTATAAATAAAAAGAAAAAAAATGATAGAGGGGGTCAGACATATGTCTGGTGAATGAAATGCATCATATAAGCGTATCATACAAATAAGCTACTGAAAAAACACTTATGCTCGAAAACCATACCTTAACTCTTCTCACATGCACACAACAAGTTAGCTAAACATAATAATATATTGTAGCGACATCATAAGCAAAGGTCTTACTAAAATATCTACCGGTCTAATCATATATTAAAATAGCATGTCATGATTGACCCCAAAGTCCCAACTCACCATCACCACAATCATATGCACACGACCAAGCCCAAAGTCCCAACTTGTAAGTCATAAACTTATGCACATGACTGAGCCCATAGTCCCAGCTCATATGTCAAAAATGTATGCAAACGACCGAGCCCAAATTCCCAGCTCGAATGCCAAAAAAAGGATGCAAACGACTGAGCCTAAAGTCCTAGCTCGAATGCCAAAACCGTATGAAGACGACAAAGCCTAAAGTCCCAGTTGAACGCTGAAAATGTATGCAAACGACCAATACCAAAGTCCCAGATCGAATGATGAAAACGTATCACCACGATCGAGCCCAAAGTCCCAGCTCGTATGCTAAAAACGTACATGACTATTGAGGTCGTGTCCATGTTAGACATTCACCTACCGGTCTGTGGTACTATTGGGCCAATCCTAAAACTCGTCATCGCCCCACTATTTACGAAGCTACTGGACCTAGCCCTAACTCGTTAAACATTAGTAGTACAACCGAGGACTAATTTCCCCATACGTATACTGAAACATCCCAACAGAACCCACATATAAGTATATAACGTATCTTCTAAAAGTAAGACATTTTTCCGAAGTAGCTCAAAATGCAGCAAATAACTTACCAAAATATTCCTCATCTCACCACGATCGCAGCGCCCTGAACCATGCGTGAAACAAAAATCATATATGAGATTTATGAGCTTTTGAAGTTAATGGGCATTATAGAAATTGTTTATTTTAATTAATTAATTTTATTATTTTAATTCGTTTGCTATAGTAGGGTTTTCCGCCCCAATCCCTTGTTCAATAACCTTCATCCTCCCCTTTTTTCCCCTACCGTCATTGCCACGATCGAACTCTGATATGACACCATTAGGTAGCTCCCCGCTCAAGTCGCATGCATCCCTGCTCCTGACGTCACCTCCGCCGCCGGCAGATCGGATCCGACCGCTGCATGTTCCCAAAGATTTCCTAGCCACCTAACAATGGTATGAGTCAATGGGAGACCTTCGAGAAGGCCAACAAGACCTCCTCTACACAAACATGCTTCCCGATCGTAGTATGGTCGATATTTTATAGTTGAATCGAATCAAATGATCTACTTTTTTGAACTTTCAACGCGTTTTTTGATCAATCCATACACCCAATCAACGAACGAACACTGCTAGTTGATTCATGTCATCGAGAACTATAATGTTGATATGTAATATGTTTGGTTTGGAGCACTAGTATATTTCACACTTTTAAATTAGAAGGGGACTAACTTTTCCTAATTACGATCGATTACAACTTATATTTTTATATCTAACCATGGCATACTACATCCTAATTAAGTGTATGAAAAAATTATTTATTTATTACAATATTTTAATTTGGTTTAAGATCAAGAGATGAATTACTACATCCTACCAATATATACGCAAATATGATAATTCTCACTCACCGATTAGCCGTACATCTATGATCTGAGGTGAACCCTCCCCTTTCTTCGCTGTCTAGAAATTCCTCGCCTTGAACCAAATTTCTCGATGGCTTCGATTTATATGCTTAGCTCTCTTTGCGGTGATCCATTCCATATATCAGTCTGTTTAATTTGGTTTTGATTTGGAGGACTATGAATTGATTTAGTGATTAGGACTTTATAACTGAAGCAAGATTATTAGAGTAAAAGGAATACGGTTATAGATCTTTTTATAGGCTAAAAATTATAACATCTAGGTAAAATCTCATAATTAATATATTACGAAAATGTCATTGAGTTCGACTTCTTCTAATATCTAGCTCATTTAACCAAATTCAGCAAATTATACCTGTTTTCTGACTATAAACAACATTCTAGAGGCAATGGAATTGGTCTCGAAGCTTAATTCAAAATCTTATAGAAATTCATTATTTTGTCCTTTATGTGAAATTACGATTTTATCCTTTTTAATTTAATTATTTAATTTTATAAATTTTTAGGGTGTTACATCCCCCCTTCTTAAAAGAATTTCGTCCTCGAAATTCCCCGAGGTGGATAATGCAACTTGCATTAGAGCATACAAACATAGCTACATCCATCAAGCACCCATCATGCAAGCAAAAACACAAGCAAGAGTACAATATACATATGATAGATAAAATATTATGATATGATATGAGATGGGTGCAAATGTAACTAAATCGATCTCCTATATTAATGCAAATGCAATGCAACTAATATGTATGCAAACATCATAATATATGCAGATATATATAATTTTATATGCATCTATACATCCATATGCATCTATACATCCATATGCAACATCCATGTCAAAGTGCAAGTAAACAACCACGTCTATAAACATAATCAATAAACATGTATATAAAGGAACAATAAATAGCATATATATAATTATATGGTATAAATTAGAACACCTAACTATGGGTATCGATCCTAGGTTGGAATGTATATACATACAAACCAACACGATATAAACTAAACTGGTATAATCCAAACAAAACAACCATAGTAACTAAAACACATCATAAGGATGTGTATATAACCAATCCAACCATCCATACATCCACGCATATATCAACTGGCTTGCTAAAGCAAATATGCAAACAAACAACGACCAAACGAGTAACTAACTTACAAACTAACCAAAAGAGAAACTTATTGGAAGAGAGATTGTGATGGAAAACTTGGATTCTCTCCTCGAGTTCCCAAGCACTCTCGTCCTAACCTTTTCTTCGTCGTACTTGGACCAACTTCATTTCCTCATATTTATTATGTATCATATCAATCCTAAGGTGTGGATACACCTATGGAGTATTTAGACTCCATCTCTACATTCAACTCATAAGCCGACTAGTCTCCACCATAACCGTTAAACCACCAACATAAGTTCGCAGATGGGATAAACAGAAAACGTATGAACACCCACCAACTTTTCAAAAAGCCAACTCAAACATGCTAACTTCCTTGCTCTGTATAAAATCAAAAAGGCCTAATACCTTATGGTGCTAGATTTTTCACATATCTCAATGGCAAGTCTTTTAACTACCTAGCTACCCACTACGAACACTCTATGTAAGCCCATCCATGTGGTTTCCATCCCTTAATGTGTCGTCGAGGTGTCTCTCACTATATAATGTCCCAGTATAGCTTAGATTTAAATAGATTTCACTACCGACATATCTCCATTGTCATATACCTTGCAACATGCTCTACCACTTGCTTCTTTGTTCTTGACCAATAGAAACACTCTTCGTATCCTTTGACATGCCTCACTGAACTCCTTCCTTAAGTCCAATGGCATGACAACGATAACATGTAGTATCTTACCTTTAAGCGGACTAACATTTAGGGTTCATAGGTGGACCCCATACTCCATCATCGTTCAATTTATAGATATCACAAATGGATGGTGACTTAATTTTGGTGAATACAACTCATATACTGGGTTATGAACTTTTCATTTATTTTCACGTGTAACGGGCATAGAAAATAAGTTATGCACAAATGGTTAATATTTCAAAAAATTGACTTAATATGATAGTCCTTTTAATCAATGGATGATTGAAAAGAACGATCTTGCTTCTTAGTTAATTTTCTTCAAAATCGCCAAATATTGCCTTCCTTAAAATCGCCTTTGTACCTTAGTACATTAAGTTAAGACATTTACTTCATGTCTTGACATCGTAGAAAATTGGATATTTGAAAAATATTAACTTCACATGCCCATGAAGTCCTACAAACTAACAAACGGCTAGGGTACCTTATGTACATTACCGTACTTCAAAACAATTTATATAAACAAATATAATTATCCTCTATCGAAGACTGTCTTATACAACAAATCTTTCATTATTTAACCTTTTACGAAACTTTTTACTAAACTATGCTCTCATGATTTTCATGTCTTATATAAGCGTATTCCAATCCTTAACGTAAACTTATGTGTTAGTTTCGAACAACATTTAATAATATACCCTAACAATTCAAAATAATAAATTTAAACTTCTAGCTTTTTCATAAGTATAAATAATCTCAATATTGTTTATTATAAGAAGACCTTTCCTCCATTATCTCAAAACAATTTGTGTATTTTTTCCAAATTGATAGTATGCTTCAAAAATTATTTTTCTCAATGTATTACTTTAATATATCAAATATCTTTATATAAACCAAAATTAATATTTTCCGTCAGATTTCCTTCAAAATAATATAATTATTATTTTACATAAAAATCATAATATTTATTTAAATCATTTTTTTCATAACGAGATTATTATTATATATCATTCAACAATAACAACATCGTACACTAAATTACAAAAATCTTTTTTATAGTTATTTACCTCAAAAATGGTAACAAAAAATATTCACTAAAAATACCTCCTTATTATTATTCTTTATATACCTATTATTATTACTTAAATAATAATAATAATAATAATTTTTCATAAACTCCGTAAAATAGCTATATAATTATTTGCTCAAAATTTAGATAATTTTTCGAAAATCATATTACTATTTATTTAAATTCTACCATAGTTTATAAATAATAGTAAATTCCAAATTCAAAATAAATCTTCCGTTATTATTTCAAATTTTCCAAAATTCATAAATAAAATCCTTATAAATTTTCAATACAATCCCTAGGTCTCAAATCCATGACGTTCATTTCTAGTTAGTCCTAAGCACATTGGCATATTGACTATCCTAGTTAGTCCACTTCAATCGGTTCAAAATCTGTAGGCTGTGTAATTCTTTTCTAACTCCAACCAAATTTCAATAAAAATATCAATAACATTTCAGTTTAGTTTTTAAATCAAAATCGTTGATCTCAAATCTTATTCTTCACACAACTTGTAAGAATTTGAAAAGCATAAAATTCTTTGTTAACTTTAACCAATGTTTAATTTCGATCATCATACATTTTTCAAAATAAATTCTTTAGATTTTGCTTAAACAAATTTTGAAATTTTCTACTCAAAAAAACTTTGAAAAAGTTTTACTTTAGATATATCGATTTAATTATTTCATAAGAAATCATAAATCAAATTTATTTCCTAAGTCTCCCTATAAAACAAGTAATGTAATTTTAATTTCCAGACCTTATTCATTTTCAACATTTAAAAAATCGTTACCTAAAAACATATAACTTTCAAAACTCGATTCTTTATGGTTTAACCAAATTCAATATTAACTAATCAAAATTAATTTTGGAATAACTGCGGTTATTTTTTTAAAATACTCATACTTCTCATTATAACTATTTTTATATAATTTATAACCACTTTTCATATTTATAAGTATGTATTATTACATTTTATAATTAGCCAATTTTCAATACCTTTAAATAGCACATTGTATATATACATTAAAATATATTTTTGAAATTCATTTTTTCTTCTAACTATGTTCGTGTCGGATTCGAAAATAATTTCCAAATTTTAAACTATTTATTAGTGCATATTTTCAAGAGTATATATCACAAACACTTCTATTTCCATTAGAAAATACATACGTGTTAAAATAAAGAAATTCCATGGTTTTAAAATAACAATTTTTAAATCTTTTTTTCCAATTTAAATTCTATTCAAGATAGTTCAATTTAACTTAGAAAAATAAACATGTAAAACATACTATTTTAACATTTACCTTTGTAAATTATAAATTTTCACAAAAATTGTAAAGAAAGTGTAATACATAAAAAACTTCCTCAAAAATATTTACAAAATGAAAGATATTCAGAAAGATGTGTCTTACTTACATTTTATTTACCTTTTAAAAGTTCTTTTGTCAAAAACCAAGTGTACATCAAGATATAAGTGCAAATAATATTCATAAAGTTTTACTTTAGAGATTTTTATTTAATCATTTAATAAGAAATCATAAATCAAATTTATCTCAGGTTAACCACTTCATATCATTTCCTAAGTCTCCTTGGAAAACAAATAATGTAATTTCAATTTCTAAAGCTAATTCGTTTTCAACGTTTATTAAAAATATTATTGCCTGAAAACATATAACTTTCAAACCTCAATTCTTTATTGTTTAACCAAATCCAATATTGAAGTTTTTTTTTAAATATCCACACTTCTCATTTTTCATCATTTTTCATATAATTTATAACCACTTTTCATATTTATAAGTATATATCATTATATTTTATAATTAGCCAATTTTCGACACCTTTAATATATATACATAAAAAATTGTTTTTGAAATTTATTTTTTCTACTAACTATATTCATATCAAATTCGAAAATAATTTCCATAATTTAAACAATTTATTAATAGATATTTTTAAGAGTATATATCACAAACACTTCGATTTCCATTAGAAATACATACGTATTAAAGTAGAGAAATTCCACGATTTTAAAATAACAATTTTTAAATCTTTGTTTCAATTTAAGTTCTTTCTAAGATAATTCAACTTAACTTAGAAAAATAAACATATAAAACATACATTATAGAATTTACCTTTATAAATTATAAATTTTAACAAAAATTGTGAAGCAAGTGTAATACTTAAAAAAATTCCTCAAAGTGGGACAAAAGTATTTATAAAATGACAGATATTCAAAAAGACGTGTCTTACTTTTTATTTACCTTTTAAAAGTTCCATTGTCAAAAACCAAGTGTACATCAAGATAAAAGTACAAACAATATGCCTTATACAAAACTTTTTACAAAAACAAAACCTTTAAAATATATTTGGAAAACTACTTCTTATTAATTTTTCCTATTTTTGAAACTCATACGAAGGAGTTATTATTTTTTGAACTATTAAACAAACTTCAACTTTTTTATTTTTCCAAAAATCTTAAATGATACCATTAGTAACTTTTTAGGGAAACTATTTCAGTTTATTTAAATACTTCAACTGGAGTAGAAATATAACTTATACAAGCCAACCTAGGTCATATAGTCTTTAAAAAAATCTTAAGTAGCTTTATTACCCCTCATCAACATCACACCATATTCTGTGAAATTAAAGGTATCTCTACAAGCAATTCCTTATGAAGTAAATTGCAACAAACGTGATGGATTTATTTTCCACCCCAAACTATTTATATACCAATATTTATTTACAAGAAATTATTGTCAAGGACAAAATTTCACAGCTTTTTAGCCTCAAGGACAGACCTTCAATATTTTATCCTGAAGGACGACTTTCTGTAGGTATCAGTTTTTAGTTATTGATAGCAGTTTTTAGGTATCAGTTTGTAGTCATCGATAACATTTTTTAGGTATCAGTTTTAGCTCGGTAGCAGTTTTGTTGTCCTTATGAATAATTTTGGAAAATTTTTGTCCTTATGAATAATTTTTAGAAGAATGTTTGTCCTTGTGGTAAAAATATTGAGGTCGTGTCCTTGAGGCAAAAAATATACAAATCTTTGTCCTTTAAATTAGTTCCCCTTATTTAGTTAACCCATAGTTGTTTACCTCTACAAGGGATAAGCAAATAGCTACCTCTACAAGTCAAAATACATAGGGTGTGGTGTATAAAAATTATATATATATAGAGTATAAATAATAAAAATTACAAACACACACCCTCGTATGCCCTAATTAAATAGAATCACTTAGCCTAAACTCTGATACCAAATGTAACAACCTGCAATCTATAACTCCCCGATGGCGCATAAAATGACACGAACATCGCATACTACGCAGACAGCGAATCATACTGAAGTAAAATATAAATCAAATTACAGAGCTATCTTCAATATTCTATACTGTCTAAAGCTTACATCGAAACGAATAAAATATAATAGTAATCAACAATATAATCTCAGGCAAACAAAATGATACAGTATCGAATAAAACTAGAACTACAATATCTCTCTATAAGTAATAGAAATGGTCCAATGTCTGAGAAAAAATAGTAGATAACTAACAGAAAAATAAATGCACATCTCCATCGCACTATCCAACCTCCAAATCTCCACCAGTCCTCTCTATTGATCTATCAAAGTACAACTAAAAAGAAGAAAATGATAAATGGCGCCAAATATACGTCTCGTGAGTGAAACACATCATATATCATATATGTGCATAATACTAATAAACTAGTAAAACAACACTTATGATCGAAAGCTATACTTTAACTCATGTAACAAGCACCCAACAAGTCAGGTAAACACGATAATATACTATAGTGACATCATAAGTTAAGGTCTCACTAAAATATATGTTGGTCTAATCATATATGATATACTGAAACGCAATGTCATGATTGAGGCCAAAGTCCCAACTTGCCATCGCCATAACCATATACACACGACCAAGCCCAAAGTCCAAGCTCGTATGCCGCAAACGTATGCACATGACCGAGCCTAAGGTCCTAGCTCGTATACCGAAAAAGTATGCAAACAACTGAGCCCAAAATCCTGGCTTGAACACCAAAAACGTATGCAAACGACCAAGCCCAAAGTCCCAGCTCAAATGCTAAAAATAGATACAAAGGACCGACCCCCAATTCCCAGCTCGATTGTTCGAAAACGTATGCAAACGACCAAGCTCAAGGTCTCAATTCGTATGCAAAAACCATTACACCATAAAAGGTCTTTACTAGGGTTGAAAAAATGCTACCAAAACTTTTAGTAGCGTTTCGGTAAACGCTCCTATGAAATGCAAGTAAAAGTCAGAAACTTTTTGCAGGGTTGTTGAAAATTCTACCAAAACTTATCATATTGAGCGTCTTACAAATGCTACAAAATGAATATGATGACGAACAATCCAAATAAGCGAGGCAAATAATATATTCAAAAACACATTTTATTTTACACTGCAAAAATGTTTCCTTTTCAATTTTATTGCGTCTGTGTGTATTTTGCAGATAACTCAAATGTTGGATACAAATTAGAATACAGTTGAAGAACAATTATTAGTGAACGAGTGATATGTAGCGATGACAGTTATGTAAATTGAAATGTATTGTAATTGAAATTTTGTATATGTGGTGAGAGCACAAATTTGTACTATTCAAAATTGTAATAAACACTGTTTGAATTTAAATTCTGTGTTATTTGTTTATTCAGCAAATTTATTTATTTATATGAAAATAAAATAGTATTATAATAAATGCATTTAAATGAATATATATATATATATATGTTTATTATCATCAAACAAAAATAATATACTAGCATATTCAACAATCTCTCCCTTTTGATGCTAACAAACATATATTTAAGATTTTGAATTTATTAAATGTATTTGATGCTCTCCCTATTTAAATGCTCCCTCTCTACAACAAAGCTCCCCCTTCATATAAGCATGATAATAAATAAAAATATCAAATGAACCTACATGCAAACAGAAAATACAAAATAAAATATTTGACCTTTATTTGCCAAAATCTTAACTTTTCTCTCCTCCTTTTGTTATCAGCAAAAGAGTAATAGTGTTAGAAAAATAGAGATAAAGTGATAGACATTAATACAACATTAATACTCAATGGAGTGTACATACTAAAATTCAATAAAAAATCATACAAATATCATAAACACTTTGTTAGACGCGTATTCCACTTTAAAGTGATAGGGATGTCAACATATAAAACCATAGTTATATCTATTTGTGGTATATTTATATCAGGAATTTGAATACCTACTAACCATGCATAACCGTTAGGACTTTTAAATGAGATTAGTAGTATTCTTAATTTTTATTAAAAAAATGAATTTCAAGCACTTCTAACCGCGCATAACCATGAGGATTTTTAAATAGGATTTGAATCAACTAGTTATTTAATAATGAATTTTGATATGTGTTACATACATGCATAACCGTGAGAACTTTTAAATGAGTATGAAAGCATATATAAAAATATTCCAAGTAATTCACCCATGCATAACCGTGAGGACTTTTAAATGAGATTAATTACTTTGGATGCTTTTATTATTAAAAATAAAATAAAATGAAAAACAAATAATTTCCCATTTAAAATACCACATATTGACATACTATATTAGATTTTGATGAGTGATGGTCGTTAAAAACATCCTAGAAATAGAGATGGTTATGGAATTTTTACCAATCAAAAGTTATTATAAATCATGTTTAAATTTTGAAAGAAATTTACTAAACATACTTTCTCAAGTTATAGTATATGATCAATATCAATACTCGACACTTTTTCAATCACTATTTGTTTTTTCAATAATCAACAGGGAGTCGGATTAGTTAATGTAGTCATTTAAGATCAAATTCAAAAATAATTATAAAATCAAATTTTCTAAAATGACTAATCTAAAACAAGTAAGCAAAAAACTATTTTCTAGAAGGGGTTTTATAAGAAAAATGTCTGCTAATTGAAAATGATTTGAAATGAAACATATGCAGATATTTTTTCGAAAATGATGCAACTACTGAATATCTCAACATAAAACTCGTTCCACTAATACTTTTTTATCAACTAGGATACAAGTGTAATCTGCATCTGAATTCCCCTTTTAGACTCAAGATTATCATTTTCAAACATTAAAATAAGTGAAAATCAATTTTTTGCAACGGGGTTCTGCGAAAATGACTTCAAGTTCAAAATCAATATAAATAATTGAATAATTGCAAAATGGTTTTAACATGAGATGATATTAGATACCACTTGTATTTGAGATATTCATGGTGATATATAGTGGTACATAAGAAAAATGTGTACTCCTCAACACTTCAATTTTTCAGCACATCCATTTATATCAAGCACAAGTAAAGTAATCACACATTTAGAAAAATTCGTCAAAGCGGTTTTTCTTATCATTCCAAAGTGAATCACTAAAAACAGAAAAGTTGTAGCATATTGGTTAGCTTTCTAGAACTTCAAGGATAAATCAAAGTTGGGATGTTCAAGATATGGCAAAAATATTTCAACAATGTCGATCAAAACATAATTAAGAATATGTGAACACAATTGAGTTGAGAGATCATACCTTACATTCCTTTGATGTCGTGATATCCAAAATGTGACGATCTTCATCTAAATTTTATAGGCTAAGGAACATTTAAATTTTAGTTTATCGATGACGTAGAGCAATTCGAAATCTATCTCCATCAAAGTTGTTCCTTAGCCCACTTGGGTGTCTAAATTTTGGAGAAGGAAAGTGGTCTAATTAAGGATGTAGGACCGCTATTATTATCTATTGAATTCTTTGATACCCAAATTTGTCTATATGACAAACCGTTAGCATCTACAATTATACCCTTGGGAATCCAAATCTGTTTATATTTCATACCATTTATATTCATACCTTTTGGAATCCGTATTTGTTTAACGGTTTTGTGTTTGTATACATTTCGACAATTATTCTTGCCATGTCCAACATTTTCACACTTTGCGTATTTGGGTATCACACTTTTCCCCTTAACAGTGTTATTAGTTGTTTGTTCAAATTTTAACACTTTTGCAAATCCAAATCCATTCCTTTTATTCTCAAAGAGGTTATTTTCTAAGAGTATATTAAATGATTTATCTCTAGTGAAAAATTTCAAGTAACCAACTCAAGTTTATTAACTTTGGATTTTAAACGTTTATTTTCATTTATTAGCTTAGAACAACAACTAATGGTACTATCTCTCTTTTCAAAACTATACATTTTTAATCGCATATTTTCATTTTGAAGCTCTTTGATTTTATGCTCAATTTCAAGCATCTCAATTTCAAAGAGTTTGAGTTTTTCAAATTTAATTTCTTCAAAATCTTTGATTTTTCAATCTTCTTTTCAAACTCATGACTTAACCGAATAATTTTAGATTTGCTCAAAATCACGTTTTATTTTTCAAAGGTTTTGAAATTTTTTTTGATCTCATTTAATTTCTTTTCAAAAATCGCACATTTAGAAATTTCTGACTTCTTAAAGCTGTCCAACTCTTTTTGCAAAATGTTGTTTTTACACATCAACTCGGTTTTGTTTTTCTACCACATTAAAATTTCATTTTCTAACTTTTGAAAGTTTTCATGAAAACAGGCAAATTCTTTTTATAGTCCAAACACCTTTTGCAGTTAGAACTTTTATTTTTCTTAATATTTTTGAGCTCATTTTCCAAATCATTATTTTTCTGATGGAGTTTAGCTTGTTCCCTTTTCAACTTATTATTTTTCATCTCAAGATCTTTATTATTTTCAATTAATTTTCATCATAAGAGAACTAAATCATTGAATGAAAAATCACTTATCTCATCGGCTATTGAATCTACATCGCTGCTGCCTTTTTCCAATCCTGTTAAGCACGTTTCTTTAATTGACTCGATTATGGAGAATTTCTCATCGTTGTTGACTTTTGCACCATATATTGCATCAAAAGTATTCCAGATTTCTTGTGCATTTTCACAATGGGAGATAAATTTAAAATCATCTTGATTAATATGAGAATATAGTATATGCTTACAAGAGCATTAATCGAAGTATTTTTCTCATCTATTATAACACATCCATTTTCAATAATATCCCAACATTTAAAATTAGTAGATTTTAAGTAAAATTCCATTTTTAATTTCCAATTTAAAAATCTGTTCCATCAAAAATAGGTGGAATAATACTGGACTGACCCTTGGGAAAAGCGTTATTAAAAGAAGCCATTTAAATAAATTTAAAACAGTAATTTATTTTTGAAAAATCAAATTTTTAAAAAATAATTGGCTTTTGTTTCTAGCTCTGATACCACTTGTGGGATCGATTTCACCCTAGAGGGGGGTGAATTGGGTCATACTAATAATTATAAAATTTTAATGTGGAAATATATAAAATAATTGCAGCACTGATAATAGCAGAATAATAGCAGCACGGATAATAGCAGAACATTAAAAGCAGAAATAGAACAACACAAATTTACCCAGCTTCGGCAAAACCCTACCTCCGTGCTGCCCCAAAGATTTCTACTAGAAATTAAGTAGTCAAATGCTTACACACGTAAACTCGAGACACCCGATATCAACTAACCTAAATCTACGCTCAAAACCAGGCCAAAACTCAGCCACTGAGTTGCAAATTCTTGAACTACACCACCGTAGTTCGTCCCCTAGTCACATGACTAAAATATTATTAAAAGTTTAAAAGTAAATTACAAATAAAAAATAACTTAAAATAATAAAAACCTAATTTTAGAATTTAAAATCCAATAGAAAAGGTTGGCCCTTAAGAAAACATAATGATAAAATATGTTCCCCTTTTCTCTTTTTATTTTATCGGCCGGTATTCTTTTCTTTGTCAAAATGGCGGCCTTGTTTCTTATTCGATCTACCTTCATTCCTCTTCAAGAAATTAGGGTTTCGAAAATTGAAAACTACCGATACTAGTTGATCAATTGAATAGATGTTTTGTGCTGTTTGATTGGTCAATCGATTGTCTCTTTGATTTGCACACGGCTGCTTCAATTTGTCGAGTTCGATATGAATTGGTATGTGATTTCCTTTTTTCTTTTCTGGTTAATTTGCTTGAACTCGATTGCCTCTATATGCCAATGATGTTAACGGTTTAAATAGGGAATGATTCCTTTCATTTTCATTCGTATTTTTCATTTGAATTGGTCAGTTAATTTTAGCTCGGCCATTCGATTGTGCTTGAATGCTTGAGATTTCTTTAGACTAGTTCAATTCTGAATATTTCTTTGCTATGGTTGCCTAGTGACCATGGCTTCATGAGTTTGCTTTGAATTTTTTTCTTGGTCGTCGTGGCTTTGATTTTGGCTTGACATAATTATTGACTTTGTTTGAAAAATAGCTACCCTGATTTGAAATTGCTACCAGATTTCTGTAAAACTGTAAACTGCTCTGACTTGTTTTTCGAACTGTAATGTTTATTCATGTATATGTGTGTATATGTATGTATATATGTATGTATACAAATGTGTGTGAATGTGTGTGTATGTGTGTGTGTACGTATGTATGTTGCATCATGTATATACTGGACTTGATAAACTCTGATTGATTGCAGCCTTGACTCCTTTGTGTTGAATTTTCTAGTTTACCTATACACTTGTTATTGCTTGATGGACTTTGCTAGTATTTTAGTCTTGTTGCACTTCATGTTAGTGATGACTTATTTGGTTGTGTGGTCTGTCTCGACTGCTTATTGTTGTAGCATATGTGTGTGTGTGTGCATGTTGCTCCTCACTTTGTCATTGCAGTCCGAGCTGGTCTGTTGGTTGCTTCAAATACACGTGCATTTTCTGTTTCTCTTGGTTATTGTATACCTAATGTTCTGTTCCTCTTGAGTGCTTTGCATTCGTGTTAATTCATTTGTGTTATCCTTGCTGCAATGCACTGAATTATTGCACTTGTCTGGTTTGATGTTGAAGTCACAGTGTTCATAGTTTTCCTTGACCACGGTTTAATCTTCATCTGGTTGTTGCACACACACACATGTTTTTGTATGTCTGTACTATTTTTATTGTTCCACTCGAAGTGTGTCATCATATATGTACATACATACATGTATGTGTGTGTGTGTGTTGTTGAATTGCACTACACTTGTATCATTTGATGGTTTCACTTTGTATGCTGTATTTGCATTTGAATTGTTGCTTCGAGGCAGATCATCTTATTCAGTGTATTTGGTTGAAGTTGTTTCATGACTTCACCGTGTACATTTGAGCATGTTGATCATATATACATCAATCTATTGCAGTCTTCATGTGTCTGCACTTATGAATGTCTTCATTTGGCCTTGGTTCTGTTATGCACTTGTATTCAGTTGCACATTTCCATGTAGTTTGCTTGAAGTTACTTGGTTCAAGTCTACCATTTAAAGTGATCTGTTGTATTGGTGGATACTGTGTTGTGTGCCTTTGTTCCATGCCGTTGAACTTTGTTTTCATGTTGTATATGTTTTGAACCAGTGCAAATGAACTTATATACAGTTGAGCTTGTGTGGCCTTCACTTGGTATCTTTACTTGTTTGCCTCCTTTTTGTGCTATTTACCACTATTGCACTGCCCAGATTTTTATCTGGTTTATTTATATGCTCCATTGTTTTGTTTTGTTGACAAATTATTCTTGTGTTTGAAAAGTCTTTGCAGTTTTGTGATGACGTGCATTTGTCCTTGAAATTATAGCCTTGCTTGTATATTGAACACTACACCAAATCAGTGATTTTACAACATTTATATTTTTTAGTTTCCAACACTTATAAATGTTACAAACTACCAACACTGAAAAAATGTTAGGATATTGAAAAAGCGTTACTAAAAGTAAATAGTTTTCTCTATAAACTTAAAGGCACATCAATAATGATTTACAACACAAATAAGTGTTGCAACAAAAATTGGTAAATAATTGATCAAAAAGTGAGGTGTTTTGTAATTTATGCATATTGCTCTTTCCTCACGCTTAACGTTTACTCTTTCCTTATGCTTAAACATTTTCGCCCACGTAACTTCTAATTCAATTTAGGGTTTTCTCTCTCGCTCACCAAAATCACGCCGACTTCATCCATTATTGATCAACATCATCCTTTTAAACATTGATGGCGACTTTGACAACTTCGACGACTCGAGGCTCGATTGGATCCACGGCTTGACTAGATTGACATCTCGCAGTCACTATAGTCATGACGTGTAAGCTGTTTGATTAATCCAGATGTATGTTAGTCCGATGCAGATGTACGTCGCTCGTGATTTTGAAGCAAAGCTCAATTCCTGTGGATGAGTTATCTAAATTATTGTCTGGACCAAAGCCTAGGGTAAATTATAAATAGATCCACAACATTATGCTTTCGGTATCTCGCATTTTGTATTAGCAAGAAAGCTAGGTCCAGAAAGTGGCTAGATATGGGTTTTCTAAAGTAAATATGTTATTTATGTTCTAGAATGGACCATGTTGGATGGATAAAGATCCCCTACTCTGGTAGAAGACCAGAGTAGAATAAAGGTACTCTTAGTCTATGTAGGTATACTCTTTGTGCATTTTATTTTATGATTGTGATCTACTATTCTACCTATTATCTAATGCTATATCAGGATCATCAATTCCAACCCATTTGGAAAAAGTATATCTCATTAGATCAACAAAGTGCCACTTGAATTTCTCAAAATTATTAAAATTTTCTTTCAACTAACATGTTTTGAGATGCAAAACCATAGGGTTGCCTCTTTCTCAACATCTGTGTAATGTTATATATAATGGAGCATCAAAATTTTCAGTTAAAGAGTTATAACTGGTAACATGTTATAGGTAGTTTGTGTGGACGATGTGAAAGACATTGGTTGATGAACTGCGCCTAATACATTGCTGTTATACAAGATTGGTAACTCAGTGTTTGGATTGACCATGTCTTTCAATCTAGTCAACTAGAACATTTAACTTTATAAGGATGTTACCAACCATTATAGAGCTCTTTAATGGTGGTAGTTGCTATGATTTATGAAGTTTAGTCTCATATTGAGAAACTGATACTAGGTTGCTGTACGTAAATTGCACTTCATACTTTAACAACATAAATATTTTGGAAGAAAAAATTTACACATTGAAATGACTCATTTGTGACAAGAATGATCGAGTTAAATACAATATACATGTTGTTTTTGAATGTGAGTTGGTACAATTAAATTAACACACTCTTGACATGTTGTCCCCTGTGGATGGTTCTGGACTAATCCAAAGAAGCCTCTAAAATTAGAAGCTCAATTCGCATCTCAACAATTCTTAGATTTCAAAATTTGATGTTACATTTGAATATATTTGTTTCTTTCGTTTTCCAATTATTCTAATTATTATGTTGCTTCTACTTGCTTAGCTTATGGTATGGAATTTTTGTCTTCATTCTCTATCCAGAAAAAAAAAATCTAAGAATATGTGTTATATAATCAAATAAGCATGAAACTTTCAATTAATCGAGTGACCGTCATTCTTTAGAACCCATTAGTTAGAAAATTCTTGATTGACGTTGATATGTTCACGTAATGGCATCCTTGAAACTACTTTGAATGCAAACTTTTTTCCGAGATGCACTCACATGATTGAGCTATCTTTTCAGGTTTTCATATAAACTCCAATTGAGCATGGTTGTTAAGAGACGTATCAAGACAGAGGTAAACCCACAGAAATCACTGACTTATTGTCTTATTTCTTCCTACATGTATCCTAGTTAATATAAATAAGTCACGCACAACCATCGGAAGAAGAAAAAAGTCACGGACAAATAGTGGAAGGTCAAGTAACGGGACCATACATAAAATTCCAAAGAATTGTGGTCTGGTTGCTCAAATATAGTTCACAATATATTCTCAATGATATTAAACTATAGACGTTTACTTTCTTTTTGTACACTGCTCCGATTCGCAGAAAGAAGGTGGAAATGGATTATAGGGCATGGAGAACAAGAAAAAAGAGAGGATATTATTCTTCACTACGATCTTTATTAGTCTTGTTGATATTTTGGTTTAAAGTTTCTCACTATTTCAGAATTAAAGTTTTGTTTACTATTTACAACCAGCTCTCGTACAAGTTGTATACTTGGGGGAATAATTGTATGTAGGTTTTATTTTCATCCATAGCCACCAAAACACGGGTTTGAGCATGAAATATTAACAACACAATTCCTTACAGTATATGTAATATATAATGTGGTAATATATAATGTGGCAGTACTCTTCATATCCACAATTAAAAGATTCCAAACATGTCTCTCATAGAACTAATTTTGTTTAGATATGACTTTTTCATTATGCCATTTTCACACAAAAAGTGCCATTGTATAAGAAACTGTGTATATAAAAAGAAATGTTGTTTACGGAGTTCAAAATATTTGCTTGATATGAAAGGATAAATATTTGAAATCTTCGAACAATATTGTTGTACATGTGGATATTAATTTAACTGATTTTTTCTTATGTTTATAATATCTAATAATATTTAAGTTTAATATGTTGCTTAATTAACAATAGAAATTTTATTCTTTTATTCATTATAATGGACTGAACGCTCAAATATTAATTCATTGTATGCTCAAC
Organism: Allium cepa; assembly: GCA_030765085.1. Lineage (NCBI taxonomy): Eukaryota > Viridiplantae > Streptophyta > Magnoliopsida > Asparagales > Amaryllidaceae > Allium > Allium cepa. The sequence goes on from CM060938.1 coordinate 564,059,354, forward strand.
CAAGTACTACAATAAGTCATATGAAGTTGCATTTTAAATACTTTGATAGATTCTTTTTTACTAACCTTCTAAATTCATATCTATAAATATGCCTCCTCTTTCAGCCATAAGTCGTAGAATTCATAAAAAGAAATTCTATGGAAATAGAGTCACAGAAAAATAACGTTGGTTGTGATTTGGATGATGATGGTCGGCAAAAAAGAACTTGTAATTAGAGAATCCTATGTTATATTACTAAATAGTTCAATTATATCCATATATACAAACGAATTTAACAATTTTGTAAATTAATGGTAAATTCCTCTGCAAACAGACTCTCCGAGAACGTTATACCATATGTCTTGGCAAATTTAATATCGTGGTTCTCTTATATCTTGGCAAATTCATTTTTTCAACAGCTCGAACATATGTCTTGCTTTATCCCTCGATACATAGGCCATGTTCAGATGCAATCATTGGGGCCTACACATTCTCTGATGATGCCATCACTAGAGCTCGATATGAATACTTATTCAAGGCATTTCAATGACCAACAACAAGCAATGGGATTTTGTAATGATATAGCTCCAGTTCAAAATAGTATTTTGATCATGGATCAAGGTAAAGGATTGGCCTTAGATTTGTCTTTTACAGCATCCGAACATTTACTAAAGTTATGTACAATGAATGAGCCTTTGTAGGTTAATAGTAATGGAGGAATTGTTAATGAAGTCTTGGATTATGAAGAGTATAAGACATTGTTTAATTGGCATGTTGAACTTAAGCAACAAAGTGAAGGAGTTAGATTAAAGTCACAAGAGATAGCGCGATTGTTATGATGAATAGCATTACTTTGGTTGATGCCTTCTTCAATGCTGTAAGTTACGTATATGTTATATACATTACTTTTGGTACATGATTTTGTATGATATTTATTTAAATTTATGTTTTGGATTTGTATTTTCTAGAATAAGCAGATGGAGTTATTTCCTACTATCATGAGCAAAGCGAAAACGTTGCAAATTATTGCTGAAGGGATATCCAGTCATGGCAACGGCTCTCTTCATTTGGTAAATAACAAAGCTTTGTTTATACTTAATTTTTGTGGAATGCTGCAATATCATTAGTGTTATGTCATGACTTGAATTATAATTTTGACTTATGAAGATGTTTGCAGAGTTTCAAGTTCTATCACCATTGGTGCCTCCATGTGAGGCCCACTTTCTTAGATACTGTCAACAAAATGTCGATGAAGGAACTTAGTTGACTGTTGATTTTCCTATTGATGGATTTCATAGACTTGAAATGTCCCTAACTTGTTATAGAAGGCGGCCATCTAGATGTATCATTCAGGACATGCCTAATGATTATGCTAAGGTAAGTAGGCTTATCTTTTCATTTCATTATTTACTGTTGGGAAAATTTACTTTTTCCTAAGACTCGAAAGACCAAGTTTTTTTTTACATCTCGAGGGATTTATGTTCATTCCCTCCTTGTGCATGTTCTTCTCAAACAAAATATTTATGTAAATAAAAAATAAAAAAAATAAAAAAATGGAAATGCATGTTTCATTTGCCTAACAATTGAATAAACAAAATATTTCTGTAAACAAACAAAATATTTATGTTCATTCCCTCCTTGTGCATGTTTCATTTGCCTAACAATTGAATAACACATAGTTCATATATGATTTAAAAAAGACAGTTGACAAGGTTATGATGCACAACCAACTAAAATTAGTTCTATATTTAAGTGTGCGTATGTGTGTGTGTTTGTGTGTGTGAATCTACATCATACATTCTATGTTTTCAATATTTTACAAGGTTATGAAAATTTGATTCCAGGATCATGTTCATTTCAGAAAAACATTAAAAATTAAACCTATCAAAAAAGCTATGATAGTAATATTTATGAATGACACAATTGATGTACTTTGATATAATTATATGTTGCTTTATTAACTAACATTACTCTCTATATTTTAATGAATAGCAAACCTACGATACAAGGGCATAAAGTGGAAGAGTCATGTAGCTGCACAAAACTTGGATGGTTGCCCTGCCGAAATGCTATCAAAAACCTTATAAGCTTACAGGAAAATAAATTCAAACTCATAAAATTTGCAGTAGTAAGAAATGGAAGATTTATAAAGAAATTGAAGCATTTGGAGAATTTATAAAATAAATTCAAACTCATTAAGAAGTTGCCAATGCAGTTTGAAGAATTTGGAAGAAAAGCCATCAGGTCCTGGTAATTTTTCTTCTTTAATTGAGAAGGCTGCATCCTTTAATTCCTTCATTGTAACATATGTAACTAGTAATCCTTTCCCAAATCATTACAGTTAATTTCCTCAAATTGATGAATATATTGGTGGTCCCCATTGCACAGATCATAAAAATACTGAAATGCTTCAGCCTGAATATGCATAGTATCAAAAATCAGTTGTCCTAAATAATGCTTTGATGTTATTTCTGCATTTGCTCATCGACATTTTTGCACAAAAAAATCTTGAGTTTGAATCCCTTTAGTAAGCCAACTAATTTTTTATTTCTGGACTGCCTGTACATATTTTTCATGCATTTTCCTTTTTAGAATATTTCCTGTGTAATCAGTTCCTCATATGCAAATGCATCCTCTGGATTATTATCTGCTGTCAGCAATTTATCATTATAATATATTTCCAGTCTACTCACTGTTTCAGTATCTTATTCTCTTGTTTTGTTCCAAGTTTCCAGATTTTGTTTAATTCTTCTAAATTTTATTATTAATTTCTAAATACCACTGCCCTAAGTAAAATCTAATAAGATGAGCACTATATAATCTGTTTCCATATGCCAAATATTGATATATATATATATATATATGGAATGTATCCCCTTTCCTTGGGCACCTTGTGAATGTAGTTTAATGATCATAGGGTTGCGATCACTAAGTGCTGATGTAGTGGTAGTAGATATGTAATCTTGGAAGTGTTGTAGAAAGGTATCATTGATTAATACTTTGTCTATACGTATGGCTACCCCATTTTATCTTCATGTAGTTTGATTAACATGTATTTTGCATACTAAGTGCTAATGTAGTTTGATTAACATGTATTTTGCATACTAAGTTTGAGAATTCATAAATACAAAAAAAAATAGAACCTGAGTTGTAACTCAGTCTTTAACCTTTTGATTTTGAAGGTATAAGTTTTTATCGAGTGTTTATATTAAATGCGGGAACTTGAAGAAGGATGCTTTGGATTGTTGTTTTGGATGTTGAAGAATATTCAAAACCATTAGAGTTTGGAGTGAATGATCAGGAATGATTAGGTTAACCGTAAGTTAAACTTTATGTGTATTTTGAAATATTTTTTTGAACCTTATGTTGTAGCAATATCTGAATATATGACATTATGGTATTTTAGATATGTAAATAATTGTTTATGATATATTATACTACATTTGCAGAGCGTTTAAACTATGCATTGAATATGTATGATGAATTATTTGTGATATGGAAACATTATTTCCAGTGTGTTTATATTTAAATTTTGCGTTTAAATTTTGGTATATATATGTGTGTTACTAAATAATCATTTTCTAACACTTATAAGCGTTACCGTGTATTTCTATACCAACACCTATAAGTGTTACCGTATATTTCGTTACCAACACTTATAAGCGTTACCGTATATTTCTGTACCAACACTTATAAGTGTTACCGTATATTTCGTTACCAACACTTATAAGCGTTACCTTATATTTAGGTACCAACACTTATAAGTGTTAGTAATACGTATGTTTGTAACACTTATAAGTGTTACAAATTTGGCCGCTCCATTCCTCACAGTCCATTAGTAACACTTAAAAAGTGTTACTGAAATTATTTGTAACACTTATAAATGTTAGAATTTGCCTGTTTTGGTGTAGTGGAACTTTTGGTCAAGGCTTGTTTTTCGTTGGTTTTTGAATTCTTGTACTCGACAATTTTGTGATATTTTTGTAATGCACCTGAGTTGAACCTATCTTTCGCTCGGGTATGACCTTGTGCTCGTGTTGTGACTTTATTTTTATTGCACTTGAGTTGAATGCAGCCTCGGCTCGGGTTTGACCTTATGCTCACCTGTCCCTACAGTATTATCAAGTATATATCGGTGTACACGATCTTGTGGCATGTGCAGTGATACATTGTGCATGTCACTAGTTGTTTGTGTATGATGAATTCAAAATGAATATGATGACAAACAACCCAAATAAATGAGGCAAATAGTATTTTAAAAAACACATTTTATTTTACACTGGAAAAACAATTTCTTTTCAATTTTACTATGTCAGTGTGTATTTTGTAGATAACTCAGATGCTGGATACAAGTTGGAATATAGTTGAAGAATAATTATGAGTGAACGATGATATGTAGTGAGGACAATTATGTAAATTGAAATGTGTAACGACCTGATGTTTTCAACCATTCGCATCCAAACATGCCTGAATTGAATTGCTCAAAATACCAGATTGTAAGTTTATATTTGGCAAAACTCAGCATATACAATAAATAACCACAGAATCACAGACACAGAGTAATATATAATATGCAGCGGAAACAAAAGAATAGTAGTTCATGAAGCTACTTTATATATATATATATATATAACAGAGTTAACAAGATACAATAGAAGTCTCGAATACAATAGTCAAATACAATATCAGAATACATCACTGGAATCAACTGAATATCTGAAAGCTGGATAGATAGATGGATCTCCAAGTGAAGCTCCAACTCCAAAGGTGAGTCTCGAATACTGGTATACTCAGTCTGACCCGAGCGTAAAGCAAAACATAAACACTCGAGTCAGGATTAGCATTCTTATATCAATAAATCCAACTCAAGTGAAGTAACAACTGAAATACAAGTAACTCAAGGATGTTTGGGATAACCATCCTCTAAGGATCCGTTAAACTATCTACTATGTAGTAGTGTACGCTAAGTAGATAATGTCTATCAGTAATACAAAGTATCGAAATAGTGTTAAGGCGTTACCATTATCCCCCTTAATACATTAAGCGTCATAGTCTATACATCACAGTAAACTCCACCGTAAACTAGTGGGATATCAGGGAGTACTCCATAGGTATAACACAAAACAAATCGTAGTGGTCGTGCATAGGGATACAAGTATGACAAGGCACATGAGGCAATACCCAAGGTAGTGAAACTACTGTTTGCCTGATCCGGACTGGTGAGAACGCATCGCCGCAACGATCGCAACACCGCGAAACAACACTCCCAATTCAAGGGTGCGCACCAATCAAAAACAAGTAATGAGTAGTCTACGAAGAAGTGTGTCCGCTTAGAGGTGGCTAACCTTATTGGCCCGGCATGGCTCCTGTTTTAGTCATTTCCAATTTGATACAAGTCTCAAGACTATCCATTATCGTTCTCTTTTTCAGTCATCACGTACATCATTCCAACCACTTCATTCTGGATCACACTCCGCGTATTGTTATTAAAATGGTTTTCGGTTTTGACGGAGAGTATGTCCATAACCGATTCCGGTTTCTTTAATAACTTTCGTAATTATTTCACCGATTGGTCGTTTAATAAATTTCAAAAACCAAATCGATTTCAATCTTACTTAGAATTTGAAAGCCAACATTTCATTCGTCTTTCTATATCAATTTCTAAAATTTACGTTTTAAAACTTCCAAATTAACCATTTCAAAACTCTATAATTCAACTTCAATTTTTATTTAAAACAATTCAAATATTGATTTAAATTCATGTATAGGTCTCATTAATAAAATTCAACATTCAAAGAAATTTAAATACATTGATGGATTCATTAAGTAATCATTTAAATCATTTAAATTTATCATTTCAAAATAATTCCAATTGAATTTCCAATTCATTAAATCAATCACTTAAATTTACTTAAATTTACCTACATCATATCAAAATTTATGAATTGAATTAAATTAAATTTGTCAAATTAAATTCTTTAAATTACAAGTCTCTTATTAATTTCTATCAATCACATTTATTTCTTATTAAAGGAATTCAATTTCACTTATTTACTTATTTAATTTAAACAAATTTCAAAACTTAATTATTACTGAAACTTAATTTCACTTATTAAAGAATTCGATTTTATTTAATTATTAAATAATTTCAAACTTGATTTAATAATTTACTTAAATTTAAACAACATTCTTTCATCAAACACTTTTTTAATCATAATACTTTGGAAATCAAAATTTAGAAATCATAATGCTTGGAATCATAACACTTCCCACTTAACTGTTTAAATATAAATAATAGTATATATAATAAAAGAGTTTATAATTAAAATAGTTTATATAAAATAGTTATACTTTAAAATAATTTATATTAAAAATAATTTATATTAGAACAGTTTATATGAAATAAATTTATAAAGTAACATATATAAATAGTTTTAAATATAATTTAAAATACCTTATATAATAAAATAGCTTCCTCAAATTTCACAAATCGATTCAAATTCCAAATTTTAAATTTAATCAAATCTCAAATCATCCACTTTAATTTATTTCAGTTTCTCAATAAACCATTTCACATTATATCGATTTCAAATATAGTTTTTAACCACAAAATAAATCATTTTAATTCTCGTACTTTCAAGCTTTAAATATTCAAACATTTCAAACAAGAATTGATAATTCCATATATATATATATATACACACAAAAAAAAATTCACTATATAGCTTAAAATCAAGAGTTTTACTATAAATAAAATAATCATTTATATAATATTAAAAATCCATATTCATATAAAACCATGTATTTCTTTCCAAAACCATAGAAATCATTTTCAAAATATTTATATATATAGACCAATGGTGTCTATAGATAATTTTCTATCTTATGGCCAAGTGATACGGACATTTATCATTTCAATCCATAATTTAAATATATACGGGTATATATAGATTATTTCAACCCGTAATCCCAAACTCATTTCAAATGAAAATCGCTTGGGTTAATCATTTCAACCCATAACGATTTTCTCCTATTCTAAAGTCCGTTCGGGTATGTATCATTTCAACCCATAGTGAATTCTATACTATAGGGAACTTGCAGAGTGATAACAGATATGACAATAATATAACATGCATATATCATTAATATAAATAACAGATAATGGTGTCAGATGTCACATATGAACTGATACAGGTTATAGCATATATGTAACGGTGTAAATAACTAACAGCGGCATATTTCAATTGCCGATTCAATTTGAAATCAAATTTAATAAATAAAAGAACATTAATCGTGAGTGATTGCTCACCTTTCGAGGCTAGCTAGAACGGGAGATGACACAGATATGTACACTAATACGGATACTGAAATTGAGTTACAAATCCAAGCACGAGTTCGATGATCAAAGCTGATATCAAGGAATGGACAAAATTAAATCAGAATTGGATCGATGACGATAAATGGTATAAGTGAATCTATATAAATATGTTAATATATATATATATATATAATCACATGCTAATTCAAACATATATTAAATTATATATATATATATATATATATATATATATATATATATATATAAATAACCCAGACAATGGACAAAAGATATGCCAACCAAATTATATATATAACTCATATAGATTATATATACAGTGTATAGATAAATATATATCACGGTAACCACACTACCAAATTCACTTTAAATGAATAATATAAACCTATGTAGCCATAGCTTTGCATACACACACACACACACACACACACACACACACACACACACACACATATATATATATTCCAGTTTTAAACACAGCAAAAGAACAAAATTACAATATATATATGTATAGCCAGAGTCATACCACAAAGTAATATAAAGTATCAGGCAAAACTAGATTGTGCAGAATTGGCTTTATAAAATATTTTATATGTAATAGACACAATCAACATTCTTATATTCATGTCACCCAAAATAGTTATAATCAGATTTATATACAATATATATATATATATATATATATATATATATATTACAGTATCTTTTACACGTGAACTTATATAACTAAATTGGAATACAACTGCAACTGATATTCAAAATATTGATATATGCAAACTCGGTATATATACAGTATACAACTTACAAATGAATTTAGTTAATATCCAAAACAATTCTTTATATAACTTTAAGATTGTAAAATGTATAAAATAGACAATTATAAATCTTTACATTAAAAACATAATAGACTACTGTATCTTATATATACTTTAAAATTTGTATCTTTTGATATGAACTCCACTCACGGGATATACATATACAAAGTATTATGTAGAACCAATATAACCTAACAGACATATTATAATTTTAAACTCAAATGTTTATTATAAAATCAATATTAAATTTAAAACATATATGTGATGAAAGATTGAAACCACTTGTACATTATGCTATTCAAAAATAATATATGTGCTTATATATATAAAACCAAGTTCACTTATACAACTTATATAAAATCTATACATACATTTATAAATAACATCGAATGCAACTTAAGTTGTAAATACATACTTTAAAACTATCATATACATTAAAACCCAGCTTGGTAATCTTTATAATACTTAAAATTTTACATACAAGTAAACCCAGTTTATATACTGTAAACTATACATATAAACAAACCCACACGTAATATATACTTATATTTATATATTCGACAAATTCAAGTAACTAACATATGCAATACATAAGCTACCCTAGATATATAATATAGTATAACTTATATATATACCTGCTTACTTTCAAACAAATGTTAGAAGATGAGATGGCGAGAAAAGTGAAGATTTGTTTAGTACTGCTATTGTTAAGACTCAGAACTTGTGCCTGCATGTGGCCTTGGATGCGCTTGCACAGGCAAGATGGAAAAGTTGATCCCGAGTGTAGAGGAATGTGTGAGTGGGTTTGGTTGGGGACGGTGTTGCCAAGCATTCGTAAACGAATGGGAAAATGTGAAGCTTTGGAATGTTGAAGATGAGCAGGCTTGAAAAAGGAGATTGGGAACGCTAAAGGTGGTTTGAACGTGAATAGGTGGAAGTGAACCGATAGAAAAATGAAATATCGAAATAAACCGAGAACGTGGAAAATAGAAAAGGTCTTGAAGGTTGAATTCAAGAAAATTAAATGCTAATGACCATTGGAATTACAGGGTGTAACCAACAAATAAATTCAAAAAGTTCAAAACGGTACCGATATGGATGACCGTTTCGCAGTTTCCACGACTTACCCGACTTTAAAACACTGAACTGAATATACCGTAGAGATCAGCACGATGAGATGATTAAAACAGTATACAGGTATTAGCGGGATGATTGAATTATAAAAATCTGAATTTCCTACTAGCGGAAAATGCAGCAAAAACGTAGAAAAATAAGATCGATGGAGCTAAAGAAGTCCGAATTTGAAAAAAATGAAAAATGACGCCTTGCTCAGAAGATGATTTACAATTTTTCTATCTTAAAATATTCATGTTTCAAAAATATTTTATTACCATCGATTTTTAACTGATTAAATTGAAATAAAATTGCATACGAAATAAACTTTCATATTTTCGGATGAAAGTTTACCAGTTGCTATGTTTAACTAGATGCATTTCAAATATTAAATTTTTATTACAAATTTTTATTTTTAAAATTTCACGAAAATTCAATTTAATCACATTATTAAAACAGTTAAAGTTTACGGGTCGTTACACTCTCCCCCACTCAAAACTTTTCGTCCTCGAAAAGGAAGGAGGTAGGAGAATAGAAACAACTAGAAATATAATAGATTTGAAAAACAAAATAAAACAATTAATTTAAACATATATATTTCAATTTAAATTAATTAATATTCAACAATTGATTTAATCCATTTGATTTTCTTAAGTTAATTTCACTAACTATTTCTAACTGCATATAGATTTATTCATAATCTTATTATTCAGTTATCTTCAATTAACAATTTTTAAAATCATAAATTTGAATAGTCATTTGTTAAAATTATATTTTATTCAAAAGATTTAATTTTCTTGATTCCAAAATTTTTATTATATTTATTCCACTTAATATATCTTATCACATATATTAAATAGATTGTCACTTATTATAACCACTCAAACTATTTATGGATTCCATTGATATCATTTTATATTGTATAATATTCAATTACATAGTTAACTTTTAGACATTTAGGGAAGTTATATATGGAATGCATAGGTATTATACAAATAAAATTTTACAATTCAGTTATTTCAAGTTAAATATTTATTCAAAATCTTTGCCTTCATTTTATAATTGAAAACATCTTTTAACGTAAATTTAAGAATTAAGTTTCCGATTTCACTTCAACAATTTAAAGATAAATATATCTATATATATCAAATCAAATATATATAATCATATACCTGTATATAATATATTATAGATCAAGTCACACTTTAGAAATTTAAATTGATTAATTTTCCAGACAAAAGTATAGCAAAGCTACAGAATGGTCTCTCCACTTTGAAACTCGAAAATGAATGTCGATGATGTGGCCACCATCACCGAAATTATTTTCCAGTGACAAAACAGGAGAGCACTGATTTACACATTTAAAAAATTTTTTGGAACAAATTTTTATTCGAAAATACTTTAAATAATATACCTTTTAAAATTTTAAATCCAAAGTTCGAAACCGTCGAAAATTAAATTCTTAATTTCTTTGTTTAAGTTAATTTCAATTTCCAAATTTATTTATAATGACGATCTATAGTTCAATTATTTACATATATGAGACAAACGCCAATGGTTTACAAAAAAATAAATGAAAATCAAATATTACCATTTTGTTGACCTATTCATTTAATAATTTAGAAAATTTACTTACATAAAATATAATCACACAAAATTTATTTTATTTACAAATTTTGAAAACAATATTGTGTTAGTTTGCTCTGTTCAAGTGTTCTGGAAATCCTATCGATAACGTTGATCAGACGAATTGATCGAAAATCCAAATCAACATCATCAACTCAAACAACACAATATATAAAACATTTTTAAATATTAATTTGCAAATACACTTCCTCGCTCGACGATTCAAGAATGGATTTCAAAGCAAGGATAGAGATTCAAATCTGATGGACTCAAATCAGAGAAAATTCTGATTCGAAGATAGATTTGAAATAGAGATAAGATGATTAAAAAAATCAAAATAGGTAGATGAATAAGTTTATTAAATCGCGGGCAACCTTAACCGGGTCAACCGAGACTTTAAGAATAAGATGGATTCAGAATTCCAAGGTAAATCGACATTCGATCGCAAGGGACAGAATTCAAACATAGCAGGAGATAGATAGCATCGTAAACCGAGGATACGGAAATCTCCGGTAAATCAATGTCTGTTGTAAAGGAGTTTCACCCCTTTATAAATCATTCGAAGATTGGAGAGACCGCCGATTCATTATAAAGATCATCCGAAGTGGAGTTATGGGATACTCTAGAATTCAGATGAATGCAAATAGTGAAGGACACGAATGAATTTCGGAACCGAGGGAACGTTCCAAAATTCAAGGGAATCGAGTCAAAAAGGAAGAGATTCAAACTTGAATGAAAGTGATTCTGTAAATACATTTACCATATATGCTAAGTTTTGCCTACAGCTACCAAAGCTCTGATACCAAATGTAACGACCTGATATTTTCAACCATTCACATCCAAACATATGGAATTGAATTGCTCAAAATACCAGATTGTAAGTTTATATTTGGAAAAACTCAGCATATACAATAAATAGATAACCACAGAATCAGAGACACGGAGTAATATACAATATGCAGCGGAAACAAAAGAATAGTAGTTTATGAAGCTACTATATATATATATATATATATATATATAACAGAGTTAACAAGATACAATAGAAGTCTCGAATAAAATAGTCAAATACAATATTAGAATACATCACCGGAATCAACTGAATATCTAAAAGCTGGATAGATAGGCGGATCTCCAAGTGAAGCTCCAACTTCAAAGTGAGTCTCGAATACTGGTAGACCCGAGCGTAAAGCAAAACACAAACACTCGAGTCAGGATTAACATTCTTATATCAATAAATCCAACTCAAGTGAAGTAACAACTGAAATACAAGTAACTCAAGGATGTTTGGGATAACCATCCTCTAAGGATCCGTTAAACTATCTACTATGTAGTAGTGTACCTAAGTAGATAATGTCTATCAGTAATATAAAGTATCAAAATAGTGTTAAGGCGTTACCATTATCCCCCTTAACACATTTTATATAAGCGTCATAGTCTATAGAGCACTGTAAACTCCAGTGTAAAATATCAGGGAGTACTCTATAGGTATAACACAAAACAAATCATAGTGGTTGCGCATAGGTATACGAGTATGACAAGGCACATGAGGCAGTACCTAAGGTAGTGAAACTACCGTTTGCCTGATCCAGACTGGTGAGAACGCATCGCCGCAACGATCGCAACACCGCGAAACAACACTCCCAATTCAAAGGTGCGCACCAATCAAAAACAAGTAATGAGTAGTTTACGAAGAAGTGTGTTCGCTTAGAGGTGGCTAACCTCATTGGCCCGGCACGGCTCCTGTTTTAGTCATTTCCAATTTGACACAAGTGTCAAGGCTATCCATTATCGTTCTCTTTCTTTGGTCATCACGTACATCATTCCAACCACTTCATTCTGGATCACACTCCACGTATTGTTATTAAAGTGGTTTTCGGTTTAGACATAGAGTATGTGCATAACCGATCCCGGTTTCTTTAATAACTTTCGTAATTATTATACTGATTGGTCGTTTAATAAATTTCAAAAACCAAATCAATTTCAATCTCACTTAGAATTTGAAAGCCAACATTTCATTCGTCTTTTTATATCAATGTCTAAATAAACCATTTTAATTTATTTCAGTTTCTCAATAAACCATTTCACATTATATCGATTTCAAATATAGATTTTTAACCACAAAATAAATCATTTTAATTTCAATACTTTCAAGCTTTAGATATTCAAATATTTCAAAACAAGAATTGATAATTCCACACACACACACACACACACACACACACACATATATATCATATTCACTATATAGCTTAAAATCAAGAATTTTACTATAAATAAAATAATCATTTATATAATATTAAAAATCCATATTCATATAAAACCATATATTTCTTTCCAAAACCATAGAAATCATTTTCAAAATATTTATATATATATAGACCAACGGTGTATGTATATATATCTTTCTATCTTATGGTCAAGTGATACAGATATTTATCATTTCAATCCATAATTTATATATATATATATATGGATATATACATATCATTTCAACCCGTAATGCCAAATTCATTTCAATTGAAAATCTCTTGGGTTAATCATTTCAACCCGTAACCATTTTCTCCTATTCTAAAGTCCGTTCGGGTATGTATCATTTCAACCCATAGTGAATTCTATACTACAAGGAACTTGCAGAGTGATAACAGATATGACAATAATATAACAGACATATATCATCAATATAAATAACAGATAATGGTGTCAGATGTCACAGGTGAACAGATACAGGTTATAACAAATATATAACAGTGTAAATAACTAGAAATAGCATATTTCAACTGTCGATTCAATTTAAAATCAAATTTAACAAATAAAAGAACATTAATCGTGAGTGATTGCTCACCTTTCGAGACTAGCTAGAATGGGAGATGATACAGATACGCACACTAATACGGATACTGAAATTGAGTTATGAATCCAAGCACGAGTTCAATGATCAAAGCTGATATCAAGGAATGGACAAAACTAAATCAGAATTGGATCGATGATGATAAATGGTATAAGTGAATCTATATAAATATATTAGTATATATATAAAATCACATGCTAATTCAAACATATATTCAATTAAATATATATATATATATATATATATATATATATATATATATAACCCAGATAATGGACAAAAGATATGCCAACCAATTATATATATATATATATATAACTCATAAAGATTATATATACAATGTATAGATAAATATATATCACAGTAACCACACTACCAAATTCACTTTAAATGAATAATATAAACTTATGTAACCATAGCTTTGCATATATATATATATATATTCCAGCTTTAAACACGGCAAAAGAAACAAAATTACAATATATATATATATATACATATATATATATATATATATATATGTGTGTGTGTGTGTGTGTGTGTGTGTGTGTGTATATGTATGTATGTATGTATAGCCAGAGTCATACCACAAAGTAATATAAAGTATCAGGCAAAACTAGATTGTGCAGAATTGGCTTTATAAAATATTTTATATGTAACAGACACAATCAACACTCTTATATTCATGTCACCCAAAATAGTTATAATCAGATATATATATATATATATATATATATATATATTACAGTATCTTTTATAGTGAACTTATATAACTAAATTGGAATACAACTGCAACTGATATTCAAAATACTGCTATATGCAAACTCAGTATATATACAGTATACAACTTACAAATGAATTTAGTTAATATCCAAAACACTTCTTTATATAACTGTAAGACTGTAAAATGTATAAAATAGACTATTATAAATCTTTACATTAAAAACATAATAGACTACTATATCTTATATATATACTTTAAATTTGTATCTTCTGACATGAACTCCACTCACGGGATATTCATATACAAAGTATTATGTAGAACCAATATAACCTGACATACATATTATAATTTTAAACTCAAATGTTTATTATAAAATCAAAATTAAATTTATAACATATATGTGATGAAAGATTGAAACCACTTGTACATTATGCTATTCAAAAATAAAATATGTACTTATATATATAAAACCAAGATCACTTATACAACTTATATAAAATCAATACACATTTATAAATAACATCGAATGCAACTTAACTTGTAAATATGTACTTTAAAACTATCCTATACATTAAAACCCAGCTTGATAATCTTTATAATACTTAAAATTTTACATATAAGTAAACCCAGTTTATATACTGTAAACTATACATATAAGCAAACCCACACGTAATATATACTTATATTTATATATTCAACAAATTCAAGTAACTAATATATGCAATATATAAGCTACCCTAAATATATAATATAGTATAACTTATATATATACCTGCTTACATTCAAAACAAATGTTAGAAGATGAGATGGCGAGAAAAGTGGAGATTTGTTGAGTACTGCTATTGCTAAAACTCAGAAATTGTGCCTGCATGTAGCCTTGGAGGCGCTTGCTTAGGCAAGATGGGAATGTTGATGCCGAGTGTAGAGGAACGCGTGAGTGAGTTTGGTTGGGGACGGTGTTGCCAAGCAATCGCAAACGAATGGGAAAATGTGAAGCTTTGGAATGTTGAAGATGAGCAGGCTTGAAGAAGGAGACTGGGAAGGCTAAATGTGGTTTGAACGTGAACAGGTGGAAGGGAACCGATAGAAAAATGAAATATCGAAATAAACCGAGAACGTGGAAAATAGCAAAGGCCTTGAAGGTTGAATTCAAGAAAATTAAATGCCAATGACCATTGGAATTACATGGTGTAACCAACATATAATTTCAAAAAGTTCAAAATGGTACCGATATGGATGACCGTTTCGCAGTTTCCACGACTTATTCGACTTCAAAACACTGAACTGAATATACCGCAGAGATCAGCACGACGAGACGATTGAAACGGTATACAAGTATTAGCGGTATAATTGAATTATAAAAATTCGAATTTTCTACTAGCGGAAAATGCAGCAAAAACGTAGAAAAATAAGATCGACGGAGCTAAAAAAATCCGAATTTGTAAAAACGAAAAATGACGTCTTACTCAAAAGATGATTTACAGTTTTTATATTTAAAAATATTCAAATTTCGAAAATATTTTATTACCATCGATTTTTACTGATTAAAATGAAATAAAATTACACACGAAATAAACTTTCATATTTTCGGATGAAAATTTAACAGTTGCTATGTTTAACTAGACGCATTTCAAATATTAAATTTTTATTTCAATTTTTTTTTTAAATTTCACGAAAATTTAATTAATCACATTATTAAAACAGTTAAAATTTACGGCTCGTTACAAAATGTATTTTAGTTGAAATTTTGTATATATAGTGAGAGCATAAATTTGTACTATTCCAAATTGTAATAAATATTTGTTTAAATAAAATATCTATTTGAATTTAAATTCTGTGTTATTTTTTTATTTAGCAAATATTTATTTAATTATGTGAAAATAAAATAGCACAACAACAAATACATTTAAACGAATATATATATATATATATATATATATATATATATATATATATTATCATCAAACAAAAATCATATAATAACATATTCAACAATAATCACACACAAGTTTTTGTTGCAGCTTGTGTTTTCTATATTAAAGCTTAATTACTTGTAAACAAGTTCAACGGTTCAACAATTAACAATGAGAACTAAGTCTTGATTATATACTACCATCAGCTTAATAAAATAGTTCACCTAACATGTAACACACGAATGCCATACTTGTCTTACTCACAGATGTTTCTACATATTTCAGATTTTTCCATGTAGCTCTCTCTTTGCCTCAGTTTGTCACTTTGCACCCTGCTATTTAATTTTGCATGCTTAGCCTTATTTTGTCTGCATATTTTCATTACTAAAACTATAAATTACTAAGCATCTTGTTTTATCATATATTGTGTTGTAAGTTTTCTGATACCATATTAAGCATTCACTCGTGCATATCAAAATTTAATATTTTATAATTGAGTAAAAAGTACGTTGATTTAGGTACTTTAAAATTAAATTTGTTTAGCTCTTTCTATGAATTTTCTGCGCTGCGAAGGCAGGAAAAAATATTGAGAGGGGACAACCCGGTTCCGGTTACAATATTATCTAATTTGTATATTTTTGTAGATAAATTCTATTTCAAACTGAGTATTTACTTAGTAGCCCCTCAAAATTTCAAAAAGTCTGTAAACCCAAAAAAAAGCTTAGTAGCCCCTACCATTTCCAAAACCACCTTCTCATCATGCAAAACATGAAAACTTTAATTTTTTCTTCACTGATTTGTAAACTAAGTTTAGAATTTTTCTTTACTGATTTAGAAACTTAGTAGTGAAAAATTGAATTTTTTTTCTTGGTACCTGTAACTGCATTAGTGAAAAATTGAATTTTTTCTTAACTAATTTAGAAACCAAATTCATATTTTTTCAGAACTACAATTAAAAAAGTCTGTAAAGTCAAAAAATAACTTAATAGTGAAAAATTGAATTTTTTCTTCACCGATTCAGAAACTAGGGTTTTGAAGAAACGGTGTTTTAGACAGTAAGAAACTGACGTAAGAGGATAATGGAATTGAGAAGAAAGAAAGTACACATCTTTCTAACGGTATTTTAGTCTTTAAAATTTAATTATTTTAAGGGGGTAAGTAATTATCTGTTTTGA
Organism: Allium cepa; assembly: GCA_030765085.1. Classification (NCBI taxonomy): domain Eukaryota; kingdom Viridiplantae; phylum Streptophyta; class Magnoliopsida; order Asparagales; family Amaryllidaceae; genus Allium; species Allium cepa. The sequence continues at coordinate 564,076,886 of CM060938.1, forward strand.
AATAGAATTTGTCATTTTTGTATATTTGGTGTACCAAATATAATCAAAATAAGTGCATATCCTATGGATATAGAATGAAACAAAAACAAAACTCAAAAATAGCACAACGATGATTCTTTTACATAAAGAAATAAAACTGACTTATGTTTTTGTGTAAGCTTACTATAAAACAGCTATTTGGAAGCGCAGGTAGTAGACATGTAGGGAACAAAAATGAAATTCTTAACCACCCTACTATAAATAAGCTTCAAAAAACAAACTAGAGATGATAATATATAAGTTTGAGTTAGAATGTTACAAATGAAAACAGCAAAAAGATAAATGAAACAAAGAAATTTGAATATAAAATCAAAATGAAGGACCTTCAATAGATAATCATCACGGTCACTCATCACAGTCACTCATCTTAGTTTATCTTCTTTCTTATTTCCCAATTAATTCCGATCCACTATTAAACTATATAATATCTTAAATATCAATTTCTCAAACAAACAAAGCCTGAGCGAGGTTTATTACATTCTATTTTATTCTTTAAACATCCATCTATTTGACTTAGTTTATTATAATTATAAGTATTTATGTCAAAATTTCCCAAATTATCAAACGATAGTTTATTATTATTATTATTATAAACTTTAATTAATTTTTATCAAACTTAGTATTATTGTTGTTGTTGTTATTTGTTGTTGTTATATTATAAACTTCTTAATTTTTAAATAACTTAGTTAAAATTTTATAATACTTGGTTAATTTTTATAAACATATCTAATTTTACAAAACTTAGAGGTTTGTCTATTGTAAAGAGCCAAAATAAAACTGCCTGAAGCCGCTAAATCTAAACATTCCTGATTGCATGATAGTTTGTTCCGAGATTGTCTTCCACTAAAATCCTAATTCTCACTGCCAGCCACACATTTGTGTTAAAAAATTATAACTGAAATTTATAGAAACTATGTAACTATGTAGTAACTACAAAAATTATAGAAATAATATTTGTAACGTATACGATGAGGGTAGCGATGGAATGATGGTTATAGTGAATGTATTACCCAGAATACAAAGCGCACATTGATTGAACTTCATCCAGAGATTATGTTGTAGTATTTTAGGAATTTAGCAAACAATCGGTACTCTTGTTCCATCAATGTCTTGACTTAACTCCATCTACAAGATTTGTAAGTATAATGATTTCTCCATATCACTGTATACCGTGTTTAGTTTATTGAACATTAAATTATGAAAACATACGAACTTATTTTGGTATAACCAGGGCACAAATTTTAAATGCAACTTCAAGTTTCAGTGTAATTATATTTTCAACTAAGTAGGGGTGTGATACTGGAGCATAATAACAATGGCCATTCCAGGTCTTCTATTAAAACAGAGAGATTAAACATGATTGTTATTGTGGAAGTGATGAAGTACATACCTTAAACCGCAGCCGACCTATCGCCATTTCACCGCGACCTACGACTCATCACCAATTCCCTCCCACGACTCACGACTCATTCCATCACCGGCACACGACTCATTCCCAAATTCCCTCATGCGGCTTCGTCAGTCGCGAAACCCTACAGCGATTCCAAAACCCTAGGTCGCGACACCGCCATAAGTCGCGAACGACTTATCCTCCCCCGCCTCCTCCATATACCGCGCGCGAGCTACCCAGAGTTCGAGCGACCTATTCATGACTCGCAAGTTAATCCTAAGTCGCGAACGACTTATCTTCAGTCGCGTGTGATTTCTTTAAGTCGCCAGATGTAAGTCGCCGAAGTTCTGATGAAGATTTTAAGTCGCGAAGTTTATTTTAGGTCGTTACTTTTTCTATTGTATAGGTCGTATTTCTTATGTCGTGTGCTGTTTGTCAAGTCATGTACTATTTTGTGTTGTAATTTTCTCAAATCATTTGTGTTGTGTGGTAAACCCTATAAATAGGAATGTAATGTCATTGTAAAGGGAGTTGAAACTTGAATAAAATTTTGCTTGTGAAGCTATGTGCCTCCATTAAATTGGTAGTCGAGTGTTAACTCCTATCTCCACTTACGTAGTTCGAGTGCGCTCGAATTATCGTTTGTTGAAGCCGATTCACGGTATCTTGTGCGCAAGATCAACATTGAAGAATCGTAGATCTCTTTTCGCGGAATCGTGCGCGATCAACGTGATAGAGATAGCTAGAATTCGGTATTTTCGGATCAACGAATTCGGGCATTACAGGATTATCAATTCACCGCTTGCTACTTTCATCCATTTCAATTTGTTTTCCGAATATCCGCTGCGTCAGTTTGGTATCAGAGCTAGATCGCAAGAAGTTGCATCATTTGGAGACTTGGGTTTCGAGAATTTGAAGTTTGGAGATCGTATTTGCAATTGTTGAGAAGTTTAGTGTTCATCGTGTTCATCGTGAAGTTACAACAAGTTGAGAGTTTTGATCCATCTCACTTTGGATCAAAGTTCGGAAAATGTTGGAAAATTATTTTTTGAAGTTTGTTTGAAGTTCAATCATGCCTCCGAGACGAGCTCAACGCCACCGAAATATCAATGCTTTGTATGGAAGAGAAGAAGCTGATGAAATGGAGTAACGAATCAACGAGAGTTTCACTGAGAAGTTGAATGAAAGAATTGGTCGATTAGAGAGAATGATGCTTGAAATGAATCAAAGTAGAAGAGTTTCACCTGAATCGAACCATGGGGGAAGTAGAGCTTCGATACATTCAGATCGAGAGAGAAGAGAAGATCAAGATTATAGAAGTGTTGACAATCGTGATAGAAATGTTGATCGAAGGAGGGGTAGTAGAGATGTTGGAGGTCGTGATCGACATCGATATACTTCAGATTTTGATGAGGAGTTTGATGGTGATAGGGGAAGTGTTCATTACCGAGATAGAGAACCAACACGACGTCAGTATCGAGATATAGTGGATGATCGTCGATGGGAATCGGGAATGAAGATGGAAATTGCAGAGTTCAAGGGTGGAATGGTTGCTGAAGAATTTTTAGATTGGTTGTCTAATGTTGAAGAAATTTTTGATTTCAAGGAGATTCCGGAGAATCGTCAAGTGAAGTTAGTCGCTACAAGGCTGAGGGGGAGAGCTTTGGCGTGGTGGCAGCAAACTAAACTTACACGAGAACGGATGGGAAAGTCGAAGATTGTAGATTGGGAGAAAATGAAGAAGTTGATGAGAGCTACATTTTTACCATACAACTATCAATCACTTATGTACCAGAGATTGCAAAATCTAAGGCAGGCGGCGAAATCAGTCAATGATTACGCCGATGAATTTTACCAACTCATTGCCAGGAATGATATAATGGAGACGGAAGAACAACTGACTGCTAGATTTGTTGGAGGGTTACGAATGCAGATCCAGGATATGGTTAATATGTTTGATCCGAGATCTGTGGCGGAGGCACACCAGAAAGCGATAGCTTGGGAGAAGCAGGGAAGGCGTGGAGGTGGTGTGTTCACAAATTCCAACAATCAAGTGAAGGGAGCTAGTGGCAATACTACTGTTTCGAAGGCTGTTACTAAACCGGCTGTGAATGAGGCTGCGAAGGCAAAGAGCAACAGCAGTTTCAAATGTTACAATTGCCAGGAGATAGGTCATAAAAGCAACGAGTGTCCGAAGCCGAAGAAGAGAACTATGATAGCTGAAGTTGGAAGTGAGGATGCTGTTGAAGGTGATTCTAGTCCAGTGGAGGAAGATGAACAGGATATTGCATCGAGGGACGAAGGCTGTAATCTAATGATGAGGAGATCTTGTTTAACACCGAAGCAAGAGGATGAAGCTAGTTAGTTGAGGAGTAACATCTTCCAGTCGACATGCACTATATTGGGAAAAGTTTGTAAATTTGTGATTGATGCAGGAAGTTGTGACAATATTATTTCTACAGAAGCGGTGAGAAAATTGAAGTTAAAAACGGAAAACATCCAAATCCTTATAAGTTAGCGTGGCTGAGAAAAGGAGGAGAGGTGAAGGTGGATAAGCGAGTTCGAGTTCCATTTTCTATTGGAAAGAAATATAAAGACGAGATTTGGTGTGATGTAGTTGAGATGGATGTTTGTCATTTGCTTTTGGGAAGACCGTGGCAGTATGATCGAGCAGTGCAGCATGACGGTCGAACCAATAGCTATAGTTTTATGTCTGAAGGCGTTAAAATTATTTTAGTTCCAAAGAAGAGACAGCAGGGAGAGGGTAAATCTGAGGAGATTGAAGAGCTGAAAACTTTGTTAACTTTGAAGGAGTTTGTTAAGGAAGTTGAAGAGGAGCCTGAAGTCTTTGTGTTAATTGGACGAGATTGTAGTGAAGAGGTTGAAATCCCAGAAGAAGCGAAGCCAGTTTTGAAAGAATTTGAGGATGTATTTCCAGAAGAGTTGCCCAAGGAGTTACCGCCACCGAGAGACATTCAACATCAAATCGATCTTGTTTCAGGAGCAGTATTACCGCATAGACCACATTATCGAATGAGTCCGAAAGAACATGAAGAGTTGAGGAGGCAGGTGGAAGAGTTTCTTGAGCAGGGACGTGTTCAGGAAAGTCTCAGTCCGTGTGCTGTACCAGCTTTGTTAGTACCGAAGAAGGACGGGACGTGGAGGATGTGCACTGATAGTAGAGCATTGAATAAGATTACGGTGAGATATAGATTTCCAATGCCAAGGTTGGATGACTTGCTAGATCAGTTGAATGGGGAAACTATCTTTTCGAAGATTGATTTGAAGAGTGGTTATCATCAAATTCGAATTAGACCAGGTGACGAATGGAAGACAGCCTCCAAGACGAGAGAGGGGTTGTATGAATGGCTTGTGATGCCGTTTGGTCTTTCGAATGCGCCGAGTACGTTCATGCGGGTGATGAATCAAATCTTTAGACATTTTATCGGGAAATTTGTGGTGGTATATTTTGATGATATTTTGATATACAGTGGGAGTTCGGAGGAACATTTGCATCATTTGAAGGAAGTATTGATGGTCCTACGACAGGAACAGTTTTACGCCACAACAAAGAAATGTGTGTTTATGGCGAGGAGTGTTTTATTTCTGGGGTATGTTGTGTCAGGAGAAGGTATACAGGTGGACCAGAATAAAGTTGAAGCAGTCAGGAATTGGCCACAGCCGAGGACAATTACGGAAGTGAGGAGTTTTCATGGGCTAGCGTCATTCTACCGAAGATTCATTCCACATTTCAGCAGCGTGATGGCGCCGGTTACTGATTGCATGAAAGGAAAGAAGTTTGTATGGTCAGAGGAAGCAGGAGTTGCCTTTGAGAAGACTAAGACACTCGTAATGACAACACCAATTCTGGTACTGCCGAATTTTCAGTTGTTATTTCAATTGCATACTGACGCTTCGAAAGTGGGAATTGGTGGAGTATTGAGGCAGAATGGCGGTTGCTTATTTCAGTGAAAAATTATCTGGAGCCAAGTTGAGATATAGCACTTATGATGTAGAGTTTTACGCGATTGTTCAAGCGGTGAAGCACTGGCGACATTACTTGTTTCAGAAGGAGTTTGTTCTTTACACTGATCATGAGGCATTGAAACATCTACAAGGACATGATAAGATTTCAGCGAGACATGCTTCGTGGATAGCATATCTACAACAATTTACTTTCGCGGTAAAACACAAATCAGTGGTGACAAATCGTGTAGCGGATGCTTTGAGCAGGAGGAATCACTTGTTGACAACGTTGAAGGTTGAAGTGACAAGATTCGAATTATTACCAGAGTTGTTTGAGGAGGACCCTTACTTTGAAAAGTTTGTTGAGAAAGTTAAGGATGGGAGTACTGATGAGTTTGTGTTGGTGGATGGTTTTCTGTTTAAAGGGAATCGTTTATGCGTACCGGATAGCAGTTTGAGAATGAAGATTATCAAAGAGTTACATGAAGAAGGCCATGTAGGCAGAGATCGTACATTGCAGTTGATTTCTCAGTCTTATTTTTGGCCATCAATGAGGAAAGAGGTAGAGAGATTTGTGGAGAGATGTCATATCTGCCAGGTTTCGAAAGGAACTGCGACCAATGCTGGGTTGTATATGCCGTTGCCTATACCAGCTAAACCATGGGTTGATGTGAGTATGGACTTTGTGTTGGGATTGCCGAGAACGCAGCGTGGCAATGATTCTATATATGTGGTGGTTGACAGATTTTCAAAAATGACACATTTTATTGCTTGTAAGAAGACGGCGGATGTTGTTCGTGTTGCTCAGTTGTTCTTTAAAGAAATCTATCGTTTACATGGGTTGCCGGAGTCTATTGTTTCAGACAGGGATACCAGATTTTTGAGTCATTTTTGGCTAAGTTTGTGGAAGATGGTGGGAACGAAGTTGAACTTTAGCAGCGCTTATCATCCGCAGACAGATGGACAGACCGAAGTTGTTAAGAGATCGCTAGGAAATTTATTGCGATGTCTTGTGAAGGACAATCTGAAGAGTTGGGACATGAAGTTATGCCAGACAGAGTTTGCTCATAATCATGCAGTAAATCGTAGTACGGGTTTCAGTCCATTTCAGATTGTATATTCAAGCTTACCGAAGGGGCCGTTGGATTTGACAATAGTACCACAACCGAAGGGGACAGTTAAGCGGATTGCTGATTTTGTTGATGGGTTGACGGAATGCCATAGAATCGTTCATGAACGATTGGGAAAGGCAAATGAGAAGTATAAACAAATGGCAGATAAGAAACGAAGAAGCGTTGTCTTCAAAGAGGGTGATCTTGTTTACGCCGTTTTGACGAAAGATCGTTTTCCAGTTGGAACTTACAACAAGTTGAAAGCACGAAAAATTGGTCCAGTAGAAATCTTGAAGAGGATCAATGATAATGCGTATCGATTAAAATTGCCGGAAATTTTCATACTTCTGATGTTTTCAATATCAAACACTTAATTCCGTATTATGGGGAGGAACTAGATGAGGATGACGAGAGTGTGAATTCGAGGACGAATTCCTTCCAACAAGGGGAGGATGATGAAGTACATACCTTAAACCGCAGCCGACCTATCGCCACTTCACTGCGACCTACGACTCATCCCCAATTCCCTCCCACGACTCACGACTCATTCCATCACCGACTCACGACTCATTCCATCACCAGGACTCACGACTCATTCCCAAATTCCCTCACGCGGCTTCGTCACTCGCGAAACCCTACAGCGATTCCAAAACCCTAAGTCGCGACACCGCCATAAGTCGCGAACGACTTATCCTCCCCCGCCTCCTCCATATACCGCGCGCGAGCTACCCAGAGTTCGAGCGACCTATTCATGACTCGCGAGTTAATCCTAAGTCGCGAACGACTTATCTTCAGTCGCGTGTGGTTTCTTTAAGTCGCCAGAAGTAAGTCGCCGAAGTTCTGATGAAGATTTTAAGTCGCGAAGTGTATTTTAGGTCGTTACTTTTTTTTAAGTCTGAAGTCGTGTACTATTGTATAGGTCGTATTGCTTATGTCGTGTGCTGTTTGTCAAGTCATGTACTATTTTGTGTTGTAATTTTCTCAAGTCATTTGTGTTGTGTGGTAAACCCTATAAATAGGAATGTAATGTCATTGTAAGGGGAGTTGAAAATTGAATAAAATTTTGCTTGTGAAGTTATGTGCCTCCATTAAATTGGTAGTCGAGTGTTAACTCCTATCTCCACTTACGTAGTTCGAGTGCGCTCAAATTATCGTTTGTTGAAGCCGATTCACGGTATCTTGTGCGCAAGATCAACGTTGAAGAATCGTAGATCTCTTTTCGCGGAATCGTGCGCGATCAACGTGATAGAGATAGCTAGAATTCGGTATCTTCGGATCAACGAATTCGGGCATTACAGGATTATCAATTCACCGCTTGCTACTTTCATCCATTTCAATTTGTTTTCCGAATATCCGCCGCGTCAGGAAGCATGTCATGCATTACATTTTATTTTTAACTTTCTATGACTTTATTTTGTTATCAATAGTTTTTGATGCAAATTTTAATTGGTTACAAACCTACTGCTCTTTTGTTAGTAATTTTTTTATGCATTGACGACAAAGAGGAGGACAAGAAAGCATGCCATAATTTACGATCCATGCAAAGCTAGCAGAATCGTACCAAAGCAAACTTAATTACATGAAAGGTCCTAATTTACTTTCAATTCATGATTATGCTTTGGATGGCTTATGACGTAGTTTGATATTTTCGTTCTTTTGCCAGGATGCTTCATGTTATTTGCCATATAGAGGTCAGGTTAGTAATATGCATGCATTTGTATGAACAAAGTCAATAAACTAATATAAATCCATAACTTATAAAGAGGTCAATGACACTATTATAGTGTTTTTTTTCTATAGTTCTTTTAGTTTGCAAATTCATTTTGGTTTTAGATTATGGGTACCAGTTGCAAATAGTTTTAATTTGTAACTATAAGATGTTACAGTTTATTAATCATGGGATTATTTTTTTTTGAATAAAGTGGTAGGAGTCTCAATCAACGTAGACTTTAGAAGATATAAATTAAATCATAAAATATGCTAGATTAAAAGACTGGAAAAGACAATTTGGATATGTTTAACTTCAATTTGAAAGCCGACAAACATATTTATACAGGTCTACTTGCAAAGAAGGTGAAAGAAGACAATACTTTCCCCAATACAGTGGAGGACCTTTCATGAAGGTAACTAAACAAGAAATCTTAGTTTTAACACTATATACATTGTTTCTTCCTCTCAATTTGTGTGCTTGACGTTCTTATGATTTAAGATTATTAATTTGGATTTATTTGAAGTTATATTTCTTACGGTAAATGATTTGAAACACGACTTCACCAACAACTAGATACCAATACCCAGTATCAACATCAGAGATAATTGCAAGGCTATGCTTGCAAGCATGGAACACAAGGGTATATGTTTATGTTATTATTCGTAACGTCAGATAAGTGTTACGAAATTGTTAGATAGTAAGGTCAGAAAAACGTTACTAAATAGTTAGACACAAATTGTTAACAGTAATGGTACAAAAATATCACAAAACTATTACGATTATGTTGCAAATTGCAATAACAACAAACTGTCACAAGCACGTTGCAAAATGTTACGAGTAGAACCGTGTAGGTAAAAAGTAAAGCGGTAAAAAGCGTACCGATTGTATTATCTGAGTCCAATGTTAAAAACTGTTTCTTTGAAACAATATTACTCCCTCTACCACGCTTATGGGTATCGAGCAACTGTTTTTCAAGATAAAACGGACATTACCTGCGATGCTGCGCAACAATCGCAGTGCACCGACAAACTCAAGAAAATGTATTTTAAGAATAGAGTGTTGTGTGGAGAAAGAAAATGCAAAAAAAAACTTGATTGTATTTCCATAGTTTTCTGTCTGCCTATATATAGGCACGGGAAGGTACACCTATTCGATAATAGGTACATATACAAAAGGATGCGACTATTGGAAAGCTTGCGACCCTTTAGCAAGCGGTGCGACCGTTTGAATTCGAACGGATAGAAATAAAAACTATTCAGTCTGAATAGGAACGCAAAGTCAACTGTCAACTGCAAAATGCTAAGTGTCTCTAATATGCCTCAAGGGTCCATTCGTCCACGCCGCGGAAGCGAGAGGGGGTTCGGACTCAGATGCGGGCCCGCGCGTGCAGGGTGGTGCGTTGCACTACCCTTCACGGCTTGTGTTTCTATTTGCCCATATGAATTGTCATAGTATCCACATCTTAGTATATAAACACAAATGGTTTATTTTATTCTAAACTGTGAGACTATTCAACTTCCAATACAATTAATGCCTTTATATTTCTCCACTACAACTCAATCATTTTCAACAATCTCCCACATGAATGAGTATTTGTTCAATTTGTTCTTAAAATTATGCGAAACATTTATCATATCGGTTAAAGTAGCATCGTGGCCTTGAACTTCCCTAGTGTTTGTCCTTTTGACTTATTAGCGAATCAGTGGACTAGGTTGCCTTTGAGCTGTAAGTTTTTGTGTAAATCAAAAATAAACAACATGCAATAAGTGTTTTTAATCCTCCTTGGTTTTCTATTTGTGTTCATTTTTGCCATGAACACCAGCTTGGTCTTATGAATGAAAGAAGCTATGCGGTAGGATCGTATAATATGGAATAGTGGATGGTATAGGTAAATAACAATAAACAATAAGTAAAGTAGACACCAGGATTTTATACTGGTTCGGACCTCTAGTCCTAGGTCCAGTCCCTAAGCTTCACTTAGGAATTCTACTAACTAAAACCCTCTCTTAACCCGGTGGAATGGCTTACAACTTACCCGAACAACCGAACGAGATTTCTTGCCTCGACTACCGAAGAGGACTTCAACTCAATTACTAAAATACAATTATTCGACTTGTTGTGTTCTTGTCAACACGAATGAGTCCAATGTAGTACAATATTCCTATAATCTTATCCTCGAGAGTATGCAATGTGTTTGTGAAGATTTAGGAAATGTGAATTGCTATGAATCAAAAGAATGATAAAAACAAAGCAGAGATTCAAGCAATAGATTGGTGATTGCTTTGAAAACTTTTAGAGAATATAAAATATGTTCAAGAAAGTAGTGAGATTAAAGCAAAAGAAAATTGGTGAATTGAAGATCTTAAAACCATGTATATATAGGTGTAGAAGAGATGCATTTGTTGGCTAAAGATGCAGACAAGAGATGCTTTCATTTCCATTGGAGAATGGTTGCAACTCTTGGGAGGAAGAAGGTGTCCATTCAGAGAAAATTCGCAGGTTTAAATTCAGTCGATTGAGCAGGGATTTCAGTCGACTGGAAATGTAAAGAATTTTTTTTCAGAAATAGATTCAGTCGACTGAGCAGGTTGTTTCAGTCGATTGGAACTGTGCATGTTTGTATATATGTAACAGGTTCAGTCGACTGGGCTTACCAGTTCAGTAGACTGAACTGTTGGTTTTTGCACAGTGAATATTTATTTAGAAAATGAAGTTTATAAAACGTGTTCTAGTGTTTGTGCAAGCCTCTTGAGGATAAATTTTAATAATAAATCTAAACTAAGACCTATATTTAAATTATACTCATGCCATCCTCGGTTTTCATCGTTCTTCCTTTGGCTTTGCACATATCTCTTTCTTTTTGTTGAAGCACATTGTCATTGATCAAAATATAGCGTATCAACATTCTCCCCCATGACAATATTGAAACGTGTAGAGATGTAATTATTTCCTCCCCCTAAATATATGCACTGTCTTTCCTACAAAACAAGGTTAGTAACATAGATTTCTTCCCCTTTGTCATCGACAAAAAGAAAGTAATAATTGCAGAAGTATATTATCAAAACAATCACTGATATGCATAACTATAGTTTCAAAAACTTAGAATGTAGCATAAATAAATGAAACATAGAAGGCTATTTATACAAGCCTTTTGAATAGTGTTTTGAAATAAAAAATCAAACCATAAGAGAGTTATTCATCTTTATCCCAATCTTATGAGCCTTCTCTCCCTCCCTCCGGTTCGCGAATAATGGGTCCACCGGTGGGTGGTCTATAAGCTCTTCCACCTTGACCACCGCTATTCTCACTTGTGCTGCTACTTAATGTGAAAGTTGGTGCCGGACGCTTGCCACGGGAGGTTGAAGCAGTAGTGGAGCTCGTGCATGAGATGTCATCCCATAATTTGTTGAAGAACCCTTTAATTCTATCAAGTTTATTATCTACCTTCTTGAGGCGATTATCAAGAATTTGTTGGTTTCTTGATAGAATTCCTAACGATTGATTGGTAGTAAAACTTGGTTCAACGATACGAATTTCATCATCTTGATCAAAAGGTTCTTCATGTTGGGCTTGAGGAGGTTGTTGCGGTTCTTGATGTCTACCTTCCCATTGGGCAAAAGATATGATGCGAGAAGGTCTCGCCGGAAGTTGCATAAGGCTTATAGTCCGATGGTTAATTTGATGAACCATTGTATTTTCGGACTCTGGTAATGGCGTATCAATGTTGAGGAATAGTCGAATGATATACTCGCCAAAATATATTGTTCGCATTTTGCCATTATTGAAAGTTAGAAATTCATCAAGGCTTAGTTTGACCCAATTAACTTGAATATTGCCCTAAATAGCATATAGTGCTCTATAATTGTTTGGGTATACAATTTCATATGAGCCCGTTCGAGGAGTGATGGTTCGCAAAAGAGATTTGTGGAGAAGCCTTGCTCTTGGTCATAAGGAAGTTGATTTAATATCCCGGATGTTGACGTTATCATCCAAAAATTGATGATTTATGTTGTCTCGAATATGTGGATTAAATTCGATTTCTTCAAGCTTCCTTCCCATGTTAGGAGATCCTAAAATGTGTGTAATTCGGTCTAGGGAAAACCATACCTTTTTGCCGCACACCATACTCTAAACACTATTGTTTGGATTTCTTGGAGTTTGGTGTCCAAGGTTAAGGTTTGCATAGAACAATTTGACCATAATATGATTGATTGCATGGTCATTTTGTTTTATGTCTAAGAGAGATGTTGAACGTGCTTGATCCGTCAAAGCTTGTATGTTGTACGTTTGAAGACTCTGAAAATCAATGAAGGAGTGTTCAAAGATCCGAGAATTCTTCATTTTGTTCCACCTTGTGACCGCCACTCCATCATAAAGCCATTGAGCAATTTGAGCGTCAATTGGCTCGGAGGATGTTGAAGTTGAAGCCCTTGATCTTTTTGGAGCCATTGTTGCGAGAGTTTTGAGAGGGATTTGAAAAAAAAATGAAGATTGGGGGCTAGGGTTTTGAAAAATAATGGTGAAGTAGGAGCTTTTGGAATGATAAAAGTAAAGAGTAAAGGTAGAAATTGGTGGTAAAAAGGGAAAAAGTAGCCTGAGAAATGACGTTCAGTCGACTGAATAGCCTGTTCAGTCAACTGAATTGATGGCCGAAAATTTTCTGTGTTAAATTCAGTTGACTGAACAGTGTTTTTAGTCGACTAAACTATTGTCTGAAAGTTTCTGTGGTAAATTTAGTTGACTGTGCAGAACAATTAGTCGACTGAGCTATTGGAAATTGTTTTCTGCCTTATGTTCAGTCGACTAAGTAGTAAGGTTTAGTCGACTGAACCTTGTGTTTTTGGTGTTTTAAATTTTTAAAGAAAAAGATTTTGATTGAAAGAAACGATTACAATTGTATAGACATATTACAATTGACCAAAAATAAAAATAATCATTTCTTTGGAGATGGACTATTTTCCTTTTGCGGTTTATTTCCTTTATTCGCCATATAGTTTTTGTCCCATGAATTTGGACTATATTGAGGAGTTTTTGGCGATATCCAAGGATTCAATGGATCTGCTGGTGTATGATATGACGAAGATGGATCATACGAACTAACTGGTCGAGGTAGGGGCTCAGTCACATCATTTTTCTTCGAGCTACAAAAACGTAAACCGATTTGCTAAAGAAAGCTTAATCGTCTAGCCGTTACTTTTTGTTCAAAATATAATTCACGTTGAAGGTCAATTTGTTGCTGTTGAAAATGACGAGTTTCATCAATCTTTCTTTTCGTATCAGAAGGGATAAAAAGTCCACGTTTTGCCTTCTTCGAATCCGGTGTGTAGCCAGTTTGATAGTTTTCCCATTTATAAACCGGCTCATGCTTTGGTGTAGGCGTAGGAAGTTGTGGTGATGTAGGTGAGTTATCGATTGAGGAGGTAATGTTGATCGGAAAGTATGAATTGTTGGAAGGCATTTTTATATTAGATTTTCAAACTTTGTAATTTTTTTTGAAAATAACATATGTATAGATGTATATATATAGTATGAAAGTTCCAAAAAGAATGTGGTGTTAAATCATTAAGAATTTTATAACCAGAAATTAAATTAATGGTTAATATTTTCTTTGAAAATGGATGGTTATGTAATATTAGCTAATGGATGGTTAATATTTTCTTTGAAAATGGTTAATATAGGTTTAGTGTATAAAATATTAGCTACTTCAAAATATCTTTGAAAGATATTATTCCTAATTCTCATCGTAATTTTATTAATGAGTTTTCTAGTAATGGTTTAGTAAATATATCGGCAATTTGATTTTTGGTAGAAATATATTCTAAATTGATGATTTCTTTTTCGATATTGTCACGTAAAAAATGGTGACGAATATCAACATGTTTTGTACGAGAATGATTTACCAGATTTTTAGATAAATTTATTGTACTTGTATTACCACAATATATTGCAGAATTTGTTAAATTTATATTAAAATCTTTAAGTGTTTGTTGCATATAGATGACTTGAGTACAAGCTAAAGCGGCTGATATATATTCCGCTTCACACGTGGAAAGCGAAACACAATTTTGTTTCTTACTAAACCAAGATACAAGTGATTTTCCAATGAAATGGCACGTACCACTTGTACTTTTTCTATCTGTTCGAGATCCACTAAAATTAGCATCACTAAACGATACTAACTCGAATGGACACTCTTTTGGATAGAAAAGACCAAAATCTTTAGTATAGTTAAGATATCGCATAATACGTTTTACAGCTCTTAAATGTGATTCTTTAGGGTTAGATTAAAAATGTGCACATAGACATACACTCATCATTATGTCTGGTCTACTAGCGGTTAAGTAAAGTAAGGAGCCTATCATACTTCTAAACAATTTTTGGTTTACACTTTTGCCATTTTCATCTCGATCGAGATGAGTAGTGGTACTCATAGGAGTAGGTTTAACAGAAGTGTTTTCCATTCCAAAACGTTTAATTAGATTAGCACAATATTTTTCCTGATTTATGAAAATTCTATTTGTTAATTGTTTAATTTGAAGTCCGAGAAAATATGATAACTCTCCCATATGAGACATTTCGAAATCCTTAGTCGTTATATTTGAAAATTCTTTACATAAGTTTTCATTTGTCGAACCGAATATAATATCATCTACATAAATTTGAATTATTAGAATATCTTTAGTAGTATTTTTAATGAAAAGAGTTTGATCTACTTTTCCAATTTGAAATCCTGAATCTAGTAGATAGCTCTTAAGTCTCTCATACCAAGCACAAGGTGCTTATTTAAGACCATATAAGGCTTTCTTTAATTTATATACATGATCCGGATATTTTTTATGAGAGAATAAAGGGGGTTGTTCTACATATACATTTTCTTTTTTAAAACCATTTAAAAATGCACTTTTAACATCCATTTGATAAAGTTTAAAACTGTGAAAACATGCGAAGGCTAATAGAATACGTATTGCTTCAAGTCTTGCAACGGGAGCAAAAGTTTCTTCAAAATCAATACCTTCTCCTTGATTATATCCTTGTGCTACTAGCCTAGCTTTGTTCCTAGTTATATTACCTTGTTCGTCTACTTTATTTTTGTAAACCCATTTTGTTGCTGTAACTGATTGATTATTAGGACGGGGAACTAACTTCCAAACATCATTACGTTCAAATTGATTTAATTTTTCTTGCATAGCAACCATCCAATAATCGTCTGTTGATGCTTCTTTAGGATTTTTAGGTTCTATTGTTGAAATGAAAGCAACATGTCCCATTTGATTTAGTTGACTTCTTGTCTTAACTTGAGAATTCATTTCACTTATTATATTTTGTGCTGGGTGATCTCGTAATATTCTTGGTGGAGATCTTAGTTCAAAATTACAATTTTCGAGGTTTGCATTTTCTATATTTATAAATTCTTCATCATCTTTTATACTCAATTTTTTATTAAAAATTTCATCAAAAGATATATGTAAAGTTTCTTCAATTATGTTTGTTCGTTTATTAAATACTCGATACGCCTTACTTCGTTCTGAGTATCGTACAAAAATTCCTTCGTCGGCTTTTGGATCAAATTTTCCAAGTTGATCTTTTGTATTTAAAATAAAACATTTTGATCCAAATATTTTAAAATAAGATATATTTGGTTTTTTGTTATTAAATAGTTCATATGAAGTATTTTTAGTTAATGGTCTAATTGATATACGATTTAATACATAACATGCAGTAGCTACGGCTTCTGCTCAAAAATGTTTTGGTAGAAAACTTCGATTTAGTAATGTTCTTGCACATTCTTGTAATGTTCTATTATTTCTTTCTACAACTCCATTTTGTTGAGAAGTTCTAGGAAATGAAAAATTATGATTTATTCCTTTTTTTTACAAAAAGATTCAAAAACTTCATTTTCGAATTCGCCTCCATGATCGCTTCGTATATTTTTAATCTTCAAATCTTTAGTGTTTTGAATTCTTTTGACAAATGTTTTAAAATGCTCAAAAGTATCACTTTTATTTTTCATAAAAATAGTCCATGTATATCTCGAGAAATCATCAACTATTACAAATACACATCGATTATGATTAATGGATTGAACCTGTGTTGGTCCGAATAGATCCATATAAGTAATTCTAGTAGTTGTAAAGTAGAAATATTTTTCATAGATTTGAAAGACGACTTTGTTAATTTTCCTTTTTGACAATCACCACAAAGATTTTTTATTTTAAAGTTTATTTTGGGTAAACCTCTTACTAATTCATTTTTAGAAAGTTCTCTACTAGTTTTAAAATTAATATGACAAGATCTTTTGTGCCGTAACCAAGAATCATTATCTTTGGCTAGTAAACGCATATTTGTATTATGATTATTTTCATATTTAGAACATAAATATTCCTATCTCTATTTCCCTCAAAAACAAGATTTTGGTTTTGATCAAAAATACTACATTTATTTTTTGAAAAAGTTATTTTAAAACCCACGTCACGGAGTTGACTTATGCTTAGTAGATTATGTTTTAGATTTTCAACTAATGAAACATTTGTTATAAAGGTAAATTCGATGTACCGTAATTGCTCACATCTCCTCTGCCAATGATATAATCTTTTGAATTGTCTCCGAAGGTAACCGAGCCACCATCAAAGTATGTGATGTTTGTAAGCATATCTTTGTCGCCGGTCATGTGTTTTGAGAAACCACTGTCTAGTATCCATTTCTTCTTTTTGAGTAGGACCTGAAAATAAATATGAAATTATTGGTACCCACTTTTTAATAGGGTCCTAAAAGTTAGAGCTTAGGAAACCAAACCCAATTCGGTTCAGTATCCTTTTAATAAATATAGTTTTTATTATTATGAACACTATTCATAAACGTTTTAATATATTTATTCCTAATTAAAATATTGTTAGTTTTTGGAACCCAAATTTTGACTATCTTGGTTTCTATTTTTGTTTTAATAGGTTCTCTTAATAACATTTGTTGTTTTGAATCAATATTCCTCTTAAAATTTGTATTTTTCTTTTTAGGAATTTTTGACTCCTTTTGATATCCTAATCCATGTTTATTTGAAGAGAATTGAGAATTTTCTAAAATCTTAGATAAATTTTCTCTTCCTTTGTTAAAGTTAGAAACATTTTTAGTGATGTTATCTAATCTAGCTTGAAGACTATTATTTTCTAACTCAACTTGTCTAATCTTAGTTTTTAACTCATGATTTTCAGAAACAATTATATCATTCTTTGTCTTTTGAGTTTCAGTTTCTTGACTTAAAAGTGATAATTGAGTTTCCGAATTTGAATGAGATTCTTGAACTTTTTCAAGTTCTTCTTCTAGAATTTTCTTTTCATCTTTTAACATATCCTTTCAAATTCAGCTTTGTTTTGATTTTCACGAGTTACCTTGAGTTTCTTTTGAAGAGTTTTTATTGTGCTCAAAAGTTCAGTGTTTACTTCAATTAAATCGTCGAAAGTTAAATTACTAACCTTAAATTCTTGAGCCATAAAGCATACATTTGCCTGTTCATTGTCGCTATCATTTTCACTTTCAGATGAAGAAGAATCTGAATCGTCCCATGTTACAGAGAATGCCTTCTTTTTGAATTTCTCTCTCTTGTTTTTATTATTGAGAGCTTTCTGATTCTCCTTCTTTTGCTCTGGACAATCCTTGTGCATGTGACCTTTCTTGTGACAGTTGAAACATTCTATATTCGAGGATGTAGATTTGTTCAAGAAATTCTTATTGAATCCGTTTTTATTTCATTTTCTATATCTTAAGAATTTCTTGAAATTTTTGGCTATAAAAGCTAAAATCCTCATCTTCAGACTCTGATTCTTCCTTTTCTGCATGAAAAGCTACATTCTTTCTTTCTTGAGCTTGATCTTTCTTAGCTTGCATATTTACTTCATACGACATAAAATTTCCAATCAATTCCTCTAGTTTCATTGTAGATAGATCATTTGCTTCCTCGATTGCTAGTACTTTTCTCTCCCATTCATCAGTGAGTGAATTTAGAACTTTAGACACAACGTCAAAGTCCGTGTATTTTTCTCCTAGTCCTATTAAGGCATGATGAATGTCTTGAAATCTTGAGTACATGTCATTGATGGATTCATTTTGTCGCATTCTAAAGTTTTGGAATTGGTTTTTCAGCATGGATATCTTTGTTTGTTTGACCTTCTTTGTGCCTTCATGTATGACTTTAAGTGTTTCCTATATCTGATATGCAGTAGTACATATGCTAACACGGTTGAATTCATTTCTATCCAGGGCGCAAAATAACATATTCATAGCTTTGGCATTTGCACTAGCTTCATTCTTCTGAGTTTGTGTCCATATAGGATAATCGGTCGTGGATACAACGAACTCTGCTTGAGTGGCATTCCAGGCTTCGAAACTTGTTGCTTGCATATAAATCCTCATCCTTATAGCCCAATAGTTATAGTTTAGTCCATTGAATAGGGGGTCTTTGGGTAGATTGTCCTTTCGTAAATGTAGAACTATAGGAAGATGTGCTTGTAATAGCGTTATTTTCCATATTATCAATATGTCTAATAACGGTGTTATGGTTATAGGACGACCTTGCTCTGATACCAATTGAAAGAAGCTATGCGGTAGGATTGTATAATATGGAATAGTGGATGGTATAGGTAAATAACAATAAGTAAAGTAGACACCAGGATTTTATACTGGTTCTATAATCCTACGTACAGTCTCTAAGCTTCACTTAAGAATTCTACTAACTAAAACCCTCTATTAACCCGGAGGAATAAGTTTACAACTTACCCGAACAACCGAACGGGATTTCTTTCCTCAACTACCGAAGAGGACTTCAACTCAATTACTAAAAAACAATTATTCAACTTGTTGTGTTCTTGTCAACACGAATGAGTCCAATGTAGTATAATATTCCTATAATCTTATCCTCGAGAGTATGTAATGTGTTTGTGAAGATTTAGGAAATGTGAATTGCTATGAATCAAAAGAATGTTAAAAACAAAGCAGTGATTCAAGCAATAGATTGGTGATTGTTTTGAAAACTTTTAGAGAATATAAAATATGTTCAAGAAAGTAGTGAGATTAAAGCATAATAAAATTGGTGAATTGAAGATGTTAGAACCATGTATATATAGGTGTAGAAGAGATGCATTTGTTGGCTAGAGATGCAGACAAGAGATGCTTTCATTTCCATTGGAGAATGGTTGCAACTCTTGGGAGGAAGAAGGTGTCCATTTAGAGAAAATTCGCAGGTTTAAATCCAGTCGACTGAGCAGGGATTTCAGTCGACTGGAAATGTAAAGAAATTTTTTTCAGGAATAGATTCAACCGACTGAGCAGGTTGTTTCAGTCGACTGGAACTATGCATGTTTGTATATGTGTAACATGTTCAGATGACTGGGCTTACCTGTTCAGTCGACTGAACTATTGGTTTTTGCACAGTGAATATTTATCTAGAAAATGAAGTTTATAAAACATGTTCTAGTGTTTGTGCAAGCCTCTTGAGGATAGATTTTAATAATAAATCTAAACTAAGACCTATATTTAAATTATACTCATGTTATCCTCGGTCTTCATCCTTCACCTTTTAGCTTTGCACATATCTCTTCCTTTTTGTTGAAGCACGTTGTCATTGATCAAAATATAGCGTATCAACAATGAATGCTTTGGAGAATTTGACCTTATAATTATCCTTAAAGTGGCGTCTTTGCCCTCACGTAGGTGATTCTATAACGGGTATTTTCTCAATACTCTGCTTGATTCTATAATATTGCCAAGTATAGACATCATTAAAATATCAAAATTTATCCTATTCTCCGATGAGTAGTGCACCGACTTATCATGGTAACCATTTGAATATTTACATTGCTATTAAGTTTATATAAACTTAGTTGTCCCTTTGAACCTAGATATTCGGATCTCCAGTCAGCTAGGTGGGGTTTCCATCTAAAGAAACTTTTAGTTTATGGACCTTAACCTCATTCCCATCGATAAGATATTAACCTTCTCTCTAGGTAAAGCTTTTGTTAGTGGATATGAAATGTTATCATTTGATCTTACATAGTCAATTATGATAACCACATTGGAGAGAAATTGTCTAACAGTTTTATGTCTACTACGAATATGTCTAGACTTACCATTATAAAGCTTACTATTGGCCCTTCCAATAGCAGATTGGTTGTCGCAATGTATGCTTATTGGAGGTACAGGTTTTTCCCAATTTGGAATACCTTTCAAGAAACCTCGAAACCAATTTGCTTCTTCTTCGGTTTGTCTAAGGCAATAAAGTCCGATTCCATGGTTGATCTTGCTATATAAGTTTGTTGAGAGGATCTCCAAGATATTGCCTCACTAGCTAAGGTAAATACATATCCACTAGTGGATTTTATATCCGATGAACCATTTATCCAGTTTGCATCACAATACCCTTCTACTACAGATGAGTACCTATCATAATGTAGTCCCCATTGTTTAGGATATACTAGTCATATCGACATAAGATTCATGAATGCAATACTATACAAGATTACATACATCCAAGTTCTGGTCTAGCGAAGATACAAGATTACATACATATAAGCTCTGGTCTAGCGAAGATATTAGATCCAAGGGTGGTGCATATAGAAATGTAAAGAATCCTCAAACAGTTCACATACATCCAAGTTCTGGTCTAGCGAAGATATTAGAATACCTCCCTATTGTTTACAATTATTTGGTAGAAGATTACTATACTTTTAAATAACTGTAAGCAGTAAGATTTTTTATGCTCAAATGAAGTTCAGTTAATTCAAAGTAAGCTAATGGATGCATTTTGTCCTCTCATAGGAGCTTCCGAGGTAGGCCATCTATCATGAGCTTGTTTTAACGACAAAAGAGTACATGCAGCAGGTAACTCTACAACTCTTTTGTGATCTAACCTTCCTCTAATTTCTAATTCAACAATGATAAAAGAAAATTTGAAGTGGACAATGTTGAAATACCACTCCTACACTTATCTTATAATTCATCATCTTTCTGTTAGTTTGACATGTATTTGGATATACTTCGTGATAGATATCAGCAAGAAAATGTGTGTTATTTTACATATTATTTGTAAGGAATACCGGCAGAGCTGGCCCTAACTGTAGTATATTTAGGGGATTATGATGAATTTTTGAATTGAATTTTATTTGAAATTTGTGTAGTTATCTATTCTAGTCATATCGACATAAGATTCATGAATGCAATACCAAGTGGTAGAAATACGTGGCAATTTAAATTCAATAATATTTTAGATTGATGGATATATAAAAGGTTTAAATATTTCCAAGCTTAGTTAAAGTCCCCCTGTAAATTGACCTATTATGGTCGTCCGTGCTAGCCGAATCACTGTTGGTCCTGAATACCAGTGAGAAAATGCTCAATTTACATGGTCATCATACCTATCAGGCATTTGTAGTTCAGTTTTTGTCAGTGCTTTGTGTCATAAGCAAATCATTTTTTCTGTATTTCTATTGTTGGTTTACTATTGTACAATTGTTTACTTAATAGGTCATATCATTAAAAAATGTTCCTATATTCTTTTTAACTTAGCTTGTGAATGTGTGTAACCTTTGGACCTCAAACAGTACTGCATATACAAGACAGAAAATAGACATATATGACATATCATGTATAGTTAATGTTAATTTGTCGCCATGCAGGCTACTGAACTAAAACCCGAGTGGCTTGTTGAAATTGCTCCTCACTACTGCCAATTGAAGGACGTTGAAGATTGTATGTAACCTTTGTACTATCTTCTACTTTCTATACATTTTTCATACTGTACTATATTGCTTAAATATACGAATTATGAAGAGGTAACCGATTTTTGTTTTGATGAAAGCAGCTGGGACAAAGAAGATGCCTCGTGGTGAAGGTCGATCGTAGCTCGCTAAACAATTATGATATTTTCTCCCTAATTTTCTTTTGTAAATTATGAGGGAGCTTCTTTATTGTTGAAGCTGGTGTAGAGGATCAGTGGACTCTTGAAGAAAACAGAGAAGCGTTTACAAGGATCCTGTAAGTTTTTCTTCTTAATTTACCAAGGTTATAGTATGATTAACTATGTAATCTACCTTAAATTATACCAGGTTGTCGTATGGCCTTCTTCCATTAAATATTAAAATTTAGTGGTACATATATTGGAAATGAGGATTTTTATCAGAACACTTGATGTTTTTTATGTAAAAAATGCATTTTACTTTGAATCAAGTACTGTTTGCAAAATAGAATTTTATGTGTCCATCATTCACTTGAGGGGATGTAGGATATAGAAGATTATGTCGAGGTGATTTAGCAGACGCCTAATTCAATTCCATACAGTGAGAAGAATGCAATCTATTTGAGGCATTTGTATATAATGAGAAGACACCTTGAAATTTTTAAGAAATGATTAATATATCATTGCTCTATTGGATGTGCAGCTCAGTTGATGTGGAAGTCTTTAGAATCAAATTACATAATTTATTTCAACTTTAATGCTAAACAGACAGCCTCGCTTTTTCTTTATAAGTGGACTAAGTAGTGGAAACATCACATTTTTGGAGAATAATCAATAGCAGAGTCAATACTTTAGTAGCCAACAATGTTACATTGCGTATTTTGATTAGCAAGTTGCTAGTTGCCTTTTTTACCGATATCTGGATTTAATCTCTTGATTTCTGTATATTTTGTTTTGCAAAAAGTGAAGTGTGGGTCCCCATTTTTTTTCCTTTAGATTTTATGTAACCTTCTACGGGTTCATCTGCTTTCTTTTTTATGCTATCTAGTAGTTAGTATAACTCATTGCAATAACAAATAGTATAACTCGCTACAATAACAAATAACGATGTGTTCTATAGTACAGTGCTAACGAAATATCAAAACTCCATACATGTTCACTACTAGTCCAAGTGTTTCACCACGTAATCAAAATTCTTATATAACGCTTGTGCACATAATGGATTTTTTTCATCCTTAATCTTTTAGCATTATATGGACATAGGCTAATTTGATATAATCCGAAAGCAGTTAGTGATGACTGAATATTAGTATGGTAATAAGTGATCATTAGTTGAAAGAGAGCATATACCAATTCTGTCTTGGTAAAATTTTGATTAAGTTTTATTCTAAGCAATTTACTCTTTTGCATAATTACATTACTCTTTTATTGATTTGTATCCTAATTATTCACATTACTTTGCTATATAGGTACACAAAGCTTTTTCTTTCTATATGGAAAACTGCTAACTAAAATTGATAATAAAAGGTATGTTTATACATTTAATATGTGCGCTACTATGAAGTATATTTTGTTATATATGATATATGAATCCAGTCTTGTTTTGATGTTGTATATATATACTGAACTGTAATGTGTGGGAAAGCGCTAACCGTGCAATGGATGTGTTGTCGGAATTTTCCAAAATCCGTTAAGTTTATTAAAATTAACTAAGTTTTATAGAAATATAACCAAGCCGACTTTTTATAAATATTAACCAAGTTTGTAAAAATTATCTAATTTTCACAAAAAATAACTATGTTAAGCTAGTTTTATAAACAGTAAATTCATGTATAAAAATTAAGCATATTTATAAAAATTAACTAGGTTTTACAAATTTTTAACTACATAAACTAAGTTTCATAAAAAAATAACCAAGTGTATAAAAGATAATTAAGTTTTATAATAAGTCTAACTAAGTTGACTAAAAGTCCAAAACTAATTGTTATAAAATTTAACTAAGTTAACTACGTTTATAAAAATCAAGTTTTATAAAACTTGAATAAATTTATAAAAATTAACCAAGTTCTGGCGATGGTATTTGTTAACTGATTCCATGACTTGGTCCACAAGTCACATTGTTTATGTCAACGTTGAAACTTTCTGCTTCAATAGAGATATAATCATCACCTGAAAAATACAAAAGCATACACACACAAAAGTAATCAAAATTGAGGCATGGAAACAACCAGAATTTATCTTCATTGTAAATTTTACAGACCTATAGAAATTGAGGACTATTTTTTATTTTAAGTCCATAGACTATATTGTTTGAGCCCTCCTTCAAGGCTTCATCTACCGTGCCCTCCTCCAGACCTCCTTCAAGCCTCTGGTTCCATTCCTCAATAGTTGCTTTTTTCATCATTCTACGTCACTAAAAGGTTCCTAATCGTTAAGCTATGTTGAATGAATCATTGATGTTAAATTTTGTAGTTAAACATTCACATGTTGGATGAATTACTTGTCATTGGATTCTTCATTGTTGTTAACATGTTATGGTGGTGTATAAATTATCATTCATAAGTACCAGTTATTATTTTGCATGGTTTGTACGACACACTCCAATTTATGACAAAAATGAAGATGCTGAGTGCATAAGAAACAATATATTCAACCTAGACTATATTTAGTACCCTCTAATTGTAGATCTTTGAGAGATGTTTTAATTTGTCTAAATTTATCATCAAATTTCATGCTAAGTTCTAATAATTCATCATAACTATGTTTGGGACAAACCTCATCAGTTTGTGCCATAAAACACACATTAGCTTGTTCAGCGTCACTATCGCTATCACTGTTTGACGATGATGAAGAATCCGAGCCATCCCATGTTACTTTGAAAGCATTCTTCTTTTGAATTTTTTTAAATTTCTTCTTCTTTTTATCATTGTTGAGCTTGAGATAGTCTTTCTTCATATGTCCAAATTGGTCACATTCATAGCATTTGATTGATGTTTGGTTTATTGAGCTTGATTTTCCTCCTTTCTGAAATTTAGTCATTTTTCTAGACTTCTTGAATTTGTTGTAGTTTTTGACAATAAATACAATTTCTTCTTCGTCTAAGTCGGAGCCCTCATTTGTTGCTGGGAATGCTATGTTCTTCTTTTCCGAATTTTGTTCTTTTCGTGCCTGCAAATTAGTTTCATAGGACATTAAATTTCATATCAATTCTTCAACTAAGAGTGCCAAGAGATCATTAGCTTCTTCGATAGCTAATATTTTTCTTTCCCACTCTGGTGTAAAAGAATTGAGTATTCTAGATATCAAGTCAAAATTTGTGAATTTGACTCCAAGAGCATTAAGACGTGTTGAAGGGTTTGAAATCTAGAGTACATGTCTACTATAGATTCATTTTGTTTCATTTTAAATGATGAAAATTGATTATTTAAAATTGAAATTTTAGTTTGTTTAACTTTGTTTGTGCCTTTGTGTGTAACTTGTAAGGTACGCCAAATATCATATGCAATGTTACATAACACGACATGTGAAAATTCATTTTTATCTAGTGAAAAATAGAACATTCATAGCTTTGATATTATTTGAAGCTGCGGTTTTTTGTGCATCAGTCCATGTGTTCATAGCAGTGTCAGGTGCTTCATATTTATTTTGAGTGGTTGAACAAATTTCTAATCCATTAGCTTCTATAAAAATTCTCATACGTGTTAACCAATATGCATAGTTAGAACCATTTAAAAGTGAGGGTCGTGCTGTGGATTGACCTTCTTGAAAAATACTTGCCATATTATAGTGATTCAAAAACGTGTTACTGTGTTTTGATCTAACTTTGCTCCGATGCCAATTGTAAGTCTAAAGGGTGGATCGTGTAGTGTATATGAAAGTATATATGACAAAATATATGATGCAACTAAAACAATATTAATCTATGTAAATATAATAAGCACACCAAGATTTTATACCGGTTCAGACCTCTCGTCCTACGTCCAGTCCCGAAGCTCTCCTTCGAATTCGACTATCAAATACCCTTGCTTCTCCCGGAGGAATAGGCTTGGTTACAATAAATTATTCTTGTCAAATATGTATTCTATAACACAGATATTGACTAATAAGTACAAATGCTTCCAATATAGTATTGACTGTGAAGAACTGAATATATGGAAGAGTGAAATACAAGTATAGATTGCTAGAGATCAAGAATATAACAATGTATGTAAGTAGAGAGCGCAAGCGAGTAAGGTGAGTGTTCTCTTTGATTCTTGATGATATATATAGTTGTAGAGATGTTACTTGAGTAGTTGCATCCATTAATAAGTGCTCTACAGTTGCTTCTGTTGATGTTGAAAAGTTGCAGCAGAGAAAAGCGAAGATGTCTATTCAAATGTGCCAGTTGAAATTTGAATTTAAAATCTGAGTTCGAAATCAGACGTCTGGTATTTGTATCAAACGTTTGATATTATATATTTTTTGTACACAGTAGATTTTCACACGTCTAAGTGCATCTACTAGACGTCTAGTCCTATCTGTTTTGTTGTTCCAGAGGACTTTTTTAGACGGTTGGCTTGTGCACCCAGACGTCTGACTTGTGCACCTAGACGTCTAAAACTTGTACATGTCTATTTTGTGCATCTTTCTTGTTGGTTTTTTGATCCTATCGACTTGTGGTCTCTTGTAACATTTTTTGAGCCTTGTTCTTGTCTTTCTAGTGATGTTGCTTTAGCAAGTACCTGTATATAGAAATAATATGCATATTCGATTTCCATTGTATAGTTGTCATCGAAACTGTAGATTTGATTTTCTAACAATCTCCTCTTTTTTGATGATGACAGCTATACAATGTACTTATATATAATTTTATAAATCTCCCTCTGAATATGTGCTTTTCATAACTTATTGTGATCTCCTCTGAATATTATTTCTTCCCCTTTGGCATTATCAACAAGGATATATGCTTTGTCAAATGTAGAAATCATGAAATATAAGAAAAATCCATGCTAAAATGAAAATATAAATTAAGTCTCTATTTTTGAAAAATATAAAACGCAAGAGAAGTTACACTTTTCTAAAGAAAATGCAAGGGAACTTGCAGTTTCTGAAAGGAAAAAAATATATATAATTCAACAATTGTAAAAAACTATAGTTACCTATTAAAATTGTACTTAAATAACAATTAAATTGTTTACGAATAAAGAAATATGATTTTTTTTTTTTTTTGAAAACCTTCTGAAAAGCACAAGTTACCTTGCATTTTCTATCAGAAAACTGCAAGTTATTTTGCACTTTCTGATTTAGAAAAACAAAGACCTAATTCAGTTACTAATTGCTATGGGGACTTTTCTCGTAACAACATAAAAATAAGAATCTTGTGTGCAGAGCACTTAGAAAAATATAATCTGAAAAGCGATTATCAAAATTTTCCACAACAAACAGTTTACCAATAAGTGAGCCATATGTGTCTACAATATATCAATCCCAAACCAGAAGGCAATAACTTGCATGCACAATATTATTGGAACATATCAAGAGTTGAAAACAGAATGCATATTTTCTTCTCTGAACAAACATAAATAGCAACAAATTCATACATTCCTAAGCTATAAACATAAGAATCAATCAGTAGGTTCCAAAATTCAGTATACGGGATGATGCTGCATTGAGTTTAGAAGAAGTTGAATTGGAGCATATAAAAATCTGCTGCAGATGAAATAAATTTTCTAACAATAACTATAAAAGAAGACCCAAAGGGGAAAAAAGTAACATACGTACCTTTAAATTTTGATTCCTTTAAGTGTAACTTAGCACACTATACTGCTAAAGATAGAGACATTAGTCTACTCTTGCCTTCCCTGATTAAACACAACATTCTAACATCAGTTATTCCATATTTACCTACACCAAGATGTTCTAAACTATACATACATTAGTAATAGTGTCCGTAACAACATCATTCACATCTTTGCAATTAAAATTTTCAAAATATTTTGGTGCCTACTCCAAGAAATTCAAATGGTGCATGAAAAATATCGAATCAAATAATGTGTGGTGAATCCACTCTAAACTATTGAGATTACTTTGTGGTTTTTGCAAGTTTCACGTCATTGCTTATGCCTTGTCCAAAGTGGGGACCCATTGTATTCATGCCATATTTTTACGAAACTAAGAAGAAAGTATGATGTGATTATACAAAGTATGAACAAATGGAAAAAGGTATGCATAACTCCAAAAATGTCTAAATTTAGTCATGATGCATACTGCTGATATTTATTCAATTGTCCAAAGTTTTGTGACTATCATTTATCATCCATTTTTCCAGTTATTGTTAACATGAACTATTGTGTGAATATTTGTCCAAATATTTATATTTTTATATTTCTATCTTTAAAACAAATATATTATAATATTTGAATATAATTTAGATAAAGCATGAAACATAGATTAGCGAAAGAGCCACGATAATGATTCCTTTTTTTATCACTACCGTTAGCTTATGATATCGATTATATTATTATTATTTAAAAAAAAAAGAAATGTTGATTGTTATGTTTTGATTATCCAGTTTATAAGATTTACATGATCAATCATAGGCTTTCTAAGCATCGATGAATTCCTTGCACATAGTTATTTAGTGACTCCATTTTTATCGCAATTGAGTTCAAACCTTGCATATTAATTTCCATAGCCTTAACAGTATTGATTCTTATAGACTGGTACAGGTCAATCTTTTACAAATTTAACAAAGACTAATCTAGTCATTTGCCATACCCCAATCTAGTATATTGTAAACTATTCCATGAATTGCTACACTATTGTAGTGGATAATAGTTAAGAGTCGGTTTCAAATCTATTTTATGACATAAGAGTGTGTTGGGCTGAGTAGGCAGGGAGGGAGATGCACAAGCACAGAAAGTGAAATATTGTGAGGAGAAGATGAAGGAGACACAAGAAGATTGGAAATATTTTTTCTTGCATTCACTGAACATGACAGCCTTCTTTTATAGAAAGGCAACTACAATCATTGGATGTTATTTTGCCTAAGTGACTACATTTTGTAGGCCAGCTAGAAAAGTTGTAACAGATTTCTAATTACAGATAACAAAAGATATTTTTAGAAGCTTCTTCATTGTCAAATTTGTTGCTTTTGATCATGTGCCTACATAACTGTTTTCCATGCATATTTAGTTTCTGAATTTGGCTGGAATAGTGATAGCTCTCCATGGTCTGCTGTGTGTAACCAAAACATTGCTCCCCCCATGAAAATCGGCCTTGTCCTCAAGGTCGTGTGGAGTAGTGAACTCGGGTGGAAGAGGTGTATTGGTGGTTGTGTGAGGGTTAGGGCAAAGTTTGAGGACGGATATGTGAAAGACGGGATGAATGCGAGCTTCTTGTGGAATGAGTAGACGGTAGCTACGGGTCCAGTTCTTTCGACTATTTGGAATGGTCCAGAATATCGCTTAGATAATTTGTTTGTGGGGAGCGAAGTGTATTTTGCCTGTAAGGTTGAAGCTTTATGAATCCCCATGAGCCAACCGAAAATTGCTTATCTTGACGATGCTTGTCCGCTTGGTTTTTCATGCGGACCTGGGCTCGTTGCAAGTTCATTTTGATGGTATGTAGGACTTGATCCCGTGTCATAGCCCACTCTTCGATGTCTTGCATTTGTGTAGACCCAATGATGTAATCGGAGATGATCGGTGGGGATCGACCATAAATCGCTTGGAACAGTGCCATGCCGATGGAAGAGTGCTTGCATGTATTGTACCACCATTCCGCCCATGGTAAGTATTTTGTCCATTGTTTGGGAAAGTCGCCTACCATTGCGCGGAGATAAGTTTCGAGGCAACGGTTAACAACTTCCGTTTGACCGTCTGTTTGGGAGTGACAGGCACTACTCCTTCGGAGGTTGCTGCCATGTAGACGGAAAAGCTCACGTCAAAATTGACTTATAAACAAACGGTCACAGTCCGAAACGATGGAACGGGGAAAACATGTAATCAGACGTATTCTTGAATAAAACAGTTCGCAAGTTGGATTGAGGAAGTAGAAGTGGGTAGTGCACAAAAGTGTGCGTATTTGGAGAGACTGTCAACAATTACCCAAATACAAGTTTGTCAAACGATATTGGAAGATGAGTGATAAAGTCCATAGATATATCTTCCCATATTTGTGACGGAATGGGAAGGGGTTGAAGGAGCCCTTTTGGAGGTGTATTTTCAGACTTTGTTTGTAAACAGATAGAGCATTGAGCAATAAAACTTTGAACAGTAGAAAGAAGATTATACTAAAAAATTGCTTGAGAGGCGTGCGACAGTTGCCTTGATTCCCGAGTGTCCTTCAGTATTTGAACAGTGGTAAGCTCTGATGAGTTGTGCTGGAGATCTGGGTTGTTGGGTATGAAGAGTCTATTCCCATGAAAAAGGTAGGCTGTCTCGATAGGTGAATGGAGAGGTTGTTGCTGAGTTAGATGTAACAGTCTGAATCAATTTCTAGGCTTGTTCATCATGTTGAATTGCCTGTTTCACTTCATCGATAATTTGGAAATGCGGCACGGAGAATGCAAGCAGTAAGGCATCAGAAGTCCATCTCGAGAGACCGTCAACTACCTTGTTTTCTGACCTTAGTCTGTAAATTATTGTGAAATCAAATCCGAGGGGTTTGGTGAGCCACCGCTACTGTACTGGGGTGGAGATGGTTTGGTTTAGGAGCTGGCGTAGGGTTTGGTGGTCTGTGACGATTACGAATTTCCGACCAAGTAGGTAGTGTCGCCATTTCTATACTGTTGTTGTGACGGCGTATAGTTCTCGAATGTAGGTCGAGGCGTTTCGAAGGGAGGAGGGAAGGCGCTTGCTATAGAAGGCTATGTGGTGTCGCGACTGGGCCAGAACTGCCTCGATTGTCGTGCCTCAGGCGTCTGTAGAGAATTCGAACTGTTTGGTGAAATCGGGTAGATGGAGAATGGGGGCATTGGTGAGTGCTATTTGGAGGGAAGTGAATGCGTTTTGGGCTTCAGGGGTCCAACTAAAAGAAACGGCTTCATTCTTTTTAAGAAGATCGGAAAGCGGGATTGCTAGTTGAGCATAATTCCTAATAAAGCGGCGATAATACCCTTTGAGGCTCAGGAATCCACGAACTGCTGTAGTAGAGGCTGGAGTGGGCCATTTTAGGATTGCTTCAATTTTATCGGATCTACACTGACTCCCTTGGATGAAATAATATGATCCAAATATATAATTTCTGTGAGCCCAAAATCACACTTGGAAAGGTTAGCATAAAATTTGTGATCGGCTAAAATATCCAAAGTGGTTTGAAGATGATTAAGGTGCGCAGACCATGAGTCGCAATAGACCAATATATAATCAAAAAATACCAAAATAAATTTGCGGAGATGGGGCTGGAATATTTGATTCATTGTGGCTTGGAAAGTAGATGGTGCATTAGAGAGACCAAATGGCATGACAACGAATTCATAGTGATCTTCGTGCGTATGAAAAGCGGTTTTATGGATGTCGGTTGGATGAACCCGGATTTGGAAATGTCCACTACAGAGGTCGAGTTTAGTAAAGTAGAGAGATCCATATAGTTCATCTAAGAGTTCGTCGACCGTTGGAATGTGAAATCGGTCTTTGATGGTAATGGCGTTTAGTGCTCTATAGTCAACGCAAAACCGCCACGAACCATCTTTTTTTTAACAAGTAGTACGTGCGAGGAAAAGGACCAGTGGACGGTTGAACGATTTTGGATTGAAGCATTTCGTGAACTTGTTTTTCGATTTCGTTTTTTTGAAAATAAGGATGGCGGTAAGGTTTAACGTTGATAGGTTGGGCGTTATTTTGAAGGTTGATGTGGTGATCGAGTTGGCGGTGTGGAGGTAGGTGTGTGGGTTTTTTAAATAAGTGGGAAAATTTGGATAAAATGGATTTGATTTGCGGATGGGTATTTTGTAGAGAATCAGTTCGATCAGGCGGTTGTTGGTCTAATTGTAGATGGAGGTAATAATTAACATAGGAAGTGGATTGCAGTCTTTTAAGTTTGTGTAGTGAAATTTGGGTTGGGCTTTGTGGAGAGGTGAGGCCTTGTATTGTTATTGGTTTATAATTATGTAGGAAGGTAATCGTGTGCAGGGAATAGTCAGTGGTTGCTGGGACTAATTTGCTGAGCCATTCAACACCCAATACTCCATCTGAATCCGCTATTTATAATAAATGGAAATCAACAGAGAATTCGTTTTCCCCAATTAGAATGAAAACAGACTTAAAACTCCATTGCAGTTGAGGCGTTCGTTGTTGCTGACGGTGACAGAGAAGGCGCGCTGACGATCTTGTTGAAGGTCGAGGTGTTTGGCGATACAGGGATGAAGGAAAGTGTGAGAGCTTCCGGAGTCGACAAGGATTGAAATTTGGTGGCCGTTGATAGTGGCTTGGAGTCTTATGGAGGAGGGTTTGTCAGAGCCAAGTAGGGCGTGGAAGGAAATTTCTGGTGGGTTGTGGATTGGTGGATCTGCTTCTGGCTGTTCGGTGTTGGTAAGTTCTTCTTCGTCTTCGTCTGGGATTAGGAGGAAGAGCTGTCGGTTTTGACATCGGTGACCGCGTTGGTATTTTTCATCGCAGTTGTAACACAATCCTGTGCTTGTTGTTGTTGCATCTCTGCTGCAGTTAGGCATTTGATGGGGTAAGGTTGGTTTGTTGGTTGGGTTGGGGCTGGAATTGGTGCGAGGGTTGGAAGGGGTGGGTTGTAGGTTCTAGCAGTGGTATTTCGGGATATGAACGGCCTGTTGTCGGCGAGTTTAGTTTCTATTTGCTTTGCTAGGTCAATTGCATCAGATATGGTGGTTGATCGGAGAAGGAGGAGTTCATTTTTGATGTGGGTTTTCAGGCCAGAGATAAAACAGTTGAGGAATGCTTCGGGTGGTAGGGTGGTAATGCGATTGCTAGTGTTTTCGTATAGGGATTGGTAGCCTTCGACGGTGGTGGTTTGGCGAAGTTTGAATAGGGTCGTTTGTAGGTTAGTGAGTGAGTATGGACCAAAGTGTTGTTATATGGCTTTGGTGAGGCCGGACTAAGAGGATAATTGTTGGTTATGATGCATCCATTGGAACCAAGATAATGCTTGGCCGGTCATGGCGAAGCAAGCTGAATCAATGCGTTGGTCGTCCGGTGTGGCATGGTAGGTGAAGAATCGTTCAGCTTGAAATATTCAATCGAATGAGTTGGAACCATCAAAGGTTTTTAGTTCGCATTTGCGTGGTCGTGGTGATGGGGAATTTGAATTAGTTAGTATGGGTATACGGGGGTTTGGAATGGGTGTGTTGGCGGTCATGGAGGAGGTTGATGAAGTGGGTGCAGTGGATAGTTTGAGATGGAGGTCGGCAAGGCTTTTGGAAATTTGTTGGAGGGAATCACTATGTTTTTGGAGAATGGATTCGATGTTGGTGATTTGGGTTTGTTGGATGGTTTGTGTTGCTTTGATGTTGTCGATGGTTTGTTGGTGGTGGTCAAGTTGTTGTCAGGCATCATCAAGGCGGGTCATGGTTGTAGTGGGAATGAGAGGTAGAGGAGGAGAGAGTAGAGTGAAAGCACCAAATGTTGGGCTGAGTAGGCAGGGAGGGAGATGCACAAGCACATAAAACGAAATATTGTGAGGAGAAAAAGGAGACACAAGAAGATTGGAATTAATTTTTCTTGCATTCACTGAATATGACAGCCTTCTTTTATAGAAAGGCAGTTACAATCATTGGATGCTATATTGCCAAGTGGTTACATTTTATAGGCTAGCTAGAAAAATTGTAACAGATTTCTAATTACAGATAATAAAAGAAATAAAAGATATTTTTAGAAGCTTCTTCATTGTCATATTTGTTGCTCTTGATCATGTGCCTGCATAACTGTTTTCCCATGCATAATTAGTTTCTGAATTTGGCTGGAATAGTGATAGCTCTTCTTGGTCTGCTGTGTATAACCGTAACAAAGTGCAATATGTTACCTTAGATAGCTTTACCCTAGCCATGTCTTGCTGATAACCATCATATTAATAAACACATCATATCTTTGAGTAGCGAGAGACTTTTTGACTTGATGTTCTGGTAGTCGTGGATAACTAACAATATGGGCCATCTCTCCAATCTTTTATTACCAACACTTCATCCAGTGACCTAGAAGCTTGTATATAACATGAGGTTCCTTGAATTTACTTTGTTGAGGCCTTTCACCAATACACATTAAGTTTTTTTTAGTAGAGCAGCAAAATCATGTTGGATTTGTTTGTTTTTATCAAGTCGATGTTTTGGGTGTAGACATCGACATCACTTATCTCTTCCTTAACTTTTTACTTTGGGAGCTTTCGAGAAACGCTCCTTTTTAAATTTCTAAATACACATGTCTCTTTCCAAAAAAAAGATTTCGAAAACTACCTTTGCTTTTAATTTCAATCAAACTGTAAATATTTGTAGGACTTTCAATGAATATTTGAAAAATCTGAAATTCGTCTGCATCCATATTCGAAAAGCGGATAATATCCGATATCTGAAAAAACGAATGCGGATGCAGATGCAAACATCCGCATCCGGAATTATCCGTCCGGTCTTTGTCAAGATTATAGTATAAATTATGTGTATTTTAGTATAATAAAAGATATTTATTTATTGTTTTATTAAGTTAGTAGTTTATATTATATGCACTTAATGCTTATTAACTGCTCAAAACTATTTATTATCGTCATATTTGTTTATATTTAACACTTTTATAATCAATTAGATTGAAAAAAAAATGTTAAACTTAAAATTTATATTTATATTTCTTGATTTATCAGTCGTTAGCGAATAGGATAATTTTCCGATATCCGTCCGTATCTACGGATGCGGATATCCGATATCCGAAAATCATTTCGAATGTGGATGCGGATACGTATATGGCACTGTCCGCATCCGAAAGTATCCGTTAAAAGGCCTAAATATTTGCAATTTCTTGAATGGCAAACTTGCACTTCTGCAAAATAATTCAAAGAAAAAGTTTAATTTTCTTCATATTAACCTTTTATTAAGTGTAAATCTGATTTTCGAAAAAAGGGAGAAAAATTCAAAAATAATTTTAGCAGGTATTAAAACCTACTTTTGAGAATGTTTTTTTTGTATTAAGTTTGAAAATAATGGACGAATTCTAGTTTCCACTTTTACATTTTTGCATCAATCTTTGACTTGCATCAAAGTAATAACATATTTAAACATATGGTTATAAAGGTAACATATAGTTTACCATTATGATATTTGTTTCATTAACACTTTTCAAACTGTAAGACAGTTTGTTGAAGTGCAAACATTCGCAGTCCTGCAATAAAAAACAAGTTTAATTTTCGCGATATTGGCCTTGTTAAGTACAAATGTAATTTTGGTAAAAAAAAAACCAGGAAAAAAAGTTTTCAACGATAATTTTGGTGGTAATTTAACATTTGTTTATCGAGAAGCATTTTTCATATTTTTAAGTTTGAAAATAAACAACGGATCCTAATTTTCGCTCGCACTTTTTGGCATCTCTCTTCGACTGCATGAAGAAAACCCAATTTAAGTAAATAGTTATAAACGATATATATATACATGTGTGTGTGTGTATTAGTACGAAGGCATGTCCGTTTGACGTGAGTAAGGCAAGTTGTTGTAAATTTGGTAAGGTGGGAAGAGAGCTGTGTGAAATGTGTGATGTGGAGGAATAATATTACATGCGAATTCATTTTGTTGTCAAGTATGCATATTTTGTCATTTTTCATATTGAAAATCGATTGGGGGATTGAAGAAAGGAAACTACCGCAGTTAAATTAATCGGTATCTTTCTTCGGCGCGATACCGGTGGTTATTTTACCTGAATATACTTGTAAGAAAGAGAGTTCAATGAATAGAGGTTTGGCGATGTCTGTTGGAAATTTGTGAAATACCTTCTTCAATTTCAAAGTTGGTAACCATGTTGTGATTGAACGTAACCAAGGACGTATTCAAACTTATCTGTTGGAACTTACAGCAGGTTCGTGCGAAATTTTTGGTTGCAGTGTGTAGTACAGAGCTTTAGCATTGAATATGGTGGTTGATAAATGGTAGTAGTACTTATGGCAGAAAAGGCAAGTGCATTTGTATGTCTGCATTAAAGTGAGTTCATAAAAAGCCCAAAGTAAGTTACACGTATATATCCACATAGATAGCCGATGTTGTGTTGTGTACGGATGATGTGTATATGGGTGTGACAATATGACCGAGGGAGTTGATGATTTGTGCAGACAGCAAAGGACTGATGCGGTCAAACATATAAAATTCAGAAACTAATTAGTGGAAGAACTCGGAACAGAAAAATGGAAAGCAAATAATAATTCTGAGAAAGGAATGAAAAAATTTACAGTGCTTACGTATGAAAAAACATAATGCCGCATTAGCGAACAAAGGTACAAAAGCAAATACAAAATGGTGATAAAAAACATAAAAAACATGGACGTCGTACGAGCTCTAGCGCGGACGATTAGCAAGAAAACGATCCACAATTTTATCACACCGTTCAATCTGCAAGAGAAATAAAAATTATGATAGGTATAAGAGGATTAAGGACAGGAAGGCAGAGGAGTGAACGTAAATACTTAAAAACATATAGAAAATATAAGTAAACAAAGACATATCTATGTGTGCATATATGTCGGTAGGAATGAAGGAAGAAGTACATGTATTGTAGCATACCACTTCAGGAGTAAAAAAGTATTCTAGTCATAGTTGTCAGTACAGTGTGGAAGAAGTTGCGGTTCAGCAGTTATTGGCACTTATACATCATCGTCAGAAATGTGAGAATACTTGTTATTTATTTCCACTGTTTTTTCAGTAAGCGGTTGTAGCGGAAGAGGAATGTTGTTGTTCCAGTCGGTATCATTTTTCGATGGAGCAGGAGCAGTGTTTTTTGACTGTGTTTGAAACCCCTACCTTAGCATCAACAAATGAGTGCATCTTTTTGTTTGACGTGCGCTTTTACGTTCGAGTTTTTCTGTGCTGACGGCTGTTGCAGTGTCTTTTAGGTGAAGTACAGATTTCCGCTGCGAGGTAAAAAAGGTATGTTAGTGGAGAGAAAAAATTAAAGTGTGGTATACAAAATGAGCGCAATGGAGTTTAAAGTGGAAGGTGAAAACGGAGGGTAGTACGTTGTGTGTTGGGTATGGTTAAGGGTCATAAAAAAATAAGATGAGAAGCAAGAGAAAAGAACAACCTTTGTCATAATGGTGTGTGTTGGGTATGGTTAAGGGCAGTACGCTGTGTGTTGGGTATGGTTAAGGGTGATAAAAAAATAAGATGAAAAGTAAGAGAAAAGAACAACCTTTGTCATAATGGTGGGGAGAAGGAGTGCTGCTAGAATATGAAGAAAAAGAAAAGGTAGTAGATGTTATATAGTGATAAAAATTGAAGAATGGGTAGAGTCAGTGTGATGTGGGGTGATAAATGGGTCATTTGGTGGGGAGAAAATATGGAAGGTGGAAGAGGAATGAGTTGAATTGGTTATATGTGTAGCTGAATACAAGGTCAGAGATGTGGGAAGCACATTTCATGCACAGCAGTGTGTGAAGATGGTAGTGACGTGTTATGTAGACTGTGATTATATTAAACTGTTCCAAGTATAGGTGGGAGGTAATTTGTACTGTGCCAGTGTGTTATACTGTGTGCTGTCAGTTCAGCGGTGGATAGAATAAGTATGGAAAGTTAATTTTATATATGTTACAGCAGTTGAAAGTTGTGTAGACTAAAAATTTATAACTGTTGAACACATAAACTTTTTGTAAAGGAATGCAAAAAGTAAAAACTGAATACAGTACCATATTAGTAAAGCAACAATGTGACAACTCATAAAACTAAGGTACAGTCATTTTATGTAGAAAAAACTAATTTATTGTTAACAAAGTGTTTATATGCGTGTCAGATGTTGATAAGAGAAAAAAAAATCCAGTCTCATATTTTACAAAGTCCGTAACCAAAACCTTTTTTTTCCAGTAGAATGAAAAATCGTACATTAGATTAAATTGTGGAAACCGTGAGTAATTGAAGCCAGACACTTGTAAAGTGAACTTCATGACAAATTCCTGCTATGTAAGTTAAAAGTCAAGGAAAAATACATCGAGGACAGTTCAGTATATTTAGATGCTTGTATTTGAGCCGTTATGATAAGACTTTTTGCAGAAGTCATCACATAATGTAGTTAAAACTGTAATATGTGGTTTTTAAGTAATTTCTCCATGTGATTGCATAAAAATGTATGATGCATGGATTTATGAAGTCAACTAAATTTCTGGTTATACGATGTTGATATCAAACACATCAAACTATTATCTGTATAGTAAAGCCTATGCATTGCGTGAAATCAACAGGGAACACATCAGATGAGTTATATTATCTTAATTGTGGATTACTTTCTCTAAAATAAGAAAACATCGAAAGGATAACTGATATAGAAATGAATCTTCATGTTACTTTATTCATATGCTCATGACTGTAGTAAGCAAAGATTTGTCTGCAGTAAAGTAATAAATAAAAGGTACACAAACGGTGCATGTAGGAAAAAAGGATAGCAGGAACAGTCGGTATGTCTGGAGCATGCGGTAGAATAGTGTTTTGTAGTTTGATGGCTGCATTCACGAAACAACAGTGACTTCAGCATTGAAGCGTATGTTGTACAAACGGTTGTGGCGAAAAAGACAATGAAAACAAGTTGCTCTTGCAAATGAAAATGTCATAGTCAGCAAAAGTGAGTGGAGGAGAAATCATAGAATCTAAGGGAAAAAGGCAGTCAGATAGTATGTGTGTCAATTTTCATTTATGTTTTTCTAGCTTACCGTAATATAGTTTATGTTTGACGCTCAATTCCTAACTGTACATGTATGTATATTGTGAAGTGAAAATAAAATGGTAAGTACAGAGTAGGAAATGAAGTAATAAATGCAGAGCGGATTTTCACATACCTGGTGATCAAACTGTCACCTGGCAGACAGATGGACCGAAAGTGGAAGATGAACTTCTCGTGTACAGGTAATGGAGGGAACTTCGAGGAGGGAGACGTACGCAACGTTGTAGTTCCAGTTCTCATTTTTTTAGTAATATGGGAAAAAGAAGAAAAACAACAGGTTTATTAGTAGAGAAAAAGTAAATTAATTCATCTATTTTATGATGATGAATAAGTCATGTTTTCGGTACATGTGAGTAAAACATCTTTGTAAACTACATTTCTATTTTTCTTTTAATGTTTCCATTTTATACTAATACCGTTGTGGGACGTCCGATACCACATAGCAAAGCTACGTAGAGCTGACCATGAGTGAAAACATGCTGTGAAAGATAAATGCCAACGTTTGGAATTGTTTGGCCTTGAGACTTGTTAATTGTTATTGCGAAAGCTAATTTAACTGGGAATTGTTTTCGAATTAGGGTGAAAGGCATGTTGACATTTTCTGACGGTTTTAGTGGTATACGGAGGATAAATACTCTCATACCATGGAAGTGGCCAACTTCAGCATCTATAAGATTTTTATGGAAAACATGACACATAATCGAACATCATTACACAATTCAATTTTAGGGTCAATATTCCTAAGAAGCATTATTACGGATCCAACTTTAAGATTAGTTTATGAGGTGGTAATCAATTGAATCAAAGGAGTAATAAATTTGCTCAATGCCTGGAACATGTGTATTACTTTAGAATTGAGTTCGTCAACTGTCTCATTTGTTGGCGCTAATATGACTCTATTCATTATGTAATCCATATCGAACTATCTGGTAGCAAGGTTAGGGAAAACAAAGTTAATCAAAGACTGAATGGATTTTGAGTTAATCCAATTTATGACACTCTGGAAGTTTGATAATGTCATCTTGTATGTAGGGTTCGTCCCCATTCCCAACACGTAAGACAAAGTCAGCGTATGGAGTATCATTTCTAGCATTCATATTTTCTGTTAAGTGTATGACGTGACGGACGACCATAAGACCGATCTTACTATGCATGCGTCAACTTTTTGAGCTCTAGTACCTTTACTAACGTTGGGCAAAACTTGACGGAAATCACCTTCTAAAATGATAACTTTATCACCAAATAGTTCATCGGTATTGGTTAGATCTCTTAAGGTTTTGTCCACTGCCTCGAATGCATGGCGATGAGCCATCGTAGCTTCATCCCATAGTATAACAGTGGATGCACGTAGTAGTTTAGCTGTATCGGATTGTTTGGAAATATGACAGGCGGAGGAGGAATCAAGGTTTATTGGTATTTTAAAACGAGAATGTGCAGTTCGTC
Organism: Allium cepa; assembly: GCA_030765085.1. Classification (NCBI taxonomy): domain Eukaryota; kingdom Viridiplantae; phylum Streptophyta; class Magnoliopsida; order Asparagales; family Amaryllidaceae; genus Allium; species Allium cepa. The sequence goes on from CM060938.1 coordinate 564,117,105, forward strand.
CCCGGATAAGGCTATAGAAGCAATACCTGAAGTGGCAACTGCAATTGCAATAAGTCCCCGACCCCGTGAGTGAGCTAAAATTGCCCGATATAAGTAAGTTTTTCCGGTTCCAACTGGACCATCCACGAAGTAAATTGAGCTTGTTTTCAAGTTTATCGAATTCATTATCATATCAAAAGCCTCTTTCTGTTGTAAGTTGAATTTTTTTTGGATTCTATGTCTGTCTGCGGTATTTCAATCGAATGCTCAATTTACTTTGTGGACGGTCCAGGTGGAACCAGAAAAACTTACTTATATCGGGCAATTTTAGCTCACTCACGGGGTCTGGGACTTATTGCAATTGCAGTCATGGTTTTAAATCTCCTATATATCGCCCAAGATCTCCTCCGAGATCTCTTTTTCACACCTAAACGAGACGAGACATCAAATCTCCTTCATATCTCCCTCGACACTTATCTCGTCTGAGATATTCAAATCTCACCCGATATATGGATCAAAATCTCAATCCAAGATCTCATCCGAAATTATACATTTTTATTATTTTCCATAATATTTTTTATTTTCATATTGATTCAAAAGAAACTACTCAATTCAATTATAATTTACCAACTTCTTGAACATATTCTTTACTTTTTATCTTAATGAGTCATTGTGATAGGTTTCACTTCTTTATTATGTTAAAATAAATAATATTATTCAATTATTCCCAAAATCAATTAAACTAATCAAGCCACTACTCTTCTAAAAATATTCTTTTTTCTATGTAAATCAAGTATGTTACCATTTTAATTTTTATTAAGAAAGTTATAACCGTTAAATAAATTTTTGACACATCAATTTTAGACACATAAGTACATCCGAGATACCCGAGATGAATTATAAGGCCCGAGATGTCAATCCGAGATGTACACCCGATATGTACTCATCTTGTCCGAGATCTCCCCCGATAAGAGATAACTTGTGTAAAAATTTTGAGACGAAACGTGACCGAAATCCAATATTTAAAACCTTGATTGTAGTTTCCACTTCAGGTATTGCTTCTATAGGCTTACCCGGTGGTCGAATTGCACATTCTCACTTTAAAATACCAATAAACCTTGATTCCTCATCCACCTGTTATATTCCCAAACGATCCGATACAACTAAACTACTACGTGCGTCCACTGTTATACTATGGGATGAAGCTACAATGACTCATCGCCATGCATTTGAGGCAGTGGACAGAACGTTAAGAGATCTAACCAATACCGATGAACCATTTGGTGGTAAAGTTGTCATTTTAGAAGGTGATTTCCGTCAAGTTTTGCCCATCGTTAATAAAGGTACTAGGGCTCAAACAATTGACGCATGCATAGTAAGATCGGTCTTATGGTCGTCCGTTCACGTCATACACTTAACAGAAAATACGCGTGCTAGAAATGATACTCCATACGCTGACTTTGTCTTACGTGTTGGAAATGGGGACGAACCCTACGTACAAGATGACATTATCAAAGTCCTAGATGATATTGTCATAAATTGGATTAACTCAAACTCCATTCAGTCTTTGACTAACTCTGTTTTCCCTAACCTTGCTACCAGATTGTTCGATATGGACTATATAATGAATAGAGCCACATTAGCGCCAACAAATGAGACAGTTGACGAACTCAATACTAATACACATGTTCCCAGGCATTGAGCAAATTTATTACTCCTTTGATTTAGTTGAAGACGATACAAATAATTTGTACCAACCAGAATTCTTGCATTCTGTCGCACTGGGTGGATTACCACCTCATAAACTAACTCTTAAAGTTGGATCCCAAATAATGCTTCTTAGGAATATATTGATTCTAAAATTGGATTGTGTAATGGTGTTCGATTAATGTGTCGTGTTTTCCACAGAAATCTTATAGATGCTGAAATTACAGTTGGCCACTTTCATGGTACGAGAGTATTTATCCCCCGTATACCACTAAAACCGTCAGAAAATGTCAACATGCATTTCACCCTAATTCGAAAACAATTTCCAGTTAAATTAGCTATTGTAATAACAATTAACAAGTCCCAAGGCCAAACAATTTCAAACGTTGGCATTTACATTTCACAGCATGTTTTCACTCATGGTTAGCTATACGTAGCTTTATCCCATGGTATTGGACGTCCAACAACAACGGTATTAGTACAAAATGAAAATATTAAAAGGAAAAAAAGAACTTATACTAGAAATGTAGTTTACAAAGATGTTTTACTCACATATACCGAAAACATAACTCATTCATCATCATAAAATAAATGCATTAATTTACTTTCTCTCCACTAATAAACTTGTTGTTTTTCTTCTTTTTCCCATATTACTAAAAAATAGGACTGACACTACAACGTTGCGTACGTCTCCTTCCTTGAAGTTCCCTTCATTACTCGTACACGGGCTGTTCATTTTCCACTTTCCGTCCATCTGTCTGCCAGGTGACAGCTTCCAGTTCACAGTTTGATTACAAGGTACGTGAAAAACTGCTCTGCATTTATTACTTCATTTCCTACTCTGTACTTACCATTTATTTTCACTTCACAGTATACATACATGTACAGTTAGGAATTGAGCGTCAAACATAAACTATATTACAGTAAACTAGAAAAACATAAATGAAAATTGATACATATACCATCTGACTGCCTTTTTTCCTTCAGATTCTGTGATTTCTCCTCCACTCACTTTTGCTGACTATGACATTTTTATTTGCAGGAGCTATCTATTTTCTTTTTCTTTTTCGCCACAACCGTTCGTACAACTTACGCTTCAATGCTGAAGTCACTGCTGTTTCGTGAATGCAGCCATCAAACTACAAAAACCCCTTATACCACGTGCTTCGGAAATACTGCTATCCTTTTTCCCTACATGCAATGTTTCTGTATCTTTCATTTATTCCTTTGCTGCAGACAAATTGTTGCTTACTACAATCATGAACATGTGAATAAAGTAGCATAAAGATTCATTTCTATCTCAGTTATCCTTCCGATGTTTTCTTATTTTAGAGAAAGTAATCCACGATTAAGATTATATAACTCATCTGATGTGTTCCCTGTTGATTTCACGCAATGCATAGGCTTTACTATACGGATAATAATTTGATGTGTTTGATATCAACATCGTATAACCAGAAATTACTTAAAAGCCACATGTTACAGTTTCAACTACATTACATGATGACTTCTACAAAAAGGCTTATCATAACGGCTCAAATACAAGCATCTAAATATACTCGATTGTATTTGTTTTCTATTCTCGTCCACAATGTATTTTTCCTTGACTCTTAACTTACACAGCATGAGTTTGTTTGTCTTGAAGTTCACTTTGCAAATGACTGGCTTCAATTACTCACGGTTTCCACAATTTAATTTGATGTAGGATTTTTCATTCTACTGGAAAAAAAAGGTTTTGGTTACTGACATTGTAAAATATTAGACTGAAATTTTGTTCCTCTTATCAACATCTGACGCGCATATAAACACTTGGTTGACATAATTAGTTTTTTCTACGTAAAATAACCGTACCTTAGTTTTATGAATTGTCACATCGTCGTTGTACTAATATGGTACTGTACTCAGTTTTTACTTTTTGCATTCCTTTACAAAAAAGTTTCTTTGTGTTCAACAGTTATAAATTTTTAGTCTACACAACTTTCAACTGCTGTAACATATATAAAATTAACTGCTGAACTGACAGCTCACAGTATAACAGACTGCCACAGTACAAATTACCTCCCACCTATACTTGGAACAGTTTAATATAATCGCGGTCTACATTAACACGTCACTACCATCTTCACCCACAGCTGTGCATGAAATGTGCTTCCCACATCCCTGACCTTGTATTCAGCTATGCACATAACCAATTCAACTCATTCCTCTTCCACCTTTCGTATTTACTCCCCACTAAATGATCCACTTATCACCCCACATCACACTGTTTCTACCCATTCTTCAATTTTTATCACTATATAACATCTACTTCCTTTCATTCTCCTTCATATTCTAGCACCACTACTTCTTCCCACCAATATGATAAAGGTTGTTCTTTTGTCTTGCTTCTCATCTTATTTTTTTATCACCCTCAACCATACCCAAACACAGCGTACTGCCCTCCGTTTTCACCTTCCACTTTAAGCTCCATTGTGCTCATTTTGTATACCACACACTTTAATTTTTTTCTCGCCACTAACATACACTTTTTACCTCGCAGCGGAAATCTGTACTTCACCTAAAAGACACTGCACCAGCCATCGGCACGAAAAAAACTCGAACGTAAAAGCGCACGTCAGACAAAAAGATGCACTCTTTTGTTGATGCTAAGGTAGGAGTTTCAAACACGGTCGAAAAACACACTGCTCCTGCTTCACCGGAAAATGATACCGACTGGAACAACAACATTCCTCTTCCGCTACAACCGCTTACTGAAAAAACAGTGGAAATAAATAACAAGTATTTTCACATTTCTGACGATGATGTATAAGTGCCAATAACTGCTGAACCGCAACTTCTTCCACACTGTTCTGATAACTATGATTGTGATACTCTTTTTACTCCTGAAGTGTTATGCTACAATACATGTACTTTTTTCTTCATTCCTACCGACATATATGCACACATATATGTTCTTGTTTACTTATATATTCATATATGTTTTTAAGTATTTACGTTCACTCCTCTGCCTCCCTATCCTTAATCCTCTCATACCTATCATAATTTTTATTTCTCTTGCAGATTGAACAGTGTGATAAGATTGTGGATCGTTTTCTTGCTGATCGTTCACGATAGAGCTCGTACGACGTCCATGTTTTTTACGTTTTTTACCACCATTTCGTATTTGCTTTTGTACCTTTGTTTGCTAATGCAGCATTATGTTTTTTCCTACATAAGCACTGTAAAAAAATTTCATTCATTTCTCAGAATTATGATTTGCTTCATATTATTATGTTTTGTGTTCTTCCGCTAATTAGCTTTCGAATTTTATATGTTTGCACGCATCAGTCCTTTGCTGCGCGCAAAATTCCTCAACTTCATCAGTCATATTTCCTCACCCATATACATGTCATCCATACACAACACAACATCAGCTATCTATGTGGATATATACGTGTAATTTACTTCGGGCTTTTTATGAACCCACTTCAATGCAGACGTACAAATGCACTTGCCTTCTCTGCCATAATTACTACTACCATTTATCTACCACCATATTCAATGCTACAGCTCTGAACTACACACTGTAACCAAATGTTTTCCACAAACCTGCTATACGTTCCAACAGATAAGTTCGAATACGTCCTTGATTACGTTCAGTCACAACATGATTATCAACTCTGAAATTGAAGAAGGTATTTCAAAAATTTCCAACAGACATCGCTAACCTCTATTCATTGAACTCTCTTTCTTACAAGTATATAAAGGTAAAATAACGACTGGTATCACGCCGAAGAAAGATACCGACTAATTTAACTGCGGTAGTTTCCTTTCTTCAATCCCCCCACCGATTATCGATATGAAAAAAGACAAAATATGCATACCGAACAACAAAATGAATTCTCGGGTAATATTTTTCGTCCACATCACACATTTCACACAGCTCTCTTCGCACCCTACCAAATTTACAACTTGCCTTATTCACGTCCAACGGACGTGCTTTTGTACTTGTAAAAATTAAGCATATTTATAAAAATTAACTTAGTTTTACAAATTTTTAGCTACGTAAACTAAGTTTCATAAAAAAATAAACAAGTGTATAAAAGATAATTAAGTTTTATAACAAATCTAACTAAGTTGACTAAAAGTTCAAAACTAGTTGTTATAAAATTTAACTAAGTTAACTATGTTCATAAAAATCAAGTTTTATACAACTTGAATAAATTTATAAGAATTAACCAAGTTCTGGTGGTGGTATTTGGTACCTGATTCCATGACTTGGTCCACAAGTCACATTGTTTATGTCAACGTTGAAACTTCCTGCTCCAATAGAGAAGTAATCATCACCTGAAAAATACAAATGCTTACACACACAAAAGAAATCAAAATTGAGGCATGGAAACAACCAGAATTTATCTTCATTGTAAATTTTACAGACCTGTAGAAATTGAGGACTATTTTTTATTTTAAGTCCATGGACTATTATGTTTGAGCCCTCCTTCAAGGCTTCAACTACCGTGCCCTCCTCCAGACCTCCTTCAGGCCTCTGGTTCCATTCCTCAATAGTTGCTTTCTTCATCATTCTACGTCACTAAAAGGTTCCTAATCGTTAAACTATGTTGAATAAGTCATTGCTGTTAAATTTTGCAGTTAAACGTTCACATGTTGGATGAATTACTTGTCATTGGATTCTTCAAAGCTGTTGACATGTTGTGGTGGTGTATAAATTATCATTCATAAATACCAGTTATTATTTTGCATGGTTTGTACGACTCACTCCAATTTATGACAAAAATGAAGATGCTGAGTGCATAAGAAACAATATATTCAACCTAGACTACATTTAGTACCCTCTAATTGTAGATCTTTGAGAAATGTTTATGATTTATTTATGATATCGCATGTTAAACTATTTTCCCTTTCCTGTTTTGTCTAATTCAGTATGCTCAATTTTTTGGTATTGCATTTTTATAAATCTTTTTGATTTATTAATTTAATATATTTGATTTTATTAGTTCGACTGATAATTTAGTTATATTAATACTGTGCAGTATTGTAGGAACAACATTGTTCGGTGTATTACTTGGCTATTCAGGATATGCAGCATTTTGAAGTAAAGCCTCAGGCAATATATGAGCCCTTTTGGTTAATTGATATAGATAATATTGCAGTGATTGTACATCTTGAGGAGCATATTAGGCATAATGGTTCTTCGCTTCATCTTTAGTTTTGTTTATGTGGTTTATATCGGTAATTAGAGAAGTTTTAAGACTCTTACCTGGGTAAATCCAACATTCATCAGGATAAGTGCATTGAAATTAAGGAAATATTAAGATGGAAACAACAAACCAATCTTTATTATGTTCTAAATATGGAACAACGAAAGTAACAAAACAAAATCAAGCACATTTTGCTAGGCTTGATTTTTGTTGAAATTGGCAATCTGTGCATGCACTACGAGAACGACACCAGATAGCGACGGCTTTTAGCCGTCGTCTGCCGTCGCTAGCCGACGCTAAAAGCCGTCGCTATATTGGTCGTCGTCCAATATTAAAGCGGCGGCTCCGTCACATAAATAGCGACGGCAAATGTGGCACGTGGAAATTTTTTCAACGTCTAAATGACGTCGCTAGCCGTAACTAGCCGTCGCTAACCTGAACCAATTGGCCGTCGCTAGCCTTCGCTAAACTGAACCAATTGGCCGTCGTTAGCCGTCGCTAAAATGAACCAATTGGCTGTCGCTAACCGTCGCTAAAATGAACCAATTGGCCGTCGCTAGCCGTCGCTAATCTGGGTAAATTTCTGTGCACCTACACAGCCCATATACACTTCAACCAATCTGAACCAAACAACCGCTATACACTATATTCATCAACTATAACCATCATATATCCGTCATATAACATCACTAATATTCAAACAATATAAAATCCAACCAAATCTCATTTTCAAATCCAACCAAATCCATTAAACAGAATATGTACATAGTAAACCGAAATTTCTACATAATATCCCGACATATATATACATAATATCCAACCAAATCCATCAACTAGAAGTCATCAAAATATATACAAAATATCATGATATATAGATACACCAAACCAACCAAAATGTGTATATACCAAACTATAAGCAAACAAACATACCTATTCCTCGTCATCGCTGCAGTCCTCTCCAGGCATCCTCCCATGCTGTTGCAAATAAGCCGCAACCCACTCATTCAGCTGTTGCTCAAAGAAACTCTTCCTCCAATCATTTATTTCTTCCACTATCGCCCTCAACTGAGCAATCTCCGCCTCTTGCTGCGACCTCCTGTATGCACTCTGCATTCTCGTCGCCTGTAAAATAATTCATAATTATTTATATATTAGTATATACATAATATTATTAAAATTATTTAACTATGCATATGCATAAGTAAATTTATATATTAATACATGTCAAAATTTACCTCCACATTTTCATAGCTATACCGTCGACTGGTCCGAGAAGGCGGGTCAATAATAGCATCCCAAGTATGGTTCTCCTCCTTTAACGTAAGCTCTTCCCGACCAGTGGACTGTGCTACACGAGCCCGCTCTGCTTCGTACCTCTCCTGCGATTACAAACAATTGTTTAACACGATAAAAACCGAATTTCAAAATTTTGAAAATAAAATAAGACAAAATATTGTTATTAACAGTAAATTAATTTACCATTACGGATTATGATTTGTCATCCGTCCACTCGTACGAAACATTGCCCTCTTCGTCAGTCCTCTCCACGGCATGCGTGGCCTTGAACAGCTCGGCCACAGTGGGCTCGCGGTTGTATCTCGCGGCCTGAAAATATACAAATATTATTGCTAATCTGATTATAAAATATTGTAATAAAATGTAAACACAGTTTATAAATTTAATTACCAGCTCTCTCTTGTGCTCCTAAAAGGATTTGGAGCCACCACGGTGCAATGCAGGATTTTTATTCCTGTTTGCCCGGTTCCGCGCAAATAACTCCTACAAATTAAGATAAATTATCACGTATATATCTTACGAGATTTATATTAGACCTAAATAACAAAGAAAACATATTTTACTTACTATTACCGCCGGACTGTTCCAAAGCGGAAGAAATTCATTCCATACACCCTCACCCATCCAGTTCGGCTTTTTCCCTGCATTCTTAGCCTTGGACAATGTATCCCTGTAATTTTTCCTCATTCGTTTGTTCCAGTGATTTAAAAAAATGTCCAAGTCATCAGGGTCAACGCGGACTGCAGCCTGTAAATTAAAATTATTTTAAGTTATATAGATTATATTAATTTACAACTGAAATTCAAACTATTACTTACAAGTAAATCCGCCTGTATAGCGTTCTTGACATGAGGGGGGATGTCGTCCCAGCGAGGCCAACAACCATCCATCCGGCTCTGAAATGCCTTTCTCGAAACCTGTAAAATATAATTTGATGGTTCCACCTCAAAGCCACTGCAAAAGTTATGATATACATGTTTAGTGGTTAAGACTTATACTTTAAATAAAATTGATACTTATCCAGCACTTCTAGGAACAACTTCTGAAATCGGACGTAAGTCCGGTGCAGTGCCACTACCACCTGCACCGGGAGATGGGGATGGCGTGCCACCACTACCTACACTCCGTCTCCTGCTAGACATATCTGTTATAGGAAAACAATATCATCAGAGAACAATTATAGAAATTCACTACTACATAGCATGTTTCAATCACTTTCACAGAAACAATTATAAAAGTTTACTAGTACAAAACGTGGATAAAAATAATATAAATAAGCTTCACAGAACCATAATAGAAATTCACTACTATATAGCATGTTTCAATCACTTTCACACAATAATTATAAAAATTTACTAGTACAAAACATGGATAAAAATTATATAAATAATCATCACAGAACCATAATAGAAATTCACTACTACATAGCATGTTTCAATCACTTTCACAGAACAATTATAAAAATATACTAGTACAAAACATGGATAAAATTAACTAAATGATCATCACAGAACAATTGCAGAAATTTACTATTACATCGCATGTTTCAATCACTATCACATAACAATTATATCAATAACGATCAGTCTTCATCGTTTTCTGATTCAGATTCAGTCTCTTATTCTATCTCAATTTTTTCGGTATTTTCGAATGCATCAAATAGGACGTCCGATTCATCATTCAAAGGCCCTACATCAATATCATCAGTTATTATTATTTCTGTATTTGATTCAAGATCGGCTTGATATGCTGCTTCATCTGGTATATTATTTTCATCAAACGTAAACCTTGGTTTCGTTTTGAAAACAGCGGACCAATCCGCTTTATCTCTTTTCAAAGATGGATACGGCGCAAAATAAACTTGTAACGCTTGTTTGGCTAATACAAAAGGATCGTACTTATAGTAGTGTGATGTATGCCTTATTTCAATAAGTTTGTACTCTTTATGCACGTTGATTCCGGAACCAGGAACGTTACTGAACCAATTGCACTTAAATAAAAAAATCTTTTCTAAAGGTTCAACATAATATGTCAATTCTAGAATCTGTGTTAATACGCCGTAAAAATCTTTTAAATGCTCATCTGGATCATCACTGCCTTTGACAAATACCCCGCTGTTATATGTTAATTTTTCAGCACCGTAATCTTTTTTGTTGAACTTAAACCCGTTGACGAAAAATATTGGATAAGTCTTCACATTTCTTTTCGGTCCAATTGCAAGATGTCTTAAGCCTTCATCAACGACACAGTTTCTCGGCTCATAAACATAGTTCAAAAACCATTTGACAAATTCTTTACTCAGATCGCCAGATGGATATTGTGATTCGTAGATACTGCATATATGTAATATGTGTTATTATTATTATGTACGTACAAGTAAATTACAAGTGAATTAATTATTACCTGACAAATGGTGCGACTTCGACACAATTTAAAAGAACATACGTGTGCGCTACATGGTGGTCTCTATCGTCCAACCATATTTCCACACATTTTCCACCAGATCTACCATATTGTCTAAAAACAGATAACATTGTTTGAGAAGAATTTTGTTCAACGACTTCCTCATTTCGATGAACAGTTGCAAACAATAAGTTCGCATCGTTCTTAAAGTAGTGAGAGAAAAAAAATGAGGCTTCTTCTTCAAGATACGATTTGCATATTGAACCCTCAACTCGGACTTTTTGTCGAATCTTCTTCTTCAGATGATTCAACTACCTATTAAGATATTTATTACATATTTAGATATACAAATTTGAATTTGAAATTGACATGAACATTGCACATGTTAATTTACCTCTCAAATTGATATATCCATCCATATTGCACAGGACCTCGAAGAAGTGCTTCGGATGGAAGATGAATCGTCCTTGGTTTTGCCCTTACAATAGTTTGCTATATCAAGTCTCAAATTCAAATCGTCCTTGGTTTTGCCCTTTACATTCAAAATTGTATTAAACAGATTATCAAACACGTTCTTTTCGTTGTGCATCACGTCAATATTATGTCGGAGTAAGAGATCTTTCCAGTATGGTAACTCCCAAAATATACTTTGTTTGCACCAATTATGAATGTCCGACTTTCCTCAGATTTCAGTCTGGACTTCAGTTTCATGTATCTTTGGATAATCTCTTACAATTTCGTATATTTCTTCGTCTGACCAAACCTTGGGTGGTTTCAGATTCTCTTCTCTGTTAGCTATGAAAATTTTCTTATCTCTTCTAAAAGTATGATTGGGATGAAGAAAACACTGATGACAATCAAACCACGAAACTTCCTTCCCATATCATAATGAAAATGCTCGTATTTCTTCCATACAATAAGAGCATGCTAGATGACCGGCCGTACTCCAACCAGAAAGCATCCCGTATGCAGGAAAATCATTAATTGTCCATAACAAAGAAGCGAATAACCGAATTTTTTTTCGTTGATACATCGTAGTTTCGACTCCTTCATTCCACAGTTTCTTCAACTCTTCGATCAATGGTTGTAAATAAACATCAATTTCTTGGGTTGAATCATGAGGGCCGGGAACGACAGTGGTGAGAAACATATATGGTGTCTTCATACACATCCATGGAGGTAAATTACGGAGTAACGAAATTGGCCAGGATGAATATTTACTACCAAACTGTGAAAATGGTGAAAATCAATCCGTACATTAACCAAGTCTGACATTACGGCTTTCCGCAGCAAATACGTGATAAGTCTTATCGAAATGTTTCCATGCTTCACCGTCGGATGGATGTATCAAAGTTCCTTCTTCCGCTATTCTCACACTATGCCATCGATATGACAGGCCGTAGCAGAAGATGCATATAATCTTTGAAGTCTGGGAGCGATGGGTAAATAATGCATTCTCTTGTACGGGACTTCTTTCCCTTTCTTCTTTCTTGGTTTGTATCTTTCTTCGTTACATATTTTGCATTTCCTGAGGTCAACGTCGTCTTTTCAATACAACATGCAACCTTTCACACATGCATCTATCTTCTCGTATGGTAGACCGAAAGCGGACATCAATTTTTTTACTTTATAATGACTATCGCGCATCAGATTATTGGGTGGCATGTGTCGTTTTGCAGCTTGTACAAGTGCTGTAAATGCAGCTTTCGTAAGGTTGAATTTTGAGTTCAAAGTTATGTATTCGACGGTTACTGAAAGTTCGGTTCCGCTTTTACATTCGTCCCACAACGGCCTCTTAGCAGAATCCAACAAATCGTATATTTTTTTAGCTCCCGCAGTCGGTTCTTCTTCAACATTTTCGTCTTCATCGACAGCTTCAGTTGTAGGAAACATTGATTATGCTGCATCATCCACCATATTTTCTATCGGATTCGTCATCATATTACCGTCCTCTAAAACATCAGTATTAGGTGTAGGTTCAACAAGTTCTCCATGACGATCTCAGAAATAATAATCAGGCACGAAACCATATTGATACAAATGTACTTCAACTATATCCGGTTTTCAATACTTCAAATGTTGACACTTACTACACGGGCAACAAATTTCTGTATTGTTTCGGTTGTTAGATTTAGCAAATCTAATAAATTCGTGTACACCGTTGTAGAAATGTTGCTTTATTGATCCCTTCTTTCCAGTTCTGACTTCGTACATCGAAGTACGGTCAAGAAAATAATTGAACATTTTTCCTGACTTGAAAGTGTATGTTAGACAATTTAAATCATTAATTTTCAACCATTCTCCATTGTAAACAGTTCATCGTTGCAGAAAATTCAAAATATAAACTTCACTTTATTTTGGTATTTTGGTTTTCACTTCGGTGGCCAGTCATCCCACTTCCCATTACAAACACAATAATGTAACTACATTTTATAAATCATTTCAGATTAAACGGTTCAACAAAATTTCGGCAGCACTTCCCTTATGTTCTCTGTATCGTACACAAATGCATGTACACAGAGAACGTAAAGGAAGTGCTGTCGAAATTTTGTAAACGTTTAAAATGAAATGATTTATAATATGTAATTACTTTATTGTGTTTGTAACTTGTCCAATACAGGGACAATTCCGACAAATATTGTATCAGATGAATATAAATGTCTGTTCCGTTACAAAACGAACATCCATATAACGATCATATACAACACTTGCCAGGCGGGGCCACAGCCAATCTAAGAGATAAAAAAATTTGTTTAAATTTTATCAAACATTGTTGTTCTTTTCAAATTTTGACAATGTTTCAACTATTTATATTTTATTTCAAAAATTTGTGTATTTAAATTTTAGTTCAACATTCAATTAACAATTTTAGTTCAATATTCATTTCTTTATTTTTTTTACGACATAGATTTTATAATGTGACTATTTGTTATTGTTATATTCATTTCTTAATTTCTTTACTAAATCGATTTTAGTACAATATCGGTTTTTTTTAAAGTCATTTCCTAATTTTTTAAAAAAAATTTAGATATTTGCATAATTTTTAAAGTTCTCATATTCATTTTTTAATTTTTTTGTACAAACTTTATTTTGTACAATATATACAACTTTTTGCATTTTGGTCGTCCCTAGCCGTCGCTAGTAATCGCTAAAATTATTAAAATGACCGTCGCTAGCCGTCGCTCAATCAACATGATAAATAGAAGAATTATCAATGATTAGAATTAGAAAACAACAAATTTTAATTATCAAATAGATAATTAGAAAACAATAAAAATCTAATTATTAAATAAAAATTTGTCAATTTAAATTCACTTAACAACTTAAATTTGTAATTTATCAATTTCATAAACTATGAAATATTTTCATGTAAATTTATCAATAACCAAGTTAATTATTAATATACACTATTTTTTCACCTAACACAACTAACCATGTTAATCGTCAACACTAATTATCTACATCAACCATTTATCCAACTTCATGATAAACTAATTAATGTAATACCTAATTCAAGTTCATGATAATAAACTAATTAATCTACCAAATCAACATACAACACTACTAATACCTAATTTAACAACACTACTAATACCTAATTTAACAACAAATCTCAATTTAACAACAAATCCTAATTGAATTAGGGTTTAAACTAAACCTAAAAACATCAAATTTACATTCAAACGAGAGATTAGGAGCATACCTACACGAATTTGGGTGATTTGGAGGCGTTGAAAGGTGGAGCTCCGGTGACGGAGGGCCGCGGATTGGGGGAAGGAGATTGATTTTGGAAGAGCAAGATAGTGAATTTGCTGCTCTCGGCTTTGATCTGTATATTGCGTATAGCGACGGCAAGCGATGACCGTTTTTTTTAGCCGTCGCCAGCCATCGTCAGGCTCCGTCGCTATACGAAGCCTTTCTAACAGTGATGCTATTATTTCTGACACGAATAGCCCACTATTTCAGTCAATTAAACTCATGCAGTTATGTATGTAGGTAGTGTATTGTTCGTTGCACATAGGGAATAGCGCCAAGAACATTTGAAACTCACAGACCTAGGAAATATGTGCATATATCTTTAACAAATATCTGGGTATTTATGGATGAAGTAAAGTCAACGTCAAAAGATTCACATTTGTCAATCTCACTGACCCATGAGAACTGACAAAAATGTATTTATAGTTTAGCTGGGTGCAAATATGTAAGTGAAACACTTGATCCTTAGTGGTTTCAAATGCTAACAATTTAAATCTACAAACAAATAAAGATCTGACATCCTCAAAGCATCAAGTCATGTGTCTACGGTATATGTTTGGGAATAATTTAGTATTGCCTGCGCTCTAAATGATTATTGCTCCTACTACATTGATAGTATTTTACATTATGGTACAAAGAGGATTGTGTTTGAAAGAATGCTTTTTTCAACCAAAATGTAGTTAATCTAGCTTGACATCATTGTAAAATCGCATGCCTGCAATGCTAGTAGTTTTTTTTTTTCAGTAAAACAAGCTTAAAACCATGCTGCAAATGAGGCTTAAACTTGAAGCTTGTATTTCATAAAGATTAAATGGAAATTAACTAAGTTTATGTAATCATATAATCTATTTGCAGCACAGGCTCAAACTTGAAACATCAATATCAGGATACAAACTATATATGTTTTTCAATACCGGATTATTAAATATTCATCTAAGACTATTTGAAACCCCAGCTTCTGTATAACAAGAATGGAGCATTTTAGGGTGAATGACTCAAATATAGATACAGATAGTGTGATATGCTTATAAAAAATTGAAGTATTTTTATGTACTACAATCTGATAATTTTATTAATTCATACATTATATGAAAATCTCACAGTACAAAAATTTTTGTAAACAGAAAAGGAAAACGATTTAGGTTAAAAATTATAATGTAAAAATGAATAAATACTTGATATTTTCAGTTTTTCAATGTATTTTGTAGTCTATAGGTTTTCCTTGCATTGGTTATGTCTAGTCAATGTTGACATTTTTATGCATAGGATTAGGTAAAGTTTATTGGTGGTTAGCTTCTTCATGTTTTATCAAACATAGATTTTGTATGAAAGGTTGAGTTTCTTAAAATTCATATCTTCAAAATTTCTTATTACTATCACTCAAGGAAAACTATCGAGTACCACTTTTAACTCAAATAAAATCTAGATGAATCCCAATGGAGTTTTTGTGTGTGTGTATGTATATATAATGCAGGGATACTTTGACTCTGGAGAATTCCACCTGTCGCACTCAGTATAGGTTCATCCACAAGCATGTATTAGGGTTCAGTTTGAAACTAAGTTTTAGAAACTCAGTATGAAACTCAGTTTTGAATACCGAGCCTTCAAACTCAGTTTTGAATACCGAGTTTCCAAAAACTCAGTTTGACTCTAGGTTGAGTATTTGTAAACTTAGTTTTAAACTGAGTTGTTGAATTTTTAAGAGACTCTATGCCTTTCAGTACAACTTCAATTTTTATTTAATTGTAATTAAAAGTGGTTGTACTGTATTAATTAAAACATACACATTTGATTAAATGTGCATTTAATGCTTTAATATCGGTAACATTAAAAAACAATGAAGGTTTTGACATTAGGCATAATTTTTGCCTCATCATATAATAACTAGTGCGAACCCGTGCTTGCATACAGATCGCACTCAACCTCTTATCATCATAACATGTTTAAATGATTTATATGGTTCATTGATTAAGAAATAATGATCTTTTTTATCAATTTTCAAATAAGTTTGCATTCTGTCTAAAACTTGTGTATGAATCTTTGAAAACAGTAACGCAGATAGTACTGATGCATGATAAACAATTGCAAAATATCGAGCAAAAATGATTTCAAAAATAAAATTTCCACACAATATACATATAAATTATACACATGTAAATTTATTGTATGCATCAGCTGTCGCTTCATGCATCGGCTGTATTATATGTAACTTCATTTGGTGGGATACCTGTATCAAACATTTCCTTTAATACTTGATGTCGTTGATTCCATTTGTTGCTTTGGTACTAAATAAGCCGCAATCCGCTCATTCAGTTGTTGCTCAAAGAAACTCTTTCTCCAATCATTTATTTCTTCCACTATCGCCCTCAACTGAGCAATCTCCGCCTCTTACTGCGACCTCCTGTATGCACTCTG
Organism: Allium cepa; assembly: GCA_030765085.1. Taxonomy (NCBI): domain Eukaryota; kingdom Viridiplantae; phylum Streptophyta; class Magnoliopsida; order Asparagales; family Amaryllidaceae; genus Allium; species Allium cepa. Next base: position 564,133,859 of record CM060938.1, read on the forward strand.
CATTCTCATCGCCTGTAAAATAATTCATAATTATTTATATATTAGTATATATATAATATTATTAAAATTATTTAACTATGCATATGCATAAGTAAATTTATATATTAATACATGTCAAAATTTACCTCCACATTTTCATAGCAATACCGTCGACTGGTCCGAGAAGGCGGGTCAATAATAGCATCCCAAGTATGGTTCTCCTCCTCTAACGTAAGCTCTTCCCGACCAGTGGACTGTGCTACACGAGCCAGCTCTGCTTCGTACCTCTCCTGCGATTACAAACAATTGTTTTACACGATAAAAACCGAATTTCAAAATTTTGAAAATAAAATAAGACAAAATATTGTTATTAACAGTAAATTAATTTACCATTACGGATTATGATTTGTCATCTGTCCACTCGTACGAAACATTGCCCTCTTCGTCAGTCCTCTCCACGGCATGCGTGGCCTTGAACAACTCGGCCATAGTGGGCTCGCGGTTGTATCTCGCGGCCTGAAAATATACAAATATTATTGCTAATCTGATTATAAAATATTGTAATAAAATGTAAACACAGTTTATAAATTTAATTACCAGCTCTCTCTTGTGCTCCTGAAAGGATTTGTAGCCACCACGGTGCAATGCAGGATTTTTATTCCTGTTTGCCCGGTTCCGCGCAGATAACTCCTACAAATTAAGATAAATTATCACGTATATATCTTACGAGATTTATATTAGACCTAAATAACAAAGAAAACATATTTTACTAACTATTACCGTCGGACTGTTTCAAAGCTGAAGAAATTCATTCCATACACCCTCACCCATCCAGTTCGGCTTTTTCCCTGCATTCTTAGCCTTGGACAATGTATCCCTGTAATTTTTCCTCATTCGTTTTAACCAGTGATTTAAAAAAATGTCCAAGTCATCAGGGTCAACGCGGACTGCAGTCTGTAAATTAAAATTATTTTAAGTTATATAGATTATATTAATTTACAACTGAAATTCAAACTATTACTTACAAGTAAATCCGCCTGTATAGCGTTCTTGACATGAGGGGGGATGTCGTCCCAGCGAGGCCAACAACCATCCATCTGGCTCTGAAATGCCTTTCTCGAAACCTGTAAAATATAATTTGATGGTTCCACCTCAAAGCCACTGCAAAAGTTATGATATACATGTTTAGTGGTTAAGACTTATACTTTAAATAAAATTGATACTTACCCAGCACTTCTAGGAACAACTTCTGCAATCGGACGTAAGTCCGGTGCAGTGCCACTACCACCTGCACCGGGAGATGGGGATGGCGTGCCACCACCACCTACACTCCGTCTCCTGCTAGACATATCTGCTATAGGAAAACAATATCATCAGAGAACAATTATAGAAATTCACTACTACATAGCATGTTTCAATCACTTTCACAGAAACAATTATAAAAGTTTACTGGTACAAAACGTGGATAAAAATAATATAAATAAGCTTCACAGAACCATAATAGAAATTCACTACTACATAGTATGCTTCAATCACTTTCACACAATAATTATAAAAATTTACTAGTACAAAACATGGATAAAAATTATATAAATAATCATCACAGAACCATAATAGAAATTCACTACTACATAGCATGTTTCAATCACTTTCACAGAACAATTATAAAAATATACTAGTACAAAACATGGATAAAATTAACTAAATGATCATCACAGAACAATTGCAGAAATTTACTATTACATCGCATGATTCAATCACTATCACATAACAATTATATCAGTAACGATCAGTCTTCATCGTTTTCTGATTCAGATTCAGTCTCGTATTCTATCTCAATTTTTTCGGTATTTTCGAATGCATCAAATAGGACGTCCGATTCATCATTCAAAGGCCCTACATCAATATCATCAGTTATTATTATTTCTGTATTTGATTCAAGATCGGCTTGATATGCTGCTTCATCTGGAATATTATTTTCATCAAACGTAAACCTTGGTTTCGTTTTGAAAACAGCGGACCAATCCGCTTTATCTCTTTTCAAAGATGGATACGGCGCAAAATAAACTTGTAACGCTTGTTTGGCTAATACAAAAGGATCGTACTTATAGTAGTGTGATGTATGCCTTATTTCAATAAGTTTGTACTCTTTATGCACGTTGATTCCGGAACCAGGAACGTTACTGAACCAATTGCACTTAAATAAAAAAACCTTTTCTACAGGTTCAACATAATATGTCAATTCTAGAATCTGTGTTAATACGCCGTAAAAATCTTTTAAATGCTCATCTGAATCATCACTGCCTTTGACAAATACCCCGCTGTTATATGTTAATTTTTCAGCACCGTAATCTTTTTTGTTGAACTTAAACCCGTTGACGAAAAATATTGGATAAGTCTTCACATTTCTTTTCGGTCCAATTGCAAGATGTCTTAAGCCTTCATCAACGACACAGTTTCTCGGCTCATAAACATAGTTCAAAAACCATTTGACAAGTTCTTTACTCAGATCGCCAGATGGATACTGTGATTCGTAGATACTGCATATATGTAATATTGTTATTATTATTATGTACGTACAAGTAAATTACAAGTGAATTAATTATTACCTGACAAATGGTGCGACTTCGACACAATTTAAAAGAACATACGTGTGCGCTACATGGTGGTCTCTATCGTCCAACCATATTTCCACACATTTTCCACCAGATCTACCATGTTGTCTAAAAACAGATAACATTGTTTGAGAAGAATTTTGTTCAACGACTTCCTCATTTCGAGGAACAGTTGCAAACAATAAGTTCACATCGTTCTTAAAGTAGTGAGAGAAAAAAAATGAGGCTTCTTCTTCAAGATACGATTTGCATATCGAACCCTCAACTCGGACTTTTTGTCGAATCTTCTTCTTCAGATGATTCAACTACCTATTAAGATATTTATTACATATTTAGATATACAAATTTGAATTTGAAATTGACATGAACATTGCACATGTTAATTTACCTCTCAAATTGATATATCCATCCATATTGCACAGGACCTCGAAGAAGTGCTTCGGATGGAAGATGAATCGTCCTTGGTTTTGCCCTTACAATAGTTTGCTATATCAAGTCTCAAATTCAAATCGTCCTTGGTTTTGCCCTTTACATTCAAAATTGTATTAAACAGATTATCAAACACGTTCTTTTCGTTGTGCATCACGTCAATATTATGTCGGAGTAAGAGATCTTTCCAGTATGGTAACTCTCAAAATATACTTTGTTTGCACCAATTATGAATGTCTGACTTTCCTCGGATTTCAGTCTGGACTTCAGTTTCATGTATCTTTGGATAATCTCTTACAATTTCGTATATTTCCTCGTCTGACTAAACCTTGGGTGGTTTCAGATTCTCTTCTCTGTTAGCTATGAAAATTTTCTTATCTCTTCTAAAAGTATGATTGGGATGAAGAAAACACTGATGACAATCAAACCACGAAACTTCCTTCCCATATCGTAATGAAAATGCTCGTATTTCTTCCATACAATAAGAGCATGCTAGATGACCGGCCGTACTCCAATCAGAAAGCATCCCGTATGCAGGAAAATCATTAATCGTCCATAACAAAGAAGCGAATAACTGAATTTTTTTTCGTTGATACATCGTAGTTTCGACTCCTTCATTCCACAGTTTCTTCAACTCTTCGATCAATGGTTGTAAATAAACATCAATTCCTTGGGTTGGATCATGAGGGCCGGTAACGACAGTGGTGAGAAACATATATGGTGTCTTCATACACATCCATGGAGGTAAATTATACGGAGTAACGAAATTGGCCAGGATGAATATTTACTACCAAACTGTGAAAATGGTGAAAATCCATCCGTACATAAACCAAGTCTGACATTACGGCTTTCCGCAGCAAATACGCGATAAGTCTTATCGAAATGTTTCCATGCTTCACCGTCGGATGGATGTATCAAAGTTCCTTCTTCCGCTATTGACGCAGCGGATATTTCAAAACAAACTTCAATTGATGAAATGTAGCAATCGGTGATTTGAAAATACTGCAATGCCCAAATCCGTTGATCCAAAGATGCCGGATTCTAGCTATCTTCGTCTCGTTGATCGCGCACGATAACGAGAAACAAAGATCTACGATTCTTCGACGTTGATCAAGCGCACTTGATTCCGTGAATCGGCTTCACAAACGAAGATTCGAGCGCACTCGAATGACGTAGGTGGAGATAGGAGATTTCACTCGACTACCAATTAGAGAAGAAAGCACAAAGCAATCAACAAGAAATTTTTTATTCAATATTCAACTCCTTTTACAAATGACACGACTTACCTATTTATAGGCTCAACAGACGACTTAAAAAAAAATTACAACACAATATGTACACGACTTAAAACTACACAGTACAACGACTCAAACTTGCGACTCAAGACTTGAACACGGTACAAGTTCTCGCGACTCAAGAATATAAGTCGTTCGCGACTTATGATTAACTCACGATTTTAAAAAAAATGCAGTTACTTCAGGTTAACTCGGCTCCGACTTAACGAAACTCGGTAACGACTCATCAAAGATGAATCAATTCCTTTACGCGACTCATCACTGTCTCGGTAACGCTTCAATGATGCTTCGGTAATCTCAGAAATCTCGCAACTACGTATGAGAGGAATTGATACTTCGTATGAGAGGAATTGATACTTCGCGGTTTAGAGGATTGGAATTAGGTCGTGTACGACCTAATTTGATTCGCGACATAGGATAGCTCGCACGGTATATGGATTTAGGGCTTTGGCTAGGAGTAATAGGTGAGTCGGTCGCGACTTAGGATGGAGGGGATGAGTCGTAGGTCGCGATTGGAGATGGCAGCGGAGGCGGGTCGTGGAGGGAATGAGTCGGCAAAGGCCTGAGTCGTGAGTCGGTGGAAGGTGATGGAGTTGTGAGTCGTGAGTCGGTGGAATGTGATGGAGTTGTGAGTTATTGGCTTCGAACGAGGTAACTTCATCATCCTCCCCTTGTCGGAAAGAATTCGTACTCGAATTCACACTCTCGTCATCTTCGATGAGATCCTCCCCACAATACGGAATTAAATGTTTGACATTGAAAACATCAGAAGTATGAACATTTTCCGGCAACTTTAACCGATATGCATTATCATTGACCTTCTTCAAAATTTCTACTGGACCAACCTTTCGTGCTTTTAACTTGTTGTAAGTTCCAACCGGAAAACGATCTTTCGTCAAAACTGCATATACAAAATCTCCTTCTTTGAAGATAACACTTCTTCGTTTCTTATCCGCCATTTGTTTATACCTCTCATTTGTCTTCTCCAATCGTTCCTGAACGATTCTATGGCATTCTGTCAATCCATCAACAAAATCAGCAGCCCGCTTAACTGTTCCTTTCGGTTGCGGCACTATTGTCAAATCCAGTGGTCCCTTTGGTAAGCTTGAATATACAATCTGAAATGGACTGAAGACCGTTCTCCGGTTATTTGCATGATTGTGAGCAAATTCAGCTTGACACAACTTCACATCCCAACTCTTCAAATTGTCTTTCACAAGACATCGTAACAAATTTCCCAACGATCTATTCACCACCTCTGTTTGCCCATCTGTTTGCGGATGATAAGCACTACTAAAATTCAGTTTCGTTCCGACCATCTTCCACAAACTCAACCAAAAATGGCTTAGAAATCTAGTATCCCGATCAGAAACAATAGATTCAGGTAAACCATGCAATCGATACACCTCTTTAAAGAATAATTGAGCCACTCGAACTGCATCTGCTGTCTTCTTACAGGCTATAAAATGTGCCATCTTCGAAAACCTGTCCACCACAACAAATATAGAATCATTCCCCCTCTGAGTTCTAGGCAAACCCAAAACGAAATCCATGCTGATGTCAACCCATGGCTTAGATGGTATAGGTAGCGGCATATACAACCCTGCATTCGTTGCTGTTCCCTTCGAAACCTGGCAAATATGGCACCTCTCCACAAATCTTTCAACCTCTTTTCTCATCGACGGCCAAAAGTAAGATTGAGAAATCAACTGCAATGTACGATCTCTACCCACATGGCCTTCTTCATGCAACTCCTTGATAATTTTCATTCTCAAACTGCCCTCTGGAATACATAACTGATTTCCTTTGAACAAGAATCCATTAACCAACATAAATTCATCGGCACTCCCTTCCTTGACTTTCTCAACATATTTCACAAAGTAAGGATCTTCTTCAATCAACTCTGGCAACAATTCAAATCCCGTCACTTCAACCTTCAATGTTGTTAACAAATGACTCCTCCTACTCAAAGCATCAGCTACCCGATTCGTCACCCCAGATTTGTGCTTAACAACAAAAGTAAATTGCTGCAAATAAGCATTCCATGATGCATGTCTCGCTGAAATTTTATCCTGCCCCTGTAAATGTTTCAAAGCTTCGTGATCAGTGTAAAGAACGAATTCCTTCTGAAATAGGTAGTGTCTCCAATGCTTAACAGCTTGCACAACAGCATAGAATTCAACGTCATATGTACTGTATCTCATCTTTGCCCCTGATAACTTTTCACTGAAATATGCAATAGGTCTCCCCTGCTGACTCAACACTCCTCCAATCCCAACCTTTGATGCATCAGTGTGTAGCTCAAACAACAACTGAAAATTAGGTAAAACGAGAATTGGCGCTGTCGTCAACAGTTCTTTGATTCGTTCAAAAGCAATCCCGGCTTCTTCTGTCCACGAAAACTGTTTACCCTTCATGCAATCAGTAACTGGAGCCATTACGCTACTGAAGTGTGGAATGAATCTTCGGTAGAATGACGCTAGCCCATGAAAACTTCTCACTTCCGTAATTGTCTTTGGCTGTGGCCAATTCCTGACTGCCTCAACTTTACTCTGATCAACTTGAATACCTTCTCCTGAAACAACATAACCCAGAAATAAAACACTGTGCGTCATAAACACACATTTCTTCGTAGCAGCATAAAATTGTTCCTCACGAAGAATATTCAATACTTCCCTCAAATGTTGAACATGCTCCTCCGTACTCCTGCTGTAAATCAGAATATCATCGAAATAAACCACGATGAACTTCCCAATGAATGGTCTGAAGATTTGATTCATCACCCGCATGAATGTACTAGGTGCATTTGACAAACCAAATGGCATAACCAACCATTCGTATAACCCCTCTCTCGTTTTGAAGGCTGTCTTCCATTCGTCTCCAGGTCTAATCCGAATTTGATGATAACCGCTTTTCAAATCAATCTTCGAAAAGATAGTTGTCCCACTCAACTGATCCAGCAAGTCATCCAACCTTGGCATAGGAAATCTATATCTCACCGTAATCTTATTTAATGCTCTACTGTCAGTGCACATCCTCCACGTCCCGTCCTTCTTCGGTACTAATAAAGCCGGCACATCACATGGACTTAAACTTTCCTGCACACGTCCCTGCTCAAGTAACTCTTCCACCTGTCTCCTCAACTCTTCATGTTCCTTCGGACTCATTCGATAATGTGGTCTATGCGGTAATACTGCTCCCGGAACAAGATCGATTTGATGTTGAATATCTCTCAGTGGCGGCAACTCCTTAGGCAACTCCTCTGGGAATACATCCTCAAATTCTTTCAAAACTGGTTTTGCTTCTTCTGGAATTTCAACCTCTTCGTTACACTCTCATCCAATCAACAAGTACACTTCAGGTTCTTCTTCGACTTCCTTGACAAACTCCTTCAAAGTTAACAGAGTTTTCAATTCTTCAATTTCCTCCAGCTTGTTTTCTTTCTGTTGCTGCTTCTTGGGAACTAAAGTAATTTTAGTACCTTCAAACATGAAACTATAGCTATTAGCACGACCATCATGTTGAACTGCTCTATCAAATTGCCATGGTCTGCCCAACAACAGATGACATACGTCCATGTCTACAACATCGCACCAAATTTCATCCTTGTATTTCTTCCCAATTGAAAATTTAACACAAGCTCTCCTTCCAACTTTCACCTCACCTCCTTTCCTCAACCAAGCTAACTTCTACGGTTTAGGATGCTTCTCGGTTTTCAATTCCAACTTCTTTACTGCCTCTGTAGAGATAATGTTATCGCAACTCCCAGCATCAATAACGAATTTACAAACTCTTCCAAGAATAGTGCAAGTAGACTGAAATATGTTATTCCTCAACCAACTGTCTCCCTCCTCTTGCTTTGGTGTCAAACAACTCCTCCTCATCATCAGTGAATATCCTTCGTCTCCCGATAACAAGTCTTCCTCCTCAACCGGTAAGGAATTAGAACACTCAGCCTCTTCATCCTCATCCTCAGCTTCAACTATCATAGTTCTCTTCTTTGGCTTCGGACACTCATTGCTTTTATGACCCATTTCCTGGCAATTATAACATTTGAACCCACTATTAACCTTCGCCTTCTCACCCTCTTTCACAATTGGCTTACTGACAGGTTTAGGAACATTAGAACTTCCACTGGCCCCCTTCACTTGATTGTTAGAATTAGTAAACACACCACCTCCACGTCTTCCCTGCTTCTCCCAAGCTAACGCTTTCTGATGTGCCTCTGCTACAGATCTTGGATCAAACATATTAACCATATCCTTGATCTGCATTCTCAATCCCCCAATGAATCTAGCAGTTAACTGTTCTTCAGTCTCCATAATATCGTTCCTGCCAATGAGTTGGTAAAATTCATCAGCATAATCACTAACAGACTTTGTCCCTTGCCTCAGATTCTGCAACCTCTGGTACATAAGTGATTGATAGTTGTAAGGTAAGAAAGTAGATCTCATCAACTTCTTCATCTTATCCCACTCAACAACCTTCGACTTCCCCATCCGTTCTCGTGTAAGTTTAGTTTGCTGCCACCATGCCAATGCTCTTCCCCTCAATCTAGTAGCAACCAACTTCACTCGACGATTCTCCGGCACTTCCTTGAAATCAAAGATTTCTTCAACATTAGATAACCAGTCTAAGAACTCCTCAGCAACCATCCCACCTTTAAACTCCGGAATCTCCATCTTCATTCCCGATTCTCATCGACGATCATCATCTACATCTCGATATTGACGTCGTGTTTGTTCTCTATCTCGATGCATACTCCCTCTGTCACCAACAAATTCCTCATCAAAATCTGAAGTATATCGTTGTCGTTCACGCCCTCCAACATCTCTACCACCACTCCTACTACCGACATCCCTTCGATCCCGATCATCAACATTCCTCCTACTTCGATTATCAACACTTCTATGCTCTTGACTTTCTCTCCTCTCCCGTTCTGAATGTGATGAAACTCTACTACCCACACGGTTTGATTCAGGTGAAATTCTTCTTCTACTTTGATTCATTTCAAGCATCATTCTCTCTAATCGACCAATTCCTTCGTTCAACTTTTCAGTAAAGCTCTCGTGGATTCGTTGCTCCATTTCATCGGCCTCTTCTCTTCCATACAAGGCATTAATATTGCGATGACGTTGAGCTCGTCTCGGTGGCATGATTGAACTTCGCAAAATCTTTAAACAATAAACTTCAACAAATCAAAACTTCAACACAAAATCAAACAAGTCACGGTTCCTTAGCTTGGCTTCAAACTTCAAAACAACTTCACAAGGCTCGGCTACTTCTTAAGTATACACGGCCTTCCTTCAACAATAATAGCAAAGTGATGCTTCAACTCTTGGCTCAAACCCCTTTTCAACTTTGATCCGAAATGAAATGGATCGAAAGTTCTCCTCTTGTTGCAACTTCAATATGAACACGACGAACACAAACTTCAAACTCTAAACTTCTCGACAATTTGCAAATTCGATCTCTAAACTTCAACTTCTCGAAACCCAAATCTCCAAATGATGCAAACTCCTTGCAATCTCGCTCTGATACCAAACTGACGCAGCGGATATTTCAAAACAAACTTCAATTGATGAAATGTAGCAATCGGTGATTTGAAAATACTGCAATGCCCAAATCCGTTGATCCAAAGATGCCGGATTCTAGCTATCTTCGTCTCGTTGATCGCGCACGATACCGAGAAACAAAGATCTACGATTCTTCGACGTTGATCAAGCGCACTTGATTCCGTGAATCGGCTTCACAAACGAAGATTCGAGCGCACTCGAATGACGTAGGAGGAGATAGGAGATTTCACTCGACTACCAATTAGAGAAGAAAGCACAAAGCAATCAATAAGAAATTTTTTATTCAATATTCAACTCCTTTTACAAATGACACGACTTACCTATTTATAGGCTCAACAGACGACTTAAAAAAAAATTACAACACAATATGTACACGACTTAAAACTACACAGTACAATGACTCAAACTTGCGACTCAAGACTTGAACACGGTACAAGTTCTCGCGACTCAAGAATATAAGTCGTTCGCGACTTATGATTAACTCACGATTTTAAAAAAAATGCAGTTACTTCAGGTTAACTCGGCTCCGACTTAACGAAACTCGGTAACGACTCATCAAAGACGAATCAATTCCTTTACGCGACTCATCACTGTCTCGGTAACGCTTCAATGATGCTTCGGTAATCTCAGAAATCTCGCAACTACGTATGAGAGGAATTGATACTTCGTATGAGAGGAATTGATACTTCGCGGTTTAGAGGATTGGAATTAGGTCGTGTACGACCTAATTTGATTCGCGACATAGGATAGCTCGCACGGTATATGGATTTAGGGCTTTGGCTAGGAGTAATAGGTGAGTCGGTCGCGACTTAGGATGGAGGGGATGAGTCGTAGGTCGCGATTGGAGATGGCAGCGGAGGCGGGTCGTGGAGGGAATGAGTCGGCAAAGGCCTGAGTCGTGAGTCGGTGGAAGGTGATGGAGTTGTGAGTCGTGAGTCGGTGGAATGTGATGGAGTTGCGAGTTATTGGCTTCGAACGAGGTAACTTCATCAGCTATTCTCACACTATGCCATCGCATATGACAGGCCGTAGCAGAAGATGCATATAATCTTTGAAGTCTGAGAGCGATGGGTAAATAATGCATTCTCTTGTACGGGACTTCTTTCCCTTTCTTCTTTCTTGGTTTGTATCATTCATCGTTACATATTTTGCATTTCCTGAGTTCAACGTCGTCTTTTCAATACAACATGCAACCTTTCACACATGCATCTATCTTCTCGTATGGTAGACCGAAAGCGGACATCAATTTTTTTACTTTATAATGACTATCGCACATCAGATTATTGGGTGGCATGTGTCGTTTTGCAGCTTGTACAAGTGCTGTAAATGCAGCTTCCGTAAGGTTGAATTTTGATTTCAAAATTATGTATTCGGCGGTTACTGAAAGTTCGGTTCCGCTTTTACATTCGTCCCACAACGGCCTCTTAGCAGAATCCAACAAATCGTATATTTTTTTAGCTCCCGCAGTCGGTTCTTCTTCAACATTTTCGTCTTCATCGACAGCTTCAGTTGTAGAAAACATTGATCGTGCTGCATCATCCACCATATTTTCTATCGGATTCGTCATCATATTACCGTCCTCTAAAACTTCAGTATTAGGTGTAGGTTCAACAAGTTCTTCATGACGATCTCAGAAATAATAATCAGGCACGAAACCATATTGATACAAATGTACTTCAACTATATCCAGTTTTCAATACTTCAAATGTTGACACTTACTACACGGGCAACAAATTTCTGTATTGTTTCGGTTGTTAGATTTAGCAAATCTAATAAATTCGTGTACACCGTTGTAGAAATGTTGCTTTATTGATCCCTTCTTTTCAGTTCTGACTTCGTACATCGAAGTACGGTCAAGAAAATAATTGAACATTTTTCCTGACTTGAAAGTGTATGTTAGACAATTTAAATCATTAATTTTCAACCATTCTCTATTGTAAACAGTTCATCGTTGCAGAAAATTCAAAATATAAACTTCACTTTATTTTGGTATTTTGGTTTCCACTCCGGTGGTCAGTCATCCCACTTCCCATTACAAACACAATAATGTAACTACATTTTATAAATCATTTCAGATTAAACGGTTCAACAAAATTTCGGCAGCACTTCCCTTATGTTCTCTGTATCGTACACAAATGCATGTACACATAACGTAAAGGAAGTGCTGTCGAAACTTTGTAAACGTTTAAAATGAAATGATTTATAATATGTAATTACTTTATTGTGTTTGTAACTTGTCCAATAAAGGGACAAATCCGACAAATATTGTATCAGATGAATATAAATGTCTGTTCCGTTACAAAACGAACATCCATATAACGATCATATACAACACTTGCCAGGCGGGGCCACAGCCAATCTAAGAGATAAAAAATTTGTTTAAATTTTATCAAACATTGTTGTTCTTTTCAAATTTTGACAATGTTTCAACTATTTATATTTTATTTCAAAAATTTGTGTATTTAAATTTTAGTTCAACATTCAATTAACAATTTTAGTTCAATATTCATTTCTTTATTTTTTTTACAACATAGATTTTATAATGTGACTATTTGTTATTGTTATATTCATTTCTTAATTTCTTTACTAAATCGATTTTAGTACAATATCGGTTTTTTTTAAAGTCATTTCCTAATTTTTTAAAAAAAAATTAGATATTTGCATAAACTTTTAAAGTTCTCATATTCATTTTTTAATTTTTTTGTACAAACTTTATTTTGTACAATATATACAACTTTTTGCATTTTGGTCGTCCCTAGCCGTCGCTAGTCATCGCTAAAATTATTAAAATGACCGTCGCTAGCCGTCGCTCAATCAACATGATAAATAGAAGAATTATCAATGAATATAATTAGAAAACAACAAATTCTAATTATCAAATAGATAATTAGAAAACAATAAAAATATAATTATTAAATAAAAATTTGTCAATTTAAATTCACTTAACAACTTAAATTTGTAATTTATCAGTTTCATAAACTATGAAATATTTTCATGTAAATTTATCAATAACCAAGTTAATCATTAATATACACTATTTTTTTTCACCTAACACAACTAACCATGCTAATCGTCAACACTAATTATCTACATCAACCATTTATCCAACTTCATGATAAACTAATTAATGTAATACCTAATTCAAGTTCATGATAATAAACTAATTAATCTACCAAATCAACGTACAACACTACTAATACCTAATTTAACAACACTACTAATACCTAATTTAACAACAAATCTCAATTTAACAACAAATCCTAATTGAATTAGGGTTTAAACTAAACCTAAAAATGTTAAATTTACATTCAAACGAGAGATTAGGAGCATACCTACACGAATTTGGGTGATTTGGAGGCGTTGAAAGGTGGAGCTGCGGCTGCGGTGACGGAGGGCCGCGGATTGGGGGAAGGAGATTGATTTTGGAAGAGGAAGATAGTGAATTTGCTGCTCTCGGCTTGAATCTGTATATTTCGTATAGCGACGGCTAGCGATAACCGTTTTATTTAGCCGTCGTCAGGCTCCGTCGCCATACGAAGCCTTTCTAACAGTGATGCTATTATTTCTGACACGAATAGCCCACTATTTCAGTCAATTAAACTCATGCAGTTATGTATGTAGGTAGTGTATTGTTCGTTGCACATAGGGAATAGCGCCAAGAACATTTGAAACTCCCAGACCTAGGAAATATGTGCATATATCTTTAACAAATATCTGGGTATTTATGGATGAAGTAAAGTCAACGTCAAAAGATTCACATTTGTCAATCTCACTGACCCATGAGAACTGACAAAAATGTATTTATAGTTTAGCTGGGTGCAAATATGTAAGTGAAACACTTGATCCTTAGTGGTTTCAAATGCTAACAATTTAAATCTACAAACAAATAAAGATCTGACATCCTCAAAGCATCAAGTCATGTGTCTACGGTATATGTTTGGGAATAATTTAGTATTGCCTGCGCTCTAAATGATTATTGCTCCTACTACATTGATAGTATTTTACATTATGGTACAAAGAGGATTGTGTTTGAAAGAATGCTTTTTTCAACCAAAATGTAGTTAATCTAGCTTGACATCATTGTAAAATCGCATGCCTGCAATGCTAGTAGTTTTTTTTTTCAGTAAAACAAGCTTAAAACCATGCTGCAAATGAGGCTTAAACTTGAAGCTTGTATTTCATAAAGATTAAATGGAAATTAACTAAGTTTATGTAATCATATAATCTATTTGCAGCACAGGCTCAAACTTGAAACATCAATATCAGGATACAAACTATATATGTTTTTCAATACCGGATTATTAAATATTGATCTAAGACTATTTGAAACCCCAGCTTCTGTATAACAAGAATGGAGCATTTTAGGGTGAATGACTCAAATATAGATACAGATAGTGTGATATGCTTATAAAAAATTGAAGTATTTTTATGTACTACAATTTGATAATTTTATTAATTCATACATTATATGAAAATCTCACAGTACAAAAATTTTTGTAAACAGAAAAGGAAAACGATTTAGGTTAAAAATTATAATGTAAAAATGAATAAATACTTGATATTTTCAGTTTTTCAATGTATTTTGTAGTCTATAGGTTTTCCTTGCATTGGTTATGTCTAGTCAATGTTGACATTTTTATGCATAGGATTAGGTAAAGTTTATTGGTGGTTAGCTTCTTCATGTTTTATCAAACATAGATTTTGTATGAAAGGTTGAGTTTCTTAAAATTCATATCTTCAAAATTTCTTATTACTATCACTCAAGGAAAACTATCGAGTACCACTTTTAACTCAAATAAAATCTAGATGAATCCCAATGGAGTTTTTGTGTGTGTGTATGTATATATAATGCAGGGATACTTTGACTCTGGAGAATTCCACCTGTCGCACTCAGTATAGGTTCATCCACAAGCATGTATTGGGGTTCAGTTTGAAACTAAGTTTTAGAAACTCAGTATGAAACTCAGTTTTGAATACCGAGCCTTCAAACTCAGTTTTGAATACCGAGTTTCCAAAAACTCAGTTTGACTCTAGGTTGAGTATTTGTAAACTTAGTTTTAAACTGAGTTGTTGAATTTTTAAGAGACTCTATGCTTTTCAGTACAACTTCAATTTTTATTTAATTGTAATTAAAAGTGGTTGTACTGTATTAATTAAAACATACACATTTGATTAAATGTGCATTTAATGCTTTAATATCGGTAACATTAAAAAACAATGAAGGTTTTGACATTAGGCATAATTTTTGCCTCATCATATAATAACTAGTGCGAACCCGTGCTTGCATACAGATCGCATCCAACCTCTTATCATCATAACATGTTTAAATGATTTATATGGTTCATTGATTAAGAAATAATGATCTTTTTTATCAATTTTCAAATAAGTTTGCATTCTGTCTAAAACTTGTGTATGAATCTTTGAAAACAGTAACGCAGATAGTACTGATGCATGATAAACAATTGCAAAATATCGAACAAAAATGATTTCAAAAATAAAATTTCAACACAATATACATATAAATTATACACATGTAAATTTATTGTATGCATCAGCTGTCGCTTCATGCATCGGCTGTATTATATGTAACTTCATTTGGTGGGATACCTGTATCAACCATTTCCTTTAATACTTGATGTCGTTGATTCCATTTGTTGCTTCGGTAATAATTATCTATAAGAGCAGTGCAGGTAACAACATTTGGTTTACACTTGACCATTGATCCAAAAATGCCAGAAGCAACATTGACATGATTCATGAGAACGCAAGTGTTGATGATGATCTCATAACTGACTATGTCTAAAAACACATTATGCAGCATCATATTATTGTAGAATGATAAGATTAGAGGACAAAGAGATTTATTTCTGTTTTGAACGATTCTTGTGAAAAATATGCTAAATCTAAACATACGTATTTTATGTCTGAAGTGTTGGAACTAACAACCACTATTCAACAATATTTATTTTAATGTGAAGAATATCATTGTATTTCTTTTACAGTCAAAGCAAATTCAATATAATAAGAAAATGCTTTTAAGCTTTCTGGTTCCATTTCTAATTCCATCTAACATTGTTGCTGTATTTTGGTAATGTTAGATTTCACCAGACTTGACTGCAATTTGTGAAAGTAAAATCAGAGGCTGGAAATTTTCAAAACAATCAACGCCATAGATTAGTTAAAAGAAATAAAGTCAAACAGATTTAATAACTTTAATAATATGAATAATCCGAAAAACTATGATTTTAAAAAATTTATTTTAGCTATCAACAATGGATATCTTTGGAAAGCATATTAAATTTGAGATTTAATAGTGAAATCGATTCTTAAATTCAATTAATGTAGAAAAAGTTATCATATTTCAAAGTTTGGAATAGAAAGAAATTAAAATCGCGACTCTTCATTTTCCAAAATATGAAGGAGGCCTGTGCGCTCTTGAAATATAACTCAATAATAATAGTATAGTATAGATATGTAAATTCACAGTTATTAAAAAAATGTTCTTGTGAAATGGAGTAGTAACATTGTTATACTACCGAAAAACTAAAGTATTTTGGGAAGTGAATTCAATCAGCAGTACTAAATCAAAACAAACAAAACAGCACGTGAAGTAAATTTAATTAATGAAAGTTTATTAACAATTGAAGAGTATATTTTGGGAAGTTATTAATGGAATTTTATTAGCAATTGAAGTAAATACTAATGGCCTCGAATATCAAAACTAAAGCAGACAAGAATTAACAATTCATTTATTTTTAGCTCTTCTATTCTTCGTGCTTTTATTGCAGTCATATTGCTACTATAATAATCGGTCTACTAGTCACTGAAATTCTCCACTAACATTCTTTTGATCCCAAAGGCTTTGAACTATTTTATCCTATGAACTTTCGTTAATATTTGTAAGCATGTTATTCATACTGCTTGTCCACAAATTCTTTCTTTT
The DNA here is from genome assembly GCA_030765085.1 of Allium cepa. Taxonomy (NCBI): domain Eukaryota; kingdom Viridiplantae; phylum Streptophyta; class Magnoliopsida; order Asparagales; family Amaryllidaceae; genus Allium; species Allium cepa. Next base: position 564,150,696 of record CM060938.1, read on the forward strand.
TCTCAGCAAAGGGATGCTCTACATTTTCAGTATTCGTCGGTGATTCATTATCGAGTGTACTTTGAAAGGTTTTATGAAATTTAAAGATGATAACTGCAGAATTGAGGAGAAAGGAATAATACTTTGTATTGAATGATTGTGTAATGGGTATTCTGAGTACACGGCAATGTATATTAGTATAATTGGGTTATGGGCTTTATAAGACACAGCCCAACCCATTACAATAATAAGACTAAATGCTATATTACAGTATCCAGAGTCTTGTTTCCTTCATTACTCCCCCGCAAGCCCTAGTTCCCTTAGGGTTTGAAGTGACGAAGGAATTAGCCAGTCAATAGTAAACGAATTAGGCGATCTTCATCGCTGGTATAGAAAATAACAGAAAGTTGAAGAAGAAGCAGCTAGGAAGCACTGATGTCATCATCATGTAGCGATGTCTAAATCAGGAGGAATAGTTGATAGATCTTGAGAAAGGCTTAATCTTTTGTGCTGCGATAACTTCATTTTCCTTCAGATTGACAGATCTTGAGAAAGGCTCGGTCTTTCGTGCTGTGATGACTTCGTTTCCTTCTTCAGATTCGAATTAATCTTAGCAGTAGGTAAGCTAGGTATGAAGGTATGATTTTTATTACTGCTACTTCTGTTTACTTTCAGTTGATCTCTGAATCGAATAAAGTTCGGTTTGGAGAGTGGTTTGGTGAGTATGTCAGCAATTTGATGTGTAGATGGTAAATGATTAACATTCAGTTTTCCACAGTTAACTCGATCACGAAAAAAGTATAAATCCAATTCCATGTGTTTGGTACGAGAGTGTAAGATAGGATTTGCAGATGATGAACTGTACTCAAGTTGTCACACCATACAGTTGGTTTGTTTTCCGACTTGACTTGTAGTTCAGATAACAGTGATTCAATCCACATAATTTCTGACACAGCATTGGCTAACTCCTATACTCGGCCTCGCTACTAGATCTAGCAACTGTAGTTTGTTTCTTTGAACACCAGGAAACATGATTTTTTCCAAGAAATATACAGTAACCACTTGTAGATCTTCTGTCGTCAGGGTCATTAGCCCAGTCTGAGTCAGCATAACCAGCTATGTTTAGTGTTTTACTTGCTTGCATATTTAATCCAAGGTCTATTGTGCCCTTTAGGTATCTCAGTATCCTTTTGACGAGTTTCCAATGATCAGTAGTAGGTTTTTGCATAAATTGGCTTGCCTTGTTAACACTGAATGTTATTTCTTGCCTTGTGACTGTTGCATATTGTAGTGAGCCAACTATACTTCTGTACTGTTTATCATTGAGTATTGCTTCACCTTGATGTTTAGATATTTGAACATTACTGACCATGGGAGTAGATATTGAGTTTGCTTTATCCATTTTTGCTCTGCATAGAATTTTAGTGATATATTTCTTCTGGCATAAGTGAATGGAATTATCTGGAAGCTTTGTAACTTCTATGCCCAAAAAATAGTTCAGGTAGCCAAGATCTTTAATAGAGAACTCTTGACCTAGCTGGTTGATTAACTTGTTAACTTCAGTTTCATTGTTACCTGTAACAATGAAGTCATCAACATAAATCAGCACATATATTGTAATATTGTTATTGAATTTGGTAAATAATGATATGTCGGATTTTGCTGAGTTGTATCCCGGTTTGACAAGTGCGGCTTTTAGCTTTTCAAACCACACTCTTGGTGCTTGTTTCAGCCCATACAGTGATTTATTTAATCTGCACACAAGTCCTTTGTTTTCCTCTTTAATGAAGCCATGTGGTTGTTCCATGAAGACTTCTTCCTGTAAAATGCCATTTAAAAAACATTAGTAACATCAAGTTGTTTGATGGTCCAATTCTTGTATAAGGCAATAGTAATGACTACTCTAATAGTGGTAGGTTTCACAACAGGTGAAAATGTTTCTTTAAAATCAAATCCTCCCTGTTGTGAATAGCCTTTTGCGACTAATCTTGCCTTATACTTAGATATTGTACCATCTGCATTTCTCTTTAATTTAAAAGTCCATTTGCACCCAACAACATTTTTGTCTTTGGGTGCTGGAACCAATTTCCATGTATTATTCTTAATTAAAGCATCATATTCCTCTGCCATGGCAGATTTCCAGTTTCCATTTTCTAAAGCCTGAAGGCAGCTGCATGGTTCTTCAGTATTTAAATTGGCACTGTAGACTTTTGGCTTGAAAATTCCAGTTTTTGATCTTGTCACCATGTGGTGTCTTGTAGCAGTCTTATCCTGCTGTTGATTCATATTTTCGTCATGCTGTTGCTTGCTTTGATTTTCTGATTGTTGAGATAATTCATAGGATTGCATGCTAACTCTTTGTTGAGATGGATGATCAGGTGTACAGATTGTGCCATCCTGTTCTTGACCTGGTCTGGTGCTGGACTGACTGGTGCCAGACATAGTGAGTTGAGGACAAGTGATGTCATTGTGGGCTTGATCAGTGTTGGACTTGGCATATTGTTCTGATACAACTGGTACAGCAGGTATAGAATCTTTTGGATTGTACATCTTTTTGGTTGTTTTGACCACTGCTTCTTTGAATGGAAATATTTTTTCATTGAAAGCAACATGCCTTGAGATGAATATCTTTCCATTTTTGTCTAAGCATTTGTACCCCTTTTGGTTTGTAGTATATCCCATAAATGTACATGGGGATGATCTATAGTTTAGTTTGTGCTTATTATAAGGTCTGAGATATGGAAAGCACAGACAGCCAAATACTTTTAGATGTAGAAAATCTAGCTTTACATTGAATAATGTTTCCAGTGGACTTTTCATCTTTAGTACCTTAGTGGGTAATCTATTTATTAGAAATACTGAAGTTGAAAAGGAATCTGGCCAAAAAATTTGAGGCATTGATGATTGAGCCATCAAAGTCAATCCAGTTTCTACAATTTGTCTATGCCTTCTTTCAATTATCCCATTTTGTTGAGAGGTGTGTGGACATGTGATTCTGTGAATAATCCCTTTATTTTTAAAATATGTTTTTAGTGGTAGGAACTCTGATCCACCATCAGACTGAAACACTTTAATTGTATGGTTTGTTTGCCTTTCAGCGGTATTTATAAATTGTATAACAGCATTATATGTTTCAGATTTAGCTTTTAAAAAATATATCCATACATATTTGGAATAAGCATCAATAAAGGATATATAGTACTTATAACCATAGTCTACACATATTGGTGCTGGTCCCCACAGATCAGTGGCAACCATTTCCAGTGGATTATTATATATAGTTTTAGATTCTGTAAAAGGTAATTTGTGACTTTTACCCATTTGACAATATGTGCAGATATATGGTAAAGTACAATCACCAGAAGAGATGACATTGTTATTCAACACATATTTCACAATTTTTACATTGGGACGACCAAGCTTGCTATGCCATAAATCAAACATTCTACAGTTTTCAGTCTTCCTATTTTCAGCACTATTACACCACATCCTTTCATTTTCACAGTATCTTGGCTTAGCCAAACAGAATTTGTATAGGCCTTTATGGTTTTTACCCTGCAGAAGATTTTCTTTGGTTAGAATATCTTTGACAACACAGTGTTCAGGATAAAATTCAAAGTATACTTTATTGTCCTTAGCAAATTGTGACACATTTAGTAGATTTCTTTTAATTAAAGGAGCTCTAAGAAGGTTATTCAGGTATTGTTTTCTTTTTCCTCATATAACAGACCTACCAGTGTGTGTAATAGCAATAGGGTTACCATTACCCATATGAATAGAGTTCATACCTTTGTACTCCTTCCCACCAAGATTGAGATTATTCAGATTATTTGTGATGTGATTGGTAGCTCCTGAGTCGGGTACCAATAGTCTTCACTTGCCGATTCAGTGTTTTCTGATTCATTTCTGATTATTATTTGATTTTCTGAATTTTGCTGAATTTGAGCCATGTTTGCACTTGGATTTGAATTCCTTTGATTGCTAGAGCCTTGTCCTGGCACATAGTTCAGGTTCAACCTGAAGTAACATTTAACAGCAGTGTGACCAATTTTTTCACAAATTTGACATTTTGGTTTGTAATTGTTGTTGAATTTTCCTCTGCCTCTTCCTCTTTTAGAGGTTCCACCCCTTTGTATATTTTGAACACCTCTGTTACTGCTTTGTATGTTTTGACCACCTTTGTTTCTGCCTCTGTAATTAGCAGCATAATTTGCAGAGATGTCTGATTCTGGTAATTTCTTTATGTCTAATCTTGTTTCATGAGATAGTAAGATATAATGAATGTCTTCAATGGATGGTAAATCTTTTTGTAATGTGAGAACAGCAACAACAGACTCATATTCTTCATTTAAACCATTAAGAATTGCCATGACATGGTCAGAGATAAACACTTTGTGGTTAGCTGCTTCCAAGCAGTCACATATTGACTTGATCTTGAATAGGTATTCTCTCATGTTCATGTTGTCCTTTTTATCAGGTGTAATTGCCTTTTATATGATAAAATCTTGGCAGCAGATTGAGAATTAAAAACCCTTTCAACAGTTGACCAAATTTCAAATGCACTTTTACACCCTGTTACATGAGATAGTAGCTCTGCAGTAATAGAGGATATTAACCATGAGAAAATTAGTCTATCTTGTCTGTGATACCTTGTGTACTCATCATTACTTATAGTTTTTCCTTCTTGATTTGTGATGCAAATAGGGGGAATTTGATTGGTGCCAAGAATATGTCCCTCGAGCCCATATCCTTCTAATGCAGTTTCAACTTATAGTTTCCAAAGTAGATAGTTATCTTCAGCAAGATGAATATTGACTAATTGACTTTGTGGGTTAATTCCAGATTTGAGGAGGCTTTCAGTGGCGGTAATGGCTTGCTGAGGGTTGATGGCACTGGTGGCAGTGGCTGATGTGTCTTCTTGAGCCATATGGTTGCAAGAATGGACAACAAACTGAGGGAAATCACAAAAGAACTTCAAGAAATGAAAGATCTTACCAAGAATTTGAACTTCTTGCTAAGATTTTGATGATTTGATATCTTTCTTTCCTGTTTGAAAACAAATCTTGAGAAGCTGCAACCGAACTGGTGTTCTTGGTACGGCACTTCTCGATTGTGACTGAACTGACACTGGATTTGGTACTTTTCCTTACTGCTTGAATGTAAGTTTGAGAAGTCGCAACTGAACTTGAGTTCTTGGTAAGGCACTCTCAATTTAATTCAGATATTATCCTTAAATGAGAAGAACTTTGTTCTTTGATAAGGATTTAAAACCAAATGATGAAGATTCCTCTGATGGGTTTAATTGCTTTAAAAAACAATCTTGTTGTAAAGCAATATGGCTCCGATACCATGAAAGGTTTTATGAAATTTGAAGATGATAACTACAGAATTGAGGAGAAAGGAATAATACTTTGTATTGAATGATTGTGTAATGGGTATTCTGAGTACACGACAATATATATTAGTATAATTGGGTTATGGGCTTTATAAGACACAGCCCAGCCCATTACAATAATAAGACTAAATGTTATATTACAGTATCCAGAGTCTTGTTTCCTTCATTATACTTACATTTGTTTGATCAGCAAAATCTACCATGAATAATAAACGTAAACAATGTTTCATCACCGATCAAAATGGATAAATATAGTAGAAGAATTGAAGAGCTAAAAATTCTTGTCTGCTTAATAAGTTATAAAATTCTTCATGCATTAAAAATTTATGGAACCAATTTATGTGTTATAAAATTCGTGCTTAATAAGTTTTCACAAGTTCAGCCTGATCTGGACTCTAGTGGGAAGTGGAAAAAAGCATAGGTCAGAAATTAAATACACACATGAATAATTTAAGATTTAGTCCATGCACGAATATAGTGGCGTTTCTATTGGAAAATTTTTGTAAGTTATTTTGATGAACTTATTAAATTAGAATGAACTTTGTGTACCCGAAATTAGAACAAAATTATTAGATGGAGAGTGTATTTGTAAGCAATGGTAAGAAAAGCATTTATCAACATTTTTATTACCTTAATAACCAATGCTAAGATGTACCACGTCTCTACTACTAATAATGACAATTCAGTGTACTAATTCATCGGTGTCTTTTTGAAATTCCCAAAGTACCTTATTGCATCTCGCTGGAAAAAACCTAAATCCATTCCATCACCTTCGCACCTCCAAAAACATAAACTAGGGTTATTTCACATTTCTACGACTAAAAATTCTGCTTCCTCTCCATCTTCAACTATTGATTATCGATTTTCAACTGATTGTCAACTAAGGTTTGTTCGTTAACCTACGAAACTCTTTTGTTTGTTGATTTCAGTTGCTAATTGCGACCTTATGCCTAATCTGAAATTCCTTCGTCTGCTACGATTCCTCAATTTCGCTAACCGCTAATCGATTATGCAGGTGTTAGTTTCACATTGGACTTCGATCACGGCTTAGGCATTTTTAACATTTTGCCCTTATAAACTTTGTTGTAAATTAAACTACATCCTAAATTGTATCGAACAATTATGTAAAAATTTTGTGTATTTTGCTTTTACTACATATTCAATTTTGGATTATCTTTGGCTTCTGCCAAATGACTTTGGATAAATGATTTTTTCTTTTGTCTATAGTCATTACAATAGAAATTAAATAAAGTATAACTAACAATTCAGTTTTATAATGGGAAATGAATCATGTACATATATACTATAAGTTGTTAAATCAACTATTATGACGTGTTTCTAAATATCAAATTTGTGATTATCACACAAAAATAGCCAACCAAATTTAGGATATGGACTTTGATAGATTTTTAATAGGCTTTTGATAGTTTCCTTTGGAAGTACAAAACAATTTCTATTTTACAGATGAATTTTATTTTTACAGTGTCACCACCGTTGTCATTTTGAATATTGTATGTGTTGGATTTCTTCAGTTTTACACCATAAAGCGCTTTGTCCATTTATGTTTTGTAACGACCAGGAATTTTCTTCATTTTTACACCATAAAGCGCTTTGTCCATTTATGTTTTGTAACGAACCGGAATTTTCGATCTCGAAAATTCCAGATGGTTAGAGAAAAGAAGAAAAGAGATAGAGAATGAAACAGAAGGCAAGTCACAGAATCTCACATTAGCAGTGGATAAAACATAATATCAAATAATAACAGTTACACAAAAGAAAACTGTATCTGTTAATTTACATCAATACATCAGAGTTACAACATTTACACAAAACACTGGACAGTAATAATCAACATGTCCCAGATAAATTACACTATATCACAGCGGAATACACTTCATACATTCCTGCCATCCAGCTCGCCTCCTGAGCTCCAGAACGTCCTTACCTGAAAATACGTAATACTCCGTCTGACCTGCGCATTACATTAAACTAACACCCGGGTCAGACTGGAAACCAGCGTGAGTAAACCCATCTAACAAGCAATACTAATACATAAAACCTTTTAAAAACTCGGGTAACTCGTATCTTATTACGAGTTCTTATAGCCAATCATTTATCACACAATATGTTTCAGGTTAAATGTCCATGTTACTCATTTCATTCCATTCCAGCCTGTTAATTTCACACATTCAATTTATAAGGAATTTAAGTTTACTAATCGAAATGGTTTCGAGTATTTACAAATACCCGACTCCGGTCTCTTCAAATCCAATGACGTTTCTAATCCAAGTTGTTCAAGTGAAATACAATTCAACTTTAAATACAGGATGTCACTTTTTACACAGCAATTCATCATCGAAATATAACCACATTATCACTGTCGACTCAAACATATCATATCGCAAAACATTTCATATCAGAGATATCAACTACTTCAAGGTATTTATTATCATTCAATCAATCATATGCAAAATTGATCATTTCCTAATTAATTTAATTAATCTCCAATTAAATTAATTATTAACGTTAATCACTTATATTACCTTTACCTAACATTAATTAATTACAAACCAATTAATTAGTCATTTTTAATTTTCCATCTTAATTAATCACCTTTGACTAATTATCCTTTAATTACAATAAGTAATTAATACTTAATTAATTACACAAATTAATTAGCCTTCGCCCATCACACTCTTTTAATTACTCTTATAAAGTAATTAACAATGATTTATTATATTTATCCTTAATTAATTACTTAATTTTTTTTTAAAAGAATGAATATATTAACCAACACCAAAAGCTGTCAACAAGCCTGACAGGTAACCAGAAAACCAAAAAGAGAAATATCAAACCGATGAAGCAAATAAATAAGACAATGCAATAACAAAAGACCAAAATAAACAACAGAAGCTGGCGAGCAGTAGAGGTATACGACCACAATCCAAAGAACAGTAAATGCGAAAGCCGATAAAGAGAACCGAAATTCCTCCAGCCAAGCTCCAAACTAAAGGAGGAATGATTAGCCCTTTCCAAACCAGAAAAACCAGATCTTGAAACCAATAGCCACAAAATTATGGATAAAAAGGGGGGTGACGGGTGAACAGGAGACAAGATAGCCAGAGCCACCAGTCTCGGGATCGGGATTCGTCCTATTCCCGCTCTACAGGAAGACTGAGAACAGGAAATAGATAACAGGTCCACAAGGCGACCAGAACGAGCATTAACCGCTCCTTTGAAAGGTCTGCCACGAAACGCCAAGAAAACATCATTTCTAACCCGTCGAATAATGGAGAAGGGATCCATAGGAGTCTCCTCAAAAATTGCCTTATTCCGCGCACACCAGATGTGCCAGCAAATCAGACAGGGAATCAAGCGAGAGATGATAGATCGAAGAGATTTACCAGAGCAACCAATCCACCAAGTTCTCAGTAAATCATTCGGCGAGGTGGTGGTAGCACGGACACCCAATAAATTACCGAAGTAATTCCAGCAGGATCTGGCAGAGGAACCAGAAAAAAGCAAATGATCCACCGATTCCGTTTCCCCATTGCCGCAGCATCTACAACGGGATACAAAAGTAATGCCAATCTGCTGAAGGTTCTCATCAACCGGCAACCCTTTATGAAGGGTTCGCCACATTTAAAGAGTCACTTTAGGGGGGATTCTAACGTCCCAAATGAAAGAGAAAATGGGAAGAGCTGGAGCGGGATTACGAGCAGAGTTTCAGGCCTTAAGAATAGAAAACAGACCGCCATCCCATCCGGATTGACCTCCATGATAATCAGAGAACAATTTGACCGATTGCATATGCTTCCAAGTCTCACTGGAGAATGATGGAGATCCGGAATAGCCAACAGATGCCAGTCTCTGGTATTTGGCATAAAGGAACGTCGCTCATAAGGAGTCGTTTGTCCCAAACCTGTACCACAACTTGCAAGCGAAAGCCAAACAAATGTCCTTAGCGTTTCGCAAACCAAGACCACCCTCGATCTTTGACGGCAGATTACGTCCCAAGACACCCAGTGATGGCGGTGGTTGTCAACCTTTGATCCCCAGAAGAATGCAGAAGCCAAAGATTGGAACGACCGAAAGAAGGAAGAAGTAGGGGTCATACGGCGAAGATATGAGTGCCCATAGAACCTAATACCGATTTGATGAGAACCAATCTTCCTGCTTGAGATAGAAGAGACGCATTCCAATGGAAAATCTTTCCCCTAAATTTGTCCGTCAGAGGATCGAAAAGGGCGTTAAGTTTCCTTCCTTCGTAGAAAACAATACCCAAATAAGGGAGAGGAAGGGAAGCTTCCCTGAAACCGGTAAATGGTTCGACCCAAAAAACCCTCGAAGGGTCCATGTCCTTCGCGTGGACGAAACAACTCTTCGAAGAGTTGACCAGTTGGCCCGAACACCTCTCGTACAGATGAATGAACCGAATAAGCCGGCGAACAGAAGTCCGATTTCCGTTGGAGAAAATGACAATGCCGTGCACGAAGGATATAGATGAGACGAGCGGACACCCTCTCGGGAGTCCAAAACGGTGGATTTGGCCATACATCGTTAAGGTGTGAATGCCTCGAATGAAAGCGTCGGCCGCAATCACGGAAAGAGAAGGAGATAGAGGATCACCTTGACGAAGACCTCTACCCACCTTGAAAAAACCATTGGCCAATCCATTAATGAGAACAGAGAACCAACAGTTGGATATGAGCCTCCACACCAAATCGATAAGGGTTTCAGGAAACCCGAAAGCACGAAGAACCTTGATGATGAAAAACCACGACATACGATCGTATGCCTTTTCCATATCAAGTTTGAAAACAATATTAGAACCCCTGACCTTCCTGTCAATCTGGAAAACCAGTTCCTGGGCTAAAAGGACGTTATCAGTGATTAAACGACCTTTTACAAAACCCGCCTGAGAGGAGGAGATAATTCGATCAAGGTACGGAGCCAAACGATTGGCCAGTATCTTAGAAATCACTTTGTTAGAAAAATTACACAGGCTGATCGGACGAAATTCCGTGCAAGCCCAAGGATTATCACACTTGGGAATGAGGACCAAGTTAGTGGAAGACCAACTAACAGGAAGAATACACCCGGAAAAGAATTGTTGAATTGCCAGACAGAAATCTGTTTGGATGATATGCCAAACACTTCGAAAGAAGGATCCATTGAAGCCATCCGGCCCACTGGCACTATCCTTGCTAAGAGCAAAGACACAGGCACGAATCTCATCCGAAGAAGGCGGATAAGCAAAAGCGTCACTTCCCTCCGAAGGAATCAGCCGAGGAATGAATGACAGGAGGTCCAAATCCGGAACAGACACAGAGGGAGAACCCAGGTAGGTTTGGAAATGAGACACAATAACCTCTCTGACTTCAGAAGGAGTCGAAGCCACAAAGTGATCCGATCTCAAAATCTCACGAATAGAAAGCAAGTTGGCTTTCTTATGAATAGATGAATGAAAAAATTTGGAATTCGTATCACCTTCGACCACCCATTTGATCCTCGCCTTTTGGCGAAGGTAGGAGTTTTCAATACGAAGTTTCGAAGAGAAAGCCAATTGAGCAGACGCCCATCTCTCCTTGTTTTCGGCAGATGGATTCTCGTCGAACAAAGATTCGGCAAGGAACAGGGACTCTTCTGCCACTCGAACACGGTCGAAAATGTTCCTGAAAACAAGGGAATTCCACGTCTTAAGGCAGGCCTTCAGACGTTTCAGTTTTTGAGAGAAAGCCCTTATAGGAGCAGCAGCGATAGGAGAGGTCCACGATTCCTCCACCACCTGGAGAAAAGTATGGTGAGAACTCCACATACTTAGGAAGCGAAAAGAAGAAGGACACGTCAAAGAACGCGAAGCGCACCGCAAAACCAAAGGCGCATGATCAGAACAAGAACGATGAAGATGAGAAGTAGAGAAGGAAAATGGGAGGTTAAACCATTCAACAGACCCAAAAATCCTATCTAACCGGGATAGGATCTGATTCAGACCCTCCTGATTGTTAGACCAAGTATAAGCAGAGCCCACGAAAGGGATTTCTGATAACCCGGAGCTCACAATGAAAGAATTGAAGTCAGAAACCGAGTGCCGATTGACGGCCACCCCACCTAATTTTTCAGCCTGACTAGCGACAATATTGAAATCACCACCCACCATAGAGTACGAGAACCCCATGTCAGCAAGTGACAGAATGTCATCCCAAAGAGATAATCTCTCTAACCGATCACACTTGGCGTACACCGTCGAGAAAAGGAACGGTTGAGGGAAGATGGGAGAAGTACACATAACAGAGATAAGCAGGGACGAGTCGAAAACAGGGCGAACAACGCAGTCTTTGGACCAAAGAATCCAGATCTTACCCGAAACATTTGTCAAGGCACTGCCAAAACCTAGCGACAGCACCGCCTTGGTACCCTCTCCAGGATCCAAAAATGGTTCTAATAGAGCCACCAAGCTAATGGAATGCTTACGGACAATTCTCTTTAGCCTAGCTGAAGAAGCATCATCTCCAATACCACGAATGTTCCAGAAGAGAAAGTTCGACATGAATGCAGATTCAACGGAGAGGAAGAGAACAAGCCAAGAAAATCAGAGCAGACGCAACTCAGATACGGTACAATGAACAAAGAGCAGACCTATCGATCTGCTCAATCGCCGCTATAGAGCGAGTGCGGATAGTGCGAGGAATGGCGGATAAGCCTCTCGATCTGCGTCGAGAGGGCCGATGCAGATGCGCAACTGCGATCCGAGGCTCAGACTCCGCATATGCTCCTAACCGCTCCAGCGTACCTGACTACCTAGAAGAGGACCTGGAGGGAGCTGAGTTCTTAGTTAGACGAGATAGACGATCATTAATTATCGCAATCTCCTCTACACTAAGCATCGGAATGGTGATCGATAAGGCACAAGAAGAAGAAGGAAGAGAGCAAAGGGAAGAGCAACAATCAGGCGAAGGAACAGGAGAAACCGGATCAATCAGAGGAAAGCGAAGGTATGTAGGGCTGCTGATAATACGCATCCCACGATGCTGTAGGAACCTAACCCATGCCGGACTGTCACTAGTGAGACAACCCCACGAGACAGGTGAGGTTCGCAAGGTGGCCCTAGAAGAGAGATCACCCGATCGGATCGCAAATGACTGGCAATGTTCCCGGCTGCCCGCATAGTGGATCGAATCGGGTGATTAATTATTAAAACTCAAATCATTAAAACTTTAATTTTTAAGGTAAACCATCATCTTTAATAATAACATAATTATCATTAACATTTAAATATATTCTAAAACATTCCACTTTTTAAATTAAAGTTTTAAATTCATTTCTAATTTAAGATTTTGAAATAACTTACAATTTAACTTAACAAAATTTAAGTTAAACAATATACAAAACTCTTAATCAAATGTTAAAAGAACATTTTTTACATAATACTTTAAATTTTGATTTAATTTAAATTTAAACTTAAACTTGTTTTATAAAACTTCCAAAAATTCTGTATTTTAAAAACCTATTTGGGTTCAACCCGAGTCTCTCTCGAGACATACCCCGGGAAAAACACCGTCTTCCATTATTTGCAAAAAAACTTTGCTAAATTTTAAAATTTTGAAAACAAACTTTGCACTCATGAACCAGTCGAGTATTAACTCGAATCTTCCTTCCCAAATACCCGAGGGAATCTTCAAGTCGACTACGATCACAAACCACTGACATACCCAACGTCGTCGTGCACGTGCACCGACGCTTCACTTCGTTGTGACCCTCGCCGATACCTTCCACATGTCGACAATGAACTCTAAAATTGATTCCGACCATCGATTGATCACCACGAACCCCAAATCGAATTCGAGGAAATTCAAGCAACCTGGAATAAGAAACTCCCACCAAATTCGTCTCATACAAACGACGCCGTCCACCAGAGCTTCCCAAACTCTGGCCACACCTCGCTGACCCTCCACGCCACAATTTTCCAGTATCCGGTGCAGCTCGATTAACCAGAGCTGCCACCGTGACCATGCTTCCGACCCTGACAAAAACTAGGGTTTAAAACCCAATCGACCTAGCGCCGACGCTATGGCCCATGATCGCCACTTCCACCATTTTTCTCGGCATCCCAAATTACCACGCAAGCTCTGACAAAAACCTCGATGACCAAGTGTTCGTCGATCACCAGAAACAACCAAAAATCAAAATCTGATTATCTATGAACTGCACCATCAATACTCCACTAAAAATTGAGATTTTTTTAAAAATCCTATTCGAACAGAGGATTCAGGCTATATACTTGAATTTACATATCATTGCACTTGATTTCAACCCATTTCTAAATTTCCACTGTTATTTTCCAATTTCCAGTAAATTTCCAACTTAATTCATATAATTAAAATTTTAAAAACTTAATTATGTTTAAACAATCATATTATGTTTGGAACTCAATTCCAAACAATGATCAGATAAGGTGATTTTGAATTTTTTTGGTTTTTGTTTTAAACTCAGAACTGAGAAAACAGAGAAGAACAAGCATCCAAACATGCACAGATCAAATACAATCATATATTTAGAGATTCATACTTATATATACACATGCAAAACACAAATCTAATCCAAGAATCACATGCACAATTTTAGATTTACTTAAGCTTTTTTTAAAAAAAATATATGTTTACTCATCTGATTTATGATGTGCAGAGACAAAATAAACCGATATGTTAGACTTTTGCAAACTGGAAAGCTTTACTTTGTTGATGGTCTATAGACTGGAACTTAATGTTGTAGAGATGACTAACTTTGAAAAAAATTACTGGTTGGAGCTGCTTTAAAACTTGAATTTTATTTTGCTTTTTAGACTTGAATTTGAAGAGAAGATTGCTTGAATTCTTGTATTTTGTTTTTACTGGATTTTGTTTTACAGGTTATTGCTACTAACTTTTCTTAGTTTTTGGATATGAAGATAGAAAAAGGAAATGAAGAGGAAAGTATATGTTTATATAAATTTAAATTAGGTTTTATTAAAAATAAAATAAAATTAAAATAAAAGTGACACTTGTCCTTTTCCTTATTTAATTTTCTAACACATGTTATTAAAGAGGTTTATACCTTTACACATGTAAACTTGCATGCATTGATAGTTTTTAAATGTTTATAAAACAATTTATGTTCTAAATAAAACCTTAAAAAATACATTTTAAATCTAAAGTATAATTTAAGATATATACATCTATTTTACAAATTTAAAATTTAAATATCCAAATTCAAATTTAATTTGTATATAATAATTTCATTAAAATACACACACACACACAACACATTATTATTATTGTTTCAAAATAACAATTTTACAAATTTAAAACAATAAATAAAGGAGATTATCACATTTTAAAATTTCTTGAAATTCCGGGATATCACATTCCTCCCCCTTTAGAATCTCCTCGGAAAGAAACGAAGCCAGAATTTTATTAAAATACTATTTATCAGTTAAATTATCTTTTGGTCTTTTCAACTATGAATCCTTTATTTAAGTATTTCTTTAAACACTTTTAAAATTTATATAATATTACCAAAATAGTTTTATAAAAATACCTTTTATAACTCGATGTTTCAACAAGTCCGTCCTCATTCTCACAGAAATTCGGTCATACGTTGATCAGGCGTAAGACTGAAAATCTATAAGTACTTAGCAGACCCGTTTTAAACACCCAGTGAAAATACTTGAAAAATAATTTTATTAAAAATATAGAAAACATTTTAGAAAATAGAGGAAACATCTTAAGTGAGGATGCTCTGGAAATAATCACCCCATCCATGGTCGCAGTTAACACGATGGCTATGTTGTCATCCCGACAAAATCCATAGATAACTGTAGGCACTCCGCGCCCCTCGATTACGCCATGGAACCCGCTACAGATCGCAGCTTCATTTGTGGTTACGTTGTTATCACAGCAAAAACCCATATAACTGCAGGCATCAGCGCCTTCGAGTTCCGCTGCCAAAAGAATGAAACTTCTCCACTCCACTCGGCCATAGATCGCAGTCCACCAATGTTACGTTGCCTTCCCGGCAAAATCAGACGTAGACCGTTGACTCTCATCTCCACACGATTTCCGCTATGCTCCACAGTAGATCGCAGCGATATCGAGTTACACTATCGTCACGGCATAAGCCAAATGCCTCTGTAGGCATCTGTGCCCTCGACTTTCACTACCCAATAATCCTCAGGAACTTTAGTTTGTCCGGACTTCCTCACGGGATCCACTTTAGAGCCTCCCTCTTTTTGAGGCTCAAGGCAGCACCAACCTATGGTACTCCTGAGAAGTTCATTTCAAGGGAGCGCCTTTTTTCTCCGGAGCCATTTTCAAAACACTTTATACTATACACATATAGTATCTTCCAAATTATACACTTAGTCAGAATCCCATATAAATGTCCTTTTCATAAAATCGATTATCCCAAAATCGATAATTCTCAACTAGGCTTTCCAAAACTCTAAAATTGATTTTTCTCAAAAATCAAAAGCCTTTCCAAATCCATAGGTTCCAAAAATCTTTCCTCAAAATCATTCCCATAAGATCCTTAATATGTATATAGATACAGATATATATAACTTTAAAAATCTTTGGATCACTTCATACTTGTATAAATTCCCTTTTTATACTTCAAATACTTACAAACACCCTTTTCTTCCAGTAATAGATTCAACAAGGGGAGATTTATATAACTTTGTTTATTCCAAATCAAATATTCAAATTTGATTACTCTATAAAGTCACTTACCATATTACTTACTTTCATAATGTAAATTTCTATCATAGAAATATCCAAGTTTCATTTTATTTCATCATATATTTCACAAAATATACTGTTCATTTCAAAAACCATTTTACGGTTCTTATCCATAAATTCAATATCAATTTCATTCAAACCCGTATGATGTGCATATATCATCTATACAAAATATCAATCTGATCGCCGAC
The DNA here is from genome assembly GCA_030765085.1 of Allium cepa. Classification (NCBI taxonomy): domain Eukaryota; kingdom Viridiplantae; phylum Streptophyta; class Magnoliopsida; order Asparagales; family Amaryllidaceae; genus Allium; species Allium cepa. The sequence continues at coordinate 564,167,036 of CM060938.1, forward strand.
TTGATCACACAATTTCACTTTCGAACTAGTATCGTCCATCCGACTTCCTAGTGCAGACTCAGATCTGGTTTCTTGATCAGAAACCATCATTCTCCTTGCATAGCCATAACTATGATAGAGAATTTCCATAACGAATCAAAAATCCATACCCAGGTTCGCCGTCGAAAATCGACTAAAAAATCCCAATTCGGATCGATACACTATCTCGAAATTCTGTGTTCGAATCTGGATCAAATCACTATGCGAATAGAATAATATACGTACATCCTACGTATTTATCTCTATTGATTATTAGCTAAATCAATTTCTCCTTTCTATTCAAATTCCTTTAGATCTTTATTCACTTATTCACAATTGCTTCAATCCCTATTTGGATTATCACCTCAATTCTTATCTCAAATGGATATTTAATCATAAACAGTTTGAACTCTGTCCAGCTTAAATTTAGAAAATAGCTTGAAAGTTAAAAATAGATAAGTGGTTGAAAAATAGCTATTAGATTGTAAAATAGTTGTAAAATAGTTAAGTAATTTTAAAATAGTTGGAAAATAGTTAAATAGTTATAGAAATTTTAAATAATTGCAAAATAGTTGTAAAACAGAAATTAATTATAAAGTAGTTGAAAAATAGTAATTAGTTTATAATACAGTTATAAAATAGTTAAATAGTTTCAGAAGTAGTTATAAAATAAGTATAAGATAGTTTGATTTTGAAAAGAAAGGTTGTATAATAATAGCTTGGAAAAATAGGTTTATATTTAAACAATTTATTTTCAAAATAGTCTAGAGCCAAACTGTTTAACTTTCAAATCTTCATTCCCATCAATTCCATTTAAATTTCCACTTTCTCTTGAATTGACTCAATTTCAATTCAATTTAAATAACTTCAATTCCCATTCCAAATTTAAACTTTATTCAACTTCGCTTTCAATCTTAATTAATTCAAATAAATTTCAAATTGAACCAATTTTCAATTTCAACTCCACTTTGAATTAATCCCAATTCGAGTTGAATTAATCTCGATTCTTTCCAAATTCAAATCAAATTCCATTTGAATTTAAAACTATTCAACTTTAATCACAAATCCAAATTATTTAAATCAATTTCAGTTTGAACTAATTTCAAATTCAGTCTCACTTTAAATCATCTTGAATTATATAAATTCGAGTTAAATTTCAAATGTTGGTTTAACCTCTTAAACCAAATTTACCTTTATTTTAAAGTCTTTAAACAATTTAATTCTTAGTCCATATTTCAAAATTCTTAAGTTGCCTTTACTTCTCCATAAACCTATTTCTAGGTTCAAATAATCATTCAAATCCTTTTTAAACAATTTAATCTTTGAGATTCAATTTATTACCAAATTTCAATTTTGAAACGAATCCTTAACTATTTGAATTTCCAAGTTCTAAAACTTAAGTTCAAAGTGATTTTATACTTCCACAAGTTCACTTTTTATCTTCAAAAATCAAAATTATTTAAATAATTTCAATTTAAAGTTTTATTTCCATTTTAATTTATCTTACTTAACTTATTTCAAAGTTCAAATAAAGTTCAAAACAATTTTATCTCCGAAATTCAATTTATTACCCAATTATCTCAATAATGGATGTATTACCTCAATCCATTTCTTCATTCAATTAAACAAATCCAATTCATAGTCTAAAGATTATTAATAACAATGCGAGATATCATCTAAATTATTTTAAACATCCATCCATTTTCAATTTTCAGATCTCAAACCCATTTTGAGATCACAAAAACTTCCCATTCAAATCAACCATTTAACTTCCCAAGTTAAATCTCAATTTCATCTTGAAATTTTCAAATCAGGTTGTTCGTTCAAACTTATTTAACTTCTTCTTAGTTGAATTTAATTTAATCCCCTTAATTCCACTCAAAATTTGAATTCTCCATTTCAAATTTCTATCAGTCAAAAGTTCAAAAACTTATTTAACTTTGGGATTTTACATCACACTTCAGGGAAAATCAAAACTCATCACTTTATAGTTTATTTCAAATCAACTTTGATATTATGTATATCCACACATATATACATGTTTACTTCTTGGCCCACCAAGCCAAATTTTAAAATTTAAACCACCTTTGGTTTTAATTCAAAACAAATTCTTCTAAAGTTTTCAAACAACTTCTTATTTTAAAATAAGACTATATTCAAAATAGCCTGAATAGTATTATTTATTATTTCCTTTAACACTTTGAAACAATTTGAATTTTTTTTCTAGACTTAAAACTTCACGATTTAAATCCTTTTCCATTTACAAGTCAATTTTATCTAAATGGTTGCTCCTTTAAAACATTTTATTGTTTATTGGAAAACAATCATCCCATTACAATAACCATTTTATTTTCCGGTTTGAAACGAATTCAAATTCATCTTATTTGTATAGTACATTCTATTCAATTCCTATTTGGATGTATATATATACCACTTAAGTTTTTATTCAATTACAATATCCAACAACCAATTATTGCTTTATATCTAGAATATAAGCTTTTATAAAAATCATTCATTAAAATCATTTAAAAACCCTTATATAACAAAATAATAAGTACGCCCTCATACACACACACACACTCAACTCATTCTAGGGTACCATTGACCCTATCGTTAATGAGTAAACCCAATAGAGCCAAGGTTCTCGCTTAACATTGCTCCGATACCAAATGTAACGACCCGGAATTTTCGATCTCGAAAATTCCAGATAGTTAGAGAAAAGAAGAAAAGAGATAGAGAATGAAATAGAAGACAAGTCACATAATCACACATTCGCAGCGGATAACATATAATATCAAATAATAACAGTTATACAAAAGAAAACTGTATCTGCTAATTTAGATCAATGCATCAAAGTTACAACATTTATACAAAACACTGGACAATAATAATCAACATGTCCCAGATAAATTACAATATATCACAACGGAATACACTCCATACGTTCTTGCCATCCAACTCGCCTCTTGAGCTCCAGAACGTTCTTACCTGAAAATCTGTAATATTCGGTCTGACCCATGCATTACATCAAAGTAACACCTGGGTCAGGCTGGAAACCAACATGAGTAAACCCATCTAACAAGTAATACTAATGCATAAAACCTTTTAAAAACCTAGGTAACTCGTATCTTATTACGAGTTCTTATAGTTAATCATTTATCACACAATAGGTTTCACGTTAAATGTCCATGTTACTCAATTCATTCCATTCCAGCTTATTAATTTCACACGTTCAATTTATAAGGAATTTCAGTTTACCAATCGAAGTGGTTTTGGGTATTTACTGATACCCAACTCCGGTCTCTTCGAATCCAGTGACATTTCTAATCCAAGTTGTTCAAGTGAAATACAATTCAACTTTAAATACAGGATGTCACTTTTTACACAGCAATTCATCGTCGAAAGATAACTACATTATCACTGTCCACTCAAACATATTATATCACAAAACATTTCATATCAGAGATATCAGCTAATTCAAGGTATTTATTATCATTCAATCAATCATATGCAAAATTGATCATTTCCTAATTAATTTAATTAATCTCCAATTAAATTAATTACTAACTTTAATCACTTAGATTGCCTTTACCTAACATTAATTAATTACAAACCAATTAATTAGTCATTCTTTAATTATCCATCTTAATTAATCACCTTTGACTAATTATCCTTTAATTACAATAAGTAATTAATTCTTAATTTATTACACAAATTAATTAGCCTTCGCCCATCACATTAAATAATCCTTTAATTACTCTTATAAAGTAACTAACAATGATTTATTATATTTATCCTTAATTAATTACTCAAATTAATTATTCTATAATTACTTACATTGATTAATTATCCCTTAATTAATCACACTTCATTAATTAACTAACCCTTGATTCGTTTCCTTAATCAGTCAGTCCTTAATTAATTACTTTAAGTAATTAATCCTTAATTACTTCCATTAAATAATTACCCTTAAATTACTTTCATCAAGTAATTATCCTATTGGTCAATTACCCTCAATCAATTAACCTCTGATCATTAATTAATCTAACCTTTAATTAATAATTAAATTAATTAACCCCTAACAAATTTATCCTTTAATTACTTGCATTAAGTACTTAATCATTTAATTTATTAATTATTCTTCATTATTTACTTGGTTACTCCTTTATCATTAATTAATTTAATTAATTAATTAATTTTACTTAAATTTCTTTGTTAGCTTAATTAAACTCAAATCATTAAAACTTTAATTTTTAAGGTAAACCATCATCTTTAATAATAACATAATTATCATTAACATTTAAATATATTTTAAAACATTCCACTTTTTAAATTAAACTTTTAAATTCGTTTCTAATTTAAGATTTTAAAATAACTTACAATTTAACTTAACAAAATTTAAGTTAAACAATATACAAAACTCTTAATCAAATGTTAAAAGAACATTTAATTTACATAATACTTTAAAATTGGATTTTATTTAAATTTAAACTTGTTTCATAAAACTTTCAAAAATTCTATATTTTAAAAACCTACTTCGAGTTCAACCCGAGTCTCCACCGAGACATACCTCGAGAAAAACAGCGTCTTCCATTATTTGCAAAAAAACTTTGCTAAACTTTGAATACAACCTTTACACTCACGAACCACTCGAGTATTAACTCGAATCTTCCTTCCCAAATACCCGAGGGCATCTTCGAGTCAACTACGATCAAAAACCACTGACATACCAAACGTCGCCATGCACGTGCACCGACGCTTCACGCCGCTGTGACTCTCGTCGATACCTTCCACATGTCGACGATGAACTTTAGAATTGATTCCGACCATCGATTAATCACCACGAACCCCAAACCGAATTCGAGGAAATTCAAGCAACCTGGAATAAGAAACTCCGACCAAATTCGTCTCGTACAAACGACGCCGTCCACCAGAGCTTCCTAAATTCTGGCCACACCTCGCTGACCCTCCACGCCACCATTTCCCAGAATCTCGTGCAGCTCGATTAACCAGAGATGCCACAATGACCATACTTCTGACCCTGACACAAACTAGGGTTTAAAACCCAATCGACCTACCCTCAATGCCACGGCCCATGATCGCCACTTCCACCATTTTTCTCGGCATCCCAAATCACCACGCATGCTCTGACAAAAACCCCGATGACCAAGTGTTCGTCGATCACCAGAAACAACCCGAAAATCAAAATCTGATCATCTGTGAACTGCACCATCAATACTCCACTAAAAATTGAGATTTTTGTTTTAAAAATCCTAATTCGAACAGAGGATTCATGTAATATACTTGAATTTACAAATCATTGCACTTGATTTCAACCCATTTCTAAATTTCCACTGTTATTTTCCAATTTCCCGTAAATTTCCAACTTAATTCATATAATTAAAATTTTAAAAACTTAATTATGTTTAAAAAATCATATTATGTTTGGAACTCAATTCCAAACAATGACCAGAAAGGTGATTTTGAATTTTTTAGGTTTTTGTTTTCAACTCAGAACTTAGGAAACAGAGAAGAACATGCATCCAAACATGCACAGATCAAATACAATCATATATTCAGAGATTCATACTCATATATACACATGCAAAGCACAAATCTAATCCAAGAATCACATGCACAATTTTAGATTTACTTAAGCTTTTTAAAAAAAAAAATATGTTTACTCACCAGGTTTATGATGTGAGAGACAAAATAAACCGAATGTTGGACTTTTGCAAACTGGAAAGCTTTAATTTGTTGATGATCTATAGACTGGAACTTGATGTTGTAGAGGTAACTAACTTTGAGAAAAATTACTGGTTGGAGCTGCTTTAAAACTTGAATTTGATTTTGCTTTTTAGACTTGAATTTGAGGAGAAGATTGCTTGAATTCTTGTATTTTGTTTTTACTGGATTTTGTTTTACTTGCTACTGACTTTTCTTAGTTTTTGGATATGAAGATAGAAAAAGGAAATGAAGAGGAAAGTATATGTTTATATAAGTTTAAATTAGGTTTTATTAAAAATAAAATAAAAATAAAAGTGACACTTATCTTTTTCCTTATTTAGTTTGCTAACACATGTTATTAAAGAGGTTTATAACTTTACACATGTAAATTTGCATGCATTAATTAGTTTTTAAATGTTTATAAAGCCTTTAAAATTAATTTCCTAATTTATAAATACATACTTTAATTTATGTAAATAAATTTCTTTAAAAAGAAAATAATATTAAACAATTTATGTTCTAATAAAACCATAAAAAAATACATTTTATGTCTAAAGTATAATTTAAGATATATATATCTATCTTATGAATTTCAAATTTAAATATCCAAATTCAAATTCAATTTGTATATAATAATTTCATTTAAATCTATATATATACACACAACATATTATTACTATTGTTTCAAAATAACAATTTTACCAATTTAAAATTATAAATAAAGGATATTATCACATTTTAAAATTTCTTGAAATTCTGGGATTTCACATGTTTCTAGCAAACCCATTCATTTTAACCATATAAAAACTAAAGTTAAGAATCTTTGCTATAATGTGACTTTGGTTTGAAGTAGAATAACTTTATACTGCTTTTGCTTATGATTGAAAATTAGTGGTATGTACTGTTTATACTAGATGATGAAGGTAGACACAAATATTTATATTAATTATGTAAAAAATGGTGTAAATGTTGATGTATTTGGTGTATTTTATAAGAAGCACTTCACGACCGTCTAACTATAATATACACTCCTAGGAAAATATTGGAGTTTAGTCCTCCTCATTAAATTTTCTAACGAATTTGCCGAGGATAGGCTCCTTAATCAATATACAATTTTTTAACTATGTTCTATGAATATGGATACAGTTTGCATGAAGAGATTGCCCAAGATTTGTTTCCATGGCATCAATATAAAACAGTAAGTAGTCTTGGTCTAAGTTATGTTTTGTATTTTCTTTAAAGAGTTTCCTTAACACAAGTGCTTAACACAAGTAAATTAACCCAAGATTGGTAAATCATAATTAGAGACAATGACAGATAGTTTTTCTTATTACCATTTATTTATATATGCACATTATTATGCAATATTCATTCATAAAGAGCACTGGACTATATGTTGAATCTTTGATTACTTGCAATTACTATTGATATATGCATATTATAGTACAATATTCATTCATAAAGACCTCTGGACTATACGTTGAATCTTTGATTACTTGCGATTACTATTTATATATGCACATTATAGTTATTCATTCATAAGGACCACTGGACTATATGTTGAATCTTTGGTTACTTGCAATTACTATTTATATATGCACATTATAGTACCATATTCATTCATAAAGACCACTGGACTATATGTTGAATCTTTGATTACTTGCAATAATAATATTACATCCTTTGACAATGCAAAAATGATATATGTATTATATCAAACATCAAATACTTAAAATAGAACAATTGTTCTGGCTTCGATCATGTGTTTATTTCGAAATACAGTTGCACACACATAAACAACTAATGCTATTTAATGCCTTATTCGACCCGTGATATGTAAAACAGATACATTTAATGCAGGAATATAATAGAAAATTGTATCCTCTAATAGAGTTAACTCAACATAATATATTTTCATATAATTTTAAGACAAGAATAGCTTGCACGAGATTCTATTTAGTTTAACTTCTGTAGCTCTTAACTTAAATTTTGTGGTTTCATAAATTTTGGAGTGCTATTTTGTTGAACACATGAGCTCTTAACATAGAATGCTTACATTATCTAAACCGTCGAATTTTCTTTAAACTACATATGTTGGTGTCATTAGGAGCACGATTAATTGCACAAATGTTCATATAGGTGGTTCAAATGCTTAAAATGTATTATTTTTTCTATTTTCGAGCGCTAACAATAATAGTAATTTTTTATTTTCAATTAGCGTTTTGAAGCATTAGAAGGTGGAATGCTTGCAAGATATCTTTGTGTTCTTAGGTGCCGATTAGAGTTGGGAAGGTAATTACTGTTAACATTTTTTCCTTCTTTATGCGAAACAGGAATTTATTTTGACATGCTACATGCTTACTCTACGCTTGAGAACTGTTTGTTAGAATTACTAAATAATAACCCGATTCTCAATCTCCACTGGAGTTGTCTATGTAAAATTAATCCTCAAATTGATGTTATTTGTAAATGGTCTCCTTTAGAAGGGATAGAGAAGTTTCCATTTAAGATGTTGTGTGAACAATGAATATGTAGATTATGATTGTTCTTTGTTTAAATACAATAATTCGAAAGAAAATTAACTATTATGCAAGCTTTAATATAGTTAATAAGGTTATACTTTTTTGTAATTAATTATTATACAAATCTTTGGATAGGAAGCGAGCATAAGATTTCAAGATGGTAAACCGACCTTAGTCTTGAGGCAAAATTATTGAAGAAATTGAGGAAAGACAAAGTTTGTTGATGTTGAGGAATCCATATGAGATAGAGGTCATGAATGTGAATTCTTTTATTTTCAATCTATAAATTCTTTATTCCGGTAAATTTATGTAGCATCCCATCATTTACTGTGTGACCAAAGTGATTGCATATGATCATATTTGATGAAATTGATGATATAGTAGGGTACACGTCACTTGCACATAATTAATGTTGGTCGTGGCCCTCTTATAAATGACAATGAAATGATGACATGCAACCTCCTTTCAAATCGGTCAGCCACAAACTGAAATCATAGGTATAAGAACATGATTTCATTTTCACATTCCCATGTTATTTGAATCATTTTCATTAATTTTTTCCCTAGTTTTCTTTATAGATATCCGTTGAAACGGTTTTTCCTTTTTAAAACACTTGACCTTTTTCACAGTTGAAGTAATAATTATGAATGTGCTTATATTTATACGATTGAAGATAATTTCGTAATTAAAAATTATATAAATAATCATCACAGAACCATAATAGAAATTCACTACTACATAGCATGTTTCAATCACTTTCACAGAACAATTATAAAAATATACTAGTACAAAACATGGATAAAATTAACTAAATGATCATCACAGAACAATTGCAGAAATTTACTATTACATTGCATGTTTCAATCACTATCACATAACAATTATATCAATAACGATCAGTCTTCATCGTTTTATGATTCAGATTCAGTCTCGTATTCTATCTAAAAATTTTCGGTATTTTCGAATGCATCAAATAGGACGTTCGATTCATCATTCAAAGGCCCTACATCAATATCATCAGTTACTATTATTTCTGTATTTGATTCAAGATCGGCTTGATATGCTGCTTCATCTGGAATATTATTTTCATCAAACGTAAACCTTGGTTTCGTTTTGAAAACAGCGGACCAATCCGCTTTATCTCTTTTCAAAGATGGATACGGCGCAAAATAAACTTGTAACGCTTGTTTGGCTAATACAAAAGGATCGTACTTATAGTAGTGTGATGTATGCCTTATTTCAATAAGTTTGTACTCTTTATGCACGTTGATTCCGGAATCAGGAACGTTACTGAATCAATTGCACTTAAATAAAAAAACCTTTTCTAAAGGTTCAACATAATATGTCAATTCTAGAATCTGTGTTAATACGCCGTAAAAATCTTTTAAATGCTCATATGGATCATCACTGCCTTTGACAAATACCCCGCTGTTATATGTTAATTTTTCAGCACCGTAATCTTTTTTGTTGAACTTAAACCCGTTGACGAAAAATATTGGATAAGTCTTCACATTTATTTTCGGTCCAATTGCAAGATGTCTTAAGCCTTCATCAACGACACAGTTTCTCGGCTCATAAACATAGTTCAAAAACCATTTGGCAAATTCTTTACTCAGATCGCCAGATGGATACTGTGATTCGTAGATACTGCATATATGTAATATGCGTTATTATTATTATGTACATACAAGTAAATTACAAGTGAATTAATTATTACCTGACAAATGGTGCGACTTCGACACAATTTAAAAGAACATACGTGTGCGCTACATGGTGGTCTCTATCGTCCAACCATATTTCCACACATTTTCCACCAGATCTACCATGTTGTCTAAAAACAGATAACATTGTTTGAGAAGAATTTTGTTCAACGACTTCCTCATTTCGAGGAACAGTTGCAAACAATAAGTTCACATCGTTCTTAAAGCAGTGAGAGAAAAAAATGAGGCTTCTTCTTCAAGATACGATTTGCATATCGAACCCTCAACTCGGGCTTTTTGTCGAATCTTCTTCTTCAGATGATTCAACTACCTATTAAGATATTTATTACATATTTAGATATACAAATTTGAATTTGAAATTGACATGAACATTGCACATGTTAATTTACCTCTCAAATTGATATATCCATCCATATTGCACAGGACCTCGAATAAGTGCTTCGGATGGAAGATGAATTGTCCTTGGTTTTGCCCTTACAATAGTTTGCTATATCAAGTCTCAAATTCAAATCGTCCTTGGTTTTGCCCTTTACATTCAAAATTGTATTAAACAGATTATCAAACACGTTCTTTTCGTTGTGCATCACGTCAATATTATGTCGGAGTAAGAGATCTTTTCAATATGGTAACTCCCAAAATATACTTTGTTTGCACCAATTATGAATGTCTGACTTTTCTCGGATTTCAGTCTGGACTTCAGTTTCATGTATCTTTGGATAATCTCTTACAATTTCGTATATTTCCTCGTCTGACCAAACCTTGGGTGGTTTCAGATTCTCTTCTCTGTTAGCTATGAAAATTTTCTTATCTCTTCTAAAAGTATGATTGGGATGAAGAAAACACTGATGACAATCAAACCACGAAACTTCCTTCCCATATCGTAATGAAAATACTCGTATTTCTTCCATACAATAAGAGCATGCTGGATGACCGGCCGTACTCCAACCAGAAAGCATCCCGTATGCAGGAAAATCATTAATCGTCCATAACAAAGAAGCGAATAACCGAATTTTTTTCGTTGATACATCGTAGTTTCGACTCCTTCATTCCACAGTTTCTTCAACTCTTCGATCAATGGTTGTAAATAAACATCAATTCCTTGGGTTGGATCATGAGGGCCGGGAACGACAGTGGTGAGAAATATATATGGTGCCTTCATACACATCCATGGAGCTAAATTATACGGAGTAACGAAATTGGCCAGGATGAATATTTACTACCAAACTGTGAAAATGGTGAAAATCCATCCGTACATAAACCAAGTCTGACATTACGACTTTCCGCAGCAAATACGTGATAAGTCTTATCGAAATGTTTCCATGCTTCACCGTCGGATGGATGTATCAAAGTTCCTTCTTCCGCTGTTCTCACACTATGCCATCGCATATGACAGGCCGTAGCAGAAGATGCATATAATCTTTGAAGTCTGGGAGCGATGGGTAAATAATGCATTCTCTTGTACGGGACTTCTTTCCCTTTCTTCTTTCTTAGTTTGTATCTTTCTTCGTTACATATTTTGCATTTCCTGAGGTCAACGTCGTCTTTTCAATACAACATGCAACCTTTCACACATGCATCTATCTTCTCGTATGGTAGACCGAAAGCGGACATCAATTTTTTTACTTTATAATGACTATCGCACATCAGATTATTGGGTGGCATGTGTCGTTTTGCAGCTTGTACAAGTGCTGTAAATGCAGCTTCCGTAAGGTTGAATTTTGATTTCAAAGTTATGTATTCGGCGGTTACTGAAAGTTTGGTTCCGCTTTTACATTCGTCCCACAACGGCCTCTTAGCAGAATCCAACAAATCATATATTTTTTTAGCTCCCGCAGTCGGTTCTTCTTCAACATTTTCGTCTTCATCGACAGCTTCAGTTGTAGGAAACATTGATTATGCTGCATCATCCACCATATTTTCTATCGGATTCGTCATCATATTACCGTCCTCTAAAACATCAGTATTAGGTGTAGGTTCAACAAGTTCTCCATGACGATCTCAGAAATAATAATCAGGCACGAAACCATATTGATACAAATGTACTTCAAATATATCCGGTTTTCAATACTTCAAATGTTGACACTCACTACACGGGCAACAAATTTCTATATTGTTTCGGTTATTAGATTTAGCAAATCTAATAAATTCGTGTACACCGTTGTAGAAATGTTGCTTTATTGATTCCTTCTTTCCAGTTCTGACTTCGTACATCGAAGTACGGTCAAGAAAATAATTGAACATTTTTCCTGACTTGAAAGTGTATGTTAGACAATTTAAATCATTAATTTTCAACCATTCTCCATTGTAAACAGTTCATCGTTGCAGAAAATTCAAAATATAAACTTCACTTTATTTTGGTATTTTGGTTTTCACTTCGGTGGTCAGTCATCCCACTTCCCATTACAAACACAATAATGTAACTACATTTTATAAATCATTTCAGATTAAACGGTTCAACAAAATTTCGGCAGCACTTCCCTTATGTTCTCTGTATCGTACACAAATGCATGTACACAGAGAACGTAAAGGAAGTGCTGTCGAAACTTTGTAAACGTTTAAAATGAAATGATTTATAATATGTAATTACTTTATTGTGTTTGTAACTTGTCCAATACAGGGACAAATCCGACAAATATTGTATCAAATGAATATAAATGTCTGTTCCGTTATAAAACGAACATCCATATAACGATCATATACAACACTTGCCAGGCGGGGCCACAGCCAATCTAAGAGATAAAAAATTTTGTTTAAATTTTATCAAACATTGTTGTTCTTTTCAAATTTTGACAATGTTTCAACTATTTATATTTTATTTCAAAAATTTGTGTATTTAAATTTTAGTTCAACATTCAATTAACAATTTTAGTTCAATATTCATTTCTTTATTTTTTTTACGACATAGATTTTATAATGTGACTATTTGTTATTGTTATACTCATTTCTTAATTTCTTTACTAAATCAATTTTAGTACAATATCGGTTTTTTTTAAAGTCATTTCCTAATATTTTTTTAAAAATTAGATATTTGCATAATTTTTAAAGTTCTCATATTCATTTTTTAATTTTTTTGTACAAACTTTATTTTGTACAATATATACAACTTTTTGCATTTTGGTCGTCCCTAGCCGTCGCTAGTCATCGCTAAAATTATTAAAATGACCGTCGCTAGCCGTCGCTCAATCAACATGATAAATAGAAGAATTATCAATGAATATAATTAGAAAATAACATATTCTAATTATCAAATAGATAATTAGAAAACAATAAAAATCTAATTATTAAATAAAAATTTGCCAATTTAAATTCACTTAACAACTTAAATTTGTAATTTATCAATTTCATAAACTATGAAATATTTTCATGTAAATTTATCAATAACCAAGTTAATCATTAATATACACTATTTTTTTTCACCTAACACAACTAACCATGCTAATCGTCAACACTAATTATCTACATCAACCATTTATCCAACTTCATGATAAACTAATTAATGTAATACCTAATTCAAGTTCATGATAATAAACTAATTAATCTACCAAATCAACGTACAACACTACTAATACCTAATTTAACAACACTACTAATACCTAATTTAACAACAAATCTCAATTTAACAACAAATCCTAATTGAATTAGGGTTTAAACTAAACCTAAAAATGTTAAATTTACATTCAAATGAGAGATTAGGAGCATACCTACACGAATTTGGGTGATTTGGAGGCGTTGAAAGGTGGAGCTGCGGCTGCGGTGACGGAGGGCCGCGGATTGGGGGAAGGAGATTGATTTTGGAAGAGGAAGATAGTGAATTTGCTGCTCTCGGCTTGAATCTGTATATTTCGTATAGCGACGGCTAGCGATAACCGTTTTTTTAGCCGTCGTCAGGCTCCGTCGCCATACGAAGCCTTTCTAACAGTGATGCTATTATTTCTGACACGAATAGCTGATGTAGCACGATCAATAGAAATTCAGAAGTTAGACCATTCGCAAGATAAGTCGTGCACAAGTCAACTGAGGGAATCATGTGAGATGGGTATACGAGTTAAAAGCCAACATTCAAGTCGTTTACGACTCAGGAGGGAAAAATTAAGTCGTCTCCGACTTAAGGAACCACGTGGGAAAAGAATCCGACCTAACCTGTTTTTAAGTCGAGTCCGACCTAAAGAAGTACGGCCTATGATTCTTGAAGGGATGAGTCGTTCACGGGTTAGTGGAAACATGAGTCGTTTCCGACTTAACAAAACTTGGAGGGATGAGCTACGGTTTAACAAGAAGAAGGAGAAGGTTCCAACTGATGAAGACTTGAGTCGGTGGAAAGGTTACGACCTAGTTGAGTCGTTCGGAATTGTCTCGCGTGAAGGGATAGGCCGCAGAGGACTTGAAAGCTTGAGTCGTTGGAAGAATGTTGAGTCGGTGAAGCCATGAGTCGTAAGTCGTGACATGATGTTGTAAACTGTTTGTGTTTGAGTCGTTTGCATTATGCTGAGTCGTAGGGAGTTGAGTCGCTTGCGTTGAGTCGGTGCCGACCTAGGAGTTGTACAGTTTGTGTTGTAGTGAGTCGTGAGTCGTGCCTTGCTTGAGTCGGTTGCGTATGAAGTGTTGTAACTGAAGTGTGTAGCGTCTGTTGAGTCGGCCACGACTTAGTTGAGTCGGGAGGTATGAGTCGGTCACGACTTAGGGACTGGGTCGAAAACTCTATAAATAGGGGCGTGTGTTGTACATTTAGGGGGTTGATTTTTGAATAAAATTCTCTTTTGTTAGCTTTGTGCTTTCATACCAATTGGTAGTTGAGTGTAATCTCCTATCTCCTCTTTCGGTTAATCGAGTGCGCTCGATTCAACGATCGTAGAAGCCGATTCACGGAATCTAGTGCGCTAGATCAACGTGCGAAGAATCGTAGATCTTGGAACACGGTATAGTGCGCTATCAACGTGTTTGAGATAGCTAGAGTTCGGTATCTTTGGATCAACGAACTTGGGCATTTTGGTATCTTCAACTCACCGATTGCTACATTTCATTGATTGAAGTTTGTTTGATTAATCCGCTGCGTCATTTATTGGTATCGGAGCCATACTTAGCCAATCATAGCTAAGTTGATTCTTGGAGCCAAGTTTTTGAAGTTTTTGAAGTTTGAAGGAGTTCATTGTGTTCCTGTTGAATTTGTAACAACATTAGAGTGTTTGATTCATTTCATTTTGGATCGAGGAGTTGGATATTGTTTGGATTTTGTCTTGGAGTTTTGCGCGCCAAGATTTGAAGTGTGGAGCCGTGTAGAAGCCATTGCCGATCTAAGAAGTTGGACCGAGGCAAGTCATAGCCGAGTCAAGGTTGAGCCGTGTTGAACCATTGCCGAGCTAAAGCCTTGCCGAGTTAAGTGTTGAACCGTAACTTGTTGAAACTTTGGAGATTTGTGTTTGAATTGTAGAAGTTTGTGAAGTTTTCAATCATGCCACCAAGGAGAGCTAATCGTCATCAAAACGTTGAAGCTTTGTATCGTAGAGAAGAAGCCGAGCTTATGGAACAACGTATTAATGAAAAGTTTGATGAAGGCATTGGAAAATTGGAGAAATTGATGAATGATTTGAATCAAAGGAGGAGATCACCAAACTCGAACCATGGAGGAAACCGAGTTTCACCATCGGTTACGGAAGCGAGGAGGGTATCACCACATTCTTGTAGAGATAGAAGAGAAACATCAATTTCATCGCGAAGAGATCATCATGACTATGCACATGAAGAGAGAAGAAGTCAACGTGAATTTGAACATGAAGCATATAGAGATGAAGAGAGACATAGTCAAAGAAGCATGCATGAGCGAAGGGATGATAATGGCGAGATCGATGTAGACGTACTTTTGATTTTGTTGAAGAAGGTGATAGAGCTAGTATTCATTATCGAGATCGAGACCAAGTTCGAAATTCTTATCGGGATGTTGAAGATGATCGTCGGTGGGAATCGGGTATGAAAATGGAAATTCCGGAGTTTAAAGGCGGAATGGTAGCAGAAGAATTTCTCGATTGGTTATCTAATGTGGAGGAAATCTTTGATTTCAAGGAGGTCCCGGAGAATCGAAGGGTGAAGTTGGTTGCTACTAGGTTGAGGGGGAGAGCTTTGGCATGGTGGCAGCAAACTAAACTTACAAGGGAGAGAATGGGGAAGTCAAAGATAGAATCATGGGATAAGATGAAGAAATTGATGAGATCTACTTTCTTACCTTATAATTACCAATCACTTATGTATCAGAGGTTGCAGAATCTGAGGCAAGGGACAAAGTCTGTTAGTGATTATGCTGATGAATTTTACCAACTCATTGCCAGGAATGATATTATGGAAACGGAAGAACAGCTAACTGCTAGATTCATTGGGGGATTGAGAATGCAGATCCAGGATATGGTTAATATGTTCGATCCTAGATCAGTTGCAGAGGCACATCAGAAAGCGTTAGCTTGGGAGAAACAAGGAAGACGTGGAGGTGGTGTGTTTACTAATTCCAATAATCAAGCAAGGGGTGTTGGTGGAAGTTCTAATGTTCCTAAACCTGTTTCAAAGCCAGTGGTGAAGGAGGCTGAGAAGGCGAAGGTTAGCAATGTTTTCAAATGTTATAATTGTCAGGAGTTGGGTCATAAGAGTAATGAATGTCCGAAGCCGAAGAAGAGAACCATGGTTGCAGAAGTTGAGGAGGATGATGGTGAGGAGGCAGAATGTTCAAATATACCTTATGTTGAGGAGGAAGAAGAATTGTTTGGAGATGAAGGATGTAATCTTATGATGAGGAGGTCATGTCTTACACCAAAGCAAGAGGAGGATTGTAGTTGGTTGAGAAGCAATATTTTTCAGTCGACATGCACTATTCTGGGGAAAGTTTGCAAGTTCGTTATTGATGCGGGAAGTTGTGATAATATTATTTCTACAGAGGCAGTGAGGAAATTGAACTTGAAGACTGAGAAGCATCCTAAACCGTACAAGTTAGCATGGTTAAGGAAGGGTGGTGAAGTGAAAGTGTGTCGAAGAGCTTGTGTTAATTTTTCTATTGGGAAGAAGTACAAAGATGAAATTTGGTGTGATGTTGTAGACATGGACGTGTGTCATCTGTTGTTGGGCAGACCGTGGCAATTCGATAGAGCAGTTCAACATGACGGTCGTGCCAATAGTTACAGTTTCATGTTCGAGGGTACGAAAATCACTTTGGTTCCTAAGAAGCAACAGCAGAAGGAGAGCAAGCTAGAAGAGATTGAAGAATTGAAAACTCTGTTGACTTTGAAGGAGTTTGTCAAGGAAGTCGAAGAAGAACCAGAAGTGTTTTTGTTGATTGGGAGAGAGAGTAGTGAAGAAGTTGAAATTCCAGAAGCAGCAAAGCCAATTTTGAAAGAATTTGAAGATGTCTTTCCAGAGGAGTTGCCTAAGGAGTTACCGCCACTTAGAGATATTCAACATCAAATTGATCTTGTTCCGGGAGCAGTGTTACCACATCGACCACATTACCGAATGAGTCCGAAGGAACATGAGGAGTTACGAAGGCAGGTGGAAGAATTGTTGGAACAGGGACGCGTTCAGGAAAGCTTGAGTCCTTGTGCCGTGCCAGCATTGTTAGTACCAAAGAAGGACGGAACTTGGAGGATGTGTACAGATAGTAGAGCTTTGAATAAGATCACTGTCCGATATAGGTTTCCTATGCCAAGGTTGGATGATTTGTTAGATCAATTGAGTGGGGCAACTATATTTTCAAAGATTGATTTGAAGAGTGGTTATCATCAAATTCGAATCAGACCTGGAGACGAATGGAAGACAGCTTTTAAGACGAGAGAAGGGTTATACGAATGGTTGGTCATGCCATTTGGTTTGTCAAATGCACCTAGTACATTCATGCGGGTGATGAATCAAATCTTTAGACCGTTCATTGGGAAGTTCGTTGTGGTTTATTTCGATGATATTCTGATATATAGCAGGAGTATGGAGGAGCATGTTCTACATTTGAGGGAAGTGTTGATTATTCTTCGTGAAGAACAATTTTATGCTGCTACGAAGAAATGTGTGTTTATGACGCACAGTGTTTTATTCCTGGGTTATGTTGTTTCAGGAAAGGGTATTCAAGTGGACCAGAGTAAAGTTGAAGCTATTAGAAATTGGCCACAGCCGAGAACTATCACTGAAGTTAGAAGTTTTCATGGATTGGCATCATTCTACCGAAGGTTCATTCCACATTTCAGTAGTGTGATGGCACCAGTTACCGATTGCATGAAAGGGAAACAGTTTGTATGGTCAGAAGAAGCGGGAGTTGCTTTTGAGAAGGTCAAGGAATTGTTGACGTCTGCACCAATTCTTGTTTTACCAAATTTTCAGTTATTGTTTGAATTGCATACTGATGCTTCGAAGGTTGGGATTGGAGGAGTTCTTAGTCAGAATGGGAAGCCAGTTGCTTATTTTAGCGAGAAACTGTCAGGGGAAAAGATGAGATACAGTACATATGACGTTAAATTCTATGCTGTTGTGCAAACGATTAAACATTGGAGACATTATCTATTTCAGAAGGAGTTTGTTCTGTACACTGATCATGAGGCGTTGAAGCATTTACAGGGGCAGGATAAAATTTCAGCGAGACATGCATCATGGATTGCATATTTACAGCAATTTACTTTTGTCGTTAAGCACAAATCAGGGGTGACAAATCGAGTAGCTGATGCTTTGAGTAGGAGGAGTCATTTATTAACGACAATGAAAGTTGAAGTGACGGGTTTTGAGATGTTGCCGGAGATGATTAATGAAGATCCTTACTTTGGGAAATATGTTGAGCAAGTGAAGGATGAGAGTACCGATGAATTTACGTTGGTTGATGGTTTTCTGTTTAAAGGGAATCGTTTGTGTATTCCAGACTGTAGCTTGAGGTTGAAAATTGTCAAAGAGTTACACGAAGAGGGGCATGTGGGCCGTGATCGTACTTCGAAATTGTTTTCACAGTCTTACTTTTGGCCGTCGATGAGAAAAGAGGTTGAAAGATTCGTGGAGAGATGCCATATTTGTCAGGTGTCAAAGGGAACAGCAACGAATGCAGGGTTGTATATGCCATTACCAGTACCATCTAAGCCATGGGTTGATATTAGCATGGATTTCGTTTTGGGTTTGCCTCGAACTCAAAGGGGAAATGATTCGATATTTGTTGTAGTGGACAGATTTTCGAAGATGGCACATTTTATTGCCTGCAAGAAGACAGCGGATGCAGTTCGAGTGGCACAATTATTCTTTAAGGAGGTATATCGATTGCATGGTTTACCAGAATCTATTGTTTCTGATCGAGATACTCGTTTTCTGAGTCATTTTTGGTTGAGTTTGTGGAAGATGGTGGGAACGAAGCTGAAATTTAGTAGTGCTTATCATCCACAAACTGATGGACAGACAGAAGTTGTTAACAGGTCATTGGGAAATTTGTTGCGATGTCTTGTACAGGATAATTTGAGAAGTTGGGACATGAAGTTATGCCAAGCTGAATTTGCACATAATCATG
Organism: Allium cepa; assembly: GCA_030765085.1. Lineage (NCBI taxonomy): Eukaryota > Viridiplantae > Streptophyta > Magnoliopsida > Asparagales > Amaryllidaceae > Allium > Allium cepa. The sequence goes on from CM060938.1 coordinate 564,186,526, forward strand.
CAGTGAATCGTAGCACGGGATTCAGTCCATTTCAGATTGTTTATTCAAATTTACCCAGGGGGCCGTTGGATTTAGCAGTAGTACCACAGTCGAAGGGAACAGTTAAACGGGCTGCTGATTTTGTTGATGAGTTGACTGAATGTCATAAAATCGTTCAGGAACGATTGGAGAAATCGAATGAGAAGTATAAGAAGTCTGCAGATTTGAAGAGACGAAATATTGAATTTAACGAAGGTGATTTGGTTTATGCTGTTTTAACCAAGGATCGTTTTCCAGTGGGCGCATATAATAAGTTGAAAGCCAGAAAAATTGGTCCTGTCGAAGTTGTGAAACGAATTAATGACAATGCTTATAAGTTGAAGCTGCCGGAGGATATTTACACTTCTGACGTATTCAATATTAAGCATCTGGTGCCATATTATGGAGATAAACATTTTGATGAAAAAGAATTTATAAATTCGAGGACGAATTTTTCTCAACCAGGGGAAGATGATGCAGCACGATCAATAGAAATTCAGAAGTTAGACCATTCGCAAGATAAGTCGTGCACAAGTCAACTGAGGGAATCATGTGAGATGGGTATACGAGTTAAAAGCCAACATTCAAGTCGTTTACGACTCAGGAGGGAAAAATTAAGTCGTCTCCGACTTAAGGAACCACGTGGGAAAAGAATCCGACCTAACCTGTTTTTAAGTCGAGTCCGACCTAAAGAAGTACGACCTATGATTCTTGAAGGGATGAGTCGTTCACGGGTTAGTGGAAACATGAGTCGTTTCCGACTTAACAAAACTTGGAGGGATGAGCTACGGTTTAACAAGAAGAAGGAGAAGGTTCCAACTGATGAAGACTTGAGTCGGTGGAAAGGTTACGACCTAGTTGAGTCGTTCGGAATTGTCTCGCGTGAAGGGATAGGCCGCAGAGGACTTGAAAGCTTGAGTCGTTGGAAGAATGTTGAGTCGGTGAAGCCATGAGTCGTAAGTCGTGACATGATGTTGTAAACTGTTTGTGTTTGAGTCGTTTGCATTATGCTGAGTCGTAGGGAGTTGAGTCGCTTGCGTTGAGTCGGTGCCGACCTAGGAGTTGTACAGTTTGTGTTGTAGTGAGTCGTGAGTCGTGCCTTGCTTGAGTCGGTTGCGTATGAAGTGTTGTAACTGAAGTGTGTAGCGTCTGTTGAGTCGGCCACGACTTAGTTGAGTCGGGAGGTATGAGTCGGTCACGACTTAGGGACTGGGTCGAAAACTCTATAAATAGGGGCGTGTGTTGTACATTTAGGGGGTTGATTTTTGAATAAAATTCTCTTTTGTTAGCTTTGTGCTTTCATACCAATTGGTAGTTGAGTGTAATCTCCTATCTCCTCTTTCGGTTAATCGAGTGCGCTCGATTCAACGATCGTAGAAGCCGATTCACGGAATCTAGTGCGCTAGATCAACGTGCGAAGAATCGTAGATCTTGGAACACGGTATAGTGCGCTATCAACGTGTTTGAGATAGCTAGAGTTCGGTATCTTTGGATCAACGAACTTGGGCATTTTGGTATCTTCAACTCACCGATTGCTACATTTCATTGATTGAAGTTTGTTTGATTAATCCGCTGCGTCAATAGCCCACTATTTCAGTCAATTAAACTCATGCAGTTATGTATGTAGGTAGTGTATTGTTCGTTGCACATAGGGAATAGCGCCAAGAACATTTGAAACTCACAGACCTAGGAAATATGTGCATATATCTTTAACAAATATCTGGGTATTTATGGATGAAGAAAAGTCAACGTCAAAAGATTCACATTTGTCAATCTCACTGACCCATGAGAACTGACAAAAATGTATTTATAGTTTAGCTGGGTGCAAATATGTAAGTGAAACACTTGATCCTTAGTGGTTTCAAATGCTAACAATTTAGATCTACAAACAAATAAAGATCTGACATCCTCAAAGCATCAAGTCATGTGTCTACGGTATATGTTTGGGAATAATTTAGTATTGCCTGCGCTCTAAATGATTATTGCTCCTACTACATTGATAGTATTTTACATTATGGTACAAAGAGGATTGTGTTTGAAAGAATGCTTTTTTCAACCAAAATGTAGTTAATCTAGCTTGACATCATTGTAAAATCGCATGCCTGCAATGCTAGTAGTTTTTTTTTTTCCAGTAAAACAAGCTTAAAACCATGCTGCAAATGAGGCTTAAACTTGAAGCTTGTATTTCATAAAGATTAAATGGAAATTAACTAAGTTTATGTAATCATATAATCTATTTGCAGCACAGGCTCAAACTTGAAACATCAATATCAGGATACAAACTATATATGTTTTTCAATACCGGATTATTAAATATTGATCTAAGACTATTTGAAACCCCAGCTTCTGTATAACAAGAATGGAGCATTTTAGGGTGAATGACTCAAATATAGATACAGATAGTGTGATATGCTTATAAAAAATTGAAGTATTTTTATGTACTACAATTTGATAATTTTATTAATTCATACATTATATGAAAATCTCACAGTACAAAAAATTTTGTAAACAGAAAAGGAAAACGATTTAGGTTAAAAATTATAATGTAAAAATGAATAAATACTTGATATTTTCAGTTTTTCAATGTATTTTGTAGTCTATAGGTTCTCCATGCATTGGTTATGTCTAGTCAATGTTGACATTTTTATGCATAGGATTAGGTAAAGTTTATTGGTGGTTAGCTTCTTCATGTTTTATCAAACATAGATTTTGTATGAAAGGTTGAGTTTCTTAAAATTCATATCTTCAAAATTTCTTATTACTATCACTCAAGGAAAACTATCGAGTACCACTTTTAACTCAAATAAAATCTAGATGAATCCCAATGGAGTTTTTGTGTGTGTGTATGTATATATAATGCAGGGATACTTTGACTCTGGAGAATTCCACCTGTCGCACTCAGTATAGGTTCATCCACAAGCATGTATTGGGGTTCAGTTTGAAACTAAGTTTTAGAAACTCAGTATGAAACTCAGTTTTGAATACCGAGCCTTCAAACTCAGTTTTGAATACCGAGTTTCCAAAAACTCAGTTTGACTCTAGGTTGAGTATTTGTAAACTTAGTTTTAAACTGAGTTGTTGAATTTTTAAGAGACTCTATGCTTTTCAGTACAACTTCAATTTTTATTTAATTGTAATTAAAAGTGGTTGTACTGTATTAATTAAAACATACACATTTGATTAAATGTGCATTTAATGCTTTAATATCGGTAACATTAAAAAACAATGAAGGTTTTGACATTAGGCATAATTTTTGCCTCATCATATAATAACTAGTGCGAACCCGTGCTTGCATACAGATCGCACTCAACCTCTTATCATCATAACATGTTTAAATGATTTATATGGTTCATTGATTAAGAAATAATGATCTTTTTTATCAATTTTCAAATAAGTTTGCATTCTGTCTAAAACTTGTGTATGAATCTTTGAAAACAGTAACGCAGATAGTACTGATGCATGATAAACAATTGCAAAATATCGAGCAAAAATGATTTCAAAAATAAAATTTCCACACAATATACATATAAATTATACACATGTAAATTTATTGTATGCATCAGCTGTCGCTTCATGCATCGGCTGTATTATATGTAACTTCATTTGGTGGGATACCTGTATCAACCATTTCCTTTAATACTTGATGTCGTTGATTCCATTTGTTGCTTCGGTAATAACTATCTATAAGAGCAGTGCAAGTAACAACATTTGGTTTACACTTGACCATTGATCCAAAAATGCCAGAAGCAACATTGACATGATTCATGAGAATGCAAGTGTTGATGATGATCTCATAACTGACTATGTCTAGAAACACATTATGCAGCATCATATTATTGTAGAATGATAAGATTAGAGGACAAAGAGATTTATTTCTGTTTTGAACGATTCTTGTGAAAAATATGCTAAATCTAAACATACGTATTTTATGTCTGAAGTGTTGGAACTAACAACCACTATTCAACAATATTTATTTTAATGTGAAGAATATCATTGTATTTCTTTTACAGTCAAAGCAAATTCAATATAATAAGAAAATGCTTTTAAGCTTTCTGGTTCCATTTCTAATTCCATCTAACATTGTTGCTGTATTTTGGTAATGTTAGATTTCACCAGACTTGACTGCAATTTGTGAAAGTAAAATCAGAGGCTGGAAATTTTCAAAACAATCAACGCCATAGATTAGTTAAAAGAAATAAAGTCAAACAGATTTAATAACTTTAATAATATGAATAATCCGAAAAACTATGATTTTAAAAAATTTATTTTAGCTATCAACAATGGATATCTTTGGAAAGCATATTAAATTTGAGATTTAATAGTGAAATCGATTCTTAAATTCAATTAATGTAGAAAAAGTTATCATATTTCAAAGTTTGGAATAGAAAGAAATTAAAATCGCGACTCTTCATTTTCCAAAATATGAAGGAGGCCTGTGCGCTCTTGAAATATAACTCAATAATAATAGTATAGTATAGATATGTAAATTCACAGTTATTAAAAAAATGTTCTTGTGAAATGGAGTAGTAACATTGTTATACTACCGAAAAACTAAAGTATTTTGGGAAGTGAATTCAATCAGCAGTACTAAATCAAAACAAACAAAACAACACGTGAAGTAAATTTAATTAATGAAAGTTTATTAACAATTGAAGAGTATATTTTGGGAAGTTATTAATGGAATTTTATTAGCAATTGAAGTAAATACTAATGGCCTCGAATATCAAAACTAAAGCAGACAAGAATTAACAATTCATTTATTTTTAGCTCTTCTATTCTTCGTGCTTTTATTGCAGTCATATTGCTACAATAATAATCGGTCTACTAGTCACTGAAATTCTCCACTAACATTCTTTTGATCCCAAAGGCTTTGAACTATTTTATCCTATGAACTTTCGTTAATATTTGTAAGCATGTTATTCATACTGCTTGTCCACAAATTCTTTCTTTTTCTCAGCAAAGGGATGCTCTACATTTTCAGTATTCGTCGGTGATTCATTATCGAGTGTACTTTGAAAGGTTTTATGAAATTTAAAGATGATAACTGCAGAATTGAGGAGAAAGGAATAATACTTTGTATTGAATGATTGTGTAATGGGTATTCTGAGTACACGGCAATGTATATTAGTATAATTGGGTTATGGGCTTTATAAGACACAGCCCAACCCATTACAATAATAAGACTAAATGCTATATTACAGTATCCAGAGTCTTGTTTCCTTCATTACTCCCCCGCAAGCCCTAGTTCCCTTAGGATTTGAAGTGACGAAGGAATTAGCCAGTCAATAGTAAACGAATTAGGCGATCTTCATTGCTGGCATAGAAAATAACAGAAAGTTGAAGAAGAAGCAGCTAGGAAGCACTGATGTCATCATCATGTAGCGATGTCTAAATCAGGAGGAATAGTTGATAGATCTTGAGAAAGGCTTAGTCTTTTGTGCTGCGATAACTTCATTTTCCTTCAGATTGACAGATCTTGAGAAAGGCACGGTCTTTCGTGCTGTGATGACTTCATTTCCTTCTTCAGATTCGAATTAATCTTAGCAGTAGGTAAGCTAGGTATGAAGGTATGATTTTTTATTTCTGCTACTTCTGTTTACTTTCAGTTGATCTCTGAATCGAATAAAGTTCGGTTTGGAGAGTGGTTTCGTGAGTATGTCAGCAATTTGATGTATAGATGGTAAATGATTAACATTCAGTTTTCCACAGTTAACTCGATCACGAAAAAAGTATAAATCCAATTCCATGTGTTTGGTACGAGAGTGTAAGATAGGATTTGCAGATGATGAACTGTACTCAAGTTGTCACACCATACAGTTGGTTTGTTTTCTAACTTGACTTGTACTTCAGATAATAGTGATTCAATCCACATAATTTCTGACACAGCATTGGCTAACTCCTATACTCGGCCTCGCTACTAGATCTAGCAACTGTAGTTTGTTTCTTTGAACACCAGGAAACAGGATTTTTTCCAAGAAATATACAGTAACCACTTGTAGATCTTCTGTCGTCAGGGTCATTAGCCCAGTCTGAGTCAGCATAACCAGTTATGTTTAGTGTTTTACTTGCTTGCATATTTAATCCAAGGTCTATTGTGCCCTTTAGGTATCTCAGTATCCTTTTGACGAGTTTCCAATGATCAGTAGTAGGTTTTTGCCTAAATTGGCTTGCGTTGTTAACACTGAATGCTATTTCTGGCCTTGTGACTGTTTCATATTGTAGTGAGCCAACTATACTTCTGTACTGTTTATCATTGAGTATTGCTTCACCTTGATGTTTAGATATTTGAACATTACTGACCATGGGAGTAGATATTGAGTTTGCTTTATCCATTTTTGCTCTGCATAGAATTTCAGTGATATATTTCTTCTGGCATAAGTGAATGGAATTATCTGGAAGCTTTGTAACTTCTATGCCCAAAAAATAGTTCAGGTAGCCAAGATCTTTAATAGAGAACTCTTGACCTAGCTGGTTGATTAACTTGTTAACTTCAGTTTCATTGCTACCTGTAACAATGAAGTAATCAACATAAATCAGCACATATATTGTAATATTGTTATTGAATTTGGTAAATAATGATATGTCGGATTTTGCTGAGTTGTATCCCGGTTTGACAAGTGCGGCTTTTAGCTTTTCAAACCACACTCTTGGTGCTTGTTTCAGCCCATACAGTGATTTATTTAATCTGCACACAAGTCCTTTGTTTTCCTCTTTAATGAAGCCATGTGGTTGTTCCATGAAGACTTCTTCCTGTAAAATGCCATTTAAAAAAGCATTAGTAACATCAAGTTGTTTGATGGTCCAATTCTTGTATAAGGCAATAGTAATGACTACTCTAATAGTGGTAGGTTTCACAACAGGTGAAAATGTTTCTTTAAAATCAAATCCTCCCTGTTGTGAATAGCCTTTTGCGACTAATCTTGCCTTATACTTAGATATTGTACCATCTGCATTTCTCTTTAATTTAAAAGTCCATTTGCACCCAACAACATTTTTGTCTTTGGGTGTTGGAACCAATTTCCACGTATTATTCTTAATTAAAGCATCATATTCCTCTGCAATGGCAGATTTCTAGTTTCCATTTTCTAAAGCCTGAAGGTAGTTGCATGTTTCTTCAGTATTTAAATTGGCACTGTAGACTTTTGGCTTGAAAATTCCAGTTTTTGATCTTGTCACCATGTGGTGTCTTGTAGCAGTCTTATCCTGCTGTTGATTCATATTTTTGTCATGCTGTTGCTTGCTTTGATTTTCTGATTGTTGAGATAATTCATAGGATTGCATGCTAACTCTTTGTTGAGATGGATGATCAGGTGTACAGATTGTGCCATCCTGTTCTTGACCTGGTCTGGTGCTGGACTGACTGGTGCCAGACATAGTGAGTTGAGGACCAGTGATGTCATTGTGGGCTTGATCAGTGTTGGACTTGGCATATTGTTCTGATACAACTGGTACAGCAGGTATAGAATCTTTTGGGTTGTACATCTTTTTGGTTGTTTTGACCTCTGCTTCTTTGAATGGAAATATTTTTTCATTGAAAACAACATGCCTTGAGATGAATATTTTTCCATTTTTGTCTAAGCATTTGTACCCCTTTTGGTTTGTAGTATATCCCATAAATGTACATGGGGATGATCTATAGTTTAGTTTGTGCTTATTATAAGGTCTGAGATATGGAAAGCACAGACAGCCAAATACTTTTAGATGTAGAAAATCTGGCTTTACATTGAATAATGTTTCCAGTGGACTTTTCATCTTTAGTACCTTAGTGGGTAATCTATTTATTAGAAATACTGAAGTTGAAAAGGAATCTGGCCAAAAATTTTGAGGCATTGATGATTGAGCCATCAAAGTCAATCCAGTTTCTACAATTTGTCTATGCCTTCTTTCAATTATCCCATTTTGTTCAGAGGTGTGTGGACATGTGATTCTCTGAATAATCCCTTTATTTTTAAAATATGTTTTTAGTGGTAGGAACTCTGATCCACCATCAGACTGAAACACTTTAATTGTATGGTTTGTTTGCCTTTCAGCGGTATTTATAAATTGTATAACAGCATTATATGTTTCAGATTTAGCTTTTAAAAAATATATCCATACATATTTGGAATAAGCATCAATAAAGGATATATAGTACATGTAACCATAGTCTACACATATTGGTGCTGGTCCCCACAGATCAGTGGCAACCATTTCCAGTGGATTATTATATATAGTTTTAGATTCTGTAAAAGGTAATTTGTGACTTTTACCCATTTGACAATATGTGCAGATATATGGTAAAGTACAATCACTAGAAGAGATGACATTGTTATTCAACACATATTTCACAATTTTTACATTGGGATGACCAAGCTTGCTATGCCATAAATCAAACATTCTACAGTTTTCAGTCTTCCTATTTTCAGCACTATTACACCACATTCTTTCATTTTCACAGTATCTTGTCTTAGCCAAACAAAATTTGTATAGGCCTTTATGGTTTTTATCCTGCAGAAGATTTTCTTTGGTTAGAATATCTTTGACAACACAGTGTTCAGGATAAAATTCAAAGTATACTTTATTGTCCTTAGCAAATTGTGACACACTTAGTAGATTTCTTTTAATTAGAGGAGCTCTAAGAAGGTTATTCAGGTATAGTTTTCTTTTTCTTGATATAACAGACCTACCAGTGTGTGTAATAGCAATAGGGTTACCATTACCCATATGAATAGAGTTCATACCTTTGTACTCCTTCCCACCAAGATTGAGATTATTCATATTATTTGTGATGTGATTGGTAGCTCCTGAGTCTGGGTACCAATAGTCTTCACTTGCCGATTCAGTGTTTTCTGATTCATTTCTGATTATTATTTGATTTTCTGAATTTTGCTGAATTTGAGCCATGTTTGCACTTGGATTTGAATTCCTTTGATTGCTAGAGCCTTGACCTGGCACATAGTTCAGGTTCAACCCGAAGTAACATTTAACAGCAGTGTGACCAATTTTTTCACAAATTTGACATTTTGGTTTGTAATTGTTGTTGAATTTTCCTCTGCCTCTTCCTCTGTTAGAGGTTCCACCCCTTTGTATATTTTGAACACCTCTGTTACTGCTTTGTATGTTTTGACCACCTTTGTTTCTGCCTCTGTAATTAGCAGCATAATTTGCAGAGATGTCTGATTCTGGTAATTTCTTTATGTCTAATCTTGTTTCATGAGATAGTAAGATAGAATGAATGTCTTCAATGGATGGTAAATCTTTTTGTGATGTGAGAACAGCAACAACAGACTCATATTCTTCATTTAAACCATTAAGAATTGCCATGACATGCTCAGAGATAGACACTTTGTGGTTAGCTGCTTCCAAGCAGTCACATATTGACTTGATCTTGAATAGGTATTCTCTCATGTTCATGTTGTCCTTTTTATCAAGTGTAATTGCCTTTTATATGATGAAATCTTGGCAGCAGATTGAGAATTAAAAACCCTTTCAACAGTTGACCAAATTTCAAATGCACTTTTACACCCTGTTACATGAGATAGTAGCTCTGCAGTAATAGAGGATATTAACCATGAGAAAATTAGTCTATCTTGTCTGTGATACCTTGTGTACTCATCATTACTTATAGTTTTTCCTTCTTGATTTGTGATGCAAATAGGGGGAATTTGATTGGTGCCAAGAATATGTCCCTCGAGCCCATATCCTTCTAATGCAGTTTCAACTTATAGTTTCCAAAGTAGATAGTTACCTTCAGCAAGATGAATATTGACTAATTGACTTTGTGGGTTAATTCCAGATTTGAGGAGGCTTTCAGTGGCGGTAATGGCTTGCTGAGGGTTGATGGCACTGGTGGCAGTGGCTGATGTGTCTTCTTGAGCCATATGGTTGCAAGAATGGACAGCAAACTGAGGGAAATCACAAAAGAACTTCAAGAAATGAAAGATCTTACCAAGAATTTGAACTTCTTGCTAAGATTTTGATGATTTGATATCTTTCTTTCCTGTTTGAAAACGAATCTTGAGAAGCTGCAACCGAACTGGTGTTCTTGGTACGGCACTTCTCGATTTTGACTGAACTGACACTGGATTTGGTACTTTTCCTTACTGCTTGAATGTAAGTTTGAGAAGTTGCAACTGAACTTGAGTTCTTGGTAAGGCACTCTCAATTTAATTCAGATATTATCCTTAAATGAGAAGAACTTTGTTCTTTGATAAGGATTTAAACCCAAATGATGAAGATTCCTCTGATGGGTTTAATTGCTTTAAAAAACAATCTTGCTGTAAAGCAATATGGCTCCGATACCATGAAAGGTTTTATGAAATTTGAAGATGATAACTGCAGAATTGAGGAGAAAGGAATAATACTTTGTATTGAATGATTGTGTAATGGGTATTCTGAGTACACGACAATATATATTAGTATAATTGGGTTATGGGCTTTATAAGACACAGCCCAGCCCATTACAATAATAAGACTAAATGTTATATTACAGTATCCAGAGTCTTGTTTCCTTCATTATACATATATTTGTTTGATCAGCAAAATCTACCATGAATAATAAACGTAAACAATGTTTCATCCCCGATCAAAATGGATAAATATAGTAGAAGAATTGAAGAGCTAAAAATTCTTGTCTGCTTAATAAGTTATAAAATTCTTCATGCATTAAAAATTTATGGAACCAATTTATGTGTTATAAAATTCGTGCTTAATAAGTTTTCACAAGTTCAGCCTGATCTGGACTCTAGTGGGAAGTGGAAAAAAGCATAGGTCAGAAATTAAATACACACATGAATAATTTAAGGTTTAGTCCATGCACGAATATAGTGGCGTTTCTATTGGAAAATTTTTGATAAGTTATTTTGATGAACTTATTAAATTAGAATGAACTTTGTGTACATGAAATTAGAACAAAATTATTAGATGGAGAGTGTATTTGTAAGCAATGGTAAGAAAAGCATTTATCAACATTTTTATTACCTTAATAACCAATGCTAAGATGTACCACATCTCTACTACTAATAATGACAATTCAGCGTACTAATTCATCGGTGTCTTTTTGAAATTCCCAAAGTACCTTTTTGCATCTCGCTGGATAAAACCTAAATCCATTCCATCGCCTTCGCACCTCCAAAAACATAAACTAGGGTTATTTCACATTTCTACGACTAAAAATTCTGCTTCCTCTCCATCTTCAACTATTGATTATCGATTTTCAACTGATTGTCAACTAAGGTTTGTTCGTTAACCTGCGAAACTCTTTTGTTTGTTGATTTCAGTTGCTAATTGCGACCTTATGCCTAATCTGAAATTCCTTCGTCTGCTACGATTCCTCAATTTCGCTAACCGCTAATCGATTATGCAGGTGTTAGTTTCACATCGGACTTCGATCACGGCTTAGGCATTTTTAACATTTTGCCCTTATAAACATTGTTGTAAATTAAACTACATCCTAAATTGTATCGAACAATTATGTAAAAAATTTGTGTGTTTTGCTTTTACTACATATTCAATTTTGGATTATCTTTGGCTTCTGCCAAATGACTTTGGATAAATGATTTTTTCTTTTGTCTATAGTCAATACAATAGAAATTAAATAAAGTATAACTAATAATTCAGTTTTATAATGGGAAATGAATCATGTACATATATACTATAAGTTGTTAAATCAACTATTATGACGTGTTTCTAAATATCAAATCTGTGGTTATCACACAAAAATAGCCAACCAAATTTAGGATATGGACTTTGATAGATTTTTAATAGGCTTTTGATAGTTTCCTTTGGAAGTACAAAACAATTTCTATTTTACAGATGAATTTTATTTTTACAGTGTCACCACCGTTGTCATTTTGGATATTGTATGTGTTGCATTTCTTCAGTTTTACACCATAAAGCGCTTTGTCCATTTATGTTCTGTAACGACCAGGAATTTTCTTCATTTTTACACCATAAAACGCTTTGTCCATTTATGTTTTGTAACGAACCGGAATTTTCGATCCCGAAAATTCCAGATAGTTAGAGAAAAGAAGAAAAGAGATAGAGAATGAAACAGAAGGCAAGTCACAGAATCTCACATTCACAGCGGATAAAACATAATATCAAATAATAACAGTTACACAAAAGAAAACTGTATCTGTTAATTTACATCAATACATCAGAGTTACAACATTTACACAAAACACTGGACATTAATAATCAACATGTCCCAGATAAATTACACTATATCACAGCGGAATACACTTCATACATTCCTGCCATCTAGCTCGCCTCCTGAGCTCCAGAACGTCCTTACCTGAAAATATGTAATACTCGGTCAGACCTGCACATTACATGAAACTAACACCCGGGTCAGACTGGAAACCAGCGTGAGTAAACCCATCTAACAAGCAATACTAATACATAAGACCTTTTAAAAACTCGGGAAACTCGTATCTTATTACGAGTTCTTATAGCCAATCATTTATCACACAATATGTTTCAGGTTAAATGTCCATGTTACTCATTTCATTCCATTCCAGCCTGTTAATTTCACACATTCAATTTATAAGGAATTTCAGTTTACTAATCGAAATGGTTTCGAGTATTTACAAATACCCGACTCCGGTCTCTTCAAATCCAATGACGTTTCTAATCTAAGTTGTTCAAGTGAAATACAATTCAACTTTGAATACAGGATGTCACTTTTTACACAGCAATTCATCATCGAAATATAACCACATTATCACTGTCGACTCAAACATATCATATCACAAAACATTTCATATCAAAGATATCAACTAATTCAAGGTATTTATTATCATTCAATCAATCATATGCAAAATTGATCATTTCCTAATTAATCTAATTAATCTCCAATTAAATTAATTACTAACGTTAATCACTTATATTACCTTTACCTAACATTAATTAATTACAAACCAATTAATTAGTCATTTTTAATTTTCCATCTTAATTAATCACCTTTGATTAATTATCCTTTAATTACAATAAGTAATTAATTCATAATTAATTACACAAATTAATTAGCCTTCGCCCATCACACTCTTTTAATTACTCTTATAAAGTAATTATCAATGATTTATTATATTTATCCTTAATTAATTACTTAATTTTTTTTTTAAAAGAATGAATATATTAACCAACACCAAAAGCTGTCAACAAGCCTGACAGGTAACCAGAAAACCAAAAAGAGAAATACCAAACCGATGAAGCAAATAAATAAGACAAAGCAATAACAAAAGACCAAAATAAACAACAGAAGCTGGCGAGCAGTAGAGGTATACGACCGCAATCCAAAGAACAGTAAATGCGAAAGCCGATAAAGAGAACCGAAATTCCTCCAACCAAGCTCCAAACTAAAGGAGGAATGATTAGCCCTTTCCAAACCAGAAAAACCAGATCCTGAAACCAATAGCCACAAAATTATGGATAAAAAGGGGGGTGACGGGTGAACAGGAGACGAGATAGCCAGAGCCACCAGTCTCGGGATCGGGATTCGTCCTATTCCCGCTCTACAGGAAGACTGAGAACAGGAAATAGATAACAGGTCCACAAGGCGACCAGAACGAGCATTAACCGCTCCTTTGAAAGGTCTGCCACGAAACGCCAAGAAAACATCATTTCTAACCCGTCGAATAATGGAGAAGGGATCCATAGGAGTCTCCTCGAAAATTGCCTTATTCCGCGCACACCAGATGTGCCAGCAAATCAGACAGGGAATCAAGCGAGAGATGATAGATCGAAGAGATTTGCCAGAGCAACCAATCCACCAAGTTCTCAGTAAATCATTCGGCGAGGTGGTGGTACCACGGACACCCAATAAATTACCGAAGTAATTCCAGCAGGATCTGGCAGAGCAACCAGAAAAAAGCAAATGATCCACCGATTCTGTTTCCCCATTGCCGCAGCATCTACAACGGGATACAAAAGTAATGCCAATCTGCTGAAGGTTCTCATCAACCGGCAACCCTTTATGAAGGGTTCGCCACATGAAAAGAGTCACTTTAGGGGGGATTCTAACGTCCCAAATGAAAGAGAAAATGGGAAGAGCTGGAGCGGGATTACGAGCAGAGTTTCAGGCCTTAAGAATAGAAAACAGACCGCCATCCCATCCGGATTGACCTCCATGAGAATCAGAGAACAATTTGACCGATTGCATATGCTTCTAGCCTCATTGGCGAATGATGGAGATCCGGAATAGCCAACAGACGCCAGTCTCTGGTATTTGGCATGAAGGAACGTCGCTCATAAGGAGTCGTTTGTCCCAAACCTGTACCACAACTTGCAAGCGAAAGCCAAACAAATGTCCTTAGGGTTTCGCAAACCAAGACCACCCTCGATCTTTGACGGCAGATTACGTCCCAAGACACCCAGTGATGGCGGTGGTTGTCAACCTTTGATCCCCAGAAGAATGCAGAAGCCAAAGATTGGAACGACCGAAAGAAGGAAGAAGTAGGGGTCATACGGCGAAGATATGAGTGCCCATAGAACCTAATACCGATTTGATGAGAACCAATCTTCCTGCTTGAGATAGAAGAGACGCATTCCAATGGAAAATCTTTCTCCTAAATTTGTCCCTCAGAGGATCGAAAAGGGCGTTAAGTTTCTTTCCTCCATAGAGAACAATACCCAAATAAGGGAGAGGAAGGGAAGCTTCCCTGAAACCGGTAAAAGATTCGACCCAAAAAACCCTCGTAGGGTCCATGTCCTTCGCGTGGACGAAACAACTCTTCGAAGAGTTGACCAGTTGGCCCGAACACCTCTCGTACAGATGAATGAACCGAATAAGCCGGCGAACAGAAGTCCGATTTCCGTTGGAGAAAATGACAATGTCGTCCACGAAGGATAGAGATGAGACGAGCGGACACCCTCTCGGGAGTCCAAAACGGTGGATTTGGCCATACATCGTTAAGGTGTGAATGCCTCGAATGAAAGCCTCGGCCGCAATCACAGAAAGAGAAGGAGATAGAGGATCACCTTGACGAAGACCTCTACCCGCCTTGAAAAAACCATTGGCCGATCCATTAATGAGAACAGAGAACCAACAGTTGGATATGAACCTCCACACCAAATCGATAAGGGTTTCAGAAAACCCGAAGGCACGAAGAACCTTGATGATGAAAAACCACGACATACGATCGTATGCCTTTTCCATATCAAGTTTGAAAACAATATTAGAACCCCTGACCTTCCTGTCAATCTGAGAAACCAGTTCCTGGGCTAAAAGGACGTTATCAGTGATTAAACGACCTTTTACAAAACCCGCCTGAGAGGAGGAGATAATTCGATCAAGGTACGGAGCCAAACGATTGGCCAGTATCTTAGAAATCACTTTGTTAGAGAAATTACACAGGCTGATCGGACGAAATTCCGTGCAAGCCCGAGGATTATCACACTTGGGAATGAGGACCAAGTTAGTGGAAGACCAACTAACAGGAAGAATACACCCGGAAAAGAATTGTTGAATTGCCAGACAGAAATCTGTTTGGATGATATGCCAAACACTTCGAAAGAAGGATCCATTGAAGCCATCCGGCCCACTGGCACTATCCTTGCTAAGAGCAAAGACACAGGCATGAATCTCATCCGAAGAAGGCGGATAAGCAAAAGCGTCACTTCCCTCCGAAGGAATCAGCCGAGGAATGAATGACAGGAGGTCCAAATCCGGAACAGACACAGAGGGAGAACCCAGGTAGGTTTGGAAATGAGACACAATAACCTCTCTGACTTCAGAAGGAGTCGAAGCCACAGAGTGATCCGATCTCAAAATCTCACGAATAGAAAGCAAGTTGGCTTTCTTACGAATAGATGAATGAAAAATTTTGAAATTCGTATCACCTTCGACCACCCATTTGATCCTCGCCTTTTGGCGAAGGTAGGAGTTTTCAATACGAAGTTCCAAAGAGAAAGCCAATTGAGCAGACGCCCATCTCTCCTTGTTTTCGGCAGAGGGATTCTCGTCGAACAAAGATTCGGCAAGGATCAGGGACTCTTCTGCCGCTCGAACACGGTCGAAAATGTTCCTGAAAACAAGGGAATTCCACGTCTTGAGGCAGGCCTTCAGACGTTTCAGTTTTTGAGAGAAAGCCCTTATAGGAGCAGCAGCGATAGGAG
This sequence comes from Allium cepa, assembly GCA_030765085.1. Classification (NCBI taxonomy): domain Eukaryota; kingdom Viridiplantae; phylum Streptophyta; class Magnoliopsida; order Asparagales; family Amaryllidaceae; genus Allium; species Allium cepa. The sequence goes on from CM060938.1 coordinate 564,202,639, forward strand.
AGGTCCACGATTCCTCCACCACCTGGAGAAAAGTATGGTGAGAACTCCACATACTTAGGAAGCGGAAAGAAGAAGGACCCGTCAAAGAACGCGAAGCGCACCGCAAAACCAGAGGCGCATGATCAGAACAAGAACGATGAAGATGAGAAGTAGAGAAGGAAAATGGGAGGTTAAACCATTCAGCAGACCCAAAAATCCTATCTAACCGGGATAGGATCCGATTCGGACCCTCCTGATTGTTAGACCAAGTATAAGCAGAGCCCACGAAAGGGATTTCTGATAACCCGGAGCTCACAATAAAAGAATTGAAGTCAGAAACCGAGTGCCAATTGACGGCCACCCCCCCCCCCTAATTTTTCAGCCTGACTAGCGACAACATTGAAATCACCACCCACCATAGAGTACGAGAACCCCATGTCAGCAAGGGACAGAATGTCATCCCAAAGAGATAATCTCTCTAACCGATCACACTTGGCGTACACCGCCGAGAAAAGGAACGGTTGAGGGAAGATGGGAGAAGTACACATAACAGAGATAAGCTGGGACGAGTCGAAAACAGGGCGAACAACGCAGTCTTTGGACCAAAGAATCCAGATCTTACCCGAAACATTTGTCAAGGCACCGCCAAAACCTAGCGACAGCACCGCCTTGGTACCCTCTCCAGGATCCAAAAATGGTTCTAATAGAGCCACCAAGCTAATGGAATGCTTACGGACAATTCGCTTTAGCCTAGCTGAAGAAGCATCATTGCCAATACCACGAATGTTCCAGAAGAGAAAGTTCGACATGAATGCAGATTCAACGGAGAGGAAGAGAACAAGCCAAGAAAATCAGAACAGACGCAACTCAGATACGGTACAATGAACAAAGAGCAGACCTATCGATCTGCTCAGTCGTCGCTATAGAGCGAGTGCGGATAGTGCGAGGAATGGCGGATAAGCCTCTCGATCTGCGTCGAGAGGACCGATGCAGATGCGCAACCGCGATCCGAGGCTCGGACTCCGCATATGCTCCTAACCGCTCCAGCGTACCTGACTACCTAGAAGAGGACTTGGAGGGAGCTGAGTTCTTAGTTAGACGAGATAGACGATCATTAATTATCGCAATCTCCTCTACACTAAGCATCGGAATGGTGATCGATAAGGCACAAGAAGAAGAAGGAAGAGAGCAAAGGAAGAGCAACAATCAGGCGAAGGAACAGGAGAAACCGGATCAATCAGAGGAAAGCGAAGGTATGTAGGGCTGCTGATAATACGCATCCCACGATGCTGTAGGAACCTAACCCATGCCGTATTGTCACTAGTGAGACAGCCCCACGAGACAGGTGAGGTTCGCAAGGTGGCCCTAGAAGAGAGATCACCCGACCGGATCGCAAATGACTGGCAATGTTCCCGGCTGCCCGCATAGTGGATCGAATCGGGTGATTAATTATTAAAACTCAAATCATTAAAACTTTAATTTTTAAGGTAAACCATCATCTTTAATAATAACATAATTATCATTAACATTTAAATATATTTTAAAACATTCCACTTTTTAAATTAAAGTTTTAAATTCATTTCTAATTTAAGATTTTGAAATAACTTACAATTTAACTTAACAAAATTTAAGTTAAACAATATACAAAACTCTTAATCAAATGTTAAAAGAACATTTTTTTACATAATACTTTAAAATTAGATTTAATTTAAATTTAAACTTAAACTTGTTTTATAAAACTTCCAAAAATTCTGTATTTTAAAAACCTATTCGGGTTCAACCCGAGTCTCTCCCGAGACATACCCCGGGAAAAACATCGTCTTCCATTATTTGCAAAAAAACTTTGCTAAATTTTAAAATTTTGAAAACAAACTTTACACTCATGAAACAGTCGAGTATTAACTCGAATCTTCCTTCCCAAATACCCGACGGAATCTTCAAGTCGACTACGATCACAAACCACTGACATACCCAACGTCGCCGTGCACGTGCACCGACGCTTCACTTCGCCGTGACCCTCGCCGATACCTTCCACATGTCGACAATGAACACTAAAATTGATTCCGACCATCGATTGATCACCACGAACCCCAAATCGAATTCGAGGAAATTCAAGCAACCTGGAATAAGAAACTCCCAACAAATTCGTCTCATACAAACGACGCCGACCACCAGAGCTTCCCAAACTCTGGCCACACCTCGCTGACCCTCCACACCACAATTTTCCAGAATCCCGTGCAGCTCGATTAACCAGAGCTGCCACCGTGACCATGCTTCCGACCCTGACAAAAACTAGGGTTTAAAACCCAATCGACCTACCGCCGACGCTATGGCCCATGATCGCCACTTCCACCATTTTTCTTGGCATCCCAAATTACCACGCAAGCTCTGACAAAAACCTCGATGACCAAGTGTTCGTCGATCACCAGAAACAACCAAAAATCAAAATCTGATCATCTATGAACTGCACCATCAATACTCCACTAAAAATTGAGATTTTTTTAAAAATCCTATTCGAACAGAGGATTCAGGCTATATACTTGAATTTACATATCATTGCACTTGATTTCAACCCATTTCTAAATTTCCACTATTATTTTCCAATTTCCAGTAAATTTCCAACTTAATTCATATAATTAAAATTTTAAAAACTTAATTATGTTTAAACAATCATATTATGTTTGGAACTCAATTCCAAACAATGATCAGATAAGGTGATTTTGAATTTTTTTGGTTTTTGTTTTAAACTCAAAACTTAGAAAACAGAGAAGAACAAGCATCCAAACATGCACAGATCAAATACAATCATATATTTAGAGATTCATACTTATATATACACATGCAAAACACAAATCTAATCCAAGAATCACATGCACAATTTTAGATTTACTTAAGCTATTTTTTTTAAAAATATATGTTTACTCATCCGATTTATGATGTGCAGAGACAAAATAAACCGATATGTTAGACTTTTGCAAACTGGAAAGCTTTACTTTGTTGATGGTCTATAGACTGGAACTTAATGTTGTAGAGATGACTAACTTTGAAAAAAATTACTGGTTGGAGCTGCTTTAAAACTTGAATTTTATTTTGCTTTTTAGACTTGAATTTGAAGAGTAGATTGCTTGAATTCTTGTATTTTGTTTTTACTGGATTTTGTTTTACAGGTTATTACTACTAACTTTTCTTAGTTTTTGGATATGAAGATAGAAAAAGGAAATGAAGAGGAAAGTATATGTTTATATAAATTTAAATTAGGTTTTATTAAAAATAAAAGAAAATTAAAATAAAAGTGACACTTGTCCTTTTCCTTGTTTAATTTTCTAACACATGTTATTAAAGAGGTTTATACATTTACACATGTAAACTTGCATGCATTGATAGTTTTTAAATGTTTATAAAACAATTTATGTTCTAAATAAAACCTTAAAAAAATACATTTTAAATCTAAAGTATAATTTAAGATATATACATCTATTTTATAAATTTAAAATTTAAATATCCAAATTCAAATTTAATTTGTATATAATAATTTCATTAAAATACACACACACACACAACACATTATTATTATTGTTTCAAACTAACAATTTTACAAATTTAAAACAATAAATAAAGGAGATTATCACATTTTAAAATTTCTTGAAATTCCGGGATATCACATTCCTCCCCCTTTAGAATCTCCTCGGAAAGAAACGAAGCCAGAATTTTATTAAAATACTATTTATCAGTTAAATTATCTTTTGGTCTTTTCAACTATGAATCCTTTATTTAAGTATTTCTTTAAACACTTTTAAAATTTATATAATATTACCAAAATAGTTTTATAAAAATACCTTTTATAACTCGATGTTTCAACAAGTCCGTCCTCATTCTCACAGAAATTCGGTCATACGTTGATCAGGCGTAAGACTGAAAATCTATAAGTACTTAGCAGACCCGTTTTAAACACCCAGTGAAAATACTTGAAAAATAATTTTATTAAAAATATAGAAAACATTTTAGAAAATAGAGGAAACATCTTAAGTGAGGATGCTCTGGAAATAATCACCCCATCCATGGTCGCAGTTAACACGATGGCTACGTTGTCATCCCGACAAAATCCATAGATAACTGTAGGCACTCCGCGCCCCTCGATTACGCCATGGAACCCGCTACAGATCGCAGCTTCATTTGTGGTTACGTTGTTATCACAGCAAAAACCCATATAACTGCAGGCATCAGCGCCTTCGAGTTCCGCTGCCAAAAGAATGAAACTTCTCCACTCCACTCGGCCATAGATCGCAGTCCACCAATGTTACGTTGCCTTCCCGGCAAAATCAGACGTAGACCGTTGACTCTCATCTCCACACGATTTCCGCTATGCTCCACAGTAGATCGCAGCGATATCGAGTTACACTATCGTCACGGCATAAGCCAAATGCCTCTGTAGGCATCTGTGCCCTCGACTTTCACTACCCAATAATCCTCAGGAACTTTAGTTTGTCCGGACTTCCTCACGGGATCCACTTTAGAGCCTCCCTCTTTTTGAGGCTCAAGGCAGCACCAACCTATGGTACTCCTGAGAAGTTCATTTCAAGGGAGCGCCTTTTTTCTCCGGAGCCATTTTCAAAACACTTTATACTATACACATATAGTATCTTCCAAATTATACACTTAGTATGAATCCCATATAAATGTCCTTTTCATAAAATCGATTATCCCAAAATCGATAATTCTCAACTAGGCTTTCCAAAACTCTAAAATTGATTTTTCTCAAAAATCAAAAGCCTTTCCAAATCCATAGGTTCCAAAAATCTTTCCTCAAAATCATTCCCATAAGATCCTTAATATGTATATAGATACAGATATATATAACTTTAAAAATCTTTGGATCACTTCATACTTGTATAAATTCCCTTTTTATACTTCAAATACTTACAAACACCCTTTTCTTCCAGTAATAGATTCAACAAGGGGAGATTTATATAACTTTGTTTATTCCAAATCAAATATTCAAATTTGATTACTCTATAAAGTCACTTACCATATTACTTACTTTCATAATGTAAATTTCTATCATAGAAATATCCAAGTTTCATTTTATTTCATCATATATTTCACAAAATATACTGTTCATTTCAAAAACCATTTTACGGTTCTTATCCATAAATTCAATATCAATTTCATTCAAACCCGTATGATGTGCATATATCATCTATACAAAATATCAATCTGATCGCCGACTTGATCACACAATTTCACTTTCGAACTAGTATCGTCCATCCGACTTCCTAGTGCAGACTCAGATCTGGTTTCTTGATCAGAAACCATCATTCTCCTTGCATAGCCATAACTATGATAGAGAATTTCCATAACGAATCAAAAATCCATACCCAGGTTCGCCGTCGAAAATCGACTAAAAAATCCCAATTCGGATCGATACACTATCTCGAAATTCTGTGTTCGAATCTGGATCAAATCACTATGCGAATAGAATAATATACGTACATCCTACGTATTTATCTCTATTGATTATTAGCTAAATCAATTTCTCCTTTCTATTCAAATTCCTTTAGATCTTTATTCACTTATTCACAATTGCTTCAATCCCTATTTGGATTATCACCTCAATTCTTATCTCAAATGGATATTTAATCATAAACAGTTTGAACTCTGTCCAGCTTAAATTTAGAAAATAGCTTGAAAGTTAAAAATAGATAAGTGGTTGAAAAATAGCTATTAGATTGTAAAATAGTTGTAAAATAGTTAAGTAATTTTAAAATAGTTGGAAAATAGTTAAATAGTTATAGAAATTTTAAATAATTGCAAAAAAGTTGTAAAACAAAAATTAATTATAAAGTAGTTGAAAAATAGTAATTAGTTTATAATACAGTTATAAAATAGTTAAATAGTTTCAGAAGTAGTTATAAAATAAGTATAAGATAGTTTGATTTTGAAAAGAAAGGTTGTATAATAATAGCTTGGAAAAATAGGTTTATATTTAAACAATTTATTTTCAAAATAGTCTAGAGCCAAACTGTTTAACTTTCAAATCTTCATTCCCATCAATTCCATTTAAATTTCCACTTTCTCTTGAATTGACTCAATTTCAATTCAATTTAAATAACTTCAATTCCCATTCCAAATTTAAACTTTATTCAACTTCGCTTTCAATCTTAATTAATTCAAATAAATTTCAAATTGAACCAATTTTCAATTTCAACTCCACTTTGAATTAATCCCAATTCGAGTTGAATTAATCTCGATTCTTTCCAAATTCAAATCAAATTCCATTTGAATTTAAAACTATTCAACTTTAATCACAAATCCAAATTATTTAAATCAATTTCAGTTTGAACTAATTTCAAATTCAGTCTCACTTTAAATCATCTTGAATTATATAAATTCGAGTTAAATTTCAAATGTTGGTTTAACCTCTTAAACCAAATTTACCTTTATTTTAAAGTCTTTAAACAATTTAATTCTTAGTCCATATTTCAAAATTCTTAAGTTGCCTTTACTTCTCCATAAACCTATTTCTAGGTTCAAATAATCATTCAAATCCTTTTTAAACAATTTAATCTTTGAGATTCAATTTATTACCAAATTTCAATTTTGAAACGAATCCTTAACTATTTGAATTTCCAAGTTCTAAAACTTAAGTTCAAAGTGATTTTATACTTCCACAAGTTCACTTTTTATCTTCAAAAATCAAAATTATTTAAATAATTTCAATTTAAAGTTTTATTTCCATTTTAATTTATCTTACTTAACTTATTTCAAAGTTCAAATAAAGTTCAAAACAATTTTATCTCCGAAATTCAATTTATTACCCAATTATCTCAATAATGGATGTATTACCTCAATCCATTTCTTCATTCAATTAAACAAATCCAATTCATAGTCTAAAGATTATTAATAACAATGCGAGATATCATCTAAATTATTTTAAACATCCATCCATTTTCAATTTTCAGATCTCAAACCCATTTTGAGATCACAAAAACTTCCCATTCAAATCAACCATTTAACTTCCCAAGTTAAATCTCAATTTCATCTTGAAATTTTCAAATCAGGTTGTTCGTTCAAACTTATTTAACTTCTTCTTAGTTGAATTTAATTTAATCCCCTTAATTCCACTCAAAATTTGAATTCTCCATTTCAAATTTCTATCAGTCAAAAGTTCAAAAACTTATTTAACTTTGGGATTTTACATCACACTTCAGGGAAAATCAAAACTCATCACTTTATAGTTTATTTCAAATCAACTTTGATATTATGTATATCCACACATATATACATGTTTACTTCTTGGCCCACCAAGCCAAATTTTAAAATTTAAACCACCTTTGGTTTTAATTCAAAACAAATTCTTCTAAAGTTTTCAAACAACTTCTTATTTTAAAATAAGACTATATTCAAAATAGCCTGAATAGTATTATTTATTATTTCCTTTAACACTTTGAAACAATTTGAATTTTTTTTTTTCTGGACTTAAAACTTCACGATTTAAATCCTTTTCCATTTACAAGTCAATTTTATCTAAATGGTTGCTCCTTTAAAACATTTTATTGTTTATTGGAAAACAATCATCCCATTACAATAACCATTTTATTTTCCGGTTTGAAACCAATTCAAATTCATCTTATTTGTATAGTACATTCTATTCAATTCCTATTTGGATGTATATATATACCACTTAAGTTTTTATTCAATTACAATATCCAACAACCAATTATTGCTTTATATCTAGAATATAAGCTTTTATAAAAATCATTCATTAAAATCATTTAAAAACCCTTATATAACAAAATAATAAGTACGCCCTCATACACACACACACACTCAACTCATTCTAGGGTACCATTGACCCTATAGTTAATGAGTAAACCCAACAGAGCCAAGGTTCTCGCTTAACATTGCTCCGATACCAAATGTAACGACCCGGAATTTTCGATCCCGAAAATTCCAGATAGTTAGAGAAAAGAAGAAAAGAGATAGAGAATGAAATAGAAGACAAGTCACATAATCACACATTCGCAGCGGATAACATATAATATCAAATAATAACAGTTATACAAAAGAAAAATGTATCTGTTAATTTAGATCAATGCATCAAAGTTACAACATTTATACAAAACACTGGACAATAATAATCAACATGTCCCAGATAAATTACAATATATCACAGCGGAATACACTCCATACGTTCTTGCCATCCAACTCGCCTCTTGAGCTCCAGAACGTTCTTACCTGAAAATCTGTAATATTCGGTCTGACCCAAGCATTACATCAAAGTAACACCTGGGTCAGGGTGGAAACCAACATGAGTAAACCCATCTAACAAGTAATACTAATGCATAAAACCTTTTAAAAACCTAGGTAACTCGTATCTTATTACGAGTTCTTATAGTTAATCATTTATCACACAATAGGTTTCACGTTAAATGTCCATGTTACTCAATTCATTCCATTCCAGCTTATTAATTTCACACGTTCAATTTATAAGGAATTTCAGTTTACCAATCGAAGTGGTTTTGGGTATTTACTGGTACCCAACTCTGGTCTCTTCGAATCCAATGACATTTCTAATCCAAGTTGTTCAAGTGAAATACAATTCAACTTTAAATACAGGATGTCACTTTTTACACAGCAATTCATCATCGAAAGATAACCACATTATCACTGTCCACTCAAACATATTATATCACAAAACATTTCATATCAGAGATATCAGCTAATTCAAGGTATTTATTATCATTCAATCAATCATATGCAAAATTGATCATTTCCTAATTAATTTAATTAATCTCCAATTAAATTAATTACTAACTTTGATCACTTAGATTACCTTTACCTAACATTAATTAATTACAAACCAATTAATTAGTCATTCTTTAATTATCCATCTTAATTAATCACCTTTGACTAATTATCCTTTAATTACAATAAGTAATTAATTCTTAATTAATTACACAAATTAATTAGCCTTCGCCCATCACATTAAATAATCCTTTAATTACTCTTATAAAGTAACTAACAATGATTTATTATATTTATCCTTAATTAATTACTCAAATTAATTATTCTATAATTACTTACATATATTAATTATCCCTTAATTAATCACACTTCATTAATTAACTAACCCTTGATTCGTTTCCTTAATCAGTCAGTCCTTAATTAATTACTTTAAGTAATTAATCCTTAATTACTTCCATTAAATAATTACCCTTAAATTACTTTCATCAAGTAATTATCTTACTGGTCAATTACCCTCAATTAATTAACCTCTGATCATTAATTAATCTAACCTTTAATTAATAATTAAATTAATTAATTAACCCCTAACAAATTTATCCTTTAATTACTTGCATTTACTTAATCATTTAATTTATTAATTATTCTTCATTATTTACTTGGTTACTCCTTTATCATTAATTAATTAAATTAATTAATTAATTTTACTTAAATTTCTTTGTTAGCTTAATTAAACTCAAATCATTAAAACTTTAATTTTTAAGGTAAACCATCATCTTTAATAATAACATAATTATCATTAACATTTAAATATATTTTAAAACATTCCACTTTTTAAATTAAACTTTTAAATTCGTTTCTAATTTAAGATTTTAAAATAACTTACAATTTAACTTAACAAAATTTAAGTTAAACAATATACAAAACTCTTAATCAAATGTTAAAAGAACATTTATTTTACATAATACTTTAAAATTAGATTTTATTTAAATTTAACCTTGTTTCATAAAACTTTCAAAAATTCTATATTTTAAAAACCTACTTCGAGTTCAACCCGAGTCTCCCCCGAGACATACCTCGAGAAAAACAGCGTCTTCCATTATTTGCAAAAAAACTTTGCTAAACTTTGAATACAACCTTTACACTCACGAACCACTCGAGTATTAACTCGAATCTTCCTTCCCAAATACCCGAGGGCATCTTCGAGTCGACTACGATCACAAACCACTGACATACCAAACGTCGCCATGCACGTGCACCGACGCTTCACGCCGCTGTGACTCTCGTCGATACCTTCCACATGTCGACGATGAACTTTAGAATTGATTCCGACCATCGATTAATCACCACGAACCCCAAACCGAATTCGAGGAAATTCAAGCAACCTGGAATAAGAAACTCCGACCAAATTCGTCTCGTACAAACGACGCCGTCCACCAGAGCTTCCTAAATTTTGGCCACACCTCGCTGACCCTCCACGCCACCATTTCCCAGAATCTCGTGCAGCTCGATTAACCAGAGATGCCACGGTGACCATACTTCTGACCCTGACACAAAGTAGGGTTTAAAACCCAATCGACCTACCTTCAATGCCACGGCCCATGATCGCCACTTCCACCATTTTTCTCGGCATCCCAAATCACCACGCATGCTCTGACAAAAACCCCGATGACCAAGTGTTCGTCGATCACCAGAAACAACCCAAAAATCAAAATCTGATCATCTGTGAATTGCACCATCAATACTCCACTAAAAATTGAGATTTTTGTTTTAAAAATCCTAATTCGAACAGAGGATTCATGTAATATACTTGAATTTACAAATCATTGCACTTGATTTCAACCCATTTCTAAATTTCCACTGTTATTTTCCAATTTCACGTAAATTTCCAACTTAATTCATATAATTAAAATTTTAAAAACTTAATTATGTTTAAAAAGTCATATTATGTTTGGAACTCAATTCCAAACAATGATCAGAAAGGTGATTTTGAATTTTTTAGGTTTTTGTTTTAAACTCAGAACTTAGGAAACAGAGAAGAACATGCATCCAAACATGCACAGATCAAATACAATCATATATTCAGAGATTCATACTTATATATACACATGCAAAGCACAAATCTAATCCAAGAATCACATGCACAATTTTAGATTTACTTAAGCTTTTTTTAGAAAAAAATATGTTTACTCACCTGGTTTATGATGTGAGAGACAAAATAAACCGATATGTTAGACTTTTGCAAACTGGAAAGCTTTAATTTGTTGATGATCTATAGACTGGAACTTGATGTTGTAGAGGTAACTAACTTTGAGAAAAATTACTGGTTGGAGCTGCTTTAAAACTTGAATTTGATTTTGCTTTTTAGACTTGAATTTGAAGAGAAGATTGCTTGAATTCTTGTATTTTGTTTTTACTGGATTTTGTTTTACTTGCTACTGACTTTTCTTAGTTTTTGGATATGAAGATAAAAAAAGGAAATGAAGAGGAAAGTATATGTTTATATAAGTTTAAATTAGGTTTTATTAAAAATAAAATAAAATAAAAATAAAAGTGACACTTATCTTTTTCCTTATTTAGTTTGCTAACACATGTTATTAAAGAGGTTTATAACTTTACACATGTAAATTTGCATGCATTAATTAGTTTTTAAATGTTTATAAAGCCTTTAAAATTAATTTCCTAATTTATAAATACATACTTTAATTTATATAAATAAATTTCTTTAAAAAGAAAATAATATTAAACAATTTATGTTCTAAATAAAACCATAAAAAAATACATTTTATGTCTAAAGTCTAATTTAAGATATATATATCTATCTTATGAATTTCAAATTTAAATATCCAAATTCAAATTCAATTTGTATATAATAATTTCATTTAAATTTATATATATACATACAACATATTATTACTATTGTTTCAAAATAACAATTTTACCAATTTAAAATTATAAATAAAGGATATTATCACATTTTAAAATTTCTTGAAATTCTGGGATATCACATGTTTCTAGCAAACCCATTCATTTTAACCATATAAAAACTAAAGTTAAGAATCTTTGCTATAATGTGACTTTGGTTTGAAGTAGAAGTAACTTTATACTGCTTTTGCTTATGATTGAAAATTAGTGGTATGTACTGTTTATACTAGATGATGAAGGTAGACACAAATATTTATATTAATTATGTAAAAAATGGTGTAAATGTTGATGTATTTGGTGTATTTTATAAGAAGCACTTCACGACCGTCTAACTATAATATACACTCCTAGGAAAATATTGGAGTTTAGTCCTCCTCATTAAATTTTCTAACGAATTTGCCGAGGATAGGCTCCTTAATCAATATACAATTTTTTAACTATGTTCTATGAATATGGATACAGTTTGCATGAAGAGATTGCCCAAGATTTGTTTCCATGGCCATCAATATAAAACAGTAAGTAGTCTTTGTCTAAGTTATATTTTGTATTTTCTTTAAAGAGTTTCCTTAACACAAGTGCTTAACACAAGTAAATTAACCCAAGATTGGTAAATCATAATTAGAGACAATGACAGATAGTTTTTCTTATTACCATTTATTTATATATGCACATTATTATGCAATATTCATTCATAAAGAGCACTGGACTATATGTTGAATCTTTGATTACTTGCAATTACTATTGATATATGCATATTATAGTACAATATTCATTCATAAAGACCACTGGACTATACGTTGAATATTTGATTACTTGCAATTACTATTTATATTTGCACATTATAGTACAATATTCATTCATAAAGACCATTGGACTATATGTTGAATCTTTGGTTACTTGCAATTACTATTTATATATGCACATTATAGTACCATGTTCATTCATAAAGACCACTGGACTATATGTTGAATCTTTGATTACTTGCAATAATAATATTACATCCTTTGACAATGCAAAATTGATATATGTATTATATCAAACATCAAATACTTAAAATAGAACAATTGTTCTGGCTTCGATCATGTGTTTATTTCGAAATATAGTTGCACACACATAAACAACTAATGCTATTTAATGCCTTATTCGACCCGTGATATGTAAAACAGATACATTTAATGCAGGAATATAATAGAAAATTGTATCCTCTAATAGAGTTAACTCAACATAATATATTTTCATATAATTTTAAGACAAGAATAGCTTGCACGAGATTCTATTTAGTTTAACTTCTGTAGCTCTTAACTTAAATTTTGTGGTTTCGTAAATTTAGGAGTGCTATTTTGTTGAACACATGAGCTTTTAACATAGAATGCTTACATTATCTAAACTGTCGAATTTTCTTTAAACTACATATGTTGGTGTCATTAGGAGCACGATTAATTGCATAAATGTTCATATAGGCGGTTCAAATGCTTAAAATGTATTATTTTTTCTATTTTCGAGCGCTAACAATAATAGTAATTTTTTATTTTCAATTAGCGTTTTGAAGCATTAGAAGGTGGAATGCTTGCAAGATATCTTTGTGTTCTTAGGTGCCGATTAGAGTTGGGAAGGTAATTACTGTTAACATTTTTTCCTTCTTTATGCGAAACAGGAATTTATTTATTGAATTTGAAAGAGACTCAGAAGAAATGGTTTGTTGACATGCTACATGCTTACTCTATGCTTGAGAACTGTTTGTTAGAATTACTAAATAATAACCCGATTCTCAATCTCCGCTGGAGTTGTCTATGTAAAATTAATCCTCAAATTGATGTTATTTGTAAATGGTCTCCTTTAGAAGGGATAGAGATGTTTCCATTTAAGATGTTGTGTGAACAATGAATATGTAGATTATGATTGTTCTTTGTTTAAATACAATAATTCGAAAGAAAATTAACTATTATGCAAGATTTAATATAGTTAATAAGGTTATACTTTTTTGTAATTAATTATTATACAAATCTTTGGATAGGAAGCGAGCATAAGATTTCAAGATGGTAAACCGACCTTAGTCTTGAGGCAAAATTATTGAAGAAATTGAGGAAAGACAAAGTTTGTTGATGTTGAGGAATCCATATGAGATAGAGGTCATGAATGTGAATTCTTTTATTTTCAATCTATAAATTTTTTATTCCGGCAAATTTATGTAGCATCCCATCATTTACTGTGTGACCAAAGTGATTGCATATGATCATATTTGATGAAATTGATGATATAGTAGGGTACACGTCACTTGCACATAATTAATGTTGGTCGTGGCCCTCTTATAAATGACAATGAACTGATGACATGCAACCTCCTTTCAAATCGGTCAGCCACAATCTGAAATCATAGGTATAAGAACATGATTTCATTTTCACATTCCCATGTTATTTGAATCATTTTCATTAATTTTTTCCCTAGTTTTCTTTATAGATATCCGTTGAAACGGTTTTTCCTTTTTATAACACTTGACCTTTTTCACAGTTGAAGTAATAATTATGAATGTGCTTATATTTATACGATTGAAGATAATTTCGTAATTAAAAATGTATGTATATTAAACACAAAGAAAGCTATTCAAGTTATGAATTTACTTGATTCAATGCATCAATGAAATTTCCTAAATAATATTAATTCATATATAAAATAAAAATATTGTTAACTTTATTTTTTTAAATATCACAGAGCATAGAAAACTTATGTATAAATGGCTTTGCCGGTTTTGTTTTGTTATTGTTTTTTTTTAATTTGCTTATCTATATTCAATATTTTTTATTAATTGTGTTTAGTGATGAAATGCACATCTAAGCTGAATTGTAATTGACTCTATTATTCCTCTTCGTGCCTACAAAATGATACAATTTTTATAGTTCCATTGCGTTTTCATCGATAAATTATAAAGAAAAATGTAAGTTCACGTAGGTTCATTTCATGCTATTATATTGATTCTTTCTTGGGAATAAATGGATGTTTTTACAATTGATTCTTGCTAATTTTTAGACGTTGCTGTTTTTGAATGCGAATTGTCATTTTGTCCAGAAGTTCGATGTTCCCTCACTGTCTTACAATTGATTCTTGCTAATTTTTGGGCTTTATTAGATGCATATTTTTTCTATTGTTAAGGAGTTTTCTAGGGGACAACTCAAGTATATGTTTCTAAATAGGCAGCAACATATTTTAGTATAGGGATGGAAAATATGAATGGATGGAAAATATGAATGACTTATACAAAGAGTTTGATTACAACATCACATTATATTTTACTTATCTTTCATAAACTTAAGAGTTTGATTACAATACATAATTCATAAGCAATAAAGTTTTCAATGGACAAATGTTGACATTTCAAGAAATGCGTTTCCATTGTTTGTTGTACACATGTTAATTTCTTGCCTATATGGTGGTTTGATTCATCTTGACATTTGTGAATGAACTTGGTTTGATTGTTCCAGGGTAATGTAATAGTGCATGCCATTGCTTGGAACTAGCATGATAAATAAATTGGCATGGTAATTGAAATTCTGTAGGTGAGAAAACGTTTCTCATTAGTGGAAACGTCGGATTTTGTGGAGTTAAGGCTATCGTGCATCATACCTTGGTATGTGTAGTGCCTCACCTTTGAACTTATTTACATTTCTTAGTTTATGAATTGCATGTGAAAATTTTGATCAGTCTCTTTGTGATCATATTCTGCTATACCTATTCCTCTCCTCATAATTCTTGAATCTACAATGTAAAATAAACCTTCAAATTTACAAATTTGTGCGGTGGAAACTTCATCGACTCTTATGCTTGTAATAAATCCTAAGTTGGATCTCCACAGCAAGTGTCTCTTCTTGGATTAGAGGATGAGGAATCATATAGGTTTTTTCAAATGCTTTAACTATTTAACAATGCTTTAAGGTGATCATTTCTGGAACTATCTTGAGGGTCTGATCAGTGTATGTTTTCAAGTATCATAATCATATAATGTTTCTGAGCTGCTTCACTTGAAAGTATTATGCTTTATGTTTCTTTCCTGAACAAAAGAATCAGATGAGGGTTTTTTCAAGTGATGCTTAACACTTCACTTGAAAGTATTTAGCCAACTAGGTTAATATTACATAAATTTATTATTATTATCAGTATTAGTAGTATTATTATAAACTTCGTTAATTTTTATAAAACTGCATTCATTATTCATGAACTGATACATACATGAACTGAATCAACTGATATGCCTGAACTTTTAAGAACATATGTTTAAAAACTTATTTGAGTGCATGACCACCTCAATGTAGGCCTTAGGATGGCGATAGAATTTAGCATCACAGTTCGGCAGTACTACAGCACTTCATAAGTTCTTTCAACTACTTATTCCAGCCTTTATGCAGCTGCACTTCCAACATAATCCAAGCCTTTTCTTCACCATTTTCTTCACCAATGCTTTACTCTAACTTCATTGTTTGTGTAAGGATTCTGATATTTTCATTTCAGTTATAAATTGTGTTACTAATTTTTTTTACCATTGTGATTTTAAGTTAAATAGGTTGCCAAGAGGGATGTATTATGCTTGAATCAAAGTGAGAGATAGAGGACAAGAGTGATGGTCAGGAGTACCGCCAGTGGTGCTCCTTTTAGACCCCTCACTATTAGAGATACCATTGGGAACTTGACAACAGTTCAAAATGGTGCTCAACTTAAAATTGCTAAGTGTTACCCTGTTTTCAACAGTGACTTTAATATATTATATAAATGAACGAGTTGTTGCATTGTTGCTATATCTAGACACGGGATGGAAAAATACAATTAACCTTATTTATTTATTTTGAACTTGGCTATTGCATATGTAATGTTTATTATAGATAAAGTAACTCCTCTTGAATCTTTATTAACATGTAATGTTTCAACATCTATGCACAGTTAGTTTCAGATGATGATGATAATAGCAGCAAACCACATGCAATTGTGTGAAGTATGTTTGGAAAAAAGAAAAATAATATATTTGAATATACATGCTTTGCTTTTGTAAGTTGGTTGTACAACTCCAAATCAGCTTCATACGTCATATGTTAAACTCAATGATGCCGACGTATTGAAGTTCCTTCCACGTTAACCAAGTTATGTCTCCTATGTTGATTATCAATTCTGTCGACCTAAAATTGGAAAATTAAAGCTAAGTTTTGTTGATAAATTTTTAACTAAAAAATTTTTAATCTGAAATTATCTGAAAATTTTAAAACTTGAAAATTTTTGAAAATTTTACAACATAAATGCAGTCTCTTTTCTCGGTTTTATATTTTTCAAATGATTTTCATATTATTACTTTCTGGTACAAAATGAAAGAGATATATGTTTATGTTTATATCTGACTACATTTCATTACAGATTTTGGGATTTGACTTATCGCTTGATAAAAAAGGTTAAAAGCAATAATTCTGCCTTTTTAATAGTGAATTTTGTCTTTGCTAAGTAAATTTGATCAACATTAACCAATCAACCAGGAATAAAATCTACCTCTTCATCAACTTCTATTCAGTACTTCCACATCAAACTCCAATCATACGAAGCAAATTAGATCATCGCTCGACATTTCTTCATCTCTTGAGTTCAACAATAACAGGAATAACAGTTTGCAGTGCTCCAGCCAGCACTGATTGCGAAAGTAAGAAGGAAAATAGAGAGATCTAACTTCACACATCAACTTCAAATCTAGACAGCATAAGCCAATCCCAATGTGAGCAACTCCAAACTTACCAGCATTGCTACTCATCATTGGCGAAGAAGCGGTAGCTACATAGAAGCAATGACCTTCAAATCAGATCTGGAATGCTTAGGCAGTGCAGCTTTTAGTTCTAGATTGCAAAGCATTTCATTGTAGCTGGAATTTTTCTAAGGAAAACGCAAAGTAGTTTCAACCGGAGCAATCTTTAGACGGAGTGAGATTCCAAGCAGAGCAATCTTTACATGACGTGAGTGTTTTATTAAGCCATTTCAAAGGTAGATTTTATATTTACTATTACACAATCATGTTTTTTGCCTAAAGAATGGCATTACTGTCTGTTTCCACTTGAGCTGCTATAATTAACTGTTGCACTTTGAAGTATATACATATGCCACTTAAAGTTATAATGAAACACTTCTATGATGCTGTTAGTACTGTGATATCCCGGAAATTTTGACAATAACAATTTAATAATTTATGTCAAAATTTAATTGATTTGATCATATTATTAATAATAAATTTGAAATAAATTTAATAATCTTCTTTGAAATAGACATTTAAACTAATAATCTATTTTAAAGGCTGATAAATTGTTTTATATTTGTAATGTATACATATCTGTATATATTATAACTAGATAAATCTTTGTTTTAAATTTAATATATATAGGCCTGTTTTCTTATTATAACATTTTTGATAAATTAAAATTGGATTCAAATTGATATTAAGCTACTAAATAAATGACCATATAATTTTAATACCCAAACTAAAAACTTAATTATTTAAAATTGATTTTAGTTTAAGTTTAAATTTAAATAAAAAGATTGGTTTGTTTTTGATGTAGCTAATAAAACAAGTAATGTTGTAAAAAGAAGACAAATGCTCTTATGAATTATTTTAAATTAATCATGAGTTATATTTAACAATAATAATGTAATATTCTTACAAATGGATTTTAATATAGATAGAAATTACTATTTCAAAATTTATTTTACATTAACATGAGGAGTAATGATTTGTAAATTAGAAATAACATCTTTCAAAACATGTTTAAAATGAAAACAAATCTTAAATTATATTAAACACAAACATAAATTAAATGCAGGACATTAAAATGAGTATAAATTCATAAACATCTATGATATTAGCATAAGTATGAAAATAAATTAGAACTCATTAAATTAAGTATTTGATAGTTAAAGTTTAAAAATAAAAGAGTGATAAAAATCAGCATAGAACTAAATACTTAAGTTAGAATTAGAACAAATAACTAAAACAGCTCCACATATGTACATGGAGTTAAAAACAAATCTGGTGAAAATAAGATATGTTCCCTGTAAAGTTAATATGCTAGGCAAGTACAATATGCACGTTACCTACAAAATAGTTTAGACAAGAGCAGAATTTAAAAGAAAATATTATATAACCTGTAAGTGAAATGTTTTTAATCTGTGAACAAAATAGGCATGTGAAGAGTAATTATGTGTAGCCTGTAAGATTTTAGGCAGGTACAAGTAAGATACAGGCAAGAACAAAATGTGAAAGGAAATAAAACAAAGTGCAGAGATTTTATCTACATACAAGAATAAGACAAGTATGAAATAGGGAAGTATCTTATGTAGGAAGCTTTGATTATCTGCATAATTAAGCTAGTAGGAAACATAAAGTACTATGTCAATTAATATGAGCACACTATTTGGTCTACTAGAGATACATACTTATCTTTTCAGCCGAAATGTAAAAAGAAAAAAAGAAAATATCTCTGACCTACAGCAAAGCCTAAACCAGAAAACACCTACTTTATACAAACTCTTCTTTATATATATACAAAACCTGTCCTCTTTATATTGCAGTGCTAATTCATTCAACATAGCTAACCTGAAAATAGTAAACTTTTCTTCTTACAAACTACTTCAACTCTCAATAAGCAAGATAAAGTTTTCAAGTTAATCTGTAGCAAGCACTCATGTTTCAAAATCCATGTTTCTGGAATCAAAGCAAAAACCTGCAGGCAAAACTTAATTCAAAAACCTGATGCAATGCAAATTCAACCTGTTATCATAAATCTGCTCTGTTTATTTTCAGGTGAGTAACATAACAAATTAAATAGTTTAAATGTAAACTTCTGTTGCATACTCATCTATAAAGATATGTTAGTGATGCATAGGTATGAATAGGACCCTGTATATTTATGTGTGAAGTACTGTTATTCTGTTGTGCTCTGCAATTGTTTCTCAGGCTCAAGATGTTAACTATTATTCCCTTCCACTTGGCCTTGCTCATGATAAAATCTGTTTAACTAACCAATATTGTTTGATTTAATTTAGATTAAGGTTTAAATCTAAGATTAGTTAAATTTTAAGTTGTTTGTCTCTGGAACTAATAAAACAACTGAGTATACTAATTTCAATTGAAAATTCAAACCTGTAAAAATGTAATTCCAGTATTATAAAGTGAATATTTAAATCAAAATATGATTTTTAAGAACAAAAACTATAAATTTTAGTAAGGGGTTAAGGTGTAATTCTGGTTTGAACATTATATGCAAATCTGTGATCTTGGGGTGATCTAGTTGAGTATGGGAATCGAGTCTCCTTCTGGAAGAAGAAGAGTAAGTGGGGATTGGTGGAAAAATCTGTGATGATGATGAATTGCAACAGGGAGGTTGCGGTTATGAGTTTTGTTTTAGAACCCTAAGTTTTGCCTGTATATAAATAATTGATCGGCATGGTTCATAAGATGGATCGAGTGATGGGGAATTTCAGGTGAGGGAAGCTTGAACGAAGATGAAGTCATGGCCGAAGTGGCCGAACGTCAGGTGGCCAGAATGTTTCATACGTGGCGATGTCAGGTTTCTTTGGCATTGCTCTATGTTTTATTCCAGTTTTGGGTCAAAGTCTCAATTTTCGATTTCAAGTTGATGACTGATTTGGTGAGCGTGAGGTGGATTGCTGAGTTGATCTCTGACAGGGTGCGATCACCGTAGGTGATCGATGGTGGTGAAAACCACCGTGCATATGCACGGTGTTCATGATTTGATGCTGTGTTTGCAGGAGGAGGGGTACTCGAGTTTTTAAGGAGCTTGACTCGGGGATTTCTGCACGCAAACTCGAAGCGTGCTCGTGGTTGTCTCGGAGTAGTAGGGGAGAGGGAAATTTGGGTAAGTTGTAACAGTTTGTTGTAAAAAAACTGTAAAGTTTTAAAATGCTTTAAACAGGGATTTTAAATGAGATATAGATGTTTAAAATAGGTATTAAATCAAGAATAAGTTTGGATTAAGTGAAGTTTGAATCTCATTTTAAAATAAAATAAAGTTTAAAATTTTAAATTATTTGAAACCGCTTTAAAAGGAATTTCACTCGAGTGATTCGAGTATAGGACTCGAAGAAATGCGGGGTTTTGCTCGTAAAAATAATTGTTTAACTCGGTATTCTTAGCTAGGGGTTTTAAACGTGTAAGTTTATTTCATTTTAAAACCGAGCTTTTAAATGAAAAATATACGTATTTTAAACAAAGTTTAAATTAAGATAAGATTGGATTCAAAACGTAGTTTGAATCTCAGTCCTTAAATAAATAAAGATTTTTAAATTTAAAATTTGTTTTTAAACAAATTTGAATGATAAAGTGAATTTTTAGGTTAGATTTGAATTTAATATGAAATCGTGTGTAAATTCCTTTAATCTACTAATTTAAGATAACTATTATTTTAGTTGTAAAATAAAAGAAGTTTGGAATTGTTAAGATAAATTTAATTTCATTTTAAATCTTAAATTTAAAATAAATTTAAAAGTAAATTTAAATTAAATTGATTAAATACCTTATTAATGATAAATGGATCATTAAATAGAAAAAGGTTTAAAATCTTAAGGCTTGTAATTATCAAATTAACTAAATGGATAATGAATGACTAGAGTTAATTGACTCAGAAATTAAGAGTAAAATTTATTTTAATAAGATGTAAGTTAAAGGTAAATAAATTGGTAATTAGGAAATCATTAGTTTAATTTTAAATTGATGATTAGTAATGAATTAATAAAGAATTAATTAATGAGTTATTAAGACTAACTTAAAATGAAATTGATAATAAATCGTAGAAATTAAAGAATTAAAATTAGTTAATCAGAGTCATTAACTAAAATTATGAAATAATCGATTAATGGAATTATTTTTAATAATTAAATTATTTATTTAAGATAAGCAATTGTGAATTGTTAAGTATAATTACTTAACGGAAGTAATTGAGGGATTAATTACTCATTGTAATTAATTCGATTTAATATGAATTGTTTAAGTTAGTTAATTAAGTTTAATTAATTTAAATAATCATTTGTTGATGTGATAAGTATAAATTACTTAGGGAAGTAATTAATGATAATTACTGAATGTAATTACCCAGGAGTGATTTAATAGTGAAAGTAATTGGAAGATAATTACTTGGTAAAATTAATCGAGGGGTTAATTAGAGATAATAAATTATGGAGTACTTTATTTATTTGATAAAGTAATTAAGGGTAGTTAATTACTGAATGGGGTTAATCAAGGGTGATTAACAATTTGGTTTAACTGAAGATTAATTATTTAATGTAATTAATTTAAATAGAAAATATAATTAGAGATCATTAATTATTATAATTAATGATGTAAATTAGTATAGATTATTTGGAAATAATTAATAAATGAATTGATTTACTAATGCAATTAATTGAGAAATAATGTAATTAATGTTAGTAAATTCAAGGTTAAATCCTGTGTTTAGTTAAAGGAAATTAATTTGTGAAATAATTAAAGGATAATTACTTAAATACAATTAAAAGTAAATTAATCAAGGATGATTAATTAAATTGAATAATTGAGTGATGATTAATAAATTGATTAGTAATCGATTAATAGTGATATAAGCAATAAAATGGTTAAGTAATTAATTTAATTCACTTTAAATTAATTAGAGATGTAGGTGATTAATTTAATTCATTTTAAATTAATTATAGCTGATGTGATTGCTTATATATATTGATTGATGATATTGTTTACCCTGAATGGTTTGAGATCTCAATATGAGATTAATGATGCTATGTATGCATTGTTTTAAGTACGATGATAAATGAATTATCTGTTATGATGATAATATGCATTATCTGTTTGAGGTGATAATATTGATTATCTGTTTATGTTGATGTTGACTATCTATTATGATATTGTGAATTATCTGTGTGTTGAATTAAACTGTTAAGACTAAATAGACAACTTGGCCCTAAAAGACACGTTTTGGATTTCGATGAGTCCGGGATCGGGTTTTCCACATTTGGAAGTCCGAAAACCACATCGATTCCAAATTAACGTTAGGTCGTGAATCTGAAGTGAAGATGAAGATTCAGAGTGCAAGGGTTATCGTCGTTAACTCTGAGGGTGATTCCAAAATGAGTGTAACGAGATAATGCCTTCGGTTTCGTTCGAACCCGGAACGAACTTGTATGGATTGAATGCTTTCAACACATCGTCAGGTGGACGATGAGCATTCTAAGAAATGTGTTCTATAAAGGTAATCGCAGCCTCAAGCCTCATCAACCGGGAATGGCTAAAACAGGGGAGGTGCAGCAAGGTTAGGTGGGTCATGCCCAAGCAGGACAAGATTTTCCCCTGTCTAGATGTCCCTTTTTATTCGGCTGTGTGGACAGTTGTGAGCTCCAACTGTCGGGGTTGTCTTGTTCGGGACTGTTCAGTAAGGAATGGTTCCGGCCTTGTGTTGCAGGGGATGAAGGGAGTAATCCTCGGTACGGTGATCTAGGCCCCGTACTGTGACGGGCGGTACCCCAGTAACCCTGCCATTGTATGGAATCCACAATCCAATAAGTGCCAACGGTTTTGATTGTATTACCCACTTTTGTGGCTAGTAGCTGGAATTTAATCATGTAACAATTTCGGCTATTTTCTATTTACTTGAAAACCCTAGACCTATTATAATATCACAGAATTTCCTATCAAATGTTTTGGTTAGTGTAAGGTAAAAACTTTTCCATGTTTATGTTTGGGGAGTCTTACGTGATACCTTTTGTTTTCAAATGTTTTTTCAAAGTTAAGCAACTTTAACTTGTTACTCATACCAGACCCATGTCTGACCCGAAGTTTATTTTTGTTTTTCATAAACTCTCGGGTACCCAAATTTTTACGGGTAGCCAAGGGATTCAGGTTAGCTTTGACGAATTCTGGAGGAGCAATGGAGCAGGAGGCTTCAGCGTTATAGATATATATATAGTGTTCCGCTGTGTTGGTATCTTTGGGTTATTTGTTTGAGTTGTGTTGTATTAACTAGACAGGTGTTTATAACTGTCTAGTATGTGATGTATGATATGTATAACTCTGATATATGTAAAATTATGTAATAGTTATGTGATCTATTATATTTTATTCCATTCCGCTGTGAGATTCTGATGTTGTTGTTCTTTCTTCTCTATCTTTTCTATTTTCTCATCCCTTTCTTTCTTCATGATGAAACGTCTTTCTGGGCGTAGAAGGGCGGGTCGTCACAAGTACAAAAGAATGTTTATTAGCATGGACTACGGTTCTATTTTGCGTCCTTACACTGAAAAATTATAGATTATTATTGTTATGTTCTCCCACAACTTTTCAACTTTTACTTACGTAGATTCTGCTTGATAAAGGTAAAACTTACAGACTGTTTCTTCTTTCTACTATTACAACGGAAATCCGAACAATACTTTCAATTTTTGGGAGAGAAGGTTGCATGCTTGATGGTGTAAGGTTGCATATACACAATGGGCAATGGTTGGATGCTGGAATTGGCTAGAAATTGTGTATACAAAAAATGTTGCCATATTCTTTCACATGATGTTTATATTGCAGAAAAAGAAATACTTTAAATAAACATTAGAGTTGAGAAGCATTATTATTACGCTTTCAAAAATTTAATTGCGGTTGTAGTTTGATTTAATGTAAAGATAAGTTATTATTACAATGTTTTGACATTTCATCATGTGTAAATTTTTAATGCAATTTATATTTGAATTAAAGTTTGATCAATCAGGGTTCTATTCATAGTTTATTCGAATTAGACTTAGCTCCAGAAGTAATGCAAATGGAATCCTATTTGAAGGTAGATGGTTATTATTAATATAAGAGGTTCATTATGTAATAGAGTAATTAACAATTATACATCATCATGTTGCTTCTACGATAAATTTAATCAAAGACTTGGTTAGGAACCTTTTAAGCAGATGGAAAAATATCAACTATCCTATTAGAATTAAGCAATTAAGATTTATGTTTTTTAACTGATAATTGAAGGAAAGGACCAATATAATAAGGGTTGATACATGCATAATATTTTATACTGCAGTATAATAAAGGTTGATACAATAGAGAAAGCATTGACAAAATAGTCTGATATAAATTCATATACAAAATAGTTTGACAAAATAATTGGTTTAAATTAAAAGGTATATAGAACATTTTTGTTTATTTGTTATCGCACGGATCTTACTGCTCATGTACATCGAACTCATTCACGTGGCAATACAAAGATATTTTGGCTATATTTGAAAGTGTTGATGTGGAAAGCAATCATTGTGTTGATTTTATCATCATTGTATTTTAATAGCCATGCTATAAAATTATGGCTCAACGGTTAAATGCAGGTCCATCTGGACGTGCATATATACTCGTATGTATAAATCATAATGCATCACCAGCATCAGGTGTAGTTATTTGACTTCTTGCTCTTAAAAAGCATTTTAGTAATATGAAAATTAATAAAAAATAAAAAATCAGGTTGAATTCAATTCTGGGTTCGAATAAAACCTGCTTCAAGATGTCTGTTATTGTAATGCATGTTGTGCTTCCAACTGACATGAATCTGAAAAATTTAAATAGAAATAATCACCGTAATTCAAAATTTTAAATATGTTTAACATGTATGATAGTGCCTAACTATTAATTTCGAAATCTAAATTTAATACGTTAAGCTTTTACGTGGAAAATGATGATGATCTTAGAACTGTACACCAAAAAGGTTATTTATGAAGTCAATGTTTACTGCTCATATTTTAAGTTGTAAAATGTCGGTAGAGCTAAACTAACATATGTCAGTTAGATAGCAAAAGCAAGACTATACTTCTAGTAATAAATTACATCAAATTTCATTTTCTATCTGCTGGTTACTCTTGAATCAGAACCAAACCACAGTTGGATATGTCGTACTGTTGCAGCTACATTTTATTTAACAAATGTGGTAGAAAATGCTAGGGCAATGCAACAACTTTAGATCTCACTTACATAGTCTGCTGATTTATTGAAGAAAATTCGTACATCGTGTGTTGCACATCTATTATGTAAATATTAATTTACAGGATAAACTATTCCTATTTGTAACTCTTGATTCATGACGAAGAAGATTATATCAGTGTGAGAAGCTTCAATATCTTTATCTTTATCAACTGAATTAAGTTTACTATCATCATTTGTATCAACTCCAAGAATCCTACAAAGTATCTTCACTAACGAAATAAGCTTTAAAGTCTGTTATTACATGTTTGTCAATTGCAGAGCTTCCAGACTCAGCATGATTAGTCAGAGTAGAATATGGTTTAGTTTTCCTTTGGGACTTAAACATATAAATCGCTCATTAGGTATCGACTTCAGCATTGATGTCAAACAACTTGTTCTCCAGCCATTTTTTAAGAAGCTAAAAAATTCCCTCTTGCATATCATGTCAAAAAAATTCGCCAAAGATGGCATAGACTTGTTACTTTTAGCCTACAACACATCGGCCGCTCTTGCTTCATCAAAGAAGACACAGGTTTTATCAGGTTTAATCGAAACATAAACATGTTTCTGTATCTCCTACTAGTTTTTTGTCACATTTAGGAATAGAGAATGAATGCTATGGCCTGTGGGTTATTTGTCCAAAAGCATGCAAAGTTAAATTCAAAGGCTTACTAGTCTCTGTCTTGTTTTACAGTGCGGAGCAGTTACCTGGAGTGTCCAAAATTAAAAACAAGAGTTGAGCTTATGCAGCATTCTCAGAGGTGGCATCAGTAATGAACCTTAAAGTTAATAATACGATGTTTTTTTCCTAACTGAATTTGTAATATCAGAAATCTACTTGGTGAGGACCTCGGCCAACCCAACACTAATGAACTCAATCAAATCGAGAATCAACTAGAAGAGTCACTGAGGCAGATAAGATCCTCAAAGGTACGACATATACTTTGCATTTCTTGTTGACATATTTCCAGTATTTGACATATTAATTGTTTGAAACCAAGAAGGCAAGCACATCTACAAAACGTCAAGAATAAAAAAGATAAAGTAGATGAGCAAATATAAATGAACATATAAATACACTTATTCATCATATTCAGATAACAACTAATTGCTATTTTTCCTTATATCTATAAAAGTTGTGACGACCCAGAATTTTTGGATATTTGAAATTGAAATATTTATTTATTTTAAATATTTGAAAGGTAATTTAACTTGAATTTCAAATATCACTATTTATTTGTCAATTAATTATTGAATTTAATAATCTGAAAGTGGTTTAAATAGTGAATCTTGGATTTTAAGCTGGATAAAAATATTTCAAAGACTTGAAAAATTTATATTTATAGTACTGGAGATAATAGAAGTTTTAAATTTGAATTTGGTGATGTTTTGTTAAGTTTTAAAAATATAGTTTAAATTGAATTTAAAAATAGCCTTCTGAGGCACAGTCTCGGAATTCGACGAAACTAGTTGCATTGGATCCATAATATTGTATTATTATCGGAT
This sequence comes from Allium cepa, assembly GCA_030765085.1. Lineage (NCBI taxonomy): Eukaryota > Viridiplantae > Streptophyta > Magnoliopsida > Asparagales > Amaryllidaceae > Allium > Allium cepa. The sequence continues at coordinate 564,229,799 of CM060938.1, forward strand.
TTTAAATTTCGTAGTGTTTGCGGTTGTTATGTGAGCATACGATATATAAATGCTCTAAAATATTTATCAAAAATTTAATATAATAACTGGTTTAAAAAGCTATATTCTCTATACGATCGAATTAGGACTCGAAACTTTTTCCATTGCGTTCAGAATAGGGATATAACATTATAAACGTCTAGCGGCACGCCTCGATAGGAGTTTGTAATTTTGAGTTGCATTTATCGAGACGATCTAAAATTTGAATTTAAAATTTGATACATACATATATATATTATTGAACTGAAATTTGCTTTTATGATTTACTACAGGTGTTCATCTGAGAAACACGTGTTCCCTTACTATTTTTAAACGCGTACAGATGTTCACTTCATCTTTGAAAATTTTTTAAGAAGAAAATAAACTACCAGCTCTCTCTTGATAACAAAATCAAAATGAAATTCAGTATCAAAAAATATATAAATCAATGGTTGAAGTCGAATTCATTAACCATTGTTTCGTTCTTTTCTCCTTCTCCGTTCTCAAATTTTCGTCAAATCAATTCACCTGGTTAAAAGGGGGGAAATGAACATCTCAAGACAATGGCGAAGTATGTGCCCTCCTCTTCTTCCTTTTTCAAAAAGGAAACAGTCTGGCTTTTGAATTTCCCGAAACTCCACTCAAAATCATTAGCTAAATTCATCCCTCTTCTCATTATCGAGCTCAGAAATGGGGCGACTTCGTCTTTTGATTGACGAGAGAGGCGAAACTAGGGTTAGTGATGGGATGAACTACGGCCGTCGACTCGAGGTGTCGTTTAGATTTTTGAGTTCGTGGCGGAGGGTATCTCTTAGGGAAGTTGTCTGGTGGCGTGCGGCTACATCGGTGGTCCCGGCCTTGAGGAGGGGGAAACTGTGCCGAGCTGCTCGAAGTCGATGTGTGTAACAACCCCCAATTTCGTACCATTCAAATCGACAATAATCCACACATGTCAGACTTGAATGATGCGAAATAACAGATTGTAAATAAATTTGGAGCAAATGAAATCAAATATACAGAATCACAAACACAGAACAAACAGAATAACTCGCAGCGGAATATAAAATAACATAGTAGCTCATGAAGCTACTATAACAGAGTCTCAAACCAAATACATAATATAGTCTGAAAAACAACAGAATAGAAATCCCAAATACATAGAAGTTCACTAAACAGAAGTAGATAAATATGTAGATAAGTAGAAACTCCAGTTAAAGACCAGCTCCAGGAAGAGAATCCAAAGCTGTGAATACTCAGGCTGACCCGAGCGTAAAGCAAAACACAAAACACTCGAGTCAGGACAATATATAATTATATAATGTAAACCAACTTAAGTGAACTGTAATAAAGATACAAGTAACTTAAAAGATGCCTGGGACCTCCCATCCTCTAAGGATCCGTTAAACTATTTACTATATAGTAATATTTCGCTATTATACTAATGTCTACAGTAAAATAAACATACTTTTAAATAGCGTTCCGGGCTACCCATATCACCCTTCACACATAATAGTCCCAGTAGTCTATCCAATATCATGCCATCTCCACTCCGGGTGACTGTCAGAGGATACCACACGGGCTACGGGAGAAAGACAAACTCGTAGTAAAGGCTCGGTATGGTAGGTGACACGGCACACAAGGCAATGCCAGGGTAGATATACCAATTACGCACACGGGCTGGTGGTAACGCAGCAGCCACATACGCCCACCCCAAACAACACTCCAAAAATCAAGAGGTGCACCCAATCGATCACAACAGTAATAGAATGGTATCGAAGAAGTGTGTTCAGCCAGAGGTGCTACCTCCTTTGGCCCGAGATCGCTCCTGTTTTAGCCACCTTATGCTAACTCACGGGAGTTAGGTTCACGAAATGTACCTTAGGAACGTCGTCACCATCCTACTTCATTCTGGAATCTCCACCGCGCACACAGTTGTTAAAGTGGTTTTCGGTATCGACAGAGAGTATGTCCATATCCGATCCCGGTCTCTTTAACAACCAATCGTTATTATAACCCGTAGTTATAATTTCAAAAATGGTATTTATTTCTCAAAATCCAATATCATTTCAAATCCATTTCAAAGTATCAACTTATCATTTCATTTGAAAAACATATTCATTTTTATTCAATTTAAAAATACCATTCACATTTCAAAATAGTTCAATTCCAACAAATTACTTCATTTGAATCCTTTAAAAGTGAAGTTATTACATTTAATAACTAAATTATTAAACTTCCAAAATTTTCAACTTTCAAAATTCATTCATTCACTTAATTTTATCAAAACAGTGAAAATTCAACTTTCGCAGCATTTGGAAATTGCTACAGAAAGTTATATTCAAAACAGTTAAATTTAACAAAGACAGCGTTTAAAATGCTGTAATAGTGTTACATTAGTTTCAAAGAAAAAAAAACTTAGTTTAATCCAACAATTATATTTTCTATAATTCACTTTTAACTTATAAAATCACATAATTTTCTTTTATAACCATCATTTAATTTTCTTTAATTTCATGATTTCATAAAGTTAAATTTCCATTTAAAAATTCATATTTAACACTAATTCACTTATTAAATTGCAGTGTCTAATTTTAAATTCATTACATTTAAATTTCAACCTAACACTTAAGTTAAAATTCTCAAATATAACTTAGTTTATATTTTTATTTACTTAATTAAAAATTCACTTTTAAGTCAATTCCAAAAGTTCCAATTTTAGTTACAATTTAAAATTTCAACTTAAATATTCATTCATTTCACATTTCAACTTTATTAAAATCATTAATATGATATAAAATCACTTTAAATTCCTTTAAATTCAAATTATCATAAATTTATCATGCTTTCATATTCTATTTAATTTCAAATTATAATTAAATCAAATTTCCCAAAATAGCTTACATTCAAAATTTTCTAACCTTTTCGTTAATTTATTTCACTTGTAATTATTCAGAAAATCAATAATATTTTACCAAAAATCATTTTTAATTAGGTTTAAATCAAAATATTTTAATATTTACATTTCTAAAATAATTTTAAATTTTTTAGAAAAATATATTAACTACGGGTCTGTATATAATTTTCTACACTAGGAAAAGTGATACGGGTAATATATCATTTCAACCCGTAATTTACAAAGAAAAATCCGGGTTTTATCATTTCAAACCCGCAGTCCCAAGTAAATGAAATAAATTTGAAAATCATTCAGGCCTATCATTTCAGCCCATAATGATTTTCCCTTATTCTAAAGTCCGTTCGGGTATGTATCATTTCAACCCATAGTGATTCTAATCTAAAGGGAACTTGCAGTGTGATAAACGGATAAAATAACAGAACGGCATAATATAACAGTAACAAATGTCATAATAGGTGTTTAAGCATGGGTGAACATCATATAATAGTGACATAGCAAATAATAATATAGTGATGCAGTTTACATATTCACAAGTGATTAATTTACTATTCATATAAGTATAAAACTGTCTGGTGAGAATAACTCACTGTTTTGAGTTGATGACACAACAAAGAATTGCACAAACGGGATCTACACAAGCACAAAAGCACGACACAGATACGAATGGAGGAGCCAAGGATTAATTCCCTTGAATACCAGTCAAACAAAACAATATAACAATTATAAGGTTTCAGACCAAAAATTCGATAAACTATGCTAGAAATAACTTCATAAAACAAAGCTGAAATGCTTTGCACTTGCTTCCGACATCCCATAGGCTCGGCCAGAGGTGGAGTACAGTTCTAAGGCAATGGTTTTGGGTCAGGTTTGGGTTGCTAAGGTCGGCCTAACATGAGTTTGTTGATGGCAAAAATTATGGAGATGGAACAACAACACAACAAGGCATAACTACTAACAACATCACAAGTTTCAAGCAAACAAAGCTCGGTCAAGGCTGCTGTGGTCACGGCCAGAGGCGTAGGGTCCACTGTGGTGATGTGGCAGAGGGTGCTGGAGGTGCTGGAGGTGGTGGTGGTCATGTAGGTGGCGGCCATGGGTGGTGGAAGTGGTGGATGTGAAGGCTTGTGCTCGGCTAGGTCAAGATGTTGGAGTTTGGTGAACTTGGTGAAGGAACTACCACCTAGGGTGGTACGGATGGGGATGGTCAGTGAGGAGGAGGTGCTGGTGGCGTTCTCAGGTGTTGGTGGTGGCAGCAGGGGCTGGAGAGGGGCATGGCCGATCCTATGATAAAGAAAATCAAGTGCAAATCAAACGAAAAATCAACATAAGTGAACAAAAGGAGATAAAAGAAAAATAGAATTTTACCAACTTCTCAAACAAGTGATGGCCGAATTTTTTTCCAGAAATTAGGTGAGAAATGATGTACGTGAATGAAGAATGAAGTGGTCGGCTGAAGATGTGGAGAGTTATGTCAAATTGATGGCAAGAGTTTAGGAAAATGAAGAGGTGGGAAAATCAAAAGCCATTGGAAATAAAAGGTCACAAACCCTTTCAATTTACCTTTAATTATTTATAAAAGTTTATATATTCTGAAATAAAAATATTATCAGATAAAATTTCGAAACTCTAACAAAATATAAAAATATATATACCATTTATTAATTATATAGAGAAAAATTAAGAAAAAATAGTTAAAACAGTGAACTAGACAAGAAATTTGAAAGTAAATGAAATAAATAAAAAAAATTCATATGAGCTTGTAAAGTATTTTTAAACATAAATAATAACATAAAACAAAATTTTATTCACAAAATTAATATTTAAAATTTAATTTAAATATAATTTTTAATGCAGAAAATAGCAAAAAATGGGAAAACAGCCCTTAAAAATAGGAAATCAATACAGTAAATTTTGGAAAAATTCTATTATTATTTTTAAAATATTTAGAGATGAAATTTCACAAATAAAACAAATTTAAAATAAAATAAAGAAATTTAAAAATGAAGAAAATGGCAAAAAATTAGAAAACAGCCTTTAAAAATAGGAAATAAATACAGTAAATTTTGAAAAAATTACATTATCATTTTAAAAATGTTTAGAAATGATATCACACAAATAAACAAATTTAACTTAATTTCAAAATGAAATAAAGTCAACTTTAAATATATAGTCAAAATCTAGGGTTGTTACACTCTCCCCCACTCAAATCTTTTCGTCCTCGAAAAGAACGGAAAGGAAAAATAAAGAGAAACAAGATAGAGAAACAAAATAGTACCTGAAACGAATAGTTCCGGATTCGAAGCATGAATGCTCTCCTCCGTTTCCCAAGTACGATCTCGATCATCAGTACTCCACTGTACTTTGACCAGATTAACAGATTTTCTTCTGAGCTGCTTCGTATCTCTATCGACAATACGAAGTGGCTTTCTCTCAACAGTCAGGTTAGGCTCAATATCCAAACTATCAAGAGCAGAAGGCTGGACAATAAGAGATGGATCATGGAGATGACGGCGAAGATGTGAGACATGGAATACATCATGCACTCCATAAAGCTTCTCGGGTAAATCCAGACGATAAGCCAAAGAACCAACTCTTTCCATGATGCGGAAAGGACCAATGAACATGGGAGAAAGCTTCCCTCTACGACAAAAGCGAATGACATTCCTCAAGGGAGAAACCTTAAGAAACACCTGATCACCAACAGCAAATTCCAAATTTCGCCTACGCCTATCAGCATATTTCTTCTGTCTATCCTGAGCGACTCTCAGCCTCTTCTTAATCTCCTCAACTTTCTCAGAAGCTTCCAAAATCACTTCAGAACCAAGAACCAAACGATTACCGGATTCAATCCAGCAAGATGGAGATCTACAAGGTCGCCCGTATAAAGAAGCAAACGGAGACATTTTGAGACTGGCCTGAATGCAAAGATGGAATGAGATAGATAAAAAGATCAAGAATAGACTGAAAACAGAAGATAAGATAATACCTTATAGCTATTATTGTAGGTAAATTCGGCAAGATGGAGATAATCTTCCCAAGATCCTCCAAAATCAAGCACACAAGCACGAAGAAGATTCTCGAGAATCTGATTTACTCTTTCCGTCTGACCGTCGGTCTGAGGATGATAAGCAGTGCTCAGATTCAAAGGAGTACCTAAAGATTCCTGAAAAGCCTTCCAGAACAGACTAGCAAAGATAGGATCACGATCACAAACAATACTGAGAGGAACACCATGGAGACGAACGATCTCTCTTATGTAAATCTCAGATAAACTAGAAGCAGAACGAGTAGACTTGACCGGAATAAAATGAGCGGACTTGGTCAGTCTATCAACAATAACCCAGATACTCTCATTGCCTTTCCGAGTCCTCGGTAAACCATCGATGAAATCCATGGAAACCTGTTCCCACTTCCAATTAGGAATCTCGAGGGGCTGCAACAAACCAGGGGTCTTCTGGTGATCGGCTTTGACTTGCTGACAAGTCGCACACCGACTAACAAAGATAGAGATATCCCTCTTCATTCCCTTCCACCAATAAAGCCTCTTCATATCCTGATACATCTTCAACACACCAGGATGAATAGAAAGTCTGGATCTATGATTTTCCTGAAGCAACTCCTGTCTCAAACCATCAACCTTTGGAACACAAATCCTGCCATTAATCCGCAAAATCCCTTTGTCATCAATCTGAGCTCCACTACTACCTCTACTACCACCAACTCTGCTACGAACACTCTCCTTCATCAATCTAAGCATCTCATCCTCATCCTGCTTAGCCATAATCTGATCCAGAAGAGGAGAAGAAGAAACAACAAGCTGACACAACAAAGCCTTCTTCCGACCCAGAGTATCGGCCACAACATTAGCTTTACCGGGAGTATAGTTAATGTAGAGGTTGTAAGAAGCCAGAAACTCAAGCCAACGAACTTGCCTCTGATTCAGATCCTTCTGGGTGAAGATATATCTCAGAGACTGATGATCTGTGAAAAGCTCAAACTTGGTTCCAAGAAGATGATGCCTCCAAAGTTTCAAAGCAAAGACAACAGCAAGTAACTCTAAATCATGAGCAGCATAATTTGCTTCGTGGGTCTTCAACTGACGGCTGACATAGGCAATAACCCTACCATCCTGCATGAGAACAGCACCCAAACCCTCATGACTAGCATCAGTATAAACTGTAAATCCCTCACTCCCATTCGGAACAGTAAGAACTGGTGCGGAAGTTAGCTTGCTCTTCAACTCACTGAATGCAGCCTTACACTTATCACTCCAGACAAATCTGGCATTCTTCCGAGTTAAAGCTGTGAGAGGTGCAGCAATTCGAGCAAAATTCTCAATGAATCTCCGGTAGTAACCTGCAAGGCCCAGAAAACTACGAATATCAGATGGAGTCTTTGGAGTTTCCCAATCCTGGAAAAATCTGGGGAAAATAAAACAATAGGAAAAAATATAATTATTAAAATGATAGAGAAAGAGAAAAAAGAAAGACTTACATTGATCGCAGCAATCTTAACTGGATCAACAGAGACTCCATTACTAGAAACAATATGCCCGAGATAACGGACTTCATCCTTCCAGAAATGGCATTTAGAAAATTTAGCCTTTAACTGATGATTTCTGAGAGTCTCAAGAACATATTTCAAATGCGACTTATGCTCATCCTTAGTCTTAGAGAAGATAAGGATATCATCAACAAAGACTAGCACAAATTTATTAAGCACATCACGAAAAACACGATTCATCAAATCAATAAAGAAAGCAGGAGCATTAGTCAAACCAAAAGGCATGACTAACCATTCATAAAATCCATTATCAGTGCGGAAAGCAGTCTTGGGAATGCTATCCTCAGCAACCCTGAGCTGATGAAAACTGTGGCAAGGTCAAGCTGAGAGAAAATAGTGGCACCATGAAGCTGATCAAACATATCATTGATACGAGGCATAGGATATCTGTTTTTCATAGTGAGCTTGTTTAGCTCCCTATAATCAACACACATCCGAAGTGAACCATCAGATTTGGTGACAAAAACTACCGCAGCTCCCCATTCAGAAAAACTGGGCCTAATCAGACCTTTGGAAGATAAGTCTTCAATTTGCTTTCCCATCTCAACCTTCTCGCGGGGTGCCATTCTTCTAGGAGGAAGAACAATAGGTCGAGCACCAGGAATAAGATCAATCCGAAAATCAATTTCCCGCTTCGGAGGTAAAGAAATGACTTCGCCAAATACATCGGGATATAATCTAACCATAGGAGTTGAATCAAGGTCACTGGAAGAAGAATCCAAAGAATAAATAAAGTTGCCAGCAAAATCCTGAGGCATGCGGCACTGAATAATCAAGGAATTCCCTTGATCATCAACAAGCTGAACAGACTGGGCTTTACAAGAGATATGAGCATTATGATTCACTAACCAATCCTGACCAAGCAATAAATCAAAAGCATCGAAGCCCAGAATATAAAAATCACCACTAAAGCGATGATCAGAATGGAGAATTTTCACCTCTCGACAAATCCGATTAAGGTTAGCAGGACCCCCAATAGGATTTGAAACACATAATGGAACAGAAGTATACTCAGGAGAAAGGAGATGTTCAAACTTATCACACAAATCAACAGAAATAAAACTGTGTGAAGCACCAGTATCAAACAACACACGAACAGGATGATGAAATAAAGTAAATGAACCCTGGAGTGTACCTTGGTCATCACTAGGAGCAGGGGCAGGTGGAGGAACTGGAGATGAGGCAGAAGTGACAGCAAATATACCGGAAGGAGTACCCCTCTGCTGGGTAGGGCAATCCTTCTTAAAATGACCGGGCTGGAGGCAGATATGGCAGAGATCACGTCTAACCGACTGAGCAGGTGGAGGAACCGCAACACCAGATAATGTGGGACAGCTATTGGCATAGTGCCCTCTCTGATCACACCTAAAGCAAGTGATGGAGGAGAGATCAACTGGTTGCCTCTGAGCAGGGGCAGATGATGAAGATCCCAAACCAGGACGCTTCTGCCAATTCTTCTTCTGCTGCTGAAAATTAGGCTTACGCTTCTTGGAAACTGCAGAGGAAGACTGAGCACCAGAAACAGCAGGACCTTTGGATGTGGGATTCTCATAGCGAATAGCCATATCCATAAGCTGGGTGAAAGAACCATGAACATGAGAAATGAGGCGACTATAATACTCTGGCCGAGCATCAGCAATAAATTTCTCATTCTTCTTAAGAGGAGTATCAATAAGGCCAGGACCGAACTTGGAAAGTTCATTGAATTTCCTCTCATACTCAGCAAAAGACATGGTACCCTGCTTCAGATCCATAAACTCATGATAAAGCTGAGATTTCCCGGCTTCTGGCATCCATTTTGCCACAAAAGCCACCCTGGAAAAGAGATACAGAAAACAAGCTTAAGATAGATTCAAAGAAAGGAAAAATAGAAACAAAATTAAGATAATCCAAAGGATACCTAAACTGCTCCCAAGTGAGATCAGCCTCGACGGTGTTAGCCGTAACGGACTCCCACCAATCTAAAGCAGAACCATGCAACTGCCAGGCTGCAAGCTGACGTTTCTGAGCATCAGTAATGTCAAGACCAGCAAATATCCTCTCAAGACTCCGCAACCACTGCTGAGCCTCAATGATAGTCTTTGAACCGGTGAATGGGGTTCCACCAAGTTGAGAGAATTCCTTACAGAGAACAGTGAACCTGACTGGAGCAACAGGTTGAGGAGCTGGGGCAATACAGCGACCCCAAACTCTGGCATTTCCCCGATTCATCCTGAAAAATGTCAAGAATGAATTTAGGATAAGAATAAAGACAAGCCGGAGACAAATTAAGATAAGGCAAGATAATACACTGGGATGAATATCTTAAAGAAAGAAAAGATCCTAACAAGATAGATACGAAAGAAAGGAAAGTTAGAAAACATTTGAAAATCCTTTAAAAGCAAGAAAAATTTATATATCAAAATAATCTTTGAAAATCCTTTGAAAACATTTTGAAAAATCATTTTATACTTTGAAAATACGTCTCTCACAAAGGTATGATTCTGAGATTGATTTCACTCATTCTATGGTGGAAATACCCTATCTCCAATGAGTTTTTGCTCCGCAGAGGCAATGGTTGCCAAAAAACAAAGCTCTGATACCAACTGTAACAACCCCCAATTTCGTACCATTCAAATCGACAATAATCCACACATGTCAGACTTGAATGATGCGAAATAACAGATTGTAAATAAATTTGGAGCAAATGAAATCAAATATACAGAATCACAGACACAGAACAAACAGAATAACTCGCAGCGGAATATAAAATAACATAGTAGTTCATGAAGCTACTATAACAGAGTCTCAAACCAAATACATAATATAGTTTGAAAAACAACAGAATAGAAATCCCAAATACATAGATGTTCACTAATACATGAGATAAACTAATACAGCTAAAACAGAAGTAGATAAATATGTAGATAAGTAGAAACTCCAGTGAAAGACCAGCTCCAGGAAGAGAATCCAAAGCTGTGAATACTCAGGCTGACCCGAGCGTAAAGCAAAACACAAAACACTCGAGTCAGGACAATATATACTTATATAATGTAAACCAACTCAAGTGAACTGTAATAAAGATACAAGTAACTTAAAGGATGCATGGGACCGCCCATCCTCTAAGGATCCGTTAAACTATTTACTATATAGTAATATTTCGCTATTATACTAATGTCTACAGTAAAATAAACATACTTTTAAATAGCGTTCCGGACTACCCATATCACTCTTCACACATAATAGTCCCAATAGTCCATCCAATATCATGCCATCTCCACTCCGGGTGACTGTCATAGGATACCACACGGGCTACGGGAGAAAGACAAACTCGTAGTAAAGGCTTGGTATGGTAGGTGACACGGCACACAAGGCAATGCCAGGATAGATATACCAATTACGCACACGGGCTGGTGGTAACGCAGCAGCCACATACGCCCACCCCGAACAACACTCCAAAAATCAAGGGGTGCACCCAATCGATCACAACAGTAATAGAATGGTATCGAAGAAGTGTGTTCAGCCATAGGTGCTACCTCCTTTGGCCCGAGATCGCTCCTGTTTTAGCCACCTTATGCTAACTCACGGGAGTTAGGTTCATGAAATGTACCTTAGGAACGTCGTCACCATCCTACTTCATTTTGGAATCTCCACCGTGCACACAGTTGTTAAAGTGGTTTTCGGTATCGACAGAGAGTATGTCCATATCCGATTCCGGTCTCTTTAACAACCAATCGTTATTATAACCCGTAGTTATAATTTCAAAAATGGTATTTATTTCTCAAAATCCAATATCATTTCAAATCCATTTCAAAGTATCAACTTATCATTTCATTTGAAAAACATATTCATTTTTATTCAATTTAAAAATACCATTCACATTTCAAAATAGTTCAATTCCAACAAATTACTTCATTTGAATCCTTTAAAAGTGAAGTTATTACATTTAATAACTAAATTATTAAACTTCCAAAATTTTCAACTTTCAAAGTTCATTCATTCACTTAATTTTATGAAAACAGTGAAAATTCAACTTTCGCAGCATTTGGAAATTGCTACAGAAAGTTATATTCAAAACAGTTAAATTTAACAAAGACAGCGTTTAAAATTCTGTAATAGTGTTACATTAGTTTCAAAGAAAAAAAAACTTAGTTTAATCCAACAATTATATTTTCTATAATTCACTTTTAACTTATAAAATCACATAATTTTCTTTTATAACCATCATTTAATTTTCTTTAATTTCATGATTTCATAAAGTTAAATTTCCATTTAAAAATTCATATTTAACACTAATTCACTTATTAAATTGCAGTGTCCAATTTTAAATTCATTACATTTAAATTTCAACCTAACACTTAAGTTAAAATTCTCAAATATAACTTAGTTTATATTTTTATTTACTTAATTAAAAATTCACTTTTAAGTCAATTCCAAAAGTTCCAATTTTAGTTACAATTTAAAATTTCAACTTAAATATTCATTCATTTCACATTTCAACTTTATTAAAATCATTAATATGATATAAAATCACTTTAAATTCCTTTAAATTCAAATTATCATAAATTTATCATGCTTTCATATTCTATTTAATTTCAAATTATAATTAACTCAAATTTCCCAAAATAGCTTACATTCAAAATTTTCTAACCTTTTCGTTAATTTATTTCACTTGTAATTATTCAGAAAATCAATAATATTTTACCAAAAATAAATTTTAATTAGGTTTAAATCAAAATATTTTAATATTTACATTTCTGAAATAATTTTAAAATTTCAGAAAAATATATTAACTACGGGTCTGTATATAATTTTCTACACTAGGAAAAGTGATACGGGTAATATATCATTTCAACCCGTAATTTACAAAGAAAAATCCGGGTTTTATCATTTCAAACCCGCAGTCCCAAGTACTTGAAATGAATTTGAAAATCATTCAGGCCTATTATTTCAGCTCATAATGATTTTCCCTTATTCTAAAGTTCGTTCGGGTATGTATCATTTCAACCCATGGTGATTCTAATCTAAAGGGAACTTGCAGTGTGATAAACAGATAAAATAACAGAACAGCATAATATAACAGTAACAAATGTCATAATAGGTGTTTAAGCATGGGTGAACATCATATAATTGTGACATAGCAAATAATAATATAGTGATGTAGTTTACATATTCACAAGTGATCAATTTACTATTCATATAAGTATAAAACTGTCTGGTGAGAATAACTCACTGTTTTGAGTTGATGACACAACGATGAATTGCAAAAACAGGATCTACACAAGCACAAAAGCATGACACAGATACGAATGGAGGAGCCAAGGATTAATTCCCTTGAATACCAATCAAACAAAACAATATAACAATTATATGGTTTCAGACCAAAAATTCGATAAACTATGCTAGAAATAACTTCATAAAACAAAGCTGAAATGCTTTGCACTTGCTTCCGACATCCCATAGGCTCGGCCAGAGGTGGAGTACAGTTCTAAGGCAATGGTTTTGGGTCAGGTTTGGGTTGCTAAGGTCGGCCTAACATGAGTTTGTTGATGGCAAAAATTATGGAGATGGAACAACAACACAACAAGGCATAACTACTAACAACATCACAAGTTTCAAGCAAACAAAGCTCGGTCAAGGCTGTTGTGGTCACGGCCAGAGGCATAGGGTCCACTGTGGTGATGTGGCAGAGGGTGCTGGAGGTGTTGGAGGTGGTGGTGGTCATGTAGGTGGCGGCCATGGGTGGTGGAAGTGGTGGATGTGAAGGCTTGTGCTCGGCTAGGTCAAGATGTTGGAGTTTGGTGAACTTGGTGAAGGAACTACCACCTAGGGTGGTACGGATGGGGATGGTCAGTGAGGAGGAGGTGCTGGTGGCGTTCTCAGGTGTTGGTGGTGGCAGCATGGGCTGGAGAGGGGCATGGCCGATCCTATGATAAAGAAAATCAAGTGCAAATCAAACGAAAAATCAACATAAGTGAACAAAAGGAGATAAAAGAAAAATAGAATTTTACCAACTTCTCAAACAAGTGATGGCCGAATTTTTTTCCAGAAATTAGGTGAGAAATGATGTACGTGATTGAAGAATGAAGTGGTCGGCTGAAGATGTGGAGAGTTATGTCTAATTGATGGCAAGAGTTTAGGAAAATGAAGAGGTGGGAAAATCAAAAGCCATTGGAAATAAAAGGTCACAGACCCTTTCAATTTACCTTTAATTATTTATAAAAGTTTATATATTCTGAAATAACAATATTATCAGATAAAATTTCGAAACTTTAACAAAATATAAAAATATATATACCATTTATTAATTATATAGAGAAAAATTAAGAAAAAATAGTTAAAACAGTGAACTAGACAAGAAAATTTGAAAGTAAATGAAATAAATAAAAAAAAAATCATATGAGCTTGTAAAGTATTTTTAAACATAAATAATAACATAGAACAAAATTTTATTCACAAAATAAATATTTAAAATTTGATTTAAATATAATTTTTAATGCAGAAAATAGCAAAAAATAGGAAAACAGCCCTTAAAAATAGGAAATCAATACAGTAAATTTTGAAAAAATTCTATTATTATTTTTAAAATATTTAGAGATGAAATTTCACAAATAAAACAAATTTAAAATAAAATAAAGAAATTTAAAAATGAAGAAAATGGCAGAAAATTAGAAAACAGCCTTTAAAAATAGGAAATAAATACAGTAAATTTTGAAAAAAATTACATTATCATTTTAAAAATGTTTAGAAATGATATCATGCAAATAAACAAATTTAAATTAATTTCAAAATGAATAAAGTCAAATTTAAATATATAGTCAAAATCTAGGGTTGTTACAATGTGGGTCGTGATGATGTGTTCTTGTTCGAGCAGGTGGTTCTGGAAGAGCAAGGTTCGATCAAAGACTCGAGTTCGAATTGTGGTGGTAGGCAGGCCGGTCCACTGTTCGGGTTGCTGGCATTTGGGTGAAGATCGAAGCATGAGAAGGTGGAGCGAAAGCAGGTCGATGGGGCGGAGACATTCGGCAAGGCAGTGGGAAGAGGGTCATGAGGTTTGGGTTAGAGCAGCTAGGTACGATCTTTATTCCAATTTAATAATATATGTATACATTTTACAGAGAAGAGATATTGCTTTCAGTTTAATTTAATATAATGAATTTATATATTCTTATATCTATTTTGAATTCAAAACAGTAATTTAAACGTGGTTAATCCTAATTTAATTTTTATATATCTAATTTTAGGAAATAGGAAAATTATTTCTATAAACTAGATTTGGAAAGAAAAATAGGGATTTGTAAATGTTATGTGAAAATAGATTTTTGGAAGTCTATAATTTATTTTATATATATATGTAATTTCAAAAATAAAATAAGTATACAATTTTTTTTAATGTTATTTTAAAATAATGGATCGAGTGATTAATTGTTTAATCTACTTATGTTAATTATTTTAGTTACCAAAAATATTTTTTTTAAAGGAAGTAGTTAAAACAAAATCATTATTTAAGTAATTTATAAAATGAGATAAATGGTTCAATTTATTTCGAGTATTAATAAATTATATAATTTTTGTACAAGGTCTGGAACCGTGAAGAAATGGTCGAATTGGAACTGGATAGCAAAATAAAAATCAAAGTTAAGTTGATCTCACTCATCTAGGTTTTATATAAATTTAAATAGTTGAATTTAAATTTTGGTTGATTGATTGAATTAATTGGATATGGTATATTATATAATAGTATATAATATATATTGGAGTGATTGATTTCTCGCATTATATAGCAGATGAGACACTGTGCGCCGCATAATAGCAGATGAGATAATATGATCCCATATACCGTGATATTCTACCTCAAAGTGGAATTGTATTATTATATTGTGGTAACATCTGTAGATGCAGGAAACAGGTTGGAGGGATCCAACTGGATTCCTCAAAACGTTTAAATTTAATTTATATATTCAGCGATATGATTATGTGATGATCTGTGATGAATTATATTGATCATATATGGAATTGGAATTTGTTGAATACTCTGGCTTGGTAAATATATATATATTGGAATTTTGAGAATTGATCTATATACACACACACACACATATGAAGTTTGGATTTTTAAAGTAAATAAAGAGGTAATTTTAAGTAAAATAATTATAAGGAATTTGGATAATTAAATGATTTGGAAGAATAAGGGTTGATTTTTAAATTTTAAATAAATAAATTCCGAGTAGGGGAAGTATATTTTGACTAAAGAAGAATAAATAAATTTTTAAGGTTGGTTTTTAAGGTCTAAATTTGGAAAAGATAAAGAAGAAATTTGGAAAAAGTACGAAATTTGTATTTCAACTTAAATAAGATTTTGAATTATATTAAAGAAGTATAATACGAAATTAATTGGTTTTGAAATAAAATTGAGTAAGTAAAGGAATTTATTTTAATGGAGTAAATGTGGAAAATCAATTTGGAAATTGATTTAGTATTTTGAAACTGTGTTTTGAAAGGAGGGTGAGACCATGGCATTTATAAACTGAGTTTATAAAGTGAAATGGATATCAGTGAATATTTGAAAGTACAAATTTCGGTGGGTATTTATAAAGGAATGGGAATTTGTTTTAAAAAGTAAACAGGGATTTATTTTTAAAGGTGTAGGAGAGAAGTGTATTTCCTTGAAAAGCCAAGTACATTATTTCAAAGCAGATTTTTAGTATAAGTTAAAAGTTTTAAAATTGTTTAAAGGAATGTTTTTAAGAAATTATTATTTAAGTTGTTTAAATTTTAAAAGTAAAAATTTATTTAAATTAATTATAGTAGTAATTATTTGAAGATTTGACTAGTATTATGATTTTAAAGATAATAATGAATATTTATATTTTATAAAATAGTTTTATTTTAAAGGATAGTTTGGTTAAATTTATTTGAAAACTTGTATAGAATTTCGTAACTCTTATTTTAAACTTAGTTTGGTTTAATTTTTATTTTTCAAAAAAAAATTGTTTTATATTTTATAAAGCTGTTTTATTTTTAAATATTTTTAAAAATATATATTTTGGATAAAAGTGTTTAAGTAGTTTAATTTAAATGTTTTAAAGTATATTTTATAATAAAGTGTTTTAAATTATTTTAAAATCTAAAGTATTTTGTACTTGGTGATTTCAGTGGAAATAGAAAATTTTTGGGGATTTTATTCCATGAGAGAAAGATGGTTTTCAAAAGGTTGAAAAGTGGAAATATATCTTTCAAAGTTATTTGGAGGATAATAAATAATTTGGAAGAAATTATTATGGCTTGATGATTGTTTGTGAATGTTATTTGATAGTTAAATAGCCGACTATCAATATTGGCCAATGCGTCGATCGCTTCGAAGAGACCGGGATTGGGATTTATTTCCCGAAAACCACTTCGATCCGGTTTAAACATTTTCGTGAGGAAGACAAGAGCTGAGAGTCGAAGATGGAGCAGTAAAGTGCAAGGGCTAATCGCTACTAATCCTGAGGGTGATTCCAAAATGGATGTAGTAGGAGTAGTGCCTTCGGTTCAGTTCGAACCCGAAACGGACTTGTATCGACGAATGTTTCAGAACATCGTTAGGGGACGATGAGCATTCTAAGTGATTGTGTGCTAAAAGGTAATGCACAACCTCGAGCCTCATCAACCGGGAATGGCTAAAACAGGGGAGGTGCGCACAAGGCTAAATGGCTAGCAACCAATTAGGGTAAGGTCCTCTCTGTCTAGATGTCCCTTTATATATTCGGCTGTGTGGCAGTTGCTGATCCCAACCGCGGGGTGAATTATTCGGGCTATCCAGTGAGGGGTAGTCCAGTCTTGTGTTGCAGGGGATTTAGGGTGGATCCTCGGTGCGGTGATCTAGACCACGTACTGTGATGGGCAATACCCCAGTAGCCCTGCAATTGATGGAAATCCATTTTCCCTACGTGCCTTTACGGTTTTGTTTGTATACCTATTAGCTGAAATTTAATAAATGTAACAATTTCGGCTATTTGAATAAGTATTTGTATATAAACACTATTATAATATCAGAGGATTTTATAAGAAATGGTTTGGTTATCGTAAGGTAAAAACCCGGCATGTTTATTTATGGCGTGGTCTTACGAGATACTTTTGATTTCAAATGGTTTTGAAAACTTTAATAATCTAATTGAGTGTATTTTCTCACGCTGGTTTTCCAGACTGACTCGGGTGTTATTTAACAATAATTCTCGGGTCGGACCGAGTATTATAGATTACAGATTCTGGATGGACTGCTGTGGAGCTCAGGAGACGAGCTGGATGGCGAGATGTATCTGACTATTTGATGTATATTCTGCCGTGTATTCAGTTTTGGAAGGATGAGGTATTATAACCATCCTGAGTTGTGTTGTTGAACACTGATGCTGTATTTTGATGATGTATGTATAAAACAGATATAATTTCTTTTGTGTAAAGATATGTTATCATCTATTATATTTTATTCCGCTGCGTTTGTAAGATTCTGATATTGTTTCTATTTCTTCTTCTATCTCCTTCTTCTTTTAACCCTAATGGTTCGATTTTCGGGCATCAGAAAATCGGGTCCTTACAAGAGTTGTAAAATCAACATTCGCTTCATTCCCCATTTCTCAACTGTTTGCCTTTTGCAAAATATATACATAATAGTCTGTTTGATTGGTATAACAAATTTAATATGGTCTCATGAGTCTGTTTGATTCGTATAAGTATTTTTATACTCCTTTACTACATCTAATCATTCTTGTCAAAATAAACATAAGATGCATGCATCGGTGTCTGTGTATTATTATCATGTATATCCCATGAGTATGCTTTGGTGTATGTAATGATTCTTGAATTTTCAACTATGTAGTAATAGTATACATAAACTTTGCTTAATTAGTGCATGAACTTTAATATAGTGTGACTTGCTACCTTAGTTTGTGATATTATTGATTGTATGAATGTGAACTTTGCTACTTTAGCATGATATTATCATGTATATCTTAGTGCATGGTCACTAAAAGTGATAATTAAGTACTTCACCCATAAAAGTAAAGAAACTAGTTGTATGCTTGAGACCATATTATTTTTCTCCTCCTTGTTTTCTGACCTGCAAATGCAAGCATTGAATTGGTCATGCTTGAGATCATATTAATTTTCTCCTCCTTTTTTTCTACATCTGTAACATTTCCCTTTTTAAATCAAATTCAATTTGGAAATTAATTTAATTTTTGGAATTAAATTATGAATTAATTTGGTATTTTCCAAATTTTAATGGATATTTATTTGCTTATTAGTGTGTGCATAAATATATATATATATATATATATATATGATTTTAAAATAGAATTTCTAATTGGAAATTCTAAAATAAATATTTTGAATAATATTTTAATTATAAATTTAATTGTGGATTAATTTGAAAATTTGAATTAATATATATATATATATCAAAAGATTGTGAATAAAGGAATTTGGATTTGAAATTCAAGTATAAATGTATTGAAATATAAATTGTATTTAAAACTATAAATAGGCATTTTGATTTAGAAGTTATGACTTAAATTTAATATAATAAATTTCTAAAAGCTATTTAAAGAATAAATTCTAATATATATATATATATATATATATATATATGTTTGTTTATTTATATAAGTAAATATTTATTTAAAGCTATAATAGTTTGAAAATGAATAAAAAGATTTAATATTTTCTTTTCAAATTATATATGCATAAGGAAATACATTTTATAATTTATAATAACATGAGGTTTAAAATAAAAAAATTAAATTAAATTAAGTAGTGGATTTAAAAACAAAATGCATACATTTGAACATTTGTAAAATTGAGATTTTATGAATTAACAAATGTACATTAATAATCACACGCAAAATTACATGTGTTAAATTCAATTAACAAGTGGCATTATCTCTTTATTAAATTAAAATAAATAATTTATAAGTAATAAGGTTTTGAATAAGAAACTTGGTTATCATTTAGTTCAAAACTCTTTCATCTTCACTTCTAAAAAACAAGATTTATCACCAAATCAAAACCTGAGAATGAAATTCAAAGACAAATGAAAATCTGGGAAACAACAAACCAGAAAAGAATTAAAGGCAAATTTCAAATGCATCTCAAACTAAATCAAAACCTGGAACAATGATTCAAATGTTGCAAGTTCAGAACATTTCAAAGTTGAATCAAAACTAACTCAAACCTGATCAAAGAAGAAAATAAAAAACCAGAGGAAATGGAAATTTGGAAAACAAAGATTAAATCAAAACAGTGCAAAAGAAGATAAACCTGGAAATGAGTTCAAACTGGAAAACAGAAACATCTCAATCTGGAAACAAATTTATAATCAAGCAAAAGTCAAGCATGTGTTCAAGTTTCAAAGATAATGCAAAGATCAGAACAAAGTTTAGAGCAACAAAACAATAGCAAGTTGAATCAAAATATAAGTTCCACATCAAACAAATCAAATTCCAGATAAAACCTTTTTGCTTTTCAAATTCTACTCCTCTGATCTGCAACTCCGGGTGAGCGAATTGACCCTTTTCAAATTTGAATCAATGATGCTTTGCGAAGTAGTTGTTGTGAAAATGATAATGAATGTCTCTACATGTATATATATATATATGTGTGTGTGTATGTATTCATGTGTGTGGATTTAAATATGCATGCCGGTGTATATATAAATACACTCTATTGTGTTTCCAATCCCTCCAAAATAAATTTAAATTTCTCCTTGTACAATCAAATCTAGGCTTTGATCTCTAAAAAGAAAATGATTGTAACATTGTGATTTAAATTTTAAAATTAGTTTTAAGCAAAATATTCAGCAATGTTTTGGAAAATGTTAAATAACAGTACGAAGTAAAAATTGGTCCAAAAATTATATATCTGAATTTCAAGCTTTGATTATATGAGTGGATTCGAGTTGAAAAATGATGAATTTAGATATAAAAATTGGAATTTTTTAGTTTGAAAATCGTAGGAGTCGTCTAATTGAATGGGATTGCTAGGATCGTCAAATTCTCGATGATCAAAGTGAAATTGAGCCTCGAATTTGAATCTGAAGGAAGATGAAGTGTTGTAGATTGAAGGAAAAATGGTCACATATTTTTTTGATGATCATAGAGGTGTCGCGATGCAAATGTAGGGTTTAAGAGAGCGTGAGGTCGAGGTGGGTTCATCGAAGAATTTTAAAGTCACGGTGGCATCGAGTTGGCTCAGGGGTAGGGGAAACAGAAGATAGAAGTATGGAGAGGGTTTAAGAAGGTGATCGTGACCTCCGGTGGTCGTAAATGGAAAGAGAAGGGTGATTTTTGAGGGACAGGCTTGGTTCCAGTTTGAGTTGAATAGCCAAATTTGAAATCGCAGGCGAATGCACTAACCTGGGTGGTCGGAAGAATTGGGCGGATCATCGATGACCTAAAGGCGACGATGGCAATGGCCGGAGGTGCTCCGACCAAGTGTACACATGCACACGTATCTCAACGTATTAGGGCGAATTTGGATCGGGAAGAAGAAGAAGATAGCTCGGGTTCGAGCGCGAGAAGAAGAAAATTTAGGTCGAAGTCGAAGTGATGCGGGTGATGCTCGGGGGAAGGCTCGAAGTAAATAGGTATATGTCTCAGGCTTGTTCAATCTGTTACCATATTTCAGTTTAAAAAGGAAATAAAAAAAACATGTTTCCAGTTTTATAATACAACAGATTTTTTTAGTTGCAAAGTAAACTAAATAAGTTTCCAAGGGAAAATAAATTAAGTTTCAAATTTTAAACAAGTTTTAAAATAAGTTTCCAAAAGTAAAGTATTAAGCAAGTTTTCATGGATTTAAATTTTCAAAGTTAAATTATTTTAACTTGTTGGGTTATATAATTTTGTATTAGGTTAATTATCTTATTAAATCTTTGACTATTTTCAAATATAATTAAATGAAATTAATTAATGTAACGACCCGAAATTTTCGAAGCCGAAAATTCCAGATAGTTATGAGAAGAAGAAAGAGATAGAAGAAGAAGAAGAACAGAAACACCAAACCTCTCACATACGCAGCGGATAAAATATAATAGTAAGTAAATACAGTTTACAAAAAGAATACTATCTGTCCATTACATTTAATATACATCAGAGTTTCACATTTATACAGTCACTGAATATATATACAATTATCATGTCTCACATACACAACAATATAATACAGCGGAAATATTTTATACGCTATAGCCATCCAGCTCGTCTCTTGAGCTCCAGAACGTACCTACCTGAAAATCTGTAATACTCGGTCTGACCGAGCATTACACCAAAGTAACACCTGGGTCAGGCTGGAAACCATCGTGAGTAAACTCATCTAACAAGGAATACAATGTATACAACTCATATAGAACCCGGAGTATCTCATAACAATTTACACATTCACAATTTATTATAAACATCACTTATTTCGCACATCAATTTTCTAAGTACCAAAATTTAAATTAAAAGTCTAGTTCACTTAAATCATTCCTGCGGGCCTATTAATTTCACCTATCAATCTATAAAGAGATTCGAAGTGGTTTCGGGTATTTCCTAATACCCGACCCCGGTCTCTTCGAGTCTCATTCAAGGCACCCAATACCATTCAATCATCCATAAGCTACTTGATCACTTCCAAATTTAGTTAATTAATTCTAATTGAATTTCTAATCTCAATCATTTAGATTCCTTCGTTTAACATTAATTAATTCCAAATCAATAATAAATCATCTCTTAATTATCCATCTTAATTAACCACTTAGATTAATTATTCTCCAATTACATTCAAGTAATTGTCTTTAATTAATTTCAAAAATAAATTATTCTTAACCCCAAAACAGCAGTTTATCATAAATTACTTCACAACTTAATTAACTATATCAATTACGTTACTCCTTGATTTCTTATATTAATTAATTTTTCATAGATCACTTACTATTGATTAATTCATCTTAATTAATTACACAATGTAATCATATTTTATTAATTTCATTAAGTAATTACCAGATCAAACCACTCAATGATTATTCTAAATTAATTTAAACTTAATTAATTTCCTTAAACCTTCATTAATTGATTCGACCCTTAGTTACTAAATTAATTAACCCAAATCATTAATTTATTGCGTTAGTTAATTATCCATTGTAATTACCCTACTAATTTATGAATCACAAATCATTAAGCCATTATTAACATATAAGTTTTTAAACAATTTAAAACCCGAATACTTCGAGTCAAGCACCAATTAACTCGGGAACCAACCAAAACCTAAGTTACCAAATCATCAATTCTCAGCACACATCAAATAAATTCATTCATTCAACCAATCATTTAATTTAACTATTAAAATTTAAATAAAACCCAGTTGAGTGAGATTAACTCACCTTGATT
This sequence comes from Allium cepa, assembly GCA_030765085.1. Taxonomy (NCBI): domain Eukaryota; kingdom Viridiplantae; phylum Streptophyta; class Magnoliopsida; order Asparagales; family Amaryllidaceae; genus Allium; species Allium cepa. Next base: position 564,252,677 of record CM060938.1, read on the forward strand.
TTATTTTGCCATCCACCCCAAACTGGCTTGCTTCCATCCCGATTTTGACCTTGTATAAATAATATATGATTTTATTAATATTTGAATTCATCGAACTATATATCACCATTAAATAATTTAATTTAACTAATTTTCCCTTTGAATAAATTTTTAAGTAACTAAAATAAATTTTATAAGTTAATTGAATGAGTTAATCACATAATATTTTATTCGGAAATTAAATAGTAGGTTTACTATGTGTATATATATAAGTATATTTTATTTATTTTATCTCCTTTAAGATTGTATATACTAAAATAATAATCTATATACATTTAAATCTAATTTCTGTATAATTCCACAACATTTAAAGTTCCCATATTTACCAAAATCTTATATAAATGCATTAACTTCTAATAAAATAAAACTCCTTCCAACTCATATATTAAATTTAAACAGACTGGTTTCCTCTACCTTACTGTAAATAGTTTTCTTTCCTTTTCTATCACATAAAAACTTTACTTTCTCATCTTCTTCTTTTTTCTGCCCATATATGATAAATTTAATATAAAAAAAACAAAACTGCATTTGAATTATTGCTTTCTGCAAATATCCCCGACTTTACCCCATTTTTCTTTGTTTTTTCCAAACTGTAAATAGATATATATATATAATTTACAAATTGCAGAAAATAGATTGTTTAATAAAATCTATTGTCAAACTATGATTGTTACCCTGAAAATGTACAGTTGAATAAACAGCTTCGATATTGACCAAAAATATAAAAATAAATTTATATACCTTACTCAGCTAAGCCTCATCCTTGCCTCGATCCCCAGCACGACAACCCACAGCTCTCCCAAAACCGTCGCCTCCACACCTCTACTTCCCAATTCGCGGCCCTAAATGAATCATCCATCGATTCCTAAACCTCTAACAACATCCATCGCGACACTTGAACGCCACAGCCCTACATCGTCACTCAGCACCCCCTACTTCGAGAACACCACGGCTCGAGCCTCGATTCGATCGCGAATTCGTTCACGAATCATATCTTCTATCACCGCGACTCCGCTGGGACGAAAAAAAATCCTCGAATCGATGTAGAACAAAGTTGATTGGGTTTTAAATTTTGGGGAGTGGAATTCGAAGGAAAAGGGCTTGCAACTGGAATGAGAAGAAAAAGGAAAAAAAATCGGCATAAATTAAATTCAAGACTTATTATCTTTACCTTTGATTCGGCTTCTCTAATTGTGGGGGAGACGAAGGAATATAAATAAGAGGGTGAGAGGCTTCTCGGATACGAGTTAAAGAAAATATCTCTGACATGTTGATTTTTAAAATCTTTATATATATTATAAGACTTACGCAACGTCTCGTTAAGCATAACGCGAAATTCTGAAACCCGAATCAGATATGTCAACAGGTGATTATAAGGTTTTACCGCATTCCGAATACAATGGAACGTGCTTCGGAGGCTAGTTTGATCGTATACGCGAGTTACAGAAGTAAACGATCAATTTTAAATTAAATCGATTAAAATCGTTCTAAGCGTTTCGAGCTGCCATGATCAAACGACAATTCCGACTGCTACGGAAATCGAAATCCGATAATAACTAGCTATTACGGATCCAATGGAACTGGTTTCGTCAAATTCCGAGACTGTGTCTCGGAAGGCTATTTTTAAATATCGATTCAAACGATATATTATTAAAATTGAACAAATCACCTTTATTTTAAACTTCAACAATTTTATTATCTTCAGTATTATCATTATAAATTTTATAAGCCTTCAAATTATTTTAAACAGGCTTAGAATCTCAAATTCAACAATTTACCCAATTTCAATTATATAATTCAATACTGTAATTATCTAATAAATATTAATATTTGGAATTCAAGCTAAAATTAACCTTTCAATTGTTAAAAATCAATTTGTTATTCCAATTTAAATCGTTAAATTTTCCGGGTCGTCACATTCCTCCCCACTTAAAAGAATTTCGTCCCGAAATTACTAGTTAGGAAGAATGGACCAAAACCCGTTTATTTATTTTTTTCCAAATCTCAAAATTCAACATCCTACTAACTATCATGTACTAAAGATCCACTATTACCTTAACTAACTTCCTAAAACCTTCTATGATTCAAACAACACCCCTCACTCAATCGTCTAAATTTCAATTTAAAACCAAATTTTGAATCATCAAAATTTTCTCAAAATTTTTCTAACTCTCTAAATTCCCGAAAATTTTTGCCAGCGTCTCCTTTGCGCGGCTAGCTCGGTACAACTACAGAAGGCCTCCACGGGCTCCCAAATTCCAAAAAAAAAACAAAAGCCAAGTGGCTACATCAAAAACCAATCCAATTTCATCCAGCAATTTATATACGTACCTCTCTGTCGGGCAATTCACATTTATCTTTTGGAATCAAATCCAATTCCCTTTTCCCTTTAATACCTGCATATCTCACTTAGCAACAATATCCAATCGCAACCTTACAAATCATTTTATACATTCTCATATATAGGTTTTCACAAATACTGTTATTCAATTTTGTTGTTCCCTTTGCATATGAATTCAATTTTATTTCGATTTCTAATATTGAATTTTATCTTTCATTAAAACTGATTTATGCTAGTTTCATTTACTAGTTTACTTTAATTTCCAATTTGAAATTGTTTTGACGTTAACCAATTTTCCAAAAAAAATCTAACTCCCAAAATTTTCAGAAAATTTTGACAGAGTCTCCTTTGTACAGAGGAGATTTTGCAATTTGACAAAAATATAAATATGTATACATCGACCCACACGGTCAGAAAAAGCAAAAACAGTTCATATTTCCTATTTTAATTGAGTAGGCGTACCTTTATTTAGCTTTTAAGCAAGCAGCTTATTTATTTTAGCAATTAGCATACCCCAAATCTAGCCAAACGGCTTCCCTGTACCTGTACTAACTCAGTTTAAATATGTAAGTGCCATATATAGAAATTCTATTAGCATTTCACTTACTTTCAATGGCTAAACACAAGCATTTCAAAAACAACAAACACCAAACGCTTACCATAAGCGATTTATATAATTTAAAGCTAATCTAATTGCTTTCAACCAAATTTATATGCCATTACATTCAATTCTAATGGTTTACAATGCAATTGTTCACATTCAATTCATTTTTAAGCAAAACAAACTCATATTCACTTCAATTAGCTCAAAAATCAATTTTATTTGCTTCCACTAATCCATAAAATTTAATTAAATCCAGTTTACGTTAAACAACAATTATTTCTACGCAATTTGATAACATCCGTGTGAATAAATAATTACTTAAGTTTTATAACCTATTAAAATTGATTCCAACTCAATTTTATTTACTTCAATTCCATTTTAATTTATTCACAGTCATTTTATTTAGCTCGACACATTCATTGTATACTACTAGCCATTCTTGGATTAAATTAATCCAAGCCTTTATTTAATGAGTTTCCACTCTTATTCGAAGCCGAGCTTCCATAAATTTTAAAATTAAGTTAATTTACTTTAATTTATTCCAACATCAACTTAAGATTACTCCCATTTAATCCTCATTTAATCAACTTCCATTAAATTCAGTTAGCCCATCAATTTTAAATTTTAATTTTAAATTCACCTTCTCACTTTATCAAACTAATATCCAAGCACATACTTAATTCATTTATAGTTCAAATTAATATACCACCAAATTTAAGTTCAGCCGGATAATCCAATCCCAATCACAACTTGATTTAGTTTTTTTTTTAAATTTAAATTTTTCTTTCTGAGTTCAATTTTTTTGTCTTCCATATTTCTAGTTTGGATTTATTTCATCTTTCACAAATTTCAACACCTTTATTTAAAAACTTAAAAATGCCTTTAAATTTAGATAATACTATTTAAAATAGCTTTTAATAAAAATACTTTTATAACTCGATGCCTCAACCAGTTCATCCTTGTTCTCACAGAAATTCAGTCATACGTTGATCAGGCGTTGGACTGAAAATCTATAAGTACTTGGTAAACCCGTTTTCAACACCCAGTAAAACATTTGAAAAATAATTTTATTGAAAATTATAGGAATCGGGCTTTTGAAAATAGAGGAAATATCTTTGGTGAGAATGCTCTGGAAATCATCACCCCCATCCATGGTCGCAGTTAACCCGATGATTACGTTGCCGTCCCGACAAAATCCACAGATAACTGTAGGCCTCCGCGCCCCACGATTACACCATGGAACCCACGACAGATCGCAGCTACAACTGGGGTTACGTAGCTATCACAGCAAAAACCCATATAACTGTAGGCATCAGCGCCATCGAATTTCGCTGCCAAAAATGAAACTTCTCCACTCCACTTGACCATAGATCGCAGTCTACCAATGTTGCGTTGCCTTCCCAGCAAAATCAAGTGTAGACCGTTGACACTCATCCTCCACACGATTTTCGCTATGGTCCCCACAGTAGATCGCAGCGACATCGAGTTACACTGTCGTCACAGCATAACCCAAATGCCTCCGTAGGCATCAACGCCATCGACTTACGCTACCCAATAATCCTCAGGAACTAGTTTTGTCCGAACTCCTCACAGGATCAACTTTAGAACCCCCCTGGGCTCAAGGCAGCACCACCCGGTGGCACTCCTGAGAAGTCCATTTCAAGGGAGCGCCTTTTTCCCCAGAGCCATCATCAAAACACTTTATACTATACACATATAGTATCTTTCAAATCATACACCTAGTATGAATTTTATCAAAGCTCCTTTACACAAAATTGATTATTCCAAAATCGATAATTCTCAAAATAGGCTTTCCAATTTCCAATATTGATTTTACCCAAAAATCAAAACCTTTCCAAATCCAAAGGATCTCAAAACCTTTTTCCAAATTCTCATAAGATCCTTTATATATATATATATAGATATATATAATTTTTAAAACCTTGGATCACTTTAAACTCGTATAAAATTCCTTTTATACTTCAAACACTTCCAAAATCCTTTTCTTCCAGCAATAGATTCAATAAGGGAAGAATATATAGCAAAGATATAACTTTGTTTACCCAGAATCAAATATTCACATTTGATTACTCTTTCCAATATCAATTACATTCACTTATTCACATTTGCCTTAATCCCCATTTGGATTATTACCTCAATTCTTATCCCAGTTGAGTATTTAAATCAATAACAGTTTGAACTCCGACCAGTTTATTTTTAGAAAATAGCTTGAAAAAATTAAAAATAGGTAAGTAGTTGAAAAATAATTATTAGTTTGCAAAATAACTGTAAAATAGTTAACTAATTATAAAATAGTTGAAAAATAGCTAAATAGTTATAGAAATCTTAGATAATTGCAAAATATTGTAAAATAGAAATTAATTCGTAACTTAGTTGGGCATTAGTAATTAGTTTATAAAACAGTTGTAAAATAGTTAAAGAGGTCCAAAAGTAGTGGCAAAAACCAGTATAAAACAGTTTGGGTTTTAAAAAGGAAGTTGTATAGTAAGTAGATAAGAAAATAGATTTAAAACTATTTATATTAAAACAATTTACATTGAAAATGGTCTAGAGTCAAAACTGTTCACTTCCCAAACAATTCAATTTAAATGTCCACTCCATTTAAATTAGCCCAATCCCAATTTAATTAACTCCAATTTCCATTGGACTTGATTCATTCCCAATTCAAATTGAATTGATTCTCAAAATCAAATTCCATTTGATCTTTAAATTTGTACAACTCTAAGTATAATTTCAATTTTACATCTTCTATTTATAATCAATTACATTCGCGTTTTACTTTTAACTTAGAATTATACATTTTATTTAGCCAATATATTTTTATTATTACATAAACATTTAATCAAGATTCCAGAGTTTAAACAAATTTCCATATTTCAATATCACCTTAGAATTCAACTATATCCAAAAAAAATGGCGAATTTAATTATCCCTTTGAATTTCAAAACCAAACCCAGTTCACAAACAATTCCAATTTAAAACAATTTGGTAACAATTTCTCTTTTAGAAACTCAAAAATAAACATCGATAATGCTGCAGTCATCACCGACGCTATTTTCCAGTGACCGAAAGAGTTCAATGCTTTTATCTCTTTAAAAATATTTCCAAACATTTTTAATTCCAAATCTTCCAGATTTCAAGTTCAACACAAAATATTTTTGAAATAATACTATTATTTCTCCAAAACCTTTGGAAACCACTTTCAAATCCAAAGGAATTTTAAATTTCCCAAAAATTCCAAATTCTCAATCCATCCAATTCATATTTACACATTACTCTGGAATTTCATCTCACTTTATTTTCAAATATTCTCTGGAATTTTATTTCAACTTATAATCTCATTTATTTATAAAGTTTTATTTCAATTAATAAATTACATTTACAATCTATATTTCAAATTCCTTTTTGATTTTAAACCAATTCCACTTAAATTACAATTCCAAAATTATTCTAATTACTTTGGACTAGTATCCATTCAATTGAACCCACTTCAATTTCAATCATTTCAATTCAATCCAATTCAAATCTTCCATTAAAATTTTGAACTTATACATCTTCCATCCTAAATCCAATTAATTCAAATCGGATTCAATTTGAATGAGTTCAATTCCAACTTCAAATTTAAACCATCTCGAATTATATAATTCGAGCTAAATTCTCAAAGATTGATTTGACCTTTTTAAACCAAATTTAACTTTGTTCATTTAAAGTTTCAAACAATTCTAATTTCTGAGTTCTAATTCTAGAATTTCATTTTTAATTAATTTAATTTTAATTTGGTTGTATTATATTCCTACTTAACTTAATTGCAATAATTTAACACTCAATCCCCTAAATATTTATTAGAAGGAAATATTGTTTTATATATCAAAATATACTTTTATTTAAAACCATTTAAAACCTTTATATAAGAAAATAACAAGTACGCGCTCATATATCTACACTCAACTCATTCTAGAGTACTACAGACCCTATTTAATGAGTAATCCCCACCAGAGCCAAGGTTCTCGCTTAACCTTTCAGCTCTGATACCAAATGTAACGACCCGAAATTTTCGAAACCGAAAATTCCAGATAGTTATGAGAAGAAGAAAGAGATAGAAGAAGAAGAAGAACAGAAACACCAAACCTCTCACATACGCAGCGGATAAAATATAATAGTAAGTAAATACAGTTTACAAAAAGAATACAATCTATCCATTACATTTAATATACATCAGAGTTTCACATTTATACAGTCACTGAATATATATACAATTATCATGTCTCACATACACAACAATATAATACAGCGGAAATATTTTATACGCTATAGCCATCCAGCTCGTCTCTTGAGCTCCAGAACGTACCTACCTGAAAATCTGTAATACTCGGTCTGACCCGAGCATTACACCAAAGTAACACCCGGGTCAGGCTGGAAACCAGCGTGAGTAAACTCATCTAACAAGGAATACAATGTATACAACTCATATAAAACCCGGAGTATCTCATAACAATTTACACATTCACAATTTATTATAAACATCACTTATTTCACAGATCAATTTTCTAAGTACCAAAATTTAAATTAAAAGTCCAGTTCACTTAAATCATTCCTGCAGGCCTATTGATTTCATCTATCAATCTATAAAGAGATTTGAAGTGGTTTCGGGTATTTCCTAATACCCGACCCCGGTCTCTTCGAGTCTCATTCAAGGCACCCAATACCATTCAATCATCCATAAGCTACTTGATCACTTCCAAATTTAGTTAATTAATTCTAATTGAATTTCTAATCTCAATCATTTAGATTCCTTCGTTTAACATTAATTAATTCCAAATCAATAATAAATCATCTCTTAATTATCCACTTAGATTAATTATTCTCCAATTACATTCAAGTAATTGTCTTTAATTAATTTCAAAAATTAATTATTCTTAACCCCAAAACAGTAATTAATCATAAATTACTTCATAACTTAATTAACTATATCAATTACGTTACTCCTTGATTTCTTATATTAATTAATTTTTCATAGATCACTTACTATTGATTAATTCATCTTAATTAATTACACAATGTAATCATATTTTATTAATTTCATTATGTAATTACCAGATCAAACCACTCAATGATTATTCTAAATTAATTTAAACTTAATTAATTTCCTTAAACCTTCATTAATTGATTCGACCCTTAGTTACTAAATTAATTAACCCAAATCATTAATTTATTGCATTAGTTAATTATCCATTTTAATTACCCTACTAATTTATGAATCACAAATCATTAAGCCATTATTAACATATAAGTTTTAAACAATTTAAAACCCGAATACTTCGAGTCAAGCACCAATTAACTCGGGAACCAACCAAAACCTAAGTTACCAAATCATCAATTCTCAGCACACATCAAATAAATTCAGTCATTCAACCAATCATTTAAATTTAACTATTAAAATTTAAATAAAACCCAGCTGAGTGAGATTAACTCACCTTGATTTTATTTTGCCATCTACCCCAAACTGGCTTGCTTCTATCCCGATTTTGACCTTGTATAAATAATATATGATTTTATTAATATTTGAATTCATCGAACTATATATCACCATTAAATAATTTAGTTTAACTAATTTTCCCTTTGAATAAATTTTTAAGTAACTAAAATAAATTTTATAAGTTAATTGAATGAGCTAATCACATAATATTTTATTCGAAAATTAAATAGTAGGTTTACTATGTGTATATATATAAGTATATTTAATTTATTTTATCTCCTTTGAGATTGTATATACTAAAATAATAATCTATATACATTTAAATCTAATTTCTGTATAATTCCACAACATTTTTAAAGTTCCCATATTTACCAAAATCTTATATACATATATTAACTTCTAATAAAATAAAACTCCTTCCAACTCATATATTAAATTTAAACAGACTGGTTTCCTCTACCTTACTGTAAATAGTTTTCTTTCCTTTTCTATCACATAAAAACTTTACTTTCTCATCTTCTTCTTTTTTCTGCCCATATATGATAAATTTAATATAAAAAAAACAAAACTGCATTTGAATTATTGCTTTCTGCAAATATCCCCGACTTTACCCCATTTTTCTTTGTTTTTTCCAAACTGTAAATAGATATATATATATATAATTTACAAATTGCAGAAAATAGATTGTTTAATAAAATCTATTGTCAAACTATGATTGTTACCCTGAAAATGTACAGTTGAATAAACAGCTTCGGTATCGACCAAAAATATAAAAATAAATTTGTATACCTTACTCAGCTAAGCCTCATCCTTGCCTCGATCCCCAGCACGACAACCCACAGCTCTCCCAAAACCGTCGCCTCCACACCTCTACTTCCCAATTCGCGGCCCTAAATGAATCATCCATCGATTCCTAAACCTCTAACAACATCCATCGCGACACTTGAACGCCACAGCCCTACATCGTCACTCAGCACCCCCGACTTCGAGAACACCACGGCTCGAGCCTCGATTCGATCGCGAATTCGTTCGCGAATCATATCTTCTATCACCGCGACTCCGCTGGGACGAAAAAAAATCCTCGAATCGATGTAGAACAAAGTTGATTGGGTTTTAAATTTTGGGGAGTGGAATTCGAAGGAAAAGGGCTTGCAACTGGAATGAGAAGAAAAAGGAAAAAAAATCGGCATAAATTAAATTCAAGACTTATTATCTTTACCTTTGATTCGGCTTCTCTAATTGTGGGGGAGACGGAGAAATATAAATAAGAGGGTGAGAGGCTTCTCGGATACGAGTTAAAGAAAATATCTCTGACATGTTGATTTTTAAAATCTTTATATATATTATAAGACTTACGCAACGTCTCGTTAAGCATAACGCGAAATTCTGAAACCCGAATCAGATATGTCAACAAGTGATTATAAGGTTTTATCGCATTCCGAATACAATGGAACGCGCTTCGGAGGCTAGTTTGATCGTATACGCGAGTTACAGAAGTAAACGATCAATTTTAAATTAAATCGATTAAAATCGTTCTAAGCGTTTCGAGCTGCCATGATCAAACGACAATTCTGACTGCTACGGAAATCGAAATCCGATAATAACTAGCTATTACGGATCCAATGGAACTGGTTTCGTCAAATTTCGAGACTGTGTCTCGAAAGGCTATTTTTAAATATCGATTCAAACGATATATTATTAAAATTGAACAAATCACCTTTAATTTAAATTTCAAAAATTTTATTATCTTCAGTATTATCATTATAAATTTTATAAGCCTTCAAATTATTTTAAACAGACTTAGAATCTCAAATTCAACAATTTACCCAATTTCAATTATATAATGCAATACTGTAATTATCTAATAAATATTAATATTTGGAATTCAAGCTAAAATTAACCTTTCAATTGTTAAAAATCAATTTGTTATTCCATTTTAAATCGTTAAATTTTCCGGGTCGTCACACTTAATGTATTAATAGGATGGAAAGTTAAGGTTAATTTGTCAAGGGATTGAAGATTTAATTACTTAAAGATTTATTTAATGTGATTAATTAAAGAAAAATAAATCAAAGTGATTAATCTATTTATGTGATAAATTAAAGGTTACTTAAGGTAAATAATTTCAAGATAATTACTTAATTTAAAAAGTAATTATTTAATGATTAAAGTTGATTAAGTGGTTAAGGGTAATCACTTATTGTAATTTTATTAATTAAATGGTAATTAATTAAGGGTTAATTAATTATTTAATTAACTTAAGGTTAATTAATTATTGTAATTAATAAGAGGATAATTAATTTAATGGTAATTAATTAAGGATTAATTAATTTATTAATTAATTAATTAAGGAAAATTAGTTTAAAGGATAATTAAATTATTAAAGGTTAATTAGTTAATAATTAAAGATTATTAATTAAAGTAATTAATAAGAGGATAATTAATTTAATGTGATTAATTAAGGAATAATTAATTAAGTAAAGGTAATTAATTAAGATAAATAATTAAGGTTTATTAATTTCATCAAATGATTTGTAATTAATTAATCAAGATTTGTTAATTAATTCATAAGCAATTAATTTAATTGGAAATTAAATTGAATTAATTAGGATTTGAACAATTAATTAATCGTACTTATAAATGATTATTGAATTCTTGGATTGTTTGAATCGTATGAAATGCCTTGAATTGATTGTCCTCTCTGATCTGTGATATTTTGTTCTGTGGATTGAGCTGTGTATAATTTATTCATTTATTTATGATACATTTATATATTATCTGTGAATCTGTGAATGAACGATATGCGTTATAGATTATACCGCTTATCGATATTGATATGATTGAATCTGTGATGATTGATGATGTCGCGCTGTTGTGTAAAACCCCAGGATTACACCATATACACACAAATATGGATTGCACGAGGAAATTGGTTAAGTCACAGATTTTTGAAATGGTTTTAGAAGTTGAATTTTGAATCCAAATGGTTTTGGAATGGAATTGGGTTAAATATAGAAAGCTTTTGAAAAGGAGTTTTGAGGATAAAAGTTATTTTGAATAACTTGATAAAATTTTGAAATCTAAATACTTAGATTTAAATTTGAATTCAAGATTTGAAATTGAATTCTCTGTTTGCAAATTATGGTTTAAAAGATTATACGAGTTATAAATGTGTTTATATGGGTTTTAAACCATTTTAAAAGTATTGTTTTGGGAATTTAAACTCAACCCAAGTTTATACTTAAAAGGCTTTAACTCGTGCAAACGTAATCAGATTTTTTCGAAACAAAAATTATTTGTTTTCGAATAAAAATTGCTTTTATACAAAGAAAGTATTTCCAATTTGTGTTTAAAGATTTCAAATTTGAAATGGAATTGAAATAGTTTTGAAAGTTATGTATGAATCTTTGAAAATGGTTTTGAAAGCTATGAATTGAATCTTTGATTTAAAGATTGGAAGAGTTAATCCAATTTGAAATGGAATTGTTTTGAAAGGCTATGAACGAATCTTTGTGAAAGATTGGTGATCTTTGTGAAGTGAATTTTTTGTTTAAAGATTTGAAAATGGTAATTTGTTAAACCATTTGAAGAAAGGTTTTGGGTAATAAGTTGTGACTTAACTGAGATCCCAATATCCATATGTTTTTAAAATTAAGCGCTAATTTTTCGGTTTAGCCGGGAGAGCACCTTTGTGTCATAAAACCTATTCCGAATAATGATACAACGTTATGGATAGCATTTGAAGACCGGTGGTGAAGACCAGATATTTTCGAAAGCGAAAGGATAACCCGTCGAATGTCTCTGCATCGAATAGTCCCGGTATAGAGATTTGATCACCCTTTGTGATGGGGAGTCTGGAAGTGATTAGGGATTATCCGGATTGCAAGGGCTTCTTTGGAAGTGCCTTCGGTTCTGTTCAAACCCGGAACAGACTTGCATGGATGCATGTCTGACATTGCACTTTGAAATGTAAAGCTGGTTTCTATCAAATACATTTCTGTTTGGTGGCGGAGAATTTATTTTCTTAGCTTAACACCCTTCCATGAGACGTACGAACTCAGAGGTTATGTAGTTGATGGTTACTAGTGATACATTCCCAATTTGGTAATGTGGCATACGAAGTCCTGCTGATCATTTGTTGATCAAAGCAAGGCTTTGTGAAAAAGTGTAGCTTTGTGGATGAGACTTCGTCGAGCCTCACAACCTGGAAATGGTCGAAAAATGAATGTTGTGGCAAGGTTATTAGGGGTTGCGCCCCTAGGGTATGTCCATCTCTTCTGGATAGAGGTGGTGGCATGGTATGGAGCCCAAATATTTAACCTATGTGGTTATTGCAAATACATTACTTTGTGATTATTGGTGTCGAGCGCTCGGATAAAGGTTGGTTACGACCGGGGATGGCATATCTTTATGTGTTACTCCCGGAAAGGGGGTAAACCGGCCTTGTGTTGACAAAGAGCCGCGTTGGTTCTTGGGGCGTCCCTCCAGAGGCGTTCCCATGTGGCAATAGGAAGTTCCTTAGCCTGACTATTTGTTGGAAATCCAATCTCCAATACGCGCTCAATATGGTTTTAGTTGTAGAACCTGCCATTTAACATAGTAGCTATAGTAGGCATACTATGATGGTACGTATGTTGGCTAAGATTAATATTATACTTGCAAATGTATTCCACTATGCACTAATAATAATATCAAATGGTTTTCGCGTATCAAGCATGTTTGACTATCATAAAGTGAAATCTCCTCCAATTCTACGTTTGCATGGTGTGTGCGGCGGGAGGCCTTATGGTAGTTTCATTTTCCAAAAAGCATTGTGGATTTCAATCTTAAATTATTTTATAGTTGATGTAGATTTGGTAGCTTTTGGAAATCTTCGAAGCCTTCGGATTTGGTGATTGTATTTGTTTCACTTGGACCGACCTTGCTTAATACAACGTGATGGGGGTTCCTCGCTTCGCGTTTGGAAAGCTTGTTGATGGATTCTAGCCTTTTTGAGTCTTTGGAGCTTTGGCTATGGTATTGCAGTTCTGGAGTCTATCTTTCTTTCTATTCTTTGGAAGATCATACTTGAGGTTCATCTTTCCGCTATTGTATATCTCTGATGGATATTGATTTCATTTGTAAATATGTTGTATCGAATACTATTGTACATCAATGATATATTCATTCTTTTCCGATGTGTTGTTATACCTAATGAGTTATAAGCTCCGACGAATCGAATTTTTATGGTTGAATCTGCGGCATTCGAATACGATTGAAGTATGGATGTCGATTTTCAAACGCGAAAATCCTGGTTGTCACAACATGTATGACTAACATATGCACGTATGGGTTTCTTTTTGACAGGTATTGTATAATGCTTTTGAAGTTGCTACATGATGTTGCACTCTTTCTTCTTCAAATCGGTCATGCTTGCATTAATGTATTTTCTATTGACGTTCATACGTCTTTGTATTTAGTATGTATCGTTTTGATTAGCTACAATTGTATGTATTTTTACTTTGGTCACAAATGTTTACATGCTTAATACACCGTATATGAAATATTATGGATACATATGTATTTTGTATTTGGCTTATAACTCCATTTGATTACGTACATTATAATGTGATAAGCATGATTTTTGAATTGTTGTAATATATTAGTTGAAATAAGTTTAGTAGAATTGAAAATTGTAAGCTTGAATGTATATGGCAATAAAAAAATACAATGGAAACTTTTTTATAGCATTTTAACTTTGCTGCAAAAGAGAAAAAACTGTTACAATTTTTATATACCGTAGCATTATGCTAGTGCTATACAAACTATTCTGCGAGGATTAAACTGCTTTTAGAGCAAAAAATCATGCTACAATTGATAGTAATGAATTCTCAATAGCTTTTTCAATGCGTAATAAAAGATTGACGTAATATTTCCACAGCGTTTTAGACGCTATAATATTATGGCATGTCAACATATTATAATAATTTAATGATATCATAATTGTTAGTATCACAAAACACAACTTGGTGTGTAAAAGTTATATAGCAAGCTTCAAAACGACATAGAAAAGTAATTGTACCAATACATCTAGTCTAAGATGGCAACAAAAACGCTGTTAAAAGTCCATTTTCGATTACAATTTTGAAACGCTATTGTACCTATCAGACGTATTACAATTTGTTGATCTATGGCATTTATAGAAACGCTATAGAAGGTTTTAATAACGGTTTTTAAACGCTACAAAAAGGCCTGTTTGTTGTAATGATCTTTTGCTACCAGCGTTTAAAGTCCATCCCTGTGAACTTTTTCGGCCGTTCTCCATAAAGCAGTGCCATTGTTCGAACCATACTAGTAGATTGAGTAGTAATCACAGTCCGTATTGGTGTAGAATTATTGATTTCATGAGACATTTTCGTCTACAAAAACAACCAACAATATATCAATATTGTTTCAAAATCATTATTCGTAACGCCAGAAAAGTGTTATGAAATTGTTAGACAGTAACGTCATAAAAGCGTTACTAAATATTTAGACACGTCGCAAAAATGTCACAAGTAGAACTGTCGCAGGCACGTCGCAAAAATGTTACAGATAGAACTGTACAGTTAACAAACAAAGTAGTAAAAGCGTATCAATTGTATTGTCCAAGTCCAGTCTTTAAAAGCTATTTTGTTACACCCATTCATTCGCGGATGCGGGCTCGAATGTGTGCATGCAGGATGTTACGTTGCACTACCCGTCATGGCTTGTGTCTCTATTTGCCTATATGAGTTGTTATAGTGTCCACATCTTAGTATATAAACACAAATAATTTATTTTATTCTAAGATGTGAGACAATTCAAATTTCAAGGCAAATAATGTCTTTACATTCCCCCATTGCAACTCATTTATTTCTAACAGTTTATACCCCTTTGTTTCTATATACACTTACTACTATTCTAAATAGGTACTTTATTACTTTAAATTTTTATTCATAAATACATGTGTGTCAATGGCTTAATGGAAACACAAAGGAAAAGCAATGAATGAGTCAACAATTTATGAATGGTTTGAATAGATTATTATTATTATTATTTATATAATAATAGTAACCAAACCAATCTTGCAGATAAAATTTTACTTTTTTTACCCATAAAAAACTAGATAAATAACATTAATTAATTTACCTCAGTAATGCCATAATGATGTTAGTTTCTTGGCAATCATTAAATGTTCCTAAAACTGAGCATTTTTGCACGGTACTAAAAAAATTATGCTTACTCGTGATATTACCTTGATAGTAATGAAGTCACTTTTCATTAGATTTATTTATATTCTTCCCAGAGTTTGAAATAATTGAGTTTTTACATTTTTATGCAGATGTTTGACCTTTTTTATTTTTGATGTCAAACATAATAGTGTTGTTGAACTGGGAGAATTTGCTCCGAGAATATTCGGTGTGCGTGCCTAAGGGTAATGTGTTTTTGAGTATCCATACCACTTGATGTATAAATATTTTGAATAATTTGATGATTGATTATGCATAGAAATGGGTTTTCGAATAAATATATTATTTTTAGGATGTACTATTTATGCTATAATATGAGCAGGTTTTTCATTTTGTTGTGTTTCATTTTTCGCCATCTTCAATTTTTAAACCCAACGTATATGCAGACAAAAAGAACTCTAAACATTGAGTTACCGTTCCTATGACGAATTGGACAGACGAAGTTGGCATCTACGTACGCGTCAGAGGTGGACTCTACAAGTTGGCTTAGTCCAACTTAACCGTTGAAGGGGAGCCGTTCGCGTCCGAGACGCCCTACGCGAATCGGACACGAACAGCTCCCTTTCAACGGTCATATTTCCCCCATCTCTCATATGATCCCCCCTTCTTTATCACGCTTCTCACTCACATTCGATTATCAGTCTAAAAATTCACTAATCCGAGCTTTCGTTGTAGCAGCAACGTATTTTGGTAATTTTATTTCTGTTTTCGTTCATTTCGTTTAGTTTTTTGTTTTTCTGATTTTTTGACATGTTTTGTTTCAGATATGGCCGAAAAAATGTACCAAGAAATTCCCGCTGTAGCCCAAGAGTTTGGTCCGCTCACGCAAAGTCACTAATTGGGCGTAGGATGAGATAATGTTCGAGTAACGATTAGTGGACACGAACATTGGTGGATCGATCGCGCGGGGGTAATATTTTTTTTATCTTTTTTGTTTTCTCATTTACCACAACTAACTTATGTTTCTTTTTAATTTTGGAAGTTTGACAACTCGATTTTGAAGTATAGGAGACAGTCGATAGAGAATTTAAACGAACTCGAACAAATTTTTGGTAACAGTATTGCAACTGGTGTCAATGCTTTCACTTGTGGCACTACGAAGGTCTCAACACGCAATTGTCACCCCATTCTCCTTCTTAAGAAGGCATCATACAAGTATTTTGACCAAACATGGGGAACAGAAGGTTTTCAAGTCCCACTTAAAGACATCAACATGCAATGGTCGTTTCAACAACCTACATGCACATGGGGTAGGTTCTTCTTCCAGGTCTCGATCAAGCAAAAGAAGACGAACAAAGAACGAGGAAAAAATGGATGCATTTGTTGATATGACGTATGAAAAACCTGAAAACAAGAAATATTGTTCTGACATAGATAGTCCATCCTCTAATCCATCCACTAATGCTAGTAGCTCATCTTAAGCTAATGCAAGTCCATAGTCCATTAACCCTTGTTCGGATTTGAAGGTTACAATTGAGCGTGTGAAGAAATTTAAAGATATTCAACTTTCCAAAGCAATTTCACTACTCCAAATTAAGGAAAAGCGTAATTATATGCATGTGCTTCTTTTTTCATTATCAATAAGCTTGTCATTTATACCTTGGTGTTGGCTTGACGTAGATATGCATATAGCGATCATTCGAAAAAGCAGTTTATAACAATTACATAAAACTATGGTTGTAGCATTTTGAGTTGTTCGCAGACATTAATTGTTATAGCCGATTTGAAATATAAGTGATAATTTCAAGAAATATTGTTCATGTATCACAATATGGAAATACGCACCCGAATTTAGATTTTAAATTCGGCAATGTTTGTTTTTTACCTTCTCTTGTCGTTTCTTTAAATTTGGGGTGTTGTATTAGTGTACTTTGTACTTGTAATTGGTTGTCGAACATTATTACAATTCCTCAATTATTTAGTTCCCGCTTTTTAATTTCGAGAAACGTCATTTTGGTTTAACTTATGCATACCAATGTTAGGCTCTCACAAGTAGAGAAAAGGTTTCTTTTATAATTAAAATAAAACAACATTACATCGACAAATCGTAATATTTTCAGCTAAATTATTTAAAATCTAGAAAATTTTGTATATGTTTAATCTACGTTACGTATATCTTCTATAAAATAAGGTCATTTTGAAATTTTTAGCATCCTCAAATTATAAGTCAATATTCACCTTTATAATATTTATTTGTATCAATAATTTTGTACATCAAATTCGTGTTAAATATATCCATACAAGTCTGAATTTTGTCAAGGTAATATTGAGTATGATATGAACATATAAAACTTATAAAATGATGCTATGAATATATGCGCACACTCACACTCTATAGTTATATGTGAAACTAAAATTATTAGAAATTGAAATAATTGTTTTTTCTAAAATTATACGATCTAACTATCAGTTCTCGCTGTTGTACGGCTGTGCTAGTTATTATTGCTACTATTACTATTTTTGGTTTGTGAAACTATTGTATATTATTATGCTAAACTATATAACAAACAAGGTCGGCATGATATGTGTAGGAAACACTTAAAAGAATAACAACATTATCGGTGAAAGATACTCCATTGCCAACAAGACCATAATGTCGATGGATGAAAAAAACTATGTAAAAATAAGGCCATGTAAAGATTGAATGGTAGCATAGAACTATTAACCATGTAAAAATTGATAACCACGTAAAAAAGGAAAGGGCATAGAACTGAATTGTAGCATGTACCTCTGCTTTAATATTTCGCTTCTCTACGTTTAGATTTTGAAATTGAATGATTGCTTATAGTTGTAATCATTTATAGTTGCAAAAGCAAGACAAGTACAAAACACGATGTGAGATCGTACAACAAAAATAATGTTTAAAAATGTTGTAAACTGAAATTGAAAAATGGATAGACCAAATTAAAAGATTATTTCTGTATTCTATCTTATATAAAACCAACAAAATTTCAAGCTGAGACCAAAACAGAATAATGATAATAGCAAAGCCTTTAATTGGAAAAAAAAAGTAGAAACATAATTATCTAATATAAAACAGTATTGAAAATACCTAATTTCAGATGGCTTACTAATCTGGTGCCTTGCAAATTGAGGATGTCATGGACAGGCCACTGTTGCTGCCTCAAATGTAGTTGCGCTACAATGTCTATTGCTATACAATGTGTAGTTGCGTTACAGTTGATACACTTGTACTTGTTGCATCATCTGTCCTTGCTACAGCCATCACACATATAACTTTAGAACGCCATCACACTGTTGAAATAGTAAGCTTGATTGGTTATGGTAAATTTCGAAAAGCTTCTTGTTATTATAGTTTCTTGAGTCTTTTTGTATTTACTGTAATTTGTTAAGAGCTCTTTAATTTTCTAGTAGAAATAAGAATTATGTATGGAATTGTGTTTCTAGAATTGTTTAGAGGGCATGTTTCTAGAATAGTCTATAAAGTCCAATAAATAGAAGTGCTCTCTCATCATTTTGTATCAAACAATCAAACAAGAAATCTACCATTCATAAAAGAAAAGTTTTCAACAACAAAAAGGCCACTTTCTCATATTCTCTCCCTCTTTCTCATAAAAAATATTCAACAAAGTGGTATCGGAGCTTTAAGGTTCTTTCAAAAAAAAAGATAGAGATGGCGAATAACAGTGTTCCCTTACAGGTTTCAATGCTCACCAAGAACAATTATGACAATTGAAGCTTAAAGATGATGGCTCTCCTTGGAGCACATGATGTATGGGAAATAGCGGCGAAAGGGTATACTAAACAAGAAAATGAAGGTAGGTTATCTCAAACTCAAATGGATAGTTTGAGAAACTCAAGGACGAGAGACCGAAAGGCTCTATCTAAGTTATCAAGCATTAGATGATGATAATTTTAAGAAGGTTTCGGGATCGAAGTCGGTAAAAGAAGCATGGAAGAAGCTTCAAACATCTTACAAGGGAGCTGATCAAGTCAAAAAGGTACGTCTTTAAACTTTAAGAGGAGAGTTTGAAACTTTACATATGAAAGAAGGTAAGCTTGTTTCTGATTACTTCTCAAGAGTTTTAGTGGTTAGTAATAATCTAAAAAGAAATGGTGAGAAGTTTGATGATGTAATAATTACGGAGAAGATTCTTAGACCATTAAATCTAAAGTTGGAACATATTGTCTCTATTATTGAAGAAACGAAAAATTTGAAAACCATGGCAATAGAGGAACTTATAGGCTCATTTCAAGCTTATAAAGAAAATAAAAGAAAGAAGGAAGAGACCATGGAGCAAGTACTTAAGACACGGATTGATTCAAAAAAAGGAAGAAAATAATCGAAGCCAACAAAGCTGCGGTTGTGGCCAAGAAAGAGAAAGAGGTCGTGGATATGGACATGGACGAGGTTGGAGGCCTAACAATGAAAACAACAACCGCAACAATAATAAAAGAGGAGAAAGCTCAACAAGAGGGCGTGAGAGAGAAAATTCAAGGCATGACAAGTTATGCGTTAATGCTATAACTATGAGAAATTTGGACATTATGCTTTCAAATGTAGAGCTCCAAGGAACAATAAAGTTGAAGAGAAAACCAATTACGTCAAGAAAAAAATTAAGAGGATGGTACATTACTACTGGCTCACAAATAAATGAAAAAGGTAAGGAAAATCAATGGTACCTATATAGTGGTGCGAGCTGCCATATGTGTGGAAGAAAAAACATGTTTGTAGAGCTTGATGAATCAGTGAAGGGCAACGTCGCATTTGCAGATGAATCAAATATAGCAGTGAAAGGTACAAGAAAAATTCTTATCCAATTGAAGAATGGAGAGCACCAATTCATTTCTAATCTTTATTCTATACCAAACATGAAGAGAAACATCTTGAGCCTAGGACAACTCTTAGAGGAAGGTTATAATATTCGATTAAAAGATAATAACCTTTCTATAAGAGATGGTGCAAGTAAATTCATTACTAAGGTTACAATGTCAAGAAATAGAATATTTGTGTTCAACATTCAAAATGATGTCGCACAATGCTTAAGATGTGCTACAAAGATGCCTCTTGGCTTTGGCATCTTCGTTTTGGACATCTTAACTTCAGAGGACTAGAATTGCTCTCCAAGAAGGAAAAGGTAAGAGGATTACCATGTATAAGCCATCCTAATCAAGTGTGCGAAGGATGTTTACATGAAAAATAATTCAAAATGGGCTTTCCAAAGGAGTCATACTCAAGAGCTAAAAAGTCGTTGGAACTCATACATACGGATGTGTGTGGTCCGATCAGGCTAAGTTCACTTGGTAATAATAACTATTTCCTTCTTTTCATCCTTGATTTTTCAAGAAAATCATGGGTGTATTTTTGGAGAAATCAAAGGTTTTTGTGAACTTTAAGAAGTTCAAGGCCCAAAATGAGAAGGAAAGTGGCTTTGTGATTAAATCCATGAGATCTGACCGTGGAGAAGTGTTCACATCAAAAGAATTCCAAAAGTGTTATGAAAATAATGGAATCAAATGACAACTGACGGTGCCTAGATCCCCCTAGCAAAATGGAATAGCAGAGAGGAAGAATAGAACAATTCTTGAGATGGCAAGGAGCATGCTTAAAAGTAAAAGGCTGCCAAAGGAATTTTGGACGAAAGTTGTGGCATATGCGGTTTATCTACCAAATCGATCTCCAACAAGAAATGTGTGAGGAAAGACACCATAAGAAGCATGGAGTGGAAGGAAGCCCAAAATTTCTCATCTAAGTGTCTTTGGAAGCATAGCTCATGTACATATACCGGACGAGAACGAAGCAAATTGGATGACAAAAGTGAGAAGTAAATTTCATTGGTTATGACACCGACTCTAAAGGCCATAAGCATTACAATCCCGATATGAGGAAGATAATAATTAGTTGAGATATTATGTTCGATGGAGAAGGAGAATGGGAATGGAGATCATATAATGACAATTACTACTTCGTTCCATACCTTGAAGGAGATGAAATGCAACAACCAAGGATCGAATAATCAAACAAGGAGCTCACTCCCCCACTAGCTTGAGCAACCACAATTTGTCAAGAAGATTAGAGCTCATGTAAAAGGGCTTCACGCTTTAAAAGCCTTCAAGAAATTTACGAGGTAGCAGCAAATCAAGATAATTTTACTCTCTTTTGTCTATTTTCGGATTGTAAGCCTATAAACTTCTAGAAGCTTTGCAAAAGAAGAATTGAAAAAATGATATGGATGAAGAAATCAAGGCCATCAAGAAGAATGATGCATGGGAGTTGGCTTCACTTCCAAAAGAACGCAAGGGAATTGGTATAAAGTGGGTGTACAAAGAAGAGAAAAACGCCAAAGGAGAAGTCAAAAAATATAAGGCGAGATTGGTTGTAAAAGGCTAAGCATTGACTATGATGAGGTATTTGCTCTAGTCGCTTGACTAGAAACTGCTAGACTAATAAAATCTTTAGCAGCTCAAAACAATTGGAAGATACATCAAATTTATGTGAAATCTTCCTTCCTAAATGGAGTTATTTAAGATGGAATTTATATCGAGCAACCACAAGGCTACAAAATCAAGGGAGAAGAAGACAAAGTCTTGAAGCTAAAGAAGGCACTTTATGGGTTAAAATAAGCTCCAAGAGCTTGGAATGCTCGAATTGATAAGTACTTCCAAGAAAGAATCTTCATCAAATGTCCATACGAGTATGCACTCTACATTAAAATCCAAAATGGTGATACGTTAATTGTATGCTTGTATGTGGATGAGTTGATCTTCATATGTAGTAATCCAAGTATGTTTAAAGATTTTAAGAAGAGATGACGAAGGAGTTTGAGATGACTGATATTGGGCTCATGTCTTATTACCTTGGCATTGAAGTAAAATAAGAAGATAAAAGCATCCTAATCACTTAAGAAGGTTATGTTAAGAAAGTATTGAGGAAGTTCAAGATGGATGACTCTAACCCAGTTTGCATGCCGATTGAATGTGAAATCACGTTATCAAGGCATGAGGTAGGAGAAAAGGTGGACAAAATACTATTCAAGAGCTTGGATAGTAGCTTGCGATATTTAACGTGCACAAGATCCGACATCTATATGTAGTAGGAGTTTTGAGTCGATACATGGAGAATCCAACAACAAATCATTTGAAGGTAGCAAAGATGATTCTTCGCTATGTTAAAGGCACAACAAACTTTGGCTTGCACTACTCTGTTTCTGATAATTATGAGCTTATTGGATATAGTGATAGCGATTGAAGTGGAGATATGGATGATCGAAAAAGCACAAGTGGCTTCGTATTCAACATGGGAGACACAGCCTTCACTTGGATGTCAAAAAACAGTCGACTGTCACTCTTTCCACATGCGAAGCGAAGTATGTAGCTGCTACTTCATGTATTTGCCATGTAATTTGGTTACAAAATCTGCTAAAGGAGTTGAAATTACCATAAGAGGAGCCGACCAAGATTTTCATGGACAACAAGTCAGCAATTTCTTTGGCAAAGATCCATTCTTTCATGATCGAAGCAAACATATTGATACATGCTATCACTACATTAGAGAGTGTGTCGCAAAAAAGGATGTGCAACTAGAGTAGTGAAGACGCATCAAGTAGTCGATATCTTCACAAAGCCTCTTAAGCATGAGAATTTTGTCAGGTTGAGGAATCTGCTTGGAGTCACAAATCAAATTTAAAGGGAGATGTTGAAATATTAAACTTGATTTGTTATGGTTAATTTCTATAAGCTTCGTCTTATTATAGTTTCTACAGTCTTCTTCCATTTACTGTAGTTTGCTGAGAGCTCTTGAATTTTCTAGTAGAAATAAGAATTATGTAGGGAGTTATGTTTCTAGAATTGTTTAGAGAGTCTGTTTCTAGAATAGTCTATGGAGTCCTATAAATAGAAGAATTCTCTCATCATTTTGTATCAAGCAATTAAGTAAGAAATCTACCATCAATAAAAGAAAAGTTTTCAACAACAAAAGACCTTTTTCTTTTATTCTCTCCCTCTTTCTCATAAAAATATTCAACACACACATCCTATCTACAGCCATCTCTTCATTATCATGTCTCACTTCCCTGGCCAGCTAGCAAACTCAACAGTAGAAGACATGCTCTTTGTTTCCCGGATCGGCTTACCTTGCCTTAACAGTTGCTCAGGTTGGAGTTTTCTAGGTGCATCTCATTCAGCCTTGCATATTTGAACTGCAACTCCATTAGGCTGGAATTTCCTACACTAAGTTTGGAGCTTCCTAGGCAATAATTCGAACTCACCTCACTTGCAACCGTTCAGTCGCTCGGATCCCTCCGTGTAGTTGTGCATATCCTTAATATTTTCGTGCATATCTCCTATAGCCTACGGGCATTCATTACAAGCTTGCGCCCACTGTCCCCTAATGTCTGCCTTTATATCGGCCTCAAAGCTTCCATGTTGCAAATCTTTATTACAACTCAAATGCCTCAGCTTGTAGATTCATTATAAAGTTCCTATGCGCATAAATTCAAACTTTGTATTTTGGCATTAAATCTTCAATCGGTACTATATGCATGTAATGCCCTACCCCTTACTGTCCTATTTGATGCAAGTAACCTCAGGCTATAACTTCAATTTGTTGTCCAGTCTCATTAACATCATGTTCCCTACCTACAGCATGTGTCTATTTACATACAATAAACCTCTACTTATGTAGAGAAGACCCAACTGAGATAGCACCTTGGTTTTTGAGATTTAAAGCTTAAGCATTGGGCATGAATAGACAATGATTAACCAATTTAATTTTGATAAACTTAAAGAGATTACTAATGTTCTCATTATAAAGAGATAAAACATAAAATTAGCTTTGTCTTAAGGTTAATATGATGAACTCAAAATAGACGAAAGAATGAAAGTGTAGAAGACCTATTTAAGATTATCCAACAATAAGAGCTCTACTGATTTTACAGTTGCCTCATAGTTCAAGTCCTTGAACATTAACCAAGTGGATATGAAAGTGATAAACACTCAATTTTAAGCAAGACTGTAGATACAAATCTTAGCCTAAAAGTGAAAGACGAAAATTTGCAAAAATAGAAACACTTTCAGCATTTACTTATACAGCTTAATTTGGAGAAAGTGTTGCGACGAAAACTATTTAAAACTTTAAACTAGAATCAACGAAACAATAACAAACAAAAAATGGTGTTTTAGGGTGAACTGAGTTACTTATTTGTGCTTATGTCGCATTGATTATGTGAGACAATTCAACATTCTATAAATGATAATTTTTTAGAAACCTCTAATCATTTGAATCAGAAAACAAAAATGGACCATTAGAAAAAATAAATAAAAATAAGAAATAAAATAAAATAAAATGACTGATAAAAGGGTAATGTTCACCTCTATTTTTTTCTACTAGCAGTAAATAGCAGGAACTGCCAGAGGAATAAAAAGGGTTAGACCTTTACAAGCTTCCTAAAAGGAAATCTATAAAGCATTAAAATAATGTTAAAATAGAATGTCATTGCTCGTCCTATATTAGGAAAAAATAATTCATATTGTAGCTAATGCTATATTAGGAAAAACGAATTCTAAGTGAACATAAAGATCATACCAAGAATGTTTTTCCTTTCTTTTACAAGTACGTGTTAGAACCAAATTCATTTTTCTATGCTACAGATCTGCGTCTTCTCCAGTGATCCCCTTATCAACATCAGTCTTTAGTATCTTCATTAGTGCATGTACTTTCATGCCCTAGTTCTAAAAAGAGTGAAATATGTCATTAGTATATGCTAATTTTTACTCTGATTAGCACAGTTTTCTCATCCGTTCAACATCCGTCAAGTAAGACTTAGAAGTAGACTTATGAGTGAATTATAAAAGAGTTATACATATCTATAATAGATATCTATGATCCATGAATCTCCATTATCTATTTTTAAAACCAATTATAATTTTAAATATGAACATAAACACCATTATACAAATACAGTGTTTGTTGAAAATAGATGGAACTATGTTATACAAAATTGAATTAGTGGTATGTATATTGTATTATCCTATAAACTTATCATTCGGAATATGTTAATATCATCATAAAATACAATAGTGTGAAAATCAAATAGTCCAACACTCATAATACAATGCTAGTTACAAATAATATTTTAATTAGCTAATCTCAGTAATTTCATAATCGATAATTAAAATAGAAGTATTAACAGTTTTAAAATCAAATGCAATTAATCGGTATGAACTAAATTATTAACCAACAAAAAATCAGTTGCATAATTTTAATAAGAAAACCGATTAGAAAGTTGAAATTAGAGTTATTCCTTACCCATGGTAGAGTCGAACCAATCAGCCTCCTTTATGGGATTTAATCCAATTTAAAGCCAAAATAAAATATTTTGCAATTAAATCCAATTTAACACGTATCGATTTCGTACATTGATTAATACATTTATAACTATTACAAATATATTTACTAATATTTGTTCATCAAATCAAAATCAATTTTTTTATAATATTTCACAAATATTGATTAATTTAATCAATTTATAACATATTCAACTTATAGTCCAAAACACAAAGTCCTTGGTTCGATAAAAACAATCATTATTAACCAAAATGCTCTGGCCCGAGACTTTGACTTTGAGTTGACTTTAGTTGACCGTGATACGGAGGAAACGAATCCTCTCTAGAATGGTGTTTCACTTTCAATTCTTCCACTATACCCAACTATAGTTGTTCGATGGACATCATATCATGATTTAACTATAATCAAAGCGAAGATTCCATACTGAAGATTAACAATATTTTCAAGTCAAGAGAACTATGAAATTTTGTCACATCATTATTTTTTATTTGACTTTAGTTATATTAACCAACACAAAACTATCGAGTGAGTCATTCCATATTTATCCAAATAATTATCCGTATGTAACCCTTTGGTGTCCCCCCGGCAGCCATAAGTAATACATTGCCCAACATTTAAAGAGTATTACATACTCTAGTCTCAACTGATATATCTATATCCAGTCTTGATATATCTTGACTACGAATATTTAAAGTGGTATATATATTTTTATTGTGATAAATTACTCATGGTTGTAATATTTTGTAACTATTATCATTAAACATACCGTTTATGGATTTTTATATTAAATATACCTTTAACTAAATTAGTTAATTAATATAACACATTATATCAAGTATATAATAGAAAGAAAGCACCTTTTATGTCGAAAAAGTTGGTTACCAAGTTAGATATATATAAAATTACATAATTTCCCTAGGGCGTACCCCAAACTCTATCAATTTCCCACTTGCACTTAAGGTCGATTATGAAATCTTATTCCAACTTCTCCAATCGGTTTTCTCAAAACCAATTGGGTTGGTCACTCAGTGAATGGGTATGCTATTATGTTTCAATTATCTACTATGTCAATCAACTCTCTCCAATGTCGATAAACTATCATTATCTTATGGAACAATTTGGACTATGTTTTTGGACTTCCATTGAGCTCTAAATTCTATTTATGAACTGTATCATGACATTGTTATTGCATAAAATGTTATGGGATTCTCAACATTTGGAATCATCCTCGACTCAGTTATATATTTGTGCATTTATATTTATATACATTGCTTTTATTGTGTCGCTATTCAAGGAGATGTACTTGGCCTTTTTCTTTGAATCAGCCACAACCTTTCATTTGGAATAATTCCAACTTAAAGATTCTTAACTTAAATTAATTATTGATATATACTTAATACTCATTCGCCTTGGAATTTAAACCTTGAGTTTGCTCAACAAATCATAGCTCCACGAACGATGGATAAATCCTTATATACTGTATCATATATAACTCCTAACACATGGTACTTTGTCATAATTTCACTTTGACCTTGAGTTTGATCAACAAATTGAAATGAAATTATTCACTCGTACCTACCACGTCGTGGCGGCTTAACTATAGTATACGTACCTTGAGTTTGTTCAACAAATATATATAGTTATCGTACCTCGTCTATTTAATATATTAATAATACTACACATAACATCATTAGCTTGAGTTTGCTCAACAATTAAGGAGTATGCAAGTAATTTATTAATATATATATTGTAGAGGACAATAATATATTGAAGATTCATAACCTTTGATATACTATATTAAGTGATATCGACTTATGGAATAATGAATTTCTTATGAAATACCCTCGTGATTCATGTGTCGGATAAATTGAAAATTATGGTATACATACATTTAGATATGTATTTAACAAGTCTATTTAGGGTTTCTTAATGTTCCACCTTTAATTGTACATACATATTATATAAGTTTTATTATTATGTAAATTTTATATTTTATATTTCTTTAATTATACATACGTATTATATAAGTTTTATTATTATATAACTTTTATATTTCATATTACTTATATAATAGTCTTATGTATAATATTATATTAATTAAATTATATTTAATTATTTTAATTAATTATCATTTTAATTAATTTTATATTATCTTAATATAATATTTATATTAAATATTTATTATATAATATAACCTTTATAGCATAACAAATATATCATATATATATATTTATCTGTATGTGTGTTGTAACAACCCAAATTTTTTAATGTTTCGAATGAGAACATTTAACTTATTTAAATTAAATATTCAAATTTGATTCGATTATGATAAAAAAAGAAAATCAGTTTTTATTAAAATGAATTAACTTTTAATTTAGTATTTTTAAATGAATTTATTGGATTTTTATTTTGAAAAATAGTTGAATTATTGTTTGACGTATTTTACGGCAAAAGTTTGTATTTTAAAAAAAATTCAGAATAAGATAACCAGTGTATATTATTGTTATGTTGGGATCGTATCGCAATTATTGTGAGTGAACATATTTTTATTTCTGTTATTCCCGGTTCATACGCGAACCGGATATTGTGTAGCGAATTACCATAAAACTTTCTTTTCAAAAAATTTACAAATCAAACCAGAACTAATATTTTCAACTGGCCATTAATGTGATTAACTTTTGATATGATCGTTGTCTTGAATTTGGGGGTTTGGTTAACTTTTAAGTAGTGTGGTTGATTTTGTATAAGTGTGTACATTAATACTCATATCACTTCATTCCTTTGCTTTTTACCTCTCTCTTTCTTTCTTTCTTTTTTCTTCTTTTATTCTTATTCTGTAATTGAAAATATACCAATTCCTACTTTGAAAAATCACTACCTCCCAAATCATTAACTTTTAGCCCTGATTTCCAACATGGAAAATGTTCTTACATAATTTTTAAAAAATGATCGCTCGTCGTTTTATTGAGCGTTGAGGCAAATATTGTTTCATGGCATTAATCGAAGAAAATTGGCCTTGAACTTCAAAAACCAAATTCTCCTACATCACTTTGAATTAGACGACACTGTTTGTTTCTTTAGCTTCATGATGTGATCTAGTATTTTTGGTGAAGTTTCAGCAAGTTTGGTGATGGTCGATGATGATGATGGAAAATATGGTTTATGGTTAATCGGAGATTAGAGCGTAGTTAGGCTGAGGCGAGGGTGGCATGTGCTTCTCGTTTGAAGCCGAAGAAATGGTGATGTTTTGATGGTGAGCAGTAATGCACAGGAAGGTGCGACGTGGCACTGTCGCATGGAGAGGTGTCAACTCGGGATGGGTTTCAGGGCATTGAACTTGGCGTTGATGGTGTCGGGAGTTTGGGCTCGCGAAGAGAAAGATGTTGGCGAAGTCGGTTCGTCGTTTCATTAAGAAAGGCTCTGTATCATAGTGTGCATGTGCACATTAGTGGGTGTTTTGGTTCACGTACAAGGAGATGGGAATTTGGGAAAGAAGGAGATGTTCCAATCAAGTCGGGTATATGGAGTTTGGGTTGGGCCTGTTGGAGTTTGGTCGGAAATTAAATCTTTTGCTTGTTTAAATTAATATAAATTAAGCATGTTTAATATAAAACATATCTTGTTCATTTTAAATTGGATTTGACCCACAGATTTTTGTCTAACGACCCATAAATTTTAACAGTTTTTATAAAGTGATTAATTAAAATATTTCTTGAAATTAAATAATTAAATTTAGCAATAAAAAAATTATATTTGGAATACGTCTACATAAACATAGCAAATGGTAAATTTTTATTGGAAAATATGAATGTTAATTCTGTTGTGTAAATTTCAATTTCAATTCAATATCGGTTAATTTGATGAAAATTAAATATTTTAGAAACCTGAATACTTTTTCATAATAAAAATGTTTATCATTTTCTAAGTGAGACGTCATATTTCATTTCGTCAAATTTGGACCGCTCTAGCCCCATTTATCTTATTTTTGACGAATTTGCAGCAATTCGGCAGTGAAATATCGACCTTTGATAGGATGATCGTATCACTGATATCTGTATACCATTTTGATTGGCTCATCATGCTGATCTCCATAATATATTAATTCGTGTGTTTTGGAGTTCAGAACACGACAAAATCGGTAAACCGATCAATCGTATCGGTTCCGCCTTTGAACCTTTTAGCTTTCCATACCCTTTCATTTTCTACCATAAAATCAATAGCCACTATCGTTTATTATTTCCACAATTTATGGTGACTTTTCCTTTTCCACACTGGTTCCAATATTTATTATGTGCTGTTTCATTTTCTACTTTGGGTCTCTTCCTTCTCCCCACTTTTGTTTTGAGAAAATGTATTAAAGTATATAAGTGATATATTTTGAGTTCATACTTTTGTTTCGTATAAACTGTTCCAACTGTTCAATATATTTTTATGGTCGGTTTCTTTTATATTTGTTCAGTTTCAATATGTTCTCTTTTCATTGTGAAGAGAACATAATATAATATACTAGTTGATATATATTTTAGTTCATGTAGCCTTACTTATCTTCCATCGATTTGAATTTGTATATTTGATGCTAATTTACATAGCCACTCGCTCCCACCACTTTGCAACAAGCACCTCCTTCCTCGAGCCCGCATCCCAATGCATTCATCTCCAACCACCTACTCATGGAAAAATATACAAGTTCTATGTTAGTTGCATGTTATTCCCTGTAGCACGTCTTCCTGCTTTTCCAAACTTCGCCCATACTTCTTTGCCTTCCTCTTCCTTGCCAACAACCACGCATCCATAAAAAAAAGTGTGGAAGAATGCGTACATCCATCACCGAGCATCCAAGTTCCCTCTACCTTTCTGGCTTTCCTCCTCCTTCGCTAGATCCACTCCCCAACCCTGACAGCCTTTCCACCCACCGCCTCGAGCATCTTGTCTAGCACCCCTCTGCCTCTTTCCAACTCCACCCGAGCACCCGCGATAGCCATTCAACCACCGCTTCACCTTCCGGTCGTGCCCCCCCTCTACCTGCTTGGCCATGCAACCGATCGCTCCTTCTTGTGTAAAAAGCTATAATATATATCAGTTTATATATATGTTAGTTTATATAAGTTTTATAATATATCATTTTCGTACGTGTGTATGTATATGAAATTTGAAGGTAAATATTTGTTAGTAATATTGATTTTTACTGTATGTGTATATATATATAGATATATATATATATATATATATATTATAAAGTGGTTTATGTTGTGGAAGTTATAATAGTTGTATATATGTTCTGTTAGGTTTTTAACATATATATATTAAGATTGTATTATGTATTATATATTATATATCTGATGCCATAGATTTATGTTTTTTTACGTGTTTATAGTAATAATAATATTAAGTTTATATATGATTTGGTTGTTTATAGGTGAATATGTTTATACAAGATATCTATAATCTGTAGTTTATATATATATATAATATAATATAATCTGTTATTTATATGGGTTTATACAAACCATAGTTGTTTGTATATGCAGATTTTATTAGTTGTATATATGATCTTCGATTCATAATTATATTTTAATAAAGTAAGTATGTGTGTTTTACAATAAATATTGACTTAAAATGTAATATGTATGTGTGTTTATAAATATCTATGTTTTCGGAATTTTTGCACTAGGGCAGTCTTGCTTTTTATATATATTTATAAATAATGATAAATTTTAGATTATATATATATTATTTTAATATTTTTCTTAACATAAAATATTGATTTTAATAAAATAATAATATTATATATATATATATATATTCCATTTATATCAAGCTGGTTGATTTGTTCCCATCGATTCCCATTTATAGGCTTTGTCCGTCAAATCCGTGTTCTGCTTACTTCGCTTTGAGATTTATTGTTTGGATTGGGCGATTGTGCAGATCGTGATTCAAATCGTAACTTATCGTGTTATCTATTTCTCTAGCCTCGAAAGGTGAACAATCACTCACGATTAACATTCTTATAGTTAGTAAATTTGGTTTCACTTGAAACGACAATTGAAATATGCTGAAAATTTGAATTGCTAGTAAGTTAATTGTTTAATACGATATGCCATTATTTGCAATTTCTTACCTTTGATATATGACACTATCTATTGTGTATATTTTATTTAATTTGTTGCTGATGATATTGTATGTCATTGATATGTTATATTATTATCATATTTGTTCTCACTCTGCAAGTTCCCTGTTAGTTTAGAATTCCCTATGGGTTGAAATGATACATATCCGTAGGATATTATAGATTAGGGGAAAATCGTTATGGGTTGGAATGATTAACCCAAGAAATTTTCATTGATTCTGAATTTTGGGATTGCAGGTTGAAATATGAACCCGTAAATATTTAAATTGGGGATTGGAATGATAAATGTCCGTATCACTTAACCATAGGGTAGAAAATTATATACGGACACTATTGGTCTATTTTGAAAATGATTTCTAGAGTTTGAAAGAGAATGATATGGATTTTATTAAATATTTATTCTAAATTTTATTTTAAAATACGTCAAAGATTCAAATTTTTAAAATTACATGTTATGGAAATTTTA
The DNA here is from genome assembly GCA_030765085.1 of Allium cepa. NCBI lineage: Eukaryota > Viridiplantae > Streptophyta > Magnoliopsida > Asparagales > Amaryllidaceae > Allium > Allium cepa. The sequence continues at coordinate 564,285,307 of CM060938.1, forward strand.
AATTTATAAGATAGTTTTGAAAATAATTTTTTTAAAATTTTTCTCATAAGTTTAATTTAAAAAAAATATAATAAGATTTAACACAAAATAAATTTAATAATAAGGTTTGATTTAATAAAAATTAATTTAAGTAGTATATAATATGTTTGGGCATTTATTTATATTAATATTTTAAAAATAGATTTTATAACTTTAATAATAAAGGTTGGGAAGTTAAATTAATGTTAACTTGGAATTTAAGTTGGTTAATAATTGAATTTAAATAAGAATTTATTTGAACTTATTGATTTTGAGATTTGAAATTATGATTTATAACTTGATTCGATAAAGAGGTGATTAAATGGATATTCTCAATTTTAAATAAAATTGAGACTGAATATTTAATATTGATTTAAATTCATAAATTGAGATTTTATTTAATTATTGCTAAAATGATTAAATGAATATTTTTCAATTTGAATAAAATTTAAATTAAATGTTGAAATATAAATGAAAATCATATATTGTAAATGTTTGAACATTTAAACTCTAATCTTTGAACTTTAAATTGAAATGGTTGAACTGGAATTGATTCAAATTGAATTTTTGGAATATAAGATGACTTGAATCGACTTGCGAAATTGAAGGAAACTATTTTTATTATATAAAGTATTTTTAATATATAGACTACTTTAATATATAAATTATTTTAATATGTGAGCTATTTTTATTTATAACTATTTATTATGTATACTATTTTCAATATCTAAACAGTTTAAATCGAAAGTCTTATGATTTCTAGAGTGTTATGATTTCAAAGTGTTATGATTTCAAAGTGTTATGATTTCAAAAGTGTTATGATCTCAAAAGTTTTATGATTTCAAAAGTGTTGTGATTACGAAAGTGTTATAATTTTTAAAATGTTATAATTTTGGAAATGAATGTTATTTAAAGTGAATAATAATATCAAATTGATATGGTTTTGAAACGAGTATGATATGTTAATATGAAGTATGAACTATTTGAAATTAGATGACCGTAGTGTGAAATAAGCATTTGGTTGTTAAAGAGACCAAGATCGGATATTGTAATACTCTCTGTCAATACCGAAAAGCACTTTAACAACTGTGTATGTGGTGGAGATTTCAGAAATGAAGTTGGATAGTTTGGCGAACGAGTTCTGTATGAGGTGTGACTTGACCCTGACTCCTGTGAGTCAGCTTAGATGTGACTAAAACAGGAGCCACGCCGAGCCAAATGAGGTCGCACCTTTGATCGGGCACATTTCTTCGATTCCATTCTATTGCTTTTGTGATTTGATTTGGTGGGCACCCATGATTTGATATAGGAGTGTGTCCGAGGTTTACGGCAGTAGCTACTATGCGTTACCACCATTCCGGATCCACAATTGGTATATCTACTCTGGCATTGCCTTGAGCACCGTGTTCACAGCCCTAGAGCACCTTTTACGAGTTTGTTTTGTACCATATCTATAGAGTGCCCTCTGAAATCCTCCGGTTTATGGAGGAGTTACGGTATTGTATAGACTATGGGAATATATAAAATGTGTTATGGAGGATATGGGTAACGCCTTTGTGACGACCCAGAATTTCTGGATATTTGAAATTGAAATATTTAATTGAATTTAAATATTTGAAAGTTAGTTTAGCTTGAATTTCAAATATCTCCATTTATTTAATAATTAAATTAACTGAATTTAATTAGTGGGAATTGGCAAAATATTAAATGTTGAGTTTAAGCTTATTAAAAATATTTTTAAGGCTTATAAAATTTGTATTGGTAATACTGAAGATAATAAATGTGATAGAATCGAATTTAAAAGTGTTTTGTTCAGTTTTAAAAATATATTGTTTAAATTGATATTTAAAAATAGCCTTCCGAGGCACGGTCTCGGATTTTGATGAAACTAGTTCGATTGGATCCATAATAGTGTATTATTATCGGATTTTAATTTTCGTAGTGTTTGGAGTTGTCGTGTGACCATACGGTGGATAAACGCGCTGAAATCTATATCGAAAATTCTATATAATAACTGGGTTCAAAAAGCTATCTTCTCCTTACGATCGAATTTGGACTCGAAACTTTCCATTGCATTCAGAATAGGCACATAACATTATAAATGCCTAGCGGCACGCCTCGCTAGGAAGTCAAAATTCTGTTTGGTGATTTCGAGACGATTCAAATTTAAATTGAAACAGTACAATATATATGTTTTCTTCCTTCAATTTTGTATAGTCCTCATCCCAACACTTGTCCTTCATTTTACAACACGTGTCACCTTGTCTATAAAAAATCAGATCGAAGAAGAATGGTAGCCGAGCAAAATCAAAACCACCCTTCCTTCTTTTCAAACAATCAAAATCGAAAGGTTTTTAAGAAGAAAAGTGAAGTAAGATGAAATAAAATGGCCAATGAGTTTTTCTTTTCCCTTTTTCTTCCCTCCTTTCTATTTCATACGAAAAATAAAATAAAATCGAATCCGATTTCGATCGAGTCGCGAGCTCATGTCGAAGTTCGCATAGCCTATCGTTCGCGAGCAGGTCATAAATGTAAAGGGCGAGTGAAGCGGCAGCAGTCGCGATGGTTTTGGTATTATGGACCTACTGGATGCAACGAGGTACGACGCGAGCTGGATGCGAACGAGGTGGGTTAACGCGGCCATGAGAAGACGGCCTGAAGGAGCAGAGGATAGTGGAGGGCGACAGTGCATTTTCGAAAGCTAGATGCCTGAAAGGTATAAACTCTGTTTTATTTCAAATGTGATAAATATGTTATAACAGAGAAAGTATATATACATATAGGTCTGAGGAAAAATTTACAGTAAGATGCAAAGCAATTTTGTTGAATATATGATATATATATACTTTATAGAGGAAATAATTTGCTGTTTTGTTATACAGAAAAAAGGTTTACTGTAAGACATATAAAACTTTTTATTTCGAATATATATATGTGTGTGTGTGTATACGACTATAGTAAGGTTTTTGCTTTAATATATATATAGGTTAGAAATTATTTTTTGAACTTAACAAAATATATAAAGGAAAACAGAAATAATATATATACTTAAGATCTGGAAATAGGAATTTTGAATGGCAATATAAATTATCTTTTTGGTATACATGTATATGATTTTGAAATCTATATAAACTATTTTTATAAGGGTGTGTATTTTCAAAATGAAGAATAAGATAGACATACATATACACCTTTTAAACTTAACAGTTTATATTTAAGATAATGAATTATGTGATTAACCCGTTAATTAACTTGTTCAATTATTTTATTTACTAAAAATAATTTATAAAAGGGAAATTAGTTTAAACTAAAATTGTTAGTTTAAAATAAAATCATTGGTTAAATAAATTTATCAAATGGAAATTTAATTGTTTGATTGCTTCGAATATTAATAAAAATCATCTAATGTTTATACAAGGTCAAAAACGGGGAACCAAGTCAGGATTGGATTGGATTGCAAACAAATCAATGGTGAGTTAAACTCACTCATTTGGAATACCTCTTAAATTTGAATAGTTAAATTTAAATTATTGGATTGGTTGCTTGAATTGATAATTGTTATTAGTCTGGATTGATATTATATATATATATATATATATATATATATATATATATTGGAGTGATTGATTTCCCACATTATATAGCGGATGAGACCCTATGTGCCCGCATAATAGCGGATGACCCTACATACCGTGATATCCACCTCGAAGTGGAATTGGTATTTTTATATTGTGCTAACTTCTGTGGATGCAGGAAACAGGTTGGAGGGATCCAACTGGATTCCTCAAAATATTTAGATTGTTTTAATATTCTATGATATGATTTGTTTGATAATTTGAGATAGACTATATTGGTAATTGAAATATTATATGCTATGGTTTGATAGAATATATTTGGGTATACTGAGTTATCAAAAATAAATAGATTGGATTTTTGAAGGGAAAATAAAAGAGAGAATTTTTAAGTAAAATAATTATAAAGAATTTGGATAAATTAAAGAATGGATTGAAAAGGGATAAAAGTTGATTTTTAAATTCTAATAAATAAATTCCAAGTATGGGAAAGGAGATTTTTTGAATAAATAGGGTTAAATGAATTTTTAAACTTAAGTGATAACATTTAAAGGAATAAAAGATTTATTTTTAAATTTAGAATTTAAATGGTTTAGGAAGGAATAAAAGAAGAATTTTGAAATAAAAATGAAATCGGTATTTTCAGTTTAAATAAGATTTTAAATCGTAATAAAGAAGATAAATTGGAAATTAATGGGTTTTGAAATAAAATTGAGTAAGTAAAGGAATTTATTTTTAAAATGGAGTAAAATTTATAAATCAATTTGGAATTGATTTAGAGTTTGAAATTGTGTTTTAAAAGAAGGATGAGATTATGGGGTTTATAAACTGGGTTTATAAAATAAAATAAGATATCGGTGGATATTTGGAAGTATAAATTCACGGTGGAAATTTATAAAGGAATGGGTACTAGTTTTAAAAATAAATAGTGGTTTATTTTTAAAAGAAGTGTGAAAGGATGGTGTATTTCCCTAAAAAGACAAGCACGTTTTCGAAGCAGATTTTTAAGTATAGGTTAAAAGTTTTAAAGTTGGTTTAAAAGAATTTTTTTGAGAAATTATTATTTAAGTTGTTCAAAATTTTAAAGGTAAATATTTATTAAATTAGTTATAGTAGTAATTATTTTGAAAGGTTAATTGGTTTTATGATTTAAAGGGTAATTATTAATATTTATATTTTATAAAGTAGCTTTATTTTAAAGATAGTTAGGCTAAATTTTTTAATTGTAAACTTGTATAGAATTTCATAATTTTTATTTTTATATTAAAATTTGTTTTGGCTAATGTTTTACTTGAGAATTTTAGAAAATTTCATAGCTAGTATTTTACATAAAGTGTTTTAAATAGATTTTATTTTAAATGTTCTAAAATATATATATTTTAAATTCTTAGTATTTAGACTTGGTAATTTTCAATGGAAATAAACAATATTTGGGAATTTATTCTGCAATAGAAAAGTGATTTGAAAACTATTTTCAAAGGGTAGAAGTGTGGAAAATATCTTGCAAAGATATTTTAAAATAAATAATTTGGAAATACGGTTGATAGCTGTTTGTGAATGTTATTTGATAGTTAAATAACTAACTATCAATAGTGGCCAATGCACTGATCGTTTCGAAGAGACCGGGATCGGGATTAATTTCTCGAAAACCACTTTGATTCGGTTTGAACGTTTTTGTGAGGAAGACAAGGGCTTGAAGTCGAAGATGGAGCAGTGAAGTGCAAGGGCTAATCGCTACTAATCCTGAGGATGATTCCAAAATGGATGTAGTAGAAGTAGTGCCTTTGGTTCCGTTCAAACCCGGAACGGACTTGTACGGATGAATGCTTTACGAACATCGTCAGGAGGATGATAAACATTCTAAGTGAATGTGTGCTAAAAAGGTAACGTAAAACTTCGTGCCTCATCAACCGGGAATGGCTAAAACATGAAAGGTGCATACAAGGCTAAGTGGCTAGCAATCAATTAGGGTAAGGTCATCCCTATTTAGAGGTCCCTTTATTTCGGTTGTGTGGGCGGTTCCTGATCCCAACCGCAGGGTGATCTTATTCGGACTATTCAGTAAGGGGTAGCTCCGGTCTTATGATGTAGGGGATTAGGGTGCATCCTCGGTATGGTGATCTAGACCACGTACTGTGACGGGCAGTACCTCAGTAGCCCTGCTATTGATGGAAATCCATTCTCCCAATGTGCCTTTACGGTTTTGTTTGTAGAACCTAGTATTGCTAGAATTTAGTAATGTAACAATTTCGGCTGTTTGGATAAATATTTGTATATAGACACTACTATAATATCAGAGGATTTTATAAGAAATGTTTTGGTTATCGTAAGGTAAAAACTCGACATGTTTATTTGTCGTGGTCCTACGAGATACCTTTGGTTTTTAAAGGATTTTCGAACTTTAATAATCCAATTGAGTGTATTTTCTCACGCTAGTTTTCCAGACTAAATCGAATGTTATTTAACTACAATGCTCGGGTCAGACCGAGTATTATAGAATACATGAAAGGATGCTGTGGAGCTCAGAAGACGAGCTGGATGGCGAGACGTATCACACGTATTTGTTGTATACTCCACTGTGTCTGATTAACTGCATAGTCATTTTTGTGAGGACGGGTTAATATAACTGTCCAATTGTGTGCCATATAGAATTTGTTGAATTCTGATGATGTAATGTATAAACAGACACGGTTCTTTTGTTTAAAGATTAGACATTTATTTATTATATATTGTTCTGCTACGATTGTGAGATTCTGATATTATTTCTATTCCTTCTTCTACCTCCTTCTTCTTTAACCTTAACGGTTCATATTTCCGTTCACTTTGAGTTGATGTGATGGAGAATAGTGTCGACTCAAGGGGTATGGGTTTGCAGGTTGTTACAGTGGTATCAGAGCTGAAGGTTAAGTGAGAACCTTGGCTCTGGTAGGGATTACTCATTATAAATAGAGTCTGTAGTACTCTAGAATGAGTTTGAGTGTATTAATAGATATGGGCGCGTATTTGTTAGTGAATACAAAAATTGTTTTTATATTGTGTTGAATTATCTGTTGAGTGTTTATGGATTCTGATCAATATGTGGTACGCCATGTCATAGATAGGAGTCTCTAAACTCTTAAACAAGATAAACCGGCACAGTATTGTTTTAAATTAGGGTAAATGAAATAATTTTACCCAAATTATTTTTGAATATAAAGGAAACAATTTTTTATAATATATGGTTGCTTGGTTGTTAGGGAACGATAATATTAAATTATTGTCATTACTATAGAGAAATTAAATAAGAAATTCAAAATCGTAACTAAAAGCTAAGGAATTAATTCATACACAAATGGGATTTATAAATGTGATTTATAATTGGAAAAAAAATTCAGAGTAATATTTGAATATAGATTGAAAGGATTTGAAATTTGAAAAATTAGGAAACTTAATTTCCTTTGGGTTTGAAAATGATTTTCAAAAGGTTTTGGAAAAATATTGGTGATATTATTTCAAAAATATTTTTGAATTGGATTTAAAATCTGGTGAGGTTTGGAATTTAAAAATATTTGAAGGGTTTTAAAGAGATAAAAGCACTAAACTCATTCGGTTGCTGGAAAATAATCCCGATGATGATCATGACATCATCGGTGTTCATTTTTGAGTTTCCAAGAGAGGAACTGCTGCCAAATTATTTTATATTGGAGTTATTACAAAATTGGGAATTGTTTTAAATTTCAAAAGATAATTTGATATGCAAAAGAATTGTGTGTATAATTGATTTCAAAATGATTTTGAAATACTTAAGTGATTGTTGAAACTCTGGAATTGGTTTGAAATGTGTTGATTGTTTAAGTAATGGTTTAAACTCCGGAAGTTTATTTTAAAATGTTTATGGAATAATAAATAAGTTTGGAAACTTATAAAAAATTGAAATTTGTTTAGAATAAAATTTAACTTGAAGAAGAGTTAAATTAAAATAAGTATGGAAACAAAATAAGCCAGTGAAGTAAACCAATTAAATGAAGTAAAAAGATTAGTGAATGAAATGTAATTAAATTTGGAAAACCTATAGAAGTTTATAAATTTGAATTGAATCGGAGTGTAATTAAATCGAGTTAAGTAAAAGTGAATGTAAAGAAAAGACTAAATGGACTAAGATAAATGGTTACTTAAATAAAATTTAAAATTTATTGGTGGGAAATAAATTTGTGAATGTAAAAATGAATTTACATTTGTAAGTAAATTTTAAGTAAATAAAATTAAAACCAAAATTAGTAAGTAAACTAATGGATTTAAATACGTAAGCAAATGAATTGGAAATGAATATTGGGATAATATTTAATTTAAATTGTAAATAAATGGTACTAATTAAGAATTGGCTAAATAAATATGGTTTGAGATGAGGTGAATTGAATTCAATATTTAAAACGAAAGGTAAATTGAATTTAAATGGAAATGGATATATAACTTCAGTAATGAAGTGGAAATAAATATTTGAGTGTAAAATATTTACCTTGAACTTAAGAAATGGATGGTAAATTCTTAAGTAAAATCAGAATTGAGAAATATACTAAGTAAAAATTGGGTATTGGAAGTTAACATTAATAAGGGTTAAAGTAAAGTTGTGAAATGGGATAATTGTGAACAGGTGAATGGAAATCAAAATAAGTGTGAATAAAAGAGAATTGATATAGTTAATAATCAATTAATATAAATACGTAAAATGTACGTATATTATTTTATTTGCATAGCGATTCGATCCAAATTCGAACACAAGATTTCGAGGTAATTATATTGATTCGAGTTGGGATTTTTCACTCAATTTTCAACGACGAACTCTAGATATGGATTTTGATTGATTCTGGAAACTCTCTATCATAGTTTAGGACTATGCAAGGAGAATGACGGTTTTTGATCAAGGAACCAGATTTGAGTCTGCACTAGGAAGTCGGGTGGACGATACTAGTTCGGAAGTGAAATTGTGTGATCAGTGAGCGATCGAATTTGGTATTGCATATGAATGATATATGTGCATCGTACGGGCTTGAGTGAAATAGATATTGAAATTTTGTATAGAGATGAGTAAAATAAATTTGACTGTATTAGTAAACACTATTGGTAGATAAGTACAGGTATCTAAAGGCAAAGGATAAATGGGAATTTTTTATTTCTTAAGATAAATTTGAATTGCTCGAAAAAAAGGAATGGATTTAAATTTCTGTATGAAATTTGATGATTTTCTGGTCTAGCCATTTGGCATTTTGTTTTCTTTTGAAATCTGGGGACCCATCGAGGCATTTTGTAGTTGTACCGATCTAGCCGCGTAAAGCAGACGCTGACGAAATTTTTCGAAAATTTAGGCAGTTAGAAAATTTTTGAGAAATTTTGATAGTTTCAAATTTTCTTTTAAATTAAAATATGAAATGGTCGAGTAAGTGATATTGATTGGAACCTATAGATGAGTTAGGAAGTTAGAAAGGGTGATAGTATCTTAATTAAAGATTGTTTTGGGTATTGTTGAACAACTGTTTCGTTTTGAGAAAATCAATAAACGGGTATTGGACCATTCTTCTTAAATAGTAATTTCGGGGACGAAATTCTTTTAAGAGAGGAGGAATGTGACGAGCCGTAATTTCCGGATATTTGAAATCGAAATATTTAATTGATTTTAAATATTTGAAAGTTAGTTTAGCTTGAATTTCAAATATCTCCATTTATTTAATAATTAAATTAATTGAATTTAATTACTGGGAATTGGGAAAAATATTAAATGCCGAGTTTTTAAGCTTATTAAAATTATTTTTAAGGCATATAAAATTTATATTGGCAATACTGAAGATAATAAATGTGATAGAATCAAATTTAAAAGTGTTTTGTTCAGTTTTAAAAATATATTGTTTAAATTGATATTTAAAAATAGCATTCCGAGGCACAATCATAGATTTTGACGAAACTAATTCCATTGGATCCGTAATAGTGTATTATTATCGGATTTCAATTTTAGTAGTGTTTGGAGTTGTCCTGTGACCATACAGTAGATAAACATGATGAAATTAATATCGAAAATTCAATATAATAAATGGGTTCAAAAAGCTATCTTCTCCGTACGATCGAAGTTGGGCTCGAAATCTTTTCCATTGCATTCAGAATAGGCGTATAAAATTTTAAACGTCTACCAGCACGCCTCGATAGGAAGTTAAAATTTTGTGTGGTGATTTTGAGACGATTCAAATTTAAATTTAAATAATATAATACATATGTTTTCTTCCTTCAGTTTTCTATAGAGCTCATCCCAACACTTGTCCTTCATTTTACAACACGTGTCACCTTTTATACACGCGTCTAAAAAAAATCAGATCGAAGAAGAATGGTAGCCGAGCAAAATCAAAACCACCCTCCCTTCTTTTCAAATAATCAAAATAGAAAGTTTTTAAAAAAAAAGAGGAGCCGGATGAAACAAAATGGCCGACGAATTTTTCTTTTCCCCTTTTCTTCCCTTCTTTCTATTTCATATGAAAAATAAAATAAAATCGAATTCGATTTTGATCGACTCGTGAGCTTGTGTCGAAGTTCGCATGGCCTATCGCTCGCGAGCAGGTCATGAATGTAAAGGGCAAGTGAAGCTGCAGCAGTCACGGTGATTTTGGGATTGTGGACTTACTAGATGCAATGAGGTACGGCGTGAGTTGGAAGCAAACGAGGTGGGTTAATGTGGCTATGGGAAGACGATCTGGAGGAGCAGAGGATAGTGGAGGGAGACGTTTTTGAAAGCTAGATGCCTGAAAGGTACAAACTTTGTTTTATTTCAAATGTGATAAATATGTTATAACGGAGAAAATATATATACATATAGGTCTGAGGAAAATTTTACATTAAGATGCAAAGCAATTTTGTTGAAAATTCAATTACATATATATATGTATATATTACAGAGGAAATAATTTGCTGTTTTGTTGTACAGAAAAAAAGTTTACAGTAAGAAATATAAAAAAAATTATTTAGAGTTTATATATATATGTGTGTGTGTGTGTGTGTGTATACGGCTGCGGTAAGGTTTTTGCTTTAAAATATGCATGTACATATATATATGTTAGAAATTATTTTTAGAACTTAACAAAATATATATAGGAAAACAGAAATAATATATATACATAAGATCTGAAAATAGGAATTTTAAATGGAAATATAGATTATCTTTTTGGTATACATGTATATAGATTTTGAAATCTATATAAACTATTTTTATAAGGTTATGTATTTTCAAAATCAAGAATAAGATAGACATACATATACACCTTTCAAACTTACCAGTTTATATTTAAGATAATGAATTATGTGATTGACACGTTAATTAACTTGTTTAATTATTTTATTTACTAAAAATAATTGATAAAAGGGAAATTAGTTTAAACTAAAATTATAGTTTAAAATAAAATCATTGGTTAAATAAATTTATCAAATGGAAATTTAATTGTTCGATGGGATCGAATATTAATAAAATCATTTAATGTTTATACAAGGTCAAAAACAGGGAACCAAGTCAGGATTGGATTAGATTGCAAACAAATCAAAGGTGAGTTAATGTCACTAGTTTGGAATACCTCTTAAATTTGAATAGTTAAATTTAAATTATTGGATTGGTTGCTTGAATTGATAATTGTTATCAGTCTGGATTGATATTATATATAGTAGTATATATATTGGAGTGATTGATTTCCCGCATTATATAGCGGATGAGACCCTATGCGCCCCGCATAATAGCGGACGACCCCATATACTGCGATATCCACCTCGAAGTGGAATTGGTATTTTTATATTGTGCTAGCTTCTGTGGATGCAGGGAAACAGGTTGGAGGGATCCAACTGGATTCCTCAAAATATTTAGATTGTTTTAATATTCTGTAATATGATTTATTTGATAATCTGAGATAGACTGTGTTGGTAATTGAAATATTAGATGTTATGGTTTGATAGAATATATTTGGGTATACTGAGTTATCAAAAATATATAGATTGAACTTTTGAAGGGAAAATAAAAGAGAGAATTTTTATATAAAATATTTATAAAGAATTTGGATAAATTAAAGAATGAATTGGAAAGGGATAAAAGTTGATTTTTAAATTCCAATAAATAAATTCCAAGTATGGGAAAGGAGATTTTTTAAATAAATAGGAATAAATGAATTTTTAAACTTAAGTGACAATATTTAAAGGAATAAAAGACTTACTTTTAAATTTGGAATTTAAATGGCTTAGGAAGGAATAAAAGAAGAATTTTGAAATAAAAATGAAATTGGTATTTTTAGTTTAAATAAGATTTTAAATCATAATAAAGAAGTTAAATCAGAAATTAATGGGTTTTGAAATAAAATTGAGTAAGTAAAGGAATTTATTTTTAAAATGGAGTAAAATTTGAAATCGATTTGGAATTGGTTTAGAGTTTGAAATTGTGTTTTAAAAGAAGGATGAGATTATGGGACTAGGTTTATAAAATAAAATAAGTTATCAGTGGATATTTGGAAGTATAAATTCACGGTGGGAATTTATAAAGGAATGAGTAGTTTGTTTTAAAAATAAATAGTGGTTTATTTTTAAAATAAGTGCGAAAGGATAGTGTATTTTCCTTAAAAGCCAAGTACATTTTCGAAGTAGATTTTTAAGATAAGTTAAAAGTTTTAAAGTTGGTTTAAAAGAATTTTTTGAGAAATTATTATTTAAGTTGTTTCAAATTTTAAAGGTAAATATTTATTAAACTAGTTATAGTAATAATTATTTTGAAAGGTTAATTGGTATTATGATTTAAAGGATAATTATTAATATTTATATTTTATAAAGTAGCTTTATTTTAAAGATATTTAGGCTAAAGTTTTTATTTGTAAACTTGTATAGAATTTCATTATTTTTATTTTTATTTTTATTTTAAAATTTCATAGTTAGTATTTTACATAAAGTGTTTTAAATAGATTTTATTTTAAATCTTCTAAAATATGTATATTTTTGGATAAAGTGATTTAAATTATTTTAAATTCTAAGTATTTAGACTTGGTAATTTTCAATGAAAATAAACAATATTTGGGAATTTATTCCGCGAGAGGAAATTGATTTGAAATTTGTTTTCTAGGGGTGTAAGTGTGGAAAATATCTTGCAAAGATATTTTGAAATGAATAATTTGGAAATTATTAAGGCTGATGGCTGTTTGTGAACGTTATTTGATAGTTAAATAACTGACTATCAATATTGGCCAATGCGCTGATCATTTCGACGAGAACAGGATTGAGATTAATTTCTCGAAAACCACTTCGATCTGCTTTGAACGTTTCGTGAGGAAGACAAGAGCTTCGAGGCGAAGATGGAGCAGTGAAATGCAAGGACTAATCGTTACTATTCCTGAGGGTGATTCCAAAATGGATGTAGTAGGAGTAGTGCCTTCGGTTCCGTTTGAACCCGGAACGGACTTATATGGATGAATGCTTTCAGAACATCGTCAGGAGGACGATGAGCATTCTAAATGAATGTGTGCTAAAAAGGTAATGCAAATCTTCGAGCCTCATCAACCGGGAATGGCTAAAACAGGGGAGGTGCACACAAGGCTAAGTGGCTAGCAACCAATTAGGGTAAGGTCATCCTTGTCTGGAGGTCCCTTTATTTCGGCTGTGTGGGCGGTTGTTGATCTCAACCGCGGGGTGATCTTATTCGGATTATCCAGTAAGGGGTAGCTCCAGTCTTGTGATGTAGGGGATCAGGGTGGATCCTCGATACGATGATCTAGACTATGTACTATGACGGACGGTACCCCAGCAGCCTTGCCAATTATGGAAATCCATTCTCCCTACATGCCTTTACGATTTTATTTGTAGAACCAAGTATTGCTGGAATTAGTAATGTAACAACTTCGGCTATTTCGATAAGTATTTGTATATAGACACTACTATAATATCAGAAGATTTTGTAAGAAATGTTTTGGTTATTGTTACCCAGTGGCTTGACCAGGTAGACAAAGAATTGATGGAGAAGCCTTGCTTGGCATAACTAGGCCGTTCGGCATCTATCATCGTTCGACATCTATCCACGTTCGACATTGGGGTTCGTTTGGCGCAACTTGGCCGTTCGGCATCCCACACCGTTCGACATCCAGACCTTGTTCGGCATTGCGCATCGTTCAACACGACCAGGCCGTTCGGCATCTATCCTCGTTCGGCATTAAAGGCCATTTGGCATTTAGCATGGTCGTTCGGCATTCCAGCCTCAATCAGCATTCCAGCCTTGTTCGGCATAAAGCCTCGTTCGGCATGGAAGAGTTTTTCGGCATTCAATCTCGACTGACATGAAGCTCGTTCGGCATTCATATGGCATTCGGCATTAGCATGTCGTTTGTCATACAATACCCCGTTCGGCATTCCTTCCTCGCTCGGCATCTCCCCTCGACCGGCATCGGTTCTCATTCGGCTTGCACTCTTCATTCAACACATCGACTCGTTCGGCATTAAGGAAGCGTTCGACATTAGTGGTTTGGAACGCAGAAGCCACTCACTTTGGTCCGAGATATCTAGCTACTAGGCCCATAAGGGAAGTCCAACCCATCTTCGTCTATAAATAGAGAGGCAGAGGCACAATGAAAGGGATCTTTTTTCGAGAATACCGGGGAGGCTCTGCCGCATTCAAGATTCATTCAAGACCTATCTTCTTTGCTTAACAATTGTAATCAAATAGTTGGTGTACAGATTGTATATGTAACCAGTTGATAAGTAAAGCAATAAAGATTAACCATAAAATGGATGTAGGCAATTACGCTGAACCACTATAAATCTGGTGTTCTTGTTTTCTGCACTTAGTTTAGCATTCTGTTCACTGTTTACATTTACTTTCTTCATTAATCTCTCTACATAATCTTTCTTAAGGGTGTTAGTGACCAATTCTGGTGCTTTCACTGAGAATGCGAATTCTCAGGTCGATCGGATCTACTTTGTAGCTACTGGATTGAAAAATCCCCCAAAGGAGATCCGACTTATTCATTGGACGCCTGTTGAATCTATTCAGAGTTCCAACCGACAACTCTACTATAGGATGACCATGCACCTGATCAGCCTCTCACAATGCGGACGTCCACGAGACTGCTAGTGTGCAACAAGTTGGTCCCAGCAACCAACCAGCGATTCAAGGCGTAGGGCCCTCCACACAAAATCAAGCGGAAGTCGTTTCCTGAACAGAGTTCAACGACTTGATAAGAGAACTCCGGGAAAGTAGAAGGCAACTTGCTGAGCAGATTCAAGCCAACACTAATCTCATGACTCAGCTTGCCTAGCAGCAGCATTAGAATGCTGGAGGTAGCCCTACTCCTTATTCTTCATCCGATGGCTCGACCTCAGCTGATGAACCTCCTAGGCGTAGACGCCGTAAGACTGAAGCTGCACAGGCAGGTGCCACTGATCGATCCGCCAGGGATCGGGCACGTGAGGAGACCAGACGCCCGGCTCACCAAGACCCAAATCAAGATGGCCACGTTTGGCCGATCGCCAGCTGGCGGGACATCAACCCGCACGGTCCTGTGGAACGGAACCCAACTTCCCATCCTCCATACAAACTCTAGACTTATCAGCCATGGTCAGGCAGTTACTGAGAGAGAACCAAGGCTTGACCAACGAAGATTAGGGAGTATCCAGGAGTCATACTCCCTTCACAGATACTATTCTACAGTCTGAGTAATCCTAGGAAATTCAGTATGCCGACTATCCCAGCCTACGAAGGGATGACTGACCCTAGGCAACACGTGATAAGGTACGAATGGATGATGGATTCTGCAAGGGCGAATGATGCGACTAAGTGTAGGTGCTTCCCAATCACTTTGTTCAGAATCGCCACCATGTGGTTTACTCGACTTCCTTCGCGGTCTATATCCAGCTTCGACGAGTTGGCGATGAAATTTATTGAACAATTCAGGATACATGCCACTCGTCCAAAGGACGTGATGTCCTTATCAAGCGTGATCCAGGATCCGGGAGAGTCTTTGAAAGAATACTCGCAGAGGTTTCATGTTGCCACCACTGAAGCTAGCAACCCTAACGACTACGCAATCTTAATGGCGGTAATGCGAGGTGTAGATCCATACTCAGAGTTTGGAGATTGGTTGGCGGGAAAGCCCCCAACTACGTTGGAGCGATTCTATTCCAAAGCTCACCAGATCGTAAGGAGGGAGGAAGCTCGATGGACGAGACGAGATAAGGCACTAGAGCCTGTTCAGGACACTGTGAAAAGTAACATCGTCGTGAAGCAATCCGGCGACAGTTTGGGAAAAGTTCAAGTTAACATCCAAAACAAGCTTGGGTAATCTAAAGGATCCGGAGGTGAAAATCCCGGAAAGAAAAAAGAGACAGGGAAATGGAAGTCGAGGATTCTGACCTACAACTAGTACACCCCCTGAATACTTCTTGAAAAACATTTATCTATATACTTGTAACACCTTCCAATACAGAAAGCCGTGCCCAAAGAAGTCCACTAAAGAACAGAAACAGACAGGGAAGTATTGTCGCTTCCATGAGACCCATGGGCACAATACTGAGGAGTGTAGACACCTCCATGACGCCATTGAACGGTTAATCAGGCAAAAAAAGCTTAGGAGTTTGTTAAGAACCCACTAGAGGGTAGTAAGGAACGTCAGACCCCAGACGCAGGCCGGCTCCAAGCCATCCAGAGGAACCTGCCCAAACCGTAGGTAGAATGATCAAAAACACTATAGTCGGAGGACCCCATCCTGCAGATAAGAATTGGCAGGAGATGGAACGATATGCTACCTCCTTGAGGCATGCGGATTATGAATGTTGTTCGAATGTGGAAGATGGAAACCCCGCAAAACAACAACGCATGATGACAGACGATATGTGTTTAGGAGTCGAGATGCAGACAAGGTGAGGCTCCTACTATCGACCCGATGGTCATATCTGCAACAATCGAGCCAGCTTACATCAAGAGGATTTTGATTGATTGTGGAAGCTCTACCAACATTATTTTCAAGAAGGCTTATGACCAAATGAAGATGGAGACAAAAGATTTAAATCCATGCAAAGCCTGTATCCACAGCTTTAATGGTGCTGCAACCGACACGATGGGGTATATTGAGTTACCAGTTGAACTGGGAGAAGGTGAGCGTAGGAGATTGCGAGTCCTAACATTCATAGTAATGGATGTTGACTCTCCATACAATGTATTTCTGGGACGTCTGGCTCTAGCGGATTTTAGGGCCGCTTTGGCCCCATGGTGTTTGACATTAAAATTGCCGACAGACAAAGGAGTCGACGTAGTACATGGCGATCAAGCGACCGGTCGCGCATGTTATGTGGCGGAGCTGAGACAAGCTCAACGGAGAGAAAAGGCGAAGATTGCGGACAGCTCTGTCTGCATCCTAAATACTAATGATCGACAAGTAGTGCTCGAGCTCTAGCTTGGGCGACATTCTCGGATCCTTAGAGACATAGATCCGAGAGATGATGATGGAAAACCCAGGGAAATCAATGCAGCACCAGCTGAGCTGACGATCGACATTCCAATCAGCCGGGATGATCTGTCATGAGTTCTTAAGATTAGATCACAACTCGATCCTTCATTGGCCGAGGATCTTACTGATTTCCTCCAAGCGAATCTGGACATTTTCGCTTGGACACGCTCTGATATGTGCATGATTTCACCCGCCATTGCAAGTCATATGTTGAACATAGACCCGATGTACGTCCCAATAAAACAGAAAAGGAGAGGCATGGATCCGGAGAGGTCCGCTGCTCTCCAAGAGGAGGTGGACAAACTCAAAGCCAATGGGTTCGTCCGCGACGCCCTCTACCCCGAATGGGTATCTAACTCTGTGCTGGTAAGTAAAGCGAATGGGAAGTGGAGAACTTGTGTTGATTACTCCGATTTGAATAAAGCATGCCCGAAGGATAGTTTTCCTTTACCTAGAATCGACCAGCTCGTTGACCCTACCACCGGACACGAATTATTGTCATTTATGGATGCGTATTCGGGATACAATCAGATACCGATGCACATTCCAGACCAAGAACACACCAGTTGCATCACAGATGTAGGGCTATATTAGTAGTGCCTTTTGGATTGAAAAACGCGGAAGCAACCTATCAGCGTCTGATAAATCGAATGTTTAAAGACCAGATTGGCAGAACGATGGAAGTCTTTGTGGATGGCATGCTCGTGAAGGCATGGCAGTCAAACGACCACATCCGAGACTTAGCAGAGATGTTTGATATACTCAGGCATTATGGGATCAAGATCAACCCTTTAAAGTGTTTCTTTGGCGTCGCATCAGGGAAGTTCTTAGGTTTCATTGTGAACGCACGTGGAATTGAAGCTAACCTGGAAAAGATTCAGGCTATTCGGGACATACAGGTGCCCACAACAATAAAGCAAGTACAAAGCTTGAATGGAAAGGTGGTCGCGTTGAGTCGATTCATATTCAAAGCCATAGATAAATGCATTCCTTTCTTGATGTGATAAAGAAAGTAAAGAGTAATTTCGAGTGGACAACTGACTGCGAGGAAGCATTCCGAGCTCTGGTTAGACATTTAGAAAGTCCCCTGGTGCTATCAAAACCAGTTGACCATGAAATGCTATATGTATACCTGGAGGTATCCCTACATGCTATCAGTACGACTTTGGTTCGCGAGGAGGACCGCGTTCAAAAGCCAGTATATTATGTCACTAAACGTTTGACGGGGGTAGAAAGAAATTATCCCAGGATTGAGAAGTTAGCTTATTGCTTGGTGATTGGATCACGCTAGCTTCGCCCATACTTTCAAGCACACTCGATCAGTGTTTACACCGATCAACCCTTACGACAGGTACTCCAGCTTCTGGAAGGATGTTAAAATGGAATATCGAGTTGAGTCGGTTCGATACTACCTACCTGCCACGAGGGGCCCTACAGGGGCAAGCGCTAGCAGATTTCATTGCTGAATTCACCATGACAGATGAGTCAAACGGCCACAATGTCATACCTCCCGTTTGATGGAAGATGTACACCGATGGGGCATCTAACGACCATTGTTCGAAGGCTGGCACGGTTCTTGTAACTCCTAAGAACCGATCAGTTTGCTATGCTTTGAAGCTTGAATTCACATCAACGAATAACAAAGCCGAGTATGAAGCATTGATTGCTGGCTTAAGACTTATCAAAGAGATGGGAATAAGGTCGGTTGAAATCTTTTGCGACTCGCAATTGGTGGTGTACCAAGTGTGGGGAGATTGTCAAGCAAAGGGGCAGAGACTTGCCCCGTATTTGGTCCGAGTTCAAGAGCTGCTAGTGAGTCTCGAGTGTAATGATATTACACATGTCCCGCGTGAGAAAAAGAGAGCAGCCGATTCATTGGCAAAATTTGCAAGCACTGGCGATGCACGGCAGATGGGATTGTTTCCAGTTGAAACCTTGCATGTTCCGAGCATAAATATGATGGAGGTAGATTTCATGTTAGAAACAGAAATCAAGAAGGAATCATGGATGACCCCATTCAAGCAGTACTTATCATATGGGGTCGTGCCAGAAAGAAGGAGCGAAAGACGACAAGTCATTGGAAAGGCTTCGCGTTATGTAATGCTAGATGGGGTAATGTATCGAAGGGGATTCTCGACCCCCTTACTCCAGTGCATTGCCCATGATGAGATAAAATGAGTCCTGAATAAAGTCCATGAAGGTGAATGTGGCGACCATACCAGAGGGCAGATGTTAGCAAAGAAAATCCTCTGCTATGGATACTATTGGCCGACTGTAAATCGGGATGCCACCGAGTATGTGAGAAGATGTGACAAATGTCAGAAATATTCGAAAATCTTAAGAGCTCCGCCGACGGAACTTACATAAATAGTTAGTCCCGGCCATTTGCAATGTGGGGGATCGATATAGTCAGTTCCTTACCTCTATCCAAAGGTGGTGCAAAATACGTGATAGTTGCAGTCGATTACTTTACCAAGTGGGCAGAAGTAGAGCCTTTGGCCACTATCACCACCAAAAAGGTCATTAGTTTGGTTGCACGAAATATTATATGCCGTTTTGGCCTTCCACGAACCATCATTACAGGCAATGGAACTCAATTCGATAGCAAAGAGTTCAAGGAATTTTGCCAAAAATATGGTATTGAGAAAAAGTTTGCAGTGGTTGCTCATCCGAAAGCCAATGGAAAAGTAGAAGCCGTAAACAAAATAATCAAATCCATATTGAAAAAACGTTTGGAAAAGGCTAGAGGTAAGTGGATGGACGAGCTTCCAACAACGCTATGGGCTTACAGAACCACCTACAAGTCCATGATTAGCCACACTCCATTCGCATTGACATATGGCATGGAAGCTGTCATACCCGTAGAACTTGAAGTTCCATCACATCGGGTAACTTATTATGACCATGAGTCAAATCAAGATCTATTGTTGGAATCATTGGACTTCATTGATGAAAAGCGTGAAGAAGCTAATTTAAGAGCGGCTGCATACAGGCACCAGTCACTCGATATTATAATGAAAAAATCTGACCGAGAATCTTTGGTGTGGTTGATGGTTCTGAAACGAGTTTTCCCTGTTCCATCACATATGCTCCCGCATAGGAAGGTCCATACGTCATTGAACGGAAGCTTGGAGAAGGAACTTTCAAGCTAGCGACCATTGATGCACTCCCCCGAGCATGGAATAGCAAGCATTTGCGGAATTATTATACTTAGTTCATTTCTTTCATATTTTAGTTGCATTTATTTCCAGCAATTTCTTATTCCTAGTTTACGGTATGTAATAAGACAATTTAGTTTGTTTGCATTAATAAAGGCTTGAAGCCATTTTCTCCATGAGTTGCCAATGTTTCTGTGTATGATAACTCTGTGACGAATAACTAAGAGATACATCATTCTCTCTGACGTACGAACATGCACTAAAAAGCTCCAAGTCCTCGGAGTGCGGACTGGAGTACTCTGAGTCCCCGGAGTGCGGACCAGATTATAAACGACTCAAAATCTCCAAGTTCCTGGAGTGCGAACTGGAATACTCTGACTCCCTGGAGTGCAGACCAGAGTATAAACGACTCAAAATCTCCAAGTCCTCGGAGTGCGGACTGGAGTACTTTGAGTCCCCGGAGTGCAGACCAGAGTATAAACGACTTAAAATCTCCAAGTCCCCGGAGTGCAGACTGGAATACTCTGAGTCTTCGAAGTGCGGGCCAGAGTACAAACAACTCAAAATCTCTAAATCCCCAGAGTGCGGACTGAAGTACTCTGAGTCCCTGGAGTGCGGACCAGATTATAAACGAATTAAAATCTCCAAGTCCCCGGAGTGCGAACTGGAGTACTCTGAGTCCCCGGAGTGCGGACCAGACTATAAACGACTCAAAATCTCCAGGTCCCCGGAGTAGGGACTGGAGTACTCTGAGTCCCCGGAGTGCGGACCAGAGTATAAATGACTTAAAATCTCCAAGTCCCCGGAGTGCGGACTGGAGTACTCTGAGTCCCTGGAGTGCGGACCAGAGTATAAATAACTTAAAATCTCCATGTCTCCGGAGTACAGACTGAAGTACTCTGAGTCCCCGGAGTGCGGACCAGAGTATAAACGACTTAAAATCTCCAAGTCCCCGGAGTGCGGACTAGAATACTCTGAGTCTTTGTAGTGCAAGCCAGAGTATAAACGACCCGAAATCTCCAAGTCCCCGGAGTGCGGATTGGAGTACTCTGAGTCCCCGAAGTGTGGACCAGAGTATAAACGACATAAAATCTCCAAGTCCCCACAGTGCGGACTGGAGTACTCTGAGTCCCCGGAGTGCGAACCAGAGTATAAACAACTTAAAACCTCCAAGTCCCCATAGTGCGGACTGGAGTACTCTGAGTCCCAGGAGTGCGGACCAAAGTATAAACGACTTAAAATCTCCAAGTCCCCGGAGTGCGGACTGGAATATTCTGAGTCCCCTGAGTGCGGACCATGGTATAAACGACTCAAAATCTCCAAGTCCCCAGAGTGCGAACTGGAATACCCTAAGTCTCCAGAGATTGGACTAGAGAATAAACGATTTAAATATCCATGTCCCCTGAGGGCGGAGTGAATACAAATGACTTGAAGTCATCTAACCCTTGGCATGCAGACTGGAAAATATTCTAAGTACCCGAAGCATGAAATAAAGGATGTGCAATGCCAAAAAATTATTAACTTATCTGAAGATGAATCGAGAAGTTTATGTAACTCGCAATAGCTTGGGTTTTGGCCATGGGTATACAGAAAACCAAACAACGGAAGTCTTCTGAAAGGCAAAAGAACTGAGTTTTATTCATCAAAAATAAGTTTCTACTACAACTCCTTCGAAGCTCGGAGTCAAAAGTTTATTTACATGAACTACGAAAATAAGTAAAAATAATTACATAATCTAAACTAACTCTCGTTGAACAAGAGCGACGACTACTTCTTCGACTTCTTCGACCTTTTACCAGACGACTCCTCTCTCGAGCGTTTGCTCTTGATAATTTTCTTTGATAGGGAAGTGACAACTGAAGAAGTATGGGGAACTTTTGTGGGCTTGGACCTGCCAGGAAGGATGACCTTCAATGGCTTACTCAGAGGATCGTCTAGGTCCACAGCTTGAGGCTCGACTTTGATCTCGATCGTCTTTTTCTTCTCCTTCTCAAGCTTCTCCTTCATGCTCAGTTTAGATGTGTGTTCAGAGGCGCCTGTAATTTCAATTTCATAACTACCATCGATGGGAGAGGAAGTCTCGGACATTGACACTATATGTTGAAGGCTATTATCTGTTTTTATCGATTTAAATTCAGACTTATGATTGTTGCAAATGGGATCAGTCCGGATTAGTTTGATATGCTGGTTTGCTTAAGTCCTTGTCCTTGTTTTTTTTTCATATGATTAGGCATGGGAAATAAGTGAATTTGATGAGGGTTATGTTCAAGTTGAAATGATTTCGACTGTTGTTATCCATTCATCGAAGGTCAAGGCCGAGCGACACTTGAAACACATGGCCTAAAACCCGCTCGGCCTAAATGCCGTTCGGCCTAAATGCCGCTCGGCCTAAATTCTTTCGGCCTAAATGTCGCTCGGCCTAAATGCAGTTCGGCCTAAATATTGCTCAGCCTTAATCCTGTTCGGCCTAAATATTGCTCGACCTCAATCCAGTTCGGCCTAAATACCATCCGACTCAAGTCCATTGCTCGGCATTCTCTAGATCAAGCGTATGAGCCAGATACACCAAGTCACTTACTTCCTACCTCCTTGACGTCACTCACGCGTAGAGTCTATCGAGCCACTCGTCTCGTGGTCGACCATCCTCCACTCAAGATACAAGTGCCAAACGGCTGCGCTCGGTTCTTGTTTGCCCCTTGATTGTCGAATGGCCACGAACAACGATCCTGTTCCACTTCAACATCCTAACTCTAACGATTGGAAAACCAACAGGAACCTACGACCTGGAAATGGTCGGTGTCCATTTTCCCTCTCCTATCTATTCCACACGCCTCCTACTTTCTATAATCTATAGAGAATTCATGAATTCGAACTTTGTGCTATACTTCCTAATTTGAGAAAACGTTCGAATGAAAGATTCTTAACAAAGAGAATGATGGGAGCTTGAGGGTCTGTGAGCTTAAGATTGAAAGTCGTTCAAACTCAATTTGAGAAGGAACTGTAGGTAGGACTTAAGAGATTCAGGATGGGAAGGGAAGATTGGAGAAGTGAACGAGGTTTGAGGGAGGTAAGTTACTTATTCTTACAGGGTCGAGGTAAAAAGTAAAAAAGAAAAAGAGAGAAGTGAAGTACCAACCTTTATATGGGCAAGAAGGGAAGTCAAAGGTACAATGACTGGTTGAACCGGTCAAAGCACATCCCTCGTTCGGCATTCGTTTGTTGTTCGGCTTTAGCATGTCGTTCGGCATGAACTATCTCGAGCAGCATTTAGGAGAATACACTTCCGAGAGAACAACATCAGTGCTTGAAACATAAAACGGAGGACTCGTAATTCAAAGCGCATCATGTTCATACACATGATACACTTTGGGGGGCAAGTGTTACCCAGTGGCTTAACCAGGTAGACAGAGAGTTGATGGGGAAGCCTTTCTCAGCACAACTAGGCCGTTCAGCATCTATCATCGTTCGGCATCTATCCACGTTCGACATTGGGGGTCGTTCGGCACAGCTTGGTCGTTCGGCATCCCACACCATTCAGCATCCTGAACTTGTTCGGCATTGTGCATCGTTCGGCATGACCCGGCCATTCGGCATCTATCCTCATTCAGCATTGAAGGCCGTTCGGCATTTAGCACGGTCGTTCGGCATTCCAACCTTGTTCGGTACAAAGCCTCGTTCAGCATGGCAGAGTCGTCCGACATTCAATCTCGACCCGCATGAAGCTCGTTCGGCATTCGTGTGACATTTGACGTTAGCATGTTGTTCGGCATACAATTCCCCATTCGGCATTCCAACCTCGTTTGACATCTCCCCTCGACCGGCATCGGTTCTCATTCGGCTTGCACTCTTCACTCAACACATCGCCTCGTTCGGCATTAAGGAAGCGTTCGGCATTTGCAGTTCGACATTAGTGGTTCGGCATGCAGAAGCCACTCACTTTGGTCCGAGATATCTAGCAACTAGGCCTATCAGGGAAGTCCAACCCATCTTTGTCTATAAATAAAGAGACAGGGGCACAGTGAAAGGGACCTTTTTTCGAGAACACCGAAGAGACACTGCTGCATTCAAGACTCACTCAAGACCTATCTTCTTTGCTTAACAATTGTAATCAAACAGTTGGTGTACGGATTGTATCTGCAACCAGTTGATAAGTAAAGTAATAAAGATTAACCTCAAAGTGGACGTAGGTAATTACGCCGAACCACTATAAATCTAGTGTTCTTGTTTTCTAAACTTAGTTTAGCATTCTGTTCACTGTTTACATTTACTTTCTTCATTAATCTCTCTACATAATCTTTCTTAAGGGTGTTAGTGACCAATTCTGGTGCTAACAGTTATCATAAGGTAAAAACCCGGCATGTTTGTTTGTGGCGTGGGCTTACAAGATACCGTTGATTTTTAAAGGATTTTCGAACTTTAATAATCTAATTGAGTGTATTTTCTCACACTGGTTTTCTAGACTAACTCAGGTGTTATTTAACTACAATGCTTGGGTCAGACTGAGTATTATAGAATATTGGAAAGGATGTTGTGGATCTCAAGAGACGAGCTGGATGGCGAGACGTATCACACGTATTTGATGTATACTCCGCTATGTCTAATTAACTGCATAGTCAGTTTTGCATGGACAGGTTAATATAACTGTCCAGTTGTGTGCTATAAAGATTTTGTTGAACTCCGATGATGTAATGTATAGATAGATATAGTTCTTTTGTTTAAAGATTTGTCATTTATTTATTATATATTGTTCCACTGTGATTTTGAGATTCTGGTATTGTTTCTATTTCTTCTTCTACCTACTTCTTCCTTAACCCTAATGGTCCTTATTTCCTTCACTTTGAGTTGATGTGATGGAGAATAGTGTCGACTCAAGGGTTACAGGTTTGCGGGTTGTTACAGCCTTAACTCTATTTTAATACTTTACTTTACTGTAGACATATTATAATAGTGTATATTACTACATAGTAGATAGCTCCACGAATCCTTAGAGGATGGAAATCCCAAACATTTTTAAGTTACTTGTATTTCAGTAGACATTTCACTTGAGTTGAATTTATTGATATAAGAATGTTAATCCTGACTCGAGTGTTTTGTATTTTGCTTTATGCCCGTGTGAGACCGAGTGTCACAGCATTTGAGACTTGCCTTTGGAGATTGGAGCTTTGCTTGAAGATCTGTCTTATCTGCTAAGATTTTCCAGTTGATTTGTTCATAAATGTCATCTTTTTGTATTCGAGACTTCACTGTATTTGAGATATTCTGTTGTATTTTATATCAAACTCTGATGTTTATACAGTAGCTTCATGAACTACTATTTATCTATTTCACCGCTTATTGTTATATTACTCTATGTCTGTAATTTTGTGATTGATTTATTTACTGTATACGATGAGTTTTGCCAAATACAAATTAACAATCTGATATTTTAAGCAATTTAAGTCCATCATGTATGGATGCGAATGGTTCGAAATAGTAGTCGTTACAGTTGGTATCAGAGCTCTGATTTAGGCAAAACTTAGCATCTGGAGTAAAATCAATTGCAGAATCACCTTCGTTCGAGCTTGAATTTGTACCTCCTCGATTCGGATTTCTTTCGAACTTTGGAACCCTTCCTTGTTCTGAAATCCATTCTTGTCCTTTTCTGCTCATGTTCTTCTAGATACTGGAGCATCCCCATAGCTCTACTTCTATTGAACTTTGTAATAAATTGATCTCATCCTGTCACCTCAATTGACAATTTGATTCGTATCTGTGACTAATCCCATCAGCAATTCTGCCAATCCTAGTATGATTTGTAAAGGAGTGAAACTCCTCTACAACAGGCATCGATTCACCGAAGACTTCTATATCCTTGGTTTCGATGCTTTTATTTCTTGCAAAGCCCGAATCATCTCTTAGTGGACAACCCGGGTAATCCTCTCGTGATCGAATGTCGAATGCCTCTGGATTAAGTAGGCAATTCTACCTTTTCATCTAATGTTCATCCTAATGATCTCGACTCCACCCCTATAGTCGGGGATCATCCTAACGTTTTGGTGAAGTCACTTCTCCACATCCTCAGCAGGAAATTGAATTTCCGCATCGATTTTATTCCTAGAATCTCGGTCGACCCGGTTAAGGTCACCCCGATTAATATTAGTCTATCCATCCTTCATCTTTCGTGATTTAATTATTTTATTTCCCTTTGAGTCTATTTCCTTAGCTAGAACTCTCTTTTATTAGGGTCCCTCTGAGTTGAATCTTTATCTTTGTTCTATGATCCACTCTTGAATCATCGTGGGAAGGAGTGTATTTGTTATTAATATAAAAATGTTTTATATTGTATATTTGAGTTGTTAAGGTTGATTTGGGGTTTTGATCAATTCGTCTGATCAACGCTATCGATAAGAATTACAAAACACTTGAACAGAGAAAACCGACATATACTATTTTCGAAATTTGTAAATGAAATAATTTTGCATATGATTATATATATATAAAGGTATACTTTTCGGGGTTAAATAGTTAAATGAATTTGTAGTTAGAAATGATAATGCGAGATTTTGATTTATTATTTTTAACAATCCTAAACCTTTAACTATTGTTGTGTGTTATAAGGTGTTGAAATTTTATAAATATGGTTTATAAATTTGATTTGCATATGAAATGAACTTAAATTAAGAAGTTGAGAATTCAATTTTCGAGGCCTTAAAAATCTAGCTTTTAAAGTTTTGTAAAATATTATTTGAAAGTATTTTCGAATATGAATTGTCTTCATAGAATTTTAAATGAAGTAAATTGCTACTCTCCTCTTTTGTCGCTGGAAAATTATTTCGGTGATGACTGCAGCATCATCGACATTCATTTTCGAATCTCGGAGTGGAGAGACCGCTTAGTAGCTTTGCTGCACTTTTGTTTTGGAGATGGATTTGATTTGAATTTTCTTGAGTAAGATTTGATATAAAAAAATATTATATGTGTATATTTATTTTAAAATGATTTGAAGTGAAACCGGAAATGTACTCTTAAATTCTGTGTAAAGTGATGATATTCAAATTATTGAAGCAAAGCAAAATTCTACTAATTTAAGTGTTTAAAATAAGAAATGGAATTTAAAATAACTAGAAACAGTTGAACTAGGATGAAATTTATTTGTATAATATTCAATTGCATTCTAATAAACATGTATAACTTGCCTGAATTATTTAACAAGTTGAAATGTTAAGATGAATTTGCAATTGAAGGTTATATAAGAGAAAACTTAGGCAACAAATTGTTCAAATTAATTTTTGCTTAATAAAAATATTATAGATAACAAGTAAATTGGTATAGTGCTCAATTACATATGAAACATTAATAAAAAACTTACCTGAAATATTCAAAATTTTAAAATGCAATTAGAATATGTAGTTGAACAGTATGCAATATAAAATGTAAGAAATAAAATGTTGGAAAAATAGGGTCTGATAAGGGGATTTTTAAATAAGAATTGCGTTGTTATAACTAATGTTATACATTTAATTTATGTTATAGGAAATGTAAATTTAAACAAATTGAATAATAAATAGAGCATGAGTAAATAAATGTCAACTTAAGAAACTAAACTGGTAATAAAAGAATTCATATCTTTATAAATAAATATGAATTTAAGGATAGTTGAAATTGAATTTCAAGTGGAATTAACTTAAGTAAAATCAAATGGATTAAATATATAAAATGTTGTTTTGAAAGAAATTTTTATAACAAATAGAAATAAATTGAAACCAATCAAATTGAATGAAAATAGCTTGAATTGAAAATCAACAAAATATTAATATAAATGAATTTTATTGATTAACTAAAATGGATTGAAACCAAATGAATTGAATATAACTCAATTTAAAAACTGATGAAATTTATATGGTTTTGAATTTGTTGTGTATCTGATAATATGTATTTCAAATCTATCTTTCTTTCTAGTTGTTTCTGTTCTCCTATCTCGTTCCTTTTTGGAGACGAAAAGTTTTGAGGGGGGGAGGTGTAACGATCCATAAATTTTAACGGTTTTTATAACATGATTAACTGAAATTTTGCTTGAAATTGAATAATAAAATTTATTAATAAAACTTTTATATTTAGAATACGTTTACTTAAACATAGCAAATGGTAAATTTTATTAGGAAATATGAATGTTAATTCTGTTGTGTAAATTTCTATTTCAATTCAATATCAATTAATTTGATGAAAATTAAATATTTTCGAAACCTGAATATTTTTACATAATAAAAATGTTTATCATTTTTTGAGTGAGACGTCATATTTCGTTTCGTCAAATTTGGGCCGCTTTAGCCTCGTTTATCTTATTTTCGATTAATTTACAGTAGTTTAGCAGCGAAATATTGAGTTTTGATAAGATGGTCGTATCGATCTGTGTACCTTTTTGATCATCTCACTGTGCTGATCTCTATAGTATATTCATTTGTGTGTTTCGGAGTGCAGAACACGACTGAATCGGTACACCCATCAATCGTATCGGTTCTGCATTTAGACCTTTTAGCTTCCCACACCCTTTCATTTTCCATTGGAAAATCAATAGCCACTATCGTTTATTATTTCCAGAATTTATGGTGACTCTTCCTTTTCCACATTGATTCCAATATTTACTATATGCTGTTCATTTTCTACATTAGGTCTCTTCCTTTTTCCCACTTTCGTTTTGAGAAAATATATTAAAGTATATAAGTTATATATTTTGATTTCATACTTTTGTTTCATATAAACTGTTCCCACTATTTAACATATTTTCCTGGTCGGTTTCTTTTCTATTTGTTCAGTAACAATATGTTATCTTTTCATTATGAAGAGAACATAATATAATATACTAGTTGATATATATTTTAGTTCTTGTAGCCCGCTTTATCTTCCACCGTGTTGCATTTGTATATTTGATGCTCATTTACATAGTCGATCGCTCCCACCACTTTGCAACAAGCACCTCCTTCCTTGAGCCCGCATCCCAATGCATTCATGTCCAACCACCTTCTCATGGAAAAATACACAAGTTCTATATTGGTTGCATGATACCCCCGTAGCACGTCCCTTCGCTGCTTTTCCAAACTTCACCCATACTTCATTGTCGCCCTCTTCCTTGCCAACAGGCATGCATTCATAAAAAAATGGAAAGTGTGGAAGCATGAGTATATTCATCATCGAGCAACCAAGTTCCTTCCAACTTTCTGTCTTCCCTCCTCCTTTGCCAGATCTACTCCCCGACCTTGACAGCCCTTCTATCCACTGCCTCGAGCAGCTTGTCTAGCACCCTTCCGCCTCTTTCCAAGTCCACCCGACCACCTGTGACAGCCCATCAACCACCGCTTCACCTTGCGGCCATGCTCCCCTTGGCCATCTTGGACATGCAACCGATCACTTCTTTCGTAAAAAGGTGTATACATATATCATTTTATATATATGGGTTAGTTTATATAAGTTTTATATATATCATTTTCGTACGTTTGTACATATATGAAATTTGAAGGTAACTATTTGTAAGTAATATTGAATTTTATTATATATATATATATATATTATAAAGTGGTATAAGTTGTGGAAGTTATAATAGTTGTATATATGTTCTGTTGGGTTTTTAACATATATATATTAAGAATGCATTATATATTATTTAATTGATGCCATAGATTTCTGTTTTTTAGTGTTTATAGTAATAACAATATTAAGTTTATATATGATCTGGTTGTTTATAGGTGTGTATTTTTACACAAGATATCTATAATCTGTATTTTATATATGTAATATAATCTATTATTTATATGAGTTTATACAAACCATGGTTGTTTGTATATGCAGATTTTATTAGTTGTATATATGATCTGTTCACTTATAATTATATTTCAATAAAGTTAGTATGTGTGCTTTATAATAAATATTGACTTAAAATATAATATGTATGTGTGTTTATAAATATCTATATTTTCGAAAATTTTGCGTTAGGGTTGTCTTGCTTTTTATACATATATTTATAAATAATAATAAATTTTGAATTATATATATTATTTTAATATTTTATTAATATATAATATTGATTTTAATAAAATAATAATAATAGTGTGTGTACATATATATATATATATATATATTTCCATTTATATCAAGCTGATTGATTTGTTTTCATCGATTCCTATTTATCAGCTTTGTCCGTCAAATCCGTGTTCAGCTTACTTTGCTTTGAGATTTGTTGTTTGGATCGGGTAATTGTCCAGATCATGATTTAGATCGTAACTTATCGTGTTATCTATTTCTTTAGCCTCGAAAGGTAAGCAATCACTCATGAATAATATTCTTATAATCAGTAAATTTGATTTCACTTGAAACGACAATTGGAATATGATGAAAATTTGAATTGCTAGTTATTTAATTTTTAAATATGATATGCCATTATCTGCAATCATTTACCTCTGATATATGACACCATATCCTGTTGTATATATTTTATTTAATTTGTTACTGATGATATTGCCTGTTGTTGATATGTTATATTATTATCATGTTTGTTCTCACTCTATAAGTTCCCTGTTAGTTTAGAATTCCCTATAGGTTGAAGTGATACATACCCGAATGATATTATAAATTAGAGGAAAATCGTTATGGGTTGAAATGATAA
This sequence comes from Allium cepa, assembly GCA_030765085.1. Classification (NCBI taxonomy): domain Eukaryota; kingdom Viridiplantae; phylum Streptophyta; class Magnoliopsida; order Asparagales; family Amaryllidaceae; genus Allium; species Allium cepa. The sequence continues at coordinate 564,316,163 of CM060938.1, forward strand.
ACCCAAGAGATTTTCATTGATTTTAAAATTTAGGATTGCACGTTGAAATAATATATACCCATATGTATCTAAATTGCAGATTGAAATGATAGACATCCGTATTACTTGACCATGGGATAGAAAATTATATACGGACATCGTTGGTCTATTTTCAAAAATGATTTCTAGAGTTTGAAAGAGAATACATGGATTTTATTAAATATTGATTTTAAATTTAATTTTGAAATATGTGTAAGATTTAGATTTCCAAAATTATATGTTTTGAAAATTTTAAATTTATATGTTAGTTTTGAAGATAAAATTTTATAGAATTTTCTTATAAGTTTATTATTTTAAAATATATATAATAAGATTTAATATAAAATAAATTTATTAATAAGGTTTGATTTAATAAAATTTAATTTAAGTAGTATATAATATGTTTGGGTATTTATTTATATTAATATTTTAAAAATAGATTTTATAACTTTAATAATAAAGGTTGGGAAGTTAAACTAATGTTGACTTGGAATTTAAGTTGGTTAATAATTGAATTTAAATAAGAATTTATTTGAACTTATTGATTTTGAGATTTGAAAATTATGATTTATAACTTGATTCAATCAAAAGGTGATTAAACGGATATTCTCAATTTTAAATAAAACCAAGACTGAATAATTAATATTTATTTAAATTTATAAATTGAGATTTTATTTAATTGTTACTAAAATAATTAAGTGAATATTTTTCAATTTGAATAAAATTTTAAGTTAAATATTGAAATATAAAAGAAATTTATATATTGTTAATGTTTGAGCATTCAAACTTGAACCTTTGAACTTTAAATTGAAATGGTTAAACTGGAATTGATCCAAATTGAATTTTTGGAATTTAAGATGACTTGAATCAACTTGCGAAATTGGAGGAAACTACTTTTATTATATAAAGTATTTTTAATATATAAACTATTTTAATATATAAATTATTTTAATATATAAGCTATTTTATTTATAACTATTTATTATATATAATATTTTCAATATCTAAGCAGTTTAAGTCGAAAGTGTTAAGATTTCCATAGTGTTTTGATTTCAAAAGTGTTATGATCTCAAAAATGTTATGATTTCAAAAGGTTATGAATACAAAAGTGTTATAATTTTGAAAGTGGTACAATTTTTGAAATGAATGTTATTTAAAGTGAATAATGATATCAAATTGATATGGTTTTGAAAGGGATATGATATGTTGATATGAAGTATGAACTATTTGAAATGAAAAGACCACGGGATGAAAAAAAACGTTTAGTTGTTAAAGAGACCAGGATCGGATATTGTCATACTCACTGCCAATAACAAAAACCACTTTAACAACTGTGTACATGGTGGAGATTCCAGAAATAAAGTAGTATGGTTTGGCCAACAAGTTCTATATGAGGTATGATGTGACCCTGACTCCCGTAGGTCAGCTTAGATGTGACTAAAACAGAAGCCATGCTAAGCCAAGTGAGGTCGCACCTCCGATCGGGCACATTTCTTTGATACCATTCTATTGCTTTTGTGGTTTGATTTGGTGGCCACCCTTGATTTGATATGGTAGTGTGTCCGAGGTGCGCGGTAGTAGCTGTTATGCGTTTCCACCAGTCTGGATCCGCAATTAGTATATCTATCCTGGTATTGCCTCGAGTGTCGTGTTCACATGCCCTAGAGCGCCTTCTACGAGTTTGTACCATACATATGGAGTGCCCTCTGATAGCCTCCAGTTTACGGAGGAGTTACGGTACTGTATAGACTATTGGAACATATAAAATGTGTTAAGTGAGATATAGGTAACGCCTTAACGCTATTGAAATAGTTTAGTTTTCTATAGACATATTATAATAGTGTATATTACTGCATAGGAGATAGTTCCACGGATCCTTAGAGGATGGAAATCTCAAACGTCCTTTAAGTTACTTGTATTTCAGTTGACATTTCACTTGAGTTGAATTTACTTATATAAGAATGTTAATCCTGACTTGAGTGTTTTGTATTTTGCTTTATGCTCGGGTCAGACTGAGTGCCACAGCCTTTGAGACTCACCTTTGGAGATTGGAGCATTGCTTGAAAGTTCTATCTTATCTATTCAACTTTTCCAAATGATTTGTTCAGAAATGTCATCTATTTGTATTCGAGACTTCATTATATTTGAGATCTTCTGTTGTATTTTATTTCAAACTCTGATGTTTATATAGCAGCTTCATGAACTACTATTTATCTATTCTGCTGCTTATTGTTATATTACTCCATGTCTATGATTCTATGATTGATTTATTTACCGTATATGTTAAGTTTTGCAAATATAATTTAACAATATGATATTTTGCATAATTCAAGTCCAACATGTGTAGATGCGAATGGTTTGGAATAGCGGGTCATTACATTTCGCGTTAGACTTGTATTGACGAGTACAACACTATGATATAAAAAGCTGATGGTTTTGACAAAGTACAATTTATGATAAAATAACAGCAATTGAATATTATTGCATTGATTCACATAATATTGTAGTTAAATTAGTTATACTTCTTTTTTGATATCTATTTGGCAGAATAAAATACCGTTCTGTTATAATTAAATTGAATAGATTATTTTCGACATCTATTTAGCAGAATAAAACATCGTTCATCTATAATTAAATTGAATAGATTATTTTGGATACCTATTGAGCAGAATGAATCCCCATTCTGTGCTTGCAAAGTAAGTTGATTATTTTTTAAGTTAATTAATATGTAGGTTAATTAATATTGGATAAATGATGAGTTAACTATTGATTGTTAATTGTTGAGTACCTGATGCTTGGTAGCCTGGTCATATTGGATTTGACATTGATATATGGTAAAAGTTGAATTCTTTTTAAAATGAAAAGGACGAAAGCATTTGTTAAGTGCTATGGTAGCTCAAAGCCTCATCACAATATTTTGAAAAGAAAATTTTATTGTTTTGATTTAAAAACGGTTTTGATTTGATGGATGATTTTTAAAAGTGACTTGGTATTTTCTATGGCATTTATTTAGAAATGGTTTTTGAACTTATTTATTTTACTCCAACCGTTTTGGAAATGTTTTAAAAGTATTTCGAAAGAATTTATTTTTTGAAAAGGTTGATATATTAATGAGTGTTTATTTTAAAGGAAAATAAATGGTTTCTCTTTGATTATAAAGTGATTCTGTTTTTAAAGGAGATAACGGTATTTTGGAATAAATATATGTGAATGTTTTATATAAAAATTGTAATAAAAGATAGATTTATAAATGATATTTTGTAATGGATATTTTATAAATGATATTTCGTAAAGGTGATTTATAAATGATATTTTGTAAAGGACATTTTATAAACGATATTTTGTAAAGGAGAGTTATAAATGATATTTCATAGAGGAGATTTATAAATGATATTTCGTAGAGGAGATTTGTAAATGATATTTTGGTAGAGGAGATTTGTAAACGATATCTCATAAAGGAGATTTCTAAACGATATTTCACAAAGAAGATTTATAAAGGATATTTTTGTAAAGGATATTTTGTAAAGGAGATTTATAAATGATTTAGAGATTTATACAAGGAGTTTTATAAATAATTTAAGAGATTTATAAAAGAAGTTTTACAAATAATTTAAGGATTTATAAAGGATTTGTGAATATGGAATGGGTTTATGAAAAGAAAATTTTATAAAAGGGATAAGCTTTGATTTTGATAAATAATCCTCCTTAATGATGGTGGTATGGAAGCATTCTTTCCATACATAACGCCGAAGAAAAAGTGGTTTCGGTTTATATTAACAATGTTTTAAATGATATTTGTCTTGGCCCGGTTAAATATGATTTTGGAAAAATGGAAAATGTTTTTTAAGCATTGGGAGTGAAATGATTTGTAAATATATTTATACCATTGGGATAAGTATATGAATATTTTTCAAGTATTTTCAAAGTGGTTTCAATTAATAAAAAGATTAATCAAAGAGGTATGGTGGCTGCTCATGTGTTTAACCATGCTTGGATTCTTGAAATTAAATCATTGATTTGATTGTTTTGTTAATTTGGTAGTTAAATAACTAACTATCAAATTTTGACCAAATATAACTTCGGATATATCTAGAAGAAACACGTGAATTGTGTGGTATATTTATCTTTGGTGATACTATACTAACATATAAACTCGTGTGTTCTTCTAGGACAAATGATAAGGAAATTCATTCGCTTAAACGGTTAGGAAGTGATCTCAGCTCTTATGTATTGTCCGTTTATTTCCAAAAGAACCGGAGTTGAGTCCACCGGAATCTATCGATTGGTTTTGAAGCATCCGGTAAGCGAGAGGGTGTACTTATATGAGATGACTCCAAACCGTAACCAATCCAAAATCCATATGCGCGTCTACGATTCAGAAGTGATTTGTGATTGTTTCAAGATGAGGGAAATCAAAGATGGAGTTCTTTGTAGTGCAAGGGCTACTTGCTACTAATCCGGAGGACGTAGTAAAAGTAGTGCCTTCGGTTTGTTCATATCCTAAGTAACTTGTATGGATGAATGTTGGCATTGCATTATTGTTTGGCAGGCATTGTTAGCATTCCAAGTGGGAAATATTAGGAGGGAAAGGTAAAAGCATTGCCTCATAGTTTCACTTCCCGAAATGACTTAAATCAAGGGATGCTCATAGAGTTATGTGGTTCGCTACCACTAGGAGAGTCAATCCTCAATCTAGAATCTGGATTTACATATTTTGGTATGTGCGCAGGGCGATCGAGGGGTAATGTTTGCAGCCTTGGTGCCTGCGGTATGCTATTTTAAAGGGGGAACCGGCTCTGTGTTCACGGGGGTTGCAAGATTTGCAACCTTGTTACATTTTTCTAGAAGTATACTGTGGTGGGTGGTACCCCCAATGCCTTTTTCACAGATGGAATTCAATTTCCAATACGTGCCTTTATGAACTTAGTTGTATACTTAATACGCCGGAATGTAATTAATGTAACCATTTTGGCTATGATTAGATATTTATTTTAAACCCTCGACATTATCATAATACACAAGATTTCTTGTAGAAATGGTTTGGTTATCATATGGTAAAATCTCATCCTTGTTTATACGCTGCGTGATTTTATGAGATACCTTTATTTTTGAAAGATTTCTTCAAATATAAGATACAATTGATCTGTGATTTTCACGCTATTTTACTAGACCGATCCTGGCCTTTTTTTCTTATAATGCTTGGGTCAGGCCGAGCATATTTTCAAATTTAGTTATGCATGCTTTGGAGCTTCAAGAGACAAGCTAGATGCCTCGAGGCATATTTAGTATCTTTATTTCCACTGCACAGCATTTGTAAGGACATATTGTTAGAACTATTCAAGCTGATGATAGGTTAGTTTACTCTAATTGAGGTATGTATATTATAGTTGTCTTCTGTAAAGATCATTGGTATATTATATATTACTCGTCACATTGTGAGATTTTATTATGTCTTTTATTTTCTTTCACACCAACAATCTGTCTTTTCGACACTCTGATACTTGACACGTGAATATCGTGGATGTATTAGTGTCAAATTTTGAGAGTCGAAAAGGTCGGTCGTTACAGCATGGTATCGGAGCTTAGGTTGAGCGAACACCTACGTCTTGGTGGGGTATACTCATTAGAGATAGGGTAAGTGATACACTAGAATAAGTTTGAGTGCATTATATATAAGGAAGCATATTTATTAGTACAATAAAAAAAATTATGTTGTATTGATTGGTCTGTTGTGTGGCTTATGAATTCTAGTCAATGCATCCACTCAACGTTGTCGATAGGGATTTCTAAATAGTTAAACAAGACAAACCGATACAGTATCATTTTAAAATTGGTAAATAAAATAATCTTCCCTAGAATTATATTTCACATATAAAAGAATAATTTCTAAAAATTTATATAGATTTATGAAGTGTTGGTTTGTTAGGAATTGATAATCATCGATTATTATCATATATTGTTTAATTTGTTGTGCTTGGACAGTTTATAAGCAGTTTTACCTTTTACTGAATGGGATTAGGTAGATGGTGATAGTGAGAACACTGAAACAAACACATTGTGAATTAAGTTTGACAGTTTGATAATAAGGCGTTCAATGATAATGTTGGGTTAAAATTTAATTTTAATAAAAGTTATTAATTTTAATCTATACAAAGATGTACATTTATGAAATTATTTCATATAAGATGAAATTATATAAGTATAGTTTATAAATAAAAAGGATTCAAAATTGGGAATTTGATAACTTAAATCAGGATATTTTGAAAATTGTTTTTCAAAGTTTTAGGAAAAATAATAATAGTATTATTTGATAGTATTTATGACATAAATATTTAAAAAAATGTATTTTAAAAGAGATAGCAAGCACTGAACTCACTTAGTCGCTGGAAAATAATTCTGATGATAACTGCAGCATCATCAGTGTTCACTTTCGAGTTTCTAAGTGAGGGATTGCTACTATGATAGTTTTGCTTCTTAATTGTTTTGGTAAAACAAATTTTGTTTTAAATTCCCAAACTCTGATTTGATATAAAAAAGGAGATTTGTATGTTATTATTATTTTAAAGTGATTTGAAATAAAATTCGATGTTTAGTTCTTAATTTTTCTGTTAAGTTATTTTATGGATGCATGTATCATATACATTAAGGTAGTTTGGTCTGTGCATCTCATTATAAGAGGTTATTTTGTAGTTTTCATTTGTTGAAATAAAATGGAATTTTCAATTATTTTGGACAGTCGAAAGCTTCTAAATCAGTTGAGTACTTGAAGCTAAGTGTATGTGAATATAAAGAAAGAGTTTTGGTAACCCTTGAATTGAGAGGATAGTAAATTCAAACAAGTTTTAAATTAGTTGAACATCTTGGTTAAGTAAAACAAATCTGATATTGTATATACACTCTCAGGATATAGTAAGGTATTATATAAGTTAAAAATTTAGTTAAGTTTTTATGAAATATTTTCATAAATGATTTTTGAAGTAAAAAAGAAAATGGTCTAAGTAAGAACCAATAAGAATAAATATGTAAGTTGTACGTAGATCATTACTTCGCACGGTTCTTGATCCAAGATTCAAGTACATAGCTTTGAGATGATTCACACCAACCTGAATAAGAATTTATCCCTCGATTCTTAATGGAAAACACTTGGTGAGGATTCTTGGTATGTTACCAATGTTTTATATCGTAGTATATGGCTATGTAAGGAGAACAGAGGTTTCTAATCTAGAAGCCTGATCAGAATCCGCACTACGAAAGTCGAGTGCGAGATACTAGTTTGGAAGAAAAGTTTATGTACTCGAGCAAGTTATCGAATCAAATGTTGTGTATGGGTGATCTATGTACATTGTATGGGCTTAGGGAAATTTAAGTATCTATGTGGGTTTGTTTCTTTCTTGGTTTGATGGTGTTGAAATTTCAGGGACGAAATTGTTTTAAGAGGGAAAGAATGTAACGACTCGAAATTTTTAACATTTCAAATGAGAATATTTAATTTATTTAAATATTCAAATTTGATTCGATTATGATAAATAATAATAAATTTATTTTTTATTAAAATGATTTGATTTTTAATTTAATATTTTTAAACGAATTTATAGGATTTTTCTATAATTTTGGATTTGGAAAATAGTTAAATTATCGTTAGACGTATTTTACAGTAAACACTGTCATTTTTGAAACTTTTCAAAATAAGATAACCGGTGTATTTTATTATTATTTTGGGATTGTATCGCATTGTTGTGAGTGATCGTATTTTTATTTCTGTCATTCGTGGTACGCGAACATGATATTATGCAGCAGAGTATGGCAAAATTTTCTTTACAAAACTTTTACAAATCAAATCACAAACAAAATTTTCAACTACCCATTAATGTGATTAGCTCTTGATATGATGGTTGTCTAGAATTTAAGGGTTTGCTTAATTTTTAAGTAACGTGGTTGATTTTGTATAAATGTGTACGTCGATACTTATATTACTTCATTCCTTTACTTCTAACTCTTTCTTTTTTCTTCTTCTTCTTTTCTTACTCTATAATTGAAAATATACCCAACTCCTTCATTGAAAAATCACTACTCATAGACCATTAGCTTTTAGCTCCAACTTCCAACATAGAAGTTGTTCATTATCATCTCTCATATTTTTTAAAATTGGTCACTCATTGTTTCGTCGAGCGTAGAGGCAGATATTGCCCGATGACAGTAATCGAAGAAAATTGGCCTCGAACTTCAAAATCAAATTCTCCAAAATCACTTTGAATTAGACAATGCCATTTTTTATTTAGCTTCATGATGTGATGCAGAATTTTTAATGAAGTTTCGGTGAGATTTGATGATGGTCGGTGACGGTGATGGAAAGCCAGGGTTATGGTTAATCGGAGATTGGAGCAAAGTTGGGCTGCGTTAAGGATGGGGATGTGCTTCTTGTTCGAAGCCGAAGATATAGTGATGCTTTAATGGTGTACTGTCGTGTATAGGAAGGCATGACATAGCACCGTCACATGGAGAGGTGTTAGGTCGGGATGGATTTCAGGGCATCGAGCTTGATGTTGAAGGTGCCAGGAGGTCGGACTCGCAAAGAGAAAATGGTGGTGAAGTTGGTTCATAATTTCATTGAGCAAGGCTCTGTGTCATAATGTGCACATGCATGTTATTGGGTATTTTGGTTCGTATACAGGAAAATAGGATTTTGGGGTAAAAGATGTTGTTCCAATCGGATCAGGTGTGTGGAGTTTAGGTTGGGCTGTGTTGGAGTTTGTTGAAAAGTTAAATTTTTTATTCATTTAAATTAATATAACTTTAGTATGTTGAATATAGAACGTCGTATCTTTTCATTTTAAATCGAACTGAATGATGGATTTTTGCGTTAGACTCGCATTGGCGAGCACAACCCTATGGTATAAATAGTTGATAGTTTTGACGAAGTATAAATTTGTGATGAAATAATAATGATTGAATATTATTACATCGATTCATGTAATAACGTAGTTAAATTAGTTAAACTTCGTTTGTGATATCTATTTGGCAGAATAAAGCTCCGTTCTGCTATAATTATAAATTGAATAGACTATTTACACATCTATTTGGTAGAACCTGCTATGATTAAATTGAATAGATTATTTTGGACATCTATTGAGCAGAATAAATCTCTGTTCTGTGCTTGCAAAGTAAAATTATTATTTTTAATTGTTGATTGTTGAGGGCTAGAAGCTTGATAGCCGGCCATGTTGGGTATGAAATTGATATATGTTAAAAGTTAAATTCTTTTTAAAATGAAAACGATGACAGCATTTTTTAAGTGCTATGGTAGCTCTAGGCCTCGTTATAGTATTTTGAAAAAAAAATTATTAATTGTTGTTTTGATATTAAATGGTTTTGATTTGAAGGACGATTTTTAAAAGTGACTTTGGAATTTTCTATGCCATTTATTTAGAAATGGTTTTTAAACTTATCTATTTTACTGCAACAGTTTGAAAATGTTTTAAAAATATTTTAGAAGTATTTATTTTCCAAAAAGGTTGATATAATAACGACAGTTTATTTTAAAGGAAAATAAATGGGTTTATCTTTAATTATAAAGTGATTCTATTTTTAAAAGGAGATAGCGGTACTTTGGAATAAATAACTATGAACGTTTTATATAAAATGTTGAAATAAAAGATCGATTTATAAACAATATTTTGTAAAGATGATTTATAAAATATATTTTGTAAAGGAGATTTTATAAATGATATTTTATAATGGAGATTTTATAAATGATATTTTGTAAAGGAGATTTGTAAACGATATTTCGTATTTATAGAGGAGATTTATAAACGGTATTTTATAGACGAGATTTATAAATGATATTTGATAGAGGAGATTATATAAACGATATAGTACAAAGTAGATTTATAAATGATTGTAAAGGAGATTTATAAACGATGTTTTGTAAAAGAGATTATATAAATAATATTTTGTCAATGAGATTTGTAAATGATTTTAGAGATTATAAAAGGGGTATTATAAGTAATTTAAGAGATTTATAAAAGAAGTTCTACAAATTAATTTGGATATTTATAAAAGGACTTGTAAATATGAAATGTTTAAAAAATGGGAACTTCATAAAAAGAATGAGATCTGATTTTGATAAATAATCCTTCTTAAGGACGGTGGTATGAAAGCATTCTTTCCATACATAACGTCGAAGGAAAAGTGGTTTGGATTTATCTTTGATTATAAAGTGATTCAGTTTTTAAAAGGAGATAGTAGTATTTTGGAATACATATCTATGAATGTAGTATATAAAATGTTGTAATAAAGATATATTTATAAACGATATTTGTAAAGGAGATTTATAAATGATATTATGTAAAGGAGATTTATAAACGATATTTTGTAAAGGAGATTTATAAATGATATTATGTAAAGGAGATTTATAAACGATATTTTGTAAAGGAGAATTTATAAACAATATTTTGTAAAGTAGATTTATAAATGATATTTTGTAAAGGAGATTTATAAAGGAGATTTTCTAAAGGAGTTTTATAAATGATATTTTATAAAGGAGATTTATAAATGATTTTAGAGATTTATAAAAGGAGTTTTATGAATAATTTAAGAGATTTATAAAAGAAGTTTTACAAATTAATTTGGATATTTATAAAACGAATTGTAAATATGGAATGAGTTTATAGAAAGGGAATTTTATAAAAGGAATGAGATTTGATTTTGATAAATAATCCTTCTTAATTATCTTGGTATGTAAGTATTCTTTCCATACTTAACACCGAAGGAAAAGTGGTTTGAGTTTATAAGAACAATGTTTTAAATGACATTTGTTTTGGACAGGTTAAATATGATTTGGAAAAATGGAAAATGTTTTTAAAGTATTAGGAGCGAATGGTTTTTGTATATATAAGTATATCGTTGAGATAAGTATATTTTTCAAGTATTTTCTAGTGGTTTTAATTAATGAAAAGATCAATGAAAGAGGCTTAATGGTTGCTTATGTGTTTGACCATGCTTGGTATCTTATGAAATTAAATCCCTGATTTGATTGTTTCATTTATTTAATAATTAAACAATTGACTATCAAATCTTGACAAAACATAACTTTGGAAATATCCAAAAGAAACATAAGAATTATGTGGTACAGTTATCTTCGGTGATGCTATACTGCACATATAAACTTGTTTGTTCTTCTAAGACAAATAATAAAGAAATTCATCCACTTAAATGGTTAGGAGGTGATTTCCGCTCTTATGTATTGTATATTTATTTCCAAAAGAACTGGAATTTAATTTACCAAAACCTATCGACTGGTTTCGGAGGACTCGGTAAGTAGGGAAGTATACTTATATGAGATGACTCGAAACCATAACCACTCCAAAATCCATATGATCGTTCAACGCTTTTGAAGAGGTTCGTGATTAGTTCGAGATGAGGGAAATCAAAGATGGAATTTTTTGAAGTGTAAGGGCTACTTGCTACTAATCTTAAGGATGTAGTGGAAGTAGTGCCTTCGATTTATGGATGAATGTTGGCATTGCATTATTGTTTGGAAGGCAGTGCTAGCATTCCAAGTGGGAACTGCTAGGTGGAAAAGGTAAAAGCATGGCTTCATAAGCCTCACCACCTGGAATGACTAAAATCAGAGGACGCACGCAGAGCTATGTGGTTCGCTACCATTAGGAGCATCGTTCCATGATCTAGAATCGGGATTTATACATTTGGTATGTGTGCTGGGCTATCGGAGGGTAATGTTTGTAGCCTCGGTGCAAGAGGGATTGTGTAATCTGGTACGCCATTTTAAAGGGGCAGTTGACTCTGCGTTAACAGGGGTTGCAAGGTTTACAGCCTCGGTACATTATTCTAGAGGTATACTATGACAGCCGATGCCCGATGCTTTTCCATTGATGAAATCCAATTTCAAATACGTGCCTTTACGGACTTATATTATACTTAATATGCTAGAATGTAATTAGTACAACCATTTCAGCTATGATTAAATATTTATTTCAAGCCCTAGACATTATTATAACGCCACAAGATTTCTTATAGAAATAGTTTGGTTATCGTATGGTAAAAACCTGTCTATATTTATTTGCGGCATGGTCTTATGAGATAGCTTAATTTTTGAAAGGTTTCTTAAAAATATAGAATACATTTGACTTGTGTTTCCCATTCTGGTTTACTAGACTAATTTGGGTGTTATTTTCTTACAATGCTCAGGTCAGCCCAGGCATATTTTCATATTAGTTATGGATGTTTTGGAGCTTCGAGAGATGAGCTGGATGCCTCCAAGATGTATTTACATACCTTTATTTTCAAATCATTTGTTGTGTTGTATTTATCAGCATTTCTGAGGAACCGTCCAAGCTGATGATATGTTAGTTTACTCTGATCGAGGTATGTATATTACAATTTTTTTTGTAAAGAACATCAGTATATTATATATTACTTATCATGTTGTGAGATTATGTTCCGTCTATTATTTTCTTTTACCCAACAATCCGTCTTTTCGACACTCGGATGCTAGGCATGTGAATACCGTAGACGTATTAGTATCGACTTTTGAGGATCGAAATGGTCGGTCGTTACATGTATAATATTTAATTAGTTGACCTTCTAATTAATTAATTTAATTAAACAATTTTAATTTAATTATATTAATTTATAAATTCACTTCTATACTTAGGTTATTTTAGACATTTTATAAAACATAATATACATTATAATACACATAATACATGTATATATTTATTAATTAATAACTTATTTAATTTTTAATTTTTTATTAATCTTATTAGAAAAATTTTAAAAATTTAAAATTAATTTATATTATTTTTCAAGCATTTTATAAAATCTTATTATATTATAACTTTTATAATAAGTATATATTTTATTTTAAACTTAACTATTAGATTTAAAATCTTATATTTTCAATTTTTGAACAATTCTGAAAATTAGCCCAAGAGCAAACTGAAATTGGGTCTTTTTTATTAAAGGCAACCTTTAGGCCCATAGATTTGTTCAGGCCGAGCTGTAGCCAGATAGGTAGAGTACTTAATTACCCAAACCCAAACCAAATCCTACGACAATACATTTCCAAACACCCTACTATCTGTGCTGTAAGCTTAATTGGTAACCCTAACATTACTAATTTAGACCACATAGGCTATTGAGCTCTGATATAGTCGTTGGAACTGGGCCGCCCACAGTGGAAGTAACGAGTAAATTTCAATTTTTTTAACCATATTTAATCTTTATTGGGCCTATAATTTATTTAAAACACTTACAAATTTCTTTTAAAAAAATCCTTATTATATTTAAATGTATAAAACAACATTATATTATTTATTTAATGTTATATAATATATACATACATATATCATACAAAGACACACACACGCGCACACACATATATATAGATATTTGTGTGTTTGTGTAACATATCAATCCGTGCAAAGTATAACATGCCCGTATATAGGTGATGGGATTTACACTGGAACGGACACGTTAGCTAATATAATATACAAATATATTGTCCAAATGTATGTCCATATACTTATATATATAATGTGACACATACATATAAATTGTATTTTTATTTAAATAATTTTTTGTAAATATAAATATATATGTGTGTTTGTGTATTTATAAAAACAAATATAATATATATTGACATTGTATATATATTTATAACCGTATGGATCTATATTTAAGTCATTTATAAAATATATTAAATATAATTTTTTTACAATGCTGAAAACAATATATATATATATATATACACACATATATACATATATAATTTATTTTTTATAATATATATATATATATATATATATTTATGTGCTAAGCACTTATATATATATAACAATAATAATAATATAAAAAGGATTAATACTTATAAAATGCACAAAATATATTTTTAGTAAATATATATTCAACTCATAATGTGCATGGTTTAATCTGTTTTTTTATTTTATTTTAAAATATATTTTATTAAATATCCTTATGGACATATATTTTAAAATATCAATAAAAGATATTATTTTCGAAACTAAATTTGAATTTAAAATTTCCAGTAAAATTTTGAAAGATATTTTATATTTTGAATATCTACAATTTAAAATAATTCCATTAACAAAGAATTTGTTAACCCTAAAATGTACAAGATATGTAGGCTTGATTGGAGATAGACTTGGATAGCCTTATGCCAACTCACAAGAACTACGCATGTTTAATATAAAAGTCATGTACATGTCATAAGCAATAGGGAAAAGGTCGTATGCAAGTCATTAGTCAAATCTTGGTCAAGAATCTTTATTCAGCTGGGGTGTATGCTATGCAAATTTGATTGTACAAGTCCTCATTTGCAAAAGTCACAAATTTACAATTTTCACCCTGAATCCCCAATTCGATTTAGTGTTTACAAATTTGAAAATGTAAGAAAAATGATCAGAAAAAGTCGCCCCTTCCATGAAGCTATGAGGTCGATATTTATAGGAGTTGAAGTAGGCGGCATAGCTACCACGTGTCATTAGGCATCGTTGATTTTCGGCATTCGTCATTGTGTTGTTGACATGCGGTGCCATTCTTTATATTGATAACTAATGGCATCCTTATGAACATTAATGATCTACGACACTCTTTCCGTGTTGATGGTTTACGGCATCTTTTCCATATTAATGATCTACAACACTCTTCTTTGTATTGTCAATATTCGACATCCCTCTATATTGTTGATATCCGACATCCTTCCTGGATTGTCATTTCCCAGCATTTCCCGTTATATTGATGATACACGACATTCTAATTCTCATCGTTAATTTTCGGCATTCTCCGTAACCATATACATATCTGACATCCCTTTTATTCTTTAGAGTCTGGCATCCCCTGCTGCTTGTAAATGCTCAAGATCTCTTACCGCTTGCTTTACAACTGTTATAGTTGTAAAAAAGGCCCAATATCTACAGAGTTCTGATACACCTCTTTTGAGACTATATTTTCATGTACGACATCTTTTGGGTTGGCCAATTGTTTGGAGTTTGACACTCTTATAATCTTATCATCCTCTCTTAGGTACACGAAACTTTTTTATAGAAGTTCAACATCTTCTTAAAGTCGCTCGAAGCTTGTTACCTCTTGCTGAATGTTTGAGTGCTTTTCTTCTACACGTTCAACGACTTGAATCATGATATATTCCCTTACATATTCATCATCTTTATTTGTAGTAACATTTACCTCTCTAGTGTAGAAGAAATGCTGGCTTTTCAAGTTAACACTTTGATATTGATGCTTGCCGTCTATTGGCATTCTATCTAAATCTTGTTCATCCACTCAAAATGAGATCAACGGCTCTTGTCGTCGCCTTTCTTCTATTAATATTCATCTTCTTCCTCTTCTTACCTTTTACCTACAAATTAACCTTAAGACAAAAAATTCAATTTCTAGCCTGGCTCAAGAAACTTCGGTCTTTTCCAGCATATAAGCTCGATCTCAAGGTTCCATTTCTATTTTCAATTGGTTTAGATACAAGACTAAAGAGGTTTTTTCCATTTTGATTTTTAAATTACGGTTTAATGGGGGGTTTTACTTAGTATTTGAATTCGAATATGGATTGTGGTATTTTCTTTCATCAATTAATTGAAGTTAAATAGTTGTTATTGCTAATTCGAAAGCTTTTTAGAAAGACAATTCTCTAGAATATTAATTGTGAAAAACTCGGCACTCTTCTGAGATTTTGACACTTAATTAAGATTAGTCGATAAAAATTTGATATTATCTTCAAAATATGATAACTTGCTAGGTTTTCGAATTTATTTTTCTTTTGAAATTCTACATTTAACTTGGAGTTCAGTATCTTAAAAGGTTTCGTCTCTTAGTTATTTGTTTCAACAATTAATTAGAAGTTCGGTATCCATTTAGGAATTTGACAATTGTTTTGAAAAATGGTTCCATTAGCTATAAACCCGACACCCATAGTGAGCCGATATCCTCTTACAAATTCGATAACTACTTAAAGAATTTATGTACATGCTTCAAATTCAATATCTTGTTTAGGTTCAATACGACGTCATGAGCTCAAGATGTAGTTATCGTATCGTAGATTCAGAAACTGCTTATGTTCCAACACCTCATAAATTCCTTAAATGGTTAAAACATTTCTAGATAAATCTAACCTTATTTATTATTTATGAATTCGATAATTTTATAAATGCGTCATCAAGTTACTGATCTGACATCCCATTTCTATAAGTTGTTATTATCAGTATGTTGCTTTAATTAAATTTTATTTTCCAGTTACGAACTTGACATCCAATCATAAATCTAAAGGTTGTTATTTAATTCACAATTAGTATAAATTTCTCACATATTCTACAATTTCAATATCCTATTAGAAGTTTGACATCTAGGAATGGACTTTTCAATGGATTATTACCTTGTTATAAGTTTTATAGCTAGTCTTGATATTCCACTACCATGAACCAGATTGTTTTTACTTAATCACGTACTTATTAACTAAGCATTCGAGTGTTTATTTTAACATCTATGAGTATTTAAAACTTTTATAAAACATGCAATACTTCCTTGATTTTTTGTAATATCACCTGGCAGACAAATAGAAAGTAAGAAGTCTGATAAAAGTTCTAAACCTTCTCCCTCTTTAGAGAAGGGAGATTATAAGCTCAACCAGTCCTTCATAACTACTCGGTAAGAAGTAGATTCCATCCTTCGATAATGCAGAATTGTAAACATATAAGCCATGGTTGTTGGTCCATCTCACAGGATAGATAATCTTCCAAAAGGATTCTTTGCTTTCTCTCCTATCCATATCTAACACTCAGGCTGTCTTCCTTTTCCTGAATTTATCATACTTTAACGACCTTTATTTTTAGCTATTTTAAATTATTAAATTTAATATGATTTTTGAATAACAATGGTTAGAAATAAAATTTAACAATTTATTGATGTCATTATTGAATACCAATTTGAACAAAATCTTGAAATAAACAATTTCAGAAATTTAGGAATTATTTATGTTGAAATAAAATTATAATCAATAGTTAGAATTTGATTACAAGTGTTGAATTATTTAGATGGAAATAATCATCGACAACTAAGTTCAATAGTAAATTTATGATTGTTAATGTAATTTATTGCATAATTAAATTGTTTAAGTTTAATATTGAAAATTTTGTAAATAACTGAATTCTGAATTTAATATGGATGAAAATGATTCTAGAAGTTGATTTAAATTTTATTTAAACATGAATGAAGATTCTAACTTCTAAAATTGGATTTAAAAGTGAATATTTAGAAATTGGAAATTTTATATTATAATTAATGAGTAAAAGAAAATAGTCATTTTGGCCACTATCTTAGATTTCGACGAAACCAGTTCCATCAGATCCGTAATAGTAAATTATTATTGAATTTCAAGTTTGGTAGTGATCAAGCTTATTATTTGGCCATGCGAGCATGAAAAAGCGTAGAAATTTATTTCGAAATTTAATTAAAAGAATTGATTTAAAAAAAGCTATATTCTGCATATGATTGGATTGGCTTCCGAAATTAGTTTCAATGCATTCAGAATAGGAGTAAAACATTATAAACGTCAGGCAACACGCCTTAATTGGAGTTTGGAATTTTTGTGGACATTTGGTTAGATATTTTCAAATATAATATTGTATACTCAGTCAAACGCTTATATTCAAAGGAATCAAACCCATGCTCTATTATGCCGTATCTCACTCCCTCTCCCTTCTTATTTCTAATCGCAGCCTTCAAATTTAAAAAAAAGGAAGAAAACATCAGATCGGCCAAATAAAAAAAATACGAACGAACGGTGATGGTCGTGGAGGATCTTGTGGCGCGGAGGAGCGCGGTCGAGCGACGAGCAGCTTTAGGGTTTGGGTTTCACATGGCTGTTGTAGGCGCGTGCAAAGTGGAGTTTGGCTATGGCGATCTTAAGGCGTGGCACGATGGCCGACGGCGGCATGTGGTTCTAGTCAGCAGTTGGAGGTGGCAGAGATCGCATTTAAAAAAAAAGAAACGCGGAGCAGTGGATGGGTTCGCTTGCCAGGGAAGAAGAACTAGTGGGAGTGAATAAGTTGAATCGCGTATTATCAGAGCTAATTATGTTAATTGCTAAATTAATTAAAACAAATTTAATTCAATTAATCTCTATGTAGTTACTAATTCGTATTGTGCTCGGATGAAGTCCGATTCGAGCAAGAAAAAATTGCGTTGGGATCTTACCGAAGTTCTCTTTGACTTGGAGTGAAACTGGAATTTATTTGAAGCTGGAAATATTTTCAGTTTCAAATAGAAAGGTGAGTGTTTTATATGCTCACAATTGACTAAAATAATTTTTATATAGTTAAATTTATATAGTGAAGTATTTAAATTTATTGATTGTCGTTTGATAAATTTAATTGACATTTAAATTGATATCTGAAGTAATTGATAGAATTTGAATTGACAATTAAATTGAATTAGAATTAAACTGCTAGTAAAATTCCCTATTATCAATAATTGGTTTATTGTTGTGATTATTGACTGTTTGGATGTTGGTTTTGATGGATGAAAATTGATTGATATTTTGGACGATTTGGATGTTTATTTATTTTGATATATCATGTTATCATCCTGTATTGTATTCACAGTATATAAATCCGCAAATTGAATTATTTTGAATAAATTAAGAAATACTTTGAAATGATATATATTTATGACATTTATTTTGGGTTGAAATGATATATATCCATCCCTGAATTAAATTGAAATAACTGGTTCACTTGGACATAGGATAGAGAATTATATGTGGACAATGGATTGGTTAATTAAATGATTTTAAGATTTTGTTGAATTTTTATTTTCAAGGAAAAAGAATCGAATTTATAGAAATGGAATCATTTTCGAACTTGAGCTCAAAATATTGAAATTTAAATTGGATAACAGGCATTCTTTAAATAATCGAAATTGAGATTTTTAAGTTATAATCAAAATATGATTTGAATTTCAGAAATTGATTTATTTTAAAAGATTGGAGTTTTATTCGAATTTTGAATATTTCTAAGTAAAAGTAATATAAAACAATATTTCAAAATTGAGCTCGAAATTGAATTATATTTGAAGAATTGGATTTTTAAGTTGAATATTGAAGGTTAATTAGATTTTAGAGATTTGAATCGATATTTTTAAAATCGAACTCGAAATTGATATAAATTGAAATGCTTTAAATTTGAGAATTGAATCCAAATTTAATCATTGAATCGGATAGTTAAAATTGAAATTTATTTGGAATTGAAATTAAAATTAATTTGGAATTGAAATTAAATTGGGATCGAATTGAAATTAATTCAAGTTGGAACTGAAATTGGAATTGAAAGCGAAATTGAATTAATTCGAAATCGAAATCAAATTTATTTGAATTGAAATTGGAATCGAAGTAAAATTCGACTTGAAATTAGAAATGAATTGATTAAATCAAAATGGAAATTGATTTGAATTGGAAAATTTTGGAATTAGATCAGTTTGACTTTGAAACTATTTTCAAATAAATTATTTGAGTATAAACTGTTTAAAATCTATCTTCTTAAATATTCAAATATTTTGATTTTTCAAACTATTTTACTATATAAACCATTTTCAATACTCAAACTATTTTCTATTAAACTATTTTAACAATTTAAGCTATTTTAAAACTATTCAAACTATTTTCTAAAAATTCAAACTGGTCAAGGGTGGAATGTTTATATTTAAGTCTTGGATTTAAATGCGAATGAGGTTAAAATGAAGTTATAACCTAAATTAAAATCCAAAGCAATTTTGAAAGCGAAATCAAGATATTATGGAAAAAATGATATGTTATATTTTGAATAAATATGATGATTTCGAAATGGATTTGGTTTTGAAGCGAATATGATATTTTAATATCAAGTACGAATTGTTTTTGAAATATAAAAGTACCAATCGGTGTGTAAAATGACGTTTGGTTGTTAAAGAGATCGAGACCTCTTATTGGCATATTCTCTGTGAATATTGGAATCACTTTGACAACTGTGTACATGATGGATGATATCCAAAATATAGTGGTTGAATTGGCAAACGTTTACTTGAATGAAGCAAGGGAACGATGATGGATAGCCTTAACAGTTGTGTCATAATTAAAATGACTAAAACAAGAGCCTATGTCTAGCCAATGAGGTTAGCTACCTCTAGCGACGTTAATCCCTCATATTGCTATTGTGATTTCGTACACTATGGGTGCACCCTTTTGTTTGGATTGATGGTCGCGTCGGCCACATATGGGTTACGACCAATCATAATGTGTTAAGGTGGATCAATGTAAAGCCTTAATGCTATTTTGATATATTTTTTACTGATAGACATTGCCTACTATAACGTATGCTATTATATACAGATAGTTTAAAAGATCCTTAGAAGATGGAAAATCCTGTAACATCTCTTAAGTTATTGCATGCACGTTATACACTAGATAGGAGATGAAAAATCTCATAAACATCTCTGATGCTATTATACTCATAGTTCATGATATTGATTTGAATTACATAAGAGTATTTTAGTCCTAACTCGAGTGTATTATTTTCCATTGCGCTCGGGTCAGCCCAAAGTATTTCAGCGCATTGTAGATCATTTTCTAAAGGACAAAAATGGAGATTTTGTATATTATTACCATTATTATTCCGTACATCATGTTGTCTTCTGCATTATTTTATTTATACCTATTGTATATATATAACTCTGATAAATGTTGTATAGATTATAATCAAATGTATTGTAAACAGCTTCATGAACTGTTTATTTGATTATTATATTTTGTCATTCCTTTGCAAGATTTATATTTGTTTTCTTCTTCTTTTCTTATTTTTCTTAATTATCCCCATTGATTATCTATGTTCTGGATTGTTTAAGTTGGACAGTGTGGATTATTGTCGATTTAAACCTTTCGAAATTTGGGTCGTCGCACATACTGCTCTTGGAACATCTGGGTAGCGCTCCAATTCAACTTACTCCAAATTCGTATACTTATTTGACCTGCTTGGAGATAGTTGCTAGGAAAGCCAACCTCCATTCACTTAGTGTTGAAATTCTCCATTTATCGCCAAATCCTGTAAAAGTAGGAGGACAATTGGCGGGTTCTATATACCGCCTTCTTTCTCAACCGAAGAGCTTGGTTACAAACATGATCATCAATGCAAGGGATTGGGAGAACCGATTCTTTTACATTAAGTGGTATATCCCTCGAATCAAAGGGTCTTTTTCTACTCCTAGTAAGTTCTACTACTTTTGTTGTTTATATTATATTTTGCTATTCTCTTATGACAATTATTCTCTTTCAGAATCCATTTCTAAAGGAACCGACCTTTCCATTACTACCACAATTACCGCCTTGGTTGAGGCTTCTAACAGCATAGGGAACAGGCTCACACTTCTAACTAAAACTAACCTCCGAAAATACTCTTTAATCCTAGGGAGCCACGAAGTACTTGGAGACCCTCCTATGGTTAAGGGAGAATCTCATGGAAAGTGGGCATTGGATAGTAGTAGTTGGAAGCTTTTTCTTTTTCTTCTTTCCCTATTCAACATGATTCTTCTAGTAAGTTTATATCATAGTTAATTGAAGTTTCTTATGTCGGTGTTTCACGAATTCTCTTTTGATTAAGGTTCGTCTTCTATCGTTGCTGCTTCTAAGTCTAAGGGAAAGCTAAAACTCGTACTTCCACCTTATCCGAATCAACCAAGTTTGCTCCTCTTAGGGGTTTCATTGCTAAAGTTGTCGAGGCTATAAAAAGGAAGGCGAATGCCACCCCCCTTCGAATAAAAATCCTAAGCTTGGGGAGGTCCAAACTTCTAATGCTATTGCCGAGAAGTCAAATGTGGATGCTTTCTTGACCACTCAAGATCTTGACATGATTAATTTAAGTCTTCAAGACCAGTATACTCAAGAACACATAGAGGATGTTCACAACCCAAATCCTTTATCAAACATCTTACTTTCGACTTCTACCTTGGGTTTTCAACGCTAGTTTGAGGAGTTAGGTCTGACCCCCACTCCCTCTGAATCTCTTCGTTCAAAGACTCAAGCTAAAACTATTCCCATAGACGATTTTATTCATTCAATTGTCCAATCTCCCACTTTTACTTTCCATATGTCGCTGCAGCCTTCAACATTTTGAACGGATCATCTTTATGTCCTCTATCGACATCTTTTTTTGGTATGTACCTTTCAGTATTTGGCTAATTTTGACACTAATTAGATACATACTTTCTTATATTTACTCTGTGTTTTAAGCGGCTAAGCACATTTTTTCTCTTCAACAGGCCTCCCAGGGACATGTTGGTCAAATCATGAAGCTTAAGGACCAAGTTTCCTCATTAACGGCTAAAGTTGGGACCTTATAGAGTAAATGATTGATCACAGTGGAAAAGGATGAAGCTATCCTTGAGAAGGGCAAACTCACATCCTCCCTTGATGAGGAGAAAAAAGCCAAACTATTACTTGAAGAGAGTATGAAAATTTTATAAAAGGCGAAGGCAAAGATGACCAATAAGATAAAATCTTTGAAAGCCAGTTGGAAACTAGAGATGCCACTTTGATCTATGCTAACAACATCATAATGGATGCTAAATAAAAAGTTACTTTCTTCCTCGATCATGCTCTTACAAAAATAACAGAGGCGCACTATGAAGATGCCCATTTTGTCGTGTACAATGACAATACTAGCAGATGCCCTGATTTGGACTTTACTTCCCTCCCAAACTTAAATGACAGATTTAAGAAAAAGTTCAATTTCATATTGGAGATATCTAGGGGATCACTTCAAGATGAATTTCCTAAAGAAGAAACCATCGATTCGAAGATGTTGTTATCTTTTGACGACCCTGTGCTTGAAGGGGGCAATGACTCTATTGAGGAGGAGGATGATAATAAAGATGATGATAATAACAATGATAATGATGATGACGACGACGACGACGATGGTGGCACGGGTTCAGAAGGATCAAGAGATGGGGGTGATGGATGAGGCGGGAACAACTTAGACTCGTCTGCCCATGATGTAGATCTTCATGATTTACCAGATTCTCTTGATGCTTCATGGGAAAACATCCCTCCGAAAGATGCTCTCTCCTCCAATCAACAACCGAAAGGAAAAGTTCAAGTCCCAACTTCTCAGGTTCCGTCATGCATATATTGAATTCATTATTTAAATACTAAAAGTTATCTCCCAGCCTTTAGTGAACAAGTTTAATACTTTAGTTAAGGAAAATAACCATATCTATACTATACTATTATTATTGAGTTAGATTTCAAGAGCATACAGGCCTCCTTCATATTTTGTGAAATGAACAGTCACATTTTTAATTTCTTTACATTCCAAACTTTGAAATGTGATAACTTTTTCTACATTAATTGGATTTAAGAATTGTTTTCACTATGAAATCTCAAATTTAATATGCTTTCCAACTATACTATGCTATTATTATTAAGTTAGATTTCAAGAGCACATAGGCCTCCTTCGTATTTTATGAAATGAACAGTCACATTTTTAATTTCTTTCTATTCCAAACTTTGAAATGTGATAACTTTTTCTACATTAATTGGATTTAAGAATCGTTTTCACCATGAAATCTCAAATTTAATATGCTTTCCACTGATATCCATTGTTGATAGTCAAAAATAATTTTTTTTAAATCATAATTTTATATAGCAGTTTTAACTGCATTTGTATAATCTAATTATTTTGTGTCACTGCTGTGTACTGCGTTTTTGTAAGCAGGATTATTATGGACGATCATAACCATTACATATTAGTTTTACCTAGATTATTATAATGCAGTTATTATCTTTTAACATATTTGAAAGGAATATTTTTTTGAATCATACAATTATGGTTGTCTTTGAATTTTGTAACCGCATTATGTAATAAAGTAATATTTTTTATTGTGTTTGATAGTTTATTTAAACTTAATGTAGTTACGATTTAACCTCATCAAAAAATGGTGTAATAATTTATATGCATTTTTAATTAATTTAACTACATTAGTATTTTTAATTGCATTTACTATTGATGATTTTGAGTATGTTTGATAATTTTATTCAATTTTAAAACAGTTATAAATTAATGAACTTAAGAAAATGCAATTATAATTTACCAGCAAGTTTTGGGTAAATTTAACTATATTTGAAGATTTTTAACCACATTTATGTGATGTAGTAATAAATTTGGCTACATTCTAGGAATTTATTCAATCTTAATACAATTAAAATTTAACTACATTAATAAAATACAGTTATAATTTGATGACAATTTTGAATTACGCATGGTTGAAATTGAATATTTCAACTATATTTATGTGATGCTGTAATAATTTTGGTTGTACTCGATAATTTATTTGAGCTTATTGTAGTTAAAATTTAAATGCATCAAAAGCGGTTATTATTTTGCAATATTTTCGAAATTAAGCAATTATTATCGCATCTGAATATTTTAACTCCATTTGTGTGACGCAATACTAATTTAGTTGTAGTAGATGATTTTATTTGATGTTAACGATAGTAATTTAACCGCATTATGAAAATATAGTTAATTTTAAATGCATACCAAATATGAATTGACTTTAATTGCATATTTATTAATTTTGTACTTGCCAATTTGAATGATGCAATTATATTTGCATTTTTAATGATGCAGATATAAATACAATATCAATATGAATGGCTACACTTTTTCAAAAAAACTAGCGATTGAATATTTACATGTGAATAACACATATCATTTAAAAGATCATAAATATGTTGATTTAATGGTGAAAACTGGTTGTCAATCTGATGTTTCTAGAAAATGTTATTGTGTTTGAATATTTGAAATCTATATAAGTATGAAGTACTAACATGGATATAAGAATAGCAGTTACTAATAAAGGATATCAAAGAAAAGGGATTTGATTTACATAAATTATCGATGAAGGATATTTTATTTATTTACTTAAACTATGCAATGATGACTTTAGTTTATAATGCATTGTTATTTTATCTATGTAATTTTCTTATTTTTACAATCATGGCTTTCTAACGTATTAGTATGCAAAATTGCTGCTCGCAATTTTCAGTGTCAAACGGTTTTGTCCCCCCAATTCTTTAATGATTGATAGAAAATGGTTAGAAGTATTTAGCATAGAATAAACCAGTGTATTATATGTACAAATGCATTTTTTCTCTTAAACAGGTCGAAGATTAGTAATCTACGGAGTCGAAGATTTCATTTCATTATCAATGTACGTTTGGTTAGGATCGCCATAATTTTTTTAATGCGTACATCAAATTGCTTCACGACTGTGTTATAAGACTACTAATTATTAGGGATTTCATTTTTTTAATGTTGAATGTTAGAATTAAAAGTGTTGCGGTTTTTTATCTGTACAGTACTATAAACCTATAGCTTTCTAATAGGATTTTGGCATTGTTATGTCATTATTAATTCAATTTGCAATATCAAAATCTCATATGAAAAAATGATCGTCACTAAAAGGTTCGTGGTTCCGTTATGATGCCAATTTAGTGTTGCATAGTGATACTAGAAACATTTGTGATACTATATAGGTATCGATATACTAATGCACTGGAATCCATGCTTACATTGATGGTCAAGCTTTCAATGAAATTATATGGACTTATGAGCTTAAAATTTAGAAGATGTATTAAATTCCAATGTACAAGTTTGCCATGTAAAAGTATATGTAGGAAACCATCATAAGATAAGGTATTCGTCATTTTCTCTCTATGCTTAATTGTTTATGTTTTGAAATAATTCACTCAGATTTAGGACTTTATGTTCTTGAAGGATCCAACGCGTGCAAACTAAAACTCTTCAATGAAAGAAACCGAAGTTCGAGGAAAAAAGTAATTCATGAATATTATCGAGCTAAAAGTTAATTATTATCAAAATCAATTAAGACTTTTTCAATTCAAAATTCATGAATCAATGCACCATATATTTGAGTAGAAATCAATTATTCACCAATACTTAATAACACTTAGTTTCCAAGGCACTCTATTTTAATAGATTAAAAAACATAATGTCATTCTAGAAAGTAAGGTATCTATATTAATAGGATAATAAATGGTTGCATGTATGAAATAGTTAACTGCCAGTTTTAGTTTCAATTACATTTCAAAAATTATCGTTCCTCGCATATTCAATTTTAACGTAGGACATATTTGTGTAAATTCTTATCAAATAACCAATTTTTCTGATGAAATGACATGATAACATGTTTTTTATTGTTATTAAAACTTAAAATTCTAATTATCCCAACTTCATAGATTGCAAAAAGAAGTAGATATCGGTAAATTCGATCGACTAATGTCCTTCTAACAGATAAGTAGAAGTATCATTCACACGAAGAAAAAGCTTGTGTGAGTATTGCATTAATAATGCTTTAGTGAGTTGTAATGCTACAATCGGAATTCAACAGTAATTTCGATGGTTTTTGTTTCATTCATCATTACCTTCGTAGAGATAAGGTGGCTTAACGTTTAATTTTTTATGTAATATGCAGTACTCTTTGAACTTAAAATGATTTTGTTTGTGGTTTTCTAGGACATTTGTTTTAAACTAGCAAATATTATTTTTGACCTTCAATTTTACATCTTCAAAATAGTTGCGCCACTTTTCAAATATTTGCTAAGAAAGAATCAATGAGATTATGAATATTATTATGGAACAAAAATGTATTTTTTCATAAAATTAAATAGCTTTCAATTATTTTTTACGGTTTTATATAGATTTGTTGTAAATAACCGCCTTTTGCTTTGTTGCATTTACATTGCAGATCAATCTTTCTACAAATAACCGTGTGCGAAGCATGGGTTCATGCTAGTTTATTATAAGGCTTTATATGAGAAGAGCGAGAGGGAGTGCATCGCTTTAATAGGGAGATTGAAAAATTAGTCAAAGACCACAACCATTTATCTGCAAACTATAGGAATTTTTTAACTTATGCCAAGCGATTAAAGGACTTCAAGGAGATGTGTGGCTTCGCTTTTAAAAAGATCCCGCCTTCATCGAGAACGAGCTTTAAAGGAAAATAGAGAATTAACCACACTCTTTTGGATGCTTATTGAAGATAAGGATACCTTAGTGGAGATCCTTTACAAAATTTACACTATAAATGTTCTTACTGATTTTTCATTCTCAGAAGAAAAAAGTGGAGGTTTCCTAAGGCATTTGCATAATAGACATTTGGACGAGCATGGAACCGATCCCCATCCTGGAGAATGCTGGAATCTTCCTAGGGTTTCGATCATTCCACTTTCCCAAAATACTTTTCCTCCCAAAAAAGTTAAATTTAACAAAGAGAGATTCACTTCTGAATTTTACAAAAGATTAGTATTGTATGAACCTCAGTAATTTTGTTTGCAATTCAAATAGTTTTATGAATTTCAGTATTTTCATTACTCATTTCTTTGCAACTTTGCTTATTTCTCATAAACCATACAGACTGAGGAGTCATTGGGTAATCATGTTTCTATATAACTCTTAAGTAAATTTACCAAATTATAGAGGGGTTTTAAAGAGAAATCATTAATTCTTAAAACTTCTCGGCTAGCGAAATATTGTTTCCTCAAAGATCTCTAGGAAGTTTACATATGGTTTCCTCACTTTCGTTTTGATTTCTTGGATGGCAAAAATGATAGATTGCTTAAAGAGACGCGAACTAACTACGCTAAACCATTGTGTGGTGAAGCTAGTCCTTTGGTAAGGATATGAGACTATCATCGATTCCCACCGGTTAATACCTCTCCAAGGTTTAATATTCCTTTTTACGCTACCCTTTCTATGTCAACGGGTTCACTCAAAAAGGCCCAAATTGTTGTTTTTTAACTTTAAGAGTATGTATAAAACTTGTATCGTTAATATGATTTGAATCTTCTTATGCCTGTAAACCCTCTTGTCGTTAAGAAAGAATGCATTTTCTTATGTACCAATTTACTTATTTTCATTATAAAAAACAGTCAATGCTTACACTTAGCAGTCCAAATCTTCTTTCTCGATTGGACAATATTATAGCCAGGATAAGGTCAGCCATTGAGGGGAAATGTTATTCTCAAGACGCTTCAACTTCATCGTTTCTAGATAACCTGGATGCACAGAAATGGCACAGAAGTATTATCAATTGAAATCTACATTAAGTAGTATGAAGAAGATAATTTCCAATTTAGAGAAAAAATTAAAGAGAAAGGTATAGAAATGCTAGAAGTGAAAGGGAACATGAGTGTGGTGATTGGTATGAATTTTCGGTCCAAAGAACCGATCCTGATAAGGAAATTTCCATGCTACATCAATGGCTAATGGATCTTGAAGTAGACTTATTGGAAAACTAAGTATTCTATCAATTTTTAGAACTCATTGCGAGTGGAGGTGAATCTAGCTTTCCAACTCCTACTATTTTGATTAGCAAGAAATAATTTTTTGCTTTGTTGAACCCACCTTCAAGTTTTGAAGATGGTGAAATTGCAAATGGAGTCAGAGATTTAAATATAAATGCATTCAATTCTTGAACAAGCAATGGGATGACAAAGTTTCTCAGTATCTTAATAATTATCAGGCTGAGCGTGAAAAATATGCTCTTAAACAGGGGGTCAAGAAATTAGAGAGAAAAATTCAAACTTTAAAGGGATCCAACAAGGCACTCAATCAGGGGAAATTCAAGTTGATTCGATTGACGATGCAGATATTGTTCGAGAGAAAGAAAAAAAATCTTAAGAAACTTTTAGACTGGGCAATTCATCACATTTTTGAACCTTCTTCAGTCATTGAAACTTTGAAAGAGGAGGTGTAGAAACTTGACACTTAACGAAGAATCGCTTATGAGTATTTAGGCAGATTTCCCATTTGGCTACCCCCTCTTAGTACCTGCAATTCTTGCATATAATATGTAAAATAAACAAATTTGTATCTGAATGATTGTTACCTTGAATGAACTTAGTATTCTTCCTTTTGAATTTGTTGAATTGTTTGAGCAAACAACTTATTTCCAGAGCTTGAATTTGATTGCAATATGATATGTAGCCTTTGATTGAGCATTGGTTGGTCTTTTTAATATAAATCTTATCGTTAAAACCTGAAATTCATTTTGATAAAAAGATCAGCAACTTATTAATCAGAAGTCCAGAAGAACCCTTTCTTTATTTAATAGGAAATTAGAAATCTGTCTAATAGCGAAGATTCTCGTTATTAGAAAATTTGAGCTCCGTTTTAGGTGAAATTAATTTAGCACTTTGAGGAGTGAAGATTTTAATAACTTCGCAATTTGTTTTTATCACTTAGAAATTTGGAACTTGACGTTTGAAGCTTAGTCTCGAAGAGTAGATACTCCCAACTCGTAATTATAATTCCTACTGTAACGAAGATTAGAAATCTTCTGGAAATAATATCGTTTGGACAGAAGACCAGAAATCCATCCGGCGATAAATTGAATAGGATATTAGAAAACCATCTAGCGGTGACTTTGAAATAAAAGACCAAAAACCATTTGGTAATATTGTTCGAACTGATGACCAAAAATTAATCTGATAATAATACCATAACTTAATCTGAATAGAAGTTCAGAAATCCCTAATGTATTAATTTAGAATTCCATTTGATAAGAAGATCATATTTTTTTGATAACAAGTCCAAAATTCCATCATGAAGGAGAACTAGAAATCTAACTATTAGCGGAGATTCTCGTTGTTTATAAATCTTAATTATTAACGGAGACTCGCGTTGTTTAGAAATCTTGATTATTAACAGAGATTTCCGTTGGTTAGAAATCTGATTGTCAATAGAGATTCCCGTTATCTAGAAGTCTAATTGTTAACGGAGATTCCCATTATTTAGAAACCTAGTTGTTAACGGACATGTTATTTGCTAATTTGAATTCTAATATAGAAATCATGGATTGGAACTTAGTCCGATATTTCGAATAATGAAGCCCTGGGCTCAGGTAATAAGTCATATTCTTTTAAATGTTATTATTTGACATCAAAATTCTAACTTCTACATGATATATAGCTTTTGATCCTTCCTTTGAAGGTTGCTTTGACTTCGCCTTGTTGCAAAACTAAATATGATTGATCGTTTTTCCTCTGGAAGGCCGCCTTTGCATTTGACTGATCTTTCTCTAAACGGCTACCTCGATCCTTCTTTAGGATAGAGTTTGATTTGCTCTTACATTTGATTGATCTTCCTCCGAACGACTACTTCTTACTACTCTTTGGGTAGTGATTTAGGCTTTGATTGATTTCCTTCGCCCCTTATTACTCTTCTTGGTAGCGATCCAGGCTTGAGCCCCTTATTATCTTATAGGTAACGATTTAGGCTGGTCGTTGCATTTGGTTAGCTATCTTAAGTAGAGTCAAAGTCTTACCCGTCCTCCCTGCAGAAGGTGCCCCAGTCAGGCATTGTAGGCAGAACCGAAGGCTGGTTCGGTGCGTTGGCAGGCCATCTTAGGCGGAACCAAAGGCTTACTCCATCCACCCACTAGGAGGCACTTCAGACAAGCCTTATAGGCAGGATCGAAGGCTGGTCGGTGCTCTGGTCAGGCCATCTTAGGCGAGACCAAAGGCTTACTCTGTCCACCCTCTAGGAGGCGCTTCGGCCAGGCCAAATTGATGGGATCGAAAGCTTGCAGAGACTTGTCCAGGCCTTATAGGCAGGACCAGAGGCTTATTCCGACTTTCCTCTAAGAGATGCTTTGATCAGGCCATCTTGGCGGATCAAAGGCTTTTTCCTTTATTTTATAAATCCTCTTTATGAAGGATTCTTCTTTATTGATTACATATTCTTTGTAGATACATTTGCCTTTTTCTTAAATCTTCCTAATAAACTCTTGAAGCTCTTCTTTTCCCAAGAAATTTAATCATTCCTTTTAAAGCTCAAGACTGATTGGTTTCATGTCCGTTCTTTAGTGATACTGGCAATAAGAACCTCTGTGATTCCTTTCATTTCCTGGGTGCTTCTTCTTTAAAGGCGAACAATTTAATCTATCTTTATTTAGGGGGTAGATATTTTCATAGCATATGGTAAGGGAATGAAACGTTGAAGATTGAAAACTTCTAGAGCATTGTGCTCCTTTCTCCTGCTTGGTTCTCTTATAGCATTGGATTGTTATATTAGCATCATCTGTAAGTTTTCTCTTTAAAGATTTTCAAGATTTGATTTGGGGTAGGAGGATGATCAATTATTCCCTTCCATCTTTGGGCAAATTTGTCAACGTCTATTATTATTTCTTTTTTCAAAAATAGTTCCTTAGGATTGGAAGTGTACAGCCCTTCTCATTTTTAGGAAAAAATTATCTTTTTTTGTGCTTTCCTTTCCAAGAAAAGGTCGATAACTATGAATAGGTGCAGAGCCTATATGAAATGAATTTATACTCCACTTATTGAAATTATAAGGAATCACTTATCTCTTTTCTTCTATGATTTGTGGTGCTAATATCCTTAACATTTGTTCCTTTAAAACCGAGGGTCGGAAGAGAATTGAGAAACTGGCCTAATGCTTGAGGTTCAGAAGATCCTTATTCTGAAATAGTCATCATATGGTCCAAATAAGGTTATATGGGATTTGAAAAGTTCCTTTATGGAATACGTAGGTTGTGGTAAATCCTCTAAACCCTATATATGCAAGTCAAGATAATCCAATATGAGATATGTAGGGAGACAGAGGTTCAAGCCCTCCTTTTAGCGCCAAATGTTAACAAATTTCTTTGTTAGCCCTAAAATGTGCAAGGTAGATAAGGCTTGATTAGAGATAGGTTTGGATAGCCTTATGCCAACTCGCAAGAAGTATGCATGTTTCAATATAAAATTCATGTACTTGTCATAAGCAATAGGGCATCATATGCAAGTCATTTTTCAAATCATAGTCAAGAATCTTTATTCACTTGTTGTATGTGATGCAAAATTGATTGTATAAGTCCTAATTTGCAAAAAGTCACAAATTTACAATTGGCACTCTAAATCCCCAATTCGATTTAGAATTCACAAATTTGAAAATGTTAGAAAAATGATCAAAAAAATTCTCTCTTTCCATGAAGCTATGGGGTTAGTATTTATAGAGGTTGAAGTAGGTGGCATAGCGGTCGCGTGTCCTTCGGCACCATTGATTTTTAGCATCCTTCATTGTGTTGTTGACATGCAGTGCCATTCTTCATATTGATGACTAACAACATCCTTATTAACATTGATGATCTACGACACTCTTTCCATATTGATCGTACATGACATCTTTGACATATTAACGATCTACGACACTCTTCTTTGTATTGTCAATATTCGACATCCCTCTATATTATTGATATCTGACATCCTTCCTAGATTGTCAATCTCGGCATTGCCCTTATATTGATGACATATGACATTCTAATTTACATCGTTGACTTTCGGCATTCTCCATAACTATAGATATCAGATATCCCTTTTATTCTTTGGAGCCCGACATCCCCTGCTGCTTGTAAATTCCCGAGACCTCTTGCCGCTTGCTTTACAACTATTATAGTTCCAAAAAAGTCCCAATATCTATAGAGTTTCGATACACCTCCTTTGTGACTATATGTTTATGCACGATATTTTTTGGTTTGGCCAATTGTTTAGAGTTCGACACTCTTATAATCCCATCGTCCTCTCTTAGGTACACGACACCTTTTTATAGAAGTTAAATATCTTCTTGTAGTCGCCCGAAGCTTGATACCCCTTGTTGAATATTTGATTTTTTTTCTTCTACATGTCGAACATCTTGAATCACGATATATTCCCTTACATATTCGACATCTTAATTTGTAGTAACAAATTTTAAAAACCAATTTTAATTCATGTCTTTAATTTAGGTTTTTTTATTTATTTTTAATTTACCGCCAAGATATGTTATGCCTAAACTTAATTTTGTACAATATAAAATATAATTTATACATAATATGCATATTAATATAATTAATTTATGCAATTAATTGATTTTGTTGCCGAAAATAGTATATCTATAATACTTTGTATATAAAATTATATAACCATATTATATGATATATGATGTAATACTTTATTTATAAACTATATATGTATGTGTGTGTGTTTTAAATTATTAAAATAACAAAATAATATTTTTTATTGTTAGTTGTACCATTATAGGTATGTACATGATAAAAAAAATTGTGCAATTTTAATATACAAGTATATGCAAACATACAACCAATCCAATTGTGATAGTATATTTGTATATCGGAATCGTCACCTAATTACAATATTATATATATAAATAATATAACATAAACATTAATAATTATATACTTAATATAAACGTACCTTACACCCACTTCCTAAAAGTATGCCTTGAAATGATGAGATTTGCTCCTTGAACTGATTTCCAATCCAGTAGATTGCTAGTCCCCGAACCGTTGACCACTAGCTATCAAATAACACTTGATTTGCTTTGAACTTAGAAAAGCAGAGAGATAGAGAGGGAGAGTTCGGCCAGAAATAGAGAGTACATGGAGGCTACAAAAGTTCTTAAACAGATGTAGGTAGAGATGCTTATATAGAGGAGAATTTAGAGATATTTTAGGATCAACATCCTACATCATCTCTTACCAATTCTCTTCTATCTTAGTCCTCCATCTCAAAGCCTCTCTAGCACCATCATATAGCCACATTTCAGCCCCTATTATAGCCGAACCAATCAGCCTCCTTCATTGGCTTTAAACTTTTAAAGTTCGAACAAAATATTTTGCAATTAAATCTAATTTAACGCATATCGATGTCATATATCGATTAATATATTTATAATTATTACAAATATATTTAATAATATTTGTTCATCAAATCAAAATCAATTTTTTTATATGATAAGAGTGACAATTTATCAAAGCAGAAGACTCACAACGGTGTCTCAAGGGTTTTCCATGACCTTTAGATCATCTGTCCAAAGCATCATACCTCTAATCACTTGAACTAGAGGTCTTTGATCGAAATCGAATTTTATAACTAATATTTCACAAATATTAATTAATTTATAACATTTACAAATTAATTAAATTGTTTGTCAAAGGAGTATTAGTTGTTTTGGTTGTATGACTCATTAGGTGTAAATTTGGTCAATGATTAATATCA
Organism: Allium cepa; assembly: GCA_030765085.1. NCBI lineage: Eukaryota > Viridiplantae > Streptophyta > Magnoliopsida > Asparagales > Amaryllidaceae > Allium > Allium cepa. Next base: position 564,350,334 of record CM060938.1, read on the forward strand.
AACTATTCGAATACTAACGTTCACACGTTGCTTAGTAGGTTGTGTAATATTTTAGCTAAAGTTGTCGCTTACATAGTTTTGGTAAAATCCAATTTTACTTTGCTAACCGTTATCCAGTTGTGACTATTATTTATATTAATTCTCTTCGTCAAAACTATATCAATTTGGACATATAGAATTTAGTAATAGTCAAAATTCCAGTATCATCCTTATTTAACTTTATAATCCGAACACTAAGTCCTTGGTTCAATAACAACACCTATTATTAACCGGAATGCTCTGCCAAAGAGACTTTGACTTTGAGTTGACTTCAGTTGATTGTGGTAGTAGCCTTATATAACTAGGAAGACGAATCCTCTCTTGCATAGTGTTTCACTTCCAATGCTTTCTCTTGAGCTAACTATAGTCGTTCGATGGACATTATGCCATGATTTAACAATAGTCAAAGCAGAGCTTCCATATTGAAGATCAATAGTATTCTTAAGTCAAGAGAACTATGTAATTTTGTCAAAACGATATTTTTTCTATTTGACCTTAGTTATATTAACCAACAGAAAACAATCGAGTAAGTCATTCCATAATTATCCGATGACTATCGGTACGTAACCCCTTGGTGCCTCCAACAGCCATAAGTAATACATTATCCAACATTTAGACAGCGTTACATACTCTAGTCTCATCAGATGTAACAATACTTAGTCTTGATACATCTTGACTAGGAATATTTAAAATGGTATATCTACTTTTTATTTTGATAAATCACTCACAGTTACAACACTTTGTAACTACTATCACAAAACATACCATTTATGGATTTTCTATTAAATGTAATTTTTAGTAGATTAATTAATTAATATAACACATTATATCAAAAATATGATAGAAAGAAAACATATTTTATTTTGAACAAAATTGGTTATCGAGTTATATATATGTAACTAATTTCGTAACTTTCCCTAGGGCATACCCTTAACTCTATCAGATAGGATGCTCCAAAGTCAATAATCCAAATTGTACTCTTCATAGAAGAGGCATAAGTTGTAAAAGCATAAGGATCACTCTTTAAACCTTATGTCTCCACTATAAAAGTTGAAGCCTTTTGGGCAACAGCTTCGTGTTAGAACCTCGAATTTTGATGTTTTGATTATGAGAACTATATAAGTAAATATTATATGAAATAATCAAGTTTGCAGGAAAAGATATTCTTACAAAGACCAGATTTAGATTCTAGAATGTTGATACAATATTTTTTGTTAAGCATAGAGTACGAGTTTAGGTGTAGATAGATGTTAAAATCTCTCCGAAGTGGTATATATGTAACATCCTGCCTTTTCGTACGCTTTAAATCGACGATAAACCACACACGTTAGGCTCAAACCATACAATAGGGCTGATTATTATGGGGTAAATAAGAAAGCAGAGAAAGGAATAAAATAAAACATAATCTCACAGCGGAATGAAAAAATATAATAATCAAATAACAGTTCATGAAGCTGTTTTACAAAACATTTGATTATACTTATATACAACATATATCAGAGTTACACAAACCAGAGAATATTAAATATGTAGCGGAATAGTACGAATGCAGTGGAATAATATAATCAATAATAGTAATGCAATCTCCATCTTTGTCCTCCAGAAATAAGATCTTCAAACCCTGAAATGCTCAGACTGACACGAGCGAATTAAAAAGACAAAACACTCGAGCCAGAACTAAAAGATCTTATGTAAGTTAAATCAATGGTAAATATATAAGTGGAACAACGTCAGAGATGTTTACGGGATTTGACATCTCATATCCAGTGTCTAACGTGAGTGTAGTAACTTAAAAGATGCTCGGGATCCACATCTCCTACGGATCCTTTAAACTATTTACTATGTAGTAATATTTAGCTATTATAATAATGTCTACAGCAAAATAAACTTACTTTTAAATTGCGTTAAGGTGTTACCCATATAGCCCCTACCACGTATAGGCCCAGTAGTCCATCCAGTATCATGGTTCCTCCTGATCGGGAAGCCACCAGAAGATACCACACGGGCTATGCGAGAAAACCAAACTCGTACAAGGGGCGATAAGGTAGGTGACACGGCACACAAGGCAATGCCAGGGTAGATATACCAATTACGCATCCAGGCTGGTGGTAACGCGTAGCAGCCACTACCGCTGTAACGATCCTGAATTTAATTTATGTTAAATGGATAATTAAATTTATTTTTGAATAAAAATTGTGTAATAATCGGTAATTTTTATAAAATGTTAGTTAAATTTTAACAATCGAGAATAAATTTGAATATTTGAAAATAAATTATAAAATGGTAGATGGTTAAACTTTGAGAAGAAATAAAGTTTGTGATGATGTTAAACGAATATATAAGATAAATTATAAAATATAAAGCCAAACAACATATTTATAAACTATATAAATTATTAAATGAATACATTCACATATGAATAAAGGCATGCAAGGAAATAAAAGTGAGACCAAATAATTTTCTACAAACAAAACAAACTTAAACTTATAAATATTTATGCAAAGAATATCAACACAAAATATCTGTAACGAGACGGATTTTGCCCGCTCAAAAATCGACATCCATACTTCATATCGTATTCGAATGCCATAGATTCGACCGTTCAAATCCGATTCGCCGGAGCTTATAACAATCATTAAGTAAACAACACAGCGGAATAAAAGAATTATACATTGATATACAGCTTTGATACAATATCTGATACAACAGATAATCCAATAGATATCAATATACATCAGAGATATGATACAATAAACAGCAGCGGAAAAGAAAACGATAGATAACATCTAGCATACGGAACAATATAACTCTAAAATAGTCTTCAAGGAAGAACTCCAAAAATAACTGCAACTCCATTTCCAAGAATCAATCTAGCAATAGCTCGAACTCCCCATAAACATTGCACCAAGCTTAGCAAGACTGGTGTGATCCAAGGACTGAACTAACTCCAGATAATCCACTATATCTAACTATCTGTAAAATCCAACTCTAGACTGCTCGTGTAGAAAATAATGAGCACCCAGAGTTTAGGAAAGAAACGATAAACTCCGGATCAGTCGTGGGACTGGTGTGAGCAACAAAAACAGTTTATCTTTTAAAACATTCAAAGAAATATTTTTTTTAAAGTTAATTCGCAATGCTTTTTAAAAATGAGACTACCATAAGGCCTCCCGCACACACACACAATGCAAACGCAGAATCGGAGGAGATTTCTCCTTATGATAGCCAAAGATGCTTGATACGCATTTAAAATAACATTTGATATTATTACTAGTGCATCGTGTAGTAAAAATCATTTCGAAAGTAAAGATATAAATCTTAGCCAACATAGACATTTCGAACTATGCCTACTATAGCTACCATCCAAACAGTGTTGCGACACCATAAGTGAATGATAGGTTCTACAACTAATACCGTACAAGTTTCGTATTGTTTCTTTGGATTTCCAACAAATGGTCAGGCCAAGGAACTTCCCATTGCCACATGAGAATGCCTCTGGAAAGACATCCCCAAGAACCAAACCGGAACTCTGCCAACACAAGGCCGGGTTACCCCTAACTGGGTAACTACTGACACGAGCACGCCATTCCCCGATCGTAAATGACCTTTCTCACGGGATCCCGAAAACCAACAACCACAAAGTAATAAATTCGTAGTAACCACATAGGTTAAATATCTGGGCTCCATACCATGATACCACCTCTATCCAGAAGGAAATGTACATACCCTAAAGGGTGCTACCCCTCATAACCTTGCCGCATCTTTCCTGTTTTGACCATTTCCGGGGTGTGAGGCTCGACGAAGTCACGTCCACAAAAACATACTTTATACAAAAGCCATGCTTTGGGTCAACAAATGATCATAGAAATGATCACCAAGATAGACGATCACACAAATGATCCTATCGTAAATAATCAACACAATGATCATTTCAGCAACACTCAGCATGTCACATTACCAAATTGGGAATATATCGCTGATAACTTCAACTATAAAACCTCTGAGCTCGTACGTCTCAGAGAAGGGTGTTAAGCTAAAAGAATAAATTCTCCGCCACCACAGAAATATATTTGAAAGAAATCGGCTTTACATCTCAATTTGTAATGTCAGACATACAATCCATACAAGTCTGTTCTGGGTTCGAACAGAACCGAAGGCACTTACAAAGAAGTCCTTGCAACCCGGATATTCACAATCCCGATCGGATTTTCCCATCACTTAGGGAGTTTCTATACCGGCGCGACTCGGTGCAGAAACAATCGATAGGTCATCCTATCGCTTTCGCAAATACCCGGTCTTCATCACCGGTCTTCAAATGCTATCCATAACGTCGTATCACATATTCGGAATGGGTTATACGACACAAAGGTCCTTTCCCGGCTAAACCGAATAGTGAGCACGATATTTCAAAAACAAATGGATAATGGGATTTCAATTAAGTCACAACTTAATAATTCAAACTTTCTTTCAAACGGTTTAACAAATTACCATTTTCAATCTTTAAACAAAAAGATTCATTTTCACAACCTTTAACGGTTTAAACAATTTTCACATTTAAATCTTTTAAACAAAAGATTCATTCACATATTTTCCAAATCAATTTTCATTTCAATTTGATTTAACTCGTTAAATCTTTAAATCAAAGATTTAACTTATAGCCTTCAAAGCAATTTCAATTTGATTTGATTTAAACAAATCATCAATTTAAATCTGTTAAAAATAAACAGATTTAATTCATAACTTTCGAAAAGAATTCATTCATAACTTGGAAAACCATTTTCAACTCAATCTTGAAATTCCTTTCATTAAACTGGAATTTCATTTCTTATCTGAAAGCTTTTTATTCTTTTTAAACAGACAGTTTTCATTTTGAAAATTTGGTTCATCTATACGAGTTAAAGTTCTTTGGTTAAATCCAAATTCTCAAAATTATACTTTTAAAATGGTTTAACTCATAATGACTAGTATAATATCATTAATCTCTAGTTTCAAATTACAGAATTCAATTTCAAGTATTGAATTTAAATTTAAATCAACCTATTTAAATTCCAAAACTTAATCAAGTAATTTACAAATAATAAATTCTATTTTGAAATTCCATTCCAAAAGCTTTTCATATTTATTCCGATTCCATTTCCAAAACATTTGAATTTAAAAATTCAAATTTAACTATTTCAAAAATCTGCGACTTAATCGATTTCCTCGTGAAATCCATATTTGTGTGTGTATGGTGTGGTCCAGGGGTTTTAACTCAATAGTGCACAACCATTCAATCATCACAGATCAAAACACAGAAATATAATTGATAAGCGATATAAACAATAACGCTTATCATATATTCACAGATTCACAGATAATATACAAATGTATCCTCCATAAATGAACAAATTATACATACCACAATCTACAGAACAAAATATCACAGATCAGATAGGAAAAACAATTCAAGGCAACTCATACAATACAATTATTCATAAGTAAGGTCAGGCATTGGATAATCATTTATAAACAGGATTGTTTAATCCTAATTAATTCAATTTATCTCCAATTAAATTAATTACTTGTGAATTTATTATCCAATTCTGATTTATTAATTCCAAATCATTTGATATAAATTAATTTATCAGACACTTTAATTTATTAAATTATTCTTAATTTATCACATTAATTAAATCAACTCTTAATCCAATTTCCTAATTAATTAACTCTAATTAATTAGTTAAAGAAATTTAACCTTTAATTACTTACCATAAAGTAATTATACTTACACTATTTATAATTGATTATCTAAACTAATCAATCCACTTTATTATTAAAATTAATCGCCTTAATTAATACTTAATAATCCTTAGTTAATTATCTTATTAACTAATAATATTTCTTAATTACTTTCTTAAGAAATTATCTTAGATAAATTCATTATTAATCATTTTCTGATTTTAAATTAATCTAAATTATTTATTTATAAATTAAATAAATCATTCTTTAATTGCTTATTAATTAAATTAACTTATTACCTTAATTATCTCTAAGATAATTAATTTCTTTATTAATGATTTCATTAATCATTTAAGTGTATTTTAAGCATTACACTTTAAACTTAAATTCAGATTAATTTTAAAAATACACTTAATCATTCGAATTGTTTCGAACAATTTAAATTCAAAAACTTCTTTTATTCGAAAACTAAGATTCGAATTTAGATTAAATTCCAGATTTAAATTTTAGTTTAAATCTCTATTTTTTTTTATTTAAAGCTTTACTTTTTAAATCCCAACTATCTAAACCTTTTAAAGTTGTTATAAAAAAATTTAATTTAAAAACTTTATCTTATATTTAAAACTGAGATTCAAACTTCATTCGAACCCAAACTAAATTTGATTTAAACTTAATTTAAATATCTATTTTATATATATATATATATATTTTAATCACATTACCTTTTAACTTGCAATTTCAAGTTTAAAAACGAACATTTAATCTTTCATTTAAAATTCTTTTATAACAGAACTTTATCAAAAATCAAATTTAAATCTTTGTTTGGAAACAAATTTACTTTTTTAAAAAGCTATTCTAATTTAAACTTGTTTAAAACACATTCAGGTTTAAAACAAGTTTAAACTCCAAATTTCATTTTTAAAACTTTAAATTCAAATGATGTTTAAAACTGGTTCAAATTTTTAAACTTAAATTTCAAAACATTGCTCACATCCTGCCTTAAAAGTTTGAACTAAACTTACAAAACTTGAAACAATCAGGCTTAGCAAACCTGAATGCTTCACTGTCTCGAACTAACCCACCAAACATTTGACAGGTTTTCATCAAAACCTGTGGCAATGCAAAAGCAACCCCACGCCTACCATTTACTTCGAGTTTCCCCTCCCCTTGCTCCGAGTCAAACACTTTAAAGCCCCGAGTGAAACTTCGAGTCATCCCACACGAGAACAAGCCTGAACCCGAGTGCATTACCTTCTTCCCCAAACTCCTCACTGATACACGCTGATACGTGTGCATATGCACCAGCGTCCGCCACCTCTCCGACCATCACCGTTGCCACTCACAAGTCTTCGCCGACCACCTCAATCCAATCGACCACCCAGAGACCACATCGAACCCCAAAATCAAAAACGAGCATACAACCCAAACCTGGAACACGCGAGACCCATCACTTAGCAAACCTGTCAACATCAATTTCTCGGTGCTCCGACCACTATCACCTCTGAAACACCGGCCATCAACTCACCTACGCTCGCTCTACCTTCTCCCCAAAGTTCGCCAGACTCGATCGACTAGAGAAGGCGCACGATCCAAAACATTTTACATCTCTAAAACTAGGGTTCCAGACAAAAAATGTCAACCACCACCTCCACCGTGCTTCGATCGACTACCTGACATTTTTGCCAAAGTCTCTGGTCACTCCACTACCTCTAAGAAGAAACACGACATCTCCAACCCTCTAGATCAATCGAGACGACTTGAATTGCTCAAATCAGACAAACTCAAACTACTCTCTTATCTTTGATCTAAAAATCAAGATTTTTACTTTAAAAATCATGTTATAGAATGTGAATTCAAGTTACAAACCTGAACTTGTAAATTAGAAAATTTGAATTTTGACAAATTTATGTTTTACTCAGTATCTTGATTTTCCAGAAACATTAACTAGTTGTTTTATCTTAAATAAAATTTTAACTTAAAGCTTAAGGTAAAACAATCAACTTTTGTTTAAATTATGAGTCCAGATTTTCCTTGGATCAAGAGGAAATAATTTTGAAAGATAACCTGAGTTTGAAATCTTTTGGAACAGAGGTCTTCTTCAGGTCATACAAACATACGCTCATTATACTTCAGTAGTTCAACAAGATAAATATCCAAATGTACTTCACATTACAAGATGGAACACAGAAATAATATGAACCAAAATTATACTTAAGGGTTTAAAGGTGAAGTTGCTCACAGATTTTTTTTTTTTTTTTATTTGCAGCCTGTAAGTTTGAACAGGATATGTTCATACCTGTCATCAGTTATAAACCCAACCACACACTTATATACACATAAAGCAGGCACAACATTCAAATATATTCACAACATAGCTTCTCATACGAATCCAAACATCCAGATAAAAATCAGAGTTAAGAGGTTTGCTCACTTGTTTTTCCAGGAAAAAAAAAACAGAGTTGATAATGTTGAACATGCTTGAGTTCTTTGCTTGCTGAAGCTTTTAAGTCTTCAGTTTTTGAATTTCTTTTTTTCTGGCTTGTTTATGTTTTGTTTTTGAATGAATATCAGCTAATATGGATGTATATAAATATATAGAAACAGTTTTGTACAATAGGTATGGGCTGGTTTGAAAGCATTAAATGCTTCATGCTTCAATGTAACAACCATCTTATTTTAATTCTTACAAGTACATTATGCATACACTTATATAGATATGCTGTTTGATTTGTGTTTGCCTTTATCATTGAGTTCATTACATATTGTCTTGTATTTATTCAGGTTTGCTTTTATTTTTGTTTTGTGGATATTTATTTTACTTTATTTTCTTTCACAAGCTTTTGCATATATGTTTGTTTAGTTCACTTTGTATTACAAATAATTTTCTATTTTAATTATGTTTGTATGCATACATTTGTTTGTAATTTATTTCATTTTAAATTCACAAATCCTAGTTTTCTTTAAAAAAAATACATACATACATACATACATATATATATATATATATATAAATCTGAAATAACCATTTCTATCTATAAAAATCCATTTGTATAAATATTATACTATTAATATTGTTTAAATACAGCTCCTTATTTAATTAAAACAATTTATAAAAGAAACTATCTTTATTTTGATAAATAACATATTTTTATTTGCTCTTATTCTTGCATTTTAAATTTACTTCTATTTTTAGTTTAAATAATTATCATAAATTTTACTTTAAAAATTATTGTTTTATATTTCTCTATATATACACATATATTTTATATAACTCAAATTATCATTATTTATAAATTTTTAAATCAATTTATTTATTTTTATACTTGGGTCAATGTATATACTTTAATATTTATTTTTCAAACCATTAATATAAGATTTAAATTCAAATCAAAATATATATATATACACACAAGATTTTAAATTTTCAAATTGACCCATATATACCCAAATATACATATATATATATATTCACATATATACATATATACATAATATTTAAAAATTTAAATGATTTATATAGAATATATTTGAACTCGGGGAAACTCACATCACTATTTATAATTAATTTTATAAATTTTTATTCAAAATTTCATTTAATTATTAATTTAGATTAAATAAAAATTCAGGATCGTTACAATATCAGCCACAACAAAATGTATTCTCAACAAATACATATCATTTTAGCCACCTAGTAGGATATAAAATATAAACAAAGAAAATATAAAGAAAACAAGAAGCCTCAACCTGAAAAACAACTCGACAGTTTAAACTATCATCATAACAAAAACAATAAACATGGTAATAAAATACAAAGAATAAAACTAATTCCCTGCAGCCACCAAAGTAAAGAATGTATCAGCCGAAGTCAATACAAAGAAATGCAAAAATAAGGACATAAAGAAGTACAAGCAAATTGTAACTTCTCCATAATGCAAGCAACTTCACCCATGTTATTGTACAAACAAGCATACCCTGCTGTACAAAACAGTATAATATCACCAGCCTGTACAATATGAAATCCCTGTACAAAACATAAGATATGATCCCCTATAAAACTTCTCTTCTTTATATATATCACCTCGGCTTCTCCATTTCAACCTGAGACAAAAAAAAAACAAATACAAATTACAAACTGGAAAATCTGGGAATTAAGCAAGTAAACAAGTGGGATTCCAGCTTGTATTCAAAGCCTGTTTCAAGTAGAAGACCTCTGTTCTTCTTCTCATGACAAGGTGAGTAACATCACCTTATTTAAACTTAAGTCTTTGAATTTGTTGCTTATGAATATCTGGAATGCATATAGATATATATGAATGGATGGATTTGTTTATGCCTGTAATATTGTGATGCTCTTGTTCCTATTTCTTTCTAATACCTAGATTTGCAAATAAATTTCTATCTCTTAATCTAGTAACTATTTGGATTCAAAATACAAACAAAGATTGTTTGTTTGTTTATGAATTAAGTAAAAAAAAAATATTCATTTCAGTTGAAAATAGCTTGCAAAAACCTCTGGAAATTTGATTGTACAGAGAGAATTCAAATACATGTAAAAATTCGAATGTCACAAATTGTCAATTCATTTATATAACTTGAATCATTATTAGAAAATAGGATTTTTAAAATAGAAATGATGATTTTTAACAGAGTATACTGAGAACAGTTTACTGATGAACAAAAACCATATTTTTACAAATTTCTGTTGTTTTAATGAATTTTAGATGTTGAAATTGATGGTGAGGCTAGCTTAATGATCCATGAGCACGGGAAAAATAATAGGAAAATTTTCGAATGCGTGGATTTATCGAACGAACCATAAGTAGGGTTTAACAACTGTGAAATAAGCATCTTGGTTTCGGGCTCGTGCGCATTCCTCAATGCGTCGAGCGTGACCGGACTGGGTGGAGATGTACTGGAGACGTAGGCGAAGACGTGGGAGGAGACGTGGTGGCTCTGGTGGTCTGGTTGGTCGCGTGGAGGTGGTTTTGGAAGAGGGGATGAGCTCGAGTTCGGCTGGAAACTCGAATTTCGTTTGGGAGGTGTTAGCATTGAATTAGTTATTGATATCAAGTGTGGTGGTGATTTGTGCCTTGCCGGAGGAGGCGCAGTTCGCCGTAGCGTCGGCGAGTGCCTGTGCACGTGCACGGCTGTAGATAGCGTGTCTGGTTTGGGGTTGCGTGAGGGTCTCGGGAGAAATCTCGTGCCTGGAAAGGTTTGGAGTGGGTTATCTCGTGAGAGTTGGGTAAATTAACAGTTTAAACTTAACAGTTTTTAACAAAAAAAAAATAAGAGAAGAAAAATAGGAGTGGTAGAAGAAGAAGCAACCGTGTGTTGCAGGGGAGATTCAGGGAAGAAGGGAAGTAGCATGTGCTGCAGGGATGACTCGAGTGTTTTGGGTAGGAAACGCGAAGTGCTACTCGGGTTTAGCAGAGGTATTCTCGAGTTTTTCAACTGTAGCTTTTTATAAAGGGTTAAGTAAACTGTTTAATTAGTCTTAACACTACAAGTTAGGGAAATGGTTAACAAATTAGTTAAGTCCTAAATACGAGTTTTAAGTAATTAAGTTAAGTTCAGTATAGAAATTATTAACATTTAAAGTTATAGTTAATTATAAATTTATTTATTTTTCAAATTTTAAAAAAGAGACTTATAAAAATGTTAATTTAAACGAACAATTAATATTAATTAATTATTTTTGGAAAGTAATTAAGAATGGTTAAATGTTCAATTAATTTTTTTTTAGAAGTAATTAAGGATAATTACATAATAATTATAATTAGAGTTGAACTAATTAATGTTTAAGTAATTAATAAAATTTTGTAATTAATTACTTAAGTTAATTAATGAATGATTAATAAGTTAATTAATTTAAAATTTTAATTATGAATTGATAAACGATTAACTAAGTAATTAGTAATTAATGATGAATAATTAATTAAGTAATTAAGGCTTAATAATTGATTACGTAATAATTTATTAATTAAATAATTTGAAATGGAATAAGAAATTGATTGATAATTAATGAGAGTAATTAAGGATTAATTACTTATCATAATAAATTTTGGATATTTTGATTAATTAAAGGTTAATTAATTATGTAATTAACTCAAAGTTAATTTAATTAATGTGATTAATTAAGGGCTAATTAACTATAGGTAATTGATTAAGATGGATAATTAAGGATTAATTTATAAATTGATTAATTAATATTAAATGATTTGTAATTAATAAATCAAGATTGGATAATTAACTCATAAGTAATTGATTTAATTGGAAATAAATTGAATTGATTAGGATTAAATGATTAATTGATCCTGCTTATAAATGATTATTAAATGCTTGACCTTACTTATGGATGATCGTATTATATATGATGCCTTGAATTGATTGTCCTGTCTGATCTGTGATATTTTATTCTGTGGTTTGTGCCGTGTATGATTTATTCATTTATTTACATCTACATATTATCTGTGAATCTGTGAATGGGCGATAAGCTTTATAGCTATATCGCTTATCAACTATATCTCTGTGTTTTGATCTGTGATGATTGAATAATGTTGCACTATTGTGTTAAACCCCTGGACCACACCATACACACACAAATATGGATTTCACGAGGAAATCGATTAAGTCACAGATTTTGAAATGATTTTTAAAAGTTGAATATTTAAATTCAAATGTATTGGAAATGGAATTGGAATAGAAGTGAAAAGCTTTTGAAATGGAATTTCAAAGATGGAAATTTATTTTGAATAACTGGATTAAGTGTTGGAATTTAAATACTTTAATTTAAATTTGAATTCAATATTCAAATTGAATTCTGTAATTTGAAACTAGGGATTAATGATATTATACTAGTCATTATGAGTTAAATCATTTTTAAAGTATTATTTTTAGGAATTTGAATTTAACCCAAGGATTTCAACTCGTATAAATGAATCAGATTTCCAAAATGAAAACTGTTGTTTTCAAATGATAAACACTTTTAGATAAGAACTGAGATTCCAGTTAACTAGGGGAATTTCAAGATTGAATAGAGAAATGATTTTCCTAAGTTATGAATGAATTCTTTTTGAAAGCTATGAATTAAATCTGTTTATTTTTAACAGATTTAAATTGATGATTTGTTTAAATCAAATTGAAATGAAATTGTTTCGAAGGCTATAAGTTAAATCTTTGATTTAAAGATTTAACGAGTAAATCAAATTGAAATGAAAATTGATTTGGAAAATCTGTGAATGAATCTTTTGTTTAAAAGATTAAAATGTGAAAATTGTTTAAACCGTTAAAGGTTGTGAAAATGAATCTTTTTGTTTAAAGATTGAAAATGGTAATTTATTAAAACCATTTGAAAGAAAGTTTTGAATTATTAAGTTGTGACTTAATTGAAATCCCATTATCCATTTGTTTTTGAAATATCGTGCTCACTATTCGGTTTACCCGGGAAAGGACCTTTGTGTCGTATAACCCATTCTGAATATGTGATTTGACGTTATGGATAGCATTTGAAGACCGGTGATGAAGACCGGGTATTTGCGAAAGCGATAGGATGACCTATCGATTGTTTCTGCACCGAGTCGCGCCGGTATAGAGACTCCCTAAGTGATGGGAAATCCGATCGGGATTGTGAATATCCGGATTGCAAGGACTTCTTTGTAAGTGCCTTCGGTTCTGTTCGAACCCAGAACAGACTTGTATGGATAGTATGTCTGACATTACAAATTGAGATATAAAGCCGATTTCTTTCAAATATATTTCTATTGGTGGCGGAGAATTTATTCTTTTAGCTTAACACCCTTCTCTGAGACGTACGAGCTCAGAGGTTATATAGTTGATGGTTATCAGCGATATATTCCCAATTTGGTAATGTGACATGCTGAGTGTTGCTGTGAAATGATCATTGTGTTGATCATTTGTGATAGGATCATTTGTTTGATCGTCTATCCTGGTGATCATTTCTATGATCATTTGTTGACCCAAAGCATGGCTTTTGTATAAAGTATGTTTTTGTGGACGTGACTTCATCGAGCCTCACACCCCGGGAATGGTCAAAACAGGAAAGATGCGGCAAGGTTATGAGGGGTAGCGCCCTTTAGGGTATGTGCATTTCCTTCTGGAAAAGGGTGGTATCATGGTATGGAGCCCAGATACTTACTCATGTTGAAAACACTTTATGATTGTGTGAATTGATTACAAGCGCTCGGTGAAAGGTCCCAAAGCACCGGGGGATGGCATACTCGGTCAGTTGTTACTCAGTTAGGGGTAACCCGACCTTGTGTTGGCAGAGATCCGGTTTGGTTCTCGGGGACGTCCTTCCAGAGGCGTTCTCATGTGGCAATGGGAAGTTCCTTGGCCTGACCATTTGTTGAAAATCCAATTCCCAATACGAAACCCTGTACGGTTTTAGTTGTAGAACCTGCCATTTACTTATGGTGGTCACCACTGTTTAGATGGTAGCCATAGTAGGCATAGTTCGAAATGTCTATTTTGGCTAAGATTTATATCTTTACTTTCGAAATGAATTTTTACTACAATACGCACTAGTAATAATATCAAATGTTTCTTTTTAATGCGTATCAAGCATCTTTGACTATCATAAGGAGAAATCTCCTCCGATTCTGCGTTTGCATTGTGTGTGTGTGCGGGAGGCCTTATGGTAGTCTCATTTTTAAAAAGCATTGCGAATTGACTTTGAAAATCTTTTGTTGAATGTTTTAAAAGATAAACTGTTTTTGTTGCTCACACCAGTCCCACGACTGATCCGGAGTTTATTGTTTCTTTCCTAAACTCTGGGTGCTCATTATTTTCTACACAAGCAGTCTAGTGTTGGGTTTTTCAGATAGTCAGATGTAGTATATTATCTGGAGTTAGTTCAGTCTTTGGATCACACCAGTCTTGCTTAGCTTGGTGCATCGTTATTGGGAGTTCGAGCTATTGCTGGATTGATTCTTGGAGATGGAGTTGCAGTTCTCGGAGTTCTCTTTTGAAGACTATCTTAGAGTTATATTGTTCCGCTGCTAGATGTTATATATCGTTTTCTTTTCCGCTGCTATTTTATTATATCATATCTCTGATGTCTATTGGATCATCTGTTGTATCAGATATTGTATCAAAGCTGTATATCAATATATTATTCTTTTATTCCGCTGTATTATTTACTTAATGTTGTTATAAGCTCCGGCGAATCGGATTTGAACGGTCGAATCTATGGCATTCGAATACGATATGAAGTATGGATGTCGATTTTCGAGCGGGCGAAATTCGAAACGTCACAACCGCCCACCTCGATCCACACCTCCAAAATCAAAAATCAAAAGTGGCCATCGAATCAATCCAAAAGTCAGAGTATAATATCGAAGGGGTGTGTCCGATAAGGGGCTACCTCCTTGGCCCGAGAATCGCTCCTGTTTTAGCCACCTTATGCCAACTCACGGGAGTCGGGTCCACATATATACCTTAATAGAACGTCGCC
This sequence comes from Allium cepa, assembly GCA_030765085.1. Classification (NCBI taxonomy): domain Eukaryota; kingdom Viridiplantae; phylum Streptophyta; class Magnoliopsida; order Asparagales; family Amaryllidaceae; genus Allium; species Allium cepa. The sequence goes on from CM060938.1 coordinate 564,365,563, forward strand.
ACCATCCTACTTCATTCTAAAATCTCCACCGCGTACACGGTTGTTAAAGTGCTTGTCGGAGTTGGTAGAGAGTATGACAACTTCCGATCCCGGTCTCTTTAACAACCAAACGTTATTATAACAGCACGGTCATTTTCAAAATAGCTTATACTTTAAAACCAAAATATCATTGCCCCTTTTAAAGCCAAATCAATTACGATGTCATTTCATTTCAAATATATCCTTTTCTAAAATCAAAACACTTTCAAAGTTATAACATTTCGAAATCAAAACACTTAAATATAACACTTTCAAATTGTAATACTTTGAAACTCATAACTTTGAAACATAACAACACCACTTAAATGGTTTAAATATTAAATTACTTTATATAATAAAGTAGCTTTTTTAATTTCACAAATCAATTCCAAATATAGATTTGAACCCCCAAATAAACCATTTTAATTTCCATGTATTTGAAAGCTTTAAATATTCCACCATTTCAAACTAATTCTTTGATAATTCCATATATATCAAATTCAATTACTGTTATTTAGATTTGAAATATTTACTTAATAAATTCAATATCATTTAGTAAAACTTTTAACTTCAAATAATTGGATATTCTTTCAATTTATTTAACTTGATATATTCATTTAAATCAACTTGATATTCATTTAAATCACTCTAAACCGAAAAATCAAGTTATAAAAATCATACCCTTTAAATCTCAATTTCATTTAAATTTCAAATCAAATTTATTCGAGTATAATTCTTAAATAATTTAATTCAAATCAAATTCATCTTTATCTTCCAACCTTAATTTTATTTAAGTCATTATAAACTCTATATACAATATTATTTAAAAAGATACTTAACCATATTATATAAAAGGAATCAAACTTTATTATTTATTTATTTTATATTTCAAAACAAATTTATACATAGCTAAAAATTAATAATAAAATAACATTTATATAATATCTAAAATCAATATTTATATAACCCGTATATTTCTTTACAAAAACAATAGAAATCATTTCAAAATAATTTTATATATAGGTTGCGGTGTCTATATAAAATTTTCTATCCTATGGTTAAGTGATATGGACATTTATCATTTCAATCCGTAATTTAAATTATAATTACGATTATATATCATTTCAAACCGCAATCCCGAATGAAATAAAATCCATAACAACTTGCAGTTTATAACAACATAAAATACAACATCCATTCATCCAATATCAACCACCAAAAATTTATCACAATCATCATCCAATCTAGTCGACAACATCAATATAGAACAAATAATAAATAACATGTATTTATTGGCAGTTTACGTTCAATAATAAATTAAATAACAATTTAACTGGCACTTTATACACATCAATAAATTAAATAACAATTTATCCAAATAAATTCAAATAAACCGAGATGATAATTCAAATATGCCAAACAGTCATAAATAAATTTCTAATCACATCATAAATCAATTTAACAAACATACGAAGTTTTAGAAGTTGTAAGTGGGTTAAAACACTCACGTTTTGAATTTAAATTGAATTTAAATCCAATTTAAACCCAAAATTTGAACAGTCTTGGAATTCGTCCAAACTAGTGCAAAATGTTCGGAATTTTATTATGATCTCAACGGAGAAAACCGCATGTGAAACGTACCTCGTATCCAAAAGTTATTGCTACCAGAACATTTGAATTCAAATTTAAAAAAAATAAAAAAAATAAAACAAAACAACTCACGTTCAGGGCCATGTCACCTGCCCACTTCATCACGCTACAGTGAGATTGCCGAACGCAACCCAAACACAACCCAAACCGAGCCTTTGACTGCGCTTCCCCGCCACCACCAGCCGCCGTTGGCCACGGCGTGGCCACCAGAGGCTTCGCCTCACTGGTCCGCCCCATCCCATAGGACGCAATCACCCCAAATCTCTAGCCACCGCCGCCGATCACAAACCCTAAGCTGCAAATTCCGACCACCCCAGCCACCAATCGAGGCAGCGACCACCATCAAACGGTTCCCCACGTTGATCTCACCAAAACCCACAAAATAATTTCACAGATAGAAGATGAAATCAGGAAACCCCAAATCGACATTAGGATTTCGAAAATTCCAGGCTTTGACCAGGTTTTGCCGTAAATTCGAGCATCATTTGCAAAAACAAACACTAGGCGCAGATTCGTATTGTCAAGATATTCGATACATAATTTTTCCTAATTTTTTTTGAGGAATTTGAAATTTTTGATTTAAATTTGATTTGCAGTTGTATCTAGAATTTGATTGTTCGCCACTGAGAAAGAGAGGGTTAACAGACATTTTTGTATGTACAGAAATGAGAAACAGAAAGGCTGCTAGGGTTTATGATAGGGTATTTATAGACAAAGTTGAAAATAGAATAGATGGACACGATTTATTTACACGTTGAACGATAAAATTGCCCGAAAAGCCCGTTTCGAATCCGAAACGAAAATGGGTCAACCCGTATATCAAAATAGATGTTTTAAAATATTTTAAAATCAATGAAACAAGTTTCAGGTCCAAATCCCATCGTATGAAGAAGTTAGGCAAAAATCAAGTTATTTCCAATTGATTTCAATTTGATTAATTTCTAGGCGTTTCGAGTCCGTATGATCAAACGACAAGCCCGATCGCAATGAAACTTGAAATCTTACAATAATTCACCGTTACGGATCTAATGAAACTAGTTTCGTCGAAATCCGAGTCAGTGGCCAAAATGGCTATTTTCTAGTTAATCAAATAAATTAATATTAAATTAATTAATCACCTTCCAATTTAAATTTTAATAATTTACAACTTCTATCAGTTCTGATTCCTTAACCAATGCCAAATAATTTAGACAAATTTAGCTGCCGATTTAAAATTGATTGATTCCTCAATTTTAGTGTTTAATTTCAATTTCATTAAATTCAAAAATTATAAATTTAATTTCCAGTAATTCCATTTAATTTACTTTTCATTTTATTATTCAATCATTGTTGTCGAATAGATGAAATTAACATTGGATCATGATCTATTACCCTAATATTCTCAATTTTCATCTTAATTTCCCATTATCATAATATTTAGAATTTTAAATTTCATTTATTTGCAATAAGTCCAATTACTACCAATTAAATTCAAATAAATTAATAAAACTCAATTTTCATTCTTCTTATTTAACATATTATCATATTATGAATAAAATTAACATTACTTCCAAATATTAACTTAATTTACACTAATATAGTATTTAACTAAATTTATTGTTATAAATCCCAATTTAATTTAACGGATTAAATATATATGTAACTTATAATAATTGTTGCCACTAACTCTCAATCACATTCTTATAAGTTTATCATTCCCAAACCAATGTAATAATTTCTTACTAGACATCGATTTTATTCAATTACCATTCAATAAATATTAATTCAATAATTAATTCAATATTCACGTTTGTTTTCTTATATTCGATTTATAGCCTAGTATAACATTTACATTAATTCCGTTAAATGTAACCTCATTCAAATAGTTAATATTTGACTTATATTAGCATTATTACAACTCATTTAAGTTATTATTTCATTAATGAGTCACAGATTTCTGTTTTTCCAATATTAGAAAACAAACATTTAATAAAATTAACAATTAAATTATCAAAAATTTTACGGGTCGTTACGCTCTCCCCTACCCAAAACTTTTCATCCCCGAAAAGGAAAAAGGAGGGAAAAGAAAGAATTTAGTAGTCAATACATCTTATTCAAAAATATTAATTTTATAAAAACATAAATTTACAAACTTAATTACTTTAAATAAAATATACCAATTTATAACCATTAAATCTTTTTATACTTAAATTAATAAAGTTTGGAAACATTTTTCGAAATTTTCTAAGTCCAAAATTTACGGAAAATTTTGGTAGAGTCTGCTTTGTACGAGGAGGCTCAGGAGAAAATATAATACCAAATATAACAATATATAACATACATTTTTCAAAATAATATGTCCCAACACGGGGAAAACAATATAATAGCGTTATAAAACCGTAATCCGGAAACGTACCTATTTATCGAGCAAATAAACGTTTAATTATGAAATCAAAAGCAGTAGCAATTGCTTCCATAACCTGTATTTCACTAATATAATCCAAAAGAGGTTAATAATAATATAAAATGAAATATTTAAATTTGTTTCAATCACTAACAACAAATCATTATAAACAATAATCACTAGCAACAAAGCATACAATCGTCATACAGAATCAACACAATTCAATTATCCGTCAATATCAAACAAAACAAATAGTCGTTCGGGTTCAAAACTTTAAATTATACGGAATGGACAATAAACTATTAAGTGCACCATTTACTCAATAGTCTTAGATGAAGCTAAATAGATTATTTATACATCTAAAAAAATTTAAAGTATCCTTGCCCAAACAACCATAAACCAAACAATAGATCAAGTTCATTCTTAATAATTTCATTTCATAATATTTGTTGTTTGATTTGCTTTTCATCCATATAATGATTTATCCTTTAAATTTACATTTAACTTCTTACAATTCTCCATTTTTTTCATTTATTCGTATCATGTAAATTTTCATTTTATTGTATTACATTCATTTATTTACTACTTAATTTCATTTATTTACAGTATTCATCTTTCTACTTATTTTTATTATAAATACCCTCAACATTTACTTAAGTTTACTATCATTTCCTTATAACTTTTCTATTATATTTAATTAGTGGCCTTTCAGCCATACTTAAGTTTACAACAATTATAACATTAAATTCTTATTTACAAAAGCAAATTCATTGAATAATTCCATTACCCCAAGTTTTACTTGTAAGATTTCCCATTACATTTTCTTTTAATATTTTAAATTTTAAATCTTTGGTAAGTTATATATATGCTTTTAAGGATGTAATTGAAAGTTATACAAGTTTTTCTCATTTCTTTTAATTAACTTAATGTTCAATAATCATATCTCATTTGTTTTATAGGTTAATAATTTCAACTTTCTTGTAATTTTATTCATAACTTAGCATTTAATCTCTTAATTTAATTAGAGGTTCCAATTATTAATTAGTTTTATTCAATTTCACTATAATAATTGAATTATTAATTAATGGAAACTTAAGAACTAGATACCGAGTTAAATTTCAAATTATTTAAAATAATAGATAAATATATATACTGTGACGCCCCACCTTTATACCCACACTAGCCAAGAACACTACAGAGTAATGCTGTCAACTAGCACGGAGAGTAAGGCTGTGGAGGAGCGACCCTCCATGTAATTTCTTTGTACGAGCACCGATATGTCAGATAGTATAGCATGCATTTCATTTAAGGAGGAAATCCGACATACCGATACATACTCAAAGCTACTACACAGTGGCTATATATAATCTTCGGAAACAAATATAGAAATAAACATAACACAAATCAGTCACAGACATCCATATCACAAAGGCAGAAAAAGATATGAATATATAACACATGAAACTGTACATCAGAGTAGTGGTCTGAAAGATCCACAATAACACAAAAGAATAGCAACATATGCTATACAAAAGAATACATCTATGAGTCGATATCTCAAATGTATACAACAAAAACTACTAATCTAAGTAGTTATCCAAAAGTCAGAGTAATAGATCCCTGGGGAGAAGTCAAGCAGAAGCACCTGTAACATCTCGGTCTGACCCGAGTATTATTTCATAAGAAAATGATAAAATGATTAGTCTAGCTATAAATATCAGATGACATGATATAGAATAAGAGATATGGCATAAACGTATAATAACCATAATGGCATACTACTATAAGTATGTAAATGATAATCAACAAGAGATTAATCAATATCACAAGAATCTTCTCAAAGATCCAAATCCACAAAAAGGTAATGACACACGAATTCACCAAATGCACAAAGATTGATAAAACTTATCAATGAAAATCACGAAAATTGATGAAGCACAAATTCCAGAAATCAACACACGAAATCTAGAAATCACAAAAAGGGGGAGGCCTATCACAAAACGGGAGTATGAAAACTCACCAACACGTGTATCACAAAACGAGACGTTATCTCATGGTAGCTAACCATTAATTTTGAGCCGAGGCTCCACAAGAATGGCCCGAAGACCGTGGGGCGCTACCCTACATATGTGAGTCGAAACATCACACAAACGGGGTTTAGTGTCCCTCGTAGACAAAGAGACATCGCACAATTGCTAGTCTAAATCACAAAAATGATCGTCATTGATCATAAATAAGTGTCAATTACACTAAGCTAGTAAATATATGAGTTTAGCCTCATGTCCCATAACCACTTTCTTAACTTAAATATTTACGAACAAATTGTAGATCTTCACTAGAAAATTGTCACAAGAGGTTCAATCGAACAAGTCCAAGAATTAACCGATGAAGCAAACGCAAGCGTTTCATATCACTTGTTTTACTAAGTCGTTTAATTAGATTTCTCATACGAATGAGGTAAAGGTTTGTAGATACTAATAGATTAGAAAACGGATTAAGAAAAGAGCTTTGTAATAAAATAGGGTTGAAGAGTTTTGATATTTACTACTAGTATTGAAACCTTTATATTTTTAAAGCGACGAATCACAAAAATGATTGTAGAAACAATCTGTCATAAAAGTTCACATTCGAAGACGTGAATGAATCCAAGGAAATCAGCTCAAAATGCATCAAAGTGGAAGTTCCCCTGCGACATAACAAAATTCAACATAGGAATTAGGCGCGACCAAGATGGCGCGACCTAACACGGCCGAGCTAAAGATGCAATAGAATGACCTACAGGTCAAGCGACCTAAGAAAGTGATGGCCGAGCGACCAAACCATTTAAGGCCGAACGACCTAACAAACTCACGACCTAACAAAATAAGGCCGGGAGACTTAACGGTGAACATGGGGTCAAGCGACCTAATGGATCGCGACCTAAGGGGTTGGCAAGGCCGAGCGACATAGCAGGGTGCGCGACCTAGAGGATGTGCTCGTGTGACCTAACATGGTTAACGACCTAACTCGGTCGCGACCTAAGGTGTGCGACTTAACAGTGGAGGGCGACCTAATAAGGTAAGCATGCGGTCAGGATGGTGCAACCCAAGTGGTACGCGACCTAACACCTCAATGCCGAGCGACCTAACGAGGTAAGTAAGGCTGAGCGACCTAATGCATGAGACGACATGATGTGGCGCGACCTAACCTTAACGTCCTAAGGAAATGACGAACGACCTAAGGGCCACGACCCAAGTAGACAGGCCAAACGACCTAAGGTGCTACGACCTAATGGCGAACGACCTAAGGTTGTCGAACGAATTAAGGCCGGAAACGACCTATACGCTATGCGACTTTTCAACGGCCGAACGACCTAAGGCGCATAAAACGCAAAAGCACACGAAAATTGGAGTTTTTCACCAATTCAATCCAAACCAAAAGCAAATTCATATGGAAAAGTGTTAGGAATTCATTCCCAATAATCAATAATAGTTATAAACAAGAATGTGAGATAAAAATCTCACCTTTTCACAATTTAAATGAAAATCAAGCTTGAAAGCAAAAGAAGAAGCAATCCCACTTCAATCTCAACACAAGAAGCTTGAATCAATGGCTTCTCTCTAGATTTGGAGTTGGATGATAGATTTGCAAGAGAACTTGAGCTTGGAATTTTAATTTCCCATTCCACTCACCATTTTTGATGAAGCTTTAGTGTTAGGAAATTTATGAAGGAATGAAGAGAAGAGGGAGTGGAGATTGGGTCTAATAGGCTAAGTCCAAACTAAAGTCCAAAGCGAAAAAGTAGTGAAATTCCACCAACTCCAAGCATATCAAAGTTTATACCTAAAAAGATTGCAAACGTCATTTCGAACTCAATGGAAGTGGTCTCGAGTCCTAATTTGACCGTTTGCATAAAGTAGCTTTTCGGACTAAATTCCGACTAACGATAAAATATTTAAATATAAAATCGATAAATATGCGGGTTGTTACAGACTCCCCTCCTTAAAGAAATTACGTCCTCGCAATATATGAGATGGAAATAAAAAGTAACAACCATAAAAGTATATTAACACAAAAGAAATTTGAAATAAAAAGTTCACCTTAAAGAGCACGCGAAAGTAAGTCCGGATGTGTTCGCTCGACGAATTCTCTAGATTCCCAAGAGAAATCCTTTGGATTTGAGGACCATTGAACCTTCATAAGCGGAACATTTTTATTTCGAAGTCTTTTGACCTCCGAAGAAATAATTCGAATAGGATGCTGCTCATAAGTTAAATTCGATGAAACTTCAATTTCTTCCACAACACCGGGCTCAAGGATAGAATCAGAATCTCGAAGGCATTTCCGTAATTGAGAAACATGAAACACGTTATGAATGGCAGAAAACTGAGCCGTTAATGAAAGGCGATAAGCCATGGAACCAACACGTTCAGTGATAGGAAATGGCCCAATATATCGAGGCGCTAATTTTCCCGATCGATTGAAACGTACAACATCCTTCATAGGTGAAACACGAATAAATACAAGATCTCCTACAGAAAATTCTAATTTCCTTCTCCGGTTATTGGCATAGGATTTTTGTCTACTCTGGGCTCATCCTTTGACGAATAAGGTCAATCTTTTCTGTGGAATCCCGAATAAAATCTGGACTTAAAACCAGCTTCTCACCGGCCTCAAGTCAACAAGAAGGAGATCAGCATGGCCTTCCATAAAGTGCCTCGAAAGGAGCCATACCAATACTAGATTGGAAGCTATTATTATAGGAAAATTCAACGAGAGAAATATGATGTTCCCAACTTCCACCAAAATCAAGCACACAAGCACGAAGAAGATCTTCAAGAGTTCGATTTACACGCTCGGTTTGTCCATCGGACTGGGGGTGATAAGCGGTGCTAAAATTAAGCTTCGTTCCCAAAGCCTTTTGAAGACTCTTCCAAAATCCACTAGTAAACAATGGATCACGATCGCTAACAATAGAAGTAGGAATACCATGCAATTTAACAATTTCTTTGATAAAGAGTTTGGCCAAAAGAGACACGGTCCGATTGGACCGAACGGGAATAAAATGGGCGGATTTAGTAAGTCTATCAACGATCACCCATAAGCTATCATGACCCGAACGAGAACGGGGAAGGCCATCCATAAAATCCATGAAAATTTGATCCCACTTCCAAATTGGAATTTCTAAAGGTTGCAATAACCCACCGAGCCTTTGATGTTCGGCCTTGACAAGTTGGCAAGTCATGCAACACTTAACAAAGTTAGCAATATCAGACTTCATTCCCTCCCAATAATAAAGTCGCTTCATATCCGCGTACATTTTACTACTACCGGGATGAATGGTAAATTTAGAACGATGTGAATCTTCCAAAATATCTTTATGAAGATCACTAATATTTGGTATGATAAGTCTACCAAATTTTCGAATACCACCACGAGAATCAATATCAAAATCTTTTGAACCCTCAATATCAATTTTATCCCTTTAATTTTGGCCAAGAAGAGCCAATTCGGGATCTAGCTTTCGAGCTTCAAGAATGCGGTCTAAAAGAGAAGGATGAGCCTCAAGGCTACATAAAACAAGAGATGAACATAAATCGGAAACACGATCTCGAATCTCACAAGCGGATAAAACCTCGAGATCATTCCATTCAGATATCATCATGGAAACAACCGCTTGTTGCTTGAGACTAAGTGCATCGGCAACACGGTTTCCCATTCTGGGAGTATAAAGAACATCAAGATCATAAGATGCAAAAAATTCGAGCCAACGCTGTTGATGCAAATTAAGTTCCTTTTGGGAAAATAAATATTTCAAAGACTTATGATCGGTGTAGAGAATAAATTTTTCTCCCAAAAGATAATGATGCCAAATACGAAGGGCGAAAACAATAGCCGTGTGTTCTAAATCATGAGTGACATATCTAGTTTCGGCTGGCTTCTATTGCCTAGAAGCATAAGCAATAACCCGTTCTCTTTGCATAAGAACGGTACCCAAACCAACGCGACTAGCATCGGTATAAACAACAAAATCTTGATTCCCCTTGGGAATAACAAGAATAGGAGCATCAGAAAGGAGTTCTTTTAATTTCTGAAAAGAAGCTTCACATTTGTCCGACCAAATGTATTCAATTCCCTTCTTTGTCAAGCTAGTAAGGGGCACAGAAATTCTGGAAAAGTCCGGGATAAAACGACGGTAATAACCCGCCAATCCGAGAAAACTACGGATTTCCGTCACACTCTCCGGTCTCCACCAATTTTGAATCGCTTCAATCTTTGAAGGATTCACGGAAATTCCGAATTCGGAAATAATATGACCAAGAAACTTCACACGAGATTGCCAAAAGTGGCATTTAGAAAATTTTGCTTTCAATTGATTGCTCCTAAGAGTTTCGAACACAACCTGAAGATGCTTTTCATGCTCCTCCTCGGTTTTAGAATACACAAGAATATCATCAATAAAGATGAGAACAAACTGATCGAGGAAGTCTTTGAAAACTCTATTCATAAGGTCAACGAAATAAGCCGGAGCATTCGTCAAACAAAATGGCATAACAAGCCACTCATAAGATCCATAACGAGTACGGAACGATGTCAAAGGAATGCTATCCTCTGCAATTTGAAGCTGATGGAACTGGTTGCTAAGTCTAATTGTGAAAAGACTCTAGCACCACTAAGTTGATCGAATAGATCATCAATCCGAGGTAAAGGATTTTTATTCTTGATAGTAAGATCATTAAGCTTGCGGTAGTCAATGCAAAGCCTAAGTGTACCATCAGATTTCTTCACAAAAATAGCCGAAGCTCCCCAAAGAGAGGAACTAGAGCGAATAAATTGCTTCGTCTCCAATTCGGAAAATCGTTTGCGCATTTTCGAGTTTTCTTTATTGGACATACGATAAGGAGGACGAGTAATAGGTTGAGCTCCAGGGATAAGATTAATTTTGAACTCAATTGCTCGCTTAGGTGGTAGTCCTAAAACGGGCTCAAATATGTCGGAAAATTCACGAACGACGTGAATACGAGAAATGATATCTTCCTCATCATCATTATCATCATCACGAGGATTTAAAGAATATAAGGATGCAGCCAAAGTGGAATCCGAATCTTTAAGAATAATTGAAATCTGCTCTACAGATTGCGGATGTCGGAGATAAATAGTCCGCTCAGGACATAGGATATGAGCTTCATAACGGTTAATCCAATCCATACCCAAAATCATTCCAAAGCCTAAATAACGCATGACATACAAATCGGCTAGGAAAGAAAAATCGTACAAAATAATCTCCACATCTTTACAAAGCAAACTAAGAGTTGCGGATCCACCAACCGGATTCGCAATTCTCAAAGAAGTCATTAAAGCAACAATACTTATAGAAAAAGTATCAACGAGTTCTTTTGAAATAAAAGAATGGGATGCACCCGTATCAAAAAGAACTCGAATAGGTTGATCATGAAATATAATAATGCCATCAAGTACAGAACGAGACATACCTTGACCACGAGATGTGTTGCCAGGGGCTTGAGCAACGTTTAACTTTCCCTCTTTCTTGCCCTGAAGTCTGGGGCAAACATGTATATAATGATCCGGGCTTTTACAATAGCGACAAGATTTGGGCTTTAAACACTTGTTCGCAAAATGGTCTTTAGAACCACAGTTGTAACATTGCCCACTACTAGGGGAAAAAGTCTTTGCAGCAGGAGTTGCTTGCTTACCCTTTTTGTTGGGATAGGGACCTTTGAATTTGTTTGGCCTCTTCTTGTTGTTGAAGTTTGGTTTAGCACTCACAACTTCAACATCACTCTCTTTATCTGCCTCTTCAAGTCGAAGAGCGATATCAACAAGTTGATCAAAAGAAACTTATAGCTTTAGAAGTAATGGCTTCTTGAGATTTTTATTCAAGCCATAGACGAATCTCTGATTTTTCTTCAATGGGGTATTGATGTATTCAACCCCGTATTTAGAGAGAGATTGGAAAGACGCGACATAGTCTGTCACGGAAGATTCACCTTGAACAAGGTCAATGAAACGGCGAGCCAAAGTCACCTTCTCAGCTTCTAGCACAAATTTTAGTTCGAAGCGTTCCTGGAATTTCTCCCAAGTAAGGTCCGCTTCATTTATTTCAGAAATCAGAAGCTCATACCAATCTAATGCTCTTTCTTGGATCATACTAGAGACCACCTGAACACGGTGAACATCAATAAGATTCATGCGAGAAAAGATTCGATCGCATGTTCTTAACCAAGCCTGGACCTCAATAATAGTTTCGGAACCTTTGAATGGTTTCCCACCCAAATTGATATAATCATTGCACAGACGTGCAAATCCAGACCTAGGGTGAGTAGACTCTGGATTAGATCCGGCTGCTTGAGCATTCCTCACTAGATCAAGAAGCTGCTGGGCAGACATAAATACTCCATCCTGGGGAGCAGCACTAGATGGTCCGGCTCTGGGACGGCTTGGTCTAACCATTTCTCTTCCTTAAGAAAGAAAGAAGAGGAAGAAGATTATTCACCAAATGAATATCAAACCTTCTTGATAGGTGAAGCAAGGAATCATAAAGGAAAATAGGATAGAACGGTACGAAGACCCGAATAATATCCTAAAGCACGACTCCTAAGATGGACTTAGGACGATGATCCTTGTTAAATTATTCTACATTGTTTCGAAGTTTGGCTCTGATACCAAGCTGTGACGCCCCACCTTTATGCCCACACTAGCTAAAAACAATACAGTGTAATGCTGTCAACTAGCACGGAGAATAAGGCTGTGGAGGAGTGACCCTCCATGTAATTTCTTTGTGCAAGCACCGATATGTCAGATAGTATAGCATGCATTTCATTTAAGGAGGAAATCCAACATACCGATACAAACTCAAAGCTACTACACAGTGGCTATATATAATCTTCGGAAACAAATATAGAAATAAACATAACATAAATCAGTCACAGACATCCATATCACAAAGGCGGAAAAAATTTATGAATATATAACACATGAAAGTGTACATCGGAGTAGTGGTCTGAAAGATCCACAATAACACAAAAGAATAGCAACATATGCTATACAAAAGAATACATCTATGAGTCGATATCTCAAATGTATACAACAAAAACTACTAATCTAAGTAGTTAGCCAAAAGTCAGAGTAATAGATCCCTGGGGAGAAGTCAAGCAGAAGCACCTGTAACATTTCGGTCTGACCCGAGTATTATTTCATAAGAAAATAATAAACGGATCAGTCTAGCTATAAATATCAGATGACATGATATAGAATAAGAGATATGGCATAAACGTATAATAACCATAATGACATACTACTATAAGTATGTAAATGATAATCAACAAGAGATTAATTAATATCACAAGAATCTTCTCAAAGATCCAAATCCACAAAAAGGTAATGACACACGAATTCACCAATGCACAAAGATTGATAAAACTTATCAATGAAAATCACGAATATCGGTGAAGCACAAATTCCAGAAATCAACACACAAAATCCAGAAATCACAAAAAGAGGGAGGCCTATCACAAAACGGGAGTATGAAAACTCACCAACACGTGTATCACAAAACGAGACGCTATCTCATGGTAGCTAACCATTAATTTTGAGCCGAGGCTCCACAAGAATGGCCCGAAGACCGTGGGGTGCCACCCCATATATGTGAGTCGAAACATCACACAAACGGGGTTTAGTCTCCCTCATAGACAAAGAGACATCGCACAATTGCTAGTCTAAATCACAAAAATGATCGTCATTGATAATAAAGAAGTGTCAATTACACTAAGCTAGTAAATATATGAGTTTAGCCTCATGTCCCATAACCACTTTCTTAACATAAATATTTACGAACAAACTGTAGATCTTCACTAGAAAATTGTCATAAGAGGTTCAATCGAACAAGCCCAAGACTTAACCGACGAAGCAAACGCAAACGTTTCATATCACTTGTTTTACTAAGTCGTTTAATTAGATTTCTCATACGAATGAGGTAAAGGTTTGTAGATACTAATAGATTGGAAAACGGTTTAAGAAAAGAGCTTTGTAATAAAATAGTGTTGAAGAGTTTTGATATTTACTACTAGTATTGAAACCTTTATATTTTTAAAGTGACGAATCACAAAAATGATTGTAGAAACAATCAGTCATAAAAATTCACATTCGAAGACGTGAATGAATCCAAGGAAATCAGCTCAAAATGCATCAAAGTGGAAGTTCCCCTGCGACATAACAAAATTCAACACAGGAATTAGGCGCGACCAAGATGGCACGACCTAACACGGCCGAGCTAAAGATGCAATGGAACGACCTATAGGTCAAGTGACCTAAGAAAGTGATGGCCGAGCGACCAAACCATTTAAGGCCGAACGACCTAATAAACTCACGACCTAACAAAGACAAGACTGGGAGACTTAACGGTGAACATGGGGTCTAGCGACCTAATAGATCGCGACCTAAGGGGTTGGCAAGGCCGAGCGACATAGCAAGGTGCGCGACCTAGAGATGTGCTCGTGCGACCTAACATGGTTAACGACCTAACTCGGTCGCGACCTAAGGTGTGCGACTTAACAGTAGAGGGCGACCTAATAAGGTAAGCATGCGGTCAGGATGGTGCAACCCAAGTGGTATGCGACCTAACGACTCAATGCCGAGCGACCTAACGAGGTAAGTAAGGCCGAGCGACCTAATGCATGAGACGACATGATGTGGCGTGACCTAACCTTAACGTCCTAAGGAAATGACGAACGACCTAAGGGCCACGACCCAAGTAGACAGGCCAAACGACCTAAGGTGCTACGACCTAATGGCGAACGACCTAAGGTTGTCAAACGAATTAAGGCCGGAAACGACCTATACGCTGTGCGACTTTTCAACGGCCGAATGACCTAAGGCGCAGAAAATGCAAAAGCACACGAAAATTGGAGTTTTTCACCAATTCAATCCAAACCATAAGCAAATGCATATGGAAAAGTGTTAGGAATTCATTCCCAATAATCAATGATAGCTATAGACAAGAATGTGAGATAAAAATCTCACCTTTTCACAATTTAAATGAAAATCAAGCTTGAAAGCAAAAGAAGAAGCAATCCCACTTCAATCTCAACACAAGAAGCTTGAATCAATGGCTTCTCTCTAGATTTGGAGTTGGATGATGGATTGCAAGACAACTTGAGCTTGGAATTTTAGTTTCCCATTCCACTCACCATTTTTGATGAAGCTTTAGTGTTAGGAAATTTATGAAGGAATGAAGAGAAGAGGGAGTGGAGATTGGGTCTAATAGGCTAAGTCCAAACTAAAGTCCAAAGCGAAAAAGTAGTGAAATTCCATCAACTCCAAACATATCAAAGTTTACACCTAAAAAGATTGCAAACGTCATTTCGAACTCAATGGAAGTGGTCTCGAGTCCTAATTTGACCGTTTGCAAAAAGTAGCTTTTCGGATTAAATTCCGACTAACGATAAAATATTTAAATATAAAATCGATAAATATGCGGGTTGTTACATATACTTACAACTTACATATATCCAATTATATTTAAAATAATTTAAAATTTATATTTGTTTATCAAAATAAAACTGCAGTGAAACTACTACAGTGGCCTTCCCACCGTGAAAAACGAAAATGAATATCGATGATGCGTGCACTCATCACTGAAATTATTTTCCAACGACAAAGAGGGGAGTACAGAACTTCTTCCTCTCCAAAGTTTCTTTAAAGCAGTTCTTTCAAATTATATTGAAATATTTATATCAGAAAATACTTATAAATAATATTATTTTATTCCAAAAATCCTTTGAAAGAAAATTTCAAAAATCCCGAAACTTAAGTTCTAAAATTTCCAATTTCATTATTTTATTTTCTTTCAATTTTGTTTCCAATCAATATTTATGAATTTCACTACCTAACAATCAATATATTATAACCAAATTTAACTTTTATAAATTTATTACTTTATATGCATAAAATATAATAGGCAAAATTATTTCATTCACCTATATTCAAACAAATATTATGCCGGTCTGTCATATTAAGTGTTTAGAAATCCCTATTGATGTCATAGCATCCCATGCACCAACCAGAATTTATAAATACAAAGCGGAACAAATTAACACAATATAATTTTATAATACTAACAAATACACTCTCTCATATATATATATATACACACACACTCAGCGACTCATCATAGGGTATTACTACCATATTAGTAAAGAGTCAGACCCCACAAAGCTAAGGTTTATCGCTAAACCAAAACTCGGATACCAGATGTAACATCCTGCCTTTTTCGTACGCTTTAAATCGATGATAAACCACACACGTCAGGCTCAAACCATACAAAAGGGCGGATTGTTATAGGGTAAATAAGAAAAGTAGAGAAAGAAATAAAACAAAATAGAATCTCACAGCGGAATGACAAAATATAATAATCAAATAACAGTTCATGAAGTTGTTTTACAAAACATTTGATTATACTTATACAACACATATCAGAATTATACATACCAGAGAATATTAAATAATGTAGTGGACAGTATGAATGCAGTGGAATAGTATAATAAATAATAGTAATGCAATCTCCGTCTTCGTCCTTCAAAAATAAGATCTTCAAACCCTGAAATGCTCAGACTGACCCGAGCGAATTGAAAATACAAAACACTCGAGTCAGAACTAAAGATCTTATGTAAGTTAAATCAATGGTAAGTATATGAGTGGAACACCATTAGAGATGTTTACGGGATTTGACATCTCCTATCCAGTGTCTAATGTGAGTGTAGTAACTTAAAAGATGCTCGGGATTCACATCTCCTAAGGATCCGTTAAACTATTTACTATGTAGTAATATTTCGCTATTACAATGATGTCTATAGTACAATAAACTTACTTTTAAATAGCATTAAGGGGTTACCCATATAGCCCTTACCACGTAATAGTCCCAATAGTCCATCCAGTATCATGGCTCCACCTGATCGGGAAGCTACCAGAGGATACCATACGGGCTACGGGAGAAAACCAAACTCATACAAGGCGTGATAGGGTAGGTGACAGGGCACACAAGGCAATGCCAGGGTAGATATACCAATTACGCATCCGGGCTGGTGGTAACGCGTAGCAGCTACTACCGTCCACCTCGAGCCGCACGCCCGAAATCAAAAATCAAAAGTGGCCACCGAATCAATCCAAAAGTCAGAGTATAATATCGAAGGAGTGTGTCCGATAAGAGGGGCTACCTCCTTGGCCCGAGAATCGCTCATGTTTTAGCCACCTTATGCCAACTCACGGGAGTCGGGTCCACTTATATACCTTAATAGAACGTCGCCGCCATCCTACTTCATTCTGGAATCTCCACTGCGTACACGCTTGTTAAAGTGGTTTTCGAAGTTGGCAGAAAGCATGACAACTTCCGATCCCGGTCTCTTTAACATCCAAACGTTATTATAACACCACGGTCACTTTCAAAATAGCTTATACTTTAAAACCAAAATATCATTGCCCCTTTTAAAGCCAAATCAATACGATATCATTTCATTTCAAATGTATCCTTTTCTAAAATCAAAACACTTTCAAAGTTCTAACATTTCGAAATCAAAACACTTAAATATAACACTTTCAAATTGTAATACTTTGAAACTCATAACTTTGAAACATAACTACACCACTTAAATGGTTTAAATATTAAATTACTTTATATAATAAAATAGCTTCTTCAATTTCACAAATCAATTCCAAATACAGAATTGAACCCCCAAATAAACCATTTCAATTTCCATATATTTCAAAGCTTTAAATATTCCACCATTTCAAACTAATTCTTTGATAATTTCATATATATCAAATCCAATTACTATTATTTAGATTTGAAATGTTTACTTAATAAATCCAATATCATTTAAGTAAAATTTTTAAACTTCAAATAACTGGATATTCTTTCAATTTATTTAACTTAATATATTCATTTAAATCAACTTGATATTCATTTAAATCACTTTAAACCAGAAAATCAAGTTATAAAAATCATACCCTTTAAAATCTCAATTTTATTTAAATTTCAAATCAAATTTTTTCGAGTATAATTCTTAAATAATTTAATTCAAATGAAATTTATCTTTATCTTCCAACCTTAATTTTATTTAAGCCATTATAAACTCTATATACAATATAATTTAAACACTTAACCATATTATATAAAGGAATCAAACTTTATTATTTACTTATTCTATATTTCAAAACAAATTTATACATAGCTAAAAATTAATAATAAAATAACATTTATATAACATCTAAAATCAATATTTATATAACCTGTATATTTCTTTATAAAACCCATAGAAATCATTTCAAAATAATTTTATATATAGGCCTCGGTGTCTGTATAACATTTTCTATCCTATGGTCGAGTGATATGGACATTTATCATTTCAATCCGTAATTTAAATTATAATTACAGTTGTATATCATTTCAAATCACAATCCCGAATGAAATAAAATCCATAACAACTTGCAGTTTATAACAATATAAAGTACAACATCCATTCATCCAATATCAACCACAAAACATTTATCACAATCATCACCCAATCCAGTCAACAACATCAATATAGAATAAATAATAAATAACAGGTATTTACTGGCAGTTTACGTTCAATAATAAATTAAATGACAATTTAACTGGCAGTTTATACACATTAATAAATTAAATAACAATTTATCCAAATAAACTGAGATGATGATTCAAATATGCCAAACGGTCATAAATAAATTTCTAATCACGTCATAAATTAATTTAACAAACATAAGAAGTTTTAGAAGTTGTGAGTGGGTTAAAACACTCACCTTTTGAATTTAAATTGAATTTAAATCCAATTTAAACCTAAAATTTGAAAAGTCTTAGAATTCGTCCAAACCAGCATCAAAATGTTCGGAAGTTTAATACGATCTCAGGGGAGAAAACCGCACGTGAAACAGACCTTGTATAAAAAGTTATTGCTATCAGAACATTTGAATTCAAATTTAAATAAAATAAAAAAATAAAACAAAACAACTCACGTTCAGGGCCACGTCACTTGCCCTCTTCATCACGCTACAGTGAGATTGTCGAACGCAACCCAAACACAACCCAAAACCGAGCCTTTGACCGCGCTTCCCCGCCACCATCGGCCGCCGTTGGCCACGGCGTGGCCACTAGAGGCTTCGCCTCACCGGTCCGCCCCATCCCCTAGGGCGCAATCGCCCCAAATCTCCAACCATCGTCGCCGATCACAAACCCTAAGTCGTAAATTCCGACCACTCCAGCCACCAATTGAGGCCGCGACCACCACCAAACGGTTCCCCACGTTGATCTCACCAAAACCCACTAAATAATTTCACATCTAGATGATGAAATCAGGAAACCCCAAATCGACATTAGGGTTTTGAAAATTCCAGGCTTTGACCGGGTTTTGCCATTGATTTGAGAATCGTTTGCAAAAAAAACACTAGGCACATATTTATATTGTCGAGATATTCGATATATAATTTTTCCGAATTTTTTTTTGAGGAATTTGAAATTTTGGATTTGAATTTGATTTGAAGTTGGATCTACAATTTGATTGTCTGCCATTGAGAAAAAGAGAAGCAACAGACATTTCTGTATGTATAGAAATGAGAAATATAAAGGCTGCTAGGGTTTATAACAGGGAATTTATAGATAAAGCAGAAAATAGAATAGATGGACACGATTTATTTACACGTTGAACGATAAAATGCCCGAAAAGCCCGTTTTGACTCCGGAACGAAAATGGGTCAACTCACATATCAAAATAGATATTTTAAAATATTTTAAAATCAATGGAATAGGTTTTAGGTCCAAATTCCATCGTATGAAGAAGTTATGCAAAAATCAAGTTATTTCCAATTGATTTCAATTTCATTAATTTCTAGACGTTTTGAGTCCGTAAGATCAAACGACAAGCCCGATCGCTACGAAACTTGAAATCCTACAATAATTCACCGTTACGGATCGGATGAAACTGGTTTTGTCAAAATCCGAGTCAGTGGCCAAAATGGCTATTTTCTAGTTAATCAAATAAATTAATATTAAATTAATTAATCACCTTCCAATTTAAATTTTAATAATTTACAACTTCTATCAGTTCTAATTCCTTAACCATTCACAAATAATTTAAACAAATTTAGCTGCCGATATAAAATTGATTAATTCCTCAATTTCAGTGTTTAATTTCAATTTCATTAAACTCAGAAATTATAAATTTAATTTCCAATAATTCCGTTTAATTTGCTTTTCATTTTATTATTCAATTAATTGTTGTCAGATAGATGAAATTAACATTGGATCATGATTTATTACCCTAATATTCTCAATTTTCATCTTAATTTCCCATTATCATAATATTTAGAATTTAGAATTTCATTTATTTACAATAAGTCCAATTACTACCATTTAAATTCAAATAAATTAATAAATCTCAATTTCCATTCTTCTTATTTAACCCATTATCATATTATGAACAAAATTAAGATTACTTTCAAATATTAACTTAATTTACATTAACATATTATTTAATTACATTTATTGTGATAAATTCCAATTTAATTTAACGGATTAAATATATATGTAACTTATAATAATTGTTGCCACTAACTCTTAATCACATTCTTATAAGTTTATCATTCCCAAACCAATGTTATAATTTCTTACTAAACATTGATTTTATTCAATTACCATTCAATATATATTAATTCAATATTCACGTTTGTTTTCTTATATTCGATTTATAGCCTAGTATAACATTTACATTAATTCCATTAATTGTAACCTCATTCAAATAGTTAATATTTAACTTAGATTAGCATTATTACAACTCATTTAAGTTACTATTTCATTAAAGAGTCACAGATTTTTTGTTTTTCCAATATTAGATAACAAGCATTTAATAAAATTAACAATTAAATTATCGAAAATTTTACGGGTCATTACAATATATATTCACTCAAAATAAAAATATTCGCAAATCAAAGAAGCAACATGAAAAAACTGCATTCAACCGGCTGACTTGCAATATCCAGACAGTTAAATTATACCATTTTTGCACTATTTCTTTACTGTTTGGATTTTCAATCGATTCAGCTGGCTGAAACGTTTAGTTCAGACAACTGAATCTTCATAACAGCTAGTTTTTCAAGAGACGCTTCATTTTAATGAACAGAAACAACTCTTGATTCAAGATTTGCTTCCATACCATTTCATGGCTATCTTTCATGAGCGAATACAACTTTTAATCTCTATAAATAGCCATGAATTCCATTGTTTTGATAATTAACTCTTATTCTTATTTCTAGCCCATCTTGCTATTTGAACTCTAAGCATTCAATACTTATAAACATCATTCTGATCATTTGTTCATTCAAGAATACTTCATTGATGATCTAATAAACTTCATGTCTTCATGAATTACGCGATATACCATAAAGGAGAAGATTATAGGAAGAGTGTACTCTAAAGACTTATCCGTGCTATTAAAAGTGCACATTCAGTCGGATATTTTCTATATTATTGAAGTCCTATTTGGTTACTCAAGTGGTTGAAGTCCTATCTAGTTGCTTATGTGGTTGAAGTCCTGTTCGGTTGCTCAAACGGTGTAATACATGTTCCTCCGGTTAAGTGAGTGTTGATAGATAAATTCCAGAAGGAATCTGAGACTGGACGTAGAACGGGAATTTTGAACCAGTATAAAAATCTCTAGTGTCATTTACTTTCCGATTTACAAATTTTAGTAAAAGATAATAATGGATTGGTTAGTACAAACGATAAGATCTCAAAGCTTAATTTTATTATTTTAGAAACGATGAAAACCATCGAACTTGAAAATGAAAATTTGAAAAATGAGAAATTAAATTTAGAAAATCAACATGGTGTTTTGAAAAATACTTTTATAACTCTTAATATTTTCTAAATGAACAAAACAACTTATTTAAAAAAAAGAAAGAAAAATTTTCAAAAGAAATTTTCGATTTGAAAAGACAAAATGATTTATTACAATCCACATTAGACAATTCAGAATTTCGAAATTTTCTTCTTAAAAATGAGAACTGTACATTAAAAAAATGAGAATTCTAAATTAAATAAGAGATTGATATTTTAAAAATAGTAATATTTCTTTTGAAAATAATAATTGTGACTTTAAAGCTAATTTTGAAAAACCTAAAAATGATGTCACAAAATTTAATAAAGGTCAAAATAATTTAAACATGATTTTATTTAGTTGTAGATCTTTACATGATAAAAGTGAGTTAGGATGTAATAAAACTAATTGTAGAGATGGTACTAGGTACGCTTTCATGTATTGTAGAATTGTTAATGCTAGTACTATATTTTGAGTGAAATCTAAGTCCAATTTTTATAGAAATTCATGTACTTCTGTGACCAATAATATTTATAATATCTTTAGAAGTACAAAATCCTTAACAGGAAATACAAACAAAAATTATCTAAGTTTTTGGGTTCCTGTTAATTGGAAAAAAAGAAAAGTACATTGATGATTATTTTGACACGGTGATTAGTAATAAAATTTTATTCTCAAAGGTTCAACCAAACATACTTGGATATGGATACCTTTGATCTAATCCATTGGACCCTAATATAGGAAATGGGTACCAAAATATAAAATTTATTTTTTGATGGTACCCAAGAAAGACAAAAGAATAAGATGGATTCTGAATAGCAAATGTTCCACACATATGATGGAGAACGAGCATTTATGCATAATGGAACTGCAACTAATTTGGTGTATCTAACTCACTTTTTTTGTATATAATTATTTGGGGTTGGTATTATTAAAGTATTACTTTTCAAAAATATTTTTATTTTCCACGATTTTTTTTACAATGGAAAATGTTTTAAATATTTCTAGCATTCC
This sequence comes from Allium cepa, assembly GCA_030765085.1. NCBI lineage: Eukaryota > Viridiplantae > Streptophyta > Magnoliopsida > Asparagales > Amaryllidaceae > Allium > Allium cepa. The sequence goes on from CM060938.1 coordinate 564,388,510, forward strand.
TGAAAGCAACGTCTTATAAAAGAGTATCAAATTTCTTTTCTTACTGTGTGATACATTAATATTACTTGTCTACAATATTGTTGTATTTTGATGTGATCCGAAGAAAGCTTTTCCCTACATAGTTTTTATATATTTCTCATACAGATATCTATTAAGTTTTCCTTTTTGTCGATGACAAAGGAGGAGAAAAAGGTACATCATACCGATAGAGGGAGTATTAAAACAGGGGGTACAAGTCTATTTTTATTTATATAATTTACATAGTTGTCATCATCAAAAAGGAGGAGAATGTTAGAACCTCAAACTTTGGTGTTTTGATTGTGACAACTATATAAGTAAATATTACATGAACTAACCAAGCATGCAGGAGAAGATATTCAAAAACATATGAAGAGAAGATTCAGATTCCATAGTGTTACTACAATGTTTTTTGTTAGGCATAGAGTTTGAGTTTAGATGTCGATAGATGTTAAAATCTCTCCAAAGTGATACATATATGCACTCAAAATAAAAATATTGGCAAATCAAAGAAGCTACATGAAAACACTGCATTCAACCGGATGAATGACCCTTGTCAGCCAACTGAATGCCGTGCATTTTCAAAAACTAAAAAGAACATTCAATTGACTGACTTGGAATATTCAAATGGCTGAATTATACCATATTTATTTGCTGTTTTGATTTTCAATCGATTCAGCTGGCTGAAACGTTTAGTTCAGACGGCTGAATCTTCATAACGGCTAGTTTTTCAAGAGACACTTCATTTTAGTGAACAGAAACAACTCTTGATTCAAAAGTTGCTTCCATACTTTTTCATGAATGAATACAACTGTTAATTTCTATAAATAGCCATGAATTCCATTTTTTTGATAATTAATTCTTATTCTTATTTCTAATCTATCTTGCTATTTGAACTCTAAACATTCAGTACTTATAAACTTCATTCTGATCATTTGTTCATTCAAGAATATTTCATCGGTGATCTAATAAAATTCATATCTTCACGAATTATACGATATACCACAAATGAGAAGATCATAGGAAGAGTGTACTCTAAAGACTTATCTGTGCTATTAAAAGAGCACATACAATCAGATAATTTTTTATCCTATTAAAGTCTTGTTCGGTTGCTTAAGCGGTTGAAGTCCTATTCTGTTGCTTAGGCGGTTGAAGTCTTGTTCAGCTGCTCAAGCGGTGTAATACATGTTCCCCTGGGTTAAGTGAGCGTTAATAGTTAGATTCCAGAAAGAGTCTAGAACTAGACGTAGAACCGAAAGTTTGAACCAGTATAAAAATCTTTGGTGTAATTACTTTATTACTTTACTTTTACATTTACATTCTGCATAAGTAGATAGTTTATTTAATGTTCCATGTTGCACGATCCCTGTTTACTTTCACTTTGTTTTTATTGTGCAATCCGGGGCAACTTACAATATAATATTCAAGTCTTTTACAAAAATGAAAAACTCCCTTCGGAGCTTCCCTTAACCGAGATCTTGACTTGCCCTATCTTCACCATATTTGAGTCTACTCTTACTTCTTCCCCTTTAGCAAGAAGGCCTTTAGAATTATTCTCGATGATCATGTTTGCTAACCTTCCCTTCAACATCTCGTATGCTAATTTGTTTCGCATCCTCCAAGCAAATAGAAGAGCGTCCATAAATCATAGAGTTAACAAAATGTTATACTTCACGGGCAAAAAACATAAAAGAATGACAGCCTACGCTTCATCCTCAATTTTTACTTTAGCTGCCCGAAGATTCATAACAAGTGTGTATATGGCATCAACGTAAGCTAATACATCGGTTCTAAGCTACACCTTGAACGAATAAAGTTGTTGTAGGATGATGCGGTTGGTGAAAGACTTGTCATAAAACTTTGTCCAAAGAGCATCTCATCATTTCTTAGCAGTTTTCACATGAGAAAAATCTTTAGAGACTTCATCAAAAAGGCTAAATTGGATGGTGAAAAAAGCATCCTCCTCTAGTTCCTCAATCTCTTTAGGCAATTTCTTCGGTTTCCCTAGATCTAAGACAACTTTAAAAGTCCTCTATTTCTTCAATGCTGCTTCTATCTTCATCTTCCATGTGCCAGATCTCCCTTTCTATCAAATCTAACGACTCCATAATTTGTAGATTTTCCATCAATGCTACTCTTTGTAGAATTGGACATGGCTGAAATAATTTTCAAACAGAACAACAAGCTTTGATACTAAACTTTAGCGCAAAATCAAACTTCTGGATAGCGGAAGCAGGACACCTAATAATCTACTATGTGGATAATCTCAACAATTCCAATCCAACAAAGAGAATAAAAAAAATCAAAGGACACAAATTATAAACAAAGAAAGAAATGAAAGAACACATCGATATAACGAGGTTCGGCTATGCCTACGTCCTCGGACACAACAATTTTTATTATTTCTTCACTTCAAGAGGAATTACAATAATATGAGAAGAATATACATTACTCAATACATTTCACTCACCTTAAAATAGATAGGAAAATAAGGATCTTATTGAAGAAATTTTGTGGAGAACTCTCTTATCACAAAAAATGAACAAATGTCTTCATATATATATATATGTGTGTGTGTGTGTGTGTGTGTGTGTGCGCGCGCGCGCGCGTGCGTGCGTGTGTACGTGTGAGGATGGAGACTGACTTGAAGATAAGATTGAAATCTTTTCAAACTTACTTGATATTATTTCAACACAAATTAAGCGGCTCGATAATCCACCTTTGACAAATATTAATCACTAATTTGAGTACCGCAGAATCAAAGAATAACAAATATTATTCATAAACAAAGACAAAAGCAAAAAATAATAATTGAAATATACAATCAGCTTATAACATAACCTAATTACGTATCAATAACAAATTTAAAAAATCTCACCTAAAAAATATATATCTAACCACCAAAATACAAACTAAAATCCTTGCAGCTTATACAAAGTCAATATATGAAAATAAAAAAGTCGATCTAATGAAAACGAGGTTTCAAGTTTGCGTGAAAGTTGTAAAAAATGGAAAATAATAATATTAACAATGAAAGTGTGAGTTTGTGAAAGTTGAATGAGAACAAAGGGAAAAATACAAGTTGTGTAAAGGACATCGTGGAAAGTCAAAAGGTTACACATCCTTGAGTCTTATGAAAACGGTAACAAAGGCATGAAAATAAAATTATATGAATGAATCCATCCTTAAAAACTTAATTATTAAAACCTATTCGTAGAAACTAGTGTCGCTCCACTTATTGTTACTAAAACCTAATGGCAAATTGCATCTAGACAATTTCTTTTGCTGATTTAGCCCCCTTTTTCTAAAACAAAACTGTACTTATTAGATTTACATACCTATTTACTTTCTTTCTCTTATTTATTCTTAAAATCTTATAACCATTAAACTTTCTTACTCCAATTTCAAGCTAAAATCTCAAATATTTGGATCGAATTGATGGATCTTGACAATTATAGAATTGACATAAATCAAACCGAAAATTTTAGAATTTAACTTTTTGTTTGAATTTTTTTAAGTTGAAATTGCTCAGGTCCTAGAAGATCGATGAGAGACTTAGTAAATCATGCATCAATAATGTGTGGCTGTACACCAACCATGCATGATCAATGGGAGGCCGGATTTTTTACCTTACGCTACCATCATGGGGTAGAGTACACATCCACATACACCGACTATGTGTTGAACAAATAATCACTCAAAAAAAATTGATAGAGTAGGTTTTAGAACGGTGATTCTTTTCGTCGAACAATTTTTTACGAATTAAGGATATTTAAAAAAATAAAATTAATAATTGTTAACGCTAAAATTTGAACGCTAACACCCCGGTGTGTGAAGTGTAGTTGTGAAAGCACCACCCGATAACTCGGGAACAGATTATAAGCAGATAATAGCAGAAAATCAGTAAACAACATCAATTTTATAGTGGTTCGGCTTGAGGGTATAGCCTACGTCCACTTTAAGTATTTTTACTGATGATCTCGTTACAAGCTGATACAATTCTTCCCAAGTACAATACACTTTGAATTACAAGACACTTTGAACGAGTAGCTCAAACTTCAATGGAGATGAGAGTCTTCAAATCCATGTTGGATGTATGTGATCTCTTCTTGAAGTTGTTTGTAGCGTTCTTCGTGTCTTGAGAGCTTCGAGTGTTGGATTGGTTTGGAATGCAGCAGAGTATCGGCGCTTGAAGAGAATGAGCCAAAAGTCCTCTTTCTGTTGGAGTTATGGGCGTATTTATAGGCATCTTCGGAGTTAGGTCGTAACTCGTATACGACTCACGATGAGTCGTAACTCGTGTACGACTCATGATGAGTCGTAACTCGTATACGACTCATGGTAGGTCGCGGCTGATTTACTGGGTTCATGGCTTGGCCCAGAGTTATGCACCCATCTGAATGAATGATACAAGTTCTAAGTCGTTCACGAGTTAACCAAATGCAGTTTCCTTTATGCTAGCATGAGTCGTACACGACTCATCATAGGTTGTAAGTCGTCAGCGATTCTTCTTACTACAGCGTGGTGTTGAACTTGTCTTCAAGTCTTAGGTCGTGAACAACTTATCTTTTGAGCCGTAGACTTCCTGTCGCGCCATCTTCTAACTCGTAAGATTGTTATCTCGTAGACTCTTTAACTCGTGGAGGCCTTAAGCCGTAGATCCTTATCTCGTAGACCTTTTAACTCGTAGAGTCTTTAACTCGTAGTGGCCTTAACTCGTAGATCTTTTAACTCGTAGAGTCTTTAACTCGTAGATCCTTAACTCGTAGGTCGTTCAGCCCTTGAATTGTTAGGTCGTGAAGACCTTGAGTCGCACAGTTCTTGAGTCGTTGATCCACTGAGTCAGCCTGTCTCATGAACCGTTAACCCTCTTGAGTCGTTCCATTCCTCTAAGTCGCCTTGAACCTTAACTCGTTAAGTCGTGGCACTTCTTAGGTCGTCCAATCCTTGAGTCGTTAAGCTTATTGAGTCGTTAACCTTATTAAGTCGGCAACCTTGTTAAGTCGGCAACCTTATTAAGTCGACAACCTTATTAAGTCGGTAATTCGTGCCACTTGTTAGCTCGTTAACCCGCTTCATCAGTTAGGTCGTTGACTTCGAGTAGAAGATAGGTCGCTCCATTCTCTAAGTCGTATACCGTTTTGGACGGGGCGCTGCCCCGCACCCCGCCGGAGGCGCTGCCCCCTGGACCCCTGCGACCTGACCGGGCAGGTCGATCACCGTAGCGGTGGCGTTGCCCCCGCACCCCCACCTTGGGGGGTTGGCACCCCCCTGGACCCCCCCTCCGTAGGGGATCTTATCTGAAAAGCCATTCAACAGAACTTGCTTTGTTGGGATGCTGAGTTGACTATTCTTCGAGACGAACTATCATTGGTTTCTTGGTCGATTTTTGATATCACGGCCATGCTGAAAAAGTGGAGTTAACAATAATATAATGATTAAACTTAGTAAAAACAAATGAGTGGTTTTTGTTTTGTTTTGTGGCGTACTAATTTATGTGCTTAAATGGAATTGGTCGAACCCAATTTCCACATAGGTATCGTTTGTCCAAAATGTTGAATGCTGATTGCTGAATGTTGATTGATGAATATCTAAAATACTGTTTGTTTGTATTCTGATTAGAAATTTGTTTTGTGAACATAAATAACTACTTTGACAATATTACCCTTCAAAATTAAAAATGAATTATTCATCGATATAACTGCAATACAAAACACACTTAATCATCTTATCTCATGTCTTATATTTTATAGAAAAACTAGAAAACAATAAACGCTCACGTACTTAAGTACTATCAAATTTACATAACACGTAAAAATAGAAATTTGACGACGTACGTATATTTTATAAAAGTTTGGTCAAGAATAAATGTTTTCAGCTTATTAGTATGTGTTCAATGCGTCGGAATAAGTTATTGTAAAAACATCATACGATTTTGTCCAACTTATTTTGTTTAAGTTTTCATTTGTTTTAAGATAAATCGGTATTGTTCCGCTTGTCGAAATTATTTATTTAATAATTTTCACACCTACATTATATATTTTCATTTATTTATTTTTTCATTTCTTATTTACCAATTTATAAACCATCATATTTTAACTTCAAATAGTATGCAAACGTTGCGGTATGTTGCGATTAAATTTTTTTCGTTACTATTTTTTAGTATATTCGTATTTAGTGTTTGGAAACTACAGTGTAAAATTAAAATTAAAACAGAACAAAAGAATTCACTTTAACATAGAAGGAGATGGAACAAATTGATATTATGTTTGAAATTTTCTGATTGTTTCATATGCTTATTATGATGCATATGAGTATAATTTAAAAATGCAGTGTACTTGCAACAAACGCTAAAAATTCGCTTATTCAATTAACTAAAGAAAAGAGAACAGAAGTACTTATTTGAAAGAGAAAAAAAGCGTTACGAGTCACCAGCGTATTTTTTTATGCTACGGTTCGTGGACAACTGCCGGATTCATCAGGGGACACCCGATTGTTTGTGAGTGGCCGCAAACACCAAACACAAAACTGGCTGGTGATGGCAATCGACATCAGTTATTTGATAAACCATTCACCCTTTTTGTTCAAAACAAACAGCTCAACTACGCCAAAAAGTTAAAAAACGACCAGCAGACAATGGATCCAGTGGTCGCCTCTCCTTTTTACTCTTCTTCTTCAACAGTTCTCCTCAAAACCCTAGTAGATTTTCACAAGATTAGAGCTTCCTTTTGCTCCTTTTCTATCTCGTCGAACCCAAACTCAAAATCCCTATCCTTCTTCTCACAGCACGTTCCTCGCCAAACGTCTTTAATCCAGTCATCACGAAGCGACAACAATGGTGTTCCGGTAGCCGTCTCTGAAGGTTAATTTCATAGTTTAAGTTTCCGAATAGATCTTATATAACGTTTACTTTTTTTCCCCTTCAAATTTTTGTTTACATGTGTTATTTTGGGTTTCTTTGGAGTTAAATTTATATCATGAACATTTGAATGCTCTAAATATTTCGTGGTTATTTGTGGAATTTAGAAACTTTGAGAATTGGAGAGGTTAAAAGAATCACGAAGGAGACGAACGTCTATGTAAAGATTGATTTGGATGGTACTGGAATATGTGACTGCAGTACCGGGATTCCATTTTTGGATCACATGTTAGATGTAAGAACCCCATCACATATATTTCATTAATAATATGTTCGTTAACCAAATGATTTGATGGTAACTTTTATGATTACATGGAGCATGCAAAGAGCTTGAGCGATATGTCATACGCCAAATGAATATTTGCACTCTAACAATAACCAATGGTTAATTTAGACATGATATGCGGTTGTGAATTAAATCAACTACATCGAATTAGATTTATGTGTAACTATTGGTATTTTAGGTAACAAAACCTTTTCTTTATAGGGGTGTAATCATTGTTTCATTAGAATTTGCACCACTTTCCATTGAAATACCAAAAAGGAAGAAAACTTCGATAAAACATGTCTAAAGTTTGTGTTTTGATGAATAATACTGTATATAGAAAAAAACTTGGTAGATTATACCTGAAGTTTAGTGTGGCTCATGTCCATGCATTTCTCTTATCCAAGGTCAATGATAACTCCATATTGAAGTCATTAAAAATACCAGTAATGAACTTTCTTTATCGTCTTAGTGCAATTAAATGTTTTGTTCGAGAAAACATGAAGCAATCATCTAATGTATAGTATTTGCATTGCAGCAATTATCGTCACATGGCCTGTTTGATCTGTGTGTGAAGGCCACGGGTGATATCCACATCGATGATCATCATACAAATGAGGACGTTGCTCTTGCAATCGGAACGGTGATTACCTTTTTCCTCATCATCATCTTTCTTTTTTTTCTTGATCGAAATGAAAACTCTGTTTCATATCGTTTCTTTTATATAATATATATTTTGACAATATTTTTGTACTTTGCACTTTTTGTTGCTTGCAGGCACTGCAGCAAGCACTTGGAGATAGGAAAGGGATTCATAGATTTGGTAACCTTACAGCACCGCTTGATGAAGCTGCTGTGGAAGTTGTGTTGGTATAACCTACATCTTAAATTAGCATATATAATACTCACATAAATGGAGATACGCCCTTATGGGTTCAACATTGAATATATCTAGATGAAGAAAAGTGGGAGAGTGAAAGAGCACTGTTTTAGCTAAACATTAACAGCAATACACTGCTTATTATGTAAAAATACATATCATGGTCCAAAAATATATTAATTTTATAGATTAGCATATCCTTTAGAAATCACTATAAGAAATCTAAAAAGTTCCATCCACGACTTGGAAACATGACGACAATTTTAGTTTAAAAGAGTGAAGATGTTATTTAAAACCTGGAGTCTATTTTAGTTATTAATTTTGGTACACTTGCCATCTTTGTCTTTGTCTCTAATCCTCCAGGACTACTATTTAAATATGGGTAGTACAATTGATTCCAGCTTAAATTAGTTTAATTGTATTACACACCTTCATACAACGGAAGGCATAAAAATACAGAAGAAGAATCTTCTATGTCTATAATCCCATTGTACAATCATTTTGCTGGACTGTTTCATTCCATATTACAGATATGCATGAAATTAAAGATGAAGTAAAAAGTTACTCTAATGTAACAGAGTTGTTTATTTATTTTATTTTATTTAACATAAAAGTATTGCAATGTGCATATAGATTGCAAGCTTGGTTGATAATATAATTCGACATATAATAAAGTTATGGTTATGAATTTTTGGTATTCAGGATTTGTTGAATTTATTTGTGTACTCTTACGTTGTTGAATTTTCACCCAATTACCATGACCAATACACTATTTAAGAAAGTGCCAAATAAAACCTGCCTTCTTTTACGATTTGATTCAGGATTTGTCTGGTCGTCCTCATTTGAGCTATGACTTGTTTATCCCAACTGAAAGAGTTGGTACATATGACACACAGGTAAATTGCTAATTAGACTTCATACTGTCTTTAACTATTTTCTGTTACCTCGACAATACATACATGATTTATCTAAGTTTATAATTGGCACTTCAATTCTTAATTGACACACCAATAACTACCTTTCTCCCACTGCACACCTGCTGGATTGCAGCATAGCTTTCCTTATTTTTTTCGCACTACACACATATTGGTTGTTTTTCCTTCCAAGTTACATGAATAAAGCATACCGCAAGAAAACTAGACAGAATATTTCTATCTCAACAGCAATATAGGAATGTATCTCAGATAAACTGTTTGTGACCAAACACATCATAGTGCAATTTAAAATTAAATATAGAAATAGGGCATGTATCAAGCTTAAAAATGTATCAGGGTTTGTATCAAAATTGGACTGTCAGTTTTTTTTGTAGCAATAAGCTGCAGTAAGATAATATTTTTTTTTGCTTAACTTGTTTAGCTGGTAGAACATTTCTTTCAGTCTCTGGTTAACAATTCTGGCATGACGCTTCACATTTCCCAGGTATGTCATTCATATATCAGAGTTACAGTTTACTCCTGTTTAAATAAATTGGAGCAAACAACCTTTTATTGTTATAAAAGATTATAACACATTGACCTTTTTAGTTGGTTATGCTCTATCACCTATATATGTTGAAATGTTCGAACATCGTGCAATTAGATTATCTACTTCTGAAAATACAGACATTGTATGTAGTTATTTTTCCTTGCTTATTTTTTAGCATGTCCATACTCTTAAAAATGCTATTTCTTTGTTAAAAACCTAATCTTAATGCCTCTAGGAATGTTTAAGATGCTTTAACCTGCTTTATTCTAGTCACTTATGGTCCGCAAATGTAGCTTTAAATACCACTCAACCTAAAGGTCTTCCTTTGAATTTTTTAGGTTTAATATAAATTTTTGCAACTTCCGTTTATCAATCATGGTCCGTGGTTGGTCTATGATCCTTGGATGTTAAAGACATCCTTGGGATGAAAACCGTTTCATTAAAATGGTCAATGGTTGGTCTATCGATCATGGTCTATGGTTGGTCTATTGATCAAAGGGATCATGGTCTATGGTCGGTCTATTGATCAATCATGGTCTATGGTTAATACTATAGCTATTTTACCTTTAAAAATCATTTGAGTCATTGAAATGATATCGAAAAACCGTTTCATAAAACATCTCAAAATCCTCACAATACTATTAAAAACGAATTTACAGACATTTAGGAATTTAAGTGGAAGTGTTGCTCGTCACACTCGCTTAATTATCTCTCGGATGCTCTCTTTATTGAAGGAAAATAGTGCTTCTAATACCACTTTGCAAAAATATTATTTTCCTCTTTTATTTTCCTTAAAGAGAAGTCATTAGAGAGGTGGAATGAACATAAATTTTTTGTGTTATGAGAAATGAAGGGATAGCAGGGTTTTGACCAAATTTTTTTGTGGATTTGGGCCTAAAATGGTTGTAACCCATTGGACCTTAATAATTTCATACTCGTTTATTCAAAAAGACCTCGTATATACATTTTCTCACCAATTTCTAATCTTTCTCTTTTTGATTAACCCTTTACTATTTAGTTAAATATATATTTTTACGTGCTTTATCACACTTAATAAATTTTCAATTTAGTTGATTACCTTTATTTTTCCCATAAAATTGCCCATCTTTAATAATTGTTGTAATACCTTTGGTGTCACACTTTTTTGGTGTCAGCGTGAACTACAAAAACGCTCTCCACAGATATTATCAAATCTTAGTATCATTTAAAAATAAGATCTAATAATTAAACTTTTTTTACAAATTCAAAATGTCATACAAATATTACCAAATTTTAATATCACTTAAAAATAGAATCTAATAAAGACATTTCCTTACTCAAAACGTCCCTCAACAAATATTACCAAATCTTATTATCGTTTAAAAATACGTTCTAACAAATAAACTTCATTTACAAATTCGTTCTTTATTAATTAATAATAGAAATAAAAATATTAGTTAACAAAAAGTTGGATGTTCCAACTTAAAATAAAAATTCAAACAAACTACAAATGATTTCAATGCAAAAATATGGCTAATTATTTGTGCAAATTATTTCTCTTGAATGTATTAAATATATATAATTTGTAAAAAAAAACAATTCACGTGCGTGCCATAACGCTCGTATAAATAATTAGTGTAGAAAATTAACTTATTAACACTTGAGCACATCCACTACAATTACTAATTTTTTCTCTAGTTTGCGGAAATATTCTTTTGACTATGTCATCGGTACGTTATCAAATGTGATGGTATATATTATAGTAATATATACACGTGTGCGCACGCGTGTGGGTGTGTTAACAAGATACACCGGTGAATGCTAATTGGTAAATGGACTTTAAGTTGGTTGAATGTATTTGTCAAATTAAGCCAATTATTCTTTTGAGAGGACCTGTTACAATTTTCAAATTACAATCAATTTCCTTTTTCAAACCCCTCTACAAGGGAATGAGTTTTTCGAGCCACATATGGTTTTGATTGTTTTCTATGTAAAATCATTAAATTTTGTGTATTTTTGGTAGAAGTTTACATCATATAAGAAACTGATCAGAAATTCAAGTATGCTACAATTTGCGAGGAAAGTCAAAAACAACGTATTACAAAATCAAGGTTACAATTAAATTTTAGAGAAGTTCTATATCAATTTAAAAGAAATGTACTCCGCTTTTAGCATTTTTTGACGCAAATTCTTCAATTATCTTGTTATAATCAACTTTCTCCAAAAACATGCTTTTAGTTGAGATCATTGCTAGTCCATTTACATTGAACAAAACTTTTCGCTAGAAGCTCATCAATCAACTTGCCTATTTCACTCATCATGCCCCTTGGGGTCCTGTAAAAGTCGAGATATTTCGACATATGCGGATGTTTATTGATAAAATGTTTGGAGTTGTTTGAATGCGACCTGCATAACAAATTCTATATTGCCATCGATTTTTTTTTCCAATCATGTTAGTTAGCACTACACCTACACGAGAATAAGTTGCTTCAGCCACACATTCCCTTTAATATACAATATATTAAATATTTCATATCCTATTTGAGGTTTATATTCTATAAAAAATTACTTGAAATATCGAGTATGCTACATATATTCAAAGAAAATATAAAGTCAAAGATAACTTCTGTTAAAATTTCCATAGCAAGTTAAAAGCAGTCTTGTTCAAGCATTTTCCGAAGTGAATTCTTCGATTATTTTGTTTAATCAATTTCTGCCAAAACATACTTACAGTTAAGATCATCATTGATCCACTTAATTGCGCTTATGACATGATTGGTTGAAGCCAGTCTTTTAAATTCAATCTTGTTCATCTTTCCTCGTGATTTGTGAAATTCTTATTTTTGTATTGGCAGAGACAAAATAACAATTCTCAATTATATCTCTTTTAACATTCAACTTGTCATGTATGTATGTTTGTGTATATATATTAAATCAACATTGATTTTAAAGAACTTTTCTCCTACGAAGCAACTGTTATCTGCATATTTAGGGTCTTCAATCTTGTTCATCTTTCCTCAAGATTTGTCGTTTTGGAAGAGACAAAATAACAACCCTCAATTATATCTCTGTTAACGTTCAACTTTTCATGATATTAAAATCTCAATCAAATTGGAAAACATTTTATTTCTAGATCTCAGTCATAGTGTGCGTGTAACACTAAATTATTCAATCCAATTAAAATTCAATAACTCTCAAACTCTATTTTTTTTCTACTTTTTATCCGACTGAGCCACAAGAAAAAGCTTCATTTTGATTTATCTCAATATTTGAAGTAGAGACAGCTTCCAACTATTAGTGTGATCTGAGCAGACAGGGACTGAAACTCATTGGATGTGTTGAGTCTTTATATGAAAAGATTAGGACAATATGAAACAAAGTATCCTCCATTTTCGTTGAATTCTCAGATAGTATTTGTTGCAGAGGAGCATTGAATTCATTGTTTTGCCGTATCTTCGTTAAATGATGAAACAAACAAAGCTCAGTGGATTTGTAACATGTCGATCCTCCAAAACTCAATGCAGTTCTTGGTTTGATTGATGAGAATGAGAATTTAAGGGTCCGTTTGGTCTGAAATGTGAGTTTTGTATTTTACGTTTGCAATATGTATTTCGAAAAGCATAAGAGGATGAAAAAAGGACAATTTGAAAAATGATTTTAGCATATAAAATTGAAAATGTCAAAACTAAAACTACCTTTTCTCCCTTCATCTTCTACCATTTATTATTATAGTTAGAATTTTTTTTCACTCCTCCACTCTCTTGTCATTCGAAATACATATTTAAGACACAAATCTTGAATTTCATGCCAAACATGCCCCAAGTCTTTCTTGATGCATATTACATCATTCAAACACAAATTTCGAATAAGATAACAGAAGGCAGAAAGCTGATCGATGATAGAGAAAAAAGCCATTGCTTTGCTCCCTCTCTTTTATTTTTAAGGGAATAAAACTTCTCTTTCTAGTGCAATAAATCCATTTCTATACAAGTCATGCATATTACATTTTTCGAACACAAATTTCGAATAAGATAACAGAAGGCAGAAAGCTGATAGATGATAGAGAAAAAAAGCCATTGCTTTGCTCCCTCTCTTCTATTTTCAAGGGAAAAAAACTTCTCTTTCTAGTGCAATAAACCCATTTCTATACAAGTTGCTCATGTAACAGTTTAATTTTTCAATAGCAACTGCTGTAAATTTTTATTAAAAATGTTAACGTTGGTCTCATAGGTTACTTTTTTGAGATCGTTTAGTGTCATTTTGAGTTGTAGATCCAAGATACAATTATCTCGTTTGAGACCTCTCTTGATACAAGGTATTATGAGTTAAAATTCTCAGACTAGACGTGATCGAAATCTAATATTTGAAACCTTGGTATGATCAATAAAATTCGATAAACAACACATACATGCACGTTAAAGCTACCATCACTTCCATGAATAAAATACAATAAAGTAAAGACTACCAGTCTATCTAGTTATTTTCTTGGACAAAGTTGTTTGTAAAACTTGTAAATCTAGAAAGAAATATTTTCTATGTACATTACATTGTCAGCTGTGTTTTACACTGTTTCTAAATTAATGCGACGTTCCTTCCATTTTGTAATTAAGAATCATGCTTTTCTTGAATAATTTAATATGCTAAATTCAATTAAACATGAAAGCAGAAACAAAATAAAATTAGTTTTTAGTCTGCATTATACCAATATACTAGAAGGATTAGTGAATGAACCTATTGGATAAACATTTATACGGTAAAAATAAAATAAAAAACCCTTTAAATATACTATAACTGATTTCTAATCAAAATCTTATCCTAGACAAACCATGCGAGTGAAAAAAATAAACTCAAACACAACTTGCACCAGAAGAAACTACCTTCACAGATCTCAATATAGAAGGAAAATAAAATTAAATAAAAAACTCTACGACGCAACATTTTCCGTAGGACCATAATCATGAAACTGTATTAAAAATGAAGAGATAATTTTTTTCCTAAGCGTAGGGATTGAAAAGAGAATCAGGAATGGAAGCATCACCATGTCAGAGGCGCACGAATTGGAGCACAAGAGTGAGGCAGCAGCAATCTAATGTTGGTGGTTGAAGAATATTAGATCTTGTTTGGTTTGCAGCTTGCAATTTTGGTTTCTGTAACCCGAAATGCATATATGGTTGAGTAGTTGAAAACTTTTTTTAAGGTCGGTCGATTTGGAAAATTGTTCCAACATACCAGGAAGCCTAGCAACAGTCGCTTATAAAACAACTGTAATAATCTCTGCTGTTGAGCAGCCATCAACTGTGGAACCTGTTTTACGCATTTTTGAGAAATATAAAAAACGTGTCTTCATTCCTCTTCTCCCCTTTTTGGCGTAGCAGCTAGGATTGTCCCAACCCTTCTTCTCTTCTGTATGTTTTGAAATACATATTAAAAAAGCAGAAGACAAAGTTAAAACCAAACGAGCCCTTAGAATCTTGATTTTAAACTGTATATTTTACTATGATATTCACTGCAATGGAAGGTCGAAAACGTCATTTCATATATTACAAACAGCCCTTATAATATTTTTATATTTTGGATTGATTGCACTGAACTGTTTCTGACAATGCATGCAAATCCATTTGTACACAGCGTGCTGGAAAAAATTCACATCATATAATTGAGGCGACATTCAAAGCTTTTGCAAGAGCACTACGCCAGGCTACTGAATATGATCCACGTCGACGTGGAACAGTTCCTAGGTTAGTTCCTAATGTTATTTTCAAGCTTAACCAAAATCTATTCATATTATGGTTTTGGGTTCTCAAAACTGGCTTTATCCTGAATATGGGCACTGAAAAAAAAAAAATACTCTTGAGCTAAAAAAATTGACTTACTTCTTAACATATTGCTTCGCTTACATGAGATCTGATTTCTGTGTAGTAAGTGAAAGAAAATTGCTAGAATTTTTCATTCTCAGATCTTAGTAACCCATTTGTCTTCCAGTGAGTCTTTCTGTAACATCTCCAAAACTTACTGTTAGTATTTTAAATCTTATGATATGGTTTCAGCAATAATTTTTCTTATGACAAAAAACATAGAGGGATTTTACTGAAGGTAATTTCCGAACATGCCAACTTCAAAATATCGGTGTAGCAGAGTTGACTAAGCTTAATCTGCATCATGTAGTAAGCTTATGCACTCTCTCCCTGGAAGGTACTTCATCCTACTTAAATATCCCTAATATTAGTCAAACTGTTTTTATTTTGCAGCTCAAAAGGGGTTCTTTCTCGTGCATAAGAACGTGAACCAGAAATCATGCAAAATAGCGACAGGATTCTTATACATAAGCACTTAAGCTGAATTCAAATCTGGAAGGAAGAAGAGGAAGGGGATAAGTTAGCTTCAGATGGAAGGTTTTTTAAGGGAGAATGTTGCAATGAAAATATGAAATATATTTATGATTGATTTAAGCAACCATAAGTTACCATGATTATTTATCAAACGATATGGTACACAATATTTTTTGTTTTTGTTTTCTTGAATGCTAGTGTTGTACGATACAAGTTTAAAACTGCGATCTTGTTCTGTTAGTTAGTTAGGAAAATGCACGTACATATATGCTTAACAGAATAAACATGTAGTAATGAGTCATTATTTTTGTTTTTTATTATATTTTTCAACGGTGAAAAGCAAATTGATTTGCTTATGGTTTCAGTGAATTTTTTATTTATTTATTTTTATTTTTTTATTTTTTTATTGATCTGGGTCCGTATTGCCTATAACATACGAATGATGCTCAAATGGTATGTTTTTCTAACGATATTATTTATACTTTACTTTAATGTTCACGCTTTTATATGAGATGGCTTAATATAGTAGCACGTTAAATCATCGTTATGACATGCTTTTACATAAAATGTGAAATACGCCACGTAACTTATTACGTGGGACTGAAAATATGTACATGGGATTAGGTCTGCCAGTGGGCTGGATTCTGTCTGGGCATAAACCCGGACCGGAGTTTGATTACAATAAGTAAAACTCGATCCGGTTCAAATCCATAGGGTATTTCAAACCAATATCCGAGTTCGGTCCGTCGGGCTTTCCATTGGGTAATGAATTTTGCTAAGAATATTCAGCTAAGAATATTTATGTTAGAATCATATTTTAAAATTGCAACTTTCCTAAAATATGCATACAAACGATGTTAATATATAAATTGAACGGTGATGTAGTCAAGTTAACAACAAAAGTATGCAAAACATCTGCATGTAAATAAACAAAATAATAAACAAATAACATACGCACTCATGTATTGATGCGATGCAAAACTAATAGTTGGATCGGACTCTAACTGGATCGGATGTGATAAAACCGTGTTCGATCCTAATAGTAATCAGATCGGGTCTGGATCGGACTTGGGTAGTAAAAGGCAAAACCTGTACTCACATCAATAAAGCGGATTCAGACTGGGTTCAGACCGAAACCCGTACCATTGACAGGCCTACATAGGATTGTGAAATTATGAGTGGGTTTTTGTATTTTTTATCTCCCTTAACGTAAACTGTAGCTTGATGGTTGTGATATAACGTACTAAGTAGGCGGAGCAGCAGCGGTAATGTTGTGTGCTGGATTCAAATTTGGCGGTTGGTTAATTCCTTTGAAATTGTTGAGACGATCTTTCAAATGTATACATCAATGTAGAGTTGGTCATTTATTGGTCTAACCGAGCCAAATATGTTATGGTTTTGTTAATGGGTAGAGTTTCGCTTTTATTTTCGTATTTATTTGGTTTACTGATCAGCTTTTGTTTTCAATTATAGAAAACGACCAAATTTAAAACTTAAAAGTTATTTTAAAATAACGTTATTGCTAATGACAATGTTATTATATCAATTATTATCTAATAATATTCCTTTTCTTTTAATCCAAGTTATTTTCGAAAGAGTCTTCTGTATTTTTTTTTTTAATTCAAAAATGGAAGCTTCATATAACATGGTATTTTTTTTCAATTCATAATAACATTATACATTTATGGGTGGAAAGTCTTTAGAAGTAGTGTTTTATCGATTACAGTTGAGGATGACTGCGTAATAATGAGTATTGAATCGATAAAAACAAAAAACACCAACTCCTTAATTATTTATAGTCGAAATGCACTGCAAAAGAATGTCGATACATTTGTTGAGACTATTGTATGTAACACTTTCTATATGATAAGAGTGATGTACTCATGACTGTTGGGTGACACTAAGAGGTTATGTGGTGTGATCGTTTGACAATCGTCAAATGACTCAACGTGAGTCTTTTACAGATTATTATAACTAAGTCAAAATAGAAGATCTCAGGGCAACGATATATGTTAGTCTTCTGACTTAAGAGCATGTACTCTAGAGCTTGAGTACGTAGACTTTACTTTGACTATGGTCAACGACATGCATAACGACCGTGTTACAACCATAGTTGAGTACACGTTGAACTACTTGAAGTGAAATATTACTCAAGAGAAGATTCATCTCCTTTGCTATAGAAGCTTAGTATCACCATAATTGATATACGACTTTAAAAGTCAATATCTCAAGCCAGAGTAAATCGGTTAATCGATAAATATCATCGTTGAACCAAGGACTTTGAAAGTTATCTATGCAATTAATACAAATATTAATGGAGTTTTTTTAGATCAAACTTTAGATACCAAAATGATATAGTGATTACGAAAAAAAGTGTACAAACTGTCATTACTGGGTGAGCTTATATTAGATTAGAAATATGATTTTTCCTCAATGAGCTGTAAGTGTTGAACTTGACCTTATACTATATTTCAGTAAAGTCCACAAAGACTTATATTTAAATTGTTTATATATTGACTATAGATTGTGTTCACATCCAAGAGTTAATAAAACCGCATTGTCAGTTATTTTCGAAATCGACCAAGGATAAGTATAAATGCTATAAATTAATAATAATTAATACATATGCTGTATTAGTTTTATGGTTATTTTTAGTTATTTATTTCAAACTTAAAATCGATCAGAACGATATGTTAAAGTTATACAACGGTTCATTCAATTTTGTAACAAGAAATTATTTAATTAAATAATGATTCAAGAGGAGTGAAAGGTTAATTAGACCATGCTTGGTCAACATCAAGGGCTATCCATTTCAATGGGATATTTGGTGCTTTACCTAGTCTTTAGATGTAGAGGAAAAGGAGAGAAAGGTGGTGGCTCTTGGGTATAAATAACCTAACCTCCATACCAAAGTGATTACACTTTTCTGAGCTCTCTCTCTCTTCCATTCCTAGCCGTCTACCCCTGCCATTTGTGAAGTCATTTCTTTGACATTGCAATTCGAAGAGGAGGAGACAATAGTGCTCCAAGATGACAAACTAAACAAACAACGTACCGACTCTCGCTAGGATTATTTTAGTAAAAGGTAATGTGTCTTATATATAAAAAACCGTTTAAACATACATACATACATATATTAATGTATGTACATGTAAATAAATAATACATACAGAAACAAATTTATACCCAAATAATGTGCTATTTATTTATTTTAAACCAAAAACTTTATTCACTGTTAAACATGATTTATTTTGTAAATATGGTTTTCATTTAAAAATATATATTTTATATCATACTGTTTTTGAATTTATATAATTTTTTTATATACGTGTGTATTTATATATATCCGCACGGACGTGTGTGCGTGTGTACATTTTTTTTTGTGGTTTGACGTTATAAAAAAAAATTTTGAATTATATTTACTAAGCCATAAGATATAAAATAAAAATCTATTTTCGACGTTTTCAAACTAAATTTTCTTGATTGAAATTTATTATTAAAATTAATAATTAATATATATGCTTATAGATGAAACATATTTAATATTCTTTATTTTGAATAAGTCAACACATTTAAATTTGAATTTTAAATTAATATATATTGCCAAAAATTAAATTAATTAAATATATTTACGTACATCCATGTATAAATTTATTTAATAATTTTTACAATAAATAGGATAACTTTATAACTATTTTATAATTTTATGTGTATATGTATATTTAAATTACACATACACATTATTAATCACAAACATTTTGTATATTATTTGTAATGGGCCGAAGTTAAAAAAATAATATTATTTCATGCTTTATGTACAATTAAGATAATTATATTAAATACTATAATATACATGTGTGCGTACGTATGTATGTGTGTGTATCACACTTGGGGATCTTATTAATCGTAGGACAAATCGGTAATTTTTTCCATGAACCCTTACTTTAGGTTATATGTATATATTATTGTGCTGTTCATATGAATATCATACATATTAGATATCAATAAAAATAAATTAATTTTAAATTAATTAATGAATAAATTTATTTTAATACTAAATTAAATAGTTATTTAAGCAAAATACTAAATTTAACTTAAAATAATCTAAATATTATTTATATAAACACAAAGTAAAGAACCTATGCAATTTGACAAAATGATTTTTTTTAATTCACTATTTAAACCCCGTTGTCAGTGCATTTGATCCAACAATGGTATTAGAGCCCACATTGAGCTTGTGTAAACAATTAACCAATACTAAGGGCATTACTTTGAGAAAAAGTCAAATTAGATGGGTGTCCAAAAAAGATTTCTTAAAATGTAACAATTTGTCCCTTGTAATACCTTGAACCAACGTCGAATAACAACGTCTGACTTTGATTACCACAAAAGACAGTTTGTCGGGCTTAAACTAAGAAAAAAACCACGCCATGGCATCTACAGAATCTCACAGCGAATGATAACATATAATATAATGAATATACATGAACAAAATATGATAAAAAATACATAAGAGACTGCAATATATCCGATAAATAAATATTAATATAGGAAGTCGAAATACGTTAACCCTATATAGATGGAATCATGAATAGAATGTCCGATGTTACAAATCTCATATTTTAATAGCATACCTATCATGTACTACAATGATATCAAGTATATACATCCAAGGTATCAATACCATGCCTCCAAAGCTCAAGCTGCGCAACTCTAATAGTGCATCCCTAAAAGCATCTGACACCCAAACTGCTCAATCAAATACCTAAGAGTTGCCATGACATAAATAGACAAAGTCAAAACGCAGGTCAGACATAAAGCCCGGTGTGAGGGAAAATATATCAAAATGCCGTATATCAAAATTATATAATAATAAATAGGAAATTACTAAAGCACAACCTGTCCTCTCCGCAAACGTGACTTAGGGATGATTCGGACAGCCCATAACTAAGCAAAGAAAATCCATCTCAAAGATAGAAAATCATACCATAACTTTCTCTTCTGCTATAATCAATGAGTCAACACAACTAATATATGTGATTGATATGTAATAGTATACTATGATAATGGCAACCTAATATACATGGGTAATATATAAATATCACAATATAAGCATATTTTAGAACACACAAAAATAACATTAACCATCTAATATAATATGAATACAAACATAACGATAAACTCCCAACAGAGAATATCTACTGTTGTCCCGTACTGAACAAAATATCAATGGAGCAACAATACCTTATGTGATCTTTGGATTTATATACATTCTTACCTTTTGAGAGTCCGCGAGCGGAATTGAGCGTTCTTATACGGTCTTTGCTGCACAGTTGCCACCGTACACACCTAGTCCGCTCTCCTAGCACTAATGAAAATCCATACCACTATAGTACTCCCATCATCTATCTCTACTCTACCGCTATTGGAGACAAGTATCCCTTAAGCACTACTCTGGACTCTCTCGAAGGCATGGCCCGAAACGGTAAAATGAACGTATAAGAGAACATATAGCACTAGATCCATGCTATGACCCAAATCTTGTCGCATACTCCATGACTCTCTCGCCATGCACTTGCTTCAACCCCAATGGACATCTCAAGCACAACAACACTTCGAACCATGGAATCAATACAGACTGCCTATTTACATGCCCCTCCGATCTCATACCGATCACCACCGTCATGTGTTTGCACATTTGCCTAAATATGGTACCGATTCCTTTCCATTAGGTGCTCCTTCCAATCATACATGCTCATTATACATGATCATAGAACCGACCACTGCATCGATCTCGTGTTCAATTGTTTCTCGATCCCATCGGATCTTCTACTATTCCCGTATAGGAATATCTCATACCATGCATCCCTCGCCTTGATCGCTTCCACGACCGCGTGCCCGAACGCCTTATTGATCGTCACCGATCATAGATGCATCTCTTTATTCCTGCATTCGAATCCCGTGCTTTGCCTTATATTCCACTTTTCCAACTAGCCAAAAGCCTTCCTTAAGTCATGCCAAAGCCTCACATTGAATCGCGTCCAAAACTGGGGTAAAACCCCACTTCATGTTCTTTGCCTGGGCTTATTGCCCAAGCTTGCACTGTATTGCCACATGTGGTAGCCTACACCATGTAATATGTCTGGGCACGTACCTTCCATGCCACACCGACTGTTGATTCAAGCCCCATTTCCTCTTTAGCTTAGCCTGATGAGTCGCCTAGCTTCTCTAGCCCGCCTTCGCCACATCGGACCTCTTTCGGAGTTTATTGGTTGATATTTTGGAAGTGGTCTCTTATGTATTCGAAAACAAATTTCGATACAAAAACCACTCTTTTACTCGTATAGTTCCATGAGATGATTCTTTCGACCTAGTTTCCTCTAGCAATCCAAAATGAACACAATCGGCCTTCTAGCCTCTCATGATGTTCACACATGTATCAATGCACCTTCGTGTGCACACATATGCATACACATATACGCAAACACACTTATACCACACAAATCACGTTTTGGTCTTTATCGGAGTGATTGCTCGACGCGGTATTCTTCCTTCCAACTTAGCACACTAGATAGTCACTATGGTTACATGGTTTGCTAACAGATGTGTTTGTAGAAAAATATAGATATTCACATACACCTCCATATATTCATGCACACAAATATATTTATATATTCACATAGACATATGTGCACAAACATACACATCTAATTACAATGCATAAATTGTTTTGATTGTGACATATCTTTAAATACACATATACGTATACTTATCCATATTCATATACATACACATATATTTAAATAAGTTGCTCAATTACTACTTAAATCAAATCTTACTTATATTTACTAAAACTTTTCAATAAAAGTCCAATCTATTTTTCTACTATTTTATAAAATCATTCCATTAATTTAGAAAATACAATATTAGCTTATTAATCACTTTAAGCCTTTACAATACTTAATTTCTTTATTAAAATATAAGTATTCATCTCATAATTATTTTATAAAATTTTATAACCATTTTATAAAATAATTCCTTTATATTATTTTGTAAAATTCTCATACTTATATAAAATATCTCTTTTATACCATTTTATAAATTCTCATACTTCTACAAAACATCCCATTTATACTATTTTATAAAATCTCATGCTATTTTATGAAATATCTCATTTATACTATTTTATAAAATCTCATATACTTTATAAAAGATCTTATTTATATCACTTTATAAAATCTCACACCGTTTTATTAAATTTCTCATTTATACTATTTTATAAATATCTCATGTATACTATTTTATAAAATCTCACACTATTTTATAAAATATCTCATTTGTACTATTTTATAAATATCCCATTTGTACTATTTTATTAAATCCAATACTATTGTATAAAATATCTCATTTATACTATTTATAAAATATCCCACTATTTTATAAAATATCTCATTCATACTATTTTATAAAATATCTCATATATACTATTTTATAAAATTTTGTGCTACTTCATAAAATATCTCTTTCTCTTGTAAATTATTTCTTTATTTGAATAATATTTATGAGTACTAATTAAGCTTCATTAAGCCCCTAATCACTTTAATAATAAGTGTAGAGCTCAAAACTCACTGAATTAGCTTTTCTAAAACTCATTCAAATAGTGTAGTTAATACTAATTAATGATATGTACATAATCATATCACTTAATTAGCCTCAGATCAATCATAGCATCATATAACATTATTTAATTAACCTAAGATCCATTTCATGGCTTATTAACTTTTCTAAAAATGGCAATTAAGGCCCATAATCGTTAATGTGTAAATATAATCATGCTTATAACATGAACATAAGCCTAAATCATCATCAAACATTCTCTAAATCACTTCATATAACTCCATAATTATCAATAAATATATTAATGAAGTATAACTAGTAAATAAGTCAAAAAAATCATCCCACTCACCTTCTTCTTCCCCAAATCAAGCTCCAAAGCAATAAAACCCAACTTTCTCTCTCTTTAAATTTGAGATCTCAATCTAAACTTTGATTCAAGCCAAACAATTGAAGAGTTTTGTGAGGTACTGGATGGGAGGCTATTGTGATTTTATCGGGATTTTTAGAAATTTATCTATGCATGATTAGTGGACCTAGGTTTAGGTTTAAGGAGAGATTAGGAAAACGATTCAGAGACAGAAATGAAAAGTAACATGAAATGAGAAATGAATGAAGAATACGCTAACTTATAAACCATAGCTCCAAATTTATTCATTCCCAAGAAATTACTATTCACTTCAAAAACTTATCGACTTCAAATATAGCCAAATTTATACTCATTCTTCTTGCAATAGAATTACGGTCTCCATGGTGGATACCTTAAGTTCCAATTAATCCATCTCCGAAAGACGAGTACAATGGGTTTTCAATTAATTAATGATTAAATATTTAAATAATTTTTTTAAATATCTAGTCATTGAAATTGTGGATTATTACATTCTCTCCTCCTTAAAAGAATTTTGTCTTCGAAATTCCTATGAGTACGACAAGTAACAAGGCTGACCAAAATTCTCGAGCCTCAACTAGAAAATTTCAGCAGCACTTTCCTTATGCTGTTAGCGTTACGAAAACTCCCAAGTTAGAACGCATCTCGCATTTAGGAAATACGCGATAACCCATGTTATCACACATTTCCCAAAGTACATACCTCTTTTAAAGAAAGCTCTCACCATTTAAATGCGAATCTTAACAAATAAGCATTTAAATAGTCATGCTTCAGCTCTCAAGTACCTACCTATACTATACAAAGAGGATTATGCCCCAACACAACACATCACAAAATTTATAGAAGTATAATTTTAGCATAGTAACCGATACTACCACAATTAGACATGACTATCTATTGGAGAGTAAGCTAAAATAAGTCAGTATCTAAATATACGTAGACTCCAAATCACATCACTCGATCCCTTAATAAGCATGGATGATATGTGATTTATTTTAAATAGCTACCGTTGTCTCTCTCTGAACATGTTATAACAAGTAACTATAATTAGCATACAAGCAACTAGACATGCCACCAACAACAAGCAACGACAATCAATCAAAAAGCAAAACAAGCAACAATAATCAACAATAATCAATAAATCAATCAAGCAACTACAAGTAATCAACAAGAAAAATAAGCAATGAAAAACAATAACAAACAATACTTACAAGCAACAAAAAGCAACAACAAATAATAAATATCAATATAAATCAACCAACAAACAACACTAATAACAAAATTCATCAACAACAATCAATCAATCAACAAATAGCAACAAGCGGTAACAAACATCAACAAAAGAAAAAATAATAATAAAAAAGCTATAATAATTAAAACACAAACAACCAAACACATAAAAAGAGTCTATACCAACACGCGTAGTAATCAATAATGGTCGAAACTTGCATGTCAAACTATAAACTCCCATGAGTTCGTTCAACATCTAGGATGAACAAAATACCCCAGTGGTGGAACACCTTTCATGGATGTAATACATGAAAGACTATTATACCTCTCGCTATAAAATGGAAAACATATAGGATATGCAAGATCACCGATCTTCAAAACTCTCGAATAAATCCCATCAATCTAAGTCTCTATTATCCTCTTCATCCGAATAGAACTCAATCTCCAAAGGAGAAAACTTTGCCGACTAAACCAATATTAAAAAACAATCTAAAAATTCTTAGGATCGCTCGGGTTCAAACTCACCTTAACCGCACAATTTTAATAAGGATAATATACTAAGTGTACTATGATGTTTGCTTAGGCAAGTATCACATCATCACTTAGAAGTTTATCCGAATCGTCATGAAACTAGTCGAGAAATCCTTCCTCGAACTATTACGAACATTCTAAACTATACTATATTATAATTTTGACAATGAATAAGGATTATCTAAAATAATATATGATTCCCAATCCAATCCTTTGTTTGCTTCCATGCTTTCTTTGTGAACTAGAGTCGGCCACTGACTTCTCTAATGTGAACTTCGATCCGGTCCCTTGGTCCAACCTTTGAAATTTCCTCACATGACTAGATTCATGCAACAAATCTCTAAGTCATTTCAAGAATATGACTCAAGTGCTCGTCTTTAATAGTCGATTGAAAAACCTTTGCCTAACGGGTACTAACCACCTAGAAACTCTACATTTCAACTAGTTATTAGGAATTGGTACGTGAATGGACCGACACCTACAAAATATCTATTCAACATATGGGTTTAACCCCATCAGTTGAGGTTTACTAACATAAATACAAATACTTCTAACTCAAATGACCTATGCAAACATATAAGTCACCCGCTCGGTCCTTGTTTGTTATTGGGCATCCACCGAATCCTACTTGGACACAAATCCAAGTCATACTTCATTGACTAACCCTACTCAACTCGAAAGCTTATGCATCAAGTTCGAATGGTAGTACTCTCAGTCACTACATCACTTCCAACTCCTATCGCAGCTGCTAGAATGTCCACGGGCGACGAAACATCCCGTGCGATATCCAAATAGCCTTTGAACCAATCAAGCTTCATAGACTTCCTATTTGTAGTTGCCTATGTGTCGTGTCTGCTCATGATGGTAACCTAAACGAAGACACCTTAGCAACAAGTGATAGAAATAAATCAAAGTTAAGAAGACAAATGGTGTATGTAATATTATATAGAATAAAAATACAAGTATGCTCTCTTCATGTATCTCCTTCTACTAGGTTGTTTTAACTCAAACTGGTCTACTTAGTCTTGAGAGTTGAAACTAAGCTCTAATATCAATGTAACAACCCATTTATCGTAATATCCTAAATCAACATTGGATTACAATGTTTGACTCCCGAATACCACAAAAGATAGTTTATAGGGGCAAAATTTAAAACAAACACCATGCCAAGGCATCAGTGACGGAATGATAACATATAATATACAAAATATACATGGAAAAAATAAGATGAACAATATATAACGGATTGCAATAGCGGAAGTAACTGATAAATAAATATCAATATAGAAAGCCATAATACATCAACCCCATACAAATGGAGTCTTGAATAGAATATCTTATACTATAAGTCATATATATAAATAAAATATCTGTCATGTACTAAAACGATATCAAGTAGTACATCCAAGTTATCAACACCATACTTCAAAGCTCCAGCTGTGCCACTCTAAGACCGTATCCCCAAAAGCACTAGACACCTAAACAACTCAATCGAGTACCCAAGAGTTTTGATGACATGAAACGAACAAAGACAAATGCAGGTCATACTTAAAGCCTGATGTGAGGGGAACTATCTCAAAATACTGCATATTAAAACTATATACAAATGAATAGAAACTACTAAAGCACAGCCGATCCTCTCTACAAATGTGGCTCAGGGATAATTTGGACTGCCCATAAGCAAGTGAAATAAATCTATCTCAAAGATAGATAATAATACCATAACATGCTCTTCTCCTGTAATCAATGAGTCAATACAATAAATACAATTTGATTAATACATAACAGTAATAAGCGTAACCCAATATAAAAATACAAGGGTAATATATAAATGTCACAATATAAGCATATCCTAGAACACAAAAAAATAACATCAACCATCAAATATAACATATGCACAATAAATGCCAAACATAGAATATCTACTGTCGTCCCATTCCTAATGAAATATAAATGGAGCAACTACCCCTTACATAATTTTTGGATTTATATACATTCTTACCTTTCGAATGTCCATGAAAGGAATTTAGCGTCCTCATATGACCTCTTTGCTGCATGGATTCCCCCATATAGACCTAGATCGCTCTCCTGGCACTAATGAAAATCCAACCACTGTAGTGCTCCCAAGTTCCTGTAGGATCGATTTCACCCTAGAGGGGGGGTGAATAGGGTGATAGTGTAAATTATTAAAATTAATCGCAGAAGCTTATAAATTAATTTCAATTCAGATCACAGAATAGCAGCACAGATATCGTAGAATATAAATAACAGAATAAAACAGAACAACACAGAATTTACCCAGCTTCGGCAAAACGCTGCCGACGTGCTGCCCTCAAGGTTTCTACTAGAAATTAGATAGTCCCTCGCTTACACACGTAAACTCGCTATACCCGCTATTGACTAATCTAACTCTATGCTCAAAACCTTGCCACAACTCAACCACCGAGTTGCGAATTCCCAAACTACACACCGTAGTTTGTCCCCTAGTCACACGACTAGAAAATTAAAACGGTTAAAAAGAAAATAAAATTAAAAACAATTTAAATAAAATAAAACCCTATTTAAAAGTAAACTAAATCCTTATAATAAAACAAGGCCGACCCCTATTCACTTCTTCAACCCGTTCCTTTTTCTTTGCTTCGTTCGTTGTTTTGAGATAGCGGCGACTTTGTCCTTCAATCCAGATTAGGGCTTCTTCCCTTCTATCTAATTTAGGGTTTTTTGGAGAAATTGATGAAGTCGACTGATTTGTTGGTTGATTGCAATCGCTGTTCCTCTGATTTGCTTCGGCAATCGACCGTATCTTCGATTTGAACACGACTTCTTATTTGATCGAGTTCGACTGCAAATTGGTATGTGATTTTTGCTTTATTGCTTTGAGTTAATATTCTTTAACTCGATCCATTGCCGATGATGATTCGTGGTAATTTATAGGAATTGAATTCCTAAATTTTCGTTCGTTCAGCTATGTTTGAATTTGTCTTCGCCCGTTCGATTATGCTTGAATGCTTTGGATTGATCTGACTTGTTCAAAAACGTATATTTGTTACTTGATGGTCACGGCGTTGATTTGATATTGTGATGACCACGGCTTGATTTTTAACTTGGTCAATTACCTTTGCTACCTCGATTTTGACTTGTTCATTATATGACTTCGGTCATGATTTTTTCAACGTGAAATTCATTTGTGAATTCATGTGCTTGTTCATTAGCTCTCGATTTTGTACTGCAGTATTCATAATTTGTGCTCGAGCTTGCATACTGTTTTCATTTGTTCAACATGTAGTTGTTCACTTGGTCTTTGCTTGTGACATCCATGTTCCCTGTTGAGTCTTTGGTGGTGCTTCCACTTTGAATTTGCTTCTCTGTTGAACTTATGCCTGGTTTGCGTTGCAGTCCATGTTTGTTGTGACATTGTTCACTTCATGTTTGCATACTGTACTGATTGTTCTTCACCTCTCTTGTATCATTGATGTTTCTTGAGCTTCTGGCCTGAACTTGACTCACTTAAACTTGTTGTTGCTGTGTATAACATGTTGGTTTGGTTATGCTGTAGTCCAGTGCCATCTTCTCTGGTCTCCATTTGAACATTGCATTCGTGAGCCTTGTTGTTCTGTGGTTGGTCACTGATGCATACATGAACTGTTGCACGTATGTTTGCTGTGACACTTGTTCACTGCTGCTTGTTGTTTCACTAGTATCAGTGATGTTGCAACTGGTTTAATGTTTGTTCAATGCTTTTACTTCAAATGTTTCACTCTGATATATATATATATATGCATTTGCCACTGAACTTGATTCATGCTTGTTGCATTCATTTGTTGTTTGCTTCATGTAGTTGGTCTTGTCTCCATGTATTCAATTCAATGCTGAGTTTTTTCTGTATATTTGCAGTAGTCTTCTACATAGTGGTCTCTGAGTTGCTATGTTGCTTCATGAAGTGTTTGCTTCATGTAGTCAATGAACATTTGTGGATGGACTATGTACATTTGTCTGAGTTTGTTTACTTGGTGGCTTTGAGCATTTTTACTTTATGTTGCAGCTGGTCTTTGCATTGCTATGCATACTTGTATTTATGTGCCACTGTTTGATCATTGAAGTGTCTGGCCTGATGCTGCATACATGTTTGTTGCATTGACATGTTGTAGCTGGTCTTTGTATTGTGACATGTTCACTTGTGACTGTTGCTACACACTTTGTTTTTGTTTGGTCTGACCATCTGTATACATACATATGTATATGCTCACCGTATCTTCATTCATGTTGGTTTAGTTTGTGCACTTGCTCATTTGAAGTTGTAGCATGTCACTGTGATGTTTTCATTTGCTTGAGTTTCAACTGTGCTCGACCATACTTGCCCAGTTTACACAGATGCTCCACTTGTTCATTTTGTTCAAGTGTACTTGTCTTCATTCTGACCATGTTGGCACTGAGTTACTGTCTTGTTTATATTAGACTAGTCGACACTTGATTCTTGAGTTTTGGCCATTCGCAGCTGTGTTGAATCCAGTTTCACAGCTCGGGTTTGACCTTGTGCTCGAGTCGTGATTTTTATGTTATCGCACGTGAGTTGAACCCGGCTTTTATTTGGGTTTGACCTGTGCTCACCTGTCCCTGTAAATCAAACAAGTGTATATATCGGCGTGCACGGCCTTGTGGCATATACAGTAATACACTGTGTATGTCACAAGTTGTTCGTGTATGATGAATTCAAATTTAAATTATGACGAACAACCCAAATAACTGAGGCAAATCATATTTTCAAAAATTATCTTTTATTTTTGAATTGCAAACATATTTCTTTTTCAATTTTACTGCATTAGTTTATATTCTTGCAGATTGCTCAGATGCTGGATTCAAACTAGAAGGAAATTGAAGATAAATACGAGTGTGAGTGAGATGTAGTGAGGTGAACTGTAAATATGAAATGTGATGTTATTGTAATCAAAGTTGTATAGTTATAGTGAGAGCTTGAAATTGTACTATTCAAAGTTGTAATAAATATTTGTTTGAATAAAATATTCGTTTGAATTCAAATTCTGTGTTATTTAATTTATTCAACAAATATTTATTTAATCTGTGAAAATAAAATAGTATATTAACAAATACATTTAAACGAATGTATATATGTTTATTATCATCAAAAAATATATCATATAAGCGCATATTCAACAATCTCCCCCTTTTGATGATAACAAACATATATTTAAGATTTTGAATATGTTAAATGTATTTGATCATGGATATATCCTAATTGCTCCCCCTATTTAAATGCTTCCTCTCTACTCAAAACTCCCCCTACATATATGCATACAAATAAAAATATGCAAATGATCCTACATGCAAATAGAAATTTTTTTGACCTTTGCTTGATTTTATTTGACAAAATCTTAACTTTTCTCTCCCCCTTTTGTTATCAGCAAAAGAATAATAGTGTTAGAGAAAATAGAGATAAAGTAAACGATATCAATCCAACATTAAAACTCAATTGAATATAAATATTAAATTTCGATAAAAAATCAAACAAAAATCATAAATATTTTGTTATGCATATATTCCACTTTTAGAATGATGGGAATTATGTCATCATATAAAACCATACAGTTGTGTCTATTTGTGGTATATTTATATCAGGAATTTGAACATCTACTAACCATGCATAACCGTTAGGACTTTTAAATGAGATTAGTAATATTCCAGTTTTATTT
Organism: Allium cepa; assembly: GCA_030765085.1. NCBI lineage: Eukaryota > Viridiplantae > Streptophyta > Magnoliopsida > Asparagales > Amaryllidaceae > Allium > Allium cepa. The sequence continues at coordinate 564,419,835 of CM060938.1, forward strand.
AAAAAAAAAAATGAATTCAAGTATCTTCTAACCACGCATAACCGTGAGAACTTTTAAATGGGATTAGAATCAACTTGATTATTTTAAAAATCAACTTTTGATATGCGTTCCATACATGCATAACCGTGAGGACTTTTAAATGAGCATGGAAGCACATAACAAATTCCAAGTAATTCACCCATGCATAACCGTGAGGACTTTTAAATGAGAGTGAATACTTTGGTATTTATTATTATTATTATTACCTTTTTTTTTTCAAAAAAAATGTGAAAAATGAAAAACGAACGATTCCTGTTTAAAGTACCACATATCGACAAACTATATAGAATTTTGATGAGTGATGGTCGTTAGAAATATGATAGATATAGAGATGGTCATGGAATTTTTGCCAACAAACAGTTTTATAACTCTTGTTTAAATTTCTAAAGAAATTTATTAATTATACCGTCTCGAGTCATAATATTTGATCAATATTAACACTCATCACTTTTTCAATCCCTATTTTTCTTTTCGATAAACATTAGGGAGTCAGATTAGTCAAAATAGTCATTTAAAATCAAATTCAAAAATAATTATGAAATTAATTTTTCAAAATGACTAATCTGAAAATATGGTCAAAAATGATTTTCTCGAGGGGGATTTAAAAGAAAATTTTCTGCTATTTGAAAATTATTTGAAATGAAGAATATGCAGATATTTTCTTTGAAAAACGATGCAGTTACTAAATGTCTAAAAAAAATCACGTTCCACTAGTAATTTTCCTATCAACTAGATTACCAGTGTAATCTGCATCTGAATTTCTTTTTCACTCAAAATTTTCATTAATTGAATTCGATTGACCAAACCATGAAGTGTGCACCAAAAAAATTTCAAACTCAATTTTACAGCAATTTAAATGACATTCTTTTGAATTTGAATTGAAGCCGTGTAAATAATCAGAAAACTGTGAATATAGAGTCAGCCGTATTATAACCAATTGTATTATCCAACAAAACACTATTTTTAATCCAAACTGATATATATGAAGTAATTCAAAGAATCTAGAGAATTTTATTGTGTTTTTGGCATAAGAATATAATCGGCCAACTATTTTGAATAAGTCAGAATCATCATCTTTTCATCATCTCAATATTGGCTGATTTAATTCAAAATACGGTGCAGATTATCACATTTAATATATCGTTTAAAACATACCATTACCTGTTTTACCTTTACGATATTTTTCGTCGTTGTCCATTGTGATTCTGTCACCTTTATACTAGGCTATGGAACTTTTCTTTGTCGCCCGTTGTGTTTCTGGAACAGCCAAAATCCAGAGAATACTATTGTTGTTCCTTAGCCTGCCACCACACCTACACGGAAAAGGATTTATGTGACCTATTTGTTTTTATAGGTCCATGGTTGTTAGTGGAAGAATAATTAGAAGAATAATTTTGTGGAGACCCAAAACTATTTATAATTGTTCCCTTCGGCACCCAAATTTGTTTAACTTTGAGAGATTTTATATTTGTGCCTTTTGGAACCCCAAATCGGTATAGTTTTCACATGTTTGGGTCTATACCAACAATTATTGTGATTGTGTCCATATTTTCTATAAATTGTGCACATGGAATTAACTTGACTAATATTGCTTTCAACAATTTTCGAACAATTATATCCAAGTCCTTGTCTAACCGTATTAACAGTTTGCTTTCCTAATAGCATATTCAACGATTTTTCACTTTTTGAAAATTTATCTAAAGTCGTTGACAATTGTTGGACTTGTATTTTGAGAGATTCATTTTCGTTTAACAATTTTGTGCACTTTTTAATAGAATTCTCTCTCCTTGTATTTCCATTCTCTTTTAAAATCAGAATTTCATTTTCAAGTGATTTTATTCTGATTTTTTATTTTCTAATTTCTTCTTCGAATGTTGGACACTTATCACACTTAGGGATCCTACTTTGATAGGTTTTAACTAATTGGTCAAGTTGTTTATTTAAATCTATCACAGTATCCTTTTGTGATTCAAGTTTGGCATACTTATCCCTAAGCCGTTCAAAACAGCCATTTACTTCGTGGAAATAAATAAGTAATTCAGAGTGAGTAAGTTTTGATACCTCGCTTGGCTCGTCATCGTCGCTATCGGTTATATTTCCATGAAGGCATATATCTGCTTTCTCACTTTCACTGCTATCGCTTTTATTCCACGTGGCTGCAAATTTCCTTTTTGAATTCTTTTCTTTGTCGAGTTGAAATCGGGGATAATTGGGTTTGATATAACCGGGTTTGTTGCAGATGATCCTGTGTTCTTCAGAGTTGTCTAGTGCTTTAATTATTCTGCTTTTCAGTTGTTGATTTAGAGCTGGATTTCCGTATTTGTTGTTCCATCTTTTGAATTTCTTTATTATTAACGCCAGCTCAGCTGCTCCATCATCATCATCCTCATCACAACCGCTTTTTACAAATCCTGTTAAGCACATTTCTTTAACTGAGTTGGTTGTGGAGGATTTCTCATTGCTGTTGACTTTTGCACCATATATTGCATCTAAAGTATTCCAGATTTCCTGTGCATTTTCACAATGAGAGATGAAATTAAAATTATCTTGATTAATATGAGAATATAATAAATGCATAGCCATAGCATTAATCGAGATAATTTTCTTATCCGTTATATCACACCCATTTGCAATAATATCCTAACATTTAATATTAACAGATTTTAAATAAAATTCCATTTTCAATTTCCAATTCAAAAAATCTGTTCCATCAAAAATAGAAGGAATAATATTGGAACGACCCTCAAAATTATTATTAAAAGAAGCCATTTTAAAAATTCAAAATTTTAAAACAAAAACAGATTTTTTGAAACACGAATTTTTAAAACAAAAACTGATTTTTGAAACACGAATTTTTAAAACAAAAATTAGTTTTTGTAAAATCAAATTTTTAAAACAAAAACGGCTTTTGTTCCTAGCTCCGATACCACTTGTAGGATCGATTTCACCCTAGAGGGGGGTGAATAGGGTGATAGTGCAAAATTATTAAAATTAATCGCAGAAGCTTATAAATTAATTTCAATTCAGATCACAGAATAGCAGCACAGATATCGTAGAATATAAATAACAGAATAAAACAGAACAACACAGAATTTACCCAGCTTCGGCAAAACGCTGCCTACGTGCTGCCCCCAAGATTTCTACTAGAAATTAGATAGTCCCTCGCTTACACACGTAAACTCGCTATACCCGCTATTGACTAATCTAACTCTATGCTCAAAACCTTGCCACAACTCAACCACCGAGTTGCGAATTCCCAAACTACACACCGTAGTTTGTCCCCTAGTCACATGACTAGAAAATTAAAACGGTTAAAAAGAAAATACAATTAAAAACAATTTAAATAAAATAAAACCCTATTTAAAAGTAAACTAAATCCTTATAATAAAACAAGACCGACCCCTATTCACTTCTTCAACCCGTTCCATTTTCTTTGCTTCGTTCGTTGTTTTGAGATAGCGGCGACTTTGTCCTTCAATCCAGATTAGGGCTTCTTCCCTTCTATCTAATTTAGGGTTTTTTGGAGAAATTGATGAAGTCGACTAATTTGTTGGTTGATTGCAATCGCTGTTCCTCTGATTTGCTTCGGCAATCGACCGTATCTTCGATTTGAACACGACTTCTTATTTGATCGAGTTCGACTGCAAATTAGTATGTGATTTTTGCTTTATTGCTTTGAGTTAATATTCTTTAACTCGATCCATTGCCGATGATGATTCGTGGTAATTTATAGGAATTGAATTCCTAAATTTTCGTTCGTTCAGCTATGTTTGAATTTGTCTTCGCCCGTTCGATTATGCTTGAATGCTTTGGATTGATCTGACTTGTTCAAAAACGTATATTTGTTACTTGATGGTCACGGCGTTGATTTGATATTGTGATGACCACGGCTTGATTTTTAACTTGGTCAATTACCTTTGCTACCTCGATTTTGACTTGTTCATTATATGACTTCGGTCATGATTTTTTCAACGTGAAATTCATTTATGAATTCATGTGCTTGTTCATTAGCTCTCGATTTTGTACTGCAGTATTCATAATTTGTGCTCGATCTTGCATACTGTTTTCATTTGTTCAACATGTAGTTGTTCACTTGGTCTTTGCTTGTGACATCCATGTTCCCTGTTGAGTCTTTGGTGGTGCTTCCACTTTGAATTTGCTTCTCTGTTGAACTTATGCCTGGTTTGCGTTGCAGTCCATGTTTGTTGTGACATTGTTCACTTCATGTTTGCATACTGTACTGATTTTTCTTCACCTCTCTTGTATCATTGATGTTTCTTGAGCTTCTGGCCTGAACTTGACTCACTTGAACTTGTTGTTGCTGTGTATAACATGTTGGTTTGGTTATGCTGTAGTCCAGTGCCATCTTCTCTGGTCTCCATTTGAACATTGCATTCGTGAGCCTTGTTGTTCTGTGGTTGGTCACTGATGCATACATGAACTGTTGCACGTATGTTTGCTGTGACACTTGTTCACTGCTGCTTGTTGTTTCACTAGTATCAGTGATGTTGCAACTGGTTTAATGTTTGTTCAATGCTTTTACTTCAAATGTTTCACTCTGATATATATATGCATTTGCCACTGAACTTGATTCATGCTTGTTGCATTCATTTGTTGTTTGCTTCATGTAGTTGGTCTTATCTCCATGTATTCAATTCAATGCTGAGTTGTTTCTGTATATTTGCAGTAGTCTTCTGCATAGTGGTCTCTGAGTTGCTATGTTGCTTCATGAATTGTTTGCTTCATGTAGTCAATGAACATTTGTGGATGGACTATGTACATTTGCCTGAGTTTGTTTACTTGGTGGCTTTGAGCATTTTTACTTTATGTTGCAGCTGGTCTTTGCATTGCTGTGCATACTTGTATTTATGTGCCACTGTTTGATCATTGAAGTGTCTGGCCTGATGCTGCATACATGTTTGTTGCATTGACATGTTGTAGCTGGTCTTTGTATTGTGACATGTTCACTTGTGACTGTTGCTACACACTTTGTTTTTGTTTGGTCTGACCATCTGTATACATACATATGTATATGCTCACCGTATCTTCATTCATGTTGGTTTAGTTTGTGCACTTGCTCATTTGAAGTTGTAGCATGTCACTGTGATGTTTTCATTTGCTTGAGTTTCAACTGTGCTCGACCATACTTGCCCAGTTTACACAGATGCTCCACTTGTTCATTTTGTTCAAGTGTACTTGTCTTCATTCTGACCATGTTGGCACTGAGTTACTGTCTTGTTTATATTAGACTAGTCGACACTTGATTCTTGAGTTTTGGCCATTCGCACCTGTGTTGAATCCAGTTTCACAGCTCGGGTTTGACCTTGTGCTCGAGTCGTGATTTTTATGTTATCGCACGTGAGTTGAACCCGGCTTTTATTTGGGTTTGACCTGTGCTCACCTGTCCCTGTAAATCAAACAAGTGTATATATCGGCGTGCACGGCCTTGTGGCATATACAGTAATACACTGTGTATGTCACAAGTTGTTCGTGTATGATGAATTCAAATTTAAATTATGACGAACAACCCAAATAACTGAGGCAAATCATATTTTCAAAAATTATCTTTTATTTTTGAATTGCAAAAATATTTCTTTTTCAATTTTACTGCGTTAGTTTATATTTTTGCAGATTGCTCAGATGCTGGATTCAAACTGGAAGGAAATTGAAGATAAATACGAGTGTGAGTGAGATGTAGTGAGGTGAACTGTAAATATGAAATGTGATGTTATTGTAATCAAAGTTGTATAGTTATAGTGAGAGCTTGAAATTGTACTATTCAAAGTTGTAATAAATATTTGTTTGAATAAAATATTCGTTTGAATTCAAATTCTGTGTTATTTAATTTATTCAACAAATATTTATTTAATCTGTGAAAATAAAATAGTATATTAACAAATACATTTAAACGAATGTATATATGTTTATTATCATCAAACAAAAATCATATAAGCGCATATTCAACAGTTCCCATCTCTATATTACCGCTACTGGATACAAGTAACCCTTAAGCGTTGCTTCGAACCCTCCCGAAGGCTTGGCTCGAAACCATAAAATGAATGTATAAGAGAATACGTAGCATTGGAACCATGCCACGACCCGAATCTAATCACATATTCCTTGACTCTCTTACCATGGACTTACTTCGACCCCAATGGATCTCTCAAGTATAATAGCGCTTCAAACCAAGGAATCTACACCAACCGTTTATTTACAAATCTGCCCGATTTCGTACCGATCACATCTATTACATGTTCTCACATCTGCTTGAATCTAGTATCGATTCCTCATCCTTATGTGCTCCTTCCAATCGTATGCGCTCATCATACATGACCCTACAACCAATCACTATAACAATCTCATGTTCAATGTTCCTCGACCTTTATCTCGCTCTATTCCATGTAGGAATATCTCATGCTCTACGTCCCTCACCTTGATCACTTCCTCGGCCTTATGCTCAAATGCCTTATTGATCGTTACCAATCACATATACATTGCTTTATTTTTGCATTCAAATCTCGTGCTTTACCTTGCATTCCACTTTCCCGAGTAGTCCAAAGCCTTCCCGAAGTCATGCCAAAGCCTCACGTCGAATCACATCTGAAATCGAGGGAAAACCCTGCCTTCTTGCTCTCTTCCTGTGCATACTACCTTGGTCTGCACCCACCGCTACATCAATGGTATAGCCACCAGTTGTTCAGTGGATCGACGGCAACCTACATAAGGTAGTAAGCCTAGGCAGATACCTTCCATGCCATATCGACCCTCGATTTGAACCCCATTTCCCCCGTAACTTCGCCCGATAAGCTGCCTAGCTTCTCTAGCATGCCTTCACTACATCAGACCTCTTTTTGACTTCATTGGTTGATATTTTTGAAGTAGTCTTTTACGTATTCGAAAATTGATTTTGATACGAAATCCACTCTTTTATGCGTAGAGTTCTATGGGGCGATTCCTTCGACCTGGTTTCCTCTAAAATGCCAAAATGAACACAACCGACCTTCTAGGCTCTCGTGATTCTTAATGTGTGTCAATGCACCTTCTTATTCACGCATACTCATACATGTATACGTAAACACACTTATACTACACAAATCACGTTTTGGGCTTCACCAGATTGTATACTCGATCCGATATACTCCTACGCAATTTAGTGCACTCTATAGTCACTATGGCTACATGAGATGCTCGAAAACTTGTTTATACACAAATATAGATATTCATATATACATCCATATATACATTCACATGAATACAATTATATATTCACACACACATATATACACACAAACATACACAACAATTCTAATTACAATGCATTAATTGTTTTGATTGTTATATATCTTTAAATACATATGTACGTATAATCATCCATATACATACATATATCTTTAAATAAGTTTGTCAATTACTACTTAAATCAAATCTTATTTTATTTACTAAATCTTTTCATTGAAAGTCAATTTCTCTTTTTCTACTATTTTATAAAATCATTCCATTAATTTTTAAATACAATACTACTTATTAATCATTTTAAACAATTAAAACATTTAATTTCTTTATTTAAATTAAGTATTCATCTCATAATTATTTTATAAAACCTTATAACCATTTTATAAAATAATTCCTTCATGCTATTTTATAAAATCTCATACTTTTATAAAATATCTTTTTACACTATATTATATCTCATACTTTTGTAAAATATCTCATTTATACTATTTTATAAAATCTCAGTATTTTATAAAATATTCCATTTATACTATTTATCAAATCTCATACTATTTTATAAAATATCTCATTTACACTATTTTATAAAATCTCATATAGTCATACTATTTTATAAAATACCTCGTTCATACTATTTATAAAATAGTACATTATTTTATAAAATCTCATACTATTTATAAAATATCTCATTTATACTATTTTACAAAATCCCATACTATTTTATAGAATATCTCATTATACTAATTTATAAAATCTTATACTATTTTATAAAGTATCTCTTTCTCTTATAAAACTATTTCTTTACTTAAATAATACCTATAAGCATGGATTAAGCTTCATTAAGCCTCTAGCCCCTTTAAGAATAAGTGTAGAGCCCAAACCTCATTTAATTAGCTTACTACCTTTTCTATTCTAAAACTTATCAAATAGTTTAATTAATACTAACTAATGATACGCACATAATCATATCACTTAATTAGCCTCAAATCAACCATAAAATCATGTAACATTATTCAATCAACCCAAGATCCATTTCATAGCGTACTAACTTTTATAAAAATGGTAATTAAGGTCTATAATCATTAATGTGTTAATATAATCATGTTTATAACATGAACATAAGCCTAAATCATCATCAAACATTCTCTAAATCACTTCATATAACTCAGTAATCATCAATAAATTAATTAATGAAGTATAACAAGTAAACAAGGCAAGAGGATCATCGCATTCACCTTCTTCCTCCCTAAATCAAGCCCCAAAGCAATAAAACCAAAGTTTTGCTCTCTTTAAATTTGAGATCTCAATCTAAAATTCGATTCAAGCTGAACTATTAAAGGGTTTTGTTAGATATTGGATAAAAGGAATTGTAGTGATTTTATCGAGATTTTTAGAAATTTACCTAAGCAAAATTTAATGGATCTAGGTTTAGGCTTACGAAGAGATTAGGAAAAAGATTAGGAAAAAGATTACCAAAATGAAAGTAAAGTGGAATGCAAAATGGATGAAGTGTAAACTAACTTATAAGCCAACTTATGGGTCATAGCCCCATATTAATTTCATTCTCAAAAAATCACCATTCACTCCAATAACTCATCAACTCCAAACATAGCCAAGTTTATACTCATTCTTCTTGTGGTGGAATTGCGGTCTCAGCAGTAGGTGCCTTGAGTTCCAATTCATCACTCTCTAAAAATCGAGTATAATAGGTATTTTGTTAGTTCGTAATTAAATATTTAAGTACCCGAAAGTTAAAATTGTAGATTGTTACATAAATCAAAGAGAAGTTACTTTAATTAAAGACCATAATATGTGGAAAACTTCCCGATCTCCTTGCCCTTACATGACTCGTTGAAATGGCTTGATTCTTAAGTGTGCCCTTGTGTAAGACTTGGAAGTATTTTTGAGTCTTACGTTAATTTAAATATTATATTTGAATATCATAAAATTGATTAAAAAAATTTAAATTTAAATTTAAATTTAAACAAATAATCGATCACATAATTTTATAAAAGCAAATTTTAAATTAAGTAATTGATTGCATAATTTTATAAAGGGTTATAAAATATAAATTTAAAATTGTTTTAAATCTGAATAAATAAATACAAGTGTTATATTTATAAATTAATTAAATTGTTTAACTAATAAAAGGAAATACACATATATATAACTAAATAAATTATCAGTGCTATAACTAAATGCGTGTGCGTGTGTGTTTATATATTATATGTATGAATAAAATACGAGAGGTTAAATCCTCGGCAGCGGCACTTTAGCGATTTGTTATTTGTGGAGGCTTGTAATCATCCCTTAAATGAGTAGAAAATCTTAGGGTCGAAAAGTGCCTCTGTGAGATCCTAAGTTAAAAGGGGGTGGGGCGGTGACGAATTTTCTTACATCCCTAGCTTACGAAAGTAGGTTTTTTTTTAAAAACAAGAGGTTAAAATTTAATAAAACTCATGATACTTAAGGAAGTATACATTAGATATATATAAAGATATGTGATATTATAAATTATAATCATTATACTCATCTCTTAGTCGATAATACTCTATAAGATTAATTTTAAATTATGAATTTAAATTAATAATGCTTTTCATCATTTATAATAAAAATAAAGTACCTTACATATCCTTGGTTGCTGAGCATCCTCAAGCAAAGAAATAACTAAGGTGACGTTTGTATTGTCCATAGATAAGTAAGAATGTTTAAGTAACTTTGTTGAACAACCTCAAGGGTTACATAACTCCCCTAAGGATATCGTGAAATGATGGGTCTAGAGTGTCTAATGTATTTCATCTTTGTTAAGCACCCTCAAGGTCATGAAGAACATTAGGAGCCTAACTAAAGTATAAGGAGTTATATTTGAGATATAAATATCAAAGTGTTACTTACTATTTATGGAGACTATGATTTTTTGACCACCCTTAAGATCGTACTAGCATGATAAACGAATCCTAACATTCATTAAAGGAATTTATGAAATTCCCATATCTTTTTTAGGTTTTGAGAGATACATAATTTACTAGGAACCTTATTAGGTACATATAATAAATCATTTTAAGAAGTATAATAACATATGCAATGATATCTAATTTGATCTAATGAATTTGCATAGATCAAAGGGCGACTATGAAACTATTTTTCGAAAAGAATATACTAATAGGAAAAAATTTCAAAGAATAGCTAAGGTATGTTAAAATAGCACTTTCTACGATAAGCTTTTGAACATCGTCGCTAATGACCCTTCAAATAAACCAAATAAATATGGCACACCAAACTATGGTAGAAAGTTGGCAAATAGATTGTAAACTAGCTCACTATTATGCATTGTTTACTATGAGCATTAAGATCAAAATGAAACATGACAAAATGAACATCCATGAAATTTTCGCTTACCTAAAAGTTATACGGTGAATAATCTCATACCGAGGTACCCGGAATCTGTTCCACGTGGAATGAGTAAAGGTTTCTTTAATCCAAGACCACGTGCTCACCATGATTAGGTACATCGAATTGTTGGCCAAGATTGGTACCACTCTGGATATCGAGCTACAAACCTTGATTCCTAGGCATTAACTCCATTGTTTGACTCGTTCATTTTGAATTTCAACACAAACTCACTAGAGTGTACTATCATAGAACTTCTTAATATGTTAAGAACGACAAAGAGTACGTTCACAAAAGAATCGAGTATGGTGCTTGCCATCAAGGGTGGCTCTTCGTCTAATAGTTTGAAGAAGTGAAAATATAAGTTTGAGTCTAAGGGTGGCAAGGGTAAGGCGAAGGCTCAAGAGAAAGCCATTGCCACTTTTTCTCAAAGAAGGGACATTGGAAGAGGAGTTGTTCAGAGCACATAAAACACTCATGGGGATGGAATAAGATTCTGCTCCTAAAGATATTTTCCTTACAAAAAATTGTTTATCTTTATGTGCTTCTGGTTGGGTTTTTGATACTAGATATGAAACTCATATCTATAATTCATTACATGAACTTAGGAGCAAAATCCAATTGCTAGAGGAAGCATTAAATTTCATTTGGCAAATGGAGCTAGCATAGCTGCAAGAGTATTGTGAGAATATCAAATGAAACCATCGAGTGGATATGGTTTGATTTTGAGTAACTGTTCTTTTTTACTTAATTTTATTTCCAAAATAATACCACTCTCTCATTTGATAGAGCACATATATAGTTTTATTTGTAAGGACAATATTATGAATATATGTATTGGAATTTTAAAAGTTGGATGGTGTATTGACTAGTGGTATTTTGTTCTTAATTTAAATCATATATTTTGTAGCTGAAAATAACAATGTGTCTAAAGTTAATGATAGTAACCTTAGACTAGGTCATATTAGTAAGAAATGACTTAACGAGTCAAGAAACCAAGAATTTTTACCATCATTTGATTCTGAATCATTAGATACCTATGATTCATGTCATGAAGATAAAAAGGTTAAACACCTATTTAGTGGGAGAAATGAAAGAGTTAGTGAACTCTTAGCACTCGTACAAACTTACATATGTTGTCTGATGTCTATAACTACCAAAGACAGAACCTTATACTTTGTTAAATTTGTCGATGATTTTTCCAGATATTGATACGTGTATCTTATGAAACACAAATACGAGGTCCATGAAAAATTCATTGAATATAAGAACGAAATTTAAAGTATGGTAATAGGTAAATAAAAATTCTTTAATCCGATCGAGGGTATACATTGGATATGACTCCAACAATACCCAAAAGAGAATGGGATTCTCTCTCAAGTGTCTCCATACACTCCGTAATACAACACTATTTCAAAACGAAGAAATTGAACCTTGTGGGACATGGTTTGGTCGATAATGAGTGATGCAAAGCTACCTCTTTCATTTTGTGTATATGCGCTAAAAAATGGGTTGCATGTATGTTGAATAATGTACTTTCTAAGTCTGTGCCTAAAACTCTATATGAGTTACGGATCGAGAAGAAACTCCACCTTAATTATGGTTGGGTTGTATGACTTACATTAAGAATGTAAAACTCAGTAAGTTAGAGGCAAGATTGGTCTTTTATAATTTTATAAGGTATCTAAGAAATTCTTATGGATACAAATCTATCATACCAAGGAATAAAAAGTGTGTATATGTTTTTAGTGGTAGTAAGATAGACTTAGATGAGATCCAGAGAATTTCCATGGAGACTGAATTCATAGACATTAATTCAAAACTAATAGAAAATACACAACCTATTAGGATGTCTAATAAGGACTCTTGCATTCCAGAGAGATACTATAGGTTTGTCATTGATGGTAAGAGTACGGATTGTGTCATCACGACGACGATCCTCTCACGTTTCGATATGCCCTAGAGAGTAAAGACTCTTACTTATGGCTTGATGCAATGAAATCCGAGATGGATTTCACTTGTAAGAACAAAGTTTGGACTTTGGAAAATGCATTTGAAGTTATAAAACCTATTGGTTACATTGAGAAAAGGATCAGTGTTGTTGGAAAGGTCAAGACCTACAAAGCATGGTTGGTCGAGAAAGGTTTCCATTAAAGTCAAGGTCTTGATTATGATGAAACATTTTCACAAGTCACTTTCTTAAATCCTTTGCGATTCCGCTTGCAGTTGCCGCATACTATGACTATGAAATTTGGCAAATGGACATTAAAATGACTTTCCTAATGGTAATTTAGAAGAGACTGTATATGTTTCAACCGCATACTATGACTATGAAATTTGGCAAATGGACATTAAAATGACTTTCCTAATGGTAAAACTAAGGACATTAAAATGACTTTCCTAATGGTAATTTAGAAGAGACTGTATATGTCCATACGTCCTTGCCATCCTGCTCGCCTCCTGAGCTCCAGAACGTCCTTACCTGAAAATCTGTAATACTCGGTCTGACCCGAGCATTACATCAAAGTAACACCCGGGTCAGGCTGGAAACCAGCGCGAGTAAACTCATATAACATGAAATACCAATGCATAGAACTTATTTAAGTCCCGAGTAACTTATATCAATTTACAACTTCACAAGTCGTTATAGACATCACTTATTTCACACATCAATTTCTAAGTATCAAACTTAGATTAAATGGTCCAATTTGCTTAAATCATTCCAAACAAGCTTATTGATTTCACATATCAATCTATAAAGGATCGAAGTGGTTTCGAGTATTAACTAATACCCGACTCTGGTCTCTTCGGATCCAATGTCATTCTATCTCAAATTATTCAACTAAATGCAATTCAATATTAATTATCGAATAATATTTTTATACAGCAATTCATCATTGATAGTAAATCACATTATCATTGCCCATCCAACATATCACATCACAAAACAATTTATCAGGGATACCAATCAATCCAAAGCACTTATCACCATTCAATCATTCTTAAGCATGATTGATCATTTCCATTAATTACATTAATTAATGACATTACTTCATTAATTAATTATTCTTAATTTTCATTAAATAATTAACCTTAACTTAATCAACCTTTATTAGTCACAATCAGAAATTAACTTTCCAACCTCTTGATTAATTATAATGATTTATCCTTAAATTACACTGAGTAATTATCACTTAATTTCTTCCACTAAGTAATTATCCTTTAATTACTTCAAAAAAAACAATTTCCTTATAATTAATTACATTTAGTAATTATCCACTGATTACTTCACTAAGTATTTACACCTTATTAATTACCTTAAGTAATTAGACTTAACCCAACATCAACTGGTTACCTTTATTTAATTAAACTTAATTATAACTAAAACTAATCTCATTATCATAATTAATTACAATAAGTAATTAATTCCTTAATTAAATACTTAACAAATTACAATTGATTAGTTTCAATTAATTGATCTAATTAATTATCAAAATTAATCACATTAATTAATTACTTAATAATCCTTAGATAATTATCATTATTAACTAATAACATTTTCTTAAATTACCTTCTTAAGAAAAATTATCTTAGATAACTCATTTACTTATTAATGACTTCATTAACATTCAATTGAATTTAAAACATTTCATTTCTAAGTTTAAATTCAAATTCCATTTTAACATTTAAAATTTCAAATGTTTGACCATTTAAACATTTGTCCAAATTATAAACCTTAAAATAAAAGAGAAGAACAATCATTACTTATATAAGATACTTATACAAGAAAAGGTTTAAAACAAAATTTCTTAATTCAAAAAAAAAATCAAACTTGAGAAAATAAATTGATTATTTAACTTTTCAAAATTTAGATAAACACATCATATCTTTTATTCAAATATTAAGAAACGAATTTTGTCAAGTTTAAACATTTATTTGAAATCAAATTCATTTCTAAATCTATTTTTTTTTAAAATATTATGTTCAACATTTAGAATCTACAAAACTGTTAAGCCTGGGTTTATAGTAGACTTAAAACCATATTTAACTTGATTTATAAACTTGATTTAAACCTTGTTTAAAATTTAAAATTTTCATTTTTAAACTTTGGGATTCAAAGTTCACTTGAATCAAATTCATCTTAAACTTGGAATTTAAATCCTTGTTTAAAAATCCTGCCTTAAATTTTAAATTCCATTCAAAATTTAAAGCCCAGAATATTGACAGGTTTAATAACCTGCAACCAAACATACCCGAGACCCTATTTTCTGCTTCGAGTAAAAGCCCGTCTTCCCCGAGCCAACTACCCAGCATTTTCGAGTTATTGCAACTTCCCACCCGAGACACTCACACACATCTTCTTCTTCTCCTTCTTTTTTTTCCCAATTTAAGTTTTACTAAGTTAATTAGCATCAGCTACTCACTCTCGAACTCAACAAAACCCGAAGCAAACCGTAGTTAAACTCGAGAATGACTCGAGATGCAAGTATCAATGATACTGACATGAAATCCACCGCCGTACACATGCACGGCGGCACCACTGGCCTCCGGTGATCACCCACAACATTGGCAAGTCCCAAATCGTACGCAGATACGAAAATCAAGCATGAATCACCTCAAGAAAATTCAAAACGAAAATCAACAGTGCGACCCAAAGATGGACTTGACCCAATTACCTAGAATTCTTTGCCGACGGCGATATATCCCACCGGAGCTCATGCCAAACGACCCCAAGCTACTACGCGACCTCCAGCAACTTTCCGTACCAGTGCGATCGCCTCCGAATCCTCCATCACTTCGCCATTACCCCGGTTCCATGCCGATCAAAAACACGCAGTCAAACCCTATTTTGATCAAATTCACACACCACAACCAATAGAAAAATGCCAAAGTATTTTTCCCTTAATCCTTGATACAAGAGCTAGCCTCATCCAGAATTTCACCTCAAATTATGTAGTTCATCATCGGCAAATCACCATATTGCCGTAATCTTTGATCTCCAAATTCCCAATTAAATAATAGTTTAAAAATTACGAATTGCATATCTAAATTCATGATTTATCATCACAATTACATGCATGTAATTAAATTTACAATTTGGAGCAGTTGATTGTTAACAAAAATCCTAATTTTTTACTGCTAATTCCTTTTTATAATTATTTGTTCCAATTTAAATTGTGAAGCTATTTTTTTTTAAATTACTACCAAACATTATCATACAGTTTCCATTCACATATCTTGTTCGAATACGGTATAGATTGGAAGATTTTTACATTTTTCTTAAAGAAGAACCACTTCTGTATAATACAGAGACGAACATACAGGTTCATCTATATTTAAGCATCCCATTCCCTCAATCATTCATATACAACAATACTAATGTAAGCATGTATTCCATATCATAGCAAATTTAACACATGCAATATCAAATTCAACTTTAGATTTGTTAAAAACCGTTTAAAAGAATTTACTCACAATTGTATAAAAGCAGAAGACAGAGACTGTTGCTTCCAGGCTCTTGCAATCCACTACATATCCTTGAATTATTTTGCATGTTGATAAATCTTCCTGTTGTAAATTCTGAATTGCATGTTTGTACTTGAAGATCTTGCATTTGCCTTTGATTTGAACTTTCCAGATTCCATTCTTGATCCAGATTTATTTATTTTCCTTATTTCATATTTCTTCCATTTTTTTATCTTTGATTTACATCTTTGTTGAGAATGAAGAAAGAATTTTTAGCTGAGTGAAAAAAAAACTTTTGTTCTTATTTTACAAATTTTAAATTAAATTTACAAGAGGATAACATTTATCTCCTTAATGTCTTAGTTAACTTACACCTATACTTATGAATTTACAAGTGTTTTTAACATGTATTATAATGTTTACAAGTGTTGTTTTAATGTTTAATTCATATTTTACAATGTTATTTTCTAATGTTTTATTAATGTTTTAAATGATACTATTTTCCTTATAACTTAAATATATAAGTAATTATGTAATATTAAGTACTTATTATTATTATTTTTCAATAAACAAGTTTTTAGATTTTAATAAATATAAAAGCAAGTTTATGTGAACATTTATTGACAATAACTTATATTTCTAATCAAATCATATAACATATGTTTATAAATTTGATAAATTAAATTTAACTCCTTATATAAAATTTTAAAACAATTTATCTTATGCTAAAATTAAAATGAAAGAATATTAAAACAATTGAACTTTTAAATCTTTAAAACCTTTCCAATCCCAAGAATACTCTATACGTTCTTGAAATTGGTTTCTATATTTTTAAATAGAATTTAACTTTAATTACCCTTTGAAAAATTATTGAATTCAAAACAATGCCTCCTATTAGTGTACATATACATACATACATACATACATACATATATATACTTATATACTTGTATGTATGTATATTTGAATTTCCTAACATTATAAAGTTTGCCTAAATTTATATATATATGTTAATTTCCTACAAGATTATCATTCTCAAATATTTAAATTTATAGATCCAAATTCATTTATATACATATCTAGATAATAATTCAATTATCAGATGACCAAAATCTGGGTTATCACATTCCTCCTCCCTTTGAATCTTTTCGTCCTCGAAAAGGAACGAATCCAGAATTTATTAAAAAGCTTATTTTCAGAAAATTATTCTTTAATCATTTTTCAAACACCTTTAAAATCTATATAATATTGCCAAAAATAGTTTTGATAAAAATACTTTTATAACTCGATGTCTTAACCAGTCTATCCTTGTTCTTCTAGAAATTCGGTTATACGTTGATCGGGCGTACGACTGAAAATCTACAAGTGCTTGGCAGACCCGTTTTCAACATCCAGTGAAAATACTTGGAAAATAATTTTTATTGGAAATCTAGAGAACAGTTTTGAAAATAGAGGAAATATCTTTAGTGAGGATGCTCTGGAAATCATCACCCCCATCCATGGTCGTAGTTAACCCGATGGTTACGTTGCCGTCCCAACAAAATCCACAGATAACTGTAGGCCTCCTCGCCCCTCGATTACACCATGGAACCCGCTACGGATCGCAGCTACAACTGGGGTTACGTAGCTATCACAACAAAAACCCATATAACTGTAGGCATCAGCGCCCTCGAATTTCGCTGCCAAAAATGAAACTTCTCCACTCCACTTGACCATAGATCGCAGTCTACCAATGTTGCGTTGCCTTCCCAGCAAAATCAAGTGTAGACCGTTGACACTCATCCTCCACACGATTTTCGCTATGGTTCCCACAGTAGATCGCAGTGACATCGAGTTACACTGTCGCACAGCATAACCCAAATGCCCCAGTAGGCATCAGCGCCCTCGACTTTCGCTACCCAATAATCCTCAGGAACTAGTTTGTCCGGACTCCTCACAGGATCAACATTAGAATCCCCCCTTGGGGTTCAAGGCAGCACCACCCGGTGGTACTCCTGAGAAGTCCATTTCAAGGGAGCGCCTTTTTCTCCAGAGCTATCTTCAAAACATTTTATACTACATATATAGTATCTTTAAATCATACACCTAGTATGATCTCATACAAAGCTCCTTTACACAAAATCGATTATCCAAAAATCGATAATTCTCAAACTAGGATTTCCAAATTCAATATTGATTTTATTCAAAAATCAAAAGCTTTTCCAAATCCAAAGGTTTCCAAAACCTTTTTCAAAAATCTTCATATGATCCTTTATATATAGAGATATATATAAAATCCTTGATAAACATCTTTGGATCATTTTGAACTTGTATAAAATCCTTTTATACTTCAAAACACCTTCAAAATCCTTTTCTTCTGGCAATAGATTCAACAAGGGGAGTTTCACTTTATAAAACAAAGATATTTAACTTTGTTTACTCAAAATCAAATATTCAAATTTGATTACTCTTTACAAAACCACTTACCACATCACTTACTTCCATAAACAAAATTTCAACCATAGAAATATCCAATTTCCACTTTACTTCATCATATATTTCACAAAATATATTTTCATTTCAAAAACCATTTCACATTTCTTATCCACAAATTCCCAGTATCAATTTTAATCAAATCTGTACGATGTACATGTATTATTCGTATGCCATACCAATCTGATCGCTCACTCGATCACACAATTTCACTTCCGAACTAGTATTGTCCACCCGACTTCCTAGTGCGGACACAGATCTGGTTTCTTGATCAGAAACCGTCATTCTCCTTGCATAGCCATAATTATGATAGAGAATATCCAGAACCAATCAACAATCCATATCCAGGTTCGCCGTCGAAAATCGAGTGAAAAATCCCACTCGGATTGATATAACTATCTCGAAATTCCGTGCTCGAATCTGGATCAAATCACTATACGAATATAATAACATACGTACACCCTACGTATTTATCTTTACTGGTTATTAGCCAAATCAAATTCCCTTTCTATTCACATTTCCTTAATTTCATTCACCTACTCTCAATTGCTTCAATCCATTTGGATTATCACCTCTAGTCTTATCTCGATTGGGTATTTAAACAATAACAGTTTAAACTCTGTCCAGTTTAAATTTAGAAAATAGCTTGAAAAGTTAAAAATAGATAAGTAGTTGGAAAATAATTACTAGTTTATAAAATAGCTGTAACATAGTTCAATAATTATAAAATAATTGGAAAATAGTTAAATAGTCATAGAAATTTTAAATAATTGCAAAATAGCTATAAAATAGTAATTAGTAGTTGAAAATAGTAATTAGTTTATAAAATAGTTAGAAAATTGTTAAACAGTTTCAAAAATAATTGTAAAACAAGTATAAGATAGTTTGGCTTTTAAAAGAAAGGTTGTTTATATAATGAATAGCTTGGAAAATTAGGTTTATATTAAAACAATTTATATTAAAAATAGTCCAGAGTCAAAACTGTTCTCTCCCCAATTTTCATTCTCTATCAATTCAATTAAATTTCCTCTTCCATTTAAATTGACCCAATTCCAATTTTAAACAACTCCAATTTCCATTGGACTTGATTTATTCCCAATTCAAGTTGAATTAATTCTCAATTCCTTTTCAATTCAATTTGAACTAATTTCAAATTTCAAACTTAAACCATCTCGAATTATATAAATTCGAATTAATACTTCAAATGTTGATTTAATTCCTTTAAATCAATTTACCTTTTTATCCCAACAATGGATTACCATATTCCATTGCTCATTCATTTAAAGTAATCCAATTCACAACTAAAGATTTTTAACAACAATAGGATGATATTATCTAATTTATTTTAAAACATCCATTCATTTTAAATTTCTACGTCTCAAACCCAATTTGAGATCGCTCAATCTCTCAATAACAATCAACCATTTAACTTCCCAAGTTAAATCTTAATTTCATCTTAAAATTTACAAATCAGGTTGAACATCCCAACATATTAACTTTTTCCAAGTTAAACTCAATTCTCTTAATCCAGTCAACCTTACCCAGTTTGAACTTCCATTTCAAATTCTAAACTTCACATTAATAATCTTTCCACTTATAAGTTCAAAAACTTATCACCTTGGGTATTACATCTTATTCCAAATTCAAAACTCAACATTTTAGAGTTTATCTCAAATCATCTTTGATATTTAAGTATATCCACATGTATACATATTAATTTCTTTTACATACCAAGTTATACTTTAAAATTTTAAACCACCTTTGGTTTTAATTCAATTTTTTTTTTAAATTTTCAAACAACTCTTGTTTGAAATAGGACCCTTTCACTTCAATATATTAAATAACATCTCTTAATTTAAAATAAGATCATTATTCAAAGTAGTTTGAATAATATTATTTCCTTTAATATTTTGAAACCAATTTAAAATTTTAAACTTAGAATTTAGGACTTCACAATTTGAAACCCACTTTTATTTATACCCTTTCACATTTACAAATTATTTTCTTTTAAATGGTTACTTCCTTAAAACATTTTATTGTTTATTGAAAAGCAATCATCCCATTATTAAACACAATATCCATTTTATTTTCTGGTTTGAAACCAATTCTAATTCATCTTATTCTGAAATACTTCTCCAATTCAAGATTTCAATTTTAGTTTGAATCCATTTCAAACTTGTCTTTAATTTAATTTCAATTTGGTTGTAATTCTATTATCACTTAATTCTTACTATTACTTTTAGTTTAATTAATACTACAACCAATTTCCTTAATATAATAGATAATCTATTTCTTATACAAGATTCATTTACTTTTGAAATCATTTAAAAACGTTTATATAAGAAAATAACAAGTACGCTCTCTCATATTTATACACTCAACTCATTATAGGGTACCACTTACCCTATCCTTAATGAGTATCCCCCACCAGAGCCTAGGTTCTCGCTTAACCTTCAGCTCTGATACCAAATGTAACGACCCAGAAATTTCGATCCCGAAAATTTCCAAATAGTTAAGAAAAGAAGAAAAGAGAAAGAAGAAGAAGACAGAAACAAGACACAGAAACCTCACATTCGCAGCGGATCAAATATAATATCAAATAAAATAGCAGTTATACAAAGAAAACTATATCAGTTAATTTACATTTAAATACATCAGAGTTACACATATACATAAATACTTGGCAAAACAATCATGTCCAGAGACTACAATATCACAGTGAAAACTCTCCGTACGTCCCTGCCATCCTGCTCGCCTCTTGAGCTCCAGAACGTCCTTACCTAAAAATCTGTAATACTCGGTCTGACCCGAGCATTACATCAAAGTAACACCCGGGTCAGGCTGGAAACCAGCGTGAGTAAACTCATATAACATGAAATACCAATGCATAGAACTTATTTAAGTCCCGGTTAACTTATATCAATTTACAACTTCACAAGTCGTTATAGACATCATTTATTTCACACATCAATTTCTAAGTATCAAACTTAGATTAAATGGTCCAATTTACTTAAATCATTCCAAACAAGCTTATTGATTTCACGTATCAATCTATAAAGGATCGAAGTGGTTTCGGGTATTAACTAATAATCGACTCCGGTCTCTTCGGATCCAATGTCATTCTATCTTACATTATTCAACTAAATGCAATTCAATATTAATTATCGAATAATATTTTTATACAGCAATTCATCATTGATAGTAAATCACATTATCATTGCCCATCCAACATATCACATCACAAAACAATTTATCAGGGATACTAATCAATCCAAAGAACTTATCACCATTCAATCATTCTTAAGCAAGATTGATCATTTCCATTAATTACATTAATTAATGACATTACTTCATTAGTTAATTATTCTTAATTTTCATTAAATAATTAACCTTAACTTAATCAACCTTGATTAGTCACAATCAGAAACTAACTTTCCAACCTCTTGATTAATTATAATGATTTATCTTTAAATTACACTGAGTAATTATCACTTAATTTCTTCCACTAAGTAATTATCCTTTAATTACTTCAAAAAAACAATTTCCTTATAATTAATTACATTTAGTAATTATCCACTAATTACTTCACTAAGTATTTACACCTTATTAATTACCTTAAGTAATTAGACTTAACCCAACATCACTGGTTACCTTTAGTGTAACAGCCCATAAATCCGAACCCCTTGAATCAACATTACTCCATACAAATTGACTCAAGTGGCACAGAAATACGAACCATTAGGGTTAAAGAAGAATAGATAGAAGAAGAGAAACTAAACAATATCAGAATCTCACAGTCGCAGCGGACTAAAATATAATAGTAAATATAGAACTTTACACAAAATGAAATCTATTACTGTTTTATACATCATATCATCAAAGTATCTCATACATCAACAATCACAAATCAGACCTACCATACAATCACAGCAGCGGATATATATAGGTACATATAATACGTCTCGGATCTAGCTTCTCTCCAGCTCCGTAGCATCCTGACCTGAACATATAATACTCGGTCTGACCCGAGCATTATAATGAAATAACACCCGAGTCAGTATGGAATACCAGCTGATACTAAGGCATCCAAATTGATTGTTAAAGTTTCAAAATTCTTTGAAAAACAAAAGCATCTCGTAAGACCACGCCACAAATAAACATGTCGGGTTTTTACCTTACGATAGCTAAAACACTTTTTATAGAAATCCTCTGATATTATAATAGGGTCTATTTACAAATACTTATAAAATAGCCGAAATTGTTACATCTATTAAATTCCAGCTACTAGCCACAAAAGTGGGTAATCCAAACAAGGCTCGTAGGGAAAATGGATTTCCAACAATGACTAGGCACTGGGGTACCACCTGTCACAGTACGGGGCCTAGATCACCGTATCGAGGATTACTCCCTTCATCCCCTGCAACACAAGGCCGGAACCATTCCTTACTGAACAGTCCCGAACAAGATAAACCTCTTGGTTGGCGCGACCAACCACCCACTAAGCCGAAATATATATATAAGGGACCTCTAGACAGGGGAAATATCTTGTCCTGCTTGGGCATGACCCACCTAACCTTGCTGCATATCCCCTGATTTTCAGTCGTTCCCGGTTGATGAGGCTTGAGGCTAAGCGTTACCTTAAGAACGTTTTCACTTAGAATGCCCATCGTCCACCTGACGATGTTTCGCAAGCATTCGTCCATACAAATCCGTCCCGGGTTCGAACGGAACCGAAGGCACTACTCCTACTACATCCATTTTGGAAATATCCTCAAGATTAGTAGCGACTAGCCCTTGCACTTCACTGCTCCATCTTCGACTCCGAACACGTTTTTCGCACGAAACGTACAAATCGGATCGAAGTGGTTTTCGAGAAATAAATCTCGATCCCGGTCTCTTCGAAACGATCAACGCAGTTGTCCAATATTGATAGTCGGTGATTTAACTATCAATTTATATTCATAAACATCCATAAGCATCCATCACAACAATAAATAATTCCCACATTATTTATTTGCTCCAATATCTTTACAAGATATATTTCCAAAGTTTCAAAACTCATTTGAAACAATTTCCCAGAATTCTTCCTTTACAAGGTAAATCCTTTGCCATATATTTCCATTGGAATAACCAAGTTCAAAACATTTAGATTTAAAATAGTAAAAATACTTTATTCTGAAAGATACTTTAAAATATGTAACTTTACTACTAGTTATTTACTAAGAATATAGTTTCAAAAATATTTAAAGTTAAACCATTTATTAGGGTATAAATCTTGATTTTAAATAAGGGTTTTAGTTTAAACTAAACTTATAAGTAGAGTTTTTAAAAGGCTAATACTAATTTCAATAACCTAGTTCGAAACTAGTCTTTTGAACAAATCCATTTGTAAAAATAATTATTAAGATATTTATAAAATTTACTATTGCTAATTTATAATAGTTACTTTTGAAAATAAATATTTTCAAACACTCTTTTAAACAAGCTTGAATTTATAAAGCTTCCTTTTTATAAAATCAGTTAAAACTCGAACTTGGTTTTCCTAGGGAACTCATTTCCACTTAAACGTCACAGAAATCCTTCTCACAATTTCTGTCAATTTATTTCAATTCAGGTTTATATTTTAATAACATAATCTTATTTTCCTATTTATCAACTAATAACTTTTCTCTTTGTTTATCATTCCAGATTTACCAATTTTCAATTTTCATTCCAAATGGATTTCAAATTTTAATTCTTTGAAATTCATTATTTAACAATATCTTTTATTTCTCTAAAATTCAATTTATCCATTTATAATTAAATTCTGAATTTATAGTTTATCCTACCATATTCTTTATTTCTTAAAACCCAAATTTTATTCCTTTAAATTCTTTATATAACAATTTCTTTTATTTTCTTAAATCCCAATTAATCCCGTTTACAATTAAAATTTTAGGATTTATATTTATTTCAACAATATCGCAGTACAATTTAAACTCAGATTTATCAATCACAATATGAGAACAGATCACAACATCAATTATAAAGATAATTATTATAATGTGAGGAATCCAGTTGGATCCCTCCAACCTGTTTCCCCTGCATCCACAAATATTAGCTCAACGCATATATATATATATATATATATATCAATCCAGACTGATAAGAACAATAATATGCAACCAATCTCACAGATATTTAAATATTTATTATTTAAATCAGCCAATATCCAGATGTGAGTGAGAATAACTCACCTTGAGTTTCGGCGAGCGTTCGAAATTCAAATTAAACCGAACGACGTTCGATTTAACTCAAATTTCTACTTGCCCGGAATGAATCCGGATCTGCACCATCGCATAGTACTCTTTCCTGCGATTCCAACGCTACCAGTTTCGTCGAATTCTGAATACGTATGGGCAAGATATTAAATTTTGAAGTTTGGGTTTAAAATTCAAAACGATTATCCTTTAAATTCAATTTATATATACCAAACGATTACTGGCCGTCAGATCTCTAACCTTCATCAAGCGCTCCCCTCTCTTCTACAAACACGCGAGCACGAACAGGTAACCCAAAGCACACGGCCAAGGGTTTCGAAGCGCACCCACCACGATCAACGCGAGATCGATCAGGCACTGCCGTTGAGTTCGCCTACCCCAACTCCACCTTCAGCCCAAACGCGAGCACACTCGGCCACCCCTAGGTGATGCGACTCCCCTTTGAACGCGCGACGAACGCGGCGGCCCCACGCCCTCCACGCTGCACTAAACTCCATCACCACCGTACACAACGTAGATCTCAAAGCCCTCTTCGATTCTCCAGTTGAAAGTTTCTTCTAAAACGCGATGAATCGATCGCAAATTGATGACGAAAATCTGATGTTTTTGGCCATTGAATAAAAAGAAACGGCGGCCGGTCATTATTGCTAGGGTTAAGCTAATATAGGTGTAAATATAATGTTATTTAATATTATTTTATTAATATAATTTCTCAAGTTAACAATTTATACAAACGACCTCCAATCTACGCGTGCCGACAGGCGATCCTAAGGTTTATCCGCGTTCCGGACACAATAGGACAGGTTTCGTAAGCCAATTCGATCATACGTGCGAGTTACAGAATTAAACGATCAATTTAAAATTAAATCGATTAAAACGATTTCGATGCGTTTCGAGCTGCCAGGGTCAAACGACAACTCCGATTGCTACGAAAATTGAAATCCGATAATAACTAACTATTACGGATCCAATGAAACTAGTTTCGTCGAATTCCGAGACTGTGCCCCGGAAGGCTATTTTAACTCGTCTATTTAATCGGGCGATTTTCAAAACTGACGAAAATCGCTTAAAAATTTACTTTTAATTTTTTTTAACTAACTTGATAATTCATATAAAATTTATAAACACCATAAAAATCATTCTGGCTCATTTCGGACTAAAATCTGATTAATGGCAATATTTTATTATTAAATTCTATTATTAAATTAATATAAAATTCCAAATATTAATTCATCAACTTTAAAATTCTTCTAAAATTCCCACTGCGCTATTTACACTCAAATAACTCAAAATAAATTTTTATAACCATTTTCATCACTATTTACATCCAGATTTACTTCTATTTAAATTCTGAATATTTAGTTATTATTCTTTCGTTATTCAAATTCAACCAGAATTACTACAATTAAAAATTATAGCTTTTTTCATTGATTGCATCCGATTCCTTCCATTTCAAAGTCAATTAAGGATTTACATTAAACATTTAAAATGAATTAAATGTTCAAATTCAATGGCTTAAAAATACGGGATGTTACATTCCTCCCCCCTTATAAAAATTTCGTCCTCGAAATTTGCTAGGGTAGAAAATGTTCCTACACTCATTAACTTAACCCAACTTCTTTAGTTAAAACTTATATACACTTACCAAAACCCCTTTAGCTCAATCCCAAACACATGCACTTCATTTAATAATCAAAAACTTATGTAGTAACATTATTTCAAAACAAAATTATTAGTTACTAAACTTTTTCCAAAACTACAAAAAAATTCTAACTCCCAAAATTTCCGAAAATTTTTGGCAGAGTCTCCCCTGTACGGAGGAGCTTTCGCGATATCGCGATACACACAAATATATATACATCGACCCACACGGTCGGAAACCAAAATATATCACAAAATATATATCATTTCCCAATTATATTTGCGTAGGCGTACCTTTTTAGCAAATTTTAATAGCGAGCGGCTAATATTACGCTTATACGCGCTCCAACTCTCTCGAATGCCTTCTATACTTGTACTATACTCAACAAACACATTAGTTTTCAAAGATTTGAACATTATAACAACATTTCCAATATAATGTAAGTCAACATATCCATTGCATAGCCAAACCAAGCAATTTCATAATTATGCATGCTAACCACCTTTAAAACAATTTCACAATTCCGACATCATTTTAAAGCCTCTTTACAACTCAAACTTCATTTTTATTTAAATGATTAACAGGTTCTTCTCTAACATCAACCTATCCCTTTTCAATTCCAAGTTGATTCACAATTTGATACTTATTCTCAATTTGAAATATTTGCATTCCTTTTATGATCCATTTTCATTTATATGCAAACATTACTTATTAAAATGTCAATTCATCCCAGTTGATTCAAAACCCATTTCATTTGCTACTTTAAATCAATTCACTTGCATTCGTTTACAAACTCTTTGAATTAGATTCCAATCCATATCAATTTATTCAAAAATCAATTTCAATTGCTTGTTAAACAACTCAATTCCGAATACATGTAATTTCATGTCATTCAAGCAAAAACTAATCACCACTTCAACTTACACCCATTTAAAATTAATTCCTGTCTAGATTTATATTAATTTTATTCAATTCTGCATGGTTCATAATCCAAGCATGCTTATTCCATTTCAATTATTAAATTAATCCTTATTCTCACTTTTCAAATTTATTATTCATCTTAAGTTTATTTTTATTATATTATTATCATTTTTATTTTTATTATATTTGTTTTTTATTTTTTTTCTTCCTCACAATAACAATCTTAAAAGTCATTTGCTTGCATCCAAATTTTATTTTGCAAACAAATTTCATTTAAAGCTATTTTCATAAGCTTAAAATAACCATCTCATCATTCTCTTAAATGATTACAATTCCATAATATCTCAATTCATTTCCATCTTAATGGATTCTACCAAATCAAACCCTTTACAAATTTTAATCCAACTAGCTTATACATTCAGCTTAAGTTCAAATTAATAACATCTCATTTTATATTATTTACAACTCTTCCTATTTATATCACTTCTCAATAATCAATTAAAATTCATTTCACTTGCATTTCACTTTTATTATCTAAACAAAATCTATCCAAGACAAATATTATAAGCTCAATCACAAATATTTTCATTTTCTTCTTATAAATCAAATTTTATTTTCATTTGATTCTCATCCAAATCAAATTCCAATTCATTAACAAACTTTAATGCACTTTGCCTATTTATTAAATCCATTTTAGACTTATTTTATTAGCAAAGAAACCATTTTAAATTATTTCACACTTCAGTATTTGTTACCACAAACTTAAATCCCATGCTACAATTGGATTTCTATTTACTTTCCAAATTTTGATCAATTATCAAAATTCTATCCATTACAATACAAATATCATTCAAGTGTAATTCAATTTAGTCTCTAACCTAATCCACATTAGGTTCTAATTCACTTCCTCAATTCATACTGAACTTATTTATAATACGACCATTTTCAAATGTTCTAAACAAGAACTAGGTTCCATTTTACCCTTCAATTATTAACAAGCTTCCAAAACTATACCCGTTCCCGTACTATTTTCATTAAATTTAGCTTATACTAAATTCATCTTCAAGCTGCTCCTTATTTAATTCAGCTTATGCTTAATTCATTCCTAAATAATCCCTTTGAATTTAGTTGAGTCAAAATTTAATTCACATAATATCAACCTTACTTCTCCGAATTAAATTTTCTTTCAATTTAATTCTCTTCCAGATTTAATCCAAGTTTAACTAAATTTTATTTAGCCACATTGAATTCACTCCATTTCCTTTACTATCTTAAATGAGAATTAAATTCCATTCATATTTATTCACAACACAATTGAATCTTGTTTTTAATTAAATCCAATTCCATCTCAATTCCATTCGATTGAAGTTAAATCCAATTCAATCTAATTTTAATTCATTTAGATTTAATTCAATTTCAAATTCTCAACTTTAATTCTCCTTATACAAGTTCAAAACTTGTTTACTAGTTTAAGTTCATTCATTTCCTTATATCTCACCTTACCTTATTTCAATTTACATTTCATTTGAGATTAAGTTTGGACTCACCATACCATTCAACTATTTCCCAATTGTGATTATAATTTCATTCTTATTTATATAAGTTCACCAACTTATTTATTTAAAGCTCATATCACTCATTTGAATCCATTTACAGCATATAATCACAATTTCAAATTATATATATGTGTATCACTGAATTCTTAAGGATACAAATTTCTTTCATTTACCTTCTTACACAATATTTAATCCTCAATCTCAAATTATAAGTATACAACTTAATAACCTATGGGTACAATCCATTTCACAATAACCCACAATTTCAAAGTCAACTTGCCTTTTAATTTCACCCAAATCAATTTAATTCTAAGTCCAATTTATTTGACTTATCCAAGTTATATTCAAATTTTCATTCATTTCAATAATTTCATTTACTTCCATTCACTTACGTTAAATTTAATTTCAAGATTAAATTTTTCATTCTTTCCTTCTTATTATTTTCAACTTCACTTAATTAGTTCAATAGTTAATTTATTTTAATTTTTACACATTATTTAAATATAATTTCCCAGAATTTAAATTTACCCATTTTTATTTCAAAATCATTTTGAAATATATCAAATATATACATATTTGATATATCAATCAAATCTCCAGATTTTTCCAAAACAATTTGTTTATACTAAAACAAATTTTTCCATTTTTGGAATGTCCAAAACAACTGTTGTACTCAACTAGTCCAAACAATACCATAACCAAATATTAGGGAAGCAATCCATCACTTTAGAAACTCGAAAATGAATTCTAATGATGTGGCCAGCATCATCAGGATTATTTTCCAGCGACTGAAGTGAGTTCAATGCTTCTTACTTTTCTAAATTCATTTCAAAACAGTCGCCATTCAAAAATACCTCCCAAAACAATATTCCATCATTACCTTCAAACACTTTAGCAAACATTTCAAACTTTTCCAGGAATTTAAATCTCCAAAACTTTATTTCCATTACATTTAAAATTCTTTCCAAGACTTCCAGGATTTAAATTCTGGTTTAATTTAAATTTAGTTATTCTCTTCCTTTATAATTTATGCTTATGGAATTTATTTGGTTATAACCATTTCAAATTTAAGATTAACTTTAGATACTTATTTGATTTTTAATATTAGCAACCAAACATCCAAATATATATATAATGTCAGAAAATCATTCCTTTTATATCAAAATATAATTTTGGGTAAAATTAATTCATTTACCCACTTTTAAAAACAATACTATGTCGGTTTATCTTGTTTAAGAGTTTAGAAACTCCTATCGATACGGTTGTACTTCCCGCACCGACCAGAATTCATAAACACTCAACCGATAAGTCAACACAGTATAAAAACAATTTTATATGCACTAACAAGTACGCTCTCATATCTATTAATACGCTCAACTCATTATAGAGTACTATTGACTCTGTTTAATGAGTAATTTCCCCACCAAAGCCTAGGTTGTCGCCAACCTAAGCTCTGATACCAAGTGTAACAGCCCGCAAATTCGAACCCCTTGAATCAACACTACTCCATACAAATTGACTCAAGTGGCACAGAAATACGAACCATTAGGATTAAAGAAGAAGAGATAGAAGAAGAGAAACTAAACAATATCAGAATCTCACAGTCGCAGCGCAATAAAATATAATAGTAAATATAGAACTTTACACAAAATGAAATCTATTACTGTTTTATACATCATATCATCAGAGTATCTCATACATCAACAATCACAAATCAGACCTACCATACAATCATAGCAGCGGATATATATAGGTACATATAATACGTCTCGGACTCCAGCTCCTCTCCTGCTCCGTAGCATCCTGACCTGAACATATAATACTCGGTCTGACCCGAGCATTATAATGAAATAACACCCGAGTCAGTCTGGAATACTAGCTGATACTAAGGCATCCAAATTGATTATTAAAGTTTCAAAATTCTTTGAAAAACAAAAGCATCTCGTAAGACCACGCTACAAATAAACATGTCGGGTTTTTACCTTACGATAGCTAAAACACTTTTTATAGAAATCCTCTGATATTATAATAGGGTCTATTTACAAATACTTATAAAATAGCCGAAATTGTTACATCTATTAAATTCCAGCTACTAGCCACAAAAGTGGGTAATACAAACAAAACTCGTACAAGGCTCGTAGGGAAAATGGATTTCCAACAATGACTAGGCACTGGGGTACCACCTCTCACAGTACGGGGCCTAGATCACCGTACAGAGGATTACTCCCTTCATCCCCTGCAACACAAGGCCGGAACCATTCCTTACTGAACAGTCCCGAACAAGATAAACCCCGTGGTTGGCGCGACCAACTACCCACTAAGCCGAAATATATATATATATATATATATATATATATATATATATATATATATATATATATAAGGGACCTCTAGACAGGAGTATCTTGTCCTGCTTGGGCATGACCCACCTAACCTTGCTACATATCCCCTGATTTTCAGTCATTCCCGGTTGATGAGGCTTGAGGCTAAGCGTTACCTTAAGAACATTTTCACTTAGAATGCCCATCGTCCACCTGACGATGTTTCGCAAGCATTCGTCCATACAAATCCGTCCCGGGTTCGAACGGAACCGAAGGCACTACTCCTACTACATCCATTTTGGAAATATCCTCAGGATTAGTAGCGACTAGCCCTTGCACTTCACTGCTCCATCTTCGACTCCGAACACGTTTTTCGCACGAAACGTACAAATCGGATCGAAGTGGTTTTCGAGAAATAAATCTCGATCCCGGTCTCTTCGAAACGATCAACGCAGTTGTCCAATATTGATAGTCGGTGATTTAACTATCAATTTATATTCATAAACATCCATAAGCATCCATCACAACAATAAATAATTCCCACATTATTTATTTGCTACAATATCTTTACAAGATATATTTCCAAAGTTTCAAAACTCATTTGAAACAATTTCCCAAAATTCTTCCTTTACAAGGTAAATCCTTTGCCATATATTTCCATTGGAATAACCAAGTTCAAAACATTTAGATTTAAAATAGTAAAAATACTTTATTTTGAAAGATACTTTAAAATATGTAACTTTACTACTAGTTATTTACTAAGAATATAGTTTCAAAAATATTTAAAGTTAAACCATTTATTAGGGTATAAATCTTGATTTTAAATAAGGGTTTTAGTTTAAACTAAACTTATAAGTAGAGTTTTTAAAAGGCTAATACTAATTTCAATAACCTAGTTCGAAACTAGTCTTTTGAACAAATCCATTTGTAAAAATAATTATTAAGATATTTATAAAATTTACTATTGCTAATTTATAATAGTTACTTTTGAAAATAAATATTTTCAAACACTCTTTTAAACAAGCTTGAATTTATAAAGCTTCCTTTTTATAAAATCAGTTAAAACTCGAACTTGGTTTTCCTAGGGAACTCATTTCCACTTAAACGTCACAGAAATCCTTCTCACAATTTCTGTCAATTTATTTCAATTCAGGTTTATATTTTAATAACATAATCTTATTTTCCTATTTATCAACTAATAACTTTTCTCTTTGTTTATCATTCCAGATTTACCAATTTTCAATTTTCATTCCAAATGGATTTCAAATTTTAATTCTCTGAAATTCATTATTTAACAATATCTTTTATTTCTCTAAAATTCAATTTATCCATTTATAATTAAATTCTGAATTTATAGTTTATCCTACCATATTCTTTATTTCTTAAAACCCAAATTTTATTCCTTTAAATTCTTTATATAACAATTTCTTTTATTTTCTTAAATCCCAATTAATCCCGTTTACAATTAAAAATTCAGGATTTATATTTATTTCAACAATATCGCAATACAATTTAAACTCAGATTTATCAATCACAATATGAAAACAGATCACAACATCAATTATAAAGATAATTATTATAATGTGAGGAATCCAGTTGGATCCCTCCAACCTGTTTCCCCTGCATCCACAAATATTAGCTCAACGCATATATATATATATATATATATATATATATATATCAATCCAGACTGATAAGAACAATAATATGCAACCAATCTCACAGATATTTAAATATTTATTATTTAAATCAGCCAATATCTAGATGTGAGTGAGAATAACTCACCTTGAGTTTCGGTGAGCGTTCGAAATTCAAATTAAACCGAACGACGTTCGATTTAACTCAAATTTCTACTTGCCTGGAATGAATCCGGATCTGCACCATCGCATAGTACTCTTTCCTGCGATTCCAACGCTACCAGTTTCGTCGAATTCTGAATACGTATGGGCAAGATATTAAATTTTGAAGTTTGAGTTTAAAATTCAAAACGATTATCCTTTAAATTCAATTTATATATACCAAACGATTACTGGCCGTCAGATCTCTAACCTTCATCAAGCGCTCCCCTCTCTTCTACAAACACGCGAGCACGAATAGGTAACCCAAAGCACACGACCAAGGGTTTCGAAGCGCACCCACCACGATCAACGCGAGATCGATCAGGCACTGCCGTTGAGTTCGCCTACCCCAACTCCACCTTCGGCCCAAACGCGAGCACACTCGGCCACCCCTAGGTGATGCAACTCCCCTTTGAACGCGCGACGAACGCGGCGGCCCCACGCCCTCCACGCTGCACTAAACTCCATCACCACCGTACACAACGTAGATCTCAAAGCCCTCTTCGATTCTCCAGTTGAAAGTTTCTTCTAAAACGCGATGAATCGATCGCAAATTGATGACGAAAATCTAATGTTTTCGGCCATTGAATAAAAAGAAATGGCGGCCGGTCATTATTGCTAGGGTTAAGCTAATATAGGTGTAAATATAATGTTATTTAATATTATTTTATTAATATAATTTCTCAAGTTAACAATTTATACAAACGACCTCCAATCTACGCGTGCCGACAGGCGATCCTAAGGTTTATCCGCGTTCCGGACACAATGGGACAGGTTTCGTAAGCCAATTCGATCATACGTGCGAGTTACAGAATTAAACGATCAATTTAAAATTAAATCGATTAAAACGATTTCGATGCGTTTAGAGCTGTCAGGGTCAAACGACAACTCCGATTGCTACGAAAATTGAAATCCGATAATAACTAACTATTACGGATCCAATGAAACTAGTTTCGTCGAATTCCGAGACTGTGCCCTGGAAGGCTATTTTAACTCGTCTATTTAATCGGGCGATTTTCAAAACTGACGAAAATCGCTTAAAAATTTACTTTTAATTTTTTTTAACTAACTTGATAATTCATATAAAATTTATAAACACCATAAAAATCATTCTGGCTCATTTCGGACTAAAATCTGATTAATGGCAATATTTTATTATTAAATTCTATTATTAAATTAATATAAAATTCCAAATATTAATTCATCAACTTTAAAATTCTTCTAAAATTCCCACTGCGCTATTTACACTCAAATAACTCAAAATAAATTTTTATAACCATTTTCATCACTATTTACATCCAGATTTACTTCTATTTAAATTCCGAATATTTAGTTATTATTCTTTCGTTATTCAAATTCAACCAGAATTACTACAATTAAAAATTATAGCTTTTTTCATTGATTGCATCCGATTCCTTCCATTTCAAAGTCAATTAAGGATTTACATTAAACATTTAAAATGAATTAAATGTTCAAATTCAATGGCTTAAAAATACGGGATGTTACATTTAGTTAATTAAATTTAATTATAACTAAAACTAATCTCATTATCATAATTAATTACAATAAGTAATTAATTCCTTAATTAAATACTTAACAAATTACAATTGATTAGTTTCAATTAATTAATCTAATTAGTTATCAAAATTAATCACATTAATTAATTACTTAATAATCCTTAGATAATTATCATTATTAACTAATAGCATTTTCTTAAATTACCTTCTTAAGAAAAATTATCTTAGATAACTCATCTACTTATTAATGACTTCATTAACATTCAATTGAATTTAAAACATTTCATTTCTAAATTTAAATTCAAATTCCATTTTAACATTTTAAATTTCATATGTTTGACCATTTAAACATTTGTCCAAATTATAAACCTTAAAATAAAAGAGAAGAACAATCATTACTTATATAAGATACTTATACAAGAAAAAGTTTAAAACAAAATTTCTTAATTCAAAAAAATCAAACTTGAGAAAATAAATTGATTATTTAACTTTTCAAAATTTAGATAAACACATCATATCTTTTATCCAAATATTAAGAAACGAATTTTGTCAAGTTTAAACATTTATTTGAAATCAAATTCATTTCTAAATCTATTTTTTTTTAAATATTATGTTCAACATTTAGAATCTACAAAATTGTTAAATCTGGGTTTATAGTAGACTTAAAACCATATTTAACTTGATTTATAAACTTGAATTAAACCTTGTTTAAAATTAAAAAAATTCATTTTTAAACTTTGGGATTCAAAGTTCACTTGAATCAAATTCATCTTAAACTTGGAATTTAAATCCTTGTTTAAAAATCCTGCCTTAAATTTTAAATTCCATTCAAAATTTAAAGCCCGGAATATTGACAGGTTTAATAACCTGCAACCAAACATACCTCATACCCTATTTTCTGCTTCGAGTAAAAGCCCGTCTTCCCCGAGCCAACTACCCAGCATCTTCGAGTTATTACAACTTCCCACCCGAGACACTCACACGCATCTTCTTCTTCTCCTTCTTTTTTTTTCCCAGTTTAAGTTTTACTAAGTTAATTAGCATCAGCTACTCACTCTCGAACTCAACAAAACCCGAAGCAAACCTTAGTTAAACTCGAGAATGACTCGAGTTGCAAGTATCAATGATACTGACATGAAGTCCACCGCCGTACACATGCACGACGGCACCACTGGCCTCCGGTGATCACCCACAACGTCGGCAAGTCCCAAATCGTACGCAGATATGAAAATCAAGCACGAATCACCTCAAGAAAATTCAAAACGAAAATCAACAGTGCGACCCAAAGCTGGGCTTGACCCAATTGCCTAGAATTCTTTGCCGACGGTGATATATCCCACCGGAGCTCATGCCAAACGACCCCAAGCTACTACGCGACCTCCAGCAACTTTCCATACCAGTGCGATCGCCTCCGAATCCTCCATCACTTCGCCATTACCCCGGTTCCATGTCGATCAAAAACACACAGTCAACCCTATTTTGATCAAATTCACACACCACAACCAATAGAAAAATTACAAAGTATTTTTCCCTTAATCCTTGATACAAGAGCTAGCCTCATCCAGAATTTCACCTCAAATTATGTAGTTCATGATCGGCAAATCACCATATTGCCGTAATCTTTTATCTCCAAATTCCCAATTAAATAATAGTTTAAAATTACGAATTGCATATCTAAATTCATGATTTATCATCACAATTACATGCATGTAATTAAATTTACAATTTGAAGCAGTTGATTTTTAACAAAAATCCTAATTTTTTACTGCTAATTCCTTTTTATAATATTTGTTCCAATTTAAATTATGAAGCTATTTTTTTTAAAAATTACTACCAAACATTATCATACAGTTTCCATTCACATATCTTGTTCGAATACGGTATAGATTGGAAGATTTTTACATTTTTCTTAAAGAAGAACCACTTCTATAAAATACAGAGATGAACATACAGGTTCATCTATATTTAAGCATCCCATTCCCTCAATCATTCATATACAACAGTACTAATGTAAGAATGTATTCCATATCATAGCAAATTCAACACATGCAATATCAAATTCAACTTTAGATTTGTTAAAAACCGTTTAAAAGAATTTACTCACAATTGTATAAAAGCAGAAGACAGAGACTGTTGCTTCCAGGCTCTTTCAATCCACTGCATATCCTTGAATTATTTTGCATGTTGATAAATCTTCCTTTTGTAAATTCTAAATTGCATGTTTGTACTTGAAGATCTTGCATTTGCCTTTGATTTGAACTTTCCAGATTCCATTCTTGATCCAGATTTATTTATTTTCCTTATTTCATATTTCTTTCATTTTTTTATCTTTGATTTACATCTTTGTTGAGAATGAAGAAAGAATTTTTAGCTGAGTGAAAAAAACTTTTGTTCTTATTTTACAAATTTTAAATTAAATTTACAAGAGGATAACATTTGTCTCCTTAATGTCTTAGTTAACTTACACCTATACTTATGAATTTACAAGTATTTTTAACATGTATTATAATGTTTACAAGTGTTGTTTTAATGTTTAATTCATATTTTACAATGTTATTTTCTAATGTTTTATTAATGTTTTAAATGATACTATTTTCCTTATAACTTAAATATATAAGTAATTATGTAATATTAAGTACTTATTATTATTATTATTATTTTTCAATAAACAAGTTTTTAGATTTTAATAAATATAAAAGCAAGTTTATGTGAACATTTATTGACAATAACTTATATTTCTAATCAAATCATACAACATGTGTTTATAAATTTGAGAAATTAAATTTAACTCCTTATATAAAATTTTGAAACAATTTATCTTATGCTAAAATTAAAATGAAAGAATATTAAAACAATTGAACTTTTAAATCTTTAAAACCTTTCCAATCCCAAGAATACTCTATACGTTCTTGAAATTGGTTTCTATATTTTTAAATAGAATTTAACTTTAATTACCCTTTGAAAAATTATTGAATTCAAAACAATGCCTCTTATTACTGTACATATACATACATATATATATATATATATACTTATATACTTGTATGTATGTATGTTTGAATTTCCTAACATTATAAAGTTTGCCTAAATTTATATATGTGTGTTAATTTCCTACAAGATTATCATTCTCAAATATTTAAATTTATAGATCCAAATTCATTTATATACATATCCAGATAATTATTCAATTATCAGATGACCAAAATCTGGGTTATCACATAACCTGTGATTTAAACAACCTATGAATCGAAGCAAAAAGCATGGTGAAGAAATAAAGAGAAGGGCCACTACAATTGGAAGTTAAAATTTCTCAAGTAAGAAGAAGAGAAATGAAAAGGGTAGGAGGAACTTATATAATTTCTGGTAAGAGAATGTTAACCTTAAAAACTTTAAAGGGCATGATGAACGATGACTGTTAGATTACAATGACGAAAATCCTAAATACATAAAGAATAATGAAGAATTTTTTAAATTCGAAACTACTCATATACAAAGGTCAGAAATATAGCCATCCATAATGAAATATGTGTAGAGAGCATTAAATATGATATGATTAGTTAGATAATCGATAAAACTGGATAAGTTCGCACTAGTACACATTTGTGTAGACTTGTGGGGCAACATGTTACTCCTAATTTTCTCTTGTAAACATGTGTAACACAGGTCAACAAAGCGAGCATAGATAGGACTGTGCAATCAAAAGTAAAAGGCAATTCGACCACAATATCACCAAAAGAAGGAAACTACACAATGCTAGACACCTTCAAACCCTAACCAGACAAATATGCAGTCCATGTACAATCAACAGTGTAACAAGAAAATCAAGGATGAAAAATACTACATCAGTAAAATCGAATCAAAGAAAGACCATGCAATCTCTATAAATGAATTGCACTAATACTACAACAACATATAGTGGAAGGCAAGTAAGGAAGTCCCCCTTCAAAAAAATAACCAAATAAGTGTTGCATATAAGAAAAAGCAAACTCAAAGAATGTGCTAGCTAGCAGAAGATGAAGACTGCACCTACTCTCCTGAGAGACTATGTCATCGTCTCCTTAAAGAATGCACCAACCACTTCTTAGGGACTACATCATCATCTACTGCAAGATTGCACCAACTTCCCTCGAAGACTGCACCGCTATCCCAGTAAATTCTAATCCATCGGTCTTTTGAATACCGTATCGCCTTTCACTTAAAGGTCATCTTCACCATATCCTTAAAATCAACGTCACCACCTTACATATATTTGCATCAACATCATCCTAGGACCAGTGCCAACAACACCTCGGATCTATGTCGTCATTTTCCTAAAATCTATACATCATCAATCGAGGAATAACTTAAACACTAAATGTGGATTTCATCACTATCTTCAAGAGGAACTGCACCGATAAGAACAAATACATAAGCCACGACGTCATAAGTTAGCAAAAAGTAGTCTTCAAAACAAATCTATAGGTTAATCCCTAAGGCCCTAAAGTTCAAATTTCCAGCGTAACTTCAAATTCAAATTTCTTGCCTTCAGTCAAATCTTCCCACCTAAATAATTTTCTCTTTCCTTCTTCCATGTTAGCACCATGCACAAATCATCAAGCGACGTGATTAATGACACATGGAAAGATTGACCGGTGGGGGAGCAATGTTGAATTAGGGAATTAGCGATTAATGTGACATCATGGTACTATAAATAAAAGGTCGTTGTAGCAAGGAAATGGACTTTTGGGGATATTCTCTGAATTCTATACAAGATATACATGTACTCTCCACCATTAAAAAGAAAGTTTGTACTAGAAATATATATATATGTATGTATGTATGTTTGTATGTATATATGTATGTATGTATGTATATATATGCAAAAATTTAGCCCATGGATGTAGGATTCTTTGGAATTTTGACCAAGTAAATTTCTATATCCTTTACTTTTTCTGCCTTGGAGATGGGCATCCAAAATGTTATTTCCTTAAGATAGGAAACAATGTGCACTTGAGAATTTTTCATTAATATGATCTGACCTGTTCTCAAATGGGATATGTTAGACCAAAAATAAACAAAGTTGGACACAAAGTTTCCTAAGGAGATGTAGTTTTGTTTGACTCGGCAAGAAATATGTTGGCAATGACAAACAAAATTTAACAATTAAGCAATACTATGCGATTACGAAAATTTGGTTAAACATACAACATTACGATAAACAATGATATTACATAAATTTAGATATGAATAACACAAAGTTAATTGAACTAAAAATGGTCATCTGCACACACCAAGTATATAAGCCTATAAACACAAAAATAAAAACGTAAGACAAAAATTTGGAAGAAAAATAGCTTCATTTACATCTAAATGTTTTGGAAGCAAAATCGAGGATCGTACCAACATAGCAATGTCCTATACACACAAAACAAAACAAAAAACTAAAACTAGTAACTATACAAGTAAGCAACATCTAGTCATGCTTTCTCCTCCTCCTCCTCTTGTCTAAAAGGTGTGAAATTTACCTTTTTCCAGATTCTACTTCCTTCCCTATGGATAAGCAACCCTTAGGATCCTCATCGTAGTTATAGTTCCTCCCTGAAGATTTAGGGGTCTATTAAAAAACACTAGTCATTGAGTGTACGGAGGTCTGGACGATGAAAGGCTGGGTAGGCAAGGATAAAGAGAGTAGGTGCCAAGCATCATTGACACCCTTCTCCTTTTTGATATTCTTAAGCTTCATGACCTGAGAGCTCTTCCACTCCATTACTGATGGCCTAGATTCATGATCCTTGTTCCTGCGATGATGAAGTCCTCGTCGCCTTATAACATATCAAGATCCTCCGTAGCCTCTTTAGTTAGTGCACTGATCTTTTCAACTTCATAACCCATACTAGACCTAGTCGAAGAGGTTAGAATCAGAGTTGGGGCACAAATGATTATAGATTTAATTATGGAAGCCTGTAGGCCAAAAGCATGGATCATACTTAATAGGGGAGTAAAGGAAAGTGAACCTGGAAATCAACAAAGAGAAAAGTAGAGATTATAAACATCCATAGATGTCGTCTGAAGCTTCTTGAATATAGGAGAAACTAAAGATATATCTTTCAGGCAGAGTTCGAGAAGGAGTCCTAGTCTGGCTCTCCTCTATAATAGAGGACAGAGTGATGAACCTCGAGGAAGACTTTAGCAGTGTATAGCTAAGGTCCTCAGGGTTGTATTGAACATGAGCTGAGGACGAGTAAGAAGTCACTGCCACTGATGATACCATAGCAGTAGAAGTTGCAAAAACCCCAGAAGAAGGGATGATGGGTTCAGAAACAAAGAGCCCAAACATGGAAGAAGTGACAACACCAGAAGCAGCCGCCATTAAGTTAGTAATCTCTGCTAGGGTTCCCTAAGAAATAGAAGTTGAACTTTCCCCAAATCATTAGAGCCAGATTCAGGAACGACCGCAGTAGGCACTTGGGCAATGATTGAGGCCTTAGAAGCTAGCATCGCTTGACCTAAAGCTAGAGCATTAAAATTTCATTATCGAAGAGGTCATCCTTTAGATCTTATTCATCAACCTAGTTAAAATGTTCTTTTTCTTGTTCGATAACTTCTTCTAAGGCCATGCTAAGCAGTCTGGGGTACTCATCACTAAGCCACTTTAGATCGTTAAATTTGACCACGTTCGCATAGAAGCAGACCAAAGTAGACTTGGTTGATATTTTATTTCTTCCTCAATCTTGACCGCGTGGGCATCTGAATCCCTTTCCTCTTGTTCAACATCGAGCATTTTAAACATGTACTTTTCGGGCATGGGAAACGCTTCATGTCTCTCTTTCTTTTCAACTTCCAACGTAATCTCCAAAATTGAAATATTTAGATGATGTTTTCCAATGGTGGTCTACAAGGCCGTTTTATCTTTGGCGAGTTTTCCACTTTTGTGATATGCATTTTCAAGATTCTCTTACTGTAACTTGAATTTCTCCTCGTAATCCTTTCTCTCATCTAACTATTTCCTTTCCACCCCTCGAGAGCTTTCTTAGCGTCGTTCAAATCTTTATTATAATGAGCAATAATTTGATCACTGTCCTTCTTCTCAATCTCCTTTCAGTGAAGGAGTAATTGATTAGCTTTTTGAGTGTCAGAGAGGGATAGAGAAAACCTCCTCTATATGTAATATTAATTACAGACATCATTGATGCACACTTTAGTGTAGTCAGCAACATCAGAAGGTATATTCTTTAAAGGATATGCAAACTTGACCCCAGTAAAGCAACACGTAGGGAAAGCTTTCTACAGCACAACAATTGCAAACTTAAGTGAGGCTTTAAGGGTGCTGCAAAATTATGAGAAGGAGCAGGCTCTCTACCAGGCCTCTGTTGGAAAGGCTTGGTGGTCGTAGAACCAATGGGTAGACAAATATGTTTAGATTTGTGGGAAGAAATTAAAGATAGGTTATTAGGAGGCATCGATGTAGAAGTGGACCCCTATAAGCGGGAATGAGGTCAGACCTTGATGAATAGTAATATTGTTCCTAAGGGGAGAGGAGAGTGCTTGTGATGTTGAGAAGGAGATATCCTGCACAATCCAGAGCAATCATGAGATTCTTGATCATGATTGTCCTGATATCGTTGTTCCTCCTCACCATGCCTCTCTCTTTTCTATGAAGCTTTGCTGATTCAGACTCGCATGACGATCCAATGCTTCTGCCATGAAGATTTATGCCTGTGATAACCTATGGAATAACCATGTAAGTTGTCATGAAGGTTGGATCATCCTACTGTACCTTAAAAAGAAACACGATCGAATTAAGATATGAAAATCAAGAAATAACCCATGTAGTATAAATGTTTTGTTACTTTGGATATCATGTGACAATGTGCCCTAATGACCCTATGTACCATGCTCATGTAGTCAGCCATGTTAAGTTATCTCGTCTACAGTGGTTGAGGGTCTTTCAGCAGCCATACGAATATGAGAGACGAGGTCCGAAAGGTGGAGATTAGCAATGCCATATAATGGAATATGATTCGGAATAATCCCAAGGGAACCGAAAATGTCATTGATTCGAGGTTGTCGGCGTTGCCTCCCCAACTAGATTTCATTATGGATGTGGAACTTGATGGAATTATATTATCTTTACTCTTGGGAAATGAGTGGTAGGCGACGCTCATTTCCACCTGTTTCTCCTATAGACTTGTACCTATGATTCACATTTTCATCATCATCCCTACCCTCAGTTTCATCATCTTTACCATCATCATTGTCATTATCATCTTTATCCTCATTTTGATCGATGGGAGGGTCTTGTACCGTAGGTTGGGCCTTTTAATGTTTAGCAGTCGACGGCTCAACCTCAGCCTCTTGAGCATGCTGAGAATTTCTATGGGTAGTAGGAAGAATACCAAGCTACGACTATTTTGTAAAAGCTAGAAGTGTGACATCAAAGAGTTGGTCATAATAAATTTCATCGTTTGTTCATTAATGGGTATATCTTTTAAAGCTTGGAGTGTATGTGCTAGAGCCGCACATGAGGTATCCTTGGAATACCTATAAATTTGCAAGTCGATGGAGTCAATAACTTTGATAGAATAAACTCCAAGTTTGAAAAATAGTGATAGAACTTATATCCTGACATGCACTTCTGAGCGAAACCAACTGGACAACGTATGAAGAAATACTTGTCATTAAAATAACTGAATTTATTCCAAAGGCCGATAATTATGCGATAACCTTCATACGATTCCAAATAGGTCAAAGATGGGTTATTGTGTTGCCTTCTAAAACTGCAGTGATACCGAATCTCCTCAAAAGTAGGCACCCTACCCAAGTGGTGAAGAAAATTCATATAGGTGCCATTTAAGGAAGCATAATCATTGGGATAAAGTTGGGGAAGAGAAAGCTTCATGAGCTGAAGAACAAAACAGGTGAAATGGTTGAATGAAAGAAGAAACTTATAGCATCATATATAATAATTACAAAAAGTATAGCCTTCTAGTGGAGCATGGGCTTACTAAAAGTGCTTTGGAACTAAAAATTCTTCAAAAGGGATGTCATGCCAATCACAGACTCTCGTAACATCCGACTCAGTCAATGTAAATGTTGGAGAATCTAGAGGGTTGTCAAGAATTATAGTACCCCTGAGATTGATATCAGTAAAAACCACTATGTAGGCTTTATCTTTTGTCATGAAAAAAACTACTTGTAAAGACTACCCATCCCGATGACGAGATGGTTGAGGTTTAGAAGGTGTCAAAGTAGACGTTGGGACAAAAGTTGAAGCTACTGTGGGTAAAGTAAACTCTGAAGTGGATGGACTGCACCTATGGCAGAGAGACATTTCGAGCGCTTGAGGTTCATAACTTACTAAAAAATGATATATGAGCATAGTCATCAAAGATTTAATTATGATCGTCGTGTTGTAATAAAGTCTCATGTAGCTGATGTGTAAGATCCAATGGATGTTAATGTGTATTGACCAACCAAATCTCATACACTAATGAAGTAGTGATATGTAGATCAATCTGTGAAATGTGTCCTATGTCCAAAGCACAGTGTACACAAATACTGTGTAGATAGCTCGCTCGTGTCGGCAGATAAGCTCCGTCGCAGTATAGAACCGTGTATCTTATTTTACCCGTTATCGTACGATTTACAATAATAGAATCGTTGTTTGAAGTGACACATAACTTTCCTTTGTAGGGACACATGTGAAGTATTTGACCCATAACATTGACACAAGACCCCATTGGACTCTAAATCCTGTTTGATGTGAC
Source organism: Allium cepa (assembly GCA_030765085.1). Lineage (NCBI taxonomy): Eukaryota > Viridiplantae > Streptophyta > Magnoliopsida > Asparagales > Amaryllidaceae > Allium > Allium cepa. The sequence goes on from CM060938.1 coordinate 564,464,233, forward strand.
GTTCCTTGAAGCCATCCTACTAAAATTAGACCACAGTCCATACTCAACCAAAGGTCGATGAAAATCAAAAACTCCCTCTTTACACTTGAAAATCTACTAAGCGTGCAAAAGTCCCATGGCCACGCAAAAGACTCAGGTCTGAGCCTTGGAGAACCTGAAGCATAACTCCTAGCACATGTGGACATGAGTTTACTTAGATTTCGAACTGCGTGGTTCCTAAGTTGGCCCCGAGAAATTCAAGGAACACTAAAATCAAGTTTTCCATGGCCATGGCTAAGTGTAATAAGGAAAATGGAATTAAGAAGTTATGGTCGAGCATGGCCATCAGGCTCTATCAAACGCCAATGACCTCAAACGACGATAACCACCCACCTCAAGTCGAAAGTAAAGCAAGGTGGTGGCCTCGAAGTTAGAAATCAAGTTAGATCTCCATTAAATCAATGGTAAGCACCTATGGTCGACTGCATGAGATTTACTAAAGTCGATGTTGGAAAATGTCCAAGATAGTTGGTGGACAAATTAGAATTAATGGTGGCATTCTCAAAGCTTGGAAGTTCGGATTGTTGATATAAACTGAAGCTTGAAAGTGAAGAATGTAAAAACAATTATATGTTGTTAAGTAACAAACTTTAGGAAAAAAGGGTACCGAGCTATTAGGATTAGTACCGAGTTAAGAGATTATATATATATATATATATATATATAGGAGAAGAATAAAAGAATGACAATGAAAGTGAAAATGAAAAACGAAAGAAGATGAAGTCCCACCCGACCGAATGAGAAAAGGAATTATCAGAATTTCCAAAGCTGAAAAGAAAATATAAGTGAGATGCTTCCGCACTCAAATCATCCAAGGGATATGAATCTGCTACTCCTTAGAGTGACGCATTGATCCAAACGGGATGCATTGCTTTATGAAGACAGTTTAGAGGACAAGATCACCTTTTCAAATCAGAGCTTGGAGTTAATTATTTGTCTTGATCCAAAGCATGCCTAGTCAGGCATGCTTCAAAGCGAAGTTGTCAAGCAGTATCTCGAGGGATCAGAACCATTAAATTGTTATAAGACGAACTAGAATTCAAGAAGGAAAGTCTAATTCCAGAATTTAGGTAAAGTCCTAAGGGTAGTTTGTAATACCCCATATTTTGGAGTACTATACTATAAAACAATTAATTAAATAATAAGTTAATCAAGTCAATTTATAAAGACAAGTTACTTAAAAGCAAATAAATTGAAGATGGAGAGTTGGAGGGATTAATAAGAACATGCTAGAATGAAATCTTAACCTAAAGCCCAATTAAAAATAACATACTAGAATGAGGTCTTATCCCAAAGCTCAACTTACTTACACCCTAACCCTCTGTCCTTTCATTCACTCCATCATTCACTCAACAAAAAACACAAAGACAAACTAAGGAGAAGCCGACCATATTTTTAATAGAAGAGAAGATGAAAATTTAAAGGAAAAGAAGGAGTTTCATTCACAAGAAGAAGCGAAGCTCTAAATCAACTTTAATCAAATAAATGGTGAGTAATTCTTTCTCTAAAACCATCCAACCCGTATGAGTTTGGGTTGTATGTATTTGTGACATTTTGAATTTTATGAACAAGCTTAGAAATATCAAAAATATTTATTAATGTCTGAAAATTTAAAGGTGATGATTTATGAAGTGTTCAACGAAAAATGTGAACCAATCCTTCTCCAAATCAATTAATTTTTTTATATGATGTAGAATAATAATGTGGAGGTGGTTTTTTAATTTCATATTTTTATTGAAATTATTCAAAATTTATATGAATTTTCTAAGTTGAGAAAATGCTAATTTCGTAAATTAATTATTTAAAATAATACAAATAATTATTTTCACATGAAAATTTTATTTAAGGCCAAATATGATAATCATGATTTTTTTGAAATTTTGGGATATTTCCCATGCATTTTTGAGTTTATAAGAATTATTTGGCAAAGGGGAAAACTAACTACAAAAGGGTAATTAATCAATTAATTAAGATGGTAACTAAATTTTTTAGAAAAGAAAACTACATAAAACCCTAGTAAATCAATGATAATTAAACATATAAATGGGTTAGGTAAAAAGCAGATTCCTTGAATGGAAATAAAATAGTTTTCAAATTAATTACTAAATTACCATATCAACTGGAAACATTTGATCTCAATAGGAGACAACTGATCTCAACTGGAGATAGCTGATATCAATTGGAGATAACTGGTATAAACTTGTGATAGTTGATATAAATCAAAGATATCAACTTGCGATAACTTAATATCAACTCGCTATATCTCAATCTCAACTTGCGATAGCTCAAGTTCAACTTGTTATAGCTCAATATCAACTTGCGATAGCTTAATCTCAACTTGCTTTAACTCAATCTCAACTTGCTATAGATTAATGCCAATTATAGGTAGCTAATATTAACTGGAGAAAGCTGATATCAATTGGAGATGTCAACTTAAGATTTCTCAATCGCAAGTTATGATAGCTCAATCAACTTACTATATCTCAATATAAACTTGTTATAGCTCAATCTCAACTTGTTAATGCTTGATGTCAACTCGAGATAACCAATATAAACCGGAGATAGGTGATATAAATTGGAGATGTCAAATTGAGATAGGTCAATCTTAACTTTCTATAGCTCAATCTCAACTTGCTATAGCTCGATCTCAACTTTCTATAGATCAATCTTGACTTGCTATAGCTTAATCTCATACTTTATAACTTATTGTCAATTGGAGATAGATGATTTCAATTGCAGATGTCAACTTGCGATAACTCAATCTCAACTTGCTATAGCTCAATCTCAACTTACTATACCCATATATCAGCTTATTATGCTCAATATCAACTTGCGATAGCTTAATGTCAAATAGAGATAGCTTAATATCAACAGGAGATAACTTAGTATCAACTGGAGATGTCAACTGGAGATAATTTATTGTCAACTTGAGATAGCTATAAAACTTGTCAAATTGTTATAGGTTAATGTTAATTTGAGATAACTATAAAACTTATCAACTTGCCTTTAACCTACCATGGTTATGCACTTACAAGTTGCGATAGCTAATAGTGCAGAAATTATAAGTAAATACACGAGCTTTTGTAACACTTAAGGAGCCATGTTTCTTAAGCAGTGGTTGAGAATTCCATAAAGATGAAATGACCATTAATAACAGTAATTTAAAATCAAATAACTTACTTAAAGAATGAAAAAGTAATCGTATAGCCTTTGCAGCAATAATGCAGCTACCCACGACATTATATTTGATGATTGTTGGCTTAAGGCCCATGTGGCAATCATTTATATAAACACAATCTTATATTTAATTATTGGTGATGTAAGGCCTTTGTAGCAACCGTTTGTATAAACATGACATTATTCTTGATTATCAATGATATAAGGCCTGTGTGGAAACTGTTTGTCTAAACTTTATATTTGATGGTTGGTGGTGTAAGGCCTTTATGGCGAACGTTTGTCTAAACATAGCATTATATTAGATGATGGACAGTGCAAGGCTTGGTGGTAACTTAATAAACCGTGTGTGATGCATTTGAGGGAAAGTCAAATAAAACTCCTAAGTAATAACCTTAAGTGTCAAGTACTCTTGTTAAACCAATAAAAGTAAGGCTTGAGTAGCAAATCTAGAAATGAACTTACTATGAAATTCAGTTAGAAATGTTGTGAAGGAAATCTCATTCTCATGTGAAATTAGTGATTTGTGTTTGGTCGTGGTGTGATATTATCACATTATATGATGTAATTGATGAAGTTGGAATAGTGAGGGGAGAACCCATTCCGTGCATTAGTGGTGTGGTCTCACTATATTACTGTTTGCTTAAGGTAAATTATTACTCATATGAGGTTTTATTTCTGCCTATGTTTTTATTATTTCTCATAAACTTATGGATACCCATTCGAGTATGCCGAGTTTATGGTGTAGACAGATCGCTTATGGAAAAGAGTAATAAAGGCTCCAAAGGCAAAGTAAGAGGCTTATTTTGCAATTAAAAGCTCTTTTGAAATTTTGCTATGTAAAACCAAAATTTATAACTAATTAAGTGTCTACGTCAGCATCCTCATATGTCGGGTATGTTACTCTATTTATATTTTATTATATATTTCCCCTTACATGGCAAAAGAAATGGGTTAATGTTGATGTAACAACCTTTATAAAACATTTTTGATGTATTAAAATAATTTTTCTTCTTTGTTTACTTTATGTTTTTAATTTTTTTTTACTTATCTCACTTTTTCGCTTGAAAATAATTTTGGTGATAACTATAGCATCATTGGCATTTATATTTGGGTTTTGAAGTGGGGGATTTTTCAACTTAGTATCGGAGCATATGTTAGGGGATACTTAAGTGAAATAAAGCTAAGTATAAGTTAGATAACTAGAAAATGAACACCTTGGGGAATGTATATGCTATATATTTAATGTGCTTATATTTTGTATAGAATTATAAGTGGATATTGCTATCCCACTTTTTGGTCAAAACTGGAATATCAACAAATTGGCAAGGAATTATGGACATCGGGATTGGAGATCGATTGAAAGCAAGGCTACAATCGATGACGTCAAAATTTGGTTGAGCTCCGATCAAGACCAAATTGATTGGAGATGATGATAAGGATTATGAAAGGCTATGTTTCAAATTTCAGGTTAATCGGAGTTCGTATGAAGGAGATATGGTCGATGCAAGGTAGGAAGAACATACTGTTTGAACCCATCGGCACGCAAGGATGGTTCGAATCGATCAGGAGTTGCGTTCGTATTGATACCGTTCGTGTCGATACTATTTCGAATCGATGCCGTACGTATCGATTGGCGCGGGTTCGGCTCGGTGAAGTTCGCATCAGGTGTTGGTTCGACTCAATAGTGTTCGAATCGATCGAGTTACTGGTTCGACTCGATAGGCTCGTATCGATCAGATAGGAAGGCTAGATGGATCTCGATTCGATGGCAACAAACCCAGAGTGGTAGCAAGCATGTAGAGGTTCTTCGAATCGATGTGCTTCGTATCGATCAGGATGGGTGCAGATGACGCATTTCGACTCCATGCCTTTTGCAAATCTCCTTCGTATCCATCAGGTAAGAGCTTCATTCGTATCCATCGGGTGAGGTCTCGTTCGTATCCATCCTTCACGACCACTTCATATCGGTGTCCCCCATACTCGTTTCAAATCGATCAGCTCACATGGGATCGATACGGAATGAACTCCTAGAATCGATGCGAAGAGAGACACGAGTTAATGGATGCGAGCATGCCGTTGTGAAGTTATGGATATGGACGAAGCATAAAACACGGTTGCAAGCCCACGTCTCCACGAGAGAAGCGTTCAACTCGACGCATCAAGTGGAGTCAACACACCGCATAATTCGAATCGACCCGGGAAGGTAGCGCCACGTCATTGCACGCGCGTGCTTCAGATGGAGTCGAAGGTGATGGATTCGAACTGGTGGATTCGAAGACGACAGCCAGTGAAAAACCCAAATTCGAACCGATCATATCTCCTACATCGATGATCCAAATGCAATGAAATTTTCACAGCAGCTTGCATGCAAGGTAAGGAATGTTCCTGCCAAGTTTCAGCTCGATTGGATCATTTTTTGATGGATACGAAATCACTTCGTATTGATCACAGATCGAGTCGAAACTTGGTGGGGTCGGTCGCGTGGGCCCAATCATGTGCCAGAAGGAGTCTCTCGAAGTTTGAGCGCAATATCAGCCTCCTACGCCTATAAATAACACCCTGAAGCCTACAGAAAAAGGATCTTTTGGCTATTGAAGGTCCAGACTCTGCCGGATTCATTTCTACATTTCGATACTGATATTGTACTGGAAATTCTTTAGATTTACTGCTGTAATCATCTGTAATCATCAAGGATAATCAATAAAAGGATAAAACTTTGGAGTGGACGTAGGCCGGAGATAGCCGAACCACTATAAAACTTGTGTCTTTGTTCATTATTTCTGAATTGCTGTTTGATATTTGCTGAGATCTGATATTTTTGCTTGAATATCATTGGTTTGTGTTCATACACTAGTGCTTTCACGGTATTTGGGGTTTGTGACCAATTTTGGCGCAAACACTTTGGTGCTTTCACTGAGAAGGACTAGCACCCGCTACATCGGATTTGAACTTCAGGTTTGAAGAGTTTGAGGAGTCTTGATTTGAGGACAATGACTAGGCAAAATAGTAGAAGGCAAAGGGTTGAGGGAAGCCAACAGGAAGGAAGTCAACAAGCATCATCCAGAGCTGGGGAAGGACAGGCTTCGATCTACATAACCCGGGATGAGATGGAAGCTATGGCAAATTCATTGTAGGAGAGATTGCTGAAAAGTCAACAGGAAATGATGTAGACTTTCTTTGAACAGATGAGAGCTGTAGGGACGCAGAACTTAGGAACATCTGCAGCAACTGTGGATGTAGGACAGGGGACTAGGGTTATGGAACCCAATGGAGGACAGGGTACGGCGCCAGAAGGCAATCAACAACGGCTTGGGGGCAGGCCCACAGGATCTAACACAGGAGGGCCTTTGGAAGGAGTTCAACAGGCCATGGCTAACATTGCTGCTAGTGAGCCACATGAAGAGTATGTGCCGGAGTTCCCTCGGGGGCATGGGGGTCAACCCCTAACAGACAATGCTGGATTATTGGAGATTATTAGAAGAACTGTGCGAGGTGGTTTGACCAACAGAGACTTGGAAGGAGTGAACAGGAGTCCGTTCGTTCGAGAAATAAGGATGGCTCAGAATCCACCTAAGTTCAAGCTACCTAGCGTGGAGGTATATGATGGCAAAGCAGATCCAACTGATCACTTGATGAGGTACACCAGACACATGGAGGTGCTGGGGGCATCGGAGGAAGTAATGGCACGATGCTTTCCATTATACTTGACAGACCTAGCTGCAATGTGGTTTAGGCAGCTGGGAGAAGGGTCTATCAGGACTTGGAGGGAATTGGTGGAAAAGTGTTTGGGACAGTTTCGGGTTCACGTCAAGAGGCCGAAGAAAGTGATGACATTGACATCGGTAAAGCAAAGGATGGATGAATCACTTAGAACTTTTCTAACTCAATTCAGTGCGGCAGTTGCTTCGGTGGATCGGCCTGATCCATCGATGGTTTTGATGGCGGCAGTATCAGGAGTCAGGGAGGATTTGGATTTCAAGGTATCTTTGATAAGAGATCCCCCACAGGATCTCGATGAGTTCTTTCACGAGGCAGAGAGGTTCCTTCGGCAAGAAGATGTGAATATGGATCTAAAGTTAAAAAAGGTTAATGCAACTGAGGAGAGAGGACCATCCAGCAAAGGTTCGGATAAAAACAAAGGAAAAAGGAAGTTAGACGATGATTATGGAAAAGATAGGAAGCGATGGAAGGATCCGAAGTTTTCCACATACACAGGATTAAACGAGACGCTGAAGCGGATATACCAGGATACTCGAAATCGCCTTCCCTACAGAAGGCCGGCTAGGAGGGAACCATCAGAATGGGAGAGGACATCAGGAAGGCATTGTCTCTTCCATGATTTGGATGGACACGACACCAACAGTTGCAGGCATTTAAAGGATATAATCGAGGAGCATGTCAGGAAGGGACTGCTGCCACAATATGTCGGAACTCAGAATGCAACGGCGGAGCAGGAGCAACCGCCGCCTACCTCAACCCACGATTGTGAGAGGCTTAGGAATGATGGGCGATTGATCATCCACTGATCAGGATAATGTGAAATAAGTAGCGAACTACTGGCAAGCAACAGAGTCATTTACACATGTATGGGGATGGAGATAGCCCCTAGGCATGCTCTGAATGATGATAAACTGCGATGCTATGGTTTGTGAAATTTATCTTTTGCTTTTGGATTGAACACTGCTTTTCTTTTTGGATTTGGTTTTGGAGTTTGGATTGAGCTCCTGGTTTTACTTGCTTTTTCGATGTGGATTTTCCTTTGGATGATTGTTTTCGGTTTTGGATTTTGGATTTGGATTTTGGATTGGATTTTGATTGGATTTTTATCTGGTTTTTGATAAACGGTCGTCGGGTATGGATTATGCTTGGTAAGGGGTGGGTCACTTTGCCCGAACGTGGTAAATTGACTCATTCTGGTCGTCGAGTATGGACTATGCTCGGCAAGGGTCTGGAGTGACCAGGATTCGGCCTAGGACTTAGGCCCCATATTATCGATTATTGTTTCGGGTCATTGAGTATGGACTATGCTCAGTAAGGGTCCGGAGAGACCAGAATTCGACCTAGGACTTAGGCCCCATATTATCGATTATTGTTTCAGGTCGTTGAGTATGGACTATTCTCAACAAGGGTCCGGAGAGACCAGGATTTGGCTTAGGACTTAAGCCATGGCTTTGTACAACGTCCAGGGACACTGGACCACGGTCGTCAGGTGTGGATTGCGCTTGGCAAGAACCCGGAGAGGTTAGCTCAACGTCCAGGGACACTGGACCACGGTCGTCAGGTGTGGATTACGCTTGGCAAGAACCCGTAGAGGTTAGCTTAACGCCCAGGGACACTGGTCCATGGTCATCACGTGTGGATTGCGCTTGGCAATAACCCGGAAAGGTTAGCTCAACGTCCAGGGACACTGGACCAAGGTCATCAAGTGTGGATTACGCTTGGCAAGGGCCCGGAGAGGTTATGATTTAGATATCGACCCGGAGAGGTCCCAGATTCGGTTATTGGCTATTGGATAAGTATGGATTAGGACTCGGTTGTCGAGTTCGGATGGATAAGGGATTGGCTAAGGCTTTGGTTATTAGATTTGGAATTGGGCATCAACTCGGAGCAGTCAAGGATGACATACTCTGGCGATATGGCTGTGGGCTTTGGATATTGGAATCGGAACTATTCAAAACACGCCTTCTTATCAAAAGACATGTTTTGGGAGGCAAAGTGCTGTCCCACTTTTTGGTCAAAACTGGAATATCAACAAATTGGCAAGGAATGATGGACATCGGGATTGGAGATCGATTGAAAGCAAGGCTATAATCGATGACGTCAAAATTTGGTTGAGCTCCGATCTGGACGAAATTGATTGGAGATGATGATAAGGATTAGGAAAGGCTATGTTTCAAATTTCAGGTTAATCGGAGTTCGTATGAAGGAGATATGGTCGATGCAAGGTAGGAAGAACATACTGTTCGAACCCATCGGCACGCAAGGATGATTCGAATCGATCAGGAGTTGCGTTCGTATCGATACCGTTCGTGTCGATACCATTTCGAATCGATGCCGTACGTATCGATTGGCGCGGGTTCGGCTCAGTGAAGTTCGCATCAGGTGTTGGTTCGACTCGATAGTGTTCGAATCGATCGAGTTACTGGTTCGACTCGATAGGCTCGTATCGATCAGATAGGAAGGCTAGATGGATCTCGATTCGATGGCAACAAACCCAGAGTGGTAGCAAGCATGTGGAGGTTCTTCGAATCGATGTGCTTCGTATCGATCAGGATGGGTGCAGATGACGCATTTTGACTCCATGCCTTTTGCAAATCTCCTTCGTATCCATCAGGTAAGAGCTTCGTTCGTATCCATCGGGTGAGGTCTCGTTCGTATCCATCCTTTACGACCACTTCGTATCGATGTCCCCCATACTCGTTTCGAATCGATCAACTCACATGGGATCGATACGGAATGAACTCCTGGAATTGATGCGAAGAGAGACACGAGTTAATGGATGTGAGCATGCCGTTGTGAAGTTATGGATATGGACGAAGCATAAAACATGGATGAAAGCCCACGTCTCCAGGAGAGAAGCGTTCAACTCGGTGCATCCAATGGAGTCAACACGCCGTATAATTCGAATCGACCCAGGAAGGCAGCGCCACGTCATTGCACGCGCGTGCTTCAGATGGATTCGAAGGTGATGGACTCGAACTGGTGGATTCGAAGACGACAGCCAGTGAAAAACCCAAATTCGAACCGATCATATCTCCTACATCGATGATCCAAATGCAATGGAATTTTCACAGTAGCTTGCAAGCAAGGTAGGGAATGTTCCTGCCAAGTTTCAGCTCGATTGGATCATTTTTTTATGGATATGAAATCACTTCGTATCGATCACAGATCGAGTCGGAACTTGGTGGGGTCGATTGCGTGGGCCCAATCACGTGCCAGAAGGAGTCTCCCGAAGTTTGAGCGCAATATCAGCCTCCTACGCCTATAAATAGCACCCTGAAGCCTACAGAAAAAGGATCTTTTGGCTATTGAAGGTCCAGACTCTGCCGGATTCATTTCTACATTTCGATACTGCTATTTTACTGGAAATTCTTCAGATTTACTGCTGTAATCATCTGTAATCATCAAGGATAATCAATAAAAGGATAAAACTTTGGAGTGGATGTAGGCCGGAGATAGCCGAACCACTATAAAACTTGTGTCTTTGTTCATTATTTCTGAATTGCTGTTTGATATTTGCTGAGATCTGATATTTTTGCTTGAATATCATTGGTTTGTGTTCATACACTGGTGCTTTCACGGTATTTGGGGTTTGTGACCAATTTTGGCTCAAACAGATATATTTATCCCTCTATTATTTTTTTCACTCTCTTTTACTTCATCTTCTTACGAACTTTGCTTACGTAGAAAGATAGAAAAAATATGCAAAGTGGACATCTGACTTGGTGAGGAGGAATGACAAACGCTAGCAGAGGAACCACCTGTACTTAAACTAACAGCCAAGGAGGGGAGGTAGCCCCGAAAGTCTATGTAGAAGCTGGTAATGAAATGTTTTCTCAGATTGTAGGGTATGTGGATATGAATGCACTCTTTCAGTCGTTATTAGCAAACTTGACAAAGTAGCAAGAACCAATGGAAGCCCATAATGTACCAGGGGCCCAATGCAACCAGTTAGAGAGGATATTTCCAAGATTAATAAGGATTTCAAGAGCCTGGGAGTAGTAATGATCAATGGGAAAAAACAGGGTTGGAGGCTGGTGATGCGTTAGAGGATTTGTGAAGACCTAGAGCTGGTAGATGCTTAGAAGATTAAGCTTGTATTTAGGCAGTTCAAGGGACTAGCAAGTGTCTGGTGGGGAACTGTGAGAGAAGAGATTATTGAGAAAAAAATCACTTGGGAGAGGTTTACGGAGATGTATGAAGAATACTATATTCATGGATCGAAGTTGCCATCAATGTTTTGGGAGTTTGTGGAGCTGCAATAGGGAAATTCCTCGGTGTTAGAGTATTCATAGAAGTTTAATGCATTGTATAAGTATGGAGCTGATTTGATTAGGACTTTGAGAAGTAAGGTAGAAAAGTTCATATTGAGAGTGAGGTCGGGATTGAGTGACCGAACAAGGACTCATCTAGCGCTTCATTCAATGAAGTGGTAGATATGGTAACGAGCTATGAGCTAACGTATGCTGAAAGGCGAGGAGTGGGGCTGAAGGCTTAGACTGATAAAAAGACACGGAAGTTTGGTCCATATCAGAAAGGTAAGTAGGGACAACAATAGAAAGGAAAGGCTACTGGTGGGGGATGGTTGGAGGATGCTATTGACGTAACATGCTACAATTTCAGAGAAAAAGAACTTTACGCAAATGAGTGTTTGAAGCGGCTGGGGTGGTGAAGGTCAAATGTTTTATCCGTGATAAACCTGGTTAAAAGAAGAAAGATTATCCCAAATTAAAGCTACCAAAGGTTTTTGCTTAGGAAGGACCGTCGGCTGTACCTACGGTTAAAGAGAAGGGGAAGAAAGTTGTGCTAGGATGTATTATTTTGATCTCTAGTAGGGCTCTTTTTGATATAGGTGCTACCCATTCTTCCATTTTGAAAGACATAGTGGATAGGCTAGAGTAAGATACTACCTATTTAGTCACGTCTTTATGTGTAGTTAGTTTGATCGGTGGTTATCTTACTTTCAAATTAAGGTGCACTGACCTTGTGTTTGATTTGTGTGGTCATTTGTTTGTTTGCAACCCATATGTTTTTGACTTCGTGGGGGATAAAAGGTAATCTTAGGTATCAACTGGTTAGTGCATAATGATGCTAGGATCTTTTATATCGATATATTTATCAAATTATGGAATCCAAATGACGGAAAAATAATCATGACGATGCTAGAAGTGATGGATGAAAAGTCGGGTTTGGCACTATGTGCGATGTAGGATCAGGAGGAAGTGATAAGTAGAGTACATGTAGCCTAGGAGTTTACAGAAGTTTACAAACCAGTAACGCGATTACCACTAAGAAAAGTGATTGAGTTCCATCTAGGCTTGATGTCGGGGGCACAACCTGTTAGTAAACCACTTAGTAGAATGCCGCTCAAGGAATGGAAATATTGAAGAAGCAGCAGTGGAACTTGGGCATAAAAGTTTACTTGGTAGATTAGTTTGCCATCTGCAGCATCAGTGATATTTTAAAGAGTCGACTTGAACTTTATGAATGTGTATTGTTACCAAAAATTGAACGCACTCACTATAAAGAATCATTATCTATTGCCTAGGAAAAATAGCTTGTTTGATCAGTTAAGTGGAGCTAGAATATTCTCAATGCTAGATTTGGAGACGTTATTCCACCAACTAAAGGCATTGGATGATAGTGTTCAATTGACTGCATTCAAAACAGGAAATGGTTCATATGATAATGATGTCGTTTGGGCCGACTAATGCAGCTATATTCTTCTTATATCTTATGATCCAAAACTTTTACGATCAATCGAATAGATTTGTATTTGTCTTCATTGATGACATTTTGGTATATTCCAAGGATGACAGCGACCATGAAGTCCATCTTAGATTGGTGTTCAAGACGTTAAGTTAGCAAAAATTAAAGGTAAAGTTTTCAAATTATCGCTTTTGAAAATAGGAAGTTAATTTTTTTAGGATGTTGTGTCAAAGAATGGATTAGTAGTGGATCCATCGAAGATAGAAACTATTAATGGTTAGATGAAACCGGAGATGGTCACAGGGATAGGAAGTTTCTTGGAATTGGCTGACTATTATTGCAGATTCTTTAAGGATTTCTCACATATAACAACACCCTTAACTAAGTTGACTGGACAGAATGAGACATTCATGTGGACTAATAAATGTGAAGGGTCATTTTAAGAGCTGAAAAAGTTGTTTATAAAAGTTCTTATCTTGATCACACCAAAAGGGAAATAGGACTTGGTGGTCTATACACATATTTATAGAATAGGTTTGGGAGCAGTGCTGATGTAAAAATGGCAAGGGATAGCTTATCCATCAAGGAAATTGAGACCGCATGAAGTTAGATATCCGAATCATGACTTGGAGTTTACAAAGGAGCATTTGCAATGAAGATTAAGACACATTATCTTTTAGGAGAGCAGTATGAGTTGCATATGGATAGCAAGTCCTTTAAGTATCCATTCTCTCAAAAGGAGTTGAATTTGAGGCAACATTGATGGATATGATTCTTAGCGGCATATGACTTCGGTATAGGATATATACCAGGAAAGGGGAACAAGATTGTAGATGCTTTGAGTAGAAGCATTATAATGGAGTGTTAGCCATGATTGGGGAATGGAAGATGTTAGAGACATTGGCATCTTGTGGAGGGCATTATAGAACAAATGCAGGATCAATTCGAAATTCGGTGGTGGTAGAAAGTTTAGAAGTGCATTCAACCCTTATAAACAGAATTACTGCAAAGCAAAGAAAAGGTCTGTTTTTAGTCAAAATAATTAAGCGATTAGGAATGGGTGCAAATGTTAAGGACCTAAAATGGTTCGAGATAGACTCGAAGGAATGGCTTAGGAAGAAAGGAAAATAGTGTGTTCCGAATGTTGAAAATCTTTAGAAGGAGGCCTTTGAAGAAAGTCATCGATCTAAGTTTACCATTCATCCTATGGGAACGAACATGTATCACGACATGAACTTTTAGGATGGATAAAGAGTTATGTTGATGAACGTGTGAAGAGATGTTTCACATGCAGCAGGCAATGGCTGAACATCAAAAATCAAGTGAATTACTTCAGCCTTTAGAAGTACCAACTTGGAAGTGAGATTCAACATCCATGGATATTATTAATGGGTTTCCTAGGTCAAGGATGGGAAATGATAACATTTGGGTGATAGGTGATAGATTGACTAAGTGTGACGACCCGCCTTTTTGACTCTTAATAGTCGACACTAATACATCCATGATATTCACATGCCAAACATCCAACTGCTGGATAAACGGATTGTTTAGGTAAAAGAAAAGAAAAGGCTGAATAAAATATCATATCATGTCGATGTAATATATAATATCCAAATGATCTTTACAAAAATAAATTTTTACAACAATCAGAGTAATCTAACTTATTATCAGCCTGGATAGTTATAATAGTCTTTCCTTACAATTGCTGACAAATACAGAATAAGAAATACAGTGGAGAATGAAATACGTCAAGTCTTGGAAGCATTCGGCTCGTCTTTTGAAGCTTCAAGCATCCATGGATCAGTCTGGTAAGCTAGCATGAGAATCTCAAATCATATGGATTATTACAAAAACTTTTAAAAATGAAGGTATCTCGTAAGGTCACATACATAAACATGGATGGATTTTTACCTTACGATATCCAAAGCATTTCAAATAAAATATCCAGTGATATTATAATAATGTCTAGAGTTTAAAAGTAAATATATAACATAGCTGAAATACTTGCATCTCACGTTCAGCATATTTGCTATACAATTAAGTCCGTATTGTATTGGAATATGGATTCCATATAGTGACAAGGCTACTAGTTACTCGCGCCACAGTAAACCTCTTGGAAAAATGTACTGAGAGCCTTGGCTGACTCCCTACAAATCATGGACCAGCATACCCCTTCTTGGATAGTACTGAATATGTCATCACTCCATTTGCAGCTTACAACTGTACCTTGGTCCCTAGCATATGTAAATCCATCAAAAATATCGATCTAGATCTGATAATGACCATATCCTAATGGTAGCGAACCATATAGTCCAGAAGCATATCCCTTATTTTAGTCATTACCAGGTGTGAGGATTGAGGCTAATTTTACCCTTTTAGCAATTCCCACTTGGAATGCTAACACGACCTTTTAGGAAACGATGCAATACCAGCATTCATCCATACAAATTGTTCATGATATGAACAAACCAAGGGCACTACTTGTACAACATCCCTAGGATTAGTAGCAAGCAGCCCTTGCACTTAAAAGAACCCCATTATTGATTCCATCATCTTCAAGATGTCTTAAATTGGAATGCTTATGCCGATTCGAAGTGGATTTTGGATAACCTATGCATATCTGATCCCGGTCTCTTCGAACCAACAATCAATAGTTTCTGACCGACTCAATCCTACATCATTCAGAAGTGAGCAGACGATTCAGGAGTCCTAAGGGGATCTCGAATATCCATCCTTAAAGCGAGAATGCTTCACTGGAGTGAGTTCTCCCAAGGGATATTAAACCGTATGAAATCACAAAGCTTTCGTATACTTCCTAAGTCAAAATAGGCCAATTTATCGACAGTGCCCAAATCATTATCTAGTGTAAATATATAGTTTGCATATGGAAAATCAGACAACGTATACTTATAACCACTTTTTGATTTTGTGACGATCCGGATTTTTCTCGTTCGAAAATCGACATCCATACTTCACATCGTACTTGATTGCCGCAAATTCGACAGTTCAAATCCGATTCGCCGGAGCTTATAACACATTAAGTATAACAACACAGCGGAAGAAAAGAATGAATTTCATACACAACTCCAATGATACAATATCCAAATATAAAACAATGATCAAAATCAAAAATACAATGAAATGCTACAGCGGACACACCAATGAACTAGCAGCGGAAATAACTAGAACTTGAAACTCCAGAAGAAACACCAATATCAGCAATCTCCATAGATAGCTCGAACCACCATCAAATTGCACCAAGCTAAGCAAGGTCAGTCGTCCTAACCAAAGACTTCAATATCCAAAGTCTCCAAAGAATTCCAAAGAGAAAGCTGAAAGCTACTGAATCGATATCTACTATCTGAAAAACCCAACTCTAGACTGCCCGTGTGGAAAATTGTGGGCACCCAAAGTTTAGGAAGGGAATAATAAACTCCGGGTCAGTCATGGGACTGGTATGGGCAAACAAAAACAGTTTTATCTTTAAAACAACAACAAAAGATTTTAAAATATTGAAATCCACAATGTTTTTTGGAAATGAAACTACCATAAGGCCTCCCGCCATATACACAATGCAAACGTAGAATTGGAGGAGATTTCTTCTTATGATAGTCAAACATGCTTGATACGCAAAATCCCTTTGATATTATTATTAGTGCATAGTGCAGAAATAATTTTCGAAAGTATAATATTAATCGTAGCCAACATACAACCATTATTGTATGCCTACTATAGCTACCATCTAAACAGTGGGCGCCACCATAAGTAATGGCAGGTTATACAACTAAAACCGTACAAGGCGCGTATTGTTTCTTTGGATTTTCCAACAAATGGTCAGGCTAAGGAACTTCCTACCGCCACATGGGTACGCCTCTGGAGGGACGTCCCGAGAACCTACCCGGCTCTCTGCCAACACAAGGCTGGGTTATCTCTGTAACTAGGTAACTACTACTCGAGCACGCCATCCCCCGGTCGTTTGCGACCTTTATCCAAGGTACCTCTACACCAACAACCACAAAGCAATCACAAAGTAATAGATTTGCAGTGACCACATGAGTTAAGTATCTGTGCCCCATACCATGATACCACCCTTTTCCAAAAGGGAATGACACACGCTAAAGGGTGCGACCCCCATAACCTTGCCGCATCTTTCCTGTTTTGACCATTTCTGGGGTGTGAGGTCCTGATGCAGTCTCGTCCACAAAGCTACACTTTTTCAAAAAGTCATGCTTTGATCAACAAATGATCAGAAGCACTTCATATGCTTCATTACCAATTTGGAAATGTATCACTAGTAACCATCAACTACATAACCTCTGAGCTCGTACGTTTCAGAGAAGGCTGTTAAGCTAAGAGAATAAATCTCCGCCACCAAACAGAAATGTATTTATAGAAACTGGTTTTACATCTCAAAGTGTAATGTCAGACACACATCCACACAAGTCTGTTTCGGGTTCGAACAGAACCGAAGGCACTTCAAAAGAAGCCCTTGCGAATCCGGATAATCCCTAATCACGTTCGGACTTCCCATCACAAAGGATGATCAAATCTCTATACCGGGGTTCAGCCGGTGCAGAGACATTCAACGAGTTATCCTTTCGTTTTCGAAAATACCCGGTCTTCACCACTGGTTTCAAATGAAATTCATAACGTCGTATTACTATTCGGAATGGGTTATATGACAAAAATTCCTCTCCCGACTAAGCCGAATAGTGAGCGCAATATTTAAAAACATATGGATATTGGGATTTCAGTTAAGTCACAACTTTAAAATCCAAAACCTTTCTTTTCAAATGGTTTTAAAACAAATTACCATTTCAATCTTTTAAATAAAAAGATTTACTTCACAAAGTTCACCCATATTTCATAAAGTTTCATTTATAGCTTTCAAAACAATTCTCCTTTTCAAATCGGATTAACTCATCCAATTATTAAATCACAGACTCAATTTATAGCTTTAAAAACTATTTCCAAAGATCCATTCATAACTTTCAAAATAATTACCATTTCAAATCTTTTATGTAAAAGATACACCATTTAAATCCTCTTCAGTTTCAAAACAAGATTTAATAATCTTTCACAAAGGTTCATTCATAGCTTTCAAAACAATTCACAATTTCATTTCAAACTTGAAACTTTTCAACACAAATTGGAAATCCTTTCCTTATATGAAAGCAATTATTATTTCAAAACAAATAGTTTTCGTTTTGGAAAAATCCAATTATATTTCTACAAGTTAAAGACCCTTAAGTATAAAACTTAGATTAAATTCAAATTCTCAAAACAATGCTTTTAAAATGGTTTAAAACCCATATAAACACCTTTATAACTTGTATAACCTTTTTAAACCATAGTTTCCAAATCATTGAATTCAATTTCAAATATTGAATTCAAATTCAAATCAAATTATTTAATTTTCAAAACTTTGTTAAGTTATTCAAAATAACTTTTATTTTTGAAATCTCTTTTCAAAAGCTTTTCGCTTTTAACTCAAATCCATTTCCAAAACTATTTGGATTCAAAATTCAACTTTTAAAAATCATTTTAAAATATTTAATTCAAATATATGCGACTTAACCGATTTCCTCGTGCAATCCATATTTGTGTATGTAAGGTGCAGTCCAGGGGTTTAACACAATAGCGCAACATCATAAATCATCACATCATCAATCATTACAGATACAATCACAACAATATCGATAAGCTATATAATCCTATAACGCTTATCTATATACACAGAATCATAGATAGATAACATAAATGCATCACAAATAAATAAATTAATTATATACAGTTCAATTCACAGAACAAGATGTCACAGATCAGCTAGGACAATCAATACAAGGCATCTCATACAATACAATCATTCATAAGCAATTCAAGCATTCAATAATCATTTATAAGCAGGATTAATTAATTGTTTAATCCTTAGTTACTTCAGTTTAATTTCCAGTTAAATTAATTACTTATGAATTAATTAACCAAATTAATCATTTAATATTAATTAATAAAATTATTTAATTATCCATAGTTATCCTTCTAATTAATCATCCTTAATTAATTAACCCTTAATTAATTACATTTTAATCAGGTATCCTTAATTAATTTCAATAAGTGATTATGCTTATTGCTTATATTAATAAATCACAAATTAATTACTTGATTAATTAATTATAAATCATAAATTATAAATCAACATTAGTTAATCTTCATTCTTAATCAAATCAAATTAATTACCTTTTTTATCATTAACTGATTATTCTTAATTACTTATTATTAATTAATTAACCCTTAACAAATTAATTAATCAAAAATAAGCCACTTACCTTACCTAGTTAACATTTGAATCTTATTAATTAATTTTTTTAAAGCTTGAAATTGATTTATTACAAAATAAATTGAGATCTTGTATTAATTAAAATTAATACTTTTACCTTTAATTACTTATTTAGTTTAAATTTCTCTAAAACAATTTTTTAAAAACATTTGACATTTTATACTTTGAAATTTGTTAAGCTTGTTTTAAATAAATTGACTTTGAAGACTAATTCATATTTACTTTTAAAACTCAGTTAGTTCATTTTTGTGAAAACTTGTAAATTTTCATTTAGCTTTGAAGTTTAAAACATTTATTTTTGAAAACTTGTTCAAATAATTTCACTTGAAAATTGGGTTAACATTTTACTTTAAAATTTATATTTCAAACCATGGTACAAGGTTACTTACCAGATTTTAAAACCTGTATACAATTTTATTTTATTTTTAAAATTTTAAAATCCTGAAACTTGATTCTTTTAACAGCTCAGGCTAATTAAAACAAAACCTGACCAATATGAAATTTTCCTCAATCTCAACTTCGAGTCCTCTGCCTTCCTTTCCGCTTCGAGACAAACTCACGAACGCTTCGGGATTGTCCCGAGAGAAACTGCTTCTTCCCAAACTCCATTCCATTTTCTAGAAGCACAACTTTCTCGTGTGCGCGTGCATAGAAATTCGCCATCGTTCTGACCATCGCTACGGACGTTTATAGGTCCCCGACCTTCCCTCCAGACAGCCCTATCACCCAAGACCTTGAACTGAACTCGAAATCAAAATTTAGTTCGAGCACACCCAAAACTAGAATGAACCTAGATCTACAAAATCGATCGCCGATGACATATTAGTTCACCAGAGTTCTTGTGGTTCCATTCTAAGCGACACAATGACACCTAGCTTCGATCCCCCGGGACCGACGCCACCCGATGCTACGATGACATCGCAGCAACCTCATTATTGCCATTGACCAGAACAATCCCTTAAACCCTAAATCCTCTTCGCTCCGTCTCCACAACGAATTACAAATTTCCTGACTATTTTTCCATTGATCAACATCCACCAGGCTACCATCAATGTTGAGCACGACCCAAATTCGACGTTGGTCATCAGAATTTTGCGAAAATAAAATTTTCGTTCAACAAACAATTCCTCAAGATTTTCAAATCTAAAAACCATTATTTTATTATCAAAATTCATATTTCTTCATTGCAAATCAAGTTGTAACTTCGAAACTCAAGATTATGATCATTGATTTATGACTTGAAAATGATATTTACTGTTATATTTTTTTTCCAGAATATTACTAATATTTTTTCTTGAAACTATTTTTAAAATTTAAATTATAATGTTTCAAACATTTCCTTTTTAGAGATCAGAGCCTAATTTTGATTATGTTGGGATGACATGCATTTTTGAATAGGTTTATCAACCCTATCATAAAAAACATCAGAGGCATATTTGCCTCGAACCAACATGCATACCATACTTACAAATGTACAGACATGTTTTCAATCAATACAAACATTATCAAAGCATCACACCAAGCATAAGTGGACAAGAGGGTTTAGTTTGCTCACCTGGCAATGAAGACAGAGAACTTGTTTGAATGTTTTAAACCTGGAACATGAAAACAGAGGAACTGAGTTTTGATCAACATTTTGGGTTGTTCTGAGCTTTGATGTTGTTGAGATGATTTGGACTTTAATCATTGAATTTGAACTTTGTTGCTTCAGGTTTGATTTGAGTTGCTTTGACATCTTGCATTTGAAATTGCTCAGGTTTTACTGCTTTAATCTCTTTCTGGTTTTGAAAACTTTGCTTCATATTTTACTTCCAGATTTGTATATTTTGATTTTTCTTGTTTGCTGAAACCTGGATTTGATTCTGCTCTTTGCTTGATATTTGAGTTGAATCTTTACATTGCTTTGATTATTTTAGGTTATATTTTGATCAGTAGCTTTGATTTGTTTCAGTTTTCTATTTTCATATTTTTGATTTCAGTTTTGAGAAGATTTTTGTTTTACTGATTTCTTTCTTTAATTCACTTTTGTAAAATTAAAGTTCAAAAAAAGGGTGATGTTGCCACTTGTTTAATCTAGTTTAACACTTGTAAATTTACTTATGTGCATGGCTTACAAATGTTTAGATAAAACCAATTTATGTTTTAAACCCTATGTTTAGTTTTATTTGTTTATATAATTGTCTTGAATTTATTTAAAAACTATATTTGTTTACAAAAGATATGTATACATATAGGTAAGTTTTAAAATTTCTATTCTTGATTTCTACACATATATATATTTCGTAGTTTATAAAGCTTTTGTAAATTTATTTATTAAATCAAATTTTATTTCCAATATATATATATATATATAATTCCAAAATCACATTTTATTTTGTACTTATATAATTTTATAACAAATGATTTAAAATCCAATTATTCATTACTAGCAATTATATATATGTATTAGTTCTTTGAAATATAAAGTTTAATAAATCTAATATCTATTTATAAGATATTTATAATCAAATTCTAAATTAAAATACATTTATATATATAAAGTACATCTTATTTAATTTTAGAAAATCCAAATACAATTTTATTTCCTAAGATATTAAAATTTGAACCCCAATTTCAAATTCTATTTATTTAAATCTAATATATATATATATATATATATATTCATTCCCAAATATTCAAATTAATTCTCTATTAATTCATAGCTTAACCAAATTTTTATATAAATTTCCAAATTAATTTATCTTAAACATCAGGAATGTTACAGTTTCCCCCTTAAGAAAATTTCGTCCTCGAAATTTAAAAGTAAGGAGACAACAAAAGAACAGATAATAGATAGAGATATGATTTATCAGATCAGATCGAAATATTTATTCCACATTTGGCTTACCAAATCAAAATATCTTCAATAGATACAAGGGCGAATCTATTTAACACTTCACAAGACACTCGGGTCATCCAGATTTACGAAGTATGCGGGGCATAGGTTAATTCGAAAGAATAACTAACCACTCGTAGAATATATATGAACCCCAAAGAATAGACAGATAGATTCAATCTTCCATAGATTTTCAAACACTGGGTATGGATTCCGAATTCAGATCGGAACACTTCAAAGTATACACCAACTTGTCCCTCTACGGACTTTGTTCTTCACAAGAAATCACAATAAAATTGGTTTTAATCGAAATCACTTTATTAATACAAATTTTCATATTTAACTTCGTATTTAATTTACCAATTTATTCCAATAAAATTTCAATTTCGTTAAAGTTGAAACGATAAGCTGATAACGAGAATACGAGATAGGAACTTATCTACCCGATTTGCAGGGCCACCATCGCACCAAAACTTCTTCTTCAATCTGTCACGAAGAAATCAAAGAATCGAAATCGAATCAAAGGAGATTGATAGAAAAGTTGTTTCCGTTGTTGGAGGGTATTGACCATATGTACTGGTACTCCTCTGTCTCCTATCTCATCCTCTTCTTGCACTCATACTTACTATCAGTGGATAGTAAGAGAATTTACTGAGCCATTCGAACGGATACCTTAGGGGTACTCATTCTAGAGTATACTTCATCCTATCTCTAATGAGTTACCTAATATGTTATACTCCTGAGCTAAAATTTCAACCTTCAGCTCTGATACCAATGTGACGACCCGGATTTTTCGCGTTCGAAAATCGACATCCATACTTTACATCATACTCGAATGCCGCAAATTCGACTGTTCAAATCCGGTTCGCCGGAGCTTATAACATATTAAGTATAACAACACAGCGGAAGAAAAGAATGAATATCATACACAACTCCAATGAAACAATATCCAAATATACAATAATGATCAAAATCAAAGATACAATGAAATGCTACAGCGGAAACACCAATGAACTAGCAGCGGAAATAACTAGAACTTGAAACTCCAGAAGAAACACCAATATCAGCAATCTCCATAGATAGCTCGAACCACCATCAAGTTGCACCAAGCTAAGCAAGGTCAATCGTCCTAACCAAAGACTTCAATATCCAAAGTCTCCAAAGAATTCCAAAGAGAAAGCTGAAAGCTACTGAATCGATATCTACTATCTGAAAAACCCAACTCTAGACTGCCCGTGTGGAAACTTGTGGGCATCCAGAGTTTAGGAGGGGAACAATAGACTCTGGATCAGTCATGAGACTGATATGAGCAAACAAAGACAGTTTTATCTTTAAAACAACAACAAAAGGATTTAAAATATTGAAATCCGCAGTGCTTTTTGGAAAATGAAATTACCATAACGCCTCTCGCCACACACACAATGCAAACGCAGAATTGAAAGAGATTTCTCCTTATGATAGTCAAACATGCTTTATACGCAAAAACCCTTTGATGTTATTATTAGTGCATAGTGCAGAAATAATTTTCGAAAGTATAATATTAATCTTAGCCAGCGTACAACCATTATTGTATGCCAAATATAACTACCATCCAAACAGTGGGGCGCCATCATAAGTAAATGGTAGGTTATATAACTAAAACCATACAAGACGCGTATTGTTTCTTTAGATTTTACAACAAATAGTCAGTCTAAGGAACTTCCTACTGCCACATGGGTACGCCTCTGGAGGGACGTCCCGAGATCCTACCTGGCTCTCTGCCAACACAAGGCCGGGTTACCTCTATAACTAGGTAACTACTACTCGAGCATGCCATCCCCCGATCGTTTGCGACCTTTATCCGAGGTACCTCTACACCAACAACCACAAAGCAATAACAAAATAATAGATTTGCAGTGACCACATGAGTTAAGTATCTGGGCTCCATACCATGATACCACCCTTTTCCAGAAGGGAATGACACACCCTAAAGGGCGCGACCCCCATAACCTTGCCGCATCTTTCCTGTTTCGACCATTTCTGGGGTATGAGGTCCTGATGCAGTCTCGTCCACAAAGCTACACTTTTTCACAAAGTCATGCTTTGATCAACAAATGATCAGCAGCACTTCGTATGCCACATTATCAATTTGGAAATGTATCACTAATAACCATTAACTACATAACCTCTGAGCTCATACGTCTCAATGAAGGGTGTTAAGCTAAGAGAATAAATCTCCGCCAACAAATAGAAATGTATTTGATAGAAACTGGTTTTACAACTCAAAGTGTAATGTCAGACACACATCCATACAAGTTTGTTCTGGGTTCGAACAAAACCGAAGGCACTTCAAAAGAAGCCCTTGCAAATCCAGATAATCCCTAATCACAACCGGACTTCCCATCACAAAGGATGATCAAACCTCTATACCGGGGATCAGCCGGTGCAGAGACATTCGACGAGTTATCCTTTCGCTTTCAAAAATATTCGGTCTTCACCACCGGTTTTCAAATGGAATTCATAACATCGTAGTACTATTCGGAATGGGTTATATGACACAAAGTCCTCTCCCGGCTAAACCGAATAGTGAGCGCAATATTTAAAAACATATGGATATTGGGATTTTAGTTAAGTCACAACTTTAAAATCTAAAACCTTTCTTTTTCAAATGGTTTTAAAACAAATTACCATTTCAAATCTTTCAAATAAAAAGATTTACTTCACAAAGTTCACCCAAATTTCACAAAGTTTCATTTATCGCTTTCAAAACAATTCTCCTTTTCAAATCGGATTAATTCATCCAATTATTAAATCATAGACTCAATTTATAGCTTTCAAAACTATTTCCAAAGATCCATTCATAACTTTCAAAATAATTCCCATTTCAAATCTTTTATGTAAAACATACACCATTTAAATCCTCTTCAATTTCAAAACAAGATTTAATAATCTTTAACAAAGGCTCATTCATGGCTTTCAAAACAATTCACAATTTCATTTCAAACTCGAAGCTTTTCAACACAAATTGGAAATCCTTTCCTTATATGAAAGCTATTATTATTTCAAAACAAACAGTTTTTGTTTCGAAAAAATCCAATTATATTTGTACAAGTTAAAGACCCTTAAGTATAAACTTAGGTTAAATTCAAATTCTCAAAAAAATGCGTTTAAAATGGTTTAAAAGCCATATAAACACCTTTATAATTTGTATAACCTTTTTAAACCATAGTTTCCAAATCACTGAATTCAATTTCAAATATTGAATTCAAATTCAAATCAAATTATTTAAATTTCAAAACTTTATTAAGTTATTCAAAATAACTTTTATTTTTGAAATCCCTTTTCAAAAGCTTTTAACTTTTAACTCAAATCCATTTCCAAAACTATTTGGATTCAAATTTCAACTTTTAAAAATCATTTCAAAATATTTAATTCAAATATTTATGACTTAACCGATTTCCTCGTGCAATCCGTATTTGTGTAAGGTGTAGTCCAGGGGTTTAACACAATAGTACAACATCATAAATCATCACATCATCAATCATTACAGACACAATCACAACAATATCGATAAGCGGTATAATCCTATAATGCTTATCTATATACACAGAATCACAGATAGATAACATAAATGCATTACAGATAAATTAATTAATTATACACAGTTCAATTCATAGAACAAGATATCATAGATCAGCTAGGACAATCAATACAAGGCGTCTCATACAATACAATCATTCATAAGCAATTCAAGCATTCAATAATCATTTATAAGTAGGATTAATTAATTGTTTAATCCTTAATTACTTCAAATTAATTTCCAATTAAATTAATTAATTATGAATTAATTATCCAATTAATCATTTAATATTAATTAATAAAATTAATTAATTAATCCTTAGTTATCCTTCTAATTAATCATCCTTAATTAATTAGTTATTCCTTAATTAATTAACCCTTAATTAATTACATTCTAATTAGCTATCCTTAATTAATTTCAATAATTGATTATCCTAATCACTTATATTATTAAATCACAAATTAATTACTTGATTAATTAATTATAAATCATAAATTAATTACTTTTAATTAAATAATTATCTTCTAAGTAATTAATTACCTTTAACTACTTACATTATTTAATCTTCATTCTTAATCAAATCAAATTAATTACCCTTTTTATCATTAATTGGTTATCCTTAATTACTTATTATTAGTTAATTAACTATTAACAAATTAATTAATCAAAAATAAGCCACTTACCTTGCCTAGTTAACATTTGAATCTTATTAATTAATTTTTTTAAAGCTTGAAATTGATTTATTACAAAATAAATTGAGATCTTTTATTAATTAAAATTAATACTTTTACCTTTAATTACTTACTTAGTTTAAATTTCTCTAAAACAATTTTTTAAAAACATTTGGCATTTTATACTTTGAAACTTGTTAAGCTTGTTTTAAATAAATTGACTTTGAAGACTAATTCATATTTACTTTTAAATCTAAGTTAGTTTATTTTTGTGAAAACTCGTAAATTTTCATTTAGCTTTGAAATTTAAAACATTAATTTTTTAAAACTTGTTCAAATAATTTCACTTGAAAATTTGGTTAACATTTTACTTTAAAATTTATATTTCAAACCATGGTACAAGGTTACTTACCAGATTTTAAAACCTGTATACAATTTTATTTTGAAAATTTTAAAATCCTGAAACTTGATTCTTTTAAAAGCTCAGGCTAATTAAAACAAAACCCGAGCCATACGAAACTTTCCCCAATCTCAACTTCGAGTCCTCTGCATTCCTTTCCGCTTCGAGACAAACTCACGAACGCTTCGGGATTGACCCGAGAGAAACTGCTTCTTCCCAAACTCCATTCCATTTTCTAGATGCACAACTTTCTCGTGTGCACGTGCATAGAAATTTTCTATTGTTCTGACCATCGCTACGGACGTCTATAGGTCCCCGACCTTCCCTCTAGACAGCCCTGCCACCCAAGGCCTTGAACTGAACTCAAAATCAAAATTAAGTTCGAGCACACCCAAAACTAGAATGAACCCAGATCTACAAAATCGATCGTCGACGACATATTAGTTCACCAGAATTCTTGTGGTTCCGTTCAGAGCGACATCATGACACCTAGCTCTATCCCCTAGGACCGGCGCTCCCCGATGCTACGATGACATCGTAGCAACCTCATTATTGCCTTTGACAAGAACAATCCCTTAAACCCTAAATCACGTCGCTCCGTCGACACAACGAATTACAAATTTCCTAACTATTTTTCCATTGATCAACATCCATCAGGCTACCATCAATGTTGAGAACGACCCATAATTCGACGTTGGTCATCAGAATTTTGCAAAAATATAATTTCCGTTCAACAAACAATTCCTCATGATTTTCAAATCTAAAAATCTTGATTTTACTATCAAAATTCATATTTCTTCATTGCAAATCAAGTTGTAACTTCGAAACTCAAGATTATGATCATTGATTTCTAACTTGAAAATGAATTACTGTTATATTTATTTTTTTCTAGAATATTACTAATATTTTTTCTTGAAACTATTTTTAAAATTTAAATTATAATGTTTCAAACATTTCCTTTTTAGAGATCAGAGCCTAATTTTGATTATGTTGGGATGACATGCATTTTTGAACAGGTTTATCAACCCTATCAGAAAAAACATCAGAGGCATATTTGCCTAGAACCAACATGCATACCATACTTACAAATGTACAGACATGTTTTCAATCAATACAAACATTATCAAAGCATCACACCAAGCATAAGTGGACAAAAGGGTTTAGTTTGCTCACCTGGCAATGAAGACAGAGAACTTGTTTGAATGTTTTAAACCTGGAACATGAAAACAGAGGAACTGAGTTTTGATCAACATTTTGGGTTGTTCTGAGCTTTGATGTTGTTGAGATGATTTGGACTTTAATCATTGAATTTGAACTTTGTTTCTTCAGGTTTGATATTAGTTGCTTTGACATCTTGCATTTGAAATTGCTCAGGTTTTACTGCTTTAATCTCTATCTGGTTTTGAAAACTTTGCTTCATATTTTGCTTCCAGATTTGTATATTTTGATTTTTCTTGTTTTCTGAAACCTTGATTTGATTCTGCTCTTTGCTTGATCAGTAGCTTGATTTGTTTCAGTTTTCTATTTTCATATTTTTGATTTCGGTTTTAAGAAGATTTTTGTTATACTGATTTCTTTCTTTAATTCATTTTTGTAAAATTAAATTTCAAAAAAAGGTTGATGTTGCCACTTGTTTAATCTAGTTTAACACTTGTAAATTTACTTATGTGCATGGCTTATAAATGTTCAGATAAAACCAATTTATGTTTTAAACCCTATGTTTAGTTTTATTTGCTTATATAATTGTCTTGAATTTATTTACAAACTATATTTGTTTTCAAAAGATATGTATACATATAGGTGAGTTTCACTAACTTCTATTCTTGATTTCTATACATACATATTTTTCATAGTTTATAAATCTTTTGTAAATTTATTTATTAAATCAAGTTTTATTTCCAATATATATATATTTAATTCCAAAATCACATTTTATTTTGTACTTATACAATTTTATAACAAATGATTTGAAATCCATTTATTCATTACTAACAATTATATATATGTATTAGTTCTTTGAAACATAAAGTTTAATAAATCCAATATCTATTTATAAGATATTTATAATCAAATTCTAAATTAAAATACATTTATATAAATAAAGATACATCTTATTTAATTTCAGAAAATCCTAATACAATTTTATTTCCTGAGATATTTAAATTTGAATCCAATTTTCAATTTCTATTTATTTAAATCTAATTTATATACATATTCATTCCCAAATATTCAAATTAATTCTCTATTAATTCATAATTTAACCAAATTTTTATATAAATTTCCAAATTAATTTAGCTTAAAAATCTGGAATGTTACAAATTTCAACCCTATGCTCCCTTGGTTAACAATGAAGTCGAAGAAGTTAAATAATTATCCTTTCCTCGACGTACATTTTTAAACTCTGAAAAACAGAAACTTACTTCGATACCTTGAAATTTAATGTCAAGTATAGGATGAAGTACCTTCTATATACTTCATTAATCATGACCTATTTATAGAAATTAGCTTCCTTATACTTATCACACTTCCGACATTTCTACTTCTCTATCCCTCACCTAGAATCGAAGCCTGGTAAGTTAAGGCACTGGTTGATCCTGGCCTTTCCTTAGAGCATTCTGATTCTAGATCTTACAAATAGAGGAAAGTCTACTCATCTGCTTTTAATGTTAAATATAAGATGATTTACTTTCCGTAAATGTGCCAACATTTTAGTACTACTTAACATATTTGTTTTATGTTACTTAAAGGTCGACAAAGAAATCGCTTGCGTTAAACAAAGTCTTTTTGAACAATCGAAAAAACCAACTTCGGAAACTTATTATAGTTTTTGATTTCAAACTAATTATTGAAACATTTCCCAAAATTACTTATTTAAACAAAAGTTGGATTTAAAATGGCAATATCTTTCCTTATTTTTAAAAGTAAACAATTTATCTAATAACAAAACGTTATACACCAACTTCCTTTCCAATTTCCTAAAACCATTTACTATAAAAAGAATGTCATAGTCCAAAATTTCTTCCTTTTTTTGAAACATTTATTACAACAATAGTATCATAATCCATGCTTCCCTCTTAATTACTATTGTATTCAAAACGTGAACCACTATTTAAAACCTTCATTCAAACAACACTTAAAAGCTACCACTTTTGCAAAAGAATCCGACTTTAGAAAATAAGGAAGTTCCTTTTTATAACATAAACACTAACTTAAGTACTTCAAACAAATCTTTTTAGAAATATAATTAAACTCCAAACCACGTTTAAAAAAACTTATCTAACTTTTGTAAAACATAATTGAACGGAATTTACCAAATACTAAGTTGGATAAACTTTTATACTTTATTAAAAACATATATTTTCAAACTACATCCATAGCAACTATCGTTATATAGACCGTAACTTTTAAAACTTTATTTGTAAACCAAATAGCTTTTAGATCATCTTTCTTTCTATACTTAAACCACTTTAAATACCTTTGCCAAAAAGTTTGGATAACCAAAAGTCAAATTTGAAAACCATTTTCAAAACACTTTAGAAAACAAGTAATAAACCACTTAAAAGAAAGCATGAGATTTCAATGTCGCATAAAAACAAATCATCAAAGCAAGTCAACTATAAAATCAACCACTGTCAAGCACTAACTTGAGGGATAAAGACTGTGTTCCTCTGATTGAGAAGATCAAGTTAAAAGTAGGAGGATGGGAAACCAGAATGCTCAGCTTAGCTGGGAGACTTGAACTTATA
Organism: Allium cepa; assembly: GCA_030765085.1. Lineage (NCBI taxonomy): Eukaryota > Viridiplantae > Streptophyta > Magnoliopsida > Asparagales > Amaryllidaceae > Allium > Allium cepa. Next base: position 564,494,466 of record CM060938.1, read on the forward strand.
AAATCAACCATCTACCCTATAATTCAATTTTGGATGCAATGTTTCCGACTCCCAGTCTCTACCGTTCAAAAAATTAAACATCTGATTCTTAATTTTCTATGGAAAAGCCGTAATAGTAAAATTCCTTGGGATATACTTTGTAGAGAAAAAGAAGAGGGAGGAATGGGATTGAGGAATCTTGAAGAGCTGAATAAAGCGTTATATGTAAAACTAATTTGGAAAATTATAAATGAAGAAGGCATCTGGGCAAAATACATGAAACATAAATACATTGGAAACAAAAGCTTTTGGGAAACTTCTGAGAGAACGGATGATTCGGGGGTGTGGAAATTTGTTTTGAGGAACAGACAGGAGGCTCGAAAATGTCTTTCCCTCAATATCATAGACGGTAAAACCACGTCCCTATGGTTTGACCCTTGGTTAAACGGTAGTTCTATAATGGAGCGAATAGGCAGAGATGTTGCAATTAGAACTGGTACCGAAAACTTGTTTCTTAGTAAGATCATAAAAAACGGTGCGTGGAAGTGGGATGAGATAAGTTTTCTGTATCAAATACACGTAGAAATAGAAGGAATATCGATTCATAAGGACAGAGAGAGGGACTACTGGTTCTGGAAATGCAATAGGGACGGATTATACCAGTTTAAAAAAGTCTGGAACTCGATTAGAACTAGTTTTGAAACCAAAAGCTGGTCGTCATTGGTTTGGAATAAAGTTCATGTCCCAAAAATGGCAGTTTGCCTTTTTAAAGCCATTAATGATTTTTTACTTACCAAAGAAAGGCTGGTGCAGAAGCAGATAATTGTGGACCCTATTTGCGTTTTATGTAATAAACACATTGAAACACCTGATCATCTATTCTTTCAATGTGATTATTCAGAGAAAATTTGGTTATGGAGCTGCAAATTTTTTTTCCCTTACCCAAAAAGTGTGCTTTCATTTCATTTGAAGGACGATTTACAGAAAATAGTCCATATAACTAAGGGAAGGAATCTAAACTCAGATTTATTTCATCTTTCGATATCAGTATGTGTGTGGCATATATGGAGGGAAAGGAATGATAGAATTTTTAAGAACAGATTCACCGATCATACAGAGATTTGCAATAAAATATTTCAGACTATGAACATCAGAATGGTGAAATCTAAATTCTACAAAAACATCACTGATACGAAAGACATAATCGCAAGGAAATGGGGTTATACCTCCCAATGCTGAATTGGGGCATCTCCGTTATCATATGTGCTGATCTACCGCTTCTGAATCTTTGCACTTGGTGTGAGGTTCTTTTTGTACCTGTTTTAATTTACATTGATCTCTCTCCCTCTCTTATAATTACATATTAAATTACAATTTTCAATATACTTTGAACTAGTTTGTAAATCCAGTAAACATGAACCTTGGTAGAACAGGTTCCAGAAGAAAGCAGCTCATTGATCTGTACAGATTCTCTCATTTCAGATCTGGTAAAAGCATATGAATCGAACTCGAGGAGATTCCAGCTATTGAAACATCTCGCATTCAACCTAATCGAAGCAGCATTGGGTCAGCCACAAACAAATAATAAGATAAGAGACCAGTTCAACTGGATGTCAGAAACTTATCTTGCTCACAGGAAAAGAGACTACTGTTCGTAGGCTTTGCCTCGAAGTGGAAGCTTATTTGTTGCAGATCTGAGAGAAAAAGTAAAGAAAATGGATTAACTTCCCGAATAAGAGTTAAAGACATCATTTTTAAGAGTTGTTGAGACTTATCTTACTAAAATCTTCGGGGATCTTCGTGGAGGAGTAGCTGCATCATCCTGTGACCTTATATCATAGAAGATAGCTAGTTTCTTCCAAGACTTTGCCGCGAAACCTCCAATCACAAAAGCAAGCTGTTAAGTACTGTTATGAAGTTAAAAGGCTCTTCCTTTTTGAGAGATAGAGGCTTACCTGCCTTTGTCACTAAAGGAGAGGCTCTGATAGTCACAATCGGAGTGTAAAAAGTTTGGATCTGGCAGTAGGAAAAGAAGACGAGTAGATCTAAGCTTCATTTCATGCGCCGCCATTAAAGTCATTTAGCTTAGAGTTTCGGTTAATGTTTTTCTCAAAGAGAAGATTAATAGCCAGTTAGATCTGAGTTGCCTAATTTAATTCGAGAATTGTCTCGAATATGTAGGCACATGGGCTGCTGAAGGAAAGTCGGCCATTCTACGTATTTGGGCCTAGTTAAGAACTGGGTTGTGATTGTATTTCGCAAATAATTTTGTTTTGTTTTGAATAGCCTCTATGTGGCCCTTGTAAATACTTTACGGGTTTCTTAATAGAAAAGTTTGAACCAACTTTCCAAAAAAAAAAACTATCCACAACATCCACTTAATTGCATCATACATAGCAAGTGATAATGTAAAGTAAAGTCAACATTTATGAGGGTTCCCATTGATTCCTCTATAAATCTTTCGAAGTGTATTCGTCGTGGCCTTTTTGTTACAAACCACTTCGACTCCTTTCTGTAGTTCTCTGTAAAATACAAGTCATATGCCTCCGTTAAATGAGCTGGAATACATCTCCAAAACAAACACATATAGTTTTACATACAATCAAACAAATAAGAAAAGCAACATAAATTATCACAACATATTTTAAACTTTAAGTAGCTTACAAGTGAGCTTAACTCGCATTAAATGAATTCAAACCTCAACCAAGTTCTATGACTCCTTCCCGCAATCAAATAACAACTCAAGAACCTACCTTCTCTTTTCCAGAACATGCTTTTGAAAACCCCCTAACTCTCGGCCGTGACTTGCAAGGCGAGTCTGGGCTTGTTTTTGTATTTGAGTGATGTAGAGAGTGTTGTTTACTTCTAGAGGCTCCTATTTGTTTCTAGAGAAGAAAAGGAGTAATTTTTAAAGTTTATCTTATAAAATATTATAAGAAGAAGAAGGAAGCGTGAAGAGAAGTGGATACTAAAAGGAATTTAAGTTTTGGAAATGAAGCAAGGAAGAGAAGTAAGAGGAGGTGTTGTTTTTATAGAAATAAAAAGTGAAAAATTACCAACATAACCTTCCCCTAATCAAGCTACTATCTCCATAATTTTTAGACAACTCACCTCCTCCCTCATCATATCATGTATGCCCCTTCCTAGGTCACCCAAGCCATTTCTTTTTCTAATGTCCTTTTTGAACTTTATTACTTAAAAAGAGAAGAAGAAAAGTCTCTTTCCTTAATATAAGATTAGTTTTTCTAAAATGTAGCTTAAGTTAATAATTAATTATTAAAGTGCTTTCTTATTTGTATATGTATGTGCATATATGTACCCTAGTGTGCACATTAAGTTCCAACAACTTTTGGTCGATGAAAAATCGAGAATTCAAAAAGCGATTTTCGGTCACATTTTTGGTTTTTCTCCGCACTATTTATTTTTGTAAACAATTTTTCAAATGAGTTTAACATAATAATTAAATAATAAAAATGAGTTATTTAAGCTTATAAAATCAATTATTTACATATTTAAAATTAATTTAATATTCAAAATCAAAGCGATGAAAACCCTGGTCCTTACATTCTTCCCTCATTTAAAGAATTTTGACCTCGAAATTTCATAACAAACAAACAACAAAGAAACAAATCATACTAGTTCTTAACATTTTCCACAATGTTAAATGAATAACAAGCCAACTTAGAATTTTTCCAAATTTATAACCTTCTCATCACACAATGATGATAAACAATATACTGAGCATATTTTATGCTCAACAGCCATAGGTTATTACTCAATTGATTATTCACACTACCTTATAACAAATTGAAGAGTCATCTACCCAACCCTGCATAAACCATAAAACATTAAGGGAAAATATACTTAATCCCATACAATCTACATGAATCATCCGTACACAATATTCGACCCGGTTACTTGCTTGGATACATAAATCTCTTATTCAAACTAGTATAAATCAGTTAACTTATCTAATGCGATTCCCTGATTTGGTTTCTTGATCTGATACTTATGTTTCCTTACATAGTCCTAAACTATGATAGAAAATACTCACATCATCTCAAGAATCCATCTCATGTACTCATCATCAAGAAATTGAGTGATAACACCTAGTTCAGACTGGTGTATAAAACCCATAAATCATATGCCCGAATTTTTGATCAAGAACTGTTATGCAAATAAAATGATCCAAGTCCAACTTACAGTTTTTAGCCCTTTCGGATAACTAATAATTATACTACTCCAATTCATTTTTATTTCTCAAATTTGTTTAACAAAACATTTCATTAAACATAACTTAAATTTAAACTTGTAAAATGCCCTACATATCCTGAGAGTATATACAACTATCTGATTTAATCTTTTATCAAATCTGGGTCTTAAAACCGAGTCGAACTCTTTACCCATCTGGTCTGGTAAGTAGCCATGAAGTGTAGGATGCTGGTATCCAAACTCAATTCTAAAGTCAAATTTTTCTTAGAAACTCTAAGGTAAATATGTTTATTAATTGGTTCAATAACATCAAATAGTTTCTACAACTTAAATGTTAAAACAAAACATATGGTTTTAATTAAACAAAGTTTATTAAAGCCTTCCTATTAAATTTAACCCATTAAAACTCATGTTAAATTATTTATTCTCTGACCAAGAGTGATATAAACCCATTTTTAGAAATTTCATTTATCAACACATTCTTTTATCCCAATAACCTTTTATTTTTAATACATTCTCTTCAAAGAATCCTAAGAACTAAATATCAGCTTTTATTTCAAAACCACTTTAAAATGTACAATATATTTTAATCTATATAAATATACATATAGACCAAATAACACCAAAATGATGCCAAGGAACTGGGTCCTACGAAACAGTATCAGACATCCCCTTACCAAGAAGGGTAATATTTAAGAGAAATACTTACCGTCCGAACACATCTCTTTATCGTTTTTAGTCATTTTCGAGCCACTCGAATTAGCTAACATAAAAATACTTCTTTCTTTTCGAATCCCATTTTGAAACAATACTATATAAATTTCTTATATATATGAAATATCTCTAGGGCTTTATTTTATAAACTTGCCTTTAGTTCGTTCAGATTCAAACTCGTTTCGATCGTATAATTATAAAGAGAATAATTGACTAAATGCACTACAACGTTCGTTAAGGTAAACATCTGATTGTCACTTAGAAGATTATTTGGATCATCATGAAACGAGTCGAGACTCATTCCACGAACTATCCGAAGAAAATGTATCATATTTAAATTTTCTTTGAAAAATACTTATAAATACTTTCAACTAATTCTATTATTACTTTTTCCAAAAATCATTTAAAATCTTTTCTAAATATACCGGGATTTAAGTTCTCAAAAATCCTCCTTATTTAGAAAACACATATGATAAACCTGTTAAATCATTAATAACTTCCTTTTAACAAAGTAAACTTGTTAAACCTACATTATTATCGAATGCCTTATAGTCAAATCATGAAACTGAATTCACAAGATGATCTTATTTAATTTAAATAAAATAAATAAATTCTCATAATGCAGCCAAGCATAAATAATTGATCGCTAATTAATAGTCAATGCCTCTAAATTTGACGAGCATGAATAATCAAAGAATAAATGATAATAATTGAATATTATCATTTCTAACAAACAACCACATTATAAATAACTATATCTATTTGAAAGTTATTCCTTTACATATAGAATATAAAATCTACGTAAAATTATTTCATTTAGAAACTTTTAAAAATAACATAAAACATTTTTATAGCACTAACAAATATATGCACTCATATATAATGCACTCAAACTCATTCTAGGGTGTCACTTAACCTATCTCTAATGAGTTTACCCCACCAAGGCCAAGGTTCTCACTTAACCTTTAGCTCTAATACCATTGTAATGACCCGTCTTTTCGACCCTCAAAGTTAACATTAATACATCCACAACATTCACATGCTGAACATCCAAATGTTTGGCAGGCGGATTGTTGCGGTGAAAGAAAAGAAAAGACAGAACAAAATCTCACATCGTGTTGAGTAATATATAATATTCAAATGACCTTTACAGAAAACCTTTACAACAATCGGAGTAAACTAACTTATCATCCGCCTGGAAATTATAACGGCCTATCCATGCAATTATCGATAAATAAAGAAAAAGAAATACAATGGAAAATGAAATACGTTAAGTCTTGGTAGCATCCAACTCATCTCTTGAAGTTTCAAGCGTCCATCATTAAATTTGGGAAAACCACTCAAGTCTAACCTAAGTATTATAAGGAAATAACACCCTGATCATTCTGGTAAACCAGCGTGAGAATCTCAAATCATATGGGCTGTTATATTTATAAAAACCATTAAAAATAAAGGTTTCTCATAAGACCATGCTGCATATAAGCACGGATAGATTTTTACATTACGATAACCAAACGATTTCAAATAGAAAATCCAATGATATTATAATAATGTATAGAGTTTAAAATAAATATATAACATAGCTGAAATGTTTGCATTTCACATTCCAACATATTTGATGTACAACTAAGTCCGTAAAGTACGTATTGGAAAATGGATTACATATAATGAAAATGCTACTGAGGTACCACTTGCTGTAGTACTCTTTAGAAAAATGTACCGAGAACCTTAGCCGACTCCCTACGAATGATAGACCAGTCTGCCCCTTCCTGGATAGTACCGAATATGTCATTACCCCATTTTCATATTACAACCATACCTGGGTCCCTATCATACTTAAATCCACCTAAAAATATCAATCCATCTCGGGTGATGACCATACCCTAATGGTAGCGAACCACATAGCCCCGACGCATATCCTTTATTTTATTCATTACCAGGTGTGAGGCCTAAGGCTACATTGTACCTTTTTAGCAAATCCAACTTGGAATGCTAAAACGGCCCTCCAGGAAATAATGCGATGCCAGTATTCATCCATACAAGTTGCTCAGGATATAAGCAAACCATAGGCACTACTTCTACTAATCCTTAGGATTAGTAGCAAGTATCCCTTGTACTTCAAAGAACCTCGTCTTTGGTTCTATCATTTTCAAGATGTGTCTAATTTGAACGCTTATGTCGGTTCGAAGTAGTTTTTGGATAACTCATACTTATCTGATCCTGATCTCTCCGAACTAACAATCGATAGTTTCTGTTCGACTCTATCCCGGTTCTTTTAGATGTAAGCAGATGATATAAGAGTCCCAAGGGGATCTCTAATATCCGCCCTTAAAGCGAGAGACGTTTCACTAGAACAAGTTCCCCAGAGGGATCTCAAACCGTATGAAATTATGAAGCTTTCATATACTTCCTAAGTCAAAATTGGTCAAGTTATCAATAGTGGACAAACTACTATCTAGTGTAAGTTTTCATATGAAAAATCGAACATCATATACTTATCACCAATTTTCAGTTTCAACCCCATGCTATCCCTCGATTAAAAATGAATTTGGAAAAGTTAGAGAACTACCTTTGCCTCAACGTACAATCTTAAACTCTCATAGATAGAAACAGGCCTCCATACCTCCTAATTTTTTGTCGATTATAAGATGAAGTACTTTCTACACAATTAACTAATCATGACCTATTTATAAAAATTAACCCTCTTACTTATCACACTTTTGACATTTCGATTTCTCTACCCCTCACCCAGAATCGAAGCAAGGTAAGTCAGGGCACTGGTTGCTCCTGGCCTTTCCTTAGTTAGAGTACTTAAATTCTAGATCTCACAGATAGAGGAAAATATACTCATCGGCTTTTAGTGCTAAATATATAATGCCTACTTTCCATAAATGTGTCAATATTTTAGCACTACTTATCATATTTTTTTATGTTACTTAATGGCACCGACAAAGAAATCCCTTGCGTAAAATAAAGTCTTTTTAAAAACCAACTCAGAAAACTTGATTCCAATCTTTGATTTCAAACTAATTATTAAATATATTCTTTAAACCAACGTTTGATTTAAAAGGAAACATCTCTCCTTCTTCCAAAAGCAAAAATTTTATTTAATAATAAAATGTTATACCAAACTTTCTTTTAATTTCACAAAACCATTGACTATAACAAGAATGTTAAAGTCCAAAATTTCTTTCTTTTTCCTGAATTTTTTTATTACGATAATAGTTTCATAATCCATGCTTTCCTTTTACTTGCTATAGTTCTTAAAACATTTAACCACAATTTAAAATCTACATTCAAACATCACTTAAAAATTTCCACTTTTGAAAATAATTCAACTTTGGAAAATAAGGGAGTTCCTTTATATAACATAAACTTTTACTTAAATATTGAAAACAAATCTATTTTGATATATAATTAAACTCCAAACCACCTTTAAAAAATAACTTATCTAACTTTTTTAAAACATAATTGAAAGGAATTTACCAAAAATCTAAGGTAAATAAACTTTATACTTTTTTGAAAACAGAGATTTTCAAACTACATCCATATCGAAGATCGCTATATGGACCATAACTTTTAAAAATTTGTTTTGTAAATCAAATCGCTTTTAAACCACCTTTCTTTCTATACTTAAACCACTTTAAATACCTTTGCCAAAAAGGTTTGAAAACCAAAAGTCTAATTCGAAAAACATTTTTCAAAACACTTTAGAAAACAAGTAATAAACCACTTAAAAGAAAGCATGGGATTCCAATGTCGCATAAACACTAATCATCGAAGCAAGTCTAATATCAACAATATCCACTTCATTGCATCATAGAAAGTAATAATGTAAAGTAAAATCAATATTCGCAAATGGTCCCATTGGATCCCTACATAAATCGTTTGAAGTGTATACGTCGTCGCCTTTCCGCTATGAACCTCTTCGACTCCTTTCCATAGTTCCTTCCAAAATACAAGTCATATACCTCCACTAAACGAGCGGAATACAGCTTCAAACCAAAAAATATATTTTTACATACAATCAAATGCATAAGAAAATCAGCATAAATTATCACAACAAAATATTTTGAGCTTTAAGTCACTTACAAATGAGCTTAACTTAGATTAAACGAACTCAAACCTCAACCAAGGGCTATGACTCCTTCCCGCAACCAAACAACAACTCAAGAACCTAGCTTCCCCTTACCAAAACTTTCCTTTTGGGCTATCAGTGGATATTAGGAAAATCCAAAATCCATTCGCATCCGCATCCAAAAAGCGGAGAAATATCTAATATCCAGAAAAACGGATGCCGATGCGTAAGCGTATGCAGATATGAAGGCGTTCGCAAATTATCCGTCTGGTATTTTTCAAGATTATAGTTTAAATTATGTGTATTTTAGCATAGTAAAAGATATTTATTTATGGTTTTATTCGATTAGAAGTTTATATTATTTGCACTAAATGAATATTAACTGCTCAAAACTATTTATTATCATTGTATTTGTTTATTTTTAACATTTTAATAATTAATAAGATTGGAAAAAGTTTATGTTAAACTAAAATTTTCCATTTATATTTCTTGATTTATTGGCCGTTAGCGGATATGATAATTATTCGATATCCTTCTGTATCCACAGATGAAGATATCTGATATCCACAAATAATTTTAGATGCAGATTCGAATATGGCATTATTCACATCCGAAATTATCAGTTGATATGCCTACTTGATTTTGAAGACCCTAAGCACCCTAATAGCTCTCAACCGTGACTTTCTAGGGGAGTTTAGGCTTGTTTTTGGTAGCTTTAAATGATGGTAAGAATGTTGTTTATTTCTAGAGGCTTGTATTTGTTATTAGATAAGAAAAGGAGTAATTTTTAAAGTAATTTCTCTTATGAAACCATAGAAGAAGAGAAGAATGTGTGAAGAGAAGTGGGGATCAAAAAGAATTTAAGTTTCGAAAATGAAGCAAGGAAGAAAAGTGAAGAGGAGATGTTATTTTTTATAGAAATAAAAAGTGGAGAGCTACCAACATAACCCTCCCTTATATTAAGCTACTACCCTCCATAATTTTTGGATAAGTCACCTCCTCCCTCATCATACCATGTACCCCCCCAAGGTCACCTAGGCTATCACTTCGTTTTCTAACGTCTGTTTTGAACGTTTCTTACTTAAAAAGAGAAGAAGAAAAGTCTCCTTCCTTAACATACGATTACTTTCACTAAAATGTGGTTTAAGTTAATCAATTTACTAATACAAAGTTCTTAGTTCGCTTTATATGTATGTGCACATATGTATATTAGTGCACATAATAAGTTCCAACAACTTCTAGTTGATGAAAAGTCGAAAATCTAAAAAGTGATTTCAATCACATTTTTGATTTTTCTCCGAACTATTTATTTTTGTAAACAAACATTCAAATTGAATTTATCATCATTATTAAATAATAAAAATGGGTTATTTAAGCTTATAAAATTAATTATTTAAATATCTTAAATTAATTAAATATTCAAAATCAAAGCGATAAAATTTTGGGTCATTACACTAAAAGTGACCATATTATTCCAATGAAGTCGACTAGAATGACAACTAGCATAGCAAAGTTATATATTATAAATGTGGTGAGTTTGTAAGGAATTCCAAGCAGTACTGTAAGTGATAGTGACCCTTTGTTTACTAATGATTTTTGGAAAAGTATATATAGTGCATTGGGTGCAGAATGGAGCATGAATATGACTTACCACCGCAGACTGATGGCCAAACAAAAAGGATGAACCACGTTCTTGGAGATTTGTTGAGAGAATGTGTTTTAGATTTTGGAGGATCTTGGGAAGATCATTTGTAGCTTGTCGAGTTTGTTGTAATAACTATTACCCGTCAAGTATTAGGATGGCCCCGTTTAAGGCACTGTATGGAAGACCATATAAGTGACTTATTTGTTGGTTGGACCCGGATGGAGTTTTTGTTATGACCTGCTTTGATATGGGACGCTATTGAAAAAGTAGAATTGATTCGTGCTAGAATGATGACAGTACTATCTAGGCAGAAGAGTTATGCCGACAAGAGGAGAAAAAAAGCTTGAGCTCGCGATAGGAGAATGTTTGTGTGAACTTTCTCTAATGCAAGGTATTAGGTGCTTTGGGAATGTAGGGAAACTGGAACCTATATATATAGGACTGTTCCTATGATTGAGAGAATCGATACGCTTGCTTATCAATTTGAGTTAGCAAGTTGTTTAGGATGTGTGCATAACGTCTTTCACTCACAGTCAAGGAAATGTGTGCACGACCCAAATTCGGTAGTAGAGCCAAGTGCAGTTGAGGACATATTTGTAGAGCCAGATTTGATTTATGTTAGACGATCGAAGGGAATAGTAGGTTGTGATACGAAAGAGTTAAGGAACAAAGTTATCAAACTTGTTTACTCCGTTAGAGTGATGATGGCGATGATTGTACTTGGGAGGTAGATGATAAGATTAGAAATATCTATCCCAATATGTTTTGACATATATGATTAGACATATATGTTTTTGTAGTTTAGACTAGTAGTGACTCTTTCTAACTTCATGTAAGATATTATTGTGTGTTAGTGACATTAATACGCTATGATTAATAATTGATGATTTACATTAGTGGGGAACTAGGGTAATTATTGTTGAATATGCTAGTATATGATTTTTGTTTGATGATAATAAACATATATAAATTCATTTGAATGTATTCGTTATTGTACTATTTTATTTTTTCATAATTAAGTAAATGTTTTCTGAATAAAATAAATAACACAGAATATAAAATTCAAAGAGATATTTTATTCAAACAAATATTTTATTACAATCTTGAATAGTACAAATTTATGCTCTTACAATATATATATATATATATATATATATATATATATATATATATTTCAATTACAATTTCAAATTACAACACAATTTTTCACTATACAGTTGTTACATACATTTGCACCTCACTACATATCACTCATTCACTCGTATTTGATCTTCAACTTTATTCCAGATTGAATCCAGCATTTGAGTTATTTGCAAGTTAAACACCGGCGCGGTAAAAATTGAAAAGGACATATTTTTGCAGTGTAAAATAAAATGTGTATTTTGAAATTGTATTGGCCTCAGTTATTTGGGTTTTTCGTCATTGTATTTTGAATTCATCTTACACGAATAGCTTGTGACATGCATAGCGCATCACTGTACATGCTACAAGGTCGTGCACACCGATATACACTTGATAAAACTACAGGGACAGGTGAGCACAAGGTCAAACCAAATCAAAAGTTAGGTTTAACTTAAGTGCAACACAAATAAAGTCACGATACGAGCGCAAGGTCAAACCCAAGCCAAAGCTAGGTTTAACTCAAGTGCAGTACAAAAACAAGAATAGAATGGTCAAGTTTTAAATGACTGGAACAAGCCTCGACCAAAAATTCAATGTGTGCACATGAAAACAACTCAACCATTCAAAACACAAGTATGAACCAGGACCAGTAAACAACGATAGGAAACGAGGCAGGTCAATGACAATATAACTCGACAAGAAGTTCAACATGATACCATATGCAACTCAGACTACAATGAACTGGTCAGAGCAACCAAATCTGTCAATAAAGCATCTAGATTTTTTTAAAATGATATGGTCAGTTCAGTTTTGGAGACCAGCTCAAATGTACATAATCAACATGGTGAAAATGGCAAGCTATAGACTAGAAATGCAAAGCACAAATGGAACAAGACATATAGAACCAGAATCAAAATAAACAAAATCAACATGTGCACCAAACAGTTCAACGGTTTAGGCTAGTGGAATGGCACAAAGGCAAAGACCACAACAATGAATCGATCATGAGCAACAAAGGTCAGTGTAGGTCCAATAAGCAGTGAGTTACTAAATACAAATGCAAATACAACGTAGAAAGTGAAACCAGTCAACATAACATGAATGCAAAGATTCCACTAGATCAGACTTAAGAGTTCATACATGTATATATGAAGACAACCATAATTTGAGTTCAGTGACTAGATAGTCCAGCCAGAATAGGCTCCAAACAAATGAACACAACATCATATATACATATGCATATGGAACAAAATTGAGGTGATCATGAGACCGACTTCGAATAATGCAAGTCAATTTACTCAACATATATCAGTACAACAAAGTTGACAGTGCAAATAAGTGCACAAGAATAAGCCCATGAAATAGCATACAATAAACATTGCAACTAGGAAGTTTAACTTGAAGTAACTCAAGATCAGACACAACGCAAACAGATCAAGTGTTCTGATTCAAGAGATCGAAGCAAATGCAACTGGACCTGTCAACACGAATGCAATGACCAAAGGCAAAAGATATATAAATTAGTCTGCAAAAATGACTAGAGGCAACTCCAAGCAAACCACACATGAAAATGTACACAATTCGACATGCTCAGTTCTCATGAAATGCAACAACAATGATCCACACTTATATACATATGCAACAGCGAATGAAAAATCAAAATACAGGGTTTAGAGCATGCAAGTGTAGCCTTAATCAAGCTTCACATAAAACCAGAGTATGTGAACACACTAGACTTCAAGTCTAACAAGGACAGAGGCAACACGACAGTGAACAGTGCAGTGCAGATCAACCCAAATCATATGCATGCATATATGTATGGAGACATCAAAGCAAATTAGTGATGTATGTAGACTGCAATATGCCCATAGAGTATAGGATGAAATGCTCAATTTTCAGTTACAAGAATCAAGGTAAAGTTCGAACAAGTCAGAGTAAAAGCCAGCTGTTAAAAAGAATCAAACAAGTCAATATTATCACAAAATCAAAGTGGTTGATGTCAATAAAGAAAAGAACGGAACTAAATCCAAAGCCAGATGTTAACACGTATGAACGAAAAATCAAAAAATCAAACTCATGAAGCTTCGGTAAGTAAGCAACGAAAATATACGAATTGAAAAAGTCAAAAAACATCATAAGCATCAAAGAAAAATCGAATTGCCGAGCTAAAGTAGCAGACAAATTCAAAAAGATAAATACGAAAGTTAATTTAGGGTTTCAATCCTATAAAACCCAATCATCATCGGCATTATCATGTATCGAGTTCAAGCAAATTAACCAAAAAAGCAAAAGGGAAATCACATAACAATTCAAATCGAACTCGATCGAAAAGCCATTTTCAAAACACCTACTCGATCGATCAACGAAGTCGACATCTTCATATTTACAAATGCCCTAATTTTCTCAAGAGGAACGAAGCAGTTGTTTTCAAAGCAATGAAGGACGACCGAATTTTTTACATGAAGAATAAAAGAAAAAAGGGGATTCTCTTTTATTTTATTTGGGCCGGCCTTTATAAATATTATTGGGCTCAAATTTTATTTAGGGTTTTGTATTTTTTTATTTTGTAATGTACTTTTAAACATTTGTAAATTCTAGTCATGTGACTGGAGGATGAACTATGGTGGTGTTGTTCGGGAACTCGCAACTCAGTGGCTGAGTTGTGGCAGGGTTTTGAGCGTAGAGTTAGGTTAGTCGATAGTGGATGTCGTGAGTTTACGTGTGTAAGCGTCGGACTACTTAATTTCTAGTAGAAACCTTGGGGCAGCACATAGGCAGGGTTTTGCCAAAGCTGGGTCAATCCGTGTTGTTCTATTTCTGCTTTTAATATTCTGCTATTATTTGTGCTGCTATTATTCTGCTATTATCAGTACTGCACTTATTTTATATATTTCCACTTTAAATTTTTTTAATTAATAGTATCACCCTATTCACCCCGCCCCCCTTTAGGGTGAAATCGATCCTACATTTATTGTACCATGTATACATTGCTTTGATGATGGTGGTCTTTATCCTGCCTTGTTTGAATTTTACGGACGAAATTCTTGTAAGAAGGGGAGACTATAACACTCTATATTTTGGAGTACCACAATATAGGGAATCAATCAATTTCAAAAAATAAAAATAAAGACAAGTTATTTAAAAAGGAATAAATTAAAGATGAAGAGTTAGGGGAATTAATATGAATAGGCTAGGATGAGGTCTTAGCCTAAAGCCCAAATTATTGACCCCTTAACCCTCCCACCTTTCATTCATTCCATCATTCACTCAAAAACAAAACAAAAAAATTGACTAAAGAGAGGTGAACCATATTTTTAAAGGAAGAGAAGAAGAAAATTTAAAGGAAAAGAAGGAGTTTCATTCACAAGAAGAAACAAAGCTCTATATCAAGTTTAATCAAACAAAAGGTGAGTAATTCTTTCACTAAAATCACGTAAACCAATACTGGTTTAGATTGTATGTATTTATAATGCATTGCATTTTAATGAACAAGCTTAGGAAGGCTAGAAAGTATTTGTTCATGTTTGAAAATTTACAGATGATGATTTCTAAAGCGTTCAAGGAAAAATGTGAAACAAACCTTCTCCAAATCAATTGAAATTTCTATATGATGATGCATAGAACAATAATTTGGAGGAAGGTATTTAATTTTATAATTTTTTGAAATTATTTGAAATTTATATGAATTTTTAAGTTGAGAAAATGCCTAATTTCACAAATTAATTATTAAAAGTATTAATTTTGCATTTTTCTTATGATGGTTAAAATTTTTTGTGAAAATTTTGGATTTTCCTTACGCATTTTCAAATGTATATGAATTATCTGGCAAAGAAATAGGCTAAAATAATAGAAGGGTAATTAATTAATTAAGTAATTAATTAATAATTTTTGAAAAGTAGACTACATAAAGCCCTAGTAAACCAATGATAATTCAACGTATAGCTGGGCTGGTAAAAAAAATAGTTCCTTTGAACGTAAATAAAACATTTTTCAACTTATTTACCAAATTGCCATATCAACTTGAGACGGCTGATCTCAATCAGAGACAGTCGATCACAACTGGAGATTGCTTATATCAACTAGAAACATCTGATATAAACTTGCAATAACTGATATAAATTGGAGATATCAACTTGCCACAGCTCCATCTTAACTTGTTATAACTCAATCTCAGCTGTCATAGCTCAGTCTCAACTTGCTATAGCTTAATCTCAACTTGCTATAGCTTAATGTCGACTGGAGATAGCTAATATCAATTAAAGATGTCAACTTGCAATAGCTTAATCTTGACTTGCTACAACTCAATCTTAACTTGTTGTAGCTTAGTCTCAACTTGCAATAGCTCAATCTCCAATTGTTATAGTTAAACGTCAACTTGAGATAGCTGATATCAACTGGAGGTAGCTGATATCGATTTGAGATGTCAATTTGCGATATTCTCAACTTGCTATAGATCAATCAAAATATCAACTTGATATAGCTCAATATCATCTTGCTATAGCTCAATCTCAACTTGCTACAAATTAATGTCAACTGAAGATAGCTGATGTCAACTAGAGATAACTAATATCAATTGGAGATGTCAACTTGCGATAGCTTAATTTCAACTTTCTATAGCTCAATATCAACTTGCTATAGCTCAATATCAACTAGAGATATCAGCTTGAAATAGCTTAATGTTAACTTAAGATAGGTATAAAACATATCAAATTTCTATAGGTAAATATCAATTTGGGATAGCTATAAATTTTAACTTGCGTTAGCATTTAACCTACGATGACAATGCACTGACAACCCATGATAGCTAAAGTGCTAAAAAATTATAAAATAAATGAACTTTTGTAACACTTGGGAAGCCATCTTTCCTAAGTGGGGGTTGAGAATTTCATAAAGAGGATATGGTTATAAATAATAATAAGTTAAAATGAGATTATTTGACTTAAAGAATTAAAATGTAGTTATATGGCCTTTGTGGTACCAATATATCTACTCACGACGTTATATTTGATGATTGTTGAAATAAGGCCTGTGTGGCAATCATTTGTCTAAACACGACCTTATATTTGATGACTGGTGACGTAAGGCCTATATGGTAACCGTTTGTCTAAAAATGACATTATTCTTGATCGTTGGTGAAGTAAGGCCTATGTGGCAGCTGTTTTTCTACACTTTCTGCTTGGTGACTGGTGGTGTAAGGCCTTTATGGCAACCATTTGTCTGAACACAACATTATATTCGATGATGGGTGGTGTAAGGCCTTGGTGGAAACATAGTAAACTGTTTAGGATGCATTTGAAGGGAAGTCAAATTATACTCCTAAGTGATAACCTTAAGTGTTTGGTACTTTCATTAAACTAATAAGTGCAAGGCATGAGTGACAAAACTAGAAACGAATAGATTATAAAAATCAGTAGGAAATGTTGTGAAGGGAATCTTACCCTAATGCGAAATTGATGATTTGTGTTTGGTTATGATTTGATATTATCACATTATATAATGCAATTAATGAAGTTGGAATAGTGAGGGGAAGACCTATTCCATGCTTTAGCGGCGTGGCTCATTATATAATTGTTTGCTTAAGGTAAAGCATTACTTATTCCAGGCTTTATGTCTGATCCATATTTTTGTTATTTCGAATATATTCATGAGTACTCATTCAATTATGTTGATTTTTTTGTTATAGATAGGTAGCTTTTGGAAAAGACGAATAAAGACTCCGAAGATGAAGCAGGAGGCTTACTTTGGGAATAAAAGCTATTTGGAAATTTCACTATGTAAAACTAGAATTTATAGCTGGCTATGTGTCCATATTGACATCCTCATAGGTTAGGCATGACACTCTATTTATATCTTATTATATATTTTCCCTTATGTGGCAACGAGAAGAGTTAATGTTGATGTGATGACTTCTATAAAATATTTAGTGTCATGAAATTATTTTGTTGCCCTGTTTAATTAATGTTGTGAATTTTTCATCCCGATCTCACTTTGTTGCTTGAAAATAATTCTAGTGAAGATTACAGCATCACTGGCATTCATTTTTGGATCTCGTAGTGGGTGGTTACATCAGTGCTGATCCTTACTACAGGAAAGTATTTAGTCATCTTCCAAACAAACTAAGTAGCGAGAAGTAAAAGATGGAATTACAAGTTCAAGGCATAATTCTATGCCAGCCAATTTGATCTGAATGAGTCAACACAACTTGGTAAATGAATGTAACTCGGTACCGAGTTATGCACAACTCGATACCGAAGTTATTTTTATTTGCAATTTGGCCATGATCTCCTGCCTATAGCATCATGCCATAAGTGGAGAATGCTAGGAGCCTATTTCAATGACTTTTATGATGGTTTTCATTTATAAATCTAGAGGGAGGAGCAATGGAAAAGGGATCTTATGATATATTCTCTTCTATTACTTTAATATTTTATTTTACT
Organism: Allium cepa; assembly: GCA_030765085.1. Classification (NCBI taxonomy): domain Eukaryota; kingdom Viridiplantae; phylum Streptophyta; class Magnoliopsida; order Asparagales; family Amaryllidaceae; genus Allium; species Allium cepa. Next base: position 564,512,653 of record CM060938.1, read on the forward strand.
TTGAAACTCCATTGAATCCTAACCTGAGTTGTATGAAACCTACTTGTAAGACCATCATTGTAAAAGAAAACCATAATCAGTAATAAAGTTGATAGTGGATATAGGTTATTGATTTTAGAAAAACCATTATAAATCTTACATGTTTCTTACCTTATTTTAATTTCTTAATTCTATGATATTCACTTTTTAATCGATTGGATGTTTATCCTACATTTTTTGCAATTAGATGTATGATTGCTAATTGTATGGATGCAATGCTTGTATGGATGTATAACTCATCCGTAGGTATTATTTGAAATGTCTGTCGATGGCTATTTTAGGATGTGCATTCTGTGAGATTAGATCTCGTGCATTTGGATTAGCCATGTGATGGGCCACCTAAAGATGTTGCACAAATGATGGGAGACTAAAACCGATGGTACTAAGTTGTGTGAATTGATTCTAGAAATTTCAAACGGTATATCGATGAGAACCGGAGGTTCAATGTGAAAAAGAGTAGCAAACTGGAAGGAGTGTCATTCTAGAAATCCGAAAAGTGACTTAGCCGTAATTTTGGCTAACTTTATCAGTTGGAAATAACCAATATAGGTCATCACTGACCAGTCTTATAGGTGTAAAATGCAAATTTTCCCTTAGGCGAAGGAGTTAGGCTAGTTTGGAAGCTTGCATGAGATGAATGCGGCATGTGCATTGAGAATTTGAGACGAAAACGTGGAGTAAATTTCACCATCGATCAATCCTTCTTGCATCATTAAACGATGCAAGATGTTAGGAAACTTGAGTAATGTCTTTGAGGCTAGGAGATGTTTATTCAAAATCAACTTTAGGGCTAGTTAAAGATGGTTCGGGGCTTATATACTTAGCCATTTTTGGCAAAGTAAATGTTGAGATGGATCGGTACTAAAAAATATGGATCGGCCCGGATCAATGCTATTTTTGGCATATAAGAAGCGGTGTCTCGAGGAGCATGCATGATCGTTCGTAAGTCAAATGGATGTGTGTTAGAGTGGTATAGCCACTCTCGATCAATATAGAGATGAGACGATGGGGGTTATGCACAAGACAACTTGAGTTCTACTTTGGATTAGACATGGGGATTTACTTAGATGATTTTAGGACTAACGTACGAGATTCTATGACTTTTGATGGTGTACAGAGGCATTCCAAACTTTGACAACTTGATGATTGGAGTTCACATGATGACCAAAGATGGAAAGTTCATTTATGTGAGCTTGTGGAGTGGAACGTATAATACATTTTACTATGGGAATGTCCGCTAAGGTATCGTTGGTAACTTGGAGGTTTCGATTTGTGCTCATAAAGAGGGGGAATATGGGAACATTCACTTGTATTTACCATATCTCATATCTTGATTATGATTTATCTACCCTAGAATTTTTGTTAGGTGGTTACATTTTCCTGGCCTTTGAAGTTGCATGGATTAAAACACCAAGTAGTTAAGATGTTGAGTACCCTCTAACTGTAGATTATAATCATACAAGTTATCATATATCCAAGCACCTGAGTGAATGATACAAAGATGTTTAATTATTGCTATGTTTTTATGTTTGCAGATGTCACATGATTTAGGTATTGTTGATATAGAGACGTAGACACCCTATATTATACTTTGACTAGTAGTACACCCCTAAGATGATAGTTTATCATATATCGGTTATATGTGCTAACGTGCTAGGTACATGGACATGTCAGTTATGATTCGCCATATCTTGTGTTCCTATTTACTATATTGAATGTTATTGTATTTTGAAATTATAGATCGCTCATACCAGACTTATGTTTGAAGCAAGGTTATTTTCTCTGCTTTTTATCATCTCGAGCACTGTTAATGTGTATGTTAGAGATAGTAGGTATTAGATAGTGCATGAAGCAATGTGGAGGACAAGCATGTAGCTGGAGCTTTCATATACTTATATTTTGGAGCTATTACTGTTAATCTATAGTGAAATATTATGGATCTATTACTAGCACTATAAGTCTATTAGAGACAGTTTTCTATTTTGAGTTTATTAGCTTTAATGTACAAAATCTATTCAACTTATTTTGTTTAAATGTTATTTATCTGATGCATTTTACCGCTTCATCAATTATATTGTTGTCTCGCCTATTTTATATCTATTTTAATTATTATATTTTATCATATGTGTTGCGAGATGTAAGATAGGTTCTACTTTGGGTTACTATTATTTCACCTTGACAACCACTCTACATCCGCCAATTACCATTGTCGTGCACTATAATGATATTTGGGTACTGAAGGTGTTGGTTGGTCATCACATTTAATATAAGAGTGAGAGTAAGGTATGACTTAGGTTGAAACTAAGATCCATTAGAAAGAGAGTAAGAGGAGAACTCTAGAATGGGTCGACCTATATACCAGAGAGCGTACTTGTTATATATTTTAGTTTTCAAACTATATATAGTATCGCATTGCACACCTGTTTACCATTTCTACTAGTACTCCATACGAGAAAACTAATCATTCTTACTATGGATTGTAGGAATGAGCAGACATATGAGGAACACATCTAAGAACTCCATATCCAGAATCCAAACTAGAGTAGGCACTGAGTCAGCTGCAAATCCCGACATAAAGACGATGTTCAATATTATAACGAGAAACCTGATGTAGAACACACAAGCTGGTGCTCCATTTGTTGTTGTTGGTAGTGCTCAAGTGCAAAGGCCTAGAACTAATTTCACTAATTTGAAAAAGTCTTTGCAAGTCTCAAAGTCAAACCATTTCTTGGAACAGGGTCAACTATGGAAGTCCAGGTTTGGTTGAATACACGTGAACACATATTTGACAATCTTAAGTTGGAAGATGCATAGAAGAGGAAATTGGTTACTCGACAACTTCAAAGAAGGATGGTGGGTCGGAGGAATGCACATAAGGCTACTACTCCTAAGGACAAGTTTCCTTACGATCGGTTCAAGACTAGATTTAAAGAGAAGTTTGTATGCCAGCTCAAATATACTATTCATGAAGTTTGCTTGACATAGTGTTATAAGATGTCCTTCATTGACACTTTGTTAAAGAAGAATGAAAAGTTCGTAACTAGATTGAATGACCACATAGGAGAAAGGCAGGTAGGCCACATTGACGAAAGCTTCAAGAAGATAATCAAGAAGGCAGCGAGGCACTAGAGTTTGTACCCAAAATTGAAGGCTGATGATGTTCCTAAGGAGGAAATTACAAGGTAGCAAAGGTGGGAAGAGAAAATGGAACAAAATGAACATGAAGCAGGTTTAAAGCAAAGAAGGCCAGAAGAAGTGTAAATGGGATCTTACTTGTTTCAATTATGGGGAGAAAGGCCATCTGATCAAGAATTGAAAGAACGTGGCAAAGAAATGTTATAATTGCAACAAGTTTGGGCATATCAAGAAGAATTGTCCTAAACCTTTGAAGGATAAGCAGGTAGTCAAGGCAAAAGCTCTCACCGATGTTCTAACTTTGTCAAGTGCTCCATCGGCGAAGGGTAAAGGGAAGAGCATCGTTATCCAAGGTATGATTTTGTTTTTGATGTACATGTTCATTTTTTATTCGATATCAGGGCTTTATATTCCTTTATATCTAGTGACCTAGTGGATAAACTAGGATTAAAACTCGACCTAGTGATAGATCGTTGACTGGGTCAAATTTTATGAGATGTTTGGCAAATTTGTCTATGATTTGCCAAGATGTAGCCTTACCAAGTCAATAATGCATGTTATCTTGTGATTTTTTCGTTCTTTGTTTTATGAGGTTTGGTGCTATATTAGGAATAAACTGGCTTAACAAGTATGGATTCATGGTGGACTATGAGAGGTTGTTGGTGAAAAAAGGGAAAAATAGTAAGATAGATTGGAGTTAGGCTACCTACCAAATGATGAGGTGATGGTTAGATTTCTATATTTTCTCCAGATCCTAGATGATGATTTGTCATTAATACTTATAGTCAGGGAGTATCCAGATATATTTAAGGAGGTCACTAGGTTACCACCTGTTAACCTGCCTTTTGTCAATGCCATAAACAGGCAGATTCAACCTAACTAATTTCTTGATTATCGAGGCTGGAATATGATGGATTTGGTTTAACAGGATGAAGTTTACTTGGATATGTTGTTCGGCCTTGGTTGCCGTTTGGCATGTATAGAATTCGGGGTCGGATACAATGGTAACTCTGGTTCATCCATGACCTTGGTGGGCCCGAGTCACTCAAAAAGCCTAATAACTCAGGATTTGCCTATAAATACAGTATGAGGGGGTTTAGAAAGGGGATCTGGATTCTGCTCTCCTACTTTCTTCTCTCTAAGGCTAAGGAACTCAGCCATTGTTAAACTTTGGATTGTAAATGTAATCGATTATTACATCAATAAAAAGGAAATTTCTGGAGTGGACGTAGGCCGGAGTTAGCCGAACCACTATAAATTCTGTTGTTCTTTTCTGCTTTCATTTTAATTTTCGATGTTCTTCATATTGATACTCTCTTCATAAACTCTATCTGTGAGCTGTGACTGGTACTTGGTGCTTTCATCTGGATTTGGGTGTTAGTGACCAATTTTGACGCTAACATTTTGGTGCTTTCACCGAGAATTGAACTCAGGGAATTTGAAGCAAGGAACATGGATTCTAGGAGGCAATGGCTAGGCCATCAGCAAGGAAGCAAGTGACAGAAAGGAACAATTGGGAGGGAAGTCAAGAGGCTTCCTCTAGAGCTGTGTTGCGACTTTTCTATTGATTAGAAAAACACAAATTTTAATAAATTCTGCAAGCGCACAGGCGTGTAGTATGCAGGTCGAACACAGGGAATTGTATTTTAAAACAATTAAAATCCATAGTTAAATCTTAGGCGTGTTAAACGAATTCGACGGTGAATTTTGAACAGAAAATAAAAACAATAATATACTCCGAATCGTTTTCGAAACTAATCGAAATTGCAACCAAAATATAGAATTGTAAAAAAATCAGAATAGAAATTGAAATTGCGGAAAAGAAGATAACGGAGCAAACAACTGAAATAATTATTAACTAACTGAAAAGAGTGCAGAAAATAACTAAGAACAAGAATAAATAAATTGCTAAATCTAATCAACAATCCTACGTATTCTGTTCGAAAATAAAAACAGTGCTGAATTTAAATCTAAACTTGAAGAAAAGTGATGAGGTAAGAGATGATTTCAAGGTGTTGTATAATGCTGTATATATAGGCTTTCAACTCCTAAAATCAGTCCATCTTTTTAGCAATAGGACCGGTTCTATTCTTAGTATTTGCCAAGATAATTGTACTGACTGGGTCCATTCCTTGAATTGGTAAAGAGTCAAGTTGCCACGTCATTGCTTGAAATACTTTTATATGTGAATTGGTCCAAATTCATACGTAAGCTACTTTTGAATGTGTCCCATTTTGCTTCATATCATGGCTATGTATTATGCTACTTTTTAGGAGGAACTGGTCCTTTGCTTGAATTGGTGAAAGAGAACATATATACGTCCACATCATTGCTTGAATTGGTCCATATTTCTTTGATTTATTTCAATGCTCAAAATGTTGCACTCTTTGCTGCGTGATTTTTGAACCAATGGACGGCATAACCGATTAATTTCAACGTTGCACTTTGGAATCAATAATCTGCAAAACCACAACAAAATACCCGTACAATACCGCTTTATTAAAATAAAAATATATGAAATAAACGGTTTAAATTGTAGAGAAATACGTTCATCAAATACCCCCACACTAGAACTTTATTCGTCCTCGAATAAGCAAGAAAATAAAACTAACTAAATCCTTTTTCATAGGAAACACGATTGCATTGAGCGTATGCAACAAGCCGTTAAACCTCTAGGTGTCCCTAGTAGGACGAGTGGTGTCTCGTGAGGCTTTTCAGCGGATACTACCTACAAAATCCAAAAGCAGTATGTGATGATTCTAATGTACTACATGAATGCAAAATTCTACTCAAATGGAGACTCGATTTACTTCAAAATAGTTGCAACAAAATAATGTATATCAGTTTTAGTCAACTTCTTCAAATTTTTGGTTCCTCACTAATCACAAATTTCAATGTAACTCAAGTTTTCATACATTAGATTCTAGTTTGGCCAGTTGTTTCGGTCGATAACATAGTGCGGCCATGAAATAAATTCTTCACTGTTGATCACAGTTTTTTTCAAAATGGTATTTTTCATTTCCATTTGTATAACAAGCCAAATCAACAAAGTCAAGAAGTGTTTGGGTTTCAAAGCTTAGTCTCTCTTTACTAGTTTTTTTTTCTTCTCTTTTTTTTTTACACCTATCCTTTGGACCAAGGTATACCACCCATGCACTGCCTCGCGGGCTTACGTGAGAGTTGGGACAGAGCTTGGCGGATTGTGCAAACCGACGCTGACTATGTCAGAAAAGGTCGGTAATCCTTAGGTGATTATTTATTTAATTATTTATACACCTAACTCAGAATGCTGAGGCCAGATATACCATCCATGCACTGCCTTGCGGGCTTACGTGAGAAGAGTATAGAGCGTGGCGAGTGCACACACTTTCACAAGCGTGCACACCTATCGACTGTAGGTGTTTCTTATTAGTTTTTTTTTTTTTGAGAAGGGCTAAAGAGTGTTATGCAAATCAACTTAGCACCACTTAACTTTAATGATTTGAGATGTCAACGCATGTACTTTAAATCTGCCATTTTTTTAAACAAAGACTACAGTTTAGAAAAGATTTCATAACCATCACCTATGAATCCCCCTATATACTAACCTCACTATTATCGCTTGTAATTCAACTTTTCATTATATTTTACATTTGAAATTAGTGATTCACAAAAATCTTCATCAACTGACTTCAACTGCTTACTTACTTTGTCTTGACTAATTAAAAATAAATCGAAGTCCTAAAAATATTGGGAAATGAAAAAAAATTGAAAAGAAATTTGAAAACAAATAATGAGATGATTTTTTTAAAAAAATGATGCTACACTATGAAATATGAACAAACAGAATGAGATATGCGTCCCCCCCCACACTGGAATGAGACAGTGTCCCAACTGTCAAATAGAATGCAAATGCAAAATAGAAGAAAAAAACTAAAAAAATACAACCTGATATGTGCAAGATAGTGAGCGGCTCATGCCGAATAGCTAGGTTCATGAAGATCCACGAACTCATCGTCCTCGTGCTGTTCAAACTCTAGAAATGGCTTCAAGCGTTGTCCATTGACCTTTGAAATGGAACCGTCCCTAGGATTTTCAATTTCAACTACGCCATAAGGGTATACTGTTTTCACAATATATGGACCTGTCCAACGGGATCTCAATTTTCCCGGAAATAAATGAAGTCTGGAATTATATAAGAGAACTTTCTGACTTACTTCGAATGTCTTACGAAGTATGGATTTATCATGATAGAATTTGGTTTTCTCTTTATAAATCTTTGCATTTTCGTACGCTTCATTTCTTAGTTCTTCTAATTCTGACAATTGTAATTTACGATGCGATCCGGCTTTTTCTATGTCAAAATTAAGGTATTTGATTGCCCAAAGTGCGCGGTGCTTGAGCTCAATGGGTAAATGGCATGCTTTTCCAAAGACTAATCGGTATGGTGACATTCCTAGATTGGTTTTATAAGCTGTGCGAAATGCCCAAAGGGCGTCTATCAATTTAGATGACCAATCTTTTCTGTTGGAGTTAACCGTCTTTTCAAGAATTTGTTTAATTTGTCTATTGGAAATCTCGACTTGACCGTTGGTCTGTGGATGATATGGAGTAGATAGTTTATGAGTGATAGAATATTTCTTAAGAAGAGATTCAAAAGCACGATTACAAAAATGAGAACCGTTATCACTTATAATGGCTCGAGGTGTGCCAAAACGGGAAAATATGTTTTCTTTCAAAAATTTGACAACAACTTTATTGTCATTCGTTTTGGTAGGAATGGCCTCAACCCATTTGGACACGTAATCTACTGCAAGTAGGATGTAGAGATTTCCAAAAGAATTAGGAAAAGGACCCATGAAATCGATGCCCCAAACATCAAAAATTTCGATGACAAGGATCAGATTTAGGGGCATCATGTCACGTTTGGAAATACGACCTATTTGTTGACATCTAGCGCATTTGGAGCAAAATTCGTGGGCATCACGAAAAAGAGAAGGCCAATAAAAACCGCACTGTAACACCTTGGCAGCAGTTTTCTTTGCTCCAAAATGTCCTCCACATGCTTGATTATGTGAAAAAGAGAGGATGCTATGGAATTCATGTTCTGGGACACATCTGCGAATGATTTGATCGGTGCAATATTTGAAAAGATAAGGATCGTCCCAGTAAAAGTTTCGAACGTTGGAGAGAAATTTTTGTTTATCTTGTTTTGACCAATGGGAAGGTGTTTCATTTGTGACAAGATAATTTACGATGTCCGTGTACCATGGTGCACTAGAGAGTGAAAGAATTTGTTCATCGGGAAAATGATCGTTGATTTGAGAGTTATCATAGTTTTCATGCACTATATGAGAAAGATGGTCAGCTACGACATTTTCAGAACCCTTTTTATCTCGTATTTCTAGGTCAAACTCTTGAAGAAGGAGAATCCAACGGATTAAGCGGGGTTTGGTATCCTTTTTCGTGAGTAAATACCGCAAGGCGGCATGATCGGTGTAAACTATGACCTTAGAACCTATGAGATATGATCTAAACTTATCGAGGGCAAAGATAACTGCTAAAAACTCTTTTTCTGTGGTTGAGTAATTCAATTGAGCTTCATTAAGAGTTTTGCTAGCATAATAGATGACTCGAGGAAGTTTATCGATTCGTTGACCTAAGATGGCTCCAATGGCATAATCAGAAGCGTCGCACATTAATTTGAAAGGCAAAGTCCAATTTGGAGGTTGGATGATAGGTGCAGTGGTCAAGATCGATTTGAGGGTTTCAAAAGACGTTTCAACTTTAGATTTGTCAACTTCTAGGCCATTTTTAGAGACAACATGACCTAAGACTATTCCTCGCTTAACCATAAAATAACATTTTTCCCAATTAAGAACAAGAGATTTCTCCTTACATCGCTTTAAGACACGTTCTAAACGAAGGAGGCATTGATCAAAAGATGACCCATAGATTGAAAAATCGTCCATGAATATTTCTAAGAAATCTTCCACCATATCAGAAAATATACTCATCATACATCGTTGAAAGGTAGCGGGAGCATTACAAAGACCGAAGGGCATGCGACGATAAGCGAAAGTTCCGAAGGGACATGTGAACGTTGTTTTGTGTTGGTCCTCTAATGCAATGGGAATTTGATTATAGCCAGAGTAACCATCAAGAAAACAATAGTATTCATGACCGGCTAAGCGTTCGAGCATTTGATCAATGAAGGGAAGGGGAAAATGATCTTTTCTTGTTGCTGCATTGAGTTTTTGATAGTCGATGCAAACGCGCCATTTTGTTTTGACCTTTGTCGGAACAAGTTCGTTATTCTCATTTGTTGTCACAATGATTCCAGACTTCTTTGGTACAACTTGTACCGGACTTACCCAAGTACTGTCAGAGATAGGGTAGATAATGTTATTGTCTAAACATTTGATAATTTCTTCCTTTACCACTTCTCTCATATTAGGGTTTAATCGCCTTTGAGCTTCGTGAGTGGGTTTAGCCTCGTCGACTAAATGTATTCGATGTTGAATAATTGATGGACTAATTCCCTTAATGTCAGCGATTACCCATCCTATTGCCTCTTTATTTTCCCTTAAAATTTTCAAAAGTTGTTCTTCTTGGTCCTTAATGAGATCGGATGCCAAGATTACAGGGAAATTTTCCGAAGAATCTAAGTATGCGTACTTAAGATCGTTTGGAAGAGGTTTGAGGTCTAATTTAGGGCGTACTTCTTTTGAGGCTTCAGTAGACATCAACTGATTGAATTCTAGTGAATTATGAAAAGAGCATAGCATATCATTTAATTCATAAATGTATTCATCTTCGTGGAAGTTGGAATTAAAATGATCTAGGCGCATGCTAAGAGACTCCGTAGTATCACTAAAATCATTTTCAACAATTGTTTGGATCACGTCAACTTCTTCTATTTCAAAATCTCTTGGTTGTCTGTTAATATTGAAGATATTTAGTTCAATGGTTAGGTGCCCAAAGGAAAGTCGGAGTTGACCATTCCTACAGTTTATGATAGCGTTTGATGTTGCTAAAAACGGACGACCTAATATCAAAGGAATCTGACTATTGGGATTTGAGACAGGTACAGTCTCTAGGACTATGAAATCGACTGGGAAATAGAATTGCTCGATTTGTATCAAAACATCTTCAACCGTGCCCAATGGTTTTTTGACAGATCGATCAGCTAGTTGAATTGTGATGTTTGTAGGTTTTAATTCCCCTAGTCCAGGTTGACAGTACACAGTATAAGGCAAAAGATTCACACTCGCTCCAAGATCGAGTAAGGCATGACTAATGTGAGTGTTACCGATTTTACAACCGATCGTAGGACAACCGGGGTCCTTATACTTGATTGGGGAGGGATTTGAAAGAACAGAGCTAGTGTTTGCAGTTAGAAATGCGGTCTTAGGAACATTAGTGGCACGTTTTTGAGTACATAACTCTTTCAGACATTTGGCATATTGAGGAATTTTGACTCGAACTTGTTTGAAGATTTCAAGAATTTGGTCAAAATTGGCGGGCTTCTTCTTTTTGTTGAGTCTATAGGGAAATGGAGCAATGGGTTTATAGACTCGTTCGGAAGTTTTTTCATTCAAAGAAGAAGGTGTTATATTAGAGGGTGACGATAAGGAAGCTGGAATGTTGGGGTTGCCAACATCAGAAGGTGAAGAGTGGTCGGGATTGCCAACCTTAGATGTAGAATTAGAATCGTTTTGATTGACAACCGTGGTTGTCGACTGAGTTTCAGAATTTGGAACATGAGAAGATTTAAGAAGGATGTCGGGGGTGCCGACATGGTTGTCCACCTTCTTTCCAGACCTTAATGTGGTGACAGCATTAACCGGATTTACATCTTCGTTCTCACAAAGATTTACTCCTCGAGAGTTATACTTTGGATTCACTTCGGTTTGACTAGGCAATTTACCTTTCTCATTGATTTTCATGAGATCCTTCATCATTATCAACATTTGTTCATTTTGTTTGGTGATTTGCTCAATTCTTGCATCTTGGTTGGTGATTTGTTCATTTTGTTTAGAGAGTTGTTTTTCCAATCGAGCAATTTCTTGTGAAGGCTGAGAAGGTTGGGTTGATGGATTGAAATTAGGATGCCTGTATGGTTGATTCGAAGGTTTTGTTTGAGGAGCGGGTTGAGAATTTTGAGAATTAGAGGTTGGGGATCGATAATTCGGATTTGGTATCATTGGATACATATGTGATGGATTAACCACGTTGTTAGGATTTGACCATGAAAAATTGGGATGATGCTTCCAGTTAGGATTGTATGTGGATGAATAAGGACTATTTTGAGCTATAGCATTGATTTGGTCTTGTGTGTAGTAATGGGGTAGTCCTTCTCCTTCTTGAGGAATTTGGGCATCTATAGGAAGATGTGATGGGTCAATGACATGTACTCCTCTATTTGGAGCACGAATTGGAACACGAATTGTTTCCCATTGCATATCCTTTTTCGAATACTCTTCTAAAAATTCCCAAGCTTCCTCGTCTGTTTTTGCCATGAATTCTCCTCCGCACATTGATTCGAGTTGGGATCTTGTTTGATAGTTAAGCCCTTCATAAACGATTTGGCACAAAACGTGTTTAGGGATTGCATGATGTGGGCAACTATATAACAATTGATTGAACCTTTCAAAATATTTTGAAAAAGTTTCTCCTTCATTCTGAGAGAATTGGTTGATTTCAGTTCGAATTTTAAGAGTTTTGTGGAAAGGAAAAAACTTTTTCAAAAATATAGTAACGAAATTGTCCCAACTCTTAATTGAATTTTTAGGAAGAGAATTAAGCCATCTCTTCGTACTTTCTAGAAGTGCGAATGGAATAAGACTTAGCTTGATGGATTCATTAGAAAGTTGTTGCATTTTAGTTGTAGAAGCATATAACTCAAATTCACTAAGAAATTCATATGCATTTTCAGACCCAGTGAATTTTGGTACCCCTTGGATAAAAGAATGTTTTAGCTCAAAATTATTTCCTTCGGCAGGTGGAAATGAAATAACCGAAGGTTGAACAGTCCGTGTTGGATAACATCGGTCTCTAAGGGATAATGGTCGGTTCTCATGAAATTCATTATTTCCAACATGTGATTTAGGTGATAATTTCGGTGAATTGTGGTGTGAACTGTGTTGTGAACCGTGATTGCTCATATTTGTTTGATTTGAAATTTCCGTTGATTTGTTTAATGAAATATTTTGGCTTTCTAAACGGTTAAAATTATTTCTTGCCCAAACGTGCATAAACAAATCAAGGTGTAACAGCCAAAAGTAAATTAAATCAGTTTTCAGTTGGGCACCTGTAGAGTTGAAAATAACTTACAGAGGTGTATGATAGTCCGTCCAATGCAGCTGAGTAGCGCTAGCGAATGGTTGAGATTTACCGAGTTGGAGCTGTCTGTGTTGAAATAAATGTTTGCTATCTAAGTTGAAGTTTTCTCCGTGCAGGTGAATGCTCGTGAAAGGCACAAAACTAAGTTGCTGACAGAAAATATATGAAAACAGTCACATGTAGAAAATTTAAAACATGCCCAATAAAATAAAGTTAAGTAGAATGAATGTGTTGAATGCAAAATGAAACTGCTATGACACTGCTATGTTACGTGAGTAAACGAATGTATGCAAGCTCCTGTGTAGGAGATAGCTACGTGAATATGAAAACTAAACTAACTAATGCATGCAAGAATGTGAAAGTGGAACTGCAAGTAACCAAACTAATGTACGTGAAAACAATGCACTGAAAAAAAAATGTTTTTTTTTAATTAATTTATGCAAACTAACGTGAAAATGTGAAAGTGGAAGTGCAACTAAAAATGTGTACTGGCACAAGTGAATAACTGTGAAGACGTGGGGATTATGCAAACGTGAAAGCAAGATGTCGTGAAGGAATGATTTTTTTTTAAAAAAATATGCAGAAACGTAAAAGCAAGATTATGTGAGGTATGCGTGAAAATATGCAGAAACGTGATTCGTGATTGAAGATTATGTGAGGTATGCGTGAAAGAAATCGAAAAACGAAAAAAAATGATTTTTTTTTTTTTTGAAAACTAATGCAAAAAAATAAAATAAAATAAATTAACACGAATAGACTTAAAAACGAAAAATCGAAAATCTCAAAATAGCAACTCCCCGGCAACGGCGTCAAAAACTTGTTGCGACTTTTCTATTGATTAGAAAAGCACAAATTTTAATAAATTCTGCAAGCGCACAGGTGTGTAGTATGTAGGTCGAACACAGGGAATTGTATTTTAAAACAATTAAAATCCATAGTTAAATCTTAGACGTGTTAAACGAATTCGACGGTGAATTTTGAACAGAAAATAAAAACAATAATATACTCCGAATCGTTTTCGAAACTAATCGAAATTGCAACCAAAATATAGAATTGTAAAAAAATCAGAACATAAATTGAAATTGCGGAAAAGAAGATAACGGAGCAAACAACTGAAATAATTATTAACTAACTGAAAAGAGTGCAGAAAATAACTAAGAACAAGAATAAATAAATTGCTAAATCTAATCAACAATCCTATGTATTCTGTTCGAAAATAAAAACAGTGCTGAATTTAAATCTAAACTTGAAGAAAAGTGATGAGGTAAGAGATGATTTCAAGGTGTTGTATAATGCTGTATATATAGGCTTTCAACTCCTAAAATCAGTCCATCTTTTTAGCAATAGGATCGGTTCTATTCTTAGTATTTGCCAAGATAATTGTACTGATTGGGTCCATTCCTTGAATTGGTAAAGAGTCAAGTTGCCACGTCATTGCTTGAAATACTTTTATATGTGAATTGGTCCAAATTCATACGTAAGCTACTTTTGAATGTGTCCCATTTTGCTTCATATCATGGCTATGTATTATGCTACTTTTTAGGAGGAACTGGTCCTTTGCTTGAATTGGTGAAAGAGAACATATATACGTCCACATCATTGCTTGAATTGGTCCATATTTCTTTGATTTATTTCAATGCTCAAAATGTTGCACTCTTTGTTGCGTGATTTTTGAACCAATGGACGGCATAACCGATTAATTTCAACGTTGCACTTTGGAATCAATAATCTGAAAAACCACAACAAAATACCCGTATAATACCGCTTTATTAAAATAAAAATATATGAAATAAACGGTTTAAATTGTAGAGAAATACGTTCATCAAGCTGGAGCTGGTCAAGCATCCATCTACATCACTAGAGATGAGATGGAAGCGATGATGAAAAGGCAAGAGAAGATGATGCAGAACCTCCTCAGACGGTTTGGACTGGCAGGGCCAGTCGGAGTAGTTGGAGTTCAGATCCACGAAGCTGGAACAGAAGGACCTAACAGGCAATCAAGCGAAGCAGCTCAACAAGGCGCAGCCCCAATCAGCACGCAACTGCTAATCTGGATGGATCCAGGCTGAGGGGCATACACTTGGCAATGGTGGACCGATCCCTGGAGGTACTCTAGGTGATACCACACAACGAGATGCTGGTAGGAATACGAAAGCGCATGATGAGGAGTACGTACCGCAATTCCCTTGGGAACTCGGGGGGCAATCCTTGGCAAACAATGCTGGATTGGCTGAGATTATCTGGCAAACTATGCGCGGAGGTTTGACCAACAGAGATTTGGAAAGAGTAATCAGGAATCCGTTTACACATGAAATCAGAATGGCCCTGAACCCATCGGAGTTCAAGCTACCTACTCTGGAAGGGCACAACAGCAAGGCTAATCCTACTGATCACTTGATGAGATACATAAGACATGTGGAAGTGCTGGGGGCATCGAAGGAAGTGATGGTCCGATGTTTCCCACTGTACTTGAAGGATATAGCTGCTATGTGGTTCAGGCAGTTGGAAGAGGGATCTATCAGGACATGGGCATAATCGGTAGACAGGTTTCTGAAGCAGTATCAGGTTCATATCAAAAGATCAAAGAACATAATGACGCTAACATCGGTAAAGCAAAGGATAGAGGAATCACTCAGAGTTTTCTTAACTCGGTTCAACGCTGCAGTTGCTTCGGTGGATCGACCGGATCCATCGGTGGTTTTGATTGCAGCGGTGTCAGGATTCAGAGAGAATTCAGACTTCAAAGTGACATTGATATGGGACCCACCAATGGATCTTGGAGAATTCTTTCATGAAGCCGAGAGATTCCTCTGACAGGAAGATGCATGTTCAATATGAAATTAAAGGAGGTGAATGCGGCTGAGGATGGAGGGCCATCCAGCGGAAGCTTGGATAAAAATAATGGTAAAGGAAAAAGGAAAACGGATGGCAACAGTAGCACTCCAAAGTGGCTGCGGAGGGAGTCAAAGTTTTCTTCTTACATGGATCTAACTGAGACTCTAGAAATGATTTACTTGGATACTTAACCTCCAGTATCGAAGACCGGCAAGGAAGGAACCTTCTGAGTACGAATGGGCATGGGGAAAGCATTGCCTATTTCATGAGCTAGATGGGCAAAACACAAACGATTGTAGGTATTTGAAAGATATCGTGAAGGAGAATGTATGGAATGATCACCTGCTGTAGTACGTAAGGAATCGAGCTGTAGTAGTGGAACGGGAGCGGCCACCGCCTACGTCGAGCCAAGGTGGTGCTGGATAAGGTAGTCGTCATCTTATTATCAACTAAATGGTTTGATAATTCTAAATAAGTAATATAACTCAAAGTAATACAGCTAGGTCACTTACACACGTATGCGATCGAGGACGGTCCCTAGACGTGCTCTTAGATGATGAAAACCGTACTACCTTGGGTCTATGAAATCCTGTTTTCTTTTAGTTTTCTGCAAACTCTGGTTTCTTCTTTTGTAATTTTGACATTTAATTCCCTTTGTTGTACGAACTTTTGCCTTGATGACTGAATTTTATAATGATCGGATTTAGATCAATGTAATAAATAGTACAGGTCTCGATATTGCGGTCCCGACCGGTGAGACGGGGAAATGATCGCACGTTACGAGTCCCTTCGCCGAAGAGCGATGGAGAGGACTCAAGAAAAATATCAAAGTCTTTGTCTGGAGAACAAAGGCCGGAGAATATAAAAGTCCTTGGCCGGAGAGCCGAGGCCGGAGAATATAAAAGTCCTTGGCCAGAGAGCCGAGGTCAGAAAATATAAAAGTCCTTGGTCGGAGAGCCGAGGCCGGTGAATATCAAAGTCCTTGGCCGAAGAGTCAAGGCCGGAGAACGTAAGAAGTCCTTGGCCGGAAAGCCGAGGTCGGAGAATATAAAAGTCCTTGGCCGAAGAGTCGAGGCAGTGAATATCAAAGTCCATGGCCAAAGAGTCAAGGCTGGAGAATGTAAGAAGTCCTTGGCCGAAGAGCCGAGGCCGGTGAATATCAAAGTCTTTGGCCAGAGAGCAAGGCCGAAGAATGTAAGAAGTCCATGGCTGGAGAGCCGAGGCTAGAGAATGTAGAAGTCCTTAGATGGAGAGCTGAGGCCAGAGAATATAAAAGTCCTTGGCCGGAGAGCCAATGCCGGAAAATATAAAAGTCCTTGGTCTGAGAGCCAAGGCTGGTGAATATCAAAGTCCTTGGCCGGAGAGTCAAGGTCGGAAAACGTAAGAAGTCCTTGGCCGGAGAGCCGAGGCTAGAGAATATAAAAGTCCTTGGCCGGAAGGCCGAGGCCGGTGAATATCAAAGTCCTTGGCCGGAGAGTCAAGGCCGGAGAATGTAATAAGTCCTTGGCCAGAGAACCGAGGCCGGAAGACTAACAAGCCCTTGACCGAAGAGCTGAGGCTAGAATAGGATAATGCGACCCGACGAGGTCTACGGATTCAAGGTTAGACCCGGAGAGGTCATGGATATGGTTATTGGTTATTGGATATATGGATTAGAGCTCGGCTGTCGAATTCAGATGGCTATGGATTTGGCTAAGGACTTGGTTACTGGATTCGAAATTGGATATCGACTCAGAGCAGTCCTAGATACAGACTTCGGATATCGGACTTGGTGCTATTCAAAACACACCTTCTAATAGCAAGGCATGTTTTGAGAGGCAAATGTTAACCCGTCTTTTGTCAAGGCCACAAACAGGCAGATTTACCTAACTAACTTCGCGATTATCCAGGCTGTAATATGATGGATTTGGTTTAACAGGATGAAGTTTACTTAGATATGTCATTCGGCCTTGGTTGCCATTCTTCATGTATGGATCGGCATGTATAGAATTTGGGGTCGGTTACAATGGTAACTTTGGTTTGGCCATGACCTTGGTGGGTTCGAGTCACTCAGAAAGCCCAACAACTCAAGGATTTGCCTATAAATACAGCATGAGGGGTTCAGAAAAGGGATCTGGATTCTGCTCTCTTTCTTTCTCTTCTCTAAGGCTAAGGCACTCAGCCATTGTTAAACTTTGGATTGTAACTATAATCGATTATTACATCAATAAAAAGGAAATTTCTTGAGTGGACGTAGACCGGAGTAAGCCGAACCACTATAAATTCTGTTGTTCTTTATTGCTTTCATTTTAATTTTCTCTATTCTTCATATTAATACTCTCTACATAAACTCTATCTGTGAGATGTGACAGGTACTTGGTGCTTTCATGTGGATTTGGGTGTTAGTGACCAATTTTGGCACTAACACCACTATATAGGGGGGTTGAATTTCGTATTGATTTAGTAAAGGGTGCTAGGTGAGTAGTTACGCCACTAGGATGTATGGCACGCAAAGAGAAGGAGCTAGAGATGCAAATGAGCGACCTATCTGGAGAGAGTTCATTTGTAGGAGCATATCTAAGTAGGGAACACCTATAGCATCACCACCAAGGCGGATGACTCGTTGAGATTTGTGTGGACTACCATAAACTGAATAAATTGATGAGGATAACAAGTATCCACTCCCATGTATTGATGACTTGTTAGATCAACTCCATAGTGCAAAGGTATTTCCTCGGTTGGACTTAGCAACAGGATTTCACCAACTGAGAACGGCGAAGGGTAGTGTGTCGATTAGTGCATTATATATGCTATTGGATTTTACGTGTAGTTCGTTATGCCATTCGGGGTAACCAATGCACCAACATACTTTGTTGATCTTATGAACTGTGTTTTCATAGGTCAACTAAATGAGTTCGTACTTGTGTTCATTTATGATGCTCGACCATACACTACTTTGTACGGTGCTATACTAATACTAGGCTAATAGCTAATGTTGTATGCGAACTCCCCCACATGCAAGCGATCATCCCATGAGCCTTTGAAATTGAGTGTGCAAGTTCGCAAGAGATCCTCCAATATATTGTTCACCCTTTCGGCCTGCCCATCAGTTTGTGGGCGATAAGCTGTACTGACATGCAGCTTGATCCCCAATGCTTCTTATAAGCTCGTACAAAACCCACTAGTGAACAAAGGGTCTCGGTTGGTCATAATGCTCTTCGGAACACCATAGAATTGTACTATCCACCTCATATACAACGCGGCTATTTAGTTGTTGTTCCATTAGACTTGAGGGGTATAAATCAGGCACTTCTCATTAATTTATTGACTATGACCCAAGTGTTATCCATACCCTCCTATGGTCCTCAACAATCCATCTATAAAGTCCATCAACACTTGTTCTTATTTCCATTTGATAATTTCAAGTTGTTTCATCAACCCATTTGGCTTCTTCTGCACTACCTTCACCAACTAGCAGTTCATATATTTGGAAATGAATGTCCCCGACATCCTTCTTTATCCCTTCCCAATAATAAGTTTGCTTTATATCACAGTACATTTTATTACTGTCGGGATGTATAGTCAGCCTAAAGTCATGGCACTCTCATAACACCTCCTCTTGCAATCCATCGACATTGGAAATAAACAATCTCCCATCCTTTCACAGCCAACCATCTTGGTCGAGTCCATACTGCTTCATATCTTCAGACTCTACTCCTTCTTCAATCTTCACCATGATCTCCACTAGTTTAGCATCTTGCCTTTGATTAGTATCGATCTGCTTAATCAAAATAGGTTTGATCGTTTGGCTCACCAACTTCTCTAGCTCTATCTTGCAATGGGGCCTGAAGTCATAGCCAGCAATATACTCAAGCTACTTCCACTCCAAGAATATTGCTCCCAAACTGGAATATTTTCTACTCAACGCATCGGTGACTGCATTTCCTTTACCGGCATATAGGAAATGTCGAATTTGTAGGAGGCTGAGAATTCCAACCATCACTACTGGCGAAGGTTGAGATCCTTCTGGGAGAATAGTTGCTTCAAGGATTTGTCTTCCATGAACAGCTCGAACTTTTCTCCTAATGGATAATGCCTCCAAATCTTCAAAGCAAACTCTACCGCTACCAACTCCAACTCATGAGCTGGATACTTCTTCTCATGCGATTTCAGCTGTCGACTAGCATAGGTGGCAACCTTTCCCTTCTACATCAACACCATACCAAGTCCAGTACCATAGGCGTTTGTGTATATTGTCAGCTCCTCATTTTCCCTTGAAATGTTCAGTACTAGTGCACTCTTCAACCTCTCCTTCAACTTCACATATGCATCCTCACACTTTGCAACCCAAAACAGAGGTCTGATTCTTATTCATCAAATTGGTCAATGATGCTATTACCTTTGAGAAGTCCTTCATAAACGTCTATAATATCCCACTAATCCTAAGAAACTCCTCACATTAGTAGCATTCTTGGGTTGGTTCAAATCCTGAACCACTACCACCTTGGCAGGATCTACTGGGATGCCCTGCTCAAAGATGACATAACCTAAGAATCTCACTCCCTCATGACACTTCAAAAACTTCACTTTCAACTTGTGCTCCTCAACATTTCAAGCACAATCCTTAAGTGCATTTTGTGTTCCTCCTTTATCCTCGAATATACCAAAATACCATATACGAACACAAGCATGAACTTGTTCAACTGATCCCTGAAGACACGTGTCATGAGATCAACAAAGTATATTGGAGCATTGGTTAGCCCGAATAGCATAACCAACAACTCAAAGTGAGTAGATAGCATATGAAACGTAGTGATTGGCATACTCTCCTTTGCTACCCTTATCTGATGAAATCCCGTCACCAAATCTAATTGGAAGAACACCTTCGTACCATGCAGATTATCGAATAAGTCATCAATACACGAAATTAGATACTTTTTCTTCTTGTCACCTTATTTAGCTCACAATAATCTACACACAACCTCAAATAGCCATCTTCCTTGGTGGCGAATACTATAGGTGTGCCCTACTAAGATATGCTTTTATGAACAAACACTCGCTTCAATAGGTCATTCACTTACACCTCCAACTCCATCTTCTCTCTGGATGCCATACGACTTAAAGGCATAACTATCGGTCTGGCATCCTTCACCAAGTCTATACGGAACTCAATCTCTTGATGTGGTAAGAATCCAATCACCTCCTTTAACACGCCTGAATACTCCCTAACAACTGGAAAAGTTGACAACTCATCTAGTGGAACCTCAAGCAAATATAGAAAGTTACCATAACCCTATTCTCTAGTAGGCAGCCAATCACTATTGTCGACCCCTTTAAGCCTTAATCGTCACCAATAGCCTCTCACAATTCACCACTATCACATACTTCCTCAGCCAGTCCATTCCCAAGATACTCTCGAACCCAATAATATTCAAAAAAAAGATAAACTACAAACAAAAGAGCATACATTACTCAATAATACCAAACCACAACAAACCATACACATGCTAGTGAAGCCTCCAACATGGTTTGTGACAATCAAAAGTTTGTTAGCTATTTTGGATCCTAATCCCAATCTATCTACTAGATCACTAGATATAAAGGAATGTGAAATCTTAATATCGAATAAAGCATATACATGTGTATAAGAAATAGAAAACATATGATGTGTAATGATTCCCTTCTCCTTCGTCGATGGAGCACTTGATGAAGCTGGGACAACTCCCAAAGCATGAGCAGACACAGCCTTCTTGTTCCTAAGCGATTATGGTCAATCCTCCTTGATATGCCCAAACTTGTAGTTGTAGCACTTCCTGCCTCCTGCCTTACAGTCCATAACAATATGGCCCTTTTCCCCACAGTTATAGAAAATAGCCTCCTATGTCTCTTCTTCGCACCATTCTTCATTTGGCGCTGCTCCTCCTTAATTGGCTCTAGATAGTCCACCCTAATGTGCCCAGTCTTACCGCAGTTGAAACACTTTCTTTCGCCACCCTTTGGGTCCTTATAGTCCCTAATAATATGATCCTTCTCATTCTAATTAATGCATTTTCACTCCTTCTTGCCTTCCTTTTTGTCATCTCTATTCCGAGACTGTTTTATTCCTTTATTGCCCCTCTTCTTCTTACTAATCCCGCCTACTTGTAGTTTAACTCCTTCAAGAGGAAAAACTTGTTGTGCTTGCATTTGAGCACCACCATCCTCTTCCCTCATAGTTCCTCTTCGGGTTGCTCGCTTATGCTCACCATTGTATGAATGAACTTTGCCTGCACTTCCAAGTCATTTGTTATCCTATGAGATTTCCATCCATAGCTTGTGGTGCAAAATCCTTAGTACACATGTCCATCTTACGAACTGTAACAAGGATGATTAGTCTCTCATAGAGGGAAAACTGCATCAATGGCAATATGACTTATATACTATAGATACCACTATATAGTTTTGAAAACCAAAACATATAACAAGTAAACACTCTCTCGTATATACACACACTTTGGATCTAGTCTCGGGTGATGACTACTTCCCTATCTCTATTGGACCACAGTATCAACTCAAGATAATTGCGTAACCTGGAGCTCTGATACTAAATGTGAAGACCGCCCTGCACCTCCTCCACCCAATATAACTAAATAGTGCGCTGTTGTAGTGCCTGGCCGATGTAGGACAATCATTAAGGGTTTGAAAAGAAATAAAACATCACAGTACCTATCGTATATCCCACATCGCATGGAATAAAATATACTATACATCATAAATATGAAACATAAGAGACAATACTTACTAAGTGATCCAAATTTCATAGTACATATCCACATAGTTATACAATAATATAATAGAGTTTATACAAAGTGGAAATAAAGTCAAATAACTATCCCATAATAGTAGCAAACACTGTTA
The DNA here is from genome assembly GCA_030765085.1 of Allium cepa. Classification (NCBI taxonomy): domain Eukaryota; kingdom Viridiplantae; phylum Streptophyta; class Magnoliopsida; order Asparagales; family Amaryllidaceae; genus Allium; species Allium cepa. The sequence goes on from CM060938.1 coordinate 564,534,862, forward strand.
AGGCTCCATAGTATTGCACGTCATAATAAGTAATAGAATATCATATATAATACGAAAACCTCTATCATATTTGTCCTCTACATTGCTACTACGTATCTACTAGACCTGCTTTCTAGTCTACTCATTTAAGAGTACCCGAGATAATAAGAAGTAAGGCATAAAACCTCCAGTCAAATAATAGTCTGGTGCAAGCGATAAATGAATCTCAAAATACTATAATAGGTCGATATATTAAGGAACAAGGGCATACACACCATACTTTACCTGCCCCTACAATTAAAGAGTTAGCACATAACGAACGTAATATGCTATTCTACAAACATCACAAAGGTGTACTACAACCTAAGTACCATGACGGATGTCCATGTATCTTTATCCATGGTACTATCTCAAATGACATCCCTAGAGTGATAGACTATGGGAGAAAATAACCAAAGCAAACATAGCATCCATCAAACAATCCTCACTCTCACTCAATGTGCTCCGTATATATGATAAATCATATGGTCTTTCCATTGCCAGGGATTAATGGTGATCCTGGTTTTTAATGTACTTGTTTACAGCCCGAAGATGATACTAGAACCATTCCCCTGGTCTAGGGACATAGATCCATTCAATGGATCCGGGGAAGGTTTTCAAAGTACCCATGAGGATCCTCATAATATTCTACTTTCGAGTACATCGGAAAACACTCGGAGTATCAACGATCACTTAGCATTTTTATTCGAGCCCTTTCCTTGCTCCATCTAGTTTTCAATATCTTCAAGAAACCATTCCACATTCCTTCTTTTCCATGATAGAACCATTCAGCATTCTATCAACAGGTTGCCTTTCCTAGAACCCGCCCTTTGTGGACAACCATTCTCACGACTCCTTTCAACATCAAGTTGACGTCATCGAAACCTAACTTTATTCCTTTGCCACACCAGGAAGCAAAGCGCTATCGTTTTGGTTTCTTCCAACCATAATTCTACTCGATGACACAGTTGTCTACCGACTAGATTTTGATACACTTGAAACATAGGCTCCCCTATATTCCAGAGCCCCTTATCCAAGTTTCGTTCAATTCCAATGATTTCTACCAACCAAATTCCTCTCGTCACTGGAGCTTTCTGCCGACCATATTTCAAGCGATTTAAAACATATGATCCTCTTATACTCCAAAGCCCCTCCTCTAAGTTTCGCCCACCGATGATTTCTGCCGATCAAATACCACTTGTCGCAGGAGCATTCTACTGACCATATTTCGACATGACTTAAAATAGCTTCCCCCTATACTCGAGAGCCCCTTCTCTAAGTTTCATCCAATTTCATGATTTCTTCCAACTATATGCATCTAGTCGCCGAAGCTTTCTGTCAACCAAGTTTTGATGTGACTTGAATCATAAGCTTCGCTATACTCCAGAGCCCTTCCTCTAAGTTTCATCTAATTTTGATGATTTCTGACTATCAAACACCTCTCGTCGTCGGAACTTTTTACCAACAAAATACCTCTTATCCCTGGAGCATTCTATCGAAAAAATTTCGATGCAACTAGAAAACATAAGTTTCCCCTATATTATAGAGCCCCTCCTCTAAGTTTCATCTTCTAATGATTTCTACCAACCAAATACCTCTCGTCTCTATAGCTTTCTTACAACCAGATTTCGATGAGACTTGAAACATGGGTTCACTCTATACTCTAGAGACCCTCCTCCAAGTTTCATCTAATTTTGATGATTTCTACCAACCAAACACCTCTCGCCGCCGTAGCCTTTTACCAATTGGATTTCAATGTGACTTGAAACATATGCTCATCCTATACTCCAGAATCCCTCCTTTAAGTTTCATACAATTCTTACCGATCCAAATAACTATCGTCGCTGGAGCTTTTTACACACCTGATTTCAATGCGACTTGAAACATAGACCCCCTCGTACTCTAGAGTCCCACCTTTAAGTTTCATCCAATTCTGACCATCTTTGCCTTCGATTTGCCCAATTCGACAACCTCTTTCTTAACTGTAGAATACAATAGAATATGATTTTTGTTTGATGAGAATAAACATATATATATATATATATATATTCGTTTAAATGTATTTGTTATTGTACTATTTTATTTTGTCACATAATTAAAAAAATATTTGTTGAATAAAATAAACAACTTAGAATTCTTATTTTAACAAATATTTTATTCCAATAAATTTTTTGTTACAAATTCAATAGTATAAATTTGAGCTCTCGCTACATTTACATGTTTTCAATTTCAATACAATTTCAATTACAACATAATTTTCAATTTACAATTTTCACCTAACTACATATTCACTCTTACTCGTATTTGATCTTCAAATCTGTTCCAGCCTGTATCCAACATCTGAACTATCTGCAAAATAAACACTGATGTAGTAAAATTGAAAAAGAAATTACTTAGAAGTGCACAATAAAATGTATGTCATGAAAATATTATTTGCCTTAGTTATTTGGGTTCTTCATCATTTTATTTTAATCATCTTACACAAACAACTTGTGACATGCATAGTGTATCACTATACATGCCACAAAGTCGTGCATACCGATATACACTCGCTTGTTAAAACTACAAGGATAAGTGAGCACAAGCTCAAATCCGAGCCAAGGCTGGATTCAACTCAAGTATGCACATGAACACATGAAAACAAGTGCATAAGGATAGATTTGATGCCAGATTCCAATGAACAAAACAGCCTCAACACAGAAATGACCACAATGCATCAATGAAATGTGCAAGACCAGACCATACATGAAAACAACATGAATACAACTAGACTACATGAACAAGATGACCAGACCCCAAGTACAAAGCAAAGAACTTCAAATCAAAATAGAGGTGACTTAAAGCATGGAACATGAAAACAAGTCAATGGAGCCAAGGCACTATACCTTAACACACCAGTTCCACATATGACAACAGACTCAACAAATCTAGAATAGAGGAATTCGAAATGCAGAACAAAGTCACAATGACATGCTTCAAACATGAAAAAAGTCAACACGAATGCATACAACATGAAGTGGACTCAAGGCAGATGGATTCAAAGCATTTTAGGTACGTATACAACCATAGACAAATACAAGTGCACAAATGTACACACGAAGCCAGCAACACAAGTTCATCATAAAGAAAGCAAAATGAAGGACTGAAGGCAACTCAGGCATGAAGTGGCTCGAAGCAACTGGTAAGTTAACTTGAAGTAGAACAAGACCAGTATAACATGCATTCAGACATGTACAAAGAAAGTATGCAAGAGTTCAAGACCATATTCATATTGAACCATGGACAAGTGCACCAGACAAGTATGAAAGCTTCATGAAGTGGACAAACAAGAAGATCACAACACATACAAACCGATGCAACCTAGACCATAACTAGGAATGTAACCAAACCAGACCACAAGACAACATGCAAGTGGAACCACTACAACATAGTAACAAGTTCACATGAAACCAGACACAAATGCATGCATTCAGACATGATACAATAATGTAACGCAACAACATAAGAGTGGAGACATCAAGCCAACCAAGAGCATATGCATCACAACACACATATACACACATACATATGTATGTATGCACGTGGTCACCATTTTTTTGTGAACATGATATGATCAAAGAAAATGACAGTGAAGTAATAGTTCGATGAAAGTCAAGAAATGGTCAGCATGTCACATGAATCCGTGGGTCACATTTCAAAAAGAATTTGTAAATCAAAATTGGGTTGAAGTGTTTTTCAACAAGTCAAAATATTATCTCTAATTCGAATCTGCCAGCAAAGAATGGAACTCATAGGTTATAACATGATAACAAGTCAGAGGTTCAATGATATATATTTCAAAACATTTCAAGTGCTTAAGTCAAAGGAGCACAGTACGGAACCAACTCCAAATAAAATTCAAATTAGTACAACTGATGATATGATGAACAAGTCAAAAAAAATCATACAACCATATGATTAGAAATCAATACAAGCATAAAACTTACTGAAAAATTCAAACCAAATTATATGAACGAGATAATAGGGTTTTGTTCCCTATAAATTCCCAACTAAATTAATCATTGGCAGTGGCATCGAGTTCGAAAACAATAAGAGTCGAGCATAATTAAAAATCAAAAGGGGCAAATCACATACCAAATTAAAAGCAACATCCATTCGAACTCGACATTGAAGCAACCACATGCAATCAAAGCTAGGAGTCGATTGACAAAGCAAAGCAAAGAGAATTCTTTAATTCTATCGATCAATTTCAAGGGAAGCTTTAATTCAATCAAAACCCTAGCTTTTGAACGAGTAACAAAGAATGACCAAATTATGCAAAAGAAAGGGTAGACGTCTCTTTAGTTATAATTTAAAGTGGGTTGACTTTATTATAGTATTGGGCTTTATTTTTAATAATAGGGTTTGAGTTTTATTTCATTAGTAATTTTCTTTTGTTTAAAATTTGTGTCAAACTCTAGTCATATAACTAGGTACGAACTACGGTTTTGTGGTTCAAGAATTTGCAAATCGGTGGCTGAGTTGTGGTAGGGTTTTGAGCTTAGAATTAGGTTAGTCAAGTTAGTGGGTGTCGCAAGTTTACGTGTGTTTGTAAGCGTCTAACTACTTAATTTCTAGTAGAAACCTTAGGAGCAACACGTAGACAGGTTTTTGCTGAAGCTGGGTAAATCTATGTGTGATTTTTGCTACATTACTTTCTGTTATTATTTTTATTTCCACATTAATTTTAGTATCACCATATTCAACCTCCTTTAGGGTGAAATGATCCTACAAGTGGTATCAGAGCTAGGAACAGAACTCATTTTTTTCAGTTAAAAATTTGATTTTTTTTTTCAATGGCTTTTTTAATCATGCTTTTGCTGAAGTTCAGTCCATAGTTAGACCGCCTATTTTTAATGGTAAATATGCTTATTGGAAAAATAGAATTAATTTTTTTTCTAAAAACCATAGATGCATGTGATATTGTTGAAACGAGATATAGGATACCAAAAATAATGGTAGATATCAAGAAGTTGAAAAACATATGGATCATTGGATAGATCTTGAAAAAAAATTGCAAAGTACTAATGCTGAAGCTATGAATTCTATTATTTGTTCATTAGATAAAATCGAATTTAATCGTGTCTCACATTGTATAACTGCACAAGAAATTTGGCACATGCTTAAAGTGACTCATGAAGGAACCTCTTAAGTTAAAGAATCTTGCTTTGCCATGCTTAGTAGTGAATACAAGAACTTCACAACGGCAAAGGATGAAAGTGTCAAAGAAATGTATGGATGACTTTCCAATCTAGTGTACAAATCAAAATCCGTTGGAAAAACATACACAGAACTGGAAAAAGTCCGAAAAATCCTCAGAAATCTTCCACGAAATTTTGAAGTAAAAGTGACTACCATCCAAGAATCAAAAGATCTGGAACAAGTCAAAGTTGAAGAACTCATCGGAAATCTCACTACTTATGAGCTATAAATCAAATTCAAGAAATAATGTGAAAGAGGTGATATGCGAAAAAAATCAATAGCTCTCAAAGGAACGATAGAAAGTGAAGATGATGACGATGATGATGGAGCAGCTGAACTAGCACTGATAGTAAAGAGATTCAAAAGCTGGAACCGTAAATATGGAAATCCTGCCATAAATCAAATACTAAAGAACAGAATCGTCAAAGTTCTAGACAATTCATAAGAGCATGAGATCATTTGTCACAAGTGCAATAAACATGGTCATATCAAGCAAATTGTCCTCAAAATCAATTCAGAAAATGAAAGAAACCAAAGAGGAGAATTTTGGCAGCTACTTGGGATGAAAGTGATGAAGTTGATAAAAGCACTGGCAGTGAGAGTGATAAAGAAAATCTGTGTCTTCAAGGAGAAACAAGTGACAGCGATGATGACCAGCCAAGCGAGGTATCAAAACTTACTCACTCTCAATTACTTATATATTTTCATGAAATAAATGGCTACTTTGATAGTCTGATAGAACTAAATAAGCAGCTTGATCAATTGGTTAAAAACTATCAAAATAAGAGTCCTAAGTATAATAAATGTTCATCATTTGAAGAGGAAATAAAAATATCAGAAATTGAAATTAATTCGCTTGAAAATGAAATTTTGGTTTTGAAAGAAAGTGAAAACACTAGGGGAGAAAATTCTATTAAAAAGCGCACGTTATTATTGAATGAAAATAAAAATCTCAAATCACAAATCCAATAATTGTCTACAACTTTAGGAAAATTTTCTAAAGGAGAAAGATCACTAAATATGCTATTGGGGAAACAAACTATTAATACCGTTGGACAAGGACCGGGTATACTCAATCTGAAAGAGTCAGAAGTGAAGCTAATCTTGTCAATTCCAAGTGCACGATTTGTGGAAAAATTGGACACAATCACAACAATTGCTGGTATATAACCAAACACATGAAAACCATAGCAATTTGGGTTCCTAAAGGCACGAATGTAAAATCTCTTAGAATTAAACAAATCTGGGTGTCAAAAAGAACAAACATAAACTGTTTTGATTCTACACAACTTGTTTTTCAAAATTATTTGTCACTAACAATCATGGACCTATAAAAAAATAGGTCACAAAAATCTTCTCTTGTGTGGGTGTGTTGGCAGGCTAAGGAACACCAACAGTGGTACGTGGATTTTGGCTATTCCAAGCACACGATGGGCATCAAATCAAAGTTCCTTAGCCTCGTACAATGGTGGCAGAGCCACAATGAGTAACAACGATAAATGAAAAATTATCGCTAAAGGTAAAATAGGTAACGGAACATTTATCTTTAGCGATATATTATTGTTGAAAATCTGCACCATAATCACATTTCAATCAGCCAGCTATATGATAATGAATGTTATTTTTGTTTCTCGTTTATGCAAAATTATTGACTAATCATATTTTCTTACCAAGAACACTGTAAGTAACTTCTAGAATCCTTGAACTAGTTCATATGGATCTGTTTGAACCTAATGATATTGCTAGTTTAGGTGGTAAGATATATTGTTTTGAATTGGTTGATGATTACTCTAAATACAAGTGGGTATACTTCTTTATCTTACTGCTTCTAGACCTAACATTATGTTCACTGTTTATTTATATGCACTGTTTCAATCAAATCCAAAAGAATCTCATTTAAAAGCTGTAAAAAGGATTATTTGGTATTTGTTTCACACTCAACGGTTTGGTCTATGGTATCCAACGATAACTTTGAGTTAAAAGGGTATTTAGATGCATATTATGCTGGTAATCTAGTTGATAGAAAAAGTACAAGAGGAATGTGTTTTATGTTGGAACATTCGTTAGTTGCATCTCATTTCCAAAGAAAATATTTGCATAAATTTCATTTCAATTGGCAGACATTTTTACAAAACCCCTTCTAGAAAATAGTTTTTGTCGAATGCATCTCAATTTAGGCATCTTAGGAATTTGATTTTATATTTTTGAATTTGATCTTAAATGTTTATGTTAACTAATCTGACTCCCTACAGATTATCGAAAAGAAAAATAGTAATTGAAGAAATTTGATGAGTGTTGATATTAATCGTACATTATGACTTGAGATATTATATTTAGTAAATTTCTTTAAAAATTAAACAAAATATATAATAACTTTGTTGGTAAAAATTCCCTGACCATCTCTATTTCTATCATACTTGTAACGACCATCACTCATCAAAAATCACTACAGTATGTCAAAACGTGGTATCTAAACAGGAAATTATTCCTTTTTTAATTAACTAGCAATAAAATTATCCAAAACTACTCCCTCTCATTTAAAAGTCCTCACGGTTATGCAGGAGTGAAGTATTTGGAATCTTTGATTATGCGATTTTATGCTCATTTAAAAGTCCTCACGATTATGCATGTATGGAACACATATCAAAATTGATTATTAACTAAGCGAGTTGATTCTAACCCCATTTAAAAGTCCTCATGGTTGTGCGTGGTTAGAAGATGCTAGAAATTCATTTTTTAATAAAAATTGGGAATACTACTTATCTTATTTAAAAGTCCTAATGGTCATGCATGGTTAGTAAGTATTCAAATTCCTATCATAAATATACCACAAATGGACATGACTATATTGTTTTCTATATCGACATCACCCCTATCGCTCTAAAATGGAATATATGCCTAAAAGAGCATTTATGAGTTTAGTTTGATTTTTTATTGAAATTTAATATTTATACTCAATTAGGTATTACTGTTGTATTAATGCCTATCACTTTATCTCTTTTCTCTAACACTTTATCTCTTTTCTCTAACACTATTACTCTTTTGCTGATAACGAAAGGGGGAGAGAAGTTAAGACTTTTGCAAATAAGGCATATTCTCATCTAGGTTCTTTTTGCATGTGCTACTTATTTGCATATTTTCTTTTTATTTTCATGCATATGTGAAGGGAGAGCTTTGTTGTAGGGGGAGGATTCAAATAGGAGGAGCTAATGGAATTCATCAAGATTAGATACATTTAATATAGTCAAAATCTTAACATATGATTGTTAGCATCAAAAGGGAGAGATTGTAGAATACAATAGTCTATGATTTTTGTTTGATGATAATAAACATATATATACACACACACATTTGTTTAAATGTATTTATTATTATACTTTATTTTGTCACATAATTAAATAAATATTTGTTCAATAACATAAACAACTCGGAATTCTTATTTAAACATTTATTTTATTCCAACAAATATTTTATTACAAATTCAATAGTACAAATTTGAGCTCTCACTACATTTACACATTTTCAATTACAATACAATTTCAATTACAACACAATTTTCTGTTAACAATTTTCACCTCACTACATATTCACTCTCACTCGTATTTGATCTTCAAATCTATTCCAGCCTGTATCAGCATCTGAACTATCTGCAAAATAAACACTGATGTGGTAAAATTGAAAAAGAAATTATTTTGCAATGTACAATAAAACGTGTGTTATGAAAATATTATTTGCCTCAGTTATTTGGGTTGTTTGTCATTATTTTCTTTTAATTCATCTTACACGAACAACTTGTAACATGCATAGTGTATCACTGTACATGGCATAAGGTCGTGCATACCGATATGCTCTTGCTTGTTAAAACTACTGGGACAGGTGAGCACAAGGTCAAACCCAAGCCAAGGATGGATTTAATTCAAATATGCACATGAAAATAAGTGCACAAGGATAGATTTTATGCCAGATTCTAATCAACAAAACAGCATCAACACAGAAATCACCACAATGCATCAATGAAATATGCAAGACTAGACCACACACGAAAACAATATGCATTCAACCAGACTACATGAACAAGAGAACCAGACATCAAGTACAAAGCAAAGACTTCAAATCAAAATAGAGGTGACTCAAAGCATGCAACATGAAAACAAATCAATGGAACCAAGGCACTATAACTCAACACACCAGTTCCACATGTGACAACAAACTCAACAAATACTGAACAAAGGAGTTCGAAATGCAAAACAAAGTTAAATGACAGGCTTCAGACATGAACAAAGTCAACATGAATGCATACAACATACAACATGAAGTAGACTCAAGGCAGATGGATTCAGTGCATTTCAGGTATGTATACAACCAGAGAGAAATACAAGTGCACAAATGTACACATGAAGCCAGCAATACAAGTTCATCGTAAATCAAGCAGAATGAACGCATGAAGGCAACTCAGGCATGAACTGGCTCGAAGCAACTGGTAAGTTAACTCGAAGCAGAACAAGACTGTATAACATGCATTTAGACATGTATAAAGAAAGTGTGCAAGACTTCAAGACCACATTCGTATGAAATCATGGACAAGTGCACCAGACAAGTATGAAAGCTACATAAAGTGGACAAACAAGAAGATAACAACACATATAAGCCGATGCAGCCTAGACCAGAACTAGTAATGTAACCAAACCAGACCACATGACAGGATGCAAGTGGAACCACTACAGCATTGTAACAAGTTCCTATGAAACCAGACACAAATGCATGCATTCAAACATGATAACATAAATGTAATGCAACAGCATGAGCAGTGGAGACATCAAGCCAACCAAGAGCATATGCATCCCAACACACATATGTATGTATGTGTATGTATGTATATACATGGTGACAATTTTTTTTGAGAACATGATATGATCAAATAAAATGACAATGAAGTAGCAGATCGATAAAGTTAGGAAATGGTCAGTAGGTTAAATGAAGTTGTGTGTCACATTTCAAAAAGAATTTGTAAATTGAAACTGTGTTGAATTTTTTTTCGACAAGTCAAAATATTATCTCTAATTCGGATACTGCCAGAAAATAATCGAACTCATAGATGATAACATGATAATAAGTCAGAGGTTCAACAATATATATCTCAAAAGATTTCTAGTGCCGAATCAAAGGAGCACAGAACGGAACCGAATCCAAACAGAATTCAAATGAATACAACCGATGATATGATGAACAAGTTAAAAAATCACATAACCATTCGATTTGAAATCAACACAAGCATCAAACTTACTTACAAATTCAAACCAAATTATACGAACAAGATAATAAAGTTTCATTCCCTATAAACTCCCAATTATCATCATTGGAAGTGGCATCGAGTTCGAAAACAATAAGAGGCAAGCATAATTGAAAATCGAAAGGGGTAAATCATGTACCAAATTAAAAGCAACACCTATTCGAATTCGACATTGATGCAACCACATGCAATCAAAGCCAGGAGTCAATTGAAAAAGCAAAGAAAAGAGAATTCTTATATTCAATCGATCAATTTCAAGGGCAGCTTCAATTCAATCAAAACAGCTTTTGAACAAGTAACGGAGAACGATAAAGCATACAAAAGAAAGGGGAGACGTCTCCTTATTATAACTTAATGTGGGCCGGCTTTATTATAGCATTAGGCTTTATTTTTAATAATAGGGTTTTGAGTTTTTATTTTGTTTGTAATTTTCTTTTGCTTAAAATTTTAGCCAAACTCTTGTTGTGTAACTAGGTACAAACTATGGTTTTGTAGTTCGAAAATTTGCAACTAAGTGGCTAAGTTGTGGCAGGGTTTTAAGCTTAGATTTAGTTTAGTCAAGTTAGCGATTGTCGCAAGTGTATGTGTGTTTGCGAGCATCTGACTACTTAATTTTTAGTAGAAACCTTGGGAGCAGCACGTAAGAAGGTTTTTGCCGAAGCTGGGTAAATCTGTTTGTGATTTTTACTGATGATCTTACATTAAGTACCTAAAAATACTAGCAAACCATACCAAGAATGTAACATCCCCCATTTTGAGGCTCGAGAATAAGTGCTACTAATGCTGCAGTCATCGACGGTATTATTTCCCGATGACAAAATAAGATCAGTTAATTGTATTTATAACATCAATAGCACATGAATATGAAAAATTTCAAAACATGTTTCATCAATAAACTTTCATATTCATTACACAATCCTATCGATTTCTTGTTCATAGAAAATATAATGATTATAAATATATTCCAAAAGCGACATATGAGGATGCCCCCTTGGATGATCAGAGTCTAACCAATTGACAGTTATAAATTCGGTCATTACATCCATACATACAAAACATAAGCTTTAAAAATACAATGGAAATAAACTACTAATATTAGCTAGCTTGCCTCCTACACGTCCCCGAAAGCTTATTTGTCTAACCTGAAAATCCTTATTCCCAACCTACTCAAATGAGTACAAAAGAGCTTATGGGAAAAACAAAAATTTCGGGTCAGACAAAAAGTCGGATGTGAATAATAATATAACATCTCAAACCAAAACATATATCTAGTGAGACCATGCCCCTGAGCTGAGTGGGTTTCCCCATTGCTAGTATCTTATCAAGATATGTTAGTTTGTACATAAATCATGCACCTACAACCACAATGGTTAAAACACAACATGATATGATCATATGCATGCATGCAACATTAATGAGTCTGACTAGTCTGTCATCCTAGGGTTATGCATACTAAGGTTTACCCTTCCCAAATATTGACCGTCTATCTAAATCATAGTTTTTCTAGGGTCATTATGAACCTAATGGTTTTGCAGGCCAATTAATAACCCATCAGGCTGACTCGGGCTAAAACTTAAACCAGATATTCCAAAATCTCCAAATACGGTTAGAAGAAAACTGGAACGTCTGTCCGAATATTGTTTCCCTAGTATCGTTATGAGCTTAATGGTTTTGCGGGCTAACCAATAAACCTTTTTCTATGAGCAATAGAGCTATGAGTTCCTTTCTATGCGTAAACATTCTTTAGTTTTACTAATGGCAAGCCCTACATACTAGAATCGTAGACCTTTACCAACCATGGGATAACGGCTGAAGCATAAGGTGTTCCCGTACACCAGTCCCACGTTTACACTTATTATCCAGTTTAAATCCATGAGTCATAACTTTTTGATCAGTTCAAGGCATCCTAACACAATTGATCTATCTAATCTCCTGGATGCAATTCACTCACTCATGAATTAATTCAACCATACCCACTATTGAGACAAACTAACTGGTAATTCTGCCCTCAAATCACGAAATGTGACATTGCGTCATAATGACGTGAGTATGAAATGGATAAATACACAAATTTAACTAATCAAGTGATAACAAGAGTATATATAACATCATTCATCAACATATGTTCAATCAATAGTCATTGGCATCACAAAATTACTTAACCTTAAGTAACAATTTCCTTTAGAAAATTCAAATAGAATTGGGCTAAAATACTATTTTGTTTCCTTGAAAGCCTTTATTTTTAGAAGTGATTACAAACTCGAAACCATTTTTTAAAAACAAAGAAAATATAGCCCAAACATATTGCTAAAATCTTTACATAGCTTTTGAAATATTCATTATCAAAATAAAACTTTCGAACCTCTATAAACCTTATGCTATCGAGCCTCTAAACAAAGCCTTTGTTTATAAAAAACACGGCTACCATGCCGCTAAAATATAGATGTCGAGTCTCTATGTCAAGCCTATAAAACATAGTTGTTTGGTCTATAAAGCATACGGCTATAATACTGGTGAAACATGGCTATCGAATATCTAGGAAATACGGGCTATTGAGCCACCAAGACAAAGCTTTCTGGTTTTGCAACACATATGGCTATTGAGCATGTCAAACATAAGTATTAAGTTAGAAAGCATACAAATATTATGCTGCAAAACATAAAAATTGAATAGCTACCTGGCAGACCGAATAACAAAAGACATAAGGCACCGAGTTTTTAAAACAATTAGGGATACCGAGCCCCTACACTTAGGGTGCTGAACCCGCGAAAACATATAGGCCTCAAAATTTTAAAAGAATAATATTGAGTTTCAAAACCGTAGGTTGCCAAAGCACTACAACCTTGAGATACCGAACCCCTAAAAACGAAGAAGGTGTCGAGTTTCTAATAAGTCGATACATCTCATAGCTACTAAGTAACTATAACATGTATCGACCTACATGGTCGTTCGAGTCTATAACACTACACCAAATCGATGATTTTGTAACATTTTATATTTCCTAATTTCTAACATTTATAAATATCACAGACTACCAACATCTAAAAAGTCTTAGGATACATCAAAAAGTGTTAGTAAAAATAAATAATTTTTTGCATAAACTTTGCAACACAGAAAAGCGTTACAATACTTGGTAAATATGTAAATAAATAAATATCAATGGACTACATGGTAATTTAAAACCATTAATTCATTTGTAAAACTATCCCTCTTCTATCTCTTCTCTTGGCCGCATTAAGTTTAATTCCATAAAATCTCATAACTAGGGTTTCACAGAATCTCTTATCCCGATAACAAACCGTTCATAGAAGCGGCAGCGACAAATAATTCATCCCAAAGGCAGCCACTTACATCGCTGCTGCAACTCTCATCTCCAAGCGGTGACATCACTTTAAAATTCTATGGCCACACCAAATCATTCGTCGTTGCGGCAACTCACATCTTCAAGCGGTAAACATGGCGATCTTCTCCAACATCAGTCTCTTCTTGAAGCATCCACTCATATCAACCATCACTTCTCGAAGAAGTCTCTTAATATCAATCGAATTCAGGTATTATTTTTAATAACCAGTTTTTTGTTATTAGTAAAAAATGGTTAGTGTATGATCATTGTCATGTTTGATTGATCTTAGATGATATTGTCATCTACCGTGTTCTTATTTATTGTAACGCCCCGCAAATCCGTACCCCTTGAGTCAACACTATTCTACCTAAATCAACTCAAGTTATACAGAAATACGAACCATTTGGGTTAGAAGAAGGGGTAGAAGAAGAAAATCGAAAACAACATCAGAATCTAACCATCGCAGCGGAATACAATATAATAGATAATAAATGATCTTTACTCAAATCAAATATATCTGTTTATACATTACATCATCAAAGTACATCAATCACAGCTCAACATCAATATCATACAAATGGATACTCAACAAGACAACACGGCGGAATATATATGTATATAAACAAGTACGAAATACACATCGTCATCCAGCTCGACTCCTGAGCTCCATAACGTCAAAATCCTGTATTCTATAATACTCGGTCTGACCCGAGCATTACAGTTAAATAACACCCGAGTCAGTCTAGAATACCAGCGTGAGAAAATCACACCCAATTGATTATTAACGTTTCAAAAATCCTTTGAAAACAAAAGCATCGCGTAAGACCACGCAAATAAACATGTCGGGTTTTTGCCTTATGATAGCTAAAACAATTTTTATAGAAGTCTCTGATATTATCATAGGGTCTATATTCAAATACTTATAAAATAGCCGAAATTATTACATGATTAAATTCCAGCTACTAGCCACAGAGTGGGTAATACAAACAAAACTCGTACAAGGCTCGTAGGGAGAATGGATTTCCAACTAATGACTAGGCACTGGGATACCACCTGTCACAGTACGGGGCCTAGATCACTGTACCGAGGAGTACGCCCACTCCCCTACAACACAAGACCGGGACTACCCCTTATTGGGTAATCTCGAGTGAGATCACACCGCGGTTGGGATCAACAACCGCCCACTAAGCCGAAATAAAAGGGACATCTAGACAGGAATGACCTCACCCTGCTTGGGTGCTACCCACCTAGCCTTGCTGCATAACCCCTGATTTTCAGTCATTTCCATTTGATGAGGCTTGAGGCTAAGCGTTACCTTTATAGAACATATCCCTTAGAATTCCAATCGTCCACCTGACGATGTTTCGCAAGCATTCATCCATACAAGTCCGTCCCGGGTCCGAAAGGAACCGAAGGCACTATTCCTACTACATCCATTTTGAAAATATCCTTAGGATTAGTAGCGATTAGCCCTTGCACTTCACTGCTCCATCTTCAGATCCAAACTCGTTTTCACGAAACGTACAAACCGAATCGAAGTGGTTTTTGAGAAACTAATCCCGATCCTGGTCTCTTCGAAATGATCAACGCATTTGTCCAATATTGATAATCGGTTATTTAACTATCAATTAATAAACACAAACAACCATCAACCAATAAATAATTTTCCAAAATATTTATTTATCTCAAAATATCTTTACAAGATATACTTTCACTTTCAAACCCCTTTGAAAACAGTTTCAAACTATCTTCCTTTTCTCAGAATAAATTCCGAGTATTTTCATTTCCACTGGAATCACCAAGCACAAAACTTTAGATTTTTAAAACACTTTATTGTAAAATATATTTAACATTTAATTTAGAAAAATTTACTTTAATACTTAATTTATAACAATACTTTAGAAATAACTAAAATAAGGTTACCTTATAACTATACATTAGATTTTCTTCTTTAAACAAAATACCAAATCATTCTTTAAATAATTATTACGATAATATATTAAAATAAAATACTTACTTGGAATTACTTTAGAACATTTAAGTTGAGACTACTTCAATAATTGGCTAAAAATATATACTATATGAATATTTAAAAATAAGGTTATTTTATAAAATATAAAACTAGGTTTTCACTTTTAAAAACAACATACTAAGTTACTTCTTAAATATTTACTGCTAAAATAGGTTAAAAGAAAATGCTTACTTTAGACTTTAAATATTAGAAATAATAAATTTTACAAAACTTGCTTTCTTTAAAAACAACGTTAAAACATTTAATTTATATTTTAAAAATTTACTTTAAAAAAAACATGTACTTGGCTATCCAGAGAAAATACCAACTTCAATCACTTACATCAATTTTCCCAAATTGATTTCCAATTTATTTTATTTGAAATAAATTTCTTTACTCACACAGCTTATTTCAAAGTCCATTAGTTAAGAACTTATTATTATATTTTTCCCGTTTGATTTTAAATCTTTTAACTGAAATATAAAAATTTCAGATTTTTCCCAATTTCTTCTTTATTCCTTTCAATACTTTAAATCTTAAATTTTAAATAAATGTTTTGTTCTTTTAATTAATATCACTGAAGATTTTAAAATTCATTAACTTTCTGTTTAAACAAATTTCCCTTTCCATACCCAAGATTTATTTATTAGAATTTTAAAGTCACTTATTTCTTTTTCAAATTCATTCTTTGAATTTATTCTACAATTATTTTACTTACCATTCACTTCTTTTATTTTCTTTCCAAAATTCAATTTATATATTTTTACGGTAATTCATTATACCCAATTATATCCAATCAAACCATAACGTTCAATATTCCAACATAATCCATCATAGAACATCAAATAATCACAATAGAGGGTATTAAATAATCTAAATAAATGTTGAGGGTTCCAGTTGGATCTCCCCAACCTGTTTTCCCTGCATCCACAGATGTTAGCACGATATAATATGCCAATTTCAAAATGTACTATACTATAGCACATAAATCAATTCAATCATTCAAACAATTATTTAAATTTAATCATTTAAGTTTAAATTTAAATTTAACTGAGTGAGATTAACTCACCTTTGATTTTATTTGCACTCCACTTCAACATTGGCTTGGTTTCTCGATTTTTGACCTTGAATAAACATTATATGGTTTTATTAATATTTGAAGAAATCGAGCAAATCAATTTACTTTTAATTAACTTAATTAACACTTGAATCAAACAATTTATTAACATTAACTTATTTAATTTAACTTATAACTTGACTTAAATTCTTAACTAAACATTTCCTTAACCCAATTATTTTTAGTTCAAAAATTTATATAAGTTACTTTAAACAGTTTAGCCTCCACATCTATCATTTTCCCATTTAAATTCTTATATTTTCAAAATCCGCAGTAACTTCTGTTACTTAAATATGTATATACATTATACAAATTCATATAAACTCTATAGTATTTAAAATCCTATGTTTTTCTCTTTCTTATCCACATCTATATTTCAGATTAAACCTTATAATTTTTCAAAATCCAAACCCCCATGCATATATACTTTATTTTCCTATAGATAGTTTCTGTTTTACTGTTAACAACATTTTTTTTTTAAATATACAATAATAATATACACTAGAGATTACCTCAGACCTACCAGCCTCTTCCTTACGAGCTTCGGACGTCACCTCCCCACCAATCGCGTGACGACACCCAAAGCCACGTTCCCGTTCCATACAAAACCCAGATCTCGCCACCGATCTCAGCCGAAGTCGCATTCATCAAAAACTGATCGTGCTCCTGATTATCGTCGACCACTTGAGTTGCTGTCGAAACTCCGGTCTCCCCCCAGGCTGGCGAATCATGGACGTGAGGCGGCGCCCAATGATCAAGAGTTGCTAATTTGATCCAAAATCGCGCTATATATATACGTAGAGGAGACTCTTGATTCACGCGATTTGATTTTTGGGGAAAAGAAGAGAACATGGTCACGATTTTTTTTAGCTTGGAAGTGATTCTCGAAGGAGAGAGAAACGAAAAGCTCGGCATCTGAAATCCAAAACGAGCGGAGGGGGAGGCGTATTATTTATTCGTTTCTCCTTCGGCCATTAAAATTTCTTTTTGAACGAAGTTGAAGAGGGGATTGTTGGTTCGGCATTGACCCCCCTTTTTTTATCGTCCGAAGGAAGATAAGGATGGACGAAATAAGAAGTAGAGGCGTGGCAGATAAGAGAAGATTCGATTATTAATTTAAATTCAAATTGATTATTCTAGGCATTAACCGTCGTACGACCCAACGGTAATCCCAAACAATGCGAAAATCGAAATCCGATAATAATAAAACATTACAGATCCAATGGCGCTGGTTTCGTCGTATTCCGAGACTATGTCCCAAAAGGCTATTTTTTAAAATTCAATTTTAAAACGAATAAAATTTCAAAACAGAACAGATCACTGTTAATTTCACTCTTAACACTTCTATTGCCTTTAGTGTTATCAGTATAAATTTTATAAACCTTCGAATTATTTTCAACAGGCTTAAAATTTCAGATTCACATTTACCCAACTTCAAATTATTTAATTTAGTAATTTAATTATCAATAATTAGTGATATTTGAATTCAAGTTAAAAATTTGCTTTTAAATATTTAAAATCAATTAAATATTCCAATTTCGAATGCTCAAAAATTTCGGGTCATCACATTTATGCTGTGTAATTATTAACTCTTATATTTCGGGTCATCACATTTTCCCATTTAAATCCTTATATTTTCAAAATCCGCAGTAACTTCTGTTACTTAAATATATATATACATTATACAAATTCATATAAACTCTATAGTATTTAAAATCCTATGTTTTTCTCTTTCTTATCCACATCTATATTTCAGATTAAACCTTATAATTTTTCAAAATCCAAACCCCCATGTATATATACTTTATTTTCCTATAAACAGTTTCTGTTTTACTGTTAACAACATTTTTTTTAAATATACAATAATAATATACACTAGAGATTACCTCAGACCTACCAGCCTCTTCCTTACGAGCTTCGGACGTCACCTCCCCACCAATCGCGTGACGGCACCCAAAGCCACGTTCCCGTTCCAGACAAAACCCAGATCTCGCCACGATCGCAGCCGAAGTCGCATTCATCAAAAACTGATCGCGCTCCTGAGTATCGTCGACCACTTGAGTTGCTGCCGAAACTCCGGTCTCCCCCCAGGCTGGCGAATCATGGACGTGAGGGGGTGCCCAACGATCATGAGGCGCTAATTCGATCCAAAATCGCGCTATACATATACGTAGGGAGACTCTTGATTCAAGCGATTTGATTTTTGGGGAAAAGAAGAGAACATGGTCACGATTTTTTTAGCTTGGAAGTGATTCTCGAAGGAGAGAGAAACGAAAAGCTCGGCATCTTAAATCCAAAACGAGAAGAGAGGGAGGCGTATTATTTATTCGTTTCGCCTTCGGCCATTAAAATTTCTATTTGAACGAAGTTGAAGAGGGGATTGTTGGTTCGGCTTGACCCCCTTTTTTATCGTCCGAAGCAAGATAAGGATGGACGAAATAAAAAGTAGAGGCATGGCGTATAAGAGAAGATTCGATTATTAATCTAAATTCAAATTGATTATTCTAGGCATTAACCGATCATGTGACCCAATGGTAATCCCAAACAATGCGAAAATCGAAATCCGATAATAATAAAACATTACGGATCCGATGGCGCTGGTTTCGTCGTATTCCGAGACTGTGCCCCGAAAGGCTATTTTTTCTTAAATTCAATTTTAAAACGAATAAAATTTCAAAACCGAACAGATCACTGTTAATTTCACTCTTAACACTTCTATTGCCTTCAGTGTTATCGTTATAAATTTTATAACCTTCGAATTATTTTCAACAGGCTTAAAATTCCAGATTCACATTTACCTAACTTTAAATTATTTAATTTAATAATTTAATTATCAATAATTAGTGATATTTGAATTCAAGTTAAAAATTTACTTTAAAATATTTAAAATCAATTAAATATTCCAATTTCGAATGCTCAAAAATTTCGGGCCGTCACATTCTTCCCCCTTAAAAGAATTTCGTCCCTGAAATTATTAATTAGGAAGGATGGTCCAATACCCGTTTACTTTTTCCCCGAAACCAAACGGTTTCTAACAATTCAACATCTTACCAACTATCTTTTTATAAAAGACCCATTATTGTTCTTATTAACTTTCCAAAACCTTCTATAGTTTTCAAATAACTTTACTTGTTTAACGATTCAAATGTAAATTCAAATTCAAATTTAGATTATCAAAATTTTCTCAAAAATTTTCTAACTCTCTAAATTTCCGAATTTTTTTGCCAGCGTCTCCTTTGCGCGGCTAGCTCGGTACAACTACAAAAGGCCTCTACGGGGTCCCAAATCCAAAAAGAAAACAAAAGGCCAAGTGGCTCGATCCAAAAACCCAATCAAATTTCATATAGAAACTTAAACACATACCTTTTTGTCGAGCATTTCAAATTTATTATCTGAAATCAAAACCAATTTTCCCTTCACTTTTTCATACCTGCATATCCTGTTTAGCAATAATATCCAATCACAATATTCAAAAACATTTTATCGACTTTCTTACAAATGTCAATTTCTATTAATTCAAATATTAACTTAGATTATATTTGAAATATCAATTCCCAATTGAGAATGCATCATTCCTTACTTAAGTTAGTATAAGCATTTTATGTTTTCTTATATTTATTTTCATCTTACCACTTTAGTTTGTATATATTCCTATTCAAATCGATTCTTTAATTTCCATATGAATTCAATTTATCATCAACTCTAAATTTTAAAATTTATTTTTCATCTATACTGATTCATGTCATTATTTTACATTAGTTCATTTACAAATTTATTCCAATTTCCAATTTGAAATCGTTTTGTCGTTAACAAAAAATTTCAAAAATTTTCTAACTCCCAAAATTTTCGAAAATTTTTGGCAGAGTCCCTTTTTACGGAGGAGCTTTTGCAATTTGACAAAAGATATAAATATATATACATCGACCCAAACAGTCGGAAAAACCAAAAACAGTTCATATTTCCTATTTTTATTGCGTAGGCGTACCTTATTTAACATTTATAAGCAAGCGGCTTATTATTTTAGCAATTAGCGCAATCACATCCAGCCACACGGCCTCCTGGTACCTGCACTTACTCAATTTAAACTTGTAAGTGCCACAAATATGAAGTTTATTAACATTTCACTCTTTTAAAACAACTACAACACATGAATATTGAAAGCAATTTAACTAAACAATGTTTATAAGCAACTTTTATGGTTTTTAACACTTACGCATTTGTTTCAACCAATCCATACGCCATTTCATTTAATTTTAATGGTTTACAATACCATTTCTTACCTTCAATTTATTTTAACCCCAAACAAGCTCATATTAAATTCAATTGATTTCAAAATCAATTATATTTCACTTTTATCAATTCATAGCGTCTTAATTACTTCCATTTACATCAAATGACAATTTATTCTATGCAATTTGTCAAGATCTATGTGAATAAATAAGTTCTTATGTTTTATAACCAATTTAAATTGATTTCAACTCAATTTATACTTAATTCTATTCCCTTTTTAAATTTATTCACAATCTATATATTCTCATTTTCATTGCATTTTAAATTTGAATCCATTCGCTTACATTTCATTTTATTTACCAAACTAGTTTCATTATTCAAACACGTTCCTTTCAAAACCACTTGATCTAGCTCGACACATTCTATTAAATTTTATCCCTTTCAAATTTTATTCACGATCCATTCATTTGCGTTTCATTTCTTATCCACATTCACTTAAAACCATTCTAGTAAACTTGAAACATTCCATTTTCTTATTGTCTCAAGTAATTTCAATCCCTTAACAATTTAAATGGTTTACGATTATTTATTTAAGAATTTCATTCCATTAAATATTATCTATAACTTACCAAAATTTATTTCCATTAAAATTTATTTTTCAATTGATTTAAATGCAATCCAATATTATTAAACTTAGTTTAAGTTGAATTCACTTCAATTCTCCTCCACCGATTTAGCTTAAGTTAATTTACTTCATTTTATTCAAAAAAATTTATATACTTAAGCTCATTTCATTTTTCAAGTAAAATTTTTCTCTTTTATTCAACTTAATTCTCTCTCAATTAAATCTCATTTTAAATCTGCAATTTCATTTGATTGGTTATTATAAAATTTAACTTTCTAGATTCACTCATTCAATTTATTACAAGGCCATTTCCAATTTATTTCCACTTATTTGGATTTTATTAGCAATTCCTACCATTGCTATTTTAATCCATTTCATTTTCCTTTATTCGACACATTTCCAATTATATTTAATTTGTTAACACTTCAAGTTAAAATTTTAATTTATAACACAAATTCTGAATCCACTATCCATTTTTAATTTACCACTCAATTTCATGAACTCACAATTCAGCTACATTTACTTCACTAACAATTCAAGTCGAATTGGGTTTATAACTTGAGTTTTATTTCCAATCTTCGTTATTAATTCACAATTCAGCTTTATTTAACTATAATAGGTTCCATTTACACATTTCATTAACTAATTTATTAACAAATTAGTTCTCCCCTATTCATAGTTCAATACTTGATTTTTAATTCCAAATATCACTTCTTTTAATTTTCTTAGTTCAATTTATTTTATAATTCAAGTTTGGATTTTCTTTCGTTTTATTTCCAAAACATCAAACAATATTTATTTTGGATTTGTATTCCATTTTAAATTTTATAAGTCACAACTTATTATTTACACAATTCCATTCATCCTAGGCTTGAATATATTCATCATTTTATTTTTAACTCAAGCCTTATGCTTATTTATAACCCAAGCATATTTTATCCCATGGATTTTAATTCCTTTACAAGTTATTCTAATTTATTTATTTTTCCCATCCAATTATTATTCAACTTACATCCATTTATTCTAGTAAGAATCTAATTCCATTCAATAATTCAGTTGAATAATTCCAGTTCAATTTTATTTTAACTCAGATTTATTTAATTCAATTCGATTTCAACTGAATTCGAATACAACTGGATATTATTTTCAGTCTGATCCAATTAATTTCAATCCAATTAAATTTTATTCCCAATCCAAGTTAATTTCATTTTTAACTTTACACTTTAAATTTAAATTCCAACATTCAAAGCTTATATTTCCTTTCTGATTTAAAAATCATCTCAATTATAAGCTTATTATCTGTCGCATCAGGATTTTAAAAACACCGGCTTTTGGTTTCAAAACATTTTGAAATCTCCAACATCTCAAATCACACTTCTCAAAAATTCTAAACCAATAATGGCTTTATTCCCCAACCAACTTCCTTTGAAATTTTCAAAAACAAACAGGTTTTCCTGAACAAATCAATTTGGCAGCAATCTATCACTTAGAAACTCGAAAATGAACATCGATGATGCTGCGGTCATCACCGAAGTTATTTTCCAGCGACTGAAGTGAATTTAATGCTATATCCTTTCCCAAAATTTATTTGAAACAATTTCCTTTCATAAATACCACTAAAACAACAATGCTACTATTTCTCTTCAAAATACTCCCAAAACCTCGAGGTTTTAATGTTTCAAATTCTGTTTTAATTCAAATTTTAACTATAATGCATTTGTA
The DNA here is from genome assembly GCA_030765085.1 of Allium cepa. Lineage (NCBI taxonomy): Eukaryota > Viridiplantae > Streptophyta > Magnoliopsida > Asparagales > Amaryllidaceae > Allium > Allium cepa. The sequence goes on from CM060938.1 coordinate 564,558,459, forward strand.
TAGTTTATGCTTATACCAATTCCCATTTGATTATATTTCAATTTATAATTTACATTTATAATTCATATTTATAAATTTCATTTTATACTGAATTTATTCCTTTAACCTTTGGTTATATTTTCAATTTCTAGTTATATTTTTTACTCAAAAATGATAATAAGTTAATACTATTCTTCCTAACATCCAAGCAACCATATATTAGCTAAAATAGTTTACAAAAACTTTTCTTTATATCAAAAATATATTTTTGGGTAAAATAATTTCATTCACCCACATTTAAAACAATACCGTGGCGATTGTTCTATTCAAGTGTTTAGAAATCCCTTCGATACAGTTGTCCAGACTGTGCCGACGAAGGTTCATATGCCACCCATTAAACCAATCAACACAATATTAAAACAATTTATATTTACTAACAAATACGCGCTCATATCTATTAATACGCTCAAACTCATTCCAGAGTACTACAGACTCTATTTTAAATGAGTAATTCCCACCAGAGCCAAGGTTATCACCAACCTAAGCTCTGATACCAACTGTAATGGCCCACAAATCCGTACCCCTTGAGTCAACACTATTCTACCTAAATCAACTCAAGTTGTACAGAAATACGAACCATTTGGGTTAAAGAAGAAGGGGTAGAAGAAGAAAATAGAAAACAACATCAGAATCTAACCATCGCAGCGGAATAAAATATAATAGATAATAAATGATCTTTACTCAAATCAAATATATCTGTTTATACATTACATCATCAGAGTACATCAATCACAGCTCAACATCAATATCATACAAATGGATACTCAACAACTCAACACAGCGGAATATATATGTATATAAACAAGTACGAAATACACATCATCATCCAGCTCGACTCCTGAGCTCTACAGCGTCAAAATCCTGTATTCTATAATACTCGGTCTGACCCGAACATTACAGTTAAATAACACCCGAGTCAGTCTGGAATACCATTGTGAGAAAATCACACCCAATTGATTATTAATGTTTCAAAAATCCTTTGAAAATAAAAGCATCTCGTAAGACATGCCACAAATAAACATGTCGGGTTTTTACCTTAAGATAGCTAAAACAATTTTTATAGAAATCCTCTGATATTATCATAGGGTCCATATACAAATACTTATAAAATAGCCGAAATTGTTACATGATTAAATTCCAGCTACTAGCCACAGAGTGGGTAATACAAACAAAACTCATACAAGGCTCGTAGGGAGAATGGATTTCCAACTAATGACTAGGCACTGGGGTACCACCTGTCACAGTACGGGGCCTAGATCACCGTACCGAGGAGTACGCCCGCTCCCCTGCAACACAAGACTGGGACTACCCCTTACTGGGTAATCCCGAGTGAGATCACCCCGCGGTTGGGATCAGCAACCGCCCACTAAGACGAAATAAAAGGGACATCTAGACAGGAATGACCTCACCCTGCTTGGGTGCTACCCACCTAGTCTTGCTGCATAACCCCTGATTTTCAGTCATTCCCATTTGATGAGGCTTGAGGCTAAGCGTTACCTTTATAGAACATATCCCTTAGAATGCCCATTGTCCACCTGACGATGTTTCGCAAGGATTCATCCATACAAGTCCATCCCCAGTCCGAACGGAACCGAAGGCATTATTCCCACTACATTCATTTTGGAAATATCCTTAGGATTAGTAGCGATTAGCCCTTGCACTTCAATGCTCCATCTTCGAATCCAAACTCGTTTTTCATGAAACGTACAAACCGGATCGAAGTGGTTTTCGAGAAATTAATCTCGATCCCGGTCTCTTCGAAACGATCAGCGCATTTGTCAAATATTGATAGTCGGTTATTTAACTATCAATTAATATTCACAAACAACCATCAACCAATAAATAATTTTCCAAATTATTTATTTATCTCAAAATATCTTTACAAGATATACTTTCTCTTTCAAACCCCTTTGAAAATAGTTTCAAACTATCTTCCTTTTCTCAGAATAAATTCCGAGTATTTTCATTTCCACTGGAATCACCAAGCACAAAACTTTAGATTTTAAAACACTTTATTGTAAAATGTATTTAACATTTAATTTAGAAAAATTTACTTTAATACTTAATTTATAATAATACTTTAGAAATAACTAAAATAGGGTTACCTTATAAATATACATTAGATTTTCTTCTTTAAACAAAATATTAAATCATTCTTTAAATAATTATTACGATAATAGATTAAAATAAAATACTTACTTTGGAATTACTTTAGAACATTTAAGTTAAGACTACTTCAATAATTGGCTAAAAATATATACTATATGAATATTTAAAAATAAGGTTATTTTATAAAATATAAAACTAGGTTTTCACTTTTAAAAACAACATACTAAGTTACTTCTTAAATATTTACTGCTAAAATAGGTTAAAAAAAATGCTTACTTTAGACTTTAAATATTAGAAATAATAAATTTTACAAAACTTGCTTTTTAAAAAACAACGTTAAAACATTTAATTTATAATATTAAAATTTACTTTAAAAAAAACATGTACTTGGCTATCCAGAGAAAATCCCAACTTCAATCACTTACATCAATTTTCCCAAATTGATTTCCAATTTATTTTATTTGAAAAAAATTTCTTTACTCACACAGTTCATTTCAAAATCCGTTAGTTAAAAACTTATTATTATATTTTTCCCGTTTGATTTTAAATCTTTTAACTGAAATATACAAATTTCAGATTTTTCCCAATTTCTTCTTTATTCCTTTCAATACTTTAAATCTTAAATTTTAAATAAATGTTTTGTTCTTTTAATTAATATCACTGAAGATTTTAAAATTCATTAACTTTCTGTTTATTCAAATTTCCCTTTCCATACCCAAGATTTATTTATTAGAATTTAGAGTCACTTATTTCTTTTTCAAATTCATTCTTTGAATTTATTCTATAATTATTTTACTTACCATTCCTTCTTTTATTTTCTTTCCAAAATTCAATTTATATATTTTTACAGTAATTCATTATACCCATTTGTATCCAATCAAACCATAACGTTCAATATTCCAACATAATCCATCATAGAACATCAAATAATCACAACAGAGGGTATTAAATAATCTAAATAAATGTTGAGGGGTCCAGCTGGATCCCTCCAACCTGTTTTCCCTGCATCCACAGATGTTAGCACAATATAATATGCCAATTTCAAAATGTACTATACTATAGCACATAGATCAATTCAACCATTCAAACAATTATTTAAATTTAATCATTTAAGTTTAAATTTGAATTTAACCGAGTGAGATTAACTCAACTTTGATTTTATTTGCACTCCACTTCGACATTGGCTTGGTTTCTCTATTTTTGACCTTGAATAAACACTATATGGTTTTATTAATATTTGAAGAAATCGAGCAAATCAATTTACTTTTAATTAACTTAATTAACACTTGAATCAAACAATTTATTAACATTCACTTATTTAATTTAACTTATAACTTGACTTAAATTCTTAACTAAACATTTCCTTAACCCAATTATTTTTAGTTCAAAAATTTATATAAGTTACTTTAAACAGTTTAGCCTCCACATCTATCATTTTCCCATTTAAATCCTTATATTTTCAAAATCCGCAGTAACTTCTGTTACTTAAATATGTATATACATTATACAAATTCATATAAACTCTATAGTATTTAAAATCCTATGTTTTTCTCTTTCTTATCCACATCTATATTTCAGATTAAACCTTATAATTTTTCAAAATCCAAACCCCCATGCATATATACTTTATTTTCCTATAGACAGTTTCTGTTTTACTGTTAACAACATTTTTTTTAAATATACAATAATAATATACACTAGAGATTACCTCAGACCTACTAGCCTCTTCCTTACGAGCTTCGGACGTCACCTCCCCACCAATCACGTGACGACACCCAAAGCCACGTTCCCGTTCCATACAAAACCCAGATCTCGCCACCGATCTCAGCCGAAGTCGCATTCATCAAAAACTGATCGTGCTCCTGATTATCGTCGACCACTTGAGTTGCTGTCGAAACTCCGGTCTCCCCCCAGGCTGGCGAATCATGGACGTGAGGCGGCGCCCAATGATCAAGAGTTGCTAATTTGATCCAAAATCGCGCTATATATATACGTAGAGGAGACTCTTGATTCACGCGATTTGATTTTTGGGGAAAAGAAGAGAACATGGTCACGATTTTTTTTAGCTTGGAAGTGATTCTCGAAGGAGAGAGAAACGAAAAGCTCGGCATCTGAAATCCAAAACGAGCGGAGGGGGAGGCGTATTATTTATTCGTTTCTCCTTCGGCCATTAAAATTTCTTTTTGAACGAAGTTGAAGAGGGGATTGTTGGTTCGGCATTGACCCCCCCTTTTTTTATCGTCCGAAGGAAGATAAGGATGGACGAAATAAGAAGTAGAGGCGTGGCAGATAAGAGAAGATTCGATTATTAATTTTAATTTCTAATTGATTATTCTAGGCATTAACCGTTGTACGACCCAACGGTAATCCCAAACAATGCGAAAATCGAAATTCGATAATAATAAAACATTACAGATCCAATGGCGCTGGTTTCGTCGTATTCCGAGACTATGTCCCAAAAGGCTATTTTTTAAAATTCAATTTTAAAACGAATAAAATTTCAAAACAGAACAGATCACTGTTAATTTCACTCTTAACACTTCTATTGCCTTTAGTGTTATCAGTATAAATTTTATAAACCTTCGAATTATTTTCAACAGGCTTAAAATTTCAGATTCACATTTACCCAACTTCAAATTATTTAATTTAATAATTTAATTATCAATAATTAGTGATATTTGAATTCAATTTAAAAATTTGCTTTTAAATATTTAAAATAATTAAATATTCCAATTTCGAATGCTCAAAAATTTCGGGTCATCACATTTATGCTGTGTAATTATTAACTCTTTGATTTTTTTTTATTGTGTTATAAGTGATGCAATTTTGAGTAAATTTGGATGTTCATATAGAAAGGTTAATCGAATATTACAAAATTCTATAACATTAAGTATGAAACAATTAAATTGCATATGGATGATGATTAGTAATTAACCGTGATCTAAATTGTTTACAAGCTTATGTTGTGTGTGGGCAAATTTGGGAGTAGTCCTCTGTGCAAACAAAGACCATAGGTGTCTATTCCTTCATTTTGTGCACAATAATATCTAAAGAAATGTCAATAATATTGTATTATATGTACCATACTGTAGTTTACCTATGTTTATGGACATGTAGTGTTAGAATATATAATGTAAAAAGGTAAAGAGGATGGTTAAAATGCTATATGTACCTTACCATAATTTACAGCTATCATTCTAATATCAAATCTGCGAAAATGGTAGAAACCAATTTGTATAAAGAACGAAGAAGTTCAGAAAAATGCTACGATCTTCAAATTTTGGTGGCAAGGAATTGAGGTACAACATTCTCTCTACTATATTTATGACCGTGCAACTAAAAGTGATAGTAACGACGAACATGCAAGTTTTCGTTCCAAATATTACTGAATGAAAATAATCACATAAAATCACTAAATGGTTATGTTTAAAAGTTATCAATGATTTTTTTTAATGACTGAAAAGCTGTGCTGAGTGATATAAAATGGCTAGACATTTGATAATTTTCAAATTTTGCAAGAGATTTTACTACGTGATCATGTAACTGCCAGCGGATTTCTGATAAGAGAAATTTCTCTATGAACCTGTTTAGTTATATTTGTTAATATTCTCTTCACTTTATCTATATTAAGTAAGTATTCTTGTCATTCAACAAACAAATCTCTACTTGAATTATAGAAACACATCATTAAAAATAATGAAAACTATTACTATGAAATAATCATTGCTTACTTTTTAAAATACAGATGTTAAATGTAAGTAATGATTACGTTGGTATTGCTAATATTACATTGATATTGAAAAAAAGTAAGTCGTAACTAGATAGGTATTTAAGTATTAAAATATGTTCAGTGTGGTTTCTCTTTGTGGCTGTCTTTTTCCTATGTCTAATTGTTGGATTGGCTCATGCTTGGAGAAGGGATTTATTACATACACAACATATTCACCATATGCGTAAAACATACATTATTTTGCGTTATCAAGAGAGTTCGCTTAATTTATATCCACATATGCACAAATTTAATCCAAACAACCTTCATTTACCTTATCCTAGCTCAAATTTAATACATAAGTCATATATCAAAAAAAGGTGTATTCAAGTATTATAATAGAAATATAGCCTTCTTGTTTGGTTCACTTTCGACCAGCTTTTAAGGGCCAAAATACAAAATTATTACCTCAGTTATTACAACGAAAGAATCTTGTTATTACAACAACTTGAAAATGAAAACAAGTTTTATCTTTTATGCGTCGAAGGCGTTGGAGAACACTTATTTCTTGAATTTTTGGGTAAAAGGCATTAATAGTACATCAGTATATAATGCAACCAAAAGAAAATAAACTCGGTTATTAGTTTTAAAATATGTTGTATAAGGCATATTTTTCCAGTTTGATTATTCACAGACTGAAGATGGTTTTTTTGCAACTTTATAACATACAATGCAAGGTTATACTGTAGTTATCGATTGATAATAGATATCTTAATGCTCATTAACCTTATTTAAAAATTGTAGCAGCTCCAACAGGTTATTTTGTTTGAAATTTTCTACATTTATGCTTTGTTAATTCCACTCAAGCTTAGGTTAGCTATGCCACATATTAAGTCAGATGTCAAAGCAATGTAGAAAAGTTGAAAATTCAAGGAATATTTTTAATTTTTTAATTTTTTCGGTTTGTAGCTTCCTCCTACCGCTGTTGCTTACATGCAGCAATTTTTTTAATCATCCATTTAAAATTATAAATCAAACAGAACGCAATCCTGATTGTAGCACATGAATCTATCTACGCATATTTGATGATCAAATAAATAAGCGAGAAATCATCCGTTCCAACGGTGATGTATTTGTATCTGGATTACTATTTAAAACACAAGATATTTTTTGCTAATTAACAACTATGCATATCAAGCTACAAAATGTTAACACGCCTTTTTTCAAAGCCATAAGTAGGCGGATTCAACCTAACTAACTTCACGACTATCGAGGTTGGAGTATGATGGATTTGGTTTCGAAGGATGAAGTTTATTTGGATATGTCATTTGGTCAAGAAATGGAGGGAATGCACGGCACAAGAACTTCATTCGGTCTACACTCCCCACTCGACATAAAAGAATCGTTCGGCATTAGAAATGGTTCGGCATTGGTTGCCGCTTGGCATAAAGGAGTCGCACCTTGATACCTCGAAACCTCGCACCTCGATACCTCGATACCTCGCACCTCGTACCTCGATACCTCACACCTCGATACCTCGCACCTCGATACCTCGATACCTCGCACCTCGATACCTCGTACCTCGATACCTCGCACCTCGATACCTCGACACCTCGCACCTCGCTCGGCATTGTCGGCTCGGCATGGGTCGCTCGGCGTAGATGGCTCGGTGGAAAGTCGTTCGGCATAAGACGAATGCGGCTCGGCATTGGGGAGAGGCCGTTGTGACTCGGCATTGTGATTCGGCATGGGCCGTTCTGCCTTGATGGGCTCAGGTTATTCAGAGAGCCCAATAACTAGATGGACATGTCTATAAATACAGCATGTAGGAGTTCAAAAAGAGGATCTTCTCTTCTTCTCTCTGACTTTCTACTTTCTAAGACTAAGGCTAGTATACCACTTGTAACTGTAATCAATTGTTACATCAATAAAAGAAAACTTCTGGGGTGGACGTAGGCCAGAGTTAGCCGAACCACTATAAAAACCTGCTGTTCTTTACTGCTTAATTTCTATTCTTACTGTTCTTCATATTATTACTCTCTAAACACACTTTATCTATTATCAGTGACTGTTAGTGGGTGCTTTCATTTACATTTGGGTGTTAGTGACCAATTTTGGCACCAACATTTTGGTGCTTTCACTGAGAACGCAAGCACTCGGGAATTTTGGAGTTAGGAACTTGAATTCTAAGGAGCAATGGCCAGGATATCAACAAGGTAGCAATTGATAGGAAGAAGAAATCAAGAGGAAAGTCAGGAGGCTTCCTCTGGAAATGGAGCAGGTCAAACATCCGCCTACATCACCTAAGAGGAGATGGAAGCGATGATGAAACGGCAAGAGGAAATGATTTAGGCTCTTCTTAGGCAATTTGGACAATCAAGAACTGCAGGTAATTAATGTCTTGGGGTTGGACCAGAGGAACTCAATCAGCAGGATGATGGAGTGACTCAACAGGGGCAGCCCCCAATTGGCAGACAACTATCAATCTGGAAGGACTTGGGCTCGGGGGCACACCACCAGGAAATGCTGGACCAATTCATGGAGGAATTCCAGTTAGCACAAAACAACAAGAAGCTGGCAGGAATGTAGGAGCACGGGATGAAGAGTATGTACCAAAATTCCCTCGGGGACTCGGGGAGCAACCCTTGACAGACAATGCTGGATTAGCCGAGATCATCAGGCGAACAACGCGCGGAGGTTTGACCAATAGAGATCTGGAAGGAGTAAACAAGAGTCCGTTCACTCGTGAAATCAGGATAGCTCGGAATCCGCCAGATTTCAAGCTACCTAACGTGGAAATGTACAACAGCAAAGGCGATCCAACAGATCACTTGATGAGATATACAAGATACATGGAGGTGCTGGGGGCATCAGAAGAAGTTATGGCACGATTTTTCCCTTTATTCTTGACGGACATAGCTACTATGTGGTTCAGGCAGCTGGGAGAAGGATATATCGGGACATGGACAGAGTTGGTGGACAGGTTTCTGAAGCAGTTTCAGGTACATATCAAAAGGCCAAAGAATGTAATGACGCTGACATCGGTAAAACAGAGAACAAACGAATCACTCAGAGCTTTCTTAACTCGGTTCAATGTAGAGGTTGCTTCGGTGGATTGGCCGGATCCATCGATGATTTTAATGGCGGCAGTGTTAGGAGTTAGCGAAAATTCAGATTTCAAAGTGTCACTGATACAGGACCCTCCAATGGATCTCGGGGAACACCTAACTGAGAGATTCCTTCGGCAGGAAGATGCATGCTCAGATTTGAAGTTAAAGGAGGTGAACGCGGCTGAGGATGGAGGGCCATCCAGCAGAGGCTTGGAAAAAGTAAAGATAAAGGAAAAAGTAAGCTAGATGACGAATTAGGAAAGGCTAGGAAGCGGTGGAGAGATCAAAAAATTTCCACCTACACAGGATTGAACGAGACGCTGGAACAGATTTATTTGTAGACTCGGAATCGCCTTCCCTACCGAAGGCCGGCTAGGAGAGAACCCTCCGAGCGTGAGAGGGCATCAGGAAAACACTGCCTCTTTCACAATTTGGATGGGCATGATACCAACAGTTTCAGGCACTTAAAGGACATAATTGAGGAGCATGTAAGGAATGGACAGTTGCAACAATACGTCGAAGCTCAGAATGCAGTGGTGGGGCAACCACCAACTACCTCACACAGTGATGGTGTGAGGCACAGGAATGATGGTCGATTGGTCATCAATTGACTGGGATACTATGAAATAAGTAGCAAACTACGGGTAAACGACCAAGTCACTTACTCATGTACGGGGACGGAGATAACCCCTAGGCATGCTCTGAGATGATGATAAACCGCGACGCTCTAGTTTGTGAAATCTGCTTTCTCTTTTTTGGCTTGGACACTTGCTTTTTTCTGATTTGGTTTGAACTTCTGGTTTTTTTTTTCTTTGTTTGGAATTTTATTTGGATGATTGTTTTCTGGTTTGGATATTGGTTTGGACTTTTGATATGGATTTTTTGTTTTCTGATTTGATCTGGATTGTGGATTGGCTTTCGATTGGATTTTTTATCTTGGTTTTGGTAAACGGTCATCGGGTATGGATTATACCTAGCAAGGGGTAAGTCGCTTTGTCCAAGCATGACAAATCGACTTATTCAGGTCGTCGAGTATGGACTATGCTCGGCAAGGGTCCGGAGAGACCAGGATTCGTCCTAGGACTTATGCCCTATATTATCGGTTACTATTTCAGGTCTTCGAGTATGGACTATGCTTGGCAAGGGTCCGGAGAGGCCAGGATTCGGCCTACGAATTAGGCCATGTGTTGTTAATTATTATTTCAGGTCGTCGAGTATGGACTATGCTCGGCAAGGGTCCGGAGAGACCAGGATTCGACCTAGGACTTAGGCCCTGCGTTATTAATTATTATTTCAGGTCGTCGGGTACAGACTATACTCGACAAGGGTCCGGAGTGACTAGGATTCGGCTTAGGACTTAAGCCATGGAATTACTTAACGTCCAGGGACACTGGACCACGGTCGTCAGATGTGGATTGCATTTGGCAAGAACCCGGAGAGGTAATGGATATGAACATCGGCTATGAACGGTGAAGGATTTGGATATTGACCCGGAGAGGTCCTGAATTCGGTTATTGAATATGAATGAAACATGGACTTTAGATATTGAATTTGAGACTATTCAAAATACCAGCAAGGCATGTTTTGGGGGGCAAGTGTCAACCCACCTTTTGTCAAAGCCATAAGTAGGCGGATTCAACCTAACTAACTTCACGACTATCGAGGTTGGAGTATGATGGATTTGGTTTCGAAGGATGAAGTTTACTTGGATATGTCATTTGGTTAAGAAATGGAGGGAATGCACAGCACAAGTACTTCGTTCGGTCTACACTCCCCGCTCGGCATAAAAGAATCGTTCAGCATTAGAAATGGTTTGGCATTGGTTGCCGCTCGGCATAAAGGAGCCACACCTCGATACCTTGCACCTCGATACCTCGCACCTGGATACCTCGATACCTCGCACCTCAATACCTCGCACCTCAATACCTCGATACCTCGCACCTCGATACCTCACACCTCGACACCTCGACACCTCGCACCTCGCTTGGCATTGGCGGCTCGGCATGGGTCGCTCAGCGTAGATGGCTCAGTAGAAAGTCGTTCGGCATAAGACGAATGTAGCTCGGCATTGGGGAGAGGCCGTTGTGACTCGGCGTTGTGATTCGGCATGGGCCGTTCGGCCTTGATGGGCTCGGATTATTCAGAGAGCCCAACAACTAGCTGGGCATATCTATAAATACATCGTGTAGGAGTTCAGAAAGGGGATCTTCTCTTCTGCTCTCTGACTTTCTACTTTCTAAGACTAAAGCTAGTCTACCACTTAGTAACTGTAATCAATTATTACATCAATAAAAGAAAACTTCTAGAGTGGACGTAGGCCGGAGTTAGCCGAACCACTATAAAAACCTGTTGTTCTTTACTGCTTAATTTCTATTCTAACTGTTCTTCATACCATTACTCTCTACACACACTTTATCTATTATCAGTGACTGTTAGTGGGTGCTTTCATTTACTTTTGGGTGTTAGTGATCAATTTTGGCGCTAACACAAACCTTCTATAAGGTACAGGTGGTAAAGGTGGTTGGACTAGTTACACAGCCAAAAGAATAAACTCAAATTATTAGTTAACAAAACTAAAACTATAAGAAGGCTTGAACAACACATGTTTAGGGAGGTGGAGGGATAAATAGTTTTGATTAAGCACAATTTTTTTTAAATGTTTAGATGAGCTGCAGCACATTGCAACAATAGTTGAAAAAAAATTGCAAGATTATTACAATGAGATAATTAACACTTATCACAACTAAGAAAAGAAACCTTATGGACTGTTGGTATAGTAAAATGGAAATTTGAGAACTGCAACTGGAAGATCACAAACTATTAACTAATATGGGCAAATCCATGTGGTTTAAAACTATCTGAATTGAAGTTGAAACTAAAAAAAATTAATGAAATACACATGGTTTCTAGGACCATATACAAATCAGATCATAAAGGTTCAATTTTCAAGTTCAAGTTTCACTTCAAAAGGTGTTAAAATCCTTGATACAATGTTATGTATGGCACCGACCAAGCAGCGCACCAAAGTGCAAAACCTTTTTAGAGTTTTAGCACACGACACAATGAATAACACATGTGTGTATTATTATTGCACTATTCCGGTAGTTTATTTTTGATTGCATATTTTATTTTATAATTATTTGTAGTTGTCGATACATGTATCAAACTACAATATATAATACTACAATCTAGATCATTCTCTGTGTGCTTGTGATTACAAAATTTATATGCATGTGTGAGTAACTGCAGTATAATTCCTACCGAAACTATCCTACTGATGTCACTGTTAATGTTTATATCATTTCCATTTATTGCATAAACAGATTAGGAACGCCACATTAAAAAATATTATCAAGTATTCAATAATAATATTATTATTAATATAACATTACCAGGGACTGAACCATATTAACATACTGGAGAAAATTAAAATATGGCCATGTAAAGAGTTTTTAGCTATGATTTTCTTTACCTAATAGGTTACCCTTGTATTTTCTTTCCCTCATGTTCATTGCTCTGGTGAGTTATATAGTGATGTGCACTTTACTCTATTTGAATACTTGTACTTTTGATCTATTTATGAAGGCAAGAGAAGCTTCAGTGCATAATTTATATGAATGCAAGTGTGTTGATGGTGGATATTTATGTATATACCTATGCATCCATTTATAATCTTGCATCTACTGCTACGTATTTTTACATATGTACAATTAGGTGTGAGTTTTTTTAATGGGTTGTGTGCTTTGCTGCCTTGTATTTGTTTTTGTGTGTTACGTTATTTTTATTTTTATATATCCCAAGTTCTTCTTTGTTATTTCCTTTTACCGCTACTCTATATTTTACTGTGCCATATCATATTTGAACTATATTATGTGTAAACTTATATATTAAAATGCCAAGAATATTGTTATTAGTAAATGTCTCGCGGACATTGACAAAGTATAGTGGGAAAAGTTTACAGACAATGAATATTTGGATAAAAAAAGAGAAATGTACAAAAAACGTCGAAGCCAAAGCTAAAAGTACCATCAATCATACACTAGGAAGAAAATCGTACAGTAGAGTTTACGACAAAATGGTAAGAAATACTATAAATAATATTTCTTGTAAATATTAATAATTAATAGTTAATTATTTTAAAAATATTTGTTCTTGCAGGTTAAGGAAAATTAAAAGAGAAAGTAACACGAATAATGGTTTGGCAGGCATGACATATAAATAAAAAATCTGGACAAGTTTTTCCATTTGTAGCAAAAGCTATGTAAGTATTTTTACTTTGGTAAGAATGACTGATCAATTTGTTTGGTATGAACATTGAAGGGTCTAAAAATGAAATGTGTTTGATTTCATGATCATTTTTGAAAATATAGAAAAGAGGGATGTCAACTTACTTTCACTTTCCCTAGATCTAGATTGATGTCAACCGTGTCAACACCTATTATAGTCATAATCTAGTATCAGTTGCTCTTCCTTTTGCTGTAGGCAATGATAATTAAATCAACGATAGGAGAGTTCTTTAAGGTAAACTAAACAATAGTATTTGAGTGGAAAAACGTGTTTTAGTAGTATTGATTTATATTTTTCTAAAGCCCAGTGAAGTAAAACTTGAAATTGATTTATTATAATGCAAGTCTAAACCAATAGTATGCTTTAATGCTTTCTCAATAAACTTTGTTTTGTTGCAAGAAACTCGCTTTATGTTGACGTTAATCTGCCGCTTGTTTTGTTGCAAATATTCTAGAGTTATTTTCATGGTGGAAAAAAATTATTATATAATATATGTTATTTCGAATGAAATACAATTCTAAATTGGAAAAAGTGTAACAGGCATTAATGCATTTGTGCATTTTCATGAAAATAATTGTTTCATGATGCAAATTAAAAAAATGCATTTTTTTGGAGCTTGAAACCATATATAAACTAATGATGGCCATTAAGATTTGGATGTTTTGGTTGAGTGGCAGTGTCACGTTCCAAATTTCAGCGTTCGAAAATCGACATCCATACTCCACTTGTACCTAAATGCCGCAGATTCAACCGTTAAAATTTGACTCGTGCCGGAGCTTATAACAGATCTAGTACAACACAGGCGAAGAAAATGAATAATATCATTTGATATACAATATTTGATACAATATCTGATACAACAATGAATCCAATAGGATGATACAACTGAATATCAATCACTATCAGAGATACCAGGAATAGCAGCGGAAAGATAATGTCTTCAAAAGAATACATCCCCAAAATGCAACTGTAACACCATCTCCAAGATTAAATATGGCTCGAAGAACCATCAAGTTGCACCAAGATACACAAGGTCAGCCATGAAAGCTGAAGTTTAGAAAATGCGATCCACAAATCCAAAAGGCTTCGAAGGCTATCGAATCAATTCCTATAATTCGACCATCTGAAAAACCCAACTCTAGACTGCCCGTGTGGAAAATTGTGGGCATCCAGAGTTTAGGAAAGGAACAATAAACTCCAGGTCAGTCATGGGACTGGTGTGAGCAACAAAACAGTTTTTTCTTTAAATCAAACAAAGAATTTAAATTGAAATCCGCAATGTTTTTTGGAAAATGAAACTACCATAAGGTCTCCCGCCACACACAACATGCAAACGCAGAATTGGAGGAGATTTCTCCTTACGATAGTCAAAAATGCTTGATACGCTAAAACCATTTTGATATTATTATTAGTGCATAGTGCAGAAAACCTTTCGAAAATATAATATAAATCTTAGCCAGCATAGGCATTTCGCACTTATGCCTACTATAGCTACCATGTTCAATAGCAGGTTACCACCACATTCCATGGAAGGTTATACAACTGCAATCGTAAAGGACGGTATTGTTTCTTTGGATTTCCAACAAATGGTCGGGCAAAGGAACCTCCCATATAAAATGGAACGCCTCTGGAGGGACGCTCCCGAGAACCTAACCGGATCTCTGCTACACAAGGCCGGTTGCCTCTATAACTAGGTAACAACTGATAGGAGTATGCCATCCCCCGGTCATTACCGACCTTTATCCGAGAGCTCTCAATCCAACAACAACACAGTAAAGTATCTGGGCTTCATACCATGATACCTCTTTCATAAAAAATCAACATAATTAAATATTTGGGCTCCATACCATGATATCACTTTTTGTCCAGAAGGAAATGGTCATACCCTCAGGAGGAGCTACCCCCAAATAACCTTGCTGCCACGATTCCTGTTTCGACCATTACCGGGTTGTGAGGCTCGACGAAGTCTCGTCCACAAAGCTACGTTTTTTCACAAAGCCATGCTTCAATCACAAATGATCAAAAAATGATCATCAACACACAGCAGCACTTAGCATGCCACATTACCAAATTGGGAATGTATCACTAGTAACCATCAATTACATAACCTCTGAGCTCGTTCGTCTCAGAGAAGGGTGTTAAGCTAAGAGAATAAATCTCCGCCACCAACAGAAATGTATTTGATAGAAAAGGTTTTACATCTCAAAGTGTAATGTCAGACACACATCCATACAAGTTTATTCCGGGTTCGAACAGAACCGAAGGCACTTCCGAAGAAGCCCTTGCAAATCCGAGTATTCACAATCTCGATTGGACTGCCCATCACTTAGGAAATCTCTATACCGGCGTGACTCAGTGCAGAGACAATCGATACGTCATCCTATCGTTCTCGCAAATACTCGGTCTTCACCACCGGTCTTCAAATGCTATCCATATCGACGTATCATTATTCGGAATGGGTTATATGACACAAAAAGTCCTCTCCCGGCTAAACCGAATAATGAGCGTAATATTTGAAACATATGGATATGGGATTTCAGTTGAGTCACAACTTAATATCCAAAACTTTTCTTTCAAATGGTTTGAACAAATTACCATTTCAAATCTTTTTAATAAAAGATTCATTTCACAAAGTTCACCTAGTTTCACAAAGATCCTTTCACGGATTTCAAAACAACTTCCATTTCAAATTGAATTAACTATCCAATCTTTCAATTTAAGAATTAATTCGTAATTCTCAAACCATTTCCAATTCAAATCTTGTATTTAAAGGATACACCATTTAAAAATCCTCATTGATTTCAAAACAAGATTTAATCGTCTTCACAAAGGTTAATTCATAGTTTTTCCAACTATTTACAATTTTATTAACTTGAAATCTTTCGATACAAATTCAAAATCCTTTCTTTTTATGAAAGCTATTTTTTAATTTGAAACAAATAGTTTTCGTTTTGGGAAAAACTAATTACAGTTTACACAGTTAAAGCCATCCAAGTATAAAACTTGGATTTAAATTTAAATTTCCAAAACCATACTTTTTAAATGGTTAAAACCCATATAAACACCTTTTATAACTTGTATAATCTTTTGGACCATAATTTCCAAACCATTGAATTCAATTTCAAATATTGAATTCAAATTTTAAATCAAATTATTTAAATTTCAAGACTTTATTAAGTTATTTAAAATAACTTTTTATTTTTGACAACTCATTTTCAAAAGCTTTCAATTCTAATTCCAACACTAATTTGGATTCAAAATTCAATCTTCAAAATTGTTAAAAATCTGCGACTTAACCGATTTCCTTGTGCAATCCATATTTGTGTGTGTATGGTGTAGTCCAGGGGTTTCACACAATAGTGCAACATCATCAATCATCATATCACATGTTTAAGCACATCGATATTGATAAGCGGTATAATCTATAATGCTTATCGTTCATTCATAGATTCACAGATAAATAATATAAATTTATCATAGATAAATAAATTACATTCATCACAGATCACACAGAAACAATTCATAGCACAAAGCACAACATATCAGAAATATCAAACAGTTCAACAATCAATAGAATCCAGACATCTATAAGTGAGCCCAATTAATTACCTGATTAATTTAAACCTGATAAGTCATCAATCATGGTTAATTAACATTAATTAATTTCAAATTATTTGATTAATTGTCCTTTAATCATTTATTAATTTAATTTAACAAACCTTAAATTATTAAATAATTAATCTTTAATTAATTCACTTAACTTATTTAAAATCTTTAAGAACCATCTCTGTAATTAATTATCATTAACAATTCCTAATTACAAATAAATTAGACACTTAATTATTAATTTACCAATATATTAAAAATTGATAAACCCCTAATTAATTTCAATTACAATTATAAATGAATTAACCAATTTTTACTTACAATTATAAATTAATCATTCTTAATTACTTTGTAAATAATTAAATAATAATAATGATTATCTTAATTAACATTTTAAAAACTTGCTTAACTTTGAAAATAAATTATTGCTAATTTGAAAACTTTAATATTATTACATTTTAACACTTAACTTAAATTATCTACTTGACTAAAATATTAATTAAAATTTTAGAAAACGTTGTTAAAAACCAGTGTAAATTTCAAACCTTAAATCATTTCAAAATTAAGGTTCAAACTATCTTGAATTTATATTTAAACTTAAGTTCAAAACTTAGTCTAAAACTTTGATTTATATTTGAAACTTTATTTTTTTTAAATTTAAAAACAGAACAAACAGGTCTCAGTAAAAACCAGTAACAAAATAAAATTTCGAGGAAACCCTATTGTGCTTCGAGTTCAACACCCCACTTTCTCAAGCAAAACTGCAAAATACTTCGAGTAAAACACTAGAACTATTCTAGTCAAATACGAGAATTCATCCCCGCTTAAACTCAATGCTAAGCAAAACTTCCAGGCTCCAGAACAATGCACGGTGCACGTGCACGACGCCGACGAGCATCTCGGTCGTCATGACATCTTCGAGCAAGTCGACGACCATCCCCAAACCTTTCCCCGATCACCAAAACTTCATCGCTATCTCAAAATCAAAATCAAGAGCTCGAACAAAAACCTAGAAACGAACTGGAACCACCATCAACCTGTCAACGCCTCGTTCTCACAACCATGACCACCAAAGAACCTAAAACTCTGGCCAACCACTCGACAACATCCCCTCTGTCATCTCCCAGAGCCACGTCACACTCGGTCGACTATTGACGATGAATGAATCGAAAGACTAAGCCTCGCCAAAACTAGGTTTACGAACGAAAAACGCTCGCCGCCGTCGCCTCGATGATCGAGCAACCATTTTTCCCAGAAGCGCCCTAGACTTCTCCACCTCCATGTGAAACCCCGACCCCTCTGTGCCTCCGACCATCGAAATTTGATCAAAACCCATTTTTCGTTCATCTTCGAACTGCTCTTAAATCCTAGCTCTAAAAATTGTGATTTTTGCTTTAAAATTCATGTTTAAGTATACGAATTCAAACTGCCTACCAGAATTTGTAAATTAATAAACTTAAATTTTAACTACTTTAGAGTTTTGCCCAGTTTCCATGACTTTCAGAGGTATTTACAAGTTGTTTAAACTGAAATAAATTTTTAAAGCTTAATTCATGAGCAAACAAACAATCTTTGTTTTAATCTCAAGTCCAAACAGTGAGTAAAACAAGTAGAAATGGATTTTCTTATCAAAACTTAGCTTTTAAAACTAAGAACAGGCAGAAATGAATCACAACAGCAAGCAAAGCATGCCTTCATCCATTCATGCATATACACAGAGAATTAAATCAAATACATCCACACAATACCATTTTATTTTCAGAAATCCTTATGCAATCAGATATCGGAATACTTAAGTTTAAAAAAGAAAGTTACTCACCTAGGAAAAAGCAGAGAGCTTGAACTGGAATGAAAACTGAAGCTCCTTTGAAAATTTGAAAACTGCACATTGATATTGTTTTGTTTTCTGAAAGCTTGTCTAGCTTGAAACATAAGAACTGAAATGCTTTGAATGAACGAAAATGAAAGAGAGTATGTATATATAGAAAAGATAGGTGTTTATAGGTGATATAATTTGTTTTGTACAATATCAGAGATATTTTCTTTGGTGGCTACGCTGATTTTCTTGTTTTATGTTTGACTATAGATTTTTTTCTACTTTGGTGGCCAATGATGTTGTTATTTCGGATGAAGTGAGATTGCATTAATTATCATTGTCTTATTTTATAAGCTTTTGCTTATCACTTTTTATTTTCAGTTGAAATGGTTTGTTTGTGTTGAGAATAGATATTTATTTAGCATTTGCATAACTAAATTTACAGCAAACATTTGTTAATATTATATTTGTATGTTCTTAAATTTTTATTTGTTTTATTATGTTCTTGCATTACACAACAAACACACTCAATATATTTCTTTATTTAATTTCCATTTCTAGTATAAATACTTATTTTTATTTCTTTGTTTTAAAGTTTAACTATCAAGCCTTTAATTCATATTAACATGTTTTATAATTTTATTTTATACTTGTATTTCTCATGAATCAAAAACTTTTTAAATAAATTTTATATTGCATTTTTTTTTATTTTATAAATACATCTTCTTAATCATTATTATATACATATTATTTTAAAAAAAATGTTTTTAAAACAAACTTCCCATTAATTAATTTACATAGATAATATTTTCAAACCCATATTGTTGTTCTAAGTCGTTTATTTAGAATTTAAATTCAAATACAAATTCTATATTCAAATTCAAATTAATTCATATATACATATGCATATATATTTCAAATTCAAATTTATTCCAAAAATTTATTCCAAAATTTACATTAACTATCAATTTAAATTCAATTCAAAATTGGGATCGTTACAGGCAGCCTCCTCTTGGAAAACTAATGGTAGATAATTGCTTTCATGGAAGATCAGAATTTACCAATGATAATAGTAATAGTCATAATCTAGTACTCTTGAAACTATAGGTGTAACCCAGTAAACATCTATTCTTAATTTGAATAAAACATCCGAGCTTGTTGCTACTCTAGTAGACCAAACAAGTATCAAATGAAATCTTGTAGGTGACTTTTTCCCTCTAGCAAATTGAACGATGTGCCATCCATCCGCGCTGCTTTTGTTATCCAATGAAATAATTTCGTCTCCATTTACAGTGCTTGTAAGTTAGAGTATAAGACAAGAAAAACTTTTGTTAGAAGTGAGTTTTCTGCTTTTATCAGAAATCTATGTGATAAGATAGTATTAAGCTCAATCACCTATCCTTTTTTTCTCTTTTTTAATGGCAGAGTTTTTCCTTCCCCCCTCCTCTCCTTCCCTGATTCCACCTTCCCCTGACCATCCTATCCCTGACCCACCACCATTATTCTCTGGCTCGTCCTCATTTACCAATCCTACCCCACCAGCACCCCTGCCTGTCCCTCCCATCAGCACCTCAAGTCAACAGCCATG
Organism: Allium cepa; assembly: GCA_030765085.1. Lineage (NCBI taxonomy): Eukaryota > Viridiplantae > Streptophyta > Magnoliopsida > Asparagales > Amaryllidaceae > Allium > Allium cepa. Next base: position 564,578,723 of record CM060938.1, read on the forward strand.
GACTTCTCTCTTTAAGAACAAACCGCGCAACGCGGGGAAGTACATGCCTGTTAACTTTATCAATGAATATGTCAATGGTGCTTTGGTTCTACCTGACTCTGTTCAGGATGCTGGTCAGAGTATATGGCACGAGTACGTTGTTGGCTTCTTCCTTGACGAACCACTATCTTTCACTGCTGTGGTGCATCATCTAAAGCGTGCATGGAGGCTTAAGGAAAGCATTAAAGTTAAATCTGATGGTGTCTTTATGTTCCTATTTTCCTGTGATGATGATCGGAGGAGGGTTTTGCAAGCTGACCCGATAATCATGAGAAATAAATTGTTTATTGTTAAACAATGGGACCCCACTATTAGCAATATTTGTGGCTCTGTCACTTCAGTGCCCATCTGGATACATATTTACAACATTCCTTTGGCAGCATGGTCCCCGCTTGGAATCAATTGGCTAGCTGGAAGAATAGGCTGTGTTAAATGCTTGGATGAAAGTACAGAAAGCATGGACAGGTTGACTTATGCTAAAGCTCTGGTGGAAGTGACCCCCATCACCGAGCTAGCTGATAGCTTTCAAGTACTGTGTAAGGATGGTTCAAAACAAACTGTTTTTGTGGAATATCAGTGGAGGCCAAAAGCATGTACAACATGTAAAGTGTTTGGACATGACATTTCAAATTGTAAAAACGCTGATAGGTCAGATGTAGTTAAAAAAAGGTATCAAATAATTTTCCTAATCAAATTCCTAAAGGTGTCACTATAGTGAAAGATCAAAACAACAAAGTTAAGCATAATAATGCCCCAAGTGTTTGGAAGAGAGTTGAGCATGGAAGCAAAAGAAAAAGTATAATTTTGAAGAATAAAGAAGATAGTGGGAGTGACAAAAATGGAAGTGGTTGTGAGTATGAAGTTAGTAAAGAAGTTGGTGCAACAGACAATAACAAGGACAATGTGATTAATTTAGTTGAAGAAGGTGAAGTAGTTAAAGATTTAGTTATTGGCAATAAATTTCAGGTGCTTAACGTCTTGGCTGAAGATAATGGAATTTTAAGTGTTGAAGGAAGTGGAGATAAAAATAATAGTGTTACTGTTCTGATGAATGAAGAAGCAACAGTGGATGGTGATAGTTTAGAAACAGGTCAGGAGATGAACTTGGATGTAACTAGTGCTATGGCAGATGCTGAAGGTAATATCCAACTAGCAAAAAATTATGGTTTGCTAGTTCAAGAGCTCATTGAGGTTAGAAGAGCAAGAGAGCATGAATTTAGTAAGCTTGTTCAAAAGCATGATGATGCTTTTTTGCATACAGAATATAATGGAAACAAAGACTTCTTGGAAGGGAAGACATCCCAATTACCCTGTGTTAAGACTCATTATTTAGCAACTAAAGCATCACAACCTAGTAACATGAACAATCTCCCAGAGCAACCTAATCATGCACATGCACACAATTCCTGTGTACATGTACCTGAAGTACCCTCATCCCCTGGCCATCAAACCAATCTTCCTTATTCACACATTCCTCCCCCTCCTGGATTTTTGACTAATCAAGTGATCCCACCACCCTCTATACCCATAACTCCAATCCCTATTCTTAAACATCACAGCTGTTTTAAGAGGCAAAAGGATGGTAACAGGACAGATTTTGACAATGGCAAGAATATTGTTTTTGCTGAAACATTACCTGAAAAAGATATTACCCCTAATTCAGGCCTCAGAAGGTCTACGCGATTGCTTACATCTCTCCCATAAGTTAATCCATGTTACAAAATTTTGGGTTTTGGAACATTAGAGGTGCTCACAAGGAAATTAAACTTGTGCAAGAAAAACGTATTATCTCTGACAATAATCTTAGCATCCTTGCCATACTGGAAGCCAAACTCAACCATGACCTAACCCACAAAGCTGCAAAACTTATTAATCCATTATGGAGTCTTCATCATAATTTGATTGAGGCACCATATGGAAGAATCATGGTTTTGTCTGACCCTTCCATTTACACCCTCACCCCTATTTTATCCCACAAACAATTTATCCATTTCCATGCTATACATATTCCTTCTGCTACCACCTTCTACCTTACCTTTATTTATGGGGATAATCATGTTGCTACTAGACAAGAAATGCTTAACTACTTACCGCATTTTAGACAGGAAACACACTCGTGGTTTGTATTAGGAGACTTTAACTGTATGTTAGCTGCTAATGACCGTTATGGTGGCTCTCCCCTTACAATTTCTGATATCACTCCTCTCAATCAAGCTATCTCTTCCTCCAATTTACATGAAGCTGCCTATGTTGGACCTAAATTCACTTGGAACAATAAGAGTAGATCTGGTGTGAGAACCATGAGCAGACTTGATTTAACTTTTCTTCACACCAAAGCCATTACCCTTTTTCCTAAGTCCCTTAACCATATCCTCCCCCCTCTTCTCTCTGACCATTCTCCTGTCTTTATTGCCTTAGAATTCAATGCCATTAAAAGGAACTCAAGTTTTAAATTTTTTAAGTCATGGACCAATGATCCAGAATTTATGCCTTTAGTAGTTACTGTTTGGAAACAACCTAAATTTGGTAATAAAATGTCTATTTTGCAGCAAAAATTGAAGGCAACCAAGGTGGCTTTAAGGACATGGGCTAGAAGCAAATATGGTGATGGTGACAAGAACTCTACTAATCTGTAGAACCAACTTTCAGCTATTCAATTAAGTTTGATTGAAGACCCTGGCAACATTAGCCTTTCAGAGCAGGAACATGAGCTATCTCAACAACTTTTTGAAGCTATGATCATTGAGTTAAGTATGAAGAAACAAACACTAAGGAAGGAGTTGGATTTGTTTGGTGACAGAAATTCTAGTTTGTACCATTCTACTCTTCAGGTTAAAAATGCCAAAAGATACATTCATCAGCTTCTTGATGATGAAGGTAGGACTTTGAGCAAGCAGGAAGACATTGACTGTGCCTTCATTAACCTTTATACCAATCTTTATTCCACCAATGATGCTTGGAACCCTGACTATCATGAACTCTTGCTAACTCCATTGCCTATGCTAAATGAATCTGACAATCAACTCTTATCTTCTAAAGTGACTGATGAGGAAATATATAATGCCTTGTTTGGTATGAAGAGGGATTCCTGTGGTGGTCCTGATGGCTTTAATGCCTTTTTCTTTATTCATTGTTGGGATGTTATTGCCACTGACTTCAAAAATGCTATGCACAATTTTTTTAACCACAATAAATTACCTTCTTCCATTAATGCTACCAACTTATGTCTGGTGCCAAAAGGTAAAGATCCTTCTACTCTGCATGCTTATCGACCTATTGCTTGCTGTAACATAACATACAAATGCATCTCTAAAGTTATTGCTGCTAGGCTTAGGCATGTGCTTCCCACTGTTATATCTGATAATCAGGCTGCCTTCTTGAATAACAAAAGTATATTGGACAATGTATTACTTACTCATGAGCTTCTTAATGGGTATGGTAGAACTCATGTTTCCCCTAGAGCTATGATGAAGCTTGATATTAGACGTGCTTTTGATACTATTATTTGGGAAGCATTGAGTGGTATTATGGGTTTAATGGGGTTCCCTGGTCACTTTGTCAGCTGGATCTATACTTGCATATCTACTGTTAACTACTCTCTATGCTACAATGGGGGTACAGTTGTTATTTCAAAAGTCAGAGAGGCATAAGGCAAGGTGACCCCATATCTTCATATCTGTTCATTGTTGTGATGGAATTTTTTACTCGGCTTGTTAACCAGCAGGTTGTTAACAATAACTATGATCTTCATCCCAAATGCAAGAATCCCCTCATTACCACTCTCCTATTTGCTGATGATGTTTTACTCTTTATCAAGCCTACTGTGTCTACTATGGAATGTGTCAATGGTATCCTTCTCACCTTTCAGAATTGCACTGGTCTGCAGGTTAATAGAACCAAGTCTTCACTTTTGGTGGCCGGTCTCACTGAGAGTGATAATCATAACATACACAATTATAGTCAACTGCCAAATCTTCCTGTGGGTACTTTGCATCTTGGTATCCCCTTGTGCACTAGAAGAATTGGTGTTACTGCTTGTTTACCTCTGTTTGAAAGAATTACCGAAGCAATGAATAGATGGGCCAGCAATAAATTATCCCAAGCAGGCAGAACCACCATCATCAATTCTATAATCCATGCTATGACAGTTTATTGGTGCAGATGTTTCATCTTACCTGCTTCTCTGCTATCTAGTATTAGAAAAGCAACGAATCATTTTTTATGGACAGGGAGTATGTATTCTAAAAAGCTAATTCCTATTGCCTTTAATAAATTAGAGAAACCACAAATATTTGGTGGTTTGGGAATAAAATGTATGAGAACCTGGAATCAAGCTGCATTCTCTAAGCATTTTGACAATTTGATTAATGATAAGCCAAATATGTGGGTAAAGTGGGCTAGGCATCATCATCTTGGCAACAAAAATTTTTGGTCTATGGAACCATCTCCTCTGTGTAGTTGGGTTTGGAGATCTATTCTCAAGATCAGAGACATATTACTCCCTCTTGTCCAACTTGTGCTTGGTCCTCACTGCAATGCCAAATTCTGGTATGATCCTTGGGTTGGAAGAGGAATTATACTGTCCAATCTGCTCACATATGAACAGAGGTATCAAACTGGCATACCTTTGGATGCCAGTGCCTTTGATTATTGTCATAATGGTGAAGTTACTCTGCCATACACATCCAATCCTATCATCCAACAGCTGTGGGCTGATGTGCAGTGTATGAGCATCCCCTCTGGTGATCCTAGGTATGTATGGTTTACTAGTCAGGGTCAGCACTCCATTGCTGGGGTCTATAAGGCTTTAAAACATGATGACAGTAGCCCCATTTTTAGATGGCATGCTAGGGTTTGGAACTCTCTTACCTCTCAAAAATTGAATTTCCTTCTTTGGAAAGTTCTTCGTAATGCAATCATGACCAAGGCTAAACTGTATAGAAGAGGTTATACTGTTGACCAGATGTGTGCTTACTGTAATAATGTTGTTGAGGATGGTGCTCACCTCTTTTTTGAATGTTTGATTACAAATAGAATCTGGGAGACTGTTCTTATCAGTAATGGTTATAATGAGATGGTTTTACATGGTGATGCTGAATGGAATAGGCTGTTTACTAGAGCTAGATGGAAGAATGCTACTACTTACAAGTTGCTGCTCATACTGAAGGTGTTTGTGCATGTTATATGGGAAGAAAGAAATGCTCGTGTCCTTGAAAACAAGATGAAGCTTGAAAGTTCCTTAATTAACATAATCATTTCTAGGGTCAAAGAAAAGTCTGATCATCACAATGCGTATAGTTCTGCAGTTTAGGGCCTTGTTTTTTCCTTTTCCAATCTTCTGTTTTTGTATGTCCTGTTTCAGTCTTTCTTTCTTCTTTCATTGTTTTCCCTGTGTTCTCTTTTGTGAGCTCTAGTATGCTTGTGCTCACTTGTAACTTATTTTTGCATTATGGTTAATAAATATGGTAAGGGTCCATTCAACCCTGCTTGCTTTTCAAAAATTATGGAAAATGTATATTCATAAAGGTTTTTGTATTTTGTTCATTGTCCAGATTTAAGCTTGTTAAAGCATCATCCTCTATTGATGCATTAGCTTCCTTTTATATTCTTTCTACGATTTCCAGTTATGTTATAGACATTTTATAAGATAACAAACAGTTTACTCTATACCTGATCCTCTTAATCATATATGGTTTCAAATACTATTTGTCTTCCAATAAGCAGAGATGAACAATATGCTATCTGTTTGACCAAAGATTAAAACCCCGACTCAACTACTATAATATTATTATCTTGGTGTATTGTAGACATGTAGAAAATTGTTGGCTACCATGAATAAAAAATGGATGAGAAATTATCCCAAGGTTAAAAACAAATTCAGTCCAAAACTGTATTATGCCCACTGTACATATCTTGGGTTTCTGAGTGCACAGCGTGAGTGCAGGTATGGCTATGTAGTTCCCTTAGTCTACTTTTGTCTTAGTTGTTTCTTTGACTTATTGGTTGTTCATTTGGGTATGTATATGCCTGTTTGTTTGCTATTTAGTTACTGAGCATTTAGTGATGTTTTGAGTGTGTACTGTGTGCTTGATTATATGGATGAGTGGAGTATGTATGGCTATCCATATGGGTACTCTGTATATTTGATCAAGATAATTTTTCTTTTTGACTTGGCTAAGACAGTTGCAATTTTGGTAGAGGCAGCAGCTAATCACTAGAGTTCATCCCACCCTCGACATGGTTTGCTTTTACAGCATGAAAATCCAAGACATATGCAGCATACTATGTACCTCATCAGTCATTATTTTGTATGATTAATTGTGGACCGGTATATATGCTTTTGGTTCATGGTCAGTAGCCTGTCATGGGCAATAATTGGATCTAATAATGTACTAATACCTTAGATTATATTTTAGACCTGATTATAATTGAGTAAACCAATTGATACTTAACCTGTACATACATGAATAGTTGAGTTGGAAGTGCACTACTGTTCTATATTTTTATACACTGAAAGCTAAATCTAAATTAATAGTAATTTTGATGTTTGAATTCTCATTTGACATATTGAATGTAGGAACTTATGGAGGAAGAAGAAGAAAAACAGAAGTTGGAATGTCGCAGTAAGGAGGAGGCAAACACATATGAACTTGACGATGATCCCATCTCTAAAGTTTTTGGCTCCAATGGAAAGAAAAACTATTGTCGAGCAATTAGCTCCGATAGAAAGAAAAAAAAGTTGGAATGTAGCAAAAGCTTATATTGGAATACGAACTATGTGTCATTTCATAGAGGTAGCTCCAAATGTTGAGAAAGTTGTTTGATAACAGAAGTTTTATAAATGGAAGCACCGATTTACGATGGTCCTTAAAATGGGCATTATAAGCTTTGTAAATTTTCAGATGGGGGATTTGTGATATAGCTTGTGTTTCGTCGTCGCAATATCTAAAATTCTATTTATGAGTAACTCATATTATATTGGATATTCAAAATTGAATATGAAACTGTTTTTTGTAATTTGGATATGATACTGTGGTATTTTGAAATTGAAAAGTTTGTAGCTCATATTATAGTATTATCTAAATATGATATTGTCGCATTTGAGATATGGAAGCATTTTATACTTCATATTGAATTGATGTGATAATTACATATGTGATATGGACATCATCAATTATGAGATATTATATTCATTTATTTTAAGAATTAAATATTAATTGTGCATAAAATAAGGTAAAAACATAATTTCAATTAGTAATGGATATAAGTGTTACAATATTTTGAATAACAAGACTTATCTACGTTACAAACCTAAATTATAAGCAAAACAATTTATGTGTAACAACATATATATGTGTCACTAAATAATAATTTTCCAACACTTATAAGTGTTACTGTATATTTCTGTACCAACACTTATAAGTGTTACCATATATTTCTGTACCAACACTCATAAGCTTTACCATATATTTAGGTGCCAACACTTATAAGTATTAGTAATACGTACGTTCCTAACAATTATAAGTGTTACAAATTTGACTGCTCCATTCCTCACAGTCCATTAGTAACACTTAAAAAGTGTTACTGAATTTATCTGTAACACATATAAATGTTAGGATTTGCCTGTTTTGGTGTAGTGAAAGTAAATACGTCATATAATTACCGAGTGTTTGTTCCAGGTATCGACTATTATAGATGTCGAATATCAATATTGCAGGGATGTAAAGTATCTACAATGGCATTTATGTAAATAAGTTTAAAAGTATTTTATTCCCTTTTAAAGCTAATACTTTCCACCAACTCTTGCCTCTTGTCAAATTATCATTGGTTAACAAAATTCTTTTCATTTTCTTTTCAAAGGTTACTGGTAGATCTCATTCTACATTCCCAAAATAATTTGTAATTCCCTACTAATTAATATCATTAATTAATGTTGATTAATTTCTAGCATAATAAATTCATAAAAAGTCGTAACCTTCAGTGAAAATTCTCCAAAAATCACCGAAAACCAGAATTTCCTACTTCTTTAATCTATAAAAAAAATTCAGCACCAGAATAGTAATCTAATTATTTTTAATAATTAAAACCAAAAATAAACACCTTTTCCTTTAGAAAATTCATAAAATAATCATATGAACTTGAAAAATTATGAAAATAAAACTCATCTTCAAAACAATGTTTTACACAACATATTCAAATTTTGAGTCAAATGGAGATTAAAAATTAGGTTTTTACTTTAAAACCGTAATGAAAAATTCCATAATAATTCCAATAAGTCTTCATGCAATCAAATAATGATATAAACCATCCAGGCATGACATATTATCGCAACAATTCGGAAATTAAACATAGATCTGAAAACAAGCATACATAAATGAGATGGATGCTGTTATTCGCATTGTATTAGATAAGAGAGATTGACATTTGATATAGATTAGTTTTCTAAGCTTTTCCCTTAGTTTCCCTTTAGTTTCCTCTTCTTTTCTTCTTAGATAATGGCTGGCCTCTTTAGGTTATGTTTGATGTTTTGCAAAATGAATGTGAGAGTAAGGGTTTAGGGAATGAATAAAGGAGCTATCCCCATTATGCCCACTCATAAATTCCTTTCCATTTTATGTTTAAAGCAATCTTCTTAATTGATTAACGAAGGCCTGACTCGAATTATTAACAAATCTCATTCTCTTTATCACCTCACATTATTCTATTTAATTTATCTAATTAAATTTCCTGAATAATGTTAAACAAAAAATAAGGGTGTTACAGGCTCCTCCCTTAAAGAATTTCATCCTTGAAATTATGATAAGGAAAACAAAACGCATTTCAATTATGTGTACATGTGTGACAAATACATAACAACAATACTAGCCTATCTGACTAGCGAAAAGTACATATGACAAATATAGAACATACCATCCAAACAACTCAGGATAAATATCTCCAATCCCGTCTTCTGCCTCCCAAGTACGGTATTTCTCATTATCACTCCACTGTACTTTCACTAACTTGACTGCCTTGTTTCTTAATCTCTTCTCATCTCTTTCTGCAACACAAACTAGTTGTCTAACAAAAGTCATATCTGGTTCCATTGCTAAATCTTTCAATATAGTCGGTGCAATAGTAGTTTCTAGATCATGCACACACTTCGTAAGATGAGAAACATAAAAAACATTACGGACTCCTAACAAACTATTTGATAACTCTATCCAATAATCGAGTTTCCCAATCCTTTCTATAATAGGAAACATACCAACTTATCTCGGTGCCAATTTTTCTGTCTTACCAAACCATACCACATTCTTCATCGATGATACCTTAACAAAAACATGGTCTTCAACTGAGAACTCTAAATCCTGATGCCTCTTATCTGCGTAACTTTTCTGCTTAAACCGAGCTTCCTTCATCCTTGCGTAGATCCACTTAATCTTTTATGTGGCTTCTACTAACCAAATCTGAATCAAGAATTAGTCTGTTTCGGTCTCTAACCAACGTGTTGGTGATTTTCACGACCTTTCGTAAAGAGCTTCAAAAGGCGCCATTCCTATACTAGTTTGATAACTATTATTATAGGAAAACTTGACTAAGTGCAAATGGTCTTCCCATGACACTCCAAAGTCTAATACACAAGCTCTTAACAAATCCTCAAAAAATTTGTTAACTCTTTCCTTTTGCCTATCCATTTGTGGATTGTAAGTGGTACTCATCTTTAGCTTGGTACCTAACACTTCTTGCAAACTTCCAAAATTCACTAGTAAATACACTGACTATACTTCTAGGATTTCCATGCAGTCTTACCATATTCTTCATAAACACTTTGCCAAAGTAGACACTATCCTTATCGACCTAATGGGAATAAAGTGTGCACTTTTGGTCAGTTTATCTACCATGACCCAGATGCTTTCATTTTTCGTATTTGCAATTGCAGCTCATCAATAAAATCATGGATATTGAATCCCATTTTCGAAGTGGCACTTCTAGTGGTTGAAGCAATCCATTGGGGTTTTGATATTCGGCTTCCACTTGTTGGAAATTCAAACATTATTTCATCCATAAGACTACATCTCTTTTCACTCCTTCTTAGAAGAAACTCCTATCATATCCTGATATATTTTTGTTTCTCTAGAATTAATAGCAAACTTCGATCGATGGTACTTCCTAAGAACTTTCTTCCTTAGGTTACAAACATCTGGAACACACAACCTTCCATTCTTTCTCAACCATCCATTTTGGTCAAGACTAAAACCTTTTAAATCATCAATCTAAGTTCCCTCTTCAAGTCTTCTTATCCATTCAGCTAGTAACGGATCATCTCTTTATTTAGAAGCAATTCTTTCGATCATTACCAATCCAACTTCCAACCATGGTAACATTGCTGTATTCTGACTAGAACTAGCCATTGACCTTAACCACACACTACATGTTGTCAATTCCTCTAAATATTTCCATTCTGCTAACACAGCTAACGCCACATTTTGATGTTTTATGCGAATTGCATCTGCAAATTTATTTCCTTTCCTTAGCATATACTCAATAATGAAATCATAAGCCGCCAAAAAATCTAGCCACCTTTCTTGTCTCATATTCAACTCCTTTCAAAAGAATAAATATTTCAAGAACTTATGATCCATTAATAACTCGAATCGTTCTCCCAAAAGATAGCGCCTCTACACTTTCAAAACAAATATCACCGCCACCAACTCTAAATGTAAGACCCCGAATCTAGAGGCCAAAAGCTAAGCGCTAGAAATGCTAAAGTCATCCATAATATTAACTTCTGATGACAAAATATGGTAATGATAATGGTATCCATAATATTAAGAAGCACTTGAATATGAACAAAATCACATATTTTCAAAAAATAACATTTTACTGATTACATTTCAAAACAAATTCATATCCAACTTACATAATCCTATATCATTTCCTAAGTAAAGGTTAATTATAATCATTACAAGAATATGCCAAGAGCGACATATGACGATGCCCTCTTGGTTGATTAAAGCAATATAGTCACATCTAACTTAATATACACTTCGGAATCAAAAAAATGAAACTACAAATCCTAATTAGCTATCCGTCAGCCACCTGGTCGTGTTCGAAAACTTTATTCACCAAAAGACTAAAACCTGAAAACTTCAACTCTCAGCCTAGTCAAATCAATTTTGAGCACCCAAGAGTTTAAGGGAAACAAAAACTTCGAGTTAGACATAATGCCTGGTGTGAATAAGTCTGTTACATCTCGGTTTACTGATATTAAGTGAGACCACATCGCTTAACGGAACAGGTTTCCCCTCACTAGTATCCTTTTCAAAACATAAATTTTACAATCCTTTCATGCAACCAAACTAGTTAATTAAACTAATTATATCAAAATAGCAATATCCTTTAAGCTAATAAATGGACTATCTGTCCGTAAAACAGGTAATATATGAACTATCTTCCCACAACATAATATCAAGGTCTGTTATGCTATAAATGGACTATCTATCCATATAACTGGGCTAACGCCCACAAACTGGACTAACTCACTGAAATCTAGGCTGACTGCCTGCAAACTGGACTAACTGTCTGAATCATTTTCTTAGGGTTAACTACCCTTTAAATTTTCCTTGAAAATCTTTTCAAAATGATTTATTCCTTCAAATCATATATATAAAATGAAAATATATCTTTACCTTTACTTTAAGCCATTTTTCTGTGATATATACTTTACTCGAAAATAATGTTGACGGGATTCAATAAGGGTAACTGCCCTTTCAAAACAAGCTAAAGTCCTTTTTAACTAGAAAATGCTTAGGCTATATTGCATATTTCATACATTCGAAATCTTTGTTTAAAACCTTTAAATAACCCTTTCAAAACCTTTTAAGGTAACCCCTTTGAAACCATTATTTATTGCCTTTCAAAAAAATTGGAAAATCCTGTCCTTTCTTTTCTCTTAAAGCTTTAAAACATCAGACGTCCTCCTTTTAAAACCTTTTAAATGTTGCCTTTCAGAAACATTGGAAAAACCTTTCCTTTCAATCTCTTCGAAACCCTGGGGAACCATCCCTTTTGAAACCATTCATTAAAACTTTTCGAAACAGTCAAAACTCAATCCTTTCGAAAGCCTTTTGGGTTTAATTTAAAACATTGGAAACCTTTTGAAACCATTTATAAATTTACTCTTTTGAAACCTTTGAAAGACGTCTCAGTTGAAACCATTTGGATTCTTCCTTCAAGTAGAGCAAAAGGATCAGAACCCATTAAAGTCGTAAGCATCTATTTTGAAATCATTTAAAACTATCTCTTTGGAAACCATTTAGGTTTTACTTCAAACATAGAAAAAGGGTCTTAAATAAATTAAAGTCGAAATCATCTACTTCGAAAACATTTCCTAAGTAAAAACGTGACGGTGTTGAAACCATCCCTTCGAAAGCATTGGAGAGGTGGCCAGATTTTTAGAAAACAACACAACCCTTTCGAAACCAATTTTTAGAAAACAACACAACCCTTTCGAAACCATTTGGATCGAAAGCTAAAAAGGCAGGAACAAAAAGGTTTTGACTCGGTCAAAAGAAATTATTTATAAATAGAGGCGCAACCCAATCAAAACTGTTTCCCTTAAATCATTTGACCTGGTCGAAAGCTACTTTGTCAAAAGCCATTTAGTCCAAAGTAAGCGGGCGTATTTCTTTAATTTAAAAACAAAGGACTACCTCAACCCCTTCGGAACCCCTGGTTTCAACTCGTTACCTTCCACCTTCATCCAATTCACTATGTACCAGTAAATTGATGTCATGTGCCTTGGTTTCGACTATGTCGGAAGCGAAAATGAGGAGGCGGACCCTAGTTCCAATGGTGTCGAATAAGTGAAAAACATGTAACAAATAGTTCTTTTCACCTGACCTACCTTACATGTCTAATTGTGATTGGTTGCCTCTTTCTTCACCAATAAAAAGTACCATACTTTGTCAAAAGTGCTGCTGATTTTATAGGGTTAACAAATTTGAATTATTTTGCAGAAACCCCTTCCCCTCCTTAATTATATAAAACATTTAAGTCCCATACCTCAAATAATTTTATATAACCATTAAACACTTAGGAAAAATCTAGAAAAATTCCATAAAATCACATTATATATGTTTTCTAACATATAAAAGTTTCAGACCCAAACAATTAATTATTTACCCGTAATTAATTTATAACCCATGTACCATCTTCTTTACTAGAAAATTTATACTAGTTCCACGAAATTCAGAAAAAACTAAAAATTGAAACCCATCTTCAAAATAATATTTATGATATTTATAAAAATTCGCAAGGCATTTGGATGTCATTTTAAAGTTTTTTTACCTTAAAACATATCATAAATTCAATATGAATAACCATAATTCATCAACATGTATATATATTCATTCCATCATTCAAAAACATGGCAAATCATTGCAAAATATTCAGAATTCATATTTAAACCGAAAACACAATCAAAATTGAGATGTAAACATTATTCACCTTAGCTTTAGAGATTATAAAGATTGAGATGTGAATGATTTGATTTGAATTAGCTTCTTCCTTAGCTTTTCTCTATCTTCTTCATCTTGTTCTTATTAATGGTAGCTGGCCTTAAGTCATAAAAAATTTCAAATGAAAGTGAACGTGTATTCTAATACACCGCCAAGGTTTGGAGGATATAGGAATAGCCTCTTTCCTATTCTACCCCTTAAATATTTCAATTTAACTCTTATTTCAATGCACTGTTAAATAGCACAACTATACCTTAATTAAAATCAAATCTCAATCCCCTAATCTACACATTATTTTATTTTATTTAACTAATTAAATATTCTAAATAATGTTACCAAAATCTAGGGTGTTACAGACTCTCCTCCTTTAAGGAATTTCATCCTTGATATTACGATAAGGTACAGAAAAATCAAACAAGAAGGTAAAATATACCATCAAACAAGTCAGAATTAGTATCTCTAATCCTGCTCTCAATCTCCTAAGTACAGTCCTGTCATCATCGCTCCACTGGACCTTGACTAATCTGACCGTCTTGGTTCTAAGCCTCTTCTCATCTCTTGCAACAATGCGAATAGGCTTCCTCGCTATGGTCAAGTCAGGTTCTACCACTAAATCATCTACCACAGTTGGTGCAATAGCAGTCTCCGAGTCTCTAACACACTTTCTGAGATGAGGAACATAGAAAATGTCGTGAACTCCTGCTAAAATGCTCTGTAACTCAACTCTATATGTGAGTTTCCCAACCCTCTCAACAATATGAAAAGGTCCAACGAATCTCGATGCTAACTTCCCCGATTTCAAAAACCTAATCACCGTTCATCGGGGTGACTTTGATGAAAACTTGATCTCCAGCTGACAACTCTAGATCTTTCTGTCTCTTATATACATAAATTTTCTTGCAAAGACCGAGCCTCCTTCATTCTAGCTCAAATGTCCTCAACCTTTTCTATAGCTTCTCTAACTAGATCACCCAGAGCCAACCTATCCCCGGTCTCTAACCAACATACGGGAGAATTGTATGACCTTCCATACAAAGCTTCAAACGGTGTCATCCCAATACTAGTCTAATAAATGTTGTTATGCAAAATCTCAACTAAGTGCAGATGGTCCTCCCATGATCTCTCAAAGTCTAGAACACGAGCCTTTAACAAATCTACCAAGATTTTGTTAACTCTATTCTTTTTCCCATCTATTTGTAGATGGTATGCGATACTCATCTTAAGCTTGGTTCCCAAAACTTCCTGCAGTCTCTTCCAAAAATCGCTAATGAATAAAGATTCTCTATCACTAACTGTACCACTAGGAGTTCCATGCAGTCAAACAATATTCTTTAGGAATGACCTCGCCAAAATAGGTGCCATTCTGGTCGACCATCTGGAATGAAATATGCACTCTTAGTCAATCTATCTATTACGACCCATATACTATCGTTTTCTCTGTTTGACCTTTCCAATCGGTCAATAAAATCCCTGGAAATAGAATCCCACTTCCATACCTGAATATCTAATGGCTGAAGCAACCCACTTGGCTTCTAGTATTCGGCCTTTGCCTGTTGGAAAATCAAGCACTGCTTCAAACACAAACCAATATCCCACTTCATACCTTCCTTGAAGAAACTCCTCTTCATATCCTGATACATCTTAGTACCTCCTGGATGAATAGAGAACTTCGAACGATGGCATTCCTTAAAGACTTCTTTTCTTCTGTTTTCTACACTCGGAACACATATTCTTCCTTTCTTTCTCAACCTCCCATTCTGGTCAAGTCTGAAATCTTTTAAGTCATCGCTCTCGGTTCCATCTTTTAGCTTCCTGATCCATTCAACTAATACAGGATCGTCTATTTGTTTAGAAGCGATCATTTCAATCATCACTAGTCGAATTTCCAAACAAGATAATACAACCATATCTCCAGTAGACCCAGCCTCAAATCTCCACTGCACTATGCAATCTGCTAGTGCTTCTAAATCCTTCCACTTTGCAATCATCGCCAAACCCGCATTCTGATGTTTACTGCTAAGTGCATCTGCAACCTTGTTTCATTTCCCTGTGTGTACTCAATCCTAAAATCATAAGCAGCGATTAACTCTAACCACCGTTGCTGTCTTATGTTCAACTCCTTCTAAGAGAACATTGACTTTAGCGACTTATGTTCCGTATATAACTCAAATCTGTCTCCCTAAAGGTAATGACTCCATACCTTCAAAGCAAAAATCACAGCAACCAATTCCAAATCATGCGTCAAATATCTAACGTCATGTGGTCTAAGCTGTCTAGAGGCATAGGCAATCATTTTACCTCTCTACATCAGCACAGCTCCTATTTCTGTTCCACACGCATCGGTATAAACTACCAAATCCTGATTTCCTTTCGGAACAAGCAACACCGGTGCATGGGTCAATAAGTGTTTCAAACTCTCGAATGCTTCCTCACACTTATCGGTCCATACAAACTTTACGTGCGTTCTTGTCAACTTGGTCATTAGTGCCGCTATTCGCAAGAAATCCTTAATGAAATTCTGATAATAACCATCCAACCCAAGGAATTTTTTTATCTCCATTATTGTATTGGGTTTCTTCCAACTATTTACTACTTCAATCTTAGTCGGATCCGTTGACAACCTTCCTCTGAAACTACATGACCAAGAAACTTCACTTCTTTCAGAAATGGCACTTCAAGAACTTCGACTTCAGCAGTTGATGCCTCAGTGTCTCAAGCGCCACTCTAAGATGAACTTCATGCTCTCTTTCATCCTTAGAGTAAATCAATATACCATCTATGAAAACCAATACGAACCTATCTATGTGCTCTCGGAAAACCCGGTTCATTAAGTCCACAAAGAATGCTGGCACATTAGTCAATCCGAACGGCATAACTAACCATTCGTACGACACATATTTGGTTCTAAATGTCATCAAAGGTATACTATCCTACGCTACTGAGCTAATGGAAACCTATCGCCAAATCCAACCGCGAGAATACCTTGGCTCCACTCAACTGGTCGAACCAATCATCAATCCTCGGTAATGGAAATCGATTTTTTATCGTACTCTCATCAAATTTACGATAATCGATACATTTCCTTAACGATCCATCCGGCTTCTTAGCAAACATTGCGGTTTCTCCCCATAGCAAACTACTCGGCTTGATAAAACTCTTGCCTTCTAAATCCACCAACTGCACTTTCTACTCCCTCATCTCTGAAGGGACCATCCTGCTTGACGGCCTACTCACTGGTTCTGCTTCCAAAATCAAATATTTCCACAATTCAGTGGCTCGTTTCAGGAGCAATCCAACTACAGGCTCAAAAACATCTGCGAATTCTCTAACCATGAAAACTCGACTCAACTCATCATCCAATTCCATAGCGCCTAACAAGGCATACATCTCACTGCAAGTAGCTTCTACGGTATAAACTATCCGATCACTACAATCTTGGTTTCTAAGTGATATTTTCCTATGCTGGTGAAATATCCTAGCATCGTACTCATTTAACCTATCCATACCAAGAATGATTCCAAACCCCACAAAATCAAACACATGTAAACAACAAACAATAGTATGACCTAACAGGTCAAACTCTAGCTGGTCACACCTCAACCCTAGAGTTGCATATCTTCCTATTGGGTTTGCAAGCCATAAGGAAGTAACTAGATAAGTAGGTTCTAGGTTAATCTTATCTATCGAACATCTAGATATAAAAGAATGTGATACGTCGGTATCAAATAGAATTGAAACGATCTTGACTCGACCTTCGAAAATCGGCACCGAATACGACGCTCATATTCGAATGTCGCGGATCCAAACGTCAAATCTGGTTCACCGGAGCTTATAACACCATTAAGTATAACACAGCGGAAGAAAAATGAATAATATAGTATACACACTGATACAATATCTAGATACAATGATGATACAATAGAATGATACAACTGATTATAAATACTATCAGAGATACAAGAAATAGCAGCGGAAAGGCAATAGACAACACCAGCAGCGGAACAATAATGTCTTCAATAGGATACATCCCCAAATCCAATTCTCCAATCCAAAGCTAGCTCGACCTAACATCATGTGAAACCTAGATAAGCAAGTCTCATCCAAAGACTGGTCTAACTCCAGTTAATCTACTAACCTGACTATCTGAAAAACCCAACTCTAGACTGCCCGTGTGGAAAATAGTGTTGAATATGCGCTTTGCGCTTATATGATTTTTGTTTGATGATAAAAAACATATATATATTCGTTTAAATGTATTTGTTAATATACTATTTTATTTTTCATAGATTAAATAAATATTTGTTGAATAAATAAATTACATAGAATTTGAATGGAATTTGAATTCAAAACAGAAATTTTATTCAAACAAATATTTATTACAATCTTGAATAGTACAAATTCATGCTCTCACTATACATATACAATTTTGAATACATCATGATTTCATATTTACATTAATAACCTCACTACATATCACTCACACTTGTATTTTGTCTTCAACTGCATTCCAGTTTGAATCCAGCATCTGAGCAATCTGCAAAAATATTCACTAACGCAGTAAAATTGAAAAAGAAATATCTCTGTAATATAAAATGAAATATGATTTTTGAAAATATGATTTGCCTCAGTTATTTGGGTTGTTCATCATCATTCACACTTGAATTCATCATACACGAACAATGTGACATGCACAGTGTATCACTGCTGTACATGCCACAAGGCCGTGCACACCGATATACACTTGATAATGTTACAAGGACAGGTGACCACAAGATCAAACCCAAATATAAAGACAGGTTCAACTCAGGTGCAATATAAATGAAATCACGACACGAGCACAAGGTCAAACCCGAGTTTTTAAAACTGGGTTCAACACAAGGCTACGTGAAGACTGAAACAACATGCAAATGCATCAAAACAATGTCGAAGTTGTTCCAGCAAAATGACAGTACAAACAAGTGCACATTGAAAGCTACAAGAACACAAGGCATAGCAACTACATAGGACTGCAACAACCAAATGGATGGAAGCAAAGACCATAAGTACAACATGACCAATGAACAAAGAATAGATGAAACAGACTCAAGCAAGTTACAACAACAAACCCAAATGTCCAGCAAACATGAAGTGAATCAAGTTCAAGGCAATAGTGTACATGAATACAACTCGACTACAAAAGCACCACAAGTATATCAACTCAGCAACAGCCAGTGCAATGACCAGAACACAAGTACAAGCAGCAGTGTGTAACTCGAGAGTGTACACAAGTGAAACCAGGAAAATCATGACATCAAGTATGATCAAGACCAAATGCAAACGGCAGTATACAAGTACGGGCCACAACATGTCAATGCAAGCACAGCCTCAAACATGAAACAAGACTAAAACCAGGCAATAGTGAATGGGAAGACACACATGAACATGAAATCAATCCAGTTCAAATGCAACAGACACACATGAATGAGAAGACTACTATGCAGTGTACTGTAATACAACAGTGACATGCACATCAACTACAAGCCCGAGTGAAACCAAACCGAACATGTCCAGTTACAAGCTACAAATACCAATGATACAAGAGAGGTAACAGCATGGTACAATGCATAAATGACTATAGAATATAAATGAGACTCAGTGGTGAATCAACAATCTCGTCAAACATCAACAAGTTCATGTATGCATCAGTGATCAAATATGAAGTACACAAGTACAAGATCAACACATCAGTCTCAAGTGACACAGTTGCAAACAACATGAATATCACAAGTAACAGTATGGTTAAATGTCACAAGCATGAACAATCTAGTATGGAAAATGAATGGAGCAATGAGCAAGTGCAACAAAATGGATGCAGGATATCAGATGTAAACAGTGAACAACAATGCAATGTTCAAGTGGAGACCAGAGAAGTATTGAAATAACCAGAAACAATATCAGTGCAACGGTGATGGCCGTGGACATGCAATCGTATAAACAAAGTCAAGTGACCGAAGTCAGAGTTGACAAAAGATTAGAGATGACCAAGTCCAGAAAATTAAATACGTATCTTTGAAAAAGTCAAAGCAAAGTAGAATAGAAAAGTTTCTGCAGTGACAGTCAAGAGAAAATCGAACGCGTGAAAATCAAAGCCGTGAGCATCAAGTAGTAAATATATCAGGAAAGAACAAATTGGGAAAGTATCAAATTGATACGAACGAAAACAAGTGTCTCGAATTATATAAATACAAAACCCAATTATCATCATCGGCATCGAATTCAAGCAAGCATAAAATCAGTAAAAGGAAAAGCATATAATTACATACCGAAGCAAGGAAGGAATTCGATCAACGAAGCAGCCGCGGTCAGCAACGAGGTCTCAAATCGATCAAGGAAGCACGTTAATTATTATTCATCCATAAGTGAAACCAATTAAGATATCTGATTAATCTAAACCAGAATCATTTGCCTTTAAATAAATTCCTAATCATGGTAAATTACTAATCAACTAATTACAAAATATTTAATTAATTATCCTTTAATTAATCATTAATTAATAATTAATTCTTAATTAATTATCCTTAATTGTTTACAATAATTAATTAATTACTTCTTAATTAGTAATTATTTCTTAATTACTTTCACTAAATAATTAACCAAAGCTTTAAATTTAAAACCCTTGATTACTTTAAGTAATTATCCATTTCATTACTTTATTAAATTAATTAATTATTCATTTAATTATCTTAAAATTAAGTGAATTACAAATCATTAAATCTTTATCATCTTTAAGATAAACATGTTATTACCATTTACGAATACATTTGAAAACATCCATTTTCAATTTTACTTTTAAATTTTATTTTAAATTCAAGATTTTAAAATGAACACCAATCTATCTTTAATAAAGTTTAAAACAAATTTTCAAATCCTTTAATTACTTGTTGAAATAATATTTTTTTGTTTATAAAGAAATAAAAAAAAACTTCTTTTATTTCGACATAAGGATTCAAATTTAGATTTTAATACAGATTTAAATCTCTATTTTTATTTAAAGCTTTTATTTTTCTATTCAAAACTTTTAAACCCTTTTAAAGTTTTTAAAATTTTTTAAATTTTAAAAACTTTATTTTATTTTAAACCGAAATTCAAACTAGGCTTGAATTAGGTTAAAATTTTAGATTTAAAACTTGTTTAAATCTTTTACTTTGCATTTAAACTTCATTTGTTTAAAAAATGTTAAATACCGGCAGGATTAAACCTGAAATCCAAACTACCGGAGGCCACTGCTATTTGCTTCGAGTCCAACCCACCAAATCTTCGAGCAAAATACTCAAACTACTCGAGTAAACTCGAGTTCACCCTCTGTTCCAAACCCAGAAGTTCACCAGAACAAAAGGTGCACGGTGCACTTACACCGTGACTCTGACCAACACCAGCCATCACCCACACCTTCTTCACATCGACGATTGCCCCCCAGATCCATTCGCGACCACCTGAACTTCGTCAACGCCGTGAAAATCACATTCGACTTCGAATGCCTGAACCTAGGAACACAACAGCAAACACCCCTTCAAACCTATCATCGCCTCGTGCTCACCGCTTCGACCACCTGAAGGCCTACAACTTCACCACGACTTCAACTACGGCCAAGCTACCACCACATCAAAGCCCGCTGCACTCAATTAACTTCACAGGCCGGGATGATCAATTCTCTACGCACAGAAAAAATTAGGTTTGAAAAATTAAAATGTTCGCCGCCGCTTCCACGACCAACTGCACCATCACCCACCATTTTTCCCAAACCCTCTGATCACCCCTCCATCACCACAGAAAACGCTGACCACTCCAAACCCGAGAATCACCATAAATCTTTTGGTTTAAGAATTCAGCTCACGTTCCTAAATTTATGAATCAAAATGTTTGAAATTTGGCTTATATTAAGTTACACTGTGTTTGATATTCCCAGAAACAATACTAAGTTATTTTAACTTAATTAAATTAAAATCTATGATCTAACAAACATGTTTTGTTTAATACTTGAATCCACATATAGATTGGATCAATAAGTAGTGATTTTTTTTAGGCTTTAGCTTGAAGATCTGGTGACAGAGATGTTCCAGGCAATCACTTATTCACATATACACGCATTCATATATAAGCAGAGAAGTTACTAAACATATCTATGTATTCACACAAACACAGATCTTCCAAGACTTAACATACAACCAGGATCAGTTTAAAGATTTTAAAAATGTGATGTTACTCACTGTGGTTTTGAAGAAAGAACAGAGCTTTATGTTGGAACAGGCTTTGAAATCTGTTAGCTGAGATCATCTTCATAATCTCTGGTTTGTAGTGTTGTTTTGTATTGTAATTTATGTTGAATTTTGTTTAAGTTTTGAAATGGTGTTTATTCTAGAGGTTGCTTCGATTTTATAAAATGATCGAACTAAAATGAGGATATATAGAAAAAGAAGTTACAGGATATATTATTATTGGTTTGTACAAGGTGATATAATTTAGTTTGTACAATCCAGAGCAAAGATTTTTTTTCCCTTGCGGAGGCTGAATATCTTACTTTGGTGGCTAAAGATCCAAGCAATAATTGTTGTTGCCTTATTTTACAAGCTCATGCTTGTTCCTTTTATTTATTTGTACATAGGTACTTAGATTTTTTTATTTGTTTTGTCGTCTTGCATACTTCCTTTTATTTTATCTTCTTATCTATGCTACCTTTATTTTCTCAAGTATACCCTTATCTTCATATATTTGTTCAACTTGAATAGATAACATTGTCTTGTTTTACTTTTTATATACACACTTCATTTCTTTGTACGTAATTATTTTGTCTGATTACTTTATAATATAAATCAATTTCTATTTTAATATGTTGTTATAATTTATTCTAGTGAAATCGCTTGATATTTTAATTTATCTTATATATATCTATTACTATTTCTAATTTAAATATTTATTTCTAACTCAAATATTTATTTTACTTCCCTATTTAATTTACATTTTGCATTCATATATATATATATATATATATTAACTTTTAAAAGAAATTGTTTTTATAACTTAATTATACTCTGATACAATAATCACGCATATTTTATATCATAAAACATAGAATTTAACTTTAAACATCGTTTGAAAAATTATTTTATATACATATTTATTTTCAAATATTCAGATTAATTCTTAATTAATTCAGAATCTTATATTAATTACCAATTAATTTCACAAATTTTATTCAAAAATTAAATTAATTATCAATTTAAACTCAGTAAAAATCCGGGATCATTACAAGAATGCTGACAGAAATACCATGAATCTGGAGCGTACCTCCTAAAACTGCCTTTCCCTTTCTTAGGATATTGGCTTATAAGCAACAGTTTCCAATGCATACACCTTGCCCTTTCTATCCTTAGCGGGTTCCTTGCACTGGCTCTTATAGTGGCCAATCTGGTCACAGTTGAAGCACCTAACATTCTTCTTCCTTGCCACCTCCTTTTCCTTTACAGGACGACACTCATTAGCAAAGTGCCCCTTCTAGTCGCACTTGAAGCAAGCAATCTTAGACTTTGCTTTCTTAGCTACTCCACCCTTCTGAGCACCTTTCTTAGGAAAGAACTTCCTCTTCTGATTCTGTCCAACCTTGACTTCTTTAGACTTACTCTCTATAGAGAATCAAGCAATTCCTTACGCCTTAAGGCCATCTCCACAACAAAATCAGAAGGATCTCTAATATGAGGTAATATAGCTTTGTCTAACTCAGGCTTCAACTCGCGATGAACTTCTCATTCCTCTTCATGACTATATCCACTAAAACATACCCATATCCGGCCAACTCCACGAACTTCCTATCATACTCCAGAACTGACATTTCCCCCTGCTCTAACTCAGCAAACTTCCTGATCAAAGCTGACTATACGATTGCTGACATAAACCTCTCTTGGAACCTTCCCTTGAAATCTTCCCAGGTCATAGTTTCCTCATCCGCCGCCACAGTCACACTATTCCACCAGAACATGCTCCCTGAAGCGTTTTAGATACCAACCTCCTCTTCCGCTCATCATTGAGCCCCATATCTGCAAAAATCCTTTCGTAGTGCAACAGCCAATTCTCTACCTCAATGACATCTTCCGTTCCTACAAACGGCTTTCCTCCAAGCTTGGTGTAATCTCCACTCAGCTTAGCATAATGGTTAACTACCGAAACTTTCGGAAGCCCTGCTCCTGCAACATTTCCTCCTAACACTCCAGCTATAAATCCCGCCTGCACCATATTCTTGAAAAATTGACACATAGCTTCTATTCCAACTTACAGGATTTCTGCACCCACATTCCCTGCTAGTCCTTGAAATGATTGTTTTGATGACAACAACCTTAGTACTTGCTATAAAATATAAATACTAACATTATAGTTTTGATATATACGTATATGCAGGATTTAACCATGCAGGTACCAAGAATGAAAACTGCACGGTATAAAGATTCAAGATTGAAGATATCGAGATTGAAGACTCATGAGTATCAAGATATCAAGACTTTAAGAGTTCAAGATTTCAAAGTACAAGATAATTATTGAGCCTATAATTATGTTAAAACTTCTTGAAAGCACTTACATCTTTATTCGAATTTTATACGTGGAATGGATTCTACTTCGAGCTTGTTAAAAAGATGGAACCCTAGTGGGATGGAACCCACGACAATATCTAGTAGAACATACAGTGGTCTAATTTTGATATCCACTAATTTTATGAAAATGCTTTTCAAAAATATAGCTCTTATTTTAAATGTTTTTAAAACCTTTTGTCAAAAAGACATCTCTCTTGTTTGAAATATTTTAGCCTCAAAATTATCTTTATCATTTTTAATATTTTGATTTCAAAATTGTCCTTGATTTTAAACTATCTCTTGTTTAAATATTTATATACTCAGATTTTAAATCACTTTATAGATTAAGAGTATATACATTAAAAATTACTTTTATATGTTTAAACTATATTCAAAATATTTACAAAGTTTAGAAATTGTTTTTGACAAATTATAGAAACCAATTTTAATAAAAAAAAAAATCAAAATCACCATTTTTGCCTAGAGCATGTTGACATACCCCTACCCCCCCGTGTCGACACGGTGCCCATTAAAATTCAGAATTCAAATTTTCAAAAGAAGTGTCTATTCATTGTATCTTTTCACGAATAGATATAGGTGTTGGTCTTTTATAAATACTAGTAGTTCTAAATAGATTTTTTCATCAGATTTCACTTGTTTTCTCTCCTCTACATCTTCCAAATATACTCTAAAGAATCCCAAACTATACTTTATCGAAATACCAAGTGAATCAAACTTGATTATCTCTTATTTGATTCTCTGCCACTCTCTCCATAAGATCTCAGTGCTATTCAGAATTATAGGATCATTTTTAAATCAAACTATTGAGTAAAAGGTGCGTTTGTGCCTTGAAATCAATTGGCTGTGATTGTAGCCCCGCAAATCAATTAGCTGATCTTATAGCCTGGTTAAATCAAGAAAGCTTGCCCCGGACTCGAATACAGGAGGGTGTACCTCGTAGCCTTGAAGCTGAGGGTGTAACGTGGGAGATTATTTTGAAAAGAAATCCGTATAATTGTGCGGGGCTGGATGTAAGGCAACTCCGAACCAGTATAAAATCCTGGTGTATTCTTTCCTTTACTGCTATTATTTAGTATTTGCATCCGTGTCTGATTCTGTGATTATATCTGCATCTGTGAATTTCATTTATTGATGATTAATTACCCAAGTTTCAAAAAGTTTTAGAAAATCCATAAAACACTATTCACCCCCCCTTTAGTGTTATTCCAGCCTTAAGTTCCATAATCCACATTTCTAACATTCTCTACTTGTGCGTGACCTTGACCTTTTCTCACATTAGGTCTGGCAATCCTATCGGTGCTTCCCCTCGTGGGTTAACTCTTCCTCTTGTATCTTCCATATCTATATTCACACCTCATGAGATATAGAAAACTATCCTAACAAAGATAGAAGACTAGAGATAATGCATATACTTATATATAGTAAATACAAGTATGTTACTATAGTGTTATCTCATACCCAATCTTACTGTAATTCCTTAGGTTTATGTTTTAAAAACCATTTTTTGTTTAACATTTTTCGTAAACCATGCTTTGATACCAAGTTGTAACATCCCGTATCTAGAGGCTACTTGCTAAGCGCTACAGATACTGTAGTCAACTATAGTAAAAACTTTCGGAGACAAAACATGATAATGGTCATGATGTCCATAATATCAGAAGAACTTGAATATGAACAAAATGACATATTTTCAAAAAACATTTTACTACTTACATTTCAAAACAAATTCATATCCAACTAAAATAATCTCATATCATTTCCCAAGTAAAGATTAATTGTAATCATTATAAGAATAAGCTAAGAGCGACATATGACGATGTCACCTTGGTTGATCAAAGCAATTAGTCATATCTGACTTAATATACAAAGCGGAATCAAAACAAAATGAAACTGTGAATCCTAATTAGCTATCCATCAGTCACCTACTCGTCTTCGAAAGCTTTATTCGCCAAAAGACTAAAACTTGAAAACCCCAACTCTTAACCTACTCAAATTAGTTTTGAGCACCCGAGGTTAAAGGGAAATAAAAACATCGAGTTAAACATAAAGCTTGGTGTGAATATTTCTGTTACATCTCGGTTTATTGATATTAAGTGAGACCACGACGCTTAGCGGATTGGGTTTGCCCACACTAATATCCTTTTCAAAACATATATTTTGCAATCCTTTCCTACATCCAAACTGGTTAATCAAACTGATTATACCAAATAGCAATATCCTTTATGCTGATAATTGGACTATTTGTCCATAAAATAGGTAATATGCGAACTATCTGCCCACAACATAATAGCAAGGTCCGTTATGCTACAAATGGACTATTTGTCCATAAAACTGGGTTGAATGCCCACAAACTTGACCAACTTTTCAAAATCTAGGCTAACTACCCACAAACTGAAGTAACCATCCGAATCATTTTATTAGGGTAAACTATCTTTTAAATTTTCCTTGAAAATCTTTTCAAAATGATTTATTCCTTCAAATCATATATATACAAGGAAAATATATCTTTAGCTTTACTCTAAGCCATTTTGCCACGATATGTATACTTTACTCAAAAATAATGGTTGATGGGATTTAATAAGGATTAACTGTCCTTCCAAAACAAGTTAATGTCCTTTTTAACTTAAAAATACTTAGGCTATATTACCTATTTCGTACATTCTATGTTTAAAACCCTTAAAACCCTTCGAAACCCTTAAGGTAGCCTTTTCGAAAACATTGAAAGACCCATTCAAAACCATTAATTATTGCCTTTCAAAAAAATTGGAAAAACCTTTCCTTTCTTTTCTTCGAAAGCTCCAAAACATCAGACATCCTCCTTTTAAAACCTTTTAAATGTTTCCTTTCGAAAACATTGGAAAACCCTTTCCTTTTAATCTTTTCGAAACACTAGGGAACCATCCCTTTCGAAACCAGTTGTTAAAACCTTTCGAAACAGTCAAAGCTCAATCCTTTCGAAAGCTCTTTGGGTTCAATTTAAAACTTGTAGAAACCTTTCGAAATCATTTAGGAATTTACTCTTTCCAAACCTTTGAAAGACATCACAGTCGAAACCATTTGGATTCTGCCTTCAAGTGGAGCAAAAGGATCATAAACCCATTAAAGTCGAAAGCATCTACTTCAAAACCATTTAAAACTATCTCTTTCGAAACCATTTGTGTTTTACTTCAAACATAGAAACAAGGTCTTAAAAACTTTTAAGTCGAAAGTAACTGCTTCTAAACCATTTCTTATGTATTGAAGTGATGGTGTCGAAACCAACCCTTCGAAAGCATTGGAGAGGTGGTTGGATTTTAGAAAACAAAACAATCCTTTCGAAACTATCTGGGTCAAAAGGTAAAAAGACGGCAGCAAAAAGGTTTTGCCTCAGTCGAAAGCAATTATTTAAAAACAGAGATGCAATACAATCAAACCAATTCCCTGAAATCATTTGACCTGGTCGAAAGCCACTTTGTCGGAAGCTATTTAGTCGAAGGCAAGCAGACATATTTATTTAATTTAAAAACAAAGGATTGCCTCTACCGCTTTGGAACCCTTGGTTTCGACTCCCTACCTTCCACCCTCATCCAATTCAGTACGTACCAGTAAACTACTACCATGTGCATTGTATTGACTATGTCGAATGCGAAGATGAGGAGGCGGAACCTAGTGCCAATGGTGCCGAATCGGTGAAAAACATGTAGTTAATAGTTCTTTTCACCTAACATGCCTTACGAGTCTAATTGTGATTGGTTGCCTCTTTCTTTGCCAATAAAAAGTACCACACTTTGTCAAAAGGGCTGCCGACTTTCTGTGGTTAACAAATTTAAATTATTTTGCAAAAAGCCCCTCCTCCTCTTTAATTGTATAAAACATTTAAGTCTAATACCTTAAATAATTTTATATAACCGCTAAAAAGTTTAGGAAAAATCTAGAAAAATTCCAAAAAATCACATTATATATGTTTCTCACATATAAAAATTTCAAACTGAAATAATTAATTATTTACGTAATTTATAACATAAAATACAATTTTATTTACTAGAAAATTCATATAAATTCCATGAAAATTCAAAAAAAATATAAAAATTGAAACCCATCTCCAAATTAATATTTATGATCTTCATAAAAATTTGCAAGGCATTTGGATGTCATTTTATAGGGTTTTCACCTTAAAACATATTATAAATTCAATATGAATAACCATAATTCATCAACAATATATATATATATATATTCTCTCATTTCATCGTTCAAAAACATGGCAAATCATTGCAAAATATTTGGAATTCATATTAAAACCGAAAACACAATAAAAAACGAGATGTAAATATTATTAACCTTAGCTTTAGAGATTATAGAGATTGAGATATGAATGGATTTGATTTGAATTAGTTTCTTCCTTAGCTTTTCTCTATCTTCTTTCACTTATTCTTGTTATTGGTGGTCGGCCTTGAGTTATAAAAAATTTCAGATGAAAATGAACGTGTATTCTAATACACGGCCAAGTTTTTGAGGATATAGGAATGGCCTCTTTCCTATTCTACCCCTCTTGTATTTCAATTCAACTCTTATTTTAATTCATTATTAAATGACACGGCTACACCTTAATTAAAATCAAATCTCAATCCCATAATCAACACATTATTTAATTTAATGTAACTAATTAAATATTTCAAATAATATTACCAAAAATCTAGGGTGTTACACTAAATCATGATCCGGATGCCTAACTTCATATGGTCGAAGCTGTCATGAAGTGAAGGCAGTCACTTTACCTCTTTACATTAACACAGCTCCTAACCCTTTCCCACATGCCTCAATATGCACTACTAAGTCTTGATTTCTATCTGGAACGACTAACATGGGTGCATTGGTCAATTAATGTTTCAGCTTTAAGAACGCTTCTTCACATATATCGGTCCAAACAAACTTTACGTCCTTCCTTATTAGTTTAGTTATAGGCCGCTGTACGAGAGAAATCCTTGATGAATATTCGATAATGGCCAGTTAACCCTAGAAAACTTCTTATCTCAGTTACTGTCTCGGGTCTATTCTAATTACTAACAGCTTCAATCTTAGCTGGATATACTGATAACCTTTTTCCTGAAATTACATGACCAAGAAACTTTACTTCTTTCTTCCAAAAATGACATTTTGAAAACTTCACTTTTAGTTGATGCTGCCTAAAGGTTTCTAGCATTATTCTAAGATGAATCTCATAATCTCATTCATTCTTAGAGTGTATCAGAATGTCATCTATAAACACTAACACGAATCTGTCCAAATACTCTTGGAAGATCCGGTTCATCAAATCTACAAAGAAAGCAAGCACATTGGTCAGTCCAAAGGGAATGACTAACTATTCATACGAGCCATATCTTGTTCAAAACGTCGTTAATGAAATGCTGTCCTCCGCCACTGTCAATTGATGGAACTATAACGACCCAATTTTTTGACTTTCGAAAGTTGACATCAGTACATCCACTGTATCAAATGCCAAACGGCCGAATGCCGAAAAACCAAACCGTTAGGATTTAAGAAGAAGAAGATAGAAGAAGAAACAGAAACAATAATAGAATCTCACATTTCGTAGCGGAACAAATATAATAGATAAATGAATAGCCTTTAAAACAACAGAACTATATCAGTTTATACATATGTCATTAGAGTTTACAACAACAAACAGTGGAAAAGAATATAACATATACAAGTGATACGCCTCGCCATCCAGCTTGAACTTTAGATCTCCACAGCAACTTCTTGACTTCGCTCCCGAATAACTGATAACTACCTCTAGGCTGCCTGTGTGGAAAATTATGGCCACCCATGGTTTAGAAAGGGAACAATAGACTCCAAATCAGTCATGGGACTGGCGTGAATTCTTAAAAGTAGCTATTTTCACAAAGAAAATAAAAAGAAATCCACTATGCTTTTGGAAAATGAAACTGCCATAAGGCCTCCCCGCACACGTACAATGCAAACGCAGAATTGGAGGAGATTTCTCCTTATGATTATCAAATATGCTTGATACGCAAAATCTCTTTGATATTATTATTATTATTAGTGCATAGTGTGGAAAACATTTTGAAAGTATAATATTAATCTTAGCCATGATAGACATTCGCACTTATGCCTACTATAGTACCATGTTCAATAGCAGGTTACCGGCACATTCCATGACAGGTTATACAACTAAATCCTATATGGCACCTATTGTTGCTTTGGATTTCCAACAAATGGTCAGGCTAAGGAACTTCATATTGCCACATGGGTATGCCGCTGGAGGGATGCCCCGAGAACCTAACCGGATCTCTGCTAACACAAGGCCGGGTTACCTCTGTAACTAGGTAACTACTACATGAGTAGGCCATTCCCCGGTCGTTAGCGACCTTTATCTGGGGATCCTCAACCACAAAGCAACAACCACAAAGTAATAAATTTGCAGTAACCACATAGGTTAAATATCCGGGATCCATACCAGGATACAACCCTTTTCTAGAAGGAAATGGACATACCCAGGGGCGCTAACCCCAAATAACCTTGTCCTTCCTGTTTCGACCATTTTTGGGTTGTGAGGTCCGACGAGGTCATGTCCATAAAGTTACGCTTTACACAAAAGCCATGCTTCGATCAACAAATGATCAGCAGCACTTCGTATACCACATTACCAAATTGGGAATGTATCACTAGTAACCATCAACTACATAACCTCTGAGCTCGTACGTCTCAGAGAAGGATGTTAAGCCAAGAGAATAAATTCTCCGCCACCAACAAAAATATATTTGATAGAAACCAGCTTTACATCTCAAAGTGTAACGTCAGACGCACATCCATACAAGTCCGTTTCGGGATCGAACGGAACCGAAGGCACTTCTTTGAAGCCCTTGCAATTCAGATATTCACTAATCACGTCCGAACTCCCCATCACAAAGAGTGATAAAATCTCTATACCGGAGCCACCCAGTGCAGAGACATTCGACAAGTAATCCTTTCGTTTTCAAAAATACCCAGTATTCAACACCGTCTTCAAATGCAATCCCATTTCGTCGTATCATTATTCAGAATGGGTTTTATGACACAAAGCCCTCTCCCGGCTAATCCGAATAACGAGCGCTTATTTTTAAAAATAAGTGTTACATTTAGATTCAAATAAATCATAAAATTTCCACTTGGATCTTTTAAACAATAGATTCATCACTATCACAAAGATTCGATGTGGTTTTCGAATATCCATTTGGAATCCGACCCCCGGTTGCATCGAAATTCAAACACCATTTAAAGGCCATTATTGATAGTCGGTTGTTTAACTATCAATCAATAATTCACAACAATCACCAGATTTCAAAAAAAATTCCCCTAATTATTTATTTTCAAAATATCCTCGCAAGATATGTTTTCACACATTTCAATCCTTTGAAGACAAATTTCAAATCATTTTTCCTTACGCGGAATATGTTTCCAAATATTTATTCATTTCCACTGAAAATATGCCGAGCTCAAAAACTTTAAAATAATTTAAATTACTTATACAATACACTTGGAAATATTTAAAATAAAACTATTTCAAAACAATTGCTTAAATATTAATTAAGAAAATATTATACTAATATCTCATATAAACTTAAGTCCAAAATAATTTTAAAATAAAATTATTAGATAGAGTATAACTATTTGAATAACCATTTTCTAAATCAAATATCAATTAAATCTTTAAATAATCACTTTTATAATCAACTAAATAAATCTTTACTTTAAAGATTTTTTTTAAAACAACTTAAGGGAATAATTTCTCCAAAGTATCCTTTATAAAACCAACTTTAAAACTTTTAATTCTAAAAGCTACTTTAAAACATACTCGGCTTTCCAGGGAAGAATACACTTTCCATTTCAAAATGGTCCATTTAAATCAATTAATAAATCTTTCTTGATTTATTTCAATTCACATTCCAAATTCGCAAATTTCTTTCCACATTTTTAAAAATAAACCAATATTTATTTTTAAAACAAAATTCCCTTTTCTTTATAAATTCCTATTGTGAATTTAAATTTCCAAATATCCATTGATATACGATTTCAAATCGATTCTCAAATATTCATTTTTAAACGCCAAATCCAATTTCAAATTGATTTTCAAATTCCGAATCAGATTCCAAATTGATTTCCAAAAAATCTTTTCAAACACCAAATCAAATTTCAAATTGATTTCAAAATTTATTTCCTTTTAAAATAAATTCCTTTATCCCTTCCAAACTATTTTAAAATCTGAATTTTAAATAAATTATTCAAATTTTGAATAATATTACTCAAAACCCGTTTATTAAAAAAAATTCCGCATATTCTGGAATTTATTCAATAGGATTACAAAAATCAATCATTTATACTTTTAAATTCCTTCTTTTAAATTCATTTAATTCTTTAAAATGAATTTACTTAAAGTTTTCTACTTTAGTTTCCAAAAATCAAATTTTATATTTCTGGTATCCTACGATACCGAAAATATATTCGGCTAAACCATAGCCTTCAATGGTTTCAATCACAAATATAATCATACGCGGATTATAAATAAATCAACACACAACATTGAAACAAATTCAAACATTTGAAAAATCAAATTGGATCCCTTTAACATGTTTCCCTGCATCCACAGACATTAGCACAACAATTAAATACCAATTCCGCTTCGAGGTGGAATATCGCGGTATATGAGATTATATAAAATCATCCGCTATTATGCGATGCATAGGGTCTCATCCGCTATATAATGCGGGAAATCAATCACTCCAAATATATATATATACTACTATATATACTATCACATCCAAACAAACAATCAATAACTGAAATTCCGATTTTAATTTAAGTGAGAAGATCCCATCTTTATTATGCATGCAACCCATTTCCAATCCAGCTTGTTTTCTTCACAGTTTTAAACCTTGTATAAATATTTATACAATTTATTAATATTCGAAATAATCGATTAATCAATTTCTTTTTAATAGATTAAATTAATTAGCACTTTTAATTTGCAATAATTGAAAAATTAATTACTGTTAATAAGATTATTTTTATTTTTTATTTTTAACCAATAATTTAATTTAAACAAAAAATAAATTTTAAACTAATTTCCCTTTTAAAATCTTTATTTAACTAAGAATTTAATTTAAAACTAAATTTCCTTTTAAAATCTTTTAGTATCTTAGAATAATTAAATAGGTTAACTTACAAATATATCACCTTAATAAATTATTTTAAATAAACTGGTAAATTATTCTATATGTATATTTATTTTCTTTAGGACTAAAAATATCTATATGGATTTCAAAATCAAATTTAAAAAAAATTCCAATAATTAAAATTTTCTATTACCAAAATCTTATATATATGTAAACTATTTTTCTGTTTTACTGTATATACATATATACAATTTAAAACAAAATTTTCTTTGGTGTAAATATATATATTTTTCTGTTTTTATGAAATCTGCATATGCATATATATTTTACTGTATATTCACCCCATTTATATATATATATATATATATATTTATTAATTGAAAAATAAATGAATAAATAATGTATAAAAAACTTACTGCGATCACCGAGACACCTCCAGCCCACAACGAGTCGTCGCAACCCATACGCGCGTGAACCCAGATCGCACTCGACTATCGCTGCTACCACCTTGCAGAAAACCCCAAATCGCCGATCGTCATACCTCCATAATCGGCACCCACGTTGCTTGCGACAAAGAATCTCGACTTGATCGCATAGCCTTCTAGTCACCTCGTGGTGGCTTCCATCGCGTCGCCCCATCAGATCCTACGGCTTCGCCTACGGCAACGACCCCACTGCATGTCGCCTCCATCTGCAATCGCGCCACCGCCCTAAATCATGACTTCGGTTGTGATAGATGATTCATGGTCGCCCGATTTGTTTGATCGATCTCCCCATTTAATATACGAGAACGAATTGACGACTTCGTTCTGCAATTCGATTGAGTAAGGAATTTATTTTATTCATTGAGCGAGAAATTTTTTTTGTTCAACACGTGTTTCATTTTGGGCAGAGAAAAATAAACACGTGTTTAATGATTCCCTTTACGTGTTCGTTGCTACAGTAATGAATTTATGTTGTCTTCATTTTGAGTTCAAATTCAAATTGAAATTGCATCGATAAATGCAACTTACAATCTTGAACTCCAATCAGGATGTGCACCAGGCGTTTATAATGTTAAACCCCTATTCCAAACGCAATGTAAAAGGTTCCAAGTCCAAATCCGATCGTATGGAGAAGATAGTTTTTTGAACTAGTTATTAAATTAATTTTCAATATAGATTTCAGCACGTTTGCTTATCGTACGGCCAAACGATCACCCCAAACATTATGAAAATTGAAATCCGATAATAATACACGATTACGGATCCAATGGAACTAGTTTCGTCGAAATCCAAGGTTATGCCTCGGAAAGCTATTTTTAAATATCGATTTAAACGATAAAATATCCAAAACTGAACAAATCATTTTCAAATCCAATTCTGAAGCTTCCATTATCTTTAGTATCATCAATAATAATTTTCTAAGCCTTTCAAAATATTTTTTACAAGCTTAAAACTGAAGATTCGAACTTTTATCCAATTTTCTATAATTAAATTCAACAATTAAATTCCCATATTTATAGCTATAATTGAAATTCATGTTTTAAATAACTTCTAAATATTAATAATAAATTAAATATTTCAATTTCAAATGTTAAAATTTCCAGGTCGTCGCAAGAACCCTATTGCTAAATCTAGTTAGGAAAATATCTTGGCTCTACGCAACTGATAAAACAAATCATCCATTCTCGTTAAAGGATACCGATTCTTTATCGTCTTTCCATTTAACTTACAACAATCAATGTATATCCTCAACGACCCGTTTGGTTTCTTCACGAACACCATGGCCACTCCCCAAGGTGAACTACTTGGTCTAATAAAATTCTTTCCTTTTAAGTCCACCAACTGCACTTTTAACTCTTTCATCTCAGTTGGTGTCATTCTGTCAGGCGGACTACTTACGTGTTCAACTCATGGTACAAGATCTATGTGAAACTCAATAGCTCGTTTCAGTGGTAGTCATGTAACAGGCTCAAAAACATCTGCATACTCTCTCATAAAGAAAAATTGAATCAACTCATCTTCCACTTCCATTACACCCAATAAAGCACATACATCTAAACTCAAATTCTCTATCGGGTATGCACTTCGATCACAGCTATTAGGGTGTCTTAATAATATCTACCTATGTTGGAAAAATATCCTAGCATCATATCTTCTAAACTAATCCATACCCAAAATTATCCGAAAACCCACAAAATCAAAGCACGTGTAAATTGCAGATAAATGCATGACCTAACAGCTCAATTTCTAAATGGTCACATTTTATCTTAAGAGTTGCACAACCTCCTTTTGGATTCACAACCTCTAAAAAAGTAATAAGGTACGATGGTTCTAGATTTAAATTATCTACCAAACATTACGAGATAAAAGAATGTGACACGCTAGTATCAAATAATACTTTAATAGGTATGCCATGAATCAAAAGCGGACATTTAACATCCCGCATTTTGAGCCCCGAAACTAAGAGCTACAGATGCTTTAGTCATCTATAGTATAAATTTTCGGTGACAAAATGTGGCTATGTTAATTATATCAATAATCAAAAGTACAAAAATATAAAAAAAATATTAAACATAATTAATAGCAAAATTTTGCATTTCATTTTATAAATAACATTTCATATTTATTACATAATTGCATTCACAATCCCACATTCAAAGAAAATATAATTATTACAAAATACTCCAAGAGCGACATATGAAGATGCCCCCTTGGCTGATCAGAGTCTAACACTTGGCAATTATATAACTTTCCATTACATCCATACAGACAAAACCAAACAACACAGAGAATTAGATACGTACTTCTAAATTGCTAGATTGCCTCATGCATGTCTATGGAAGCTTATTCGCCTAACTGGAAACCTAAAAATCCTTACTCCTAACTTACTCAAATGAGTACCCGAAAGTTTAAGGGAAATGACAAAAACTTCAGGTCAGACAGCAGTCTGGCGTGAATAATAATCTACCATCTCAAACCTAGTAGATATCAAGTGAGACCTCACCGCTGTGCGAGACGGGCTTTCTTCTTACTAGTACCTTAACCAAAACATATTAATCATATATTATGCTCCTGCATCCACAATAGTAGAACATCGTAAATACCCTTTACAATCACACAACTTAGGTAAGTCCGACTAATCTGTCTTCTTAGTGTTTTCCACACCCTTACCCAATTCCCAAAATGGATTATCCATCCCAGTTTAATGACTATCCATATAATTTCAAATTAATATCCATCTCAATTTAATCTGACTATACATCTTATATATTTGTGTGTGTGTGCGTGGGGGGGGGACTATCCGTCTCACGTATGGACATTTTTACCGATTACATGTCCCTTCCCATATGGATGCCCATCACACATGGTTTCATTAACAAAATTATGTGGACTATCCATCTCACGCGTAATTATTACTTGGAGTACCATCCCTTACCATATGAACTACCCATCACATATGGTTTAGCTATTTAAATTTTGTGGACTATCCATCGCACGTATTCCATTCATTTAAAATGATGTGGACTATCCATCACATATCTTATAGTTTTCCTAGGTTAACTACGAACCCTTCATTAATCTCATAGGGACTATCCATCACCGACATGATGTGGACTATCAATCTCACATCCTATAGTTTTCCTAGAATAACGATAAAGCCATCACTTATCAGTTTAATTCATGTTTAGCTTACATGTTCAACCTAATCTATTGATAGATTGTATACCCCTTAAACTTATAACATTTCAAAATAATATACATTGGTATCCCCAATGATCTTTGTCGAATTTATTAGAGACATTTTTTACATTGGTATCCCCAATGATTAGTATCGAAATTCATAAAGCAAAATACATTGGTATCCCCAATGAATGATGTCAAAATCTTAAAACATATAGCTTGTCTCGTTTGTTAAGATAATATAGAACAATTTCGACACTAAAACAATGTTGACCTTTATCCAAGGTTAAAAACAAAAACTTAAACTCTTTTAAGTATAAAACTTCACATCGAAAATGATGTTGTTGGCTTAACATAAATTATAGGCTATCCACCTATTAAAACAAAATTTTAATAAGCCATATAGACTTAACAATATGGCCTTTAAATTCCAACGCCAACACTAAGAGTCACGACAACCATGCCGCTCGGCATCATTGCCAGAATAATGCAATATAAACTTCACTGACCATGCTGAATAGCTGCAATAAGACTAGCGGCATCCTTATAAACATTATACGTAGCTCACTTCGGCTATCATGCTGTCAAACATATAAGATTTAAAAATAGGTGGCGTCATTTAAAAACAAAGGTAAATACATGCGGCATTGAAATGCGACAATGACATATGGTAATAAGAGAAGCTGCGTCAATGATCGTGGTGTTAAGTTTTAAACACTTAGTGAACTACAAGAATACGATGATGCCAATGATGGATTGCTATCAATATCCACCTCGACATGGATGGATTCACTTCATAACTACTTAAGTACTTATTGTTATCCCGCTTTTTGGCAAAGCCGTGATACCAAAAGATCAGTCGAAAACCAAAGACAGTTCATCTCAAAGATTGATTGTACTTTGCTTTACCATGGATATCGATGGATTTTGTCCGAGCCCGGATCAGGCTACAATTGATAGGACATGACATGCAAAGTCATGGGAACCAGCGTTCTAAATTTCAGGTTAATCGGAGTTCATATGAACGAGATATGATCGATGCAAGTTAGCCAAAGTATGCTGTTCGAACCCATCAAAAAGTTGAGGAGATGCTCATTTCGAACCCATAGGATTCGTATCCATCTTGTTCGAATCCATCGGTTTGCATATGCTTCGAGTCGATCGAATTCGAACCGATCAGGCATGACATCGGTCAGTTCGAATTGATCGGTTTCGAATCGATCAAATAGGCATCACCTCAGCATGTTCGTATCCATTGAGTTTAGAGCTATTCGAATCCATCAGATTTGTATCCACTAGGTTCGAATCGATGAAGTTCGCATCGGTCAACCCACACCGCTTCGCATCCATCGATGCACCATCAATAAACCTTGGTTCGTATCGAGACACTTGGTCGAATCCATCAGAGAACCTTGGTTCGTGTCCATCAGTTGTTCTCACTTCGTATCCATCCCAAGTACGCTTGTTCGTATCGATCGAATGCACACAACTTCCATCGATACGAAAGACACCACCTCTATCGATATGAAGTGGGCGAACTACGAACCGAAACGAAGTACACGTCATTGGTGGATTCGAGTATTACAATGGTCATCGATACAAACGATGCGAAACTCATGGAGTCGAAGCGGTTAACTCGGAGCAAAAGGCGGATCGATGCGAGATGTGCACGCCACGTCGTCTCGAAGGCACGTGCATCCATCGATTCGAATGGATGGATTCGAAGTAATCGGTTCAAACTAAACAGCCAACCGAAACATATCAACTCGAATCGATCATATCTCCCAAACCACGAGGCCAAATGCAATGAAATTTTCACAGTAGATTCCATACAAGGTAAAGTTTGTTCCTGCCAAGTTT
Organism: Allium cepa; assembly: GCA_030765085.1. Classification (NCBI taxonomy): domain Eukaryota; kingdom Viridiplantae; phylum Streptophyta; class Magnoliopsida; order Asparagales; family Amaryllidaceae; genus Allium; species Allium cepa. The sequence goes on from CM060938.1 coordinate 564,617,563, forward strand.
GAGCTCGATTGGATCATTTTTTGATGGATACGGAATCACTTCGTATCGATCTTAGATCGAGTCAAAACTTGGTGGGGTCGGTTGCGTGGGCCCACTCACGTGCCAGAAAAAGTCTCCCGAAGTTTGAGCGAGATCTGGGCCTCCTACAGCTATAAATAGCACCCTGAAGCCTTTAGAAAAAGGGATCTTTGGCCATTCAACGTCCAGACTCTGGCAGATTCAATTCCATACTTCATTATCGCTGTTGTAATCAGATTTGAAAGCTATCATCAATTGTAATCCGCTGTAATCGATTGGAATCATCAAGTTAATCAATAAAGACATAAGCTTCAGAGTGGACATAGGCAAGATTGTCGAACCACTATAAATCCTGTGTTTGTGATTGTTATTTGTGAATTATTGTGATTGTTATTGCTTAGATCTGAGTTCTATATTGATTATTGTTGATTTGTGTTCATAAACGGGTGCTTTCACGATATTGGGTGTTTGTGACCAATTTTGGCGCAAACATTTTGGTGCTTTCACCGAGAAGATGATTCAGGATAAGTTGAATTTGAAGACTTAAGAATTTAGATCTAAGAACCATGACGAGACAAACAAGTAAGAGACCAAGGCCAGAGAGAAGTGAACACCAAGGAAGTCAGGAGGCTTCTTCAGGAGCGAATCAAGCATCGATCTTCATCACTAGGGACGAGATGGATACAATGATGAAGAAACAAGAGGAATTAATCCATAGTTTATTCCAACAGATAGGGAAACTTGGAGCGCAGAATAAAGAAGCAGATGGAGTTCGAAACGGAGCAGGACCGTCCGGCGTAGCACCTAAACTAGAGGGCACGCACATGGAGAATGTTGATCAAGTCTCGGAGAGAGAGAGAGAGGAGCATCTGCGCAACCTCGGAGTAGCAGATGAGTGAATGCTCAGTCAAGGGGGCAGATCCCAGAGTTCACTCGTGAACTTGGGGGGCAGGTTGAGAATGTGTGTTGGGCGAATTCTCACCCAGAAAATCTCGAGACCAAGAAGTGTCATTTTCACCCGGGTTTGCAACCTCCATTCCATCAGCTCCTATCGGCGATTCGAAAGAACAAGTTCCATTCGGCAGTGAGGGCTCATTCGGCATACAGGTTCATCCGGCTATGCAAGGATATGGGCTCATTCGGCACTCCAAGTTAAGGTCCATCCGGCGTGATAGCATTGGGTATTCCCCCTCATCGCCCTACCACCAAACTTGTTTGGTGCCGGACCAAACACCACCGGACCCAACACCACCGGACCAAACACCGCCGAACCAACTCCCAAGGCCATCACCGAATCAAACGAGCACCGAACCACCTCATTACCACCGGTCCATACATACCACCGGTCCATACCTACCACCGAATGGAGCTCCGCCGAACCAGATGATTGCCAGTCCAGATTGCTTCAGCCCGGGCCCACCAGTAGTTATATACTTCCAAGATCCCTGCCCCCTACCTCATTCTATAAATAGAGGGGCAGGGGTACAACAATGGCAGACAAGTTTGAGAGCTCAAGCAAGGAAGGAACTTTCAAACTACTTTCATATACTTATATACGAAGCATTGTACTTGTAATCCGAAAGAAAGAAGATAATAACATATAAAGTGGACGTAGGCATATTCCGGCCGAACCACTATAAATCTGCGTGTCTTTTACATTTTAGCCCCTACTTTTATCATATTTACATAACTCTTCTAAACCATTGAAAATCACATATAATCAACTAAATAATACGACTTGGAGGTGTTTGTCCATTTTTTGTGCAAACATTTTTGGTGCTTTCACTGAGAATAGAACTCAGGCTTCATCTTCTCCCACTCAACCTTCTTCCTAACAACATCGCTCGTTGCTTAGAAATCATGCCTTCCAAACAGAGAAGGGATGTTAACAAAGGAAAGAACATCGCAACTAGCAGCCTTCCAGATCCAGCAATCGCAGATCAGCCCACTTCAACAGCAGTACCAGATGAAAATCAGGAAAATCCAACTGGTCCCGCAACGGAACAACCAATCACTAGGGCAGATCTGGACAGGGTTGTGGCTGAAGTAACTAACCGCTTCACATCCCAACAAGAAGCTTTGGTGGACCAACTCATGTCACGCTTAAGGGATGCTGAAGAGTCCAACCACAACACTGAATCATGGGGTGAGTCCCAATCCGGAGGATCTCGGAGGCAACAAAGGTCTTCCCTCTTCGAAGAAGCTATCAACAGGAACAACAATGATAGGGGCCGCGCCCGGACTCAGCCCGAATTCCGACTCGAGGAAGCCCTTGGAACCGAACCCAGCGGGGGAGGCACCAGGCGAGGGTCGGATGTAGCTGAGCCAGTCATGCCACCTAATCATAGAAACCTCGCTGAACGGAGCCGAGCTAGAACCCAGCCCGAAGTTGACCCCATGGATGTGCTCGAAACAGAACCCCACAGGGGAAGATCAAGGCAGGGGGCAAATGTAGCTGGTCCTAACATGCATCCGAGCAGCCAAAGACAACCACTGGATAATGCTAGAAGTGATAGACTGTACCATCCCTACAGGTCATCTGGACGAGATAGATCCTGCAGGGAAGAACCAAGCTCATTTTTGTCCGCTTCAAGTTCTGACGAACGAATGGCACGATTATTCAGAGAATGTGTCCAACGGGAGCAAAGGGACCGGGGAATAGGCGCTAGGGTCACCAGTCCCTTTACCCGAAATATCGAAACTGCCATCACTCCCCGGGAATGGAAAATGCCAACCATGGAACCTTACAAAGGAACTTCCGACCCCATCGTACACTTGCAGAGATACACCCAGCATATGCTCATGAGTGGAGCAACAGAAGGAGTGTTATGTAAATGCTTTCCGCTATTCCTAGCTGATCTAGCTACCTCCTGGTTCTGCCATCTACCCCAAGGATCCATCAGCTCATGGGAGATGTTGAAAGAAAGGTTTATTAGCCAGTTCCGCATCCATGTGGAACAACCCAAGGATGCTTATTCTCTATCCAATGTCAAACAGAAAACCGGAGAGACACTGCAACAATATCTAACGCGGTTCAACGCCGCAGCGGCAGCAGTTCAAGATGCCGATGAAAAACTCACTCTAATGGCCCTCTGTAGTGGTGTACATCCAGACACCAAGTTTGCCAGAAGATTAACTAAGGAAAAACCAGCTACCTTGCCTGATTTCTTCCATGAAGCTGGAAAGTATATGAGACTTGAAGACGCTGCTACAGAGAGGCAATCAGGACAACAAGGTAAGACAGTTCAGGACAAGGTTCCCACTGCAGCTAAGGACGCTCGAAGAAATGAGTCTAGAGACAATGCTGGGGGCAGAAAGGTCGAAAAGCGCCAATATCGACCAGGACCGAGATTTGACTCCTACACTTCTTTGAACGACACAATCGAAAATATCTTCCTAGACACTCAGGGCGAACTAGGATACAAGCGCCCCCCGCACAAGAAAGAATCAGATAACGCACTCAAGTCCGGAAAGTTCTGTCGCTTTCACGAATCCCACGGACATGACACCAATGAATGCCACAATCTTCGGGACTTGATCGAAGAACACATTAGAAGAAGAAGACTGGAACGCTATGTGAAGGGTCAGAACAGGACTCCAACTCCAGCCAATGAGAACTCAAAGCAACCCCTCCCAGAGGTAGGCGGAGGGAATCGCAACAATCACAACACCAGTGGCTCTACTCAAGAGAAGATAGTGGTCCTTACCATCTCAGGAGGACCACACATCGCCGACAGAAGTTGGGCAGAGATGGAAAGGTACGGCAAGTCGCTTAGAAATGCAGAAGGCTATGTTAACTCCATCACGGAAGAACGCCACCCGAAACGAAAAGAGAACGACGACATCATATTCAGTAGGCGTGATTTGGAAGGAAGACAGTACCCACATATGGATCCTATGGTCATCTCTGCCTGGTTCGGTCCAGCTAAAGTTTTTCAGATTCTAATAGACACAGGAAGCTCCGTAAATATCCTATTCAAACATGCTTTCGACAAAATAAAGTTATCAATGAAGGATGTATCCCCCTGTGACAAACCACTGCACGGTTTCACTGGAGATGCAAAAATGCCCCTCGGGCAACTTGACCTCTTCGTCGAAATAGGAAGTCATCCCCGCTCCGTTGTGCGAAAACAAACGTTCGTACTAATAGAAAACCACTCGGCTTACAACGCCTTCTTGGGAAGACCAGCCTTGTCTGACTTCCAGATTGTATTAGCCCCCTGGTGCCTAAAAATGAAATTTCCAACAGACAACGGAGTAGGAGAAGTAGAAGGGGATCAAGATGCTGCCCGAGACTGCTACGTAACTGAACTTCGCAATAACCGCAGAAAGAATAAAGGAAAAGATGCAGAGACTACTCTCTGCATGAAAAGCTTGGAGGCATAGCAACTAAAGAAAGCCCCTCCTCTTCGATACACAAGCGATCCCTTCAATGAACTAGACCCCAGGGATAAAGAGGAGGAGGCTACCGCCGAGCCTGCAGAGGCTATGGAATTCGTATCTGTAGACAAGCACGATTCAAGTAAACTATTAAAAGTCGGATCTCAGCTAAAAACGGAGTTGAAAGATCAACTCATTGACTTTCTCCGCCACAACTTAGATGTATTTGCGTGGACCCATGCCGATATGACAGGAATCTCCCCCGACATAGCATGCCACATGCTGAACATCGATCCCACCAAGGTACCAGTAAAGAAGAAAAAGAGGAGCATGGGGGCAGAGCGATCGGCAGCCCTTGATGAGGAAGTAAAGAATCTACTTGCTAATGGCTTCATACGGGAAGCCATCTACCCAGAATGGATCGCTAACCCAGTGCTAGTAAAAAAGGCCAATGGAAAGTGGCGAACATGTATTGACTTCTCCAATCTGAATGACGCTTGCCCAAAAGATTGCTTCCCACTTCCCCGAATTGACCAACTTGTGGACAGCACAGCCGGACACGAACTCCTATCTTTTATGGATGCATACTCCGGATATAACCAGATTCCCATGCACGCTCCTGATCAAGACCATACTAGCTTCATCACCGACCGCGGACTATATTGTTACAAAGTCATGCCTTTTGGACTCAAAAATGCTGGAGCTACCTATCAGCGCCTCGTCAACAAGATGTTCGCGGAACTAATAGGACGAACTATGGAAGTGTATGTGGATGACATGTTGGTAAAGTCCAGGAAAGCCGACGACCATGTAAGCCACCTGGGCGAGATGTTTCAAGTACTTCGCCGATATGGAATGAAGCTGAATCCTCTAAAGTGCTCCTTCGGAGTATCTTTGGGAAAATTTTTAGGATTTATCGTCCACGCCAGAGAAATCGAAGCAAACCCTGAACAAATCCGGGCTCTAAAAGAAATAAGGATATCCTCCACTCGAAAAGAAATGCAGAGCCTAAACGGAAAGGTGGCCGCCCTAAGCAGATTCATTTCCAAGGCAACTGACAAGTGTGTCCCTTTCTTCGAAGCTCTCAAGAAAGACAAAGGGAGATTCGAGTGGACCGATGAATGCTTAAAAGCCTTCCTCAACCTAATCGAACACCTTCAGAGACCACCAGTACTCTCAACTCCAAATGAGGGTGAAGTGTTATACCTATACCTCGCTGTATCATCTCATGCTCTAAGCGCCGCCTTGGTAAGAGAAGAAGACCGCACACAACGCCCGGTTTACTTTGTAAGTAAGAGATTTACAGGGGCAGAGGCCAGATATCCTAAACTAGGGAAATTAGCATATTGTTTATTGATCGCGTCACGAAAACTGCGACACTACTTCCAGTCTCACTCCATCAGGGTTCTAACCGATCAACCGCTAAGACAAGTGCTCCATCGCCCTGACACTTCTGGGCGACTCCTCAAATGGTGCATCGAACTAAGTCAGTATGATATCACCTACCATCCTCGCACCGCTATTAAAGGACAAGCCATGGCCGATTTCATTGCCGAATTCACTACCAACGAAGGCGAGGAACAATCCGAAGTAGCAAAAAACATCAAGTGGAACCTCTTTGTAGATGGAGCATCGAACGAACAAGGCTCGGGGGCAGGACTTGTGATCATCACCCCCAGGGGAAGAAAGTTGTACTATGCACTAAGGTTGGAGTTCACGGCCACTAACAACGATGCTGAATATGAAGCAGTAATAGCGGGATTGGAGCTTGCCCTGGAAATTGGAATCAATTCCTTATGTCTTCATAGTGATTCTCAGCTTATCGTAAACCAGGTACTAGGAGAATTCCAGACTCGAGGAGAACGACTCACAGCATACCTAAAGAAAACCAAACTGCTGCTCGATCAATTGGACCACTATCTAATCAAACATATTCCTCGAGAAGAGAACCAAGAGGCAGATGAACTTGCAAAGCAAGCTAGTATGAAGAATAGCACCATTTTCGGAACACTAGCCATCTCAAGGCAGCTAGCCCGAAGTTTCAAACCCGTAAATCTGGTAACTGCAATCGAAGAAGGAACCTGGATGACTCCCATCCGGAAATATTTGCAAGATGGCACACTGCCCGACAGGCGTGACGAAGCCAAGAGGATCTTGAGGAAAGTTCCCCACTACACGATACAAGAAGGCATCCTCTATCGGCGTGGCTTCTCTGGCCCCTTATTGAGATGCGTCGCTGGAAGGGAAGCCAAGGAGATCTTATCAAACATCCATCAGGGAGGATGCGGAGATCACACTGGGGGGCAGACTTTGGTAAGGAAGATACTCCGATATGGATATTACTGGCCCACACTAAACAAAGACGCTCTAGACTTCGTCAAGAAATGCGACAGATGTCAGAAATTTGCCAAGATTCCTCGACTGCCCACAAATGAAATTACTCAAATGACCAGCCCTTGGCCCTTTGCTGTATGGGGAATTGACTTAATTGGCGAGCTGCCAACGGGCCGAGGCGGAGCCAAATATGCTGTAGTGGCAGTCGATTATTTCACCAAATGGGTGGAAGCAGAACCTCTAAATAAAATATCTTCAATAAAAGTTATAAACTTCTTGATCAAAAATATTCTGTGCAGGTACGGAGTCCCACTCAAGATCATATCAGACAACGGACTCCAGTTTGACAGCGAAGAATTTGCCGACTGGTGCCAAGAGCATGGAATTCATAAAAGCTTCTCATCAGTAGCTTATCCTCAGGCAAACGGACAAGTTGAAGCTGTCAACAAAATTCTCAAAACCCTAATCAAGAAGAAACTTGAAAAGTCAAAAGGCGCTTGGGTGGACGAACTTCCTACGGCACTATGGGCATACCGCACGTCTTTCAGAACATCAACGGGACATACTCCTTTCTCCATGGCATATGGATCGGAGGCAATGCTCCCAGTTGAGACTATTGTGCCTTCCCACCGTAGGATCCACTACAACCCAGAAGAAAACGAAGAACTCCTCCTCATGTCTTTGGATCTGATTGAGGAAAGGAGAAACGATGCAGCACTTAAAGCAGCAGCTCACAAACAGAGGGTGGCAGCGCTATACAATTCCAAAGTCAAGCATCGCAGCTTACAAGAAGGAGATCTTGTCCTCAGGCGAATCTTTCCGCGCCCCGGGGCACTAGACCCCATCTGGGACGGACCGTATGTAATTCATAAAGATCTCCACAACGGAGCTTATATTTTGTCAACAGTGGACGGAGAGGTGTTCCAGAGGGCATGGAACATCCGACACCTCCGTCGATACTTTTCTTAACTTGTACTGCCCATATGAAGTGAATTAACAAAGAGAATCAGTGGACGTAGGCACTTTCGTGCCGAACCACTTTAAAAAATCTTGTCTCTTTTTAGCTTGTTCCTTTATGTCTTGGCTACTTGTTAAGTTTTATCCCTTTCTGTTGAACAAAATCCTATGGCATCTCCACTCAAGACGCACCGCGGCCTCATCTGGACTAGGCCTAACAGGTACGCTACGATTCTATGCACTCGCCAATGAGACACTTTTGCTCCAGCATCCCTCTGCTGCGGGTTAACTCATTGCGCGCCTGCCCTCAAAGCCAACTGTAATGAGCCGATTATAAGTCATCATAAAGGCCGACTATAGCCGATGGCAGCTCATTACGGCGTTCGGCTCGCCGGCAACTGTGAACCTACTTTAAGCCCCAACATAAGGTGTGGCCAGCCAGGGGTAGTTCACGGCCAACGGCACCCACGCTAGCCGGCCACGGTAAATCGAATAATACCCACGATTGCGGACCATAATGGTTCGGGTAGTTACCGTGCGCGATCTCGGCTCCGATGTGTCTTAAGTGCGGCTGTGGTAAAAAAGAAAACTCCCCGCGGAGGCGTAAGATGGGTGACAAATGTCTCCAAGACCCACAGCTAGGGAAAGTGACTACAAAACCCGTTTGCCACGAACTTAAGCACATCGACGGCCTTCCGTGACTGGAAGTTTTACTTTTACTATATTTCCATTTCATTTAAGTACTTTTCTCCTATCCTGTATAACAAACTCTAAAGTACAGGAAACCAAATAGGAAGCATTCGCTCATGAGAAACTAAGTCTGCATACTGGGTGGCAGGGTACTCAGCTATATCCGTGAACAGTTACATAAGACACTCTAAGCTACCGCCTGCGAATGAAACATAAAGGGCGGTACTCTCTTTTCTTGTACATAAATACGTAACTATAGCTTGTTCGTACAATAACATTGCAACACATGAAATTATATTTCTAGCAAAAAACTAAGCATCAAACACAACTAGAATCACAGGCATATACATAGTTATATTTCTCACGCAGCACATCAAGATGACAACAACATTTAAACATAACAACATCAGCTTATATTATAAAATCACACGAAGTTATTCTTTGCAAATAATATTATTATAGTTACATGTCAATAACTAACGTAAACAGTGATAAAAAGAAATAAAAAGGTGGCAGCCGCGTCCACACTCCATCACCAACTTCCCCAGTCTACTTAGCCGCAGGATCAGAGCCCCCAGCATGTGGATCAGGAGTCCCACCTGTCCAGTTCAGAAGAGGAATTCATTAAATGAACAATCAAGTTATGAAAACACGGAAAGGAAAGAAAGGGAAAAGAATAACTCACCAGCATCCGCCGCTTGATCCTCATCATCCAACTGCACGCCCGCTTCCTCTGCAGCAAGCAGCCGCATCCCCTCCTTCACCGCCGCTTGCTCCTCCTTCGAGAACTGGGCAGTAACCGCATCCAAATTGAAAGCCTCTCCGCCTTCCTTACCCGCGTTCACCCTGGCCTCCTCTAAAGCCTGGAGATACACCTTGGCCATCACCCGAGGGTAATCGTCCATCCAAGACAAGCCGCCCTCCTTCCAAGTGTGGAAGTACATGTCCTGCAGCATCTCATCCATCATCCCCTCATTCTCCTCAAACTCCCTCACCCGGGCCTCGGAAGCTTGCAACTTGGCGACGGCAATGTCCCTCTCTGATTGGTATCTCAAGCAGTCAGCCTGGAGAGACCTCCTCATTTCCTCCTCCTTTAACTTGAGGGACCTCCTCATCTCCTCCATCTCCTCCTTCAACTCGGCCTGAGCCATCTCCGCAGCCTCGAGCCTCCCAGACAACTCCTCTACCCGCTCAAGATCCGCATTTCGAACCTCGTCCACCGTCGTAATGGCCATGTTAATACGTTCCCTGCAGGCGACCTCCATCTTCCGTAATTCCGCCCTACTGGCCTTCTCCATCGTCTCTTTCAGCCGCTTGGAGGCTTCCTCATGCTGAGAAATCTGGATGGCTTGATCGGCGAGCTGCTTGGCCTGATCGGCAACTTTTAACCTCAACCGAATATTAGCACTCCCGATCTCTTCCCCGGCCTTGGCCAATCTAGCATGATGCTCCATTAACTTCTTGGTCTCTGCGGCCACCCGATCGATGTTAGCCTTGGCTTCGTCCCCCATGGTGACTACCCGTGTAGTAAGTAAATCAAGATCTAAAGACTTGGCCTCGTCCAGCACTCTTACCATGGGGTTGCGGGGAAGGAGGTGCTCGCCCGTGGCCTCATCAAATGAGATATCCTGAAAGTTCGGATCTAAATCAGGATGACCGGCAAAAGGGTCACGAGGCACGGGGCGAGGCACATCAGGACGCCTTATACGAATAACAGTTGGGCTCTTGAAAGGAGGATGAGGGGGGCCGGATTCCGTGCTCTCCTCCGTAGTATCACGAGGAGGCTGAGTAGGAAGCTGCGAACCAGGGGAAGACTCAAATAAGGAACGGCTCCGCTTCTTTTTCCGAATGCCCTCTTCAATGACCCTAAGAAGAGGGCGATAACTGACTACATCCCCAGTGCGACCAGTAGAGGGTTTCGCAGAAGCTCTCCTCGACTTAAACTGCTCAAGGCGGTGTCGAACGTCCGACGTTTTAACCACCTGGCCTGCCCCTGGAATAAAGAACAAGTGTTACGAACATACAATAATCCACAGTTCAAAAAATGTGTTAAGTTAAAAGGAAAGAAAAGTGAGAAGACACATCTATTATACAAACCCGGCGGAGGAGTGGGATACTGCAATAAGTCCTGAATCTCATTCCAGGACGGAAGTGAACCGTAAAAATTTCTAAGTCCCTATCGAAAATGGAATCGGCAGAGGACAAAAGTTCACCTTGCATCGCCGGAATCGCCCTAGCTGTGGAACCCTTAGAGGATGGGTCAGTGCCAGCCACAGCTTTGCCGGTTTCCTTTGCCTTCTCCGTTTCCGACTCTCCCTCCGACTCCCCGAAGGCCCGACGGAGAGCCTCATCCAGTTCAAGGTCTTGCTCAGAGGTTAGGGCACCGACGCCACTACCACCTTGACCGTCGCCATCTCCTCCACCCTCCGACCCTTCTCCAACCTCGCCTCCTTCTTCCTCTTCTACACCTTCCTCCTCCGGGACAGTCGGAAAAGTACTTGGAGAAGGGCCATCAGACTTCTTCAGTTTCTTCCCCCCGACAACGGGACGCTCTGCAAAAGGCTCCCTCTTACCGCTCTTCACCATAGCCCCCTCCTTAGCTTTAGCAGCCTTCTCCTCAGCCGTGTCTCTTTGCTTAACCACGGACTGGTGCGGTAAGATCAAATTATACTCCAAGAGGGTTGCGTTCCTGATCAAGAAGGAGGCCGACCGGTCCCGTGCCGGAATAGCCTTTAGTTCAGCAGCCATTCGCACCAAGGAATCATCCTCCACGACTGCAATACCACCTGTCGCTAGCCAGAAATAGAAGCATGTCAGAAAAAACACTACAGTCAAAACATGGAAAATATAAATGAAATCCATCTTACAGCCGGAAGTGAAAAGGCGGAAAGAAACAGCATCGTCCTTGATGAAGAACCACTCTTTCTTGAACATGATAAACTTGGAATATAAGTCCAGGACTGGTTTGAAGGGCACGGCCGCTTCCAGACTAATATACGGAGACCCCTTCTTATAGCCTCTCAGGTTGTACAAGTATCGAATTTCCCGGTTAGAAGGAGGACGCCCGTACCTCCTCTGGAAGATAACAAAGAGGCTCACCAGGATGGCATAAGAGTTAGGCTGAAGTTGGAAAGGAGCCACCTTCAAATATGTGGTGAAACTTACTATCCAAGCGTTGATAGGAGGGATAGCACCGCACATACAATGGTATCTGCTATAAGCAAAATAGCCTTCGGGAGGATTATATGGCATCACTCCATCTCCCGGCAGCAGCATAAGAGCCCTGTCTATCCCGAAGGAACGGGATATGACGTCAAGTTGCTCCTCCTTTAGGGAGCTAGGAAAGCAATCAGGGGGGGAGATCAGAAGTTCCTGTGGACCATATCCATCCACTAATGACCTCGGAACAGGTCGATGTTGCCCGGATCCTGGTTAGGCTGGGGGCACAGAAGAAGGCTCTCCCCATCCTTGGATTTCCGTCTGTCTGATCGTGTTTCTGCCTTACGAGTCATTTATCTGCATGCACAAAAGTGAAAAACATGACGTTAGAACGAAAGTATAAGCAAGCAAGCATACATAAGTCCAGAATACGAGGTTCATTCGGCACTGGGGTCCTAAGTCCATTCGGTAGTACAAGTCTTAAGTTCATTCGGTGGTACATGTCCAAGTTCATTTGGCACTGGGGTCCTAAGTCCATTCGGTAGTACAAGTCTTAAGTTCATTCGGTGGTACATGTCCAAGTTCATTCGGCACTGGGGTCCTAAGTCCATTCGGTAGTACAAGTCTTAAGTTCATTCGGTGGTACATGTCCATGTTCATTCGGCACTAAGGCCTTAAGCTCATTCGGCCTTTGAGATCTTACGTGTGCATTCGACATTCTGAACCATTCGGTAATAAGAGGCATTCGGCAATAGGGTACATACCTGATTCGGTAGAAGATTGATTCGGTAGAAGATTGGTTCGGCAGAAGATTGGTTCGGCAGAAGACTTGGTTCGGTAAGGAAAAACCAAAGGGGGGTGTAGCCTCTATATATAGGCGAGCTCAGGACCGCCGAACCAGCTGGTTCGGCCCACCGAATAGAAACACCGGACCAATACCAAACATACCGAACCAAACGAATACCGAATGAACCCATCCATGCCGGACCAACCAAAGTACCGAATAAAGCTATCTCCACCAGCGAAAACCAAGAACAGGGGGCACGCAGGCTCCTCACTCAGATAAGTACCGAACTCCAGAACTAACCAATAAAATCAGGATTATGATGACGATGAATAAGTCGTAAAACTCTCACTAGCATGGATTAATCGTTTACACGTGTACGCGACCACGAATGGTCCATAGGCACGCTCTGAATAGTTATTAACCTTAACGTCGTGGGAATTTACACTTTGACACGCCTTTTTAAACTCATGGGTGAAACGGATATTTGACTCTGATAATTATGAAATGGCTAAGCTGCTTACACATGTACGGGGTCGCGAACGACCCCTAGGCATGCTCTGAGCTGGCGATAAACCATCTTGACAAACGATCCAGGGACCCACTCTGACATAAACCTGGCATCGCTGATGCTAAGCCCCCTCGGGGCTCACTCTTTCATCCCGAACGGCACAGTTCACTTCATCTCAAACATTTCGATCATGAACGATCGTTATTTGGAATCACGCTAAAACTGTAATTTCCTTTGCAGGACATCAACAGAATACGGACGCCCAACCCCTGGCGTTACAAAGCTAGTCTTACTACCACAGGGAAAACAAAGCGCGACACATGCAAGCACGTGCCCCACTTTGGGGGGCAAATGTTGGGCGAATTCTCACCCAGAAAATCTCGAGACCAAGAAGTGTCATTTTCACCCGGGTTTGCAACCTCCATTCCATCAGCTCCTATCGGCGATTCGAAAGAACAAGTTCCATTCGGCAGTGAGGGCTCATTCGGCATACAGGTTCATCCGGCTATGCAAGGATATGGGCTCATTCGGCACTCCAAGTTAAGGTCCATCCGGCGTGATAGCATTCGGTATTCCCCCTCATCGCCCTACCACCAAACTTGTTTGGTGCCGGACCAAACACCACCGGACCCAACACCACCGGACCAAACACCGCCGAACCAACTCCCAAGGCCATCACCGAATCAAACGAGCACCGAACCACCTCATTACCACCGGTCCATACATACCACCGGTCCATACCTACCACCGAATGGAGCTCCGCCGAACCAGATGATTGCCAGTCCAGATTGCTTCAGCCCGGGCCCACCAGCAGTTATATACTTCCAAGATCCCTGCCCCCTACCTCATTCTATAAATAGAGGGGCAGGGGTACAACAATGGCAGACAAGTTTGAGAGCTCAAGCAAGGAAGGAACTTTCAAACTACTTTCATATACTTATATACGAAGCATTGTACTTGTAATCCGAAAGAAAGAAGATAATAACATATAAAGTGGACGTAGGCATATTCCGGCCGAACCACTATAAATCTGCGTGTCTTTTACATTTTAGCCCCTACTTTTATCATATTTACATAACTCTTCTAAACCATTGAAAATCACATATAATCAACTAAATAATACGAATTGAAGGTGTTTGTCCATTTTTTGTGCAAACAATGTGGAACGAAAATTGCGTCACGGAGACCATGACAGATTGGCTGAGATGGTTAGAAGAGCTATGAGAGGCAGTTTGGTAAACAAAGATTTGGAGGATGTTAATAGGAGTCCTTTTACTCCAGCAATCAGACGAGCTAGGAACCCACCGGATTTCAAGTTACCATCGTTGGACATGTATAACGGGAGAACGGACCCCACGGTTCATCTGACGAAGTATATGAGGCATATGGAAGTGCCGGGGGCATCAGAGGAGGTTATGGACTGGTGCTTTCCATTGTACTTGACGGATATTGCAGCGTTATAGTTTAGACAACTAGAGAGTGGATTTATCGTAACATGGAATGATTTAACTAAGAGATTCATGAGGCAATTCAGGGTTCACATTACAAGACCCAAGAATGTGATGACTTTGGCAACCCTAAAGAAGAAAGCCGGAGAGACTTTGAGGAGTTATCTAACGCGATTCAATGCAGCAGCAGCTTCGGTGGATCGAGCAGATCCATCTATGGTGGTGATGGCAGCTGTGTCCGGAGTAGCCGACGGCATAGAGTTCAAAAATTCATTAACTAAGATCCACCTGTGGACCTAGGGGAATTCTACGACGAGGCAGAGAAGTTTTTACGATTAGAGGATGCGAATGCAGAAAGAGAAGAAGGAGAGGGAATAGAAGTTTATGTGCTTAAAGACAAAAAGCCTCTCGAAAAGGACTCAGGCAAGGATAAAGGAAAACGAAAGACTGAGAATGACGAGGACATGTCAAAGCGGCAGCGGAGGGAGCCGCGATTCACCACTTACTCTGAGCTGAATGAGAGTTTGGAACGAATTTATCAGGATACCAAAGAGCATGTTCCTTATCGTAGACCGATGCGAAGGGATCCGACTTCTGACGAAAGGAAATCAGATAAGTTTTGTGTATTTCATGAATTGAACGGTCATAACACTAATGATTGTGGGCATCTGAAGGACGATGTGGAAGGGAATATCAGGAACTGTATGCTTCTTCAGTATGTGAGGAGGCGAACCCCAACAGTGGAGCCAGAACGACCACCGCCTACATCAGCTAGAGGCGACCCTGAATCGGGGCGCCGTTTGATTATCCATTGATCGATTGGAATGATGATGAACAAGTTGTAAACCTCTTACTAACACAGTTAAATCATTTACACATGTAAGCGATCGCGCATGATCCATAGGCATGCTCTGAGTGACTACTAACTGCGTCATAGCAAGAGTTTACGCTTTGACATCTTCATCTCGCTTTTTGCTTTGATTTTGATTTGAACATTTCGACTCTGCTTGTTTGGACATTTTTGTTGTGAGATTCGTATAATTATTGCTTTAATATTTACAATTCTATGAAACAGTTTATTTGCATGCCCGTTGGATCGCGAACGGTCAACGAGCACCTCTTGCATGGCAATGAACTGCCAAAGTCCTTGATTCGGAAACTCCCCCAAACATTAAATCCGACAAACGATCCAGGGACCTACTCGAACGTGAGCCCGACACTGATAATATTAAGTCCCCCCCGGCACACTCATTCACCTCGAACGATACCCGACCTCGAACGGTCACAATTCGCTTCGAACGACACCCGGCCTCGAACGGTCACAACTCGTCTCGAACGGCACAATTCACCTCGAACGGCACCCGACCTCGAACAGTCACAACACGCCCCGAACGGCACAACTCGCCTCACCTCAAATGGCTCGATCATGAACGGTCGTCATTTGAGGTCCGCCACTTGACCACACACGGTCGCACTTCACCTCAAATGGCTCGATCCCAAACGATCGTCATTTGAAGTTAGGCGCTTGACCATGAACAGTCGCATTTCATCTCAAATTTATCGATCCCGAACGATCGTCATTTGAGGTCATATAAACTGTAAATTCCTTTGCAGGACATCAACAGGATATGAACGTCCAGCTCATGGCATTACAAAACACGCCTTCCTACTGCAAGGCATATTTTGGGGGCAAATGTTATCCCGCTTTTTGGCAAAGCCGTGATACCAAAAGATCGGTCGAAAACCAAAGACAGTTCATCTCAAAGATTGATTGTACTTTGCTTTACCATGGATAACGATGAATTTTGTCCGAGCCCGGATCAGGCTACAATTGATAGGACATGACAGGAAAAGTCATGGGAACCAGCGTTCCAAATTTCAGGTTAATCGGAGTTCGTATGAACGAGATATGATCGATGCAAGTTAGCCAAAGTATTTTATTCGAACCCATCAAAAAGTTGAGGAGATGCTCATTTCGAACCCATAGGATTCGTATCCATCTTGTTCGAATCCATCGGTTTGCATATGCTTCGAGTCGATCGAGTTCGAACCGATCAAGCATGATATCGGTCAGTTCGAATCGATCGGTTTTGAATCGATCAAATAGGCATCACCTCAGCATGTTCGTATCCATTGAGTTTAGAGCTATTCGAATCCATCAGATTCGTATCCACCATGTTCGAATCGATGAAGTTCGCATCGGTCAACCCACACCGCTTCGCATCCATCGATGCACCATCCATAAACTTTGGTTCGTATCGAGACACTTGGTCGAATCCATTAGAGAACCTTGGTTCGTGTCCATCAGTTGTTCTCACTTCGTATCCATCCCAAGTACGCTTGTTCGTATCGATCGAATGCAGACAACTTCCATCGATACGAAAGACACCACCTCTATCGATACAAAGTGGGCGAACTACGAACCGAAACGAAGTACACGTCATTGGTGGATTCGAGCAATACAACGGTCATCGATACAAACGAGGCGAAACTCATGGAGTCGAAGTGGTCAACTCGGAGCAAAAGGCGGATCGATGAGAGATGTGCGCGCCACGTCGTCTCGAAGGCACATGCATCCATCAATTCGAATGGATGGATTCAAAGTAATCGGTTCGAACTAAACAGCCAACCGAAACATATCAACTCGAATCGATCATATCTCCCAAACCACGAGGCCAAATGCAATAAAATTTTCACAGTAGCTTCCATACAAGGTAAAGTTTGTTCCTGCCAAGTTTGAGCTCGATTGGATCATTTTTTGATGGATACGGAATCACTTCGTATCGATCTCAGATCGAGTCGAAACTTAGTGGGGTCGGTCGCGTGGGCCCACTCACGTGCCAGAAAAAGTCTCCCGAAGTTTGAGCGAGATTTGGGCCTCCTACAGCTATAAATAGCACCTTGAAGCCTTCAGAAAAAGGGATCTTTGGCCATTCAACGTCCAGACTCTGTCGGATTCAATTCCATACTTCATTATCGCTGTTGTAATCAGATTTGAAAGCTATCATCAATTGTAATCCACTGTAATCGATTGGAATCATCAAGTTAATCAATAAAGACATAAGCTTCAGAGTGGACGTAGGCAAGATCGCCGAACCACTATAAATCCTGTGTTTGTGATTGTTATTTGTGAATTATTGTGATTGTTATTGCTTAGATCTGAGTTCTATATTGATTGTTGCTGATTTGTGTTCATAAACGGGTGCTTTCACGATATTGGGTGTTTGTGACGAATTTTGGCGCAAACATTTATCATATGCTTCCCTCCTCATCGACGTCGACACTCATAAATGCGACGTTGTATTAGGCTTGGCGACGATAAAAGCGGCAAGACGTTATCGTAAATTTTATGAAAATTGATTTATTACTAATAAAAGCAAATAATTTTCACCAAATCTTAATTTTATTCAATTTCTATTAGATACTACATTACTTTACTGAATTCTTTTCTAAAAATCTGCCGCACATCAGTTTTACATTTCCATAACATTTTCCAACTTAATTAATAACTAACCTTAGCTAATTAATAATTTAAATGCTTTTATATCATATTAAATTCATAATAATTCATAATCACGTAGGAAAAATCCCCCAAAAACCATAGAAATTCGAATTCACTTTGTTCTTCACCATATCAAAATTTCGGGTCAAAAATTGTTATTTAATTATTTTAAATAATTGAGACCCAAATAAACATTATTTCCTCCCTAGGAAATTTGTAAATTATTTATTTAAATTTAGAAATTAAAATTCCATCTCCAAATTAATGTTTTACATCAAATATCCACAAATCAAGTCGATTGGAGACTAAAAACTTAGGTTTTGCCCTTAAAACCCATTCAAACCATTTCATAAAAATCTCAAAAATCATAATACTATCCCAACAATGATTATATTACCATAACTTATCAAAACTATCAACATAGTTCGGATACTACCCATAGTCGAATTCAAGAATAAGAAAATAGAGATGGTTCATATATTACTCACCTTAGATTTAATACTGGAGTTGAGGTTTGCTATTGCTTTAGTTTCCCTTAACCTCTTCCTTGAGTTCCCTTGATTTCGTCCTTTTTCCCTTGTTAATAACTGGCCTTAGCTCGTTTTGTTTGTTATGAAGTGAATAAAAATGAGAATGAAATGAGGGGGAGAGGGTTTATGGATTAAAAGATGGATCTGCCTATTTTACCACTCTCGTATATTCTCTTATATGTCAAGTTTTCAAAACAATCCCATTACTTAATTCATTAAGGCATGACCTGGTTAATAACCAAATCTCATTCTCCTTAACTATTTATATTATTCTATTTAATATATCCAATTAAATATCCGAAATAATGTTTAACTAAAATTAGGGGAGTTACAGGCTCCCCTCCTTAAGGAATTTCGTCCTTGAAATTCAGTAAGGACAACATAACAAGCACATCAAACATGCAAACAATGCTAGTATATCCTACCAGCTATAAAATCAATATACAACAAATATAGAACATGCCATCATAATAGCTCCGAATAAGTATCCCTAATTATGTCCTCTGTTTTCCAAGTACAGTCTTTCTCGTTGTCACTCCACTGGACCTTTAGCAATTTGACCGTCTTATTACTTAACTTCTTCTCACCTCTCGTTATAACACAAACTGTCTGTCTCATAAATGT
The DNA here is from genome assembly GCA_030765085.1 of Allium cepa. Taxonomy (NCBI): domain Eukaryota; kingdom Viridiplantae; phylum Streptophyta; class Magnoliopsida; order Asparagales; family Amaryllidaceae; genus Allium; species Allium cepa. The sequence goes on from CM060938.1 coordinate 564,636,500, forward strand.
TAAATCTGGTTCTACAACTAAATCATCCAATACAGTCGGAGCAATAGTAGTCACTGGATTATGGACATGTTTTCTAAGATGAGAAACATGAAACACACTATGGACTCCTGCCAAACTACTCGGTAACTCTATCCGATATGCGAGTTTCTCGATCCTTTCTATAATAGAGAACGGTCCAACTGAGAACTCTAAATCTTTACACCTTCTATCTGCATAAAATTTCCATCTAGAATGAGCTTCTCTAATCCTAGCCCATAATAACTCAACCTTATATGTAGCTTCTCTCACCATGTCTAGACCAATTACTAATCTGTATCCGGTCTCTAATCAACATGCTGGTGATTTACACAGCCTTCCATACAAAGCTTCGAAAAGCATCATTCCTATATAGTTTGATAGCTATTATTATAGGAAAAACTCAACCAAGTGCAATTGGTCTACCCATAAGCCCCTAAAGTCTAGTACAAAAGGACTCAACGAATCTTCAAGTACCTTATTGACTCTCTCTGTCTGCCCATTCGTCTGTGGGTGATAAGCGGTACCCGTCTTAAACTTGGTACATAATACCTCCTATAGACTCTTTTAGAATTCACTAGTGAACAAAGCATCTCTGTTACTGACTATACTGCTAGGAATCTCATGCAGTCTAACAATGTTCTTCATGTACAACTTGGCTAATATAGGTGTCGTTCTGGTTGACCTAACGGTAATGAAATGTGCACTCTTGGTCAGCCTATCCACTATGACCTAAATACTTTCATTTCCCCTATTTTACCTTGGAAACCCATTAATAAAATCGATGGATATCGAATCCCATTTCAAATTTGGTATATCTAAAGGCTGAAGCAATCCATTCGGCTTCTGATGCTCGGCTTTAACTTGCTGGCAATTCACACATTGCTTCACCCATAAGCCTACATCCCTTTCCATACCTTCCCAAAAGAATATTCTCTTCATTTCCTGATACATCTTGGTTCCCTCAGGAAGTATAATAAACTTTGATCAATGACACTCCTTAAGAACATCCTTTCTTAGGTCACCAACAGCTGGAACACATAACCGTCCTTCTTCCTTAACCATACTCTCTGGTAAAGACTAAAATCTTTCAAATCATTGATTTCGGTTCCACCCTCCAACCTTTTAATCTTTTCGGCTAACAATAGCTCATTTCTCTATTTAGTAGCAATCCCCTCGATAATACTAGTCGAACTTCCAAGCAAGACAACAAGGCAGTACTTTGACTAGAACTAGTATTCAACCTTAACTACATGCTACAAGTTGTCGATGCCTCCAAATCTTTCCGTTCTACCAACATAGCTAACACCACACTCTGATATTTTCTACTAGGTGCATCCGCAAATTTATTTCTTTTCCCCGATGTATACTCAATACCAAAATCATAAGCTGCTAAAAACTCTAGCCACCTCCACTGTCTCATATTCAACACTTTTTGAGAGAATAAATACCTCAAAGACTTGAATTCTGTATATAACTCGAACCTCTCTCCTAAGAGGTAGTGTCTCTATATTTTAAATGCAAAAATCATCATTGCCAACTCCAAGTCATGAGTCGAATATCTAACTTCATGTGGTATGAGATGTCGGGAAGCGTAGGTAATCACTTTACCACTTTGCATCAGCATAACTCCTAATCCAGTTCCACATGCATCCGTATATACCACCAAAACTTGATTCCCATCTAGAACAACAAATACGGGTGCATTGGTCAACAAATGCCTTAACTCAAGTAATGTTTCCTAACATTTATCGAACCAAATAAACTTTATGTTCTTCCTGGTTAGTTTAGTTAGGGGTACTGCTATCCGCGAGAAATCCTTGATGAATCTTCGGTAATAGCCAGCCAATCCAAGAAATTTCCTATGTCAGTCACCGTCTCTGGTCTCTTCCAATTATTTACAGTTTCAATTTTAGCTGGATCCACTGACAATCCATTCTCTGAAACTACGTAACCAAGAAACTTCACCTCTCTTTTGCAAAAATGACACTTTGAAAACTTCGCTCTTAGTTGATGCCGCCTCAATGTTTCAAGCACTATTCTCATATGAATCTTGGATGACATTACTAACCACTCATACAACCATATCTCGTTTGAAATACAGTTAAAGGAATAATGGCCTCCACCATCCTATGTTAATGGAATCCAATCGCCAAACCCAACTGAAAAATACTTTGGCTCCACTCAATTGATCATATATATCATTGATTCTCAACAAAAGATATCGATTCTTTATTGTCTTTTCATTCAACTTATGATAATCGATACATAATCTTAACGACCTGTTCGGTTTCTTCACGAATACCACGGCCGCTCTCCATCTCGGTGGGTATTATCTAATAAAATCTCTCCTTTTAAGTCCACTATCTACACCTTTAACTCCTTCATCTCGGTAGGTATCATCCTACTAGATGGTCTACTTACGGGTTCAAATCCTAGTATAAGGTCTATTTGAAACTCAATAGCTCATTTCGGTGGTAATCCTATGACCGGCTCAATAAACATCTGCAAATTCTTTCACAACTAAAACCCTATTTATTTCATCTTCTACTTCTATGACACCCAATAAAGCACAAACTTCTACTCTAATTATCGACCGAGTATACGATTCGATCACTATTATTATGGTGTCTAATTGATATTTTCCTATCCATGTAAAATATCTTCGCATCATATTTGCTCAACCAATCAATACCCAAAATAATTTCAAAACCCGCAAAATCAAACATATGCAAACTATAGAAAAAAGTATAACCTAGCAACTCAAATTCTAGATGGTCGCATCTCATTCTAAGAGTTGCATACCCTCTTACTGGATTAATTACCCATAAGAAGTGTTGCCCTCCACCATCCTCAGTTGATAGAACCCTGTCGCCAAATCTAATTAGCAAAACACTTTGACCCCACTCAATTGATCAAATAAGTCATCGATTCTCGGTAAAGGATATCTATTCTTTATTGTCTTCTCATTCAGCTTATGATAATCAATACACAACCTCAATGAACCATCCGGTTTCTTCACAAACACCCCGACCGCTCCCCAAGATGAACTGTTTGGCTTAATAAAAAATTCCTTCTAAATCCACCAGCTGCACCTTAACACTTTCAACTCGGTAATGGTCATTCAACTACGTGATCTACTTACGGGTTCAACTGCATGCACAAGATCAATTCTGAACTCAATAGCTATCCTCGGTGGTAATCCTGTAAGTGTTTTAAAAAAATCTACAAATTCTCTTACAACTAAAATCCGACTTAGCTCATCTTCCACCTCCATGGCAGCCAATATAGCACAAACATCTAAACCCGAATTCCCAACTAAGTATATAATTCGATCACTACTATTAGGGTGTCTTAATGATATTTTCCTATCTTGGAAAAATGCTCTAGCATCATATTTGCTCAACCAATTCATACTCAAAATAATCCCAAAGCCCACAATATCAAACACAAACAAACTGCAGGCAGAAGACCTAAAAAATCAAATTCTAGATGGTTACATCTCATCCGAAGAGTTGCATACCCTTCTATTGGATTCATGGCCCTTAAGGAAGTAACAAGGTATGATGGTTCTAAATCTTACTTATCTACCAAACACTGAGAGATAAAAGAATGTGATGCACTAGTATCAAATAATACTCTGACGGGTATGCCATGAATCTAAAGCGTACCTCCCATCAGAGCCTTTCCCTGCTCCTCTAATGTTGGCCTAGAAGATGATGGCTCCAAAGCAAAGACCATTCCTTTTTCTTCCTTGGCTTCTTCTTGACATTACTGCTTATAATTCCCACCTAGTTGCAGTTATAGCACTTCATATACTTCTTGCCCACAACTGTCTTACAATCATCAGATCAACACTCATTCGTATAGTGCCCCTTCTCATCACACTTTTTGAGCTCCATTTCCCTTGAAGAATTTTCTCTTCTTACTTTGAGAACTTTGGGTTTCCACCTATTGATCCTTCCTAAAAGTCGAAAGCATCTCCTAGTTCCTTATAGCCATCTCCACCACAACATTACATGGATCCCTAAGATGTGGCATAGTCACCCTAGCAATCTCTAGCCTCAAACCTCGACTAAACTTCCCATTTCTTTTTATCATAGTATCAATGGTGGCATATCCCGACCTAGATAGCACATCAAACTTAGTAGCATACCCAAATATAAACATTTCTCAATGCACCAAATAAGAGAACTTCCTTAGCAAAGTTGACTTGACTACTTCAGATAAAAAAACTCTTTTCAAATCTCCTACGAAATTTAGCCTAAGTCAATTCCTCTTTTGTTACACCTACGGTCACCTCGTTCCACTATTATAAAGCAGCTTCTTGCAACTGCCTCGATGCCAGCCTCCTCTTTTGCTTGTTATTCGATCATAGGTCAGCAAAGATTCTCTCGAGGTGTAATAGCCAGTTCTCTACTTTAATAGCATTCTCAGTTCCAAGAAAGGCTTCCCTCCAAGGCTAGTATAATCATGGTTCAGCTTAGCATAGTTATTGCCAACCGGTAACATGGAATCAGCTCCTCCCGCATTAGCAGCATTCCCTCCAGCCAAACCAGTAGTAGCTCCAGCTTGGATCATGTTGACAAAAAACTGATACATAGCCCCATATCTACTGGTGGGGTTCCAGCACTCACGTTAGCATTTTCATTTTTATTAGCATTTGCTGGTTAACCCTGGTTCCTTCTGATATTCGGTCGAACATTTCCATTAGTTGTGGTGCTTCCTCCATCTAGCTTCACTCTTTTGTTTCCCGCTATCATAACTTGCTTTCTCGTAATCGGCATATGAGCCTTAATAAGATACATAAGAACAGTCTAAGAGGAATGGAAGAATGCCTACTTATGTATAGCAAATACAAATATGTTACTATAGTGTTATCCCATTCCCTGTTCTTTTTCTATGATTCATTTGGATTATGTTTTCATAAACTTTTAATCTTTTTAATTTTTTTACATAAACCTATGCTATGATACCAGGTGATAACATCCCCCATTTTGAGGTCAGAAACTAAGCGTTTCGGATGCTATAGTCATCCATAGTGTTAATTTTCGATGACAAAATGAGGCTGTGTTAATCATATCAATAATATCAGAAGCACATGAACATGAAAAATTTTCAAACATGTTTTAGTGAAAAACTTTCACATTTCATTTCAAAAATAAAATTTCATATTCGTTACATAATCCAATTCGATCCCACGTTTAGAGAAAATATAATTATTAGAAAATACACTAAGAGCAACATATGAAGATGCCTCCTTGGTTGATCAGAGTCATATACTAGACAGTTATAACTTTTGTCATTACATCCATTTAGACACAAAATAACAAAGCAGAGAGTAACTAAAAGCTCCTATTAATAGCTAGCTTGCATCCTACATTTCTTCAGGAACTTATTCGTGTAACCAAAAAATCTCTACTCTCGACCAAATCAGATGAGTAACCGAGAGTTTAGGGGGAAAACAAAACTTTGGATCCGACAAAAAGGCTGGTCTGAATAATAACCTACCATCTCAAACCAAAATAGATATCTAGTGTGACCACATCACGGAGTGGAACAGGTTTTCCCCTAACTAGTATCTTAACCAATTATGTTAGTCAAAATTTATGCACCTATAACCACAATGGTTATAACATAGCAAAATAAATGTTTGCAGGCATGCAACATGGGTAAGTCGGACTAATCTGACTTCATGTGTTGTACACTCCCTTACCCCACCCAAAATCATATTGTTATCCACATAATTTCAAAGAAAGATTGTTGGATTCAAGGCACTAAAGATATAAGATTGAACCTTTTTTGAAGAAGAGGCTCTTTGATGGAGACTAATAATGCCAAAGACATAAAGGTAGGCCAGTTCAATAGGATTATAGCACCACTTCTCATCGAAACCATATCTCATCAATTCGATGCAGTCAGTCCCGCACATCTTCATGGTCACTCCATATTCACACCACTTGTCATCGCTGTACAAGTCATCAATATCGAATCACTTCAATAAGGAAAAAGGACATTGTCAAATGTACCCAAAGAGACACTAAAGACAACCAACATCATGAGCCATCAATGAAAGTCGAAGAGACCTACAACCATGCTAACGTAATAGAGCCAATACCAAAGGTTTCTCTTTGATCTCCATGTACGTCATCGTTAATGTCGAAGACATGAGATAGGCAATACGTCAATACCACCTCTCATTGACTTTGACGATAAAGGAAAAGAGACAGAGAGAGGACATTGCCTTTCATAACTAGTCGCACAAAGAGGTCAAGTACAAACAAATCCAAAGGTCAATAATCAGTGTCGAAGTGACCTTAGAGTATCTCATTGATACTAAGCACCGCTGCTCGCCAATCACTAGCTCTCTGCTAATCATCATGAAGTACTACACTTTGCAGCTCTTCAAAGATATTGCCCTGCTATTCCATAACGTTCAACATGGTGCTTCGTCAGCATGTTTTACCAACGTATGGGGGACATCGCATATCTTTGCAAAGCGATATTGATGTTGGACACTATCAATATCCACGACGATCTTAATGCTGCTCTGTGATAACACAAAAGGATGTAAAGCGACACCGCTCTTCATCGTTGATCAATATAGCAATTCAATCTTTGTATCGCTTGAAGGATAATGGCATCATGCTTAATAAAGCCATCATTGCCACCATGGATGTTGCCGCTAAGAATGTTGCTGCCAAAGTTATTACCGCACATCTCCAAAGAAATATAGACGAAGACCTTATCAACTCCATCGCCGAAGCTTGACCACATCGAAGACCCTGTTGCTCCACCTCTATAAATATGGACATAGGGGTGCCGTTTTGGGGAACGTATTCTCTCTCCTCATTTCTTACATGTTTCGAATTTGTAATCCTTAAATTAATTGGAGGATCTTGCCAATTGTAATGCTTGAACCTTATATACATAAGTAATAGAATATAAAATCGTTGCATAGCCTATTGATATGATTTAAACTCATAATTTACATACTTGATTGAGCTTGAATTTGGACTTGGGCATTGTCGAACACATTGACTTAAACCTCTTCGAACATATTGGCTTGGATAATACCTTATCTATAACATGTTAACTCGTACTTTTCATGATCCTCGAAATGATAATTTCTTCCATACAAAGAATGGCTATGGACTTGGAACCATGCATTACTTTATCCTATGACTTCGGTAGCATTCAGTATTTCACTTCAACCTTGACTAGCCTCGAAGAGGCTTCTCTTTGATTAATCCATATTTTACATGCTTTTGGGTGTCGACGAATTTATTCTTTAGCATTTTGGCGCTAGAAGGAGGGCTTGAACCTTAGATTCCTTATAACTCTGACCATAAACTAAGTGCATGAGGTTCTTTTATTTCAAGAAAAAAATGGTAAGAGCTAGGAATGGTAACAACGTCCCAAATAAAGAAGCCGCATCGTAAACAACTTTAGAAGACAATATCATCCCAAACTCCAATTTAAAAAGTACGAAAGTTGGACAACCTTCATCTTTGACAAAACTTGCAAACAATGAAATCGAAATTCGGGATATAATATAGCAACTAATAGTCATGCGAGAGCTTCTTGAAGAAGCTCTGTCTCAAGAATCATTTAAGATGATGAAGCTTGTTGAAGAAGGAAACGAAGCACAATTTTCAAATAAAATTTAAGGTACAGAACTAGAAGCATACTCTTCAAGGTTGCAAACAAAAGAAAATAGAAGGATTGTAAATAAATCAAGAAAATCAAGAAAGAGAGGCCCTTGAATAATTGGATAGCTCAATCAAAGAATATTATGGAGACTGCTATGCAAGTGAAACTGACCAAATAACAAAGGACATGCTTATAGAGAAAGAAATCCTTGACCTAAGCCAAGATAATTGCTTTTGAAGAACTCCTTTTTTAGATGAAATATTTGCTGTTGAAATTTCATCTCACCTCGAAATTCATTTACTAAAGTATGGTGGAACCACTGATCTAAACAATCACCTTCTAACTTATGAAAATTGAATTGATTTGTATAATGCATTTGGGACAGTTTGTTGTAAGTTATTCCCCGTAACGTTTCATGGAGCAGCAGCAAAATGGTTCATGTATTACTAGGAAAGAAACATATGTTCTTGGGAACAATTTTTTTAAATTCATGGCACAGTTTTACATATACAAAGACCAAGCTATAGATTTCAGCATGTTGGCTAATATCAAGCAAAAATCAGGGGATTTGCTTGGCGGATACTAAAGAGATTTAATACAGAAGCATTGACAGCAGAAAATGCAATTGATAGGGAAAAACTAAGGGAAATTCACATTAGGCTAACGGAGTAAACTCTTTTTTAGAAAGAACTTCATATTCTAAATGTAAAGATCTATGACACTACTACTTCCAGCTGGGAAAATTTATTTGAATGGACGAGATGTATCATGCGATGAAAAAATCTTAGAAAAATCAAAAAGAGGAAATTTTTATTTTCGAACATCTCAGCAAGAAGCCAAAAGGGAATAAGAGTAAATGGAGAATTCAGAAGGAGATTTTGGAATCCAACTATGTAAATTTGAGCAAACCCCTCTCCTACATTTTTTCCATAGTAAAAATGATGAAAATTTCTCTACTTCCTACAAAATACGAAACCGTCTCGAGCCAAATAAAGGAGGAGATCATTGCGATATCACAAAGTAAATGGACATAAGACTGATGAATGCCAGTCTTGTCAAATCTATAACATGATTAAGTCAGAATCTCTAAAGGAATTCATTAAATTAACTTGAAGGATTTCTCCAAATGAGAAGAATAGCTTAAACACTCAAAATCTAACTTCTCTTACAAGAGAAAAGCAGCTTTACGACTTCAGATTCAGACTTCAGCAAATTATGGAGTCTTATGGCAGTTGCCCACCATGGACTGTCTTTACTCATAAATTTTTCTAATTTGATTTGTACTTGAAATTGATCCTGTATTAACGTAAAATTCAAGTGCCTTTACAGGGTAAAACAAATCCAATTCACCCAAAAGGATCTGAGATCCCTTGTCAAAGCATTCTCTGGTCTCCTTCAAAAGAAAGATAGATCAAATATCTAGGATGAATGGATCTCTATCTCAAAGTTTGAATCAATGCATTACCATCTATCTTCCATCATAGGTTAACCTCTAAGGGGCTCTTAGAAAAAGCACGCTCTAGTCCGTAAAAGTCTATTAGTTCATGAATCATGACTTTTCAGACTTACAAACAAGATATTCCTTTTCGCTAAGCAAAACCCGAGGACGTACATATAAAGGTGGATGAAAATACACCAACCTTATTTTCGAAAAGTAATATTATTTCCAAAAAGGTTTTCTAAACATGTCTTCAAGAAAAATTACTTTCAAAAATCAAGAAGGATTATTTTTAATTACCCTACGGATCGGGAAAAAACCAATGTTTATCTATTTTAAGAAAGATTTATGCAATATTTAAAAATATTATTTAGCGTTAGTAAATACACACTAAATATTTTAGTTGAGCATATCCTAATAAAAGCATTTCAAAGCTTTTCGAAGTTATTGACAAGGAAAAACTTATGCATATTTTCTCAAGAAAGGCGTTCAGAATTATCTAGATTCATCGATAAAAACTCTAGTTAGAACAGCCTATTCTCGATTAAAAGACTATTGGTTCATAGATCATGAACACTCAGCCTCTTATTTGAGATTCATGTTTCTATCATAAGAATGGTTTAAAACCTCTCCTAGAGGAAATACACAGAAAAGACTTCATTATCAAAGGTTTCGAATGTCCCAAAATCTTTTCAAAAAGGAGAACCAATTTAAAGAAATGGTTTCTCAATTAATCAAGAAAATCCTATCTTGAAAGTTCTATTAACCAAAAGGGTTTTTCGCAAATACTTTGTTTGGCCAAAAATTATTTTCACAAAATAAGTTTTTCAAGTAACTTCTTTTTAGCCTTCTCCGAAAGAATCTCCTAAAGGGAGGGACTAAAGGCTCTGACATCCAATCTGGAGCACCTCCTAGAAGGGGGACTATAGCCTTCGATGCTCAATTTGAAGCATCTCCTAGAGGAAGGGACTAAAGCCATTGACGTTCAATCCGAAGCACCTCCTAGAGGGAGGGCTAAGGCCTCCAATGTCAAATTAAAAGCACCTACTAGACGAAGGGTTAAAACTTCTAACGCTCTTTTGGGCACCCCATAGGGAAAGGGACAAAGTACCAATTAGTAATCCTCAACCTGGCCAAAGCCCAAATAGCAATTCATAAAAAAAGACTACAATTAATTAAATGGACGAAGATATCCATGGCTCAAAGCAAAGGCAAAGCCCAAAATGGGGGCACAAACAAGAACGGATGAAGAAGTCCAAAACCCATAGAATGGCTTAGATAGAAAGGCAAAGAGAAAAAGGATTACGGCGTCCCAAAAAGAGACAGACAAAAGATACGAAGGAGCCCAAAATCTAACAGATTAGTAAAGAGAATTAATCAAAGAACAAATCCTCACTAGAAAATAAGAATAGCTTGCTTCAAGGCACAGAATAGAGCAACCTTTAGTAGGCCCAGTATAGACCTAGGAATAAGAAAAACTTCAAAAGAAGATTTATACAATAAATATTAATAAACAAATAGGGCCCATTGAGCAGCCAAACAACTAAATGGAACTACCTGTTGAACGGCTAAATAATCATATAGAACTATCTATTGAACGGTTGAATGGTTGAATAACCGGACAGTTCAACAGACCTACTTGATGAATGGTTGAATAGTTGAACAGAACTACTTGCTAAACAGTTGAACGGCTGAACATAACTACTTGGCTCTAAATATAATTATAATAAATAATAAATACCTTAGCAACTACATATCTCCAAATAAGAAACAATTCTTTAAACAACGGAAACCTTCAAAAAATTAATAGGTCTACAAATTTACGCCAAATAGAACCACGAGACTTTTTCTTTATGATAACTTGAATTTTTAACTAGATGGTTTTCTGATTCTCTTTTGCCTTCGAATGGATTTGTGAGTTTTATATTGTAAAATGGAAGTTCGATGAATTTTTTGTTAAATATTTAATTTTTATGACAAACGAATTCCTAATTTTCTTGTTAATTATGATTGGTTTTCTGGGTTTCTCATTGAATTTCTGGTTTCCTTATGAATTTCTAGACAACTCTTATTATCAGATGAAATCCCGACAAGCTTTTGAATGAGACTTTTGATTGAATTTCTGATTTTTCTAATTATTATTTGGCTTCATGGTTTTCTTATTAGTTTTATTGATGATTTTTGAATTTCCTATTGAACTTTTGGTTTTCTTCCGTAATCATATTGTTACTTGATTTAATTTCTGGCCCTTTATTACTACCAGATTGGGATTTCTGGACTTCTATTATCATTATCAGATATGGATTTCTCGTCTTCCATTATTATCGCCAGATATGGATTCCTGGTTTTCTTTCATATTTACCAGATGGATTTCCGATCTTCTTATTATCAGATGGAATTTTGGATTTCTTATTACCGGACAATTTTCTGACCTTCTTATTGTCGGAGGATATCTAGATTTCTTATTGCCAAAAGATGGAATCTTGGATTTCTTATCATAAGATGAAATACTATATTCCTAACCCTTTTTTATACTATCAAATGGTTTCTTAACTTTTTCTTTAGAATTAGTTCCAGATATCTCCTTTAAATTTTCATTAAATGAATTATTAATATCTTAAATCGTTAATCCATCATTAATGTAAGTCGCAGGTTCGAGGATAAAATTACAATGAAGAGACAAGCAAACTGTGACATGTCATCTTGCTCCAAATCAAAGCTTTGGAAAGCAATGCGACACATTTAAAACAACTTAATATTGAAAGCCGATCTTTGACAATCCAAGAAGAATTAGCTCGAGCGAAAAGACTTTGAAATTAGTATTAGCATTATCAAGGAAATTCTTGCCTATCCCTCTGTTTGTCTACCAAGTGATATTATTTTGAATTAGAATCCTCATTCTTAAGAGAATATAGATAATTTACATGATATCTAAATAATGAAATGTTTAAAGTCCAAGGTAATTTATACAACGAGTCAATGACTGTTGAATAAATAATATAAAGTTCGCAATAGAAACTAAAAATTTTGCGTTGGCTAAAAAGAGCATAAATAAATGCTAAATCTATAATAGGAAAAACAAATCCAAAAGCATGAAATGGAAACATTGGTGGTAATTATTCGATGTTACACTAGTAAAACTATGTCAAATAAATGGGTAATATCAACACCATATGAGTCACACCATAAGGCCAAATATGGTGATATTAAATCATATATTAATAGACCAAAATGTATAAAATATAAAGTTTTAAAGTATTTTTGATAATTAGAAATCCTTTTTTGTTTGAGTCTAAATCGTAGGAGAAAGTGGAACACCATTAGAGTGAAAAGATTTGAAAAGATAAGCAAAAAAAAATTCATGGTTTTACCTTAAAGAGTTAAAATCTTCTTTTATACAAGAAAGGGACAAATATTATCCACATAATTTCATAAGAAGATATTATGTTGGATTTAAGGCTCCAAAGAGATGAGATTGAACCTCATTGCATGAAGAGGTTCTTCGACAGAGACCAAGAATGCCAAAGACATAAAGATAGGCCAATTCGACAAGATTATAGCACCAATTCGCATCGAAATCATATCTCATCACTTCGGTGATAATTAATCCCGCATCTCTTCAGGGTCACTCCTCATTCACTTTGCTTGTCGTCACTCCGCAAGTCGTCAATGTCGCATCACTTCAATAAGTTAAAAAAACAGTTTCAAATGTAACCGAAGAGACACCAAAGATAACCAACATCATGTGCCATCAATAAATGTCGAAGAGACCTACAACCATGCTAAAGTAATAGAGCCAAAATGAAAGGTTGCTCTTCAATCTCCTTATACACTGTTAACGTGCCTTTCGTCAAGGCCATAAACATGTGAATTCAACCTAACCAATTTCATGATTATCAAGGATGAAATATCATGGATTCGGTTTAAATGGATGAAGAATTAATATGAAGTCAGGATTAAACATGGTCGATGGATAAATGACGCAGCGTGCTTGGAAGATGGATCGGCATAGGCTAGATTAGCATAAGCGTGGATCGAGGGTCTTCATGATGTGGTTCGGCCACTTCGTTTGGTGATGGTGTAAAGGTAGGAAGGTGGCTCGGTCAAGGGTGGAAAGTCATAGGTGGCTCAGCCTACATGGGTCAGTAGATGTGGATCGGCGTGGTGGCCTGGATCGGCCTTGATGGAGCAATTCGGTGGGATGGTGTGGTTCGGTCTGGATATGTCGTTCGATTAGATAGGTATGGCTTAGCCTTAATGGTTGTTCGGCACTATGGTTCGGTCAGAGTCGCTCGACATTGTGGTTTGGTCAGGGTGGCTCGTCATTGTGGTGAGGTTAGGGTAATTGGGCTTTGTGGTTAAATCAGGATGGCTCGGCAAAGTGGCTTGGCCTTAGCTACGTGATAACATGGGTCGGCGTAAGGTACCGAGTCGGCATATTTAGGGATATGATCGGCTTCATTTAGCTCCGAGTCTGGACTAGTTTGCTTCGAGTTTTGGACAGGCGTGCTTCGGGACAGTACCCTGGCTACTTTGGTTCGGCTTATTAAGGAATGGGGATCGGTGGATGCGGCTCGGCCTACCTCGTTCGGTCGTAGTGCTGAGCGTGGATCGACAATGGCCATGATGGGTCCGGATTACTCAGGAGACCAAACTACCTGGATTTGCCTATAAATACAACATGTGAGGCTTCAAAAAAGGTACCTCTCTTTGGCTCTCTCACTTTCTATTTTCTAAGGCTAAGGCTACTCTACCATTTTGTAACTGTAATCGATTGTTACAGCAATAAAAAGAATTTTTTTGGAGTGGACGTAGGCCAGAGTCAGCTGAACCACTATAAATTATGTGTCTTTACTGCATTCATTTTAGTTTTTGTTATTCTTCATATTAATATCCTCCACATACATTCTATCTATTATATGTGACTGGTGTTTGGTGCTTTCATCTGGATTTGGGTGTTAGTTACCGATTTTGGCACTAACATTTTGGTGCTTTCATTGGGAAAGGTAGAACTTAGGGATTTGGAAACTTGAATTCTAGAAAGTAATGGCTAGACCACCAACAAGAAAGCAGGCAGCAGAAAGAAGTCAGCAAGAGGGAAGTTAGGAGGCTTCCTCTGGGGCTAATCAAGCCTCCGCCTATATCACTAGGGACGAGATGTAGGTCATGATTAATTCCATGTAGGGGAAGATGATAAAACGGTAAGAGGAGATAATGCAGGATCTTCTTAGGCAATTTGGACAATCGAGAACTGTAGGTGCTCGAGTTCTTGGAACTGCATTAGAGGGACTCAACCAGCAGGCAGATGGAGTGACTCAGTAGAGGCAGCTCCCAATCAACAAACAACTGTTAACCCGGATGGACAAGGAATTGGAGACACACCACCGAATAATACTGGACTAACCCTTGGATGGATATCAGGTGACGCTGTGCAACCCAGCATCAACAGAAATATAGGAGTACGTGATGATGAATATGTGCTGGAATTCCCATATAGAATTGGAGAGCAGCTAGGAAGTATAGATAGGAGCAACCCATTGTTGGAAAAGCTGGATTGGCTGACATTATTAGGCGGACTATTCATGGAAGTCTGGAAAATAGTGATTTGGAGGGAGTCAACAAAAGTCCGTTTACCCAGAACATCAGGATGGCTAGGAATCCATCCGATTTCAAGCTACCCACGTTGGAAGTATACAACGATAAGACGGATCTCATTGACCACATGATGAGGTACACAAGGCATTTGGAAGTGCTGGAGACATTAGAGGAGGCCATGGCATGATGTTTCCCCCTGTATTTGACCTATATAGCTGCTATGTGGTTTAGATAGCTAGAGGATGGATCCATTGAAACATGGATAGAACTGGTCGACAAGTTCTTAAGTTAGTTTCGAGTCCACATAAAAAGGCCAAAGAACATAATGACGTTGACATCAGTTAAACAGGGGGCGGATGAATCGCTCAAGACATTCTTAACTCGGTTTAATGCAGTAGTTGCTTCAGTGGATCGGCTGGATCCATCAATGATTCTGATGGCTGCGGTATCGAAAGTCGGGGATAATTCGGATTTCAAAGTATCGTTGATACGAGATCCACCAATGAATCTCGGGTAATTCTTTCATGAAGTTGAGAGATTTCTTCGACAATATGATGCATGTTTGGATATGAGATAAAAGGGAGTAAGCATGGTTAAGGATGGAGAACTGTCCGATGAAAGCTCGGGTAAGGACAAGGATAAAGGGAAGAGGAGGCGCTGGGGAGAACCAAAATTCTCCACTTACCCAGGATTGAATGCGACACTAGTGCGGATATTCTGAGATACTCGGGATCGCCTTCCCTATCGGAGGCCGGTAAGAAGGGAGCCTTCAGAACACGAAAGGGCATCAGGAAGGCACTATCTTTTTCATAACCTGGACGGGCACGATACTAACAGTTGCCGACATCTGAAGGATATAATCGAGGAGCATGTAAGGAATGGTCAGTTGCGGTAATATGTCGAAACTCGAAATGCGGTGGTGGAACATGAGCAGCCACCGCCAACCTTGAACAACGAAGGCGCAAGGCCCAGGAATGGTGGTCGGTTAGTCATCAACTAATCGCGATGGTTTGGAATAAGTAACAAACTTTGGGCAAACGATCAAATCACTTACTCATGTACGGGGTCGGAGATAACACTTAGGCATGCTCTGAGATGATGGTTTACCGAGATGCCACAGTTTGTGAAATCTTTTTTTCAGTTTTGGTTGGACATTCGCTTTTTTCTGCTTCTGTTTTGAAGTTCGGTTTGAACTCCCAGTTTTGTTGGTTTCTTGGTTTGGATGCTCGATTTTTGATATGGATTTTGATTTGGACTTTTGATATGGATTTCTTGTTTTGTGGTTTTAATCTGGGTCTCAGATTCAGTTTTGATTGACTTTTATCTGGTTTTTGGTTAAAAGGTCTCAAGTATGGACTATGCTCGGCAAGGGTCCGGAGGGACAAGGATTCAGCCTGGGAATTAGGCCACATATTATTTATCGGTTACTACCTTAGATCGTCGAGTATGGACTATGCTCGGCAAGGGTCCGAAGCGACCAGGATTTGGCTTAGGACTTAAGCCACGGCATAACTTAGCGTTCAGGGACACTGAACCAGGAACACTAAGGTATCGCTATACATAGGTCGTCAGGTGCAGGTTACACTTGGCAAGAACTCAGATAGGTTACGGATTTGGGTATTGGCTATGAATAGCTAAGGATTCGAACATGGACCCGGAGCGGTCCAGGATTTGGATATCGACCCGGAGAGGTCATGGATATGGTTATTGGTCATTGGATATGGATGGATTGGAACTCAGTTGTTGGATTTGGATGGATGTGGACTTCGGACATTGGATTTGATGTTCAAAACACACCTTCCAATGGCAAGGCATGTTGTGGGGGGCAAATATTAACCCGTCTTTTGTCAAGGCTATATACATGCGAATTCAACCTAACCAACTTCACCATTATCAAGGATGGAATATCATGGATTCGGCTTAAATGGATGGAGAATTAATGTAAAGTCAAGATTAAACATGGTCGATGGATAAACGACGCAACTTCCTTGGAAGATGGATCATCATAGGCTGGATTAGCATAAGCATGGATAAAGGGTCTCCATGATGTGGTTCGGCCAGGTCCTTCGGTGATGGTGTGAAGGTTGGAAGGTGGCTCGGTTAAGGATGGAAGGTCATAGGTGGCTCGGCCTGTATGGGTCGATAGATGTGGATCGGCGTGGTAGCGTAGATCGGCCTTGATGGAGCGGTTTGGTAGGATAGTGGGGTTTGTTCTTGATATGTTGTTCGGTCAAATAGGTATGGCTCGGCCTTAATGGTTGTTCGGCATTGTGGTTCGGTTAGGGTCGCTCGGCATTGTGGTTCGGTTAGGGTGGCCCGGCATTGTGGTGAGGTCAAGGTATCTCGACATTGTGGTTCAGTCAGGGTGGCTTGGCAAAGTGGCTCGGCATTGGCTACGTGATAACATGGGTCGGCATAAGGTACCGAGTGGGCATATTTAGGGATAGGAACGGCTTCATTTTGCTCCGAGTCCTGGACTAGTTTGCTTCGAGTTTTGGAAAGGCTTGCTTCGGGACAATACCCTAGCTACTTTGGTTCGGCTTATTAAGGAATGGGGATCGGTGGATGCAGCTCGGCCTACCTGGTTCGGTCGTAGTGCTGAGCCTGGATCGGCAATAGCCTTGATGGGCTCGGAATACTTAGGAGGCCCAACTACATGGATTTTCCTATAAATCAGCATGTGGGGCTTCAGAAATTGAACCTCTCTTCGGCTCTCTTGCTTTCTATTTTCTAAGGCTAAGGCTACTCTACCATTTTGTAACTGTGATCGATTGTTACAGCAATAAAAAGGATATTTCTGGAGTGGACATAGGCCGGAGTCAGCCGAACCACTATAAATTATGTGTTTTACTGCGTTCATGTTAATTTTTGTTATTCTTCGTATTAATATCCTCCACATACATTCTATCTGTGATCTATGACTGGTGTCTGGTGCTTTCATATGGATTTGGGTGTTATTGATCAATTTTGACGTTAACATACATCATCGTTATCATCGAAGATATGAGATTGCCAATGCACCAACACCACCTCTCACTGACTTCGAAGATACACGAAAAGAGACATAGAGAGGACATCACCTTTCATGATTAGCGGCGTGAAGAGGTCAAGTACAAACAACTCTAAAGGCCAATAATGAGTGTCAAAATGACATTAGCATATCACAAGCTCTCGGCCAATCATCATGAAGTACTACACTTTGCATCCTTTCGAAGATATTGCACTGCTGTTTGGTAGCGTTCAACATGGCGCTTTATCAACGTGTTTTACCAGCATTTGTAGGACATCACATATATATGCAAAGCTATATTGATTTTCGGTACGGTCAGTACCACAAAGATCTTAACACAGCTCTATGATAACACCAAAATGATGCAAAGCGGTACCGCACTTCGCCATTGTTCAGCATAGCACTTCGATCTTTATATCACTTGAAGGACAACGACATCATGCTTAGTAAAGCCATCATTGCCTCCATGGATGTTGCCACCAAGAATGTTGTTGTTGAAGTTATTGATGCATATCTCCAAAGAAATCTAAGTGAAGACCTTATCAACTCCATCGTCAAAGCTTGACAACGTCGAAGACTATATCGCTCTACCTCTATAAATAAAGACCTATGGGTGTCGTCTTAGAGACTAGATTCTCTCTCTTCATTTTGTACATGTTTTCGAATTTGTAAACCCTAAATCAGTTTGGAGATTTTACCGATTGTAATTCTTGAACCTTGTACACATAAGGAAGTGAATAAAAAATCCATGCATAGCCTAATGACATAATTTAAATTCATAATTTACATACTTGATTGAGCTTGAACTAGGACTTGGATATTGTCGAACACATTGACTTAAATATCTTCGAACATATTGACTTGGATAGTACCTTACCTATAGCATGTTAACTCATACTATCCACGATCATCGAAATGACAATGTCTTTGATACAAAGAATGGCTATGGACTTGGAACCATGCGTTACTTTACCCTGCGACTTCGATAGCATTCAATACTTCACTTCAACGTCCTTGACTAGCCTCAAAGAGGTTTATCTTTGATTAATCCATCTTTTACATGCTTTTGGGTGTTGACGATTTGTTCTTTAACACATATAATGGATTACCCATCCCAATTTAATTAACTATCTGTCTAAATTCAATATGACTATCCGTCTCATATTTACGTGGACTACCCATCTCACATGTAAACATTATATGGAATCTATCCTAGGCCATATGGACTACCCATCACATATGGTTATCTAATTAAAATTCATATGGACTATCCATCACACATGTCTCATTTTTCTAAATTTATATGGACTATTTATCACGTATGTCATAGTTTTCCTAGAATAACTATGAACTCATCATGAACCATATAGAGACTATCCATCTCTGATATTATGTGGACTATCCATCACACATCTTATAGTTTTCGTAGAATGACCATGAACCCATTAATTATCAATTTAAAACTTGAATATAACATTATTCACCCAAGTGCCTAACCTATGTATATTGGTCTCCCTAATTAGGTTGTCGAACCCTTAAACTTATATCATATCAAAAATAATATACATTGGTATCCCCATTAAAGTTTTCAAACTCATAAAACATATGGCTTGTCAAGCCATTAATATAAAAGTTTGAAATAGAAATCTTACGACATTCATACCGTTAAAAACTATATCGAACCTCTATCCGAGGTTCGAAAACAAAATTTTGATTACATAAATTACAAGGCTAAGCTATCAAATTCATAAGGTTATCAACTTTCTTAAAACATAGGCTATCTCGCCTTTAAAACGTACTTTTAGTTCGCAAAAGAAAACAAGGCTTCTCGGCCTACAAAGCATCATCTACGAAATAAAAGGGTTATCTCATCGAAGCCACATAACCTAGTTGCAAAAAAACAAGGAAAACATGTGATGTCGAAGTCAGCAAGCTAAGACATAAATTACTCAAGTCGAAATCAATTTCTTATGGCATCAATACTTAAAAAATATAATATTGAAAATATGGTACTTCAGCTATTATGCCTCAAAATATAGGATGTCGGCAATGGAAATTCACGATATCAATACTATAAATATTTTGATATCGAAATCGTAGGTTTTCAAAACTATAGGTGATAAGAGATTTCAAGTAAAACAATTTAAAATCCTTGATGTCGGACCTCTTCCACCATGCGATATTGTATTCCTTTGGTGTTGGATGTCAGATACCTATGCAAATAAGGATGTCGCATTATGTAAACCTGGTGTCACCTATAACTATTAGATAGTTACTACCGATATCGGCCTTTGTGAATCTTAAGGAAGGGGGAGATTGGATAAGGAAGCATGGATACCACAACTAAACAATGTAACTTCTGTAATTTTTGTAAAAACTATTTTATTTCCTCTTAAACCAATTTATTTTTACCTACTCTTATCACTTGTCAAAATATGATTGGTTAACACCTATAACTTTTCATTTCTTTTTTAGGTTTTGTTGGAAGTACGTTTCACCTTCCCAAAAACATTAGCAAACTAAATTAATTAATATTAAGTAAACGCTTTTCTAGCATAATAAATAGAAAATGTTAACCACTTGGTAAAAATCCCAAACAATCACCAAAAATCAGTTTATATATTTTTTCTCTTGCAAAAGTTTTTAGACCAAAATAATTATTTAACTAGTTTTAATAATTAAAATCCCAAAATAAACTCTATTTCCTCCTTAAAAAATTCATAAAATATTCATATTAACTAGAAAATTATGAAATTAAAAGCCCACCTCCAAAATATTATTTTGCATAACATATCAGAAAATCAAATCAATTGGATATCAAAAACTTAGTTTTACCTTTAAAACTTATCTTAATAATTCCATAAAATTTCCATAAATCATTATTCTATGTAAACAATGATCAAACATCCATAACATGGCAAAACTATCAAGATCAATTTGGAAATTAACTATAGCTAAATTAAAACACAAATAATAGAGATGGTTAACTATTATTCACCTAAGATTAGATGATGAGATTGAGATTTGACGGAGGTTAGCTTTCCTAAGCTTTACCCTCAAATCCCTTTTGATTTCCTTCTCTCGTACCCTTTAGAAATGGCCGGTCTCTAAGTGTTTTCTCTTGATTGTTTTGTAGGTGTAAAATGAGAATGAATGAGAGAGGGAGGGCTTACAAGACGAAATAAGGCTTTATTCCTAATTTGTCCCTCTCATTTATTCCCTTCTATATTAAGTTTTAAAGCAATCTTATTAGTTGATTAGTTAAGGCCTTAACCCATTAATTATCAAATCTCATCCTTCTTATCACACTATATTATTTTATTTAATATATCCAATTATATCCCATTAACAATGTTAAACTAAAATTAGGGGTGTTGCAATACCCATCAGCAATTATAAGGTCAGGAAGTTATAACTGTCCAACCTGATGAGGTTTTTTTTCAACTCTGATATACCAAGTGTCTTAGAGAGACGGCTTTGTAACGAACGGGACTTTTCGACGCTCGAAAACCGACATCAATACGTCCACTGTATCAACTGCCGAGCAATCGAATGCCGAAAAACCGTATCGTTATGGTTAAAGAAGAAGAAAAAGATAGAAGAAGAGAGAAAAAGATAGAAGAAGAGAAGATAGAAGAAGAGAATAGAAAGAAACAACAGAACAATATCAGAATCTCATAATCGCAGCGGAACAACATATAATAGATAAATGAATAATCTTTAAACAAAGAACTATATCAGTTATTACATTACATCATATTACATTACATTACATCATCAGAGTGTACAACAACAAACAACAACAAACAGCGAAAAAGAAATACTATATACTAGTGAATACGCCATGCCATCTAGCTTGCCTCCAGCAACTCCTGAATTCCAGAATATCCTGATAACCTGACTCTAGACTGCCCGTGTGGAAATTGGTGGGCACCCAGAGTTTAGGAAGGAAAACAATAAACTCCGAGTCAGTCATGTGGCTGGTGTGAGAACTAAAACAGTTTATTTTTAAAACAAAGTACAGGATAATTTTAAAATAGATTCGCAATGCTTTTTAGAAAATGAGACTACCATAAGGCCTCCCGCACACACACACAATGCAAATGCAGAATCGGAGGAGATTTCTCTTTATGATAGTCAAAGATGCTTGATACGCATTAAAAATAAACATTTGATATTATTACTAGTGCATAGTGTAGGAAAAATCATTTCGAAAGTAACGATATAAATCTTAGCCAGCATAGGCATTTCGCACTTATGCCTACTATAGCTACCATGTTCAATAGCAGGTTACCGCCACATTCCATGGCAGGTTATACAACTAAAACCGTACAGGGTTCGTATTGTTTCTTTGGATTTCCAACAAATGGTCAGGCCAAGGAACTTCCCATTGCCACATGGGACGCCTCTGGAAAGACGACCCGAGAACCTAACCGGATCTCTGCCAACACAAGGCCGGGTTACCCTTAACTGGGTAACTACTGACATGAATATGTCATTCCTCGATCGTAACCGATCTATATCCGAGGATCCTCGATTTCCAACAACCACAAAGCAATAAATTTGCAGAAACAACATAGGTTAAGTATCTGGGCTCCATACCATGATACCACCTCTATCTAGAAGGAATGACATACCCTAAAGGGGCACTACCCCCTAATAACCTTGCCACATCCTTCCTGTTTTGACCATTTCCGGGGTGTGAGGTCCGACGAAGTCTCGTCCACAAATCCACGCTTTGTACAAAAGCCGTGCTTTGATCACATATGCTCAACAGCACTTCGTATGCCACATTACCAATTTGGGAATGTATCACTAGTAATCATCAACTACATTACCTCTAAGATTGTTAAGCTAAGAGAATAAATTCTCCGCTACCAACGGAAATATATTTGATTGAAACCAGCTTTACATCTCAAATTGTAATGTCAGACACACAATCCATACAAGTCTGTTCCGGGCTCGAACAAAACCGAAGGCACTTCCAAAGAAGCCCTTGCAATCCGGATATTCACTAATCACGACCGGACTTCCCATCACAAAGGGTAATAAATTTCTATATCGGAGATCATCCGATGCAGAAACATTCGACGGTAATCCTTCCGTTTTCATAAATATCCGGTCTTCAACACCGGTCATCAAATGCAATCCATAACGACGTATCACATATTCGAAATGGGTTATACGACCCCAAGGTCCTTTCCCGGCTAACCCGAATAGTGAGCGCTTATTTCAAAAATAAGTGTAGCATTCAAATTCAAACAAATCTCAACAAATACCCATTCAAAGGTAAATATTGATAGTCGGTTATTCAACTATCAATAGAGATGTGCGACATCATCAGATTCCAAATAATTTCCCAAATTATTTATTTTCCCAAAAATACCTTTACACAATATGTTTTTCCACACTTCAAAAATAAAACAACGTTTATTTTTAAGCAAATTCCCTTTTTCATTTACTTCCATAGTGAATTTACATTCCAAAATATTTATGAATATACGAATTCAATTATTCATTTTCAATTTATCTTCAAAAAGATAAATTCTCAAAACGTTTCATTTCACATTGGAAAAACATTTCCATACTTATTTATTAATAAGTAATTCACGAATCTATTTATTTTCAACATTTGAAAATATTCAATATACTTAAATCATGATTAAGTATATCTTTTTTTTCTTTAAGGAAAGCGTTCTCTTAAACAAATTTATTGGAGTCAAAACGAATGTTGCGCAAAACATCGTTACGACGACCCAAAAACACTAGTATAGGGATTCAAAATTAAAATAGATATATAAATCCCAATACTATATAAAACATTTCCTTTCGGAAATCATTTACTATAACAACAGTGTTATAATCCACCATTTCCATCTATTTCTCGAAACATCTATTACAACAATAAATGTTGAAACCTACGGTTTCGATAGTTAATACATTTTAAAACATCTTTTAAAACAATTAACTTCATTTTAAAATTTCACTTCTCCAAATCATACCCGTTTTATTCAATAATATATTCGCTGTCGAAAATCGTGAATATGCCTTATTTACCCAATTTAGTATTTCTACACTTTTATCAAAAGATTATCCACTGTCCAAAATCGTGGATATACATCGTTTACCAAATTCAACACTTCCACATATTTAATTAAAGGATTTTCCACAGTCTAAAATCGTGGATATAATTCCTTAAATAATTTCTATGTTTACTTATCGAATTTATTTGATTACGGATTTATAAAACAACGTTTATGAATTCCATTTCTATTTCATAACTACTTCGATTTATAAATCTCCTTTAATAACCAATTCTATTTATATTTCATTTACATGTCGAATCCAACTTATAAGTAAATTACTTATAATCCATTTATTAACAAATCCATTCTTTTATATCATCATTAATTTTAAATCTAAAATTCTTATTTCCTAATAAAACTAGGTACAACTTTATTTTTAACACTTATAAAAGCACGTTTTATAATTCCAATATCTTTAACTTGTAAAATATCAATTTTATAAATCTTTTATATAAACCATTTATAATAATTCAAAATTCCCAATTTAAACCATTTTATAAATTTATCAACTATTTATTTCAAAAATCATGCTTTGGTTATATTTCACAAAAATCCTAATTTTTATAACATAAAAATTTATAACGTTTTAATTATTTAAAATGAATCAATTCGAAAATTTAATAAACGTATAATTTCAAAAATCACTTTAAAAATCCCTTAAAAATCAAAATCATTATTTTAACATTTTTAAAACTCCAAAAATGGGTCTGATGATGCAACACACCAAATAGTCAAACACGACATCCAAATATCATATATCGATATGATAATCAACAAACGTCACAATATCTGTAATCAAATAAATACTGGTGAGGAATCCAGTTGGATCCCTCCAACTTGTTTCCCTGCATCCAAAGATGTTAGCACAATACCAATTTCGTTCCAATATGGAATATCGCGGTATATGGGATTTATAAAATATTATCCGCTATTATGCGGCGCAATAGGGTCTCATACGCTATATAATGCGGGAAATCAACTCCAAGTACATAAATAATACCAATTCCAATCAAGATGGAATTATCGCGGTATATGTTTTTAATAAATAACCTCCGCTTACTAACAGCGTATAATGTCTATTTTAACAATCAATAGATAACAATCATCATTCAAACATACAATCAAGAAATTTTAAATCTAACTATTTAAATATAAATCGAAACAATTCGATTGAGTGAGGAGTTCTCACCTTGAGTTTCCGATAACAGTTGTAGCGTTTGTTTCGAATAAAATTAAACGCACGTTCAATTTTACTCGAAATTTTCACTAGCTCCAATCAACTCCAATCTAACTCAATAGCGTAGTGCTCGACAAAATGAATCCAACGCAGTTCGTTTCGTCCAAAACAGATCTTGCATGAACAAGTTACACTATTTTAAAGTTCGAACGAATTATAATAAAATTAAATTTACAATTTTTTATTTACTTTCAAACCCTAAATGCATCTCGGGCGTAGATTTTCAAATTCAATCATCAGGGCCTGCATGCATTCATCTCCCTCTCTCTCCAGTTACGTTCGTTCCAGGTTTCAAAGAAATCCATAGCCGTGCTCACTAGGGTTAGATATCGCGCCACCACCAAGCAACCGGAGATCAATCAAACACCTCCACTCCACTCGCCTACCCATGACACGCGCTCGTCCAGAGACTGGTCCCACCTTGTGCCGCCTCCAGCACACAAATCAAGGATGAGCGTGCAACGTTCCCGAGCTATTTGCCATCGATTCGTTGCTCCATTTACGATCATACCCGTTGAATTTGAAGATCTCGCTGCGCTCTACAATATTGTAGTTAAACGTCACGTATAGATTGATGGATTGAATGATAATTGAGGAAGAAAGAAACAAAATTTCGGCCATTGAAATTTGTAACCGGCGGCCTGACCTAATTTCTAGGGTTTAATGTAAAAAATAAAAATAGAGGTCCTTATATAGAAAATTTCCGTGCACTATTCACCCGAAATTTTTCCGAACTCCAAACGAAGCGTGCCGGTTGGCGTTTCTAAGGTTTACCCCGCGTTTCGAACATAATGGAACGTGTTTCGGAAGCTCATTCGATCATCTGTGCGAGTTACGAAAATAAACGATCAAATTTAAATTAAATCGGTTAACCAAATTTCTATGCTTTTTAGCTTGTCGCAGACAAACGGTAAATCCGATTGACACGAAATTTGAAATCTTACAATAATATCACATTACGGATCCGATGAAAATGGTTTCGTCAAAATTTGAGACTGTTTGAAAAATGGCTATTTTAGCTCGTCAATTAAATATTAAAATATTCAATTTTCACAAATTAACTCAATTTTAAAAGTTCTATAACATCATTCTAACTTCAACATGATTAAATAAAATTTTCCAAATCATTTTTAATCATATTTAACCCAATTTCCAATTATTTCTGTAATTTCAACTATTAAATTATCGGTTTAATTATTCAATTAAATCAAGATATTTGAAAAATAAATTATTCGACTTATAAATTTCGCTTATTAATATTTAAAATCAATTAAATATAAAAAAATTAATTGACAAAAATTTTGGGTCGTTACAAACTTTCCCCCTTAAAAGAATTTCGTCCTCGAAATTACCGAGTAAGAAAAAGTTACAAAATCCATTAACTTTCCCAAAACAAACCATTCAATTTAGATTTTTCAAATCTCTTAAGTGTTTAACTTTCCCAAAATTCATAGTTAAACTTCTTGCAAAATCTTTACTAAGTTTCCAAATCCAAACTTAGTTTTCAAAAAATTTCCAATTTTCTCAAAAATATTCTAATGCCTTAAATTTTCGGAAAAATTCGCCAGAGTCTCCTTTGTGCGGCTCGATCCAAAAAAAATAACAGTATATATATCATAAATATACATCCCATCAAGTGATGAGGCATCCTGCAGGGAAACAAGTGTAAAAGTACGATATTTAATCCGAGATATGTACCTTATATTTTTATTAGCCAGCATATACGGCTAATATAGCGTGAAAGCGAGCTCCAAATGCGAAGCAAGCGCAATCCGCACCTACTAAACACTCAACAAACCATGAGAAACATGTATATATGAAAATAATATCAATATACAACATATATCACTACAACAACTACATATGCCAATATAGCAAATGCAACAAAAGCAACAAATGCAACCATCAAACAACTATCATCCAACTAACATCCAACAAATCCATAACCAATCAATATACATTCATATTCAATTTCAATTAGTTGGCATTCACTAATTTACATTTAATTTAGTTCACTTCCAAATCAAATTCAATTCTATTCAAATTCATTTTCTTCCAATTTGAATTCAATTACATAGCTTTCCATTTCATTAATTCATTTTCATTAACCCTTAATGAAATATACACAATCAATTAACAATCAAATAACAACCAAATTCATTCAATTTACTTTCAACATTCAATTTGGTTCAACACTTTCAATTCCAATTGGTTGATATTAAATTGACTTCCATTCAATTTATTCAATTCCATTTGCTTTTAATGAATTAATATCTACATCATTATTCCATATCAATTCATTTACATTAGATTGATTAACATTCAATCCATCTATTAATTCACTTGCTAATTCATTTAACCATTTCAAGTTGAATTTCATTTATATAACTCAAGTTCAAATTCTTAATGACTTCATTTCATTAATTCACTTATTACTTTACTTCGACACCAAAATCAACTTTAATCAACTTCACTTAAGTTATATTCCATATATAAATCCAATTCCAAAGTAAATTCCATTTAACTTCCAATCTGATTTATAGCTTTCAATTTTATCAATTCAACTTTATTTAAATACAACTGAATTTTTTTTATCTTCAGTTTAATTCAACTTACTTCCATTCACATAGCTTAAATGAATTTCAATTCATTTTAATTCCTATCTTCCCATTTCAATCACATTTAAAATTTTAATTTTTTTCTTCCAGTCATTAATTAAATTTCACATTTTAATCTTAATCCAAGTTAAATTTCATTTTTAACTCCTCACTTTTAATTTTAATTTCAAAAATTTCAAATCTAATGCTTTCCTTGGTTATATAAGCTATTTCAGATTTTATAATCTTATTTGACTATAATGTTATCATTCAAAACATCCAAGTTATATAATAATTTCAGAAAATATTTCTTTCATTTTTTTACATCAAAATATAATTTGGATGAAATTATTTCATTCATCCCATTTCGAAAACAATATTGTACTGAATTGTGCTATTCAAGTGTTTAGAAACCCCTTCGGCACAGTTGTGCAGACCATGCTGACGAAGGTTCATATGCCACTCAATAAATCAATCAACACAATACAAACAATTTCATATTCACTAACAAATACGCACTCGTAGCTATTATTACACTCACACTCATTCTAGAGTACTACTGACTCTATCTCTAATGAGCAATTCCCAACAGAGCCATGGTTGTCGCTTAACCATATGTTCTAATACCAAATGTAACGAACGACACTTTTCGACGCTCGAAAACCGACATCAATACGTCCACTGTATCTACTGTCGAGCAATCGAATGCCGGAAAACCGTACCGTTATGGTTAAAGAAGAAGAAAAAGATAGAAGAAGAGAGAAAAAGATAGAAGAAGAGAACAGAAAGAAACAACAGAACAATATCAGAATCTCACAATCGCAGCGGAACAATATATAATAGATAAATGAATAATCTTTAAACAAAGAACTATATCAGTTATTACATTACATCATATTACATTACATTACATCATCAGAGTGTACAACAACAAACAACAACAAACAGCGAAAAAGAAATACTATATACTAGTGAATACGCCATGCCATCTAGCTTGCCTCCAGCAACTCCTGAATTCCAGAATATCCTGATAACCTGACTCTAGACTGCCCGTGTGGAAATTGGTGGGCACCCAGAGTTTAGGAAGGAAAACAATAAACTCCGAGTCAGTCATGTGACTGGTGTGAGAACTAAAACAGTTTATTTTTAAAACAAAGTACAGGATAATTTTAAAATAGATTCGCAATGCTTTTTAGAAAATGAGACTACCATAAGGCCTCCCGCACACACACACAATGCAAACGCAAAATCGGAGGAGATTTCTCCTTATGATAGTCAAAGATGCTTGATACGCATTAAAAAGACACATTTGATATTATTACTAGTGCATAGTGTAGGAAAAATCATTTCGAAAGTAAAGATATAAATCTTAGCTAGCATAGGCATTTCGCACTTATGCCTACTATAGCTACCATGTTCAATAGCAGGTTACCGCCACATTCTATGGCAGTTTATACAACTAAAATCGTACAGGGTTCGTATTGTTTCTTTGGATTTCCAACAAATGGTCCAGCCAAGGAACTTTCCATTGCTACATGGGTACGTCTCTGGAAAGACGACCCGAGAACCTAACCGGATCTCTGCCAATACAAGGCCGGGTTACCCGTAACCGGGTAACTACTGACACGAATATGTCATTCCCCGATCGTAACTGATCTATATCTGAGGATCCTCGATTTCCAACAACCACAAAGCAATAAATTTGCAGCAACAACATAGGTTAAGTATCTGGGCTCCATACCATGATACCACCTCTATCCAGAAGGAATGACATACCCTAAAGGGGCGCTAGCCCCTAATAACCTTGCCGCATCCTTCCTGTTTTGACCATTTTCGGGGTGTGAGGTCCGACGAAGTCTCGTCCACAAAGCCACGCTTTATGCAAAAGTCGTGCTTTGATCACATATGCTCAACAGCACTTCGTATGCCACATTACCAATTTGGGAATGTATCACTAGTAACCATCAACTACATAACCTCTAAGGGTGTTAAGCTAAGAGAATAAATTCTCCGCCACCAACGGAAATATATTTGATAGAAACCAGCTTTACATCTCAAATTGTAATGTCAGACACACAATCCAAACAAGTCTGTTCCGGGCTCGAACAGAACCGAAGGCACTTCCAAAGAAGCCCTTGCAATCCGGATATTCACTAATCACGAACGGACTTCCCATCACAAAGGGTAATAAATTTCTATATCGGAGATCAGCCGATGCAGAAACATTCGACGGTAATCCTTCCGTTTTCATAAATATCCGGTCTTCATCACCGGTCATCAAATGCAATCCATAACGACGTATCACATATTCGGAATGGGTTATACGACCCCAAGGTCCTTTCCTGGCTAACCCGAATAGTGAGCGCTTATTTCAAAAATAAGTGTAGCATTAAAATTCAAACAAATCACAACAAATACCCATTCAAAGGTAAATAATGATAGTCGGTTATTTAACTATCAATAGAGATGTGCGACATCATCAGATTCCAAATAATTTCCCAAATTGTTTATTTTCCCAAAAATACCTTTACAAGATATGTTTTTCCATACTTCAAAAATAAAACAACGTTTACTTTTAAGCAAATTCCCCTTTTCATTTATAAATTCCATAGTGAATTTACATTCCAAAATATTTATGAATATACGATTTCAATTATTCATTTTCAATTTATCTTCAAAAAAATAAATTCTCAAAGTGTTTCATTTCACATTGGAAAAACATTTCCATACTTATTTATTAATAAGTAATTCACGAATCTATTTATTTTCAACATTTGAAAATATTCAATATACTTAAATCATGATTAAGTATATCTTTTTTTTCTTTAAGGAAAGCATTCTCTTAAACACATTTATTTGAGTCAAAACGAATGTTGCGCAAAACATCGTTACGACGACCCAAAAACACTAGTATAGGGATTCGAAATCAAAATAGATATATAAATCCCAATACTATATAAAACATTTCCTTTCGAAAATCATTAACTATAACAACAGTGTTATAGTCCACTATTTCCTTCTATTTCTCGAAACGTCTATTTCAACAATGAATGTTGAAACCTACGGTTTCGATAGTTAATACATTTTAAAACATCTTTTAAAACAATTAACTTCATTTTAATATTTCACTTCTCCAAATCATACCCGTTTTATTCAATAATGTATTCACCGTCCAAAATCATGAATATACCTTATTTACCCAATTCAGTATTTCTACACTTTTATCAAAAGATTATCCACTGTCCAAAATCGTGGATATACATCCTTTACCAAATTCAACACTTCCACATATTTAATTAAAGGATTTTCCACAGTCCAAAATCGTGGATATAATTCCTTTAATAATTTTTATGTTTACTTATCGAATTTATTTGATTACGGATTTATAAAACAATGTTTATAAATTCCATTTCTATTGCATAACTACTTCGATTTATAAATCTCCTTTAATAACCAATTCTATTTATATTTCGTTTACATGTCGAATCCAACTTATAAGTAAATTACTTATAATCCATTTATTCACAAATCCATTCTTTTATATCATCATTAATTTATAAATCTAAAATTCTTATTTGCTTATAAAACTAGGTACAACTTTATTTTTAACACTTATAAAAGCACGTTTTATAATTCCAATATCTTTAACTTGTAAAATATCAATTTTATAAATCTTTTATATAAACCGTTTATAATAATTCAAAATTCCCAATTTAAACCATTTTATAAATTTATCAACTATTTATTTCAAAAATCATGCTTTGGTTATATTTCACAAAAATCCTAATTTTTATAACATAAAAATTTATAACGTTTTAATTATTTAAAATGAATCAATTCGAAAATTTAATAAACGTATAATTTCAAAAATCAATTTAAAAATCCCTTAAAAATCAAAATCATTATTTTAACATTTTTAAAACTCCAAAAATGGGTCTGATAATGCAACACACCAAATAGTCAAACATGACATCCAAATATCATATATCGATATGATAATCAACAAACGTCACAATATCTGTAATCAAATAAATACTGGTGAGGAATCCAGTTGGATCCCTCCAACCTGTTTCCCTGCATCCAAAGATGTTAGCACACTACCAATTCCGTTCCAATACGGAATATCACGGCATATGGGATCTATAAAATATTATCCGCTATTATGCGGCACAATAGGGTCTCATCCGCTATATAATGCGGGAAATCAACTCCAAGTACATAAATAATACCAATTCCAATCAAGATGGAATTATCACGGTATATGTTTCTAATAAATAACCTCCGCTTACTAACGGCGTATAATGTCTATTTTAACAATCAATAGATAACAATCATCATTCAAAATACAATCAAGAAATTTTAAATCTAACTATTTAAAATATAAATCAAAACAATTCGATTGAGTGAGGAGTTCTCACCTTGAGTTTCCGATAACAGTTATAGCGTTTGTTCCGAATAAAATTAAACGCGCGTTTAATTTTACCCGAAATTTTCACTAGCTCCAACCAACTCCAATCCAAATCCATAGCATAGTGCTCGACAAAACGAATCCAACGCAATTCGTTTCGTCCAAAACGGACCTCTATGAACAAGTTACACTATTTTGAAGTTCGAACGAATTATAATAAAATTAAATTTACAATTTTTTATTTATTTTCAAACCCTAAATGCATCTCGGCCGTAGATTTTCAAATTCAATCATCAGGGCCCGCACGCATTCATCTCCCTCTCTCTCCAGTTACGTTCGTTCCAGGTTTCAAAGAAACCAATAGCCGTGCTCACTAGGGTTAGATATCGCGCCACCACCAAGCAACCGGAGATCGATCAAACACCTCCACTCCACTCGCCTACCCATGACACGTGCTCGGCCAGAGACCGGACCCACCTAGTGCCGCCTGCAGCACGCAAATCAAGGATGAACGTGTAATGTTCCCGAGCTATTTGCCATCGATTCGTTGCTCCATATACGATCATACCCGTTGAATTCGAAGATCTCGCTGCCCTCTACAATATTGTAGTTAAACATTTCACGTATAGATTGATGGATTGAATGATAATTGAGGAAGAAAGAAACAAAATTTTGGCCATTGAAATTTTTAACCGGCGGCCTGACCTAATTTTTAGGGTTTAATGTAAAAATAAAAATAGAGGTCCTTATATAGAAAATTTCCGTGCACTATTCACCCGAAATTTTTCCGAACTCCAAACGAAGCATGCCGGTTGGCATTTCTAAGGTTTACCTCGCATTCCGAACACAATGGAACGTGTTTCGGAAGCTAATTCGATCATCTGTGCGAGTTATGGAAATAAACGATCAAATTTAAATTAAATCGGTTAACCAAATTTCTATGCTTTTAGCTTGTCCCGGACAAACGGCACATCCGATTGAACGAAATTTGAAATCTTACAATAATATCACATTACGGATCCGATGAAATTAGTTTCGTCGAAATCCGAGACTGTTTGAAAAATGGCTATTTTAGCTCGTCAATTAAATATTAAAATATTCAATTTTCACAAATTAACTTTAATTTCAATTTTAAAAGTTCTATAACATCATTCTAACTTCCACATGATTAAATAAAATTTTCTAAATTATTTTTAATCATATTTAACCCAATTTCCAATTATTTCTGTAACTTCAACTATTAAATTATCGATTTAATTATTCAATTAAATCCAGATATTCGAAAAATAAATTATTCGACTTATAAATTTCACTTATTAATATTTAAAATAAATTAAATATAAAAAAATTAATTGAAAAAAATTCTGGGTCGTTACAGGCTTTTACTATCTTTATTATATTGTATGTTTTCATTCCGCTCTGAGATTCTATTTTCCCTGGTTTTTTTTCTCTTTACCCTAATAATATACCGTTTTGGCACTTGGATGCTCAACATTTAAATATCGTAGATGTATTAAGTGTCAACTTCAAGGGATGAAAATACGGGTCGTTATATTTGGTATCAGGGCTGAAGGTTAAGCGAGAACATTGGCTTTGGTAGGGTAAACTCATTTGAGATAGAATAAGTGACATACCAGAATGAGTTGAGAGTATTATATACATGAGAATGTATTTCTTGTTGCTATAAAAATGTATTGTGTTAATTGGTGTATTAAGTTATTTATAAATTATGGTCAAGATGTGGGACACCATAATTTTGATAAGGACTAAATACTTGAATAAGGCAAACAGACACGGTATTGATTTTTGAAAATTGGTAAATGAAATATTTTACCTAGTATTATATATATGTATATATATAAAGTAATACTTTTCAAATTTATATAGTTATTTATGTTGTTTGTTCGTTAATGATAATATTTCTTTATTATCATGTTTGTTATGCTTTGATTATTTGGAAGCATTGACAATTGATTGTTGATTCATGCTCGACCAGTATGGACATTTATTGTTTTGATAATTGTAAGCATATTAAAATGAACCACTTGTGAATTGAGTTTCACAATTTGACTATAAGGTGTTTGAAGGAGATGTTAGATTTAGAGTCATCTTTTAATAAAGTTGTTTAATATTATCTAAATGGGAAGATGAGACATTTAGAGGATAAATAATTATGAAAAGTTTATTATAATAAAAGGAAGTTATTATAATATAAGATGATTGTAAAGGTACATCTTATATGACATGGTATATAAAATGATTAATAAAGGATGTTCTATAAATAAAAAGAGTTTTTGAGAATTTAAAGTATTTCTTAAATTGATTTCAAAAAGATTTAGAGAAAAGTAATGGTAACAGTACTGGAAAATATTTTTAAGTATAAATATTTCGAAGAGAATTCTTAAGAAAGATACATTTTATTTGGATAGTTCGGGGAAAACATCTCGATTAGTCTTATGGTAATATGAATAATCTTCCAAGCGACGATCAAATGTTGCTTAGGCGAACGTTGTAGTGCATTTAATAAATTATTTTCTTTATCATTGTGCAATCGAAATAAGTTCGAATCCGAACGAATCCAAAGCGAATGTTAATGAATAAATTGTAAAAGTTATTTTATATATAGAACTATATGAAGTATGATTTCAAAAGAGGTTTTGAAATAAAAACCGCGTATTTAGTGTTTGATTTTCCTTAAACGAAATTGATTTAAAATAAAAAGTAGTGGAATGTTTTAATAAATGAAATTTGTAACTCTTGGATAGAGAAGAGATAATTTAAGTTTTTAAATGGGTTAAATTGGATATGAAGGTTTTAGAAAGCATTATTTTATCGAAGGTTTTAATAAGAATTGTTTTACTAAAACCTTAGTTTTATTTAAACATCTAAGCCTTATAAACAATTTGATGTTTGGGCCAACCCGTAAACATCTTTCCTTAGAACACTCTAAGGTAAAGAGGTCGAACTGTGACTCGGTTTTAAAGACCCATAGTTTGTTTGGGCCTTCATTTAAAGTTTTAAATAAAAATAAAATTAAATAATAAATAAAATAAAACATTTTGTATATATACTCTTAGAATATAGAAGAGTATTATAGAAGTAAATAAGAGTGGAATAAGTTTTCAATTTAATATTTTGTAAAGTTGTGTCTTTATAAAATGTTTACAAACTTAGGTGAAAATTTATGAAATAATTCATAAATAATTTTAGAATTGAATGAAATACTATAAGTGAAAATGAATGTGACTTATAAAAGGATTGGTGTAGTTAAGAAACCAATAAAATTAAGTATGTAAGTTGTATATAGATCTTTTTATCGCATGGTTCTTGATCTAAGATTACATAACTTAAGGGTGATTCACGCTAGGCCAAAAAGGGATTTCTCACTTGATTCTTGATAGCGAATACTTGATTTGAATTCTTGATATGATATTGAGGTTTTCTATCATAGTATATGGCTATGTAAGGAGAACGGTGGTTTTTAATAAGGAACCTGATTGGAGTCCGCACTCGGGAGGTCGACTGAACGATACTAGTTCGAAAGTAAAGTCTATGTACTTGAGCAAGTGGTTGGGTCAGATATTGCGTACGGATGATTTATGTACATCATACATGCTTAATTATATTTGTATGCTTTGTTTTCTAGCTTAGAAAACTATGGCGAGTGACTTTCAATTTTATTTGAGGGAGCTTAGATAATTTTCTAAGCAATAACCAAAGGTTGATGAGCGTAATGGTACGCTTAGGAAATTATCTATGTACTTTTAGGAAATTATGTATATCTTATGGACCTAAGCAAAATTCTAAATCTAGTTTTATAGTCATTTAACATTATAAATAATGTTAAGTATTACTTTATTCCTTTACGAAATTGATTTGATTGATAGTGTGATTATATGGACTACGATTTATAAAATTGTTATTTATTCGGACTTAAGTCCCGGTGTTTTTGAAAAATCGATTTCGAAAGGATTTGTGAAAGAAATAACAATGACATAGTTTTAAAAAAAATTGGTAAGTATTATTATTTCTGGATATTTGAAAGGAATTATTGTGAAGTGGCTTTTCAAATATTTTATTATAAATAAAGTTGGGCGATTGAGAGTTTTACAATTAGGAACACTTGCCCAGGTATATTTTTTACTATAGTTATTGTAACGGTCCGGAATTTTCGATCCCGAAAATTCCAAATAGATAGGAAAAGAAAAAAAGAGATAGAAGAAGAAACAGAAAAGAAACACAGAATCTCACATTCGCAGTGGATCAAAATATAATATCAAATAAAATAATAATTATACAAGGAAAAACTGTATCAGTTAATTTACACATATAGTACATTAGAGATACGACATTTTCACAAACACTAGACAGTTAAAGCAACATGTTCCAAATAAAAATCAATAGTACTCAGCGGGTTACACTCCATATGTTCTTGCCATCCAGCCCGCATTCTGAGCTCCAAAACGTCCTTACTTGAAAATCTATAATACTCGATCTGACCCGAGCATTACATCAAAGTAACACCCGAGTTAGGCTGGAAACCAGCGCGAGTAAACCCATCTAACATTAAATAATAAGATATAAAACTTATTTAAATCCGGGGTAACTCGCAATTCACTACGAGTTCTCAACTTGTTATAGTCAACACTTATTTCACACATCAATATCTATGTACCTCTATATAGTTTAAATGGTCCAATTACTTAAATCATTCCATTCCAGCCTAATGATTTCACATATCAAATCTATAAGGAATTATAGAAGATTACAAATCAAAGTGGTTTCGGGTATTTGCTAATACCCGACCCCGGTCTCTTCAATCCAATGCCATTTTAACCCAAGTTATTCAAGTGAAATACAATTCAACTTTAAACACAAGATGTCACTTTTTACACAACAATTCATCGTCAATAGACAACCACATTAACATTGTCCACCCAACATATCATATCACAAAATATTTCATCTCAGAGAGATCAACCAATTCAAGGCATTTAACATCATTCAATTATTCATAAGCAAGATTGATCACTTCTAAAATTAATTTAATTTATCTCTAAACTAATTACTAATCTCTAATCACTTAGATTACCTTTACCTAACATTAGTTAATTAGAAACCAATTAATTAATCATCTTTTAATTATTCATCTTAATTAATCACCCTTGACTAATTATTCTTTAATTACAATAAATAATTAACTCTTAACAAATTACACAATTAATTAACCTTCACCCATCAAATTAAATAATCCCTTAATTACCCTTATAAAGTAATTAACAATGATTTATTATATTTATCCTTAATTAATTACTCAAATTAATTATCCTATAATCAATTACATTGATTAATTATCCATTAATTAATCACACTCGTTAATCAACTAACCCTTAATTAATTTCCTTAATTAATCAATCTTTTAATTAATTTCATTAAGTAATTAATCCTTAATTACTTCCCTTAAATAATTAACCTTTAATTACTTTCTTCAAGTAATTATCCCATTGGTTAATTATCCTCAACTAATTCCCATTGGTTAATTATCCTCTACTAATTAACCCTGATCATTAATTAATTTATCCCTTAATTTTTTTATTTAAATTAATTAACCCTTAACAGATTAACCCTTTAATTATTTACATTACGTAATTATTATAAATTAATTTCATTAAGTGATTACTCGTAATAAATTAATCATCTTTAATTTAATAACTTGATTAATTAATCACACTAGTAAATTAATCCCTTAAATTGATTACACAAACTAATTACTAATTACCTTAATAATTTAATTAATTAATTGTTTCCTTAACTGATTACATTAACCAATTAACCATCCTTAATCCATTAAATAAATTATACTTTATTTACTAACATCATTTAAATCACCTTTAAAAATATATAAGAGTTAACCTTCTATAAAATTATTCTAAACAAACAAATTTTAAAACATTTTACTTTGGGAAAAAGAAAAAAAACTTGCTTAAAACTTATCAGTACTTTTTAGAACTTTGTTTATATTTCTTTTGAAAACTTATTCCTTTTGATAATCTTTTAATACTTGATTTATTTGTCAACTAAGCCTAGTACTAGTTACAGCCCCGAGCCCACAACTATCATTACCCGAGTCCAACTCGGCTTCTTCCCGAGCCAACCAATCTCCAACACCACTCGATCAAAACTCGAGTTCAAACCTGAGTGAAACATCATTCTTCCCGAAGCAATAAACATAGCAAAAGGAACAGGCACGGGATGGTCCATGTGCACGTGCACATGAGTTCGTCAACGTTCTGATCGTCAATGACTACGCCTACAAGCCACCGACGACCCCCTTCGAGCTTCCCTCCACTCAGTTCCACTTAAATGCTAGGAAACAAAAACGAGCAAGACGATGC
Source organism: Allium cepa (assembly GCA_030765085.1). Classification (NCBI taxonomy): domain Eukaryota; kingdom Viridiplantae; phylum Streptophyta; class Magnoliopsida; order Asparagales; family Amaryllidaceae; genus Allium; species Allium cepa. Next base: position 564,674,934 of record CM060938.1, read on the forward strand.
TCCAGAATGTTAGTCCGTGAGATGATGGTTTTGATGGCAACAAATTAGAATAGATTATAAAATATAAATACTAACATTATAAGTTTAGATATATATGTATATATAGGATTTAACCATGCAGGTACCAAGAATGAAGACTGTACATTATAGAGATTCAAAATATGAAGATTGAAGACTCATGAGTATCAAAATTATCAAGAGTTCAAGATTTCAAGAATATGTATTTTAATTAGGAATTTTGTTAAAACTCCTAGAAAAGCACTGGCATCTTAAAATCCAATTTATTCGTGGAATGGAATCCACTTCGAGCCTGTTAAAGGGATGGAACCCTAAGTAAGATGGAACCTACGAAAAATCTAGTGGAATATTGTTTTGTATCCGCTAATTTTTATTCAAATGATTTTACAAAAATTATCTTGTTTTCAAAATGATTTCAAAACTTTCCTTTTAAAAGATTTAAAAACCTCTATCCAGATTTTAAATAATTTTAGCCTCAAAATCATCTTTAAATTCGAAGTTAAATTACTCCGGTTTTTAAACTATCTTTTAATATAATATATTTAACTTTTAAATATTTATACTTAGATTTAAATATAAAATTATAGTTAAATTCTATATATATTATTCTCTATATTTACTTATGAGTGTTAACTATAGTCAAGTATATTTATAAAGTTTAAATTAGTTTTAATATAAGATAAATTTAATTTTCAAAGAAACTCAAATCATCAAAAATTGCCTTGATGTCGACATACTCATGGTGACCATGTCGACATAGTGTCAGTTAAGTTCAAAATTTAAATTTCAAAAGAAGTGTCTATTCGCCATAACTCTTCATGAATGGACATGGTTGTTGTTCTTCTATAATAGGGGTTAGTTTTAACGAATTTATCTTCAGATGGTTTTTCACTCCTCTTCTTCTTCCACTTTTCTTAATACATACTCTTACCATTACTCTGCCGAATCAACATTGGATCGAACTCGATTATTCGTAGTTTGATTCTCTGTCACTATCTCAATAAGATTCTCAGTGCTATTTAGAGTTATAGGCTTTTTTTAATCAACTTAGCGAGAAAAGGTGTGATTGTATTCTTGAAAATCAATCAAGCGTGATAAAGTGTGATTGTAGCCTTGGGAAATCAATTGGGTGAACTTGTTGCCCTTAAAATCAAGTGGGTGAACTTGTTTCCCGAAAAATCAAGTATCTCTACCCAGAGGATTGTGATTCTGGAGGGTGTACCTCATAGCCTTGAAATCGAGGGTGTAATTGTAAAGATTGCTTTTGAAAGGAAATTCGTACTTGTGTTGCGAGATTTGATGTAGGGTAACTCCGAACCAGTATAAAATCTGGTGTGTTCTTTCATTTACTGCCTTTTATTTTATTTTTGCATCTGTGTTTGTTTCTGTGATCATATCTGTGTTTGTATGTTGCACATATCTGTGTTTAAATTAACATAAACTCAAAAGATTTAATAATTCTTTGTAAACACAATTCACCCCCCCCCCCCCTTCTAGTGTTAATCCTAGCCTTAAGATCTGTAATCCGCATTTCTCACAATTGGTATCAGAGCAAGATTTTCAAAGTTTCATAATCTAATTTTTGAAAAAATTTCAAAATGGCTACCAACACTGGTACTGTTACTAACACTAGTATTCATGTCACTAGTCCAATTGTAGAAGGTCAGTCTACTGTCAGACCACCACTTTTTAATGGCAGTAACTATGCATATTAGGCATGTAAGATGAAAATATATTTACAATCTATAGGATTAGACACTTGGAATATTACACAAGCTGAATATTCTGAACCCACAACTGATTTTGCACAGTGGAATGCTGAGCAAAAGACTGTTGCACAAAATAATTCTAAGGCAATTAATTTTTTCTGTTCACTAGATAGAAATGAATTCAATAGAGTGTCAGTTTGTAAGTCTGCATATGAAATTTGGAAAACTTTGCAAGTTACTCATGAAGGAACAAGCAAAGTTAAACAGACCAAAATTTCCATGCTCACAAATCAGTTTCAAATATTTAAAATGAATTCTAATGAGTCTATTTCAGATATCTATAGTAGATTTCAGGATATTGTGCATTCTCTAATATCTTTGGGAAAGGAATTTTCTGAAGAAGATCAAGTCAGAAAAATATTCTCTTACTCCAGAATGGGATCAAAAGACACTTGCTATCGAAGAGGCAAATGACATCAGTACTTTAAAGATAGAAGAATTAATTGGAAATCTAATGTCGTATGAAGTTCAAATGATCGGGAGAAGAGAAAGCAATGCATCTGAAAAGAAATCAATGGCATTCAATGCATTGACTGATGGATCAGATTCAAACAGCGATAATGATGAAGACATAGCCTTAATGACCAGAAATTTTAGGAAATTCCTGAAATACAGAAAGATGAATAATCTCAAGAGAAACAACTATAAGAACTCTGGAAATCAGAATGTAGTGCCAAATAATGTCAAATGTTACAACTGTGATGAACCAGGCCATATCAAAAGAGACTGTCCGTATTCAGATAGGCAAAATTCTCCTATGAATAATGATCCAGCAAAGAAACGGAAGCGTGCATTTACTGCTACTCTAGATGACTCAGAGTCGTCCTAAAGTGATGATGATCAGAAGACAGATAATTCAAATTTGTGTTTCATAACAATTCACAACTCCGACGAATTCAGAGAAATGGACTCAGAAAAAGGTACACATTTACAATATAATTGGTTGAAATTGCTTGTTTAGAATTAGATGTTTGATTGCTTGATTGATTGATTTTGAATTGGTGTGTTGTTTGAATTTTAAAATTAATTTTCTATTTTTTATTATTATTTTATTATTATTATTTATTATTATTTTTAATAATATAATAATACTTTCTGAAATATATTATTAGTCCAATAATATTCGGAAATATATAATAAAGTGTGTATATTACAGAACTTAGGAAAAATAATTCACAAAAATTCATAGGCACATGTCGACATGGTCCCTACCATGATGTCGACATGGGTACCAGAATTTGAATTTCAAAATTTAAATTCAAATGTTTGAATTTCCCTCCATCTTTTCACTTCATTCAATTCTCTGAAAAGCTACCTTTTGACCAGAGAATATGTCCTTTGAGAATCTATTATTCACTATCTTTTATCATATCTTTTCACTCTCATTTTCAAATTCAAACTCCCTTCATAACTTCAAGTCCTCTACTCTCTACTTTAATGGCTTCTTCAAGCAACCCCTCCACTGTGAGAATTTCCAAAAAAAATAAAAGAGCAACTATTCAATGATCTGGAGGCAATAAAAGCATACATCAATTATGCTAATATGCCAAAGTCCATTTCGGAAAGTTTGCTATTTTTCAAGATTTCTCTTCTTATGAACTTGATTCTCTTTTTGCAAACAATGGAGTTCTTAGTCTTATTGATGCTTCTCAAAATGATTTTGTTTGCTATCCAAATCTTGTCAAAATTTTCTATGCTAACTTAAACCGTGGATTTTATAATGGAAATGAGGATGAAATTTGGAGTAGTGTCAAAGGCACTAGAATTGTTTTGTATTGTGATTTTTTGGGTACCATTCTAATTGCAAGTGTACGGGAATGGATCTTTCTAATTTTAAAATCGATGAAAATGATCGTGAGACATTTAATCACATTTTCAAAGGGAATGATAATTTTGAATTCAAAAATCAAAATTTTCGACCGAAGGCAAGAATTGTCAATCTTCTTTTGCAACATACTTTGACCCCAAGATCGAGGAATTTTAACAATCCTACTTCAAAAGTTTGCAAAGCAGTTTTTTCTATTTTTGGAAATTATGACATAAATTGGGCGCAAGTTATTTTGGATGAACTTCGTCCCAAAAATCTTGAAATGGGTGAGAATACTTTGTATCATGGAATTTACCTAACTCAAATTTTTAACTATTTTGGAGTAGATTTCAAAGGCGAAGAATTTGTTTCTAGAAAAGTTTTCAATCATTCCAACATTTCGCTTATGAAAATTCCATTCATTTTTCAACCTTATGAGACTCTTGCCGAAAAGGAAGAGCGTTTGGCTCATGAGGAAATGGAAGAAGAGGAAGAGGAAGAAGAAGAAGAAGGGGATGAAATGGAAATTGAAGAAGAAGAAGGTGAAACCTCTTTGGAAAGCATCGACTATCGTCCTAATCCATCCACCAAAACCCTTCTCAAAAACCAAAAGATGATTGTTGATTCTCAACAGATTCTTAAATGATCCGTTAGTAAGAAGTTAGACAAAATTTCATCCAAGATGAACAAGTTCATTTCCAAAGTCATCAAGAAACTTGGACTTTCTTTATCATTATCATCCTCTAACTAGTTCTACCTTATCGTATCTCGTTGTAATAGCTTTAGTTTATTTTGATTTGAATGTTCGTGTAGTTCTTTATGATTAATCGTTGTATCGTCTTAGTATGAAATGAAATGGAATTTCTTTCTGTTTTCTAGCTTATCTTATCTCCAGAATAAATGTTAGTATATTATATAAATATATATATATATATATACACACACACACACAATTATTCACAAAATCAAAATATCATCAAATTTCACTACACCATGTCGAAATACCCCCTATGACCATGTCGATATGTACTGGTTAGAAATGACAATTCATTTTGAATTTGAAATTTGAATATTTACCATATGTCTATTCATTTCAAACGAATTTCTACAACTATAAATACCTATTTCTTCCAGAATTCTTCACTTAAAACTATTTCTTACCTACTCTATATCTCATTCTTCCACAAATCCAAATATGGCTAATCCAATTCATAACTTATCCGAAAATCTCGAAGAAAATCTTAATTTGTTCAAGAATATTCTCTCGTTCATTCTTCGTAACCAGCGACATTTAGAATTGAGTGAAATGTAGATGATCAAGGAGCAAGAAAGGCATTTCGATGCAATACGATGGATGATTTCCTTCCTGCACAAGGATGATAACGAAGCACATCCTCCAGTCTCTCTCACCAATGACAATGAAAATTGGGATGCCATTAAAGCAGACCCTATCTTTGGAGAAGAAGGATGGGTGAAAGTTCCACATAACATTTAATTTTATTTGGATGCTTTGTTTGAATTGTTTGCCTTGATTGATTTCATTTCATTTGCTTTGACTTGATTTGAATTTGATTGATATTTAGTATGGATTGATGTTTGTTGTACAAAACATGTATAATTATACATTGACATGTATATAATCTTTGATTCATTATTCTGACTATCAATTCTATATTCCATTGTACAAGTTTATTAATGCAGGTATTTTCGTCCAAGAATGAGGGGGAGTTATGTAGTTTGGAGTTATAAAGTTTAGAGTTTGTTTTTGTTGATGACAAAGGGGGAGAAGTATAAAATAGGGTAATTAGGCCATAGATTAAGGGGGAGTTATTTGTTTTATGGGGAGTTATTAGGATAGAAGTAATAATTTATAAATAAGGTTGTCATCATCAAAAAGGGGAGATTGTTAGTCTGTGAGATGATGGTTTTGATGACAACAACCTTAGAATAGATTATAAAACATAAATACTAACGTTATAAGTTTAGATATATATGTATGTGCAGGATTTAACCATGCAAGTACCAAGAATGAAGACTGTACAGTATAGAGATTCAAGATATCAAGATTGAAGACTCATGAGTATCAAGATTATCAAGAGTTCAAGACTTCAAGAATAAGTATTTTAATTAGGAATTTTGTTAAAACTCCTAGAAAAGCACTTGCATCATAAAATACAATTTATTCGTGGAATGGAATCCACTTCGAGCCTGTTAAAGGGATGGAACCCTAAGTAGGATGGAACATACGAAAAATCTAGTGGAACATTGTTTTGTATCCGCTAATTTTATTCAAATGATTTTACAAAAATTATCTTCTTTTCAAAATGATTTCAAAACTTTCCTTTTAAAAGAATCAAAAACCTTTATCCTGATTTTAAATAATCTTAGCCTCGAAATCATCCTCAAAATCATCTTTAAATTCAAAGTCAAATTACTCCTGTTTTTAAACTATCTTTTAATATAATATAGTTAACTTTTAAATATTTATACTTAGATTTAAATATAAAATTATAGTTAAATTCTATATATATTATTCTCTATATTTACTTATGAGTTTTAACTATAGTCAAGTATATTTATAAAGTTTAAATTAATTTTAATATAAGATAAAGGTTATTTTCAAAGAAAATCAAATCATCAAAAATTGCCTTGGGATGTCGACATACTCATGGGGACCATGTCGACGTCAGTGTCAGTTAAGTTCAAAATTTAAATTTCAAAAGAAGTGTCTATTCGCCATAACTCTTCACGAATGGACATGGTTATTGTTCTTCTATAAATAGGGGTTAGTTTCAATGAATTTATCATCAGATTTTCTGGTTTTTCACTCCTTTTCTTCTTCCACTTTTCTTAATACATACTCTTACCATTACTCTGTCGAAATCAACATTGAATCGAACTCGATTATTCATAGTTTGATTCTCTATCACTACTCAACAATATTCTCAGTGCTATTCGGAGTTATAGGCTTTTTGTAATCAACTTAGCGAGAAAAGGTGTGATTATAGCCTTGAAAATCAATCAAGTATGATAAGATGTGATTGTAGCCTTGGGAAATCAATTGGGTGAACTTTTTGCCTGTAAAATCAAGTGGGTGAACTTGTTGCCCGAAAAATCAAGTATCTCTACCCAGAGGATTGTGATTCTGGTGGGTGTACCTCGTAGCCTTGAATCGAGGGTGTAATTGTAAATATTGCTTTTGAAAGGAAATCCGTACTTGTGTTGCGGGACTGGATGTAGGGTAACTCCGAACCAGTATAAAATCCGGTGTGTTCTTTTCTTTACTGCTTTTTATTTTATTTCTGCATCTGTGTTTGTTTCTGTGATCATATCTGTGTCTGTATATTGCACACATCTGTGTTTAAATTAACATAAACTCAAAAGATTTAGTAATTCTTTATAAACACTATTCAACACCCTCTAGTGTTAATCCTAGCCTTAAGATCCGTAATCCGCATTTATCACACAGAACCGAAAGCCCGATCAGTCAAAAATCCCTCGCGAACCGCTATTGACCACCGGTAACCCCATCGCCATGCCTGAGGATGTGCCTGACCCCTCTCTTCCATTTCCCATACCCTAGCTCAACTCGACGCTGCCTAAACGTCACACCATCCTCACTAAAATCGATAACCTGAACCAGCCCCTAAACCCTACAATGGCTTCGCCTCACCACTTCGATGGCTTACAAACCATGCCTCGGTTTTTCCCAAGTACCCTAACCTCCAAGCTATCACCTGGCCAAACCCCAAACGTCACTCTCTTCATCGAAATTTGTTTTTAAACCTAATTCTGTTCAATGAACAATTTATTCCCAATTATCAACTTAAAAATTTTAAACCACTACCAAAAATGTTAACTTTTAAACATGAGTCAGACTATGTATAACAAGAAATTATGTTGGTCGATTTCTGGGATGTTTTTATTCAATACCGTTTATTCTTGTTTTCTAGACAATAACTCACTAATTCCATTTAAAAATATTTTTAAAATTAGTGTTTAGTTATAAAAAAATCTTTTTCCTTTTAAGATCATAACTTAAAAGAGATTAAATGTAGAGAATTTGATTTTAGAACTTGTTTTAACTTGTTTGAATTTGAAACAGAGACATATCTCCTTTATTCAGGTATGCACACAGTATTACAACATTAAACCGGGCAAAACTTAGCTATATATATATACATGCAAACAAAAGTCAAGCCATCTTATCATCAACAACCATACGCACAAGTAATAAAGAGTTTTTAGCTTTTGAAAAGATTAGTTTACTCACCATTTTTGTTTAAACAGAGCAAACTTTTGAAAATTCGAAACTGGACTTAATTCTTGATTCCTGATCTATACTTAGTTGAGTTGAACTTTGAAAACTCAAAGTTTTGGATCTGATCTGATCTATTGCTTATTGTTTTGAGATGATCTTTGAGTTGTTTACAGGTTGATTTCTCTCTGGTTTAAGTTTCAGATTTCTTTTTTCTTCTTCTTTGATTTGTTTTCTTAAAGAATAAAATGATAAAAGAAATGAAAGAGAGGGATGGAGATGTTATACAACCTATATTATCTTTATTTAATCATTTTAAGAAATTAAGGACACTTGTTCAATTAATTAACACTTGTCATTAAAGAGAATTATAAGCTAACACATGTAATTTGCATGAATTTATTAATTTTTTAATGGTTTAAAAGATTTTATAATTAATTTCCTAATTAATAAATATCTATCTTAATTTATATAAATAAAATCCTTTAAAAGAAAATAGAAAAAACAAACTATATTCAAAATAAAATCATATATAATATATTTTTATATCCAATATATATATATATATATATATATATATATATATATATATATATCTAAGATATATATATCTTTCTTTTGAATTTCAAATTCAAATACAATTTTAAAAATCCAATTTAAAATCAACTCATATATAATATATATTTTTAAACAAGCACATATTTAATTTTTTCAACCAAATAAAATTAGTACTTCAATAGAGAAAATCAGTTAATTATCCAATTAACAGTTGTTCAAAAATCCGGGTTATTACAATTATTATTTTAGAAAGAACCAGAATACCAGTGGATGCTCCGTGTTATTTTTATCCTAGAGTTATACCATACTTCGGTAGGAGGAGCGCCTTACTTGTCATAATTGATTTTGGTTTTGATATATTTCTCTTTGAAGGAATTTGAAAATATATTTTAAATATAAAAACCTAGGCATTTTATTCAAAATTTACCTTATGAAAAGATTGGATACTTAGTATTTTATTACAGACTATTCTCTGTACAATTGTTGCATATGGTCGTTATATACTGCTTTTGGTTGCATGTGGCTTTGTGTCACACTGAAGTTGCACCATTATTAGTTGTTGCATCATATTGCCTTGTTGCATATGGTTGGTAATTTTTTTATGTTGCTTATGTTTATGATAGAAATAGCTAGTGCATTTCTCTTTAGTCAGCATGATTCACTTTTGGATTTTTAAGACAAGATAAGACAGGGAAGCAAGAGATTACTATTTGACTTCTTGCGCACATGCATTTGCATCAGGAGAGTAAGTTGCCTGTCGTAAGTTAAACGCAAAAGAGGTATGTAGTAGATTTGGAAATTGGTAATTGATTGATGATTTAATGCCCCAGATATGGGAGACCACTTGGCTTTTGTTTTCTTTGTTGGTTTGGGCCAGTTGTGGCGAGGTGTAGTTTTTCCAGACTTACTCTTGCAAAGGAGGTGCCGCCAAAATTTTCCATAACATAAGAAACTTTAAAAACCTAAGGGTGAGAGAACATTTTCTTCCTTTGGAAATTTCGAGGACGAAATTTTTTTAAGGGGAGGAGAATATGACATCTTGTAAAATATAAATAACTTATATTCAAATATAGGGGTTACTTAAATATTTGGATTGTGAACTAAATATTGATTAAATGGATTTAATAGCTTATTTAACTCTTGCTACTTAATAAATAATAATGGTAAACTCATTTGTAAACTTATTTACGATAATAAGTAGTTCGAATAAATAACAAGAAAATCTATTGTTTATTAAACAACTTAATTTTTAATAACGTATTTTTCAAATGAATTTATAGGATTCTTCCTTAATTTTTAGTTTGGAAATTTTTTATATTTTTGTTTGACATATATTAGACTCAACTCCATTAATGACGTAAATCAATTGTTTATAAAATGCACTCACCGGAAATGGACTCATTGAATTTGAAGGTAGTATAAATTTAGGCTAAAATCGAACGTCATCAAATCGGAACGCGAAAGCGTCAACTGGAATTTTAATGATTTAACTCATATTAAAATAAACTATATGATATCTGTGCTACTATAGATTATTGTTGAATGCTTGGATGATATTTTATTTATTACTGGTTGTTTAGTTGGATTCCCGCTTTGAAAAGTGGATGACATATTAACTGATTTGTGTAAATGTCATTATAGAAATTATCGCTATACCATCACTTATGAAATATCATCCCTTTAAACATATGTATGTGTTGAACTCATGCTTGTACTTTTACAAAATAAATGTTTGGACGCGTTTTTGTGCTTTGAAAGTTGCTTAAACTATATTTCAAGTATTTTTTAGACTTTGAAATTGGATAAAATTTTGAAATAGGCTCCTTTTTCCATTCAAACTATTTACAAGAATAGGCTTCTTTTTCTATTCGTTCATCTACATGCGCACTCCAAATACAAGCATGTGATAAACTCTTCCATGCGCATATATGGAATGCACAATGAGTGGGGCTCCAAAATTAAATAAGTATGAGATGAATAAATCAGTGCACATTCCATATATGAGCCTAGAGGAATTTACCTCATGCGCATATTTGGAGTGCGCATGTAGATGAGCGAGGAAAAAAGAAGCCTATTTTTCTAAATAGTTTGAAACGAAGTCTATTCTCATAATAAGTTGTTTCCTAGAGCCCGTTTCAAAAATTTGTCAGCTCAAATAAAGAATAAGTGTTGCTTAAAATTTATAAAAGGAATTATAAATTCAATTAGTTATCTTTTGGGATAATTAATGTTATTTTAAATTATAAAAAGATTATAAATTTGATTAATTTTCTTTTGGGATAATTAATATGATTTTAAACTTTATTTTTCTTCTTCATTCCTTTTAGCGAACTTTTCTAACGTATATTTAAGAGTTTTAAAAGTAGTTTAAAATTTATGTTATTTTAAGTGATTTAATATAAATTATCAAAGAAGAAGTTTTATTTTGAAATAAGGAAAGGAAATGGTTTTAAGATTTTAATATATTTTAGACTTGAGATTTTCCAAGTAATATTTGAAATGGATGAATAAATTATATTTCAAGTATTTTTGAGTTTATTGAAAAGTGAAAAGGAAGCATGGATTACAACATTGTTGTTGTGATATATATTTTTTGGGATTGAGAAAAGAATTCATGGACTACAACAACGTTGTTGTAATAAATGATTTCGTAAAGTTATTAAGAAAACTTATTACTTGACTTAATAAATGTTGATATTCTTAAATTTTAGGAGGAATTTTCCTCAAATATAATAATAAGTTGATTTATAAATGATATTTTATAAATGAAAAGATTTTTGAAAAGGAAGGTTTCAAGAAAAAGCTAAGTGTAATTGGTTTTGGGTTTATAGTAAACAATGTTTTAATGACATTTTATTTTTTACCATTCTTTTTAATACACTCAAAAATATAATTAGCTCTTTAAAAGAATATTTTAAAGAGTGTTTATAAAGTGTTTTTACAAATATTTGTGATGTGATAATCAAGCACAAGTGCGAGTCAAATGTTTTATGAGATTTAATTTTGATGTACGATCATTGATTTATGGACTATCGATTCCATTATCTTTTCATATTTCATCAATCTAAGATGATTTGTTGCACATTTGAGCATCGATTTCCTTTGTCGAAAATGACTAAAATCAAAGGACGAGTGGAAGCAAAGCTATGTGGGGTTGCTCCCATTAGGGTATCTTCACATGTGCTCTAGATTGAATTTGGTGGAATGCGCATGGAGATTTGAAATACTCAAATTCTCGGTAAGCTTGGCGGGGTCCTACTTGGATATGTCTGAGAGCCATCGTAGTTCTCAAGTATGTTTTCTAAAGGTATACTTTGGGTGAGGGGAGTGCATCCTCCTAGTCATTGTTGGAAAATTTCCCTTTCCTTGCTTTTGATTCAGACCTTTGAATTGTTTTCTTAATTGCATCGAGAAGTGCCAGGAGCTCTTCTCAATGTTTAATTATTTGTTTCCATACTTAAATTTGTATTTTGACCTTGTTTATGCTCATTCTTTCAAGTTTGGGTTTTGTTCTAATTTGTTTCCATTCTTTCTTGTATGGATGTTGTTCTTGTGAGGTAAAAAGTAGTTCCATGTTTAGTGGCGTGGTCTTACAAAATTATTATATGTTCCCTATATTGCTTGAGTTTTCTCACTTTAGTTTTCCAAACCAATCTGGGTGTTATGTTATTATAATGCTCGGGTCAGACCAAATTTTTCTAGGTTGTCGATAGTGGGAGATGAAGCTCATGAAGTAGAGTTGGATGTTCACATGTCGTTGTATTTTATTTTCCATTGTATTATTTTGTAAACCCATCAACAATCGTAAGGCCGGGAAGTTATAACTGTCCAAGCTAATGATTGGTTTTTACTTTGATATACCATGTATATTAGAGAGACAGCTTTTACCGTCTTTGTTATATTGTGTGTTGTCATTCCGCTATGAGATTATGTTTTCCTTGTTCTCTTTATTTCTGCCCTAATAATCTGCCTTTTTGGCACTTGAATGCTCGACATTTGAATATCATGAATGTATTAAGTATCGAGTTAAAAGGGTTGAAAAGGTGGGTCATTACATACACCTATAGTATGTGCTTTGCTCAAGAATAGCTACCCAAGTCAGAAAATTATTGGCAATTGAGCTCTCTATTTATCAATTGAATTAATGGTGATGAATCATCTAGTTCCTTTAGATTCACATGTAAACCAAAAGTCGTTCCAAACTATTATAGCTAAGGACTTGAGTCCTTGCTTAAGTGTTGGCCGTAAATCATTATCATCCATTTTCTTTTGGTATTGTACCATATGTCATATATCAATGTTAAAATTATCTTGTGTTCATCCAGGATTGCCATATCATACATTAAGATCAACATTGTCCTGTGTTCCCTAGGATTTCATCATTATATCATATATCAACTAGTCATGAATCAATAGTTGTAGGAGTTCATTGTCACCGACTGGAATGTTATTTATGAGTTGTTTGGTATCGTCCACCATCCGACCATAATTAAGTCTTACCAAATCGAGGTAACGACCTAACCTTGAAACCATTTTCAAATCATTTTAGAATCAAGAGGCGCATAAACCTCAAAGTCTGCTTTCCGATCCCTCTAGATGACATAATCAAATATCTTATTTAATTTTCGATCTCTTTGGATCATGTAACCATATATCTGTTGTATGTTCTAATCTCTCCGGATCACATAATCACATATCCAAATTGAGACCAACCCGCTCGCTCTCCAACAAGGGGACCCAATATCCGGGCAAATCCATTCTCTCTATAGCAACCAACACCTTAACGGTCCCGATTTTCGACTAAATTGAAAACCCAAATCCATTAAGAAATGGATCGTTGGTGTTGGTAACTTATAATGAACATAAGTATATCATCGAGCTATTTATATGAATCCACAATAGAATAGTAAGATATATTAGAACATATATACTAACTAAGGCTAATATCTTAAAACCAATATCATTCAATGGATATCTACTTGCCTTTTTAGTGTCGAGCATGAATGAGAAGACTTGTCGATCAATCATTCCTGTTTTGTACCAGTATCATGTCCCTGTAAATCTATCATGTAGGTTGTAATGAGAAAGGGTCGAAACAACGTTCTTATGACTGGTAAATTACATATTTTATCCATAACACTAGTTTATGTTGATTGATTTCCATTTCTACTATTTATGGATTAGTCTACTATTTATGGATTAGTCATTTAATTCCATATATATGTAGAATATATCCAACCTATTCCGAGGTATAAATATATACATATGTGTACATATGCGCATCACTGTACTTTCCAAAAGGAGACCTTGACCACTTAATACTTATTAAATAGGGAAGAGGCAGACCCAATGTCCATTTAATACCTCGATCCCAAAGTGGACCCTCTTCTCAACGCAATCAATGATCAGCCGGCCCTAACTAGAAAGGCCGACGACTCCTATATATGGCATACAATTTAATTAGCCGTATTATTAATGTATCTCAAAGACTTATCCAAGGGTTAACTAGCAAAACTCCAACAAAACAAATGAAAAACCAAAATTTACAGTCAGATCATATCCCGTACGAACTCTACAAAAGTTGAAAGTGTAGCCCACCCAGGCTTAATCTAAGTCTTTGGTAGCGACCGCTTGGGACCGATGATGACCTTAACATAAGTCCATCCCGACTCTACGAATACCGATTTATCAACAATGTTTCCATAGCGTTGAGTTCCAAACCCAAATCCCGTTTAGATTTTCAAAATGTAAATTAAGGAAAATGCCTACTCCTGATTACTTAACACCTCTAGTTTGGAATTAAAGTAGACCCCAATTTTCCAATTAGACACTGTTATAGGTTATTTAATACATAGTAAATAAGGAAGAGGCAGACTCAATGGCCACTTAATACCTTAACACCGAAGTAAACCCCTTGACCCTCCAAAGGGACTTAGTTATTTAATACTTCAAACCTGAGGCTAACCCCTTAGTATATTTTCCCTAAACCTATACATGAATGTATATCCCCATGGATCCTAAAGTTGGAAATGTCCTACATCAGTAATATGTATACACTACTGCCGTTAGCCTCTTGTGGAGGGTAGACTTCTGTTATGTAACTCTACTGACCTCGCATCCCAACCCATACTAAGCCAAGTCATTTATAATTAATCTAAATATTGGGATGAGCCCTACAATTCACACATGTCATAAAAGTATCATTGAGGCCATATAATTCAACTATGGAAATTATTACGTCTCCTTAGTTCATTTATTAGTATTTATTTATTTACTTGTTATGAACTACTTCTTATTTCATGTTTTTACTACCTTTATCTCTCATTTCGATTAGTGTTGTTAAATATCGTTTACTATTTCTTTTATCTCCATTAATGCCCTTTATAAATAGTCTTTAATACTCAAATTGGGCAAGTATTAGTGGCATTTGTTCGTATGTTTCATAATTAATTTTCATGTCTATTTAGCTTCCTTCATCAATGTCATATCTGGTCTCTGTAATTTATTTATTTTTGGCAAGACCAATCAGTTTTATAGTGGGCCATTTGCTTTTATTACCACAAATCAATATTAATATAGGAGAAAGACAACATGCCTCAACTACTAGTAAAAGGAAAATATGAAACAGGAGTTAGAAAAAGGTGCCCAAACTACTATAAGTGACCTAAAGCTTGTCCTCCTTAGCAGAGGTAGAACCACTTCCTTCGTTTGAAGATTCAGGGCCTAGCACATGTAGAAAATCCACGAAAAGAGACACAATTTTCAAACAAAAACCAGAGTAATCCTTGCAATAGATAAATTTCCTATCCCAACTAACATCAGCAAGAACAACCCTATGCGTATCACCACGGGTACCATCAATAGACGGCACAAGGTCTTCACCAACAGCAGTGTAGTGAAGAGGCATGGATTCTCCTTTAACATCACTAATAAACATATGAAAATCATCCCGAGAAGGATCATATCTCAGCTCAGATAGCTCACGAATCCATGCTATAATTAAATTTAGTGTAGTGAAGGCAATACAAGGTCTTTATAACTAAGTTCACTAAATGAGTCAATAACCATATTGACTTGATTACTGTAACTTCCCATTAACCGTGTAATTATTATCCATTAACGTTATAACTTCCATAACTCCTTAATTTAGTATATTATTCATATTTAGCTTTTTATTTGTAATTAGTATGATAACGTACAATTAATTGCACATTACCATTTATATGTTTTTGCGTTGTAACCGATGTTTATTTATTTTGTAAACTTATACTTTACCTTATATATATATATTTTTAATCGGTAAACGGGATTATTTATGTTTCTATTTGTAACTTTTTAATTTCTACATTTAGGGATTTCTAGATATACATCTATGTATAGATTACATAAAAATATTTATTTCTGTATTTTAATGCATTGGAGCGTATATTTTCAAAGCAAGAAATGTTACCATTTGCAAACTTCCATAATCTAGCAAAAAGTTGGATTGTTCTACGTTTTTAATTTCAAGGAATTATCTTGTTTATTTTTATTGAAAAAGACAGTGCAATCTACGAAGAAATCACTACTTTGCGTATTTCTTTCGTTTGGACATGTGAATATTCCTTATTATTTCAAACGATGCACATTTCATATATAACTATGAGGTTGGAAAACCTATGGAAATTCACATAGAGATTAGTACAACTAGATTGTATATTTTACAATTTCAATGAATTTAAATATTGAAATTAAATCCTAGATTAAATTAAAACATTCCCGGTGGATGATTAACAAGTTTAAAAGTTTACAACCCAAATAACAAAAATCTAAAAATAACTACACGGTCACAAATTTAAGGCTTATTCTCCCTAAATTCCATTTCTATGGTGTTGTTGGCGTCAAAAATGGCCACCAACAACCCATTTTAAGTGAAAGCGCCAATATCCAATCATAGATCTCCAATAATATAGTGTAAAGAATATAAACTGAAGAATAATAGAATTAAAATAAAAGCAAGTAAAGAGAGACAAAAATTAATATTGGTTCGGCTAACTCCGGCCTACGTCCACTCCAAAGACTTTCCTTTTATTAGTTTATACTGCTGATTACAGTTACAAATCCGTGAAAACCAAGAATAAAAATGGCAGAGTATATAGTCTAGGTAGAAGATGAAGTGAAGCAGAAAGAAGATCCCTTTGTTGATGTCATGCCCGCTGTATTTGTAAGAGAGAACGTGAAAATATTTCACTCAAAAACCGAATCTGGAACCCCAAAGCCAAGGCGAGCTTGCCGAGAAATTTGGGGCCCACCAGAGCCCATAACAAGGATCGAGGCCAATCCCTACTTTGGTGGAATCGTGGGGTGTGGTCCCTATATTGGGTCCCTCATGATGTTATCTTCTTGCTTTCCAAATTTCATGTCAATCGCACTTATGGATCTTGAGATACCGATCGATCATCATCGCATTATGTCGTGAACAGGGACGAGGGCCGATCCCACTTACTTGCTCTTTTAGGGTTGTTATCCCTATGGTGTGTTCCTTATATTGTAATATGCTTATACTCCAAGTTCTATGTTGGTAGCAGCTGAAGATTTTGAGTTATCGGCCGATCATTGCCGCAAATTCAACTAAACTGATCCTGAATAAGGATAGGGGCTGATCCTTATAGAGGGATCAAACCTGATCCCTCAAAGTTTCTCTATTTGTCATGCAATCCCTAGGGTAGACCTTCTAGGGTCCCCTCTTCTTGATTCCAAATTTCACTTCAAACCACCTTGTGGTTATGGAGTTATGGAGCGACCATCATTGAGTTGTGTTACGTGCATCCGTTTCAATCTGATCCCTTTTTTCCGATACTTCTATTATGTTTCCTTTTTTTAGAGTGAATATTCTAATAAAATCCCTCTCCTAAGGGATTTTAGTTCCATACTTAGCCATTTTTAAATGTTATTTATTCGGATCCATTCAACTATCATCCATAGTTCTAAATATAATCAATCTCCAATCTTGGTAACCATCTCTCCGGACGTTCTTCCTTATTGATCATGAAGTTTGTTGGGTTAAATTCGTCTATGTACTACCTTGCCAAAAGACAGGTTAACACTTTGCCCCCTAAAGCATGCCATGTGATAGGAAGGTGTGTTTTGAATTGCCATAAATCTAAAATTCGAAGTCCATAATCTATCGATATCCATATTATCCAATCCGAATCCAATCCATTGCCAATCCAAATCCATGATCTTTCCATATCATTAGTGAAATCCATGACCATTCTGAGTCGATATCCAATTCCGTATCCATTGCAAATATATGATCTCTCTAGACCATTTTATCCAAATCTTCGACCTCATTGGGTCGTTAGCCAAATCTGGGCCACTCTGGGTCTATATCCAATCTGTGACCATTTTGGGTCCATATCCAAATCAATAGCTATTCGAAGTCGGTATCTAAATTTGTGACCTCTCCGGGTCCTTACCGAGCATAATCCATACTCAATGTCCGAGTAAGCTGATCCTGTCTCTTTTCGATGAAGTGATGTAATTTCCTATACTCTGGTTCATTGTCCCTGAACATTAAGTGGTGTCTTAGCCTGAGTCCTAGACTGATTGTGGTCTCTCCAGAAACTTACTGAGCATAACCATACTCGATGACCTAATTGGGTCGGTCTTGTCACTTTCCAACAAAGCGATCTATTCCTTGCCAGGCATAATCCATACCTGACATCCTGTTATGTTTTATTCTCCGGCCTTTACTCTCCGTTCAGGGACATAATCCATGTACGAGTCTATTCTGTCACTTTTCAGCAAAGGGACTTGCACCTTGCGGTTACCGCCCCGTTGCACCGATCGGGACAATAATCATATCCTGTTTTATCTAGCATAGTAATTCGGTTTATAATAACCTAATAAACAAGAATTTGTACATCCATAAATCTAAAAAACTAAAAAGCGAAAGTGCGACTCCCCGGGCACGACGGTTCATCGTCATCCCAAAGCATGCCTAGGGACCATCCTCAATCCCATCCATGTGTAAGTGACCTAGCCGCCTTATTATAAAGTTCCTTATTATCATTATGGCCAGAGTCAAAGTATTGAACTCGGCCCTTACCATCACGATTAGCTGATGACGATCCTTGACCTAGATCAATGGCCATTCATGTTTCTATTCGATAGGGATGGTGGCTTCTCCTATTCCACCACCATTGTCCGATTCCTCGCATATTATGCCAGTCTGCTGTTCTTGACGTGTTTCTCAATTATATCCTTTAATTTCCTGCATTATTCCATGGTGTGCCCATTTTATTCGTGGAACAGGTAGTATTTTCCAAACATACGCACGACGTTCACCTCCGATTAAATTTGCATTTCCTGACGATCCTCTACTTTGCACGGCGTTCACCTCCGATTTGTCGGCTCGTGTATATTCCTACCGCAGGAACTTTTCCGCTTCACAATAAAACTCCCCGAGATGCATAGGTGGATCCTACGCCAACGAATCCTTGAAATCCATGCTATCAGCAATTCCTGATATACGTACCATCAAAACCATGGATGGGTCTGGCCAATCCATCGATGTCGCATCGGCATTAAATCATGTTAGAAAACTCCTTAGAGATTCTCTGGTCTTCTATTTCAGTGTTGCTAGGATCATCACATTTTTAGGTATTGAAATGTGAACCCTGAACTGCCTCACAAATCTGTCGTCCATTTCCATCCATATGCCAATAGAACCGCTCTCCAACTGTTTGAACCACAGTGCACTATATCCATTAGATACAGAGGAAAGCATCGTGCCATGGCTTCCTCTGATGCCCTTAGTACTTCCATATGCCATATATATCTCATCATATGCATAGTTGGGCCCGACTTTCAGTCATATACTTCCAACGTTGGTAGTTTAAACCTCGGTGGATTCCTAGCGTTCTTGATATTAGGAGTGAATGGACTTCTATCTACATCTTCCAGATCCCTGTTCACTAATCCCCCATGCGTAGCTCACCTAACCATCTCTTCAAATCTATCATTGTCATACAGCGGTAGTTTCCTATCATCACTTCCAAACCGCCCCCACGTGTCCATAAGGGAATTCTAGAACGTATTCCTCCGGACGAACATCCAAATTTTGATTCACACCAAGATTCACAGG
Source organism: Allium cepa (assembly GCA_030765085.1). Taxonomy (NCBI): domain Eukaryota; kingdom Viridiplantae; phylum Streptophyta; class Magnoliopsida; order Asparagales; family Amaryllidaceae; genus Allium; species Allium cepa. The sequence continues at coordinate 564,694,472 of CM060938.1, forward strand.
ATCGACCGCAGGTCCTCTAGCATTGCTATTGACCCAACCTGGGGGCATGCCCCTAAGTCTTTAAGGATCAAGGATGATCTCTCTAAGATGGCCGGGACTGCCCCCAGCTGCTCTGTTCCATTCCTCTGTCCAATAGATCTGTCTCCATGTTCCTGGTTCTGATTTCTAGCGATTCCTTCTACTCCAGCTTCTTGATCTAAGTTGTCATTAGCTCCTGCTACTCTACTCCCTTAGTTCCGTGCTCTAGCTTGTCCAATCTATCAGAATAGATTCTACACCATCTCCTCCCGTCTCTTCAGCATCCTTTCATGCATGGCATCTATCATCGTTTTCATTTCATCCCTGGTGATGTAGATAGATGCTTATTTAGCTCCAGCTCCAGAGGAAGCCTCCTGACTCCTTCCATGATGGCTCCTTTCCGAAGCACTCTCCTTATTGATTGTCTAACCAATTTTCCAAATCTAAGCTATAGATCTTTTCCAAACTCAAAATTCGAATTCCAAACCCTGGGGGCTAGCATTCTCAGTGAAAGCACCAAAATGTTGGCATAAAAAATGGCCTCCAATACCCAGTTGTATACGAAAGCCCTAAAACCCAATCATAGATCTCCATCAATATAGTATAGATAATACAAACTGGATAATAATAAAATTAAAAAAGAAGCAAGTAAAGAGAGACAGAAATTTATAGTGGCTCAACTAACTCCTGCATACGTCCACTCCAAAGATTTTCCTTTTATTAGTTTACACTGCTGATTATAGCTACAAATCCATGAAATCCAAGAATAAAAATGGCAGAGTATAGCTAGAAGACGAAGTGAAGCAGAAAGAAGATTCTGTTGATGATGGCATGCCTACTATAATTATAGGAGAAGATCTCTCTCAAAACCCAAACATGTAACCCTGAAGCTAAGACGAGCCTGCTAGAAATTTTGGGGCCCACTGGAGCCTATAATAGGGATCGGGGCTATCCCTATATTGGCAAAATCATAGGGTGCCATCCTTATGGTGGCTCCCCCATGATGTTACCGTCTTGCTCTTCAAATTTCATGTCGGTCGCACTTACAGATCTTCAAATATCGATCGATCGTCATCGCATTATGTCATGAACAGGGATGAGAGTCGGTCCCTATATAAGGATAGGGCCCAATCACTCTTACTTGCTCCTTTGGGGTTGCGATCCCTATGGTGTGTTCCTTGGGTTGTAATATGCTTGTAATCCAAGTGTCATATTGATAGCATTTGTATATTTTGAGTTATCAACCGATCATTGCTGCAAATTCAACTAAACCTATCCTTGAATAGGGATAGGGACCGATCCTTATGGAGGGATCATACCCGATCCCTTCAAGTTGCTCTATCTATAATGCGATCCCTAGGGTAGAGCCCCTAGGGTCCCTACTTATTGTTTCCAAAGTTTCACTTCAACCCGCCTTATGGCTGTTGGGTTATGGAGCGATCATCATTGAGTTGTGTTGTGTGCATCCTATTCAATCCGATCCCTCTGTTCCTATTTGTTTTTGTAGTGTGAATATTCTGATCGATCCTTCTCCTGGGGGAGTGTTAGTTCTATACTTAGCCATTTTTTGAGTGCTATCCATCCGAATCCATTCAACTCTCATCTATAGTTTCAAATATAATCGATCTCCAATCCTGATAATCATCTCTCTAGGCTTTCTGCCTTGATGATCATGAAGTTCAATAGAATAAATCTGCCTATGTACTGCCTTGTCAAAATGCAGGTTAATAAGTGTATATATCATTTCACCAAATTAAACAATTTTACGAATATATAGACAAGGATTTCAATTTATACTCATTTATTTAACCTATAATTCAATGGACACATAGTCATAATAACAAAAATAGAATTCAACGATATAAATTTAGTATTATGTCAATTACATAATTTTCGCACTCACCCATTAGCTTTAAATCCCATGATCCAAATCCATTCTTTTTGACTCTTTTTCTTTCTAACCAAAAGAATGTGTTGAAAAACGTATATTAGATTTGTAGATCTGATAAGGATTTAACTTAAGAGGAATCTAAATTTAAAAAATTTAAACTTACATCTTTCGCAGAATTGATTCACTCATTCCTTTCTTCTCTTTTATTTCATGTCCTTCTCCAATTTATATATGTATGTATGTATGTATGTATGAATGTATGTATGTATGTATGTATGTATGTATGTAGAACTTTTATTATTTCTAGAAGTAGTGGATAAGGAAAAATGGCAGAGCTCGGGTGCTCGGCTCAAAAAATATAAGAAGAAAAATGAGCGGCTAGGTATGTATTTAAAATGTTGGAACCAAACCTATCCGTAAGATTATTAATTACTAAATCCAGGTCATTTAGGCCAACATTCAAACTTCACCGGCCCTAACTAATCGGTCGACCGCTAGCGGTCGACCGGCTATCCCAAGCAATCGACTAGTGGGCCCAAGAGCTTAATTAGGTCGTTATCGTCATAATGGCGTTAATTTATATTATTATTTATATTGATTTGAATTCTTTTTGATTATTTTCGATTCGAAAACTTTAATCGTGGAGCTTTATATATGAATGTTGATCTGAACAGCGCCGTGAATGCAATGGTACAAGTTTCATGGCCAAATTTCTATGTTTGCTCAAATTCTATTTTAGAGCTTTATAAATTATTCATTAACACTTGTTAATTAATTACAGTTTATCTTATGGGTTGTTACATTCTCCCATCCCTAAAAGAATTTCATTCCCAAAATTTCTCAAGGACTGAACCATATAATGTAGCACTTAACCATTCTAAACTATCTAACCAATTAGTGTATAACCAATTTTATAGCCAATCGTATACAAGTGCACGGTGTGTCACAACACACAAATATATGATGAATAATACTAAATCAGCCTCTCCTATATGAATGCATTCTATAAAGCAATTTTGAAAGTATGGCGCTAGCAACCTATATAATGGAAATCCTATATGTATGCAAGTTTTCAAAAATGAAAAATCTTTGTTTTCATACAACAATTCCCATACTTCTACAAATAGGAGTAGTTCATCCAATTTTGCTTTTGCATCCAACCCTTACCACACAATACCTAACACACAATTTCTAAGATCCAAAAACTATTAAATCCAGTTTTCGTAAATCTATACCCTTAAGTCGAAAAAGGAATTTAGATGAAGAATTTTATGTTTCCACCCTTCTTTTATGCACCAATTCCATTATACCTTGGAACTTTCTCTTTTTCTCTCAAATCTTTTTTCCAATTTCAAGTACAATTCGCATAACGAGGTTTATTTTTAAATTTTAAAACAGAGTTATTTTAAAAAAAAAGTTTTGGTTTACTATCAACAAGGTATGGAAAGAGAAATTACAAAGATAAAATAGTTTTTTTGCTTGTTATTATATATCTTGTATACTGTCACACTTATTAAACAGTACAATTCATATCATTAACACATTGGCACTCCTTATGCTAAGCATGTGGCATTTGAAAATCAAAGGTTTTCCATTTCTCATTCAAATTATTTTTCCTTTTCAGTTAAATTTGTAAAATAGTTTGAAATTTTTAAAACTTTTTTAACACAATTTTTTGAAAGCATTTGCCTATGCCCACAAAACAAACCAAGCTACGTCTTAACGTAATCAGGGCTCAGTTGATGAGTTAACGCATATGATTGACACTTGCATATTACATAGTTAATAATAAATTTTTGAAAAACTTTCCTTATAGTTCATAACAACGAATAACACACAAGTACATATATAAATTTCATCTTTTAAGGCACATAGATAGTGACACATGAGTTTCGCAATAACCCTTCTCTTTCCTTCGCTTCCTAAAATTTAATTTTCCCGAAGTTCTGAAGTTTTTTTGGATTTAAGCATTCTTTATTTTTAGTTGCTAATTTAACCAGTTTCCTAATTGATTTTATAAACTTCCAGTCTTACTTTACATTCATTGCTAGTTAAGAGTCCTTAAGAGATTTCCTTATTTATACTGTTTTCCAATATATATAGAACTCAAAGCTCATTTTAGAAAATTAACATGGTAATAAAATAGGATCATATTTCATATCACATCGTTCACATTTATAGTACCCTAAAAGAGACTATTAATGATTATGACTCAAATAACCTAAATGAAACAACTGTTGTAAGCTTCTCTTAGATATCAACTGGTATTAATGGTACTGTGGCCCTATCACTTCTTACTTAAATAATATGGACTTTTTAGTTTGTCATTCTACTATAAACTACGTGTATTAATTTACCCTATAGGTCTATCCATTACTCAATTATTACATTCAACTATAGGATAAAATGTGCATTTCCACACTACCAAGGGTAAGAAATATAAACTATGCAGATTCAGAATAACTCATCGAAAAATTAGCATGGCAGATAACTTTCCTACCACCTGCCTTGCCGTCTTTAATCTTGAGTCAACCAATATCCTCTATGTGTGTTTGCCATATTATTACCCTCTTCTCCAAATTTATTACTATCTTCTTTTAATCAAAATCTCTTGATAATATTCTCAAATTCTGGTATTTATTTTCTTTATCTTTGATCTTTCATGCGAGTATACTCTAGAACTCGCAAAAGTGTACTTTGATACCTTTCATAATTCCTTTGTGCGTTCTTCTTATTGCTTCACAAATGTTTAACAAACCTAAGTTCATACCAATATTTAACGGAGATTCCTTGTTGCTACTCTATGAGCATTCGTAGCTATTTTATTCATAGCCTTAACTTTTACCCCATCTTACCTAGATAGTCATTTCTATCTACTCCATACAAAAGTTGGTTTGTTTTTCACCACTCTATATACAATTATTGAACTTCATAGTCATGAAGTAATTAACCCAAATTTTATCTTTGAAAATATAAAACATATTTATTTTTTATTAAATTCAATAATTGCTTGATTTCCAAAAGGAGCCATGAAAACTCATCATTTGACCAACTTTAACTGTACGGTCATAATTTTCAAAACTATAATTTAGGATTTACGAAGTAAGTTTATTTATCAAGTTTAGAAGTCAATATTAGCAATTTAATTTAAAAGGATACTTTCCTTTAAATAACACATTATTTCTTTCATTTCAAATAGTAAGGATCAATTTTTTTATTGCAAGAACAATCATCAAACCATTTTTCAAAAATATACTATTACAGTGTTTCTACATTATCTTCTATAACTTTAAAAAAATACAAAGTGGAGTAGACAAAGGCAAATTTCATACTATTATTTTCCTACAACTCATGTTATTTCCACTTCTAACTTTAGTGGAGACTCTAATAGCATATGAAGGGGAATTTTAAAAGATATGTGTAATTACTGCACATATTTATGGAAATTATCCAAAAAGTCTTTGTTTTTTGTTCCTTTAATTTTCTATATTACTTTTAATCAGATTACTAACATTATTATAATATAAATTCCTAACGTTGTTTCTACTTAATTTTTTTAATATTGCTACTGTTTAAATTTCTTCTACCTAAGTTGTTCTTATTTAAATGGCTTCTCCTTATATAGCTCCTTTTCACTTTGATTGTTTTTTTCATTAGATTATTGAAGTGCGTTTTCCTACTGCCTTAGCCATTTGGCTTTTCTTCATCCACATGAAACTGATTACTTTTTGTGTATAAATTTATTTCAGTTATTTTTTTTCGTATTTTCCTTATACGAGAATATTCTTCCTATTTTCACCATCGGATGTTCTTACCATTCCATTCTCTTTATCCTATTTAAATCAAGTACCATTTCCATTTAACCATCCTTAACAAGAATTTTATTTTAAATTTACGGAAATAGAAAAAACATCAAGCCAAACATATGCCCTATTTTTTCATTTATTTCAAAAGTAAATGTTCTTGACTTTTCCTAAATTTTCTAGTTTTCAAGAATTTATTCCTAATGGGTAACATTTATGGTGAATTGTTTTATATTTACTCACTTTTCAAAAATAAAAACTTTTTAGTGATTGAGTGCTTCTATTTTGAAATTCTTTAAAGCCATTCCAAACGTTTCAATAAATTTTAAAATCTTTTGTTAATTCTATCATTTAGGGTCTACTCAAAAATGGATTTTTGTTTGTCCTTTCTTTTAGACTTTTCTTCTTTTCCATTTATTCTTCACTTGCCTTCATTGTGAACATATTAAAATCGAACTATCATCTTATGGTGGTTAATGCACACCTTCTTTTGGGAATTTGCTCATTCCTATTTATACTTAATCTATTGATATTTGCAACATATAGGTTCTTACTTCTCATCTGTCTAGATGAAATGTAAGTCACTTATCCGCAATCCAACAAAATCCATAACCATAGGGTGGTCTAGGCCCAGCAACGAAATGAAGTTCCATCTAGATTTGAAGACCCTTCTATATGTCGTGCTCATGGTCTTCTTAAGTCAATGACTTATGGTATGACCTACATCCCATAGGGTAATCAGGGTTGGTGTATAAATTTACTAAATTTATTGTTCCCACTCATAGTTTCCCTATCCATCCTTGTAGAATATGGTCGCAACTACTTCTATAGTCAGAGTTGTAGAATTTAGCGTAGAATATATATATATATATATATATATATATATATATATATATATATATATATATATATATGCGTGTATAATTTTAGGTAAAAATACAAATATGTTCACTCAGCATATCCTAATTCTTATTATCAACTAATTTAAGCTCTAATATCAAATTAGCAACCTGTACCTTAATGCGCCAAATTTCTGACTGAATTGAAAAACCAATTCGTCAAGGTATAGATCAATGGTGTTAGTAACCTATAATAAACATAAGCTATTTATATGAACTCAAAGTGGAATAGTAAAATATAATAGAACATATATACTGACTAAGGCTAAAACCTTAGAACCAATATCATTCCTCGGATATCTAGTTGCCTTGTCAGTGCAGAGCATGAATGAGAAGACAAGTACACCCATCGTTCCCGTCTTCTACTAGTATCATGTCCCTCTTAATCTATCATATGGGTTGTAATGAGGGGGGGTCAGAACAACATTTTTGTGAGTTGTAAATTACATACTTTATACAAAATACTATTTTAGGCCGATTGATTTACATTTAAGCATGTAAACTAAATTGAATGAAACACTAATTGGATTAATAAACTAAGTTATGAATTGAACAAATGAAGTTAAATTGCATGAACATTGGATGATAATGTTGTGTGTTAGCATTTCTAGAGGATGATGGATTATTGCTTTATGGTTGTGTTAGGATTGGTTAGATGCTTCATATTTGGTATTTTGTTTGTAAAGTGATGGAATTTCGAGATGATTCATCAAATTGTCACTGTTAGCATTCGTCTCATAACGAATCATTGGTAATGAGAACTCTAGCATAGGAGGTATTGAGTGGTTGTGAGGTTTCCATGCCATAGATAATGACATCGGGGTGAAGAAGGCCAGAATGGTGATCCATGAAGTAAGGAGGTGGGATGAATTCATTTAGGAGATTTCAACCCATCAAGTTCAGGCTGCCAACCCTACAGGTTTTCAGTCAATGGAGTTTAGTGTTATTCAACTGAATTAGGGTCAAAAAAGACAAGTTTCCAACCTATAAAGAAATAGTCGATTGGTTATGGTCGACTAGTCGACTAGATTTGAAGCGAGGGGATACATTTGGTTTCCTCTAACACACGACGTTCGAGTGGGAATTTGATACTCGTGCATAGATCATGGGCTGCTATGTGACCATGGAGCGATGCTATATGGTTCTTTGACATAGGGGCCTGCATGGCTTGGAGTTGAGACATTAGGATGTATTGCGATGTGAAGTGATCGAAAGATAGCTAGAGGTGTGATTAGGGAGTAGGCCATGGGTCAAGGTATACTGACGATCAAGGTAAGAGGTGGCAAGGTGGTTCTGCTCGGCGTAACTTATATATGGATTTAGCATCAAGTACAGCTTCGGTATCTGATCATCAAGGTATCAAAGACACGTGGATTAGGGTTGAGTACAATACGGCACTATTCACACCCTAATCCTATAGTTACGGCTTAGGCATTGTTATTTTCTTTCAAGATTGCTGAGGACCAAACATGGCTTTCACCAAGCATGATAGTTAGAGAGGAATGGGAACGCTCATTTATACCGGTAATTTCATGAGGTGGCAGTGACCATTTTTTTTCTTCAATGTACGATAGTTCGATAGAAAGGCGTAAACTCAAACTTAGGTGGGTACGATACGATGTTACCCTATAGTCAAAATTGGAGTATGATATGGCATCATTCAATATTTCGGCTATTGATATGCTAAACTGTTACCTTAGAGCTTCGATTCATTATTTGTGCGCATGGTTTACATGTGCCTTTATATGTCATGTTCAATAGTTGTATTAGAACTATTTTTCATTGTGCTAACTTTTCGAATGCAGGAGAGGACCGGGGCTATGTACGATATAACATTACTCTAGAGCTTTTGCTTATTTTTTTATGCATACTTGGCTTACATATGGGTTATATTTTGAGGTACCACCTAGTACATTATTTACGTCATATTAGTGTATCAAATATCATGTTTAATAGTGATTTTTACCTTTACATAGACTTTATGTTTGACTATCCTTATTTTTTCCTTTTTATTGATTTCTTGAGTAGGGACAGACTAGTGACTTAAGGAGTAATGCTGGCTAAGCAAATTTATGAGCTATGGCTCTATATTGTTATGATCATCAATCTAGTATTTTATATATGTACATGTTAGATTTATGTTGTATATGAGATATATTCTGAACTCCATGTAGTTAGAGAATGTATTATGATGATGGATCCTATTTTCTTTATATTATTTTGATATTCATGAGTATGTTGTATTATACTTTTATCCTCGTACTGTGAGTTCTACAAGAATCTAGGATAGGTGCTCTATTTTTTCTTTTCTTTTACCACCCCAAGAGTAGTCATTTTTGGTACTCGGGAATCTAGTGCCTTTGTGTATGGATTTTCAAGTATTACAAATGGCGGGTCATTATAAAGGTCCGCCTTGCATTGCTTGTCTATGTGTCACTTCCTTTAGCACTTACTACAATTGCCTATCTCTTGCTCTATCCTCCTTAGGTTCCATTCTCTTTGTGCTTCCACAAGTGATTCTAATTCTCCTTAACTTCCTTCTTTGGATGATCCTTAATTATTTCTCCTTCAATATAGTTCAACAAAGCCACCTCCACTAATTCTTCGAATGTAGCTCCAAATGGAATCTAGTTCAGTCTGACTCCTTGAGTGGTGAGTTAGTACTTTTCTTGTTTTCATCGCTTCTTTTTCCAAGGTATTTACGAATGGTGAGTTAGTCCTTTTCCAGTTTTCATCGCTTCTTTTTTAAAGGTATTTACGAAATCAAATCCATACCTTACGAGCTCATTAGACTGATTTAAATATTCACATGCTATAATGTTCCCCGATTTCAGGTGAATGAACTTCTACAAAAACAATCCCTTTTATACTCCAAAGAAAAACTTTGTTTCAAACATCCTCTTAAAATCTACTCACAAGGTGTTCTCCTCATTAACCTCAGAAGTGATTATTTCCCACCAATTTGATGCTTCTCCAAGAAGATGCCAAGAAGCTAACTGTCCCCTAGTTACATCATTTGATCCTAAAAGATTGAATATTTTTGCACATATGATCAGTCATGCATGTGTTACTGCATATGGTTCAATCCCGATATAGGGTTTACCACCCTAACCAGTGAAATCTCTACACAACTTTAGGAAACCCATAATTGGTGGGTCTTGAACTAGACCACTCCTTTCGTAACAGGTGCAGGTACTATGAGGTCAACACTAGTTTGGCTCATCACTTGCATTTATCAGTGGAACCAATGGGAATGTTCACATCTAAAATATCAACAGTATCAACTCTAGTGTCATTTCCGAATCTGGTTTCAATCCCACTGGTATTTTCCTCCGTTTCAATCTTGGTCGAGTTACTCATTCTCTACTAAAATGAGATTCATTAGCAACTCCCCAATAGATATGACTCGGTTGGAATAGTAAATGGTGTATACATATGTATTCGACTCGTATAGTGTGTGTATGTGTGTGTGTATTTATACGATATAGAAAATACAAAGCGCTCCCTCAGTGTGTCCCTAGTCCTTAATTAAGGGAAAATTTTGCTTTGATATCAAATATAACAACCTCATATTTTTGATCTTCTGATTTAACCAAAAAGATATGTAATCCCCAAAAGCCGAAAACATTGAGCTGTTACGTTATGATAACAAGAACCAAAATATAAATTCTAACAAAATTTTTATCAATCTCACAGCGGAAATAAACAAGTATATAATAGACAAAATCCAAACCAAATCCGATTACATATCATATTAGCACAATCAATCAAAATCAATATTATAATGTCAAATGGTTATTTATATGCAGTACAAACAAGCAACATCATCGTCATTTTCACCTTCAAAACATCACTTAACTAACTAGTCCAAACACCATCAACCTAACGGTGCTTCGCACACAAAGGGGAATATAAAGAGGGTCAAAAAACAGTTCTAGTGAGTGTAAAACATCTACTTTGCCGCATACTACAACTATACTTATAAAATAATATGATTCTCTATGATATCTAACATCATACCATAATGTGTTTCACTCTACCACCACACAATCAGTCCAAGAATACTACATATTTGGTTGATATCTGAAAATATGGTCATGACTCAACAACTTTATATGGACGATGACAAAGATTTTCCCATTCAGACGTCATCACACCAAAAGACTAATATTGACTGGACATTGACAGGGATTTCCGTATTCAAACACTACCCCCACTAAACCCAACGTTGAATGGATAGTGCTAAGGATTTACACATTTAGACATTGCCATAACATAACAACCCTCACAGGGATAGTGAAATGGATACTCTTGTTCAGACATCACCATGCCATGTCAAATATACATCCATCAAACAATATCAATCATCAATCATACCACATGCAAATTCATAGACACAACCATTTACACAACAACCTATATACATATTTATTACGTCTAATTTATATCACATAATAACTTCAAAAGGTGGTCCAAAACGATCACGTTAAAAACTTGGTTTAGTAACATCCTAGTCTAATTGGGTCAAGTTCACCCTAACACAGCAAGACTCCGTGGGTCAACAGGTGGTGGTCAGGGACGAATGCTCCAATGCCTTATTTTTTATGTTCTTCTCTTGACATTTGATTCTTTCTTTCTCGATTAAATTCCAAGCTTTGTATTCTTATCTTCATACCATAATATATCATTCGAACATATTTTCCAGTCGAAATATAGATTGCAGTTATGTTTTGATATAACTGAGTTGTTTGCAGATAGAAAAGATGCTTTTATTGAAATGATTAATTGTTACAAAGGTTGTACAGCTGAATATATTTAAATACAAACTTATGGGCTAAACAGGCTTCGGCCCAAACTGTTACAAAATGAAAGAAAAGGTTCGGGTTGAAAGAATAGGGTTGCAATCGCATTCACACCTATGCAGTTAATGCGCTCGGTAGACTCGAAGCGGTGGAGGTGCAAAAAGTCATAGTGGGGATACAGCGAGGATATAACGGGATATAGCAGATGGCTCTAAAATAGCATATAAAACCCGTACTTAATGTTTTTACAAACATATAAATGGTAATTAAATGAAAAATTATCATTCTATTGAATTATAAATAATACATAAATAATTTTAAACAAAAACATGTGCGAATATACTTTAAATAAATGAAAAACTGTTATATAACATAATTGAATTTGTTAGAATATTAGAATATTTTCATTTCTGAAAATATAATAAAAATTAAATCAAATAAATTAGTTTCATAATTTTATAATGTATAAACGCAATTTTTCAATTCATTTTATTAAAAAAGATATAGCGGGAATAGCGGAATATAGCGAAAATAACGGGATATAGCGGAAATAGCGGGGATTAAAGCGGAAAGGCTATATTCTGGGGCTATATAGAAAAATTATAGCGGTAGAAATCTGATATAAGATATAGCGGGGTTGTAGCGGGGTAATAGTGGGGCATTAACTACACAGATTCACACTCGCATATCTTTATATTATGCTACTAGGGTTAGTCGTTCTCTCATAATCTTTTATACCCCCTCAAACCAGAATCTAGGGCATGTCGCTCTCTTCTTTGACATGAAAATGTTGAGAAAAAAGTGAGAGTAATCTAGAGTTTCCAGTCAACTTGAGCAAAATCAGCCTCCTTTCTCAATCGATTCTAGTTTGAGAACCTGAGCACTGAAGCAATCAATCTGGATCTCTGACCTTTGAGACTAATTTGGCAAGCTTCTTTCTCTGCACGATCCTTAAATTGAGGCTTTGATGTTTGTGACTGATTCGACAGTGGTATGGTCTAATTCTGAATCATGACTGGTGGCGTCTTTCACTTTTAGATCCTCTCTGAATCTTACGAAGTTTCTGTAATTTAGTGCTTTGGTAAGTACGTCGGCTCTCTGGTAAGTTCCAGATATGTGATTTACGAGTAAGTGACCCTTGAGAATCTGTTCACGAACAAAGTAGATGTCTATCTCTATGTGCTTTGTTCTTGTGTGTAGTGCTGGGTTAGCGGACATGTAAACTGTGCTTTGGTTATCACACCATAGCACTGGTTTGATATCGGATTTGATCTTTAGTTCACCAAGTAAAGATTGAATCCACATGATTTCTGTTGTTGCACTGGCCACGCTTCTATATTCAACTTCCGTGCTGGATCTAGATATGGTTGATTGCTTTTTTGAACACCATGAAACTGGATTGTCTCCAATATATATGCAATAGCCAGAAATTGATTTCTTGTCATCATGGTCTGTTGCCTAGTCAACGTCGGAAAGTCCTTTCACATTGAGTCTTTTGCATGTCTTTAGAGATAGACCATAGGTTGTTGTTCCCTTCAGATATCTTAGCATCCTCTTTATTTCAGTGCTCATTAAGAGGTTCCTGCATGAATTGAGGCAACTTGTTAACATTGAATGATATATCAGGTCTTGTTATGGTTACATATTGCAATGCTCCCACAACTCTTATGTATTGCTTGATGTTAAGTATTGGTTCTCCCTTGTGTTTTGAGAGTTGATGATTACAAACCATGGGTGTTGGTTGAGACTTGGCTTCTGCTATGTTTGTTTTATGCAGTATTTCATTGATATACTTTCTCTGACTTAAAATGATTTCTGAATTTGACTTTATGATGACTTCAATGCCTAAGAAGTAATTTGGATCTCCAAGATCTTTGATAGAAAATTGCTTGTCTAGATACTGAACAAGCTCACTGATTGTTGTTTCATCATTCCCTATAATTAGTAAGTTGTAACGACCCGTAAATTTTCGATAATTTTTATTTGATTTATTAATATATTTAATTGTAATTTTGGGAAATTGTAAACGATAAAAATTTGAAATAAAAAAATTTAATATTTGAAATGCGTCTAGTTAAACATAGCAAACTGTAAATTTTCATCCGAAAATATGAAAGTTTATTTCGCGCGTAAATTTACTTCAATTTAATCAGTTAAAAAGCGATGAAAATAAAATATTTTCGAAACCTAAATATTTTTATATAGAAAAATTCTAAACCATCTTCTGAGCAAGCCGTCAGTTTGTCGTTTTTTCAAATTCGGACATTTTTAGATCTGTCGATCTTATTTTTCTGCGTTTTTCTTGCATGTTCCATTAGTAGAAAATTCGAATTTTTATAATTCAATTGTACCACTGATATTTGTATACCGTTTTGATCGTCTCGTCGTGTTGATCTCCGCGGTATATTCAATTATGTATTTTGACGTCCGAAAAACGGCGAATCTACGAACCGATTTTTGTATCATACCGGTTTTGTACGTTTTTTTACCAAGTGACCTTTCAACCACTTTTCTTTATCTATTCCCAATAGTAAACTCTGACTTTACCGTTCAACCTTGAATGCACGCAGGTTTTTTTTCGTTTTGGTAATATGTGATGACTTTTCATTTTTGTGCTATGCATTAATAAGGCAAGTTTACACAACAAGCTTTGACGGTAGCTTGCAATTTTCTTTCCGGTGAGATCTTTGTCTTGCTCCTCAACCCCAAAAAAAGAAAAAACATGTTGCCTCCTCTTCTTCTTCTTGTTTCTATCTCATTCATTTTTCGTTTCTCTGCAAATCAAAAAAATCGAAGCCGTGCTTCTCACCGGCCTTCCACCACCTTAGCTTGCCATAGCCGACCGTTCCTCCCCGCCTGAACCCGCCCACTGCCGCATCATCAATGACCGAACAAGCCCCCCTAACCCATCAACTCACCGGTCACCTTGAATGGCGCACCATTTTCGCACATACATCCTCCAGCCTTCCTCCTAATTCTCGTATTCATTAGCATACGCGACAACAAAACCCCGGCCACCGAAGCTCGCCGCCATCACCACAGCAGCACCGCAGCCACCATCATGTCCGTTTTACCTTTCTTCCCATACTTGCCAAAGGCACCGAAACCCTCTCCCCTGCTGCCAAAACTTCCCCACCTGTAGTTGCCGCCGTTGAAACTTGAACAACACCGTTCGATAATAATAAAAAGAAAAAGAAATGAGTCGTGCCTGTTAACCCACTCCCATGGCCGCCACCTTTCCCCTCCCATGGCCGCCACCTTCCTCCGCCGTGTGCAACGAATCTGAGCCTTCATTTCGTTTTAGCCCACGTCAGTGCTTGCAGATTCACATCTTTTCTCCTTGCTGACATTGCTTGAGAAGGTATAATATACACAATGTTTTATATGTATGAATTAATTCACCATTTTGGTAGCCTGCTTCTCTGGAACTCTCAAGTGAAGTCCACTTTTTATTCTACATGTATACGTTTATTTTTTTTATCTGTTTATATTTATTTTAGTTGTGTATATACTATATAAAATATGTTTAACAATGTTTGTTATAAAATAAAGTTTCAGACATATGTTTTGTCAGAGATATTGAAGCATTCGTTGCTTATATAGGTTGTTATGTAGAGTTGGTTCAATTATATACTAGTTTTTAAAGGTTATAAAATATCAGTAATATATTTGTTTGTATTTTAATATAGCATGTGTATTTCGTGTTAATCATATTATTTATATATGTGTGATCGCATATAATGGTCTGTATATATATTCTATGCGTCAGTTATTTGTTTTAAATTAAAGATGGGTTATAGTTTAATGAAGTAGTAGTTATATATATTAGTTAGGTTAGTGCTTGAACTTTTGATTTATATATATAATATTTTAATCTAGACGTGATATTGTGAATATAGTTGAGTCTATATGTATATTCTATATATAAACCATACAATTCATATTTTGATCTTGTTTAAGTTCTGCTTATATAAAAATATATATAATGATCTTGACAAAGTTATTTATATATGTGTTTAATACAAAACAATGGTTTTATTTGCATATGAGGTTTGTTTAATATCTATCTTAAAATGGAATATTGATTTTAATAAGAAACAAGAATATTTTATTTTCAGTTTATATCAAAACTGATTTGGATTTGATCTCGTAAATTTTGATTTATCAGCTTCGTTCGTCGATTCGTCCCAATCTAGCTTGTTTTGAAAGTCGTGCTTACATTCGTAAATCTATTTCAGTATACGTGTCAGCGTGCATATTTGTGTCATCTCCTGTCCCCTCTAGCCTCGACAGGTGAGCAATCACTCACGATTAATATTCTTTTATTTATTAAATTTGATTTCAATTGAAACGACAATTGAAATTTGTTGTTGTTATTTATGTATCAGTTCACCTTTGACATCTGACACCATTATCAGTTATTTATGCAATGATAATTCAGTTTGGTTGATAAATGATTGATTGTTTGGTGTTGTAATTGGACGTTAGATTGTTAATGTATTAAGTGATAAATAAAGTGAAATTGAAATTGACGTAGAATAGTTAACAATTTGA
The DNA here is from genome assembly GCA_030765085.1 of Allium cepa. NCBI lineage: Eukaryota > Viridiplantae > Streptophyta > Magnoliopsida > Asparagales > Amaryllidaceae > Allium > Allium cepa. Next base: position 564,710,439 of record CM060938.1, read on the forward strand.
AATTGATATGTGTTGTAGTTGATTAGTTCAATTTGTATAATATGATCCCTTTTAATGTTAAATAAATTGACACGTAGAAATAGTGTTAACGACACCTTGAACCATTTAAATGTATGTTGTATAAATTTTTGTAGTTTGAAATTGAATAAAAAAATGACAAGTGAAGAACCGTACAAATAATTTGCGTAATAATCTTTAATCTACATGAAATGATATTGTAGATTCTAGAAATAATTATATTAATTTGCACAAATAACAATGTGAATTAATACGATTATTTCGGGATTATTTGAATTGATTATTGGATTGTTATTGATTGTTGTTATTGCTTGTTTATTTACTTTGACACCATCCCAGTTATCACACTGCAAGTTCCCTTTGTTATGTTTTGATTTTTGAATTGAATTGGAATTGGGTTAGAAATGATAAATACCCAAATGAACTTGACTTAGGATAGAGAATTAAATAAAAATCCGAATGGTCAATAATTTGATTTAAAAATAAAATAATGATTTTATTCGAATAAAGAATAAGTTTTGAAATAAGGTTAGAATTTGAATCTTTATGAAAGGAAAATGTAAATATTGAAATCTGAAACAAATACTAACATAGTAACTGATGAAAGAACGTTATTTGAAATTTAATTATTTAATAATTAAATTTGGAATTATTAGTAAATAATTTGGAATTAGTAATAATTGAGTTTTGAAATTATTAAGTTTGAAATCATTTAATAATTAAATTTAAAATTATAATTAAGTTTGGAATTATAATTAAGTTTGAAATTATTAAGTTGAATTTATAATTAAGTTGAAATGACTTAATGATTAAGTTTGAATCAAGTTTGAAATTATTAAGTTTTGAAATTATTAATAATTAAGATTGAAATTATTTAATAATGGAATAAGATTGAATTATTTGATAATTGAATAAAAAATTGAATTCTTTGGTAAGAGAAATTGAACTTTTGAATAAGTGAATTTGAACTTCGTTAATAAATGAAATTGGGTTTCTTATTTATTAATTTCGGAAAAATTATTTAAGTAAATTAATAAGTGAAATTGAACTTCTTGAATATGTGAAATTTAGTTTCTTTATCATTTGAGTTGAAATTTGTAACCAAGTAAATAAATAAGTGTAATTGAATTTCTTTAACAAGAAATAAAATGTGACTTATTAGAATAAATATAAGGTTTGTAATTTAAAGAATTTGATTTGACGAATTTAACTTAATTTTGTAAGCTTTGATAATGAAGTTGAATTTAAGTAATTGATCTTAAGAGTTGGAATTTAAATAGGAATTGTTTTAAGTGATAAATAAATTTAATGAATATTTAATGAAATCAATCAATGAATTTAAATCGATTTGAATGTTAAATTAAATTAATTTAAATGATTTCGAAATGAAACTTATATACGGAATTGAATCAATATTTGAATTGTTTTAAATAAAATTTGAAATTGAAGTATAAGATTCTGAAATGGAAATTTGGAAGTTTGAACGTAAATTATGGAAATTGATTTAGAAAGTCAAATGAAATGATGGTTTACGAATTTTAATTGAAATTGAATTTGATTTGGTTTTGAAATATATAAACGACCAATCGGTGTAATAATTATGAAAGTCATTAAAGAAACCGGAATCAGTTTTGGACATACTCTCTGTCTAAACCGAAAACCACTTTAATAACTATACGCGGAGTGTGATCCAGAATGAAGTGGTTGGAATGATGTACGTGATGACTGAAGAAAGAGAACGATAATGGATAGCCTTGACACTTGTGTCAAATTGGAAATGACTAAAACAGGAGCCGTGCCGGGCCAAATTGGGTTAGCCATCTCGAGCGAACACACTTCTTCGAATACTACTCATTACTTGTTATTGATTGGTGCACCCTCGTACTTTTGGGAGTGTTATTTCGCGGTGTTGTGATCGCTGTGGCGATGTGTTTTCACCAGTCTGGATCAGGCAAACGGTTGTTTCACTATCTTGGGTATTGCCTCATGTGCCTTGTCATACTTGTATCCCTATATACGCGACAAATACGAATTTGTTTTGTGTTATACCTATGGAGTACTCCCTGATATCCCACTAGTTTGCGGTGGAGTTTACAGTGTTGTATAGACTATAACGCTTATATAAAATGTGTTAAGGGGGATAATGGTAACGCCTTAACACTATTTTGATACTGTATATTACCGATAGACATTATCTATTAGCGTATATTACTACATAGTAGATAGTTTAACGGATCCTTAGAGGACGGTTATTCCAACGTCTTTTGAGTTATTTGTATTTCAATTGTTATTTCACTTGAGTTGGATTTATTGATATAAGAATGTTAATCCTGACTCGAGTGTTTCGTGTTTTGCTTTACGCTCGGGTCAGACTGAGAGTACCAGCTTTCGAGACTCACCTTTGGAGTTGGAGCTTCGCTTGGAGATCCAGCTATCTATCCAATTTTCAGATATTCAGTTGATTCCAGTGATGTTTTCTGATTCTTGTATTTGACTATTGTATTCGATACTTCTGTTGTAACTATTAACTCTGTTATATATATATAGTAGCTTCATGAACTACTATCTTTTGCTTCTGCTGCATATTATTACTCTGTGTCTGTGATACTGTGATTATTTATTTACTGTATATGTTCAGTTTTACCAAATTTAAAATTAACAATTCGGTATTTTGAATTATTTAAGTCCGATATGTGCGGATGCGAATAGTCTAAAATAGCGGGTCGTTACATAAGTCATCAACATAAATTAGAATATATATAATATATTCTTTGTTGATTTTAATGAACAAAGAGTTGTCAGATTTTGTTGACCGATATCCCAATCTGACAAATGTGGTCTTTAATTTCTCAAACCAAACCTTTGGTGCCTGTTTCAGGCCATATATTGCCTTATTTAATTTGCACACATGATTTTGTCTCTGATTGTAACCTTGTGGCTGTTCCATGTAAATTTCCTCTTGCAGTGTGCCATTTAGAAATGAATTATTAACATCCAACTGTCTAATTCTCCACTGTTTATGTAAGGCAACGGTGAAAATTACTCTAATAGTAGTTGGTTTAACTACATGAGAAAAAGTTTCATTGAAGTCAAACCGATATTGCTGTGTATATCGTTTAGCCACTAGTCTGGCCTTCTATCTGCTGATTGTCCCATCTGCGTTTTTCTTTAATTTGTATGTCCACTTGCAGCCAATAATGTTTTTGTTGTTTGGAAGACTGACTAAGTCCCAAGTTTTATTTTTGATAAGGGCATTGTACTCTTCATCCATTGTTGTTTTCCAATTGTTGTCCTTTATGGCTTGTTCAAAATTTTCTGGTTTTTCTATTGTTCTGACAGCAGTGTAAATTTTTGGCTTGAATATGCCACTCTTAGATCTTGTGATCATTGGATGGACTGACCTAGCCTGTAAATTCTCAGTGTTTGCCTCATTGTCACTGCTTCTGTTTTGATTTAGTTGAATGTCTGTAGACTGACTAATTTATTGCTCCTGATTATTTGTGCAGGTGGGAGACTGATTGAGATAGTTGGATTCATCTGCTGGTTCATGACTTGGTTCTTCTGACATAGCAGGTTGTGAATCACTAGTACTTGTAGTCCTCTCAGTCTCCTATTCCCAGATTTTGGAATATACAGGTAAATCAGGTATAGATGCCTTTGGATTGGGTTCCTTTTTAGATGTCTCCGTATCTAAGCTGCCAAAAGGGAATACATGTTCATTAAAGACTACATATCTGCTAATGAACAATTTTCCCTTACTGTCCAAACACTTGTACCCTTTTTGGTTGTTGGGATAACCCAAGAAAGTACATGGTTTAGATCTAAAATCTAATTTATTGGTGTTGTACTGCCTTAAGTTAGGAAAGCATAGACATCCAAATGGCTTCAATGCATGATAGTCAAGTTTAATACCAAATAGTTTTTCTATGGGACTTTCACCTTTTAGCACTTTAGTAGGCAATCTATTGATTAAGTATATAGCTATATTAAAAGAGTCTGGCCAGAATTTTAGTGATAAATGTGCCTGTGCTAAAGTGTAAGTCCTAGTTCCACTATATGTTTATGCTTCCTTTCTATCAAGCCATTTTTTTCAGAAGTATAGGGACATGTAGTCCTATGTATTATCCCTTTGTTATTAAAAAATTTAATCAGTGGCTTGAATTCAGAGCCCCTATCAGTTTGCATAATGTTGACATGATGAATTTGTTTTTCAACTAAAGTTATAAAGTGTAACACTACATTGCATGTTTCAAACTTAGCTTTCAGTAAATAAATCCAAGTATATCTAGAGTGAGCATCAATAAAAGATAAGTAATATTTATAACCATAGTCAGAACATACTGGAGCAGGACCCTAAATATCTGCAGCAACTAATTCAAGTGGATTAGAGTACATAGTAGTAGAATCATTAAAGGATAATTTATGAATTTTTCCCATTTGGCAACAAGTACAAATATATGGATCAGAAATATTTTCAAAAGGAACTTTGTTTTCATTGAGAACTTGTTTAACAATAGTTGCATTTGGGTGCCCCAACTTGTAGCGCCACAAATCAAAATTACTCCTATTCTCTTCTGTTTGATTCACCTCAGTCAAATTACAATTATTCTGCTGATTTACAGTACTGATGGAGTTAACAAAATTGAATCTATAAAGGCCTTTATCAGCATCACCCTGCTAAAGAGTTTCATTAGTCGAAATATCTTTTACTAGACAATACTTAGGAAAGAATTCAAAGTAAACATTGTTGTCTCTTGCAAACTGAGAGACCCTGATAAGATTCTTTTTTATCTTTGGAACTCTTAGTAGATTATTCAAGAATAACTGCCTGGCACCTTTATTATAAGTCTTAACAGTATGAGTTATTCTAATACACTTACCATCCCCCATGGTAATTGATTGTTTATCTTTGTACTCTTTGTTTCCCAGATTAAAGTTGTCAAGATTTCTTTTTAAATGATTGGTTGCTCCAGAATCTGGATAGCATGCTTCATCTTGAATGTGTTCAGGTTTGGTAATTTGATTTCTACATATGTCTGACTGCCCACTTTGATCTTGTTGAGCCTGTGCTAAATTTGCACTTGGATTGCCATTCCTCTGATTGCTTGCATTCTGTCCTGGTACATAGTTTAAGTTTAATCTGAAGTAGCATTTAGTAGCTGTGTGACCTATTTTTTCACAAATATGACACTTTGGTTTATTGTTGTTGCTCCATCTTCCTTTGCCTCTTCTTCTTGTGAACTGGTTATTTCTTTGTTGATTTTGATCTGATTTGTTGTTGTACTGGCTTTTGTTTTTGGATTTTGAGGCATAATTGGCTGACATATCTATTTTATTGGATTTCTTGTACTCAATTCTTCCTTCATGAGCAAGAAGAATTGAGTGCACATCCTAAATTGAGGGTGTCAGTCTTTGTGATGATATGACAGCCACTACAACTTCATATTCTTCACTTAACCCACTAAATATAATTAATACTTGCTCAGAGGTGGGAATTCTATGACCAGCAGCTTCAAGTATGTCACATAATGTTTTTATTCTTGTCAGATACTCCCCCATAGTTAGATTATCTTTCTTGATACTGTGTAATTGTCTTTTATGATGCATGATCTTGGCAGCAGATTGAGAATTAAAGATTCTCTCTATGGTTGACCAGATCACATAGCTGTCTTGCTTCCTATTACCTGTGGCGGTAGCTTTATGCTTATAGATGATAGTTACCAAGAAAAAATTAAACTGTCTTGTCGCTGATGTTTTATGAATTCATCATTACTGACAGTTTTGTTTTCTTGGTCAGTTATGAATCTGGGTGGAACAGTAATGGTGCCAAAAAGAAACTCTTCAAGACCATAGCCTCTAATGGCTGTCTCCACTTAAACTTTCCATCGAAGATAGTTATCTTCTTCAAGATGTGTGGTGATTAGCTGATTCTGTGGACATATCACAGTCCTTATGAGACTTTCAGTGGCATTCTGACGTGAGTTAGAGGAAGTGCTTAACGTGGCAGAGCTGTCATTATCCCCTGCCATGATATCTTGAATGATATATGATCAACAAGTGAATTGGAAATACTTACAGAGTCTAGAAAAAACCAAGACAGTGAACGATACAGGTTAGTTACAGCCAGAACCCAAGTGATGATTGACTGATGAGTTCTTGGCGAAGTAACGGCTTTCTTATGATTTCTTGATGATTTTCTTGATGGTTTTCTTGACTCTGATGGTGAATTTTCTGATGGACTTCTTTCTGGTTTGCTTTTATCTGATCAGTTGCAACCAAGATCTTTGATCTTCAGGTATGACACTGATCAATACTTAGATGATGAAAAATTTCTGATGAGTAGACTGATTATCAGATGATGATGATACTGTATCTGATGATAATTCAGATCCAATAAGCCAGATGATTTGCCGTTAGGCGATGATGGCTCCGATGCCAAGTCGAAATATAGATTGCAGTTATGTTTTGATATAGCTGAGTTGTTTGCGGATAGAATAGATGATTTTATTGAAATGATGAATTGTTACAAATGGTTGTACAGCTGAATGTGTTTAAATACAAACTTATGGGCTAAACAGGCTTCGGCCCAAACTGTTACAAAATGAAAGAAAAAGTATGGGTTGAAAGAACAGGGTTGCACCCGCATTCACACCCGCATATCTCTATGTTATGCTACTTAGGGTTAGCCGTTCTCTCATAATCTTTTACATTTCCATACTGAATTTATTTATATTTATTCCATGCTTTATATAAATTTATAAATCAAACTCTATATATATATATATATATATATATATATATATATATATATACACACACACACACACACACGCACGCACGCACACACACACACACACCTCTTAACTTTAAAATTATCTTAAAAATTCTTAAATTTATAAATAAATTCGAAATTACTCTTAGTATTGTCTAAAATCTATATACTTCATTACCCGGCATTACTACACAATTTTAAACAGCATATTCAATGTGTATATATAAATTTTACATCATTTATAACATATATACATATCATATTCTATGCTTTATTTAATATAACACACTTACATTAATATATACACACATCCGTGATACGCATATGGATTACATCATGTTTTTTTATTTGTTATTTCTTTTCCATTTTAATCGGCAGTTTTTAGTTATAGTTAATTTCCTATAGATGTGGTTGCTAACTTAGACAAGAAAATTAATTTTATGGAGCGTTAAGGAGAATTGTGTTTTGTAATTATAAAATTTTCAGTTCATTGTAATATATAAGCCGGTGCATGTTTTGAAATATGTATGGACTGTATGTGGATCTACGTTGGTCGTAGTAAAAGTTAATTAACTTTTGGTTGGGTATAATAATGAGCAAAATGAGTTATTTGCGGTCAGTACCCACAGAACGGTGCAAGTTATGTACATGGAAATTGGCTCCACAACTTTTTTTGTGCATAAGTAAAAATAGAATATTCGTTGTAAAGTCAACTTGTTTAAGGTAAAATTTACGTCGGCAAACAAAAATGAATAAAGATTTTGCACTTTGTACCCAGTAACACGTACGCAATAATATGAAGTGAGTACCCAAACTATATTGCATTTGAAGGATGAAATGGCAATGTGGGTGGGTTAGTAAGGTTTTTTGTGCCCCTAACCCACATTGGGTCTTTTAAACCTCCCCAAACCAGCCCCGTAGATTTGCTCTGGGTTTGGATTTCCATCTTGAAGCTCGATCCCGTATGTATCATGATAGACCCTCCCCGTCTAAAGACCCACCTGGTGAGGCTTTATATATTCATTCAAATTTGTGTACCAAAGTACACATTTTTTTTTAATTTGTAAAAAGGATCATCACTAAATTATACATTAAACATAAATAACAATGTATTTACAACTTAATTTCCCTCAGGAGTTTATTGGTCCGCCAGGCTATCTTGAGTATATTCAAAAAAAAATGTGTTTATAATTATAGGAGAAGATAATATAAATGAGATGTTCAATAACAATTCAGAAATAATGCATATTTTATTGTATGATTATCAATAATGCAACTTAATACTATAAAAATCATTTAATTTATTCAACGACACATTATAACATCCATGTTATAATCATTTATGTCTAAAAAGGTTAACAACACATTATTATAATGATAAAGTGATTTTATAAGATCTCGTTAGTGAAGGTCGAGCTGGGTGGATTATTCGAGCCTCAATGTGACACTAGACCTAGAGTTTTCAAGAACGGTTCATAAATCCACCCGTCCTGATAACCCAATGGAACGGCCTTGGTAGGTAAAAACATAGACAGGTTTACCGAGTTTAGCCCTTAGATCTGCCCTAAGGATGATTTATCAATAGACGGTACAATTATGTACTGCACGGCAAGTATTTACAGGCATTTAAGTTGGAGGGAAGGAAGCTTACATTGAGTTAAAAAAACAAAAGAGTGCAGTACGCAGTGGTGAGAAGTTAAAAGCATGTAGAGTTGGATTAAATTTAATGGGCAATATGGTTTTCTTTACGGTATTCAATCTTCAGCTGGGCTGAGTGAATGCTGTTGACATTGGAAGCATAAACGCTCATCCAAACATGGCAACGAAACTGAAACATGAAAGAAAAAATATACCAAAACATTGCAACACAGGCAAAATAAAACGTAGCCACAAAAAGCTCACTGAAACATCACAATCTAGCAACCAAAAAGCATTGTTAAATCAAGAAACAAGTTACAGGTTCTTATTTTTGATGTTATTATAAGAAAAGTCCCTGTATCTATAAATATATAAATTTAGTCCCTATTTTTTGAAAAATAGAAAACGCAAGGTGGTTTGCACTTTTCTGACAGAAAATGCAAGCTAATTTGCAACTTTTATCAGAAAAGCGCAAGCTAGTTTGCGCTTTTTTATTTTGAAATTTTTTAAAAATTTTGAAATTTTCGTAAAAATTTAAATTTTTGAAAAGCGTAAATTAACTTACACTTTTATAAGAAAAGCGTAAGATAGTTTGCGCTTTCTGATTTACAAAAAACAGAGACTTAATTTACATACTTATTATCATAAGAACTTTTCTTACGAAAACATCGAAAATAGGGAGTTTCGGTGCAAAGCCCCTTGATAAATATGCCAAGAGGAGTATAAAATTACCATCCAAATACGTAAAATAAAATAGAGTTCAACATTCTAGGAATACAAACATTGCAACTTCAATCGATGAATAAATTACAACAAAGTGCCCTTGTGCTTTAATTACGGCACAGTAACCTAACAAAAGTTTAGGCCCTTTGTTTTTTCCTACAAAATAAGCTATTATTTCTTGTAACTTCAGTTATTTTCCTATTGTTCAATCACTCCATCAAACTTTGGTTATTTAACATATCATTAAATGTAAGACTCGGATGGATTCCCTAATTAAAGTGAACCGGAGTTATCTGGTTTTGGTTTCATGTCATTAAAGTAGCCTTAATCCAACATAAATCATGAATCTCTTGTCCTTGATGATAGACTTATTGAAATGAAAACTGAAATAGATCACCATCCAATAACTTGCTTTGATTCATTATGTTCGTCTAAGTATTTCAGACAAATTGCAAGGCTAAAACCAACTCTGCCTTATTTTCCATTTAGTAAATAGAGCTGCATGCTGCCTTCATCAGCAAAAGGCCTCAAATAAAATACTGAAGTTTGAGAAGCAAACCTATACAAAAATTAATGTGTAGCACATCGATTTGACTGTCAATAGGATCATAGGGTTTTGCGAAAAGGCAAACTATTCTTGGGCTAAAATTGAAGAATAAAAGATAAAACCGAAACAATAGGGAAAAAAATTGAGTTATAACATGGGCCATTAGGGAGCAAAAGATAAAGTAATATTCTACATTTTCAAGGTGAACATAATTTTACAAAAAAAGAAGAGATAATTCTATGGTACGCACATGGACTACAACTAACATTCACAATAAGAGTTCAATAGAATTATTTTCATTAATTTGCTTCAAGTTTCATACACTCTATTGTATGTTAAAAACTAAGTAACATGTATGAGTTTTGTAAATTATATTACCAAAAAAGTAGATGTCATTACAGTTAGGCCTGTAAACGGTTGGATAAAGATTCAGAAGGTGTAATATATATATATTTATACACTACTAGAACTACAGTATATAGCCACGACAGGTTTCCAACGGGCGCCAATGAGAGTTTCCAACGACTACCAATGGCTCGTTATTTTTTAACTTGTCGTTGTTAACTGTTGGAAAAAGAGCCGTTGGCCGTTGAAAGTCGTTGGAAATATTCGTGTAAACCTGCAGCAAGGCCGAAACTGAATCATTATTCTCTTCTTTCCCAAATACACCAAAATCCTCTTCCACTCCTCCTCCTTTCTTGCTCTCAGCTTTCCCACGCAACCGGCAGCCGCTCCGACGCCATCAATCAACACCAACAGCCTCTCTCTATCCCCATACATTTCCAAAATCAGGTTTTGCCTAAAAACCTAAAATTTTAAATTTTTCTAATTTTGTGTTAATTTGTTGTTACAATTGTATCTAATGGCCTATTGATTGTTTATTATACTAAACAAAGTGCTAATTACAATTATTACCATCCAAATTGTTTGTGTATATATATTATGCACATATATACATATATTTATAATTTAGTGTAAATGCGCATTTGAGTTAGTATTATATTAGTTAGGATTGATTTAAATTATTTTGTGTATGTTTTGTAAAATATTAGGCAAACATGATTTAATCGACTATTTTACGAACATGAATTATATCTTTTATAAAATATATTAGCATTAGATAAATAAGTATATAATTTGGTGTATGTATATACACATGAATTATATATTTTGTGAAATAGTAAAAATCATATAATTTACTATATATTTAGTAAAATAGTAGAATATAAATAAAATAATGCATAATATGCTTTATTTTATATATTTAATAAAACGGTAACATATAAACAAAATTTAAATCCCTTAGTGAATTTTTGTTCCCATCTGGCAAGTGTTGTATATGATCGTTGTATGAATATTCATTTTTATTGCAAAACGGATATTCATATTCATCTGATACAATATCTGTTGGATTTGTCCCTGTATTGGACAAGTTACAAACACTATAAAGTAATTACGTTTTGTAAATCATATCGTTATAAACAGTTCATAAAATTTTGACGGCATTTCTTTTTCGTTCCTTGTGTACATGCATATGTGTACGATACAAGGAACACGGGGGAAGTGCTGCCGAAATTTTGAAAAATCGTTTATAATGATATGATTTAAGAAATGTAATTACTATTGTGTGTGTAATGGGAAGTATGATGACCGACCATCACAAATGATACAAAAATGTGAACAAAATATCAAGAAATATAACTTTTTATATAAACGAAAATGGATTATAAAAAACAGTAAATCTAAAGTTGTTTATCGAATTTGATTAAAAATTCTTTTACTATTGATCATAGGTTTTATAGTAGGAAAAATGGTCAATTATTTTATTGATCGGAGCTGGATGTATCAAAGAAGTGAAATGACAGGCTCAATAAGTAAACATTTTCTTAATCGAGTAAATGTGTTTTTCGAATTTGCTTTAAGTAATATTGAAAACGATCTAGAAATTCGTTGTCCGCGTAGTAGGTGCACATTGTTGAAGCATTTAGTACCGAATATGACTAGGATTCATTTGCACCAATATGGTTTCGTAACTAATTATTTGGTGTGGGATCGTCAAGGAGAAATTATAACACGTAACGAAGAACAGTCAATAGAGGTCATTAGTGATGAAGTTAGTACGACGAATCTCATAGAATATATGATTGAAGATGCAGCACGATCTATGTTCCCTATTGTTGAAATTAATAACGACGATGTTAACGTCGAAGAGGAACTAAATGTTGGAGCGAAAATATATATGATTTATTGGATGCTGCTAAGAAACCTCTTTGGAATGGATGTACTATCGGCACTCAAATATCGGCAACTGCAGAGTACATTGCAATGAAATCAAAGTACAACCTCACAGAAGCCGGATTTACGGCTGTTGTACAAGCTGCTAAACGCCATATGCCATCAGATAATTTAATGTGCGAAAATTATTATGAAGTGAAAAAACTTATGTCATCTTTCGGTTTGTCGTATCAAAAAATTGATACATGTCTAAATGGTTGCATGTTATTTTGGAAAGATGATGTCAGTCTTCGGAATTGTAAAATATTTAATCAAGAAAGATACAAACCAAGAGAAAAAAGGAAAAAGAAGTTCCATAGAAGCGTATGCATTATTTACCTACCCCTCATAGAATTCAAAGGTTATATGCATCATCTGTAAGAGCGCATGACACAGTGTGAGAACACCTGAAGAAGGTACGTTAACACACCCATCTGATGGAGAAGCATGGAAGTATTTTGATAAGAAATATCCCGATTTCGCAGCGGAGAGCCGTAATGTAAGACTAGGTTTGTGTACTGATGGATTTTCACCATTTTCTCAGTTTGGTTCTAAATATTCATCTTGGCCTATAATCATTACACCTTACAATCTACCCCCGTGGATGTGTATGAAAACTCCATATATGTTTCTCACAATTGTCGTCCCTGACCATGATGATCCGACACAAGGTACCGATGTTTACTTACAACCACTAATCGAAGAGTTGAAAATATTGTGGTATGAAGAAGTTGAAACATACAACATATCGAAAAAAAATTCGAATGTTCGCTTCTTTTTTATGGACTATTAGCGATTTTCCTGCATAGCAATGCTTTCGGGTTGGAGTACAGCTGGTCGTTTTGCTTGTCCTTACTGTATGGAAGAAACACGAACATTTTCTTTACGGCATGGGAAAAAAATTTCATGGTTTGATTGTCATCGACGTTTTCTCCATATTAATCATACTTTTAGAAGGGACAAAAAAACTTCATAGCTAATAGACAAGAGACTTTACAACCACCAATGATTTGGTCAAGTGAAGATATATATGAACTTGTAAAAGATTATCCAAAGATACATGAAACCGGGTAGCAAACTGAAATCCAAGGTAAATCGACGTTTCATAATTGGTGCAAACAAAGTATATTCTAGGAGTTGCCTTATTGGAAAAATCTCTTAATCCGTCATAACATTGACGTGATGCATAACGAGAAAAACATATTCGATAATGTGTTTAATACACTTTTGAATGTTAAGGGCAAGATTAAGAACGATCTGAAATCAAGACGTGATATAGAAGAAATATGTAATCGTCCTGAGCTTCATATAAAGCCAAATGACACCAAAAAACCCAAAGCATGTTATGAACTAGGTAACAACCAAGTTAAAGTACTGTTGAAAAGGGTGAAAGGATTATGATTTCCTGATGGAATTTCATCTAATTTTCGTAGATGTGTCGATTATAAGAACGGAAGACTGAGGGGCATGAAAAGCCATAATTGTCATGTAATGATGCAAAATTTGTTACCCGACGCTTTCAAAGAATTGTTGCCCATAAAATTTTGGAAGGTTATAACAGAACTTACTTTGTTTTATAAGGTGCTTTGTTCAACTACGTTAAAAGTTGACCGTCTTCGTAAACTTAAGGTAGAAATCACTATACTGCTCTGCAAACTGGAGAAAATATTTCATCCAGCTTTTTTCAATGTAATGGAGCATTTGCCTATTCATCTTCCATTTGAAGTACATCTTCGAGGTCCCGTGCAATATGGATGGATGTATCCATTCGAGAGGTATGTTATTAATACTGAGTATGTAAATGTTAATTTAACTATAAATAAGAATCAATATTGATATGAAATATTTTTTATTAGGTACTTAAATCATTTAAAGAAAAAAGTGAGACAAAAAGCTCGAGTTGAAGGTTCGATTTGCAAATCATATATCGAAGAAGAAGCATCGTTCTTTTTCTCTCATTATTTCAATGATCATGTGAATATATCATTTCAAAGTGTTGCACGTAATGATGAGGCCGTTGAACAAGATTCTTCTTCTGATGCAATGTTATCTATTTTTAGACAACATGTCGACATGCTGGAAAATGTGTAGTAGTATGGTTAGATGATAGAGATTACCATGTAGCACACACATATATTCTTCTTAATTGTCTAGAAGTTGCACCATTTATTAGGTAGTTATCAGATTACAAGTTTTGATAAATTTAATTTAATACTGCATGTGTAAATTAATAATAAAGCAACATATTATGTTTTAATTTGCAGTGTTTATGAATCACAAAATCCAAACGGCGATTTAAGCAAAAATTTCACTACTTGGTTTTCGAACTACGTTTGTGATCCTACAAATAATGTGGTTGATGAAGGATTAAAACATTTGGCGTTGGGACCGAAAAGGAAAGTTGAAACGTATCTAATATTTTTCGTTAATGGATATAAATTCAACACCAAAGAATACGGTGCTGAAAAATTAACAAACAACATCGGTGTATTTGTTAAAGGCAGTGATGATCCTAATGATCATATACATGATTTTTATGGCGTGTTAACACAGATTTTGTAATTGACATATTTTATAAGACCCGTAGAGAAAGTTTTTTTGTTTAGACGTAACTGGTTCAGCAATGTTCCAGGTTCTGGTATTAACGTGCATTCAAATTATAATCTTATAAAAATAAAACATACTCCTGTTATCAATAGTACGATCCTTTTGTATTAGCCAAATAAGCCCTACAAGTTTATTACGCCCCTTATCCGTCTATAAAAAGAGATAAAGCAGATTGTTCTACGGTTTTTAAAACCAAAGCGAGATTTACATTCAATGGAAAGAATATTCCAGAAGAACAAGCCTATCAAGCGGATATCGAGGAAAATGTTGAAATCACAATTACAGACGATCAAACTAATTTTGGACAATTAAATGATGAGACAAATGTATTAGTCAAAGCATTTAAGGGTGTAGAGGAAAACGATATAGAACACGAGACCGAGTCTGAATCAGAAAACAACGAGGACTGAGTAATATCCGGTAATTTTACAATTATTCACGCACACGCATCACATAACATCATCATCATTACATGCGCACTACCAATTAAAAGTGACTTTATTACATGCACCACATATCATCATCATTTTATCTATGTCTATAATTAAAAATAGATATTTTCAACAGGTATTATGTCAAGCTCCAGACGTCGTAGCTCTTCTCGCTCGGGCGACGAGAGTAGTGGTGAGCCTCCGGCCCGACCACTTGTATATTTGCATCCGAAGGCTGATGGAGCGTAAGTATCAAAATTAAAATGACAACAATATAAATTTGTTCATACATATATATACACGTCTAAAGCTTTGTTTTATATTTAACACAGGGGATTTGATTTGGAGCCCTCAGGAGTTGTCTTGGCATTTCCAAGCAATCATATATGAGCAGGATGACAGGTTGCTGGCCTAAGTGGAGTAAGATCCCTGACCACGTCTGGGAGGCCATCTGGCAGGATTTTCTGGTGAGTTCATACCACTTTACTATATGAATAAGTATAAATGAAAAATTAGTAATATTTTCTCTTTGTATAGGGGCGAGTGGACTTGGCGGAGCCCGATGTCGCCATGGTTCAGCGTCATTGGAATTCGAAGGTCGCCAAAGATTACAGGGAGGTAATGTCATCTCTTAAAAAATCGGGGAAGAAACCGAACTGGATGGGCGCTTCTGTATGGGATTCTTGGATTAGTTGGTGGGAGACCGACGAGTTCAAGGTAAATCTACCAAATATAATCTTAATTATTTCGCAATTAGTAAATATAATATTCAATTTAATTGCAGGTGAGTCGGAGAGGAACTCCGCCAATATAAGTAGGAACCCTATAATGCATCGTGTCGGATCCAAGTCTTTTCAGCATTACCGTGAGGATCTAGTAAATTTATCAATTATGTATCTAAACCATTATTACATTTTTTATATTAATCAGTTCAGTAATTAGCTATGAAAAATTAAAATCTATAAATTATTTATTGCAGGAAAGATCGCTTGGATCACCTATGTCTATGATGGAGGTATTTACCTGCACTCACACATCAAGACAACTAGACAATGCTGGCAATATTACACAGTGGGATGATGATAATAAGGCGACGGCTGCATATGTATGCATATTTTAAATCTTATTTTATTAATATCGATAAGTTTAAATCCTATTTTACTGCTTTTAGCATGTAATTGTTTTTTATTTTAGGCAAAGTTTCAGAAGGCACGGGCAGAGCTGCTTTCAGAATCGGATCGCGATGAGTTGACGGTAGAGGAGCAAGATAATATTTTCGACGTTATCATGGATCCGACGCAGCGGAATAGGCGCTATGGCTATGGAAACGAAGCGGTAATCTTATAAACATTGCAATATTATATTTAATAAATTAACCTATAGATACACTATACATATGATGATTTCTACCTGAGTTAAATCTAACATATACATGATTTACCATCCTACACCATTATCATTTAATAAAATATGCATTTCCTTGTGGTATATGCATTGCTTAAGATCACGTCATTTATGTTTCTATATTTTAAAATATGCATTGCTTAAGAAAATGATTATTATACAAATGTGAACATCCCACATTCTATTTGCAGGTTCGTACAGCTCAAAAGGCGTGTGACAAAGCAGAAATAAAAAAGTTTAGAGCTATGGTTGAGCAGCTGCAAGAGCAGGACCGTCTTCGCGCTATACAAATGGAGCAGCTGAATCAACGTTTAGCGGAGTCCGCGCATAGGTATGGTTCCTTCCCTTCGTCGTCTGGTGCTTCCGGAGATGAGGATGATGCTTGAGAGGTATAATGATTATTGTCTTTGTGTTTGGTTATTGTATATATTGACTTTGAGATGGTGAGGATTGTGTTTAATGGTTATTGTGTATATATTGACTTTGAGGTGGTGAGGTCTAAGTGTTTGCATTGTATATTTTGACTTGAATATGGAGTGAAGTTGGTGTTGGTGAGGGTTTTGTTGTTTATGTACATATTGACTTGTAGTTTGGTTCGAAAATGTAATGTTTGATGTTAATTTTTGGTTGTTTATATTGTTTGTGGTATAATATGTTGGATATGTGATATATATATATATGTAAAATTTAGTGGAAATAGATATATATTGATTATGTGTGGCTGGAAGGCGAATGACTTGCTGTTATAAAAAAATTCACCCAAATTAGCAACGGCCACCAACGACTACAAACGACTATTTGGTCATTTTATTGCAACGGCTACCAACGGCCTCCATCGGCTATTTGTTGTTGGTAGCCGTTGGAAGAACTGTTGAAAATACCCTGTAGCTTTCGTTGGAAGCCATTGGAAAGCGTGAACGCTATTCCAACGGCTTTTCCGATGGCTACCAACGAGCGCGAACGGCTTGGAGCCGTTGGAATAGCCATTCTCTCTTGTAATATACCTATCGTTTTTGAATATTGAGTATCCATATTTACGGATGCAGACTAATATTGGATATTCTTCGATCAGTTCACAACTAACAAATCTAAACGAATAAATAGAAAGTTTTGATTCATCATAAATCAATTTCAGTCCTAAAATAATAAATAAATGTAATAATAAAAATAATTTTAAGCGACAAATTTTGTTTTTATACACGTATCTAAATAAAATAGTAAATGAAAATCATTTTACGCATTTAAATATGCAAAAAATAACTATAATCTTACAAAAAAAATTATACACGTAATAAGCATATCTTATTTGTGTATCATTAATATATTCTCCTTGTTTTTTGATACGACCCTTGTGAACTAATATTTTGTATTTTCAGGGTGAACATAATTTTACCAAAAAGGAATAATTCTATATTATGCACTTGGAAACCTCTTACAATAAAGTGGAATAGAATTTATTTTAATTCATTTGCACACAAATTCATGATGCATGCACTCTTTAGTAAGCAAAAACCATGCAACACATATGACATGTTGTGAATTATATTACAACAAAGTAGACGTCACTGCAATAGTTATGAATTTTTTTTCACAACTATATAGATTTGAGTATGATTTTTCTGATTTTAATATAATCATGCATGATAAGAATTATATAATGAGAAAGTCACTTTAAAATGATGCAAAATGACAAAAGCTGTGGTGTGCATAGATGGGAGCATTCTATAGCACCACAAACAGTATAATATTTCCCAAATCCTCTTTGATTTTCACCATAAGTTCCGATTTAAATAATGGTTCGTTCTCTCTTTCCGCTACCACTATAGTTTGAATAAAAAATTATGATGGAAATCAGAATACATTTGAGGTGCTATTGAATGCGTGTGCGCCCGCACACACACATGGTGCGCACGCACGATTGCATGCATGCATATGTTATTTGAGTGTTATTATTGTTTTCTCATTTCTATTGTGTGTAGGATCGTTCTCACCCTGGAGGGGGGGGGGTGTGTGAATATGGTGATACTAGAATTAATGCGAAAATAAAATAATAACAAAAAGTAATGCAGAAGATATCACACACAAACCTACCTAGTTTCGGCAAAACCCTGCCTACGTGCTGCCCCAGGCTTTCTACTAGAAATTAAGTAGTCAGACGCATACACACTTAAACTTGTGACACCCATTAACTTGACTAACCTAACTCTAAGCTCAAAACCCTTCTACAACTCAGCCAACGAGTTGCGAATTCTCAAACTACGCCCTATAGTTTGTACCAAATTACATAACTAGAAAGTTATATGATTTTAAATGGAAAATTACAAATGTAAAATAAAAGACTAAGTAAGAAACCCAATGTAAAAAATTAGCCAATATAAATAAACAACCAGCCCACTTAATTAATTAAAGTAAAAGGAACGTCTTCCTCTTTTCTTATGGTTGTGATGACTTCGCCCGTCTTTCTTTGATCCTCTTCAACGATTAGGGTTTCTTTTAATTTGAAGGCGCCGATTCAAATCTGATCGATTGTGATGATGAATTTACTTAAATTTGCTTCATTAACCGAGTCTCTGGCTTTGATAGGCTTGCGGCTGCTACAATTGTCGAGTTTAATTCATGCTTTGAGTTGGTACGTGTTTTTCCTTTTTCGATTTATAACTATACTCGATGTGATTTGAGTTCTGGATTGGTTCACGATTTATTTCAATGTTTTCTCTTTGATTTTTCTTGAACTCGAATAGTTATTACCGATGATGATTTTGGGTTTAAATAGGGATTGAAACCCTATTTTATCGTTCGTATATTTTTTACTTTTTTATGATTTTATCACTTGCTTTGATTTACTGTACTCGACCCTTGATTTTCGATTGAATGCCTGTGATAGTTCAAACTTGTTCCATCTCTGATATATTCGAATTGCTTGAATTGCTTTGGGTCGGTTCCTATAACTTTAGCATTTGAATATTGTGATAATTTGCACTTTGACTTGTTCAATTCGTATGACCATTCTCTGTTTTTGCTGCCTTGACTTTTTGAAACAATTCTTGACTTTGTTCGAACTGCTACTCTCTCTGATTACCCAAGTGATAGTTGCTTCGAGTCTTGTTAGCTCTATATTGCTTCCAGTTCTATGATGGTCTCCATACATATATACATACATGTATGTATGTATATATATGTGTGTGTGTGTTATTGACTTGATTGCACTGGCTTGTTGCATATATGTGTGTCATACTGCTTTGTACATGTTTGGTTCCTTATATTTAAAATCTTGTTGCACTGTATTGATGCTCTTGTATTAATTGGTGGTCCGGTTTGGTTTTGGTCTGGTCCATTGTATTCATGAGCATTACATCCTGTTTTGATCGCTTTAGTCTATTTGCATGCCTGAATGCCTGGATGTACAATATAGCCTTGTTCCACTGCTTTATTGAGTTCATGCCTGAATGATTTGCTTTGCATTTAAATTGTCTAAATGCCTGAACTTGTATTTTCTTCGAGCTTCATCTGTGCAGTTTGGTTGCCTTTGCCTGGTTCACCACTTTGTTATGTGAGCATGTTGAACTTGAGTGATTGCATATCCATTGTGCATGTCTTTAAAACTGTTGTCTTGTGTTGCATTGAACTGCATTCTTTGAGTTTTGTCACACTTGAATTCAGGTATGTTGTGATTTCTTTGAGTCATTTCATTTATCCGGTCTGTCCCATTTTCATTGATTTATTTCTGACCTGGTTATTGTGGTCTACATTTGAAGCCTGTTTGTTCTACTGGCTAGTGTTAATTGTTGTTGTATGTTGAGTTGTTTTCATGCTTTTCTGGTGGTCTTTGTATCTTTCTATGGAATTGAATTTCCAGTTGCTTTGAGTTAAACTGTGTACATATCCATGCTCCATGCAGGTCTCTGTTGCATCCATTGTGCCATATACATTGTCATTTGTGTTCATTGTGTCTTTGTACATTTTGTGGTCAGACTTGTTTTCATGTGCTTGCATGTTGTTGATTTGAGTACTTTGACCAGTTGCATGTGTGGTTTTATCTGGTGCAGTTGCATGCTTCATTGATTGTTCTGGTCGCCTCTGTTTGTGTTATTGCAGTATGTCTGAATGCATGATGTTGTCATCATTTCTCACTTTGTTCATATGCATATGAAATTGATTGATTGGAATCGGTGTACTTGATTCCTAAACTACCTTGATATGGTTCTAGTTTGAATCCATGTTGCTTCATGTCCAGTTGCAATTAAGTCTTTACGTTGCACTTGTTGTTGCTGTGCCTTGAACTACAGCTCTTACTTGATTTGATTCAAACTCCTTTCATGTTGCCTTGTGATTGGTGCACTTTTGTTACTATAGTCAAGTCTGGTTCATGTTGGTTTGTATTGCACCTGTGTTGAATCTAGCTTTTGATTTGGTTGACTTTGTGCTCACCTGTCCATGTAGTTTTAACAAGCAAGTGTATATCGGTGTGCACGGCCTTATGGCATGTGTAGTGATACACTGTGCATGTCACAAGTTGTTCGTGTAAGATCAAAAATGTGATGACAAACAATCCAAATAACTAAGGCGGACAAAATTTTCAAACAGAAACTTCATTATACACTACAAAATATTTCTTTTTCAATTTTACTGGGTCAGTGCTTATTTTTCAGATAGTTCAGATACTGGACTTAGGCTGGAGCAGAGTTGAAGATTAAATACAAGTGATAAGTGAATATATGTAGTGAAGTGAAAACTGCATAGTGAAAAATGTATTGTAATTGAAATTGTATTGGAAATGTGAAAATGTAGTGAAAGCTCAAATTTGTGCTATTTGAATTTGATATAAAATATTTGTTTGAATAAAATATTTGTTTGAATATGAATTTCGAGTAGTTTATTTTATTCAACAAATATTTATTTAATTATGCGAAAAATTAAAATAGTACAATAATAAATACATTTAAACGAATATATATATGTTTATTATCATCAAACAAAATCTTAGGCTATTATATTCTACAATCTTCCCATTTTAATGATAACAAACATATACTAAAATTTTGACTCTATTAAATGTATTTGGTTTTGATGAATTCCATTAACTTCCCCTATTTGAATACTCCCCCTACAATAATGCTCCCCCTTCACATATGTGTGAAGATAAAATAAAAATTATGCAATGAATCTAGACGAGAATAAGAAAATATGACTTATTTGCCAAGATCTTAACTTCTCTCCCCTCCTTTAGTTATCAGCAAAGTAATAGTGTAGAAAATAGAGATAAAGTTATAGGCATTAATATAACATTAATACCTAATCGAGTATATATATTAAATTTCAGAAAAATCAAACAAAAATCATAAATACCCTGTTAGGCACATATTCCGTTTTAGAGTGATAGGGTGATGTTTGTATAGAAAAACCATATAATTGTGTCTGTTTGTGGTATATTTATGACAGGAAACTGCTAAATACTTACTAACCATGCATAATCATTAGGACTTTTAAATGAGATTAGTAGTATTTATTAATTTAAAAAAATGAATTTCAAGCATCTTGTAACAACGCATAACCGTGAGGACTTTTAAATGAGATTAGAATCAACTTGCCTATTTTATTTCAATTTTGATATGTGCTCCATAAATGCATAATGGTGAGGAATTTTAAATGAGCATGAAAGCACATAATCAAATATTCCAAGTGCTTCACTCATACATAACCATGAGGACTTTAAATGAGAGTGAGTACTTTTGGATAATTTTATTGCTGATTAATTAAAAAAAGAATAATTTCTCATTTAAATACCACATTTTGACATAATATGTTGAATTTTGATGAGTGATGGTCATTAGAAATATCATAAAAATAGAGATGGTCATGGAAGTTTTACCATTCAAAGTTATTACAAATTATGTTTAAATTTTTAAAGAAATTTACTACATATACTGTCTCAAGTCATAATGTATGATTAATATCAACATTTCCTTTTCGGTAAACTGTGGGGAGTCAGATTAGTTAACATAAACATTTAAGATCAAATCCAGAAATATAAAATCAAATTTCTAAAATACCTAAACTGAGATGCAGTCAACAAAAACTATTTTCTAAAAGGGATTTTGTAAAAATGTCTGCCAATTGAAAATCAATCAATTGAAATAAAATTAATATAGATATTTTCTTTGTGAATGTGATGCAACTAATGAATGTCCCTACATAAAACACATTCCACTAGTAATTTTTCTATCAACCAGACTACCAGCATAATCTGCATCTGAATACCCCTTTAAATCAAAGTTATCATAAGTTGGATACCATACACCAATCCGTAGTATGTGCAACTGATACCTTATAATCCTTTTACAGCTTCTAAAATGAGATTGGTTGAAACCGTGTACACAAGCATGCAGAGAACATAATGTCTAGAAGCAGTAAGATGAAGAAGTGATCAATCATACCTCGATATTTCTTTTGATCAACAACCTTATCGTTTTCATCCTTGTCAAATTTAACTGTAGTGCTCAAATTTTCTTAGTTGATCAATAGATGATTGAAATATGATTATGGTGCATATTTTCAACATATAATACATCGTTTGTTGCCCATTTTGACTCTGCCACCTTTGTACTTCTCTAGACTAAGGAACTTTGATTTTTAGCCCGTCATGTGCCTGGAACAGCTAGAATCCAATTACCACTGTTGATGTTCCTTAGCCAGCCAACACACCTACACGAGGAAATATTTTGTGACCTTTTTTTATAGGTCCATGATTGTTAGTGGCAAACAATTTTGAAAAATAAGTTTGCATAGAACCAAAATAGTTTATGTTTTTTCCTTTTGGCACCCAGATTTGTTTGATTTTAAGAGATTTTACATTCGTGCCTTTAGGAACCCAAATTGGTATGGTTTTCACTTGTTTAGATCCATACCAGCTATTGTTATGATTGTGTCCAATTTTTCTATAAATCGTGCACTTGGAGTTTGTATGATTAGTTTCACTTCTAACTCTTTTAGATTGAGTATACCTAAGTCCTTGTCTAACAGAACTAATAGTTTGTTTCCCTAATAACATGTTTAGCGATCTTTCTCCTTTGAAAATTTTTCCTAAAGTAGAAGAAAATTGTTGGACTTGTGACTTGAGAGATTCATTTTCATTCAATAATGAGGTGAATTTTTTAATAGATTTTTCTCTTATAGTGTTTTTACTTTATTTCAAAACCAAAATTTCATTTTCAAGTGATTTAATTTTAATTTCTGATTTTTTTTATTTACTCTTCAAATGATGGATACTCAGGACTCTTATTTCGATAGTTTTTAGCCAATTGGTCAAGCTGCTTATTTAGTTCTGTCAAAATATCTCTTTATGATTAAATTTTAGCATACTTCTCACTAAATCCTTAAAATCAGCCATTTACTTCATGAAAATATATAAGTAATTGCGAGTGAGTAAGTTTTGATACTTCATTTGGCTCATCGTCATTGTTGTCACTAGTTTTCCTGAGAAACATAGATTTCTCTTTCACTCTTACTGCCAGTGCTTTTATCATTTTCATCACTTTCATACCAAGTTGCTGCAAAACTACTACTTTTTGGTTTTTTTGCTGAATTGATTTTAAGGACAATTTGGCTTGATATGACTAAGTTTATTACAGTTGTGATAAATAATCTCCTACTCTTCTGAGTTGTTTAGAACTTTGACGATTCTGCTTTTCAGTTGTTGATTTAGGGTAGGATTTCCATATTTTCGATTCCACCTTTTGAATCTCTTTATTACCAGTGTCAATTCAGTTGCTCGTTCATCATCGTCATCATCTTTATTTCCATTGTTCCTTTGAGAGTTGTTGATTTCTTTCGCTATCTCCTCCTTCACGTTCTTCCTTGAATTTTATTTCTAGCTCATAAGTGGTGAGATTTCTGATGAGTTCTTCAACTTTAACCTATTTCAAATCCTTTGATTCTTAAATGGAAGTCACTTTTGCCTCAAAATTTCATGGAAGAATTTTGAGGATTTTTCGAACTATTTCCATCTCTGTGTATGGCTTTCCAAGTGATTTTTATTTGTATACTAGATTAGAAAGTAATCCATACATTTCTTTGACACTTTCATCGTCAGCCTTTGTGAAGTTCTCGTACTCGCTACTAAGCATGACAAGGCGAGATTCTTTAACCTGGGAGGTTCCTTCATGAGCCACTTCAAGTGTGTGCCAAATTTTCTACGCAATTAGACAATGTGAGACACAACTAAATTCAATTTGATCTAATAAACAAATAATAGAATTCATAACTTTTGCATTAGCATTTTGCAATTTATTTTCAAGATCTGTCCATTGATCCATAGGTTTTTCGACTTCTTGATTATCTACCATTATTTTTGGTGTACTATATCCTATCTTAACAATATTCCATGCATCTATGTTTGCTAGAAAAAATTTCATTCTATTTTTCCAATAAGCATATTCACCATTGAACATGGATGGTCTAACTATGGACTGACCCTCAGCAAAAGCATTATTAAAAGAAGTCATTTTTAAAAATTCAAATTTTTAAAACAAAAGTTAGTTTTTGTACCTAGCTCTGATACCACTTGTAGGATCATTTTCACCCTAAAGGGAGGTGAATATGGTGATAGTAAAATTAACGTGGAAATAAAAATAGTAACAGAAAGTAATACAGAAGAGATCACACACAAATTTACCTAGCTTTGGCAAAACCCTGCCTACGTGCCGTCCCTCGAGTTTCTACTAGAAATTAAGTAGTCAGACTCTTACACACGTAAACTGGCGACACCCATTAATTTGACTAACCTAACTCTAAGCTCAAAACCCTGCTACACCTCAGCCACTGAGTTGCGAATTCTCAAACTACGCCCTATAGTTCGTACCTAGTTACACAACTAGAAAGTTATACAATTTTAAATGGAAAATTACAAATGTAAAATAAAAGACTAAGTAAGAAACCCTATTTAAAAAATAAGCCCAATAGCGGCCCACTTAATTAATTAATGTAAAAAGAATGTCTTCCTCTTTTCTTATGGTTGTGATGAATTCGGCCGCCTTTCTTTATTCCTCTTCAACAATTAGGGCTTCTTTTAATTTGAAGTCGCCGATTCAAATCTGATCGATTGTGATGATGAATTCACTTCAATTTGCTTTGTCAATCGAGTCTCTAGCTTTGATAGGCTTGCAACTGCTCCAATTTTCGAGTTTGATTCATGCTTTGAATTGGTATGTGTTTTCCTTTATTCGATTTATAATTATACTCGACTTAATTCGAGTTCAGGATTGGTCCGTGATTTATTTCGATGTTTGCCCTATGATTTATCTTGAACTCGAATAGTTATTGTCGATGATGATCTTGGGTTTAAATAGGGATTGAAACCCTATTTTATCGTTCGTATATTTTGTTTTGACTTTTTTGTGATTTTATCACTTGCTTTGATTTACTGTACTCCGCCCTTGATTCTCGATCGAATGCTTGTAGTTCTGACTTGTGTCATCTCTGATATGTTTGAATTTCTTGAATTGCTTTGGGTCGGTTTCAATAACTTCGGCATTTAAATATTGTGATAATTTAGACTTTGACTTGTTCAACTCGTATGACCATTCTCTGTTTTTGCTGCCTTGACTTTTTGAAACAATTCTTGACTTTGTTCGAACTGCTACTCTTTCTGTTCACCCAAGTGATAGTTGCTTCGAGTCATCTGGTCTTGTTAGCACTATATTTCTTTAAGTTCTATGATGGTCTCCATACATATGTACATATATGTATGTATATATGTGTGATTGACTTGATTGCACTGGTTTGTTGTATATATGTGTTACTTGCTGCTTCGTACATGTCTGGTTCCTTGTATTTAAAATCTTGTTGCACTGTGTTGATGCTCTTGTACTAATTGGTGGTCTGTTTTGGTTTTGGACCGGTCCATTGTGTTCATGAGTGTAACGACCCGAAATTTTCGATCCCGAAAATTCCAGATAGTTAGGAAAAGAAGAAAAGAGATAGAAGAAGAAGAAACAGAAAATCAAACTCAGAATCTCACATTCGCAGCGGATAAAATATAATATCAAATAAAATTATTTACACAAAGAAAGATGTATCAGTCAATTACATTTTAATACATCTGAGTTACAACATTTTACAATCACTGGACAGTTAAAATAACTTGTTCCAGACATACAACAATATAACACAGCGGTAACACTCCATACGTTCCTGTCATCCAACTCGCCTCCTGAGCTCCAGTATGTCCTTACCTGAAAATCTGTAACACTCGGTCTGACCCAAGCATTACATCAAAGTAACACCCGGGTCAGGCTGGAAAACAGCGTGAATAAACCCATTTAACATGGAACACAAAAGCATACAACTTATATAAACCCGGGATAACTTGTAACAATTTACAACTTCACAAGTCGTTATAGACACTACTTATTTCCCACATCAATTTCTAAGTACCAAAACTTAGATTTAAAGGTCCAATTCACTTAAATCATTCCATTCCAGTCTATTGATTACACATATCAAATCTGTACAGAATTATTATAGATTACAAATCGAAGTGGTTTCCGATATTTACTAATATCTGACTCTGGTCTCTTCGAATTCAATACCATCTTAACCCACGTTATTCAAGTGAAACACAATTAAACATTTAAATACAACATGTCACTTTTTATACAGCAATTCATCATCGATAGATAACCACGGTATCATAGTTCACCCAAGCATATCATATCATAAAACATTTCATTCCAGAGATAACAATCAACTCAAGGCATTTAACATCATTCAATTATCATAAACAAAAAAAATTGATCAGTCCCAAAATTAATTTAATTATTTCTAATTATACTAACCTCAATCACTTGGATTACTTTTTCTTAACATTAATTAATCTCAAATCAATTAATTAATCATCTCCCAATTATTTATCTTAATTAATCAGCCTGGATTAATTATTCTTCGTTATATTAAGTAACTGCCCTTAATTAACTATACAAATTAATTAACTTTTATCCATTCAATATTAATTACTTTTATCCTTAATTAATTACTCAAATTAATTATTCTGTAACCACTTATATTGATTAATTATCCTCTAATTAATCACACTCATTAATTAACAAACCCTTGATTAATTTCCTTAATTAATAAACTTTTTAATTAATTACACTATTCTTAATTAATTCCATAAAGTAATTATTCTCTTTCTCTAGTATTATCCCTTAATTACTTACTCTAAGTGATTATACTTTATTAATTAATAAATCACATTTAGTAATTTCCCATAAATTACTAATTAATGACCCTTCCATTAACCTTAATTAATCAAAGACAAAACATTAACTCATCTCTTACATAATTTTTTTCTTTTCGAAATACTTAGAGATTTGATTTCATTGTTTCCCAATATATGATTTACCAAATCAGCTAAATTTTAAAACAATTTATCTTTGAAATTTAGCTTTTGAGTCTTCCTTGGTAACTGAATTAACATCTTGGTTTGAAACCCCATTTTAACTTGATTGAATACTTATTTAAACTTTACACCAAACAAACAAATCTGGGAACAAATTCTACACAGAACAAAACCGAGCCTGCTTCGTTCCCTTCCCGTAACGAACCCCAAGCTACCCAAGATGCGCAACAACTTCGAGTTCTACCCGTGCAATCTTCATCTTCCCAAAGCCAAAACCATCACTGACACGAACGTGAATTTGTGTACGTGCACAACAACTCCGCCCCTCTCCGATCAACTTCCCAATCATCAATCCAGTGCCCATCATCTCGCCGACACATTCATACACCCAGAATGATGATTTCAATAGATGAATGAAATCGAGCCACTCGTTCCGAAAAATGGAACCATCACCATCGGAAAACCTCCAATTACCATCGGACCCTCCCTTAAGAATCCATACAACCACAACCACAGCTTCCTCATCGACATACGCAGCATTTCCCTTGATCCGATCAAACTCGAAACACTCAAAATGGAGAAATTGCTCGAGAACTCTAACGAACCCAATAGGTAAAACAAACCCTAAATCATCATTCACTGACCACCCCGAGTGATTTTAAGTTTTCCCACTAATTTTCCATCGATCAACGATCGACCAGCCACCATATACTCTAAGCCTGATGCCATAGAATCACGAGATCGCCAGTATTCGATAAAAGTACCAGATTTGATCAACGCATAATATCCCCCAATCCGCAATCTTAAAAAGTCATAAAATTCATAACAAAAATCATGGTTTCGAGGCTTGAATTCAAACATGCATTCATAACCAGAAATTTTAATACTTAAGTTTTTAGATTTAAAATGTTTATTACAGTAAATTCAATTTAAAAAAAATATTTATTCAATAAATATACTAGAAATCTTTTTTGAAATTTGTATTACATTGCCATAGTCGTTTTCCATTTAGGGATCGAGTTCTAAAATCATCTAGATAGGATGGTTTAAATTTTGATCAGGTTTTTATTTTTTTGAAAACCTGTAAACACAGACATAGGCATTCATTTGCCTTTCTCAGACATGCTTGCAAAAAAAATTTACAAAATATAAACATATGTATAATGCATTTACTTTCTGCAAACAACTTTCACTACTTAATTCACGTATAACAAAGTATATACATAGATTAAAGTCTTAAGGAATTAGTTTACTCACTTTGTTTGAAAAATAGAGAACAGTTCATTCCTGCACATATTTACTTTTTTTTCTTTTTGTATACTGTAAATTTTATTATTTCAGACAATAACTCAATAAATTTTACTTGAGTTAACTTTTAAATTAGGATTTCACCAATTTAAACATCTTTCCTTTAAACACTATATCCTATAATTGATTTGGTGAAGAGATATTGATTTTTTTTTCGATTTATATTTATCTCTGTAAATATAAAACAGAGAGATCTATATGTATGCATTCATAACACTTCATATTTTTATCAAGCAAACATAATTTCATTAATGCAAAAAAATTAACACATCATCTTTCCAAACATCATTCACATGCAATCAGATTTTAACAATTTTTAAACTTGAATGAACTTACCTGAAAAAAATGAAACAGAGGACGGGTTTTGGCTTGGAGAGACTTTGACCTGATGCTTCATTTGATGATGATCAACTAGCTTTGAATTTTGATTTTGAAGTTGCTTGATTTGATTATTGAACTGTTAGTTAATCATGTTTGATTTTAGCTTGCATGAGGTTAAAGATTTTGCAAGAGTTTGATGTTGTTTACAGGCTATTTCCTCTGGTTTGTAAAACGTGTACAGGTTTGGTTCCTTCTTCTCTGATCTTAGTTTTGAGACTGCTACTTTAAACTTGAAATTAGACTGATCTTTGTTTTAATCTTGTTTTCAGGTTTTAGATGATTCCTAAGAAAATGAAGTCTGCCTTTTATTATTTTTTTCTAGTACATGTAATTAAATAAAAAAAATAACATGTTTTGCCACTTGTCTATTTCATGTAGTCTTTATCTTACAAATGCTTAATGCATATTTTAAATGTTTACATTTGTAATTTTGCATAAATTTATGTTTTCATATTGTATTTATATTCTTAAGTTTAATACTTTTATACATACACGATTTGTACATATATTTAAAGAAAGTATGAATCTTATTAAGTTCTATTTTAAACTTGAGCTTTAATACTTTAACAAGTAAATATATACTTATACTATCTTTATTGTTATAAAACTATAGAATTTATTTTTAATAACTTGAAAACAAATTTTGAATTTAAACCAAAGCTAACCATTTACAATATATATTTAGACATTATAATAGAAAACATATTTATTTGTAAAAGATAAATTTTGCCAAATTGAATAATTATAAGAAAATCATTAAACAAATATC
This sequence comes from Allium cepa, assembly GCA_030765085.1. Lineage (NCBI taxonomy): Eukaryota > Viridiplantae > Streptophyta > Magnoliopsida > Asparagales > Amaryllidaceae > Allium > Allium cepa. Next base: position 564,740,706 of record CM060938.1, read on the forward strand.
ATCAAATTTCAATAGTTAGATCAGGAGATTATCAAATGAATATTTATCCCGATATTTATAATTCAACATTTATTATAATTCTAATTCATCTATATACACATCCAAATATATATTTATTATCGGGTTTTATTTGTCCAATTAATAAATCAGCGTTTTAATGAATTAAATCCTGTTAATTACAAATTAACAACTGCCCAAAAATTCGGTTTATTACATTCCTCCCCACTTAGAATCTTTTTTTCCTCGAAAAGGAACGAGGCCAGATCTTATTAAAATGATTATTATTAGAAAAATTACTCTGATAAATTTTACTATAAACTCTTTTTATTAAGAAATTTCAAAACACTTTTTAAATATCTATATGTATATATTACCAAAATAGTTTTATAAGAATAGTTTTTATAACTCGATGTCTCAACCAGTCCATCCTTGTTCTCATAGAAATTCGGTCATACGTTGATCAAGCGTAAGACTGAAAATATCTAAGTACTCGGTAAATCCATTTCCAACATCCAGTGAAAATACTTGGAATTTTTTTATTGAAAATATAGAAAACATTTTTGAAAATATTAGAAATATCTTTGGTGAGAATGCTCTGGAAATCATCACCCTTGTCCATGGTCGCAGTTACATCCTAGGTTACATTGCCATCGTAGCAAAAGTCCATGTAACTGTAGGCACTCCGCGCTCCTCGATTATGCTATGGAACCCACAACAGATCGCAGTTACATTACAGGATTTTATTGCCATCACAGCAAAAGTCCATGTAACTGTAGGCATCAGCGCCCTCGATTTTCGCTGCGAAAATAAAACTTCTCCACTCCCACATAGGTCGCAGTCTACCAATGTAAAATCAAACGCAGATTGTTGGCTCTCAACAGCACACATGACTTTTGCTATGTTTCCATAGGTCACAGTCTACCGATATAAAATCAAATGTAGACTATTAGCTCTCAGCGGCACACACGTCTTTTGCTATGGTCTGTAGTAGATCGCAGTGACATCGAGTTAAACTATGGTCATAACATAAATCAAATGCCTCTGTAGGCCTCAACGCCCTTGACTTTCGCTACACACTACACAAAATCCTCAAGAACTAGTTTTTTCCGGACTCCTCACAGGATCTACTTTAGAACCCCCTTAGGGTTTAAGGCAGTATCACCCTGTGGCACTCCTGAGAAGTTCATTTTCAAAGGAGCGCCTTTTTCTCCAGAGCCATTTTCAAAACACTTTATACTATACACATATAGTATTTTCCAAATCATACACCAAGTATGAATCCCATATAAATCTCCTTTCTCAATATCGATTATCCCAAAGTCGATAATTCTCAAACTAGGCTTTCCAAATTCCAATATTGATTTTACCCAAAAATCAAAAAGCCTTTCCAAATCCAAGGTTCCAAAAACCTTTCCTACAAAATCATTCTCATCATATCCTTTACATATACATATATATATATGACTTTAATAAATCTTTGGATCATTTCAAACTTTGTATAAAATCCCTTTTATACTTCAAATATTTTCGAAACCCTTTTCTTCTGGCAAAAGATTCAACAAGGGGAGATTTATCTTATAAAACAAAGATATATATCTTTGTTTATTCCAAATCAAATATTCAAATTTGATTACTTTATAAAGTCACTTACCAAATTACTTACTTCCATAAAGTAAATTTTTTATCATAGAAATATCCAATTTCCACTTTACTTCAAAATATACCTTTCATTTCAAAAACCATTTCACATTTCTTATCCACAAATTCCCAGTATCAGTTTTATTCAAACCTATACGATGTACACATATCATCTATACGTTATACCAATCCGATCGCTCACTCGATCACACAATTTCACTTCCGAACTAGTATCGTCCACCCGACTTCCTAGTGCGGACTTAGATCTAGTTTCTTGATCAGAAACCGTCATTCTCCTACCATAGCCATAACTATGATAGAGAATATCCAGAACCAATCAAAAATCCATATCCAGGTTCGCTGTCGAAAATCGAATGAAAAATCCCAACTCAATTCAATATAACTATCTCGAAATTCTATGCTCGAATCTGGATCAAATCACTATGCGAATAGAATAATATACGTACATCCTACGTATTTATTTTTATTTATTTTTAACCAAATCAATTCTCTTTTCTATTCACATTCACTTTAATTTTCATTCACTTACTTACAATTTCTTAAATCCTCATTTGGACTATCACCTTAATTCTTATCCCAAATGGATATTTAATTATAAACAGTTCGCACTCTGACCATTTTAAAATTAGAAAATAGCTTGAAAAATTAAAAATTGATAAGTATTTGAAAAATAATTATTAGTTTTTAAAATAGCTGTAAAATAGTTAAGTAATTGTAAAATAGTTGGAAAATAATCAAATAGTTATAGAAATTTTAAATAATTGTAAAAAAGTTGTAAAATAGTAATTAATTTTGTAAAATAGTTGAAAAATAGTAATTTGTTTATAAAACAGTTGAAAAATTGTTAAATAATTCTAAAAATAATTGTAAAACAAGTATAAGATAGTTTTAAGTTTTAAAAAAAGAAAAGTTGTATAGTAAATAGTTTGGAAAATAGATTTATATTAAAACAATTTATTTTGAAAATAGTCCAGAGTCAAACTGTTCAATTCCCAACCTCCATTTCCAACCAATTCAATTTAAATTTCCACTTCTATTTAAATTGACTCAATTCCAATTTAAATAAATTTAATTTCCATTGAAATTGATTTAACTCCAATTCAAGTTGAATTAATCCTCAATTTCTTTCCTTAATTCAAATCAGATTCCATTTGAATTTACTTATTCAATTTTAATCATAATTTCGATTAATTCAAATACATTTCAAGTTGAACCAATTTCAATTCATATCAATTCCAGTTTGAATTAATCCCAATTCCCATTTGAATTTGAACTCATTCAACTCCAATTTCATTTCAATTCATCCAATTCAAATTTTCCATTTGAAATTTTAAACTTATTTCAAAGTTCAAATAATAATTCAAATCTTTTTTAAACAACTAAATCTTTAAAATTCAATTTATCACTAGATTTCTATTTTGGAATCAAACCTTTGAAGTTTTATATTAAACATTCAAATTTTAAGTCCAAAATGATTTCATTTTATCTTAATAATGGATATATTACCATACCCCATTTCCTCATTCATTTAAACAAATCCTATTTCAGCTTAAAGATTATTAATAACAACAGGATAGTATTATTCAAATTACTTAAAACATCTATCTATTTCCATTTTAAACTTTAGATTAACAATCTTCCCACTTATAAGTTCAAAAACTTATCACTTTGGGTATCACATCTCATTCCAATTTTAAAACTCAACATTTCAAATCATCTTTGATATTATGTATATCCCTCATTTATACATATTATTTCCTTTACACACCAAGTTATCCTTATTTAATTTCAATTTGGTTGTATCTTTATTACCACTTAATTTAATTCCAATAATTTAACAACCAATTACCTTAATATTTATTAGAAAGATATATTGCTTTATATATCAAAATATATTCTTATATAAAATCATTTAAAATCTTTATATAAGAAAATAACAAGTACGCTCTTATATATCTATATATATTCACTCAACTCATTCTAGGGTACCATTGGCCCTATTCTTAATGAGTAATCCCACCAGAGCCAAGGTTCTTGGTTAACCTTCAGCTCTGATACCAAATGTAATGACCCAGAATTTTTGATCTCGAAAATTCCTGATAGTTAGGGAAAGAAGAAAAGAGATAGAAAAAGAAGAAACAGAAAATCAAACTCAGAATCTCACATTCGCAGCGGATAAAATATAATATCAAATAAAATTCTTTACATAAAGAAAGCTGTATCAGTCAACTACATTTTAATACATCAGAGTTACAACATTTTACAATCATTAGACAGTTAAAATAACTTATTCTAGATATACAACAATATAACACAGCGGTAACACTCCATATGTTCCTATCATCCAGCTCGCCTCCTGAGCTTCAGAACGTCCTTACCTGAAAATCCGTAATGCTCGGTCTGACCCGAGCATTACATCATAGTAACACCCAGGTCAGGCTAGAAACTAGCGTGAGTAAACCCATCTAACATGGAACACAAAAGCATACAACTTATATAAACCCGGGGTAACTTGTATCAATTTACAACTTCACAAGTCGTTATAGACACTACTTATTTCCCACATCAATTTCTAAGTACCAAAACTTAGATTAAAAGGTCCAATTCATTTAAATCATTCCATTCCAATCTATTGATTTCACATATCAAATATGTACAGAATTATTATAGATTACAAATCGAAGTGCTTTCGGGTATTTACTAATACCCGACTCCGGTCTCTTCGAATTCAATACCATCTTAACCCACGTTATTCAAGTGAAACACAATTCAACCTTTAAATACAATTTGTCACTTTTTATACAGCAATTCATCATCGATGGATAACCATAATATCATAGTTCACCCAAGCATATCATATCGTAAAACATTTCATTCCAGAGATAACAATCAACTCAAGGCATTTAACATCATTAAATTATCATAAGCAAAAGAAAATTTGATCAGTCCCAAAATTAATTTAATTATTTATAATTAAATTAGTAACCTCAATCACTTGGATTACTTTTTCTTAACATTAATTAATCTCAAATCAATTAATTAATCATATCTCAACTATCCATCTCAATTAATCTCCCTGGATTAATTATTCTTCATTATATTAAGTAATAGCCCTTAATTAATTATACAAATTAATTAACTTTTATCCATTCAATATTAATTACTTTTATCCTTAATTAATTACTCAAATTAATTATTCTACAACCACATATATTGATTAATTATCCTCTAATTAATCACACTCATTAATTAAAAAACCCTTGATTAATTTCCTTAATTAATAAATTATTTAATTAATTACACTAAGTAATTAATTCTTAATACTTCCATTAAGTAATTATTCTCTTTCTCTAGTAATTATCCCTTAATTACTTACTCTAAGTGATTATACTTCATTAATTAATAAGTCACATTTAGTAATTTCCCATAAATTACTAATTAATGACCCTTCCATTAACCTCTAATTAATCAAAGACAAAACATTAACTCATCACTTACATTTTTTCTTCTTCGAAATACTTAGAGATTTGATTTCATAATTTCCCAATATATGTTTTACCAAATCGGCTAAATTTTAAAACAATTTATCTTTGAAATTTTGCTTTTGAGTCTTCCTTGGTAACTGAATTAACATCTTGGTTTGAAACCCCATTTTAACTTGATTGAATACTTATTTTAACTCAACACCAAACAAACAAATCTGGGAACAAATTCTACACAGAAAAAACCGAGCCTGCTTCGTTCCCTTCCCGAAACGAACCCCGAGCTACCTAAGATACTCAACAACTTTGAATTCAACACGCCAAACCCCTCGAGTTCTACCTGTGCAATATTTATCTTCCCGAAGCCAAAACCACCGCTGACACAAACGTGAATTCGTGTACGTGCACAGCAACTCCGCCCCTCTCCGATCAACTTCCCGATCATCAACCCAGTCCCCATCATCTCGCCGACCCATTCACATACCCAGAACGATGATTTCGATAGACGAACGAAATCGAGCCACTCATTCCAAAAACTGAAACCATCACCATCTGAAAACCTCCAATCGCCGTCGAACCCTCCTTTAAGAACCCATGCCACCACAACTATAGCTTCCACATTGACATACGCAGCATTTCCCTTGATCCGATCGAACTCGAAACACTCAAAATAGAGAAATTGCTCGAGAAATCTAACGAACCCAATAGGTAAAACAAACCCTAAATCATCATTCACTGACCACCCCGAGTGATTTTAAGTTTTCCCTCAAATTTTCCATCGATCAACGATCGACCGACCACCATATACTCTAAGCCCGATGCCATAGAATCACGAGATCGCCAGTATTTGACAAAAGTACCAGATTTGATCAACTCATAATATCCCCCAATTCGCAATCCTAAAAAATCATAAAATTCATACCAAAAATATGGTTTCAAGGCTTGAATTCAAACATGCATTCATAACCAGAAATTTTAATACTTAAATTTTCAAATTTAAAATGTTCATTACAGTAAATTCAATTTAAAAAATATTTATTCAATAAATATACTAGAAATCCTTTTTGAAATTTGTATTACATTGCGATAGTCATTTCCATTTAGGGATCGAATTCTAAAATCATCTGGATAGGATGGTTTAAATTTTGATCAGGTTTTTATTTTTTTGAAAACCTATAAACACAGACAGAGGCATTCATTTGCCTTTCTCGGACATGCATACAAATTTGTTTTACAAAATATAAACATATGTATAATGCATTTACTTTCTCCAAACAACTTTTAGTACTTAATTCACGTATAACAAAGTATATACATAGATTAAAGTCTTAAGGAATTAGTTTACTCACTTTGTTTAAAAAAACAGAGAACAGTTCATTCCTGCACATATTTACTTTTTTTCTTTTTCTTTACTGTAAATTTATTATTTCAGATAATAACTCAATAAATTTTGCTTGAGTTAACTTTTAGATTAGGATTTCACCAATTTAAACATCTTCCCTTTAAACACTATACCCTATAATTGATTTGGTGAAGAGATATTGAGTTTTTTATTTATTTATATTTATCTCTGTAAATATAAAATAGAGAGATCTATATGTATGCATTCATAACACTTCATATTTTTATCAAGCAAACATAATTTCATTAATGCAAAACAATTAACACATCATCTTTCCAAACATCATTCACATGCAATTAGATTTTAACAGTTTTTAAACTTGAATGAACTCACCTGAAAAAATGAAACAGAGGACAGGTTTTGGCTTGGAGAGACTTTGACCTGATGCTTGATTTAATGATGATCAACTAGCTTTGAATTTTGATTTTGAAGTTGCTTGATTTGATTATTGAACTGTTATTTAATCATGTTGGATTTTAGCTTGCATCAGGTTAAAGATTTTGCAAGAGTTCGATGTTGTTTGCAGGCTATTTCCTTTGGTTTGTGAAATGTGTATAGGTTTGGTTTCCTTCTTCTTTGATCTTAATTTTGAGACTGCTGCTTTAAACTTGAAATTAGACTGATCTTTGTTTTAATCTTGTTTTCAGGTTTTAGATGATTCCCAAGAAAATGAAGTCTGGCTTTTATTATTTTTTCTAATACATGTAATTAAATAAAAAAAATAACATGTTTTTGCCACTTGTCTGTTTCATGTAGTCTTTATCTTACAAATGCTTAATGCATATTTTAAATGTTTACATTTGTAAATTTTGCATAAATTTATGTTTTCATATTGTATTTATATTCTTAACTTTAATACTTTTATACATATCAATTTGTACATATATTTAAAGAAAGTATGAATCTTATTAAGTTCTATTTTAAACTTGAGTTTTAATACTTTAGCAAGTAAATATATACTTATACTATCTTTATTGTTGTAAAAATATAGAATTTATTTTTAATAACATGAAAATAAATTTTGAATTTAAACCAAAGCTAACCATTTACAACACACACACACACACACACACACAGATATATATATATAGACATTATAATAGAAAACATATTTATTTGTGAAAGATAAATTTTGCCAAATTGAATAATTATAAGAAAATCATTAAAAAAATATCATCAAATTTCAATAGTTAGATCAGGAATTATCAAATTAATATTTATCCCGATATGTATAATTCAGCATTTATTATAGTTCTAATTCATCTATATACACATCTAGATATATATATATATTTATTTATTTATTATCGAGTTTTATTTTTCCAATTAATAAATCAGTGTTTTGATGAATTAAATCCTGTTAATTACAAATTAACAACTGCCCAAAAATTCGGGTTATTACAATGAGCATTGCATCCTGTTTTGATCGCTTTAGTATGGTTGCATATCTGAATGCTTGCATGTAGAGTATAGCCTTGTTCCACTGCTTTATTGCGTTCATGCCTGAATGATTTTCTTTGCATTTAAATTGTCTAAATGCCTGAATTTGTATTTGCTTCGAGCTTCATCTGTGCAGTTTGGTTGCCTTTGCCTGGTTCACCACTTTCTTATATGAGCTATTGAACTTGAGTGATTGCATATTCATTGTGCATGTCTCTGAAATTGTTGTCTTGTGTTGCATTGAACTGTATTCTCGGTGTTTTGTCACACTTGAAGTCAGGTCTGGTGTGATTTCTTTGAGTCGTTTCATTTACCTGTCTGTCCATTTTGCACTGACTTGTTTCTGACCTGGTTATTGTGGTCTAAACTTGAAGTCTGTTTATTCTGTTGGATAATCTTCATTGTTTTTGTATGTTGAATTTATTTCATGCTTTTCTGGTGGTCTTTGTGTCTTTGCTTGGAGGTTAAATTTCAAGTTGCTTCAAGTTAAACTGTGTACATATCCATGCTCGACGCTGGTCTCTGTTGCATCCATTGTGCCATATGCATTGTCATCTGTGTTCATTGTGCCTTTGTACATTTTATGGTTAGACTTGTTTTCATGTGCTTGCATATTTTTGATTTGAGTACTTTGACCAATTGCATGTGTGGTTTGATCTGGTGCAGTTGCTTGCTTCACTGATTGTTCTGGTCACCTCTGTTTGTGTTATTGCGGTATGTCTGAATGCAATAAGTTGTTGTCATTTCTCACTTTGTTCATATGCACATGAACTTGATTGATTGGAGTCTGGTGTACTTGACGCCTAAACTGCCTTAGTCTGGTTCTAGTTTGAATCCATGTTGCTTCATGTCCGGTTGCAATCAAGTCTCATGTTGCACTTATTGTTGCTATGGACTTGAACTATAGCTCTTACTTGATTTGATTCAAACTCCTTTCATGATGCCTTGTGACTGGTGCACTTTTGTTACTGTAGTCAGTCTGGTTATTGTTGGTTTGTAACGCACCTGAGTTAAATCCAACTTTTTCTTGGGTTCGACCTTGTGCTTACCTATCCCTGCAGTTTTAAAAAGCAAGTGTATATCGGTGTGCACGGCTTTGTGGCATGTGCAGGTGCATATCACATGTTATTTGTGTAAGATTAAAAAAAATGACGACGAACAACCCAAATAACTAAGGCGAACAAAATTTTCAAACACACACTTCATTGTACACTGCATTATATTTCTTTTTCAATTTTACCATGTCAGTGTTTATTTTTTAGATAGTTCAGATGCTGGACATAGGCTGGAGCAGAGTTGAAGATTAAATACGAGTGATGGGTGAATATATGTAGTCAGGTGAAAATTGTAAAGTGAAAAATGTGTTGCAATTGAAATTGTATTGAAAATGTGTAAATGTAGTGAGAGCTCAAATTTGTACTATTTGAATTTGTAATAAAATATTTGTTTGAATAAAATATCTGTTTGAATATGAATTCTGCCACCTTTGTACTTCTCTAGGCTTAGGAACTTTGATTTGCCGCCCGTCATGTGTCTGGAACAGCTAGAATCCTAGTACCACTGTTGCTGTTTCTTAGCCTGCCAACACACCTACACAAGAACATATTCTTATGACCTATTTGTTTTTATAGGTCCATGATTGTTAGTGACAAACGATTTTGAAAAACAAGTTTGCATAGAACCAAAACAATTTTTGTTTGTTCCTTTGGCACCCAGATTTGTTTATTTTTAAAAAATTCACATTCGTGCCTTTAGAAACCCAAATCGGTATGGTTTTCATTTGTTTGGATCTATACTAGCAACTGTAGTGATCGTGTCCAGTTTTTCTACAAATCATGCATTTAGAGTTTACATGAATAATTTCACTTCTAACTCTTTCAGATTGAGTATACCCAAGTCCTTGTCTAATAGTATTAATATTTTTTCCCATTAACATATTTAGCGATCTTTCTCCTTTGGAAATTTTTTCTAAAGTTATAGACAATTGTTGGACTTATGACTTGGGAGATTTATTTTCATTCAATAATAAGGTGTACTTTTTAATAGACTTTTCTCTCCTAATGTTATCACTTCTTTCAAAATCAGAATTTCATTTTCAAGCGATTTGATTTTTGATTTTTGATTCTTGATTTTCTATTTCCTCTTCAAATAATGGACACTTATCACACTTATTTCGATAGTTTTTAACCAATTGATCATGCTGCTTATTCTTTTAAATTGTTATTGTCTGTTAATTGTGGGAGTAAAGTTGCAATCAAATATGATATATGTGGATAATTTTTGCAAAATAAATAATTACTAAACATGGGTATCTATCTGAATTGAAGGATAAAGACTTGTTCTAATTTTATTTAAACATGACTACAGATATAACAATGTATCTAATTTATAATGTTCCTTGTGAGCATCTGACATTTTTTCAATGAACCTTAACCAATCCCTTCACCACATAATTTAATGTTCCCACCATGATCAAGATAAAGGCTCTTAATTTAACATAAGGAGCAATAGTTATTACATTTGACTTTATTTTACATACACGAACAGACTTACGAATTCATGCATAAATCAATTATTAGCACTAAATTAAAAAAACCTAAAACATAAATACTTTCTAAAAGGGGACAGTTTGGTTAAAGTCTCTATTAAGTTTTAAAATACACCAAACAATCATTGTCAAAAAAAGTATGTAAATTAGGTCCATAGAATTAAGTTACTAAACAATTTCATATATTTATACAATTATTCAGTGAATAAATGCAAACATTTATACAATTATATCCAAAAACTGCAGACATTTTCGCAATTATTCATAAAAAATTGCGGAAATTTCTGCATTATTTTCAAACAATTGCGAAAATTTCTACAATTATTCACCAAAAATTTGCGGACATTGCGCAAAATTTCATAATTATTCATTGAATAATTACAGATATGTGTGCAATTTTTGGATATAATTGCATAAGATTTTACAATTGTTCACTGAATAATTGCATAAATGTATGCAATTAATCAGTAACTTAAGTTTGGGAGCCTAGTTTACAATTTTTGTTTGAAGATGAGTTTTCGTGTATTGAGTTTGATTTTAAGTAGCCGAGCCTAATATTTACTTCTAAAAGCAAGACTAAATTTAGTTAAAATTACTGAATTTAACACGCATCCAATTTAATCTGGACATCAAAACTTTTAAGATGATTATTCATCATCAGCCCTATGCCACCTATACATATCCACGTCAACCTTGTTCTGCATTGTCCATGTCTATTTTGGGTAATTACAGTGGCATCAATCTCCATCCTATTCATATCCTTGGAATCCATTTTCAAATTCTCGTATATTTCTACAATCTTTATATTTCAATACCACTTTTTTAAGAAGCATGCAGGGATTAGATTGAGAAAAGGAGTTTCTGTAACTCATAATGATAAGAATTGCCTACGTATGGAATTCATAATTTCAAATAAATATGTGTTAGATAATTCTTACCGATATATACCATGGAATCAAGTACACTAAGAAATTTATAAAAGCACAACTTTAAACTAAATGTAAAAACCACAAGTCTTTACTAATTTTTATGAATTAATGTATTTTTTTCGTTTAACGATAATCTTAAAAAAGCGATCACACTCATTATTATTGAAGAAATTGATAGAGACATTCATATTATAACTTTAATGTAATTCTATAGAAATCATGATGAAATTGTTCTGGTATACCTATAAAGCACCAAAAAAACCAAACCTTTAGATGAGAATGTATTTATTTTAACTTATTTATTATTCAAATCACAATATATGTTTTATTTTCATTCATTCTTTAACCTTTATCAATGAACCGGTAATACTTTAATGTTGTGGCGGTGTTATTATTGTCATGGTTATTTGTTTGAACCAAAATCAGAGGTATGACAAATCAAATTATCATGTTACACGAATAAAAAAGCGGTTTAGCAAAACCCATGTTATAAACGTGAGTTCAGATATAAGACGCGTCATAATTCATGCAACTTTACACGTAATAACTGAAGTCTAATGTCACAATTTTTGTTTTAAAATAAAAAGTGTTTCTTTGGTCCAAAATAGACTAAATACATATCCCCTTTTTATTAGAGATTTTAAATATTGGATATTCAATTGTTTTGCAGCATATGCTAGAGTTAGTATACATAATGGAATTTACAGCTTTCCATTAGGGCACAACCAACAATGACTTGTTCAGCTGCTAAAAAGGCCATGGAGCACGCAAGTGTGACTTGTTCACTTTCCTGTGGCTAGTTTGAGCTGTTCTCGTGGCTGATTGAGTGAATAGAGGTTGGTGTTTATAACGGCGAAGTCTTCTTCGTTATAAGCTTATAACGACGAAGACTTCACCGTTATAAAACATAGTCGTTGCCATGCAACGGTTATGTTCCAACATTCCACTTATCTCCTATATATTCCACCATCCTTCTCCTCCTTTCACACCACCTCATCATTTACTTCTTCATCCTCTAATTCTGAAAATGTCTTCTTCATCCAAATGTTTCGTCGAAAAAGTTGTTAGCAAGACACCCATGCGCACATATCCTTCACCAGATTTTCCAACCAACACCTACCATACTAACAACAAACACTTCGTCCATCACATGAGTACGGATATTCACTGTATTCTAACTTCTCCTATAGCCAGCCTTATCAATCACTTGCTCCTCCTAACTTTCCTCCCATTCAATCTACCACCCCTCAACAATATTACCAACAATGTCCTCCATTAGGCGCATACGACGATCATTCGAGTACATGTCTTTGATGATACAAAACGATCAATTGCAACAACATCATCTTAATGCACAACAGTCAGGGATTCGTGACTGTGAGACAATGCAGAAACTACAAAGACAATATTCTTATGCACGCAAGGCTCCTGCTAACAGAGAAACCGTTAGTAGTTTAGAGGAGGAGGAGGAAAAGGAAAACGAAAACAAAGCGGAAGATGCAATAAATACCGATGAATGCAATGAAGAAGCCTCTGTAGAGATGCTTGCGCCATCGAGCCTAGAATATAACAAGAAGAAGTGGAAATCCTTAAGTGGCATTTTCGACAGATGGCGTAGAGATTCAGTTGCAATAGAGATAGAAGTTGGCATAGAAGATATTGACGTGGAAAATGTCGAAGAGGAAGGAGTAGCAGTTTACGATAGAAAAAAGAAAGTTAAATTTACTTCTGAACGGTATATTTCACTTGCTAAATCATGGATATGCATTTCGCAAGATAGTATTTTTGATAATAATATGAAAGGCTAAAATTTTTGGGAAAGAGTTCGGATTTTTACAACACTTTGGAACATTGAAGAGAACATAGGGATCGCTCAAAGGAGGTTATCAGGTTATAAACTCCGCATGCCAAAACTATTTGGTAACACTTACCAGGTTGCAGAATAGGCAGTAAAGCGGTGCCGCTCCTTATACATTATAAGTAAAATATTGTTTTAAATTTCTTTGATATTGTAATGTGGTTGACTAGTTTTATATATTCATACACTTTTGGATTTATTCTACAAATTGAAGAATCGCATAAGGTTTATTAGCTACAGTACGGTCAACCATTTAAATTCCAAGAGTTCTTTGAGCTTCTCTCGAGTTTATCGAGATGGAAGAATCCTATCAACTTTATGTTCGAGCAACAAAACAAAGCCAGAAAAATGAACTGCTCCGATTCAAGTCTAGAAAGCGATCCAAGTTCGTAGGAAAGATCTCCACTATTTGGAAGCAGTGGCGGATGACCTTTTGGTAGAAACAAGTCAATTCAGATGGAGCAGCGCAGTGTGGAATTTTCAAAATTTTTAGGAATTTTAGAGACGCATGCTAGAGAAACAAGAGAGCATAGATCCAACTTTTCTGCACAAAGAACTCGCAACGAAATGGAGTTTTAGAAGGTTATCATGGACGATCGAGAGTTCAAGGGACGAGCCTATGAGGAAAACAAAACTTTAATGCGAGTGAAGAATTATATCAAACTGATGACTTGTAATTCCTGTAAGCTTTCTCCTTTATAGCAAGAACTAGTAACCAATCAGTTGGAAACTTGTAAAAAAGTTAGAGATGGTGGAAGCGGAAGCGAAAGTGGCACGTACAGGGATGAGTTTTAAATGTGTAGTTGCACTAAAATAGTTGGTGTGTATTTGTGTTGTATCTTTGTAGTATCTCTAAATATCGTTTGGTTTATGTGTGTATTTTTGTTGTACTTGTTATAATTTTATTGCACCATTCTGTATTTTGAATTAAGATGGTACATCATTTTATTAAACAAGTTCCATAATAATATTATGAAATGGTCAACATACAAACCTTAAAACATAATACAGTAAATAAATTACCAAACATAAAACCTCATCAATATAACTAGTAATATTCTAGAAACCACTGCTATAAGCATGACTAAGGATTCCTATTGTTCCTTCCTTTGTGTGCCCACAAATGGTCCACCAACTGGTTACACAATTGAAAATGTATAGCTTGATCTTTAATATTTTGTACCATGGCAACATATTCCTCCATTAAGTTAATGTTTCTATTGGGACTTTGTTCGAATCCTTAAACATGTCCGAGTAATCAGTCCTTTGATTTTTATACCCACCTCTTTCGGACTCTACAATCATTTTATGAATTATTATACAAGCATACATAACTTCAGATAGAATTCTTGCATCGTGAAATCGAGCATGATTTCGTAAAATCTGAAACCTTGCTATAAGACACCGAACGTACTTCGATGTCCTTTCTATGGCTTGCCACATTTTTAATGAAATAGCTCTCTTTTTCATTTGTTGAGACTCTAAAGCCTTGTATTAAAGTTCTCCACTTTGGGTAAATTTCATCGACTAGGTCATACCCAGTTTGATGCTCAACATTACCAACTTTATATGTAACGTCCGTTGAAATTCCGTTAGACAGTTCAGAGAATAGATTTGACTGTTTTAAGACATTTATATCATTTAACGAACCTGGTACTCTAAAGAAAGCATGCCAAATCTATAAATAATCGGTTGCAACCACTTTAAGGATCATTGTTAACATCTTTTTATGTCCTATGAACATTCCTTTCCAACTCGTTGGATAGTTTTTCCATGCCTAATGCATGCAATCCAAACTTCCAAGCATACCTGAAAAACTTATAGCTTCTCCTCTGACTAGTATTCTATTTACATCATTCGGTCCCGGCGTTCGTAAGTATTCCTCGCCGAACTATTCAATCACTATTTTACAGAATTCCTTCATGCACTCTATTGTTGTTAATGATGCAATTTTGAAATATTCATCCATATGATCACCAGTTGTTCCATAGCTTAACATATGTAAAGCAACCGAGATTTTGATGTGGGGAGAATGCCTAGATTATAGTGCTCCATTTAGCCTATAAGTGAAATATGGGTTGTTTTCATGAAGTTTGAGATAAATTTTAGAGAAAACATCTGGGTCCATCCGAAATCGACGGCGGAACAAATTTATATCGTAGGTTGGATTATCAATGAAGTTGTCCCCCACTAGCCTTTCGTGTCCATAGCCCCTTTTGTATCATCGTTTAATCCGTATAGGTATACTACCATGACGGTCGCTCGTAGATCCTTTACCAAAAAAGTAAGAACACCTACAGCTGCTTGTTGGATTTGAAACTCTGCCGTTTCACTATCCATTTCTTGTTCATTGTCATAGCTTTAGTTCATATCTTGTTTGTAGTGGTAGTATATGTTAGGATCCATGGTTGTCGAGTACTAAATAGTTTGAGTTTTTAGTTTGTTTTAGTATTTTGCAATGGTGTGTCGGAGTAGATCGGAATGTAAGTATACATAAATGTAGGAGGCAAAGGATCTGGAATACAAAATACAATGACAATATGGCTACAGTGTTGGGATATGGAATAAAATATACAATGATAGTATGGCTATAATGTTGGGATATAGAATATAATATACAATGACAGTGTGGCTGTATTATGGAACAGAATATAAGTGTACGTTTGCAGAGGCCATAATGGCTACAGTGTACCTACATTGTTGGGGAGGACATGATAGTAATGGCTACAGTGTACGTTTGCAGAGGCCATAATGGCTAAGTGTAGCTACAATGTTGGAAATGACATGACAGTAATGGATACGGTGTACATTTGCAGAGGCCATAATGGCTACAATGTAGCTACAGTGTTGAAAAGGACATAACAGTAATGGCTAAAGTGCAAGTTTGCAGAGGCCATAATGGTTACAGTGTATGTTTGCAGAGGCCATTGATTGGTTTCGGTTAAATCCACATTGATACAATTGCAATCCCTATCATTACAATTTATACAATAAGTATTGGCATGGGACGTTCATAGGATTCCAAATGGCAAATCAAACATGGCCACCCTATGATTATTTGGTGTTGATTAAAACCTATATTCAGGCTAATACAAGACACATGGAAGAGGAGGTTGATGAAGAGTTTTGGATCATTGTTGACGAAGCTTACAACAACCATCTAGAATGTAGGCTGAGAAGACGAAATTTAGATACTAGATGTACATTTATTACATTTACTAGAGCTTGCAAGAGGTATCTAAGAATTATTACTGAGGTAGAACGAGATAATGTTTTTCAAATGATCCGATTAACTTTTGACTCCCTGTATTTTATGGATCATCAAATACACTTTGTTGGTCATGTTGCGTATGATTTGTGGGTAAATTATATTAGACAGTTTAAGTGAGTGCTATGTCAACGAATGATGTATGCCCATATGTTTGTCCAAGTATCTTAGGTTTGCTTATGTCCATGAGT
The DNA here is from genome assembly GCA_030765085.1 of Allium cepa. Classification (NCBI taxonomy): domain Eukaryota; kingdom Viridiplantae; phylum Streptophyta; class Magnoliopsida; order Asparagales; family Amaryllidaceae; genus Allium; species Allium cepa. The sequence goes on from CM060938.1 coordinate 564,757,483, forward strand.
ATTAGTTTGGGTAACTTATATTTTATGATTTGTATTAATTTAATGCATGTCCACCAGTAGTAATATGAGTTGTGTATGTTCGATGTAATTTAGAGACTAAATCATGTACTTAAACGCACCATAACATAAGACATACTTCAACATACTACAACATACTGCAACATAAATACAAACTTAAACGAACGATAGACTCAAATATACCACATTATACGACATACTTCAACATACTACAATAGACCACAACATACTTAAACATACAATGAAAACAATACTAAAACTAACAATAGACTTGAACATACCACAACATACCACATACTTCAACATAGTACATACTTCAATGTGTTGGTTGTGCCTACCACTACGTTGACATTCTAGTGCACTCACCATGTCACATAGCACGACTAGTTCTTGTTTCAGTTCATTTGCATATTCCACTGCTCGACGAGGGAATGGATCATCAATCCATTCCCATAAACCACATCCAATTGGAAAGTAATGGCATCTGTAATGGTGCCATCCAATGTTGTTTCCATTTTGCATGATGGAATATGTAACTGACACTCCACAAACACAGTATATTAATGGAGGAGAGGTAACTTCATGCTCCATCTGAATCAGTTCATTACGAACTTCCCAATGTTCCTGTGCCTTTGTAGGAAATCTTATCTCTTGTTCATATGGATGTTGTACAACCTGTTGTTCATATGGAGGTTTAACATCCTCCTGGAGTCTTAGTTGGCTAAGATCTAGGAACTTAGTTCGGATGTCCTCGTAATGATGATCTTGATACTCTATAAGCCAATCCTCATCGGTACGTGGACTTTTCGAAGGCACATAGCCTTTTATATCAGAGTCAATATGTAACGACCTAGAATTTTGGCTATTTGCAATTGGAATATTTAAATTGATTTTAACTATTTAAAATTTAAATTTTAACTTGAAGTTCAAATATAACGATTTATTGGATAATATAATTATTGAATTTAATAATTGAATATTGGTCAAATTATTGAATCTTGAGTTTTAAGCTTGATAAAAATAATTTAATGGTTTATAAAATTTGCATTAATAATATGAAGATAATAAAAAATTTAAATTGAATTTAAAAGTGATTTTTTTAATTTTAAAAATATATCGTTTGAATTAACGTATATAAATAGCCATCGGGGGACAGTATCGAAATTCGATGAAACTAGTTCCATTGGATCCATAATAGTGTATTATTATCGGATTTTAAATTTCATAGCGTTTGGAGTTATCTTTTGGTGGTATGGGATATAAACGCGCTGAAGTTTATATTGAAGATTTAATACAATAATCGGGTCCAAAAGCTATCTTCTCCATACAATCGAATTAGGACTCGAAACCTTTTCCATTGCGTTCAAAATAGGCGTATAACATTATAAATGCCTAGCGGCATGCCTTGATAGGGGTTCAAGATTTTGAGTTGCGTAAATCGAGATATTTTGAAAATTAATTTAATATATATATTTTTCAACCCTTCAAATCTGTCTTTCCATCAGCCTCCTATGATTCGATTTTGAACTTTACCCACTCTAACATGCCATCTCCTTCTTTTATATGCATCCTCTCCTTTGTATTCTCGCACGCAAACACCTACAGTAAGTAAGAAAAAAAGAGAAAGAAACAGTTTGAAAAATAATTTCTCTAAATATACTCAACAAAAATTGTGAAACTATTTTTAAAATTCAAGTTTTTCCATCCTCTTCAATCTAGTATATATGTTGATGGTCGCGGCTTCGTTCTTGGATGGTCAACTGTTTAGTCGAGCTCGAGTTCGAAACTAGGGTTGCAGTTTTCATGAAATCTAGGCCTTGATTCGTCAAACGGAGTTCGTCTTTGCGTTCGGGAAGGAAAACTACACCTGGGAGCCGAGTTTGGGGACGTGCAATCACTTAGGGATGGGAGAGAATTTTTATTGTACATGTGGAATAGATGCAGACGCATTTTGAATGGAGGTGTCGAGCTCAAGGCTTTTGGTATGGTCGAGATGAGGAAGAGGAGGCACCGCGTTGGTGAACTCGAATCGATCGTTGGTGGTGGGATTTGTTCGTGCACGTGCACAATAGGGTAGCATGTTTTGGTTTTTCTTCATGCTTGTAGTAAGCGATTTGGGGAAGATGAAGGATTGGGCCGTGTTTGAGAAGGTAGGGTTTCGGCTTTAAAATTTGTAGATTTATTTAGTGTTTAATTTAAATTAAATTATCGTGTAACTTATAAAATGTACTACTCTCACACACGAGGTCCGATTTGGACGAAACTTTTTGCATGGCGATCATGATAACGAGAGCTACGAAATAAAATTTGTTTGGATGGATTTTGAGATAGTTAAAATTTGGGCTATAATCGGACGTTGTCCGGTCTTAGTTCCAAAACGGAACGTCTCGACGACAACTGAAAATCAATGTGAGTAAATCTCACTCATTTGGATGATTAGCATTAATTTTGAATAATTAAAATTAATTATTGATTGATTGGATGATTTTATGTTATAATATATATAGTAGTACATATTAGTAGTTTGATTGATATTCCTGCATATTTTTAGAGGATGAGACTCAATGCTCCCCGCATAATAGCAGATGACGCTATATACTGTGATATCCTCCTCGAAGTGGGATTGGTACTTTTATATTGGGCTAACATCTGTGTTTGCGGGGAAACAGGTTGGAGGGATCCAACTGGATTCCTCAAAAATGTTGAATTTATTTTCATATTCAGTGATATATGATGTGTTGAATAATCTGGGATAGGTTATAGTGTGATTTAAAATTTATTGGATGCTATGCATTGCTGGCCTAGATTTTGGTATTTTAAAATATCATATATATATATATATTGAATTTGAAAAGAAATAAAAAAGGGATTTTGGAAGTGAAGTATTTAATTGAAATTTGGATTAATTAAAAAAAATTATTGGGATAAAATAAATGGTTATCTTTGTACTTGAATATTCCATAGTGTTTAAAATAGAGATTTCGAAATGATGTATATAAAGGATTTTAAATAATAAAACTTAAGTGATTTTTTTTAAGTGTAAAATGATTTTAAAAATCGAGATTTAAAATAATTTTGGAAGGACATTTGGAAAACTAAATATAAAATTGTTATACTATATCTTAAATAAGATTTTAAATTATTAAATGGAAGTGGAACCGGAATTTAGTTGGATTTCGGAATATAGTTGGGTTATTTAAGAAATTGATTTAAAAATGAAATTCAATTTAGAAATCGATTTATAATCTAATAAGTATTGTGAAATGCTATAGATGGGAAATGAGACTTGCAAATCAATTAGAATCTTGTAAGTCAGAATTAATTATCGTTTCAAAGTTATGTAATTATTTTAATTGGTTAAAGTTTAATTAATTATTAATTAAGTTATTTGTAATGAGTTGATATTAAGTTAATTTTATTTAAGACTTAATTAGTATTATTATTTTTAATGGATAAATTATTCAATATTAATATGGTTTTATATAATAATTTTTATTTAAGAGTACTTGCCTAAATTAAACTTGGAAATAAATTTTTATAGAAAATTTATAAGAATTATTTTAAGATAATTATTAAATATAGTTTTCGAAAAGTAATGGTATACCTCATGGCGAAATTGAAGGCCCAAATTGCCTGCAGTTAAGTTTTGGATTTCTCTGGGATAGAGACGTAATCATTGAGCTATGAATCCATGGTTGATACCGTGTGGTGCTTTCGATATTATTTAAAAAGGTTTTTGTTTAAATATTTTTGAAGGAAATGGTTTGTGAATATACTTACTTCGGTGAGATAATTATATTTTTTTGAATTAAGAGATTCAATTAAGGAACCCGGAACTTTTTGAGTTCGTTATAAACGAGTTAAGGAATTTACAATATAAATTATGATGGTTTTTAAGAAGAAGAGAAATAAGTGAATTTCTCCTAAGTGTTGGGAAGTAAGGATTAGAAAATATATTTTAAATATTCTTCTAAGTGTTGAAATAAGAGATGGTTTGAAATATCATGATATGGATATGAGTATTTGAGTTGTCTCAAATATTGAAAATTTAGAAGGGATTTGAATATATATCTTATAAAGATATTTTGAAATAAATTTAGGAAAATCTATAATAAGGCCTGATGTCTACTTATGGATGTTTTATTGATGGGTAAATAACCGACTATCAATTTTGGCCAAATTCGTTGATCGTTTCGAAGAAACCAGGATTAGATTTAACTATCCAAAAACTACTTCAGTCTGATTTGAGCGTTACGAATGAATACCATGAAGATGATGAAAACAGTGATTCAGTTTGTCCAGACACAGGACAACTTGTATGGAAGAATGCTATTAGTACATTGCCATCGGAGGACAATGAGTATTCTAAATAAAAATTCCTTTAAAGGTAAACATAGCATCTAGCCTCATCAACCGAAAATGACTTAAAATCAGGAGAGATGCAGCAAGGCTAAGCGGATCGCACCCAATTAGGGTACGTTTATCACCTTTATAGGTACCCTCGGATTATTACTATGGTACATGGAATGAACTCGGAAAGGGAGGGACACTCAATGTGATAGCATATATGTCTATACAGGTTAGAGGCAGTCCGGTCTTGTGTTGTAGGGGATCCTGGCGTGGTCATCGGTGCATTTTTCTAGATGTGTGCTGTGATAGGTGGTACCCCGGTGCCCAGTCGGTATGGAATCCACTCTCCAATATGTGCCTTTATGGTTTTGGGTTGTAGAGCCTAGTATGCTGAATTTAATTAATGTAACAATTTCAGCCATTTGAATAAGTATTTGTACCTAGACAATATTATAATATCAGCTGATTTTGACATAAAATGTTTTGGTTATTGTAAGATAAAACCCCGTGGTGTTTATGAGTGGCGTGGTCTTATGAGATACCTTTGTTTTTCAAAGGATTTTTTATAACTTTAATAATTCAAATTGAGTGTGTTTTCTCACGCTGGTTTTCCAGACTGACTCGGGTGTTATTTTATTATAATGCTCAGGTCAGTCCGAGTATTACAGATACATGATAGGATGCTATGGAGCTCGGGAGACGAACTGGATGACGAAGACGTATTACTCGTATTTGATTTTATTCCACGGTGTATTGTATGCTTTATATTCAGCACTTGTGAGGACAAGTTATTATAACTGTCCAGTATTGAGTTATTGATTTATTGTACTCTGATGATGTAATGTATAAGTAATGTTTTATGGCTCTTTTAATATACAGACATGTTGATATCTATTATATATTGTTCTGTTGCAATTGTGAGATTCTGTGTTATTGTTTTCCGTTTCTTCTTCTACCTCTTTCTTCTTTTCCTTAATGATCTGGTATTTCCGGCATTCGATTGCTCAACATGTAACACAGTTTTGATGTCGATTTTCGAGCGTCGAGAATTTTGGCCTTGACACTTGGTATCAGAGCTAAAGGTTAAGTGAGAACCTTGGCTTTGACGAGGTAACTAATTAGAGATAAGGTCAGTAGTACCCTAGAATGAGTTTGAGTGTATTAATAGATATGAGCACATATTTGTTAGTGAATATAAAATGGTTTTATATTGTGTTGATTGATCTATTGAGTGGTATACAGATTCTAGTCAATACCAGAAATTAACATTATTGATTGGGATCTCTAAACAATTGAACATAGCAATTCAGCATAGTATTGTTTTGAAATAGGGTAAATGAAATAATTTTACCCAAATTATTTTTACATATGAAAGAATAATTTTCAAAAATTATTATAGTGCTACATAGCATGCTTGGTTATTAGGAAATGATAATACTAAACTATTATCATTTGTTGTTGTTGAGATGGAGTAAAAATTGAAATTATAGTCAAAGGGTAAGAAACAATTTCATAACAAAATGAGGTTTTGTACACATGATTTTGTAAATATGATTTATAAATTGACATGGAATGAAATTCCAGAAGTATATTATAAATATGATTTATAAAAGTAGTTTATGAATTTAAAAGGATTTAAAAGCTGGGAATTTGGGAATTTAATTCCTGTTAGTTTTGAAATGCTTTACAAAGTCTTGGAAAATAATAGTGATATTATTTGGAAAATATTTCTGAATTGAAATATTTTTTTAAAATGGTTTTTAAAGGAAATAAAAGCACCGAACTCAGTTCGATCGTAAGAAAATAATTCCGATGATGACCGCGGCATCATCGGTGTTCATTTTCGAGTTTCCAAGAGAGGAATTGCTACCAATTGAAGTTTTGTTTTGGTAAAACTGATTTGATTTTGGGATTCAAAGGTAGGATTTGTTATATTAGTGAAATTTTGTGTATACGTATATATGATTTCTAAAATGATTTGAAATACTTAGAACCAAAAATGTTTAAAACTCTGGGATTTGGATTTCCATGTTTAATTGGAAATATGAGAAAATAAAATCGAACTTATAAAAGTTGGAAAGCAAAAGTTGAAATGAATCTTATCTTAAGGTAAGTTAAATAGAGTGGATAAAATTGAATGTGAAAATGTAGAATAAAATTTAACCTTAAGAAGAGTTAAATGAAAGTGGGTGTGATCATAGAATAAATTAGTGAAGTAAACTAATTAAATGATGTGAATTGGAAGAGATTATTGAATGGAATATAAATAAGTTTGAAAACTTGTAAAATTTGAAATGTGATGTTGGAATGGGATTGAACTTAACTTAAGTATAATGTGAATTTTGAAAATTTAGCCTAAGTAGGCAAAATGAAAATAGTTATTGGAAATGAGACTTATTGAGATTTGGAATAAATAAAGGTACTAATTAAATCGATTGGTTATTTGGTTATGGTTTGGAATATTGATTGACAACGATCAAATGCGAAATTGGAAAATTGAAACTGAATTTGATTGAAATGGATATAAACTAAATTGGTAGAGTGGTAATTAATCTAAGAGGTTTACATAAAATGTTTATATTGGACTTAAGGAGAAATTGACGAGGAAATTCTTAAGAGATAATTGGTATTGGAAAATATACCTAGTAAATATTTGAATGCAAATTAAATAAAGGTAAATAACTAAAGGTGGAAAATTGGAAGTGAATGAAATAAAAGTGAATATAAATGAAATGAAGGTGAATGTGAATAAAAGAATTTGATATAGCTAAAAGTTTAATTAAAATTGATACGTAAGTTATACGCATATTGTTTATTTAGATGCCGATCTGATTCAGATTCGGGCACAAAATTTTGAGATAATTCATATCAATTCGAGTTAGGATTTTTCGTTCGATTTTCGACAGCGAACACTAGATGCGGATTTTTGGTTGATTCTGAGATTCTCTATCATAGTATACGGCTATGCAAGAAGAACGACGGTTTCTAATCAAGGAACTGAATCCAAGTCCGCACTAGAGAGTCGGGTGAACGATACAAGTTCGAAAGTAAAATTGTGTGATCAAGTGAGATATCAGAGTTGATATTGCTTATGGATGATATATGTACATAGTATGGTTTTAGTAAAGTAAATATTGAAAATTGAAAAAGCCGAATAAAATGATTTTGAATTGTATAATTGGATGCTATTGATAAGTGAGGTGCAGGTATTTAAAAGCAAAATATAACGACCCTGACTCGACCTTCAAAAATCGGCACCGAATACATCACCCATATTCGAATGCCACAGATCCAAACGTCAAACCTGGTTCGCCGAAGCTTATAACACATTAAGTATAACAACACAACCGAAGAGAAATTGATATCATTGATATACAATATTCGATACAACAATTGGATACAAATGATATCAATATCAAAGACAAAAATATACAACAGTGGAACAAATAATAGGTGAAAGATAGCACCAAAAACCAAAAGAGTCCCCAAAAGAATCCAACTCCATACTGCAACTCCATCTCCAAAACTCCGAACCAAAGATAGATTGAACCAAAAGCTCGAACTACCATCATCGATGCATTAAGCAAGGTCAGTCATGTGAAGAAAATGCGATCGCTCAATCCAAAGGCTTCAAAGACCAAAGATTGGAGAAGATTTCCAATTATTACACCTACTAGCTGACTATCTGAAAAACTGATTCTAGGCTGCCTGTATGGAAAATTGTGGGCACCTAGAGTTCAGAAAGGGAATAATAAACTCCGGGTCAGTCATGGGACTGGTATGAGCAAACGAAAACATTTTTATCTTTATCAAAAGAAAAACAAAAGAAATAAAAGATATCCACAATGCTTTTTGGAAAATGAAACTACCATAAGGCCTCCCGCCACACACAAAATGCAAGTGCACAATTGGAGGAGATTTCTCCTTATGATAGTCAAACATGCTTGATATGCAAAAATCATTTGATATTATTATTAGAGCATAGTGTAGAAAACCTTTCGAAAGTATAATATTAATCTTAGCCAGCATAGAGATTTCAAACTATGCCCACTATAGCTATCATCTAAACAGTGGTGACCACCATAAGTAAATGGTAGGTTATACAACTAAAACCGTACAAGTCACGTATTGGAGATTGAATTTCCAACAAATGGTCAGGCTAAGGAACTTCCTATTGCCACATGGATACGCCTCTGGAGGGACACCCTGAGAACCTACCCGGATCTCTGCTAACACAAGGCCAGGTAACCCCTGCCCGGAAGTAACACCTACAAGTATGACATCCACGGTCGTAACCAACCTTTATCCGAGCGCTCGACACCGACAACCACAAAGTAATAAATTTACAGTAACCACATATGTTAAATATCTGGGCTCCATACCATGATACCACCTCTATCTAGAAGAAATGGACATGCCTTAGGGGCGCGACCCCTAAATAACCTTGCTGCATTCTTTTTGTTTCGACCATTTTCGAGTTGTAAGGTCCGACGAGGTCACGTCCACAAAGCTACACTTTTCACAAATCCATGCTTCAATCAATAAATGATCAGCAGCACTTCGTATGCCACATTACCAAATTGGGAATATATCACTAGTAACCATCAACTACGTAACCTTTGAGCTCGTACATCTCAAAGAAGTGTGTTAAGCTAAGAGAATAAATTCTCTGCCACCAAGCAGAAATGTATTTGATAGAAACCAACTTTACATCTCAAAGTGTAACGTCAAACACACATCCATACAAGTCTGTTCCGTGTTCGAATAGAACCGAAGGCATTTCATAAAGAAGCCCTTGCAATCCAAGTATTCACAATCCCGATTGGACTCCCTATCACATATGGAAATCTCTATACCGGCGTGACTCGGTGCAGAGACATTCGACGGGTTATCCTTTCGTTCTTGAAAATACCCGGTCTTCACTACCGGTCTTCAAATGCTATCCATATCGTCGTATCATTATTCGGAATGGGTTGTATGACACAAAGTCCTCTCCTGGCTAAACTAAATAATGAGTGCTTAATTTAAAAGCATATGGATATTGGGATCTTAGTTAAGCCACATTTATTACCCAAAACCTTCTTTCAAATGGTTTAAAGAAATTACCATTTTCAAATCTTTTAAACAAAACGATTCACTTCACAAAGTTCACCCATCTTTCACAAAGATTAATTCATAGCATTTCTAAATAATTTCCCTTTCAAATTGGATTAATTCATCCAATCTTTAAATCAAAGATTCAGTTCGTAGCTTTCAAAACCATTTCAAAAGATTCATAGCTTTCAGAACAATTTTCATTTCAAATCTTTTATACAAAAGTACACCTTTTAGATCCTCTTCAATTTCAAAACAAAATTCAATAATCTTTCACAAATATTGATTCATACCATCCAAAACAATTCTATTTCAAACTTGAAATCTTTTCAACATAAATTGGAAATCCTTTCTTTATATGAAAGCTATTATTATTTGAAAAACAATCCTTTTCATTTTGAAAAAATATAACCAAATATGCACAAGTTATATCCTTTAAAGTATAAACTTGGGTTAAATTCAAATTCGCAAAATAATACTTTTAAAATACTTTAAAGATGGTTTAAATATCCATATATACATATATATATATATATATATATATATATATATATTATATAACTTATATAAACCTTTCAAACCAAAATTCCAAAATAATTTCAAAACTTTAAACAAGATATATTATATTCAAACTAATTTTCAATTTCAAACTTCCTTTTCAAAAGCTTTCCATATTCAATTCAATTCCATTTCCAAAACCAATTGAATTCAAAATTACTTTTAAACAAAATAATATTTAAATTGAAAAATTTGTGACCTAACCAATTTCCTCGTGCAAATCCATATTTGTGTGTGTATGGTGTAGTTCAGGGGTTTTACACAATAGTGCAACAACATCAATCATCACAGATTCAATCATATCAATATCGATAAACGGTATAATCTATAACACTTATCTTTATCCACAGATTCACAGATACTATAAATTTATCACAGACAAATAAATTACATTCATCATAGATAATTACATTCATCACAGCTCAAAATCAAAACAGAGCATCACATATCAGGGATATCAAACAATTCAGCATTCAATAAAATCCAACGTTCATAAGTAAGATCAACTAATTATCTGATTAATTTAAATCAGATTAATTACTTATGAATATACTACTAATCCTGGTTAATTAATATTAACTAATTACAAACCATTTTGATTAATAATCCTTTAATCAATTATTAATTAACATTTAATAATAAATTAATCAACCTAAATTATTAATTTATCAACCTTGATTAATAAATAAATCAACCTTTAATCATTAAATAATTAACCTTTAATTATCTAATAAATTTTTAATTAATTATCCTTAATTAATTAATTAACCCCTAATTAATTACTTTGATTAATTACAATAAGTGATTATCCCTAATCACTTTCATTAATTAATCCTTAATTAATTAATTATCCTCAAATTAATTACCTTAATTAATTAATCTCTTAAATTAATTATCCTTAATTAATTATCACTTAAATTAATTATCCTTAATTAATTAATTAATCTTTCATCACTTGATTAATTAACTTTAATCATTAACTAACCTTTAATTAATTAACCTTTAATTAATTTTCATTAAGTAATTACCCCTTAATTATTTATTTTAATTAATCAACCTTCAATTACATTAAGGTAATTTACCTTTAAGTAATCACATTAAGTAATGATCCTTTAATTACTTAAGATCTTAATAAATCAAAAATAAATCATTACTTTCTTAATAATTATTTAAAACTTTTGTTAATTTAAACCTTTGTAATAAATCACCATGCATAAATAAATCAACTTAAGTCCCTTAAGTTAATTTATAGTTGAAAGCATTTCATTTCATCAATTAGCTATTCAATTCCAATATTAGATTTATTTAAAATAAACCTTTAAAATAAAGGTTTTATATACATACATACAAATATTTTAAAAAAACTTAGCTAATTTAAAATAATTTTTAGAAAAAAGACATTTAACCAATTCAAACTTGGATAACATCTAATATTTACAAAAGAATTGGTTTTTCTAACAAAACTATTTCAATAAATCTTGATTTTCATTAAGGTTTAAAACTATTTTTAATATCAAATCAATATAACCCGAGCCAATACTTATATTTCCCGAGAAACAACCCGAGACACTCGCGTCCCTATTTTACTTCGAGACAATCCCTCAACGACTTCGAATTTGACTTCGAGAAATCTGCTTCTACCTCAATGAATAGTTTTTTCAGATACAACTTCTTAGTCGTGCACGTGCAGAAAGGCACTGGCGAACTCCGATCGATCTTGCTACTACCTATACATTACCGTCGATCTCTCTGACCATTCCCAATACCCAACATTGTCGAATATCACCGGAAACAAAATCGAGCACATCTGCTCCTTCCTGAAACCAATCCAGTTCAACAAAAACATCCCCTCGCCGACAATTCCAGCCACCATTAACCACGCCTCCTCGACCATGCCCCTGCGACCAGAGCATCTCCACTCGACAATGCTTCGATTCCCCCTGGTCTTGTCAATTTCGACGCCTTGTCGACGATGAACTCCCCTTCAAATTCCCGTCGAACGAAACTAGGTACAAAACCCTACAACCTCGTCGCTCTCCTTCGACAACGATCTGAATTTTTCTGCCATTATTTTTCCCTTAAGTATCGATGTTCAAACCTTATTTTGGCCAAAGCACGATGAACAAAAACTTGTCGTTCGACGAAATTTGGCCCAAATGCCTTTTCCGTTATCATATAAATTCGCGCCACATACCGAACTAAAAATCTTGAAATTATTGTCTAAAATCATAATTTTCTAAGACGAATCGAGTTATAGAATCGAAAAAAGAAATCATGATAATTTATTTTTAAACTTATATAGGATCATCTCTGTATTTTATCAATTTTGAAACAAATATTCAACTTGATCACTTGAAACTATTTTCTGAAACTTATATTACATTGTTACAAACATTTCGCCTTTATAAATTATAGATTGAATGTATTTGGATATGAAGATATTAATTTATTTGTGTAGATTTGTGCCTATGATTCCAACCAGAGGAATACATATAGATTCACAGACATGCACACTATATATACAGAGAAGTTCATCCATTTTTTAAATAAAAACATCCATGCAAACACATCTATCACATATATTAACATATTAAGGCTTTAACATAAAAATGAGGTTTGCTCACCTTATCTTGAAGACACAGAGGACTGGTTAGAAATCTGGAACCAGATATATAGAAGCTGAACTTAGATTTGTTATTTGAACTTGATTTTATTCTTGAGTTGCATCTGATCATTGTTTTGATCTGAATTTGGATTTAACCAGAACTTGCATTTCATTTGCTTTACCAAGTTTCTGATTTTCCTTTGAGTTGAATTGATCTGACTTATTCTTGATCAGGCTTCTAGGTTGTAGTTTGATTTGCAAATTGAATCCTGAAGCTTGCTTGAGATGATACTTCAGATTCAAGATGCTTTTTGAATTTTGGTTTCCATTCTGTTTTTGGTCTTGATGTTGAGATGTTTTATTTGGCTTTGTTCCGGTTTAATTTAAGAAAAGGAAAGGGAAACAAAATCTTGAGAAAACATGCATTAGTTTGGTTACTTCTTTTATTCATATTATTTATGTTTTCAATTTTTTTTTTATAAAACCATTTTTCTACTTGTTAATCGACTAACATTTGTTAATCAATGTGATTACTTACCTTACATTTGTTAAAATGTAAACATTTTATGTTCAAAACCCTCTATTAAATAATTTTATGCAATTTGTTTTAAACCCTTTCCATCTCATGTTTACATGTTCATATAAATTTTATGTATTATGTTTTTATCTTTCTATTAACTAACTATTATGAGATAAGTATACAAATTAATTTTGAAATCAATTTACATATCAATAAGAAACCATATATATTTTATACACAATGATTTTACTTAAATTAACCTTTCGAAGTTTATTATATCAATTTTAAAATAAAACTTTCAAATCACCATACTATAAATACAAAACAAATTTTTTAATTAGTATAGAGTTTCCAAATCCAATATATTATTCAAAACATTTATTTTGAAATTTCAAAATTCAAAAATTAATATACGATCAATTTGTATTTGTAAATGAATAAGCAAAAAATATCTTTTTATAAATATATATTTTATTCATTCACAATCTATATATATTTATCAAATATTTATTTTCAACATATATGTATTTGAATTTCAAATTCAAATTCCAAATTATAATCTATTTATAAAATATTTAGATTTCCAAATCAAATTCTTTATTTTAAAACTTATATATATATATATGTGTGTGTGTGTGTGTGTGTGTTCCTACATTTTCAAACTGATTCACAACTAAATTCATAATTTAATCCAAAAATTTGTTTTCATTACCGATTTAAATTCGACTTAAAATCGGGATCGTTACAGATTCCCCCTTAAGTAAATTTCGTCCTCGAAATTTGCTCGACGGGAAGACAATAAAGAACAAACGGAGAATGTTTTGTCAGATTAAATTGAATACCCATTCTGCATTTGGCTCACCAAATTAGAATGTTAATAAATACGAGATCGAACTTATTCGATACTTCACAAGATACTCGGGTCATCAGATCTATGAAATATCTAGGGGAACAGGATAGTTCGAAAGGTAACTAATCCATTCGTAGAATGTATCGAGACCCCAAAGAACATTCAAATAGATTCAATCTTCCACAATTCTCAAACACTAGGTATGATTTCCAAACTCAAGTCGGAATCCAAAGTTTACACCGGCTTTTCCCTCTTCGGACTTTGATCCTCACAAGAAATTACAATAGAATTTCAAATTTGGTTTCAATCGAAATCGTTTTATCGATACAAATCTTCATATTTTATTCATCTATTTATTTTAAATTGAATTTTAAATTCATTAAATTTTAAAAATGAAAGCTGAGGGAATCGACGAAGAAAATACGAAATAGGAACTTGTCTACACGATTCACAGTGCCACCATCGCACCAAAGCTTCTCCCTCGAGCTTCCAGGAAACCATTAAAGAAATTTCAGTCGGATCAAAGGAGATTGAGAAGAGTTATTTCCTTGTTGTTTCAGGTATTGATCATTTGCAGTGGTACTCTCAGGTCCCCTATCTCGTTGCACCCATACTTTCTATCAGTCGATAATAAGAGAATTTATTGAGGCATACAGACGGATATCTTAGGGATATACTCATTCTAGGGCATTTGTAACCCTATCTCTAATGAGTTACCTAATGTGTTATACTCCCGAGCTAAAGTTTCAACCTTCAGCTCTGATACCACTTATAACGACCCTGACTCGACCTTCGAAAATCGTCACCGAATACATCACCTGTATTCGAATGCCGTAGATCCAAACGTCTAACTTGGTTCACCGGAGCTTATAACACATTAATTATAACAACACAGGGGAAGAGAAATGGATATCATTGATATACAATATTCGATACAACAATTTGATACAAATGATATCAATATCAGAGACAAAAATATACAACAGCGGAACAAATAACACCTGAAAGATAGCACCAAAAGACAGAAGAGTCCCCAAATGAATCCAACTCCATACTACAACTCCATCTCCAAAACTCCAAACCAAAGATAGCTTGAAAAAAAAGCTCAAACCACCATCATCGATACATTAAGCAAGGTCAGTCATGTGAAGCAAATGCGATCGCTCAGTCCAAAGGCTTCAAAGACCAAAGGCTGGAGAAGATATCCAATTGCTACTCCTACTAGTTGACTATCTGAAAATCTAATTCTAGGCTGCCCGTGTGGAAAATTGTGGGCAACTAGAGTTTAGAAAGGGAACAATATGCTCCGGGTCAGTCATGGGACTGGTATGAGCAAACAAAAACATTTTTATCTTTATCAAAAGCAAAACAAAAGAAATAAAAGATATCCGCAATGCTTTTTGGAAAATGAAACTACTATAAGGCCGCCCGCCACATACACAATGCAAGCGCACAATTAGAGGAGATTTCTCCTTATAATAGTCAAACATGCTTGATACGCCAAAATCTTTTGATATTATTATTAGTGCATAGTGCAGACAACCATTCGAAAGTATAATATTAATCTTAGCCAGCATAGACATTTCGAACTATGCCTACTATAGCTACCATTTAAACAATGGTGACCACCATAAGTAAATGGCAGGTTATACAACTAAAACCATACAAGGCGCATAATGGAGATTGGATTCCCATCAAATGGTCAGGCTAAGGAACTTCCTATTGCCACGTGGGCACGCCTCTGGAAGGACGCCCCAAGAACCTACCCGGATCTCTGCCAACACAAGGTCGGATTACCTCTGCTTGAAAGTAACCTACAAGTATGCAATCCTCGGTCGTAACCAACCTTTATCCAAGCGCTCGACACCAACAACCATAAAATAATAAATTTGCAGTAACCACATAGGTTAAATATCTGGGCTCCATACCATGATACCCTCTATCCAGAAGAAATGGACATACCCTAGGGGCGTGACCCCTAAATAACCTTGCTGCATTCTTCCTGTTTCGCCCATTTTCGAGTTGTGAGGTCCGACGAGGTCACATCCACAAAGCTACGCTTTTCACAAAGCCATGATTCAATCAACAAATGATCAGCAGCACTTCGTATGCCACATTACCAAATTGGAAATGTACCACTAGTAACCATCAACTACATAACCTCTGAGCTTGTACGTCTTAAAGAAGGGTGTTCAGCTAAGAAAATAAATTCTTCGCCACCAAACAGAAATGTATTTGATTGAAACCAGCTTTACATCTCAATGTGTAACGTCAGACACACATCCATACAAGTCTGTTCCGGTTCGAACAAAACCGAAGGCACTTCACAAAGAAGCCCTTGCAATCCAGGTATTCACAATCCCGATCGGACTCCTCATCACACATGGAGATCTCTATACCGGCGCGACTCAATATAGAGACATTCGAAGGGTTATCCTTTCATTCTCGAAAATACCCGGTCTTCACCACCGGTCTTCAAATGCTTTCAATATCATCGTATCATTATTTAGAATGGGTTATACGACACAAAGTCCTCTCCTGGCTAAACCAAATAATGAGCGCTTAATTTGAAAACATATGGATATTGGGATCTTAGTTAAGTCACATTTATTACCCAAAACCTTATTGCAAACGGTTTAAACATATTACCATTTTCAAATCTTTCAAACAAAAAGATTCACTTCACAAAGTTCACCCATCTTTCACAAAGATTAATTCATAGCCTTTCTAAACAATTTCCCTTTCAAATTGGATTAACTCATCCAATCTTTAAATCAAAGATTCAATTCATAATTTTCAAAACCATTTCCAAAGATTCATAGCTTTCAGGAAAAAAAATCATTAAAAATCTTTTATACAAAAGATACACCTTTGAGATCCTCTTCAATTTCAAATCAAAGTTCAACAATCTTTCACAAAGATGTATTCATAGCTTGCAAAACAATTCTATTTCAAACTTGAAATCTTTTCAACATATATTGGAAATCCTTTCTTTATATGAAAGCTATTATTATTTGAAAAACAATCCTTTTCGTTTTGAAAATATCCGATCAAATATGCACAAGTTATATCCTTTGAAGTATAAACTTGGGTTAAATTCAAATTCCCAAAATAATACTTTTAAAATACTTTAAAGATGGTTTAAATATCCATATATATATATATATATATATATATATATTATAACTTGTATAAACCTTTCAAACCAAATTTCCAAAATAATTTCAAAACTTTAAACAAGATATATTATATTCAAACTAATTTTCAATTTCAAACTTCCTTTTCAAAAGCTTTCCATATTCAATTCAATTCCATTTCCAAAACCAATTGAATTCAAAATTCACTTTTAAACAAAATAATATTTAAATTCAAAAATTTGTGACATAACCAATTTCCTCGTGCAAATCCATATTTGTGTGTGTATGGTGTAGTCCAGGGGTTTTACACAATAGTGCAACAACATCAATCATCACAGATTCAATCATATCAATATCGATATGCGGTATAATCTATAACGCTTATCTTCATCCATAGATTCAAAAATAATATAAATTTATCACAAAGAAATAAATTACATTCATCACAGCTCAAAATCAAAACAGAGCATCACACATCAAGGATATCAAATAATTCGGCATTCAATAAAATCCAAGGTTCATAAGTAAGATCAATTAATTATCTGGTTAATTTAAATCAGATTAATTATTTATGAATAGACTACTAGTCCTGGTTAATTAATATTAATTAATTATAAACAATTTTGATTAATTATCCTTTAATCACTTATTAATTAACCTTTAATAATAAACTAATCAACCTTAAAATTTTAATTTATCAACCTTGTAACAACCCTGTATTTTGTAATTATTTTATTTTATATTTTAATAATTTTTAATGTAAGATTTTGATTTAAAAACTTATTTTACTTATTTGAAATGATTAAATTTATTATTTAAATATAATCTTGATTTTTTATATGAGTTATAATTCCAAACTTGTGTAAGTTGAATATTTGCCTGAAATGCTGATTTTGGTCAAAATAGTCAAACTGTGACTTTCAACTTAAAATTTTAAAATTTTAATTTTTTTCTTTTATTATGAAAGTACATAAAATTCTAAGAACACCACTTTTCGTTTCGTTGAAATCGGATGTAAACTGTGGAAGTTATACCCTTTACAATATTGTGCGTATATAGGGTTATTTACAATGACTATTTTAAATTGTATAAGTTACTTCTTCTTGGTTATATTTTATTTTAATATGTGATAATATGTTATATTATGTATATTTTGAATTTTAAGTATTTTTAAAATGATAACATAATTTTTCTAAAGTTTATTTGAATTTATTTCAATTTATAAAGCCTAGTTGGTATTTACTGCATTTTTCTTTATTTAACTTTCTATTTAATAAAAATTAAATTATTATTTTACCTCGAAAATGTTTTAAAACCATTTTTAATTCAAATTTTGTGTTAAAATATATTTTTTTGTGAAGTAATAAATTTTCCAAAGTCATTGGAGATTTTCTTGTAATTTTTATGTCAGGGTTGCTATTTTTAAGCAATTTCTTATTTCCTTTTTCTATTTTACTTAAAATAAATTATTTATTTTATTTTATTCTTACTTAGTTTCGTTTTTAAATAACTTTTCTGAGTTTATTTTGTTTTTATAAAATTAAAAAGAAAAGGAAATGCAAAAGGTTTAGAAAGTTAAGAGATCTTAAAAGCCTGAAACGTAAAGGCGTTTTATCCATTTCTTTTTGCAATTAATACATCAATTTATCTTAGCCATTCCTTTCCTCATCCATTGTAGCCGACTCCCTCATATTATTCGTAAATTTTCAAGCTCCAAAACCCTAAAAATCATGGCCTCCATCTTGAGAAAAATCTGGTAATGGCTACATCTTTTTTCTACCGTTTTCTTCTCATTTTCTATGTATTTTGCCTAGTTTTCTATGCTTTCTAGATTGGCCTCTACCACCCACCATCACCACCATACTCTCCACCATCCCCTACCCTCTTCCTTGGCATCCTCTCCAGCCATCATTTCAGATCCATCCATGGCCACGCCTCCCTTGGTGACAAAACTCCACAGAATTGCAAATAATGTCCAAAACAATGCACTAGCCACCACTATTACTTCACCACCTTCATACTTCACCATGGCCACCACCTCTAGCCACAACCACCACCTTTCTACCACCACTACACTTCATCTTAGCCTCTGTCCAGATCTGAAATTGACATGGCCAAGACTCCATGAACCAAAACTCCACAAAAACAATGCATAAAGCCTTGAAACATTCATGATAGCCACCCTATCACTTCATATCTTCATCCACCACCTTTGCCACCACCATAGGCCGCCACCACCACCTTTTTCAGACCTTCCCACTCCCCTCCATCTACTGTCCAAACCTGTACAAGTATGTTCACGCCCCATTTGACCGAAGGCCGAGCCTTGTTGTGCTCAAAAACTTCATATATGTTGCCTTGATCAATTGTATGCTCATGTTATAACCCTACCACTCCATACTCCTTCTAGCCGTGAGTTATGGTGTCAAACCTGAGCTATATCATAATCATGGCTGAACCCAAGAACCTCCTAGGCCAAGCATTTGAATGGTTAAAGCAAGGTCAAGTAATCTATTCCTTTGTTGCTTCGTATTTTCATTGTTTCAACATTGTTTTGCATTGAATATTTATGTGTGTATTGTCTTGTTTTGGTTATTGTTTACAAGACAAATATCAAGGCTCTCCATTCATTCAAATCAAAAGTCAAGCTATATCGTGCTTTTCGTGCTTTTGGAATCGCACTTGTGTTGGTTGTTTTGGTCTTCAACTTGAAAAAGTGAGTCTTTCTCACTCTGACATTTATACTCATGAAAAGTGAATTGATGACAAGTGTTTAGTAATAAAAAATGTTTATGCAAGTTAATGATGATCATATGATATGCTATGCCATGTTATTACCATTTTATTACCATGTTACAACTGTTAATTTTCACCTGACATCTGATATACGACTGTATATTGTGATATTGACCTTGTTTATATTATTTCTACATATGATCACACTGCAAGTTCCCTGTTAGAAAAAAATATTATGGGCTGAAATGATAGGCCTGAATGGTTTTAATTTTTTCATTTTGACTTGGGATTGCGGGTTTGAAATGATAAAACCCGGATTTTTCTTTGTAAATTACGGGTTGAAATGATATATTACCCGTATCACTTTACCTAGCGTAGAAAATTTTATACAGGCCCGTAGTTAAAATATGTTTTTCTAAAAATTTTAAAATATTTTAGAAATTTAATTAATATAATATTTTGATTTGAGATTTAATAAAAAATGATTTTTGTAAAATATTATTGATTTTCTGAATAATTGTAAGCGAAATGAATTAATGAAAATTTTGAACGTAAGTTATTTTGGAAAATTTGATTTAATTATAATTGAAAATTAAATTGAATATGAAATTATGATAAATTTATGATTATTTGAATTTAAATGAATTAAAAGTGATTTTATATCATATTAATGATTTTTTAACAAAGTTGAAATGTGAAATGAATGAATATTTTAAGTTGAAATTTTGCATATAACTAAAATTGGAAATTTATGAAATTGACTTAAAAGTGAACTTTTAGTTAAGTAAATAAAAATAAATTAAGTTATATTTGAGAATTTGAACTTAAGTGTTAAGTTGAAATTTAATGTAATAGATTTAAAATTGAACATTGCAATTTAATAAGTGAATTATTATTAAATCTTGATTTTTGAATGGAAATTTAACTTTATAAGATCATGAACTTGAGGAAAAATTAAATGATGTTATAAATGTGAAAATGTGTGATTTTATAAGTTAAAAATGTTTTAAATAAAATATTATTGGTTGAGAAATTATATTGAATATTTGAAGTTAATTGACTATATTTTTGAAATGCTATTAATTACAATGTAAATGATATTACAGCATTTGAAAACGCTGTAGTTGATGATAATGAACTAAAAAGCTAAATTGAATTAAAAGCTATTATAGCAATTTTTGTAAGTGCTATAAATTGTTGAATTTAACTAAGTTTATTCGAAATTTAAGTAAACCCTATTACAACATTTTAAAATGTTGTCTTTTGTTAAATTGAACTGTTTTGAATGTATTTTTCCGTAGCGTTTTCTAAATGCCACGAAAAGTGAATTTTCACTGCTTTGATAAACTTAAGTGAATAAATGAACTTTGGAAGTCGAAAATTTTGGAAATTTAATAATTTAATTATTAAACATAATAACTTCATTTTAATTATTAAAAATGATTTTTGGAATATATACTGTTTTGAAATATGGATTGAAATGATATTTTAAATTGAATAAAATGAATAATGATTTGAAATGAATGTGGTTTCAAAAAGATATGATATTTTGATATATTAAATGATTGAAATGTGGTTTTGAAAACATATGATATTTTGATATATTAAGATGGTTTGAAAATGGAGTTTTGAAAGATATGATATTTTGATATCAAAATGATTTGAAAAGAAGATCCGAAGATATGATATTTTGGAATGATTTAATCTTTATTTTGATAAAGATTTGGGTTGAAATAATATTTTATTTTGAAGTATAAATATTGTTTTAAAAAGTCGTAACTATGGGTTATAATAACGATTGGTTGTTAAAAAGACCGGGATCGGATATTGTCTTATGGCCGGCCAATACCGAAAACCACTTTAACAACTGTGTACGCGGTGGAGATTCCAGAATGAAGTAGGATGGTGGCGACGTTCTCGAGGTATATTACGTGGACCCAACTCCCGTGAGTTGGCATATATGACTTAAACAGGAGCTATACCAGGCTACACAAAGGGTCGCACCCTTTCATCGAGCATGCTCCATCGGAAACCATTCTATTACTTTTGTGATTCGATATGTGGCACCATTTTGATTCGGGGGTATTGTTCGAGGTGGGCGGAAGCTGCTGGCTTGCCGTCACCACCGGTCCGGGAGTGCAAACGGTGTATCCACCCTGGCATTTCCTTGCGTGCCGTGCCATATCCTTATATCGAGCCCACTACGATTTTGGTTTTAAAGATCCGACCGCGTTAAGGTTCACCATCCCCTTAACGCTATTTTCTATATGATTATACTTTACTGATTAGACACTACCGTATATAGCGTATATTACTACATAGTAAATAGTTTAACGGATCCTTAGAGGATGGGCGGTCCCAAGCATCCTTTAAGTTACTGATGCATTTTGTTACTGTTCACTTGAGTTGATTTACAGTTTATAAGTATTTATGTCCTGACTCGAGGGTTTTGTATTTTGCTTTACGCTTGAGTCAGATTGATTGAGTTAGCATTCAAGATTCACCTTCGGCGTTGGAGCTTTCCTTGAAGATCCAGCCATCTATTTTGTTTCAGTATCCAGTGGTTCAGTGATGTATCTGATTTGTACCTGATATATCCTATTACTCTTCTGTTGTATCTTATTTAACTCTGATGTATCTTATATTTTATATAGTAGCTTCATGAACTACTATCTCTTTTTCTTCCGCTGCATTTTTATATACTATGTGTCTGTGATCTGTGATCTTTATTTACTGTATATTCTGAGATTGCCAAATTTTTATTTACAACGCGGTATTTTGAGCAATCTAATTCCGGCATGAGTGTCTGCCTATGCACTTATAATGGATGCGAATGGTTGAAAATACCTGGTTGTTACAGTTGGTATCAGAGCTTTGATAGCTCTAGGCAAAACTCAGCATATGGAGTGAATGTATTTACAGAATCACTTTCATTCGAGTTTGAATCTCTCCCTTTTGACTCGATTCCTTTGAATTTTGGAACATTCCGTACGGTTCCAAAATCCATTCGTATCCCTCACTATTCATCTTCTTTTGATTCTAGAGTAACCCATAACTCCGCTTCGAATGATCTCTCTAGTGAGTCGGCGGTCACACCAATTTCAAATTTAATTGAAAAAGGGGGAAAACTCCTTTGCAGTTAGCATCGATTCACCAAAGATTCTTATCTATCCTTCGTTTAGATGCTAATATCTTTTGTTATTTCAAACTCTAACTCTTGAGATCGAATGTAGATTTACCCTAGAAAAATCAGCATTGATCTTATTCTTTAAGTCACGGTTGACCCGGTTAAGCTTGCCCGTGATTTATATAAGCTTATCCATCTTCCTATTCTGTTATTTAGTCATGTCATCCTTGTTTCCAACTTATTTTTAAATCATAATCTCCTTTGATTTGTGTTAATAAAAAAAATTTGAATCTCTATCCTTCTTTGAAAATCTATTCGTGTATAGTGTATTTGTAAACTAGTATTTAAAATTAAAATGTTTTATATATTGTGTTGTTTGAGTTGTTGATGTTGAGTTGGGTTTCTGATCGGTACGTCTGATCAGCGCTATCGATAAGATTTCCAAAACACTTTGACAGAACAAACGGACACAATATATTTAAAAAAAAAATTGGTTAATGAAATAAATTTTGATATATAAGTAAATTTATGGAACTTAATGAAATGATTTAAATTGATAATTTGAAATGATAATACTTGACTTATCATTTATTGTTCTACAAATAGATCTATAAATATTTGTTTATAAATTTATTTGGGAACTGAAATGAATTTAAAACAAGAATTTGAGGATTTAAATTCGGACTATTTCGAACTTTGGTTTAAAGTTTTAAAGGGTTATATTATTTAAAGTATTTTGAACAGAATTTGTTTTCAAATAATTTTAAAGGTTTAAAATTTGTGCTCTTCTCTTTGTCGCTGGAAAATAACTTCGGTGATGATCGCGACATCATCGACGTTCATTTTCGAGTTTCGAAGTTAAGAGAGTTCTGTAGTCTTGCTACAGCTTTGTTTTGGGAAATTAAATTGATTTGAATTTCTAAAATATGAATTGATTTATAATATATATATATAGATATATGATTGAAATTTGATTTGACATATTATATATGTATATATATTATTTCTTATCTCTAAATGGTCTGAAGAAATCGGAAATTTAGTTCTTAAATTCTATTTTTAAAGAACAATTTCAATTATAAAAAGAATTTTTTTTTTGAATAAATGATTTAAGCCTGAAATGATTGAATTGGAAATTTTATTTGTATAATACAATTGCATTCAAATATAACTTACCAAAATTTCAGAAGTTAAAAATGTAATTGGATAATATACGATATAAAAAGATTTATAAATAAAATTTGAGTAGTTATAATAAATGTTATACACTTAAATTTTAATTATAAAATGATTAACAGAGGTAAATATAATAAAGGGTAATTGAATGACTTACAATAAAATGATGTTAAAAGAACTAAGAATAAAAGAAAGTAGTTATAAAAAAAGTGTAAATATATTTAACATGAGTGATAAATATATAGAGAGGAATAAATTTAAGTTTAATTAGGAATGAAGAAGAATTAAATTTATTAAGTACATTGTGAGTGTAATAAATGATTATTTTTCAAACCCATGGTTTTAGAAATTGTTAATTTAAGATGACTGGATAATAAGATAATGAAATTTGGAGTAGTTAAGATTTATTTAACTTGTGTAAAGATTTATTCTCTATTTGAGTTGAAATTTCCATGCCTTCAAATTTATTTCCTTATTTTGTTTTTCAAACTATCTTTTGGTTGTCCTTATTATCCTTATCTTGCTATAGACCGGTATAGGCATCTTTCTATAATCTTTCTGTTTAGAAATCTTTCTATAATCTTTGATAGACCTTTGGTAATCATTTTGAATCCACCTTTTTCGTGCTTGTGTTCTTGATTCTGGAGGATCTTGGAAAGATCACCTCCACCTTGTTAAACTTACGTATAACAACAGTTATCAGGTATAACTTCAATCTTCTTGTCATCTTATCTTAATCCGATTTCACTCTATCTTTTATGTGCCCTTCCATACCTCATTCCTTTTCGGGGACGAAAAGTTTTGAGTGGGGGAGAGTGTAACAACCCTGTATTTTGTAATTATTTTATTGTATATTTTAATTATTTTTAATGTAAGATTTTGATTTAAAAACTTATTTTACTTATTTGAAATGATTAAATTTATTATTTAAATATAATCTTGATTTTTTATATGAGTTATAATTCCAAACTTGTGTAAGTTGAATATTTGCCTGAAATGCTGATTCTGGTCAAAATAGTCAAACTGTGACTTTCAACTTAAAATTTTAAAAGTTTAAAATTTTAGTTTTTTTATTTTATTATGAAAGTACATAAAATTCTAAGAACACCACTTTTCGTTTCGTTGAAATCGGATGTAAACTGTGGAAGTTATACCCTTTACAATATTGTGCGTATATAGGGTTATTTACAATGACTATTTTAAATTGTATAAGTTACTTCTTATTGGTTATATTTTATTTTAATATGTGATAATATGTTATATTATGTATATTTTGACTTTTAAGTATTTTTAAAATGATAATATAATTTTTCTAAAGTTTATTTGAATTTATTTCAATTTATAAAGCCTAGTTGGTATTTACTGCATTTTTCTTTATTTAACTTTCTATTTAATAAAAATTAAATTATTATTTTACCTTGAAAATGTTTTAAAACCATTTTTAATTCAAATTTTGTGTTAAAATATTTTTTTGTTAAATAATAAATTTTCCAAAGTCATTGGAGATTTTCTCGTAATTTTTCTGTCAGGGTTCTTATTTCCTTTTTCTATTTTACTTAAAATAAATTATTTATTTTATTTTATTCTTACTTAGTTTCGGTTTTAAATAACATTTTTGAGTTTATTTTGTTTTTATAAAATTAAAAAGAAAAGGAAATGCAAAAGGTTTAGAAAGTTAAGAGATCTTAAAAGCCTGAAACGTAAAGGCGTTTTATCCGTTTCTTTTTGCAATTAATACATCAATTTATCTTAGCCATTCCTTTCCTTATCCTTTGCAGCCGACTCCCTCATATTATTCACGAATTTTCAAGCTCCAAAACCCTAAAAATCATGGCCTCCATCTTGAGAAAAAATCTGGTAATGGCTACATCTTTTTTCTACCTTTTTCTTCTCATTTTCTATGTAATTTGCCTAGTTTTCTATGCTTTCTAGATTGGCCTCTACCACCTACCATCACCACCATACTCTCCACCATCCCCTACCACTCTTCCTTGGCATCATCTCCAGCCATCATTTCAGATCCATCCACGGCCACACCTCCCTTGGTGACAAAACTCCACAAAATTGCAAATAATGTCCAAAACAATGCATTAGCCACCACTATTACTTCACCACCTTCATACTTCACCATGGCCACCACCTCTAGCCACGACCACCACCTTGCTACCACCACTACACTTCATCCTAGCCTCTGTCCAGATCTGAAATTGACATGGCCAAGACTCCATGAACCAAAACTCCACAAAAACAATGCATAAAGCTTTGAAACATTCATGATAGCCACCCTATCACTTCATATCTTCATCCACCACCTTGGCCACCACCATAGGCCGCCACACCACCTTTTCCAGACCTCCCCACACCCCTCCATCTGCTGTCCAAACCTGTACAAGTATGGCCAAGCCACACTTGACCCAAGGCCGAGCCTTGTTGTGCTCAAAAACTTCATATATGTTGCCTTGATCAATTGTATGCTTCATGTTATAACCCTACCACTCCATACTCCTTCTAGCCGTGAGTTATGGTGCCAAACCTGAGCTATATCATCATCATGGCTGAACCCAAGAACCTCCTAGGCCAAGCATTTGAATGGTTAAAGCAAGGTCAAGTAATCTATTCCTTTGTTGCTTCGTATTTTCATTGTTTCAACATTGTTTTGCGTTGAATATTTATGTGTGTATTGTCTTGTTTTGGTTATTGTTTACAAGACAAATATCAAGGCTCTCCATTCATTCAAATCAAAAGTCATGCTATATCGTGTTTGTCGTGCTTTTGGAATCGCACTTGTTTTAGTTGTTTTGGTCTTCAGCTTGAAAAAGTGAGTCTTTCTCACTCTGACATTTATACTTATGAAAAGTGAATTGATGACAAGTGTTTAGTAATAAAATATATTTATGCAAGTTAATGATGATCATATGATATGCTATGCCATGTTATTACCATATTATTACCATGTTAAAACTGTTAATTTTCACCTGACATCTGATATATGACTGTATATTGTGATATTGACCTTGTTTATATTATTTCTGCATATGATCACACTGCAAGTTCCCTGTTAGAAAAAAAAATGTTATGGGCTGAAATGATAGGCCTGAATGGTTTTAAATTTTTCATTTTGACTTGGGATTGCGGGTTTGAAATGATAAAACCCGGATTTTTCTTTGTAAATTAAGGGTTGAAATGATATATTACCCGTATCACTTTACCTAGCGTAGAAAATTTTATACAGGCCCGTAGTTAAAATATGTTTTTCTAAAATTTTTAAAATATTTTAGAAATTTAATTAATATAATATTTTTATTTTAGATTTAATAAAAAATGATTTTTATAAAATATTATTGATTTTCTGAACAATTGTAAGTGAAATGAATTAATGAAAATTTTGAACGTAAGTTATTTTGGAAAATTTGATTTAATTATAATTGAAAATTAAATTGAATATGAAATTATGATAAATTTATGATAATTTGAATTTAAATGAATTAAAAGTGATTTTATATCATATTAATGAATTTTTAACAAAGTTGAAATGTGAATTGAATGAATATTTTAAGTTGAAATTTTGAATATAACTAAAATTGGAAATTTATGAAATTGACTTAAAAGTGAACTTTTAGTTAAGTAAATAAAAATAAATTAAGTTATATTTGAGAATTTGAACTTAAGTGTTAAGTTGAAATTTAATGTAATAGATTTAAAATTGAACATTGCAATTTAATAAGTGAATTATTATTAAATCTTGATTTTTGAATGGAAATATAACTTTATAATATCATGAACTTGAGGAAAAATTAAATGATGTTATAAATGTGAAAATGTATGATTTTATAAGTTAAAAATGTTTTAAATAAAAATATAATTGGTTGAGAAATTATATTGAATATTTGAAGTTAATTGACTGTATTTTTGAAATGCTATTAATTACAATGTAAATGATATTACAGCATTTGAAAACCCTGTAGTTGATGATAATGAACTAAAAAGCTAAATCGAATTAAAAGCTATTATAGCAATTTTTGTAAGTGCTATAAATTGTTGAATTTAACTAAGTTTATTCGAAATTTAAGTAAACCCTATTACAACATTTTAAAATGTTGTCTTTTGTTAAATTGAACTGTTTTGAATGTATTTTTCCGTAGTGTTTTCTAAATGCCACGAAAAGTGAATTTTCACTGCTTTGATAAACTTAAGTGAATAAATGAACTTTGGAAGTCGAAAATTTTGGAAATTTAATAATTTAATTATTAAACATAATAACTTCATTTTAATGATTAAAAATGATTTTTGGAATATATACTGTTTTGAAATATGGATTGAAATGATATTTTAAATTGAATAAAATGAATAATGATTTGAAATGAATGTGGTTTCAAAAAGATATGATATTTTTATATATTAAATGATTGAAATGTGGTTTTGAAAACATATGATATTTTGATATATTAAGATGGTTTGAAAATGGAGTTTTGAAAGATATGATATTTTGATATCAAAATGATTTGAAAAGAAGATCCGAAAGATATGATATTTTGGAATGATTTAATCTTTATTTTGATAAAGATTTGGGTTGAAATAATATTTTATTTTGAAGTATAAATATTGTTTTAAAAAGTCATAACTACGGGTTATAATAACGATTGGTTGTTAAAGAGACGGGGATCAGATATTGTCTTATAGCCGGCCAATACCGAAAACCACTTTAACAACTGTGTACGCGGTGAAGATTCCAGAATGAAGTAGGATGGTGGCGACGTTCTCGAGGTATATTACGTGGACCCAACTCCCGTGAGTTGGCATATATGACTTAAACAGGAGCTATACCGGGCTACACAAAGGGTCGCACCCTTTCATCGAGCATACTCTATCGGAAACCATTCTATTACTTTTGTGATTTGATATGTGGCGCCATTTTGATTCGGGGGTATTGTTCGAGGTGGGCGGAAGCTACTGGCTTGCCGTCACCACCGGTCCGGGAGTGCAAACGGTGTATCCACCCTGGCATTTCCTTGCGTGCCGTGTCATATCCTTATATCGAGCCCACTACGATTTTGGTTTTAAAGATCCGACCGCGTTAAGGTTCACCATCCCCTTAACGCTATTTTCTATATGATTATACTTTACTGATTAGACACTACCGTATATAGCGTATATTACTACATAGTAAATAGTTTAACGGATCCTTAGAGGATGGGCTGTCCCAAGCATCCTTTAAGTTACTGATGCATTTTGTTACTGTTCACTTGAGTTGATTTACAGTTTATAAGTATTTATGTCCTGACTCGTGGGTTTTGTATTTTGCTTTACGCTCGGTCAGATTGATTGAGTTAGCATTCAAGATTCACCTTCGGCGTTGGAGCTTTCCTTGAAGATCCAGCCATATATTTTGTTTCACTATCCAGTGGTTCAGTGATGTATCTGATTTGTACCTGATGTATCCTGTTACTCTTCTGTTGTATCTTATTTAACTCTGATGTATCTTATATTTTATATAGTAGCTTCATGAACTATATTTCTTTTTCTTCCGCTGCATTTTTATATACTCTGTGTCTGTGATCTTTGATTTTTATTTACTGTATATTCTGAGATTTGCCAAATTTTATTTACAACGCGGTATTTTGGCAATCTAATTCCGGCATGAGTGTCTGCCTATGCACTTATAATGGATGCGAATGGTTGAAAATACCTGGTTGTTACAAACCTTGATTAATAATTAAATCAACCTTTAATCATTAAATAATTAACCTTTTATTATCTAATAAATTTTTAACTAATTATCCTTAATTATTTAATTAACCCCTAATTAATTATTTTGATTAATAAATAAATCAACCTTTAATCATTAAATAATTAACCTCTTATTATCTAATAAATTTTTAACTAATTATCCTTAATTAATTAATTAACCCCTAATTAATTATTTTGATTAATTACAGTAAGTGATTATCCCTAATCACTTTCATTACTTAATCTTTAAATTATAATTAATTATCCACAAATTAATTACCTTAATTAATTAATCTCTCAGATTAATTATCCTTAATCAATTAATCACTTAAATTAATTATCCTTAATTAATTAATTAATTAATCTTTAATCACTTGATTAATTAACTTTAATCATTAACTAACCTATAATTAATTAACCTTTAATTAATTTTAATTAATTTTCGTTAAGTAATTACCCCTTAATTACTTATTTTAATTAATCAACCTTCAATTACATTAAGGAAATTTACCTTTAAGTAATCACATTAAGTAATGATCCTTTAATTACTCAAGATCTTAATAAATCAAAAATAAATCATTACTTTCTTAATTATCATTTAAATTTTTTGTTAATTTAAACCTTTGTAATAAATCACCATGCATAAATAAATCAACTAAAGTCCCTTGAGTTAATTTATAATTGAAAGCATTTCATTTCATCAATTAGCTATTCAATTCCAATATTAGATTTATTTAAAATAAACCTTTAAAATAAGGGTTATATACATATATAAACACTTTAAAAACTTAATTAATATAAAATAATTTTTATAAAAAAACTTTTAACCAATTCAAACTTGGATAACATCTAATATTTACAAAAGAATTGGTTTTTCTAACAAAACCGTTTCAATAAAAATTGATTTTCATATAAGGTTTAAAACTGTTTTTAATATCAAATCAACAAACCCGAGCCAATACTGATATTTCTCAAGAAACAACCCGAGACATTCGCATCCCTACTTTACTTCGAGACAATCCCTCCACGACTTCGAGTTTGACTTCGAGAAATCTGCTTCTCCCTTAATAAATAGTGTTTCCAGATACACCTTCTTGGCCGTACACGTGCACAAAGGCACTGGCGAACTCCGATCGATCTTGCTACCATCTATACATCGTCGACATTCTCTCTAACCATTCCCAATACCCAATACCGTCGAATATCACCAAAAACAAAATCGAGAACATCTTCTCCTTCCTAAAACAAATCCAGTTCAACAAAACCATCCCCTTGTTGACAATTCCTACCACCATTGACCATGCCCCTTCGACCAGAGCATCTCCACTCGACAATGCTACGATTCCCCATGGTCTCGTCAATTCCGACGCCTTGTCGACGATGAACTTCCCTTCAAATTCCGTCTTACCAAACTGGGTACAAAACCCTAAAACCTCATCGCTCTCCTTCCATGTCGATCTGAATTTTCTGCCATTATTTTTCCCTTAACCATCGATGTTCGAACATTCTTCTGGCCAAAGCACGATGAACATAAACGTGCCGTTCAACGGAATTTGGCCCAAATGCCTTTTTCTTTTATCATATAAATTCGTGACACATACCAAACTAAAAATCTTGAAATTATTGTCTAAAATCATAATTTTCTAAGACCAATCGAGTTATAGAATCCAAACAAGAAATCATGATCATTGACTTTTAGACTTATATAGGATCATATCTGTATTTTATCAATTTTGAAACAAAAATTCAACTTGATCACTTGAAATTATGTTTTAAAACTTATATTACATTGTTACAAACATTTCACCTTTAGAAATTATAGCTTGAATGTATTTGGATAGGAAGATATTAATTTATTTGTGTAGATTTGTGCCTGTGATTCCAACCAGAGGAATACATATAGATTCACAGACATGCACACTATATATACAGAGAAGCTCAACCATTTTTCAAACAAAAAAATTCATGCAAACACATCTATCGCATCTATTAACATATTAAGACTTTAAAACAAAAATGAGGTTTGCTCACCTTATCTTGAAGACACGGAGGACTGGCTAGAAATCGGGAACCGGATATATAGAAGCTGAACTTAGATTTTTTATTTGAACTTTAGATTTTTTATTTGAACTTGCTTTTGATCTTGAGTTGCATCTGATCAATATTTTGATCTGATTTTGGATTTAACCAGAACTTGCATTTCATTTTCTTTACCAGGTTTCTGATTTTGCTGTAAGTTGAATTGATCTGACTTGTTCTTAATCAGGCTTCCAGGTTGTAGTTTGATTTGAAAATTAAATCCTGAAACTTTCTTGTGATGATACTTCAGATTCAAGATGATTTTTTAATTTTGGTTTCCATTCTGTTTTTGTCTTGATGTTGAGATGTTTTTATTTTGCTTTGTTCAGGTTTAATTTAAGAAAAGGAAAGGGAAAGAAAATTTTGAGAAAACATGCATTAGCTTGGTCACTTCTTTAATTCATATTATTTATGTTTTTAATTTTTTTATATAAAACCATTTTTCCGCTTGTTAATTCAAACTAACACTTGTTAATCAATGTGATTACTTACCTTACATTTGTTAAAATGTAAACATTTTATGTTCAAAACCCTCTTTTAAATAATTTTATAGAATTTGTTTTAAACCCTTTTCGTCTTATGTTTACATGTCCTTATAAATTTTAAATATTATGTTTTTATCTTTTTATTAACTAATTATTATGAAATAAGTATACAAATTAATTTTGAAATAAATTTATATATCAACAAGAAACCATATATATTTTATACACAAGGATTTTACTTATATTAACCTTTTGAAGTTTATTATATCAATTTTAAAATAAAACTTTCAAATCACCATATTATAAAAACAAAACCAATTTTTCTATTACTGTAGAGTTTCGAAAGCCAATATATTATTCAAAACATTTATTTTTAAATTTCAAATTCAATAATTAATATACAATCAATTTGTATTTATAAATGAATAAACAAACAGTATCTTTTTATAAATATATATTTTATTCATTCACAATCTATAAATATTTTCCAAATATTTATTTTCAACATATATATATATTTCAATTTCAAATTCAAATTCTAAATTATAATCTATTTATAAAATATTTAGATTTCCAAATCAAATTCTTATTTTAAAACTTATATATATGTTCTTATTCCCACATTTTCAAATTAATTCACAACTAAATTCACAATTTAATCCAAAAATTTATTTCAATTACCAATTTAAATTCGACTTATAATCAGGATCATTACAGATTCCTCTTAAGAAAATTTCGTCCTCGAAATTTGCTGGATGGGAAGACAACAAAGAACAGATGGAGAATGTTTTATTAGATCAAATTGAATATCCATTCTGCATTTGGCTCACCAAATCAGAATATCAATAAATAAAAGATTGAACTTATTCGATACTTCACAAGATACTCGGGTCATCAGATCTACGAAATATGTAGCGACACTGGTTACTTTGAAGGATAACTAACCATTCGTAGAATATATCGAGACCCTAAAGAACATTCAAACAGATTCAATCTTCACAATTCTCAAACACTAGGTATGAATTCCAAACTCAAGTCGGAAAACCCCAAAGTTTACACCGGCTTGTCCCTCTTCGGGCTTTAAAATTTGTAAATTTTTTTAGTGTTTAATTTAAATTAAATTATCGTATGTGATATCCCGGAAATTTTGGCAATATCAATTTAATAATCTGTGTTAAAAAATTAAATTAATTTGATAATAATTATTAATAAGATTTGAAATGATTTAATAATCTTCTTTTAAACAAATATTTAACTGATAATTTATCTTTTAAAAGCTAATTTAAATTGTTTTTATCTATAATGTATATACATATATATTTGTATATATAGTAAATAGGTAAGCTTTGTTTTAAATTTAACAAGTAAAACATGTTTTCTAATTTTAATATTTTAGTAATTAGGAAATTTGATATTAAACTATTAAATAAATAACTATATGTTTTAAAATACTTGAGATAAATACTGACCGTTTTAAATTTATTTAAATACATATATGTGTATTTTGGAGGAAGCTATAATTTGAAAGATTAAAAGTAAGTCTTTTAAAAATGCTAAATTAAAATAAACCTTATTAATACTAACACAAGTATAAAAATAATAAATAAATTTAGTATTTGATAGTTATGTTAAAATAAAAGAGAGCTAAAATACTTAAGTTAAAAGGCTATAACAATAACTAAAACAACTTGATAAAATACATGAAGTGCAGAAAACATACTCAGGCAAGTGAGAAGAAAATTTGTTGCCTGTAAAGAAAAGAAATGCAGAAGGTAAGTGTAAACAAA
The DNA here is from genome assembly GCA_030765085.1 of Allium cepa. Taxonomy (NCBI): domain Eukaryota; kingdom Viridiplantae; phylum Streptophyta; class Magnoliopsida; order Asparagales; family Amaryllidaceae; genus Allium; species Allium cepa. Next base: position 564,791,732 of record CM060938.1, read on the forward strand.
ACTTAAGCTAAAATTTTATATCAATAACTAAAGTAACTTCTTATATGTACTTGAGGTAAGTATAAACCAGGGCTGTATATGCGAAGCCTGTAGAGTTTTGAAATGCAAAGGCAAAAGAAAATGTAGTCAGCCTTAAGAAATTTAGAAAAAAGTAAAATAAAAGCAAAAGTAACAAAGTAAAGAATGTTTCCTGTAAGGTAGTATGCAGGCAAGAATAGAAAAGAAGACAAGTATGAATACATAAAGTAAAAGCAAACCAGGCTTTGTTTATTTGTATGTTGACTGTAAAGCTTAGAAATGAAGGCAAGATCAAAGTAAATAAAATATCTATATATATAAAATGAGTAATAGGAGATACAAAGTACAAAAACATATGCAGGCAAATGAACAAGCAAGATGTGTAACTGCAAATAAAATATGCAGGTTAGAGAAGAAATGCAAAGCAAGTATCTAAACATGGAAATAAAATTAGACACATAGTACTTAAGCAATTAAATGCTAGCACAACTTAAGTCAATTCGAATTTTTCCAAGAATCATTTCAGCCCCCAAAATACAATCTTGCCTGATACAAACAAAAACAAATAATAGTACCTGCAAATTGCTTAACCCAGATATCACCTACCCCTTGTAAACTTCTTTATATACATGCCTTCTGATTTTAGTTCGTTCAAGTCATAGCAAACCTAAAAATATACAAGAAGCAAACATTTTCATTTTTACAAACTGAAATTTTTTTTACAACTTCAGCAAATAAAAACAAGAGGATTTAAGGTTCAAAGCTATTTGCAAACAGCAGTGCTCTGTCTTCATTCCCAAACTGTGAGTAACATCACAATTGAATAGTTTAAGTATATATTTGTTCTGTTGCAAGTTTTCTCTGAAATTCAGTTTGTGTTGAGTATATTTCTTTTGTATAGCTCTGTGTTAAGTATGAATATTGTGATGAGCATCTCTTTGTCTCTATCTGACCATAGTTCCAGGTTTAAAATCCTCATCAAAATTTCATTTTGTTCTTAATTCAAGCTTTAACAAGACTAAGTTTGAATATAAAATGCTTGTATTAACAGAGACTTGAGTTTAAAAATTGTTTAAGGGTAAAACAGTTTGTATTAGTTCTGGAAAATATAAAATAACAGTAGAAAACTAAAATAAGTTAAAACTCAATTATTATAATTCATGGATTCAGGTATATGAATCGAATGTTAAGACTAAAACTTGATTTTTGGAAACAAAATCACTATTTTTAGTAAAGAGGTTCAGATGAGGTTCTGAGTTCATCAATATAAGGGTTATTGTCGATTTCTGGTGATCGAGTGGACCAGAGTGCTCGGGATTCTCTGTGGTGATGGACGAGTGATCGGAGGGTCGAGGAAAAATGGTGGAAGGCGCTGCAGTTGGAAGTGGTGGCAGTGGCGTACGATTTTTAGTGGGTAACCCTAATTCTTATGGTGGTCGAGCTTTTGATCACCGCGATTTCCACCGTGCATCGAATTGCACGAGATCTCGGGAGGCGGTAGCTTGGTCGAGGACGAGTTCGTGGCCGGAGTTTCGCGTGTTCAGGTGGCCGAGGTTGGGTGAACGGCACATTGGCAGGTTTTGGGTGATAGGCTATGTCGAGTTTCCAGGTTTGAGTTTCGAACTTGATTTCTATTCGAGTTGCCGTGATGGCTTTGGGTGGTCGTGATCGTATCTGGTGATGGTCGGCGTCATATTGAACTTCTAGTGGGTGGCCGGTGGTGGCTGGAGCCACGGTGCACGTGCATCATGCCCATGGAAGTATTGAAGAGTTTTGTTGGGTGCAGAGTATTTTGACTCGGGAAGTACTCCGGTCACTTGAGTATATGACTCGAAGCAGGGGAGGGTTTGACTCAAAGCACTTTGCTTTGGTCTCGGGTTGAGTTAGTTTGCTACAGATCGTATAAACTGCCTGTAGTTTAAATTTAAACCAAATTTAAAATAAATTAAATTGTAAGCTTGTTGTAACCAAAAGTTAAAACTAGTGTGATGTTAGATTCAAATGAAACTTTAAATCCGTATACCAGATTTAAACAAAGTTTAAATCCAGCTTGAAGTATGAATTCAAATTTATATTTTGAAATCTAAAATAAAGTTTAAAATATTCAAATGGGTTTTCAGGTTTAAAAACCTGACAGTTTCAGATTTTAAAAATTAAATCTGAAATAAAAGTTTTAACAGTAGTTTCAATTCGAGGTTTAAAAGTATAGATTTAAATGGACTTTTGAACCTTAAGGTTTTAAAATGGATTTGGATTTGAAATCAAGATTTTTTAAAAGAAAGTTTAAATCAAAGTTTTAAATCAAAGATAAATTGATGGATTCAAGTTTACTTCGAATTCAAAACTGAAAATTTAAATCAGTTTTTAAACATGATTTTTTTTAAAAATAAGTTCAAATAAAATAGTTTTAAAATGTAAATTTGTTTCAAATAAATGTTTAACTTGATTTTGAGAGAATTCTTTTATAAAAGGTTTTTGAATGGAAAGTAAATGAATTGTTTAACTTGAATTTGCAAGCTAAAATATTAATGTATTTTGGAAGTTTAAATTTAAATAAAGATTTAAGTAGTTGAATTTAAAGGTTTTCTTATATAAGTTCATATGTAAGTAATAAATGTTATTTACACTTAGTTAAAAGATTATAAATTGAATTTAAATTTGGTAAATGTTTAAACAATAATCATTTTGAATCTTAAATTCAAAATGGAATTTGAATTTAAATTTAAAATGTAATGTTCTAATACACTTTAATATTAAGGAAGTCATTAATAAAGAAATAAATTATCTTAGAAATAATTTAGATATTAAAATGATTTAATGAACAAGTTAATTAAGGAATGACTTATGTATTTAATTTATAAATTAACAATTTAGATTAATTTATAAATAGAGATTAATTAAGAAAGTAATTTAAGAAATGTTATTAGAAAATGAAGGTAATTAACTAAGGATTATTAATAATTAATTAATGTGATAAATTTTATTAATTAATTAGTTAATTAATTAAGATAATCATTTGTAAATTGTTTAAGTGTAATTACTTGATGAAAGTAATTAAGAGATTAATTACTTATTGTAATTAATTATGACAATATGATTAGTTAAGTTAATTAATTTAAGAAATCATTTGATGATTTGATAAGTGTAATTACTTAAGTGTAATTAATGGAGATAATTACTTAAGGATGTAATTAAATGATAATTACTGGATGTAATTAGTGAAAAATGCTATTGTAGATGAAGTAATTTGAGTAATTACTTTTGTAATGAATCAAGGGGTTAATTAATGAAGATAATTAATTATGGAATAATTTAATTTATTAATGTAAGTAATTAAGGATAGTAAATTACTGGTTTGTTATTAATTCAAGGGTGATTAATAATTATGTTTAATTAAAGATTAATCACTTAATGGAATTAATTTAAATAAAGTAATTTCATTTAAATCTAAATTAGAGATCATTAATTAATATAATCAATGATGTAATTAAGAGTTGTTTAATTAAGGAATAATTAATAATGTGGTGATTAATTTATGTAATTAATTAAGGATAAATGTAATTAATTATATTTAGTTAATAAATGTAGTAATTAAATGTTAATTACTATAAATGATTTAGGATAATTAATTTGTGAAATTAATTAAAGACTAATTACTTATTGTAATTAGAAGATGATTAATTAAAGGTGTTTAATCAAGATGAACAACTAGAGAATAATCAATTAATTTGATGATCGTATAAGCACGATTTATAGATGAAGTAATTAATTTAATTTGCTTTAAATTAATTAGAGATAGAAGTAGTTAGTTTAATTCATTTTAAATTAATTATAAATGGTATGATTATAAATCATTGCTTATGGCTGAATGATATTGATATTTCATTGATTGATTGCGATCTCAGATATTAGTTGAATAATATCTATGTGATATGGATGCTTGGTTTAAGTATGATAATATTTATTATCTGATTGGGATGATAATATTAATTATCTATTTATGATGATAATGTGATTATCTATTATGAGATGTGAATTATCTATCTGTGTGTATATTGATAATATTGAATTGAACTGTTAAGACTAAATAGACAAAAAGATACGTTTTGGATTTCGATGAGACCGGGATCGGGTTTGCTACATTACAGCGTGATAGGGGGTTCTCGCTTTGCGTTAGGTGGCGAACGGGAGACTCTTACCCCTACATGCCCCTGGGTGTAGTATAAGGCCTTGCGGGGTTGGTTGCGGGTCGAAAGGCTGGCCGTAAAAGCAAACCCGAGGTATCAATGTGAGCCACAGCGAGGCTGGGATGGTTGAAAAGCCTACCGGTCGTGAGCCGTTGCTGATGGTTGAAAAGCCTAGGACATCACAGTTGGTATCAGAGCGCTAGGTTGAGTGAATACCTAGGCTCTTGAGTGATTTCTTTCCTGAGAGAGCGTATTTGTAATTTTGATATATATATATATATATATATATATATATATATATATATATATTTCTACCTATTTGTTGGGTTACCTGTTTGGGTTTTCCAATTAGTTAATAAAGGTAGATTGGGTAGTGGTGTGTGTAACACGACTACCAATGGTTAGAGTCTGAATGATTGAGGTTGGAGGTGTATCTGTCAAGACTATAGACCTAAACCGTCTCGAGTGAGCTTTGAGTGGTGTAAGGATTTCATTAATCTCTGAAGGAAACCTGTTAAGGTTCGGAGTTCATTTTTGAAGTGTAATTTTGGATGAGCTAGAATTTAGATCTGTCGGTTGGACAGAAGCAAGTCATGATATCTTGATACCTCGAGATGTAGTAGCTGTGTGATGAGACATAGTGACTATGGATGTCTCCGAAGATGTTTCTTTGGAACAAGTTAAGCAAGAGTGTCTGCTTCGGTGTTGTGGCTGTGTTCAGCTGGGTGTTTCTGTTTGATTTGAGGTCCGAGTTTCTCGAGGAGCTTTGGAATAGGACGTCTTCTGGCTTAGCAGTTTTTCTTGGGGTAACTTCAAAAGCAGCAGAGCAGATCCATTTCTTCGATGGATCGGCCATATAAGCGTAAGCTGTTCTGTTTGGTAAAGAGAGAGCAGTATTTTTGGAGTTAGGCTGGATTGATCGCAAAAGTGACTTGCGATAGTTTGAGGGTTCTCTTGTGTTTCAGAGATATTTTTCTGGATGTCTTCAGGAAGTCAGAGTTTTGCTAACATTTGAAGATTTTTGGTATCGATTGGATTTCAGGAGTGGTACCGATGGTTCAGCTTAGTAATAGGATGGTTTTTGAGTTTGGTGAAGCAGCTCGGGTTTTGGAGGAACTTCTGAGTTTTATTTTTGGATATGTGAACTTTATTTTTGGAATGTGTTGTCCAGTCTATGTTCGACTTCAGCATTTACAGTTGTTTAGTCAGAGTAGCACAGTGGACGCATGGTGGCAGCTATTTTTAGTTTGGAAGCAATTGGATGTTGCAATGTATGGATTAGAGAATTCTACGGGAAATTTTTCAGGATCTGAGGCCATATTGGAGTGCACCTGTTTTATATTTTTCGGATGAGAGAAGTGAGTTCTGTTTTCTGATTGTGGAATAGAGTTTGTGTTATGAGTTTTGGTCGATCTTGGAAAGATCATTTTGTTGGATTATCTTTGGTTTATTTGTTTCTAAGGGCATCAGCAAGGGTTGAGCTGATCAGGAAAGATGTGGGCAGCATAGGATCGTCCGTAGAGTTTTGTGGATAAGAGACGGAGGAATTTGGATTCCCAAGTTGGAGAATTGATTTTAGATAAGTGTTTGGTCTTCAGGATTTAATTGCCAGTTTGGATAACTAAGATTCGTTGTGCTTCACGTATCTCTGAGGGAGTACGTGTAAGATCTATCTCTGGTTGTAGAACCAGCAGTTCAGGGAGTTTTGGTCGTTGAGTCAGACTTGTCTGTAGTCTGATATCCTGTCTTGTTTTGTAAATCTAGATCAGGGGAAGCTCTGTAGCTTAGTAGTATTGATTGTTTGGATTCTGTATAGCGAGTATCCCGTATTTATATTTGGGAAACTCGAGGGAATTCTATCCGGAATTTTATAAGGATAGTTAGATTTGTTTGATTGGATAAATTGGTTGCTATGATTGTTAGAATCTGATTGATATATGCTTGTGTTTAAAAATTAAGTCTTTAATTAGATTATTAATTACCTTTGTTTTAAATTTCAGGGACAAAATTCTTTTAAGGAGGGGAGGAATGTGATATCCCGGAAATTTTGGCAATATCAATTTAATACTCTGTGTTAAAAATTAAATTAATTCGATTATAATTATTAATAAGATTTAAATTGATTTAATAATCTTCTTTTAAACAAATATTTAACTGATAATTTATCTTTTAAAAGCTAATTTAAATTGTTTCTATCTATAATGTATATATAGTAAATAGGTAAGCTTTGTTTTAAATTTAACAAGTAAAACATGTTTTCTAATTTTAATATTTTTAGTAATTAGGAAATTTTATATTAAACTATTAAATAAATAACTGTATGGTTTAAAATACTTGAGATAAATATTGACTGTTTTAAATTTATTTAAATACATATATGTGTATTTTGGAGGAAGCTATAATTTGAAAGATTAAAAGTAAGTCTTTTAAAAAATTTAAATTTAAATAAACCTTATTAATACTAACACAAGTATAAAAATAATTAATAAATTTAGTATTCGATAATTATGTTAAAATAAAAGATAGCTAAAATACTTAAGTTAAAAGGCTATAACAATAACTAAAACAACTTGATAAAATACATGAAGTGTAAAAAACATACTCAGGCAAGCGAAAAGAAAATTCGTTGCCTGTAAAGAAAAGAAATGCAGAAGGTAAGTGTAAACAAAAATTAAGCTAAAAATTTATATCAATAACTAAAGTAACTTTTTATATGTACTTGAGGTAAGTATAAACCAGGGTTTTATATGCGAAGCCTGTAGAGTTTTGAAATGCAAAGGCATAAGAAAATGTAGTCAGCCTCAAGAAATTTAGAAAAAAATAAAACAAAAGCAAAAGTAACAAAGTAAAGAAATGTTGCCTGTAAGGTAGTATGCAGGCAAGAATAGAAAAGAAGACAAGTATGCATACATAAAGTAAAAGCAAACCAGGCTTTGTATATTTGTATGTTGACTGCAAAGCTTAGAAATGAAGGCAAGATCAAAGTAAATAAAATATCTATATATATAAAATGAGTAATAGGAGACATAAAGTACAAAAACATATGCAGGCAAATTAATAAGCAAGTTGTGTAGCTGCAAATAAAATATGCAGGTTAGAGAAGAAATGCAAAGCAAGTATCTAAACATGGAAATAAAATTAGACACATAGTACTTAAGCAATTAAATGCTAGCACAACTTAAGTCAATTCGAATTTTTTCCAAGAATCATTTCAGCCCCCAAAATATAATCTTGCCTGATACAAATAAAAACAAATAATAGTACCTGCAAATTGCTTAACCCAGATATCACCTACCCCTTGTAAACTTCTTTATATACATGCCTTCTGATTTTAGTTCGTTCAAATCATAGCAAACCTAAAAATATACAAGAAGCAAACATTTTCATTATTACAAACTGAAAACATTTTTACAACTTTAGCAAATAAAAACAAGAGGATTTAAGGTTCAAAGCTGTTTGCAAACAGCTGTGCTCTATCTTCATTCCCAAACTATGAGTAACATAACAATTGAATAGTTTAAGTATATATTTGTTCTGTTGCAAGTTTTCTCTGGAATTCAGTTTGTGTTGAGTATATTTCTTTTGTATAGCTCTGTGTTAAGTATGAATATTGTGATGAGCATCTCTATGTCTATATCTGACCTTAGTTCCAGGTTTAAAATCCTCATCAAAATTTCATTTTGTTCTTAATTCAAGCTTTAACAAGACATAAGTTTGAATATAAAATGCTTGTATTAACAGAGACTTGAGTTTAAAAATTGTTTAAGGGTAAAATAGCTTGTATTAGTTCTGGAAAATATAAAATAATAGTAGAAAACTAAAATAAGTTAAAACTCAATTATTATAATTCATGGATTAAGGTATATGAATCGAATGTTAAGACTAAAACTTGATTTTTGGAAACAAATTCACTATTTTTAGTAAAGAGGTTCAGGTGAGGTTCTGGGTTCATCAATATAGGGGTTATTGTCGATTTCTAGTGATCAAGTGGACCGGAGTGCTCGGGGTTCTCTGTGGTAATGGACGAGTGATCGGAGGGTCGAGGAAAAATGGTGGAAGGCGCTGCAATTGGACGTGGTGGCAGCGGTGTACGATTTTTAGTGGGTAACCCTAATTCTTATGGTGGTCTAACTTTTGATCACCGCGACTTCCACTGTGCATCGAGTTGCACGAGATCTCGGGAGGTGGTAGCTTGGTCGAGGACGGGTTCATGGCCCGAGTTTCGCGTGTTCAGGTGGCCGAGGTTGGGTGAATGGCACATTGGCAGGTTTTGGGTGATAAACTATGTCGAGGTTTCAAGTTTGAGTTTCGAACTAGATTTTGATTCGAGTTGCCGTGATGGCTTTGGGTGGTCGTGATCGTATCCGGTGATGGTCGGCGTCGTGTTGAACTTCTAGTGGGTGGCCGGAGGTGGCTGGAGCCACGGTGCATGTGCACCGTGCCCATGGAAGTACTGAAGAGTTTTGTTGGGTGCAGAGTATTTTGACTCGGGAAGTACTCGGGTCACTTGAGTATATGACTCGAAGCAGGGGAGGGTTTGACTCGAAGAACTTTGCTTTGGTCTCGGGTTGAGTTAGTTTGCTACAGATCGTATAAATTGTCTGTAGTTTAAATTTAAACCAAATTTAAAATAAATTAAATTGTAAGCTTGTTGTAACAAAAAGTTAAAACTAGTGTGATGTTAGATTCAAATGAAACTTTAAATCCGTATACCAGATTTAAACAATGTTTAAATCCAGCTTGAAGTATGAATTCAAATTTATATTTTGAGATCTAAAATAAAGTTTAAAATATTCAAATGGGTTTTCAGGTTTAAAAACCTGATAGTTTCAGATTTTAAAAATTAAATCTGAAACAAAAGTTTTAACAGTAGTTTAATTCGAGGTTTAAAAGTATAGATTCAAATGGACTTTTGAACCTTAAGGTTTTAAAATGGATTTGGATTTGAAATCTAGATTTAAAAAAAAAAGTTTAAATCAAAGTTTTAAATCAAAGATAAATTGATGGATTCAAGTTTACTTCGAATTCAAATCTGAAAATTTAAATCAGTTTTTAAACATGATTGTTTTAAAAATAAGTTCAAATAAAAAAGTTTTGAAAAGTAAATTTGTTTCAAATAAATGTTTAACTTGATTTTGAGAGAATTCTTTTATAAAAGGTTTTTGAATGGAAAGTAAATGAATTGTTTAACTTGACTTTGCAAGTTAAAATATTAATATATTTTGGAAGTTTAAATTTAAATAAAGATTTAAGTAGTTGAATTTAAAGGTTTTCTTATGTAAGTTCATATGTAAGTAATAAATGTTATTTACACTTATTTAAAAGATTATAAATTGAATTTAAATTTGGTAAAAGTTTAAACAATAATCATTTTGAATCTTAAATTCAAAATGGAATTTGAATTTAAATTTAAAATGTAATGTTCTAATACACTTTAATATTAAGGGAGTCATTAATAAAGAACTAAATTATCTTAGAAATAATTTAGATATTAAAATGATTTAATAAACAAGTTAATTAAGGAATGACTTATGTATTTAATTTATAAATTAATAATTTAGATTAATTTATACTAGAGATTAATTAAGAAAGTAATTTAAGAAATGTTATTAGAAAATGAAGGTAATTAACTAAGGATTATTAATAATTAATTAATGTGATAAATTTTGTTAATTAATTAGTTAATTAATTAAGATAATCATTTGTAAATTGGTTAAGTGTAATTACTTGATGAAAGTAATTAAGAGATTAATTACTTATTGTAATTAATTATGATAATATGATTAGTTAAGTTAATTAATTTAGTTTAATTAATTTAAGAAATCATTTGATGATTTGATAAGTGTAATTACTTAAGTGTAATTAATGGAGATAATTACTTAGGGAAGTAATTAAATGATAATTACTGGATGTAATTAGTGAAAAATGTTATTTGTAGATGAAGTTATTTGAGTAATTACTTTTGTAATGAATCAAGGGGTTAATTAATGAAGATAATTAATTATGGAATAATTAATTTATTAATGTAAGTAATTAAGGATAGTAAATTACTGGTTTGTTATTAATTCAAGGGTGATTAATAATTGTGTTTAATTAAAGATTAATCACTTAATGGAATTAATTTAAATAAAGTAATTTAATTTAAATCTAAATTAGAGATCATTAATTAATATAATTAATGATGTAATTAAGAATTGTTTAATTAAGGAATAATTAATAATGTGGTGATTAATTTATGTAATTAATTAAGGATAAATGTAATTAATTATATTTAATTAATAAATGAATTAATTAAATGTTAATTGCTATAAATGATTTAGGATAATTAATTTGTGAAATTAATTAAAGACTAATTACTTATTGTAATTAGAAGATGATTAATCAAAGGTGTTTAACTAAGATGAACAACTAGAGAATAATCAATTAATTTGATGATTGTATAAGCAGGATTTATAGGTGAAGTAATTAATTTAATTTACTTTAAATTAATTAGAGATAGAAGTAGTTAGTTTAATTCATTTTAAATTAATTATAAATGGTATGATTATAAATCATTGCTTATGGCTGAATGATATCGATATTTCATTGATTGATTGCGATCTCAGATATGGGATGAATAATATCTATGTGATATGGATGCTTGGTTTAAGTATGATAATATTTATTATCTGATTGGGATGATAATATTAATTATCTGTTTATGATGATAATGTGATTATCCATTAAGAGATGTGAATTATCTATCTGTGTGTATATTGATAATATTGAATTGAACTGTTAAGACTAAATAGACAACTTGGCCTTAAAAGATACGTTTTGGATTTCGATGATACCGGGATCGGGTTTGCTACATTACAGCGTGTTAGGGGGTTCTCGCTTTGCGTTAGGTGGCGAACGAGAGACTCTTACTCCTACAATGCCCCCGGGGGTAGTATAAGGCCTTGCGGGGTTGGTTGCAAGTCGAGAGGCTGGCCGTAAAAGCAAACCCGAGGTATCACTGTGAGCCACAGCGGGGCTGGGATGGTTGAAAAGCCTACCGGTCGTAATTCGTTGCTGATGGTTGAAAAGCGTAGGACGTTACAGTTGGTATCAGAGCGCTAGGTTGAGTGAATACCTAGGCTCTTGAGTGATTTCTTCCTGAGAGAGCGTATTTGTAATTTATATATATATATATATATATATATATATATATATATATATATATATATATTTCTACCTATTTGTTCGGATACCTGTTTGGGTTTTCCTATGAGTTAATAAAGGTAGATTGGGTAGTGGTGTGTGTAACACGACTACCAATGGTTAGAGTCTGAATGATTGAGGTTGGAGGTGTATCTGTCAAGACAGTAGACCTAATACCGTCTCGAGTGAGCTTTGAGTGGTGTAAGGATTTCATTAATCTCTGAAGGAAACCTGTTAAGGTTCGGAGTTCATTTTTGAAGTGTAAGTTTGGATGAGCTAGAATTTAGATCTGTCGGTTGGACAGAAGGAAGTCATGATATCTTGATACCTCGAGATGTAGTAGCTGTGTGATGAGACATAATGACTATGGATGTCTCCGAAGATGTTTCTTTGGAACAAGTTAAGGAAGAGTGTCTGTAACGACCCGTATTTTTACGGATCGAAACATTGTTTAACTATATGCTTAAAATCGTTTTGTTGTTAAGTCGTTTAAAGTTTAAGCCGTATGGAAGCTAACTCGTGTGGTCCTTAAGTCGTGGGAAGCTTAGGTCGTATGGGGCGACTTATGGTAGGTGGCCGACTCATAGGGTTAGCGGCTTATAAGGTTTGGCCGACTCATAGGCTTAGGCGACTTAAGGTTACCGGGTTAAGGTGTTGAACGACCTATAGATGTTAGCCGACTCATAGAAGACCGACCTATAGATTCGAGTGAGTCATAGGTAGTGACCGACTTAAGGGCTAACGGTTTATGGATTAATCGACCTAGGGAAACTAAGTGGGGTTAAGGAGATAACCGACTCAATTGAATCGGCGACTTAAGGTTAGGCCGTAAGTTTGCTAGGGGCTAGGTCGGCCATAAGGCTAAGTCGTTAGGTCGCATATAGGGTTAAGTTGTGTGACCTTCTATCTATGATTGAGTCGCACATTGGTTAAGTCATGCGCATGTTAGATCGGCTTAGAGTTAGGTCGGCATGCTAGTTAAGTCGTCATACGACTTAGGACTTAGGAACTGTGCGGCCTTGAGGTTGAGTTGTGAGTTGCTAGGCCGTGTGTGTTGAGTCGTATGAGTCGTGAGCTGTGTGTGTTGAGTCGTGTATGGGTTGTGCTGTGTTGAGGTGAGTCGGTAGGTCGTATGCTGGCTTGAGTCGTGAGTCGTGGACGACTCATAGGGGGAACGACTCATGGGTTAAGTCGTGACCGACTTATGGGCAGACGAGATAAGGATTCAGCCTATAAATAGAGGGCTTTGGCTCACTTTTTGGCACCGGATTTTGAAGCGACGAAGTGCTGCCATTTTGAGAACTCGAATACAACACTTCTTCACTTCTTTTCTCCTCTCTAATCTAGTGCTAACATCCATCCAAGATTGAAGATAAAATCAAAGATCCAAGAGCCAAAGTTGAAGATCTTCGTCCAACAAAGAGAGATTCCATCGATTGAAGCGAGATTTTGCCGGATCAAGCTTGGTTCTTTGCTGTCCAGATCTGGAGTTGGTTGTTTTTGAGGTGTTTAGGTGATTCGGTGAGTGGTAGTTATCTCTCACACGGACCCAAGGGAGTATATTGGATTGGTGGCTTGTTTATGCGTTAAAGATAGTGATTTCTTGCATTTTCCTAAAGTCTGCATGTAGATCTATCATCTATGAAGTTTTGACACCTATTTTGCTACATGATTACTTGTATAAGTTCATTCATCAAGTTATAGAGACATTTTCTTATGATTCATACTTGTCAGATTTGGACACTTTAATTACCAAATTGCCATTATTGTTGTAATTACTTATTAGATCTTGTTGAATGTTTGATTGCTTGGATTAATGATTCGTTTATGATTGATTTGATTGTTTCAAATTAGCTAGTAGTTGATTTGGACAAGTTGATCGAAGATAGTTCAAAAGTTAAGTGGAAAGACTTTTGAATGGTGAAAGCTGCTGGTGGCATATGAAGCGGATGTGGAAGCTCATATGGATAGATTTGATGATGATGGACTTTGCCATGATGCGATGAGGCAAACCATGATGTTGAGATGGGACTTTGCTATGATGCGATGAAGCGAAGTATGATGTGATATAGTCTTGGCGTAATCCAGGCAGGGATCATTCCAAGCATGTTGATAACTCGAGGGATGGTTCGAGTTGGTTGATAATGGATTGCTCGAGAAGTAGCTTGGGCTAGTATGAGAATAGTCGTCGAGGAGGATGACTAGGAGGCTTAGAGCTCATCGTTGTTGAAGGTTCTAGTAAATTCAAAGCAAGAGTACATGGGATGCCCAAAACGACTACAGGTAGGTGGTCGGGACACCCAAAAGACTACAGGTAGGTGGTCGAGTACTCTGGGCAGAGTAGGTAAGTCCTAGGCACGGGTCACGATGACGTGCAGAGTTTATCTAGAACCGGGGTTACCATTAGCCCTTGACTGGCGGTCATTCAACTAACGATGATATCGAGGCAATGATAACAGTGATAGCCAGAGTCATGGATGTTTGATTGTACCATCACTCGATCTCAAGAGTGGTGTTTCCTGGGTGCTTATCTGATCTTGGTTTAGGCCTTGGGGGTTTGTACTTGAAAAACATCGACCTTGACTCGAGTGATAATTACTTTACTTAAATTGTCTGCTTTGCTATGCTTGTTTGTGCTTAGTGGGTCTGGGGGCTATCACTGTAGAATGAGGTGGAGTGGGATGGTTGAGTTCCTATTCCTTTTATCCTTTATGCTCTTTTGGTATGTTTGATAGTTGATTTACTGCTCACTAAGACTGTTGTCTGACTCAAGGTTTTATGTTCAACTCTTATTACCTTGGGCTGTTCATCCATGTTGGGATGAGCAGACTAGGTAGCAGGTGACAGGTGCTGTTCTTGGCTACCAACGCTACTGATGACGAAGACGAGCTGGAGGCTAGCATATTAGTTTTCTTACTATATGTACTGGATGTTCCGCTGCTTGTATATGTTTTGAGTATTATGTAGTGAGGCTTGATGTATTGATTGTTCAGATGCTTGTATCAAACCTTTATGAAGTCTATATGATGATATTCTGTTATGAGCTTCATTATATACATATATTTCTCTATTGTATTTTGTCCATGCGCTGTGAGTTGTACGATAGAGTTTCTGTTTTATCTTACCCTGACTATCGTCCATGGCTGCCTGGCACGCCTTTCAGCGCACCATTCTCTTGTTTTAGTGCGGGAGTCATGGGCGGTCGTCACATTTGGTATCAGAGCTTTGGTTAATCGATTTTAGCCAACGCTCGCTGACGTAACTACGTATGAGAGACGTAATTGTAGTTTGATGGATGATTACTATATATATAATATAGTAGTTTAGAAGGATTTGAACTCCTTATGTAGTTGTTTCTCAAAGTGTTCTAAATCATTCCTTTTTGTAGATATTAAGGATGAGTCAAAGTGAGAGACAAGCTGCTAGGGAAAGCCGTGCTGTTGGGGGAGCTACTGACTATGATGCAATGTTCGAAGCTATGATGACTTCGATCATGAGAAGGATACCAACTTTAGGGCCGTCAGTAGATGTTGGAGTTCAAGTTCAAGCTCCAAGACCAGTGGATTTTGCTAAGTTGTGTAAAGATTATACTGCTCTTGGAGGAAAGGTTTTCTTGGGAACAGAATCAACCATAGAAGTTCAGAGATGGATTGATGCCTGTAGAAGGATTTTTGGTGACTTGGGAATTGAGGATGCAACTAAGAGGAAGCTTGCATCGAGACAGCTTCAGGGAAGAGCTGCTGATTGGTGGGGTTCTATCACTATTGATACTCCAGAGGAAGAGATTACTTGGGAGCAATTCCAAGTTAGATTTGAAGCTAAGTTCATCTCTACGGCTCAGAAATCTGTTCTGTTTAAGAAGTTTGTGGAGCTCAAGCAAGGTGGGAGACCAGTTCTTGAGTATGTTTCGGAGTTTGAAGCTTTGTCCAAGTATGCTCGGTCGTATATTGAATCTCCCTACCAGAAGAACGAGAAGTTTGTGACAGGCTTGGACTATTATCTTGGGATACAGTTGGTGGATCATTTGGACGATCCATTTGAGAAGCTTGTGGAGAAAGCTCTCAGGCCTGAGAGTTTGTTTCCTAAGGAAGGATCTGTTGTTGCTGTAACCAAGGAAGGGTCTAGGCCACAACAGGGTGGAAACAAGAAGAGGAAGCAACAGCCACAGAAGGGTAAGGATGGCCAGAAGAAGCCGAAGGGAGAAGTGACGTGCTACAACTGTCAGCAAAAGGGCCATCTCTCCAAAGATTGTAGGAATCCCAAGGTGTCGGGAAAGTGTTACAACTGTGATAAGCCGGGACATATCAAGAAGGACTGTTCAGAACCAAGGAAAGATAAGCAGATTGTGCAAGCTTATGCTCTGGGGGCTGTTCCATCATCTTCTAAGGCTCCTATTGCAGAAGAAAAGGGGAAGAGTGTGGTGGTTCAAGGTACTCTTTCCATTTGTGGTGTTCCAGTTAGAGTGTTGTTTGATACTGGGGCATCGCATTCGTTTGTTTGTGATGATCTTGTAGGCCGGTTGAGTTTGGAATCGGAAATTGTTGATAGACCATTGGTTGTGACTAATCCAGTTGGGGGTTCGTCTTGTTTGTGTATGGTATGTCGTGGTCTAGTTGTATCGAGTCATGATTGCTCTTTTGTTTGTGATTGTTTTGTTCTGAACTTTGCGGCGTTCGGAATTATTTTGGGTATGGACTGGCTTAGGAAGTATGCGGCAAAGGTTGATTGTGAGAAACTGGAGGTGACAGTCGGCAATGTGGAAGGGCGAAAGGTTGTCATACGATGTAAGCATGAAGAAGGCGTCTTCATGGGCTTCATGTATTCGCTGGTTGTTCCACGGGATGGACTGTCATCGATGCCGGTTGTGAATGGATTTGAGGACGTCTTTGACGAGGTCAAAGGGTTACCGCCGCATAGGGGGATCGAGTTTCGTATCGATCTAGTTGAGGGAGCCAGACCTGTTGTGATGCCTCTTAGACGGATGACGCCTTGAGAACAACAAGAGCTGAAGGTGCAGGTTGATGACCTTTTTCGGAAAGGATTCATTCGGCGTAGTGTGTCCGAATGGGGTGCACCAGTTGTGTTCGCAATCAAAGAGGATGGATCGTTGAGGTTGTGTGTGGATTATCGTGAGCTGAATAAGGTGACTAAGAAGAACAAGTATCCATTGCCGAGGATAGATGACTTATTTGATCAGCTTCACGAGGCTAAGGTGTTTTCTCAGATGGATTTGGCAACGGGATTTCACCAGTTGAGAGTGGCTAAGGATAGTGTGCCGAAGACTGCTTTTAGGACACCATCCGGTTTTTATGAGTGGCTGGTAATGCCGTTTGGATTGACTAATGCACCAGCATATTTTGTGGATCTTATGAATAGAGTGTTCAGAGATCAGTTGAACAAGTTTGTACTTGTGTTCGTGGATGATATTCTGATTTATTCCAAAACTGAGGAAGAGCACAAGACACACTTGTGTATTGTTTTGGAAATCTTGCGGAAACATCAGCTGAAGGCTAAGTTTTCGAAGTGTCACTTCTGGAAGAGTGAAGTGAGGTTCTTAGGCCATGTTATCTCTGGAAATGGAATAGCGGTTGATCCCGCTAAGGTGGCAGCAATCCAGGATTGGATTAGACCTAAGAATGCATCTGATGTGAGAAGTTTTCTTGGATTAACAGGATATTATCGTCGGTTTATCAAAGACTTTTCCAAGATAGCTGCACCGTTGACAGGATTGACGAAAAAGAACCAAGTGTTCAGATGGGATGCTAAGTGTGAGCAAGCTTTCGTAATCCTGAAAGAGCGACTGACAAGTGCTCCTGTTTTGACTATTCCAAGTGGGAATGATGAGATGGTGGTTTATACCGATGCATGTGGTACTGGACTTGGAGCAGTACTGATGCAAAAGGATAAAGTTGTTGCGTATGCAAGTCGACAACTGAAGCCGCATGAAAGGAATTACCCGACTCATGATTTGGAGTTAGCGGCGATTGTTTTTGCTCTGAAGATGTGGAGACATTATCTATTGGGAGTTCGATTCGAGTTGTTTACGGATCATAAGTCGTTGAAGTATCTGTTCTCCCAAAAGGATTTGAATCTTCAGCAGCAAAGGTGGCTAGAGTTTTTGGCATCATATGATTTCGATATATCCTATACTCCGGGAAAAGGTAATGCAGTGGCCGATGCGTTAAGTCGAAGACATGCAGGATTGGGAGCCATGTTTTCGGAATGGAAGAGTCTTGAGTATTTGGCTGGATTTGACTTCAGGCCTAGATGTGAATTAGAACCTGAGATGTCGGCAAACTTATCGATAAGACCTACTCTTATGGAAAGGATTGGCGAGAGTCAAAAGTGAGACGATAAGCTTGTCAAGATTATCCGTGATTTGGAATCTGGATTGAATCCAGAAAAGGATAAAGGATTTGAAGTCGATCGAGAGAGTTGGCTTCGGAAACAAGGACGACTAGTTGTTCCCGATATAGATGGATTAAGAGATGAAGTTCTTAGGGAAAGTCATCACTCGAAGTTGAAAATTCATCCAGGTGGAAATAAGATGTATCGGGATATGAAGAGAACCTATTACTGGGAAGGTATGAAGAAGGATATTGGAAATTTTATTTCCAAATGTATGAACTGCCAGTTGGTAAAAGCCGAACAGAAGAAGTCAAGTGGATTGCTTCAGCCATTAGAGGTTCCTACATGGAAGTGGGAGCAGATATCGATGGATTTTATCGATGGTCTACCTAGAACCAGGGCAGGAAATGAAGGGATTTGGGTCATCGTAGATCGTTTGACTAAGAGTGCAAGGTTTATTCCTGTTCGATCAACTAGGACTGCATCGAAGTTGGCTGAGTTGTATGTTAAGTGGATAGTTCGATTCCATGGTATTCCGAAGAGTATAGTGAGCGATCGAGACCCATTGTTCACTAGTGGATTTTGGAAGAGCTTCCAGGAAGTTTTGGGAACCGAGCTGTGTTTGTGTACAGCTTATCATCCCCAAACAGATGGTCAGACTGAGAGAGTCAACCGAGTTTTGGAAGATCTCCTGAGGGCATGTGTTTTGGATTTCGGAGGACCATGGTAAGATCATCTTCATTTGGTGGAATTTGCATATAATAACAGTTACTAGTCAAATATTGGTATGGCACCGTATGAAGCATTGTATGGAAGACCGTGTAACTCTCCGACATGTTGGTTGGAAACTGGAGAAAAGTTGATACTTGGGCCAAAGATGATTCGACAGACTACGGATTGTGTAGAGATCATTCGGCGATGAATGAAGGCACCCCAAGACCGTCAGAAAAGTTATGCCGATAATCGTCGTAAGGATTTGGAATTCGACGTAGACGATATGGTTTTTGTGAAGGTTTCTCCTCTGAAGAATGTTATTAGATTCGGGAAGAAAAGAAAATTGACTCCGAGATTTGTTGGACCATTCCCGATTATCGAGCGAATTGGAAAGCTCGCTTACAGATTGGAGTTATCGGAAAAGTTGGCGGGTGTGCACAATGTTTTTCATGTATCTTATCTACGGAAGTATGTGCATGACTCGAATACGGTGGTTTCTGCTGATAGCTGTGAAGATTTGGAAGTTGATCTAGTTGTTACGAGACCTCGTAAGCCGCTTCGTGTTGTTGAAACCGACACGAAACAGCTTAGGAGGAAGACGATTACGTTGCTCAAGGTACAATGGAGTGATGATGTTAACGACTGTACGTGGAAGGAGGAAGAGAGGATGAAGGCAGCTCATCCTGAACTCTTCAAGGTATGGCCCTAAGGTGTCGTGACATCTTATGAATTTGTAGCTTGTTCTAAGTCTTAGAATTCTGCATGCTAGGCTAGTAATTGGATGCATAGTTTGTTGATTGCTATGGATGATAGGCATGCAGAATAACTTTGGATGCTCTTGTTTGTTTGGAATTTCGGGGGCGAAATTCCTAAGGGGGAGAGAATGTAACGACCCGTATTTTTACGGATCGAAACATTGTTTAACTATATGCTTAAAATCGTTTTGTTGTTAAGTCGTTTAAAGTTTAAGTCGTGTGGAAGCTAACTCGTGTGGTCCTTAAGTCGTGGGAAGCTTAGGTCGTATGGGGCGACTTAAGGTAGGTGGCCGACTCATAGGGTTAGCGGCTTATAAGGTTTGGCCGACTCATAGGCTTAGGCGACTTAAGGTTACCGGGTTAAGGTGTTGAACAATCTATAGATTTTAGCCGACTCATAGAAGACCGACCTATAGATTCGAGCGAGTCATAGGTAGTGACCGACTTAAGGGCTAACGGTTTATGGATTAACCGACCTAGGGAAACTAAGTGGGGTTAAGGAGATAACCGACTCAATTGAATCGGCGACTTAAGGTTAGGCCGTAAGTCGGCTAGGGGCTAGGTCGGCCATAAGGCTAAGTCGTTAGGTCGCATATAGGGTTAAGTTGTGTGACCTTGTGTCTGTGATTGAGTCGCACATTGGTTAAGTCGTGCGCATGTTAGATCGGCTTAGAGTTAGGTCGGCATGCTAGTTAAGTCGTCATACGACTTAGGACTTAGGAACTGTGCGGCCTTGAGGTTGAGTTGTGAGTTGCTAAGCCGTGTGTGTTGAGTCGTATGAGTCGTGAGCTGTGTGTGTTGAGTCGTGTATGGGTTGTGCTGTGTTGAGGTGAGTTGGTAGGTCGTATGCTGGCTTGAGTCGTGAGTCGTGGACGACTCATAGGGGGAACGACTCATGGGTTAAGTCGTGACCGACTTATGGGCAGACGAGATAAGGATTCAGCCTATAAATAGAGGGCTTTGGCTCACTTTTTGGCACCGGATTTTGAAGCGACGAAGTGCTGCCATTTTGAGAACTCGACTACAACACCTCTTCACTTCTTTTCTCCTCTCTAATCTAGTGCTAACATCCATCCAAGATTGAAGATAAAATCAAAGATCCAAGAGCCAAAGTTGAAGATCTTCGTCCAACAAAGAGAGATTCCATCGATTGAAGCGAGATTTTGCCGGATCAAGCTTGGTTCTTTGCTGTCCAGATCTGGAGTTGGTTGTTTTTGAGGTGTTTAGGTGATTCGGTGAGTGGTAGTTATCTCTCACACGGACCCAAGGGAGTATATTGGATTGGTGGCTTGTTTATGCGTTAAAGATAGTGATTTCTTGCATTTTCCTAAAGTCTGCATGTAGATCTATCATCTATGAAGTTTTGACACCTATTTTGCTACATGATTACTTGTATAAGTTCATTCATCAAGTTATAGAGACATTTGCTTATGATTCATACTTGTCAGATTTGGACACTTTAATTACCAAATTGCCATTATTGTTGTAATTGCTTATTAGATCTTGTTGAATGTTTGATTGCTTGGATTAATGATTCGTTTATGATTGATTTGATTGTTTCAAATTAGCTAGTAGTTGATTTGGACAAGTTGATCGAAGATAGTTCAAAAGTTAAGTGGAAAGACTTTTGAATGGTGAAAGCTGCTGTTGGCATATGAAGCGGATGTGGAAGCTCATATGGATAGATTTGATGATGATGGACTTTGCCATGATGCGATGAGGCAAACCATGATGTTGAGATGGGACTTTGCTATGATGCGATGAAGCGAAGTATGATGTGATATAGTCTTGGCGTAATCCAGGCAGGGATCATTCCAAGCATGTTGATAACTCGAGGGATGGTTCAAGTTGGTTGATAATGGATTGCTCGAGAAGTAGCTTGGGCTAGTATGAGAATAGTCGTCGAGGAGGATGACTAGGAGGCTTAGATCTCATCGTTGTTGAACGTTCTAGTAAATTCAAAGCAAGAGTACATGGGATGCCCAAAACGACTACAGGTAGGTGGTCGGGACACCCAAAAGACTACAGGTAGGTGGTCGAGTACTCTGGGCAGAGTAGATAAGTCCTAGGCACGGGTCACGATGACGTGCAGAGTTTATCTAGAACCAGGGTTACCATTAGCCCTTGACTGGCGGTCATTCAACTAACGATTATATCGAGGCAATGATAACAGTGATAGCCAGAGTCATGCATGTTTGATTGTACCATCACTCGATCTCAAGAGTGGTGTTTCCTGGGTGCTTATCTGATCTTGGTTTAGGCCTTGGGGGTTTGTGCTTGGAAAACATCGACCTTGACTCGAGTGATAATTACTTTACTTAAATTGTCTGCTTTGCTATGCTTGTTTGTGCTTAGTGGGTCTGGGGGCTATCACTGTAGAATGAGGTGGAGTGGGATGGTTGAGTTCCTATTCCTTTTATCCTTTATGCTCTTTTGGTATGTTTGATAGTTGATTTACTGCTCACTAAGACTGTTGTCTGACTCAAGGTTTTATGTTCAACTCTTATTACCTTGGGCTGTTCATCCATGTTGGGATGAGCAGACTAGGTAGCAGGTGACAGGTGCTGTTCTTGGCTACCAACGCTGTTGATGACGAAGACGAGCTGGAGGCTAGCATATTAGTTTTCTTACTATATGTACTGGATGTTCCGCTGCTTGTATATGTTTTGAGTGTTATGTAGTGAGGCTTGATGTATTGATTGTTCAGATGCTTGTATCAAACCTTTATGAAGTCTATATGATGATATTCTGTTATGAGCTTCATTATATACATATATTTCTCTATTGTATTTTGTCCATGCGCTGTGAGTTGTACGATAGAGTTTCTGTTTTATCTTACCCTGACTATCGTCCATGGCTTCCTGGCACGCCTTTCAGCGCACCATTCTCTTGTTTTAGTGCGGGAGTCATGGGCGGTCGTCACAGTGTCTGCTTCGGTGTTGTGGCTGTGTTCAGCTGGGTGTTTCTGTTTGATTTGAGGTCCGAGTTTCTCGAAGAGCTTTGGAATAGGACGTCTTCTGGCTTAGCAGTTTTTCTTGGGGTAACTTCAGAAGCAGCGGAGTAGATCCATTTCTTCGATGGATCGGCCACATAAGCGTAAGCTGTTTATGTTTGGTAAAGAGAGAGCGGTATTTTTGGAGTTAGGCTGGATTGATCGCAAAAGTGACTTGCGATAGCTTGAGTGTTCTCTTGTGTTTCAGAGATATTTTTCTGAATGTCTTCAGGAAGTCAGAGTTTTGCTAACATCTGAAGATTGATTTTGGTATCGATTGGATTTCAAGAGTAGTACCGATGGTATAGCTTAGTAATAGGATGGTTTTTGAGTTTGGTGAAGCGTCTCGGGTTTTGGAGGAACTTCTGAGTTTTTTTTTGGATATGTGAACTTTATTTTTGGAATGTGTTGTCCAGTCTATGTTCGACTTCATCATTTACAGCTGTTCAGTCAGAGTGGCACAGTGGAAGCATGGTGGCATTTGTTTTAGTTTGGAAGCAATTGGATGTTGCAATGTTTGGATTAGAGAATTCTACAGGAAATTTTTCAGGATCTGATGCCAGATTGGAGTGCACCTGTTTTATCTTTTCCGGATGAGTGAGTTCTGTTTTTTGATTGTGGAATAGAATTTGTCTTCTGAGTTTTGGTCGATTTTGGAAAGATCATTTTGTTGGATTGTCTTTGGTTTAGTTTGCTTCTAAGGGCATCGGCAAGGGTTGAGCTAGTCAGAAAAGATGCGGGCAGCACAGGATCGTCCGCAGAGTTTTGTGGATAAGAGACGGAGGAATTTGGATTCCCAAGTCGGAGATTTGATTTTGGATAAGTGTTTGGTCTTCAGGATTGAATTGCCAGTTTGGATAACTAAGGTTCGTTGTGTTTCACGTATCTCTGAGGGAGTACGTGTAAGATCTATCTCTGGTGTAGAACCAATAGTTCAGGGAGTTTTGGTCGTTGAGTCAGACTTGTCTGTAGTCTGATATCCTGTCTTGTTTTGTAAATCTAGATCAGGGGTAGCTTTGTAGCTTAGTAGTATTGATTGTTTGGATCTGTAGAGCGAGTATCCCGGTACTTATATTTGGGAAAGTAGAGGGAATTCTATCCGAAATTTTGTATGGATAGTTAGATTTGTTTGATTGGATAAATTGGTTGCTATGATTTTTAGCATCTGATTGATATATGCTTGTGTTTAAAAATTAAGTCTTTAATTAGATTATTAAATTACCTTTGTTTTAAATTTCGGAGACGAAATTCTTTTAAGGGGGGAGGAATGTGATATCCCGGAAATTTTGGCAATATCAATTTAATAATCTGTGTTAAAAATTAAGTTAATTTGATAATAATTATTAATAAGATTTGAATTGATTTAATAATCTTCTTTTAAACAAATATTTAACAGATAATTTATCTTTTAAAAGCTAATTTAAATTGTTTCTATCTATAATGTATATACATATATATTTGTATATATAGTAAATAGGTAAGCTTTATTTTAAATTTAACAAGTAAAACATGTTTTCTAATTTTAATATTTTTAGTAATTAGGAAATTTGATATTAAACTATTAAATAAATAACTGTATGGTTTGAAATACTTGAGATAAATATTGACTGTTTTTTATTTGTTTAAATACATATATGTGTATTTTGGAGGAAGCTATAATTTGAAAGATTAAAAGTAAGTCTTTTAAAAATGTTAAATTAAAATAAACCTTATTAATACTAACACAAGTATAAAAGTGATAAATAAATTTAGTATTTGATAGTTATGTTAAAATAAAAGAGAGCTAAAATACTTAAGTTAAAAGGCTATAACAATAACTAAAACAGCTTGATAAAATACATGAAGTGTAGAAAACATACTCAGGCAAGTGAAAAGAAAATTTGTTGCCTGTAAAGAAAAAAAATGCAGAAGGTAAGTGTAAACAAAACTTAAGCTAAAAATTTACATCAACAACTAAAGTAACTTTTTATATGTACTTGAGGTAAGTATAAACCAGGGTTGTATATGCGAAGCCTGTAGAGTTTTGAAATGCAAAGGCATAAGAAAATGTAGTCAGCCTTAAGAAATTTAGAAAAAAATAAAATAAAAGCAAAAGTAACAAAGTAAAGAAATGTTGCCTGTAAGGTAGTATGCAGGCAAGAATAGAAAAGAACACAAGTGTGAATACATAAAGTAAAAGCAAACCAGGCTTTCTATATTTGTATGTTGACTGTAAAGCTTAGAAATGAAGGCAAGATTAAAGTAAATAATATATATATATATATATATATATATATATATATATATATATAAAATGAGTAATAGGCGACATAAAGTACAAAAACATATGCAGGTAAATGAACAAGCAAGATGCGTAGCTGCAAATAAAATATGCAGGTTAGAGAAGAAATGCAAAGCAAGTATCTAAACAAGGAAATAAAATTAGACACATAGTACTTAAGCAATTAAATGCTAGCACAACTTAAGTCAATTCGAATTTTTTCCAAGAATCATTTCAGCCCCCAAAATATAATCTTGCCTGATACAAACAAAAACAAATAATAGTACTGCAAATTGCTTAACCCAGATATCACCTACCCCTTGTAACTTCTTTATATACATGCCTTCTGATTTTAGTTCGTTCAATTCATAGCAAACCTAAAAATATACAAGAAGCAAACATTTTCATTTTACAAACTGAAAACATTTTTACAACTTTAGCAAATAAAAACAAGAGGATTTATGGTTCAAAGCTGTTTGCAAACAGCTGTGCTCTATCTTCATTCCCAAACTATGAGTAACATCACAATTGAATAGTTTAAGTATATATTTGTTCTATTGCAAGTTTTCTCTGGAATTCAGTTTGTGTTGAGTATATTTCTTTTGTATAGCTCCGTGTTAAGTATGAATATTGTGATGAGCATCTCTGTGTCTCTATCTGACCTTAGTTCCAGGTTTAAAATCCTCGTCAAAATTTCATTTTGTTCTTAATTCAAGCTTTAACAAGACATAAGTTTGAATATAAAATGCTTGTATTAACAGAGACTTGAGTTTAAAAATTGTTTAAGGGTAAAACAGTTTGTATTAGTTCTGGAAAATATAAAATAACAGTAGAAAACTAAAATAAGTTAAAACTCAATTATTATAATTCATGTATTCAGGTATATGAATCGAATGTTAAGACTAAAACTTGACTTTTGGAAACAAAATCACTATTTTTAGTAAAGAGGTTCAGGTGAGGTTCTGGGTTCATCAATATAGGGGTTATTGTCGATTTCTGGTGATCAATTGGACCGGAGTGCTTGGGGTTCTCTGTGGTGATGGACGAGTAATCGGAGGGTCGAGGAAAAATGATGGAAGGCGCTGCAGTTGGACGTGGTGGCAGCGGCGTACGATTTTTAGTGGGTAACCCTAATTCTTATGGTGGTCGAACTTTTGATCACCGCGACTTCCACCGTGCATCGAGTTGCACGAGATCTCGGGAGGTGGTAGCTTGGTCGAGGATGAGTTCATGGCCCGAGTTTCGCGTGTTCAGGTGGCCGAGGTTGGGTGAACGACACATTGGCAGGTTTTGGGTGATAGGCTATGTCGAGTTTCCAGGTTTGAGTTTCGAACTCGATTTCGATTCGAGTTGCCGTGAGGGCTTTGGGTGGTCGTGATCGTATCGGGTGATGGTGGGCGTTGTGTTGAACTTCTAGTGGGTGGCCGGGGTTGGCTGGAGCCACGGTGCATGTGCACCGTGCCCATGGAAGTACTGAAGAGTTTTGTTGGGTGCAGAGTATTTTGATTCGGGAAGTACTCGGGTCACTCGAGTATATGACTTGAAGCAGGGGAGGGTTTGACTCGAAGCACTTTGCTTTGGTCACGGGGTTGAGTTAGTTTGCTACAGATTGTATAAACTGCCTGTAGTTTAAATTTAAACCAAATTTAAAATAGATTAAATTGTAAGCTAGTTGTAACCAAAAGTTAAAACTAGTGTGATGTTAGATTCAAATGAGACTTTAAATCCGTATACCAGATTTAAACAAAGTTTAAATCCAACTTGAAGTATGAATTCAAATTTATATCTTGAAATCTAAAATAAAGTTTAAAATATTCAAATGGGTTTTTAGGTTTAAAAACCTGACAGTTTCAGATTTTAAAGATTAAATCTGAAACAAAAGTTTAAACCGTAGTTTAAATTCGAGGTTTAAAAATATATATTCAAATGGACTTTTGAACCTTAAGGTTTTGAAATGGATTTGGATTTGAAATCAAGATTTTTTAAAAGAAAGTTTAAATCAAAGTTTTAAATCAAAGGTAAATTGATGGATTCAAGTTTACTTCGAATTCAAATCTGAAAATTTAAATCAGTTTTTAAACATGATTGTTTTAAAAATAAGTTCAAATAAAATAGTTTTGAAAAGTAAATTTGTTTCAAATAAATGTTTAACTTGATTTTGAGACAATTCTTTTATAAAAGGTTTTTGAATGGAAAGTAAATGAATTGTTTAACTTGAATTTGCAAGTTAAAATATTAATGTATTTTGGAAGTTTAAATTTAAATAAAGATTTAAGTAGTTGAATTTAAAGGTTTTCTTATATAAGTTCATATGTAAGTAATAAATGTTATTTACTCTTATTTAAAAGATTATAAATTGAATTTAAATTTGGTAAATATTTAAACAATAATCATTTTTAATCTTAAATCCAAAATGGAATTTGAATTTAAATTTAAAATGTAATGTTTAATACACTTTAATATTAAGGGAGTCATTAATAAAGAAATAAATTATCTTAGAAATAATTTGGATATTAAAATGATTTAATGAACAAGTTAATTAAGGAATGACTTATGTATTTAATTTATAAATTAACCATTTAGATTAATTTATAAATAGAGATTAATTAAGAAACTAATTTAAGAAATGTTATTAGAAAATGAAGGTAATTAACTAAGGATTATTAATAATTAATTAATGTGATAAATTTTATTAATTAGTTAGTTAATTAATTAAGATAATCATTTGTAAATTGGTTAAGTGTAATTACTTGATGAAAGTAATCAAGAGATTAATTACTTATTGTAATTAATTATGATAATATGATTAGTTAAGTTAATTAATTTAGTTTAACTAATTTAAGAAATCATTTGATGATTTGATAAATGTAATTACTTTAGTGTAATTAATGGAGACAATTACTCAGGGAAGTAATTAAATGATAATTACTGGATGTAATTAGTGAAAAATGTTATTTGTAGATAAAGTAATTTGAGTAATTACTTTTGTAATGAATCAAGGGGTTAATTAATGAAGATAATTAATTATGGAATAATTAATTTATTAATGTAAGTAATTAAGGATAGTAAATTACTGGTTTGTTATTAATTCAAGGGTGATTAATAATTGTGTTTAATTGAAGATTAATCACTTAATGGAATTAATTTAAATAAAGTTATTTAATTTAAATCTAAATTAGAGATCATTGATTAATATAATCAATGATGTAATTAAGAATTGTTTAATTAAGGAATAATTAATAATGTGGTGATTAATTTATGTAATTAATTAAGGATAAATGTAATTAATAAAGGATAAATGTAATTAATTATATTTAATTAATAAATGAAGTAATTAAAAGTTAATTACTATAAATGATTTAGGATAATTAATTTGTGAAATTAATTAAAGACTAATTACTTATTGTAATTAGAAGATGATTAATCAAAGGTGTTTAATCAAGATGAATAACTAGAGAATATTCAATTAATTTGATGATTGTATAAGCAGGATTTGTAGATGAAGTAATTAATTTAATTTACTTTAAATTAATTAGAGATAGAAGTAGTTAGTTTAATTCATTTTAAATTAATTATAAATGGTATGATTATAAATCATTGCTTATGGCTGAATGATATAGATATTTCATTGATTGATTGCGATCTCAGATATGAGACGAATAATATCTATGTGATATGGATGCTTGGTTTAAGTATGATAATATTTATTATCTGATTGGGATGATAATATTAATTATCTGTTTATGATGATAATGTCATTATCTATTATGAGATGTGAATTATCTATCTGTTTGTATATTGATAATATTGAATTGAACTGTTAAGACTAAATAGACAACTTGGCCTTAAAAGATACGTTTTGGATTTCGACGAGACCGGGATCGGGTTTCCATATTTGGACATCCGAAAACCACATCTATCCAAATTAACGATAGATAGTGAATCTGAAGTGAAGATGAAGATTCAGAGTGCAAGGCTTATTGTCGTTAACTCTGAGGGCGATTCCAAAATGAGTGTAACGAGATAATGCCTTCGGTTTCGTTCAAACCCGGAACGAACTTGTATGGATTGAATGCTTTCAGAACATCGTCAGGTGGGCGATGAGCATTCTAAGAAATGTATTCTCTAAAGGTAATCGCAGCCTCAAGCCTCATCAGCCAGGGATGGCCAAAACAGGAGAGGTGCAACAAGGTTAGGTGATCATGCCCAAGCAGGATGAGATATACCCCTGTCTAGATGTCCCTTTATTTTTCGGCTGTGTGGGCGGTTGATTGCGACAACTGTCGAGGTTATCTTGTTCAGGACTGTTCAGTAAGGAATGGTTCCGGCCTTGTGTTGTAGGGGTCGGGAGTGATCCTCGGTACGTGGATCTAGGCCACATACTGTGACGGGAAGTACCCCAGTAGCCCTGCCATTGTATGGAATCCAAAAATCCAATAAGTGCCAATGGTTTTGATTGTATTACCCACTTTTGTGGCTAGTAGCTGGAATTTAATGAATGTAACAATTTTGGCTATTTTCTATTTACTTGAAAACCCTAGACCTATTATAATATCACTGAATTTCTTATCAAATGTTTTGGTTAGCATAAGGTAAAAACTTACCCATGTTTATGTGTGGGGAGTCTTACATGATACCTTTTGTTTCAAAGGTTTTCAAAATTAAGCAACTTTAACATGTTAATCACACCAGACCCATGTCTGACCCGGAGTTTATTTTTGTTTTTCCTAAACTCTCGGGTACTCAAATTTTTACGAGTAGTTAAGGGATTCAGGTTGGCTTTGACGAATTCTGGAGGAGCAATGGAGCAGGAGGCTTCAGCGTTGTGTATATATATGTAGTTCCGCTGTTTTGGTATCTTTGAGTTATTTGTTTGAGTTGTATCGAGTTGTATTAGCTAGAAAGGTGTTTATAACTGTCTAGTATGTGATGTATTATCTTTATAACTCTGATTGATGTCGTATATTATGTAAGTACATATGTGATTAGTATAATTTATTCGTTCCGCTGTGAGATTCTGATATTGTTGTTCTTTCTTCTCTATCTTTTCTATTTTCTCACCCCTTTCTTCCTTCAAGATGATACGGATTTCTAGTAGTAGAAACCCGGGTCGTCATATCGTACAACTTATAAAATGTGATACAGATTTCTAGTAGTAGAAACCCAGGTCGTCATATCGTACAACTTATAAAATGTATTACTCTCACGTACGAGGTCCGATTGGGACAAAAAAATTTGTGTTGTAATCGTGATGATGAGAAATTTGAAATAAAACTGGTTCGGATAGATTTGGAGACAGTCAAAATTTTGCTAAAATCGGGCGTCATCCGGTTTTAATTCCAAAATGAAACGTCTCAGCGACAACTGAAAATCAATATGAGTATATCTCACTCATTTGGATGATTGACATTAATTTTAAATAGTTAAAATTAGTTATTGATTGATTGGGTGATTTGATAGTTATTATTATCTGTTGGATGTTATAATGTATATAATAGTATATATTAGTAGTTGGATTGATATCCCTGCATATTTTTAGCGGATGAGACCCTATGCGCCCCACATAAAGCGGATGACCTATATACCGCGATATCTCCCTTAAAGTAGGATTAGTATTTTTATGTTGTGCTAACATCTGTGGTTGTAGGGAAACAGTTTGGAGGGATCCAACTGGATTCCTCAAAATTGTTGAATTTATTTTCGTATTCAATGATATATGATATGTTGAATAATCTGGGAAAGGTTATAGTGTGATTTAAAATTTATTGGATGCTATGGCATTACTGGCCAAGATTTTGGTATTTTAAAATATCATATTTATTTATATATTGAATTTCAAAAGAAATAAAAAAGGGATTTTGGAAGTGAAGTATTTATATTGAAATTTGGATTAATTAAAGAAATTTATTAGGATAAAATAAATGGTTAACTTTGTACTTGAATATTCCATGATGTTTAAACTAGAGATTTTGGAATGATGTATATAAAGGATTTTAAATTACAAAACTTAAGTGAAATTGGTTTAACTGTAAAAGGATTTTAAAAATCGAGATTCAAAATAGTTTGGGAAGGAAATTTGGAAAATATAATATGAAATTGTTATACGAGATCTTAAATAAGATTTTAAATTATGAAATGGAAGTGGAACCAGAATTTAGTTGGATTTTGGAATATAGTTGGGTTATTTAAGAAACTGATTTAAAAATGGAATTCAATTTATAAATCGATTTATAATCGATTAAGTATTATGAAACGTTATAAACGGGAAATGGGACTATGGAATTTATAAACAATGTTTGCATATAAAGTGAATTGATTATCAGTTGATAAATTAAAGATATAAATTCATGGTGAGGATTTATAATAAGATGGGTAAATCGGTTTAAAAAGGAAAGACATAATTTTCTTTTGGAAATGTGAAAAGGGAGATTTACGAAATTGGGACGCAAATCAAATTTGTGATAAATCAAGAGGGATTTAAAGATATCAAACAGGTTATATTGGAATTGGAAATATATATTTATCGAGAAGTCGAGTTATTTGTAAATGGAGGAATTTTAACTATTAAACTAGGAAATTTTAAAAATGTTTTTAGCATAAAAATATTCCAGAAAGTTAGTTATGTAAATATTTTTAAATTGTCAAAATAAATTATAAGTTTTTAAAAACAAGTCTTGGAAATCAATTAGAATCTTATAAATAAGTCAGAATTAATTATCGTTTCAAAGTTATGTAATTATTTTAAATTGGTTAAGGTATAATTCCTTATTACTTAAGTTAGTTATAATGAGTTGATATTAAGTTAATTATTATTTAAGAATTAATTAGCATTATTATTTTAAAAGGATGAATTATTCAGTATTAATATGGTTTTATATAATAACTTTTATTTAAGAGTACTTGCCTAAAATAAACTTGGAATTTTTTTTATAGAAACTTTATAAGCATTATTTAAAGATAATTATTAAATAAAGTTTTTGGAAAATAATTGTACACTTTCATGGCAAAATCGGAGGAAGAGATTGCCTGTAGTTAGATTTTGGATTTCTCTGGAATAGAGACGTAATCATGGGGTTGTGATTCCATGGTTGATACCGTGTGGTGCTTTCCATATTATTTAAAAAGGTTTATGTTTATATATTTTTGAAGGAAATGGTTTATGAATATACTTATATTGGTGCGATAAGAATATATTTTTCAATTAAGAGATTTAATTAAGGAACCCGGAATTTATAAAATTCGTTATAAATGAGTTAAGGAATTTATAATATGAATTGGGAAGGTTTTTGAGAAAAAGAGAAATAAGTGAATTTCTCCTAAGTGTTGAGAAGTAAGAGTTAGAAAATATATTTTAAATGTTTTTTTAAGTGTTGAAATAAGAGATGATTTGAATATCCTGATATGGATATAAGTATTTAAGTCGTTTCAAATATTGAAAATTTGAAAGGGATTTGAATATACATCTTATAAAGATACTTGAAACAAAATTTTGAAAATATATAATAAGGCCTGATGTCTGATTGTGGATGTTTTATTGATAGTTAAATAATCGACTATCAATTTCGGACGAATTCGTTGATCATTTCGAAAGAACCAGGATCAGATTAGCTATTCGGAAACCACATTGATCTGATTTGAGCATTACGAATGAATACCATGAAGATGATGAAGATGGTGATTCGGTTTGCCAGACCCAGGACAACTTGTATGGACATATGCTAGCAGTACATTGTCATCGGAGGACAATGAGCATTCTAAGTGAAAATTCCTTTAAAGGTAATCGTAGTCACTGGCTTTATTAATCGGGAATGACTGAAAATCAGGAGAGATGCAGCAAGGCTAAGTGGGTCGCACCCAATTAGGGATGTTTATCACTTTTCTGGATACCCTCAGATTATTACTATGTTATATGGAAGGAATTCATAAAAGTTGGAAACACCTGTGGTGATAGCATAATCGGTCTATCCAGGTAAGGGGTAGTCCGGTCTTGTGTTGCAAGGATCTCAGCATGGTCCTCGGTATATTTTTCTAGATCTGTACTATGATAGGTGGTACTCCAGTGCCTACTCATTCGAATGGAATCCATTCTCCAATACGTGCCTTTACGGTTTGGGGTTATAGAGTCTAGTATACTGGAATTTAATTAATGTAACAATTTCAGCTATTTGAATAAGTAATTGTACCTGGACACTATTATAATATCAGATGATTTTGATATAAAATGTTTTGGTTATCGTAATGTAAAAACCCGTCATATTTATGTGTAGCGTGGTCGTACGAGATACCTTTGTCTTTCAAAGGAATTTTATAACTTTAATAATTCAAATTGAGTGTGTTTTCTCATGCTAGTTTTGCAGACTGACTCGGGTGTTATTTTATTATAATGCTCGGGTCAGATCGAGTATTACAGATACAAGATAGGATGCTATGGAGCTCAGGAGATGAGCTGGATGGCGAAGACTATTACTTGTATTTGATTTTATTCCGTGATGTATTGTATGCTGCATATTCAACATTTGTGAGGACAAGTTATTATAACCGTCCAATATTTAGTTATTGATTTATTGTACTCTAATTGTATAATGTATAAGTAATGCTTTATGGCTCTTTTTGTATAGAGACATGTTGATATCTACTATATATTGTTCCGTTGTGATTGTGAGATTTTGGGTTGTTGTCTTATGTTTCTTCTTCTACCTCTTTCTTCTTTTTCCCTAATGATCTAGTATTTTCGGCATTCGATTGCTCGGCATGTAATATAGTAAACGTATTGATGTCGATTTTCGAGTGTTCAAAATTCCGGACCATGACACAGTAGAAGAAGGCCAGGATGGCATCAGTGTAAGATATAAATGAATGTAAGGAAGCTATAAATAGTTGTGAAGATGGAGTAGATGATTATGAAGAAGTAGACGTAAAATGGTATGTGTATATATAGAAGGGATGCGGAAAATGGCAAATGGGTAATTATGAAAAGAAGAGAGCAAGGTTATGGTAATTAAAGAAATTGGTATGCTTGCTGCCAATGAATGTATTTGTCTGTACTATTAGGTTATGGTTATCTGTGCTTTTGGAAAATATCTGTATGGTTGCCAACAACACATAAACATGAAAAATAATGACATCGATGCATAAACTAAATACAATAGATATATCATACATCACAACACATTAATAATAACACCAACGACATAGAAACATGAATGATAATAACATCGATACATAAACCCAATACAATTGGTATATCATACATCTAAACAAAAGAATAAGTACATAAAGAACATACAAACACAAATGAAATACAATACATAAGATCATCCATCTATACGTGGACGTGTATGACGTCGACGATGACTCTCATCATCATCATCATCTCCACCACCGTTCGGGCCAGCTAAATGCTCATAGTACATCTACATGGCGGCAAATCTCTTACGCTCTTCCTCCAGCCGTGCTTGCAGTCGTGTTGCTGCTTCTGCCTGCCTACGTAGCTCACTATCATAGTAGTCTAGGTTACGCATTTGCTCTACATATCATGTATGTCTAATCCCTATCTGCATATCGTATAGATCAGCATAGGATAACTGGCTTGGATCCGGGTACTAATAGTGCGCTGAAGGATGAAACACATCAACATAACAGTCTAGTCCAATGGTAGGAACTGCTATGGACCGTTTGAAGTGAGAAACAGCCGCCACGTGATTGGGTGCACGGTAAACCTGATTGGTCTTGGTAAGACCCTCGACAATTGGGGGATGTATGTCGTGGCATATAGAAGATGGATTGACTAAATCTATCACTGCTGCATAGGTAATGGTATCTGCGGACCCACTATAAAATCTACGCCAGAAGTCAACGTATGATGGACTGGTAATGACAATAGCCTCGGTCGTCCACTAACCTCCTACCCTCGCCAGGTCTAGCAGCTCTAAAGGGTAAATCATACATCGATAAGCATGAGGGTGTGGATCATAGGTAATAGCATCAAAGTCATACAACTGTCTCCAACACCTCTCACCAAGATACCAGTATGCGCCTAATGCCGAAGGAGCAGAAATCTCTGCCCGGCAAGAATCCTAGTAATCTCTATAAATCAAGACCGGTCGATACATTATTATAAAATAGATGCAATATAATCTAGTGTCTATACATCCTCAAATCGATTTGGTTATGGGAAACCTAATAAACATGACGGGATTCATTATCCTTGGGCCCCTTGTTGTCCATGCACCAAAATGACAAACGAGGGAATAAAATAGATGCATCTGAAGTAAAAGTGACGAAATGAAAATTCTTGGAATACTCAAAATATTAGTACTGTAATAATTTCCAGAAGCTAAATAATGAAACATGTGCATCTATAATGGCGCACTGTACGTCAAGACATCTGTACAAGTACGCAAGAATACGCATACCCCAATCATATAAAACATCACGACTGAAATCCAAATGAGGTGCGACCTCAATAAATCCAACCACTAAACTACTGCTTTATGTGCTGAAAAACAAGTTACCCATGAGGTATAGATCAAATAATCGTGCAATCTCCAAATCATCATCAGGAGAATAATGACTGAGTATGCTGTCCATGGCAGCACGACTAGCCTGACTCTAATAGTGCCTTCGGCCTAATATGATGCAGCAGAAGCATTAAAGTGTGGTAGAAGATCACGAACAAGTACCATATCACTCCATCGAGCATCATCGTATGGAAGCGATGGAAAAGCGGCCACCCTAATGCTAATGCCGGTAAGCATAGAGAAATCAAGTGGTGTAATTCCTAGCTCACCGTAAGAAAAGTGGAACGTGTGAGCTTCAATTACAATTATGACGAAACGAACAACTAGAACTTTGGTAGAGAAGAATTCTTCGAATCCATGTAGATTGCGTTAGATTTCCTCTTGAAGTTAGTTGAGATGCCTTTCGAACTTGAAGTGTCGGGTGAGTTGAGAATTCAGCAGAGTATTGGCGCTTGAAGTGATTGGCCAAAAAGTTGTAATCGGTTTAGCAATAAAGAGAATTAAAGTGGACGTAGGCTTGCCTTGAGCCGAACCACTATAAAATCGTTGTTATTCACTGCTTTTTCTGTAATTTTATGCTTATACTCTGTTCCCGAATCATCGGGTGGTGCTTTCACAACTACACTTTATACACCGGGGTGTTAGCGTTCAAATTTTAGCGTTGGTTTTATACCACCTTAAAGAAACAGCCGCGCACAATTGCACATATCCTTTTATAACATTGTTAATTCCTAAAAATTGTTGAGCACATAACAAGTTAAAATATGGAGTAATAAATTGACTGGTTTTTGAGTAAATGATTCATTAGATTACCTAAGAAATGGTGGAATCCAAGCCCATGTAAAAGTTCTACGACTCTATCCTTATTTACCAAATTTGCATGAAAATATCTAAGCGTGTTTGCTAAAGAACCCCGTGAACGGATATTTTATGACTGTTAAGTTAAATAAAATCATGCTATATATTTGAACTAACAACGTATTGCAATTATTGTAATCATATAAAGAAATACTTACAGCCATACTCATTTGTTTGCTGACATATACTTTGCCTTCTGAAAGCATGCGAAAGTTAGATATCATAGGCAATTTCGCCGCGCTAAGGTTCGGATCCTGAAATCCATCAAGCTCGGCGACTTTAGCGGAAATCTGCCCTACACCCCTTTGCGTCCTGCCCGCTCGACCACCCCTACGGCATCCGCAACCACAACGACTGTCTTCTTCTTCACCTCTGCCTTGATTATCGAGATTTTTGACTGGCTTCCAGTAGATCTTCTATTCCTTGCTCATGCCCATACGGTACAATAATCTTTTCTTCATCACTTCTGCCGGCACCTCCCGCGCCATTGCTACTGCGTTCTTTGCGCATGAACTTTTTGGCGAATTTTTATAGCAATCTAGACATCTCTTTGAGTGTGGATCTCAAAATGAGCTTTAATTTGGGTATATACTGATGGATTTGGATTGTGGGAGGTGGAAATTCATGATTTTGGTGAAGGATGGAAATAGTTTTCGACTGAAAATGATAGAGGAAGATGTGAATGAGTTGTGACGGCTGGGGTTCGTGAGGTAGGTTATAAACTTATAATGGAAAAGTCTTAACCATTTTAAGTTTATAAGGGCGAAGACTTCATCGTTATAAACTTGTAACGACGAAGACTTCATCGTTATAAACTTGTAACGGCGAAGACTTCGCTGTTATAGTTCCCCAATACCAACCACGTGGCTTGTCTCTAACTTACATGGTTGCGCAGATCGTTCGCTCAGTTGAAAAACAGGTGAGAGAGCGCAATGAATATTGGATTGTTGTTAGTGTTCTTAGGTTCTGGACTACTGAAACCAAAGTAGCGAAGTTCAATTATTTGGATCACAAATTTGATAGTTTAAATCAAATAAGATAGTCTATAAATACTAATTTAATTTGATCAGACTAGTCAAATCCAACTTCTTTGAGTTGATGGCATGAAAATATAATTCATACCATAATTTAAGTCGCCCTCAACTGAATGTTGACGCAGAAGGGCATGTACTTTTCTTGAATATTACTAGCACAAAACTCCTTTTGACAATTCATAATCATTCTCACTTTTTTTATAAATCTGCCATAATTGCATACTTATAATTATTTAAAAATCGATTGATTTATTTTGTTGACCTGAGCTTCATTGATCTATTAACCTAAACTCCACTCTTAAAATGTTATTACATGCATTATATTATGTCGTCAGATATATAAGGAAAAAGTTGTATAGGTTTTTATCACATTTAATGGTGAAAAATTATAGCGCTAAAGTGCCAAGAAGCTAATATTTATCTTATTGAGAAACTTAAGCAATGATCATGCCAAACTTATTGTAATTACATGATGACCTTTGGATATACTACATAATCAGATTTTCATACCATATTTTGATATAGTATAATGATGATGTGAATATAGTGTATGTGTAAACTCTATAATTTATGGAGTGTCTACGTCCTACTATTTCACTAATGTTATAACATAATGAACGAATGAATTTTTGTATATAGTAAACAATATTCATATGGTTTGAGAACTCGATTTCGGTCGTTTGAAATTTTGTTGATTTCGGACGATTTCAAAAATTTCGCTTGTTTTTTTTCGGTCCTAATATTGGATTTTTTTTTTTAATGAAAAAATGATGATAAATGATGCAATTTCATATAAAAATATAGTATACAACAAAATAATAATGATACACATAACATTACTACATTCAAAAACTATTTCTCGAAGTTACATATGGATTGTTTTCATAATTTTCTTCGTTATCTTGTGTTATATAATATGATGGATACCCATATTGCATTTGCCTTGGACCCATAAATGTCTCCATTATATTATCAAAAGACAATGGTTCATCATTTTGTGTTGCATACATAGCTTGGATATTTTGATCACTCGAGATATCACTGTATCTTTCGTTTGTTCCATAATATAAGTTACCACCTGTATAGTCAGAAGCAGAATGCCTATAGGTTGGTGGATCATTTAAAGAATATGGATTATGCTCATAATCATGTTGATGTTCGTATTTAATATTTAACTTACTATCTCTTCGGTTAGGATTGCCGCTTGTACCCCTTCTTCTTGAATATGTTTGATTTGGCCTATATAATTCATCACTATCACTAGAACCGATACCATAATTACAAGTTAAAACCACATCACTTCCACCAGCATTACCATGATCATCATTTGACTAGCTGCTACTATTTTCATTGCTTTGACTCCTTGTTGCTTGTGTAGGTATACCACCAACAGCAGCGACTGCATCATTCAGTGTATTGATCATCCAAGGGTCGCCGTTCAACAAGGGTGGTTCAACTTCAGTAGTCCATTCTGCTAATGGATCCTCGTTATGAGATATATAGTCCAGATCAATCAACCGATTTTCAGTATCGCGGTGTCCTGAATGTTTTTCCCTTAATATCATATTGTAATGCACATATACAATTTTTCTAGATTTTTCGTTTTTATTCTATTGCGTAATTTTGTATGACTTATTGAAAATGTAGTCCAATTTCTTTTGCAATTTGAAGATGAAACTGTTTGGCTTAATATATGCACTTCTAAACATGTTTAATTTGAAGCATCCACTCTTCTAATTATTGACCACCATTGAGCGGGAAAATGTCTTTACATTTGCATATGCTTTTGCAGAACCAAATGCACCAATTTTTATTCTATATCTTTCTACCTGTTGATGTTAACATTTGATATGTCTTAAATGAATGTTTGACGTAACTATTGTATATATTAATTTTACCTCTTATTCAATTTCAATCTGGTTGCAACATCCGACACCATTCTTTCAATGACGTTGTTAAATCCGTTTAATACTTCTCCATCGTTCGTCGCATTCCCATATTGAATGATGGGATTAAGAAAATAACCTATATGAAAAAGATTTAAAATATTATTAAAACATTATATATTTCACTGTTTGTATAACGGTAGGGTAAAACAAATTACCTACCGCGTGAAGAGGTCGATGTAACTGTCTTTTCCATATTTTGTCTATTATGTCCCACCATTTTTGGCATTGCCTTCCACCACCATTTTTCCTAATCGATTCTTTCGCTCGATTCATTACTTCATAAAGATATCCCATATTTGTTTTATCGTCACTATCTACAATTCATAAAATTTTCACTAGTGGCTCAAAAACATGGATGATAGAACGAGCACTAGTCAAAAAAACGTTGTTGTAAATCAGTGTAGAGACAATATTTGATGTTCTTTTGTCTTTAGTATTGAGTCTACGATCACTTGATGTCCACTTTTTTGAAGCAATCATCCTTCTCAGGTCATCTTTATGTTTATGAATAGAGTCTAGTGTAATGAAATGGATTACAAACCGCGTCATTGCCGGTTTAATCAATTCTTTATTGTTGGTCTTTTTTCTCATGATGGAAAGTAACCAACCATAATTGTATATAAGTATTGTTATTAACTGACAATTTGTGATAACGGTTGTTACCTCTGGCTCTTTGGAATATCTTCTAAAATTAAATCAATGCAGTGTACTGCACATGGTGTCCAATATAAATGCCTTTTTTATGCATCAATAATTGACCGGCAGCTTTGTAGTTTGTTCCATTATCCGTGACAACTTGCACTATCATATTTTCATCGATTGTTTCAACGACGCTATCCATTAATCCATAAATATATTCTCCACTTTGGAATTCATTCGTGGCATCAATGGATTTAATAAATATTGTTCCGTGGGTAGAGTACATGAGAAAATTTATTATTTTTCGTCGATTTTGTGTACTTCAACCATCACACATTAATGTGCAACCATACTCATCCCTAAAAATGTGCAACGTTTCAATATATTGTCCAACTCCTTCTATTTCCATTTCATGGTAAGAGTGCGATATATCATATGTAGTTGGTGGATCAATTCCACGACCGCATACTGCAATCGCGTCAACCATTGTTGTATAATATGGACTATTAGCAACGTTATGTGGAATATGATTGAAAAAAGAACTTAGAAATTGCTCGACCTATATGTTTTTTGGCATCTTTAATACATTTCATTGCATATTTAATAATACGTTGAGCTCTACCTCCTCGTTTTTGCATATATGAGTCGATTCATCAAGTAGCATGAGTGTTAAAATCGCTATCTACTCTGATAGATTTTTCAAAAGTACGAGATCTGTGCAATGTTTGACTTGAACCACCATCCAATCGTCCAACAGTATGAGATGTATGTAGGTCTTCATCTTAAATGCATCTCTGCTTTGCCGCATGACACATTGAAGTTCATCATCATCTTCATTTTCATTGTACGATAATTGTTGCGGTCTGCTCATTAATTCCTCTTGTAAGCATTTCTTGCCTAGCTTTCCTTTGTTTCATTCATTTCTCTTTTGAATGATATATAATTGTATAAGTTGTTAACTTTTGTAGGGACAATTAAACATGCTGATACGTCGTCCTCCACTCCTGCCAGATGTTCTTTGAAACGTGTTACATCATTGCGATTAGTTATTTTATTACAAAACTTACATTTTCTTTTTCGAAGATTGTCATTGATCGCAGTGCCGTAATTCCAACCAATTTCAGTCGGATTTTTCATAATCTACCTGAAATTATAATTAAATAAAAGTTAGTAAACAAATTAATAGTTCAAATCAAACCCAAAAAAAAAGTCATTGAAGTCATCAAAGTTCAATGTTTAAGTCCAATATTTCAATGTTCAAGCCCAATATATTCACGTTCATGTTCAATAGTCAAGCCCAACATATTCGCGTTCATGATCAATATTCTAAGTCCAACGTATTCAAGTTTATGCTCAATATTCTAAGTCCAATATATGCAAGTCCAAAAAATTCACATTAATATTTTAAGTCCAACACATGCAAGTCAATATTCATGTCAGTTCAAATGTTCGGTATATTCAACTCAGACCATATATATAACATTCCCGTTAAGCATGCTAATAAGTGCATGTGAGCTTATGTTCATTTATCCAAATGGCTTGTATGTGAAAGCAAGATGAAGTGGTTTATACGTTTAAGAAAGTTATTAATATGCACAAGTGCTTGCGTACGAAAATGAAATGGCTGGCAACTTTCTTTTAAGCATGTAGATATACGGATACATGGCATAGTAGCAATTCCCATATTAAAAAATTAAATAACCCCCGCCCTTACCCATATTCAGTTCAAAGCCCATGCGCAACCAATATTCTTTGTTACTCATTTCCTTTATTCAAACAAGGGCGAACAACAGCTAACAACAGACGATGGAGGAAAAAAGAATGGTCAATGAAAACGAAGGTAGAAAAGGAAAAAAAATCTCCTGCTCCTAGAATCATAGATCTTAAAATCGAAGTCGAATTTGAAGTGGAAGTGAATTGCTCTTTGAAGTCCGCCTTGAATTTGCTCTGTGGTATCAAAATCGCTCGAATTGGGTAGGTGAAGATCTATTTATGGTAATTTAGTGTTTTCGAATGATGAATTTATATAAAAGAATTTGATTTGCTTCTTACTATTTCAATCATGTTCCGTAAACTAGGTTTTTTGCTTTTTAGCTACCTTTTTGATTCCTCGTGTTTTTTGTTGTCACTGTTCTCCTTTTCTATCAATTATACGAATCTGAATTTTTTTCTATGCTAGTTTGAACGGGACGGGATTTTTCCCAAATCCTGTCCCGCCACCGACCGAAACTGGTACGAGATCGTCGGAATCTTGTGGTTCCGATCGGATCCTCAAACCATGATTCATACTATGTTGGTAGTGCCTACGGTATTAGCCTCCTTGTACTCTGCTCTTAGTTTGATATCAACAAAACAGTAATGTTGGTTCCTCTAAAGAAGAAAAATGAAAAGACAAAGAAACTCAATGATAAGATTACTAATCTTCCATCCACATTCAGGTTCAAAATAGATTTATGAATGATATTAAGGAGATATTGCATTACATAAACACAATAGCAAAATAAGAATCAATTATTGTTGCTACAGGTTGAGCTTCACACATATATATCTCTTATTGTATGCAAGATTCAAGAAGGTAACTAATAAGCAAGACTACAATGAATTGAAGATAAATTGTCTGAATGTTTTTTTACTACGATAAGCATTGATTATTGTTTTATTATACTTTAAATTAGTTGGCATGAAAACACTTACCAAAGATTGGAATACGATCCATCATGCTAATTAGCCGTTTTCACAACAAAGTAGAAGTCAAAACAGCACAATAATCAATGATGCTATTAAAGTCTTTTAGGATAAACAAATGAAATTGTAGTGAATCAATTCTGAAAATGGCCAAAAATTGTAGTAAATAAATCATAAGAAAATAAAACACATATCACTGCATATGAACTACCGAAGGTACAATTGAACCTTAGTTTTTCAATCCTTTACTCATGAAATATAGGGTTTAAATAGATTTACATAAAGTAATAACATTAACATATAAATTTTATTTTAATTATGATCAACTATAGACGGAAAAAATCAACTAGAAAGTAGAAAAAAAATTGTACAAATGAGCAAACCTTGGAGAGAAACTAAGATGAACACTAATGGGTTCATCAACAGCGATGACTTGCATCACCACCTAGCAAACAACATCAATGAATCGTTCATAGAATCGCATATTCTGTAACAATACCTGACAAATTTTGGGATAGTTTGGCTCACATCCCTATTAAGTTTCAAAATAGATAAAAAAGTCCTCCTAAAATAAACTTACGTTTCTAGTCCCTATTTTCAAATCTGACTGCGCCAAAAGACCCAAACAACCTTTATATTTTTAGCATTTCAAACGCACATAGCTTTCTGTAGAAACATCGGATCAGCATACCGTTTTCCCAAAAAAATCATAAAATTTACAATCATTAAAATGAGATCTATTGTTGATACCAAAAATCATATTTGCGGTAAGGCTGCAATTGTTCCATATATTTGCAGAGAATTCTGCAATTTTTGAATAACATCAATTTTTCTTCAAATATCAGCAAGTATTTCATATAATTGCAGACTTTTATGCAATTATATGGAATAATTGCAGGCTTCATTGCTATTATTTCATATAATTGCATACTATCCTGCAATTATATGAAATAATCAACAATTTTTCTTCAAATGTTAGCAATTAATCCATATAATTGCAAACTTTTATGCAATTATATAAAATAATTGCAAACTTTATGAAATTCAGTGGAGTAATTGCAAACTTTTCTGCTATTATTCCATATAATTGCAGACTTTTCTGTAATTATATGGAATAATTGCAGACTGCATACCTTTATGCAATTATATTGAATAATTGCAGAAAAGTCTGCAATTATTCCAAGTAATCACAGAAAAGTGAAATTATACCATATAATTGCAGACTTTGCTGCAATTACTGTATATAATTGCTGAATTGTCTACAATCATACCATATGATTGCAAAAAATTACGAATAACTTGATCTGCTATTGTTTTTACATATGCATAATGCCACTCATTATAAAGATAATAAAATTTGTGATTTAGTAGTGAAAAAGGTTTATTAATTTGACATTTCTATAAAAAATTACTACGTTTTTAAAGAATGACAATTAATAGGGTGCAAATTTTAATTATGGATGTGAGAATAAGCAGAGAGGTATTTTAGGAAAGAAAATTGCAATATTTGAAAAAGGATGTAATTTTTTTTAGGAGGATGTTTTGAGTGTTAAGTATGATTTTAGGGATGTGTCCCTTATGTTCACAATATAAAATAATGTACCATCGTATCTACATAGTTGTACGAAGGACCTATGTTAAAGCATCATTTTGATAATCAATTTTCTAAACTTGGAACCTAAATTTTGTAAATAGCTAACGAAAGGAGTGTAGGATCTAGATTAACCCTAGAGGGGGGTGAATAGGGTTGTAGCAAATTTTCTCGAATTAAACTGCAAAGAAGTAAATATGCTGAAAAGTAAATCACACACAAAATTTACCCAGCTTCGGCAACCCCCGCCTACTACTGAATTCCCAGATTTCTATTAGAACTAAACAGTCTCCCGCTTACAAACACTCTAACAGACTCGCAACCCCTGCTACCGGCTATAGAGTTTTGCAAACTCGCAAACCCTGCTCACTGAACTAATTCTAACTAGACAATCTGACACTACCTAAATCCTAGGTGGTAATTTACCAAGATTTGACAACCTTAAAAGAGAATTTAAATTTAAAACAAAATTAAAAAAACAATTTTAAAAAACTAAAACCCTAATTGAAAAATAAACTAAAGCCTTTATTAAAAACAAGGCCAGCCCATTTAATTTCTTCTGCCCGTTCCTTTGTGATAATGGCGGCTCTGTTGTATCTTTATTCGATCTGAATTAGGGCTTCGTTCCCTTGCGAAAATTAGGGCTTTCTCAGATTCGATTCTCTGGTTTGTGTTGCTCTTTGCTCGCTGCTTCTCTGACGATCGGCTGCTATTCAATTGAGCTCGTTCGCAGCTGCTCCTCTGTTGATCGAGTTCGATAGATTGTGGTATGTAATCTCTTCCCTTTCGTTGCTGGTTCAATGCTTGCTTGAACTCGATTGATTGATTATTTTGATGATTGTGGGTTTATATTTGGATTTGATTTTTCCACTCCTGTCGATGATGATTTGGAGTTGTATTTATATGGATTTCGTCACTTTCCTATTTCTCAGTTTCCTGATATTGTGACAACTTGATACACACGGCTTTGATTTTGTAGCGTTCGATTTACCTTGAATGATACGGCAAAAATTTTCCTCTTTTGATTTTTGACCTTTTCAATTTACACACACTTGATTTCTGACTTGGTCATCTCTGCACTGTTGAATTTCGTTCATCCCTG
Source organism: Allium cepa (assembly GCA_030765085.1). Classification (NCBI taxonomy): domain Eukaryota; kingdom Viridiplantae; phylum Streptophyta; class Magnoliopsida; order Asparagales; family Amaryllidaceae; genus Allium; species Allium cepa. The sequence continues at coordinate 564,836,566 of CM060938.1, forward strand.
TTTCGAACTGTACCATCTATTCCATGATGATGAATTTTATTTCTTTGTTCATTCTCAGCTTCATACTAATTTTGGCATGTCTGCATCCATGATTTCGACTATAGCTTGTTTATTGCTTTCGACTTCACTGTGAATTATGGCTTTGATTTTTTGGCCCCTGTGAGCTTCGTCTCTGGCCATCTCCTCTGGTTGGTTTAACCTGAACTCCATTTGAACATTGCATTCGTGGATTTTGATGTTGTTTGATTGTTCACTATTTGCATCACTGTTTCATAATTTCATTGCACTCATATTGCCTCGAGCTTGTACTGTTTCTTACTTGGTGCATTGTGCTATGTTGTTGTCTGGACATTTGCTGTAGTCTTCGTTGTTGTGTCTGCATTGTCATGTTGTATACTCTCTGTATACATACTTGAGTCTTGTTCATCCAATTCATTGAGATTGTAGCTTGCTGTACATATGAACTTGCATTGCTTCCCTGACCTGTGCACATTGTTGCCTTTCTCTGGTTATTTCATATTCATTTTAATTGTGCATTTGTCGGCACTGTGCATTGAGCACTTTAGTTTCATGATGTACTTGCTGCCTGGATTGTGTACATTTGTGCACTTGTTTGTTCATGAACATATGATGGCATTTGGTCTTTGACATTTTGTTTGCTTGGTGGGATTTCTTCGAGTCAGTTTGCATTGTTACAGTGGTTTCTTGATGGTGCACTGTCTCACTGTAATCTGGATGTATTCTGTTGTTGTCTGATTGTATAAGCTTTGATGCTGTTTCATTTATAATCTGTCATGATTCAGTTTTATTGTGTTTGTTGACCACACATGTTTATGGCCACTAGTTCATTGTTTCATTTGGTTGTTGCAGTCCTTTGTGGTTTCAAACATGTGAGTTGCATTTGTGTCACTTGAGACTGCATGTAACTGTCTTGACCACTTGATTGCATTGATGTCACTAGTGTTCTTGTTCAAAACTGCTGTGTCACTGCATACATGTGTACTTGTGTATTTTCTCATGTACATATGTATGTGATTCTTCGTCCATACTGTGTTGATTGATCTTCATGTACCCAGTTGATGTTCTGTTGCTCTGTGTTGGTCTGGCTTGAACTTGATATTGTTGAACCTGTTAGTCGAGCTTGCATACTTCATGTTGCCTTGTCTTTGGTTGTTGCATGGAGTTGAGTCATGATTGCAATGACTTGACCTTTGCATTCAGTTTATTGTTTGGTGCCTTCTTGAATTTCTAGTCTGTGCATTGACCTTGTGTTGAACCTAGTTTTAAAACTCGGGTTTGACCTTGTGCTGATGACAAAATTTTAAATATATTGCACCTGAGTTGAACCTGTCTTTATATTTGGGTTTGACCTTGTGCACACCTGTCCCTGTAGCATTATCAAGTGTATATCGATGTGCACGGCCTTGTGGCATGTACAGTGATACACTGTGCATGTCACACTGTTCGTGTGTGATGAATTCAAATGTACATGATGATGAACAACCCAAATAACCGAGGCAAACAATATTTTCAAAAACATATTTTATTTTATATTGCAAAAGTATTTCCTTTTCAATTTTACTGCATTAGCGAATATTTTTGCAGATTGCTCAGATGTTGGATTCTAACTTGAATGGAGTTGAAGATAAACTACGAGTGTGAGTGATTTGTAGTGATAAATTTATGTAAATTGAATTGTGATGTAATTAGAATCAAAATTGTATATGTATAGTGAGAGCTTGAATTTGTACTATTCAAAATTGTAATAAATATTTGTTTGAATAAAATTTCTGTTTGAATTCAAATTCTGTGTAGTTTATTCTGTTTGAATTCAAATTCTGTGTAATTTATTTTATTCAACAAATATTTATTTAATCTATGAAAAATAAAACAGTACATTAACAAATACATTTAAATGAATATATATACATATATATATATGTTTATTATCATCAAACAAAAATCATATAAGCGCATATTCAACGATCTCCCCCTTTTGATGATAACAAACATATATTTAAGATTTTGACTGTGTTAAATGTATTTGATCAATGATATACTCTAATTGCTCCCCCTATTTAAATGCTTCCTCTCTACATGATGCTCCCCCTATATATATGCATACAAATAGAAATATACAAATGAGCCTAGATTAATTGCTCCCCCTATTCAAATGCTTCCTCTCTACATGATGCTCCCCCTACATATATGTATACAAATAGAAATATACAAATGAGCCTACATTCAAATGGAAAATTATTTGACCTTTGCTTGATTTTATTTGACAAAATCTTAACTTTTCTCTCCCCCTTTTGTTATCAGCAAAAGAATAACAGTGTTGGAGAAAATAGAGATAAAGTGATCGATATTAATCCAACATTAAAACTCAATTTGAATATAAATATTAAACTTCAATAAAAATCAAACAAAAATCATAACTACCCCTGTTAGGCGCATATTCCACTTTTAGAATGATGGGAAGTATTTCATCAAATAAAGCCATATAGTTTTGTCTAATTGTGGTATATTTATTTCAGGAAATTTGAATATCTACTAACCATGCATAAGCATTAAGATTTTTAAATGAGATTACTAGTATTCTATAATTTTTTATTTAAAAATGAAATCAAGTATCTTCTAACCACGCATAACCGTGAGGACTTTTAAATGGGATTAGAATCAACTTGTCTATTTAATCAATCAATTTTGATATGCCTTGCATACGTGCATAACCGTGAGGACTTTTAAATGAGCATGGAAGCACATAATCAAAAATCCAAGTAATTCACCCATGCATAACCGTGAGGACTTTTAAATGAGAGTGAATATTTTGGATATTTATTTTTTATTGCTAACAATATAATAAATTGAAGCACAAATGATTTCCCGTTTAAAATACCACATATTGACCTACTATATTGAATTTTGTTGAATGATGGTTGATAGAAAATGATAGAAATAGAAATGGTCATGGAATCTTTACCCAACAAAAAGTTTTATATCTCTTGTTTGAATTCCTAAAGAAATTTTCCAAATATACTGTCTTGAGTAATGTATGTTAAATATCAACACTTATCACCTTCTCAATCACTATTTATCTTTTTGATAATTAGTAGGGAGTCGGATTAGTCAAAATTTGTCATTTACAATCAATAAAAATGACTAATCTGAAAATATGGTCAAAAAATGATTTTCTCGAAGGGGTTTTATGAGAAAAAAATTTGTTATTTGAAAATTATTTGTAATGAAAAATATGCAGATATTTTCTTTGAAAAACGATGCAGTTACTAAATGTCTCACCATAAATCACGTTCGACTAGTAAGTTTTCTGTCAACTAGATTACCAGTATGATCTGCATCTGAATTTCTCTTTCACTCCAAAATATCACTAATTAAATTTGATAGACCAGATCACGAAGTGTGCATACAAACTCAAACCCAATTTTTAACAGCATTCTTGAATTTGAATTGAAGTCGTGTAAATAATCAGAAAACCGTGAATATATAGTTAGCCGAAAAAAATATTATCATCCAACAAAACACTATGTTTAATCCAAACGTATATGTATGAAGTAATTCAAAGAATAGTGTTTTTTGGCATAAATATAATTGGCCAACTATGTCAGAATCAAAAAATCATCATCTCTTTATCATCACATTATTATTGGCTGATTTAATTCAAAATACGGTGCAGATTATCACATTTAATATATCGATCAAATAAATATACCTTCACCTGTTTTACCTTTACGATAATTTTTCATGGTTGCCCATTGTGATTCTGTCACCTTTGTACTAGGCTAAGGAACTTTGCTTTGTTGCCCGTTGTGTTTCTGGAACAGCCAAAATCCAAAGAACACTGTTGTTGTTCCTTAGCCTGCCACCATACCTACACGATGAAAGATTTTTGTGACTTATTCGTTTTTATAGGTCCACGATTATCAGTGGCTGAAGCATTGTGAATAAACAATCCCTTTGGAACCCAAACTTGTTTAGTCCTTTTATTCTTGTTCCAATAGACATGAAATTTGTTTGTAGAATTCTTAGGAGCCCAAACTTGTATAAATTTTGTGTTCTTGTTCCTATGACTACAATTTTCAACACGATGTCCAGTTATTTCACATCTAGCAAAGACACTCTTACCTTTTGCATTATCATCAACTTGTGTTTTCCTAAAGCCTAGTCCTTTTCTGTTGTTAGCAAAAATTTGATTTCCCAGTAACATGTTGAATGATTTTTCTCCTCTTGAAAAGTTATTCAGAGATTTCTCAAGATCTTGGACTTTGGTTTTTAGTGTTGTGTTTTCAGTTACAAGTGAGGTGCATCTATTTATAAAATCCTTTTTCCTAGTGTCAATGGTTTCCTTAAGACTCAAGTTTTCTTTTTCAAGATTCTCAAAGCTATTCTTAAGTCTTGATAATTCTGAATCTAAAATCTTACATTTTTTACAATCTAGGTTTTGAATTTTTTTCAAGTTCAGTTTCTAACCTAAAATTTTCATGAACAAGTTTTCTCCTATCAGATTTCAGTTTTTCAATTTTAGATTCAAGAGTATCAACTATTTTAGTAAGACCACAACACATAAAAACAAGTTCTTTATAAGAATAGTTACCTACCTCGCTAGATTCCTCTGAGCTTGCTTCTGAATCTGATTTTGCCACAAGACACAAGTTAGCCTCCTCTGAGCTATTATTCGAAACTTCCTCTCCTTCTTCATCATCCCAAGTCGCTGCAAAGGCCTTCTTCTTCTTTTTCTTTCCTTTGTTGTTTTTGAGAAGTGGGCATTCTTGTTTGAAGTGGCCAGGTTTCTTGTAGTTAAAGCACGTCAGTTCATTATCGGAATTGTCAGAATCTTTTGGCCTATTACCACTTGTTTTCTTCTTGCGTGGCCTGAATCTTGACCATTTTCTAAGATTATTGACAGCCATTGCAAGCTCGTCAATTGGATCTTCTTCTTCTTCACCGCTCTCTTCTTTGCTCTTTAAGGCAATCGTCTTCTTCTTTGATTCGGAGTTGTTGCGTTCCTCCTTTGCTTTTAGCTCAAGCTCATATGTCATCAAGTTGCCGATCAACTCCTCCATGCTTAGTTTACTCAGATCTTTCGATTCTTGTATTGCCGTGACTTTTTCTTCAAAGCTCATCGGTAAGACTCGTAGCACCTTCCTTACAAGCTCTACCTCAGTGAATACCTTCCCAAGCGCTCTAGCATTGTACACCAAAAGTTGAAAAGCGTCCAAACACTTTTATGCTCTCGCCTTTGTCCATCACAAAGTTCTCGTATTCATTGCTGAATAGGGCTAGACGAGACTCCTTGACTTGAGAAGTTCCTTCATGTGTCACCTCCAAGGTATGCCAAATTTCCTGTGCAGTTTTACAATGAGAAATTCTATTAAATTCAGTTTTATCAAGAGCACAGATCAAAGCATTCATGGCTTTAGCATTTGTAGTTTTTAATTTGTTATCGTTAGCATCCCACCTATCCTTAGGTTTAGGAATCTCAGTATCACCAACAGTTATAGTGAGAGATTTATAGCCAGTTTCAATAATGTCCCAAACATCATAATCAACAGAACTAAGATAAATACCCATCCTAACTTTCCAATAAGCATAATCATTCCCATTAAACATGGGTGGCCTAGCAATAGATTGCCCCTCAGAAAAAGCATTATTTGGTAGATTCATGACTCTAGAGTTAAAGAAAAATACCTCGCTCTGATATCACTTGTAGGATCTAGATTAACCTTGGAGGGGGGGTGAATAGGGTTATAGCAAATTTTCTTGAATTAAACTGCAAAGAAGTAAATATGCTGAATAGTAAATCACGCACAAAATTTACCCAGCTTCGGCAACCCCTGCCTACTGCTGCATTCCTAGATTTCTATTAGAATTAATCAGTCTCCCGCTTACAAACACTCTAACAGACTCGCAACCCCTACTACCGCCTATAGAGTTTTGCAAACTCGCAAACCCTTCTCACTGAACTAATTCTAACTAGACAATCTGACACTACCTAAATCCTAGGTGGTGATTTACCAAGATTTGACAACCTTAAAAGAGAATTTAAATTTAAAACGAACTTAAAAAAACAATTTTAAAAAAATAAAACCCTAATTGAAAAATAAACTAAAGCCTTTATTAAAAACAAGGCCAGCCCATTTAATTTCTTCTGCCTGTTCCTTTGTGATAATGGCGGCTCTGTTGTATCTTTATTCGATCTGAATTAGGGCTTCGTTCCCTAACGAAAATTAGGGATTTCTCAAATTCGATTCTCTGGTTTGTGTTGCTTTTTGCTCGCTGCTTCTCTGATGATCGGCTGCTATTCACTTGAGCTCGTTCGCAGCTGCTCCTCTGTTGATCGAGTTCGATAGATTGTGGTATGTAATCTCTTCCTTTTCGTTGCTGGTTCAATGCTTGCTTGAACTCGATTGATTGATTATTTTGCCGATGATGATTGTGGGTTTATATTTGGATTTGATTCGATTTTTCCACTCCCGCCGATGATGATTTGGAGTTGTATTTATATGGATTTCGTCACTTTCCTGTTTCTCAGTTTCCTGATATTGTGATAACTAGATACACACGGCTTTGATTTTGTAGCGTTCGATTTACCTTGAATGATACGGCAAAAACTTTCCTCTTTTGATTTTTGACTTTTTCAATTTACACACACTTGATTTCTAACTTGGTAATCTCTGCACTGTTGAATTTCGTTCATCCTTGTTTCGAACTGTACCATCTATTCCATGATGATGAATTTTATTTCTTTGTTCATTCTCAGCTTCATACTAATTTTGGCATGTCTGCATCCATGATTTCGACTATAGCTTTTTTATTGCTTTCGACTTCACTGTGAATTATGGCTTTAATTTTCTGGCCCCTGTGAGCTTCGTCTCTGGCCATCTCCTCTGGTTGGTTTAACTCATTTGAACATTGCATTTGTGGATTTTGATGTTGTCTGATTATTCACTATTTGCATCACTGTTTCATAATTTCATTGCACTCATATTGCCTCGAGCTTGTACTGTTTCTTACTTGGTGCATTGTGCTATGTTGTTGTCTGGACATTTGCTGTAGTCTTCATTGTTGTGTCTGCATTGTCATGTTGTATACTCTCTGTATACATACTTGAGTCTTGTTCATCCAATTCATTGAGATTGTAGCTTGTTGTACATATGAACTTGCATTGCTTCCCTGACCTGTGCATATTGTTGCCTTTCTCTGGTTATTTCATATTCATTTGAATTGTGCATTTGTCTGCACTGTGCATTGAGCACTTTAGTTTCATGATGTACTTGCTGCCTGGATTGTGTACATTTGTGCACTTGTTTGCTCATGAACATATGATGGCATTTGGTCTTTGACATTTTGTTTGCTTGGTGGGATTTCTTCGAGTCAGTTTGCAACGTTACAGTGGTTTCTTGATGGTGCACTGTCACACTGTAATCTGGATTTATTCTGTTGTTGTCTGATTGTATAAGCTTTGATGCTTTGATGTTGTTTCATTTATAATCTGTCATGCTTCAGTTTTATTGTGTTTGTTGACCACACATGTTTATGGCCACTGATTCATTGTTTCATTTGGTTGTTGCAGTCCTTTGTGGTTTCAAACATGTGAGTTGCATTTGTGTCACTTGAGACTGCATGTAACTGTCTTGACCACTTGATTGCATTGGTGTCACTAGTGTTCTTGTTCAAAACTGCTGTGTCACTGCATACATGTGTACTTGTGTATTTGCTCATGTACATATGTATGTGATACTTTGTCCATACTGTGTTGATCGATCTTCATGTACCCAGTTGATGTTCTGTTGCTCTGTGTTGGTCTGGCTTGAACTTGATATTGTTGAACCTGTTAGTCGAGCTTGCATACTTCATGTTGCCTTGTCTTTGGTTGTTGCATTGAGTTGGGTTATGATTGCAATGACTTCACCTTTGCATTCAGTTTATTGTTTGGTGCCTTCTTGAATTTCCAGTCTGTGCATTGACCTTGTGTTGAACCCAGTTTTAAAACTCGGGTTTGGCCTAGTGCTAATGACAAAATTTTAAATATATTGCACCTGAGTTGAACCTGTCTTTATATTTGGTTTTGACCTTGTGCACACCTGTCCCTGTAGCATTATCAAGTGTATATCGATGTGCACGGCCTTGTGGCATGTACAGTGATACACTGTGCATGTCACACTGTTCGTGTGTGATGAATTCAAATGTACATGATGACGAACAACCCAAATAACTGAGGCAAACAATATTTTCAAAAACATATTTTATTTTATATTGCAAAAATATTTCCTTTTCAATTTTACTGCGTTAGTGAATATTTTTGCAGATTGCTCAGATGCTGGATTCTAACTGGAATGAAGTTGAAGATAAACTACGAGTGTGAGTGATATGTAGTGAGAAATTTATGTAAATTGAATTGTGATGTAATTAGAATCAAAATTGTATATGTATAGTAAGAGCTTGAATTTGTACTATTCAAAATTGTAATAAATATTTGTTTGAATAAAATTTCTGTTTGAATTCAAATTCTGTGTAGTTTATTGTGTTTGAATTCAAATTTTGTATAATTTATTTTATTCAACAAATATTTATTTAATCTATGAAAAATAAAATAGTACATTAACAAATACATTTAAATGAATATATATATATATATATATATATATATATATATATATATATATATATATATGTTTATTATCGTCAAACAAAAATCATATAAGCGTATATTCAACAAGGAGAACAATTTTGGAACACAACCAATATATATAGTGTGAGAACACCTCAGAAATTCAAAATCACATACAATATCATGTCAATTCAGTTGCACAAAGGATTAGTTAATTTCTTTAAACGAAAGAGGACATACTTTAGTTGGAAAGTTTGAAGCTGTAGGTGGCTTCTTCTATTCTTCTCCCGACCCCACAAAAAATTTCCTTTCAACATTTTTGACTTCTATATATCTCCCTAATAGCGAGGACCTGGTGATGGTTAGAGGTTTCACTGAAAGGTATATGGAAGAAGGTGGGAAGGCGGGATCATCGACTATAACGATGGCGTAGATCGGTACCTGACAATCAAAATCAAAGAGAATAAAGGGGGAAAGATTAATAACTATGGCTTAATGTCACGATATCGAAGAAGGGATAATATCGGCTAAGAAAAAATTGTTTTTAAGATTTAGGAATAGCAACATCGTATGCGTATACTAATCCATGTGTTTGAATTTTTTTATTCGGATAGTTGGTTCGCAACCTAGAAATTCCTGAACAAATTGGAAATGAAACATTAGCTAGGTATAAACTGCGCTTTCATATGATATACTGGATTGAGGCCCGTGCTTCGCATATGGGAAGTGTTGGGTTGTAAAATTACATCAGACTTCATGGACTGCAATTGTAAGTTTGGTAGGGTTGTGTATGATAGTTGGTGGAGATATTATAACCGTTACTATGAGATTTACGGTGTAATGCACGTAGTATTACTTGTATGTCATACACTCAACGGAATTTGTAACAGGTTGCATATTTGTATATGGAGATGAAGATAAAAGTCTAGGTAGTCAAAAGTTGAATAGCTCAGCTAGTAGTTAAAAGCTTGTGTAACCAAGTAAACATATGTGTTCGTAGTGTGATAGCAGTATGAAGACGTGCGGTCAAGAGATATAATTCAATATATATGGGTACATGTATGAAGTAGGTAATATGAATCAAAATTACAAAGCTTACATCGTTTTGATTACTGAAACACTTTAGTGCAGTTGTTAATAATTGTTGTATACAGTTGTTGGTAAAATAACATAACATCTCCATTAGGATAATTTTAGTAGACTAAAAGTGTAGTGAAATACCATTGGAGTAAAGATTCAGTATGTGAGTACGTATACAAAATGGAAGTTTTGTATGTAAGGGAGGAACATCAACTATGTTGAGATGATGGGGTAATAAAGCAAATTATGATTTAATTTATTCTTAGTCATAACAAATCCAACTAACCTAAGATATTTGGAAACTGTATCTTTATATTTGGTGTTTGGTGGTAAACAGCATGTCGTAAAAAAAAAGGTCATGAGATGGTAAAAAAGAAGTAGTAAAAATGACGGTCATGGATTATAAAACAAACTTAAAAGAGCAAACATTGGTTGTCAATATGAATTCATCAAATATGTGCACTTTCAGTAGGTGATACCCTAATAGATGAACTGGTTAGGCATCTGAAGAGTATTGAAAGGAACTTGCATACCACCAACGGATCAGGAATATTGACATGCCTTGAAATTCAGTTAATCATTGATGTTGGTGAAGTAAGTTTGAAGTAAAAAGAGAAAAGTATTTAAACTGATGACCCTATATTATAACCAAATTTCAGTAGTAAACACATGAAATGAACTAAAACCAGGCAACTGTGTTTGAAGAAAAGAAAAAAAACAGATAATATACTAATACAAGCACTCCTAATACGGTTTGCATACGCTCAAAGTCAAGATGCACATGACAAATTAACAGAAAATGAATTCGGAAGTACAAAGTAAGCATACACAGTAAGGGGTATGTAGAGGTAGACGAACTATATCACAAAAATGGTGACATATAGCATAGATAGATGATCCAAGTAGGGAGTAGGATGTGAGAGGAAGACTGGGTCGGAGGCTGGAACCTTATTTCTTGCGACGCTTCCCCTGAACCTTGTTCTTAACCATCTCAAAATCAGTGTGTTTGTCTTCCACATCCTAGTTATGGTATGTAAGTAGAATGCAGTCAGCAACATATTTATAACATGTAATGCAAGATGTGGCTAACTGTGTATAACACATGATTGTAAAAGTTAATGGATCGACTAATGTATAATATTACAACTAATGGGACAGAATTAAACAGTATTAAATAATATGGTAATATGTAAACTTACATTAATGATGACACCTCTTTGTCTAGTTGTTCGAGAAGTTGGAAGAATGGTGTGATAATTAATTTGGTCAGCGGTTATATTGTCATCTTTGTCCTACCCAGAACACATACAATTGTAGGGCAGCTCCTTTTGTAAAAAAGGGTAAGTGTACAAATGAATCTAAAAAGGGTACCTTGTACACAACTGATTTTCCCTTCGATATTGCTTGCTAACTATTCTTAGCAGACCCATTCTCGAAACTTGCACTGTATTTGGTAGGCGGATAAATCTGCAAGCAAATTCTTTCTTCTTGTCAACATAAGTACGTGTTATTTGTTTTCTTATGAATAAAAGTGGAAATAAAACTTCGTTAATTGAAAACAGACGCAGTTGCCTATTTTCCATTATTTCAATTGAAACAATACATGCACCATACTCTACACTAATTAATGTAAATACCTGAGTCTGGGTATTTGGTTACTTATGTTTAGAACCCGATTTTCATGGAAGTGATTTAATTAATTCATCCACACATATTAATGTACACAAAAGGTCTTCAATAGGTAATTAATTAATTAAATAGTAGATATAATAGTCAAATATAGGATTATGATGTCAATATAGCAGCATACTTTATGCAAGCTTTCAAACCTTCAAATATCCAGTGATTAAAATTAACATGTACCCGACATCTAGCAATTTCAGCAAACTGGACAAAATCTGAGGTGAAAGTGGAGCATGATTTAAGATACCAAAACCTAAGTAAGAGCAAAAAATAAATAACCGAACAATTACAAAATAAGTATAAGGGTTGAGGAGGGTGTTGTGGTAGTTGATATTAAACATACAAACAAATTGGATAACCAAATTAATCATAGTTAGTTGGTAGGTTAATATTTTTACAAAATTGTGATATAATATGACAGAACGATGTCATTGTTGCCAATGCATGAAGTTATGCTATAAATTACTCCCACCATTCACAACGTTAACAAGCGAAGTGGAGGAAGCGAAGAACAATTACTGGTTAGTAAATAGGTGTGAAAACGAAGGCTTTGGCAGTGGCAACGGAGGAAGAAATTTGTTAGTGGGGATGGATTTGGGATGAAAATGTTTTTTAGGGTAAATGTGTGTCAGTTTTGGTAAATTTGGGGAAGAACGGTTATTTGGGAGAAATTTTTGGTGTGAGGCCCAAGGCGCTTTACCGGTTGTGGGAGATAAAAATAAGGCAGGGATGAGCACTAATTTGAAATAGGGGTTTTTTGCATAGAGGACAAAACTTTGTATTTTTTAACCTCAAGGACACAAACTCAATATTTTACAAACATTCTTTCAAAACTAGTGATAAGGACAAACATTCTTTCAAAATTAGTGACAAGGATAAACATTCTCCCAAAAGTAGTCCTAAGGACAAACTGTCAAAATTATCAACCACAACTAGTCGCACCACCACCCACCGCCATTACCTGCACCACCAGCCTCGCTGCTGCCTCCAATGCCATCTACCGCTGTTACCCGGCTACTTGGCCCGGCTGCAAAGCGACAGATACAGAAGTTATGGTTGAGCCTAGATGAGACTCAAGCCAAGATAGATATGGAAGTATAAGGGTTTGGTGCAACCCAGTTGGTTTAGTAAATTTATGGTTCGGCATGTTTGAGGTGGCTCGATATGTTTGGGGTTCGGCATTCTTAATTAGGACTGGTTCAAATATCAAAGCCAGGTGTAGGTCGGTGCATGATTTATAGTGGTTCGGTATTGGGCAATGGATCAGTCTAGATACTTAAATGAAGGTGGGTTGGTTTCGTATTGGATCGGCATACATGGGGCGGTGAGTGTGGGTAGGAAGTTTTAGGTCGGCCTAGGTAGTTCAGTGTGAGTGGGATCGACCTCAAAAGATTTCATGTGGCTCGGGTCTTAGTGGATTAGCCCTAGTTGGTTGGCCATGTTGGTCAGTCTAGGTGGTTCGGCATACCTGGGTCGGTGCACATCAGGAGAGTTAGCTTATTCTTAGATTTACAGCAATGTGATGTGGTCGGCAGTGGTTTGCTTTGAGATGCGCCACTAGCTACTCCGAGTTCCTTAAGAGCATGCTTCAAGTAAGCTACGAGACAACTTCTAGATCGGCAAAAGGTGGATCGGTGGTAGTGGATCTGCCTGCCTGGGTCGGTCACCCTAACCTAGCACCTATGGGCCAAGTTATCTCGATCATGGGCCTGGACACAGGAACCGGCCTGTCTTCGTCTATAAATAGAGGGGAAGAAGTCTAGTCGAGGGGACTTTTTTTGGGAATTCCAGGATACTCTGCCATTTTCTATACTCCCTTCTTTTTTGTCAAAACTTGTATTCAAGTTTTTTGTTTAGGGATTGTATATGTACTCAAGTGATTGGAAAAGTAATGAAGAATATAATCAAAGTGGACGTAAGCAATTACGCCAAACCACTATAAACATGGTGTTCTCGTTTTTGTTGTTATTTTTGCTTTCAACCATGTTACTTGTCTGCTTTAATTTACTTTCTTCATTAATCTCTCTTCACAATTCTATTCAAGGATGTTAGAAGCCAATTTTGGTGCTAACATTTTGGTACTTTCACTGAGAATTGAATTCTCAGCTTGATTGGATCTCGTCGTCTACTAGTGGATTTCCATATTCGCGAGATAGATCTAGTTGTTTACCAGCAAACTTCCTATTCTACTCAGATTTGAAAGAGATCTAAATGAAGCTATTAGCCATGGGATTGGATTCACTGATGTACACAAGTTCTTGGGATTAGATGTTGAAGTTTGCACTGGAGTTATATAAAGGCCAACTCCTCTCTGAAGGTAATTCAATCAATCTCTCATATAGCCGACCTCACACTCAATGAAGATATCTGATCCGTCACAAAAAAAATCTTACATACTGATCCCTCTGAAGAGCTTGTATACCGATCACTCCAAAAACCATATGCCCCGACCGCTACAAAAACCATATGTCCCGATCGCTCCAAAAACCGTATGCACCGATCGCTTCAAGAACCATATGCACCACTGTGTTACCGACCCGGTGTATACCAACCCGGTGTTACCAACCCAGTGTATGCCGACCCGGTGTATACCGACCAGGTGTTACCGACCCAGTTTATACGGACCCAGAGTATACCGACCCAGTGTATACGGACCCAGAGTTTACCGACCCAGTGTTACCAACTAGTATATATCGACCCAATGTATACCAACCCAGTGTATACCGAACCAATGTAATCGACCCAGTGTATACCAACCTGGTGTTAAGACCCAGTGTATACCGACCTGGTGTTACCGACCCAGTGTATGCCGATCCCTCTACTGTATACCGATCCCTCACTCAAAAACCATCTGACCGATCCCTATACCTAAAAAAATATGGATCGGGTACGACCCTTATTTTCAAAAAAAAACCTTTTCGAGTACATCCTATGACTCGAATTAATGAAGGAACATTCTATCCACTTCCCTTAGATTCTATGACCGTCCTGGGCATAAAGGATCAAGCGACAGCTTCTGAATGGCAACAAGGGAACAGATAAGCAACCGCTACTCAAATGATACTCCCAAAGGTTGGAGAACATAGATGATATGACTCTAGGCAAACGCCAAGATGAATCCAAGCACCATTCTTCACTGAACCAACACTTCAAATTTAATCACTCCAAGCAATTTGTTAAAAATGCTAACAAGGATATCATACTGATCGCATTCGAGGGGAGTTGACCTCTAGATATATTTTGACAGCTAGTTAGTTGGAGGGCCTCCTACGACCGTGGATCATTTCTGTTACAAAATGAATTAGAACCAAATTGAGGAGGAGTGGAGCAAACTAGGAAAAATAACAATGCAGGCCGGATGGCTAAGGACTCTGATTCCAGTAGACAAAACAGCATCTCAAAATTCGAATCATATGCTCTTTGAAAGATTCAATCGATAATCTCTACTTGGAGACTCGTGACTCAGAGTGGTACTGAAAACCAACCTCAAGAGAGTCCACCGAAGTCCAGAGAAAATCAAGGGAATGTTGTATATTCCAAGATGCACACTGATCCTGACACTGGCGATTACAAACCCCTCCGAGGTGGATCGAAAAGCTGATTTGGAAAGGAAAGCTTCAATAGTGCATGCAATCCTTGCAAAATGGCAAGACAGGAACTTCGGACGGCCATCAATAAAGAACTCTAATTATGAATTAGACCGTTAGCAGTCGACATCCCGCTAGAAGGGCTAGGGGCAGAGTTGAATAGCGAGCACACGATGCTGCTCCACTTATCAATGAAATTTATATCAATCTTCTTTGGATTATTTCAATTTCAATTATGCTTTGAATTATGACCGACTTGAAATAAACTTCTTCCAAAACGATGCAGATGACAAAATACTCAGAGTTAGCCGCCAACCAATCCACGCAGACCTTGATCGGACCTGTGGAGTTTCATCAAGACGAGCATGATTCGATCGCTCGTCATCAACCATGTTCCTTTGATTAGGGGCCAAGGACTAGAGATTGAAAAGCTCATTACAATCAGAGCCCAATACAAAGCAAACATGACCGACTATTCGTTCATCAACCTCCACATTTGACTTGAAGACCTAAGCAATGCTTGGAATGAATATGGCCCGATCATCCACTCAAATCGATTCATAATTTTTTTTAACAAATTACAATGCTTCTCCTGAAGCTCAGTGATGTCGGGATCTGTCTATAGTGGACGTGATTTGATCATCTACACATCAATTCCTAACCCGAACACAAAAGATGGTTTGAAAGCCCGACTTATAGTAGCTGTGATGGACTGCCTACTCGTCAACCATCGCAATTAATACATGGACACGACTGCACCTTGAAACATATGCAACTTACTTTAACTACTCAATAATCCATTATCCTCATTTTCTAGAAAGTAATATGGAGCAAATTGTGCGAGACTTGGTTATCCAACCCTAGCATGGATATGATACAACCATCTATAATATACCTCCTTCCTTGACTTGATTGGAAGAGCTACAATCACCAAGCGGACAAGAATCGACCGTCCATTTTTCAAGTTTCGTCCTTGATGCCGGGGGAAGATTCCCATTTCATGAGCAAACTTGTTTCGACTGTTCATTCGACAACATTAGCCTCGATACGGTAAAGGAAATACAAATCAAACAAGTGGAAATATGACTGCTCTCAACAAAATCTATAAGTCCTTGAAGAGGATTAGAGTACCCTGAGTCCCCAAAGTGTGGACTAGAGTGTAAATGATTGAGAAAAATCTCTAAGTTCCTAAAGAAGACTAGAGTACTCTGAGTCTTCGGAGTGCGAACTAGAGTATAAAGGACTTAAGAAAAATATCTAAGTCCTTGAAGTAGACTAGAGTACTCTAAGTCCCCAAAGTGCGGACTAGAGTATAAATGACTTCATGAAAATCTTTAAGTCCCTGAAGCAAACTAGAGTACTCTGAGTTCCTAGAGTGCGGACTAGAGTATAAACGACTTGAGAAAAATCTCTAAGTCCCTGAACCGGACTAGAGTACTTTGAGTCCCCAGGGCACGGACTAGAGTATAAATGACATAAGAAAAATCTCCAAGTCCCTGAAGCGGACTAGAGTACTTTGAGTCCCCAAAGCGTGGACTAGAGTATAAAAGACTTGACAAAAACCTCTAAGTCCTTGAAGCGGACTAGAGTACTCTAAGTGCCCAGGGTATGGACTAGAGTGAATTAGGAAAATCTTTAAGTCCTTGAAGCGGACTAGAGTATTTTGAGTCCCCAGAGCGTGGATTAGAGTATAAATGAAATACTTGACAGAAATCTATAAGTCCTTGAAGCGGACAAGAGTACTCTGAGTATCCAGAGCGCGGACTAGAGTATAAACGACTGGAGAAAAATCTCTAAGTCCCTGAAGCAGACTAGAGTACTCTGAGTCCCCAGAGCGCGAACTAGAGTATAAATGAATTGATGAAAATCTCTAAGTTGATCCCTAAAGCAGACTAGAGTACTCTGAGTCCTCGGAGCACGGATTAGAGTATAAAGGACTTAATAAAAATCTCTAAGTCCCTGAAGAAGACTAGAGTACTCTAAGTCCCTAGAGCGCGGACTAGAGTATAAATGGCTTGACGAAAATCTTTAAGTCCCTGAAGTGGACTAGAGTACTCTGAGTCCCTAGAGTGGGGACTAGAGTATAAATGACTTGAGAAAAATCTCTAAGTCCCTGAAGTGGACTAGAATACTTTGAGTCCCCAGAGCGCGGACTAGAGTATAAACGACTTGAGAAAAATCTCTAAGTCCCTGAAGCAGACTAGAGTACTCTGAGTCCCCAAAGCGCGGACTGGAGTATGAATGAATTTACAAAAGTATCTAAGTCTCTGAGCGGAATAGAGCACTCTGAGTCCCAGAGCACGAATTAGAGTACAAAGGACTTAAGAAAAATCCCTAAGTCCCTGAAGCAGACTAGAGTATAAATGATTTGAGAAAAATATCTAAGTCCCTAAAGCGTGCTAGAGTACTATGAGTCCCTAGAGCGCGGACTGGAGTATAAACGAATTGACGCAAATCTCTATGTCCTAAAACATGGACTAGAGCATAAACAGTTTAAAAAATCTCTAAGTTCCTAGGGCGTGGACTGAAGCATGAAAACAAATTGGGAGCGAGTCGATCGGGGGAAGAACAACTCTAAGTCACCAGAATGCAGAGTGGCGTATAAACATCGATAAATATATGAGTGGATTCTGACTGTTCTCTATTATGCAAACTTTGGCCTGAAATCGACAGCAGGAGTACTTACTCGCTAAGGATGGAGTTCAACCATCTGACTTATGGCCTGGCCAAATCAATGCAGGGAGCAGGAGTACAAATCACTAAAGCTGAATACGACAGCTCGTTATAGCTTTAGCTTGGCGTTCTTTACAACTTAAGGAGACGAATGCAAGGAGGCCTCAATACAGAACCAATCGAAATGACATCCAAAGCTACTGGCGACCGACTATATCATACCTCAGATCGAGGGTCAATATCAATCTGCACCAAGCACATTCAAATGCGACCCGAATGTCCCTTGAAAAACTATGGCCACCAGAGTGTGGAAAGGAGAGTAAACCACGAAGACTTGGTCAATAATTCCCTAGCACGCTCCTTCGATCCGTTAGGAGGAGTATGAAACTGGATGAGCATGACCGACTGCACTTGAGCCAACTTTACCCTGAGATCTGATTACAGAACATGAACCAAAGTTGACGTTGCCAACCGTCCAGTACCCAACTTATTCCCAAAAACTAACGAGGCATCGAAGTATTCCCCTTGGAATGAAAAACCATAATACAATCCAGGATAGGTGAGACTCAGCCTCCCATCAACTGACCTGATGCCACGATTCAACAGGAAAGAGAGTAAAGCTAAAGTGGGCATGGCTGGCCTTCCTACTTATCGGTATATGCCCCAGACTTGGAGGCACGAGCGAGAAGCATGATGAATGTGAAACAACTATTCATCGATCAATTCTATGTCCTTGGAGTTTAGGTGGGAGTATAAACATAGCTAGGACGAGACTCAACCATCCACGTAGTACATTTATCAACCCGAGATGGGAGCAGAAGCGTGATCATCCAAAGACTGGCTGCGATAGCTCAATATTGAAACTTATATATAGTGTTTACAACTATTTAAGGCTACGACCGAAAGAATGCCTAGAGATAGAATCATTAAATCAATGCCTGATCTCGTGGGCAGCTGACTATCACTTCAACCAGAAGGATGGGTAAAGGATCATAAATGCGTCGAATGGAAAGCGCATTACTCGAATATACAAGCAAATTCAAACTCAAAGGAAGATCCAACTATGCAGCTTCATGGAACTCGAGCCTGACCCCTACTCGACATTTTCTTCAACGTACTCCTACGCCTGGTCTTTGGACATTTGCAGATAATCGATCGCAGCATTTAGAGCCCTTCGTTATCAGACTTAACGTCCCAAAATAAGGAAATGTCATCGGTGGTGAACACGAAAATAACCCATGACAAGACTCTAGGATTCGACCAGATTAACCTTTAACATTGACTGTCCCAACCATATTTCAAATTGAATGTTACGCAAAATAGTTACATATGAAATCAAAGAATCTAAGATTGCACCAGCTAAGCTGACAGTCGACATTACAGTCAGCCATGGCGACCCTTCACGGTATTGAAGATCGGATCATAGCTTAGTGCAATGATGATAAAAAAATTAGTTGGATTTCTCTGAATAAATGATGATATGTTCCCTTGGACCCATCTTGAGATGCGTATGTATGATTTCACTGACTATTGCGAACCATGCATTGATTATCGACCGGAAGCTACAAAAGCTAACGTCATGAAACGAACTGAGACATTTGAAACACTGCTTAAATAGAATATCGAACTAAGCCAATTAGATATCACTTATTTCCCTCGAAGAGCTATCCATGGATGGAAATTAGCAAACCTCATATCTGAATTCACTGCATCAGACTACTACTCGAAGAGTAGTGGAGAACCAACCAACAGATGAAAAAGTATGCGAATGGAGATCTAATGATTAGTGTTATGGCACAGGAGTCGTATTAATGACTCCT
Organism: Allium cepa; assembly: GCA_030765085.1. Classification (NCBI taxonomy): domain Eukaryota; kingdom Viridiplantae; phylum Streptophyta; class Magnoliopsida; order Asparagales; family Amaryllidaceae; genus Allium; species Allium cepa. Next base: position 564,856,038 of record CM060938.1, read on the forward strand.
GAGGAATGATTGATCCGCTATGTCCTGAAACTCGATTTCCTTGTAACAAACAACGATGCTTAGTATAAAGTCTCGACCGCCAGCCTCAAACTTGCTAGAGAACTTAGTGTGGAAACTTTATATATCTTTTGTGATTCCTGCTTAGTAGTATGCAAAGTTATGGAAGTTAATCTTGCCAAGGGGCGTTGTCTAGCTCCTTATCTCGGCCGAGTCCAAGAGCTATTAGCCGACTTCATGTATTACGTCATTACACACATCCTCAGCGAATGAAATGAAAAGAGTCAAGTCACTGGCCTAGCTGGCCAGTTTCAGGGACGTGCAATGTACATATTTTGTTTCGGTTGAAATACTTAATATTCCAAGCATTGACAGATGAAGATTGGCTAGACCTTGGAGACAAATTCAGAAAAATGGTCATGGTTGACTCCTAACAAAGACCATCTGCAATGAGGAATTTTTACTGAACGGAGGAATGGAAAACGACAGATCCTCCTCAAAGCTTCATGCCTGAGCATCCAAGAAGAAGTCATGTATAGATAGGAGTTTATCCACTCCCATGCTTCGGTGTATCACCCATGATGATATCAAATGAGTCTTGTGTGAAGTTTATGAAGAAGAATGCGACGATTAAATCAGGGGGCAAACCCTGACAAAGAAAATACTCTACTATGGGTATTACTGGCCAACTATCAATCAAGATGCAGTTGATCATGCTAGACAATGTGACGAGTGCAAGATGTTTGCAAAAAATTCGAGAGCCCCGCCGATGGAAATTACTCAAATGGCTAGTCCATAGCCGTTTGTCACTTGTGGGCATTCACACCATCGTCTTCTTGCTGATCCTAAAGGTGGAGCGAAATAAGCCATCGTAGCAGTTGATTGCTTCACCAAATGGATAGATGAAGAAGTTTTAACCACGACCAAGATGAAGAAAATAATCAACTTCATTGTCTGTAACGTCATCTATCCTTATGACCTTCCATGATTCATTATAAATGGTAATGAATCCCAATTTGATAGCACTAAATTTAAATGACTTCTGCAGTCAGCATCATATTGAAAAGAGATTTATGATATTTTCTCGCCCTCAAGAAAATGGACAGGTTGAAGCTGTGAACAAAATCGTAAAGTCTATTCTGAAGAGAGGTTTGGAAAAGGCTAGAAGTAAATGGGTAGATGAACTCCCAACAACATTTTGGGCTTATAGAATTACCCATGAGTCTGTGACTGGCCGTACTCCATTCACCCTTGCTTATGGATCCGTGGTCTTCATCCATGTAGAAGTTGAAGTACCCTCTCATCGAGTGGCCGATTACAAACCTTATTTCACAAATAATATAAACAAGGAACTGCAATCGAATTGCAATTAAACTAGATGAAATTTGTGATGACTTATGAGCATATAAAACGCATCCGAGAGCCAATGGCAAGAACGAGCACCCAAACATACACGTGTATATTCGAAAAAATTCGACTTCTTGAAATCAACAGAAATTGAATTATCACTAGCGTTATTAAGAAAAGACTGGATCAGATAGCCAAAGCTTACTAGCCCTGTAGAACCGGACACAGATGGCCACTGATGAACTACAATATTGAATTTATACTATTTGGGAATCGACAAAGCATCACAACGACCAAAGAAGGATACGACACTTTGGAAGGATAAAATTGAAGGATAATGACTATTCAGAAAACATGATGGATTTCTTTCTGGAGACTCTAACTTGCTTCAATTCAAAGCACGTCATGTATGCAACAAGACGTACTTTGGGGGGAAAATGTTACCCGACTACTTGGCTCGACTACAAAGCGACAGTTGCTGAGGTTATGGTCGAGCCTAAACAGGACTAAAGCCAAGATATATATGGAAGTATAATGGTTTGGTGTAACCCGATTGGTTTAGTAAATTTATAGTTCGGTATGTTTGAGGTGGCTCGGTATGTTTGTGGTTCGGCATTCTTAGGACTGATTCCAGTATCAAAGCCAGATGCAGGTCGGTGCATGATTTATAGTTGTTCAATATTGGGCAATGGATCGGTCAAGATACTCAAATAGAGGTGGGTCGGTTGTGTATTGGATCGGAATACATGGGTCAGCAAGCATGGGTCGTCAATTCTAGGTCGGCCTAGGTAGTTCATTGTGAGTGGGATTGGCCTCAGAAGAATTCTTTCATGTGGCTCGGCTCTTAGTGGATCGGCCCTAGTGGGTTGGCCATGTTGGTCGGCCTAGGTGGTTCGGCATACCTGGGTCGGTGCACATCAGGAGAGGTAGCATATTCTTAGATTTACAGCAATGTGATGTGGTCGGCAGTGTTTTTCTTTGAGACATGCCACTGGCTACTCTGAGTTCCTTGAGAGCGTGCTTCGAGTCGACTATGAAACAACCCCTGGATTGGCAAAAGTTGGATCGATGGTAGTGGATCTGCCCGCCTAGGTCGGTCACCCTAACCTAGCGGCTATGGGCCAACCTATCTCAATCATGGGCCTGGACACAGGAATCGGCCTATCTTCATCTATAAATAGAGGGGCAGGAGTCCAGTTGAGGGGACCTTTTTCCGAGAATTCCAGGGATACTTTGCCATTTTCAATACTCGCTTCTTTTCTGTCAAAAATTGTATTCACGTTATTTGTTTACAGATTGTATCTGTACTCAAGTGATTGGAAAAGTAATGAAGATTATATTCAAAGTGGACATAAGAAATTACGCTGAACCACTATAAATCCGGTATTCTTATTTTTTTGTTCTTTTTGCGTTCAACTGTGTTACTTCTTTGCTTTAATTTTCTTTCTTCATTAATTTCTCTTCACAATTCTATTCAAGGGTGTTAGTAGCCAATTTTGGTACTAACAGCTACCTTACATGCAACCGATAACTCTTAACTTAAAAACTGATACTTATAACCTGCTACCGGTAACTAAAGACTGATACCTAAAAACTGCTACCTAGAAACCGATACCTAAAAACTGCTATCGACAAATAAAACTGATCCCAAACAGCTAATACTCAAATAAACCACCCATAATCTTCTAGCTTCTCAAATTTATCAAATTCGATCACCATTATCTAAGTTTACAGTTCATTCTTAAACAAGCATTTCAATTATAACAATCGTGCTTGTAGAAAATCAGTTCATCATCATATTTAAAGCACAAATAGATCACTCATAATCAACATCTATCAAGCTAATGAAATTTCATCATTATCTCATATAACGATGCTTTAAATCAAGCATCTCCTTTCTCCAATGCAAGCCAGATCGAGTGGCTCCACTCCAGCATAAGCATGGATTCCATTCAACTAAGGTAGTGTGCACAATGGCAAGCACGGCAGGGGTTCATCTCCAGGTAAAAAATAAAACAGTTTTTATAAAAATGATACCTACTGTCACTAAAAGTGATACCTAAAAATTGATCCTAAAATTAATAGTAAAACAGACACTCAAACAAAATCCATTAAACATTTGATACTAACGAGACACTAATTCAACTCAATGATCATCATATTTACTATGTAACTCTTCAATTTTTTATACAATCAAACAAACAAAATAGTAAAAAACTTCTACACTGCATTATTTTAAAAAATGATACTTAAAAAACAAAATGATACCTAAAAACCGATCCTCGTTAAAATCAACACAGCGATACATTATCAATCAAACCTATATAAATGCAAAAATACAATTAAAAAATGTTCACTTCAAAATATGAATTTATTATAGTATAATAATTTTGTTATACAACAAAAATCACAAACTCATAATTAACAAATATTTTTGAAACTGATACCTACAAACTGGAAAACTGATACCTAAAAGTTGATACCACTACTTCTCTCCTAATTCTTCCATGACTTGCTCTTCTTCTTCCTTAACTTGCTCTTCTTCTTCCTCAAATTGTTGTTTCTTATAAAACATCACTTCACCACGACGTCCCTACTGCCAAAGCCATCAATTTTCCATCATCATATGACTTCAAATCGAGCTACTTCAAAATCCTCGTGATTTCCCTTCACCGTCGAACCAACTACCCCTGCTGCTAAGTATCCTCGCCGACAATGCCGCCTAAGCTTGACGCCGCTCCAGACTTATTTGTGTGTTTTTCCTAGCCGCTAATTTCTTGTCCTGCCTTTGAATTGAAATTCAAAAGTTGTCCTTCATGCTAAAATATTGAAAGCCGATCCTTGAGGCTAAAATGTTGAGAAATTTTGTCGTTGACACTATTTTCCTGTTTGAAATATTGGAGGTCAGTGTATACACGTAGGCATAATGAGATTCCTGTTTTCTTGTTTAAGTAATAAATACGTGTGTACTGATTCATTTTATTTATTATTTATAGGTATAAATCTCAAAAACCATTATAATACAATTTTGTCATAGATTTATACATATTTTATTCAATATAATTCAAATATGCTCCCTTTTATATGTGTAGCCAGTTATTTCATTTATAAGAAAATAAATGATTCTAATATCAATTTAAATTCATTTAAATCCTAGTTCACCATATTTGTCATTTTCAATAAGTAGTTAGCATGTCTACTTCCCAAACTATTTTTCTAAATCATAAAATCATACTATTTTATGCGTTGAATCAATAATGAGTCAAATTAAATTTACCACACTCATTATCTATCCTTTACTCCAAAATGAAGATGCAAAGTCGCCTATTCCTTCACCATCAAGATTGCCAGTCCTCCAAATTTTTATATTTCCAATGGAAACTGATATCCTTGTGTGTTTTTTAAATTTCACTTTCGCGTGACATTTACAGAACTATATATTGAAAAATAAAATTGCTCAAAATATAAATTATATAATGTTTGCTCACCTCTTTGTTTTCATCTTCCATAAATTCATCATTAGTATCTTTGATTTCCTTTCGGCCATTTCTATTTTTATTTATTTAATATTCTCTATTTTTATTTCTTTGAATTTTTTCTCATATTTTAAATCTACTCCAAGCTCTTGAATTTCTTCTCCTTGATTCATGTCTTCATCTCCTCGATTCACGTTTTACTCATTTCCATCTCCTTTTCCTTTGTACTTTTCATCATTTACGTCATTTTCGTTTACTTTATTATCTTCTTCTTCATATTCATCTTCTATTTGTTTTTCATTCTCTTTCACTCTCTCCTGTTTTTTTATTTCTTTTTCCACCATTTTAATTTTTGACTAACTTGGTAGCCATCTTTTTTACTTCATTGGTTTTTGTATGCTCTTCAACTTCTATCCTTTTGATTTTCTCTTTGGTTACTTCTTCAATCCTTGGTAGCTCTTTGTCTTTCATTTCCTCAATTTCCTCTTCCATTACTTCTTTGTTCTTTGGCAACTTTTCTGCAACTTTCTCCTCCATATCATTCTTCATTTTCTCTTCCTTTGCATCATTCTCTCTCAACTGATTGTTTTTTCTTTTCGTCCCTCTCATCAGGTAACATATTTTCTTCATCGTATTGCATTTCGTTCTTGTTAGCTCTCATATCCAAGTATTATGACTTTTCATCTTTAATTTCAATTAAGAGTGCCCATAAAAGTGTAGAATCATTTTTTCTTCTTTAATGAAGTTGGATCTTGGTCTTTCTATTTGTCTAATGTTTCCTTCTCTTACTCGATCTCTTGAGTATATGTGTTTTGTAGTCACTTCTTCTGTAACTTTAACCACAACCTTTCACCATTTGGCTCTGACTTCTTCCATATTTAAATGCCTCATTTTCCCACAAGGAGAGTTTTCTATTAAGAAGTTACACTAATGGCTCTTCTTTAACTGATTTCTTTAATTTTTCTTTATGGGGTTGAAGTAAATCCATGAGTTGATCAGCAGTCATGGATTACAGAACTTTAGATTTTTCAATTGTTACAATCATGTAATCAAATTTTGAATCTAAAGATCACAGAATTTTCTCAACAATTCTAGAATCTTTCAATTTTTATCCATATCCTTTCATTTGATTTATAATTGATAAAACTCAAGAAAAATAATCATTGACTGATTCCGATAATTTTATATATAAGGATTCAATCTCAACTCGCAAGTTTGTAGTCTAATTTTCTTCACTTAGTTAATTCCTTTAATAGCATTATCCAATCTCCTCATGTTTCCTTTCTAATTGTGCATTAGCTATCTTCCCAAACATAGCTTCATCCAAACCTTGATAAATGAGCATAAGATCCTTCTAATCATTCTTCTTCAAATTCTTCAAATTATACATTTAAGTTTGAGATTAAGTGGTAATATCGATGGGTTCTTCATACCCATTTTCTAAAATATCTCATATATCTTACGATTCAAGCAATGCGTTCATATGTATGCTCCAATTATTATAATACTCCTTCTTTAGTAAAAACTCTTGAAAATGAGTCGTTACATTTGCCATTTATCTTTGGTTAGCAATTTTTCTCTAATACCAATGTTAGAAACTTCAAAAGAAGAAGTAAATGTAATTCGCAAGTGGAGATTGGGAGATGAATATTTTGTAAAGGAGGAAATGAAGAGTTATTGCAATTCTTTCTTTTTACATTGTTTGCTTATTTTCTTAGCTTGAATTTGCTTACATCCAAATGAGAAATTTCTCCCCTATTTATAGCAACACATCTCCTGAAGGAATGGTAGAGATGTATTATATCCAATGGCTAATAATCATTCTCTAGATTTTTTTTATTACTACCATTGACTCTGTAGACATTTCTAGAATAGATAACGCTGGAGAATCTTCAATATAGCATATATCTACATTCTTCCGTAGGCTAAATTTTAGTCACTTATAAATCAATTTCGTAAATGTCAGAATTCTAATTTTCTAAAAGAATTAATGCTTCCTAAAACTAAGTTTATTTCCAACACTTACAACATATTTTTGCATTCATCAAACTTCTTGATGTAGAACAAGATTACTTACTGTTACAAAGTTACGTAAATAATATCATCCTCCTTTAAATTTTGGTAAACCTCTCATCCTTAAGAATTTAGAGAAGGGAAGGTTAAGACTGAAAATAAAGACATCTTCTCTTTTATAGGAAAAAAGCGTATTATTCTTAATTATTAAGATAACCTAGGATATTCACTTCTTTTGTTCTAGCAATTATAATAGACTAGTGTGTAACCCGTGCATTGCACGCCGTAATATTGTAAAATATAATATTTATATTTTTAGTGTTAAAATTGAAACTTATCACGCAGTATACGATAAATTCAGTGAAATAAATGAACTACAAATTAAAGATGTAATTATTGTTTATGTATATCTTTATACCTGTGTAAAAAAAGAATTTTTATCATTTTTTGTTAGTATGAATACGATAATGTGAATGTTAAAACCGACATGTTTTAATGAATTTAAATGAATTAACAAATAATATTTAACCGAATTCTTCTAAATATGCTAAATTTAAAATTAAGCAATTAGCTTAAATATATTGACTTAAAGATAATAGTAGGAAAGAATCGAGAAGAATTTTAAAAAATAGTAGAAATCTTAATGAAGGGTTATTTCAAGTTAAAAACAATTTTTTGTCGTAGTGTATCATAAATTTTTGAGATAAATGTTTATAATTAATTCACAAATTAACTCTAACATTGGTGCTTATGTGCATAAATTAATGTTTGTGATACATACATACATATATACATACATACATATATATATATATATATATAGTAGAATGGAAAAATAGTTTTACCATTTATTATATATATATTAATATATATATATATATATATATATATTGATATATTGTAATGACATGAAAATTTTAATGGTTTTATTAACGTAATTAACTGAGTTTTATTGAAATTTTAAATAATTAAATTTGGAAATGAAAGTTTGTTATTTGGAATGCGACTATTCTAACATAGCAACTAGTAAATTTTTATTGGAAAATGTGTAAGTAAATTCTATTGTGTAGTTTTCAGTTTAAAATCAGTTAATTTGATGAAAATAAAATATTATTGAAACCCAAATATTTTTATATATTAAAAATGTTTATCATTTTTTGAGTAACACATAATATTTCGTTTCACCGAATTTGGGCTGCTCTAGTCCTGTTTATCTTATTTTCAGCGAATTAGCAGTAGTTTGACCTCGAAATATCGACTTTTGATTGGATGATCGTATCACTCATATCTATGTACCATTCTGTTCGTTTAGTCATGCTGATTTTCGAAGTATATTCATTTGTGCATTTTGGTGCCCAGTACACGACAAAAACTGCGAAACGGTTAACTGTATCGGTACCAATTTTTGGATTCTTTTTGGTTTCCTTTGTCCTTTGGATTATTTCACCGTGTAAATCCAATAGCCATTAACATTTAATTTCCTGAGATTCCAACACATGGGCTTTTGCTTTCCCCAATTTAAATTTATAGATTGTTAGTTCGTTCACTTTAAATTTTCATATGTTCGGTCTACTTCAAGTTATATACAAAAATATATGTATATATAAGACTGTTCATCTCCTTCTTTTCTGAGCCTACATGTTCTCCTCTATTTCCTTACCACCATCGGCCATTTTTCCTTCCTCCATTTTCTTTCTCCTCTCTCATTTGTTCTGTAGTTATAAAAAAAGGAAAGAAGGTAGTTTTAAAAGAGAAGGTGACAGCACACATTACTATAATTTATGATATGTATATATCACATCCATGTTTTGGCTTGCAACTGTTGTCCTCATCATTTTGATCGCCCATCCCCTGCTCGTTTTCTCCTCTCAAAACTCGGCCTCGCACGCAACATAGGCTACATCCCATTCTTTTCTCAGTCACCCGAAGCTTGCTAACCCACCACCACAACCTCTCTCTCCACCATCGACACAACTTTCTCGACCTAGGTCCAACCATTCCTCCCTACACCTCGAGCCATCACAGCCTCGATTCCTCCTCTTCATGTCAGTTATTCCACTTTCCTTTCCACCTAGCACCTGCGGCCACAAGCACGTTGCCTTCCACTCCCTTTTGCCGTGACCCAAAACCTTGCTTCTCTCTACCAATGCCCCTTCCCCTCCACGTGGCCAGACCTTCCTCACTGCCATCTTCCCGACAACGGCGCCTCCAACCAAACACCCACTGCTCCGAGTTTTCCCCACCCGTTCACTCCCTCCGACCATGCAATCATGGCAATCGTGAGACCCCTCTTCTATCTTATATATTTGTTATATATGTAAAGGTTACGTGTGTATATATATATGTTGCAACTTTAGCTATTTGTGTTCTATGCTCTTAAAATATATTGTTTAAAGCATATAAATTCTGTTTTTATATATATATATATATATATATATATATATATTTACATATAATCTGTATGTGTTATTATTCTGTTATATAATGCATATAACAATATATATAGTTTTATTAGCTTATATAGTATGATATATATATATATATATAATAAACTTCGAAATATCTTTGATTTTGGGCTTTATATGTATAATAGTTTATTGATAGTCTATATATGTCAGTATGTATAAAATTTATAAAGTTTTTCTATAGATCTCTTGTTACAATCAGTAGATATATATTATACGTTATAAAGGATGGTATATATTAAGGGGTATTGTACATATATACATATATACACAGAATTTCGAAATAAATATAGGTGGTTATGTGTTGGCTTTAAATATATTATATGAATAATATGAATATTTTTATTTAATACGTGCTTTAATTAAATGTTGGTTTTAAATGTATGCAAAGATTTATTTTGGTGCATAGGTTAAAAAGTTTATTATTAATTTTAAGAAAATAATAATGTATATATTTGCTTTCATCGATCTCTTGTCCATCTTAACTTACTTTCTTAATATCGAATTTGTTGCAACATTCCTAGCTTGTCGTTGTCTCGCTAGTTCATGTTCGTATTCACGTGCATGTCCGTATCATCTTCTTGCTTCTCTAACCTCGAAAGGTGAGCAATCATTAACGATTAACATTCTTATATTAAATTTGATTTCACTTGAAACGACAATTGAATTATGCTGTTAAATTTGAATTGTTAGTTATTTGATTATTAAATATGATATGCAATTATCTAAAATTGTTCACCTGTGATATATGACACCATATCCTGTTATATATGTTTTATTTAATTTGCCACTGATGATATATGCATGTCACTGTATGTTATATTTTGTCATATTTGTTCCCACTATGCAAGTTCCCTGTTAATTTAGAATTCCCTATGGGTTGAAATGATACATACCCGAATGATTTTATAGAATAGAGGAAAATTGTTATGGGTTGAAATGATAAACCTATCGATTTTCATTAATTTTAAATTTTGGGATTGCGGGTTAAAATGATATATACCCATAGATATTTAAATTGCGGATTGAAATGATAAATATCCATATCACTTGACCATAGAATAGAAAATTATATACGGACATCGTTGGTCTATATTTTGAAAATGATTTCAAAACTTTCGAAAGGAAATATATAAGTTTTAATAAATATTGATTTTTAAAATATAATACGTATAAATTTTAGATTTTTAAATTTTATGTTTTGGGAATTTTAAATTTATAAATTAGTTTTGAAATCATATATTTTAAGATTTTTCTTATAATTTTGTTTTCTTAAAAATAAATAAAATAAGATTTAATTTAATAAATTTAATTTAATTGATTTATAATATGTTTAAGTATTTATTTAAATTTATATTAATATTTTAAAAATAGATTTTTATAATTTTAATAAATAAAGGTTGGCAAAATAATGTAAAATTGACTTGAAATTTAATTGGCTAATTATTGAATTCAAATAAGGATTTATTTGAATTCATTGATTTTGTGATATCCCGAAATTTTGGGCAATACGTATTTAATAATTTCCATTTATAATTTATTTTGAAATATGTTATATTTATTTAAAAATCTAATTTAACCAAATATTATATATTCAAAACTAATAATTAATCTAATTTACCAAATGTTATTTTTTCAAAAACTCAATAATAATGATAATTTAATTTGAATGTTTATTGTTTTCAAAGGATAATAATATATATCTAATTAATAATAATTAATCTTTTTAAGTTAATAAAAATATTCTATTTATAATGTATATATGTATACATTGTAAAAAGGAATTGGTTCAATTTAAATTTAATAAAAATATTTTCAAATTATAATATATATATATATATATATATATATATATATATATATATATATATGTTTATATATTGTGATTTGGAGTTCTGTTTTAAAAATTCAAATAATTTCTGAAGTTAATATTTAAAATGTTCTATTTATAATGAATATGTATATTTGTATATATATAATTGTAATAGAAAAATATTGGATTAAACCTAAATAGAAAATGTGTTTTCAAATTTATAATATACATATGTATATATAGTGATTTGGAAGATTTTTGATTTGGTTTAATAAAAATGCTTTTCAAAAGAAGTTTAAAATCAATTTTTATTTATAAAACACTTAAAGGAAAATTTATTTTTATTAAAAGAATAATAGCTTGAAAATAGTACATTGTTATAAAAGTTTAAATTGTTTTCTTTTAAATTGATTTTTGAAAATAAATTTAGATTTTTATATATAATATCAATGTTAGTTATAGTAATTTATGTTTAAACTTTTAAAATAAAATTTAAATAAATGTTACTTTCTTTCTTTCTTTCTTTCTTCCTTTTAAACTTATCTTTACGAAATGGGGTTTTAAAATAATTATAAATTAAATCATGAAGTTATAAATACATTTCATAGTCATATATATATATATATATATATATATATATATATTAAACATGAATAGTAGGTTAATATTGTAATTAAGGTTTAATTCATTTATAAACAAGTAATTAATATAATAATCACATTTTAAAACACTTGGCAACATAAGAGATTATGAAAAATACACTTGTGTACAAAATAATAAAAGGGTTTGACATTTGTAAATACATGAATTTATTCATGTAACAAGTAGCAAGTCTTTGTTTTAAAAGAAATTTTGTTTTTTTTATTAAGGTTTAAAGGAAAGACCAGTTTTTGTTTATTTTTCTTCAGCTAAACCTTCTTTAATTTTTCTTCAACTAAAATAAAAAAAAGAAGAACTCAAATGCAAGATTCAAGCTGAAACCAGAAAAAAAAATCAAATCTGTAACCAAAAAAAAAGAAAATCTGAAGCGTTTCAAATTCAGATCCAAATTGCAACCTGAAATCATGGTTTCAAACTCAACTGGGATCAACATGCAAATTCAACAAGCAAGATCTCAGCAAAAAATTCAATGTTCCAACAGAAGTTAAAATGCAAAGAAAATTCAAAGTCCAGGAATCAAAATGCAGTAATACAAAGCTATTCTCTGCTTTTAAACTTTGGTGAGTAAATTTATTTGAAAAACATATTAAAACTGGATTGTATGATGAATGCCTGTTCAAGTAATTAAGCTTATATATATACATGGATGTGAATGTTATAGTAAACATAATATCAATGTTTGCATGCTTGATTTGAAGATTTAATATATGTTTATTTAGCTTTTTGAAATGCCTGTAGTTATGAAAGTTTTAAAACTCTGTTCTATTTCATGTTCCAGTTTATAAATAGAAAAAAATTATCTTCCAAGTTAAGCACTATCAATCATTGCTCATTGAAGGAAATCTCATCATAATGAGGTAAATTTGTGTTTAAAAATAAATCTTGAAATTTATATTGAACAATAAACTGTAAATTTTGGATTTACAGTGGAAAAATCAAAATTGGGTAAAAATCAAATTCAATAATTTAAACTTCTAATCATATGATCTGAATTGTTGTTTAAAATCATGAATTTTAAGATGAAGATTGCAATTTTTAAATTGGTATTCAGAGAGAAACTGGGAATTACTTGAATTTGTGTTTTTGATCATTTACTGATGATCAGTGTCGAAGGGGATGGTGAGATTCGGCATGGAGGTAGTCAGGGTGTCTGGTGATTCAGGAAAAATGCTGAAAGATTTTTATGGTGACAGTGGTGGCCGTGAAGGGGGTTAGTAGGGTTTAGTTGTTGTTTTCTGTTTAGGTCGGAATTGTCAGTAATTCATCGTCGTTGTTGATTTTGGGCGAATCGCATGAGGGGGAAAGGTTTGCGTGGATCGAGGCGCGTGCGTGGATGAAGTGGCTGGCACTCCGGTGATGGGGTTCATCGTTGACGGCGATCTTTTGGTTCGAGTTTCTTACCTAATTGAAGATGCTGTAGCCATATTTTGATGCAGTGGTGCTTTCGTCGATTTTGGGTGACGAGGGGGTCGTCGAAGTCGTTGTGGACTTGTGGGGGCATGCAGGCGATAGTCGCCGTTGACCGACTCCGGTGTGCACGTGCACGAGGCTGGAAATTGGTGCATCTGCTTTTGGGTTTGAGAAGACAGAGTTTGGCCGTGGGGTTTTTTGTTGTATTCCCGAAGCTTGTCTCGTGTTCGATCGAGAGTGACTCAAAGTTGTAGGAGGAATGGTCGTGTGAGTTCGGTCTTGAGTAATTGGGTTTCCAGGATTTTGTTCCTGTTTGATTTTAACTGCAAATTAAAATTTCTGAAAATTTAAAACAAACTCAGTTTTTAAACAAAGTTTTTAAATAGTGTAAATATGTTTGAAATGTTTTAATTTAAACTTTGTGTTTTAACAAGTTAAGTTAAATTTGTTTTCAAAATAGTTTTTTCTTTTTAAAGTTTAGTACTAACCAGATTTTTATACTTTATAAAATGAAGTTTCAAAATTTGAAAGAAAATCGATGTTTAAACAAAGTGTTTTAAATTAGTTGTATAAAGAATGAATATTTGACTTTAAAAGTATTTTAGTTTTAAAGTTTGGATTTTTTTTTTAAAAAATGTAAACTTTTGTTTAAAATAGTTTGTTTAAATTTTGTTTTGTTAATGATATAATAATGTTTTCAAATAAAAAAATGTATTTGAAGTAATTTAAATGCGATTAAAGTAAGGTATTTAATAATGATAAATTAAAAGATGATGTTCTTGTGTAAACCAATTACAAGTTTTTGAATTTAAATATTTAATTTCAAAATGATTGATAAAGGTTAATGGAATGTATGGTTTATCTTAATCAAGTTTAATTATAAGGTAATTAAAGTAAATGACTCAGTCAACATAAATAATTAATGTGAGTAATTAAATTAAGGTAAATTAGTTTGTGTAATTAATCAAGTGTAATTAATTACTTAATTAAAAATTAATTAATCAAGTTTAATTAATTAAGAAATAATTAGTTAATAATTAATTAAGAAATAATTAGTTAATAAGTAATTAAGAAGTTAATTACTTAATCATTTTGAAGAATTATTTAAACATAATTACTTAATGAAGTAATTAAAGCAATTAATTACTTAGTGTAATTAATTAAGTTTGGTGGTTAATCTTAGTTAATTAATTAAGTTTAATTAATTTAAAAAATTACTTAATGATGGTATTAAGTATAATTATTTAATGTAATTAAAGAGGTGAAATTACTTAGTCAAGTAATTAATTAATAATTACTGAATGTAATTAATTAAGAAAATTACTTGATGGATAGTAATTAAAGAGGTATAATTACTTAGGGAAGTAATTAAGTGATAATTACTCTGTGTAATTTAAGGATTGATTAATGAAATTAATCAAGGTGTTGGTTTAATTAGTAAAGTAATTAAGGAAGTTAGTTACTGATTGTGACTAATCAGGTTTAATTAATAATTGTGATTAAGATTATAGTTAATTATTAAATGTAATTATGAGAACAATTGATTAATAAAGTAATTAGAGGGTCGTTAATAAATGTAATTAATGAATAATTAATTGTTTAATTAATTAATAAATGTGATTAATTATGAGATAATTAATCAATGAAGTAAGAAGAGAAGCAATAATTAATTAATGTAATTAATTAAGGATTTATGTAATTAATTATTGTTAATTAATTAATTAGAAATTAATTAAGATTAATTAACGATTAAAGATAAATTAATCTGTGTAATTAATTTAAAGGCTAATTACATAGTGTAATTAGAGCATAATTAATCTAGGTGATTAATTAAGAATATGATTAAAAGATAACTAATCTGTAACTGAAGATTTATTAATTGGATTATGATGATGATTAAAGAATGATTAATTAATTAATTGTAATTAATTAATGATTGTTTAAAAAGGATTAGTTGTTTAATTCTTAAGTAATTAATTTAATTTAAGATGATTAAATTAATTATAATGGAATTAATGATGCCTGTTTGTGTATGATTGTTTGTGGAATATTTGGATTGGTTGATATCTATTGGATGATATGTGATGATATTTTGTGATATGATTTTGATATATCAATGATAAATGTGTGATATTTATCTATGAATGATGCTGTGTGAATTCAATGTTTAAATTGAATTAATTTGTTAAACTTAAATCACTTGGACATTAAGATGGCGTTTGGATTCGATGAGACCGGGATCGGGTTTCCAAATTTGGATTTCCGAAAACCACGGTGAAGAGTGAAGACTCGAAGTGTAAGAACTATTAGTCGGTATAACTCTGAGGGTGATTCCGAGATGAGTTTGATGGAAATAGTACTTACAGGTTCGAGATGATGATTCAGAGTGCAAGGGCTATGGTCGTTAACTCTGAGGGTGATTCCAAAACGAGTGTAACGAGATAGTGCCTTCGGTTTTGTTCGAACCCGGAACGTACTTGTATGGATTGAATGCTTTCAGAACATCGTTGGGTGGATGATGAGCATTCTAAGATAGATATGTCCTATAAAGGTAATCGCAGCCTCAAGCCTCATCAACCGAGAATGGCTAAAACAGGGGAGGTGTAGCAAGGCTAAGTGGGTCATGCCCAAGTAGGACAAGATTTACCCCTGTCTAGAGGTCCCTTTTTATTTCGCCTGTGTGGGCGGTTGATCATGAAAACTGCCGGGGTGGTCTTGTTCGAGACTATCCACTAAGGGATGGTTCCGGTCTTGTGTTGCAGAGGAGCGGGCGTACTCCTTGGTACGGTGATCTAGGCCACGTACTGTGACGGGCGGTACCCCAGTAGCTCTGCCATTGAATGGAATCCAAAATCCAATAAGTGTCTGTACGGTTTTGATTGTGCCCAACTATGTTGGAACGTAAGATGTAAGCATTCCAGCTATTTCTGTATTTTATTTTGAAAACCCTAGACCCTATTATAATATCACTGGATTTCCTATCAAATGTTTTGGTTAGCATAAGGTAAAAACTTACCCATGTTTATTTATGGGGAGTCTTACGTGATACCTTTGTTTTCAAAGAATTTTCAAAGTTAAGCAACTTTTAACCGTTTACTCACACCAGACCCCTGTCTGACCCGAGTGTTTATTTTCTGTTTTATTAAACTCTTGGGTACTCATATTATGTATGAGCAGTCGAGGGATTCAGGTTTGCTTTGACGAGTCCTGGAGGAGATATGGAGCAGGTGGCTTCAGTGTGTAAATATATATATATATATATATATATATATAGTGGTTCCGCTGTGTTTGAGTTGTATCTGTTTCCTGTTATGTACTTGAGTTGTAATATCTAGACAGGTGTTATAACTATCTAGTTTGTGTAGTTTGTTTTGTATTAGTTGTATAACTCTGATGTATATGATACTATGTAATATTTTATTTGATTAATATAATTTATTCATTCCGTTGTGAGATTCTGATGTTGTTTGGTTCTTTCTTTTCTATCCCTTTCTTTCTTCTTAATGATGCGTCTTTCCGTGTTATGAAAGGCGGGTCGTTACATATTTTGAGATTCTTGAAAAATATGATTTATAACTTCATTTGATAAAAAATGGTTAAAGGAATATTCTCAAATTTTAAATAAAATTGAGATTGGATATTTAATACTGATTTAAATTCAAGAAGCCGAATTTTGATAAATTGTTATCAAAATGATTAAGTGAATACTTTACAATCTGAATAAAAAATTAAAGTTAAATGTTAAAATATAATTGAAATTTATATTGTAAATATTTGCATATTTAAACTTGAATCTTGGAACTTTAAATTGAAATGGTTAAACTGGAATTGATTTAAATTGAATTTTTGGAATTTAAGATAGTATGAATCAATTTGTGGAATTAGAGGAAACAATTCTAATTTGGAAACTATTTTAGCATAATCTTGTTAAATAAATATAAACTATATTTAATTTATAAACTATTTTAATTTATAACTATTTTATACACTATTTTCAATATCTAAACTGTTTAAGTTGGAACTGTTATGATTTTAAAAGTGTTATGATTTCAAAAATGTTGTGATTTTAAAAATGTTATGATTTTAAAAGTGTTATGATTTCAAAAGTGTTACGATTTCTAAAATGTTATGATTTCGAAAGTGTTATAATTTTAAAGTATTACGATTCTAGAAATGAATATTATATAAAGTGAATAATGATATCAAATTGATATGGTCTTCGAAATGAATATGATATTTTGATATGAAGTATGAACTAGTGGAAATGAAATGACCACGATGTGAAATAAGCGTTTGGTTGTTAAAGAGTCCGGGATCGGATATTTTTATACTCTACGCCAATACCGAAAACCACTTTAACAACTGTGTACGTGGTGGAGATTGCATAATGAAGTAGGATGGTTTGGTAACGATTTTATATGAGGTACTAGCGCAGCCCTGACTCCCGTGAGGAAGATTGATGTGGCTAAAACAGGAGCCACGCCTGGCCAAGTGAGGTCATTTCTCCTATCGGACACATTTCTTCGATACTATTCTATTACTTTGTGATTCGATTGGGCGCACCTTTGATTTTAGAAGTGTGCATGAGGTGGGCGGTAGTAGCTGCTATGTGTTACCACCAGTCCTGATACGCAAACGGTATGTCTACCCTGACATTTCCTCACGTGCCTTGTCGCATACCTTATCGCGCCTTCTATGAGTTTGTTTTGTAGCATACTTATGTGGTGTCTTCTGGGTAAACCTCCAGTTTACGGAGGAGCTTACAACATTGTATAGACTACGGGCATATATAAAATGTGTTAAGGGGGATATGGGTAACGTCTTAACGCTATTTTAATAGTTTACTTTACTTTAGACACATTATAATAGCGTATATTACTGCATAGTAGATAGTTCCACGGATCCTTAGAGGATGTAAATCCCAAGCAACCTTTAAGTTACTTATTTCTGTTGACAGTTCACTTCAGTTGAATTTACTGATATAAGAATGTTAATCCTGACTCGAGTGTTTTGTTGTTTATGCTTGGGTCAGACTGAGTGTTACAGCATTTGAGACTCACCTTGGAGATTGGAGCTTTGTTTGAAAATCTATCTATCCAGCTTTCAGTTATTTCATTTTATTCCAGTCATTTATGTTCAGACTCGTCAGTTGCTTATGTATTAGAGATTCATTTGTATTTGAGATTATGTTGTATTATGTTTTAGACTTTGATGTGTATAGTAGCTTCATGAACTGCTATTTATCTATTCCGCTGCTCATTATGATATTACTCTGTGTCTGTGATTCCGTGATTGATTTATTTACTGTATATACCGAGTTTTGCCAAATATAAGTTAACAATATGATATTTTGAGCAATTCAAGTTCGATAGTGCGGATGCGAATGGTTCGAAATATCAGGTCGTTACATATTTTTTTTAGGATTTATTAGAATAATAGACTACCACTTACTAAGATTATTTAAATAGTTTAAATTTGAAATTTCATAAGTAATTTAAATACATGGATTTAAATATAAAATATTAGAAAAATATTAAAGGGGTTGTAAATACTTCTAGAAATGTTAAAATGTAGGCATTTGAATTTGAAAACAACACTATTTAATGCACAATAAATTAATAGAGATATGCAAATACTAAATTAAGTATTTTAATATTGATGAATATTGTTTACATTATATGATTTATATATCTTTATATTTGGATGAAGAAATAATAATTTTACCACTTTTTTTAGCAAGGCTAAGCGGGGTTAACTAAGCTCTTACCAATTTATTGCAAACACAATAAAAATGAATTAGTAAGCAGCCAAGTGGTTAACTCCATACATCTATAATTCTAATATCATAATTATATGAAGTGCACACTATGCCATTTTTTATTGCCTACAAAATTTCATTCCAAAGCTGAATCTCATTCTTGCTTCTACCATTGAATATACGATCATTCCTTTGTGACCAAATTACTCTGATGAAATTTTTAAGTATCAGCAGTGGAATTATGCTTTCGTCCTTCCTCCATCTTGTTGCTTTATAATTCAAACTCCACTCCATTGAACTATCTCTGCAAATGTTTGTCCTACCTGCTTTCAACATTAAGCCTGCTTTCAACATTAAGCGATTCCACAGTTGATAGATAAATTTACAATCGAAAAACAAATAAAGGTTGCTTTCCAAATCATCACTACAGAAAACACAGAAATCATCAACTGGAAATCCTAGCCTAACAAGTCTTGCCTTAGTATTGAGTGCATCTCTCATAACTTTCCACATTAAAAAATTGTCATTCTCCTTGCAGTATGCATTCCACACTCTTTTGTTGCAAGCAAAGGGTTGTAATACATTATGGCCAGCAATATACTTGTACACAACTACCGGCGAATGCACCACTTCTTCGTTTGACCAAACAATAGTTTCATACGGTGGACCAGGGTATGGTCATCTCTGAAGCTCATTCCAAAGTGATCGAATTGTCTGGTTACTTGAATAAGGCATAATGATGTTGCCTTCATTAATATATTCAATTGCTTTAACATCAGAGGGAATTCCAGTTTGTATCTTGTGATTCTATGACATAATATTACTCAGAATAAGACCTTGCTTGACCCAAGGGTCACTCCAGAATTATATATATATATATGTATATATATATATATATTGAAACCATCATATTTAGGATTTATTAGATGAATTAACAAATATTTGTTAATTGAATTTGTTCAAATAGTTTAAATTCGCATACTAAAAAAATGTCGATCTAAATATACGATGTTATATGATATTGATGAGGGTTTTTAAACAATTGTAGAGATTTCAAATTTTCAAAATGTAGGTACTTAATGTTAAAAGTTTTATTATGCATTAATATATTGATATAAACGAATTATAAATTAAATTCCTAATTATTACCTATATATAATTATGTTGCGATTGATGTATTTATATATCTAGATGAATTTTATACTATTTTTGTTAATATAAATATGGTATAAATGTTGGAAATTTCATATTCTTATGATTTATTAGACAAATAACCGAATAATAGTTTAGCAAATATATTTTTATAGTTTTAAGATTACGTGGTTAATTCTAATTTATGAAATTAAATGTAAAATATCAGGACGGAACAAAGGAGTTCAGTAAAAGCTTATAATTTTTTTAAATGAAGATATTTGAAGTTAATAAAACATAATATTGTAATTCATTATATGATTAATTTATTGAGAAAATCGAAGTATGAATTTGCTATTATTGATTAGCGAAAACAGCCTCTTATTTTCAAACATAATACATGAAAGCCCTTTGTGAAAAACATGTTTTAAATTAAAATACCAAAATTTATTTTAACATTTTTTTTTAGTTTTTGAAAATAAAATTTGAACTTATCACATTTTTCTATGACCAAAGATAAAAATAATATATTTTTTCCAATTTTTTTGCAAAAGCGTAAATATTTGATTTCTTGTTTTGCGATAGTGCATATTTGTAGTTTTTACTATAAATATTTGCAGTCTGGATGAAATTAAAAATATGGGTGTTTTATAAACATGTTTTTGAGAATGAACAATCGTGTATTTTAAAACTCAAGGAGCATGTATTACAAAAGTTCTATATTGTTTATCTACATAGTGTATGCTATGTGACTTGTTTATTTTCCTTTAATGAAAAATGTAACTTTACCATTTTGTTAATAGAGTATGGTGTACATATTAAAATTTCATGTTTTCATAATTTAATAAATGAACTAACAAATATCATTTAATTGTATTTATCTAATTAGTATTAATTTTATATTGCATAGATAATTTAAATTTTTGGGCTGAAATGTAAAATATTAAGAGATAAGTGAGGAGCATTTTATAATAAATAATTATGGTAGTTTAATCTAGGTCATAGTTAAAGGTTGAAATTTACAATAAAATGCAAAATTAATTTGTTGAGATAAATGAATTACAAACTAAAATTTATTTTTATTGAGTTACGTGCTTAATCTGCTAGAATTGATCAAAAAATTAACTTTACAATTTTGGTTGGTACAATAGTGATATATGTGCTGAAATTGTCTATTTATTAAAGATATTAATTAAAAATAAATTTAATTATTTAAATTTCAAATTACTTAGTTAACCCAAATATATGGATATGAATAAAAATGCTAGGAGGCAATGGATAAATTATTTATAAATAATTGTACAAACTTTCTAAATGATGAGAGATTTAGTAAAATAAATGTAAATTATAGATTGTCCGATTTGAAAATGAAATATCAAGAGAGAATTAAGGAGGAAAGAGAAAACTCTCTTAGAATTAATAAGAGATGTAGAAATGTTTCTACTTTACAATTATTTAATAAACTAATGTGTAACTCGTGTGTTGCACAAGGAAATATTATAAAATATAATATTTATACTTTCAATTTGAATTAGAACTTTACTATGCAATATCAGCGAAACAAATAAACTATAAATTAAAATTAAAATTATTATTATTGTTATGTGTAATTTATGTTCCATAGCTTATATAACTTTATATTTGAGTAAAAAATAATTTTACCATTTTTTGTTAATATGAATATGGTATACATGTTGAAACTGACATATTTTAATGATTTTTTAGATGAATTATAAAATATTATTTAAACATAATTGGTTTAAATACGATAAATTTTCTTAGCTGAAGTTGTTTGAATATGATAAATTTAAAATTACAAAATTAGTTTAAATTTATGAACTTAAAGGTAAATAGAAGTAACAAATAGATAATGGTTTTGTAAAATAATTTACAACAATAACGTAGAGTTATTTGAAGTTAAAAATTGTTTGTAATAAAGTGCATAATTAGTTTTTAAGATAAATGCACTATAATTGATTTATAGATTAACTTTGCCATTACTGTTTATGAACATAATTTATATTATATAGATATATGGAAAAATTAATTTAACCGTTTTTGTTAATATGAATGCACACACACAAATGATACATATTTTTTTAGATTTAATAGAATAATAAACTGACTATTGAGTGAATTTGTTTAAATAGTTTAATTTGATATTTCTTAAGTAGTTTAAATATACTAAACTATACATAATATATTAGAAAATAATTGTAGAAATGTGAAATATAGGCGTTTATGGCTAAAAACTAGTATCTCAATGCAATATATGATAAATTTACTGAGATAAATGAATAAAAATCAAATTTGTCAATACTGCTTAGTGAATATTTTATACCATTCATATATTTTTATATTTTTATAAAAAATGACTTTATTGCTTTTGTTGTTATGAATATGGTATAAATATTGAAACCATCATATTTTATGATTTATTAGAAGAATTAATGAATATTTTTTTATTGAATTTATTCAAATAGTTTAAATTCAAGATTATATAATTACTTTAAGTATATTGACTTTAATGTACAATATTATGTTATGTTGAGAAGGATTTTGTAAATAACGGTAGAAATTTTATAACGTAGGTATTTGAAGTAAAAAAAGACTTTTACAGTGCAATGCACGGTAAACATATTGATATAAATGAATTATAAATTAATTTTTTTATTATTCAATATATAATTTATGCTATATGATTGATGTGCATACATATACATGAATTTTTTAACCATTTTTGTTAATACGAATATGGTATAAATATTTATTTTTATATTTTTTATGACTTATTAGATGAATTAACAAATAAATTTTTTCTGAATTTAATTGAATAGTTTTAAGATTATAGAATTAATTATAATATATGGATATAATATGGGAATTGAGGGAAGTTTTGTAAATGATCGTAGAAATCATAAAATGTAGGTATTTGAAGTAAGAATCAGAATTTTGTAAAAGGTTATATGACATTACTAAATTGTAAATTGAATTCATTACTAATTTTCTGTATATGCTTTATGTTTTCTGACTTATCCATCTTCAGAATTTTTTCATTTTTTCTAATATGAATATTGTGTACATATTGAAATTTTCGTAAATTTATTATTTAGTAAATAAATTTAGAAATATCACTTAATTGGATTTAGCTAATTATCTTAAATATAATATTGCATAATTAATTTAAATATATGGATTAAAATGTAAAATATTAGGAGAAAAGTGATTTGAGTTTTGTAAATAATTTTGATAATTTCAAATATAGGTATTTGAAGTTAAAATTATAATTTTACAATGCAATATATAATAAATTTACTAAGATATGAATTAAAAATTAAATTTGTTATTATTTTTTATGTTATTTATATATCTTTATTGTTGAATAAAAAATTAATTTACCATTTTGATTTGTTCAAAAATGATATACATATTAATTTTATTCAATATTCATAAGAAATATTAATAAATATTATTAAACTGAATTTATTTAAATAATTCAAATTTTGGATTATGTAATTAACCTAAATGTGTGGATCTGAAAATAAGATATTAGAAGGTAATTGGTGTATTTGTAAATAATTGTACAAACATCGAATTGACAAAAGCATCCAACTCCCTCATAGAAGGGCGAGGGTTCAATTTCTAGCATCCACGCTGAGTACTCCAAAAGGATTAGCTTAAATTGGAAATGTAGGTTGTGACAGACTAGCATGTGTTCCCTTTAGATATTACTGACGAAGTCGGGTTTATTGAGATTTCAAAAAACAAAATGATTGAAGAGTACTAGAAAAATAAGTGCCAAAATGATGAATTAAAAAGATATGGAAAACAATATCAAATGGGAATTAAGGATAAAGGGTAAAACTCCTATGATATATAAAAGAGTTATAAAATCTTGTGATAAATAATAAGGACCAGCTTGTGCTTCCTTATTGTTATTTAATAGATTCTAAAATTATAGAATTTCATGGTGGCTCTACTTCCTCAAATCCCAAGACTAGGAAACCATCCGAAATCTCTTAAAAACTCATAATCCTCGAAAGTTTTTGATATTTCCCTTAAAGTGGGCGATGTGGCTGGTGCTGCACTTGTTGCCGCAACTCATGCAAAAAAGCTCGGTAATAGTAAGGAAGATGCCAATCACCCAGCTTACCATTAAGAAGGACAAGATGGTTCATGATACTCTAGTCATACTAATTGTTGAGCCTACCTCAAACAAACTTGACATTAGTCATAACAACTATTAAGCTCTAAGATAGTTCATGATAATCTATCCAATTTTCTCTTGGATTTCCATATTATGAACTCTTAGGCCTAGAAATAATCAAGCATGCAATTTGATGTTAGTTCATTACATTTCTTACTTACTCTCTTTTCTTCTAGAATACTCTCTTATGTCCAACATAGTAAATAGTTTCATGATCAAATATTAACTTCCAACCGGGTCTTTGGATTGATAGTATCAACTGTATTATATATGATTCTTTGCATTATTTACAATGACTCTAGGAGCAATTAGATTACGCAACCTTAGAAAATTAGGAAGGAACCACCCTCCTCGTTTTATAAGGACACGGAAGAAAGGAATTTACTCTTAGCAAAGCTGGATACTGAATCCTAATATCAAACGATGGCACCTCAGTGGACGTTAATGCTTTTAAGAGAATCTTCTTACTTATCATTTAATTTATTTGGCTCTAACAGTAAGATATAATCGATTGAATTGGGTTCAATTCGTCCATCCCTATTTTACCTTTCCCCATGTCCCAAGTTCATCCCAGCCATTTATTTTTTATCAATTCATTATTAAGTAGTATGGTGAGATTCAATCAACAATTAGATCGTGTGATGTAGAGTTGGAATGGAACCGGGCAGATAAGGATACTGAACATGGAGACAGAGAAATTGAGTTGGCTTAAATTGAAGTTGAAATTCGCAGAAGAGAATACTTCCACTCTTTTTAAGGATCTTTATAATAAAAATAAAATACTATAAATGGGCAACAAGAGACTACCTTCTCGGATGGATCATAGGAATTTTCGAAGGGCATTAGAGAAGAATATTGAAGTTTTCCCCTATACTATCTACATCAACATTATCGATCATTTAAGCAACTTTCCTTCTAGAGTTAAGAGGCTAACGACATTGGTTTTAAGAAAAAGATAGAAAAAAATCATTGCCGAGGATAAGGAGATACATGATTCTATCTCAGAGGGTTCCTTCAAAGTTGATAGGTTTGTTAACTTTTATGATTTAAAAATAATTTGTGTAAAATTTAAAAATAATTTAATAAGAAAAGTAAATTTAATTAAACAAGAACTAAAAAAAATTCATGGACATTCAAATTTGGTTACAAAACATATCCATTGCATTTGTAGCGATTCTATAAGCGATTTTCATATTTGACATTTCAAAATTTGCATATCCCCCTTAACACATTTTATAGTGCCAATAGTCTATACAATACCGTAGTCCCTCCTGATCGGGAGGCCACTATAGGATACTCCATAGGTACGACACAAATCAAACTCATAGTAAAGCATGCTAGGGTAGGTGACATGTACAACTAGGCAATGCCAGGGTAGATATACCAATTGCACTTCTGGACCGGTGGTAACGCATAACCGCAACTACCGTCCACCTCAAGCCACACTCCCGAAAAGTCAAAGGTGCACCTAATCAATCACTAAGTAATAGAATGGTATCGAAGAGTGTGTCTGATCAGAGGAGCTACCTCTTTAGCCCGTCGATTACTCCTGTTTTAGCTACTTATGCCAACTCACGGGAGTCTGGTCCACGTATATACCTCATATAGGACGTCGCCATCATCCTACTTCATTCTGGAATCTCCACCACATACACAGTTGTTAAAGTGATTTTCGTAGTTGGAATAGAGTATGACAACTTCCAATCCTGGTGTCTTTAACAACCAAATGTTATGATTACACCGTGGTCATTTCAAAAATAGTTTGTACTTCAAAGACAAAATTTCATTGCCATTTCAGAAATAATATCAATACGATATCATTTCCATTTCAAACCAAATACGATATCATTTCCATTTCAAACCAAATACGATATCATTTCCATTTCAAATATATCCATCTCAAAAATCTTACCACTTTCAAAGTTATAACACTTTTGAAAACAAAACACTTGAAATTATAACACTTACGAAACATAATACTTTGAAATTCATAACTTTGAAAACATAACTTCCACTACTTAAATAGTTTAGATATTAAAATAGTATATATAATAAAATAGTTTATAAATAGTATATATAAAAGAGTTATAAGTTAAAATAGTTTAAAATAAAATAGTTAGTATATTAAAATTGTTTATATTAAAATAATTCATAAAGTAAAATATAAAATAGTTTTAAATTTAAAATTACTTTATAAAATAAAATAATTTCCTCAAACTTCACAAATTGAGTCAAATCAACTTGAATCCAAAAATTCAATTTAATCAAATCTCAATTCATAAATTTCAACTCAATTCAGTTCTCAAAAACCATTTCAATTTATATCGATTTCAAAACAGAGTTTTAGCCACAAAATAAACCATTTCAATTTCCATATATTTCAAAGTTTGAAATATTCCATAATTTCAAAACTAAATTTTGATAATTACATATATATCAAATTCAATTTACTATTACTTAGTTTTGAAATATTTACTTAATAAATCCAATATGATTTAAATAAAACTTTTAAACTTCAAATAACTGAATATTCCTTCAATTTATTAAACTCGATATATTCATTTAAATCATCTTAGACCAAAATCCAGTTATAAAAATCACATCCTTTAAAATCTCAATTTTAATAAATTTCAAATCAAACTTATTTGAGTATAATTCTTAAATAAATTTAATTTCAAATCAATTTCAAATTTATCTTCGAACCTTAAATTATTTAAATCGTTATAAACTCTATATAAAAATATAATTTTAAATAAATATTTAACCATGTTATATTTTAATATAAAATATCAAACTTTATTATTAAACTTATTCTATATTAAAACAAATTTATACATAGCCTAAAATCAGGAATTTAACTATATATAAAATAACATTTATATAATATCTAAAATAAATATTTTATAAAACCATATATTTCATTCCAAAACCATAGAAATCATTTCAAAATGTTTTATATATATATAGACCACCGCGCCTGTATATAATTTTCTATCCTATGGTAAAGTGATATAGATATTTATCATTTCAATCCATAATTTAAATATATACGGGTAAATATCATTTCAACCCGTACTCCCAAATACAATTCAAATGAAAATCGTTTGGGTTTATCATTTCAACCCATAACGATTTCCTCCTATTCTACAGATCGTTCGGGTATGTATCATTTCAACCCATAGTGAATTCTATACTAATAGAGAACTTGCAGAGTGATAACAGATATGATAATAATATAATAAGCATATATCATCAATATAAATAACATATAATGGTGTCAGATGTCATAGGTCAACAGATACATATAGCAGCATATATATAGCAATGTACAGCAGCATATTTCAATTGAAATCAAATTTAATAAATATAAGAACATTAATCGTGAGTGATTGCTCACCTTTCGAGGCTAGAGATGATTTGACAAATGGAATGAGCTACGAATCTAGGCATGAATTGCAAAGCAAAGTAGATTGGCACGAATTCAACAAACATGCTGATAATAAGGAATCAATAAAATGATTAAATCAGTTTTGGTATAAACTGAGAATACATACATTGTGATATATATATGTATACACACACACATATAAATATAGTATTTTAGTCTAAGAAAACTATTCAAATAATATAAAGGTTTCAAAATCATTGTTCTTATACTCAAGTTTCTAGGGTCAAAAGATATATAATTTATACTTAAAACCATTACCAAAACAAAATCCTCATATTGTATATATATATATATATATATATATATATATATATATATATATATAGACACACAACTCCTCTTATTAAAAATATATATCTCCAACAATCAACATTCAAATTATAGCTGACCTATATGTTAGGATATAGTATACATATTACAAAACAGGTTATATATGTAAGTAGGCTACAACGTATAAACAATGCATATAATTTAACTAATATTATACTTACATATTAAGCAAAACAAAATAACCCAGTATGAACATGTATATGCCCCCAACATATAAAACATACAGTTATTAACATATTATATATGTAAGTAATTTAAACAATATATATTATTATTATTATATACACTATAAATAGTATACCAGCCATATATATACATACAACCAGATTTACAGTCTCAATATTATATAAAATAAAACGTTTTCCCATATATATAAAATCAGTATATATAAATATAGTATCAGTAGACCCTTTAGATTACAACTTTACATATATTGGTTGTTATCAAATCAAACAAAATATTAAAATAAATTTGTAAGCATACTATATGATATAAGGTATCAAAGAAGGTTGTAAACAAATATAAGCTGATAAATATATGTATATAAACAGCATTCATATGCTTACAAACTAACATATATAACCAATGTACAAGATGACTGCAAACAATACTTACATATAAATACAACATAAAATAAACAAACTCGTACAAATCACATATACATACATACATATATATATATATATATATACACACACAAACTTATATACAATAAAATTTTGAGTAACCAAACGGGTTTTGTATACAACTCACATATGAAATATATATAACCGAACTCATCATACGCTTATTAATATATATACATACTGTAACCAAAATATATATATGATAGAACTTATAGTTTATACTTTCGTATAAAATAGACAGAACTTATACTCTTGCAACAAAAAAATACAGTACTTATATAATATAAAATAGCTTTTATATATAAACATACATATATAATAACAACAGATAAAAAAATTGCAGCGTACATATACCTGCAACGTGCTCGGCTGCGGCCAAGGAATGGAGACGGTGGCGCGCAGTTCGAGCGATGGCGGGATAGAGTTCTAGTCGGTGGCTAGCACGGAAAGGCCGAGCGGTGAAAGGAAGATGCATGAAAGCTCGGGATAGGTTCGGCCAGAGGTGGTGATTCGGGGCTTGCAGCATCGGTTAGCTGTGTTGTTGGCGAGGATAAGGTAGAGGACATGCGTGCTTCAGGCATAACAAGTTTGGCTGTTTATATGTTTTTAGTAAAGGGGGAAAGATGGTTTGAGGAGATGGGAGTGACGTGCAGGCTACAAGCTAAAATATACTTTATTTAATTGTAGTATATTATCTTCATAAGAACCAAAAATCAAAGAGGAGAAGAAAATAAAAGTGATGAATACAAGCAACCTATTTTGAACAGATGGAAGTGAAAAATTTATATGTTGAATTCAAGTAAATTAATGACTAGTGGATGATAGAATTATACGGGAGGCGGTTGAAAGGACAAAAGATACAAGAGTTCTAATACGGAACCGATACAGAATCGTTTTGCAGATTTCAATACACATCGGACTCCAAAATTGACAATTTTTATATACCGTAGAGATTAGCATGACGAGACGATCAAAATGGTATACAGAGATCGGTGGTACGATCATCCGATCAAAAGTCGATAATAGGTACGAAAGATGTTGCTAATTTGCCAGAAATAAGATAAACGGGGCAATACAGTCCAAATTTGGAGAAACGAAATATGATGTCTCGCTCAGAAGATGATTTACAAATTTATTATATAAAAATATTTAGGTTTGGAAATCAATTTATAATCATCAAATATTAACTGATTTAAATTAAAATAGAATTATAGAAGAAAATAAACTTCCATATTATCAAATGAAAATTTACCATTTGCTATGTTAAATTAGATGTATTCCAAATATCAAATCTTTATTTCCAAATTCAATTATTTATTCACAAAAATTCAGTTAAATACGTTATTAAAACCATTGAAATTTATGGGTTGTGTCTACAAAAATTGTAGTGTAGGTATATATTAGACAAGGACCTTTATGTAATAGGCTTTAGGAACTCACAAGTACTTGTAGTACACCCTATGTCATCTAGAGTAGAACTAAAGTTAATGGCACATGATCATCACATATTAAACTTGTGCTCATTTACTGGACTTTTGTCTGACCCGTCCTCCTTCTTCCCATCCCTACCACGGGATGACAGGTTAGCAGTTGATTGGATATAATGCATGGAAGAAGGAGCTTCACGTTAGAGTTCTTATATTCTAATTATCTATTATGTAGTTTCTTACTATACTAAAAGTCTGTAAAACAAATATTGTACTTTAATACAGTGCATATGACAAATAAAGTATTTTGGAGACTATTTTTGTAATGTCTATTTTACCGTACTTATGTTTTAATTCCTTCCGCCGTGAGATTTTAAAGTGTAGAATGTCTAACTTACCCTTATAATTCTGCCATATAATGTTTTAAAAACCCAACAGCTCATATTTCTTGACACGACGTGAGCACGGAAGTCATACTAGGCTTTGATCAGTGTGTTGGGAAATGTGGGTTGTTATTGTGTCGATGGCACGAGGTTTTATGAGCTAAAAAGTTCG
This sequence comes from Allium cepa, assembly GCA_030765085.1. Classification (NCBI taxonomy): domain Eukaryota; kingdom Viridiplantae; phylum Streptophyta; class Magnoliopsida; order Asparagales; family Amaryllidaceae; genus Allium; species Allium cepa. The sequence continues at coordinate 564,886,701 of CM060938.1, forward strand.
ACCTAATCTTATTTTATAAAACAAAATATTGGTCAAATTAGCCAAAGCGAAGCCTTTTATGTAATTCCAAAAATAACCCTATAGCATATTTATTATAAAATGTATATATTAAGAACAACTTTGTCATTTGAATCGTGCCATGTTCTGTAGTATCAAACCACCATCCCCAATTTCATTTAGCTCAAATTAAATTTCCTCAAGTTTCTAACTTTTCTTCCATTTGATTTCTTTATTTTCTTCTCAGTTTACCTACTTTGAAATCAAGTGTTGAAATATATTTAAATTTTGTGATAGTGACTCCAACTCGGTGGTAAAGAGGATTGCTTCTGTTATAAGGATCGAAGAAACGTAATTTGGTGAATCAAATGAATCACAACTATTAATTTTTTTCATAATTACATTTTTACAGTTTTAATTCTCAAGTTTGTAAATTGATTTTTCTACAATTTTTTTTTTCAAATTCATAGTAAACACCATTGTTTAGGATTGCATTCATCGCTAAAGGATAAGTGCACAGGTAAAAAAGAACTGTGTTTACTGTTTGGGGACCGATGCGCTTGGGAATTCAAAGATTTTTGAATATCTATTCATTATTTGGTGGTTTAAAATAACTTTAGTTTTTGATGATGTTGCATTATTTATTTAGGGATTAGAATAAGATGAGAGGGGATTTTGGTTGACGTTAATAAATTCTTTTGGCCAAAAATACTTTTTCTGATATGCAAATATGGATTTAACTTGGAATGTTTTTCATCTAAAAAATTGTTCTTTGCTATCATAATATTTTTCATACTTTGTTAAGGGCCTGGCCATATAATGTTGGAATTTGTATAATATAATTGTTGTTTCTTAAGACTAAATAATAAAATAGTTAAGGATAGTATCATATTTTTTTCCATTTATACTTATTTGTCATACAATAAAGAAGTTTACTTTATAAAATAAAGTTATTAAGACCACCCAATTATCATAATATACAAAGATTACTTCTGTAGATGTTATCCACTTAAATCATACAACACTTCCACTTTCATGCTTTGGAAATAGGATTATCTATCATACGGATAAGCATTGCGAACATGTGATTTCAGTCTTTAAAAATACAGTGTAAGGGGTACGTAGTCCTTTTGTATTCATAATTCTATTTCCTTATTTTTGCAAGCCCAAGGGTTTCATAGAAATGTTTGACATCAGATATGTATGAATTGCTAATAACATTGTCTACTTGGCAATGAAGGTGTAATTTTGTACTATAACATCCATCCTTGTATCAATTAACACTTCCAAAATTCAAAATATCAGCTTTATTAAGGTAATTATCATAATCAGGATTCATTTTGAATGATATTCTAAAACACATTTTTGGAAAATTAATAATTCTGAATATGGCATTATGATGATGTACATAACTACATAAATATGTGTTTTATTTTTGACCATTTAATACCTAGAGTCGCAAAATTATTTAAAATATGCTAAGAAAATTATTTTTGGGTATTTTTGGAGATTACTACCATTAGTGGATAATTGAAATATGCTAAGTTCCAAAGCCTATAATTACAAGATTTTATGTAAAGGAAATAATTGTATCTCTCTGTAATCTTCTTTTTAAGTATTAATAAAATTTCTTCTCCCCTTAGTGGATGTACGCTATCACATTGATAGTGGAACCACTTTAAAAAAAATTGATATGCTTCCTTTCATTTATGATTAATTGAGTAATGTCATCTTTTTCATGAATAAACCCAATAATTTTATTTGTTTGTTTCATTATTTCTATATTTGATTCTATTTGTTTCCACAATAGTGTTGTTAGGTAATATCAGCTTGGAAGGATAAACTCCAATAATCTGAAATCAGAGCATCTAGGTTGGTTTATAGAAGGTATAAGGAAGTATAGCGGAAGATGGGGCTACCTCTATTTTAATAAGACCTTATGTCAAAGGTTCTTCTATAGCATCTATATCTCAGTTGGCAATAGAAATGTGGAACAGAGATAAAGACTTCAAGAAGTGGGAATAGAGGATGAAAGCTATTCTAAAAAGGAATATGGTTCATCAGGTAGTTTTCTACATCAAGAAGTTACCAGTTGAAATTTTTTCCATGGAAAAGAAGGAGATGGAAGAATGGGCGTATACTTCTTTGCAGCTGGCGATGGGAGAAAATGTTATGCTGGAAATTAGCATGCAAACCACTACTAAAGGAATTTGGACCAACCTTGAGAATCCTATCTAAAGAAATCACTCACTAATCATTTTATTCTATTGAAGATGTTTTCCACCATGAAGAGGAGAGTGGGTGCTTCAGTGAAGCCACATCTTAGTTTCTTCGATGATCTTCTAATGAAGATTAAGACCGTGGACTTAAATATGGATGAAGAACAGGAGGTGATGCTTCTTTTGTGTTCCCTTCTGAAGCATTACATAGGTTTGGCTAATAGTCTGATTTATGGGAGAGACAATTTTACTTTAGATGATGTGAAGTCGGGTCTTCTATTTAAAGACTTAAGGGATCAGATGAAGGAGAAAAGTGAAGGAAGATGAGGAAGTAGTAGTGAATCTTAGGGGGTGTTCCAAGTCTAGGAAGCCCAAAAATGGTTGGAGAGGAAATTTTAGAAATGGAAAGTGCCACTATTGTAAGAAACTAGGCTATTGGAAAAGAGACTATCCGGATTTGAAGTAGAAGGCCGAGGATGGATCTTCATCGATTGACTATCCGGATTTGAAGTAGAAGGCCGAGGATGGATCTTCATCGATTGTGGTAGAGAAGATTGTATCTGATGATGTATTGACTACAACGGTATCTGATAATCAAGCCATTGGATGCTCGACTCAGTGGCATCATTCCATATGATGGCAAAAGTGGATTATTTCAGCTCTATTGCTGGCAAAGGAAGTGCATGGGACATGATGTTAGTTGTAGAGCCATAAGAGATAGCATAGTTCGGATTAGAATGTTTGGTGGATTGATATGCACTTTAGTAGGTGTCTGTTATATTCTCGGTCTTTGAAAGCCATTGATTTCTTTAGGGCAATTGGCATCCATGGGATGCAAGGTGACTTTGGAGAAGGATGGTTTAAAGGTTTCTAGAGGTGCACTTGTTTTGATGAAGGAAGATGTGTTTCGAAATCTGTATTTGCTGAAGGAAACCACGACCCTTGGAGAGTCTTGTGTTGGAGTGGATAGTTCTCATGTTTTGGATGCCACTAGACTTTGGCAACTAAAATTGGACCATATTTCAGAATAGGGTTTAGAGTCGCTTTGTAGTTGAAAGATGGTCAAAGAGGAAGCCGAGCCATAGGTTGCAAGTGGGTACTCAAGGTGAAGGATAATGGGAGATACAAGGCAAGATTAGTTACTAAAGGGTTTTCACAGAGGAAGAGAGTGGAGTACGATGAGATATTTTCTTTTGTATTAAGGCATACCTCCATCCGCATTTTTCTAGTCATTGTTGCTACTCATGACTTGGAGTTGGAGAAACTTGACGTGAAGACTGCTTTTTTACATAATGACTTGGAGGATACCATTTACAAGAAGCAACCAGAAGGATTTGTTGTAAGTGCGAAATAGAAATGTGTTTGCAAGTTGAAGAAGTTACCTTATGGACTTTAGCAGTCACCTAGACAAAGGTACAAAAGATTTGACTCTTTTACGCTTTCACTTGGTTTTGATTGTAGTATCAAAGATGCTTGTGTGTACTTCAAGAACTTAAAGAGCGGTAGTTGCATGTATTTATTCTTGTATGTGAATGACATTTTGTTGCTTCCAAGGTAAAGCTAAAATTGATAGTTTTAAGATGAAGCTAAAGACATAATTTGAGATGAAAGACCTTGGGGAAGTAAGGAAGATTTTGGATATGGATATCCAAAGAGATAAAAGTTAGGACTTTTGAGACTCACACAAAGCAGTATGTCAAAAGGTGGAAAGTTTTGCATGGAAGGAGAAAAGACAATTTTAAACCCATGCCTTTGCATATGTAGCTTTCTAATAAAGGCTCTCGAATCTCAAAGAAGGACAAAGCTTACATGGAGATGGTGCCCTATGAGAGTGTAGTTGTTAGTTTGATATATGATATGGTTTGCATTAGGATTAACATTGCACGGACTATTGGATTGGTTAGTACATATATGGTAAATCAAGGAAAGATGCATCAGTATGCATTAAAGTATATTTCAAGATATCTTAGAAGAACTTTAGACTATGGGCTTATTTTTTGCGGCAGAGATAGGGATTTCAGCTTGGTGGGAATTTATGATTCTGACTACTCCGATGATATAGAACAAAGTAAGCCTACCCCATGTTGTTCACACTTGGATGGATAGCTATTAGTTGGAGATCGAGGTTGCAGGCCATTGTTACTTTGTCTACCACAGAGGCAAAGCTTATAGCTGCTGCTGAAGCAGCTAAGGAGGAACTATTTTAAAGATAGTTAATGTGTGATTTAGGCTTCATGTATGATGGAGTAGAAGTGAATTGTGATAGTCAAAGTATAATTCACTTAACTAAAAATCTGTCTTTCAGCTCAAGGATGAAGCACATAGAGGTAGGAGAATTCTTTCTTGTCTCAATGAATAAAGAGATGCTAATTCGTCTATGGAAATTTCACACAGAAGAGAATGCAGCAGCCATATTCACCAATTCCTTACTTGTTGCAAGATTAAACATTTCTCGAACTTGATTCGCTTATCAAGGTACTAGGTGCCATATAGTAGCATATTGGGAGATGGAGACGTTTGTTTCCACTAAGAAGATTGATAGGTCCTACACGAAAAGGGTATGTTTAAACACTTTGCTGGCGGGCAGTGGCGTTGCTAGAGTACGTCAAAAAGTGTAATGGGTGATGCACTGCCAAAGCTCATTAGGGAAGTATCCATTGTGCTCGAGACTGCTCATAGTATGAAGGTGTAGATGGATTTGGATGACATTGTTTAAAAATATATATTGTATCAAGGTGGAGTGTTAAAAAAAAAGTGATACAATATTGGATTTTGATATTTTGTTTAGTTCTGCACAGCGGGATAAGTTCAATCTCAAGTTCCAAAGTCTATATTTAAAGGAATCTATGTAATGGAAATAATTTTATCTCTCTATAATCTTCTTTCTAAGTATTAATAAAATTTCTTAACCCCTTAGTAGATGTACACTATCACATTGATAGTGGAAAAACTTTAAAAAAATTGATGCGCTTCCTTTCATTTATTATTAATTAGGTAATGTCATCTTGGTCATGAATAAACCCCAATAATTTTATTTGTTTGTTTCTCTATTTCTATATATAATTCTATTTGTTTTCGCATTAGTGTTGTTGGGTAATATCATCTTGGAAGGATAAACCCCAACAATAATTCCATCGAAAATCATCAAAGGCTAAAGTAGCATCTGTGTGGCAGTTACCAAAACAAAGCCCTCTTAACCCTCTCCAACAAAGTAGGCCTTTGCCATATGCTACATGGCTATGTCTTGGAGGTCATTAACATTAAAAGAGCCCAGTGTGGTAGAAGCTTGAGCTTGAGCTATTATCGTATCAGACCATGATGAGGCCAGAGGTAGCCCTGATAAGGATGAAAGAGGAGCTGGGGATTGCAAATGTAGAGGGTTGCTTATTTAATGGTTATAGAAAAGAAAATATTGGCTTCATTAACGGAGAAAGAAATGAAGAATGACCAAACCAAATGAGAGTAATATTTGATTTTTACCAACTAAAATATTATTCATGCCTTTTGTACCACATCATTAGTGAGTTTAATGATTAAAAGGTTTTTCATTAAAGTTAGAACCACCTTTTCTTTTTTCTTTTTTCTAACAACCAAGATGTTTTGTGCATCTTAACTTTATGTTAAACGATAAATTTTGTATAGTTACTAATTTCTAGAAGTTTAGAGGAAGTACAACATGAACACTTTAAAAAATAGCGTTCATAGCAAACAACAAAAGTGCAATCCAGTTTTGATGACGCAACAAACTCTTTACATAATTTTCTTTGCTAACGTCCATTGAACATGCCTCAGTACTGGTGATCTTAAAAACAAGATCCTTCACACATGCAATAATTAAAAATTAAAATGTCTCTTCCTACGCAAAGCACGTTATTACTCTACATACTAATAAAGGAAAGAGCAATTAGCTTCTGCTACAATTCCCTCCATGATTTCTATTGTAACTTTTCTTAGCCCAACCTTCCTATAATCTGTGATGTAGTTTCCTTCTATACTTTCCTACTTCGTTTCGCCTAAATATATTTTATAGTTTACTAGTTAATACATTTGCACTTCCATAAACTGACACATAATGAGGAAAAAGATCTAAGCGTTTTATGAAACGAGTTTAGTAAAATGGGAAAAAGCCATTTTAATACTTAATAGACAAAGTAATGTATTCAGGACATAGCTTAGTATTGGCAAGCTAGGGCTAATTCCTAGGTTGAAAGCTTAAAACTATCATAGAAAGTGAAATTCTGTTAGTAGGTCCTAACTAAAATTGTATTTAGAAAATATCCGAGTGAGATAGTGATTGCGAAAGCCCAATTTCATTTGTCAATAAAAGAGAATTAGAGATTAATATATCTGCTTTCATTGTCACCCTAGCTGAGCTTCAAGCCTAGCTCCGCCACTGAATCTACGTTAAGATTATGCTTACCAAAGTAGCTATAGTGGATGGACAAATTTCATATTAAGAAATACATGCTTACAAGAAAATTCTAGGAAAAAGGAAGAACTGTTTAACATTAGGAAATGAAAGATCAAGATGATTTATATGATATATTTATAAATTTACCATAGATTTCCTAACACATGCTTCATTTTTTAGGTAAACATTGTCATTTTTACTTAGAAATACTCAAGATATGTATGCCAAGGACTTTAAAGTTAACACTCATCTGGAGACACTTTTTATTCTTCTAAGTTTAAACATCCTACTCATCCACGAAACTTGTCACCTTCTAGCCAATATAAACATGTTAAATTAAAGTGGAGGCCAATGAGAACAATATTTCGTTGATTTGCAAATATTCTTTATGAATCTCATTTCATGTAAATCTTTAACGTTAGTGAAATATTTTTTCCCCGTATCTTTTTGCTGGTTTATTCTATTTAATAACTTTGGATTTCTATATTAGTCATTTTTGATACACAATATTGTGTTTAACAGCCCATCTTTCACCGTCCTTAGATTCTACGTCCAAATGATGCACAAATCCCAAAGACCTTAAAAATTGGATTGTTAGGGTAAAATAAACAAACGGTACACGAAACTCATAGTGAAAGAAATAAAATACGATATAACTTATAATATAAACATATGGAGTAACCAGAAATAACCATAGGTGTTATTACATAAATTCAAATAGTATTTCAGAATTCGTAGCTCTATATAACAAAAGCGTTGAATAATATATAATAAATAAGCAAATAGTTATGGATCTACGTGTTAGGATTTAATACTGTTTAAATCTAATTAATCATTAAATCATAGACCTGAATAGATAATTCATATGAATTTAACTAGGAAGAAACTATGGAAAATTAAATAAATTAGCAGAAGCCATACCTGATATCATGAATTGATTAAGGGAAAGACATGAATTCAAAAGAAAAGAGATGGATCTGATCTTCCAAATTATCAAAGTCCATGTACATCTGTATTTCTCTTTAAAAGATGGTTAGGAGAAAAACAAAACTCATATAATTTGAAGACAATAACCCCATATATATAGTAGTATGATACTTTCAATTTGACCCTTCAACAAATTGAAAAATCACTCGGATCTCTACGCATTATATCCATGAGAGTTACATCTTTATACATTAAATATTTTATTACCTTATTTGATTACTTTAATTAGGTTTTATACCAAAATAGCATAACACATTTTATTTTACATATATGGCTCACGTGTTGAAATTTTCCAACAATCTCGTCCTAGGTCACATATGTAATAATCTTGTAAATGTTTTGAACTTTATGAACTGTAAAATATTTTATTTATAACATAAGGTATATCAAAAACGATGTCTTCCGTTAACTCCATTAATTGTGTTGATAAAGGATCAAAGCGGCATTCGTTGCCTTTATTATAGCTAAGCCCATCAATGGTCACATATACCAATATAATCAAATAACATAAATGAATCATGGATGCATGGAATTGTGGGCTATGGAATAATGGATCTTAAGGCTAATTTAACAGTAAAGGGGGGTAAATAATGTTTTCAAACTTATGCAAATATTTTTTAAAGTTCATTCAAGATTAATACTAAATCACATATTAAGAACATAGATTTATACTAATAATCAGCCATAGATGTAATTATAGATAAATATAAAAGCACTAAAGTTGAGTAAGAGAGAAGATACTGGGAATTTTATACTGGTTCGGATTAATCTATCCTACTTCCAATCCTGTACAGTTGCTTGTACATGTTTCTTTTCAATTGCCAATCTTTAAACTAGGTAGAAGGCAAATCAGAATAAACTGTCGATTTCAAGGCTTTGAGGCACACCCTTCTGTATCATGAGTTAGGGGAAAAATCTCTTAATTTGATCGGGCAACAAGATCACCCACTAGATTTACCAGGCTACATTTTCAAACTACAGTACATATTCTAATGTTCAAGCTTATTACCATAAAATAATTCATAGGGAGTTTTCATGGTAAATGGTCTTATTAAAATTATATTTAAATTATAATATGCTGTAACAATTACTTTAGCCTAAATTTTTTTTGGTAAATTGCTGTCATTTAGCATAGTCCTAGCACATTCTTGTATAGTTCTAATATTACTTTCAAATGCACCATTTTGTTGGGGCATTCTTAGAAACGAAAAGTCACGTGTAATTCCTTTCTTATTACAAAAGTTTTCAAAATTTTCATTTTTGAACTCTCCTCCATGATCACTTCTCATCATTTTAATTTTAGTTGACTTTTGATTTTGAATTCTTTTAGTAAAAATTTTAAACATGTCAGAAGCTTCACTTTTAAGTTTTAAGGAAATTATCCATGTGTAACTAGAGAAATCATCCACAATTACAAACCCATATCTACTATGATTTACATATTGTATTTGTGACGGTCCAAAAAGGTCTAAATGAAGAAGTTCAAGGGGTTGAGAAGTAGAAATCATATCTTATGATTTAAAAGAACTTTGAAGATGTTTTCCTAGTTGGCAGGCATCACATAAGTTATTGACCATAAAACTCATTTCAAGGAGACCCTTAACAAGTTCATATCTATTAACTTTACATAGGTATTTAAAATTCAAATATCCAAATCTCTTGTGCCACATCCAAGGGTCAGTGTATTCAGCCAAAAGACACAGATTGTCATTAGACACTTTCATACTTAAGACGTAAATGTTATGTTTCATAATTCATTCAAAGATAATGTTTGACTCACAATCTTCGATGTTGCATATGTCTTTTTCAAATTTAATTTTTAAACCCTTCTCACATAATTGATAAATACTAAGCATATTATGTTTCAAATTACTACTAGCAAAACATTAGAAATAGTAGTAATTCTAGAGTTACTGACATTGTTGATGCTAATTACATATCCTTTAGAGTTGTCTCCAAAGTTAACCAATCCACCATCTTTGTAAAGAATATCTTTCAAGATTCTAGATTCCTAGTTATGTGTCTTGAGAATCCACTGTCTAGTATCCATTTGTCCTTCTTGATTTGTGATGTATGAATATCAAGTGTATGTTCACCATCAGCCATATAACATACTTGTTCCTGCAATTCGACATTATGCCTTTCCAAAATATCAAGTGACTTTTCAAAATAATTAGTTTTTAATCTATTTGAAGATAACATATTAGTTTCACATAATTATTTTTCTATAAAAGTGTTGAAAAGGAGTACGAACAGTATTACTTGCCATTTATACTTTTCTAAAATCAAATTATGATTTTTTGGAAACCTAATGCTCTGATACCAAATGTGGGTTGCAAAATAATGGATCTTAAGGCTAATTTAACATTAGATGGGGATGAATAGTATTTTCTAAATTATGTAAAAAAAATTAAAAATTCTTTCAAGATTAATATCAAATCACAGATTCATACTAACAATCAGTCATAGATGTAATCAAAGATAAATATAAAAGTAATAAAGTAAAGTAAGGGAGAAGAAAACCTGAATTTTATATTGGTTTGGATTAACCAATCCTACATACAATGTCGTACAATTGCTTGTACAAATTTCTTTTCAATCGCCAATATTTAAAGTAGGTATAAGGCAAACCAGAATACGATCTTGATTTCAAGTTTATGAGACACACCCTCCTATATATATGTTTATATAGTGCACAAAGACGAATAGCATTCTCGACACTCGACAACTTTTCGGTGTCGAAAGATCGAAATTTTGAAATTCGTTTTTTAGTCACATTTTCTGTTTTTCTACGTCTATTTAATTTGGTAAACAAATTTTGAAAACAATTTTACCTTATTATTAATTAATTTAAATGAGTTTATTTTCATTATAAAACCTATATATTGAATGAATATTTACGATTAATTAAATATTTACTAATCAAAGCATTAAAATTCAGGGTCGTTACATTCTTCCCCCTTAAAAGAATTTCGTCCCCAAAATTTTGCCTCGACCCATACCAAAAACACTTAACACTATACATCTGCTCGTATGATGTACGTAGATCATTCTTATGCAAAATATGCTTTGGTCTCAACTCAAATACATAACTTTCCTTCTGAACCAGTATCCCTCTTTCGATTCTCTAGTACGGACTCCGATCAGGCTCCTTAATTAGGAACCTCTATTCTCCTTACATAGTTGTAACCATGATAGAAAACTTTGGTCTCACACCAAGAACTCTCATCAAGTGCTCACCGTCAAAAGTCGTGCAATAGATCCTTATTCGAAATGGTGGAACACCTCAAATCCATGTACTCGTATCTTGGATCACTATATATGGAAAGAGAAATGATCTACGTCCAAATTACGCACTTACTTAGTTGGTCCTCCCTTATACCAATTCTATTTCCACCAAATTATTTATGAAAACAGTTCATAAACTACATTGGTTCAACTTGGATGCTATTCCACTGCATCCTAAGATCATATATCCCTATCCAATTCTATTATTCGATTTCGAATTTATCTCTCAAACAAAACTCAAGATCCAAATACCCAGCTTTTTTCAAAAATTTTTCAAATAAAACTCTATATTTTAATCATAGAAATATATATCTATAGCCGAGTAACTCCAAAATGATACTAAGGAACTGGGCATTACCAAACAATATCCTACATTCCCTTACCAAGAAGGGTAATACTCAAGAGATGTATTTACCGTCTGAACACATTCCTTCCCCAATTTTAAGTTATTTTAGAACCACTCAAACTTTTTAACTTAAAAATATTCCTTTTGTTTCAAAATCTCATTTTTGGAACAATACTTTACATTTACCAATAAAACATCTATTTCCAACTTACTTTGGGTTCATTCTGGTTGAGCTTGTTTCGTCTGTACAATGATAAAGAGAATAATTTATTAACTGCACTAAAACGTTCGCCTAGGCAAACATCGATCGTCACTTAGAAGATTATTCCGATCATCACAAAACAATCAAGACTTATTTCCCATACCAATCCAAAGATAACATTCTTACTTACACTTTTATCCCCAAATTTATACTTAAACCAAATTGGTTTCAAATATTTTTTTCCCAAATCTTGAAAATCATTTTCCCAAAAGCATCGAGATTTAGGTTCTCATTTTTTCAACCTAAATTCTTCTAACTTAAATGATACATTTTATAAACCCATTTTAAATCACTTCTATTAAATCATTTTAAATAATTATCCCAAAATATTCTAACTTTTAAATCAAATTCTACCTTAACATTAACATCGAACGCCCTATAGCCAAACTGTGAAACTTAATTCACAAGGTGTTCGTGGTTATATTTTTTCTCAATTATTATCTACTCAACCCATATCTTAAAAGGGAACATACTAATAATAGTCAAGGCTCAACTAAACGAGCATGACTAAACAAACCCTAAATGATAATAACAACAACATATTATTATCTCCTAACACCCTAACCAACTATACTACACTATTTGTGAAAATCATTCTTTTTTGAATATAAAATATATTTTAGGTAAATTTATTTCAATTACCCAATTTCAAAACAATATTATGGCAAGTGAACTTGTTTTGGTGTCTAGGAAATCTGTATCGATAACGTTGGCCAAACGCATCGATCAGAATTCTTCAACCACTCAACAACTCAAACAACACAATATAAAACCTTTTTATAGAACTAAAAAAGACACTCTCTTATACAATATAGACTCAAACTCATTCTATAATCTCACTTACCCTATCTCAAAAGAGTATACCCCACTAGGCCAAGGTTCTTGCTTAGCTTTCAGCACTGGTACCAAATGTAATGAACCGGATTTTCGACCTTGAAAATCGACACTAATACATCCATTGTATCATATGCCTAACATTCAAGTGCTACAGATACTGGTTTGTTAGGGTGAAAGAAGAAGGTAGAAGATCGAAGAAAACTAAACAACACAATGTGACGACCCACCTCCTGGACCCTTAGAAATCGACACTAATACATCATCAATATTGCCTTAAATCCAAGTGCCGGAGAGGCAGATTATCATGGAGTAAAGAAATAAAGATAGAAGATAAGACAATAATAGAATCTCACATCGCATTCAACAAATAATTATACATATGAGTAGTACATGCAAATAATCCAAATTGTTCCATTACAGTTACCATAGGTACTAACCCAGCTAGGATAGTTATAACGGCCTATCCATACAGTGCTGATAGATACTAATACATAATATAAACACAGCGGAAAGTAAAAGATGACTTCCATAAAAAACCCAAAATGCTTCATGCTCGATGCTCCATGATCATGCTTCAAGTTTACTTAACTAGTTCGCTGCTAGGGAAAATAGGACACTCAGATTTTATGGGGAAAATACAATAAACTCCGAGTTAGTCATGGGACTAGTGTGAGAAACTCAAAATACGATGTTTGAAAACAAAAGGCATCTCAAAAGACAACGCCACACATAAACACAGAATGGCTTTCTACCTTATAATAACCAAAACATTTGCTATGCAGAATATGTGGATATTATTTTTAATGACATTCTTTTGAAAAAACTTTTCAAGTATACATAATCTTAGTCGAAATTGTTGCATTATTAAATTCCAGCATACTAGGCTCTACAATCAAATTAGAAGGCACTTATTGGAGAATGGATTTCCATATAATGACAAGGTAAGGGACTACCTTTCGATAGTATATCTCTATAAAAATGCGCCAGCAGTTCCATTTTCTACCAACACAGAATTGACCCACCTTTACCATAGATAGTACCGAATATGCCATCACCCTTTCACTCCCGGCCTATCCGAGAGCTCTCTTTGCATTCACCACTAATTTAAAATCCGAAGTCATAGCGGGAATAAATATACCTAGAAAAGTGATGACTATATCCTAATGGGAGCGACCCACTTAGCTCTACCGCAACTATCATTTTTTGTCATTTTCGGGTGATGGGGCTCGAGGTAACGATTATCTTACTCATAGCACATTCCACTTTGAATGCCACATTACCAATCCATAATCACACAACTAATTTCTACAAACATATTGCTCTTGAGCTCGTATGTCTCAGGAAAGGGTGTTAAGCTTAGAGAAGTTGCCTTCTCCGCGACTAATCAGATGACACATTCATAGAAATCAACCAATGTAATTACAATTACAACGTCAAACATCCTTCCGTGCAAGTCGTTCAGGAATAGGACAAACCGAAGGCTCTCTCCTACCATATCCCGTTGGGATTTACTCCTAAGATTAGTAGCGATTAGTCTTTGCATTGGATATTTCATAATGAAGAGACTGCTGCTACTATGTTTGTATTGGGAGTTTATCCCAAATGATCAACAAGTAGTCCTTCGTTACGAAAATCCCAAGTATCATATCCATTTCTTCACTTTGGATACGTAAATTGGTTTGAAGTGGTCTTCAAATAGGAATTATCCAAATCCAGCCCCGATCCCTTCGAACCAATCATCATTCAATTTAATACATATTTTTATTCATTCATAGAATTCTCTTAGAGATATATTCATTGAAATATTTCTTTATCTTTTTCAGAGTATATGTAATCAATAAGCCTCATTTATCAAATCCTTTTGGTTAATTTAAATCTTAAATCGTGGGATAATTCCAAACCCTTTCACCTTTTAGAAAAATATTTCCAGTTCATTTCATTTAAATCTTAACAAAGATTTCCTAGTTCAAAAATCGTAATTTTAATTGGTTCAAAACCATGTTATATAGGATGTTAATCCAAAACCCATAAATATTAAGTGAGCGTAATCTTTACAAATCATCTAATTCTACTCAATATCAATTTTCGTATTCAAAAATTACTATGGGCAGAATAACGGTGAAAGCACCTTTTATATTCCATGAATAGTACGAGTTCCCTCTTCGGGCTTTAACACAGAGTATAAGAAGATTATCTCCATAAAATTCAAGTTATTTACAATTAGAGAATTATATCCTTTACAGTTTGAAATTTTTTGATCCGAGTAAATAAAATTTACTATCCCATCCATTGGGCCAGCCCGGATAGCCAGAGAGAGCAGGAAATTGGTTTTCCAAACTCAAGCCTAGACACTATCCCTTTGACACCCATAAGGCGGTGAAGTAATTTGATCGACTCTAAACCATATAATATTTAACCATTCCATAAATCCTTCAAGCCATCTTTAAAATACTTTATTAGTCATTTGAAAACATTTACAAAATATTTGGAAAAGAACGGTTATGTTTAAAACTGCATTTCAAAAGTTATAGAAAAGTGCTACAGGAAGTGCTTTTTAAGCTATATTGAACAAACGACTTTTCTATCATTTGAAAATTTATTTTTATAACTCAAAGAGCTTTAAAAACATTTTAAAAGATTTTAAGAATTTATTTAACATTTTAAACAATTTAAAAAATCATTTTCAAAGAAATTCTTTTATGGATTTCGAACTGCAAAACCACGATTTTTCAAAAAACTTGTTTTACGCATATTTTAAAATCTACTTATCAAAATCTTAATTTTTTTTTTCAACTATGGATATAATAGTTCGAAAAATTATTATCTCGAAGAATTCCAAGCTAAATTCCATTCTTTATACTCATTTGACATTTATTGCGCGAAATCGTTAACTACTATCATGCGACGTACCTAATTGTGAATTAATTTTCAATATTGATTTAAAATTTTCCAAAATACTTTTAAATGTTTAATTTTTTTTTCTAAATCATATTAAACCACTTTTAGGAGGTTTAAATATTCCATATGCACCAATTCATCAAATAAAGGAAAGTGAATTCCTTTGTGCTTATCGATGTGTATTTCCGTGACTTGCATATATATTCAACATTCATATTAAACAACCATCATCAATAATCATAATCAAACATATATAACATCCAATAGCATATAATACAGTAGTTTTAGGAATTTTCTCAGCTCGGGTTTAGACGACTAACTAAAAATTGGCTATAGCTTCGCTAACTCGAACTTTTAGCTCACGATCACTTGGATTATTGCTTCTAGATGGTTGGCCTAGGATTAGAATGGCTATAGGAGCTCATGGCCTAGGTTTGGGGAGGAGGAAGGCTCGGCCTATCGTAGAGGAAGTGGAGGTCGTGGATGGTAGAGAGGTAAAGGTGGAATTTTGGAATAGTTTGAGGTGCTTAAGTATGTATATGTATATATTATAATTTAAATTTCTGTTGAGAAATATTTGGCATTATTTTATTTTGGTTGAAAGATATTGAAAGAAGAGAGAAAACTTAGGAAATGGAAGGAGAGGAAATGAGGAAATAAGAGAGAAGAGGGGTGGTATTTGTAGGTGAAAAAGAGAAGAAAAATATCTTAGATATTTTACACCTATGCATCATTACCCATCACTTCAACATGCACCATCTCCATCATGTTTATGGCCGAAATGACTTCCCCCCATGTGCTTGCAATGATGCTTGCACCATGATGTAAGAGGGTGGACTTTTGGTTAGCTTAATTGGTAAGAAATTGAGAATATCTTTGATATTTTGTTTAAATATATATGTATGTATGTATGTATGTATGTATGTATCATGTGTATATTTATGCTGTATATGTGCATATGAACATGTCTTGTATGTGTACATGTATGTACTTATGTATCTAACATATCCTTAAAAAAAAGTTGCACAACTCCTACGCGTCGAACCATTACAAATTCATATTTTGATTTTCGGTCATATTTTTACTTTTTAGTTAATAAACTTATATTTGTAAACAAAGTTTAAAAATAACATTTTTATCATTATATAAGAAATAAGAGAGCTTACTTGGTAATTAAAATAATTATTAAATCATTTAAATTAAATTTAAATTCAAAAATCAATTAATTGGAAATGATAATATCATTAATGATGTCATAAATACATTTAATTTTTCCATAAATAAATAAACTATTTTATTTCATATTTGCATTCATATATACAAATGAGTGTATGTATCCATCTTGGCGCGCAATGTCAGATGGCCAAAGAGTTGTTTGTCGATAGAACGATTTTTTTTATTTTATCGATATTTAACACAGTGTATATATTTCTTTTATAAATATTTCTTCAAAATAAGATCACCAATATTTTCATTATTCAAAACATCATCACTTATGTTCAAAAGTCTTATTTTTGAATATTTTGAAATTTTTCTAAAGCGGTGAATTTACTAGTCGTTACATATCCCCCCTTAAAAGAATTTTGTCCTCGAAATTAAGGATAAGAAGAAGGTAACTCGAAGAAATATATATATATATATATATATATATATATATATATATATATATATAACGAAGTGAAACATATGTATAAGATATAGCAAGTGACATCACCACAAGTTGGTGAGTATACCATACACATACAACTATGTATCCATTCTAAACTCAGGATAAGCTTTACGCATTCTTCTTCTGTCTCCCATGTGTAGTCTGCTGCATCACCACTCCATTGGACTTCAACCAATCTTACAACTTTCTTCCTTAATCGCTTCTCGTCGTGATCTATGATTCGCAATGGCCTCCTGATAACTGCCAAATTAGGTTCATCCTCTAAATCTTCTTGGGCAGCTGTTTCTATAATATCTGCTCTGCATCATGCACATATTTTTGTAGGTGAGATACATGAAAGACATTGTGCACACCAGATAACCTTTCGGGCAATTCCATATAATAAGCTACTGGGCCAATCCTTCCGAGAATGGAAAATGGTCCAATAAATCGAGGTGATAACTTCCCTGCCCAACCAAATCTTACCACTCCTCTCATTGGAGAAACTATAAGGAATACATAATCTCCAACTAGAAGAAAGAAGAAAACTAAACAACACAATGTGACGACCCACCTCATCGACCCTCAAAAATCGACACTAATACATCCTTAGCTTTCACGTGCCGTAAATCCAAGTTCCGGGGAGGAAGATTATCATAGGATAAAGAAATAAAGATAGAAGATAAGATAATAATAGAATATCACATCGCATTTAACACATAATTATACATATGAGTAGTACATGCAATTACTCCAAATTGTTCCACCAAAATTACAACAGGTACTAACCCAGCTAGGATAGTTAAAACAGCCTATCCCTACAGTGTTGATAGATACTAATACATACTATAGACACAGTGGGAATTAATAATGACTTCCAAAAAAGACCCAAAATGCTTCATGCTCCGTGCTTCGTACCAAAATGCTCCAAGTTTACCTAACTAGTTGGCTGCCTGGGAAAATAGGGCACCTAGAGTTTAAGGGGAAAAGAAAATATACTCTGGGTCAGTCATGAGAATGGTGTGAGAAACCCAAAATATGATGTTTGAAAACAAAATGTATCTCATAAGACCACGCCGCAC
This sequence comes from Allium cepa, assembly GCA_030765085.1. Classification (NCBI taxonomy): domain Eukaryota; kingdom Viridiplantae; phylum Streptophyta; class Magnoliopsida; order Asparagales; family Amaryllidaceae; genus Allium; species Allium cepa. Next base: position 564,904,676 of record CM060938.1, read on the forward strand.
ATAAACGCAGAATACCTTATGATAACCAAAACATTTGCTGTGCAGAATATGTGGATATTATTTTTAATAACATTCTTTTGAAAACACTTTTCAAGTAAGTATACATAATCTTAGCCGAAATTGTTACATTATTAAATTCTAGCATACGAGGATCTACAATCAAATCCGAACAAACTTATTGGAGAATGGATTTCCATACAATGACAAGGTAACGGACTACCTTTCGACAGCAATCTCTAGAAAAATGCACTTGAGGCTCCAACCTCTATCAACACAGAACCGACCTACCTTTACCATTGATAGTACCAAATATGCCATCACCTTGATCATTCTCGACCTATCCGAGAGCTCTCTTTGCATACACCACAATAATTTAAAACCCGACATCACAGCGAGAACAAATATATCAAGAAAGGTGATGACCATATCCTAATGGGAGCGACCCACTTAGCTCTGCCCCATCTACCATGTTTTTGTCATTTTTGGGTGATGAGGCTTGAGGTAACGATTATCTTATTCATAGCACATTCCACTTTGAATGCCACATTGCCAATCCATAATCACATAACTGATTTCTACAAACGTATAACTCCTGAGCTCGTATGTCTCTGGAAAGAGTGTTAATCTAAGAGAAGTTACCTTCTCCATCACCAATCAGATGATACATTCACAGTAATCAACCAATGTAATTACAATTACAATGTTAGAAATCCGTCCATGCAAGTTGTCCAGGAGCAGGACAAACCGAAGGCACTCTCTACCACATTTTGTCCGGAGTTACTCATAGGATTAGTAGCGATTAGTCCTTGCGTTGGATATTTCACAACGAAAAGACCCCTATTACTATATGTATATGGGGAGTTTATCCCCAAACGATCAACAAGCAATCCTTCATTACAAAAATCCCAAATATCATATCCATGTCTTCACTTCGATTGCGTAAATTGGTTCAAAGTGGTCTTCCGATAGGAATTAACCAAATTCGACCCTAGTTCTTCTAAACCAATCATCGATTAAAAAGAAGTTAAGTTCATATGTGATTATTAATCATCATTCAATTGAATTAATTTTTTTATTCATTCATAGATATCTCTTAGAGATATATTCGTTGAAATATTTCTTTATCTTTTTCAAAGTATATGGAATCATCAAGCCTCATTTACAAATCCTTTTGGTTAATTTAAACCATTTTGAATCGTGGAATAATTCCAAACCCTTTAACCTTTTACTTAGAAAATTATTTCCAATTAATTTCATTTAAATCGTAACAAAGATTTCCTAATTCAAAACTCATAATTTTAATTGGGTTAAAACTATGTCATATAAACTGTTAATCCAAAACCTGTAAATATTAAGCAAGAGGAATCTTTAGAAATCATCTAATTCTACTCAATATCAATTACCGTATTCAAAAAATACTACAGGCGGAATATCGGTGAAAGTACCTTTTAAATTCCACTAATAGTATGAGTTCCCTTTTCTGGCTTTAACACAAAGTACAAGAAGATTATCTCCATAAAATCCAAGTTATTTACATTTGGAGAATTATATCCTTTATACTTTGGAAAATTTTGATCCGAGTAAATCAAATTTACTATCACATTCGTCGGGCCAGTCCGAATAGCCAAGGAGAGGAGGAAACTGGTTTTCCGAACTCAAGCCTAAACATTAACTCTTTGACACCCATAAGGCGATCAAGTAATTTGATCGACTCCAAATCATTTAATATTTAATCATTCCATAAATCCTTCAAATAACCTTTAAAATACTTTATTAATCATCAAAATTATTTACAAAAGATTTGAAAAAGAACAGTAGCGTTTAAAACTACGTTTCAAAAGTTATAGAGAAGTACCGCTTGAAGTGTTTTTTAAGCTATATTGATCAAAATGACTTTTCTATCATTTGAAAATTTATTTTTATAACTCAAATAACTTTTAAAAGATTTTTAGAATTTATTTAATATTTTTAATCAATTTTAAAATATCATTTCTAAAGAAATCCTTTTATGGATTCCGAACTGCAAAACCTCGATTTTCCTAAAAACTTGTTTTACTAATTTTTCAGAATCTACTTATCGAAATCTTGATTTTATTCCTTAGTTTGAAAACTATGGGTATAATAGTTTAGAAAATTCTTGTCTCGAACAGTTTCTAGCTAAATTCCATTCTTTATACTCGTTTGACTTTTATGACGTGAAATCGCAAACTACCATTACGCGACGCGCCTAATTTTGACTAAATGTTCAATATTCATTTAAACTTTGCCAAAATACTTTTAAATGTTTATAAAATAGTTTTGAATCATATTAAACCATTTTATAGGGTTTTAATCATTCCATATATAACAATCCATTAAATAAAGGAAAGTGCTTTTCTTGGTGCTTATCGACGTGTATTTCCATCACTTGCAAATATATTCAACATTCATATTAAATAAACATCATCAATAATCATAATCAAACATATATAACATCCAATAGCAAAAAATATGATAGCTTTAGGAGTTTTCTCAGCTTGGGTTAGACGACTAGCTAAAAATTGGCTATATCTTCGCTAACTCAAACTTTTAGCTCATGATCACTTGGATTATTTAGATGGCTCAGCCTAGGCTTGGAATGGCTAGAGGAGCTCACGACCTAGGGTTGGGGAGGAGGAAGGCTCAGCCTATGGTGGAGGTCATAGATGGTAGAGAGGAAAAGATGGAATTTTGAAATAGTTTGAGGCGCTTAAGTATGTAAATGTATAAGTTGTAATTTAATTTTTTTTTGAGAAATACTTTGGCATTATTTTCTTTAGGTTGGAATACATGAAAAGAATAGAGAAAGCTTAGAAAATGGAAGGAGATGAAATAAGGAAATGAGAGGGAAGAGGGGTGGTATTTATAGGCGAAAAGGAGGAGAAAAATATCTTAGATATTTTACACCTATGCATCATTACACATCACTTCAACATGCACCATCTACATCACATTTACGGCCAAAATGACTTCCCCCCATGTTCTTGCTATGATGGTTATACAATGGTGTAAGAGGGTAGACTTTTGGTTAGCTTAATCGGTAAGGAATTGAAACTATCTTTGATATTTTGTTTATATGTATGTATGTATGTATGTATGTATGTATATGTATGTCATATGTATATTTATTTTGTATATGTGCATATGAACATGCCTTTTATATGTACATGTGTGTGTTTATGTATCTTACATATCGTTACAACGTTGCACAGCTCCTACGCGTCGAATCATTAAAAATTCAAATTTTTATTTTCGGTCATATTTTTACTTTTTAGTAAATAAACATATATTTGTAAACAAAGTTTAAAAATAAATTTTTTATCATTATACAAGAAATTAAAAAGCTTACTTGATAGTTAAAATAATTATTAAATCATTTACTAAATTTAAATTCAAAAATCAATCAATTGGAAATGATAATATCATTAATGATGTCATAAATATATTTAATTCTCCTATAAATAAATCAATTATTTTATTTCATATCAGCATTCATATATACAAATGATTGTATGTATCTAGATTGGAGCATGATATTAGATGGTCGAAGAGCTGTTTATCAATAGAACAATTTTCATTTATTTTATTGATATTTAATATAGTGTATATATTTCTTCTACAAATATTTCTTCAAAATAAGATCACCAATATTATTTTTTATTCCGAACATCATCACTTATGTTCAAAAAATTTATTTTTGAGCATTTTTCAATTTTTCTAAAGCAATGAGTTTATTGGTCATTACGCACAATATCTTGCAACACAACGAATAATATATAATACAACAATGATCTTTACTAAAAGAAAACATCTTTATTCATATAATATCCGAGTACACCGGGCTTATCCAAAATTTAGACAGTTATAGAAACCTGTCCTTACATTGACAAATATATAGACTCTATAATACAGCGGAAGAAAAATATGCGTGAATACGTCTTGACCATCCAGCTCCTCTTTAACTCCAAAGTATCCAGCTAAACCTGGGAAAACATGCTCGGTCTGACCCAAGCATTACATGGAATATTGCCCGGGTCAGTTTGGTAAACCAACGTGAGTAAAACTCGATAACAAGTAATAACCAAACCGATTCTACATTTGAAAGCCTTCCAAACAAAGGGCATCTCGTAAGACCACACCGTGCATAAAAACGGATGGGTTTTTACCTTACGATAACCAAAACATTTGATATAAAATTCCAGTGTTATTATCATAGTGTTTAGGTTTAAAGTAAATAAATAAAATAGCTGAAATTCTTGCATCTCACATTCCAACATACTAGTCTCTACAATAAAAAACGTAAGGCATGTATTGGAAAATGGATTCCAACTAATGACTGGGCTATTGGGTTACCGCCTGCCATAGTACACCTCTAGAAAAATGTACCGAGGTCGTACCTAACGACCCATGAAAACAAAGAACTGGAGTACCCTTGTTGGATAGTACCGAATATAAACCTCTTTCCAAATCTCCGAAATGATTTATAAACCATTTCCTTATTTTAAAAACTCTTTATATAAACCTTTCTATATTCCTTTATAAATATCCTTTATAAATATCATTTACAAAACATCATTTGTAAAATCACCTTTGAAATTTAAAAGTATATTTAATTAGCTTCAACCCTAACTAAATCTTAATTGATCCATAGTGACTCAAAACTTTGCCAAACTGCATCCATAGCGACTTTCGCTATGAGTGCAGTTTGCTCTAACCCACCTTTAAGAGAAGCCACTTTACTAAAACCATACTATTTCATGATTGAAATATACCATAGTAAATTTTCACACTTTAAAATCAATTACGCAGACTTTAACCAAATTATAAACTTTAAACTCTTGAAACGAGTTTGCTTTTAAATCCGACCTCAAATCCATCACGACTTCATACAAAGTTTCAACTTTGTTTAAAATCCATCTTGACTATAGTCAAGTTCATCATCTACCATTTATATTCACACACATTTCATTCATACAACAAATTGTATGCATATACCAATATATATACAATTACTAACTTTGCAATAATACATCCATTCGAGTGCTAACACTAACCCATAAATTTTCACTTATCATCACATTCAAACATGTTAAGCTCCAACATATATATAACATACATATAGCTAAGGATCGACAAAAAATATAAGGAAAGTTTTTTCCAAAAGATTAAGAATTTACTCACCAAAAGCTATCCAAACTCTCACTAAATTAGAGTATGATGTAGCACTTCCATTTCTATACAACAAGATGGAGTCCTGAACCCTGAATGCACTAGGTAGGCTTGCTTAAAGGGAAGAGGAAGCGAGACCTGTTTTGGTAAGGGGGAGCGACTTCAGATAACATCGAATTCTCAATAATAAACCCGAAAATACGTCATTTTGCAACCGATTTTTCAGCTACCTAACTAAAGAATTTCTAAAAGCACTCAAACAGAAAGTTATTAGAATTTCTTTTCTCTAACATTTTAGGAAAAGAATCACGCATTTTTGATTTATTTTGAAGAAGTTATGATCAAAAGTAGAAGGGTAATTTTCGGACATGAAAGTTTGGGAGAAAAAATGCTTTGCAAAGATTGGGTATTTTGACATAACAATTATAGAAACTTGAAAAGGTGGTCAACTAGAATGTTGTATCTATTAAAATTTCACACGGTTTCAAAAAAATAAAAACTCTATTTGAGTTTGAAATAAGGAAGAAATGGCTGGTGGGAAGAGGAGAAAAAATGGATAATCATATGGGCTATTTATAGGAATGATTTCACACCTAATCACTTTGTCAAGTCACGTCACAAATCTTTTATATTATATATGTATAATTACGTTTAATCACATCACTCTTATGTATATAATTATATTTAGTCACATCACTTTCTTCCTACATATATATATATAATTATTATGTTTAGTCGCATCACTCTATATATATGTATATAAGTTTAATTATTAATTAACTAAGATGTGACAAGGGATAATTTTGGTTAATGATTACAAATCTAAGATGTGACAATATTTAATATATATATGTAATGTTTATTATTTTTAAAACTATGTCTTGTCACATCACTTACTAATCTAAATTAACATAAGATAATTTATTTATAAACATATTATTATCTAGTTAATTAACTCTTGTGTATATATATATATATGTATATATGTATATATGTATATATAGTATAAAAAGACTAACAGCATCCCCGATAACTTTTCCGTATTGAAAGATTGAAATTTTGGAAAACGTTTTTTGGTCACATTTTTTGTTTTTCTACGACTATTTAATTTGTTAAACAAATTTTGAAAACGATTTTACCATCACTATTAATTAATTAAAATGAGTTTATTTTCATTATAAAACTATATATCGAATATTTAAAATTAACTAAATATTCACTAATCAAAGTAGTGAAATTTCGGATCGTTACAACTTGGATAGCACTTTGATCTTTGAAATGAAAGAGAGATGCTTGCAAAATAGTAAGTAATAGTGAATCGATATAATAGAGCATGAATTGATTCTATATGATATTGAAAAGTACAGAGTACATTTTTTTAAGAGTATTTTCAAGAGAGTAAGGAGCGAGAAGAAAGTAATTTATTAACTGATTAAAAATTCAATTGCACTCCTCTTTATATAACGAATAAATAAGTGTATCATCCATGAAGGACTGTGTTCAAAAGACACATCCTTTCAAAATTAAAAAAAAACTAACGGTCTTTACGTCGACAAATTAAAATATGTATGATGACATATGCTAGCTAAATTTGAAAATGTTTTTTCCGTTTTAAATTGTTTTGAAAATCCTATACATTATAAAATAACTTGAACATAGTTTTTAAATACTTTTAAACTCTTAATTTTTTTTTATAAAATATCGAAAATATATTTTAAAATAAAAATAATTTATTTTTGTTTAAAATATCAAAGATCATGTTATCCCACCCTTTGGTCAAGGATGGAATATCAACAAATTGGTTAGAAAGAATGGATATCAGGATTGAAGATCATTAGGAAACAAGTCTGCGATCGATGTCGTTAAAAATTTTTCGAGCTCCAATCAAGGTGGGATCGATTGGGAATGATGATCAAGGCTAGGGAAGGCTACGTTTCAAGTTTCAGGTCAATTAGAGTTCGTATGCTCGAGATATGGATGGATCAATGTTGGAAGAAATTAGTTTGGTATCGATACTGTTCATATCCATGCCTTTCGTATCGATGCCCATGGATACGAACAAGACGTTCGCATCGATCAAATAGAGAGGTTAAGTACTTTTCAACTCGATGGCAGTAGACCCAGATTGGATAGGTAGGCGTGTGATGGTTTATTCGACTCGAGGCTATTCGACTCGATGCCTTCGTATCCATCCAAAAGATGCAGTGCGTATCCATGCCTCGTTCGTGTCCATGAAAAACCATACTTCGTATCCATCCTTACGCACCATCCTCGTACCGATCCTATCACCAAACACTACTTCGCATCGATCGACACGTATAGGATCGCTAGGAAGTGCGCAACCGGCACCGAGGCGAAGCAGACAGGAATAATACTGATACAAACTAATGGATGCGAAATATTGGGCTCGAAGCACGTTTTGGACACGAACGAGAAGCAAGCATAATTTCAGGGGAGAAGCATTTGACTCGGCATGAAGATAGGATCGATCCTTGGAAATAGCACCACGACACCGATGCGCACTTGCTTGGTATCCACACGAATAAGCATCGATACAAATAAATCGATACAGACCAGACGACATTGAGGGAGCTTCATTTTGTATCGATCATATCTTAAGATCTACAGGTCACAGTGCTATGAAATTTTCACAGGAGCTTACGTACAAGCTAAAGAAGGTTCATGCCAAATTTCGACTCCATTGGACAAAATGTTGATCGATGCGAATTACGTTCATATCGATCACGGATCGAGCCAAAAATTCATGGGATCTATCATATGGGACCACTCACATGGAAGAAGAAGTCTCCCAAGATTTGAGTTAGATATCCTACGCCTATAAATAGATCCCCAAGGCTTACAGAAAAAGGATCTTTTGGCTATCCGACGTCCAGACTCTGCCGAAAACAATTTTTCTCTATTAAGCCACTGTCGTATTTGAATTTCTTCATTGTAATCCGCTGTAATCAATTGTGATCAGTGAATAAAATGAATAAAAGACTAACTTTTGGAGTGGACGTAGACCGGAGATAGCCGGATAATCTAAACCTTACATATCTGTCTATTTCTTTCCGTTTGAAGTTTATTATTCATCATTTATTACTCTCTACATTACTTAGATCTGTGATTGTGATAATATACTATTGATCTGTGTTTATATACTGGTGCTTTCATAATATTTGGGGTTTGTAACCAATTTTGGTACAAACACTTTGATGCTTTCACTGAGAGCAACTAGCACTTGCTATACCAGATTTGGAGTTCAGATTTGAAGGATTAAGGATTCAGATCTAAAGAGCTATGACAAGGAAATCAAGTAGAAGACAAAGAACTGAGAGAAGTCAACATGAAGGAAGCCAGGAGGTATCATCGGGGGCTAATTAGACTTCGGCTTTCATCACCAGAGATGAGATGGAGATGATGATAGGAGCTATGCATGAAGAGTTTCTGAAAAGGCAGGAGGAGATGATGCAGAACCTCCTCAGACGGTTTGGGCATGCAAGAACAGCTGGAGTTTCAGGAGTTCAGATCCACGAAGCTAGAGCAGAGGACCAAACAGGCCATTGAATGGAGTAGCTCAACAAGGCACAACCCCTAATCAGCACACAACTGCTAATCTGGATGGATCCAGGCTCGGGGGCACACCACCCATCAGCGATGGACCAGTTCATGGAAGAATTCTAGTTTTCACAACACAGCAAGATGCTAGCTGGAATGTAGGAGAGCATGATGAGGAGTACGTACCAAAATTCCCTTGGGGACTTGGGGGCAACCCTTGATGGACAACGCTAGATTGGCTAAGATTATCAACAAACTATGCGCGGAGGTATGAGAAAAAGAGATCTAGAAGGAGTAAACAGGAGTCTGTTTATTCATGACATCAGAATAGCTTGGAATCCACCAGAACTCAAGCTACCTACGCTAGAGGTATACAATGGCAAGGCTGATCCTACTGATCACTTGATGAGATATACAAGACATATGGAAGTGCTGGGGGCATCGGAGGAGGTGATGACCCGATGTTTCTCTCTATACTTGACGGATATAGCTGTTATGTAGTTCAAATAGCTAGAAGAAGGATCTATTAGGACATGGATAGAATTGGTGGACAGAATTCTGAAGCAGTTTCGGGTTCATATTAAAAGGCCAAAGAACGTAATGACGCTAACATCTGTAAAACAAAGGACAGATGATTCGCTCAGAGCCTTCTTAACTCGGTTCAATGCAGCGGTTGCTTCGATGGATCAGCAGGATCCATCAATGGTTTTAATGGCAGCAGTATCAGGAGTCAGAGAGAATTCGAATTTCAAAGTGTCTCTGATATGTCACCCACCAATGGATCTTTGGGAATTCTTTCACGAAGCTGAGAGATTCCTTCGACAGGAAGATGCATGTACAGATTTGAAGCTAAAGGAGGCGAATGCGGCTGAGGATGGAGTGCCATCCAGTGGAAGCTTGGATAAAAATAAAGATGAACGAAAAAGGAAGCTGGATGACGAATTTGGAAAAGCTAGGAAGCGGTGGAGAGAGCCAAAATTCTCCACCTACATAGGATTGAACAAGACGCTAGAGTGGATATTCATGGAGACTCGGAATCGCCTTCCCTATCGAAGGCCTGCTAGGAGAGAACCCTCCAAACGTGAAAGGACATTAGGAAGGCATTGTCTCTTCTACGATTTGGATGGACATGATACCAACAGCTGCAGGCATCTAAAGGACATAATTGAGGAGCATGTAAGGAATGGCCAGTTACGATAATATGTCGGGGATCGAAATGCGATGGTAGAACAGGAGCAACCACCATTTACCTCAAACACGATGGCATAAGGCCCAGGAATGATGTTCGATTGGTTATCAACTGATACGGATGATATGGAATAAGTAGAAAACTACAGACAAATGACCAAGTCATTTACTCATGTACGGGGACGGAGATGGCTCCTAAGCATGCTCTGGATGATGATAAACCACGATGTTGGGGTTTGTGAAATCTATTTTTTGTTTTTGATTGGACACTCATTTTTCTGGTTCGGTTTTGGAGTTTTATTTGAACTCCAGATGTTGTTTGCTTTTTGATTTGAGCTTTTGTTTGGATGATTGTTCTCATGTTTGGATATTGATTTTGATTTCGGATGTGGATTTTTGTTTTTCCAATTTGATTTGGATTGGATTTTGATTGGATTTTTACCTTGGTTTTGGTAAATGGTCATCGGGTATGGATTATGCCTGGCAAGGGGTAAGTCACTTCGCCCGAACGTGGTGAATTGGCTTATTCAGATCGTCGACTATGGACCATGCTCGACAAGGGTCCGGAAAGACCACGATTTGGCCTAGGACTTAGGCCCCACGATATTTGTCGATTGCTATTTCAGGTCGTCGAGTATGGACTATGCTTGGAAAGGGTCCGGAGCGACCAAGATTCCACTTAGGACTTGAGTCATGGCATTATTCGACGTCCAAGGACACTAGACCACGGCCGTCGGGTGTGGATTGCGCTTGGCAAGAACCCGGAGAGGTTACTGATTTGGATATCGACCTGGAGAGTTCTTGGATTCGGTTATTAGTTATTCGATAAGGATGGATTGGACCCGGTTACCGGGTTCAGATGGAATAGGGATTGGCTAAGACTTTGGTTATTGGATTTGGAATCGGACATCGACTCGAAGTGGTCAAGAGTGTGGCACTCAGATAGGATGGCATGGTAATGGATCAGATTATGCGTCGGATGGTATGGCTATGGAATTTGGACTTCGGATATCGGATTCGAAACTATTCAAAACACACCTTCTTATCACAAGGCATGTTTTGAGGGTCAAATGTTATCCCACCCTTTAGTCAAGGCTGGAATATCAACAAATTGGTTAGAAAGAATGGATATCAAGATTGGAGATCGATTGGAAACAAGGCTACGATCGATTTCATTAAAAAAATTCCAAGCTCCAATCAAGGCGGGATCGATTGAGAATGATGATCAAGGCTAGGAAAGTCCATGTTTCAAGTTTCAGGTCAATCGGAGTTCGTATGCTCGAGATATGGATGGATTAATGTTGGAAGATATTGGTTTGGTATCGATACTGTTCGTATCCATGCCTTTCATATCATACCCATGGATACAAACAAGACGTTCACATCGAACAGATAGAAAGGATAAGCAGTTTTTAACTCGATGGCAGTAGACCCAGATTGGATATGCAGGCGTATGATAGTTTGTTTGACTCGAGGTTGTTCGACTCGATGCCTTCGTATCCATCCAGAAGATGTAGTGCATATCCAAGACTCGTTCATATCCACCAAAAACCGTACTTCGTATCCATTCTCACGCACATTCTTCGTATCGATCCTATCACCTAACATTACTTTGCACCGATCGACACGTATTGGATTGATACGAAGTGTGCAACCGGCACCGAGGCGAAGTAGACACGAATAAGACCAATGCAAACTAATGGATGTGAAATATTGGGTTCGAAGCACGTTTTGGACACGAACGAGAAGCAAGCATAATTTCAGGGGAGAAGCATTCGACTCGGCATGAAGATAAGATTAAGCCTTCAAAATAGCACCACATCACCGATGCGCACGTGCTCAGCATCGACACGAATAAGCATTGATACGAATTAATTGATATGGACCGGACGACATTGAGGGATCTTCATTTCGTATCGATCATATCTCGAGATCTACAAGTCCAAATGCTATGAAATTTTCACATGAGCTTACGTATAAGCTAAAGAAGGTTCATGCCAAATTTCGACTCCATTGGACAAAATCTTGAGCTATACGAATTACGTTCGTACCAATCACGGATCAAGCCGAGACTTCATGGAATCGATCGCATAGGCCCACTCACGTGGCAAAAGAAGTCTCCCGAGATCTAAGCGAGATATCATCCTACGCCTATAAATAGAGCCCCAGGACCTAAAGAAAAAAGGATCTTTTGGCTATCCGACGTCCAGACTCTACCGAAAACACTTTTGCACTATTAAGCTATTGTTGTATTCGAATTTCTTCATTATAACCCGCTGTAATCAATTGTAATCATCGAAGAAAGTATATGAAAGACTAACTTTTGGAGTGGACATAGGCCGTAGATAGCCGAACCACTATAAACCTTGCGTATATGTCTATTTCTTTCCATTTGAAGTTTATTATTCATCATTTATCATTCTCTACACAACTATTTATTATTCATCATTTATCATTCTCTACATTACCTAGATCTGTGATTTGTGATCATATACTATTGATCAGTGTTCATACACTGGTGCTTTCACGATATTTGGGGTTTGTGACCAATTTTGGCACAAACAGATAAGAAATTGGAGATGAGGGTTCGAAAATGCTAAGGACTTTAACAATATATTCTAATGTCTCTAAACACTAAATTATAATACCGAGCTCTTCCTATCTTTGTCTTTGAACTCATGAGTCTTCAAATCTTTATCTTGAGTCCTTATACCATGCAATCTTTGATTCGGCACTTGTGTAATATCCTGCACTATATATTATATAACTTAGCAAAACATTAGTATCTATTTTTATATGGTTTTTTTCATCAAAGTCAATAATTGAAATGTAACCTATATATTTCTATTTCCAATTGGTTCTAGTTTAGTACGATAAAAAGTTCAACCTTTGAACAATATAGAATCCAAAGAAAACATATATATCTTATTTTTTTATTTGGAAAAAACATAATACTGAATTTGTCCATAACTGAAGTATAGAGCAATGTCATATGACAATGTCAGATACAAACTCCCATGAACGAAATTATCCTTATATGAAAGGTAAGCCTATTTGAGCAACATGCTCATAAAAGACCTTGGATGATAGAATTTTTGTAAGCGGAATTCTAAAATGGAGTTTGCCACAATATGCTCTATGGAGCACGGTTTATTTTGCATTCTTCCTTTGTTGGAAAATAATATGGTTGTCTATTATCATAATATTACGTTAACGGTCTTTCAATTTCTTTTTCAACAATCTAATAAAAAATCTATAACTTTGTGACAAAAATTTGTAGTTATTTTCCATCATTGAATGCCTTGTGTAGTAAACAAACAATAGTTCCACGGTGGAGAGGCTATAAGTATCCACTCCATGACTTTCCTAATATAGCTCTATAAGAACCGGGTTAGTAGAAAGTCGATAAAATATGTAGATATGAAAAAGTTCCTACTTTGGAACTTAATTAAGCCTATGAATCCTAAATTGATTTTAGATATAATCTAAAATTTTAAATAAAATCTTCATTTTATTTCATTTTCTTTAAAATTAGTTCAAGTTTAAATTGATGTAATTATGAATTAGAGTATATCAATTATACTTTTGTATGTATATGTGTGAGATAGTTAATTGCTTTGTGTTATTGTTTTGGCAGGTGAAGAGTCAAGTTGTTAATTATGTAAACTATTTAGTGTACCATTAATTTCATATTCAATTAATCTAATTAACAAAAGCAATTAATGTGATCAAATTAATTAAATAACCGAGCGAGGTTTTATTTTATTTAGGGAAAAAACCTTTCATTTCCTCTCTAAATGAATATAAATTGATTTTGACCAAATCAAAAAATTTAAATTCAAAATTTTGATTCCAAAATGTCATGCTATAAGATTTGGTAATATAATGTGAAAACAAATCTGGATCTATAAATTCAAAATAAATTATATATCAATAGTATAAAATAAAATGAAAATGAAAACAAAGAGATTTGGTAAATAGTATTTGTTTTCCAAAACCACAAACTTTCATTCCAATCCAAAAGAAAAGTTTTATCAAACAAGGTTAAGATGTAAATTTATATATGTTTATACATTAAGATGGATTTCCTTTAATATTAATATATGTAAATGCATGCGTACGTCCATACAAACATGTGTGTGTGCATGTGTGTTTGTGTGTACGTGTGTGTGCATGTGTGTTTATAGTCCTTTTTCTTTGTTATAAAATAATTATTGTAAAATAATTTTCAAATTAATTTTCAAATTAATTTTAATGTATATGTACACACATATATGTTTGTTTTGAACAGAAAACTAATTACGAGTCAATGGAAATTAACATTGATGTTTAAATAGATAAATATATTTAAATAATAATTTAACTATTAGATATAGATTTAAAACAACCACACTAATAGAAATTAACAATAAAATTATCAATAGAAACCATCTTTAATAGTTTCAAATCCAAATCAAATGTTGGAAAATTATAAAATTTTCAAACATATGAAAAAGGACAACAAATGCGTACATAAATTCATTAAAGCAAATAAATTTATATAGCTACAATATCATAATGTATATAACTAAAATTAGTTGGGATATACTTGGTTGATGTTGCCCTTTTGAATGCAACTTGAATGATAGATTCAATCCTGGATCTGATTTGCTAGCTCCTAGCTTTGCAACGACTTCAAGTACCATCTTTTTTTTTGATTTATTTAATTGGATGCCATTAAAATAATCTTCCTTTTCTTTGTTTGCTCTGAAATTTCAGTCATGAAAGTAGAAGAAAGAAGGCGGAGGCTAGGATTCTGAAAGAGAGTGATTAAGAGAGGAAATGAGCAGCTAAGTGTGGTATTTATAGAGGGAATCGAGCAATGAATTTCCACCGTTAATAACACTTCCCTTCAATTCTATATCCAACTTTTGAACTTTAAAAACCCTCTTACATTCTCTATGGTTGGCCATAACAAAGCTTCCATGGGTTTTTAAATGTTACGAAGATATTTTGCAATTAACTGTATTTTAATAAAATTTAATCATGCATCGATATCGTATATCGATTAGTTGGAACAACCTGCACCCTAGTTGGCCTGAGTTTCCGCTGAATTGAAAACCCAAGTCCACCAAAATACGGATCATTAGTCCGATATCATGTAAATAAAACAAAGTAATGCGTATCAGAGCACTAACGATATAACTCACTATTGAATAACACAATATAATAAGTTACGTAACTACTGACCAAGATTTGACACTTCCAAAGTCAACCGTCCTCGTCAGCACTGAACACGCCAAGCACCGGTACTGTCCATCTAGCTATCTAGTGGGTTCTAATGAGGAGGTGGTTAGAAAAACATTCTGGTGATTGGTAAATTATACATTTAGTACATAACATTGTTTTATACCAATTGTTCTTTGTATCATGTTATGTCTGTTTACAGTTTATTAGTCGTCTCGACTCTACATCTGCGTATGATATGTTCCCATTTGTCCTCTATGGAATCATATATATATATATATATATATATATATATCCCATGGTCCCTCAATTGGACATAGATACTATCCCCGCTAGTATCTCTTTATTAGCACCTTATCGGGATCCATTGCTCTGGTCGTATCACAGTCTCATTGCTACACATACCATGGGACTTCCGTAGTCCTAATGACGGTATTTCTTACATTTTGTTGTACTCTATCTCGATTTAGGGATTCATTACTTCGTTTGCTTCCTACTATGGGCTCCGCTCCATGGACCACTCTAATTACTTTGAAGGAACTCTTTCATGGGTTAACTAAACATATTTGAGGCAGATTAAACTTTCTGTTGGGGGTATTCCTTCATCTATACACAATTGTAGGTCTTCTAGGGTCCTGAGGTTGGACATGTCTCACATTAATATAATGTTACATAACTGCCAGTAGCCCCTTTCGGTTGGCAAACTTCTACTATGTAACACTACTGATCTCGCATTCCAACTTACTTTATTGACCACTTTATCATATCATTCTTATAATTATACATTAACTATAATATTTCACACTCATCACAAACACATATTCAAGTTTACTTGTACTTATATTGTGACGAACCGCCTCCTTGACCCTCAAAGGACGACACCAATACACTTCGGTATTCACGAGCCGCAAATCCAAGTGCTGGAGACGCGGATTATCTTGAAATACAAAGAAAATAAAGACAGAATAGAATCTCACACGAATGGAATAACATATATTATTTCAATATATAATCTTTATAGTGGAATTTTTTTAAATACATTTATCAAAGTTAAACATAGACAGTTCTAAATATCTATCCTTACAAATGCAGAATACAATAGTACTGTCACGACCCGATTTTTCAACGCCCGAAAAACCGAACCATGAGGGTTAAAGAAGAAAGAGGTAGAAGAAGAAAATAGAAAACAACATCAGAATCTAACCATCGCAGTGGAATAATATATAATAGATAATAAATGATCTTTACATAAAAAAAAATCTGTTTATACACTACATCATCAAAGTACAGCATCAGAGTACAATACAAACAACAACACAACTCAGGACGGTTATAATATCTCGTCCTGTCCAAAACTAAATACACAACAGATTTTTCATACAAATACGAAAGTACGTATCGCCATCCATCTCTACAGCATCATTTCTTGTAATCTATTATACTCGGTCTGACCCGAGCGTTATAGTGAAATAACACCCGAGTCAGTATGGAATACCAGCATGAGAAAACCACATTCAAATTGATTATTAAAGTTTCAAAATCCTTTGAAAATAAAAGCATCTCGTAAGACCACACCACAAATAAACATGTCTGATTTTTACCTTACGATAGCCAAAACATTTCTTATAATATCCTCTGATATTATAATAGGGTCTATATACAAATACTTATTCAAATAGCCGAAATTATTACATGATTAAATTCCAACATACTAGACACAATCGTGGGTAATACAAACAAAACCATAAAAGCACGTAGGGAGAATGGATTTCCAACTAATGACTAGGCACTGGGGTACCACCTGTCACGGTACGTGGCCAAGATCACCGCACAGAGGAGCCATCCTAACTCCCCTGCAACACAAGACCGAGACTACCCCTTACTGGATAATCTCGAGTAAGATCACCCCGTGGTTAGGATCAGCAACCGCACCACTTAGCCGAATAAAAGGGACATCTAGACAGGGATGACCTCGCCCTATTGGGTGCTACCCACTTAGCCTTGCTCCATAATCCCTGATTTTCAGTCATTCTCGGTTGATGAGGCTCAAGGCAAAGCATTACCTTTTTAGAACGTTTCACTTAGAATGCCCATCGTCCTCCTGACGTTGTTCCGAAAGCATTCATCCATACAAGTCCGTCCTGGGTTTGAACAGAACCAAAGGCACTACTCCTACTACATCCATCGTACCCCTTAAGTTAACACTATTTTCCAACACAGCAACTCAAGGTGAATGGAAATATGAACCGTGAGGGTTAAAGAAGGAGGTAGAAGAAGAAAATAGAAAACAACATCAGAATCCAACCATCGCAGCAGAATAAAATATAATAGATAGTAAATGATCTTTACACAAAAACAAATACATCTATTTATACATTACATCATCAGAGCACAGCATCGGCGTTCAATATAAACAACAGCACAACTCAGGGCGGTTATAATATCTCGTCCTTCCCAAAACTGAATACACAGCGGT
The DNA here is from genome assembly GCA_030765085.1 of Allium cepa. Classification (NCBI taxonomy): domain Eukaryota; kingdom Viridiplantae; phylum Streptophyta; class Magnoliopsida; order Asparagales; family Amaryllidaceae; genus Allium; species Allium cepa. The sequence continues at coordinate 564,922,311 of CM060938.1, forward strand.
TTATTTCATACAAATATGGAAGTACGTATCGACATCCAACTCCATAGCATCCTTTCCTGTAATCTATAATACTTGGTCTGACCCGAGCATTATAGTTAAATAACACCCGAGTCAGTCTGGAATACCAGCGTGAGAAAACCACACTCAATTGGATTATTAAAGTTTCAAAATCCTTTGAAATCAAAAGCATCTCATAAGACCACGCCACAAATAAACATGTCGGCTTTTTACCTTACGATAGCCAAAACACTTTTTTATCAAAGTCCACTGATGTTATAATAGTGTCTATAGAATGTAAAATAGAATCTAGCTGAAATGCTTGCATCTCACGTTTCAGCAATAGTTGGGCATAATCAAAACCATACAGGCGCGTAGGGATAATGGATTTCCAACTAATGACTAGGTACTGGAGTACCACCTGTCACAGTACATGACCTAGATCACCATACCGAGGATTAATCCCAATCCCCTGCAACACAAAACCGGGACTAACGCTAGCTGAATAATCCCGAGTAAGATCGCCCCATGGTTGGGATCAGCAACCGCACCACTAAGCCGAATAAAAAGGGACATCTAGACAGGGATAACCTCACCCTAATGGGTGCTACCTGTAACATCCCGCCTTTTCGCACGCTTTAAATCGACACACGTGCCAATTCAAACCATACAGAAGGGCGGATTGTTATAGGGTAAATAAGAAAAACAGAGAAGAAAATAAAACTAAACAGAATCTCATAGCGGAAGGATAAAATATAATAATCAATATATAGTTCATAAAATTGTTCACAAAACATTTGATTCTTCGTACAATAAATATCAGAGTTCACATACCAATAACAATGCAGCGGAACAGTATGAGTATAGTGGACTAATAATAATAATAATAAATCTCCGTCTTCGTCCTCCAGAGCTAAGGTCTTTGAAATCCTGAAACGCTCGGACTAACCCGGGCGAATTGAAAAGACAAAACACTTGAGTCAGAACTAAAAGATCTTATGTAAGTTAAATTAACAAAAATAAATATGAGTGTAGTAACTCAAGAGATGCTCGGGATTTACATCTCCTAAGGATCCGTTAAATAATTTATATGTAGTATATTTTGCTATTATAATAGTGTCTAATTGTAAAATAAACATACTTTTAAATAGCGTTAAGGCTTTACATTTTCCACCTTAACACGTAAAATGCCAATAGTCTATACAGTACCGTAATACCTCCTGATCGAGAGGCTACCAAAGGATACTCCATAGGTACGACACAAATAGAAACTCGTAGAAGGCGTGATAGGGTAGGTGACACGGCACAACTAGGCAATGCCATGGTAGATATACCAATTACGCATCCGGGTTGGTGGTAACGCGTAGCCGCAGCTACCGCCCACCTCGGACAAACTTCCCCCTAAAATTAAAGAAATCAAAAGTGGCCACCGAATCAATCCAAAGTCAGAGTATAATATCGAAGAGGAGTATCCTATAAAGGGCACTAACTCCCTTGGCTCGAGAATCGCTCCTGTTTTAGCCACCTTATGCCAACTCATGGGAGTCGGGTCCACGTATTTACCTCAAAGGAAACGCCGCCACCATCCTACTTCATTCTGGAATCTCCACCGCGCATGGTTGTTAAAGTGGTTTTCAGGGTTGGCGGAGAGTATGAAAACTTCCGATCCCGGTCTCTTCAACAACCAATCGTTATTATAACACTGCGGTTTTTCAAAATAATTTATACTTTAAAACCAGAATATAATATCTCTTTCAAACCATATAAATACGATATCATTTTAATTTTTAGTGGCACCGGATCGATTCCCAGCGGTTTCGACATAGTGGATGTTGCTACATTGTGTTGTGGTGGCACCGGATCGATTCCCAGCGGCCACAATAATGAGACATAAGTGGTCTGGGCACTATAAAACCAGTCTAACCAAAGGCCAGGAGAAACATAGTTTCCTTGGCCTCAAAGTTTACAAAGAATGTCCGCTCCTGTTATCCCCTTCCTTTCTCCTCCCATCAATTCAACTATTCCAACCTTACCTATCAACTCAGCCGTACACCTCCTTCCCTCCGAAGTCAACGCCGTTCTTTCTTTAGATCCTTCGCCCCCTCCTCCCATCTTGTCAGTTCCTTCTGTATCCATCACTGTCCCCTCTCCCCTCAAAGTCATTCCTGTCCGCTTCTCTCCTCCACCACCTCCAACCATCCAAACCAATTCACTACCTGACCCTCTTCCTCCTGACCCACTACCTCTGCTATCAACAAACCCAAAACACCCTACTTTATCCGCTAACACCCTCCTTGATGGTTCGTGTGAGCGAATATGGACTTCTTTGTTTAAACGCAAGCCGAGGAACGCAGGCAAGTATATACCTGTTGATCTGACACCAGTGTACGAAGATGATGCTTTAGTGCCGCCTGCTGAAGTTATGAGGCTGGTGCTGCTGTCTGGAATGATACAATAGTTGGCTTCTTCCTGGATAAGCCTCTGTCGTACACGGCTGTTGTACAGAAGTTGAAGTTCATTTGGAAACTTAAAGGTGCGGTTTCAGTTAAATCGGATGGTACTATCTTCTTATTCAAGTTCTCTTGTAGTGAAGATAGAATAACAATATTGCAGAGTGACCCTATTGTCATGAATAATAAACTTTTCATAATTAAACCGTATGATGCAAATGTGAGTAACGTTACTGGTTCAATCACCACTGTCCCAGTATGGGTGAAACTGTACAACCTTCCCATATTTGCTTGGTCCCCTCTAGGAATAAACTGGCTTTGTAGTCACTTGGGTAAACTGTTATGCATGGATGAGATGACTGAAAAGCAAGACAGGTTGAGCTTTGCGAAGTGCTTAATTGAAATAAGGCCCGAAAAAGAACTAGCTGATGACTTCTTGGTTAAACTAGTAGAGGGAGGTCAGCAGAAAATCTATGTAGAGTACTTATGGAGGCCAGATGTATGTGTAATGTGCAACAGGTTTGGACACAAAACTGTTGATTGTGATAATAATGATAGCAGTAACACAATGTGTGATAAAGGAAATAGTAAAGCAGATAGAGAGGCAAGCAAGAAGGAAAACACTGAGAAGGTTCAAGCACATAAAAATATTAGACCAATCAAAAAGCAAACCGGTAGAACATGGCAACGTATTATAAGAAAGAAAATAGTTAAAGAAGTAACAAAAGAGAATGGGGAACAAACAGAAGAGGGGAGTGATGAAACAGTTCCTGAAAAAGTTAACATAGATATTCATGCAAGTGTGAATGCTAGGGAGAAAGAGCGAAAGGGTAAAGAGATTGAGAAATTCAGTGTTGAGTCTGATGAACTGGGTAATGAGGAAAGGGGAGAAGTTGAGCCTGTCAATATTCCAGGAATAATTAATAAAACTATTGAGGCACCAAACAATCTGAAAGAAGTATATAGTGTAGAAGCTGATTTAGTTGATAGTCTATTGATTTCCAATAAATTCGATATTCTCAACTGTTTGGATGTTGATGATAATATAGGTACTAGAGATAATGAAAGTATGACAGTGGTTGAAAAAAGTGGAGTAAGCCGAGCAGTTAATGAAAATACCAAAGGAATGAATAATTTTGGCTCTACAGAACAAGTAGACCAAATGGTGAGTAACAGCATTTATACCAAGCAAGATAAAACTGATCGTATCACACAGTCGAGAGATATAATAGATAATATGCAGAATGATTTTACTACTGTTTCTGGAAAAATGGAAATCAGGTTAAGCAATGAAGGTACGAGTCATGAAGGACTAAAATCAAGTGAAAAGAAGAGTAAAAAGTGTAGAAAAAAGTTTTCTTCCTTCAGCAAGACTCCAAACTCTAATGACGAAACATGCATGCGTGAAGTTAAATGCACAACTCAGCAAAGTCACCAAACCGATATTGCTAGTGTTCATGTTCCAGCTCCTTCATTTATCTACTCCAACATTAAACCTCCCTCTGCCTACAAAAAACCCCCTCCATTGTCTCCCCTTACCTCTCCTACCACCTCTCCTGAGCTTCCCTCCGAACTGACTACACCATCATCTACAGAGGGTAATACCGGCAGAGTTGATACTCCGCTATCTATTGAAATACCTAACTATTTATCCTCTTCGCAAGCTGTGACGAGGAGAATGAAAATAGAATTGATTAAAGCACGTGCTCACCAATGATAACTTATCTAGGAGCATGGAACATACAAGGGGGAAATTACGTCACCAAACTTGACCAAAGTAAAACGCTTTTTGGCGCTCATAAGTTATCTATTGTTGCCATGCTGGAGTATAAGCTAAACCGTTGTTTAACATTCAAGGAAGCTAACTTCAACAAACCTGATTGGAACGTTATACACAACCTGGATGAAGCGTCACATGGTAGGATCTTAATTCTTTATAACCTTGTTGAAGCATCTGATGAGCTGGTTAGGGGAGATAACAGAACCAGGTACAATATTTGTGTTGTTACTGAGTATTTGATGAAGAACAAAGAAAAGCATAAGTGGATTAGGAGCAAGTGTGCTTGGCATAAGAACAGTGCTAATCTGATGCCATCATTTTAATTTTTAAAACCCAAATCAATATGATATCATTTTTATTTTATAAATATCTCTTTCCCAAAACCATAATATTTTTCAAATATATATATACCTTGAAATCATAGCTTTGAAACATAACTTTTAATACTTAATAGCTCAAATACTATATTACTTTATAAAATAAACAGCTTCTTCAAATTTCACAATAAATTCCCAATATCAATTTGAACCTCCAAATAAACCATTTTAATTCCCATATATTTCAAAGCTTAAATATTCTATATTTCAAAACTTTATAGTTCATATATTTCAATCGTTTTATACTCCACTATTTCAAAAATGGATTCTTTGATAATTAATATATATCAAATCAAATTCCTATTATTTAAATTTGAAATATTTACTTACTAAACAAATATTATTTAGGTAAAACCCTTAAACTTCAATAACAGGATATTCTTTTAATTAAATTAACTTGATAATATTCTTTAAATAAATTTGATATTCGTTTAAATCCTCTAATCAAAAATCAAGTTATAAGATCATACCCTTTATTTCTTAACATATTTACATTTCAAAACAATTTTTTCGAGGAAAATTCTTAAATACTTTAATTCAAATCGTATTCACATTTATCTTCAACTTTACTTTTATTTGAGTTATTATAAACTCTATATACTATAGAATTTCAAATATATTCTTAACTATATTATGTAAACGAAATCAACTTCATTATTTAGCTTATTTTAAAATTCGAAACAAATTTATACATAGCTAAATTCAAGAATTTTTACTATATATATATATATCTCACAATTTAATATTTATTAAACCGTATTCTTTCCAAAACCATAGAAAAATCATTTCAAAAACAATTTCATATATATACCGCGGTGCCTGTATATAATTTTCGATCCTATGGTCAAGTGATACGGATATTTATCATTTCAATCCGCAATTTAAAAATAAAAATACGGTTGTTTATCATTTCAAACCGCAATCCCGAATGAAATGAAAATGCATAATAACTTGCAGTTTATACAATATAAATACAGCATCCATTCATCCATCATATCAATCAGCAAACATTTATCAATTTATCATCCAATTCAAACAATCACATCAATAAATAATAATTAACTACTGACAGTTAATTTTTCAATAATGAATTAAATAACTGTTTAACTGTATTTTATATGCAATAATAAATTTAACTAAAATTTTAACTGGCAGCTTATATGCAAAAATGAATTAAATAACAAGTAAATTATATGAATGCAAATTTACTGAGATAATGATGAAATATATGCCAAACAGCTATAAATAAATTTCTAAACACATCATAAACTAATTTAACAAACACAAGAAATTTTAGAAGTTGTGAGTGGGTTAAAACACTCACCTTTGATTTTAGCCCATAAAAATCCAAACAGAAGCGCAAAACTCGACAATCTCCAAATTCAACTAAATCAATTTCATGTTGTGTTTTTTCAAGATGAAGCTTCAGGAAAAGATTGAAGAACAACTAAGATGAGACCAGGAAGTGTACGAAAAACGAAAAAAAAAACATTTTTATAAAAGAATGCTTTTGCATTTGCAAGAATAAGAGCTTTTGAATATGAGGTGATAGGAGAAACAAAATGTAGCGACCCGACTTTCCACTCCCGGAAAATCACATCACCAGTGAAGAAAGAAAGGGAAAGAAAAAGGAAAGGAAAAGAAAGAAGAAACAGAACAACATCCGAGAACTCACAGCGGAACGAATAAAATAAAATATATCAAATAAATTAATACATAGTATCATAATACATCAGAGTACACAATTATACAACACATATTAGACAGTTATAAACATCTGTCTAATTCATACAACTCAAGTATATTAGTCAGAGATACAACATACACAGCGGAATCATAATATATATCTACACGTGGAAGCCTCCTGCTCCATTACTCCTCCAGAATTCGTCAAGCTAACCTGAACAACTTGACTACTCATACATAATATGAGTACCCAAGAGTTTAATAAAACAGAAAATAAACACTCGGGTCAGACAGGGGTCTGGTGTGAGTAAACGGGTTGAAATTGCTTAACTTTAGAAAAACCTTTGAAAAGAAAAGGTATCACGTAAGACTTCCCACACATAAACATGGAAAAGTTTTTACCTTACGCTAGCCAAAACATTTGATAGGAAATCTAGTGATATTATAATAGTGTTTAGGGTTTTCAAGTAAATATGAAATAGCCGAAATTGTTACATGATTAAATTCCAGCTACTAGCCACAAAAGTGGGTAATACAAACAAAACCGTAGGGTCTCGTAGGGAAAATGGGTTTCCATCAATGGCAGGGCTACTGGGGTACCGCCCGTCACAGTACGTGGCCTAGATCACCGTACCGAGGATTACTCCCTTCATCCCCTGCAACACAAGGCCGGAACCATTCCTTATTGAACAGTCCCGAACAAGACAACCCCGGCGGTTGTCCGGAATTCAACCGCCCCACACAGCCAAATAAAAAGGGACTTCTAGACAGGGTAAATCTTGCTCTCCAGTGGGTGCGACACACGAAACCTTGCTGCACCTCCCATGTTTTAGCCATTCCCGGTTGATGAGGCTTGAGGCTGCGATTACCTTTATAGAACATATCTATCTTAGAATGCTCATCGTCCGCCTGACGATGTGCTGAAAGCATTCAATCCATACAAGTTCGTTCTGGGTTCGAACGAAACCGAAGGCACTATCTCGTTGCACTCATTTTGGAATCACCCTCATAGTCAACGACCATAGCCCTTGCACTCTAATTCACCCTCTCGAATCTATAAGTTCTATTCCGTCAAACTCATTACGGAATCACCCACAGAGTTATACTGACGTATAGCCCTTACACCTCGAGTCTTCACTTGCTCCGCTTGGATTAACGACCTAACGTTTAATTGGAATCGATGTGTTTTCGGATATCCAAATATGGAAACCCGATCCCGGTCTCATCGAAACCAAACGCCATTTTAATGTCCAAGTTGTACTTAAGGGATTTAAACAATTTAACTTATTCAGGATGATATAAACAAATAGATGAATAGCATTATCACTATAGATAATTCATAACAATATTCGTCACACAAAGCAGCATATCACAACATAGATATCCAATTTCAGCCAATCACCCAATATCAATCATCCATTATTATTCAACATCCAATATCAATCATTCAATATCAACCATTAAATATTAATCAATCACCATAGCAGAATTGATTAACTCTTAATCAATTTAATTAACCTCTAATTAAATTAATTACTATCCTTTAATCATTTGGTTTACCCTAAATCCTGCTTCATTGATTTATAACAAATCAAATTCATTAATCATCTCTAAATGATCTTCTTTAATTAATCTTCCCTGATTAATTATCCTTTAATTACATTCAAGTAATTATTCTTAACCATATTCAGTAATTAACTTTTAATTACAATAATTAATGATCCTTTATTAATTAATTAATTATAATAATTAATCAATCCTTAATTAATTACAATTAATTACTTTAATTAATTATTTACATTAATTATATTAATTAATAATCTTTATTAATTAAATAACTAACTTGTAATTAATCATCTCATTAATCATAAACAATAATTAACAATTTGTAATTACTTATCTTAATTAATTAACTTCTTAATTAATTATTTCCAAATTAATTATATTAATCCTTGATTAATTAATCAAATTAATTAATCTTTAATTACTTCATTAAGTAATTATTAATGAGTAATTAATCCTTAATTAATTACTTTAATAATTAATTACAATTTAAATTAATTACTCTTAGTAATTAACCCTTATTTAATCTTATTCCTTAATTAATTAATCACATTAATTAATTAACTTAAATAAATTAAGTAATTAACTCTTAATTACTTACATAAGTAATTATCTCTAATTACTTCTTTTAATAAATCTTAATTATTTTCTTAACAAAAATTTATTCCATCATTAAATAAATCTTAACTAATTAATTACTCCACAATTAATTAACTTTAAAACAATTAATTTAATTAATCCTTAATTGATAACATTAAGTGATTCCATTAATCACTTCAATAAATTACTCCCATGAGTAACTTCCCCAACTACTTCCCTAAGTAATTAACATTCTAATTACATTCAAGATTTAACCATTGATTACTTCATTAAGTAATTACACTTAATTAATCCATAATTAAGTGATTATTTAAAATTAAATAATTAACTAATTATTTAAAATTAATTAAACAATTAATTAATTAATTTCTTATATTTCAAAATTCTTAATTAACAAATCATGTTTATTAAGTACTCTCAAGATCATATCAAAATAATTTATTGTTACTTATCTTATAAATAAGTGATTTGAAATAACTTAATCATCTTATCTTATTGGTCTTCAAAATTTTAATAATGACTTATTAAAAAAAATAACACATTTGGAAATCAAATTTGAAATTTCCAAACACATTAATTTTCTAAGTTAAACTTATTCATTTAAGATAAAATTGAATAGTTAACATTACTTTACTGTATTTAAACTTTGATTTAATAATTAAATTCAAACACTCTTCTTAAATTAAATTTCAAACTTAAGTAAAACTTAAAATCTTCTCACACGTTTAAAATTTGAAACTAAATTCAATTTGCATTTTAAAGTTTGATTAACTTAGTCTCAAAACAAACAAGTTTTAACTTTGAAAATTCTCTTTCTTTATAAAGCTCAAATTGATATATATGTATATATTTTAAAACAAGTTTAACTGGCAAACTTAGCCTTAGCATAAAAAAAACAAAGCATCAGGTTGGAACAGAAACTCCCTCAGCCTAACCCGAGTAAAACACCAAAATTACCCGAGACTTCCCCGAAGCAACACAGCGACCCCCCTTCTTCGAGTCATACCCAAGAAAATCGCGAGCCTCCCTTCGAGTTTAACTCGTCTTCCCCTTCCCCTCAAAATTTCCAGTGCACACGTCAACGTGCACGGTGCACGTGTCCTCCTGCCCACGGCCACCGTGGGTCATCGCGACCCACGTCGTCGATCTCAAAACCACACACGACATCGAATTCGAACCCAAATCCTTCAACATGTATTCGAATCGAAATTGACCCATTTTTCGAAACTGCAGGAAGTACCAACTCCAAAACCACCCCTTCACCGACCATCTCGTTGCCAACTGACCTTGCCGACCCCACCATAGAGACACCACCTCCATGAGCTTCGTCTCTCCACCCTCGCGATCAACTCCGGATCCACCTTCCAGTCGCAAAACCCACAGTAACAAACCGAGTATGGAATAGGCTAAAAACCCTAAAACAATCGAATACAAATTCCACGATCAATTGATAAATTCGAGATCAATTTTCCCATCATCCTTGTCTTCCCCATGACCTCCGTGCACAACCACGTCGCCCAGATCGTCGTCGTTCGCCGAGAATCGGCCAAAATGCCCAAATCAGAAACCCAAGAAATCTCACTAATTATCCCACTAAAAATCATGATACTAGTATTAAAAATCATGATTCCCTATTGCTATTCCCATCATGCAATCAAAAATTAAAAAATTAAATCCATAAATTTTTGTCCCCAATTTGATTTCTACTGTAATTATAAATTTTCTGAGCAAAATCTTCATTTTAAAAACTTATAATCATTTTTAAATGAAAAGTTATATAATTACAAACACTTCTATTTATAAATCAAAGACCAATTCGATTTCAAAATCTAGTTATTGAATTTTCTATGGCAATGAAACTGTTGTAAATATACATAGCATATATTTTATGATTACAGGCATCAAAACAAAAATGCATCCATTTAATCCCAGCATCAGGAAAACACTTGATTTTTATGCATCAGCCAAATGAAACAAGATTAAGAACTGTTTTTAAATTAGTTTACCCACCTTGAATTAAAAGCAGAGCAGAGAAACTTTTTTTTCTTTTCCAGGCTCTTGAACTTTAATTTGAAAAATTGCTTTGACTATGCTTTGCAGAAGAAAATCCTACTGCATGCTTTTAATTTGATGATTAAAAAGTTGAAACTGCAGGCCTTCATGTATTTCAGGTTTTAAAATTTGAATTTCAGCTTGTAAATTGCAGATTGTCATCCATTTGCATGTGCAGGCTTTACATTTGCAGTACTTTAAATTTGTATTTACAGAAGACTTCATTTGCAGGTTGGAGTTTGTACAAATGCAGAATGAGGTTGAAGATATGAAGTTGCAGGTTTTCAATTTGAGTTTGCAGATCAAACTTTGCTTTTTGATCTTATCTTACTTTTGAATTTCAATTTCCAGATTTTGGAATAATTTCAGATTTGAGAAATAGTTTGTTGGTTGCCATTAAAATTTTGAGAGAAGGAAAAAAAAAGTTTTGAAAAAAAATGAAAAAGGAGAAACTATTTTCTTTTATGTTGTAAATTTCAAATATGTGAAAGATGAATGCCACTTGTTATAAAATTGAACAAATGTCATTTAATTTGTTTAATAGCTTTACAATTGTCACTAATATGTTAATATGTTTACACATATTACTTAAGTGTTTTTAAACAAATTTTATTTAATTTAAAATTAAATATAAACTTACATAATTAAGTTACTTTGTTAATAAACGCTTACTTATGTATTTATATGTATTTATGAAATGTTATACACATTAGTGAAATGTTTTTATGTCAATAAACTTTGAATTCTTAAATAAATATACAAGTATGAAATCTTCTTATATGTATCTTATTAGCATTTTAAAAGAAAGCAAAACAAAATGTTCAAATCCTTTTTAAACTATCATATTTTAAAAACAAACAACTATTTATATTTTGAAAACAAATCTTGAATTAACTTTAAATTAACTTTTGAAAATATTTATTTTTAAAACAAAGCTTTAAAATTACTATTCATTCATATATAAATTATCAATAGATTAAAATTAAATTCCAAACAACTCCAAATTATAACATATACATACATATATATTACAATTTGAAAATTCAATTTTTTAATTTAAAACAAAAGATCTCCCATTCACAATATATATCAAATGTACATATTATAAATAGAATAAAAAATTTATTAGCTTTGAAAAACAATTCTTATCAATATTGTCAGATTAAAAATTTATTAACCTTTAAAAGATTAATTTAGCCAAATTTATAAAGAAAATCATCAAACCAGTTAAATTATTTACATAGATTATTAAATCGATATTGCCCAAAATTCCGGGTCGTTACACAAAATGTAAAAGAAGAAATAAGATGTAGGTTATTTATAATTAGGAAATGAATGTGGAGGGACAAAAATAAATCTCAGGTATTATTAGTTTGATTCTAAATTAATTAAGTGCTAGATACAGAAAAGTTTGAATACATCATATATATTCATACTTTAACTGTGTGTCAAAATTGCTAAACATATATCAAGTACGATTAATTGGTGACAATATATAGGAACAAACAAGAATAAATGTAGATGCAATCATATAAGGATCTAATAGGGAAGGAGACAAAAGGTGACGACATTGATTAATTCCACATTCCCACTTTAGCCAATTTTATTAATACGACATTTAATTATCATGCAAGTTGTATTATGACAAGAAAACATAAACAACAAACAATAAATTAATATGTATATAATATTACCTCACTTTTAAATTGTTCGATAATAATAATAAAAATTAAATCATACTTTAGCAATTTGAAATTAAAATATTAAATGTTTATATATATACACATGCACACAAACACATATACATCTGTGTATAAAGATTAAACCAAAGCTTATTAATTAATTCAAAGCATACTTCCATACCACATTAAATTGTCTAATGCATTTGTAAACTTATGTATACTTGAAGTCAAAAATACACATATACATATACATTAAACCTTTTTACCTTAATGAAATTTATTTATTTTTTAACAAAACAAAAGTGGAACACGACAAATTAAGCAATATAGTAACAAATCTTTAAGATCCTTAAATAAGGACATTTGAGATAATAATTTAGGTAAAAAATTTAAATATTGTTGTAATCAAAATAAAAGCTTAGATATATCATCGAAAAATTATTAAGCATATGTAAACTTCTATTGTAATTTATTAGATTAAGAACAAATAATTTATTCAACAAAGTATTCAAATTTCATGATATTTTCAATTCAAGATAAAGTGACAATATGTGTATACAATATTTCTGTTTCAACACAAATGCAAATTATATGTATATAAAATTTCAGATTTAAAAAAAATGCAATTTGGTTTAAGAGTTTAAAACATGGATCTATAATTAAAACATTCTTTTAATATATATACAAATTTTTTTGTTTCGATTTATCAAATTAAAAGTCAAATTAATTCATTCAACAAAAAAATCCAAATAAATAAATGAATGTTGATTCCCATTCTTATTATTAAAACAATCATTATCCCATAAACATATTTACATTTGGCTACGTTTTATTACATTGATACTTCTGTTTCACCTTTATTCATATTACTATTTTATTTCCACTAATTGTGTAATAACTACCAAATCCAACATATTGAAATTTTTCGATTTCACCCATAAATTAAGATTTTAAATCCACTTAACTAATTTTCCTCGGTTCCATCCTTTATTACATCAACTGTTACTTTAATTTACATTAACCAACGTAAAATTAAGATTTATTTGTAATCGATTACCAAATTTATGTTAACTCATTAAATAAACAAGCAACCTAAAAATTGCAACTTATGTGCTTTTAATTGCATTAACATTTAAACTTATTAGCTTATATCAACACTATTATCATTAATTGCAAACGGATTACCAATTTTAGTCACTACCCTAAATAACTAACGTATATTAATCTACATTATTCCCAAGTTACAAATTTTGAATTAATTACTATTTATTATATCGTTTCATTGATTAATTCAACATTTGCATGGGTTTTTCTTATAATAAATTTATTACCCAATACTCCTATATTCATCTTAGATTTGTTCAAATGGATATATTTCAATTTATAACCAAAAATTTCTATTGATTTCCCATTTTAATTTATTAGCCTCCGTTAATGTTAATTTACCTTTAAGTTATCACTAACGAACAAGTGTTGAAATTAATTACATACGCCATTCTTACCCTGTTACCAATTGGATGAATTTTCATTGATTCGTAGCTATTGCATTAATATCCACAAATTTCATTCACATCTCTATTAATGTGAAATTTAATATTAAGTCCCCCCTTATTTGCAATTAATTCACTTATTGATTTTTTTTACTTTCAAATAAATTAATAAATCTAAATTCACTCCTAAGATCCACCACCTGTTATATTATAAATGAAATTAACATTGGTTACATCCTCTAGAATTAACAATCTTTTATGACAAATCAATTTATCCTAACTGCACAATTAGGTCAATTAACTGCAATTAATTTCACATTAAATTTTATAAATTATCAATTGAAACTTTAACAAATCCGTTACTTGATTTAAAACCCTGCTATTCAATAAATTGACATTTATAGATGAAATTAACATTGACTTATATTTCATATCATAAATGCATGCTTTACTTCATACTATTTAGTTATATTTGCCAAGTATGTATATTAATAACTATTTATATTCTTTAATTAATTTACTTTCTTGGTTTCATACTTAATAAGTTTTCGCTTCCAACAATATTATAATTACCTACATGACATTGTTTTTTATTTCATGAATTCATTAAATAAATCCACTAATTGCCTTTGTTTCCTTATATTCAATTTATTACCATTTTAAATACGTTTATTATCAACAACACTCCTTAAAATTGCTTATCTACAATTATTGCATTGGTTTATTCAACAGTTACTTTTTTATTTACTCATTCTCTATTTATAACTAAATGTAACAATTTTCACACTTCCTTTATGTTATTAATTACCATTAAAGTAACGTTTATCATCTACAAAAAACATTGTAATTACTTACCTACATTGATTGCAAATTTTTTCCATTTATTGCATATTACTTCCGGTTACTATAACATTGAATTCATTAAATTTATTACTAATTATATCATTGCATTAGTTAATACAATATTCCCATTTGTTTTTTATATTCAATTCCTTAGCCTATAACAATTTCCATTACTTTAAATAAATCGTAATTTCATTTCCATTGTTAATACTTATCTTTAATTTTAAATGTTGCATTTCATTTATTTAAAATTTTATTATTTACTTATTTCTTCCTAAAATTAATTACAAACTCTTAATTAAATTAAGCAATTAATTTCTCAAAATTTACGGGTCGTTACACTCTCCCCCACTCAAAACTTTTCGTCTCCGAACAGGAAAAGAAGGGAAAGAGGAACTTATAAATTAATATCTATTATGTAAATCATTATATATAATCGTAACTTTAATTGGATTATATGAAATGAAATATTAAAAATGGTTTCAACCACAAACATCCAATTCAATACAAATGACCATCAATAAACAAAATCAACACAACATCAAACACTTGAAACAAGGCATAAGACCATAAAACAATCATTCATTCATATCAAACACAACAAATAGTTGTTTAGGTTTAGACACTTTAAATTGTACAAAATGAAGAATAACTACTAAGTGTATCCTTACCCTAACAACCATAAACCAACAAACAACAATTTCAACAATAAACTAAGTCTATTCTTGTCAATTTCATTTCATACTATTATTGTTTGACTTCTTTTTATATATATTATGGTTTATCCCCTTTTTTTTGCCATTTATTTGCAGTATTCATCTTTCTGCTTATTTTATTAATACATAGCTTCAATCATTTACTTAAGTTTATAACTCTATAACATCAATTTCTTATTTATTAAGGTGATTCATTTTTTCCTCTTAATATTATTTATCGTATTCATCTTCCATTTATTTTATTATAAATAATTCAATCCTTCTTAAACTTATTTCCATTTCTTTATAACTATTCTAAAATATTTAATAAGTGGCCCTTCAGTCATAACTTAGATTTATAACAATTATAACATTAGATTCTTATTAATTACATCAATTTATTGAGCTCTTCATTACATACCTTTACTTGTACAATTTTCATTACATTTATTATTAAACATTTCAACTTTTTATATTTGGTAAGTTATATATGTTAAAGAAAATGCAAATGAACTTGTACAAGTTTTATCTTATCCTTTAATTAAATTTAATGTTCAGTAATATTACTCTCTGTTTCATATGTTACAAATTTCAAATTTCCTTTAATACCCTTTATAACCTAGCATTAAATCTCTCATTTCATTTAGGGTTTAAATTATTAGTTAAATTCTGTTTCACTACATTAATTAAACTATTAACAAATGAAACTTAAGAATTAAATACCGGGTTTAATTTCAAATTATTAAAAATAATAGATAATATACTTACAACTTATCTATATCCAAGTATATTTAAAACAAACTAAAAATTTATATTTATCAAAATCAATCTACAGTAATACTACTACAGTGGCCTTCCCACTTCGAAACTCAAAAATGAACATCGATGATGCGTGCACTCATCACCGAAATTATTTTTCAGCGACAGAGAGGGGAGTCCAACTTTATCTTTCCTAAAATTTCTTTCAAAAACATTTCTTTCAAATTATTGAAATACTTATATCAGAAAATACTTCTTAAATATTATTATTATATTCCAAAATCATTTGAAAGAAAATTTTCAAAACCCTGGAACTTAAGTTCTAAAATTTCCAATTTGATTTATTTTATTTTCAATCTTATTTCACTGTTATTTATAATTTGCATTACCCAACAACCAATATATTGCAACCAAATATAATCTTTTTTTAAAAAAAATTATTTTATATATAGAAAATATAATAGGATAAATTATTCATTCACCTATATTAAAACCAAATATTATGTCGGTCTGTCCTATTAAGTGTTTAGAAATCCCAATTGATGTCATAGCGTCCCATGCATCAATCATAATTTATAAATACAAAATGGAACAAATTAACACAATAATAAAACCTTTTTATAACACTAACAGATACGCTCTCTCATATATATACACTCAGCGACTCCCATAGGGTATTACTGCCCTATTAACAAAGAGTCAAACCCCACAAAACTAAGGTTTATCGCTAAACCAAAGCTCTGATACCACATTGTAACATCCCGCCTTTTCGCACGCTTTAAATCGACACACGTGTCAATTCAAACCATACAGAAGGGCGGATTGTTATGGGGTAAATAAGAAAAACAGAGAAGAAAAAAAAAACTAAACAGAATCTCACAGCGGAAGGATAAAATATAATAATCAATATACAGTTCATAAAACTGCTTACAAAACATTTAATTCTTCTTTATACAATAAATATCAGAGTTCACATACCAATAACACTGCAGCGGAAAAGTATGAGTATAGTGGACTAATAATAATAATAACAAATCTCCGTCTTCGTCCTCCAGAGCTAAGGTCTTCGAAATCCTGAAACGCTCGGACTGACCCGAGCGAATTGAAAAGACAAAACACTCGAGTCAGAACTAAAGATCTTATGTAAGTTATGTTAACAGAAATAAATATGAGTGTAGTAACTCAAGAGATGCTCGGGATTTACATCTCCTAAGAAGCCGTTAAACTATTTACTATGTAGTATATTTCGCTATTATAATAGTGTCTAATTGTAAAATAAACTTACTTTTAAATAGCGTTAAGGCTTTTCATTTTCCACCTTAACACGTAAAATGCCAATAGTCTATAAAGTACCTTAATACCTCCGGATCGGGAGGCTACCAGAGGATACTCTATAGGTACGAAACAAATAGAAACTCGTAGAAGGCGCGATAGGGTAGGTGACACGGCACAACTAGGCAATGCCGGGGTAGATATACCAATCATGCATCCGGGCTGGTGGTAACGCGTAGCCGCAACTACCGCCCACCTCGGACAAACCCTTCTAAAATCAAAGAAATCAAAAGTGTCCACCGAACCAATCCAAAGTTAGAGTATAATATCGAAGAGGAGTATCCGATAAAGGGCGCTAACTCCTTGGCCTGAGAATCGCTCCTGTTTTAGCCACCTTATGCCAACTCACGGGAGTTGAGTCCACATATTTACCTCAAAGGAAACGCCGCCACCATCCTACTTCATTCTGGAATCTCCACCGCATACACGGTTGTTAAAGTGGTTTTCGAGGTTGGCAGAGAGTATGACAACTTTCGATCCCGGTCTCTTCAACAACCAATCGTTATTATAACACCGCGGTTTTTCAAAATAATTTATAATTTAAAACCAGAATATAGTATCTCTTTCAAACCATATAAATACGAGATCATTTATATTTTTAAAACCCAAATCAATATGATATCATTTTTATTTTATAAATATCTCTTTCCCAAAATCATAATATTTTTCAAATATATATACCTTGAAACTGTGATGACCCGGTATTTTGGCCATATTATTTTAATAGATATTTAATCTACTTAAATAAAAAGTGAACCTATCATTTTAAATTAAATATTAAACATAAGTATAAAATCAAATATGGTTATAAACATAAATATATAAACATAAGGGAAATGTAAATATAAGATATAAATAGAAATATAAAATATCTAAATACAAACATATGTTATAAATCAAAGGTTTGAAAATTTAATTACAAATAGAAAATAAAACTAAGAAGTTATGTAAACAATAACTATCATGATCTTACATAAACATAAAGGAAAATAATAACAAGCTTGCTATATTTACATTGCACAAAGCAAAAGAAGACAAACTATTCATAATACACAAAACATCTTGGTACAAATAAACAAAAAAATAATACAAAGATTAGCAATCATAATTAGGTGTAAACATATTTGAAGACATACACATTTAATTGGCACACAAATATTGTATCAGGTCAAAACACACATCTCTAAAACAACACCAAAGCTTTTATAAAACATCATGGTTAGAATAAAAAAAATATCATCTGAAATCAAAATCAGGTCTACATATGTATATATGCATGCAGCCACCTTCTTGCCTGTACAACACATAGCAGCCACCTTTCTGCCATGTTCAACAAAGAATTGTAGCCTACAATATATCATCTCAGCCCAATTTTAGTCATTTCAAAAGTTTTAAAAATCTTTATACTTCAGTAATAAAATCTGATCAAGATAAAAACAAATTGAAGAAAACAGGTAAACTAGATAACACCTTCCCATATTACAATTGTTTTCTCTTATAAATATATTTGTATGCATCTTACTATTTCAAAATTTATTCAGTAACAACTGAAGTATACCAGAGAAAACTAAAATAAGAAAAAGGAAGTAAACTAATTTTTTATTCAAATTAGAAACTGACAAGAATTCAAAACAGAAATTCAAGTAGATTCATACTGCAGATTCAAAAACAAGATTGTTCTTTGTTCAGCTACCTTGCAGGTGAGTTAATCTTGCATTTAAAAACAGTTTAAATCTGGTTGATGCTTGTGATGAATATTGTTTACAGGGATGTTTGATTTGAATGCATGTTTGAAATAAGATAAATGCCTATACAAAATCTCAGTATAATATGCAACCTCTGTTATTTCCAGATTCAAGTTTACTCAAAATTTAGTATCTTTTGGTCCAATTACTGTTAGGATTTAGGATTTAAACTGAAGTCGTTTGTTTAATCATGAATAGAGTTCAAATTTCTATTTAAAGAGAAAAAAATTGAAACTGCTCTGGAAAACAAATCAGAACAGGAAAGGGTGAGTTTTGTAAAAATCCAAATATCTTAAAACATTGTTTCAGGTATATGATTGGAAACGTCACTCAAAATCATGACTTTTAAACAAAAATTATAATTTTTAGTGTTAGCATTTGAGAGCAGTTTGAGTTGAACTGGATTGGGTATTTCGAGTTGCCTCTGATGATCTATTTGATCAGAATGTTTGTGATTCTCCCTAAGGATGGAAGAATGATCAGAAAATCAAGGAAAAATACCAAAAAGGCGATCAGGGGTTGGTAGCGTGGGTGGTGGATCTGGAAAGTGTGTAAACCTAGTTTGGGTAGATTGAACAGAATTGATCGGGTTATTATCTATGATGGACCGAGTGCCACCATATATTGGGAAATGGGAGTAGGTGGGTTGACGAAGGTTTGGCCGAAGTTGCGGAGTCTTCGGTGGTCAGAGGCGCACGAACGACGATGTTTCAGGTTGATGTGGTGGGTTCAAGTTCTGGTTCCAGTATGGTTTGAACAGCTCGAATTGTTTTCGAACTTGAATCGTTGGTGATGGGGTTTTGATGGTCTGAGATTGGGGTTGTCGACATGTGGGGATCGCCATTGTTGATCGGAAGCGACGGCGTCGATGGGACATGTGCACGGTGCACATTTTAAGTGCTGATGCAATGTTAGGTGGAGGCAGAAATGGACTAGAGTTTTTCTCGAGTAAGTTCAGAGATGGCTCGAAGAATGGTGGGTAGTGACTCGAAGCGAATTAGGATGCCTCGTTCATTTTGGATTTGTTACAGGTTTCTTAAAACCCGACTGTGGATGTTAAAAACAAATTTTAAATTTTTAAGTAGGAAGTTTAAAGGAAGAATTAGAAGATGGGGTTCAACTTTACTTTTGAGTCCTAGTTTGAAAAAAAAAATGAAGTCTTATAAAGCTCAAATTATTTAACAACTTTAAAAAGTTAAGGAAGAATTTAAATGAGTTTAATTTTAAATGATTTGGTTTAAATTTTTTTTGATAAGGCGAATTTACTTTAGATAAATTTGTTAAAGTTAAATTGTTAGATTATTTCAAATTCTTGAAATTGAAAGGTGTTCAAGTGCGAATTTAAGGCAAGTGTTTCCAAAGATTTTGGAAGGGTGATTGAATCGTTCACAAAGAAAATGGTTCTTCTTAAGCTAAGTTAGTTTTAATGATTCGAGGTTGTATTAAATTAATAAATCTAGAATTTAATCAACAAAGTTATAGAGGTGTTTTAAAATTTATTGACTAATAATTAAGTTAATTAATAAGTTTAATTACTTAGAAAAGTAATTAGAGAGTTATTGACGGGTAATGAAATCATTAGTTGGGAATTAGTCTAACAATTAATTAAATAACTAATTTTAAAATTTTATTTGATTAATTAATTAAGGAAATCATTTATGAAATTTGGTTAGTATAATTGCTGAATGAAAACACTTAAGGAATTAACTACTCAAAGTAATTAATTGAGTTAATATGATTAGTTTAAGATAATTAATTAAGATAATTAATTTAAGATGATCACTGGATGATTTGATAAGTTATTACTTAATGTGATATAGGAAGTACAACCACCTAGGGAAGTAATTACTAGTTAATTACTGAATGAAATCAATTGAGGGTGGTTTATACATGGAAGTACTTTGAGTTTAAATTATTTTGCTTAATTAATCAAGGTGTTAATTAAGTTAATTAATTAAGGAGCAAATTAATTTATTTAAACCAGCAATTAAGGGAGGATCGTTAATGTAATTAATGTTCGTAATTAAAGGTGTAATTGTTTAAATAAAATAAGGATTGTGTGAATTTGTAAGTGATGAATGAGTTACCCCGGGTTTTAAGTGAGTATGTTTACTGGTATTTCATGTTAGATGGGTTTTACTCACGCTGGTTTCCATCCTGACCCGGGTGTTACTTTGATGTAATGCTCGGGTCAGACCGAGTATTACAGATTTTCAGGTAGGTACGTTCTGAAGATCAGGAGACGAGCTGGATGGCAGGAGCGTATAGAGTATTTCCGCTGTATTCATATTATTGTTAATCTGAGACATGATAATTGTAAATATTCAGTGACTGTATATAAATGTGAAACTTTGATGTGTAAGATTGTAAGCGACAGATATAGTATTCTTTTGTAAACTGTTATTATTTATTTATTATATTTTATCCACTGCGAATGTGAGATGTTGTTGATTTTGTTCTTCTTCTTCTATCTCTTTCTTCTTTTTCATAACTATCTGGAATTTTCGGGATCGAAAATTTTGGGTCATTACATTTTAGTATCGGAGCTGAAAGGTTAAGCGAGAACCTTGGCTCTGGTGGGAATTACTCTTTTAATAGAATCTGTAGTACTCTACAATGAGTTGAGAATACACACACACACACACACACAAGAGCATACTTGTTATTTTCTTATATAAAGATTTTAAATGATTTTATATAAATATATATTTTGATATATAAGGCAATATTTCCTTCTAATAAATATTAAGGGGATTGATTGTTAAATTATTGGAATTAAATTAAGTGTTAATGGAAATACAACCAAAATTGACATTTAATAAAGATAAGTTTGAAATGAATTCAAACTGAAATCAAAATCTTGAATCTGGAAAAGAGATCAAAATAAGATAATAATAAATTACTTTTCAAATACGATAATCTTGGGTATTATCAGAAATGATTAATAAGATGAGTAAGTAAAATAAAAGGTTGGAAAGTAAATCACAGGTAAATATGATTTATGAACTCGAACTAAAGATGATCTAAATTGTGGAGCTTAAAATCTAGGTCTAGAAATTAGAACTTTGTTTCAAAATGAAGTAATAAATAATATTCAATGTATTTAAATAAAAGGGTCATATTTTAAATAAGAATTGTTGGAAGTCTTAAAGGAAACTGTTTTGAATTCTTATGATTAAGTCAAATCTATAAGTTAGGAAGTACCTCTAGAATTCAGTCTTCGAGAGAGATGGCTGAGAGTGAAGAAGGGAAGGATAGATGTAGAGAGGAGAGAGCAGCTGGACGTAGGGAGCTAGAGGAAGAAAATCAAGAGTATGAAAAAGGGGTTAAGGAAAGAGCGAAGCCAGGACCTTATGATAATGTCACCTGCTATAGATGTTTCAATAAAGGTCATTATGCGGCCAAGTGCAGTAAAACAAGGGAAGAATTGAAGGGTTCATTTCATCGGTTTCGCTACGAGATCTCGTGCTTTAAGTGTCATAAGAAAGGACATTTCTTAAGTCATTGCCTGGAAGTGAGGAAGGCGAAGCGTAAACTAGTTGAACCGATCAAGAAGTCGACTATTTGCTATCATTGTAAGAAGACGGGACACGTTGCTAGAAATTGTCCTGAGAGGCAGAAAAGGAGTAAAGCTATGGAACATACTGTTAGAGGTGTGAAGGTTATCCAGATTGATGACAGGGTAGAAACATTTTGAGGTAAATGTTATAAGTGAGGACACCTTGTTGAGAAGTGTATGTTTCGGCTTTGTCCTTTGGGAGGAAGTCCATAGAAAGGATTCTTGTAAGAATATTAGGGCTTTGATCTTTCCAAACCTTTAGGTAATAGAAAGGCAATGGGAGTTATGACTTGTGTAAGACTCTCATTTTGGATAGATGAATGCAATGTATGAACTACTAGTATGTAGTCGATTAATGTATGGGATATTTTGTGGTAGTAAAATGTAATATAATGTTTTCTTTATCTATAGAGAGTTTAATCCAGAGATTAATTGTTTAAGGATTTGGATTTTGAATTTTTAAACAAGGATAATCTAATTTAAGAGGTTAATCCAACATTGGGAAAGTTAACTCAAATTTATATAATTCGAGATGGTTTAAATTGAGATTCAATTAAATCAGGTCAAATTAAATTGGTTTGAATTAGTTAAAAATTGGAAATGAATAAGGATAAAAATTCAAATTTGAATTGGGAATTCGTGTGGTCTCAAAACGGGTTTGAGATTTAAAAATTGAAAATGGATGGACGTTTTAAAATAAATTGGATGATATCATCCCATTGTTAATGAAAATATTTAAATTGAGAATGGTATTGTATAAATAAAATAAATTTGAATAATTGAATTGTAAATTAAACTTGTCTAAGGACCGGCTTTAAACTGGAAGATAAAATTGAGTAATAAATTAAAATTTTAAAATAAAACTGTGTTGCATTTTTTTTATTTGAACCTTGAAATACATAAGTGAAGATAATATAAAATGGAATTTTGAGAATTGGACTCTGAATTAAATTGATTATAAACTTTGAATAAAAGTTAATTTGGTTTAAAAAGTTAAACCAATCTTTGAGAATTTAACTCGAATTTATATGATTCGAGATAGTTTAAAATTCAAGATTGAAATTGAATTGGTGATTGAAGATGTATAAGTTTAAGAATTTAAATGGGAAATTGAATTGGATTATGTTGAAATAGTTTGAATTTGAAATGGGTTAAATTGATAATAATTCAAATTGATTGGAATAATATGAAATTATAATTAAAGTTGAACAGGATTAAAATCAAATGGAATTTGATTTAAATTGGGAAGGGAATCAAGGTTGATTCAACTTGAATTGGGTGTAAATAAATTTCAATAGAAATTGAAGTTATTCAAGTTAGAATTGGGTCAATTAAATGGAAGTGGAAATTTAAGATTGAATTGTTGGGAATGTGAACAGTTGGCTATGGCCCATTTTCAGTATAGATTGTTTTAATATAACTAAATTTTTCCAAGCTACTTAATATATACAACCTTTCTTATTAAACCCAAAATTATTTTATACTTATTTTATAACTACTTTTGGAGTTATTTAACTATTTTGTAGCTGTTTTATAAACTAATTACTATTTTTCAACTATTTACAAACAGATTATTATTTTCCAACTATTTTGCAATTATCTAAAATTTCTGAAACTATTTAGCTATTTCTCAACTATTTTAAAGTTAGTTACCTATTTTATAGCTATTTTGCAAACTAATAATTATTTTCAACTACTTATCAATTTTAAAAATTTTTAAGCTATTTTCTAAATATAAACTGGTCGGAGTTCAAACTGTTATCGGTTTAAATACCCAACTGAGATAAGAATTGAAGTGATAATTCAATGGAATTGAAGCGATTGTAAATAAGTGAATGTAAATTTAAGGAAGTGTGAATATAAAGGAAATTGATTTGGCTAATAGTCAATGAAGTTAAATAAGTAGGATGTACGTAAATTATTCTATTCGCATAGTGATTTGATCCAGATTCGAGCACAGAATTTTGAGATAGTTTATCGATCCGAGTTGGGATTATTTTTTCACTCGATTTTCGACGGCGAACCTGGATATGGATTGTTGATTGGTTCTGGATATTCTCTATCGTAGTTATGGCTATGCATGGAGTACGACGGTTTCTGATCAAGAAACCAGATCTGTGTCCGCACTAGGAAGTCGGGTGGACGATAATAGTTCGGAAGTGAAATTGTGTGATCGAGTGAGTGATCAGATTGGTATAGCGTACGGATGTTATGTGTACATCGTACGGATATGAATGAAATTTATATTGGAAAGACTAGTCAAATTTGAATATTTGATTTTGAATAAACAAAGTTATATATCTTTGTTATATAAGATAAATCTTTCCTTGTTAAATCTATCGTCGAAAGAAAAGGATTTTTGAAGGTGTTTGAAGTATAAAGGATCTTATGAAAATTTCGGAAAAAAGATTTTGGGAACCTTTGGATTTGGAAAGGGCTTTTGATTTTTGGGTAAAAGCAATATTGAAATTTGAAAAAGCCTAGCCTGAAAATTATCGATTTTGGGATAATCGATTTTGCGTAAAGGAGCTTTGTATGATATCATACTAGGTGTATGATTTGAAAGATACTATATATGTATAGTATAAAGTGTTTTGATCATGGCTCTGGGGAAAAGGCGCTCCCTTGAAATGAACTTCTCAGGAGTGCCACTGGGTGGTGCTGCCTTGAGCCCCAAGGGGGTTTCTAAAGTTGATCCCGTGAGGAGTCCGGACAAAACTAGTTCCTGGGGATTATGAGTTGAGTATACCATAGCGAAAGTCGTGTGTGCCGCTGAGAGCCAACAGTTACATGGACTTTTGCTACAATGACAACGTAACCCAGGATGTAACTGCGACCTATGGTATAACATAGCGGAAGTCGTGTGTGCCGCTGAGAGCCAACAGTCTGCGTTTGATTTTATATCGGCAGATTGCGACCTATGTAGGAGTGGAGAGGTTTCATTTTGATAGCGAAAATTAGAGACTGCTGAGAGCCTGCAGTTACATGGACTTTTGCTGCGATGGCAACGTAACCCTGGATGTAACTGTGATCTGTTGTGTGGGATCCATGGCGTAATCGAGAGGTCGCGGAGAGCCTGCAGTTACATGGACTTTTGCTGCGATGGCAACGTAACACTGGAATGTATCTGTGACCATGGACGGGAGTGATGATTTCCAGAGCATTCTCACCAAAGATATTTCCTCTATTTTCAAAAACTGTTTTCTATATTTTCAATAAAATTATTTTCCTAGTATTTTCACTGGATGTTGAAAACAGGTTTGCCAAGTACTTATAGATTTTCAGTCCTACGCCTAATCAACATATAACTAAAATTCTATGAGAACAAGGACGGACTAGTTGAAACATCGAGTTATAAAAGTATTTTTGTAAAAACTATTTTAGAAATATTATATAGATTTTTAAAGTAGTTTAAGAATGATAAAATAAATTTATATGATTTTAATCATTTTAATAAATCTGGCCTCGTTCCTTTTCGAGGACGAAAAGATTCAAAGGGGGGAGGAATGTGATGACCCGGTATTTTGGCCATATTATTTTAATAGATATTTAATATAATTAAATAAAAAGTGAACTTATCATTTTAAAATAAATATTAAACATAATTATAAAATCATATATGGTTATAAACATAAATATATAAACATAAGGAAAATGTAAATATAAGATATAAATAGAAATATAAAATATCTAAATACAAACACATGTTATAAATCAAAGGTTTGAAAATTTAATTACAAATAGAAAATAAAACTAAGAAGTTATGTAAACAATAACTATCATGATCTTACATAAACATAAAGGAAAATAATAACAAGCTTGCTGTATTTACGTTGTACAAAGCAAAAGAAGACAAACTATTCATAATACACAAAATATCTTGGTACAGATAAACAAAAAAAATACAAAGATTAGAAATCATAATTAGGTGTAAACATATTTGAGGACATACGCATTTAATTGGCACACAAATATTGTATCAGGTCAAAACAAACATCTCTAAAACAACACCAAAGCTTTTATAAAACATCAAGGTCAGAATAAAAAAAATCATCTGAAATCAAAATCAGGTCTGCATATGTATATATGCAGCCACCTTCTTGCCTGTACAACACATAGAAGCCACCTTTCTGCCATGTACAACAAAGAATTGTAGCCTACAATATATCATCTCAGCCCAATTTGAGTCATTTCAAAAGTTTTACAAATCTTTATACTTCAGTAATAAAATCTGATCAAGATAAAAACAAATTGAAGAAAACAGGTAAACTAGATAACACCTTCCCATATTACAATTGTTTTCTCTTATAAATATATCTGTAGGCATCTTACTATTTCAAAATTTATTCAGTAACAACTGAAGTATACCATAGAAAACTAAAATAAGAAAAAGGAAGTAAACTAATTTTTTATTCAAATGAGAAACTGACAAGAATTCAAAACAGAAATTCAAGTAGATTCATACTGCACATTCAAAAACAAGATTGTTCTTTGTTCAGCTACCTTCCAGGTGAGTAAATCTTGCATTTAAAAACAGTTTAAATCTGGTTGATGCTTGTGATGAATAATGTTTACAGGGATGTTTGATTTGAATGCATGTTTGAAATAAGATAAATGCCTATACAAAGTCTCGGTATAATATGCAACCTCTGTTATTTCTAGATTCAAATTTATCAAAATTTAGTATCTCTTGGTCCAATTACTGTTAGGATTTAGGATTTAAACTGAAGTCGTTTGTTTAATCATGAATTAGAGTTCAAATTTCTATTTAAAGAGAAAAAAAATTGAAACTGCTCTAGAAAACAAATCAGAACAGGAAAGGGTGAGTTTTGTAAAAACCCAAATATCTTAAAACATTGTTTCAGGTATATGATTGGAAACGTCACTCAAAATCATGACTTTTAAAAAAAAATTATAATTTTTAGTGTTAGCATTTGAGAGCAGTTCGAGTTTAATTGGATTTGTTATTTCGAGTTGTCTCTGATGATCTATTTGATCGGAATGTTTGTGGTTCTCCCTAAGGATGGAAGAATGATCGAAAAATCAAGGAAAAATACCAAAAAGGCGACCAGGGGTTGGTAGCGTGGGTGGTGGATCTGGAAAGTGTGTAAACCTAGTTTGGTTAGATCGAACAGAATTGATCGGGGAATTATCTATGATGGACCGAGTGCCACCATATCTTGGGAAATGGGAGTAGGTGGGTTGACAGAGGTTTGGCCGAAGTTGCGGAGTCTTCGGTGGTCAGAGGCGCACGAACGACGATGTTTCAGGTTGATGTGGTGGGTTCAAGTTCTGGTTCCAGTGTGGTTTGAACAGCTTGAATTTGTTTTCGAACTTGAATCGGTGGTGATGGGGTTTTGATGGTCTGAGATTGGGGTTGTCGACATGTGGGGATCGCCA
Source organism: Allium cepa (assembly GCA_030765085.1). Taxonomy (NCBI): domain Eukaryota; kingdom Viridiplantae; phylum Streptophyta; class Magnoliopsida; order Asparagales; family Amaryllidaceae; genus Allium; species Allium cepa. The sequence goes on from CM060938.1 coordinate 564,950,321, forward strand.
TTGTTGATCGGAAGCGACGACGTCGATGGGACATTTGCACGGTGCACATTTTAAGTGCTGATGCAATGTTGGGTGGAGGCAAAAATGGACTCGAGTTTTTCTCGAGTAAGTTCAGAGATGGCTCGAAGAATGGTGGGCAGTGACTCGAAAAAAAAATGAAGTCTTATAAAGCTCAAATTATTTAACAATTTTAAAAGGTTAAGGAAGAATTTAAATGAGTTTGATTTTAAATGATTTGGTTTAATTTTTTTTTGATAAGGCGAATTTACTTTAGATAAATTTGTTAAAGTTAAATTGTTAGATTATTTCGAATTCTTGAAATTGAAAGGTGTTCAAGTGCGAATTTAAGGCAAGTGTTTCCAAAGATTTTGGAAGGGTGATTGAATCGTTCACAAAGAAAATGGTTCTTCTTAAGCTAAGTTAGTTTTAATGATTCGAGGTTGTATTAAATTAATAAATCCAGATTTTAATCAACAAAGTTATAAAGGTGTTTTAAAATTTATTGACTAAGAATTAAGTTAATTAATAAGTTTAATTACTTAGAAAAGTAATTAGAGAGTTATTGATGGTTAATGAAATCATTAATTGGGAATTAGTCTAACAATTAATTAAATAACTAATTTTAAAATTTTATTTGATTAATTAATTAAGGAAACCATTTATGAAATTTGGTTAGTATAATTGCTGAATGAAAACACTTAAGGAATTAATTACTCAAAGTAATTAATTGAGTTAATATGATTAGTTTAAGATAATTAATTAAGATAATTAATTTAAGATGATCACTGGATGATTTGATAAGTTATTACTTAATGTGATATAGGAAGTACAACCACCTAGGGAAGTAATTACTGGTTAATTACTGAATGAAATCAATTTAGGGTGGTTTATACATGGAAGTACTTTAAGTTTAAATTATTTTGCTTAATTAATCAAGGAGTTAATTAAGTTAATTAATTAAGGAGCAAATTAATTTATTTAAACCAGCAATTTAAGGGAGGATCGTTAATGTAATTAATGTTCGTAATTAAAGGTGTAATTGTTTAAATAAAATAAGGATTGTGTGAATTTGTAAGTGATGAATGAGTTACCCAGGTTTTAAGTGAGTATGTTTACTGGTATTTCATGTTATATGGGTTTTACTCACGCTGGTTTCCAGCCTGACCCGGGAGTTACTTTGATGTAATGCTCGGGTCAGACCGAGTATTACAGATTTTTAGGTAGGTACGTTATGAAGTTCAGGAGGCGAGCTGGATGGCAGGAGCGTATAGAGTATTTCCGCTGTATTCATATTATTGTTAATCCGAGGCATGATAATTGTAAATATTCAGTGACTGTATTTAAATGTGGAACTTTGATGTATTAGATTGTAAGCGACAGATATAGTATTCTTTTGTAAACTGTTATTAATTATTTATTATATTTTATCCGCTGCGAATGTGAGATGTTGTTGATTTTGTTCTTCTTCTTCTTCTATCTCTTTCTTCTTTTTCATAACTATCTGGAATTTTCGGGATCGAAAATTTCGGGTCGTTACAGAAACCATAGCTTTGAAACATAACTTTTAATACTTAATGGTTCAAATACTATATTACTTTATAAAATAAACAGCTTCTTCAAATTTCACAATAAATTCCCAATATCAATTTAAACCTCCAAATAAACCATTTTAATTCCCATATATTTCAAAGCTTGAATGTTCTATATTTCAAAACTTTGTAGTTCATATATTTCAATCTTTAAATATTCCACTATTTCAAAAATGGATTCTTTGATAATTTAATATATATGAAATCAAATTCCTATTATTTAAATTTGAAATATTTACTTACTAAACAAATATTATTCAGGTAAAACCCTTAAACTTCAATAACAGGATATTCTTTTAATTAAATTAACTTGATAATATTCTTTAAATAAATTTGATATTCGTTTAAATCCTCTAATCAAAAATCAATTTATAAGATCATACCCTTTATTTCTTAACATATTTACATTTCAAAACAATTTTTTCGAGGAAAATTCTTAAATACTTTAATTCAAATCGTATTCACATTTATCTTCAACTTTACTTTTATTTGAGTTATTATAAACTCTATATACTATAGAATTTCAAATATATTCTTAACTATATTATGTAAACGAAATCAACTTCATTATTTAGCTTATTTTAAAATTCGAAACAAATTTATACATAGCTAAATTCAAGAATTTTTACTATATATATATATATCTCACAATTTAATATTTATTAAACCGTATTCTTTCCAAAACCATAGAAAAATCATTTCAAAAACAATTTCATATATATACCGCGGTGCCTGTATATAATTTTCGATCCTATGGTCAAGTGATACGGATATTTATCATTTCAATCCGCAATTTAAAAATAAAAATACGGTTGTTTATCATTTCAATCCGCAATTTAAAAATAAAAATACGGTTGTTAATTTACTTTAAGTTGTCACTAACGGACAAGTGTTGAAATTGATTACATACACCGTTCTCACCCTGTTACCAATTGGATGAATTTTCATTGATTCGTAGCTATTGCATTAATATACACAAATTTCATCCACATCTCTATTAATGTAAAATTTAATATTAAGTTCCCCCTTATTTGCAATTAATTCACTTATTGAATTTTTTTTACTTTCAAATAAATTAATAAATCTAAAATTTCACTCCTAAGATCCACCACTTGTTATATTATAAATGAAATGAACATTGATTACATCCTCTGGAATTAACAATCTTTTATGACAAATCAATTTATCCTAACTGCACAATTAGATCAATTAACTGCAACTAATTTCACACTAAATTTTATAAATTATCAATTGAAACTTTAACAAATCCGTTACTTGATTTAAAACCCTGCTATTCGATAAATTGACATTTATAGGTGAAATTAACATTGACTTATATTTCATATCATAAATGCATGCTTTACTTCATACTATTTAGTTATATTTGCCAATTATGTATATTAATTACTATTTATATTCTTTAATTAATTTACTTTCTTGGTTTCATACTTAATAAGTTTTCGCTTCCTACAATATTATAATTACCTACATGACATTGATTTTTATTTCATGAATTCATTAAATAAATCCACTAATTGCCTTTGTTTCCTTATATTCAATTTATTATCATTTTAAATACGTTTATTATCAACAACATTCCTTAAAATTACTTATCTACAATTATTGCATTGGTTTATTCAAGATTTACTTTTTTATTTACTCATTTTGTATTTATAACCAAATGTAATAATTTTCACACTTCCTTTATGTTATTAATTACCATTAAAGTAACGTTTATCATCTATAATAAGCATTGTAATTACTTACCTACATTGATTGCAATTTTTTTCCATTTATTGCATATTACTTCCGGTTACTATAACATTGAATTCATTAAATTTATTACTAATTATATCATTGCATTAGTTAATACAATATTCCCATTTGTTTTTCTTATATTCAATTCCTTAGCCTATAACTATTTCCATTACTTTAAATAAATCATAATTTCATTTCCATTGTTAATACTTATCTTTAATTTTAAATGTTGCATTTCATTTAAAATTTTAGAGTTTACTTATTTCTTCCTAAAATTAATTACAAACTCTTAATTAAATTAAGCAATTAATTTCTCAAAATTTACGGGTCGTTACACTACCCACTTAGACTTGCTGCATAACCCTTGATTTTCAGTCTTTCTTGGTTGATGAGGCTCGAGGCTAAGCGTTACCTTTTTAGAACATATCACTTAGAATGCTCAACGTCCACCTGATGATGTTCTAAAAGCATTCATACATACAAGTCCGTCACGGGTTCAAACGGAACCAAAGGCACTACTCCTACTACATCCATTTTGGAATCACCTCAAGATTAGTAGCGACTAGCCCTTGCACTTAACTGTTTCACCTTCGAATCCAAACTCTTGTTTTCCACACGAAAACGTTCAAACCCAATCGAAGTGGTTTTCGAGAATTTAGTCTCGATCCCGCTCTGTACGAAACGATCAGCACATTGGCCAATATTGATAGTCGGTTATTTAACTATCAATTAACATTCATAAACAACCATCCAATAAAAATAATTTCACCAAATTATTTATTAATCTCAAAATATCTTAACAAGATATATTTCCACTTTTCAACCCCTTTGAAACAGTTTTCAAGCCACTCTTCTCATGGAATGAATTCCCAAATATTTATTTCCACTGAAAACACCAAGTACCAATACTTTAGACTTATAAAATAATTTAAAAACACTTTATTACAAAATACACTTTAAATAATTAAATTTAAAAACTACTTTAATACTTTATTCAAAGATATATACTTTAAGAATATTTAAAATAAAGCTACTTAATAAAATAATAAAATTAAATTTTTATCCATTTAAAACATAATACCAAGACACCTTTAAATAATTACTGCTAAGATAAATTTGAAAAATACTTACTTTAAAATTTCAACATTTAAAAATAATAAATTTTCTAAAACATGCGTTTAAAACAACTTTAAACTTATACTTAAAAATTTGCTCCGAAAACGTACTTGGCTATCCAGGAAAATATACTTCTCTTTTTCATTCTCTAAAAATAAATCACTATTTACTTTTAAACAAATTTACCCACTCCTTTAATAAATTACCACCGTGAATTTATTCTTCCAAATATCCACTGATATATTACTTCACTTTTATGAACTAGTTTATAAATTTCTTAGTCTCATTTCCCTTTTAAAATTCCAATTTTAAACACTTAAATCAATTTTCAAATTGATTTCCAAATTACTCCATTTTGATATAAATTCCTTTACTTACTCAATTTATTCAAAACCCATTAACTTCAGATTTTATTTCTTAATTATGATTTATTTATTTTTTTTAACTGAAAATACCAATTTCAGAATTCCCAAATTCCTTTTTTTATCCTTTCTAATAAATTCACCTTGAATTTCAAAATAAATTCTTTATTTCTTGAAATAATATCACTTGAGTTTAAAAATAAAAATCACTTATTCCCATTTATTCAAAATCTCATTTCCAGCACTTGGAATTTTATTTATCAGAATTCAAAAATCACTTTTCATTCTTTTCCAATTCATTTTTTAATTTATTCAAATTTCTATGATTATTTTACTAAAAATTCACTCTTTTATTTTCAGTTCAGAAATCCCATTTCTATAGATTTTGATAACTCAGTTCACCAAAATAATTTAAATCAACCATAGTATCCAACATTTCCAATTATCAATATAATTCATCACATGATAGGAAATAATTATATCACAGAATATTTTAACAAATCTAAATATTTTGAGGAATCCAGTTGGATCCCTCCAACCTGTTTCCCTGCATCCACAAATGTTAGCACAATATAAAATACCAATTCCACATCTAAGTGGAATATCGCGGTATATGGGATTTATATAGTATCATCCTCTATTATGCGGTGCACAGGGTCTCATCCGCTATATAATGCGGGAAATCATTCACTCCAATATATACTATATACTGCTATATATAATATAGCACATCAAATTAATTCAATCATTTAGCCAACTATTTAAATTTAACCATTTAAGTTTAAATAATAATCCAGAAGAGTGAGATTAACTCACCTTTTATTTTTGCAATCCACTTCAATCTCGTCTCGATTTTTCGATTTTTCGATCTTGTACAAACATTAGATTATTTTGTTAATATTCGAACCAATCGAGCAATCAATTTCCGTTTAACAGTTTTATTTTTTAACTCATGATTTAATTTAAACAAATGATTAAATTTTTAAACTAATTTCCCTTTTAAAGATCGTTTGGTAACTAAGATAATTAATATGTTAGTTAAACCATTTTTTCCCAAATTCTTTATTTACAATAAACTAGCAAATTAAAATAGATATATGTATATTTATTTTTCTTTTGAAGCTACATATATACTTATAAAAATTAAATTCCAAATCTAATTTTTATACAAATTCTTTAATATTTAAATTTTTTATTTTTTTCTTTTCCAAGCTTTATCAATATATACATATTTTTGTATATAAAAAACCCACATCTATACTTTACTGTATATATATATATATATATATATATATATATATATATCTAGATATATAGAATTCCATAAATTGAAGAAAAGGGATGGTTTTATAAAACTTACAGTTACACTTTTTTTATAACCTACATATACAGATACATTGAACTTGGAAAAAATAAGTTTCAACCTTACTATAAAACAAATGATGTATACATACTTCTTCCTTTTTAAACTTTACTGCAAATTTATATATTCTTCTAACATTTGGCATAAACATTCAGTTACATTAATAACACAAAGGAATTGTTATACCTTACTGTCAACATTTTTTTTCGTTCTGTTAACTTATAAAATTTAAATAAAAGTGTAAATCTTTAAATTGAAAAACAATAGGCATAAATACCTTACTGCCTAGGCCCTCAAGACTTCTAATAACCCTAGCTCGACAACCTCCATCCTCACCATCACCCGCGTCGCTCCTCCAACCTCCCATGCCACGCGAAAACACTGTCTCCCACATGTTCACGCAACCCCTAAAATCGACCAACTATCGAAGGACTTGAGAGCGAGCAAACCCCGCTCGTGCGCGCCCACGTACGCGTGAGATTTTTGACTTTGGTCGCATCAAACTTGCCGTAGTCACTCACTTCGATCTCATACGCTCGATTAGGTCGACGAAGGCATGCCCATAAATTACCGAACGAGGGAGAACGAGAATTTGGTTTCGTTCGTATATTTTTTTTTGATTCATTTCGTTTTCGATTTGGGGAAGAATGAAAACAGAAGTAGCAGTTTGAATTAAAGAATGGAGCATCTGAAATTTAGTTTGGCCATGATTTATAAAACGAAGTTGAATTTTTTTATATTCTCGAACGAGAAAGCAGCATGATTTAAGGAAAGGGAAACGTGTTTGAATCATCTTGCGTTTTGACATTTCCTAGCTACAGTGACAATTGAAACGAAGGCTGAAAGTTTTGATGTGAAATAATTAATGCTGCTGAGTAGGTTTATCAAGAAATATTTTTATTTAAATACCAAACGTCTCGATAAATGCAACTCAAAATTTTGACTTCCTAGCAAGGCGTACCGCTAGGCATTCATATTGTTATACCCATATTTCAAACACAATGGAAAAGGTTTCGAGCCCTAATTCGATCGTATAGAGAAGATAGCTTTTGGACTCAGTTATTATATTGAATCTCCGATATGAACTTCGGCGCGTTTATATATCGTATGCTCACACAACAACTCCAATCACTGCGAAAATTGAAATCCGATAATAATACAATATTACGGATCCAATGGAACTAGTTTCGTCGAAATCCGAGACTGTGTCTCGTAAGGCTATTTTTAAATATCAATTTAACCGATAAAATTTCAAAACTGAACAAATTACTATTAGATTCAATTTTAAAACTTCTATTATCCTCCGCACTATCAATATAAATTTTACAAGCCTTCAAATTATTTTTAACAGGATTCAAACTCCAGATTCAACATTTTACCCAACTTCAAATTATTTAATTTAATAATTAAATTACCCAATAAATGGTGATATTTGAATTCAAGACAAAAATTAGCTTTTAAATATTTAAATCAATTAAATATTCCGATTTCAAACATTCAAAAATTCCGAGTAGTCACATTCCTCCCCCTTAAAAGAATTTTGTCCCCGAAATTAATAGTTAAGAAGAATGGTCCAATACTCGTTTAATTTTTCCGAAAACCAACAGTTCAACATCCTACCAACTATCTTTTTATAGAAGACCCATTATCATTCTTACTAACTTTCCAAACTCTCCCATAGTTTTCAAACAATACTATTTTCTCAATCATTTAAATTTCAATTTTAAAACCAAATTTTGAATTATCAAAATTTTCTCAAAAATTTTCCAACTCCCTAAATTTTCGAAAAATTTCGCCAGCGTCCCCTTTGCGCAGCTAGCTCGGTACAACTACAAAATGCCTCTACGGGCCCTCAGATTTCAAAAGAAAACAAAAGTCAAGTGGCTAGACTAGAAAATCATCAAATTTCATACAGAAATTTAAATACATACCTTTGCCGAGCAAATTTCAATTTATCTTTTGAAATCAAAAATCCCAAAAAAAATTCCACTTGCTTTTTTATACCTGTATATCCAGTTTATCCATATCCAACTACAGATTCCAAAATCATTTTATACATTTCTTTACAAAATTTTCAATATTCATTCCATTTATGCCCGTACGATGTACCTATACTATTCGTACGCAATATCGAATCCGATCGCTTACTCGATCACGCAATTTCATTACCAAACTAGTATCGTCCACCCGACTTCCTAATGCAGACTCAGATCTGGTTTCTTGATCAGAAACCGTCATTCTACTTGCATAGTCATAACTACGGTAGAGAATTTCCAGAATCAATCAAAAATCCATATCCAGGGTTCGCCATTGAAAATCGAGTGAAAAATCCTAACTCGGATCGATATAGCTATCTCGAAATTCTATGCTCCATTCTATATCAAATTGCTATGCGAATAAAATAATATACGTACATCCTACGTATTTATCTCAATTGATTATCAGATACATTAATTCTCTTTTTATTCACATTCATTTTGATTTCTATTCACTTATCAACGCTTATCATTTACTTCAAAATCCCATATTCACTTTTCTAACCCTTTAGTTCCAACTAAACAATTAGTTCCAATTTCCGTTTCCAAAATTCCTTATTCAATTCCAATTTGAAATTATTTTGTCGCTAACAAAATTTTTTCCAAAATTTTCAAATTTTTTTGGCAGAGTCTCCTTTGTACGGAGGAGCTTTTCCAATTTGACAAGATACACACACACACACACACACATCGACCCACACGGTCGGATAAACGAAAAAGTTCATATTTCCTATTTTTATTGCGTAGGCGAACCTTTATTTAGCATTTTTAAGCAAGTGGCTATTATTTTAGCAATTAGCGCGTCCAAATTCAGCCAAACAGCTTCCCGGTACCTGTACTTACTCAATTCAAACATGTAAGTACTAAATATACAAAATTTATTAACATTTCACTTACTTTCAATAGCTAAACACATGCATTTCATAAGCAACATGCACCAAACACTTTCCATGAGCAATTTATATGATTTCAAAACTAATTCAATTGCTTTCAACCAATTCTTGTGCCATTCCATTTTAATGGTTTACCCTTCAATTTCTTGCATTCAATTTATTTTTAATCCAAACAACTCACATTTATTTCAATTGATTCCAAAAATCAATTTTATTTACCTCTACCAATTCATAGAATTTTTATTTACTTCCGTTTAAGTCGAAAGACTAATTTCTTCTATGCAATTTGACGATATTCACTTAATAGAATATCCATTTTAGTTTTTAGCCACATCCAATTGATTCCAACTCATTTTATATTTAATTTCATCCCGTTTCTAGTTAATTCACCAACCATACATTTTTAAATCATTTCATTGATCTTGACAACCTTCGATTCTTATATTAATAACCACTTTCCAAATTAATTTAACCCAAACATTTATTTAATGAACTTTCATTCTCACTCAAAGTTGAACTTCTAATTATTTTTAACTTGAGTTAATTTACTTCAATTTATTCCAACCTCAAAACTTAAGCTCACTTCATTTAATTTTCTTTTTCACTTTAACTTGATTCTATTTCAATCAAATCTCATTTCAATCTACAAATTTATTTGATTAGTTCTTGTTTCGTTCATTACGAACTTTAATTTCCAAATTCAATTTATTCACGAATCATTTAATTTAATTAGCCATTCTTATAATCCATTTCAATTTTTAATTCCATTCCCAATTCGTTAAAATAATATCCAAGGCCATATTTAATTCATCCATACTCGAATTGGACTTATTGCACTCAAATCATTCTTATTTTAATCCAATTCCATAACAACTTTAATTTTTGTTTAATTTACAACTCGGGTTTCATTTACAAACCCATCATTAACTCAAATTTCAACTTTTATTTATCCAACTAGCGTTCCACTTCCATATTAAATAATTAATTATCCAATTGGATCAATTCCCATTTATTCATTCAATCTTTGATTTTTATCTTCAAAAATCAAACTCAATTTCGCAAACAAACATTAATCCAAAACATCCAGGTAGCAACCCCCCTTATGGAAACTCGAAAATGAACACCGATGATGTCGCGATCATCATCGGAATTATTTCCCAGCGACCGAAAAGAGTTTAATTCTTTTATCACTTTAAAATCCCTTCAAATATTTCAATCACTCCAGAGTTCAAATCCAATTCAAAAAAATTTCCCAAAATTCCAAATTCGAAATCCATCCAAAACATTACTTTGGAACTTACATCGCGATTTATTTCCAAATATTTCTCTGGAATTCTATTTCAAATTATAAATCACATTTACAATTCACATTTCAAATTTCATTCTATAAATGAATTTCTTTCCTTAACCTTTGATTATATTTAATTTCTAGTTAAATTTCCACACAACAATGATAATAATTATCATTCCTAGCATCCAAGCAACCAATAATTTTCAAAAAATTTTCTTTTATATTCGAAAATAATTTGGGGTAAAATTATTTCATTTACCCTTTTTGAAAACCATACTGTGTCGGTTTATCTCATTCAAGAGTTTAGAAATTCCTATCGATGACTTGGCGTTCCACATATCGACCAGAATCCATAAACACTCAACCGATAAGTCAACACAATATAAAAACAATTTTATATTCACTAACAAAGACGCGCTCATATTTATTAATACACTCAAACTCATTATAGGGTACTTACGGACTCTATTTCTATTGAGTAATACCCACCAGAGCCAAGGTTATCACCAACCTAAGCTCTGATACCACTGTAACAGCCCGCAAACATGTACCCCTTAAGTTAACACTATTTTCTAACACATCAACTCAAGGTGAACAGAAATACGAGCCGTGAGGGTTAAAAAAGAAGAAGGAGGTAGAAGAAGAAAATAGAAAACAACATCAGAATCTAACTATCGTAGCGGAATAAAATATAATAGATAGTAAATGATCTTTACACAAAAACAAATACATCTGTTTATACGTTACATCATTAGAGTATAGCATTAGCGTTCAATACAAACAACAACACAACTCAGGACGGTTATAATATCTCGTCCTTTCCAAAACTGAATACACAACGGTTTATTTCATACAAATACGGAAGTACGTATCGTCAACCAGCTCCACAACATCCTTTCCTGTAATCTATAATACTCGGTCTGACCCGAGCATTATAGTTAAATAACACCTGAGTCAGTCTGAAGTACCAGCGTGAGAAAACCACACTCAATTGGATTATTAAAGTTTCAAAATCCTTTGAAATCAAAAGCATCTCGTAAGACCACGCCATAAATAAACATGTCGGGTTTTTACCGTACGATAGCCAAAACACTTTTATCAAAATCCTCTGATATTATATTAGTGTCTATAGAAAGTAAAATAGAATCTAGCTGAAATGCTTTCATCTCACGTTTCAGTAATAGTTGGACACAATCAAAACCGTACAGGCGCTTAGGGAGAATGGATTTTCAACTAATGACTAGGCACTGGGGTGCCACCTGTCACAGTACGTGGCCTAGATCACCGTACTGAGGATTACTCCCAATCTTCTGCAACACAAGACCGTGACTACCCCTTACTGGATAATCCCGAGTAAGATCACCCTATGGTTGGGATCAACAACCGCACCACTGAGCCGAATAAAAAGGGACATCTAGACAGGGATGACCTCACCTTAATGGGTGCTGCCCACTTAGCCTTGCTGCATAACCCCTGATTTTCAGTCATTCTCGGTTGATGAGGCTCGAGGCTAAGCGTTTCCTTTTTAGAATATATCACTTAGAATGCTAACCATCCACCTGACGATGTTCTGAAAGCATTCATCCATACAAGTCCGTCCCGGGTTCGAACGGAACCGAAGGCACTACTCCTACTTCATCCATTTTGGAATCACCTCAGGTTTAGTAGCGACTAGCCCTTGCACTTCACTGTTCCACCTTCGAATCCAAACTTTTGTTTTCCATACGAAAACGTTCAAACTAGATCGAAGTGGTTTTCGAGAATTTAACCTCGATCCCGGTTTCTTCGAAACGATCAGCGCATTGGCCAATATTGATAATCGGTTATTTAACTATCAATTAACATTCACAAACAACCATCCAATATAAATAATTTCACCAAATTATTTATTAATCTCAAAATATCTTCACAAGATATATTTCCACTTTTCAGCCCCTTTGAAATAGTTTTCAAACCACTCTTCTCGTGAAATGAATTCCTAAATATTTATTTCCACTGAAAACACCAGGTACCAACACTTTAGATTTTTAAAATAATTTAAAAACACTTTATTATAAAATAAATTTTAAACATTTAAATTTAAAAACTACTTTAATATTTTATTCAAAGATATATACTTTGAGAATATTTAAAATAAAGCTACTTAATAAAATAATAAAACTAAATTTTTATCCTTTTAAAACATAATACCAAGACACCTTTACATAATTACTACTAAGATAAATTAGAAAAAAAATACTTACTTTAAAATTTCAACATTTAAAAATAATAAATTTTCTAAATCATGCTTTTAAAACAACTTTTAACTTTTAACTTATACTTCAAAATTTGCTCCGAAAACGTACTTGGCTATCCAGGAAAATATACTTCTCTTTTTCATTCTTTAAAAATAAATCACTATTTACTTTTAAACAAATTTACCCATTCCTTTAATAAATTCCCACCGTGAATTTATTTTCCAAATATACACTAATATATTTCTTCACTTTTATAAACCCAGTTCACAAATTTCTTAGTCTCATTTTCCTATTAAAATTCCAATTTTAAACACTTAAACCAATTTTCAAATTGATTTCCAAATTACTCCATTTTGATATAAATTCCTTTACTTACTCAATTTATTCAAAACCCATTAACTTCATGTTTTATTTCTTAATTATGATTTAAAAATCTTATTTAACTGAAAATACCAATTTCAGATTTCCCGATTCCTTTTTTTATCCTTTCAAATAAATTCACCTTGAATTTCAAAATAAATTCTTTATTTCTTGAAATAATATCACTTGAGTTTAAAAATAAAAATAACTTATTCCTATTTATTCAAAATCTCATTTCCCGCACTTGAAATTTTATTTATCAGAATTCAAAAATCACTTTTTATTCTTTTCCAAATCATTTTTAATTTATTCAAATTTCTATGATTATTTTACTAAAAATTCACTCTTTTATTTTCTGTTTATAAATCCCATTTCTATATATTTTGATAACTCAATTCACCGAAATATTTTAAATCAACCATAGTATCCAACATTTCCAATTATCAATATAATTCATCACAGGATAGAAAATAATTATATCATGGAATATTTTAACAAATCTAAATATTTTAAGGAATCCAGTTGGATCCCTCCAACCTGTTTCCCTGCATCCACAGATGTTATCACAATATAAAATACCAATTCCACTTTGAGGTGAAATATCGTGGTATATGGGATTTATATAATATCATCCGCTATTATGCGGCGCATAGGGTCTCATTCGCTATATAATGCGGAAAATCAATCACTCCAATATATACTATATACTACTATATATAATATAGCACATCAAATTAATTCAATCATTCAAGCAATTATTTAAATTTAACCATTTAAATTTAAATAATAATCCAGAAGAGTGAGATTAACTCACCTTTTGTTTTTGTAATCCACTTCAATCTCGTCTCGATTTCCCAATTTTTCAACCTTGTACAAACATTAGATTATTTTGTTAATATTCGAACTAATCGAGTAATCAATTTCCGTTTAACAGTTTTAATTTTTAACTCATGATTTAATTTAAACAAATGATTAAACTTTTAAACTAATTCCCTTTTAAAGATCGTTTAGTAACTAAGATATTAATAAGTTAGTTAAACCATTTTTTTCCCAAATTCATTATTTACAATAAACTAGCAAATTAAAATAGGTATATGTATATTTGTTTTTCTTTTGAAGCTACATATATCCTTATAAAAATTAAATTCCAAATCTAATTTTTATATAAATTCTTTAATATTTAAAATTTCTATTTTTTTTCTTTTCCAAGCCTTATCTATATAAACAAATTTCTGTATATAAAAAATCCGCATCTATACTTTACTGTATATATATATAGCCAGATATATAGAAATCCATAAATTGAAGAAAATAGATGGTTTTACAAAACTTACATTTACACTTTTTTTTATAACCTACATATACAGATACATTGAACTTGGAGAAAAAATAAGTTTCAACCTTACTGTAAAACAAATGATGTATATATACTTCTTCCTTTTTAAACTTTACTGCAAATTTATATATTCTTCTAACATTTGGTATAAACATTCAGTTACATTAATAAACCAAGGAATTGTTCTACCTTACTGTCAACATTTTTTCTCGTTCTGTTAACTTATAAAATTTAAATAAAAGTGTAAATCTTTAAATTGAAAAACAATAGGCATAAATACCTTACTGTTTAGGCCCTCACGACTTCCAGTAATCCTAGCTCGACAACCTCCATCCTCACCATCACCCGCGTCGCTCCTCCAACCTCCCATGCCACGCGAAAACACTGTCTCCCACATGTTCACGCAACCCCTAAAATCGACCAACTATCGAAGGACTTGAGAGCGAGCAAACCCCGCTCATGCGCGCCCACGTACGCGCGAGATTTTCGACTTTGGTCGCATCAAACTTGCCGTAGTCACTCACTTCGATCTCATACGCTCGATTAGGTCGACGAAGGCATGCCCATAAATTACCGAACGAGGGAGAACGAGAATTTGGTTTCGTTCGTATTTTTTTTTGATTCATTTCGTTTTCGATTTGGGGAAGAATGAAAACAGAAGTA
This sequence comes from Allium cepa, assembly GCA_030765085.1. Taxonomy (NCBI): domain Eukaryota; kingdom Viridiplantae; phylum Streptophyta; class Magnoliopsida; order Asparagales; family Amaryllidaceae; genus Allium; species Allium cepa. The sequence continues at coordinate 564,965,325 of CM060938.1, forward strand.
GCAGTTTGAATTAAAGAATGGAGCATCTGAAATTTAGTTCGGCCATGATTTATAAAAAAAAGTTGAATTTTTTTATATTCTCGAACGAGAAAGCAACATGATTTAAGGAAAAGGGAAACGTGTTTGAATCATCTTGCGTTCTGACATTTCCTAGGTATAGTGACAATTGAAACGAAGGCTGAAAGTTTTGATGTGAAATAATTAATGCTGCTGAGTAGGTTTATCAAGAAATATTTTTATTTAAATACCAAACGGCTCGATAAATTCAACTCGAAATTTTGACTTCCTAGCAAGGCGTACCGCTAGGCATTCATATTGTTATACCCATATTTCAAACACAATGGAAAAGGTTTCGAGCCCTAATTCGATCGTATAGAGAAGATAGCTTTTGGACTCAGTTATTATATTGAATCTCCGATATGAACTTTGGCGCGTTTATATATCGTATGCTCACAACAACTCCAATAACTACGAAAATTGAAATTCGATAATAATACAATATTATGGATCCAATGGAACTAATTTCTTCGAAATCCGAGACTGTGTCTCGGAAGGCTATTTTTAAATATCAATTTAACCGATAAAATTTCAAAACCGAACAAATCGCTATTAGATTCAATTTTAAAACTTCTATTATCCTCCGCACTATCAATATAAATTCTACAAGCCTTCAAATTATTTTTAACAGGATTCAAACTCCAGATTCAACATTTTACCCAACTTCAAATTATTTAATTTAATAATTAAATTACCCAATAAATGGTGATATTTGAATTCAAGACAAAAATTAGCTTTTAAATATTTAAATCAATTAAATATTCCGATTTCAAACATTCAAAAATTCCGGGTCGTCACAGGAAATATGCTTCTCTTCACATTCTTTAAAAATAAATCATTATTTATTTTTTAAAAAATTTACCCATTCCTTTAATGAATTCCCACTGTGAATTTATTCTTCCAAATATCCACTGATATATTACTTCACTTTTATAAACGCAGTTTATAATTTCAAGACTCACTTCTCATTTAAAAATCTCGGTTTTACACACTTAAATCAATCCCCAAATTGATTTCCAATTTACTTCACAATTAAATAAATTTCCTTACTTACTCCATTTATTCTAAAATCCATTAACTTCAGATTTTGTTCCTTCATTATGATTTAAAATCTTTTAACTGAAAATACCAATTTCATGATTCCCAAATTTCTTCTTTATCCTTTCAAATAAATTCGAACCTTGAATTTCAAAATAAATTCTTTATTTCTTGAAATAATATCACTTGATTTTAAAAATAAAATCACTTATGCCCTATTTATTCAAAATCTCATTTCCAGCGCTTGGAATTTTATTTATCAGGATTCAAAAATCACTTTTTATTCTTTTCCAATTCACTTTTAATTTGTTCAAATTCTCTATAATTATTTCACTTAAAAATTTACTCTTATATTTTTTCAAAAATCCAATCTATATCTATTTTGATGTCTCAGTGTACCGAAATATTCAATCAAACCATGGTATCCAATATTTCCAATTATCAATATTATTCATCACGGGATAGCAAATAATTATATTACAGAATATTTTAACAAATCTAAATATTTTGGGGAATCCAGTTGGATCCCTCCAACCTGTTTCCCTGCATCCACAGATGTTAGCACAATATAAAATACCCATTCCACTTTAAGGTGGAATATCGCGGTATATGGGATTTATATAATATCCTCTACTACTATGCGGCGCATAGGGTCTCAACCGCCATGTAATGCAGGAAATCAATCACTACAATATATGCTATATATTACTCTATATAATATAGCATATCAAACTAATTGGAATCATTCAACCATTTATTTAAATTTACAATTTAATTTTAAATTTAAATAAAACCAAGATGAGTGAGATTAACTCAGCTTTGATTTTGCTGTTCGCAATTCATTCCAAACTGGCTTGTTTCCTTATGAATTTAGACCTTGAACAAACAATTCAAGATTTATTTATATTTGAATTAACCAAAACAATCTATTTCCATTTAACAAATTTAATTTACTAATAATTAAATTCTAACTAGTAGTCTTAAAACCAATTCTCTTGTAATAAATATTTTTAGGAACAAAATAATTAAATAAGTTTATTAAACAAATTAATCTCCATAAAGCAATATTTAAAATTAAACTAGTATCTTAAAATATTTATATATGTATATTTGCTTTATTTATTTTTCTTTGAAACTACATATACTAAGAAAATAATCTATATAAATCTAATTTTATAAATAAACCTTTATATTTTATTATTATTATATTTTTTAAAAAAAACTAGCAGATTAAAATAGGTATATGTACTTTTTTTATCGTATGCTGTAAAAACCTCTTCTTAAATATACACACAAATATATATCTTCGGACAATAAAGAACCTGATTCAAATCTCCTTCCTTTGTAATACAATATATATATATATATATATTACTAAATCAAAAACAGAAAGTTTTACCTATATTCTTTTTCTGTTTAATCAATATATATATATAATATTAAATTTCATAAAAAAAGAACTAAAAATGCCTCTCAGCAAAATCTCAAATCTAGGCTACCATCGCCGTTCACCCATAACATGCCATCGCGACCACAGCCTCATAATCGATCACGAGCTTCCTCTCGATATCGACGAACCCAAACGCAGCCACTCTCCCCGCCTTGGCCACAAATTTCGAACCTACGACCCAAACCCCCCATCTCGTTCACGCAACCCTCAGATCGAGCAGGCCCATGACCCATCGAGCTCCACGAGTGCACAGCCACGCGTCTCCTTCCTCTGACTAATTGAAAGCAGTCGCGTTCGTGACAGTTGAAATGAATCTTCGATTGAGAGGTTGATTTCGATTTCGGCTCGAATGCGCTGAAAGGCGATTTGATTTTAAAGGGGAGATTTTGTTTAGTTCGGCCATTATTGATTTCGATTTTCTAAGAAAGAGGAGGATGCGCGAGTTATACGTGAAGGTTATGACGTGCTTTAGAAGATTTGGCATAGGGTTTTAACTTTTCTTTTCCATTACAATATTTTATAATTTTCTTTCTAAAGTATCTCGTTTTCGCAAATTAAAATTTAAACCTCTTATCGAGGTGTGCCGCTAGGCATTTATAATGTTATACCCCTATTCCGAAAGCAACGGAAAAGATTTCGAGTCCTAATTCAGTCGTATGGAGAAGATAGCTTTTTGAACCCTGTTATTATATTAAATTTCGATTTAATTATCAACGCGTTTACTTATCGTACGACCAAACGGTCACTCCAAATACTGCGAAAAATGAAATGCGATAATAATACAATATTATGGATCCAATGAAACTGGATTCATCAAATTCCGAGACAGTTCCTCAGAAGGCTATTTTTAAATATCCATTTAAATGATAAAATTTCAAAACTTAACAAAACACTTCCAAATTCAATTTCAACACTTTTACTATCTTCGGTACTATTGATATAAATTTTACAAACCTTTAAATTATTTTTAATAGGCTAAAAACTCCAGATTCAACATTTTACCTAATTTCCAGTAATTAAATCCAATAATTAAATTTCCAAATAATGGTGATATTTGAAATTTAAGTTACAAACTAACTTTTAAATATTAGAATCAATTAAATATCCCAATTTAAGTTGTCCAAAATTCTAGGTCGTCACATTCCTCCCCCTTAAAAGAATTTCGTCCCCGAAGTTACTAGTTAAGAAGAATGATCCAATACCTATTACTATTTTCCAAAACCAAACAGTTTTATCAACTTGCCAAAACATATCTTTTATTAAAGACCCACTATTACTTCAACCAATTTCCCAAAACCTTTCATAGTTTCCAACATCATTATATACTCCACTTATTCAAATTTAAATTATCAAAACTTTCTCAAAAATTTTCTAACTCTCTAAATTTCTGAAAAAATTTGCCATCGTTTCCATTGCGCGGCTAGCTCGGTTCAACTACAAAATGCCTCTACGGGCCACCAGATTTCAAAAGAAAATAAAAGCCAAGTGACTAGGCTAGAAAATCATCAAATGTCATACAGAAATTTAAATACATACCTTTGCCGAGCAAATTTCAATTTATCTTCTGAAATCAAAAATCCCAAATTCACTTTTCTAATCCTTTAGTTCCAACTAAACATTAGCTTCAATTTCCATTTCCAGAATCCCTTATTTCAATTCCAATTTGAAATCGTTTTGTCGCTAACAAAATTTTTTTCAAAAATTTTCTAACTTCCAAAATTTTTGGAAAATTTTGGCAGAGTCTCCTTTGTACGGAGGAGCTTTTGCAATTTGACAAGAGATATAAATATATATACATCGACCCACCCGGTCGGAAAAACAAAAACAGTTCATATTTCCTATTTTTATTTCATAGGCGTACCTTTATTTAGCATTTAAGCAAGCGACTTATTATGTTAGCAATTAGCGCAACCAAATCCAGCCAAACGGCTTCTCGGTACCTGTACTTACTCAATTCAAACATGTAAGTACTAAATATACGAAATTTATTAATATTTCACTTACTTTCAATAGCTAAACACATGCATTTCATAAGCAACATGCACCAAACACTTTCCATAAGCAATTTATATGATTTCAAAACTACTTCAATTGCTTTCAACCAATTCATATGCCATTTCATTCAATTTAAATGGTTTACAATTCAATTTCTTACATTCAATTTATTTTTACTCCAAACAAGCTCATATTCAACTCAATTGATTTCAAAATCAATTTTATTTCACTTCTGTCAATTCATAGAATTTTATTTAATCTCGTTTTCGTCAAACGACAATTTATTTCTATGCAATTCAACCATTTTAATTTGATTCCAACTCAATTAATATTAAAATTTTGTTCCATTCTAACTTATTTACAAACCATTCACTTGCATTTTAAAACCATTTCATTGAGCTTGACAACATTCAATGCTTACATCAATAACCATTTTCCAATTTAATTTAACCCAAACTTTTATTTACTGAACTTTCACCCTTCCTCGAAGCCAAACTTCTATAAATTTAAACTTAAGTTAATTTACTTTAATTTTTTCCAACTTTAAGTTCACTTCTATTTGATTCTCATCTAATCAAATTCCATTTAGTTCAGTTAGCACATCCATTTTTTTAATTCACTTTCTCAATTTATCAAAATAATACCCAAGCACATACTTAACTCATTTATACTCGAATTGGATTTTATTTGTAACTCAATCATTTCTGTTATAATCCAATTCCATTTTATTTCTACGACATCTCCACTTATCTTAATTCATTATCAATCCAAGTCGAATTTTATTTATAATTCGAGTTTATTTCCAAACTTCATTATTAACTTACGATCCATTTTATTTAACTTAACTTCAGTTAAATCTAGCATCATACCATTCTCTTTAATCCACTCGATCCACTTGAATTTAAATTAAGTAAGAACTTACTTTCACTTAATATCATCTACATCTCAATTTATTTCATTTCAATTCAATTTCAACTTAATTCAAATACAACTGGGTTTTATTTTCAGTTTAATTCAATTCATTTCAATCCAATTAAATTTTATCTCCCAATCCAAATTTAATTTCTATTTTCCCATTCCAATAACATTCAAGATTTACTAATTATTTCTTCCAAACATCCATTAAATTTTCCATAATTTAATTTATCCAAATTAAATTGATTTAACTTTTATACTTTAAGTTTTAATTCCAACATTCAAAGCCCATATTTTCCTCCCTTATTTAAATATCATCTCAACTTTACAAATTTATATCTTACCTCATCAGGATTTTCAATTCAAATAAGGATTCAGGATTTTCAAACACCCGGCTTTTTGTTCAAATCATTTTTAAAATTATCTCAAAATCACACTTCTCAAAATTTTAAACCAACTCTGGTTTATTTATCCCAATAAATTTCCTTTGAAATTTCAAAAATAAATTGGTTCTTCTGAACAAATCAATTTGGCAGCAATCCGTCACTTAGAAACTCAAAAATGAACATCGATGATGCTGCAGTCATCACCGAAATTATTTTCCAGTGACCGAAGTGAGTTCGATGCTATATCCCATCCCAAAATTTATTTGAATCAATTTCCTTTCAGAAATACTTCTAAACCAATAATGCTATTATTTTCCTTCAAAACACTTCGAAAAACACTTCTAAAATTTTCGTGGTTTTAAATTTTCAAATTTTGACTTAAGTCAAATTTTAACTATTATTCATTTATATAATTTATGCTCATACAAATTCCCATTTGATTATACAAGTCATACCAATTTTTTAATAATCTTATTTGTTTAAAATATTATCATCCAAAAATCCAAGTTACATAACAATTTAAGAAAATATTGCTTTTATATCCAAATATATTTTAGGTAAAATTATTTCATTCACCCACCTTTATAACAATACTGTGTCAGTTTATTGGGTCAGGTGTTTATAAACTCTTCTCGAACAGCGGCCAACTTACTCGATCAGAATTCATATTCCACTCAACCAATAAGTCAGCACAATATTAAAACAATTTATATTCTCAAACAAATACGCGCTCATATCTATTAATACACTCAAACACATTCTAGAGTACTACTGACTCCATCTCTAATGAGTAATCTCCACCAGAGCCAAGGTTCTCGCTTAACCTTTCAGCTCTGATACCACAATGTCACGACCCGATTTTTCAACGCTCGAAAAACCGAACCATGAGGATTAAAGAAGAAAGAGGTAGAAGAAGAAAATAGAAAACAACATCAGAATCTAACCATCACAGCGGAATAATATATAATAGATAATAAATGATGTTTACACGAAAAAAAATTTGTTTATACATTACATCATCAGAGTACAGCATCAGGGTACAATACAAACAACAACACAACTCAGGACGGTTATAACATCTCGTCCTATCCAAAACTAAATACACGGCGGATTTTTCATACAAATACGGAAGTACGTAACGCCATCCAGCTCCACAACATCATTTCCTGTAATCTATAATACTCGGTCTGACTCGAGAATTATAATGAAATAACGCCCGAGTCAGTCTGGAATACCAGCGTGAGAAAACCACATTCAAATTGGTTATTAAAGTTTCAAAATCCTTTGAAAATAAAAGCATCTCGTAAGACCACGCCACAAATAAACATGTCGGGTTTTTACCTTACGATAGCCAAAACATTTCTTATAAAATCCTCTGATATTATAATGGGTCTATATAAAAATACTTATTCAAATTGCTAAAATTGTTACATGATTAAATTTCAGTATACTAGCCAAAATCGTGGGTAATACAAACAAAACCGTAAAAGCATGTAGGGAGAATGGATTTCCAACTAATGACTAGGCATTGGGGTACCACCTGTCACAGTACGTGGCCTAGATCACTATACCGAGGAGCCACCCTAACTCCCCTGCAACACAAGACTGGGACTACCCCTTACTGGATAATCTCGAGTAAGGTCACCCCGCGGTTGGGATCAGCAACCCCACTACTAAGCCGAATAAAAGGGACATCTAGACAGGGATGACCTCACCTTAATGGGTGCTACCCACTTAGCCTTGCTGCATAACCCCTGATTTTCAGTCATTCCCGGTTGATGAGGCTCATGGCTAAGCATTACCTTTTTAGAATATTTCACTTAGAATGCCCACCGTCCACCTGACGATGTTCCGAAAGCATTCATCCATACAAGTCCGCCCCGGGTTCGAACGGAACCGAAGGCACTACTCCTACTACATCCATTTTGGAATCATCCTCAGGATTAATAGCGACTAGCCCTTTCACTTCGCTACTCCATCTTCGACTTCGAACTCGTTTTTCCGCGAAAATGTACAAACCAGATCGAAGTGGTTTTCGAGACATTAATCCTCATCCCGATCTCTTCGAAACGATCAACGCGTTGGCCAATATTGATAATCGGTTATTTAACTATCAAATAACATTCACAAACAACCATCAAACAATAAATAATCTCTCAAATTATTTATTAACCTCAAAATATCTTCGCAAGAAATATTTCTATTTTCAACCCTTTTGAAAATAGTTTTCAAACCATACTCTTCTCATGGGATAAATTCCCAACTATTTATTTCCACTGAAAACACCAAATACAAAGCTTTAGATTTTTAAAATAATTTAAAACACTTTATTATAAAATATCCTTTAAAACATTTAAATTAGAAATTACTTTAATACTTATTCAAAATATATACTTTAAGAATATTTAAAATAAAACTACTTTATACAATATAAAACTGAATTTCTAACTTTTAAAACATAATACCAAGCTACCTTTATATAATTACTGCTATAATAAATTAAAAAAACTTACTTTAGAATTTAAATATTTAGAAATAATAAATTTTATAAAACATGCTTTTCAACGCAACATTAAACTTTTAACTTATATTTAAAAATTTTCTTTGAAAACATACTTGGCTATCCAGGGAAATATACTTCTCTTCGCATTCTTTAAAAATAAATCACTATCTATTTTTAAACAAATTTACTCATTCCTTTAATAAATTCCTACTGTGAATTTATTCTTCCAAATACCCATTGATATATTACTTCACTTTTATAAACCCAGTTTATAAATTTCAAGTCTCACTTCTCTTTTAAAAATCCCAGTTTTACACACTTAAATCAATCCCCAATTCCATTTCCAATTTACTTCACCTTTAAATAAATTTCCTTACTTACTCCATTTATTCTAAAATCAATTAACTTCAGATTTTATTCCTTCATTATGATTTAAAATGTTTTAAGTGAAAATACCAATTTCATGATTCCCAAATTTCTTCTTTATCCTTTCAAATAAATTCGAACCTTGAATTTCAAAATAAATTCTTTATTTCTTGAAATAATATCACTTGAGTTTAAAAATAAAATCACTTATGCCCTATTTATTCAAAATCTCATTTCCCGCGCTTGGAATTTTATTTATCAGGATTCAAAAACCACTTTTTATTCTTTTCCAATTCATTTTCAATTTATTCAAATTCTCTATAATTATTTCACTTAAAAATTTACTCTTAGATTTTTTCAAAAATCCAATTCTATATATATTTTGATGTCTCGGTGTACCGAAATATTCAATCAAACCATGGTATCCAATATTTCCAATTATCATTATAATTCATCATAGGATAGCAAATAATTATATCACAGAATATTTTAACAAATCTAAATATTTTGAGGAATCCAGTTGGATCCCTCCAACATGTTTCTCTGCATCCACAGATGTTAGCACAATATAAAATACCAAATCCACTTTAAGGTGGAATATCGCGGTATATGAGATTTATATAATATCCTCCGCTATTATGCGGTGCATAGGGTCTCAACTGCTATATAATTCAGGAAACCAATCGCTCCAATATATACTATATATTACTATATATAATATAGCACATCAAACCAATTCAATCATTCAACCAATTATTTAAATTTAACCATTTAAATTTAAATAAAACCCAAATGAGTGAGATTAACTCACCTTTGATTTTGTTGTTTGCAATTCTTTCCAAACAGGCTTGTTTCCTCATGAATTTAGACCTTGAACAAACAATTCAAGATTTATTTATATTTGAATTAACCAAAATAATTTATTTCATTTAACAAATTTAATTTACTAATAATTAAATTCTAACTAGTAGTTTTAAAACCAATTCTCTTGTAAAAAATATTTTTAGAAACAAAATAATTAAATAAGTTTATTAAACAAATTAATCTCCATAAAGCATTATTTAAAATTAAACTAGTATCTTAAAATATTTATATATGTATATTAGTTTTATTTATTTTTCTTTGAAACTACATATATTAATAAAATAATCTATATAAATCTAATTTTCTAAATAAACCTTTATATTTTATTATTATTATATTTTTTTAAAAAAACTAGTAGATTAAAATAGGTATATGTACTTTTTTTCTTATGCTGTAAAAACCTCTTCTTTAATACACACACACATACACATATATATATATCCTCGTACAATAAAGAATCTAATACAAATCTCCTACCTCTGTAATACAATATATATATATATATATATATATATTACTAAATCAAAAACAGAAAGTTTTACCTATATTCTTTTTCTGTTTAATCAATATATATAATATTAAATTTCATTAAAAAAAGAACTGAAAATACCTCTTAGCAAAATCTCAAATCAAGGCTACCATCGCCTTCACCCGTAACAAGCCATCGCGACCACGGCCTCACAATCGATCGCGGGCTTCCTCCCGATATCAACGAACCCAAACGCAGCCACTCTCCCCGCCTTGGCCACAAATTTCGAACCTACGACCCAAACCCCCCATCTCGTTCACGCAACCCTCAGATCGAGCAGGCCCATGACCATCGAGCTCCACGAGTGCACAGCCACGCGTCTCCTTCCTCTGGCTAATTGAAAGCAGTCGCGTTCGTGACAGTTGAAATGAATCTTCGATTGAGAGGTTGATTTCGATTTCGGCTCGAATGCGCTGAAAGGCGATTTGATTTTAAAGGGGAGATTTTGTTTAGTTCGGCCATTATTGATTTCGATTTTCTAAGAAAGAGGAGGATGTGCGAGTTATACATGAAGGGTATGGCGTGCTTTAGAAGATTTGGCATAGGGTTTTAACTTTCCTTTTCCATTATAATATTTTATAATTTTCTTTATAAAGTATCTCGTTTTCGCAAATTAAAATTTAGACCTCCTATCGAGGTGTGCCGCTAGGCATTTATAATGTTATACCCCTATTCCGAAAGCAATGGAAAAGGTTTCGAGTCCTAATTCAATCGTATGGAGAAGATAGCTTTTTGAACCCAGTTATTATATTAAATTTCGATTTAATTATCAACGCGTTTACTTATCGTACGACCAAACAGTCACTCCAAACACTGCAAAAATTGAAATCCGAAATAATATAATATTACGGATCCAATGAAACTGGTTTCATCAAATTCTGAGACTGTGCTCGGAAGGCTATTTTTAAAGATCAATTTAAATGATAAAATTTCAAAACTTAACAAAACACTTCCAAATTCAATTTCAACACTTTTACTATCTTCAGTACTATCGATATAACTTTTACAAACCCTTAAATTATTTTTAATTGGCTTAAAACTCCAGATTCAACATTTACCCAATTTCTAGTAATTAAATCCAATAATTAAATTTCCAAATAATGGTGATATTTGAAATTTAAGTTACAAACTAACTTTTGAATATTAAAATGAATTAAATATCCCAATTTAAATTGTCCAAAATTTTGGGTCGTCACAAGTACACAAGAGTGGTGAAAAAAGAGATAATAGTCTACTAAAGAATCTTCTAACTCCATGCTTTATGCTCTTTCATATTTCTTCTAACTAAACATGACTACTAGAGTTTAAGGGGAGAGAAAGTAAACTCCAAACAAATCTTGGAACTGGGGTGAGAAACTCAAAATACGAATGGTTGAAAACGAAAGGTATCTTATAAGACCAAGCCACACATAAACATGGAATGAGTTTTCACCTTATGATAACAAAAACATTTGCTATGCAAAATTTGGAAATATTATTTTTGATGACATTCTTTTCAAAATACTTTTCAAAATAAACTTATGAATCTTCGCCAAAATTATTACATTCATTAAATTCCAACATACTAGCTACAAAATAGGTTCTATAATCAGATCCAAAGGCACTTATTGGAGAATGGATTTCCATGCAATGGTAAGCTAAGGGACTATCTTCCATACAGTACATCTCTAGAGCAATGTGCCGAGGATCAACATCTTCAAAACCTCTATGACTCAGAACCGGCCTACTCCCAAACCCATCCGGTGGCGGATATGATCGAATATGACATCACCCAATTGTAACTGATACCTACCCCTGGCCACAGCATAAACAACATACTCGACATATATAGAGTAATCTAGAAGGGTGACGATCATATACTTATAGGAATGAACCACATAGCCCTAAAGCAACCATGTTTTATCCATTACCGGTTGATGAGGCCAGAGGTAATGATTACCTTTCACAAAGCATACATTTCACTTTGAATGCCACATTATCATTCCATGATCACACAATTGATTTCTACCAAAATATAACTCCTAAACTTGTATGCCTCAGGAAAGGGTGTTAAGCTAAGAGAAGTTGCCTTCTCCACAACAAAACAGATGGTATGTTTGTAGAGATCAATCAATGTGATTATAAATGCAACGTCAAACATTCATGCATATAAGTTGTCTAGGAACGGGACAAGCTGAAGCAACTCTCCTACCACATCCTATCGAGAATCATCCCTAGGATTAGTAGCAAGCAACCATTACATCTAAGATTCAATGAAGATACTACAACCACATATATATAATATGAGAAATTTCCCCTAGGATCAGTGATAAGAAGCCCTTCATTCTATTTACTATCATTCCATGTCTTTGCTTCGAATATGTAAATTGGTTCGAAGTGGTTTTCGATAAGAATCACTCAAATCCGACCCCGGTTCCTTCGAACCAATCATCGATAAAAAGATATTAAGTAAATAGGTGCTTATCATTTGACTAATTATTCTTTTTATCAAAAATATCTTCTAGAGATATATATCTTTAAAACATTCCTTTCTGGTATACACGGAGTCATTAAACCTCACTTTAACTTTGGAAATACTAAATCGTTTTCATAAGTCATATTGGGAACATTATTGAGTAAAAAGGGTTGATAGAAATTAAATAAATTCTACTCAACATCAATTTCCATATTCAACCTTTACTATCCGTTCAGTGAAATTATAAAAATTCTATTCGACATCAATTTCCATATGACGTGCCCATTTTTCACCCAATTTTATAACTTGTCAAAACTTCACGAAATTGGATTTTAGTGTTTATAAAACATTTATAAACCATTTTAAACCATTTTCTAGTGGTTGAACAATCTCTTATACACAATTTCATTTACAAACAGAAAAGTGATTTCCTTTGTGATTTTCAACGTGTATAAACTTTACTTGTTAATACAATCAAACAATCGTATCATCATTGTATAAACATGATAAACAATCTTCACAACCAAGCATAACCAAACATATATATCATCCAATATATGATATTATAGATAGAATTTCTCATCTTCATTTAATGACAAACTAACTATATTTGACTACAGCTTCACTAACTTGAAATCAATGCTCACGACACTTGCTCTTTTCCTTCCTAGGTTTGCTTGGTCCTTGGAGCCTTGGGTGCCCATGCCTTAGGTACGGAGGTGGTGGTTGGCTCGGCCAAATGAAGAGATGGTGGTGGCTGTGGATATGGAGAAGAAAACGAAGTGATTTTGTGGCGCTTATACATATCTACATATACATACACAGAGATGAATAATTTATTTTATTTTCGTACATATTTTCTTCATAATTTTATTAACATAGAAAGCCATTAAAAAAGATTGAAACGGGAGGAAGAAGATGAAAAATAAGTGTTAGGAATTTACAAAGAAAAGGGGTGCGTATTTATAGGAAAATTTTGTAAACAAATATCTAAATGCAAAATTACACATTTGCCACTTGCCCATAACCCCTACATCTCCTCAAAATGCATGGCAAGCCTCCCCCCTTGTGCTCTATGTGCATGAGGTGATATGGTGTAAGGTGAGTTGATGGATACTTTTGGGTTGCTTAAGTATTAAGTTTTAAGGAAAATATCTTGATATTTTATAATATATATATATATATATATATATATATATATATATATATATTAAAATGTATATGTATATACGTTTGTATATATATATGTTCTTGTGCATGTTAGGGTGTGCATGTGTATGTTATATATGTGCACATGGCATATAAATAATATTGTAATGACTTTTGAACAACTTTCGTTCGTAAAACCGTTGAAAATCGAGAAACTGATTCCTAGTCATATTTTCACTTATAAGTTAATTTATATATAAATGTAAACATAATTTTAAAACTGATTTATTATCATTTATAACTAATTAAAATGATCACATTTGACTTATAAAATCATATAAAATAATATTAAACTATCGTTTAAAAAAAGTGTTATTATATCAATACAACGATATGAATTTTCTTATATTTTCAAATCAAGTATGTATCTTTATAAAACTATTATAAATGATTTATTATCACTTTATAACTATCTACAATGAATTATTTTCATTTCAAAACAATTATTTGAATAGTTATAATAATTATTAATTCATTAAATCTCAAAGTTAAATTCATAAATCAATATTAAAATATAAGAGCATCACTGATAATGCATAAATACCTTTATTTTGTTCCAAAAATAAAATAAATAATTTTATTTGATATTATTGTTCAATATAAATATGATTGTATGTATGTAGCTCCGTACGTGATGTCTGATAATTATAGAGCATTTTACGGTTTTCGACCATTTTATCGATATTTTTCTAAATTGTATATTTTGTTAACATTTTTCCAAAATAATTTCATTATTATTATTCATTACTTAAAACTTGATTATTTGTTGAAAAATAATCTATATTTTAATATTTAAAATAATTTAAATGTTTTTAATTAAAGCGATTAAATTACGGGTCGTAACATACTTTCCCTTTAAAAGAATTTCGTCCTCGAAATTATAACGCAAAACCCAAATGTATTTGCCCAAAATATTTATTATTATTTTTTAACCTACACATGTACGATGTATATAGATCATCCGTGCGCAATATCTGATTCGATCTACTATTTGAACCCACACTTTACTTCCAAACGAGTATTGACCCTCCAATCCTCTAGTGCGGACTCGTATCAGGTTTCCGATCAGATTTTACTTTCCCTTGCATAGCTCTCAACTATGATAAAAAACTCAAATATCCAACCACAAACTCTCATCAATGTTCAATGTTAAGAATCGATTTATAAATCCTTTTACGGACTAGTGTAAACACTTCAAACTTCTACACTCGAATCTTTGATCAGAATTGTGCGACGAAATAATCCACGCTCTTTATGTATAATAATCTTTCCAAGAAATCATTCATGTTAAAGATAACTTACCTTTTATTATAATAAATCACCTACATTATTTTTACTTCTTTTAAATCTATATTAATAGGAATACTTTTATATTAAATAGAACTTCTTTGTTAGTCAAAACTTACTTATTTAATTAATGCCTCTTTATTAATCAAAAAATACCTTTACATGTATATATAAATATATCTTTTTCAAAATGTTTAGCAAATTCCATTTTGAGTTCAAAAAAGATTTTCCACTTCTTTAATCAATAATTCTTATTGATTAATTTAAGAAATTTATGCAATTGCAATGAATGAAGTTGAAAACCAAAGATCATATTTATATTATACACTTCATAATTTGCATTAACATTTTAATTTTTTGACAAAGGTAGGGCTGTCAATGGCTACCCGAAAAAACCAAAATCCGTACGCATCCGTATCCGAAAAGCGATTAATATCCAATATCCGAAAAAAGGGATGCGGATGCGGATGCGGATACGAAGACATCCGCATCCAAAAATTACCCATCCGGTCTTTGTCAAGATTATAGTACAAATTATGTGTATTTTAGTATAATGAAAGATATTTATTTATTGTTTTATTAAGTTAGTAGTTTATATTATACAGACTTAATGCTTATTAACTGCTCAAAACTATTTATTATCGCTATATTTTTTATATTTAACACTTTTATAATCAATTGGATCGAAAAAAATATATGTTGGGCTTAAAATATATACTTATATTTCTTGATTTATCAATCGTTAGTGGATAGGATAATTATCCGATATCTATCTAAATCCGCAGATGCGGATATCCGATGTCCAAAAATCATTTTGGATGTGGATGTGGATATGGCACTATCCGTATTCGAAAGTATCCATTGACAGACCTAGACATAGGTCATATCTAAAGCATACAACTCCAATAGTAGGATACATAACACTAGTACTATACATCACCCCCCAACATAACATCTCATCTCACATCATTCATAAGCTGTATATAGATATACTAAATAGATAGACACAAAACCGCCTTCAACCATCATACTCATCATCTTAATCATTCTTCTGAACTAGAGGCCGATTGGGTGCTCCAATATCTGAAATCTATCATAATTTCTCCAATCCTTTCTTCTTTAGTCTCCCGCTTATCATCCACATCATTTCCATCTTCCAATTGTTGCATCTCTCCTTCAACATAAGGTAGCCATGGCTGGTTCCATGGAACTCGACCAAGATCAACAGGTACTTCCTGCATTACTTCACCTTCTGCTATTTCTTCGTGTCCTTACATCTCAACCTCCTATAGATTTTGAAACACTTCAGCTTCTTCCTCGGATATTTCCTTATTGTCTCCTTCCATTTCATCCCAGCTGATGTAAGAACTGGATGATTCTTCTCACCAGATAAAGTGTTTTCCTTCAATTTCCAAAATCGCATTGCTGTCTACGCTACAATGGCTTAATATTATGGTTTCTAGGTTCTCATGGGTCCGGATTTCTCCTCCATAGGTTCAAATTTCTTCTCCGTAGGCTCGGATTACTCCTCCATAGGCTCTGATTCTATTATGGGTTCCAATTCAGAACTGGCTAGATCTGTTATCCATATTCCTTCCGAGGCTTGTGCATACTTATCATTACTAGATATGATGATCATTAGATATGACGATTATTCATGGAGTAGCAGTTGGGATGAGCTTTCCCACCATTGGGTGCCCGTCTTCATCCCTTCTGGTGTATGGGATATATTCCTCTTCAATCCGAGGCCATACGTTGCTCGGTGACTGCTTCGATGGTTCTTCCTCATCGCTTGAGAGGATAACAAGATTATTCTTTTCACCACAGTTTGCTCATGATGACTCACCATTGGAATACTTTCTTCCGTATGGTTTCTACAAACGTAAATGCCTCCGCTTAGATAAAAGCACTAAGCATTTTACTTATTCTAACCCATTCTAATGTCAAGTTATTAATATCTTATTTACTTAGGCATTTCTTAGTATAAATCGGCCTTAACCATAACCTTTGTAATGGAAAAGATTTTCCCGGCACTTGGTGTTATTTTCCCCCAAACCAACCTTTGAAATAAAAATTAGATTTCTATCAAATTGTTTTATCTCCTTCCAAAATCCCTTTGAAATCCTTTGTCAAAAAACTTTCCAAATATACTATTTCAAATCTTTTTAAAACTCTTTTTCAAAAATTCCAGTCTTCTGTACATTCCTCAACTTATCTAGTTTTCATTCCTTATTAATCCTTTTAGTGTTATTATAAACATCTTATAGTCAAACCGTAAAATTCTAATCACACGATGTTTATACTTGGTTTTACCTAACTTGATTTTAATCATCCAATACTAAACTTTTCAAAGATATCTTTTTTATTCAAAATGTAATCCTAGGTAAAACTATTTCCTTTACTATAATTTCAAAAAAAAAATCATTTATACATATATCATAAACAAACACACGCTCATATATTATACTCTCAACTCATTCTAGGGTGTTACTAACCCTACCTCTAATGAGTAACTCATCCTAGGGTTACTAACCATATCTCTGATGATAATTTTACCTTTATAAGGCTCAGATGTTCGCTCAACCTAAGCTCTAATACCAAATTGGACGACTCACCTCCTCGACCCTTAGAGATCGATACTAATACATCGTTGGTATTCACATGCCGCAAATCCAAGTACCGGAGATGCAGATTATCATGGAGTACAAAGAAAATAAAGACAGAACAGAATATCAC
The DNA here is from genome assembly GCA_030765085.1 of Allium cepa. Taxonomy (NCBI): domain Eukaryota; kingdom Viridiplantae; phylum Streptophyta; class Magnoliopsida; order Asparagales; family Amaryllidaceae; genus Allium; species Allium cepa. Next base: position 564,983,115 of record CM060938.1, read on the forward strand.
ACGAAATACAAAAACATGTATTATTTCAAATATAATCTTTACCGCATAAATTTTTTAAATACATTTATCAAAGTTAAACATGAATAGTTATAAATATCTGTCCTTATAAACGTGAAATAAATAGCACACAAGTGTGATGATAAAAGTGGTAATAGTCTACCGAAGAATCTTTTAACTCCATGCTCCAAGCTCTTCTAGATTTATTATAACTAAACCTAACTACTAGGCTACTTGGAAAAATAAGGCACCCAGAGTTTAAGTGGAAAGAAAATAAACTTTGGATCAGTTATGTTACCGGTGTGAGAAACTTAAAATAGGAATCTTTGAAAAAAAAAGGTATCTCATAAGACCACGTCGCACATAAACATGGAATGGGTTATCTTATGATAACCAAAACATTTGCTTCATAAAATCTAGGATATTATTTTTAATGACATTCTTTTGAAAATAAATTTCAAAAAAACTTATGAATCTTAGCTGAAATTGTTTTATTGATTAAATTTCAGCATACTAGCAACAAAGTAGGTTCTACAATTAAATTCAAAGGCACATATTGGAGAATGAATTTTCATACAATGGAAAACTAAGCGACTACCTTCCGTATAGTACATCTTTAGAGGAACGTACCAAAGATCAACATCTTTGAAACTTCTGCGAATCAGAACCGGCCTACCTAATTGGTGGCAGATAGGATCAAATATGACATCACCTCAGTCGTAACCGACCTATTCGTGACCACAACATACAGAACATACATGACATATAGAGAGTAATGTAGAAGTATGACGACCATACCCTTTTGCGAGCGACACACGTAGCCTTGAAGCAACCATGTTTTAGCTATTACCGGTTGATGAGGTCAGAGATAAAAATTACCTTTCACATAACACACATTCCACTTTGAATGCTACACTGCCATTCCATGATCACATGGCCGATTTCTACAAAAGTATAACTCCTGAGCTCGTACGTCTCAGGAAAGAGTGTTAAGCTAAGAGAAGTTGCCTTCTCCCCCACCAAAAAGATGATACGTTTATAGAGATCAATCAACTAGATTAGAAATGCAACATCAAACATGGCCATAGAAGTTGTCCATGAATAGGACAAAACGAAGGAACTCTCCTAGCATATTTTCTTAGGAATCATCCCTAGGATTGGTAGCGAGCAGCCCTTGCCTCGAAGATCAAATGAAGATAACTGTCACATATATATGATATAGGAAATTTCCCCTAAGGATCAGTGACTAGCGGCCCTTCATTCTATTTACTACCATTCCATGTCTTTGCTTCGAATACGTAAATTGGTTCGAAGTAGTTTTCAGATAAGAATCACTCAAATCCAACCCTGGTTCCTTCGAACCAACATTGATAAAAAGATATTAAGTAAATAGGTGCTTATCGTTTGATTAATTACTTTCTTTTTATCGAAAATATCTTCTAGAGATATATATCTTTAAAACAATTCTTTTTGGTATATACAGAATCATTAAATCTCACTTTAACTTTGAAAATACCAAATCATTTTCATAATTTATATTTGGAACATTATTGAGTAAAAAGGCTTGATAGAAATTATTCTAATTCTACTTAACATCAATTTCTGTATTCAACCTTTACTATCTGTCCCGTGAAATCACCATTTAAATTCATACGGATAATATGGGTTCCCTCCTTAGAATTTAATACACAGTGTAAAAAGATTATTTCTATACAATCCAATTTGTATTAAATTTGGAAAATTAAATTTTTTATACTTGTCTCGTTTTCGACATTTCGACCTTATCTATTCCTCGCTTAGGAAAGAGGCCAGGTGAGCCAGGCACTGGTTGCTCATGAATATCTTCTTAGTTTAAGAATCTCACATCTATATCTCATGAATAGAAAAATCCAGTCTACCCGTCGGCTTTTAGAGCCAAGATTAAATCACTTGATTTTAACAGGTTTCTTTAAATCATTTATTTAAACTCTTTAAATTAAACTATAAAACCTTTAAACCATTATTAAAACACTTAATTACTTATTTGAAAACATTTATAAAATATTTGGAAAAGAATTGTTAAGTTTAAATTCATATTTCAAAAGTTATTACAACTGTTGCAAAAAGTGCTATGAATAGTGTTGAAAATGGTGTTTTTAAAGTTTTGTTTGATCAAAACAACTCTTCGATCATTTAGAAATCCATTTTGAAACTGCCAAACCGCGACTATTTTAAAAACATATTTTGCTCATATTTCAAAACATTCTAAATGAAATTTCAATTTTCTTTCTTCTTTTGAAGACTGTAGTTATAAGGGGTCGAAAAATTCTTATTACAAGGAATTCTAACTCTAAATGCATCCTATAAGTGGATTTAACTTTTTAAGACATGAAATTGCGAACTACCATTACGCGGCTTGCCTATTTTGACTCAATTTTCGTAAGTTGTCAAAACTTTAGCAAATAGGATTTTAGTATTTATAAAATATTTATAAACCATTTTAATCCATTTTCAAGAGGTTTAGAATCTCATATACACCATTTCATTTTCAAAAAGTAAAGTGATTTCTTTTATGATTTTCAACATTTATTAAACATGACTTGTTAATACAATCATGTTATCATCGTCCAAACATGATAAACAATCATCAAAACCAAGCATAAGAAAACATATATATCATCCAATATATCGTATTATAAATAGAGTTTCCCACCTTCATTTGATGACGAACTAATTAGATTTGACTATAGCTTCGCTAATTTGAAATCAAAGCTCATGGAACTTGCTCTTTTCCTTCCTAGGTGCTCAACCTTGGTCCTTGGAGCCTTGGGTGCTCATGGCCTAGGTGTAAAGGTGGTGGTTGGCTCAGCCAAATGAAGAGGTGGCGGTTGTCGTGGATATGAAGGAGAAAAAGGAGTGATTTGAAGTGGTTTTGAGGTGTTTATATTAATAATTAAATTTATTTCCACAAATATTTTCTCATAATTTTATTAACATAGAAAGCCATTAAAAAAGCTTGAAAGTGGAGAAAGAAGTTGAAGAATAAGTGTTAGGAATTTATGAAGAAAGGAGGTGGGTATTTATAGGAAAATTTGTAAACAAATATCTAAATGCAAAATTACACATTTGTCCCTTGCCTGCACTCCCTCCATCTCCTCTAAATGAACGGCAAGCCTCCCCCTATACCTCCATGTACTTGAGGTGATATGGTGTAAGGTGAGTTTATGGATGCTTTTGGGTTGCTTAAGTATTAAGTTTTTAGGAAAATATCTTCATATTTTGTAATACATATATATTTAATTGTATATGTATAAATGTATATATATATGTTCGTGTGCACGTTAGAGTGTGCTTGTGTATGTTATATATGTGCACATAAGTAATGACCCATAGATTTCGATAATTAAAAATTTGTCAATTTAAAAAAGTTTTAGGTTTAAATGTTGGAAGGAATAAAATTTTGGGGTTTATAATAAGAATATAACTGGCATAAAGTGTAATACTATTAAATTAAATAATTGATAATTGCTTAAATGTAAATTCTAATTAATTAAAAGGACTAAAGAGTTTATAATTGATATAGATTGTAAATAAATTTTAATAATGTATGTATTAATGGATAATTGGATTAAAAAAGCAATTGATAATTTAAAAGTTGATTGGTTAATGAAATAATGTGTAATGAATTGTACGTGAATAAATTTAGTGTTCTAGCAGTAATTATAACACATGTTATGGATAATAAACTTATAAGATGTAACTAAAGTTAATGGTGACAATTAGTATATGTTACCTATTTATTTAGCCTGTTAAATTAAATTTGAAATCAATTGCAATTAATTCACTTAATTATTGCAGTGAATGTAGATTAAACTGATAATTTTAGAATATTAATTCAATAAGATGTCGCTATTGTAAATTTTATTCATAATATGACATTTTATTAAATAAAAAGAATTGAAATCAAGTTTGATCAATTTATTGAAATTTGAGCTATAATAATGGATTTATTGCAATTAAATGTAATTAAACACTACGTTAATGAAAACTAAGATGATAATTGTATAAGGCTAGTGTAACAAGATATAAAACAATGATAACTATGTCTATAGAGTAATAATTCATAGACTAAAAGTCTGAAATCAATTTAAAACAATGTATTGGAATTAAATTTGGATTTTATTACAGTTGGAATTGGGCGCTGTAATAGTGAATATTAAACACTGAATTTGATATGTAAATTTTATTTAAGTTATTATAAATGTCTAAGTAATCAAAAATGATGGAATTTGTTAGTTTATAAATATGGAATTAAAAAGTGATTAATTAATTTAATATTAATTTATTTAATTAACGTGAAAATAAATATTTTGGCCACTGTCTCGGATTTCAACGAAACTAGTTTCGTCGGATCCGAAACAGTGAATTATTGTAATGTTTCAAGTTTTGGAGCGATCGGACTTGTCGTTTGATCGTACGGACTCGAAACGCGTAGAAATCAATTTAATTAAATTCAATTGAAATCAATTTGAAATAAGCTGATTTTAAGCTAACATCTTCATATGATGGAATTAGGACCTAAAACTTGTTCCATTGAGTTCAAAAATATCAAAAACATCTATTTTGATATATGGGATGACCCAGTTCCGTTTCGGGAATGAAACGGGCTTTTCAGGCCGTTTATCGTTCAACTTTCAAATCGATCTAGCACATTTATTCCCATTTCTGATCTGCCTATATATGGCCTATTATAAACCCTAGCTATTTCTTATTCCATTATTTAGTACGCGCATTTCCTGTCTATCTCCTTCTTTTCAAAGACAGAACAAATTAAAATTCCCAAACCCTCAATTCAATTTCAAAACCAAATAGAAAAATCAAATTCCTTAAACCCTAACAAAATATATATCGATTCGAAGCTCTCAACAAGCCAACCAAAATATATGATTCGTTTTTCGATACGGATCATGGTTTGACCAAAAATTGATCGTTTAACCACGGCCGTTCATATTGGGTCGTTGGATTTGACGGTAGATCGTCAACTTTGCGACGATCGGGAAGTACTGGCTTGTGGAGGAAGGTGAGCTGTACGCATCCGTATGGTTCGTTTGTGTCAGAGGCGCGCCGATTTTCCAGAATTACGCACGAAGCAACGGTGGCGGCGAAGTAAACGGTGGTGGTGGACGTGGCCGCAACCATGGTGGAGGAAAGGCTCAAGGCGAGAGAGTGGATGATGTCCTCTGATTGGAGTGAAGTCGAACGTGGTGGCGACAAAAATTGCATGAAAGCGGCTAGTTCCGGGTCGGCCAGTGTCGACATGTGCGGCTAGGGTTGTGTACGCGGTGGTGAATTGTGATGTTACCATTGTTTTTTTAATCTTCAAATTTTAATTGTTCTAACGATCATGTCTTCTTTATACGAACTCGGTTTCATGCACGGTTTGATCCGTTGGGATCGTATTGGAATTCCGGACATTATAACGCTGATTTGGATGAATTCCGAGACTGTTTGAATTTGGGCCCTAAATTGGATTATAATTCGATTTAAAATTGAAGGTGAGTGTTTTAACCCACTAACAACTACTAAATTTTCTTATGTTAGTTAAATTAAATTTATGATGTGATTAGAAATTAATTGATTGATGTTTCATATGTTTTGGTAAAATTTGTCTTTTATTGCATTTAATCATCGTTTAATTTAATATTTAATTTAATTGTCAATTTAATACCTGTTATTAATAATCAGTTGTCTACTGATGTTTATTGGTTGATTTGGATGATGATTGTCATGGACGTTTGATTATTGATATTGGATGACTAGATGTTGTATTTTTATATCGTTATAACAATTTAAGTTCCCTATGGGTTGAAATGATACATACCCGAATGATCTATAGAATATGGAAAATTCGTTATGCATTGAAATGATAGACTCGAGGGATTTTATGGATTTTATTTAATTTATGATTGCGGTTTGAAATGATATATAACCGTGAAATTTTAAATTGCGGATTAAATGACAAATATCCTTATCACTTGACCCTAGGGTAGAAAATTATATACGGACACCGGATTGGTTAATTAAATAATTTTTAAATCTTTAAATTTTGAATTCAATTAACTGTTATTTTGAAGTAAAAATTTATTTATATAAACTGAATTATATTTGATAATCCAAGTGTAAATGTTGAAATTAAAATTGATTTAATGAATGGTTCAAAGGATTTAAATTAAAATTTCAAACTGAACAGTCAATATAAATGAATTTATCAGAAATTGAGTTATTGGAAATGTTTGGATAAAATTTTGAAATCTATTTTAAAATTAATTTAAACCATTTTAATCAATGAAAAACTATTTTAATTTATTTAATCTATTATAACATATTTAATCCAATTTAATCTTTTTTAGCTAATTAAGTTTATTTAATCTATTTTAAACATATTTAATATAATTTAAATCTGTTTAATCTATTTTAAATTTATTTAATCTATTTAAAAATCTACTTAATATAATTTAACTCTATTTAATCTACAATTAATCTATTTGATCATTTAAAATCTAATTAAATCTATTTAATCTATATTTAATCTATTTAAATCAATTTAAATCTAGTTAAACCAAATTTAAATGTATCTAAAATACTAAGTATTTATATTAAATCCTTGATGATGATACAACCTAAATTGGACTTTGAAATTGATACCTTTTTATGGAATGACATATTTGAGTAAATATGATTTTGAAAGTGAAGACGATTTTGAAAGTGAATATGATTCGAAGAGATATGGTTTGAAATTGAATATGATATTTTGATATTAATTATGAAATGATTTTTAAATGTAGAAGAACCATCTGGTGTGAAATAAGTGTTTGGTTATTAAAAAGATCGGGATCAGATATTGTCATACTCTCTGCCAATAGCGAAAACCACTTTAACAACTATGTACGTGGTGGAGATTCTAGAAATGAAGTAGGATGGTTTGGCGGACGATTTTGTGTAAGGTATTTACGTGACCCTGACTCCCGTGAGTCAGTTTTGATGTGACTAAAACAGGAGCTATATCTGGCCAAGTGAGGTCGCATCTCCGATCAGGCACATTTCTTCGATACCATACTATTACTTTGCTATTAATCTGGTGACCACCCCTCGATTTTGATTATTGGAGTGTGTTCCGAGGTGGGCGGTAGTACCTGCTAGGCGTTACCACCATTCCGGGAGTGCAATTGGTATATCTACCCTAGAATTGCCTCGAGTACCGTGTTCACATGCCATATCACACCTCCTACGAGTTTGTTTTGTACCATACCTATGGGGTGCCCTCTGTGTAAACCCCAAGTTTACGGAGGAGCGTATGGTACTGTATAGACTATGCGAATATATAAATGTGTTAAGGGGGATATGGATAACGTCTTAACGCTATTTTAATACTTTATTTTAAACACTATTATAATAGCGCATTGTGCTACATAGTAGATAGTTTAGCGGATCCTTAGGAGCAGGTAATCCCGAACATGTCTTAAGTTATTGCACTCACGTTAGACACTGGATAGGAGATGTTAAACCCCATAAACATCTCTGACGCCACTATATTCATATTTATTTACTGTTGATTTAACTTACATAAGAAATTTTAGTTCTGACTCGAGTGTTTTGTCTTTTCAATTCGCTCGGGTCAGCCTGAGCATTTCAGGGTTGAAGACCTTATTTCTGAAGGACGAAAACGAAGATTTGTACTATTATTATGTATTATATTTATTCCACTGCATCATGTTGTTCCACTGCAATTCTTATTCATTTATTCCTGTAATCTGTAACTCAGATTTTGTGTTGTAAAAGGATAGTCAAATGTATTTATGAAATAGCTTCATGAACTGTTATTTGATTATTATATTTTGCCATTCCGATGCGAGATTATGTATATGTTTTATTTCTTTCTCTTTTTTATTATTTACCTCATAACAATCTGCCTTTTTGAATGGTTTGAGTCTGGTATGCGTGTCCATTTAAAACATGCAAAAAGGAAGGTCGTTACAGTTGATATCAGAGCTTTGGTTTAGCGATAACCTTGCCTTTGTGAGGTTGACTCATATTATATAGGTATTAGTGTAACAACCCTGTATTTTGTGATTATTTTTAATTGTATATTTTAATTATTTTAATTTAATTTTGATTTAAAAACTTATTTGTTTTGAATGATTAATTTTGTTACTTTAAATATTAACTTTAGTTTTGATATGAATTATCATTCCAAAGTATGACTAAAAGGAATATTTTCCAAAAAGTGAATTTTGGTCAAAATAATCAAACTTTACTTTTGATTTAAAATTTTAAAAGTTTGAAAATTTAAATTTTATCTTTTATTATGAAAGTACATAAAATTTTAAGAACACTACTTTTCGTTTCGTTGAAAACGGATTTAAATTGCAAAAGTTATACTGTTTTCAATATTGTGTGTATATTGGGTTATTCAGCAATAGTCTTTATTTTTAAATTATATAAATGACATTTTTTATTCGATATATCTTATTCCAACTGGTATATTTGTGTTATATTATGTATATTTTGACTTTTAAATATTTTTAAGATGATAATAGAATTTTTCCAAAATTTACTGTATTTATTTCCTATTTTAAAGGTTGCTTCTATTTTTCTGCTATTTTCTTCATCTAAACTATATTTAAATAAAAATTTATACATTTATTTTGTGAATGCATTATTTTATTCTATTATTTTTATTTATAAATATTTTTCAAGTATATAAAAATTTTCCAAGGTCCATTGCATTTACTTTCAAATTTCCTAGCCTAGTTTCTGTTTACTTTGCTATTTCCTTAATTTAATTATATGTAATTAAAATTTAGTAATTTATTTTATACAATCACTTTTATTTGCTGTGTTTTAATTTATTAATATTCATTTTTCATGTAGTTAAATTTGAATATATTTTTCAAAGATTATTTGAGTTGTTTTCAATTTTAAAGCCTAGTTTGCAATTTTAAGCCATTTTCTTAATTTAAATTCTATTTAATTAAAATTTAATTATTTATTTTAGATATTTATTCTTATTTATGATTTTTTTATTTTTATTTCTCAGTTTATATGTATTTATAAAATTACAAAAGTATATATATATAGGAAATTTGAAAGGTTTAAAGGCTAAGAAACGTAAAGTCGTTTCACCGTTTCTTTTACCGTTTCTTTTGTTATCAATACCTCTTTTATTTTGACCGTTCTTTTCCTCATTTTTACCAGCCGACTTCCTCTTATTTTCACAAGTTTCAAATCTTCTCAAACCCTAAAAATTCATGGCCTCCATCTTGCAAAAAAAAAATTTAGGTAAATTCCTCTTTTCTTTCTACTTTTTCTCCTATTTCTATGCAAATTTGCTTTGCTTTCTCCTCTGATTGGAGCGGCTTTTCCCCTTGCTCCACGGCCACCACCTCCTTCCATCTCTTCCCGACCATCATCACCATCTACCCCACTAGCCATGACCAAGGCCGAACCCCCTTGATAGCCAAACTCTTCCAAATACAACCTAAATGCCTAGATCCATGCTTTGTTGACCACTTTTTGCTCATCCACTTCAACCACCACCATAGCCGCCGCCACTCCTCTGACCTGACCATGGCACACCCTCTCCCACCTCTGCCCAGTCATGATGCACCACAGGCCGAGCCCACTCCCCAAGGCCGAGCCCTTGTTTTGACTAAAAACTACCTAGTTGCCTCCAATCCCACTTCACCTCCTCATGAATAAAACTCCACCTTGTCTTGCCCCGAACCCGAGTTATGTTAGCCCAAACCAGACCCAAACCTTGACCATATCTGAACCAAATCAGACCATAAGCCATACCAAACAGTAGAGAAGGCAAAGTAAAAGACTGCGTAGTCGTATCTCCTTTTATTTCAATGTTATTGCATTTTAAAGTCGTATTGAATTTTGTTGTTTTGATTGTTTGTTTTGGGTTGTACACAAGAGTTGTAGATTTGATTCGCTCTCCACTCATGTCCGTAGTCTTGTCATCGTGCTTTTATTTCCATTGTGTCATTGGTCTTGATATCTCCAGCACAAAGAGGTGAGTAAATATCACCAGATGTTTATACTTATACAAATGTGAATTGACACCCTGTGAATCTGTAGGACTATATTATCATGTTATATATGCTTATATTATTATCATATGATGTTTACACCTGTTATTACACTTATTTTATTATATGTTACTGTTATTTAATGCTATTCTGTTTATTTTATCTGTTCATCACACTGCAAGTTCCCTTTAGATTAGAATCACTATGGGTTGAAATGATACATACCCGAATGGACCTTAGAATAGGGAAAAATCGTTATGGGCTGAAATGATAGGCTTGAACGGTTTTATTTAACTTATTTTAACTTGGGATTCCGGGTTTGAAATGATAAAACCCGGATTTTCTTTGTTAATTACGGGTTGAAATGATATATTACCCGTATCATTTTTCCTAGTGTAGAAAATTATATACAGGCCCGTAGTTAAAATATGTTTTTCTAAAAAATTTAAAATATTTTATAAATTTAGTTATTATAATATTTTGATTTGAAATTTAATAAAAATATAATTTTTGTAAAGTATTATTGATTTTCTGGAAATCTATAAGTTAAATAAATTATAGAAAAGTTAGAAAATATGAATGTAAGTTATTTTGGAAATTTTGACTTAATTTTTAATGGAATTTAAATAACTTTGAAAACATGATAAATTTATGATATTTTGAATTTAAATTAATTTAAAATAATTTTATAACATATTTACGATTTTGAATAAAGTTAAAATGTGAAATGAATGGATATTTTAAGTTGAAATTTTGAAATATAACTAAAATTGGAAATTTATGAATTGACTTAAAAGTGAACTTTTAGTTAAGTAAATAAAAATAAAATTAAGTTATATTTGAGAATTTGAACTTAAGTGTTAAGTTGAAATTTAATGTAATGAATTTAAAATTGAACACTGCATTTTAATAAGTGAATTATTATTAAATCTTGATTTTTGAATGCAAATTTAACTTTGTAAAATCACGAACTTGAGGAAAATTAAATGATGTTCATAAATGTGAAAATGTATGATTTTATAAGTTAATAATGTTTTAAATAAAAATATAATTGGTTGAGAAATTATATTGAATATTTGAAGTTAATTGACTGCATTTTTGAAATGCTATTAATTACAATGTAAATAGTATTACAGCATTTGTAAATGCTGTAGTTGATGATAATGAACTAAAAAGCTATTGAATTAAAAACTATTAGAGCAATTGTGTAAGTGCAATAATTTTTGAATTTAACTAAGTTTATTTGGAATTTAAGTAAACCCTATTATAACATTTTAAAATGTTGTCTTTTGTTAAATTGAACTGTTTTGAATGTATCTTTCCGTAGCGTTTCCTAAATGCCGCGAAAAGTGAATTTTGACTGTTTCGATAAACTTAAGTGAATAAATGAACTTTGGAAGTTGAAAATTTTGGAAATTTAATAATTTAATTATTGAACATGATAACTTCATTTTTATGATTAAAAATGATTTTTTTTTTGAATATAAACTGTTTTGAAATGTGAATTGAAATGGTATTTTAAATTGAATAAAATGAACAATGATTTGAAATGAATGTGGTTTTTAAAAGAGATGATATTTTGATATATTAAATGATTTAAATGTGGTTTTGAAAAGATATGATATTTTGATATATTAAAATGATTTGAAAATGGAGTTTTGAAAGATGTGATATTTTGATATTAAAATGATTTGAAAAGAAGATCTGAAAGATATGATATTTTGAAATGATTTACTCTTTATTTTGATAAAGATTTGGGTTGAAATGATATTTTATTTTGAAGTATAAATATTGTTTTAAAAGTTATAACTACGGGTTATAATAACGATTGATTGTTAAGGAGACCGGGATCGGATATTGTCTTATAGCCAGCCAATACCGAAAACCACTTTAACAACTGTGTACGCGATGGAGATTCCAGAATGAAGTAGGATGGTGGCGACGTTCTCGAGGTATATTACGTGGACCCAACTCCCGTGAGTTGGCATAAATGACTAAAACAGGAGCTATACCGCGCTACACAAAGGGTCGCACCCTTTCATCGAGCATGCTCCATCGAAAACCATTCTATTACTTTTGTGATTCGATATGTGGCGCCACTTTGATTCGGGGTTATTGTTCGAGGTGGGCGGAAGCTGCTGGCTTGCCGTCACCACCGGTCCGGGAGTGCAAACGGTGTATCCACCCTGGCATTCCCTCGCGTGCCGTGTCATCTCCTTATAGCGAGCCCACTACGATTTTGGTTTTAAAGATCCGACCGCGTTAAGGTTCACCCTCCCCTTAACGCTATTTTCTATATGATTATACTTTACTGATTAGACACTACTGTATATAGTGCAAATATACTATATAGTAAATAGTTTAACGGATCCTTAGAGGATGGACGGTCCCAAGCATCTTCTAAGTTACTTGTATCTACAGTTCATTTGAGTTGGTTTACATTGTATAAGTATGTATGTCCTGACTCGAGTGTTTGTATTTTTATTTATGCTCGGGTCAGCCTGAGTTACTCACAGATTTGGATTTCCACTTTCTGGAGATTGGAATAGCTGGAGATTATCTACTTGTCAAGTTTCATCTTTTCAGTTCGGTTGTTCTATTCAGCTTGTACTTGATTATCATATTTAAACATCTGTTGTACTTTATTTCTTCTGTTGTACTTTATTCAACTCTGATATATTTATATAGTAGCTTCATGAACTACTATTTCTTTTACTTCCGCTGCATTATTATTACTCTGTGTCTGTGATCTGTGATTTTTATTTACTGCATATTTTAGATTTGCCAAATTTTTATTTACAATGCGGTATTTTGAGCAATTCAATTCCGGCATGAGTGTCTACCTATACACTTATAATGGATGCGAATGGTTGAAAATACCTGGCCGTTACAGTTCGTATCAGAGCTTTGGTAGCTCTAGGCAAACTCAGCATATGGAGTTAATGTATTTACAGAATCACTTTCATTCGAGTTTGAATCTCTTCCATTTTGACTCGTTTCCTTTGAATTTTGGAATGTTCCCTGCGGTTCCAAAATCCATTCGTATCCCTCTCTATTCATCTTCTTTTGACTCTGGAGTATTCCATAACTCCGCTTCGAATGATCTTTCTAGTGAGTTGGCAGTCACGCCAATTTCAAATTGAATTGAAAAAAAGGGGGAAAACTCCTTTACAATTAGCATCAATTCACCAGAGACTTATATCTATCCTTGGTTTAGATGCTAATATCTTTTGTTATTCCAAACTCTAACTCTTAGGATCGAATGTAGATTTACCCTAGAAAATCCACATCGATCTTATTATTTAAGTCACGGTTGACCCGGTTAAGGTTGCCCGCGATTTATTTAAGCTTATCCACCTCCCTACTCTGTTATTTAATCATCTTGTCTTTTGTTTCCAATCTATTCTTCCAAACATTTTGAATTGTACTTGTATATCTATGTTTTGTTTTATATATTGTGTTGTTTGAGTTGTTGATGTTGAATTGGGTTTCTGATCGATTCGTCTGATCAACGCTATCGATAAGATTTCCAAAACACTTTGACAGAACAAACTGATATAATATTATTTTAAAAATTTGGTTAATGGAATAAATTTTGATATATAAGTAAATTTATGGAACATAATAAACTGATTTAGATTGATTATTTGAAGTGATAATAATTGATTTATCATTTATTGTTCTATAAATGAATTTATAAATAGTTGTTTATAAATTGATTTGGGAACTGAAATGAATTTAGAACAAGAAATTTGATAATTTAATTTCCTATGGTTTCAAACCTTGTGTTTAATGTTTTAAAAGGTTATATTATTTAAAGTATTTTCAAATAGAAATTTGTTTCCAAAGAATTTTAAGTTTAAAATTAGCGCTCTTCTCATTGTCCTGGGAAATAACTTTGGTGATGACTGCAGCATCATCGACGTTAATTTTCGAGTTTCGAAGTGAAGAGACTGTTTTGCTACAGCTTGTTTTGGGAATTTAAATTGATTTGAATTTCTAAAATATGACTTGATTTATAATATATATAGATATATGATTTAAATTAGATTTGATAAACTATGTACATACCTTTAACTATCTCTAAATGGTTTGAAGAAATCGGAAATTTAAATCTTAAATTTATTTCCAAAGAATAATTTCAATTATAAAAAAGAAAATCAAAAATTTTGAATAAATGATTTAAGCTTGAAATGATTGAATTGAAAAGTTTTATTTGTATAATACAATTGCATTCAAATATAACTTACCTTGACTTCAGAAGTTAACAATGTAATTTGGATAATATACAATATAAAAAGATTTTATAAATAAAATTGAGTGGTTATAATAAATGTTATACACTTAAATTTTAATTATAAAATGATTAACAGAGGTAAATATAATAAAGGGTAATTGAATAACTTACAATAAAATAATGTTAAAAGAACTAAGAATAAAAGAAAGCAGTTATAATAAGTGTAAGTATGTCTAACATAAGTGATAAATATAATGAGAGGAATAAAAAGAATTAAATTTATTAAGTACATTGTGAGTGTAATAAATGATTATTTTTCAAACCCATGGTTTTAAAAATTGTTAATTTTAGATGATTGGATAATAAGATAATGAAATTTGAGATAGTTAAGATTTATTTAACTTGTGTAAAGATTTATTCTCTATTTAAGTTGAAATTCCCATGCTTTCAAATTTATTTCCTTATTTTATTTTTCAAACTATCTTTTGTTTGTCCTTATCATCCTTATCTTACGATAGACTGGTATAGGCATCTTTCTATAATCTTTCTATTTAGAAATCTTTCTATAATCTTTGATAATCTTTTGTGCTCATTTTGAATTTACTTTGCGTGCTTGTGTTCTTGATTTTGGAGAATCATGGAAAGATTTTCTCCACCTTGTTAAACTTACCTATAACAATAGTTATCATGTATAATTTCATTCTCCTTGTCATCTTGTCCTAATCTTGTTTCACTCTATCTTTTCCTGTGCTTTCCCGTACCTCATTCCTTTTCGGGGACGAAAAGTTTTGAGTGGGGGAGAGTGTAACAACCCTGTATTTTGTGATTATTTTTAATTGTATATTTTAATTATTTTAATTTAATTTTGATTTAAAAACTTATTTTTTTTGAATGATTAATTTTGTTACTTTAAATATTAACTTTAGTTTTGATATGAATTGTCATTCCAAAGCATGAATAAAAAAAATATTTTCCAAAAAGTGAATTTTGGTCAAAATAATCAAACTTTGACTTTTAATTTAAATTTTTAAAAGTTTGAAATTTTTAATTTTATCTTTTATTATGAAAGTACATAAAATTTTAAGGACACTACTTTTCGTTTCGTTGAAAACGGATTTAAATTGCAAAAGTTATATTGTTTTCAATATTGTGTGTATATTGGGTAATAGTCTTTATTTTTAAATTATATAAATGACATTTTTTATTTGATATATCTTATTCTAACTGGTATATTTGTGTTATATTATGTATATTTTGACTTTTAAATATTTTTAAGATGATAATAGAATTTTTCCAAAATTTACTGTATTTATTTCCTATTTTAAAGGCTGTTTCTATTTTTCTGCTATTTTCTTCATCTAAACTATATTTAAATAAAAATTTATATATTTATTTTTTGAATGCATTTTTTTATGTTATTATATTTATTTATAAATATTTTTCAAGTATATAAAAATTTTCCAAGGTCCATTGCATTTATTTTCAAATTTCCTAGCCTAGTTTCTGTTTTCTTTGCTATTTCCTTAATTTAATTATATATAATTAAAATTTAGTAATTTATTTTATACATTCACTTTTATTTGCTGTGTTTTACTTTATTAATATTCATTTTTCATGTATTTAAATTTGAATATATTTTTCAAAGATTATTTGAGTTGTTTTCAATTTTAAAGCCTAGTTTGCAATTTTAAGCCATTTTCTTAATTTAAATTCTATTTAATTAAAATTTAATTATTTATTTTAGATATTTATTCTTATTTCTGATTTTTTATTTTTATTTCTCAGTTTATATGTATTTATAAAATTACAAAAGTATATATATATAGGAAATTTGAAAGGTTTAAAGGCTAAGAAACGTAAAGTCGTTTCACCGTTTCTTTTGTTATCAATACCTCTTTTATTTTGACCGTTCTTTTCCTCATTTTTACCAGTCGACTTCCTCTTATTTTCACAAGTTTCAAAGCTTCTCAAACCCGAAAAATTCATGGTCTCCGTCTTGCAAAAAAAAAATTTAGGCAAATTCCTCTTTTCTTTCTACGTTTTCTCCTATTTCTATGTAAATTTGCTTTGCTTTCTCCCCTGATTGGAGCGGCTTTTCCCCTTGCTCCACGGCCACCACCTCCTTCCATCTCTTCCCGACCATCATCACCATCTACCCCACCAGCCATGACCAAGGCCGAACCCCTTGATAGCCAACCTCTTCCAAATACTACCTAGATGCCTAGATCCATGCTTTGTTGACCACTTTTTGCTCATCCACTTCAACCACCACCATAGCCGCCACCACTCCTCTGACCTGACCACGGAACACCCTCTCCAATCTCTTCCCAGTCATGATGCACCACAGGCCGAGCCCACTCCCCAAGGTCGAGCCCTTGTTTTGACTAAAAACTACCTAGTTGCCTTCAATCCCACTTCACCTCCTCATGAATAAAACTCCACCTTGTCTTGCCCTGAACCCGAGTTATGTTAGCACAAACCAGACCCAAACCTTGACCATATCTGAACCAAATCAGACCCTAAGCCATACCAAACAGTAGAGAAGGCAAAGCAAAAGACCGCGTAGTCGTATCTCCTTTTATTTCAATGTTATTGCATTTTAAAGTCGTATTGAATTTTGTTGTTTTGATTGTTTGTTTTGTGTTGTACACAAGAGTTATAGATTTGATTCGCTCTCCACTCATGTCCATAGTCTTTTCATCGTGCTTTTGTTTCCATTGTGTCATTGGTCTTGATATCTCCAGCACAAAGAGGTGAGTAAATCTCACCAGATGTTTATACTTATACAAATGTGAATTGACACCCTGTGAATCTGTAGGACTATATTATCATGTTATATATGCTTATATTATTATCATATGATGTTCACACCTGTTATTACACTTATTTTATTATATGTTACTGTTATTTCATGCTATTCTGTTTATTTTATCTGTTCATCACACTGCAAGTTCCCTTTAGATTAGAATCACTATGGGTTGAAATGATACATACCCGAACGGACTTTAGAATAGGGAAAAATCGTTATGGGCTGAAATGATAGGCTTGAACGGTTTTATTTAATTTATTTTAACTTGGGATTGCGGGTTTGAAATGATAAAACCCGGATTTTCTTTGTAAATTACGGGTTGAAATGATATATTACCTGTATCATTTTTCCTACTGTAGAAAATTATATACAGGCCCGTAGTTAAAATATGTTTTTCTAAAAAATTTAAAATATTTTAGAAATTTAAATTTTATAATATTTTGATTTGAAATTTAATAAAAATATAATTTTTGTAAAGTATTATTGATTTTCTGGAAATTTATAAGTTAAATAAATTATGGAAAAGTTAGAAAATATGAATGTAAGTTATTTTGGAAATTTTGACTTAATTTTTAATGGAGTTTAAATAACTCTGAAAATATGATAAATTTATGATATTTTGAATTTAAATTAATTTAAAATGATTTTATAACATATTAACGATTTTGAATAAAGTTAAAATGTGAAATAAATGGATATTTTAAGTTGAAATTTTGAAATATAACTAAAATTGGAAATTTATGAAATTGACTTAAAAGTGAACTTTTAGTTAAGTAAATAAAAATAAAAATAAGTTATATTTGAGAATTTGAACTTAAGTGTTAAGTTGAAATTTAATGTAATGAATTTAAAATTGAACACTGCATTTTAATAAGTGAATTATTATTAAATCTTGATTTTTGAATGCAAATTTAACTTTGTAAAATCACGAACTTGAGGAAAATTAAATGATGTTTATAAATGTGAAAATGTATGATTTTATAAGTTAAAAATGTTTTAAATAAAAATATAATTGGTTGAGAAATTATATTGAATATTTGAAGTTAATTGACTGCATTTTTGAAATGCTATTAATTACAATGTAAATGGTATTACAACATTTGTAAATGCTGTAGTTGATGATAATGAACTAAAAAGCTATTGGATTAAAAACTATTATAGCAATTGTGTAAGTGCTATAATTTTTGAATTTAACTAAGTTTATTTGGAATTTAAGTAAACCCTATTATAACATTTTAAAATGTTGTCTTTTGTTAAATTGAACTGTTTTGAATGTATCTTTCCGTAGCGTTTCCTAAATGCCGCGAAAAGTGATTTTTGACTGTTTCGATAAACTTAAGTGAATAAATGAACTTTGAAAGTTGAAAATTTTGGAAATTTAATAATTTAATTATTGAACATGATAACTTCATTTTTATGATTAAAAATGATTTTTTTTTTGAATATAAACTGTTTTGAAATGTCAATTGAAATGGTATTTTAAATTGAATAAAATGAATAATGATTTGAAATGAATGTGGTTTTGAAAGGAGATGATATTTTGATATATTAAATGATTTAAATGTGGGGTTTTGAAAAGATATGATATTTTGATATATTAAAATGATTTGAAAATGGAGTTTTGAAAGATGTGATATTTTGATATTAAAATGATTTGAAAAGAAGATCTGAAAGATATGATATTTTGAAATGATTTACTCTTTATTTTGATAAAGATTTGGGTTGAAATGATATTTTATTTTGAAGTATAAATATTATTTTAAAAGTTACAACTACGGGTTATAATAACGATTAGTTGTTAAAGAGACCGGGATCAGATATTGTCTTATAGCCAGCCAAAACCGAAAACCACTTTAACAACTGTGTACGCAGTGGAGATTCCAGAATGAAGTAGGATGGTGGCGATGTTCTCGAGGTATATTACGTGGACCCAACTCCCGTGAGTTGGCATAAATGACTAAAACAGGAGCTATACCGGGCTACACAAAGGGTCGCACCCTTTCATCGAGCATGCTCCATCGGAAACCATTCTATTACTTTTGTGATTTGATATGTGGCGCCACTTTGATTCGGGGGTATTGTTCGAGGTGGGCGGAAGCTGCTGGCTTGCCGTCACCACCGGTCCGGAAGTGCAAACGGTGTATCCACCCTGGCATTGCCTCGCGTGCCGTGTCATCTCCTTATTGCGAGCCCACTACGATTTTGGTTTTAAAGATCCGACCGCGTTAAGGTTCACCATCCCCTTAACGCTATTTTCTATATGATTATACTTTACTGATTAGACACTACTGTATATAGCGCAAATATACTATATAGTAAATAGTTTAACGGATCCTTAGAGGATGGACGGTCCCAAGCATCTTCTAATTTACTTGTATCTTTGCTACAGCTCATTTGAGTTGGTTTACATTGTATAAGTATGTATGTCCTGACTCGAGTGTTTGTATTTTTATTTATGCTCGGGTCAGCCTAAGTTACTCACAGATTTGGATTTCCACTTTCTGGAGATTGGAATCGCTGGAGATTATCTACTTGTCAAGTTTCATCTTTTCGGTTCGGTTGTTCTATTCAACTTGTACTTGGTTATCATATTTAAACTTCTGTTGTACTTTATTTCTTCTGTTGTATTTTATTTAACTCTGATATATTTATATAGTAGCTTCATGAACTACTATTTCTTTTACTTCCGCTGTATTATTATTACTCTGTGTCTATGATCTATGATTTTTATTTACTGCATATTCTGAGATTTGCCAAATTTTTATTTACAACGCGGTATTTTGAGCAATTCAATTCCGGCATGAGTGTCTACCTATACACTTATAATGGATGCGAATGGTTGAAAATACCTGGCCGTTACAATTAGTACCCTAGAATGCGCTGAGTGTATATATACGAGAGACTGTATTTGTTAGTGTTATAAAATATTTTGTGTTGTGTTAATTTGTTCCGTTTTGTATTTATAAATTCTGGTAGGTGCATAGGTCGCTATGACATCGATAGGGATTTCTAAACACTTAATAGGGTAGAGCAACAAAATATTATTTAAAATATAGGTAAATGAAATAATTTTGCCTATTATATATTTTGTATATATAAAATATTAAAATTTTATAAATGATATAGTTGATTATCATATATATGTTTGTTAGGTAGTGAAATTTTATAAATACTGATGGAAAAATAAGATTTACAAATAAAATGGATAATGAATGGAATCTTCACTATATTGATAATTGGAAACTTCTAAAATGAATAAGAAATTTGATTTTAAAATTATTAATGAAATAGATAAGAAACTGAAATTTCGAAAACCGTAAATAAGAAGGAAATGAAAATAAGAAATGATAACTATTGAACATTTACTTACTAAATGGATAAGATAAACTTGTGTAACCTTTTATTTCATTCTAAAAGACACACACACACACATATAACTTACCAGATTATTAAAAGTTGAGATGTGAATAAGAATATGTAATAGATTATAATACAAGTAAAGCTTAAGTATAATGAAAGAGTTCAATGGTTCTTTTATATATAAGAATTCTAATGTTATAAATTATTATAAACTGAAGTTAATAGTTGAAACGTTACTAATCAAGTGTAATAGAAGTGAATAATGTAAGACAAATGGTTAAAAACTTAAATTAACATCTAAACTATTTATAATCAGATTTAACGATAAAGGTGAATACTATAAGTAAATAATTATAGCTTGAAATAATATTGAAGCCACTTATAATTAAAATGAGTACTATATAAATTAAATGATTATAACTTCAAAGAACATTAGAAATGATTTAGAAATGGAGTTAATATTCAATAATACTATATATGGAAGAATGAATATGAAAAAGAAAATCTATAAATGTTGAATTAAATAGTAAAGGAACTTACCTGTTAATATATAATCCAATAATTGGAACAGAAATAACTTATCAAAGCAATGAATGTAAAATAATGAAATGAAAGAAAATGGCATTATATGAATAAATGAGAAATGAAATTTTATAAGTAAAAACTATGAGTTAATGAAATAGGCCTTACATGAATAAATTAAAATTAAAATTTTGTAAGCAATGAACGTGAATTAAAGAAAATCATTGTATGCAAAAAATGAACAATAAATGGTGTGAAAAAAAAGATAAATAGAGTAAACTTAAAAGTGTGTTGAATTCCTTGATGATTAGCTTATGGATTGGTTGGGAAAGGATACTTCTATTTTATAAAGAGATGTATAAATAATCTATAAAGTTTTATCTACGACTTTTGAGTGTATGGTTTACTTTATAGTTGTTTATCATTTTATATGATTAGAAGTTCTAAACCCGAACAAACCATTTGTTTTGATTGAAATGGATGGATGATTGTTTTCTTAGTTGAAATATTGTTTATATTGGTTGTTTGCAAATGATTATTGCTATGTTGCGATGTTTTGATTGTTATTTATTGAAACAACTTAAAATATTTCTTTCCTACATAATTATTAACTCTTTTGGATTATATAAGTGAAAGACAAATTATGGAAGCAATTGCTACTACTTTTGGTTTCATAAAATAAGCATTATTTTCCCGACAAATGGGTATGCTCTTGGATTACGGTTTTCTAACAATATTATATTGATTTTCCATGGTTTGGGATATATTATTTTGAAAATATTTGATATAGATTGTTATTATTGATATTACTATTTCTCCCAGACCTCTTCGTATAAAGGAGACTCAGCCGAAATTTTTCAGTGAATTTTGGACTTAGAAAATTTTGTAAAGTGTTTTCCAAACTTTTATTAACTTGAATATAAAAGAATTCAATGGTTATAAATTGATATATTTTATTTAAATTATTTAATTATGTAAATTATTTGTTTATAAATTTAATATTTTGAATAAGATATATTGGTTGCTTAATTCCTTCTTTTCCCTTCTTTTTCTTTTTCGGGGATGAAAAGTTTTGAGTGGGGGAGAGTGTAATGACCCGTAATTTTCGATAATTAAAAATTTGTTAATTTAATAAAGTTTTAGGATTAAATATTGGAAGGAATAAAAGTTTGGGGTTTGATAATAAGAATATAACTGGAATAAAGTGTAATACTATTAAATTAAGGTAATTGATAACCGCTTTAAATGTAAATTCTAATTAATTAAAAGGATTAAAGAGTTATAGATTATATAAATTGTAAATATATTTTAGTAATGTATGTATTAATGGATAATTAGATTAAAAGAGCAATTGATAAATTAAAGTTGATTGATTTATGAAATAATATGTAATGAATTATAACTGAATAAATTTAGTGTTGTAGTGTAATTATATCACTTCTTGTGGATAATAAACTTATAAGATGTAACTAAAAGTTAATGGTGACAATTAGTATATGTTACTTATTTATTTAGCCTGTTAAATTAAATTTGAAATCAATTGCAATTAGTTCACTAAATTAGTGCAATTAATGTAGATTAAATTGATAATTGTAGAATATTAATTCAATAAGATGTAACTAATATAAATTATATTCATAATATGACAATTGATTGAATAAAAAGAATTTAAATCAAGTTTGATCAATTTATTGGAATTTGAGCTATAATAAATGGATTTATTGCAATTAAATGTAATTAAGTACTACGTTAATGAAATGTAAGATGATAATTGTAGAAGGCTAGTGTAACAAGACATAAAATAATGATAACTACGTCTGTAGAGTAATAATTGTTAGAATAAACGTCTGAAATCAATTTAAAACAATTTATTGGAATTTAATTTTAATTAGTTGGATTTTATTACAATTGAAATTGAAACGCTGTAATTGGTGAAATATTAAACACTGAATTTGACATCTAAATTTGCATTAAGTTACTATAAATGTTTAAGTAATCAAAAATGATGGAATTTGTTAGTTTATAAATATTGAATTAAAAAGTGATTAACTAATTTAATACTAATTTACTTAATTAACGTGAAAATAGCCATTTTGGCCACTATCTCGTATTTCGACGAAACTAGTTTCATCGGATTCGAAATGGCGAATTATTGTAAGGTTTCAAGTTTCGTAGCGATCGTACTTGTCGTTTGATCGTACTGACTCGAAACGCATAGAAATCAATTAAATTAAATTAAATTGAAATCAATTTGAAATAAGCTGATTTTAAGCTAACTTCTTCATACGATGGAATTATGACTTGAAAGTTGTTCCATTGAGTTTAAAAAATCGAAAACATCTATTTGTGATATATGAGATGACCCATTTCCATTTTGGGAATGAAACGGGCTTTTCGGGTCGTTTATCATTCATCTTTCGAATCGATCTAGCCCATTCATTCCTATTTCTGATCTGCATATATATAGCCTATTGTAAACCCTAACTATTTCTTACTCCATTATTCAGTACGTATATTTCCTGTCTATCTCCTTCTTTTCAATGGCAAAACATATTAAAATTCCCAAATCCTCAATTCAATTTCAAAACCAAATTGGAAATTCAAATTCCTCTAACCCTAACAAATTATATATTGATTCGAATCTCTCGAGGAGCGCAACCCAAATCGTATCCACGGTCGTTCATATTAGGCCGTCGGATTTGATGGTAGACAATCACGTTTGCGACAATTGGGAAGAACTGGCTTATGGGGGAAGGTGAGTTGTACACATCCGTACGGTTCATTTGTGTCAGAGGCATATCGATTTTCCAGAATTGCGCATGAAGCATCGGTTGAGGCGAAGCAAACGGTGGAGGTAGAGGTGGTCGCGAATATGGTGGAGGGGCGGCTCAAGGCGCGGGAGTGCATGATGGCCTCTGATCGGAGTGAAGCCGAACATGGTAGCGGCAAAAATTACATGAAGATCAACGACTAGGGTTCTGGGTCGAGCAGTGTTGACACGTGCGGTTAGGGTTGTGCGATGG
The DNA here is from genome assembly GCA_030765085.1 of Allium cepa. NCBI lineage: Eukaryota > Viridiplantae > Streptophyta > Magnoliopsida > Asparagales > Amaryllidaceae > Allium > Allium cepa. The sequence continues at coordinate 565,007,136 of CM060938.1, forward strand.
TAAATTACGATATTGCCATTGTTTATTTATTTTTTAATCTTTAAATTTTAATCGTTCTAACGACATATCTTCTTCATACAAGCTCGGTTTCACACGTGGTTTGAACCGTTGGGATTGTATCGGAATCCTGGATATTTTAACGCTGGTTTGGATGAATTCTGAGACTGTTTGAATTTAGACCCTAAATTGGATTTTGATTCGATTTAAAATCGAAGGTGAGTGTTTTAACCCACTAACTACTGCTAAATTTTCTTATGTTAGTTAAATTAATTTATGATGTGATTAGAAATTATTTGGTTGATGTTTGTTATGTTTAAATTATTATTTTGGTAAAATTTTACTTTTATTGCATTTATTCTTCATTTAATTTAATATTTAATTTATTTGTCAATTTAATACCTGTTAATGATAATCAATTGTCTATTGATGTTTATTGGTTGATTTGGATGATGATTGTGATAATTGTTGATATTGGATGACTGGATGTTGTATTTTTATATTGTTATAACACTGCAAGTTCCCAATGGGTTGAAAATCCGAACGATCTATAGATTAGGGAAAAATCATTATGGGTTGAAATGATAAACTTGAGTGATTTTATGGATTTGATTTAATTCGAGATTGCGGTTTGAAATGATATATAACTGTAAAAATTTAAATTGCGGATTGAAATGATAAATATTCGTATCTCCTGACCCTAGGATAGAAAATTATATACGGACACCAGATTGGTTAAGTTAAATGATTTTTAAATCTTTAAATTTTGAATTCAGTTAACTGGTATTTCAAAATAAAAATTGATTTATATAAACTGAACTATATTTAGATAATCCAAGTGTAAATGCTGAAATTGGAATTGATTTAATGAATGGTTCAAAGGATTTAAATTGAAATTTCAAGAAGTGTCAAATATAAATGAATTTATCAGAAATTGAGTTATTGGAAATGTTTGGATATAACTTTGAAATCTATTTTAAAATTAATTTAAACTATTTTAATCAACGAAAAACTATTTTAATATAGTTAATCTATTATAACCCATTTAATTCAATTTAATCTATTTTACCTATTTTAACTAATTAAATTTATTTAATCTATTTTAAATCTATTTAATATAATTTAAATCTATTTAATCTATTTTAAATTTATTTAATCTTTTTAAAAATCTGCTTAATATAATTTAACTCTATATAATCTACTATTAACCTATTTTAACATTTTAAATCTATTTAATCTATATTATATTTGAATCAATTTAAATCTAGTTAAAACAAATTTATATCTATCTAAAATATTTTACTATTTAAACTATTTTAATTCATTTAAACTATTAAACTATTTATGACTATCTAAACTATATTCTAAAATTTCGAACTGTGGAAAGTTAAAGTATTTATATTTAAATCCTTGATGATGATACAACCTAAGTTGGAATTTGAAATTGATACCTTTTTGCGAAATTACATATTTGAGTAAATATGATTTTGAAAGTGAAGACGATTTTGAAAGTGAATATGGTTTTGAAAGTGAATATGGTTCGAAGAGATATGGTTCGAAATCGAATAAGATATTTTGATATTAACTATGAATTGATTTTTGAAATGTAGAAGAACCATCTGGTGTGAAATAAGCGTTTGGTTGTTAAAAACCGAGATAAGATATTGTCATACTCTTTGCCAATACCGAAAATGTAATAACCCGCATATTTATCGATTTTATATTTAAATATTTTATTTAAATATTTTATCGTTAGTCGGATTTTAGTCCGAAAAGCTACTTTTTGCATACGGTCGAATTAGGACTCGAGACCACCCCCATTGAGTTCAAAATGCCGTTTGCGACCTTTTTGAGTATAAACTTCGATATGTTTGGAGAAAGTTGAATTTTGCTACTTTTTGCTTTGGGCTTTGGTTTGGGCTGAACCCACTTACTAACTCAGTCCTAACCCACTCCAACTCTTCATTACTTCATTCCTAATTCCTAACTCTTCAAGCTTTCAACAATGGTGGAAGAGAAAAAGAATTAAAACTCCAAGCCCTAGCTTCCTTTGCAAATCCATCTCCTAGCTCAAGTTCTTGCTCCAAATTCAAAGAGAACCCATTGGTAAGCATCTCCTTCATCTTCTCCAACTCATTCTCTCTTTGATTTTAGAAATTTCCTAAACCTAATTTAGGAAATGTTTCTCCTTTAAGCTTAGATTCAAGCTTGTTGAGTTGGAATTGAAGAGTGCTTGTTCTTGCCATTGCTTCGTAGCTTCTTCTTCATTCGTTTGGGTTCAAAGGTGAGATTTTTATCTCACATCTATGCTTATGATTATCTTCGATTGTTAGGTATGAATTCCTAACACTTATTCATGTGCATTTGATTTTGATTTGGATTGCTTTTGTGAGTATTCCAATTTTTAGTGTTTTGAGTTCGATTCATTAAAAATCCTAACTTTGATGTTTGAACATGTTTTTGGTGATGCATCGAGGAGCTTATAGGGCCGGGTAATCGATTGACATAAACCCTTAGCGTCGTTGCTCGTGCGAATGCAATTTGGTCAAGATTGAAACTCATTTGTAATAGGCATGGATGAGGCTGGAAACAGGCTCGGCCGACCGACCCCCTGGTCCGGTCGACCGACCTGCTTCTAAGTGCATAAGCACTTTCTGTTTTAGGGTCCGGTCGACCGACTACAGGGGTTCGGCCGACCGACCTGCTTCCTGAGGATTTTTGTGTAACAGGGTCCGGTCGACCGACCCCCTGATCCGGTCGACCGACCCCCTGGTCCGGTCGACCGACCTGATGATTTTTGCCAGATTAGCCTATCTTGGTAATTCGTTTGAATATCCAACTTTAATCGATTCGTGTTGTCTCCCTTTTGTTGTTGTCATTTATTATCGACTTTGATGACCTTTTCTTTGGGAATTTTAGATATATCCACTTTGATGGATTTTATATCGATTTCTTTGGATTTTATTCACGTCTTCGAATGTGAATTTTTATGCCCGATTGTTTCTACAATCTTCTTTGTGATTTGTCACTTTAAAAATATAAAGGTTTTCTATACTAGTAGTAAATATCAAAACTCTTTCTTCAAATGATTTCAACACTATTTTATTACAAAGCTCGTTTTCTCAAACCGATTTCCAATCTATTAGTATATACAAACCTTTACCTCACTCGTATGAGAAATCTAATTAAATGACTTAGTAAAACGAGTGGTATGAAACGCTTGCGTTTACTTCGTCGGTTAATTCTTGGACTTGTTCAATTGAATCTTTTGTGACAATTTTTTTAGTGGAGATCTACACTTTGTTCGTAAATATTTAAGTTAAGCTAGTGGTTATGGGACATGAAGCTAAGCTCATATATTTACTAGCTTATTGTAATTGACACTTCTTGTTGATCATGACGGTCATCTTTGTGATTTAGACTAGCATTGTGCGATGTCTCTTTGTCCACGTGAAGGACTGTACATCGTTTTTACTGAGTTTCGGCTCACCAGGAGGAGCTTCGGCTCAATGTCCGCAATGGGGGACTATACCCTGTCAGGAGGAGTTTTTTTTGACTCACCAGGAGGAGCTTCGGCTCAATGTCCGCAATGGGGGACTATACCCTGTCACGAGGAGCTTCGGCTCACCAGGAGGAGCTTCGGCTCAATGTCCGCAATGGGGGACTATACCCTGTCACGAGGAGCTTCGGCTCACCAGGAGGAGCTTCGGCTCAAAGTCCGCAATGGGGGACTATACTCTGTCATGAGGAACTTCGGTTCACCAGGAGGAGCTTCGGCTCAAAGTCCGCAATGGGGGACTATACCCTGTCAGGAGGAGTTTTTGACTCACCAGGAGGAGCTTCGGCTCAAAGTCCGCAATGGGGGACTATACCCTGTCTGGAGGAGCTCCAGCTCATTTTTTTTATGGGATTGGCCATCCTTTTTCGTGTGATTTCTGGATTTCGTGTGTTGATTTCTGGAATTTATGTTTCACCAACTTTTACGATGGGCATTGATATATATGTCATTTATTGTGGCTTGGTGAACGAAATTAGGAGTATGACATTCCTTTTTATCTTGAGTAGATTATTGTGATATTGATTAATCTCTTGTTGATTTTCAATTACTTATTTATCACAGCTTGGCATTGTGATTATTATATGTTTATGTCATATCTCTTATTATATATCACTTCATCTGATATTTATAGCTAGACTGATCCGTTTATTATTTTCTTCTTAAATAATACTCGGGTCAGACTGAGATTTTACAGGTGCTTCCTCATGGCTTCCTATCCGGAACCATCTTCTGACTTTTGGCAAACTACTTAAGTTTAGTAGTTTTTGTTGTATACATTTGAGATGCAGACTCTATGATGTATACTTATTCTTTTGTATAGCACTTGTATCTATTCCTTTGTATTATTGTGGATCCTTTTGACCACTACTCTGATGTACACTTTCACGTGTAGTATTCATATCTATTTCCACCTTTGTGATATGAATTGTCTATGACTGATTTATGTTATGTTTACTTCTATATTTGTTTCCGAAGATATTATAGCCACTGTGTAGTAGCTTTGAGTTTGTGTCGGCATGTCGGATTTCCTCTTGAGATGAAAAGTTATATTTTTATCTGGCATATCGGTACTCGCACAAAGCAATTACACGGATGGTCGCTCCTCAACAGCCTTATTTTCCGTGCTAGTTGACAGCATTCTCTGTAATGTTCTTGGCTAGCGTGGGTATAGAGGTGGGGCGTCATAGCTTGGTATCAGAGCCAAACTTCGGAACAATATGGAATATTATAACAAGGATCATCGTCCTAAGTCTTTCTTAGGAGTTGTGCTTTAGGATTTTATTCGGGTCTTCGTACCGTTCTATCCTACTTTCTTTTATGATTCCTTGTTTTATCTATCAAGATTGCTTGATATTTATTTTGAGAATAACTTTTCTCCTTCTTTCTTTTTAAAGAAGAGAAATGGTTAGACCAGGCCGTCCCAGCGCCGGTCAATCTAGTGCTACTCCTCAGGATGGAGTATTTATGTCTGCCCAGCAGCTTCTTGATCTTGTAAAGAACGCTCAAGCTGCCGGTCCCAATCCAGAGCCTACTCATCCTAGATCCGGTTTTGCACACTTGTGTAGAGACTACACCGGTTTGGGTGGAAGGCCATTCAAGGGATCCGAGAGTGTTATTGAAATTCGAGCTTGGCTCAAATCATGCGATCGCATCTTTTCTCGCATGAACCTTATTGATTTACATCGTGTCCAAGTAGCTTCTAGCATGCTCCAAGAAAGAGCATTGGATTGGTATGAGCTTTTAATTTCTGAAATCGTTGAAGCGAATCTCACTTGGGAGCAATTCCAGGAAAGATTCGAATTGAAATTTGTGCCGGAGGCTGAGAAAGTAACTTTAGCCCGGCGTTTCATTGACCTTGTTCAAGGTGAATCTTCTGTGACGGACTACGTCGCATCTTTCGAATCTCTCTCTAAGTACGGGGTCGAGTATATTAATACCCCATTGAAGAAAAACAGAGATTTGTCTATGGCTTGAATAAGAACCTCAAGAAGCCATTACTTTTGAAACTCGAAGTTTCTTTTGATCAGCTTATTGATATCGCTCTTCGTCTTGAAGAGGCCGATAGAGAAAGTGATGTCGAGGTTGGGAGTGCCAAACCGAACTCCAACAACACCAGGAAGAGGCATCCCTTTATTAGGTTCGAAAGTCCTAATCTTAACAAGAGCGCGAAGCAAGAGACTTCTATGGCACATACTCCTATCCCTAATCGCGGAGAATGCAATTGTGGCTCTAGGGACCACTATATAAATAGGTGTCCAAGGCCTATTTCTTGCCGCTATTGCAAAAGTGCGGATCATTATATATCTTCGTGTCCCAAGCGTCAAAGCAAGAGAGAAGGAAAGCTACAAGCCCTTGGCAACTCATCTCGTGGCCAAGGTATTTCTCATTTAATCCTTGACTACATTTATTTTGTGATCTTCTTATTTGAGTTCCTTTTGATATGGGTTTCATCTCACTATTTTATATCAAAAGAACTTGTCGATTCTTTTTCTTTGAATATTTTGGGCTTGTTGACTTCATTGAGAATTGCGAATCCAGATGGTTGATCCGCAATACTCAATTTGCTTTCTTTTAATGTCAAAACTATTGTATGTGATTTCTCTTTCCGAGCCGATATTACTTAGGCTTCAGAATTGATTTTTTTGAAAGGATCGGCTTGATCATTGTGAAGCTCATATCCTATTTTCCGTGTGGACTATTCATCTTCGACATTTTCTATCTGTTAAGCAGATTTCTATTTTTCCTTGTGATTCCGATTTCAAATTTTTGAAGGCATCATTTTATTCCTTAAGCCCACTTATAAGGAAGGTGTTCTTTCTCTCATTCATGTAGTTAGAGAAATTTTCCGGAATCTTTGAGTTTGTCTTAGGATTATCACCTAAGAAATCTTTTGTGTTGTGCTAAGGTCTTTTTAGTTTGACTTTACCACTGGTTTTCAATTGCTACGAGTTGCGGAAGTTAGCATTCCACTTACCGCATTCCGCACTTGTTATGATTCCTATGAATGAATTATTATGTCATTCAATTTGTCCAGCTTATTTCATCCACTTTATAAATCGAATATTCTATGGATATTTCGATGAGACTATTTTTGTATTTACTGATTTTGGATGAAAATAGTAATTTAAAATCTTGCAAATCTTTTTCATAAGATTCATTTGGAAGTATAACTGGATTTTTGTTCTTAAAACGAACAAAGAATATTCTTAGAAGTTTTTGAGAAACTTACTTATCCTATAGAATACGATTTTGTGATTGTATTGCCCATTTAGTGTGTTAAGAATTCTGGTCGATGCGCTTGATCAACGTTATCGATAAGAATCTTCTAAACGCTTTGATGAGACAATCAGACACAGTATATTAACTTGAAAATAGTAAATTTTGTAGAAAGAGTATTACATAAAAATAAAAATGTAATTTTGAAAGTTTAAACTTTTCGGGAAAGGAGAATTATTTAAAAGAAGTTCTTTCTTTCGATACTCTTATTCTTGTGATTCCTGGAGGGGAACCAAGATTTTGCTATTTGTACCGATACTAGTCGTATTGGTTTGGAATGCCATTCTCTTGCAAAGGAGAACGTCCTATCACTTGTGCTTCTAAATCATTATAGCTTATCGAGACTAGATATGCCACTCATGATCTAGTGTTCGTGGCTATTGTTTTTGCTTTTGGAATTTGGCTTCATCATTTTTGGATGAGAAATTTGTTCTCTACCCCCGATCATAAATCTTTGGAATAGTTATTTTCTCATATGGAACTCCATGTTGACTCGAGTTTCTGGCATCTTATGATCTTGATATTCTTTTATTCCCGAGAAGGGAAATCGTGTTGCCAATATGTTTTGTCGTAGGCAACAAGTTTTGATTCATCGGATGTACCGTTGTACTACATCGATGTCTTTGCTTTCGATTCATCGGATGTACCGTTGTACTACATCGATGTCTTTACTTTTGATTCATCGGATGTACCGTTGTACTACATCGATGTCTTTGCTTTTGATTCATCGGATGTACCGTTGTACTACATCGATGTCTTTGCTATTTGATTCATCGGATGTACCGTTGTACTACATCGATGTCTTTGCTATTTGATGCATCGGATGTACCGTTTGTACTACATCGATGTCTTTGCTTGGGTTCATTGGGCGTACCGTTTTTGTACTACGCTGATGTCCCAAATTATTTGAGTTTCTAGTTCCTTGGGCGTGCCGCTTTTGTACTACGCCGTTGCACCGGCTCGATTTTCTGGTATTCTTGGCGTTCCCCGCGTCTTTTATCTACGGGAATGCCTTAGGGATTCCGGTTTTTCATTCTTGAGCCCGGTAATATTGTGGAAATTGAAGTTTCACCAGACTTCTTGCTAACTCTTTCGTGCACTTTATGGTGAACTTCCTATTTCAAATTTTCTTTTGTGTTGATATGCTTCCATGGTTGTTACTTCTTATTTTCCTCTTAAGTATTGCGAGGACGCAATTTCTTTAAGGAGGGGAGTCTGTAACAACCCGCATATTTCTCGATTTTATATTTAAATATTTTATCGTTAGTCGGATTTTAGTCCGAAAAGCTACTTTTTGCATACGGTCGAATTAGGACTCGAGACCACCCACATTGAGTTCAAAATGCCGTTTGCGACCTTTTTGAGTATAAACTTCGATATGTTTGGAGAAAGTTGAATTTTGCTACTTTTTTCTTTGGGCTTTGGTTTGGGCTGAACCCACTTACTAACTCAGTCCCAACCCACTCCAACTCTTCATTACTTCATTCCTAATTCCTAACTCTTCAAGCTTTCAACAATGGTGGAAGAGAAAAAGAATTAAAACTCCAAGCCCTAGCTTCCTTTGCAAATCCATCTCCTAGCTCAAGTTCTTGCTCCAAATTCAAAGAGAACCCATTGGTAAGCATCTCCTTCATCTTCTCCAACTCATTCTCTCTTTGATTTCAGAAATTTCCTAAACCTAATTTAGGAAATGTTTCTCCTTTAAGCTTAGATTCAAGCTTGTTGAGTTGGAATTGAAAAGTGCTTGTTCTTGCCATTGCTTCGTAGCTTCTTCTTCATTCGTTTGGGTTCAAAGGTGAGATTTTTATCTCACATCTATGCTTATGATTATCTTCGATTGTTAGGTATGAATTCCTAACACTTATTCATGTGCATTTGATTTTGATTTGGATTGCTTTTGTGAGTATTCCAATTTTTAGTGTTTTGAGTTCAATTCATTAAAAATCCTAACTTTGATGTTTGAACATGTTTTTGGTGATGCATCGAGGAGCTTATAGGGCCGGGTAGTCGATTGACATAAACCCTTAGCGCCGTTGCTCGTGCGAATGCAATTTGGTCAAGATTGAACCTCATTTGTAATAGGCATGAATGAGGCTGGAAACAGGCTCGGCCGACCGACCCCCTGGTCCGGTCGACCGACCTGCTTCTAAGTGCATAATCACTTTCTGTTTTAGGGTCCGGTCGACCGACTACAGGGGTTCGGCCGACCGACCTGCTTCCCGAGGATTTTTGTGTAACAGGGTCCGGTCGACCGACCCCCTGGTCCGGTCGACCGACCTGATGATTTTTGCCAGATTAGCCTATCTTGGTAATTCGTTTGAATATCCAACTTTAATCGATTCGTGTTGTCTCCCTTTTGTTGTTGTCATTTATTATCGACTTTGATGACCTTTTCTTTGGGAATTTTAGATATATCCACTTTGATGGGTTTTATATCGATTTCTTTGGATTTTATTCACGTTTTCGAATGTGAATTTTTATGCCCGATTGTTTCTACAATCTTCTTTGTGATTTGTCACTTTAAAAATATAAAGGTTTTCTATACTAGTAGTAAATATCAAAACTCTTTCTTCAAATGATTTCAACACTATTTTATTACAAAGCTCGTTTTCTCAAACCGATTTCCAATCTATTAGTATATACAAACCTTTACCTCACTCGTATGAGAAATCTAATTAAACGACTTAGTAAAACGAGTGGTATGAAACGCTTGCGTTTACTTCGTCGGTTAATTCTTGGACTTGTTCGATTGAATCTCTTGTGACAATTTTTTTAGTGGAGATCTACAATTTGTTCGTAAATATTTAAGTTAAGCTAGTGGTTATGGGACATGAAGCTAAGCTCATATATTTACTAGCTTATTGTAATTGACACTTCTTGTTGATCATGACGATCATCTTTGTGATTTAGACTAGCATTGTGCGATGTCTCTTTGTCCACATGAAGGACTGTACGTCGTTTTTACTGAGTTTCGGCTCACCAGGAGGAGCTTTGGCTCAATGTCCGCAATGGGGGACTATACCCTGTCAGGGGGAGTTTTTTTTTGACTCACCGGGAGGAGCTTCGGCTCAATGTCCGCAATGGGGGACTATACCCTGTCACGAGGAGCTTCGGCTCACCAGGAGGAGCTTCGGCTCAAAGTCCGCAATGGGGGACTATACCCTGTCATGAGGAGCTTCGGCTCACCAGGAGGAGCTTCGGCTCAAAGTCCGCAATGGGGGACTATATCCTATCAGGAGGAGTTTTTGACTCACCTGGAGGAGCTTCGGCTCAAAGTCCGCAATGGGGGACTATACCCTGTCTGGAGGAGCTCCGGCTCATTTTTTATGGGATTGGCCATCCTTTTTCGTGTGATTTCTGGATTTCGTGTGTTGATTTCTGGAATTTATGTTTCACCAACTTTTACGATGGGCATTGATATATATGTCATTTATTGTGGCTTGGTGAACGAAATTAGGAGTATGACATTCCTTTTTATCTTGAGTAGATTATTGTGATATTGATTAATCTCTTGTTGATTTTCAATTACTTATTTATCACAGCTTGGCATTGTGATTATTATATGTTTATGTCATATCTCTTATTATATATCACTTCATCTGATATTTATAGCTAGACTGATCCGTTTATTATTTTCTTCATAAATAATACTCGGGTCAGACTGAGATTTTACAGGTGCTTCCTCATGGCTTCCTATCCGGAACCATCTTCTGACTTTTGGCAAACTACTTAAGTTTAGTAGTTTTTGTTGTATACATTTGAGATGCAGACTCTATGATGTATATTTATTCTTTTGTCTAGCACTTGTATCTATTCCTTTGTATTATTGTGGATCCTTTTGACCACAACTCTGATGTACACTTTCACGTGTAGTATTCATATCTATTTCCGCCTTTGTGTTATGAATTGTCTGTGACTGATTTATGTTATGTTTACTTCTATACCGAAGATATTATAGCCACTGTGTAGTAGCTTTGAGTTTGTGTCGGCATGTCGGATTTCCTCTTGAGATGAAAAGTTATATTTTCATCTGGCATATCGGTACTCGCACAAAGCAATTACACGGATGGTCGCTCCTCAACAGCCTTATTCTCCGTGCTAGTTGACAGCATTCTCTGTAATGTTCTTGGCTAGCGTGGGTATAGAGGTGGGGCGTCACAGAAAACCACTTTAACAACTATGTACGTGGTGGAGATTCTAGAAATGAAGTAGGATGGTTTGGCAAACGATTATGTATAAGGTATTTACGTGACCCTGACTCCCGTGAGTCAGCTTTGATGTGACTAAAACATGAGCTATACCAGGCCAAGTGAGGTCGCACCTCCGATCGGGCACATTTCTTCGATACCATACTATTACTTTGTGATTGATTTGGTGGCCACCCCTCGATTTTGATTATGGGAGTGTGTTCTGAGATGGGCGGTAAAAGCTGCTAGCCGTTATCACCAGTCCGAGAGTGCAATTGGTGTATCTACCCTGGCATTGGCTCGAGTGTCGTGTTAACATGCCCTATCACACCTCCTACGAGTTTGTTTTCTATGGGATGCCCTCTGTGTAAACCTCCAGATTACGGAGGAGCATACGGTACTGTATAGACTATGGGAATATATAAACGTGTCAAAGGATATGGGTAACGCCTTAATGCAATTTTACTACTTTACTTTATTGTGGACACTATTATAATAGCGTATTGTACTACATAGTAGATAGTTTAACGGATCCTTAGGAGATGGTAATCCCGAACATCTCTTAAGTTATTGCATTCATGTTAGACACTGGATAGGAGATGTCAAACCCCGTAAACATCTCTGACTCCACTACACTCATATTTATTTATTGTTGATTTAACTTACATACGATCTTTTAGTTCTGACTCGAGTGTTTTGTCTTTTCAATTCGCTCGAGTCAAGCTGAGCATTTCAGGGTTGAGGACCTTATTTCTGGAGGACGAAGACGAAGATTTGTACTATTATTATTTATTATATTTATTCCACTGCAACATGTTGTTCCTTTGCATTTATTTATTCATGTTTTCTGTAACTCTGATTTTGTGTTGTAAAAGAATAATCAAATGTATTTATAAAATAGCTTCATGAACTGTTATTTGATTATTATATTTTGTAATTCCGTTGCGAGATTCTGTATTTGTTTTATTTCTTTCTCTTTTAATTATTCACCCCATAACAATCTGCCCTTTTGAATGGTTTGAGTCTGGCATACGTGTCCGCTTAAAAAACACAAAAAGGCGGGTCGTTACAACATGACATATAAATAAGGTTGCAATGACTTTTGAACAACTTCTATTCGTTAAACCATTGAAAATCGAGAAATCGATTCACGATCATATTTTTACTTATAAGTTAATTTACATATAAATGTAAAAAAAATTGAAAACTCATTTCCTATCATTTTTAACTAATTAACATGATTACATTTAATTTATAAAACCATATAAATTAATATTAAACAACTATTTACAAAAAATGATGTTATATCGATAAGGCGATACGAATTTTCTTATTTTTTCCAATCAAATATATATCTTTATAAAAATATTATAAATAATTTATTATTACTTTATAACTATTTACAATGAATTATTACCATTTAAAAGTAATTATTTGAATAATTATAATAATTATTAAATCCCAATATAAATTCATAAATCAATATTTAAACATAAGGGGATCATTGATGATGTCATAAATACCTTTATTTTCTCCCAAAAATAAAATAAATAGTTTTATTTAAATTCTTGTCCAACTATAAAAATAAGTATGTATCCAGCGCGATATCTGACAATTATAGAGCTATTTATTTATCAATATTTTTTCAAAGTATATATTTTGAACATTTTTACAAAATAAGTTCATTATTATTATTCATTCTTAAAACTTGATTATTTGTTGAAAAATAATCTATATTTGAATATTTAAAATAATTTTAATATCTTTAATTAAAGCAATCAAATTCGGGTCGTTTCATATATCGTATAGATGTATATTCATTCATGCTTACTTAATTAACATGCCTCTATAATATACTACTGACCCCAGTTCTTTATTTCATTATGTGTTTCTTTTTTTCTTTAAATTTATTTACCACTTTCCACTTATCAAGTTCATAATAGCATAGCCCATCCTTTTTTATCCATTTTCTATTTGTATTTCCATGTTATCTTTTTATTTCCTCTTGCCTATCTCTTTCATTTTCTTTTCATTTACTTCCATGTTTTATTGGTATTTCACATCTTAACTTTTTTGGATATCTTTAACTTCGTTCTTATCTTGCCATTTAAATTTTTGGGTTTATTGCATTTTAATGCATTAGAACTACATTTTTATCATAACAATATTAGAACTTCCATATCTTATCTAGAAAAAGAGGAGATATTCGTGCGTGTTAGTAATTATAAGGAGCTATCGTTTTATTTCTTGAAACAGACGGTAGAAAATACGGCAATTTTCCCTATTTTGTACATGTCTTTCTTTTTAAGTGTATTCCTTGTCATTTCAAATATCATACTTTTAATTATTTAAACTTGACAATACATAGAAAACTACTTGCAAACATTACAAATTCCAATGAATTAAAATATCATTAAAACCCTTGAAATATTAATAAGCTTTTCTTTAATTCAATTTATATCCATCGCATAAATACCAATTTCTAATCATCACATAATACATTAAAACTTATTTAATTCATACCCGTAGCATATATACCAATTCATTATTTGTCGTTTCATAATAAGTTACTGGGACGACATATATAGGCAAGTTTTCAAATTCCATTAGCCCATACCATAATAAATCATAATTCCTTTTATTAGATCTATTTCATTAAATTCGTTACGCGTAAGCAATAAATTTATATCTAATCACTAGCACCTACATATTTATATCTAATCATTATGCATTTACATATTTATATCTAATCATTATGCATATACAGATTTATATCCAAATAGATTGTAAATAGGCATAATTGAAATAGATTACAACGAAATAAATCTAATCTTATTATAAAACATGTAATTTCTTACTCACCATTTTAAGCATTCTCAAATCTTGGGATCTAATCCTATTATCTGTATTTCCACTTTTGACTCCTTATTTCAAATCCCATATAACATATGCATACAAATCTATTAGAATTCAGATTAGAAAGGAGAGATTTAGGTCTATTATAATTTTTAATCCGAGTTTACAGTTTACCTTGGTCGTAGTGACTTTGATTTGAACTTATTCTCTATTTCTATCATCTTCAATAATTCCTCCAATAGTGAATGTGTACTAACTAAAACTATTTCTATGAATTTAGAGTTTTGGAGGAGAAGAGAAAACGATAGAGCTTCCGCGTCCATTAGAAAATTATAAGTTAAAAGTGAAGGTCTAAGTCTATATTTGTAAGGGCTCAAATCAATGTCAATCGTTCGATTCAACCATATTAAATCCGGACCATTAAGGCCAAACTTATATTCAAAAATTACAAATCTTGGTTCGACCGCCAAGTCAACCGTTACAGGTTGACCTAAGCACTTCTTGGGTTGACTGAGTAGTGTAAATTTTCCAAATAATTAACGTTAATTGATTTGGTTAATTTCTTTCTACTTTTAACAGATTAACATTGTCACATTCCTTAATTCATTTGCTTAACGTTTAAGTTACAATTACGTTTAATAGTTTTGAATTAATATTAATTAAGTATTCATTATTTCTTTAATTACATATATTATTATTTCTGACTCTAAAATTTCAAACGTTAATAACCTTTCCATTTAAACTCCAATTGTAACGTACTAGGATTTTTGTAATAGCCCAATTTTTTTTTACAAGTATTTTTCACTTGTATTTTTAAAAAAAAAAACCTTGGGGTTTATTTAAAGTGAAAAATAAATTTTAGGATTAACTAATAAGATCTCTGGAAAAATCAAGTTTTAATTAAGAAAACATTTATAGCTTAGGTGGTTAAGACATTTGGGCTATTCACGACAGGTCACGAGTTCGAGTCTCGGCATGGTCAGAATTTCTAATTTTTTTGTATATAAATGAACTGGGTAATTACGCGTTAAAAAGGGCGCGTAAATTTAGGGAATAAGTACCGTATATATATATAAGATATGAAGAATGTAAACCAATTTGAATTTTAGTTAAGTATTAATTTTGAAGAATTTAGTGTATTTATAAACTGTTAAATATCGCGTTTAAAAGGACGCGTAAAATTTATGGTAAGTAATGTAATAAAATGTATAAAATTTAAAACGTTATTTTATATATATATTTTTGATGTTTTGTATTACGTCAGTTTGACGTGCTTTTAAAATCATATATAAACACCTTTATGAATTAAAACATCAGTTAGTGATTTTTAAGACGAACGTTACTTTTGGTTGTAACTGACAGTTTTGGTTTTAAATAAAAGGTGTATATACGTTTCCATTTCCAAAAGCTTTGAAAAATTCTTGCCGTCATTTAATTAATCAAACTAAAAAATATATATATATCAATTCTCATATAATTGGAACGGTTCATATTTTGCCATTCCTCTGATCACGAAACCTTATCTGCCTAAATCTTCAATCACACATATAAAGAAGCTGGAAGGGATATCAACGCATTCTTTGAAATGTCCAAAGAGATTTAATACTTGTTGCATGTTCAGTTCAAAGCCAATTTATTTGTTTACCGTTATTCCTAAAATCACGCAACTGTTATTGGTAACAAATGTTGAAATCAAAAGTTTTGTATGTCTGGAAATAAAGCATGCATCTATGAAACATTCAATCAAATTTCTTGCCGTTCTTTGGTTCAATCAACATTTAATGCATGCCAACATTTACGTAAGAAACTCTCTGCTTTTATCAATCAATTGGGCAAGTTTGAAATCTTAACATACCTGACCGTGAGAAATATTTTATCCACCTCATTTATAACTGTGTATTTCTTTTCGCCATTCAAATAAAAAGATTTATTTCCCACTTCTCATTTTCATTTGCGTTTAAAAATAAATTATATATAAGTTTTCTCTCTCCTTAATTCTTACTTTTTATTTGCCTAGCCTCTTTATTTTTTTCCTATGTCTATCGCTTGACATTTATTTCTTTATTTTTCTAGATCTTATTTTATCTATTAAATATTTCTTATGTACATCTTTATTTAATAGCTTGTGTAACAACCCTAGTTTTAACAATTTATTTTATTTTAATTATTCAAATTTGAAATAATATTCTTATAGATTAGGTTTAACAATATGGTTAAATATTTGATTTGGAGATATATTTTATAAAATTTTGTATGCCAATAAAATTAAATAATAACTGTAAAATTTTAAGCTATTTTTGAACTGTTAAATTTCGCGTTTGGAAGACGCGTCAATTATAGGGTATAAGTGACGTAATAAAACGTGTGTTTTCAAAACGATATTTTCACACAAATTTTTGATGTTTTAGTTTGCGTCTGTTTAACGTAGTGTAAAAATCATATTTTCATATATTTTTGAAGAAAAATATCAGTCAGTGTTTTAAAAAGCAAATGTTACCTTGTTTTAATTGACAATTTGACTTTACACATATTGTATACGTTTCCATTTCAACTGCCTACATAAATTTGCCTTTTCATTTTGATATCAAACCAGAAAAATATCAAATCAAAATACATAAAACTGAAATAAATTCAACAAGTAGTAACGTACAAAATTTAAGCTAGACGTGTGAAACCTAACTGTCACTTTAAAGAAATCAACATGCACATCAATTCCTTTCCTCTGCCTCTATCTCATCAATTATCAACCTATAATCACGCAAGTTTTAATTTATAAGAATGTGTGTATTAACCCTGCCTTCATCACACAAACTTAATTATAGGGTAACATTAAAAACCTTATTCTCTCTGATGATTTCCTTTTTACTTAAATGCATGCAATTAAAGCTTGAAACCATACACACCATTTCTCTTCCTTTAGCCTCTGTTCTCATCAGTTATATATCAATTCAAATCCTTGAATCAAGTACGTAACTCACGCAGGAAATAAAATCTAGTTTATAAACATCAACAAGTTTTCAAAAAAAATAAAATCCTCTCGGCCTTCTCTTTATGCCTGCCTTCCATTAATCATGCCAGAAGATCAATGCTTGCAATATTCTTTTGTAACTGATGGGAAGAATTCTCGTCCATATCAATAGCATTTATATCAATAGAAACTGACACGTTATTTTTCTCATCCGCCTATAAACTCATTCCCCTCTACCCATTTGTTCTCTGCATCGATCCAATTCTCTGCTCCTTCTCGTGAATCTATCAGGTAAATAGTTATAGTATTGTTCTTTTCTTTCGGTTCAGATATTTTTTCTCCCTTTCTCTTTCTCGAAATTTTGTCCTACCTGTGCCTTGCTCGGCCATTTCCATTGTTATGCCATGCATAAGATGTCTGTACATTCATCCCTATGCTGAGATATAGGCTAGTCTTGTGCATATCAGAGGGTGAAGCAGTAGATTGGTGGGAGAAACTGAGTGTTATGAGGAATGGTTGAAATTTTATACAATAGTGATAAGTTGCATTTAGGAAGTTTAGATTCAGTGACAATATAAGAAATAGCCTTGTATTGAACCTGTTGATTTTCGAACTGCATATAGTGATCAGTAGGCCTTTTTCATGTTGAGGGATGTGGGGTGAAGTAACACTGATATAAAGATGAGTGTAGATATAGGTTGAGTTTTGCATGCATTTTGTAGTTGTAGGCTAGTGAGTTTTAGCCAAGAACCTGGATATGATATTTAATGTATGGGAAGGACTTTGGTTGATTTGTTTAAGATTTTCCAGGATTTGATTTAGTTAGTAGTGGAAAAAAAAAATTACATTTTTTTTATTATATTATATATATTATATTCTTTAAGGGAGTTAACTTGCATTTGTGTTGAGTAGTCTGCATACATTTATGTTGGGTTTAGGGGAGTCTTTCAGTTGCCTTTATATAAGAAAGGGGTTGTCTGTTTGTAGGGGAGAGGAGTCATGTTCTTTATTTTATTTTATTTTATTTTTTTTTCTTTTCTGAGATTGAAGATCTGGACAGGAGTATTGATGCATAACTGAAGTGAAATGTTGATGCTACTAGGAAATAGGGGTCAGTGAGTGTGAGATTTGTGTTCCCAATAATTTTTGAAAAAGAGATGGCTGGAAGTTTCTTTGCATTTTTTCGAAGAAATTTCAGTATTGGCTCGAAGCATGTGAGCTTGAGACGTGGGGAAGACTCGAAGTAGGTGGGTTTTGGCTCGGGTAAATGAGTTTAGTGGATACCTGTTAAAGAGGAGTTGGGAGGTACTTTAAATTGAATAAGTGCGAAGCTTTGAAAAAAAAAAGAGAAAAAAAAAAAAAAAAAAAACTGAAAAGATGGAAAGGGAAGGCTGCACAAAAATTTGGTGCACGTGTATTCGTGTTCAACTTTTGCCGTAGTTGTTTAGGAAAAATTTTGGTCGTAAAATTTTAGCACGGTTCACAGTTTTGGGTATGTTTTGGTCACGTTACACGGTGAAGTGGTCGAGCAAAGCAAACATATTCTTGTTCTATTCTTAATTTTCCTTGACCATAAATTCTTAAGTCGCGTTTCAATATTTGAATTTTTCTAGATTTGAATCTAGGCGACGTCCGAGAATCTTTATCGTTACCCTCTGTCGGTCTGTACCGGTGAACTGTCATTTTTGAAATTCAAAATTTTCTGCAAAAATTCAGGTGAGTATTTCTCACCAGACATACGTATTTATATTTGGTAAATTATTGCAAGTGTATGTGTAAAATTGTATTTCACTATTATCTGTCTGTAATGTAATATAGAATGATGGACCCCATTTAAATTGACACCTCATCAGTATTATCTGTTATATTATTTCTGCAGTTATGTTATTGTTTATTTACTGCTTAAATCACCACTGCAAGTTCCCTGTTATTATAGATGGTATGGGCTGAAATGATAGGCCTAATTGATTATTATTGTTCACTTGTTCTGTTAACTGCTGTAAATTGTCTTGGGATTGCGGGTTCGAAATGATAGAACCCGGAGTTGTGTAAATATCGGATTGAAATGATATAAATCCGTTTCACTTGACCTAGGCTAGAAAATCTTATACAGGCCCGTGGTTTATATATTATTTTCTGAAATTATTTTAAATTATTTAAATTTAGAAATTTGATGATATTCTAATTTAAATTATATAAAGGATTTTTATGAGATTTACAATGATTTAAAAGGGGTTAAATAAATAAATGTTGAGTTAAAATTTTGGAATATAACTTGTTTAGAAATTCTATATTTTTGGAAAGGTAAAGATTTCAATACAGAAATAATAAATAATAAGTTATATTTGAAATTTGATGTTTAGCTAAAAGTCTACTACAGCATTTAATTGCTGTCTTTTGAAACTTGACTATTTTAAACCCATAACTTTAGATAGCATTTCCTAGATGCTGTAGAAGTGAAATTGATTTAAAATTGATTTATTTAAAATTTCATCTCTATTTTGGGAATACGTTAAGATTTGGAATTTAAATATGAAATTGCTAATAAAGTAAGAAGTTGAGTTTGGAAAGTTTTAAAAGAAGAAAATTGATTTCTATTCTTTTGATAAAAGCAATAAATTCCAAATTTAATTGAATAAATTGAAATGGTATATTTTCAAAGGAAATGTTTTAAATCAAGGATTTGAAATTAAAGGTATTTGAAATATATATATTTATTTGAAAAATATAAATACCATTTTTCAAACTATAACCACGGGTTATAATAACGTTTGGTTGGCAAAGAGACCGGGATCGGATATGGGCATACTCTCTGTCGATACCGAAAACCACTTTGACTAACCGTGTACGCGGTGGAGATTCCAGAATGAAGTAGGTTGGTGGTGACGGTTTCTTGAAAGGTATATACGTGGACCCGACTCCCGTGAGTTGGCATAAGGTGGCTAAAACAGGAGCGATTCTCGGATTAATGAGGTAGCTCCTCTGATCGAACGCACTTCTTCGTATGCCATTCTATTACTCTTGTGATTGTTTGGTGCGCACCTTTGATTTGGGAGTGTTGTTCGAGGTGGGCGGTAACTGCGGCTACGCGTTTCCACCGGTCCGGATAGCAATTGGTATATCTACCCTGGCATTGCCTAGTTGTGCCGTGTCACCTACCCTAGCGAGCCTACTACGAGTTTCTATTTGTGTCGTACCTATGGAGTATCCTCTGGTAGCTTCCCGATCAGGAGGTATTACGGTACTGTATAGACTATTGGCATTTTACGTGTTAAGGTGGAAAATGTAAAGCCTTAACGCTATTTAAAAGTAAGTTTATTTTAATATAGACACTATTATAATAGCGCAATATACTACATAGTAAATAGTTTAACGGATCCTTAGAGGATGGGCGATCCCAAGCATCCTTTAAGTTACTTGCTTTATATTACAGTACACTTGATTTAGCTTACATTATATAAGTATGTATGTCCTGACTCGAGTGTTTATGTTTTATGTTACGCTCGGGTCAGCCTGAGTTGCAGCTACAGCTTTCTTTCCGGAGCTAGGACCACTCATAGATCACTCTTGCTAGTTGGAAGCTTTTTCATCTTTATCTATTTTGTAATTCAAAGCATTAAAGACTTTATATTTGCTTATGGCTTAAAATTGTATCGAAGTTTATAAACAATGTATTTCTGTTTGGTAAAAGTTTCAGTGGCTTCATGAACCACTATGATATTTTACATTCCGCTGTGAGATTCTGATATCTGTGTCTGTGATTCTGTGTATTTGGTTTCATTTGTTCCTTAGCTATATTTACAACCTATTGTTTTGAACTATTCCAGCTCGACAATTTTTAAGTTTTGTCGAATTCGAATGGTACAAAATAGTGGGTCGTTACAGTTGGTATCAGAGCTTTGGTTTAAACCACAGCCTAAGGAACGAAAACTCATTAGAGATAGAGTAGCAATACTCTAGAATGAGTGAAGTCAAATTCCAGAATCTTTTCCTTATGAGAGAACGTATTTCAAAGTATAAAATGATTTTCAAAGGGTTTTAAGAAGTATTTTGATAAAAATAAAACTTCCTGTTTTTTTTAAATATATTTTCCAGCTATTTCTTCTTTCTCTCCATCGTTATATTCAAGCCTTTGTTAAAAGCTTGTCCAAGTTAAGCTGTATCTTATCCTAGAATATCTTGACCTCTATGTCTGGGATTCGATGCTTTCGATCTTCTACTCGGAGGCGATTGGTTAAATAGGCATGGTGCAGAAATCTCTTGTAGTTCTCGTACTGTTGCTCTTAAAGATGATTTAGGGAATCCATTAGAGATCCAGTGTGACTTACCTCAGGAGTTCGCTGGTAGTTTCATCTATCCTCTCGACACTTTTCCGGATGATATCCATTCGACCCCTGTAGTCAAACTTTTCCCGACATATTTGGTGAAGTCACTTCTTTACCAAAGCGGGAAATTTATTCCGTATCAATCTTATCCCTGGAGCAACGGTTTTCTCTCAGCTTGATCTAGCCACAGGTTTCCATCAGCTTAGAAATTGCTAAGGAAACCATACCCAAACTACTTTCCGAACTGAGAGTGGTTTCTTTGAATGGCTAGTTATGCCTTTTGGCTTGACTAATGCCCCTGCTTTCTTTATAGACTTGATGAATCGCGTTTTTCGCGGTGTGCTCAATAAATTTGTCCTAGTCTTTATTGATGACATCCTCGTTGAAAATTTATTCCTATACTCGAAAGAAAATCTAATATTATATATATAAGTATAATTTTCAGAATTTAACTAGTTGTTTAGAGATAATAATGTTTGATTTTATTTATAGTTTTGTAAACCATTGGTTTTGTCTTAATGAATAATTGAACTATAAAACATGGTTATAAATTTATTTGGAAACAGAAATGGATTTAAAACAAGAATTTAAGAATTTAATATCTGATAGTTTCAAACCTTGTGTTTAAAGTCTTAAAAGGATATATTATTATTTAAATTATTTTCGAATATAAATTTGTTTCCAAAGAATTTTAAAAGTTTTAAAAAATTAGTGCTCTTCTCTTTGTCGCTGGAAAATAATTTCGGTGATGACTACAACATCATCGACATTCATTTTCGAGTATCGAAGTAAAAAGACCACGTTGTAGTTTTGTTTCAAAATTTTAATTGATTTGAATTTCTAAATATGACTTAATTTATAATAAATATAGATATATGATTTAAATTTGATTTGACATATACTATATGTATGTATTTATTTATCTCTAAAGGGTTTGAAGTTAATTGGAAATTTAATTCATAAATTTATGTTAAAAGGGTGATTCTAATGATAAAATAAAG
The DNA here is from genome assembly GCA_030765085.1 of Allium cepa. Taxonomy (NCBI): domain Eukaryota; kingdom Viridiplantae; phylum Streptophyta; class Magnoliopsida; order Asparagales; family Amaryllidaceae; genus Allium; species Allium cepa. The sequence goes on from CM060938.1 coordinate 565,029,305, forward strand.
TCAAATTTTGAATGAATATTTAAACTTGAATAATAAAATTGGAAAAATTTTACTTGTATAATTGCATACCAATATAACTTACCTAAATCATTCAGAAATTAACTATGTAATTGGAAAATGTATAATATAAAAGGATTTTATAAATAAAAATTTGAGTGGTTATAATAAATGTTACACACTTAAAGTTTCAGTTACAACAAGACAAATAGAGGTAAATAGAAATAAAATAATAATTGAATAATATACAATATCAAATGGTGTTAAAGGAAATTTAGAAATATATTGGAATAGTTATATTAAATATAATCTACTTAATATGTGCGATAAGATATATTAAGCAGAATATATTTAATAATGATCTGGAATAAAGAAAATTAAATTTGTTGAATAAGATAATTAATTTGGAAATAGTTAAGATTGATTTAACTTCTGTAAAAAATCAAATGAATTAAATCAATCATTGAATATTAATTAATTTAAATTGAATTTATATGGTTTAGATATTGAGAAAAATATTTGACATAGATGAGAAAATATTGAGAAAAATAAATTAAATTATAGTTTGGAATAAAGAAGAAATTAAATGGGGAATTTAGTTTATTTTGGGAAATGGTAAATGTACTTTAAAAAAATCAAGTTAAATTACCATTTCAAATTTGGACTAAAATTAAACATTTTAAATTAGAATGTTATAATACCTTGTGAAAAATTTGGAAAAAAAAAAAAAAATTGAATGATTTTTTTTAGTGTAGGGATATTATACAAGTAAATATGTAAATAAATAAATGTTAAAATTTTAAGTATAAATAGATGAAATCAAAGATTAATTTAAAATTGAATTTTATTGTTTAGATTAATGATTCTAAATTTAGGTTTCAATTTAGTTTTCTTTCAGGTTGTTTCTATTCCCCTACCTTCTTCCTTTTCGAGGACGAAAAGTTCTGAGTGGGGGAGAGTGTAATAGCCCAATTTTTTTTACAAGTATTTTTCACTTGTATTTTTTTTAAAAAAAAAACCTTGGGGTTTATTTAAAGTGAAAAATAAATTTTAGGATTAACTAATAAGATCTCTGGAAAAATCAAGTTTTAATTAAGAAAACATTTATAGCTTAGGTGGTTAAGACATCTGGGCTATTCACGACAAGTCACGAGTTCGAGTCTCGGCATGGTCAGAATTTCTAATTTTTTTGTATATAAATGAACTGGGTAATTACGCGTTAAAAAGGGCGCGTAAATTTAGGGAATAAGTACCGTATATATATATAAGATATGAAGAATGTAAACCAATTTGAATTTTAGTTAAGTATTAATTTTGAAGAATTTAGTGTATTTATAAACTGTTAAATATCGCGTTTAAAAGGACGCGTAAAATTTATGGTAAGTAATGTAATAAAATGTATAAAATTTAAAACGTTATTTTATATATATATTTTTGATGTTTTGTATTACGTCAGTTTGACGTACTTTTAAAATCATATATAAACACCTTTATGAATTAAAACATCAGTTAGTGATTTTTAAGACGAACGTTACTTTTGGTTGTAACTGACAGTTTTGGTTTTAAATAAAAGGTGTATATACGTTTCCATTTCCAAAAGCTTTGAAAAATTCTTGCCGTCATTTAATTAATCAAACTAAAAAATATATATATATATCAATTCTCATATAATTGGAACGGTTCATATTTTGCCATTCCTCTGATCACGAAACCTTATCTGCCTAAATCTTCAATCACACATATAAAGAAGCTGGAAGGGATATCAACGCATTCTTTGAAATGTCCAAAGAGATTTAATACTTGTTGCATGTTCAGTTCAAAGCCAATTTATTTGTTTACCGTTATTCCTAAAATCACGCAACTGTTATTGGTAACAAATGTTGAAATCAAAAGTTTTGTATGTCTGGAAATAAAGCATGCATCTATGAAACATTCAATCAAATTTCTTGCCGTTCTTTGGTTCAATCAACATTTAATGCATGCCAACATTTACGTAAGAAACTCTCTGCTTTTATCAATCAATTGGGCAAGTTTGAAATCTTAACATACCTGACCGTGAGAAATATTTTATCCACCTCATTTATAACTGTGTATTTCTTTTCGCCATTCAAATAAAAAGATTTATTTCCCACTTCTCATTTTCATTTGCGTTTAAAAATAAATTATATATAAGTTTTCTCTCTCCTTAATTCTTACTTTTTATTTGCCTAGCCTCTTTATTTTTTTCCTATGTCTATCGCTTGACATTTATTTCTTTATTTTTCTAGATCTTATTTTATCTATTAAATATTTCTTATGTACATCTTTATTTAATAGCTTGTGTAACAACCCTAGTTTTAACAATTTATTTTATTTTAATTATTCAAATTTGAAATAATATTCTTATAGATTAGGTTTAACAATATGGTTAAATATTTGATTTGGAGATATATTTTATAAAATTTTGTATGCCAATAAAATTAAATAATAACTGTAAAATTTTAAGCTATTTTTGAACTGTTAAATTTCGCGTTTGGAAGACGCGTCAATTATAGGGTATAAGTGACGTAATAAAACGTGTGTTTTCAAAACGATATTTTCACACAAATTTTTGATGTTTTAGTTTGCGTCTGTTTAACGTAGTGTAAAAATCATATTTTCATATATTTTTGAAGAAAAATATCAGTCAGTGTTTTAAAAAGCAAATGTTACCTTGTTTTAATTGACAATTTGACTTTACACATATTGTATACGTTTCCATTTCAACTGCCTACATAAATTTGCCTTTTCATTTTGATATCAAACCAGAAAAATATCAAATCAAAATACATAAAACTGAAATAAATTCAACAAGTAGTAACGTACAAAATTTAAGCTAGACGTGTGAAACCTAACTGTCACTTTAAAGAAATCAACATGCACATCAATTCCTTTCCTCTGCCTCTATCTCATCAATTATCAACCTATAATCACGCAAGTTTTAATTTATAAGAATGTGTGTATTAACCCTGCCTTCATCACACAAACTTAATTATAGGGTAACATTAAAAACCTTATTCTCTCTGATGATTTCCTTTTTACTTAAATGCATGCAATTAAAGCTTGAAACCATACACACCATTTCTCTTCCTTTAGCCTCTGTTCTCATCAGTTATATATCAATTCAAATCCTTGAATCAAGTACGTAACTCACGCAGGAAATAAAATCTAGTTTATAAACATCAACAAGTTTTCAAAAAAAATAAAATCCTCTCGGCCTTCTCTTTATGCCTGCCTTCCATTAATCATGCCAGAAGATCAATGCTTGCAATATTCTTTTGTAACTGATGGGAAGAATTCTCGTCCATATCAATAGCATTTATATCAATAGAAACTGACACGTTATTTTTCTCATCCGCCTATAAACTCATTCCCCTCTACCCATTTGTTCTCTGCATCGATCCAATTCTCTGCTCCTTCTCGTGAATCTATCAGGTAAATAGTTATAGTATTGTTCTTTTCTTTCGGTTCAGATATTTTTTCTCCCTTTCTCTTTCTTGAAATTTTGTCCTACCTGTGCCTTGCTCGGCCATTTCCATTGTTATGCCATGCATAAGATGTCTGTACATTCATCCCTATGCTGAGATATAGGCTAGTCTTGTGCATATCAGAGGGTGAAGCAGTAGATTGGTGGGAGAAACTGAGTGTTATGAGGAATGGTTGAAATTTTATACAATAGTGATAAGTTGCATTTAGGAAGTTTAGATTCAGTGACAATATAAGAAATAGCCTTGTATTGAACCTGTTGATTTTCGAACTGCATATAGTGATCAGTAGGCCTTTTTCATGTTGAGGGATGTGGGGTGAAGTAACACTGATATAAAGATGAGTGTAGATATAGGTTGAGTTTTGCATGCATTTTGTAGTTGTAGGCTAGTGAGTTTTAGCCAAGAACCTGGATATGATATTTAATGTATGGGAAGGACTTTGGTTGATTTGTTTAAGATTTTCCAGGATTTGATTTAGTTAGTAGTGGAAAAAAAAATTACATTTTTTTTATTATATTATATATATTATATTCTTTAAGGGAGTTAACTTGCATTTGTGTTGAGTAGTAACATTTATGTTGGGTTTAGGGGAGTCTTTCAGTTGCCTTTATATAAGAAAGGGGTTGTCTGTTTGTAGGGGAGAGGAGTCATGTTCTTTATTTTATTTTTTTTTCTTTTTTTTTCTTTTCTGAGATTGAAGATCTGGACAGGAGTATTGATGCATAACTGAAGTGAAATGTTGATGCTACTAGGAAATAGGGGTCAGTGAGTGTGAGATTTGTGTTCCCAATAATTTTTGAAAAAGAGATGGCTGGAAGTTTCTTTGCATTTTTTCGAAGAAATTTCAGTATTGGCTCGAAGCATGTGAGCTTGAGACGTGGGGAAGACTCGAAGTAGGTGGGTTTTGGCTCGGGTAAATGAGTTTAGTGGATACCTGTTAAAGAGGAGTTGGGAGGTACTTTAAATTGAATAAGTGCGAAGCTTTGAGAAAAAAAAGAGAAAAAAAAAAAAAAAAAAAACTGAAAAGATGGAAAGGGAAGGCTGCACAAAAATTTGGTGCACGTGTATTCGTGTTCAACTTTTGCCGTAGTTGTTTAGGAAAAATTTTGGTCGTAAAATTTTAGCACGGTTCACAGTTTTGGGTATGTTTTGGTCACGTTACACGGTGAAGTGGTCGAGCAAAGCAAACATATTCTTGTTCTATTCTTAATTTTCCTTGACCATAAATTCTTAAGTCGCGTTTCAATATTTGAATTTTTCTAGATTTGAATCTAGGCGACGTCCGAGAATCTTTATCGTTACCCTCTGTCGGTCTGTACCGGTGAACTGTCATTTTTGAAATTCAAAATTTTCTGCAAAAATTCAGGTGAGTATTTCTCACCAGACATACGTATTTATATTTGGTAAATTATTGCAAGTGTATGTGTAAAATTGTATTTCACTATTATCTGTCTGTAATGTAATATAGAATGATGGACCCCATTTAAATTGACACCTCATCAGTATTATCTGTTATATTATTTCTGCAGTTATGTTATTGTTTATTTACTGCTTAAATCACCACTGCAAGTTCCCTGTTATTATAGATGGTATGGGCTGAAATGATAGGCCTAATTGATTATTATTGTTCACTTGTTCTGTTAACTGCTGTAAATTGTCTTGGGATTGCGGGTTCGAAATGATAGAACCCGGAGTTGTGTAAATATCGGATTGAAATGATATAAATCCGTTTCACTTGACCTAGGCTAGAAAATCTTATACAGGCCCGTGGTTTATATATTATTTTCTGAAATTATTTTAAATTATTTAAATTTAGAAATTTGATGATATTCTAATTTAAATTATATAAAGGATTTTTATGAGATTTACAATGATTTAAAAGGGGTTAAATAAATAAATGTTGAGTTAAAATTTTGGAATATAACTTGTTTAGAAATTCTATATTTTTGGAAAGGTAAAGATTTCAATACAGAAATAATAAATAATAAGTTATATTTGAAATTTGATGTTTAGCTAAAAGTCTACTACAGCATTTAATTGCTGTCTTTTGAAACTTGACTATTTTAAACCCATAACTTTAGATAGCATTTCCTAGATGCTGTAGAAGTGAAATTGATTTAAAATTGATTTATTTAAAATTTCATCTCTATTTTGGGAATACGTTAAGATTTGGAATTTAAATATGAAATTGCTAATAAAGTAAGAAGTTGAGTTTGGAAAGTTTTAAAAGAAGAAAATTGATTTCTATTCTTTTGATAAAAGCAATAAATTCCAAATTTAATTGAATAAATTGAAATGGTATATTTTCAAAGGAAATGTTTTAAATCAAGGATTTGAAATTAAAGGTATTTGAAATATATATATTTATTTGAAAAATATAAATACCATTTTTCAAACTATAACCACGGGTTATAATAACGTTTGGTTGGCAAAGAGACCGGGATCGGATATGGGCATACTCTCTGTCGATACCGAAAACCACTTTGACTAACCGTGTACGCGGTGGAGATTCCAGAATGAAGTAGGTTGGTGGTGACGGTTTCTTGAAAGGTATATACGTGGACCCGACTCCCGTGAGTTGGCATAAGGTGGCTAAAACAGGAGCGATTCTCGGATTAATGAGGTAGCTCCTCTGATCGAACGCACTTCTTCGTATGCCATTCTATTACTCTTGTGATTGTTTGGTGCGCACCTTTGATTTGGGAGTGTTGTTCGAGGTGGGCGGTAACTACGGCTACGCGTTTCCACCGGTCCGGATAGCAATTGGTATATCTACCCTGGCATTGCCTAGTTGTGCCGTGTCACCTACCCTAGCGAGCCTACTACGAGTTTCTATTTGTGTCGTACCTATGGAGTATCCTCTGGTAGCTTCCCGATCAGGAGGTATTACGGTACTGTATAGACTATTGGCATTTTACGTGTTAAGGTGGAAAATGTAAAGCCTTAACGCTATTTAAAAGTAAGTTTATTTTAATATAGACACTATTATAATAGCGCAATATACTACATAGTAAATAGTTTAACGGATCCTTAGAGGATGGGCGATCCCAAGCATCCTTTAAGTTACTTGCTTTATATTACAGTACACTTGATTTAGCTTACATTATATAAGTATGTATGTCCTGACTCGAGTGTTTATGTTTTATGTTACGCTCGGGTCAGCCTGAGTTGCAGCTACAGCTTTCTTTCCGGAGCTAGGACCACTCATAGATCACTCTTGCTAGTTGGAAGCTTTTTCATCTTTATCTATTTTGTAATTCAAAGCATTAAAGACTTTATATTTGCTTATGGCTTAAAATTGTATCGAAGTTTATAAACAATGTATTTCTGTTTGGTAAAAGTTTCAGTGGCTTCATGAACCACTATGATATTTTACATTCCGCTGTGAGATTCTGATATCTGTGTCTGTGATTCTGTGTATTTGGTTTCATTTGTTCCTTAGCTATATTTACAACCTATTGTTTTGAACTATTCCAGCTCGACAATTTTTAAGTTTTGTCGAATTCGAATGGTACAAAATAGTGGGTCGTTACAATTTTTATCAATTAAAATTTGATATTTAATTAATTTTAAATATTAATAAGTGAAATTTATAAGTCAAATAAATTTTATTTCGAATAATTGGATTTAATTGGATAATTAAATCGATAATTTAATATGTTAAATTATGGAAATAATTGAAATTGAGTTAAATATGATTGAAAATGATTTGTAAAATTTTTTATTTATCATGTTGGAGTTAGAATGATATTTTAGAACTTTTAAAATCGAATTAAAAGTTAATTTGTGAAAATTGAATATTTTAATATTAAATCGACTAGTGAAAATAGCCAATTTTTGAACAGTCTCAGAATTAGATGAGACCAGTTCCATTGGATCCGTAATGTGATATTATTGTATGGTTTCAAATTACAAGTCAATCGGATTTATCGTTTGTCCGGTGCAAGCTAAAACGCCTAGAAAATCGTTTAATCGGTTTAATTTTAAATTGAACGTTTATTGCCATAACTCGCACAGATGACCGAATTAGCTCCCGAATCACGTTTCATTGTGTTCGAAACGTGGGGTAAACCTTAGAAACGCCAACCGGCACGCTTCGTTTGGAGTTCGGAAATTCCGGGTGAATAGTAAATTGGAAAATTTTCTATAAACCCCCCCTCTTCATTTTTGCAAAATTATTAAAACCTAGGTTAAAAAAACTGCAGCCGCCACCCCCCTAACATCAATGGCCAGAAATTAACATCTTTCTCTCCTCAATTACTTCCAATCCATAAACATTTAGAGAAAGTGTTCAACATGAAACTTGTAGAGCATGAAGAGAGCTTCGAATCTATACGGATATGATGGGGTATGGCGCGACGATGACGGAGGATAGGGGCTGCGTTCGGCTACAGTTGCGCACGCCATACGAGGCCATGGAGGAGGCCGAGCTTCATGAAATTCACACCGAAGGTGGAGTTGGGTGAGGGCTTCATCTTGGTGGTAGTTGATCGAGTTATAAAGTGTTTGTGAAGGTCGCGTTTTGGAACCCTAGTTGGAGAAATAGGTTCGGCTACAACAGGGAGCGCGCGCGTGAACGAAGAGAAGGAAGAAAGAGACGTGCGGTGGTGATCTGCAGGGGTTGGATCCAAGGGCTAAGATGCATTGCAGGGTTTAATAATAATAATATTGTTGTAAATTATAAATAAAAAATCGTGAAACTTATAAAATCATATCTTTTTCATACGAGGTCGAAAACGCGCGAAACCAGTTGCGTTGGAATCGTATGGACGAGCACTACGCTATGGAATTGGATTGGAGTCGTTTGGAGTTAGTGAGAATTTCGGGTAAAATTAAACGCGCGTTTAATTTTATTCGAAATAAATCGCTAAAACGAAATTGAAATCAAGGTGAGAACTTCTCACTCAATCGAATCGGTTTCAATTTTATTTTAAATAGTTATATTTAAAATACCTGAATGCATGTTTGAATGATGATTGTTATCTATTGATTGTTAAAATAGACATTATGCGCCGTTAGTAAGCGGATGTTATTTATTAAAAACATATACCGCGAATATTTCATAAACAGTGAAATTGGTATTATATATAATAGCAATATATATATTGGCATATGTATATATTGCAGTTGTTGATTTCCCGCATTGTATAGCGAATGAGACCCTATTGCGCCGCCTATTAAGCGGATAATATTTTAAATCCCATATACCGCGATAATTTCGTACTGGAACGGAATTGGTATTGTGCTAACATCTTTGGATGCAGGAAAACAGGTTGGAGGGATCCAACTTGATTCCTCAACAGTATTTGTTTGATTATGGATATTTTGATATTCGTTGATTATCATATCGATATATGATATCGTTGTTGTCGTGATTGACTATTTGGTATGTAGCATCACTGGGCCAAATTTTGGAATTTTAAAAGGATTTTAAAGTGATTTTTGAAAGTACATGTTTATAAAATATTTTTGGAATTGATCCATTTTAAATAAATAAACGTTTTTATTTTAATGTTATAAAAATTATGGTTTTTGGAAAAATAGTTAAAAGTTGATTTTTTAAAATATGAGGCTAATGATTTTATAAAATAGTTAAATCGGGATTTTTGAATTTATTTTAAAAAGTTTAATATATAGGATTTACGAAATTTGATTATTTTATAAATCAAAATGGTGAAATTATAAAGGGGATTAAAGATGTTTTAAAAGAATAATAGTATAAATTGATTTATATAAGAAATTTATAAATTGATATTTATAAATTAAAATATTGGAATTATAAAACGAGTTTTTATAAGTGTTAGAATGAATTGTGAATAAATTTCGTAAATGAATGAAATTTATAGAATTATAAACGGTGGAAATATAAATGAAATTTTATAAGCAGTAGGTTTATAAAATTTGTAAAGTTATTTGAAGAATAGATTTGGTTAAATAAATGAATTCTTATAAGTTATAAGATTTATAATTTGGAAAGTCTTAAAAAGAACGATTTTGTAAAATAATCGTTTTATAAGCATTTAACTTATAATATGAACCTTTGGTTTATAATTGAGTTATAAATTGAAATAGCTTAATAAAGGAGATTTATAAAAAAGGAAGTTGTTATAAAATAAATAGGAATGGAATTTATAAACGTTGTTTTATAAATCCGCAACGACTTATTTTGATAAGTAAATTGTATAACTTATTTATGGAGTTATATTCACATTTTAGACAATGAATAATCCTTTAAGATAAAATGTATAGAAATGATGAAATTGTTAACGTAGTATATTCACGTTTTTGAATAGTGAATAATGTGTTAAAGAAAATGTTTTGAATGTGATGTTTTAAATAGAATTAAAAAGATCTAACGATGTTTTCAAAACATGTTGAGATTCGAAACCATAGATTTCAACATTCATTGTTGAAATAGACGTTTTCGAGAAATAGAAGGAAATGGTGGACTATAACACTGTTGTTATAGTAAATGATTTCCGAAAGGAAATGTTTTGTATAGTATTGGGATTTATATATCTATTTTAATTTCGAATCCCTATACTAGTGATTTTGGGTTGTCGTAACGATGTTTTACGTAACATTCGTTTTAGCCCAATAAATATGTTTAAGAGAATGATTTCCTTAAAGAATGAAATATATACTTAATTTCGATTTAAGTATATTGAATATTTTCCAAGTGTTGAAAATAAATGGATTTGAGAATTACTTATTAAGTAAGTATGGAAATGTTATCCAATATAAAATGAAACGTTTTGAGAATTTATCTTTTTGAAGATAAATTGAAATGAATAATTGAAATCGTATATTCATACATATTTTGGAATATAAATTCATTATGGAATTTATAAAAGAAAGTGGAATTCGTTTAAAAATAAATATTGATTTATTTTTGAAGTATTGAAATTATATTTCTTGTAAAGATATGAATTTTGGGAAATAAATAATTTGGGAAAATTATTTGGAATCTGGTGATGTGTGCATATCCATTGATAGTTCAATAACAAACTATCAATATTTACCTTTGAAAGGTATTTGTTGTGATTTGCTTGGATTTGAATGCCACACTTATTTTTAAATTATTGCGCTCGTTATTCGGATTACCCATTCCGAATAGTGATACGACGTAATGGATAGCATTGATGACCGGTGTTGAAGACCGAATATTTTTGAAAGCGAAAGGACAACTCGTCGATTGTCTTTGCACCGAGTAGCTACGGTATAGAGACCCCCTATGTGATGGGAAGTCCGGACGTGATTAGAGATTATCCGGATTGCAAGGACTTCTTTGTAAGTGCCTTCGGTTCTGTTCGAGCCCGGAACAGACTTGTATGGATTGTATGTCTGATATTACAAATCGAGATATAAAGCCGATTTCTTTCAAATATATTTCTGTTGGTGGCGGAGAATTTATTCTCTTAGCTTAACACCCTTCTCTGAGACGTACGAGCTCAGAGGTTATGTAGTTGAAGATTATCAGCGATATATTCCCAATTTGGTAATGTGACATGCTGAGTGTTGCTGTGAAATGATCATTGTGTTGGTCATTTGTGATAAGATCATTTGTTTGATCGTTTATCTTTGTGATCATTTCTATGATCATTTGTTGACCCAAAGCGCGGCTTTTGTATAAAGTGTGTCTTTGTGGACGAGACTTCGTCGAGCCTCACACCCCGGAATGGTCAAAACAGGAAAGATGCAGCAAGGTTATGAGGGGTAGCTCCCTTTAGGGTATGTGCATTTCCTTCTAGAAAAGGGTGGTATCATTGTATGGAGCCCAGATACTTACTCATGTTGAAACACTTTAATTATGATTGTGTGATGTTGATGACGAGCGCTCGGTTAAAGGTCCCAAAGGACCGGGGGATGGCATACTCATGTCAGTTGTTACCCAGTTAGGGGTAACCCGGCTTTGTGTTGGCAGAGATCCGGTTTGGTTCTCGAGGACGTCCTTCCAGAGGCGTTCTCATGTGGTAATGGGAAGTTCCTTGGCCTGACCATTCGTTGGAAATCCAAAGAAACAATACGATCTTGTACGGTATTAGTTGTAGAACCTATCATTCACTTATGGTGGCGCCCCACTGTTTGGATGGTAGCTATAGTAGGCATACGATAATGGTCGTATGTTGGCTAAGATTTATATCTTTATTTTCGAAATGAATTTTTCCTACACTATGCACTAGTAATAATATCAAATGTTCTTTTTAATGTGTATCAAGCATCTTTGACTAACATAAGAAGAAATCTCCTTCAAGTCTGCGTTTGCATTGTGTGTGTGGTGGGAGGTCTTATGGTAGTCTCATTTTTAAAAGCATTGCGAATTGACTTCAAAAATATTCCTCTATTTTGTTTTCAAAGATAAATAAACTGCTTTGAGTTCTCACACCAGTCACATGACTGACTCGGAGTTTATTGTTTTCTTCCTAAACTCTGGGTGCCCACCAATTTCCACACGGGCAGTCAAGAGTTAAGGTTTATCAGGATATTCTGGAGTTGCTGGAGGCAAGATGGATGGCATGGCATATTATTAGTATATAGTATTTCTTTTTCCGCTGTTCATTGTTGTTTGTTGTTGTACACTCTGACGATGATGTAATGTAATGTAATAACTGATATAGTTCTTTGTTTAAAGATTATTCATTTATGTATTATATGTTGTTCCGCTGCGATTGTGAGATTCTGTTATTGTTCTGTTGTTTTCTTTTCGTTCTATTTTCTTTTCTCTCTATTTTCTATCTTTTTCTCTCTTCTTCTACCTTTTTCTTTTTCTTAAACATTGAGAATTCGTATTTCTGTTCATCTTGAGTTAATCTATGGAGATTATTGTATATTTAAGGAGTGTGGATTTGCAGGTCCTCACAGGTGGTATCAGAGCATATGGTTAAGCGACAACCATGGCTCTGTTGGGTATTACTCATTAGAGATAGAGTCAGTAGTACTCTAGAATGAGTTTGATGTAATAATAGCTATGAGAGCGTATTTGTTAGTGAATATAAAAATTGTTTTATATTGTGATAATTGCTTTGTTGAGTGGTATATAGATTCTGGTTAATATGAGTAATTAACGTTGTTGATAGGGATCTCTAAACACTTGTACAGAACAATTCGACACGATATTGTTTTAAAATTGGGCAAATGAAATAATTTTACCTTGATTATATTTTTATATATAAAGGAATAATTTTTCACGATTATTAAAGTGTATATAAGTTGATTGTTTGGTTGTTGAATAAGATGTTTGAATAATCTAAATAAAAGAATAATTGTATAAGTAAAATGAATTATAAGAATTGAATTATAATTAAAGTGATTTACAATTGTGAAATAAACTTATATATGTAAGAAGTGAAACTATACGAATATATTTATAAATATGAGTTGTGAGTAAAAATGAATTTAAAGTTAAATGGAAATTTACTTTAGAATTGGAATCTGAATTGATTTATAAGTGGGAATTTAAGTTAAGTAAAACCAAGTGATGATTATAAAATGGAAGTATAACTTAAGAGATGTTGAATGAAGTTGATATTGGTATCAAAGTAAATTAATAAGGTTAAGTGATAAATGTGAACTTAAGTTATGTAAATGAAATTCAACTTTAGTAATTGAATTGAATGAATGGATTAAATGTTAATCAATTGAATGTAAATTAAGTTGATATGAAGTAATGAATGTAAGTGTTAATTCATTAAAATATAATGTTATTGGAAGTTGAAAGATTGAATGAAAATCAATTTAATTAAACCATATTGAATGAATATAAGCAAAGGAATTTGGTTGAAATTAATATACATTGGTTGTTATATGATTGTTAGTTGATTGTATATAATTCATTAAATGTTAATGAAACTGAAAGCTAAAGTAATTGGAATTCAATTGGAACTTAAGTGAATCTTAAATAGAATTGAATTGAATTTGGAAGTGAACCAACTTGGATATAAATTAGTGAATATAAACTAATTGAAAATGAATGTTAGTAAAAACATCCACTGTTAATGAATCAAATGTGATTAAATTGAAAACCCATTTCATTGAATATTAATGAGAATATGAATGAATATTGATTTGGTTATGGATGTTAGTTGAATTGAATGTTAGTTGGTTGATGGTTGAATATATTGCTTTTGTTTCATTTGCTATGTTGGCATATATAGTTATTATGTTGCTATATGTTGTATATCGATACTATTGTCTATATACATGTTTCTCATTTGTTTGTTGAGTGATTAGTAGGTGCGGATCGCGTTTGCTTCGCATTTGGAGCTTGCTTTCGCGCTATATTAGCCGTATATGCTCGCTAATAAAATATAAGGTACATATCTCGGATTACATATCGTACTTTTACACTTTTTTCCCTACGGGATGCCTCATTACTTGATGAGATGTATATTTGTGATATATATACTGTCATTTTTTTTTGGATCGAGCCGCGCAAAGGAGACTATGGTGAATTTTTCTGAAAATTTAAGGCGTTAGAAAAAATTTGAGAAAATTGGGAAAATTTTGATTTGGAATTGAAAGTTAAACAATAATAATTATTTTTGAAAAGATAACTAAGTATGATTAGAAAACTTAGTAAAGTATTGTAAGATGTTTAACTATGGATTTTGGGAAAAGTTGATAGATTTTGTAATTTTTCTTATTTGTTAATTTCGAGGACGAAATTCTTTTAAGGGGGAAGTATGTAACGACCCAGGATTTTTATTAATTAAAATTTGATATTTAATTAATTTTAAATATTAATAAGTGAAATTTATAAGTCGAATAAATTTTATTTCGAATAATTGGATTTAATTGGATAATTAAATCGATAATTTAATATGTTAAATTATGGAAATAATTGAAATTGAGTTAAATATGATTGAAAATGATTTGTAAAATTTTTTATTTATCATGTTGGAGTTAGAATGATATTTTAAAACTTTTAAAATCGAATTAAAAGTTAATTTGTGAAAATTGAATATTTTAATATTAAATCGACTAGTGAAAATAGCCAATTTTCAAACAGTCTCAGAATTGGACGAGACCAGTTCCATTGGATCCGTAATGTGATATTATTGTATGGTTTCAAATTTCAAGTCAATCGGATTTTCCGGTGTAAGCTAAAACGCCTAGAAAATCGTTTAATCGGTTTAATTTTAAATTGAACGTTTATTGTCATAACTCGCACAGATGACCGAATTAGCTCCCGAAACATGTTCCATTGTGTTCGAAACGCGGGGTAAACCTTAGAAACGCCAACCAACATGCTTCGTTTGGAGTTCGGAAATTCCGGGTGAATAGTAAATTGGAAAATTTTCTATAAACCCCCCTCTCTTCATTTTTGCAAAATTATTAAAACCTAGGTTAAAAAAACTGCAGCCGCCACCCCCCTAACATCAATGGCCAGAAATTAACATCTTTCTCTCCTCAATTACTTCCAAACCATAAACATTTAGAGAAAGTGTTTAACATGAAACTTGTAGAGCATGAAGAGAGCTTCGAATCTATACGGATATGATGGGGTATGGCGCGACGATGGCGGAGGATAGGGGATGCGTTCGGCTACAGTTGCGCACGCCATACGAGGCCATGGAGGAGGCCGAGCTTCATGAAATTCACACCGAAGGTGGAGTTGGGTGAGGGCTTCATCTTGTTGGTAGTTGATCGAGTTATAAAGTGGTTGTGAAGGTCGCGTTTTGGAACCCTAGTTGGAGCAATGGGTTCGGCTACAACAGGGAGCGCGTGCGTGAACGAAGAGAAGAAAGAAAGAGACGTGCGGTGGTGATCTACAGGGGTTGGATCCAAGGGCTAAGATGCATTGCAGGGTTTAATAATAATAATATTGTTGTAAATTATAAATAAAAAATAGTGAAACTTATAAAATCATATCTTTTTCATACGAGGTCGAAAACGCGCGAAACCAGTTGCGTTGGAATCGTATGGACGAGCACTACGCTATGGAATTGGATTGGATTCGTTTGGAGTTAGTGAGAATTTCGGGTAAAATTAAACGCGCGTTTAATTTTATTCGAAATAAATCGCTAAAACGAAATTGAAATCAAGGTGAGAACTTCTCACTCAATCGAATCGGTTTCAATTTTATTTTAAATAGTTATATTTAAAATACCTGAATGCATGTTTGAATGATGATTGTTATCTATTGATTGTTAAAATAGACATTATGCGCCGTTAGTAAGCGGATGTTATTTATTAAAAACATATACCGCGAATATTTCATAAACAGTGAAATTGGTATTATATATAATAGCAATATATATATATTGACATATGTATATATTGCAGTTGTTGATTTCCCGCATTGTATAGCGGATGAGACCCTATTGCGCCGCCTATTAAGCGGATAATATTTTAAATTCCATATACCGCGATAATTTCGTACTGGAACGGAATTGGTATTGTGCTAACATCTTTGGATGCAGGAAAACAGGTTGGAGGGATCCAACTTGATTCCTCAACAGTATTTGTTTGATTATGGATATTTTGATATTCGTTGATTATCATATCGATATATGATATCGTTGTTGTCGTGATTGACTATTTGGTATGTAGCATCACTGGGCCAAATTTTGGAATTTTAAAAGGATTTTAAAGTGATTTTTGAAAGTATATGTTTATAAAATATTTTTGGAATTGATCCATTTTAAATAAATAAACGTTTTAATTTTAATGTTATAAAAATTATGGTTTTTTGAGAAAAATAGTTAAAAGTTGATTTTTGAAAATATGAGGCTAATGATTTTATAAATTAGTTAAATCGGGATTTTTGAATTTATTATAAAAAGTTTAATATATAGGATTTATGAAATTTGATTATTTTATAAATCAAAATGGTGAAATTATAAAGGGGATTAAAGATGTTTTAAAAGAATAATAGTATAAATTGATTTATATAAGAAATTTATAAATTGATATTTATAAATTAAAATATTGGAATTATAAAACGAGTTTTTATAAGTATTAGAATGAATTGTGAATAAATTTCGTGAATGAATGAAAGTTATAGAATTATAAACGGTGGAGTTATAAATGAAATTTTATAAGCAATAGGTTTATAAAATTTGTAAAGTTATTTGAAGAATAGATTTGGTTAAATAAATGAATTCTTATAAGTTATAAGATTTATAATTTGGAAAGTCTTAAAAAGAACGATTTTGTAAAATAATCGTTTTATAAGCATTTAACTTATAATATGAACCTTTGGTTTATAATTGAGTTATAAATTGAAATAGCTTAATAAAGGAGATTTATAAAAAAGGAAGTTGTTATAAAATAAATAGGAATGGAATTTATAAACGTTGTTTTATAAATCCGCAACGACTTATTTTGATAAGTAAATTGTATAACTTATTTATGGAGTTATATTCACGTTTTAGACAGTGAATAATCCTTTAAGATAAAATGTATAGAAATGATGAAATTGTTAACGTAGTATATTCACGTTTTTGAATAGTGAATAATGTGTTAAAGAAAATGTTTTGAATGTGATGTTTTAAATAGAATTAAAATGATCTAACGATGTTTTCAAAACGTGTTGAGATTCGAAACCATAGATTTCAACATTCATTGTTGAAATAGACGTTTTCGAGAAATAGAAGAAAATGGTAGACTATAACACTGTTGTTATAGTAAATGATTTCCGAAAGGAAATGTTTTGTATAGTATTGGGGTTTATATATCTATTTTAATTTCGAATCCCTATACTAGTGATTTTGGGTTGTCGTAACGATGTTTTACGTAACATTCGTTTTAGCCCAAATAAATATGTTTAAGAGAATGATTTCCTTAAAGAATGAAATATATACTTAATTTCAATTTAAGTATATTGAATATTTTCCAAGTTTTGAAAATAAATGGATTTGAGAATTACTTATTAAGTAAGTATGGAAATGTTTTCCAATATAAAATGAAACGTTTTGAGAATTTATCTTTTTGAAGATAAATTGAAATGAATAATTGAAATCGTATATTCATAGATATTTTGGAATATAAATTCATTATGGAATTTATAAAAGAAAGTGGAATTCGTTTAAAAATAAATATTGATTTATTTTTGAAGTATTGAAATTATATATCTTGTAAAGAGATGAATTTTAGGAAATAAATAATTTGGGAAAATTATTTGGAATCTGGTGATGTGTGCATATCCATTGATAGTTCAATAACCGACTATCAATATTTACCTTTGAAAGGTATTTTTTGTGATTTTCTTGGATTTGAATGCCACACTTATTTTTAAATTATTGCGCTCGTTATTCGGACTACCCATTCCGAATAGTGATACGACGTAATGGATAGTGATGACCGGTGTTGAAGACCGGATATTTTTGAAAGCGAAAGGACAACTCGTCGATTGTCTTTGCACCGAGTAGCTACGGTATAGAGACCCCCTATGTGATGGGAAGTCGGGACGTGATTAGAGATTATCCGGATTGCAAGGACTTCTTTGTAAGTGCCTTCGGTTCTGTTCGAGCTCGGAACAGACTTGTATGGATTGTATGTCTGACATTACAAATCGTGATATAAAGCCGATTTCTTTCAAATATATTTCTGTTGGTGGCGGAGAATTTATTCTCTTAGCTTAACACCCTTCTATGAGACGTACGAGCTCAGAGGTTATGTAGTTGAAGATTATCAGCGATATATTCCCAATTTGGTAATGTGACATGCTGAGTGTTGCTGTGAAATGATCATTGTGTTGATCATTTGTGATAAGATCATTTGTTTGATCGTTTATCTTTGTGATCATTTCTATGATCATTTGTTGACCCAAAGCACGGCTTTTGTATAAAGTGTGTCTTTGTGGACGAGACTTCGTCGAGCCTCACACCTCGGAATGGTCAAAATAGGAAAGATGCAGCAAGGTTATGAGGGGTAGCTCCCTTTAGGGTATGTGCATTTCCTTCGGGAAAAGCGTGGTATCATGGTATGGAGCCCAGATACTTACTCATGTTGAAACACTTTATTTATGATTGTGTGATGTTGATGACGAGCGCTCGGTTAAAGGTCCCAAAAGACCGGGGGATGGCATACTCGTGTCAGTTGTTACCCAGTTAGGGGTAACCCGGCTTTGTGTTGGCAGAGATCCGGTTTGGTTCTCGGGGACGTCCTTCCAGAGGCGTTCTCATGTGGTAATGGGAAGTTCCTTGGCCTGACCATTCGTTGGAAATCCAAAGAAACAATACGATCTTGTACGGTATTAGTTGTAGAACCTATCATTCACTTATGGTGGCGCCCCACTGTTTGGATGGTAGCTATAGTAGGCATACGATAAGGTCGTATGTTGGCTAAGATTTATATCTTTATTTTCGAAATGAATTTTTCCTACACTATGCACTAGTAGTAATATCAAATGTTCTTTTTAATGCGTATCAAGCATCTTTGACTAACATAAGAAGAAATCTCCTCCAAGTCTGCGTTTGCATTGTGTGTGTGGTGGGAGGTATTATGGTAGTCTCGTTTTTAAAAGCATTGCGAATTGACTTTAAAAATATTCCTCTATTTTGTTTTCAAAGATAAATAAACTGTTTTGAGTTCTCACACTAGTCACATGACTGACTCGGAGTTTATTGTTTTCCTTCCTAAACTCTGGGTGCCCACCAATTTCCACACGGGCAGTCAAGAGTTAAGGTTTATCAGGATATTCTGGAGTTGCTGGAGGCAAGATGGATGGCATGGCATATTATTAGTATATAGTATTTCTTTTTCTGCTGTTCATTGTTGTTTGTTGTTGTACACTCTGATGATGATGTAATGTAATGTAATAAATGATATAGTTCTTTGTTTAAAGATTATTCATTTATGTATTATATGTTGTTCCGCTGCAATTGTGAGATTCTGTTATTGTTCTGTTGTTTTCTTTCCGTTCTATTTTCTTTTCTCTCTATTTTCTATCTTTTTCTCTCTTCTTCTACCTTTTTCTTTTTCTTAAACATTGAGAATTCGTATTTCTGTTCATCTTGAGTTAATCTGTGGAGATTAGTGTATATTCAAGGAGTACGGATTTGCGGGTCTTCACACCGATCGAAAAAGTTTGTATATGAAAATTGATCAAAAAAAGCCACAATAGTATAAGTTTCGTAGCCAAATTCTGACATTTGCAAAAATTCTATATTTAGCATTATTACATACTTATTAAAAAAAATTAATTAACCAGCGTTAAAATTGGGGGGGCGTTACATTAGTGCATATATAACTTTTGTATACATACTTAGATAATTACTAATGGCATTTAGAAAATACCAATGGAATCTAATACATCAAATTGAAATAAAAATACATCATAAATATTAACTTAATTAATTTATATCTATTTACAAATCAATTAAATCGTGTGGTATTTGGGAGAATCTACCAATGCGGTTATGCGACACACAAGTGTAAATTAAATTAGCAATTAATATTGAACTATTCGAATATTTATGTTCACTCGTCACCATAGCTAGTGGAGTGACATTTTGGCCCAATTTATTGTTTGTACGCCTTTATTGGTAAAATCCAATTTCATTTAAGCAGTACCAAGTAGTGATACTTATTTACATCAATTTTCCTTATCGCAACCATATCATATTTGGACTTACAATGTAACAAACCTGCTTTAGAGATTACCTGTCAATATTAAATTACAATGGTAATTATAATTTAATATTGTGAATTAAATTAAAATTGGAGATTTTAAATTGTTTTGTTTGAAATAAACAACGAATTTTGGAATTTAAAATGAGAAAATAAAATTCTAAACTTTATTTTATTTTGTTTGGGTTGATAATAAATGGAAAATGACCTTATTTTAGAGAAAATGCAATGATTATATTAATTATTGCTCATTTACTTCTTTTAATAATTTTTAAAGAAGTATGTAATTGTTAAACGTGATTTATTTAAATAAAACGATGGAATTTGGTATAAAAATGAGTTTTAATTATAAATTTGAGTTTAGAATGGTTAGTTATATTTTTCTAAGCAAGAAAAATATTTTTGTTGAATTTAGAAGTTAAAAATGTAGACTTTTGCACTTATTTGTGAAAATAGTGCATTTATGTAAAATAGAGGATTTTAATAATAAAAATATTTTAAAAATATAAAATTATCTTTTATATAGTGCAAAATACTTTATTTCTTAAGAATGTAAATTTACATACTTTGTTGTGTGAAAATTTGACAGAAAATGGCATTTATTTATTTAGATAGTTTAAATATGAATACATTTGTGTAACGACCTGATATTTTCAACCATTCGCATCCAAACATGCCAGAATTGAATTGCTCAAAATACCAGATTGTAAGTTTATATTTGGCAAAATTCAGCATGTACAGTAAATAAATAAATCATAGAATCACAGACACAGCGTAATATACAATATGCAGCAGAAAAAAAATGAATAGTAGTTCATGAAGCTACTATATACATAACAGAATTAAATAAGTTACAACAGAAGCCTCGAATACAATAGTCAAATACAAGAATTAGAATACATCACTAGAATCAACTGAATATCTGAAAGCTGGATAGATAGCTGGATCTCCAAGCAAAGCTCCAACTCCAAAAGTGAGTCTCAAATGCTAGTGCACTCAGTCTAACCCGGGCGTAAATCAAAACACAAGACACTTGAGTCGGGATTGACATTCTTATATTAATAAATCCAACTCAAGTGAAATAATAACTAAAATACAAGTAACTCAAAGGAGGTTTGGGATAACCATCTTTTAAGGATCCGTTAAACTATCTACTATGTAGTAGTATACGCTATTATAATAATGTCTAAAGTAAAGTATAATATATTTAAAAATAGAGTTAAGGCGTTACCATTATCCCCCTTAACACATTTAATATAAGCGTCATAGTCCATGCAACACTGTAAACTCCACCGTAAACTAGTGGGATATCAGGGAGTACTCCATAGGTACAACACAAAACAAATCGTAGTGATCACGTATAGGGATACAAGTATGACAAGGCACATGAGGCAATACCCAAGGTAGTGAAACTACCGTTTGCCTGATCCGGACTGGTGAAAACGCATCACCACAACGATCGCAACACCGCGAAACATCACTCCCAATTCAAGGGTATGCACCAATCAAAACAAGTAATGAGTAGTATACGAAGAAGTGTGTTCGCTTAGAGGTGGCTAACCTCATTGGCCCGACACGGCTCTTGTTTTAGTCATTTCAGATTTGACACAAGTGTCAAGGCTATCCATTATCGTTCTCTTTCTTCAAATCAAGCAATGTCATCATTCCAACCACTTCATTCTGGATCACACTCCGCGTATAATAATTATTAAAGTGGATTTCGGTTTAGACAGAGAGTATGCCTCTAACCGATCCCGGACTCTTCAATAACTGTGTAATTATTACACCGATTGGTCATTTAATCAACTTTCAAAATAGTTTACATCTCAAAACCGAAATATCATTGCCATTTCAAAACCATATCAATACGATATCACTTTCATTTCAAAACCAAATACGATATCATTTCCATTTTAAATATATCCATTTCCAAAAAAATCTCAGTACTTCGAAGTTCTTTCTAAATCAAACACTTTGGAAATCATAATATTTTGAGAATTGAAATTTAGAAATCATAATGCTTTGGAATCATAACACTTCTCACTTAACTGTTTAGATATAAATAATAGTATATATAACAAACTAGTTTATAATTTAAAATAGTTTTTATAAAATTTGTTATAATTTAAAATAGTTTATATGAAAAATAATTTATATAAAAATAGTTTATATATTAAATAAATTTATAAAGTAAGAAATATAAATAGTCTTAAATATAATTTAAAAATACTTTATATAATAAAATAGCTTCCTCAAATTTCACAAATCAATTCCAAACCAACACCAATCCCAAATTTCAAATTTAGTCAAATCTCAAATCATCAATTTCAATTCAATTCAGTTTTCAATAAACCATTATATCAATTTCAAATACAGATTTGAACCACAATAAACCATTTAAATTTCGATATATTCCAAAGCTTTAAATATTTCACAATCTCAAAACTAAATTTGATAATTCATATATATCTTAATTTAACTTTATTATTATTTAGTTTTGAGATATTCACTTAATAAATCCAATATTGTTTAAATAAACCCCAAATTACAAATAAACTAAATATTTCCCTCAACTTGAAGTATTCATTTAAATCACCTTAACCAAAATCAAGTTATAAAATTTTATCCATTAACAATCTCAAATTCAATAAGTTCCAAATCGATTTTTTTATTAAATATATTTCTTAATTATATACAATTTCAAATCGATTTCAAATCTATCTTCTCAACCTTAATTTATAAAATCATTACAAACTCTATATTAAAATATAATTTAAATAAATACTTAACCATATTATATTTTAATAAAATCAAAATTTATTATTAAGCTTATTTTATATTAAAACAAGTTTATACATAGCTCAAAATCAAGAATTTAACTATATATAAAATAACATTTATACAATATCTTAAATCAATATTTATATAAAACCATATATTTCTTTCCAAGACTATAGAAATCATTTTCAAAATATTTATATATAGACCAATGGTGTCTGTATATAATTTTCTATCCTATAGTCAAGTGATACGGGTATTTATCATTTCAATCCATAATTTAAATATATACGGGTATATATATCATTTAAACCCGTAATCCCAAATTCATTGTCAATGAAAATCGTTTGGGTTTATCATTTCAACCCATAACGACTTTCTCCTATTCTACAGATCATTCGGGCATGTACCATTTCAACCCATAGTGAATTCTATACTAACAGGGAACTTGCAGAGTGATAATAGATATGATAATAATATAACAGGCGTATATCATCAATATAAATAACAGATAACGGTGCCAGATGTCACATGTGAACACATACAGGTAATATCATGTATAACAATGTAAATAACTAACAACAGCATATTTCATATTTCAATTGTCCTTTCAATTGAAATCAAATTTAATATATATAAGAACGTAAATCGTGAGTGATTGCTCACCCTTCGAGGCTAGAGAGATTTGACAAGAAAATGAGCTACGAATTCCAATGCAACGCTAGATGGACACGATTTGATGAAGAAATCCGTCACGACGGACAAAACTGACAAAGAGGAATTGACGAAATCAAAACGAACTAGCTTGATAGCCAGATAATATATTTTGGAACAATATTCATAAACATATAAAAATATTCATACTTAAAAATGAAAGATACTTATATAAATACATAATTTAAAACAAATATTATTATAACATATATACTTATATACTTAATAAATCAATATTTAATTTAAACCTATATCTTTATAAACTAACATAAAATTCAAATACAAACTATATATACACAATAACAGTACACAAAAATCTTATTACATAAACATACTTATAAAGTATAACCAGCGAATCCAAAAGTTTTATATATATATATATATATATATGTAATTTAAACAATTGCAAAGTGTTAACATGTAGAGGAAATTATGAAGCCAAGGGAAATATATAGGTGCAGACCGAAATATAAGTGAACAACTTAGTATGTAAATGTGCATACATATAAATATTAAAAAAAATTATAGGTAAACAATTTCAACTCTTAAAACTTACATAACTTATATAAATTTATATATATACAAACAAACATACTAATATACTTTAAAAAAACTATATATATATATATATATCGCTCACTGTATACATATACATAGGCAGTTTAATAACTTTATAATAAACAACGACCTTCTGTATCTAATAAAATACTATAACCAAGCAGATTCATATAAAAATATGAATAATATAATATTGTAGACCTATAAACATAGTAGACTTTATAGAAAATGAAATAAAACATAAACGTATACAGTAACTTATACAACTAACAAAATTCAACATCACGAATATATAAACAAATTAATATATACTCAAAATATATTTTCTTAGATCCATCCTTCAGTAATATAGATACTATGTCAATATATAACATATATACAGTATTCTTTATAATAAAAATTATACTAACACATAGATATATAATATATGCCTCAATATATAGATTACTAGAGAGGCAAGCAATGAAGACATGCAAGCAATGAAGACATGCAAACATCGAAAACAGGGAAGGTGAGGCGCTGCACTTCGGCCATGGGTGAATGTTTGGTCGGCTATGGTGGAGGCCGATGCGATGGTGAGTCAAAGCGGTGCGGATCTCGGGTGAATCTCGATTGCTGTTGAGATGGTGGGAGTAGAGGCTGCACAACCTGGTGGGTTGCTGATGGTCGAAGCTCGAATGATTTGCGCGGTCGAGCATGTGGAGGAGAGGAAGGAGAGAAGGGTGCGATGGGAAGTGGACGCTTTGGAGAGAGAGGGGCAGAGCTGCCGACGAGTCAGCGCACTCGGTTGTCGAGGCGGAGGAGTGGTGCGGTGGAGTTAGATGAAGGGGCTAGGGCGCTACAGATCTGGTCGGTGCTTGGTGGGAAGCCGCATGAGTAAGGGGAGAGGGGATGCCGTCGTGGGCTGTAAAAATGGAGGGGAAGATGAGTTCGGTGGCATAAGCAATAGATGTTTGAAATGGTGGAGGAGTGAGCAGGTTCAATTCTTTCTTTTATAATTAGAGAGAGAATGGAAACGGTTCAAATTTACATAATGTGTGATGTTACTTTAATGCATGAGCTGTAAGGTGGGTTTTGAGAATGAAAATTCAGGGGAACAATGGATGTGAGTTCCAACAAATGAATGAATGCATCTTTCAATATTTGATTGGAAATGAAGTTCAAAAGTTAGGAAGATAAGTAGCCTTCGGTTCATAAGGCAACACACGTTAGTTTTATATTATTTGATTTAAGGCAAGAACAAAAGGTCACAGTTTTTGGTACCGTATGACACAAAGTTTCATCGTTTCCGCCACGTACAGGACCTTAAAATACAGAAATAAACATACCCTAGAGATCAGTACGACGAGACGATTAAAAATGGTATACAAATATCAGTTGTACGATTGAATTATAAAAATTCGAAATTCTGCTAGCGGAAAAATGCAGCAAAAACGAAAAAAAATAAGATCGACGGTGCTAAAGAAGTCCGAATTTGGAGAAACGAAAAATGACGTCTCTGTCAAGAAGATGATTTAGAATTTTTCTATGTAAAATATTCAGGTTTGGAAAATATTTTATTATCAACAATTATTAATTGACTTGAATTTAATAGAATTTCACAGTGAAATAAACTTTTATAAAATCAGACGAAAATTTACCATCTTCTATATTTAAATATACGTATTCCAAATATCAAATTTTTATTTTAAATTTTTATTATTTAAAATTTCACAAAATTCAATTAATCACATTATTAAAACAGTTAAAATTTACGGGTCGTTGCACTCTCCCCCACTCAAAACTTTTCGTCCTCGAAAAGGAAGGAGATAGGAGAATATAAAAAACTAGAAAGAAAATAGACTGAAAATAAAATAAAACAATTAATTCAAACCATATAATTTCAATTTAAATAAATTTATATTCAACAATTTATTTTTAAATTCAAGGTTTCCATTAAACTGATATAATTTCACATTAGTATTAGATACAAAAAGTTTCCTTCAATACAAAATTCAATTTAAATCCTATTAATTTAAGATATTTCATTGAGTTGATTTTATTTCAATTTATTAATTCCCTCAAGACAGAATTTATTTTATCTATCTCATTTATCATTCTATTAACTTATCATTCTATTCATCTTTATTATCATTTTATAACTAAATTAAGTGTATATCATTTATTATAACACTCAAATTTATTTATAAAATCATTTTATATTGTATATTATCCAATTACATATCAACTTCTGAATAATTTAGGTAAGTTGTATTATAATGTAATTGGGCATTATACAAGTAAATTTCATAATCCAATTAGTTAAGTTTAAATATTCGTTCAAAAGTTTGGCTTTATTTAAAATCATCCTTTAACATAATTTCAAAGATTAAATTTCCGATTAACTTCAAACCATTTTATAGATAAATATACATATACTATATATACATCAAATCAAATCTATAATCATATACTTATATATATATATATAATATATATTATAAATCATCAATCTTAAGAAGTTCAAATCAAATTCATTTTCCAAACAAAAGAGTAGCAACACTACTGAATGGCCTCTCCACTTCGAAACTCGAAAATAAATGTCGATGATGCGGCCGCCATCACCGAAATTATTTTCCAGCGACAATGGAGGAGAGCATTGATTTAAACATTTTAAATTCTTTGAAATGATTTATATTTGAAAATATTTTAAATACTATACACTTTAAAACTTTAAAATCAAAGTTGGAAATCATCGAAAATTAAATTCTCAAATTCTAATTTAAATCCGTTTCATTTCCTAATTAAAATTTTAAACCATGTTCAATAATTTCATTTATTTATCATATTGGAATAGTCAATGGTTTACATAATAGTAAATAAAATCAAATATTCCCGTTTGCTGACCCATTCATCTAACAATTTAGAAAATTTAGTTATATATAATATAATCACACAAAATTTATTTTATTTACCAAATTTGAAAACAATATTTGTCGGATTGCTTTGTTCAAGTGTTTTAGAATTCCTATCGATAGCGTTGATCAGATGAATCAATCGAAAACCCAAATCAACATCAACAACTCAAGCAACACAATATATAATAAAACATTTTATTATTAATTACAAATGCACTCCCTCACTCGATGATACACGAATAGATTCCAAAACAAGAATAGAGATTCAAATTTGATGGACTCAAATCAAAGAGAATTTTGATTCGAAGATAGGTTCGAAAAAAAATAAGATGATTAAATAACAAAATAGGAAAATTGATAAGCTAATTAAATCGCGGCAACTTTAACCGGGTCGACCGTGACTTCAAGAATAAGATCGATGCATAATTCCTAGGCAAATCGGCATCAGATCACAAGAGATAGAACTCGGGTATGGAAAAGATAACAGCATCATAAACCGAGGATACAGTAATCTCTGGTAAATCGATGCCTATTGTAAAGGAATTTCTCTCATTTACAAATCATTCGAAGATTGGCGAGACGTTGATTCATTATAAAGATCATTCGAAGTGGAGTTATGGGATACTTTGGAATATGAATAGGGAGAGGCAATGATGGATTTTGGAACCGAGGGAGGTTTCAAAATTCAAAGGAACTTCAAATCAAAGAGGAAAGAATTAAAGCTCGAACGAAAGTGATTCCGTAATTAAATTTACCATACATGCTAAGTTTTGCTTAGAGCCAAAGCTCTGATACCACATGTAACGACCTGATATTTTCAACCATTCACATCCAAACATGCCGGAATTGAATTGCTCAAAATACCATATTTTAAGTTTATATTTGGCAAAACTTAGCATATACGGTAAATAAATAAATCACAGAATTACAGACACAGAGTAATATACAATATGCAGTAGAAAAAAAATGAATAGTAGTTCATGAAACTACTATATATATAACAGAATTAAATAACTTACAACAGAAGCCTCGAATAAAATAGTCAAATATAAGAATCAGAATGCATCACTAGAATCAACTGAGTATCTAAAAGCTGGATAGATAGCTGGATCTCCAAGCAAAGCTCCAACTCCAAAGGTGAGTCTCGAATACTAGTACACTCAGTCTGACCAAAGCGTAAAGAAAAACACAAAACACTCGAGTCAGATTAACATTCTTATATCAATAAATCCAACTCAAGTGAAATAACAACTGAAATACAAGTAACTCAAAGGAGGTTTGGGATAACCATCCTTTAAGGATCCGTTAAACTATCTACTATGTAGTAATATACGCTATTATAATAATGTCTAAAGTAAAGTATAATAAAAATAGCATTAAGGCGTTACTATTATCCCCCTTAACACATTTTTATATAAGCATCATAGTTTATACAACACTGTAAACTCCACCATAAACTAGTGGGATATCAGGGAGTACTCCATTGGTATAACACAAAACAAATCGTAGTGGTCGCGTATAGCGATACAAGTATGACAAGGCACATGAGGCAATACCCAAGGTAGTGAAACTACCGTTCGCCTGATCCAGACTGGTTAGAACGCATCGCCTCAACGATCGCAATACCGTGAAACAACACTCCTAATTCAAGGGTGCGGACCAATCAAAACAAACAATGAGTAGTATACGAAGAAGTGCGTTCGCTTAGAGGTGGCTAACCTCATTGGCCCGATACGGCTCCTGTTTTAGTCATTTCAAATTTGACACAAGTGTCAAGGCTATCCATTATCGTTCTCTTTCTTCAAATCCAGCAACGTCATCATTCCAAGCACTTCATTATGGATCACACTTCGTGTATAATAGTTATTAAATTGGTTTTCGGTTTAGACATAGAGTATGTCCCTAACCGATCCCGGACTCTTCAATAACTATGTAATTATTACACCGATTGGTCATTTAATCAACTTTCAAAATAGTTTACATTTCAAAACCAAAATATCATTGTCATTTCAAAACCATATCAATGCGATATCACTTTCATTTCAAAACCAAATACGATATCATTTCCATTTTAAATATATCCATTTCCAAAAAAAATCTCAGTAATTCGAAGTTATAACACTTTCTAAAACAAACACTTTGGAAATCATAACACTTTGGGAATCAAAATTTAGAAATCATAATGCTTTGGAATCATAAAACTTCTCACTTAACTGTTTAGATATAAATAATAGCATATATAATAAAATAGTTTATAATTTAAATTTAAAATAGTTTTTATAAAAATAGTTATAATTTAAAATAGCTTATATTAAAAATAATTTATATTAAAATAGTTGATATGAAATAAATTTATAAAGTAACATATATAAATAGTTTTAAATATAATTTAAAATACTTTATATAATAAAATAGCTTCCTCAAATTTCACAAATCAATTCCAAATCAACACCAATCCCAAATTTCAAATTTAGTCAAATCTCAAATCATCAATTTCAATTCAATTCAGTTTTCAATAAATAATTATATCGATTATAAATATAGATTTGAACCACAATAAACCATTTAAATTTCGATATATTCCAAAGCTTTAAATATTTCACAATCTCAAAACTAAATTTGATAATTTCATATATATCTTAATTTAACTTTATTATTATTTAGTTTTGAAATATTCACTTAATAAATCCAATATTATTTAAACAAACCCCAAATTACAAATAAACTAAATATTTCCTTCAAATTGAAATATTCACTTAAATCACCTTAACCAAAATCAAGTTATAAAATTTTATCCTTTAACAATCTCAAATTCAACAAGTTCCAAATCGATTTTTTTATTAAATATATTTCTTAATTAAATACAATTTCAAATCAATTTCAAATCTATCTTCTCAACCTTAATTTATAAAATCATTATAAACTCTATATTAAAATATAATTTAAATAAATATTTAACCATATTATATTTTAATAAAATCAAACTTTACTATTAATCTTATTTTATATTAAAACAAGTTTATACATAGCATAAAATCAAAGAATTTAACTATATATAAAATAACATTTATATAATATCTAAAATCAATATTTATATAAAACCATATATTTCTTTCCAAAACTATAGAAATCATTTTCAAAATATTTATATATAGACCAACAGTTTCTGTATATAATTTTCTATCCTATGGTCAAGTGATAAGGATATATATCATTTCAATCCATAATCTAAATATATATGGGTATATATATATATATCATTTCAACCCGTAATCCCAAATTCAATGTCAATGAAAATCATTTGGGTTTATCATTTCAACTCATAACGAATTTCTCATATTCTATAGATTATTCGGGTATGTATCATTTTAACCCATAGTGAATTCTATACTAACAGGGAACTTGTAGAGTGATAACAGATATGATAATAATATAACAGGCATATATCATCAATATAAATAACAGATAACAGTGTCAGATGTCACAGGTGAACAGATACAGGTAATAACATATATATATATATAACAATGTAAATAACTAACAACAGCATTTTCAATTGTCCTTTCAATTGAAATCAAATTTAATATATATAAGAACGTAAATCAAGAGTGATTGCTCACTTTTCGAGGTTGGAGAGATCTGATAAGAAAATGAGCTACGAATTCCAATGCAACGCTAGATGGACACGATTTGATGAAGAAATCCGTTATGACGGACAAAACTGATAAAGAGGAATTGAGAAATCAAAACGAATTAGCTTGATAGCCAGATAATATATTTTGGAACAGTATTCATAAACATATAAAATATATTCATATTTAAAAATGAAAGATACTTATATAAATACATAATTTAAAACAAACATTATTATAACATATATACTTATATACTTAATATATCAATATTTAATTTAAACATATATCTTTATAAACTAACATAAAATTCAAATACAAACTATATATATACACTAACAGTACACAAAAATCTTATTACATAAACATACTTATAAAGTATAACTAGCGAATCCAAAAGTTTTAGACATATATTGTTACCTGAAGGTTTGACCAGGCAACTAAGTACTCGGCATTTGCATACTGTTCGACATTTATGAGTCATTCGGCATCCAGAACGCTCGGCATTTAGGAGCGTTCAGCATTAGGAAGAGCTCGGCTTCCAGAGTCGTCCAGCACAACCGATTCGTTCGACACTTAAGTTCGATCGGTATCTATGGGACGATCGGCATGCAAGAGCGTTCGGCATTGAGAGTCGTTCGGTATTGTATATCGTTCGGCATCTATGGACGTTCGGCATGGCAGAGCCATTCGGCATCACTTCCATCGGCAAGAAGATGTCATTCGACATCACTTCGTTCGGCATGAGGATATCGTTCGGCATTCATGCCTTGTTCGGCATTTTGCCTTTCGACATCTAGGGATCGACACATAGAGATCACTCTTTTTGGGCCAAGCTACTTAGCTACCTGGCCCACCAGGGAAGTCCAACCCATCTTCGCCTATAAATAGAGAGACAGGGGCACAGTGAAATGGACTTTTTTGGAGAACACCGAGGAGACTCTGTTGCACTCAAGACTCATTCAAGACTTATCTTTTTTGCTTAGCAATGGTATTCAAAATAATTGGTATACGAATTGTATCTGTAATCGATTATCGAGAAAAGAAATAAAGATTAACCTCAAAGTGGATGTAAGCAATTACGCCGAACCACTATAAATCTGGTGTTTGTATTTTCTGCATTTAAATCTGCATACTGTTCTCTGTTTTACTTTACTTTCTTCATTAATCTCTCTACATAACTCTACTCAAGGGTGTTAGTGACCAATTTTAGTGCTAACATTTTGGTGCTTTCACAGAGAATCGAATTCTCAGGACGATAGGATCTACTTTGTAGCTACTGGATTGAAAAATCCCCCGAAGGAGATCCAAATCGTTCGCAAGACATCTATTGATTCTACTCAGAGTTACAACCAACAAATCTACCATGGGGAG
This sequence comes from Allium cepa, assembly GCA_030765085.1. Classification (NCBI taxonomy): domain Eukaryota; kingdom Viridiplantae; phylum Streptophyta; class Magnoliopsida; order Asparagales; family Amaryllidaceae; genus Allium; species Allium cepa. The sequence continues at coordinate 565,061,336 of CM060938.1, forward strand.
ACCACGAACTAGATCGGCCTCTCACAATGCAGATTTCAATGAAACTGCTAGTGTACAACAAATAGGACCTAGCAACCTACCAGCAATTCAAGGCGCAGGAACCTCCACCCAAAACCAAACGGAGGTCGTTTCCCGAATAGATTTCAACGACTTGATCGTAGAAGGCAACATGCCTACCAGATCAAAGCTAATACTAATCTCATGACTCAGCTTGCCCAGCAGCAGCATTAGAATGCTGGAAGTAGTCCTGCTCTTTATTCTGAATCTGATAGCTCGACCTCAGCAGATGAACCTCCTAGGCGTAGATGTTATAGGGATGAAGCTGCACAAGCAGGTGCCATTGATCGATCCGCCAGGGATCAGGCACGTGATGAGACCGGACGCCTGGATTACCAAGACCCAAATCAAGCGGGACATCAACCTGGACGGTCCCGTGGAACGGAACCCAACCTCCCACCCTCCGTACAAACTTCGGATTTATCAGTCATGGTGAGTCAGTTAATGAGAGAAAACCAAGGCCTGACCAACGAAGATTGGGGAGTGTCCAGGAGTCATACTCCCTTCACAGATGTTATCCTACAGGCTGAGTACCCCCAAGAAATTCAATATGCCGACTATCCCAGCCTACGAAGGGAAGACTGACCCTAGGCAACACGTGATGAGGTACGAATGGATGATGGATTCGGCAAGGGCGAATGACGCGACTAAGTGTAGATGCTTCCCAATCACTCTGCCTGGAATCGCCACTATGTGGTTTACTCGACTTCCTCCGCGATCTATGTCCAGCTTCGACGAGGCAGCAATGAAATTTGTCGAACAATTTAGGATACATGCTACTCATCCAAAGGACGCGACGTCCTTATCAAGCGTAATCCAGGCTCTGGGAGAGTCTTTGAAAGCATACTTACAGAGGTTTCATGTTGCCACCACTGAAGTTAGCAATCCTAACGACCATGCAATTTTGATGGCGGTAATGCGAGGTGTAGATCCAGACTCGGAGTTTGGAGATTGGTGGCGTGAAAGCCCCCAGCTACGTTGGAACGATTCTATTCCAAAGCTCATCAGTTCAGATGGAGGGAGGATGCTCGATGGACGAGACGAGATAAGGCACCAAGGCCTGTTTAGAAAGCTGTGAAAAGTAACATCGCCGTAAAGCAGTCCGCTGATAGTTCGAGAAAAGTTCAAGTCAACGTCTAGAACAAGCCTGGGCAGTCCAAAGGATCCCGAGGTGGAAATCCCGGAAAGAAAAAAGAAGCGGGGAGATGGAAGCCAAGGATTCCGACCTATAATGAATACACCCCACTGAATACTTCTCTTGAAAACATTTATCTATCTACCTGTAACACCTTTGAATATAGAAAGCCACGCCCAAAGGAGTCCACTGAAGAACAGGAACAGACAGGGAAGTACTGTCGCTTCCATGAGACCCATGGGCACAATACTGAGGAGTGTAGACACTTCCATGACGCCATAGAAAAGTTGATCAGATAGAAAAAAACTGCAAAAATTTGTCAGAAACCCGCAAGATGGAAGGCAAGAAACGTCAGACCCCGGACACGGGCCGGCTCCTCGCCAACCAGAACAACCTGCTCGGATTGTGGGTAGATTGATCATAAACACTATTGTCGGAGAACCTCATCCTGCGGACAAGAATTGGCAGGAAATGGAATGATATGCTACCTCCTTGAGGCATGCAGATTATGAAAGTTGTTCAAATGTGGAAGATGGAACCCCCGCAAAACAACAACGCATGATGACTGACGATATAGTGTTTAGGAGTCGAGACGCGGACAAGATAGAGGCTCCTACTGTCGACACGATGGGTATATCTGCAACAATTGGGCCAGCTTACGTGAAAAGAATCTTGATTGCTTGTGGAATCTCTGTCAACATCATCTTCAAGAAGGCTTATGACCAAATGAAGATGGAAACGAAAAATTTGAAGCCATGCAAAGCCCGTATCCACGGCTTTAACGGTGCTGCAACCGACGCGACGGGGTATATAAAGCTACCATTTGAACTGGGGGAAGGTGAGCGTAGGAGAGTGTGAGTCCTACCGTTCATAGTAATGGATGTTGACTCTCCATATAATGTCTTTTTGGGTCGCCCAGCCTTAGCAGAATTTAGAGCTGCTTTGGCCCCATGGTGTTTGACATTAAAATTTCCGACAGACAAAGGAGTCGGTGTTGTACATGGCGATCAGGCGACCGGTCATGCATGTTATGTGGCAGAACTGAGAGAAGCTCAGCGGAGAGAGAAGGGAACGGTTGCGGACAGCTCCATCTGCATCCTAAAGACTGATGATTGACAAGTAGTGCCCAAGCCCTGGCTCAGGCAGCATTCTCGGATCCTTAGAGACATAAATCCGAGAGGTGATGATGGGGAACTCAGGAAAACAAATGCAGCACCGGCTGAGCTGGCGATAGAAATTCCAGTCAGCCGGGATGACCCATCACGAGTTCTTAAGATTGGATCATAACTCGACCCCCCAGTGGCCGAGGATCTTACTGATTTCCTCTGGGCGAATCTGTACGTTTTCGCTTGGACACACTCTGATATGCGCGGGATTTGCCCAGCAATTGCGAGTCATATGTTGAACATAGACCCAAACACATTCCCGTAAAACAGAAAAGAAGAGGTATGGACCCGGAGAGGTGGACAAACTCAAAGCCAATGGGTTCGTCCACGACGCCATCTACCCTGAATGGGTATCTAACCCAGTGCTAGTGACAAAGGCGAATGGAAAGTAGAAAACTTGTGTTGATTACTCCGATCTGAATAAAGCATGCCCGAAGGATAGTTTCCCTTTACCTAGAATCGACCAGCTCGTTGACTCTACCGCCGGACACGAATTATTGTCATTTATGGATGCGTACTCAGGATACAATTAGATCCCGATGCACATTCCAGACCAAGAGCATGCCAGTTTTATCACAAATATGGGGCTATATTGCTATGTAGTAATGCCCTTTGTATTGAAAAACAAGGGAGCGCCTTATCAACATCTGGTGAATCGAATGTTTAAGGACCAGATTGGTAGAACGATGGAAGTCTATATGGATGACATGCTCATGAAGTCACGACAGTCAAGCGACCACATCCGAGACTTAGCAGAGATGTTTGATATACTCAGGCATTACAGAATGAAGATCAATCCTTTGAAGTGTTCATTTGGCGTAGCGTCGGGAAAGTTTCCGCGTTTCATTGTGAATGCATGGGGAATCGAAGCTAACCCGGAGAAAATTCAAGCTATCCGAGATATACAAGTGCCCAGAACCATAAAGCAGGTGCAAAGCTTGAATGGAAAAATGGCTACGCTGAGTTGATTCATATCCAGAGCTACAGACAAGTGTATTCCTTTCTTCGACGTGATAAAGAAAGGAACGAGAAATTTTGAGTGGACATTCGACTGTGAGGAAGCATTTCGAACTTTGGTAAGGCATTTAGAGCCTCCGGTACTATCAAAACTGATTGACCGTGAAATGTTGCATGTATACTTGGCAGTATCCTGGCATGCTATTAGTACGGTTCTGGTTCGTGAAGAGGACCAAGTTCAAAAGCCAGTTTACTATGTTAGTAACCGTGTGACGGGGGCAGAAAGAAACTATCCCAAGATCGAGAAATTAGCCTATTGCTTGGTGATTGCATCACGCAAGCTTCGCCCATATTTTCAGGCACACCCAATCAGTGTTTACTCTGATCAACCCTTGCGTCAGATACTCCAACGACCAGAAACTTCTGGAAGAATGTTGAAATGGAATATCGAGCTGAGTTAGTTTGATATTACTTACCTACCGCGAAAGGCCATGCAGGGACAAGCGCTAGTGGATTTCATCACTGAATTCACCATGACAGACGAATCAAACGACCGCAACCGTCCGATGGAAGATGTACACCGATGGGGCATCTAACGACCGTTGTTCGGGGGTTGGCATAGTTCTTGTAACTCCTGAAAACCGATCAGTTTGCTATGCTTGAAGCTCGAATTCACAGCAACGAATAACGAAGTCGAGTATGAAGCATTGATTGCCGGCTTAAGACTCATCAAAGAAGTGGGAATAATATCAGTTGAAATCTTTTGCGACTCGCAACTGGTGGTGTATCAAGTATGTGGAGACTACCAAGCAAGGAGGTAGAGACTTGCCCCGTATTTGGCCCAAGTTCAGGAGCTCCTAGCGAATCTCGAGTATTCTGATATTTCACATGTTCCGCGTGAACAAAACAAAGCAGCTGATTCATTGGCAAAATTCGCAAGCACTGGCGATGCGCAGCGGATGAGATTATTTCCCGTTGAATTCTTACATGTTCCGAGCATAAATATAATGGAGGTAGATTTCATGTTAGAAACAGAAATTGAGAAGGATTCATGGATGACCCCATTCAAGCAGTACTTATTACACGGAGCCATGCCCGAAAGAAGGTGAGAAAGACGACAATTCATTTGTAAGGCTTCTGGTTATGTAATGCAGGATGGAATAATGCATCAGAGGGGATTTTCAACCCCATTGCTCCAGTGCATTGCCCATGATGAGATAAAACGAGTCCTGACGGAAGTCCATGACGGTGAATGTGGCGACCATACCAGAAGGCAGACGTTAGCAAAGAAAATCCTCCGCTATGGATACTATTGGATAATTGTAAATCGAAATGTCGCAGACTACGTAAGAAGATGTGACAAATAACAGAAGTATGCGAAAATCCCAAGAGCTCCACCGACGGAACTCACACAAATGGTTAGTCCTTGGCCATTTTCAATGTGGGGGATTGATATAGTTGGTTCCTTACCCCTATTCAAAGGTGGTGCAAATACGCGATTGTTGCGGTCGATTACTTTACCACGTGGGCAGAAGCAGAGCCTTTGGCCACTATCACCACCAAGAAAGTCATTAATTTCGTTGTACGAAATATCATATACCGCTTTGGCCTGCCATGAACCATCGTTACAGACAATGGAACTCAGTTTGAAAGCAAAGAGTTCAAGGAATTTTTTCAAAAATACGGTATTAAGAAAAACTTTGCATCAGTTGCTCATCCGAAAGCTAATGGACAAGTGGAGGCCGTAAATAAGATAATCAAATCCATACTGAAAAAATGTCTGGAAAACGCTAGAGGCAAGTGGGTGGATGAGCTTCCGACAGCACTTTGGGCTTACAGAACCACCCATAAGTCTGTGGTTGGCCACACTGCATTCGCATTAGCATATGGCATGGAAGCTGTCATGCCCGTGGAACTTGAAGTCCCATCACATCGGGTAACTTATTATGACCCTGAGTCAAATCAAGATCTCTTGCTGGAATCGTTGGACTTCATTGATGAAAAACGCGAAGAAGCTAATTTAAGAGCGGCCGCGTACAGGCACCGAGTTGCTCGATATTATAATGAAAAAGTCCGACCGAGAATCTTTGGCGTGGGTGATCTCGTTTTGAAACGAATTTTCCCAGTTCCATCACACATGAGCCCCGCATGGGAAGGTACATACATCATTGAATGGAAGCTTGGAGAAGGAACTTTCAAACTAGCGACCTTCGATGGTGCGACACTCCCCCGAGCATGGAATGGTGAACATTTGTGGCATTATTACACTTAGTTCATTTCTATCATATTTTAGTTGCATTTATTTCCAGCAAGTTTTTATTCCTAGTTTACGGCATGTAAAAAGACAATTTAGCTTATTTGCATTAATAAAGGCTTGAAGTCATTTCTTTTTCCCATGAATTGTCGATGTTCCTGTGTATGATAACACTGTAACAAATGACTAAGAGATACATTACTATGTCTTACGTACGAATGAGTATAAACGACTCAAAATCTCCAAGTCCTCGGAATGCGGACTGGAGTACTCTAAGTCCCCAAAGTGCGGATTCGAGTATAAACGACTCAAAATCTCCAAGTCCCCGGAGTGCGTACTGGAGTACTCTAAGTCCACAGAGTGCAGACTCGAGTATAAACGATTCGAAATCTCCAAGTCCCCGGAGTGCGGACTGGAGTACTCTAAGTCCCCAGAGCGCGGACTCTAGTATAAACGACTCGAAATCTCCAAGTCCTCGAAGTGCTGGAGTACTCAATGTCCCCAGAGTATGGACTCGAGTATAAACGCTTCGAAATCTCCAAGTCCCTGGAGTGTGGACTGGAGTACTCTAAGTCCCCAGAGTGCGCACTCGAGTATAAACGACTCGAAATCTCCAAGTCCCTGGAGTGCGGACTGGAGTACTCTAAGTCCCCATAGTGTGGACTTGAGTATAAACGACTCAAATTCTCCAAGTCCCCGAAGTGCGGACTGGAGTACTTTAAGTCCCCAAAGCGCGGACTCGAGTATAAACGGCTCAAAATCTCCAAGTCCCCGGAGTGCGTACTGGAGTACTCTAAGTCCCAGAGTGCGAACTCGAGTATAAACGACTCAAACTCTCCAAGTCCCCGGAGTGCGGATTGGAGTACTCTTAGTCCCCAGAGCACGGACTCGAGTATAAACGACTCGAAATCTCTAAGTCCCCGGAGTGTGGACTGGAGTACTCTAAGTCCCCAAAGTGCGGACCCGATTATAAATGATTTGAAATCTCTAAGTCCTCGGAGTGCGGACTGGAGTACTCTAAGTCCCCAGAGCGTGGACTCGAGTATAAACGACTTGAAATCTCCAAGTCCTCGGAGTGCAAACTGGAGTACTCTAAGTCACCAGAGCGCGGACTCGAGTATAAACGACTTGAAATCTCCAAGTCCTCGGAGGGCGGACTGGAGTACTCTAAGTCCCCAGAGCGCGGACTCGAGTATAACGACTCGAAATCTCTAAGTCCTCGGAGTTCGGACTGGAGTACTCCATGTCCCTAGAGTGCGGACTCGAGTATAAATGATTCGAAATCCCCAAGTTCTCGGAGTGCGGACTGGAGTACTTTAAGTCCCCAGAGCGCGGACTCGAGTATAAACAACTTGAAATCTCCAAGTCCTCGGAGTGCGGACTGAAGTACTCTAAGTCCCCAGAGTGCGGACTTGAGTATAAACGACTCAAACTCTCCAAATCCCCGGAGTGCGGACTGGAGTACTCTAAGTCCCCAGAGCATGGACTCGAGTATAAACGACCTGAAATCTCCAAGTCCCCGGAGTGCGGACTAGAGTACACTAAGTCCCTAGAGTGCGGACTCGAGTATAAACGAATCAAACTCTACAAGTCCTCGGAGTGCGGACTGGAGTACTTTAAGTCACCAGAATGCAGACTCGAGTATAAACGACCAAAAATCTCTAAGTCCTCGGAGTGCGGACTGGAGTACTCTGAGTCCCCGAAGTGCGGACCAGAGTACAAACGATTTAAATGTCCAAGTCCCCTGAGGGCGGACTGGATATAAATGACTTGAAGTCATCGAGCCCTTGGCTTACGGATTGGAAAATATTCCAAGTCCCCAGAACGTGGGTTAAAAGAATGTGCAAGTACCAAGAAAGTTGTCTACTTGTTTGAAGATGAATCGAGAAGTTCACCTAACTCGCAGTATCTCGGGTTTTGACCACGGTTATACCAAAAACCAAACAACAACAGTCCTCTGAGAGGGAAAAGAACAAAGTTTTATTCATCACAAATAATTTTATTTACATGAACTACAAAAAAAAAAAAAATTACATAATCTAAACTAGCTCTTGTCGAACGAGAGCGAAGACTACTTCTTTGACTTCTTCGACTTTTTGCTAGATGACTCCTCCCCGGTATGTTTACCCTTGATAGCTTTCTTTGATGAGGGAATGACAGCTGAAGAAGTACGAGGAACATCCATAAGTTTGGACCTGTTTGGGAGGATGACCTTCAACGGCTTGTTCAAAGGATCATTCAGGTCCACATCTTGAGGTTCAACCTTGATCTTGATCGTCTTTTCCTTCTCTTTCTCAAACTGCTCCTTCATGCTTAGTTCGTATGTGTGCTCATAGACGCCTTTAATTTCAACTTCATAACTCCCATTGATGGGAGAGGAATTCTAAGATTTGTCCTCATCAAGCACTCTGATCACCTGAGCATCTGGACCGGAAGCCTCTCCTGCATGAGTGGCTTCACTCATTTTTCCCTCACCACCTTGGCTACATCGCTCCTCGGAGTGAGCTCAAGTTCAGAATGACCTACACAAAATTATGAAAAGCAAGTATTAGAATGCGATAGCTTCTGATGAAAAATGAAAACTCTTGGAATGTTAAAGCAAAAGAGTTGCTAACTAGGTTCCGGCTGGCTCTCAGCCGTCAGGGGGTCTCACCCTCTGGAATAGGGAACAAAACATGAACACCAAGGCCGAGGTCCTCCGGGTCATAGCCGATGTGCTGTTCAAAAGGATCGAGTATCGGCCGACCGGCCGGCTGGGTAGGCATACGAGCTGGAGACTCGATCCCGGATGGACCGGCGATAACTTCTTTCCCTTTCGTTGAGGGGGATCCTTTGCAATAAAGGGCTTTAGCCACTGACAGGTCCGAACGCTCGTTTCCCTTAAGGATTTCTTTTATCAAAACCCCCTCATCAACCTCCTCAATACCGTGTTTGGCCTTCTTGATTTCAATTAAGGTCTCCCATGCCTCAGCCAAAGATTCGAGATAGCCCTCGCCTAGAAAAGTTAAGTCCCTGTGCATGAGAACGCGGGCATTGAATTCGACAATAAGCGGGTCGAACATGCTTTTGACCTCTTCCATACCTTCTTCCTTGGCCGCCTCAAGATGGGAGTTGATCTCCACAGATGCTATCTTTTTGCCCTCTTCATGGGCTTCATCCTTCAGCGTCTCAACTTTTGAAAGCTCGCCCTCAAGTTTCGCCTTTAGGAGTCGCGTTGCAACGATCTCGTCGCAATACCATTGCGATTCCACTTGGGTAGTATTCTTCTCTTCTTCCTCTTTGCGGAGTCGCTCCTTAAGATCTTTGACTCGGAGGCGGAATGCATCCCTCTCTTTTTGCACCGAGTCTTTCTCTAAAGATAAATCCCCACAGCGTTGTACCGCCTCGTCGATTTCATTTTTGTGAGATGATTCCAAACGAGTTATGGCTTCGGCGGTATCTTTGGCGCTCTACTGGGCGGCCTTAAGTTGAGATTTGTAAGACACAATCTCTTCGTCCTGAGCTTTGATAATGTCTTTGTCATGAATAGCCTCATGCTTCAGGCGATCTATCTCATGTTGGCGTTCTATGGAGACTTTTGATACTTTCTCGGCAAGATGAACGAACGCGTCATGCTGAACATAGATGTCGTTGGTGCAGGCGATAACGCTTTGCTTGACATCTCAAGGAATATGATGGATCGTCGGGAGAAACTTCAGACCATCAAAGCAGATTTTTAGGAATTTAACTTTAAGCTTGGCCAGTCTCTCCGATACTGATGGATCTGTTGCAGGAACAGAAGGAGACGGCTTCAAAAGTTCAGCTCTCCTGTGAGGATCCCAGGACTGTCGGGTGGAGGAGGAATCAGAGTATTGATCACGGGAAACATCGGATTGCGACCTCGTATGGCTGTGCTTATCTTTGCTTTTCCCCGAGTGAGAAGAGGGATGTTGATGGTATTTGGGCTGATAATACGTTTTCTTCCGAGATGATGAGTCCCGGTAATGATAATCCCTATCGCAATTGTCGTCTCTGTCCCGACGTTTTCCGGAACCTGAGTCCCGTCCAGAGTGATGGAAGATAGACGACCCGCGGAGAAGATCAATTCCGCGTGTACGCCCCATGTCACCGGCATATAATTTAAATAACAATGAATTAGCAAAGAGTAGTGTGAGGAAAGAAATTTAAGTGCATGACGGAGTGCATGTGTTTGTGTATGTCCTAGTGTTTCCTCCCAGTGGATCAGTTTCTTTACTAATGGGGGTTTTTTCTCCCTGAGTTTGGGCTTGAACGCCTGCATCGCCTCTAATGGGCGAATGAAGTTTACATGCCTCCGGATCGTCAAAATCATAATTAAGTAGATCGTCAGGTATGGAGAGGTTCGAGAGGCCCTTTAAAGAACTTTCTAAACATTATGGGGAAGCCTCTTTCTCAATCGGAATAAGAGTAACTTTAGAGGTTGCGCCAACTTTTTCCCTCCTTATCTTGCACATCAGTCTCTTTTTCCTCTTTAAACGGGAAGATGACGTTTCGATATCGTGAACTTCAACTATCGGGTCCTGAGTAGGACCAACATTCTCATCTTGTGCTTCGGGTGTTTCGGTTTCCTTGATTTCTCCTTCTTCTAGTGCGCCAGGAGCGTTACGTGCTGAAGACTCAGCTTGTTTTTTCCCTTTGCCAGAGGCGGGCTTGGGAATGGTAACGCCCTGAGGAAGGCTAATCCGACGGCCTTCTGCCAACAGTCCAAATGTTGTAAGTGACTCTTTCAAAATGAGAGTTCGGATGTCCCGTTCTTCGGTAGGAAGGACTCTAATAGCTTCGATGCTTCAGAATATCCACGGCCGTCAGGACGTGGATTGATACCTGAAAAGATGGCAAAAAGAGTTAGAAAAGGCATGGCTTTGACCAAGAATGAATATCGATCCAGAGAAAAGACTTACTTCCTTCCACCCATCTCCTCGCGAAACCAGGAGGGCAACGCACATAAAACCATTCCTGTTTGTACATGGCAAACTTGCTACATGCCCCGGTCAAGATCTGGCATTTGTGGTGTGGCTCAAGAAACATGAAAGAGGGGTTATCTCTCCGCTTTTTGATCATATATATATATATATATATATATATATATATATATCTGATGTCACCCAAGGTTGGAGGCCTAGAGAGGACATTCATGAAGATGATGTAGGTACCGTAGATGAAGGCGTGACCGTTTGGGTGGAATTGTGACGGGGCAATGTCGATGTGTTACAGCACGTCATGTATAAATGAGTTGAACAATGGCACACTACCAACCCAACACATAAACTTATTACAAGTCGTGTATCCAACTGGAGGCAAGTGTGGACGATCGTGCCCTGATGGAACTAATACGTTGTCGAAGGGGATTCCATGGGCAGAGCATATCCGATGGAGTGCACTTTCATTAATCTTCGAGGCCTGTGAATCGACTTGGTTGTCCAAGAAAATTGATGCCTCCAGGGCATCGGGAGTAAGTTATGAGCAGGGGAAGTCGACGAGTTTGAAGTATCTACGACTCCGTGTTTAAAAGACGGCCCAGGTCTATCTGAGATCATGGCGGAGCTAGATTTCCTAGACATCTTTGATAGAAATTGAATCTAGTAGAGCACCTGTTTTAACTATACTTGAAAAAAATAATCGACGTTAGACTTAACAACACAAGTATTCCCCCCATGTGGTGTGTGAACTAGTGTGATGATTCAAATATAAGTGCTGAGAAATTGAAAGTCACAGAGTTGATGGTATAAAATTGAGCTTTGAATTGTCGCCTTCGAAGACCGTCATCGCTGACCTTCTCCAAAAGCCTGCCCTATGATGTTTTCAATTTTGGGCTTAGACATTGGCGCTGTATGTTAAAGGCAATTATCCATTTTTGTCAATTTAAGTTCAGACTTGTGATTACTGAAACTAGGAAGTTATCAGTTCAGATTAGTTCGATATGCTAGTTTTCTTAGGTCCTTGTCCTTGTTTTTGTCATATGATTAGGTAAAGTGCACAGGTGTTCGGCCTAAGTATCGTTTGGCCAAAATATTGGTCAGCCTAAGTGCTGTTCGGCCAAAATATTGGTCGGTCTAAGTATTGTTCGGCTAAAATAATGGTCGGCCGAAATATTGTTCGGCCTAAGTATCATTCGGCATTCATGTCGTTTGGCCTAAGCGCCACTCGGCCTAAATATTGGTCGGCTTAAATACAAGCGTCGTTCGGCATAAGCATCACTCTTCCAACTCTTCCTCTTGGCCGTTCGGCACGCGGCAAATCATGTCGAACCGTGATTGTGCCAAGCCATACCGCTCAGAATTCTGCCCTTAACATTATCTGCCTTTTTTTCCTCCATCTCTGCCAATCGGCATGCCGAGTCATTAGGCAAGTCATGCCGAGCCATGACGTTCGACATCCTGTCCATTCTCCACTTCCTTTCACTTTTTCCACTCAAATTTCGTTCGGCACGGGGAGGTCTTGCCGAACCATGGCCGTATCAATCTACACCAACAGGCCTGATCTCTAACTCCATTCTTATGCTACCATAGGACCGCTCGGCATTGAAAGATCATGCCAAGCCACTACAATGCATCTTCCACCTTTCTCTTCTCCGACCCATCCACCTCGATATCACCTAAGAGCATACCAAGTTCCAGCCCTAGAACGCGTCCGAGCCTCAATTCATCACCCTTATTCACACGTCCCTTACTTTCTACGACCTATGAAAGATTCACAAGTTCGAGTAATATCTAATGTCTCATAATTTGAGAGAGTAATCAAAAGGTTCTTACCGAAGAGTACGGATGAAGCTTAGGGGTCTGTGAGTTTAGGATTGAAGGTTGTTAGAACTTAACTTAGGAAAGGCGTGATGGATTCCAAGTAGGAAAGGAAGATCGAAGGAGTGAACGAGACTCAAGGGATGAAATTTGTGAGTTCTTGGAAAATAACGAAGGTAAAAAGTGAAAAGAGAAGAAGAAGGAAAATGCTGAATTTTATAGGAGAAGAGGGGAAGTTGAAAGGACAATGACCGGTAGAACCGGTCAAGATGACCTCGTTTGGCATCTGCTTTTAAATTCGTTCGGCATACATGGAACGTTCGGCTTTGGCTGTAGCGTTCAGCATTTGCATGACGTTCAGCACACATCACCTCAACTAGTGATCAAGGGAAGTCACCATCGAGGAAAATAATCCACAGCTTGAAGCAAAGCACAATGGACTCATGGTTCAAAGCACATCATGTTCGACCGCATGATGCACTTTGGGGGGGCAAGTGTTACCTGAAGGTTTGACTAGGCAACTAAGTACTTGGCATTTGCATACTGTTCGACATTTATGAGTCGTTCGGCATCCAGAACGCTCGGCATTTAGGAGCGTTCGGCATTAGAAAGCTCTTGGCTTCCAGAGTCGTCCGACACAACTGATTCGTTTAGCACTCAAGTTCGATCGATATCTGTGGGACGGTCGGCATGCAAGAGCGTTCGGCATTGAGAGCTGTTCGGTATTGTATATCATTCGACATCTATGGACGTTCGGCATGGCAGAGCCATTCGGCATTCCATACTGCTGGACATCCAAACCTTTTTCGGCACATCACTTCATTTGGCATAAATCTCATTCGACATTTGGGATCGATCGGCATCCAAAGTCGTTCGGCACAACGCACTGGGTCGGCTTTCAGTGTCGTTTGGCATAAATCTCGTTCGGCATTCGAGAACGATCGGCTTCCAGTGTCGTTCGACACAACACACTGGGTCGGCTTCCAGTGTCGTTCTACACAAATACTTCATTCGGCATTCAGAGTGTTCGGCATCACTTCGGTCGGCATGATGATATCGTTCGGCATCACTTCGCTCGGCATGAAGATATCGTTCGGCATCACTTCGTTCGGCATGAGGATATCGTTCGGCATTCATGCCTTGTTCGACATTTTGTCGTTCGGCATCTAGGGATCGGCACATAGAGATCACTCTTTTTGGGCCAAGCTACTTAGCTACCTGGCCCACCAGGGAAGTCCAACCCATCTTCGCCTATAAATAGAGAGGCAGGGGCATAGTGAAATGGACCTTTTTTGGAGAATACCGGGGAGACTCTATCGCATTCAAGACTCATTCAAGACTTATCTTTTTTGCTTAGCAATGATATTCAATATAATTGGTATACAGATTGTATCTATAATTGATTATCGAGACAAACAATAAATATTAACCTCAAAGTGGACGTAGGCAATTACGCCGAACCACTATAAATCTGGTGTTTGTATTTTCTGCATTTAAATTTGCGTATTGTTCTCTGTTTAACTTTACTTTCTTCATTAATCTCTCTACATAACTCTACTCAAGTGTGTTGGTGACCGATTTTGGTGCTAACATATATGTATATATATAATTTAAACTATTGCAAAGTGTTAACATATAGAGGAAATTATGAAGCCAAGGGAAATATATAGGTGCAGACCGAAATATAAGTGAACAACTTAGTATGTAAATGTGCAAACATATAAATATTTAAAAAAATAGGTAAACAATTTCAACTCTTAAAACTTACATAATTTATATAAATTTATATATATATATATATATATATATATACAAACAAACATACTAATATACTTTTAAAAAAATTATATATATATATATATATATATATATATATATATATATATCGCTCACTGTATACATATACATAGGCAGTTTAATAACTTTATAATAAACAACGACCTTATATATACAACATTGTATCTAAAAAAATACTGTAACCAAGTAGATTCATATAAAAATATGAATAATATAATATAGTAGACCTATAAACATAGTAGACTTTATAGAAAATGAAATAAAACATAAACGTATGCACTAACTTATACAACTAACAAAACTCAACATCACGCATATATAAACAAATTAATATATACCCAAAACATATTTTCTTACATCTATCCTTCAGTAACATAGATACTATGTCAACAAATAACATATATACAGTATTCTTTATAGTAAAAATTATACTAACATATAGATATATAATATATGCCACAATATATAGATTACCAGAGAGGCAAGCAATGAAGACATGCAAGCATCGGCAACAGGGAAGGTGAGGCGCTGCTCTTCGGCCACGGGTGAATGTCAAGTTGGCTATGGCGGAGGCCGATGCGATAGGAGTGGAAGCGGTGTGGGTCTCGGGTGAATCTAGATTGTTGTTGAGATGGTGGGAGTAGAGGCTGCACAACCTGGTGGGTTGCTGATGGTCAGAGCTCGGATGATTTGCATGGTCGAGCATGTGGAGGAGAGGAAGAGAGAAGGGTGCGATGGGATGTGGCCGCTTTGGAGAGAGAGGGGCGGAGCTGCCGAGGAGTCAGCACGATCGGTTGTCGAGGCGGAGGGGTGGTGCGGTGGTGTTAGGCGAAGGGGCTAGGGCGCTACAGATCTGGTCGGCGCTTGGTGAGAAGCCGCATGAGTAAGGGGAGAGGGGATGTCGACGTGGGCTGCAAAAATGGAGGGGAAGATGAGTTCGATGGCATGAGCAATAGACATTTGAAATGGTGGAGGAGTGAGCAGGCTCAATTCTTTCTTTTATAATTAGAGAGAGAATGGAAATGGTTCAAATTTACATAATGTGTGCTGTCACTTTAATGCGTGAGCTATAAGGTGGGTTTTGAAAATGAAAAGTCAGGGGAACAATGGACGTGAGTTCCAACAAATGAATGAATGCATCTTTCAATATTTGATTGGAAATGAAGTTCAAAAGTTAGAAAGATAAGTAGACTTCGGTTCATAAGGCAACACGCATTAGTTTTATATTATTTGATTTAAGGTAAGAACAAAAGGTCACAGTTTTCGGTACCGTACGACGCAAAGTTTTATCGTTTTCGCCATGTACAGGACCTCAAAATAAAGAAATAAACATACCGTAGAGATCAGTATGACGAGACGATCAAAACGATATACAGATATCAGTGGTACGATTGAATTATAAAAATTCGAAATTCTGCTAGCGAAAATTGTAGCAAAAACGCAAAAAATAGATCGATGGAGCTAAAGAAGTCCGAATTTGGAAAAACGAAAAATGACGTCTCAGCCAGAAGATGATTTTGAATTTTTCTATGTAAAAATATTCAGGTTTGGAAAATATTTTATTATCAACAATTATTAACTGACTTGAATTGAATAGAATTTCGCAATGAAATAAACTTTCATAAAATCAGATGAAAATTTACCATCTTCTATATTTAAATACACGTATTCCAAATATCAAATTTTTATTTTAAAATTTTATTATTTAAAATTTGACAAAATTCAATTAATCGCATTATTAAAACAGTTAAAATTTACGGGTCGTTACAATTTGGCTTGGTATTAGTTAAATTAACCAAATACAATTTATTTTCTTTTA
This sequence comes from Allium cepa, assembly GCA_030765085.1. Lineage (NCBI taxonomy): Eukaryota > Viridiplantae > Streptophyta > Magnoliopsida > Asparagales > Amaryllidaceae > Allium > Allium cepa. The sequence goes on from CM060938.1 coordinate 565,077,276, forward strand.
ATTGATGGGTCCAAAGCCCATTAGTACTTACCTGATACTGAGAAAGAAGAAAACAAAGTTTATAGTACGTTTAAAACTTTGTAGTTAATGTCCCGCTATTACCCCGCTATAACTCATAGCGGATTTCTACCGCTACAATTTTTCCATATAGCCCCAAAATATAGCCTTTCCGCTTTAAGCCCCGCTATATCCCGTTATTCCCGCTATATTCCACAATTTTCGCTATATCTTCTTTAATAAAATGAAATGAAAAATTGCATTTATATATTATAAAATTTACGAAACTAATTTATTTGATTTAATTTTTAATATATTTTCAGAAATGAACATACTCTAATATTCTACTAAATTTAATTATGTTATATAACAGTTTTACGTTTATTTAAAGTATATTCACACATGTTTTTATTTAAAATTATTTATGTACTAATTATAATTCAATTTGAATGATAATTTTTCATTTAATTACCATTTATATATTTTTAAAAACATTAAGTACAAGTTTTACATGCTATTTTAGAGTTATCCGCTATATCCCGCTCGCTGTATCCCCGCTATGACTTTTGCACATCCACCGCTTTGAATCTACCGAGCGCTTTAACTGCACAAGTTTAAAACAACTCTTCTTCCTCAACCTAAGAATAAGAAAAAGAAAACAAACTGTACCATTTTCTCAATCTAAAGCCGAAATCTCATTTTTCCTTCAATTAATTGTTGTGTTTAAACAAAATAAAAGAGAGTTCAACATGTAATCTAATCTAAAACTGAATATTTTCATCAAAAATCAATTTGAGAAGTTGGGTTCTTTGTTAACCATCGTTTTCTTCTTTGCATGTTTCTCTTTTGCTCATTTATGGTTTTTGAAGCCAAATTTTGCACAAAGCTCTCAACTTGTAGCCAAAATCCAAGCTTTTGCATTCATACAGCAAGGTGAGTTGCAAAACTCACAAAAACTAGCTGAGCCAAGCTCAAAATCGCCAAAAATTTGCTTCGTAATTTGTTTTTACTTTCAATTATGTCAAAACCTTCTCTAGTTGGTACTTTGCATGCTAATATCTTTTGATTTTGGCAATGAAATGTTGCTGGATTTCTTGCATTTGGTACCTTCCATGTTGAACTTCATCTCTGCAAATTTTGGTTGGAAAATATTGTCATTTGGATGTTCAAAACAGTGGTGGAAATTCAACTCAAACATAGATTTTTGCCTATAGAAATTGTTTTTTGAGTTGCTATAAACATGGCCTGAGTTCATGTTTGAGAAAGCATAATTCTTTCATATCTTACTAGAATTCATCAATTCTTTTTTTGTTTGAAAGCTGAAGTTTTCTATTATACACATACAATTTTTTAGTTCAATTCGAGGAAATTTGTTCCTCTATTTTATGCTTGAAAGTTGAACTCGAGATGGTTTTTAGGCTTGTACATTTTTTGGTTTTTCAACTGTTGCAAACATGGCCTGAGTTCATGTTTGAAACAGTGTAACTTTTTCATTTTCAGTCAGAATTGACTAATTCTTTTTTTGTTTGAAAGATGAAGTTTCCTAATATTACCATATAGATTTTAAGCTCAATATGAGGTTGCTTGGTCCTCTGTTTTAGGCTTGTAAGTTGGACCCAAGATGGTTTTGGGCCTGGGCATATTTTTGTTTTTTGAACTGTTGCAAATATGGCCTGAGTCCGTGTTTGAGACAGCGTAACTTCATTTCCAATCAAAATTCATCGATTCTTTTTTTGATTGAAAGCCAAAGTTTTCTACTTTTTGCAAACTAATTTTTAGTTCAATCAACGTTTGTTTGGCTACCTATTTCATGTCCGAAAATTGAACCCAGAGAAGATTTCAGGCCTGGGTATTGTATTGCCGATGCATTTTTATGTTCTTTCTTCGTCTGACTTTTGACTTTTACTTAATGTTATTATGATATTTCTGAAATTTTTTGAGGTCATGATGTCTATCGGTAGACTAGCCAAATTTTGAATATTTTGAAATTCAAATTTTGGATTAAATTTAAATTTAATTTGGATTGAATTCGAATATCGATTTGAGTGATTTCTTAGGTTTTTATTCGTTTTTGAGCGCGGATTTTTCCAAACCTTTTTGAAATAATTTTTAAAGTAAATAGGTATTTTAAATTATTATTATATGATATTTTTGAAATATTTTCAAATATAGAATCTATTTATTCCTGATAATAAGGAAATTTTCAAATATGGCTTCAAAATTGGTATTAAAATCTTGTTTTCTCAAGTAAATTATTTTATATATAAAATACACGTTTTTTCACTATTCGAGCAAATGAGAAAGAGAATTAAACGGTTTGATAAAACACTGGTATGGAACACGTGTGTTTATCTTATCGGTTAATTCCCGACTTGTCTGTTTGATCGTTTTTGTTGAGTCACAGCTTCTATGAAGATTTTGATTGCTGACAACAATATTAAAGCGATCGACAAATCAAGACGTACATATGGTATTCTAGATTATAGGTTGATTATTTGATGTTATAATAGTAATAAAATTGTCAAAATCTATCCTCAAATAATCATGCACAAAAAATAATATATATATATATATATACATTTATATAGGTTGTGCACTTTATTGTGCAACTTAACAGAGACCGGTCGACCGGTCCAAAAATGAACGGTCGACCGTTCCTGTTGAATGTGCACAATAAACGTGCACACATGTACATAACGACTATATTTTTAAAAAACCTGTCTACCGGTTAGTTTTTGACCTGTCGACCGTTTTTAAACAGAGAGCAACTTTTTCCAAAAGACACATCTTTCTTCAATAGTTGCGTCTCTTCTTCTTCATCAATGATCATAACTTTTGACTGCAACTTTTCACCAAAGGTTATAACTATTTTCTCTCTATAAATACACATCAATATCATTGATTAAGATAATAAGTTTTATCAAGATTATATATGCTCTCTATCTATTCTTTGAATTCACTTGCATTCAAAAAGCTCTAAACTACTTTCATTCCTTATTGAATCATTGACACTATCTCATATATTTTGATTCAATAAGCAATATAAATTCCATAATCTTCACAAACATCATTCACAATTTGAGGATAAGATTATAGGAAGAGTGTACTACAAGTGACAAATCCGTGTTTACAAGAGCACAAGTTGTCAACAACAATTGTAATTGTTTTTTGTTGAAGTCCTCAGTATTGTAAGAGGCAAGTGTTGAAGCCCTCAGTGTTGTAGAGGCGTGAAATCCCGTTCGGCTGTTCGGGTAATTGTAAACCTGTTCCTCCGGGTAAAGCGAGGTTGTAATTAGTTAAAATCCAGATAGTAGTCTGGGACTGGACGTAGGACGGTGCTCCGAACCAGTATAAAAATCTCTGGTGTGATTTTTCTATTTTTTTATTTACAATGCTATTATCATCTATTTCTGCATTTGTATTGTAATCCATATTATACGATCCGTGTATACTATATTAGCACATATAATTGTATACACACCGCACTTTCATTTGGTATGAGAGCACGGTCATCATATAACCGTAACACAGTTATTTGATATATTCTTGTAATATGGCAAATAACGCAAGTACTAGCACTCAAAACACCACTTACACAGAAGGGCAATCGACACAAAGACCTCCATTTTTCAATGGTCTTAACTATAGTTATTGGGCAACACGTATGTCATTCTTTATGCAATCAAGTAGCTATGATGCTTGGAATGCTACTCAAAGAGAAATAGTGAATCCAACAACTGATTATTCAGAATGGACTGTGGCTGAGAAAACGGCAGCAGCCGTAAATGCAAGAGCAATAAATATGTTGTTCTGTGCATTAGACCAAAATGAATATAACCGTGTTAGTATCTGCACTACTGCATATCAAATTTGGCAAACGCTAAAAATCACTCATGAAGGTACTAACAAGGTTAAACAAGCCAAAATAGCCATGCTGAAAAGTCAATTTCAAAATTTCAAAATGAAACCAAATGAGACAATCAATGAAATGTATTCACGGTTTCAAACTATTCACCATGCACTTATTGGGTTAGGACAAAAGTATTCTGATTTTGATGTTGTTTCAACAGTCCTACATTCTCTGACTAATGAATGGGAAGGAAAAGTATTAGCAATTGAAGAAGCTAATGATCTTTCCGTCATGAAGCCAGATGAATTGATAGGAAATTTAATGTCCTATGAAGCAAATTTGCAGGCTAGAAAAGAACAGAAAGAAGAAAAGAAAAATGTAGCATTTCATGTTGAGAAAGATGAAAATGAATCAGATTCTGAAGATGAAGATTTGGCGTTCATTGCTAAAGGTTTCAAAAAATTCCTAAAATATCGAAAAGCCAGTCGCTACAATAAAAGGAAACCTGGATCAAATAAACCATCTTCATCTGCTATAGAATGTTTCAACTGCCATAAAAAGGGACACATGCAGAAGGATTGTCCAGAACAAAAGAAAAAGTCAGAAAATGACAAATTCAAATATAAGAAGGACAAATCAAAGAAACGAGCCTTCTCAGTAACATGGGATGATTCAGAGTCATCTTCATCAGAAAGTGAAAGTGATTCGGAGAATGAACAAGCTAATGTTTGTTTTATGGCAACAGAAGATGAGGTACAAATTCCTACATTTGATGAATTACTTGATATTAATGCTGAATTGATAGTCAAATATAAAGACATAAAACGTCAATTAAAAGTAGTCAAAGCAGATTTAAGTAGAGCAGAGTTTGAACGAGATATGTTAAAAGATGAGAAGAAAATATTAGAAGAAGAACTTGAAAATATTCAAGAATCATCATCTAATGTTGACTCTCAAATATCTCTTTTGAGTCAAGAAATAGAAGCTCAAAAAGAGAAAAATAATGCTCTCACTACTGAAAATCATGAACTTAAAGCAAAAGTCAAAATTCTAGACCTAGAAAAAGCTAGTTTACAAACAAAGTTTGATGACATTACTCAAAATGTTTCTAACTTTAACAAAGGTCGAGAAAATTTGACTAAAATCATTGAAAGTTCACAATCTATTTCAGATAAACAAGGTTTGGGATATAACAAACATAAAACTAAGAAACATCTTAGAAATAAAAGGAAGAAGAAAGTACAAAAAACTGAAGCTAAGAAAAATCTTAGTTTATTATATTTCAAACCAAAACCAATAGTGAAATTTCAAAAGAAAGATGTCAAGACTATCAAAATATGGGTTCCTAAAACAAATAACAATTTGATTAGGAACAAATACATTCAGCAATTCATGAATACTGTGCATCTTAATAATAATTATATATATAAAGGGGATACCGGACCCAAATGGGTTTGGACTCCTAAGACCTAACTCTTAGGACCCTATGAAAAGTGGGTACCATGAACTTAATTCTATGTTTGCAGGTCCCACTGAAGAAAAGAGGAAAGTGGATATTGGACAGTGGTTGCTCAAAGCATATGACGGGAGACAAGAGCTTACTAACAAATATTAAATACTCAGATGGTGGCTCAGTCACTTTTGGAGACAATTCAAAAGGTTATATCATCGGCAAAGGCGATGTGAGCAATTGTGGTACATCTAACTTACCTATTATTACTAATGTCATGCTAGTTAGAAATTTAAAACACAATTTACTTAGTATTAGTCAGTTATGTGACAAGGGTTTTATAATTTCCTTTTCAAATAATAAGTGTAGTATTTTAGATAAAGATCATAATTTGGTTTTTGAAGGTTATAGAGACAGAAATATATATATTCTAGATATGAATATTAATCATAATTCAGATATGTGTCTTATGGCTAATGACAATGATCCATGGCTATGGCACAAACGTTTCTGTCATATAAACTTCAGAACTATTGACAAGCTAGCCAAAAACAATCTAGTTAGAGGACTACCCAAAATGAGTTTTAAAGTTAACAACATTTGTGATGCATGTCAATTAGAAAAATTGACCAAATCATCATTTAAATCCAAGAAAGTCATATCAACGTTACAACCGCTTGAGTTACTGCACATGGATTTATTTGGACCTACTAGAGTTCAATCAATAAATCACAGTCAATATGTGCTTGTAATTGTTGATGATTTCTCTCGTTATACATGGACAATTTTCTTAAAAAATAAAAGTGATACTTTCGATCATTTCAAATCTTTCGTCAAAAGAATTCAAAAATCAAAAGGGATTAAAGTTAAAAATATAAGAAGTGATCATGGCGGAGAGTTTGAAAATAATGAATTTGAACATTTTTGTACAAAGAAAGGTATATATCATAATTTTTCGTTTCCCAGAACTCCACAACAGAACGGAGTAGTAGAACGAAAGAACCGAACTTTACAAGAATGTGCAAGAACATTATTAAATGGAACCACCTTACCAAAACACTTCTGGGCAGAAGCTGTTGCAACTGCCTGTTATGTTTTAAATCGTGTGTCCATAAGACCTCTTACCAAGAATACTCCTTATGAATTGTTTAACAAAAGAAAGCCCAAAATCTCATACTTCAAAGTTTTTGGTTCTAAGTGCTTTATTTTAAATACGAAAGACCAGCTTGGAAAATTCGATCCAAAAGCCGATGAAGGAATATTTGTCGGTTATTCGGAACGAAGTAAGGCCTATCGAATATTTAATAAACGAACCAAAACTATTGAAGAATCACTTCATGTATCTTTTGATGAAATCTATCAGCATTCTCACACAATATCAGATGATGACGAATCAATAGTCATTAATAATCCAATCATCTCAAATACTGATTCTGACTCAGAAGTAATTATTGAGAATACTCCTCAAATATGTGAATTACAATCACCACCAAGAATATTAAGAGACCATCCGGCCCAAAATATAATAGGTGAAATAACATCACATGTCAGAACAAGGAGTCAACTCAATCAAATGGGTCATGTCGCTTTTCTCTCAAATATCGAACCCAAGAATTCAAAAGAAGCTGCTACAGATGATTACTGGATCATTGCCATGCAGGAAGAACTAAATCAGTTCGAGCGCAATGACGTTTGGGAACTTGTTCCGAGACCAACTGATCAGTCAGTAATTGGTACTAAATGGGTCTATAAAAATAAGGCTGACGAACAAGGAAATATCACTAAAAATAAAGCAAGATTAGTAGCACAAGGATACAATCAGGAAGAAGGTATCGATTATGAAGAAACTTTTGCACCAGTTGCTCGACTAGAAGCTATTAGAATTCTATTATCTTTTGCTTGTTATCATAATTTCAAACTTTATCAGATGGATGTCAAAAGTGCTTTTCTCAATGGATTTATCAAAGAGAATGTCTATGTCGAACAACCACCTTTATTCGTACATGAAAAATATCCTGACCATGTGTTCAAACTTAAGAAAGCTCTGTATGGTTTAAAACAAGCACCTCGTGCTTGGTATGAACGTTTACGTAGCTATCTTATTAATTCAGGATTTGAAATAGGCAAAGTCGATCAAACTTTGTTTATTAAACATTCTCGAAATGATATTCTGGTTATCCAAATATATGTAGACGATATCATCTTTGGTTCAACAAACGATAAACTCTGCAAGGAATTTGCAAGTATTATGACCAAAGAATTCGAAATGTCTCATATGGGAGAACTATCTTATTTTCTTGGACTTCAAATCAAACAACTTTCAAACGGTATTTTTATCAATCAAGAAAAATACTGTGAAAATCTTATCAAACGCTTCGGATTACAAAATACATCTGGTAAACCAACTCCTATGAGTACAACTACACATCTTGAAAAAGATGAAAGTGGTAAGAATGTTGACCAGAAATTATATCGAAGCATGATTGGTTCTCTTCTTTATCTTACAGCTAGTCGTCCAGATATATTAATGAGTGTTTGTTTATGTGCTCGTTTTCAAGCCGATCCAAAGGAATCACATTTACGAGCAGTGAAACGTATAATTCGTTATCTAAATAATACCAAAGATTTTGGTCTTTTCTATCCAAAAGAATGTCCATTTGAATTAGTATCATATAGTGATGCTGATTTTGGTGGCTCACGGACGGATAGAAAAAGTACAAGTGGTACGTGCCATTTTATTGGAAAATCACTTGTCTCTTGGTTTAGTAAGAAACAGAATTGTGTTTCACTATCAACATGTGAAGCTGAATATATATCAGCGGCTCTCGCTTGTACTCAAGTACTATATATGCAACAAACACTTCAAGATTTCGATATACATTTATCGAATTCAATTATATACTGTGATAACACGAGTGCAATAAATCTCTCTAAAAATCCAGTAAATCATTCTAGAACCAAACATATTGATATCCGTCATCATTTCCTTAGAGATAATATTGAAAAAGGTAATATACATCTTGAATATGTTCACACTGACAATCAAATAGCCGATATTTTCACTAAACCATTACTTGAATCTAGTTTTATTAAACTACGAAGAGAGCTTGGCTTAGTATCTCGGAAAGATCTAGAATAGAATAAGTAACCTTCAAACTTAGGCTATATATTTTTCAAATAATTCTCAAATTTCAGCCTATAACAAACTATACCTATTTTTATAACTTTTTTTATCTATCATTGTTTTTGTTTACGGCTAATTATCTCTAACAAATCCTATCCTCAAGTTCATTGGCAAAGTTTTTTCTATATAAACGTTTGAAAAACACACTTTCATTCATTCACCTTCTTGCTGAAAATTATAAATCACCTTAAACAAGCTACCATGGCACACATTTGCGACAAATGCGCAGAGGAATCTCATATTTCTATCACTAGCTCGGAGTCAGAGGAACAATATTCTCCGATTACACCGAAACAAAGGCCGGAATGCCCTCACCATTGTTTTCGCACACCTGGCCATACTCCAACATCCAAGCGTGCAAAGAAAGCACTATTCTGCTCTCCGCGCACGAAGGCGCAAATCGATGAAATTCATCACTACCAAAAGCATCAAATTGATCTTCAACGACAACTACATTATGGTCAAAACCTACTATACCATGAACAACAACGTACTTCAACTCGTTTATCCGCTTTAGAACGAATGGCTTCATTCTTCTGCGGTTCAAACAAACACGATGTTCATGAACCAATGCCGTCAAGACCATCGACTTCAACAACTCCAAACTCTTGGGATAAAAACTATAACGAGAATGAAGGAGCTCGATATAAGTGGAGTCCGTGGGCTAAACGCATTGAAAACGACAAGAATTCTAATAACAACTCACCTTCTCATTAGAATTCCATAATGTATATTATTTTGCTTTCATATATAATTCTTGTAATACAGTATATTTTTGCAATAATAACATAATATATAATATATTAATTCGACTCGTTTTCAAAATTTTTGCCAAAATCTGCATTTTTGCACACAGAGCCAAACCGGTCGACAGCCTAAAATATGACCGGTCGACCGTTTTGCTCTCTGGTTGAAAACGGTCGACCGGCATTACGCAGGCGGTCGACCGGTCGGCAGTTATTATTTTTTTTTATATACTTCACGTATATATTTTTGCCACCAACCCTCTTTACTTTCTACTCTCCACTGAAAATTTTCCCATTTCCAAACCCTAGTTCATATTCTCAAGCTTCACAAACTCTCAAATTCTCTTCAATGGCTCCTCCTCAGAAAAAATCAAAGAAAAGAGCAACATCAGAAACTTCTTCTCTTACTCTCTCTGCTAGAAAATGGTTAGAATCTCCGGTTGCAGTAACTAGATGGAATCAAATGACAAATTACAAATTCCATCCAGGCTCATTCATCAAATTCGACGATTTCACTGCATACGGTATTCAAAGATTAGCAAATAGATCTCGTATCTCTCCTCTTATTGATTTTTCTGTAAATAGCGTACAAATTAATCATTTGATGATTAAGCTATTTTATGCGAATATGAATTTAGAGGAATATACTCCGGAAAATCCAAATGGAGTTATTTGGTCAGTAGTATGTGGCAAACGAATCTATCTCACTTATGATAGAATTGCTTCTATTTTGGGAATACCGAATAGGGGTGAAGAGTTTTCATCCACATTTTGTGAAGTTTTTACCCGGAATAGTACGAGTCATAAATTTATAGAAGATGATAGTAACGGCACCAAATCGATTGGGCTACGACCGACTGCAAGGTTGTTACACCATGTCCTAATGCACTCTCTATTTCCTCGATTAGGAAACTATGATGCCGTTTACAAAGAGAATTTCAAGGCTCTTTATGCTATCTACGATGATATCGAAATAAATTGGGTTCACATGATTTTCGATGAAATTCTTAAGGTAAATAACTCTACTCGTCCACATTTCTTCTATAACGAGTATATTATGCGTATGTTGCTTGCATGTGGAGTCACACCCCCGGATTCAGCATATTCTACACCAAAGTGTATTGACTCCACTACTATCAAACGGATGAAGCTTCCTCCTCCATATGTTCATATTATGCCATTCGAACAATGGCAACAACGCGATACTCAAGAACAACAAGCTCCACCATCTCGTCGTCGTTCTGAAGATGTTAGATTATTGAAATCTAAATCATCTACAAGAGAATCTCTTGAAACCATCGCTCGGAATCAATTTTTACTTGAATCAAGACTAAAACGAATGGATTCGAAAATTGATAGACGATTCAATAAGGTAAAGTCATTCTTCGGCTCTATATGGGATGCTATATCATGTAGCACATCCATCTCGACCCAACATCAAGACCCCGGAAAACGTCCGGCTCCTCCAACTTTTACTTGGTCGACATCCGAGGAATCCGGTGGTACAAGCGGACAAGGTCGTGGGGACAATGACGATGATGATGACGATGACGATGACGACGATGATAATGATGATGATGATGATGATGAGGAAGAGATTCAGTCGGAATGAAGTTAGTTTGTTTTTCTTTTCATTTCTTTAAAAACATATATGGCACTTGTACTAAATAGTGTCCATCTTTTTATTTTTATTCGTACTAGACTATGACTTGCATTGTACTTCATCAAAACATCCTGTGTTTGAATATATGCATTGTTCTCTTTGGTTTATATTTTCTATTGTTTACTCCTTTTTGTCGATGACAAAGGGGGAGAAAGGTGCTAATAATTGTTTGCAGGATGAAAGAAGCTAATAATTGTCTGCAGGAAATCACATATTCAGGGGGAGATCCTATACTTGAGTTTTTATATTGTCATCAATCAAAAAGGGGGAGAATGTTGAGTCACAGCTTCTATGAAGATTTTGATTGCTGACAACAATATTAAAGCGATCGACAAATCAAGACGTACATATGGTATTCTAGATTATAGGTTGATTATTTGATGTTATAATAGTAATAAAATTGTCAAAATCTATCCTCAAATAATCATGCACAAAAAATAATATATATATATATACATTTATATAGGTTGTGCACTTTATTGTGCAACTTAACAGAGACCGGTCGACCGGTCCAAAAATGAACGGTCGACCGTTCCTGTTGAATGTGCACAATAAACGTGCACACATGTACATAACGACTATATTTTTAAAAAACCTGTCTACCGGTTAGTTTTTGACCTGTCGACCGTTTTTAAACAGAGAGCAACTTTTTCCAAAAGACACATCTTTCTTCAATAGTTGCGTCTCTTCTTCTTCATCAATGATCATAACTTTTGACTGCAACTTTTCACCAAAGGTTATAACTATTTTCTCTCTATAAATACACATCAATATCATTGATTAAGATAATAAGTTTTATCAAGATTATATATGCTCTCTATCTATTCTTTGAATTCACTTGCATTCAAAAAGCTCTAAACTACTTTCATTCCTTATTGAATCATTGACACTATCTCATATATTTTGATTCAATAAGCAATATAAATTCCATAATCTTCACAAACATCATTCACAATTTGAGGATAAGATTATAGGAAGAGTGTACTACAAGTGACAAATCCGTGTTTACAAGAGCACAAGTTGTCAACAACAATTGTAATTGTTTTTTGTTGAAGTCCTCAGTATTGTAAGAGGCAAGTGTTGAAGCCCTCAGTGTTGTAGAGGCGTGAAATCCCGTTCGGCTGTTCGGGTAATTGTAAACCTGTTCCTCCGGGTAAAGCGAGGTTGTAATTAGTTAAAATCCAGATAGTAGTCTGGGACTGGACGTAGGACGGTGCTCCGAACCAGTATAAAAATCTCTGGTGTGATTTTTCTATTTTTTTATTTACAATGCTATTATCATCTATTTCTGCATTTGTATTGTAATCCATATTATACGATACGTGTATACTATATTAGCACATATAATTGTATACACACCGCACTTTCAGTTTTGACCTGCGGGTCGAGTTTGCCGATGAGATGATGTAAATTTTTTACTGCTTTGAGTGTGAAATTTACTAGCGGTTAGTAAACTTATTAGTGCGAACATGTGGTATGGGACAACGTTAACACTGTTCGGATTCCTATCCGAAAGTTTGTGACACATTTGTCTAAGAGACATATTTGCTAGTACTGGACCTTCAATTCGTTTGTCCTTCGGGATGTTTGTCTAAGAGACATTTGTCATGATGAGGTATTTGTCCTTTGAGATGTTGTCCTTCGGGATGTTTGTCTAAGAGACGTATTTATTTGTCCTTCGGGATGTTTGTCCAAGAGACGTGGCGCCTTATTTTGGGAGAACAGTACTTGGTGGGATTCGGCCATAAGCATGTGCTATATCTTTGAGATGATTTCATTGATGTTTGTAATTTCCCCAGTGTATCGCCCTTTTCTGGAATTGGTCCTTTGACCCATTCGGTATATATTTGTGGCAATTATCTTTAGGGAATTTGAACTCTTGGAAGTTCTATTATTGAGATTTGAATTGCCTACACTGGCGTTATATGAGATTTTCCTTTTGGCGTTTACTTGATATTTTGTTCTCCTCTTTGGAGATATATTTGCCTTATGGCGTGTTTGAGACGAGATCTCTTTATGCATGTCTTGGGTTTGCTAAGATGGCGGCTTTAGATTTTCCCCTAAATCATATTTGATGTTTTATGAATGCCGATGATATGAGGCTCGCTACTTTTAGCATTTGAGTTATTTTAATCTCTTTTGAGAATATATGTTTGTGTAGTGATACTATATTATCACTTGATGTAATCATACACTTTAGTTGTCCCTTCTCCCTTGACAATATTATTACATTATTCTTATGCTCTTATTATCGCTTATTCTTGTTAACTGGTTAATTTAGCTAGACTGACCCATGTATTTTATACTCGGATTTGACCGAGGTGTTTCAGGTTGGGTACATTTGGACTTAGCCTATTTTGCATCCGCAGTGGACTCTATTCTGCTAGCTCTTTTTGTTATAGCTTTTTGTGTAGTCCTTTTTGGTTTGCTGCTCTGATATGTATATTCTTTTGACTCGCTTGTATATTATGGTTGATATAACACTTGAAATGTATCATTTTGTATACTCTGTGATGTATCTATATATATATATATATGCGATGATCTACTGTTCTGTAATTTGTTTTACATTCAAGTTGTTGTATTTAATTCTGATAGATTCTATAACCACCTATGGTTTTGTATTAAGTATTTATTGGATATGTCGATCCACTTGAGAAAAAAGAAAAAATATGGCATTGTCAACGCATTGAAAAAAGAAAAAAGAAAAAAACTATGTTAAAGATAAATTGGTTTTCATTTCAAATCTTGAATTTAAAATGAAATTTAAAGGTAAACTTGAAAATCAATGTTTACAAATGTATGTGTGAATGATAATTTAACCATAGATAAGGAAAGGTTTTATCTTAAAGTTAAATTATAATTTAATGATTTGTAATTCATTTAATTATTATGGTAATTTATTTAAAAAAGTAATTAATTTATGAAAGTAATTAGAGATACATAAATTATTTAATGAGGTTAATTACTTAATGTAATTAAAAAGGATAATTACGGATGACTAATTAATTGGTCGTAATTAATCAATATTAAGTAAGCAGGATTAAAAGTGATTGAGATAATTAATTAATTTAATTAGAAATGGTATGACAAAGTAGTTTTGTTTATGAATGATTGAATGATATTATATGCCTTAGATCAGTTGATATCTCTGATATGTGATTTGTGATGCTATGTGATATGACAGGTTTAATTAAACTGTGATGATATGGATTTCTATTGATGATGAATTACTGTGTAAAAGTGACACCCTGTATTTAATGTTTGAATTGCATTTCACTTGAATAACTTGGGCTTAGATGACTTGATATATAGAGAGACTAAGGACGGGTATCAGTAATACCCGACACCACTTCGATTTGTAATCTATATGATTTCATTGGATTTGATGAGTGAAGTCAATAGATTGAAATGGAATAATATGGACATTTGAAACTAAGTAAGAATACTTAGAATTAGATTTGTGAATATAAGTGTTGACTATAACAAGTAATAAACTCGTGGTGAGGTACGTGTTACCCGGTTTTTCTTTTATGGTTTGAACTTAGTATTTTCATGTTATATGGGTTTACTCACGCTGGTTTCCAGCCTGACCCGGGTGTTACTTTGATGTAATGCTCGGGTCAGACCAAGTATTACAGATTTTGCAGGTAATGACGTTCTGGAGCTCAGGAGGCGAGCTGAATGGCAAGAATGAATGGAGTGTCTCCGTTGTATTATATTGTTGTATATCTGAGACATGATGATTGTGTATATCCAGTGTCTGTATATATGTGCAACTCTGATGTATTATGAATTTATTTGGCAGATACAGAATTCTTTTGTAAACTGTTATTATTTGATATTATATTTTCATCCGCTGCGAATGTGAGAATCTTTGGGGTGTTTCTTCTTCTTCTATCTCTTTCTTCTTCTTCTTAACTATTTGGAATTTTCGGGATCGAAAATCCAGGTCATTACAGTTGGTATCAGAGCCAGGTTAAGCAAGAACCTTAGCTCTGGTAGGATTACTCATTAAGAATAGGGTAAATGGTACCCTAGAATGAGTTGAGTGTGTGTGTGTGTATATGAGAGCGTACTTGTTATTTTCTTATATAAAGATTTTAAATGATTTTATATAAGAATATATTTTGATATATAAAGCAATATTTCTTTCTAATGAATATTAAGGTAATTGGTTCTTAGATTATTGGAATTAAATTAAGAGGTAACAGAAATACAACCAAATTGAAATTATATAAAGATAAGTTTGAAAGGGATTCAAACTGAAATTAAAATCTTGAATTTGGAAAAGAGTTTTCAAAATAGGATAATAATGAATTGGTTTCCTTGATTGTTGTGTTTGATAATAAAATGTGTATAATGAATAAGCAAAATGAAATGTTTTAGGAAAGTAAAACTTCTAGGCAAGTATGACTTTTAAAATGGAACTGAAGATGATTCAAATTATGGAATTTTAAACCCTAAGTCTAAAAACATTTAGATTGTTTCAAAATGTTAAGATAAATTTGTTTTGAATTGAAGGTGGTTTAAATTTTAAGGATAACTTAGTGGGTAAAGGAAATAATATGTACATATGAGGAATATACATAACATCAAAAATAGTTTGAATAAATTCTAAATGTTGAGTTTTAAGTTTAGAATGAGATGTGGTACCCAAGGTAATAAGTTTTTGAATTTATAAGATTATTAATGTGAAGTTTAAAATTTGAAATGGGAAAGTTAAATAAGTTAACAAGCAGCCTAAATTGGAAATTTCAAGATGAAATTGGGATTTAACTTGGAAAGTTGTATAATTTGAATTGGGAGTTTGTGTGATTTCAAAATGGGTTTGAGATCTAGAAATTTAAAATTGATGGCTGTTTAAGATAAATTGGATGATATCATCCTATTGATATTAATAATCCTTAAATTGTGAATTGGATTAGTTTAAATAAATGAAGAAATGGGGTGTGGTAATATATCCATTATTAAGATAAAATGGAATCATTTTGGACTTAATATTTGAATGTTTAAGATAAGACTTCAAAAATTTGATAATAACTGGAATTTCAAAGATTTAGTTGTTTAAAAAGGATTTGAATTATTACTTGCACTTTAAAATAGGTTAAAAAAATGGAATTTGGATTTAGAATTAAATGGTTTAAAATATAAGTTGATTTGGTTTAAAGGATTGAAACAACATTTAAAAATTTAATTTGAATTTGTATAATTCAGGATGGTTTAAATTTGAAATTTATTTGAATCAATTGGAATTATTATTGAAGATGGATAAGTCTAAAAATTCAAATGGAATTTGATTTGATTGTGGATACAAATTGAGGTTAATTCAACTTGAATTGGGGTTAAATCAATTTCAATGGAAATTTAAGTTATTTAAATTGGAGTTGAGTCAATTTAAATGGGAGTGGAAATATAAATTGAATTAATTGGAAATGGAGATTGGGAGTTGAACAGTTTGGCTCTGAAATATTTTTCCAAATAAAATATTTTTAAATAAACTATTTTTAATCTATTTTCCTATCTATTTACTATATATAACCTTTCTTTTTAAACCCCAAACTATTTTATACTTATTCTAATTATTTTGAAACTATTTAACAATTTTTCGACTGTTTTATAAACCAATTACTATTTTTCAACTATTTTACAAATTAATTACTATTTTAAAACTATTTTGCAATTATCTAAAAAATTGAAACTATTTAACTATTTTCCAACTATTTTACAATAGTTAACTATTTACAGCTATTTTGCAAACTAATAATTATTTTGCAACTACTTATTTATTTATTTTAAAATTTTCAAGCTATTTTCTAAATATAATCTGGTCGGAGTTCAAACTGTTATTGATTAAATACCCAATTGAGATAAGAATTAAAGTGATAATCCAAACGGGGATTAAGGAAAATGTGAACAAGTGAATAAAATCAAAGTGAGGATTAATAGAAAGGAAATTAATTTGGCTAATAATCAATGAAGTTAAATACGTAGGATGTACGTATATTATTCTATTCGCATAGGGATTTGATCTAGATTCGAGCACAGAATTTCGAGATAGTTTATCGATCCGAGTTGGGATTTTTCATTCGATTTTCGACGGCGAACCTGGATATGGATTGTTGACTGGTTCTGAATATTCTCTATCATAGCTAGGCTATGCAAGGAGAATGACGGTTTCTGATCAAAAAACCAGATCTGAGTCCGCACTAGAAAGTCGAGTGGACGATACTAGTTCGGAAGTATAATTGTGTGATCGAGTGAGCGATCAGATTGGTATAGCGTACAAATGATATGTGTACATCGTACGGATTTGAATGAAATTGATATTGGGAATTTGTGAATAAGAAATGTGAAATGATTTCTTTTTAAATGAAAGTATTTTTTGTGAAATATACAATGGATAAAAGTGAAAATTGGATATTTTAATGATGATAAGTAAGATGGAAACAACTTTATAAAAAATAGAGTAATCAAATTTGAATATTTGATTTTGAGTAAAAAAAGTTATATATCTTTGTTATATAAGATAAATTTCCCTTGTTGAATCTATTGCCGGAAGAAAAGGATTTTGAAGGTTTTGAAGTATAAAAGGGGTTTTATACAAGTTTGAAATGATCCAAAGTTAAAAAAAATTATATATATCTCTATATATATGTATATATAAAGGATCTTATGAGGATTTTGGAAAAAGGTTCTGGGAACCTTTGGATTTGGAAAGGCTTTTGATTTTTGGGTAAAATCAATATTTGAATTTGGAAAGCCTAGTATGAGAATTATCGATTTTGGGATAATTGTTTTTGAGAAAAGAAGATTTATATGATATTCATACTAGGTGTATGATTGGGAAGATACTATATGTGTA
Source organism: Allium cepa (assembly GCA_030765085.1). NCBI lineage: Eukaryota > Viridiplantae > Streptophyta > Magnoliopsida > Asparagales > Amaryllidaceae > Allium > Allium cepa. Next base: position 565,095,031 of record CM060938.1, read on the forward strand.
TAGTACAAAGTGTTTTGATAATGGCTCTGGAGAAAAAGGCGCTCCCTTGAAATGAACTTCTCAGGAGTACCATAGGGTGGTACTGCCTTGAACCCTAAGGGGGGTTCTAAAGTTGAACCAGTGAGGAGTCTGGACAAAACTAATTCCTAAGGATTATGAGTAGTGTGTAGCGAAAATCGAGGGCGTTGATGCCTACAGAGGCATTTGGGTTATGCTGTGACGATAGTGTAACTCGATGTTATTGCGATCTACTGCAAACCATAGTGGAAGTCGTGTGTGCTGCTGAGAGCCAACAGTCTATGTTTGATTTTATATTGGTAGACTGCGACCCATGGTAGCATAGCGAAAGTCGTGTGTGCCGCTGAGAGCCAACAGTTTGCGTTTGATTTTACATTGGTAGACTGCGACCTATGTGGGAGTGGAGAAGTTTCATTTTTGACAGTGAAAATCGAGGGCGCTGATGCCTATAGTTTCAAGGACTTTTGCGGTGATGGCAACGTAATCCTGGAATGTAATTGTGATCTGTTGTGGGTACCATGGCGTAATCGAGGAGCGCGGAGTGCCTACAATTATATAGACTTTTGCTGCGATGGCAACATAACCCAGGATGTAACTACGACCATGGATGGGGGTGATGATTTCCAAAGAATTCTCACTAAAGATATTTCCTCTATTTTCAAAAACTATTTTTCATATTTTCAATAAAATTATTTTTCAAAATATTTTCATTGGACGTTGGAAACGGGTCTGCCAAGCACTTATATATTTTCAATCGTACGCCTGATCAACGTATGGCCGAATTTCTGTGAGAACAAGGATGGACTTGTCGGAACATCGAGTTATAAAAGTATTTTTATAAAAACTATTTTAGTAATATTATATAGATTTGTAAAGTAATTTAAAAATAATCAAAGAATATTTATCTGATTTTAAGCATTTTAATAATTCTGGCTTCGTTCCTTTTCGAGGACGAAAAGATTTAAAAGGGGGAGGAATGTGACGACCCGGGATTTTGGCAATATTATTTTAATTAGCATTTAATCTAATTAAATAAAATACAAACTTTTCATTCTAAAAACAAGTATGACTTTTTGCTATTTGCCATTTATATATATGTGTGTGTGTGTTGTGAAGGAAGCTTTGATTTGAAAATTTAAAATAAAACCTTTCAAAAATACTTAAAGTAAGATCTATCTTATTCACATTGAATTAAATTAAAAACTCTACTTTATTAACATTTAATCTAAATATATATATGGATGTAATCTAAATAATAATGCTTGAAATAAAATAAATCTTATCAGATTAAATATAAATATAAAAAAATATGAATATAAATAAAGTGTTTGATAGTTAAGCTTAAATTAGAAATAAAAATAAAAACAAAGATTTATGTTAGAAATAAAAGTAAATGTTTATGTTAGAAATAAGTATTTAAATGTTTATTGTGTGTAAGCAACCTAAGATAAACATATAAAAATAACTATAATAATTTTTATATTAAGCACAGAGGTACAAAACAAACCAGACAAGTAGGTGTGTGAATTTTGTGTAAGCAAGGCAAGAGAAAAAAAAAGAAACAAAATATCTACATACAAAATCAAATAGGACAGGGCTGTAAACATAGAAGGAAACATATGCATTAAATGATATCAATTCAAGCACAAAAACAAAGTCATTTCGCAACCTGTAAAAATCATTTCAGTTCTAAAAAAGAAAAAAATCTTGCCTGGTCAATGAAACAAACCTCTGATCAAAGAAATAAGCTTATACCAGCTAAAGCCTATCCCTGTACACTTTTTTTCTATATATATCTCCTCTAGTTCCATTTTCGTTCATCAAAATTTAGCATTCCAGGAAATAAGTAGGCATGTTGTCTTACAACTAAAGCTTAATTAACAACTCAACTAAGCAAGAAGATTTAGGAAGAGGATCAAGCTAGCAGTTTTTTCAAAACAGAAAGTGTTCCCTGTTCAAACTTTGAACAGGTGAGTAACATCTTCTTCTAAAAACTTAAGTATAAAATCTGGTTGCATGTAATTTGTGAGATGAAGTATGAATTGTGTGTAAATATTTATGAAATACATGTGTATGTATGAATGTATAGATGGGTGCTTTGCTGTTGTATCCATTTGTTGTCTGTTCTTAGTTTAGAAGCTAAAATTATGATCCAAATTCATTTCCTCTTAATCTAATCACTATTAGGACTTAAGTTATAAACAAAAGTTGTTTGTATCATCCTAGATTATAGCTTAAATTTTTATGCAAGTTAAAATAAATTGAAAATCCCTCTGGAAACCAAAGAACAGTGGAAATATAAGTCATTGCTAAAAATTCAAGCATCTTAATTTAATGATTCAGGTATATGATCCGAATCCCTAAACTAAATCGCGATTTTTGAAAATGGAATCATAATTTTTAGAAGAGGATCGAACGAGCAGTTTGTGTTGAACTGAAATTGTTGTTTTGGGTGGTTTCTGATGATCGAGATGATCTGGGAGGTCGCAACCATCAGTGGAGGAAGTGGGATGATCAGAGAGTTTGGGAAAAATATCAGGACGGCGATCAAGGCAAGGTAGTGACGGTGGTTGATCGATGAAGTCAGTTGACCTAGTTTTGGTATGGTCGGGTTTTTTTGGGTTGCGTGGGCTCCTCTGTTGCATCGAGTTCATCAGAACTCTGGGAATTTAAAGCTTGGACGTCGGCAAAGTGGTGGCTGGAACTTCTAACTTTCTGGTGGCCGGAGAAGTGAGTACGAGGAAATTTCAGGTTGGTGTGGTGTTTCCAGTTATCTGTTCCAGGCTTTGGTTTTGAACTCAAATTAAATTTTGAGTTTGAGATGGAGATCTGATGATCAAGTTAGAGTTTAGGAATGATGGTCGATGCGAGAAGATGGTCGCTGATGATCGGAGGCAAACCAAGCCACCGTGCATGCGCACAGTGTATTGTTTTCTGGTGAAGCTTGATGGGTTGTAGGGGATTGGAATACTCGAGTTCGTCTCGAGTGATTCGAGTATTTTACTCGAAGATTTTTAGCTGTGACTCGAAGCATTTTTAGGGTAGCTCGGGTAAAATGATGTTACGGGTTTTTAAAGAAACCTGTTCTGTTTTTTTTTTAAAATTTAAAACTGAAAATTTAATTATAAAGCAAGGATTTAAAATAAGTTTAAATCTAAGTTTAAATATGGGTTCATGTAAAATTTGAATCTTAGTTTGGAATTAAATAAAAATTTTAAATTCAAATTTGTTTAAATAACCTTAAAGTGTTTAAGTAATTGGAAATGTATTTAAAATAATTTGAATTTAAATGGAATTTTAAAATGTAAGGAAGGATTTAAACAAAGTTTAAATCAGAATTTTTAATCTGGATTCAAATCTAAATTTGAATCCTAGGCTTTGAAATAAAATAAAGTTATATAAATTTGAATGTTTTTAGTAAGTCTAAATGTTAAGGTATATTTTAAATGTTTTGAATTTAAAAAGGAATTTGGTTTGAACCCTTCTAAACTCTTTTACAAGATAAGTATTATTTTTAACATGTGAATTTAAAGGTTTTTAAATTGGTTTCAAATTATGTGAAACATAAATTGGTTTTCATTTCAAATCTTGAATTTAAAATGAAATTTAAAGGTAAACTTGAAAATTAATGTTTACAAATGTATGTGTGAATGATAATTTGACCATAGATAAGGAAAGGTTTTATCTTAAAGTTAAATTATAATTTAATGATTTGTAATTCATTTAATTATTAAGATAATTTATTTAAAAAAAAGTAATTAATTTATGAAAGTAATTAGAGAAACATAAATTAATTAATGAGGTTAATTACGTAATGTAATTAAAAAGGATAATTAAGGGATGATTAATTAATGTTTTTTGTAATTAATCAATATTAAGTAAGCAGGATTAAAAGTGATTGAGATAATTAATTTATTTAATTAGAAATGGCATGACAAAGTAGTTTTGCTTATGAATGATTGATATTATATGCCTTAGATCAGCTGATATATCTGATACGTGATTTGTGATGCTATGTGATATGATAGGTCTAATTAAACTATGATAATGCGGATATCTATTGATGATGAATTACTGTGTAAATGCGACACCCTGTATTTAACGTTTGAATTGTATTTCACTTGAATAACTTGGGCTTAGATGACTTGAGATATAGAGAGACCGAGCTCGGGTATCAGTAATACCCGACACCACTTCGAATTGTAATCTACATGATTTTCTTTGGATTTGATGAGTGAAGCCAATAGATTGAAATGGAATAATATGGACTTTTGAAACTAAGTAAGAATACTTAGAATTTGGTTTGTGAATATAAGTGTTGACTATAACAAGTAATAAACTCGTGGTGAGGTACGAGTTACTCGGTTTTTCTTTTATGGTTTGAACTTAGTATTTTCATGTTATATGGGTTTGCTCACGCTAGTTTCCAGCCTGACCCGGGTGTTACTTTGATGTAATGCTCGGGTCAGACCGAGTATTACAGATTTTTCAGGTAAGGACGTTCTGGAGCTCAGGAGGCGAGCTGAATGGCAAGAACGCATGGAGTGTTTCCGCTGTATTATATTGTTGTATATCTGAGACATGATGATTGTGTATATCCAGTGTCTGTATATATGTGCAACTCTGATGTATTATAAATGTATTTGAAAGATACAGAATTCTTTTGTAAACTGTTATTATTTGATATTATATATGCATCCGCTGAGAATGTGAGAATCTTTATGGTGTTTCTTATTCTTCTTCTTCTATCTCTTTCTTATTTTTCCTAACTATCTGGAATTTTCGAAATCGAAAATTCCGGGTCGTTACACTTTAGCTCAGGAGTATAACACGTTAGGTAACTCATTAGAGATAGGGTGAAGTATACCCTAGAATGAGTACATCCTTAAGATATTCGTTTGAATGCCTCAGTAAATTCTCTTGCTATCCACTGATGGTAAGTATGAGTGCAAGAAGAGGACGAGGTAGGGGACAAGGAAGTACCACTTCAAATGGTCGATGCCCTGCAACAATAAGGAACAGTCTTTCTCTATCAATCTCTTTTGATCATTCTTCAATTTCAAATTCTTTTATTGCTTCGTAGCAGCTCAAGGGAGAAGTTTCGGAGTGGTGGGGAACTGTGAGTTGTTATAAATAAGTTTCTATTTCGTATTCTCTTCGGCGGTTTCTTATCAGCTTTTCGTTTTTAACTTTAACAAAATTGAAATTTTATTGGAATAAATTGGTGAACTAAATATGAAGTTAAATATGAAGATTTGTATCGATAAAATGATTTCAATTAAAACCAAATTTGGAATTCTGTTGCAGTTTCTTATGTGGATCGAAGTCCGAAGAGGGACAAACTGGTGTATATTTTGGGATATTTTAACCTAAGTTTTGTATCCATATATCTGTCTCTTCTGTGGGGTCCAGATATATTCTACGAATGGTTAGTTATCCTTTCGAACTAACCAATGCCCTGCATACTTCATAGATCTGGATGTGTCTTGTGAAGTGCTAAATAGATACGTTCTTGAATCTATTTTGATATTCTAATTTGGTAAGCCAAATGCAGAATAGATATTCAGCTTGATCTAGTAATTCATCTTTCTATCTTTCTATATTCTTTGTTGTCTCCCTAGCAATTTCGGGGACGAAATTTTCTTAAGGGGGAATGTATAACGATCCCGATTTTTGAGTCAAATTTAATTGGTAATTAATTTAAATTTTAGAATTTAATTGTGAATTAAATGAGGATTAATTTGGACTTGAAATATAAAAATAAAATTGAATTGAATTTTAAGCTGGAAATTCTAAAAAAAAAAAAATATATACTGTGAATAGAATTTTTGGGTGTATTTGAATTCTCCAAATTAAATAAGATATATGTTCATTTAATTATATAAATGAATTATAATTAGAAATTTTATTTTTGAAATTTAATAAATATATTGACAATGAATATTGTTGATTCGAAAATACTAAAATGAATATCTTGAAAATAATTGGTAAATTAATTTGAGTTTCTCCAAAAACAAATAAAATCTTGTTTTCTAATTCTAGAAAATATGCATTTTGATTTGAAAGTTATATTTTTAGTTGAATATGATAAATTTTTAAATGTTATTTAAAGGTATAATAGTTTTAATTTAATAAAAAAATGGATTTGATAAAAAGGTAATATTCTTTTCAAATCTTATATATGGCATAGATTTAGTTTATATATATGTATACACCATAAAAATATAAACATAGATTTTATAAAGGGTTCATTTCTTTTGCTTTCTTTTAAAATAAACATAGTTGTACATATAAAAGTATATTTTTATAAAATCAAAATATATACATGTATAAAACATAAATACTTAAATTAAAAGGTTTGAACATAATTTTTAAATTAAATGAAGATGAGGATTTAAACATAATTTAATCTAAAGTGACATTTGTAAATTGATAATGTCATGCTTTTACAAGTGTTAACATAAAAACAACAAGTGGCATTTAATTCTCTTAAATTTTATTAATATGTGTTAAAAGAAAAGAAAAATCCAAGCTTCTCAATAATATTCTCAGTTCATATTTCTCCAAATCATCTCAACTTAAAGCAAAAATTCAACTTAGAAAACAAGTCAAGTTCTTAGATTCAAAGCAACAAGATCAAAGTAAAATCAAAGATCTGAAAGCAAGCTTCAGATTTACGTTCAAAGCTAAAACAATTGAAGAAAATCAGAGAAATAGATCAGAAATTAAAAGCCTTGAACCAGAAAATCAAATCTGGAAGCAATTAAAAGATCAAACAATAGTTTTCAGAGACTTTTCAATAGCCTGGAAATCAAAGTTTGGATTCAAACTGAAAACTAGAAAAGCATCAAAGTAAGGATCATTTTCCAGATCTTCATAAAGAAAATATATGTATTCAATTCGAGATCAACATCAAGCTTTCAAGCTTCAAAATTGTTTCAAGTCCCTGACCCAAAGTATAAGGTTTGTAACTGTTCTCAGTTTCTTTTGGAATCCAGGTGAGCAGACCTTTCAATCTTTGATTTATTCCTATGTTGATGCCTGTGAGATCTGATTTTTTTTGGAATATGGTTTGAATTCATATTCAAAGTTAAGTTAAAATTTATTTGCATGTGTATAAATCACTGAGTATATTCATGATTTGGCTGTGCATTGTCTAAAGAACAGATATATGCATCTCTATTCTAGTTTACAGGCTACAAGCCTGTCAAAAATTTCAAGTCCTCCTTCTCTGATCCATATTAGATCTTAGGATTCAAACAAAAAAAAATTGTTTAAATAAATTTTAAAAATTAATTCAAGCAAAATGAATTAAAGTCTTTGCTGGAAATTTAAATTTCCAGTAAAAAAAGGATTTTTGTTCTCTGTTCTTCCTAAACATTGAGGTGAGCAAACCTCTTGACCTTGTTGTTACAGTACTGTTTGAAGTTGTATTTGAAGCTATGATGGGAATATGCTAGTATGGATGTGTGAATATGACTACATGTTGAAATATATGTGTGCATGCTTATTAAAAAAATCACCTCTGTCCTTACTTTACAGGTTTAAGGCCTATTCAAAATTCAAATGCACTTCTTCCAAAAAAAATTAGGCTTAGTTGTTTAAACAAAGAATGTTCAAGTTAGCCATATTTAAAATTTTAAATTAGTTTCAAGTTAAAATGTTCAGTAACTATTTTGAAATTATGAAATAACATGATAATCTAAATAAAGTCAAAAATCAAAGATTTCTATTTTATGTTTTAACTTTACAAATAGATCTGTATTTCAAAATGATGAATTTTGATAACCAATTCGTGATTTTTAAGTCTGTATACAATGAGATATTTCAAAATGAATGGAAAGTATATTTGTGGTTTGCCGTTGATCGGCGATGAATAGGATGTCGCGATTGATAGTGAAAGAGGCTGGTGGATAGGTAATTATCAAAAAAATGTTCGTTTGAATTTTAGTTCACCATGGGGGTCAGGTACTGTCGATTTAGGGTTTGTGTAGCAGTTGGGTTAGTCAAGGCTTTCGAATCAAATTCTTTGTTGTGGGTGATCTGGAATCGATCGCACCTGGGGGAAAAGTGGTGGGGCGTCGTGACGAAGCAACGGACAAGGTGGCGACGTTTCAGATGGCCAGTGTTGGTGTGGCGAGGCAGTTTCAAGTGACTAGGTTGGTTTCAGGTTGTTGATTGGGAGTTCGATTTTGATCTACGACAAATCCGAAGTTTCTAGAGGGTCGAGCTGGTCGACGATGACGACGATGACATGTTGGAGGTCGACAACTTGATCGGAGGTGACCAGAAGGGGTGTACACGTGTATGTGCATGTTTTTGTTCTGGGTTGATCAAGTTAGGGAAGAAGAAGATTAACTCGAAGCGTGCTTCGGGAAGTAAGGTACTGGCTCGAGTTTGGGCTCGGGTGTTTACAAGAGCAAAGAAAAGAAAAAAAAAGTTTAAGGTTTTAAGGAAAAAAAAGGAAAGTACAAAAGAAGAGGTTTGGGTTTGACTCAGGGGAAGGCTCGAAGTTAATAGGCCTGTGTCCCGGGTAATGCTCGGGGATGGCTCAGGTTTGCTGAGGTTATACAAAAATCAGTTCTAAAATTGAAAGGAAATCAAGTTTTAAAAATAAATCTGGTTTAAACCAATTTTCGTTTTATATTAAATGTTATTTAGTTTTTTTAAAAAAATTAGGTAAAGAAGGTTTTTTAATAAATTGTTTAAAATTTACCAAGTTTTAAAATGATTTAAAATAAATATAATCTTTATTTTGAAAAGTTTATTTTAACTTAATAATAATAAAAGTTTAGTTAATTAATATAAAGGATGTCTTAAAATTGTTAATTAACTTTTAAAGGTTAAGTTAAATTTATTTATTAAAGGAAATTAGTTACTTGAAGTTAATTACTTAATAGTAATTAAGATAAAATTTAGTTAATAATTCAAGTTTAATTAATCAAGTAATTAATGAATGATTAATTAAAAATAATTACTTAGTAAAGTAATTAAGAATGGATAATTAATGATTAAAGATTGATTAATCAAGTACTTAAAGGTTAACTAATTTAAAGAATAATTAATTAAGGTGATTAATTAATTAAGTTAATTTATTTGAGAATAATTAATTAATTAAAGGTTAATTAATTGATGAAAATAATTAAGGGATGATTATTGATTAAGGATTAATTAATTAATTAATTACTGTAATTAGTTAAGGATAATTAATCAAAGGATTAATTATTAATTAAAGGTTAATTAATGATTAATTAAAGGATAATTAATTAACTGTTTTGTAATTAATTAATATTAATTAACCAGGATTTGTAGTTTATTCATAAGTAATTAATCTAATTTAAATTAATCAGATAATCAATTAATCTTCCTTATGGATGACTGTATTCTATTGAATGCTGTGAATTGTTTGATATTTCTACTATGTGACGCTGTGTGATTTAAATTATTTTAATTCAAGCTGTGATGAGTGTAATTTATTTATCCATAATGCATTTATGTTATCTATCTGTGATTCTATGTATATAGATAAGCGTTATAGGATTATACCGCTTATTGATATTGCTGTGATTGAATCTGTAATGATTGATGATGTTGCACTATTGTGTAAAACCCCGGGACTACACCATACACACACAAATATGGATTGCACAAGGAAATTAGTTAAGTCGTAGATTTTTGAAATGGTTTTAAGATTGAATTCTGAATCCAAATGATTTTGGAAAGGAATTGGGTTAAATATGAAAATATTTTGAAAAGAAGTTATAAAAAGATACAAGTTATTTTGAATAACTTGATTAAGTTTTGAAATTTAAATAATTTGATTTGAATTTGAATTCAAATTTTGAAATTGAATTCTACGTTGAGAATTTTGGTTTAAAAAGGTTATACAAGTTTGTACGAGTTTTAAACCATTTTAAAAGTATTGTTTTGGGAATTTGAATTTAACCCAAGTTTAAAGGGCTTTAACTCGTGCAAATGTAAACGGATTTTTCTGAAACGAAAACTATTTGTTTTCAAAAAATAATATCTTTCATATAAAGAAAGGATTTCCAATTTGTATTGAAAGATTTCAAGTTTGAAATAGGATTGAAATTGAAAGCTATGAATAAATCCTTGTGAAAAATGGTTGAACTTTATTTGAAATTAAAGTAGATTTTGAATTGTTTGAAAGTTATGAATGAATCTTTGGAAATGGTTTTGAAAGCTGTGAATTAAATCTTTGATTTAAAGATTGGATGTGTTAATCCAATTTGAAAAGGAAATGATTTTGAAGGCTATGAATTAATCTTTGTGAAAGACTGGTGAATTTTGCGAAGTAAATCTTTTTTTTTAAAGATTAAAATAGCAATTTGTTTAAACCATTTGAAAGAAAAGTTTTGGATTTTAAAGTTGTGACTTAACTGAAATCTCATATCCATATGTTTTTAAATATTGCGGTCATTATTCGGTTTAGCCGGGAGAGGACCTTGTGTCATATAACCCATTCCGAATAAGGATACGATGTTATGGATAGCATTTGAAGACCGGTGGTGAAGACCGGGTATTTTCGAAAACGATAGGGTAACCCATTTTGTCTCTGCACTGAGTCGCGCCGGTATAGAGATCTCCATATGTGATGGGGAGTCCGATCAGATTGGGAATTCTCGGATTTGCAAGGGCTTCTTTGGAAGTGCCTTCGGTTCTGTTTGAACCCGGAACAGACTTGTATGGATGTGTGTCTGACATTACACTTTGAGATGTAAAACCAGTTTCTATCAAATACATTTCTGTTTGGTGGCGGAGATTTATTCTCTTAGCTTAACACCCTACTCTGAGACGTACGAGCTCAGAGGTTATGTAGTTGATGGTTACTAGTGATACATTCCCAATTTGGTAATGTGGCATACGAAGTGCTTCTGATAATTTGTTGATCAAAGCATGATTTTGTGAAAAAAGTGTAGCTTTGTGGACGTGACTTCGTCGAGCCTCACAACCCGGTAATGGTCGAAACAGGATCGCGGCAGTAAGGTTATTTGGAGGTAGCTCCCCCTGAGGGTATGACCATTTCCTTCTGGATAAAAAGTAGTATCATGGTGTTGAGCCCAGATATTTACTTATGTTGATTTTGAAAGTGGTATCATGGTATGGAGCCCAAATACTTTACTGTGTGGTTGTTGGTGGCGAGGCCTCAGATAAAGGTCGGTAACGATCGGGGGATGGCATACTCATGTCAGTTGTTACTTTCGGGCAGGGGTAACCCGGCCTTGTGTAGCAGAGATTCGGTTAGGTTCTCGAGGACGTCCCTCCAGAGGCGTTCCATTTTGTGTGGGAAGTTCCTTTGCCTGACCATTTGTTGGAAATCCAAACAAAATAATACGAGCCCTGTACGGTTTTAGTTGTATAACTTGCCATGGAATGTGGCGGTAACCTGCTATTGAACATGGTAGCTATTGTAGGCATATAATAATGGTTGTATGCTGGCTAAGATTTATATTATACTTTCGAAAAGTTCTCTGCACTATGCACTAATAATAATATCAAAATGATTTTCGCGTATCAAGCATTTTTGATTGTCATAAGGAGAAATTTCCTCCAAGTGTGCGCTTGCATTGTGTGTGTGGCAGGAGGCCTTATGGCAGTTTCATTTTCCAAAAAAGCATTGCGGATTTTTTTAAAATCTTTTGTTGTTTGTTTTAAAGATAAAACTGTTTTTTTTTTTGCTCATACCAGTCGCATGACTGACCCGGAGTTTATTGTTCCCTTCCTAAACTCTGGGTGCCCATAATTTTCTATACAGACAGTTTAGAGTTGGGTTTTTCAGATAATCAAATAATATGTGTAGATTCGATAGCCTTCGAAGTCTTTGGTTTGGTAGCTTTCGGTCTTTAGGAATCTTCTCCAGTCTTTGGATGACTGACCTTGCTCGGTACAACGTGATGGTGATTCGAGCTTATTGGATTGGAGATTTTTGGAGTTTCGAATTGAAGACATTGTCTTTCCGCTGCTGTTGTCTATGTCATTGTCTTGCATCTATCTTGGATATATTGATAGTCATTTGTATTTGATATTCAGTTGTATCAGATATTGTATCAATGTTGTATATGATATATTCATTTATTCAATTTCTTCCGCTGTGTTGTTGTACTTAATGTGTTATAAGCTCCGGCGAACCAAATTCGGCGTTTGAATCTACGGCATTTGAATACGGGTGAAGTATTCGGTGCTGATTTTCGAAGGTCGAGTCAGGGTCGTTACATTTAAGACAAGGCTATAAATGGTCTCTCCTATTCAGCCATATTCTCTGCATTATCAGACAGTATTACACAATAATACTCTTTGTTAATGTGGGTCTCGAGGTGGGGCGTCACATACAGAATTTGGTTTTGATCAAAATTCCAACATTTTACATATTCAATTTGTAGGTTCAAACATAAAATCTTAGTTCAATAATAACAATTATTATAAACTGTACTACTTTATCTAGAGACTTTGATTTTGAGTTGACTTAAGTTGACCATGTGATACTATATAACTAAGTAGACAAATTCTCTCTTGAAAAGTGTTTTACTTTCATTGCTTCCACTCGACCGAACTATAGATGTTAGACGGACGTCATGCCACGATTTTACTTGTAACTGCCTTAAGTGGCTACAATTGGTAATCTAGACACATTGGTTTTATGGCCAGCCTCTTGACTGCCTATGCCATAACTTGCTTGGTAATCCACATTGTCGGGACATGTAGGGGTAAGAGACAAAGCTTTGTTATTGTTTAGAATGCGAGAACCCCCTATCACGATGCAATTACATGCAATTAGGCCTAGTGAATTATTACACCTCTTAAATTCAATTATTAGTATTCATTTACTTTTACATGAACTCATTTCTTGTTTCATTGATGTCATGAAATGTCATTTACTGCTTCTTTCTAATTTAATAGATTAAATACCTTTTAATGCTTGATTTCCAGTTAATAAAATTAGATATAATTTACTACTTTTTCACTGTTATAATTAAGTATAATTCATGTATTCCTTTAAATTAATAGCTACCTTTCTTGATTACTATAACTTTCTTAACTTACCTTAAATCAAATATATTAAATTGGCAATGGAATTATTATTATTATTTCTATTTATAATACTTTGATTCTACATTTAGGTATTTCTATATTTTAATGCATCGAAACTATATCTTCCCAAAAAGAAATGTTAACACCGTATTTTTTCCTAAATTACCTAAAAGAGGATTAATATCGTGTTTTGAATTACAAGGGATTAACTTTTCTTTTATTATTGAAATAGATGGTATAAAATACAGTGCACGCCCATATTTTGTGCATCTCTTTATTTTAAGAACGTTCTTTGTTATTTCAAGAAATACACCTTTATACACTTATAAAGTTGGATAATTCATAGAAATTTATATAGAAACATTCTTCATTCCAATGAATTAAAATATTAACTTAAAACCCAATCAAATTTGCAACAATCTTCAATTAACTTTTAATAACTCATAACATTCAAATGACAAATCTAGAATTACATAAAATCTTAATTATGAATTATCTCATAAATTTTAGGAACTACTTTCAACTTTACATTCCTGATTTAAGTATGTGCAACATTTAATCAAAGTTAACAACCCATAGAATATATACGCAAGGTTTCAAGTTCATGCATATATATTTAAGCCTACAATTTCAAAATTTACATTTAGGCACAAAAGAAACAAATTCACTATAAATATAATATTATATAAAAATATATAGTTTTCTACTCGGCCTAAGCTTTCAAATTTCTAGATCTGAATTCGTTATTCCTGATTGACTCACATTCTTTCTACCAAAATATGTATCAAAATTATGTACATGTTTATTAGAATTATAGATCTAAGAAGAGATTTAAATTAAATGTAGATTTAGCTTTATAATTTACCTTTTGTTTTGCCAAATCGATTCGATCCTATTCTTCTTCTCTTTTGTTTTTCGCTATTCTCCACTTAAATATATATAATAATTTATAATTTTCTATGATTCTTAGAATTTGTGGAGAAGAGAAGATAGTAGTGATCACTCTTGATTAGGAAAATACGAAAAAAAAGTAAGGGGCTAGGCTTGTACTTATAGACGCTCGAATCAATTCTATTCATTAGATTATATTATATTAAATCCAGGCCATTTGGCCTATATTTATTGCCATCCACATCATCCATTAGTCGACCGCTCTACCTCCACCAGTCGACCTGTAACAACCTTGATTTTAAGTAGTAATTAATTAAAATTAATAATAGTAATTTAATGGTTAAAATAGAGTTTGGAAAATTTTATAAGAAGTAATGTAATTGGAATGAAGTGATAGTTGGAAGAGAATTGATTTTTAAAGAGAAATGGGTATTTATTTAAATTAAATATAATTAAAATTTTAAAGTAAAATAAAATAAAAATTATATCTTTATTTGTTTTATATTTTGGGCCCGAACCCATGTTTCAGCCTGAATTTTCCTTCTCTCGATTTTTCTTCCTTCGCCAATTTTTATTTTACGTATAGTTCACCGCTTCATTTGACCTTACAAAAGAAAACTCACCAAACCCTCCTTCCTTTGATAATTAAAAATAAATCATTGTGACACCCTACCTCTGTACCCATACTATCCGAGAGTAATATAGATTAGTACTGTCAGATAATACGGAGAATGAGGCTATATGGGGTACACACGTAAATATTCCTTCGGACTAAAAATGATACGTATTAAAACATCAAAAATATATCTAATCCGTACATACATAGTATCGGCACAAAGCAATAGACACGTGTGCCTCCAGGATAAAACAATACACAAAATATAGTAACTAACAGAGTACACAGAATCAGTCGCCACGATAACATTTATATATATAGCACGTTATAGATACGAATATATCCAATATCAATTATCTCGATAAAATGAGATAATATCAATAAACAACTCTGTATCAAATATATATACTAAATTCATAACTCATAGATGTCATATAACAATCCTTAATGTAGCTCCTCTGGGTCTAATAACATAGATGCTGGTCAAGTCTTCCATGTACATGAAATGTCTCGGACTGACATATACATGATTTATAATTTTAAAAGATCTCTGAAGTATCTCATAACATAAATATCACCAAAACCAGGTATAAAGATGTCATCATCCGTCAGGGCCGGTCCTGAGCACATGGAGGCCCAAGACAAAGGCAAGATAATTTGCCTTAAATACAGTAAAAACAAATGCAAATTAGACTAAAGGAGGACTCGAACCTTGGTTGCTCCAGTACCATCACAAACACAATACCACTAGACCAACTGATCTTTTTAATACAAGATAATAACATACTGCATATATAACTATTTTTATAATTTTGGGGCCTTAGAAAATTGGACGCCGTAGGCCACCGCCTTGGTGGCCTTAGGTCAGGGCCGGCCCTGTCATCCGTATATAAAATAATTCGGTAGAAATCAAGAATACTAAATCAATAGGTGAATCATGCATACAATAAAACATCATAGAAAATGAAATCATCAAAAGAATTGGGCTAACGCACAGTAGTACTCTAATATAATATCATAAAATCATATAATCAATTGAAAAAGCGAGATAGTCCATCAAATCATTCAAACCGTATCCAACATCACATAAAACATGAATATAAATAATCCACATCCCACGGCACCAACAATAGAGTAAGGCTATCCCAAATATACCAAATCATCAAAGAGTATACGGGGATTGACTACAGTTTAGACTCAACTAGTCTTTAGAATAGTCAACTCATGATAGGATAGGGGCATATAGGCCAATCCACAAACACATATATACACACCAGAACCAGTCAGGGGACTGGCAGCATATATGCTTATTCCAAGAGCCACACATGGTCCATAAAACATGACTCCTACAGTCATCGGTTATCATTGTCTCTCCTCTCTTGGTATCATGATAATGATCCACAATAGGCTCGACAACGCGTAGCCTCTTTGGCCACGACTACCGACATGTGCCCCAATGGTAACCGACTGCCGGCTTATGCGACATAAGGGGCAACCGACCACCAATCTCGTGATAGGCATCTAAATCATAAACACCAATGGTGTCATGAATCTGGGGCGCGACCCCACGATCAGGCCGCCAGGGTGGATACTGACCAATCCGGTACATTCCTGAAATATAAAGGGAGCAGAACCTAATGTGGATGACATATATTACTCCTAACTTATACCACTCATAGCTCTAGAAGTAGGCTGATACACGGCTCTATATAAGTCAACATCTGACTATGCAATACTAGAGCTCTTACAACTAGCCGACACATAGCTCTAACCATAATCAATACATGAATAAAACTTACCCACCGCAGCGAGTATCACCACATATACATGAACGTATCCCTATTTGAGTAACATTTACTTACAATGAATACCAATCAAATAACATAACGGCGTCACATACCACTGCATGTCATTCGAATAATTATTCAATGCTCATAAACTATACTCGATCCCCACTAGAAATCTCTATATGACAAGTCCAATGAATAACTGAAAAAATGTTACATACAAGACGGTATCTATCCATTTATTCAAATTTCTCGTCATATAGAAATGAATCTCGCAAAATCTACAGAAATATGTCATTCGCGTATCATGTCAAAACACAAATCAAATCAGTATCAACAGTGAATCATTCATAGTATAAGAATCAATACATAAAAGACCAAAATTAGAAATTAGAAACTATTAAAAAATAGATTATTCAAATAAATATAAATAATCAATGCTTAATAATGAACTATCAAAGCATATAATTTTATATAGCAAAATAAATACTAAAAGATGGATAATAAATACATTTCCAAATTTAATTAAATAACTATCTAACTTAGGTATAGTATAATATTTATAATAAATAATAAGTAATTTCTCATTTTTGTATAAATTAAACAATAGTTAAATATATAAACTAATAAGAAAACTCATTTCTTTCTTTTTGTATCACAAAAATTGTTTGCAAGCAAAATAGTGCGAATAATATTGGTTCTACAATTATTAACAACTTAATACAAATTTTATTATTAAAAAAATTATTAGTTTTCACATCCTTCGATGCATTCAAATACATTTACCAATATTTCTTTCATATCATTAATAAACGATTAACTATAGACTATAATAATTATAGTTAATCGTTTATTATATTTATATATATAAACAGTTTGCTGTATACGCTCATATGTCTTGTATGAGTTTAACAAAATGCAAACACTTAAGTATTCATACACACAAAACCAAAGAGCCAACTATGCAATAGTTAGTCCCCAAATATGATAGCCCAGGCGTACAAATGGAAAGGAACAGCCTCCAGGTACATGCGCATGAAATAGAATACAAACTCATGTTCATTTGATATGCTCACTAACATTACATACATACATAGATACATACATACATACATATATATATATATATATATATAGACACACACACACAAACATATGTGTGTATACATATATATACATATATATATATATATATGTATATGTATGTATGTATGTATGTATGTATGTATGTACACACTAAGGTAATATAAACGCACACCATGCTCTGTCACTCACAAGTCACAATTGGACTAACGCATGCAAATGAACACATACATGCACAAATTATATATATATATATATATATATGTATGTATGTATGTATGTATGTATGTATGTATTGTAACGACCCGTTAAATTCAATAATATTAAATGAGTCAATTTAATATGTTTTCTAATCTAATTTAAATTGAAATAGAAGTCTTAGGATTTTTAATGGAGTAAATGTAGGGGTTAGCTAGTAACTGTAAATAAAGGTAAATAATTTAAAATGTTTATATGACATAGATTGAAATAACGAAAATTTGTGTTTGTGGTTATAAGTCATAATTAGTTGATTAAAATGGTATTAATGAAATAATAACTGAATTTAATTGCAATATATAAACATCAGAAAAATTTAATTTGTGGATTAAATTTGTTAAAGTTCATAAGTTTTGTAATTTAGTATAGTAGAACTTTAAATTATAAATAAAGATTGAAATAAACGATAAATTTAATTATGTCAATGGTGACTCAAGACCTAGGTTATAGGAATTGGAACATAATCCAATTTGAATTAAGTAGAAGAAGGATTTGGTTAATGTGTAAGTTATTGTTCAAGGTATTGAATAAAAACTTGGAATCCAATCATAATTTAATGATAATAACGTTAGTATTAGAGAATAAATATATTTCAATGCAGTACCCGAATGAACGGAATAAAATGAATATATATTGAATGGAAATGAAATGTAAATTGGCACATTTGGTTGAAAGTTAATTTTAAGAAACATATAATGCTGAATTTGTGAATATTAATATAAATATTAACTTAAATGGGATTCATTAATACAAAGATGTAATAAGTGTAGATAGTAAAACTTTAATGGCTGTAGTGGATAAAAAAATCTAGTAGTAACAAAAAATTTATTTATATGGAAAAAGAGTATAGATTTGAACAAAATTATGAAAATTTGATAAGAACAGTGGTTCTAATCAGTTTGGTTATTTAATATTTGGAAGATAGAGATTTGTAAATCCGTTAATAAATTTATAATGGGAAGGAATGGTAAGAATGTAAAAATTATAAGCATTTGATTCAATTAAGGGAATTAAATTATAATAAATGGTCATTTAATAAATTCAACGTTCTGTGAGAAATCATAATAGTTGTGTAAAATGTGTACAAACTTCGATTTGGAAATTTATTGGATTTATAACGGTTTTGGTATTACATTTATGAGTTTAAAAGTTATTCCATTTTGTAAAGTAATAAAAGCTTATTTAGGTGACTAGAATTTAGCGTAACGACTATTGTGTGTTACCTATTCTTGTTGCTTGTTAATATAAATTTTGGGAATCAAATTCAATTTATCCGCCAATTTACCGCAGTTAAAGTGAAATGAATTGGTGAATGAGTAATGTTAAATGCAAATAAGATGTAACCAAGAAAATCCCATTTATAATAATTTACGTAGAGTAAAGTAAAGAAACCAGGAAATGAAAATGTGAAAATGTGGATGCAATGAGATCTCAAGTAATAATAACTTTGTTAGGTAAGCGATAACGGATTTTTTTTTTGTATAACCAAATAAAGATCCAAATTTATTTGGAAATTAATTGCAATCAATTGAATTTATTGCAATTAAATGGATTTTATATTTAATAGTTATGTAATTTTTATTTGGAAGAAATTGGAGTTATTTGTAATGAGTATGAACCTAATGTTAATTTTTCTTATAGGATTGACAATTGATATGGAAAGAAAAGAAGAAAATTTGGGTCAGTAAAATTTGGAATTTATGCATAATAAAATGGATTCTAACGTTAAATACTACGTTATTGAGATTTAAATTAGACTTAAAGAATAATGATGTGAATCAGGAACTAATGTTTATGGCATCTTTATTTTAGGTGAAAGTTGAGAATATAAAGATTTAAAAATCTAAAGTATGGGATTTGAGAATATAATTTATAAAATTCTTAAATATAAGAAAGTGTAGAAATTAACATTGCAATTAATATACTGTCAACTTTTAATTCACAGCTAAGCCTGTTAAATCTTTTCAATTGATTACGAATTATATAAGTAATAAAAATTGGACAATTTTAGAATATAATATAAAATTTGGATTTTTTGTAATTTATTTTAATTTAATTAATGAATATAAAAATAGCCATTTTTGTCACGGACTCGAATTTCGACGAAACCAGTTTCATCGGATCCGTATCGATGAATTATTATAGGGTTTCAAGTTTCGTATCGATCGGACTTGTCGTTTGATCGTACGGGCGTGAAACGCCTCGAAAATCAATTTTATTAAAATCAATTTGAAATCAATTTGGAAATTTTGTTTTCAGCATAACTTCTTCATACGATCAAATTTGGACGTGAAACTTTTTCCATCGCGTTCAGAATATTTTAAATTACCTATTTGGATATATAGATTTACGAAATTTCGTTCCGGAGACATAGCAGGCTTTTTGGGCCATAGTTTGTTCCGCACGTTCATTCTACGGTCTATCTACGCTACCTCTAACCCTCTATATAAACCCAGCTATTCAGCCCTAGCCTCCGCCTAATTACATTTTATCTGCACGTATACTTTCTTCAAGCTCCTCTTCTTCTTCAATGGGTGCAAACCCTAGATCCAATCAATTCAAAATTTCAATGAAAATTCAAACTCTCCAGAAAAATTCCAAATTAATATATGTCGATCTTCTCGAAACACGTAATCTCATGGTGAAATTTGTTTTTCAGTTGGAGTTACCGTTTACCCAGAATAAATTCAAACAGCCCGTAGCCGTTCATCAGCGTCGCATCAAAGTTCGTCTGATCGAAATTCTGTTTCTGGGTATTGTAGTATGGACGATGGGGAGTACATCAGTATAATTCGTTCGTCGATTCGATGGTTGGATGGTTCATATAATTCGAATTAGGGTTTTGGGTGAGCGGCGGCCGGTGGAGTTTAGGGCGACCGGACCTGTGTGGGGAGGTGCGGCCTGGCGAGCTGGAGGCCATGGTGGTGGTGGCAAGACGTACGGTGGCCTGTGGCGTTGTCGAGGCTTGGTCAAAGTTCGGTCAAAGGGTGTTGTTTGGGTTCGAAGTTTGCCTGTACCGTGCGTTGCTTGCGTGCGCAGGAGGCTTGAAGGGTGAGCGTTCACGTGCCTGGGGAGTTTGCTTGGTGATGTGGCAAGTCTAAATGTGTACCATTCTTTGCTATTTTAAAATTTAAATTCAAGTGCAAATTTCGACATAACTCTCGCATACGATCTCCGATTCACGTGAGATTTTTTTATCAGGATCGTAATTAAATTCCGGACCTGATGACGCTGGTTTGGACGAATTCCGAGACGGGCGAATTTTTGGGTTTAAATCGAATTTAAATTCGATTTAAATTCAAAAGGTGAGTGTTTTAACCCACTCACAACTACTAGAAGCTTTTATGTTTGTTAAATTAATTTTAGAAATGAATAGAAATTTATTTATGGGTATTTGGCATGTTTATTTATTCATATCTGTTGAATTGCATTTATTAAATTTAACTGTTAATTTAATTAATTTATTGCGTATAAATTTACAGTTAAAATTTATTTGTTTGTATATGAACTGCTAGTTAACAGTTATATAGATTATTACTGAATATAAACTCTTAGATTAATAGTCATTAAATTTAAATTGAATAAATTTGCCAGTTATTACCTGTTATATATTATCAAATATAAATTGTTATTGATTGATATTGCTTGATGATTGTGATTGGATGATGGGTGGTGTTGATGGATGTTTTATTGTATATCATTAAATTGCAAATTTTCATGCATATTTCATTTCATTCGGGATTGTGGTTTGAAATGATATACAACCGCAAATTTTATTTTTAAATTGCGGATTGAAATGATAAATATCCGTATCACTTGACCATAGGATAGAAAATTTTATACAGGCACCGTGGTCTATATATAAAATTATTTTAAAGTGATTTCTATGGTTTGGATGGGATACGGTTTATAAAAATTTATTTTGATATTGTATAAAATATTATTCTTCAATATATACACATATGAAGTTAAAATTTTAAATTTAAGTTGTGTATAAATCTGTTGGATAAAATGATAAAAATTTAAGAAAATGGAGTTTGATAACTTATATCATATATTTAATGTTTAAGTTTGGAAATTTAAGATATGATATTTATAACTGGATTTTTCCCAAGATAAATATGAAATGAATATTCTAGTATAAATTAAATTGAAAAAAATTATATATATTTTTACTAGAAATTGGAGTTTTATTTATGGATTTTTACGTGAATATTCAAGACTAAATAATAAACATTTAATTTGTTGAAAGAATAAAGTCCAACTTTAGTTTGAATATGAATACTCCAAATGGATTTATATATATAGAAATTGAAGGGTTTTTGGAACTTGAAGTGATATTTAAATTATGGTTTAAACTTTAAATAGGAACTATATTTGTAAAGCCATGTAAATTATTTTCTTTACAAAGTAACCATAAAGTTCAACCATTTATTCTATATACCGTTGAATATCCGAACCATTCCAGTTTTAGAAGTTATGGTTTTAAATTATGATTTTCAAAATATTATGCTTTGAAAATATTTGATTTTCAGACGTTATAAAGTTAAAGCATTTTGATTTTGGAAAAGGATTATATTTGGGATAAGTGATAAAATATGGTTTTGGGTTTTGAAATGATATCGTATTCATGGTTATGAAATGGAATGTTTATTCTGATTTTTAAAGTATAACCTATTTTTAAATGACCGCGGTGTTATAATAACGATGGGTTGGCAAAGAGACCGGGATCGGATATGGACATACTCTCTGTCGATACCGAAAACCACTTTGACTAACCGTGTACGCGGTGGAGATTCCAGAATGAAGTAGGTTGGTGGCGGCGTTTCCTGTAAGGTAAATACGTGGACCCGACTCCCGTGAGTTGGCATAAGGTGGCTAAAACAGGAGCGATTCTCAGGCCAATGAGGTCATACCTCTGATCGGACCCTCCTCTTCGATATTATACTTTGATTTTGGATTGATTCAGTGGCCACTTCTATATTTTGATTTTGGGGAGTTAGTCCGAGGTGGGCGGTAACTGCGGCAACGCGTTTCCACCAGCCTGGATAGCAATTGGTATATCTACCCTGGCATTGCCTAGTTGTGCCGTGTCACCTACCATACCGAGCCTTTAATATGAGTTTCTATTTGTGTCGTACCTATGGAGTATCCTCTGGTAGCTTCCCGATCAGGAGGTATTACGGTACTGTATAGACTATTGTCATTATTTGTGTTAAGGGCTATATGGGTAACCCCTTAACGCTATTAAAAAGTAAGTTTACTTTATAAATAGACACTATTATAATAGAGCAATATACTACATAGTAAATAGTTTAACGGATCCTTAGGAGATGTAAATCCCGAACATCTCTTAAGTTACTGTACTCATATTTATTTCTGCTAATTTAACTCACATAAGATCTTTTAGTTCTGACTCGAGTGTTTTTGTCTTTTCAAATTCGCTCGGGTCAGTCCGAGCGTTTCAGGATCGAAGACTTTAGCTTTGGAGGACGAAGACGAAGAATCAGTATTATTATTATTTATAGTATTGCACCACACTCTTTCTATTCCGCTGCATTGATTGTATTGGTATGTGTAACTCTGATATTTATTGTATAAAGAAGAATTAACTGTTTTGTAACCGTTTATGAACTGTATATTTATTATTATATTTTATCCTTCCGCTGTGAGATTCTATTTTGTTTTATTTCTTCTCTGTTTTTCTTATTTACCCCATAACAATCCGCCCTTGGGTATGCTTTTAATTAGCACGTGTGTCGGTTTAAAGTGTGCGAAAAGGCGGGATGTTACAGTTGGTATCAGAGCTTTGGTTTAGCGATAAACCTTGGTTTTGTGGGGTTTGACTCTTTGTTAATAGGGTAGTAATACCCTATGGGAGTCGTTGAGTGTATATATATGAGAGAATGTATTTTTTAGTGTTAATAAAGGATTTTGATATTGTGTTAATCTGTTCCGCTTTGTATTTATAAATTCTGGTTGATGCATGGGACGCTATGTCATCAATAGGGATTTCTAAACACTTAATAGGACAGACCGACATAATATTTGTTTTTAATATAGGTGAATGAAATAATTTTGCCTATTATATTTTCCATATATAAAAATATTTTTATAAGGATATATTTTGGTTGCTATAGTTGGGTGTTAGGTAATAAAAATATTTGTAATGAATTAAAGCTAAGTTGAATTTTAATAAATCAAATTAGAGATTTTAGAACTTAAGTCCGGGATTTTTGAAATCTTCTTTCAAAGGATTTATGAAATATAATGATTTGGTTTATAAATATTTTCTTATATAAACATTTAGTATAATTCGAAAGAATTGGTTTAAGAGGATTTTGAAGAAAATAAGTTTGTA
The DNA here is from genome assembly GCA_030765085.1 of Allium cepa. Lineage (NCBI taxonomy): Eukaryota > Viridiplantae > Streptophyta > Magnoliopsida > Asparagales > Amaryllidaceae > Allium > Allium cepa. The sequence continues at coordinate 565,119,095 of CM060938.1, forward strand.
CTTTCCTCTCTGTCGCTGGAAAATAATTTCGGTGATGACGGCCACATCATCGACTTTCATTTTCGAGTTTCGAAGGGAAAGGCCACTGTAGTAAGTTCTACTGCAGATTTGTTTGAAATTATTAAAATTTTAATTGTTTAAAGGTAATTAGAGATATAAAAGTTGTAAGAAATTAATTATCTATTATTTTAAAGTAATTTTGGAATTTGACCCGGTATTAATTCTTGAATTTCCATTAATTAGTTGTAAAAAAAAAAAATTTGAGGTTAGTAAAATAAAGGTTAAGTAATCAATGAATTAAAAGGGTTGAGATTAAACTTGTATAAGTTCTTTTGCTTTTTCTTTAACATAAATAACTTACCAAGTATAAAAAGTTGAAATGTAAATTAAGAGTGGAATAGAATATTATGCAAGTAGAATTTTGGAAAAATGAAGTATTCAATAAATTACTGTTATAAATAAGAATTTAATGGTATTAACTTAAGTGATGATTGGAATTTTACTAAAATTAAAGGTTGTATTATTAATAGGTGATTTTAACCTTAAGAAAGTAAAAATGAAATTCCTTAATTTATAAAGTTTGATTGTAGGGTTATTAACTTAAGTATGCTTTAATTCCCCCTATTCTAATATAATAGAAAGTAAGTAATATATAAATGACTGTAAACCCTAAGCAATTAATTAATAAAATTCCTTATTTTAAGAATGAAGGTTAAAGGGTTAATAATTTAAGTGTAATTAAAAAGGGTTACTGTAATTAAATATTATAGAAAGTGGGTAATTAAACTGTTACTACTATTAAATATAATGGAAACTTCCACATTAAATAAATAAATGAGATTAAAAGTAAGTTGAAATTGTAGGTTATAAAACAAATATATATTAATTAAAGGAATGAAAAGGAACTTGTAAATTTTCACTTACATTCTTAAAACATACATAACTTACCATATAATAAAAAGTTGCAATGTTAGTAGGAAAATGTAAGGGGAAATCTTACAAGTGAAGAGTAAGGTAATAAAGGTATTCTATTAATTTGCCATTGTTAATGAGAATTAATTGTATAAGCATAAGAAATTGGAAATTTTACTAAGTAAAAGTAAGAAGTATAAATAGAGGATAGAAACTTTAGTAAATAAATTGGAATAAAATATAATGAATTTTGTGATAAATGGAAATTGAAAATTTGTAAGAAATAAAGAAATCACTCCATAAATGAAAGAAAGAAAATCAACCCACTGAAGCATGAAATAAATGTATAATAAGTTAATTTGGTTGTTGGTTTGAATTGTTATTGTTGATTTATGTTTGTTGGGTAAGGAATTTGAAGTTGTTGGATGAATAAATAATCTATCATTGTTCCATCTAAGACTGTTGAGTAAAGGATGCACTTGATAGTTAATTTCATTTCATACAAATTTCAAGTTTGAACCCAAACAACTATTTGTTTGATGGATTAAATGGTTGCTTTGTTTGTGTATGTATGTTGTTTGTAAGGTTGATGGTTGTTGAATTGTTTGGTTGATTAATGATTGAATCCACTTGAATAGTTAACTTTAATGATTTAAGTATAAAAGGTTGTAACGATTATAAACGGGTATATTTCATTAAAGGAAATTAATCCAGTAAATTATTGTTTATAAGTTAATATTTGAAATAAGATGTACTGTTTATTCTTCCTTCTCCCTTCTTTTTCCTTTTCGGGGACGAAAAGTTTTGAGTGGGGGAGAGTGTAACGACCCGTTAAATTCAATAATATTAAATGAGTCAATTTGATATGTTTTCTAGTCTAATTTAAATTGAAATAGAAGTCTTAGGATTTTTAATGGAGTAAATGTAGGGGTTAGCTAGTAACTGTAATTAAAGGTAAATAATTTAAAATGTTTATATGACATAGATTGAAATAACGAAAATTTGTGTTTGTGGTTATAAGTCATAATTAGTTGATTAAAATGGTATTAATGAAATAATAACTGAATTTAATTGCAATATATAAACATCAGAAAAATTTAATTTGTGGATTAAATTTGTTAAAGTTCATAAGTTTTGTAATTTAGTTTAGTAGAACTTTAAATTATAAATAAAGATTGAAATAAACGATAAATTTAATTATGTCAATGGTGACTCAAGACCTAGGTTATAGGAATTGGAACATAATACAATTTGAATTAAGTAGAAGAAGGATTTGGTTAATATGTAAGTTATTGTTCAAGGTATTGAATAAAAACTTGGAATCCAATCATAATTTAATGATAATAACGTTAGTATTAGAGAATAAATATATTTCAATGCAGTACCCAAATGAACGGAATAAAATGAATATATATTGAATGGAAATGAAATGTAAATTGGCACATTTGGTTGAAAGTTAATTTTAAGAAACATATAAATGTTGAATTTGTGAATATTAATATAAATATTAACTTGAATGGGATTCATTAATACAAAGATGTAATAAGTGTAGATAGTAAAAATTTAATGGCTGTAGTGGATAAAAAAATCTAGTAGTAACATAAAATTTATTTATATGGAAAAAGAGTATAGATTTGAACAAAATTAAGAAAATTTGATAAGAACAGTGGTTGTAATCAGTTTGGTTATTTAATATTTGGAAGATAGAGATTTGTAAATCCGTTAATAAATTTATAATGGGAAGGAATGGTAAGAATGTAAAAATTATAAGCATTTGATTCAATTAAGGGAATTAAATTATAATAAATGGTCATTTAATAAATTCAACGTTCTGTGAGAAATCATAATAGTTGTGTAAAATGTGTACAAACTTCGATTTGGAAATTTATTGGATTTATAACGGTTTTGGTATTACATTTATGAGTTTAAAAGTTATTCCATTTTGTAAAGTGATAAAAGCTTATTTAGGTGACTAGAATTTAGCGTAACGACTATTGTGTGTTACCTATTCTTGTTGCTTGTTAATTTAAATTTTGGGAATCAAATTCAATTTATCCGCCAATTTACCGCAGTTAAAGTGAAATGAATTGGTGAATGAGTAATGTTAAATGCAAATAAGATGTAACCAAGAAAATCCCATTTATAATAATTTACGTAGAGTAAAGTAAAGAAACCAGGAAATGAAAATGTGAAAATGTGGATGCAATGAGATCTCAAGTAATAATAACTTTGTTAGGTAAGCGATAACGGATTTTTTTTTTGTATAACCAAATAAAGATCCAAATTTATTTGGAAATTAATTGCAATCAATTGAATTTATTGCAATTAAATGGATTTTATATTTAATAGTTATGTAATTTTTATTTGGAAGAAATTGGAGTTATTTGTAATGAGTATGAACCTAATGTTAATTTTTCTTATAGGATTGACAATTGATATGGAAAGAAAAGAAGAAAATTTGGGTCAGTAAAATTTGGAATTTATGCATAATAAAATGGATTCTAACGTTAAATACTACGTTATTGAGATTTAAATTAGACTTAAAGAATAATGATGTGAATCAGGAACTAATGTTTATGGCATCTTTATTTTAGGTGAAAGTTGAGAATATAAAGATTTAAAAATCTAAAGTATGGGATTTGAGAATATAATTTATAAAATTCTTAAATATAAGAAAGTGTAGAAATTAACATTGCAATTAATATACTGTCAACTTTTAATTCACAGCTAAGCCTGTTAAATCTTTTCAATTGATTACGAATTATATAAGTAATAAAAATTGGACAATTTTAGAATATAATATAAAATTTGGATTTTTTGTAATTTATTTTAATTTAATTAATGAATATAAAAATAGCCATTTTTGTCACGGACTCGAATTTCGACGAAACCAGTTTCATCGGATCCGTATCGATGAATTATTATAGGGTTTCAAGTTTCGTATCGATCGGACTTGTCGTTTGATCGTACGGGCGTGAAACGCCTCGAAAATCAATTTTATTAAAATCAATTTGAAATCAATTTGGAAATTTTGTTTTCAGCATAACTTCTTCATACGATCAAATTTGGACGTGAAACTTTTTCCATCGCGTTCAGAATATTTTAAATTACCTATTTGGATATATAGATTTACGAAATTTCGTTCCGGAGACATAGCAGGCTTTTTGGGCCATAGTTTGTTCCGCACGTTCATTCTACGGTCTATCTACGCTACCTCTAACCCTCTATATAAACCCAGCTATTCAGCCCTAGCCTCCGCCTAATTACATTTTATCTGCACGTATACTTTCTTCAAGCTCCTCTTCTTCTTCAATGGGTGCAAACCCTAGATCCAATCAATTCAAAATTTCAATGAAAATTCAAACTCTCCAGAAAAATTCCAAATTAATATATGTCGATCTTCTCGAAACACGTAATCTCATGGTGAAATTTGTTTTTCAGTTGGAGTTACCGTTTACCCAGAATAAATTCAAACAGCCCGTAGCCGTTCATCAGCGTCGCATCAAAGTTCGTCTGATCGAAATTCTGTTTCTGGGTATTGTAGTATGGACGATGGGGAGTACATCAGTATAATTCGTTCGTCGATTCGATGGTTGGATGGTTCATATAATTCGAATTAGGGTTTTGGGTGAGCGGCGGCCGGTGGAGTTTAGGGCGACCGGACCTGTGTGGGGAGGTGCGGCCTGGCGAGCTGGAGGCCATGGTGGTGGTGGCAAGACGTACGGTGGCCTGTGGCGTTGTCGAGGCTTGGTCAAAGTTCGGTCAAAGGGTGTTGTTTGGGTTCGAAGTTTGCCTGTACCGTGCGTTGCTTGCGTGCGCAGGAGGCTTGAAGGGTGAGCGTTCACGTGCCTGGGGAGTTTGCTTGGTGATGTGGCAAGTCTAAATGTGTACCATTCTTTGCTATTTTAAAATTTAAATTCAAGTGCAAATTTCGACATAACTCTCGCATACGATCTCCGATTCACGTGAGATTTTTTTATCAGGATCGTAATTAAATTCCGGACCTGATGACGCTGGTTTGGACGAATTCCGAGACGGGCGAATTTTTGGGTTTAAATCGAATTTAAATTCGATTTAAATTCAAAAGGTGAGTGTTTTAACCCACTCACAACTACTAGAAGCTTTTATGTTTGTTAAATTAATTTTAGAAATGAATAGAAATTTATTTATGGGTATTTGGCATGTTTATTTATTCATATCTGTTGAATTGCATTTATTAAATTTAACTGTTAATTTAATTAATTTATTGCGTATAAATTTACAGTTAAAATTTATTTGTTTGTATATGAACTGCTAGTTAACAGTTATATAGATTATTACTGAATATAAACTCTTAGATTAATAGTCATTAAATTTAAATTGAATAAATTTGCCAGTTATTACCTGTTATATATTATCAAATATAAATTGTTATTGATTGATATTGCTTGATGATTGTGATTGGATGATGGGTGGTGTTGATGGATGTTTTATTGTATATCATTAAATTGCAAATTTTCATGCATATTTCATTTCATTCGGGATTGTGGTTTGAAATGATATACAACCGCAAATTTTATTTTTAAATTGCGGATTGAAATGATAAATATCCGTATCACTTGACCATAGGATAGAAAATTTTATACAGGCACCGTGGTCTATATATAAAATTATTTTAAAGTGATTTCTATGGTTTGGATGGGATACGGTTTATAAAAATTTATTTTGATATTGTATAAAATATTATTCTTCAATATATACACATATGAAGTTAAAATTTTAAATTTAAGTTGTGTATAAATCTGTTGGATAAAATGATAAAAATTTAAGAAAATGGAGTTTGATAACTTATATCATATATTTAATGTTTAAGTTTGGAAATTTAAGATATGATATTTATAACTGGATTTTTCCCAAGATAAATATGAAATGAATATTCTAGTATAAATTAAATTGAAAAAAATTATATATATTTTTACTAGAAATTGGAGTTTTATTTATGGATTTTTACGTGAATATTCAAGACTAAATAATAAACATTTAATTTGTTGAAAGAATAAAGTCCAACTTTAGTTTGAATATGAATACTCCAAATGGATTTATATATATAGAAATTGAAGGGTTTTTGGAACTTGAAGTGATATTTAAATTATGGTTTAAACTTTAAATAGGAACTATATTTGTAAAGCCATGTAAATTATTTTCTTTACAAAGTAACCATAAAGTTCAACCATTTATTCTATATACCGTTGAATATCCGAACCATTCCAGTTTTAGAAGTTATGGTTTTAAATTATGATTTTCAAAATATTATGCTTTGAAAATATTTGATTTTCAGACGTTATAAAGTTAAAGCATTTTGATTTTGGAAAAGGATTATATTTGGGATAAGTGATAAAATATGGTTTTGGGTTTTGAAATGATATCGTATTCATGGTTATGAAATGGAATGTTTATTCTGATTTTTAAAGTATAACCTATTTTTAAATGACCGCGGTGTTATAATAACGATGGGTTGGCAAAGAGACCGGGATCGGATATGGACATACTCTCTGTCGATACCGAAAACCACTTTGACTAACCGTGTACGCGGTGGAGATTCCAGAATGAAGTAGGTTGGTGGCGGCGTTTCCTGTAAGGTAAATACGTGGACCCGACTCCCGTGAGTTGGCATAAGGTGGCTAAAACAGGAGCGATTCTCAGGCCAATGAGGTCATACCTCTGATCGGACCCTCCTCTTCGATATTATACTTTGATTTTGGATTGATTCAGTGGCCACTTCTATATTTTGATTTTGGGGAGTTAGTCCGAGGTGGGCGGTAACTGCGGCAACGCGTTTCCACCAGCCTGGATAGCAATTGGTATATCTACCCTGGCATTGCCTAGTTGTGCCGTGTCACCTACCATACCGAGCCTTTAATATGAGTTTCTATTTGTGTCGTACCTATGGAGTATCCTCTGGTAGCTTCCCGATCAGGAGGTATTACGGTACTGTATAGACTATTGTCATTATTTGTGTTAAGGGCTATATGGGTAACCCCTTAACGCTATTAAAAAGTAAGTTTACTTTATAAATAGACACTATTATAATAGAGCAATATACTACATAGTAAATAGTTTAACGGATCCTTAGGAGATGTAAATCCCGAACATCTCTTAAGTTACTGTACTCATATTTATTTCTGCTAATTTAACTCACATAAGATCTTTTAGTTCTGACTCGAGTGTTTTTGTCTTTTCAAATTCGCTCGGGTCAGTCCGAGCGTTTCAGGATCGAAGACTTTAGCTTTGGAGGACGAAGACGAAGAATCAGTATTATTATTATTTATAGTATTGCACCACACTCTTTCTATTCCGCTGCATTGATTGTATTGGTATGTGTAACTCTGATATTTATTGTATAAAGAAGAATTAACTGTTTTGTAACCGTTTATGAACTGTATATTTATTATTATATTTTATCCTTCCGCTGTGAGATTCTATTTTGTTTTATTTCTTCTCTGTTTTTCTTATTTACCCCATAACAATCCGCCCTTGGGTATGCTTTTAATTAGCACGTGTGTCGGTTTAAAGTGTGCGAAAAGGCGGGATGTTACAGTTGGTATCAGAGCTTTGGTTTAGCGATAAACCTTGGTTTTGTGGGGTTTGACTCTTTGTTAATAGGGTAGTAATACCCTATGGGAGTCGTTGAGTGTATATATATGAGAGAATGTATTTGTTAGTGTTAATAAAGGATTTTGATATTGTGTTAATCTGTTCCGCTTTGTATTTATAAATTCTGGTTGATGCATGGGACGCTATGTCATCAATAGGGATTTCTAAACACTTAATAGGACAGACCGACATAATATTTGTTTTTAATATAGGTGAATGAAATAATTTTGCCTATTATATTTTCCATATATAAAAATATTTTTATAAGGATATATTTTGGTTGCTATAGTTGGGTGTTAGGTAATAAAAATATTTGTAATGAATTAAAGCTAAGTTGAATTTTAATAAATCAAATTAGAGATTTTAGAACTTAAGTCCGGGATTTTTGAAATCTTCTTTCAAAGGATTTATGAAATATAATGATTTGGTTTATAAATATTTTCTTATATAAACATTTAGTATAATTCGAAAGAATTGGTTTAAGAGGATTTTGAAGAAAATAAGTTTGTACTTTCCTCTCTGTCGCTGGAAAATAATTTCGGTGATGACGGCCACATCATCGACTTTCATTTTCGAGTTTCGAAGGGAAAGGCCACTGTAGTAAGTTCTACTGCAGATTTGTTTGAAATTATTAAAATTTTAATTGTTTAAAGGTAATTAGAGATATAAAAGTTGTAAGAAATTAATTATCTATTATTTTAAAGTAATTTTGGAATTTGACCCGGTATTAATTCTTGAATTTCCATTAATTAGTTGTAAAAAAAAAAAATTTGAGGTTAGTAAAATAAAGGTTAAGTAATCAATGAATTAAAAGGGTTGAGATTAAACTTGTATAAGTTCTTTTGCTTTTTCTTTAACATAAATAACTTACCAAGTATAAAAAGTTGAAATGTAAATTAAGAGTGGAATAGAATATTATGCAAGTAGAATTTTGGAAAAATGAAGTATTCAATAAATTACTGTTATAAATAAGAATTTAATGGTATTAACTTAAGTGATGATTGGAATTTTACTAAAATTAAAGGTTGTATTATTAATAGGTGATTTTAACCTTAAGAAAGTAAAAATGAAATTCCTTAATTTATAAAGTTTGATTGTAGGGTTATTAACTTAAGTATGCTTTAATTCCCCCTATTCTAATATAATAGAAAGTAAGTAATATATAAATGACTGTAAACCCTAAGCAATTAATTAATAAAATTCCTTATTTTAAGAATGAAGGTTAAAGGGTTAATAATTTAAGTGTAATTAAAAAGGGTTACTGTAATTAAATATTATAGAAAGTGGGTAATTAAACTGTTACTACTATTAAATATAATGGAAACTTCCACATTAAATAAATAAATGAGATTAAAAGTAAGTTGAAATTGTAGGTTATAAAACAAATATATATTAATTAAAGGAATGAAAAGGAACTTGTAAATTTTCACTTACATTCTTAAAACATACATAACTTACCATATAATAAAAAGTTGCAATGTTAGTAGGAAAATGTAAGGGGAAATCTTACAAGTGAAGAGTAAGGTAATAAAGGTATTCTATTAATTTGCCATTGTTAATGAGAATTAATTGTATAAGCATAAGAAATTGGAAATTTTACTAAGTAAAAGTAAGAAGTATAAATAGAGGATAGAAACTTTAGTAAATAAATTGGAATAAAATATAATGAATTTTGTGATAAATGGAAATTGAAAATTTGTAAGAAATAAAGAAATCACTCCATAAATGAAAGAAAGAAAATCAACCCACTGAAGCATGAAATAAATGTATAATAAGTTAATTTGGTTGTTGGTTTGAATTGTTATTGTTGATTTATGTTTGTTGGGTAAGGAATTTGAAGTTGTTGGATGAATAAATAATCTATCATTGTTCCATCTAAGACTGTTGAGTAAAGGATGCACTTGATAGTTAATTTCATTTCATACAAATTTCAAGTTTGAACCCAAACAACTATTTGTTTGATAGAATAAATGGTTGCTTTGTTTGTGTATGTATGTTGTTTGTAAGGTTGATGGTTGTTGAATTGTTTGGTTGATTAATGATTGAATCCACTTGAATAGTTAACTTTAATGATTTAAGTATAAAAGGTTGTAACGATTATAAACGGGTATATTTCATTAAAGGAAATTAATCCAGTAAATTATTGTTTATAAGTTAATATTTGAAATAAGATGTACTGTTTATTCTTCCTTCTCCCTTCTTTTTCCTTTTCGGGGACGAAAAGTTTTGAGTGGGGGAGAGTGTAACGACCCGTTAAATTCAATAATATTAAATGAGTCAATTTTATATGTTTTCTAATCTAATTTAAATTGAAATAGAAGTCTTAGGATTTTTAATGGAGTAAATGTAGGGGTTAGCTAGTAACTGTAATTAAAGGTAAATAATTTAAAATGTTTATATGACATAGATTGAAATAACGAAAATTTGTGTTTGTGGTTATAAGTCATAATTAGTTGATTAAAATGGTATTAATGAAATAATAACTGAATTTAATTGCAATATATAAACATCAGAAAAATTTAATTTGTGGATTAAATTTGTTAAAGTTCATAAGTTTTGTAATTTAGTTTAGTAGAACTTTAAATTATAAATAAAGATTGAAATAAACGATAAATTTAATTATGTCAATGGTGACTCAAGACCTAGGTTATAGGAATTGGAACATAATACAATTTGAATTAAGTAGAAGAAGGATTTGGTTAATATGTAAGTTATTGTTCAAGGTATTGAATAAAAACTTGGAATCCAATCATAATTTAATGATAATAACGTTAGTATTAGAGAATAAATATATTTCAATGCAGTACCCAAATGAACGGAATAAAATGAATATATATTGAATGGAAATGAAATGTAAATTGGCACATTTGGTTGAAAGTTAATTTTAAGAAACATATAAATGTTGAATTTGTGAATATTAATATAAATATTAACTTGAATGGGATTCATTAATACAAAGATGTAATAAGTGTAGATAGTAAAAATTTAATGGCTGTAGTGGATAAAAAAATCTAGTAGTAACATAAAATTTATTTATATGGAAAAAGAGTATAGATTTGAACAAAATTAAGAAAATTTGATAAGAACAGTGGTTGTAATCAGTTTGGTTATTTAATATTTGGAAGATAGAGATTTGTAAATCCGTTAATAAATTTATAATGGGAAGGAATGGTAAGAATGTAAAAATTATAAGCATTTGATTCAATTAAGGGAATTAAATTATAATAAATGGTCATTTAATAAATTCAACGTTCTGTGAGAAATCATAATAGTTGTGTAAAATGTGTACAAACTTCGATTTGGAAATTTATTGGATTTATTACGGTTTTGGTATTACATTTATGAGTTTAAAAGTTATTCCATTTTGTAAAGTAATAAAAGCTTATTTAGGTGACTAGAATTTAGCGTAACGACTATTGTGTGTTACCTATTCTTGTTGCTTGTTAATTTAAATTTTGGGAATCAAATTCAATTTATCCGCCAATTTACCGCAGTTAAAGTGAAATGAATTGGTGAATGAGTAATGTTAAATGCAAATAAGATGTAACCAAGAAAATCCCATTTATAATAATTTACGTAGAGTAAAGTAAAGAAACCAGGAAATGAAAATGTGAAAATGTGGATGCAATGAGATCTCAAGTAATAATAACTTTGTTAGGTAAGCGATAATGGATTTTTTTTTTGTATAACCAAATAAAGATCCAAATTTATTTGGAAATTAATTGCAATCAATTGAATTTATTGCAATTAAATGAATTTTATATTTAATAGTTATGTAATTTTTATTTGGAAGAAATTGGAGTTATTTGTAATGAGTATGAACCTAATGTTAATTTTTCTTATAGGATTGACAATTGATATGGAAAGAAAAGAAGAAAATTTGGGTCAGTAAAATTTGGAATTTATGCATAATAAAATGGATTCTAACGTTAAATACTACGTTATTGAGATTTAAATTAGACTTAAAGAATAATGATGTGAATCAGGAACTAATGTTTATGGCATCTTTATTTTAGGTGAAAGTTGAGAATATAAAGATTTAAAAATCTAAAGTATGGGATTTGAGAATATAATTTATAAAATTCTTAAATATAAGAAAGTGTAGAAATTAACATTGCAATTAATATACTGTCAACTTTTAATTCACAGCTAAGCCTGTTAAATCTTTTTAATTGATTACGAATTATATAAGTAATAAAAATTGGACAATTTTAGAATATAATATAAAATTTGGATTTTTTGTAATTTATTTTAATTTAATTAATGAATATAAAAATAGCCATTTTTGTCACGGACTCGGATTTCGACGAAACCAGTTTCATCGGATCCGTATCGATGAATTATTATAGGGTTTCAAGTTTCGTATCGATCGGACTTGTCGTTTGATCGTACGGGCGTGAAACGCCTTGAAAATCAATTTTATTAAAATCAATTTGAAATCAATTTGGAAATTTTGTTTTCAGCATAACTTCTTCATACGATCAAATTTGGACGTGAAACTTTTTCCATCGCGTTCAGAATATTTTAAATTACCTATTTGGATATATAGATTTACGAAATTTCATTCCGGAGACATAGCAGGCTTTTTGGGCCATAGTTTGTTCCGCACGTTCATTCTACGGTCTATCTACGCTACCTCTAACCCTCTATATAAACCCAGCTATTCAGCCCTAGCCTCCGCCTAATTACATTTCATCTGCGCGTATACTTTCTTCAAGCTCCTCTTCTTCTTCAATGGGTGCAAACCCTAGATCCAATCAATTCAAAATTTCAATGAAAATTCAAACTCTCCAGAAAAATTCCAAATTAATATATGTCGATCTTCTCGAAACACGTAATCCCATAGTGAAATTTGTTTTTCAGTTGGAGTTACCGTTTACCCAGAATAAATTCAAACAGCCCGTAGCCGTTCATCAGCGTCGCATCAAAGTTCGTCTGATCGAAATTCTGTTTCTGGGTATTGTAGTATGGACGATGGGGAGTACATCAGTATAATTCGTTCGTCGATTCGATGGTTGGATGGTTCATATAATTCGAATTAGGGTTTTGGGTGAGCGGCGGCCGGTGGAGTTTAGGGCGACCGGACCTGTGTGGGGAGGTGCGGCCTGGCGAGCTGGAGGCCATGGTGGTGGTGGCAAGACGTACGGTGGCCTGTGGCGTTGTCGAGGCTTGGTCAAAGTTCGGTCAAAGGGTGTTGTTTGGGTTCGAAGTTTGCCTGTAGCGTGCGTTGCTTGCGTGCGCAGGAGGCTTGAAGGGGTGAGCGTTCACGTGCCTGGGGAGTTTGCTTGGTGATGTGGCAAGTCTAAATGTGTACCATTCTTTGCTATTTTAAAATTTAAATTCAAGTGCAAATTTCGACATAACTCTCGCATACGATCTCCGATTCACGTGAGATTTTTTTATCAGGATCGTAATTAAATTCCGGACCCGATGACGCTGGTTTGGACGAATTCCGAAACGGGCAAATTTTTGGGTTTAAATCGAATTTAAATTCGATTTAAATTCAAAAGGTGAGTGTTTTAACCCACTCACAACTACTAGAAGCTTTTATGTTTGTTAAATTAATTTTAGAAATGAATAGAAATTTATTTATGGGTATTTGGCATGTTTATTTTATTCATATCTGTTGAATTGCATTTATTAAATTTAACTGTTAATTTAATTAATTTATTGCGTATAAATTTACAGTTAAAATTTATTTGTTTGTATATGAACTGCTAGTTAACAGTTATATAGATTATTACTGAATATAAACTATTAGACTAATAGTCGTTAAATTTAAATTGAATAAATTTGCCAGTTATTACCTGTTATATATTATCAAATATAAATTGTTATTGATTGATATTGCTTGATGATTGTGATTGGATGATGGGTGGTGTTGATGGATGTTTTATTGTATATCATTAAATTGCAAATTTTCATGCATATTTCATTTCATTCGGGATTGTGGTTTGAAATGATATACAACCGCAAATTTTATTTTTAAATTGCGGATTGAAATGATAAATATCCGTATCACTTGACCATAGGATAGAAAATTTTATACAGGCACCGTGGTCTATATATAAAATTATTTTAAAGTGATTTCTATGGTTTGGATGGGATACGGTTTATAAAAATTTATTTTGATATTGTATAAAATATTATTCTTCAATATATACACATATGAAGTTAAAATTTTAAATTTAAGTTGTGTATAAATCTGTTGGATAAAATGATAAAAATTTAAGAAAATGGAGTTTGATAACTTATATCATATATTTAATGTTTAAGTTTGGAAATTTAAGATATGATATTTATAACTGGATTTTTCCCAAGATAAATATGAAATGAATATTCTAGTATAAATTAAATTGAAAAAAATTATATATATTTTTACTAGAAATTGGAGTTTTATTTATGGATTTTTACGTGAATATTCAAGACTAAATAATAAACATTTAATTTGTTGAAAGAATAAAGTCCAACTTTAGTTTGAATATGAATACTCCAAATGGATTTATATATATAGAAATTGAAGGGTTTTTGGAACTTGAAGTGATATTTAAATTATGGTTTAAACTTTAAATAGGAACTATATTTGTAAAGCCATGTAAATTATTTTCTTTACAAAGTAACCATAAAGTTCAACCATTTATTCTATATACCGTTGAATATCCGAACCATTCTAGTTTTAGAAGTTATGGTTTTAAATTATGATTTTCAAAATATTATGCTTTGAAAATATTTGATTTTCAGACGTTATGAAGTTAAAGCATTTTGATTTTGGAAAAGGATTATATTTGGGATAAGTGATAAAATATGGTTTTGGGTTTTGAAATGATATCGTATTCATGGTTATGAAATGGAATGTTTATTCTGATTTTTAAAGTATAACCTATTTTTAAATGACCGCGGTGTTATAATAACGATGGGTTGGCAAAGAGACCGGGATCGGATATGGACATACTCTCTGTCGATACCGAAAACCACTTTGACTAACCGTGTACGTGGTGGAGATTCCAGAATGAAGTAGGTTGGTGGAGGCGTTTCCTGTAAGGTAAATACGTGGACCCGACTCCCGTGAGTTGGCATAAGGTGGCTAAAACAGGAGCGATTCTCAGGCCAATGAGGTCATACCTCTGATCGAACCCTCCTCTTCGATATTATACTTTGATTTTGGATTGATTCAGTGGCCACTTCTATATTTTGATTTTGGGGAGTTAGTCCGAGGTGGGCGGTAACTGCGGCTACGCGTTTCCACCAGCCTGGATAGCAATTGGTATATCTACCCTGGCATTGCCTAGTTGTGCCGTGTCACCTACCATACCGAGCCTTTACTACGAGTTTCTATTTGTGTCGTACCTATGGAGTATCCTCTGGTAGCTTCCCGATCAGGAGGTATTACGGTACTGTATAGACTATTGGCATTATTTGTGTTAAGGGCTATATGGGTAACCCCTTAACGCTATTAAAAAGTAAGTTTACTTTATAAATAGACACTATTATAATAGCGCAATATACTACATAGTAAATAGTTTAACGGATCCTTAGGAGATGTAAATCCCGAACATCTCTTGAGTTACTGTACTCATATTTATTTCTGTTAATTTAACTCACATAAGATCTTTTAGTTCTGACTCGAGTGTTTTTGTCTTTTCAAATTCGCTCGGGTCAGTCCGAGCGTTTCAGGATCGAAGACTTTAGCTTTGGAGGACGAAGACGAAGAATCCGTATTATTATTATTTATAGTATTGCACCACACTCTTTCTATTCCGCTGCATTGATTGTATTGGTATGTGTAACTCTGATATTTATTGTATAAAGAAGAATTAACTGTTTTGTAACCGTTTATGAACTGTATATTTATTATTATATTTTATCCTTCCGCTGTGAGATTCTATTTTGTTTTATTTCTTCTCTGTTTTTCTTATTTACCCCATAACAATCCGCCCTTGAGTATGCTTTTAATTAGCACGTGTGTCGGTTTAAAGTGTGCGAAAAGGCGGGATGTTACATGTATGTATGTATGTATGTATGTATGTATGTATGTATACACATGAGTGTCACGGCATGCATTTCACACGTGAATTGTTTTCCTTATAAATTGTATATGTTTAAATCGGTCAAAAAAATGATTTTTTATTTTTAAATGACAATAAGATTTGTATATCTGGAAAAAATATATTGAATTTGCGAAGGAAGTTTAATTTTAGATTTTATTTTTAAAAGCGTTTATAATTTGTAAAGCATAGTTAGTTATTAGATCCCACTTTTAGGGTGTTTGAATTTGTAAAAGAAATTTAGTATTATATTCTATTTTTAAATGGTTAAGATTGGACAATATATAAACAGACGTTTTTGGTGGTTCACGTTGGTACCAAAAAGTGTGACGCGAAAGCTATTACAACTATTATTAAAGATATTCTTTTTATTATTATAAATAAATATAAAACTTTCTAACTAATTAAATTCTGAATGAATTAAGGAAAAAGGACAAACTTTGAAAAAAATTAGGCCGAAGGACATGAAGTTTTATTTTCAGGCTGAGGACAAATATTAGTTATATTTAGCATTATATTCAACTTTAACACTATACAATAAACTAGTTGTAACTAGTATTATATTCAGTTTTACGTTGTACAAATATTAGTTATATTTAGCATTATATTCAACTTTAACACTATACAATAAACTAGTTGTAACTAGTATTATAGCAATGTCCTTCGGCCCAAAAAATAAACTTGCTGCCCTTCAGCTTAAAAAAATTCATAAGTTTGTGCCCTTGTGTCTACTTTCCTGTTAAATTAATTAATACTCAAATTTATACTCTATCAAAACTTGAAAATAATCAAACGAACAATGAGAATAAAATGTTGAAACACAAAACAATGCAAACATATCATATTTATCTAAGCATATTCTATAAAAATATATTTACAGAGAGAGAGAGCGCAAACTATATAACAGCATGAACACGTACAAAGTACGTACAAAACTAGCATAGCAAAATGAAAATAAGAAAGACAAGGATTGAAATAAACTGGTTGAGCGTGGTCCATAAAACAAAGCTCAACAAGAGGAGAAAATAACGAAGCTTTTTAGGATAAA
This sequence comes from Allium cepa, assembly GCA_030765085.1. NCBI lineage: Eukaryota > Viridiplantae > Streptophyta > Magnoliopsida > Asparagales > Amaryllidaceae > Allium > Allium cepa. The sequence continues at coordinate 565,135,733 of CM060938.1, forward strand.
AAAGGCAAAAACTTGTTCAACTCTACACTTTCTCGAATTGAACAAATTAAATATCAAAGTGCAAGGTGAATCACACATGCTGCCAGCGTGATATTGTAGTTCGCCAGACATATCAAAATGTCTGGCACAATGTTTGATTGGTTGCAATACAAATAAGCATATTGTTTTAAACAAATAAGAATATGTTATAAAGAAATAAGAGCAGAAGCCATTAGAGTAAAAGAATGGAGATATTTTATTCATTCAGAGATTGGTTATATCAGATTGATTCATCTAATTACATTACACAGGCTCCTTTATATATAGGCATTGGAGCATGAGATGGAACATATCCCATGATGTGGGACTAATAGAAAAACATAAAAGCATATTCATTTATATATTTACATATATTATAACACTCCCCCTTGAATATGCGTCTTCAAAATCTTGGATGCTCGTATGGTTGCTAGAAATTGTTTCTTTTAAAACGTCCATAACAATTGCTCCCCATCATTATTATCTTGCTTTCATACATCCATTCAGTTGATATAGATATTGTCTGTTGCCTCATTAAAAACCTCTATTAGAAAAACCCAGTGGGAAAAAACCTTAAACGAGGAAAAGAGTGCAACTTGTGAAATCATATATATCATACTAAAAATGATATTCCTTGTAAGAGTTTGATACTTCAGGATCAAAATAATGCCTCATTAAAACCTTACTAAGTAAAACCCTATGGGAAAAATCTTAGTGAAGGAAAAAGAGTACAATATAGTATGTCATATTTCAAAATTTGCTGCATCAGACAGAGTTTGATACTTCTGGATCAATTTAATACGTCGGTAAAAACCTTACAAAGGAAAACCCGATGGGAAAAACCTTAGTCGAGGATAAAAATACAATTTAGCTTAAATAACATATTTGAGATGTTATTTCTTGAAAAGACGTTTGATTCTTCTAGATCAAGATAATGCCTCATTAAAACCTTAATAAGAAAAACCCAGTGGGAAAAATCTTAAATAAGGAAAAAGAGTACATTATAGCTTATTTCAAATGTTACTGGGGAGTTGATACTTCTGGATCAAGATAATGCCTCATTAAAACCTTACTAATAAAAACCTAGTGGGAAAAATCTTAGTTAAGGAAAAAGAGTGCATCATAAAATACTTATGAATTCTCCCCCTGATTTTAATTTTCCTCTGAATTCATATTCGTCTTTCGATAACTTAAATTGGTTACAGATACTTCTGGATCCATAAATATGTATCTCATTCATAATACAATTTATTAATAGTTTTCTTTGATACAATCAAATTTTCTAAGATTGTTTCTTCCAAATATGGTTTGCATTTTATGCATTTGTATGCTACTTTTATGAAAAACACTTCATGTGCTTTCATTTTTATGCTTCAAATTAGTTTTGCGCATTGCAACTATACATCTTTCATGAATATTAAAAATTTCATTACAACATTACTAAAAAGCAGGAAGTAATCTACTCATCTTGAAGTATATCAAGATTTTCATTACAACAATACTTTGAAGAAGGTTGTAATCTACATTTCATGTCCTTTGCATATTTTATAACTACAAAAGTTATATATATTCTTCAAGAATTTGTATACTTTAATAAGTATTTGCATATCGCAACTACCATTCAATGGATATAAAGAGTTTAATTACAACAATACTTAAAAATAGGAAGTAATCTACTCATCATGAATTATATCAAGATTTTCATTACAGCAATATTTAAAAGAAGTTGTAATCTACGGTCTTGTTCTTTATCTTCTTTATAACCACCAAAGTTATTTATATTCTTCAGGAATTTATGTACTTTCATTGTTTATAATGTTTTAACAATATTTATACCTTCAGGGTATTTTAAGTGTTCAAACACTTTTACTGCTTCAATGAATTCAATTATTTATAAAAACATATGCCTAGAGCATTTAACACGATGTAGCATTACATGTGCTTCAGTAATTTCAATGTGTTTTTCTATTATATATATATTTGTGAACTACAGGTTCACATTTCTTATTTATGAGAATTTCATGATGGCCAATCATGTTTTTCTCTAATCCAGGATCTTTAATCCATTTATAAACATAAGCGCTTTATTATTTATAAATTTACCATCGATGATTATTTCTTGTCAGTTCTAGACATGAATTATTGAGATCTCTTTAATTATCATGTTTTAGGTACCTAACCCACTTCTAGGGTTATTTGAGAATCATGACATGGATCTCTTTCAGAGCATCCTTATGTGTTTCTTCAAGAACACTCACCTCCTTTATTTGGCATCTTTATCACTTACTCCAAAAATATTTTGAACTGACTTTTGAACCATATTTCAAATGTGGTTTACAAATTTTGATCCTTCAGGGATTCAAATCAATATTGAAGAAAGTCTACTAGGGATATTACTGATAATTTATTCAAGTTACTTAATATTTTGCATCATTGTATATTTTAATAAATATTTAACACTGATGATCAAAATGAACTTGTATCCCTTTTTCCTCCCCCTCAATGTTGACAAACATTGTCACATTAAATAATAATCATCTTTGGATTCTTATTTTGATCCATTATGATATTGCTACTAGCAAATACATCATACATATTAATAATAGGGGGATAATTCTTTTGTAAGATGCATTCAATTGATATTGATTATTAGAGTTTGTTCTCATTCATTGATCTAAGCAATTGGAGGAATTTACTTATTGTGTAGATTATTTGAATACATACATGACTTCAGGTCATTCAACATTTATGTTGATTGAATTTTAAATCACTAAATAATATCTATGCATAATCACTAAATAATAGCTTATAACAAACTTCAGGTTGTTAGCTAAATATTTACATATATGGATGTATACGTGCGTCCACGTATCACATGTATATTGTAAAATTTTCATATTCTTTCTCATTTGAATTAGTGATTTTTGGAACAAACTATTACAAGGATCAAAACTATTAATTTCTATTTATAAATCAATGTCAATGCAAACCTATCAAAACCGCATGATAATGTTCAAAACATTTGGTTTGAAACCATAACGAACTTCTGGTTCGAACAAAATATACACACAACTTCAAGTTGTTAAGTTTTATTCCTCAATTATATCTCAAATATCAGTTTTGAACAATAATTATGATTACTTATCAAGGAGTAATTTTTAATTGCATATAGAAATTTCTACACATCTCTATTGAGAGTTCTGTAAAAAAAAAATTACAGCAAAAATAATAAAAGTATCTTCTAGATACTTGGAATGTTACAGATACAGATTTCCTCTTAGCTCTCAAACTTTTAGGATCTAATCTAAGCTAAACTAGGATCCTTTATAATCAAATTTATGTACACTTATTTGGTTTAATAAAATTACCAAATATATAAATAAATCTCTTCTAGAGATATGTTATCATTTTCAAATTTATAAATCTCTTCTAGAGATATATTAGTATCACCACTTCTGGAGTGAACTTTCTCTTCTATATATATATATATATATATATATATGCACTATTTGAATGCCATATCAATATACACTGTTTATTTTATACATATTACATAATTACTACTTTTACAGTAGCATAAAATATCCATGTTGGAGATTTTTGTTGTAATTGCTTTTAAAATGGCATATCAAACTTTAAATACAGTGACAGAATTAGATTCACCAACTGAAAGTAAGATGCAAGAGATAAAACCACTACTTCTGGAGTGTAACATTGGTATACAATATCATTATTCTTTTTTTTTTTGAATAAATTATTGTTATTACTAAAAAAAAATTATATCATTATTCCTTGATTATATCTCTAACATTACTATTGAACATTAATTATGATTGTTTATTAGAAAATATATACTAACTTATAATTATATATAAACATCTCCTCTAGAGAGTTCAGTAAAATAGATATATTTACAACATAAATAAGAGTATCTTCTGAACCCTTGAAATGTTATAAAAATAAGAAATTATAATGGTTGCACATAACGATTTGTTCAAGACCGTATTTATATAGCTTTGGTGAAAATTATGATACAACATATAGATTATCTCTTCAGGAGCATATATAAAGATATTTCTTCAAGAATAGTTGTGCATATAATATTTGATTCATCGTAAGTTCTGAAAAGTAAAAGGTTACATATCACTATTTGTCTAATGGAGCTACGGGTCCATGACAATAGACGATTGAATTTTGGATAATTTATTATCACATTTGACAATATTTTATAGGCAATTCTTTTATAGTGCTATACGATGATATAATATCACTTCTGGGGATATTTCATAAACACCGCTTCTAGAGTGGTACATATCACTTCTAAAGATACTTTATATGCATTGTTTTTGGCATGTCATCAATAATCAATATCTTTTTCTACATAATTGACATAATTCTACAACATCTCTTCTAGGATGTTTGGATTTTGAAATATAAAAATCATAAAACATCTCTTCAAGAGTATGTCATATGGATTATCTCTTCTGGAGAATATTAAAATGTACTTCTTCAAATATATAGTTTGGCAACCACACCCAAAGATTATCAAAACTTGGGTTTTACCAACTTCAAACTGATTTATTGAACTGAAATAAAATAAAATCCACATAGCAGACTTCAGGCTGCTATTATTGGTCAATTCGACTATATCATTTATTACTGCACTTAGATTTTCATCATTAATGAAGTTTCCTTCATCTTCGAAGAAATGATCTAACTTCATTTTAGTATTACTAGACAATCCTTTCACATAATTTTAAAATAAAATTCCTATAACATCTCTTCTGGGATGTTAGATTTTGCAATATAAATATAAATAAATCTCTAAAACATTGTCAGAAAATCTTTTCATAATTCAAGACTTCAGGTCTTGGACTTTGAGTTATACAACTTCTGGTTGGAAAAGAAAATCTTTGCACAACTTCAGGTTGTTAATCAAACTTATTTCTTTCATTATATCAAGCATTGTTTGCCAAAATGAATACACCATATAATAAACCATATGTCTATTCTTATTCCAAACATAAAAATACAACATCATTTAATTTACTGTAGCAAGTGCATTTATGATGATATGTTAATTTAATTTATTACCATGACGATAACATTTAATGAATTTATGATTAAAAAAATGAATGCAATTTACCATTATTGTGGCATAAAATATAAAATATTGTCACAAGGAATTGATTTCTTTACAAACAAGTAAATCAATCTAACTAACTTTAGTTAGCAAAATTTAATCTCAAAACTAAGTCTAATATACTCAATAATAAAATTAAATGTATACCATAAGAGAAACTTTATTTCTTAATAGTCAAAATTTCTAAAATAACTAAAATAACTCTTATATATATACGTATATACATACACACACACACACACACACACACACACACACATATATATGTATATATCCCTTTTTTTTATATAATTCAAGTTTCTGCTCTTTTATTGAAACTTCTGGTTCTTTATTATAAGAAAACGTTCTCAACTTTTATTTCAAATGCTAGAAATTAAGTTTACCGTATATGTTTTCATTAACGTTTCCATTCACTTCAGGTGTACTAAATCAATATTAATATTGGATCTAAACTAATATGATCTTCTAAATATGCATTATTCTTGTATATGTTTCTCTAAGAAATAGTAAAATATTTCTTCTGGAAATATAAACAATATATATCAAAATAATTTCCAAAATCAAAATCCAAATCAAAGAGTTTTCAAAATGAAAACTTCATTTATCAAACATGTATATATTACTTAGATCTTATCACAAACCAAAACGTAATCAAGATCAATAATTTTATTTGAATCAACAACAGAAATTGTCAAATTCAAAACTTGCTTTCCAAAATAATGAACTCAAATAAAACATGCAATAATAAGCAAGTTTGAAATCAATTCAAATCCAACTTCAAAAAATCACAACATTTTTTTTAAACAATGTACAGATCTCAACGATATATTATTTAAGTGTGATTTTAAGATCTACGATATAATGAGATCAGAAAAATAAGAACAAAAAAAAATCGGATCTATTGTAGGATGAGATCTGAAATATAATGACAAAATTACATGTACAGTGGAATAAGATCTATAAATTTAGATCTATAACAAAATAAGATCTTGAACAGATAAGATCTATTAAAACTTAAATCCAAATCTGAAAAATTAGGAAATAGATATAGAATTGTGAAACAAGAATATATAAATCTAGATCTAAATTAGTCGTAAAATAAATATAGAAAAACATATGTATAAAATTTCAAACCTGATTTCAATGGTTGAATAAGAGGAAGAGATAGATCTGATTTCGTGCTGATAACGTGTTATAAACAAATAAGAATATGTTATAAAGAAATAAGAGCAGAAGCCATTAGAGTAAAAGAATGGAGATATTTTATTCATTCAGAGATTGGTTATATCAGATTGATTCATCTAATTACATTACACAGGCTCCTTTATATATAGGCATTGGAGCATGAGATGGAACATATCCCATGATGTGGGACTAATAGAAAAACATAAAAGCATATTCATTTATATATTTACATATATTATAACACATATGTATATATATTAGAATTATTTGATTTGCATGAATGAATGAGTGGAGAACTCACTTGAGAATCGCATTCAGGTACTACTTCCTTCTTCTACACATGCACGCGCACATCAGACACCACAACTTAATTTGCTTTTCACCTAAGACAACGCCGATAAAAGGGATCACCTATTTCAATTTAATAAACTAGTATAAGCACACAACGGTGGAGAAATCGACCGTTATGGTATTTGATATCAAAGAAAAACATATTTGTTAAAAAAGTTTCTTTATTATTAATTTGATGAAAAATTAACTGCATATTACAAAAAATGTAAATAATTGAAACTGTGTAAATTCAATTATACCAAGGATTGACAATGTAGGCCAACCTGATACTAAGGATGTGATATCAATGTATTGATATGAAATACCCATAAACACACATATATGTATCAAGAAGGTTCAATATACTCTTAATTTTGAGCTTATTTGTACTTCTAACTTATTAATGAATTTGGAAAAAAATATCAACCAAATATCATGTTAATATACATCATCGTATTTTTTAATACCTAATGAAAGAAGATGAAAAATTCAAAAATTGATGTAATAAATAAATCTCATATTACTAAACTACAGTGTTTAAACAAATTAACTAAAAGTACCATTATTATATAAAAAACTAACATTGCTGAAGTAAAAATAAGAAAAAGAATAAAATTACTGAAACAAAAAAAACTCAACTTTGGATTCTGTCATTGTTGATCTTTCTTCTAACAAGAAACTTGATTTTGTCACATAATCAATAACTGATTGAGACATAACATTGGTTTTTTTTTTCATTCACTTACTCAATTTGGGCAACACCAACTCTAAAAAGACGAGGGATCCATAACATTTGTAACCACATCATTTGAGTAATAGAGCTAACATTGATTATTATAATATTACAAAACAGAATATTACAAAAAATAGAACTACTGTAGTGTCAAGATCTAAATAGATTATGGATCGTGTATATTATAAACTATGCACCAATTTCATACTAACCTGTTGCAATTCTAATAATTTAAAAAAAAAACAATGTATGTTATAAACACGTAACTTCATAATTAATCAGGCATATGTGTGCTTGATACTTTTCTATATGGACGGATATTATAATGGCTTTCCCATTTGTCCAATAACTAGGTTATGACCATTAACTCAGACATAGACCTTTTTACATTATATATTTATTACACAACGGCACTAAGGTTACACATATATTTGTTACATTTGTTGCAATTCTAATAATTTAAAATAAATACATTAACTTATTTGACCAAACAATGAAGTTATGGCAAATAATACAATGAAAAATATGATCTAATTTGATTTCCAATATACTTTTTCACAAATAGGCTGAAGAATAAAATAGAATAATAGATCATATTTCACAACAATTTTCACAAAAGACGATTGCAATTTATGCACATAACGTGTATTACAAGTAAACAACGCCTAATATAATACTGAAACTCGAATATTACTTGAGAAGGAGTTGATGACATGCACTGCTTTCTCTTCTTTGAGCACAAAGACAGTACCAATTCAGTCTTTGATGCTCATTCAACGCCATCTCTAGCTATGACATTGAACATAATAATGCAATGCTTCACTATGGTGAAGTTTTTTTGTAGTACATAAATTTCTCTTAACATAAATTATTCATAACAATCTTAATGATCATCTTTTTATTGCACTAATGAGGTGAAAATATATACAAAAGCAATCGTTGTATTCACCATATGTTATTCTATTTATGTATAGGTAAGCCAATGGCATAACTGTAAACTAAAGTTTTTTGATGAAACTATAAATTAAAGTTATTTAACTATTTTTGATAAGTATTCTAATATAACTAGAGCGTGGATAATCTTTTGATTATTTCGTAAGATTTTAAATTTCCATTTGTAGGCTTGTTTATCTTTTAACATTGGCTTGTTCCACAACACAAGCATATTGTTTGTAGCAATTACAACCTTCTTAAGTGTGGTTAGAGATGAGCATAACAATGTACTTAATACGATAATGTTGAATTATAAAAGTGAAGAGCAAATTTGTGCATTTGATAGCAGTAAAACACATAATACATCATTATTCAAATAGTAGTGAAGAAAACGTTGTGAAATGGCAATGGCTATTGATTTTTAATTGCTTTACTACTGTCACAATATTACCATTGCACTTTTTATATTCAGTAGTCTATGTTTAATACTTGTGTTGTATTCATTAAGCAATTATTGCTGTCATACATCACTAGATTGTCAACCATGTTTTAAGGAATAATCTTGCTTAAGCTTGAGTACTATTAATTATTCATCCATGGCACATAATTTTATTGCTTACTTTTTAACCATTTTATTGATTTCTTTTGATAACTACTCCACTTATAACTAATAATAGAGCATATAATTCAGTCTGGCGCATATTTTATTGCTTAAATACAGAGATATCAACTAGTTTACCCACATTGACATATCACAATTCCTTATCATTTTGGAAAGTAGCTATTTATATCAATAATCAAAGAATTTTTTAATATAGAGTTGTGCTTACCATGGGTTTTATTGACAAACCATTTAATTTATGTCTAGAAAATGTACTTATATATTTAAATAGTACAAAATGTTAGGAAATCTGGGACTGTAATTTGAACGGAATTCCCGAAATTCCCAAAATGGAACGAAACCTGAGAAGTATTAAGTGACAAGAAGCTGGAATTTTGAACCTTGATGCAAATTCAACCTAGATTTCCATATTCTCCAATTCTAGTAGTATTGAACATTATTGAATATTCCTAATTTTAGTAGCATTGAATATTTTTGAATTTTTATCACTGAATTACTGATGGCCGCTGTACTTATAGGGTAGAAACAAAGCTTCAAGATTTCAAAGTAAACCGTGAAAACAACATGGCAGAGCCAAGTGGTATAAAAGTTTAATTTTTTTAACATTGATTAGCTGTTCTCCCATCGATCCTCATTTGCAATTTATCAAATAACGATTTATTATCACCAAACAAATTAATACTATGAAGTGTGGTATTTTATATCTTAAACCAAATTTGTGGGCATTTATTGACTATCGCTAAACAAATATGCTTGGTAAGCATGAAATAAGAAATGCACCTAAGTTTGATATCATATTAGAAAGCTACACAACATCATAATATAAATTAGAAATGTTGAAAATATATTATGTATGTAAGCATGTATTATTATTTACATAATATAAATTCCCAGTTGTAGGGATACTCTCACGACAATTCAACATAAAATGCAAATTAATCTCCACCAAACTGTACAAAGTCAACTGTAAATGATAAAGTAGGATTTCCTGCCAGAATACAAGTTCCATATAAGCCGCTAGGACAAGATCTTCTAACAAAAAATCATTTTTTATTAAAATAATAATAATCTAAGTGGATTTCAATCATCACTATTAATCTAATTTAATTACTTGTTAACTGTAATAAAATTCTTAGTTTTAGTTTGTTTTACTTATCGTTTCAAAATGTCTCAATTTGCATCTTTAACTCATAACTTGAGAAGAATAATATGGAGAGACTTAAAAAGAAGAATATCTATCTTTGCTAAAAATATCTCATACAACAAGTCGGTAAGGTTTCGGTTCAGTTGACGCGTGTTGAGTTGCAAGACTTAATGTCACGAGTTCAAGCCCCAGTTGCAAAGTCAGTTATAAACCCTAAAAATAGTCAGAGGATGGGTTGTTGGTTTGGTGCAACTCCCTCGTAGCATTACAAACAGTTTGTTCCTTGGGTACTAAAAATATCTCGCAATCACTATAAATGTATGCCCTTTTTTGGAAGTCCATCTTTACCCTCGGGTCTCATTGATCCATCTACTTTCAAAAGTAATAGGAGATGCTTGATTTTGAGCCACGGTTCATGAACGCTCATTTATAATATTATCTGATTTTGACACATTATTTCTTATATCCATAACAGTATTAATTAATTTTAACAAATATGCAACCTTTATGCATGCTAGATTACAAACTATCAAAATGATTATGAACTTCTTTGTTTCTTTCTTCCATGCTAAGTATTAAGTGGGAAGATCATGTGTGATGTATGCTAGTTCAAATACCTGTATCCATGTCAACATTTTGAATGTGTTAATATTTTCTAGATATCAGATTGCTTTAACAATTTCCAAGATAAATACGATAATACAAGATAATGGGTATTTGGAACAACGAAAATTAACTATGTGCACCATAAATATCCTGAAAATAGAAACAAAGGACTAGCATGTGTATTTGAATTAACATGTGCTAGATGTGAAAGTATAAACATGTCTTGACTTATTCCACATGAAGATAATCTTGTTTATTAATGTTGAACCATGCCAATTAATGAACATGAAAATAAGTTTAATTATAGATCAGACAACTCATATACAAGGCATATGTGGTATGTATGTAAGAAATTCAAGTTAAAAAAGTTGAGATAATTATCTAATCATGTCAGCTTCTTTGCATGAGCAAAGGGCAAAGACAAAATTTAATTTCCCCACTTGAACAACATCTATGCAAAAAAAATCTAATTTGGATAAGAAACCATTGGTTCAAAGATAATAATAGAGTATATATTTGCTTAACCATAATATTTCCTACCATAAAATTTAAGATGAATTACGTTACACTACATTATTTCATTTCATTTACCAAGTGCATGCAAGATGCGGAAGCTAATGGAAAGATGGTTATCCTTGAGAAAATAAATTGTGCATTTATTTTGAAGTACTCTACAGTCTACACACATGACAATTTTGATCATTAAATAATATGTAATTATATTTTTGAGAGGATGGTGCATTATTAACAAATAAATTGAGAAGGATGCAAGAAATAGTGAAACCATAAATAAGAACATGAATTCATTGCAACAAAGCAAAAACCCTATCTCATACAGGTACCTAAAACTATGTATAAGAAAAAAACTCTAGTCTTTACATTCGATTTTGTATGCATGCGCAAAATTCCTAGTTAATTTTAATTGATTTACAGCCTTGTTTTTCAGTTTTGTAGCAGAATTTCAAAATTGAGCCAAGTCCATCAAAATTTTGCCTAACGTATCCAGTTCTCAAACAGTACTTAATTTTAATCTTAACCTTAATTTTAATCAGGAGTTCTAATTGAACTAAATCATAATAGCTTAGCATAAAAATCAGCTTATAAAAATATGTAAAGCACATCCAAAAGTTAGACATCGGTTTAAAGAACTGTGATAATCGCACTAACAAATTCAATTGTCAATAAAAAAGAATAAACTTTAAGAACCCGGTGATGTAGTTGTGGTAAAATAAAGAGGAGGAGCGAGACGAGAAGCATGGTCGAACAACCAGGGGATGGTCGAGAGGAGGAGCGTTCGAGAAGAGGAGCATGTCGAACAATCTCTCGTACTGGGTTAGGATTTTATTTGGTTTAGGGAGAAATAAAGAGGAGACGGAAGGGGAAGATTGACCAAAGAAAACGGAGGTGAAATTTTTAAAGGGAGAATACATGGTGATGAAGAGAAAATTTAAGGGAGAAGTATACGGGAAACAAAAACGAAACAGCGGCATCATTATTTTGGCTTCAGAGAAATTGATTTTGGCAAGTGAAAGTAAGCAACCCTCCCTAACGGTCGGTTTGATTATATTTATTTATATGATTTGGTATTGATTCAATCATTTTATAAGAGAAAGTGCTCACTTAATTTTTTTGCCTTAGGAAAAGGTGATCTCCTAGGTGGAAAGTAGGTGTGTGTATATTTTGAAGGAAGAAACCTCTAGAAGTAGTGGAATCTGGAAACTGAATTTTGGGCTATAGATTTATTTTTTTTATTTTTATTTTATTTTTTTGGGCTTGGGCTTTGACACAAATAGGTAAATATGTGTATTCATTATTTTCTTCTAGTTTTAAAACTAAATTCTGTCCAATTTAAATCAACACAAATAACATTCCAAAATAGCTTCTTTTCCAAACCAATATTTATGAGAATTATATATCCTTTTTACAGAATATAATTCACACCTTTCTATTTTATTTTAATTTAATTATCACAAAATTATAATTTAAAACCATTATTAAATCAATTACAAATATTATCTCATTTTAATACTCAAAATAATCAATTAATCATATTGTTAATTATAACTTAAAAATTGGATTGTTACAAATAAATTTCTATAAATCTCCAGACTTGAATTTTTGTTTCCTTACTTATCGTGCGTCTATGGTGAGAAGTATAGTGTGTTGATGTGTGTGTACTATGCGTCCATGCTCAGGAACAAAGAAGGAAAAGAATAAGAATGAATCGTGTACAGGAGAGTTTTATGCTCACATATCTATATCTATTTCAAGTTAAGTCACATTTATATTTTGTATTTGAATTGTCATCGTTGTTGTGAATGATATTTGTATCGAATCGAAGTGAATAAGATCAAAATTGAATTGAAATCAGTTAAAGTTTGATCAATAAAGCTTGAGAAAGCGGTTGACATTTAGGGTTCACTGGTCAACCATGACCGGTTGACCGAAATTCGACCGGTGACTATGTGTGTGTTTGTGTGTATATATACTAAAATTTATAATAATAAATAATAAATATAATAAACTAAATACAGCAGAAATACAATTAAATAAAGTAATTAGAATGGATTTGAGAAAGTTAGTGTAAGAGTTTATAAATATAATATTGACTAGTTTAAAGAAATTATTTACTAAAAGTATAAATTAGATATTTGTTCTTAATATGATTTAAATTGTATAAATATTCTAATAAATAAGAAATGTAACCAAATTAATATTTCGAGTCTTTTTAAAGTAAATTAAGTGGTTATAAAATTTAACTGTAGTTCTATTACTTAATTATTCATGTTTTTATGTGTTTTATGCTTATGCAAATATTCAATTAAATTCTAAAAGCTTACTATTATTCATTATGATGTTCATTCTAAGTGATTAAATGTTGGTTTTGTGGATAATTTAGATGTACATGTATAAGAAGTAATGTTTTATTTCAATTTTGAAATATAATTTTTTATTACTTAACATTATTAATTTGTTTAAGGAAATATATTTTGGTTTGGAATATTGGTTCATTTAAAAGATTTATATATATACATATATATTATTTTCAAATAAGTAATTAGATTGGTTAAGGGTTTTCAAAGTATAGTTATGAAATTCTAGTATATATATATAATTCAAGTATTGGTAAAGATAATTATTCGAGTATGAATATATTAAATTGATTCAGATGATTAAAGTTATTTAAAAATAATCTTTGGTTATAGTAAATTATGGAATAAATATTATATGAAATGCTTAGATTTGTAAGTTATTTTGGGGGTTTCAAATGCAGTATATGTACTTTCTGAGTATATGGATAGGTATTGAATTATTATTTGAATGTATAAAAGGTTGAGATATTAATAGACTATTAAGAAGTAAATTTTATATTTGGTTTTAATAAAGTAGTTATAGATAATAAATCATGGGATATCATGAGAAAATCTTCGATTACTATTTTGAGTATTTAATAGTGTATTTCTAAGATAGAATAATATTTATGAATTTATACCTAATTTTCCAAGTTTTCTGATTTCTCAACTTCTCCATATCGGTTCCGATGTTATGGATGATTCACCGTTGATATTGATTTAGTTGTTGATTTTGATATGATATGGTGATGACATCCTAGATATGATTTCGTGCTGTATTTCTGTGTGACGAGAAATTTGAATAAACGGAGTTATAATACCATTTGGTATGGGACTTTCGATAACATTTCTTCATCATATAGATTATTTTGGGCATAGATGTAGTTTATAAGTAGTGAATAAACATTGAGCATTACGTAGTGGTATAGGACGATGTTGTGATATTTATTCTATTATTCATTATAACTAGATGACACTTGCATGATGGGAATAGCGATACGACTGTGAGGTGATACACGTAGTGATAAGTATAACTTTGTGCTTATATTCAGTAATTAAGGCTACGTGCCTTATGATGAGTACGGCTTTGTGCCTACATTCGACAAGTATGGCTATGTGAGGAAGAGACCTTATATATATATTTATTAGCTCTATACGCCACTATTATGATATACTCCTTTTATTTGCACGGGAGAGGCCTAGATGGCTAGAATCCACCGTAGCGGCCTGATCGTGGGGTCGTACCCCAAATCTGTGATACTCTATATTTATGTAGCTATATGCTCATGCTACATGCATTTGCCCTTGTGTCATATAGGCCAGTAGTATGTTATATATAGTAGCTAGAGTCGGATGTGACTATTGAGTCCTCGCGTTGTGTGCACACCAGTTGATACATATCACGATTCTGTGATGATAACAAAGACTGTAGAGACATTATGTCTCTAGAGCTTTCTTTATGCTAAAAATCTCCATTCTTGTACTGAACGGAGTAGTAGTTTGGCATATACTATTGACACACCTCACTTTAGTATAGAGATGGACTATGTGACCCATTTATTGTTATATTCATATGGCTCTATTTGGGACTTCGTATCTATCATACAATAATTTTCTATCATAATATATTTTGATAATTCATATACAAGAAAATGAGATTATACCTGTGATAGATGCCCAAAGTATAGTGGATTCCTAGTACATTGATAGGTAGCCTACCTTATCCTATATGCATTTATTGATGATGTTTTTTTGTTAAGACTGAGAGATATATTAGGCAATGATACGTGTTAGCCTAATACACATAGTGATATCTCATTTATCGATATTTTCTAAATTTAGATAATGATTTCGGGATATGTATGATTCATCCATTTGTTTATTTGATATGTTTCTATATGGGTGATGATATCTTTTGATATCAAAGATTGTTGCTTTGTATGGTTTTGAGTTATTCGTGTGATGTGATGCTTTGATAACTATCTATAGTATTATAACTGTAATTCATGCACATATTTCCATAGTTATACATATATTGACATATCCTTTGATGATTTGAGTATCTCTGGTAGTTTATCATATTATTATTCCATGTTTATATAGTGTTACCCATATTATGGTTCTTGATTAGACATAGTCTTACCCGTATTTTATTTATGTAATACTCCGATCAGGCCGAGACATTTCAGTTACACGGATGAGGTGACATACATATGTTTTATTGGTCGTAGAGGTGATATATATCAGGATTATTGTATGATATTAGTATGACATTGATTTATAGTGTGTGTGTGTGTGTGTGTGTATGATATCAAGTTGTTTATTGATTATTCATTCCTTTATAGTGAGACAGACATCATTTGAGATTTTTTGGCCTTTATAGTATGATATATTATGTATTATATATATTATCGCTGCATTTCTGACTCTGTGTTCTCTGTTACTTACTATATATTTTGTATTGTTCTATGAAGGTACATGTGTTTATTGCTTTGTCTTGATAATGTGTATGTAAAGATGAGTTATTTATTTGAAGTTTTAATATGCACTGGTGTTAGTCCAAGGAAATTTTTATGTATGTATCCACTATAGCCTCATTCTCTAAATTATTTGCCAATATTACTCTATAATACTCTTTGATAGTATGGGTATAGAGGTGGGATGTTTTATTTGGTATCAGAGCTGTAACGACCCATAAATTTTAATGGATTTTATAGCATAATTAACTGAAATTTTTGTTGAAATTAAATTATAAAATTTTCAATGGAAATTTGATATTTGGAATACTCTATTTTAACCTAGCAACTGGTAGGTTTTTATTGAAAAATATGAAAGTAAATTCTGTTGTGTAACTTTCGATTTCAATTTAAATCAGTTAATTTGATGAAAATAAAATATTTTCAAAATTTGAATATTTTTACACAATAAATTTGTAAATCATTTTTTGAGTGAGATGTTATATTTCGTTTCGCCAAATTTGGACTTTTCTAGCTCCGTTATTTTACTTTCGACAAATTTGCAACAGTTTAGCGACAACGTATCGAATTTTATAGGATGGTCGTATCACTAATATATGTGTACTATTCTGTTCGTCTCGTCATGTTGATCTCCACAGTCTATTCATTTATGTATTTCGGTGTCCGGTACGTGGCAAAATCGACAAAATGAATTAGCCGTATCGGCTCCGTATTTTGGCTTTTGGGATTTCCATTGTCTTTTCATTTTCTACCGTGTCAATCAATACCCATAAGCAAGCCATTGATATTCCCAGAATTTAACTTTGACCGTCACTATTCCCTATGCCAATTTATTTTATGACGGTCCGTTCATTTACTTTGGTTGGTCCATTTCCTTTATTCTGAAAAGGCGATACAATATAAAATTCCTACAGCTCATCTTATTCTCCCCTCCTTTGTTTTTCCTCTTTCAGCTTTGGTTTATAAAAAGAGAACATAATAACAAAATAAAATACTTGTAACAGCTTTATACAGCCCATAGTTGCTTGCCCTTCACCATATACACAGCCACGAACACAAATGCTCGCGGTTCTTCCCACCAATCTTCTCCAAACACAGCGCGCCCACCTAGATTTTCCCTTACCAAAAACGTGCCTTCATAGCACCTTATTGTTAACCTACCGCCCACTAGCCATTGATCCACCACCGTTCCCTTTCAAATCTCCCAATGCCTCAACTTCCATGTCCACTCCTTAAACTCATCTCCACGCAGCACCAAACCCACCTTAGCCGAAAGCGGCCACTTACCCATGTCGTGCCTACCACACACGCCTAACTCCCCTCCTCTACGAGTTCGCCAGTGTGACGATATGGATTTTTCGCGTTCGAAAATCGACATCTATGCTTTACATCGTACTCGAATGCCGCAGATACGACCGTTAAAATCCGAGTCGCCGGAGCTTAAACACCATTAAGTACAACACAGCAGAAGAAAACAATATCAATATATATAACATTCAGATATAATGACAGATACAAAATCTGGTATCAATACAACAGAATACAAATACTATCGGAGATACAAGAAATAGCAATGGAAAGGAAATAGATAACACCAGCAGCGGAATAACAACTCTAATAGAGTCTTCAAGAAAGAACCACAGCAGCAGCTCGAACCACCATTACGATTCACTAAGACAAGCAAGACTGTTGTGCATCCAAAGAATGAAACTAGCTTCAGATAATCTACCAAACCTAACTATCTGGAAAACCCAACTCGAGACTGCTCGTGTGGAAAATAGTGAGCACCCAGAGTTTAGGAAAGGAACAATAAACTCCGGATCAGTCATGGGATTGGTGTGATAACAAAAAAACAGTTTTATCATTAAAAACAAACAGCAAAAGAATTTTAAAGTCAATTCGCAATGCTTTTCGAAAATGAAACTACCATAAGACCTCCCGCCACACACACAATGCAAACACAGAATTGGAGGAGATTTCTTCTTATGATAGTCAAACATGATTGATACGCAAATTTTTGATATTATTATTATAAGTGCAAAGTGCAGAAAACATTTCGAAAATAGAATATAAATCTTAGCCAACATACGACCATTATCGTATGCCTACTATAGCTACCATGTTCAATAGCAGGTTATCGCCACATTCCATGGAAGGTTATACAACTAAAACCGTACAAGGCTCGTATTGTTTCTTTGGATTTTCCAACAAATGGTCAGGCTCAGGAACTTCCCACTGTCCATGGGATCACCTCTGGAGGGACGTCCCGAGAACTTAACCAGCTCTCTGCCAACACAAGGCCGGGTTACCTCTGTAACTAGGTAACTACTTCTCGAGCATGCCACTCCCCGGTCCTTTAGGACCTTTATCCGAGGCGCATCTAAAGTAACAACCACACAGTAAATGAGATTGGAGCCACCACATAGGTAAATATCTGGGCTCCATACCATGATACCACCCTTTACAAGAAGGGAATGACACACCCTAAAGGGCGCGACCCTCATAACCTTCCCGCATCTTTCCTGTTTCGACCATTTCCGGGTTGTGAGGTCCTGATGCAGTCTCGTCCACAAAGCTACGCTTTATACAAAAGCCATGCTCTGATCACAAATCATCAACAAATGATCATCAAACAGTAGCACTCAGCATGTCACACTACCAAATTGGGAATATATCGCTGATAACCTTCAACTACATAACCTCTGAGCTCATACGTCTCAGACAAGGGTATTAAGCTAAGAGAATAAATTCTCCGCCACCAACAGAAATGTATTTGAAAGAAATCTGCTTTATATCTCAAAGTGTAGTGTCAGACATACACCCATACAAGTCTGTTCTGGGTTCGAAAAGAACCGAAGGCGCTTCCAAAGAAGTACTTGTAATCTGGGTATTCACAATCCCGATTGGACTTCACATCACTTAGGGAATCTCTATACCGGAGCAACTCAGTGCAGAGACAATCGATAGGTCATCCTATCGTTCTCGCAAATACCCGGTCTTCGCCGCCGGTCTTCAAATGCTATCCATAATGTCAAATCACATATTCAGAATGGGCTATACGACACAAAGGTCCTCTCCCGGCTAAACCGAATAGTGAGCGCAACATTTAAAACATATGGATATGGGATTTCAATTAAGTCACAACTTAATAATTCAAAACTTCTTTCAAATGGTTTAAACAAATTACCATTTTCAAATCTTTTAAACAAAAGATTTATTTCACTAAGTTCACCCATTTTCACAAAGATGCATTTAGGATTTCAAAACAATTTCCATTCAATTGGATTAACTCGTTTAAAATCTTTAAACTAAAGATTTAACTTATAGTTTTCAAACCGTTTCCATAACCTAGAAAATCATTTTCATTTTTAACTTGAAATCCCTTTAACACAAATCAGAAGTTCATTACTTATGTGAAAGCTTTTTTTTGAAACAAATAGTTTCCATGTCATAAAAATCTAATTATATTTACACGAGTTAAAGCCTTTGAATTTAAATTCCCAAATCAATACCTTTAAAATAGTTTAACCCATATAAACTGGTATAACATCTTTAGTCCCTAGTTTCCAGATCATAGAATTCAATTTCAAATATTGAATTCAAATTTAAATCAAAATGTTTAAATTTCAAAACTCGATCAAGTTATTCAAAATAAATTTCATCTTTGAAATTCCATTTCAATAGCTTTTCACTCTAAACCCAATCCATTTCCAAAACATTTGAATTTATATATTCAACTTTAAAAATCATTTCAAAAAATACGACTTAATCGATTTCCTCGTGAAATCCATATTTGTGTGTGTATAACTGTGGTCCAGGGGTTTAACACAGTAGTGCAACATCATTCAATCATCACAGATCAAACACAGAAATATAGTTGATAAGCGATATAACTATACAAATTCACATATACTCTACAAATGTAAATAACTGAATCAATTATGCACAGCACAATCCACAGAACAAAGTATCACAAATCAGATAGGACAATCAATTCAAGGCATCTCATACCATACAATCATTCATAAGTAAGATCAAGCATTCAAAAATTATTTATAAGTAGGATTAATTAATTATTTAATCCTAATTAATTCAATTTATTTCCAAGTAAATTAATTACTTATGAATTTAATTATCCAATCTTGATTTATTAATTTCAAATCATTTGATATAAATTAATCGATCAATCACCTTAATTAATTAAATTATTCTTTTTTTATTTTGGCAAGGCCGACGGGGTTGAATGGACCCCGACCATTTTATTGCAGCACAAATAGATACAGAACACGAACAACAAAGAGCAATGCTCAAGAAAACAAGGGAGACATAGTGCCACAAGTACAACAGGAATGTAAACACAAAAGTAAAAACACAAAAGGACTAAAAGGAATGGAATGAGCAGAATATGCCAGGTTCAATGCTGAAGCTTTGCATCCCCATGGACTGTTTCATCTCGTTTGTCAAATAAATTTTGAATTCAACATCAGATTTAACCCTACTCACGTCAAACACTCTGGAGTTACGTTCTTTCCATACCGTATTGATGAAGCTTTTCATAAGCACAGTAAAGAGTCTCTTCTTATTACCCTTGTTTCCAGTCTTCGCAAATATATTTTCCCATTCAACACGATTATTAGTTGAGGCCGTATAACTCTTAAGTTTGGTCAAAACCACATTCCAGAGTTGCTTTATGAACTTACACTCAAAGAACAGATGCTCTACAGTCTCCACTTGCTCGCTGCAGAAAAGAAAGGCAATGTCAACCACCATTCCCATGCAAACAAGCTTGGCAAATAAATTATTCTTAATTAACCATATTAATTTAATTAGCCTTTAAACCAATTTACATAATAAATTAACCCTTTAATTGATTATTTTAAGAAATTAAACCTTTAATTTCTTATCATAACGTAATTACACTTACACAATTCCATAATGATTATCATTAATTTATTAATCTAAATTAATCATTAAAAATTTGTCACATTTATTAATTATTTAAATAATCTTAGTTAATGACCTTCATTTACTAATAACAATTCTTTAATTACTGTTCTACAAAAATTACTTACATTAATCATTAAAATTAATTTACCATTGATAATCCATTATTGAACTACTTAAGTGTTACTTGTAACTTAATGAATTCTAAATTACAATTTAAATTATTCCTTAATTAAATTAACTTAACTTTAATTAATAAATTCATAAGCTTACAACTATTAATTAAATCCATATAAACAATAATTACTTATTCTTAATGAAATTACAAATCATTGACTCTTCATTATTTAAAGTAAAACTCATCCATATTCGTGATTTAATTATTATTCACAATATGTTTGAAAACATTGATTTCAAATTCTCTTTTACTTTCAATTTAAATTTAAGACTTGAAGTGAATGCTTATTTACCTTGAATAAAGTTTAAAACAAATTTCCCTAACATTTTTAAATTTACATGTTAAAGAATATTTTGTTATAAAGGAAATGTAAAAGAATTCAACATCAATTTCTCTTTGAATTCACATATCAATGAATGCTTTACATTTAAATTTATTTAAATATTCAAATATTTAAATTTATACAACTTTATTTAACTTCAAAATCTAGAATTCAAAGTTAGATTTAAAATCAGGTTTCAAATTATTTATTTATTTATTCATTTATTTAAAACCTTATTTATACCCAAACTAAGCTTAAACTAAACTTGAATTTTATTTTTAAACCTTTGATTTTAGACTAAATTTAAACTTTGCTTTTAAAATTTAAAATTCAGTTTTGAATTTCCCAAACATTTTTAAATTTACATTTTATTTTGGAAATCTGAAATAGTTACAGGTTTCATTTAAATTCAATTAAAAAAACACTTAATTTACTTATTTACTTATCACTTCTGAATTATTAAAAACAAATTCAATTTAAAACATGTTTATCCCAAAACGGGGTTTTTCAAAGCTAACTTGAATTCACTTTTAATCTTTGGTTAAACTTAGTTAACATTGACCTGAGATTTACATTTTTGCTTTCAGTTTCAAAAAAAAAACAACTGTTTAGGTTTTGAACTACACGACATTCCTCAGCTAGCAACAAAATTACTTCGGTCCAAACACTTCAAAACTTCGAGTAGATTCTTGAGTTACCCGAGGCTATATGCCGACATCTTCTTCTTCTCCTCCTTTTTTTTATTAAGTTATAAATCAAAGCATCAGTAACTCGCTCAAACGAACTCGATTGCAAACCCGAAGCATCAACCCCATTTACCCGTGCATCCATTCTAGGACCAAACCCAGACCATCCCATCGTGCACGCGACCACCGTACACATGCACGCGAACCCCAATCTCCTTCGGCCACCGTTTCAATCATCAACAAGTCAACGCCGACTCCTTGAAGCCCCACGACCACCCAAACGCAAGAGAAGATCATCGAATCAAAATCGAGCATAAAACCCCAACCCTGGAACAACAAAATCTACCGCAACCCAAACCTGGAACGGCGTCGTTCGCCACAAACCGACCACCAGACAACCTAAAATTCCGGCCACTCCTCGCCATCATCTCCCTCTACTATCTCCCAAACGCACGTTGAACTCGATCGACTATGGATGACGAACAAAGCAAATTGCGAGACCACCACAAAACTAGGTTTAAAATTTTTAAATGGTCGCCGCCGCCGCCATGATCATCTGCCGACCATTCCAATATTTTTCCCGGTACCACTACTTACTCCTCCACCTCCACACAAAACCCCGACCCTCCTCCTCGACGTATTCGCCAGAATTTCCCCAAACCATGAAATTCGAACAAAACCCAACCCCTCTTGAATTCATGATCTAAAAATTCCAATTCGTGCCTTAAAAATCAAGTCAAGGCATAAGAATTCAAATTATATATTTGAATTCAAGAATTAAGACATTCGAATTTTCTGTATATATAATGATGTTTCTCAGTTCTTGGCTTTTCCAGAGTTATTTTCAAACTATTTTTTTTACTTAACTACATGTTTAAATCTTTAGTTAGAATATAATAACCAATATTGTTTTATCTCTCAGCTCAAACAATTAAGTATATCCAGAAAAATTTATTTTGAAATCAACATTTGTATTGAGAAACTCAAACAGAGGTCTTGAGCAATCAATAAACTGAAATAACACTTCCAGTTTAAATATTCAGAGTATCCATATCTACATATATAACCTATTCACAGAGATATAAATAAACAACAAACTTATATTTCTAAAATTTAAGAAAATGAGTTACTCACTTGAAACTTTGAAGAACAGAGGATACTTCTGTAGTGTTGAAACTGGCTTGTGAAATTTGCAAGCTGAAGATCTTTTCTTTTTAATCTCTAGTTGTAGTTTGTTTGCAGTTGAAGTTTTTTTTCTTTTAAGTTTTTAGTTTTGTTTACTTCAGATTTTCTTAGTTGTTGCTTGATGGACGAACTGGTGATATATAAAGAGAAGTGTACAGAGGTTACAAGTTTGTACAGGGTGATAAAGTTGGTTTGTACACAGGTTAGAGATACTTTTTTTTCCATTTGATTAAGCATAATTTCGGTTGAAACCAAATTTTAGTCATGGGTTAGAGATATAACATTAAATGCCATTGTCCTTTATGCTTTCAAGTCTGCTTACAGGTTAAAATTTTTTTAACTTCATGTACATATATACTTTGTTTATTCTTTTACTTGCCTTTGTTTATTTATATACTTGAGTATATTTATTTCCTTTGCTTTAACATGGTGGCTGCAATTATTATGTTTGATTTGTTTAATTATCCTCTTGCATTTGCACATACATACTCACAGCAAATACTTGTTATAAAAAAAATTCTTTTCTTTCTTTTTTTTCTTTTACTTACTTCTTGTATGCCGGTAGACATTGCTTCTACATACTTATAGCTTGCTTGTATTTTGTCTTATTAATGTGTATTGACTTTATAACATAATGTTAGACTTGAGTTAATATGTTTACTTTAAAGTTTACATAATTTATCAATATGTTTGAATATTTGAATATATTTTCTTTACTTTTGTAACAACCAGCATATTTATCGATTTTTATATTTAAATATTTTATTTAAATATTTTATCGTTAATCGGATTTTGGTCCGAAGCTACTTTTTGTAAACGGTCAAATTAGGACTCGAGACCACTTTCATTGAGTTCGAAACGTCGTTTGCAATCTTCTAAGTATAAACATTGATATGTTTGGGGTTAGTGGAATTTCACCACTTTTTCACTCGAGCCTTTGGTTTGGACTTTTAGCCCATTAGGCCCAAGTTCCACCCCCCTTCTTCTTCATTGCTTCATTTCATTTCCTAACACTAAAGCTTCAACAAAAATGGTGAATGGAATGAGAAATTAAAACTCCAAAGTCTTTGTTTTATTGCAACTCCAACATTCAACTCCAAATTCAAGAAGAAGACATCGGATTCAAGCTTGTGGTTGCTTCTCCATTTGCCTTCAAGCTTTGTTCTTCATTTTCATTGGGTTTTGGAGCAAAGGTGAGATTTTTATCTCACAATTCTAGTCTATAACTATATTAGACTGTTGGGAATGATTCCCTATCACTTTTGCATGCACATTTGCATTTGGTTTGAATCGAATTGGCGAAAAACTCCAATTTTTAATGTTTTTGGTGAAATTCTGCACTAGGTCGTTCTACCTATGCTAGGTCGTTCGCGTGGAAAAGTCTCGGCCTCAAAATAGCTCGTTTCCGACCTTAAAATGGCCTACAACGTTAGGTCGCTCGGCACTCGGAATTAGGTCGTAGGTCGTATGGCTCTTAGGTCGTAGGTCGCGGGCTTTTAGGTCGTTAGGTCGCAAACACTTAGGTCGTTTCTGGCCTTAAGTCCTCTATACAGCCTTAGGTCGCTCGCTCTGGCTCCTTAGGTTGTAAGTCGTGGGCCTTTAGGTCGTAGGTCGTCAGGCCGTTAGGCCTTAACTCGTGTGGCCTTGGTTCTTTAAGTCGCTCGGCCTTGCCTTCCATTTTTAGGTCGCATGACCTTCTAACCCGCTAGGTCGTTGGACCTATAACCCGTTAGGTCGTTGGGCCTATAACCCTTAGGTCGTTAGGTCGTTAACCCACTAGGTCCCATGACCTATAACCTGTTAGGTCGCTCGACCGTTTAATCCGTTAGGTCGTATGACCTTGTTCCACTAAGTCGCTCGACCCTTAGGTCGTAACACTTTAGGTCGCACGCCTTTCACACCATTAAGTCGCGAGTTCCTTAGGTCGCTCGTCTCCCTTAGGTCGCTTGACCTGTGCTATTGTTAGGTCGCGAGTTCCTTAGGTCGCTCGTCTCCCTTAGGTCGCTTGACCTGTGCTATTGTTAGGTCGCGAGTTCCTTAGGTCGCTCGTCTCCCTTAGGTCACTTAACCTGTGTTATTGTTAGATCGCGAGTTCCTTAGGTCGCTCGTCTCCCTTAGGTCGCTTGACCTGTGCTATTGTTAGGTCGCGAGTTCCTTAGGTCGCTCGTCTCCCTTAGGTCGCTTGACCTGTGCTATTGTTAGGTCGCGAGTTCCTTAGATCGCTCGTCTCCCTTAGGTCGCTTACCTGGTTGAGTCGCACCTCACCTTAGCTCGGCCATGATTAGGTCGCGAGTTTCCTTAGGGTCGCTTACTCCTTTAGGTCGTGACTCTTTAGGTCGAAACCCTTTAAGTCGCTCGATCCTGTCCTTCCTTTGGTCTTCACTAGGTCGTACCGTTTTGGTCGGGGCGCTGCCCCGCACCCCGCCGGGGGCACTGCCCCCTAGACCCCCGCGACCTGACCGGGCAGGTCGAACCCCGTAAGCGGTGGCGTTGCCCCCGCACCCCCACCTTGGGGGGTTGCCACCCCCCCTGGACCCCCCCTCCGTAGGGGATCTTATCTGAAAAACATTGAGCTGATTTCCTTGGATTTTATTCGCATCTCCGTATGCGATCTTTGTGACTGATTATTTCTACACTTGCTTATGTGTTTTGTCACTTTATAATATAAAGGTTTCAATACTAGTGGTAAATATCAAAACTCTTTTAACAAACAATTTCAACTCTATTTTTAATAACAAAGCTCTTTTCTTAAACCGTTTTCCAATCTATTAGTATATACAAGCCTTTACCTCACTCGGATGAGAAATCTAATTAAACGACTTAGTAAAACAAGTGGTATGAAACGCTTGCGTTCACTTCGTCGGTTAATTCTTGGACTTGTTCGATTGGACCTCTTGTGACAATTTTATTAGTGAAGATTTACAGTTTGTTCGTAAATATTTAAGTTAAGCAAGTGGTTATGGGACATGAAGCTAAACTTCTATATTTACTAGCTTAGTGTAATTGACACTTCTCGTTGATCTTGATGATCGCTTTATGAATTAGACTAGCAATTGCGCGATGTCTCTTTCATTGCAAGGTTAGACTAGACACCACTTGTGTGATTCCATTCACACATACCTTTCTGCTTTTTGGTTAGTCTTGACCTCAATCTGTGTGATTCCATTCACACATGTGGGGTAGCTCCCCATGGTCTTCGGACCGTCATGTGATAGGCCTCTTTCCCTTTTTATGATTTCTGGATTTCTTGTGTTGATTTCTGGAATTTATCTCTTTGACTTGTCATGAGTACAAGTTTAGGGTATGATGCCCTCTTTGGATCTTTGAGAAGATTCTTGTGATATTGATTTATCTCTTATCGGTTGATCTCCTGTTGATCATTAATTGCATACTTATAGTAGTATGTCAGTATGGATATTTTATGTTTATGCCATATCTTTTATTTTATATCATGTCATCTGATATTTATAGCTAGACTGATCCGTTTATTATTTTCTTATAAATAATACTCGGGTCAGGCCGAGATGTTACAGGTGCTACTGCTTGACTCCTCCCCCAGTGATTCACTACTCAGACTTTTGGCTACTTGTTTAGATTAGCAGCTTTTGTTGTTTACACTTGAGATATAGACTCATAGTTGTATTCTTTTGTATAGCACGCGTTGCTATTCTTTTGTATTATCGTGGATCTTTTTAGACCACTACTCTGATGTACACTTTTATGTGATATATATTCATATCTCTTTCCGCCTTTGTGATATGGATATCTGTGATTGATTCGCATGTTATGCTTACTTCTATATTTGTTTCCGAAGATCATTTTATAGCCACCGTGTGATAAGAAATTACATGGATGGTCGCTCCTCAACAGCCTTATTCTCCGCGCTAGTTGACAACACTACACCGTAGTGTTCTTGGCTAGCGTGGGTATAGAGGTGGGGCGTCACAACTTTGGCCTTATTACTTTAGAATATAAATAAAGTCCTATTTTAATAAGTTGTTTGCAGTTAACTCATGTCTTCACTTTATAATTTATACCTAACTATATATTTTATACACATATGTCAGATATCCGGATTAAATTCAATTAATCCTTAATTTAACAACTATTTCATATTAATTACCAATTATTTCACAAATTTATTCAAAAATAAATTTAATTATCAATTTAAACTTTATTAAAATTCGAGATCGTTACATATTCCCCTCCTTAAGAAATTTCATCCCCGAAATTTGCCAGGCACGAAAACAGCACAGAGATAGATGATGAATGTTTCATTCAGTCAAACTGAATATCTATTCTGTATTTGGCTCACCAAATCAGAATATCAACAATAGATACAAAAACGAATCTATTTAACACTTCATAAGATATTCGGGCTATCCAGATCTACGAAGTATGCAGGGGCATTGGTTAGTTCGATGGATAGCTAACCATTCGTAGAATATATTTGGACCCAAAAATAGACAGATATATGGATACAATTTCAAAACCTTTAGTTTAGAACTGAAGTATACCTATTAACCATAGAAATCAAGCAACCAATTCATCCAAACAAACAATTCTGGCCTATTTGGAGTTTATGTCCCATACAAATATATCAAATCTTCTTCCTGGATCTACCAGGAACCATCGAAGAATTGTAAAGAGATGCTGAACAAAAGAGATTGGTAGGTGGATTCAATCTTCTACAATTTTTTCAAACACAAGGTATGGATTCCGAATTCATGTCGGAACATCCCAAAGTATATATATAATTTGTCCCTCTTCGGACTTTTATATTCCTAAGAAATTACAACAGAATTTCAAATTTGGTTTTAAATGAAATTATTTTATCGATTCAATTCAAATTATCCTTCATATTCTATTAATCAATTTAACTCAATTTAAATTTCCAATTTTTCAAATTTCAAATTTATTAAAGTTTAAATCAAAACTGATAAGAAATCGGTGAGGATACAAAGTAAGGATCTTCCTACAACGATTCGTAGAGCCATCATCACACCGAAACTTCTTATGGAGCTGTCACGAAGAAATCTGAAGAATGTGGAAGGACGAATCAACGGAGATTGATAGAGAAAATTATTTCCGCTATTGCAGGGTATTGACCATTTATAGTCGTATTCCCCCGTCCCTTATCTCATCTTCTTCTTGCACTCACACTCACTATCAGTGGATAGTAAGAGAATTTACTGAGGCATTCAAACGGATATCTTAGGGATACACTCATTCTAGGGATACTTCACCCTATCTCTAATGAGTTACTTAATATGCTATACTCCTGAGCTAAAGGTTTACCTTAGCTCCGATACCACATGTGACGATACAGATCTTTCGCGTTTGAAAATCGACATCCATACTTTACATCGTACTCGAATGCCGCAGATACGACCGTTAAAATGCGAGTCGTCGGAGCTTATAACACCATTAAGTACAACACGGCGGAAGAAAACAATATCAATATATATATATATATATAAGAATCAGATATAATGACAGATACAAAATCTGGTATATTATGATACAACAGAATACAAATACTATCAGAGATATAAGAAATAATAGTGGAAAGGAAATAGATAACACCAGCAGCGGAATAACAACTCTAATAGAGTCTTCAAGAAAGAACCCCAGCAGCAGCTCGAACCACCATCACGATTCACTAAGTTAAGCAAGAATGTTGTGCATCCAAAGACTGAAACTAGCTCCAAATAATCTACCAAACCTAACTATCTTAAAGACCCAACTCTAGACTGCTCCTGTGGAAAATAGTGAGCACCCAGAGTTTAGGAAAGGAACAATAAACTCCAAATCAGTCATGGGACTGGTGTGAGTAACAAAAAAATAGTTTTATCATTAAAAACAAACAGCAAAATAATTTTAAAGTCAATTCGCAATGCTTTTCGAAAATGAAACTACCATAAGACCTCCCGCCACACACACAATGCAAACGCAGAATTGGAGGAGATTTCTTCTTATGATAGTCAAACATGCTTGATACGCAAATTTTTGATATTATTATTATAAGTGCAAAGTGCAAAAAACATTTCCAAAGTAGAATATAAATCTTAGCCAACATACGACCATTATCGTATGCCTACTATAGCTACCATGTTCAATAGCAGGTTACCGCTACATTCCATGGCAGGTTATACAACTAAAACCGTACAAGGCTCATATTGTTTCTTTGGATTTTTCAACAAATGGAGGGACGTCCCGAGAACTTAACCAGCTCTCTGCCAACACAAGGCCGGGTTACCTCTGTAACTAGGTAACTACTTCTCGAGCATGCCACTCCCCGGTCCTTTAGGACCTTTATCCGAGGTGCCTCTAAAGCAACAACCACATAGTAAATGAGATTGGAGCCACCACATAGGTAAATATCTGGGCTCCATACCATGATACCACCCTTTACCAGAACGGAATGACACACCTAAAGGGCGCGACCCACATAACCTTACCGCATCTTTCCTGTTTCGACCATTTCCGGGTTGTGAGGTCCTGATGCAGTCTTGTCCACAAAGCTACGCTTTATACAAAAGCCATGCTCTGATCCCAAATCATCAACAAATGATCAACACACAGTAGCACTCATCATGTCACACTACCAAATTGGGAATATATCGCTGATAACCTTCAACTACATAACCTCTGAGCTCATAAGTCTCAGACAAGGGAATTAAGCTAAGAGAATAAATTCTCCGCCACCAACAGAAATGTATTTGAAAGAAATCTGCTTTATATCTCAAAGTGTAGTGTCAGACATACACCCATACAAGTCTGTTCTGGGTTCGAACAGAATCGAAGGCGCTTCCAAAGAAGTACTTGTAATCTGGGCATTCACAATCCCGATCGGACTTCACATCACTTAGGGAATCTCTATACCGGAGCAACTCAGTGCAGAGACAATCGATAGGTCATCCTATCATTCTCGCAAATGCCCGGTCTTCACCACCGGTCTTCAAATGCTGTCCATAACGCCAAATCACATATTCGAAATGGGTTATACGACACAAAGGTCCTCTCCCGACTAAACCGAATAGTGAGCACAACATTTAAAACATATGGATATGGGATTTCAATTAAGTCACAACTTAATAATTCAAAACTTCTTTCAAATGGTTTAAACAAATTACCATTTTCAAATCTTTTAAACAAAAGATTTATTTCACTCAGTTCACCCATTTTCACAAAAATGCATTTACGGATTTCAAAACAATTTCCATTCAATTGGATTAACTCGTTTAAAATCTTTAAACTAAAGATTTAACTTATAGTTTTCAAACCGTTTCCATAATCTGGAAAATCATTTTCATTTTTAACCTGAAATCCCTTTAACATAAATCAGAAGTTCATTACTTATGTGAAAGCTTTTATTATTTGAAACAAATAGTTTCCATGTCAGAAAAATCTAATTATATTTGCACGACTTAAAGCCTTTGAATTTAAATTCAAATTCCCAAATCGATACCTTTAAAATAGTTTAACCCATATAAACTAGTATAACATCTTTAGTCCCTAGTTTCCAGATCATAGAATTCAATTTCAAATATTGAATTCAAATTTAAATCAAAATATTTAAATTTCAAAACTCGATCAAGTTATTCAAAATAAATTTCATCTTTGAAATTCCATTTCAATAGCTTTTCACTCTAAACCCAATCCATTTCCAAAACATTTGAATTTATATATTCAACTTTAAAAATCATTTCAAAATCTGTGACTTAATCGATTTCCTCGTGAAATCCATATTTGTTTGTGTATAAGTGTGGTCCACGGGTTTGACACAGTAGGTAACATCATTCAATCATCACAGATCAAACACAGAAATATAGTTGATAAGTGATATAACTATAACGCTTATCGTCCATTCACAGATTCACAGATACAATACAAATGTAAATAAATGAATCAATTATGCATAGCACAATCCACTGAACAAAGTATCACAAATCAGATAGGGCAATCAATTCAAGGCATCTCATACCATACAATCATTCATATGTAAGATCAAGCATTCAAAAATTATTTATAAGTAGGATTAATTAATTGTTTAATCCTAATTAATTCAATTTATTTCCAAGTAAATTAATTACTTATGAATTTAATTATCCAATCTTGATTTATTAATTTCAAATCATTTGACATAAATTAATACATCAATCACCTTGATTAATTAAATTATGTTTAATTAACCATATTAATTTAATTAGCCTTTAAACCAATTTACATAATAAATTAACCTTTTAATTGATTATTTTAAGAAATTAAACCTTTAATTTCTTATCATAACGTAATTACACTTACACAATTCCATAATGATTATCATTAATTTATTAATCTAAATTAATCATTAAAAATTTATCACATTTATTAATTATTTAAATAATCTTAGTTAATGACCTTCATTTACTAATAACGATTCTTTAATTACTGTTCTATAAAAATTACTTACATTAATCATTAAAATTTATTTACCATTCATAATCCATTATTGAACTATTTAAGTGTTACTTGTAACTTAATGAATTCTCAATTACAATTTAAATTATTCCTTAATTAAATTAAATTAACTTTAATTAATAAATTCATAAGCTTACAACTATTAATTAAATCCATATAAACAATAATTACTTATTCTTAATTAAATTATAAATCATTAACTCTTCATTATTTAAAGTAAAACTCATTCATATTCGTGATTTAATTATTATTCACAATATGTTTGAAAACATTGATTTCAAATCCTCTTTTACTTTCAATTTAAATTTAAGATTTGAAGTGAATCCTTATTTACCTTGAATAAAGTTTAAAACAAATTCCCCTAACATTTTTAAATTTCATGTTAAAGAATATTTCGTTATAAAGGAAATGTAAAAGAATTCAACATCAATTTCTCTTTGAATTCACATATCAATGAATTCTTTACATTTAAGTTTATTTAAATATTCAAATATTTAAATTTATACAGCTTTATTTAACTTCAAAATCTGGAATTCAAAGCTAGATTTAAACTCAGGTTTCAAATTATTTATTTATTTATTCATTTATTTAAAACCTTATTTATACCCAAACTAAGTTTAAACTAAACTTGAATTTTATATTTAAACTTTTGATTTTAAACTAAATTTAAACTTTGCTTTTAAAATTTAAAATTCAGTTTTGACTTTCCCAAACATTTTTAAATTTACATTTTATTTTGGAAATATGAAACAGTTACAGGTTTCATTTAAAATCAATAAAAAAACACTTAATTTACTTATTTACTTATCACTTCTGAATTATTTAAAGCAAATTCAATTTAAAACATGTTTATCCCAAAACCGGGTTTTTCAAAGCTAACTTGAATTCACTTTTAATCTTTGGTTAAACTTAGTTAACATTGACCTGAGATTTACATTTTTGCTTTCAGTTTAAAAAAAAAACTACAGTTCAGGTTTTGAACTACACAACATTCCCCAGCTAGCAACAAAATTACTTCGGGCCAAACACTTCAAAACTTCGAGTAGATTCTCGAGTTACCCGAGGCTATATGCCGACATCTTCTTCTTCACCTCCTTTTTTTAAGCTATAAATCGAAGCATCAGTAACTCGCTCAAACGAACTCGAATGCAAACCCGAAGCATCAACCCCATTTACCCGTGCATCCATTCAAGGACCACACCCAGACCATCCCATCGTGCACGCGACCACCGTACACATGCACGCGAACCCCAATCTCCTCCGGCCACCATTTCGATCATCAACAAGTCGACATCGACGCCTTGAAGCCCCACGACCAACCAAACGCATGAGAAGATCATCGAATCAAAATCGAGCATAAAACTCCAACCCTAGAACAACAAAATCTACTGCAACCCAAACCTGGAACGGCGTCGTTTGCCACAAACCGACCACCAGACAACCTAAAATTCCGACCACTCCTCGCCATCATCTCCCTCTACTATCTCCCAAACGCACGTTGAACTCGATCGACTATGGATGACGAACAAAGCAAATTGCGAGACCACCACAAAACTAGGTTTAAAATTTTTAAATGGTCGCCGCTGCCACCACGATCATCTGCCGACCATTCCAATATTTTTCCCAGTACCACTTCTTACTCCTCCACCTCCACACAAAACCCCGACCCTCCTCCTCGACGTATTCGCCAGAATTTCCCCAAACCATGAAATTCGAACAAAACCCAACCCCTCTTAAATTCGTGATTTAAAAATTCCAATTCTTGCCTTAAAAATCAAGTCAAGGCATAAGAATTCAAATTATATATTTGAATTCAAGAATTAATACATTCGAATTTTCTGTATATATGATGATGTTTCTCAGTTCTTGGCTTTTCCGGAGTTATTTTCAAACTGTTTTTTTACTTAACTACATGTTTAAATCTTTAGTTAGAATATAATAACCAATATTGTTTTATCTCTCAGCTCAAACAATTAAGTATATCCAGAAAAATTTATTTTGAAATCAACATTTGTATTAAGGAACTCAAACAGAGGTCTTGAGCAATCAATAAACTGAAATAACACTTCCAGTTTAAATATTCAGAGTATCCATATCTACATATATAACCTATTCACAGAGATATAAATAAACAACAAACTTATATTTTTAAAATTTAAGAAAATGAGTTACTCACTTGAAACTTTGAAGA
Organism: Allium cepa; assembly: GCA_030765085.1. Classification (NCBI taxonomy): domain Eukaryota; kingdom Viridiplantae; phylum Streptophyta; class Magnoliopsida; order Asparagales; family Amaryllidaceae; genus Allium; species Allium cepa. Next base: position 565,169,745 of record CM060938.1, read on the forward strand.
ACAGAGGATACTTCTGTAGTGTCGAAACTGGCTTGTGAAATTTGCAAGCTGAAGATCTTTTCTTCTTAATCTCTAGTTGTAGTTTGTTTGCAGTTGAAGTTTTTTTTCTTTTAAGTTTTTAGTTTTGTTTACTTCAGATTTTCTTAGCTGTTGCTTGATGGACGATGTGGTGATATATAAAGAGAAGTGTACAGAGGTTACAAGTTTGTACAGGGTGATAAAGTTGGTTTGTACACAGGTCAGAGATACTTTTTTTTTCCATTTGATTAAGCATAATTTCGGCTGAAACCAATATTTAGTCATGGGTTAGAGATATAACATTAAATGCCATTGTCCTCTATGCTTTCAGGTCTGCTTACAGGTTAATTTTTTTTTAACTTCATGTACATATATACTTTATTTATTCTTTTACTTGCCTTTGTTTATTTATATACTTGAGTATATTTATTTCCTTTGCTTTAACATGGTGGCTGCAATTATTATGTTTGATTTGTTTAATTATCCTCTTGCATTTGCACATACATACTCACAGCAAATACTTGTTATAATTTTTTTTTTCTTTTACTTACTTCTTGTGTGCCGGTAGACATTGCTTCTACATACTTATAGCTTGCTTGTATTTTGTCTTATTAATGTGTATTGACTTTATAACATAATGTTAGACTTGGGTTAATATGTTTACTTTAAAGCTTACATAATTTATCAATATGTTTGAATATTTGAATATATTTTCTTTACTTTGCCTTATTACTTTAGAATATAAATGAAGTCCTATTGTAATAAGTTGTTTGCAGTTAACTCATGTCTTCGCTTTATAATTTATACCTAACTATATATATTTTATACACATATGTCAAATATCCGGATTAAATTCAATTAATCCTTAATTTAACAACTATTTCATATTAATTACCAATTATTTCACAAATCTATTCAAAAATAAATTTGATTATCAATTTAAACTTTATTAAAATCTGAGATCGTTACAGCCAGCCTACCCTTCATCTTTACTGCAAACTGGAGCCTCCATCCCTAACCCGCCTCTCCCCATGCCGAGCCATCAACAGACCGGCCTCCGCTCAGACATTCCTCCGCCCTCCCCTTCGAGCTCAGGTCCACCGCAAGCAACCCTGCCTCCTCCTTCTTGCTGCGCCACATGAGCGACCTAGCAGCTTCTCTTGTTTTATTATATATATACTTATAAATATATGTATATACAGAATTTCAAAGTAAATATATATGTGTTTATATATTTTGTTAAATATATTGTTATTATAAGGTATGAGTATGTTGTCTATATATAAGCAATACGTAGAATTTGTTAAAAATATAATTAGATCTAGCACATATAATTTTTATACGTATATAATAATATATTAAGTTATATATGCATATATATTTTTATTGTATATATATAAAGTTATACTCAATGTATAAGTTATATGAGTTTATATATGTGGTCCGATAGGTTATATAAATTATATAGGTAATATACAAATCTGTTGTTTACATATATAAATTTATACAAGTTATATATAATATGTTTAGTTGGTTTGCTGTGAAAAAATAGTAATATATATAGATTTTAAAATTTTAAGTCTGTATAGATTTTATAAGATCTGTTGAACTATTCATCGGAGATGTAAATTATAGAATCTGGTTGTTTATAAATATATATACATAATATGTAAGTCTATATATATATATATAAATTGCTGAAGCTTTCAAATTTACTTTGGGTGCAAGAGTGTGTGTGTGTATATAGGTTGGTTTCGAGTATATATAGAGATTTTAATTTATATTTGTTTAAATTAAATATTGATTTGAAATTCATGTATATAGATTTTTATTTTAGATATATGTTTAAAATTGATTTTGGAGAAAATATATATAACATATATTATATTCTTTTATATCAAGATAGCCTTTTTTTTTTCATCGACCCCAAACTGTCAACCTGGCTCGTCGAATTCTTGTTCATCGTGCCGTGCTTTGGAATTTGTGCTTGGATTCGTCACATCCTGTTCTTGTTATCTCCCTAGCCTCGAAAGGTGAGCAATCACTCACGATTAACATTCTTATATTTAATAAATTTGATTTCACTTAAAACGACAGTTGAAATATGCTTTTAAATTCGAATTGCTAGTTATTTGATTGTTAAATATGATATGTTATCATATGCAGTTGTTCACCTGTGATATATGACGCCATATCTTATTGTGTATATTTTATTCAATTTGTTATTGATGATAAATGCCCGTTGTTGATATGTTATATTATTATTACATTTGATCTCACTCCGCAAGTTCCCTATTAATTTAAAATTCCCTATGGGTTGAAATGATACATACCTGCTTGATCTTGTAGAATAGGGGAAAATCATTATGGGTTGAAATGATAAACCCAAGCGATTTTTGTTAATTTTTAATTTTGGGATTGCAGGTTGAAATGATATATATCCATGGATATTTAAATTGCGGATTGAAATGATAAATATCTATATCACTTGACCATAGGATAGAGAATTATATACGGATGTCGTTGGTCTATATTTTGAAAATGATTTTCAAAGTTTTGAAAGGAAATATATGGTTTTGATTATATATTGATTTCTAGAATATAATATATAAATGTCATTTTCATATATGTCTAAAAAAAATTTTTTTAAATTTTTGTGCATTTTGGAAATTTTAAATTTATTAGTTAGTTTTGAAAATATAATTTTTAAGATTTTACTTATAAATTTACTATTTTAAAATATATATAAATAATATTTAATATAAAATATACATTTAATGATAAGATTTAAAAAAAATTAGTACATAATATATTTAAGTGTTTACTTAAATTTATATTAATATTTTAAAAATAGATTTTATAACTGTAATAATAAAGGTTGGAAAAATAAATTAAAATTGACTTGAAATTTAATTGGTTAATAATTGAATTTAAATAAGGATTTATTTGAATTCACTGATTTTGAGATTTTTGGAAAATATGATTTATAACTTGATTTACAAAAAGTGATTAAATGAATATTCTAAAATTTTAAGTAAAATTGAGATTGGATATTTAATATTGATTTTTTTGTTATGAAAATGATTAAATGAATACTTTCCAATTTGAATAATAGTAAAGTTAAATGTTGTGGAATAATAGTAAAGTTAAATGTTGAAATATAAATGAAACATATATTGAAATTGTTGAATATTAAACTTTGAATCTTATTGGAATTAAAGAGATAGTTCAAAAATGGATTTGAAATTGAGAAAGATTGAAATGGTTTATTCAGAATTTGAATTGAATCTTTTACCTTTTAAATTGAAAGTGTTGAACTGAAATTGATTTAAATTGAATTGTTGGAATTTAAGCTAATTTGAATCTGTAACAACCTTGTATTTTGTAATTATTTTATTGTATATTTTAATTATTTTTAACGTAAGATTTTGATTTAAAAACTTATTTTACTTATTTGAAATGATTAAATTTATTATTTAAATATAATCTTGATTTTTTATATGAGTTATAATTCCAAACTTGTGTAAGTTGAATATTTGCCTGAAATGCTGATTTTGGTCAAAATAGTCAAACTGTGACTTTCAACTTAAAATTTTAAAAGTTTAAAATTTTAATTTTTTTTTTCTTTTATTATGAAACTACATAAAATTCTAAGAACACCACTTTTCGTTTCGTTGAAATCGGATGTAAACTGTGGAAGTTATACCCTTTACAATATTGTGCTTATATAGGGTTATTTACAATGACTATTTTAAATTGTATAAGTTACTTCTTCTTGGTTATTTTTATTTTAATATGTGGTAATACGTTATATTATGTATATTTTGACTTTTAAGTATTTTTAAAATGATAATATAATTTTTCTAAAGTTTATTTGAATTTATTTCAATTTATAAAGCCTAATTGGTATTTACTGCATTTTTCTTTATTTAACTTTCTATTTAATAAAAATTAAATTATTATTTTACCTTGAAAATGTTTTAAAACCATTTTTAATTCAAATTTTGTGTTAAATTTTTTTTTTTTTGAAGTAATAAATTTTCCAAAGTCATTGGAGATTTTCTTGTAATTTTTATGTCAAGGTTGCTATTTTTAAGCAATTTCTTATTTCCTTTTTCTATTTTACTTAAAATAAATTATTTATTTTATTTTATTCTTACTTAGTTTCGGTTATAAATAACATTTCTGAGTTTATTTTGTTTTTATAAAATTAAAAAGAAAAGGAAATGCAAAAGGTTTAGAAAGTTAAGAGATCTTAAAAGCCTGAACATAAAGGCGTTCTATCCGTTTCTTTTTGCAATTAATACATCAATTTATCTTAGCCATTCCTTTCCTCATCCTTTGCATCCGACTCCCTCGTATTATTCACGAATTTTCAAGCTCCAAAACCCTAAAAATCATGGCCTCTATCTTGAGAAAAAATCTGGTAATGGCTACATTTTTTTCTACCTTTTTCTTCTCATTTTCTATGTATTTTGCCTAGTTTTCTATGCTTTCTGGATTGGCCTCTACCACCCACCATCACCACCATACTCTCCACCATCCCCTACCACTCTTCCTTGGAATCATCTCCAGCCATCATTTCAGATCCATCCATGGCCACACCTCCCTTGGTGACAAAACTCCACAAAATTGCAAATAATGTCCAAAACAATGCACAAGCCACCACTATTACTTCACCACCTTCATACTTCACCATGGCCACCACCTCTAGCCACGACCATGGCTACATCTTTTTTCTACCTTTTTCTTCTCATTTTTTCTACCTTCATGTATAGTGTATTTGTAAACTAGTATTTAAAATTAAAATGTATTATATATTGTGTTGTTTGAGTTGTTGATGTTGGGTTGGGTTTCTGATCGATACGTCTGATCAGCGCTATCGATAAGATTTCCAAAACACTTTGACAGAACAAACGGACACAATATATTTTAAAAAAAAAATTGGTTAATGAAATAAATTTTGATATATAAGTAAATTTATGGAACTTAATGAAATGATTTAAATTGATAATTTGAAATGATAATACTTAATTTATCGTTTATTGTTCTACAAATAGATCTATAAATATTTGTTTATAAATTTATTTGGGAACTGAAATGAATTTAAAACAAGAATTTGAGGATTTAAATTCCGATTATTTCGAACTTTGGTTTAAAGTTTTAAAGGGTTATATTATTTAAAGTATTTTGAATAGAATTTGTTTTCAAAGAATTTTAAAGGTTTAAAATTTGTGCTCTTCTCTTTGTCGCTGGAAAATAACTTCGGTGATGATCGCGACATCATCGACGTTCATTTTCGAGTTTCGAAGTTAAGAGACCGTTCTGTAGTCTTGCTACAGCTTTGTTTTGGGAAATTAAATTGATTTGAATTTCAAAAATATGACTTGATTTATAATATATATATATATATATATATATATATATATATATGATTGAAATTTGATTTGACATATTATATATGTATATATATTATTTCTTATCTCTAAATGGTCTGTAGAAATCGGAAATTTAATTCTTAAATTCTATTTTTAAAGAATAATTTCAATTATAAAAACAAAATAAAAAAAATTTGAATAAATGATTTAAGCTTGAAATGATTGAATTGGAAATTTTATTTGTATAATACAATTGCATTCAAATATAACTTACCAAAATTTTAGAAGTTAAAAATGTAATTGGATAATATACGATATAAAAAGATTTTATAAATAAAATTTGAGTAGTTATAATAAATGTTATACACTTAAATTTTAATTATAAAATGATTAACAGAGGTAAAAATAATAAAGGGTAATTGAATGACTTACAATAAAATGATGTTAAAAGAACTAAGAATAAAAGAAAGTAGTTATAAAAAAAAAGTGTAAATATATTTAACATGAGTGATAAATATATTGAGAGGAATAAATTTAAGTTTAATTAGGAATAAAGACGAATTAAATTTATTAAGTACATTGTAAGTGTAATAAATGATTATTTTTTAAACCCATGGTTATAAAAATTGTTAATTTAAGATGATTGGATAATAAGGTAATGAAATTTGGGGTAGTTAAGATTTATTTAACTTGTGTAAAGATTTATTCTCTATTTAAGTTGAAATTTCCATGCCTTCAAATTTATTTCCTTATTTTGTTTTTCAAACTATCTTTTGGTTGTCCTTATTATCCTTATCTTGCTATAGACCGGTATAGGCATCTTTCTATAATCTTCCTGTTTAGAAATCTTTCTATAATCTTTGATAGACCTTTGGTAATCATTTTGAATCCACCTTTTTCGTGCTTGTGTTCTTGATTCTGGAGGATCTTGGAAAGATCACCTCCACCTTGTTAAACTTACCTATAACAACAGTTATCAGGTATAACTTCAATCTTCTTGTCATCTTATCTTAATCCTATTTCACTCTATCTTTTTTGTGCCCTTCCATACCTCATTCCTTTTCGGGGACGAAAAGTTTTGAGTGGGGAGAGTGTAACAACCCTGTATTTTGTAATTATTTTATTGTATATTTTAATTATTTTTATTGTAAGATTTTGATTTAAAAATTTATTTTACTTATTGAAATGATTAAATTTATTATTTAAATATAATCTTGATTTTTTATATGAGTTATAATTCCAAACTTGTGTAAGTTGAATATTTGCCTGAAATGCTGATTTTGGTCAAAATAGTCAAACTGTGACTTTCAACTTAAAATTTTAAAAGTTTAAATATTTTTTTTCTTTTATTATGAAAGTACATAAAATTCTAAGAACACCACTTTTCATTTCGTTGAAATCGGATGTAAACTGTGGAAGTTATACCCATTACAATATTGTGCGTATATAGGGTTATTTACAATGACTATTTTAAATTGTATAAGTTACTTCTTCTTGGTTATATTTTATTTTAATATGTGATAATATGTTATATTATGTATATTTTGACTTTTAAGTATTTTTAAAATGATAATATAATTTTTTTAAAGTTTATTTGAATTTATTTCAATTTATAAAGCCTAGTTGGTATTTACTGCATTTTTCTTTATTTAACTTTCTATTTAATAAAAATTAAATTATTATTTTACCTTGAAAATGTTTTAAAACCATTTTTAATTCAAATTTTGTGTTAAAATATTTTTTTTGTGAAGTAATAAATTTTCCAAAGTCATTGGAGATTTTCTTGTAATTTTTATGTCAGGGTTGCTATTTTTAAGCAATTTCTTATTTCCTTTTTCTATTTTACTTAAAATAAATTATTTATTTTATTTTATTCTTACTTAGTTTCGGTTTTAAATAACATTTCTGAGTTTATTTTGTTTTTATAAAATTAAAAAGAAAAGGAAATGCAAAAGGTTTAGAAAGTTAAGAGATCTTAAAAGCCTAAAACGTAAAGGCGTTTTATCCGTTTCTTTTTGCAATTAATACATCAATTTATCTTAGCCATTCCTTTCCTCATCCTTTGCAGCCAACTCCCTCATATTATTCACGAATTTTCAAGCTCCAAAACCCTAAAAATCTTGGCCTCCATCTTGAGAAAAAATCTGGTAATGGCTACATCTTTTTTCTACCTTTTTCTTCTCATTTTCTATGTATTTTGCCTAGTTTTCTATGCTTTCTGGATTGGCCTCTACCACCCACCATCACCACCATACTCTCCACCATCCCCTACCACTCTTCCTTGGAATCCTCTCCAGCCATCATTTCAGATCAATCCATGGCCACACCTCCCTTGGTGACAAAACTCCATTAAATTGCAAATAATGTCCAAAACAATGCACTAGCCACCACTATTACTTCACCACCTTCATACTTCACCATGGCCACCACCTTTAGCCACGACCACCACCTCTAGCCACGACCACCACCTTGCTACCACCACTACACTTCATCTTAGCCTCTGTCTAGATCTTAAATTGACATGGCCAAGACTTCATGAACCAAAACTCCACAAAAACAATGCATAAAGCCTTGAAACATTCATGATAGCCACCCTATCACTTCATATCTTAATCCACCACCTTGGCCACCACCATAGGCCGCCACCACCACCTTTTCCAGACCTCCCCACACCCCTCCATCTACTGTCCAAACCTGTACAAGTATGCCCAAGCCCCACTTGACCCAAGGCCGAGCCTTGTTGTGCTCAAAAACTTCATATATGTTGCCTTGATCAATTGTATGCTTCATGTTATAACCCTACCACTCCATACTCCTTCTAGCCGTGAGTTATGGCGCCAAACCTGAGCTATATCATCATCATGGATGAACCCAAGAACCTCCTAGGCCAAGAATTTGAATGGTTAAAGCAAGGTCAAGTAATCTATTCCTTTGTTGCTTCGTATTTTCATTGTTTCAACATTGTTTTGCGTTGAATATTTATGTGTGTATTGTCTTGTTTTGGTTATTGTTTACAAGACAAATATCAAGGCTCTTCATTCATCAAATCAAAAGTCATGCTATATCGTGTTTGTCGTGCTTTTGGAATCGCACTTGTGTTAGTTGTTTTGGTCTTCAGCTTGAAAAAGTGAGTCTTTCTCACTCTGACATTTATACTTATGAAAAGTGAATTGATGACAAGTGTTTAGTAATAAAAAATGTTTATGCAAGTTAATGATGATCATATCATATGCTATGCCATGTGATTACCGTATTATTAACATGTTAAAATTGTTAATTTTCACTTGACATCTGATATATGACTGTATATTGTGATATTGACCTTGTTTATATTATTTCTGCATATGATCACACTGCAAGTTCCCTGTTAGAAAAAAAATGTTATGGGCTGAAATGATAGGCCTGAATGGTTTTAAATTTTTCATTTTGACTTGGGATTGCGGGTTTGAAATGATAAAACCCGGATTTTTCTTTGTAAATTACGGGTTGAAATGATATATTACCCGTATCACTTTACCTAGCGTAGAAAATTTTATACACGCCCGTAGTTAAAATATGTTTTTCTAAAATTTTTAAAATATTTTAGAAATTTAATTAATATAATATTTTGATTTTAGATTTAATAAAAAATGATTTTGTAAAATATTATTGATTTTCTGAACAATTGTAAGTGAAATGAATTAATGAAAATTTTGAACGTAAGTTATTTTGGAAAATTTGATTTAATTATAATTGGAAATTAAATATGAAATTATGATAAATTTATGATAATTTGAATTTAAATGAATTAAAAGTGATTTTATATCATATTAATGAATTTTAACAAAGTTGAAATGTGAAATGAATGAATATTTTAAGTTGAAATTTTGAATATAGCTAAAATTGGAAATTTATGAAATTGACTTAAAAGTGAACTTTTAGTTAAGTGAATAAAAATAAATTAAGTTATATTTGAGAATTTGAACTTAAGTGTTAAGTTGAAATTTAATGTAATAGATTTAAAATAGAACATTGCAATTTAATAAGTGAATTATTATTAAATCTTGATTTTTGAATGGAAATTTAACTTTATAAGATCATGAACTTGAGGAAAAATTAAATGATGTTATAAATGTGAAAATGTATGATTTTATAAGTTAAAAATGTTTTAAATAAAAATATAATTGGTTGAGAAATTATATTGAATATTTGAAGTTAATTGACTGTATTTTTGAAATGCTATTAATTACAATGTAAATGATATTACAGCATTTGAAAACGCCGTAGTTGATGATAATGAACTAAAAAGCTATTGAATTAAAAGCTATTATAGCAATTTTTGTAAGTGCTATAAATTGTTGAATTTAACTAAGTTTATTTGAAATTTAAGTAAACCCTATTACAACATTTTAAAATGTTGTCTTTTGTTAAATTGAACTGTTTTGAATGTATTTTTCCGTAGCGTTTTCTAAATGCCACGAAAAGTGAATTTTCACTGCTTTGATAAACTTAAGTGAATAAATGAACTTTGGAAGTAGAAAATTTTGGAAATTTAATAATTTAATTATTAAACATAATAACTTCATTTTGATGATTAAAAATGATTTTTGGAATATATACTGTTTTGGAATATGGATTGAAATGATATTTTAAATTGAATAAAATGAATAATGATTTGAAATGAATGTGGTTTCAAAAAGATATGATATTTTGATATATTAAATGATTGAAATGTGGTTTTGAAAACATATGATATTTTGATATATTAAGATGGTTTGAAAATGGAGTTTTGAAAGATATGATATTTTGATATTAAAATGATTTGAAAAGAAGATCCGAAAGATATGATATTTTGGAATGATTTAATCTTTATTTTGATAAAGATTTGGGTTGAAATAATATTTTATTTTGAAGTATAAATATTGTTTTAAAAAGTCATAACTATGGGTTATAATAACGATTGGTTGTTAAAGAGACCGGGATCGGATATTGTCTTATAGCCGGCCAATACCGAAAACCACTGTAACAACTGCGTACGCGGTGGAGATTCCAGAATGAAGTAGGATGGTGGCGACGTTCTCGAGGTATATTACGTGGACCCAACTCCCGTGAGTTGGCATATATGACTTAAACAGGAGCTATACCGGGCTACACAAAGGGTCGCACCCTTTCATCGAGCATGCTCCATCGGAAACCATTCTATTACTTTTGTGATTCGATATGTGGCGCCATTTTGATTCGGGGGTATTGTTCGAGGTGGGCGGAAGCTGCTGGCTTGCCGTCACCACCGGTCCGGGAGTGCAAACGGTGTATCCACCCTGGCATTTCCTTGCGTGCCGTGTCATATCCTTATATCGAGCCCACTACGATTTTGGTTTTAAAGATCCGACCGCGTTAAGGTTCACCATCCCCTTAACGCTATTTTCTATATGATTATACTTTACTGATTAGACACTACCGTGTATAGCGTATATTACTACATAGTAAATAGTTTAACGGATCCTTAGAGGATGGGCGGTCCCAAGCATCCTTTAAGTTACTGATGCATTTTGTTACTGTTCACTTGAGTTGATTTACAGTTTATAAGTATTTATGTCCTGACTCGAGGGTTTTGTATTTTGCTTTATGCTCGGGTCAGATTGATTGAGTTAGCATTCAAGATTCACTTCGGCGTTGGAGCTTTCCTTGAATATCCAGCCATCTATTTTGTTTCAGTATCCAGTGGTTCAGTGATCTATCTGATTTGTACCTGATGTATCCTGTTACTCTTCTGTTGTATCTTATTTAACTCTGATGTATCTTATATTTTATATAGTAGCTTCATGAACTACTATCTCTTTTTCTTCCGCTGCATTTTTATATACTCTGTGTCTGTGATCTGTGATTTTTATTTGCTGTATCTTCTGAGATTTGCCAAGTGTTTATTTACAACGCGGTATTTTGAGCAATCTAATTCCGGCATGAGTGTCTGCCTATGCACTTATAATGGATGCGAATGGTTGAAAATACCTGGTTGTTACAGAATCGATTTATGAAATTGGAGGAAACTATTTTATTATATAAAGTAATTTAATATATATATATAAATTATTTTAATATATAAATTATTTTAATTTATAATTATTTTAATATGAATACGATTTCAATATTTAAACTTTTTAGGTGAAAAGTGTTATGATTTCAAATGTGCTATGATTTAAAAGTGTTATGATTTCAAAAAAGTGTTATGGTTCCAAAATTGTTATAAATTTGAAGTGTGTTACGATTCTGAATTGAATATTATTTAAAGTGTATAACGATATCGAATTGATATGGTTTGAAATGAATATGATATTTTAATATGTGGTATGGACTATTTAAAATGAAATGACCATGGTGTGAAATAAGTATTTGGTTGTTAAAGAGACCGGAATCGGATATTGTCATACTCTCTACCAATACCGTAAACCACTTTAACAACTGTGTACATGATGGAGATTGCAGAACGAAGTAGGATGGTTTGGCGATGATTCTATATGGTATTTACGTAGCCCTGACTTCCATGAGTTAGCTTAAGGTGGTTAAAACAGGAGCAATTGATGGGCTAAGTGAGGTAGCTCCTTCGATCAGACACACTTCTTCGATACCATTCTATTACTTTGTGATTTGATTTGGGTGCACCTTCAATTTGATTACGGGAGTGTTGTTTCGAGGTGGACGGTAGCTGTAGCTATGCGTTACCATCATCCTGGAAGTGTAATTGGTATATCTACCCTGGCCTTGCCTCATGTGCCTTGTCGCCTACTTTATCGAGCCCGTTACGAGTTTGTTTTGTGTCATATCTATGGAGTGTTCCCTAATAGCCCACCGGCTTGGTGGAGTTTACAGTACTGTATAGACTACGGCATTATAAAATGTGTTAAGGGGGATATGAGTAACACCATAACGTTATTTTAATAGTTTACTTTACTATAGACATTATTATAATAGTGTATATTGCTATATAGTAGATATTTCCACGGATCCTTAGAGGATGGGTATCCTAAATATTCTTTAAGTTACTTATATTTCAGTTGACATTTTACTTGAGTTGAATTTATTGATGTAAGAATGTCAATCCCGACTCGAGTGTTTTGTGTTTTGCTTTATGCTCAGGTCAGACCGAGTTTCACAGCATTTGAGGCTCATCTTTGGAGTTTGGAGCCTCGCTTGGAGATCTATCTATCTATCATGTTTTCAATTATTTTTGTTATTCCGGTTATTATATTCAGACTTGTCATTGCTTATGTATTTTGAGACTTCTATGTATCTAGATTTCTGTTGTATTTTGTTTCATACTTCGTTGCTTATATAGTAGCTTCATGAACTACTATTCATCTGTTTCCGTTGCTTATTTTAATATTACTCTATGTCTGTGATTCTGTGATTGATTTATTTACTATATATGCTGAGTTTTTCCAAATATAGGATTAACAATATAATATTTTGAGCAATTCAAGTCCAACATGTATGGATGTGAATGGTTCGAAATGTTGGGTCATTACAAGAGCAAGGTTTAGAACAATACATTGTACATCAGTCGAGGCCTTAGATGAGACTTAGAGTCCTAACCTTTGGGTATGTTAGGAAATTCCCTATAATAAGGGATAATAGATATGTATAGGATTATTATTAGGGTAATCATCAAGGGTCGTATTTTCGGTTTTACAAATATATGTACTTAAATAAATAAGTAATTTCTTTTTTCCTTTAAATGTGAAGTATAAAATGGTTGGAGTAGCAAGGACAAAGGATTTATTCCAACCAATAGTATTAGTATTTATGACTTTGGATGGTTTGATATTGTGTTGTGGTGTATGGTTTGAGATTTTATAGTTAAGTATTGATTTGAATTTGATCAGAATGCGTAGCGAAAAATCTATTTATTAGTGTTCGATGAGTATATTTATTTTAGTCTTGTGTTTGTTTGGCTATTTGAAATTTTTGGTATTGAATTTAATTTTGAAATTTGAATATATATATCAAAGCTGTGAAATGAACTCAACTATTGATTTGTACATATTCTAAGTTAATATGAGTGGTGTTTTTGCTTGATATTATATAATGTTTATTGGAATGGTTTATTTAGTAGTATATTTATATATTTTTGTGTGTGTTTAAAGGCAGTTTGAAAATGTTTTAAGATTATTTAGGGCTTGATAGTAGTAAATACTTTTTATATATACAAATTAAGTAAAGATTTTGGAAGTCCAATATAATGAGCAATCTTTTTAAAAAATAAATTATACTTATAATATTGAGACGAGAATTAAAGTGAATTCGTAAAAGATTTATTAATTAGTATATTAAATAATTTGTGGGAGTGATACTTATAGATATTTTTGAAATGTTAACTTGTATATAAAGTGAGTTAAGGATTTTGGTTGATGCAGGTGCACATGTATTCAATAGAGATTCTTAAACGCTTGAACAAGACATTTGAACACAAAATTTTTATAAATGTAAATATTTCGAGTAAAAATTAAAGTATTTTGGAAAAAGTAAAATATTTAAAATAATAGTTTATAAAGAGTTATGTTTATTATTTTTGGGGATGTGTTGTAAAAGAATATTTTATATGTATGGCTATTTGCTAAGCCATGTTTGCAACCATTGGATATTTAGTGGAAAGTTAATGTCACTGGTGAGGCATTATTGATTATATGGTTAATAGTGTAGCCAATTGAGATTAGTAATCACTATAATAAATGGCAAGGCAGCATTGTTATATTTTATAACGTTTGACAATTTGTGAATATAAGTGTGTATATTTGATGAATTTTCGATATATTCAGAAATGTGTTTATGCAAATGCGTTTTGAGGTTTTGAAATGTAGGTATGAGTATAATTTTAAAAAAATCGATAATAAAGAATTTTGAAGATGTATAAAAGATTTTAAAATGTAATGGATTATTTAATCGAGAATCATTATGGTGTGAAATACAAAACTAGTGTTGAATTGTTAAATTTCAAAAATAAGTTTTAAAAAAACTTTGCTCCACATATAAATTTGAAATGTGTTATTAGTTCCTGAGATGTTGGTTTTGATGACAACAACCTTAGGACTTGTTATAAAATATAAATATTAATATTCTTATATAGATATATATGTATTTGCAGGATATATATGAATGTACTGAAGAATGAAGACTGCACAGTATAAAGACTCAAGACTGAGTATAGATATTCAAGACTAACAAATTCAAGGTTGAAGAAACCAAGACTGAAGACTCATGAGTATCAAGAGTTCAAGATATCAAGAGTTCGAGATTTCAAGAGTTCAAGAGTTCAAGATATTAAGATAAGTAATAATGTCTAAATTTATGTTAAAACTTCATAATAGCATTAAAATCTTTATTTGGATCTTAATAGTGGAATGGAATCCACCTTCTTGCTTTAATAGTGAGATGGAACCCACGACCTCTTTTGTGGGATGGAACCCATAACCTTCTTTAGTGGTGGAATACATGAAATTTTCAAAATGATTTATTTTTTAAATATTTTTCCAAAAACCTTTTATAAATCATCTCTCTCGGTTTAATATCTTAGCCTTGAACTATTTTTATTATATTTTATGGTTTGATTTTAAAACCATCTCTTGTTTTTAAACTATCTTCTGGTTTAAATAATTATAGTCTTTAAATCTCAAAAATATATTCTGCACTTAGTTTTTAATATTACTTTTATATTATAGATTATATATTTTTTTAGATTATATTTTAATCTCTTTTATAAGTTTAAACTATATTCAAAATGGTTTATAAAATTCAAAAATTGTTTGACAAGTTTTAGAAATAAATTTTCTTTTAAAAACAAAAATCAATTTTCAAAATTAACTAGGGCATGTCGACATACCCCATCCCCCCATCTTGACATGGTAGCCATAGAATTTCAAATTTTCAAATGAAGTGTCTGTTCTTCATAACCTTTCACGAATGGACATGATTATTGTTCTCCTATAAATACCAGTTGTTTTCAACGAATTTAACTTAATTTTTTTCATTTCTTCACTCCTTCTTCTCCACTCAAATATTTTTTATATATTTTAACAAAACTTTGCTAAACCCCTAAGTGAATTAATCTTGATCATCTCTAGTTTGATTCTCTGCCTCTTTCTCTCAAAGATCTCGGTGCTATTCAGAGTTATAGGATCATTTGTAATTTAAGATCAAAAGATCAAAGTGTATCGAGTCTCTCTTTATCAAAGTATGATTGGAAACGGTGTGATTGTGGCCTGTAAATCAATTGGGTGTGATTGTAGCCCATAAATCACTTAGGTGATCTTGTAGCCTGCTTAAATTAAGAGAGTTTGCCCTGGACTCGAAAACATAAGGGTGCATCTCGTGGCCTTGAAATCGAGGTTATAATATCAACATTATATTTGAAAAGAAATCTACATAAGAAATTTTGTGGGACTAGATGTAGGGCAACTCAGAACTAGTATAAAATTCTGGTATGTTCTTTCCTTTACTGCTTTTGTTTCCTATTTACATCTGTGTCTGTTTCTGTGGTTGTTTCTATGTGTTTATGAATTGCATATGTTTGGATTTAATTTGAAATGATTTCAAAGGGATACATGAAATTAATTAAACACTATTCAACCCTCCTCTAGTGTTAAACCAGCCTTAAGATCCATAATCCGCATTTTCTACATTTGGTATCAGAGCATTGGTTTTCAAAATTACCATAATCTCAATTTTGAAATAAGTTTAAAATGGAAATTTTTGAAGATTCTGTTAACACTAGTTCAAAACTGTCCAAATCATCATTGCCACATAAGTCTGCATATTGTTATTATAGAAAATCAAGTTATCTACCGAATTAATGTTGTTGGAATCTCGATTTTGATTGTGACAACCTATATAAAACGTTATGTGTATACTAACCATCTTTGCAGGAGATTTATTGCAGATTCATCTACAGATGTTTACAGCTGTTTATTTGTGTCTAGAGTCTATACTTTTCTTAGAAATTTGTTAAAATCTCTCCTTAAACGATATATATATATATAAATATATATACAAACATGCACACACATGCTCATACATGCACAAAAGAGCAAACTCAGACGTCTGAAACCATTCATTCAGATGTCTGAGTGTTGCAACATAAATATTGTTTTCAAAATATTCAGACGTCTGAACGAAAATATTCAGACGTCTGAATAAGGCCAAAAATTTCCTAATAGCTTGCTGTTTACGTTTTAATCCAATTCAGAAGTCTGAATTATTTTATTCAAATGTCTGAATATCTTTAACTGCTAATTTCTTGAAAAGTCACTTCTCTTCACCGAAGAGAAATGATTCAAAATCAATGGTTGCACTTGTTCTCTTCAATGTAACTTTTCATCTATAGTTGCAACTCTTTATATACTATAAATAGATTACAGAATTCAACAAACAATTCACCGAATTTACTTTTAGCATTCTTGAATTCCCATCTATTTTCAAACTTTCAAATTGTACTCAAATTGCTTACATACTTTGATCACTAATCACTTTATCTTCCACAATTCTCAAAGCACATCACTATATATCATAAAAGAGAAGATTATAGGAAGATTGTATTCAATTGACTTATCAGTGTTATTTAAGAACACATTACAGTCAGATACATTTGTTATTTGTATTGAAATCCTATTCAGTTGCTTAAGTGGGTGAAGTCATGTTCAGTTGCTCAGGCAGTGTAAACCTGTTCCTCCGGATCAAGCGAGGGTTGTTATAGTTGAAATTCCAGAAGGAGTCTGGGACTGGACGTAGAACGGGAAGTTCGAACCAGTATAAAAATTCCTGGTGTGCTTGTTTTATTTTACTTATTTTCATTTTCTTTGCCATTATCATATGTTTTTGCATTTAGATTTAATTATATTCCATATTACACGACCCTAAGTAATAGCTAGCCATAGTAGTTACTTTCACTTGGTATCAGAGCAAGGCATCTTATAACCGTTACACAGTTATCTGATATCTTGCTAATATGGAAAACAACACTATCATTAACACTGTCACTAACACTAGTTTTATTGAAGGTCAATCCACTGCACGACCTTCATTTTTCAATGGTTTGCACTATAATTATCGGTTTACTCGTATGAGAATCTATATGCAATCGAATAGTTTTCAATCATGGAATATCACACAGAATGAATTCACTCTTCCTACTGGAGAATACTCCACATGGTCAAACACACAAAAATTACATAATAGATATTAATTTATAAGTTCCTCTTTCCCTTCTTTTCCTTTTCAGGGACGAAAAGTTTTGAGTGGGGGAGAGTGTAACGAGCCGTACATTTTTATTAATAGATTTGTTGGTTTGATTTAAATTATGCAATTTAATTTAGGAAGAAATAAAAATTCTAGTAGTTATAACGAAGCAAGTGTTAGAAATTTAATGTAGCGACTGAAATTAAGATTTACAAATTCAAAAAAAAATGAAATAGAAATTAATTAAATTTATGCAATTTGTCATACTTGGCTATAAGTTTAATTTAGGAAACAAACAAAAATATTGAATTAACTAATGAAATGTTATAATCCGAGGTAGTTGAATGAATTCAATATTATGTAAGATATTTTAGTAATTGGTTGGAAATATAAACTTAAGTAAAAATTGAAATGCTACTAATTTAATATAATAAGAAGGTAAGTAATATAAATAAATGATCGTAAACTTTAGTAAATGAATTAATGTGCAAAGGTATTGAATTAAACATGAATAGCACGAATATTAATGAATGAAGTTTATGCAATAAATTGTTAAATGATGGCATTTATGAATGAAATAAGATTTGTAAGTGTAACGATTCGAATTTTTCGCGTTCGAAAATCGACATCCATACTTTACATTGTACTCGAATGCCGCAGATTCGACCGTTCAAATTCGAGTCGCCGGAGCTTATAACACATTAAGTAAATAACACAGCGGAAGAAATGAATAATATATATCAATGTACAACATTTGATACAATATCTGATACAACAGAATGATACAATGAACATCAATATACATCAGAGATACAAAGAATAGCAGCGGAAATATAATAATAACACTAGCAGCGGAACAAAATCTCCAAAATGGCCTTCAAGAAAGAACTCCAGTATTAGTAATCTCCATCTTCAAAGCACCAATCCAGAAATAGCTCGAACTCCCAAATCAAGATGAAGAGAAGCAACTCGATCCAAAATGCGATTGCCAAATCCTAAGGCTGAAAGCTATCGAATCTACACCTACTATAGATTATCTGAAAATCCCAACTCTAGACTGCCCGTGTGGGAAATAGTGGGCACCCAGAGTTTAGGAAAGGAACAATAAACTCCAGGTCAGTCGTGGGACTGGTGTGAGCAAACAAAAGCATTTGGTCTTTTAAAACAAACAAAGGAATTTAAATTTGAAATCCGCAATGCTTTTTGAAAAATGAAACTACCATAAGGCCTCCCGGCACACACACAATGCAAACGCACACATGGGGGAGATTTCTCCTTATGATAGTCAAACATGCTTACTACGAGAAAAATCCTTTGATATTATTACTAGTGCATAGTGGAAAATCTTTCGAAAGTATAATATAAATCCTAGCCAGCATAGGTACCATGATACTATGCCTACTATAGCTGCCATGTTAAATGGCAGGTTCTACAACTAAAACCGTACAGGGCGCGTAGTGTTTTGATTGGATTTCCAACAAATGGTCAGGCTAAGGAACTTCCTACTGCCACATGGGATCGCCTCTGGTGGGACGTCCCGAGAAACTAACGTTACGGTTAGATCTCTGCCAACACAAGGCTGGGTTACCTCTGTAACTAGGTAACTACTACACGAATATGCCATCCCCCAGTCCTTTGGGACCTTTATCCGAGGCGCCTCAAAGCAACAACCACACAGTAAATGAGATTGGAGCAACCACATAGGTTAAATACCAGGGCTCCATACCTGATACCACCCTTTACCAGAAGGGAATGACACACCCTAAAGGGAGCGACCCTCATAACCTTGCCGCATCTTTCCTGTTTCGACCATTTCCGGGGAGTGAGGTCCTGATGCAGTCTCGTCCACAAAGCTACGCTTTGGCACAAAGCCATGCTTTGGGTCAACAGATGACCAAAACAATGATCACAAAGATAAATGATCAAACAAATGATCATATCACAAATGATCATCACACAGCAGCACTCAGCATGCCACATTACCAAATTGGGAATATATCACTGATAAATATCAACTACATAACCTCTGAGCTCGTACGTCTCAGAGAAGGGTGTTAAGCTGAGAGAATAAATTCTCCGCCACTAGGCAGAAATGTATTTGATAGAAATCAGTTAACATCTCAAAGTGTAATGTCGGACATACAACCATACAAGTCTGTTCCGGGTTCGAACAGAACCGAAGGCACTTCCGAAGAAGCCCTTGCAAATCCGGATAATCCCTAATCACGTCCGGACTTCCCATCACATATGAAGATCTCTATACCGGGGATCAGCCAGTGCAGAGACAATCGATGAGTTATCCTTTTGTTTTCGGAAACATCCGGTCTTCACCACGGGTCTTCAATTGCTATCCATAACGTCGTATCACTATTCGGAATGGGCTATATGACACTAGGTCCTCTCCCGGCTAAACCGAATAATGAGCGCCATATTTTAAAACATATGGATATGGGATTTTAGTTAAGTCACAACTTATAAAATCCAAAACTTTTCTTTCAATGGTTAAACAAATTACCATTTTAAATCTTTAAACCAAAAGATTTATTTCACAAAGTTTCACCTAGTTTCACAAAGATCTATTCATAGATTCAAAACAACTTCCATTCCGATTGGATTAACTCAATAAATCTTTAAATTAAAGATTTAATTTATAGCTTTCAAAACACGTTCCAAAGATTTATTCATAACTTGGAAAACCATTTTCATTTCAAAACTTGAATTCCTTTTAACACATATTGGAAATCCATTTCTTATATGAAAGCTTCTATTATTTGAAAACAATAGTTTTCGTTTCAGAAAAGTCTGATTTATACAAGTTAAAAATCTTGGGTTAAATTTAAATTCCAAACATCACTTTTTTAAAATGGTTTAAAAACCCATATAAATCCATTTATAAGTTGAATACCCTTTTTAAACATAGTTTTCAAATCATAGAATTCAACTTCAAATATTGAATTCAAATTTAAATCAAATTATTTAAATTTCAAACTCAATTAAGTTATTCACATAACTTTTATTTTTTTGAAATTCATTTTTTTCAAAAACTTCAATTCTAATTCCAAAACTATTTTGGATTCAAAAATTCAAATTTTAAAACAATTTCAAAATCTGTGACTTAACCCATTTCCACGTGCAATCCATATTTGTGTGTGTATAAGTGTGGTCTAGGAGTTCAACACAATAGTGCACAACATCATCATCACAGATTCAATCATAAAGATAAGCGGTATAACCCATAGCGCTTATCTATATTCATAGATTCATAGATAAAGTAAATTATCAATCACAAAAATTCACTAATATGATTCGATGTGGGTTTCGGATAACCAGCTGGAATCCGACTCCCTGTCGCATCGAAATTCAAATGTCGTTTTACGGGTCAAAGGGTTTCATATTCATACAACAGTATATTCATCACAAATATAGCAGATCAGCACAAAGTATCACATAGCATCACATCACATATCAAATATATCAATCCATCACACAACATTCAACAACAATTAGCATCTACAATTAAGATGAATAAACTGGGTGGTTTTAAATTTATTACCTACATGATTACTTTCATTTATTATTCCTAATTAAATAACTATCCATATTTATTCAATTAATAAATCTTCAATTAATTTAAAATCTAATATCATTCAATTAATGATTTCTTGATTACAAATTAATTATTCTAAGAAAAATTAATCTTAAACTTTAATTAATCAAATTAAAACCCTTAATTACTTTAACTAATTATCCATTTCATTAATTAATTAATTATATTAATTATCCATTTGTACTACCTTAATAATTAAATGAATTACAAATCATTATACTTTTCTTTATCTTTAGATAAACATTCCTTATTTAAATTATGCATTTAAAAACAAAATGTTTTTTTTTTTACTTTAAATTCCATTTAACATTTCTTTTAAACTTAAAGGCTCAAATTTGTCTTAAATAAGAGTTTAAAACAATACACAACTTAATCTTATATGTTTAAAAGAAACATATACTTTATTACTAAGTTCAAAAAGATTTAAATTCAAATTAAAATCAAATTCAAATCAATTTAAAAATTTCTTTAAAATCTCAAAATTGAAATATAACTTCTAAACTCATTCTAGTTTAATTCTTTAAAACTCTTTCTATAATTTACATCTTCAATTCAAATACAAATCATTTGAAGCAATTTAAATTTAAATCTTTATTTTAAAACTGAAGTTTAAAATTTAAATTAAGATTTAAAACTCAGTTTTGAATTCATTTGAACTTCTAATTTTAAATACTTAACTTTCCAATTCAATATGCAAAACAACAATGCATTTACACTTGAGAGTTTAAGATCAAATTTGAATTTAAAAACATAAATGTTTTCAAATATCTGACAAATTAAATTTGAATTCATATTCAAATTCCAAACTTACACTCAGTTTAAATCTCCACTTTCAAATTTAAACTTACCTTTTTATTTAAAACAGAAAACAGTTTTTCTGTTTATTTAAAAACTTAAACTTTGAATTTTTTTCCAGAATTTAAACTATTTTCAAAAAACATAATTCAAACCTATTTGAATTCAACTAAAATTCAGCTTTCAAAATTCTAAGTCACATTTGTAGTTTGCATTTAATTCAAATCTTATAAAACTGAAACAGTTCTGTTTCTTTTTTTTTTTTTTATCAAACCAAATTTAAAATTCTGCATTTAAATTATTACAGAATAATAATTCCAACAATTTGAATTCATCCTTAGGTTCAAGTTAAATTCTAAGCTAAACTTTTAGTTTAAATTTAAACTTAACTTAAATTTCAAAACTGCAAAAAAACAAGCTTCTGTTTTGCTTAAATCCTGAAATAATGTACTCGAGCAAGCTAAAATTTTACTTCGGGTCAGAAGCTTACATGCTTCGAGTTATTTCCCATTTTCCCCGAGATCCACCCGAGTCAAAAAAAAATCCCTGCAACTACCCACATCAAAACCTGGAACAGACAAACCCCATTCTCCCTCCAACCTGTCAACACCAGTATCAACCACCTCCGACCACTAACAACATCCAAACTCCGGCACGAGCTTCATCACTTCACCATCCATCAATACCCCAAACAGCTTCGAACTCGATTCACTGAGGAGTTCGAAATTTACCCAAAACTGTAACCCATATAAACTAGGTTTCTTGACAGAAATTCCCAAATTTCATTCTCAAATTTGAATTGCAAACAAATTCAATAATTTTCTAGTGATCTATGATAGATCAACTATCACCAGAGACAATTTCAACCAAATCAAATGTAAGCTTCAATTGAACTAGACTAAACTGTAAAATACAGTGTTCTTTAAACTGCTCCTTATTTCAATCACAATAAATTTAAGTTTTTGTTTTTAAAATTCTTGAATTTACTCACTGATTTTATTAATAAACCTGGAATATTACATCATATAGTTTTAAATATATCAATCTAGTAAATTTAGTTTTGTGTAATTTGATTTTCCAGAATTCCAGATATCATATTTAGTTTATATACAATTTGAACTTACACCATTCAAAAGCAAACAAAATTTGTTCAAAAATTTAATTTCAATTCAGCAAACAAGTTAAAGGAAAATCAAGAAATCAAACATAAGTTTAAAGATCACACATGCACAATCCTCTTCTTGTTTTACAGACATATCTATGTGCAGGTAATTTCTTAAATATTCATTTGTACTTTATAAACATGCACACATATAAATATTCACTGCAACTTCATCTTATCTCAGATTAAACATGCAATCAACCTACTTAATTTTTTGAAAAGAGGAGTTACTCACCTGAATTTGTAAATTGCAGAGCATATTCCAATATGCAGGCTATCAGACTTGAAAATGAATGCAGGCAGGCTCCTTGAATGCAGACCTCTTTTCTTGCTTTTAAATGATGCATGCAGGCCTTCTTTGTTTGTAAATGATATGCAAAGCTTTAACTTGTTTTAACATGCAGGCTTCTAGCTTCTTGTTCCAGATTATGAAGATTTCATGAATGCAGAGTTCAAAGAAATTGCATGCAGGTCTTTGTTTTGAAAAAGAGGAGTGTTTACTGATTTGGATTTGAAATGCAGGTCTTTGATTCATAATGATGCAGATTTGTTTTCATATGCAAAAAAACATGCAGGCAGAAATTTAGGAAAAGAGGAGTTGTTTGGTTTCAGATTTGAAATGCAGGTTTGAATATTTGCTTGATTATGAAGAGGAATTGAATGCATATGTTATCAGGTTTTGAGAAATGCAGTTTTGTATATGGTTTGAGAATGAAGATTTTGGGTTTTTCTTTTGTTTTGAGTTCAAACTGAATTGTTTTTTTTTTTATCTTATGTTTTGAACAGCTTTATGGCTTTGAAAGATGTGAAGCCAAATCTTTTTCTACTATTTTTTCAGATTTGCTGGAAAGTTGCATAATTGCATATGGGAAAATGGAAGGGTTTTTGTAATTTTTTTATGTAATTAATTGCATTGAAGGCCACTTGTTAGAAATCATCATGATATAAAGTTTTGTTAATCTCTTCACTCCAAACCCATGTGCATGTATGTATATGTTTACATTTGTATACATGTTTTCTTTGTTTTAAGTTAAATACTTATGTTCATCTTTAAACAATTTAAATAGTTTTAAACATAACTTTATATTGTATTTATTTTCAATACATCTATATTTATAAACTTAAGATGTTCAACTTATTAACAAACACTTATTTTTTTAAAACTTTCATAATTAAATTCACAATAAAATCTCAAATCTTTTAAATTCCAAATTCAATCTAAAAATGCATATTATTATTTATTCTGTAAATCTTCCAATTGATTCAACTTTTAATTCTAAAAAATTAAAAATTAACTACAAAAATTCCATAATTTAATTCCAAAAATTAAATAAATTGTCAAATTATCTTGTTCAAAATTCAGGAATGTTACAGACTTCCCCCCTTAAGAAAATTTCGTCCTCGAAATTTGAAAGTAGGAAGACAACCAATGATGGATAGATACACAAGGATAGATAATCGACTCATAAATCAGGCCGATTAACTATTCTGCATTTGGCTTACCAAATAAGAATATCAACAATAGATATGAGAACAATCTCATATAATATTACACAAGATATTTGGGTCCATCGGTCTACGAATATGCAAGGGCATTGACTAGTTCGAAGAGATAACTAATCGTTCGTAGAATATATCGGATCCCAGAGAATAGATAGATGGATCAAATCTTCATATTAGTTAACCAATTTACTAATTTAAAATTTCCAATTTATTTAATATTTTCAATTTCAAATTCATTAGAGTTTAGATCGAAAAGCTGATAAGAAACCGATGATGATACGAAGTAAGAATTTCCTACAACAATACGTATGGCCATCATCACACCGAAACTTCTTTCTGGAGCAGTCATGAAGCAATCAAAAGAATTCGAAATCGAATCAAAGGAGATTGATAGAGAAAAGATATTCCCACTGTTGCAGGGTATTGACCATTTATAGTGGTACTCCCATGTCCCCTATCTCATTCTCTTCTCGCACTCATACTCACTATCAGTGGATAGTAAGAGAATTTACTGAGGCATTCGAACGGATATCTCAGGGATATACTCATTCTAAGGTTTACTTCACCCTATCTCTAATGAGTTACTTAATGTGTTATACTCCTGAGCTAAAGTTTTAACCTTCAGCTCTGATACCAAATGTAACGATTCGAATTTTTCGCGTTCGAAAATCGACATCCATACTTTACATTGTACTCGAATGCCGCAGATTCGACCGTTCAAATTCGAGTCGCCGGAGCTTATAACACATTAAGTAAATAACACAGCGGAAGAAATGAATAATATATATCAATGTACAACATTTGATACAATATCTGATACAACAGAATGATACAATGAACATCAATATACATCAGAGATACAAAGAATAGCAGCGGAAATATAATAATAACACTAGCAGCGGAACAAAATCTCCAAAATGGCCTTCAAGAAAGAACTCCAGTATTAGTAATCTCCATCTTCAAAGCACCAATCCAGAAATAGCTCGAACTCCCAAATCAAGATGAAGAGAAGCAACTCGATCCAAAATGCGATTGCCAAATCCTAAGGCTGAAAGCTATCGAATCTACACCTACTATAGATTATCTGAAAATCCCAACTCTAGACTGCCCGTGTGGGAAATAGTGGGCACCCAGAGTTTAGGAAAGGAACAATAAACTCCAGGTCAGTCGTGGGACTGGTGTGAGCAAACAAAAGCATTTGGTCTTTTAAAACAAACAAAGGAATTTAAATTTGAAATCCGCAATGCTTTTTGAAAAATGAAACTACCATAAGGCCTCCCGGCACACACACAATGCAAACGCACACATGGGGGAGATTTCTCCTTATGATAGTCAAACATGCTTACTACGAGAAAAATCCTTTGATATTATTACTAGTGCATAGTGGAAAATCTTTCGAAAGTATAATATAAATCCTAGCCAGCATAGGTACCATGATACTATGCCTACTATAGCTGCCATGTTAAATGGCAGGTTCTACAACTAAAACCGTACAGGGCGCGTAGTGTTTTGATTGGATTTCCAACAAATGGTCAGGCTAAGGAACTTCCTACTGCCACATGGGATCGCCTCTGGTGGGACGTCCCGAGAAACTAACGTTACGGTTAGATCTCTGCCAACACAAGGCCGGGTTACCTCTGTAACTAGGTAACTACTACACGAATATGCCATCCCCCAGTCCTTTGGGACCTTTATCCGAGGCGCCTCAAAGCAACAACCACACAGTAAATGAGATTGGAGCAACCACATAGGTTAAATACCAGGGCTCCATACCTGATACCACCCTTTACCAGAAGGGAATGACACACCCTAAAGGGAGCGACCCTCATAACCTTGCCGCATCTTTCCTGTTTCGACCATTTCCGGGGAGTGAGGTCCTGATGCAGTCTCGTCCACAAAGCTACGCTTTGGCACAAAGCCATGCTTTGGGTCAACAGATGACCAAAACAATGATCACAAAGATAAATGATCAAACAAATGATCATATCACAAATGATCATCCAATGATCATCACACAGCAGCACTCAACATGCCACATTACCAAATTGGGAATATATCACTGATAAATATCAACTACATAACCTCTGAGCTCGTACGTCTCAGAGAAGGGTGTTAAGCTGAGAGAATAAATTCTCCGCCACCAGGCAGAAATGTATTTGATAGAAATCAGTTAACATCTCAAAGTGTAATGTCGGACATACAACCATACAAGTCTGTTCCGGGTTCGAACAGAACCGAAGGCACTTCCGAAGAAGCCCTTGCAAATCCGGATAATCCCTAATCACGTCCGGACTTCCCATCACATATGAAGATCTCTATACCGGGGATCAGCCAGTGCAGAGACAATCGATGAGTTATCCTTTTGTTTTCGGAAACATCCAGTCTTCACCACCGGTCTTCAATTGCTATCCATAACGTCGTATCACTATTCGGAATGGGCTATATGACACTAGGTCCTCTCCCGGCTAAACCGAATAATGAGCGCCATATTTTAAAACATATGGATATGGGATTTTAGTTAAGTCACAACTTATAAAATCCAAAACTTTTCTTTCAATGGTTAAACAAATTACCATTTTAAATCTTTAAACCAAAAGATTTATTTCACAAAGTTTCACCTAGTTTCACAAAGATCTATTCATAGATTCAAAACAACTTCCATTCCGATTGGATTAACTCAATAAATCTTTAAATTAAAGATTTAATTTATAGCTTTCAAAACACGTTCCAAAGATTTATTCATAACTTGGAAAACCATTTTCATTTCAAAACTTGAATTCCTTTTAACACATATTGGAAATCCATTTCTTATATGAAAGCTTCTATTATTTGAAAACAACAGTTTTCGTTTCAGAAAAGTCCGATTTATACAAGTTGAAAATCTTGGGTTAAATTTAAATTCCAAACATCACTTTTTAAAATGGTTTAAAAACCCATATAAATCCATTTATAAGTTGAATACCCTTTTTAAACATAGTTTTCAAATCATAGAATTCAACTTCAAATATTGAATTCAAATTTAAATCAAATTATTTAAATTTCAAACTCAATTAAGTTATTCACATAACTTTTATTTTTTTGAAATTCATTTTTTTCAAAAACTTCAATTCTAATTCCAAAACTATTTTGGATTCAAAAATTCAAATTTTAAAACAATTTCAAAATCTGTGACTTAACCCATTTCCACGTGCAATCCATATTTGTGTGTGTATAAGTGTGGTCTAGGGGTTCAACACAATAGTGCACAACATCATCATCACAGATTCAATCATAAAGATAAGCGGTATAACCCATAGCGCTTATCTATATTCATAGATTCATAGATAAAGTAAATTATCAATCACAAAAATTCACTAATATGATTCGATGTGGGTTTCGGATAACCAGCTGGAATCCGACTCCCTGTCGCATCGAAATTCAAATGTCGTTTTACGGGTCAAAGGGTTTCATATTCATACAACAGTATATTCATCACAAATATAGCAGATCAGCACAAAGTATCACATAGCATCACATCACATATCAAATATATCAATCCATCACACAACATTCAACAACAATCAGCATCTATAATTAAGATGAATAAACTGGGTGGTTTTAAATTTATTACCTACATGATTACTTTCATTTATTATTCCTAATTAAATAACTATCCATATTTATTCAATTAATAAATCTTCAATTAATATAAAATCTAATATCATTCAATTAATGATTTCTTGATTACAAATTAATTATTCTAAGAAAAATTAATCTTAAACTTTAATTAATCAAATTAAAACCCTTAATTACTTTAACTAATTATCCATTTCATTAATTAATTAATTATATTAATTATCCATTTGTACTACCTTAATAATTAAATGAATTACAAATCATTATACTTTTCTTTATCTTTAGATAAACATTCCTTATTTAAATTATGCATTTAAAAACAAAATGTTTTTTTTTTTACTTTAAATTCCATTTAACATTTCTTTTAAACTTAAAGGCTCAAATTTGTCTTAAATAAGAGTTTAAAACAATACACAACTTAATCTTATATGTTTAAAAGAAACATATACTTTATTACTAAGTTCAAAAAGATTTAAATTCAAATTAAAATCAAATTCAAATCAATTTAAAAATTTCTTTAAAATCTCAAAATTGAAATATAACTTCTAAACTCATTCTAGTTTAATTCTTTAAAACTCTTTCTATAATTTACATCTTCAATTCAAATACAAATCATTTGAAGCAATTTAAATTTAAATCTTTATTTTAAAACTGAAGTTTAAAATTTAAATTAAGATTTAAAACTCAGTTTTGAATTCATTTGAACTTCTAATTTTAAATACTTAACTTTCCAATTCAATATGCAAAACAACAATGCATTTACACTTGAGAGTTTAAGATCAAATTTGAATTTAAAAACATAAATGTTTTCAAATATCTGACAAATTAAATTTGAATTCATATTCAAATTCCAAACTTACACTCAGTTTAAATCTCCACTTTCAAATTTAAACTTACCTTTTTATTTAAAACAGAAAACAGTTTTTCTGTTTATTTAAAAACTTAAACTTTGAATTTTTTTCTAGAATTTAAACTATTTTCAAAAAACATAATTCAAACCTATTTGAATTCAACTAAAATTCAGTTTTCAAAATTCTAAGTCACATTTGTAGTTTGCATTTAATTCAAATCTTATAAAACTGAAACAGTTCTGTTTTTTTTTTTTTTATCAAACCAAATTTAAAATTCTGCATTTAAATTATTACAGAATAATAATTCAAACAATTTGAATTCATCCTTAGGTTCAAGTTAAATTCTAAGCTAAACTTTTAGTTTAAATTTAAACTTAACTTAAATTTCAAAACTGCAAAAAAACAAGCTTCTGTTTTGCTTAAATCCTGAAATAATGTACTCGAGCAAGCTAAAATTTTACTTCGGGTCAGAAGCTTACATGCTTCGAGTTATTTCCCATTTTCCCCGAGATCCACCCGAGTCAAAAAAAAATCCCTGCAACTACCCACATCAAAACCTGGAACAGACAAACCCCATTCTCCCTCCAACCTGTCAACACCAGTATCAACCACCTCCGACCACTAACAACATCCAAACTCCGGCACGAGCTTCATCACTTCACCATCCATCAATACCCCAAACAGCTTCGAACTCGATTCACTGAGGAGTTCGAAATTTACCCAAAACTGTAACCCATATAAACTAGGTTTCTTGACAGAAATTCCCAAATTTCATTCTCAAATTTGAATTGCAAACAAATTCAATAATTTTCTAGTGATCTATGATAGATCAACTATCACCAGAGACAATTTCAACCAAATCAAATGTAAGCTTCAATTGAACTAGACTAAACTGTAAAATACAGTGTTCTTTAAACTGCTCCTTATTTCAATCACAATAAATTTAAGTTTTTGTTTTTAAAATTCTTGAATTTACTCACTGATTTTATTAATAAACCTGGAATATTACATCATATAGTTTTAAATATATCAATCTAGTAAATTTAGTTTTGTGTAATTTGATTTTCCAGAATTCCAGATATCATATTTAGTTTATATACAATTTGAACTTACACCATTCAAAAGCAAACAAAATTTGTTCAAAAATTTAATTTCAATTCAGCAAACAAGTTAAAGGAAAATCAAGAAATCAAACATAAGTTTAAAGATCACACATGCACAATCCTCTTCTTGTTTTACAGACATATCTATGTGCAGGTAATTTCTTAAATATTCATTTGTACTTTATAAACATGCACACATATAAATATTCACTGCAACTTCATCTTATCTCAGATTAAACATGCAATCAACCTACTTAATTTTTTGAAAAGAGGAGTTACTCACCTGAATTTGTAAATTGCAGAGCATATTCCAATATGCAGGCTATCAGACTTGAAAATGAATGCAGGCAGGCTCCTTGAATGCAGACCTCTTTTCTTGCTTTTAAATGATGCATGCAGGCCTTCTTTGTTTGTAAATGATATGCAAAGCTTTAACTTGTTTTAACATGCAGGCTTCTAGCTTCTTGTTCCAGATTATGAAGATTTCATGAATGCAGAGTTCAAAGAAATTGCATGCAGGTCTTTGTTTTGAAAAAGAGGAGTGTTTACTGATTTGGATTTGAAATGCAGGTCTTTGATTCATAATGATGCAGATTTGTTTTCATATGCAAAAAAACATGCAGGCAGAAATTTAGGAAAAGAGGAGTTGTTTGGTTTCAGATTTGAAATGCAGGTTTGAATATTTGCTTGATTATGAAGAGGAATTGAATGCATATGTTATCAGGTTTTGAGAAATGCAGTTTTGTATATGGTTTGAGAATGAAGATTTTGGGTTTTTCTTTTGTTTTGAGTTCAAACTGAATTGTTTTTTTTTTTATCTTATGTTTTGAACAGCTTTATGGCTTTGAAAGATGTGAAGCCAAATCTTTTTCTACTATTTTTTCAGATTTGCTGGAAAGTTGCATAATTGCATATGGGAAAATGGAAGGGTTTTTGTAATTTTTTTATGTAATTAATTGCATTGAAGGCCACTTGTTAGAAATCATCATGATATAAAGTTTTGTTAATCTCTTCACTCCAAACCCATGTGCATGTATGTATATGTTTACATTTGTATACATGTTTTCTTTGTTTTAAGTTAAATACTTATGTTCATCTTTAAACAATTTAAATAGTTTTAAACATAACTTTATATTGTATTTATTTTCAATACATCTATATTTATAAACTTAAGATGTTCAACTTATTAACAAACACTTATTTTTTTAAAACTTTCATAATTAAATTCACAATAAAATCTCAAATCTTTTAAATTCCAAATTCAATCTAAAAATGCATATTATTATTTATTCTGTAAATCTTCCAATTGATTCAACTTTTAATTCTAAAAAATTAAAAATTAACTACAAAAATTCCATAATTTAATTCCAAAAATTAAATAAATTGTCAAATTATCTTGTTCAAAATTCAGGAATGTTACAGTAAGTAATAAAGGAAAGTATAAATAACTGGGTATAAACTTTAGTAAACAATTGAGTTGCTAAGAAATTGGATTAAGCACAAATACTATAAATGAATAAATAAAATATAAATGAAGTTATGCAATAATGAATGAATGAATACATTGAAATAAAAGAAGAAACTGACATGACATTTATAAATGATAACGAATATTGGTAGGGAATAAATGAGAATAATTGAAATAAGCTTAAAGGTAATTAAAGTTAAATAATTACAATTGATAAGATACCTATTTGGGTAGTTAATAAACTTTAATGCGAAAACATTTGAAAATTTTTGACCCAATTTGTGTAGTTAAGGTAGTTTTGAATGACATTGAAGTTTGTTAATTCTAAAAGATGCAATCAATGTTAATTTTATTTATAATATGACGATTGGGTGATTTAGAAGTGAAAAACCAAGATTTATGAATATATTTGAAATTTGACATTCAAATTTGTGGATTTATTACAAATAAGTGAAATTAATATTTAACTATTACGTTAGTGGAGTCTAATAAATTAAAATGTGAAATCAATAGAAAATTTTGGTTATAAATTGAAATATAGCCATTTGAACAAATCTAAGATGAATATAGGAGTATTGGGCAATACGTTTATTATAAGAAAAACAAATGCAAATGTTAAATTAATCAGTGAAACGATAATAATAAATAGTAATTAATTCAAAATTTGTAACTTGGGAATAATGTAGATTAATATACGTTAGTTATTTAGGGTAATGACTAAAATTGGTAATCCGTTTGCAATTAATGATAATAGTGTTGATATAAGCTAATAAGTTTAAATGTCAATGCAATTAAAAGAACATAAGTTGCAATTTTTAGGTTGCTTGTTTATTTAATAAGTTAAAATAAAATTTGGTGATCGATTACAAATAAATCTTAATTGTACGTTGGATAATGTAAATTAAAGTAACAGTTGATGTAATAAAGGATGGATTGATTTGAAATTTATATTTAATTTAAACGGAAATATTAAAGGCTTATAATAATGGAAAATTTAGGTAATAAAAGTTAGCACAAGTGGATAAATAATAACCATATAAGAGAAATAAATGTAAGAATTTAAAATATTAATTTATGTTGGTTTGTTGATAACGTAACTAGTGATTAATTTGATAGTAACGGAAGTGTGAACGTAAAGTAATAAAAGAGTAGATTTATGTTAAGTAATAATTTATGGTTTTGGGGAATAAAGTTTAAGTTTTGATAATTAAGAAATTAATAAGAAAAAGTATACAAAGTAAGTTATAGAATGTAAATTAAGAAATAATAATAAGTAGAAATTGGATGACATTAATATAAGATGATGAAGTGCAAATTTTAGGTTTAAAATAAATGGTACCCAGGATGGTAATATGATCAATAGTGAATTTAAGAATGGGAATCAACATTTATTTATTTATTTGATTTTTTTTGTTGAATGAACTAATTTGACTTTTAATTTGATAAATCAAAACAAATTTTCTTTTTTTATTAAAAGAATGTTTAATTATATATCCATGTTTTAAACTCTTAAACCAAATTGCATTTTTTTATAGATCTGAAAGTTTATATACATATAATTTGCATTTGTGTTGAAATAGAAATATTGTATACATATATTGTCACTTTATCTTAAATTGAATATATCATGAAATTTGAATACTTTGTTGAATAAATTATTTGTTCTTAATCTAATAAATTACAATAGAAGTTTACATATGCTTAACAATTTTTCGATAATAAATCTAAGCTTTGATTTTTATTACAACAACATTTAAATTTGTTACCTAATTTATTATCTCAAATGAACTTGTTTAAGGATCTTAAAGGTTTAATACTACATAGCTTAATTTGTCGTGTTCCAGTTTTGCTTCGTTAAAAATTTAAATAAATTTCATTAAGGTAAAAAGGTTTAATTTATATGTATATATGTATTTTTGACTTCAAGTATACATAAGTTTACAAATGCATTAGACAATTTAATGTGGTATGGAAGTATGCTTTGAATTAATTAATAAGCTTTGGTTTAATCTTTATACACACATGTATGTGTGTTTGTGTGCATGTGTATACATATAAACATTTAATATTTTAATTTCAAATTGCTAAAGCATGATTTAATTTTTATTATTTTTGTCAAACAATTTAAAAGTGAGGTAATGTTATATACATGTTAATTTATTGTTTGTTGTTTATGTTTTCTAGTCATAATACAACTTGCATGATAATTAAATGTCGTATTAATAAATTGGCTAAAGTGGGAAAGTGGAATTAATCAACGTCGTTACTTTTTATCTCCTTCCCTATTAGATCCTTATGTGATTGCATCTACATTTATTCTTGTTTATTCCTATATATTGTCACCAATTAATCGTACTTGATATATGTTTAGCAATTTTGACACACGGTTAAAGTATGAATATATATGATGTATTCAAACTTTTCTGTATCTAGCACTTAACTAATTTAGAATCAAATTAACGAAACATGTCATTTATTTTTGTCCCTCCATATTCATTCCCTTTCTAATTAATAATTACCCCTTTTTAATACCTGCTACTTTTAAAAAAAGAGTTGTTCATATTTACTATATTTCAATACCAAGTTGTTCATATTTACTTTATTTCTAATTAATAGCAGCCTCTCCTTTCAAATCTCTTTGTCCCTAAACCTAACTCTAACCTTATAAATACGATATGATGCAAATGAAACCCTAGCCTCCATTCCAATCTCCTCCTTCTTCTTTTTTCTTCTTCAAATCTCCTTATTATATCTCATTTTAATTTTTCCTTCCTCTTCAAATATTCTTCTTCTCAAGTTTTATTCTATTTCAAACTTTCTTCTTTCTTTTCAAAACTTGATCTTCTCTACAATTTTCAGTTCTTCTTATTTCAATCCTTTTCTTTTTCAAATTCTTCTTTTTCAAATCTTTTCCAAACCTTTTAAAAGTACATACATAAATACATATATATATATATATATATATATTAATATAATAAGGAGGGAAATTTAAGTAAATCAAAATAAAAGAAATTACGGAACAAAGCTAACAATCAATAAGAAGACTAAGGAAGCGTAGAGCGAAGCTATTGATTAGAAGTCTATTATTTTCAGATTCATGTAAAGGTGAGTGTTTTAACCCACTCACAACTTCTAAAATTTTTTATGTTTGTTAAATTGATTTTTTGATGTGTTTAAAATTTTATTTATAGCTGTTTGGTATATATTTCATCAATTTCTCAGTTAAATTGCATTCATTTAATTTACGCGTTATTTAAATTCATTATTGCATATTAACTGCCAGTTAAATTATATTTATTTTGCATATAAACTGCCAATTAACAGTTATTAAATTTATTTGAGTATAAACTGAAATTGATACCAGTTATTTATCACCTGTTATATATTGATGTTTGTTTAAATTGGATGATGATTATAATTAATGATTGATGATTGATGTTTGGTGAATGGACGATGTGTACTGTATTTTAAAATCTGCAAGTTATCATGTATTTCAATCATTCGGGATTGCGGTTTGAAATGATATACAACCACATTTTTTAATTTTTAAATTGCGAATTGAAATGATAAATATCTGTATCACTTGACCATAGGATAGAAAATTATATACAGGCACCGCGGTATATATATAAAAATTATTTTTTTTTGAAATGATTTTTCTATGGTTTGGATAGGATACGGTTCATAAATATAGATTTTGATATTATATAAAATCTTATTTTATATATACATCTATAGTTAAAGTACTGAAGATAAGCTATGTATGGATTGGTTAAATAAAATAAATAAGTTGAATGATGGAGTTTGATTATTTTATATTATATGGTTAAGTACATGTTAAGATATTGAAATTACATATAATTTTAAAGGATTTAAATTAATTAAGATTGGGAGTTAAATTGGGAAATTTATTGAGCTTAATTAAGAAGTTAACTTCATAAGTTGATGTAAAGTTTATTAACTTGAAATTTTAA
Organism: Allium cepa; assembly: GCA_030765085.1. Lineage (NCBI taxonomy): Eukaryota > Viridiplantae > Streptophyta > Magnoliopsida > Asparagales > Amaryllidaceae > Allium > Allium cepa. The sequence continues at coordinate 565,205,423 of CM060938.1, forward strand.
AAAAGGTATGATATTTATAACTGGATTCTATTCAAGATGAATTAAATGAATATTTCTAGTATAAAAATTGAAGGAAATTTTCTTTTATAAGTAATTTGAGTTTTACTTAAAAGATTACGGGTTTATTATGCAATTATTATTTCAAACTAAATAATAGGACTTTAAATTGGTGAAACGGAAATTTCCAACCTTAGTTCCAATTGTTTAATATTCAAAGTTTGAAATATATTGAAACTGAAGTGGTTTATTTAAACTGAAAGCGATTTTAAATTTATGGATTTTGACTTAATCTTAAATGAAATAAATTGTAAGTCGCAGAAATTATTTTATTTTACAAAGAAATTTTGAATCCAAACTATTGATGCTATATACTGTTTGAATATCCAAACCATTTAAGTTTTAGAAATTATGGTTTAAAGCTATGAATTTTCGAAGTATTATAGTTTGAAAGTTATAATTCAATGTTTGGTTTCCGATTATTATAAGTTTGAAAACAATATGATTTTGGAAAAGAAATATATATTTGAATTAAAATGATATTATATTAATTTGGGTTTTTATAAATATAATATCAAATGAGTTTGGTTTGAAAGGGAAAAGATATCGTATTTATGGGTTTTGAAATGGATAATTATATTCTGGTTTTGAAAGTATAATTATTTTTTAAATGACCGCGGTGTTATAATAACGTTTGGTTGTTGAAGAGACCGGGATCGGAAGTTGTCATACTCTCTGCCAACTCCGAAAACCACTTTAACAACCGTGTACGCGGTGGAGATTCCAGAATGAAGTAGGATGGTGGCGGCGTTTCCTTTGAGGTAAATACGTGGACTCGACTCCCGTCAGTTGGCATAAGGTGGCTAAAACAGGAGCGATTCTCGGGCCAAGGGGGTTAGCGCCCTTTATCGGATACTCCTCTTCGATACTATACTCTGACTTTGGATTGATTCGGTGGCCACTTTTACTTTTGATTTTAGGGGAAGTTTGTTCGAGGTGGGCGGTAGCTGCGGCTATGCGTTACCACCAGCCCGGATAGCAATTGGTATATCTACCCTGGCATTGCCTAGTTGTGTCGTGTCACCTACCCTAGCGCGCCTTATACGATTTTGGTTTTGTACCATACCTATGGAGTGCCCTCTGACGACGCCCATTACGAGGGAGATTACGGTACTGTATAGACTATGGGAATATATTATGTGTTAAGGGGAATATTGGGTCACTCCTTAACGCTATTAAAAAGTAAGTTTATTTTACAATTAGACACTATTATAATAGCGAAATATACTACATAGTAAATAGTTTAACGGATCCTTAGGAGATGAAAATCCCGAGCATCTCTTAAGTTACTGCACTCATATTTATTCCTGTTGATTTAACTTACATAAGATCTTTTAGTTCTGACTCGAGTGTTTTGTCTTTTCAATTCGCTCGGGTCAGTCCGAGCGTTTCAGGATTTGAAGATTTAGCTTTGGAGGACGAAGACGAAGATTCGTATTATTATTATTTATTCTATTGCACTATACTCATACTGTTCCGCTGCATTGTTATTGGGATGTGTAACTCTGATATGTATTATGTAAATACAATCAAATGTTTTGTAAAATAGCTTCATGAACTGTATATTTGATTATTATATTTTATCCTTCCGCTGTGAGATTCTGTTTTGTTTTTTCTTCTTGTTTTTCTTATTTACCCCATAACAATCCGCCCTTGCGTATGCTTTGAATTGGCACGTGTGTCGATTTAAAGCGTGCGAAAAGGCGGGACGTTACATCTGGTATCAGAGATTTGGTTTAGCGATAAACCTTAGCTTTGTGGGGTTTGACTCTTTATTAATAGGGTAGTAATTAATACCCTATGGGAGTCGCTGAGTGTATATATATGAGAGAGCGTATTTGTAGCGTTATAAAAAAGATTTTAATATTGTGTTAATCTGTTCCATTTTTTATTTATAAGTTCTGGTTGATGCATGGGACGCTGTGACATCAATAGGGATTTCTAAGCACTTAATAGGACAGACCGACATAATATTTGTTTTTAATATAGGTGAATGAAATAATTTTGCCTATTATATTTTCTATATATAAAATAAAATTTTCAAATGATATCTGTATTTGGCTGCAATAGATTGGTTGTTAGGTAATAAAGTGTATAAATAATAGTAGAAATAAGATTGGAAAAAAAATAAATGAAATTTGGGAAATTTGGAACTTAAGTTCCGGGGTTTTGGAATTTCTTTCGAATAAATTTTGGAATATAATAATATTGTTTATAAGTATTTTATGATATAAATATTTGAATATAATTCAAAAGAATTGTTTTAAAGAAGATTTGGGAGAAAATAAGTTTTGTACTTTCCTCTCTGTCGCTGGAAAATAATTTTGGTGATGGCGGCCGCATCATCGATTTTCATTTTCGAGTTTCGAAAGGGGAATGCCACTGTAGTAGTTCTACTGCAGATTCATTTTTGAAAAATATATAAATTTTGAATTGTTATAAATATAATTAGAGATATGTAAGTTGTAAGAATATATTTATCTATTATTTTAAAATAAATTGAAAATTTAACCCGGTATTAAATTCTTAAATTTCCATTAATTAATTGTTTCAATTATTGTAGTGAAATGAAAGGTAAGTAATTAATAATTGAAACCTCTAATTTAGGTAAGAGATTTAAGGCTAAGTTATAAAGGAAATAAAAAGGAAGTTGACATTGTAAATTATAAGAAAAAGGTAAAAATTTATTGAACAATGAATTAATTAAAGGAAATGGAACAAACTTGTATAACTTTCAAATTACACCCTTAAATAACATATATATAACTTACCAAATATTAAAAGTTGAAATGTTTAATAAGAGATTGTAATAGAATATTATACAAGTAGAATTTTGAAATAATGAAATGAATGATTGTAGTCAATAAATGAAAATGAATACAATTTATAAGAATAAACTAATCATTGTTGTTATTTTGGTTTATGGTAGCTTGGGTAAGGAAATTTAAAATTGTTTGGATAAATAAATAATCTATTTAGTTTCATCTAAGACTGTTGAGCAAATGATGAGTTAAGTATTTTATTTTCATTCTGTACAATTTAAAGTGTCTAAACCTAAACAACTATTTGTTGTGTTTGATATGAATGAATGATTGTTTTTACGGTCATATGCCTTGTTGCAAGTCTTTGATGTTGTATTGATTTTGTTTATTGTTGGTTGTTTATATTGAATTGGATGTTTGTGGTTGAAACCATTTTTAATATTCCATTTTATATAATCCAATTAAAGTTATGATTATATAATGAATTACATAATAGATATTAATTTATAAGTTCCTCTTTCCCTTCTTTTCCTTTTCAGGGACGAAAAGTTTTGAGTGGGGGAGAGTGTAACGAGCCGTAAATTTTGATTAATAGATTAGTTAGTTTGATTTAAATTTTGCAATTTAATTTAGGAAGAAATAAAAATTCTAGTAATTATAACGAAGCAAATATTAGAAATTTAATGTAGCGACTGAAATTAAGATTTACAAATTCAAAAAAAAATGAAATAGAAATTAATTAAATTTATGAAATTTGTCATACTTGGTTATAAGTTTAATTTAGGAAACAAACAAGAATATTGAATTAACTAATGAAATGTTATAATCCGAGGTAGTTGAATGAATTCAATATTATGTAAGATATTTTAGTAATTGGTTGGAAATATAAACTTAAGTAAAAATTGAGATGCTACTAATTTAATATAATAAGAAGGTAAGTAATATAAATAAATAATCGTAAACTTTAGTAAATGAATTAATGTGCAAAGGTATTGAATTAAACATGAATAGCATGAATATTAATGAATGAAGTTTATGCAATAAATTGTTAAATGATGGCATTTATGAATGAAATAAGATTTGTAAGTAATAAAGGAAAGTATAAATAACTGGGTATAAACTTTAGTAAACAATTGAGTTGCTAAGAAGTTGGATTAAGCACAAATACTATAAATGAATAAATAAAATATAAATGAAGTTATGCAATAATGAATGAATGAATACATTGAAATAAAAGAAGAAACTGACATGACATTTATAAATGATAACGAATATTGGTAGGGAATAAATGAGAATAATTGAAATAAGCTTAAAGGTAATTAAAGTTAAATAATTACAATTGATAAGATACCTATTTGGGTAGTTAATAAACTTTAATGCGAAAACAATTGAAAACTTTTGACCCAATTTGTGTAGTTAAGGTAGTTTTGATTGGCATTGAAGTTTGTTAATTCTAGAAGATACAATCAATGTTAATTTTATTTATAATGTGACGATTGGGTGATTTAAGAAGTGAAAAACCAAGATTTATGAATATATTTGAAATTTGAAATTCAATTTGTGGATTTATTACAAATAAGTGAAATTAATATTTAACTACTACGTTAGTGGAGTCTAATAAATTAAAATGGGAAATCAATAGAAAATTTTGGTTATAAATTGAAATATAGCCATTTGAACAAATCTAAGATGAATATAGGAGTATTGGGCAATAAATTTATTATAAGAAAAACAAATGCAAATGATAAATTAATCAGTGAAACGATAATAAAAATAGTAATTAATTCAAAATTTGTAACTTGGGAATAATGTGGATTAATATACGTTAGTTATTTACGGTAATGACTAAAATTGGTAATCCGTTTGCAATTAATGATAATAGTGTTGATATAAGCTAATAAGTTTAAATGTCAATGTAATTAAAAGAACATAAGTTGCAATTTTTAGGTTGCTTGTTTATTTAATAAGTTAAAATAAAATTTGATGATCGATTACAAATAAATCTTAATTGTACGTTGGATAATGTAAATTAAAGTAACAGTTGATGTAATAAAGGATGGATTGAATTGAAATTTATATTTAATTTAAACGGAAATATTAAACGCTTATAATAATGGAAAATTTAGGTAATAAAAGTTAGCACAAGTGGATAAATAATAACCATATAAGAGAAATAAATGTAAGCATTTAAAATATTAATTTATGTTGGTTTGTTGATAACGTAACTGGTGATTAATTTGATAGTAACGGAAGTGTGAACGTAAAGTAATAAAAGAGTAGATTTATGTTAAGTAATAATTTGTGGTTTTGGGGAAGAAAGTTTAAGTTTTGATAATTAAGAAATTAATAAGAAAAAGTATACAAAGTAAGTTATAGAATGTAAATTAAGGAATAATAATAAGTAGAAATTGGATGACATTAATACAAGATGATGAAGTGCAAATTTTAGGTTTAAAATAAATGGTACCCAGGATGGGAATATGATCAATAGTGAATTTAAGAATGGGAGTCAACATATATTTATTTGAATTTTTTTTGTTGAATGAATTAATTTGACTTTTAATTTGATAAATCAAAACAAATTTTCTTTTTTATTAAAAGAATGTTTAATTATAGATCCATGTTTTAAACTCTTAAACCAAATTGCATTTTTTTTGTAGATCTGAAAGTTTATATACATATAATTTGCATTTGTGTTGAAACAGAAATATTGTATACACATATTGTCACTTTATCTTGAATTGAATATATCATGAAATTTGAATACTTTGTTGAATAAATTATTTGTTCTTAATCTAATAAATTACAATAGAAGTTTACATATGCTTAACAATTTATCGATAATAAATCTAAGCTTTGATTTTTATTACAACAATATTTCAATTCGTTACCTAATTTATTATCTCAAATGTCCTTATTTAAGGATCTTAAAGGTTTATTACTACATTGCTTAATTTGTCATGTTCCAGTTTTGTTTCGTTAAAAATTTAAATAAATTTCATTAAGGAAAAAAGGTTTAATTTATATGTATATATGTATTTTTGACTTCAAGTATACATAAGTTTACAAATGCATTAGACAATTTAATGTGGTATGGAAGTATGCTTTGAATTAATTAATAAGCTTTGGTTTAATCTTTATACACACATGTATGTGTGTTTGTGTGCATGTGTATACATATAAACATTTAATATTTTAATTTCAAATTGCTAAAGCATGATTTAATTTTTATTATTTTTGCCAAACAATTTAAAAGTGAGGTAATATTATATACATATTAATTTATTGTTTGTTGTTTATGGTTTCTAGTCATAATACAACTTGCATGATAATTAAATGTCGTATTAATAAATTGGCTAAAGTGGGAAAGTGGAATTAATCAACGTCGTTACTTTTTATCTCCTTCCCTATTAGATCCTTATGTGATTGCATCTACATTTATTCTTGTTTATTCCTATATATTGTCACCAATTAATCGTACTTGATATATGTTTAGCAATTTTGACACACGGTTAAAGTATGAATATATATGATGTATTCAAACTTTTCTGTATCTAGCACTTAACTAATTTAGAATCAAATTAACGAAACATGTCATTTATTTTTGTCCCTCCATATTCATTCCCTTTCTAATTAATAATTACCCCTTTTTAATACCTGCTACTTTTAAAAAAAGAGTTGTTCATATTTACTATATTTCAATACCAAGTTGTTCATATTTACTTTATTTCTAATTAATAGCAGCCTCTCCTTTCAAATCTCTTTGTCCCTAAACCTAACTCTAACCTTATAAATACGATATGATGCAAATGAAACCCTAGCCTCCATTCCAATCTCCTTCTTCTTCTTTTTTCTTCTTCAAATCTCCTTATTATATCTCATTTTAATTTTTCCTTCCTCTTCAATTATTCTTCTTCTCAAGTTTTATTCTATTTCAAACTTGCTTCTTTCTTTTCAAAACTTGATCTTCTCTACAATTTTCAGTTCTTCTTATTTCAATCCTTTTCTTTTTCAAATTCTTCTTATTCAAATCTTTTCCAAACCTTTTAAAAGTACATACATAAATACATATATATATATATATATATATTAATATAATAAGGAGGGAAATTTATGTAAATCAAAATAAAATAAATTACGGAACAAAGCTAACAATCAATAAGAAGTCAAAGGAAGCGTAGAGCGAAGCTATTGATTAGAAGTCTATTATTTTCAGATTCATGTAAAGGTGAGTGTTTTAACCCACTCACAACTTCTAAAATTTCTTATGTTCGATAAATTGATTTTTTGACGTGTTTAAAATTTTATTTATAGCTGTTTGGTATATATTTCATCAATTTCTCAGTTAAATTGCATTCATTTAATTTACGCGTTATTTAAATTCATTATTGCATATTAACTGCCAGTTAAATTATATTTATTTTGCATATAAACTGCCAATTAATAGTTATTAAATTTATTTAAGTATAAACTGAAATTGATACCAGTTATTTATCACCTGTTATATATTGATGTTTGTTTAAATTGGATGATGATTATAATTAATGATTGATGATTGATGTTTGGTGAATGGATGATGTGTACTGTATTTTAAAATCTGCAAGTTATCATGTATTTCATTCATTCGGGATTGCGGTTTGAAATGATATACAACCGCATTTTTTTATTTTTAAATTACGGATTTAAATGATAAATATCCGTATCACTTGACCATAGGATAGAAAATTATATACAGGCACCGCGGTATATATATAAAAATTATTATTTTTTGAAATGATTTTTCTATGGTTTGGATAGGATACGGTTCATAAATATAGATTTTGATATTATATAAAATCTTATTTTATATATACATCTATAGTTAAAGTATTGAAGATAAGCTATGTATGGATTGGTTAAATAAAATAAATAAGTTGAATGATGGAGTTTGATTATTTTATATTATATGGTTAAGTACATGTTAAGATATTGAAATTACATATAATTTTAAAGGATTTAAATTAATTAAGATTGGGAGTTAAATTGGGAAATTTATTGAGCTTAATTAAGAAGTTAACTTCATAAGTTGATGTAAAGTTTATTAACTTGAAATTTTAAAAAAGGTATGATATTTTTAACTGAATTCTATTCAAGGTGAATTAAATGAATATTTCTAGTATAAAAATTGAAGGAAATTTTCTTTTATAAGTAATTTGAGTTTTACTTAAAAGATTACGGGTTTATTATGCAATTATTATTTCAAACTAAATAATAGGACTTTAAATTGGTGAAACAGAAATTTCCAACCTTAGTTCCAATTGTTTAATATTCATAGTTTGAAATATATTGAAACTGAAGTGGTTTATCTAAACTGAAAGAGATTTTAAATTTATGGATTTTGACTTAATCTTAAATGAAATAAATTGTAAGTCGCGGAAATTATTTTATTTTATAAAGAAATTTTGAATCCAAACTATTGATGCTATATACTGTTTGAATATCCAAACCATTTAAGTTTTATAAATTATGGTTTAAAGCTATGAATTTTCGAAGATTATAGTTTGAAAGTTATAATTCAATGTTTGGTTTCCGATTATTATAAGTTTGAAAACAATATGATTTTGGAAAAGAAATATATATTTGAAATAAAATGATATTATATTAATTTGGGTTTTTATAAAAATAATATCAAATGAGTTTGGTTTGAAAGGGAAAAGATACCGTATTTATGGGTTTTGAAATGGATAATTATATTCTGGTTTTGAAACTATAATTATTTTTTAAATGACCGCGGTGTTATAATAACGTTTGGTTGTTGAAGAGACCGGGATCGGAAGTTGTCATACTCTCTGCCAACTCCAAAAACCACTTTAACAACCGTGTACGCGGTGGAGATTCCAGAATAAAGTAGGATGGTGGCGGCGTTTCCTTTGAGGTAAATACGTGGACCCGACCCCCGTGAGTTGGCATAAGGTGGCTAAAACAGGAGCGATTCTCGGGCCAAGGTGGTTAGCGCCCTTTATTGGATACTCCTCTTCGATACTATACTCTGACTTTGGATTGATTCGGTGGCCACTTTTACTTTTGATTTTAGGGGAAGTATGTTCGAGGTGGGCGGTAGCTGCGGCTATGCGTTACCACCAGCCCGGATAGCAATTGGTATATCTACCCTGGCATTGCCTAGTTGTGTCGTGTCACCTACCCTAGCGCGCCTTATACGATTTTGGTTTTGTACCATACCTATGGAGTGCCCTCTGACGACGCCCATTACGGGGAAATTACGGTACTGTATAGACTATGGAAATATATTATGTGTTAAGGGGAATATTGGGTCACTCCTTAACGCTATTAAAAAGTATGTTTATTTTACAATTAGACACTATTATAATAGCGAAATATACTACATAGTAAATAGTTTAACGGATCCTTAGGAGATGAAAATTCCGAGCATCTCTTAAGTTACTGCACTCATATTTATTCCTGTTGATTTAACTTACATAAGATCTTTTAGTTCTGACTCGAGTGTTTTGTCTTTTCAATTCGCTCGGGTTAGTCCGAGCGTTTCAGGATTTGAAGATTTAGCTTTGGAGGACGAAGACGAAGATTCGTATTATTATTATTTATTCTATTGCACTACACTCATATTGTTCCGCTGCATTGTTATTGGGATGTGTAACTCTGATATGTATTATGTAAATACAATCAAATGTTTTGTAAAATAACTTCATGAACTGTATATTTGATTATTATATTTTATCCTTCCGCTGTGAGATTCTGTTTTGTTTTTTCTTCTTGTTTTTCTTATTTATCCCATAACAATCCGCCCTTGCGTATGCTTTGAATTGGCATGTGTGTCGATTTAAAGCGTGCGAAAAGGCGGGACGTTACAATACTAGTCTCAAAACAAAGTTAGATAGTATCACCAAAAATGTTTCAAATTTTAATAAAGGAAGAGAAACCCTATCTAAAATTATTGATAGTTCTCAATCTGTTTCAAGTAAGAAAGGGTTAGTGTATGTTAACAAAACAAAAGCTCTACCTAAAAAGAAAATTAGGAGAAATATTAATCCTACTGTAAAACAGTCAAAAGTGAATACTTACCCGAAAAGCATAATAGTTTGGGTTTCTAAAACAAATAGTGTTTTGATTAGGAAGAAATATATAAACACCTTCTTAGAAACTATTCATAAAAATAAAGATTACATTTTCAAATGGGATACTGAACGCTCTTGGGTTTGGTTTCCAAAGATTTAACTCTTAGGACCCTGTTAAAAAGGTGGGTACCGATGTTATCTTATATTTTTGTAAGCCCCACTCAAGAAAAGAGGAAGATAGATACTCGACAGTGGCTGCTCAAAACATATGACAGGAGATAAAGATATGCTATCAAACATTACTTACTCAGATGAAGGCTCCGTCACATTTGGAGACAACTCCAAAGGCTCTATTATTGGCAAAGGAGATGTGAGCAACAACGGTACTTCAAATTTACCTCTTATTTCAAATGTTTTACTTGTCAAAAATTTAAAACATAATTTACTTAGTATCAGCCAATTGTGTGATAAAGGATTCAAAATCACTTTTTCTAAAAATTGTAGTATTTTTGATCAAAATCAGAATCTTATTTTTGAAGGAAATAGAGACAGAAATATCTATGTTTTGAATATGAAAATAAATCATAATTCAGATATGTGTTTAATAGCCAAAGAAAGTAATCCTTGGTTATGGCACAAACGATTCTGTCACATTAACTTTAAAGCTATAAACAAGCTTTCTAAAAATGATTTAGTAAAAGGTCTACCAAAAATGAATTGTAAAATAGATCATATTTGTGATGCACGTCAGTTAGGAAAATTAACTAAGTCATCTTTTAAATCTAAAAAGGTTATTTCAACTTTACAACCACTTGAATTACTATATATGGATTTATTTGGACCAACAAGTACAATCCATTAATCATAGTAGATATGTGTTTGTAATTGTTGATGATTTTTCTAGATGTACTTGGACTAATTATATGAAAAATAAAAGTGATACCTTTGATAATTTCAAAAATTTTGTCAAAAGAATTCAAAATTTTAAAGGTTTGAAAATTAAAAACATAAGAAGTGATCATGGAGGTGAATTCGAAAACGAAGTCTTTGAACATTTTTGTAAGAAAAAGGGAGTATTCCATAATTTTTCGTTTCCTATGACTCCACAACAAAATGGAGTTGTAGAACGTAAAAATAGAACCTTACAAGAATGTGCAAGGACTTTGTTAAATGGAAGTACGTTACCAAAACATTTTTGGGTTGAAGCAGTTGCAACAGCTTGTTATGTTTTAAATCGTGTTTCTATTCGACCACTAACTAAGAGTACTCCTTATGAACTTCTTAATGGACGAAAACCAAATATTTCTTATTTAAAGTTTTCAGTTCAAAATGTTTTATTTTAAACACAAAAGATCAGCTTGGCAAATTCAATCCAACATCCGATGAAGGAATCTTTTTAGGATATTCAGATCAAGCAAAGCTTATCGAATTTATAATAAAAGAACAAATATCATCAAAGAAACATTTCATGCATCCTTCGATGAAAATTTTAAACAAATCCCAAGTACAAGAGATGATGAATAATTCCCTGATAATATCACACACACAGAAACTTCAAATTTTGAAAATAGTGAAAACATGGCTAACAATAACAATGAAACAAGATCTCCACCTAGATTATTAAGGGATCATCCTTCTGATAATGTCATTGGAGAACTTAATTCATCTGTTAGAACAAGAAGTCAATTAAATCAAATGGGTCATGTAGCTTTCCTCTCTAATATTGAACCTAAAAATATTAAAGAAGCATCTACCGATGAAAATTGGTTAATTACTATGCAAGAAGAGCTAAACCAATTCGAAAGAAATGACGTTTGGGAGTTAGTTCCACGGCCTAGTGATCAACTAGTTATTGGTACAAAATGGGTCTTCTAAAATAAAGCAGATGAACAAGGAAATATTACTAGAAATAAAGCTAGATTAGTTACTCAGGAATATAATCAAGAAGAAGGAATTGACTATGAAGAAACGTTTGCTCCGGTCGCTAGACTAGAAGCAATATGGATCTTATTAACGTATGCATGTTTTCATAACTTTAAATTATATCAAATGGATGTTAAAAGTGCCTTTTTAATGGTTTTATAAAAGAAAAAGTTTATGTTAAACAACCTTCTTTATTCATAAGTGAACAGTTTCCCGATCATTTCTATAAACTTAAATAGGCCTTATACGGTCTAAAACAAGCACCCCGTGCTTGGTACGATCGTCTTAAAAGATATTTAATAGATTCTGGTTTTGAAATTGTAAGGTTGATCAAACTCTTTTTATTAAAAGAAACAAGCAAGATATTTTAATTATTCAAATTTATGTCGATGATATTATTTTTGGATCTACAAACGAAAAATTATGTCAAGATTTTTCTAATATAATGACCAGAGAATTTGAAATGTCACATATGGGTGAGTTAAATTATTTTCTTAGCTTACAAATAAAACAATTAGAAAATGGTATTTTCATAAATGAAGAAAAATATTGTAACAATCTAATTAAAAGCTTTGGTATGGAAAATACTTCTACCAAGCCAACTCCTATGAGTACAACCATAAATCTTGATAAAGACGAAAGTGGTAAAAGTATTGACCAAAAATTATATCGAAGTATGATTGGATCGTTACTATATTTAACAGCCAGTAGACCTGACATAATGATGAGTGTTTGCTTGTGTGCACGATTTCAAGCAGATCCCAAAGAATCACATTTACGAGTAGTGAAACGCATACTACGGTATCTTAATAAAATCAAGGACTTTGGACTATTCTATCCAAAGGAATGTCCTTTTGAATTAGTGTCATATAGTGACGTTGATTTTAGAGAAAGCCGGACAGATAGAAAAAGTACAAGTGGGACTTGTCACTTCATTGGACGATCTCTTGTATCTTGGTTTAGTAAGAAACAAAACCGTGTTTCATTATCGACATGTGAAGTAGAGTATATTTCTGCAGCTTTGGCATGTACTCAAGATATCTATGTGCAATAAACATAACAAGATTTTGGTTTTAATTTATGTAAATCAACTATTTATTGTTATAATTCTAGTGCTATAAATTTATCTAAAAATCCTGTAAATCATTGATGAGCAAAACATATTGACATTCGTCGTCATTTTCTTCATGATAATATTGAAAAAGATTTAATAAATCTAGAATTTGTGTCCTCTGACAAACAATTGGCAGATATCTTTAAAAAACCATTAAATGAAAATACTTTCATCAATTTAAGACGAGAACTTGGAATCTTCTCTTTGAAAGATTTATAAGTTCAAATTTTTTTAATATATATATATATATATATATATATATATATATTTTAAAATTCATAACTTCTTTCAAAAGAAAATAAAAGGTGTCATCTAGCACTTGAACTCAAGACCTCATACTCGGTAGTCCTCAACAATACCACTTCACTCTCTATTGTTTTCCGAAATATAAGGTTGTTATTTAATTCTTATGTACCTTTTATTCTCTCCTCTTTTTGTCCTATGGCCATTATTCTTCTAACCATACATTGTCCTCTCTATTTTTAACTAGCTCCTACCTATATATTATCTGCATTTCTTAATTCTTTTCACCAAGAATTTATTCAATTTTCTTTTAAACTTTTTCAAAAATTACTGTTCAATCATGTCATCTCAATATAACTCTAAGTCATCTGAGCTATCTTACACCTCTCCTTCTTCGGGATCGAAAAATCTACCAACTCCTACTCCAATATATGAACCGGTTCTGATTGTTCCACCTTTCATACTGTATATACTCCACCAACTAAAAAAACAAGACGGTCTCTCTTTTTTGGATCACCATCCACAAAAGAGAGAATCGATGATATTCATCACTATCAGAAAGAAACATTAGACTTACAACATGAATTATACTATGAGCAAAAAGTTAATGCCAAACGGCTTAGCTTTTCGAAACAAGTAGCGTTAAAGTTCATTGGTTCTTCATCAAAAGATATTGTTCATCAACCGTCTACAGCTCGTTCTCCAAGTCGTCGCAATCCTTGAGAACCGTCGCCACAACGTCCACCGACAACTCCAATTTCTTGGGAACGCGGTAACAGATGGTCTCCACTTCGACCATTTGTAGAGAACACTAAAGTTGAAGAAGAATCATATCATACTCCATCCTCTTCTTCAAAATCTATTTAATTATCTCTTGTTGTTTATATAATACGTTAATTTGATTCTGTGTACTCTAAAATCTGTAATATTTAAAAATTATTCAATAATAAGTATTGTTTTTATTCTCAAAAAAGACTATATGTGCGTCTATACAAATTCAGACGTCTGAGTTAGTATAAACAGACGTCTGAATCGTCATAACATAAAAAATTTATCCCAAATTCATACGTTTGAATCAAAAATAACAGATGTCTGAATTAGACCAATTTTGAACTAATTCCTTGCGGGTTGCAATTCAACTCAATTCAGACGTCTGAATCGAATGATTCAGACGACTGAATTTTTTTCTGAGCTTTTTTTAACTATTCTTCTTTATTTTCTTTACCATTATACCCCTGCCTTTTCACCCTCTATATAATGCCTTTTTCACTTCATTCCTTCTTAGTTCAGAACCCTAGCCCCCATTTTTAACTTCCTCAAAGCTTTTAACCTTCCTTCAAGTCTCCAATGGCACCAAGATCAAAGAGAACTAGAGGATCAGCTTCCAGACCATCCGAAGACCAAATCCGGCAGTGGCTATGGAACGATGTTGCTGTTTCTCGATTTAATTATATGAAGAATTCCAACATCTTCGAAGGAGCATTCATGAAATTTTCGGATTTCACAGCATATCGTAATAGAGAGTTAGCAGAGAAATTTCACTTCGACAGCTTGATTGGGTATACTCCTAACAATATTAAGATTAATCATCTTACGATTAAACTTTTTCTTGCAAACTTAATTTTGGATCATCAAAATCCTCAAAACCGTCAAGATTGTGTTTGGTCATTAGTTTGTGGCATAAGAATCTTCTTACCTTTACAAAGACTAGGTCATATTTTAAATTGCCCTTATCAAGAAATTGATATTAATGAAATTGAAATTGATATGGAACATCGGGATGAAGTTTCACATCAATTTTTGTCCGATCAACTTATAAATTTGGGCAATTTAAAATCTACCTTCTTAAGACCACAAGCTAGGCTAATTCACCATGCACTTATTCGTTCTCTCCAACCAAGGACGGGAAGTTATGAAAAAGTGTATAAAGAAAACTTTCAAGCATTTATTCTATCTACTCTAATCAACAAGTAAATTGGGAGAAAATTATTTTGGATGAATTCCAATATATCACAATCCAAAGGAAGTATAGAACCATTCATTATGGTTCCTATATTATGCGCATTGTCCTAAATATCGGTGTACCAATACTTGACTCCGATTTTACAAGTATTAGTGAGTTAGGCGCTAAAACTTTAGAATTAATGGGTCTTCCTATACGGCCTCCTTCTCAACAAATTATTTCCTTCCACCAATGGTCGCAAAATATTCAACAAGGTGTTCCTCAACCTCGAGACACTAGTATTGCTTCTTCTTCTCATACTCAACATGAAGAAGAAGAGGAGGACGATGACACCATCCAAGAAATTGGCCCGGATACTTCTTCAAGACAAGCCATCATCACTCTCTCCCGAAATCAATCAAAGATTCATCAGGACATAAAGGCACTTGAGAAGAAGACGGAAAGAAAATTCAACTCTATCAAAGGCTTTCTCAATAAAATATGGGATCAAATTTCTTGTTTCGGTTCTTTATCCACTCAATCTTACAATCCGTCTCCATTTGAATGGACTTCCTCAAGCTGAAATTCTAATCACAATGATCCATCTCTTTCAAGCCAATTTTAATTATCTTGGTCTATTTTTATTTATTTTCTTATGTTTTGCTTGTCGCTTTTATTGTCTAGTTGTATGAAAAATTTCTAAAACATTATCTCTTTATGTATTATTATCTACTACTTTGTTTGCTTTAATGAAACGAATTATCTATTATCATTCATGTTCTTTTTTTTGTCGATGATAAAGGGGGAGAAATTTAAATTGTGCATATTGACAGGGGGAGTAACAATACTTTACTAGTTTATTAATTTTATATAATTGCCATCGTCAAAAAAGGGGAGAATGTTGGAATCTCGATTTTGATTGTGACAATCTATATAAAATGTTATGTGTACACTAACCATCTTTGCAAGAGATTTATTGCAGATTCATCTAAAGATGTTTAAAGTTGTTTATTGTGTATCTAGAGTCTGTACTTTTCTTAGAAATTTGTTAAAATCTCTCCTTAAACGATATATATATATATGAATATATATACAAACATGCACACACATGCTCATACATGCACAAAAGAGCAAACTCAGACATCTGAAACCATTCATTCAGACGTCTGAGTGCTGCAACATGAATATTGTTTTCACAATATTCAGACGTCTGAACGAAAATATTCAGACCTCTGAATAAGGCCAAAATTTGTCTAATAGCTTGCTGTTTACGTTTTAATCCAATTCAGAAGTTTGAATTATTTTATTCAGACGTCTGAATATCTTTAACTGCTATTTTCTTGAAAAGTCACTTCTCTTCACCGAAGAGAAACGATTTCAAAATCAATTGTTGCACCGGTTCTCTCCAATGTAACTTTTCATCTATAGCTGCAACTCTTTATATACTACAAACAGATTACAGAATTCAACAAACAATTCACCAAATTTACTTTTAGCATTCTTGAATTCTCATCTATTCTCAAACTTTCAAATTGCACTCAAATTGCTTGCATACTATGATCATTGATCACTTTATCTTCCACAATTCTCAAAGCACATCACTATATATCATAAATGAGAAGATTATAGGAAGATTGTACTCAATTGACTTACAGTGCTATTTAAGAACACACGACTGTCAGATACATTTGTTATTTGTATTGAAGTCCTATTCGGTTGCTTAGGCAGGTGAAGTCCTGTTAAGTTGATCAGGCAGTGTAAACCTATTCCTCCGGGTCAAGTGAGGGTTGTTATAGTTAAAATTCCAGAAGGAGTCTGGGACTGGACGTAGAACGGAAAGTTCGAACCAGTATAAAAATTCCTGGTGTGCTTGTTTTATTTTACTTATTTTCATTTTCTTTGCTATTATCATATGTTACCACATTTAGATTTAATTATATTCCATATTACACGATCCTAAGTAATAGCTAGCCATAGTAGTTACTTACAAATGTGTTGTGCAGGAACAGATGTGTTATATGGCTTTTGAAGAATCAACACTCAATGGACAAATGGTGCAAATCAAGAAAAACAAATGGATACTTGATAGTGGATGTTCGAGACACATGAATGGCAATCCGGAGATACTGAATGACATAATTTATGAAGACGTAGGAATGGTCAACTTTGGAGACAACTCTAAAGGATATGTGATTGGCATTGGCAATGTCGGTAACTCTAAAACTCCTACTATTTCTAATGTTTTGTTAGTTAGGAATCTAAAACACAATTTACTTAGCATAAGTCAACTTTGTGATAAGGGCTACAAAATTAAATTTGAAAAGGATAAATGTCACATCGAATATAATAAATCAAATATTATCTTTGAAAGAATTAGGAAGAAAAATATTTATATTCTCAGTATGAAAATCTCAAATGATAACCTATGTCTTTTGGCTAATACAAGTGACCCTTTGATTTGGCATAAAAGATAGGGGCATTTTAATTTCAAACTCTTAACTAGACTTTCAAAACTTGATCTAGTAAGAGGTTTCCCCTAAAATGGATTTTAAAATAGATAGTATACTAGTATAGGCCCGTGCTTTGCACTCGGGCTGTTTGTATTATTGATGTGTTGATGTTTTGTTTGAACACAAGCATGTAAATGAAAAGCAAGGGCATTTTTGTAATTTCAAAAAGTCACCGAGTAAATTAGCTGAACGAATTTTTTTTATTAGTAATAGAGATATAACGTATTCTGCTATATATAAATATTTTGACGGATGCTTAAGAGATGGAAAATCTCGTAACATCTCTTGAGTTATTGCACGCACGTTATACACTAGATAAGAGATGTGAAATTCCGTAAACATCTCTAATGTTATTACACTCTTGTTATATGTGATATTGATTTGACTCACATAAGGATATTTTAGTCCTGACTATAGTGTTTTGTCTCTTCATTACGCTCGGGGTCAGTCCTGGGTTATCAGCGCGTTGAAGATTATTTTCTAGCGGATGAAGACGAAGAATT
The DNA here is from genome assembly GCA_030765085.1 of Allium cepa. Classification (NCBI taxonomy): domain Eukaryota; kingdom Viridiplantae; phylum Streptophyta; class Magnoliopsida; order Asparagales; family Amaryllidaceae; genus Allium; species Allium cepa. The sequence goes on from CM060938.1 coordinate 565,223,550, forward strand.
GGTATATATTATTACTAGATTGAGGCCCGTGCTTCACACACGGGACAAATGGAGGACAATTTTGAAGTAATATGCTCTTCTTACCTTTTGTTGTGGCGTGAGGGTGATGAGATTTTAGTTGGTGTCACAAAAAATGTTGATTAGTGGCTATTATTATTGCATGACGTTGACATGACCTTTAGTATTGGAGTGTTAATAGCAACATTCTTGTATGCATTTGATAAGGAATAGAAGATGTTTTAGGTTTGTTAGAATGTTGTATGTTGACAATATTACAAGATTATTTTATGTCGACAGTAGTATAAGTCGATTTTGTGAATAATGTACAAAAGCGTATCTATATGTTTTAAACTTACTTGTGTACGGTAAAATTGATATATTGAGATAACTTTAAGGACGAAATAACGTAGAACTAAGAACTATTCGTCCAACACAGCGGAAGAGGTTAATTTGTAGCTCATACTACTGTTCAAATCTAAAAAAAAAAGTTGAATAGTATTGTAAATAACACTTCAATATGGTGGAATTAAGGTAACGTCTACAGTGTTATGATAAAAAAAATGATCTATGAAAACAATAAATCTAAGAAGCTAGATAGTACAAAAATTTAATACACAGCCCGGAAATATAAATCAAGTAAATAGCTAACAACATTGGATTCTAATTCTAGCAATGAGATCGAATAAATAACTGCTCAAATTTTATTGTGTTTATAGGTTTTAGTAGAAATAATACCACGATAAAGAAATCTACACATAAGAACAACAAAAGAATTAAATATTTTAAATTTAAAATGAAACCATTGTAGAATGAAGAGCTTGAATGTATATTTTATTCCAATTTGTCCAAATTTTAGCTTCTTGAAATACAAATCAACCATCCATATGAAACAAACTGTAGAAACATGCAACCGTCCCTACCATTAAATTATAGCATATTCTTAAGTCTTCAAAAACAGCAAGTAACATAAGATATTCATTATCCTACAATCTTTGTCATGCAAGTCAAGCAAAAATGGGTTCGATCTTTTCATCCCAGAGAAGAGGAAAATCACTCAGATAGAAATTCTTGGTGACATAATCACTGTTTATCGTGACTATACAAAGACACATCCGCTAGCTCCATCATGTGAAAACACAAGAGACCTGGCTATCGGTACTAATTGCTCAACTCATCTTTGCTCATTCCTTCCATGATCTTGATAATCCTTGAATGTAGCCAAATACGTAAATTTATAAAATTCTTATATAGGGAAAGATAGGGGGAATTAATTTAAAGGACAAAAATTTGTATATTTTTTGTCTCAAGGACACGACCTCAATATTTTTACCATAAGGACAAACATTCTTTCAAAAATTATTCATAAGGACAAACATTTTCCAAAATTATTCGTAAGGACAACAAAACTGCTACCGAGCTAAAACTGATACCTAAAAACTGTTACCGATAACTACAAACTGATACCTAAAAACTGCTATCAATAACTAAAAACTGATACCTACAGAAAGTTGTCCTTCAGGATAAAATATTGAAGGCTTATCCTTGAGGCTAAAAAGCTGTGAAATTTTGTCCTTGACAATAATTTCCTGGGGAAAGATAACTCACCATAAAATTGAAATGAGCAAAACTTCGCAAAGCAAATAGTACAGGACTTGATCCACTGATATCTGAAATATGACGGATATTACTTGTTAGAAATAATCATACAACTAAACTATTTAATGTCACTAAAACAATAAAGTAGAAGTCCATTAAAAGGCAAATCAAAGAACAGTTAATCAAGCATGGTGCTTTATACCATCTTTTCTTGGAGCTAAATCCAATTAACTGGCTCAAATTGGACAGGTAACAATTTATTTTAAAGATGATCAAACTGTGGGTAAAAGGTGAACGAATACTGGGCAACAGAATTTGGGATGTCATGTATGATACTCATCTAATGACTACATTACATTCTAAAATCAAGACTAAGAGCAGTTAAATTGCCAGAGAATATGGAGCCAATATTAACACGTACCTCACCAAAAATAAGTCTTGAACCCTTGACTGCCATCTTGTTGCGAAAAAATATGCCCGTAGATTTTAAATAGATGAAAGATATACAAATTGCAGTTATGAATAAATTGTGATTGAAAGATAGAGCGGGAATGTGGCATCAAGAACTGAAAAATGTTGATAAGCACCATTGTCAAATTGGTTAAGTGATTCGTCTCATGTTCGAAACTTACGTAGCGTGGTTCAAACGGTTATTGACATATGATAGTTCGTTGATGTTGTTAAAACTTCTACATACAAACATGAACTAAATTGCTCACTGTAAAGTGGATGAAAGCTAAAATGGTTGAATTATAACCAGTGCAGAGAATCAAAGAATATGCATTAAAGTACCAAATTCGTTGCTCTTATATGGTGGCCAAGATGACAAAATATATCAAAGATAAAGTAACGCAATTTGATATTAATAGATCAAGTAATGTCATGTTGTATATAAAGTACCATTTAAAAAAAAGCTAAAAATGTTATATTAACATGGTGTTTTATAACTACATCAAAATATTTGTTTAGTGATGCTAGAAAATAATTGCATGAGACATGATATAAATAACCTTAGAGGCATGGTAAGTGATTGATAACATTAGAAGTCATACATACTATTGACAATTTTGGAGGCATCCTAGTTGGTTGATGTTGTTAAAACTTGTACATACGAACATGAACTAAATCGCTCACTGTAAATTGGATGAAAGTTAAAATGGTTGAATTATAACCAGTGCAGAGAATCAAAGAATATGCATTAAACTACCAAATTCGTTGCTCTTATATGGTGGCCAAGATGACAAAATATATCAAAGATAAAGTAACGCAATTTGATATTAATAGAGCAAGTAATGTCGTTAATATGCTCATATTCAGGCATTATGCCAAAAAAAATTATTATTTTCAAACATATAACCATTCTCACCTGAGTTAAAACTCACAAGTTACATACTTTATGACATCATGGCAAGTGATAGACAACCTTCTTCATAAGTCCTATTCCAATCTTATAAAAGATGGCATATAAAGTTTCCTCAAAATAGGATGTAACGATCAAACTGTAATAAATAAATAAAAGTTTAAAGAGGACAATTTGTTCGTAAATTCCATGAATCAAAATGTATCGACGTCGTGAAAGGTATAAAAGGAAAAGAAAACTAATATAGCTCATCACGATCCACCAAATACTGGAAAAACCATTCATGTGCTGTTAATATTTCAAGTAAATATGATTTTATATTCATTAACGATATTCGTTGGTTAGAATAACCATTTGAAGAAGACGAATGGGTAGTTGCACTTAATTATGGATCGGTCTATCGGTATAAGCCAACAAAAATTAACCATTGTTCGGTTAACCAAGCCACCAACATAGGGCGTTTAACCTCTTTTTTTAACCGTTCAGTTCGGTTAGCCGACAACATCCACCGATGCTAGAGCCCTTAAACAAACAATTTTGTAGTGAAACGGCTTTACTACAGTTAGAATGTGATAATAATTATTGTGTAAATTAGAAAATTGCATGATGAACATCCACATGAATGAATTAACTTAAATTTATTATTTTGAAGGATATGAAGTAAGACTAATTCATTTTTGTTACTTTTTGGTGTACGACTTCTAAATTATTAACTTTACAACTGCTATATCATGAATTTGGGTGAAGCATAAAACTTAAAAAAATAACCAAACATTATTAGTAGTTTAATTAGCATATTTTTTTATTAAAGAACAGAAGATCAAGGGGGTTTACGGATGAAAAGTGAGAAAATATGTATGCATCATGTGCGAGATCGGTTGCCATAATGCAAGATAGTTTTGTGGATACTGCATGGATACTTTATGTTTACAACTTTATATTATCTCTCCCATTGACTTGCATTATAGTACTTAATATATAACATACTTAAACTTGAATTGATTGGGAAATGAGTAAAAGCCTATCATCTTTGATATTCTCATTGAACTAAGAGGTCAAATTAAACAATGAACTTAATTCAGTGAAATACTGTTCTTTTGGTCACATATTTCTAAAAAATAAACTTGATACAACCTAATCAAATTACAACAACATTAATCAACTTTTAACTCCATGAAGCAAAGAAACAGATGAAAAGCTATTTTGCTATAAGTACTAATGAATTAATAATTGTTCAGGAAGATTTTATCATGATTGTAATTGACTTGATCTTCAGTTGCTTAGAGATGAAATTTGAGCACCAAATAAGTGAAATACATCGATCAAGAATCCCTGAATTTGATTTGAAAATAAAATAATTACACATGCAAGAAAGATCAAAGAACTTTATTAAATTAACAAAATAGATTACTGGTTTTTTAGATGTAGCAAGGCTATTTGATCTGAATGATAAGCAAAATAGTTAGCGAAATTCATAGGGAAAAGACAGATGAGCAACTTTTCATAGAATGGATTCATTCCACTGTAATTTATGAACAAGTTTGAAGTATTCATGCAGTTTGTATCCATATAGATAAGCATGGTGAAGTACCGTGGAAAAAAGTGCAAGAATATTTACTTCAGCCCCGTCCAACACCACGTTTGTCGTTGTGTTACCAGCCTCGTCCAAGCATCGCCATCACATCAATCGACACCCCTAATCGCATCCCTTCCCGCATCAGATCGTCGCCTCCATCCCGCGCTCGTCTAACTGCTTACATACACCATGTCGCGCGTCCCATTTTGGGGGCGTAACAACAGCTGTGCCTCCATCTATCTATCGTTGTCGCCTAACCGCGCCTTCCGCAATTGTTGCTTCCGGCCTCGCTGGCCATCAGGTGTGACTTTTTTTTTGTATCGTGATTTTTTAATTTTTGGGAATTTAGATTTTTCATCATTCAGATAGAGTTGAGAAGAGTGACGACCTATGGTGGATTCACTCCAACACGCTCAAGTTAATCGATTTTGATGTTAAATTGAAGGGATGAAATGGAAAACTGAATTAGAAAAAGGCAGAAGTAGTAGGCTAGGCTGTAAAAGGTATTGTAAAGAAACAAATGAAAATGGTTGGGAAACACAGAAGGGAGAACGCAGCACAATTACAGTGCCCACGTAAGCAAGGATAGGTTCCTGCTGTAATATTCCAGCAGCAATCCATGTGATACTGGTCGATAAGGAAAACTTCGAAAGAATTCATTTAAATTGAAAGATATAATTTCAACTTCAAATCCTCTTAAGTTATTTCATTTAGATCGATTTGATCCATCTCAAATTCAGTCAATAAATCACAATAGATTTGTTTTTTCAATTGTAGATGATTACTAGTGCGAACCCGTGCTTCGCACACGGATCCGGCGAGCATATTATAATTATATATTACTTTGCATGGAAACATTTAAAATGGGTATGCAGGCAAATTTTAACATGGTGAAAATAGAAGATTATGAAACACATAAGTGTTGTTTATCCTTGTTTCAGAATACTTCAGTGCAAAAATTAGATTTTATCAAAAGCGCGCAACAAAGAATCAGATCAATGAAGATGTAGAAGTTGACTTGCTATTCTTGGACATGCCGATTAAGTAGTCATACGGAAAGTGAACAATAAACATATAATTATGTACAATTAAAAAGAGTGTTAATGGAAACAGGGAATAATGAAAAAAGTAATTGTCTCTGAACTAAAACCATATAATATATATTTTAAATGCAGAGTTACATGAATGAACAGAAAGTTGTAAATTTGTACATCCGATGCGACCAATAAAAATTAGAAAAAAATGAAGTACCATTATAAAGTATAGTAGTAAAAAAGTAAAGGTGTCCTGGCTTGGGAAAATGCAAATGATGAAGTTATGATTACTCTTTCAATTGGTTTCCTCAATAATAGCTAGGCCTTCCATATCCCAATCTTACCGACCAGGTTGTCGAACCACCATCTGCATTTCGTGAAGGATATCAGCAACTCAGTAATAATATTAGTAAAAGATAAATAATGCACTGCAACTGGAGGAATGAAATTAGGAATGATGAGGAAAAAAATAATATGACAACATGTACAAAATGTGAAACATGTTTTTCTCACATTGTCATAGTCAGTCAGAGCCGTTCCAGTAGTACAATTCACAATTTTCTCACAATCTCATAATCGTTTATATTTTCGAATAACAGCAGTTGAAACGTTTGCATTGATATGTTAATTGCAATTATAGAATGATGTAAAAAAATTGTATGGACCTTAACAATGTCGTGGACGAACATTAAATTTGGTAAATGTAATGTTAACTGCAAACTTACTGATGTTTGAAATTGGGTGCATGGGTAAATTCATTGTACGACGAATTTTCACTGTTAAACCTGTGAGTGCTAAGAACATTCAGCAAGTCTAAGCTTGTAATGCACACACCAGCAGTAGAGTTGTTTAGTCGTACTGTAACCTGTTAAGGAATGAGGTAATGCTATTTAATCTGAGCGATACGACAGGTAGTCGTGACTCTATTAGGTGGATTACCTTATTCACTCCATTGTCTGATGAGTTTGTGTGGAATGGAATGGAGTTTTCAAGCTCTTTTATTTTTTTGTCCAAAGCAAGTTCCGAGCAGATGTGTTTAAGAACCTATGTATCAGTTGAAGAAGCGTAGAATGCAATTCGGTGAACGCCTTGATGGTGAAAAGCTATTTCTGGTGCAGGATGGTGTGTACCTTTTTTGAGCGGAGTTGTTGCTTCAGACAGTGAAGACGTCTTTTTTCAATCCTTGCTCGGTCCAAGGTAGAAGCTAGTTCTTGTGGGGCCTGCAGTGAAATAGATGATACCATGAGTATAATATTGAAAATTAAATAGGTTTAGTTACTATGTTTGTGTTATATGTAAGTGGAGGACATAACCATTAGTGGGGATATGGTAACTTGGATTCCCCTAGAGCCCAAAATTGATTGTAGTAGCGTTATGTGTTCGTCAACCTGTTGATGATGTCAATGAAATAAAACAGCATGCAGAATGTAATATCGATGAAGAGAGGAAGTATAATAACAGGGTAAGGTTATGAACTTACCTGGCCATGGATGTCAACCTAGGATGATGATTATAGATGCATTAGGATAATTACTAATGCGGATAAAAAAAATAAGAGGCGAGAAAATAAGTTTATTTTTTAGGTAAGTATAAGATATTGAATTAATACCTTAGGTATCGGAAGGAAAGATTTGATGTCCTTGTTATATCGGTTAGTGACAGTTGCTTGTTTGGCTGGAATGTTCGATACATAGAGTTCATAACCCCAGTTCCGTGCATGTATTACATAAGTGTTACCTACGTTAAAATTGATAGAAGAAATGTGGATATGTATGCGAACACAGGATATCAAGAAGTTTGGCTTTTTGATGGGTAATTGAGGAGAGCTTAAATGTTAGAATCATGTATTTTAAGCTAGTTTCCCATATTTGTCCATGTGTTGTTGATAATATTGATTATATTACACTGTACTCCACTTGTGATAGAGATTGTATAATATATAGAAATCGATTAGCTAACAATATTTTTTGAAATGAACAAACTGAATTTATCAGTTGCTGAGGCCTGAACACAGAAAGATTAATATAAACTTAAAAATGTGAAACCACAAGAAACCGCGATTCCATCCATTAGCTGTACAGCACGCAGACGGAAATGATTTAAATCCAAAGAGTTAATTTTCTTCAATAAATGTACGTGTAGCAATCTATTTATAGGCAGTTGTCTAGTAATAATAATGAACAATGCACGGAGGCCAAAAAATATGGAAAATATACTACAATGCACGGGCAAGAATGGCTAACAGTATAAAAGTATGGAGTAGTAAAATATGCAAGTACAGATATGAATAGCTTTACACGCAGTCATGAATAATCCCAGCATAGCAAGCTTTAATCATATGACTAACAGCTGTCGGTAGTTGTGGCAGTTAGTGGACGTATAGGTTAAAACTCATTGTTGTAACTGCACAGGAGATTTTTAGTTGCTTCCTGAATAAGTATGTTTAGAGATATGTAGTGGATAGAAAGTTATAATACTTTATTTTAAACCAAACAGAGTACGTAACAGAAGTCAGATAACAAAGAAAAGTACTTGCACTACAGCATTAACGATAACATGAGATGTGTTTAAAAACAATGTAGAGTCTAAACGGCAGCCGTACGATTTTTCTTTCTCGGATTTCCTTTAGGCTGATTGATTTTGCTGTCTGAGATAGCTGGACCCTGTAGTGTTATAGCATGTTAGTTAAAGTAAAAATTAGTTTACAAACAAATGGTTTATAGGTACTGGCAAAAAAAGTCAGGTATAAATGTAGTGTGTTGAACATAACAGTTGTTTGCACGAAGACATACGTATATTGATGGTGAAATAGGTACCTTAGGAGTGATTTGTTCAGGTTGCATACTGTTGCTGTTGGTAGATGGAGGAGAAATTTTAGTTGCTGTTAATTTTTTCTTCCCAGCAGAAGTAGTATATGTGTCAACTTTGGCGTGAAAATTTTCAGTTTTACCGACTATTTGTTCGAGAATAGTTGCTACCTTTTTCGCACCCCCAACCTTCATGCAAAATAAATGTTTTGTTACTGGCAAATATCTTGTATAATGTTGCAGCAGGGTAGGTAGATTATCTTAATTTCTAGGATAATTTCTAACATGCTATCTAACTTACCCTCCGCTCAGGATCTAGTTTTGTAGTATGGGTTTCAAGAGTAACGTTTTTAATGTTAATTATCGTAATAATTTTCATTGGGTAATATGAATCCTTATATTTATTCTGTGATTTAGTTCTGAATGTCAGCCTACATTACTGTGAAATTGAGCTAAAACCATGTAGTATGGGATTAAATCACCTGGTACCATATTCCTGTTATGTCGTGTGATCAACTTGCAAAAATTGTTATAGAAAACATAAGTGTGGGAAAAAAACGGGCCACAAATTGAGGTAGAAAAGAAGACGAAGTGTATAAGACGCTTTACTACATTTTTTATTCTTTATAGGAACATCGGTCAACATTCTGCACTTAATATTTCATTTTCTTTGAAAAAGTCTTGGTGGATTTTGACTTATTCAGAGGTTTTTTTTAATCTTCAGTATATTTTTTGCATCTTAATCGTGTGTTAAAAAACAAATTCATTAGTCCTTTTCTACATTATACATGTCAGCGACTACAGCTAGGTGTATAACGTATGCAAATGATGTGACTGATTTTGGAGCATATGCTGACTTAAATAAATTAAGAAGTACCTCATTTCTCTGAATTAGGTATAAAGATTCAGCCTTTTGTGTCACAATAAACTCTGCCAATTTGTCAAATAGAAGGATTGGAACAGACGCGGTGCCATCATCAACGATTACTTCCAAACGAAACCTAGTAATGGAGAAAAGATAAAGGATGATGAGTGGTAAAAGTAGGTATACATGGAAGCGTAATTGTGATGTCATTACCTATGCAATGGAAACTCGACATCTCTGTCGCACTTGCTGCAGTAATTCGTATGTGCCGATGTGCTTATGCGGGATTTGCAAACGTTGCAAGATAAGTATTCCCATCCATTGTCGAGAGAAAGTCCTGTTATTTTAGCTTCAAAAGCGTAGATTTTTCCCTAAAATAGAAAGGTTGATGTCGTGAGTGGTTGAAGTAGTATCGTAAATGAAGTAGAAGTCTGTTATGGCTATGATAAGTAAAGCAATACTGTAAATACAGTATGCAAGCATTGTGATGATCAAATATTTATTTGTCATTGTACCAAGAGAAAACAAATAGTAAAACGTAGTTAGAAAACATAGTTACTGTAAATATGGTAGCCATACAGATATAAGACAGGAAAGATAAATCAGTAAACCAAGTTTAAACTCTTAAAATTAATTTGTTGAAACATGAAAATGCAAGATAAGGATGTAATTTTCCATAATTATAGTCTACGTGCAAGCATAGGGGGAAGTTTAAGGGAGAACTGTAGCATGGTGAGAAGGGAAGAATTACGCTCAGCATGAAAAATTTAGGAATGGACATGACCAGGTAGGTAAGTTGTTGGGGGAGAAAAAATGCCACGCAGTTTAGAAAAGTTAGCTTTTGACGATGAGTATGAACTTATGCATGCAAAGACTTGGCAAAGAGCAGAAGATCGGTTATGTAGGAATACAATTATAACCCCAGGTAAAAGGCAAATGTTGTCACAACCGTAGTGTTAAAAACAGTTGGATACACAGATTTTTTTTAGCAGTGCAGTGTTTGGAAGGGAAAAAAACTGTACCAGGCAAGGCAGGTAGGCAGGGAGTGAGGTGTAGTGTACTTACCTCGTACGCAGATGGAAGATCCGAGCTGATTATTTCGGATATGCACTTATTAGCGATTATCTTGGCAGGTGTTTTGGACTGAACGTCCTCAGATGAAAACGCAGGGAATTTCCTTTTGCGGAAGCTGGGAAAACAGTAGAAAATGGTAGTGTTAGTAGGAGGCCGAAAGAAGTTTGGTTTTTTTGTAGTAAGTAATATTGATATGCGGTTAGTGGGGTCGACCTCTTAAGCATATCAGATCCCTCAGCAACATCCAAATCGGTGTAAACAAACGTTGCAGTAGTTGAGCTCATGCTTGGTTTACCTGTACGCCAAGGCAGCAGCAATGTGTTAGGGGTAACAAATATATAAACAAAGTACATGAGGATATGTAGATATAGGAAATATACCCCGGTAATTCTTTACGGTCATCGACGTAAGGATAACTGTTTTGGTGGTGTCAGTGACAGCGGAGTCGTCTATCAAGTTTGTTTTGTTGCCCCACAGTGTAGCGGCAATGCGGTTACCACTGTAGGTGAGATAAGTTAATGGTCATCTAAGAATATGTTAGAAGTTAAAAGGCAGTTATGTAGTGGGTTGAAAAAATACAGAAGTAACAGATACCAGTGAAGATATAGGATAAGCTCGCGCTTAGTAGTCACTGAACCATTCCCGACAGACTGGTTGACGACAGCACCAACATGGTGGAGGACTCCAATGACATCTAAGTCGAGGGGTTGAGTCGTATTGATTTGGAAATAGGTAAGTGGAAGGGTAATAGAATAAAATGGAAAGCAGATGGGATGTAGTATACGTACCAGTCAAGTATTTAACAGTATCGGTTCTGTTAATTATGGACGGATAGTCTGCAAAGGAAAACTTATGTGCAGGTATGGTGTCATCATGGTTGTCGACCTCTGTCACCTTTGTCAGCGCAGTGAAGTCGATCTTAATTGGGTTGTGGAACGGAAGATAACTGTCACCAGCAGGTGTGACGTTGAAATCAACTATGTCGTAAATCAACCCTTCCTTAAGCTTGCCGAGGAATAGTGGCATGAAACGGGGCCCTACAACTGCGTGTATTTCTCCATCCTGAAATAAGAGAAAGCATTAGTACGCGACTATGTGTACACTTTCATGTAGTAACGGTGAACCGCAGGTGCAGATGCCTATATGAATGTACTGTCTAAGTAAAAACCTGAGGATGAAAATATATGAGGTTGAAATAGTAGCCATGAGCTATCGCATTGCAGCCGTTGCCATTCTGTGAAGGCAGGCTGCGTGAAAAGTTATTTTTTTTTACGTGTTGAAAAATAAAAGTTGTTAGTACTGTTTTATTATGCAAGGGGAAAGTATAACAGCAGGCATACAAAAATACTGAACAGTGGGAAATTAATGAAGAGTTGGAGGAATTGAAAATTTATAGGAACAGTAAATGTGAAGTGGGAATATGAATGTTTGAGGTACAATGGATGCGGCAGTATTCGTTTTATATGTACCACGATGAATATCAAAATAATTGGGTAATGAAGATGAAGAAATAGTAGATGAGGCATGATCGACAAAGAATTCACATAAAATGAAGTAAAAGAAGATAGATAATGTAATATATATATATATGACCAAATGTTGGGTTAACGAAATTCGTAAGAGCAGTGGGAGAAAAAGAACAATGTAGAAGACGATAGCTTAACATGCACAGTCACATCAATATAAGAACAAAACAACTTCGAATGCTGCATAAACAGCATAGTTAATTTGATTGTTTGTCTGCTAAAAATCTGCCAGTTTTATACTTTGATGGAATATGAATATGCAAAGAACAAAACAATGACTAATACATGCATGGGGGATGCATGCATCTGTAGCACAAACAGTAAACCTGCAAGCATTATTCTCAGCTTAGCATGTATCGAATGTGGTAAATAAAGAAAAACTGATATAACCTATCCGAACTACATGTATTGGTGATGAATCTGTTTCACATGGCATCACACATGTTGGAATATAAATGGGATACATGGTAAATTATCTAGTATGCAATCAATTGCAAAAAAAAACATGTGTGTATATTTTAATTTTGTAATGGCGAAAGGGACAAAGGAAAACATACTGTAAGAACATACGATGTTCGAAAACTGAGAAACAATAAAAGGTTGAACATGAAAGGATGAAAAGAGAAAAATGAAATCAAAAGGGGAAGATGTTTTCATTTAAAATGAGACCAAAATATTCTGGAGAACAGTAAAAGCCAAAAGTATAAATTTATGCGGAAACTCGTATATGCAAAACCTTGTAACATTTAACAAACGAAAGCACGGTACAAAATTTGGAAGGCCAGTTTAAGCTTTGAAGTCACCATTGGGAGGATAAAAGACATAGTTAACGTGTAATGAAAAAGTACACAAACACATGTACTAAAAATTTGGAATAAAAGACAGATGAGAAATTAAATTTAAAGTAAATATGTAGGAAGATTATCCCAATCTTGTTAGAGGCAATAACCATAAGATTTAAACAAACGGGGATAAAAGTAGGATGTAGAAAATGAACAAAGTCAGAAACGTCGTGAAGGCTAACCTTCTTATCAAGCAACTGCATATTAAACCCAAAAACATCATTGCTTTTTAGGTTTATGGAGTCCCACATCCTTGCAACACGGACTCTGATTGTTGCTCCAACAGTGTCAACAGTCAGTGAGTCTATAGATGAGGGTGAATTTTCCATGAATGAGAGAAGAAAAGAAAATTTGTTGGTTGAAGGTGCTTTGTGTATGAGCAATAGATTGGCAGCAGGTTATAAAGGATTGGAATTGTAATAATGGATGTCTTTTCGTAATCTGTCAGGTTAAATGCGCTGGAGGATAATTATTACAAAAACTGCTAATTTTAATTTATGATGTGTTGTAAATGGCAGGAGGTGCGAAATATAAACAGGCATCATATATTAAATAATGAGTACAGTAACTGCAATGATAGTAGTCCAGAAGTCATACCCGAATGGAAAACTGTATCCTCAATGGAGTGATAAACTCTTCAACTCTTTCACTGTGTTTTCCTGATAAAAGTAAGATGGATAAATGATAAGCCGTACCACATAATATTGTGATAACCCAACATTAATTGCCATATAGTTCGTTACTCAGGAAACAAACACAGTTTTATATATTATGCATGAAAAATGCATATGCAGTATTTCAATTCCATATAAATCCAAACAAATAGGAAACAAAGAAGTAGAATGTAGTACAATGCAACAGCAGCCAAAGAAGAATATGAAAAGAAGTTGAACACAATGTGACACCCAGTAGGAAGACTGAGTGAAACAAAATCAACTTAGTGATTTAAGTATATCTATTATAATATACTCTACACCATCATATGAAATTTTTTGAAATGTATTACATCTTTTATGCACAATTTTGGTGAATCCGACTTGCCATATTTATATCGAATTTATAAATACGGACGAAGAGAAAAAATCAAATAAGCAGAGGAAATGGTTAATGCCTTAAAATAGTTGACAGTTTGGACAAAAGTCAGTAGGCAATGTCTAAATTAGTACAATGATAATAGATAATCATAACAGACAGTTGATGAAAATCATTAGTTCTTAATAGTGACATATGTTAAGTAACGTTATTATTTCATGTGTTTACTAATAAGAAATAGTCACGAAATAAGTTTATAGCATGTGAACATTGACTACATTTCCATGTAAGTACATAACAGGCACTTTTCATTAGTTATACCTGATACAAACTGAATTTTGGGGACCAAAAAAGAAACAAAATTACGGTTGTATTATTGTAAAAATTTCACGCGTATGGTACCTTTATGGAGAGTAAACCTTGGTTCCAGATTCCTATTGCATTGATGTGCCTAACTGCATGAATAAAAGAGTAGAATCCAGTAAAAGTAAAAAAGTGAATAAAAAATCATTAAATTTGAAAGGTGCAAGAATATAAATCAAAATTTTGAGCATTTTTTCGTCCCAGAAAGATCACGTTTGAATGGTTACAGGTCGACACCAACTGCAAAGACATGCAGGGATATATATTATATAAAAGCACATCTTCATAAACCGAAGTGGTCTTTGGTCATGTGATGTGGAAGGAAGATAGGTTGGAGCTAGCAGTATAGGATAAATAAAAAAAGTGAGAAAGATTTTGTAAAAATATAATCCAATGCGCAAAATACTTTTGACGTAAACATGAAATGCAGATGATAAACAACCAAGTTCTAAACTAACGTTCTGAAAAACTAATAGGAACAGTTAAGGTCATATGCGGTAATAAAAAAACCAAAGAGATCAACTTGTAAATAGTAGGCTGAACCCAAAATGCAAATTAAGGTTGCAAAGGAAGATCATGCTAATAGTCGTATGTTAAGAACAATTATTTAATGAGAAAATATACTCTCACGTGCCTGAAGTGAATGAATTTATTTATAGATGGAACTGTATATGTTATAAAACAAAAATAAACGATTTATAATTGCTCCGTGAAAGGATACACCAAAACATTTACACTGTAGATCTATTAATCCTATATTTCCAAACTGTTCTACAATCTAATAATCCTCGTGTTGGTCATTTCAAGCAACACATGCATAGTAAATGTGAATGATATCCAAATCCTTAGGTACTTAAGTAACAGAACTTTAGAATTTAATGTGTTTTGTGCTTTAATATAGAGGTCATTGGTGGTTGTTAGGGAATCACCAAATAAAAATTTAAATTGTACAGTTTAAATTCAAGGTCGTTTCTTCAGTTGGCTGAGTTTAAGCAGTTGATCTAGTTTTCAAGTACCGATAAACCATATTTTTTTATCAAAATATGTTGTTCCTTCAAGGAACTATCAACATGTTACTATGCTTTTAATTTATTTCATCCATTAACATGTCACTTCCCTCCTAATTTGATTCAAATTAATAGCAGAAAAAGTGTAATGATAAGAACATCATGGTAGAACATAATAATCATCCATATTCTATTTAGATGGAAAAAGTTTGATTCACTTAGTCTGCTGCATGTGTATAGATCACATGTACAGTATCAGCGTGAAATGTATATAGTTAGTAACAAAACAGTACAGTTGAACAAAATTAACTGAAAACCTAATATAGTTTATCCTGAAATATTTTTCAATCTCTTTTATTACAATACGATATTATACTTATCATTTTCATTGAGTTACCAAAAAATAGTTACAGCTTGGATTACCGCAAGTTATATATTTCATCACAGAACATGTGACTAAAATTGCATATATGGGTAGAATAAAATATACTTTTAATCATAAAAGAAAATGTCACTAAAGCTGTAAGCATTTTAAAGAGCATTAATATATTTAGGTAAGAGTAACAGAAACAAACCCATCGAACCATATATCATTCAGAAGCTTTGCTAATAATACATACCACCCATCGCATGAATGTAGACCAAATCTATAAAGGTCCATATAGCTATTGATAAGAACTCTTCCACTTGGCTCTGATAATAAGTGAATCTGTAAAGTAATTATAGTACAAACATGACTGTTCATATAGCTTATGAAATAAGAAAACAACAAAACAACAGTGTAAAAGCATCTGGATCTTTCCCTTATAATTGTTAAAGGATATTGGGTGCGGCAGAGGACAATGGAAAACTTTCTCAGCTTGAACGAAAAGGCACAGTAGTAATGTAGATCATTTAATAAAAATTCTAAAGTTATTCCATAAGCTATGCAGACAAATATGCGAACCAACTGATCATTTGATGTAATGCTCCTAAAGGAAGATATATATTTGTGCTTCCAGTATTCTATTTGAAACCTAAAATTCTAGTACAAATCCTGAATCACAAATAAAATACTATTCGTTTAAGGAGAATTTGTTAACTGAAATATAGCAACATTTTTTTATAACTCTCTAATAATATGACAGCGGTGAAAAAAATGCGTATAAATTTTTATCCATTCAAAAAGTTAATCAGTGTACTAACTTTATAAAGTCAGGTGTACTTTTATTCTTTGCTCTAACATATTGAAGTGGTAAGAGAAAGACAAATTGTTCCCTGTATATACTAATTCTTGTAGACAAATGGAAACATACTTGTGACATGTATCACTATACAAAGCTAAAGACAATCAATACTTCTGATATGCATCAGTAGATTATGTCCAAAAACACAGTGTAATATTTATTCCAGATATGGTCAGAGCATTATAGACTCAACAAACAGTTTGATTAGCAGCGCATGTTAGACTCAACAAACAGTTTGATTAGCAGCTATCAATTATCGAAAATACCTAAAAATTCAAAATAAACCAGTCCTAATATGAGTAAGAAACAAACCTTCAAACAGGCAAGGAGGTCAGCCTGAAACTACAACAGAAGATGGTAGATCTGAAACCAAAGCCTCGAGAAGACAACCTGTCTACAGTAAAAAAAATTTAAAATTGTACAGTTCAGGCAGAACCAAAACCGAGGAGGAAGCAAATGAGGGCAAATGAATTACCTTAACGGAAAGAGATGGGGATGAGAGATCGGCAGGCCAAAATCAAAACTAACAGCCGAAAAAAATCCAAAAATAGCAGCACCAGTGGAAGAGCACCCAGAAACAGCCTAATACCAGAGGACTTAGAACCGGCCACCGTGACAGTAGCAACCATAGAAAACCGTGCGGCAGAAACGGCCGACCTCAGTGCCCCGAAGTCGATAACCTGCCGATTTCATGGTAAAGCAGCGAGTAACGAACGGAAACTGGAAGCATCGAAAGTCACCGTTGAGGCATGAAGATGTACGAAGACACAAAGGTGATAAACGCATGAAAAGAGCGTGAGGGGAAGCAGAGAGATGCGATTAGGAAAGAAGGCGGATTGGTCGACCGATTGGATGGAGGAGCGGAGAAAATTTTGGTTTTAGGGCTTGGGAAATAAGTTGGATATTAAGCGGGGAGATGGCAGGGAAAGAATAAAAGCAATGACTTTCAGATTTGCGAAATTGCAATGAGGGCTTCTCCTATTCTGAAACGGAACAACTTGGGACGACCTAAAAGGAGGAAGAAAAAAGACGTAGGGGAAGGAGGGGAATAGCGAGGACGGGAAGAATATATCAAAAAGTATAAACGTGACTGTTTGGTTGCCAAATTTCAAGGAGGCCTGGGTGAGCTTGAAATTCAACTCACCAATAATAATATAGTATAGATTCTAGATTTACATGGACAATTTTTCTAAAACATAAAAGTGGTGTTTTTGATTCATTTAAAACTTTTGCAAAAAAAATTCAAAATCAACTTTCTTTAAAAATCAAAACTATTCGTAGTGATCCCGGTAGAGAATTTGAAAATGAAAATTTAAAGAATTTCTATAATAAAAAAAGAATAACTCATAATTTTTTCTTTCCAAAAACTCCACAACGAAACGAAGTGGCAGAGCGTAAAAATAGGACGATTCAAGAGTGTGCAAGAACTATACTTTCTGATAGTAAATTACCAAGAAATTTTTGGGCTGAAGCAGTTGCTACTGCTTGTTACATTTTGAATAGGATTTTAATTAGACCTTTAACCAATAAAACACCATATAAACTTCATACATCATCCCCCCATGTCGACATGGTAGCCATAGAAATTCAATTTTCAAATTTTCAAATGAAGTGTCTATTCGTCATAACCTTTCACAAATGGACATGACTGTTATTCTTCTATAAATACAAGTTGTTTTCAATGAATTTTAAGTTAATATTTATTCATTTTTTCACTCCTACTTCTCCACTCAAATATTTTTTCATATTTTAACAAAACTCTGCTGAAATCCTAAGTAAATCAGTCTCGATCATATCTAGTTTGATTCTTTGCCACTCTCTTTCAAAGATCTCGGTGCTATTCAAAATTATAGGATCATTTGTAATTAAAGATCAAAAGATTAAAGTGTATCGAGTCTCTAGTTATCAAATTGTGATTGGAAATGGTGTGATTGTGGCCTGTAAATCAATTAGGAATGATTGTAGCCGGTAAATAAATTAAGTGATCTTGTAGCCTGGTTAAATCAAGAAAGTTTTCTCTGGACTCGAAGATATGAGGGTATATCTCGTGGCCTTGAAATCGAGGTTGTAATATCGATATTATATTTGAAAAGAATCTGCACAAGAAATTGTGTGGGACTGGATGTAGGATAATTCTGAACCAGTATCAAATTCCGATGTGTTCTTTCCTTTACTGCTTTTATTTACTATTTGCATCTGTATCTGATTCTGTGATTGTTTATTTATTTGTGAATTGTATCTGTTTGGATTTAATTTGAAAAGATTTCAAAAGGATGCATAAAATTAATAAACACTATTCCACACCCCCCTACTATTAAACCTGCCTTCAGATCCATAATCCCCATTTCCTACAGTTGGTATCAAATCATTGGTTTTTAAAGTTATCATAATCTGAATTTTGAAAAAAGTTTAAAATGGCAATTTTTGAAGATTCTGTTAACACTAGTTCAAAACTGTCCAAATCATCATTGTCACATAAGTCTGCATATTGTTATTATAGAAAATCAAGTTATCTAACGAATTGGTTTGTTGTGCAAGAACAGATGTATTACATGGCTTTTGAAGAATCAACACTCAATGAACAAATGGTGCAAATTAAGAAAAACAAATAGATACTTGATAGTGGATGTTCGAGACACATGACTAGCAATCGGAAGATACTGAATGACATAATTTATGAAGACAGAGGACCAGTCAATTTTGGAGACAACTCAAAAGGATATGTGATTGCTATCTGCAATGTCGGTAACTCTAAAACTCCTATTATTTCTAATGGTTTATTAATTAGGAATCTAAAACACAATTTACTTAGCATAAGTAAACTTTGTGAAAAGGGCTACAAAATTAAATTTGAAAAGGTTAAGTGTCACATCAAAAATAATAAATCAAATATTATCTTTGAAAGAATCAGTTAGAAAAATATTTATATTCTCAGTATGAAGATCTCAAATGATAACGTATGTTTTTTGGCTAATACAAGTGACCCTTGGATTTGGCATAAAAGATTTGAGTATTTGAATTTCAAACTCTTAACTAGACTTT
Organism: Allium cepa; assembly: GCA_030765085.1. Lineage (NCBI taxonomy): Eukaryota > Viridiplantae > Streptophyta > Magnoliopsida > Asparagales > Amaryllidaceae > Allium > Allium cepa. The sequence continues at coordinate 565,242,900 of CM060938.1, forward strand.
CAAAACTCGATCTAGTAAGAGGTCTCCCTAAAATGGATTTTAAAGGAGATAGTATATGAGATGCTTGTCAATTTGGAAAACTTAGAAAGAGTTCATTTAAATTGAAAGATATGATTTCAACTTCAAATCCTCTTGAGTTACTTCATTTAGATCTGTTTGGTCCATCTCAAATTCAGTCAATAAATCACAGTAAATATGTTTTTACAATTGTAGATGATTATTCTAGATTTACATAGGCAATTTTTCTGAAACTTAAAAGTAATGTTTTTGATTCATTTAAAACTTTTACAGAAAGAATTCAAAATCAACTTTCTTTAAAAATCAAAAGTATTCATAGTGATCACGGTAGAGAATTTGAAAATGAAAATTTTGAGAATTTCTGTAATAAAAAAGGAATAACTCATAATTTTTTCTTTCCAAGAACTCCACAACAAATCGGAGTGGTAGAAATTCAAATGTCAAATTCTCAAATGAAGTGTCTATTCGTCATAACCTTTCACGAATGGACATGACTTTTGTTCTTCTATAAATACCAGTTGTTTTGAACAAATTTTAAGTTAATTTTTTTTTTCATTCTTCACTTCTTCTTCTCCACTCAAATATTCTCTTAAATTTTAACAAAACTCTGCCGAAATCCTAAGTGAATCAAATTGATCATCTCTATGAAAGTGCTGGGTGCGGATCGTGCTGGGTGCGGATCGTGCTGTATGGAATTATAATATACTAGTGCGGAAATAAAACAAAGTTACTGTAGTAGAGTAAATAAGAAAAAATAAAACAAGTGTAGGATCGATTTCACCCTAGAGGGGGGGTGAATAGGGTGATAGTGTAAATTATAAAAATTAATCGCGGAAGCTTATAAATTAATTTCAATTCAGATCACAGAATAGCAGCACATATATCGCAGAATATAAATAACAGAAAAAACAGAACAACACAGAATTTACCCAGCTTCGGCAAAACCCTGCCTACGTGCTGCCCCCAAGGTTTCTACCAGAAATTAGATAGTCCCTCGCTTACACACGTAAACTCGCTATACCCGCTATTGACTAATCTAACTCTACACTCAAAACCTTGCCACAACTCAACCGCCGAGTCGCGAATTCTCAAGCTACACCACGTAGCTTGTCCCCTAGTCACACGACTAGAAATAACAACAGTTTAAAGTTTAAAAACAAATTTAAACAGAAATTTAAAAATAAAAACCCTAATTAAAAAACTAAAACAAGCTATAGCTTCTTTTAACAAATAAGGCCCCTTTTATAAAACACGTCGGCCCAATTGTTTTCTTTAACCCAAATCTCTTTTATTTTCTTTGTGATAATGTCGGCTTGTTCTTCCTTCTGAAATTAGGGCTTTGGCTCTTGTTCGTTCCTCTTCCTTCAATAAATTAGGGCTTTTAAAGAATCGAAGATGCCGAAATTATATTAATCGATCGAATTTTTGATTTTTGTCCTTTGCCCTGTCGATCGACTACCTCCTTGTACCTTGCTTCGGCTACTTCGATTGATCGAGTTCGATTACAATTTTTGGTGAGTACTTTATTCCTTTTGCTTTCTGATTGAATGCTTGAACTCGATGGAATAATTGCCGATGATGATTAGGGTTTTTATAGGATTTGATTTCCTATTTTTGCGTTCGTATATGTTGATTTGAATTTGTCTTCGCCCGTTCGATTATGCTTGGATGCTTGGGATTGATTTGTGACTTGTTCAAATTGCTTGAATAACACGGTTTCAAAACTTGGTCATCACGGCATTGATTTGATTTGAAATTGCGATATATTTGGTCAAAACAAAATTTTGATTTCTTTGTGATGGCCATGGCTTTGACTTGACTGCATCTCACGGCTTTGATTTTGTGACTTGAGTCTTTACTGCATTGCTTCTGATCATGTTGCACAATTTCTGTTGTTTCCAGTTGCACTTGGTCATTTTGTATCTGCATTTGTCATTTCTGAAGCTCGAGTTGCACTGTCTAACAGTTACATGGTTCACGTCATGTAGTTTTTGAGTTGCACTTGCTCACTGCTTGATGGTCTTGTGACTCTTGCTATGCCTTTGTGCATTTTTCTGTATTCAGTTGAGTTGATTGTTGCATTTGTTTACTTCTGCACTTGTGTATATTTGGGCTGATCATTTGTATACATACATTCTTGTATGTATATATGTGTATGGTCACTTGTGTATTGCCTTTCTGAACTGTGCACATTGTTGCATGGTTCTCTGACCTTGTTGCCTCTGTTCATTTGCCGGTTAGCTTGCATCTGCTTGCTGTTGTTTGGATATTGTGGCATGTGGTCTTTGCTGTGTTCCCATTTGGGCTTGTAGTTGATTCTTTGAGTTTTTCTGAATATTGTTGTATTTGGACTTGTTCATTGTAGAATGTCATTGAAGTCTTGTGCTTTGTGTTTTGATGCTCGGCCTATTGTGCATTTGTGGTTCCCACTATATTGCATTTGTATCACTGTATCATGCTTGGCTTTCATGTTCATGTGTATCTTCGTAAACTTGTTGCATTCATGTTCTTCACTTGGTTGTTGACACTGGTCTGGTTCATCTCAAAAATTTCTGTGCCACTTTCCATGTGTTCATGTTGCTGGACTTGTTGTTGGCATGTGCATGTTACCTTGTTCACTGTGTCACTTAGGTGCTTATGTTTGCACTGCGCATTACCACTGTAACACATGTTCATCAATGCATGCTGTGTACTTTGATGGAGTTTTGATTTGTCGAAGCTTTGCATTCATCAAGTTGCCTTGTGTTGAATCCAGTTTCAAAACTCGGATTTGACCTTGTGCTCGTGTCGTGATTTAATTTATGTTGCACCTGAGTTGAATCCTGTATTTGGGTTTGACCTGTGCTCACCTGTCTCTGTAGCATTATCAAGTGTATATATCGGTGTGCACGGCCTTATGGCATATACAGTGATACACTGTGTATGTCACAAGTTGTTCGTGTATGATGAATTCAAATGTAAATTATGACGAACAACCCAAATAACTGAGGCAAATATTATTTTCAAAATTCATCTTTTATTTTATATTGCAAAAATATTTTATTTTCAATTTTACCGTGTTAGTGAATATTTTTGCAGATTGCTCAGATGCTGGATTCAAACTGGAAGGAAATTGAAGATAAATACGAGTGTGAGTGATATGTAGTGAGGTGCTGATGTAAATGTGAAAAAATGTGATGTAATCAAAGTTGTACTTGTAATTATAGTGAGAGCTTGAAATTGTACTATTCAAAATTGTAATAAATATTTATTTAAATAAAATATCTGTTTGAATTCAAATTCTGTGTAATTTATTTTATTCAACAAATATTTATTTAAACTATGAAAATAGAATAGTATATTAACAAATACATTTACACGAATGTATATATGTTTATTATCATCAAACAAAAATCATATAAGCGCATATTCAACAATCTCCCCCTTTTGATGATAACAAACATATATTTAAGATTTTGAATATGTTAAATGTATTTGATCATTGATATGCTCTAATTGCTCCCCCTATTTAAATGCTCCCTCTCTACACAAAACTCCCCCTACATATATGCATACAAATAAAAATATGCAAATGAGCTTAGATGCAAATATAAAATTATTTGACCTTTGCTTGATTTTATTAGACAAAATCTTAACTTTTCTCTCCCCCTTTTGTTATCAGCAAAAGAATAATAGTGTTAGAGAAAATAGAGATAAAGTGATCGATATTAATCCAACATTAAAACTCAATTGAATATAAATATTAAATTTCGATAAAAAGTCAAACAAAAATCATAAATATTTTGTTAGGCGCATATTCCACTTTTAGAATGATGGGAATTATGTCATCATATAAAACCATACAGTTGTGTCTATTTGTGGTATATTTATATCAGGAATTTGAATATCTACTAACCATGCATAACCGTTAGGACTTTTAAATGAGATTAGTAGTATTCCAATTTTATTTTAAAAAAAAATGAATTCAAGTATCTTATAACCACGCATAACCGTGAGGACTTTTAAATGGGATTAGAATCAACTTGTTTATTTTAAAAAATAAACTTTTGATATGCGTTCCATACATGCATAACCGTGAGGACTTTTAAATGAGCATGGAAGCAAATAACAAATTCCAAGTAATTCACCCATGCATAACCGTGAGGACTTTTAAATGAGAGTGAATACTTTGGTATTTATTATTATTATTACCCCTTTTTTTTCAAAAAAAATGTGAAAAACGAAAAACAAACGATTCCTGTTTAAAGTACCACATATCGACAAACTATATAGAATTTTGATGAGTGATGATTGTTAGAAATATGATAGATATAGAGATGGTCATGGAATTTTTACCAACAAACAGTTTTATAACTCTTGTTTAAATTTCTAAAGAAATTTATTAATTATACCGTCTCGAGTCATAATATTTGATCAATATTAACACTCATCACTTTTTCAATCACTATTTTTCTTTTCGATAAACATTAATGAGTCAGATTAGACAAAATAGTCATTTAAAATCAAAATTAAAAATAATTATGAATTTTTTTTTCCAAAATGACTAATCTGAAACTATGGTCAAACATGATTTTCTCCAGGGGGTTTTAAAAGAAAATTTTCTGCTATTTGAAAATTATTTGAAATGAAGAATATGCAGATATTTTCTTTGAAAAAAACGATGCAGTTACTAAATGTCTCAACAAAAATCACGTTTCACTAGTAATTTTTCTATCAACTAGATTACCAGTGTAATCTGCATCTGAATTTCTCTTTCACTCAAAAATTATCATCAATTGAATTTTATAGACCAAAACATGAAGTGTGCACCAAAAATTTCAAATTCAATTTTAACAATAATTTAAATGACATTCTTTTGAAATTGAACTGAAGCCGTGTAAATAATCATAAAACCGTGAATATAGAGTCAGCCATATTATAACCAATTGTATTATCCAACAAAACCCCATATTTAGTCCAAACGATATACATGAAGTAATTCAAAGAATTTAGAGAATTTTATAGTGTTTTTGGCATAAGAATATAATCGGCCAACTATTTTGAATAAGTCAGAATTATCATCTTTTCATCATCTCAATATTGGCTGATTTAATTCAAAATACGATGCAGATTATCACATTTAATATATCGTTTAAAACATACCATTACCTGTTTTACCTTTACGATATTTTTCGTCGTTGTCCATTATGATTCTGTCACCTTTATACTAGGCTAAGGAACTTTGCTCTGTCGCCCGTTGTGATTCTGGAACAGCCAAAAAACCAGAGAACACTATTGTTGTTCCTTAGCCTGCCACCACACCTACACGATGAAAGATTTATGTGACCTATTTGTTTTTATAGGTCCATGGTTGTTAGTGGCAGAAAATTTTGAAAAACAATTTTGTAAAGACCCAAAACTATTTATGATTGTTCCCTTTGGCACCCAAATTTGTTTAACTTTGAGAGATTTTATATTTGTGCCTTTTGGAACCCAAATCGGTATAGTTTTCACATGTTTGGATCTATACCAACAATTATTGTGATCGTGTCCAAATTTTCTACAAATTGTGCACATAGAATTAACTTGATTAATATTGCTTTCAACAATTTTCGAATTATTATATCCAAGTCCTTGTCTAACCGTATTAACAGTTTGCTTTCCTAATAGCATATTCAACGATTTTTCACTTTTTGAAAATTTATCTAAAGTTGTTGACAATTGTTGAACTTGTGTTTTGAGAGATTCATTTTCGTTTAACAACTTTGTGCACTTTTTAATAGAATTCTCTCTCCTAGTATTTTCATTCTCTTTCAAAATCAGAATTTCATTTTCAAGTAATTTTATATTGATTTCTGATTTTTTTATTTCTTCTTCGAATGTTGGACACTTATCACACTTAGGGATTCTACATTGATAGTTCTTAACTAATTGATCAAGTTGTTTATTGCATTCTATCAAAGTATCCTTTTGAGATTCAAATTTAACGTATTTTTCCCTAAGTCGTTCAAAGCAGCCGTTTACTTCATGAAAATATATAAGCAACTCAGAATGGGTAAGTTTTGATACCTCACTTGGCTCGTCATCGTCATTGTCAATTGTATCACCTCGAAGACACAATTCTGCCCTTTCGCTTTCACTGCCAGTGCTTTGATCATTCTCGTCTATTTCATCCCAAGTGGCTGCAAAACTTTTCTTTTTCTGTTTCTTTCAATGGCTGGATTTAATTTGTGGACAATCGGGCTTGATATGGCCGGGTTTGTTGCAATTATAACAAATAATCTTTTGTTCTTCTGAGTAGTTTAGTGCTTTGGCTATTCTGCTTTTTGCTTTTTGAATTCGAGCTGAATTACCATGTTTACGATTCCATTTTTTGAATTTCCTTATTAACAGCTCTAGTTCTTCTGCACCATCATCGTTGTCATTGTCATCACTTTTAGTTGTTCCTTTAAGATCTATTGATTTTCTTTGAGTGTCACCTCCTTCATGCTCTTCCTTGAATTTCATTTCTAGCTCATAAGTTGTAACGTCCCGAAATTTTTCGACTTTCGAAAATTCAACATCGATACTCACTTTATCGACTGCCGAGAAATAGAAGGCCGGAAACCCAAAATGTTATGGTTTAAGAAAAAGAAAGAGGTAGAAGAAGAGAGAAAAGATAGAAAATAGAGAGAAGAAAATAGAAAATAGAACGGAACAGAACACAGCAGAACAATATCAGAATCTCACAATTCGCAGCGGAACAACATATAATAGATAAAGGAATAATCTTTAAACAAAGAACTATATCAGTTATTACATTTTATACATTACATTACATCATCATCAGAGTGTACAACAACAAACAGTGCAGCGGAAAAAGAAATACTATATAAATTAGTAATACGCCATGCCATCCAGCTTGCCTCCAGCAACTCCTGAATATCCTGAATAAACCTTAACTCTTGACTGCCCGTGTGGAAATTGGTGGGCACCCAGAGTTTAGGAAGGAAAACAATAAACTCCGAGTCAGTCATGTGACTTGTGTGAGAACTCAAAACAGTTTATTTATCTTTAAAATCAAAATAGAGGAATATTTTTAAATTCAATTCGCAATGCTTTTAAAAATGAGACTACCATAAGGCCTCCCGCACACACACACATGCAAACGCAGAATCGGAGGAGATTTCACCTTATGATAGTCAAGGATGCTTGATACGCATTTAAAATAACATTTGATATTATTACTAGTGTATAGTGTAGGCAAAATTCATTTCGAAAATAGAATATAAATCTTAGCCAACATAGACATTTCGAACTATGTCTACTATAGCTACCATCCAAACAGTGGGGCGCCACCATAAGTGAATGGCAGGTTCTACAACTAAAACCGTACAGGGTTTCGTATTGGAATTGGATTTCCAACAAATGGTCAGGCCAAGGAACTTCCCATTGCCACATGGAAACGCCTCTGGAATGACGTCCCGAGAACCAAACCGGATCTCTGCCAACACAAGGCCGGGTTACCCCTAACTGGGTAACTACTGACACGAATATGTCATCCCCCGATCGTAACCGATCTATCCGAGGATCCTCGATTTCCAACAACCACAAAAATATGCAGTAACAACATAGGTTAAATATCTGGGCTCCATACCATGATACCACCTCTATCCAGAAGGAATGACATACACTAAAGGGCGCTACCCCTAATAACCTTGCCGCATCCTTCCTGTTTTGACCATTTCCGGGGTGTGAGGTCCGACGAAGTCTCGTCCACAAAAACATACTTTATACAAAAGCCATGCTTTGGGTCAACAAATGATCATAGAAATGATCACCAAGATAAACGATCAAATAAATGATCCTATCACAAATGATCAACACAATGATCATTTCACAGCAACACTCTGCATGCCACACTAACAAATTGGGAGTATATCACTAAGAACCTTCAACTATATAACCTCTAAGCTCGTACGTCTCAGAGAAGGGTGTTAAGCTAAAAGAATAAATTCTCCGCCACCAACAGAAATATATTTGAAAGAAATCAGCTTTATATCTCAACTTGTAATGTCAGACATACAATCATACAAGTCTGTTCCGGGATCGAACAGAACCGAAGGCACTTACAAAGAAGTCCTTGCAATCCGGATATTCACTAATCACGACAGGACTTCCCGTCACTAAGGGTGATAAAACCTCTATATCGGAGATCAGCCGATGTAGAGTAACTCGACGGTAATCCTTCCGTTTTCACAAACATCCGGTCTTCAACACCGGTCATCAAATGCAATCCATAACGACGTATCACATACTCGGAATGGGTTATACGACCCCAAGGTCCTTTCCCGGATAACCCGAATAGTGAGCGCTTATTCAAAAATAAGTGTGGCATTCAGATTCAACAATTCACAACAAATACCTATTTAAAGGTAAATATTGATAGTCGGATTATTTAACTATCAATAGGCATGCTCAACATCACCAAATCCAAATAATTTTCCAAATTATTTACTTTCCAAAATATCTTTACTAGATATATAATTTCCACACTTCAAACATTTGAAAACAATTCTTCAAATCACTTTTCCTTACTCGAAAATTTCTTTCATTCAACATGGTTCATTTAAACCAATTAAATAAATCCTTAACGATTTACTTTATATTTACGTTCCAAATCCGTAAATTTATTACCACACTTTAAAAATAAATCAACGTTTATTTTTAAACTAATTTCCCCTTTCTTTTATAAATTCCATAGTGTATTTATAATCCTAAAATATCTATGATATACGATTTTCAATCGATTTTCAATATTCACTTTCAATTTACCTTACAAGGATAAATTCTAAACATTCATTTCTCATTGGAAAAATATTTCCATACTTATTTAAATAAAAATAAGTACATCCCAAATCTATTTATTTTCAACATTTGAAAATATTCAATATACTTAAATCAAAATTTAGTATATATTTCATTCTTTAAGGAAATCATTCTCTTAACACATTTATTTGGGCTAAAACGAATGTTGCGTAAAACATCGTTACGACGACCCAAAAATCACTAGTATAGGGATTCGAAGTTTAAATAGATATATAAATCCCAATACTATACAAAACATTTCCTTTCGGAAATCATTTACTATAACAACAGTGTTATAGTCCACCATTTCCTTCTATTCTCGAAAACGTCTATTTCAACAATAAATGTTGAAATCTATGTATTCGATACTTAATGCATTTTAAAACGTCTTTAAAATCATTACTTCGTTTAAACTTCACTTTCCAAAACTATCCATTTTATTCAATCTATTATTCACTATTCACAATCGTGAATAAAAACGTTTTCCATATTCAATACTTCTACGTATTTATTAGAGAATATCCACTGTCCAAAATCGTGGATATAAAACTCTAACCAATTTCATTTGGAAATATATTCACTGTCCCAATCGTGAATATAATTCCTTTCATATATTCCCATTTCCAACTTATCAAATTCAATTTGATTTCGGATTTATAAACAACGTTTATAAACTCCACTTATATTCTTATAAACTTTTATTTATAAAAACCCTTTTTATATTTCATTTTAAATGCCAAAATCCGATTTATAAGCTAATCTCTTATAAATCTTTTATTTTACAAAACCTATTTATATTTATAACTTCACGATTTATAAATCAATAAATCTCCATTCACTTATAAAATCCATTTATATTTCTTTTTAACACTTATAAAACGGGTTTCACAATTCCTATATTTTTAATCCATAAATATCAATATTTTAAATCTTTTATATAAATCGTTTATAATGATTCAAAATTCCCAATTTAACCATTTTATAAATTAATTAACTATTTATTTCCAAAAATCTCATTTTTGTTATATTTCTCAAAAATCTTAATTTTTATAACATAAAAATTTATAACATTTTAATTATTTAAAATGAATCAATTCAAAATTTAATAAAACATATACTTTGAAAAATCACTTTAAAAATTCCTTTTAAAACCAAAATTATTATTTTAAAACTCCAAAAATGGATCCGATGATGCAGCAGCACCAAATAGTCAATCACGACATCCAAATATCATATACCGATATGATAATCAACAAATATCAAAATATCTGTAAATAAATCAATACAGTTGAGGAATCCAGTTGGATCCCTCCAACCTGTTTCCTGCATCACAAACATTAGCACAATACCAATTCCGCTCCAGTACGGAATTATCGCGGTATATGGGATTTATAAATATTATCCGCTTAATAGACGGCGCAATAGGGTCTCATCCGCTAAAAAAAATGCGGGAAATCAACAACTGCAATATATACATATGCCAATATATATATATATATATATATATATTGATATTATATATAATACCAATTTCACTGTTTATGAAATATTCGCGGTATATGTTTTTAATAAATAACATCCGCTTAATAACGGCGCATAATTTCTATTTTAACAATCAATAGATAACAATCATCATTCAAACATGCATTCAAATATTTTAATTCTAACTATTTAAAATATAAATCGAAACTGGTTCGATTGAGTGAGAAGTTCTCACCTTGATTTCAATTCCATTTTAGCTTTTATTTCGAATAAAATTAAACGCGCGTTTAATTTTACCCGAAATTCTCACTAACCCCAAACGACTCCAATCCAGTTGCATCGCGTAGAGCTCGTCAATACGAAGCCAACGCAAAAAATTCCATCCAAAACGGACCCCGTACGAAAGAGATATCGCAGTTTAAAGTTTGTACAATTATAAATATAATTATTTACATCTAAATTTAATTTTTTAAACCAAAATAACATCATCACCGTCCATTCCACTTTGATGAATCACAGCCGCTCCACGCACCTTCTTCCATCTTACGCATGATTTCTACAGGTTACAAAACGCACGGCCGAACCCAATTATACAAATTAGGGTTTAAATTTGCAACCCTCCACGCCAACTTCCAAGTCGATCAACAAGCACCACGTCGAAGCCCATCACCACCACAACACTCGGCCCAAAAACCAAGGAACTCGGCTGCCTGTAGATCGAGAATGACGAGCTCGAACGCACGACAGTCGCACCCCCCTAGACACCACCACGTCGCTCCATATTTGATCATGACCGTTGAACTTCAAGATCTCGTCGTGCTCTACCACTTTCTAGTTGGAAGTTTTCTCTAATTGTTAGTGGATTGGAAGAAATCGAGGGGGAAAGGAGAGTGATTTTCGGCCTTCCATTGATGGCGACGGCGGCTGTTTAGGGTTTTAGTTTTTTTTTTTTTTTTTTTGTGAATTATGAGCCTATTTATAGGAAATATCGAACACTATTCATCCGGAAATTCCGAACTCCGATTTACGCGCCGTAACCAGCGTTTCTAGGGTTTACCCCGCGTTCCGGACACAATGGAACAGGTTTCGGAAGCTAATTCGGACATCTGTGCGAGATATGGCAACAAACGTTCAATTTAAATTAAACCGATTTAAACGATTTTCTAGGCGTTTTAATTTGTACCGGACAAACGGTAAATCCAATCGACCTGAAATTTGAAACCTTACAATAATATCACATTACGGATCCGATGAAACTGGTTTCGTCGAAATCCGAGACTTTTTGAAAAATGGCTATTTTAACTCGCCAAATTAATATTAAAAATAATTCGATGCGTTTCGAGCTGCCACGATCAAACGATAACTCCGATTGCTACGAAATTTGAAATCCGATAATAACTAACTATTACGGATCCAATGGAACTGGTCTCGTCCAATTCTGAGACTGTTCAAAAATTGGCTTAATTAAATATTAAAATATTCAATTTTCACAATTTAACTTTTAATTCGATTTTAAAAGTTCTAAAATATCGTTCTAACTTCAATATGATAAAATAAAATTTTACAAATCATTTTCAATCATATTTAACCCAATTTTCAATTATTTCCGTAATTTCACATATTAAATTATCGATTTAATTATCCAATTAAATCCAATTATTCAAATAAAAATTTATTCGACTTATAAATTCACTTATAAATATTTAAAATAAATTAAATATTCAAATTTAAATTATTAGAAATTCTGGGTCGTTACAATCTTCCCCCCTTAAAAGAATTTCATCCTCGAAATTATCAAGTAAGAAAAGTTACAGAATCTATTAATTTTTCCCAAAATCCATAGTTAAACTTCTTACAATAACTTAGTAAGTTTTCAAATCATACTTAGTTATCTTTTCAAAAACAATTACTATTGTTTAACTTTCAACTCCAAATCAAAATTTAAGTTTTCAAAATTTTCCAAAATTCCCAAATTTTTCTAACGCCTTAAATTTCCGGAAAAATTCGCCATAGTCTCCTTTGCGCGGCTCGATCCGAAAAAAAAATGATAGTATATATATATCACAAATATACATCTCATCAAGTGATGAGGCATCCCGTAGGGAAAAAAGTGTAAAAGTACGGTATGTAATCCGAGATATGTACCTTATATTTTATTAGCAAGCATATACGGCTAATATAGCGCGAAAGCGAGCTCCAGATGCGAAGCAAACGCGATCCGCACCTACTAAACACTCAACAAACAACATGAGAACATTCATATATGTAAATAGTATCAATATATAACATATAACAACATCTATATATTCCAATATAGCAAACGCAACTAAAGCAACAAATGAAACCATCCACCAACTAAATATTCATTCATATTCTCATTAATATTCAATGAATTGGTTTTCAATTTTAATCACATTTGATTTGTTTACATTGGATTTTATCAACATTCATTCTCAATTCAATTAGTTAACATTTACTAATTTAAATCCAATTCACATTCAATTCTATTCAAACTTATTTACTTCAAATTTGAATTCAATGATATAGCTTCCAATTTCGCTAATTCAATTTCATTTAACACTTAATGAACTTATATTCAATCAATTAACAATCAAATAACAACCAATGTTTATTAATTAAAACCAAATTCCTTTGCTTATATTCATTCAATTTGGTTTAATTTTAATTGATTTTCATTCAATTATTCAACTTCTAATAACATTAGATTTTAATGAATTAACACTTTCATTCATTATTTCATATCAATTTAATTCACATCCAATTGATTAACATTCAATCCATTCATTCAATTCAATTACAAAAGTTGAATTTCACTTACATAACTCAAGTTCACATTTATCACTTAACTTTATTAATTTACTTTGATACCTATATCAACTTCATTCAACTTCTCTTAAGTTATACTTCCATTTAACTTTAAATTCATTTTTTATTTACAACTCATATTCATAAATATATTCATATAGTTTCACTTCTTATATATATATAAGTTTATTTCACAATTGTAAATCACTTTAATTATAATTTCATACTTATAATTCTTTTTACTTATACAATTATTCTCTTATTTAGATTATTCAAACAACCAACAATCTACTTATATATACACTTTAATAATTCTGAAAAATTATTCCTTTATATATAAAAATATAATCAAGGTAAAATTATTTCATTTACCCAATTTAAAATCAATATTATGTCGAATTGTTCTATTCAAGTGTTTAGAAACCCCTTCGGCATAGTTTGACAGACCGTGCTGACGAAAGTTCATATACCACTCAATAAATCAATCATCACAATATAAAACAATTTTATATTCATTATCAAATACGCTCTCATAGCTATTATTACACTCAAACTCATTCTAGAGTACTACTAACTCTATCTCTAATGAGTAATACCCAACAGAACCATGGTTGTCGCTTAACCATATGCTCTGATACCAAATGTAACGTCCCGAAATTTTTCAACTTTCGAAAATTCAACATCGATACTCACTTTATCGACTGCCGAGAAATCAAAGGCCGGAAACCCGAAATGTTATGGTTTAAGAAAAAGAAAGAGGTAGAAGAAGAGAGAAAAGATAGAAAATAGAGAGAAGAAAATAGAAAATAGAATGGAACAGAACACAGCAGAACAATATCAGAATCTCACAATTCGCAGCGGAACAACATATAATAGATAAAGGAATAATCTTTAAACAAAGAACTATATCAGTTATTACATTTTATACATTACATTACATCATCATCAGAGTGTACAACAACAAACAGTGCAACGGAAAAAGAAATACTATATAAATTAGTAATACGCCATGCCATCCAGCTTGCCTCCAGCAACTCCTGAATATCCTGAATAAACCTTAACTCTTGACTGCCCGTGTGGAAATTGGTGAGCACCCAGAGTTTAGGAAGGAAAACAATAAACTCCGAGTCAGTCATGTGACTGGTGTGAGAACTCAAAACAGTTTATTTATCTTTAAAATCAAAATAGAGGAATATTTTTAAATTCAATTCGCAATGCTTTTAAAATGAGACTACCATAAGGCCTCCCGCACACACACACATGCAAACGCAGAATCGGAGGAGATTTCTCCTTATGATAGTCAAAGATGCTTGATACGCATTTAAAATAACATTTGATATTATTACTAGTGTATAGTGTAGGCAAAATTCATTTCGAAAATAGAATATAAATCTTAGCCAACATAGACATTTCGAACTATGTCTACTATAGCTACCATCCAAACAGTGGGGCGCCACCATAAGTGAATGGCAGGTTCTACAACTAAAACCGTACAGGGTTTCGTATTGGGAATTGGATTTCCAACAAATGGTCAGGCCAAGGAACTTCCCATTGCCACATGGAAACGCCTCTGGAATGACGTCCCGAGAACCAAACCGGATCTCTGCCAACACAAGGCCGGGTTACCCCTAACTGGGTAACTACTGACACGAATATGTCATCCCCCGATCGTAACCGATCTATCCGAGGATCCTCGATTTCCAACAACCACAAAAATATGCAGTAACAACATAGGTTAAATATCTGGGCTCCATACCATGATACCACCTCTATCCAAAAGGAATGACATACACTAAAGGGCGCTACCCCTAATAACCTTGCCGCATCCTTCCTGTTTTGACCATTTCCGGGCTGTGAGGTCCGACGAAGTCTCGTCCACAAAAACATACTTTATACAAAAGCCATGCTTTGGGTCAACAAATGATCATAGAAATGATCACCAAGATAAACGATCAAATAAATGATCCTATCACAAATGATCAACACAATGATCATTTCACAGCAACACTCTGCATGCCACACTACCAAATTGGGAGTATATCACTAAGAACCTTCAACTATATAACCTCTGAGCTCGTACGTCTCAGAGAAGGGTGTTAAGCTAAAAGAATAAAATTTCCGCCACCAACAGAAATATATTTGAAAGAAATCAGCTTTATATCTCAACTTGTAATGTCAGACATACAATCATACAAGTCTGTTCCGGGATCGAACAGAACCGAAGGCACTTACAAAGAAGTCCTTGCAATCCGGATATTCACTAATCACGACAGGACTTCCCGTCACTAAGGGTGATAAAACCTCTATATCGGAGATCAGCCGATGTAGAGTAACTCGACGGTAATCCTTCCGTTTTCACAAATATCCGGTCTTCAACACCGGTCATCAAATGCAATCCATAACGACGTATCACATACTCGGAATGGGTTATACGACCCCAAGGTCCTTTCCCAGCTAACCCGAATAGTGAGCGCTTATTCAAAAATAAGTGTGGCATTCAGATTCAACAATTCACAACAAATACCTATTTAAAGGTAAATATTGATAGTCGGATTATTTAACTATCAATAGGCATGCTCAACATCACCAAATCCAAATAATTTTCCAAATTATTTACTTTCCAAAATATCTTTACTAGATATATAATTTCCACACTTCAAACATTTGAAAACAATTCTTCAAATCACTTTTCCTTACTCGGAAATTTCTTTCATTCAACATGGTTCATTTAAACCAATTAAATAAATCCTTAACGATTTACTTTATATTTACGTTCCAAATCCATAAATTTATTCATACACTTTAAAAATAAATCAACGTTTATTTTTAAACTAATTTCCCCTTTCTTTTATAAATTCCATAGTGAATTTATAATCCCAAAATATCTATGATATACGATTTTCAATCGATTTTCAATATTCACTTTCAATTTACCTTACAAGGATAAATTCTAAACATTCATTTCTCATTGGAAAAATATTTTCATACTTATTTAAATAAAAATAAGTACATCCCAAATCTATTTATTTTCAACATTTGAAAATATTCAATATACTTAAATCAAAATTTAGTATATATTTCATTCTTTAAGGAAATCATTCTCTTAACACATTTATTTGGGCTAAAACGAATGTTGCGTAAAACATCATTACGACGACCCAAAAATCACTAGTATAGGGATTCGAAGTTTAAATAGATATATAAATCCCAATACTATACAAAACATTTCCTTTCGGAAACCATTTACTATAACAACAGTGTTATAGTCCACCATTTCCTTCTATTCTCGAAAACGTCTATTTCAACAATAAATGTTGAAATCTATGTATTCGATACTTAATGCATTTTAAAACGTCTTTAAAATCATTACTTCGTTTAAACTTCACTTTCCAAAACTATCCATTTTATTCAATCTATTATTCACTATTCACAATCGTGAATAAAAACGTTTTCCATATTCAATACTTCTACGTATTTATTAGAGAATATCCACTGTCCAAAATCGTGGATATAAAACTCTAACCAATTTCATTTGGAAATATATTCACTGTCCCAATCGTGAATATAATTCCTTTCATATATTCCCATTTCCAACTTATCAAATTCAATTTGATTTCGGATTTATAAACAACGTTTATAAACTCCACTTATATTCTTATAAACTTTTATTTATAAAAACCCTTTTTATATTTCATTTTAAATGCCAAAATCCGATTTATAAGCTAATCTCTTATAAATCTTTTATTTTACAAAACCTATTTATATTTATAACTTCACGATTTATAAATCAATAAATCTCCATTCACTTATAAAATCCATTTATATTTCTTTTTAACACTTATAAAACGGGTTTCACAATTCCTATATTTTTAATCCATAAATATCAATATTTTAAATCTTTTATATAAATCGTTTATAATGATTCAAAATTCCCAATTTAACCATTTTATAAATTAATTAACTATTTATTTCCAAAAATCTCATTTTTGTTATATTTCTCAAAAATCTTAATTTTTATAACATAAAAATTTATAGCGTTTTAATTATTTAAAATGAATCAATTCAAAATTTAATAAAACATATACTTTGAAAAATCACTTTAAAAATTCCTTTTAAAACCAAAATTATTATTTTAAAACTCCAAAAATGGATCCGATGATGCAGCAGCACCAAATAGTCAATCACGACATCCAAATATCATATACCGATATGATAATCAACAAATATCAAAATATCTGTAAATAAATCAATACAGTTGAGGAATCCAGTTGGATCCCTCCAACCTGTTTCCTGCATCACAAACATTAGCACAATACCAATTCCGCTCCAGTACGGAATTATCGCGGTATATGGGATTTATAAATATTATCCGCTTAATAGACGGCGCAATAGGGTCTCATCCGCTAAAAAAAATGCGGGAAATCAACAACTGCAATATATACATATGCCAATATATATATATATATTGATATTATATATAATACCAATTTCACTGTTTATGAAATATTCGCGGTATATGTTTTTAATAAATAACATCCGCTTAATAACGGCGCATAATTTCTATTTTAACAATCAATAGATAACAATCATCATTCAAACATGCATTCAAATATTTTAATTCTAACTATTTAAAATATAAATCGAAACTGGTTCGATTGAGTGAGAAGTTCTCACCTTGATTTCAATTCCATTTTAGCTTTTATTTCGAATAAAATTAAACGCGCGTTTAATTTTACCCGAAATTCTCACTAACCCCAAACGACTCCAATCCAGTTGCATCGCGTAGAGCTCGTCAATACGAAGCCAACGCAAAAAATTCCATCCAAAACGGACCTCGTACGAAAGAGATATCGCAGTTTAAAGTTTGTACAATTATAAATATAATTATTTACATCTAAATTTAATTTTTTAAACCAAAATAACATCATCACCGTCCATTCCACTTTGATGAATCACAGCCGCTCCACGCACCTTCTTCCATCTTACGCATGATTTCTACAGGTTACAAAACGCACGGCCGAACCCAATTATACAAATTAGGGTTTAAATTTGCAACCCTCCACGCCAACTTCCAAGTCGATCAACAAGCACCACGTCGAAGCCCATCACCACCACAACACTCGGCCCAAAAACCAAGGAACTCGGCTGCCTGTAGATCGAGAATGACGAGCTCGAACGCACGACAGTCGCACCCCCCTAGACACCACCACGTCGCTCCATATTTGATCATGACCGTTGAACTTCAAGATCTCGTCGTGCTCTACCACTTTCTAGTTGGAAGTTTTCTCTAATTGTTAGTGGATTGGAAGAAATCGAGGGGGAAAGGAGAGTGATTTTCGGCCTTCCATTGATGGCGGCGGCGGCTGTTTAGGGTTTTAGTTTTTTTTTTTTTTTTTTTTTTTTTGTGAATTATGAGCCTATTTATAGGAAATATCGAACACTATTCATCCGGAAATTCCGAACTCCGATTTACGCGCCGTAACCAGCGTTTCTAGGGTTTACCCCGCGTTCCGGACACAATGGAACAGGGTTCGGAAGCTAATTCGGACATCTGTGCGAGATATGGCAACAAACGTTCAATTTAAATTAAACCGATTTAAACGATTTTCTAGGCGTTTTAATTTGTACCGGACAAACGGTAAATCCAATCGACCTGAAATTTGAAACCTTACAATAATATCACATTACGGATCCGATGAAACTGGTTTCGTCGAAATCCGAGACTTTTTGAAAAATGGCTATTTTAACTCGCCAAATTAATATTAAAAATAATTCGATGCGTTTCGAGCTGCCACGATCAAACGATAACTCCGATTGCTACGAAATTTGAAATCCGATAATAACTAACTATTACGGATCCAATGGAACTGGTCTCGTCCAATTCTGAGACTGTTCAAAAATTGGCTTAATTAAATATTAAAATATTCAATTTTCACAATTTAACTTTTAATTCGATTTTAAAAGTTCTAAAATATCGTTCTAACTTCAATATGATAAAATAAAATTTTACAAATCATTTTCAATCATATTTAATCCAATTTTCAATTATTTCCGTAATTTCACATATTAAATTATCGATTTAATTATCCAATTAAATCCAATTATTCAAATAAAAATTTATTCGACTTATAAATTCACTTATAAATATTTAAAATAAATTAAATATTCAAATTTAAATTATTAGAAATTCTGGGTCGTTACATAAGTGGTGAGATTTCCGATGAGTTCTTCAACTTGGAGTTGTTTTAAATCTTTCGATTCTTGAATGGCCGTCACTTTTGCTTCAAATTTTCGTGGAAGGACTCTAAGGATTTTTCGGACTATCTCCAACTCTGTGTATGATTTTCCAAGAGCTTTTGATTTGTATACGATATTGGAAAGTCGTCCGTACATCTCTTTGACATTTTCTTCCTTCTCCATTTTGAAGTTCTCGTATTCGCTGCTTAGCATTGCAAGGCGAGATTCTTTGACTTGAGATGTTTCGTCGTGAGTAACTTCGAGTGTGTGCCATATTTTCTGTGTAGTTAGACAATGTGAGACACGATTAAATTCAAATTGATCTAATGAACAGATAATAGAATTCATAGCTCTAGCATTAGCATTTTGTAATCTATTTTCTAGTTCTGTACATTCATCTTTTGGTTTCTCTATTTCCTGATTATCTACAGTTATAGTTGGTATTCTATAACCTGTCTCAACAATATTCCAAGCGTCAATGGTTTTCAGAAAAATTTGCATTCTATTTTTCCAGTAAGCATATTCACCATTGAACATTGGTGGTCTAACTATGGATTGACCTTCTGCAAAAGCATTATTAAAAGAAGCCATTTTAAAAATTCAAATTTTTAAAACAAAAACTTATTTTTTCAAAAAAAATCGAATTTTTAAAACAAATGTTGACTTCTATTCCTAGCTCCGATACCACTTGTAGGATCGATTTCACCCTAGAGGGGGGGGTGAATAGGGTGATAGTGTAAATTATAAAAATTAATCGCGGAAGCTTATAAATTAATTTCAATTCAGATCACAGAATAGCAGCACAGATATCGCAGAATATAAATAACAGAAAAAACAGAACAACACAGAATTTACCCAGCTTCGGCTAAACCCTGCCTACGTGCTGCCCCTAAGGTTTCTACTAGAAATTAGATAGTCTCTCGCTTACACACGTAAACTCGCTATACCCGCTATTGACTAATCTAACTCTACGCTCAAAACCTTGCCACAACTCAACCACCGATTTGCGAATTCTCAAGCTACGCCACGTAGCTTGTCCCGTAGTCACACGACTAGAAATAACAACGGTTTAAAGTTTAAAAACAAATTTAAACAGAAATTTAAAAATAAAAACCCTAATTAAAAAACTAAAATAAGCTGTAGCTTCTTTTAACAAACAAGGCCCCTTTTATAAAACACGCCGACCCAATTGTTTTCTTTAACCCAAATCTCTTTTATTTTCTTTGTGATAATGTCGGCTTGTTCTTCCTTCTGAAATTAGGGCTTCGGCTCTTGTTCGTTCCTCTTCCTTCAATAAATTAGGGCTTTTAAAGAATCGAAGATGCCGACATTATATTAATCGATCGAATTTGTAATTTTCGTCCTTTGCCCTGTCGATCGACTGCCTCCTTGTACCTTGCTTCGGCTACTTCGATTGATCGAGTTCGATTACAATTTTTGGTGAGTACTTTATTCCTTTTGCTTTCTGATTGAATGCTTGAACTCGATGGAATAATTTCCGATGATGATTAGGGTTTTTATAGGATTTGATTTCCTATTTTTGCGTTCGTATATGTTGATTTGAATTTGTCTTCGCCCGTTCGATTATGCTTGGATGCTTGGGATTGATTTGTGACTTGTTCAAATTGCTTGAATAACACGGTTTCAAAACTTGGTCATCACGGCATTGATTTGATTTGAAATTGCGATATATTTGGTCAAAACAAAATTTTGATTTCTTTGTGATGGCCATGGCTTTGACTTGACTGCATCTCACGGCTTTGATTTTGTGACTTGAGTCTTTACTGCATTGCTTCTGATCATGTTGCACAATTTCTGTTGTTTCCAGTTGCACTTGGTCATTTTGTATCTGCATTTGTTATTTCTGAAGCTCGAGTTGCACTGTCTAACAGTTACATGGTTCATGTCATGTAGTTTTTCAGTTGCACTTGCTCACTGCTTGATGGTCTTGTGACTCTTGCTATGCCTTTGTGCATTTTTCTGTATTCAGTTGAGTTGATTGTTGCATTTGTTTACTTCTGCACTTGTGTATATTTGGGCTGATCATTTGTATACGTACATTCTTGTATGTATATATGTGTATGGTCACTTGTGTATTGCCTTTCTGAACTGCGCACATTGTTGCATGGTTCTCTGACCTTGTTGCCTCTGTTCATTTGCCGGTTAGCTTGCATCTGCTTGCTGTTGTTTGGATATTGTGGCATGTGGTCTTTGCTGTGTTCCCATTTGGGCTTGTAGTTGATTCTTTGAGTTTTTCTGAATATTGTTGTATTTGGACTTGTTCATTGTAGAATGTCACTGAAATCTTGTGCTTTGTGTTTTGATGCTCGGCCTATTGTGCATTTGTGGTTCCCACTGTATTGCATTTGTATCACTGTATCATGCTTGGCTTTCATGTTCATGTGTATCTTCGTAAACTTGTTGCATTCATGTTCTTCACTTGGTTGTTGACACTGGTCTGGTTCATCTCAAAAATTTCTGTGCCACTTTCCATGTGTTCATGTTGCTGGACTTGTTGTTGGCATGTGCATGTTACCTTGTTCACTGTGTCACTTAGGTGCATATGTTTGCACTGCGCATTACCACTGTAACACATGTTCATCAATGCATGCTGTGTACTTTGATGGAGTTTTGATTTGTCGAAGCTTTGCATTCATCAAGTTGCCTTGTGTTGAATCCAGTTTCAAAACTCGGATTTGACCTTGTGCTCGTGTCGTGATTTAATTTATGTTGCACCTGAGTTGAATCCTGTATTTGGGTTTGACCTGTGCTCACCTGTCCCTGTAGCATTATCAAGTGCATATATCGATGTGCACTGCCTTGTGGCATATACAATGATACACTGTGTATGTCACAAGTTGTTCGTGTATGATGAATTCAAATGTAAATTATGACGAACAACCCAAATAACTGAGGCAAATATTATTTTCAAAATTCATCTTTTATTTTATATTGCAAAAATATTTTATTTTCAATTTTACTGTGTTAGTGAATATTTTTGCAGATTGCTCAGATGCTGGATTCAAACTGGAAGGAAATTGAAGATAAATACAAGTGTGAGTGATATGTAATGAGGTGCTGATGTAAATGTGAAAAAATGTGATGTACTCAAAGTTGTACTTGTAATTATAGTGAGAGCTTGAAATTGTACTATTCAAAATTGTAATAAATATTTATTTGAATAAAATATCTGTTTGAATTCAAATTTTGTGTAATTTATTTTATTCAACAAATATTTATTTAAACTATTAAAATAGAATAGTATATTAACAAATACATTTAAACGAATGTATATATGTTTATTATCATCAAACAAAAATCATATAAGCGCATATTCAACAACAAGCACACCAGGAATTTTTATACTGGTTCGAACTTCCCATTCTACGTTCAGTCCCAGACTCTTTCTGGAATTTCACTAACAACAATCCTCACTTAACCCGGAGGAACGGGTTTACAACAACCCTTGAACAGCCGAACAGGGGACCTGAGCAGCAGAACATGATTTCGCCTCAATAACTGAAGAGCACTTCACTTGCCTGAACGACAGAACCAGACTTCAACTTATACAAAAAGTATATGACACAGTGTGTTCTCAATAACACAAATTTGTCTCTTAATAGTACAATCTTCCTATAATCTTCTCCTTTTGATATATATGTATGTATGTGAAGAATATGGAAGTAAACGAATGATTATGTAGAAATTTGAATGCTCAAAATGTTAGAATCAGTGTAGTATATAAATAGAAAGCTTTTGATCAATTCGGTGTCTTAAATAAATGATTCTAATATGTTTATATAGAGTATAAAGAGTTGTAATCATTTGTACAAAGTTATCATGAAAGAGTATGGATGTATCTCTTAGTAAAAGGTTGTAACTCTTCATGAAAATGAAATGTCCTTTCAAAAATATAGCAGTTGAAGATGTTCAGACGTCTGAAAATAAATTTCAGACTTCTGAAATTTGAAACGTGCAAATCAGAAAAGAAATAGGCAATTTTTGCCTAGATTCAGACGTCTGAAATGGTTAATTCAGACGTATGAATTTGACTTGTAACTAAAAATTACCATAGCTCAAATGGTTAGAGCACTTGCCTTCTGAACTAGTGACCCGGGTTTGAGTCCCGCTCCATGCAATTTTTGAAAACTTGAATTTTCATTTAAAATATGAATGTATATGTGTGTATACCATTTGGAGAAGATTTTAACATTTGTAAACTCTAGACATGACACTCTATGACTAATAATACTTTGTTTGTCACATTTGTCTTGTCTCTGTCGTATATATCTCTTCTTGTATCTCCATATACATTCTTTATTCTTTTGTACCGTGTATCTTCATTTTGAATGTATTTGATTATCTCTTTTTGATGCCTATGTACCTGCAAATTAGCTTAGAGATTCTTTGACATAATTGTATAGTTGTTGTCATTAAAATCCAACAATTGAGGTTCTAACATTCTCAATCCACTTCCAATAAGAAGGGACTAGGATACTCTAAGAAATTAAAATCTCCACCTAAAAAGGAAATTAAGAGAAATATTTCTTATACTAATACTTATCCAAAAAGGAAAAATAATTCTAAAATCATAAAAATATGGGTTCCTAAAACAAACAATAGTTTGATTAGGAATAAATATATAAATATTTTTTTGGAAACTGTTCATAGAAATCAAAATATATTTTTAAGGGGGATACTGAACCTACTTGGGTTTGGTTTCCTAAGACCTAACTTTTAGGACCCTATCAAAAAGTGGGTACCAATGTTATTCTTATTTTTTATAGGACCCACTTATAAAGAGAGGAAAATGGATACTCGACAGTGGTTGCTCAAAACATATGACTAGAGACAAAAATATGCTATCGAACATTACTTACTCAAATGGAGGCTCTGTCACTTTTGGAGATAATTCCAAAGGATATATCATTGGAAAAGGCAACATCGGCAATGTCGGTATATCTGATTTACCTCTTATTTCTAATGTTTTATTAGTCAAAAATTTAAAACACAGTCTTTCAAGTATCAACCAGTTATGTGACAAAGGTTTCAAGATATCTTTTTCTGAAAATAAGTGTAGCATTTTTGATAAAAATCAAAATCTTATATTTGAAGTAAATAGAGACAGAAATATCTATGTTTTGAATATGAAAATCAATCATAATTCAGATATGTGTTTAATAGCTAATGAAAATGATCCTCGGCTGTGGCACAAAAGATTCTGTCATATCAACTTCAAAACTATAAAAAAAAAACTTTCTAAATCTGACGAAGGAATCTTTCTAGGATATTCAGATCGTAGCAAAGCTTATTGTGTATTTAATAAAAGATCAAATACTGTTAAAGAAACGTTACACGTATCTTTCGATGAAAATGTTCTTCAAAAACCAAGTATAAAAGATGATGAAGATTTTCCAGATAACATTACAAATACAGAAACTATAAATCTTGAAAATGATGAAAACATAGTTGACAATAATGATGAATTAAGATCTTCACCAAAAATATGACGAGATCGTCCTGTTCAAAATATTATTAGAGAAATTAATTCAAATGTTCGAACTAGAAGTCAACTACATCAAATGGGCCACGTAACATTCCTTTCTAATATTAAACCAAAGAATCCCAAAGAAGCTTCCACAGATGACTACTGGATAATTGCAATGCAAGAAGAGCTAAATCAGTTTGAACGCAATGAAGTTTGGGAATTAGTTCCTAGACCAAATGATCAAACTATTATTGGAACAAAATGGATCTACAAAAATAAAGCAGATGAACAAGGTAACATCACTAGAAATAAAGCAAGACTAGTTGCTCAAGGATACAATCAAGAAGAAGGGATTGACTACGAAGAAACGTTTGCTCCAATTGCAAGACTAGAAGCAATACAAATCTTATTGGCCTATGCAATTTTTCATAATTTCAAACTTTATCAAATGGATGTTAAAAGTGCTTTTTTGAATGGTTATATAAAAGAAAAAGTATATGTTGAACAACCTTCCTTATTTATTCACGAGAAATTTCCTAATCATGTTTATAAACTTAAGAAAGCTCTTTACGGTTTAAAACAACCACCACGTGCTTGGTATGATCGATTAAAGACTTATCTAATTTCTTCGGGATTTCTAATTGGGAAAGTTGATCAAACACTTTTTATTAAACATTCGAAAAAGGATATTTTAATAGTTCAAATTTATGTTGATGATATCATTTTTGGTTCTACTAATGAAAAATTATGTCAGGACTTCTCCGAAATAATGACCAAAGAATTTGAAATGTCTCATATGGGAGAATTAACATATTTTCTTGGTCTACAAATTAAACAACTTCAAAATGGTATTTTTATTAATCAAGAAAAATATTGTAATAATTTAATCAAACGATTCGGAATGGAAAATATTTCTGCCAAACCAACTCCAATGAGTACAACAACACATCTTAAAAAAGATGACAATGACAAAAGTGTTGACGAAAAACTATACCGAAGTATGATTGGATCATTACTATATTTAACTGCAAGTCGTCCTGACATAATGATGAGTGTTTGTCTATGTGCTAGATTTCAAGCCAATCCAAAAAAATCACATTTAAAAGCAGTAAAACGGATATTACGTTTACATGTACAAAGGATTTTGGTCTGTTCTATCCTAAAGAATGTCCATTCGAATTAGTTTCATATAGTGATGCTGACTTTGGTGGTTCTCGAACAAATCGAAAAAGTACTAGTGGTACGTGCCATTTTATTGGAAAATCACTAGTATCTTGGTTTAGTAAGAAACAAAACAGTGTTTCTCTTTCAACATGTGAAGCAGAATATATTTCTGCTGCTTTGGCGTGCACTCAAGTAATTTATATGCAACAAACACTCAAAGATTTCAATATACATTTATCAAACTCAACTATATTCTGTAACAACTCAAGTTCCATCAATTGATCTAAAAATCCTATCAATCAATCATTCACGAACATAACATATTGACATACGTCATCATTTTCTTCGTGACAATGTTGAGAAAGGATCTGGATTTTGTTTCTTCTGAAAATCAGTTGGCTGATATTTTTACAAAATCTCTTTTAGAAAATATTTTTATCAAACTAAGACGAGAGCTTGGTATTGTCTCTCTTAAAAGCAACATTCTTGTTTCTAACATATTTGTACTTAATTTAAACTTTGTTTTCCACCTTTTTAACAAACGTACGGACATTATTAACTTACTTCTTTCATCCTCACATTTCTTAACAATAAACTCTATATATAACCTATTCTCTTCTACTTATACAATCAACCTTATCTCTTTTCTTCCAAATATTTTTTGTATTCTCATTATCAAACAAAAAGGTTATTGCAATGGATTTCAAAATGTTTTATCTTCTTGCCTCAATGGTTTACAACACCAACTCTAACTCGGACAATACTCCTTCTATATAAAAAATAATATTAATATGTTTAAAGCTCCCCCTAAGTATAATATCTCCCTCTATTAATATGCATATGAATATCTCCCCCTTTGTCATTATCAAAAAGAATGAGGGAATATATAAAATTATATAAAATATCTTGTATATAACGAGATAAACTCATTATTAATTATGAAGGAAAAATAAAATAAATTTTACCATATGTACCGAAGTCCATATTTTATTGTAAGCACGTAATTCTATTAAACGTATGGAACATTCTTTAAAATTCCAAAATCTATCCTTTTCCTTTTGTTTCTCTGAGTACCTACAAAAAATAATAATAATTTTCGATACCCACTTACTATGTTAGGGTCCGGGGGGTTAGGTCTTTGGAAACCATACCCATTTGGGTGTGGTTGAACCTTTATAAATATAATTTTCGTTACAAATTACATTCTTATAATAGTTGCTAATATAAAGTTGTTTATCATGATCAATCATATTAGCTTGAATCCATGTCTTAATACTATTAGTCATTAGCTTAGTACTTGAAGAATAATTTCTATCATTTCTAAACAAAGTACTATTATGACTATAACTGGTTTTAAAATTATCTTGATTACTAGTACTAGCACTAAAGTTAGTATACATAAATGCATATCTAGTACTATTTTTACTTTTAGCTTGTTTATAGCCTAAACCGCTTTTATCATTGTGGCTTTTGAATTCTTAACATAACCTAATCCCTTCTTATTTGAAGCAGATTGATAATTTTCAATAATCCTGGATAAATTTTCTCTCCCTTTATTAAAATTGGAAATATTTAGTAATGTCATCAAGCTTAGTTTTGAGACTTTTGTTATCTGTAACAACTCGCATAGTTATCGATTTTATATTTAAATATTTTATCGATACTCGAAATTTTGTCCAAAAAGCTACTTTTTGCATACGGTCGAATTAGAACCCGGGATCACTTCCATTGAGTTCAAAACGACATTTCCGATCTTTTTGAGTATAAAATTTGATATGTTTGGAGTTAGTGGAATTTTGCCACTTTTCACTTAGGGCTTTGGTTTGGGTTTCAGCCCATGAACCTAACATATGAACCCAACTCCACTCCAACTCTTCATTTCTTCATTTCTAATTCCTAATACTCAAGCTTTTGTATCAATGGTGGAAGGAATGAGAAATTAAAACTCCAAACCCTAGTTTTCTTTTGCAAATCAAGCTCTAGCTCCAACTAATAGAAGAAATTTTGGTAAGCCTTCTCTTCATCTTCTACAACTCTTTCTCCATTCAATTACAGAAATTCCTAAACCTAACTTTAGGAAATGTTTCTCCTTTAAGCTTAGATTCGAGCTTGTTGGGTTGGAATTGAAGAGTGATTGTTCTTGCCATTGCTCTATAGCTTCTTATTCTTTGATTTTGTGAAAAGATGAGATTTTTATCTCACATCTTAGTCTATAACTATCTTCGATTGTTAGGTATGAATTCCTAACACTTATTCTTGTGCATTTGCTTTTGGTTTGGATTGAATTGATGAATATACCAATTTTTGGCATTTTGAGTTCAAATCTTTAAAAATCATAACTTTGATGTTTTGATCATGTTTTGGTGATGAATCGATGAGCTTATGGGACCGGGTAACCGATAGGCGTAAACCCCTAGCGTCCGTGCTTGTCCGTTTGCAAATTGAAGGAGTTTACACCTCATTTGAAATGGGTTTCAATTTGCAGAACATCAGGTTCGGCCGACCGAGCTCTGTAGCCGGTCGACCGACCTGCTACCAAAGTGCATAAGCACTTTTCTGTCTCTGGTCCGGTCGACCAGCTACAGAGCTAAGTCGATCGACCTGCTTCCCGAGAAATTTTCCAGAACAGGGTCCGGTCGACCGAGCTCTGTAGCCGGCCGACCAACCTGTAGCTATTTTGCCAATTTCGCCTATTTTGCGTGGTTTCCAAGTTTAATCGATTCGTGTTCTTTCCCAATTTGTTGTTATCATTTGTTATTGATTTTGATGACTTCTTTTCTTCGGGAATTTTAGAAATATCCATTTTGATGGATTCGGTATCGATTTCTATGGATTTTTATTCACGTCTTCGAATGTGAATTTTAGGGATTGATTGTTTTACAATCATTTTTGTGATTTGTCACTTTAAAAATATAATGGTTTCTATACTAGTGGTAAATATCAAAACTCTTTCATCAAAACGATTTCAACACTATTTTAATACAAAGCTCATTTATTAAAACCGTTTTCCAATCTATTAGTATATACAAACCTTTTCCTCACTCGTATGAGAAATCTAATTAAACGGCTTAGTAAAACGAGTGGTATGAAACGCTTGCGTTTACTTCGTCGGTTAATTCTTGCACTTATTCGATTGAATCTCTTTTGACAATTTTCTAGTGGATATCCACAATTTGTTCGTAAATATTTAAGTTAAGCTAGTGGTTATGGGACATGAAGCTAAGCTCATATATTTACTAGCTTAGAGTAATTGACACTTTCTTGATGATCATTGAGGATCATTTTTGTGATTTAGACTAGCGTCATGCTATGTCTCTTTGTCCACGTAGGGGACAATACCTATGTTTTATTGAGTTTCGTCTCATTTTTATTATAGGCTAGCGATCTATTTATTTCTTGGGGTTTCGACCCAATTTTTGTGGGCTAGCGACCCACGTTTTTATAGAGTTCGGATCTTCGGGCGTACCGTTGTACTACGTCGTTGTTTCGAATTTTACGAGTTTCGGGTTCTTCGGGCGTACCGTTGTACTACGTCGTTGTTCCGAACTATTTGAGTTTCTGGTTCCTCGGGCGTACCGTTGTACTACGTCGTTGCACCGGCTCTATGGTTAGCGACCATGGGATAGCGTCCCGTTTTGTGATACACGTGTCGCTGAGTTTTATACTCTCGTTTTTTGATTGGCCTCCCCCTTTTTGTGATTGATCGTTTTTACGATCATTTTTGTGATTTCTGAATTTCTATTGATGATTTCTAGAATTTGAATTTCACCAATTTTATGATTGGCATTTATATGTTGTCAATATTTGTGGCTTGGTGAATGAAATAAGGAGTATGACATTCCTTTTTGATCTTTGAGAATATTTTTGTGATATTGATTAATCTCTTGTTGATTTTCAATTACTTATTTATCACAGCTTGGCATTGTGATTATTATACGTTTAGTCATACCTCTTATTGTATATCATTTCATCTGATATTTATAGCTAGGCTGATCCGTTTATTATTTTCTTATTAAATAATAATCGGGTCAGACCGAGATGTTACAGGTGCTTCTGCTTGACTTCACTTCTAGGATCATCATCCCGACTTTTGGCTAACTACTTAGATTAGTAGTTTTTGGTTGTGTACATTTGAGATATAGACTCATAGTTGTGTACATATTCTTTTGTATAGCACTTGTAACCATTATTTTATGATATTATGGTTCTTGCTTGACCACTACTCTTATGTACACTTTCATGTGTTATATTCATATCTTTTTCCGCCTTTGTGATATGAATTATCTGTGACTGATTTGTGTTATGTTTATTTCTATATTTGTTTCCGAAGACATCCTAGCTACTGTGTAGTAGCTTTGAGTTTGTGTCGATATGTCGGATTTCCTCTTGAAAAATGCAAGTTATATTTTATCTGGCATATCGGTACTCGCACAAAGCAATTATACAGATGGTCGCTCCTCAACTGCCTTATTCTCCATTCTAGTTAATGGCATTACACCGTAGTGTCCTTGGCTAGCGTGGGTATAGAGGTGGGCAATCACAGCTTGGTATCAGAGCCAAACTTCGGAACAATGTAGAATAATCTAGCAAGGATCATCGTCCTAAGTCCATCTTAGGAATTATGCTTTAGGATTTAATTCGAGTCTTCGTACCGATTCATCCTATTTTCTCTATGATTCCTTGTTTTATCTATCAAGATTGCTTGATATTCGTTTGTGAATAACCTTTTTCTTCTTCCTTCTTCTTTCTTAAGGAAGAGAAATGGTTAGACCTGGCCGTTCCAGCGCCGGTCAATCAAGTGCTACCCTCCAAGATGGAGTTTTTATGTCTGCCCAGCAGCTTCTTGATCTAGTAAAGAATGCTCAAGCAGCCGGTTCTAATTCGGAACCAACTCATCCTAAGTCTGGATTTGCACGCTTGTGCAACGATTATACCAACTTGGGTGGGAAATCATTCAAAGGTTCTAAAACTATTATTGAAGTCCAGGCTTGGTTGAGATCATGCGATCGAATCTTTTCTCGCATGAATCTTATTGATCTTCACCGAGTTCAGGTGGCCTCTAGTATACTCCAAGATAGAGCATTAGACTGGTATGAGCTTCTAATTTCTGAAATTATTGAAGCGGATCTCACTTGGGAGAAATTCCAAGAGCGCTTCGAGTTAAAATTCATACTAGAAGCTGAGAGGGTGACTTTGGCTCGCCGCTTTATTGACCTTGTTCAAGGTGAATCTTCTGTGACAGACTATGTCGCGTCTTCCGAATCTCTTTCCAAATACGAGGTTGAATACATTAATACCCCATTGAAAAAAAATCAGATATTTGTTTATGGCTTGAACAAAAATCTCAAGAAGCCATTACTTCTAAAGCTAGAAGTTTCTTTTGATCAACTTGTTGATATCGCTCTTCGACTTGAAGAGACAGATAAAGAAAGTGATGCTGATGATGTGGGTGCCAAACCAAAATTTAACCACAACAAGAAAAGGCCTATTAAGTTCAAGGGGTCTTATCCCAACACAAAAGGGAAGCAAGCAATTCCGGTAGCAAAAGCTTCTGCCCCAAGTTGTGGGCAATGCTACAATTGTGGTTCTAAGGACCATTATACGAACAAGTGTCCGAAACCTCTCTTTTGTCGCTATTACAAAAGTTCGGACCATTATTTATCTTCTTGTCCCAAACTTCAAGGTAGGAAGGAGGGAAATCTAAATGTTGCTAAAGCCCCTGGCAACACATCTCGTGGAAAAGGTATTTCTCATTCTATCCTTGATGGCATTATTATGTTTCGTGATCAACCCATTCGAGTTCTTGTTGATACGGGTGCATCTCGCTCTTTTATTTCAAAAGAACTTGTTGATACTTTTTCTTTGGATGTTTTGTGTTTAATGACTTCTTTGAGAATTGCGAATCCGGTTGGTGGATCCGCAACAATCAGTTTATTGTGTAAAAACGTCGAGATTATTTTGTGTGATCTTTCTTTCCATGCCGACTTGCATGTTATGCGCTACTTAGGCTTTGGAATGATTTTGGGAATGGATTGGCTTAACCGTTATGAAGGTCTTATCCAATGTCCTGAGCGGACTATTCATCTTCGACATCCTCAATCTGTTAAGCAGATTTATATTAAACTTAAAGATTCGGATTCCTGTTTGGTTGCATATTTATACTCCTTAAACCCTCATGATGACGATAATGATAATGAGGAAGATATTATTTCTCTTATTCATGTTGTTCGTGAATTTTCCGACATATTTGAGCCCGTTTTAGGATTACCACCTAAGCGAGCAATTGAGTTCAGAATTAATCTCATCCCTGGAGCTCAACCTATTACTCGTCATCCTTAACGGTTGTCTAATAAAGAAAATGAGGAGATGCGCAATCAATTATCTGAATTGGAGATGAAGCAATTTATTCGCTGTAGTTCCTCTCCTTGGGGAGCTTCGGCTATTTTTGTGAAGAAATCCGATGGTACACTTAGGCTTTGCGTTGACTACCGCAAGCTTAATGATCTTACTATCAAGAATAAATATCCTTTACCTCAGATTGATGATCTATTCGATCAACTTAGTGGTGCTAGAGTCTTTTCACAATTAGACTTAGCTACTGGTTTCCATCAGCTTCGTATTGCAGAGGATAGCATTCCTTTGACATCATTCCGTACTCGGTATGGATCTTATGAATGGTTCGTTATGCCATTTGGTTTAACGAATGCTCCGCTTATTTCGTTGACCTTATGAATCGAGTTTTCAAAGATTTTCTCAATCGATTTGTTCTCATCTTTATTGATGATATTCTTGTGTATTCAAAAACCGAGGAGGAGCATGAAAAACATCTTCGGATTGTGTTGGAAACTCTGAGGAGAAATCAATTGAGTGCAAAATTTTCTAAATGCCATTTTTGGAAAACTAGTGTGAAGTTTCTCGGTCATATTATTTCCGAATCCGGAATTTCCGTGGATCCTTCAAAGATTGAAGCGATTCAAGATTGGAAGAGATCGGAGAGTGCGATGGAGATCTGTAGTTTTCTTGGATTGGCGGGTTATTACCGCCGTTTCATAAAGGAATTTTCTAAAATTTCCGTGCCTCTTACTAGTTCGACAAAGAAAGGTGTTAAATACATTTGGTCGGACAAATGTGAAGCTTCTTTTCAGAAATTAAAAGAACTCCTTTCTGATGCTCCTATTCTTGTTATTCCCGAGGGGAATCAAGATTTCATTGTTTATACCGATGCTAGTCGCGTTGGATTGGGTGTCGTTCTTATGCAAAAAGAACGTGTTATTGCTTATGCTTCTAGGCAATTGAAGCCTGCTGAGACTAGATATGCCACTCATGATTTAGATCTCGCGACTATTGTTTTCTCCCTTCGTATTTGGCGTCATTATCTTTTGGGAGAAAAATTTATTCTTTACACCGATCAGAAATCTTTGAAGTATCTATTTTCTCAATAGGAACTTAATTTGCGTCAACAACATTGGCTCGAATTCCTTGCATCTTATGATCTTGATATTCTTTATACTCCTGGAAAGGAAAATCGTGTTGCCGATGCACTTAGTCGCAAGCAACAAGCGGTTGTTTCTATGATGATATCCGAATGGAATGATCTCGGAATTTTATCCACTTGTGAGATTCGAGATCGTATTTCCGATTTATGTTCATCTCTTGTTTTATGTAGCCTTGAGGCTCATCCTTCTCTTTTTGACCGCATTCTTGAAGCTCAAAAGCTAGATCTCGAATTGGCCCTTCTTGGCCAAAATATTAAGAATAAAATTGATATTGAAGGTTTGAAAGATTTTGATATCGATTCTCGTGGCAGTATTCGAAAATTTGGTAGACTTATCGTGCCAAATAATAGTGATCTTCGTAAAGATATTTTAGAAGATTCACATCGTTCTAAATTTACCATTCATCCCGGTAGTAGTAAAATGTACGCGGATATGATGCGACTTTATTATTGGGAGGGAATGAAATCTGATATTGCTAACTTTGTTAAGTGTTGCATGACTTGCCAACTCATTAAGGCCGAACATTGAAGGCCCGGTGGGTTATTGCAGCCTTTAGAAATTCCAATTTGGAAGTGGGATCAAATTTTCATGGATTTTATTAATGGCCTCCCCCGTTCTCGTTCGGGTCATGATAGCTTATGGGTTATAGTTGATAGACTCACTAAATCCGCCCATTTTATTCCCGTTTGGTCCAATCGGACCGTACCTCTTTTGGCCAAACTCTTTATTAAAGAAATTGTTAAATTGCATGGAGTTCCTACTTCTATTATTAGTGATCGTGATCCATTGTTTACTAGTGGATTTTGGAAGAGTCTTCAAAAAGCTTTAGGAACGAAGCTTAATTTTAGCACCGCTTATCATCCTCAGTCCAATGGGCAAACTGAGCGTGTGAATCAAACTCTTGAAGATCTTCTTCGTGCATGTGTTTTTGATTTTGGTGGAAGTTGGGAAGATCACATTTCTCTTGTCGAGTTTTCCTATAATAATAGCTTCCAATCTAGTATTGGTATGGATCCTTTTGAGGCACTCTATGGAAGGCCATGCCGATCTCCTTCTTGTTGGCTTAAGGCCGATGAGAAGCTGGTTTTAGGTCCAGATTTTATTCGTGATTCCACAGAAAAGATTGATCTTATTCGTCATAGGTTGAAAGAAGCCCAGAATAGACAAAAATCCTATGCCGATCACCGGAGAAGGAAATTAGAATTTTCTATGGGAGATCTTGTGTTTATCCGTGTTTCACCTATGAAGGGCGTTGTACGTTTCAGTCAATCGGGAAAGTTAGCACCTTGATATATTAGTCCATTTTCCATCACCGAACGTATTGGTTCCGTGGCTTATCGCCTTTTATTACCGGCTCAGTTTTCTGCTATTCATGATGTGTTTCACGTTTCTCAATTGCAGAAATGCCTTCGAGATTCCGATTCTATTCTTGAGCCCGGTGTCGTGGAAGAAATTGAAGTTTCGCCTAATTTAACTTATGAGCAACATCCTATTCGTATTATTGCTTCGGAAGTCAAACGACTTCGAAATAAAGATGTTCCGCTTGTGAAGGTTCAATGGTCCTCAAATCCTAAGATTGCTCTTGGGAATCTAGAGAATTCATCGAGCAAACACATCCGGACTTACTTTCTCGTGCTCTTTGAGGTGAACTTTTTATTTCAAATTTTCTTTTGTGTTGAATATGCTTTTATGGTTGTTACTTTATATTTTCTTCTTAAATATTGCGTGGACGCAATTTCTTTAAGGAGGGGAGTCTGTAACAAACCGCATATTTATCGATTTTATATTTAAATATTTTATTTAAATATTTTATCGATACTCGAAATTTTGTCCGAAAAGCTACTTTTTGCATATGGTCATATTAGGACTCGGGATCACTTCCATTGAGTTCAAAACGCCGTTTGTGATCTTTTTGAGTATAAACTTTGATATGTTTGGAGTTAGTGGAATTTTTTCACTTTTCACTTAGGGCTTTGGTTTGAGTTTCAGCCCATTAACCTAACATATGAACCCAAATCCACTCCAACTCTTCATTTCTTCATTTCTAATTCCTAATACTCAAGCTTTTATATCAATGGTGGGAGGAATGAGAAATTAAAACTCCAAACCCTAGTTTTCTTTTGCAAATCAAGCTCTAGCTCCAAACTAATAGAAGAAACTTTGGTAAGCCTTCTCTTCAGCTTCTCCAACTCTTTATCCATTCAATTACAGAAATTCCTAAACCTAACATTAGGAAATGTTTCTCCTTTAAGCTTAGATTCGAGCTTGTTGGGTTGGAATTGAAGAGTGATTGTTCTTGTCATTGCTCTATAGCTTCTTCTTCTTGATTTTGTGAAAAGGTGAGATTTTTATCTCACATCTTAGTCTATAACTATCTTCGATTGTTAGGTATGAATTCCTAACATTTATTCTTGTGCATTTGCTTTTGGTTTGGATTGAATTGGTGAATATTTCAATTTTTGGCATTTTGAGTTCAAATCTTTAAAAATCATAACTTTGATGTTTTGATCATGTTTTGGTGATGAATCGATGAGCTTATGGGACCGGGTAGCCGATAGGCGTAAACCCCTGGCGTCCGTGCTTGTCCGTTTGCAAATTGAAGGAGTTTGCACCTCATTTGAAATGGGTTTCAATTTGCAGAACATCAGGTTCGGCCGACCAAGCTCTGTAGCCGGCCGACCGACCTGCTACCAAAGTGCATAAGCACTTTTCTGTCTCTGGTCCGGTCGACCAGCTGTAGAGATATGTCGACCGACCTGCTTCCCGAGAAATTTTCCAGAACAGGGTCCGGTCGACCGAGCTCTGTAGCCGGCCGACCGACCTGTAGCTATTTTGCCTATTTCGCCTATTTTGTGTGGTTTCCAAGTTTAATCGATTCGTGTTTTTTCCCTATTTGTTGTTGTCATTTGTTATTGATTTTGATGACTTCTTTTCTTCGGGAATTTTAGAAATATCCATTTTGATGGATTGGGTATCGATTTCTATGGATTTTTATTCACGTCTTCGAATGTGAATTTCAGTGATTGATTGTTTTACAATCATTTTTGTGATTTGTCACTTTAAAAATATAAAGATTTCTATACTAGTTGTAAATATCAAAACTCTTTCATCAAAACGATTTCAACACTATTTTAGT
The DNA here is from genome assembly GCA_030765085.1 of Allium cepa. NCBI lineage: Eukaryota > Viridiplantae > Streptophyta > Magnoliopsida > Asparagales > Amaryllidaceae > Allium > Allium cepa. The sequence continues at coordinate 565,279,573 of CM060938.1, forward strand.
ACAAAGCTCATTTATTAAAACCGTTTTCCAATCTATTAGTATATACAAACCTTTTCCTCACTCGTATGAGAAATCTAATTAAACGGCTTAGTAAAACGAGTGGTATGAAACGCTTGCGTTTACTTCGTCGGTTAATTCTTGGACTTATTCGATTGAATCTCTTTTGACAATTTTCTAGTGGAGATCCACAATTTGTTCGTAAATATTTAAGTTAAGCTAGTGGTTATGGGACATGAAGCTAAGCTCATATATTTACTAGCTTAGAGTAATTGACACTTTCTTGATGATCATTGAGGATCATTTTTGTGATTTAGACTAGCGCCATGCTATGTCTCTTCGTCCACGTAGGGGACAATACCTATGTTTTATTGAGTTTCGTCTCATTTTTATTATAAGCTAGCGACCTATTTATTTCTTGGGGTTTCGACCCAATAATTGTGGGCTAGCGACCACGTTTTTATGGAGTTCGGATCTTCGAGCGTACCGTTGCACTACGTCGTTGTTTCGAATTTTACGAGTTTTGGGTTCTTCGGGCATACCGTTGTACTACGTCGTTTTTCCGAACTATTCGAGTTTCTAGTTCCTCGGGCGTACCGTTGTACTACGTCGTTGCACCAGCTCTATGGTTAGCGACCATGGGATAGCGTCCCGTTTTGTTATACACGTGTCGGTGAGTTTTATACTCTCGTTTTGTGATAGGCCTCCCCCTTTTTGTGATTGATCGTTTTTACAGTCCATTTTGTGATTTCTGGATTTCTATTGATGATTTCTAGAATTTGAATTTCACCAATTTTATGATTGGCATTTATATGTTGTCAATATTTGTGGCTTGGTGAATGAAATAAGGAGTATGACATTCCTTTTTGATCTTTGAGAAGATTTTTGTGATATTGATTAATCTCTTGTTGATTTTCAATTACTTATTTATCACAGCTTGGCATTGTGATTATTATACGTTTAGTCATACCTCTTATTCTATATCATTTTATCTGATATTTATAGCTAGACTGATCTGTTTATTATTTTCTTATTAAATAATATTCGGGTCAGACCGAGATGTTACAGGTGCTTCTGCTTGACTTCACTTCTAGGATCATCATGCTGACTTTTGGCTAACTATTTAGATTAGTAGTTTTTGGTTGTGTACATTTGAGATATAGACTCATAGTTGTGTACATATTCTTTTGTATAGCACTTGTAACCATTCTTTTGTGATATTGTGGTTCTTGCTTGACCACTACTCTGATGTACACTTTCATGTGTTATATTCATATCTTTTTCTGCCTTTGTGATATGAATTATCTGTGACTGATTTGTGTTATGTTTATTTCTATATTTGTTTCCGAAGACACCCTAGCCACTGTGTAGTAGCTTTGAGTTTGTGTCGGTACGTCGGATTTCCTCTTGAAAAATGCAAGTTATATTTTAACTGGCATATCGGTACTCGCACAAAGCAATTATACAGATGGTCGCTCCTCAACAGCCTTATTCTCCATTCTAGTTGACGACATTACATTGTAGTGTCCTTGGCTAGCGTGGGTATAGAGGTGGGGTGTCACATTATCTAACTCAACAATTTTAATTTTTGTTTTTAACTCATGATTTTCAGAAGCTAGAGCATTATTCTTTTCTTTTTGAGCTTCTATTTCTTGACTTAATAGAGCTAGTTAAGAATTGTCTGAATCTTGAATTTTCTCAAGTTCTTCTTCTAATATTATCTTCTCGTCTTTAAGCATATCTCTTTCGAATTCTGCTTTCTTCTAATTTTCCAGAGCTTCCTTATATTTTCTTTTGAGACTTTTTAAAGTGTATAGAAGTTCTGAATTTATTTCTATCATATCATCAAAAGTTATATCACTAACCTCATTATCTTTTGCCATGAAGCATTTGTTTGTTTGCTCCTTTGATATTTCTTTATTGCTCTTCCTCTTCTTATTACCTTGACTAGATCTCTTTGTAGTCATTTATTCTAGGATGTTGTTACGATCTATAGCAAACCAGGCTCTGATACCAAATGAAAGTGCTGGGTGCGGATCGTGCTATATGGAATTATAATATACTAGTGCGGAAATAAAACAAAGTTACTGTAGTAGAGTAAATAAGAAAAAATAAAACAAGCACACCAGGAATTTTTATACTGGTTCGAACTTCCTGTTCTACGTCCAGTCCCAGACTCCTTCTGGAATTTCACTAACAACAATCCACACTTAACCCGTAGGAACGGGTTTACAACAACCCTTGTACAGCTAAACAAGGGACCTGAGCAGCAGAACAGGATTTCGCCTCAACAACCGAAGAGGACTTCACTTGCCTAAATGACAGAACAGGACTTCAAATTAAACAGAAAGTATATGATATAGCGTGTTCTCAATAACATGAATTTGTCTCTTGATAGTACAATCTTCCTATAATCTTCTCCTTTTGATATATATGTGTGTATGTGAAGAAAATGGAAGTAAATGAATGATAATGTAGAAATTTGAATGCTCAAAATGTTAGAATCAGTGTAGTATATAAATAGAAAGCTTTTGATCAATTCGGTGTCTTAAACAAATGATTCTAATATGTTTATATAGAGTATAAAGAGTTGCAATCATTCGTGAAAAGTTATCATGAAAGAGTATGGATGTATCTCTTAGTAAAAGGTTGTAACTCTTCATGAAAATGAAATGTCTTTTCAAAAATATAGCAGTTAAAGATGTTCAGATGTCTGAAAATAAATTTTAGACTTCTGAAATTTGAAACGTGCAAATCAGAGTAGAAATAGGCTATTTTTGCCTAGATTCAGCCGTCTGAAATGGTCGATTCTGACTTCTGAATTTGACATGTAATTAAAAATTACCATAGCTCAAATGGTTAGAGCACTTGCCTTCTGAACTAGTGACCCGGGTTCGAGTCCCGCTCCATATAATTTTTGAAAACTAGATTTTTCATTTAAAATATGAATGTATATGTGTGTATACCATTTGGAGAAGATTTTAACATTTGGAAACTCTAGACATGACACTCTATGACTAATAATACTTTGTTTGTCACCTTTGTCTTGTCTCTATCGTATATATCTCTTCTTGTATCTCCATATACATTCTTTTATTCTTTTATGCTGTGTATCTTCATTTTGAATGTATTTGATTATCTCTTTTTGATGCCCATGTACCTGCAAATTAGCTTAGAGATTTTTTGACATAATTGTATAGTTGTTGTCATTAAAATCCAACAATTGAGGTTCTAACACTCTAGTTTGATTCTATACTACTCTCTCTCTCTCTCAAAGATCTCAGTGCTATTCAGAGTTATAGGATCATTTGTAATCAAAGATTGGAAGATCAAAGTGTATCGAGTCTCTCTATCAAAGTATGATTGGAAACGGTGTGATTGTGGTCTATAAATCAATTAGGTGTGATTGTAGCCCATAAAACAATTGGGTAATGTTGTAGCCTGGTTAAATCAAGAGAGTTTGCCCTGGACTCGAAGATATGAAGGTGTATCTCGTGACTTTGAAATTGAGATTGTAATATCGACACTATATTTAAAAAAAAATCTACATAAGAAATTGTGTGAGACAGGATGTAGGGTAACTCTGAGCCAGTATAAAATTCTGGCATGTTCTTTCCTTTACTGCTTTTATTTACTCTTTGCATCAGTGACTGATTTTGTGATTGTTTGTGTGTTTGTGAATTGCATCTGTTTGGATATAATTTGAAAAGATTTCAAAAGGATACATAAAATTAATTAAACACTATTTACCCTCCCTCCCTCTATTGTTAAACTAGCCTTAAGATCCGTAATTCGTATTTCCGACAAGTGTTGGATATTTGAATAAGAAATTCATATTATTATTTTTGCAAATTAGTATTTGAAATTAATTTTGTTATAATGAGTTGTTTTAAACTAAACAATCTACATTAGAAGGTATTTTATTAAGTTGAGAAAAGAGACCGTAATAGACATTTGTTAATAAATTTTTAGGTATTGTTATAATAATTTTAATTTATTTGGAAAAAAAAATTGAATTCAAATTATGTTTTAATTGTAACAAAATGAAATTTTAGGGAAATTAATTAATTTGTTAAGAGTGGATTGTTTAAGTGAATTACTTCGCAATTTTGAAAAGTGATTTTTATTTTTTATAAATGTTTGGTATTTAAAAATGAAATTTAGATAATATGATTAAGTTTAATATAATTAGTTTGTTATAGATTCCTCCTTATGAGAAATTGCGAGGACACAATTTTATTAAGGGGAAAAGTCTATGACAACTCGAATTTTAAATAGTAATTAATTAAAGTTAATAACAAGTAATTTAATGGTTAAGATTGAATTAGGGAATTTATTTGATATCTTATTTTAGAAATTATTTAATAAAACGATTTAAATTCTGAAAATATGATATATAAAATATGTTAGAAATGTGGGAAATTTTATAAGAAGTGATGCAGCTAGAATAAAGTATTAGTTGAAAGAGAAATTTATATTTATTTGAATTAAATAGAATAAAATTTTAAAAGTAAAAGAAAATAAAGTTTATACATTTGCTTATTTTATATTTTGAGCCCAAACCCATGTTTCAGCCCAAATTCATTTTTCCATAATTTTGCCTCTCTCGATTTTTCTTCTTCTCTAGCTTTTATTTTATGTATACTTCACCGCTTTATTTTGACGTTCTAAAAGAAAACTCACCAGACCCTCCTTAATTTGATAATTAAAAATAAATCAAATAAATTTCAATAAATCTCCAAACTTGAATATGTGATCCTTATATTATCGTATATCTATGTGAGAAGTGAAGTGTGTTGTTGTGTGCGCGCGACGTGCAAGTGTGCTTAGGAACGAAGAAGGAGAAGAACAGGAACACTTCGTGCATATGTGAGTTTTGTACTCACATATCTGTCTATTTCAAGTTAATTCGCATTTATATTTTGTGTTTGAACTGTCATCTTTGTTGTGAATGATATTTGTATCAAATCAAAGTGCATAAGGTTGGAATTGGATTGAAATTGAGCAAAGGTTGATTGATAAAACCTGAGAAAGCGTCAAGCATGGGTCGACCCTTAGGGTTCACCGTTGGACCTTTGGCTCTATATATGTGTCTGTTAAAATTTAAAATAAAAAAATAAATATAATAAATTAAATACAACAAGAATACAATTAAATAAAGCAATGAGAATGGATTTGAAAAAGTTTATGTAAGAGTTTATAAATACAATATTTATTAGTCTAACCAAGTTAATTAATAAAAGTATAAATTAGATATTTGTTCTTAATATTCTTCAGAATTGTATAAATATTCTAATAAATAAGAAATATTATCAAATTGATATTGTAAGTGTTTTTGAAATAAATTAAGTTGTTAATAAATTTAACTGGAATTCAATTATTTTAATTATTGATGTTTTTATCTATTTTATACTTCTGTAGATATTCAGTTAAATTCTAAAAGCTGATTATTATTCAGCGTGAGTTTCTCTCTGGGTTATTAAATGTTGGTTATGTGGGTAACTTAGATGTATATGAAGTAATGTTCTATTCTAAATTTGGAAATAAAATTTTCTATCATTTAAAAGTTATTAATTTGTTTAAAGAAATATATTTTTGTTTGGGTTGGTTCATTTAAAAGATATATATATATATATAACTTGGAAATAAGTAATTGTAATTAATTAAAGGTTTCCAAAGTATAGATATGAAATTCTAATAATATGTATATATAATTCAAGTTTTGGAAAAGACTTTTATTTGAGTATGAATATACTAAATTAATTTAGATGATTCCAAGTTATTTAAAAATAACGTTTGGTTATAGAAAATTATGAAATAATTATTATATGAAATGCTTAGATTGCAAACTACTTTTGGGGGTTTCAATAGTAGTATATGTGCTTTCTGAGTATATTCATTAGTATTAAATTAGTATTTAAAAGCATAAAAGGTGGAGAAATTAATAAATTATTGAAAACTAAATTTTATAGTTGGTTTCAGTAAGGTAGTTAAAGATTATAAATCATGGGAAATTATGAAAAATTCTCTGATTAGTATTTTGGGTATTTCGTAATATAGTTCTAAGATAGAAAATTTACTTATGAATTACTAGTATGGGTCCGTACTTTGCACACGGACTATTTGTATTATTGCATGTGCTGATATTTTGTTTGAATGCAAACATGTAAATGGTAATCAAGGGCATTTTTGTAATTTCAAAAAGACACCGAGTAGATTAGTTGAATGAATTTTCTTTATTAGTTGTAAAGATTAATGTGTACTTTAAATGTATTTATGCCTAATTTTCCAAATTTCCTGATTTTTCATCTTCTATATACCAATTATGTTGTTATGAGTGATTCACCTTGATATTGATTCGATTGATGATTTAGATATGATACGCTAATGACATCCTTGATATAATTTTGTGATATAGTTCTATATGATGAGAAATTTTAATAAACGGAGTTATAGTACCGTCTGCTATGTTACTTTCGTTAATATTTCTCCGGTTATTCTTTGGACTTGTTATATTGATTATTTGGGCATAAAGTGTAGTTTATAAGCAGCAAATAAATGTTAGAGTATCACGCGGTGGTATGAGACACTATTACGATATTTATTAGATTATTCATTGTAAGTAAATGACATTCACATGATGGGAACAATGATTTGAGTGTGAGGTGATACACAGAGTGATGAGTATAGCTTTATATTTATATTCAACAAGTAAAGCTATGTGCCTGACGATGAGTATGGCTTTGTGCCAACATTCAGCGAGTATGGCTATATGCCTAACGATGAGAAAGACTTTGTGTCTATATGTATTACTTCTATATGCCACTATTATGATGTACTCCTTTTATTTGTGTGGGAGAGGACTAGTTGGTCAGAATCCACCTAGTAGCCTAATCATGGGGTCGTGCTCCTGATCTGTGGTACTCTATATTTATGTAGCTATGAGTTCTCGCTTCGTGCATTTTCCCATGTGTCACACAGGCCAATGGTTGTTACATACAGGGGGTAGAGTCGGACGTGACTATTGAGTCCTCACGTTGTTGACCACAACGGTGTATAGGTGTCACCATTCATGATAGTAATTAGGATTTTAGAGACTTTGTGACTCTGGAGCTTACTTTGTGCTATTAATCTCCCTTCTGTTATTGACGGAGTAGTAATTTGGCATATACTATTAATACACCACACTTTAGTATAGAGATGGGCTATGTGACCCATAAATTGGTATATTCATATGGCTCTACTTAGGACTTTGTGTCTGTCGTACAGTCATTTCCCATCACGATATATTTTGATAATTTATATATGAGAAGATGAGATTATATCTGTGATAGATGTTTAAGGTATAATGGATTCCAAGTGTATTGATAGGCAACCTATCCTATCCTATATACATGTATTGATGATGTTGTTTTATCAAGATTGAGGGATAAATTTGGAAATGCTATGTGTTAACCTGATATACTTAGTGATATCTCATTTATCAATGTTTTTTTGGATTCAGATGATAATTTTTGGACATGTATGATTCACTCATTTGTGTTGATTCTATGGTTTTTGATTTGATATGTTTCTATATAGGTGATGAGATCTTTTGATATCAAAGATTGTTTCTTCATTCAGAGTTATTCATGCGATGTGATGCTTTAATAGTTATCTATGTTATTATAAATATATTTCATGATATGTTTCCATAGTTATACATATATTGACATTCCATTTGATGATTTGAGTATCTCTGCTAGTTCTATCATATTATTATTCCTTGTTTATATAGTGCTACCCATATTATGGATTCTTGATCAGACATAATCTGACCCGTGTGTTATTTATGTAATACTTGGTTCTATCCGAGACATTTCAGGTACAAGGATTACATGACTAGCATGTGTTATATTAGGATTAGAGGTGACATATATTAGGATTATTGTGAGATATTCGTATAACATTGCTTTACAGTTTGTATATATGATATTGAGTTGTATATTGATTATTCATTACTTTACATTAAGACAGACATCATTTGAGATGCTTTGTCCTTTATAGTATGATATATTATGTATCATATATATTATCGCTACATTCATGACTCTGTTTTTTCTATCATTTATTGTATATGGGTATTGTTCTATCTTGGAGGCACACGTGTTTATTTTGTTGTACCGATACTGTGTACGTAAAGGTGAGTGTTTATTTGATGTTTTAATACGTACCAGTGTTAGTCCGAGGGAATATTCATATATGTGCCCCCTATAGCCTCATTCTCTGTATTATCCGACAGTATTACTCTGTAATACTCTAGGATGTATAGGTATAGATGTGGGTGTTTCACAACTGCTAGCTGTTGACCAGTCCCAATATGGGTTTCAACTGGTCAATCTTTTAGGTTGATTATTGATTTCGTCCTATGATTTAATTTAATTTAAACCATAATGACTAGTTTAATGTTAAGTCTCCATTTAATGTTAAATTAATAATACTTATTCCCTTAGTACATTTTTAAATATTCTAGTCAGAAATCTTCAACCGTTATAAATTTTTCGTTTGAACAATCAACGTTAACTTTATAAATGAAAATTGATCAAAAAATCACCATAAACACAACGATGCAAGTTTCATAGCCAAATTCTATTTTTTTTTTAAATTCCATTTTTGGGCTCTAATAATTATTTATTAATTCTTTTTAAGTAACTACAGTTTAATTTATGGGGTGTTACTAATTGTAATCAAGGCGGAGTTTCCACGTTGAAGCTCTATGGTATTCTTAAGTCAAGGGAATTGTGTAAAATTGTCACATCGATATTTTCTATTTGACCTTAGTTATATTAACCAATAGAAAACTATTGAGTGTGCATTTCCATAATTACCCAATAACTATCAGTATATAGCCCATGTTACCTTGTAACGACCTAGAATTTGGTCGCCATTTAAATGGATATTTAATTATAATTTTAAAATAATTAATAAATGAATTTTTATTAAAAAATAAAATTATTTTAAATAGTAACTAATGATGATAAAATCGTTTTCAAACTTTATTTACCAATATATATAGTTCATAGAGAAATAGAAAATGTGACCGGAAATTATTTTTCCTAATATATGTTTTTCATTGGTTAAAAGTCATTTAAAATGTCATAGCACTATTGTAAACACTTATATACACACTACAAACTATTTTAAACATGATGAATACTTGTGTATATGCATGTATATACTTCTCTTTAAAAGTGTATACATATAAGAATAACATAAAATAATTTACAAAGAAAAGAATATATATATATATATATATATATAACAACATTTTTTTCAACTTAAAGTACTTAGTGCATGGCATGAATAATGCAAGATAGAGGGGAGTACATGAGGACGGAAATGAAGGAGAGGGAGGAGTGGAGTGCATGCTTGTATACATATTTTATTATAAGCACTTACACATTTTTAATTAATTTTCTATGACTATACATACCACTACTCTTTCATGTTCTCATTTTTACAATCCTTCTCTTCATTTCAAAATTCCTAAAAACTTGAATAAACACATCCATGACTTCCTTTCATAAATGCTAAAAGAAGAAAAAAATCACTTCTTTTGTTAAAAATCTCCTCTTTAGTTCACGAAAACATTTCTACATCATCTACAACACCTCCTCTTCCAAAGTTGCAAGCCCGTCCACCCAAAAACACCATGGTCGCACCTAACATCCCCTATGTCGAGCCCAAAGCCTACATGGCCGAGCCCATTTAAGGTGTTCGAGAATCCAAAGTTTCAATTTTTGCAAGATCCTAAAATTGTTTTCAAAGTTTAACAAAAGTTCGCCTTGAATTAGTAAAGTTTCGTTGATTAAAACTCTTGTTTTTGGAAAAGAAAATAACTTGACTTTGATGAACTATATGTTATGAAAATTTGATATTTTTTGTATTGAAATATCATGTTGTTTTGATGGCATATGATTACAAGTTTGTGATTGAGCTTGGATTTATGATTTGGATGTTAAATGATATGTTTAGACATGGATATGTGAATGGTTGGTTATGATACGATGGGAGTGTGTTTATGAAACAAAATTAAGTATATGTGATGTAATTGTTGTGAATTTATCACCTTGAAAAGTCGCAAAGGACTTGAGATCCTATTTGAAAACTAAAGCTTGTTTTCTAATTTTGGATTTAGTAAATGTTTTACTAGCATTTACCTTTTTATGAAGTTTTAAACACTCTTTCATTTATTTTCAAACATGTAGTAGCAAGAGTTAAAGTGAGGTTTTCATTTACAAATCATAGCGAACTGCGCTCAAAGCGATAGTCGCTAAGGATGCAGTTTGCAAAATTTTAGGATTTCATGTGTTAAAGTGTTTTTTGTTTTGGATTGTTTTTGAAAACTCATTTCAGACTAATTAAGTAAGTCAAAAGTTTAAATTTAAATTTTTTTAGTAATTTATTTATTTATTTTATTGATTTTATTTATTTAGTTAATTTATTTAATTTATTAATTAGGGTAATTATTATTTAATTAATTAAGTAATTAGGTTAAGTAGAGTTTAAGAAATTACTAGCCAAGTTAATTATTCTAATTAGGAAAGTTTGAATAATGATTAATTAAGATAAAAGGAAATTAATTTTTGTTTAATCAAGTTTATATACTTTAATTAATTGATTAGATTAATTATTTAAATTAATTACTATTTAATTAAAAGTTAATTATCCACTTAATTAGGGTTTAATTTCTTATAGGAATGTTATTTAATTAAAGTTTAATATAACTAATTTTTAATTAATTAAAGTTCAAAGTATGATTTTTGATTTAATTAAGATTAATTAAAGTTTAGTTAAGTTTTAACCTTATGATTTGATTAAAGTTTATTTATTATAAAGTTTCTTTCAAAACTCTATCAGTTATTTATTTTTAACCAAATTTCTTGTTTATGTAAATTGTTTTAAAACCAAATGATCTCTTGTCCATGCTATTAAGTAGCCTAAAGAATTAAAGTAGTTGTAATAAAGCGTTGACACGTTTTATCGAAAATAAGTCGACTTGTACTTATCACAAATACCACACTTTGGAAACGTGATGAATACATAGGGGTTAATTTCGATAAGTGGGTCATGATAATCTAAGAGTATTGGATGTATGTTCATATGTAAATCTTACACCCTGATAGTGGAATGGTACGCTATAAAACAACTTGACCCTCTGAAATTATTGAACGTTGGTTTTGGAGAGATCGGGATCAGATAGTATTTGTTATCCGAAAACCACTTCAAACCAACTTAAGCGTTCTTATTTGAAATTGGGAAGTCAAGGTCCAAGATGAAGACTTTGAAGTGAAAGGACTATTTTCTACTAACCGTGACGGTGATTCCAAAATGGGTGTAGTGGAAATAGTGCCTTTGGTTCATTCATCTCCTCAACGACTTATGTGGATGAATGATGAAATTGTTTACGTATTAAGTGTAGTGGAAATAGTGCCATGCTATTAAGTGCCTTCGGTCTTAGTTGTATACTTATTATGCTAGAATTTTATTAATGTAACAATTTTGGCTATGTGAATTATTTACTTGAAATCCTAGACATTATGACAATATCATTGGATTTCTATATAAAGTGTTTTGGTAATCGTAAGGTAAAAACCCATGTGTGTTTATATTGGGCATGGTCTTAGGAGATACCTTTAGTTTACAAAGCATTTTATAAAAGTAAAGAAAATGAAGTTTTTTTGAGTTTACTCGCACTAGACCCATTTCTGACCCGGAGTTTTATTTTTTTCCTAAAACTCTAGGTACCCATATTTATATGAGTAGCCAAGTGATCCAGGTTTCTTATGGTAATATTTGGAAGGAGCTAGAGCAGGTGGCTTCATCGTTAGCTAGTTATTCTCTTATTTCGCCGTTTTTATGTATGATCTCTGTATTTTTGTATGGGCAGGTAGTTATAATTGTTCAGTTGAAGGTTGAAATGTAATGACCGTGATGTATTATTATTAAGGAAATGACAATGTAATATCCAATGTTATCTATTATATGTTGTTTTGATTCGTAGTGAGATTCTGTAATTATGTAGTTTCTTTCTTATCTTTCCTTTCGACCCTTAACGACTTGTCTTTCAAAGTAAGAAAGGCGGTGTTACATTTTGGTATTAGAGCTTAGGATAAGCGAACACCTAGGTCTTTAGGTTGGGGTCAACTTCGAGATTGCATATTTGTAATTTTTATTCGTACACACACACACACACACACATATATATATATGATAGATATATCAACTTGATAGGTTTGATTAGTACCTTTCTTTCAAATTTTATCTCATCTAAACATTCTAAGAATTATCTTACTATGTCCAAGTAGTAAGACATGAGTAACAGAGGCCGACGAGGTAGAGAAGCAGGTAGCACCACAACTATAAATTGTCGAATCCCAATTCTGGAGGAGTTCAGATTGCCGAAGAGGCAGCCCTAGAGCAGCCAAGAGTGAATTTCGCAACATTATGCAAGGATTACACCAATCTAGAAAGGAAACCATTTAAAGGAGCTGAGTTTATCATAGAAGTGCAAGCCTAAATGCGATCTTGCAAAAGATTTTTAATGGGATCGTTTTATCCGATGAACAGAAAAGGTTCTTAGCAACATGACAACTGCAAGAGGGAGCAGCAGCTTAGTGGGACTCCCTTGCTGCAAATGTTCCTGAAGAAGAGTTTTCATGAGCTCGATTTAAAGAAGTTTTTGAGGAACAATTTTTTCCAACAGTGGGAAGGAGTAGGATGTACCTGAACTTTATGGATTCGAAGTAAGGGGGGTCTATCTATAGTAGAATATGAGATGAAGTCCAATGAGTTATCTTATTTTGGACCAGAATTGATCAAACCCCCATTAAAAAAATAAGATGTTTGTTTTGGGTATGAGAAAAGAATACTATAAGAAAATGACTACTCAGGTTAAAGGTACTTTTGTGGATTTAGTTATTTTGCTCTAAGGTAAGAGGCCTTAAAAAGGAAGAAGCCTACTCCAGCAGCACCGACCGGTGGAAATACGAGTGGTAACAATTCAAATAAAAGGAATCTCAATCTAGGAGAGAATAAGGGGAAAAAGTTCAAGAATATTAGTTGTTACCTTTGCAAGCAGAAAGGTCATATTTCAAAGTCCTATCCGAACCGTGAAGCTCCTAAGCAACAAAGTAGACCCATTTCTCTAATGGTCTTGAAGTTGCTTTGTTTCAATTGTCATCAGTCGAACCATATGATTAAAGACTGCCCACTCATAAAGAAGGTGCAGCCAGCTAAGGTGTACACCATTAAGCATGGACCTCGACTTCAATGGATGTGAAGGAAAAAGGCATCCTTGAAGGTACCTTACTGATTAATGGTATTTTTGTTCGAACATTATTTAATATGGGTGTTTATCATAGTTTTATCTCTTTAGATTAGTAGATAATTTCATCTTATTCTGAGTATTGTAGAAACCCTATGTGTGTGTCTAACTCCATAAGTAGTGTAACCCATTTGAACATGATTTGTAAGAATGTGTCGATTTCTTACCTTTCTCATAACTTTTCTTGCGATCGGTATGTCTTAGACTATAAAGGATTTGATATTATTCTGGGTATTGATTGGTTATCAAAGTATGGAGCAATCTTATATTGTGCTAAAAGGACTGTATAATTGGAAACTAAGTTGGGAAGAATTTCTATCATGCAAGAATCCTTATATTAATATGTGTAATTTCTTGTATCCCTTGGAGTCATCCTAGGATGAGTTACGTAGACTATGTTAAGGATTTTCTTGATGTGTTTGAAGAAGTAAATAGCTTACTCCCGCACCGAGAAATAGAGTTCCGCATTGATTTGGTCTTTAGTGCAAGGCCAGTGGTTTAACCTAAGAGAAGGATGGCTTTGAAAGAGTGGGATGAATTAACAAAGCAAACCACTGACCTATTAAGAAGAGGGTTGATGTAACTCAGTCATTCGAGTGGGGGATCTGCTATGGTGTTTGCGGCTAAGTCTGATGGATTTTTAAGGCAGTGCGTGGATTATAAGGAGTTGAATAAGCTGACAATTATATCCCTTATGCCACATTAACGACCTATTTGACCGACTTCTTGGAGCTATGGTATTTTCTCTAACGGATCTAGTTACCGGATTCCATCAACTAAGGGTTGTCGAAGATAGTATATCCTTAACTGTGTTTAAAGGCCCTGATTGTTTCTTTGAGTGGTTGGTTATGCCTTTTGGGCTAACCAATGCGCTTGCATATTTTGTATATCTCATGAGCCGTGTTTTCCAAGATGTTCTAATAAATTTGTGTAAATTTTCATCGATGACATCCTTATCTACTCCAAATCCGAGGAGGAGCATAAACATCATTTAGAAGTGGTGTTGGAAACATTGAGGAGACATGTCCTAAAGGAGAAATTTTCTAAGTGTCATTTCTGGAAATCATAAGTAAGATTCTTTGGACATATTGTGACAAAAGAAGGTATTTCAGTTGACCCAGTGAAGGTGGAAGTTGTTCAGGAATGGAAGCGACCGTGAACTTCTTCCGAGGTTCGTAGTTTCTTAGGTTTGGCTTGATACAATAGGAGGTTTATTCAAGATTATTCTAAACTTTCCTTCCATTTGACTAAGCTAACTCAGAAGGGGGAGAAGTTTGTATGGACTCCAAAGTGTGAAGAAGCATTTTTAGAATTGAAGAAGAGATTGATCAGTGTACTAGTTTTGGCTACCCTAAATAGAAATAGTGGATTCACGGTATACACAGGTGCTTGTAGAGTAGGGCTAGGTGCTGTTTTGATACAACATTGTAGAGTGATTGCATATACAAGTAGAAAGTTGAAGCCTCACGAGAAAAACTATGCTACGCATGACCTGGAGTTGTTGGCTGTTGTGTTTCATTGAAAATGTGGAGACACTATTTCCTGGATAAGGATCCTTCTATTCCTCTTAGTTTATTTCTAAACTCTAGAGATTTAGAAGTATGTTTTCTTTCTTTAACTAGGTGGAAAATTCAAGCTCTTCACGGATCATAATTTCCTGAAGTATCTTTTTACTTAGAAGGATCTGAACCTAAGGCAACAGAGGTGGTAAGAGTTTCTGGCGTCCTACGGCTTGGATATTCTTTATACGTTAGGAAAGGCTAATGTGGTGGTGGATGCCTTAAGAAGGAATGCCATTTTGACTCTTTTAGAGGTTACCCTAACTCTCCTAGAAAGAATAGTGAGCAAGCGAAGAGACGACAAAAGCTTAGTGGCGATCATCAAGAAGGTTGAGGAGGGGCATTATACAAGTTTTAAGATTGATAACTGAGCAATTTTGAGGATGAATGGACGGATCTATGTACTGAATATAAATGGTCTTAGGCATGAATTTTTGTCAAAATGTAATCATTCTAAGTTTAGTATTCATTTAATGTGTCTCAAAGATGCATAGGGATATGAAGTGGATGTTTTGGTGGAAGGGAATGAAGAGAAAAATTTCTATCTTTGTTAGCAGGTGTTCGTGCTGTCAGCACATCAAAAGTGATCATTAGAAGATAGCTGGATTATTACAACCTTTGGAAATACCTAATTGGAAATGGGAAATGATATCAATGGATTTTATCAATGGTCTGCCTAGAAACAAAAAAGGAAATAAAGGAGTATGGGTTATCATGGATCAGTTAACAAAGAGTGCATATTTTGTTCCGATAAAACCAATGAGAACCTCTGCTTCTTTAGCTGAAATTTTTATGAAAGAGATAGTCAGGTTGCATGGAGATCCTATGAGTGTTGTAAGTAATCGACACCTCATATTTACTAGTAATTTTTGGAAGCACTGCAAACAACTCTAGAAACAAATTTGAGCCTAAACACAGCATTCATCCCTAAACAAACGGACAGACGGTGAAGCGGATTCTAAAGGATCTGTTGAGAGCGTGTATTCTGGATTTTTGTGGATCATGGGAGGATCTTTTTCATTTATTTGAGTTCTACTATAACAATAGCTTCCAAGCAAGCATTGGTATGGCACCTTTTGAAGCCCTATATAGAAGACCGTGCAAGTCACCAACACGTTGGGTTAAGATGGGAGATAGATTAGTGCTTGGACCGAACATGATTCGAGAGGCTACGGAAAAAGTTGCAGTAATTAAGAAAAGAAGTAAGGAAGCCCAAGATCATCAAAAGAGTTATGCTGATAAGAGGTGAAGATATTTGGAACTTTTCGTTGGAGACTTGGTGTTCGTGAAGATTTCTCCAATAAGAAAGAGTTGTTAGATTTGGAAAAGCATGAAAGTTAGCTCCTAGGTATATTAGACCCTTCCATATTCTTAAGAAGATCGGATTGCTTGTTTATAGGGTCGAGTTTCCAAAGAGACTGGCAGCATTTCACAATGTATTCCATGTGTCTCATTTAACAAAAAAATGTTCATGAACCATCTTTGATTGTGGAGCCATTGGTTTAGGAGGAATTGGAGATAGAACAGAACTGGTTAGACATCAAATTTATGTTGTGGGTCAGGATGAAAGGAGGTTGCGTAACAAGGTGGTGTGACTAGTCAAGATTCAGTGGAGTGAGGATCCAAGAGACTGCACTTGGGAGATGGTGGATCGTTTGAAAGAAGCCTATCCTAAGTCGATGTTAGGATAGCTAGTCGTAGGTTGTAAGTATAGTGTATTTTTTTGCTATGGATGCTTAGTACATGTTTTGTATGTGTTTATGATATAAATAAACATCTTTTTATGCAATTTGATTTATCTCCTTGCTTGTTAATTTCGGGATGAAATTCTTTTAACTGGTGAAGAGTGTAACGATCCTGAATTTGATCGCTATTTAAATGGATATTTAATTATATTTTTAAATAATTAATAAATGAGTTTTTATTAAAAAATAAAACTATTTTAAATAATAACCAATGATGATAAAATCAATTTCAAATTTTTTTTACCACTATATATAGTTCATTGAGAAATAGAAAATGTGACCGAAAATTATTTTCCGAAGTATTAATTTTTCATTGGTTAAAAGTCATTTAAAATGTCATAGAACTATTGTAAACACTTATATACACACTATAAACTATTTTAAACATGATGAATACATGTGTATATGCATGTATATACTTCTCTTCAAAAGTGTGTATATATAAGAATAAGATAAAATAATTTATAAAGAAAGGTATATATACATATAAACTACCTTTTTCCAACACAAAGTACTTAGTGCATGGCATGAATTGTGCAAGGTAAGGGGGGAATATACGAGGACGGAAATGAAGGGGAGGGAGGAATGCATGCATGTATACATATTTTATCATAAGCACTTACACATTTTTAATTAATTTCCTTAGCTGATATGTACAACTACTCTTTCATGTTCTCATTTTTACAATCCTCCTCTTCATTTCAAAACTATTAAGAGCTTGAATAAACATATCCATGGCTTCTTTTCATAGATTCTAAAATAAGAAAATGTCGCTTCTTTTGCTAAAAATCTCTTCTTTGGTTCATGGAAAGATGTCTACATTTTCTACAACACCTCCTCTTCCAAAGCTGCAAGCCCATCCACCCTAAAACCCTATAGCCATACACAACATGCCCTAGGCCGAGCCTAAAGCCTCATGGCCGAGCCCATTTAAGGTGTTCGAGAATCCAAAGTTTCAATTTTTGAAAGATTCCAAAGTTGTTTTTAAAGTTCTACAAAAGTTCGCATTGATTTAGTAAGGTTTCAGTTGTTTTTGGAAAAGAAAATAACTTGATTTTGACGAACTATATGTTGTGAAAGGTTTGATGTTTATTGTGTTGAAATATCATGTAGTTTCAATGGCACATGATTACTAGTTTGTAATTGAGCTTGGATTTGTGATTTGGATGTTAAATGATATGTTTGGATATGGATATGTGAATGGTTGGTTATGATATGCTGGGAATGTGTTTATAAAATAAAACCAAGTATATGCGATGTAATTGTTGTGAAATTAGCATCTTGAAAAGTCATAAAGGACTTGAGATCTGATTTGAAAACTAAAGCTTGTTTTCTAATTTTTGAATTTAGTAAATGTTTTACAAGATTTCACCGTTTGTTTAAGTTTTCAAAACTCTTCCGGTTGCTTCTCAATCATGTAGTAGCTAGAGTTAAAGTGGGCTTATTATCTAGAAATCAATTTTAATGAACTGCGCTCACAGCGATAGTCACTATGCATGCAGTTCGGAAAATTTCACAATTTCAAGTTTTAAAGTGTTTTCTTTTGGATTGTATTTGAAAAATCGTTTCAAACTAATTAAGTCAAAATTTTAAGTTTGAATTATTTAATAATTTATTTAATTTATTAATTAGGGTAATGATTAATTAATTAACTAATTAGGTTAAGTAATTGGAGTTTAAGAAACTATTGACTAAGTTAATTATTCTAATTAGGGAAGTTTTAAATAATGATTAATTAAGATAAAAGGGATTAATTTTTGTTTAATCAAGTTTACTTACTTTAATTAATTATTTAATTAGAGTTAATTATTTAAATTAATTACTATTTAATTAAAAGTTAATTATTCACTTAATTAGGTTTAATTTCTTAAAGGAATGTTATTAATTGAAGTTTAATTATAAATAATTTTTAATTGATTAGAGTTCAAAGTATGATTTTTGATTTAGTTAAGATTAACTGAAGTTCAGTTAAGTTTAAAACTTATGATTTAATTAAAGCTTATTTATTTTAAAGTTTCTTTCAAAACTCTATCGGTTGTTTATTTTTAACCAGCATTCTTGTTTAAATAAATTGTTTTAAAACCAAAAGATCTCTTTTCTATGCTATGAAGGAGCCAAACAACTTGACCCTTTGAAATTATTGAACGTTGGTTTTGGAGAGACTGGGATCAGATAGTAGTTATTATCCGAAAACTAGTTCAAACTAACGTAAGCGTTCGAATTTGAAATTGTGAAGTCAAGGTCCAAGATGAAGACTTTGAAGTGCAAGGGATATTTGCTACTAACCCTGAGGATGATTCCAAAACGGATGCAGCGGATATAGTGCCTTCAGTTCGTTCGTCTCATAAACGACTTATACGAATGATTGCTGGCATTGTGTCAACAAGTGGAAGGCAATGTTAGCATTCCAAGTGGCAATGCTATAATAAAGGTAAACCTAGCTTTAGGCATCATCAACCAGGAATGACTAAAACATGGGAGATGTAGCAAGGCTTGTGGGTCGCTCCCATTAGGATGAGTTCATCCCAATCTAGAGTCCCTACTAACGAATCATGTATGCTTCAATACGGCTGCTAATCCTAACCGAGGGGTGATATTATTTGTTACTATCCAATAAAAGGTATGTCGATCTTGTGTTGGCAAGGCTTGACCTCGGTGCACAAATCTAGAGGTGTACTATGACGAGCAGTATCTCAGCAGCCCAGTCATTGTATGGAATCCATTTCCCAATAAGTGGCTTAGGTCTAAGTTGAATATATTATGCTAGAATTTAATTAATGCAACAATTTCGACTATGTAAATTATTTACTTGAAACCCTAGACATTATGATAATATCGCTGGATATCTGTATAAAATGTTTTGATTATTGTAAGATAAAAACCCATCCATGTTTATTTACAGTGTGGTCTTGTAAGATAACTTTGATTTTAAAGCGTTTTTTTAAAGTAAAAAAATTAAGTTATTTTGAGTTTACTCACACCAGATCCATATCTGACCCGGAACTTTATTTTTTTAATAAAACTCTCGGATACTCAAATTTGTATGAGTAGCCAAGTGATCCAGGTTTCTTACGGAAGCATTTTGAAGGAGCTGGAGCAGATGGCTTCACCATTAGCTAGTTATTATCTTATACCCCCGTGTTCATGTATGATATATTTATTTTTGTATGGGAAGGTAGTTATAACTTCCCAGTTGAAGGTTGTAATGTAATTACTCCGATGTATTATTATTATGGAAATGACAATGTAATATCTTGTGTTATCTATTATATTTTGTTCTAATTCGTAGTGAGATTCTATGATTATATAGTTTCTTTCTTATCTCTCCTTTTCTTCTACCCTTAACGACTCATCTTTAGGAGTAAGAAAAGCGGTTGTTACATAACACCAATAGCCATGAGTAATACACCATCCAAAATTTGAAGAGCGTTACGTACTCTAGCATTAACATATGTATCGATATACAGTCTCGGTATATCTTGACTATGAACGCTTAAAACAGTATGTCTATTTTATCATGGTAAATCACTCGTGAGTACAACACATTGTAACTACTATCACAAAACAAACCATTTATTGATTTTAAGCAAGTAGGCTAAGTTCTAAAATGAACAATCTAGCTGGCATAACTCGGTCCACTTTTATTAAAGGCGGAAATATCACGGATGGGGATGTAGTGGTCCAAGAATTTATTAACTATTGTTGTCAAAATAATATCACTTGTGCTCTCTTAAAACTAGATTTTGTTAAAGCTTTTGATTCAGTTGACTTTTTTTTTCTCAAAGTTGTTGTTGGCCATGGGTTCAGTACTAGATGGGTCAATGGTATTCTAGAAAAAAAGTTGAATTGACGCGTGGCCTTAGAAAAAGCGATCCTCTATCAACGTTACTATCCAATTTAGCAGTGAATGTTTTTACTTGGATTGGTATGCTTTCTATCATAAATAAGGTTCTAAAAATTATAGGTAATCATATTACTAACGATTGGCTTTCAATCTTCAATTTATGGATGATACCATGCTTTTTTCATTTGTTATATCTCAACACATCACAACTTTTAAATTTATTTTTTTATAGATTTGAAATGCTTCCTAGACTTAGAATTAACTTTGAAAAAAGCTCAATTTTAGTACTAAAAGATCAAATAAGGGTGAAAATCTTATTGCAAATACTTTCAAATGTAAAACCATGAAATTCCTAATATATAACTTAGAATTTTTTATTAGGTCGACTAAATTAATGGAGGATTGGCAAGTAATAGGTGATAAGATTAACAGAAAACTATCATGTTGGAAAAATTAACTCCTATCAATAGCTGGCAGAATCATCTTAATTTACTCTATTCTATCATCCCTTACAATCTATTGGATGTCTTACTATCTTTTTAAAAATGGGTAATTGATAAAATAGATATATTAGGTGAAACTTTATTTGGAACAGTGATCACTCCTACTCTACTATCAACTTCCTTGTTAGTTGGGAAACGGCATGTAAATTCAAAGAAGAAGGGGGCTTAGGAATTGTAAATCTCCATAATCTAATTGGCTCTTTACTAGGAAAAGGGCTTTGAAAATTTAATAATACCAGTTAAAATCTTATTTGGAAAGAAACGATTTCAATTAAATTTTACAGTAAAATGTACAACCTTCAATATATTTCCCCTAACTTCAGTAACATATCACCTTTTTGGAAATATATTTTAAAGAATTTCAATATTTTTAGTTAAGGAATTAATATTATAGTTCACTCTATTAATAACATAACCTTTTGGCATGATAGCCGGATTCTGGATATTCCATTAAAAGTGAAATTCAAATAACTTGTTGATATTCATAACTTAAAAAAGGCTTTTTTGAGCTCTCTAGTCCATATAACGATTTTGCATGGAATTTTAGCTTCAACCGCTCGCTTGAAGATGCTAGTCCTTGGGATGATGGTTTTGATGAAAACAACCTTAGGACTTGTTATAAAATATAAATACTAACATTATGGTTTAGATATATATGTATATGCAGGGTATAAACATGTAGGTACCAAGAATAAAGACTGTACACTATAGAGATTCAAGATCGAAGATATCAAGATTGAAGACTCATGAGTATCAAGATATCAAGAGTTCATGATTTCATGAGTACAAGATAAGTATTGAGTCTAGAATTATGTTAAAACTTCTTGAAAGAACTTACATCTTTATTCAAAATTTATTCATGAAATGGAATCCACTTCGAGCCTGTTAAAGGGATGGAACCCTAGTGGGATGGAACCAACAACAATATCTAATGGAACATATAGTGGTCCTATTTTGATATCCACTAATTTTATAAAAATGCTTTTGAAAAATATATCTTTTTTTTAATGTTTTCAAAACTTTCTTTTCAAAAAGACATCTCTCTTGGTTTTAAATATTTTAGCCTCAAAACTATTTTTATCATTTTAATATTTTGATTTCAAAATTCTCCTCGTTTTTAAACCATCTCTTGTTTTAAATATTTAGCTTCTAAATATTATATACTCAAATTTTAAATCACTTTATAGATTAAGATTATGTATGTTAAAAATTACTTTTATATGTTTAAACTATATTGAAATATATTTACAAAGTTTAAAAATTGTTTTGAAACATTATAGAAACCAATTTTAATAAGAAAATCAAAACATCAAATTTTTCCTTGAGCATGTCGACATCATTCAACCCCCCATGTCGACATGGTGCCCGTTAAATTCAAAATTCAAATTTTCAAAAGAAGTGTCTATTCGTCGTATCCTTTCACGAGTAGATATGGCTGTTGATCTTCTATAAATACCAATAGTTCTAAACGAATTTTTAATCATATTTCACCTGCTTTCTCTCCTCTTCATCTTTCACATTTATTCCAAAGAATCCCAAACTATATTCTGTCGAAATACCAAGTGATCAAACCTGATTATCTCCTGTTTGATTCTCTGCCTCTCTCTCCATAAGATCTCAGTGCTATTCAGAGCTATATGATCTTTTGTAAATCAAACTGCTGAGTAAAAGGTGCGGTTGAGCCTTGAAATCAATTGGGTGTGATTGTAGCCTTGAAAATCAATTAGGTGATCTTGTATCCTGGTTAAATCAAGAGAGTTGCCCTAAACTCGAATACAGGAGGGTGTACCTCATAGCCTTGAAACTGAGGGTGTAATCTGGGAGATTATTTTGATAATAAATCTGTACAATTGTACAAGACTGGATGTAGGGTAACTCCAAATTAGTATAAAATGCTGGTGTGTTCTTTCCTTTACTGTTTTTATTTAGTTTTTACATCTATGGCTGATTCTGTGTTTATATCTGTGTTTGTGAATTGCATTTGCTGGTGATTAAATTACATAAGTTTCAAAAAGATTTAAAAAATCCATAAAACACTATTCACCCCCCCTTTACTATTATTTTAGCCTTAAGATCCGTAGTACATATTTCTCATAGAAAATAGTACCTTGACTCAATTTACAATATTTTTTTCTAAGATAGAGTTATATAACCTAGATGATAAGAGTGATAGATGAGATGGTTTTAAGAAAACAACAAAATATATTCATCAAACTCAGTATACAAATTTTTAAATTTCTCCGAGACTAACCAAAAGTTGTTCAAATTCATGTGGAAAGACAATGTTCCTCTAAAGCAAAGCTGCATATATGGCTAACTCTATATAAGAAATTTAATAAAATCGAATTCTTAAAGAAAAACATACGCTTATAGACAAAAAATGTGTTTAATGCAACTCAAACGTAAAAAAGACATATCACATTTATACCATGGTTGTCCCTTAACTAATTCTATACTCATATATACTCTTCGTATCTTCAAGTTTGGTGTGAGCAAGTTTGATTTTAATTGCAACTACTTATCGAATGTCTTTTGACCTAATTACACAAAATGTTATAGGAATCTTACTTGATACCATCTTCATAATCACTTGTTGGTACATATGGTTTAAAAGGAATCTAAGAATGTTTAATAACACCAACGCTTCTACTGATAACTTAACATATGTTATTGCATTGTTTACTTACAACTAGATTGCAAATTCCAGTTACAAATTGGCTAAGAATATATTTTTCATAGATTTTTTTAAACGGACAAAAAGTCACATTCACAACTTAAAGCTAAAAATAGATTGCAGTAGCGGGAGATATAATGTGGCCTTAAGCACCATCATAATTAATTCTTTTGATGAGGATAACTACTCGAACTCTTCTTGTCTAACGGATAAATAAGTTTAAGTATATATCTTTCTAGCGTTACTTCTCACACCACACATACATATATCGCTTCTATATGCATATGTATGTACTAGACTTGCATCTTTTGTTAAGTTCTTCCATGTGTAATAGGTTGTATGATTTGGACAATCTAGGCTTTGGACCTACTGAGTAGGATGTGGAGCCGAAATCTTAGATTCACCAATTATTAGGTTGGATGGACTCCTTTGGAGTTTGTTTGACTGTTGTTTATGATGTTTCTACATTTGACCTTAGTATTTTAATTATTTATTTTTTACATTTATTTTTATGTTCCATAGGAGGGTTTTCTTTTTCCTTCCTTTTTGTAAGGGGGGATGGGGTTCTTTTTACCTATCATGAGTGCTCTCTCCTTGAGAGGATCGCTCATTTTACACAAAAAGTGTGTAATAGAAAGAAAACACTTCTCTTGAACAAGATGGCGATCGAGTTAGATATATATAATAAATTACATAATTGCCTTTGGGGCATACCCCTAACTTTATCAATCTCTCATTTGCACTTGGGGTCAATTATGGAGTCTTATCCCAAATTCATCGATTGGTTTTCTCAAAACTAATCGGGTAAATAACTTAGTGAATAAGTTTTCTACGTTGTTTTAATTATCTACTCTATTCATCAAATCTTTCTAATGCTGATAAACCGCCTTTATCATGTGGAACTATTCGGAGTATGTCTCTTGACTTCTTAGTGAGCTTTGGGTTCTTTTACGATCTGTATCATGACATAGCTATTATATAAATTTGTCATTAGATTCTCAACATTTGGAATCATCCTTAGCTCAGTTGTAAGTTCATGCATTTATATTTACACGTTGTTTTTATTATGTCCCTATTCAAGGCGATGTACTTAGCGTTTTCATTGATGTGGGTTACGGTTCGAATTGAAGGGTGATACCAAATCGGTTTATTTTTGGCGTCGTATACATAGTTAGCACATTCGTGTAACAAATCTTAAGGCTATTTTAACACAAGAGGATGGTGAATAGTGTTTTGTAACTTTTATTATTTTTTAACTTTGTTTCAAGTTTTAAATCAAACTACAAATTATTAATATAGATCTATACTGATCAAGCAGTCACAGGTGCAATCATAGATAAATATAACAGCAATGATAAAAGTAAAGTAAGAGAGATGACACTATGAATTTTTATACTAGTTTAGATTAACCAATTGTACATCCAGTCCTGTATAATACTGTATAGGTTTCTTTTCAATCACCTACTTCAACCTGGTAGCAAGTAAACCAGAATACAATCTCGATTTCAAGGCAACGAGATACACCCCTTATCTTATAGGTCTGAGGCAAACTCTCTTAATTACCGAGCAAAAAGATCACCCACTTGATTTGAATAGGGAATAAGCACACCTACTTGATTTGAATAGGCAATAAACACACTCAGATAAATAAGAGTAAAGTTGTTGATTTCCAAATACAAACAGTTGTACTTGAGGTACAAGATATCTTATATCCCTTCTGATAGTGGTTTGATTTTGAGTTTGTAAAGAGATTATTTCCAAAGTAGTAGGTAGTTTGTGAAGAATCAATCTAGTAGAGTATGAATAGATTCTATGTAGGTTTTGAAGTATAGAAAGTAGTTTACAAGAAATATTTTGAGAGAGTAAGGACTAAGAAATAAGTTAAAAAATTAGTTAAGAAATTCATTTGCACTCCTCTTTATATAGTGAATGAAAAAAGTATCCATTGGTGAAAAAATGCATCCAAAAGACACTTCTTATCAAAAATTAAAAAGCAACCAACGGTCGCCGTGTTGACATATGTAGGAAGGGTAAACCGACATACCCTTGTCAATTTTGAAAAATGAATTTTCTTTTACATTATTTTCAAACTTCTATATTTTTGTGAAATGATTTTAAATATAATTTGTATATACTTTGAACACATAAAAACTTCTATAAAATATTTGTAGAAATGTATTTTGAATTTAAAATAATTTACTTTCATTATAATACCAAAGATCGGAAATTTTTGATAAATATCCAAATCTGCTATCAGGGACTTCAGCAATTTGTACTGATGACTCATGCTAAAATCTAGAGCTCTTCAAGTCTTTTGCCTTTTAACTCATGAATCTTGATCATGCTAAACTCATGAGTCTTGATCATCATCCCTAAATCTTCATTCTTGATCTTTATACTGAATAGTCTTTATGTTTAATCATTCGTTCCTAAGAAATACTATGCAATATACTTTACAACTTGAAAAAACATTAGTGTCCATATTTATATGGTTATTGTCGTCAGAATCAATAACTAAGGTATTAACAATCTCTTCCTTCTAGATGATGACAACCATGTAAATATTCCTATAAATAAAATATAATAAAACTCCCCCTGAGTTAGATAACTCTTCTAAGTATATGCATGTGTTATATTTTATATATTTTTTATCCCCCTTTGTCATTAATAAAAATGGGTAAAAAGCAATACTCTCCCCAAATGCGATATACATATGAATTATGGAGTCAAAATCAATATTAGATATTTAAATCTATAAGGAAATACTAGTAGTAACAAAAACTATTATGTATTCAATATATTGAGTACTGATTATATTAAATATTAAAGACATCAAATAATACAAATCAAACTATTTTACAATCTAACTATCAATCAATCCAAATCAAATATTGTACAAAGTTATACCAATCCAAACCAAACTATATTACTTGCAAACCAGTCTAATTTCAATATATAAGTTTTAAGACATATGCTTACAAAATATAAATAAATAAAAATAGTAGATTTTCCTTGGAACTTTAACCTATCCTTCGGATCCAAAAATTGGATTTGTTTTGGTGACATCCTAATCTTCTTGTTCTGCAACTGCCTTTGTTTGAGCATTCCGAGTTGTTGTTTTGATCATCTTTGATAAGAAAGGAAATTAGGCAATGAAGACCATTGAAGTGTTTCTCTTGTTCCTTTGCCATTTTCACTTGGCTTAATTTCAAATGCCTTTAATTTTAGAGAAGGAAAGAGAGAGCATCTTTGAAGGATTTTAAGTGTTTCTTTTAAGTTTTCTTAATGTTTTTGATGCGAAGAACTTACTTTTACGAAAGGAAATATTTAGAATGGATGGAGATGAAAGACGAACCAATATATGAGTTTTTCTAAAAGAAAATGGTTTAAATAGAGATAAAAAAATTGGATTAAATAGCTATTTTAAAAGAAGTTACAAAAATTTTAAAATATAAGATTTTCAAAAAATGGCTAGTATGTCGAAATATCTATGTAGGGTATGTCGACATATGTGCCTTAAGTTGCATATTTATTTTTTTGTTCTAATTTTTGTTCCTACTTAATACTATTTTATTTTAAAAATTGACAGAGACTAAGGTAATATAATTGAACAGTAAGAAGTAAATTTTATTAATCAAAAAAGATAGATATATATGAATTCAAAGAAAAATACATGAAACTGACATGAAATAAAGCTAAAAAAACATACAGCAAAGGGATACAAAGATAGATAAAGATCTAAGAAGATGATAATGAAGAAGAAGATTTTTCACCCAGCTTTCTAATGACCTTCGCAAATTATTTGTCCACTTTGTTGGATAGAGAAGTGAACTTTTTACTAAAGTAGTGTTTAAGCTTCTTTTGGTTGTTGAGAAGCTTCTTTTGGTTTTTGAAAATCTCTTTGTTGGAATTGCAAGATGATTTGTCAATGCTTTTTAGAGAAGTGTCCATTTCCTCCTCTTTCACATCTTATTCTTCCTCCTCTTCAATTTCTATTCCATCCCTTTCTTCTTCTTCTTCTTGAAGAATCTCTTGTTCTTCTTCCCTTGACAATCTCTCTTCCTTTTCAGGAAGAGGTTGATATCGAGTTCAAGAGGAATGTGCATAAGAGATAGGTTGGTTTTGCCGAAAACTTTGTGAGGCAAAATGTTTTCACCTCTTAGATCTATGCCAAAATAATTGAAATTCTAGTAAGATACACACCATAGTAAAGCATTCTCATGCCTACAGATTTTCCTTTGAACAAAGTCATCCAAAATCACTTAAGCTTAATTTATATCATATTTTCCAAAATACCAAAATGAACTTTGAATTTGAGCCGGATTACTATGATTCTCCGTCCTCGGTGCAATACTTTGTTGTAACATAAGAATCATTAGTCTTGCTTTAGACCTAAGATTATTATCTTTAAAACCATACTCTTTTTTTTTGAGTAGAACAGATGTGTAGCGTGAAACTACACAGCAGATTAGAGTTAAATATTAATATAGTAATATTATGATCAACAAGCCTGATCATTGGCTGAAAAATGATTTGAAACAACAAACATCAGTAGCAGATAACCAAATAAAGAGACATAGTACCAACCCTAACCAGTATGTACATAAATCCAAGTCAGATAGAGGTATAAAAGAAGAGATACATTTGACTATCACATATGAATTCCAACCAACCAATCGTCTAGGAGATGAAGAAGGAGCGTCAATCCTGGGTATGCGTACCCGTCGGCGTGGCAAAAGAAGAACTACCCGCCGACTCCGTTGGGGAAGATCTGGGTGTCCAAAGATGGAGGCTGACTGGTGCAGAGAAGCTGGAGCCTGACCAAGCAGCAAAGATATTAATTTTTCTATTGCAAATATACACCCTCGAACTCTCAGGTTTGTTAAAAACGCGGGCGTTTCTCTCTTTCCATATCACCCAACAAAAAATGGCTAGAAACGAGTCAAGCCTAATCTGGAGCATTGTACTGCCAAAATTCAAAGAAATTAGAAACTGATGGAATGAAACCAGAAATATGAGAACTTGTTGATGCCCAAATGTAAAAGCAAAGTCACGGTAAAAAAAAGGTGATTTATGGATTCGATTTCAATATTGCCTAGGGGACAATACTGTTCAGATAAGATATTAAGTCGGGCAAGACGGTCTTTAGTGTTGATACGGCCATGGATCAGACACCATTGAAAAAATAGGATTCGGGGAGGAAGGTGGCATTTCCAGAGACGTGCGAAGGAGAAAAGTCTGCCAGGGTGGTTCAGGAATGAGTAGCATTGGGACACAGAGAAGCGTTTGGAGGGGGATAAAGACTGTGCATAAAGATCGAAGGAAGAAGAAGACAGGTTAACGGATTGAAGCAGATTGGCAGCGGCAAGGAATTCTCGGAGCAGATTATCGCCAAAGAAGGAAGCCGGAGAGAGCGAATGAGGGCCGACGGAGACTGCGTCAGCAACCGTGAGAAACTTCTAGGATAAGGAGGAGAATAGGGTAGGGAATCTACGATTTAAAGGAGAGCGATAGAACCAGGAATCAAACCAGAAAAGACAATTGGAGCCATCGCCTAGGATCACTTGAAACAGAGGCTTAACACAGTTGATGGAGGATAAGACGCCAGACCAGAATGAGGAGGGTTTATTTAGGGGAGCTAGGTGAAGGACGCATGATGGATTGTCTTGGTAGTGAACTGAGAAAATCCAGTCTTTCCAGATGAAGTATCCAGGTGTCAAAGTACGCCAAAGCCATTTAGCCAAAAGAGCAAGGTCGAAAGTTCGAAGGTTGACAATACCAAGGCCACCATGGTCTTTGTGTAAGCAAGCTATCTTCCAGCTGACAAGACTTTTGGCTTTTCCCCCATTCCAGAGGAAGGTTCTTTTAATGGAATCAATTTTCTTGGATACCCAGGTAGATAGTTTATAGAACGAGAGCCAGTAAAGGGGAATGGAGGAGAGGACTGATTTGATTAGAACCAGTCGGCCCGCAGCCGAGAGAGCGTCGGCTTTCCAGCCCGAAAGTCTAGATTCAATTTTAGTGATAAGGGAACCCAATCAGCACGATGAAGTTTGGTGGGACGCAACGGGATACCAAGGTAGGAGATTGGGAAGTAAGCGATGTTACAGTTGAGGATAGAAGAGACCGAGGGACCAAGGTGATCTGTGTTACCAAGCATAATGATAGAGCTTTTGTGAAAATTGATGGAAAGACCTGAAATGAGTTCAAAGACGTATAAAAGGAGCTTAAGATAGTGGATATGATCAGGCGAGGGGGAGACGAAGAGAATAGTGTCATCAGCAAATCAGAGATTGGATACAGATAAGTTGGAGTTTGGGGGACCAATACCGGCGAGACAGTTGTTCGAGATTGCTAGCTTAAACATGCATTTGAAGACGTCTGCCACCAGCACAAATAGAAGCGGCGAGAGAGGGTCTCCCTATCTTAGACCATGGGCATATTTGATAAGACCCCCCGATGAACCATTAATCTGAATAGAGGAGAGACTGGAGGTTAGAATGCATTTTATCCATTCACACCATTTCACAGGGAAGCCTCTGTGTAACAGGAGTTCAAGAAGGAAGTTCCAATTAACAGAGTCAAATGCCTTTGAGAAATCTAATTTGAGCAGGACACCTGGCAGGCTTTTTGTGTGGAAAAAAGAGATAACTTCCTGTGTTGCCGCCACACAATCTAGGATGTTGCGACCCTGGATGAAGGAAGATTATTCCCTGCCAATCAACTAATTCATATGGGGTTGAAGGCGGTTGGCGAGGACTTTAGTGATGAGATTGAAAGAGGTGTTAAGGAGGCTGATGGGGCGAAAGGCTACAAGGGAGTTGGCACCTTCAAATTTCTGGATAAGGACGATATTGGCATAGTTGAGTGGGGAAATGGTCATAGGGTTGGACTGGAATTCAAAGCACGGATCTAAGATATCTTTCCTGATAACGTCCCAGAAATGTTTAAAGAAAAAAGGACCAAAGCCATCAGGACCTGGTAATTTGTTGTCATCCATATCCTTGAGGGCAGCTAGGATTTCTTCTTCGGAGAAGGCAACATCAATTGGGATGGTGGGTGGATTGGGGTAGAGGAGATTCCAATCGATGGAGGAGAGGGAGGAGGAGGGTTGGCCTAGGACGGAGTGGTAAAAAATGGTGAAGAGATTTAAAATTTCAGTCCGATCGGTGACTGGCACTTCATTGTGAATAATTTCGGGGATGAACAGGGATCTGCGACGGCCATTAGCAAGTCTGTGGAAGTAGGCTGTGTTTTTGTCACCATCAGCTAACCACTTAGCCTTAGAGCGTTATTTCCATCCAATCTCCTCCTGTTTCATCAGCCTTTCAAGCTCTACTTCCAAACTTCTAAGCTTGAGTGTCTCAGAATCATCAAGTGGGTGAGACTCCTCAAGGATGTTCAACTTAAGGATTTCATCTTGAGTGGAGGAGATACGGTTCCTGAGTGAACCCCAAATGGATTTGGCCCAAGGTTTAAGAAGTCTTCTCAACGATCTGAGTTTTCCTACTACCCGGGCAGAAGCAGAGATGGAACTGATGGGCTGGGCCCATGCCATTTTGATAAAATCTTCGAAGGATGGTTCAAGGAGCCAGAGTCTTTCAAACCTGAAAGGTCGATTGCGGTTGATAAGGGAGCCCGAATCGAGTATAAGAGGACAATGATCAGAGAGGACAATTGCAAGTCCTAGGCATGTAGATAGGGGGTGGATATCATCCCATGCAGAGTTGAAGAGAAATCGATCAAGTTTAGCCAAGGCAGGTGCCCGACGCCTATTGGACCAGGTGAAAAGGTAGTTGTTGATAGGGGGTTCGATCAATGAGCAGGAGCTGATGAAAGTGCTGAAAGCATCTGAGTCAGGCGAGAAATTCCCTGAGTTTCTTTCTATGGATTGTCTGATTGTATTGAAGTCACCCCCAAGCACCCAAGGACCGTATATGTGTGTTGCAAATTCCATGCATTTTCTCCAGATATCTACCCGTTCTTGAATAGTTTGGGGACCATAAATGTTTGAAAAGAAGACGATAGTGTTAGTCTGCAGGCGTCTAAGAGCTACATGGAGGACGGATGGCCGCTGAATGATTTGGCCAAGGGACCATACAGAGTCATTCCACATGGTAATTAGACCCCCCCAGAGCCAATAGCGTTTGCGTGGGTCCACCTCGAGAGCCGTGGACCACCAATTTGACGAAAAAGGGTGGGAGATGGATCAGAAAGTTTAGATTCTTGGAGAAGGAGGATGTCTGTATGCAGGGGAGACAAGGACAGGAAAACTGAGTGTCTTTTTGAGGGGTCCCTTAGCCCACGAATATTCCAGGAGACAATTTTCATTGGGAAAAGGAGAGACGCTCTTGTTCTGGGGTTTTCATGGCAGAATAGTGTTCCTCAAGTATAGAAAATCCCATGCAACGTGCTAATTTCTTATTTAATCTATAATTAGCAGAAGAAAAAAATACAGGTTCTTAAAAGCTACCTGTAGCTCCAGGCAAGGACGTGGCTCTGGCAGTCCTCGAGCTTCGTCTAACTACCGCAGGGGAAAGGCCTTGAAAACTAGGTTGGGCTGTAGCCGTAGGAGGAATGGAGGCTGGAGGAAAATCAGGTGCTGGAGTTGGGTCAGGAGGCGGGACTTGGAGGAAGTAGGGCACAGAAAGGTCAAAGTCGAGGAGGGGGTCCCATCTTGGTGGAGCCGGCTCAGAATTAAGGACCATTATACGGTTAACATCATCATTAAAATTCAAGGGAGGGGAGGATAGGGCTGACTCGTGGTTCATGGCATCAAAACGATCATCAGAGTCTGGGTCGTCAAAAGGAATGTCAAGCGGATCATCAAAGCATTTGAGCTCCCTTTCGATGTCAATGCCAAGAGGGTAGGTCTCTGGTCTGAAGCGGGGGTGCGAATGCTCCCAACGTGAAACTGAGATGAGATAATCGGCGTTATTGAGACGAACCAAGTAAGAAGAGGAAGCGGGTATTCCCACTAGGAATTGCATCTTAACATGGATTTGATGGCTATCAAACTCTGACCATTCACATCTATCAAAATCAGGGAATCTCCCAACAGGATTTAGAGCGGTTTGGACAGCATCCCGATTGTTTCGAAGGAGTTCCGGAAAGCCCTTGATGGCTGCCCAACTGGGCGGTTCATAGTCTGGCTATGCCTCGAGATAAATCGAGCCACCCGCTTTGGTGAGTATCTTGGAATTAAGCACAGTGGTTTTCATCTGAATAGAGGGGCAGAAAATCAGAAATCGGTTGTTATCAAGCAACCAGATCGCCCATTCTCTGTGGTTGAAGATGGAGGACAGGACGGTATTGAGACTCTCCACACTCCAAATGTCGTCAATGATGGTTGTAGTGATGTAGAGTGTTTGCGCCAAAATTGGTCACAAACACCCAAAGTCGCGAAAGCACCCGTTTGCGTGTTCAATTCGATAATATTCAACACAGAACTCAGTAACAATCAATATAGAATTCAGCTCTAGATAACAAATCACAGTAATTCACAAGCAACAATCACAAACACAGGATTTATAGTGGTTCGGCGTTCGTGCCTACGTCCACTTTGAAGAGTTTCTCTTTATTGCTTTGCTCGATTCAATCGATTACAATGGATTACAGCTGACAATTGCTTTGAAATCTGAATACAACAGCGATTCTGATAGTTAAACTTGAATCCGGCAGAGTCTTGGCGTTCAATGGCAAAAGTTCTCCGAAGATCCCCCTTTTCTGAAGGCTTCAGGGTGCTATTTATAGGCGTTGGAGGCCCAGATCTTGCTGAAACTTCGTGAGACTCCTTCTGGCACGTGAGTGGGCCCACGCGACCGACCCCACCAAGTTTCGTCTCGATCTGACATCGGTTCGAAGTGATTTCGAACCCATCAAGAAATGGTCCAATCGAGCTGAAACTTGGCAGGAACAATCTTTACCTCATATGGAAACTACTGTGAAAATTTGGTTGCATTTGGATGTGTGGTTAAGGAGATACGCTCGGTTCGAAATTGGCATTTTCGGTTGGCTGGGTCGTTCGAACCCATGATTTCGAACCCATCATTTCGAATCCATCAGTGCACGTGGGCTTGTAGTGACGTGGCGCGCATTTTTCGAATCGATCCTAACTTATCTCCGAATGGACCGCTTCGACTCCGTGAACTACGGCGAACACGTCATCCAAACCAATTGACTCGGTGGATTCGAAATAGGAAGCATTACTGGTTTCGAAAGTGACCGATTCGAATCCAGGAACCCTTATGGGTTCGAACTTGATCGGTTCGAACTGGGTCACTCGATGGGTTCGAAGTGAGGATGTGAGGCCGAGTGAAGTCATGGATTCGAATGTAGGCCACTGTGGTGGATTCGAAGGCGATGGAGTCGAGGTAGGTGCTAGCTGATGGGTTCGAACGTGGCTTGGGTTCGAACTCCATGGCTTCGAAGGCAAGGACGTGGATGGTTTCGAACAGCATGGGTTCGAAGGAGAGGGCGTGGATGGTTTCGAACAGCATGGTTTCGAACCAGACAATGACTATTTCTCTTCACACTGAATCCATCATATCTTGAGCATACGAACTCGGATTGACTTGAAACTTGAAATGATGGCTCCTACAACCTTTCTTGTCGTGTCCTATCAATTGTGGCCTGATCCGGACTCGGGCAAAATTCATTGGTATCCATAGCTAAGTGAAGTATATCCAATCTCTGAGATGAACTGTTTCCCGTTTTCGACCAATCTTTTGGTATCACGGCTTTGCCAAAAAGCGGGATAACACTTTGCCCCCCAAAACATGCCTTGCTGTAGGAAGGTGTGTTTTGTAATGCCTTGAGTTGGATGTTCGTATCCGATCATCAACCTGCAAAGAACTCAATAGTCTCATATGTCCTCAAATGACGATCGTTCGGGATCGAGCCATTTGGGATGAAGTGCGGCCGTTCATGGTCAAGCGCTCAACTTCAAATGACGATCGTTCGTGATCGAGTCATTCGAGGGGAAGTGCGACCGTGCGCGGTCGAGCGTATAAATTCATGCTTCGATCGTTCGGGATCGTATGCTGCTTGAAGTGAATCGGGACCGTTCGCGGTCCGTGCCGTTCGTGGCATAAGATGGAATAGGACCGTTCGCAGGCGATGCCGTTCGCGGCGAATGATGAGATGGGACCGTTCGCGGTCGGCTGCCGTTCGTGGCAAATGATGATCGTTCGCGACCAAGTGCCGTTCAAGGCGAATGGTGACCGTTCGAGGTCGGATTTCATAATCAGTGAGCCATGACCGTTCGCGATCGATGGCGTTCGAGGCAGGAAGCGATCGTTCGCGATCGTGTGCCGTTCGAGGCAAATCTGCGACCGTTCGCGGTCTGTGCCGTTCGTGGCGAATCTGTGTGTGTGCCCGGGAGGGCTTGGTGTTATCGATGCCAGGGTCACGTTCGGGTGAGTTCCTGGATCGTTTGCATGGGCGGTTCATCGCCATCTCAGAGCATGCTTAAGGACCGTTCGCGACCCCATACATGTGTAAGTAGCTCGGCCATTCCAGAGTTATCAGAATCAAATATCTATTACACGGATGAGTTTCAAAAACAATTGTCCAAACAAACAGAGTCTAAATGTTCAAATTAAAGCGAAATGAAAGTAAAGCATGGATGTCAAAGTGTAAGTTCCCACTACAAAACGGCCAACGATCATTCAGAGCATGTCTGGAGATCGTTCGCGATCTCGCACATGTGTAAATGATTTAATTGCGTTAGTGGAAGCTTACAACTTGTTCATCGTTATCTTACTCAATTGATAACCATACGGTGCCTTGATTCGGGGTCGCCCCTAGCTGATGTGGACGGTGGTCATTCTGGTTCCGCCACAGGAGCTCGTCTCCTTACATATTGAAGGAGCATACCGTTCCTGATATGCCCTTCCACCTCGTCCTTCAGGTGCCTACAATCATTAGTGTTATGACCATTTAATTCATGGAATACACAGAACTTATCTGATTTCCTTTCGTCAGAAGTAGGATCCCTTCGCATTGGCCTACGATACGGAATCTGTTCTTTGGTATCCTGATAAATTCGTTCCAGGCTCTCGTTCAACTCAGCGTAGGTGGTGAATCGCGGCTCCCTCCGTTGCCGCTTTGATCTGTCTCTGTCATTCTCAATCTTTCTTTTACCTTTATCCGAATCTTTTTTAAGAGGCTTTTCGTCTCTAAATGCAAAAACTTCTATCCCATCTCCTTCTTCTCTCTCGGCATTCGCATCTTCTAATCGTAAAAACTTTTCTGCTTCATGATAGAATTCCTCCAGATCAATGGGTGGATCTTTAGTCAATGAATTCTTGAACTCTGTGCCGTCAGCTATTCCGGACACAGCTGCCATTACCACCATGGACGGATCCGCTCTATCCACTGAAGCTGCTGCTGCATTAAATCGTGCTAAATAACTTCTCAAGGTCTCTCCGGCTTTTTGCTTTAGGGTTGCTAGAGTCATCACGTTCTTGGGTCTCGTAATATGGACCCTGAATTGCCTCATAAATCTCTCCACTAAACCATTCCATGTTCCGATGGATCCGTTCTCCAGCTGTCTAAACCATAGTGCAGCGATATCTGTCAAGTACAATGGAAAACACCGGGCCATAACCTCCTCCGATGCCCCCAGCACTTCCATATGCCTAATATATTTTGTCAGATGGACCGTGGGGTCCGTTCTCCCGTCATACATATCCAATGATGGTAGCTTGAAATCAGGCGGGTTCCTAGCTTGCCTGATTGCTGAAGTAAAAGGACTTCTATTGACATCTTCCAAATCTTTGTTCACCATACCGCCTCTCAAAGCTCTTCTAACTATATCTGCTAATCGGTTATTGTCTCCGAGATGTAATCCTTGTTCACTACTTCCAACCTGCCCCCCGAGTTCACGAGGTAACTCCGGGATCTGCCCCCTTGACTGAGCGTTCGCTCCTCTACTACTCCTAGGTTGCGCAGATCCTTCTCTTTCTCTTTCCAAGATTGGGTCAACATTCTCCATATGTGTGCCCCCTAGCTCTGGTGCTACGCCGGACGGTCCCGCTCCGTTCTGGACTCCATTGGCTTCCCTATTTTGTGCTCCAAGCTGTCCTATCTGTTGGAATAAACTCTGGATCATTTCCTCTTGCCTCTTCATCATAGTTTCCATCTCGTCCCTAGTGATGTATATCGATGGTTGATTTGCTCCTGAGGAAGCCTCTTGGCTTCCTTGTGGTTCGCTTCTCTCAGTCCTTGGCCTCCTACTCGATTGTCTTGCCATAATTCCTAGATCTGAACTCCTGAATTTTCGAATTCAACTTCTCCCTGAAGTAGTTTCTCAGTGAAAGCACCAAAATGTTTGCGCCAAAATTGGTCACAAACACCCAAAGTCGCGAAAGCACCCGTTTGCGTGTTCAATTCGATAATATTCAACACAGAACTCAGTAACAATCAATATAGAATTCAGCTCTAGATAACAAATCACAGTAATTCACAAGCAACAATCACAAACACAGGATTTATAGTGGTTCGGCGTTCGTGCCTACGTCCACTTTGAAGAGTTTCTCTTTATTGCTTTGCTCGATTCAATCGATTACAATGGATTACAGCTGACAATTGCTTTGAAATCTGAATACAACAGCGATTCTGATAGTTAAACTTGAATCCGGCAGAGTCTTGGCGTTCAATGGCAGAAGTTCTCCGAAGATCCCCCTTTTCTGAAGGCTTCAGGGTGCTATTTATAGGCGTTGGAGGCCCAGATCTTGCTGAAACTTCGTGAGACTCCTTCTGGCAC
Source organism: Allium cepa (assembly GCA_030765085.1). NCBI lineage: Eukaryota > Viridiplantae > Streptophyta > Magnoliopsida > Asparagales > Amaryllidaceae > Allium > Allium cepa. Next base: position 565,317,029 of record CM060938.1, read on the forward strand.
GTGAGTGGGCCCACGCGACCGACCCCACCAAGTTTCGTCTCGATCTGACATCGGTTCGAAGTGATTTCGAACCCATCAAGAAATGGTCCAATCGAGCTGAAACTTGGCAGGAACAATCTTTACCTCATATGGAAACTACTGTGAAAATTTGGTTGCATTTGGATGTGTGGTTAAGGAGATACGCTCGGTTCGAAATTGGCATTTTCGGTTGGCTGGGTCGTTCGAACCCATGATTTCGAAGCCATCATTTCGAATCCATCAGTGCACGTGGGCTTGTAGTGACGTGGCGCGCATTTTTCGAATCGATCCTAACTTATCTCCGAATGGACCGCTTCGACTCCGTGAACTACGGCGAACACGTCATCCAAACCAATTGACTCGGTGGATTCGAAATAGGAAGCATTACTGGTTTCGAAAGTGACCGATTCGAATCCAGGAACCCTTATGGGTTCGAACTTGATCGGTTCGAACTGGGTCACTCGATGGGTTTGAAGTGAGGATGTGAGGCCGAGTGAAGTCATGGATTCGAAGGTAGGCCACTGTGGTGGATTCGAAGGCGATGGAGTCGAGGTAGGTGCTAGCTGATGGGTTCGAACGTGGCTTGGGTTCGAACTCCATGGCTTCGAAGGCAAGGACGTGGATGGTTTCGAACAGCATGGGTTCGAAGGAGAGGGCGTGGATGGTTTCGAACAGCATGGTTTCGAACCAGACAATGACTATTTCTCTTCACACTGAATCCATCATATCTTGAGCATACGAACTCGGATTGACTTGAAACTTGAAATGATGGCTCCTACAACCTTTCTTGTCGTGTCCTATCAATTGTGGCCTGATCCGGACTCGGGAAAAATCCATTGGTATCCATAGCTAAGTGAAGTATATCCAATCTCTGAGATGAACTGTTTCCCGTTTTCGACCAATCTTTTGGTATCACGGCTTTGCCAAAAAGCGGGATAACATAGAGTGAGAAGTCAGCCATGGGAAAATAGGGTGAGGACAGAAAAGGATGAAGGGGAGAAGAAAGAGATTTGGTTTGAAGAGGAGAGAGGGAATTGAGTTGATTGGATGGATTGGAGATAGAGGGGTTGAGTGCGGGTCCAGCTGTGGGCCGATTTGATTTCTAGACACGTGGATGCCTGGTAGTGGAAACATCAGAAGAATATTTCGGTATTCGAGAATTGTGTGCAGAGAGATAATTACTCAGAGAAACCGAAGGGTTTTTCAAGAGTCCCAATGCAGTAAGCTGAGATGGACAACGAGCATAAAAGTGACCAAAAAAGGCACAATAATAACAGATCCTGGGTCCCTACAGGTTGATGCCACGTGGCCCAGACCTGCACATTTGAAACATCTTTTTTTCGATTTCAAAAATTCAAAAGTTTGGCGGTATGAATCGAAAAATGGGAACGAGCGCCGACGGTTTAGTTTTGGGGGGGAGGGGGAGGGTCGGAGAAGCGGCTGTTGGTTAGATGAAAGAGTGGGGCAAGGTGCTGCAGCTACCTAAGCATAGGTTCTTCCGTTGGATAGGTTGACCGACGGGGTGGGTTTTATAGCAGAAGTAGGAGGAGCAGTTTCAACCATTTGAGGCGGATCTACTAGAGATTGATCTTTGGAGCCTGAAAGTGGCCCGGGGAGAGGATGGGGGGATCAGACAAGTACTTGGGAGGGACGAAAGAAATTCCAAAGAACGAAAGAGAAGGTGAAAACGAAGAAGAAGGCTACGAGGAGAAGGACGCCATTTCTTTTTTTGGGTTCGTGCATAACTTCTCTATTACCATGATCAATTTTAAAAGCGGAGAGGTCATTTTCACTATTTTTACGACCAGGAATTTGACCAAGAATTTCACAATTCAAAATGATAGTAATATCTTTGACACTACTCCGAATTTGACCTTCCTCTTGAAATTTTTTTCCATTCAAATTAGCATAAACATTTTAACCAAATCAAGATAGTGATCAAAATTAATTTGAGATAAATTGGTTAGACCAGAAATACCATTTTGCAAAGCAAGATCTTGTAAACCATAAGAAGAAATTCATTAAAGTTTGCGAACCTTTCTGAAATTACTTTTCTATAAGTAGCATACTCGACATAAGTTTCAATGGACTCTTGATCATTGAAAAGTTGACTTTTGATCTTTTTGGTAAGTATAATGGCTTTGGTTGAAAAGGGTTGGCTTAAGGAAACCATTGTTGTGTAGTTTTAAAGGTAGTAGAGTGAAGAATGAATTTGAATTTTGAAATAAAGTGTGGTTGAATGAAGGGATAGGAATGAGATGATTTAATAGAGGGTGAACTGTCATTTTCAGTTTGAAAAGACACCGTTACAGTTTTTTGAAATTAATGCGAAAGAGAGGGAAATTCAAAGTTTGAATTTGAAAAGATTCTTCAATTTTTTGACAGGTATGTCAACATACCTATGCGACATATTTCGACATATTGGGCAAAAATTTCAATTTCAACAAAGGAAATATATTCCTATTTATACATATATTTATATAAACACATACTTAGATAAAATTATTATTATTAATAATCTAAATTTATTCCTAAACTCAATAATTCAAAATGAAATAAAAATTAAACATTAAATGTACAAATTTTGCCATTTCATTGACTCTTCTGATTGGTCTTCTATCACAATGAAACGCATGTCATCTGTATCTGGTTCATTGTCACTTGATGTAGTATCAAAATCGTCCAAAGTTGCATTGTATGCTCTTTTTCTCTTTTTGAGTGAATTGATGTTTGGTGTTTTCTTCTGCTATGGGTAATCTCTTCGTAAATGGCCCGATTCTTCACAGTCGTAACACTTAACACACTTCAATTTTAGATGATTTTGTTTTTAGTTTTACGAAAGTTATTTAACTATCTGTACTTCAGGAACTTATTAAAATTTTGGGTCATCAAAGCACTTCTCATCATTATGGTTATCATCTGAATACTGGTCATCAATTATAGCATTAAATGCAACTGATTTCTTTTGGGTTTTCCTTGCTTTCCTTCTTGTCGCACAATTGTACTTCATAGAACATTAGATTACTAATTACCTCTTCAATTTTTAATGTACTAATGTCATTAGCCTCTTTTATTGCTAATGTCTTTTTATCCCATTTTGAAGATGGTGAATTAAGAATTTTTCTAACTTGATATTCTGTATAAAATGTTTACGTAATCTCACCAGTGAATGAACTATATCTTGAAATCTAGAATACATATCAAAAATATACTCATTTGGTTTTACTTTAAACACTTGAAACTGATTAGTTAGCATGAAATTTTTGTCTATTTCACTTTACTAGTGCCCTCATGTTTAACTTGTAATGTTCTCCATATTTCGTATGCAGACTTACAAATAGAAACCCAACTGAATTCATTTTTATCTAACGAACAAAATAAAATATCATGGCCTTAGAATTATTAAGTGTTTGGTCTTTTGGTCTGGTTTCCATGTTGAGTATTCAGTTTGAGGTTCAATATACTCATTCCGTACAATATTCCAAATGTCTAAACTATTATCATCATTCCAGATGACCAATAAGTGTAATTACTACTACTAAATAGTGGTGGTCTGACAGTTGATTTTCCTTTTACAAAAGTGTTAAAAATTTACTAACAGTATGACTAGCTATTTACTTTCAGAAATCAAATTACAAATCTTTTGAAAGCCTAATGCTTTGATACCAAATGTGGGTTACGATAAACAGATCTTTAGGCTATTTTAGCACTAGAGAGGGTGTGAACAGTGTTTTACAACTTTTATGATCTTTTAACTTTGTTTCAAGTTTTAAATCAAATCTCAAATCATCAACATAGATCTATACTAATCAAGCAGTCATAGATGCAGCTATAGATAAATATAAAAGCAATAATAAAAGTAAAGTAAGAGCGATGGCACCTTACATTAACCAAGTAGCAAAAAAAACCAGAATATAATCTTATTTTAAGGTTATGAGACACACCCTCCCGTCTTACAAATCTGTTGCAAATTCTTTTGATTTACCAGCACACCCACTTGATTTGAGCAGGCAACAAGCACACCAACTTGATTTGAATGGGCAAAATACACAAAGAAATAAATAAGAGTAGAGTTGTTGATTTCCAAATACAAAATGGTTGTACTTAGAATACATAATATTCCATAGCCCTTCTGATAGCGGTTTGATCTTTGAGTTTATAGAGAGAATGCTTCCAAAATAGTAGGTCATTTATAGAGAATCAATCTAGTAGAGAATGGATTGATTGTATGTAGATTTTGAATAATATAGAAAGTAGTTTTCAAGAAATATTTCAAGAGAGTATAGTTAAAAAAAAAAATTTGCAGTCCTCTTTATATAGTGAATAAACCGAAGCATCCATTCATGAAAATATGCATCCAAAAGACATTTTTTTAGAAAAAATAAAAAAGCAACCCACGGTCACCATGTTGATATATTTCGGAGGAATATGTCAAGATACCCTTGTAATTTTGAAAAATTAATTTTCTTTTAAATTGTTTTCGAACTTCTATATTTTTGTAAAATGATTTTAAACATAATTTTTATATACTTTGAACACATAAATTTTTTTATAAAATATTTGTAAAAAATATATTTTGAATTTAAAATAATTTTACTAAAATATCAAAGATAAGAAATTTATGATAAAGATTAGAATCTACTATCAAGGACTTTAAAATTTGTTCTAATGGCTCATAAAGATTAAAATCTACTATCAAGGACTTTAACAATTTGTTCTAATGGCTCATACTAAAGTACAGAGCTCTTCAAGTCTTTTGTCTCTAAATGAGTTATCATCTCTAAATCTTCATTCTTGGTCTTTGTACCGACCAGTCTTCAAGTTTAATCATTTTGTACCTATGTAATATTATGCAATATATATTACAAAACTGGACAAAACATTGGTATCTATATTTACATGGTTACTATCATCAAAATCAGTGTCTAAGGTATTAACAATCTCCTCCTTTTGATGATGACAACCATGTAAACATTCCTATATATAAAATATAGCATAACTCCCCCAAAGTCAAAAAGCTCCTCCTTAGTACAGCATGTGTTATATTTGTATTTCTCTTCCCCTTTGTCATCAACAAAAATGGGTGAAAAATAATACTCCCCTTAAATGTGATATACTTATGAATTATGGAGTCAAAATCATTATTAGGTATTTGAAACTATATGAAAATACTGGTGGTAACAAAAACTATTATGTATTCAACATATTGAGTAATGATTATATTAAATATTAAAGACATTAAATAATACAAATGAAACTATCTTACAATCCAACCAATCAATCAAACCAAATCAAATATTATATACAAAATTATACCAATCCAAACAAAACTATATTATTTGCAGACCGGTCAAATTTAAATATATAGGTTTTATAACATATACTTACAATTCATAACCAAATACAATGCTAGATTTTCCTTGAAACTTCAACCCATCCTTCAGATCCAAAGATTGGATTTTATTTTATGACATTCCAATCTTCTACTTTCGCAATTGTATTGGAGTTTGAGCATTTTGGGTTGTTGTTTTGATCATCTTTGATAAGTGAGGAAATTAACCAGCGAAGTTCATCAAAGTGTTTCTCTTGTTCCTTTATCATTTGCATTTGGTTTAATTAAAATGCCTTTGATTTCGGAGAATGAAATAGAGAGCAACTTTGAAGGATTTAAGCATTTCTTCTAAGTTTTCTCCAAGTTTTTGACATGGAGAACTCATTTTTATGAAAGGAAACGTTTAGAATGGAAGGAGATGAAAGATTAATCAATGTATGAGCTTTTCTAGTAGAAAATGGTTTAAATAGAGATGAAAAGTCAGATTAAATAACTATTACAGAAGAAGTTATCAAATTTTTAAAGTTTAAAATTTTCAAAAAGCAACTAGTTTGTCGAAATATCCATATAGCGTTAGTACCTTAGGTATTGGTTTTGATGATAACAACTATAGAAAATTACTTAAAATATAGATATTATTGTTTAACCAAGTCATATATAGTTTATAGTGCAGGATATTAGACAGGTATTGATTAAGAGGACTCTACAATATCAAGAGTAGATTTAAAATGCTAATATAAAGTTTCAAGAGTTCAGGATTGAAGACTCATGAGTATTGAAGAGTTTAAGGTTTCAAGATATTCTAGATAATTTATAGAGTCATGGAATTTATGTTAAAATCTTGACAGCACTTTCCTGATCTCTCTCACCTTCTCTAATTTTGTTTTAAATTGTTTTTCAAATATTTTGTTTCAAAATAATCTTTTCAACATATTTTCCAAAATGATTTTTCAATCTCTTCCTAATAAAGATATCATTATAGTTTTTTTAAAGTTTGCATATATGCTGAATTTTATATATTTTAATTAATTATAATTATATCAATTTTTATATATATTATTGAATATCCTTATTAAATCTTTCAAAATTATTTTATAAATTTTTATTAAGTTATATTTTGGTTAAAATGTGTATAAACTATGCTTAAATGATTCTACAAACTATCAGATTATTTTACAAAGTAATGAAATTTCATAATAATATTTTTAAAAGTGTTTTTCAAAATATGAAGGGATATATTGACATATCTTATCCATGTACGTCCATATAATAAACATAAAATTCAAAATTCAAATTTAAATAGAAGTGTGTCTTCATTGTATCTCTACGCAAATGGACATGACCATTGTTGCCCTATATATAGCAGAGTTCCAAACAAATTTTTAATAACTACTTTCTTATTCTTCTCTTCTCTTTTTATTCTCTTGATTTCTAAATCAATTTCCATCGAAACTCTACCGAAATTCAACCAAAATCAAATTCAATCATTACTAATTTGATTCTCCTTCATCTACTCTATGGTTTCTCTCATCTCTCTCAAAATGAAAGTGCTATTCAAGAGTTATAGAATTAATTGTAATCAAGATCAAAGATCCAAGTCTGTAAACTCTATCAAATCATACTCCTTTGTGCGCTTAGTATCCCTAAAATCCAAGTAGATGTGATTGTATCCTGTAAAATCAATTAAGTGTGTTTCGTAGCCCATAAATCTAGTGGATGTGCCTATGGCCACGAAATCAAGTAACTCTATCCAGATGTCGGGATTTTAGAGGGTGTGTTTCATAGCTTTGAAATCGAGAAGGTATTTTCATTTACTAGATGAAAAAAATCTAGTACAAGGAATTGTCCGAGACTCGATGTAGGGTAACTACGAACCAGTATAAAATCTTAGTGTGTTCTTTCCTTTTTACTTTGACTGCGTTTACTTTTATCTATACTTTGATTTATAATTGTTTTTGTGATTGTTTATTACATCATTCCAAGTATAATCTTAAAGAATTGGAAAAATATTTGTATCATCCATTAAACACTGTTCACCCTCTCTAGTGTTAATTCAGCCTTAAGATCCATATTCCGTTGACTCACATTTGGTATTAAAGCTTTGGTTTTCAAAGTATTCATCATCTGATTTTTGAAAAAGTTTAAATGGCTACCAACATGGTAATAGCACTGTTAGTAACACTGTTAATACCCTGGTTAGTAACTCATTTGTCGAAGGACAATCTACTTCTAGATCTCTACTTTTTAATGGTAGTAATTACACATATTGGTCATGTAGAATGAAAATTTGTTTATAGTTAATTAGTTTAGAAACTTCGAATATTACACAAACTGAGTATACTAAAGCTGAGATTAATTTTGCACAGTCGACTGCTGACCAAAAATCCGCTGCACAAAATAACTCTAAGGCTATAAATATATTATTTTGTTCAATAAATAGAAATGAATTTAATGGAGTATCATATATAAGTCTGCATTTGAAATTTGGAGAACTTTGCAAGTTACACACGAAAGCACAAGTAAAGCTAAACAAACCAAAATATCCATGTTAACGAACCAGTTTCAATTATTTAAAACGAGTCCATATCTGATATGTATAGTAGATTCCAAGACATAGTACACTCACTTATTGCACTGAGTAAAAGTTTTTCTGAAGAGGATCAAGTTAGAAAAATCCTAAATTCACTTACTCCAGAATGGGGCCAAATGATTCTTTCAATCGAAGAGGCTAATGACGTTAGTACTCTAAAAATTGAAGAGTTAATTGGCAATTTAATGTCTTTTGAAGCACAAATGCAGGGCGGGAGAGAAAGCAAAGTAATAAAGAAGAAATCTATAACTTGTAATGCAATGACGAATAATCTAGATTCAGACAGTGATGACAATGAAGAAATTGCTTTCATGATAAGGAATTTTAGAAAATTTCTAAAATATAAAAAGATTAAAAAATTTCAAATAAAATAACAACAAAAGTCCAGGAAGCGAAAGTGAAAACAGATATGGCATTAGATATTATAATCGCAATGACCGTGGCCATTTAAAACGAGATTGTCCACATCCCGATAAACTGAAAACTACGCCAAACATTGATTCATCCAGAAAAAGGAGCAGAGCCTATACTGCAATATTAGACGATCCAGATACATCCTCAAGTGATAATGAATCAGATATCGAAATATTAACATCCCCCTACTTGGAGGCCCAAAACTAATGGCACAATTGCCGCAGTCATCCATAGTTATTAATTTTCGGCGACCAAATATGATGGTGCTAGATATATTGATACAAAGATCATAGAAAAATGAAAAAAAATTATAATTCAAAAGACGTATTTTCACATTCAAATCAAAACATTTCAAGTTTATTACATAATCCCTAAATACGTTAACCACGTTCAGTAAAATATAATTATTACAATTATGCCAAGAATGACATATGAAGATGCCCCCTTGTTTGATCAGAGTATATAGTAAGGCTAAAAAATATGGCTTTTCAAACAAAACACATAGAGGAAAGAAAAACTCTAAATAACTATTTGCCTCCTGCACATCTCTGGAAGCTTTATTTGTCAGAGAAGAAAACATGAGAACCTTAAATCTCAAACTACTCAAAAATCAATTGAGTAGCCGAGAGTTTAAGGGGAAAACAAAAACTTCAAGTCAGACATAAAGCTTGGTATGAATAGTAATCTAACATCTCAACCCTTTAGATATCTAGTGAGACCACGCCGCTTAGCGGAATGGGTTTCCCCTTACTAGCATCTTAAAGCCTTTATAAAACAATATTATGTGCTCCTGCATCCACAATGGTTAAAATATACACTTTCAAACTATTATGATGATAATAAAACTTGAAAATAATTAGGATTTTCCATTCCTGGTTAAATCTGATACTCTGTCTAAAACATAGTTTCTAGGGTCACTATTAACCTTTTAGTTTTCATAGGTTTACTAATAACCTTGTTATAACTAATAGACACCCTATCCTATTCATAGTTTTCATGGGATCACTAATAACCTATAGGCTCTTTCCAATTAACTTAATTAATTTATGGGTCCCCCTGAACCAATTAGTCATTCCAATAACTAATCACCTTATCCTGGTTTTCATGGGTTAACTAGGAACATATGGACTTAACCAGTAACTCACTTCACATCCTAGTTTTCATGGGTTGATTAGGAACCTACTGATACTTCCATTAGCCACTTTATTATCCTAGTTTTCATGGGTTTACTAGGAACATATTGACTAATGTCAATTCTTAATCCAGATATAGTCTTCATGGGTGCACTACAAACCAGTTAGCTTCTGCCAACTGTCCTTAATACATAGTTTTCATGGGTTTACTATGAACTTGTTGGTTTCCTCCAAAAACTACTTTATCATAGTTTTCATGGGTTTACTATGAACCTTTTGGTTTACTCCAATAACTAATTTATCATAGTTTTCATGGGTTTACTATGAACCTTTTGGTTTACTCCAATTACTACAAAGTTTAGGCATCTCATATTATTGGGTTACCCTGACTCCTTGGATTCAATTCTACTCATTCAGGAGTTTAAGCAATATATATTCACTATTGATTTAACCTTGTTGGTTCTTCTACCCCCTTTTCCCAAAATAAAATTATGGGTTATCATGTGAATATATTCCTAATTGAAGAAAAAAACAACAATTTTAACAATACCACTCCTGTGGGTTTAAGGTCCTTGAAATATATTTCATAAAACACAGTTACACTTTTAACTTATATTTTTATCAAGGCAATACTTCTTCAAAATTTCATATTTAAAGCCATTACAAACTCCGTTATATAAGCCACGGGTTTTTCTTTTAAAAATTAGAATATGGGTTTTCAAACCTTTCGACTAAATAGTCTTCGAACTAATCAGGCGTCTCCAACTTTCAATACACAGTAGTTTATATACTCCATCTGCTTATACTGATAGCTTGAATGAAGATGCCTAAGCAACTAGCAAAAGAAATAAATCAGAGTTCAGAAGGCAAATGGTGTCAGTAATATTATATAGTAGAAAAGTACGAGTACACTCTCTCGACGTATCTTCATCTACCAGGTTGCTTAACTCCAACTAGTTTACTTGATCTTGAGTGTTGAGCCTAAGCTCTAATACCAACGTTAACGACCCACCCTTTGTAATACGCCTAATCAATGTCAATTTACAATGTCTAACTCCCATATACCATAAATACAGTCCGTTGGTTAATAATTTAAAAGTGAACATCATACCAAGGTACATTGATGAAATCTCATAATTGAACATAACATATAATATACTAAATATACATGAACATAACAAGATAAACAATATACATGGGACTAGACTAGTGGGAGCAACTGACAAATAAATATAAATATAGAAAATCAGAATATACTATCCAATATCACAAGCCCTATATGCAAAATAGCTTGTCAACCATGTACCACATCAATAATAAGTACATATATCCAATACAATGACTTCACGCCTCTGGAACGTCCCTGCCATCCTACAAGCCTATTCCCAAAGCACATAACTCTCAAACTACTTAATCAAGTACCCGAGAGTTGTCATGACATAAATAGATGAAGACAAAATGTGGGTTGGACATAAAACTTACAGTCTCAAAATACTGTAAAAGTATATACAAAGAAATAGGAAACTAATATGGCAACCGGTCCTCTCCATGAATGTGGATTAGGGATAATCCGGACTGTTCATAAACAAGTAAAGTAAGCCCATTCAAAAGATAATAAATCATACCATAACGTACTCTTATCCTTTCATTAACAAGTTAGCATAACTAATATAATGTGACCGCCACGTAATAATATATTATAATACAGATAACCTAATATACCAGTGAAAGGGTAATATAGATATAACAATAAAAGTTTAACACACAATAAGCAATAATAATAACTAACTAACTAATAACATGCGTAATCCTAACAATGAACGAAAAACAAAGAATATAGGTCGACAACCATAATTGCTGATGGGTGGAATCCACTAAGGATATACAATATGGTCCAATTATAGCTATCTATGGTCCAAAATAAATAGAGTTAGTACCTAACCATACCACAACCCCAAGCTGCATCCAGTATGATCGAACTCGTGAAGATCTCACAATGCCCATACTAAAATACAAATACTTATAACCAATACACATGTTGAATCACTATTAACAACCAAAGAGATCTATCGAGAGCCACAACTATATTGTGGACTCCCATAAAAGCCGACACCTCAAAAGTAGTTGGCATATAGGTCTTGTTGCAGAACCTAAGAGTACAATGCAATAGTATATGACCTTCTTTAGACTCGCGTTCTAGTCTCTCTCTATCCTTGCTCCGGGACCATGTCTGCATGTCGAGCGCTTCAATGCTATAATGGATTCCTTTTGCAAACCAATATCATTTGAACCCCTACCTTGCACTCCACACTTACGTGGATCATCCCGTACCCCATACTGAAATACAAGTATCTCTAACCGATACCCATGCTGAATTTACATTAGCTACCAAAGAGGTCTATTGAGAGCAACAACTGTATGGTGGATTCTTTAAAACCAATACCTCAACAAAAGTTGGCCTGTAGGTCCTGCTGCAGCACCTAAAAGAACAACACAACAACGTATGGCCTACTCTAGACTGGCATCACAATCTCTCTTTACCCCTTTTCCTAGACCACATCTGCGGGTCATGCGCCTTAATGGTACAATGGATTCCTTTTACTAAACCGATATAAACTATTTGTCTACGGATAGACAATCTGGATTCAGGCTATCCCATGTCATTAAACTTCATTAGAACCCCAAAGCCTCCATCAAGATAGAACGTTCCCATAGCTTAGCCCAAACAAAACCAAAATCTCTTCGAGCCCAAACAATTTCTTCGAAACCAAAACCCCGAACCTACATCCGGACCTTAAAACAATTCCTTTTACTAATGCTCTATCAACACGTACGATTACTAATATAAGACCAAAACTATTCAGCAAAATATATAAATCTCAAGGTCAAAGCCAAGAGGCACGGACTAACTCTACTCAATCATACATGCTCACCAGATTTGACCATGCAACCAAACGCCACACCGATATCCTATCTAATCATTATTTATCGCATACATACTCCTTTATGTCACATCCAAATCCCTAGTATCCCAAAGTCAAGTTAGCATCATGCCAACCTATGTCCAGAACCAAGAAACACCTGTCAACTTGCCTGCCAGTCGTATTATAGCTTAATATCACTTAATTCTTCTATTTAAATTAAATTTAGCTATCGATAAGCCTCAAAACGTTATATATCTCATGTATGTAACTTATATATATTATGCATATACATATATCTCAAACCTTTTCTTAGAGTCCAAAGTTATAAAATCACATTATAACAATATTCGAGATTTTATAACCTTAATCAAGCGCTATTAAATAATAAAATACTTCTTTTGGAATTTCTATCTTCTCAAATCACCTTTATAGAAATTCACTAGTTAGTTTGTTATTTATTTACACTATAATAAACTAATATCAAGGCCAGATAAATTCCAAAGCCATTCTAATACAAGTTTTATGTGCCTAAATCATTATTTTAGCTATACAGATTATTTTAAAGGTCATACTTCTCATTTTCGATTGTTAATAAAATATAATATTTCTATCACTAATATAATTACAAATTAGAGTTATAATTAATTTATAACCATGTTACAAATTAATATCAACTCTATATAACTCTATTCAATATGAATAGAACAAAATATTTATATATACGTTATTTTAATCAATTATCCCAATATTTATTCAAACTAATCCAATCAAACAGGGGAATAATTACCTATATATATTATTCTAGGTACTCTTATAGGTAATATTTTTCAATATATATACAATTATGGGGATTTATACTGAAATATAAATTCAGATTAATAATTCCATTCACCTAGGTTATAAATTCCTAATTTGCTAGATCTACTCTAAAACTTTACCATATCGTGGATATTCTCACTAGGAGTACAATGGCGAAACCGCATCTCGATTTGACCTCATATGCAAGAGATATGAATTAAATACGAAATGAGATGATTGAATTTATTAATTAACCCTAATTAATTAAATAATTACCTCACTTATCCCCTAATCCTTATTTTTCCCATAAATGCCCAAATTCTCGCTCTACCCATTTACAGTGCACTACCTCACCACATTGTCATCGCCATGGACCAACGGAGTGTGCCTAACCATCACCATTGACTTCCTTTTTATAAGCGAACCCTATCCACACCAACGACTTCACCTCTGGCCCCCTTATGAAATTCATGATCTGCCCCCTCCCCATATACAGGAAATTGTCACGACTTCAGCTAAGGGATCGCACATATTCTGATGAGCCACCTTCAACGTAGCTCGGTAAGAGAAGCACAATGACACCCTTCATCTCACCAAACACTGCCTCTAGCTTCGTCAAAGTCAACCCAAGCCACAACATCCAAAATGGGCTATCCCTAAGCACTACCGCACTAACCATCGCCTATACCTATGTTATGCTCCCCTCTCCCCTAAGTCCAATGGACCCGTCCCCGTCCTCTTTCATGGTCTAATGCTCATGATTTCATTCATGGAAGAAGGCGGCTATATTTCTTTTACTGGACGAGGAAGGAAAAAGAAAAAAGATAGAGTGAACTAGATACCCAAGGGAAAGGGTGTATATACATACATACATAGATTTCTCGTATATGTCACCATACATTTTGAGCTCGTACGATCACACAGAACATCGAATTGCCACGAAACTCGTTAGCACACATCATCTCATTTTTTAGATCCCGATGGTATAAATTTCATTAGTATCCAATACAGCATTCCGAGATGATAATTTTCAAGCTTTATGAGGTCGTTTTGACCATTGGTTTGTTCGATTCCAAAAATTCTTTGACTATGCATCTCATAATGAAGTCCTCATCTTAGAAACATAAGCTATTAGTCGAGATCCCACTGGACTCGACTGTGCACATATTTTTATAAAATACGTATAACAATACTAAATTGTAAAAATACCATGACCCCAAATACAGAGATATCTATACTCATTTTAAATCGCAACGTCGATTCTAACTCAATAGGAGTGGTCTTAAGTCCTAGTTTGACCATACGTGAAAAATCAAATTTTGAACCTTCAATTAATTAGTGATTCAATATTTAAATTAATTATTTAAATATCCTATCGTAAAAAAATGTAGGTTGTTACAATTTAAACTAATTTTAAAGTAAATAAAATAAAAAGAAGCTTTTATTCCACATTTTAGATCAGGTCCAAAGTAGGAATTTTTTTCGAAATCTACCTGTTTCACTCGCTTTCAACGGGTCCAATTCCTACAATGATAATAGAGTTAAATAATTTATGCGGTCTAAATTAGTCATGTTAGGGCTAACCAATTAAGCTTACCAATTTAGCAGGATCTGTAGAAAAATAGTGTTTGGGTTTAGGTTTGGGTGATCAAGTACCCTCCCTCCATGGCTATCAGCCTAGCCCAAAAAGTGAAGTGAAGTAAAGGTTACCCCTAACAGAAATGGCCCAATTTGAATTGGGCCTTGGAATTATTTTTAAAATTGTTTTGAAACTTAAAATAATGTTTTAAATTTAAAAGATAAATTTAAAATAAGAGTTACAATATAAATGTTATTATATGAATTTAAAACTGGTTTTGACTGTATATTATTGTTTGCATCAAAAAATGGTTACAAACATCCAAGAATAGTTTTTGTAGAGAAGTAAATGAAGAAAAGAAAAATTAAACCGAGTGAATGAATAAGTAAGCAATAGACAATACGCAGTAGTCAAAGACACAGAAGTTTATAGTGGTTCGACGTTGTATGCCCACGTCCACTTTGAAGATTATCCTTTATTACTCTCTTATGAATCTGATTATAATGGTAGAACAAAGCTAGCACTTAATTACAATGGAGTCTAGAGTAACAAGCAGCGTAAAGATCCTGAAAATGAACTTATAGGTTTGTATTTATAGGGTGAGATGATGATATATTTCACTAAGATTTCGGAAGAAGGCTCTCTATGTACATAGGGGCCCAACATAACGATCAGTGGCCCTGAATCGATGTCTTGGAACACTCAATGCCAATTACACAAATCACTATTTTTGCCTCTGATTGCCATGTGATCATTTATTAGGGGTACCATATGCCTTTATTCCTTGCTCCTAAAATATGAAGTCATTCTAAGTTGTAGTTGTGAGATATGGATCAATCTTGGTCGCATTTTGGTTGCTAGGTGAATTACACCGTTCGTTAGGAACGATCGGCATTTCTTGAACCTTGGATTTTTGACCTGCGATAATTATTTTGGGCTCCACTCTTCAAGTATTGATGTCCTAAATGTTTCAAGTGAATTGGCCTTGTGGATTTTGAGATATCGATTGATCTTCGCTGATTTGAGCTGTTTTATGGATTGTTCCCGATCGATCATATAAATCCTTGCTTTATCCGTAACTCGAGCATATGAACTCCGATCGACTTGAAATTTGGATTGTAGCTTTACAGCTCTATGCATGTCATTCCATATTGATTGATCCTCTCCCATTCCGGATCTACTCGGCCATCATCCGTAGTATCGCATACAACTAATTCTCAAGGCTAGTAACGATTCGTTTCTAGCCATGATGATATCACGACCTTGCCAAAAGGCAAGATAACATTTTCTCCCCTAAAGTACGTCTTTTTCGAACGTAATGGCTTTGAAATGTCGCAAACTTCAATGGTCAAAAAAGAATTCCATTTAGTTCATTGAATGGTCGTTACCCGTTTGTTAAGTCGCATTCTTGTTGAGGGTCGTGTCTCCTTCTGTTCATTATGACTATTGGTCGACTTCAAATAGTATAAATACTAGATCATGGCTTATCGATGATCATCTTGTTTTTTTTGGTGATTATCAAGCCATAATGATTTAGTTTTGATCTTCCTCGGTTGATTTCAGGTGCGAATTCGATTTCTATCGATTTCAAAAAATTGAACTTTAAAATGTATATTGGTTCATATATGTGTCTATACCCGACCCCCGATCATTATTGCACATCCACGGGTTGTAGTCAAGTTTCAATGTTATTCCTTGTTTTGTGTGAACAACCACGAGCGATTGTTATTCATTGAATAGAAATTTGGATCGCTTTTGTATGATTATTTTTTAAATATATAATGATCAAGGCCAATAATTATCAATGAATGGATCTTCGTACCCATCTATTTATGATTGTACTTGTATGATCATTTCCATTTTCTATGTGTATATATTTTTTGATGATCATTACTGATTTTTAGTTCATTTAAAGGAGTTTGGATCGTTCTTGGTGGTGGAATGATCGGTAGGAATTCTAGTTTGGACGATCGGTGTATCTTATAGGTTGAAAGATCGGTAATTGCTCTTCTTATAAAAGCTTTCATACTTAACCCTTTTTTTATATATCTGATCGTTCATGGGCATGCAAAATTTAGGATCGTTTTAAAACTATCGGTGCAATTTTCTAGGCCACGAAGGATCAGCCTGTCCATCCATATAAAAGCATTCCACTTAGTCATCCTCTTCACTTTCCTGCTTTGTACCATTTTCATATTGTTCCATCTTTCGTCTAGAAAAGAAAGAAACGAACCATCTTACTCCTTCTCCTCCATCACTCAGAAAAACGATCCGAGTTTTCTGAAATAAGAACTAATCCCCCTCCCAAAACGATCGTTTAATTACTACTTCATCCACCTCAGCAAATGATCTGTTAAGGGAACCGCATCCTCCAGTCTCTATCTCTTTCAACTTTTTCCAATCATTTTGTTAATCAATTACATTTTGAAAGACGAAGTCGCGACATTGATGAAACTCAAAATATCGTCCTTAAATCATAAAGAAAGTTCAAATCATCCTACCTAAATTTTAGATTTGAAGAAAAGAAGACAGATTTGAATTTGAATCGAGGTGAGATCTAAAGGAGCGAGTGCAATAATAGTTAGTATAGTAGATTATACGTTTTGATGTGGATCATTCTTGAACGATCGGTTGTGCCCCATACTTAATGAATTTTGAAGTGGATAAGTTATTTGTTCTCAATGCTCTTGAATGGTGAAGAAAAAATGATCGGTTGAAACGTTGAGTCAAATGATCGATGTGAGGAGTTAAAGTAACGATCAGATAAGGGGCTCGTAAAGAATGGTTGGATGGAGTGAGGAAGTGAACGGTCTATGGGAATTTTTTTACTTATGAACGACCAGTCTTATTTGGGGAATGATCGGTTGTCAACAAATGAATCTTTTTTAATATAAAATGGAACTTAAACAAGTGGACCTGAACTAAATGATGAGATTTGGCCTTGCAAACTTGAGCGGACATTTGAACTTGCATATGACTTGAATTGCATATTCGTAAATATATGATATGTGAACTTCGGAGTGAACTAATGCCTTTAACAATTCCTTTGAAGCTCATCTATGGCTCGAACGTAGAAATCAAAATTTTATTTGCTTACATTCGATCATGAAACTCAAACTGCCTTATTCCCTAACGACATAGAGAAACGGTTGAGACAGTCAAGAATGATGGTCACTCCAGTTGAACCACGAAGTCTTGTTGTCCTTTTCGTCTTTAATTTCGTTCAACTTATTATTATATTGTATAACATTAAGCCGCACCACACTAGCACTCACTATGCACTTGGGGGTACAGGTTACTTTATCTAATCATGATTTTTACCGAGTTTAATAATAATGGGTTCTAGACGTTATATGCGTATTACAACTATGCCAACTGGATCATCTTCTCGGTAGGAAAATCCTGGCGAGGAATTAGGTTATGCAACCGAGCCTGATAGTCCGTCCTCTAATCATTATTCAAAACAGTTGGAAAGCCCAAGCCCATAATTTGATTTTTCTAATGCAGTTCCCATTCTTACACCAGAAGTTGTTGATCCTGCTCCCAAGACTTTAGAGGACGCAATTATTTTGGAGGACCCTGTTGATTTCGTAGCCTCTTTAATTAAGAAAGATACTCTTTGTCTAATCTGCATAAGGTTTGGAATTCCCTTTGACGATGTATTGGTTTTGTCGCAGGATGATAGGTGTCATAAACCTCTAAAAGGATATATGGTATGCAAGAAATTCATGTAGATAGCTCTTGTGCAGCTTCATCCGAATGGCTACGTCCTCAATTTTATTTATATGGTGTTTATGGAGTTCTTGCATCATCCTCCAACCATCGATGACATTTGGTTCATATTCTCTTTTAAGCGACGGACAAAGAGTCTCTCATTTACATTCTTTGAGTCAGCAAAGAAGTGTCAGTTTCTAACTAGCGCATGGAATAAATTAAGCACTTTTAAAAGCGAATGGTTCTTTGTTCGATGTCCTCTCAGTTTTGCTCGACAATGGCCAGAAAGACGCAAGTGTTATCCACCATCTTTATATTAGCATGAAAAACCAATATTCAGGCCATACTCCTGACTAAATCATTCTTTTTACAGGCATCGTCAGACGGCCCAAAGATAATTTATGAGAAGGCGGTCATGACTCTTAAAAATGAACCACTTGAAGATAGGAACATCGAATATCTTCTCACATACGAACGCCTTTTTACTTTTTGTTTGGTAGAAGAGGGCCTTAGCATAAGGCTAACATAAGTTGCCTAAACTACAGGGGTAAGAGCATAGGTTGTAGTCGGTCAAAGGGGCAATCAAATCGTTCCCGTCATGCCCTTAGCTATGGGTGCTTAGGAATTCACCAATAGTGATGTCAAAGGAGATAAAGGCGATGTGCTCGGTCGCAATGATAACGAATCTAGTCTTAGAGTCAAGGTCAGATCCTTGCAGACCTCACAGCCTTCGGCTCCTAATAGAAGAAAAAAGAAAACATTCGTTTATTAATTTCCCAAAAGTAGCCTTTTTGATCTATTTAAGTCATCGATGACTCCCAAGGTTGTTCAAGATGAATCCTCTTCTCAACGTCGAAGCGTTCAAGTCCACCATTGAATTCTTTGTCTAGTCTACTTATGCTGCATGACCTTGGTGCTTTGCACTTCATTGACATGAGTATTGATGGGCCAGAATATCCCGCCAGAATTGGCACTGAAATTTCAACTTTTAAAAGGGAAATTACTCCAATGAGCAAAGCTCTTGCTTCTAGTTTGTCGGAGGGAGACACAAGGACGCTTGCACACACTTGCACCACTTAACATTGCATTGTGCTTAACTTATGTCCATTAATGCCTTAAGTTGGTTAACTTTTGTTTTCCTTTGTAGGAACGCTGGTAAATAAAAGTAACATGTTTGATTCCCTTCGAGATGTACACCACCAATCCTCTAGTTCACGCTCTAGCTTGTTCCTTAACGTGGTAGTCGAGAGTATTATAATTCTAGTTATCGCTCGGGTCGAGGCCATGGTCATCAAGATAGGGGTGATAGGGATAATCCATCTCAAGTTAAGAATCGATCAAGATCTAGGTCCCCTCCTCTTAATGGTTCTGATAAGCCAACTAATCGTTGGGACCCACCTGTCGATCCCTCTAATGGTCCCCCTCCCATTTCAATTCCTCCATAGCCTTTAGTTCCTTCCTATTCTCAGCGGTTTAGTGATCGTCGTCACCGTAGCGAACATGTCGCTGCTCACAGGCTCGGCAAGGAAAGCACTAAAGTTGAAATATCTACTGAAGATCCTAATTGACTCAGTTGCTCTCATGGCACAACTTTGAGAAGAGTTTCCAAACCTATCCTTTGAAGGGTTCTTTTTCCCTCCTAATCTGAAGAATGTCTCAGGCTATGTCCAGCATATGACTATTAACTGCGTCAATGATATCCACAAGCAGTACCATGAATAGATGAAGCCGACGGTGAAGATGTAGAAACTATCTTTCGAGCGTGCGGTAGAAATTGAAAAGATAAAATGCCAGGAAGATCAACAAAAAAGAATTATCACTACTTTGACAAATGAGTTAGAGGCTTCTAAGACTTCCCAAGAAGAGGCCAATGGAAAAGCTAATATTGCTGTCAAATCCATGGAGGAGATGAAGGCTAGTCACCTAGATATGGTTCAAGTGTTACATCATCGAAATCAAGAAATTGCACTCGAGGGAGATACAACTCGAAGTAATGATTCTGCAGCCTCGAAGGAGATAGCGGTACTCAAGGCAGGCTAAGCTTGAGTATGCAATCAAGGAGGAAGACGATGCTCAGAAAATCGTTTAAGATGCTTGCAATGAGCTAATGAATGTTATATTCGACAGAGATATGACCATTTAAAGTGTCAAAGACGTTGATACACTTTTTCAACGCAAAGTAGAAGCTGCCAAGGATATGGTTAGGGAGGAGATAATAAACGAGCTCGATCCACTTCTTATTCTTTACAACGCAAATGTTCTCAAGTATAGAAATCTAACATGGCTTGGCGATGATTATCCCTACCGGCTTTGGTACACATGGGAATTTCTCATTGCAGAGGGAAAATGACTCCTTAATACTGAGGAAATCTACCTGTCCATACTTGAAAGTAAAATGCTATTAGGCGAAAAATCAAAAACAGTGCATGAATCCAGCTTACACTTTAGAAAGAATCTACTGCCACCTCTTTACATGAAGTAGGAGAAGGATCTGGGTCGGCACAACCCGATGTTACAATTGAATTTCCCCCACCATCTCAGGCTATCCCTAGTTCCATGGCAGATTCTTCAACCATCCATGGGTACGATCCGAACAAGACTCAACTTTCTCCAATTCTTAAACTTAGCTTTGAGGTATTTCGGCTCAACTTGGGAGCCACACCGAGGAAGGTATTTCAACGACATCTTTCGTCTTTCAAAAAATTGGGGTGTTATCAGTTGATATTTCTAATCTTTTCGTCTATTTTTTCTCAGCTTTATATATGTTAAGTGCCATTCTTCCTCCCACACAAGAGCCTTAACTAGGATCACAAGCGGCCATGATAGAATCCATTAAAGTAACAACTTCAGTCGCTACTCATGGTGCTCAAGAAGAAACATTTGTTATTGACGATCAATTCATGGAAGCATTGTTCAAGGAAGGAAGCGACTCACACCATGAAATTCCTTTTGATGAGGACGTCATAATCATGGGCTTTTCCAGCCCTACATATGAGCTCAGCATGAAAAAGCGCGTTGAGAAGGAAGAGTTGTTGAAAAAGAAGGCGAAAGTTGAGCCTGTTGATATGGATGTCAATGAGCCGATTCGTATCCCGCTCCAGATAATCCCTCCCGGCATGACAATTTCTTGAGATGAGGTTCCTTTTGCTTTTGATGTTGAGAGTGCCCAGATCCCTCTTGCTTCTAAGGATGATTCCGGCTTGATCCCCATAACTAAAGATGCTCTTTCAAAGAAGGCAGAAAGGGATCGAAGAGAGGATTGAGTGGCAGTTTGGATGGAGCCACTCCTAAGAAACAAAAGAAGGATATGAAATCTAAGAAATAACCACTGGGTTGATGTGACATGTAAATAGCTTGGATGGTTACTTTTTATTTTTGTTGGTCATGTTTGTACGGGTACGACCCCCACTTCTACTTCTTATTTTGGATAAACTTGTATTGTGAACAACAAGTTTAATGTGAATAAGAATTTTTTATTCTATTGTAGAATTCTCATAAATGCTTGTTTAAATAATCAAGCTATTATGTTTTCTATTTATTGTATTTGTGATTCATTGCTCGTTGGATCGGATATCGATCTGACTTATCCATCCCAATGCCTTCCTAAGGTTATGGCCTCGAGTCTTATCAAACACTAGGCTCGAGCCTTAGTGTTACACTGTCAAATTCAATAGTTTGAGTAATTATACTCCCGCCCCCTGTCTCAGGTTAGCGGAGTTAGCTAGTGGATAGTAAAAATCCATCCTCAGTGAGTTCACACTCCTCTTGTCAGTTTCAGGCCAGAGTTTATGGAATAGTGAGTGGTCAAACCACACTCATTTATTTGTTTATACTCATATCCACATTCCGAGGATAAATTTAGTTAATGAGCGGTCGGAACACACCCTTTTAGCATCTATACTCATATCCGCACTCTAGGGACATGAGTTGTTCGTAAAACTATTGAGTTCAGTTCTCTTTGGTCAGTCGTTCTGCCCTCAAACATGGGGTTTGACTCGTCAAGTGACTGTTCGAACCTTAATCACTCTTGAATTATATCCATCCCATCGAAAAGTGGGATTTAGTCGGTCATATATCACAACTAACATATAGCGCAATGGCAGGTCATATATATCATGGGAAATTCAAACTCTATTGCTAAATGGAAAGAAATGACATAATTTGTCTTATTACATATTTGAAAAACTAAATGCTAAAGCAAATCCTGAAATTGAATACGACCGAACGAAATAGAAGAACTAAGTGAAATAGCATTGTAAGTGCTCGCTATTCCACGCCCATGGGTGTGTGATGCCATTAACAATCGCTTGCTTAAAAGTTATCTCTCTAGGCCTCTGCTCAATGACATACCGTCCTTCCCAAGTTGGATTTATATGTGACGGGAAAGGAAAAACCCGTTTTTAGACAAGATCACCGAC
This sequence comes from Allium cepa, assembly GCA_030765085.1. Lineage (NCBI taxonomy): Eukaryota > Viridiplantae > Streptophyta > Magnoliopsida > Asparagales > Amaryllidaceae > Allium > Allium cepa. The sequence continues at coordinate 565,339,949 of CM060938.1, forward strand.
TTCAAAGGTTCTAGGTTGGACTCTAGTGTTGTAGTTTTAGGCGGCTCGGTGTCGGTGTGCAACTGCCCTCAAATCCGCTTCCTCACTCTTCTCATTTATAAAGTCTAGAGATTCCAAAAGAAGATCTTTGTTTTTTCCGAGATCGTAGTAAGTCACTCGATGAGAAAGGAACTTCGAGCTCAACAAGAATAACGACCTCGGAGATGTAAGCGAGGGCTAATGGAATGTGGTCAGTCGTGGACTTATGGGTGGTCTTGTAAGCCCATATATTGTCGAGAGTTCATCCACCCACTTGCCTCTAGCCCTTTCCAAACGCTTCTTCATAATGGATTTTACGATTTTGTAAACAGCTTCAACCTGTCCGTTTGCTTGAGGGCGAGCGACTACCATAAATCTCTTTTCAATGCGATGTCGACGTTGAAGTCTGTGAATTCAGCACCGTCGACTTGAGTCCTATTGTCTATTACAATAGTTCATGGAAGATCGAAACGACAAATGATATTTCAGACAATGAAGTTGATTACTTTCTTGGTTGTGATCATGGCTAAAGGTTCCGCTCTGACCCATTTGTTATAGTAATCAACCGCGATAATAACGTACTTTGCACTACCTTTAGAATTGGTAAGGAACTGATAATATTTATACCCCACATGACGAACGGCCATGGGCTGATCATTTGTGTAATTTTCGTCAGTAGAACCCTTTGAAATTTTGCATATGTCTGGCACTTATCGTATTGCCTTACATAATTGGCAACATCTCGATTAACGATCGGCCAATAATACCTATAAGAAAGTATTTTTTTCACTAGGGTTTGCCCTCTAGTGTGATTGCCATGTTCCCCTTCATGAACTTAAGGAATTGTTTTATTTCATCATGAGTGATACACCGAAGAAGGGGAATGGAGAAACCATTTCTTTATATAACTCCTTCCTATATAATATACCAGGAAGCTTTGCGAAGGATTGTCTCTTTTCATTCCTTCATTCGGGAAGCACTCCCATTAGCAAATAATATTTAATTGGTGTCATTCACGATTTCTTCTCAGGCTTCGTCTCTTATACCCGGTAAATTTCCATCAGGCTTATGCTTGGAGCATTTAATACCTCGACTCGAACCAAGCCCATCTGTTGTGCAACGTTGGTGCTAGCAAACTTTGCCAATGAATCAACCTCTCTATTTTTATCCCGAGGAATGTGCGTAATGTCATAATACTCAAAGTCAGTCAACAACTCTTGGACTTGGGTAACGTATGGAGCAAGTCATTGCCTTTTAGCTTGGTAATCTCCCCTTACTTGGTATACTACCAATTGTGAGTTGCAAAAGATTTCAAGAGACTTAACTTCCAGTTCTCTGGCAAGTTTAAGTCCTGCAATCAGAGCCTCATACTCAGCTTCATTGTTTGTCACAAGGAAATCGAGCTTTAAAGCATAACAAATTGACCGATCTTCGAGTGTTACAAGTAAAATCCTAGCTTCAAAACAATGGTCGTCGGATGCACCTTATGTATACAGCTTCCACAGTATGGTAGGGATTTCATTACTCTTCAGAAATCATCCTACAAAGTAAATACTACTATAAAATCTGTCAGTGCCTGATCCTAGATAGTCCTTTGAGGAAGATAAGTGATATCGAATTGGCTAAGTTCGATATTCCACTTGAGTAATCTCCTAGATGTCTTAAGTTGCTGCAAGACCTGTCGTAACGGTTGGTCGATGTAAACATTAATAGGGTGTGCCTGAAAGTAAGGGAGAAGCTTTCATGATGCAATCAACAAGCAGTATGCCAGTTTCTCTATCTTCTGATAGTTCCTCTCAACCCCTGTCAATAGCTTTCTAACATAATAGGTAGGTCTCTGGATTCGATTCTATTCGAGCAATGAGACACTTATAGCATGCATCGACACGACTAAGTGGATATATAAATCTTCATGATCCACTGTATTTGATTAGATAGGAAGTCTCTCCAACTGGTTCACCAAAGCTTGAAATGCATCTTTACAATCTTGTGTTCATTCAAAATTCCTTTTTCCTTTTCTAATCAAGTCAAAGAAAGGAATATATTTTTCGGTGGCTTTAGAAATAAATCGGCTTAACGCAACAACCTTCCCATTCAGGCTTTGTACTTGTTTGATAATCTTTGGCGCTTGGATATTGTAAATAGCTTAGATCTTCTCGGGATTGGCTTTGATTCCATAGGCATTAACGATAAAACCCAAGAACTTCCATGATGTAATGCCAAAGGAACATTTTAGAGGATTAATCTTCATTTTATAGTGTCAAAGGATGTCAAACATTTTTGCCAAGTCTCTAATGTGGTTGCTACACTGTCATGACTTCACGAGAATATCATCCACACATCATTTTTCCAATCTGATCTTTAAACATACTATTAACTAGGCACTGATAGGTCTCTCCTACATTGTTTATTCCAAACGACATCACCACATAGAAATATAACCCAACATCGGTTATGAAGTTAGTGTGCTCTTGATCGGGAATGTGCATCGGGATTTGGTTATATCTTGAGTATACATCCATGAAAGATAACAATTTGTGTCTCATGGATGAGTCACCAGCTAGTTGATCCTTGGAAAGGGAAAACTACATGTTGGGCATGCCTTGTTTAAGTCCGAGTATCAACGCATGTTCTCCGTTTCCCGTTTGCCTTTCTCAAAAGTACAAGATTAGATAACCATTCAGGGTAAAGGGCATCGCGAATAAACCCATTGTCTTTGAGTCTATCCACCTCCTCTTTGTAAGCGGCATTTCTCTTCAAATCAGTGCCACATCTTTTTTATTTCACCAGGACATACCTTGGGTTGATATTCGATGCATGGCTCGCATTGACAGGCGAGATCCCACACTTGTCAGAGTGAGTCCAAGCTAACACATCTAAATTTGCTTGTAGAAATCCAACTAATTCTTTCATCCTCGGGGGGGAGGGGGGTTGAGTTGTGATTAGATCTTTAGGACCCATGATGGGTAATTGTGGCTAGCTATAATGTCAATCATCGGCTCAACTGGTGCAGCCTTGGTATCTTTGTGCTCCTTTTCATCATCTCTTGGATCTATATTTCTATAGAACCAACTGTGCCTGAGCCATGGCTCAAGCACTAATTGTCAATCTTATGTGGCTTAGATGTGGACTGACTTGTCCACACCCTTACCTTTTTCTCTCTATTGAGCATCCCTTAACTCAGTTACATAACAGGCGTGTCCTGTCGTCTGATCACCAAGAACAAATCCCACACCATTATCTGTTGGGAACTTCAAAGTCAAACACTATGGGGCAGGTGCTACCCTGAACTCGGTGAGGGTCGATCGGCCCAAAGAAGCGTTGTATGGAGAGTCAAAATCCAAAACAACAAAAAACAAAATCCGCACTCTACTACGGTCACCTTCTCCCAACTTTGCAGGCAATTCAACATAATCAATAGCTTTAGTTGCAGCACCGTTAAAGCCATGAATGCGGGCTTTAGATGGTTTCAAATCCTTTGCTTCCATCCTCGTCTGATCATAAGTTTTTTTGAAAATTATGTTTATAGAACTTCTATGGTCAATCAATATCCTTCTCACAAAAGCGGGGATTGTCATGGCCGAAATGACCGTTAGGTCGATTGTTGGAGGCTCCACCTTGTCTGCATCTCTATTTCTAAACATGATAACATCTGCCATTGTATGTCGCTGTTTTGTGGGAGCTCCATCCTTCGTGTTTGAACAGTATTCTAAATCCACATGCTTAATTGTACTAGCATAGCGCTCCATCTCATGCGAAAATTTATCAACCGGATGTCATTCTTCGACTATTGTATTGATCACCAATCTTTCACCAGCCCACACAAGCACCTCATCCCTGTGCGATGCTTGTCCTCGGTTGGGGTCAAATGTTCCCTACCCGCCATCCTGCGAGGTTTTTACAAACTATTGTAACTTCATTTTTCGAATCAACTTTTAGATAATATCCTGGAGATGCCTACATTCATTGGTGTTATGCCCATAACATTTGTGAAACTGGCAATATTTTCCATTTGTTTCTGCTTCTCTATTGATTTTTTAGAGATGGCTTCATGTACTGCATAGTATTGCAGATAGACAAATAGACATTTTCCAGGGACGTATTCAGTGGCGTGTAGGTATTTACATAAGAATCCTAGGCACTTCTCTTCCAAAATCCCTCTTTTGTTCTCGGCTCCTATCTCCACCTTACTTTTGTTGATTTGGTTTGTTCTGGACATTTACTTGAACTTTTCTAGAGCTTCGTCAGACTGCTTTATAATAATATTATTTTTACTCGCTCTTTACTCGGTCCCATGACATTCCTCTTCTTGGAGTATCTGGATTTCTCCTTCCTCAAATATTGAACCGCCTTTGTGTAAAAGCGTTCCAACGTTGCGGTGTTTTGCCGGTTAACCATTCACCAAAATCAGATTATGGATCAGTCCCTCTTGTTATGGCTATCAATATTGCATGATCAATCGGATTACTATTTTCCATAACAGCTTTGTGGAATCTCTCCAAATAATCTTTCAATGTTTCTCCTGGAGCCTAGATCATGTTGGATAGGGACATTACATCCTTGGGGCGTGTTGCATGCATTCGGAACTGCTCTACAAACCTTGCTGGCAAATCATCAAATCTAAGGATCGATCGTGGGGATAGCCTATAAACCACATCATTGTTATTCCAAAGAGAGTTATGGGAAAACATTTTTACTTGGTTGCATCATCTACTCGTGCAGAATCCATCAGCCATTCATATCTCATGATCCGTTGTCGGGGGTCGGTTTTTCTTTCAAAAGGCATTGACGCATGTTGAACCTCCTAGAATACTCTACATGTAGGACATTATCAGTGAATGGAGTATGGCTTCTCGAGATCTCTCGGTCATCATTGGTCAAGCCTTGACTCTCCCTCAATAATTGTCTGACCATAGCTGATAAGTCCGGTGTTTGGATAGTTGATGGCAAGCGGTGGTTGTATTCCACCTCATGTGAATGGTCCGGTCGATGTCTACGGGCTGTTTCGTGCCTTCTTGGTTCAACATCTTCCCGATGTGTGTCTCGTATATTCACTTCATCGTCATCCCACAGGAGCATTCGGTATGCATTTAACTAAACTCCATCTAAATCAGCTACAACAGCTCCAGTTTGAATCCTAGCATGCATAGGTAAGTTCCCTTCTTTGGTGGAGGGATCAACGCTGATCATTCCTGGTAGGCCATGATAGTCTGCCTGTTGACGCTCTAAGGTTTCTAAGGGATATCCGCCCATTCTGCAACACCTGTGCCCATGATACTCATTTGATGAACTAGAACTCTTCAATGTCGATTAAGGGATAAGGTCCCTTCTAGTTTTTCCTCATTGTTGGTGACTGAGTTGGTTCACTAGGTTGATATTGGCCTAAATCTACTGATTTAATTCTCGACAGCTATTCATTAGATCTCTCATCAGATTCTAGAATTCAGCTCTCGTAATAGAATATATTGATTTTAGACTCAACTAGTTCAGCATTCACGTCCATTAATTAACTGCTCGGGCCTCCTTGCTCGATACTAGCATTTTCATTTCCTTCTATGGTATGAGAAGTAGATCTAGTGTTTCTCACCATTATTGATAGCTTTGCTTATATTATTGCAAATTTGAGTAGAATGAACAAATTTCCTGAAGATAACTATGGATCTCCTTCGGGGGATTTATGCAATCCAGTAGTAACAAAGGGATCCTAATTAGCAAAGAATCAAGTTTCACAATGAAAGCACCAAAATGTTTGCACCAAAAATGGTTACAAACACCCAAGAATAGTTTTTTTATAGAAGTAAATGAAGAAAAGCAAAATTAAACTAAGTGAATGAATAAGTAAGTAATGGAGAATAAGCAGTAACCAAAGGCACAAAGGTTTATAGTGGTTCGACGTTGCATGCCTATGTCCACTTTGAAGATTATCCTTTATTACTCTCTTGTGAATCTAATTACAATAGTAGAACAAAGCTAGCACTTGATTACAATGGAACCTATAGTAATTGGTAGCATAAAGATCCTGAAAATGAACTAATAGGTCTATATTTATAGGGTGAGATGATGAGATATTTTGCTAAGATTTTGGCAGAAGGCTCTCCGATCCATCAGGGCCTACCATATCGATCTGTTACCCTGAATCAACGTTTTGGAACGATCGGTACAAATTATACCGATCGTTATTTTTTCCTTTGATTTCCATGTGATCATTTGTGGGGTGTCCCATATGCCTCTATACCTTGCTTCTAAAATATGAAGTCATTTTGAGTTGTAGATTGTGAGATATGGATCAATCTTGGTCGCATTTGGGTTGCTTGCTGAATAACAATGATCGTTAGAAACGATCGGCATAAAACGATCAGCATTTCTTGAACCTTGGAGTTTTGACCTATGATCATTTTTGTAGGCTCCACTCTTCAATATACGGATGCCCTAAAAATGTCATGTGAATTGGCCTTGTGGATATTGAGATACCGTACGATTTTTGCTAATTTGAGCAGTTTTATGGATCGTTCCTGATCGATCCATATAAATCCTTGCTTTGTCCATAACTTGAGCATATGAAACTTTGATTGACTTGAAATTTGGAATGTATCTTCAAGGGCTATGCCTGTCACTCCATATTGATTGCACCTCGGTTGGGTCTTGGTCCAGATCTGCTCGACCATCGTTCATAGTATCACATACAACTGATTCTCAAGGCTGGTAACCATTCGTTTCTAGCCAAGTTGATGATATCACGACCTTGCCAAAAGGCGGGATAACATTTGTAAATGTTATAATATAATTTTCAAATGTATTCTAAAAGTATACAAAAGATATCCCAAATTTTTTAATAACTAATAATAAGATTAATAAATTAAATTAATTAAATAATTAAATAATTAGAGTATACACATGTAAAGTACCTATATTGATATATATTACATTATGTTGAATTATTTAAGATGACGTACATATATATACATAGACATACACACATGTAAGAAATTTCTAAAATTAATACTTAAGTAAATTATTTAATTAAATATGTTAATTAAAATTTATAATAAACGATAAACTATATATACATAAAGATATATATGTAAAACCATAAATGTTATTGCATGCATATTCAACTAATTTTTTTGATTGAACAATGTGAATTATAGAATTAATTAAATAAGATTTAATTAATATTATATATATAAGACTATTATGTAAGTAAATTAAGTTATTTAATAATTAAGCTTATATAATATCAATGTATAATAAAATATGGAACAATAAGAATCCTAAATGAGCCTTAAGGGATAAATACATACTTGCAGTACATATACCATGATTTTCGATGTGTCCTACATTTGAATCACGAAAATCTCAAAAAAGTACATTACCCCATAAGTCAATATCACTCAACTAAAAATATTAAATATTATGAGCCTTTAATATATAGTTTTCCTCTACCATTTATACATTAATAGATTACTTACATACTCCTTAGTTATTGAGCTTTCCTTAAGCTAGGAATGTTACGTGTAGTACTTTTAATATATTAAATAGACGGGGTAAGATAGCTACATAAATTTTTGTTGAGCTTTCCTTAATGTATGTGCATTATTGTTAGGTCATCATGAAATTATGTGTATGAGTGAGTAACCTCTTTTATATATTGATCTTTCCCCAAGGTATAGATGAGATTAGGAGAAGGAACCATGAATTAGGAGTTGTATATGATACAACTGAGAAGGTGTTATCCATCATATACATATGTATGATTTGTTGAGCTTTCCTCAAGGTCAATCCCAAGGCACATGAGTCCTAACACTCACTAGAAAAATCAAAAGATTTTTGTGTTTTTCTTAGGGTTTTTAGAAACATAAAAATCTAATGGGAGCCGTATTAGGAAAATGAAATTGTAACATTTAACCTTTCTAATATTATAAGAACATTTTCTATGTATAGTTATAATAATCTATACTTATAGATTTCTGCAATTAATATAATTGATAAAATGTTTATTAATTAAGATATACAAATGAATGGAATTAAAGATTGACAAATTGAAATATAAAATATACTTACTAATATATTTGCATGTTATTATTTCAATACTCACGCAAGCATCTAAGTTACAACCACTAAAATATTCATGCCTTAATTGCTTAAGTGTTTATTTGTTCGAGACTAGGTGTTGTCTTTTATGAGTTTTGAACTCTTAAGATATACAAAAATATGTATATTTGATCCATATTCAATCACATATGATTGCTATATAGTGAACGGTCATAATTCATAATATACGAAGCTCCAATGAAATCAGTTCATCGGAAATAAGCAAATAAACCATAATGTGAAATCGAGATTCAATACAGTTGATTACAATAAGGGTTTCCTTTAGAATGGATCTAAAATTTCAAAAAGGAAAGAGAATGTATAATAGTGGATGCAATTTAGGCACAGTCGGGAGGAATAGCGTGAATAGTCAACTCTGCATCATGAAGGGATGTCAGAAACAAGAATTGTACAAAATGCTAATAGATACTTGATGTAGTATAAAAAATTGTGACTTCTATTCCAGTTGTGTTATAATATATAATATTGTTTTCTGTAAAGGTTATTTCTATGAGTTTAAGATATTTGATCAATAAGTCTCAACTATAAACTAGTTATAGTAGAAGAAATAAATAACACATGGTAAATAGTTTAATGGAGCTCCGTATTTCATACACTATTGTAGTAATGGTGGATATAGTAGGAGCATGCCATATAATACTTATCAGTAGAGGCATCGATATATGAAAAATTATTTTCGTTAAATACCAAATATTAATTTTGAAATAATAATTGATTTCACTATTGACTAAAAGTGAATATAGACTTATGTTGTTATGGATGTTTCGAATATTCATTATAACATAAATTTATCAAAATAGCAGAATTTATTGCATTAGCTAGATAACACAAAAGTATCTAAATTTCTTAAAATTATTTTGGAACTAATGACAAAGCAATCGTTCGGTGCGAGCGACATAAGAATTGGTGAACTCTTCGGATTGATACATATAGACGTATGCAAACAAAAGTCTATTGATTCCACAATGACTCCACGATATTAGTTATATGCACTGTTGAATCACCATAAGTATGAATATGTATTTGATACACATGTAGCATGTCAATGACAAGTTCATAGAATATAAAACAGAAGTAAATGAACCTACATGCAATAGAAATGATTCATTTGACCTAATGGGTGAGTATGTCGGAAAGAGTTCCGAACGTACCAATCTCAAAAGTCACTCATCATATGATACATAATGATGTATTGATAATGGTTATTCAAACATTGTTGGACAAAGTACGATTAATAATGAGTGAAATTGAGTTTACTTCTTTCTAAAAGGTCATGTACTTAAGAGTAATATACAAGGATATAATTAATTTTATCTAAAGAATAGTTTATAAAATCATACAAGATGGGTTTATAAGAAATACCAACATATTCTAGGCCAAGAAGTTGGCAGATTGTGCAAGTCGAAATGGTGAGAACTATCTCGATTGGATGACAAATTTATGTTTTAAACATAAGTATATAAAACTAGAACCAAATCGGTTTTATATATAAGGCAATTCATAAAGCATTTATGAATATCTATTCCGTTGCATTAGAATGTCTAATAAGTATTCTTGCACACTGGAGAGAGACTATGAGTTTCTTATCAATGTCGAGAATAGGTAATCCTTAATTGTAAATTAAACCAATAAGAGAATTGACTCTGTGATATGTTATGATGCACAAATCCAAAAGGATTCCAAGTACATTATCAGAATATGATTCTGATAGTTGTATATGATCTATCAGTCGTAAACGTGTCTTCAAAAGAAAGACAAATGCAGTTAGAATATAGTGAAAAACATTGATAGGAGTAACATCATCAATTTCAATTGCTTAAATTAACGCAACAGATTACCATTCGATGCACTTGAGTTAATTTAGTTTTTTCTCATAAAATTATCATTTAGCAGGACTTTATGTTTTTGTACATATATGTTGAAACATAAAATTATAAGTAATGATTTAGCATAAACTATTTACACATAACAAACAAAGCATCTCAAATTGTGGGGGCATATCAAGTTTGCAGGTTTTAGAATTTGATCCAACAGTAGATACGAAAGTATCATTCGACGAGAATCAAAGTTGAATAAGTGTTTTGATAGAAATATCAGACAGTTTGACTTTCTGTTAAAATGCAGTGGAAGCGTGTGTATAGAAGAAAGAACATGAAAAGGGGGTGTGTGTATGTTTTAATTAAGCAAATTACGTATTACTGATTGTTAACATTGTACCTATTTTAAAATCAGTTCTAGTTTGGTTGTTTAATACTCAATATTGAATCTATAAGTGATCTTGATTGCTATCTCGATTTGGTTAAAATGTTTATGCTAATATGAATGGAAAATCTTTTCAAGGATAGGAAGGTCAAATTTGGAGCAGTGTCAAAGATATTACTATTGTTTTAAATTGAAAAATTCTTAGTCAAATTCCTGGTTGTAAAAGCAGTGGAAATGACCTCTCCACTTTTGAAATTGATTATGGTAATAGAGAAGTTATGCACGATTTATCTTCTAATAATGAAGAGTATTGTTTTAAAGGAAAGTTACTTTGGCCTAAAGCAAGACTAACGAGTCTTATTTTATAACAAAGTATTACACCGAGGATGGGGAATTACAATAACCCGACCCAAAAAGTTTTCAAAGCTTGTTTTGCTATTTTTGGAAAATATGATATAAATTAGGCTCAACTGATTTTGGATGACTTTTTTCAAAAGAAAATCTCTAAGCCCGGGTATACGCTTTACAATAGTGTGTATCTTACTAAATTTTAATTATTTTGGCACCGATCCAAGAGGTGAAAACATTTTGCCTCACAAAGTATTTGACAAAACCAATCTCTCTCTTATTGTAACAATCCACATTTTCGACCATCGAATGTCGACACTAATACATCCATAGTATTCACATGCGGAGCACCCAAGTGTCGAAAAGTGGAAAAATGAAACAGAACAAGAAAGAAGAGAACACAATATCAGAATCTCACATGCAAAACGATTACATATAATATCTCAAAAGGTCACAAAGAAAACTTTGATATACACACACACACACACATATCAATCAGAGAAAACTAACTTACCATCGGCATGGACAGTTATAATTGTCTGTCCTCACAAATGTTGATAGTTACAAAACAAGTAATGCATCGAAAAATAAATATGGTAGGAAATCATCCTGCTCCTCTCTAAGAGCTCCAATGAACCACAACTAAATCTGGTAATGTGGCGACCCGACTTCCTAACACCAGAAAGTCGCATCACTAATTAAGAAAGAAAGGGATAGAAGAAGAAAAGAAAGAGAAAGAAGAACACAACAACATCAGAGAACTCACAGCGGAATCGAATGAAATATAATATATCACATAAAATATTACATAGTATCATATTACATCAGAGTACACAACTATACAACAAATATTAGACAGTTATAAACATCTGTCTAACTATACAATCTCAAGATAACACAAGATACAGATTCACACGAAAAACTGCAGAACTTGCTTGCCCAAATCCACCCACGGACGATCACCACGACGCCACTAGAACTCGCCGACCCCACCATCGAGATGCCACGACCATGAACTACATCTCCACCAAAAGCGAACGATTCCGGTATCCTATCCAAGACGCGATGCTTCGACATACAGGCCGAACATAAAAACTAACTAAAACCCTAAATCGTTCGAAATTGAACAATTTATCCATTGGAAAAATTCACTTGCATTTTTCCCTACATCCACATCTCAAAAACAAGCTTCGACCCTGAATTCATCTTCAAGCATTGATTGGATCATCGACAATTTACCCAAATGCCGAATCCCTTCAACACCAAATTCCAAATTGAATATCAATTTAAAAATTACGAATTACATGTTAAAAATCATAATCCTAACATCTAATCCATTCATACTATCCAAAACAAAAATTAAGATCATTGATTTTCTGACATGAATCAAAATTCACTGTATTTTCCAATTTAAAAATTATTGTGAATTTAAATTTACAGTAACTATTTTTAAAATTTCTATCTAACATTAATACACAACTTTCATTTGATCATCAATGTGAAATAATGATGTTTAGTGGAAGATTTTAATTTTTCTTTGGAAAGAGGATTCTGGTCTTATAAAAAAAATAGAAGACAGAGTACATAAATTTGTAGAGGCACTGGAATTCACTGATAATTTCACATTTTTAATATTGCGTACACAACAGTATTCAAATAAACAAATATTCATAATCATAGCCAAATTCACCACATGCAAAAATAAATTTAACTAGAATATGATTAAAACTGTTTTTAAGAGAATTCACTCACCTGTTTAAAATTTGCAGAGCAGTTTTCCCAGGCCTTTAATCTTTAAATTTGAAAAGATTTGATTTTGCTTGCATGCCTCAATTGTTATTTTAAACTTACAGATGACTTGATGAGTTGATTTTGAATTCTAGCATTACAGGTTGATGTTGCAGGTTGGAATTGCAGATTTGAATTTACTTAATTTTGCAGATTTTACTTTGTGCTTCAGATTTGCTTTTTAGTTTTAAATTATCAGATTTGAGAAAGATTTCTGGTTGCCATTAATTTGAAAAATGAAATGAAGACAAAGGAAATGAAAGTGTTATGTTTAAACTAGTTTTTCTTCTTAAAAAATTTATTAAAATTAAAATGAAAACATTGCTACATGTTGTTGATTGAACAAATGTCATTTAAGTACTTAATTGTCTTACACGTGTTAAAGATCTTTGCAAAATGGTTTTTTAAAACCTTATAAAAATAATAATTATAACTTATATCTATGTAATATGGATATTTGTATGTATGAAATGTTTTTATGCATATGAAATGTTTTTATGTTAATAAACTTTGAATTTTAAATAAATATACAAGTATGAAATCTTTTAAAGAAAATATTATAAAGCTAGTTATAATACAAATAAATCTTTATACATGTAATTTAAAAATCTAAAACATTCATATATATACACTTATAACCATTTAAATTTAAGCAATTAAAACAAAACAAAACCTTATTTAAACTATTATATTTAAAAACAAATAATTATCTTATATTTTGAAAACAAATGAATTAATTTTTAAATTAACTTTTAAAAAAAAATATTAAGTTCTAAAACAAAGCTTTAATTAACATTCGATACATAAATAAATTATTAATAGATTAAATTAAATTTCAAAACAACATCAAATTATAACTTATACATACATATATATTACAATTTGAAAATACAATCTTTTATTTAAAACAAAAGATCTTCTATTCACAATATATATCAAATATATATATTGTAAATAGAACAAAATTTTATTAGCTTTTAAAAATAATTCTTATCGATTTTGCCAGATTAAATATTTATTAACCTTTAAAAGATTAAATTTATCAATTTAAATTAAAATTATAAAGAAAAATTACCAAATCAATAATTATTAATACGGATTATTAGATTGATATTGCCTAAAATTCCGGGTCGTTATAATCCTCCCCCTTAAAAAAATTTCGTCCTCGAAATTCAAAAGCAAAAGTAATTTAATAACCCATCAAAGATTTCAATTACAATAGCAAAGCATACCTAACAACCAGTAACAAACAACCATAGCAATCAATCAAACAAACAAACATAACAAATTATCCTGACCCAAATCAGAATAAATCTCAAATACTATCTAGAGTTTCCCAAGAATAAACCACTGGGAGACTCGCTCTACAGAAGCTAAAAAAACTACACTACCAAAATCCAGAGCTCCTCTCATCTCTAGTTCCATCAAACTGAACTAAACATCATATTATACTCTAGTACAACTCAACTTCCAAATCCAACTGAACTTCAGATTCAACAACCAGCAATGAATACGTGAAATACAATGAATTCCATCTACCCAAACTGGAAATTTAATCTTATCCTATCAAAAACATAGATAAGAAAACTTAAATACCTCAGAACTAGCCATCCAATCTTATCCAATTACTGCTCTCTTAACCAGAGAAATCTTAACAACAATGAAGACTCCAACTTTGAATTCCAACTTCCTTACCTCATATCTGTATAACTCAACAGACAATCATGGGCTGCCAATTCTTCTTGATCAGCTCAACCTATGTTGATGCTTCCAGAAACAACTAGACCAAAGCAAACCAGTTTCTAGATCCTGTTCAACAGAAAAAGTCTTCCAAGATCCGTCGAAATCCAGAACACAAGCTCTACTTCCCAAGCAATAGCAAACTAAACTTACTTCCTTCCTCATACAGCTGCTACCTCGCTTCCGCTGCACAACTCTGATTCTGAAATAGATGAGAATACTATTGATGAACACGAGTAAAAACTTATCCAATTTATCCGAGAAAACTTTGTTCATCAAATCCATAAAATATTAATGACCCATCTGACTCGGTAACATATCCTTATAACAGAAATCCAAACTCAAAAACTAGATCTGACCAATCCAAATTCAAAGATTCTGAGCTCCTACACCAACTCTTCCTCTAGGCTAACCACCAAAATCGCTTCTGGAACCAAAACAATATGGAGCTCAACTCCAGGTGCAGACAAACTTCTGATTATATCAGTAGTTCCTACTTCACATGAGAACCCTCAGCCTCAAACAAAAGACTGCTCAAGAAAAATTCCCAAATTAATTGCAAGTCACTGTTGCGATCCTACCCAGTTCGGATTCCAAAGAAACTGTCCTCCCTTTACCAATTAGGATAGCTTTAAGCTTTTCCAAACAAGGTTAACTTCAAGAAAACATCTTCGAAATATCCATGGATACTGCATCTCACCACGCAGTTATCAAGATATCATCGCTACTTCTGCACTTCCGACATATCCAAACTTACACTTCAAAGATGAACTCCGAATCTTTTTAAAATTTCCTTCGGATATCAGAGAATTCCTTACTCCAAACTAAACTCGCTCGAGACAGTACTAGGTCTACAGTCTCGTATAATTTCACATTTCTAACTTTGCATACACAACAATATTCAAATAAACAAATATTCATAATCATAGCCAAATACACCACATGTAAAAATAAATCTAACTAAAATATGGTTAAAACTGTTTTTAAGAGAATTTACTCACCTTTTTAAAATTTGCAGAACAGTTTTCCCAGGCCTTTAATCTTTAAATTTGAAAAAGCTTTGATTTTGCTTGCATGCCTTAACTGTTATTTTAAACTTGCAGATGACTTGCTGAGTTGATTTTGAATTCTAGCATTACAGGTTGAAGTTGCAGGTTGGAATTGTAGGTTTGATTTTACTTAATTTTGCAGATTTTGCTTTTTGCTTCAGATTTGCCTTTTAGTTTTAAATTATCAGATTTGAGAACGATTTCTGATTGCCATTAATTTGAAAAATGAAATGAAGACAAAGGAAATGAAAGTGTTGTGTTTAAACTAGTTTTTCTTCTTAAAACATTTATTAAAATTAAAATGTAAACATTGCCACATGTTGTTAATTGAACAAATGTCATTCAAGTACTTAATTGTCTTACATGTGTTAAAGATCTTTGCAAAATTGTTTTTTAAAACCTTATAAAAATAATAATTATAACTTATATCTATGTAATATGGATATTTGTATGTATGAAATGTTTTTATGCATGTGAAATGTTTTTATGTTAATAAACCTTGAATTTTAAATAAATATACAAGTATGAAATCTTTTAAAGAAAATATTATAAAGCTAGTTATAAAACAGATAAATCTTTATACATGTAATTTAAAAATCTAAAACATTCATACACACACACACACACACACACACTTATAACCATTTAAATTTAAGCAATTAAAACAAAACAAAACCTTATTAAAACTATTATATTAAAAAACAAATAATTATCTTATATTTTGAAAACAAATGAATTAATCTTTAAATTAACTTTTGAAAAAATATTAAGTTTTAAAACAAAGCTTTAATTCACATTCCATACATAAATAAATTATTAATAGATTAAATTAAATTTCAAAACAACATCAAATTATTACTTATACATACATATGTATTACAATTTGAAAATACAATCTTTTATTTAAAACAAAAGATCTTCTATTCACAATATATATCAAATATATATATATATATATATATATATATATATATATATATTATCAATAGAATAAATTTTTATTAGCTTTGAAAAATAATTCTTATCAATTTTGCCAGATTAAATATTTATTAACCTTTAGAAGATTAAATTTATCAATTTAAATTAAAATTATAAAGAAAAATTACCAAATCAATTTAATTATTAATACTGATTATTAGATTGATATTGCTTAAAATTCCGGGTCGTTACAGGTAACATACTCAAGCTGACACGAGCATTATGGAAATAACATCTGCATCAGTCTGGTAAACCAACATGAGAAACTCAAATCATATGGATTGTTATATTTGTAAAACTCTTCAAATAAAGGGTATCTCATAAGACCACCCCACCAACAAACATGGATGGGTTTTTTCTTACTATAACCAAACCATTTTTATTATAAAATCCAGTGATAATATAATAATGTCTAAGGTGTGAAATATAAATAATCACATAGTTGCGATACATATAAGGGTGCATCATAACAATAATAGGTATCGACCACTAAGGCGCATTCCCTATTTGTGTAGGATTTCCACGTAGATCTACTCGGATCAAAGCCAACTTTGATCTACTGCACAAGGATAAGAGATATCCTTCCAAAGAAACATACATCCTCGGTGAATGTACCATATGAAATACATAGCTAGCCAAACTAGCCGACTGCATTGTTCCTGCATGCACATCTGTAAGTAACTCTAGTATAGAGTCGCATGCACCCTCATGGGTTGCTAACCTTATGGCTATGCATCTCATCTCAAGTTTTAGTCATATCCACTAGTAAGGCTATGTCCCATATTCCGGCACACGATTCACCACTCAAACAGATTTTCTACATGAGCTCCAACTCGTATAGATCTCAGAACCACACATGCATTTCCATATCTCAATAGATCTCAAAATCACGCATGGATTCCTCAACAGATCTCAAAATCACACATGGATTCCTACACCTCAACAGGTCTCGAAATCACACATGGATTTCGACATCCTAAAAGATCACGAACAACTACATGTGTTTAAGCATGTCAAATAGATCTCGAATCTTCACATAGATTCCAACATCTCGAATCAATGTCAAATCAATCAAAACCAACCGCAAACCTCTTCCAAAGCATATAGCACGTATATGGTTTTGGAGTGGTTACCGTTTCTAATCATCTCATACAATTACACTCCTCCGCTTACCAGGTGGCCCAAACCAATCGATCTATTTCTCGTTAATTTTAACTTCGGTTTTGTGGGAAATAAACTGACAATACAAAAGATCAGAGATCACCTCCCAGCCATTTAAGCGGATGAATTTCCTTATCATTTTCCCTAGAAGAGCAAAACAGGTGTATAGGTAAAGTATAGTTTCACCGAGGATAACTGTACCATATAATTCCCATGTTTCCTTCAAATATTTCTAGAGTATATTTGTCAAATAACAATGAGAATAATTGCTTACGGGCAACTAAATCCCATATACTATCTATAAGCAAGTGACACACAAAGCATGATCGAAGCACAAAAGCACAATCACGTCATATAAATAACTTGTAATCCCCTTTTTAAATAATATTTCTTTTTTAATTAATATTCTCTTTTATTAGTAAAACTCATTTTACTCAATAAAAAATTTATAAATGAAACTTCATTTATTAATTAAATTTCATTATTTAATTAAAACACCACTATTCATTTCAATGCAATTCGATACTCTCAAAAGTATTCATATACTTATCTCGACCGTATAAGTATATTCATAAATCAATTTCAAAAGGGCTGCGGAAAAATGCTACTCTTGCATTGTCACTACAAACCCAAAACCACTTTACTTATGATTATCTTTAAAACATTCTTTTCAAAGGTCTATTGACATTCATAAGTATAATCAAAATGGATTAAAGATGAATGTTGTTAATACATTGCCACAACAAACCCAAAACCAATCCATACTTGTTATTCTCTTTAAAATTCCATTAATAAATATCTTAGTATTTTCCCAAAATCATTTAACAATATTTTACCACTTTAAAATATTATCTAAGGGTTTAAAAACAAATGTTACTAAAACATTGTTTACGGAAAACCTAAAAAACTTCACTATCCCGTTATTTTTAGAACTCCATTTTGAAGATCTAATCACTTTTCAAAAGTATAGTTAAATGAGTTAAAACAAACGTTGCACAAACATCGTAACTATAAACCCAAAATCACTTTTATACTTGCCATTTACTTTGAAACATCCATTTAAAGCTCTAAGTACATTTCCATTTATCAACCAAGGTTATATACCTTTTTACTCAATTTATAAAATAGTCAATTATAACGTAAGTGCTATAATCCAAAAACTCCTTTATTCTTTCACAAATACTAAACTTCCTTTTTAAAACTTTTAAATATCCTAAAATACCTTTAAAAAGATATATACACACATACATATACTCATTACAAAACTAAGACATCTAATAAAATACAATAAACCATTCGTAAATTATTATAACATAAGCTTATTATTTCTTAAACAAAATCTTGAACAAGTTTATAAAACCATATATACACTAAAAATATACTTCAAAACAGTTATGCTACATTTTAAACATTCATTTAAAAACCATAAAAACCTATTGTATAATTTAAAACCATATCTTCAAAAACTCATAAATGATTTCCAGTAATATATGCAAACCTTGCCATTTTCGTGATAATAAGTATACTTACAGTACTTATTATAAATACAAAAATGTCATAGGATGTCTACCTAAGTTAACTATAAAATCGCCGATCACAGCAATTTCAAAGTGCATCGATCGTGACTCTTTAGCTTCTAACATTTACAACTTCCATTTCAAATTTATTACAACTCCATTTCAAATTTCCACAAATATCCAAACAAATTCCTTAATGTCAAACATGCCAAAACATGTGTAGCTATATATAGACACACACACACACACATATACATACATATATGTATGTACATATTTCCATAATATATCACAATCTTATCCAATTTAACATATGTCAAATAACAAGGATTTCAAAGCATGTTTATAACGACTACATCACTTCAACCATTTATCACTATCAAACATGGAAATGAGTAGTCTGCGGCACGATACATGTTACAGATAATCAAAACATAGATTATACTCCATGATAATGTTGTCACTTGTTTTTTAAAGCAGGGTCCAAAAGTAATAACTTGCATTGTTTGTTACACTATTTATATTTTAATACAAGAACAATTATATAAACAATAATTGTACAACCAATTGGTGAGTTAACTCATCCAAGCCCTAATTCAATATCGGTTGTAAATAATCCCGTTATGAGCACAACAGTGAAAACAATGCCTCAATGGGACCTCATATGAACAAGATACGATTTATATGAGATTCGAGATTTTAAAAACATTAATTAATTATAATCACTCATTTAATTACCTCAGAATCCAACCCTCATCAATTTCCCTCCTCTCTAAATTCAAACCTTGTGCACAGTGATACGAGAAACCCAAAACGCCATGCATGATTTCTGCTGACATGGTGAAACACTCCCTGATTGTCCAAACCGACCTTGCCATCAGACTTTCTCCCCACGCCTGACCTACCGACACCCATCTCGACAACTCTGTCTTCAGCGTTTAGATTCCCACCATGTTCCCTAACTCCACCACCCAGTTGTCACATCTTGCATCCCTCTAACAAAGACCTCCTCGCCTATGCCAAACGATTGCCTCACCTCCACGAACTCATCTATGGTCTCGATTCCTTTTACGGCACCTCTGATTAAACCATGACCTGTCCTTATAGTAAACGACACTCAAATACTTGACCGCACCACCTAAAAGCATCACCATAAGCTTTCTTACACTCTAGCAATCCAACGCCTACGACAATCGTTGCCCCAACGACAATCAAACCCAAACCTAGTTTTGCAACTATAAAAGTCGAGCACCGACAACAATAAAAGCACCTAAAACTACATACACCGAAAAAGAGTTGTCGACCATATAAAGCCATCAAATCCAAAATTGATTGATTTTGTTTCTTATATCTCTCTAGACAATTGAATGAAGAAAGGATTTGGGTGGCAGCCATTTCATAAGCAACAAGAAGAGATATGGGAGAATTATGTTCTTAAGTTGATGATGTATTTATAGGAAAATATTTAATTTTATTCTTTTAAATTTAGCGCTATGCATTTCGAGCACGCATCACCATACAACACGTCTGATCGTTATGAAACTCGTTGACATATAACAGTTCAATATTCCAGATCGAATGGAACTAGTTTTGTCAAAATCCGAGATAGTGCCCCGAAATGATAATTTCACTCATTAATTAAAATGAATTATTATCAAAACCAATTTCATCACTTTTAATGTTGAATTAAAAGCTTCTATTATCATTCTTATTTAATCAGAATTTAACTAAGCTTTTGAAATCATTTTTATTATCATTAAATCCAAGCTTTAACTATTTAAATAATTTCGATATTTAAAAATCCAGGTCTTTACATTCTTCCTCCTTAAAAGAATTTCATCCTCGAAATACTAACACGAGCAACAATAGCAACAATCATACATCAATACACGATGGTATTGCAATCACTAGCAACCAAAGAAACCATCACATAACAATACCACACAGTACTGCAATCATAACAGCCATAGTTCATGGTTCGCCCATGTTTAGAAATCATCTTATCACACCAGGATGAAAATCAATCCACTAAACATTACATTATGCTCAACAACTCGGGTATTACTCAGTCGATCACTCATTCTACCCCATAAAATTTGAAAAGTTATTTCCTAAACTCTCCATAATCCAAAACACATAGTATGTGAATATTTCTAAAGCTCGTACAATGCATATTACCATTCGTACACAATAATAAATCCGATTACTAGCTCGCCTACATAAATTCCACTTCCGAAGTAGTATAGATCGCTTGACCTTTCTAGTGAGGACTCTGACTAGGTTCCTTGATTAAAAACCTCCATTCTCCTTACATAGCCATATACCATGATAAAAAACTTCAGGATCATATCTAAAATATGTATTAAGTGTTCATCGTCAAGAATCACGTGAAAAATACTAGCTCGTACCGGTGTAAACCGCCTCGAAATCCATGTATGCCAATCCCTGATTAAGAACTAGTATGCAAATAAAATGATCTACATACGACTTACATACTCTCTTCAATTGCCTCCTCTAATTACCAATTTCTTTTCATTTTAATTCACATTTTTTATCCCTTATATTATTATTTATCATTTAATACTAAAATCATTTATAAATCATTTCATAAACTTACATCAAGTTATTAAACATTATATAACTTAAGTTCATACTCGCATAATACTCCACTACATCCTAAGAGTATATACACAACATCCAATCCTTTTACTTAACATGGATATTCAATCAATTTAAAACTTATTTAAATTCTATCAATCTTCAAATCAAGTGTTATATAAAGCTTAACTTTTATAAACACTTCGCCTCAATTTGTCATACAAATTCCCAAGTTCGATTATCCGAAATCATCAAAAATTCTATTTCATTTCAACAAATAAACAATATCACCCAAATATATCAATTGCGATACACAGACCATTCAATCCTAAAACGTAAGCTATATGTGTCCATAATATAACTTAACTGGAATATTAAGAACTAAATACTGGGTTTCCATTTCAATCATTTTGAAATATGTATGCTTATAACTTTTGTATAATGAAATTATACTTCCGGGATTTAAATCAAAATCTGTTTTACCAAAACACTTTATAGCATAGCTACTATAGTAGCATCCCCCGTTTTGAAACTCGAAAATAAACGCCTATGATGATGCAGTTATCACCAGAATTATTTTCCAACGATGGAAGTGAGTTCAGTACATCCAAACAATGCCTTTCAGACTTAACCAAAATCATTTCAAAAATGGTATCAAATACTTCGTAAATATTACTAAGTACCAAGATATCAGTTACATTAACTAATTCACACATATTTACTTTCAAATAATACTGGAATTATTTCCCAAAATTTATGAAAGCCAATTTCTAAAACACCGGGATTTAAGTTCTCAAATTCTTAGTTTAAATCCTTTTTATTTACAAACCATACTGATATATATTATTTTCTTATATAAAAATATTACACAAGTGCTTATCTTTGTAATATCTTTCTTTTTCATCAAGACTATAATGAACAACTTTCATTAAACTTAAATTTTAATCCAATATTATCGTCGAATGCCATATAGTCAAACTATGAAACTTAATTCACAAGGTGTTTGTTTCAATGTCCCCAATTATTATCCACCCAACCCAGTGAAAAGTTAAAACTTTTCATAAACCGGTTGAGTACACAAATTGTAATGACCCGACTTCCTAACACCAGGAAGATGCATCGTCAATGAAGAAAGAAAGGGATAGAAGAAGAAAAGAAAGGGAAAGAAAGAAACAACAACATCAGAGAACTCGCAGTGGAATGAATAAAATAAAATATATCACATAAAATATTACACGGTATCATATTATATCAAAGTAAACAACTTATACAACACATATTAGATAGTTATAATCATCTGTCTAACTATACAACTCAAGTACAACAGAAACAGATACCAAATAACACAACGGAACCAAAATATCTACACGTGGAAGCCTCCTGCTCCATATCTCCTCCAGAATTCGTCAAGCTATACTGAATCACTTGACCACTCATACATAATATGAGTACCCAAGAGTTTAATAAAACAGAAAATAAACACTCGGGTCAGACAGGGGTCTGGTGTGAGTAAACGGTTTAAATTTGCTTAACTTTAGAAAAACCTTTGAAAGGAAAAGGTATCACGTAAGACTTCCCACACATAAACATGGAAAAGTTTTTACCTTACGCTAACCAAAACATTTGATAGGAAATTCAGTGATATTATAATAGTTTCTAGGGTTTTCAAGTAAATAAGAAATAATCGAAATTGTTACATGATTAAATTCCATCTACTAGCCACAAAAGTGGGTAATACAAACAAAACCATAGGGTCTCGTAGGAAGAATGAGTTTCCATCAATGGCAGGGCTACTGGGGTACCGCCCGTCATAGTACGTGGCATAGATCAACGTACCGAGGAGCCACCCTAACTCCCTTGCAACACAAGGTCGGGACCATTCCTTACTGAGCAGTCCCGAACAAGACAACCCCGCAGTTGGCGCGCGATTCCAACTGCCCACACAGCCGAAATAAAAAGGGACTTCTAGACAGGGGTAAATCTCACTCTCCAGTGGGAGCTACCCACGAAGCCTTGCTGCACCTCACCTGTTTTAGCCATTCCCGGTTGATGAGGCTTGAGGCTGTGATTACCTTTATAGGACACATCTATCTTAGAATGCTCATCGTCCTCCCGACGATTTGCTGAAAGCATTCGATCCATACAAGTTCGTTACGGGTTCGAACGAAACCGAAGGCACTATCTCGTTGCACTCATTTTGGAATCACCCTCAGAGTCAACGACCATAGCCCTTGCATTCTGAATCACCATCTCGAACCCATAAGTACTATTCCGTCAAGCTCATCACGAAATCACCCACAGAGTTATACTGACGTATGTCCTTACACCTCGAGTCTTCACTTGCTCCACTTGAATTCATGACCTAACGTTTAATTGGAATCGATGTGGTTTTCGGATATCCAAATATGGAAACACGACCCCGATCTCATCGAAACCAATGCCATTTTAATGTCCAAGTTGTTTTAAGGGTTTAAACAATTTAAACTTATATACAGGATGATACAAACAGATAGATGAATCACATTATCACAATAGATAATTCATACCAACATTCATCTCACAAACAGCATATCACATAACAAAGGTATTCAAATCATCCAGTATCAACCAATATCAATCATCCAATATCAATCACTCAATATTGATCATACAATATCAATCAATCAACTAATATTAGTCAATCATCCAAAGCAGAACTGATTAACTCTTAATCAATTGGATTAACCTTAATCCTTCTTCATTTATTTATTCCAAATAAATAAATTAATCGTTTCTTAATGATCTTCTTTAATTAATCTTCCTTGATTAATCATCTTTTAATTACCTTCAAGTAATTAGCCTTAACCATATACAGTAATTAACCTTTAATTACTATCATTAATTACAATAATTAATGAAAATTCACTTGCTTCCAATAATTAATCAATTATAATTAATTACATTAAACCTTAATTAATTACAATTAATTAATCATATTTTAATTAATTACTTTGATTAATCAACCTTGATTAATAACATTAATTATTAACTAATGATCCATATTAATAAAAAATTACTTTAATTAAATAAATAATTAACTTGTAATTAATCATCTTATTAATCACAAACAGTAATTAACAATTTGTAATTACTTAACTTAATTAACTTCTTAATTAATTATATTAACCCTTTGGTTAATTAATCTAATTAATTAATCTTTAATTACTTCATTAAGTAATTATTATTCGATTTAAAATAACCAATAAATCCTTAATTAATTACTTTATTAATCAATTACATCTTTAAACTTATTACCCTTAGTAATTAATCTTAAATTTAATCACGTTTCATTAATTAATTAATCTCATTAATTAACTAAATTAATTAAGTAATTAACCCTTAATTACTTACATAAGTAATTATCTTTCAAATTACTTTCATTAATTACTTAACAAATAATTAATTCCATCGTTAAATAATCATTGATTCTTTAATTTATTAACTCCATAATTAATTAACTCAAAACAATAATATTAATTCAATTCCTTAATTGATAACAACAAGTGATTACCCATTAATCACTTCCATTTAATTACTCCATGAGTAAGTCACAATAATTACTTCCATAAGTAATACCATTCCTAATTACCTTCAACAATCAACCATTGATAACTTCCTTAAGTAATCACACTTAATTAATTCATAATTAAGTGATTATTAAAAATTAAATAATCAATTAACTAATTATTTATTTAATTAACTTCTTATATTTCAAAATCCTTAATTAATTAAGAAAACATTAACCTTAATTAATCTTTTTACTAATTAATAAATCACATTTTAATTAAGTATCTTTAATTTCATATCAAAATAACTTAATCATAATTATCTACATAAATAAATTATTTGAAATTAAATCAAATTTTAATAACCTTAAAGACACATTCATTCAATTTGGTTTACATAATTTCAACTTAAACTTTATTTGGAAATAAAGTATTTAGAAACAAGTTTCCAAATTTAAAACACTTTAAAATTATCTAATTTTAAACTTATTCAATTTAAATAAAATTTGAGAACTTTAATATTAGAATCATTACTTAAAAATTACTTTAAACTTTGATTTAATATTTAAATCCAAACATTTCCTTTTTAAATTAACATTCGAAATTAAATGAAGTTAATTACTTTAAAAAGAAATCATTTTAAACAAATTTAAAACTTAAAATAAATTCAATCAATATTTTTTTAAAGTTCGATTTACTTTTTAATTCAAAACAACAAGTTTTTAACATTTGTTTTTTTTTTCAAAACTTGTTTTATAACTTAATACTTGATCTATGTTTGTTCAAACACAAGTTATTAATAACTTATCAATTACAGTACTTACCAAACACAAACAACCCAAGATACTCGACCAAAACACAGCAACAATCACGAGCCAACCCCGAGCTAAAACCCAGGCATCTTTTCTTTGAGACCAACCCGAAGAAAACGCGAGCGAAACTTCGGTTTTCTTCGTCTTCCCCAACTCGACAATCCCCAGTGCACACACACGCACTTGTGCACATGCGCGACCATCTTCAGCCAAGTCAGATTGTCGTAACCATCGACGTCGGTCACATCATCACTCGCGACCCCAAAACTAAATCCAGATCCAACGCCGAACACTCGAATCAAACTTTGGACCACTATCTCCAAAAATACAGAAACACGAATACCCAAAATAAACCCAACGCCGACCATCCCAGTCGCCGATGAACTCTGCCAACTCCATCATCGAAAGCCAAGACCTCAAGCTCCAACATTCCCAAACGCGATCGAACTTGATCCCTTAACCAAGTCGCAAGGGTCTCGACAACAAGGCCGAACAAAACACTCGGTAAAATCCTAATTTAATCTAATTCAACCAATTAAGACATTGGAAAATTCTATAGCAATTTTCCCATCATCTACAACCTACAAACAAGCTTCAATAAAAATTCTAGCTTCAATCATCATGTCGATCAACGGCAATTGCCAAAAAACCCTATTTCGAACAAAACCAAATTTCTCATCAATTTATCAACTAAAAATTATGATATTAACTCCTAAATTCATTATTTTCTGCCATGAATACAATCATGCAATCCAAATCCAAAATTAAATAGGTTGATTTTTAACATATATAAATGTTTCACTGTTATTTCAAATTTTAAACATTTATTTGCTAAATTATAATTCCAGAATTTATCACATACTTGATATTATACTACACAAATATCTTTAATTCAAAAATCCAAGGTAAGTATAAGTTTAATTTGGAGTTAATAATTCTTTTTAGAAATAACAACAGGAGCCTGCAGTATATAACAGAGAAGCAGATGTACTAATGATTTCACAAATCTAACTTTAAATAAACATGCATTCACATTATCAAACATATAAACATATTAAATCTATGTTACTGCAATATTTATCACTTATATCAATATAACCTCAGATTTTAAAATTGTCTTTAAAGTAAAATTTACTTACCTTTTAAATTTTGCAGAGCACAGTAATTTTTAATTCATTACAGGCCTTGAATCTTAAATTTGAAAAAGACTTTGATGCTTGCAGATAAAATCCTACTGCATGCTTCAATTGATGATTTTGAATCCATGCATGCCTTCAATTGTTGATGATTGTAAACTTGCATGTTGAAATTGTAGTTAAAATTTGAAGGTTGCAGAAGATTTGAATCCCCCTTTTGAAATGCAGGTTACATTTGTAGCTTTAATTGTTGATTTTAAACTGCTGAACTAATGTTGAAATTGTTCTGGGTAGCTCATCCATTGCATTACAGGTTGATACAAATGTTGATTTGCAGTTTGAAGTTTGCAGATATAAGTTTTCAGATTATACTTTGCATTTGGATTTTGATTTTGCAGATTTGAAAAAAAATTACTGGTTTGAGTAAGAAAGAAGACAAAGAATTGTAAGTGTTATGTGAAACTAATTTTTTTTCTTCTTTAAAAACATTTATTAAAATTTAAAATTAATAGGTTGCCACATGTTAATTAATCTTACATTTGTCATTTTACTTGAGTTAATTACTTACAAGTGTTATTTAGAGGTGTTTATATGGTTACATTTGTACTTAAGCATTTTTAATTAATTTTGACTTAATTTAAATGTAAATATAACTTACTCAACTTACTAAATAAATAAAACTTACATATGTAAATATAAGTTTAATCCTTTAAAGAAAATATTAGAAACCTAATTATAATACAAATATATTCTTATATATGTAATTAAAAAAAATCTAAGACATTTATGTATATACATTTATAACTATTTTAAATTAAGCATTTTAAAAGAAAGCAAAACAAAACTTTCTTTAAATCCCTTTTTTTATTTAACTATCATATTTAAAAATAAACAATTTCTTATATTTTGAAAACAATGAATTAAACTAAATTTACTTTTGAAAAATATTGAATTTCTCTAAATTAACTTTTGAAAAATATAAATTAAAACAAAGTTTTAAGTTACAATTTATACATATATAAATGTGGAAAATAGGCACAATGACAAATTTTCATAAAAATTTATGCTGAAGGACAACAAGTTTCATTTTTAGGCTGAAGGACAAACTTTGAAAGAAAATTAGGCTGAAGGACAATGCTAAATACAACTAACATTTTGTATAATGTAAAACTGGATGTAATGCTAGTTATAGTTAGCATTTTGTATAGTGTTTATACTGTACAAAATGCTAGTTGTATTTAGCATTATCCTTCAGCCTAATTTTCTTTCAAAGTTTGTCCTTCAGCCCAAAAATGAAACTTCGTGTCCTTCAGCCTAATTTTTTTTCAAAGTTTGTCCTTGTGCCTAATTCCCTCTATATAAATTATCCATAGATTAAATTAAATTTCAAAACAACATCGAATTATAACATATACATACATATATATTACAATTTGAAAATTCAATCTTTTATTTAAAACAAAAGATATTTCTATTCACAATATATATCAAATATATATATTATAAATAGAATAAAATTTTCTTAGCTTTGAAAAACAAATCTTATCAATTTAAATTGTTAGAAAGATACTGATCAAAATTACCAGATTAAATATTTATTATCCATTAAAAAGAATAAATTTACCAATTTAAATTAAAATTATAAAGAAAAATTATCAAATCAATTTAATTATTAATTCAGATTATTAAATTGATATAGCCTGAAATTCCGGGTCGTTACAATCCTCCCCCCTTAAAAGAATTACGTCCTCGAAATTTTAAAAGCAAAGGTAATTTAATAATCCAACAAAGATTTTAATTTCAAACAGCAAAGCATTCCTATCATCCAATTACTAACAACCATAGTAATCAAACAAACAAACCTAACTAATTATTCTGACACAAATCAGAATACTATCTAGAGTTTCCCAAGAATAAATCACCGGGAGATTCGCTCTACAGAAGCTAAACAAACTGCACCCCCAAAATCCAGAGCTCAACTCATCTCTAGATCCATCAATCTGAACAGAACATCAGACTATACTCAATTCCTGCTTAACTACCAAATCCAACTGAACTACAGATTCAACAACCAACAATGACTCATACACGTACTCCCTCAGAGATACATGAATTACAATGAATTCCAGCTATCCAAACTGGCAATTCAATCTTATCCTATCAAAAACACAGATAAGAAATCTCAAATGCTTCAGAACTAGCCATCCTCAATTACTGTTCTCTTAACCAGAGAATCTGAACAACAATGAAGTCTTCAAATTCGAATTCCAAATTCCTTATCTCAATCAGCATAACTCAGCAGACAATCCTGGATGCCAATCCTCTACCTGATCAGCTCAACCAATGCTGATGCTTCCAGAAACAACTAGACCAAAGCAAACCAATTTCTGGATCCTATACAACAGAAAAGTCTTCCAAAATCCATCGAAATCCAGAACATAAGCTCTATTACTCAAGCAATAGCAAACAGAACTTACTTCCTTCCTCGCACAACTGCTACCTCGCTTCCGCTGCACAACTCTGATTCTGAAATAGATGAGAATACTGTTGATGAACATGAATTCAAACTTATCCAATATATCCGTAAAACTTTGTTCATCCAATCCATAAAATCTGAGTGACACATCTGACTTAGTCACACAATATTATAGAAGAATCTAACTCAAAAACTAGATCTGCCCAAACCAAATCCAAAAATTTCTAAGCTGCTACATCAACTCTTCCTCTCCAGGAACCATCCTACTACCAGGCTAACTACCAAAATCACTTCTGGAATCAAAACAATATGGAACTCAACTCCAGATGCAGACAACCTTCTGATTACCTCGGTAGCTTTTACTGCACATGAGAACCCTCAGCCTCCAATAAAAGATTGCCCAAAGAAAAATTCCCAAACTAACTGCAAGTCACTTTTGCGATCCAACCTAGTTCGGATTCCAAAGAAACCGTCCTCTCTTTACCAATTAGAACAGCCTTAAGCATTTCCAAACAAGGTTAACCCTCCAGAAAACATCACCACCTGCCCGGACTGCTGATAAAAGAACCACTGATATTCCTGAACCATCGGAGAAATGGCCACACTGTTGCTTCCAAATTCTACCTCGATGATACTGCAAAGTTAAAAGACCTTCTCGTCAGCACACCAAACACTTCGAGCTGCACTGCTACCACAGCTAACCCAAAACTTCTAATTCAAGACGCTTCTTGAAAACCAAAACCATCAACAAACCACACAATGTACCTTCAAGATGGCAGACAACCTTACAAGAAATTCGGGCTCCAAACCAAACACCAACATCTCGCTCTCCTTAAAGGATGACAAATGAGACCATGCTGAAGCGAAGCAACTCATAGACCTTAGTCTCACATTCCAAACAGCCAACCTCTATGCTAAAGATCCAGACAACTTCTACACAGGCGAGTCTTCCCTGTGGCAGGTAAAGACTGCTCCTCAACTATTTCTAAAACTGCTTCAAAAGAAAACATCTTCTGGAATATCCATGGATACTGCATCTCATCACGCAGCTATCAAGATATCATCACTTACTTCTGCACTTCCGACAGATCCAAACTTACACCTCAAAGATAAACTCCGAATCTTTTAAAAGATTTCCTTCGGATATCACGGAATTCCTTACTCCAACTACAAATCTCACCCCAGACGGTATTAGGTCTACAGTCTCGACAAATACTTCCAACCACAAACATATGCACCTCTTCCATCAGTGGTAGTCGTGTTACACACACACCACTATTCCATCTACCTCTAAAACTTATGTTGGAAAACTCGAATAGATAACCCAACAAATTTAGGCATATATATATATATATATATATATATATATATATATATATATATATTGTTATATATAAAAATACAAGTACGCTCTCTCAAGAAAGACACCACTCTAGAGCCTAGGTATTCACTCAACCTAATGCTCTGATACCAATTGTAACAACCCGACTTCCTAACACCAGGAAGACGCATCGTCAATGAAGAAAGAAAAGGATAGAAGAAGAAAAGAAAGAGAAAGAAAGAAACAACATCAGAGAACTCACAGCGGAATGAATAAAATATAATATATCACATAAAATATTACACAGTATCATATATATCAGAGTAAACAACTTATACAACACATATTAGACAGTTATAATCATCTGTCTAACTATATAACTCAAGTGCAACAGAAAAAGATACCAAATAACACAGCGGAACTGTAATATCTACACGTGGAAGCCTCCTGCTCCATATCTCCACCAGAATTCATCAAGCTAACCTGAATCACTTCACTACTCATACATAATATGAGTACCCAAGAGTTTAATAAAACAAAAAATAAACACTCGGGTCAGACAGGGGTCTGGTGTGAGTAAACGGTTTAAAGTTGCTTAACTTTAGAAAAACCTTTGGAAGGAAAAGGTATCACGTAAGACTTCCCACACATAAACATGGAAAAGTTTTTACCTTACGCTAACCAAAACATTTGATAGGAAATCCAGTGATATTATAATAGTTTCTAGGGTTTTCAAATAAAAAAGAAATAGCCGAAATTGTTACATGATTAAATTCCAGCTACTAGCCGCAAAAGTGGGTAATACAAACAAAACCATAGGGTCTCATAGGAAGAATGGGTATCCATCAATGGAAGGGCTACTAGGGCACCGCCCGTCATAGTACATGGCCTAGATCAACGTACCGAGGAGCCACCTTAACTCCCTTGCAACACAAGGCCGGGACTGTTCCTTACTGAATAGTCCTGAACAAGACAACCCCGCAGTTGGAGCGCGATACCAACTGCCCACACAGCCGAAATAAAAAGGGACTTCTAGACAGGGGTAAATCTCACTCTCCAGTGGGAGCTACCCACGATTCCTTGCTGCACCTCCCCTGTTTTAGCCATTCCCGGTTGATGAGGCTTGGGGCTGCGATTACCTTTATAGGACACATCTATCTTAGAATGCTCATCGTCCTCCTGACGATGTGCTGAAAGCATTCGATCCATACAAGTTCGTTATGAGTTCGAACGAAACCGAAGGCACAATCTCGTTGCACTCATTTTGGAATCACCCTCAGAGATAATGACCATAGCCCTTGCACTCTGAATCACCATCTCGAACCCATAAGTACTATTCCGTCAAAGTTATCATGGAATCACCCACAGAGTTATACTGACGTATAGTCCTTACACCTCGAGTCTTCACTTGCTCCACTTGAATTCACGACCTAACGTTTAATTGGAATCGATGTGGTTTTCGGATATCCAAATATGGAAACCCGATCCCGGTCTCATAGAAACCAACGCCATTTTAATGTCCAAGTTGTTTTAAGGGTTTAAACAATTTAAACTTATATACAGGATGATACAAACAGATAGATGAATCACATTTTCACACTAGATAATTCATACCAACATTCACCTTACAAACAACATATCACAAAACAGAGATATTCAAATCATCCAGTATCAACCAATATCAATCACCCAATATCAATCACTCAATATTGATCATCCAATATCAATCAATCAACTAATATTAATCAATCATCCAAAGCAGAATTGATTAACTCTTAATCAATTGGATTAACCTTAATCCTTCTTCATTTATTTATTCCAAATAAATAAATTAATCATTTCTTAATGATCTTCTTTAATTAGTCTTCCTTGATTAATCATATTTTAATTACCTTCAAGTAATTAGCCTTAACCATATACAGTAATTAACCTTTAATTACTATCATTAATTACAATAATTAATGATCATTCACTTGCTTCCAATAATTAATCAATTATAATTAATTACATTAAACCTTAATTAATTACAATTAATTAATCATATTTTAATTAATTACTTTGATTAATCAACCTTGATTAATAACATTAATTATATTAACTAATGATCCATATTAATAAAAATTACTTTAATTAAATAAATAATTAACTTGTAATTAATCATCTTATTAATCATAAACAGTAATTAACAATTTGTAATTACTTAACTTAATTAACTTCATAATTAATTATATTAACCCTTTGATTAATTAACCTAATTAATTAATTTTTAATTATTTCATTAAGTAATGATTATTCAATTTAAAATAATCAATAAATCCTTAATTAATTACTTTATTAATTAATTACATTTTTAAATTAATTACCCTTAGTAATTAATCTTAAATTTAATCATATTTCATTAATTAATTAATCTCATTAATTAACTAAATTAATTAAGTAATTAACCCTTAATTACTTACATAAGTAATTATCTTTCAAATTACTTTCATTAATTACTTAACAAATAATTAATTCCATCATTAAATGATCATTGATTCTTTAATTTATTAATTACTCCATAATTAATTAACTCAAAACAATTATATTAGTTCAATTCCTTAATTGATAACAACAAGTGATTACCCATTAATAACTTCCATTTAATTACTCCATGAGTAATTCATATTAATTACTTCCATAAGTAATTACCATTCCTAATTACCTTCAAGAATCAACCATTGATTACTTCCTTAAGTAATCACACTTAATTAATTCATAATTAAGTGATTATTAAAAATTAAATAATCAATTAACTAATTATTTAAATTTAATTAAATAATTAATTAACTTCTTATATTTCAAAATCCTTAATTAATTAAGAAAACATTAATCTTAATTAATCTTTTTACTTATTAATAAATCACATTTTAATTAAGTATCTTTAAGTCCATATCAAAATAAATTAATCATAATTATCTACATAAACAAATTATTTGAAATTAAATCAAATTTTAATAACCTTAAAGACACATTCATTCAATTTGGTTTACATAATTTCAACTTAAACTTTATTTGGAAATAAAGTATTTAGAAACAAGTTTCCAAATTTGAAACACTTTAAAATTATCTAATTTTAAACTTATTCAATTTAAATAAAATTTTAAAACTTTAGTATTAGAATCATTACTTAAAAATTACTTTAAACTTTGATTTAATATTTATATCCAAACATTTCCTTTTTAAATTAACATTCAAAATCAAATGTAGTTAATTACTTTAAAAATAAATCATTTTAAACAAATTTAAATTTAAAATAAATTCAATCAATATTTTTTTAAAGTTCGATTTACTTTTTAATTCAAAACAACAAGTTTTTAACTTTTGTTTTTTTTAAAAAAAAAACTTGTTTTATAACCTAATACTTAATCTATGTTTGTTCAAACACAAGTTATTAATAACTTATCAATTACAGTACTTACCAAACACAAACAACCCAAGATACTCGAGCAAAACACAGCAACAATCACGAGCCAGCCCCGAGCTAAAACCCAGGCATCTCTGCTTCGAGACCAACCCGAAGAAAACGCGTGCGAGACTTCGGTTTTCTTCGTCTTCCCCAACTCGACAGTCCCCAGTGCACACACATGCACTTGTGCACATGCGCGACCATCTCCGGCCAAGTTAGATTGCCGTGACCATCGACATCGGTCACATCATCACTCGCGACTCCAAAACTAAACCCAGGTCCAACGCCGAGCACTCGAATCAAATTTTGGACCACTAGCTCGAAAACTACAGAAACACGAATACCCAAAATAAACCCAACGCCAACCAACCCAGTCGCCGATGAACTCTGCCAACTCCATCATCGAAAGCCAAGACCTCAAGCTCCAACATTCCCAAACGCGATCGAACTCGATCCCTTAACCAAGTCGCAAGGGTCTCGACAACAAGGCCGAACAAAACACTCAGTAAAACCCTAATTTAATCTAATTCGATCAATTAAGACACTGG
This sequence comes from Allium cepa, assembly GCA_030765085.1. Lineage (NCBI taxonomy): Eukaryota > Viridiplantae > Streptophyta > Magnoliopsida > Asparagales > Amaryllidaceae > Allium > Allium cepa. The sequence goes on from CM060938.1 coordinate 565,374,743, forward strand.
AAAAATTCTAAAGCAATTTTACCATCATCTACAACCTACAAACAAGCTTCAATAACAATTCTAGCTTCAATCATCATGTCGATCAACGGCAATTGCCAAAAACCCCCATTTCGAACAAAACCAAATTTCTCATCAATTCATCAACTAAAAATTATGATATTAACTCCTAAATTCATTATATTCTGCCATGAATACAATTATGCAATCAAAATCCAAAATTAAATAGGTTGATTTTTAACATATATAAATGTTTCACTGTTATTTCAAATTTTAAACATTTATTTGCTAAATTATAATTCCAGAGTTTATCTCATACTTGATATTATACTACACAAATATCTTTAATTCAAAAATCCAAGGTAAGTATAAGTTTAATTTGGAGTTAAGAATTCTTTTTAAAAAAAACAACAGGAGCCTGGAGTATATAACAGAGAAGCAGATGTACTAATGATTTCACAAATCCAACTTTAAATAAACATGCATTCACATTATCAAACATATAAACATATTAAATCTATGTTACTGCAATATTTATCACTTATATCAATATAACCTCAGATTTTAAAACTGTCTTTAAAATAAAATTTACTCACCTTTTAAATTTTGCAGAGCACAGCAGTTTTTAATTCATTTCAGGCCTTGAATCCTAAATTTGAAAAAAACTTTGATGCTTGTTGATAAAATCCTACTGCATGCTTCAATTAATGACTTTGAATCCATGCATGCCTTCAATTGTTGATGATTTTAAACTTGCATGTTGAAATTGCAGTTAAAATTTGAAGGTTGCAGAAGATTTGAATCCCCCTTTTGAAATGCAGGTTACATTTGTAGCTTTAATTGTTGATTTTAAACTGCTGAACTAATGTTGAAATTGTTCTGGGTAGCTCATCCATTTGCATTACAGGTTGATACAAATGTTGATTTGCAGTTTGAAGTTTGCAGATATAAGTTTTCAGATTATACTTTGCATTTGGATTTTGATTTTGCAGATTTGAAAAAAACATTACTGGTTTGAGTAAGAAAGAATTGTAAGTGTTATGTGAAACTAATTTTTTTCTTCTTTAAAAACATTTATTAAAATTTAAAATTAATAGGTTGCCACATGTTAATTAATCTTACATTTTCACTTTACTTGATTTAATTACTTACAAGTGTTATTTAGAGGTGTTTATATGGTTACATTTGTACTTAAGCATTTTTAATTAATTTTTACTTAATTTAAATGTAAATATAACTTACTCAACTTACTAAATAAATAAAATTTACATATGTAAATATAAGTTTAATCCTTTAAAGAAAATATTAGAAACCTAATTATAATACAAATATATTCTTATGTATGTAATTAAAAAAAATCTAAGACATTTATGTATATACATTTATAACTATTTTAAATTAAGCATTTTAAAAGAAAACAAAACAAAACTTTGTTTAAATGCCTTTTTTTTATTTAACTATCATTTTTAAAAATAAACAATTTCTTATATTTTGAAAACAATGAATTAAACTAAATTAACTTTTGAAAAATATAAATTAAAACAAAGTTTTAAATTACAATTTATACATATATAAATTATCCATAGATTAAATCAGATTTCAAAACAGCAAATTATAACATATACATACATATATATTAAAATTTGAAAATTCAATCTTTTATTTAAAACAAAAGATATTTCTATTCATAATATATATCAAATATATATATTATAAATAAAATAAATTTTTCTTAGATTTGAAAAACAAATCTTATCAATTTAAATTGTTAGAAAGATACTGATCAAAATTACCAGATTAAATATTTATTATCCATTAAAAAGAATAAATTTACCAATTATAAAATTATAAAGAAAATTATCAAATCAATTTAATTATTAATTCAGATATAACCAAAAATTCCGGGTCGTTCACAAATCAAACAATAAATGATAATAATTGAATATTATCTTTTTCTAACAATCAAACAAATCATAAATAACTATATCAATTTATGAAAATTATTCCTTTATATATAAAACATAATTCTAGGTAAAATTATTTCATCTACCAATTTCGAAAATAATACCATGTCTGTTTTCCCTATCCAAGTGTTTAGAGATCCCTGTCAATAACATTAGCAGCATGTATTGATTAGAATCCATAAGCAACTCTACAAACCAATCAACAAAATACAAAACATTTTTTTATAATAATAACATGTATGCACTCTCGTATATATACACTCAACTCATAACAAGGCATTCCATTACCCTATCTGTCCATGAGTTATACCCACCAAAGCCACGGCTCTCGCTTAACCTTCTGCCCTGATACCACATGTAACGTCCTACCCCTTTTTGGAGTGTGACTACAAATGGTAACCTCGTTCCTGATTTTATGGCTAGCCTCTCGATTTCCAAACCAACCCATAAAGGGACATGTATGGGTAGAGACAAAGCTTCATTACACGTTCGCCAGTGTGAGAACCCCCTATCACGCTTGCCATGCACACACCAAGAATGGTAATATATATCTCAAAAGGTCTTACCAAAAAAGAAAACTTTAATCTAAATACATCAATCAAAGAAAAATAACCTATCATTAGCTTGGATAGTTATAACTGTGTGTCCTCACAAATGCTGATAAATACAAAACATGTAATATAGCGGAAAATAAATACAGTAGGAAATCATCCAGCTCCTCTCTAAGAGCTCCAATGAACCACATGTAAATCCGAAAAGATAGTTTGAGCTGACCTGAGCTTTAAGAAAGTAACATCCAGGGTAAACTAGCATGAGAAACTCAAATTATATGGATTATTATATTTGTAAAAGCTTTCAAAGTAAAGGTATCTCATAAGACCACGCGGCTGATAAACATGGACTGGTTTTTACCTTAGGATAACCAAACCATTTCTGTTATGAAATCCAATGATAATATAATAGTGTATAAGGTGTGATATATAAACAATCACAATACTACGATGCTTGTAAGTGTACGTCACAACAATAATAGGTATACAATTACAACTACTAAGGCGCATTTGCTAATTGTGTAGGATTTCCACATAGATCTCCTCGTATCAAAGCCGAATTTGATCTACTACACAAGGATCAGAGTTTCGAAGAAACATACATCCCTAGTGAATGTACCATAGGAAATTCATAGTTGGCCAAACTAGTTGAGTGCATCACTCCTGCATGCATATCTATAAGTAACTCTAGGATGGAGTCGCATGCACCCTTGTGGGTTATTAACCCTATGGCTATGCATGCTATCTCACTTTTAGTCATATCCTCTGGTAAGGCTACATTCGGAATTACAGCACACGATTCACCATTCGAATAGATCTTCCACAACAGCTCCAACTCGAACAGATCTTAGAACCACACATGGATTTCCATATGTTAACAAGTCTCGTAGTCACACATAGATTCCACAATAGATCTTGAAATCACATATAGATTCCCACACATCAACAGGTCATGAAATCGCATATGGATTTCCACATCCTGAATAGATCATGAACAACTACATGTGTTCGAGCATCTCAAAAAATCTTGGATCCCCACATAGATACCCGCATCTCGAACCAATCTCAAACCAATTACGAACCTCCTCCAAAGCATAGAGCATGTATATGGTTTTTGAGTGGTTACAGTTTCAAGTCATCTTATGTATGTACGCTCTCCTGATTACCAGGTGCGCCAAAACCAATCGATTTCCCGGTATCTCAACTCGGGTTCTTTGTGAATTAAATAGACAAAATATAAGATCAAAAATTGCTTCTAACCCTTTAAGCAGATGGATTTCCATATCATTTGCACTAGAAGAGCAAAACGAGTTTATATGCACAGTATAGCATCACCGAAGAAAAATGTACCATATAATTCCCGTGTTTCTTCTAGATATTTCCATAGTATATTTGGTTAAACCAGATAATAATGAGAATAAAGTCCCATATATTGTCCATAAGCAAGTAACACAAAAAGCATGATCGAAACACACAAGCACGATCAAGTCATATAAACGACTTTTAATCCCCCTTTTAATTAATCTTTTTTTATTAATTAAAATCCACTTTTATTGTAAAACTCATTTTACTCAATAAGTTCTTAAAATGAAACTTCATTTATTAATTAAACTTCACTATTTAATTAAAACACCACTATTCTTTTCAACACATTTTGATACTCTCGTAAGTATTCATATACTTATTTCAACCATGTAAGTATATTCACAAATCAATTTCAGAAGGGCTTAAGACAAATGCTACTCAAACATTGCCATTACAAACCGAAAATTATTTCATCTGTGATCATCTTTAAAACATTCTTTTCAAAGGTCTATTTACATTCATAAGTATAATCAATACGGGTTAAAGATGAATGTTGTTAACACATTGCCACAACAAACCCAAAACTAATCCATGCTTGTTATTCTCTTTAAAATTCCATTATTAAAAATCTAAGTATTTTATCAAAATCATTTAACAGTATTTCACCACTTTAAAACATTATCCAGGGGTTTAAAAACAAATGTTACAAAAACATTATTTACGAAAAACCTAAAACACTTTAATATTACGTTATCTTTAGAACTCCATTTTAAAGATCCAATCACTTTTCAAAGTATAGCTAAATAGGTTAAAAAAATGTTGCACAAACATCATTACTATAAAACCAAAATCACATTTACACTTGTCACTTACTTTGAAACATCATTTAAACCTCTAAGTACTTCTCCACTCATCAAACAAGGTTATATACCTTTTTAATCAATTTATAAAACAATCCATTATAACGTAAGTATTATAATCCCAAAACTCCTTTATTCTTTCATAAACACTAAACTTCCTTTTTAAAACTTCTGAACATACTAAAATACCTTTATAAAGATGCACACACACATTCTTATTTATTTATAAAACTAAGGTATTTAAGTAAATACCATAAAATATATGTAAAATATTATATTTAACCAGTGGCTAATACCATATACGTACTCAAAATATACTATAAAATACTTATGCTATATTTTAAAAACATTTATTAAAAACCATTAAAACCTATTTTATAATTTAAAACCATCTCTTTAAAAACCCATAAATGGTTTCCAGTAATATATTTAAACCTTGATATTTTCCTAATAATAAGTATGCTTACAATAATTGTTATAAATACGAAGAAGCCCTAGGATGCCTTTTGAAGTTAACTTTAAAATCGCCAATCACAGCGATTTCAAAGTGCATTAATCGCGACTCTTTCGCTTCTAATATTTCAACTTCCATTTCCAATTTCACAAATGTGTAGGATCTAGATTAACCCTAGATGGGGGGGGGTGAATAGGGTTATAGCAAATTTTCTTGAATTAAACACAAAAGCAAACTGCAGAGAAATAAATATGCTGAAAAGTAAATCACACACAAAACTTACCCACCTTCGGCAACCCCTGCCTACTGCTGCATACCCAGATTTCTATTAGAATTAAACAGTCTCCCGCTTACAAACACTCCAACGGACTCGCAAACCCTGCTCCCGCTTACAAACACTCTAATAGACTCGCAACCCCTGCTCCCGCCTATAGAGTTTTGCAAACTCGCAAACCCTGCTCCTGTTTATAGAGTTTTGCAAACTCGCACACCCTGCTCACTGAACTAATTCTAACTAGACAATCTGACACTACCTACAACCTAGGTGGTGATTTACCAAGGTTTGACAACCTTAAAAAGAGAATTTAAATTTAAAACAAATTTAAAAACAAATTAAAACTAAAACCCTAACAACAACTAAAGCCTTTTAAAAACAACAAGGCGGCCCAATTTTCTCTTTTCTTTTCTTTGGCCCATTCCTTTTCTTTTGCTATTGAAAGATTGCGGCCTTGTTGTATCTTCGTTCCCTTCAAAAATTAGGGCTTCCTTTTCTTGCGAAAATTAGGGCTTTCTTCAAATATGATTCTCTGATTTGTGTTGCTCTTGCTCGCAGCTTCTCTGATGATCGATTCTCTAGTTTGCTTTTGCTTATGCTTGTTCGCAGCTGCTCCTCTGATCGAGTTCAATAGATTGTGGTATGTAATCTTTTTAGTTGTTGGTTTAATTTCTTGCTTGACTCAATGATCTAATTTGCCGATGATGATTGATATTTATAGGAGTTGAATTCCTTGAATTTGTTCGTATCAATTCGATACTTTCCTAATTTTCGCTTTCCTGATTTCTGTGACAACTTGATACACACGGTTTTGATTTTCAATCGTTCGATTTTCCTTGTTTGATACGGCAGAAACTTTCCTCTTTTTCTTTTCTTTGACTATTTCAAAGATACGCATCTGAATTTTTTAAACACGAATTTTATCACTTGACTTTGAGTTTGTTTCCATCTGTTCATCTCAACTTGTTTGCGTCTGCATTGACTTCGAACTTTACTCCATGATTTGCCACGGCTTCGGCCATCTACATGTTCATTCCTGTAGCATTGATATACACGGCATAAACTAACTATGACTTGTCTGATTGTTCGAACTATTTGCATCGACTTCTTATTCACTGTACTTTTAGCCATATTGAACTGTTGCACTAAGTCTCTGGTACTTCATTCTGGTTGGTCTGCATTGGCCTTGAATTTGCATTGTAGTTTGCATTGTTCATCTCGACTTGTTCTTGTATTCACTGTATATCCATACTGTTGGCATTCTTCATGTTGTTCAACACATGATGCTTGTTCTGGTTTGAGCTTTCGTTGTTGCAGTATTCATTTGTGTTTCAGTGCTTGTTTGTTTCATGTAGTTGTTGTTTACTTAGTCTTGATAGTCAAGTTGCACTTACTCCTCAGTTTACACCGTGTCTTGTTGTAGCTGGACTTGTTGTTGTATTCATGTACACTGCTGTGTTCATTTCTCTGCCTGTCTTTGTGCTCTGGTCATTTGTTTACTTGGTGGAATTTTGTCTGCACATGCATTATTTGTAGTCTCTGGTATTCTTGTTACTTCCCTGACCTTGTAGTTGTTCAATTGTCTTCTGTTCACCTGTAGTTGTATTCATGTACATTGCATTGCATGTACACTGCACTTGCTCGAGTTACTTTGTTGTCTAGATGCATTCTGTTGTTCATTGCTTGGTCTCTGTTGCTTTGCTTCTGACCATGTTGCACAATAATCTGATTTTCATTGTTACTGTTATCTTGTACAACTTGTATTTGCTGTTGACTTTGGTTTCATACACATGTACATGCTTTACTTGGTCCTTGACCTTTGTTGCCTCTTTGTGTATGCACTTGCATACTGCTGCTTGTTGTTTGTGTACTTGAGTCAGTGTTGTCAACTTCATGTTATCTTGAGTATTGAACTGCTTCATGTACTTGTATCACTGTAGTCTTGGCTTTGGTTTTCTTTTCTTTGTTGGCACTGGCTGTTGTTGAGTTGATATACTTGTGTGCTCTTGTAGTCGAGTCTGCATATGTGTATTTTGTAGCAGCTTGGTCTGGCATTTGTATTCAGTCAGTTTAATGTTCTGTTGCTCCTAGTTGATATTGTGTTGCACTTGTGTTTCCCACCATGTTGCATGCATTGAGTAACTGATTTTGGTTCTTGATCATTTCATGTTGATTTTTGAAATTTCACTTGAGTTGAATCCAGTTTCAAAACTCGGGTTTGACCTTGTGCTCATGACGTGATTTGAAATATATTGCACGTGAGTTGAACCCGGCTTTTCATTTGGGTTTGACCTGTGCTCACCTGTCCCTGTTGCATTATCAAGTGTATATCGATGTGCACGGCCTTGTGGCATGTACAGTGATACACTGTGCATGTCACATTGTTCGTGTATGATGAATTCAAATGTAAATGATGATGAACAACCCAAATAACTGAGGCAAATCATATTTTCAAAAATCATATTTCATTTTATATTGCAAAAATATTTCTTTTTCAATTTTACTGCGTTAGTGAATATTTTTGCAGATTTTTCAGATGCTGGATTATAACTGGAATGAACTTGAAGATAAACTACGAGTGTGAGTGATATGTAGTGAGGCATTTATGTAAATTGAATTGTGATGTAATTAGAATCAAAATTGTATATGTGTAGTGAGAGCTTGAATTTGTACTATTCAAAAATGTAATAAATATTTGTTTGAATAAAATTTCTGTTTGAATTCAAATTCTGTGTAATTTATTCTGTTTGAATTCAAATGCTGTGTAATTTATTTTATTCAACAAATATTTATTTAATCTATGAAAAATAAAATAGTACATTAACAAATACATTTAAACGAATGTATATATGTTTATTATCATCAAACAAAAATCATACAAGCGCATATTCAACAAAATGTCCAAACTAATTCCTTCATATCAAACACACAAAAACATGTGTAGCCATATATATATATATATATATATATATATATATATATATATATATATATATATTTATATGTATGTATATACACACATACATATATATATTTCCACAATATATCATAATCTTATCTAATTTAACATATGTCAAATATCAGGGATTTCAAAGCACAATTCTAATGACTATATCGCTTCAATTATTTATCGCTGTCAAACATGTAAGCAAGAGGTCTAGGCCGTGGTACATATTACAGATAATCAAAACAGAGATATACTCCATAATAATATTATCACTTGTTTTACAAAACAAGTGGGCTCCAAAAGTAATAACTTAAAATGTTTGTTAAACTATTTATATTTTAATACAATAACAATTATATACACAATAATTTTAAATCAACTGGTGACTAGCCTCACTCAAGCCCCAATTGAATCCTAATACAAGCGCAATGACGAAAATGGTGCCTCAATCAAACCTTGTATAAACAAGATATGATTTATATAAGATTTGAGATTTTAAAAATATTAATTAATTATAATCAATCACTTAATTACCTTAAAATCCAACCCTTATCATCTTCTCACTTTAAATTCAAATCTTGTGCACAGTGATACGAGAAACCCGAAATGTTGTCCATGATTTCTACAGACACGATGAACCATTCACCAATTCTCCAAGACGACCTCACCATTGGACTTTAAGGGTACCAAGCACACTGTAAAGTATGATTTGATAGAGTTTAAAAACTCAAATCTTCGATCCTGATTACAATTGATCCTATAATGCATGAGTAGCACTTTCATCTTGAGAGAGATGCGAGAAATCAGAGAGTATATGAAGGAGAATCAAATTAGTAATGATTGAACTTGATTCTGGTTGAATTTCGGCAGAGTTTTAATAAAAGTTGATTTAGAAATCAAAAGAGTAAAAAGAAGAGTAAAGATTAAGAAAATAGTTATTAAAAATATGTTTGAAAGTTTGGCATATACAGGGAAACAACGTTCTTGTCCATTTGCGAAGATATATAATGAAAAGAAACTTTCATTTAAATTTGAATTTTGAATTTTACGGCCACTATGTCGACATACATGGACATGATATGTCGATATATCCTTTGTATTTGAAAAACACTTTTAAAGATATTATTTTGCAAATCTGTAGCTTTGTAAAATAATTTGGTACTTCGTAGAATCATTTAAATTTAGTTTATACACATTTTAATCAAAATATAACTTAATAAAACTTTATAAAATAATTTTGAAGGATTTAATAAGAATATTCAATAATATATATATGTATGTATAAATCAATATAATTATAACTTATTAGAATATAAAAAATTAACACACACACACATATATATATATATATATATAAACTTAAAAAACACTTAAATGATACCTTTATAAGTAAGGGATTGAAAAATTATTTGGGGAAATATTTTGAAAAGATTATTTAAAAAAAATATTTGAAAAAAAAATTAAAACAAAATTAGAGAAGGTGAGAGAGATAGGAAAGTGCTATCAAGATTTTAACATAAATTTTATGACTCTATAACTTATCTGGAATATCTTGAAATCTTGAACTCTTCGATACTCATGAGTCTTCAACCTTGAACTATTGAGACTTTATATCAACATCTTGAATCTACTCGTGATACTACATAGTTTTCTTAATCAACACCTGTCTAATATCCTACACTATATGCTATATATAACTTGATAAAACATTAGTATCTATTTTTATATAATGTCTTATAGTTGGTTTCATTAAAACCAATACCTAAGGAACTAACAATCTCCCTCTTTTGATAATGAAAACTCAGTATAAAAAATACAATATAACTCCCTCTGAGTTACAAAACTCACCCTTAATCTATGTCTAGATTTTATATATTTCTCGCCCTTTGTCATCAACAACAATAACCAACCAAAACTATAACTCTAACACCAACTCTTGCTCTAATTCTAATCCTGGCTCATCCAAATCAAATACTAATTAATATGTATAAGAATTATATACAATGATGATGAGAAGGATTATATAAAAACAATAAGTGATATGTAAAATTAAATAATCATGAAATAATTATAATCAATCCAAATATTCATCCAATCCAAAAAAGCTTATGTCACATATGATCAAACATATTCACAAAAGTCAAAACCAACCAAATCCAAACCAAATTTAGTATTATTATTTATATACAGTCAAATCTATTTAAACTGGACATTTCGAGGAACTTCAACCCATCCATCAACGCCAAAGATTGGATCTGCTTTGGTAGCATCCCAATCTTCATCATCTTTGTTGATGGTACACTCTGGATTGATGGTTGGTTCTTCTTTATTCAAGGTAGAAATCATCCACTAAATTGCGTTGAAATGCATTTCTTGCTCCTTGATCATCTGCGTTTGACTCAATTCTAAGTACCTTTGGTTTCTTAGATGAAAGAAAGACCGTTATTGAATGATTCAAGAATTTTTTTGAGGTTTTTGGTTAGCTTTTAGATAAGAGAAGCCATTGGTGGTTATTAGAGTTTAGGAATGAAAAGGAGAGAAGATAGAAACTAAAAATAATGATTTTTTAAAGTGAATATGTATATATAGGTGTAAGAAGTCACTTGAAAAGAATTCGTTTTCGGTAGTTATTATTTTCCAATTTTCAAAATTTTTTGAAGACTGACCGTTATATGTCGGCATACATGCTTAGCATATGTCGACATATGCACCGTAATTTTCAGAACCACTTTATTTTCCCTTTCTATTATATTTGGCTTATACTATTATATTTTTATAACTTCCCAGAGATAGTTGATAATGTATAACAAAAATAAATAGAATTTTTATTGATAATAAGGATGAGTACAAGAAATAAAAGAAATAGAGATTCAACATAAATTAAAACTAGAAAATCCAAATACAAAGATAATTTAAACAAACAACTAGAAAGATATGGATGAAGATGAAAAAGAACATTAAACTTGTGGATGGTCTTTCCAAAGAATTTATCCATTTGTTTGAAATTGAGATAAATCTCTTTGAAAATGATTTCTCAAACTTCCTTTGGTTATTGTAACGTTTCCGATTTTTCGTTGCCGAAAAACCGAATAGTTATGGGTTTTAAGAAAAAAATTTAAGAAAAAGAAAAAGAAAGAAGAAGAGACATAAGAAATAAGATAGAGAGAAGAGAAATAGAGGGAAAAGAAAATAGAGAATTTTAAAATAGAAGAAAAAGGAGAATAGAAAACATAGAACGGAACAGAAAACAACAGAACAAAAAGAACAACATCAGAATCTCACAATTCGCAGCGGAACAACATATAATAATAAATCAATAATCTTTAAACAAAGAACTATATCAGTTATTTCATTTTATTACATCATATCATCAGAGTGTACAACATCATACAACAACAACAGTGCAGCGGAAAAAGAAATACTATATAAGTAATACGCCATGCCATCCAGCTTGCCTCCAGCAACTCCTGAATATCCAGAATATCCTGATAAACCTTAACTCTCGACTGCCCGTGTGGAAATTGGTGGGCACCCAGAGTTTAGGAAGGAAAACAATAAACTCCGAGTCAGTCATGTGACTGGTGTGAGAACTCAAAACAGTTTATTTATTTTTAAAATCAAAATAGAGGAATATTTTTATTTCAATTCGCAATGCTTTTAAAAATGAGACTACCATAAGGCCTCCCGCACACACACACAATGCAAACGCAGAATCGGAGGAGATTTCTCCTTATGATAGTCAAAGATGCTTGATACGCATTTAAAAATAACATTTGATATTATTATTAGTGCATAGTGTAGGGGAAAAATTCATTTCGAAAGTAGAATATAAATCTTAGCCAGCATAGACATTCCGAACTATGCCTACTATAGCTAACTATGTTCAATAGCAGGTTACCGCCACATTCCATAGCAGGTTATACAACTAAAACCGTACAAGTTTCGTATTGTTTCTTTGGATTTCCAACGAATGGTCAAGCCAAGGAACTTCCCATTGCCACATGGAAACGCCTCTGGCTGGACGTCCCCGAGAACTTAACCAGCTCTCTGCCAACACAAGGCCGGGTTACCTTTATCACTAGGTAACTACTACACGAATATGGCATCCCCCGGTCCCATTGGACCTTTTAACCGAGCGCTCGTCACCAACAACACCACACAGTAATAAAATATAGTGTTTCAACATGAGTAAGTATCTGGGCTCCATACCATGATACCACCCTTTCCAGAAGGAAATGCACATACCCTAAAGGGAGCTACCCCTCATAACCTTGCCGCATCTTTCCTGTTTTGACCATTCCGGGATGTGAGGCTCGACGAAGTTTCGTCCACAAAAACATACTTTATACAAAAGCCATGCTTTGGGTCAACAAATGATCAACACAATGATCACAAGGATAGACGATCAAATAAACGATCCTATCACAAATAATCAACACAATGATCATTTCAGCATCACTCAGCATGTCACATTACCAAATTGGGAATATATCGCTGATAACATTCAACTACATAACCTCTGAGCACGTACGTCTCAGAGAAGGGTGTTAAGCTAAAAGAATAAATTCTCCGCCACCAACAGAAATATATTTGAAAGAAATCGGCTTTATATCTCAACTTGTAATGTCAGACATACAATCCATACAAGTCTGTTCCGGGCTCGAACAAAACCGAAGGCACTTCTTACGAAGCCCTTGAAATCCGGGTATTCACAATCCCGATCGAATTTCCCATCACTTAAGGAATCTCTATACCAGGAGCTACCCAGTGCAGAGACAATCGATAGGTCATCCTATCGCTTTCACAAATACTCGGTCTTCAACACCGATCTTCAAATGCATTTCACAACGACGTATCACATATTCGGAATGGGTTATACGACCCCATGGTCCTTTCCCGGTTAACCCGAATAGTGAGCGCTTATTCAAAAATAAGTGTGGCATTCAAATTCAATCAAATCATATTAAATACCCATTCAAAGGGAAATATTGATAGTCGGCTATTGAACTATCAATTGATATGCATACATCACCAGATTCCAAATAATTTTCCAAATTATTTATTTTCCAAAATATCTTTACAAGATATATAATTTTCACACTTCAAAAATAAATCAATATTTATTTTCAAACAAATTCTACTTTTCATTTATAAATTCCATAATGAATTTATATTCCAAAATATTCATGCATATACGATTTCAATTATCCATTTTCAATTTATCTTCAAAAAGATAGATTCTAAATATTCACTTCATATTGGAAAACATTTCCATACTTATTTATTCATAAGTAATTCACAAATCTTTTTATTTTCAACCTTGGAAAATATTTAATATACTTAAATCGAATTAAGTATATATTTCATTCTTTAAGGAAATCATTCTCTTAACATATTTATTTGGGCCAAAACGAATGTTACGTAAAACATCGTTACGACAACCCAAAATCACTAATATAGGGATTCGAAATTAAAATAGATATATAAATCCCAATGCTATTCAAAACATTTCCTTTCGGAAATCATTTACTATAACAACAGTGTTATAGTCTACCATTTCCTTTTATTTCTCGAAAACGTCTATTTCAACAATAAATGTTGAAATCTATGGTTTCGAATCATAACACATTTAAAACATCCTTAGATCGTTTTAATTCTGTTTAAAACACCAAATCCAAAACAATTTCTTAACGTGTTATTCCCTATTCAAAAATGTGAATAAACTTCGTTAACAAATTTCATTCTTTTATTCATTTTAATTCAAAGGATTATTCACTATTCAAGAATGTGAATATAACTCCATTAATAGGTTTCAACCATTTTCTTATCAAAATAAGTCGTTTGCGAATTTATAAAACAACGTTTATAAATTCCATTTCTATTTATTTATAAATACTTCCTTTTTATAAATTCTTTTATTAACCTATTCCAGTTTATAACTCAATTATAAACTAAAAGTTCATATTATAAGTTAAATACTTATAAAACGATTATTTTACAAAATCGTTCTTTTAAAGACTTTCCAATTTATGAATCTTATAACTTATAAGATCCATTTATTTAACCAATCTATTCTTCAAATAATTTCACCAAATTTATGAATCTTACTATTTATAAATTTCATTTATAACTTCACAGTTTATAATTCTATAAATTTCATTTATTTATGAAATTCATTTTCACTTCATTCAAACACTTATAAAAACTCGTTTTATAATGTCTATATTTCAATTTATAAATATCCATTTATAAATCTCTTAATATAAATCAAATTATATTATTATTCTAAAACGTCTTTAATTTCCTTTATAATTTCACCATTTTGATTTATAAAATAATCAAATTTTATAAATCCTATTTTTAAACTTTTATAATATATTCAAAAATCCCCATTTAAATTATTTTATAAAGTCATTAATTCTTATTTCTCAAAAATCAGCTTTTAACAATATTTCACAAAAATCATAATTTTTATAACTTTAAAAATTATAACGTTATTTATTTAAAATGGATCAATTCCAAAAATATTTTATCTTTTCAAAAATCACTTTAAAAATATTTTAAAATACCAAAAATTTGGTCCAATGATGCTACACACCAAATAGTCAATCACGACTACACGATCCATCATATATCGATATGATAATCCATCAAATATCAAAATATCTGAAATCAAATAAAAACTGTTGAGGAATCCAGTTGGATCCCTCCAACCTGTTTTCCTGCATCCACAAACATTAGCACAATACCAATTTCGCTCCAGTACGAAATTATCGCGGTATATGTTCTTATTAAATATTATCCGCTTAATAACGGCGCAATAGGGTCTCATCCGTTAAAAATACGGGAAATCAATCAACTGCAATATATACATATGCCAATATATATATATATATATTGATATTATTTATAATACCAATTTCACTGTTTATGAAATATTCGCGGTATATGTTTTTAATAAATAACATCCGCTTACTAACGGCGTATAATGTCTATTTTAACAATCAATAGATATCAATCATCATTCATACATGCATTCAAATATTTTAAATCTAACTATTTAAAATAAAATCGAAACATATTCGATTGAGTGAGAAGTTCTCACCTTGGTTTTAATTTCCGTTTCAGCTTTTATTTCGAATAAAATTAAACGCGCGTTTAATTTTACCCGAAATTCTCACTAACTCCAAACGACTCCAAACCAACTCCATCGCGTAGTGCTCGTCCATACGATTCCAACGCAACTGAGTTTGCATTTTTTCGACCTCGTATGAAAAAGTTATGAATTTTTGAAGTTACACGTATAAAAATATAACTAATTACAACATTAACTTTTTAATTTTTATACCCTAAGCAATCCAGGCCTTAGGATCCACCTCCAACCTGATCACAGCCCTCCATCCCTTCTTCTTCTCACACGCGTATTCTCTCCAGGTTGAAGAACCATAGCCGAACCCATTACAAACATTTAGGGTTTAATATTGCTACCAATCCATACACCTAGAACACGATCAGGGACTTGCAACTTCTAGCTCACCCCCTCCTCCACCTTCGGCCCCAAGGAGAGCAAGCTCGGCCCCCTAGGTTGCTTGGAAATGCGTGCAAAACCAGCACGAACGCGGCAAGATACTGGGCACGACGTCGCTCCAATTTCCATCATCTCCGTATGGATTGAAAGGCCTTCCTATGCTCTACAATATTCGTGTTGACAAGTTTTTGTAAAAGTCGATGTATTGAGAGTGATTGAGGAATGAAAATTGACAAATTCTGGCCGTTGTTTATGGGGGTGGCGGCTAGGGTTACATGTTTTATTTTATTTTATTTTTTTAATGAAGAGAGAGGGGTGTTGGTCTATTTATAGAAGAACGAACGAACACTATTCATCCGGAAATTCCGAACTCCGATTTACGCGCCGTAACCAGCGTTTCTAGGGTTTACCCCGCGTTCCGGACACAATGGAACAGGTTTCGGAAGCTAATTCGGACATCTGTGCGAGTTATGGCTGTAAACGCTCAATTTGAATTAAACCGATTTAAGCGATTTTCTAGGCGTTTTAATTCGTACAGGACAAACGGTAAATCCAATTGACTTGAAATTTGAAACCTTACAATAATATCACATTACGGATCCGATGAAACTAGTTTCGTCGAAATCCGAGACTTTTTGAAAAATGGCCATTTTAACTCGCCAAATTAAAATTAAAAATAAATCGATGCGTTTCGAGCTGCCACACTCAAACGATAACTCCG
Source organism: Allium cepa (assembly GCA_030765085.1). Taxonomy (NCBI): domain Eukaryota; kingdom Viridiplantae; phylum Streptophyta; class Magnoliopsida; order Asparagales; family Amaryllidaceae; genus Allium; species Allium cepa. The sequence goes on from CM060938.1 coordinate 565,391,344, forward strand.
ATTGACACGAAAGTTGAAATCCGGTAATAACTAACTATTACGGATCCAATGGAACTGGTTTCATTCAATTCTGAGACTATTCAAAAATTGGGTATTTTACAGTCGATTATTAAATATTAAAATATTCAATTTTCACAAATTAACTCTTAATTCGATTTTAAAAGTTCTAAAATATCGTTCTAACTCCAATATGATAAAATAAAATTTTACAAATCATTTTCAATCATATTTATCTCTATTTTCAATTATTTCCATAATTTAACATATTAAATTATCGATTTAATTATTCAATTATATCCCAATAATTCAAAATAAAATTTATTTGACTTATAAATTTCTTATTAATATTTAAAAATAATTAAATATTCATATTTTAATTAAATAAAATTCTGGGTTGTTACAATCTTCCCCACTTAAAAGAATTTCGTCCTCGAAATTACAAGTAAGAAAAGTTACAGAATTCATTAATTTCTTACAAATCTTTACTAAGTTTTGAAATCATACTTAGTTATCTTTTCAAAAATAACTACTATTGTTTAACTTTCAATTCCAAAATCAAAGTTAAAGTTTTCAAAATTTTCCAATTTTCTCAAATTTTTTCTAACGCCTTAAATTTTCGGAAAAATTCGCCATAGTCTCCTTTGCGCGGCTCGATCCGAAAAAAAATGACAGTATAGATATCACAAATATACATCTCATCAAGTAATGAGGCATCCCGCAGGGAAAAAAGTATAAAAGTGCGATATTTAATCCGAGGTATGTACCTTATATTTTATTAGCGAGCATATACGGCTAATATAGCGCAAAAGCGAGCTCCAAATGCGAAGCAAACGCGATCCGCACCTACTAATCACTCAACAAACAACATGAGAATCATGCATATAGACAATAATCTCAATATACAACATATAGCAACATAATAACTATATTTGTCAACATAGCAAATGCAACTAAACAACAAATGCAATATATATTCAACCATCAACCAACTAACATCCATATTCTCATTAATATACAATGAAATGGTTTTCAATTTAATCACATTTGATTCCTTAACATTGGATGTTATCAACATTCATTCTTATTCAATTTTAATTAGTTTGCATTCACTAATTTAATCCAATTCACGTTCAATTCTATTCAAATTTATTTACTTTCAATTTGAATTCAATTTACTTTAGCTTTCCATTTCATTAACTACTTAATGAATTATATATAATCAACTAACAATCATATAACAACCAATGTATATTCATTCATATTCTCTTTTATTCAACTTCCAATAACATTAGATTTCAATGAATTAACACCTATATTCATTATTCCATATCAACTTAATTTACATTTAATTGATTAACATTCAAGCCATTCATTCAATTCAATTATAAAAGTTGAATTTCATTTATATAACTCAAGTTCATATTCATTTAATCCACTTGATTATTTACTTCGATACCAAAATCAATTCCATTCAACAACACTTAAGTTATATTCCATTTTATAAACATCACTTTTTATTTACAATTCACATTCATAAATATATTCATATAGTTTCACTTCTTATATATATAAGTTTATTTCACAATTGTAATCACTTTAATTATAATTCCATTCTTATAATTATTTTTACTTATACAATTATTCTTCAATTTAGATTATTCAAACATCTAAACAATCAACTTATATACACTTTAATAATTCTGAAAAATTATTTCTTTATATACAAAATATACTCAAGGTAAAATTATTTCATTTACCCAATTTAAACAATACTGTGCCGAATTGTTCTATTCAAGTGTTTAGAGATCCCTATCAACAACGTTAATTACTCGTATTAACCAGAATCTATATACCACTCAACAAACCAATCATCACAATATAAAACGATTTCATATTCACTAACAAATACGCTATCATAGCTATTATTACACTCAAATTCATTCTAGAGTACTGCTGACTCTATCTCTAATGAGTAATACCCAACAGAACCATGGTTGTCGCTTAACCATAAGCTCTGATACCAAATGTAACGATCTAGGCTTTTCAACCGTCGACAGCAGTCACAACCGGTAGGCTTTTCAACCATCCCAGCCCCACCGTGGCTTACACTGGTACCCCAGACCTTGCTTTTACGGCCAGCCCCTCGACTGTCTCAGGTTACACCTAACCAACCCCCTAAAAGAGGATGTGTGGGAGTAAGAGTCTCCCGTTCGCCACCTAACCGCGAAGCGAGAACCCCCCATCACATAGCCCAATAGCTTAACAAGACTGGTGTGAGAACTCAAAACAGTTTATTTATTTTTAAAATCAAAATAGAGGAATATTTTTATTTCAATTCGCAATGCTTTTAAAAATGAGACTACCATAAGGCCTCCCGCACACACACACAATGCAAACGCAGAATCGGAGGAGATTTCTCCTTAAGATAGTCAAAGATGCTTGATACGCATTTAAAAATAACATTTGATATTATTATTAGTGCATAGTGTAGGGGAAAAATTCATTTCGAAAGTAGAATATAAATCTTAGCCAGCATAGACATTCCGAACTATGCCTACTATAGCTAACTATGTTCAATAGCAGGTTACCGCCACATTCCATAGCAGGTTATACAACTAAAACCGTACAAGTTTCGTATTGTTTCTTTGGATTTCCAACGAATGGTCAGGCCAAGGAACTTCCCATTGCCACATGGAAACGCCTCTGGCTGGACGTCCCCGAGAACTTAACCAGCTCTCTGCCAACACAAGGCCGGGTTACCTTTATCACTAGGTAACTACTACACGAATATGGCATCCCCCGGTCCCATTGGACCTTTTAACCGAGCGCTCGTCACCAACAACACCACACAGTAATAAAATATAGTGTTTCAACATGAGTAAGTATCTGGGCTCCATACCATGATACCACCCTTTCCAGAAGGAAATGTACATACCCTAAAGGGAGCTACCCCTCATAACCTTGCCGCATCTTTCCTGTTTTGACCATTCCGGGATGTGAGGCTCGACGAAGTTTCGTCCACAAAAACATACTTTATACAAAAGCCATGCTTTGGGTCAACAAATGATCAACACAATGATCACAAGGATAGACGATCAAATAAACGATCCTATCACAAATAATCAACACAATGATCATTTCAGCATCACTCAGCATGTCACATTACCAAATTGGGAATATATCGCTGATAACATTCAACTACATAACCTCTGAGCACGTACGTCTCAGAGAAGGGTGTTAAGCTAAAAGAATAAATTCTCCGCCACCAACAGAAATATATTTGAAAGAAATCGGCTTTATATCTCAACTTGTAATGTCAGACATACAATCCATACAAGTCTGTTCCGGGCTCGAACAAAACCGAAGGCACTTCTTACGAAGCCCTTGAAATCCGGGTATTCACAATCCCGATCGAATTTCCCATCACTTAAGGAATCTCTATACCAGGAGCTACCCAGTGCAGAGACAATCATCCTATCGCTTTCACAAATACTCGGTCTTCAACACCGATCTTCAAATGCAATTCACAACGACGTATCACATATTCGGAATGGGTTATACGACCCCATGGTCCTTTCCCGGTTAACCCGAATAGTGAGCGCTTATTCAAAAATAAGTGTGGCATTCAAATTCAATCAAATCACATTAAATACCCATTCAAAGGGAAATATTGATAGTCGGCTATTGAACTATCAATTGATATGCATACATCACCAGATTCCAAATAATTTTCCAAATTATTTATTTTCCAAAATATCTTTACAAGATATATAATTTTCACACTTCAAAAATAAATCAATATTTATTTTCAAACAAATTCTACTTTTCATTTATAAATTCCATAATGAATTTATATTCCAAAATATTCATGCATATACGATTTCAATTATCCATTTTCAATTTATCTTCAAAAAGATAGATTCTAAATATTCACTTCATATTGGAAAACATTTCCATACTTATTTATTCATAAGTAATTCACAAATCTTTTTATTTTCAACCTTGGAAAATATTTAATATACTTAAATCGAATTAAGTATATATTTCATTCTTTAAGGAAATCATTCTCTTAACATATTTATTTGGGCCAAAACGAATGTTACATAAAACATCGTTACGACAACCCAAAATCACTAATATAGGGATTCGAAATTAAAATAGATATATAAATCCCAATGCTATTCAAAACATTTCCTTTCGGAAATCATTTACTATAACAACAGTGTTATAGTCCACCATTTCCTTTTATTTCTCGAAAACGTCTATTTCAACAATAAATGTTGAAATCTATGGTTTCGAATCATAACACATTTAAAACATCCTTAGATCGTTTTAATTCTGTTTAAAACACCAAATCCAAAACAATTTCTTAACGTGTTATTCCCTATTCAAAAATGTGAATAAACTTCGTTAACAAATTTCATTCTTTTATTCATTTTAATTCGAAGGATTATTCACTATTCAAGAATGTGAATATAACTCCATTAATAGGTTTCAACCATTTTCTTATCAAAATAAGTCGTTTGCGAATTTATAAAACAACGTTTATAAATTCCATTTCTATTTATTTATAAAAACTTCCTTTTTATAAATTCTTTTATTAACCTATTCCAGTTTATAACTCAATTATAAACTAAAAGTTCATATTATAAGTTAAATACTTATAAAACGATTATTTTACAAAATCGTTCTTTTAAAGACTTTCCAATTTATGAATCTTATAACTTATAAGATCCATTTATTTAACCAATCTATTCTTCAAATAATTTCACCAAATTTATGAATCTTACTATTTATAAATTTCATTTATAACTTCACAGTTTATAATTCTATAAATTTCATTTATTTATGAAATTCATTTTCACTTCATTCAAACACTTATAAAAACTCGTTTTATAATGTCTATATTTCAATTTATAAATATCCATTTATAAATCTCTTAATATAAATCAAATTATATTATTATTCTAAAACGTCTTTAATTTCCTTTATAATTTCACCATTTTGATTTATAAAATAATCAAAATTTATAAATCCTATTTTTAAACTTTTATAATATATTCAAAAATCCCCATTTAAATTATTTTATAAAGTCATTAATTCTTATTTCTCAAAAATCAGCTTTTAACAATATTTCACAAAAATCATAATTTTTATAACTTTAAAAATTATAACGTTATTTATTTAAAATGGATCAATTCCAAAAATATTTTATCTTTTCAAAAATCACTTTAAAAATATTTTAAAATACCAAAAATTTGGTCCAATGATGCTACACACCAAATAGTCAATCACGACTACACGATCCATCATATATCGATATGATAATCCATCAAATATCAAAATATCTGAAATCAAATAAAAACTATTGAGGAATCCAGTTGGATCCCTCCAACCTGTTTTCCTGCATCCACAAACATTAGCACAATACCAATTTCGCTCCAGTACGAAATTATCGCGGTATATGTTCTTATTAAATATTATCCGCTTAATAACGGCGCAATAGGGTCTCATCCGTTAAAAATACGGGAAATCAATCAACTGCAATATATACATATGCCAATATATATATATATATATATTGATATTATTTATAATACCAATTTCACTGTTTATGAAATATTCGCGGTATATGTTTTTAATAAATAACATCCGCTTACTAACGGCGTATAATGTCTATTTTAACAATCAATAGATATCAATCATCATTCATACATGCATTCAAATATTTTAAATCTAACTATTTAAAATAAAATCGAAACATATTCGATTGAGTGAGAAGTTCTCACCTTGGTTTTAATTTCCGTTTCAGCTTTTATTTCGAATAAAATTAAACGCGCGTTTAATTTTACCCAAAATTCTCACTAACTCCAAACGACTCCAAACCAACTCCATCGCGTAGTGCTCGTCCATACGATTCCAACGCAACTGAGTTTGCATTTTTTCGACCTCGTATGAAAAAGTTATGAATTTTTGAAGTTACACGTATAAAAATATAACTAATTACAACATTAACTTTTTAATTTTTATACCCTAAGCAATCCAGGCCTTAGGATCCACCTCCAACCTGATCACAGCCCTCCATCCCTTCTTCTTCTCACACGCGTATTCTCTCCAGGTTGAAGAACCATAGCCGAACCCATTACAAACATTTAGGGTTTAATATTGCTACCAATCCATACACCTAGAACACGATCAGGGACTTGCAACTTCTAGCTCACCCCCTCCTCCACCTTCGGCCCCAAGGAGAGCAAGCTCGGCCCCCTAGGTTGCTTGGAAATGCGTGCAAAACCAGCACGAACGCGGCAAGATACTGGGCACGACGTCGCTCCAATTTCCATCATCTCCGTATGGATTGAAAGGCCTTCCTATGCTCTACAATATTCGTGTTGACAAGTTTTTGTAAAAGTCGATGGATTGAGAGTGATTGAGGAATGAAAATTGACAAATTCTGGCCGTTGTTTATGGGGGTGGCGGCTAGGGTTACATGTTTTATTTTATTTTATTTTTTTAATGAAGAGAGAGGGGTGTTGGTCTATTTATAGAAGAACGAACGAACACTATTCATCCGGAAATTCCGAACTCCGATTTACGCGCCGTAACCAGCGTTTCTAGGGTTTACCCCGCGTTCCGGACACAATGGAACAGGTTTCGGAAGCTAGTTCGGACATCTGTGCGAGTTATGGCTGTAAACGCTCAATTTGAATTAAACCGATTTAAGCGATTTTCTAGGCGTTTTAATTCGTACAGGACAAACGGTAAATCCAATTGACTTGAAATTTGAAACCTTACAATAATATCACATTACGGATCCGATGAAACTGGTTTCGTCGAAATCCGAGACTTTTTGAAAAATGGCTATTTTAACTCGCCAAATTAAAATTAAAAATAAATCGATGCGTTTCGAGCTGCCACACTCAAACGATAACTCCGATTGACACGAAAATTGAAATCCGGTAATAACTAACTATTACGGATCCAATGGAACTGGTTTCGTTCAATTTTGAGACTGTTCAAAAATTGGCTATTTTACAGTCGATTATTAAATATTAAAATATTCAATTTTCACAAATTAACTCTTAATTCGATTTTAAAAGTTCTAAAATATCGTTCTAACTCCAATATGATAAAATAAAATTTTACAATTCATTTTCAATCATATTTATCTCTATTTTCAATTATTTCCATAATTTAACATATTAAATTATCGATTTAATTATTCAATTAAATCCCAATAATTCAAAATAAAATTTATTTGACTTATAAATTTCTTATTAATATTTAAAAATAATTAAATATTCATATTTTAATTAAATAAAATTCTGGGTCGTTACAGTTATGAATGATCTTCTCTTGATTTTTGAGAAGACATTTGTTTGATGGATTAGGTGGCATACTGATACTTTCCAAAGAAGTATCCTCATTCTCTTCTTGTTCTTTCTCCTCGACTTCCATTTCCTTTCCTTCCTCTTCCTCCTCTTCTCTTATTTCTTGCTCCTCTTTCCAAGTCAACCTTTATTCCTTTTCCGCAAGCATTTCATAAGGCTAAAAAAGGGTGAAATATGCATAAGTGAAATGTTAGCCTTGTCAAATATTTTTCGAGGATTTTTTTCTCTCCTTTAAGGTCAACACTAAAATAATCAAAAAACACGAGTAAGATACACGTCATGAAATAGTGTGTTTTCATGTTTAGAAAGATTTTTAGGAAAAAGTTCATCTAAAATGACTTGAGACAAATTTATGTCGTATTAACCGTAAATAGTGTAAAGAGTTTTGAAAACTTTTGGTGTCGGGTTATTATAATTAACCGTTCTAGGAGTGATACTTTGTTGCAAAAGAAGGCTTAAATTTTTTGCTATTGGACGCAAGTTATTGTTTTAAATTCGAAATTATCACACACTTTCAAAAATATCATGAATTAATTCACGATTTTAAAAATCAATTTGAAAAGATGAAAGGTCCATTCCACTAGATTTTCATCCAAGAATGCGATCCAAAAGTTCACAATTTAAAATAGTTTGTCCCCCTTTGACACTACTCCAATCTTCTCCTTCTGTACCATCACAAAATCTTCCTTTTAAATTTGCATAAAACATCTTTAGCAATTTTGGATAACAAATGAAATCATTTTAAGAAGCATCGATTAAAACAAGAATTTCTTTTTGCAAACAAAGAATGAAAAGGTCATAAGTAGGAAAATCTTCAAAAATAGCAAATCTACTGGGAAAATCTTTTTCGAAAAATAAATACTCAATATGGGCTTGTATGGCTTCTTGACCATTGAAAATATATTCTTTTATTTTCTTACAAAGCCTCATGGTTGCCTTAATATTGCTTGAGGATGTCATTGAAGAATAGTTTGAAGAGATAAGAGAGTTTATGATTTTCGAATTTGAAAATGAAAGTGAGAAATGAATGGATGGAAATAGCGTAAGTAAATAAAGAATCGTAGGACGAGTTCTCTAGTTAAAGGCAACTTTTCAGAACATAGGAGTTGGTGAAAAGGTAGAAGGAAATTTAAATTTTGAATTTGAAATTTAAGGTCAAAATCTATCTACATATGTCAACATATGCTCGTGGGGTATGTCGACATATAAGTCAAAATTTTCAAAAATGATTTTTGTTTAACTATATCCTACTTTATTATATATATATATCTATTTTTATTTATTCTATTTTCAGAAAAATAATTCTAAAATAGTTTTAATTATATTTTATATTACTATTTTATTATTAAAATGTATAAAATATTTAAAATTAAAATATAATCACATAATATTCAGCTATTATTATTATTAATCAATAGGATATTGCTAACAACCAATGAACAACTAAAAGAAAAGTAAAAATTCATTTAAGAAATTAAAAACTTTTGATATATTAAAAGCGTACCTTTTTCGATCCATTTCACTATTATGTTCTGAATTACGTATTGTTATGAAGCACAAGTTAGCAATTGCTATATCTGATTCATTACCACTTAAGGATGTATCTATATCGTTTAATATTGCAGTATATGCTCTTCTCTATTTTCTAGATGAATCAATGTTTGGCGTAGTTATTATTTATCAGGATGTGGACTGTCTCATTTTAAATGGCCAGGGCCATCGTAGTTATAACATCTAATGCCATTTCTGTTTCCACTTTCACTTCTTCAATTTTTGCTGTTATTCTTTTTGAAATTTGTGATAACCCGAATTTCGGGCGCACCTGTAGCGACCCAACTTCCAAACTCCAGGAAGTCGCATCGCTAATAAGAAAGAAAGGGATAGAAAAGAGAAAGAAAGAGAAGAAAGAAGAAACAACACACCATAATCTAAACAGCGGAACGAATAAATATTATTAATGACATAAAATATTACATAGTTTATAATCACTATCAGAGTACAAAGATATACAACACATACTAGACAGTTATAAACACCTGTCTAGTATTTACAACATAATACAACTCAGAGACAATCAAAGAACACACAGCGGAATACTAATATCTAACGCAGAAGCCTCCTGGTCCATTGCTCCTCCAATATTCGTCAAAGCTAACCTGATTTTAAAACTTTTATTTAAAATACAAATTTATTTTTAAAACTTGAATTAATTGACAATTAACAAATGAAGATTTAAAATATAAAATAAAGGTTGAATTTTAAATATCTAAATAAATATTTATATCAATAATTTTCCTAACTAAAGTATTAAAATTTGATAATATTAGTTTAATAATTTTGTTTTAATTATTTAGTTGGACAAATTTATCTTTCAAAAATTAATAAAAGTGATTTTCTAATCATAATATAATATATAGGTATGTATATACATTGAATTGGAAATTATATTTTTATTGATTTTCAAGATTTATTTAAAGTTGAATTTTATATTCAACACTAGTTTCTATAAGGTATAAAGTAAGATTTGATAAAGGTGTATATATATATAGAAAATTTCTTTAAAGGTTATACTCAAAATGAGGATAGTCAGTAAAAATATAAGGTTAAAATAAAAACCATGTATGCATAAAAATATTATATTGATTTAAGAAATTAATGAAAGCATAAGATTTGGGTAAAATAAGTTTTAATTAAGAATATTATATAAAAATACACAATCATATTAGGTACACTTTAATTACAAATATAAATAAATTCACTATGCATTTTAACAAATGTAAAGACTTATAAGCATTTAATTCTTGCATTCATACATTTGTAAGAAGATAAGCATTTACATTGACAATTGTAAGATTTGTATCTATAAGTGGAATTTGTTCAATTTCATTTCTTTAAGAAATATAATTAGCATATTAGAAGCAAGGCTAAAAAAAATGAATGAGAGAAAACTCCACTTTGTTAAACCATCCTTCCAAAGCCAGAATCAAATCTGAAACCATTATTAAATCAAAGTTTCAATAAGCATGAAAACCCTCAAATTGTAATCTCCTCAAGCATGCAAACCTGGAAGAACAACATCAAGCAACTGATCATGATCTTCAACCTAGCAGCAGTTTCAAACTAGAAATTTCAAAACTTAAAACAGTAAACAAACAAAAAACAGATCAAAAATTTGACGCATGCAAGGGACTTTCAACAGCAAAGCATCAAAAGCAAATCAAAGGCAATTTAAAACAACTCAGATCTCAAACCTGGAAAATATAGAACCTGCTTTGTTCTCTGCTCTGCAAAACTTATGGTGAGTAAACTTGGTAAATCTATGAATTTTGAACTAGTATGTGATGATCATACAAGTATGATCTGAATTTTTCTATGCATGTTAATTTTTTTGTATTTTTAGGTGTATAAGTATCTGTGTATGTGATTTGGAATAGGCAAAGCATGCCTCTGATCCAAATAGCACAGGTTCAATCCTGATGATAATATAAAAAAATTAATCATTTAACTGAATGATATTTAAGCTTTGTTGTCTGAATCCTAGTTTGTTCGTTTAATCATAAATCAAAATTTAAAATATGTTTGAGTGGGATAGATATGATTATCATCTGGCTGATGGTAAAGACAGTCAAGACATCCAAAACATGTTAAAATCAAATATCAAAATTTTTAGATTCATGTATATAATCTTGTTCGCTATCAAGAATCATGAATTTTAAGAAACGAATCCACATTTTTAATGCTAGGTCGAAGGTGTAATTCGTAGTTAATCAAATTTGGGGTTTTGATCAATTTCTGGGAATCGAGTGTATCGGGAAGGTCGGGGTCTCTGCTGTAGCTAGCTTGGGGTTTGGTGGACTCGGAAATGGTAAGCGAATTTTTAGTTCTCCATGGCGAGGGCAAATGGTCGATCTAGGGTTTAGGACTGGGTTTGGCTAGTATTTGAGCTAAATGAAGCATGGACGATGCATCGGTCGTGTTTGGTTATAAAGGAAAGGGCAGAGGGTGGTCAGGCGAAGTTTTCGGCAATGGGCCATGAGTTCTGGTGGCGTATGGTGATCGGTCGAGGGGGAAAAAGGAGTGGTTGGGTTCCAGTAATGATCAATTTAACTCGATTTTTGTTTCCTGCACGAACAGTAGTTCTAGGGGGTCGTTTCATCTTAGGGGTGTGTCGCCGACCTAAAGATGACCTGAATGGTGATCGAAGTGGATGGGACGCTGTGTGCACGTGCACGATGGAGGTCATGTATCGGTTTTGGTTCGAAGGTAGGAGAGGAAAGTTCACTCGGGGGAAAACTCGGGAAAAGGAAAGTGTAGATCGAGTTGTTTACGCGTGTTTTTGGGTGTGTGTAGAGTTGGTTTTATATAAGCCTGTTTAAAAAAAAGGGAAGAAGAAGAAGAATAAAACCCAGGCAGGTCTCGAGTGATTCTCGGTTATGACCCCAAGCCGAAGTTTAACCAAGTTTTTAAACATTGTGATAAAAAGGTTTTTAAAGGAAATCGATGCTTTGAAAGAAAGAATGATGAAGTGGTGATTGTTTTAAAACTTTTTCTTAAATAACTCCTTCCTGTTAAATGTTTCTTTAACCTTTAATTAAGTAAAGAAATGATTGTTTATCTTATGCTGTTAAGTTAAACTTTAAGACAATTTAAAACTTGTTTTTTTTTATAAATAAAATTAAGTATTGATTAAAGGATAAATGTTTTAATTTATGTGATTAAGAAATTGATAAAGGTTAATTTATTAGTAGAAGTAACTAAGGATTAAATTATTTGGTGTAATTTATTTATTTAATTAAGGAATTAATTAATTAGGATAAGTAATCACAGTAGGGTTAATTATTGTTATAATTGATTAAGTATGGTTAATGAAAGTGATTAAATAAGAATCATTCATGGATGTAATCAATTAAAGTAATTAATGAAAGTAATTAATTAAAGATTTATTACTGTAAATGATTAAGGATAATGGTAATTAATTAATAAAGTAATTAAAGTAATTAATTACTTGTGTAATTAATTAAGTTAATGTGATTAATTTGAATCAATTAATTAAGTTTAATTAGTTAAAGAGGATTACTTAATGATGGATTGAGTATAATTACTTAATGTAATTAATGAGGTGAAATTACTTAATGAAGCAATGAATGAGTAATCACTGGATGTAATTAATTAAAGGGAAATTACCTATTGGGAAGTAATTAAAGGATGATTACTTATGAGAAAGTAATTAAGAGATAATTACTCAATGTAATTAATGGAGTAATAAATATAATTAAATCAAGGAGTTGATTTAATGATTATAAGTAATTAAGGGAAGTTAATTTCTAATGTGATTGATCAGGATTGATTAATGAATGAAATTGTTTTAGGATAATTAATTTGTGTAATTAATTAAAAGTTAATAACTTAATGTAGTGGAAGAATAATTAATCGAGGGTGATTAATTAAGATGGGTAATTGGTGGATAATTAATTAATTTGTTGTAATTAATTAAGCGTTAAACTCGCAGGATTTATAGTAATGGAAGAAGTTAATTTAATTTATTTTAAATTAATTAAAGATTGTGTGATTAAAGTCTTTGCTTATGAATGGCTAAATGTTACTGGATGTTTGGATTGTTGTTATACCTGGCAGGTGATTGTGATGCTAGGGTATTAGATATGGATTATCTGTCAGAAAATAGAATTGCTATGTGAATCTGTTACTATGGGTATACATGGAAATGTTTAAAGCTTAAGCAGCTTTGTCTTAAGAGGGTATTGAATTCGAAGAGACTGGAATCGGGTATTGGTAAATAACCAAAACCACTTCGATTCTTTGTATTTTGATATATGGAACCAATAGGATGAAGTGGAATGACTTAAGTGAATTAGACCATTTAATCTATGTCTTGGCACTTAGAAATTGATGTGTGGAATAATTGATGACTATAACAACTAGTGAAGTTGTAAATTGATATAAGTTACCCCGGGTTTATATAAGTTGTATGCTTTTGTATTCCCTGTTAGATGAGTTTACTCACGCTGATTTCCAGCCTGACTTGGGTGTTACTTTGATGTAATGCTCGGGTCAGACCGAGTATTATAGATTTTCAGGTAAGGACGTTCTGGAGCTCAGGAGGCGAGCTGGATGGCTGGAACATATGGAGTATTTATCACTGTGACACATTATTGTATAGTTAGGACATGTTGTTTAAAACTGTCCAGTGAATAGTAATGGTTATAACTCTGATGTATAAATATAAGTGTATTGATACATTTTTTCTTTTGTAAACTATTATTAATATTTGTTATTATATTTTATCCGCTGCGGATGTGAGATTGTGTGTTTCTTTTCTGTTCTTATTCTTCTATCTCGTTTTCTTTTCTCTAACTATCTAGAATTTTCGGGATCGAAAATCCCGGGTCATTACAAAATTGTTAATCTTCCTATGTTTTAGAAACTTTCTAAAATTCCTTATCATGAAAGCAATTTCTTCATCGTCATCACTGTCTGAATCCAGATTATCCGTCATTGCATTAAAGTTATAGATTTCTTCTCTATTGCTTTGCTTTCTCTCCTGCCCTGCATTTGTGCTTCAAGAGACATTAAATTTCCAATTAAATCGTCAATTTTTAGAGTACTAATTTCATTAGTCTCTTCGATTGTAAGTGTCTTTTGATCCCATTATGGAGTAAGTAAACTTGATCCTCTTCATAAAAACTTTATCCAATGCAATAAATGAGTGTATTATATCTTGGAATCTACTATACATATCAGATATGGACTCAATAAGTGAGTGCAATAAGTTGAAAAAATTTCCTATATATAGAGAGGGGCAGATCGTGATTGTCATGAGGAGCCGGATATGAAGTCGTTGGTGCGGATAGGGTTCTCTTACAAAAAGGAAGTCGATGGTGATGGTTAGGCATACTCCATTGGTCTATGGCGATGATGATGTGGTGAGGTAGTGCAATATAAACGAGTAGAGCGAGAATTTGGAAATTTGTGGGAAAAAGAAGGATTAGGGGATAAGTGAGGTAATTATTTAATTAATTAGGGTTAATTAATAAATTCAATTATCTCATTTCGTATTTAATTCATATCTCTTGCACAGGAGGTCAAATCGAGATGCGGTCTTCGTTACAGCACTCGTAGTGAGAATATCCATGATATGGTAAAGTTTTAGAGTAGATTTAGAAACTTAGGAATTTACAGCCTAGGTGATTGGCATTATAACTTTGAATTTATATTTCAGAATATATCCCCGTAATTGTATATATATTGAAAAATATTACCCAGAAGAGTACCTAGAATAATATATATAGGTCATTATTCCTCTGTCTGATTGGATTAGTTTGAATAAATATTGGGATAATCGATTAAAATAGCATGTATATAAAAATTTTGTTTTATTCATATTAAATAGAATTGTATGGAGTTGATATTAATTTATAACATGGTTATAAATTAATTATAACTCCGATTTTTAGTTATATTAGTGATAGAAATATTATTTTATTTTTATTAATAATCGAAAATTTGAAGTTAGGCATATAAAACTTATGTTAGAATGGCTTTGAAATTTATCTGGTCTTGATATTAGTTTATTATAGTGTAAATAAATAATAAACTAACTAGTGAATTTCTATAAAGGTGATTTGAGAAGATAGAAATTCCAAAAGAAGTATTTTATTATTTAATAGCGTTTGATTAAGGTTAAAAAATCTCGAACATTGTTATAATGTGATTCTAAAACTTTGGACTCTAAGAAAAGGTTTGAGATATATGTGTATACATAATATATATAATTTATATAGATGAGATATGTAATATTTTGAGGCCTTATTGATAGCTAAATTTAATTTAAATAGAAGAATTAAGTGATATTAAGCTATAATACGACTGATAGGCGAGTTGATAAATATTTCTTGGTTCTGGACATAGTTTGGCATGATGCTTTCACTTGACTTACGGATACTGTGGATTTGGATGTAACATAAAGGGGTATGTATGCGATCAATAATGATTAGATAGGATGTCAATGCGGTGTTTAGTTGCATGGTCACATTTGTTGAGCATGTACGATTGAGTAGAGTTAGTCCATGCCTCTTGACTTTGACCTTGAGATTTATATATTTTGCTGAATAGTTTTGTCTTATATTAGTGATCATATGTGTTGATAGAGCTTCAGTAAAAGGAATTGTTTTAAGGTTTGAATTTAGGTTCAGTGTTTTGGTTTTGGAGAAATTTTGGACTCGAAGAGCTTTCGGTTTTGTTTGGGCTAAGCTATGGGATTGTTCTATCCTGATGGAGGCTTTTGGGTTGTAATGAAGTTCAATAGCATTGATAGCTTGAATCCAGATTTTCTACCATAGACAATTGGTTTATATCGATTTAGTAAAAGGAATCAATTGTACCATTGAGGCGTATGACATGCAGATGTGGTCTAGGAGTAGGGGTGGAGAGAGATTGGTATGCCAGTTTAGAGTTGGCCATACACTATTGTGTTGTACTTTTAGGTTCTATGGAAGGACCTACATGCCAACTTTTGTTGAGGTGTTGGTTTTTAAGGAGTCCACGATATAGTTGTTGCTCTCGATAGATCTCTTTAGTAGCTAATGGAAATTCAGCATGAGTATCAGTTAGAGATGTATTTCGGTATGGGGTACGGGATGATCCACATAAGTGTGGAGTGCAAGGTGAAGCTCGGGATTCAAATGATATTAGTATGCAAAACGAATCCATTATACCATTGAGGCGCTCGACCTGCAGACACGGTCGTAGAGAAAGGGTAGAGAGAGACTGGAACGCGAGTCTAGAGAAGGTAATATATTATTGCATTGTACTCTTAGGTGTTGCGATAGGACCTACATGCCAACTACTTTTGAGGCGTCAGCTTTCATGGGAGTCCATAATATAGTTGTGGCTCTCGATAGATCTCTTTGGTTGTTAGCGGTGATTTGATTGGGTATTGGTTATAAGTATTCGTATTTTGGTATGGGCATTGTGAGATCTTTACGAATTCGATCATATTGGATGCAGCTTGGGGTTATGGTATGATTGGGCACTAACTCTATTTATTTCGGACCTTGGATAGCGATCATTGGACCGTTGTAAATCTATATGAGTGGATCGTGTAGTGTGTGTGTGTATATATATGCAAGTATAGGTGAACTAATTATATAATGTATCTAATATAAACTTGATAGATGATAATAGAAAAGTAAATGGAAATAATCACACCAGGATTTTATACTGGTTCGGACCACCCGTTCTACGTCCAGTCCCGAAGCTCCTCTTCGGAATTCAACTATCAAACACCCTCACTTCGCCCGAAGGAATAGGCTTGGTTACAAAAGCTTGTTTTGTCAAGTATGTGTTCTATAACACGAATATCGACTATTGAGTACAAATGCTTCCAATATATATATATATATATATATATATATATATAATATTGGTTGAAGAGTTTTGAGTATATGGAAGACTAAAATACAGGTATTAGATTGCTAGAGATCAAGTATTAATCAGAGGATAAGAGTAAAGAGTATAAGTGAGTAAGGTGAGATCTTCTCTTGCATTCCTATTGCTATTTATAGTGGTGGAGAGATCCTTTGTGTGGTTGCATTTGTTAGTAAATGCTCTAAGGTCGCTTCTAATGGTGATGAAGAGTTGCAGCGAAGAGGAGCGAACGTGTCTTTTCAATTGTGACAGTTGTACTTTGAATATGCATAGCGAGTTCAAAATCAGACGCCTGAAAAATGTTTCATACGTCTGGCTCTCATATATTTTTTGTATATGGTTGCTTTTCCGACGTCTGAGTATATTAACCAGACGTCTGATTCTGTCTGATTTGCGAACCAGAGGAATCAATCAGACATCTGGCTAGTGCACTCAGACATCTGGAATTGTGCATGTTGCTTTTCCTATGCCTGCGTCATTCCTCTTCCGATTCTATCGACTTGTAGTCTCTTGATACTTCTTTTGAGTCTCGTTCTTGTCTCTTTGGTGATGTTTACTTTAACAATTACCTGTAAATATAGATACATATATATGCATGCTTGATTTCCATTGTATAGTTGTTATCATCGAAACCATAGAATTGATTTCCTAACAATCTCCTCCTTTTTGATGATGACAACTATTCAATGTACTTATATATAGATTATAAATCTCCCCCTGAATATGTGCTTATTTTTAATGTTCTATGATTATAGTTATATATCTCCCCCTTTGGCATTATCAAAAAGAATTATAAAATTGAAACCAATCATCAAAAAGAAAACTTCATTAATAACTTGAAGTTTGATTACAGACATAGATTTGTACAAAAACTGATATTCCAAAAACATAAAATATATGATTCGCAAAATCTATGATTCCTTTGGAGAAGCTTTATTTTGATCATCTTCCTTTGGTTCTTTTTTAGAAGTGCTAGCCTTTGTAGGAGATGTCAAAACTTGCTTGAGAGGTTCATCCTTAGAGAGTTTGGAATGTTTTGTGGGAGGAGAAGGTGCCGGGGTTAGCCAATCTTCAGAAGGTGGTGTTGGACCGCGAACCCGTTGTAGTACTTCTTTAAGAACCGACAAGACAATCGAAAGAGATTCTTCAACTGTGGCTAGGCACGTAGCAAATGATGTTTTGAAGTTGCCAATTCGCTTAACTAAAAGTTTTTGATTTTGGGATAGAATATGTTGGTTTCGAAGGGTGAGATCTCGAACACTTTCATTTGGATTTGTATCCGTTCGAGTCTTCATAATTTCATCTTGTCTCGGATAATCAAATGGTGCGGGAGGAGGTGGAGTTGCTTCTTGATGTTGTTCCTCCTCTTGGGATGGTTCAATATGTGGTTGAGGAGGAGGCTCAACTCGTCTCGATTGACGATTGTGTGACCAATCTTCAAAGGGCATGAATTCTGGGGGAATTTCGGGTAGGTGCATCAGAGAGAAGAGTTTGGTGGAAGCATATTTAGGCGAGATTTCTTTGAAGGTTGATAGGCAGGATGGAATATTATATGCATGAAGAAGTCTCATAATATAAGTTGGGTGAATAATTGATGGCCTGATCGAGTCCAAAAATGCTTGAGCTCGTCGAAGATGAATTTGGCCCAATTTACCCTTGTTCCACTAAATAGAACATATAAGGCTTTGTGCTCCAATTCGGTGATTTGCTCATGACTTACCATTCGTGGAACAATTGTATTAATTATCATTCGAGTTAGGAGTCGAGCTTTTGGACGTAGATATTTGGAGGCAAATTTTGGCATTTCGTCCTCCCAAATTTGATGAGTAATACTGTTTTGTGGCTTGAAGCATATCGGGAATGTTGTATAAATCTTCCCCTGTGTCAAAGCATCCTAGGGTTCGACCTATTATGCCCCGAGTTAATCTGATCGTGTTCCTATACATGCTAGACCAGAGCCAGTTATCTTCATTTTCAGTGTTCCACACCGAAGTATTGCCTAAATTCGCACAGAATAGAAATATGGCTAATTGGTCTATTTGGATATCATTAGAAGTGAAAGAAATTAGGGTTTCCAACCAGGCATTTTCACAAAGTTCATCTAAATCATAAATAGGAAATTTAAGGAGATTGTAGAATGGACCTATATGGAGTTTTTTCTCTTGGATGTCTTCATACCTTTTGATGGAATGCGGCGCTTTATTCATCCACCTTTCGATCTGTTCATTGAAGCACACCTGAGGATTTGAAGATGAAGTCTGTTGGTCTTGTTTTCATTTTGACATCTTGGGATTCTTAGTGCGAGGAGGCATTATGATTTGATTTTCTTAAAAATGATGTATTTGGAGAGAAAATCGTGTCTGAGAAAACTGTAGGTTTTAACAATTTTGAGATAAAAGAAAAAAATGACGTTATCCGGGCGAATTTAAATGGTCGATTGGGAATCAGACGTCTGGATTAGAAATTAGACGTCCGGTTTGCCCTAAATTGAGTACAACAGACAAATGTAGACGTTTGGTTTTTGGTTTAGACGTTTGGATTGATCGAATTTGTAAAATTGGAGAGGCAGAGAGTTTTATCAGACGTCTGGGTATAAAGCCAGACGTCTGGTGTTTGCATCAAAAATGGTCACAAACCCCAAATATCGTGAAAGCACTAGTATATGAGTGCAAATCAGCAATATTCACACACAAATCTCATATGTAAGTAATGTAGAGGATAAAAAATGAAGAATAATAAACTTTAAACAGAAAGAAACACAAAATTTATAGTGGTTCGGCTATCTCCGGCCTACGTCCACTTAAAAGGTTTGTCTTTTATTAATTATCCTTGTTGATTACAATTGATTACAGCTATTACAATGAAGAGATTCGAGTATAACAATAATGATGAAGTGCAAAATTGAATCCGACAGAGTCTGGACGTCGAATAGCCAAAAGATCCCTTTTCTGTAGGTTCCAAGGGCTATTTACAGGTGTAGGAGGCTAATATCGCACTCAAACTTCGAGAGTCTCCTTCTGGCACGTGAGTGGGCCTACGCAATCGATCCTAGCAAGTTTCGACTCGATCCATGATTCGATACGAACCAATTTTGTATTGATCAAGAAATGGTCCAACCGAGCTGAAACTTTGCAGGAACATTCTTTAGCTCGTACGTAAGCTCCTGTGAAAATTTCATTGCATTTAGACTTGTAGAATATGATATACGATTGATACAAGATTGTGTTTTCGTAAGTGCTGTCGCGTTCGAATCCATGCTTCGCATCGATCCATTTCGAATCGATCTAGACACGTGAGCCTCATGGCGACGTGGAGCGAGATTCTTGGATCGCTCCACCTTTTGAGCCGAGTTGACTGAGTTACTCGTGTACTTTGTTTGTATCGTCATTTTGCATCGATGAAGAGCATAATTTTGCATCCATCATATGCAGCTCCATTCGCATTGGTCATTTATAGGAGGACTGTTCGTACCGATCGATCTTGCTCCAATTCGTATCTATCAAATCGATATGAACCAGTGGCGCTTGTGGGTCGATACGAACAGCAGTTGTATGATAGACATGAACATGGCATGCGATGGACACGATCAGGGGTTCTCCGATCGATACGAACTCGCTGGACACGAATAGCACGACCCGGGGTCGATTCGAACCTTATGGGTTCGAACAGAGCCAAGGTGAGGTCTCTCTGATCTATTCGAAACCGATCGATTCGAACAAGTCGATGTCATGATTTCCTGATGGATACGAATATGATGGATTCGAATAGACCAATCAGGTGGGTACAAACATCATACTTCTTCTAATTTGTATCAATCGTATCTCAATCATACGAACTCCGATTAACCTAAAATTTGAAACATTGGCTTTTATGGCCTTGCTTGTCATGTCTTGTCAATTCTAGCCCAATTCGGACTCGGACAAAATTCATCGATATCCATGGTGAACCTGCAATGGATAATGTATATTCATGACTAGTAATCATTGATTTTTAATTAATTTTTGGGTATCTCGGCTTTGCCAAAAGGCAGGATAACACTTTGCCCTCCAAAACATGCCTTTTTGTAAAAAATGTGTTTTGAACAGTCTCAAATTGAATGTAGTGAGTTCGTGTTTTATTCATAGCTTATAGTATTGTTAGTCAAGTTTGTGGTTGTTCGATGCCGAATCAGTATTCATTTCTATCTGTGGAAGTCAAGAACGAAATTTTACAGTCTCTCCGGACTATCTATGGTCACTCCGGACCTTTGCCGTGTCCATTCCAGACTTAGCGATTAAAGAGAAAGATCTTGTAATGCTCCGGTGTTGCTTTCTATCCCTTGCACTACGGCCCAGTGAGGCGTATAGCGATGTCTTGGTCTTTCTCGACCGATCATAGCCTCTTCGGGCTCTTGCTAAATCCCATCCTGTCACTCTCTGGTGAAGGAGAAACAACGTTAAGTGAGTCGATCCTGTCGCTCTCCGACGAAGCGACTCACTTCTTGCACTTCGGTTCACTGTTTCAGAACATTAAGTGATGTCATGGCCTAGATCATAGGCCGATAAAAGCCACTCCAGGCTCTTATCGAATCCCGATCCAATCACTCTCCGGTAAATGGGAAACGACGATAAGTGAGTCGTTCCTGTCGCTCTCCAGCGAAGCAACTCGCTTCTTGCACTCCGGACCCCGCCTCTCCGGATAGGGTCATAGTCATAAAGCGATCATGTTCAAGCTGGTTCATAAGATTCATCCTTTAACTCTCCGATCAAAGGTTTATTTCGAGAAATTCAAATATATTTATTAATTCAAATCCTTGATTGTCCAATCTCAAACAATAGGGAAACTAGACATTGCCTATCCGGGTGGAGAGGTCTATTACCATCTTAGAGCATGCCTAGATATCTCTCCGGTTCGAACACAAGTGTAAGTGAAATATCCGTCTTATTTTGAAAAAAAATCTAAGGAAATTAATCCACCAAAGTCCAAACCCTGAACTTGGCCCTTTCCATCATAATTAGTTGATGATGAGTCGTGATCCCGATCCAGGATCAGTTCTGTTAGGTGGAGGCGCTAGTTGTTCAGGTCCCACGGCCGTTGTCCGTTCCTTGTATATTATGGCAATCTACCACTCCTGGCATGTTCTTTAACCTTATCCTTTAAGTGGAAGCATTCATCAATAATGTGACCATCCAGCTCATTGAATAGACAATACCTTCCACTCCAATGCTCCCGCTCTGTGGGATCTCTCCTGGGTGGTTTTCGATGGGGGAGTTGCTCTCGAGTTCCAGCGTAAATCCATTCCAGACTTGTCGTCAGATCTGTGTATTGCTTGAATATGGGCTCTCAGAATTTCTTCTGTTTATTAGGACCATTGTATCTGTCATCTTGCTTTCTCTTTCCTTTGTCTACTCCGGACTATTCTCTAGTGGTTCCTTCGCCCTGCACAGCATTTGCTTCTCGTCTCTTGGCACGTGCATCTTCCAACCGGATGAATCTCTCAGCTTCATGATAGAATTCCTCGATATCTTGTGGCGGATCCCTGGCCAAAGAATCTTTAAATTCGGTGCCTTCAGCAACTCCTGCTACCGCCACCATCATAATCATCGATGGATCCAAGCGATCTACTGAAGCTATCGTTGCATTGAATCGCAATAGAAAATCTTTTATGGACTCTCTGGTCCTTTGCTTTATTGAAGATAAAGTCATCACACTCTTGGGTCGCGTCACTAGACCCTGAACTGTCTCATAAAGCACTCCACTAGCTCGCTCCACGTTCTGATCGATCCAGTCTCCAGCTGCCTAAACAAAAACGCAGCCAAATCTGATAAAAATAATGGAAAACACCGTGCCATTGCTTGCGCGGATGCTCCCAGCACTTCCATATGCCTGATGTCTGGTAATGTGCATGGTTGGGTCTGACTTCCCGTCATAAGGATCCAGCATAGGCAACTTGAATTTTGGAGGATTCCTTGCATTCCTGATATTTGGAGTAAATGGACTCCGACTAACTTCCTCTAGGCCTCCACCTGTCAATCCTCCTTTCACGATTCGTCGCACCAATCAAGCCATCTTTTGATCTTCATCCAAGTGTTGCCCCCTCAGCATGCCTCTATCCTGCCCCTAGGTCTCGTAGGGAATTCTGGATAATATTCTTCAGGTGGCTCGGTAACGTTAGCGTTGGCTCTGACCTGTTGAGCTCCATCTACGGGTCTTCTAACATCAGATCCTGAGGGTCTGCCCCGAGGCCCTTATTGATTGCCCTCATGTCCTGCATTCTGGTCTTGAATCCGACCTTCATTGGCTCCTGCAATCCTAACTCCATGTCATGTACTTGTAGCCGCTGTAGTTGGCCTAGGGTTCTGCGCATTTGCTGCTCTCATCTGCCCGAAGAAGTTCTGCATCAGTTCCTGTTAACTCTTTAATATTCTTTCATGCATTGAATTTGCCATAGCATCCATCTCATCCTTGGCGATGTCGAAGCTTGTCCTTATCTAGCTCTAGAGGATGCTTCTTGACTTCCTCCTTATTGGCTTCTCTCAGCTCTTTGTCTTCTACTTGTTTATCGGGTCATTGTCTTTCAAATCTAATTCCTTCAAGCCTTCAAATCTGGGTTTCGAATCAGATATAGCGGGTGCTGGTTGTTCTCAGTGAAAGGACCAAAGTGTTTGCACCAAAAATGGTCACAAACCCCAAATATCATGAAAGCACCAGTATATGAATACAAATCAGCAATATTCACACACAAATCTCAGATCTAAGTAATGTAGAGAATACAAAATGAAGAATAATAAACTTTAAACAGGAAGAAACACAGAATATATAGTGGGTCGGCTATCTTCGGCCTACATCCACTTCAAAGGTTTGTCTTTTATTGATTATCATTGCTGAGTACAATTGATTACAGCGATTACAATGAAGATATTCGAGTATAACAGCAACGATGAAGTGCAAAATTGAATCCGACAGAGTCTGGACGTCGAATAGCCAAAAGATCCCTTTTCTGTAGATTCCAGGGGGCTATTCATAGGTGTAGGAGACTGATATCGCGCTCAAAGTTCGGGAGACTCCTTATGGCATGTGAGTGGGCCCGCATGATCGATCTCGGCAAGTTTTGACTCGATCCGTGATCGATACGGACCAATTTCGTATCGATCAAGAAATGGTCCGATCGAGCTGAAACTTGGCAGGAACATTCTTTAGCTCGTACGTAAGGTCCTATAAAAATTTCATAGCGTTTGGACTTGTAGAATGTGAGATACGATCGATGCAAGATTGCGTTTTCGTGAGTGCTGTCACGTTCGAATCCTTGCTTCGCATTGATCTTTTTCGAATCGATCGAGACACATGAGCTGCATGGCGACATGGAGCGAGATTCTTGGATCGCTCCACCTTTTGAGCCGAGTTGACCAGGTTATTCATGTACATTGTTCGTATTGTCATTTTGCATTGATGAAGAGCATAATTTCACATCAATTACATGTAGCTCCATTCGCACCGGTCATTTATAAGGGGACTGTTCATACCGATCGATCTTGGTCTAGTTTGTATCTATCAAATCGATACAATCCAGTGGCGCTTGTGGGTCGACACGAACAGCAGTTGCGTGATAGACATGACCATGGCATGCGATGGACACGATTAGGGGTTCTTCAATCGATACGAACTCGGTGGACTTGAATAGCACAGCCCGGGGTCGATTCAAACCTTATGGGTTCGAATAGAGCCAAGGTGAGGTCTCTCTGATCGATTTGAAACCGATCGATTCGAACAAGTCGATGTCATGATTTCCTAATGGATACGAATATGATGGATTCGAATAGACCAATCAAGTGGGTATGAACAACATACTTCTTCAAACTTGTATCGTTCATATCTCAATCATAAACTCCGATTAACCTAAAATTTGAAACATTGGCTTTTATGGCCTTGCTTGTCATGTCTTGTTAATTGTAGCCTAATCCGGACACGGACAAAATTCATCAATATCCATGGTGAACCTGCAATGGATAGTCGATATTCATGACTAGTAATCATTGATTTTCAGTTAATTTTTGGGCATCTCGGCATTGCCAAAAGACGGGATAACATCTTGGCTTTGCCAAGGTGACGTCTGAAATTCTCTGATTTTTATTTGTAGAAGACAGAGCAAAATTTCAGACATCTGGGGGGTATTTCAAAGATCTGACATATGCACAGTGCTTAAATTTTAGGCATATATCATTATGTCAGATGTCTGAAGGCCATAGTCAGACGTCTGAAATAAGCAGTGTGGCTAAAAATAGCCTAAAATTTGATGGTTTGCTTATTTCTCGAATGTTTTATAACAAACAATTTTATTGTTGTGAAATAAAAGAACAGATAATCATAGATACATATAATAAATATAATTTATTTGAAAGGCGATGAAGTTTTTCGATTTCCTGACTTGTCATCCGTCCATGGTTTAAGTGGATACCAAATATTTCCACATTCATGGGTTCTCGGGGAGCCAGAATAACGTCTTGGTGAAGGGTTCGAAGGAGAACGATATAAAGACGAGGGATCCAAATAACTACAAGGTTTTGATAGCGGTTCATGGATATCTTTCTTCCGTGATGAACAAAACTTCATCTCTACTTACTCCAAAAAGCTTAGCCAACGAGCTGTAACTTTTTATTCGAAATATAGTTCTCGTTGAAGATCTATCTGTTGTTTCTGATAATGATGAATTTCATTAATTTTCTCCTTTGAGTTAGAAGAGACAAACAGAGATCTTTTGGTCTTCTTCTTATCGGGAGTAAAACCCGTATGATATGAGGACCACCTATTCGTTGGCTCCTGCTTTGGTGTAAGTGTAAGAAGCCGTTGTGGCGTGTCAGCCGAGCTGTCCGTTGTTGGTGTTGAGATGGAGATGGATATATAAGAGTCCCCAGAAGACATGGCTATATTTTATTTCTTTAAGGAAGATATGAATTGTGTGTATATAGTTTTATATACCTCTTTATATATAAGTTGAAAGAATTATTTATAAACAAATTAACTGTCTAAAAAATTAGAGGTTCAGAAATTATTAGGTATAATTTGTGGTAGTAAAATAAACAACTAATCATAGCCTTAAAGTGAAACATTGATCAATTTTAAGGAAGAAGATCTTGAAATGAGCAAATACCTAAATTCCTTTGGAGTTTAATAAAAGTTTGTTCATTTAGTGGTTTCATAAAGATGTCTGCTACTTGATTTTCGATATCTACGTATTCTAATGAAATAGTTCCTTTTTCAACATTGTCTCGTAAAAAAGGATGGCGTATATCTGTATGCTTAGTTCGTGAGTGATTAACAGGGTTTTTGAAAAATTTAAAGCACTCGTGTTATCACAATATATTGGAGATTTGTTGATAATCTTGCTGAAATTCATTATTGTTTGTTGCATGCATATCACTTGTGCACATGCTAGAGCTGTGGAGATGTATTTGGCTTTGCAAGTAGATAAAGAAACACAATTTTGCTTTTTGCTAAACCATGAAACTAAATATTGTCCGATAAAACGACAAGTTCCACTAGTACTCTTACGATCTGTTCTACATCCACCGAAATCCGGATCGGTATATGAAACTAGTTCAAATGATGATTCTTTAGGGTAAAACAAACCATAATCTCTAGTACTAGATAGATAACGTAAAATACGCTTAACAACTCTTAGATGAGATTCTTTTGGTTTTGCTTGAAATCGAGCACATAGACATACACTCATCATAATATCGGGTCGACTAGCCGTTAAATAAAGTAAAGAACCAATCATGCTCCGAGATAATTTTTCATCAAAATCTTTTCCGTTATCGTCTTTTTCTAAGTGAACAGCGGTACTTATTGGTGTTGGTTTGCTTGAAGTTTATCCATTTCAAAACGACGTAATACATTGTTACAATATTTTTCTTGATGAATAAAAATTCCATTTTCAAGTTGTTTTATTTTTAAACCTAAGAAGAGATTTAATTCTCCCATGTGTGACATTTCAAATTCATTTTTCATAATACTTGAAAATTGATTACATAGATTTTCGTCGGTTGAACCAAATATGATATCATCAACATAAATTTGTACAACTAAAATATCATCATTTTCTCTTTTAATAAACAAAGTTGTATCTATTTTGCCTATTTGAAACCAGATGTTATTAAGTGATTTTGAAGACGTTCGTACCATGCACGAGGAGCTTGCTTTAATCCATATAGTGCTTTGTGTAATTTAAAAACATAATCTGGATATTTTTCGTGAACAAATAGTGGAGGTTGTTCTACATATATATTTTCTTTGATAAAACCATTTAAGAAAGCACTTTTGACATCCATTTGAAATAATTTAAAATTGTGATGAGTTACAAAGGCGAGTAATGTACGAATGGCTTCTAATCTATCTACTGGGGCAAAGTTTCGTCATAATCGATACCTTCTTCTTGATTATAGCCTTGAGCAACTAAACGTGCTTTATTTCTAACAATATTTTCATTTTCGTCTGCTTTGTTTTTAAACACCCATTTTGTTCCTATAACCAATTGATCTTCTGGTCTTGGTACTAATTCCCAAACATTATTACGTTCAAATTGATTTAATTCTTCTTGCATAGCAATTATCCAAAAATTATCATTTGAAGCTTCTTTATAATTTTTTGGTTCAAAATTTGATACATATGCTATATGGCTTATCTGATTAAGTTGATTTCTAGTTACTCTAGAATTGAGATCTCCAATAATATTATCTTTTGGATGATTCTTAAGAATTCTAGGGGTTGATACCAAAGTGTTATTTTGAACATTTGTTTCATTATTAATATAATTTGTTGAATTTGTTAGTGGAATAATTTCTTCTTCATCATTAGTGTGACGATAAAAAGATTTTCGTCAAACGAAACTTGTAAACTTTCTTCAATAGTATTATTTCTTTTATTAAAAATTCTATATGTTTTACTACGATCCGAATATCCAACAAAGATAACTTCATTGGCCTTCGGGTCAAAGTTACCTAAGTTATCTTATTTAATATAAAGCATTTTGAACCGAAAGTTTTAAAGTATGATACATTAGGTTTTTTACCAAAAAATATTTCAAAGCAAGTTTTTTTAGTCACAGGACGTATTTCCACTCGATTCAATACATAACAAGTTGTGGCAATAGCTTCAGCCCAAAAGTTGTTTCGGTAGACCACTACTATGTAGTAATGTTCGTGCACATTCTTGTAGTGTACGATTTTTTCTTTCTACAACACCATTCTGTTGAGGTGTGCGAGGAAAAGAGAAATTATGAGTTATTCCTTTCTTATTACAAAAATTAGTAAAAAGATCGTTTTCGAATTCTCCTCCATGATCACTTCGAATATTTTTAATTTTTAAATCCATTTGTGTTTTAATTCATTCAGCAAATATCTTAAACATACCCAAAGTATTGCTTTTATGTTTTAAAAACAAAGTCCATGTGTATCTTGAAAAGTCATTAACTATTACAAAGACATATTTGTTATGATTTATAGATCGTATTTGTGTTGGACCAAATAAATCTAAATGTAAAAATTCTAATGGTTGTTTTGTAGAAATATTATTTTTAGATTTAAAAGAGCTTTTCTTAAGTTTTCCAATTTGATAATCGTCGCATAAATTTCTATTGTGTAATTTGTTTTAGGTAAACCTCTAACTAGTTCATATTTGGCAATTTATTTATATTATTAAAACTGATATGACAGAATCGTTTATGCCATGGCCATGAATCATCATGTTTGGCGATTAAACATAAATTTGAATTTTTATTTATATTCATGTTTAATACATAAATATTTTTGTTTCTAACACCTTCAAAAATAAGTTGTTTGTTATTACCTAAAACATTACATCTATCTTTTTCAAAATTTGTTTGAAAACCTTTATCACATAATTGACTAATACTTAGTAAGTATGTTTTAGATTATCTACTAATAAAACATTTGTAATAATAGGAGAGTTAGATATACCAAAGTTGATGACTTCTCCAATGCCTACGACATATCCTTTTGAATTATCTCCAAAGGTTACTGTTCCACCATCGATGAATGTTATATTTGATAACATTTTTGAATTTCCAGTCATATGCATGGAGCATCCGCTATCTAGTATCCATTTCTCCTTATTATTATTTTTGGGTACCTATCCATTTATCCTTATTTTTTATTTTGGGAACCTGCAAAACAAAAGATGGTTTAATTGGTACCTGTATATTTTATTAGGGTCCTAATTGTTAGGAGAAGGTAACCATACCAAGATGGTTTGGTACCTTTATAAATATAATTTTTATTATAGATTGCATTCTCTAAGAAATTATTAATATGCTTTTGTCTAATCAAATTATTATTTGTCTTAGGAATACAAATTTTCATATTTTTCGTATTCATTTTACACTTAGGTAGACTTTTAGTTTTTATATAACTAATATTTTTAACATCATTTCCTTTCTGTTTAGAAGGATTTTTAAATCCTATTCCATTTCTATTGCATGATGGTTTTGAAATTTTGACAAGATTTTCCAAATCTTGTTTTCCTTTATTAAATTTTGACACATTATTTGTAATTTTATCTAATTTTTCTTTTAATTTTATATTTTGAATTTTCAATATTTCAATACTATTTTTTAAGTCAACATTTTTTTTAACAAATTATCCTTCACTATTTTAGTGTTTTCAAAATCAATAGTAATAGCCTCACTTCTATCAAATTATTTTTGATTTTGTCTTGAGAGAATTCAAGTTCTTCTTCTAGGATAATTTTTTCATCTTTTAACATTCCTACTTCTAGTTCTAGTCTATTTATTTTGACCATATATTCTTTGTTCAAATTTTTAATTTGTCTAAATTTATCATCTAATTCCATGCTAAGTTCTAATAATTCGTCATAGCTAAGTTCAGGACATACATCATCAGTTTGTGCCATAAAACACACATTAGCTTGTTCTTCTTCCTATCGCTATCACTTTCAGATGATGAAGAGCCTAAGTCATCCCAAGTTACTTTGAAGGCTCTCTTCTTTTTGAATTTTTCAAATTTGTTCCTCTTTTTATCATTGTTGAGTTATGGACAATCCTTCTTCATATGTCCATATTGATCGCATTCATAACACTTGATTTGAGATAGGTTTGTTGTGTTGGACTTTCCTTGTTTTTGGAATTTGGTCACCTTTCTAAATTTCTTGAATCTATTATAATTATTGGCAATGAAGACTATCTCTTCTTCATCTAAGTCAGAGTCATCATTCTTTGTTGCTTGGAATGCTATGTTCTTTTTCTTCGAATTCAGTTCTTTTTGTGCCTGCAAATTAGCTTCATAGAACATTAAATTTCCTATCAACTCTTCAACTTTGAGAGTAGAGAGATCATTAGCTTCTTCAATAGCTAAAACCTTCCTTTTCCAATATGATGTTAAAGAGTTGAGTACTCGAGAAACTAAATCAAAATCAGTAAACTTAACTCCTAATTCCATAAGATCATGTTGGATAGTTTGAAATCTAGAATACATGTCAACAATAGTTTCATTTTGTTTCATTTTGAATGACGAAAATTTGTTTTGCAAAATTGAAATCTTAGTTTGTTTGACCTTTGTTGTACCTTCGTGTGTAATTTGTAAGGTACGCCAAATGTCAAATACAATTGTGTATAACATGACACGTGAAAATTCATTTTTGTCTGGAGAGCAAAATAAAACATTCATAGCTTTAGCAATATTTGATGCTAAGGTCTTTTGTGCATCGGTCCATGTGTTCATAGCAGTAGTAGGTGCTTCATATTTATCTTGTGTGGGTGATCAAATTTCTAGACCATTTGCTTCCATAAAAATTCTCATATGTGTTGACCAATATGCATAGTTAGATCCATTAAATAGTGGGCGTCGTGCTGTGGATTGTCCTTCTTGAAAAATACCTGCCATATTAAAGTGATTCAAAAACTTGTTACTTTTCTTTGATCAAACTTCTCTCTGATACCAATTGTAAATCTATATGAGTGGATCGTGTAGTGTATATATATGCAAGTATAGGTGAACTAACTATATAATGTATGTAATATAAACTTGACAGATGACAATACCAAAGTAAATGGAAATAATCACACCAGGATTTTATACTGGTTCGGACCTCCCGTCCTATGTCCAGTCCCGAAGCTCCTCTTCGGAATTCAACTATCAAACACCCTCACTTCGCCCGGAGGAATAGGCTTGGTCACAAAATCCTGTTCTTGTAAAGTGTGTGTTCTATAACACGAATATTGACTGTTAAGTACAAATGCTTCCAATCTATATATATATATATATATATATATAATATTGATTGAAGATATTTGAGTATATGGAAGACTAAAATACAGGTATTAGATTGCTAGAGATCAAGTATTAATCAGAGTATAAGAGTAAAGAGTATAAGTGAATAAGGTGAGATCTTCTCTTGAATTCCTGTTGCTATTTATAGTAGTAGAGAGATCCTTTATGTAGTTGCATCTGTTAGTAAGTGCTCTAAGGTCGCTTTTAATGGTGATGAAGAGTTGCAGCGAAGAGGAGCCAACGTGTCTGAAACGTTCCTGACTCGACCTTCTAAAATCGGCACTGAATGTATTACCTATAATCAAATGCCGCATATTCAAACGTCGAATCTAGTTCGCCGGAGCATATAACTCATTAAGTATAACAACACATCGGAAGGAAATGAATATCGATATATACAACATTGATACAATATCTGATACAACTGAATATCAAATACAAATGACTATCAATATATCCAAGATAGATATAAGACAATAACAGAGACAACGGCACGGAAAGACAATGTCTTCAAAGCTAAACTCGAAAAACTCCATCTCCAATCCAAAGATAGCGCGAACCCCCAACAAGTGGGACTTAAACAAATGCGATCCCGAACACGATTGCCAAACCAAAGACTCCAAAGATCGAAGGCTATCGATTCTATATCCACTATTTGATTATCTGAAAAACCCAACTCTAGACTGCCCGTGTGGAAAAATGTGGGCGTCCAGAGTTTAGGAAGGGAACAATAAACTCCACGTCAGTCATGAGACTGGTATGAGCAAACAAAAACAGTATTAAACAAAAACAATCAATAAAAGAATTTAAAATTGAAATCCGCAATGCTTTTTGGAAAATGAAACTACCATAAGGCCTCCCACCGCACACACAATGCAAACGCAGAATTGGAGGAGATTTCTCCTTATGATAGCAAACATGCTTACTATGCGAAAAAAATCTTATGATATTATTATTAGTTCATAGTGCAGAAAGCCTTTCGAAAGTATAATATTAATCTTAGCCAACATACATCCATTATTGTATGCCTACTAGAGCTACCATCTAAACAGTGGGGCGCCACCATAAGTAAATGGCGGGTTATACAACTAAAACCGTACAAGGCACGTATTGGAGATTGGATTTCCAACAAATGATCAGGCTAA
Organism: Allium cepa; assembly: GCA_030765085.1. Taxonomy (NCBI): domain Eukaryota; kingdom Viridiplantae; phylum Streptophyta; class Magnoliopsida; order Asparagales; family Amaryllidaceae; genus Allium; species Allium cepa. The sequence continues at coordinate 565,423,603 of CM060938.1, forward strand.
GGAACTTCCTACTGCCACATGGGTAAGCCTCTGGAGGGACGTCCTGAGAACCTACCCAGCTCTCTGCCAACACAAGGCCGGGTTACCTCTGTAATTAGGTAACTACTACTCGAGCATGTCATCCCCCGGTCGTTTGCGACCTTTATGCAAGGCACCTCTCAACCAACAACCACAAAGCAATCACAAAGTAATAGATTTGCAGTGACCACATGAGTTAAGTATCTGGGCTCTATACCATGATACCACCCTTTTCCAGAAGGGAATGACACACCCTAAAGGGCGCGACCCTCATAACCTTGCCTCATCTTTCCTGTTTCGACCATTTCCGGGGTGTGAGGTGCTGATGCAGTCTTGTCCACAAAGCTACGCTTTACACATAAGCCATGCTATAATCAACAAATGATCACAACACACAGCAGCACTCAGCATGCCATACTACCAAATTGGGAGTATATCACTGATAACTATCAACTACATAACCGCTGCTCTCGTACGTCTCAGAGAAGGGTGTTAAGTTAAGAGAATAAATTCTCCGCCACCAAACAGAAATGTATTTGATAGAGATCAGTTTTATATCTCAAAGTGTAATGTCAGACATACAACCATACAAGTTTGTTCCGGGTTCGAATAGAACCGAAGGCACTTCGTCCAATAAAGGAAGAAGCCCTTGCAATCCGGATATCCACAATCTCGATCGGACTCCCAATCACATATGGAGAACTCTATACCGGAGCAACTCAGTGCAGAGTCATTCGACAGGTTATCCTATCATTTTCGAAGACACCCGGTCTTCACCACCGATCTTCAATTGCAATTCATAATGTCGTATCACTATTCGGAATGGGTTATATGACAAAAAGTCCTCTCCCGGCTAAACCGAATAGGCAGCACAATATTTTAAAAACATTTAGATATTGAGATTTCGGTTAAGTCATGAATTATTACCCAAAAACTTTTCTTTTAAATGGTTAAACAAACTACCATTTTAATGTTTTAAACAAAAAGATTCATTTCACAAAATTCACTAATCTTTTACCAAGATTCATTTACAATATTTAAACAAAGATCTATCTTTAAGATCCTCTTTTGTTTGAAAACAAAGTTTCACAAATGTTTCACAAAGATTCCTTTATAGGTTTTGAAACAATTTCATTTCAAATCTCTTATACAAGGATATACTTTTAAGATCCTCTTCGATTTCAAAACAAGGTTCAACCTTTTTTCACAAAGATTCATTCTTGAAAGCTATTTCAATTCCATTTCAAACTAAAAATCTTTTAACATAAATTAGAAATCCTTTCTTAATATTAAAGCTATTTATTATTTGAAAACAAGTAGTTTTCGCTTCGGAAAAACCCGACTACATTTGCACGAGTTAAAGCCCTTTAAGTAAAAACTTTGGGTTAAATTCAAATTTCCAAAACAATACTTTTAAAATGGTTTAAACCCATATAAACACATTTATAAATTGTACAACATTTTTAAATTATAATTTCCAAACATAGAATTTAATTTCAAACTTTGAATTCAAATTCAAATCAAATTATTTAAATTTCAAAACCTCATCAAATTATTCAAAATAACTTTTACCTTTGAAATTCATTTTTTTAAACTTTTCACTTTTAACTCAATTCTATTTCCAAAACCATTTGGATTCAAAATTCAATTTAAAAACTTTTTCAAAAATATCTGTGACTTAACCAATTCCCTCGTGCACTCCACATTTGTGTGTGTAGAGTGTAGTCTAGGGGCTTTACACAATAGTGCACAACATCAATCATCACATGTTCAATTACAACAGTATCGATAAGCGGTATAATCTATAACGCTTATCTTCCATTCACAGATTCACAGATAAATAATATAAATTCATCGCAGATAAATAAAGTACATTAGTCACAGATAAATAGAATACATCCATCACAATTCGAATCAAAAATAATTCATATCACAAAGCATCAACATATCAGGGATATCGCACAATTCAACATTTAATTGAATCCAAACATCCATAAGTAAGATTTATTTAATCATCTGATTAATTTAAATCAGATTAATTGCTTATAAATAACTACTAATCTTGGTTAATTAATTTCAAACCATTTTAATATTAATTAACCTTTAAATCATTTATTAATTAATCTTAAATTTTTAATTAGTTAACTTAAATTAATAAATGAATCAATCATTAAATAATTAACCCCTAATTATTTAATTACCCTTCAATTAATTATCCTTAATTAACTATACAAATTAATTAACCTTAAATTAATTATTATTTAATTAATCACAATAAGTGATAATCCTTAATCACTTAATCAACTTTAACCATCAATTAATTACTTTTAATTATGTAATTATCTTTTAGTAATTAATTACCCTTCAATTAATTAAGTAAATATCTTTTAATTTTAAATTAATAAGCCTTTGATCAATTTAATTAATTAACTTTAATTAATCTTCAATTAAGTAATTATTCATACTTATGATTATCCTTTAATTACCTTCATTAATCAATTCTTCCTTAATCACTTTCATTAGTTAATAGTTCTTAAATTATTCAAAATTTCATTAATTAAAAGATAGCCATTTATCTTTATTATTATTATTTTCTTATCATTTAATTTTTATTTAATAATCCTTTGGAAATAGGTCGTCATCAATATATTTATTAACTTAAGATCTTTAAGTTAGATTAAGGATTATAAACTATCTCATTTTCTCAACTTAATTTCAAAAATTAAGTTTATAAACTTCGAACCCAAAAGTTATATAATTTAACTTAATAAATTTGGATCAAATTATTTTTAACCCTTCATGTAATTTCAATTTAAACAAACATTGATTAAGTTAGAAAAGAAAAGTGTTTTAATGACCTATTTGCAAATTTAAATTTGAGAACATGGTTCACTATTCTTTGAAACCATCTTATTTCAAACCCTTTTCAATCTTGATCATTCCAGCATATTTTAAACTTGGTTAAAAAACTATCTGAGACTTATTATATTTTTTTATTTTTTTTCTCAAATTTTAAATACTGATTTTTATCAGATTATGCTTCACATTTTAAAATCCTGTTAAATATGTTAGTAACCCGATCTATTACTGGATTTCCCCGAAACCAACTTCGGGTTATCTCCCTTTACTTTCTTCTTCGAGCCAAATTCCAAAATGTATCGAGTTGAACCCGAGAAAACCTATCTCTTCCACAATCCTTAAACGAAACCAAACACACCATGATCACGTGCACGTGTACAACTGAACCAAACATCGTCGACCAACTCTGTGACCACCGACACATCATCTTCAACCTACCCAACATTCCCGACTACCAAATACCGACGAAATCAACCTGCATCAAAATCGAGCTAATTTCATTCATTTCTAGAACCAACTCTACCACCAAATTGCCATACCGACGATGATCCAGGCCACCATCGACCACGCCGATCACATCCCAAACACATCCCGACCCCAGCTTCTATCCCACCTGGTCCAGTTTCGACCGATCAACCCACGATGCCGAATCCCTATTCCTAACCTCAACGAGCCAAACCCAGTTTTAAACCCTAAAACTCCTCGCGCCACCGCTGTGATCATTGGAAAACTTATTGAACATTTTTCCCTAAATCCCTATCTCCTAGGCTAACTTCAGCCCAAATCTCGACCCATGCATCAACGTTGATCATCGTATTTTGAATCAAACGTGTTTTCCGTTCAACTTGGAAACCCTCAACAACCACTATTTTAAAAATCACCAAATTATTATTGAAATTCATCAATTTCGTAAACGATTTCGATTATATAATCAAAGTAGGTAAATTTAAAGATTTCTGATATTTGTTTGTTTCTCACTATAATTTTTAAATTTCTGAGATATTTATTCAATAAACACACCTGAATTTACTTTTAAAAATGATATCACATTAAGACAAGCATATCTTCTCTAGGGATCCTAACTTAAATTCAATCAGATGGGAAGATATGAATTTTTTTTGTTTGTTTGAAGTTTTAAGTCTTTGAACATAACTGGAACCACAATATGTATGTATACAGGCATGCATACATATATCTACATCTAAATACAAGCATGCAGGAATATTTATCAACAAATCAAGAAATTTTCTCTTCATCACACATCAATATCAACACAAATCACAACATAGAGGCAAAATTTATGTATGTTTGCTCACCTGGAGTTGAAGCAGGGAACAGAGACCCTGCTTTTGATCATGTTTTGCAAGTTTGGGAACTGGAATTGAGTTAGATCTTTAGTGGATTGTTGAATCGATCTGAACTATTGCTTGTTGTTTTAGAGTTGAATTAAATTGCTTCAGATCTCTGTTTCTTTTGCATTTCCTGTTTTGATTTTTTTCTAGTTTCAGGTTGAAGCTGAAACTCTGGATTGCTTGGTTGTTCTCTGATCTTTGATTTGGATTTATAATCTTATTTTACTTTGAGGTGAAGTTGTTTGAGTTAATTCACCGTTTTGCTTTGAATTGTTTTTAGGTTTTTCAGTTTTGGTGAAGAGAAAGTAGATGAAGAATTTTTTTTTCTTTGATATCAGATTTCAAATTTTCAAAATGAAGATGAAGAGAAAACTGATGTCATAGCCCGGTTTCTTCCTTTCTCTAATATATTTTTATTTTGCGACTTGTTGTTTTATGTTAACACTTGTTAGTTTATATTTCCCCTTAATCTACACTTGTAAGATGGAAGCATTTTTATGTCTAAATCCTTTCCTTTATTTTATTTATAAATTATATTTTAACCCTATCATTTTAAAATTAGTAAATTGACTTTGTTTCTTATATTTTAAACCCTCCTGTTTATAAATTTTGTTTCAAACCTTTTTCTTTTTATAAATTACTAAATTCTTATATTCACATATGTTTATTTTCAAATTATACTTATTATAGTTTAAATGTTATACACTTTTAAAATCTTATTTTATGAATTTACAAACCTATCTTACATAAATATCTTTTCTTATTTATTCCTAAAAGATATGTATATTATAGAATTTAGCTTTAAACAATTGTTTTGAAAATCATTTGTATTTAATTCAAAATATAACTTTATAAATATATTACATATGTCTCTTAAATTTAGAAAACAAATTTCTATAAAATTATATAGTTTTCAAATCCAAATTTTTTATTTATAAGATATTAATTTTGAATTTCAAAGCCACAATTAAATTTAAAGTCAATACCCAAATAAACAAAAATCTTATTAAATTTTGGAAAAAATCAAATTAATTCACAATTTTATTCAAAAATTTATTTTAATTACGAATTTAAATTTGATTAAAAATCGGGATCGTTACAGATTTCCCCCCTTAAGAAAATTTCATCCTCGAAATTTGCCAGGGAGACAGCAAAGAATATAAAAAATGTTCTTTCAGATCAAACTGAATACTCATTCTGCATTTGGCTTACCAATTCAGAATATCAACAACATGAGAACAAACTCATTTAATATTACACAAGATATTCGGGTCACCAGATCTACGAAATAAGAAGGGGCATCGATTAGTTCGAAGGATAACTAACCACTCGTAGAATATATCTGGACCCAGAGAATAGATAGATTGATTTAATCTTCCATAATTCTCAAACACTAGGTATGGATTCCAAACTCAGGTCGGAATACCCTAAAGTATATACCAACTTGTCCCTCTTCGGACTTCGATCTACACAAGAAATTGCAATAGAATTTCAAATTTGGTTTTAACCAATATATTTTATTGATTCTATTCATATTTAGCTTCATATTCTATTAACCAATTTAACTCAATTTAAAATTTCCAATTTACTTAAGTTTTCAACTTCAAATTCAAATTCATTAAAGTTTAAATCGAAAAACTGATAAGAAACTGATGATGATACGAAGTAAGGATTTTCTACAATGATTCATAAGGCCACCATCACACCAAAACTTCTTTCTGGAGCTGTCATGAAGCCATTGAAGAATTTGAAACTGGATCAAAGGAGATTGAGGAGAAAAGTTATTTCCGCTATTGTAGGGTATTGACCATTTGTAGTGGTACTCCCCAGTCCCCTATCTCGTCCTCTTCTTGCCCTCATACTTACTATCAATGGATAGCAAGAGAATTTATGGAGGCATTCGAACGGATATCTTAGGGATACTCATTCTAGGGTATACTTCACCCTGTCTCTAATGAGCTACCTAATGTGTTATACTTCTGAGCTAAATTTTTTACCTTCAGCTCTGATACCAAATGAAACGATCCTGACTCGACCTTCGAAAATCGGCACTTAATGTATTACCTATATTCAAATGCCGCAGATTCAAACGTTGAATCTGGTTCGCCGGAGCTTATAACACATTAAGTATAACAACACAGCATAATAAAATGAATATCAATATATACAACATTGATACAATATCTGATACAACTGAATATCAAATACAAATGACTATCAATATATCCAAGATAGATATAAGACAATAACAGAGACAACGGCACGGAAAGACAATGTCTTCAAAGCCAAACTTAAAAAACTCCATCTCCAGTCCAAAGCTAGCTCGAACCCCCAACAAGTTGGACTTAAGAAAATGCGATCTCGAACACGATTGCCAAACTAAAGACTCCAAAGTTCGGAGGCTATCGATTCTATATCTACTATTTGATTATCTGAGAAACCCAACTCTAGACTGCCCGTGTGGAAAAATGTGGGCACCCAGAGTTTAGGAAGGGAACAATAAATTCCAGGTCACTCATGGGACTGGTATGAGCAAACAAAAATAGTTTTAAACAAAAACAATCAACAGAAGAATTTAAAATTGAAATCCACAATGCTTTTTGGAAAATGAAACTATCATAAGGCCTCCCATTGCACACATAACGCAAACGCAGAATTGGAGGAGATTTCTCCTTATGATAGTCAAACATGTTTACTATGCAAAAAATCTTTTGATATTATTATTAGTGCATAGTGCAGAAAGCCTTTCGAAAGTATAATATTAATCTTAGCCAACATACAACCATTATTGTATGCCTACTATAGCTACCATCTAAATAGTGGGGCGCTACCATAAGTAAATGGCAGGTTATACAACTAAAACCGTACAAGGCGCGTATTGGAGATTGGATTTCCAACAAATGGTCAAGCTAAGGAACTTCCTACATGGGTACGCCTCGGGAGGGATGTCCTGAGAACCTACCCGGCTCTCTGCCAACATAAGGCCGGGTTACCTCTGTAACTAGGTAACTACTACCCGAGCATTCCATCCCCCGGTCATTTGCGACCATTATCCAAGGCGCCTCTCAACCAACAACCACAAAGCAACCACAAAGTAATAGAATTGTAGTGACCACATGAGTTAAGTATCTAGGCTCAATACCATGATACCACCCTTTTCTAGAAGGGAATGGCATACCTTAAAGGGTGCGACTCTCATAACCTTGCCGCATCTTTCCTGTTTCGATCATTTCTAGGGTGTGAGGTCCTGATGCAGTCTTGTCCACAAAGCTACGCTTTACACAAAATCCATGCTTTGATCAGCAAATGATCACAACATACAGCAGCACTCAGCATGCCACACTACCAAATTGGGAGTATTTCACCGATAACTATCAACTACATTACCTTTGAGCTCGTACATCTCAAAGAAGGGTGTTAAGCTAAGAGAATAAATTCTCCTCCACCAAACAGAAATGTATTTGATAGAGATCAGTTTTATATCTCAAAGTGTAATGTCAAACATACAACCATACAAGTCTTTTCCGCGTTCGAACAGAACTGAAGGCACTTCGTCCAATAAAGGAAGAAGCCCTTGCAATCTGGGTATCCACAATCCCGATCAGACTCCCCATCACATATGGAGAACTCTATACCGGAGCAACTCGGTGCAGAGTCACTCGACAGGTTATCCTATCGTTTTCGAAGACACCCGGTCTTCACCACCGGTCTTCAATTGCAGTTCATAACGTCGTATCACTAATCAGAATGAGTTATATGATACAAAGTCCTCCCCCGGCTAAACCGAATAGTGAGCGCAATATTTTAAAAACCACATAGATATTGAGATTTCGGTTAAGTCACAACTTATTTCCCAAAAACCTTTCTTTTAAATGGTTAAAAAAATTACCATTTTAATCTTTTAAACAAAAAGAATCATTTCACAAAGTTCACTAATCTTTTACCAAGATTCATTTACAATATTCAAAAAAAAGATCTATCTTTGAGATCCTCTTTTGTTTGAAAACAAAGTTTCACAAATATTTCCCAAAGATTCCTTTATAGGTTATGAAACAATTTCATTTCAAATCTCTTATACAAGGATATACTTTTAAGATCCTCTTCGATTTCAAAACAAGCTTCGACCATTTTTCATAAAGATTCATTCATAGCTTTCAAAGCTATTTCAATTCCATTTCAAACTAGAAATCTTTTAATATAAATTAGAAATCCTTTCTTAATATGAAAGCTATTTATTATTTGAAAATAAGTAGTTTTTGCTTCGGAAAAACCCGATTACATTTGCATGAGTTAAAGCCCTTTAAGTATAAAATTTTGGGTTAAATTCAAATTTCCAAAACAATACTTTTAAAATGGTTTAAACCCATATAAAAACATTTATAACTTGTATAAAAATTTTAAAATATAATTTCCAAACATAGAATTTAATTTCAAATTTTAAATTCAAATTCAAATCAGATTATTGAAATTTCAAAACCTAATCAAGTTATTCAAAATAACTTTTATCTTTGAAATTCCTTTTTTTTAAAACTTTTCGCTTTTAACTCAATTCTATTTCCAAAACCATTTGGATTCAAAGTTCAGTTTTAAAACTATTTCAAAAATATCTATGACTTAACCACTTCCCTCGTGCATTCCATATTTGTGTGTGTAGAGTGCAGTCTAGGGGCTTTACACAATAGTGCACAACTTCAATCATCATAGGTTCAATCATAACAATATCGATAAGCGGTATAATGTATAACGCTTATCTTCCATTCACAGATTCACCGATAAATATATAAATTCATTACAGATAAATAAATTACATTAGTCATAGATAAATAGAATACATCCATCACAACTCGAATCAAAAATAATTCATATCACAAAGCATCAACATATCAGGGATATCGCACAATTCAACATTTAGTTGAATCCAAACATCCATAAGTAAGATTTATTTAATCATCTGATTAGTTTAAATCAGATTAATTGCTTATGAATAACTACTAATCCTAGTTAATTAATTATAACCATTTTAATATTAATTAACCTTTAACCTTAAATTATTAATTAATTAACTTAAATTAATAAATGAATCAATCATTAATCATTAAATAACTAACCCCTAACTATTTAATTACCCTTTAATTAATTATCCTTAATTAATTATAAAAATTAATTAACCCTAAATTAATTATTATTTAATTGATTACAATAAGTGATTATCCTTAATCACTTAATCAACTTAACCATCAATTGATTACTTTTAATTAAGTAATTATCTTTAAGTAATTAATTACCCTTCAATTAATTAAGTAAATATCTTTTAATTTTAAATTAATGAACCTTTAATCAATTTAATTAATTAACTTTAATTAAGTAATTATTCATAATTATGATTATCCTTTAATCACCTTCATTAATCAATTCTTCCTTAATCACTTTCATTAGTTAATAGTTCTTTAATTATTTAAAATTTCATCAATTAAAAGATAGCCATTTATCTTTATTATTATTATTATTTTCTTATCTTTTAATTTTTATTTAATAATCCTTTGGAAATAGGCCGTCATCAATATATTTATTAACTTAAGATCTTTAAGTTAGATTAAGGATTATAAAACTATCTCATTTTCTCAACTTAATTTCAAAAATTAAGTTTATAAACTTCAAGCTCAAAAGTTATATAATTTAACTTAATAAATTTGAAACAAATTATTTTTAACCCTTTAAGTAATTTCAATTTAAACAAACATTGATTAAGTTAGAAAAGAAAAGTGTTTTAATAACCTATTTGCAAATTTAAATTTGAAAACATGGTTCACTATTCTTTGAAACCTTCTTATTTCTAACCCTTTTCAATCTTGATCATTCCAACATATTTTAAACTTGGCTAAAAAAACTATCTGAGACTTATTATATTTTTTTTCTTTTTTTCTCAAATTTTAAAAACTGATTTGTAACAGATTATGCTTCACAATTTAAAATCCTGTTAAATATGTTAGTAATCCGAGCTATTACTGGATTTCCCCGAAACCAACTATGGGTTATCTCCCTTTACTTTCGTCTTCGAGCCAAATTCCAAAATGTATCGAGTTGAACCCGAGAAAACCTATCTCTTCCATAATCCTTAAACGAAACCAGACACACCATGATCGTGTGCACGTGTACATCTGAACCGAACATCGTCGACCAACTCTATGACCATCGGCACATCATCTTCAACTTACCCAACTTCCTTGACCACCAAATACTGATGAAATCGTCCTGCATCAAAATCAAGCTGATTTCATTCATTCGTGGAACCAACATCCTCCACCAAATCGCCATATAGACGATGATCCAGACCACCATCGACCACACCGATCACATCCTAAACACATCTCGACCCCAGCTTCTATCCCACTTGGTCCAGTTCCGACCGATCAACCCATGATGCTGAATTCCTATTCCAAACCTCGACGAGCCAAACCCAGTTTTAAACCCTTAATCTTCCTCGGACCACCGCTGTGATCATTGAAAAAATTATTTAACATTTTTCCCTGAATCCCTATCGCTTGGGCTACCTTCAGCCCAAATCTCGACCATGCATCAATGTTGATCATCATATTTTGACTCAAACGTGTTTTTCGTTCAACTTGGAAACCCTCAATGTGACGTCCCACCACTATACCCACGCTAGCCAAGAACATTACGGTGAATGCTGTCAACTAGCACAGAGAATAAGGCTGTTGAGGAGCGACCATCCGTGTAATTGCTTTGTGCGAGCGTCGATATGTCAAATAGTGTAGCATGCAATTCTTTTCAAGTGGAAATCCGACATGCCGACACAAACTCAAAGCTACTACACAGTGGCTATAATATCTTCGGAAACAAATATAGAAGTAAACATAACATAAATCAGTCACAGACAATTCATATCACAAAGGCGGAAATAGATATGAATATAACACATGAAAGTGTTCATCAGAGTAGTGGTCAAAAAGATCCACAATAATACAAAGGAATAGATACAAGTGCTAGACAAAAATATGTATACATCAAAGAGTCTGTATCTCAAATGTATACAACTAAAACTACCAAACTAGAGTAGTTAGCCAAAAGTCAGAAGATGGTTCCAGATAGGAAGCCATGAGAAAGCACCTGTAAAATCTCAGTCTGACCCGAGTATTATTTAAGAAGAAAATAATAAACGGACCAGTCTAGCTATAAATATCAGATGAAGTGATATATAATAAGAGATATGACATAAACATATAATAATCACAACGCCAAGCTGTGATAAATAAGTAATTGAAAATCAACAAGAGATTAATCAATATCAAAATAATCTACTCAAGATAAAAAGGAATGTCATACTCCTAATTTCATTCACCAAGCCACAATAAATGACATATATATCAATGCCCATCGTAAAAGTTGGTGAAACATAAATTCCAGAAATCAACACACGAAATCCAGAAATCACAATAAAAAGGATGGCCAATCCCAAAAAAAACTGGACATCGACGCACCTAGAAAGACACGCCCCATGTACAGTCGAACATCGATGCACCTAGAAAGATACGCCCCATGCTCTAGCATCAACGCACCTAGAAAGATACGCCCCATGCACAAATAAACATCGATGCACCTAGAAAGATACACCCCATGTAATGTCGAACATCGACGCACCTAGAAAGATACGCCCCATGCTCTAGCATCGACGCACCTAGAAAGATACGCCCCATGCACAAATAAACATCGATGCACCTAGAAAGATACACCCCATGTAATGTTTAACATCGATGCACCTAGAAAGATACACCCCATGCAAGTCGAACATCGACGCACCTAGAAAGATACGCCCCATGCATAGACGAACATCGACGCACCTAGAAAGATACGCCCCATGTCCCAACTTATTGAGCCGATTGCTCCACGAAGTAAATAAACGTCGATGCACCTAGAAAGATACACCCCATGCATAAATAAACATCGATGCACCTAGAAAGATACACCCCATGTAATGTCTAACATCGATGCACCTAGAAAGATACACCCCATGCAAAGTCGAACATCGACGCACCTAGAAAGATACGCCTCATGCATAGACGAACATCGACGCACCTAGAAAGATACGCCCCATGTCCCGACTTATTGAGCCGATTGCTCCACGAAGTAAATAAAAGATATGTGTGAGTCGAAATCACACAAATGGTGTCTAGGCTAACCAAAAAGAAAAAAGGTATGTGTGAGTCGAAATCACACAAATGGTGTCTAGCCTAACCATGCAAACAAAGAGACATCGCACATTGCTAGTCTAAACCATAAAGATGATCGTCATGATCAACGAGAAGTGTCGATTACAGTAAGCTAGTAAATATATGAGCTTAGCTTCATGTCCCATAACCACTAGCTTAACTTAAATATTTACGAACAAATTGTAGGTCTCCACTAGAAAATTGTCACAAGAGTTTCAATCGAACAAGTCCAAGAATTAACCGACGAAGTAAACGCAAGCGTTTCATACCACTTGTTTTACTAAGTCGTTTAATTAGATTTCTCATACGAGTGATGTAAAGGTTTATATATACTAATAGATTAGAAAACGGTTTTATAAACGAATTTGGTATTAAAATAGTATTGAAATCATTTGAAGAAAGAGTTTTGATATTTACTACTAGTATAGAAAACCTTTATATTTTTAAAGTGACAAATCACAAAGAAGATTGTAGGAACAATCAATCACTAAGATTCACATTCAAAAACGTGAATAAAATCCAAAGAAATCAATACAAAATCCATCAAAGTGGATATATCTAAAATTCCCAAAGAAAAGGTCATCAAAGTCGATAATAAATGACAACAACAATAGGGAGACAACACGAATCGATTAAAGTTGGATATTCAAACGAATTAGCAATATAAGCTAATCTGGCAAATAGTAGCAGGTCGTTCGACCGGACTCCCTGAGTCGGTCGGCCGAACCAGAGGTTGGAAGTGCTCGGGGCACCAGGTCGGTCGACCGGCCCAGGGGGCTCGGTCGGCCGAAGCCTGTAACCAACACTTCCAAACAGAGACAAGAAGTGCCTGGACTACAGGTCGGTCGACCGGCCCAGGGGGCTCGGTCGGCCGAACGCGTATACTTGCACTTCCTACCCTGTTTCTAAGGAGGTGCAAATCCCGACTAAATTGCAATCGCACGAGCAACGGCGCTAAGGGTTTATGCCAATCGACTACCCGACCCTATAAGCTCCTCGATGCATCACCAAAAACATGTTCAAATATCAAAGTTAGGATTTTTAACGAATTGAACTCAAAACACTAAAAATTGGAATATTCACAAAAGCAATCCAAATCAAAAGCAAATGCACATGAATAAGTGTTAGGAATTCATACCTAACAATAGAAGAGAATTATAAGCATAGATGTGAGATTAAAAATCTCACCTTTGAACCCAAATCAACGAAGGAGAAGCTTTAAAAACAAGCTAAGATCAATTCCTCTTCGGTAACAACTCAAGAAGCTTCAATCTAAGCTTAAAAGAGAAACATCTCCTAAATTAGGTTTAGGAATTTTCTGAAATTGAATGGAGAAAGAGTTGGAGAAGATGAAGGAGATGCTTACCAATGGGTTCTTCTATTAGTTTGGAGCTAGAGTTGATTTGCAAGAGAAAACTAGGGCTTGGAGTTTTAATTTCCTCTTCCACTCTCCATTAACATAAAAGCTTGAGTATTAGGAAAATAGAAAAGAAGTGAATAAAGAGGAGAGGGTTGGAACTGAATACATAAGTGGGCTCAGGCCAAACCAAAACCCTAAGTGAAAAGTAGCAAAATTCAACTTTCTCCAAACATATCGAAGCTTATACTCAAAAAGGTCGCAAACGTCATTTTGAACTCAATGGGGGTGGTCTCGAGTCCCAATTCGACTGTTTGCAAAAAGTAGCTTTTCGGACCAAAATCCGACGAACGATAAAATATTTAAATATAAAATCGATAAATATGCGGGTTGTTACAGACTCCCCTCCTTAAATAAATTGTGTCCTCGCAATACTTAAGAAGAAAATAAGAAGTAACAACCATAGAAGCATATGAACACAAAAGAAAATTTGAAATAGGAAGTTCACCATAAGGAGCATGAAAGAGTAAGCCTGAATGGGATCGCTCGATGAATTCTCTGGATTCCCAAGAGCAATCCTTAGGATTTGAGAACCATTGAACTATCACAAGAAGAACATCTTTATTCCGAAGGCGCTCAACCTCCGAAGTAATGATGCGAATGGAATGTTGCTCATAAATCAAATCTGGTGAAACTTCAATCCCTCAATAACACCGGGCTCAAGAATAAAAACCGAAAACATAAAAGCATTTCCATAGTTACAAGACGCAGAAGACGTCAAGAATAGCAGAAAATTGAGCCAGTGTAACGGCGTAGTACAAAAACGGTATGTCCAATAAACCGATAAACCGGAACAACGATGTAGTATAATAATAGTACATCCTTTGATCCAGATAAGACGGAACATCGATGTAGTATAATAACAGTACATCCGATGAACCGAACACCATAAAAGAACATCGGACGCTAGTCCATAAAAGGAATGAGATAAAGCTCAATAAAATGAAGTATATCAAAACGTTCGATGAACTTAATAAAAAGATAATTCCATTCAGACATCATCAAAGAATCAACCACTTGTTGCCTATGACAAAGTGCATTGGCAACACGATTTCCCTTCCGGGAATAAAAAGAATATCAAGATCATAAGATACCAGGAACTCGAGTTGACATGAAGTTCCTTATGAGAAAATAAATATTCCAAGGATTTATGATCGAGATGGAGAACAAATTTCTCATCCAAAAATGAGGATGCCAAAATCCAAAAGCAAAAACAATAGCCGCGAGCACTAGATCATGAGTGGCATACCTAGTCTCGATAAGCTATAATGATTTAGAAGCACACGAGATAGCACGTTCTCCTTTGCAAGAGAACGGCATACAAACCAATACGACTAGTATCAGTACAAATAGCAAAGTCTTGGTTCCCCTCCAGGAATCACAAGAATAAGAGTATCGAAAGGAAGAACTTCTTTTAAATAATTCTCCTTTGCCAAAAAGTTAAAACTTTCAAAATTACATTTTTATTTTTATGTAATAATCTTTCTACAAAAATTTACATTTTTACAAGTCAATATATCGTGTCTGATTGTCTCATCAAAGCGTTTAGGAGATTCTTATCGATAACGTTGATCAAGCGCATCGACCAGAATTCTTAACACACTAAATGGGCAATACAATCACAAAATCATCTTCTATATAGTAAACATGTTTCTTAAAAACCTTTAAGAATATTCTTTGCTTTTTTAAGAGCAAATCAAATTGTACTTATAAATAAATCTTATGAAAAAGATTTGCAAAATTTTAAATTTCAATTTTCATCCAAAATCAATAAATACAAAGATGGAATCATCGAGATATTCGTAGAATACTCGATTTATAATATGGATGAAACAAGATGGACAAACTGAATGACATAATAATTCATTCATAGGAATCATAACAAGTGCGGAATGCGGTAAATGGAATGCGAACTCCCGCAACTCGTAGCCAAATGAAAATCGGTGGCAAGGTCGAACTAGAAAGACCTTATCACCACACAAGATATTTCTTAGGTGATAATCCTAAGACAAGTCCAAATAAACCGGAAAATTTCACAAACTACATGAATGAGAGAAATAACACTTTCCTTATAAGTGGACTTAAGGAATAAAATGATGCCATCAAGTTGGAATCAAAATCATAAAGGAAAAATAGAAATCTGCTTAACAGATTGAAAATATCAAAGATGAATAGTCCATTCGAGAAAATAGAATATGGGCTTCACAATGATCAAGCCGATCCTTTCAAAAAATCAATTCCGAAGCCTAAGTAAAAATATCGGCTCGGAAAGAAAAGTCTCATAAAATAATTTCGGCATCAATAAAAAGAAAATTGAGTGTTGCAGATCTACCATCCGGATTCACAATCCTAAAAGAAGTCATCAAGCCCAAAATATTCAAAGAAAAAGGATCGACAAGTTCTTTTGAAATAAAATAGTGATGGAACCCATATCAAAATGAACTCAAATAAGAAGATCACGAAATAAAACAATGCCATCAAGGATTGAGTGAAAAGTACCTTGACCAAGAGAAGAGTTGCTAGGGGCTTGCACAATATTTAGCTTTCTCATGTCCTTGTTCAAAAGTTTGGGACAGGCAGATAAAAGATGACCCGGTTTCTTGCAATAGCGACAAGAATGGGGTTTTGGACACATATTCACATAGTGTTCCATAGAATTACAATTGTAGCATCCTCCACGATTAGGGATTGGAGTCTTTGCTACAAAAGTAGTTTGCTTCACTCTCTTATAGGGATTAAGGCTCTTGAACTTAATATGCCTCTTCTTGGAAGTCCCAATATCACAAACACTTCCTTTACCAACCTCTCCATGAAGAAGAGTAACATCCACAAGCTGATTGAAAGAAACTTCAAGTTTCAAAGGTAGAACCATTTCGGGGTTCTTACTCAAAGCATAGATAAACTCTTGATTATTTACAAGATCCAAAAGTTGTTGAGCAGACATAAAAACTCCATCTTGGGAAGTAGCACTAGATTGACCGGCGCTGGGGCGGCCTGGTCTAACCATTTCTCTTCCTTAAGAAAGAAAGAAGGAAGAAGAAGAAGGTTATTCACAAATGAATATCAAGCAATCTTGATAGATAAAACAAGGAATCATAAACAAAATAGGATGAATCGGTACGAAGACTCAAATTAAATCCTAAAGCACGACTCCTAAGAAAGACTTAGGACGATGATCCTTGTTATAATATTCCATATTGTTCCGAAGTTTGGCTCTGATACCAAGCTGTGACGCCCCACCTCTATACCCACGCTAGCCAAGAACATTATGGTGAATGCTGTCAACTAGCACGGAGAATAAGGCTGTTGAGGAGCAACCATCCGTGTAATTGCTTTGTGCGAGCATCGATATGTCAGATAGTATAGCATGCAATTCTTTTCAAGTGGAAATCCGACATGCCGACACAAACTCAAAGCTACTACACAGTGGCTATAATATCTTCGGAAACAAATATAGAAGTAAACATAACATAAATCAGTCACAGACAATTCATATCACAAAGGCGGAAATAGATATGAATATAACACATGAAAGTGTTCATCAGAGTAGTGGTCAAAAAGATCCACAATAATACAAACGAATAGATACAAGTGCTAGACAAAAAATATGTATACATCAAGGAGTCTGTATCTCAAATGTATACAACTAAAACTACCAAACCAGAGTAGTTAGCCAAAAGTCAGAAGGTGGTTCCAGATAGGAAGCCATGAGAAAGCACCTGTAAAATCTCAGTCTGACCCGAGTATTATTTAAGAAGAAAATAATAAACGGATCAGTCTAGCTATAAATATCGGATGAAGTGATATATAATAAGAGATATGACATAAAAATATAATAATCACAATGCCAAGCTGTGATAAATAAGTAACTGAAAATCAACAAGAGATTAATCAATATCACAATAATCTACTCAAGATAAAAAGGAATGTCATACTCCTAATTTCATTCACCAAGCCACAATAAATGACATATATATCAATGCCCATCGTAAAAGTTGGTGAAACATAAATTCCAGAAATCAACACAAGAAATCCAGAAATCACAATAAAAAGGATGGCCAATCCCAAAAAAAACTGGACATCGACGCACCTAGAAAGACACGCCCCATGTACAGTCGAACATCGACGCACCTAGAAAGATACTCCCCATGCTCTAGCATCGACGCACCTAGAAAGATACGCCCCATGCATAAATAAACATCGATGCACCTAGAAAGATACACCCCATGTAATGTCGAGCATCGACGCACCTAGAAAGATACGCCCCATGCTCTAGCATCGACACACCTAGAAAGATACTCCCCATGCACAAATAAACATCGATGCACCTAGAAAGATACACCCCATGTAATGTCTAACTTCGATGCACCTAGAAAGATACACCCCATGCAAAGACGAACATCGACGCACCTAGAAAGATACGCCCCATGCATAGACGAACATCGACGCACCTAGAAAGATACGCCCCATGTCCCGATTTATTGAGCCGATTGCTCCACGAAGAAAATAAACTTCGATGCACCAAGAAAGATACACCCCATGCATAAATAAACATCGATGCACCTAGAAAGATACACCCATGTAATGTCTAACATCGATGCACCTAGAAAGATACACCCCATGCAAAGTCGAACATCGACGCACCTAGAAAGATACGCCCCATGCATAGACGAACATCGACGCACCTAGAAAGATACGCCCCATGTCCCGACTTATTGAGCCGATTGCTCCACGAAGTAAATAAAAGATATGTGTGAGTCGAAATCACACAAATGGTGTCTAGGCTAACCAAAAAGAAAAAAGGTATGTGTGAGTCGAAATCACACAAATGGTGTCTAGCCTAACCTTGCAAACAAAGAGACATCGCACCTTGCTAGTCTAAACCATAAAGATGATCGTCATGATCAACGAGAAGTGTCGATTACAGTAAGCTAGTAAATATATGAGCTTAGCTTCATGTCCCATAACCACTAGCTTAACTTAAATATTTACGAACAAATTGTAGGTCTCCACTAGAAAATTGTTACAATAGTTTCAATCGAACAAGTCCAAGAATTAACCGACGAAGTAAACGCAAGCGTTTCATACCACTTGTTTTACTAAGTCGTTTAATTAGATTTCTCATACAAGTGAGGTAAAGGTTTATATATACTAATAGATTGGAAAATGATTTTATAAACGAATTTGGTATTAAAATAGTATTGAAATCATTTGAAGAAAGAGTTTTGATATTTACTACTAGTATAGAAAACCTTTATATTTTTAAAGTGACAAATCACAAAGAAGATTGTAGGAACAATCAATCACTAAGATTCACATTCAAAAACGTGAATAAAATCCAAAGAAATCGATACAAAATCCATCAAAGTGGATATATCTAAAATTCCCAAAGAAAAGGTCATCAAAGTCGATAATAAATGACAACAACAAAAGGGAGACAACACGAATCGATTAAAATTGGATATTCAAACGAATTAGCAATATAAACTAATCTGGCAAATAGTAGCAGGTCGGTCAACCGGACTCCCTGAGTCGGTCGGCCAAACCAGAGGTTGGAGGTGCTCGGGGCACCAGGTCGGTCGACCGACCCAGGGGGATCGGTCAGCCGAAGCCTGTAACCAGCACTTCCAAACAGAGGCAGGAAGTGCCTGGACTACAGGTCGGTCGACCGGCCCAGGGGGCTCGGTCGGCCGAACCTGTATACTTGCACTTCCTACCCTGTTTCTAAGGAGGTGCAAATCGCGACCAAATTGCAATCGCACGAGCAACGACGCTAAGGGTTTATGCCAATCGACTACCCGGCCCTATAAGCTCCTCGATGCATCACCAAAAACATGTTCAAATATCAAAGTTAGGATTTTTAACGAATTGAACTCAAAAAAGCAATCCAAATCAAAAGCAAATGCACATGAATAAGTGTTAGGAATTCATACCTAACAATAGAAGAGAATTATAAGCATAGATGTGAGATTAAAAATCTCACCTTTGAACCCAAATCAATGAAGGAGAAGCTTTAAAAACAAGCTAAGATCAATTCCTCTTCGATAACAAATCAAGAAGCTTCAATATAAGCTTAAAGGAGAAACATATCCTAAATTAGGTTTAGGAATTTTCTGAAATTGAATGGAGAAAGAGTTGGAGAAGATGAAGGAGATGCTTACCAATGGGTTCTTCTATTAGTTTGGAGCTAGAGTTGATTTGCAAAAGAAAACCAGGGCTTGGAGTTTTAATTTCCTCTTCCACTCTCCATTAACATAAAAGCTTGAGTATTAGGAAAATAGAAAAGAAGTGAATGAAGAGGAGAGGGTTGGAACTGAATACATAAGTGGGCTCAGCCCAAACCAAAACCCTAAGTGAAAAGTAGCAAAATTCAACTTTCTCCAAACATATCGAAGCTTATACTCAAAAAGGTCGCAAACGTCATTTTGAACTCAATGGGGGTGGTCTCGAGTCCCAATTCGACTGTTTGCAAAAGGTAGCTTTTCGGACCAAAATCCGAGGAACGATAAAATATTTAAATAAAATATTTAAATATAAAATCGATAAATATGCGGGTTGTTACACTCAACAACCACTATTTTAAAAATCACCAAATTATTATTAAAATACATAAATTTCGTAAACGATTTCGATTGTATAATCAAAGCAGGTAAATTTGAAGATCGAAATTCTAACATTTATTTGTTTCTCACTATAATTTTTAAAATTTTGAGATATTGATTCGATAAACACGCCTGAATTTACTTTTAAAAATGATATCACATTAAAACAAGCATATCTTCTCTAGGGATCCTAACTTGAATTCAATCAGATTGGAAGATATGAATTTTTTTTGTTTTTATTTGTTTTTGTTTGAAGTTTTAAGGCTGTGAACATAACTGGGACCACAACATGTATGTATACAGGCATGCATACATATATCTACATCTAAATACAAGCATGATATTTATCAACAAACCAAGAAATCTTCTCTTCATCACACATCAATATCAACACAAATCACAACATAGAGGCAAAATTTATGTGTGTTTGATCACCTGGAGTTGAAACAGAGAACAGAGGCCCTGCTTTTGATCAAGTTTTGCAAGTTTGGGAACTGGAATTGAGTTTGATCTGTACTTGATTGTTAAGTCGACCCAAACTGTTTCTTGTTGTTTTAGAGTCGAATTAAATCTTGATAGCTTGTTGTTGAGTTGCTTCAGATCTCTATTTCTTTTGCATTTCTTGTTTTGATTTTTTTCTCTATTTCAGGTTGAAGCTGAAACTCTGGATTGCTTGGTTGTTCTCTGATCTTTGATTTGGATTTATAATCTTATTTTACTTTCAGGTGAAGTTGTTTGAGTTACTTCACTGTTTTGCTTTGAATTGTTTTCAGGTTTATCAGTTTGATGAAGAGAAAGTAGATGAAGAATTTTTTTTCTTTGATATCAGATTTCAAATTTTCAAAATGAAGATAAAGAGAAAACTGATGTCATAACCTGGTTTCTTTCTTTCTCTAATATATTTTTATTTTGCCGCTTGTTGTTTTATGTTAACACTTGTTAGTTTATATTTCCCCTTAATCTACACTTGTAAGATGGAAACATTTTTATGTCTATATCCTTTCCTTTATTTTATTTATAAATTATATTTTAACCCTATCAATTTAAAATTAGTAAATTGACTTTGTTTCTTATATTTTAAAACCTCTTGTTTATAAATTATGTTTCAAACCTTTTTCTTCTTATAAATTACTAAATTCTTATATTCACGTATATTTATTTTCAAATTATACTTATTATAGTTTAAATGTTATACACTTTTAAAATCTTATTTTATGAATTTACAAACCAATCTTACATATGTATGTTTTCTTATTTATTCCTAAAAGATATGTATATTATAGAATTTAGCTTTAAACAATTCTTTTGAAAATCATTTGTATTTAATTCAAAATATAACTTTCTAAATATACTACATATGTCTCTTAAAATTAGAAAAAAAATTCTATAAAATTATATAGTTTTCAAATCTAAATTTTTTATTTATAAAATATTAAATTTAGAATTTCAAAGCCACAATTAAATTTAAAATCAATACCCAAATAAACAAATATCTTATTAAATTTTGGAAAAATTCAAATTATTGCACAATTTTATTCAAAAATTATTTTAATTACCAATTTAAATTTGATTAAAAATCGGGATCGTTATAGTGTCTTTTCAATTATGACAGTTGTAATTTGAATATACATAGCCGAGTTCAAAATCAGACGTTTGGAAAATGTTTCAGACGTCTGGAAAATGTTTCAGACGTTTGGCTCTCATATATTTTTTGTATATGGTTGCTTTTCAGACGTCTGAGTATGTTAACCAGACGTCTGATTCTGTCTGATTTGCGAACCAGAGGAATCAATAAGACGTCTGGCTTGTGCACTCAGATGTCTGGAATTGTGCATGTCGCTTTTCCTGTGACTGTTGTAGACTCTTGATACTTCTTTTGAGTCTTATTCTTGTCTCTTTGGTGATGTTTACTTTAACAATTACCTGTAAATATATATATATATATATATATATATATATATATATATGCATACTTGATTTCCATTGTATAGTCGTTATCATCGAAACCATAGAATTGATTTCCTAACAACTGTGTTGTATATCCTTGGTGGATTCCACCCATCATCAATTCTGGGTGTCGACCTATATTCTCTATTTGCCATTTATTGTTAGGATTATGCATGTTATTAGTTAGTTAGTTATTATTATTGCTTATTGAGTGTTAAACTTATATTTTATATCTATATTACCCTTTCACTGGTATATTGGGCTACTTGTACCATAATATATTATTACGTAGCAGTCACATTATATTAGTTATGCTGACTTGTTATTGATAGGAAAAGAGCATGTTATGGTACGATTTCTTGTCTTTTTAGTGTGTTTACTTTACTTGTTTATGAATAATCCGGATTACCCTGAGCCACATTCATGGAGAGGACCGGCTGTTAGTTTCCTATTTCTTTATCTATATTGTTGATATACAGTATTTTTGAGACTGTAAGCTTTATGTCCAACCCACATTTTGTCTTTATCTGTTTGTGTCATGACAACTCTCGGATACTCTATTAAGTAGTTTGAGAGTTTGGTGCTTTTAGAATAGGCTTGCAGGACGGTAGGAACATTCTGGAGGTGTGAAGTCATCGTATTGGATACATGTACTTATTATTAATGTGGTACATGGTTGACAAGTTATTTTGTATATATGACTTGTGATATTGGATATTATATTCTTACTTTCTATATTTATATTTATTTTTCAGTTTCTCCTACTAGTCTAGTCTCTTCTATATTTTTTATCTTGTTATGTTCATGTATATTTAATATATTATATGTTATGCTCAATTATAAGACTGCATTGATGAACCTTGGAATGTTGTTTAGTTTTAAATTTTTACCCCGATGGACTATCTTTTGTGGTATTCGAGAGTTAGACATTGTCAATTAACGTTGATAGAAGGTATTACGAAGGGTGGTACTAGAGCTTAGGCTCAACACTCAAGACCAAGTAAACTAGTTGGAGTTAAGCAACCTGGTAGATGGAGATACATTAAGAGTGTATACTTTTTTTCTGCTATATAATATTACTGATGTCATTTGCCTTCTGAACTCTGATTTATTTCTATTGCTAGTTTCTAAGGTATCTTCATTCAAACTACCAGTATGAGCAGATGGAGTATATAAGCGACTGCATATAAGCAGTTGGAGATGCCTGATTAATTCGGAGACTATTTAGTATACTGCAAGTGATCTTTCACCATCCACGAACATTCCGACAGCTGCAGTATCTGTTGGAAGTTGTGTAGCCCTTAGAGTATAGAGTAAAAGAGATTGACAATTAGGCCATAACTTCAATTGATTCTAGACATCGCCTTAAGTCTTGTTTTATTTCTAAGGCGAAAGGCATTCGCAGCTCGATCGTTTCATCCATTTGCATTAGGGTAGCTTGTCAGTGTAGGGGTATATTGGACAATTTAACCTTTTGGTAAATGTAGAGTGGAGATGATTATTTGTAGCTTAGGCAAGGAAGCTTTCCTAGGGTCTTTATTCATGGATTTGAGATTTATTGCTTCATCATATCCTAGTTTGAGCCACTTTTAAGAGTCACTTGGGATGGCTCTCCTTTATGAGAGTACCTGTGAGGTACTACTGGAGATAGTTCGGCCAAGTGTGAGTGCTTCAATTTCTATCAGCTTGGTCGCTTGAAGAATTTTCCTCCACCTCAAAAGGGTGGGTAAGTGGTAGTAACTTATGCCTTACGGGTATTCCCAGGTCCTAGTAGGCTTACAATTTAGAGAAAAGGAAAGGAGTTCTAGTAAAAGGGTATGCTTTGACTGTAAGATACCTTCTTGTTTTCTTTTCAACACTAAAGCTGTATATTCATCCATTGCTAGTGACTTTGTGGTTGTGCTGAAACTCAATTCCTTGTAGCTTTGTAATGATAAATCTTGTGTAGTAACCTTGCTTGTTAAGCTAAGGTATATCAATCAAGAGTACTGTCATTCAGACTTGATGCATGAGCTTTAAAGTTGAGTAGGCTTGATCAATGAAGTGTGACTTGGTTTTGTATCCAAGTAGGATTTGATTATTGTTCTTAAAATGAATAAGAACCGAATGATTGACTTATATGATTTGCATTGAGTCATTAGAGTTAGGAGTGTTCATCCTTATGTTAGAAAACCTTAAGTGATGGGATCAATCCCATTGACTTCATTAATGTTTCTAAGGATTGGTCCATTCACATACCCGTTCTTAATATGTAGTTCAAGCGTTGGGTTGCTAGATAAATTTCACCTGCTGGGCATGATTTTTCTCTTGATTCTTAATGATGAGCACTCGAGTTGGATTCCTAAGGCGCTTGAGAGATTTCGAAAATGCGACTCTAGTGATGCAACAAAATTTTAATCGTCGAACCAAGGAAGTGGATCGAAGTTCGCATGAGAGGAGTTAGGTGTCCGACCCTAGCTTTACAAGGAAATCTTGTGAGCAAACAAAAGATCGGATCTGGAACCATATATTATTTTGGATGATCTTTATTGTTGCAAGATTATATTATAGTGTAGTTAAGGTTGCTTTTGATATTTCGAAAAAGGATTGCCTGACATGTTTTGTCACGATTCGAATAATCTTCTAAATGGAGGGATACTTGCTTAGGCGAGCATAGTGGTATATATATTGTATTATCCTTATTAACAATGTACGGTTGAGATGAGTTTGAAACTGAATGAACCCAAGCATTTAAAGATCGTCATTTAACAAAAAATTAATTAATAGAGTTTTCTCCTCTAGAGAATGAGTTCTGTTCGGAAGGGAAGAATAAATTAAGGCTTAATTCGCTTGATTTATTCAAGAGTTTGGAGACTCAACGATCTAGCATATCGTATAAGTTTTCCTTTTCATAGCAGGAGGTTTAATAGTCTTTCGTGTATTGTATTCATGAAAGAAGTTCACCACTTAAGCATTTTGTCCATCCTGGAGGTCGAACAGACTCATTGGGGTTTATAGTTTGATATACATGTTTTGACTATTGTAGGTCATCGTGCATGCTGGTATAAATTCTTTGACATGTTTCATTGTTTTGTATGCTGCTTATTATTTTTTGTGCTTGCTAGTATTTGATTGTTGTTTATTGTTGCTTGCTATTGTTTGTTGTTGATTTATTATTGTTGCTTGTTTGTATGACTATTGTTTGATTATCGATTGTTATTGCGAGCTATTGCTTTCTTTCTATGTTCGGTAGTATGTTTATAAATCATTATTGCATGTTTTTGCTAGTTGTGTGTTTGGCTTCTTATATGCTAATTATAATTACAAGTTAAAGTATGTTTGGAGAGAGATAGCAATGGCTATATGAAATAGATCACATGTCATCCATGCCCACTATAGGGTTGGGATGGGATCTATATGAGTCTATTGCCATTTGATATGACTTAGAGTCGAAGGTATATTTAGACACTAACTCATTTTGGTTTACTCATTGGTAGTTAGTCATGTATGGTAGTGGTAGTACCGATTATTACACGTAATTATACATGTTCAAATTTTGCATTTTTGCATTAGATGTGCATGTTCCACAGTTAGCAGTAACAGTGTTTATTTAAGATTCTTGTTGCATGGTTTGATAAAGCATATTCATTTTAGATAATTGCTATATATGGTTTGACATGTTTAAATCCATGATTTGATGTTGCAGTTGTGTTTAATCCCCTTGTTGAATATATGATTGGGTACATAAAAGCTATTATGCGCTTATAGTCTCATCTAAATGGTTTGCTCTTAATGTGAAAGAGGTACATAAGATCTGTATTGTAGATGGTATGGATATATATATATATGCTTGTATGTCCTAAGAAATGAGACGCCTTAGATATGAGATTCCTCATATATAAGATTATACATATGTTGTTTTTGAATTTTCGGAGCTAGTTATGCAAAGGAGGTTTTGCGGAATATTTCCCAAACAAGAGGATTTCTGAAACCCTAAGGGTTTGAAGATATATTGTGTGCTTTGGAAGCTCTCGTAACCCTAATCGCATAAGGGAAGAACTGCTGAGATTGCCCAAAGTAGATATTTGGAAATTTTAGGTCAGTTGGGCTACATTGTTATACTCGTAGGAATTTTAGGAAATATTTTAAGGAAGGGTGAGTGTTGATAGAGTTAGGGATACGCCCTAGTGGCAATTTTGTAATTTATTGTAAATTAATTAACTCTGTAATCAATTCTCATTCGTAATAAAAGTGTTTTTTATGTTATATATTTGTTATAATGTGTTATAAATAATTAAATGCTTAAATAAAATATATCTAATAGAAAATCCATAAATGGTGTGTTTGTGATAGTAATTACAAAAATTTGTAATCATAAGTATTGTATCGCAATTGTTATCCGTCCTTTTGATCCGGCTATATCTAGACTGATTGGACAAATTAGACTCGAAGATAGACAAGGCAAGTTGCCCAGAGAGGGATCATGGAGTATAGAGATCAAGCACAGACAACGATATGAAGCAACAAGCAAGTGAGATCAAGAGACTTCCCGGAATGTTCTAAGTGTGGATTAGTGCCTCCACTAGGTAGGGGATTGGTACATATCACTTCTCTTACACAGAGGATCGAATCATATCACTATGGCTATGGAAAACTTGAATCAGCAGTTCATATCAACGAGAATCGATTGATATCTCCAAAAACATGTGCAATTATGCAAAACATCTTTGGAATAATGAAACTAGCATGGAGAGATACCCCCAAAGCGATCGTGAGCTACCACATGGGAATGTGAACCGATCGGTGCCAATCCCGTATCATTGAGAATTGGTTCATGAAATTTTTTGAGTGACCTCATCTATATCGTGAGATCCTCCTAGCGAAATTTCAGGAAGATATTCATTCGTCTATACCTATAAATAAAGAGTTATTTGAGGGATCTTTACGATGCTGTTTCACTTGTACTCCACTGTAATTAAGGATCAATCCAATTCAATTGCCCCTATACTCAAAAAATAAGTGAATGATAAAGCAATTTCATCAAAGTGGACGTAGATAATCAACGTTGAACCACTATAAATCTGCTTGTTCTTGTTTTCTGCTCGTTTCCTCTGTTTTATTTTTAGTTCATCAATTTATTTCTCAACATAAAATCTATTGGGTGTTTGTGCCAACTTTTGATGCAATAAAAAAATATTATAGAACACATCATTTTAAAAGCTCCTAATCAAGATGCATTAAGACTGAATATTGATGTATCCGTTGAGACTAGAGTATAACACTTTTAAATGTTGGGCAGTGGTATTACTCATGACGGCGCAGCTAGAGGTTACGTACCGCTAATTATTGGATAACTATAGAACGACTCACTCGATGGTTTTTTGTTGGTTGATATAACTAAGGTCAAATAGAAAATATCGATGTAACTAATTTACATAGTTCTCTCGACTTGAGAATACCATGGATGTTCAATATGAAAGCTTTGCTTTGATCATAATCAAATCATGGCACAAGGTCCATCGAATGACCTTAGCTGGTCGAGTGGAAGTATTGAAAGTGAAACACTGTTCAAGAGAGGATACGTCTCCTTAATTATATGGGGTTGGTATCATGGTCAGCTCAAGTCAACTCAAAGAAAAAATCTCTTGATAGAGTAGTTCGGTTAATAATAATTGTTATTATTGAACCAAGGACTTTGCATTTGCACTATAGAGTTGAATATGGATTCTAACGACCCAGAATTTTTTGTTAATTAAAATATGAATATTTAATTGAATTTAAATATTAATAAGTGAAATTTATAAGTCGAATAAATTTTATTTCGAACAATTGGATTTAATTGGATAATTAAATCGATAATTTAATATTTCAAATTATAGAAATAATTGGAAATCGAGTTTAATATGATTGGAAATGATTTGTAAAATTTTATTTTATCATATTGGAGTTATAACAATGTTATGGAGCTTTTAAAATTGAATTTAGAGTTAATTTGTGAAAATTGAATATTTTAATATCTAATCGACTAGTGAAATTTGCCATTTTTCAAACAGTTTTGGATTTCGACGAAACAAGTTTCATCGGATCCATAATGTCATATTATTGTAAGGTTTCAAATTTCGTATCAATCGGATTTATCGTTTGTCCAGGGCAAGCTAAAACGCACAGGAAATCGATTAACCGGTTTAATTTAAAATCGATCGTTTATTGCCGTATCTCGCACATACGATCGAATTAGCTTCGGAAACTTGTTTCATTGTGTCCGGAACGCGGGATAAACCCTAGAAACGCCGGTTACCCCACGTAAATCGGAGTTTGAAATCCGAAATGAATAGTGTTTTGCGATAATTTTCTATAAAAAGAAGCCTCACTATCTCAAGCTTGCAAAACCCTAGGTCAAGAGTGCAGCCGCCACTTTCATATTCTATGGCCGAAATTCAATCTTCTTTCCTCTTCAAAATCTCCAAATCCACTCATCAATTCGAGAAGTTGTCAACTAGAAAAACGTAGAGGGCAGTGAGTTCTATACAATCAACGGTCAAGATTGAAAAATTTGCAGAGAATCAACGACAAACTACTTGTGAACTGCCAATGTTCATGCACGGATTTCGAGATAGAGGAGGGGCCGAGTGTCACAAGGCTCTGGCCGGGCATCAGGTTGGAGATGGCGCTTCGAATGGTGGTGGAGTGATGGACTCTCGACGTCGTATGGTGGGTGCGTTCGAAACCCTACATGGACGGCTAGCGGGTTATCTCGACCTGTGCATAAATGCTTTGGAGAAGAAAACGTGAATGGCCAGGATGCTAGGAATTCAAAATGCACGGTTTAGATGATGAAGGTTGTAAAATATAAGGGAAATTGAAATTAATTTATATTTATAATTCGTATAATTTTTAAATTATTGTAACTTGTTCGTACGAGGTCCGTTTTGGACGAGACGAATTGCGCCGGGTTCGTTTTGTCGAGCACTACGCAATGGAACTGGATTGGATTCGTTTGGAGCTACTGAAAATTTCGGGTAAAATTAAACGTCCGTTTAATTTTATTCGAAATAAACGCTGAAACTGAATTGAAATCAAGGTGAGAACTTCTCACTCAATCGAATTAGTTTCGATTCAAATTTTAAATAGTTATATTTAAAAAATTGCTCGATTGTATGATTGAATGATGATTGTTATTGATTGTTAAAATAGACATTATACGCCGTTATTAAGTGGAGGTTATTTATTAAAACATATATCGCGATAATTCCAACTTATATGGAATTGGTATTATATATGTACTTGGAGTTGATTTTCCCGCATTATATAGCGGATGAGACCCTATTGTGCCGCATAATAGAGGATAGTATTTTATAAATCCCATATACCGCGATATTTCGTCTTGAAGCGAAATTGGTATTGTGCTAACATCTTTGGATGCAGGGAAACAGGTTGGAGGGATCCAACTGGATTCCTCAAATAACTGAATTGGTTTCAATGTTGTGTGTCGATCTATTTATTGATCTATTTATAATCTGCGTGATTATCTTTGTGATTGAGATGGTTAAAGGCTAAATTTTAGCCGGATATATTTTGGTATCATTAGATGCCGAAAATAAATAAAATTGGATTTTTGAAAACTTAAGTTGAGAATTCAGAATAAAATTTAATTTTGGAATTTATTCATTTTAAATAAATAAACGTTATAATTTTAATTATTATAAAAATGATATTTTTGGAAAATTATACTTAAGTATGATTTTGGAGTTATATAAGCTTTAATAATGATTTGTAAATTATTAAAAGGATTGGTTTATTTAATTGGGATTTTTGAATTATTATAAATGATTTATATAAAATATTTATTAAATTGATATTTATAAATTAAAAATATTGGAATTATGAAACAAGTTTTTATAAGTGTTAAAATGGAATATAAATGGATTTTATAAGTGAATGAAATCTATATATTTATAAATTGTGGAATTATAAAATGAATAGATTTTATAAAATAAAAGATTTATAAGTGATTAACTTATAAATTGGATTTTTGCGTGTAAACAGAATATGGATAGAATTTGTTAATAAAGTGATTTTATAAGTTGAAGTGGCCATAAAATATAAGTGGAATTTATATTTATAAATCCAAAAACGCCTTATTTTGATAAGTTAATTATTATAGCTTATTAAAGGAAATATATCCACGATTTTGGACAGTGGATAATCATTTAAATAAAATATGTAGAAATGTTGAATTTGGATAAGGAATATATTCACGATTTTGGACAGTGAATAATATATTAAAGAAATGTTTTGGGAAAGTGATTTTAAAAAGAATTAGAATGATTTAAAGATATTTCAAAATGTATAAAGTATCGAAACCATAGATTTCAACATTTATTGTTGAAATAGATGTTTCGAGAAATAGAAGGAAATGGTGGACTATAACACTGTTGTTATAGTAAATGATTTCCGAAAGGAAATGTTTTATATTGTATTTGGATTTATATATCTATTTTAAGTTCGAATCCCTATACTAGTGATTTTGGGTTGTCGTAACGTTGTTTTACATAACATTCGTTTTGACCCAAATAAATGTGTTTAAGAGAATGTTTTCCTTATAAAATAAAATATATACCTAATTTAGATTTAAGTATATTGAATATTTTCAAAATGTTGAAAATAAATAGATTGGTGAATTACTTATTATTAAATAAGCATGGAAATGTTTTTCCAATATAAAGTGAATGTTTGAGATTTTATCTTTTAAAGATAAATTGAAAATGAATATTAGAAATCGATTTAAAAATCGTATTCATAGATATTTTGGAACTGTAAATTCACTATGGAATTTATAAAAGAAAGGGAAATTAGTTAAAAATAAACGTTGATTTATTTTAAAGTGTGGAAATTAATTTACGAATTTGGAACGTAAATTTAATAAATCGGTAAGGATTTATTTATTTGGTTTAAATGAACAATTTTGAAATGAAAGTTGTAAGGGTGTAGATTTATTTGAAATTGGTTTTTAAATGGTTGAAGTGTGGAAGATATATGTCTTATAAAGATATTTTTGAAAATAAATAATTTGGGAAATTATTTGAAATCGGGTGATGTTGTTAATATTGATTGATAGTTAAATAACCGACTATCAATATTGACCCTAGAATGGCTATTTGTTGTGAATTCGTTGAAATTGAATGCTACACTTATTTTTAAATTATTGCGCTTGTTATTCGGATTACCCATTTCGAATAGTGATACGACGTAATGGATAACATTGAACATCGGTGGTGAAGACCGGGTATTTGTGAAAACGATAGGATGACCTACCGATTGTCTCTGCACCGTTAGCTACGTTATGGAGATTTCCTTTGTGATGGGAAGTTTTATCGGGATTGTGAATACCCAGATTGCAAGGGCTTCTTTGGAAGTGCCTTCGGTTCTGTTCGAACCCGGAACAGACTTGTATGGTTACGTTTCTGACATTAGATTTTGAGATATAAAGCAGATTTCTTTCAAATACATTTCTGTTGGTGGCGGAGAATTTATTCTCTTAGCTTAACACCCTTCTCTGAGACGTACGCGCTTAGAGGTTATGTAGTTGAAGGTTATCAGCGATATATTCCCAATTTGGTAATGTGGTATGCTGAGTGTTGTTGTGTGATGATTATTTATTGATCATTTGTTGATCAAAGCGTGGCTTTGTGCCTAGCTTTATGGACGAGACTTCGTCAGACCTCACTCCCCGGAAATGGTCAAAACAGGAATATGCGGCAAGGTTATGAGGGTCGTGCCCTTTAGGGTATGTCATTTCCTTCTGAAAGGGTGGTATCATGGTATGGAGCCCAGATACTTACTCATGTTGACACACTATATTTATTACTGTGTGATGTTGGTTATCGAGTGCTCGGATAAAGGTCCAAAGGGACCGGGGGACGGCATATTCGTGTAGTAGTTACCTAGTGACAAAGGTAACCCAGCCTTGTGTTGGCAGAGAGCTGGTTAAGTTCTCGGGACGTCCCGCCAGAGGCAATCCCATGTGGCAGTAGGAAGTTCCTTAGCCTGACCATTTGTTGGAAATCCAAAGAAACAATACGATCCTTGTACAGTTTTAGTTGTATAACCTGCCATGGAATGTGGCGGTAACCTGCTATTTAACATGGTAGCTATAGTAGGCATAAGTGCTGAATGCCTATGCTGGCTAAGATTTATATCTTTACTTTCGAAATGTTTTCCTACACTATGCACTAGTAATAATATCAAATGTTTCTTTTTAATGCGTATCAAGCATCTTTGACTATCATAAGGAGAAATCTCCTCCGATTCTGCATTTGCATTGTGTGTGTGTGCGGGAGGCCTTATGATAGTCTCATTTTCCAAAAGCATTGCCAATTGACTTTAAAATTATCCTTATTGTTGTTTTAAAAGATAATAACTATTTTAAGTTCTCACACCAGTCCCATGACTGACCTGAAGTTTATTGTTCTCTTCCTAAACTCTGTGTGCCCACCAATTTCCATACGGGCAGTCTAGAGTCAGGTTATCAGGTCATTCTGGATTCAGAAGTGCTTTGGAGCCCAAGTGGCGAGCTGGATGGCGAGACGTTTTACTTGTATATGATATTATCTTTCCGCTGTAAATTCACTTGTAAGGACATGTTGTATAATTGTCCATTGCCCAGTTGTGTGTATATTGTTGTTGTATACTCTGATGTAATGAAATGTATTAACTGAGATAGTTCTTTGTTTTAAAGATTATTCATTTATCTATTATATGTTGTTCCGCTGCGACTGTGAGATTCTGATATTGTTTCTGTTCTGTTTCCTTATTTCTTCTATCTTTTTCTTCTGCCTCTTCTTCTTTAACCCTAACAATTCGATTTTCCGGCATTCGATTATGCGACATTTGATACAGTGGACGTAAGAATGCCGACCTTCGAATCCCGATAAAATCGTAATGTTACAGCTGGTGTCGGAGCATTTGGTTAAGTGACAACCATGGCTCTGTTGTGTGTTACTCATTAAAGATAGAGTCATTAGTACTCTAGAATGAGTGTGAGTGTAATAATAAATATGAGCGTGTATTTGTTAGTGAATATAAAATTATTTTATATTGCGATGATTGGTTTGTTGAGTGGTATATGGATTCTGGTTGGTATAGTCCGTACAACTCTATCGATAGGGATCTCTAAACACTTGTTCAGAATAATTCGGCACGATATTGTTTTAAATTGGGTAAATGAAATAATTTTACCTCGATTATATATTTATATTAAGGAAATAATTTTTCAGGAGTTATTAAAGCGTATATAATTGATTGCTTGGTTGTTGAAAATATACATATATATAAGTCAATAAAAGATTGTTTGTGTAACAACCTGCATATTTATCGATTTTATATTTAAATATTTTATTTAAATATTTTATCGTTAGTCGGATTTTAGTCCGAAAAGCTACTTTTTGCAAACAGCCGAATTGGGACTCGAGACCACTTCCATTGAGTTCAAAATGCCGTTTGCGACCTTTTTGAGTATAAGCTTCGATATGTTTGGGGAAAGTTGATTTTTGCTACTCTTTCCCGCTTAGAGCTTTGGTTTGGGCTGAGCCAATTAACCACTTACTAACTCAGTCCCAATCCCCCTCTCCTCTTCATTACTTCATTCCAACTCCTAACTCTCTAGCAAAACTGAAAATGGAGGTGGAGAGTGGAAATTAAAACTCCAAGCCCTAGCTTCCTTTCCAAATCCATCTCCTAGCTCCAAAGTTTAAGAGAACCCATTGGTAAGCTTCCTCTTCATCTTCTCCAACTCATTCTCTCTTTGATTTCAGAAATTTCCTAAACCTAATTTAGGAAATGTTTCTCTTTTAAGCTTAGATTGAAGCTTCTTGAGTTGTTATTGAAGGGGAATTGATCTTAGCTTGCTTTCAAGCTTCTTCTTCTATTGTTTGGGTTCAAAGGTGAGATTTTTAATCTCATATCTATGCTTATAATTATCTTCGATTGTTAGGTATGAATTCCTAACACTTATTCATGTGCATTTGATTTTGATTTGGATTGCTTTTGTGAATATTCCAATTTTTAGTGTTTTGAGTTCAATTCGTTAAAAATCCTAACTTTGATGTTTGAACATGTTTTTGGTGATGCATCGAGGAGCACATAGGGCCGGGTAGTCGATTGGCATAAACCCTTAGCGTCGTTGCTCGTGCGATTGCAATTTGATCGAGAGTTGCACCTCTTTTGAAATAGGGTAGGAAGTGCAAGCATACAGGTTCGGCAGACCGAGCCCCCTGGGCCGGTCGACCGACCTGTAGTCCAGGCACTTCCTGCCTCTGTTTGGAAGTGCTGGTTACAGGCTTCGGCCGACCGATCCCCATGGACCGGTCGATCGACCTGGTGCCCCGAGCACTTCCAACCTCTGGTTCGGCCGACCGACTCAGGGAGTCCGGTCGACCGACCTGCTACTATTTGCCAGATTAGCCTGTATTGCTAATTCGTCTGAATTTCCAACTTTAATCGATTAGTGTTGTCTCCCTTTTGATGTTGTCATTTATTATCGACTTTGATGACTTATTTTCTTTGGGAATTCTTGGAATATCCATTTCGATGGATTCGGTATCGATTTCATTGGATTTTATTCACGTTTTCGAATGTGAATCTTAGTGATTGATTGTTCCTACAATCTTCTTTGTGATTTGTCACTTTAAAAATATAAAGGTTTTCTATACTAGTAGTAAATATCAAAACTCTTTCTTCAAAGGATTTCAACACTATTTTACTACAAAGCTCGTTTTCTCAAACCGTTTTCCAATCTATTAGTATATACAAGCCTTTACCTCACTCGTATGAGAAATCTAATTAAACGACTTAGTAAAACGAGTGGTATGAAACGCTTGCGTTTACTTCGTCGGTTAATTCTTGGACTTGTTCGATTGAATCTCTTGTGACAATTTTCTAGTGGAGATCTACAATTCGTTCGTAAATATTTAAGTTAAGCTAGTGGTTATGGGACATGAAGCTAAGCTCATATATTTACTAGCTTACTGTAATAGACACTTCTCTTTGATCATGACGATCATTTTATGGTTTAGACTAGCATTGTGCGATGTCTCTTTGTCCACGTGGAGGACTGTACGTCGTTTTTGTTGAGCTTCGGCTCACCAGGGGGAGCTTCGGCTCAAAGTCTGCAATGGGGGACTATACCCTGTCACGAGGAGCTTCGGCTCACCAGGAGGAGCTTCGGCTCAAAGTCCGCAATGGGGGACTATACCCTGTCACGAGGAGCTTCGGCTCACCAGGAGGAGCTTCGGCTCAAAGTCCGCAATGGGGGACTATACCCTGTTACGAGGGACTTCGGTTCACCAGGAGGAGCTTCGGCTCAATGTCCGCAATGGGGGACTATACCCTGTCTGGAGGAGCTCCGGCTCATTTTTATGGGATTGGCCATCCTTTTTCTTGTGATTTCTGGATTTCGTGAGTTGATTTCTGGAATTTATGTTTCACCAACTTTTACGATGGGCATTGATATATATGTCATTTATTGTGGCTTGGTGAATGAAATTAGGAGTATGACATTCCTTTTTATCTTGAGTAGATTATTGTGATATTGATTAATCTCTTGTTGATTTTCTATTACTTATTTATCACATCTTGGCATTGTGATTATTATATGTTTATGTCATATCTCTTATTATATATCACTTCATCTGATATTTATAGCTAGACTGATCCGTTTATTATTTTCTTCTTAGATAATACTCGGGTCAGACTGAGATTTTACAGGTGCTTCCTCATGGCTTCCTATCTGGAACCATCTTCTGATCTTTTGGCTAACTACTTAAGTTTAGTAGTTTTTGTTGTATACATTTGAGATACAGACTCTATGATGTATACTTATTCTTTTTTCTTGCACTTGTATCTATTCTTTTTGATATTGTGGATCTTGTTTGACCACTACTCTGATGTACACTTTCATGTGTTATATTCATATCTATTTCCGCCTTTGTGATATGAATTATCTGTGACTGATTTATGTTATGTTTATTTCTATATTTGTTTCCGAAGATATTATAGCCACTGTGTAGTAGCTTTGAGTTTGTGTCGGCATGTCGGATTTCCACTTTAAAAGAATTGCATGCTATACTACCTGACATATCGATGCTCGCACAAAGCAATTACACGGATGGTCGCTCCTCAACAGCCTTATTCTCCGTGCTAGTTGACAGCATTCACCGTAATGTTCTTGGCTAGCGTGGGTATAGAGGTGGGGCGTCACAGCTTGGTATCAAAGCCAAACTTCGGAACAATATAGAATAATTTAGCAAGGATCATGTCCTAAGTCTTTCTTAGGAGTTGTTCTTTAGGATTTTATTCGAGTCTTCGTACCGATTCATCCTATTTTCTTTATGATTCCTTGTTTTATCAATCAAGTTTGATTGAAATTTACTTTGAGAATAACTCTTTCCTCTTCTTTCTTTCTTTCTTAAAGAAGAGAAATGGTTAGACCTGGCCGCCCCAGCGTCGGTCAATCTAGTGCTACTCCCCAAGATGGAGTATTTATGTCTGCCCAGCAGCTTCTAGATCTTGTTAAGAACGCTCAAGCAGCCGGACCCAATCCAGAGCCTACTCATCCTAGATCCGGTTTTGCACGCTTGTGCAGAGACTACACCGATTTGGGTGGAAGGCCATTCAGGGGATCCGAGAGTGTTATAGAAATTCAAGCTTGGCTCAAATCATGCGATCGCATCTTTTCTCGCATGAACCTTATTGACCTTCATCGAGTCCAAGTGGCTTCTAGCATGCTCCAAGAAAGAGCGTTAGATTGGTATGAGCTCCTAATTTCTGAAATCGTTTAAGCGGATCTCACTTGGGAGCAATTCCGGAAAAGATTCGAATCGAAATTTGTGCCGAAGGCTGAAAAAGTAACTTTGGCCCGGCGTTTTATTGACCTTGTTCAAGATGGATCTTCTGTGACAAACTATGTCGCATCTTTCGAATCTCTTTCCAAATACAGGGTTGAATACATTAACACCCCATTGAAGAAAAATCAGAGATTTGTCTATGGCTTGAATAAGAATCTTAAGAAGTCATTACTCCTGAAACTTGAGGTTTCATTTAATCAGCTTATTGGTATCGCTCTTCGTCTTGAAGAGGCCGATAGAGAAATTAATGTCGAGGTTGGGAGTGCCAAACCGAACTCCAAAAACAACAAGAAGAGGCATCCCTTTATTAGGTTTGAAAGTCCTAATCCTAACAAGAGGGTGAAGCAAGAGACTTCTATAGCAAATGCTCCCATCCCTAATCGCGGAGAATGCTACAATTGTGGCTCTAGGGACCACTATATAAATAGGTGTCCAAGGCCTATTTCTTGCCGCTATTGCAAAAGTGCGGATCATTATATCTCTTCGTGTCCCAAGCGTCAAAGCAGGAGAGAAGGAAAGCTGCAAGCCCATAGCAACTCTTCTCTTAGTCAAGGTATTTTACATTCAATCCTTGATGGCATTGTTTTATTTCGTGAACTTTCTATTTGAGTTCCTTTTGATATGGCTCACTATTTTATACCAAAAGAACTTGTCGATTCTTTTTCTTTGAACATTTTGGGCTTGTTGACTTCTTTGAGGATTGCGGATCCGGATGGTAGATCTGCAACACTCAATTCTCTTTTATTTGATGTCGAAATTATTTTATGTGATTTATCTTTCCGAGCCGATATTTTTACTTAGGCTTCGGAATTGATTTTTGTAAGGACTGCCTTAATCGTTGTGAAGCTCATATCCTATTTTCCGTGTGGACTATTCCTCTTCGACATTTTCAATGTGTTAAGCAGATTTCTATTTTTCCTTTATGATTTTGATTCCAATTTGATGGCATCATTTTATTCCTTAAGCCCACTTATAAGGAAAGTGTTATTTCTCTCATTCATGTAGTTTGTGAAATTTTCCGGTTTATTTGGACTTGTCTTAGGATTATCACCTAAGCAATATCTTGTGTGGTGATAAGGTCTTTCTAGTTCGACCTTGCCACCGATTTTCATTTGGCTACGAGTTGCGAGAGTTCGCATTCCATTTACCGCATTCCGCACTTGTTATGATTCCTATGAATGAATTATTATGTCATTCAGTTTGTCCATCTTGTTTCATCCATATTATAAATCAAGTATTCTACGAATATCTCGATGACTCCATCTTTGTATTTATTGATTTTTGGATGAAAATAGCAATTTAAAATTTTGCAAATCTTTTTCATAAGATTTATTTATAAGTATAACTGGATTTTTGTTCTTAAAACGAACAAAGAATATTCTTAGAAGTTTTTGAAAAACTTACTTATCATATAGAATATGATTTTGTGATAGTATTGCCCATTTAGTGTTTTAAGAATTCTGGTCGATGCGCTTGATCAACGTTATCGATAGGAATTTCCTAAACGCTTTGATGTGACAATCATATACGATATATTGACTTGTAAAAATGTAAGTTTTTCTAGAAAGATTATTACATAAAGATAAATGTAATTTTGAAAGTTTTAACTTTTCAGGAAAGGAGAATTATTTGTAAGAAGTTCTTTCTTTCGATACTCTTATTCTTGTGATTCCTGGAGGGGAACCAAGACTTTGCTATTTCTACCGATACTACTCGTATTGGTTTGGATGCCATTCTCTTGCAAAGGAGAACGTGCTATCACTTGTGCTTCTAAATCATTATAGCCTATCGAGACTAGATATACCACTCATGATCTAGTGCTCGCGGTTATTGTTTCTACTTTTAGAGTTTTTCATCATCATTTTTAGGGGAGGAATTTGTTCTCCATCTCGATCATAAATCCTTGGAATATTTATTTTCTCATAAGGAACTTCATGTCAACTCGAGTTCCTGGTATCTTATGATCTTGATATTCTTTTTATTCCCGGAAGGGAAATCGTGTTGCCAATGCACTTTGTCGTAGGCAACAAGTGGTTGATTCTTTGATGATGTCTGAAGGGAATTATCTCTTTATCAAGTTCATCGAACGTTTTGATGTACTTCATTTTATTGAGTTTTATCTCATTCCTTTTATGGACTAGTGTCCGGTGTTCTTTTATGGTGTTCGGTTCATCGGATGTACTATTATTATACTACATCGATGTTCCGTCTTATCTGGATCAATGGATGTACCAATATACTACATCGTTGTTCCGGTTTATCGGTTCATTGGACGTACCGTTTTTGTACTACGTCGGTGTTCCAAATTATTCGAGTTTCTAGTTTCTCGGGCATACCGTTTCTGTACTACGCCGTTGCGCTGGCTCAATTTTCTGCTATTCTTGACGTTCTCCACGTCTTTTATATACGGAAATGCATTTATGTTTTCGGTTTTTATTCTTGAGCCCGATGATATTGTGGAAATTGAAGTTTCACCAGATTTGACTTTTGAGCAACATTCTATTCGCATCATTGCTTCGGAGGTTGAGCGCCTTCGATATAAAGATATTCTTTTTGATAAAAGTTCAATGGTTCTCAAATCCTAGGGATTACTCTTGGGAATCTAGAGAATTCGTCGAGCGATCCCGTTCATGCTAGCCCTTTCGTGCTCTTTAAGGTGAACTTCTTATTTCAATTTTCTTTTGTGTTGATATGCTTCCATGGTTGTTACTTCTTATTTTCCTCTTAAGTATTGCGAGGACGCAATTTCTTTAAGGAGGGGAGTCTGTAACAACCCGCATATTTATCGATTTTATATTTAAATATTTTATCGTTAGTCGGATTTTAGTCCGAAAAGCTACTTTTTGCAAACAGCCGAATTAGGACTCGAGAACACTTCCATTGAGTTCAAAATGCCGTTTGCGACCTTTTTGAGTATAAGCTTCGATATGTTTGGAGAAAGTTGATTTTTGCTACTTTTTCCCGCTTAGGGCTTTGGTTTGGGCTGAGCCAATTAACCACTTACTAACTCAGTCCCAATCCCCCTCTCCTCTTCATTACTTCATTCCAACTCCTAACTCTCTAGCAAAACTGGAAATGGAGGTGGAGAGTGGAAATTAAAACTCCAAGCCCTAGCTTCCTTTGCAAATCCATCTCCTAGCTCCAATGTTTAAGAGAACCCATTGGTAAGCTTCCTCTTCATCTTCTCCAACTCATTCTCTCTTTGATTTCAGAAATTTCCTAAACCTAATTTAGGAAATGTTTCTCTTTTAAGCTTAGATTGAAGCTTCTTGAGTTGTTATTGAAGGGGAATTGATCTTTGCTTGCTTTCAAGCTTCTTCTTCTATTGTTTGGGTTCAAAGGTGAGATTTTTAATCTCACATCTATGCTTATAATTATCTTCGATTGTTAAGTATGAATTCCTAACACTTATTCATGTGCATTTGATTTTGATTTGGATTGCTTTTGTGAATATTCCAATTTTTAGTGTTTTGAGTTCAATTCGTTAAAAATCCTAACTTTGATGTTTGAACATGTTTTTGGTGATGCATCGAGGAGCATATAGGGCCGGGTAGTCGATTGGCATAAACCCTTAGCTCCGTTGCTCGTGCGATTGCAATTTGATCGAGAGTTGCACCTCTTTTGAAATAGGGTAGGAAGTGCAAGCATACACGTTCGGCCGACCGAGCCCCCTGGGCCGGTCGATCGACCTGTAGTCCAGGCACTTCCTGCCTCTGTTTGGAAGTGCTGGTTACAGGCTTCGGCCGATCGAGCCCCCTGGGTCGGTCGACCGACCTGGTTCCCCCGAGCACTTCCAACCTCTGGTTCAGCCGACCGACTCAGGGAGTCCGGTCGACCGACCTGCTACTATTTGCCAGATTAGCCTATATTGCTAATTCGTCTGAATTTCCAACTTTAATCGATTAGTGTTGTCTCCCTTTTGTTGTTGTCATTTATTATTGACTTTGATGACTTATTTTCTTTGGGAATTCTTGTAATATCCATTTCGATGGATTCAGTATCGATTTCATTGGATTTTATTCACGTTTTCGAATGTGAATCTTAGTGATTGATTGTTCCTACAATCTTCTTTGTGATTTGTCACTTTAAAAATATAAAGGTTTTCTATACTAGTAGTAAATATCAAAACTCTTTCTTCAAAGGATTTCAACACTATTTTATTACAAAGCTCGTTTTCTCAAACCGTTTTCCAATCTATTAGTATATACAAGCCTTTACCTCACTCGTATGAGAAATCTAATTAAACGACTTAGTAAAACGAGTGGTATGAAACGCTTGCGTTTACTTCGTCGGTTAATTCTTGGACTTGTTCGATTGAATCTCTTGTGACAATTTTCTAGTGGAGATCTACAATTCGTTCGTAAATATTTAAGTTAAGCTAGTGGTCATGGGACATGAAGCTAAGCTCATATATTTACTAGCTTACTGTAATCGACACTTCTCTTTGATCATGACGATCATTTTATGGTTTAGACTAGCATTGTGCGATGTCTCTTTGTCCACGTGGAGGACTGTACGTCGTTTTTATTGAGCTTCGGCTCACCAGGAGGAGCTTCGGCTCAAAGTCCACAATGGGGGACTATACCCTGTCACGACGAGCTTCGGCTCACTAGGAGGAGCTTCGGCTCAAAGTCCGCAATGGGGGACTATACCCTGTCACGAGGAGCTTCGGCTCACCAGGAGGAGCTTCGGCTCACCAGGAGGAGCTTCGGCTCAAAGTCCGCAATGGGGGACTATACCCTGTCACGAGGAGCTTCGGTTCACCAGGAGGAGCTTCGGCTCAATGTCCGCAATGGGGGACTATACCCTGTCTGGAGGAGCTTCGGCTCATTTTTATGGGATTGGCCATCCTTTTTCTTGTGATTTCTGGATTTCGTGAGTTGATTTCTGGAATTTATGTTTCACCAACTTTTACGATGGGCATTGATATATATGTCATTTATTGTGGCTTGGTGAATGAAATTAGGAGTATGACATTCCTTTTTATCTTGAGTAGATTATTGTGATATTGATTAATCTCTTGTTGATTTTCAATTACTTATTTATCACAGCTTGGCATTGTGATTATTATATGTTTATGTCATATCTCTTATTATATATCACTTCATCTGATATTTATAGCTAGACTGATCCGTTTATTATTTTCTTCTTAAATAATACTCGGGTCAGACTGAGATTTTACAGGTGCTTCCTCATGGCTTCCTATCTGGAACCATCTTCTGATCTTTTGGCTAACTACTTAAGTTTAGTAGTTTTTGTTGTATACATTTGAGATACAGACTCTATAATGTATACTTATTCT
Organism: Allium cepa; assembly: GCA_030765085.1. Classification (NCBI taxonomy): domain Eukaryota; kingdom Viridiplantae; phylum Streptophyta; class Magnoliopsida; order Asparagales; family Amaryllidaceae; genus Allium; species Allium cepa. Next base: position 565,466,210 of record CM060938.1, read on the forward strand.
TTTGTCTTGCACTTGTATCTATTCTTTTTGATATTGTGGATCTTGTTTGACCACTACTCTAATGTACACTTTCCTGTGTTATATTCATATCTATTTCCGCCTTTGTGATATGAATTATCTGTGACTGATTTATGTTATGTTTATTTCTATATTTGTTTCCAAAGATATTATAACCACTGTGTAGTAGCTTTGAGTTTGTTTCGGCATGTCGGATTTCCACTTGAAAAGCATTGCATGCTATACTATCTGACATATCTATGCTCGCACAAAGTAATTACACGGATGGTCGCTCCTCAACAGCCTTATTCTCCGTGCTAGTTGACAGCATTCACCGTAATATTCTTGGCTAGCGTGGGTATAGAGGTGAGGCGTCACAGTTTGAATAAGTTAAATAAAAAAAACAATTGTAAAAGAATGAATTGTATAAGCAAATGAATTATAAGTATGGAATTATAATTAAAATAATTTACAATTGAGAAACAATCTTGTATAAGTAAAGGAAAATAGTGAAATTTTATAAGAAAGATTTATAAATGTGATTTATAAGATAAAAGGAATATTTTTGAAAGAATTTAAAAGCACTGAATTCACCATTTGTCACTGGGAAATAATAAGGGTGATGACTACAGCATCATCAGTATCATTTTCAAGTTTCTATGTCAGGGATTTGATACCATAGTAAATTGAAAATTTGAGTTTTGTTGTGATAAACAAATTTGAAAATAAATAAAAAATCCAAGTTGAAATTGATGAATATAAGTGAAATGAATTTTGAACTTATAGTATGAGATAATAAATTTAGCTTTGGATAGGTAAATGGATTCGAAAGTTTAAATATATAAGTTGTATAACTTATAAAGTGAGAAAATGTAAGTAAAACCAATTGTTAAAATGGTTAAACAATTTTGTTAAGTAAAATGAAATATGAATTTGAATGTTGATATGAATTTAACATAAGTAAAAGTTAAATGAAATAGAATTTGAAATAAATAAGAAGTGAACTTAAGTTGTATAGTGGAAGTAAAATGTAAATGAAGTTGAAATGGAATATAACTTAAGGGATGTTGAAAGAAGTTGATTTTGGTGTCAAAGTAAACTAATAAGTGAATTAATGAAATGAAGTCATCAAGGATATGAACTTGAGTTATATAAATGAAATTCAACTTGAAATGTAAAATGAATTAGCAATTGAATTAATAAACGGATTGAATATTAATCAATCTAATATGAATGAATTGAATGTAAATCAATCGAATGTAAATGAATTAATATGGAAAAATGAATAATTGAATGAATGTCAATTAAATGTCAAACCAATTGAAATTAAAAGTGTTGAACCAAATTGAATGTTGAATGTAAATTTAATAATTTGGTTATGTTGAATATACATTGGTTGTTATTTGATTTTTACTTGATTGTATATAAATTCATTAAGTGTTAATGAAAGTAAATTAGCAAAATCAAAAGCTATGTAATTAAATTCAAATTGAAAGTAAAGAAAATGAATTTGAATAGAATTGAATTTGATTTGGAAGTGAACTAAAATGAATGTAAATTAGTGAATGTATACTAATTGGAGATGAATAAATGAATGTTGATAAAATCCAATGTCAACAAATCAAATGTGATTAAAATGAAAAACCAATTCATTGAATATTAATGAGAAATGAAAGAATATTGATTTGGTTATGAATTGATTTGGATAGACATTGATTTGTTGGATGTTAGTTGGATGATAGTTGTTTGATGGTTGCATTTGTTGATTGAATGCATTTCTGTGTTGGCATGTGTAGTTGTTATGTTGCTATATATTGTATATTGATATTACTTTCATATAAGCATGTTTCTCATGGTTTGTTGAGTGTTTAGTAGGTGCAGATTGCGCTTGCTTCGCATTTGGAGCTTGCTTTCGTGCTATATTAGCCGTATATGCTCACTAATAATAAATAAGGTACATATCTCGGATTAAATATCGTACTTTTACACTTTTTTCCTTGCGGGATGCCTCATAACTTGATGAGATGTATATTTGTGATATATATACTTTCATTTTTTTTCGGATCGAGCCGCGCAAAGGAGACGCTGGTGAATTTTTCCGAAAATTTAAGGCGTTAGAATTCTTTTGGGAATTTTGGAAATTTTGAAAACTATAACTAAGTATGATTTGGAAACTTAGTAAAGATTTTGTAAGAAGTTTAACTATGAATTTTGGGAAAGTTAAACACTTAAGAGATTTGTAAATCAAACTTGAACGGTTTGTTTTGGAAAGTTAATGGATTTCGAAACTTTTTCTTACTTGGTAATTTCGAGGACGAAATTCTTTTAAGGGGGGAAGTTTGTAACGACCCACAATTTTTTGTTAATTAAAATATGAATATTTAATTGAATTTAAATATTAATAAGTGAAATTTATAAGTCGAATAAATTTTATTTCGAATAATTGGATTTAATCGGATAATTAAATCGATAATTTAATATTTCAAATTACAGAAATAATTGGAAATCGAGTTTAATATGATTGGAAATGATTTGTAAAATTTTATTTTATCATATTCGAGTTATAACAATGTTATGGAGCTTTTAAAATTGAATTTAGAGTTAATTTGCGAAAATTGAATATTTTAATATTTAATCGACTAGTGAAATTATCCATTTTTCAAACAGTCTCGGATTTCGACGAAACTAGTTTCATCGGATCCGTAATGTCATATTATTGTAAGGTTTCAAATTTCGTTTCAATCGGATTTACCGTTAGTCCGGGGCAAGCTAAAACGCACAGAAAATTGATTAACCGGTTTAATTTAAAATCGATCGTTTATTGCCGTATCTCGCACATACGATCGAATTAGCTTCCGAAACTTGTTCCATTGTGTCCGGAATGCGGGATAAACCCTAGAAACACCGGTCGCCACACGTAAATCGAAGTTTGAAAAATCCGAAATGAATAGTGTTTTTCGATAATTTTCTATAAAAAGAAGCCTCACTATCTCAAACTTGCAAAACCCTAGGTCAAGAGTGCGGCCGCCACTTTCATATTCTATGGCCGAAATTTAATCTTTTTTCCTCCTCAAAATCACCAAATCCACTCATCAATTCGAGAAGTTGTCAACTAGAAAAACGTAGAGGGCAATGAGTTCTATACAATCAACGGTCAAGATTGAAAAATTCACAGAGAATCAACGGCAAACTGCTTGGCATGGATTTCGAGATAAAGGAGGGGCCGAGTGTCACAAGGCTCTGGCCGAGCATCAGGTTGGAGGTGGCTCTTCGAATGGTGGTGGAGTGATGGACTCTCGACGTCGTATTGTGGGTGCGTTTGAAACCCTAGATGGGCGGCTAGTGGGTTATCTCGACCTGGGCATAAATGCTTTGGGGAAGAAAATGTGAACGATCAGGACGCTAGGAATTCAAAATGCACGGTTTAGATGATGAAGGTTGTAAAATATAAGGGAAATTGAAATTAATTTATATTTATAATTCGTATAATCTTTAAATTATTGTAACTTGTTCATACGAGGTCCGTTTTGGACGAGACGAATTGCGCCAGGTTCGTTTTGTCGAGCACTACGCAATGGAACTGGATTGGAGTCGTTTAGAGCTAGTGAAAATTTCGGGTTCATTCGAAATAAATGCTGAAATTGAATTGAAATCAAGGTGAGAACTTCTCACTCAATCGAATTAGTTTCGATTCAAATTTTAAATAGTTATATTTAAAAAATTGCTTGATTGTATGATTGAATGATGATTGTTATTGACTGTTAAAATAGACATTATACGCCGTTATTAAGCAGAGGTTATTTATTAAAAACATATACCGCGATAATCCCAACTTATATGGAATTAGTATTATATATGTACGTGGAGTTGATTTTCCCGCATTATATAGCGGATGAGACCCTATTGCGCCGCATAATAGCGGATAGTATTTTATAAATCCCATATACCGCGATATTTCGTCTTGAAGCGAAATTGGTATTGTGCTAACATCTTTGGATGCAGGGAAACAGGTTGGAGGGATCCAACTGGATTCCTCAAATAACTGAATTGGTTTCAATGTTGTGTGTCGATCTATTTATTGATCTATTTATAATCTGCGTAATTATCTTTGTGATTGAGATGGTTAAAGGCTAAATTTTAGCCGGATATATTTTGGTATCGTTAGATGCCGAAAATAAGTGATTTTGTTACATTTAAACGGAATATGGATAGAATTTGTTAATAAAGTGATTTTATAAGTTGAAGTGGCCATAAAATATAAGTGGAATTTATATTTATAAATCCAAAAACGCCTTATTTTGATAAGTTAATTATTATAGCTTATTAAAGGAAATATATCCACGATTTTGGACAGTGGATAATCATTTAAATAAAATATGTAGAAATGTTGAATTTGGATAAGGAATATATTCACGATTTTGGACAGTGAATAATATATTAAAGAAATGTTTTGGGAAAGTGATTTTAAACAGAATTAAAACGATTTAAAGATATTTTAAAATGTATAAAGTATCGAAACCATAGATTTCAACATTTATTGTTGAAATAGATGTTTCGAGAAATAGAAGGAAATGGTGGACTATAACACTGTTGTTATAGTAAATGATTTCCGAAAGGAAATGTTTTATATTGTATTTGGATTTATATATCTATTTTAAGTTCGAATCCCTATACTAGTGATTTTGGGTTGTCGTAACGTTGTTTTACATAACATTCGTTTTGACCCAAATAAATGTGTTTAAGAGAATGTTTTCCTTATAAAATAAAATATATACTTAATTTAGATTTAAGTATATTGAATATTTTCTAAATGTTGAAAATAAATAGATTGGTGAATTACTTATTATTAAATAAGTATGGAAATGTTTTTCCAATATGAAGTGAATGTTTGAGATTTTATCTTTTAAAGATAAATTGAAAATGAATATTAGAAATTGATTTAAAAATCGTATATTCATAGATATTTTGGAACTGTAAATTCACTATGGAATTTATAAAAGAAAGGGAAATTAGTTAAAAATAAACGTTGATTTATTTTAAAGTGTGGAAATTATTTTACGGATTTGGAACGTAAATTTAATAAATCGGTAAGGATTTATTTAATTGGTTTAAATGAACAATTTTGAAATGAAAGTTGTAAGGGTGTAGATTTATTTGAAATTGGTTTTCAAATGGTTGAAGTGTGGAAGATATATGTCTTATAAAGATATTTTTGAAAATAAATAATTTGGAAAATTATTTGAAATCGGGTGATGTTGTGAATATTGATTGATAGTTAAATGACCGACTATCAATATTGACCCTAGAATGGCTATTTGTTGTGAATTGGTTGAAATTGAATGCTACACTTATTTTAAATTATTGCGCTCGTTATTCGGATTACCCATTCCGAATAGTGATACGACGTAATGGATAGCATTGAAGACCGGTGGTGAAGACCGGGTATTTGTGAAAACGATAGGATGACCTATCGATTGTCTCTACACCGTTAGCTACGGTATGGAGATTTCCTTTGTGATGGGAAGTTTTATCGGGATTGTGAATACCCGGATTGCAAGGGCTTCTTTGGAAGTGCCTTCGGTTTTGTTCGAACGCGGAACAGACTTGTATGGTTACATGTCTGACATTACATTTTGAGATATAAAGCAGATTTCTTTCAAATACATTTCTGTTGGTGGCGGAGAATTTATTCTCTTAGCTTAACACCCTTCTCTGAGATGTACGCGCTCAGAGGTTATGTAGTTGAAGGTTATCAGCGATATATTCCCAATTTGGTAATGTGGCACGTTGAGTGTTGTTGTGTGATGATTATTTATTGATCATTTGTTGATCAAAGCGTGGCTTTGTGCCTAGCTTTGTGAACGAGACTTCATCAGACCTCACTCCCCGGAAATGGTCAAAACAGGAATATGCGGCAAGGTTATGAGGGTCGCGCCCTTTAGGGTATGTCATTTCCTTCTGGAAAGGGTGGTATCATGGTATGGAGCCCAGATACTTACTCATGTTGACACACTATATTTATTACTGTGTGATGTTGGTTATCGAGCGCTCGGATAAAGGTCCAAAGGGACCGGGGGATGGCATATTCGTGTAGTAGTTACCTAGTGACAAAGGTAACCCGACCTTATGTTGGCAGAGAGCTGTTTTAGTTCTCGGGAAGTCCCGCCAGAGGCGATCCCATGTGGCAGTAGGAAGTTCCTTAGCCCGACCATTTGTTGGAAATCCAAAGAAACAATACGATCCTTGTACGGTTTTAGTTGTATAACCTACCATGGAATGTGGCGATAACTGCTATTGAACATGGTAGCTATAGTAGGCATAAGTTCGGAATGCCTATGCTGGTTAAGATTTATATCTTTACTTTCGAAATGTTTTCCTAAACTATGCACTAGTAATAATATCAAATGTTTATTTTTAATGCGTATCAAGCATCTTTGACTATCATAAGGAGAAATCTCCTCTGATTCTACGTTTGCATTGTGTGTGTGTGCGGGAGGCCTTATGGTAGTCTCATTTTCCAAAAGCATTGCGAATTGACTTTAAAATTATCCTTGTTGTTGTTGTTTTAAAAGATAATAACTGTTTTAAGTTCTCACACCAGTCCCATGACTGACCTGGAGTTTATTGTTCTCTTCCTAAACTCTGGATGCCCATCAATTTCCACATGGGCAGTCTAGAGTCAGGTTATCAGGTCATTCTGGATTCAGAAGTGCTTTGGAGCCCAAGTGGCGAGCTGGATGGCGAGACATATTACTTGTATATGATATTATCTTTCCATTGTAAATTCATTTGTAAGGACATGTTGTATAATTGTCCATTGCCCAGTTGTGTGTATATTGTTGTTGTATACTCTGATGTAATGAAATGTATTAACTGAGATAGTTCTTTGTTTTAAATAGTATTCATTTATCTATTATATGTTGTTCCGCTGCGACTGTGAGATTCTGATATTGTTCTGTTCTATTTCCTTATTTCTTCTATCTTTTTCTTCTACCTCTTCTTCTTTAACCCTAACAATTCGGTTTTCCGGCATTCGATTATGCGGCATTCGATACAGTGGTCGTAAGAATGCCGACCTTCGGATCCCGATAAAATTGTAATATTACATGGATGATATTGGGGTTTTGAACTTTGCCAAATTCCATAGGTTCAAAGTGATATAGTTTTAGCAAAGAGAATTAGTGTAAATAAAAGTCACAAACAGGTACTACTTAACAAAGTAAAGTAAATTCTACCGAAACCAAGTAAGCGATAAATTTAAAAAAAATGTCACACCACTTCCTAAATGACACGTAAACGTTAATATTAGAATAGTTTGATATTAATCACCGACCAAATTTACACCTAACGAGTCACAACTGAAAATGATGAAGTCTCCTTTGACCAAATGATTTAATTAATTTATTATTATAATAAATTGATTAAATCAAATATTATTTATTAAATATTATTTATAAAATTTGATTATGATTTTATGAATAAATTTTATTAAATATATTTATAATAGTTATAAATATAACAATCGATATACGATATCGATAAGCATTAAATTGGATTTGGTTGTATAATAATTTAACTTGGGTTTAAATAGGTATAAGGCCTAACTTGTGCAGATAATTTTGATAGTAACAAGGGCAAGGGGTAGCCCAAATGATGGTGAGATTGACTTGATTTTGGATGGCTGAGATTAAAGGAGGATGAATAAGAGATGAGATCCGTGCTTCTCTCCTTTCCATCCACTATATAAGTATCTCTACCCTCTTACGATTGAAAACTTTTGGAGCCCCTACCTACGTATTTGCTGGCCGAAAATTCCACTCCAATCTCTATCCTTATGGAGTTAAAATCAAATCGAATTAGCCATTATTCAATAGCTACTGGTCAACGGTTCAAGGAATATCACTCTTTTTGTAATGACCCCATTTTTCAACGCTCGAAAGTCGACATCAATACGTCCACTGTACCAAATGCCGCACAGTCGAATGCCAAAAACTGAACCATTAAGGTTAAAGAAGAAGAAGATAGAAGAAGAAACAAAAACAACAATAGAATCTCACATTTCGCGGTGGTACAAATATAATAGGTAAATGAATAATCTCTAGAACAAAAGCACTATATCAGTTCATAAATCACATTATCAGAGTTACAACAACACAATACTACAATAGCAGTTAGTATAACTTGACTCACGTTGAAAATTTACTTTGCACCAACCATACGCAATGGACACTACATAGTATAAGTGATACTCTTCGCCATCCATCTTGCTCTTGATCTCCACGGCATCTCTTTTCTGACTTCGTTCTAGAATAACCGATAATCTGACTCTAGGCTACCCGTGTGGAAAATTGTAGGCACCCAGAGTTTAGAAAAGGAAAAATAAACTCCAGGTTAGTTATGGGACTGGTGTGAGATCTTAAAAACAGTTATTTTCACAAAGAAAATAAAAAGAAGTCCGCTATTCTTTTGGAAAATGAAACTACCATAAGGCCTCCCCCCACACACAATGCAAACGCAGAACTGGAGGAGATTTCTCCTTATGATAGTCAAACATGCTTGATACGCAAAATCTTTTTAATATTATCATTAATGCATAGTGGGAAAAACATTTTGAAAGTATAATATTAATCTTAGCCAGCATAAGTATCATTGTATTATGCCTGCTATAGCTACATCATGAGGACGCAGGTTATACAATTTCAACCGTAAGGGGCTCGTATTGTTTTGTTTGGATTTTCAACAAATGGTCAGGCTAAGGAACTCCTATGCCACATGAGTATGCCTCTGGAGGGATTCCCCGAGAACTTAACCAGCCCTTTGCCAACACAAGGTCGGGTTACCTATGTAACTAGGTAACTACTACACGAGTATGCCATCCCTCGGTCGTTAGCGACATTTATCCGAGGATCCTCAACCACAAAGCAACAACCACAAAGTAATAAATTTGCAGCAACCACATAAGTTAAGTTTCTGGGCTCCATACCATGAAACCACCCTTTTCCAGAAGGAAATGACATGCCCTCAAGGGGCGCTACGCCCGAATTACCTTGCCGCATCCTTCCTTTTTCGACCATTTTCGGGTTGTGAGGTCTGACGAGGTCACGTCCACAAAGCTACGCTTTTCACAAAGCCATGCTTCGATCAATAAATGATCAGCAGCACTTCGTATGCCACATTACCAAATTATGAATGTGTCACTAGTAACCATTAACTACATAAGCTCTTAGCTCATACGTTTCAGAGAAGGGTGTTAAGCTAAGAGGATTTACTCTCCGCCACCAAAGAAATGTATTTCATAGAAACCAGCTTTACATCTCAAAGTGTAACGTCAGACACACATCCATACAAGTCTGTTCCGGGATCGAAAGGAACTGAAGGCACTTCAAAGAAGCCCTTGCAATCCGGATATTCAATAATCACATCCGGAATCCTCATCACTAAGGGTGATAAAATCTCTATACCAGAGCAACCCAGTGCAGAGACATTCAACAGGTAATCCTTGCGCTTTCGAAAATACCCGGCCTTCAACACCATCTTCAAATGCAATCCCATTTCATCGTATCATTATTCGGAATAGGTTTTATGACACAAATTCCTCTCTCGGCTAATCCGAATAATGAGCGCTTATTTTCAAAAACAAGTGTTCATTCAGATTTCAAACAAATCACAACAAATTTCCACAACAAAAGATCCATCACTATCACAAAGATTCGATGTGGTTTTCGAATATCCATTTGGAATCCGACCCCAGTCGCATCGAAATTCAAACATCATTTAAAGGCCAATATTGATAGTCGGTTATTTAACTATCAATCAACATTCACAACAATCACCATATCTTTAAATAGTTTTCCCCAATTATTTACTTCCAAAATATCTTCCAAGATATATTTTCACATTTCAACCTTTTAAAACAAATTTCAAATCAATTTCCACATTTCAATCCTCTGAAAACAAATTTCAAATCATTTTCCTTATGCGGAATATGTTTCCAAATATTTATTCATTTCCACTGAAAATCTGCCTAGTTCGAATACTTTAAAATAATTGAAATTACTTATCCAAACATATACACTTGGAAATATTTAAAATAACAACTATTTCTAAACACTTATTTGAAAACTAGTTATGAAAACATTATACTAATACCTAATATAAAACTTCAAATCCAAACTAATTTTATAGTAAAATTAGTAGATAGGGTATAACTATTTAAATAACCATTTTCTAAAAAAATATCAATTAAATTTTTAAATAATCACTTCTATAAATAATTAAACAAATCTTTAGAGTAAAGATTTTCGAAACAACTAAAGAAAATAATTTCTCCAAAACATCCTTTTAGAAATTAACTTTTGAATTTTTAATTTATATTTGAAAGCTACTTTTAAAACATACTCGGCTTTCCAGGGAAAATACATTTTCCATTTCAAAATGGTCCATTTAAATCAATTAATAAATCCTTTTTGATTTATTTTAAATTTGCATTCCAAATCCATAAATTTCTTTCCATACTTTTAAAAATAAACCCATATTTATTTTTAAAACTAATTTCCCTTTCCTTTATAAATTCCCATTATGAATTTAAATTTTCAAATATCCATCGATATATAATTTTTATGTCGATTTTCAAATATTCACTTTTAACAAAAAATCAAATTCCCAATTGATTTCCAAACATTTATTTCAAACACCAAATCGATTTCCAAATCAACTTCCAAAAGATTTATTTTAAACACCAAATCAATTTCAAATCGATTTCCCAATTTATTTTCAAAACACCAAATCAAATTTCAAATCGATTTTCAAAAGATTTATTTTCAACACCAAATAAATTTTCAAATTGATTTCTAAAAGATTTATTTTCAAACACCAAATAAATTTTCAAATCAATTTCCCAATTTATTTACTTTTAAAATAAATTTCTTTATTTCTTTCAAACTATTTAAAATCTGAATTTTAAATAAATTCATCAACAATTAAGCAATATTACTCAAAACCCATTTGTTAAAATCTTTTCCTATATTTTGGAATTTATTCAATAGGATTTCACTATAGATTTTCTACTTAAATTTTAAAAATCCAATTTTATTTATTTCTGGTATCCTACGATACCGTAAATATATTTTGGCTAAACTATAGCCTTCAATGATTTCAATCACAAATATAATCATGCACAGATTATAAATAAATCAACACACAATATTGAAACAAATTCAATTATTTGAAGAATCTAGTTGGATCCCTCCAACCTGTTTCCCTACGTCCACAGATGTTAGCACAACAATTAGATACCAATTCCACCTCGAGATGGAATATCGCGGTATATGGGATTATATAAAATCATCCGCTATTATGCGGCGTATAGGGTCTCATCCGCTATATAATGTGGGAAATAAATCGCTCCAAATATATATATAATACCAATTCCACTTCGAGGTGGAATATCGTGGTATATGGGTTTATATAATATCCTCCTCTATTATGTGATGCATAAGGTCTAATCCAATACAACTGATAATAATTTATCATACCAGCACATAATCAATAATTTTAAATTTTACTATTTAAAATTAAACTGGAAATTCCAATTGAGTGAGAAGATCTCACCTTTGCTCCTTTATTTTGCAATCCATTTCAAATCCCGATTTAATCTTCACGGTATCAGACCTTATATAAACAATTCACGATTTATTACTATTTGAATAAATCAACAATTTATCGCCATTTACTCATTTAATTTTAACTTAAAACTTGATTTAAACTAATTTTTCCCTTTGAAAACTTCTGTAACCAAAATAATTAGATGAACCAGTTAAACAAATTAATCACCTTAATACATGGTTTAAAATAAATGTGTAAATTAAAAATGTATATATGTACATTTATTTTTTTTCTTGAATCTACATATCTAAAATAACCAATATACATTTTAAAAATACTTAAACATATTTTATAAAAAAAATTAGATTTATATACTATCTATTTCAACATTATAAAATTCCCTTTTCCTAAACTTTAACTATAAAAAAATAATTTCTGTTTTCCCATTCATATTGATATATATATATATGTATGTATGTATATTTTTACTTGAAAACTTTGTTTACTGCTTCACAGCAATCTAATTTACTGTAAACATATATATTTTCTGTATATCTACACATCTTAAATTTAAAAATGCATAATATAAAAATATTTTCTTTACTGTAAATATATCTCTTTTGTAAAGATCTGATTTTCAAAATCTTATATTTCTAATCTGCGTATATATTAATTGAATCAAATAATAAAAAAACAGATAAACCTCACCTCGTCGTCGAGCGACATCGCTGCACTACCCAACCCACGTCGTCGGTCCATCTTTAAGACTCCAGTCGCCTTCCACTAGATCCACGCCTCGTCAAAGGCCACGCGTCCCAGACTCAATCACAAACTTGCCTTAAATCGAAGTCGCCTCACATCCCTCAAGCTATCTCGCCTTTGGCCGTGCCGCACTCGCGACCCACGTCGCTGACTCGACTATCGTCTACACTAGCGCTGCCTTGGCTCGAGTTTATTGCGCCTCCAGACCACTGCGCTAGTGCGTGACTCCGGCCGCCTTTGAAGTCGCTAGCTTCACCGACGATTCTAATGGCACGATGCTTCCCAGGCGATTGCGAAGTTCGATACCCGTGCGAGGAAAGAAAAAAAATCTCCATCTCGATTTCCCATTAGCTCGGCCGCCACAAGCTTCGAAAAAATTGAATTCGCTTTTTTTTGAATTTGATTTCGCGCATTTTTTTGTTTTTGCTTTGGAAAGCTTCGGCCATTGCTGATTGTTTTTGAGCTAACGCGTTTTCTTTGATCTGGGCTGTTTTCTATGTATTAGAATGAAGACGATAAGTTTTTTTTTAGATTTTTTGATTTTTATATAAAACGAACGCGTGCGATTTTAAAGAACTCGTGTGAAAAAATTAAGAGAAAGATAAACACGTGTTTAACATTTCTCAACTTGTCAATGTTTGCAGCAGTAATGAGATTTTATATTTTTATTTTAAATTCAAATTTAAATCGTTCCGATAAATGCGACTCAAAATCTTGATCTCCAATCGAGGCGTACCGCTAGACGTTTATAATGTTATACGTCCATTCCAAATGCAATGGAAATGGTTCCGAGTCCAAATTCGATCTTATGGAGAAGATAGCTTTTTGAACCCAGCCATTAAATTATATTTCGATATAATTTTCAGCGGTTTTCTTATCGTACGATCACATGACAACTCCGAATGCTACGAAAATTGAAATCCGATAATAATACAATATTAGGGATTCAATGGAACTCGTTTCGTCGAATTTCGAGACTGTGCCTCGGAAGACTATTTTTGAATATCAATTTAAATGATAAAAATTCCAAAACTGAACAAAACGTTTTCAAATCCAATTCTGAAGCTTCCATTACCTCCAGTATTATCAATATAAATTTTCTAAGCCATCAAATTATTTTTAACAAGCTTAAAATTAAAGATTCAAATTTTTACCGAACCTTTAATAATTAAATTCAAAATTTTAAATTGCCAATTTCATCCTGATATTTCAAATCCAAGTTAAATCAACTTCCAAATATTAAAATTCAATTTCAAATGTCAAAATTTCTTGGTCATCACATTCTTCCCCCATTAATAGAATTTCGTCCCGAAATTACTAGTCAAGAAGAATGATCATCAACCCGTTTATAATTTTCCCAAAACCAAAACAGTTTTATCAATTTGCGAAAACAAATCTTTTTATTATAGACCCATTATCGTTTCAACTAACTTTCCAACCATAACCATTACTTCCAAACAATATTTTTCTCTTAACAATTCAAATTTAAATTTAAAAAGAAGTTTTAAATTTTCTAACTCCTAAATTTTCGAAAAATTTCGTCAATGTCTTCTTTGCACGGCTAACTTAGTGTGACTATAAAATGCCACAACGGGCCCCCAGATTTCAAAAGAAAACAAAACGCCAAGCGTCTAGCAAGAAAGTCATCAAATTTCATATAGAAATTTAAAAACATACCTTTTCGAGCAATTTAAATTATCTTCGAAATTAAAATCCAATTCCCTTTGCATTTAAATCACCTGTATATCCTGCTAGCCATAATATCCAATCATAGCTTTCAAAATCATTTTATACTTTTCTCTACAAAATTTCAATATTTATTTCACTCAAATCCGTATGATGTACTTATATCATTCGTACGCAAAACCGAATTCGCTCGCTCACTCGATCATACAATTTCACTTTCGAACTAGTATCGTCCACCCGGCTTTCTAGTGCGGACTCAGATATGGTTTCTTGATCAGAAACCGTCATTCTCCTTGCATAGCCATAAACTATGATAGAGAATTTTCAGAATCAACCAAAAATACATATTCAGGTCCGTCGTCGAAAATCGAGCGAAAAATCCCAATCCAGATCGATATAACTATCTCGAAATTCTGTGCTTGAATTCTGGATCAAATCGCTATGCAAATAAAATAATATACGTACATCCTACATATTTATTCCAATTGGTTATTAGCTTTATGAATTTTCTTTTATTCACATTTGATTATCTTCATTTCCTTATTCACAATTACCATTTCACAATTTCCAGTTAAATCTTCACTCAATTATTAACTTTGTATATATCCAATATCAAATTTACATAAAGATTACACCATTCTTTTTCTTTAGATCGATACGAGTATATTACATACTTCCTATATTTATTTTCAATTTGCCATTTCGGTGAATATCTACTTATATTTAAACTGGATTTCGAATTCCATATGAATTCAACTTACCTTTCATTCATAATTATTGAATTCAATTCATTTCCAACCAAATCTAATTCATCATTCCTTTAATTAGTTTCACTTACTAATTTTATTTTAATATTTCGCTTTGTTTATCACACATTGAATTCAAATCCAATTCCAGTTCTATTTGTTTACAAATTCGAAATGAATTTCAACATTCAATTTTATTTTCATTTACTTGCGATTGTAAATTCATTTATTCATTCACAATTTTATTTTCTACCTTAATAAATTTTATTCCATAACTATTTTTATCATATTCCAGAGTCTTTCCAACATTTCAAAAATCATTTTTGAAAGCAATTCAAATTATCCATTGAATTCAAAAATCCAAACCAGTTTTGCAAATAACTTTCATTTAAAACAATTTGGCAGCAATTCCTCTTTTGGAAATGCGAAAATAAACATCGATGATGCTATAGTCATCACCGAAGTTATTTTCCAGCGACCGAAAAGAGTTTAGTGCTTTCATCCCTTCAAAATATTTTTCCAAAATCTTTGAGAATCATTTTCAAATCAAAGGAATTTAATCTTTTCCAAATTTCAAATTTTCAAATCTTTTCAAATTCCTTCAAATACTTCTTTGGAATTCTATTTCAAATTATAAATCACATTTATAATTTTATATTTACAAATCCCATTTGTATATGGATTTTATTTCTCAGCTTTTGATTATGATTTCCATTTCTTATTCAATTTTCAATGATAATAATTTAATATTATCACTTCCTAACAAACAATCAACCATATACTATAATAATTTATGGAAAATAATTAATTTTCTATACAAAAATATGAAAGTGAGCTATGGATCGTGTAATATGGATATATGACAATACATAGTATAATGATGATAGTAATGCTGTAAATAGTGCGAAATATAAAAGCAGTATAGTAAAATGACACCAGAGACTTTTATACTGGTTCGGAGCACCGTCCTACATCCAGTCCCAGACTCCTTTGGAATTTCACTAAAACAACAACCCTCAGCTAACCCGAAGGAATAGGTCTATACAACCCCAGAGCAGCCGAACAGGGACGTGAGTAGCGGAATAGGATTTCGCCTCAGCAACCGAAGAGGACTTCACACGCCTGAGCAGAGAACAAGACTTCAACAAATACAAAAGATTATTTGACTTTTTGTGTGTTCTGATAACACGGTTTTGTCAGTTGTATAGTGCACCATTCCTATAATCTTCTCTTCAAGTATGATGTGTATATTTGAAGTTTATGAAGATTAGAAAGGAATAGGATTTCTTAGAATATATAAATCTAATTTAAGCAATAAGTACGCAAGAATAAGAGAGTTAGATAAGAGAGAAAAGAGGATTCTATAATTTGAAATCAATTTAATATGTATTTATAGATGTTAAAAAGAAGCGACCATTGGCGAAGAGTTCCAGTTGAAGTGTTGTGTCCAAATCTCTTTGTAGATGTTCGTAACTCTTCATGGATGGTCGTGTCTTTTCAGAAAAATATTGCTGTTGTAGAAATTTAGTCGAATGAACCTCTAGGTCAGTCGACTGAATATTCAAATGAATTTTAAATAAATATTTGAATATTTGTGCACCTCTACATGTTGCACAAAAATTGTCAAGTCAGTCGACCGACCTAGTAATTTCTGTGCAATTCGCACAGTTTTACACAGGTTTACTAGGCTGTTTATAGATATTCAGTCGACTGAATGAATTGTTCAGTCGACTGAATTCTGTTGATAATCAAAAATCACCATAGCTCATTTGGTTAGAGCACTTGCCTTCAAAACTAGTGATCGGGTTCGAGCCCCGCTCTATGCATGTTTTGAAAATTTGATTTTGATTAAAATATGCATGCAAGTTTATTTGAATGTGAATGATGATTCTTGTGGAAGGATTTTAACAAAGCACTAAACTAGACTCTATATACATATTTGATGACTCTTGTTAAAAAAATTATAACTATATGAACCATACTTTGAATTATTGAGTCTGTATATTGTTCTAGTCGTAGATTCGTGAATTGTTGTTTCATTCTAGCAATCAAAACCTGTGATTCAACAAAATAGTTTGCGAAAATTTATTTCATTTACCCAATTTTAAAACAATATCGTGTCGAATTGTTCTGTCAAGTATTTAGAGATCCTTATCGATAGAGTTGTACAGACTATACCGACTAGAAACCATATACCACTCAACCAACCAATCATCACAATATAAAACAATTTTTATATTCATTAACAAATACGTGCTCATATCAATTATTACACTCAAACTCATTCTAGAGTACTACCGACTATCTCTGATCAGTAATTCCCACCAGAGCCATGGTTGTCGCTTAACCAATGCTCTGATACTAAATTTGTAAGACTCGATTTTTCGATACCCTAAATTCGACATCAATACGTCCACTGTATCGAATGTCGTACAGTCGAATGTCGGAAAACCGAACCGTTAGGGTTAAAGAAGAAGAAGATAGAAGAGGAAACAGAAACAACAAAAGAATCTCACATTTTGCAGTGGAACAAATATAATAGATAAACGAATAATCTTTAAAAAAAAGCACTATATCGGTTCATAAATCACATTATCGGAGTTACAACAACATAATACTACACTGGCAGTTGGTATAACTTGACTCATATGGAAAATTTACTTTGCACCAACCATACGCAACGGACACTACATAGTATAACTGATACACTTTGCCATCCAGCTTGCTCCTGATCTCCACAACATCTCTTTTCTGACGTCGTTCCAGAATAACTGATAACCTGACTCTAGGCTGCCTATGTGGAAAATTATGGACACCAGAGTTTAGAAAAGGAACAATAAACTCCAGGTCAGTCATGAGACTAGTGTGAGAACTTAAAAACAGTTGTTTTCACAAAGAAAATAAAACGAAACCCGCTATGCTTTTGGAAAATGAAACTACCATAAGGCCTCCCCACACACACAATGCAAACGCAGAATTGGAGAAGATTTCTCCTTATGATAGTCAAATATGCTTGATATGCAAAATCTTTTTAATATATCATTAGTGCATTGTGGGGAAAACATTTCGAAAGTATAATATTAATCTTAGCCAGCATAGGTACCATTATATTATGTCTGCTATAGCTACCACCTGAGGAGGAAGGTTATACAATTGCGATCATAAGGGGCTCGTATTGTTTTGTTTGGATTTCCAACAAATGGTCAGGCTAAGAAACTTCCTATGCCATATGGGTACGCCTTTAGAGGGATTCCCCGAGAACTTAACCAGCTCTCTGCCAACACAAGGCCATGTTACCTTTGTAACTAGGTAACTACTACACGAGTATGCCATCCCCCGGTCGTTAGCGACCTTTATCCGAGGATCCTCAACCACAAAGCAACAACCACAAAGTAATAAATTTGCAGCAATCACATAAGTTAAGTATCTAGGCTCCATACCATAATACCATCCTTTTCCAGAAGGAAATGACATACCTTCAAGGGGCTCTACGCCCAAATAACCTTACTGCATCCTTCCTGTTTCGACCATTTTCGAGTTGTGAGGTCCGACGAGGTCGCGTCCACAAAGCTACGCTTTTCACAAAGCCATGCTTCGATCAAAAAATAATCAGCAGCACTTCGAATGCCACATTACCAGATTGGGAATGTATCGCTAGTAACCATCAACTACACAACCTTTGAGCTCCTACATCACGGAGAAGGGTGTTAAGCTAAGAGAATAAATTCTCCACCACCAATAGAAATGTATTTGATAGAAACCAGCTTTACATCTCAAAGTGTAACGTCAGACACACATCCATACAAGTCCGTTCCGGGATCGAACAGAACCGAAGGCACTTCAAAGAAGCCCTTGCAATTCGGATATTCACTAATCATGTCCAGAATCCCCATCATAAAGGGTGATAAAATATCTATACCGGAGCAACCCAGTGCAGAGACATTCGACAGGTAATCCTTTCTCTTTTGAAAATACTCGGTCTTCAACACCATCTTCAAATGCAATCCCATTTCGTCGTATCATTATTTAGAATGGGTTTTATGACACAAAATCCTCTCCCGGCTAATTCGAATAATGAGAGCTTATTTTTAAAAATAAATGTTCATTTAGATTTCAAACAAATCACAACAAATTTCCACTTTGATCTTTTAATCAAAAGATCCATCACTATCACAAAGATTCGATGTGGTTTTCAAATATCCATTTGGACCCACAGTCGCATCGAAATTCAAACACCATTTAAAGGCCAATATTGATAGTCGGTTATTTATGTATCAATCAATATTCACAACAGTCACCAAATCTTTAAATAATTTTCCCCAATTATTTACTTCCAAAATATCTTCGCAAGATATATTTTCACATTTCAACCTTTTGAAAAAATAAATTCAAATCAATTTCCATATTTCAATCCTTTGAGAAAAAATTCAAATCATTTTCCTTACGCGGAATATATTTCCAAATATTTATTCATTTCCACTGAAAATCTGCCGAGTTCAAATACTTTAAAATAATTTAAATTACTTATCCAAAAATATATAATTGGAAATATTTAAAATAAAAACTATCTCTAAAAACTTATTTGAATATTATTTATGAAAACATTATACCAATATCTAATATAAAACATCAAATCCAATCTAATTTTAAAATAAAATTAGTAGATAGGGTATAACTATTTAAATAACCATTTTCTAAAACAAATATCAATTAAATCTTTAAATAATCACTTCTATAATTAATTAAACAAATCTTTACTCTAAAGATTTTCAAAAAAACTTCAAAAAATAATTTCTCTAAAACATCCTTTTAAAAATCAACTTCAGAATTTTTAATTTATATTTGAAAGCTACTTTTAAAACATACTCGGCTTTCCAGGGAAAATACATTTTCCATTTCAAAATGGTCCATTTAAATCAATTAATAAATCCTTTTCGATTTATTTTAAATTTGCATTCCAAATCCGTAAATTTCTTTTTATACTTCTAAAAATAAACCTATATTTACTTTTAAAACAAATTTCCCTTTCCTTTATAAATTCCCATTGTGAATTTAAATTTTTAAATACCCTCTGATATATGATTTTTAAATGGATTTCCAATATTCATTTTTAACACCAAATCAAATTCCCAAATGATTTCCAAACATTTATTTCAAACACCAAATTGATTTCCAAATCAACTTCCCAAAGATTTTTTTAACACCAAATCAAGTTCAAATCGATTTCCCAATTTATTTTCAAAATACCAAATCAAATTTCAAAACAATTTTCAAAAGATTTATTTTCAACACCAAATAAATTTTCAAATCGATTTCTAAAATAATTATTTTTAAACACCAAATAAATTTTCAAATCGATTTCCAAATTTGTTTTCTTTTAAAATAAATTTCTTTATTTCTTCCAAACTAGTTAAAATCTGAATTTTAAATAAATTCTTCAACTATTAAGCAATATTACTCAAAACCCATTTATTAAAATCTTTTCTCGTATTTTTGAATTTATTAAATAGGATTCCACTATAGATTTTCTACTTAAATTTTAAAAATCCAATTTTATTTATTTCTGGTATCCTACAATACCAAAAATATATTTCGGCTAAACTATAGCCTTCAACGATTTCAATCACAAATATAATCATACATAGATTATAAATAAATCAACACAGAATATTGAAACAAATTCAGTTATTTAAGGAATTCAGTTGGATCCCTTCAACCTGCATCCATAGATGTTAGCACAACAATTAGATATCAATTCCACTTCAAGGTAGAATATCGCGGTATATGGGATTATATAAAATCATCCGCTATTATGCGGCGCATAGGGTCTCATCCGCTATAAAATGTAGGAAATCAATCACTCCAAATATATATAATACCAATTCCACTTCGAGGTGGAATATCGCGGTATATGGGTTTATGTAATATCCTCCGCTATTGTGCGGCGCATAGGGTCTAATCCAATGCAATTGGTAATAATTTATCATCCAAGCACACAATGAACGATTTTAAATTTTATTATTTAAAAAAAATTGGAAATTCCAATTGAATGAGAAGATCTCACCTTTGCTCCTTTATTTTGCAATCCATTTCCAAACCTGATTTGATCTTCATAGTATTAGACCTTGTATAAACAATTCATGATTTATTACTATTTGAATAAATCAACAATTTATCCCCATTTACTCATTTAATTTTAACTTAAAATTTGAGTTAAACTAATTTTCCATTTGAAAACTTCTGTAACTAAAATAATTAGATGAACCAGTTAAACAAATTAATCACCTTAATACATTGTTTAAAATAAATTTGTAAATTGAAAATGTATATATGTACATTTATTTTTTTCTTGAATCTACATGTCTAAAATAAACATTATACAATTTAAAATAGTTAGACAGATTTCATAAAAAAAATCAGATTTATAAACTATCCATTTCAACATTATAAAATTCCCTTTTCCTAAACTTTAACTATAAAAAAAAATTCCCATTCATATGTGCATATGTTATTTTTATGTATATTTTTATTTGAAAACTTTGTTTACTGCTTCACAGCAATCTACTTTACTGTAAACATATATACTTTCTGTATATCTAAACATCTTAAAGTTTAAAACAGCGTAATATAAAAATATTTTCTTTATTATAAATATATCTCTTTTGTAAAGATCTGATTTTCAAAATATTATCTTTCTAATTTGCATGTATATTAATTGAATTAAATAATATAAAAAACAGATAAACCATACCTCGTCGTTGAGCGACATCGCTGCACTACCCAACCCACGTCGTCGGTCCATCTACCAGACTCCGGTCGCCTTCCACGAGATCCACGCCTCGTCAAAGGCCACGCATCCCAGCCTTAATCACAAACTGGCCTTAAATCGAAGTCGCCTCGCGTCCCCCAAGCCGTCGTCACCATTGGCCGTGCCGCACTCGCGATCCACGTCGTTGACTCGACTACCGTCTGCACTAGCACTGCCTTGGCTCGAGTTTCTCATACCCCCAGACCACTGCATGAGTGCATGACTCCGGCCTCCTTAGAAGTCGCTAGCTTCACCAGCGATTCCAATGGCACGATGCTTCCCAAGCGATTGCGAAGTTCGATACCCGTGCAAAGAAAAAAAAATCTCGATCTCGATTTCCCCTTAGCTAGGCCGCCACAAGCTTCGAACTAATTAAATTCGATTCTTGTGAATTTGATTTTGCACTTTTTTGGCTTTAGAAAAGCTTAGGCCATTGTTGATTTTTTTGAGCTAACCTGTTTTCTTTGATCTCGACTATTTGATTTGTATTAGAATAAAGATGATAAGTTTTTTTTAATTTTTTTATATCAAACGAACGTGAAACGACCCGTAATTTTTAAAGATCTAAAATTGTAATTTAATAAGATTTTTGCAAATAAATTTAGAAAGAGATAGTATTTTATAATTTATAATGAAGTAAATGTTAAGAGTGAATGTAGCAAGGGTAGTTAAAATTAATTATTGACAATTGAAGTTAAATCCCAGTAGTGTAGTAGTGGAAACTTTCGCATTTGGTTAAACTGGAAAATAAGTAAACAAAAGTTAGTGTTGAATTTAACCAATGAATCTTGGTATTAAATATTGAATAATTAAATAATAACTAGGATGAAAAGTAACAACGAAGTTAATTAAAGCTAAGTATTAACAATCGAAATGAAATCACGATTAATTGAAGTAATGGGAATTGTTATACTAGGCTAAGAAATTGAATATAAGAAAACAAATGGGAATATTGTATTAACTAATGCAATGATATAATTAGTGATAATTTAATGAATTCAATGTTATAGTAACCGATGAAGTAAAACGTAATAAATGGAAAATTTATACAATCAATGTAGATAAGTAATTATAATGTTTGTTGTAGATAATGAACGTTACTTTAATGGTAATTAATAAAATAACGGAAGTGTGAATGTAAATTACATAGAATCGTAAATTTAGTGATAAGGTAATAAATTGGTAAAAAGAATGGAATTAAGGTAATTTCATTAATTGGATTTAAACCTAAATTAATGTATACAATTGCTAGAAGTACACATTTAGAAATGGAATATTTATTCAAGTAAGAGGTAAATAGGCATATATTAGTGTAATGGGATAAAACTAATGTAATTAGGTATGAATGCAAGTGATGTATCAATAAAGGAAATTTGTAATTTGTTAATGAATTTATAACGGGAATGAGATGTAAACTAATAAATAATTAATTCAATGCAATCCCAATTGATTGAAACAACTATTTGGGTTGTAATTGATGGTAGAAATATTTGGTAATAAATTAATATAAGAAAAGTAAATGTAAATATTGGATTAATTAATGAATAAATAGTGATTGGATAAAAACCAATGTTCTGTACGTAATTGTTTGGAAATGATTACTTGTACAAATGTGATTAAGAGATAGTAGCCACAATTATTACAAGTTAACCATTTATTTAGTCTATTAAATTAAAACGGGTAATCAATTGCAATAAATCTAAATTAAATGTTACATTAATGTAAATTGAGGTAAATAATTGGAAATAACGTAAATTTTATTCATAATATGATAATTAGTTGAATTAAAAGAATGGAAGGTAGGATTTATTAGTTTATTGGAATTTAAAGTTAAATAATTAGATTAATTGCAGATAAGTGGAGTAAAATATCTAAATATTAAATTATTTGAAATTAAGATGGAATATGAGGATATTTAATGTAATAGTTTTGAATCCAATGTTAAATCATCTATTTGAAATTTATGAATGGAATAATCATTAATTTATTTAATTAAATAGGATTATTGGAAATTTAATTTATAATTTCTGAATTTAATGAAATTGTGGTTAATACTAAAATTGATAAATCAATCGACTATAAACTGACATTTAAATTTGGGTAAATTAGTGTAAATGATTTAGAAATTAAAAAATGATGAAATTTGTTAATTATAGAGTTGAAATTGAAAATTTGATTTAATTTCTTAATTTATTATTTTAATTAATTAATATAAAAATAGCAATTTTGGCCACTGACTCAGATTTTGACGATACTAGTTTCATCGGATCCGTATCGGTGAATTATTGTAGGATTTCAAGTTTCGTAGCGATCAGACTTGTCGTTTGATCGTACGAACGTGAAATGCCTTGAAATCAATGAAATTGAAATCAATTTGAAAAATATGGATTTTAGCAGAACTTCTTCATACGATGGAATTTGGACTTGAAACCTTTTCCATTGTGTTTAAAATATTTTAAACATCTATTTTGATATATGGGTTGACCCAATTTCGTCTCGGAGTCAGAACGGGCTTTTCGGGCCATTCATTGTCCAGCGCGTTTATAGATCGGGTCCATCTATTCTTTCTCAACCTTGTCTATAAATACTCTGTTATAAACCCTAATTTTCCTCATTCTCATTTTTATGTGGACAATTTCTTTTACCTCCTCAGTTCAATGGCAGACAAACACCTAATTCCAACTGCAATTCAAAATCAAAGCCAAATTTCAAACTCCTCAAAAAAATTCAGAAAAATTATATATCGAAGCTCTCGATGTACGCATCTCGGATCTGTAGTTTGTTTTTGGTTTTGATGCACCATTTTTCCTGTAATCGCAAATCAATTCAGGCCGTTCGTATTGGGTTATTGGCTTCGACGATGGATCTTCAACGAGGGTTCGAGCGGGAAGTGCGGAATCGGAGAGGTCGATGAGCAGCACGCATCTGTGTTATTGGTTCGACGAGATGGCCACCGAAGTCGCTGGAAATGGCCACGTTCTCTTCGCAGTGGCAGGGCAGCTATGGCCATGTGGGGCCCGCGCACGCCTATAGGGTGCGGCCTAGAGGGTACAAGTGGGCGGCGGCCTCAGATCCTAGTGGAAGGGCTCGCGCGCTCTGCAAAAATTAGGATTAGGGTTCCTGGAAGCGACGGCTACCTTCAGTTCGAACGAGAGGAAGCTGGGTTGCGCGTTTTTCTTTTTGCACGTGCATTTGGGTGACGTGGCCCTATTCTTTATTTAGTTTTTTTTATTTCAATTTAAATTCGTATAACTTCTAATTTAATAACTATTTCATACGAGGTCGGATTCACGCGCGATTTCTTACGATAGGTTCGTATTGAAATTCCGGACTTTTTGGCACTAGTTTGGACGGATTCTGAGAATGGTCAATTTTTTGGTTTAAATTGGATTTGAATTCAATTTAAATTCAAAAGGTGAGTGTTTTAACCCACTCACAACTTTTAAGATTTTTTATGTTGGTTAAATTAATTTTTGATGCGATTTAAAATTTATCTATGATTGTTTGGCATATTTTAATCATCTCCTCAATTTTATTTTATTTATTAGTGCATATAAACTGCCGGTTAGATAGATTGTTTATTTTATTATTGAATATAAACTGTCAGTAATTACCTGTTATTTATTATATGCTCTCTATTGAAGTTATTGTTTAAATTGGATGATGATTGTAATAAATGGTTGATGATTGATATTAAATGAATGGATGTTGTATTTTATATTGTTTTAAACTGCAAATTCGTTATGCACTTTATTCATTCAGGATTGCGGTTTGAAATGATATAACCCCGTAATTTTATTTTAAATTACGGATTGAAATGATAAACATCTGTATCACTTAACTATAGGATAGAAAATTATATATAGGCACCGCAGTCTATATATATATAAAAAATATTTTGAAATGATTTCCATGGTTTTCTAAAGAAATATATGATTTTTGAGATATTGATT
Organism: Allium cepa; assembly: GCA_030765085.1. Classification (NCBI taxonomy): domain Eukaryota; kingdom Viridiplantae; phylum Streptophyta; class Magnoliopsida; order Asparagales; family Amaryllidaceae; genus Allium; species Allium cepa. The sequence continues at coordinate 565,491,766 of CM060938.1, forward strand.
TGGATATTATATAACTGTTATCTTATATATAGTTGAATTCTTGGTTTTAAACTATTTATAAAAATTTAATTTAAATTATAAAGAGAGTTTAATAATAAAGTTTGATTTTATCAAGATATAAATATGGTTAAGTATTTATTCAAATTATATTTCTGGAGTTATAATAACTTAAAGGGGAATAAGGAGGGAAGATAATATGAAATTGATTTGAATAAAATTTTTAAGAATTATACTCGGATAAATTTGATTTGAAATTTTAAAGAAAATCGTGATTTTTAAAGAGTATGATTTTTATAACTTGATTCTTAGTCTAGAATGATTTAAATGAATATCAAGTTGATTTGAATGAGTATATCAAGTTAAATAAATTGAAAGAATATCCAGTTGTTTGAAGTTAAAAGTTTTCTTAAATTATATGGATTTATTAAGTAAACATTTCAAATCTAAATAATAGTGATTAAATTTGATGTATACGGAATTATCGAAGAATTAATTTTTAAATGGTGGAATATTTTAAGCTTTGAAATATATGGAAATTGAAATTGTTTAATTGGAGGCTCAAACCGGTATTTGGAATTTGTTTGTAAAGTTTAAGAAGCTATTTTATTATATGAAGTAATTTAATATTTAAACCATTTAAGTATTGGAAGTTATGTTTCAAAGCTATGGGTATCGAAGTATAAAATTTGGAAGTGCTATGATTTTGAAAAGGGAATATATTTGAAATAAAATGATATTATATTGATTTAAAATTAAAAGGATATCATATTGATTTGGTTTTTAAATTTGAAATGATATCGTATTTATATAGTTTTGAAATAAATATTATATCCTGGTTTTGTAGTATAAATTATTTTGAAAGACCGCGGTGTTATAATAACGTTTGGTTGTTAAAGAGACCGGGATAGGAAGTTGTCATACTCTCTGCCAACTCCGAAAACCACTTTAACAATCGTGTATGCGGTGGAGATTCCAGAATGAAGTAGAATGGTGGCGGCATTTCCTTTGAGGTAAATACGTGGACCCAACTTCCGTGAGTTGGCATAAGGTTGCTAAAACAGGAGTGATTCTTGGGCCAATGAGGTAGCACCTTTGATCGCACACATCCCTTCGATATTATACTTTGACTTTTGGATTGATTCGGTGGTCACTTTTTATTTTCTTTTTAGGGGTGTGGCTCGAGGTTGGCGGTAGCTACGCGCTACGCGTTACCACCAGCCCGGATGCATAATTGGTATATCTACCCTGGCATTGCCTAATTGTGCCGTGTTACCTACCCTAGCGCGCCTTGTACGAGTTTGGTTTTCTCCCGTAGCCCGTGGAGTATTTAGGATAGTCTCCCGATCTGGAGATGCGCTGATACTGGATGGACTACTAAGACTATTATGTGGTAAGGGCTATATGGGTAACCGCTTAACACTATTTAAAAGTAAGTTTATTTTATAATAGATATTATTATAATAGTGAAGTATTACTACATAGTAAATAGTTTAACGGATCCTTAGGAGATGTGAATCCCGAGCATCTCTTAAGTTACTGCACTCACGTTAGACACTGGATAGGAGATGTCAAACCCCGTAAACATCTCCGACGCCATTACACTCTTATTTATTTCAGTTGATTTAACTTACATAAGATCTTTTAGTTCTGACTCGAGTGTTTTGTCTTTTCAATTCCCTCGGGTCAGTCCGAGCATTTCAGGATTTGAAGACTTTATTCTGGAGGACGAAGACGAAGATTTATTATTATTTATTTTTATATTCCATTACACGCTGTATTCCGCTGCATTAATTATTATTCACTGGTATGTGCAACTATGATATGTATTGTATAAATACAATCGAATATTTTGTAAAACAGTTTCATGAACTGTATATTTGATTATTATATTTTGTCGTTCCGCTGCAAGAATATTTTGTTTTATTTTCTTTCTCTGCTTTTTCGTATTTACCCCACAACAATCCGTCCTTCTTCATGGTTTAAGTCTGACATGTGTGGTTTATTGTCTATTTAAATCGTACAAAATGGCGGGATGTTACATCTGGTATCAGAGCTTTAGTTTAGCGATAAACCTTAGCTTTGTGGGGTCTGACTCTTTATTAACAGGGTAGTAATACCCTATAATGAGTCGCTGAGAGTATATAAATGAGAGAGCGTATTTGTTAGTGTTATAAAACGGTTTTAATATTGTGTTAATTTGTTCCATTTTGTATTTATAAATTTTGGTTGATGCATAGGACGCTATGACATCAATAGGGATTTCTAAACACTTAATAGGACAGGCTGACACAATATTTGTTTCGAATATAGGTGAATGAAATAATTTTGCCTATTATATTTTCTATATATAAAATAGTTTTTTATAAAGGCTATATTTGGTTGCAAAATATTGGTTGTTAGGTAATGAAATTATAAATAATAGTTGAAATAAGATTCATAATTAAATAAATAAAATTTGGAAATTTTAGAACTTAAGTTCCGGAGTTTTGAAATTTTCTTTCAAATGATTTTGGAATATAGTAATAATAGTATTAGAAGTATTTTTTGATATAAATATTTCAATATAATTTGAAAGAATTGTTTTAAAGAAACTTTAAAAAAGAAATAAGTTCTATATTCCCCTCTCTTTCGTTGGAAAATAATTTCGGTGATGAGTGCACGCAACATCGACATTCATTTTTGAGTTTCTAAGTGGGAAGGCCACTGTAGTATTTTACTGCAGTCTTATTTTGATAATATAAAATTTTAATTGTTTTAAATATAATTGGATATATAAATACGTTTATCTATTATTTTAAAATGATTTGAAATTTAACCCCGTATTTAGTTCTTAAGTTTCCATTAATTGATAGTTTCAATTATTGTAGTGAATTGGAGCGTAGGTAATTTAAAAAAAAAATTGAAACCTCTAAAGGAAATAAGAGATTTAATTCTAAGTTATAAATTATATAAAAAGAAATTTAAATTTATAACATATAAAACAAAGGAAATTATTATTGAACATTAAATAAATTAAAGGAAATAGAATAACTTGTATAACTTTCAATTACATCCTTAAAAACAAATATATAATTTACCGAATATAAAAAGTTGAAGCGTTTAATAAGAAATTGTAATGGAAATTGTACAAGTAAAAGTAGGTAATGAAAGTGTTCAATAAATTGCTTTTATTTATAAGAATTGATGTTATAGAGTTATAAACTTAAGTTGTAATTAAAATGTTACTATAATTAAATATAATAGAAATGTAAGCACTAAATAAATAAATGAAGGTAAGTAGTGTAAATAAATGAAATTTAGAAAATATATGAACGTAATGTAATAAAAGAAAACTATTTGATATGAATATATAAAAATGAAATTTTGCGAGGAATAAATGTAAATTTAAAGATAAATTATTATATGGTAAAAAGAAAATCAAACAAAAAATGTATGAAATGAAATTAATAATAAATAAATTTGATTTATTGTTTGAAATTGCTGTTTGTTTTGGTTTATGGCTGTTTAGGCAAGGATACTTTAAATTTGTTTGTAAGGTATGAATAATCTATTTAGTTTCACCTAAGACTGTTGAGTGAAGGGTACACTTAGTAGTTTATTTTTCATTCCGTATAATTTAAAATTTTGAAACCGAACAACTATTTGTTTTGTTTGATATGAATGGAAAATTGATGTGTGTTGATTTATGTGATGGTTGTTTGCTTGTTGCAAGTGATGGTTGGTATGTTGATCGTTTTTTGTTATTTTAAACAACTTTAATATTTCATTTTATATAATTGTTAACCTTTTTGGATTATATAAGTGAAATACAGGTTATGGAAGTAATAGCTACTGCATTTGGTTTCATAATGTAAGCGTAAATTGCCCGACAAATAGGTACGTCTTCGGATTACGGTTTTATAGCTTATTATATTATTTTTCCCATGTTGGGATATATATTATTCTTAAAAATATTTGTTATATTTGATATTATATTTTCTCCCGAGCCTCTCCATACAAAGGAGACTCTACCGAAATTTTCCGTAAATTTTGGACTTAGAAAATATTTTGAAAATGTTTTTCAAATTTTATTAATTTGAGTATATAATGATCTAATGGTTATAAATTGGTATATTTTATCTAAATTAATTAATTTTGTAAAATTTATTTGTTTATAAATTAATGTTTTAAGTAAGCTATATTGATTCCTAATTCTTCATTTCCCTTCTTTTTCGTTTTCGGGGACGAAAAGTTTTGAGTGGGGGAGAGTGTAACGACCCGTAATTTTTGAAGATTTAAAATTGTAATCTAATAATATTTTTGTAATTAAATTTAGAAAGAAATAAAAATTTATAATTTATAATGAAGTAAATGTTAAGAGTGAATGTAGCAAGGGTAAATAAAATTAATTATTGACAATTGAAGTTAAATCCCAATAGTGTAGTAGTGGAAACTTTCGCATTTGGTTAAACTAGAAAATAAGTAAATAAAATTTAGTGTTGAATTTAACCAATGAATCTTGGTATTAAATATTGAATAATGAAATAATAACTTGGATGAAAAGTAACAACGAAGTTAATTAAAGCTAAGTATTAACAATTGAAATGAAATTACGATTAATTGAAGTAATGGGAATTGTTATACTAGGCTAAGAAATTGAATATAAGAAAACAAATGGGAATATTGTATTAACTAATGCAATGATATAATTAGTGATAATTTAATGAATTCAATGTTATAGTAACTGATGAGATAATACGTAATAAATGGAAAATTTATACAATCAATGTAGATAAGTAATTATAATGTTTGTTGTAGATAATGAACGTTACTTTAATGGTAATTAATAAAATAACGGAAGTGTGAATGTAAATTACATAGAATCGTAAATTTAGTGATAAGGTAACAAATTGGTAAAAAGAATGGAATTAAGGTAATTTCATTAATTAGATTTAAACCTAAATTAATGTGTACAATTGCTAGAAGTACACATTTAGAAATGGAATATTTATTCAAAGTAAGAGGTAAGTAGGCATATATTAGTGTAATGGGATAAAACTAATGTATTTAGGTATGAATGCAAGTGATGTATCAATAAAGGAAATTTGTAATTTGTTAATGAATTTATAACGGGAATGAGATGTAAACTAATAAATAATTAATTCAATGCAATCCAATTGATTGAAACAGCTATTTGGGTTGTAATTGATGGTAGGAATATTTGGTAATAAATTAATATAAGAAAAGTAAATGTAAATATTAGATTAATCAATGAATAAATAGTGATTGGATAAAAACCAATGTTCTATACGTAATTGTTTGGAAATGATAACTTGTACAAATGTGATTAAGAGATAGTGGCCACAATTATTATAAGTTAACCATTTATTTAGTCTATTAAATTAAAACGGGTAATCAATTGCAATAAATCTAAATTAAATGTTACGTTAATGTAAATTGAGGTAATAATTGGAAATAACGTAAATTTTATTCATAATATGATAATTAGTTGAATTAAAAGAGTGCAAGGTAGGATTTATTAGTTTATTGGAATTTAAAGTTAAATAATTAGATTAATTGCAGATAAGTGGAGTAAAATATCTAAATATTAAATTATTTGAAATTAAGATGGAATATGAGGATATTAAATGTAATAGTTTTGAATCCAATGTTAAATCATCTATTTGAAATTTATGAATGGAATAATCATTAATTTATTTAATTAAATAGGATTATTGGAAATATAATTTATAATTTCTGAATTTAATGAAATTGTGGTTAATATTGAAATTGATAAATTAATCGACTATAAACTGACATTTAAATTTGGGTAAATTATTGTAAATGATTTAGAAATTAAAAAATGATGAAATTTGTTAATTATAGAGTTGAAATTGAAAATTTGATTTAATTTTATTATTTTAATTAATTAATATAAAAATAGCCATTTTGACCACTGACTCGGATTTTGACGATACTAGTTTCATCGGATCCGTATCGGTGAATTATTGTAGGATTTCAAGTTTCGTAGCGATCAGACTTGTCGTTTGATCGTACGAACGTGAAATGCCTTGAAATCAATGAAATTGAAATCAATTTGAAAAATATGGATTTTAGCATAACTTCTTCATACGATGGAATTTGGACTTGAAACCTTTTCCATTGTGTTTAAAATATTTTAAACATCTATTTTGATATATGGGTTGACCCAATTTCGTCTCGGAGTCAGAACAGGCTTTTCAGGCCATTCATCGTTTGGCGCGTTTATAGATCGGGTCCATCTATTCTTTTTCAACCTTGTCTATAAATACTCTGTTATAATCCCTAATTTTCCTCATTCTCATTTTTCTGTGCGGATAATTTCTTTCACCTCCTCAGTTCAATGGCAGACAAACCCCTAATTCCAACTGCAATTCAAAATCAAAGCCAAATTTCAAACTCCTCAAAAAAATTCAGAAAAATTATATATCGAAGCTCTCGATGTACGCATCTCATATCTGTAGTTTGTTTTTCGTTTTGATGAATCGTTTGTCCGGTAATGGCAAATCAATTCAGGCCGTTCGTATTGGGTTATTGGCTTCGACGGTGGATCTTCAATGAGGGTTCGATCGGGAAGTGCAGAATCAGAGAGGTTGATGAGCAGCACGCATCTGTGTTATTGGTTCAACGAGATGGTCACCGAAGTCGTCGGAATTGGCCATGTTCTCTTCGTAGTGGGGGGGGCTATGGCCAAGTGGGGCCTGCGCGCGCCTATAGGGTGCGGCCTGGAGGGTACAAGTGTGGCGGCCTCGGATCCTAGTGGAAGGGCTCGCGTGTTCGGCAAAAATTGGGATTAGGGTTCCTGGGAGTGGCATTTACCTTCAGTTCGAACGAGAGGAAGCTGGGTTGCATGTTTTTCTTTTTGCACGTGCATTTGTGTGACATGGACCTATTCTTTATTTAGTTTGTTTTATTTCAATTTAAAGTCGTATAACTTCTAATTTTAATAACTATTTCATTCGAGGTCGGATTCATGTGCGGTTTCTTATACTAGGCTCGTATTGAAATTCTGGACTTTTTGGCGCTGGTTTGGATGGATTCTGAGACTGGTCAATTTTTGGGTTTAAATTGGATTTGAATTCAATTTAAATTCAAAAGGTGAGTGTTTTAATCCACTCACAACTTCTAAGATTTCTTATGTTGGTTAAATTAATTTTTGATGTGATTTAAAATTTATTATGATTGTTTGGCATATTTTAATCATCTTCTCAGTTGAATTTAATTTACTAGATTAAATTTTATTTTATTTATTGGTGCATATAAACTACCAGTTAGATAGATTGTTTATTTTATTATTGAATATAAACTGTCAGTAATTACATGTTATTTATTATATGCTCTATATTAATGTTATTGTTTAAATTGGATGGTGATTGTAATAAATGGTTGATGATTGATATTGGATGAGTGGATGTTTTATTTTATATTGTTTTAAACTGCAAATTCGTTATGCACTTTATTCATTTGGGATTGCGGTTTGAAATTATATATAACCATAATTTTATTTTATACTATGGATTGAAATGATAAATATCCGTTTCACTTGACCATAGGATAGAAAATTATATACAGGCACCGCGGTCTATATATATAAAAAAAATTGAAATGATTTTCATGGTTTTGTAAAGAAATATATGATTTTTGAGATATTGATTTGGATATTATATAACTGTTATCTTATATGTAGTTGAATTCTTGGTTTTAAGCTATTTATAAAAAATTATTTAAAGTATAAAGGAAGTTTAATAACAAAGTTTGATTTTATTAAGATATAAATATGGTTAAGTATCTAGTCAAATTATATTTTTGGAGTTATAATAACTTAAACGGGAATAAGGAGGGAAGATAATATGAAATTGATTTGAATAAATTTTTTAAGAATTATACTTGGATAAATTTGAGTTGAAATTTTGAAGAAAATCGTGATTTTTAAAGAGTATGATTTTTATAACTTGATTCTTAGTCTAGAATGATTTAAATTAATATCAAGTTGATTTGAATGAGTATATCAAGTTAAATAAATTGAAAGAATATCCAGTTGTTTGAAGTTAAAAGTTTTCTTAAATTATATTGGATTTATTAAGTAGACATTTCAAATCTAAATAATAGTAATTAAATTTGATATATACGGAATTATCAAAGAATTAGTTTTGAAATGGTGGAATATTTAAGCTTTGAAATATATGGAAATTGAAATGGTTTAATTGGAGGCTCAAATCGGTATTTGGAATTTGTTTGTAAAGTTTAAGAAGCTATTTTATTATATGAAGTAATTTAATATTTAAACCATTTAAGTATTGGAAGTTATGTTTCAAAGTATGGGTTTCGAAGTATAAAATTTGGAAGTGCTACGATTTTGAAAAGGGAATATATTTGAAATAAAATGATATTATAATGATTTGAAATAAAAAGGATATCATATTGATTTGGTTTCTAAATTTGAAATGATATCGTATTTATATGGTTTAGAAATAAATATTATATCCTGCTTTTGTAGTATAAATTATTTTGAAAGACCACGGTGTTATAATAACATTTGGTTATTAAAGAGACCGGGATCGGAAGTTGTCATTCTCTCTGCCAAATCCGAAAACCACTTTAACAACCGTATACGCGGTGGAGATTCCAGAATGAAGTAGGATGGTGGCAGCGTTTCCTTTAGGGTAAATACATGGGCCCGACTCCCGTGAGTTGGCATAAGGTGGCTAAACCAGGAGCGATTCTCGGGTCAATGAGGTAGCACCTTTGACCAGACACATCCCTTCGGTATTATATTTTTACTTTTGGATTGATTCGGTGGCCACTTTTGATTTTCTTTTTGGGGGTGTGGCTCGAGGTGGGTGGTAGCTGTGCACTATGCGTTACCACCGGCCCGGATGCGTAATTGGTATATCTACCCTGGCATTGCCTAGTTGTGTCGTGTCACCTACCCTAGCGCGCCTTATACAAGTTTGGTTTTCTTCCGTAGCCCGTGGAGTATTTAGGGTAGTCTCCCGATCTGGAGATGCGTTGGTACTGGATGGACTACTGGGACTATTATGTGGTAAGGGCTATATGGGTAATCCCTTAACGCTATTTAAAAGTAAGTTTATTTTATAATAGACATTATTATAATAGCGAAATATTACTGCATGGTAAATAGTTTAACAGATCCTTAGAAGATGTGAATCCCGAGCATCTCTTAAGTTACTGCACTCACGTTAGACACTGTATAGGAGATTTCAAACCCCGTAAACATCTCCGACGCCGTTACACTCTTATTTATTTCAGTTGATTTAACTTACATATGATCTTTTAGTTCTGACTCGAGTGTTTTGTCTTTTCAATTCCCTCGGGTCAGTCCGAGCATTTCAGGATTTGAAGACTTTATTCTGGAGGACGAAGACGAAGATTTATTATTATTTATTTTTATATTCCACTACACGCTTTATTCCGCTGCATTAATTATTATTCGCTGGTATGTGCAACTCTGATATGTATTGTATAAATACAATCGAATATTTTGTAAAACAGCTTCATGAACTGTATATTTAATTAGTATATTTTGTCGTTCCGCTGCAAGATTCTATTTTGTTTTATTTTCTTGCTCTGCTTTTTCTTATTTACCCCATAACAATTCGTCCTTCTGCATGGTTTAAGTCTAACGTGTGTGGTTTATCGTTTATTTAAATCGTGCAAAATGGCGGGATGTTACAGAACACGTGTGATTTTAAAGAACGATGTGAAAAAATTAAGAGATAGATAAACACGTGTTTAACATTTCTCAACGTAATGAGATTTTATATATTTTATATATATTTGCAACAGTAATGAGATTATATATATTTTTTATTTTAAATTTAAATTCAAATTAAAATCGTTCCGATAAATGCAACTCAAAATCTCGATCTCCAATCGAGACGTACCGCTAGGCCTTTACAATTTTATAAGCCCATTCCGAATGCAATGGAAAAGGTTCCGAGTCCAAATTCGATCGTATGGAGAAAATAGCTTTTTGAACCCGGCTATTAAATTAAATTTCGATATAATTTTAAGCGCGTCTGCTTATCGTACGATCATAGGACAACTCCAAATACTACGAAAATTGAAATCCGATAATAATACAATATTAGGATTCAATGGAACTGGTTTCGTAGAATTCCGACGCTGTGCCTCGGAAGGCTATTTTTAAATATCGATTTAAATGATAAAAATTCCAAAACTGAACAAAACGTTTTCAAATCAAATTCTGAAGCTTCCATTACCTCCTGTATTATCAATATGAATTTTCTAAGCTAGCAAATTATTTTTAACAAGCTTAAAATTAAAGATTCAAATTTTTACTCAACCTTTAATAATTAAATTCAAAAATTTTAATTGCCAATTTCATCCTAATATTTGAAATCCAAGTTAAATCAACTTTCAAATATTAAAATTCAACAAACTATTTCAATTTCAAATATCAAAATTTCTAGGTCGTTACACTTTTGGATCAAAAATAGTTTCAAGCGATAGATTTCAACTTTTTAAGGTGTACTTTAAGGGATTGAAAGTGAGGTATATTTCCAATCATAATATAATCACTTATGCTCAACTATAATTTTTTATTATATACATATACAATATATTGTTAAATAGGTGACGATTCTGATATGTAAACGATTTTTTCCCAAAATTATTTGGTTATGTGTATGCGTGTGTGTGTGTATAGTTTGAAAAGAACAACTTTGGTCAGTACGACTCCATAATTTAAAAAAACCTTTTTTTTATTTGATTGAATCAACATATATCACTTAAATAGATATATATAGTTTATAATTAATCATAACATTATAATTTAACAAGATTTGATCATACAATCTTATATGTAAAGGATTACAGTTATGATATTTTGCGAAATATAATATAGATATTTTTTATTTAAATCAGCTCATTTCATAAATTTATTATATTAATTCAAATATTTATAAAATAATGTTAACAATAAGACACAATCAACAAAATATTAAAAAAAAACATTTTTTATTTTTAAATTAATTTTTAAAATACAGCCGAAAATAGAAAAACAAATTTAAAATTACTTTTAAATCGAAAATTGTGAAAAATATTTCAAACCATAAAATATCATTTAGGATTTACTGGAAACTTAAAATTCAATATAAAATTTCAAAATTAATTTCTAATTAATATTTTAATAATTTTTAAACGATATTTAAATAAAATATATTTTCAAATAAAAAATATAAATTATATTCATAGAGCCATACACAATGTCTTGCCTTTTATATTTATCAAAAATATTTTGAGCTATTTATCAACATATTATGTGTATAATCTTATTATGTATATATTTATATATAAATTATTAGAAAAAATTATTATTGATATATTTGTATACATATGGCTTAAAAGAATTCTATAAATAATTTCTTTATATTTAAATAAGTCTATTATATAATATGTATATACAATATTAATAGTTTATTCATATGATTATGTATAAAAATTATGTATACATATATGTGTACTTATATACTTATATTAAGGAATCTAAACAAAACTATAATATATATATAATATTCATATTTAATAACAATTTATATATACATATATATATATATATATATATATATATATATGTTAGGACAATATATTTGCATATTGGATGAGCTAATGTGTCTAATGCGATATAAATCCCAACGTCTACACACGTGCATGTTAAACCTTGCACGAATTGATATGTTATACATGTACACACACACATATATAAGCATATGACACACACACACACATATATATCATAACATAAATTGTGATGAATGCCCCATACCACCCCCATATCAATGACCTAAAAGAGCGTTGTAACTGTGCCAGGTTGATATGGAACGATCATTAAGGTTGAGATTTAAAGCAGAAAACCCGTTGCATATCTCACAGCGCATAGATAACATATAATATAGAAGATATGTAGCAGAAATATAAGTTGCTATAACAGATAAAAGATAACATCTCCACTAGAACATCATGAGTTATGGTACAAATGTCGTAATATCTCAACACAACATTTCCTCACTACATCCCTCAAGGTATATAACAACAAACAGCAGAAACTAGAAATATAAAGTAATACACCATAGCTCCACCAAGCTCATCCCCGTACAGTAGCGACATCACCAACCTATCATCTAGTCTGCTCATTTAAGAGCACCCAAGATGATAAGATGCAAAACATAAAACCTAGGGTCCGATAATAGTCTGGTGTAAGCGGTAAATTACTATCAAAAGCTATACTAGAAAATGCGGGTACTAGATAGGTACACAAAATCATACTCGACATGTCCCTGCAACCAAAGAGTTAGCACATAATAATAAGATATAATAAGATACTCAAAATAAACAACAATAGGACACTATAACAGAACAGGGTAGAAGAATTTAAGTAGCCTCCTCCATTGGCCTTATCCCCAATCCCTTCTCCAGCATTCCTATAGATAATGGCCTACCCAAAAGTAGACATAGCAACCATAGAATCCAAAACCTAGCTATCATATTCTAAAGCTTTGAATGTATGATAACTCGTATGGCCTCATTCTCGCTTTGCCAGCGACTAATGGAAATCCAGCTTCTCGACTATGTTCACCATACTCATCGGTTAGAAACCCCGCACGGTCGTCTCTTGTGATACCTCTATACCACCTAACCTAGACCATGCCGGTCCAGAGTAAACGACTAGTGCTACTAGCCATCGGGTGGCCCCGCATATAGTACCCTTGCGTTGAACACAACCAAAAACTCTAAGTCATCAACAGTTCCTTGGCACTCTTAAATCTTCAGAGCTTTCCACAACTCCAATCCATTTTCGGGCACGAGCCTTCTACTTATCCCAGTCTATTATCTTATAGCCTTGATCTATCCCGGGCTATAAATCTGCACCTTTGATCCCACTCCTTATCCGAGTTTCCAACCGAAGAGGTAAAACTTCATCATGCCATAACTACCAAACTGTAGAAGCCATCAACGAGCCACAACTTCCAACATGATCCATAACCATCCCTAAGTCTTCCCTTCAGATCTCATCAACTTTGAAGCCTATAATTTGGGTCGGTGCCAATCCAATTGGATCGGATTGGTATCAACCCAAACACTTAGCCAATTTTGGCTCCCTCTCACTTCCAGCCTCTAATACACTTCCTCTAGATGCCATAGACCCCTAGCTTTCCCTCTTAGCCTCTTAGTCCTTCCATCTATGCTTCACAGCCAATCCAACATAGATGATCCATCATATTTTCAACACTTGGCCTATCCTCCAGTCCAACTTAATAGAGCATCACTAAAACCCATGCTTTACCATCCTCTTAAATATCACTTCAATTAGTGCACAAAATTTGGATCAGTATCAATCCGTTTGGGTCAGATTGGTATCTATCCAAATACTTTGCTCCAATTGTCGTGAAATTTTCAATGCATCTTTCTTGCATGCTCCAGAGCCTATCCTACAAGTTTCATGCGAATTTGACGAACTTTGCTCTCGATATGCTCCGATCACCAATCTATGTACCAAAACATACACAACACAAGAAAACGAATCAAGCATAGCAAGCAATTTCAAATATAACAATGAATCGAACATAGTAAATCATTCAGGCACATCCAATCATAAACATTCAAGTCATCCAATTCAATCATTGATCATAAACAAGCATAGATCTAATCTAAATCATAGAATTACATATCCATATATGCACAAATGACACTAGTCCATATTACATGTTTAATTAGGGTCAATCTAGGGTTTATAAATCTAAAATTACCCATGTCTAATCAATTTATAGTTTAATTTCACAAGCCTACCTTATAATCACCTAATTACAAAATATAATCCATCATAGACTAGCGAGAGACCATACCACTCACCAAATCTACCAAACCTATGAAATATGATGAACATCCAATCCGAACAGCGACAAATCAGATAAAGATGTAAACCAAATGATGAAATCACCTCCTCGTTGAAAATCAAGCCCTAATTTGCAATTAGGGACGATTTGAGATGAAATCCCATAAGATGAATAGAGAATTAGAGAGGAGTTAGGGTTTAGGGTTGATATCAAATAAGAGGAAAACTTTCAAATGGTCTCCCTACCTCATATTTATAGCCAAACCTAAATAGACTAACGGGCTTGCTAATTTAGCCCATTAATTCCCTTTCTAATTCTAGTCAGCACATTTTAAAACTTAAAACTACTATAACTTCCTAACCCCTTATCCAATTTTTCTATATGACCACTCTACAGAATGGAAACCACCATCCTGAAGCAATGAAATAAGTTAGAACATATAATTCGGCTCCTATCAAAAGTTATGGCCGAAATAGGATTCTTAGGGGCAAAATGGTCACATAGAGATTTAGAAAAAATAATAGATGTGTAAAACGTCCCTAAGAACCATACTAAAATATTAGAATGGTACGATCCTAAATGAATTAAGTAAATTATTTTACGATCCTTCCATAAAATTACCGTTCTTTACATAAATTATGTTAAACTATATCAATTTATAAATTTAAATGAAATAAAGGATTTTATTTAAATAAAACTTGAAATGTTCTAAATAAATTATACTTCATGGGCCCAATAAAGATCTAATAAGGATATTTTTAATTCACTTATAACTTTCACTGTGGGCTGGCCCAGTTCTAACAATGCTATCAGCACCCAATAGCCTATGTGTTCTGAATTTGTCGTATTAAGGTTAACTAGTTAAGCTCACAATCTACTTGGTATGGTTTTAGGAGGGTAATACCTAGGATTGCAATTGGGTACTCAAATACCCTGTCTAACCTGTTTACTTGCCTGGTCTAAAAGGTGAAGTGAACCCAAAAGGTTGTTCCTAATAGAAAAGGCCCAATTTTAATTCGGCCTTGGGCTAATTTTCAGGATTGTTTGAAAATTAAAAATATAATATTTTAAACTTAAAATTTAAATTTAAAATAAAATATACATATATTTTTATACCACCTTTTGACCAGGTAGTATATCATAAAAGTTAGCTATATGGTTTCTGTGATCATCAAGGTAGAAAGCCCGGAGAGACGGTTATCAGGCTCGGAAATCCATTATATTAGGAACTATGGGCAATAGTTGGGCGGATTTGGACTGGGTCCCAATTAAGGTGAACCTAATATGAAGTGACAAGGAAGGCCCCATTAGGTCACATTGCTAATTTCAAGTCAATCGGAGTTCGTATGCTTGAATTATGAGCAAAGGAAGAATTTATATGAATGGATCGAGAACGATCCGTAAATAGCGTAAATCGACGAAGTTCGATCAATATCTCAAAATCTACAACGTTAATGCACTTAACATTTTCAAATCATCACTATATTGAAGAGTCGAACCTACAAAAATGATCGCATAACAAACTTCCAAATCTTGGAAAAGAGGCCTATCGTCAATGGAACGATCGTACAAATCAGCCACAATGATCCATTGTTTTACGGAAAATGCGATATCTCACAAATGGTATGTCGGAATTGAAATAAATCTAGATAGCAAGTATCTTTCATGATGGGGCATCCCCATGATTGAACATGGTTCAATAAGATAAAATCTTGGAAATTAGGTCGATCGTTTTTGGAACGATCGTGCAAATTGATGTAACGATCAATAGTTTTACGGAAAAGCGATATCTCACAAACGGTATGTCGAAATTGCATAAAATTTTGATGGCATGTCACTTACATCATGGAGAACCCCCATGATTGATCGTAGATCAAAAGGATTAAATCTTGAATATTAGGACGATCGTTATTGGAACGATTGTACAAAGCAAGACGATCCATAGTTTTACGGAAAACGCGATATCTCACAAACGGTATGTCGAAATTGCACGAAATTTGAAGGGCAAGTATCTTACATTATGAAGCACCCCATGATGGATGATAGCTTAAAATGATGACTTTTTTAAATTAGGTCGATCGATATTGGAACGATCGTACAAATCAGCATAACGATCCATAGTTCTATAGAAAAATGCGATATCTCACAAATGACACGTCAGAATTGCATGAAATTTGGAGAACCTGTAGTAATATCATGGGGAACCAACATGATTGATCGTAGCTTAAAAGGATGAAGCATGGAATGATCTTCTATGACCCAATTTCTAGTCAAAACGATGAAGATCGATATCTCGCAAACATTAAGTCGGAATGGCGCGAACTTTGGGAACATGGACTAGAGGCATGGAGACCCCACAAAAAAGATCACAGCCCTTTTGGAGTTAGTATTAATGATCGGCTAAATTTTTTGGTGTCCGATCGATTCAAAATTTTTTGGGTTGGGTTATATGGGCCTGTAGATTCTTCTACCAAAATTTCAGCCCGATCCATGCACATCTTAACATATAAATACAGCGGACTTGGCTCATTACAAGGGACTTTGTTCGGCTGGCTCTCCTTCATCACTTCTTACCTCTTCCTCCAATTATTTTCTAAGGAAAAAACAATTGTACTTGTAATCTTGTGGTATAAATAAAATATTATTGGAGTGGACTTAGGCCGGAGTTTTTCGAACCACTATAAAGCTTGTATGTTCCTTGACCTTTTCTGCTATTTATTCTGTGATCTATATGCTTATCTTCTATTTGGATATTGTTTTTGAAAATTTATGCTTTCACATACAAATGGGTGTTTGTGACCATTTTTGGCGCAAACATTATTATAGAAGTTATAATATAATAATGTTTGAAAAATCTAATACAAATTAACTTCGAAAATTTTCAAATTATTAATAAGATTAATCAAATAAATTAATAAAATAAGTCAATTAATTGATAAATGTATACATGTATTATATATTAAGATATATGTTATGTTTTTTAAAATGTTTAAAATAACATAAGTATACATGTGTATATATGATATGAATTTTGAAATTAATATAATCTGATTAAAATAGTTTAATTAAATAAATAAATTAAAAGATTAATTAATTAATCTACACTTATATCATATACATGTGTTATACCATAAAGGTTACAATATATAACAAATATTGAATATAAAATTAGTTATAATTTTAATCAACTAAAATTAATTAAATAAGATTTAATTAATATAATATTATACATAGGAATATTATATAAATAATATGAAATACAAAAGTTATATAATATTAAAACTTGTATAATATGAATGTATAAATTAAGGTAGAACGTTACGAAACCTTAAATAGACATAAGGAATAAATACATATGTAAATGCACATATACCATAATTTCCAATTTGTTTGATACTTGAATCACGAGAGTAATTCATAAGAATTATTTTTTTCTTCCATAAATCGATATCACTCAATATAATATATTGAAGATTGTGAATCTTCAATATAATGTTGTCTACTTCCATTTATATGTCAGTAGATTACTTGCATACTCTTTAGTTGTTGAGCTTTCCTCAAGCTAAGAACGTTATGTATAGTATTATTAATATATCAAATAGACGAGGCAAGATTACTACATATATTTAGTGAGCTTTCCTCAAGGCATGTGCATTATGCTTAGGCTGTCGTGAAATGGTAAGACTGAGTGAATAATCCCACTTTATTTGTTGAGCTTTCCTCAAAGTCGGGATTACCATGGGATGGGAGTTGTATATGATACAACCGAGGAGGAGTTATCCATCGTATATGGGAGTATGATTTGTTGAGTTTTCCCCAAGACCAGAATCCCAAGACATATAAATCCTAACACCTACCACTGAAGTCAAAAGACTTCTATGTTTCGACTTAGGTTTTGGTAAAAAATAAATAAATAGTGGGAGCGTATCTGTAAAATGTAATGTAAAGTTTAACCTTACTGATATTATAAGAACATATACTATGATTTGTCCAAATAATCAACTACTTAAATTTGCAGAAAATGGCAACTCTAAAACTGTTTTCTGATAATGACAAGCTCAATGGACCAAACTATATCGAGTGGCTACAAGCAATTAAAATGGCATTAACTTACGAGTGCCTAGGGTCATCTATGACATGTGAACCCAAAGAACAACCCACTGATGATGCGGACCCCGAACTACGACTTGCTTATGAAAAATGGGTTCAGACCTAGAGATTGCCCAAGTTCTTTGCTATCTATGTTAGACAAGCCTTTGAAGAAATAGCACAAAAATATGTATGTCCATGAGATATTTGATAGTCTCAATGCTCTTTTGGTGAGTGGTCACGTTCCGCAACATACGAGCTTGCGAAGAAGCTGTTCAATACGAAAATGTCCAAAGGATAGAAAGTGGATGATAACATGTTAATAATGAAGGGCTATATTGATAAGCTTCCGCAGTTGGATGTACAAGAAGAAACAAATTGCAAGTATATTTGATACTTAATTCTCTTACTCCTTAATATGAACCGTTCATACTGAATTATAACATGAATTAGTTAAATGTGAATCTCATGGAGCTCCTCAATATGCTAAGGTTAGCCGAGTCTGTATCTAAGGATTAAGGGTTGCACTTGCTGCAAGCGTAGTGCATCATCTTCGAAGATTAGATTTTAGAGAAGAAAAAAAGAGTGGGTAAGAAAAAGAAAAGTAAGAAGACCAATGACAAGGGTGAATGTCACCACTGCCACAAGAAAGGTCGATGGAAAAGGAATTGTCTTGACTACTCGAAGATTGTTAGGTAAAAAAGAAAAATTGTACTACAGCTCCATCAGGTACATTTATGATTCAAAGTTGTTTTGTAATCAATAAAATTTCTTGGGTCTTAGATACTACATCTAGTACTCATATATGTAATCCATTGTAATAGCTTAGGAACTGGCACTATGTGGAAAAATTAGAGATGAGGCTCTAAGTGGCTGATGGATCTATCATAAATGCAACGATAATAGGAGGTTATCATTTAAATTTGCCTAGTGGACTAGTATTAGTACTAAATAATTGCTGTTTTGTAAAAGAATTTATTTTTGGGATTATTTCTATTCCTAGATTGTCTAAGACTGTATATGTATTTCACTATGCAAATAATGTTGTGAACATTAGTTTCGATAGAAATAAAGTCTGCGGTGTTATTCTAGAAAATGACATTTATGTGATTAATATTGATTATGTGTGTTCTATGAATAATTCATCTAACAATATAAATGATAGTTATCCTTAGCATTGTAGGATGGGTAATATAAGTAAGAAACAACTACATAAATTGAAAATCGAAGGTTTTCCACCATCAACTGATTTTGAATCATTTGACATGTCTGAGTCATGTCTCAAAGGTAAAATGACCAAGCATCCCTTCAGTGAAAGCAATGAAAGAGTTGATGAACTCTTAGGGTTAAAACATAGTGATGTATGAAGCATGATGCCAATAATTACTAAAGATAATAGTTCTTATTTTTTTTATGTTCACAGATGATTTCTCGAGACTGGGATATGTGTACCATATGAAGAACAAATCTGATGTCTATGAGAAATTTGTTGAATACAAAATTGTAGTAGAAACTAAACGGGCTGTAGGATTAAAATTCTTCTATCAGGTTGAGGAGATGAGTTTGTTGGACATGATTTTCAACAATACTTAAAACATAATGGGATTATCTCTCAGGTTACTCCACCTATACTTTGTGACACAACAGTATGTCTGAGTGAAGGAACCAAAACCTATTAGATATGATTTGTTCCATAATGTGTAAAGTTGGGTTACCTCTGTCGGTTTAGGGACATATACTAGAAAACGTAGCACATATGTTGAACTTATTACCTATTAAAGCTGCGCCTAAGACACCATATGAGATATGGCATGGGAAGACACCCCAGTTCAATTATTGCAAGTTATGGGCTTGTCTGACTTATGTTAAGAACATTGGCTAATAAGCTTGAGGCAGGATTAGCTTTGCGTAAGTTTGTAGGATATCCCAAGAATTTTAGGGGATATATTTTATATAACGCAGAAGAACAAAAGTGATTGTGTAACAACCCAATTTTTTATATAGATATTTTAATTCATTTATTTAAAATTTTGGTGTTTAATTATTTAAAAAATTGAATTTTGGAAATTTTCTTGAATAGGTTATAAATCATTTGCCCAATTTTATTAAATATAAACAATTTATGGAATTTTAGATTTGGGTTGAATTTTGACTCTAATGGAAACTTTAAATTCTAACTTCCAATCTTTTATTTAAACTATATATATTTACAACATTTGTTCCATTTTTCCATTTAATTTGGATATATACTTTGTAAATTAAGTACTAAGTAATGTTGTAAAAAGCAACTAATCTATACGTTTTATTGTATATGTTCTGCATCCGAATTCTTAGTTAACTAATAAAAAAATCAAAGGGATACATAACAAATAAATTTGTAAATCAAGTAATAAACAAAGTTGTAAATTGAATTAATTTATACGTTTTATTTGATACGTTCTATATCTGTTTCTTATTTATTTCTCTGATGATTATATATATTGTATGTTATTTATTAAATTATTTCATTGGCATATATTTTGTTAAATAAATAGGAAACAGATAAATATAAGATACGTTACTTTGCTATTAATTTTGGGCATACGTTTCAGTTTATTTCTTGCCTTTATTATACTCACCTCTTTGATTCCTTTCCTTAGCCGCCTATTTGCCTTGCAATTCACGTATAATATTTCATCTTATTCTACTTTTCCATTTGCTTCTCTTGATTTAATAGGAATAAAAACCTTAATTTCTCTAGCGTTTCAATTATTTATTCCCTGCCTTTCTTTCCACTTTATCGACGTAAAACTTCTCTGTTAAGTACAAACTCACGTACAAATATCTTACCGCATATCATTTGATTCTCATCTTCTTGGGTGAAGCTTCCTCCTGTAGGTAATGGTCTTCTCTCTCATTTTTTTTATTTTCTTTTTCGTCTTTCTTTGTTTTTCTTTTATTTCTTTTGTCTGCTCCACCAAGTGCTCGGCCTATCCACCTTTCACAACCGGCCTGCACCCATCCACCACCACCAGTACGGCCTCCCCATGATGTTTAGATCTGGCCGTAACTTGCTGTTGCAGATTGCCACCACAAACCCTGAAGCAAAGCCTTGTCGATCCACTATATTTCCTCCACCATCAAGTGAAGCAGCAGCCGCCACCACCGTAGCCATCCCCTCCAGCCTGCGACACCGCCTCTGACCGTGGCCACACCCCCTGTAGACGATGGTCAGACTATGGCCGAGCCATACACCAGGCTGAGCCTCCTTTTGCTTAGGACCAAACCAATGAACCCAATTCCATTCACCACTTTGCTGTTGAAAATCACAGCCTAATTTCTTCAACTTCCCACTGCCTTGCAAACATTTCAGACCTTGAATCTGGTTATGGCCGAGTTATATGGAATGTTGGTTGAGTCGTGTGGTGAAGGGGTTGAGCCACTTTGTTGTTCATGTCATCTTATTTAAATTATTCCTCCATTATGCTTTATTCAAATTTTTGTATTCTTATGTGAATTAGCATATACTTAGAGTTGATTTATTTTTGTTTCAAGATTGAATCTAGTTATCACATCCTCTAAAATCTTATCGTGCCTTCTTGTGCTCTTCGGTATGTGGATATTGTTATTTTGAATCAAATCTGTAGCGTCGAAGAGGTGAGTATTCACGCTTGACATTCATACTTATAGAATTGTAAATTGATATCAAGTGAAATTGTAGAATTGTTATATCATGTTATACTTGCTTGTGATATGAATTTTATGATGTAAAACCCTGTTTTAAATCTGTCACATCATCCACTATGTTATATGCTGTTATACTGTTTATTTATTTCTGTTTATTACACTGCAAGTTCCCTGTAGAGTAGAATCACTATGGGTTGAAATGATACATACCCGAACGGACTTTAGACTGAGGAAAAATCATTATGGGCTGAAATGATAGGCCTGAGCGATTTTTATTTATTTTATTTAACTTGGGATTGCGGTTTTGAAATGATAGAACGCGGATTTTCTTTGTAAATTATGGATAGAAATGATATATTATCCGTATCACTTGACCTAGGTTAGAAAATATTATACATACCCGTGGTTATTGTGTATATATTTTTATGGAAAATTTAAGTATCTTTATAATTGGATATTATAATATTTGATTTAAATTGAATTAAAAATGATTTTTATAATGTATTAGTGATTTTCTACAAGTTAAATATGTTAATAAATGAATGGTTAAGTTGAAATTTGAAGTATAAATTTATTTTGAAATTTGTGATTTTTTTTAAAAATATAGTTTAAGTTAAGTAAATAAAATTTGATAATTGGATATAAATTTTAATTTAAAGTGAATTAATAAAGTATTATTGAGTTTTCTATGAATTAAAATGGTTAGATAAATGTATGTTTAAAAGTGAAATTTGAGATATAACTTGACTAGGAAAATGTGAAATTTGGTTTCAAATAAAAATTAAATTAAGAAATAAAATGGAAAGTGGTTAAATTTATGGTAAATTAAATTTATAGGATCGATTTCACCCTAGAGGGGGGTGAATAGGGTGATACTGATAATTATAAAAATTATTGTGGAAGCTTATACAATTATTTCAACACAGATAAATCAAAATTATAGCAGCACAGATAATAGGAGAATAATAAATGCAGAAATAGAACGACATAGAATTTACCCAGCTTCGGCAAAACTCCGCCTACGTGTTGCCCCCAAGGTTTCTACTAGAAATTAAGTAGTCACACGCTTACACACGTAAACTCGCGACACCCGCTACTGACTAACCTAACTCTACGCTCAAAACCCTGCCATAACTCAGCCACTGAGTGGCGAATGCTCAAACTACGCCACCTAGTTTGTCCCTAGTCACACGACTAGTAAATACAATTGTTTAAAGGAGAATATACAAAATTTAAAAACCATTTAAAGAAAAACCCTAATTTTAAATATTAAATCCCAACTAAAAACAAGGCCGGCCATTTTCTTCTTTTTATTGTTATGTTGGCCCGTTCTTTCCTCTTTGCTCTATATAATGGAGGCTTGTTCTCGTTCCACTTTGCTCTGAAATTAGGCTTTTTTCTGAAGTCGTCGACTTTCGGTTGCTTAAACGAAATAGATGTTTTCTAGTTCACTGCTTTCGTCGATTGTTTAGCTCTTTGAATCATCTTCGGCAACTTCAATTCGATCAAGTTCGAATTTGATTCTAGTATGTAATTTACTCCTTTTCCTTTACTGGTTTTGGCTTACTTGAACTTGATGCTTCCAATTTGCCGATGATGTTACTTATTTATATAGGATTCGAGATCCTTGATTTTCGTTTGTATACATCAATTTGAATTCGTCTTCAACCATTCGATTTTTTATTGATGATTGTGATGATTTCTGACCTTTTCAAAATCGTATATTTTTGCTTTGTTGTCATGGCTTCGATTTTGAGCCGTTCAATATCCTTGGCTATCACGGTACTGATTTCTCTGTGACTTCGGCATTGACTTTGATCGTGTTTACTTTGGCCATTTTGATTTCTTAAAATGCCGGTGATATTGTTCGAACTGTACCATATCGTTCCATGATTTTGGTAGCCGATGAATTCTGGTAGCACTTGAGTATTGCCACTATTTTGCTTGAGCTTGAATCTGGTTTGAATTGATGATGCTATGCACTGTGTATATACATGTCCCATTTTACTTTCTGCTCTGATCTTGTTTACTGATGACATTGTTTATTCACTGTTTTATATGGGTCTGTGCATTCTTCTTGATTTTGATTTTTTGTGCCTTTAGTTTGTAATCTCTGGTTCATTGTTGACTTCATTGTTGTTTGGATTAGCTTGTGGTCTTCGCTGGTATCACTAGTGCATATGCTTATGCATTGATAGTTGAGGCAGT
This sequence comes from Allium cepa, assembly GCA_030765085.1. Lineage (NCBI taxonomy): Eukaryota > Viridiplantae > Streptophyta > Magnoliopsida > Asparagales > Amaryllidaceae > Allium > Allium cepa. Next base: position 565,515,624 of record CM060938.1, read on the forward strand.
GCCATTGTTATTTGTGTCTGCTCTTCATTGTGATGTTCATTCATTGTTGTGATCTGTTGAGCTTTGTTCCTTCATGTGGTCTGGATTTTCTTTGAGCACATTTCTGGTTTTCACTGGGTTGATGTGCACTGTGCTTCGAGCGTGCTTGCATCAGAGTTGAATTCATGTGTGACTTGAACTTTTAGCCTTTGTGCTCGAGTCTGATACTTGCACTGTCCGTTTCACAGTTGCATACATGTTGTATCTTTTGGAGTTTAGTCGAGGCTGCATATATGTATTATGTTTCCAGTCATCATGTAGTTGCATTGAGTTGGTTTGCCTTTTAGTTGTGCGCATGATGACCTTCTAGCTTGTGCCTGGTCTGGTGCAGTTTCATTGTGTGTCGAATCATTGAACTTATATCTGTTTCTTTGATGTTGTGTTGCATTGAGCCCATGTGGTCCAGGTTGCATGTCATATTGATTGAGTCGCTATCTTGAATCGAACTCTTCTGGTTCATGTGTGCACTTTGATTAGCTTGCTCCTGACCATTTTATTAAACTTGTATATTCGAACTGCACCTGTATTGAATCCAGCTTGGAGCTCGAGTTTGACCTTGTGCTAATATTATGACATTATTTTTATTGCACTTGAGTTGAACCTGTCGTTTTGGGTTTGACCTATGCTCACATGTCCCTATAATTTTATCAAGTGTATATATCGGTGTGCACGACCTAGTGACATATACAATGATACACTGTGTATGTCACAAGCTGTTCGTGTATGATGAATTCAAAATTAGATGACGACGAACAACCCAAATAACTGAGGCAAATATTATTTTTAAAATCCACATTTTATTTTATACTACAAAAATATTTTATTTCAATTTTACTGCGTCAATGTATATTTCTGCAGATTTCTTAGATGCTGGATTCACATTGGAATGAAGTTGAAGATCAGAACGAGTTGAGTGAGTGAGTGATATGTAGTGAGATGCAATGTAAATGTGAAATTGTGATGTAATCAACATTGTATTGTAATTGAAGTTGTATATATATAGTGAGAGCTTGAAATTTGTACTATACAAAAATCGTAATAAATATTTGTTTAAATAAAATATCCGTTTGAATTCAAATTCTATGTTATTTATTTTGTTCATCAAATATTTATTTAATCTGTGTAAATAAAATAGTATATTAACAAATACCTTTAAATGAATATATATATATATATATATGTTTATTATCATCAAACAAAAATCATATAATCGCATATTCAACAATCTCCCCCTTTTGATGATAACAAACATATATTTTAGATTTTGAACATGTTAAATGTATTTGATGATTCTGTTTGCTCCCCCTATTTGAATGCTTCCTCTTTACACAAAGCTCCCCCTTCATATATGCATACAATTAAAAATATGCAAATGAGCCAAGATGCAAATAGAAAATATTTGACCTTTACTTGATTTTATTTGACAAAATCTTAACTTTTCTCTCCCCCTTTTGTTATCAGCAAAAGAGTAATAGTGTTAGAATAGAGATAAAGTGATCGATATTAATATAACATTAAAACTCAATCGAATATAAATATTAAATTTCAATAAAAAATCAAACAAAAATCATAAATACTTTGTTAGGCGCATATTTCACTTTTAGAATGATGGGAATGATATCATCATATAAAACCATATAGTTGTGTCTATTTGTGGTATAATTATATCAGGAATTTGAATATCTACCAACCATGCATAACCGTTAGGAATTTTAAATGAGATTAGTAGTATTCGATTTATTTATTTTTTAAATGAATTCAATTACCTACTAACCATGCATAACCGTGAGGACTTTTAAATGGGATTAGAATCAACTTGTTTATTTAAAAAAAAATTGATATGCATTCCATACATGCATAACCATGAGGACTTTGAAATGAGCATGGAAGCACATAACAAATTCCAAGTAATTCACTCATGCAAAACCGTGAGGACTTTTAAATGAGAGTGAATACTTTGGATTTTATTTTATTTTATTATTATTATTATTTTAAATATAAAATGAAAACGAATAATTCCTGTTTAAAGTACCACATATTGACAACTATATAGAATTTTGATGAGTGATGGTCGTTAGAAATATGATAGAAATAGAGATGGTCATGGAATTTTTACCAACAAAAGTTTTATAACTCTTGTTTAAGTTTCTAAAGAAATTTACTAATTATACCGTCTCGAGTCATAATATATGATAAATATCAACACTCATCACTTTTTCTATTACTATTTACTTTTTCGATAATTAGTAGGGAGAAAAAAATGTTAAATATTTAGAAAATCAAATTTCTAAAACACCTAAGCTGAGTCGTAGTTTACAAAAACTATTTTCTAGTAGGGATTTTGTAAAAATGTCTGCCAATTGAGAATCGGTTGAAATGAAATTTATGCGAATATTTTCCTTGGAAATATGATCTCTAATAAAATGATGTCTAACATCTATATGTTTTGTTCTTGAGTGATGTACAGGATTATTTGTGAGATCAATTACGCTTTTGCTATCACACATTAGTGGTACACGTTTAAAATTTAGACCATAGTCTTGCAAAGTTTGTATCATCCATAAGCTTTGAGAAGAGCAACCACTCAGAGCAATATACTCTGCCTCTGGGTGGATAATGCAATACAGTTTGTTTTCTACTTGACCATGCGACTAATGAATGCCCTAACATAAAGCATGCACCACTAGTACTTTTTCTATCAACTAAACTTCCAGCATAGTCCGCATCTGAAAACCCTTTAATTCAAAGTTATCATTCGTTGGATACCAAAGACCGAATCGTGGGGTGTGCAACAAATATTTTATAATTCTTTTAACGGCATTTAAATGAGATTCTTTTGGGTTAGATTGAAATCGTGCACACAAGCAGACAGAAAACATGATGTCAGGTCTAGAAGCAGTAAGATAAATGAGTGATCCAATCATACCTCTATATTGCTTTTGATCAACTGCCTTACCTTTTTCATCATTGTCAATTTTGATTGTTGTGCTCATAAGGGTTCTAGTTGGTTTAGCATCTTTTAATCCAAATTTTTTGACAAGTTCCCTAATATATTTTATTTGAGAAATGAATGTACCTTTATCGCTTTGTTTGACTTGAGATGCTAAGAAGAATTTTAACTCTCCAACCAAGCTCATTTCAGACTTTTCCTGCATAACTTTTTCAAATTTCTCATACAACAAATTGTTAATAATACCATAAATAATGTCATCAACATATATTTGAAAAATTAAAAGATCATCGTTTTCATGCAACAGAAATAGTGTGGTGTCTACACAGCCCTTTCTGAACCCATTTTCAAGAAGATAAGTACTGAGGCATTTATACCAAGCTCTAGGAGCTTGTTTTAATCCATATAATGCCTTTTTAAGCTTATATACATGGTTAGGATATTCATGACTTTCAAAACCTTCAGGTTGTTCAACAAATACATCTTCTTTTAGAATTCCGTTAAGAAAGGCATTTTTAATATCCATTTGTCTTAACTTAAATCCTTTGTAGCAAGCAAAAGCTAACAATATCCTAATTGATTCTAGTCTAGCTACTGGTGAAAAAGTTTCATCAAAGTCAACTCCTTCAATTTGATTATATCCTTTAGCGACTAATCTAGCTTTATTTCTAACCACATTTCCAGATTCATCGTATTTATTTTTGAAAATCCATTTTGTTCCTACGACTAGATAATCCTTAGGTCTAGGTGCTAGACTCCAAACATCATTTTGTTCAAATTGATTTAGCTCTTCTTGCATAGCCATAAACCAATTTTCATCGTTAAGAGTTGTATCTATGTCTTTGGGTTCTATTTCTGAAATAAATCCACTATATAGACACAAATCACACAAATTTCTAAAGGAGGAACGGGTTTGAACAACTGTGATAGGATTTCCTATTATCAATTCTGGAGGTCTGCTTTGAATTTCAATCTCTCTGGATCTAGATTCCTTTGGACTTCTTTTGTTATTGCAGTTTCTTTTGGTTTTTCATTCTCATCTTTTTCGTTCTCTCTTCAACATTGCTTTTGACCATTTCCTGTTCATTAATGCTTTCATCAAACTTCACATGGATTGACTCCACAATTATTTTATTCCTTTTGTTGTAGACTCTATAAGCTTTGCCTCTAGAAGAGTATCCCATGAATATGCCTTCATCGGCTTTTGCTTTGAATTTTCCTAATTGATCACTTGTATTGAGATTATAGCATGGACACCTAAATACTTTGAAGTGGTCAATGTTTGGTTTATTTTTGAACCATAGCTCATAGGGTGTTTTGTTAAGAATCGGTCTAATCATAACTCTATTCATTACCTAACAAGCTGTATTTACTGCTTCTGGCCAAAAATGCAAAGGTAGCTTATACTCATTTATCATAGACCTAGCCGACTCTTGCAATGCTCGATTCTTTCTCTCAACTACTCCATTTTGTTGTGGAGTACATGGTGCAGAAATTTTTTGTTTAAAACCATTTTCATCACAAAAGTTTTCAAATTCATAATTTTCAAATTCTCCTCCATGATCACTTCTTAACGAAACAATAGTAACTCCTTTTTCATTTTGAACTAATTTTTTGAATTTTGTGAAGTATGAAAAATTTTCTGATTTTTTAGCCAAGAAATATACCCATGTATATCTTAAGTAATCATCAGCTAACACAATGCAATATTTCTTACCACCTAAGCTAGCAATGTCGTTAGGTCCAAACAGATCCATATGAACTAGTTCAAGAACTCTAGAAGTGCTTACATTGTTTTTGGCATGATGATGATTTTTTAAGTTTTCCCAAGGTATATGCTTTACATAAATTTTCTGTTTTGAAATCATGTGATGGCAACCCTCTTACTAAATTTTTCCTTTTTAATTTGTTTAACAAATTCATGCTAGCATGCCCTAATCGTCTATGCCATAAATTTACTTCTATATCCTTAGCAACCAAACATTTAGAAAGGGTGAGATCATCAAAAGATAGAGAATGTATATTACCTTTCCTTTTACTTGAAAATAAGATTTCTGTTGATGATTTGTCAACAATTTTGCACAAGTCAGAATCAAAAATAACATTCATACCTTTATCACATAACTGGCCGATTGATATCAAATTGTGGTGCAGATTTTCAACATATAGTACGTCACTCAAGGTAAATGTATTGTTACCCACTTTACCTTTACCGACAATTTTACACTTGTCATTGTTACTCATTGTGACTCTGAAACCTCTACACTTTTATAGGTTAAGGAACTTTGCTCTTTCACTCTCACTACCAGTGCTACCACTTTCATCTTCATCGATTTCATTCCAAGTAGCTGCAAAACTTCTCCTCTTCAGTTTCTTTTCTTGGCTAAGTCGATTTTGGGGACAATTGGGCTTGATATGACCGGGTTTATTGCATTTGTGAAAAATGATTTTCTACTCTTCTGGTTTGTCTAGTGCTTTGTCTAATCTGCTCTTTACTTATTGATTTGTGACCGGATTGCAATATTTGCGATTCCACCTTTTGAATCTTCTTATTAATTGTGCTAGTTCCGCTTCACCATCATCATCTTCACTTTCAGTTGTCCTTTTAAGAGCTATTGATTTCTTTCGAGTGTCTCCTTCTTCATGCTCTTCCTTGAATTTCATCTCTAGCTCATAAGTGGTGAGGTTTCCGATGAGTTTTTCGACTTTCATTTGTTTCAAATCTTTTGATTCTTGAATGGCAGTTACTTTGGCTTCAAAACTTCGTGGAAGGACTCTGAGGATTTTTCGGACTGTCTCCAATTCTGTGTATGATTTTTCAAGAGACTTTGATTTGTATACGATATTGGAAAGTCGTCCGTACATTTCTTTGACATTTTTTCCTTGAACATTATGAAATTTTCGTATTTGATGCTTAGCATGGCAAGGCGAGATTCTTTGACTTGAGATGTTCCTTCGTGAGTCACTTCGAGTGCGTGCCATATTTCCTGTGCAGTTAGACAATGTGAGACACGATTAAATTCAAATTGATCCAATGAACATATGATGGAATTCATAGCTTTAGCATTAGCATTTTGTAATTTATTTTCTAATTCTTTACATTGATCCATCGGTTTATCTATTTCCTAATTATCTACAGTTATAGTTGGTGCTCTATAACCTATCTCAACAATATTCCAAGCGTAAATAGTTTTTAGAAAAAAATTCATTCTATTTTTCCAGTAGGCGTATTCACCATTGATCATTGGTGGTCTAACTATGGACTGGCCCTCAGCAAAAGCAGTTTTAAAAGACGCCATCTAAAAATTCAAAATTTTAAAACGAAAAATTGGTTTTTGAAAAATAATTTTTTTAAAAAAAATAAAAGTTGACTTCTATTCCTAGCTTTGATACCACTTGTAGGATCGATTTCACCCTAAAAGGGGGTGAATAGGGTGATACTGATAATTATAAAAATTATTGTGGAAGCTTATACAATTATTTTAACACAAATAAATCAAAATTATAACAACATGGAAAATAGCAGAATAATAAATGCAGAAATAGAACGACACAGAATTTACTCAGCTTCGGCAATACCCTGCCTACGTGCTGCCCCCAAGTTTTCTACTAGAAATTAAGTAGTGACACGCTTACACACGTAAACTCGCGATACCCGCTATTGACTAATCTAACTCTACGCTCAAAACCCTGTCACAACTCAGCCACCGAGTTGCGAATTCTCAAACTACGCTACGTAGTTTGTCCCTAGTCACACGACTAGAAATACAATTGTTTAAAGGAGAATATACAAAATTTAAAAGCAATTTAACAAAACCCTAATTTTAAATATTAAATCCCAACTAAAAACAAGGCCGACCATTTTCTTCTTTTTATTATTATGTTGTCCCGTTCTTTCCTCTTTGCTCTGTATAATAGCGGCTTGTTCTCGTTCCACTTTGCTCTGAAATTAGGGCATTTTTTCGAAGTCGCCGACTTTCGGTTGCTTAATCAAAATAGACGTTTTCTAGTTCGTTGCCTTCCTCAATTGTTTGGCTCTTTGAATCGTCTTTGGCTACTTTCGATCAAGTTCGAATTTGATTCTGGTATGTAATTTACTCCTTTTGCTTTACTTATTTTGGCTTACTTGAACTTGATGCTTCCAATTTTCCGATGATGTTACTTATTTATATAGGATTCGAGATCCTTGATTTTCATTTGTATACATCAATTTGAATTCGTCTTCAGCCATTCGATTTTGTATTGATGATTGTGATGATTTCTGACCTTTTCAAAATCGTATATTTTTGCTTTGTTGTCACGGCTTCGATTTTGAGCCGTTCAATATCCTTGGCTATCACGGTATTGACTTCTCTGTGACTTCGAAATTGACTTTGATCATGTTTACTTCGGCCATTTTGATTTCTTAAAATGCTGGTGATATTGTTTGAACTTACCATACCATTCCATGATTTTGGTAGCCGATGAATTCTGGTAGCACTTGAGTACTGCGTCTATTTTGCTTGAGCTTGAATCTGGTTTGCATTGATGATGCTATGCACTGTGTATATACATGTCCCATATTACTTTCTGCTCTGATCTTGTTTACTGATGACATTGTTTATTCACTGTTTTATATGGGTCTGTGCATTCTTCTCAAATTTGATTTTTTGTGCCTTTAGTTTGTAATCTATTGTGACGACCCGGAATTTTCAAGCATTTAAAATCGAAATATTAAACTGATTTTAAATATTCAACAGAGTAATTTTAACTTGAATTACGAGTATCACAATTTATTTGATAATTAAATTATTTAATTAAATAATTTGAAGTTGAGTAAAATGTTGAATTTGGAGTTTTAAGCCTGTTGGAAATAATTTGAAGGCTTATAAAATTTATATTGATAATACTGATGAAAATAGAAGCGTTAAGATTGAAATTAACAGTGATATGTTAAGTTTTGAAATTTTATCGTTTTAGAATTGAATTTAAAAATAGCCTTCCGAGGCACCGTCTCGGAATTCAATGAAACCAGTTCCATTGGGTCCGTAATATTTTATTATTATCGGATTCCAAATTTCGTAGCTTTCGAAGCTATCGTGGGATCGTACGGAATATGAAAGGTTAAACAAAAATAAATCGATTTAATTTGAATATAGATTTTTATACCAAGTCAACTTCAGTTTACCTTCCTCTACATGTCTCTTTTCTTCAATATGTAGCCAAGCTTCTTCTTTCGTTCAAAATCAAAAATCAAAGCCGGCTAGAAGAAATAATAATAATAATAATAATAAATGGCGGAACTCAAATCCTTGTCACGAAACCGAAGCCGAGTTTTTCATCAAGGCGAATCAATTTCGAGATGGGGGGCGACTTCGAAGCGCGACTGGGAAGGGGTTGCGGTGGCGGCGTAGGGTTTTGTTGGCGATTTTGTGATCGTGTGCGTTCCTGTATGCGAGTGAAGGAAGGAAACGCGTGTGGATGGCACTGGGTCGTACGCGCGTGTAGGTGGCGTCGCGATGCTCGAGCGACTGGGTGTTGGGCTTGGAGGAATCGCGAGAGGAAAAGAGGTGCGTGGGTGCATGCGAGTGATGGAGGCAGCACGGCGATGACGCATCATGGATTTCGTGGGTGGCGTGCCGACGATTAGGGTGTTCGATTTGGTCAGGTATATCAACCTATTTACCTTCAATTTTGATGTATATAAAATTGTACAGTAAGTAAAAATAAATAAATATATTTATATATTTACAGTAAAGCAGTTTTGTTTTAACATATATATATTAAAAAAAATATTAACAGAAATTCTCTTCATTTAAGTTAATACATATATGCGGAAATCATGTGTATAACAGTGAAGATTATAACGGAAATAGTTTTGTATAGAAAGAAATTTCTGGATGAAATCTTATACTATTTTTATAGTATTAAACCGAAAGGTATATGAGATTTATGTAAGCAAAAATTTTAAATGTTTGAATTAGAAAGATATATAAAATAATAGATTTGGTGGATAAATTGTTAAATTAACGTATTTAATAAACTTATTCGATTTATTATCTGTAACAACCCGCATATTTAACGATTTTATATTTAAATGTTTTGTTTAAATATAGTGTCGTTAGTCGGATTTAGGTCCGAAATGTTACTTTCTGCAAATGGCCGAATTGGAACTCGAAACTACCTCCATTGGTTCCAAAATGGCGTTTGCGATTTTTTTGAGTATAATCTTTGATATGTTTGGAGTTTGTGAAATTTTGACCCTTTTTCTATTGGGTTTTGGGTTTGGGTTCAGCCCACTAGCTTAACTAATACTCTAACTCAACCCCTTCTCTTCATTCATCTTCATTTCATTTTCATTTCTTTAGCTAAAACTGAAAATGGTGGAAGGGAAGAGGAAATAGAAATTGCTAGCCCTAGTTCCATTTGCAAACTCCAAATTCTTGCTCCAAAATCAAAGAGAAGCCATAGGTAAGTTCCTCTTCATCTTTTCCAACTCTTCCCCTCTTCAATTTCAGAAAATTTCCTAAACCTAAATTGGGAAATATGTGTCTTATTCTTAGATTGAAGCTTGTTGGGTTGAAGTAGTGTTTGGTTGGTCTTCTCCTTGTTATTGAGCTCTTTCTTCTTTGTTTTTGGAAAAAGGTGAGTTTTTGAACTCACGTCTACTTCTCTTGATTTCATGGCTGTTGGGTATGAATTCCTAACAAGTACGTATGTGTCATTGTTTTGGATTTGGAAAGAATTTGCATTTCATTGAAAATAGGGCAGGAAGTGCAAATCATCAGGTTCGGCCGACCGAACTCAAGGTCCAGTCGACCGACCTGCTACTTGGGCACTTCCCTGCCTCTGTTTTGGAAGTGCAGAAATTTGGGATTCGGCCGACCGAGCCCTGTAGCCGGTCGACCGACCTGCTACCCCGAGCCATGTTTAATTTTCTGCATCTGGCCAGCCGACCGAGCCCTGCAGCCGGTCGACCGACCTGCTCATGTCTTTCCTGTTTTGCCTATTTTTGCACATTTTGATTGGTTTTCCAAATTTTATCGATTCAAGTTGCTTTTTAGTAGTTGTTATTGCATCTTTGACTTTGATAACTTATTCTTGACTTCATCCACGGGTTTTTATAAAATAATCTCTCAAATCACATTTAAAAGCTTGTTTCTCCAATTTATAAATTCCGTTTAAAACACACACTTTCGCACTTCGAGCGTAGTGGAAGGGTGATTAAATGGTTGGGAAAAACACGGACCATGAATCTATGCGTTTATCCTTACGATTAATCCCCGACCTATTCAATTGATCGTTTTGACCTTTGGGTTTGGTTTACCGATGATATGAGGTAAACTTTGTACTGCTTTGAGTGTGGAAGTTACTGACGGATAGTAAACCGTTTAGTGCGAACGAGTGGTTATGGGACATACGTTAACACTTTTCGGATTCCTTTTCGAGAGTTGTGACACATTCCGCCAGTTAGTGGTGTCCAGTACTGGGTCTTCGACCTTCACCACTACGGTTTGTCGCCCTATATTGTCGCTTACGATGTTGGTCTTTATGAGCCGCATGGGTGATATTGGGTTTGTGCCTTCGGGTTTGTCGCCCTATATGATCGCTTTCTATGTTGGTCGTTATGAGCCGCATGGGTGATATTGGGTTTGGAGACTTCGGGCTCATGGATCATTGTTTATACAGTACTGAGCTCGAGCAATTTTCTGATGTTTCATTCATATGTATATTCCCTAGGTATCGCCCTTCGATGTTGGTCTTTATGAGATGCATGATGCGTAGCGTTTACCTTGCGGAACTTGTATACCTTATTGGTATTTGTTATTTGCCTTTTTGGCTTGCTTTGGGATATTCTTATCCTTTGTTTCTATATGTTGCCGATGATATGAGGCTTGTTATCATATGATTCATCTTTTGTTAGATGATTGTGTTATCTCCTTTAGAGATATTTGTTATACTTTGTAACTTTGCAGGTTTATTGTTGTTCATTTTATCTAACTGATTTGTTTAGCTAGACTGACCCATGTATTTTATACTCGGGTCAGACCGAGATGTTTCAGGTTAGGTGCTTTTGGACTTAGCCTATTTTGCTTCCGCATGGACTGTTCAGCTTATTCCTTTTTGTTAAAGCTTTTTGTGTAGTCCTTTTATTTGTAACTCTGATATATGTATTCTTTTGACTCGTCTGTATATTGTGGTTTGATATACCACTTGACATGTATTATTTTGTATACTCTGTTATGTATCATATATGTGTATATGATGATTTACTGTTCTGTGATGTATATTACATTTGAGTTGTTATATTCTGTTCTGATAGATCCTTCAACCACCTATGGTTTTGTTTTAAGTATTCATTAGGTATGTCGACCTGCTTGGTATGTTTATTGTCGATGTGTTCAATAGATAATTAGAGCAAGGCTATAGATGGTCTCTCCCAACTAGCCTTATTCTCCGTGTTAGTTGACGGCATTACCTTGTAGTGTCCTTGGCTAGCGTGGTATAGAGGTGGGGCGCCACAGCGTGGTATCAGAGCTGAGTTCAGGGCAAAATATGATAAACACAGAATAGATGCACATATTACGGTACATCAAAATGTACAAGTAATACAAGTCTTTGAATCATCGTGTCTCTCTACTCCATCAAGGTTAGATAGAATTTGGGAATATGTCTAGGAATGCATTTTTATTCCATAGTATCCCATATTGTAATATCTACCTTGTGAATAATCTTGTTCTTATCTTACTTTCAACGTATGGCTGGAAGAGGCAGGGGACGACGTTCGGATGCCTGGCAATCCAGTGGCTCACATCCGGATGGCGTTTATATGTCTGCTGATCAGTTTTTGGAGTTGTTTAGGAGCACTCAGCCTCCAGTTCCTCCTTGAGTTGCTCATCTTGGGGGAAAGCCGTTTAAGGGCTCCGAGTCTGTTCTTGAAGTCCAAGCTTGGTTTCGCACGCGCGAGTGTATCTTCTCTCGTATGGATCTTTCTGACCATGATAGAGTTCTTGTAACTTCTGGCTTATTACAAGAGCGTGCTCTTGATTGGTATGAGCTTCTTGTAGCCGAGATTGATGAGTCTACTCTTTCTTGGACTCAGTTTCGGGAGCGATTTGAACTCAAGTTCGTTCCTGAATCTGAAAAAGTTTTATTGACCCATCGCTTCCTTTAGTTGAAGCAAGGGAAATCTTCTGTTTCTGAGTATGTTGCATCATTCGAGGCTTTATCTAAGTATGGTCTTGAATTCATCAGCACTTCTTATAAGAAGAATTTGAAGTTTGTCTCGGGTCTTAAGAAATATCTTAAGAAGTCTTTGTTGCTCCAGCTTAAGCTTTCTTTTGAGGAGTTGGTTGATTCGGCACTTCATCCCGAAACCGTCGAGAAGGAGTGTGATAGTGATGTTGATGTTGAGGTTTCCAAGAACCCCAACAAGAGGCCGTTTCCAATTCAGAAGTACAGGTCTTTTCCTTCTAAGAAGAAGAAGACTGGTGGTCCTAGCTCTCAGCCTTAGTCTTCCGGAACATCTTTCGTTCGAAAGTGTTTCAATTGTGGTTCTCCCGATCATATTGTTTGAACTTGTCCTAAGCCTCTCTTCTGCCGCTATTGCAAGAAGGAAGGTCATCATGTTTCAGCTTGCCTTACTGTTCCGGCTGGTGCCAAGTCTAGCAGGCTTTATGCAGCTAAGGCTTCTGAAGGTCCTTCTCAGCCCGAAGGTATATCTCCATCTATTTTGGAAGGTTCTATTTTATTTCATGATCATAGTATACGAGTTCTTTTCGATACGGGTGCTTCACATTCCTTTGTATCGAAAAAGCTCGTCGATGATTTATCTTTGGATGTTTCTTGTTTGGTTACTTCTTTAAGGATTGCGAATCCTATTGGGGCATCCGTGACCCTTAGTTTTCTTTGTGATGATGTTGAGATTGTTTTATGTGGCTTTTCTTTTCGTGCATGTCTGCACGTTATTTCTTGTCTGGGATTTGATATGATTTTGGGAATGGACTGGCTAGTGAGATATGATGCTAGGATTATTTGTTCGGAGAGAATTTTGTATCTTCGACATCCGGATTCGCCTACTCAGCTATCTCTTATTCTTCGGGATGTGGATAATTCCGAAATGGCTTTATATTCTCTTGATTCGCGAGATGATGATGATATATCTCGTATTCCTATTACTTGTGACTTTTCTGATGTTTTTGAACCTGTTTCGGGTTTGCCACCCAAGCGGGCAATTGAGTTCCGCATTGATCTCATTCCAGGCGCGCAGCCAGTTAGTCTTCCTCCCACGAGGATGTCTACAAAGGAAAACGAGGAACTCAAGAAGCAGCTTTTAGAGCTTGAGTCCAAGCAGTTGATTCAGTCCAGTTTTTCTCCGTGGGGATCCGCGGTCATCTTTGTGAAGAAGTCTGATGGAACTCTTAGGCTTTGCATTGACTATCGCAAGCTTAATGAGTTAACTATCAGGAATAGGTATCCATTGCCTAGGATTGATGATATGTTCGATCTATTGAGTGGTGCTAAGGTCTTTTCTCAGCTAGACCTTGCCACAGGTTTTCATCAGTTACGAGTCGCGGAGGATAGCATACCTCTTACCACTTTTCGCACTCGGTATGGTTCTTTTGAGTGGCTTGTTATGCCATTCAGTTTGATGAACGCTCCTGCTTTCTTTGTAGATCTCATGAATCGGGTATTCCGGGAATATCTCGACAAGTTCGTCCTTGTCTTCATTGATGATATCCTTATTTATTCTAAGTCTGAAGCTGAGCATGCTAATCACTTGAGAATTGTCTTGAGTACTCTCCGGCGTCATCAGCTTAGAGCCAAATTCTCCAAGTGCCACTTTTGGGAGAATAGGGTTAAGTTCTTAGGCCATGTTGTATCTTCCGATGGCATTTCTTTCGATCCCTCAAAGATCGAAGCCATCCAGAATTGGAAAAGGCCTGAGAATGTGCATGAGATTCGTAGTTTCCTTGGATTGGCGGGTTACTACCGTCGGTTCATTAAGGATTTTTCCCGTGTTGTGCTTCCTCTTACTTGTCTTACTCGGAAAGGCATTCGTTTTGATTGGTCCGACAAGTGTGAAGCTTCCTTTCTGACATTGAAGGAACTTCTCACTAATGCTCCTATTCTTGTGGTTCCCGAGGGGAATCATGATCTTGTTGTCTACACCGAGCTTGTGGTAGTGGTCTCGTTGCTGTTCTTATGCAGAAGGATCGGGTAGTTGCTTATGCTTCTAGGCAACTACGTTCGAATGAGGTCTGCTATGCCACTCATGATCTTGAGTTAGCCGCCATTGTCTTCGCCTTAAAGATTTGGCGACACTATTTGTTAGGCGAGCGCTTCATTCTCTATACCGATCATAAATCCTTGAAGTATTTGTTCACTTAGAAGGAACTCAATATGAGACAACAGCGTTGGCTCAAGTTTCTTGCCTCCTATGACTTTGATATCCAGTATACCCCTGGTAAGGGTAATCGTGTTGCAGATGCGCTTAGTCGCAAACATTCGGCTGTTGTTTCTATGATGCTTGCCGAATGGAATGTTCTTGAGACTCTATCTTTTTGTGAAATTCGGGATCGAGGTTCATCCTCTGATACTCCTATTCTATTATTTAGTTTGGGAGCTCGACCTATTTTGTTGGAACGTATTGCCGATGCCCAACGGCGTGATCATGATTTGTTGCATCTTATTCAACTTTGTGAGTCTGGATCCTGTGATGAGGCGTAGCGGGATTTTAGCATTGATTCTCATGGGTGTCTTCGCAAGAAGAACCGTCTTTTTGTGCCTTCTGATCTTGCACTTAGGCATGACATTCTTGATGATTGTCACCGTTCTAAGTATACTATTCATCCTGGTAGTAGTAAGATGTATGCCGATATGCGTCATCTTTATTATTGGGAAGGCATGAAATGCAATGTGGCGGGTTATGTGAGTAATTGCATAACTTGTCAGCGTTTTAAGGCCGAGCAACAGCATCCTTCTGGTCTTCTTCAGCCTCTAGAGATTCCATTATGGAAATGGGATCAGATTTCTATGGATTTCATTGACGGCCTACCTCGTTCGAGATCAGGCCATTCTAGTATTTGGGTTATTGTTGACCGCCTCACCAAGTCTGCTCATTTTGTCCCTATTAAGTCTAATAGGACTGCTTCGGATTTGGCTAAGTTATATGTCAAGGAAATCGTGAGACTTCACGGTGTTCCTAGTTCTATTGTGAGTGACCATGATACTTTATTCACAAGTCATTTTTGGAAGAGTCTTCAGCAAGCTTTGGGAACAAAGCTTAATTTTAGCACAGCTTATCATCCGCAGTCTGATGGGCAGACTGAACGGGTGAATCGTATCTTAGAAGATCTTCTCCGTGTTTGTATTTTTGATTTCGGTGGTAGTTGGGAGGATCACCTACCTCTTATAGAGTTCTCCTACAACAATAGTTTTCAGTCTAGTATCGGTATGGCTCCTTTCGAAGCCTTATACGAAAGGCCATGTCGATCACCTTCTTGTTGGTTGGAATCTGGAGAAAAGCTTATTCTTGGCCCAGATTTTGTTCGTGATTCTTCCGAGAAGATTGATATCATTCGGTTGAGAATGAAAGAGGCACAGAGCCGCCAGAAATCATACGCGGATAGCCGTAGGAAGCCTCTCGAGTTCTCGATTGGTGATCTTGTTTTTATTCGTGTTTCTCCTTTGAAAGGGGTTATGCGTTTCAGTACGACTGAGAAATTAGCTCCTCGCTTTAAAGGACCATTTTCTATTACTGAACGTATTGTCCCTGTGGCTTATAGAGTTTCACTTCCAGCTTATTTATCTGGCATTCATGACGTATTTCACGTCTCGCAACTTCGGAAGTGTCTTCAAGAGTCGGATTTTGTTATTACTTCTCCTGATTTGCGAGAGCTTGAGGTCTCACCGGACTTATCTATTGTACAGCAACCTATTCGCGTACTTGACACGGAGGTGCGACACCTTCGGAACAAGGACGTGCCGCTCGTTAAAGTTCAATGGTCCGCTAATCCCAACGACTGTACTTGGGAAACCAGAGAGTTTATCGAGCGATCTTATCTAGGTTTTCTATCGTAGCTTATGAACGGTGAGTATGTCTTTTCATCTCTAGCTTATTTCCTTTTTCTTTTGAGTGTTGTATGTATGTAGTTGTTATAAATATCGTCTCTAGGAATTGCGGGGACGCAATTTTGTAAGGAGGGGAGATCTGTAACAACCCGCATATTTAACGATTTTATATTTAAATGTTTTGTTTAAATATAGTGTCGTTAGTCGGATTTAGGTCCGAAATGTTACTTTCTGCAAATGGCCGAATTGGAACTCGAAACTACCTCCATTGGTTCCAAAATGGCATTTGCGATCTTTTTGAGTATAATCTTTGATATGTTTGGAGTTTGTGAAATTTTGACCCTTTTTCTATTGGGTTTTGGGTTCAGCCCACTAGCTTAACTAATACTCTAACTCAACCCCTTCTCTTCATTCATCTTCATTTCATTTTCATTTCTTTAGCTAAAACTGAAAATGGTGGAAGGGAAGAGGAAATAGAAATTGCTAGCCCTAGTTCCATTTGCAAACTCCAAATTCTTGCTCCAAAATCAAAGAGAAGCCATAGGTAAGCTCCTCTTCATCTTCTCCAACTCTTCCCCTCTTCAATTTCAGAAAATTTCTTAAACCTAAATTGGGAAATATGTGTTTTATTCTTAGATTGAAGCTTGTTGGGTTGAAGTAGTGTTTGGTTGGTCTTCTCCTTGTTATTGAGCTCTTTCTTCTTTGTTTTTGGAAAAAGGTGAGTTTTTGAACTCACGTCTACTTCTCTTGATTTCATGGGTGTTGGGCATGAATTTCTAACAAGTATGTATGTGCCATTGTTTTGGATTTGGAAAGAATTTGCATTTCATTGAAAATAGGGCAGGAAGTGCAAATCATCAGGTTCGGCCGACCGAACTCAGGGTCCGGTCGACCGACCTGCTACTTAGGCACTTCCCTGCCTCTGTTTTGGAAGTACAGAAATTTGGGCTTCGGCCAACCGAGCCCTATAGCCTGTCTTCCGACCTGCTACCCCGAGCCATGTTTTATTTTCTGCATCTGGCCAGCCGACCGAGCCCTGCAGCCGGTCGACCGACCGCTCATGTGTTGCCTGTTTTGCCTATTTTTGCACATTTTGATTGGTTTTCCAAATTTTATCGATTCAAGTTGCTTTTTAGTAGTTGTTATTGCATCTTTGACTTTGATAACTTATTCTTGACTTCATCCATGGGTTTTTATAAAATAATCTCTCGAATCACATTAAAAAGCTCGTTTCTCCAATTTATAAATTCCATTTAAAACACACACTTTCGCACTTCGAGCGTAGTGAAGGGTGATTAAATGGTTAGGCAAAACATGGACCATGAATCTATGCGTTTATCCTTCCGATTACTCCCCGACCTATTCAATTGATCGTTTTTACCTTCGGGTTTGGTTTACCGATGATATGAGGTAAACTTTGTACTGCTTTGAGTGTGGAAGTGACTGACGGATAGTAAATCGTTTAGTGCGAACGAGTGGTTATGGGACATACGTTAACACTTTTCGGATTCCTTTTCGAGAGTTGTGACACATTCCGCCAGTTAGTGGTGTCCAGTACTGGGTCTTCGACCTTCACCACTACGGTTTGTCGCCCTATAGTATCGCTTACGATGTTGGTCTTTATGAGCCGCATGGGTGATATTGGGTTTGTGCCTTCGGGTTTGTCGCCCTACAGTATCGCTTTCTATGTTGGTCGTTATGAGCCGCATGGGTGATATTGGGTTTGGAGTCTTCGGGCTCATGGATCCTTGTTTATACAGTACTGAGCTCGAGCAATTTTCTGATGTTTCATTCATATGTATATTCCCTAGGTATCGCCCTTCGATGTTGGTCTTTATGAGCCGCATGATGCGTAGCGTTTACCTTGCGGAACTTGTATACCTTATTGGTATTTGTTATTTTCCTTTTTGGCTTGCTTTGGGATATTCTTATCCTTTGTTTCTATATGTTGTCGATGATATGAGGCTTGTTATCATATGATTCATCTTTTGTTAGATGATTGTGTTATCTCCTTTAGAGATATTTGTTATACTTTGTAACCTTGCAGGTTTATTGTTGTTCAGTTTATCTAACTGATTTGTTTAGCTAGACTGACCCGTGTATTTTATATTCGGGTCAGACCGAGATGTTTCAGGTTAGGTGCTTTTGGACTTAGCCTATTTTGCTTCCACATGGACTATTCAGCTTGTTCCTTTTTGTTAAAGCTTTTTGTGTAGTCCTTTTATTTGTAACTCTGATATATGTATTCTTTTGACTCGTCTGTATATTGTGGTTTGATATACCACTTGACATGTATTATTTTGTATACTCTGTTATGTATCATATATGTGTATATGATGATTTACTGTTCTATGATGTATATTACATTTGAGTTGTTATATTCTGTTCTGATAGATCCTTCAACCACCTGTGGTTTTGTTTTAAGTATTCATTGGGTATGTCGACCTGCTTGGTATGTTTATTGTCGATGTATTCAATAGATAGTTAGAGCAAGGCTATAGATGGTCGCTCCCAACCAGCCTTATTCTCCGTGTTAGTTGACGGCATTACCTTGTAGTGTCCTTGGCTAGCGTGGGTGTAGAGGTGGGGCGTCATATTTTAGTTACTAGAGTTTACAAGAAAAATTAGTTAAATCAAATTATAAGTTAAAGTCAAATGTGCAAATGGTGATTAATTGTTGGGTAAATTCAAATAGTAGTAAATGGTGAATTGTTTATACAAGGTCAAAAACGGGGAAATCAAGGCAAGATTGGAGTGATTTCAAACCGAAGCAAAGGTGAGTTATTCTCACTCAGTTAAATTTTAGTTTAAATTTAAATGACTGAATTTAAATAATTGTTTGAATGATTGGATTGGCTGATGTATTATAGTATGGGATATTTTGAAATGGGCATATTATATCGTGCTAACATCTGTGGATGCAGGGAAAACAGGTTGGAGGGATCCAACTAGACCCCTCAACTTTTATTTAAATTATTTAATATTCTCTGTTCTAATTGTTTGATATTCTATAATGAATTATGTGGAAGTATTGAATGCTATGGCTTGGTTGATATAACTGGGTATAATGAATTTTAAAAAAATATAAATTTGATTTTGGAGATGAAAATAAAAGAAGTGAAATTGCAAGTAAGATAATTATAGAATAAATTCAAGAATAACTTGAAAAAAAAATAAAGTGACTTTAAATTTTAATAAATGAATCCTGAGAATGGAAAGGAAAATTTGAATAAACAGAAAATTAATGAAGTTTAAAATGCAGTATTATTAATTTAAAAGAATAAACATTTATTTAGAATTTAAGATTTGAATTATTGAAAGAGTAAAGAAGAAATTGAAAAATAATAATAATAAAGACCATAACTACTGAATTTGGAAATGAACTGGTAAGTAAAAGAATTTATTCCAAATGAAATAAATTGGAAATCGATTTGGGGAAATTGATTTAAGTGATTGAAGTTGGAATTTTCTCTGGATGGCCAAATACATGTTTTAAAAGTAAATTTGCAAATATAAACTAAATGTTTTAAAGTTTTGTAAAATTTATTATTTTTAATATTTAAATTAAGTATTTTCTTTAATCTATTCTAGCAGTAATTATTAAGAAGTAACTTAGTATTTCGGTTTTAAAAGTAGAAATCTAGTTTTACATTTTATTAAGTAACTTTATTTTCAAATGTTTATATAGTATGTATTTTAGTAAATTATTAAAGTAGTCTTAACTTAAGTGTTTAAAGGTAAATTCCAAAGTAAGTATTTTTGTTTATCTATTATCGTAATAATTATATAAAGAATGTCTTGGTATTTTGTTTAAAGCATTATTTTAAATCAAGTACTAAAGAAAGATTTTCTAAATTAAATATTAACCATACTTTACAATTAAAGTGTTTTGAAATTATTTTAAAAATCTAAAATTTTGTGCTTGGTGATTCCAGTGGAAATGAAATACTTGGAATTTATTCTGAGAAAAAGGAAGGTAGTTTGAAAACTGTTTTCAAAAGGATTTGAAAGTGAGAATATACCTTGTAAAGATATTTGAGATAAATAAATAATTTGGGAAATTACTTATTGTTGGATGGTTGTTTGTGAATATTAATTGATAGTTAAATCACCGACTATCAATATTGGACAAATACGTTGATCGTTTCGAAGAGACCGGGATCGAGATTAATTTCTCGAAAACCACTTCGATCCGATTTGTACGTTTTCGTGAAAACGATTTTGGATTCGAAGATGGAGCAGTGAAGTGCAAGGGCTAGTCACTACTAATCCTGAGGATATTTCCAAAATGGATGTAGTAGGAATAGTGCCTTCGGTTCCGTTCGAACCCGGGACGGACTTGTATGGATGAATACTTGCGAAACATCGTCAGGTGGGCGATGGGCATTCTAAGGGATATGTTCTTTAAAGGTAACGCTTAGCCTCAAGCCTCATCAAATGGGAATGACTGAAAATCAGGGGTTATGCAGCAAGGCTAGGTGGGTAGCACCCAAGCAGGGTGAGGTCATTCCAGTCTAGATGTCCCTTTTTATTTCGGCTTAGTGGGCGGTTGCTGATCCCAACCGCGGGGTGATCTCACTCGGGATTATCCAGTAAGGGGTAGTCTCGGCCTTGTGTTGCAGGGGAGCGGGCGCACTCCTCGGTACGGTGATCTAGGCCCCGTACTGTGACAGGTGGTACCCTAGTGCCTAGTCATTAGTTGGAAATTCATTCTCCCTACGAGCCTTGTACGAGTTTTGTTTGCATTACCCACTCTGTGGCTAGTAGCTGGAATTTAATCATGTAATAATTTCGGCTATTTTATATGTATTTGTATATAGACCCTATTATAATATCAGAGGATTTCTATAAAAATTGTTTTAGCTATCGTAAGGTAAAAATCCGACATGTTTATTTGTGGCGTGGTCTTACGAGATGCTTTTGTTTTCAAAGGATTTTTGAAACTTTAATAATCAATTGGGTGTGATTTTCTCACACTGGTATTCCAGACTGACTCGGGTATTATTTAACTGTAATGCTCGGGTCAGACCGAGTATTATAGGATACAGGATATGATGCTATGGAGCTCAGGAGACGGGCAAGATGACGATACTTACATTCGTACTTGTTTTATATATATATATATATATATATATATATATATATATATATATATATTCCGCTGTGTTGTGTAGCTGTGTATCCAGTTGTATGTTATTGATGTGAGCTGTGATTGATATACTTTGATGATGTAATATATGTAAACAGATATATTTGATTTTGAGTAAATATTATTTATTATCTATTATATTTTACTCCGCTGCGATGGTTAGATTCTGTTGTTGTTTTCTATTCTCTTCTTCTACCTCTTCTTCTTTAACCCAAATGGTTCGTATTTCTGTACAACTTGAGTTGATTTAGGTAGAATAGTGTTGATTCAAGGGGTACGGATTCGCGGGCTGTTACATCTATGGTTCATTGTTGACTTCGTTGTGTATCACTGGTGCATGTGCTTATGCATTGACACTTGAGGCAGTGCCATTGTTATTTGTTTCTGCTCTTCATTGTGATGTTCATGCATTGTTGTGATCTTTTGAGCTTTGTTCCTTCATGTGGTCTGGATTTGCTTTGTGCACATTTTTGGTTCTCATTGGGTTGATGTGCACTATGCTTCGAGTGTGCTTGCATCCGAGTTGAATTCATGAGTGACTTGAACTTTTAGCCTTTGTGCTCGAGTCTGATACTTGCACCGTCGAGTTTCACAGTTACATGCATGTTGTATTTTTTGGAGTTTAGTTGAGGCTGCATATATGTATTATGTTTCCAGTCATCATGTAGTTGCATTGAGTTGGTTTCCTTTTACTTGTGAGCATGATGAACTTCTAGCTTGTGCCTGGTCTGGTGCAATTTCATTGTGTGTTGAATCATTGAACTTGTATCTGTTTCTTTGATGTTGTGTTGCATTGAGCTCATGTGGTCCAGGTTGCATATCATATTGATTGAGTCGTTGTCTTGAATCGAACTCTTCTGGTTCATGTGTACACTTAGACTGGCTTGCTCCTGACCATTTTATTAAACTTGTGTATTCGAACTGCACCTGTGTTGAATCCAGCTTGGAGCTCGGGTTTGACCTTATGCTGATATTGTGACATTATTTTTATTGCACTTGAGTTGAACCCGACGTTTTGGGTTTGACCTGTGCTCACCTATCCCTATAATTTTATCAAGTGTATATATCGGTGTGCACGGCCTTGTGGCATATACAGTGATACACTATCACAAGCAGTTCGTGTTTGATGAATTCAAAATTAGATGATGACGAAAAACCCAAATAATTGAAGCAAATATTATTTTCAAAATCCACATTTTATTTTATACTGCAAAAATATTTTATTTTCAATTTTACCGCGTCAATGTATATTTCTGCAGATCTCTCATATGCTGGATTCAAATTGGAATGAAGTTGAAGATTAGTACGAGTTGAGTGAGTGAGTGATATGTAGTGAGATGCAATGTAAATATGAAATTGTGATGTAATCAACATTGTATTGTAATTGAAGTTGTATATATATAGTGAGAGCTTGAAATTTGTACTATACAAAAATTGTAATAAATATTTGTTTGAATAAAATATCCATTTGAATTCAAATTCTGTGTAATTTATTTTATTCATCAAATATTTATTTAATCTGTGTAAATAAAATAGCTTATTAACAAATACATTTAAATGAATATATATATATATATATGTTTATTATCATCAAACAAAAATCATATAATCGCATATTCCACAAAATTTAGGTGTAAAGTAAATGCAAAAGAAAAAAATTGTACATTGACTTTTATAAGTGAAGCATTGAAATTTTTTATATTTATTGATGAAATTTACTCTATAAAAATCATAAGTTAAAGGGTATTTAAATGAACATTTTGAGTGGAAAAATATAATTTTTATAAGTTAAATTGGTTTAAATTGAAGTCTAATTATTGCTGAGATTGTATTGAAATCTGAAAATTTAATTAACAACACTTCGGAAATGCTATCATTTCTGAAGTTAACTTAAAATCTGTCGTAAAGGATATTACAGCACTTTGTAAGTGTTGTAGTTGATGTAAATGAACTAAAGGCTAAAATTAACTGAGGGCTATTGCAGCACTTGGTAAGTGTTGTGGTTGCAGAACTAAAACTAAAACCTGAAATAAATAAAAGGGCTATAGTAGCACTTGTTAAGTGCTGCAGTTGGCTGAAATGAGATTTTTCCGTGAAAAGCTAAAATTTCAATGTTTGTAGTTTTACCGAATAAATGAACTCAGAAAAGGCTAAACTTTTGGGAATTGAATATTGATTTGTAAGTATAATAACTTCACTTTTAGATAGTTTAAAATGAAGTATTTTGATTGAAATATAAACTATTTTGGAAATTTATAACCACCGGTAATAATAACGTTGGTGGTTAAAGAGACTGGGATTGGTTATGGGCATACTCTCTGTCGATACCAAAACCACTTTAACAACCGTGTACGCGGTGGAGATTCCAGAATGAAGTAGGATGGTGACGACGTTCTATTGAGGTATGTACGTGGACCCGACTCCCGTGAGTTGGCATAAGGTGGCTAAAACAGAAGCGATCGACGGGATAAGGAGGTAGCACCTCTTATCGGACGCACTTCTTCGTATGTCATTCTATTACTTTGTGATTGTTTGGTGCGCACCTTTGATTTTGGGAGTGTGGTTCGAGGTGGGCGGTAGTAGCCGCTACGCGCTACCACTGATGCAGAAGCGTAATTGGTATATCTATCCTAGCATTGCCTAGTTGTGCCGTATCACCTACCCTAGCGAGCCTTATACGATTTTGGTTTTGTGCCATATCTATGGAGTGCCCTCTTGCGATGCCCAGTACGGAAGAGATTACGCTACTGTATAGACTATGGGAATATATAAATGTGTTAAGGTGGAAAATGTAAATCCTTAATGCTATTTTAAAGTAAGTTTATTTTACTTATAGACATTATTATAATAGCGAAATGTTACTACATAGTAAATAGTTTAACGGATCCTTAGAGGATGGGCGGACCCAAGCATCTTTTAAGTTACTTGTACTTTATATTACAGTTCACTTGAGTTGGTTTACACTGTATAAGTATGTATGTCCTGACTCGAGTGTTTATGTTTCATTTTACGCTTGGGTCGGCCTGAGTATCAGTTTGGACTTCATTTCCTGGAGCTAGAACTACTGGAGATCATCTTTATCGAGCTGCTACCTATTTCTCTGTTCAGTCTTTTGTCTTAGCCTATGTACTTGAGACAAAAGAATTTGGGATTTTCTGTGGTTGTTTCAAACTGTATTGGTTTTAAGACTATGTAATTTGTACTTATTTTGAGAGTATGTTGTTAGTGGCTTCATGAACCACTATGGTATTTTATTTACGCTGCGAGTATTCTGATTTCTGTGTATGTGATTCTATGATTTGATTTCATTTGCTCTAATTTTTATTACAATATATTATTTTGAACTATTCAATTTTGACATGTTTTAATTTATTGTCGAATTTGAATGGTGCAAAATAGTGGGTCGTTACATCTGGTATCAGAGCTTTGGTTTTTTTGGCAAACCATAGCCTGCGGAGCAAAAGCTCATTAGAGATAGGGTAGAAATACCCTAGAATGAGTGAAGTCAATCTTAGAATCCTTTCTTTGTGAGAGAACGTATTTTAAAATATAAAATGATTTTTAAGGATTTTCAAAGAAGTATTTTGATATAAACTTTCTTGTTTGAAATCAAATTTTTCCGACTACTTCTGTTCCTTTCTCCATCTTATGTAACTAGGTCCTTTGTTGAATGCCTTTTCAAGTTGAGCTTTGTCTTATCTAATCTATTTTGGTCTCTATTTTTTCTCCGTCCTTAAATTCATTCTTGATTTGTCAAGATGAATCGAGGAAATGCTAGAGGTAAGGGACGTGGTGCCGCACCAGCTTCTACACCCGCTGCTCCAGTAAGGTTCACTAAGCTTTGCAAGGAATACACTGAGCTTGGTGGCACCAAATTCATAGGATCTGAGAGCATAATTGAAGCTCAACAGTGGTTGAGAGATTTGGAGAGAATCTTCTCCGGTTTTGAGATCACGAATGCCCAGCAGCGTCAGTTGGAAGCTTGCAATTGAAAGGAGCAGCTTTGGATTGGTGGCTATCAGTTACAGCTCACACCACTGAGGCTGACATTTCTTGGGAACAATTTAGGTATCTTCTTCTGTTTTTCAAGCTTGGTTAAGTTTCCTCCCTTTTGAAATCTGTCTTGTATCTCTTATTGTGCTTTAGGGATGCTTTTCTTGTGAAATGGATGCCCGAAGTAGGAAAGTCTCAGCTGTATCGAGAATTCATGGATTTGAAGCAAGGTGATATGTCCTTTGCCAAATATGAGAGGAAATTCAATGAGCAATCGCAGTATGGCCTTAATCTGATAGACACTCCTCTCAAGAAAAACGAGAAGTTTATTGCCGGTGCACGTCCCGAGTACTATGATCGCCTCATAACCCACGTGCATGGTCCTGTCACCTCTCTGATGGACATGGCTATTAAATATGATAATCCTACCTCTAAAGATCCTCCAGCTGCCCGTTCTGCTCCATCTCAGTCTTCTGGTAGTTCCAAGAAGAGAAAGCCCCACTTTCAACATCGGTAGAGGAATCAGAATAGGACTCCAGGGTTGGGATCATCTTCTTCATCTTAGAGGCAGCCTGTGAACCTATCTGCATTACTTACTACCGATGTGATAAGAAGGGACATTATGCCAATAGTTGTCCTACTTTGGGTGCTGCTATTCCCCCTCCAGCTCAGTTGGCCAGGCATGACCTCTACCACATTTGTCTCCAGCCTGGACATTTGAAGAAGGACTGCCCTACTCAGAAGAAGGGCAAGGCATCAGGTATTTTTGCTGTGACTTCTGCATCTTTTCTAGCTCCACCGCCTGCACCTGCACCTGCTCCCGCTCCTAGTGATGACCAAGGTACACTTCAGGGTTCTTTTTCTCTGTTTAATTTTCATGTTCGTGTTCTCTTTGATACTGGAGCTTCCCATAGTTTTATCTCAGTAGATCTTTGTAATAAATTTGAGGATCTTCTTTCTCTCGAGTTTACTTCTGTGCCTTTATGTGTTTCAAATCTTATTGGCGGCCCTGCGAACCTTAGTAAGATTTGTACGAATGTGAAACTCTTCCTTGATAGCTATCGGTTTTCCAGTGATTTCTATGTTTTGGGTTTTGATGCTTTTGATCTATTGCTTGGGGGAGATTGGTTGAATAGGCATGATACCCATATCTCTTATAGTTCCCATATTGTCTCCCTCATTGGTGATAAAGGCGATTCTTAGGTGATTCAGTGTAGTTTGCCCCAGGATTTTGCAGGCAGTTTTATTTATTCTCTTGATACTTTCCCTGGTGATATCCATTCGACTCCTGTAGTCAAACTATTTCCCTACGTATTTGGTGAAGTCACTTCCTTACCTCTGAAGCGGGAAATTGATTTCCGTATTGATCCTATTCCTAGAGCATGACCTGTAGTTCTTCCACCCAGAAGAATGGCACCCCGTGAGAAGGTCGAATTAAGGAAGAAAATTGAGGACTTGGCCTCTAAAGGTCTGATCAGACCTAGCTTTTCAGAATGGGGAGCAGCCGTGGTGTCATCACCAAGTCTGATGGTTCTCTTCGGATGCGTGTTGATTATAGGAAGCTGAACAAGCTCACTATGAAGAACAGATATCCTATGCCTCGCACTAATGATATGTTTGGTCAGCTCTATGGAGCTACTGTTTTCTCTCAGCTTGATCTTGCCACAGGTTTCTACTAGCTTAGAGTTGCGGAGGAAAGCATTCCTAAGACTGCTTTCCATACTATGAATGGTTTCTTTGAATGGTTAGTTATGCCTTTTGGCTTGACTAACGCTCCTGCTTTCTTTGTCGATTTGATGAATCGGGTCTTTCGTGATGTACTCAATAAATTTGTTCTAGTCTTTGTTGATGATATTCTTGTGTTCTCTAAGTCTGAGGAAGAGCATAAATCCCACTTGAGCTTTTTTTTGGAGACCCTTAGGAGTCATCAGTTAAAAGCTATATTCTCTAAATGCCATTTTTGGGGAGAGGAAGTCCGATTTCTCGGGCATATTATTTCTAGTGATGGAGTTTATGTTGATCCAGTCAAGATCGCTGCGATCAATGTAAGTCTTTCCCTCCTTTCTCTTTCTAAATTTGATCACTCTATCTTTTCTGAGGTCCTTGTTTCTCCCTATTCTGTTACAGGATTGGGAAACTCCTAAGACTCCGACTGATATTTGTAGTTTTCTGGGCCTTGCCGGTTACTATCGGAGGTTCATTGAGAACTTTTCTCGGATTTCTACACCTCCCAATGCTTTAACTAGAAAGAATGCTAAGTTTATATGGGATGATAAGTGTAAAGCTTACTTCCGCACCAGTGCTTACCGTTTCGAATGGAAATGAGGGACTAACGGTATACACCGATGCTTGTTGCGAGGGTTTGGGAGCAGTATTCATGCAAGATGGGAAGGTGATTGCTTATGCTAGTCGCCAGCTGAAGACCCATGAGGCCAATTATGCTGCTCATGATTTAGAATTGCTGGCTGTTGTCCTTGCTTTGAAGCTTTGGAGACATCATCTCTTAGGTGCTAAGTTTGACCTCTTTACTGATCATCAATCTTTAAAGTATATATTCACCCAGAAGGATTTGAATCAGCGTCAAGTTCGGTGGCTTGAGTTTCTTGCTTCTTATGATCTTGACATTAACTATACCCCAGGAAAAGCTAATGTTGTGGCGGATGCTTTGAGTAGGAAGAAGTCCTTATTGTGCCAGCTTGTTGTTTCTTCTCCTCTTTTAGACCGTATCAAAGCTAAGAAGGATGAGGATAGGATCATCAGATTGATTAAGGAGAATGTTTGTAGCAAGGTTGGTGGTAGTAGTCTTGATGGTAGTGGAGCTCAGGTTGATGATAGAGGGATTTTGAGGATTAATAATAGGATTTATGTCCCAAATGTTGATGGTTTGAGGTAGGAGTTACTTCGGGAACATCATCGATCCAGACTTTCTATTCATCCTGGTGTGGCGAAGATGTATCGGGATTTGAAGAAGCTCTATTGGTGGAAGGGTATGAAGCATGGATGTCTCTATCTTTGTTAGTAGGTGTGCTACTTGTCAGCAAGTCAAGGTGGATCATCAGAAGACTCTTAGGTTGTTGCAGCCTCTTGAGATTCCCAATTGGAAGTGGGAACAAGTTTCTATGGAATGTCATCGATGGGTTACCGAGATCTAGGAGGGAAAATGAAAGCATCTGGGTTATTGTGGATAGACTGACCAAGTCTACTCATTTTATTCCGGTCAAGTGTACTCGTTCAACTTCGAGCTTATCTTAGATTTACATGAGGGAGATTGTTCGACTTCATGGGGTTCCTCTTAGTATTGTTTGTGATCGTGATCCTATCTTCACCAGTCAGTTTTGGAAAGCTTTCCAGGAATCTTTGGGTACTCATCTGAATCTGAGCACTGCTTACCACCCACAGACAGACGGTCAAATGAAAGGGTGAATCAGATTCTAGAGGATCTTCTTTGTGCTTGTATTCTTGATTATGGAGGATCTTGGAAAGATCCTCCATCTTGTTGAATTCACCTATAACAATAGTTATCAAGCTAGTCTTAAGATGTCTCTGTTTGCTGCTCTTTACGGGCGACCATGTAGATATCCATCTTGCTGGAATGAATCCGGTAATAGTTTGGTTCTTGGTCCTGAGATGATTTTGGAAGCTTCGGAGAAGGTCGAGGAGATTAAGAGGAGGTTAAGGATTGCTCAGGATAGGGGGAAGAAGTACGTTGATCGTCACAAGAGAAGTTTGGAATTTGCTGTTGGTGATTTAGTTTTCCTTAAGGTCTCTCCCTTAAGGTATGTGATTCGATTTGGGCGTGGAGGGAAGCTTGCTCCTAGGTTCATCGGTCCTTTCTACATCCTGGAAAGGATTAGGTCTCTTGATTATCGTCTAGATTTGCCTAAGAAATTCGCTGGAGTACATAATGTATTCCATGCATCGCACCTTCGTCACTGTCTGCATGATCCATCCCTTATTATCCAGCCTTCTGCACTTGATAGTTTGGATATTGAGCCTAATTTGACTATTGAGAGGAAGCCACTTCATATCGTCGATCGAGGTACGAAGTAGCTAAGAAGGAAATCTGTCAACCTAGTCAAAGTGCAGTGGAGCACTAATGTACGGGATTGCACCTGGGAGACGGAGGAGAGCATACGTGCTTCGAATCCGGAATTGTTTGTTTCAGGTACTTTCGCTCTACTATCTTATCTTCCTTTGTTTTTCCTTCTTTTGTTCCTTTTCGAGGACGAAAAGTTTTGAGTGAGGGAGAGTGTAACAACCCAATTTTTCTTTATAGATATTTTAATTCATTTATTTAAAACTTTGGTGTTTAATTATTTAAAAAATTGAATTTTGGAAATCTTCCTGAATTGGTTATGAATCATTTGCCCAATTTTATCAAATATAAACAATTTATGGAATTTTAGATTTGGGTTAAATTTTGACTCTAACTGAAACTTTAAAATTTAAATTCTAACTTCCAGTCTTTTATTTAAACTATATATATTTACAACATTTGTTCCGTTTTTTCCATTTAATTTGGATATATACTTTGTAAATTAAGTAATAAACAATGTTGTTAAAAGCAACTAATCTATACGTTTTATTGTATATGTTCTCTAGCATTTCAATTATTTATTCTCCTGCGTTTCAATCATCAGCTATGTTATATGCTGCTATACTGTTTAGTTATTTCTGTTTATCAAACTGCAAGTTCCTTGTAGAGTAGAACACTATGAGTTGAAATGATACATACCCAAACGGACTTTAGAATAAGGAAAAATCATTATGGGCTGAAATGATAGGCCTGAGCGATTTTTATTTATTTTGTTTAACTTGGGATTACGGATTTGAAATGATAGAACCCGGATTTTCTTTGTG
Source organism: Allium cepa (assembly GCA_030765085.1). Classification (NCBI taxonomy): domain Eukaryota; kingdom Viridiplantae; phylum Streptophyta; class Magnoliopsida; order Asparagales; family Amaryllidaceae; genus Allium; species Allium cepa. The sequence continues at coordinate 565,545,668 of CM060938.1, forward strand.
AATTACGGATAAAAATGATACATTATACATATCACTTGACCTAGGTTAGAAAATATTATACAGACATGTGGTTATTGTATATATTTTTTTTGGAAAGTTTAAGTACTTTTAAAATTGTATATTATAATATTTTGATTTAAATTGAATTAAAAATGATTTTTATAAAGTATTAGTGATTTTCTACAAGTTAAATATGTTAATAAATGAATGGTTAAGTTGAAATTTGAAGTATAAATTTATTTTGAAATTTGTGATTTTGTTTAAAAATAGAGTTTAAGTTAAGTAAATAAAATATGATAATTGGATATAAATTTGAACTTAAAGTGAATTAATAAAGTGTTATTGAGTTTTCTATGAATTAAAATGGTTAGGTAAATGTATGTTTAAAAGTGAAATTTGAGATATAACTTGACTTGGAAAATGTGAAATTTGGTTTAAAGTAAAAGTTAAGTTAAGAAAATAAAATGGAAATGTGGTTTAATTTGTGGTAAATAAAATTTAGGTGTAAAGTAAATGCAAAGAAAAAAAAATTTACATTGACTTTTATAAGTGAAGCATTGAAAATTTTGATATTTATTGGTGAAATTTACTCTATAAAAATCATAAGTTAAAGGGTACTTAAATGAACATTTTTGAGTGGGAAAATATAATTTTTATAAGTTAAATTGTCTTAAATTGAAGTCTAAATATTGCTGAAATTGTATTGAAATCTGACAATTTAATTAAGAGCACTCGGAAATGCTATCTTAAGTCAACTTAAAATCTATCTTAAAGGATATTACAGCACTTTGTAAGTGTTATAGTTGATGTAAATGAACCAAAGGCTAAAATTAACTAAGGGCTATTGCAGCACTTGGTAAGTGCTGTGGTTGCAGAACTAAAACTAAAACCTGAAATAATTAAAAGGGCTACAGTAGCACTTGTTAAGCGCTGCAGTTGGTTGAAATAAGATTTTTCCGTGAAAAGCTAAAATTTCAATGTTTGTAGTTTTACCGAATAAATGAACTCAGAAAAGGCTAAATTTTTGGAAATTGAATATTGATTTGTAAGTGTAATAAATTCACTTTTAGATAGTTTAAAATAAAGTATTTTGATTGAAATATAAACTTTTTTTTGAAATTTATAACCATGGGTAATAATAACGTTGGTGGTTAAAGAGACAGGGATTGGATATGGGCATACTCTCTGTCGATACCGAAAACCACTTTAACAACCGTGTACACGGTGGAGATTCCAGAATGAAGTAGGATGGTGATGACGTTCTATTGAGGTATGTACATGGACCCGACTCCCGTGAGTTGGCATAAGGTGGCTAAAACAGGAGCGATCAACGAGCTAAGGAGGTAGCACCTCTTATCGGATGCACTTCTTCGTATGTCATTCTATTACTTTGTGATTGTTTGGTGCGCCCCTTTGATTTTGGGAGTGTGGTTCGAGGTGGGCGGTAGTAGCTACTACGTGCTACCACCGGTCCGAAAGCGTAATTTGTATATCTACCCTGGCATTGCCTAGTTGTGCCGTGTCACCTACCCTAGCGAGCCTTATACGATTTTGGTTTTGTACCATACCTATGGAGTGCCCTCTGATGACGCCTAGTACGGGGGAAATTACGGTACTGTATAGACTATGGGAATATCTAAATGTGTTAAGGTGGAAAATTTAAAGCCTTAACGCTATTTTAAAGTAAGTTTGTTTTACTTATAGACATTATTATAATAGCGAAATATTACTACATAGTAAATAGTTTAACGGATCCTTAGAAGATGGACGGTTCCAAGCATCCTTTAATTTACTTGTACTTAATATTACAGTTCACTTGAGTTGGTTTACACTGTATAAGTATGTATGTCCTGACTCGAGTGTTTATGTTTTATTTCATGTTCGGGTCGCCTAAGTATCAGTTCGGACTTCATTTCCTGGAGCTAGAACTGCCGAAGATCATCTTTATCGAGCTACTGCCTATTTCTCTGTTCAGTCTTTTATCTTAGCCTATGTACTTTAGACAAATGAATTTAGGATTTTATGTAGTTGTTTCAAACTGTATAGGTTTTAAAACTATGTAAGTTTTACTTATTTTGAGACTATGTTGATAGTGGCTTCATGAACCACTATGGTATTTTATTTCCGCTGTGAGTATTCTCATTTCTATGTCTGTGATTCTGTGATTTGATTTCATTTGCTCCAATTTTTATTACAATTTATTGTTTTGAGCTATTCAAGTTTGACATGTTTTAATTTATTTTCGAATTTGAATGGTGCAAAATAGTGAGTCGTTACAGATTGTTTCCGCACACGCCGTATTTTTAGAAAAGGAACCATGTCAAAGGCTATGTTCACCCGTATATGAAAACATGCAATCTAGTAGAAGGTCCAGTAGTACTGAGATCAAACCAGCAGGAGAACTATGTTCACCCGTATATGAAAAAATGCAATCTAGTAGAAGGTCCAGTAGCGAATCTTGTGCACCAGAGATGTACTACAGTTTTCACATGGATGGCAATAATGAGGATTGTATCTTAGATGATGACACTCCTATATCCTTCCAACAACAACTACAGAGTAAAGACTCTGCACTTTGGCTTGGAGCTATGAAATGCGAAATGGATTCCATGTATGAAAACAAAGTTTGGACTTTTTCAGGAAATAAAACCCATCGGCTGCTAATGGATTTTTAAGAAAATGCTAACTATAGATGGGGAAGTAGAGACTTATAAAGAAAGGCTAGTTGTGAAAGAATTTCGTCAATTCAAGGTGTTGATTATGACGAGACCTTATCACTCTTAGCGCTTAAGTCCATTCGGATTATGCTAGCCATCATGGCATTCTATGACTATGGAATATGGCAAATGGATGTATTAGCTTTTCTAAATGGTGATTTTGAAGAAACCATTTATATGTCGTAGCCCGAGGTTTTTATGGTCAGTAGGAATAAGGGAAATGCTTACAACTTGTTAAGTCCATTTATGGACTTAAACAAGTTTCAAGAAGTTAGAACAAGTATTTTGATAAAGTGGTCAAACAATTTGGTTTTTATTAGAACATAGAGGAAGCATGCATATAAACAAACGAATAGGGCAACACTGTCATTTTCTTAGTGCTATATGTCGATGATCTATTCTTGATTGGCAATGACACTTCGTTGTTGCAATCAGTGAAATTTGGCTTTCCAATAATATTTCCATGCAGGATTTAGGAGAAGCAGCATATATACCTGGTAAAAATATTTATAGAGATAGATCTAAGGGGTCGTAGGGATTGTTCTAATCCATGTACATAGATACCATATTGAAAAGGTTCAGTAAGGATAATTCCAAGTATGGAAATGTTCCAACATAGTATGGAATCTTCCTTTCTAAGAAGGACACTCCTTATACCGATGAGAAAAAGCATATGAAAAGGATCCCTTATGCTTCAGCCATAGAATCCATTAGGTATGATATGCTATGTACTAGACCGGATGTGGCATATCCATTAGGATGCGTAAGCCGATACTAGTCCAATCCTGGAGAAAAACATTGGGCGGTCGTAAAATTTATACTGAAGTATTTAAGAAATAACCGGGACTTATTCCTTATGTATAGAAATGCTGACCTCATTATCTTTCAAAGTGACATAGATGATAGTAAATTGGTGTCTGGTTATGTCTTTATGCTTAACGGCGGGGCCATTAGTTGGAAAAGTTCCCAGTAAGAAACTATTGCTGATTCCACTATGGAGGCCAAGTACATCGCCCTCAATGAAGAAATGACTGTCTGGATGTGCAAGTTTTTAAGTAAGCTCAAAGTGATTCTCGATACCAAGAATCCCATAGCATTATTCGGTGATAACAATGCAGTGATGTAAATCACAAAGGATCCTGGAGTACTCAAGAAGTCAATTCATATTCTTTGAAAGTTCGACCTCATTAGAGAATACGATGAGTATGAAGAGGTTGTGATACAAAGTGTGTATACTAAGGATAACATAGCAAATCCATTCGCTAAGGGTCTATCTTGGTCGAATCTCGAGAAGCTGATTGAAGGCATAGGATTGAGATCCCCTAATTGGCCTCAAGTCAAAGTGGGAGGTTGATAGAGTTAGCGGTATGCTTTAGAGGAAATTCTATAATTTATTGTAAATTACATTACTCTATAATCAATTCTCGTTCGTAATAAAGGTATTTTTCTTTCTTTTATATATTTGTTATAATGTGTTATAAATAATTAAATGCCTAATTAAAATATATTTAACAGAAAATCCATAAATGGTGTGGTTGTTATTGTAATTACATATTGTTGTAATCATGAGTATTGTATCATAATATTATAATACACACCGTTTTAAATGTTCCTAGTTAAGATACATCGAGACTGGATGTCGATGTATCCATTGAGACTATAGTATGTAACGCTCTTTCAATGTTGGGTAGTGTATTACTCATAACTGTTTGAGGCACCTAATGTTTACATGCTGATAGTTATTGGATAACTATAGAACGACTCACTCGATGGTTTTCTACTGGTTAATATAACTAAGGTCAAACAGGAAATATCGATGTGACTGAATTACATAGTTCTCGCGATTTGAGAATACTATGGATCTTCAATATGAAAGCTCCGCTTTAATTATAGCCAAATTATGGCATAGCCTTCATCGAGTGACTATAGTTGGGTCGAGTGGAAGTATTGAAAGTGAAGCACTATTCAAGAGTGGACTCGTCTCCTCACCTATATGGGGTTAGTATCGTGGTAAACTTAAGTCAACTTAGAATCAAAATCTTTGTTCAAAGTAGTTTGGTTAATGATTATTATTATTATTGAACCAAGAACTTTTCATTTGGACTACAGAGTTGAATATGGACGATATTTGAGTTTTGACCAATATCAAATTACATAAGTCCAAAGTGATATAATTTTGAGAAAGAAAATTAGCATAAATAAAAGTCACAAATAGGTAATGCTTAACAAAGTAAAATTGGATTTTATAGAAACCAAGTAAGTGATAAATTTGGCCCAAATGTCACACCACCTATTAAGTGACATGTGAATATTAATATTTGAATAGTTCGATATCAATTGCTTACCAAATTTACAGTCGATGGGTCACATAATTGAAAACGATGAATTCTCCTTGACTGAAAGGTATAATTAATTTATAATTGTTATAAATTGATTAAATTAAATAATATTTATGAAATAATATTTATAAAATTTGATAATGATTGGATAAATAAATATTACTAAATATGTTTATAATAGTTATAAATATATTAATCGATATACGATCTCTATAAACTTTAAATTGGATTTAATTGCATAATATATTCATTTGGGCTTAAATAGGTTTATGGCCATCTTAGGGGATGATAATATCGGTAGTAACAAGGGCTAGGGGTGGTTCAAATGATGGTGACATTGACTTGATTTTTAATGGCTGAGATTAAAGGATAATAAGTAAGAGATGAGATCCATACTTCTCTCATTTCCATCTACTATGTAAGCATCCCTACCTTTATATGGTTGAAAACTTTTAGAGCTTCCAGCCTAAGTATTAACTAGTCAAAAATTCCACTCCCTTCCCCATCCTTCTAGATTTCAAATCAAATCAAATTAGCGGTTATTCAATAGCTGGGGGTCAACGGTTCAAGGACTAGCACTCTTTTGGATTAGAAATAGATTCGAGGGGAAGATATCATTTTTTTAGGGTGTACTTCAAAGCGTAGGAAGTGAGGTATATCTCTGGTCACAATATAATCATTTATGCTCAATTATAATGTTTTATTATCTAAATATATTATATATTATTAGTTAGGTGATGATTCTGATATGAAAATGATATTATCACAAAGAAATTAGTTATATGTGTGTATGTATATATGTATACATAATTTTTAAAAAGAAATCAGGTCAGTGCTGCTTTGTAATAGAAAACCAAATTTTTTATTTTATTAAATTAACATATACTATTTATTAAATAAGTAAATAGGCATAAGGAAGAAGTTGCAAAAAAAAATTAATCTCAAGGATAACGAGTTTGTTTTTTATTCTGATGGATTCTTTTAGAGTGTAAACTGAAAATGATAGTTACAACTATCATTCTGTGGTTTACACTAAAAAGTGTCCTTCAGCCAAAAAAACAAACTTTTTGTCCCTGAAACAAAATATTTCTCTAACTTTTCCCTTGAGTCTAAAAACCCCTTATTTAAATAGATATATAATTTATAATTATTATATCATCATATTTTAATCAGATATGATTATATAATTTTATATGTAAAGGATCAAGGTTATGATGACTTTCGACAATGATAAGATATTTATATATATTTTATTATTAAATATTATTTAAATTAACTTAGTACATAAATCAATCATATTAATTCAATATATTATGAAAACTATATTTTATATTTTATAAAGCAATGTTGGCAGTAAAGACACTCTTAGCAAAAAAAAATTTTAAAAAAAAACATTTTTTATTTTTAAATTACAAGTGAAAATAGAAAAGCAAATTTTAAATTATTTTCAAATCGAAAAATTATGAAAAAAAAATCAGACTATTAAATATCATTTTGAATTTACCGAAAACTTAAAATTCAAAATAAATTTTCAAAATTAATTTTAATTAATATTTTAATAATTTTCAAATGGATATTTAAATAAAATATTTTTTAAACAAAATGTGTAAACTATATTCATAGAGCCATGAGCATGACCTAGTCTTTTATATTTATCAAAAATATTTTTGAGTATCTTATTAACATATACATATACATATATATGTGTGTGTGTGTGTACGTATGTATATGTATTATCTTATTATGTGGATATGTATGTATGTATGTTTTATTAAAAAATATTATTATTATATTTCTATATATGTTTATATTGCTTAGGGCTTTAAAGAAATTTCTACAAATAATTATAAATATTTTTTTATACTTAAATAAGTCTGTTATATAATATGTATATAAAATATTAATATTTTATTCATATGATTATGCATGTACATATATGTAATATAAATGTACTTATATACTTATATAAAAATTATTTAAACAAAACTATAATATATATAATACGTATAAATAAATAACAATGTATATATCCATGCATATATTTGGACAATATATTAGTATATTGGATGAGCTAACGTGTCAGTTGCGATTTAAATCGAACATCTATACACGATATGTTATATGTTGCATGGATTAATATGTTATACATGCACATATATATTTAGAAATGTTCTAAATAAACTAGATTTCATAGGCCCAATAAAGATCCAATAAGAGATTTTTTTTTAAAATTCACCTATAATTGCATTGCATGCTAGCCCAATTTTAACAAATGTAATAACCCGCATTTTTTATGATAAGATATTTAAATGATTAATTTAAATATTGAATCGTCAATTAATTGAAGGTCGAAAATCTAATTTTTCGTAAATGGTCGAATTAGGGCTCCAGACCACTCTCGTAGAGTCAGAATCGTTGTTGCAAATTAAAATAATTATAAATATTACTATATTTGAAGTCATGGTAATTTTTTGATTTGCGTATTGTTATGCATATTTCATAAATATACATGCGCAGTAGAGTCCAGTGGGATCTCAATTGGAAGCTTGTGTTTCTAGGATGAAGACTTCATTATGAGATGTATGAGTGAAGAAATTTTGGAATCAAACAATTCAATGGCAAAAATGACATCGAAATGCATGAAATTATCATCCTAAAATGCTATCTTGGATAACGATGAAATTTATTCCATTGGGACCAAAAAAATGAGATAATGTGGGCTAACAAGTGTTGTGACGATCTCATATGCAGTGTGATTATACAAGCTTAAAACATGTGACAATTTATCTAAGAAATAAAATAAAAAATATATATTAATATATTATGTTTACCCTTCCTCTTGAATATCCAGTTCACTTTATCTTTTTTCTTTTCCTTCCTCCTTTAATAAAAGAAGTATAGCCGCCACCTGTCATGAGTTGAATCATAAGCTTCAGACCATAAAAGAGGATGGGTATGGATCCATTGGACTCGAGAAGAAGTGGGCATTAGATTGGTATAGGCGATGGTAGACGCGGTAGTGCTTGGGAGTGGCCCATTTTGGATGTCATGGCTAGGGTTGGACTTTGACAAAAGCTAGAGGCGGTGTTTGGTGAGATAAAGGGTGGTGTTGTGCTCATATTATTGAGCTGCGTTGAAGGAGACTCGTTGGAATGTCTTTAAGCCCTATTATGAAGTCCAGACAATCACATGTATGTAGGGAGGGGGCAGAGTTGGGATTGTAAGGAGGGGTCGGAGGTGAAGTCGTTGGTGTGGATAGGGTTAGCTTGTGAAGAGGAATTCGATGGTGATCGTTAGGCCCACTTTGGTGGTCCGTGGTGGCTGCGATGTGGTGAGGTAGTGGACTGTAAATGGTAGAGCGGGAATTTTTAAAATTTGAGGAAAGAAGAAGGATGAGGGGATAAGAGAGGTAATTAATTAATTTGGGTTAATTAATAAATTCGATTATCTCGTTTCGTATTTAATTCATATATCTAATATACTAGGTCCAGTCGAAACTGGGTTTTCGCCATTGCCCTCGTAGTAATATTATCCATGAATTTTGGAGTGGATTCAAAGGCTTGGGAATTTATGGCTTAGGTGAGCGGAATTATAACTCCGAATTTATATTTTAATATAAGTCCTCGTAATTATATATACTGAAAAATATTATTTAGAAGAGATAGAATAATATATATATATATTCATACACACACATACACACACACACATAGATATATAGGTAATTATTCCCCTGTTTGATTAGATTGGTTTGAATAGATTTTTGGGATAATTGATTAATCCCATATATAAATATTATGCTCTATTCGTATTGAATAGAGTTAAATAGAGTTGATATTTATTTATAACATGGTTATAAATTTATTAGAACTATAATTTATAGTTATATTATTGATAGAACTATTATTATATATTTTATTACTGTTCAAAAATTTGAAGTATGAACTTTAAAATAAGCTGTAAGGCTAAAATAATGATTTGGGCATGCTAAACTTGTATTAAAATGGCTTTGAAGTATATCTGGCCTTAATATTAGTTCATTATAGTGTAACTCAATAATTAACTAATTAGTGAATTTCAAAAAAGGTGATTTGAGAATTTAGAAACTACAAAAGAAGTATTTATCATTTAGTTGGGTTTGATTAAGGTTATAAAATCCTGAATATTGTTATAGTGTGATTTTATAACTTTAGACCTTAAAAGTTTTTGAGATATGTGTGTATGTGTGTATAGAAATTATATGCATGAGCTATATAATATTTTGAGGCCTTATTGATAGCTAAATTTAACTTAAATAGAAGAATTAAGGGATATTAAGCTATAATACGACTGATAGGAGAGTGAATGGGGGAATCTCCCCAGAATTGGACGTGGTTTGGTGTGATGCTTATAATTAACTAGTAGAGTGATATTTTGACTAAATTTATTACTTATACAACTTTATTGGTAAAAATCCAATTATGCTACTAAAGCGTTACCTCGTAGTGACAATTATTTACACCAATTCACTTCGTCAAAACTATATCACATTAGAACTTATGGAATTTGTTTTTAGTCAAATTCCAACATTTTCCGCTTTCAACTTTGTATGTCCAAATACAAAATCCTTGGTTCAATAATAATAATTATTATTAACCGTACTACTCTAACCAGAGACTCTGACTTTGGGTTGACTTAAGTTAACCCCATGATATTAACCCTATATAACCGAGGAGATGAAATCTCTTTCAAATAGTTTTTCACTTCCAATGCTTCCACTCGACCCAATTATAGTCATCGGATGGACGCCATGCTATAATCAAGGCGGAGTTTCCAAATTAAAGCTTGCTAGTATTCTAACGTCGAGGGAATTATATAAAATTGTCACATAAATATTTTCTTTATGACCTTAGTTATATTAATCAATTTGTGTATCATTGATGTATTTTGTATCATTTATGTATCATTGTAACTAATCAAAAAATATATCATTTATGTATTTTATAATAAATGTACTTTTAATTTAATAAATAAATAACGTAACACATTATATTAAGTATACAATAGAAAGAAAACACTTTTTTGAATAGATTGGCTATCGAGTTTGATATATGTAAAAAAAATTACATAATTGTCCCTAAGGCATATCCCCAACTCTATCAAGCTCCATTAATAAAGAATATTATAGCCTAAAGTGGATCTTCTACTCTTTTGACATCGAACAAATTTGGACTGTAATGCTTTGTGATCTCCAACCAGTCCAATTTTCAACCATAAGCATATAACCTTTTTTTCTCCTCAAAGATTTCTTATAACCATTTGTGTTACTAATCAGTAATCTACTTATTGTGTCAGTAAGATATTTGCGAAACAAAATATGCACATAATAACCAGATGTATACATGCCTAAGCATGCACTCAACTCCCCTTTACAAAAACATTATTAGTTTTTGCATTTATTTAGCTTCAAGGGTGTTCATATGTCACTGTATAAGAAAAAGTTTGTCTTTTGTGTCAAAACAAGAATCTACTGATTCACGAACTGCATACCAAACCCTTTTTTAGTAAAATCGAATTAAGTAATAACATGATGTAAATTATTGTACCATTGATGAGAAATTTTTTCGTGCCCATAAGTGAATTCATTTAGTTATTTCATCATTCTCTACATTGATAAAAAATATTGTAATAACAGTTTAATATTGTTCAAAACTAAAAAATTTCAACTAAGCCCTATAATTATTTTAAAGATTCTTTTAGAAAACTGAAGAGAAAGTCCTTTTACAATCATTGATTCTTTTTGCGAATAGTCTTTTATATATGACGAGCCTTATATTTTTCCATGTTACCTACTGGTTCCCTCTTGGTTTTGAATAAGCATTCATAACTATTAGGGTTCTTATGTTGATGCATGGAGAAAGATCTATAGTTTTATTGTTTTGTATGGAATTTCACTAATCATTATATCCTAGATCCACTTTTAAACTTGATGTCTTGCACGCATTAATATATGTTGACTAAATAATCATCGTCAATCTATTTTCCTTTATAGAGAGACACTAAATAGTTATCTGGAATAATATTTCTTCCTTTGCAAATGGATCTCCATGGTGAAATTACACCCTGGGGTTGTTGAGTTTATTTTCCCAAAACATTAACCTTAATTTGAAGAGAATTTTGTTAACATTGTCGTATTATGTTTCCTAATTTACTTCTTGTTCAATGAAAGAAAACTAATCCTATATGTTATGAATAAGTAACTAAGTGAATAAAAAAATAATGATTCCCTTTAAAGAAAATGATCCATACTTTATTTCTCCCTAAATCTCAACATCCTCAAAAATAGTTGCATTTCCCATCTTAGTTTTTTTCTTCTTAGTGTGGGTTTATAAAACTTATTGATTTTAAGTCGCATAGAATATCAATAAAGTATTTTCTATCATTAGTGCCTCACTTTAGAATTGTTTAGTAAGATGGAACAAATAATGACATTAATCATCATATTCAAATTCAGGCTTCATTATAAGAGATAACATTATATTCAACTCTAATAATGTATGAGTTTGTTCATAGATAAATCTAATTATGTCCGAAGGAATAGTAATAACTGGATTTTTTCATATTAGAAATAGAAACCAAAATATGTCTAAGTGATAGTATAACAAAAAATATCAAACAAATCCAAGCAATATGTATATCTTCTTGATAAAACATGTTTGGTATCTAGTAATTTTTTATAGATATCCATACATTTCATTAAAGAAACAACTATCAACATCCATATGACATTTCTTTTCATCAAAACCCTTAGCGACCTTTTTTTATCCATAATTAAATACTTTCAAAGTATGTGGTAAATGGGTACTTTCTATCTTATCATGCTTTATCTCTCTTCTGCTTACCACAATTAAAAATGAGCTCAATAAGAGGTTGTTTTATTATTAAAAAATAATTACCAATAATCTTAAACTAGTTATACATTCATAAAAAGTGTATCCAAAAAATACTGAGTGCCTAGAACTTTTGAAGCAACATTTTTCCATACGGTACTCATTTATGTTTCTTTTATCTTGAGTTTATAGAATCAAGTACTATAAAGTGTGCTTATTTCCTCTTATCATTTTTGGCAAAACGCTTTTCATTCTCAGTGAAGTCAATAATATTGGTTACCCATTTCGATACCACATCCTTGAAAACGTTCGAAATATTGTACCTTGTAATCCTCTGGGTCTTGTTGTTTGAATTATCCCACCTTCCAATGTTCTTCATAATATTATAAGAACATTCGACCATAATAGGGGTGGGTATGATCCTCTTAAATGCAAGAGCTAGATCTAAGCAGTCAAGAACAAACAACATGTTCTCTTACTAATCCTTAGAGTTAGTCCCAAACAAAATGAGAATATTATTAAAACTGGCTGATACTTTACTCAAATTAGTTGAAAATTGAACAAAAATAACGATAGACATTATATGCTCATATCCAAAAATCAACCATAGTAAATTCAAATAATCGGTAAGCCTCTTCTCAAGATAGCTAGTACAACATTAATATCAAATCTTTGGACAGTAATATTAAATATAAGTGGTACACTTGTTGTAGTGATCAAACGTTTATAACAAATTAACGTGGAATAACAATATTCATTTGGGCCGATTAATTTCACTTATAAAACTTTGTAGTTGTCATATACTTATCATCACACATGTAAAAGTAATCGGCCAAATATTAACCTTCCTTTTGGTCGGCTAACATTCCCATGAATAAATATGTAACGACCTGCAAATTTATCACTTCGATAAATTTTATTTATTTTTAAAAATTATTCAAATAAAAGGTTGATAATACAAATAATATTATTTTGAGTGATGATAAGTAATAGTAATCTTATTTTGAATAGATATTTACAAAAATATTTTCCTTGAAATTTGAATCAATAAAATGGCAGAAAACTGTTTTATCGATAACCAACTCTATAATCGGAAAAAGTCGTGCATGGAGCTGGATACATACACTTATTTTATAACTGAACAATAATATGAAATAAAATTAATTATTTTATTTTTGGAAATTAAATGTATTTATGCCATCATTAATAATGGCATCGTATTTAAATATAGATATATGAATTTAAATTGAGATCTAATGATTTAATAATTATCCTTTAGTTATTCAAATAATTATTTTAAATAGTGGTAATTCATTTTGAATAGTTATAAAGTGATAATAAATCATTTATAATAGTTTTATAAAGATTGACAAATTTCGTCGCACTTTGACAAATCGATGTCGTATTTTCACAATTGTATTTTAATATTATTAAATATGGTTTTATAAGTCCAATACACTTGTTTTAATTATTTAAGGAGGATAAAAATCAATTCCATGTTGTGTTTACATAAATAAATAATTTGATTAAAAACTGAAAATGTAATCGATGATCGTTTTTCGAATTTTCGATCTTTCGTCAAGCAGAAGTTACTTTGAAACATTGCAACATTGTTTCATAAGCATATGTACATATGCATACACACACTTAAAAATATCACAATTAGCCACATTGAAAAACTAAGAAAATATCTAAGATATTTTCATAATATAATTAAATAAGAATACTTAAGTGTTAAGTGATAAAAAGCAAATTTACCATCACCTTTCACCTACTTACATAAAGTTTCCATCTCATTAAATGCTAGTACTTAAGGGTCTAATTTTGCATTGGAATGGAGGAATAAATATGTGGTTAGAAATGAGTTTTGGGTTAAGGGTAGTAAGGTCTTTTCGCCATAAACTTCATGTACAAATAACACAACCATTTCTCCACTTTCTTCACATCTCATTCTTCACTTCTTCCTCACTTTCTTCATCTTCTTCTTTTTCTCCAAAGCCTCTCTAATGGCTTCTATGCCATAGAAAAAATCAGAAAGAAATAATGTTGAAATATATACAAAATATACAAAATGAAATCGATATCCATTTACCTCAAAACCAAACTCGCTATTTTTCATATTTTACCTCTTCTTCTTACGGCCACAACGACCTCAAAACTAATCCAAATTGAGAAATTAGTTTTAAAAAATTCAAGATAATTTAGTTGGCTATAATTTTCTTTTGCATCATTTCTTCAAAATCTAAGATACACTATGTCAAAGTTTCAATTCTTTCAAAGTCATTTTCGGCACAGATTTTTAAGACGGAAAATACCTCTTTTTCATTCGACTATAACTCCTCGAAACAGACCCAAATGAAGTAATTCATTTTTTAAACCATATAGAATTTTGTTGGTTACAACTGTTATGTTTAGCACTTCTTCAATATTGAGCCTAACTTTGTCAAAATTCTACTTTTTTACCGTGCATTTTTACGCTTCATTTTTATGAATCCAAGAATACCCTCTCTCCTTTTAATCATATCAACCTCAAAATAAATTGAAATCGAGTGTTTCTTTTCTTCAAACTGTAGAGAAAATAATTTCCTACAACTTATTTCCTACAACTTTCATGTCACCACATTTCCAAATTCAGAGAGTAGAATGTCCAAAAACTCGAGATAAAATGGCATACTTTTAGGTCTAGTTTTTTGTAAATTCAATAATAATACAAAGTCCTACATCTCATTCCCCATTCTTGACCGAGCACCACTTTTGGCATAGAATGCCAAACACACTAGGAGGCATGGTATTGGGGTTCGTGAGCTCGAATCACGAGTTAGTGAAGCTATAGCCTTTTTTGGTAAAAAAAATCAATGTGAGAACTCTAACTTTAAATCATTATAAGTAGTTATAAATGTTTAACATAACTATTTGGATACTACATGTTTGGATGTTTCGTTGATGAATGTTTCAAAAAGTAATTAGCAACATAAATTATAAGTGAGAAACTCTTACTTATATATTCTTGGATGATGATATGATGTTTGCAATGGATGTTTAATACACTTTGATCATTAAGTTTGGTTGTTTAAAATGAATTTTTAATATATATATATATGCATATATATATATATATGCAAGTCAAAATGGCAACTAAAAACCCTAATGGCGATCTGATTCCTGCACCTACCACTACCTTCGATCCTGGAGATGGCGCTGAATGGGTGGAGGTGAAACGTAAGGGGAAGGGAATTGAGAAGGAGGGAGATAAGTTAACTTTTGCGGAGATACTACGGAGGAACCAAAAGGCAAACCCTAAATCCTGGATTGAAGCGATCGGAAATCAGGTGGAAATTAAAGGTGACTTGAATTACATAGAACCAATTGTCTAAGGCGAAGACATCTATCAACTAATAGACGAGGAAGATTATGCAGAATCACAAAAACTTAGGAAGAATTCTATATACATCTATATGTCGGGGAAGAGACCATATGTTGTTCACTTGAATGCTTACATAAAACGAGTCTGGAACCCTAAAGGAGCGTGGGATGTTTTTCCTAGAGACAACGGGTTTTATCTTATAAAATTTGAAAAAGAAGAAGATTTTGATAAAATTTTGAAGGGTGGCCCATGGTTCATGGATAGTAAACTTATCATAATGAAAAAGTGGAAGGCCGATTTCAATTTTGAAAAAGAAATGCTATCATCTTATCTAATCTGGATTAAAATGCATAAACTTGACCTAACTCTCTGGAATACAAGATGTATTAGCAAACGTGCAAGCATGATTGGGAAACCATTGGCAGTAGATGAGAATACAAGAAAGGTGACAAGAATTAATTATGCTAGAGTACTAGTAGAAATTAAGGCAGACAGTGCTCTACCAGCAAATGTCAAAGTAAAAAACGATAAGGGTGTGTTGTACACACAGGACACAGAATATGAGTTCGTTCCTTCTAGATGTTCTGATTGTAAGTGCTTTGGCCATTCTACTTTATATTGTAATATTAAAAAAGAGAAACCAGAACAAGTATGGTAAATAAAAGCAAAATACAAAATGAATCTCCACCCAGCAACCCAAAAAATAATGTAGCTACAAAAAATTACATACAAAATGCTACTAGTAGTCTTTCTAAGAGAGTTAATTCTGAGGGCTCTACAACAGTGCAAGCAATTCTTCCAGTTCAGGATCAGGAGCTAAATCAGCCAGCAAGCCTTGTGATGGATCGAGTTCAGGAGGATGATAAGTTGTCAGAATCTCTGGAGGAAATTCACAAGATGAATATCCAGGTAGAGTCGTCTGCAGAAGATAGTGATGATGACGTAGAAGATATTAGCAAGTATACAGAAGCCAATAAGAATTATAATTATATGTTTAGTAATAAACCAGATGCAGAGACTTCTAAGAAGGTTATGGTTGGAGATGCTCCAATTACTAGGAGCAAATCCAGTAAAATTAAATGACTATTCTATGTTGGAATGTGAGAGGTCTTAACAATGACATTCGTCAGTTTGACCTCCACAATATAATGGTTGTTCATAGGCCATCTATAACTGGATTATTGGAAAATAAATTTCCAGAAGGTAGCTTGGAATTATTTCAAAATCAAGTAGGAAATCAATGGAATATGGAACACAATATCACACAGCATATGAAGGGGAGAATTCTTGTGTTATGGGAAAAGAATATGTGGTCAGGAACCATTATTGATAATAAAGAACAATAACTGACTATGTTTTTCAAAAATGAAGGAGGTTTGGAAATCTATATTACTTTTGTGTATGCGAAAAATTTGGCCTCGGAGAGATTAGTGTTATGGCGACAAATAATAGATCTTTCTAGACAAATTACAAAGCCATGGTTAGCACTGGGTGATTTCAATGCTATTTTATAAACCAAAGAAAGAGTAGGAGGAATTACGCTGACAGTGGCCCAATTAGCAGAATTCAATGAATGTATCCTAGCAAGTGGATTACTGGAAACATCCATACAGGCCTGCATTTCACATGGAAAAGTGGTGAGGTAGAAATATATCTTCCAGAATTGACAGAAGTTTTTGTAATTCAGAACTAATAAACAAAATCCCTACGTTACAAACTATTGTTCTTCCTAGTTCGACTAGTGATCATTGCCCTTTACTTGTTAAGTTTAATAATAACAGCAATAATAGTAAAGGCAAGCCATTCCGATATGTAAATAATTGGCATCAGCTTGAAGGATATAAGTAGGCTTTAAACATAGAGAATATCATACTTCCTCCAGGTAACAATATGTATAAATTTATAATGATGCTCAGGACTATGAAGCAGAGACTTAAAGAATAGAATAGAAAGAGGCCAAAAAACAAGGATATTATTACCAATACCCAGAATCAGATTAAAGTTATACAAGACTCTCTAGATAGAGATCCATTAAATGAGAACCTCAATACACAATTCTATCAGTTGAAGGGCAAACTCAAAGAGGAAATCCACAAATAGTCAATGGAAATCAAACAGAAGGTAAAAGAAAATTGGATAACACAAGGGGATGAATGCACTAAATACTTTTACACCAAAATGTCTCAAAGATATCAATATAATAATATCCTGAATTATCTAAATGAGGAAGGTAACTTGGTGAATAATATGAAGGAACTAGAAAACAAATCCATTGCGTACTTTATAGAATTATATAATGGGAGTTCAAGTCTTATATGTAGTTTAGTGTAGAAGGAAAATCTCTCAAGAGGGATGCACCATGCTCACAGCTAGGATTTATGAAAGGGAACTAAGGAGAGTGTTTAATCCATCCACATTGATGCTAGTCCGGGACCAGATGGTATGGGGGCAGCTGTTTTCAAAATGCACTGGGAACACCTGAAAAACCATATGTTAAAAGCATATCAGGAAGTTCTAGATTGTGGTGAGTTTTTGCAAGAAATTAACCACACTTTTATTTCTCTTATTCCAAAAGTTAAAAATTAAACAGGATTGAAGATTACAGGCCTATCTCCTGTTGCAATGTTTCGTACAAGATACTTAGTAAAATTATATGTTTTAGACTGAACAAAGTTCTCCCAAATCCGATTGCTCAAAATCAAAATGCATTTATAAAGGGGAGATTAATTTCAGAAAATTCGCTGATGGCACATGAACTTATTAGAGACTTTAATAAACCAGGAGCAGACAAATTGTGTATTAAAGTAGACTTACACAAAGCTTATGATAAAGTGAATAGACACTTTGTCATTCACATGCTCAAAGAAATGGGGGTGCCAGAAAGTCACTTGAAGTTGATAAGGTTCTGTATTTCCACCCCAACTTTCTCAATTCTGATTAATGGAGTTCCTAGAGGATACATTTCTAGCAACAGAGGACTAAGACAAGGGGACCCCCTATCCCCCTACCTATTTGCAGTGGCAATGGAGTGGTTTTCCCTACAAATGGAAATAGCATGTCAAAATAATAAGATTATCCCTGTGCACAGAATTTCACGGAAGGTAACACACCTTATATACGCAGATGATCTGATAGTAGTCATGAAAGCTACTACACATGCAATTGATGAGCTTAAAAAGATTTTTCACCAATTAGAAAAGTATGCAGGGCTGAAACTCAATGAAGGTAAAACTAAATGTTATTTCAACAAATTTTGCAAAGATAAACAGAATTTGATGAATAGAATTGGAGTAACAGAAGGGACATTCCCAGTTAAATACTTGGGTATTCCATTATCTACTAACTTCATTACAGACAAAGAATATGCAAAACTGATAGATAAAATAAGAGAGCGGTTACAAGGATGGAGAGCCAAATTGTTATCTTTCGCTGGCAAGGTGGAACTAATCCACACAGTTATCACCTCTAAAGTTAGGTATTGGCTCCAAATATTTCAAATTCCAGATTGCTCCCTTGGGAAAATCAACTCAGTATGTGCAGACTTCATTTAGAGGGGAAAATTACACAAAATCAGCTATATAGACTTGTGCAGACCTAAAAAGGAAGGTGGAGTTGGTCTTTAAAACCTTTTCGAATGTAAAAGAGTATACGGAATCAAGTTGGCTTGGAGTATAATATCATCAGAAAATTTATGGCCAAAATGGATGAGGGCTAAATACATTAAAACAAACTTCTGGACGGATTCATTAGATAACAATGCATCTGTAATACGGAAGAACATCCTTAAACATAGAGAACTTTTGAAACCTCAGATTGAAAGAAAATAGCAAATGGATATACAACAGATCTTTGAAGAGATCCTTGGTTTAATAATAAAAGCCTAATTGATAGACTAGGAATGGAAGGATACTCGGATTATGGTCAACCTAACTGCACTGTCTCAAGTATTATTGAAGGAGGAACTTGGAAAT
Organism: Allium cepa; assembly: GCA_030765085.1. Lineage (NCBI taxonomy): Eukaryota > Viridiplantae > Streptophyta > Magnoliopsida > Asparagales > Amaryllidaceae > Allium > Allium cepa. The sequence continues at coordinate 565,564,928 of CM060938.1, forward strand.
GTGAAAAAAAGATTGTTACAAGAAACTTTTCACAAGAAATTCAGAATATACCTATATATTTAGAAAGGAATTTTGACAAATGGATCATGAAACACTCAAGGACAGGAAAATTTCACTTCCACGAAACAATGGAGCTAACCAGATATAAGCATCAAAAGGTTGAATGGTACAATACAATATGGAGTAAATCGGTTACCCCAAAAATGGAACATACTGCACACAAATCCATTCTTGGCAGACTTCCCACAAAAGATCGTTTAAAAAATTGGGGGATTATCGAAGAAACTACATGCAGCTTATGTAATGAACATAATGAGAGTCATGAACACCTGTTCTTTGAGTGTAATTTCACAAAATCGGTGTGGACTCTTCAGAAAACGAAGTGTGTGGGGTCGAATGAAGTTAAAACACCAAAAGATGAAATTTTTTACCTGAACAACAGGAGAAACTGTTCGAACCTTTTGCAGGAAATATTCAAAATTTGCTTCACAATTTCCATTTGGCATCTCTGGCGAGAAAGGAACAACCGGACTTTTAACATGGAGGAGAAAATCATTCAATCGGTGAGTACTCAAATAGACCAAGATGTGAAATTGACAATACTCCGAATAAAGAAAAAACTGCTTACCAACCTAAGAGGACCAGAAAAATCACTACTAGCGAAGTGGAAGTGGAAGGTAGACGATGAAGGAAATCTATCAAAGATTCGGGAGCCGCCATGAAAAAATGGATTGTGCTTTATTAAAGAAGTAGATTAGATATAGAATGTTCGAGTTCTGTAATGAAGAGCGAATATATTTTGTAACTTTGGGCTTCGGCCTTTTACTATAGCAATAAAGGTTAACCAATTTTCAAATATATATATATATATATATATATATATATATATATATATATATATATGCAAGTCATGGAAATACACGTCTATAAGCACAAAAGAAATCACTCTTCTATATTAAATAAATTGATGCATACGGATGTTAAACCTCTTCAAAATGGTTTAAAAATTAGTTTGAATTATTTTATAAACATATGAAAGTGTTTTTGTGGAGTTTGAAAAGTAATGGAAATTTTAGTCAAAAATTGGCGCGTCGCATATTCGTGCCATAGAAGTCAAACGAGTATATAGAATGAGATTTATTTGGAATTTTTTGAAATAATAATTTTTCAAATTATTATAACCATAGTTTTAGAACAACGAATAAAAATCGAGATTTCAATAATAGATTTTTGAAAACAAGTTTTTGGAAAAATCGTGGTTTTTGCAGTTCGAAATCCATAAAAGGATTTTGTTGAAAATGATATTTAAAATTGTTTAGAATATGAAATAAATTCCGAAAATCTTGCAAAATATTTTAAAAGTGATTTGAGTTATAAAAATGAATTTTCAAATGATAAAAAGTCATTTTTGATCAATATAGCTTAAAATGAACTTTTTGCAGCACTTTCCGTAGCACTTTTCTATAACCTTTGAAATGTAGCTTTAAACTTAACAATTCTTTTCCAAACCTTTTATAAATGTTTTAAAATAAATAATTAAGTGTTTTAATGATGATTTGGAAGTTTTATAGTTTATTTAAAAAGAATTTAAATAAACAATTTAAAGAAAAGCTATTACAAATTAGGTGGCTTAATCTTGGCTCTAAAAGCTGACCAGTGAACTGGATTTTTCTATTTGTGAGATCCGGATGTAAGGTGCTCAAATCGAAGATATGTTTCGGAGCAACCAGTGCCCTGGCTCACCCGGCCTCTTCCTTGGGTGAGGGGTAGGAAATGTCGGAAACGAGTTAAGTATAAAAAGATTTAAATTTTCCAAATTTAAATTAAATACAACATTGATTGTATAGAGATGATCTTCTTATACTTGGTATTAAAGATCAAAGAGGGAACTCATACTATTTGTGAAAATTAAAAGGTGGTTTCACTGTTATTCTACCCATAGACGAGAATTGATATTGAGTAGAATTAAATGGTTTCTATAGATTCTTCCCATTTAATATTTACTGATTTTGGATTAACATCCTAGATGGCACGTCATAACTAAATAAAATTTTAAGTTTTGAATTAAGAAATCTTTGCTAAGATTTAAATGAAACGGTTTGGAAATGCTTTCCTATGTGAAAAAAATGAAATGATTTTGAATTATTCCAAGTTTAAAAAGGTTTTAAGGAATCTAAAGATTTGATAAGAGTGGTTTTAATGATTTTGTATATGCCGGAAAGAAGTGTTTTAAAGTTATATATCTTTGAAATATATTTTTGATAAAAGGAATGAAATAATCAAATATTATTCACCTATTTACATGACCTCTTTTATCGATGGTTGGTTTGATGGAACTGGGATTGGATTTGCTTGATTATGTTCAGCATCATAGGGGGTTCTCGCTTCTTGTTAGGTAGCAAGATGACTCTTACTCCTACATGTCCCTAGTGATAAAGGGTTGGTTGTGTAATCAAGAGGCTAGCCGTAAAAGCAAATTCGAGGTACCAATGTAAGCTACGGTGGGGTGTATCCATTGTCGATGATTGCAAGGCCTAGATCTTCGCATTTAATATCAGAGTGCATGGTTAAGAGAGAACCTTTGCTTTGGTGGATAGAGTCACATCATAGTTAGAGTTAGTAATACCCTAGGATGAGTAACTCATTATAGATAGGGTTAGTAACACCGTAAAATGAGTTTGAGAATATTAAATATGAGCATGTATTTGTTAATGATTTATACAAATGATTTTGGTTTTGAAAATTACCTAGGATTATATTTTGAAATAAAGAATATTTTTCAAGTAATATAGTTATTTGATTAAGGAAAGGATATTACTCTTTTATTATCATTAATTGATGGGTTGTTTAATTTAAAAGTTTAAATATGAACACCTCGTGAATTTAATTTCACAATTTGACTATGGGGTATTCAATAAATGATAGTGTTGGTTTAAGATTAAAGGAATTTATTTAAAATAAATACATATTATGAATATGTTTTATATAAGTGATTTTATAAAATAGATTTATAAAACGTGCTTTATAAAGGAATTTTTGAGGATTTAAATTTCAGTATTTTTGAAAGGAATTTCAAATGATTTTTGAAAAAGGAATAATAATAGAATTATTTCTAAAAAGGGATCTGAAAACGAAAAACTATCTAGTGACTAATAAATTTGGGTGGCTTAAAAGTAACTAACAATGGACAAGAGATGTGTCCGCATGGTAAACGTTTCTCTTAAGTATTTCACTTTTTGTTAAGGAAATATGCGATACTATTGTTAATACCCATTTCCTTATTATCATTTTTAAGTTACTGATTAATATAATTTTCTAAAGTTAACATGGATAATGGGAATAATTAATGATAAATTAATTAATGGTTGCCAATTTTTATCAAAGTGTATTATCTTAATTGATAAGCATAGGAATGCTTTGATCTTTAAAATTAATATTTAAAGTTATTAATGAATGGTTCTGGGTTTGTACTAAATGAATTTTTAGGAACATTTGTTTTTAAACCCTTAAACAACACTGGAAGAAAGCTTATGGGTATATTTAGATCTTTAATGATGGGATTTTAAAAATAACAACAAGCATTGGAGTTTTCTATAAAAAGATAGAAAATATTGTAATTAACATGTTATAAAAAGAGAAGTTCATTATAATAATGTTTTGGTGGTAATTATTTAATCTCTTTGATTATTTTTTAAAAGTAAGAATTTTTTTTTTAAATATACTTATAACATTTGAATAAGTATATAAATACTTTTTAAGCATTAAAACTGGTATAAGTTAGGAGAATATATATATAAAGGAAGTTTTAACTAATAAAAGAGTATTAATTAATAAATTAAATTTTAACTAATAAAGAAAGTTTTCACATTTGATATTGGTTAAAGGAATTTTATGGCGATTTATAAATTTGATGAGTGAAAATGAGTTTTCCAAAAACCATTAAAATATGTTTAGAAATGTATTATAATAAAGGATATTTATCTTTTGAAAAGAAATGTGTTTTTAAGTAGAAATATTTAAAAGTAAAAATGTAAAATGGTTATGTATAAAGAAGTGTCTTTATAAAAGTTTGAATAAAGAACGAAAGTTTTATGAAATGTTTTCGTTAAAATTTTTGAAAGATTATTAAATTCATATGGTATGTGGATTATTTCATCGCACGATTTAATCTAAGATTCAAATGCAGAACTTTGACGTGTTTGACACTTATCCGAAAAAGGTTTATCACTTGATTCTTGATGACGAACATTGATTATGGTTGGTGGTTATATACTTGAGTTTTCTATAATAGTTGAGAGCCATGCAAGGAAAACTAAAGTTCTAATCAGAAAGCCTGATCAGAGTCGGCACTAAAGGATCGGGGATTGTTTGCACAAAAAATGGGCAAACACCTCCAAGTCGTATGATTTAGTTGAATATGTGTTGTTCTTAGTGATTTGGGTGATTTATGCGAATATATAAAATAGATGGACTAAACTGTAAAAAACACACAGATTTATAGTGGTTCGGCCAGAATGTGCCTACGTCCACTTTATATGTTATTCTCCTTTTCTCTTCAGATTACAAGTACAAAGCTTTGATTACAAGTATCTGAAAATTGTTTGAAAGTTCTATCCGTGCTTGAGCTCTCAAACTTGTCTGCCATTGTTGTACCCCTGCCCCTCTATTTATAGAGTGAGGTTGGGGGCAGGGGTCATGGATGTATATAGCTGTTGGTGGGCCTGGGCTGATGCAATCTGGCCTGGCGGTGTTGGCTCGGCAAGGCCTTGGTTCGGTGGAGAGTTGGTGTGGACTTGGTCCGGTTGTAGAGGGTTGAGGTTGGTTCGGTAGCATGGGGTTTGGCAGCAGGTGGTTGGGTAGTGAGTGGTATGTGTGTTGGTCCGGTGGTGAGGGCGTAGCTTGGTCTGGTGGTGGGTGGAACTAGACCGTTGGTGGAACTGTACCGGTGGTAGCTTGGGAGTGAGTTGGTGTTTGGTTCGGAGGGGTTTGATTCGGTGGCTTGGTTTTTGCAGGTTCGGAGGTGAATGAAGCGGTAGCGGGCTGGTTCGGCTATGCATAAGAAGGGATTCGGTTCGATGGTGTTGGACCGGTTGAAACACACCCAACCCTTGCCCCCCAAAGTAGGGCATGTGTATGCATATGGCGTGCTTTGTTTTAGCTTGGACATCCTCATCCGGCCTTGTGTGCCGAGCCAGTTGGTCCGGTTATTTATATTTCGCCGATAAGTATGGGCCTAGGGTTTTCGTTATTCCTTATCAGCCGAATCAATTGAATACCGAACCAAACTTGTTTGCTTGAAATAGCCGAACCAATCGACTACCGAATCAACTCATCTGCCGGATCTACTCAACTGCCGGACCAGGTGAGTTTTCTTCTACCGATCGATTTTTTTATGATGGGACTACCGAATGAAACTTATGGAGGATGAGTACCGAATGGGCACTTAGGCTTGATTACCGAATGGGGGTTTTGGGAGTGTGAGGGCCGAATGAATCCTTAGACTCGCACTACCGAATGGAATTTTGGGAGTGTGAGTCCCGAATGGATTCTCGGACTCGTACTATCGAATGAATCTTGGTGTCTTGAATTAGGAACGAAATTTCAGGCTGTAAACACTTGCTTGTTTATATCTCTACACCCCTTGTTCTAACGACGTACTTCTTTGTGTTTGCAGATAAATGTCTCATAAAGTGGAAACTCGATCAGATAAGAAGAAATCTATGGACAGAAGAGAGTCCACCGTAGTGCCCCCAGCTCAGCCAGGACCGGAACGTCATGGACCCACCCTGAGATCGTTGGTAGATGGGTATGGTCCTCAAGAGCTTCTGAATTCTCCACCTGACTGCTTTTCTAGCTCTTTCAAAGAAGAGCAGCTTGATGTTATCTCCCGCTCCTTTGGGATTGATAAAGCACGCATGTTGTTGCCAGGGAAGGGGGTCATGCCATATAATCCCCCTGAAGGATACTTCGCTTATAGTAGGTACCACTACATGTGTGGGGTCATTCCTCCAATCAATGCTTGGATAGTTAGCTTCTTCACCTATTTGAAGGTGGCCCCTTTCCAGCTCCAGCCCAACTCCTACGCTATCTTGGTGTGCCTATTCGTGATTTTCCAGAGAAAGTACGGGCGCCTCCCTTCCAACCGGGAGATTCGGTACTTATATAACTTGAGGGGTTATAAAAAGGGTTTTCCATACATCAGCTTGGAATCGGCCGTGTCCTTCAAGCCGGTCCTAGACTTGTATTTAAAGTTCACCATGTTTAAGAAGGAATGGTTCTTCGTCCAGGATGACTCCGTTTCTATCTACCGTTTCAGCTCTGGCGGTAAGTTGAAGCTTATTTATAATCTCCGTTCTGGCTGAAATGCTTCTTCTCATGTGTTTTTATTTCCTACTAGCGACAGGTGGCTTTGCGGTCGTGAAGAACAATCACCTGGTTCAGATGGCCGCGGAGATAGAAGCCGTTTCGGGAAGGGATAGGTCAGCTTCTTACCTAATCAGGAATGCCACTCTCCTGGGACACAACTTGATTCTACCACATCAGTCTGTGGTCAAGCGGAGGGATACAACTGAGGAAAGGGCTGCTAAATCCAAAGGAGGGGCCGCGACAAAGAGCAGCAAGAGGAAACCTTTCTCGATACCTCCAGTCGTCGGGGGGAAGAAGCTCAAGAAAACTGATGGACCCTCTCCCAGCACGTGCCCAGATGTTCCGGAGGAGGAAAGTGGAGAGGAGGAAAGAGGCGAGGAGGAGAGCGGAGGTGATGGAGACGGTGATGGCGGTAATGGTGGCGAAGGACAAAGTGGTAGTGGGGTTGGTGCCTTGACCTCTGGGCAAGCAGGTGAGATTCAAGAGTGGACGGATGATGCTTTCCGCCAAGCTTTTGAGGGGTTGGAGGAAGGGTCGGCCTTGGTGGAGAAACCGAAGAAAACTGATAAGGCCGGGACTGGTGCCAGTCCATCTTCTGAGAGCATTTTAGCTAGAGCAACTCCGGCGGTTCAAGGTGAATTTTTGACTCCTCTTTTAACTTCACATGTTTCTTGGATTATAGTCTCATGCATGCTTGTAACACTTGGTTTTTATTCCAGGAACGGGTAAGGCGGCCAAGACATCAGAGGATATTCGACCAGTCGTTCCAGGGATGTAGTCGGCTACCGTCTTCTTCTCGGAGTTATTGAAGAGGATATTCAAAAGAGAAAGAGGAGGCGCTCCATGTTCAAACCTTAACTTGGACCTCATCCCCCAACCCAGCCTATTCATGATATCACGGGGGAGGATACTGAGTCCATACCCTCTCCGCATCCATCAGAGAATCCTACCGTTGCTCATGTTGATCGTCCCGGCTTGGCTCATAACCCATTTGCGGGTCATCCAGATCTGGACCCGAGTTCTCATGATATTTCCTTCGATGAGGTTACCGGTGAGGACCTCCTACCCCGCAATCCTATGGTAAGGGTGCTTGATGAGGCTAAGTCTTTGGATCTCGACTTGTTGACCACTCGGATTGTGACTATGGGGGATGAGGCCAAGGCAAACATCGATCAGGTGGCTGAGGAGACCAGGAAGTTGATGGGGATTCACGCCCGACTGGTCAAGGCCGGGGAGGAAATTGGGAGTGCCAACATAAGATTGCGGCTAGTGATTGCCGACCAGGCTAAGCAACTTGCCGATCAGGCCATCCAGATCTCTCAGCACGAGGCTGCCTCCAGACGGCTAAAGAAAACTATGGAAGAGGCTAGTAGAGCCGAGCTGCGAAAAATGGAGGCCATCTGCAAGGAATGGATTGATATAGCCATTGCAAGGGTAGACGATGTTCGGAAGGCGGACCTCGAGCGGGTAGAGGAGTTATCCGGGAAGCTTGAAGCTGCGGAGCTTGCTCAAGCCAAGCTGAAGGAGCAGATGGAGGCGATGAGGAAATCCCTTCAGGCTGACCGCTCGCGATACCGATCGGAGAGTGATGCGGCCGTTGCAAAGCTGTTGGCTTCTGAAGTCTGGATGAGGGAGTTTGAGGAAAACGAGGGGATGATGGACGAGATGCTCCAGGATATGTATTTCTGTACTTGGAAGCAGGGCAACTTATCCTGGATGGATGACTATCCCCGGATCATGGCCAGGATTTATCTTCGGGATCAGGAAGAGGCCAAGGCTAATGCGGATAAGGAGGGTGGTATGGCCTTCAGGATGGATGTGGTTATGGCCCAGTTTACTAAGGAAGAGAAAGTGGCGGTGAAGAAGGGCATGCGGCTGCTTGCTGCCGAGGAGGTAGGCGTGCAGTTGGGAGACGACGATCAAGGAATGGATGTTGGTAAGTCTTCCCTTTTAGCCTTTTCATAGCTTGGTTGCTTATCGTTTATCTAATAGATTCTTCTCCTGAATTGGACAGGTGGGACCTCTGGTCAGCATGCTGGGAGCTCTGATCTTGCGGTCAAGTAGATCTTGGGGGGTCGGAAGGATAGAGATGAAGTTCTGATGCTGCCGACTATTTTGGCTTGATCCGGATATTTTTTGTTTTACTTGACATTCCTGTATATACTAGTTCCAAAACATTAATGTACTTTCAGGTCCTAATTATGTCATTGCAACGAACGACTTTATTTTTTACATGTAATTTTATAACATAAGCTGATTCTGTCATATTTGGATGCTATCATTATTTTGATGTGTTGCATAAGAAATATAGTTGTGCATGTGCTAGTGACTCAACTGTGTTTGATGCCAAGTTCTTGCTTAAAGTATAATTTCATGTCTTGCAATGTTAATGTGATGTGTGAATATATCAGAGCTATTTATTTGTATATAAGAGAAGAAAGTACCGCCCTTTCGATTTTTAGTTGTAGATGGTAGCTTTGAATGCCTTGTGTTATCGAATACGGGCTGAGTGACCCGTCATCCAGCTGAGAGTTCTCATTCCCATTAGCGAGTGCATCCTATTTGGTGTCATTTACTTTAAGGGTTATTATAGAGGATAGGAGGAAAGTTTTTATAAATAAAATGGAAATATAAGGAATAGTAAAACTTCCAATCACGGAAGGCCTTCGATGCGCTTAAGTTCGTGGCAAACGGGTTTTGTAGTCACTTTCCCTAGCTGTGGGTCTTGGAGACATTCGTCACCCATCTAGCAAAGTTTTCTTTTTTACCACAGCCGTACTTAAGACACATCGGAGCCGAGATCGCGCACAGTAACTACCCGGGTCATTATGGCCCGTAATCGTGGGTATTATTTGATTTACCGTGGCCGGCTAGCGTGGGTGCCGATCGTCAACTGTGAACTGCCCCTGGATGGCCACACCTTAGGTTGGGGCTTATAATCGGTTCACAGTTGCCGATGAGCCGAAAGCCGTAATGAGCTAGCTCGGCTATAGTCGGCCTTCTCGGTGGCTTATGATCGGCTCATTACAGTTGGCTTTGAGGGCCGTCGCGAGCAATGAGTTAACCCGCAGCAGAGGGATGCTGGAGCAAAAGTGTCTCATTGACGAGGGGATTAATTCGTATAGTACCTGTTAGGTCTTGTCCAGGTGAGGTTGTGCCCTGAAATGTCCAGAATGGAAATGCCGTTGCACAGGATTTTGTTCAACAGAAAAGGATAAAGCTTAACAAGTGGCCAAGATATAAAGGAACAAGTTAAAAAGAGACAAGATTTTTAAAGTGGTTCGACACGAAAATGCCTACGTCCACTGATTCTCTTTGTTAATTCACTTCATATGGGCAGTACAAGTTAAGAAAAGTATCGACAAAGGTGTTGGATGTTCCATGCCCTCTGGAACACCTCTCCGTCCACTGTTGACAAAATATAAGCTTCGTTGTGGAGATCTTTATGAATTACATAGGGTCCGTCCCAGATTGGATCTAGCGCTCTGGGGCGTGGGAAGATCCGTTTGAGAACAAGATCTCCTTCTCATAAGCTATGGTGCTTGACCTTGGAGTTGTATCGTGCTGCCACTTTTTGCTTGTGAGCTGCCGCTTTAAGTGCTGCATCATTTCTTCTTTTTTCAATTTGGTCCAAAGACATGTGTAGGAGTTCTTTATTCTCTTCTGGGTTGTAGTGGATCCTACAGTGGGAGGGCGCTACAGTTTCAACTGGGAGCATGGCCTCCGATCCGTATGCCAAAGAGAACGGAGTATGCCCTGTTGATGTTCTGAAAGACGCGCGGTAGGCCCAAAGTGCCATAGGAAGTTCATCTACCCAAGCGCCTTTTGACTTTTCAAGTTTCTTCTTGATCAGAGTTTTGAGAATTTTGTTGACAGCTTTGACTTGTCCATTCACCTGGGGATAAGACACAGATGAGAAGCTTTTGTGAATTCCGTGCTCTCGGCACCAGTCGGTGAACTCCCCGACTGTCAAACTGAAGTCCATTGTCCGATATGATTTTGAGCGGAACCCCGTACCTGCATAGAACATTTTTGATCAAGAAGTTAATAACTTTTGCCAAAGATATTTTATTTAAAGGTTCCGCTTCCACCCATTTGGTGAAATAGTCGACTGCCACTATAGCATATTTGGCTCCGCCTCGGCCCATCGGCAATTCGCCAATCAAGTCAATTCCCCATACTACAAAGGGCCAAGGGCTGGTCATTTGAGTAATCTCATTTGTTGGTAGTCGAGGAATCTTAGCAAATTTCTGACATCTGTCACATCGTTTGACGAATTCTAAGGCGTCGTTGTTTAAAGTGGACCAGTAATACCCATATCGGAGTATCTTCTTTGCTAGAGTCTGCCTTCCAGTGTGATCTCCATAACTTCCTTGATGGATGTTGGATAAGGCTTCCTCGGCTTCCCTTCCGATGACACACATTAATAAGGGGTTAGAGAAGCCGCGCCGATAGAGGATGCCTTCTTGTATTGTGTAGCGGGAAGCTTTCCTCAAGATTTTCTTGACTTCGTTACGTCCGTCGTGCAGTGTGTCATCTTGTAAGTATTTCCGGATGGGAGTCATCCAAGTTTATTCTTCGATTGCAGCTATCAGATTCATTGGCTCGAAACTTGGGGCTAGTTGCTTTGAGATGGTTATTGTTCCGGAGGTGGTGCCATCCTTCATGCTAGCTTGCTTTGCCAGTTCGCCGGCCTCCTGGTTCTCTCCTCAAGGAATGTGTTTGATTAAATAGTGATCCAATTGATTGATTAGCAGCTTGGTCTTCTTTAGATATGCTGTGAGTCGTTCTCCTCGAGTTTGGAATTCTCTCAGTATTTGATTTACAATAAGTTGAGAATAGCTATGGAGACATAAAGAACCGACTCCAATCTCTAGGGCAAGTTCTAATCTGGCTATCACTGCTTCGTATTCTACGTCGTTGTTGGTGGCAGCGAATTCCAACCTTAGGGCATAGTGCAGCTTCCTTCCCCTTGGGGTGATTATCACAATACCTGCCCCCGAGTCTTGTTCGTTTGATGCTCCATCTACAAAGAGATTCCACTTGATATCTTTTGTTATTTCAGATCGATCTTTACCTTCGTTGGTAGTGAACTCGGCAATGAAATCGGCCATGGCTTGTCCCTTGATGGCGGTTCGAGGATGGTAGGTGATATCATATTGACTCGGTTCAATGCACCATTTAAGCAGTCGCCCAGAAGTGTCGGGGTGATGGAGTACCTGCCTTAGCGGTTGATCGGTTAAAACTCTGATGGAATGAGATTGGAAATAGTGTCGCAGTTTCCGTGACGCGATTAGCAAATAGTATGCTAACTTTTCAAGTTTAGGGTATCTGGCTTCTGCCCCTGTAAATCTCTTGCTTACAAAGTATACGGGCCGCTGCGCACGGTTGTCTTCTCTCACCAAAGCGGCGCTTAAAGCATGAGACGATACAACAAGGTATAGGTATAGTTCTTCGCCTTCGTTTGGAGTTGAGAGTACTGGTGGTCTCCGAATGTGTTCGATTAGGTTAAGGAAGGCTGTCGAGCATTCGTCAGTCCATTCGAACTTTCCTTTGTCTTTCTTTAGAGCTTCGAATAAAGGGATTCATTTATCGGTCGCTTTAGAGATGAACCTGCTTAGGGCGGATACTTTCCCGTTTAGGCTTTGCATCTCTCTTCGAGTGGATGGTATCTTGATATATTGCAAAGCTCGGACTTGTTCGGCATTTGCTTCAATCCCCCTGGCATGGACGATGAATCCCAAGAACTTTCCCGACGATACTCCGAAGGAGCACTTTAGAGGATTCAGCTTCATTCCATATTGGCGAAGTACTTGAAACATCTCGTCCAGGTGGTTTATATGATCGTTGGCTTTCCTCGACTTTACCAGCATGTCATCCACATAAACTTCCATAGTTCGTCCTATTAGTTCCGCAAACATCTTGTTAACGAGGCGCTGATAAGTAGCTCCGGCATTTTTAATTCCAAAAGGCATTACTTTATAGCAGTACAATCCCCGGTCAGTGATGAAACTAGTGTGGTCTTGATCAGGGGCGTGCATAGGGATCTGGTTATATCCTGAGTATGCGTCCATAAAGGATAAGAGTTCGTGTCCGGCTGTGCTGTCCACGAGTTGATCGATTCGGGGGAGTGGAAAGCAGTCCTTCGGGCAAGCGTCATTTAGGTTGGAGAAGTCGATGCATGTTAGCCACTTCCCATTAGCCTTCTTTACCAGTACCGGGTTGGCGATCCATTCTGGGTAGATGGCTTCTTGTATGAAGTTATTGGAAGTAGGTTCTTTACTTCTTCCTCGAGGGCTGCTGATCGTTCTGCCCCCATGCTTCTCTTTTTCTGCTTTACTGGCACCTTGGTGGGATCGATGTTCAGTACGTGGCATGCTACATTTGGGGAGATTCCAGTCATGTCAGCGTGCGTCCATGCAAATATATCCAAGTTGTGGCGAAGAAAATCGACGAGTTGATCCTTCAATTCCGCTCTTAACTGAGACCCAACTCTCAGCAGTCTACTTGGGTCGTGTTTGTCTACAGATACAAATTCCATAGCCTCTGCAGGCTCGGTGGTGGCCTCCTTGTCCCTGGGGTCTAATTCGTTGAAAGGATCGCTGGTATATCGAAGAGGAGGAGCTTTCTTTAATTGCTATGCTTCCAAGTTTTTCTTACAGAGAGAAGTCTCTACATCCTTCCCTTTATCCTTCCTACGGTTATTGCGAAGTTCAGTCACATAGCAATCTCGAGCGGCGTCTTGATCTCCCTCTATTTCTCCTATTCGGTTATCCGTTGGAAATTTCATCTTCAGGCACCACGGGGCTAGGACAATTTGGAAGTCAGACAAGGCTGGTCTTCCCAAAAAGGCGTTGTAGGCTGAGTGGTTCTCTATTAGCACAAATGTTTGTTTTCGCACAACGGAGCGGGGATGACTTCCTATTTCGATAAAGAGGTCCAGTTGCCCGAGGGGCATCTTCGCATCTCCAGTGAAACCATGTAGCGGTTTGCTGCAGGGAGACACATCCTGCATTGACAGCTTCATTTTGTCGAAAGCATGCTTGAATAGGATATTTACTGAGCTTCCAGTGTCTACTAGAATTCGAAAAACCTTGGCTGGACCGAACTAGGCAGAGATGACCATAGGATAGATGTGAGGGTACTGCATTCCCTCTAGATCACGCCTACTGAATGTGATATCATCATTCTCTTTCCATTTCGAGTGGCGTTCTTCTGTAACAGAATTAACGTAGCCTTCATTGTTTCTAAGTGACTTAACATATCTCTCCATCTCTGCCCAGCTTCTGTCGGTGATGTGTGGTCCTCCTGATATGGTAAGGACTACTATCTTCTCTTGACTGGAGCCGCTGGTATTGCGATTTCTTCCGCCTACTTCCGGGAGGGGTAGCCCTGGGTTCTCATTGGCAGGAGTTGAAGTCCTGTTCTGACCTTTCACATAGCGCTCTAGTCTCTTCCTTCTGATGTGTTCTTCAATCAAGTCCCAGAGATGATGGCATTCATTGGTGTCATGCCCATGAGATTCGTGGAAGCGGCAGAACTTTCCAGAATTAATTGCATTATCCGATTCCTTCTTGTGCGGGGGGCGCTTGTATCTAACTTCGTCTTGGGTGGCCAAGAAGATGTTTTCGATTATTTCATTTAAAGGAGTGTAAGAGTCAAATCTCGGTCCTGGCCTATATAAGCGCTTTTCCCCCTTCTTGCCCCCAGCACTATCTCTGGAGTCATTTCTTCGAACGTCCTTTGCTACTGCGGGTGTGTTGCCATGAGCTGCCTTGGTTTGTTGCCCTGTCTGCCTTTCAATGGCAGCGTCTTCAAGTCTCATATGTTTCCCGGCTTCGTGGAAGAAATCGGGTAAGGTAGCTGGCTTATCTTTCGTTAATCTCCTAGCAAACTTAGTATCCGGATGCACACCACTGCAGAGGGCCATTAGGATAAGTTTCTCGTCGACATCTTGGACTGCGGCCGCTGCGGCGTTGAATCGGGTTAGCTGTTGTTGTACTGTCTCTCCGGGCTTCTGTTTGATATTAGATAGGGAATAAGCATCCTTGGGTTGTTCCACATGAATGCGGAACTGGCTGATGAACTTTTCTTTCAACATTTCCCATGAGCTGATGGATCCTTGGGGTAGATGGCAGAACCAGGAGGTAGCTATATCTGCCAAGAATAGTGGAAAGCATTTACACAATACTCCCTCTGTTGCTCCGCTCATCAGCATATGCTGTGTGTATCTCTGCAAGTGCACAACGGGGTCAGAGGTTTCATTGTTGGCAGTTTCGACATTGCGGGTGAAGGGGCTGGTTACCCTAGCGCCTATCCCCCGATCCCTTTGGTCCCGTTGGACGCACTCTCTGAACAATCGTGCCATCCTTTCATCAGAACTTGGAGCGGATAGAAATGAGTTTGGTTCTTCCCTACGGGATTGATTCTGTCCAGATGACCTGTAGGGATGGTACCGTCTATTACTCCTAACATTCTCCTATGACGGCCACTGGTCTTCCGGGGGCACGCTGGGGTCTGCCACAGTTGATCCTTGCCTTGATCTTCCCCTACTGGGTTCTGTTCTCAGCACTTCCTCGGGTCCAACTTCGCGCTGGACTCCAGCTCGGTTCCGTCCATTGGTGTTTCCATGGTTATGTAGCATGGCAGGCTCAGCTACATCCGACCCCTGCCTGGTACCTCCCCTATTGAGTTCGGTTCCAAGTGTTTCCTCGGGTCAGAATTCGGGCTGAGTCCGGGCTCGGCTCCTACCATTGCTGTTTCTATTGTTAGCCTCTTCGAAGAAGAAAGCCTTTGTCGTCTCCCAGACCCTCCAGACCGGGACTCACCCCATAATTCAGTGTTGCGGTTGGTTTCTTCAACATCCCTTAAGCGTGACATGAGTTGATCCACCAAGGCTTCTTATTGAGATGCGAAGCGGTTAGTTACTTCAGCCACAACCCTGTCCAGATCCGCCCTTGTAATTGGTTGTTCCGTAGCAGGGGCTGTCGGATTTGCCTGATTTCCATTTGCTGTTGGAACCGGACGACCGTCTTGATCTCTGATCACTGGATTTGGGATACTGCTAGTTGTGATGTTCTTTCCTTTGTTAGCATCTTTCTTCCGTCCGGGAGGCATGTTTTCCAAGCAATGATCGATGCTGATAGGAAAAGGGTTAAGTGGGAGAAGCTGAAGCTTCGAGCTCCTGTTCTCAGTGAAAGCACCAAAAATGTTTGCACAAAAAATTGGCAAACACCTCCAAGTTGTATGATTTAGTTGATTATATGTTGTTCTTAGTGATTTGGGTGATTTATGCGAATATATAAAATAGATGGACTAAACTGAAAAAGACACACAGATTTATAGTGGTTCGGCCAGAATGTGCCTACGTCCACTTTATATGCTATTCTCCTTTTCTGTTCAGATTACAAGTACAAAACTTTGATTACAAGTATCTGAAAATTGTTTGAAAGTTCTATCCGTGCTTGAGCTCTCAAACTTTTCTGCCATTGTTGTACCGCTGCCCCTCTATTTATAGAGTGAGGTTGGGAGCAGGGGTCTTGGATGTATATAGCTGCTGGTGGGCCTGGGCTGATGCAATCTGGCCTGCCAGTGTTGGTTCGGCAAGGCCTTGGTTCGATGGAGAGTTGGTGTGGACTTGGTCCGGTTGTAGAGGGTTGAGGTTGGTTCGGCAGCAGGGGGTTTGGCAGCAGGTGGTTCGGTAGTGAGTGGTATGTGTGTTGGTCCGGCGGTGAGGGCGTAGTTTGGTCCGATGGTGGGTGGAACTGGACCGGTGGTAGCTTGGGAGTGAGTTGATGTTTGGTTTGGAGGGGTTTGATTCGGTGGCTTGGTTTGTGCTGGTTCGGAGGTGAATGAAGCGGTAGTGGGCTGGTTCGGCTATGCATAGGAAGGGATTCGGTTCGGTGGTGTTGGACCGGTTGAAACACACCCAACAGGGATCAATGCTAGTCAAGAAGTAAAATTGTGAAATCGAATAATAGATCGAACCAGATATTGCATACAGATGATCTATATACGCTGTATGGGTGTAAGTTTAAAAATAAATATTTTAGGAAAAACCTTTGGGTTTTTTGTTTTGAGTAATTTCGAGAATGAAATTTTTTTAAGGGGAAAGTCCGTAACGACCCGCAGATTTATCACTTCGATAAATTTTATCTATTTTTAAAAATTAATCAAATAAATTGTTGAAAAAACAAATAATATTCTTTTAAGTGACAATAAGTAATAGTAATCTTATTTTGAATCGATATTTACAAAATTATTTTCCTCGCAATTTAAATCGATAAAATGGCAGAAAACTGTCTTATCGATAAACAGCTCTATAATCGTAAAACGTCATGCACGGAACTGGATACATACACTTATTTTTATAATTGAACAAGAATATTAAATAAAATTAATTATTTTACTTTTGAAAGTTAAATGTATTTATGTTATCACCGATAATGGCATCGTATTCAAATATAGATTTATGAAATTATATTGAGATTTAATGATTTAATAATTATTTTAATTATTCATAAAATTATTTAAATGGTGTTAATTCATTTTGAATAGTTATAAAGTGATAATAAATCATTTATAATAGTTTTATAAAGATTGACAAATTTCGTTGCACTTTGACAAATTGACGTCGTGTTTTTACATTTGGATTTTAATATTGTTAAATATGGTTTTATAAGTCAAATACACTTGTTTTAATTATTTAAGGAGGGCAACGAATCAATTTTCAAGTTTTGTTTACATAAATAAATAGTTTGATTAAAAACTGAAAATGTGATGGACGATCGTTTTTCGGATTTTCGACCTTTCATTAAATAAATTTATTTCGAATCATTGCAACATTAGTTGATACACATATACACATGCATATACACACACTAAAAAATATCAAAATTAGTCACATCAAAAAACTAAGAAAATTTCTAGGATATTTTCATAATATAATTAAATAAGAATACTAAAGTATTAAGTAATAGAAAACAAACTTTCCATCATCCTTCACCTTCTTACACATACTTTCCATCTCATTAAATGCTAGTACTTAAGGGTTTAATGTTGCATTGGAATGGAGGAATAAATATGTGGTTAGAAATGAGTTTTGGGTTAAGGGTAGTAAGGTCTTTTTACTATAAATTTCAAGTATAAATACCACCACCAGTTTTCCACTTTCTTCACATCTCATTCTTCACTTCTTCCCCACTTTCTTCATCTTCTTCTTTTTCTTTATAGCCTCTCTAATGGCTTTTATGCCATTGAAAAAATTAGAAAGAAATAATCTCGAAATATATATAAAATATACAAAACGAATTAATATCTATTCGACTCAAAACTAAACTCACTATTTTTCATATTTTACATCTTTTCTTATGGCCATGGCTTCCTCAAAACTAATCCAAGTTGAGAAAATCTTTTTCTAAAATTCAAGAGAATTGAGTTAGCTACAACTTTTATTTACATCATTTCTTCAAAATCTAAGAGTTAACCCTGTCAAAATTTCTATTCTTTCAAAGTCATTTTCGACCCAAATTTTTAAGGCCGAAAAGACCTTTTTTGATTTAAATATAACTCCTCCAGACCAAATCCAAATGACGTAATTCTTTTTTCAAACCATGTATAATTTCAGTGGCTATAACTTTCATGTTTATTATTTCTTCGAATTTTGAGTTTAACTATGTCAATATTCCACTTTTTTATCGTGCATTTTTGGGCTTCATTTTTACGAATTCGAGAATACCCTCTCTTCTTTTGATCTTATCTTCCTCAAAATAATTGAAATCGAGTGTTTCATTTTTTCCAAACGTAGATAAAATAATTTCCAACGACTTTCATGTTGACCAAATTCCAAATTCAGAGAGTAGAATGTCCAAAAACCCGAGAGAAAATGACATATTTTTAGGTCTAGTTTTTTGTAAATTCAATAATAATCCAAAGTCCTACACCTCATTCCCAATGCTTGATCGAGCATCACTTTTGGCATGGAATGTCGAGCATGCTAGGAGGCAAGATGTTGGTGTTCATGGGCTCAGATCATGAGTTAATGAAGCTATAGCCTTTTTCGATAGAAAATCAATGTGAGAACTCTAACTTTAAGCTAGTATAAGTAGTCATAAATGTTTAACATAACTATTTGGAAGCTAATGATGTTTGGATGTTTGATTAATGAATGTTTGAAAAGTAACTATCAATATAAACAATAAGTGAGAAACTCTTACTTATATTATATTCTTGGATGATGATATGATGTTTACAATTGATGTTTAATATACTTTTGATCATCAAGTTTGGTTGTTTAATATGAATGTTGAATATATATTCAAGTCATGGAAATATACGCCGATAAGCGCAAAGCAAATCACTTTCCTATATTAAATGAATCGGTGTACCTGGATGCCAAACCTCTTTAAAATGGTTTAAAAATGAGTTTGAACTATTTTATAAACATATGAAAGTGTTTTGGTGAAGTTTGAAAGGTAATCGAAAATTTAGTCAAAAATAGACGCATTACGCGTGTAATGGCAGTTCACGATTTCGCACCATAAAAGTCGAACAGGTATATAGAATGGAATTTATCTTGAAATTTTTTGAGATAAGAATTTTCGAACTATTATATCCATAGTTCTCAAATAAAGAAACAAAATCGAGATTTCAATGTGTAGATTTTGAAATTTGAGTAAAACAAGTTTTTTGGAAAGATCGTGGTATTGCAGTTCGGAATCCATAAAAGGATTTCGTTGAAAATAACATTTTAAAATTTTTTAGAAATATGAAATAAATTCTAAAAATATTTTAAATGTTATAAAAGTGATTTGAGTTAAAAAATGAATTTCCAAATGATAAAAAGTCATTTTGATCAATATGCTTAAAAAGCACTTTCTGTAGAACTTTCCAAAGCACTTTTCTATAACATTTAAAATATAGCTTTAAACTTAACGATTCTTTTCCAAATCTTTCATAAATGTTTTCAAATGAATAATTAAGTGTTTTAATGGTGATTTCAAAGTTTTATAGTTTATTTAAAATTAATTGAAATAAACGATTTAAAGAAAAGCTATTACCAATTAAGTGGTTTAATCTTGGCTCTAAAACCTAACGAGTAGACTGGATTGTTCTATTTGTGAGATCTGAATGTGAGATGCTTAAACTAAGGATATTTTTAGGGTAAACCAATGCCCAGGCACATCTGGCCTCTTTCCTAGGCGAGGGGTAGATAAGGTCGAAATGTCGTAAACGAGTTAAGTATAAGAAGATTTAAGTTTTCCAAATTTAAACTAAATACAACTTTGATTTTATAGAGATGATCTTATTAACTTAATATTAAAGCCCAAAGAAGGAACTCGTACTATTCATGGAATTTAAAGTGTGATTCCACCATTATTCTGCCCATAGTACTTGTTGAATATGAGAATTTATTTTAAGTAGAATTATGTGATTTCTATAGGTTATGCTCATTTAATATTTTCTAGTTTTTTATTAACATCCTAAATAGCACTGCTTTAACTAAATAAAATTTCGAGTTTTAAATTAAGAAATCTTTATTAAGATTTAAATGAAATGAATTGGAAATGTTTTCCTAAGTGAAAAAATGACATGATTTCAAATTATTCCAAGTTTAAAAGGTTTTAAGAAAACAAATAATTTGATAAGAGAAGTTTAAATGATTCTATATATACCAGAAAGAAAAAGTGTTTTAAAGTTATATATCTCTTAAAGATTTTTTGATAAAAGGAATGAAATAATCAAATATTATTCACATGTTTACTTGACCTCTTTTGTCTATGGTTGGTTTGAAGGAACAGGGGGTCGCATCTGGGTAATTCCTATCCGAAAACCACTTTGAAAAAATTTACATTTCAAAGTAAATCATATAGAAGATATGATTATTGAAGGCGAAGATATTCATGATGTAGGGATACTTGCCACTAGACTCTTAGGGAAATTTACCATATCATATATATTAGCAGTAGTGCTCCGTTATGAAAATCTTCGAATTGCAAGGACAAATAGCTACTGATCCTAGAGGCGATTCTCAAAACAGGATGCGGTGGGAGGAGTGCCTTCAGTTTCGTTCAGTCCTAGAACAAACTTGTAAGGACGAATGTCTGACATTGCATTTTAAATTGATCTCTACAAATATATCATCTGATTGGTGGCAAAGAAGGCAACTTCTCTTAGCTTAACACTCTTTCCTGAGACGTATGAGCTCAAGAGTTATATGATTGTAGAAATCAGTTGTGTGATTATGGAATGACAATGTGGCATTCAAAGAGGAAAGATGATGTGCTATGTGAAAGGTAATTGTTACCACAAGCCTCACACCTACAAAATGACGAAAATAGGGTAGATGCAACAAGGCTATGTGGTTCATAACCATCAGGGTATGAACATTTCCTTCTAGATATATTTATTTCCGTTATGACGTCAGGTATTAAATTAATGTGGTGTACGAGAAGAGAACTCTCGGATAGGTCGGCAGCAATCGAACCGATGACATATTCGGTACTATCTAGAAAGAGGTAGGCCGGTCCTGTGTCGGTAGAGGACCACCAGTTGGGCCTCGGTACATTTCTTTAGAGATGTATTATCGGAAGATAGTCCCTTCACCTGGTCATTTGTACGAAAATCCATTCTCCAAAAAGTGCTTGTCGTTTTGATTGTAGAACCCACTTTGCGGCTAATATGCTGGAATTTAATCAATATGACAATTTGGCTAAGATTAATAAGTTTACTTGCAAATATTTTCAAAGGAAAGTCATTAAAATAATATCAAATGTTTATTTTTGCGTAAAAAATGTTTGGTCATCATAAGGTAAAAACTCATTCCCTGTTTATGTGCGGCATGGTCTTATGAGACACCTTGGTGTTTTCAAAATGCGTATTTTTGAGTTCTCACACCAGTCCCATGACTGACCTAGAGTTTATTTTCCTTTCCCTTAAACTCTGGGTGCCCTAAATATTTTTCGAACAGCTTAGCTGTCAGGTTTAGTTTAGAAGAAAACCGAATGGATCCCGAAGCATAGAGTTTTAAGGTTTTGAAGATTGTTATCTATTTCCACAACACCCCTATGCTATAGAATTCCGCATTTGTAAGGATGGAAATTTATAAGTGTCCATGTTTAACTCTGATAAACGTATTTAAATTTCCATTGTAAATTTTATGTTGAAATAATATATGTTATTCTGTTCGTGTGAGATTCTGTTTTGTCTTTATTTTCTTTCTTACCCTTGAGAATTCACCTCTCCGGCAATTGGATTTGCAGCATGTGAATACCGAGGATGCGTTAATGTCGATTTTCGAGAGTCGAAGAAACGGGCCTTCACAAAATATAGATAAATATCAATCACTCTTCATGAAAAACCAAAATAAGAGAGTTCACTTTATTGACATATTATTTCAATTAAGTCATTTAGAATGTAATATAGTTACAGTTACTTTGCAAAGAGGGACCAAAAATATTCAAATTCATTGTATATTACCTTAGTTTGTTCATTTATATGTTTGACATGAATATATATATTTGTTATAAATATTCATGTCAAATTTCAACACTTTACACCTCGTAAAAACATTAGTCGTCCAAAGAATACTAACACTGACCTCTCCCTTCGACTTAACTTTAGGATAGACAATTTAAATCTATAGCATTAGTCTAAAATGTTGATGCTGACTTCTCCCTTGGACTTAACCTTAGGATAGACAGTTCAACTCTATAGCGTTCCACTTCCGCAGTCGCTTCAAGAATATAGACTCGTATACTAGTTTTCAAGCAGTTTTCGATAAGTAATACATAAGTATACTTATCCAATCCCAAACTCTTCAAAACTAGATTGGTGGATTTATGGTTAATTCAATTCCAGTTCTTTCATAAGTAAGCGAATGATATAAAGAAGTCCTTCCTAGGAGATCTCGTATATATACATTCTTAAAATGAAAGGCATTTCATATAAATGAGTCATCCCTGGGGGATCTCTAATCATATGAAGCCGTGAAGATTTTATATACTTCACAAGTTAATTTGGTCAAGTTCCATAGTCGACCAATCGACTATCTAGTCCTAAAACATTCACATATGGAAATCAAGTCTTATATACTTATCATGTTTCCGACCTTCTCAACTTATTTTTTCCCTGGTTAAGAGTGAAGAAGATAGGTTGGAGAACTATTGCTTCTAAATCCTACTTAAATATCATTCTTAACTCCCATTGATTAAGCAAGTCTCATCTTTTAGTGCTAAGTATATGATTAAGCACTTTCCATAAATAAGCAAAAAAAAGCACGAAAAACATTTATTTACGATTTACAAGGCTTTTTAAAAATGATATGTGTGTATACTAATTTATTTAAAAGCTAATATATTTAATAAAATTATAAAAACAATTAAAAAGAGCAAAATACTACATAAACCTTTTAATACATCAATAAAATATTTAACTAATTTTCTAAAATTATATATATATATATATATATATATATATTTAAAATACTTATAAATATGTCTAAATATTTATTTAAAATATTACTTAAAAATAACTAATTTATAATTATTTAAAATTTTCAAAAAGCATGTTATAAAGAGCATGTTTATATTTATTAAACCCACTTACTTCAATAATTCATAATTAATCATTAAAGACATATTTAAACACCAAACCACTTTTAAAATCCTCTAATATATGTTAATAAACATCCTTGAAAAGATCTCATACAAATAATTAATTTAAACTCACTTTAAATCACAAAAACGTTAAAGATAACACTACACAACCATGTTGTAAAAACACCCCAGAAATGCTTCGTATGCCAAAGAGAGCACTTATAAGTGTTACATATGCTACTGGACAGAGAACACTATGAAAATTGCTTAAATGTTTGACCTGTTTTCACAACTCAATCAAAGGTAAGATTTGATTATTTTTATAATAAGAGGCAAACATAAAGTTAAATCAGCAAAGAAACTCCTAAGGATGTCTCTCAAAATCATATTAAAAATTGCCAAACATAAGGCAATTTAAAAGTGCTTCTATAGCGACTATTTTGTTTATAACTTTCAACTTTGTTCTATTATTTCTAAAACTTTACAAAACAATTCCTTGATATCATATACATTTATATATGTGTAGAGAACAACCAACATATATTATAACATATGAACCATTTGAACAAGTTCAAAAACAAAAAGGTTTAAATGTCTTTTATAGCGACTATCGCTATATTACTATTCTATATTCAAGTCCAAACTAAGTACCATCCAAACATAGATGCACATTGTCAAGGCCATGTTACATGTTATAGAAGGTCATAAAAGTGATGATATGCCATAAATACTTGTCACTTGCTTTCAAAAGCAAATAAGGTCAAAATATACAGCATTAATTATTTAATAATCTTACTATAACTATACCAACATATTATACAAATTCATTGCAATCAAATGGTGATTTAACATACCCTTTCCAACCTTCCCACCAAGCACAAGCCTATGCCTTGATACCACTTCCTACCTCAACTAAAGTAAGCTCCAAAGTTCAATCTTACCTCTTTATATTCAAGGCCTTAGCTAGAAATGCCTTATAATGCTCACGATTTAGCTATGTAATAGGGTGTGTACACCTTTTCTTCAAGTTTTGAGTTTCTAAACCTTGTTTCTATGTTTTGTTAGGATTATAACTAGAGTTTGGTGATCTTCTATGTATTTTGATTGTTTATATGTAAAGAAAAGTGGATGAAGAGAATGTTCCTATGCTTCGTCAATTAGTAATCCATTTTATAAGCCTTAAGAGTGTTTATACAGACTTCATGAGGAGGTCACCCCTCACCTTCTACCATCCATTTCCTGTCAAAAACCATCCCTCCCATGTGTTTTCTTTACACCCCACCATTGACCAAAAACAAATATTTAAAGCACTATTCATCAAAATATATCCTCCACAGACTATTTGCTAATCTGTTTTTTACTATTCACATTTACTTAGCCATATCATGGGAAAAAATTTAAGTTGCTAATTAATTATACATTAGTATATTAGGAAACCACAACATGTTCAAATAAATTTTACCGAGAGAAAAACTGTTTATCGATAAAATGATTTTCGATCACATTATCGATACTTCTTCGAACTATTTATTTTTGTAAATACTTTTAAAAAACAAGTATACTATAATTAGTTATTAGCTAAAGAGAGTTAAAAAAGTTTATTAAATCAATTTTATAACACTTATCCATATTTAAAATGTTTTGATTTTTTAAGACAAAGTGTTTGAAATTACAGGTCGCTAGATTATCTCCCATTAAAAACATTTCGTCCTCGAAATTCTAACAAGAACAACAGTGCAATTGAATATAAGAAACAAGTACATATATAGAGTACTAGTGAAACTACATACAAACCAAAATGCATACCAAGTGACTCTACCTCAGAGGGTGAGTACACTACAAAATCTATCATAATATATATTAATAAGAAGAAGAAACTGCTAACTAATAGCAACACAGGATAGGACTCCCTCACACTATTCTTAGTTTCCCAAGTATAATATCTAGCATCATTGCACCACTGCACTTTGACTGACTTTACAACATTTGTCCTTGATTGCTTTGTATTTCGATCAACAATGTGAACACATCATGCACACCTGATAACTTAATCGTTAAGTCGACCCGATAAGCAAGTGTACAAATCCTCCCTAATATCGAAAATATTCCTATAAAGCGAGGAGCAAACTTCCCATCCTTTCTAAACCGAACAACATTCCTCATTAGAGAAACCTTTATGAACAAAAATTCTCTCATTGAGAACTTCAAATCCCTATGCCTCTCATCTGCATAACTCTTATGCCTATTTTCCGCTTCCTTTATACATTTCCTAATCTATGTTACTTTGTCAGTCGCATCCCTAATCATATCTTTCTCGATTACTAAACGATCTCTAAGTTCTACCCAACACAATGGAGATTACAAGGTCTATCATATAATGCTTCAAAAGGTATCATCCCAACGCTAGCTTGGTAACCGTTTTATACAAAAACTCGACAAGGGGTAAGTGCCCTTCCCAAGAACCACCAAAGTCTAAGATACAAGCCCGAAGCAAATCCTCAAATACATGGTTAACTCTTTTCGTCTGCCCATCAGTTTGTGGGTGGTAAACTTTACTCAAACTCGGCTTTGTCCCTAAGGCATTATTAACCCATTCTAGAACATACTGGTGAATATTAGATCTCTACTCTCCTGATATCACTAGGAACTTCATAAAGTCAGACAATCTCCTAAACATTCAACTTAGCTAAACTCAAAGTTGTTCACATTTTCTTTACCGGTAAAAAGTATGCACTCTTGGTAAGTCGATCCAGTATAACCCAAACACCTTCATTTCCTCTCCTCGACCTAGGTAGTCCATCAATAAAGTTCATCGGTATCTGCTCCCTCTTCCACTTTGGAATCTCAAGTGCTTGAAGCAATCCAGCTATCTTATGATGGCTACCTTTGATTTACTAGCAATTCGAATACCTATTGATAAGTATCGAGGCATCTCTCTTCATACCTTCCGACTAGAAAGTTCGCTTCATATCCTGATACATCTTGGTAACTTCCGAATGCATTGTAAGCCTCGAATGATGACTTTCTACTAACATCTCTTGCCTAATCTAATCAATATTTAGAGTGCATATTCTCAAGTTCATTCTCAATATACCATGGATCCTCGTTCTCACCTACCGATTTGGATATTCTTGCAATACTATGGTCTCTCAACTGATTACATTCAATACGACTTATAAGGTCGAATGCTCTTCTACATTTTCCACAAGCACATACCTCATACTAAGTGTATCAACTACAACATTCTTTTTCCCAAACGTATACAAAATACCAAAATCATAAGCCGTGAGCAACTCTAACCACTGTTTTTGTCTCATATTGAAGTATTTCTACATGAAAAGATACTTCAAGGATTTATGGTCCATGTACAACTCGAACTTCTCACCAAGTGATGCCTCCACATTTTCAATGTAAATACAACCGCTAACAACTCCAAGTCATTGGTCAAATACCTCGATTCATGTGGCTAGAGTTATCGACTGGAATAAGCAATAACCCTTCCATGATGCATCAACACTATAGCTAAACCTATCTTATAAGCATTTGTAAAGCAGTTAAGCCCTTACCTCTATCCAGAATAGTCAGAACAGGTGCTTTAGTCAACCTTTCCTTAGAATCTTTGAATACTTGTTCATATTTATCAGTCCAAAACAAATTTAATGTCATTCTACATCAAATTTGTCGAGTGTGAAGCAATCCTAGAGAAATCCTGAATAAACCTCCGATAATAACCACTAATACCAAGAAGCTCCTAATTTCGATTGAGCTTCTCCACCTCTTCCAATTCTGAACAGCGACAATCTCTACTGGATCAATAGAAATACCCTCCCCCAAGACAACATGTCCTAAGAACTAAATTCATACCACCAAAAGTGACACTTTGAGAATTTAACTTTCAACATATGCTCTCTCAATGTTTTAATTACAATCCTCAGATAGTGAGTATGCTTCTCCTTGGTCTTAGAGTAGACCAAAATATCATTAATGAAAGCAAGCACAAATTTATTCAACCATCCCTGAAAACCCAATTCATCGGGTCTACAAAATATACTAGAGCGTTAGTTAGGCCGAATGGCATAACCAACCATTCATAAAACTTTTTAGACATAAAAGCCACCAAGTGTACACTCTCTTTTACTACCTTAATTAATGAAACCCTGTGGCAAGATCTAGTTAAGAAATACTTGAACACCATGCAGCTGATTGAACAAGTCATATATCTTGGGCATAGGATACTTGTCCCTAATAGTCCACTTATTGAGCTCACGGTAATCCACACAAAGCCTTAAGGAAACGTCTGCCTTCATAACAAAGACGAAAAACGCTCCTTAATTTGATCGACTATGTCAAACGAAGCCTTTACGTGACAAAGCACCGACCTGATTAGCTAACTCTTACTTCTCCTTCGATGATAGTATAAATAGGAAACACAAAAGGTTTAGCATCTTAAACCAAATCAATATGAAATTCAACCTCACAATAAGGGGTAAACTAGATAATTCTTTAAACACATCTGCAAAATCCTGAATAACAAATTCGACCTTGATTCTCCATCAACCACATCTAGAGAATAAAGAAAACTACTCATTAGCAACCCAGGTTCCTCACAAGACACTGTTAGAGTTCCCCCTTCCTTCTTCAACAAGATAGTCCGCTTAACAAATTCATAACAGCACAATGCTAAGACAACCAATCCGTCCCAAGTAATACATTAAATCCCAAAAACCAATAATATACATATCGAATGGCAGGAGATGGTCGTAACAAGTAACCGATACTCCAAAACATAGCATACTAAGATTAGTCTCCCCCATATGGTTCGACACACAAATAAAGTTAAAAGCCATAATTGGTTCCAGTTTCAGTCAATTAACAAGGTTATGAGATATAAACTACGTGAAGCACTGGTATCAAACAAAATACGAATATAAATGCGATAAATAGATAATATACCGTCAAGAATCTACTTCCCTTTTATTTCTACGGAAGTGGAAGGAGTTGTAGCAAGTGCGAAAAACCTAGGTTGCTGTCCTTTCTGAAGCATCAAACAATCCCTTACCATATGACCTAACTACTGGCAGTTGCAATAACTCTTTTGTGAAAACTATCCTTGGTTATATATGGCTCAAGCTTCAGTACCCTTGGAATTGACACTTTAACTATTAGTGCTTTTGCCACTTGCCCTCTTTCACCTGACCTATAATTCCTAGTAATATTTCTATTAAATCCACACTTATAGCAAGATAATTGAAAACATCGTTCGGTGACTGAAATTGCATTTGTTTTTTTGGTTGGTGCAAATGCAGACAGCTTTGGAGCCAAACCCTTAAACCATAAAGCCATACCTATCATATTCACAAATGATCCCCGAATATGATTTATGTCCCTCTGAAACTTTGGATGCATATCCAATACTAATATGTCGTTCTTCTTCGGTGGTGTATCTATCAACCCAAGCCCAAACTGAGACAATGCATTAAACATGTTATTATGCTCAACAACTGACATAGCTTCTTACTTCATATCTAGAAAGCCCTTAAACAATTTAGCCTTTCTAACCTTCAGAACAAACATCATTTCAAACACTTCCTTAAATTGGGCCCATGAGAATTCGTCCTCCTAAACATTTACGGTGACTGAATTCCACTAGTCCATAGCAGCATCTGATAGATGTCAGGATGCCAAACGATGCTTCATCACGTCATCCAACTCCATGTCCTTAAATATCCTATCACACAAACTAAGCCAAGTCTGAAATTAGATGATAGTCTCAGTGCCATTGAACTCATACTGCCCGACCTCTCTAAGTCACGGTACAGTGAAGCAAAGTTCTTTTGTGGCCAAACCTGTTAGGAACTGGAGATAGTGGTTTTGATGACCACAACCTTTATAACTTATTTTATTATAACTTGTATACTAACACTATTATCTAGATATACATGAATATTATTATGCAGGATATATATACGGCAAGTACTGATTTTTGAAGACCGGACAATATAAAGATCAAGAATGAAGAAATCAAGTTCGAAGACTCACGAGTATCAAGATCAAGATTTTAAGATAAGTGTCTAGTTTCGTTAAAACTTCATAA
Organism: Allium cepa; assembly: GCA_030765085.1. Taxonomy (NCBI): domain Eukaryota; kingdom Viridiplantae; phylum Streptophyta; class Magnoliopsida; order Asparagales; family Amaryllidaceae; genus Allium; species Allium cepa. The sequence goes on from CM060938.1 coordinate 565,593,983, forward strand.
TAGCATGGAAATCTTCATTTCAAATTTCATTTGCGATGGAACCCATTTCTACCTTCTTAGTGGCTTGGAAACCCACGACAAGTAGCTTATGACCTATGACAAGTGGCTCACAAACCCACAACATCCCAGTTTTACAAGTTCTCGAGTCCTGAAGTGATGAAATATTCTGCAGGAAGAAGCTTGCAAAACTACTTCAAAATGGTTTTTCAAAATGATTTTCAAAACTACTTTTCAAAATATTTTAGCCTTAAAAGTTATCTTTTCAAAGGTGTTCAAAAAGATGTTTTAACCTTCAAATATTCTTTGTTTTTTTTAAATAAACTCTTGTTTTAAACTTTGTTTATTTTTAAAACAATCTTCTGATTTTTAAATATCCTTTAAAATACACACACACACACACTTGAGATTTAAAATCAAATTTATATATACATTCTAAAAATATATTTTTCTACTCTTCTTTATAATATAGGAAAATTAGTTTATTTTACTCCGGGATCATTTTATCTTGTTTTCCTTTCAATAACTTTTAAAAACAAATTTTACACTATTTTTAACTAAGGGATGTCGACATCATGGGATACCCCATGTCGAAATGGTGGCCGTTAAATTCAAAAGTTTCAATTTTTAGAAGAAATGTCTATTCTTTAAATCTCTTCACGAATGGTTATGACTGTTACTGGCCTATAAATAGCCTTCACAAACGAATTTTTTAACTAATTATTTTCTTATTTTCTTCACTCCTTCTTCTCACAAATCCATATTCTAAAATTTTCATACTTTTAAGATCATGCCAAAATTCTGGCAAATTCTCAAGCGAATCAAATTAGAATCTCATTCTTGCTTAATTCTCTGCCCTCTCTCGAAGATCAAAGTGCTACTCAGAGTTATAGGATCAATTTGTAATCAAAATTTTATCGATTCTCTCTATAAGGTGTGGTTGTACCTAGAAATCGATTGGATGATCTTGTGTCCCTAAATCAAGAGAGTCTGCCCCGGACTCGAAGATAAGAGGGTGAGAAATGCGGATTAAGGATCTTAAGGCTATGATAAACATTAGAGGGAGGGTGAATAGTTTTTTTAGAGAACTGTTAAATCTTTTTGAGATTTTGTTAATTTAAACACAAATGTATGCAATATTCAGACACAGATATGATCACAGAATCAAATACAGATGCAAATATAAAGTAAAAGCAGTAAAGGAAAGAACACACCGGATTTTATACTGGTTCGAAGTTACCGTACATCCAGTCTCGTACACAAGTACGGATTTCCTTTCAAAAACAATCTTTACAATTACACGCTCGATTTCAAGGCAACGAGGTACACCCTCCAGATTCACAATCCTATGGGTTGAGGTACTTGATTTCCCGGGAAACAAGTTCACCCAATTGATTTCCAAGGCTACAATCACACCTTATCTCACTTGATTGATTTCCAAGGCCACAACCACACATTTTCTCACTAAGTTAATTACAAAAAGCCTATAAATCTGAATAGCACTGAGGATCTTATTGAGATAGTGATAGAGAATCTAACCAGACATAGTTTAGTTAGATTCGGTGTTGATTTCGGCAGAGTAATGGTAAGAATATGTATATAGAAATGTGGAAGAATAAGAGGAGTGAAAAACTAGAAACTATGTTAAAATTCGTTGAAAACATCCCCTATTTATAGCAGAACAACAGCCATGTCCATTCGTGAAGAGATATGACGAATAGACACTTCTTTTGAAATTTAAATTTTGAAACCAACTGACACTATGTCGACATGGGTTCCTTGGGTATGTCGACATGCCAAAGGAGATTTTGGTTATACATTTTTTTTTGAAAATAACTTCTATCTTATATTAAAACTATTTTAAACTTTATAAATATACTTGTCTATAGTTAAAATACATAAGTAAATATATAGAACAATATATACAAAATTTTACATTTAAATCTAAATATAAATATTTAAATATTATTATTAAAGATAGTTAAAACCATGGATAATTTGATTTTGAAACTAAAGATTTTTTTTAAGGCTAAAAGAATTTGAAATCGGGATAGATGTTTTTGATGCTTTTAAAAGGAAGTTTTTGAAAACATTTTGAAAACAAGATATAATTTTGTAAAAATCATTTTGAATAAAAATTAGCGGATACAAAACAATGTTCCACTAGATTTTTCGTAGGTTCCATCCTACTTAGGGTTCCATCCCTTTAACAGGCTCGAAGTGGATTCCATTCCACGAATAAATTGGATTTTAAGATGTCAGTGCTTTTCTAGGAGTTTTAACAAAATTTCTAATTAAATTAAAAGACAAATTACTTGAACTTTTGAGCTCTTGATAATCTTGATACTCATGAGTCTTCAATCTTGATATCTTGAATCTCTATAGTGTACATTCTTCATTCTTGGTACATGCATGGTTAAATCCTGCATATACATATATTTCTAAACTATAAAGTTAGTATTTATATTTTATATTCTATTCTAAGGTTGTTTTCATCAAAACCATCATCTCATGGACTAACAATCTCCCCCTTTTTGATGATGACAACCTTTGTTATTACTTCTATCCTAATAACTCCCCCTTAATATATGCCTAACTATCCTATTTTATATTTCTCCTCCTTTGTCAGCAGCAAAATCTATCTCCAAATATAAAAAAAACTATATCACTCCCCCTAATTCTATTACCCAATGACATGTGATTATAATGATAGTGTTATCATAAATAATCAACACTTAGATCTAAAACTAAAACTTAGTCCTAAACCACTAACTATCGTAACTAAGTATCCATATAATAACACATATAAGAACAAAAATCATTCATTAATTATATTGTTGTATTTACATTTTCATGGGAAACGTAAGAAAGAACATACAACAAAAGGAAAACGAGAAAAGAAACTAATGAGTGTCTTTGAAAATGGGAGATCTATGAATCGAACAGTTTGGATATTGGAAACAGAAATTTCCACGTTGTTCGACAAGATTTCCATCTTTGTCAAAGCACACTTCTCCAATGCAAACGACTTTGTCGTCATCTTCCGTGTGCACTTCTTCCATGTGGACTTCTTCCATGTGGACTTCTTCTTCTTCTTCACTGGCCTCTTATATTTGATCTCCTGAAGAGTCTTCGTCAATCAAGACTGGGTTAGCATGATTGTCCGTTAGAAATTTTTGCAAATTCCTAAGGATTTTGCCTTGCCTCTCTTGTTCCTTGGCCACTAGAATTTGCATTACTTGGATTTCAGTCATTAACTAAAGTGCATCCTTCAGAGAATCCTCCATTTTCGTCACATGAGTGAGATTAGCACGTTGAAATAGACCAAAGTGGGAGAAGGAAACGAAAAGGTAGAATTTTTGTTTGATTTGGAAGAGGAGGCCATTGATTATTTAATTTCAGAGGATAGAACAGAGAAATAACAGAAAGAATGAATAAAATTTCGAAAATGAGAAGAATATATAACCAATTATTTTGGATTTTGGTGGGAAAAAAATTAAAAATAAAAAATGTTATATGTCGACATGGGTTGAGGGGGTATGTCGACATAGTCCTTTGAATTTTTTATTAATTGATTTATTTTGATTTAATTTTAATTATACCTTGTTATTTATATTTTATATTTCAGTTATTGAACAAATACCTAATTCTCTTCTTAATTTAGTAAATATAGATTCATTCAATAATTTTGTTAATATATCAGCAATTTGATTCTAGGAATTAATATAATCTAGATTAATTACTTCTTATTTATATTATCTCTGAGAAAATGATGTCTTATATCAATATATTTAGTTCGAGCATGTTGAATAGTATTTTTGGATAAATTTATAGCACAAGTTTTATCACAATAAATTGGTGATTTTGAAAATTTTAAACCATAATCTTTTAACGTTTGTTGCATATATATTACTTGAGAACAAGCCAAAGCAGCGGAAATATATTCTGCTTCAGTTGTTGCTAAAGAAACTGTGTTTCGCTTTTTACTAAACCGGGAAATCAAAAAATTCCCCAAAAAGTGACAAGTTCCACTTGTACTTATTCGATCTGATTTACAACCAGCATAATCAGCATCATAGTAAGATATTAAGTCAAAAGAATCATTTTTAGGGTAAAATAAGCCATAGTCAGAAGTGTGTTTAACATATCTTATAATATGTTTTACGGCTTTTAAGTGGGTCTCTTTAGGTTAGGATTGATATCTTGCGCGGAGACAAACGGTATGCATGATATCAGGTCTACTAGCAGTAATATAGAGTAGTGATCCAATCATTCTTCTATATAACTTTTGATCTACATCTTTCGAGAGATCTTCTTTACTAAGGTACTCATTGGTTGCCATGGGAGTGGATTTTTCACTCGCAGTAGTCAAACCAAATTTATTAATTAGGTCTTTAGCATATTTTTCTTGACTAATAAAGATACCATTATCTAATTGTTTTATTTGTAATCCTAAAAAAAAGTTTAATTCACCTATATGACTCATCTCAAACTCTTTTGTCGTTATTTTAGAAAATTCTTTATTCATTTCAAAGTTAGTTGATCCAAAAATGATATCATCTACGTAAACAAGTACTAGTTGAATATCATTTTTATTTCTTTTAATAAAAAGATTATTATCTACTTTACCAATTTTGAAATTTGACTGTAATAAGTAATATCATAGTTTATCATACCAGGCTCTGGGAGCTTGTTTTAGACCATATAAAGCTTTCTTAAGTTTGTAAACAAGATTTGGTAATTTTTCACTTTCAAAAAGTGATGGTTGTTCAACATATACTTCCTCTTTTACAAATCCATTTAAAAAGGCACTTTTAACAACCATTTGATATAGTTTAAAATTATTATGATTTGCGAAAGCAAGTACAATCCTAATGGCTTCTAATCTTGCTACGGGAGAAAAGGTTTCATCGAAACCTATTCCTTCTTCTTGACAAAAACCTTGAGCGACTAATCGGGCTTTATTTCTAACTACCTCTCCTTGTTCATTAATTTTATTTTTATAAACCCATTTAGTTCCAATTATAGTTTTATTCTCAGGTCTAGGAACAAGTTCCCAAACATCATTTCTAGTGAATTGATTTAATTCTTCTTGCATAGCCAAAATCCATGAATCATCAGTTGATGCTTCTTTTGGATTCTTGGGTTCAATAGTTGATATAAAAGCTACATTACTCATTTGACTTGGTTAATTTCTAGTTTTAACAACAAATTGCATATCTCCTAGTATATTTTCAATAGGATGATCTTTTAAAAGTTTAGTCCTTTTATTAGGATGATTAATTTCATTATAAGTTTCAGTAGGCTCTTGATTTTGAGTGATTAAATCCTCTTCATCATTTGTATCTTCAAAATTTTTGAGATTTTCATCAAACGAAACATGCATTATTTCTTCAATGTTGTTAGTTCTTAAATTAAATACTCTGTACGCTTTACTTTTATTAGAATATCCGATAAAGATACCTTTGTCGGATTTAGGATCAAATTTATCTAAGTTATCTTTGGTATTTAAAATAAAACATTTACTTTCAAAAATTATAAAATAAGATACTTTAGGTTTCTTTCTATGAAGAAGTTCATAAGATGTCTTATCAGTTAAAGGTCTGACTAAAATTCTATTTAAATATAACAGGCGATAGCAACTGCTTCTGCCCAAAAATACTATGGTAATTTACTATCTGAAAGCATGGTTCTCGCGCACTCTTGAATCATCCTATTTTTACATTCAACTACTTCGTTTTGCTGTGGAGTTCTTGGAAATGAAAAACTGTGAGTTAGTACTTTTTTATTGCAGAATTCCTCAAACTTTTTATTTTTAAATTCACCACCATGATCACTACGAATGGTTATAATTTTTAGAGAAAGTTGATTTTGAATCCTTTTTTTAAAGTTCTTAAAACATTCAAAAGTATCACTTTTATGTTTCAAAAATATTGTCCATGTGAATCTGGAATAATCATCTACAATTACAAAAACATATTTACTATGATTTATTGACAGAATTTGAGATGGACCAAATAAGTCAAGATGAAGTAATTCAAGAGGTTTTGAAGTTGAAATCAAATCTTTTAATTTAAAAGAAATTTTTCTAAGTTTTCCTAATTGACATGCATCACATAAACTATCTACTTTAAAATTCATTTTAGGGAGACCTCTTACTTGATCATGTTTTGACAGTCTAGATAAGAGCTTGAAATTCAAATGCCCAAATCTCTTATGCCAAATCCAAGGGTCACTTGTATTTTCCCAAAGACACAAGTTATCATTTGAAACTTTCATACGAGGAATAAAAATATTCTTTTTCCTGATTCCCTCAAATACTATGGTTGAACTATTATCTTCAATGTGACACTTATCTTTTTGAAATTTAATTTTATATCCTTTATCGCAGAGTTGACTTATACTTAGCATATTATGTTTCAGATTCTTAACTAGCAAAACATTAGTGATAATAGGAGTTTCAAAGTTACCGAATTTGCCGATGCCAATCACATATCATTTTGAGTTGTCTCGAAGTTAACCAGTCCTCCGTCTTTGTATATTATATCATTCAACATTTCTGGATTGCCAGTCATTTGTCTAGAACGTCCACTATCTAGAATCTGTTTGCTCTTTTTGATCTGCATAATTTGACCGTTGTGGATTGATTCCTCAATTCCCATAAAGCATGTTTCCCGCACATCAAACAATTTTGGTAGACAACTTGAATTTGAGCATTGATTGTATGCAGATTCATGAGGCAATGATGATTTGAATATTTCTAAACTAGTATTAACAAACATAGCCATTTGAAAAAAAAATCAAAAATCAGATTATGAAACTTTGAAAACCTTGCTCTGATACCAATTGTGAGAAATGCGGATTAAGGATCTTAAGGCTAGGATAAACACTAGAGGGGGTGAATAGTGTTTTAGAGAATTGTTAAATCTTTTTGAGTTTTTATTAATTTAAACACAAATGTATGCAATATTCACAGATAGATATGATCGCAGAATCAAACACAGATGCAAATATAAAGTAAAAGCAGTAAAGGAAAGAAGGATTTTATACTGGTTTGGAGTCATCCTACATCCAGTCCTGCACACAAGTACAGATTTCCTTTCAAAAACAATCTTTACAATTACACCCTCGATTTCAAGGCAACGAGGTACACCCTCCAGATTCACAATCCTCTAGGTAGAGATACTTGATTTCCCGGGCAATAATTTCACCCAATTGATTTCCAAGGCTACAATCAAACCTTATCTCGCTTGATTGATTTCCAAGGCCACAATCACACCTTTTCTCGCTAAGTTGATTACAAATGGCCTATAACTCTAAATAGCACTGAGGATCTTGTTGATATAGTGATAGAGAATCAAACCAGAGATAATATATTTAGATTCAATGTTGATTTCGGCAGAGTAATAGTAAGAATATGTATATAGAAATGTGGAAGAAGAATAGGAGTGAAAAACCAGAAAATCTATGTTAAAATTTGTTGAAAACATCCCCTATTTATAGAAGAACAACAGCCATGTCCATTCGAAGAGATATGACGAATAGACACTTCTTTTAAAATTTAAATTTTGAAACCAACTGACATTATGTCGACATGGATTCCTTGGGTATGTCGACATGCCAAAGGAAATTTTGGTTATACATTTTTCTTTGAAAATAACTTCTATCTTATATTAAAACTATTTTAAACTTTATAAATATAATTGTCTATCGTTAGAATACATAAGAAAATATATAGAATAATATATACAAAATTGTATATTTAAATCTAAATATAAATATTTAAATATTATTATTAAAGATAGTTAAAACCATGTATAATTTGATTTTGAAATTAAAGATTATTATGAGGCTAAAAGTATTTGAAATCGAGATAGATATTTTTTATGCTTTTAAAAGGAAGGTTTTGAAAACATTTTGAAAACAAGATATAATTTTGTAAAAATCATTTTACATAAAAATTAGTGAATACAAAACAATGTTCCACTAGATTTTTTGTAGGTTTCATCCTACTTAGGTTCCATCCCTTTAACAGGCTCGAAGTGGATTCCATTCCACGAATAAATTGGATTTTAAGATATCAGTGCTTTTCTAGGAGTTTTAACAAAATTTCTAATTAAATTAAAAGATAAATTAATTGAACTCTTGATAATCTTGATACTCATGAATCTTCAATCTTGATATCTTGAATCTCTATACTGTACAGTCTTCATTCTTGGTACCTGCATGGTTAAATCCTGCATATACATATATTTCTAAACTACAATGTTAGTATTTATATTTTATAATCTATTCTAAGGTTGTTGTCATCAAAACCATCATCTCACGGACTAACAAAGAGGGTACCTCAAGGCCTTTAGAAATTTAGGATTGTAATCTCGACATTGATATAATCAAAATCTGTACGAGGCGTTTGCCTTGGTGCAGGACTGGATGTAGGGTAACCCTAAACCAGTATAAAATCCACTGTGTTCTTTCCTTTTACTGCTTTTTATTTACTTTCTGCATCTGTGTTTGATTCTATGATTGTTCTGTGATTAAGTTCTACATTTGTTTATATCATAAATTTTAAACTAGTCCATATAAGTCTTATAATCCATTAAACACTATTCACCCCACTCTAGTGTTAAATTAGGCTTAAGATTCTTAATGTGCACTCCCTTTCAATTGGTATAAGAGCATAGGTTTTCATAGTTTTCATAATCTGAAACTTGAAAAGTTAAAAATGGCATTTTTAGGAAATTTTGTTAATACTAGTTTAAATTTATACATTTCATAAAAGTATTATAAATCTGCACATACTTTTTATGAAAAATCAAGTTATCTACCGAATTGGTTTGTTATGCAGGAACAGACATGTTACATTGCTTTGGAAGAATTAACAACCAATGGACAAACTTTGCAAATTGAGAAAGACAAATGGATACTTGATAGTGGCTGTTCAAGGCATATGACTGGAAATGTCGAGATACTCAATGACATTATATATCAAGATGGTGGATTGGTCAACTTTGGAGATAACTCAAAAGGATATGTTATTGGCATCGGCAGTGTCGGTAATTCTAAAACTTCTCTTATTTTTGATATTTTGCTAGTTAGGAATTTAATCATAATTTGCTTAGTATGAGTCAACTATGTGATAAAGGATTTAAAATTAAATTTGGAAAAGATAAGTGTCACATCGAAGATAATAAGTCAAATATTATCTTTGAGGGAATTAGGAAGAAAAACATTTACATCCTTAGTATGAAAGTTTCAAATGATAACTTATGTCTTTTGGCTAATACAAGGGACCCTTGGATTTGGCATAAAAGATTTGGTCATTTAAATTTCAAACTGTTATCAACGTTATCAAAAATTGACTTAGTTAGAGGTCTTCCCAAGTTAAATTTTAAAGTAGATAGTATATGTGATGCTTGCCAATTAGGAAAACTTAAGAAAAGTTCATTTAAATTAAAAGATATGATTTCTACTTCTAAACCTCTAGAATTACTTCATTTAGATTTATTTGGTCCATCTCAAGTTCAATCAATTAATCACAATAAATATGTTTTTGAAATTGTAGATGATTACTCTAGATATACTTAGGCATTTTTTCTTAAACTTAAAAGTGATGCTTTTGAATTATTTAAAAAATTTGCTAAAAGAATTCAAAATCTACTTTCTTTAAAAATAAAAACTATTCATAGTGATTTCGATGGAGAATTTGAAAATGAAAATTTTGAGAATTTTTGTAATCAAAAAGGAATACTCATAATTTCTGTTTTCCAAGAACTCCACAACAAAACGAAGTTGTAGAACGTAAGAATAGAACGATTCAAGAGTGTGCTAGAACAATGCTTTCTGATAGTAACTTACCTAAAAACTTTTGGCTGAAGCAGTCGCTACAACTTGTTATATATTAAATTGGATCTTAATTATACCATTAACTAATAAAACACCATATGAATTATTTTACAATAAGAAACCCATAATAGCTTATTTTAAAGTTTTTGGTAGTAAGTGTTTCGTTCTTAATACAAAAGAAAATTTAGATAAATTTGAACTTAAATCCGACAAAGGTATCTTCATCGGATATTCTAATAGAAGTAAAACATTTATAGTTTATAATTTAAGAACTAACACTATTGAAGAAACAATGCATGTGTCTTTTGGTGAAAAATTTAAAGATACTGTACAAATAGAAGATGAAGAAGATTTTGTAACTTTGAATAATGAACCAAATGAAACTAATTGTGAAATCATTCAACCTAATAAAAGAATTAGGCTATTAAAAGATCATCCTGTAGAAAATATACTAGGAAATATTGAATCTGTAGTTAAAACAAGAAATTAATTAAATATTATGAGTGATGTAGCTTTTATATCAATTATTGAACCAAATCCAAAGGAAGCATCATCTGATGATTCAAGGATTCTTGCTATGTAAGAAGAATCGAATCAATTCACCAGAAATGGTATTTGGGAACTTGTTCCTAGACTTGGGGATAAAAGTATAATTGGAACAAAATGGGTTTATAAAAATAAAATGAATGAACTTGGTGAGGTTGTGAGAAATAAAGCTCGTTTAGTCGCGCAAGGTTATTGCCAAAAAGAAAGAATTGATTATGATGAAAACTTTGCACCGGTAGCAAGACTGGAAGCTATCAGGATTCTACTTGCTTTCGCAAACTACAATAATTTCAAGTTATATCAAATGGATGTTAAAAGTGCTTTTCTAAATGGTTTTCTAAAAGAAGACATTTATGTTGAACAACCTCTAGTTTTTGAAGATAATAAATTTTCAAATCATGTATATAAATTAAAGAAAGATTTATATGGTCTGAAACAAGCTCCTAGAGTCTGGTATGAAAGACTAAGATCTTATTTACTACAGTCTGGTTTTGAAATTGGTAAAATAGATACAACTCTTTTTATTAAAAGAAACAAAAATGATATTCAATTAGTATAAATATATGTAGATGATATAATATTTCGATCAACTAATAACATAACGATTAAAGAATTTTCAGATATAATGACTAAATAATTTGAAATGAGTCATATAAGAGAACTAAATTTCTTCTTAGGACTTCAAATCAAACAATTAGATAAAGGAATTTTCATTAGTCAAGAAAAATATGCTAAGGATTTAATTAATAAATTTGGATGGACCACTTCTACAGGGAAACCAACTCCAATGACAACTAAGTAGCTTTAAGTAAAGAAGATAAATTAAAAGATGTTGATCAAAAGTTATATAGGGGAATAATTGGTTCGTTGCTTTATATAACAGCAATTCGTCTTGACATCATGCATAGTGTCTATCTTTGTGCAAGATACCAATCTCAACCTAAAGAAACTCACTAAAAAGTTGTTAAAAGAATTTTAAGATATGTAAAACGTACTTTAGATTATGGTTTGTTTTACCCTAAAAATGATGTATTTGATTTAATTTCATATTGTGATGCTGATTACGCTGGTTGTAAATCAGACCGAAAAAGTACAAGTGGAACTAGTCACTTTCTAGGACATTCTCCGGTGTGACGACCCGGAATTTTTAAGCATTTAAAATCGGAATATTTAATTGATTTTAAGTATTCAATAGAGCAATTTTAACTTAAATTACGAATATCACAATTTATTTGATAATCAAATTATTGAATTAAATAATTTTAAGTTGAGTAAAATATTGAATCTGGAATTTTAAGCCAATTAAAAATAATTTGAAGGCTTGTAAAATTTATATTGATAGTACAGAGGATAATAGAAGTTGTAAAATTCAATTTAATAGTGATTTATTAAGTTTTGAAAATTCATCGTCTAAATTGAATTTAAAAATAGCCTTCCGAGGCACAGTCTCAGAATTCGACGAATCTCGTACCATTGGATCCGTAATATTGAATTATTATCGGATTTCAAATTTCCTGGTAATCGGAGTTGTTGTGTGAGCATACAATATATACACGCGCTGAATTTTTTTATCGAGAAAATTTGAAAAAAATAAATAAATAATAATAATATATATATACATAGTCAATACTCAGCCGCCTTCCTTCACATCGATACTTTTTCTTTTCACCTTCAAAACACTGTGGAAAAGTGTTTCAACCACGCTACTTCCTCTTTAAAAACATCTTTCCTTTCAACAGAAAAAAATCAAACGAGACAATAGCAGCCGATGCTTCGAAGTCGATAATAAAATGATCGCTTCTGTCTCGATTCGCATATACTCTCCACCCTTCTCTTTTCATTTCTGATCGAAAGCACGAAACCAGAAGTAGAGGAAAACAGTATAAACTTTTCAAACTTCAAAATTTGAATACCTAAATCTATTCCGTGAAAATTTCGGAAGGAAATAACCTTGAAATCGTGAAAGCTTGAGCTTTGATCCATTCGAGTTTGCTTTGGTGCGGTTTCCTATTTCGACAATCGATAGTATTGGGGATCCCTGCAGATAGCGAGGGTTAGCTTATAGGCGAAATTAAAGCAGTGATTCGACAATAGGAGAGTAGATTTGGATTTTTAGGGTTTGTGTAGCTTCGTTCTCGAGTCGGAGGCGAGTGTGGGATAGCGTGTCGTGTTGCGCGACGTACGTGGAGTTTTGGGTATGGCGAGTTGCCTGGAGGAAAGGAGCAGTGCTGTCGATAAGGGGTGTGGGTTCGATTTGAAGAGGGATCGAAGCCGTGGGCAGTTGCGATGTTCGACTGAAGGGTGAGGGACGCTCGGCAGTAACAGTGAGGTATTTGTAGATTATCTTCCTTCTCTTTCAATTTACAGTGTATGCGTATGTATACATATTTGTACAGGTAAAAAAAAAATATCTACAGCTTATTTTGGTAAACATATATAAGAAGTCCCAAAAAGTAAAACAAGTTTACACTTCAATCTTCTAGGTTATATTAAAATAAATTTTAAAGAGTATTTAATTTTAAAATTTGTTATTCAATAAGCATATATATATACACACATTTTAAATCTATTAGTTTATTTTAAAATAACATATTATAATGATTAACTTGTTTAATAACTTAATTACTCATTTTTGACGACTAAAGGATTTTTAAAAGGGGAACAAAATTTATTAGTTCAAATTTAATAATCAGCTTAAATATTTAAATTAATAGCTTAAGATTAAATTATTAGTTAAATTAAGTTGTAAAAAGGAAAGTAAATTGTTCGATTTATTCAAATATTAATAAATAAATCGTAAAATGTTTTTACAAGGTTAAATTCTGAAAGAAATCAAACCGGTGTGGATCAGATTACAAATCTTTGGGCGAAGGTGAGTTAATCTCACTCAGTTTAAATTTAAATTTAAGTGATTAAATTTAAACAATTGATTGTATGGTTGAATTGATTGATGTGATATAGTATAGTATAATTTGTAATTGGCATATTATGTTGTGCTAACGTCTATGGATGCGGGGAAAGCAGGTTGGAGGGATCCAACTGGATCCCTCGACATTTATTTAAATTATTTAATTTCCCCTGTCATGATGATTTGATATTTTATGATGAATTATGTTTAAATATTGAATACTATGGTTTGATTGGATATAATTGGGTATAATGAATTTCCAAAAATATATAAATTGGATTTTTGGAACGAAAATAAAGGGAGTGAATTTGTAAGTAAAATAATTATGGAAATTTGAATAAATTTTAGAATGAATGAAAAAAAGGGAAATAAGTGACATAAGAATTCTAATGAATAGATCTTTAGTATAGAAAGTAAATTTGAATAAACAGGAAGTTAATGAATTTAAAATTTAGTGTTATTATTTAAAAGAACAAAACATTTATTTAAAGGTTAAGATTTAAATTGTTGAAAGAATAAAGAAGAATTGGAAAAATCTAGAATTTGTATATATCGGTTAAAAGTTTTAGAATCAAATGAAAAATAATAATAACAACACTAATTAAGTCTATACTTAATGAATTTTGAAATGAATTAAGTAAGTAAAGGAATTATTTCAAATGGGATAAATTTGAAATCAGTTTGGGAAAAATTGATTTAAGTGACTGAAGTTGGATCTTCTCCCTGGATAACCAAGTACGTTCCCAAAGTAAGTTTAAAATATAAATTCAAAGTTTTTAAGTTGATTTAAAAAGAAAGTTTGGGAAATATATTTTTCTAAATATTTAAATTATAAAGTAAGACTTTCCTTTTTAATCTATTATAGTAGTAATTATTTTAAGAGTGACTTAGTAGTTTGTTTTAAGATTAAAAAATTAGTTATATTTTATAAAGTAACCTTATTTTCAAATATTTATATAGTTTGTATTTTGAACAATTTATTGAAGTGGTGTAACTTAAATGTTTTAAAGTAAAAAGTAAAGTGTTCAAAATTATTTTCAAAATCAAGTTTTGTGCTTGGTAATTTCAGTGGAAATAGTAAAATTTGGGAAAGCTTAGTCTGAAATGGAAGATGGTTTGAAAACTATTTTCAAAGGGTTTTTGAAAATGGAAAATATATCTTGTAAAGATATTTTTGAGATAAATAAATAATTTGGAAAAATTATTTATTGGTGGATGGTTGTTTGTGTATATTAATTGATAGTTAAATCACCGACTATCAATACTGGACAAATACGTTGATCGTTTCGAAGAGACCGGGATCGACATTTATTTCTCGAAAACCACTTCGATCTGGTTTGTACGTTTCGTGGAAACGATTATGAACTCGAAGATGGAGCAGTGAAGTGCAAGGGCTAGTCGCTACTAATCCTGAGGATATCTCCAAAATGGATGTAGTAGGAATAGTGCATTCGGTTCCGTTCGAACCTGGGACGGACTTGTATGGATGAATGCTTGCGAAACATCGTCAGGTGGACGATGGGCATTCTAAGGAGTACGTTCTTAAAAAGGTAACGCTTAGCCTCAAGCCTCATCAAATGGGAATGACTGAAAATCAGGGGATATGCAGCAAGGCTAGGTGGGTAGCACCCAAGCAGGGTGAGGCCATTCCAGTCTAGATGTCCCGTTTTATATTTCGGCTTAGTGGGCGGTTGCTGATCCCAACCGCGTGGTGATCTCACTCGGGATTATCCAGTAAGGGGTAGTCCCGGCCTTGTGTTGCAGGGGAGCGGGCGTACTCCTCGGTACGGTGATCTAGGCCCCGTACTGTGACAGGTGGTACCCCAGTGCCTAGTCATTAGTTGTAAATCCATTCTTCCTACGAGCCTTGTACGAGTTTTGTTTGTATTACCCACTTTGTGGCTAGCAGCTGGAATTTAATAGATGTAACAATTTCGGCTATTTTTTAAGTATTTGTATATAGACCCTATTATAATATCAGAGTATTTCTATAAAAATTGTTTTAGCTATCGTAAGGTAAAAACCCGACATGTTTATTTGTGGCGTGGTCTTACGAGATGCTTTTGTTTTCAAAGGATTTTTGAAACTTTAATAATCAATTGGGTGTGATTTTCTCACGCTGGTATTCCAGACTGACTCGAGTGTTATTTAACTGTAATGCTCGGGTCAGACCGAGTATTATAGGATACATGATATGATGCTGTGGAGCTCAGGAGATGAGCTGGATGACGATACGTACTCTCGTACTTGTATATACATATTTTTCCGCTGTATTTGAGTTGTTGTGTATCCATTGTATGTTATTGATGTGAGCTGTGATTGATGCACTCTGATAATGTAATATATGTAAACAGATATATTTGATTTTGAGTAAAGATTATTTATTATCTATTAAATTTTATTCCGCTACAATGGTTAGATTCTAATATTGTTTTCTATTTTTCTTCTTCTACCTCTTCTTCTTTAACCCAAATGGTTCGTATTTCTGTACAACTTGAGTTGATTGTTGTAGAATAGCGTTGACTCAAAGGGTACAGATTTGCGGGTTGTTACAGTTGGTATCAGAGCTTAGGTTGGTGATAACCTTGGCTCTGGTGGGAATTACTGATTTAAAGTAGAGTCCATAGTACTCTATAATGAGTTTGAGCGTATTAATAGATATGAGCGCGTATTTGTTAGTGAATATAAATCATTTTAATATTGTGTTGGTTGGTTTATTGAGTGGCATATGAACCTTCGTCGGCACAGTCTGGACAACTGTATCGAAGGGGTTTCTAAACACTTGAATAGAACAATTCGACACAGTATTGTTTTAAAGTGGGTAAATGAAATAATTTTACCCAAAAACATATTTTGATATAAAGAATAGTTTTTGAAAACTAATTAGCTAATATATGGTTGCTTGGATGTTAGAAATGATAATATTAAAGTATTATCATTGTTAAGTGAAAATTTAACCAGAAATAGTAAATACAACCAAAGATTTAGGAGATAAATTCAATTATGAAATGAAATTTATAAATATGATTTATAAATGTAATTTATGAATTAAAATACAATCAAATGGAAATTTGTATAAGCATAAACTGTACAAATGAATTACAGTTAAAATTGATTTAAGCAGGATTTCGAAATTTAAAATCCCGCAGTCTTTGGAAGTGTTTGTCGAAGTGTTTAAAAGATAAATGATAGTATTTTTATTTTGGAGATATTTTTGAATGGAAATCTGTTTTAAAGGGATTTTGAATGTGAAATAGCATTGAAATCACTTGGATTATTGGAAAATAATTCTGATGATGGCGGCCGCATCATCAGTATTCATTTTCGAATTTCTAAGTGATGGATTGCTGGAAAAAAAATGATTTGTTCAGAAAAGCTAGTTGTTTTTGAACATTTCTAAGGAAATTTGCTGGGAATGAAACCAGGATTGGTTTGACTTTTGAGAAATGTGATTTGAGATGTTGAAGATTTCAAAATGATTTCAAACCAAAGCCGGGAGTTTAAAAATCCTGATGGGATAAGTTGAAGCTTATAAATTGTAAGCTTATAATTTGAGATGAGTTTTAAATCAGGAAGGAAATATAAGCTTTGAATGTTGGAAATTTAAATTTAAGGTGAAAGGTTAAAAATGAAATTTCCCTGGATTGGAAGATAAAATTTAACTGGATTGGAATAAATTGAATAAGCTGAAATAATATCCAGTGGTATTCGAATTAAGTTGAAATCGAATTGAGTTAAATAAAACCGAGTTAAAATAAAATTGAATTGGAATAAGAATTCAATTGAATTATTGAATGGAATTAAATTCTTACCTGAATAAATGGAAATAAGTTGGATAAGAATTGGATTGGAATGAATAAATCATAATAACTTATAAAAGAATTAAAAAAATCCATAAAATAAAATATGCTTGGGTTATAAATAAGCATAAGGCTTGAGTTAAAATAAAAGAAGATTATATTCAAGCCTATGATGAATGGAATTGTGTAAATTATAAGTGATGACTTATAAAATTGAGAATGGAATGCAAAATGCAAAATAAATATTGTTTGATGTTTAGATAATAAAGCGAAATAAAATCAAAACTTGAATTATAAACTAAATTGGACTAAGAAAAATTTATTGGAGTGGTATTTGGGATTAAAATTCAAGTGTTGAACTATAAATAGGAGAGAACTAATTTTATAATAAATTAGTTAATAAAATGTGTAAATGGGAACGTAATATAGTTTAAAAGAAGCTGAATTGTGAATTTATGATGAAATTTGGAAATAAAACTCAAGTTATAAATCAGATTCGACTTGAATGGTTGATGAAGTAAATGTAATTGAAGTGAGTTCTTGAAACTGGAAGGTAAATTGAAAATGGATAGTGGATTCAGAATTTGAGCTATAAATTAAAATTTTAACTTGAAGAGTTAACAAATTAGATATAATTGGAAATGTATTGAATAAAAATGAAATTGGATTGAAATAGTAGTGGTTTGGATTGCAAATGAAATCCAAATAAGTGGAAATAAATTTGATATAGCCTTGTAATAAATTAAACGAGTTAAATCTGAAAGCTAAATTTTATAATAACACATCAAATGAAATTGTAAATTTTAAAATGAGATTTAACTGGGATAGAATTAAGTTGAAAGGAAGAGAAAAATATTTATTCGTGAAATGAAACTAAGCTTAAGAATAAAATCTGAATAAATCAAAATAAATTGACTTAAGTTGAATATAAGGGGAATAGTTGAATTGAATTCAACTTAAAACCAAGTCTAATGATATTGGATTAAATTTGAATCAAGAAAAAATTAATTCGGATCGAAATAGAATTTGGTGGGTTGTAAATAATACTTAAGGAAATGAAAATTCATAATGGATTGAGAGGATAAATTAATTATATTGAATAAGAAATGGATAGAATAAATAAGAATCAAATGAAAGATGGAAATAGAACTTATTATAAAAAGGAAGGAAATGAACTTAGGTTATTGACTTAAGTAAGTGTTGAATAAAAGCCGAACTTAAAATGAAGCGTGGTTTAAATGAGTTGAGAAAAGTTATTGGATGAAATAGCCTGGATGGTTTTCGAGCTAAATAAAATAGTTTGGCATAAAGAAATATGGAATAAATTGAATAAAGTAACTAAAGCTTGGGATGTGTCGAGTTAAATAAATGGTCGTGAATGAATTAAAAAAATAAAAAGGAAATTTAATTAGTAATAAAGATGAACCTAAGTTGTTAATGGTTTGAATGAAACTAGTTTGGCTAATAAAATGAAATACAAGTGAGTGTATTCAAATCTGAAATGCAATGAAAATGAGAATATATGAATTGTGAATAAATTTTAAAAATAGAATTAAGCATAAAATTGAGTTAGAATCAATTTAAATTGGTTATAAAACATAAATACTTATTTATTCACATAGATCTCGTCAAATTGCATAGAATAAATTTCCATTTGATGTAAATGGAAGTAATTAAAATTCTATAAATTGGTAGGAGTAAAATAAATTGATTTTGAGATCAATTGGATCAAATATGAGATCAGTTTACTTAAAAATAAATTTAAATGTAAGTGATTGAGTTTTAAACCATTCGAATTGATTGAGTTGTATACGAATGGATTGAAAACCTTTCAAAATTTAATGAACATGGTGTATAAATAATGGAAACTATATAAATTACTTACGGAAAATGTTTGATGTGCATTTCTTTTAGAATTCATAAGTTTTAACTATTGCAGATAAGTGAAATATAGTTAAACTGCATATGTTTGGCACTTACATGTTTAAATTGAGTAAGTACAGGTACCTGGAAGCCGTATGACTAGATTTGGATTACATTAACTGCTAAATAAATAAGCTGCTTGCTTAAAATGCTAAATAAGGTACGACTACGCAATAAAATAGGAAATATGAACTGTTTTTGGTTTTTCCGACCGTGTGGGTCAATGTATATATATTTATCTCTTTTGTCAAATTGCAAAAGCTCCTCCGTACAAAGGAGACTCTGCCAAAAAAATTCAGAAATTTTGGGAGTTAGAAAATTATTTGAAAATTTTTGGAGAATTTTTGTTAACAACAAAACAATTTCAAACTGGAAATTGAAATATAATTAGTAAATGAAACCAACTTAAACAATGGCATGAATTGGTGATAAATGAAAAATAAAATTTAAATATTCAGAGCTAAAGATAAATTGGATTCATATGGAAATAAAAGAATCGATTTGAATGGGAATAAATATAAACTGAAATGGTAAGACGAAAATAAATAAAGAAACATATAAAATGCTTATACTAACTTAAGAAGGGAATGATAAATTCTTAATTGGAAATTGAATATTGCAAATATATTCTAAGTTGATATTTGAATGAATAAATATTGACATTTGTAAGAAAGTCGATAAAATGTTTTGGGAATATTGTGATTGGATATTGGTGCTAAACAGGATATGCAGGTATTATAAAAAGGGAAAAGCGAATTGGTTTTTGATTCAAGAAGATAAATTTGAATTGCCCGTCAAAAGGTATGTATTTAAATTTGGTATGAAATTGATTGGGATTTTGGATTGAGCCACTTGGCTTTCTGTTTTCTTTTTGGATTTGGGAGGCCGTAGACCCATTTTGTAGTTGTACCGAGTCAGCCGCGCAAAGGAGACGCTGGCGAAATTTTTCGGAAATTTAGAAGTTAGAAAATTTTTGAGAAAATTTTGATAATTCAAAATTTAGTTTTGAATTATAATTTGAATAGTTGAATAAGTAAGTTATTTGGAAACTATAGAAGGTTTTAGAAAAGTTTGGAAGTTAATAGGAAAGGTAATGTGTCTTTTGTTAAACAAGATAGCTGGTAGGATGTTAAATTGTTGGTTTTGGAAAAAAATAAAATAAATGGGTATTAGACCATTCTCCCTAGTTAGTAATTTCGGGGACGAAATTCTTTTAAGGGGGAAGGAATGTGACGACCCGGAATTTTTAAGCATTTAAAATCGGAATATTTAATTGATTTTAAGTATTCAATAGAGCAATTTTAACATGAATTACGAATATCACAATTTATTTGATAATCTAATTATTGAATTAAATAATTTGAAGTTGAGTAAAATATTGAATCTGGAATTTTAAGCCTATTAGAAATAATTTGAAGGCTTGTAAAATTTAAATTGATAGTACAGAGGATAGTAGAAGTTGTAAAATTCAATTTAATAGTGATTTATTCAGTTTTGAAAATTCATCGTTTAAATTGAATTTAAAAATAGCCTTCCAAGGCAAAGTCTCAGAATTCGAAGAATCCCGTACCATTGGATCCGTAATATTGAATTATTATCGGATTTCAAATTTCCTGGTAATCGGAGTTGTTGTGTGAGCATACAATATATACACGCGTTGAATTTTTTTATCGAGAAAATTTGAAAAAAATAAATAAATAATAATAATATATATATATACCATAGTCAATACTCAGCCGCCTTCCTTCACATCGATACTTTTTCTTTTCACCTTCAAAACACTGTGGCAAAACGTTTCAACCACGCTACTTCCTCTTTAAAAACATCTTTCCTTTCAACAGGAAAAAAAATCAAACGAGACAATAGCAGCCGATGCTTCGAAATCGATAATAAAATGGCCGCTTCTATCTCGATTCGCATATACACTCCACCCTTCTCTTTTCATTTCTGATCGAAAGCACGAAACCAGTAGTAGAGGAAAACAGTATAAACTTTTCAAACGTCAAAATTTGAATACCTAAATCTATTCCGTGAAAATTTCGGAAGGAAATATCCTTGAAATCGTGAAAGCTTGAACTTTGATCCATTCGAGTTTGCTTTGGTGCGGTTTCCTATTTCGACAATCGATAGTATTGGGGATCCCTGCAGATAGCGAGGGTTAGCTTATAGGCGAAATTAAAGCAGTGATTCGACAATCGGAGAGTAGATTTGGATTTTTAGGGTTTGTGTAGCTTCGTTCTCGAGTCGGAGGCGAGTGTGGGATAGCGTGTGGTGTTGCGCAACGTACGTGGAGTTTTGGGTATGGCGAGTTGCCTGGAGGAAAGGAGCAGTGCTGTCGATAAGGGGTGTGGGTTCGATTTGAAGAGGGGTCGAAGTCGTGGGCAGTTACGATGTTCGACTGAAGGGAGAGGGACGCTCGGCAGTAACAGTGAGGTATTTGCAGATTATCTTCCTTCTCTTTCAATTTACAGTGTATGCGTATGTATACATATTTGTACAGGTAAAAAAAAATCTACAGCTTATTTTAGTAAACATATATAAGAAGTCCCCAAAAGTAAAACAAGTTTACACTTCAATCTTCTAGGTTATATTAAAATAAATTTTAAAGAGTATTTAATTTTAAAATTTGTTATTCAATAAGCATATATATATATATACACACACATTTTAAATCTATTAGTTTATTTTTAAATAACATATTATAATGATTAACTTGTTTAATAACTTAATTACTCATTTTTGACGACTAAAGGATTTTTAAAAGGGGAACAAAATTTATTTGTTCAAATTTAATAGTCAGCTTAAATATTTAAATTAATATCTTAAGATTAAATTATTAGTTAAATTAAGTTGTAAAAAGGAAAGTAAATTGTTCGATTTATTCAAATATTAATAAATAAATCGTAAAATGTTTTTACAAGGTTAAATTCTGAAAGAAATCAAACCGGTGTGGATCAGATTACAAATCTTTGGGCGAAGGTGAGTTAATATCACTCAGTTTAAATTTAAATTTAAGTGATTAAATTTAAACAATTGATTGTATGGTTGAATTGATTGATGTGATATAGTATAGTATAATTTGTAATTGGCATATTATGTTGTGCTAACGTCTATGGATGCAGGGAAAGCAGGTTGGAGGGATCCAACTTGATCCCTCGACATTTATTTAAATTATTTAATTTCCCCTGTTACGATGATTTGATATTTTATGATGAATTATGTTGAAATATTGAATACTATGGTTTGATTGGATATAATTGGGTATAATGAATTTCCAAAAATATATAAATTGGATTTTTGGAAAGAAAATAAAGGGAGTGAATTTGTAAGTAAAATAATTATGGAAATTTGAATAAATTTAAGAATGAATGAAAAAAAAGGGAAATAAGTGGCATAAGAATTCTAATGAATAGATCTTGAGTATAGAAAGTAAATTTGAATAAACAGGAAGTTAATGAATTTAAAATTCAGTGTTATTATTTAAAAGAACAAAACATTTATTTAAAGGTTAAGATTTAAATTGTTGAAAGAATAAAGAAGAACTGGAAAAATCTGGAATTTGTATATATCGGTTAAAAGTTTTAGAATCAAATGAAAATTAATAATAACAACACTAATTAAGTCTATACTTAATGAATTTTGAAATGAATTAAGTAAGTAAAGAAATTATTTCAAATGGGATAAATTTGAAATCAATTTGGGAAAAATTGATTTAAGTGACTGAAGTTGGATCTTCTCCCTGGATAACCAAGTACGTTTCTAAAGTAAGTTTAAAATATAAGTTCAAAGTTTTTAAGTTGATTTAAAAGCAAGTTTGGGAAATATATTTTTCTAAATATTTAAATTATAAAGTAAGTCATTCCTTTTTAATCTATTATAGTAGTAATTATTTAAAGAGTGACTTAGTAGTTTGTTTTAAGATTAAAAATTTAGTTATATTTTATAAAGTAACCTTATTTTCAAATATTTATATAGTTTGTATTTTGAACAATTTATTGAAGTGGTGTAACTTAAATGTTTTAAAGTAAAAAGTAAAGTGTTCAAAATTATTTTCTAAATCAAGTTTTGTGCTTGGTAATTTCAGTGGAGATGGTAAATTTGGGGAAAGCTTAGTCTGAAATGGAAGATGGTTTGAAAACTGTTTTCAAAGGGTTTTTGAAAATGGAAAATATATCTTGTAAAGATATTTTTGAGATAAATAAATAATTTGGAAAAATTATTTATTGGTGGATGGTTGTTTGTGTATATTAATTGATAGTTAAATCACCGACTATCAATACTGGACAAATACGTTGATCGTTTCGAAGAGACCGGGATCGAGATTTATTTCTCGAAAACCACTTCGATCCAGTTTGTGAGTTTCGTGGAAACGATTTTGAATTTGAAGATGGAGCAGTGAAGTGCGAGGTCTAGTCGCTACTAATCCTGTGGATATCTCCAAAATGGATGTAGTAGGAATAGTGCCTTCGGTTCCGTTCGAACCCGGGACGGACTTGTATGGATGAATGCTTGCGAAACATCGTCAGGTGGACGATGGGCATTCTAAGGAATACGTTCTTAAAAAGGTAACGCTTAGCCTCAAGCCTCATCAAATGGGAATGACTGAAAATTAGGGGATATGCAGCAAGGCTAGGTGGGTTGCACCCAAGCAGGGTGAGGGCATTCCTTCTAGATGTCCCTTTTTATATTTCGGCTTAGTGGGCGGTTGCTGATCCCAACCGTGGGCTGTTCTCACTCGGGATTATCCAGTAAGGGGTAGTCCCGGCCTTGTGTTGCAGGGGAGCGGGCGTACTCCTCGGTACGGTGATCTAGGCCCCGTACTGTGACAGGTGGTACCCCAGTGCCTAGTCATTAGTTGGAAATCCATTCTCCCTACGAGCCTTGTACGAGTTTTGTTTGTATTACCCACTTTGTGGCTAGTAGCTGGAATTTAATAAATGTAACAATTTCGGCTATTTTATAAGTATTTGTATATAGACCCTATTATAATATCAGAGGATTTCTATAAAAATTGTTTTAGCTATCGTAAGGTAAAAACCCGACATGTTTATTTGTGGCGTGGTCTTACGAGATGCTTTTGTTTTCAAAGGATTTTTGAAACTTTAATAATCAATTGGGTGTGATTTTCTCACGCTGGTATTCCAGACTGGCTCTGGTGTTATTTAACTATAATGCTCGGGTCAGACCGAGTGTTATAGGATACAGGATATGATGCTGTAGAGCTCAGGAGACGAGCTGGATGACGATACGTACTCTCGTACTTGTATATATATATTTTTCCGCTGTGTTTGAGTTATTGTGTATCCATTGTATGTTATTGATGTGAGCTGTGATTGATGCACTCTGATAATGTAATATATGTAAACAGATATATTTGATTTTGAGTAAAGATTATTTATTATTTATTATATTTTATTCCGCTGCGATGGTTAGATTCTGATATTGTGTTCTATTTTTCTTCTTCTATCTCTTCTTCTTTAACCCAAATGGTTCGTATTTCTGTAAAACTTGAATTGATTGTTGTAGAATAGTGTTGACTCAAGGGGTACGGATTTGCGGGCTATTACATCTGGTTTCCTGTTTTAGTAAGAAGCAAACACTGTATCCTTGTCAACAACTGAAGCAGAATACATATATCTGCTGCTTTGGCTTATTCTCAAGTTATACATATGCAACAAACTTTAAAAGATTTTGGATTAACTATAACTAAATCAAAAATTTATTGTGATAATACTAGTGCAATAAACCTATCTAAGAATCTAACTCATCATGCTAGAACAAAACATATTGATATTAGACATCATTTTCTTAGAGATAATATAAGTAAAGAAATCATAACTATTGAATATATTAATACTGAAAAACAAATTGTTGATATATTAACCAAACCATTAAATGAACAAAACTTTACTAAATTTAGAAGAGAATTAGTTGTATGGTCATTAACTGAAATATAAATTATAAACAATACAAGTATAGTTAATAATTAATATAAATAAAAATGTCTCAAAAATTGAACTAGGCATGTTGACATGACCCATCCCCCTATGTCGACATACATGCCGAGATTTTCGAATTTAAATTTCCCTCTAAAATTAGTTATTAAGTATATATTTATATATTTTTGACTTTTACTCATTTTCCCTGTTCTGTTCTCTGTAATAAACTTCTAAAACAGTAAACTAATGGCTTAATTTTCTAATTACAAGAGAAGATGAAAGATTTGCTTCAAACGATGATGGAAATTCAAGTATATTAATTAATGTTCTTCTAAAAACAATCTTTGGTGTATAAAATCTTGAATTCCATTTAACTTAGGATGCTTTATTTCACTCATACATAGTTATTATTCTTATGTCATATGTTTTTTATCTCATTTTCTATTAAGTTTAAGGTTTATAGGTTTTGTTTTGTTGATGACAAAGGGGAGAAGTTATATAAAATAGCAGGCTTGGAGTAAGGGGGAGTTGTTAGTGTAAGGGGAGATCGAAGTGGTAAGTATATTTTATAAGGTTGCCATGATCAAAAAGGGGGGAGATTGTTAGGAACTGGAGATAGTGGTTTTGATGACAAAAACATTTGTAACTTATTTTGTTATCACTTATATACTAAAACAATTGTCTAGATATATATGAATGTTATTATGCAGGATATGTATAAGGCAGGTACTGATTATTGAAGATTGTATGGTATAAAGATCAAGAATGAAGAAATTAAGTTTGAAGACTCATGAGTATCAAAATCAAGATTTCAAGATAAGTATCTAGTTTTGTTAAAACTTCATAATAGCATCGAAATCTGCATTCCAAATTTCATTTGGGATGGAATCCATTTCTACCTTCTTAGTGGCTTACAAACCCACGACAAGTAGCTTACAAACCTATGACAAGTGGCTTACAAACCCATGAACACCTGGTTTTGTACAAGTTCTCGAGTCCTAACATGATGAAATATTTTGAAGAAGCTCTCGAAACTACTTCAAAATGATTTTCAAAACTACTTTTCAAAATATTTTAGCCTTAAAAAATATCTTTTCAAATGTTTTTCAAAAAGATGTTGTAGCTTTAAAATATTCTTTGTTTTTGTTTTTAAATAAACTCTTGTTTATTTGTTTTTTTAAAACTATCTTCTGATTTTTAAATTTTTTAAATATTCTTTATGATATATATATATACTTGAGATTTAAAATCAAATTTATATATACATTCTAAAATATATTTTTCTGCTCTTCTTTATTTTAAAATATAGGAAAATTAGTTTATTTTACTCCAGAATCATTTTATCTTGTTTTCCTTTCAATACCATTTTCCAAAATTTTACATTGTCTTTAACTAAGGGATGTCGATATCATGGGATATCCCATGTCGATGTGGTGGCCGTTAAATTCAAAAGTTTTAATTTTCAAAAAGAAGTGTCTATTTGTTTAAATCTCTTCACGAATGGTTATGACCATTACTGGACTATAAATAGCCTTCACAAACGAATTTTTAGCTAACTATTTTCTTCACTTCTTTTTCTCCATAAATCCATATTCTAAAATTTTCATATTTTTAAGATCGTGCTAAAATTCTGCCGAATTCTCAAGTGAATCAAAATAGAATCTCATTTTTGTTTGATTCTATGCCCTCTCTCGAAGATCAAAGTGCTAATTAGAGTTATAGGATCAATTTGTAATCAAAAGTTTATCGAATCTCTCTATAAGGTGTGGTTGTGCCTGGAAATCAATTGGGTGATCTTGTGTCCCGTAATCAAGAGAGTTTGCCTCGGACTCGAAGACAGGAGGGTACCTCAAGGCTTATAGAAATTGAGGATTGTAATCTCGACATTGGTATAATAAAAATCTTACGAGGTGTTTGCTTTGGTGCAGGACTGGATGTAGGGTAACTCCGAACCAGTATAAAATCCGGTGTGTTCTTTTCTTTTACTGCTTTTTATTTACTTTCTGCATCTGTGTTTGATTCTGTGATTGTTCTGTGATTAAGTTCTACATTTGTTTATATCATAATTTTTAAATTAGTCCATATATGTCTAAAAATCCATTAAATACTATTCACCCCCCTCTAGTGTTAAATTAGCCTTAAGATCTTTAATCCGCACTCCATTTCAAAATCTGCACAACCTCTTCCACAAAATTCAGCCTTGGTTCCTCAATAGGAGTGACATTCCTTTGTGCCCGATTCCCAACATTAGTAATAGTACTACTTCTCCCACCTCTACCTCAAGTAATAGAAGCTCCAGTACTCGTCGTTTTTATTACCTGAACATAGAAAAACATCTTTAGGATACTTTAAGGATAGAGTTATTTCTAAGAAAGAGTTATTCCTAAGGAAATACTAAAAAGAAGAGTAGGTTTGTAAATACAAACAAACCCTTGTGTGCATGTGTGTGTATAATAACTCAACTCATTTTAGGGTGTCGCTTACCTTATTTCTGATTAGTTATACCCAACTAAAGCCAAGGTATTCGCTAAACCTTTAACCTAATACCAAATGTAATGACCCAACTTTACGACCCTCGAATGTCGACTCTAATACATCCACTATATTCGTTTATCGAGTACCCAAGTGCTAGAAAGACATATTGTTAGGGTAAAATGAAAATTATTGTGGGCATTTTGCCCACAGCATGGTGAATACGAAAAAATTGCAAGTAGTATAGAAATGATAGGATGATGGATAATAAAGGCATTATCATTTAATTATAAGGTCATAGAAAATTGTTAGGGTATGGCATAGTCTAAAAATATTCTCAAAGAACTTTTAAAATGTTCCTAAGGTCGGGACATGCACATTGGTTGAAACTGCATCTCAATCTGAACTATGGATTAGAAGATATGATCATTTAAAAATTGGATCACCACCTAACCGACATGGGACCCATCTTAGAGAGCTACGACTTACTTTAAAAAATGGAACATTTAGAGACATTAGAATATTTTACTCAATGATATGAAACTACTGGTCCAAGTTTCATTCAATCTTAACTTAAAATGAAGGAGATATGATATAAAAGCATGTGTATCTCAAATGGTTAAGCGTCATGCTTCCAATGGAGAGGTCGAGAGTTCAATCTCGAGCAAGCACATTATTTTTATGGAACAAGGGAAATGATCTGGTAGGGAACCTAGTCATTTACCGCCTAACGATTTACTACCTAATAGGTATCTACCCAACCTCACACCCATATATACTTATATACACCTCATGGATGAGCAAAACCAGGGAAGGAGAATAGATGTTACATAATGGCAGATAAATTTTGAGCTCTAGAAACTACTTGACTTAATTTTTGCCTAATCGAATCTTTGGAGCACTCCTGAACAATAATAAATCATCTTAGGCTTATCCAATCACTTTCAAACATTTGGTCCACCATCCAATATCAAGTTATGGAGATCTAATCTCAAGATTTGTAGCATCAAAGTTTTGCCAAGCTAGGGCATCTCTAAATAAGGAGACTGCTGACTAAGACACCATCAGACCGAGGCATCATTGGACAAAGGCATCATCAGACAGCGATATCACTGAACAGAGGCATTGCTAGATAGAGAGACCTCTAGAAAAGGCACAACTAGATAGATAGACCGTCGACCTTTAAACCGAGGCACCGCTAGATAAAGAGACTATCGGGTAGAGGCATTGCCATATAGAGAGACCTCCAAATTGAGGCACCGTTGGACAGAGGAACTATCGGACCAAATCACCACTATACACTATCAGATCGAGTTACTGCCAGACCAAGAAGCATTGAACCAAGACATTGCTGATCAAGAGCACTACCAAACCAAGGTAGCCAAATCCAAGGTGTCGAATCAAGGATGCCTAGTAAGCAAATATAGGAAATTCTAGTCCAAATTTTGTATATATGGAAAATACCAAAAAGAGCATGTTATAAGGGAAACTACCTATTTTATTAGCATGATAATGCTATACCTTCACTCCTATAAATACCAAGGCATCAAACAGTAATGGGGGAATTCGAGAGAGCCAAGCTTACAATAGTAGTGGCGAACAAGTCAGAGAAAGATAGGAATAGGATAGCAAAAACAGCCTAACATGATATGCCTAGTAGGAACATCTTAACTAGAACTTCTTAGCAGGAACCTTCTAACATCACCACCTAGTAGGAGCAGCCTAATAGTAACTATCTAATAGGAATAATCTAATAGGGACTGTCTAGAAGGAACAACCTAATAGGAATTTCCTAATAGGTGCAGCCGAACATGAAAAGGCAGGTAGGAATAGACGAATAGGACTAGCCAAGAAAGAGTGGTCGAACAAACGTCTTTGGATATCTTGCATTCTATTGAGCAATAGATCATCATATTTTGTACCCAAGCATTGTACCAAAGATCTATATTAAAAATAATGAAAATGAATAGTGGATATACGCACATTCTGGCTGAATCACTATAAATCTTTATGTTTTTTACTTTTCTGCAATTTACTTACTATATAACCTGTATTCGATCTGCTCTCTAAAAATTCGAACATAAAACAAACATAATAGTTGTGCTATACACCCTTATTCATTGCTTTACAATAAATAGATTGTAGGTGTTTGTTAGCTTTTTGTGGAAAAAATTTTGGTGCTTTCATTGAGAGTTGATTTTCAACATGTCTTTAAGATTAAAGAATAAGGTCGGTGCTGCCAGTGGAAATACAAGGAACACCAGCACACCCAAACAAACAACTGCCTATTAGGATGATCATTCAGAAAGCACTATGGTGTTAGCAGACTTAATTACCAAAGGCGACCTGGATCGAGTTATGGCCAAGAAAAATGAATATTTCACTACTGAACGGTAATCAATGGTGGACCAATTCATGACACACTTGGGGAAAACTATTAGTCCCAACATTGGAACACAAGGGAGATTCCAATACAGGGGATCCGAAAGATGAAGAGGGTCACACTCTAATAAAAAATTTGATCAAGAAAGTCAAAGAGATAGAAGAAGGAACATTGGAGGGATGAAATGAGCAAGAGTTCAACCCGAAGAAGGAGTCAGGAATTGGTTCGACATCGAACCGGATGAGGATGATGCCAATTGGGGAGTAGCTAAACAAAAGCTTCTCTTTCCTTTATTGAAATTATGATTAATGGAGGACAAACTGATCAATGGGAATGATGAAGGAGCTGTGGCCATGCTCGAAATTGAAGGTCAACTTATCATTGGAAGGATGAAGGAAATCGTTCCCTCCAAAGGGAAAGGACGAGATATCATTGCCAATCACCTGTATTAGGAGATAGGATGGCTCGAACCTTTGGATAATGTGTTCAATGTGAATAAGTGGAATGAGGATTAGAGTTAGCTTTAACAGTACCTTCTCCCTAGGGATAGAACTAATAGGAAGCCTAGAGATTTTAGGATGCCTACTGTTGAGTTGTATAAAGGACTAACTGACTCTATAGTACAATGACAATGGTATACCCGACACACGTTGATTAGCAGAGCTATATAAGAAGCTTTATGCAAGTGCTTTCCTTTATTCTTGCTAGTTATGTGGTTTTGTTATTTACCCCTAGGATTACTTCATTATTATGTGATGTTGAGAGACCGACAATGGATAAATTATCCACACTAGAAGAGTTCATCTATGAGCCGACAAAGTAGTTTAGGTTGTATTGTGCTACTTTAGAGAGACAGCCTGGTATAACTACTAGAGAAGAGTCTAGTGGTGACTACAAATGACGATGGAAAATAATGTAGCTTCTTTCCTAGCCATCTATTTGGAAATAATGAAGCGTTCCTTAGACTCGTAGAACAAGTAGCACTAGTGAAGGTCCAGAGAGACCGAGTCTAGAATTCTGTTTCCAAACCATTAAGAATGGATGCAAGGAAGAAGGTAATGCGGGAAGGAGCAATGGAAATTTGGATTTCCAAAAGCCAAACCGGCTAGGGATCAAACCAAATTACACTGATGCAGAACTAATAAGTACCAAACCAATGTTATAGCCTATGTTGGACCAAGAGAGAACATCTCACCAGAAGTCAACGCTGATGTTGGAACCATACACTTGGCTGTTGAAATGGGATCGCCTAAGTTCATACTGACGGGTACATATGCGGTTAATCTATTACTCGAGGGGCATGACATAACCAACCATCCAATCTAAGGAAGTGTTCCAGCAGCGGTTGAGCGAGTCCGTGGGCTAATGCGTTGGTTGTTGGTAAGCGGAGCAGGAGACCAAAGCTTCACAAGATGAACCATAGTCGGTTCACTCAGTACATCGGACATGCGGTCAACCCTTGAATTTCATGGCACTTCTCATGGAGTAATATGCTAGAAAAACCAACTATTAAACACATTTAAGGCGCTACATTCAGATGTGGAAGCAGTTGGAGCTACAAAAGAAGTAAAAGGATAGATAAAACTAATGAAAGAATATACCATGTTTCAATGCAATGACAGCCGCTGTTGATTCCAAAAATGACACCAACATCCAAATACCACGTGAAAGCACCAGTTTTCGTAGAGTAAAGGTAAAAGAAGAAAAGGAGACACGATTTTTATACTGGTTCGGCAATTCTTCAGTCAACATCCACTTTAATCTTTGTTACTAGTCGTTTTCTCTCTAAATTAACTAATTTTATCATATCTAACCACAATCTAGATGATCTTAGATTTACAAGAATTTCTAGTGTATCTTTTGGGGAAAGAGATAAAACTAAAAAAGATGCAGAGTCTGAATCCCCTTTCCAGTTTTTGTAGGGCTGGTGTTTATAGAGAAACTCGCCAGTAGACTAAGGAGCCACATTAATTGAAGTCCAGATGCAAGTCTAAGTGTATAGTGAGGAACACGCTGGCCAAATCTTCAACAAAACCTCTTGGTATTGAGAGGTACCTCTTGGTACCAAGTGGTTTTTTCTGGGAAAAATTCCTTTATCTTATTTGTCTTGCCATTTTTTGTTCAATTCAATGCTCTTTTTTCTCGAAGATCTGGTTAATTCTGATGATTCACTCAATATCGCTTGTCTTTTCCTGTTTTCTTCTTTGAAATCCTTAGTGTTGCTCATCTATCTTCTGGAAAAAACACTTTATCATAGTTTATTAAAGAAGCACTTGGAGTATAAGGAGATTGGGAAGTGCAGGTGGAAAAAAAACCTCTCGGTACTGAGAGATTCATCTCGGTTTCGTGTGGTCTACTAAGCCCCAATTTTTATCAAACTTCTTGAGTCCAACTTTTAGCCATTTTAAGCATGTTTCTAAGTTTGTGGCTCTTCTTGTCTTCATTTTTCCTTTCTAAGTCCAGTTGAAATCGGCTTAGCTAAAAAGCAAGTTAACACTTACCCCTTAAAGTATGCCTTTCAAATGTAGCGTGTTCTTTGTTTAAGGTCAGGTTTCAACTGTAGTCAATCTTCAATGGTTGAGCTCATTGGCCATCCATTGACCTTGATCTCGGTGAACCATCTGGTTCCTATGGATTTTCCTTGCATTCGAAGGTTGTTCTAGAGCTATTATAACTTTGGACTCCAAGCATTGCTTAAGTATTAGCTACAAATCATAATCAGTCTGTCCCTTATCCAGAGGTATCATTTTGTATATCAAAATTATCCCGTGTTCACCCGGGATTCATCCATCTCATTCTAATTACAAGGCATTTTATCAAGTCAACATCCATTTTAGGGTTCGATCTCTCTGTATTTTTTAGCGTCAAATCTAAGGATCAATCTCTCCTGGTCATTTTACATCCAACCTAGGCTTCGATCTCTTCAAATCATTTAACATCCAATCTAAGGTTTAATCTCTCCTTCTTATTTAACATCCAATCAAGGGTTCGATCTCTCTAGCTCTTTACTGAGCCCAATTTTCCCGCTCTTGGGAGAGGGACTCAATGACCAAGCAAGTCCATCCGCTCACTCTTCGACAAGGGGAATCAATGCCCATCCGCTCACTCTCCAATGAGGGGACTTATTCTTTGTACAAGTCCATCCATTTTCTCTTCGGCAAGGGAACTTGCACCATGCAATCACTGCCCCATCTCTCCGGACGGGAACACCACGATCAATATCAGTCATCACATTCAAGTGGATTTTTTCAAAAAATCCAATATTCATATCAAATCAAACAAGAAAACAAAATCCTACTTATTCATCTTAGACATCCAAATCAGATCATGCCTAGAGACTGATTGAGATCTCATACACGTGTAAGCGGTCTAAGATTATTATCTTATCTATTTATATCAGGCAACCGACTCAAAGTGTGTCTAGAGACCAATCAAAATCTTGTACAAATGTGAGCGCTCCGAGATTATTATTGTCTCAATTATTCAAAATGAAAAGCAAAGTGTCGGAATTGAACCTGACTCCCGTCCATCCCGATCATGGGATTTCGAATCTCGACCCATATCCTTGGTTATTACTTCATGCGTTCATTTCAAATGGTGGTGGCTCTGGATGCATCATCATAGTTCGATTCCTTAAGTGCTATTGCAGCTGATTGCTTCGAAGTAGTTCTTCTATCAGATTATGAAGGTATCTACACTCGTTCGTTTTGTGTTCATTCAGCTCGTGGAAAATGCAGAGCTTTCTAGACCTTCTCTCCCAATTTGTGGATTCCATCTTAGTTGGCCTCTGATAGAGGACCTACCCTTAGTATCAAGGTATATCCTGCACAGGGTTTCAGTTAGGTCAGTGTAAAAAGAGAACTTCAACTCCCTCCTGTAGTGTTTTGGTCCTTTGAAGTCAGTATCTGCTTTTCACTTCCCTTTGTCTTTTCCGTATCCCACTCCAAACAGTCCTCCATCATCCACAGCATTAATGTTAGCATTATCAATCTCAGCATCCTCCTACCACTAATATCTCTTAGCTTCGTGGTAGAACTCCATAAGATCCATTGGTGGGTCCATTTCCAAAGCAATCTTACAATCAGTCTTACTAGCGATTCACGAAATTGCAGCCATCAGAATCTCCGATGGATTTGGCTTATGGCTGCAGCGGCTGCCCCATTAAATCTAGTTAAATAACTCCTCAAAAGGTCTCTCTAAGCCTTTCCTTCATGCTTGATGATGTCATCGCATTCTTTAGTCGGGAGATGTGAATTCTGAATTATCTCACGAACCTATTTACTAACTTTGTCCACGTGCTTATGGACCCATTCTCCAGCTGTCAGAACCACATTGCTACTAAATCTATCATATATAATGGGAAGCACCGCCCCATCACCTCCTTAGAATCACTTAACATCTGCATATGTTAAATATATCTCATTATATGAACTGTTGGATTCGTCTCTCCATCGTACATTTCCAACACTGGAAGCTTGAAATCGGGAAGATTCCTTGCATTTGGGATGTTAGGGGTACATGGATTCCTATTTACGTCATCCAAACTCTAGTCTAGGGGTTTACCTTTGAATATCTTTCTAATCATCTTAGCCATTTGATTGTTGTCATCTAACAGAAGTCTTTGACCACTAGCTGCATTCTGCCCCTTACTCCTATAGGAGAACTCCAGCACATATTCTAGCACATACTCCTTTAGCTGCACATCTGGGTTCCGATCTTCACCTCTGACTTCATTCCATCCTCCATTCCTATAGCGAAATACCGACACATATTCTTCTAGTTATTACGCACTTACGTGTTGTCTTTACATTCCTGGCTCCAGCATCATCCATTCTCAGCATCCCAGCTTTCTCTAAGCTCAATCCAACATACCCTCGAGTATATTCCTCTCGGTGTCGAGAGGATTGGATTTGTGATTATGTGGTCTTGGTTATGGGGTCATCATTCTAGTTTGGCTCCGCTCTAACTCCAAATGCTCCCGCGTTTGTTCCTAGTCCTTAGTTTTGAATTTTAGCAACACCAGCTATTCCTTATTGTCTTATCCTTTGGAAAAATCATTCTAGAATTTCCAATTGTCGAGTCATTATCCCATCCTGCATCTCTTTCGTCATTTTCTCCATCTCCTCTATGGTCACGTAGATAGTTTGATTGGAATTTAAGGAAGCCTTCTGGCTGCCTCCATGCTCCAGTTGATTTCCTTCAATCTTAGATCTTATGTTAGGTCTCTTCGTCTTTTCTAAACATCAGATCAAAACTTTAGATTGTGAAATCTAGCCCTTTCTCAGTGAAAGCACCAAAATATTGATGCGATAATCGCCACCAACATCCACATATCAGATGGAAGCACCATTTCTAATAGAATAAAGGTAAAAGATGAAAAGGAGACATAATTTTTGCATTTGTTCGACAAATTCTCTGGCCTATGTCCACTTTAATGTTTGTTATTCGTTTTCTCTATGAATTACAACTATTTTTGTCAGATCTGACCATAATCTAGTGGATCTCAGATTTACAATGGAATCTCAGAGTATTTTTTGGGAAGGAAATAAGAGTAAAGAAGATGTAGAGTCTGAATCCCCTCTTCATTTGCTATAGGGTTGGTATTTATAGAGAAACTCACTAGTAGACTCATGAGCCCAAATTGATTGGATTCCAAATACAAGCCAAGTGTACATGAGGGAGCACGTCGACCCAATCTTCAACAAAAACCTCTCGATACCGAGGGGTTCCTCTCGATACCAAGTAGTTTTTTCTAGGCGAAAGTCTTTTATCTTATTTTGCCTTTCTTTCTTCAATTTGATGCATTACAAACTTTTTTCTGAAGATCTACTTCCTCCTAATGATTCACCCGATATCGCTTGTCTTTTCCTACTTTCTTTGCTTTCTTCTCTGGAATCCTTAGTGTTGCTCATCTCTCTTCTGCAAAGAACACTTTGTCATGGTTGCTTAAAGAAGTACTTGGTGTATAAGGAGATTGGGAAGTGCCAAGTGGAAGAAAAACCACATGTTATCCAGAGGTTTATATTAAAACCAAGTAATCAACTTATCCCCAATTTCCATCAAACTTCTTATGTCCAATCATTTTGCCTTTATAAGTATGTTTCCAAGTTTGTGGCTCTTTTCGTCTTCATTTTGGCCTTCTACGTCCAATTTGCTAAAAAGCGGGTTAACAACCGCAATACATTAATTTAGTAAAACAATTGTCAATGTGGTTGTTTCTTTAGGAATTAATAGGAAATGGAGTTATATAGGAAACTTAAGAAGCATCCAACTGCCAACTTGGAGGACTTATACTACTGGGCTTACATGTTCATGCTCTTGGAGGATTCTAATATAAAGATAGAAATAGCAAATGTCAACCGCGTCGAAGACAAAAGGCCTTAGGATCAGGAAAAATGAAAGATGGATAATAGTATCAGAGAAGGGAAATGCTTCAAAAGATAAGGCAAGTTTCCATGTTTATGGCTTACGGAGACTCTTGAAATAATCTATCTCGCTACTAGAAAAATTGTGAAGTATGGTGAATTGAGAAATAGAGAGCCAACTATGGTAGAGATTGGAACTGGTGTGCTCTAGGGTAAAACCTCTAGTAACTCCAATGAGAGTATCATCAACTATAGATTACCATCCTTCGATGAAATCAAGTCCTTGCGAAGAATGGGCATAAACCACTCTTGAGGGCATAGTGTTGGATTCCCCCATGGACATCAGAGCATATCCTCCTACTGGTTATCCAAAGATAGATATGCATGAAAAATATAAAGAACATAGCAATCAGACAACGAAACATAAACTTCCTAGTCCTGGAGATAAGGGTTCGCACCATCAGTGACTGACGGTACAAAGACTAAATACCTTCATAGAATGCACGGACAACAATGCAAAGAATGACTTACTTTAAATAATAAATTTCGAATGATATTTAATAGAAATACTTAAGGAATAATAATTCCATACCACTTAACTTTGCAGAACCCACATAAGTGAAAGAAAATACTAATGAGTGGGAAAGAATGGATGTTCTTGACCCATACGGGTCGGATAGACCTTTTACCTTCCACGCTAGATAGAATGACAGATAATAATACACTAATAGCTAGATTGGAAATAGCAAAAGGTTTGGGAATTTGGACACTATGTATCCATGGCGCCCTACAAATGGATGTGAGTCCAGCATTATGAGAGTTTTAGTCAACGGAGAACGGTTGGCGTACTACTCAAAAAAGAAAAAGGGTGAAGGCTTTGCTTAATGTGCAAGAATGCTATGTAGTTGAGCATATCCCATGGGAGGAAAATCAAGATGCCAATGACTGGAAAAAAATTCCGGTTCAGGAAATGGATCACTTTTTAGGATGGTCATAGGAACTACTTCACCCTTCAACCAGAATGAAGCGAGGAATGTAATGCATAAAGCGACTCGGTATACCATATAGGACATCCTATATAGAAGGGTTTTACGAACCCACTACTAAGGTGCATGGAAATAAAAGAGGCTAAGGAAATATTGGATAACGTATGCCAAGGAAGTCGAGGAGACCACACTGGGAGGCCGACTGTAAGAGAAAATCTCATGAGCATCGATCTGAATAGAGTGTTTCCAATAGCTACGGGTGGAGCCGAGTATGCAATAGCGGTTGTAGTTTACTTTATCGAGTACGGAGTTTTGCTTTAGGTGATCTCAGACAATGGATGGTAGTTTGATAGTCAAGAATTTTCCAATTTCTATTAACAACGTGTAGTTAGGAAGGCTTTTCTATAGTGCCTCTTTTGTAGGCCAATTGATAGGTTGAAAAAGTCAACTAGGTTCGCAAAACTTTCATAAAGGAGCATTAGGAAAATGATAGGGAAGCTCGGATGCATGAGTTGCCATTGACACTTTATGCATATTAAACTTCCTATGAAATTGCAATGTGACATACTCCTTTTTCTTTGGCTTACGAATTATAGGTTGTGCTTCCCCTTGAAACCATGGTCTTATCTCATAGGAGAATACACTATGACTTGGTGGAGAATAAGGAATTTCTAAACATGTCCCTGGATCTGATTGAAGAGAAGTGGGATGAGGTAGCTTTCAAAACCGCAGTGCTCTAGCAAAAAGCGGTGAAACAATGCAACTCTAAGATAGTATCTTCCTCGCTCAAGGAAGGAAATCTAGTCCTAGAGCAAATTTCGCCTTAGCCTGAGGGTACCTTACCCAATATGAGAAGGATTTTATTTTATCAGCAGGGATCTAGGGAATTGAGCCTACATTCTCATCGTCGTGGAAGGAGTAATACCCGAGAAAACATGAAATGTTCAGAACCTCTATGTCATTTTTGCACATTAACTACTGAAACTACATGGATTATGGATATGTGTATAGTCAACCTTCGTGGTTATACTGAATCCAACGGATAGGGTGTGCAAAATCATGACAGATGATCAGTACCACCAAACCACCACACGAATAACCATACCAAATAAAGTCCTCGATTTTAGGACTATATAGACAAGACCACTGCATACTAGGGGAACCTAACTCTGGTTGATAATAGAAAGCTTGGACAAATCATGCCCGACAACAGTGAATCAGATTTACCCATGATCATGGAATGGGTAGTTCACTATTGATGATCGGCCCTAAACCTTTGGTCGGCAATGACGAGCCAAATCAACCCTTGGTCAGGAAATGACTGCCAAATCAGTGTTCATCATTGACGATCGACCCCAAATCTTTGGCCGGTAATGGCGAGGTTGATCAGCCCATGGTCAAGACACGACTGCCAAATGGGTGTTCACTATTGATGATCGATCGAAACCTTTCCCTAGCAATGGCAAGCCAGATCAATCCATGCAAATGGGTGTTCACCATTGACAATCGGCCCAAATCTTTATGGTAATGGGAAGCCAGATCAACCCATGGTTAGGATATGAGTGCCAAATAGGTGTTCACCATCGGTGATCGGCCCAAACCTTTGGTCGACAATAGTAAACTAGATTTACCTATGATTAAGGCTTGATCCTGAAATGGGTAGTTTGCTATTGACGATCGGCCCCAAACCTCTAGCCAGCAATGGCTAGCCAAATCAGCCTATGGTAAGGACATGACCATCAAATGGGTATTCACCACTGACAATTGACCTCAAATCTTTAGCCGACTATGGTGAACCAAATCAGCCTACAGTCAAGACATGACCATCGATTGGGTAGTTCATTGTTGAATATCGACCTCTGGACTTACTTTATCTGTGCACCGCAAGTATTATTGCCTTACGGTGTGGATGAACTCGCTCGAATCTAAGATAAAGAAACTGGAAACCAATAAGGACACATGGGATTGGATTACAAAGACACTCCACCAAAGATCGCTTACCTTAGCCTAAGAGATGAGAAGGCACTCCACCAGAGATCACTCACTTTAGCGCTAGGTAGCGATGAGAAGGCATTCCATCAGAGGTTGCTTACCCCACTGGACTTGACAGTGATCGATCCTGCATAAGTACATGGGTTAAAGATGGGAAGATTATCGAAAGATCTTACATAATAATAGAGTATGACATTACATAGATTTCTCCTCTAGCCGAATTTTCCAACGATTGATCCTCTGCAAACATGTTGGGTGCAAAGGAAGAGCATTTGGAAGAGCTGACAAAATAACACGTAACTACTTTACTAGCATGCTCGCCATGTCAAACTTGTTAGTGATGGACCAAGTATAGGTACTAGAGGAAGTAATAAAAGATTGCTAACAATCTAATGGCTAAGCAAGGATACTATACAAACACGATGCAATAAATAGTCTAATCAGGTATGGTAATTTCATTTAAAATATTTATAAGATACATATACATTTGTGTAGGTGTTCAAATAGGAAATATAAAGCATAGGCCAAGGAAGGCATCAGTCACAAAAATTTCTTACCCTACCAAGAAATTACAAGAAAATTACCCTATAGCAGCTAGTTATTCAAACCAGGTGCCATATGACAGTTGCAGTAAATGATCTTTAACAAATGGCATTTCCTAACAGTTGGAATAAATGACCTTTAACAATTGACATTTTTTGACAATTACAATAAACGTATCTTTAACAACTGCGTTTTCCAGCCATTTGCAATAAACATATTTTTAACAACTACGCTATCCTGCCAGCTGCAATAAACAAATTTTTAACAATTGTGTTTTCCTGCCAGTTGCAATAAATATATTTTAACAACTATTTTAGCTACTTGTAATAGAGATCTTTGACAACTAATGAATTTTGACCATTGTAAATATTTATTTATAACGACTTACTTAATAATTTGCAAATATTAATCTTTAATTATAATTATAAATAACAACGCTTATATGTCATTATTTATAATTTGTTATAATCGAGGATTATCGATTAGAATTTAAAATTACTAAATTAATATCAATAATGAATAATTATTTTTTACATTTATTAATTTATTATGGTTAATTATTAATAATTAGTAAATTATAGTTAATATTTATCAAATACATTTACTAATTAATGATTAATAATTAATATTAAATAATTAATAACTACTATAAGATAATTGATAATTAAATATTAATAAATAATGTTTAATGATTAATGTTTAACGTTTAATATTTAATTAATACGTAATATTTGATAATTAAGAAGTAATATTTAATCATTAATTTTTAGCAATTATTAAATACTAATTACTATTAAATATATGATCAAGAAGTAATAAGTAATAATTACTATTATATAAATAATAATTAATATTTAATACTTAATTATAATATAAGAAGCAATAAGTAATAATTGATACATATGAAGAAATACTTTAATAATTAATAAATACGAAGTAATACTTTAATAATTAGTAATTAATGATTAATAAATAACTTTTAATAATTAAAACTAAATATATAATAATTAATAATTATTACTAATAATCAATAATATAAACAAAATTATTAACATTTAATAATTCATATTCAATTATTGTCATGAAGTGATAAATAATAATTCATAATTAATAAATAAGATGTAATATTTTAATAATTAATAATTACTATTAAATAATTAATATTTAATAAGTAATAATTAAGACTAATAATTAATAGTTTATAATTACTTTTAATAATTGTTATATTGTATAATAATTAATTAGTTAATTGATAATTTCTAATAATAATGTATACTTAATATTTAATAATGTCTAGTAACAACAATAATATATTCTACATAAGCTGCAGTTAATTATTTTTCTTTCATTTTTACAAATTTACAACTACGTTTTTCTACAAGTTGTAATAAATGTATTTTTACCAACTGCGTTTTCCTACTGGCTTCAGTAAACATATTTTTAAGAACTGTAGTTTCATGCTAGTTGCAAGAAACATATTTTTAACAACTGTTTGTTTTAGCTAGTTGTAATAGATAACTGTTACAACTGGCATTGACAATTGTGAAATGATTATTTTTAGATAGTCTACCTATATAGGTCATTATTTATAATTTATTATAAAGAATGACGTTAATAAATAATTTATAGCTACTAATCATTATCTATAATCAATAATTATATTTTACATTTAATAAATTTTTATAGTTAATTATTTATAGTTAGCAAATTATAATTGAAATTCATTTTACGTATAGTAAAAATAAATATAATTAATAATATGGGACAATCACTGTTAAATAATCAATAATTAATAATTCACTTTTCATGATAATATTTGATAATTTATGTCTAATATTCAATGTTTAATTAATTCGATATATTAATATTTAATAATTTATTATAGTTTAATAGTTAATAATTAATAAATGTTTTTTAGCAATTGCGTTTTCCTACCAGTTGCAATGAATATATTTTTAACAACTGTGTTTTCCTACTAGTTGCAATAAACATATTTTAACAACTGTTTGTTTTTGCCACTTGTAATAGAGCTCTATTATAACTGGCATTGTCACTTACGGAATGAGTATTTTTGTAGTGTACTTCTATATGTCATTATTTGTAATTTATTATTATTAATGAATAATTTATAACTATTAATTATTATTTATAATAAATAATTATATTTTATATTTAATAATTTTTTATAACAAATTATTTATAATTAGTAAATTATAGTTAATATTCATTTTACATATAAAAAATAAATATAATTAGTTATTAATTATTAATATGAAATAATCATGTTAATTACTCAATACTCAATAATTAACTATTAATGATAAATATTTAATAATTAATGTCTAATATTAAATATTTAATTAATTTGATGTATCAATAATTAATATTTAATAATTTATTACAGTTTAATAACTAATAATTAATTTACTATCAAATAATTCATGTTAAATAATTAATATTATTAAATGATTAATAATTAATGGTTAAGGCTAATCCTTGTATTTAATAACCAATAATTAATAAGTAACTAATATTTAATTAAGATATAGTTTTTAATATTTAATAACATGTCCTCTACCATACATCCCAATGTCCTTCCCCTTACCAGTCCTGTCAACTCAATCGTACCTCCCCTCTCCTCTCAAGTCAACTCTCACGTTCGTCCCATATCTGACGAATGTTCTCTCTCAACCACCGTCAGCACTGTACTTCATTCATCTTCAGCTAACCTTTCGCCATTACCTCCTAACAAACCAGTAACGACCATCATTCAACCATTACTTCCCTCTGTAGC
Source organism: Allium cepa (assembly GCA_030765085.1). Taxonomy (NCBI): domain Eukaryota; kingdom Viridiplantae; phylum Streptophyta; class Magnoliopsida; order Asparagales; family Amaryllidaceae; genus Allium; species Allium cepa. Next base: position 565,636,477 of record CM060938.1, read on the forward strand.
TCCTTCTGACCACTCTGAACCTTCTGACTTACTTCCACCCTCTCATGTCCCCCCAGGCTTACTTCCCATACGACCTCCTGATACTTCACCCCCTCCTCAAATCACAGTGCCATCTTCTTCCTCCTCTCTAGGTGAACGACCATGGACTTTGCTTTTTAAGCATAAACCTAAAAATGCTGGGAAGTACATTCCCGTTGACCTTTTTCCTGAGTATGAAAATGAGGTACTAGTGCCGTCCCATGAAGTTCTTGAAGCTGGAGCAAGGATCTGGAATGAAACATTAGTTGGATTCTTCCTTGACAAGCCGTTATCATATACAGCTGTTATTCAAAAGCTAAAAATCAACTGGAAATTGAGAGGCTCTGTCACTGTTAAATCTGATGGTATTATCTTCTTATTTAACTTCTCTTGTTCCGAAGATAGAAACAAGATTCTACAGAGTGGTCCCATAATCATGAATAATAAGTTATTCATTGTCAAGCCATATGATGCAGCAATTAGTAATGTCTCTGGTACAGTCACCTTTGTTCCAGTGTGGGTACATTTGTATAATCTCTCGTTATTTGCTTGGTCGCCTCTGGGAATTAACTGGTTAAGTAGTCATTTGGGAAAAATGTTGTGCATGGATGAGATGATGGAAAAGCAGGAGCGGTTGAGCTATGCCAATTGCTTGATTGAGGTTAAACCGGACAAGGAGCTAGTGGATGAGTTTTTGGTCAAGCTAGTGGAAGGAGGAATACAGAAAATTTATGTGCAGTATTTGTGGAGGCCAGATGTATGTGTAATGTGCAAAAAAATTGGGCATAAAACCGATTGTTGTGACAGGATGGAGAAAAGGCATAAAGTCAGTGAAAAGGAAAAAAGAGACAATGATAGTAAAGGAAATGAAAGAGAAACAACAGAGAAAGTCCAAGAAAATAGGAATGTAAAGCCTCTTCAGAAGCATGTTATCAGAAAATGGCAACGTGTAAAAGATAGGAGAAAAGAAAATACAGCAAATGAAAGAAAAAGGGAACAAGTCATAGGAAGAAATGAAGAACATGAGAAAGAAAAAGGCAGTATCAGAATTGATACTGAAATAGGAAAAGAAGAGTGTAATATAGAAGTACATAAAAATGTAAATAAGGGAAATGAAATAGTTGACAGTGAAGAACATACTGAAGGTGCAAATGAAAGTGCTACTGATAACAACCAAGTAACTGCTGAAGAAGTGAACAAGGATAATAATGACAAAAGTGATGGGAGAGCTGAAGATGATGACATGGTAGGAAATCTCATAACCACTAATCAATTTGAAGCACTACTTAACCTAGATGAGGATGGAAACATGAATGTTCTGTGTGAAGAGAATCAAATAGAAGAAACTCAAGATGAAATAGCATATGAAGAAGTGGTTATACAAGTGACTGCAGAAAGACAGATAAAAGAAAAAGAAAAGTGTAACACAATGTATACACAAGGGAAAGTAAACCAAAACATGCAAAAGCAAGATAAAGTTAAAATAACACAACTACCTGAAGCAAGTGAGGCAGAACACATTGAAGATGGAAATAATGGAGAGGGTAAATATGAAGAAGAACCCAATAATAATGGAAGGAAAAATGGAAAAAACAGAAACTTGAAAACGAGGCAAAGAAACATAGCAACAAAGCAAATTGTCATGCACAAGGAAGATACGACTTGCACAGATTATCAACCCAATACCCAAACTACTATCTCTCCCTCCCAAATAAAAGACAAAACACTCAATCCAACAACTCATATATACTCCAAAATAAACCCGCCTCTGGCATTCAAACCACCACCCCCTTTGCCACCTCAGAATTCTACTCCTCCTAAACCTAATCACACAACCTCTCCAAAGTCAGATGAAACATCCAATAAGGAAATTACCCCCCTATCAGCTACTATCCCTAACTATTTGTCCTCGTCGCAGGCAGTAACTAGGCGAATGAAAATAGAACTGCTCAATGCACGTGTCACTCAATGATGACACGCATTGGAGCATGGAATGTACGTGGTGGTCATCAAGCAATCAAACTTGATGAATGTATACAGCCTATCACAACACATCAATTATCAATCTTAGCCATGCTAGAAACTAAGTTAAATCTTCCGATGACGATCAAGGCAGCTCAATATATAAATCCCAACTGGAATTACCATCACAACCTGAATGAGGCTGTGTACGGTAGGATAATGATACTATATGATCCCCTTGATGTTAAACTTTCTCCTATCCTATCCACTTCCTAATTAATACGTTGTCATGTGCTTGATCTTGCTGATAATTCAACTTTTTATATCACCTTTGTATATGCTCATAATACTGCAACTTCCAGAAGTCCCTTACTTAATGTCATACCATCTCTGAGGCAGGCCACCCACCCATGGCTAATTCTTGGTGACTTCAACTCCTGCTTTTCCCTCTCTGATGGAGTTGGAGGTAATCCTCTCTCCATCAACGAAATACAACCACTAGCTAATACCATTATTGATGCTGAGCTTGTTCCTGTCAAATCAGTAGGAATGCAATACTCGTGGAGCAATAAAAGAAGACAAGGATGCAGGACCTTTTCTAGAATTGATCACACCCTCTCCAATCAAACAGTAGTAACTAAATGGCCACTTTTACACAACCTTCTCCCTCCTCCTCTCCTATCTGACCACTCTCCCCAAATAATCCATCTTCGTGGAGCGGACTTAAGAGGAAAAACAAATTTTAAATTTTTTAATACCTGGGTTCTTGAACCAGACTTCCAATCTATTATTAAAACTGCATGGAACAAAGAAATTAATGGTAATCATCTTTTTATCTTGCAGGAAAAAATTAAGGAAGTGAAGGAAGTCTTGAAAAGGTGGGCCTTTAAAAGATTTGGCAAAGGAGAAGCTATGAGTACTACAATAAAAAACAAACTATCTGAAGTTCAAGCTAACATGATGAATAATGTTAATGATGCGTATCTCTCAGAGGCTGAAAGCTCACTGTCACAGCAATACCATGAAGCGTTAACAAAAGAAAGTGAGATGATAAGGCAAAAGTCGAGAATTAAATGGAAGGAAAAAGGAGACAGAAATAGTGCTTATTTTCATGCTAGTCTCAAGAACAAGCAAAGAAGAGAAAACATAACGACAATTTACGATAGGAATGATGTTCTTTGTTCTACCCCTGGGGAAGTACAGGATGCTTTTGTTAAGCATTTCTCTGGCATGTATAGTAACTCTGACAACTTCATTCCTTTTATTGATCACATCCCTGATGATATCCTGCCTAGAATAACGACAAATGATATTAACATTCTTAGTGCTGCAGTTACCCCAGAGGAAATAAAACAAGCAATGTTCTCTCTGAAAACTGAATCGTGTGGCGGACCTGATGGGTTGAACGCGCTTTTCTACACTTCTTGTTGGGCGATTGTCTCAACTGATGTGTGCAATTCTATAATGCTATTCTTCAAAAAGAGTAAAATCTTCAGGTCGTATAATTATACCAATATAGCCCTTGTTCCCAAACATAAGAATGTTCACAGTGTTAATGATTACCGTCCTATATCGTGCTGTAATACCCTATACAAATGTATCTCGAAGGTTATGGCGATGAGGCTTAGGCAAGTCCTACCTAATATTGTCTCAAAGAATCAAGCTGCCTTCCTACCTGGTAGGAATATCTTTGACCATGTCCTACTCTCACATGAGCTTCTAAAGGGATACAAACGCAAGAATGTTCCCCCGAAAGCTATGATGAAACTTGACATAATGAAAGCTTTTGATATGCTGCAATGGAACAGTGTTGTACGTATTATGGGCTACATGAACTTCCCACCACACTTTATTTCTTGGATATACGAATGAATCTCCACCCCAACCTATTCAGTCAACGTCAATGGTATCTCTGCTGGTTTCTTTGCAAGTAAGAGAGGAATAAGACAGGGTGATCCGTTATCAGCTTACATCTTCATTATGGTGATGGAACTTCTTACGAGAATGTTAGACAAATTAGTTACCAATAATAAGTTCAAACTTCATCCAGCTTGCATTGATCCGCAAATCACTGCCTTAATGTTCGCTGATGAACTGGTCGTGTTTTGTACCCCTGACAATTACACAATCACGAATATAATGACTACTCTTGAACAGTTTTATACTATGACTGGACCTAAGGTTAATCTACGCAAGTCTGACATTATTATATCAGGTGTGAGTGATGATCTGACTGCTCAAATTACTCAAATAACAGGTATGTCTACAAACCCTAACACAGTGTCATATTTGGGACTGCTGCTCTCAACTTCAAAGATAACAATTAATCAATGTCTTCCTCTATACGAGAAGATCACAGCAAGATTGAACTGTTGGACCACTAGAACTCTTAGCCAAGCGGGTAGATTAACTTTGATAAAGTCGGTTATATTTTCAATGCAAGTTTATTGGGCTAGAACCTTTATTCTACCATACAAGTTGATTAATATGATCAGATCTGCTTTCATGAAATTCCTATGGGCGGGCAAGACTACTGGCAAATACATAGCACCTATAAAATTTAGCAAACTTGAGAGGCCAATGAATAAGGGGGGACTTGGTATATTCAACTTGAAGCAATGGAACAGGGCTGCATTTGCGAAGCATATAGACCCATTTTATAATGATACTGACAGCCTTTGGGCCAACTGGTCTAAAAATAATGTAACAAAAGGAAAGAGTTTGTGGAAAATGTCTAAACCACAAAATATGAGCTGGACATGGCAAAGTTTGTTCAAAATAAAGGAGATATTCCTTCCCCTTATACAAATGAATTCCTGCCCATTATATCGTGTTAGTTTCTGGGATGAACCATGGCTTGATAATGGGTACATTCTGAGTCGTCATCTTACATACAATGAAATCCAGCAGACAGGAATTCACAATGCGGCTATAGTCAGGGATGTTCTCACCAATTATAGTAGAATACTTTACTCGTCTTCCAACCCTAGAATGCAGAACATATGGAACATCATAAGAAGGTTTACTCCTCTGCCTTCTTCAGCTGCTGGAATAGTATGGGGAAATAAAAAGGGAAAGTTCAGTATTGGAAATGGTTATGAATACTTGATGAAAAATGGAGAGCGGTCAAAGTGGAAATGGTGGAAGCGAACTTGGTGTTTGGACAGTAGTTACAGAGAAAACTTGCTACTGTGGAAGGTCCTTAATCGTGCAGTTCATACTAAAGCCAAACTAGCTTGCATGGGAATGGTAGTTGATATCTTCTGTTCTTTCTGTAGCGAGCAACCGGAGACCGTCGAGCATCTGTTTTTTGAGTGTACGTACATAAAGCAACTCTGGTCTGTGGTTCTGACAAAGCTTAAGAGATATTCGGCCTCTACTGACAATCGAGTTGAATGGGAAAATGAATATGCGAAGACCGGGATCAGGAGTAATGGCAAGAGACTATTTACTGTGGTGATGAAAAGCTTCATTAATAATGTTTGGAAAGAGCGAAATTCCAGAGTATTTGATATAAGTAAAGTTAAATCTGATGTTGTGTTCAAAAATTGGTTGACACACGAGATGAAACAATCCATGGGGATGCAAACCTTCAGCATTGATCCAGGGATAATTGACTCTTTCCTTAGGTTTTAGTCTCTTTGTGTTTTTTTTTATTGTGTTTTTTTATCCTGTTGTTCTTGTGGCGCTGTGTTTGCCTTCGTATTCTAGAGCTATGCTCAATGTTGTAGGTGTTCTGTTCCTTTTGGTGCTGCAATAAAATGGTCGGGGACCATCCAACCCCGTCGGCCTTGCCCGAAAAAAAATTATAATTAATAATTATATTTATTATTTCAAAAAAATTTAAATTTTAAAATTTTCTAAAATAAACTTAAAAATTAAGACTAATAATTTATATGTAATGTTTAATATAATGATAAGTAATATTTAATATTTTTTTTTATAATTTATAACTACACATACCATTGAATAATTACTATTAAGTAATTAATAATTAATATTTAATATGTGATATTTACTATTAATAATTAATAATTATAATTGATAATAATATTTAATCTTTAATATTTCAAAAAAAATTAAAATTATCAAAATGGTTTAAAATTATTAATAAAATTTCAAAATTCTTATGAAATTCCAAAACCTGGAAAAGATTTAAAATATTCTAAATTCAGAAAATTTGAAAATGTTAAAACAATTTCAAAATTTGAAAAATATAAACATTTGCAAATCTCAATATTTATTTTAATCTAATTTTTCTCGTTGAGTATAATAAGCAGAGTGCCACATGCATTTAAAGATTTTTTTACCTGTATCTGTTTCTTTAAAGTGTTTTGTTTTGGCTCCAAACCAACGAAAATTTGGCTCCAAAATCAAAATTTTACGTTTTAACTTCAATTTTTAGTGCGTGCCCAACCGATATTTTTTTTGTCTTTCCCTCTTTTATTAACCCTGATCAAATCTCAACATCTAACAGTTTGTGAACTTCAACATCTTTCTCCACTACTGCTGCATTACGACTCCTTATGCCTTAAATCTCTGCTTCGTTGGTTCGGGCTTCCCACTTGCTGCCCCTAATTGGAATCACCTAATAGTGAACGACCCTTCGCTCAGATTTTCTAAATTTTTTTAGTGCTTCTCTATATTGGATCTTGAAGAGGCCACGGTGCTCTTTCATTCCAATTTCGAGTCTAGGTTGGGATGCCGACTTTGTGTGTTGGAGATCTTTTTCGGCTGGCACTTTGTTAACTGTAGCTGCTACGCATCCACCATATTCAGTTTTAAAGCTCATTTCTTGTAATGTTTGGTTTTAGTTGAGAGTCTATGATGCACCCTACACTTCTGATGTCTTGGCATTTAAACTAGGGGATGTCATCATTCAGTTGATATTGTGTGTTTTTGGTGTTGGCTAACTGTCCCGGTTCCTAATCAGAAGCTTCATCTACATCTCTGGTATGTTTAACGATGTTAGTTTTCTGCTTGACCATGATTTCTGCTTTTGCCTATTTATTTGTGGTTAATTTTTACTGCAATGCCTGATGAAATTTGTTCATTTGTAATATTGTTCCATGAATTGCAATTTTTTCTGATTGATAATGTTATGTCTGTTTCTAATCATGATGCGGTGGTTAGATAAATAAACAAATAGCATATGATTAACTATAATAAGCATGTACTTTCTATGAACATAGGTATGTAGATCGATCTAAGCTTTTGGCAAACATTGAGGAACAAATAGTGAATGCAAAAGAAGGGAGCATGAGTAGAAAAGACATAATGGATATGATAAATAAATGGCTCATTGCCTGTGAAGCGGAAAATTGGCTCTAAGAGTATAATCAAGTAAATGCATTTTGTTGTTTGTAACTGTGAAATTACAATACATTAAATTTTTGTATCTGCTTGAAATCACATATAAACTCTAAGTAATGATGCTAACAAAAAACTCTAAATTGTAGGATAAAAAGAGATACAATGCAGTACGGGGGGCTCATTTAAACTTAAAATGAGCTGAGAAGGCACGAATAAGTGTGATCGAAATTCCAGGTATTTTCTACTCAATATTGGAGGAAAACAAAATGCAGTCCTTTATGTCTAAACAATCAAACATCAATTCCAGGAATGGTATACAACTTTATTAGTAGAACAATTGCATGAGAGAGTGAAAGAAACAAGCCATTTATATCTGATGGGGGAAGGCAAATTTCATTTACATTTTTGCTTTAATTTCACTATAGTTATGTTGTATTAATTTTATTATAGTTAGTGTCTATATTAGAAGAATACAAGCTTACTAGGAAGCAAAAAGAGGATGAATTTGATATGGGCATGGTTGAGTTTATAGGACTTATTAAAGTCAATGTTACAAGTTCATAAAGTAAGCTGCCTAAAATAATACATTTTTTTTGCATGGGATGGATACCAAAAACCGGATGCTACAATACAATGTGTGGGGTGTTTAGTAAATCCTCCATCCGATATCAAACCAGGAAGCATCATTAAATCTGTATCCTAGTATGGCGACAATCAATTGATTTTTATTTGTAGTATTGATGAGAAATGTTGTTGACATATATTTGTAACCCTTTTGATCAAAGTATTTTTCTGTACTTGAGTTTATAGATATTGTAATACTATTTGAATTTTTGGGAATGTTTGACAAAGTATTTGGAATAATGTTATGTTTGAATCTATGGATACTAGATACTTGAATTGGCAAATTTTATATATTTGAATTTATGAAATTGGGATATTATAATAATTGAAATTGGAAAATATTTGTAATAGATCCAATTACACCTAGCAAAAATAGTTGTAAAAGACTATTGCAATTGGAAAACACAATTACTGAATGAACCAACTCTATTGGAATTCTACATATTAAGACTGACATTGCAATTGTAATAAGTTTGTTACAACCGGCATTGCCAGTTGCGAAATGGGTATTTTGCTGTAGTGGATAGCGATGAGAAAGGTTGCTAACCGAACAAGAAAATTAGCAATTATTTGGAACATACATATCATGATTACTAGTCGGGAAAATGAGAATATGTACAAGAATAAATGTCAAACGTCACAACGCATAAACATCAAAAGAAGATTAGCTTCATAGCATAAGAGCATGATCGATCTACATTCAAAACTTCAGCAGAAACCACTTACATGGTTGAATTTGTTGATGATTGATTTATACAAGTATGCATGGTAGTTGTGAAGGAGTCACTAGTGGAACTGCTTGGTTATCGTCAAGGAATAAAGAGACCGTCGGACAGAGAGACCGTCGAACAGAGGCATTGTCGAACAAAGAGACCTGCAGACCGAAACATCGTCGGACAGAGAGAACATCGGATAGAGAGACCTCTAAACATGCCAGACAGAGAAACTGTCGGACATAGATATCGTAGAATAGAGAGAACTCCAAACCGAGGCACCGTAGGACAGAGGTCCGTCGAACAGAAGCACCATCGGACAACAGCAGACTGAGTTAGTGCTAAACAAAGGAGCACCAAACCAAGACACTGATTATCAGGAGCACTACCGAACCAAGGTGGCCAGACCTAAGGTGTCGATCAAGGATGTCGAGCAAGCTAAAATATGAAACTCCAGACCAAATCTTATATATATGGAAAATATTGAACCGAGTATGTTATACGGGAAATTGCCTATTTTATCGGCATGACCATCCTATACCTTCACTCCTATAATACCAAGGCATCCAAAAACAAAGGGAGGATTTGAAAGGGCCAAGCTTACAACAACAACGACTGACAAGTTAAAAAAAGCTAGAAGTCGGCTAGCGGAAACAACCTAGCAAAATCTTCCTGGCATGAATAGCCTAATAGGATCTGCCTAGCAGGAACATCCTAACGAGAATTGCTAGCACGAATAGCATAACATGAACTACCTAGTAGGACCAGCCTAACAGGTCTGCAAAATCTTCCTAGCATGAATAGCCTAATAGAATCTTGTCTACACATTTCGTTATTTATGGTCTTCACATTGGTTATCTGTAGTACGGTTTATATATTGTAGTACGTGATGATCTGTATATATATACCTATATGATATTTTGATATTTTGCTATGTATAAAAGTTATGCATAAGATATTTTGTACATATGCTGTATTGATATATACTGATTTTATAAATTTGTATAATATTAGCTTATATATAATATGTCTTTTATCAAGATAATATACTGTTTATATAATAGTGATGTTAAGAACGTATGTACTGTGTATATATATATATATATATATATATTATATAAAGTTCTGACCAGTTTACATATATAAGATAAGTAAGGTATATCATACGTTATGTTTGTTTTTTTAAACAGAGTTATGGTATACATTTAAATTTTCTTAGTATATGAATTAGTTTTGTAACAATTTTAGCAAATTATATAGACTTTAATTTAAATATTGATTTCTAAAGATAAAACTTGTATATAGGTTACACATATGTTTATATATTTGCCTGTATATCTATTCATTTATATAAGTATTAATTTTTAACCTATTATGTATATATGTTGATTTTTAATCTATGTGTTTAATTTAAAACAATGGTTTTAATTATATATATATATATATGTTATTTTGATATTTGTTTTATAATTAAATATTTATTCCATTGATAATAATAATAATAATTATATATCATTGTTGCTTCTATATCGTGTTGATTCTAATTTGTTCCCGTCAACATCTTTATAAATCAGCTTTGTTCGTCAAAATCGTGCCAATCCAGCTTTTACTTTGAAATTCGTGCTTGGTAACCATTTCAGTGACAAATCGCTCCAGCCTCGAAAGGTGAGCAGTCACTCACGATTAACGTTCTTTTATTTATTAACTTTGACTTCAATTGAAACGACAATTGAAATATGCCGCTGTTAGTTATTTACATTGCTATATATGTTGTTATCTGTAATTGTTCACATGTGGGATATGACACCATATCCTGTTGTTTATATTATATATGGTATTGATGATATATGCCCGTTATTTTATTTTATTATCTGTTATCACTCTGCAAGTTCCCTGTAGTTTAGAATTCACTATGGATTGAAATGATACATACCCGAACGGACTTTAGAATATGAGAATTTCGTTATGGGTTGAAATGATAAACCCAAGCGATTTTCAATTAAATTGAATTTGGGACTGCGGGTCGAAGTGATATCTACCCGTGTATTTAAATTTCAGATTGAAATGATAAATATCCGTATCCCTTGACCATAGGGCAGGAAATTATATACAGACACCGTTGGTCCACACACACACACATATATATAAATGTTTGAAAATAATTTTATAGTTTGAAAGGAAATATATGGTTTTTAATAAATATTGGTTCTTAAAATTTTATATATAAATGGAAATTATATATATATATATATTCAATAATAATATTATTGAGATTGAATCAATCCATATAATATGTTTAAGTATTTATTTAAATTTATATTTCAAAATTGATGTTGTAATAATTTGAACAAGTTAAGGTTGAGAAGATAAAGTTGAATTTATTTGAAATGGTATTTAGTTAAGAATTCTACTTAATTGGATTGATTTGAACTATTGAATTTGAAATTTAAGATTTGATTTATAACTTGATTTTGATTTAAATGATTAAATGGAAGTTTCAAGTTTAAACAAATCGAAAGGAATATTTAGTTTAAAGGTAAATTTAGGTTATTTAATAAATATTGAATTTATTACGTGAACATTTCAAGACTAAATAATAAGGTTAAATCGAGATCTATATGAAACCGTTAAATTGAACTTTGGAATGTTGAATATTAAAGCTTTGAAATATACTAGAATTTAAACGGCTAATTTGTGATTTAGATCTGAATTTGTTTGGTCAGAAACTGAATTGAATGGAAATTGATAAATTGATATTGAATTTAATTTGAATAGGGAAGTCAGGTTGATTTGAAGTGATTTGTTAAGTTTGAGGAAATTACAAATATTCTACTTTATAAAATATTTATATATATTTTGGAAATATATATATTTGAAATGAAATGATAGTTTGTTGTGAAGTATAAATTAATTTGAAATGACCTCGGTGTTATAATGTATATTTCTACCTTGTAGATAGTTCTATGGACTCTTAGAGGATGGTTATCCCAAACATCCTTTAAGTTACTTGTATTTCAGTTGATATTTCACTTGAGTTGGATTTATTGATATAAGAACGTTAATCCTGACTCGAGTGTTTTGTGTTTTTGCTTTACGCTCGGGTCGGACTGAGTGATACAGCATTTGAGACTCACCTGTGGAGTTTTGAGCTTCATTGGAGATCCAACTATCGATTCAGCTTTCAGCTTTTCCAGTTGATTGGTTCAGAGAAGTCATCTGTTCGTACCGAAGACTTCCCTGTATTTGAGATATTCTATTGTATTCTATTTCTAACTCTGATATTTGTATAGTAGCTTCATGAACTACTATTTATTTATTCCGCTGCGTATTATTGTATTACTCTGTCTGTGATTCTGTGACTGATTTATTTACTGTATATACTGATTTTGCAAAATATAAATTAACAATCTGATATTTTGAGCAATTCAAGTCCGACATGTGCGGATGTGAGTGGTTGAAAATAGCATGTCGTTACAGTTGGTATCAGAGCTTGGGCTCTAAGCAAACTTAGCATGTATGGTAAATTTAATTACGGAATCACTTTCGTTCGAGCTTGAATCCTTTCCTCTTTGATTAGAATTTCCTTTGAATTTTGGAACGTTCTCTTGGTTCCAAAATCCATTCTTGTCTCTCCCTATTTACATTCTTTTGATCCTGAAGTATCCCATAACTCCACTGAATGATTTGTAAAGAGGGTGAAACTCCTTTACAATTAGCATTGATTCACCGAAGATTTATATACCCTCGATTTATATGCTGCTATCTCTTGTTATGCCGAATTCTATCTTTGGCGATCAAATGTCGATTTGCCTTAGAATCCCGCATCGATCATATTACTGAAGTCACGGTGGACCCGGTTAAAATTGCCCATGATTTATGTAGTATATCCATCTCCTATTTTGAAATTTAATTATCTCATTTTCGATCGAGTCTATATTCGAATCAAATTTCTATTTGTTTAAGTTCCTCTAATTTGAAACTCTATCTTTGTTTTGAAATCCATTCTTGAATCATCCTTTGAAAAATCGGGTTTGTTTGTATTTTGAATTTTTTTTTTACATATCGAAATTATTATTTTGATAAGCATGATTTTATTCAATATATAAAAGTGAAATGTTTTCGATAAGGATTATATACCTTTTAAAAATGAAAATTTGAAGCTTTGACAGAATTTGAAATTTTGAAAATTTTATAAGAAATTTGATTTATATAAAAATGATTTTTATGGAAAGGTGTTGAAATTGAAATTTGAGAGATTGAACTCCGGCATTTTTTTTAAATTGGTGTAAGAAAAATATATAGTAATAATATTTGAAAGTATTTTCTGAATAAGAAAGGTTTCAAATGACTTCAAATGAGTTCCAATGATTTCGAAGAAATTTTAAAGAAGTTTTCAAGAAAATAGAAGTCCAGAACTCACTTATGTCGCTGGAAAATAATTTTGGTGATGAGTGCACGCATCATCGACATTGATTTTCGAGTTTCAGAGTGGGGGAGAGGCCACTCTGGTAGCCTTTCTATGCGAGTGATTTTGTGAAAACAATTTTGATTTCAGATTTTGAAGTATGATTTGATTTTCAAAAGATATGTGTATATATTTGAAATGATTTAAAGTAAGCCGGTGTTCAATCCTCGAGTTTTTGATTTGATTTAGTATAACTTTATTTATAAAAATTAATTTACTGATTTGTTGCTGATTTCACCGACTATTTTGAAGGTTCGAACACTTCCAAATCAAGGTTTAAAATTTTAAAGCTAAGAAATTTCGAAGAGTACAAAATATTTGATAAAGTATGTAAGTTTAGTTTTGTATGTTTTAATATGATTTAAATAATTTTGAAACCGTTTTGTTAAGTAAATGAATAAGACTATTTTGAATTGTATTAATTTGAAATTTTGTTTCAAGATGTTTCGAATAAAATATAGTTCTAAAAATTTGACTTTGAAACATCTTTTATATAACTATATGTATGTAGGATAATAATTTGCAAAAGGAAAAGTGGATCTTTTGAATAGAAATAAACAGTTTAAGGTTTTAAAGGGATAGTTAAAATTTTGAAAACCATTTTGAGTATATTGATTTTGAGAAAAATATTTGGTTTTTCTAAATAGATTGGAATTTAAAGCCCAGTATTTATATGATGATTTTGGAAAGTATTCAATTTGGAAATAAAATCTTATATATAATGGACTTTATATAAGTATGATATTTGACAGTGATTTGAAAAGGTACTATATGATACATATTTTCGAAGTAAAGATTTGGAAAGTGCCTTCTGCTTGATATCCGCTTTGTGGCCACATTGTGGATTCATTCTATCAATATTATTCTCTCTGATTTTTGGTTTTTCGGATGTGATACTCGAGTGTCCTACCGTAGCGTAACCCACGGTCTTTTTTTTGGGGTAGCATAATCCGCAAGGCAGAGATTTCTTAAAGGATATGGATGTTTTCTGGGGGATCCAGGCGTAACCATTGTTATGTATCCTGCGGTCCACCGGTTTTGTTGTTGTGGCGTAATCCGCAAGGCAGGGATTGCTTAAAGGGTATGGATGTTTCCTGGGGGATCCAGGCGTAACCATTGTTATGTATCCTGCAGTCCACAGGCTTTGTTTATCATGGCGTAATTCGCAAGGCAGTGAATGCTTAAAGGACATGGATGTTTCCTGGGGGATCCAGGCGTAACCATTGTTATGTATCCTGCGATCCACGGGTTTTGTGTATCATGGCGTAATTCGCAAGGCAGTGAATGCTTAAAGGATATGGATGTTTCCTGGGGGATCCAGGCGTAACCATTGTTATGTATCCTGCGATCCAGGTGATTTTTTTTGAATTGTACTTTCCATATCTGTTTTTAAAAGTTTTGAGTATTTTCATTGGGTGTTGAAACAGGTCTACGAAGTACTTGAAGAATTCTAGCTTTGCGCCTGATCAACGCATGGCCAGAGTCTGCAAGAACGAGGATAAACTTGTTGAAACATCGAGTTATAAAAGTATTTTCGAAAGAAAATTTTGTTTCGATATAAAGTATTTTATTATAAAAGTATTTTTCAACAAATAAATTTTGTATTAATATTTGAAATTGAGACTCTTATGGTTTGAAATTTACGATTCGTTCCCGATACTATTCTTTTGGATCTACCTTATCTGCTCAGCTTATTTATTCACCTATATTCTGTTTCCTGAATCAACCTTCCTTTCCTTTTTGAATATAATCTTTAAAATATTGTTTATTTATATACTACCTGGCTTAATAGTAAAAAAATTAGTGTCTTATATAAATAATCGATCTCATAAATAATTGAATGGATTTAATAAAATGAGTTTAACCAAACTATTAAATATTAAAAAAATATGGTTTTAAATAAATTGTTAATTTGTTTTCCAAAGTCTAATTTTTCATCTGGTTGTTTCTATTCTCCTACTTTGTTCCTTTTCGAGGACGAAAAGTTCTGAGTGGGGGAGAGTGTAACAACCCAAAAATTCTAACAATTATTTTATTCTTTTATTTATAAACTTTGGGGTTTTAATTTACAAAAAAATTGAATTTTTTTAAATTTAAATTATAAATAGTCACCAATTTTTTTTAAATATAAGCAAAATGCTATAACTCTTATTTTGGTTAAAGTTTAATTTTAGTTGAAATTTTAAATCTTTAAATTCTAATTTCCAAATCTTTTAATTCAACTGGATATATTCTGAACAACATTTTCCGCTTTTGTTTTTTTTTATGTTTGATTATATACTTTTTAAATTGAGTAATTAATATTTTTACTTATATACACCAGTTCTTAGTAAATGATGTATGAATCAGATGGATGTAAACAAATTGTATTTTTAATTAAGTAATAAATTTTAAAATTTATAGTGTATAGATAAGCTTTATAAAATGAACGGTTTAAATTGTACGTTCGTATCCGTTTGATTTATTTAGTTAGCATATAAATAGTACGTAATTAATGAAATACTCTTTAAACATATATTTTACCAAATATAAGTAGTGAATAAATAAGAAAACGTATAAATTTAAATGCGTTACTTTTATTTTAATGTGAGCGTATGGTTGATTTGATTAATGCATCTATAGTGCGCATTTTTAATAAAAATTTATTGCCTTAACTAAATAAATAAATTTATCTGTAGCATTGCATTCCAAGTGGAAAGAAATGATTTCCCCAGCCGTTCAATTTCTTTTAAATCTAGCTTTGATAAGTTACGTGTAAATTTCTACGCTTCCCTTTTTCTTCATTTTTATATTAGGAATAAAATCTCCAAATTCGCATAGCCGTTTCAAGCAAATTTATTTCTCTTTAGACGTTCAAAATCCGTTTCAAGATTGCTTGAAGTTCACGTGTAAACTTTTACACGTTCTTTTTGATTCAATGGTTTTAATTTGGTATAAAAACTCTTTTATTTACTTACCGTTCAAAACAACAAATATTTGCTTGCCACTTTTGCATTGGTTTACTAACTTACCAGCAATCCAATACGTACGGAAACTTCCTTGCCTCTCGGGTATAAATTGGTAGGAATATATTCCATAGCCTGATACACAATCAATGCAATCGTGTATAATTGATTTAAATTTATTTCTTGCCTATATTCTCTCACCTCAATCAACGCAACCCTGATAAACATTTCCTTTATTTCTTCTTGTGTGCGTGAACTTTGAAGGTATGGCCTCCATTTTCTTCTTTTTATTTTATATTTTTTCCCATGCTTTGTTTCTTCCCTCCCTGTCCTCTGCTTTCAACATATTTGACAAATCCATCTTTATATTTCACTCGGCAAGAAGAGAAGGAAAAAAAAATTAGAATAAAAAAATAAAACCATCGATGCCTCCCTTACCTCTAAAACCACGCAATATCTCCCTTACCACGTCAGCTGCCTGCATCCCTTGTTTGAGTGAACTTCCTATATATATTTCAACTCGCGTTCACAAATTTTCACTGCATTTGTTCATCTTCCTTCTATATTGCATGTGCTTCATACATTAGGTAATGACTTTATAATAAATTTATTTTCTTCTTTTGTTTTTCCTTGGTTTTGTAAGTTTTTAATCTGTTGTTATAGTATATAAATATAGATATATTATATACAATGGCTTATATGAAAAGTATATTTGTTTATGTACATGATAATACATCAGTTTCTAGTATTGTAGCATGCACATATTTTATATTTTGATTTTGTCTCATAATTTTTTTAGGCTCTTCTAGTTGAATGAATGTTGTGTTAGGTATATGATATTTATCTGTAACAGATGTTTCGATTTTATTTTAAATAATATATATGATTTCAATAAAACTGTTATATATGTTAATGTACTGAAGGGTATATACGTATTGCGGTATACAAAAGAAGATATGATATTGAATTTTATATGATGCATATGTTGGATTTTATTACATCTTAGTATAAAAGTTATATTTGGCTGCATGTGTTTCACGTCTCGGGTTGCGTGCATTATGTAGGTTACATATTGGCTTTAGTAGACACATTTATGCCCGGTTCACATCAAGGTCTGCATATATATTATATGAATATTTTTTATGATAATATACTTGATTTTTTTTAAACATTGATTTTTAATACATAATATTTAATACATAGATTGGAAAGTGGGTTATAATGTATGGGTTATACAAGTGGTTATGAGTTGTTTGTCATACACAGTCAGTTTACATCAGCTGATGTACACCATCTATTAGGTATAAATAAACATCATTTCAAATTAAGTATACTGATATTATATGATAACTATTGATTTTGAATATAATAGGTCTAGGAGTTCATATATACTTGAGTTTGTGTATATCTATAGTACCTACATGAAATTAGTGAGTATACTGCGTATATACATCTTGTCTACACATTTCGTTATTTATGGTCTGCACATTGGTTATCTGTATCATGTAGTACGATTCATACATTGTAGTACGTGATGATCTGTATATATATACATATATGATATTTTGGTATTTTGCTATTTATAAAAGTTATGCATATGATATTTTATACATATGCTGTATTGATATATACTGATTTTATAAATTTGTATAATATTAGCTCGTATATAATATGTCTTTTATAAACATAATATACTGTTTATATAATAGTGATGTTAAGAACATATGTACTGTGTATATATATATTATATAAAGTTCTATCCAGTTTACATATATAAGATAAGTAAGGTATATCATATGTTATGTTTGTTTTCTTTTAAACAAAGTTATGTATACATTTAAATTTTCTTAGTATATGAATTAATTTTGTAATAATTTTAGCAAATTATATAGACTTTAATTTAAATATTGATTTCTAAAGATATAACTTGTATATAGGTTACACATATGTTTATATATTTGCCTGTATATCTATTCATTTACATAAGTATTAATTTTTAACCTATTATGTATATATGTTGATTTTTAATCTATGTGTTTAATTTAAAACAATGGTTTTAATTTTATATATATGTTATTTTGATATTTGTTTTAAAATTAAATATTTATTCCATGGATAATAATAATAATAATTATATATCATTGTTTCTTCTATCGTGTTGATTCTGATTTGTTCCAATCAACATCTTTATATATCGGCTTTGTTCGTCGAAATCGTGCCAATCCAGCTTTTACTTTGAAATTCGTGCTTGGATTCGTAGCCCATTTCAGTGACAAATCGCTCCAGCCTCGAAAGGTGAGCAATCACTCACGATTAACGTTCTTTTATTTATTAAATTTGATTTCAACTGAAACGACAATTGAAATATGCTGCTGTTAGTTATTTACATTGCTATATATATTGTTATCTGCAATTGTTCACTTGTGGGATATGAAACCATATCTTATTATTTATATTATATTGGTATTGATGATATATGCTTGTTATTTTATTTTATTATCTGTTATCACTCTGCAAGTTCCATGTAGTTTAGAATTCACTATGGGTTGAAATGATACATACCCGAACGGACTTTAGAATAGGAGAATTTCGTTATGGGTTGAAATGATAAACCCAAGTGATTTTCAATTAAATTGAATTTGGGACTGCGGGTCGAAGTGATATCTACCCATATATTTAAATTTCGGATTGAAATGATAAATATCCGTATCCCTTGACCATAGGGTAGGAAATTATATACAGACACCGTTGGTCCACATATATGTATAAATGTTTGAAAATAATTTTATAGTTTGAAAGGAAATATATGGTTTTTAATAAATATTGGTTCTTAAAATATTATATAAATGGAAATTATATATATATATATTTAATAATAATATTATTGAGATTGAATCAACCCATATAATATGTTAAAGTATTTATTTAAATTTATATTTCAAAATTGATTGTAGTAATAATTTGAATAAGTTAAGGTTGAGAAGATAAAGTTGAATTTATTTGAAATGATATTTAGTTAAGAATTCTACTTAATTGGATTGATTTGAACTATTGAATTTGAAATTTAAGATTTGATTTATAACTTGATTTTGATTTAAATGATTAAATGGAAGTTTCAAGTTTAAATAAATCGAAAGGAATATTTAGTTTAAAGGTAAATTTAGATTATTTAATAAATATTGAATTTATTAAGTGAACATTTCAAGACTAAATAATAAGGTTAAATCGAGATCTATATGTAAATGTTAAATTGAACTTTGGAATGTTGAATATTAAAGCTTTGAAATATACTAGAATTTAAATGGTTAATTTGTGATTTAGATCTGCATTTGAAATATATATAATTTGAATTTGTTTGGTCAGAAACTGAATTGAATGGAAATTGATAAATTTAGATTGAATTTAATTTGAATAGGGAAGTCGGGTTGATTTTGAAGTGATTTGTTAAGTTTGAGGAAATTACAAATATTCTACTTTATAAAATATTCATATATATTTTGGAAGTATATATATTTGAAATGAAATGATATTTTGTTGTAAAGTATAAATTAATTTGAAATGACCTCGGTGTTATAGTGTATATTTCTACCTTGTAGATAGTTCCATGGACTCTTAGAGGATGGTTATCCCAAACATCCTTTAAGTTACTTGTATTTCAGTTGATATTTCACTTGAGTTGGATTTATTGATATAAGAACGTTAATCCTGACTCGAGTGTTTTGTATTTTTGCTTTATGCTTGGATCAGACTGAGTGATACAACATTTGAGACTCACCAGTGGAGTTTGGAGCTTCATTAGAGATCCAACTATCGATTCAGCTTTCAGCTTTTCCAGTTGGTTGCCTCGGAGAAGTCATCTGTTCGTACTGAAGACTTTGCTGTATTTGAGATATTCTGTTGTATTCTATTTCTAACTCTGATATTTGTATAGTAGCTTCATGAACAACTATTTATTTATTCCGCTGCGTATTATTGTATTACTCTGTATCTGTGATTCTGTGACTGATTTATTTACTGTATATGCTGAGTTTGCATAATATAAATTAACAATCTGATATTTTGAGAAATTCAAGTACGACATGTGCGGATGCGAATGATTGAAAATAGCAAGTCGTTATAGTACCCTAAACATTGTACCGAAGATCTATATAAAGGATAACGAAAACGGACAATGGATGTTGGCACATTCAAGCCGAACCATTATAAATCTTTCTGTTCTTTACCACAAGTTACTTCATGCGTAACCTATGTGGGATATGTTCTCTGAAAATCAAACATCATAAAAATATAATAGTCATGTTATACACCCCGTATTCACCACTCTATAAAAAATAGACGGAGGTGTTTGTCCACTTTTTGTGCAAACAGAAATAAAAAGAAACAGAACAAGAAAGGATGAACATAATATCAAAATATCACAATTGGAACAATAATATGGAATACCCAAAAAGAGTACGAAGGGTTACTTCAAAATACAGATTAATTTCAAAGTTATAAAAGCTAAGTATTATCATCAGCTTGAAAATTATAACTACTTGTCCTTATAATGCTGCTACATACATACTTATAGTGCAATGGAAATAGAAATAAATAGATAAATGGAAGCCTCCGGCTTGGCGTCCATTTTCATACCTGCATTGCTCGGCCTACTTGAAAGAGTGCACGAGGAATTTAGGAAAAATAAAAACCACGTGCCAGACAAAGTCTAGTATGAGAAACCCAAGATACATGCGTCCATATAACAATAACTTTTGAGACTATACGAATCACCATAATGTTTTTTCCTTCAAAGGAAACCAAAACCATTTGATAAATAAATACAGTGATATAATTGATAGTATATAGGGTATAAAATATAAATAAGAAAACAGATGTTTTCTTGCATCCCTCAATCCAATGATATTAGAGTACATCTAAAACCACTAAGGTACGTTCGCATATTGGTTTTCCATGGAGGTTTCCTCGTTAAACCAAAGCTGGCCTCTTTACGTGGGTCAGAAACTAACTTTCATGCATTGTATATCACTAGATAAAATGTACCTCAAAGGAAAACATAACCGGTCCATGCCCGAACACATGATACCAAATATCATCAACTCCCGCTAGCAACATTGATAAGCACATCTAGATACGGAGTTGATATACCATTTGGGTAGCCAAACCCCATGGCTATGCCCCTACTCTATTTTCTGTCATATCCGATGGTGAAGTCACGTTCAAGATCTCTCACACGAGTATTCATCACTCAAACAGAGCATGAATCTCTCCACGGATTCCCATATAAGTTATTCGATGAATGCAAACTCTGAACTCTCCCTTGGACTTAACCGTAATTAGATAATTCAACTCTACAACATTTGTCCAAAAAGTTAACGCCGACCTCTCCCTTAGACTCAACCTCCGGATAGACAGTTCAACTCTATAACATTCCACTTCCATAACTACTTCTAAAATGTAGACTCATATACTAGTTTTGAAGTGGTTTCCAGTAAGTAATACATAAGAATACTTATTCGATCTCGGACTCTTAAAACTAAATTGGTGAATTTCTGGTTAACTTAATTCTGGTTCTTTCAAAAGTAAGCAAATGATATAAAGGAGTCTTCCCCAAGGGATCTTGTATGTATACATTCTTAAAAGAGAGATGTTTCATACCAATGAGTCCTCCTTGGGGAATCTCTAACCATATGAAGCAGTGAAGCTTTCATATGCTTTCTACTTTAATCAAAAAATGATATTTGAGAAAATGTAGGAATTTGGTCATGAAACTCGCACCATTGCATTTGTGATGATTTTTTGAGCAATTTTCATATTTGGACTTTTGCGATCGGAGCTCAAATGAAAAAGTTATTAACGTTTGAATTTTCGAAAGAAAAAATAATTGAATGCGAAAAAAGGGAATAGATAAACATTAAATGAGGGACCCCACCGGTTAACCCCTTCATTGGTCCCATTGATGGCTAGTGATCGATCGCCTATAAGGGAGCGATCCACTTGTCACAAGGCGGCGGCCAGGGTTTGAACCTTGGCGAACAATCCGAATTTAATTATTCTAATCAAACTGTTATGATTGGTTCATGCTTCTATAATAAAGTATAACCCCTCATCTCTCTTCTCATATTTTCTGATTCAAGCAGCAAAGCTTTGTCATTTTCTCTTCTCCGCCATTTCTAAGAATTATTAAATAACTAACATACATACATAGTAGCAAAGCTTTGCCATTTTCCCTTCTCCGCTATTTCTAAAAATTATTAAATAACTAACATACGTACGTACATACAGACACACACAGACAGACAGACACACACACACACACACATACATACATACATTGTGTGTGTGTGTACACAAATAAATTAAAGAAGGGCGGAATATAAAAGAGAAGAAGAGAAGAAACGAATCAATACCATGGGAAAAGGTAAATTTCAATCTATATTCCCCTTAACCTCCAATCTCTTCTAGATCCGTAATTCTAATAATATGTATTTAAGTTGTTATACATATTCTTTTGGAGTAGAATGGAAAAAGGAGTCAAATAAAGGATTGGATTCAAATCTGAAGATTTGAAAAGCTTAAAAATCGAGTGAGTAATTATATAATTTAGTTATAACATTGAAATTTATCTCGTTGAATTCTTATTTAATTATTATGCCTAAATAAGATCATGAATTGTAAGCTTAAAATAAACGTATAACTTAGCGTCTAGACATTCAATTAAATAGGTAATTGGAATAGGAATAGTATGTACAACCTGATTTGGAAATTTTCAATTAGTTCTAAATATTCATTTGTGGAATGTTAGTAAAGTTTTAAAATTATTCCAGATCTATAATTAGTTTGTAAATTAGGTTGGAATGTGAATTTCTATATTTGATTTATTTGGAGCGGGTTTCGTGTAATTTCCATAAGTTATCCAATTATAAAATATGTATAATATCGCGTTGTTTGAATTAACAAGTAATATATCAAAAAAGGAAAGAGATGTGTAAGATATGAATTTTTTTCCATAGTTTTCACTGTCTATTTCAATAAAAGAACAGAAATAATTCCTTATAGTTTCAAATAAAGCAAAGCCTTACTTTTGGTTAATTTATGGAAAATTATAACGGGGATCCTTTTTAAAAGGATAGCTTTGATAAATTAAAATGTGGAAAGGAATGTTCTGCTTTAGAAATTAATAATTAGAAACATATATGTGTGTATGTGTGTTTATATACATACATACATACATATATATACATATATATACATATATATACATATATACATATACATACATACATATATATATATATAAACATATTGTAGGATCTAGATTAACCCTAGAGGGGGGGTGAATAAGGTTATAGCAAATTTTTCCGAATTAAACACAGAAGCAAACTGCAGAAATAAATATGCTGAAAAATAAATCACACACAAAATTTACCCAGCTTCGGCAACCCCTGCCTACTGCTGCATTCCCAGATTTCTATTAGAATTAAACAGTTTCCTGCTTACAAACACTCTAACAGACTTGCAAACCCTGCTACCGCCTATAGAGTTTTGCAAACTCGCAAACCCTGCTAACTGGACTAACTCTAACTAGACAATCTGACAACACCTAAACCCTAGGTGATGATTTACCATGTTTTGTTTTGAAAAGAACAGACAAATAAAGCAAATTATAAGAGCAACCACTAAATTTAAAAACAATTTAAATTATCTTGCCCTTAAATAAATAAAAAAAAACAAAACACCCTAACCCAAAACAAATGCGGTCACTTCCCTCTTATCTTATTTCACCCGGTCCTTTTTCTTTTGTTTGTGAAAAAAAAATGGCGGCCCTCTGTTTATTCGATCTGAATTAGGGCTTCTTTTTCTTTCTCGAATTGGGGCTTCGGCTTCTTTCTGATGATTGATTAAGCTCTTGCTTGTTCTCTGATGATTGATGCTTGTTGCTAGCTCGTTCTCTGTTGATCGAGTTGTTGATGGTTCGGTATGTAATTTCTTTTGTTGCTTGTTTGATTGCTTGCTTTTTAACTCGATTGTTCTGTGTTCTATGATGATTTCTTGGGGTTTATTTATAGGGTTGAAACCCTAATAACCACTGTCAGATTTGATTTCTACACATCGTTGATAATTTCCCTGAATTTGTTCTGGATTTGGAGTATTCCTTTCTTGATTTAATTTCGAATTATTGCTGTCCATATTTGTTTTCGAATTAATTAATTCGAAACTTTCTTCCTATATTTGTTGTCTCGGCCCCTATTTGAATTAACACTGACCATATATGTAGTCGAGAAAATTGATGCAGAGATTTCTTTCCAAATTAGATTTCTCTGACTTAATTAAAACCCGATGTTTATTTTTTAAATTCAACCCCATTTTTTTCTTTGACTTTGGACATGTTTGCACAACTGTTCAGCTCACTGTGTCTACTGACCATCTTCTCTGTTGTTCATGTAGTTGCATTTGGTCTCGAGTTTCACTGTTGCATTTGCTCATTGGAGTTTATACTTGCACACTGCACGTAGCTTATTGTCTGTACTTGGTGCATTGAGCATTTTCACTGTGTTGCATTGTAGCTCCATCTTGACTTGGGCTTTTTCACTGTATCAGATGCTACACTTGTTCATGTATTCAACTTCACTGTTGCACTTGAGTTTGTTTCCACTGCTTCATCATGTTGTATTCATCCCTGTACATGTGCACAGAGTTTGTTGTTGCACTCGGTGTTTGTAGATTGCCACTGACTTCTTTGTAGTTGCACTGCACTTTGGCTTCACTGTGTTTGTTGTTGCAGTGATTTGTCTGACCTCGTATGCTTCAAGTTGCCTTGAGTTGAACCTATCTTGTGTTTGACCTTGTTTGTGATTTTTGTGCATTGTGCTCTGTTGTTGTATTTGTATTGAGTCACTGATTTTGGTCGAGACTTTGTTTGTTGCAGTATGTCACTGCATTTGGTCTGAGTCACTTGTATCCGTTCTCGAGTTGCACACTTTGATTTACTACTGCTTCACCTTGTTTAGTACCTGTAATTGCTGTTATATCACTTCAAATTGCATTTATTTGCTTGTACTTGTGTTCTGGTTATTGCTTTGTTGTGTAGCTGCTATGCAGTTGCTATGCATCACTATATATATGCTCTCTGTTCTGATTTGCATTGGTGCAGTTTCCATATTTTGTGTATCTTGATGTTGTATACACTTTTTCATGCTGCTGTGATGCAGTTTCCATCACTGTTGTATCTTCGGGAGTTTGCACTGCTTCATGTTGAATTCATTGAAGTATTGATTGCTTTTGTTGATAACGCACACGAGTTGGCGAGGCAGTGCACACGTGTATAAATGTACACGTGTGTATTGCAGCCACTCACGATTACCTGTAAGAACACTGATATGCACAGATATTACACAATCAAAGATGATGACAATAACCCATGTATCTGAGACACAAACAAATTTCTATTTTTGTAAATTCAAATTTGTTTGTTTTCAGATTACTGTTGTAGTTGCTAATTATACAGGTACACAGGAGACAGGACAAGAAGTGGAGCTGGATAATGCAGATAGATGCAGATGTGCAGACAGAGTGAAAAAAACTGAGTGTTGAGTGTTGTAGTGAGAAATGTAAAATGTATGAACTGGTGTATGTATATATAGAGAGAGCTGAAAACTTTGTATTGTTTAAGTGTTGTAATAAAATATTATATTGAATAAAAAATACTGGTTGAATTATATAAATTCTGTGCAATAGTATAATTATTCAATATGAATATTTCTTCCTTTCTGTATATAGTCCAAACTGCAAACACATATATATATTGATATATATTTTGTTATCATCAAACAAAAAATCACATCAAACAATCTCCCCCTTTTGATGATGACAAACATATATATTAAAGATTTTGAAATGCTAATACATGTGTTTGAGCATGAAATGTTTAGCTCCCCCTATTTGAATGCTCCCCCTACAACCAAGACCACTCCCTATTTAGAAGATAACAAAAATTACTGATGAATAAAAGAACTAAGGAAAATTATCTAACAACATTAAACAAATATTTTTGAAGTATTCCAAAAAATATTTACTTCCTTATCAAAATCTAGTTCTTTTCTCCCTCTTTTGGCATTATCAAAAGACTGAAAAAAAACAATGGAACAGTAGGAACAATAAAATAATAATATATCATAACGAGATAACAACTTCCACATTGTAGAGAATGGATCGATGATCGGTTTAAGAAGAGAGATATTTTAACATTAATTTGACATTTAAGCACAAAAAAACAAAAAAATAAGCACTTACTAACCACGCATAACCATAAGGACTTTTAAATGGGATTAGCAGTTACTTATTAGTCTAAGCATCCGGACTTTTAAGTGAGACAAGAATACTTAGTTACCATACTCCATCCATGCATAACCATAAGGACTTTTAAATGAGAATGGAGTAATGATAAAAATAATTCTCTCACATGCTCCATCCATGCATAATCATAAGGACGTTTAAATGAGAATGGATGCATGAGAGTTATTATTATTTATTATTATAATTTTTTTTTTATTTAAAAATAGTTCACTCTTCTTATTTTACAAAACCATTATGAACGATAGAAAGATGGTAGAAATAGAAATGATCGTGGAATAAGTTACCAAGTTAATTATATTATGTAATATCCAGTACTGAATACCATATTCGAATCAATCTTTGGATAATATTCAAAACTGGTTTGAATCCTAGAAATTTAAGTTGAAAGTATATATCCAAGAATATTTCAACAAAGAAAATGAAAAATGGTTAGTCAATTTCTATAATCCCCAAATCCAAACGTAATCTGGAAAATCTTTCTTCTGGGAGGGGTTTTGTGAAAATATCAGCAAGTTGAGTCTCAGTTGAAATATATTCAATGCAAATGTCTTCCTTAGCAATGTGATCTCTAAGAAAGTGGTGTCTCACATCAATGTGTTTTGTGCGTGAATGATGAACAGGATTATTTGATAAGTCTATTGCACTTTTACTGTCACATTTTAATGGAACTTGTTTATAAACTAAGCCAAAATCAGAAAGAGTTTGCATCATCCATAAAATTTGAGCACAACAACTCCCTAAAGCAATATATTCTGCTTCAGTGGTGGATAATGCAACACAGTTCTGTTTTCGACTTGATCATGAAACTAACGAGTGTCCTAGCATAAAGCATGTTCCACTAGTGTTTTTCCTGTCAACCAATGAACCAGCATAATCAGCATCAGAATAGCCAACTAAATCAAAATTTTCACAAGAAGGATACCATAACCCAAGTTTGTTTGTGTGTGAAAGATATCTCAAAATTCGTTTAGTGGCTTTCAAATGAGATTCTTTAGGATTAGATTGAAAACGTGCACACAGACACACAGAAAACATAATATCAGGTCTAGAAGCAGTAAGATAGAGAAGTGAACCAATTATCCCTCGATATTTCTTCTGATCAACAGCACTTCCTTTCTCGTCTTTGTCCAACTTTGTTGATGGGCTCATAGGAGTTCTCAATGGTTTGGAGTTCTCAACTCCAAATTTCTTCAACAGTTCCAACACATACTTGGATTGTGAAATGAAAATGCCATCACTGCTTTGCTTGATTTGAAATCCAAGAAAATATTTCAATTCTCTAACCAAGCTCATCTCAAATTTAGCCTGCATGACTTGTTCAAATTTCTCGCACAAGAGTTCATTAGTAGCGCCATAAATGATATCATCTACATAAATCTGAACAATCAAAAAATCACTTCCTTTATGTAATAGAAACAGTGTCGTGTCAGCACTCCCCTTTTTAAAGCCATTTTCCAAAAGATATGTACAAAGGCAGTCATACCAAGCTCTAGGAGCTTGCTTAAGACCATATAATGCTTTTTCAAGTTTATACACATGATTTGGAAAATCGTGATTTTCAAAACCGGGGGGTTGTTCAACAAAAACCTCTTCTTTCAAATCACCATTTAGAAAAGCACTTTTTACATCCATTTGTTTAAGTTTGAAACCTTTATAACAAGCAAAGCTTAGTAAAATCCTAATGGCTTCTAACCTAGCATCTGGAGCAAATGTTTCATCAAAATCTATGCCTTCTATTTGGTTATATCCTTTTGCGACCAACCTAGCTTTGTTTCTAATTACATTTCCTGATTCATCAAGTTTGTTTTTGAACACCCATTTAGTTCCTACAATTGGATAGTCTTTGGCCTAGGAACTAATTTCCAAACTTTATTTCTCTCAAATTGATTAAGTTCATCTTGCATTGCTAGAATCCAACTTTCATCATTAAGAGCCATTTCAACAGAATCAGGTTCAATTTCAGAAATAAAACCACTATGACAAAAAAACGCACACAAATTTTTATCAAATGAAGAGCGAGTGCGTATACCTTCCGTAGGATCTCCTATAACCAATTCAGGAGGATGATTGGATTTGAACTTCAATCTATCAGCATCAACAGTCCTACTTTCATCTTTCTCACTAGATGTCCCTTCTTTAATGCCTTCATGATCTACCCCATCATCAACCGTTTTTTCAGTTGTCCTTTCCAGATCAGATTCATCAAATTTCACATTGATTGGTTCAACAATTGTCTTTGTTCGTTTGTTGTATATCCTGTAAGCCTTGCTCCTGGTTGAATATCCCATGAAAATTCCCTCATCGGCCTTTGATTCAAAATTTTCAAGTTGATCACCTGTGTTAAGAATGAAACAAGGGCATCCAAAAACATGAAAGTAAGAGATGTTAGGTTTCCTTTCATGCCACACTTCATAAGACGTTTTGCCAAGTATTGGTCTAATCATTACTCTATTCATTACGTAGCACGAAGTATTTACCGCCTCTGTCCAAAAGGTTAGAGGTAGTTTATACTCACTCAACATGGATCTAGCCAATTCTTGCAATGTACGATTTTTCCTTTCAACCACCCCATTTTGTTGAGGTGTTCGTGGAGCAGAAAATTCATGTTTTAAACCATTTTCTTCACAAAAGTTTTCAAATTCCGAATTTTCAAATTCGCCTCCATGATCACTTCTTAAAGTTTTAATTGAAACTCCTTTTTCATTTTGAACAAGTTTAGCAAATTTTGAAAAATAATCAAAAGATTCAGACTTTTTGGCTAAGAAATAAACCAATGTAAATCTAGAATAATCGTCAACCAATACATAACAATAACGTTTTCCATTCAAGCTAGCAATTTCATTTGGTCCAAATAAGTCCATATGAATTAATTCGAGGACCCTTGATGTGCTAACAATGTTTTTAGGGCGAAATGATGATCGACTAAGCTTACCCAAGGAACATGCTTTACACACTTTGTTATCTTTAAATTTCTGATGTGGTAACCCTCTGACTAATTCTTTCGTTTCAAGATTTTTTAAGAGACTCATGCTAGCATGTCCAAGTCTCCTATGCCATAAAGATGCCTCTTCGTCAGTGGCTGCCAAACATCTGGAAAGATTTAGATTGTCAAACGAAAGCGAGTAAACATCTACTTTTCTTTTGCCCATAAAAACTATGTTATTAGAAGTTTTATCAATGATCTTGCAAGTATCACTATCAAAAACCACATTCATACCTTTGTCACATAGTTGGCTAATAGAAATGAGATTGTGATGCAAATTATCAACGTATAAAACATTAGTCAAGGAAAAAGTACCTTTACTTACTTCACCTTTCCCAATAATCTTACACTTGCTATTGTCTCCCATGATCACATTTCCACCTCTAAAATTCTCTAGGCTAAGAAACTTAGATTTATCATCTGTCATATGTCTAGAACAACCTGAATCTAGAAACCATTCTTGTTGCTCCTTAGCCCGCCAACAGACCTACATAAAGAGAGAGGAGGATGACCCAGAGAAACTCTTAGGTCCAATGATATTAGTAACTGAAGCATTGTGAACAAACAATCCCTTTGGAACCCAAACTTGTTTTGTCCTTTCATTTTTGTTCCTATAGACATGGAATTTGTTTGTAGAATTCTTAGGAACCCAAACTTGTATAAATTTTGTGTTCTTGTTCCTATGACTACAATTTTCAACACGATGTCCAATTTCACTTCTAACAAAGACACTCTTACCTTTTGCATAATCATCAACCTGTGTTTTCCCAAAACCTAGTCCTTTTCTGTTATTAGCAAAGAGTTGATTTCCCAATAACATGTTAAATGATTTTTCTCCTCTTGAAAAGTTATTCAGAGATTTCTCAAGATTTTGGACTTTGGTTTTTAGTGTTGTGTTTTCAGTTACAAGTGTGGTGCATCTATTTATAAAATCCTTTTTCCTAGTGTTAATGGTTTCCTTAAGACTCGAGTTTTCTTTTTCAAGATTATCGAAGCTATTCTTAAGTCTTGATATTTCTGAATCTAAAATTTTACATTTTTTACAGTCTAGGTTTTGAATATTTTCAAGTTCAGTTTCTAACCTAGTATTCTCATGAATGAGTTCTCTCCTGTCAGACTTCAATTTTTCAATTTTAGTTTCAAGAGTATCAATTGTATTAGTAAGATCATAACACATCAAAACAAGTTCTTTATAAGAATAGTCACGTACCTCACCGGATTCCTCTGAACTTGTTTCTGAATCTGATTTTGCCATAAGGCACAAGTTAGCCTCTTCTGAGCTATTATCCGAAACTTCTTCTCCTTCTTCATCATCCCAAGTTGCTGCAAAGGCCTTCTTCTTCTTTTTCTTTCCTTTGTTGTTTTTGAGAAGTGGGCATTTTTGTTTGAAGTGGCCAGGCTTTTTGCAGTTAAAGCATGTCAATTCATTATCGGAATCGTCAGAATCTTTTGACCTATTACCACTTGTTTTCTTCTTGCGTGGCCTAAATTTTGACCATTTTCTAAGATTATTGACAGCTATCGCAAGCTCTTCAATTGGATCTTCTTCTTCTTCATCGCTCTTCCTTGCTCTTTAAGGCAATTGTCTTCTTTTTTGATTCGGAGTTGTTACGTTCCTCCTTTGCCTTTAGCTCAAGCTCATATGTCATCAAGTTTCCGATCAACTCCTCCATGCTTAGTTTACTCAGATCTTTCGATTCTTGTATTGCCGTGACTTTTGCCTCAAAGTTCATTGGTAAGACTCGCAGTATCTTCCGCACAAGCTCTACTTCAGTGAAGACCTTCCCAAGCACTCTAGCATTGTACACCAAAGTTGAAAAACGTCCAAACATATCCTTTATGCTCTCGCCCTTTTCCATCACAAAGTTTTCGTATTCATTGCTAAATAGAGCTAGACGTGACTCCTTGACTTGAGAAGTTCCTTCGTGTGTCACCTCCAAAGTGTGCCAAATTTCCTGTGCTGTTGTACAATGAGAAATTCTATTAAACTCATTTTTATCAAGAGCACAGATCAAAGCGTTCATTGCTTTGGCATTTGTAGTTTTTAATTTCTTATCGTTAGCATCCCACCTATCCTTAGGTTTAGGAATCTCAGTATCACCAATAACTATAGTGGGAGATTTATAGCCAGTTTCAATAATATCCCAAACATCATAATCGACAGAACTAAGATAAATACTCATCCTAACTTTCCAATAAGCATAATCATTCCCATTAAACATGGGTGGCCTAGCAATAGATTGCTCCTCAGAAAAAGCATTATTTGGTGGATTCATGACTCTAGAGTTAAAGTAAAATACCTTGCTCTGATACCACTTGTAGGATCTAGATTAACCCTAGAGGGGGGGTGAATAGGGTTATAGCAAATTTTTCCGAATTAAACACAGAAGCAAACTGCAGAAATAAATATGCTGAAAAATAAATCACACACAAAATTTACCCAGCTTCGGCAACCCCTGCCTACTGCTGCATTCCCAGATTTCTATTAGAATTAAACAGTTTCCCGCTTACAAACACTCTAACAGACTTGCAAACCCTGCTACCGCCTATAGAGTTTTGCAAACTCGCAAACCCTGCTAACTGGACTAACTCTAACTAGACAATCTGACAACACCTAAACCCTAGGTGATGATTTACCATGTTTTGTTTTGAAAAGAACAGACAAATAAAGCAAATTATAAGAGCAAGCACTAAATTTAAAAACAATTTAAATTATCTTGCCCTTAAATAAATAAAAAAAAACAAAACACCCTAACCCAAAACAAACGCGGTCACTTCCCTCTTGTCTTATTTCACCCGGTCCTTTTTCTTTTGTTTGTGAAAAAAAATGGCGGCCCTCTGTTTATTCGATCTGAATTAGGGCTTCTTTTTCTTTCTCGAATTGGGGCTTCGGCTTCTTTCTGATGATTGGTTAAGCTCTTGCTTGTTCTCTGATGATTGATGCTTGTTGCTAGCTCGTTCTCTGTTGATCGAGTTGTTGATGGTTCGGTATGTAATTTCTTTTGTTGCTTGTTTGATTGCTTGCTTTTTAACTCGATTGTTCTGTGTTCTATGATGATTTCTTGGGGTTTATTTATAGGGTTGAAACCCTAATAACCACTGCCAGATTTGATTTCTACACATCGTTGATAATTTCCCTGAATTTGTTCTGGATTTGGAGTATTCCTTTCTTGATTTAATTTCGAATTATTGCTGTCCATATTTGTTTTCGAATTAATTAATTCGAAACTTTCTTCCTATATTTGTTGTCTCGGCCCCTATTTGAATTAACACTGACCATATATGTAGTCGAGAAAATTGATGCAGAGATTTCTTTCCAAATTAGATTTCTCTGACTTAATTAAAACCCGATGTTTATTTTTTAAATTCAACCCCATTTTTTTCTTTGACTTTGGACATGTTTGCACAACTGTTCAGCTCACTGTGTCTACTGACCATCTTCTCTGTTGTTTACGTAGTTGCATTTGGTCTCGAGTTTCACTGTTGCATTTGCTCATTGGAGTTTGTACTTGCACACTGCACGTAGCTTATTGTCTGTACTTGGTGCATTGAGCATTTTCACTGTGTTGCATTATAGCTCCATCTTGACTTGGGCTTTTTCACTGTATCAGATGCTACACTTGTTCATGTATTCAACTTCACTGTTGCACTTGAGTTTGTTTCCACTGCTTCATCATGTTGTATTCATCCCTGTACATGTGCACAGAGTTTGTTGTTGCACTCGGTGTTTGTAGCTTGCCACTGACTTCTTTGTAGTTGCACTGCACTTTGGCTTCACTGTGTTTGTTGTTGCAGTGATTTGTCTGACCTCGTATGCTTCAAGTTGCCTTGAGTTGAACCTATCTTGTGTTTGACCTTGTTTGTGATTTTTGTGCATTGTGCTCTGTTGTTGTATTTGTATTGAGTCACTGATTTTGGTCGAGACTTTGTTTGTTGCAGTATGTCACTGCATTTGGTCTGAGTCACTTGTATCCATTCTCGAGTTGCACACTTTGATTTACTACTGCTTCACCTTGTTTAGTACCTGTAATTGCTGTTATATCACTTCAAATTGCATTTATTTGCTTGTACTTGTGTTCTGGTCATTGCTTTATTGTGTAGCTGCTATGCAGTTGCTATGCATCACTATATATATGCTCTCTGTTCTGATTTGCATTGGTGCAGTTTCCATATTTTGTGTATCTTGATGTTGTATACACTTTTTCATGCTGCTGTGATGCAGTTTCCTTCACTGTGTATCTTCGGGAGTTTGCACTGCTTCATGTTGAATTCATTGAAGTATTGATTGCTTTTGTTGATAACGCACACGAGTTGGCGAGGTAGTGCACACGTGTATAAATGTACACGTGTGTATTGCAGCCACTCACGATTACCTGTAAGAACACTGATATGCACAGATATTACACAATCAAAGATGATGACAATAACCCATGTATCTGAGACACAAACAAATTTCTATTTTTGGAAATTCAAATTTGTTTGTTTTCAGATTACTGTTGTAGTTGCTAATTATACAGGTACACAGGAGACAGGACAAGAAGTGGAGCTGGATAATGCAGATAGATGCAGATGTGCAGACAGAGTGAAAAAAACTGAGTGTTGAGTGTTGTAGTGAGAAATGTAAAATGTATGAACTGGTGTATGTATATATAGAGAGAGCTGAAAACTTTGTATTGTTTAAGTGTTGTAATAAAATATTATATTGAATAAAAAATACTGGTTGAATTATATAAATTCTGTGCAATAGTATAATTATTCAATATGAATATTTCTTCCTTTCTGTATATAGTCCAAACTGCAAACACATATATATATATTGATATATATTTTGTTATCATCAAACAAAAAATCACATCAAACACATATAACCATGCTTAACGTTCAAAAATAGAAATATATAAATAGTGTAATTTAGGACTATATCGTATTAATTATTAACAGCATAATAATTAACAGACTAGGACTTATGAACATTAATTATAAATTTAACGAGCAGTAAATTTAAAATTAATACAAAGTTAAAAGGAATTAAATGAGGACCGATTAAGGAAATTAATACATCATTTATACGAAAATGAATAGGCATAATAGATTGATTTTGAAACTAGTAAATAAATGCCATTAGATAATTTAATATCGCAATTATGGGAAAATGAGTAGCCATAATAGGTAGATTTTGGAACAGGTAAATAGATTAAAGGAATTAAATGAGGATTAAGCAGAGATTGTCTAATTTTGGCATTAATTACTAATTATTACGGGTAATAGACATTTATTAGATATTACAAGAAAACCAAAGTTTAAGCGTATAATTTAGGAATAATAACATAGCAAATGAGTAAGTATTAATAATATTAATTATATGTAAGAAACAATGTAATGTTCATAGTAGGAAATTATATAGCTTAAACTATTTGTTTAGGACTAATGTGAATTAGTGGGTCTAGCCCAACACTTAGGCTTTGGATGGTAGGTTTGTTTTGGTGGGTTGGGATACAAGGTCAATGGAGTTACATGATAGAAGTATGCCCTTCATCTAAAGGCTACCATCAGTGTGTATACTTGCTACTAATGTGTATACTTGCTACTAATGTGGTACATATCTAACCATAGGACTAGTGGGGAAGGGATATGCATTGATGTTAGGAACGGGAAAACATATCGAGGGTTCGCCTCAAATTTGAAGTATTATATGGCCCAGTAACTGAAAGTGACATTTTCCTTGACTTACTTAGGTTAGTCTAAACGGGATGTCAGCTGTGGAGGGTCGGAGGGCTATGCTTGTTGTTGGTACCGGCACTTAGTAGTAGGTCTAGCATATGGGCTTTGACGCCTAGCGATCCTAAGCAAGCAGTAGCAAAGACTTGGGTTATACCTAACAGATTTCGCTTCCTACTAGTGTAGAAACCATATGGGAGTTGTACAGGCCTCAAAGTAGTGATTGGATGAAAAATTAGTTTAGTGGAGGTGGGCTAGTTAACCCTTAGATGAGTCTTTGAGTTGCGTTAGTAATACAACAATTAAATTATATTACAAAGCTGTATATATGGTTCATCGGCCTTTATAGCTAGAACCGACCAAATAATGGTGACGTTGTGAAGGGCCTACTTCAGGGACTTGAGGTAGCAAATAGCTAATGGGCTTGCCTCCTTCCTAATTAAGAAGTATTAAGTGGTCGGAGTTTGGGTAGTGAAATGTTTAGATAAATATGAATACGTATGTGTGTATATGCAATAATACTTGGAAGAAGGTAAGGTTAGGCATATTGTACGTGCACATAAGAGTTTACAAATTAGTCGTAAATATAGAAATAAGACATAAATTGTAACGACCCAAAATTTTCGCACTCGAAAACTCCAGATAGTTATGAAAAGAAGAAAGAGATAGAAGAAGAAGAAGAACAGAAACACCAAACATCTCACATTCACAGCGGATAAAATATAATAATAAATAATATCAATTTACAAAAGAATACTATATCTTTCAATTACATTTAATATACATCAGAGTTTCACATATATACAGTCACTGAATATACACTATTATCATGTCTCAGATTAACAATAATATAAATACAGTGGAAAAATTCTATACGCTCCTGCCATCCAGCTCGCCTCCTGAGCTCCAGTACATCCATACCTGAAAATTTGTAATACTCGGTCTGACCCGAGCATTACACCAAAGTAACACCCGGGTCAGGCTGGAAACCAGCGTGAGTAAACCCAACTAACTTGAAATACCAAAGCAAACCACTTAAATAAAAACCCAGGTAATTCAAACAAATTTTACAAGTCCTAAATTGTCATAGACATAACTTATTTCAAATTAAGTTTCTAAGTGTCAAAAATTTATATTTAATAATCCAAATCATTTAAATCCAACCATTCCAACCTATCAATTTCTCATATTAACTTATAAGGAATTCGAAGTGGTTTCGGGTATCTCCCAATACCCGATCCCGCCCTCTTCGAGTCTCATGTCATCATAACCAAAGTTATACACAAAAAAGAAAACACTTTCATTTCATATCAGAGGTAACAACTCATTCAAAGCATCCAATATCATTCAATCGTTCGTAAGCAAAGCTTGTTTGCTGCCGATATTAATTGAACTAATTCTGATTGAATTTCTAACCTCAACCATTTAGAATTCTCCACTTGTCATTAATTAATTTCCAAATCAATCAACCAATCAATCCTTCATTTTTCATCTTAATTAATCAACTTGGTTCAATTATATATTTCAGTTACATTCATATAACTATCTTTGTTTAATTACACGATATTAATTATTCTTATCCAAAATCAATAAGTATTCTTTACTTACCCATAAATTAATTTCATTTATTCTTAATTGCTTATATGAATTAATTCTCATAAGCCCTTATTATGGGTTAATCAATCTTTGATTATACTATTAATTATAAAACCCAAGGATTTTCAATTATAATTTTAATTTATCCTAATCAAATTTATTTATCTTAATTAAGCCACAATATTAATCATTTTCGATTAATCCCATACTGTAATTTACTATTCTTTTATTTACTTCATTAAATAAATCAATTACTCCTTTATTAACCATCTTAATTAATCTCTTGATTAATTTCACCAAGTAATTATATTTTATTAATATCACTAAGTAGTTTCTATCAAACCATCCATTAATCAATTACATCCAACAATTATCACCAATTACTTCACCAAGTAAGTATACCATTATAACTACATTAGGTTATTATACCCACCAAATTTCACAATTTATCATCCTTAATTAATTAATAAAATTAATTACCTTAAATTA
Organism: Allium cepa; assembly: GCA_030765085.1. Taxonomy (NCBI): domain Eukaryota; kingdom Viridiplantae; phylum Streptophyta; class Magnoliopsida; order Asparagales; family Amaryllidaceae; genus Allium; species Allium cepa. The sequence goes on from CM060938.1 coordinate 565,673,656, forward strand.
ATCACATTTATAAACCATTCAAAACCACTCACCAATGATCCATCATTTGCTATATTCATCAACCAATCCTTTAATTACTTCTCTAAGTAATTAATCACTACACCAAATACTGAGATTTGCAACTAGCCATCCGTGCATTTGGCAACGGTTATTAACCGTTGCCATTTGGAAACGGTTAATCACCGTCTTGGTTCAGTTAGCAACAGTTTTTTATCGTTGCTAATTGGGAACGGTTATTAACCGTAGCTTCTTTGGAGATAAATGATGGCGGTGAATTTCATCCTTTCGCGCCATAATTTTTGGCGCGCTTCGTTCCAACTAGCAACGGTTTTCAACCGTGGCTAATTAGCAACGGTTTGTAACCGTCGTAAATGTTGTGGCAAATAATGGCGCTAATTTTGTGCCAAATATTCGCTGGGAGCCAAAAAGAATTGGCCCGTCACTTTTCCTTCCCTCTTTTCCTTTGATATTCGTTTCGTCCTCTTTCAACGAAAAGAAAACCTAAATAAATAAATAAAAACCCAATTCCACCAATTCGATTTGCTTCAACCCTCTCATCTTTCCATCTAATCGTGAAATCATCTTCCATCCAACCGCGAACCCATCTTTCCACCTAATCGTGTCCAGCTGCGAACTCATCTTCCTTCCAACCGCACCAGTTCTTCCTTCATTCAACGCCAATCAGTGGCCCTCTTAGATCTGTGTTCGGAGAAGTATTACAACGTGAAATTATCGAATACCTACTCCAGGTTGGGTACTCATTTTTAATTATTTGATTTCTATTTTAAATTTGATTTTGTTTCATACTTGTATTATAAAATCTAATTTGAAATCTTAATTATCTCAGATTTGTGTATCTTTGATATTTGGTTCCTCGAGTTTCATTGGCATAATCGAAGAGAGCGCATAACTGCCAGGTAATCTTTGTTTTGTAATAGTACTTGTTGTCAATTGAAATGGAAACTCTGTGTACATGTATTTGCGGTGCATTGTTATATCACAGTACTTATGTGTAGAATTAGAAGAACCTTTAACTTCATACGTTGCTCGGCTAAGTGTTGAAGAACCTGGTTCAAATTTAACGTGAATATCTTCATGGTGATAAGATAAACTTTTAACTATGTACCAAGGATTTTCTGATTCTTCTCGGCCAAAAATTTGCCACCTTTTGCTTGTTCCATGTCGCTGAAAAGAGATTTAGGACGAATGTTACAGTCACCTTGAAAATTGACTTATCACAACTTAGTTAAAAGATTGTCAAATGCAATGATAACAAATTAATCTGTAATCCACACATGATTAATAGAAATCAGTAAATTATTTGGAAAACAAGCATGTGTGTTTCTACTCAGTGCTTTATATGTATTATCAACGACTGGCTGTCTGTACACGGTGAATCCATTCGTTTCTATGGTTGAATAATAGGAAAAGATTACATGCTTATATTTGTAGTTTAGAATAATAAAGAAAGGGATGCAACACAAGTTAAGGAACAGTTTATTCCCTATAATGCTTGCTTATGGGTTTGTTTAGTGTTACCATATAAGCTGTCATTTGAGTTCCATCATTATCTTCATCTTTTAGGACTGATGTTTCATTAAGTTTTTGGGGATTGATTATAGTCAATATCTACTAGTCTTTAACAGTTTGCCAAAGTAGAGATGCACCTTCTAATCTGAACCATCAGAATACATATTTGATGTTTTAAGTGTACAGTGTTAGAGAACCAAGAAACAATTGGTTATGCAAAGGATGATCTTTTTACATTTATGTATGATTTGTTTTACAAATTGTACAATGTGAGATAATCTAACACGTCCCCGCACGTGTGGTGTATCATCAGCCAAACATTGCAAAATGGAAGAGAAGTAGTGTTGTAGTGTGCATTCTCATATTTACTAAAGCCTAAATGTTGTACTGCACTGCATGCTAGTTAGACATAGCTGCTTATAGTGACTGCTAGAGTTTAAGTTGATGCAATGAATTTTGTTTTACTAAATACGAGACCATATTTAGTAAGTGGATAAAATTGTTGTTAATGGAGCAAGCCAAGTATCAGGAGAGGGGTAATGCATAGACATCACTCTGGTGCTACGAAATGGCGCCGTTGTAATGGCAAATTTTTTGGAAACAGTTTGATGCTAATGTTAAATTTCAAGTAAAGTCAGAAGAATATACATCTGTTTAGTTAATATCAGAGTTGAACTTGGTGGAAAGCCATAAGATATTGTTATCCATGATTTCTTATTAGCTCTTGTTATTTTCTTTCAGTATGTCTTTTAATATAGACAAACAATGGATGAATCAATCTAATCGAAGAAATACAGAATATGTGGAAGGTGTGAGAAATTTTGTTAAATTTGTTGCTGAAAACGGTGGCAATAGGGAAAAGTATTCATGCCCTTGCACGCGGTGCAAAAATGAAGATACATTCAAATTAAATGACATTCATATTCATTTGCTTAGATATGGTATTGTTCAATCATATACCGTGTGGTGTTTTCACGGGGAAAGAATACCGGAGAAGCCAAAACAACAACCGGTTAGTCATGCCACAAATACTGATGAGTCCAAACATATTAGGATAGAGGATTTGATCAATGATGCAGATAGATTCCATCATTTTCAACCTACAAGTCAGTTGCATGATAATGCTAATATTGGTGAGCAGTTTACGGATAAATCATTTTTTGATAGTGCAACTGCAACAGAGCCATTGTATCCTTCTTGTCCAAAAGAGATTACAAAGTTGTATGCCATTGTGAAACTGAATAGCTTGAAGACCCAATACGGCTTTTCAGACAATTGTGTGACTGCACTACTCGAATTCATAAAGGAGTTACTCCCCGAAGGTAACACGCTACCGTCCAAGTACCCCGACGTGAAGAAGATCATTAAGCAAGTTGGGATGAATTACATAACTTATGATCCATGCATTAATGACTGCATCTTGTACTGGAAAGATAATGCGAACAAAGTTTCATGTACAAATTGCAACGCACCAAGATATAAGACATCATTCGACGAAGAGAGAAAAGATACCACAGTACCTCAAAAGACCTTAAGACATTTTCCTTTAATTTCTAGATTGAGAAGACTGTATATTGTACCATGGATAGCAGAAGCGATGACCTGGCATGGTCGTGCCAAGTCCGGTACAACCGTAATGCGTCATCCGTGTGATACTTCTCAATGGAAAACTACAGATTCTTTTGATTCTTCGTTTGCTGCTGAACCACGAAATATCACGCTTGGAATAGCAACAGATGGTTTCTGTCCGAATGCTTCTTTAACTAACCCTTACAGCTGTTAGCCAGTAATTGTAGTACCATATAACCTTCCTCCGTCTTTGTGCATGAAAAGAGAGTTCTCAATGTTAACACTGTTGATTTCTGGGCCAAAACAACCGAGGAAGGATATTGATGTTTATTTAGAACCTTTGATAGACGAGTTAAAGCAGTTATGGGAAGGAGTTGTTACATTTGATTCATTTAAGAAATCTGAGTTCATAATGAGAGCTAGAGTGTTGTGGGCAATCCATGATCATCCCGCTCTTGGGACTTTATCGGGATGTACAACTCACGGCTACTTTGCATGTCCTATTTGTGGAGAAGAAACTACATCTGTTTATCTCCCTAAAAGTAAGAAGATTTGTTACATGGGACATCGTAGATTTCTTCCGTCCGGACACAAGTTTCGATACGATAAGACAAATTTCAACAACGAGCAAGAACTTAAGCGTCCTCCAAAAACACTGACTGGTTATCAAGTTGAAAAAAAGGTAGCGAATATAAAAATGAAAGTTGGTAAAAACATACCGGAAATTGGTCGAAAATGGAAAAAGACAATTGATGAAGAAGTTCCTGCATGGTATAGGAGGTCGATGTTCTTTGTTTTGCCATATTGGAAAACACATTTGACCCGACATAATGTTGATGTTATGCATACGGAGATGAATGTCACGAAACATTTGATCAACACAATTATGAACCCTAAAGACATGTCAAAAGATGGGATCAATGCACGGAAGGATTTGAAAATCATGGGTATGAAACAAAAGTTGTGGGTGATAGAAGATCCTGAAACAAGTAAAGTAACCATACCAAATGCGACTTTCACTTTGAGCAAAGAAGAAAAGATACGGTTTTGCACCGTTTCACTAAAAAATATGAAGTCACATGATTACTACGTCATAATGCAACATTTACTTCCGGTATTGCTTCAGCATTGTTTTCCGCAACATAAGGATCTACGGAATGCTATTCACCGCATTAGTCTTTTTTATAACATTTTGTGCTCAAAGGTGATCAACAGGGAACAACTTCTAAAAGCAAAGGCTAGTTTGGTAGAAGCAATGTGTGTTATTGAAAAACATTTTCCGCCTGCATTTTTTGATATCAGTATTCACCTTATGGTTCATTTAGCCGATGAAGCATTGATTTCTGGTCCTGTTAGATATAGGTGGATGTACCCATTTGAACGGTAAATTCCTAATTTTAGTTATGTACATAATTATTCGATTTAAATAGCTATTGATGTCTACATTTTACAATTATTCATCTTCATAGGTTGATGAAAACGTATAAAGGATATTTGCGCTACAAAAGATATATTGAAGGGTGTATTGCAGAAGGATATATTGTACAAGAAGCTAGTCTTTACTGCATGGAGTATATGCCAAAAGGAGGTGCTGGCACTCATAAACATCCCCGTGAAGCGTTTTTAGACGTGGATGATGAGTTTGCTGATGAAATAGCACTAGATAATGATAAAGATATAACGTTAACTCAAGTGCAATTTCAACAAGCGCGTAAATGGGTCCTTGATAAGTACGACGGATTGGATGAATGGAAGAAGTAAATTCATGAATTTGTTCTGAATTCTTATTGTTGTAAATCAATTCATATATATAGTATTTATTGTGTGTTTTTCGTTGGAGGTATAACTCCTATGTTCAAAGCACCAAATCTCAAACTCGAGGCGGGGGTACATCTGGGGAAGCTATTAAAAATTTCACTTTTTGGTTACGTGAGGAGGTATATGTATTAAATATTTAACGTATTTTCAAGTTGACCATACACCTCCTTGACAATGTTTTTTTACTTATTGTGTTTGTTGTAGTTGTTGAAGACCGTCGATGTTGACTCAACTCTTTGGCGGTTAGTTAACGGGCCGAAGTTTGATGCCCGTAGTTATAAGAAGTACCAAGTGAATGGGTTTTTATTTTCTCCGAAGAGTTATGAAGAGCGAAAGCTAACACGGGATAGTGGTGTATGCATGAGAGCATGGTGTATGCATAAGAGCAATTACACAATTTAGAGCGAGTGGGAAGGATAAAAATTTTAAGGAAGCGGAAACAACTTATTACAAAGTCATTCAACAGATAATTGAGTTGGATTATAATGACTTCAAACAAACATTTTTTTATTGTGATTGGGTAAAGGTCGAAGATAAGATCAATGGTTGTAAAATAGATTCTGTTTCAAGCTTGATCACAGTTAACTTGGGAAAATTGAAGAATAAAGATAGCGTGAATGATGAGCCATTTATTCTTGCATCGGAAGCGAGTCAAGTGTTCTACTCAAAAGATTTAAAAAATAACAGATGGTTTGTGGTTTTGCATACACCAAAACGGTTGACCATAAATGTGGATGACACTGAGTTTCCCACCGTTTATCAATCAGCTTTTGAAGACAATGAAAAATTAGAAGATCTTATCAAATGGTGGGTGAAAGGGATGTTGAAGGCTGCGGAGCAGTCAGAAGAAGACTGTTACAGTTTTTGTGATGTGATGTGAATGTGCAGTTGACAGGGGATTGGTTTTGAAGCAGACAATAAAAGGAATTACAGTTGTTAGAATGCATATAATTGATTTAAAAGTTATAACAGTTAGAATGCATATAATTAACTCGTTTAATCAATGTTGGATTACCAGCAGAAACACTCGCCGCATTCGCAGACATCTCTTTTGCCTGAGTACCTAGTAGAACCAAACCTGTACTTGGCTTATTTATGATAACGAGGCTATGTGCAATATCCTTTTGTTTTCATATATTCTAGGTGAAATCAATCATAGATTAAGCATACATAATGTACACCTACCGATGAGGTAATAACTTAAAGGTATACTGCAATATAGCTTTTGTTGGATATTAATGGTGCAAAATTGGTACATACTATTAACATCAAGCAATATTTATTGAAAAAACCATTATAAAATGTTTGGATTTAACTTGATAGGTGTGTGCACGTACAAACTTTAAAGATTATGGATTTAACAATACCCGAATGAGATAATTAAGAAAAATAGTAGAATCAAATGCATTCGGAGGACGTGGACATTTAAGGTTAGATATGTCCGAGCAACTTGTTCATATTACTTGATTTCTGGCTCAGTACAAACGGTGCAACATTGGACAAAAACCCAAAAATAGTGTAGTACTTGACCAAGCTAATGGTGTATGTTGTTGACAGGCAATAGGCAGTAGGGGGTGTGATGTAGTACTTAAGTGTGGATGAGATGAAAACAGAGAAAATGAGGAAGTGGTGTAGTGTGTAGGAGTGTGGTTGTGAGTGGAAGTGTATAGAAGAGGGGATGGGATGAAGTTGAAAGGCAGTTTTTTTGTTAGTGTTGTTATAGTTGTTTAAATGTTTGCTGCCACTTTTACTTGTGCATTATTATTGCTTACACAGGAATTCCGTTGCTCTATTAACTGAACTTGACCAAGCTAAAATTCACTGTATGATTTGAGTTTAAAACCTGTTTTTACTTTTGCGCAGGAATTGGATAGAATACTGTATGCACCACAGCACGAGCCAAAGAAATATCAGCTTCGGCTAACTTGCTCATAATGTGTTTATTATATGTAGACTTCACTGCTTGCAAAACAATGTAGTGTAATTAATGAAATATTTGTAGTGTAGTGTAATAAACAATGCAGTGTAATAAGTATGATATTCCGGCACGGTAGCATTCTGTTTGCAAAACAATGAGTGTAATTATAAGTTTGATAATTTTATATGTATGGTATATGTGCGATATGTTTATAGTGCTTGTGTACCAATATTTTGATATTCTGGCATATTTTGATATATATTGATATTCTGGTATATATACTGAGATATGCGTGTAACGCAGTAGTGAGTTACATATGTTATTTTGTAGGAGCAGCAGCAAACACTATGTGCAACGGGTGTTAACTGTTGCTTTATGTGTGACTTTGGGCATAAACGAACGATTTTTAACCGTTTTTTACTGGACATAAAGCAACGTTTTTTGGCCATAAAGCAACGCTTGCACCCGTTGCTTTTTGGACATAAAGCAACGGTTTATATCCGTTGATTTTTTGCCCATTAAGCAACGGTTTGTAACCGTTGCCTTTTGTATATTAAGCAACGGTTTATACCCGTTGCCTATTGTCCATAAAGCAACGGTTTATACCCGTTGCCTTTGGCCCAATTTGCAACGGTTTATACCCGTTGCCTTTGGGCCAATTTGCAACGGTTAATACCCGTTGCCTTTGGCCCAGTTTGCAACGGTTTATACCCGTTGCCTTTGTCCCAATTTGCAATGGTTTATACCCGTTGCCTTTTGGACATAAAGCAACGATTTTCTCCCGTCGCTAAATTCAACCACTCCTGTGTTGAAGACGACTTTTACCCATTGCTTTTGGACTTAACAACGGTTTTTACCCGTTGTTAATAGCTTATAATGGTGTAGTGAATGCTAATTAATCACTTTGATTACAAATTTATTTATAAATTATTTCATTTCTAATTACATAATTAATTTCTAAATTATAACTAAAATTTATCCCTTATTACTCGATTAACTAATTCCTAATCACCGATTATCAATCCAAACTTACTTAATTATCAATTCTTATTTACCATTTAATTTAACCCTGAATTAATAACCTTAATCCGAATCATAAACTTAAAGCCCTTAATAATGAAATTAATTACTCCATAACATTAATTAATCAACTTATTTATTTAACACTTTATTTACCTTACAATTTAATGAATTTCAAATCATTCACAAACTCATTTAAAATGTTTACCTTCAACATCATTTTGATTTCCATTTCGAATTAGATTCAAATAGAATACAATCGATTGAAGATCACTCACCTGTATTCTGATTATCATCCACTGTCAGAACATGAACATGGCGACCCAGCCTTCATCACGCAGTCACCGCCTTCAAGACCAAACCGAACGAGACGTCCCCCTGACCCCCAGCCCTCGCCGACCATGGTTGCTTCGCACGAGCGCCTAGACCCGAAAACCTATCGCGACAATGCCCTTCGATCGATACCTTCCCTCGTGCGATCATGCTCGAGCTCGCGCCTCTTCCCCCCCCCCAGATCTAAATTCGAACCCACCTATCGCTCACGACCGTGTCACCTCCTCCTTCGAGGGCTTCGGTCATTATTTGTTGTTTTGTGTTTTTTTTTGAATTTGGATTTGTTTCTAAAGATATGAGAGGGGACGGAGATAAATAGAAATTTGGGAAGCTTCTTGAATACGCTCGTTTGTCAACAAAAATATCATAGACTTGTTGACGTTAAATATTATCATATTATAAAATTTCCAAAACGTCTCGTTAATTGCCAACTAAAAATTTAAACTCCTCTTAAGGAATGCCGCCAGGCGATTAAAAGGTTTTACCCGCATTCCGAACCCAATGGAACATTTTTCGGAGGCTAAGTTGATCGTATGTGCGAGTTACAGAAGTAAACGATCAATTTTAAATTAAATCGATTAAAATAGTTCTAAGCGTTTTACCCAATTTCAATTATTAAATTCAATATTTAAACTATATAACTCAATAATTAAATTATCAAGTAAATATTAATATCTTGAAATTCAAATTAAAATTAATTTTTAAATATTTAAAATCAATTAATTATTCCATTTTAAATTGTTAGAAATTCTGGGTCGTCACATTCCTCCGCCCTTAAAAGAATTTCGTCCCCGAAATAACTAATTAGGAAGAATGGACTAATACCCGTTTACTTTTTCCAAAACTCACAATCAACATCCTACCCTATCTTTTATTAAAGGCCCACTATCACCTTAACTAACCTCCCAAAATCTTTTATAGTTTCAAACACTACCCTTATGTTCAATCATTTAAATTTAAATTTAACCAACTTTTGAATTATCAAAATTTTCTTAAAATTTTTCTAACTCCCTAAATTTCCGAAATTTTTTGCCAGCGTCTCCTTTGCGCGGCTAGCTCGGTACAACTACAAAAGGCCTCTACGAGCTCCCAAATTCGAAAAGAAAACAAAAGCCAAGTGGCTACATCTAAAACCCAATCCAATTTCATACAGAAACTTAAATACATACCTTTTGTCGGGCAATGCACATTTATCTTTTGGAATCAAATCCAATTTTCTTTTCCCCCTTTCAATACCTGCATAACCTACTTAGCAATAATATCCAATCATAGCCCTTTCAAATCTTTACATACTTTTCCTTACAGAAGTTTCCATTTCTATTCAAACTAGTTTTTCCCATTTCATATGATTTTAATTTACTTTAAATTTTGAATATTGAATATTATTTTTCAAGTATATCTGACTCATATTAGTTTCATTTATCCAATTTGAAATTGTTTTGTCATTAACAAAATTTTCTCAAAATTTTCCAAAAATTTTCTAACTCCCAAAATTTTCGGAAAATTTTGACAGATCTCCTTTGTACGGAGGAGCTTTTGCAATTTGACAAGAGATATTAATATATATACATCGACCCACACGGTCAGAAAAAAGCAAAAACAGTTCATATTTCCTATTTTATTGCGCAGGCGTACCTTATTTAGCATTTTAAGCAAGTAGCGTATTAATTTTAGCAAATAGCGCAATCCAAATCCAGCCAAACGGCCTTCAGGTACCTGTACTTACTCAATTTAAATATGTAAGTGCCATATATAGAGAACTCATTAGCATTTCACTTACTTTAATATCAAAACACAAGCATTACAAAAGCATCAAACACCAAACGCTTACCATAAGCGATTTATATGATTCAAAGCCAATCCGATTGCTTCCAACCAAATTATATGCCATTTCATTCAATTTTAATGGTTTACAACTCAATTGCTTATGTTCAATTTATTTTTTTAATCCAAACCAACTCGTATTTACTTAAAATGATTCAAAAATCAATTTATTAAATCTCCATCAATTTATAGAATTTTAATCACTTCTATTTACGTCATACGACGATTCATTCTATACCAATTCAACAATATTCGATTAATAGAGTATTTATTTAGTTTATAACTATTTTAAATTAATTTCAACCCATTCTGCATTTAATTCCATTTCTTTTCTAAATTATTTACGAACCATTCATTGCATTTAATTTTATCTCAACCTTGGATTCATCCAAAACAATTTTATTAGGCTTTGCTCATTCAAACTTATAAAGTAACGACCATTTCCAACTTAATTTAATCCAAGCTTTCATTGATTTAAGAAATTTTACTTCATATTTAATAGTCTCATAACTTAAGTCCATTCCGACAATCCAATTCCAAATAAAACCTTTATTTTATTTCCATTCAATCAAACTTCATCCATTTGTTATTTAACTCAATTAACCAATTTATCCATCCCATTTTAAATTTTAAATTCACCGGCTTAACTCATTTCGATTTTATTTTATTAATACAAAGTCATTCTCAATTTATTTCTATTCACTTGGGTTTTGTTTTGCCACTCAAACCATTTCTATTATAATTCAATTTCATCTCATTTGACAACACTTCCACTATATATAATTTACTTGCAATTTACGTTTAGTATTATTTATAACACACTTGAATTTTATTTGTAATTCAAACCATCACTATTTCGATCAAACTCTATTTATTTTTACAACATCTCCACTTAATTATTTCATTAGCAAATCCAAGTCGAATTCTATTTACAATTTGAATTCATTTTCAAATTCCATTATTAACTTACAATTCATTTTATTTATCCGAGTTAAACTTTATTAATATACTATATCGAATAATTATTTAACCAATTAGCTTTCTTCCAATCTCTAAATCAATATTCGATTTTTTTTAATTACAAAATCACTTCTTTAAAATTCCCGAGTTTCAATTTTATTTTATAATTTCAGTTTGGGTTTCCCTTGATTTTTGAAAATTCCAACTTTTATTTTTAAAATTTTAGAAAAGCTTTTAAATTCAAATAATAATAATGAAATAGCTTTTTATAAAAATACTTTTTATAACCCAATGTTTCAACCAGTCCATCCTTGTTCTCATAGAAATTCAGCCATACGTTGATCAGGCGTAGGACTGAAAATCTATAAGTATTTGGTAAACCCATTCTCAACAGCCAGTGAAACTACTTTTGAAAATAACTATATTGAAAATATTCAAAGCAGTTTTGGAAATAGAGGAAGTATCTTTGGTATGAATGCTCTGGAAATCATCACCCCCATCCATGGTCACAGTTACATCCAGGGTTACATTGCCATCGCAGCAAAAGTCCATGTAAGCTCTCCACGGCCTCTCGATTACGCCATGGATCCCACACATTAGATCACAGTTACATCCAGGGTTACGCTGCCGTCACAGCAAAAGTCCATGTAACTGCAGGCTCTCAGCGGCCACTGATTTTCGCTGTCAAAATGAAACATCTCCACTCCTACATAGGTCGCAGTCTGCCGATATAAAATCAAACGCAGACTGTTGGCTCTCAGCGGCATACAGAGACTTCTGCTATGTTATACCATAGGTCGTAGTTACATCCTGGATTACGTTCCCATCGCAGCAAAAGTCAATGTAACTATTGGCTCTCAGCGGCACACACACTTTCGCTATGGTATACTCTACTCATAATCCTTAGGAACTAGTTTTGTCCGGACTCCTCACAGGATCAACTTTAGAACCCCCCTTGGGCTCAAGGCAGCACCACCCGGTGGCACTCCTGAGAAGCTCATTTCAAGGGAGCGCCCTTTTTCCCAGAGCCATCATCAAAACACTTTATACTATACATATTTAGTATCTTTCAAATCATACACCTAGTATGATATCATACAAAGCTCTTTACACAAAATCGATTATCCCAAAATCGATAATTCTCAAACTAGGCTTTTCAAATTTTAATATTGATTTTACCTAAAAATCAAAAGCCTTTCCAAATCCAAAGGTTCCCAAAACCTTTTTCAAAATCCTCATAAGATATTTTATATATATTCAAAAATATATATAATTTTTAAAACTTTGGATCATTTCAAACTTGTATAAAATCCCTTTATACTTCAAACATTTCAAAACATTTTTCTTCCAGCAATAAATTCAACAAGGGAAGATTTATCTTATATAACAAAGATATACAACTTCGTTTATTCAAAACCAAATATCCCAATTTGATTACTCTTTCAAATATCAATTTTATTCAAATCCGTACAATGTACACATATTGTCCATACTTATATCAATCTGATCGCTCACTCGATCACACAATTTCACTTCCGAACTAGTATTGTCCGCCCGACTTCCTAGTACGGACTCAGATCTGGCTTCTTGATTAGAAACCGTCATTCTCCTTACATAGCTATAACTATGATAGAGAATATCCAGAACCAATCAACATTCCATATCCAGGTTCGCCGTCGAAAATCGAGTGAAAAATCCAAACTCGGATCGATCAACTATCTCGAAATTCTGTACTCGAATCTGGATCAAATCACTATGCAAATAGAATAATATACGTACATCCCACATATTTATTTTAATTGATTATCAGCCACATTAATTTCCTTTCTATTCTCATTTTTTTAAATTCCCCTTCACTTATCTACAATTGCCTTACTCCCCATTTGGATTATCACTTCAATTCTTATCTCAGTTGGGTATTTAAATCAATAACAGTTTGAACCCTGACCAGTTTATATTTAGAAAATAGATTGAAAATTGAAAAATATGTAAGTAGTTGAAAAATAATTATTAGTTTACAAAATAGCTATAAAATAGTTAACTAATTATAGAATAGTTGAAAATAGTTAAATAGTTTCAAAATTTTCAAATAATTGCAAAATAGTTGTAAAATAGAAATTAGTTTGTGAAATAGTTTAAAAATAGTAATTAGTTTAGAAAACAGTTGAAAAATAGTTAAATAACTTCCAAAAATAATTGTAAACCAAGTAGAAAATAATTTGGCTTTAAGAAAGGAAAGTTGTATATATTAAGTAGCCTAGAAAATAAGTTTATATTAAAACTATTTATATTGAAAATAGTCAAAAGTCATCTGTTCACTTCCCCAACAATTCAACTTAAATTTCCATTTAAATTGACCCAATTCCAATTCAAATAACTCCAAATTCCATTGAACTTGATTTATTCCCAATTCAAGTTGAATCAATCTTGATTCCTTTCCCAATTTAAATCAAATTCCATTTGATTTTAATCCTGTTCAACTTATATTATAATTTCAAATTATTCCAATCAATCTGAATTATTATCAATTGAACTCATTTCAATTTCAAATCATTTCAGTAAAATCCAAATCAATTTCCCATTTAAATTCTTAATCTTATACGTCTTCAATCACCGATCCAATTAATTCAAACCGAATTCAATTTTGAACTAATTCAATTTCAATCTTGAATTTAAACCATCTCGAATTATATAAATTCGAGTTAAATTCCTAAAGGTTGGTTTACCTTTTTAAACCAAATTAACTTTTATTCAAAGTTTTTTTCCAATTTAATTTTCTGAGTTCAGTTCTCAAAATTCCATTTTAAATTATCTTTACTTATGTATTTCAAGGTTCAAATAAGAGCTCAATACAATTTTATTTGTTTTCAAAATTTACTTTATTATTCAATTTTATCTTCCAGTTTGAAGCCAGTTCTTAAACAAGTTTATTTTATAATTCAATTATTTGAATTTATTTTATTTATACAATACCATCCTCAATTTAAAGATTTTTATTAACAATAGGATGATATCATCCAATTTATTTTAAAACATCCATCCATTTTCAATTTTTAAATCTCAAACTCGTTTTGAGATCACACAAATTCCCAATTCAAATCAACCATTTAACTTTCCAAGTTAAATTCCAATTTCATCTTGAAATTTCCAATTCAGGTTGCTTTTTCTACACTTATTTAACTTTCCCAAAGTTAAATTCCAATTTACTTAATCCAATCAACCTTACTCAAATTGAATTCCCGCTTCAAACTTCAAAATTCTTTCCCTCTTATAAGTTAAAAACTTATATCACTTTGGGTTTTTACATCACACTTCAGGGAAAAATCAAAGCTCAACCTCTTAAAATTTATTTCAAATTATCTTTGCTATCATGTATATCCATAATATATACATATTTATTTCTTGGCCCTCCCAGCCATGTTTTAAAATTTTAAACCACCCTTGGTTTTAAATCCAAATCAAATTTCAAATAACCCATTGTTTACAACAAGTCCCAGTTATCCAAATAATACTTATTTATTATTTTCATTACTTTGAAACAAAATTTTCAAATTCTGGGACCAGATTTAGGATTTCATTTTCAATCAATTAAATTTTAATTTAGTTGTATTTCCATTTCTATTTAATTTAATTCCAATTCAAGACTTCAGTTTGGTTGTATTATATTACTTCTAAATTTTAATTCCAATAATTTAACAGCCAATCACCTTAATGATTTATTAGAAGAAAATATTGCTTTATATATCAAAATATATTTTTATATAAAATAACAAGTACGCGCTCATACATATACACTCAACTCATTCTAGAGCACTTTGGACTCTATCAAATGAGTAATCCCCACCAGAGCCAAGGTTCTCGCTTAACCTTTCTGCTCTGATACCAAATGTAACGACCCGAAATTTTCGCACCCGAAAACTCCAGATAGTTATGAAAAGAAGAAAGAGATAGAAGAAGAAGAAGAATAGAAACACCAAACATCTCACATTCGCAGCGGATAAAATATAATAATAAATAATATCAGTTTACAAAAGAATACTATATCTCTCAATTATATTTAATATACATCAGAGTTTCACATATATACAGTCACTGAATATGCACTATTATCATGTCTCGGATTAACAATAATATAAATACAATGAAAAAATTCTATACGCTCCTGCCATCCAGCTCGCCTCCTGTACTCCAGTACATCCCTACCTGAAAATTTGTAATACTTGGTCTGACCCGAGCATTACACCAAAGTAACACCCGGGTAAGGCTGGAAACCAGCGTGAGTAAACCCAACTAACTTGAAATACCAAAGCAAACCACTTATATAAAAACCTGGGTAATTCAAACAAATTTTACAAGTCCTAAATTGTCATAGACATAACTTATTTCAAATTAAGTTTCTAAGTGTCAAAAATTTAGATTTAATAATCCAAATCATTTAAATCCAATCATTCCAACCTATCAATTTCTCATATTAATTTATAAGGAATTCGAAGTGGTTTCGGGTATCTCCCAATACCCGATCCCGCCCTCTTCGAGTCTCATGTCATCATAACCAAAGTTATACACACAAAAAAAACACTTTCATTTCATATCAGAGGTAACGACTCATTCAAAGCATCCAATATCATTCAATCGTTCGTAAGCAAAGCTTGTTTGCTGCCGATATTAATTAAATTAATTCTGATTGAATTTCTAACCTCAACCATTTATAATTCTCCACTTATCACTAATTAATTTCCAAATCAATTAACCAATCAATCCTTCATTTTTCATCTTAATTAATCAACTTGGTTCAATTATATATTTCAGTTACATTCGTATAACTATCTTTGTTTAATTACACGATATTAATTATTCTTATCCAAAATCAATAAGTATTCTTTAATTACCCCATAAATTAATTTCATTTATTCTTAATTGCTTATATGAATTAATTCTCATAAGCCCTTATTATGGGTTCATCAATCTTTGATTATACTATTAATTATAAAACCCAAGGATTTTCAATTATAATTTTAATTTATCCTAATCAAATTTATTTATCTTAATTAAGCCACAATATTAATCATTTTCGATTAATCCCAAACTGTAATTAACTTCTTTTATTTACTTCATTAAATAAATCAATTACTCCTTTATTAACCATATTAATTAATCTCTTGATTAATTTCACCAAGTAATTATATTTTATTAATATCATTAAGTAGTTTCTATCAAACCATCCATTAATCAATTACATCCAACAATTATCACCAATTACTTCACCAAGTAAATATACCATTATAAATACATCAGGTTATTGTACCCACCAAATTTCACAATTTATCATCCTTAATTAATTAATAAAATTAATTACCTTAAATTAATCACATTTATAAACCATTCAAAACCCCCCACCAATGATCCATCATTTGCTATATTCATCAACCAATCCTTTAACTACTTCTTTAAGTAATTAATGTTAATTAATCACTTTGATTACAAATTTATTTATAAATTATTTGATTTCTAATTACATAATTAATTACCCATTGCTAAATTCAACCACTCCTGTGTTGAAGACGACTTTTACCCATTGCTTTTGGACTTAACAACGGTTTTTACCCGTTGTTAATAGCTTATAATGGTGTAGTGAATGCTAATTAATCACTTTGATTACAAATTTATTTATAAATTATTTCATTTCTAATTACATAATTAATTTCTAAATTATAACTAAAATTTATCCCTTATTACTCGATTAACTAATTCCTAATCACCGATTATCAATCCAAACTTACTTAATTATCAATTCTTATTTACCATTTAATTTAACCCTGAATTAATAACCTTAATCCAAATCATAAACTTAAAGCCCTTAATAATGAAATTAATTACTCCATAACATTAATTAATCAACTTATTTATTTAACACTTTATTTACCTTACAATTTAATGAATTTCAAATCATTCACAAACTCATTTAAAATGTTTAGCTTCAACATCATTTCGATTTCCATTTCGAATTAGATTCAAATAGAATATAATCGATTGAAGATCACTCACCTGTATTCTGATTATCATCCACTGTCATAACACAAACACGGCGACCCAGCCTTCATCACGCAGTCACCGCCTTCAAGACCAAGCCGAACGAGACATCCCCCTGACCCCCAGCCCTCGCCGACCATGGTTGCTTCGCACGAGCGCCTAGACCCGAAACCCTATCGCGACAATGCCCTTCGATCGATGCGACCTTCCCTCGTGCGATCGTGCTCGAGCTCGCGCCTCTTTCCCCCCAGATCTAAATTCGAACCCACCTATCGCTCGCGACTGTGTCCCCTCCTCCTTCGAGGGCTTCGGCCATTATCTGTTGTTTTGTTTTTTTTATTTTTTATTTTTTTATTTTTACTTTTGAGTTTGGATTTGTGTCTGAAGATATGAGAGGGGACGGAGATAAATAGAAATTTGGGAAGCTTCTTGAATACGCTCGTTTGTCAACAAAACTATCTTAGACTTGTTAACGTTAAATATTATCATATTATAAAATTCCCAAAACGTCTCGTTAATTGCCAGTTAAAAATTTAAACTCCTCTTAAGGAATGCCGCCAGGCGATTATAAGGTTTTACCCGCATTAAGAACCTAATGGAACATGTTTCGGAGGCTAATTTGATCGTATGAGCGAGTTACAGAAGTAAACGATCAATTTTAAATTAAATCGATTAAAATAGTTCTACGCGTTTTACCCAATTTAAATTATTAAATTCAATAGTTAAACTATATAACTCAATAATTAAATTATCAAGTAAATATTAATATCTTGAAATTCAAATTAAAATTAATTTCTAAATATTTAAAATCAATTAATTATTCCATTTTAAATTGTTAGAAATTCCGGGTCGTCACATAAATTAATGGGATGGGTAAAGTATGTAATTTTCCAATCACTAGAACGTTTTTCTAACCCCTTCTTTATTACAACCCACAAGTTAGATTTAGAAGGACTGGATGTTGGAGCAAGACGAGAACGCTAGATGATTATATTCATGCATGGCGCTAACAAGGCAATTAAATATCCATGGAATGATATTCCAAGGTAGTAGCATTAGTCAATATGTATGTTATATTATATTTTACAATCCGTTGTGAGTTTATATTGATCACACTCTAATATACTTGTGTATAATACAGGTTACCAAAACCAACGATCTGTACCCTAATGACTTGGTTTTTGATTTGGTCGAAATTCGAGCCCATTATGGTATACGTTGTTACACGACTAATCAACTATCAGTCCTAAAACGATCACATATGGAAATCTCAACTTACTCTATCCCTCGGTTAAAAGTGAAGTAGGTAGGTTAGTGCACTATTGCTTCTAAACCCTACTTGAATATCATTCTTAACTCTCACAGATAGAGCAAGTCTACTTCATCTGCATTTAGTGATAAATATAGGATTAATTACTTTCCATAAACGAGTAAACAAGCAAAGCATGATTATGTTACTTTAGCGACTTCTAATCCTTTTTTAAAAAAATTGTTTATAAATTAAAAGTTTATTTTTAAAATGATATATACATACATACATACATACATACATACATATGGAGTTGATATACCCTTTGGTTCAGCTAAACCCCATGGTTATGCCCCTACTCTATTTTTTGTCATTTTCGATGGTGAAGTAACTTTTAGGATCTCTCACATGAGTCCTTATCACTCAAGCAGATCACAAACCTCTTCATGGATTCTTGCATAAGTCGTCCGACAAATGTTAATGCTGAACTCTCCCTTAGACTTAGCCTTAGGATAGACAGTACAGCTATATATTATTTGTCTGAAATGTTAACGCTAACTCCCTTAGACTTAAGTTCGAGATAGATAGTTTAACTCTATAACATTCCACTTCCACAACCGCTTCTAAAATGTAGACTCATATACTAGTTTTGAAGTGGTTTTAGGCAAGTAATACATAAGTATACTTATACGATCCCGAACCAATAAAACTAAATGGGAGAATTTTTGGTTAACTCGGTTTTGGTTCTTTCAGAAGTAAGCGAACGATATAAAGGAGTCTTCCTTGGAGGATCTTGTATATATACGTTACTAAAGAAAGAGACGTTTCATAGTGATGAGTCCACCTTGGAGGATCTCAAATTGTATGAAGTCATGATGCTTTCATATATTTCTTAAGTTAGTTTGGTTGAGTTCCATAGTCGACAACTCGACTATCTAGTTCTAAAATGATCGCATATGGAAATCAAGTCTGGTATACTTAACACTTTTTCGATCTTCTCAACTTATCTGTCCCACGGTCAAGAGTGAAGCCGGTAAATTAGAGCATTGTTACTTTTGAACCCTACGCAAACATCATTCTTAACTCACATAGATAGAGCAAGTCTACTTTATCGGTTTTTAGTGCTAAGTATACGATTAACTACTTTCTATAAATAGGTAAATAAACAAAGCATGATTAAGTACTTAAGCGACTTCTAAGCCCCTTTTTAAAAAATTTATTTCTAATTAAAAAACCTTTTTAAAATGATATATATATACATACTAATTTATTCACGAGCTAATATATTTAATAAAATTCTAAAAACAATTTAAAAGAGCATAATGTTACATAAACCTTTTAATACATTAATAAAGTATTTAACTAATTTTCTAAAACTATATATACGTAAAATTAATTTTAAAATACCTATAAATATGTTTTAAATATTTATTTAAAATATTACTTAGAAATAACTACTTTATAATTATTTAAAAGCTTCAAAAAGCATGTTATAAAGCTTGTTTTTATTTATTAAACTCTCATACTTCAATAATTCGTAATTAGTTACTAAAACCATATTTAAATTTCGAAACACTTTAAACACTTTAATATATGTTATTAAGCATCCCGTTAACTGGGTTTTTAACCAAGCAGAATTCAACCGGAAGTAGAAGATCAAAATGAAGATGAAATGACTCGAGAACTTGAAAACACTCTTAGAAGCAATGGAAAAGCATGTCCAAAAGAAACCATCAATATTGGGACTAAGTAAACCACTTGGCACCGAGAGGTTTCTCTCAATACTGGAAGGTTTATCCAACTATTTTGGTCCCACAAACTCCATATACTTCATACTCATTCCCAGAGTTTGGATGAGCAATTCTCATGATTGATGAGAAGAAAGCAAAGAAAGTAGGATAATACAAGTGTTATTAGGAGAATCGTCGAAATCAACTCAAACTCTATAAAAAAAGCTTGAAACACATCAATAGGAGATAGAAGAATGAAACAAGCGAAGGAGTTGGATTTGCACAAAGTAAAATCACTCGGTATCGAGAGGAAATCTCGGTACCTTAGAGGTTTAAATGGCTAGTGTGCCCATGTGATTATTTGTACGACACTGGGCTTGCTTCTGGACTTCAACGCAAGCGGGCTCCTAAACTAGTATGCCTATTTCTCTATAAACCATACTATAACTAAAGGAAGGGATCTTCACTCTGGTCTTGGACTCTTCTTCTTCTTTATCTCCTATCTTACCCTTACAATAGCCACCTAGGCGGATGCTACAGGCAGTTCTTGGCTTAAAAACCCGTCAATCCCTTGAACTATTGACTATAATTCTCTCTTAAATCCATAATCAATAAAAATAAAAAGTGGACATAGGCCAGGGATTGCCGAACCAATATAGAAATCTTGTATCTCTATATCTATGCTCTTTTGCATATTTATATTATTTCTACCTGATCTAATCCTACAACATTTTATATTTGGGTGTTATGCCATTTTTGGCATCAACGTTTGGTATTTGTATTTAGAAACTAAACTCAAGGTTATATCTAGTTTTATATTATGGATTTGGAGAGATCCAATCGTTAGATCTAGAAGTTTTGCATGAAAAATTGTGAAGTTAATGTCACCTAGAAAATCTGGTGGATCCACAAGAGCAGTGACTGATGGTGATGAAGGGAATCCTCACCATGTTGTATCTAGTAACCAACAGGCAATACCGGGATCATCTACTAAACAAGAAGTGGTTATTAGAGGAGAATTTGATAAGATGTTGCATAATTGAAGCAGAAAATAGTGGATAATGAAAAAGCTCTGATGTATGAGATGGATGCTTTGCTAATCTTGCAACTGCCGAGAACTAGAAGAGCTAGAAGGGAAACTTCACATATGATAGAAGAAGAGAATTCCGCTATTATTGGCCAAAATAGAAGAGATGGAAAGAAAAAACAGATGGAAGGAATTGCTGGAGCTGTTGAAGGACTTGTAGGAGGAAACAAAACGCTTCCCCCTTAAGAAGACCAAGCGACACTCTGAGGATTTCTCTTGGTACCAAGAGGAATATAGAGGAGTTGATGCATAAGAACTTAATGCATGGGTGGTCTCTGGTGAGGCAGTGGGTCTGTAGCTTGATGATGATGTCTTTGAGTTGGATGTAAATGCTAATGGAGATAGATTTCAAACAACTGTAGCACAACCAAACGCATGCCCAAGGAAAACCAAAGGAGTGTTTCTCCTGGAGATAAGAGGACCTAGGCGTCAGGCAATAAACCAAGATCGTTTGCAGAGTCAAAAACTCAATGCAACCCTTGATAGCTAACCATCGGATTATCATGCTAATGAGGAATATATAGCTGATATGGTTAAATGGTTGGTGGAGGAAAGAAAAGGTAGAAAGAACAAGGATTAAGGCTCCACACCAAGTAGGACTCCGTTCATCAAGAATATTCTAAGAGAAGTATACTCTAGAAAGTTTACAATGCCAATGTTTCCATCGTACATTGGAACTATTGACCCTGGACAACACTTACTCAAATACGAATGACATATAGATGAAGCTAGAGCTACAGATTTTGTTCGTCGTAGATATTTCCATATTTTCTTAGATGGAGTCGCTTCTATGTGGTCCACTAGTCTCGTGCCAAGGTCTATGTCTATTTTTGATGAATTAGCGAAGAAATTATTAGAACAGTTTAGGCTTCATTTTTCCCAAACAAAGGACGTGATGTCCCTATCTGGCTTGTCTTAAGGACCCAAGGAACCACCAAAGGGTTACTTGAACCGATTCAACATCGCTGTTATGGAAGTTAGAAATCCGAAGGAAGGTCTTGTATTCATTGCACTAGTCCGGGGCATTCACCCAAACATAGATTTTGTAGGTGGCTGAAAATGAAACAACTAGCTAATATGGAGGAATTCCATCGATAGGCAAACCAGTTTATATGGTTGGAGGAAGTGAGTCTGGTTGAAGGAAAGGCTGGCGACGAGAAATCAAAAGAGTTTATCCAGAGCAACGTCGTAGTTAAAGAGTCTGGAGATAGCACCTGTAATGTGGTGACAAACGGTGGAAAATCTGATAACCAGAAGAAACAGAATCAAGGCCTTGGCAGTAGACATAATGACAGTAGGATACATCCAAGGAATATGAGATTGGAAGATTATATGCCTTCGAATGATATGCTGGAGAATATTTATTTTGCTACTCAGGAAATTGAGCAATATAATAAATCAGCTAAGAGGGAAGCGACAAAGCAACAGAAGAAATCTAGGAAGTACTACCGCTTCCACGAAACTCATGGGCATTGCACTGTCAAATGTCATCACTCGAAGGACTTGATAGAGGAGCTGACATGGAAGAACATGCTTCAGCAATACATGAAGCAACAACAGAACCTTAGCCAAACTATTCGACCACAAGGCTTGCCTGCCGATGGGAAACCACTGGACCAACAAAGAGAGGCCTAAGCAGACGGATGGAAGACTGATTATTAACACAATAACGGGAGGACCTTACCCAGTAGAGAGAAGCTAGGGAGAAATGGAAAGATACGAGAGCTTGTTGAAGCATGCACCACAGGAGAGTTGCTATGCTGTTGAAGATGGAGCTCCGGCTAAGAACAGAAAATGGTAACAAATGATATTTTATTTAGAAATCAAGATCCAGAAGGAGTTGAGGCACCGACTCTTGATCCTATATTGATAACAATCAGAATTAAACCGATGGTTGTGCATCGAGTATTGGTGGATAATGGAAGTTTGCTCAACATTTTATTCAGAAGTTTGTTTGACTAGATGAAGATCAGTATGAAAGATGTGATCGCTTGCAAGACAATGATTCACAGATTTACGGGCAATGCGAAGAAGCCAATTAGGATGATTGATTTTCCCATAAAACTTGGAAAAGGAGAACATAGGGTGGTTCACATCCAAAAATTTGCTATTGTCGATGAGTTCTCGACATATAATGCTTTCTTGGGCCGACCGTCCCAAGCTGACTTCAAGATTGCTTTGGCTCCATGGTGGTTGACATGTAGTTCCATATGGAGAATGATATTGGAATGGTGCAAAGAGACTAAAGCACGGGAAGAAAATGCTATGTTGCAAAACTATGAGAGCTAAGCACAGAGAGAAGGGAAAGAATGCGAGGAGAACTTTCCTCATTCACGAACCAAAAGCATAGCAATGACAGAACAACCCCTGGCTCAGAAACCATAACAGATTAGACAAGTCTATGAATCCCAAGAATAAGTCAGGGGAAATACGGGTAGTACCGACAGTGCTTACATTGAGTGTCCCTGTTGATATGGATGACCCAACTTGAGATTGAAGGTTGGTTTTCAGCTTCAAATTAGATTACGGAAGGAACCGATGAATTTCCTTCGAGGGAATCTAGACGTATTTGCTTGGATGCATTCTGATATTTGTGGGATATCGCCAGAGATAGTGTGTCATGCACTAAATATTGATCCTAAGTTTAAACATGTGAAACAGAAACCAAGGTTTGGGTCCAGAGCGATCCGCTGCATTGAGGGAAGAAATGGATAATCTATTGGCTAATGGCTTTATCCGCAACGCTTTATACCCTCAATGGATATCTAACTTCGTATTGGTAAAGAAATCAAATGGAAAGCGGTGAACGTGCATCGAAAACTCAAATATAAACAAAGCTTGCCCGAAGGATAGCTTTATTTGCCCAGGATCGACCAGCTTGTTGAAGGAACTGCGGACATGAATTGCTTTCATTTATGGATGTTTACTCCAGATATAATCAGATCATGTTGCATTAGCTGGATTAGTAGAATACTAGCTTTATCATGGATTTGGGATTGTACTGCTACTGGGTAATGCCTTTTGAATTGAAGAATGTTGGTGCTACGTACCAATAATTGGTAAATACAATGTTCAAGAATCAAATTGGACGAACGGTGGAGGTATACATGGACGATATGCTTGTGAATTCATAGATGTCTCAAAATCATTTGGATGATCTTTCGGAGATGTTTGAGATTCTACAAGAATATAGAATGAAATTAAATCCGTTAAAATGTTCTTTCAGAGTAGCTTCTAGGAAGTTTCTAGGATTCATTATGAATGCATGGGGCATCAAGACCAATACAGAGAAGATTAATACTTAAGAAATGTAATTGCCGCAACAATAAAAAAACTTCAGAGCTTGAATGGAAAGATCACTGTTTTGAGTCGATTCATCTCAAGGGTGACAGATAAATGCATACCTTTCTTCGACGCTATCAAAAATGGTAAAAAGAATTTCGAACGGAATTAGGATTGCCAAAATGCTTTTGAAGATTTATTGAGGCGCATGGAGATGCCATTGGTTTTATCCAAACCATTGAATGGGGAGGATTTATCTGTTTACTTAGCAGTGTCTGCACCGAGTGCAACATACTAATGTGAGGAGGCAAGGATTCAAAGACCAGTGTACTGCATTAGAAAACTATTTACAAAAGCAGAAAAGAATAAACCAAAGCTGGAGAAACTTGTGTATTGCTTGCTGATTAAATCAAGAAAGTTGCGATCATATTTTCAGGCTCATTTAATCAAAGTATCGACAAATTAGCTTCAAAAGCAGGTTCTGTGCTGATTTGAGACTTTGGGAAGGTTGTTGAAATGGAATATCAAGTTGAGTCGGTACAATGTTACCTACCATCCAAGGAGAGCGATAAATGTGCAAGCATTGACAAACTTCATTGTCGAGTTTACCATGCGTGATGGTGAACAGGAAGAGGATGCTGTAGTCGTAGATCCTGACTAGAAATTTTTTGTAGATGGTGCTTCGAATGAATTTGCTCGGGGGCAGGAGTTGTATTTGAAACATTGAAAGGACGATCAATTTGTTACGTGCTAAATTTGGATAGAGGATAGCAAAGAAGCTGGGGATAAAGGCGATGCATATATTCAGTGACTCCCGGCTGGTGGTTTACCAAATCAGGTAGGAATATCAGGCTAAGGGTGTGAGACTTACCCTTTACCTGTCAAAAGCACTAGAACTTCTTAAAGACAGAGCATTATACGATAACGCACATCCCTAGAGAGGAAAACATTAAGGTCGAATCATTAGATAAGCTAGTTAGCTCTGGGGAAGCATAGTTAACAGGATTAATTCCAGTAGAGGTTTTAATAGCTCCAAGCATTAATCACATGGACGTTAACTGGATTCTGGAGACTGCAGAAGAGGAGGAGTCATGGATGACCTTGATCAAAGGCTACCTGATCAATGGAACTATCCCAAGAGATAGGAATGAATGGAAAAAACTCCTCCAAAAAGCACCATGGTTCATGATGCAAGATGGAGTATTATATGGGAGAGGGTTCTCAATTCCCCTACCTCGATGTGTAGCCAGGGAGGAAGCCAGGAAGATCCTCATAGAAATCCATGAAGGCAGCTACGATGATCACACCGGGGAACAGACTTTGGAAAAGAAGATACTTCGCTATGGATATTTTTGGTTGATTATAAACCGGGATGTAGTTGATCACACCAAGTGGTGTGATCGATGTTAGAGATTTACAAAGATTCTGAGAGCCCCATCTTCAAAACTTAGGCAGATGGTCAGCCCGTGGCCATTTGCAATTTGGGGAGTCGACATTATTGGTGTGCTACCAATAGCAAAAGGAGGAGGAAAATATGCTATCATTGTAGTGGCTTACTTTATGAAATAGGATAAAGCGGAACCGCTTGCCACAATTAAAATGAAAAGGCTAATCAATTTTGTAACAAAGAATATCATTTGCAGGTTTGGAGTGCCCTAGAAAATCATCACAGATAATAGAACTCAGTTTAAGAGTAATGAGTTCAAAGATTTCTACAAGCACTATCGAACCGAGAAGAGCTTCTCCATGGTGGAAAATATGCAAGGAAACGGGCAAGTGGAAGCTGTAAATAAAACCATCAAATCCACCTTGAAAAGGCAGCTGACTAGAGCCAAAGGCAACTGGGTTGATGGCTTCCACTAGCATTATGGGCTTATAGGACAACACGTAAGTCTATGACTGGGAATTTGCTCTTCACTTTGGCATATGGATCAGAAGCAATGATCCCAACAGAGCTGGAAGTCCCTTCTCATCATAAAGGACCCGAAAGTGAATGAAGATCTCCTGCTTATCTCTCTATCTAATTATGAGAAGAGGAAAGAAGTAAAATTAAGGGTCGCTGCACACCATTAAAGAGTAGCAGGAACTTCAATGCCAAAGCTCACAACCAAGGTAGGAGATCTCATTTTAAAAAAGGTTGTCCTGGGTACGGGAATCTTTGGCCCAAACTGGGAAGGACCCTATATGATCAATCGAAAGCTTGGAGATGGTACATTCAAGCTAGTAACCGTTGATGGAATCCCGATCCCACAAGCTTGAAACAACGAGTTTCTACGGCACTACTACAGCTAGTTTCTTCTCATTTGCTTTCACAGATAAGTCATTAGCAAGACTTGCCACCTCTTCGACTCATGAATAAAGTCAGCTTCTTAAACCAATGGAACTGCATTCTTATAAGGAATATTTCTGTGCCGCATGGCTAGCGACATAGCTGAGAAGAAGCTTATTTGTCCTCGGATAGTGGATGGGTAGTGTGGACTCAAACTACTAAGTAGATGGGAAAATCTACCCCTAAACTTATAAGAACCAGTGTTGCCCAAAGAAAGGCAATGCTTGGAAGGTTCAAGCCGCTGGGTCAATAAGAAAATCAACCCTTTACCTTCTAAGAAACTATGTTTCCCGATGATTGGCAATGCCAGGAAGGTTCAAACCGCTGGGTCAATGGAAAAATAGACCCTCTACCTTTTGAGAACCGGCATTGCCCGAAGATAGGCAATGCCAGGAAGGTTCAAATCACTCGGTCGCTAGAAAAATCGACCCTCAACCTTCTGAGAATCGACATTGCTCGAAGATAAGAGATGGCGAGAAGGTTCAAACCATTGGGTCGATGGAGAAAATTGGCCCTCAATCTTTTAAGAACCAGCGTTGTCCAGAGATAGGCGACATAAGGGAGGGTTGAACTTTAATCACCAAGAATTTGGCATTGTCCAGAGATAGGCAATGTCAAGGAGAGGAACCACAAATCTTTAAGAATTCATCATTGCTCGAAGTTAGGCAACAACGAAAAGGCTTAACAATTTAACTTACCTTCAGGAACTTGTTGTCGCCCAGAGATAGGTGAAAATGATAATGTTTGTCGACTTGATCCAGGAGTCGATCAAATCACTTGGCTCTGGCCTTCAAGAATTGCCTAAAAATAAGCAACATAAAAGAAAGGATTCTCGAAGTTGGACTGCTAATGTGTTGATTGAAAGCAGTGCACCGCCAGATTTTCGACTTTGAACTTAGAAAAATTCAGATGCAGCTCGTAGATAAGCAGCATCAAAAAATATTACTTGGAATCAAGTCCCAAAATCACCGATTCTCGAAGATAGAAGCTGGCATATGAATGAGAATCTTACTGATAGCGATAGCAACCAAGCGAGTACGCTTGGTTAAGGATATGAAAGGATAGTCGTGGGGGCTCAAAAATAGGATTTTATCGAGCTTTCCTGCTCCAAGTTCGGGAACGTAAAAGCACGCTTAAAGAATTTACCCCACAACGCCATTAATTTGTGAATGCCTAAAGTCTAGCATTTGTAATAATGCATCCCGTGAATATAGTTAAGCATGCAAACAACCGGTCGAATGGACCCGACCAAGCACCGACGGGAATATTCATCGAATTGGTTAAATAACGGTTTTTCTAAACGAAGCACTTTGGCGATTATAAACATGGCTAAGTAACAGAATATGACGAAAAGAGATTGCAAGAATACTATTTATATACACAAAATCATAGTAAATAAGCACGTTGCATGGAAACAGAAAAATATAATTGTCATGTAGGTAGTTATTTTATATACACAGACAGTCATATACAAACAATATAGTACATAAAAATGCAGATAAGCAAAGAGGGATTACAGAACAAAGTCAATCTTTCATTACCAACAGTTTTTATGTATATCAAACAGTTGGGTCCATACCCACAGAAGCTCGCATGTTAAAGAAAAAATGCAAAAAAATACATGACTCCCAGTAGATAAGCTCCAAATACCATTATATTAGCCTTCCCCTTATTGCCTCCTTTTCCGCTACCTCCTCTAGGGCAAGTCTTGTGATTTTTCTTCTCTTTTTAATCACCCTGGCTAGGGGAGTATCGCCCTCCAAATGGGTAGACTCTTCACCGATGTGGTATAAGGATCGTCAGATTTTTCGGTAGAAAATATGCCATGTTTAATCTTAGAAAGCCTGATCTTGAGCATAGGAAGTTTGAAGGCGGGGCTTGTCGGAGTGGAACCAGTAGGCTTCGTGACACCTGGCTCAGACTTCCCATGAATCTTCACAATGTCAACCTCATAGTGGTGTGATCGGTAGGGTCTACAATGCTGATAATAGTGAGCTCTTCTTCCTCTTAAGACACGAGCGACAAATCCCATGGAGACAGATTTAGACGTGATGAAGATAGCCATAGATCCTAAGCCTTGAGCGGCTGGAGGAAAAGGAGGTAAATGCGGTTGACCTACAAGCTGACAGACAAATTTTTTAAAGTTTAATGATAGACTCAGGAGAAAACTGAAGCTTCTCGAAGATTGGTGAAACGAGAGAAAAACCCGAGCCTTGGTTCTGTCCCTAAAGGAAATCGTGAACTCCCTCTTCAGTCCCATGCTATTTTGCTTGGACTATGGAGGAAGGTATATATGGCTTATGAGAAGTGATTGTTGCAGAAGTTAGAGTCACACGGGCAGTTTCGAAGCTAACCACCATGGAGGTATGAATAATCATCGTTGGCTCTTCGAATTTGAAGTGGCAACTTCTTGATAACCCGATGAGCTCGGGCTAGTGAGAGCTACGATGGCGGCGCAAGCAGCAGCATTGGCTTCTTCTTTAGTCAGGATCGCCTTTCCTACTACAAGCATATTAATGTCCTCAACATCGTGGTACTGTTCCATCAGCTCTTCCTCGGAGTGGTTATCTCCAGCACATGTAGCTCAATGCAACAACTCTTCCCAAGTGTCACCGAGAGTTGTAGGATAGTCGTTCCCCAACCACTTCAGGTTCTAATACATGATGACACTAGCATATAAGTGTTGGAGATTGTCGTTGAGCTTATCCCTCTTCCTAGCCACTGCTTCTTGGATATCTTTGAGCTCACATTGATAAATCTCAAGCTCAATATCATAAGAAAGCCTTTTAGTTAACAAAAGATCCACGTCATCGACTAGCTATTATTTCTCTTCGTCGAGCTTTTGGTTCTCCTCACGAAGCCTGTCGAGCTCGGATGCCTTTTCCTAGATGATCTAGTCTTTGGATTAAACAATCTCTTCTTTTAAGAAAGATCCTAAAACTTCCCGTTTACTCGCTTCTTAAACTCAGCATTTTCAACAAGAGAAGCTTTTAACTCGTTCCTTATCACGAACTCAGCGGTGTCTTGGACATGCCTTATCTCTTCCTTCAGGCTATCGGACTTAGCCTTTACTTCGAGGGTTGCATCCCTCTCTCTAAGCACGACATATGCTCTTCCACATGTACGCGTTTTCAATTTGCTTTTGGACACTTCGAACAACCTAAGTGCCATTTCCTTCAGGATATCCTCGATGTTTAGGTCAAATTTAACACCGTACAAGAAGAGGTTGGGAAATGCATCATGTACACGGGGAGGACCAGCCAGAAGGGTAAATGAGGGAGCAAATATTTCCTTAGGAGAAGGTGGAACGTTGAAATGAGAGTACGGGAAGCAGGAACCTATTGTTGAGAAGTGGTCTGAGCTTTGGAGGGCAGAGGAACAATGTAGGAAGAAGGGTCATGACGCTTAGTAGATTCTCTCTGGCATTTAGTGGGATTATATGCCAGCTCATCTCCAGCCTCTCTCATCCTTCTCTCCCTCTTTCTTTCCTTCTCCTTCTCTCTTTCACTATCCCTATCAGCCTAAGAGTATTCATCAGCCCCTGGTCTTTCTTTCTCCACCTTTTTTCATTGGTCTCAAGGTGACCTTGGTAGTTGGAGTGAGGCAGATAAGAATCAGGTGTCTAGCATCTATAGTCGCCTCCACTGCATGAAATAGCCTTGTATCTGTCGCAATCCATGGAACCTGAAATAAGAAAGAAAAGAGTATAAGTGTTAGAACTTCAAGAGATGAAAAGGATGCAAGAATGCATGCTTATGATCCTATTTGTGTATGTATTACCAATGACCCCCCTAAGTATTCTAAAGACCGTGTTGGCAAGGAACTAATGATGGAGTCTTACCATCTTCGCTTATAAAGCCCCCTGAAGAGAAAGTGAAGCATGAACCGGTTTCTTCCAGGATGCCCGAACGGTGAAATAAATTTCGCTAATGTCACTTAAACCGGTAAAGATATCGCCAAAGGAGCAAGATCGAGTCCAAATCTCTCCTAAGGTCAACGCAGTTTGATCTCCAACCATTTTAGATGTTTTTATGGCAATGTGCTCCGGACGAGGCAAGCTAGGGAGAACATGACTTATATAAGGCGTCTCTTCGAATGATTCACTCTGTCCTTTCTAGCATGATAGTCACGATCGTTATCACCAGTGCCCTATCCATCCTCTTCAACCATAGTCTCCTTTCCTTCTCTCCTTCTGGCACCTTCATCTTCTTCTAGAATTGGAGACACTCCGGCATTTTCGTTCCCATCTCTTGGAATATCATCACAAATAGGCTCTTCGTTCCCTCTCTCTCTTAATGGGTTCCTCTGTATGAGCTATGCCAGACAGACCCTTAACTTCTCATAAAAGATTCTCGTTGGAGCTACGAGTGGGGATGAGAGAACTTGTACAAGCTTTAGAGGCATTAGGTGCAGGTGACTCAGCGACAGCGAATCTATTGGAATGTAGCAAGCCGCAATGTCATAAAGAGGAATGTGATGGTGCAATGTAAGAATCTAACTTCTCTAAATCCATTAAGTGTGGCCTCATTCTTCTCGTGATCATCTCGAGCCGAAATGCCTGTGAAGAAATAAACATTAGGTCGATAATTGGAGTCAAAGAATCTAGGTATGGAAAGGCAGAGAAAAGAAAACCTACTTCTAGAAAGCCAAAATTGGATGAAGCCGTACATGCATCACACGAAAAAGAACTCCTTTTTAAAGTACGAGCATTTGTTGTGAAGCTTTTTGAGACCCTGTACCGGCATCAGGCTTCAATTATCATGTAATAAGGAGAATCCCATCTTTGCTTGAAATGCAATAGATAAGAAAGTTCATTGAAAGTGGGAGCTCGATTGGACCGATTCATGAAAAGGACATAAAGAGAACTTAAAAGAGCATATCGGTTCAGATGAATTTGGATGGAGCTAGCCCAATTCTTGCAGGACCGTTTGGAGAAAGAGATTGAAATGCGAGACGGTACCGCCTAAGCACATGTACCGATTGCACGCCGTGTATCATTGTGAGGGGTTGTGTGCAAACTCAGTCCTCATTGGAGACGATCATCATCCTCAGGGATTCCATGCCAATGGTAAATGTTTTAAAGCATTCTAGCCGTCGGTGTCAAAGGCACTTGCTCTAGTGGATCATTCAATATTATCAAACTAGTTAAATCATTTAATGGAGGCGGTTGGTCCACTACCAGCTCCACTAGAATCATTGAGCCTTGGGTTTCTGATGTAACAGGATGACCCAACCCAACAGGAATGTTTTGCTAGCCTAAGCTGTATAAGATCTAGCTTTAGGAGGGGTAGATGTGCCCTTGTCAAACTTGAATCGCTGAGATGGATGAGTCATTTTAGACAATAAAACTTGGCATTCAACATGGTCAAGTATGTTTTATTTTGAGTAATAAGTTCGTGTGGCCAATGATCAGAGTCCAAAGGATGTCGATGTGTGTTGATCGATCAAATTCTAAATGTTGACCGAGGCAAATGAGAAGTGTTAACAATGCAGTGTGAGTCTCGTGTCTTGTACACCACGAACTGACCATCCTGTATAAATAGCTCACTCATGCTAGAAAAACAAGCCGTATTGTATGACGAAACTATATATCAGAACTTACCCGCTATCGATGAATAATCGATAATGAAGCTGCTATCCAAAGCGACGTGGAAGCTTTTCTTTTTCAGTAACATAGGAAGTGCAATAACAAGGAAAAGCAACTGGAATCACCGAATAGCGATTTAGGACTTGTCTCGATCCAGAGCACACTTTGTTTTCGATGAAAGCATACTGCAGGGGGAAAGTGTCAACGAATTTTTTAACCAAGTAGAAATCAACCGAAAATTGAAGGTCGAAACGAAGACGAAACAACTCAAGAACTTGGAAAGACACTTAGGAGTGGAAAAGCATGCCTAAAAGAAACCATCAATATTGGGGCTAAGTAAAGCACTCGGTACCGAGAAGTTTATCTAACTATTTTGACCCAACAAACTTCATGTACTTCATACTCTACCTAAACCACTTGCCGTCAAGTGCTTTTCTCAAAATTTGGATAAGAGATTCTTAGGATTGATGAGAAGAAAGTAAAGGAAACTGGATAATACAAGTTTTTAGGAGAATCGTCGGAATCTACTCAAAGTCCATGGAAAAAAGCTTGAACACATCAAATAGGAGATAGAAGAATGAAACAAGTAAAGGAAATGGGTTTGCACAAAGATTTACCACTCAGTACCAAGAGGGCGTGCTTGCTTGTAAGACATTGGGCTTGCTTCTAGACTTCAACGCAAGCGGGCTCCTAAACCTGTACATATGTTTCTCTATAAATATCAACCCTACTACAACTAAAGAAAGGGATCTTCTCATTTGTCTTGGACCCATCTACTTATGCATTTTCTATCTCTCCTTCATAATAGTCACATAGGCGGATACTATTGGCAGCTCTAGGCTTAAGAACCTATTAATCCGTTGTACCAACGACTCTAATTCTCTCTCGAATCCATAATCAATAAAAGTATAAAGTGGACGTGGGCCAAAGATTGCCGAACTTCCATAAAAATATTATGTCTCTCTACATTTCTATGCTCTTTTGCATTTTTCTGTTATTTCTACTAGATCTAATCCTGCAAAAGGTTATATTTAGGCGTTGTGCCATTTATGGAATTAATAATCCCTAAGCAGATCTCATGGAAATAATTGATTTAACTCGCTTAAATCAAAAAATGCTAAAAATAACACTACACAACACATGTTGTAAAAACAGCCTAGAAATATCATCCTATGTCAAAGACGACACTTATAAGTGTTGTGGATGCTACTAGACATAGAAAACTATGAAAATTGCCTAAATGTTTGACCCATTTTCACAATTTAGACAAAGGTTTTAAGATCTAATTTTTTTTATAGTAAGTGGTAAACTTAAATTACTTATAAAACAACAAAGAAACTCATGAGGATGTCTTTCGATATCATATTAAAAATTGTCAAACACAAGGCAATTTCAAAGTGCTTTTATAGATACTATTTTGCTTATAACTTTTCAAACTTTGTCCTATAAATTCTAAAACTTTCCAAATAGTTCCTTTTAATCATATACACTTATATATATGTATAGCACAACCAATATATATTATATCATAATATTATAACATATAAATTATTTGAATAGGTTTAAAAACAAGGAGATTAAAAGTCATTTTATAACGACTATCGCTATATTACTATTCCATATTCAAGTCCAAACAAAATACCATCCAATCAAACATATATGCACAATTTCAAGGGCATGTCACATGTTATAAAAGGTCATAGAAGTGTGCCATAAATACTTGTTATTTTCTTTTTAAAGCAAGTAAGGCTCAAATATATAACATTGATTAGTTAATAACTTTACTACATTATATAAGCAATTTTATACAAATTTGCTAATTAAATGGTGAGTCACCTCACCATTTTCCAACCTTCCAACTAAGCAAAAACCTCTACCTTGGTACCACTTCCTATCTCAACCAAAGCAATCACCCAAATTTAATCTTACCTCTTTATATTCAAGGTCTTGGCTAGAAATGCCTTATAATGTTCACGACCAAGCTATATAGGGAGTGTGTGCTCATTTTCTTCAAATTTTGAGTTGCTAAACCTTGTTGCTACATTGTGTTAGGACTATAGCTAGATTTTAGTGAAGATTTTATGTATTTGAGATTGTTTATGTGTAAAGAGAAGAGGATGAAAAGAATGTTTCTATGCTTTGTGAATTAGTAAACTCATTTTCTAAGCCTTAAGGGTGTTTCTATAGACATCATTAGAAGTCACCCCTCACCTTCTACCTCCCATTTTTGGTCAAAAACCAACCCCTGTGTGTTTTCTTTACACCTCACCATTGACCAAAAACAAATATCTGAAAAACAATTCATCAAAACATCTTTTCCTTAAACTATTTTCTAATCTCTTTTTTTTACTATTCACATTTAGTTAGGCATATCATAGAAAACATTTTTAGTTTCTAATGATTTATGCATTAATATATTAGGAAAACATAATAAGTTTGAACAACTTTTACCGAGAAAAAGCTATTTATCGATTAAGTGATTTTCCGTCAATAATCAATTAAACCAACGTTAAATTTTGATTGGAACCTGCGTTACAAAAAATTGATTTCATTGGAATATATTAATCAATTAAACCAACGTTAAATTTTGAAAATTAATTTTACAATTATGTCAATCATTTCTGTGCCATAAATTCATTAAATGTCAAACATGCATTAGACAAAGTTTTTTTATAATCTATCTTACACTACAAACGTAAATAAAGTAATACAACCTCATCTCAAATTTTGGTACAATGTTAATCAATAATAGAATCAAAATGAACATCTCAAAAAAACTTTATTTCTGAATAATAAAAATTTCTTTATAATTAAAATAACGATACATACTAGATCCAAATATTTTCTCACATCAAAATTCATAACTTGTTTACAAAATATATCATAATAAACATGTAGATGTTTTAACCCAAACAAATTGTTTTCAAAATATAACAATTTAAGATTATTATCCAAAAATAAAATCGTTCAATTTTTTTAACTTATATCACAAACAGCTTACAGATCGTTTGGATCTATGTTTCTACATCAAAATAGATTCACAAATTCGTCTTTCAATCTAGAAAAAAATCAATACTAGACCAAATCTAAAATTATCAAGGAATCCTTGATACATACATCAAGCAGATCTATAATTTGAGTAAGATATTGAAGTCAATGCCTTAAGTTCGATTTGAAACTTGCTCATAAAAAACAAAAAAATTTCTTATTGAAAGCAATATTGGGTGGCTCTGATACCTCCTGTTAAAATTTAGTACCCTTTAAATCCAATTAATCATTAAATCCTAGATCTGAATAAACAACCTACGTTGATTTAATTGTGAAGAAACTATGGAAATTAAATAAATTAGCGGAAGCCTTATCGGATTTCATGAATTGATTAAGAGAAAGAGATGGATTTGATATTCCAAATTATCATGAGTACACATATATTTCTCTTTAGAACAGGGTCAGGAAAAAAATAGAACTTTTGTATTTTGGAGACCATAAACTTGTATATATATAGTAGTGTGATACTTTCAATTTGGCTCTTCAACAAATTGAAGAATCACTCCATTCTCTATGCATTCTTTCCATGACGGTTACATCTTTATGGAATAAATATTTTATTTCTTTATTTGATCTCTTTAATTAGGCTTTACACCGAAATAGCATAACACGTTTTATTTTCCATTTATGGCTCCCATGTTGAAATTTTCCAACACTCCGGCCTCCCCATTTGCTTCGTCTTATGCCCAAAAATCCCTAATCCATGTTAATCTATCATATATAGGAAAAATGGAATTATAGAGGAGATCAAACATAAACTTAGTGAGTGAGAAAATATCTCTAACCATATGACACAAGCATACTAGTAAAACACAATTTAAGGCTATTACTACCCTTATCATTCCAGGGTTACTAGTTTAAATGTTTTGCTCTTCTTTATAACATCTAAACTTCAACCGTTCAACAATATTATTATAGTCTAGGGTAAAATTACTAAGTAATTATCTCTGCATACTAACTAATATTTCTTATTTTTTATATGTAACAACCATATGTTGTATCCACCAACATCAAGATCACTTCGCCAACGACGCTATATTGTAAACATCTTTCAACCCCCTAGGCAATGACCTTGCATTGTATACACCAATGATGTTGAGACAACAACCATTGGTTGTATGCACTACGCGATTAGTAAAATAAGGCGATGATCATATAACATATATATATATATATATCATAATCTATTGTAAGAAAATGACTATTCCATTGTATACACCCAACGATTTACCTTTCGTTATGGCAATGACCATTCGTCGTATACACCATCCTTTTGATCTATGATTTGTGTTCACCTACACATATAAATACACGTGTTCCTAACATCATATGCTTTGTTGTATCATTCCATGTGTAACATATTTGCTCCATACTATATTCTAATATTGTTAACTAGTCAAGACAAAGTAGCCACAACCGTTTGTATTGACCCTAACGGGTCTAGGTTCAATATGCGCAAGTTATGGGCGATCATTCAACTTTCCCAGTTCAATCAGCCAACCGTTGTCTATTCAATTTTTTCTACACAAATGATCATTCGATTAACTGAAATTGAACATTCAACTGTTCGCATGTTCAATCGATTGGTCACTCATGTTCAGCCAACCTTTCTAGCCTTATTTTCATTGTTTTTTTCATGCTTCCACTGTACATTTTCAGTCGACTAATTAGAATAGGTCAACAGCCCATTTTCCTATTTGTAACATTTTTTTTTGCATGTTTTTAATTTAATTTTTTCTTACCTCGTCATCTTAGTTCATTTTGACAATGATATTACTTCTACTTTGATTATAATTGAGTTAAATTACAGTTTAGTGGTCCTTTTTCCTATTCTCCATTTTACACTAATAATTTCACTATTGATATAGTTTCTTCTTATATTCGTCATCTTTCCTAATTATATTCTATCTGATAATTTATCATATTTCTTCATAACAACTCATTATCTCATAAAAATTATTTCGAATCATTTCAACTATATCATCCTATAAATAATGACCTTGAGTTGATTTATTGGTTAATTATTTCATCCAACCAAATTTAAAATGCTCATATTCCAATCGAATTCGTCCATGGGTTTCTCTCATATCGAAATTCCAACTTTATTTAATTTAAACAGTCAATAATGAATTAAAAGTAGAATAGTATCATATAACAAAAAAATTAACACAGACTAAACCCAAATAGCATAAAAATCTCTTTCTCTCTTGCTCTCTGGATTTTTCCTTGCTTATGAACCCTACGAAGCACTGAGATGTTTATAGATTTGAGAAGCCCTCTTTTTCTCTTTTATTTAGACTATTTATTTATGGAATTGATGAATAATTATTGATTTTGTTTTAGACCTAGTGTTTGTTTAGTGGAGCCAGTGAAGATGAAGAATGAAATGAACATATCCATCTTCTCTATTAAAGAGGTTTATATATACATTAACTGCTATAATTGTTCACTAATCTAATTAGCTCATTTTCATTTAGTTTATCTTTTAATCGCAATTTCTTAACAATGTGTTCATTTTTAACATAATTATAATAAAACATAACCGTAAAATACTCTTTGAGCAACGGTGCAAGTTTCATTAACTAATTCTTTTATTTACAAATTTTTGTATCTTATCCTTTTTAGTAAAATTAATATTTTACCCTTAATTAATATCCTAATTTATTAGTAAATTTACGGGGTGTTACATTATCCCCTGTTTAAAAGAATTTTATCCCCAAAATTTTGAAGGACTGGAAAAATGTGACGTGAATGTATATTATATAGTTATACATCTAATATACATCCATGCATCCCTACACACACACACACACACACACATATATTTACCCAAATAACAAAATAAACATTAATGTACACGAAACAAGATATATAAGCAAAAAACAATAGATAGATACGAGTATAGGGATAAGTATGCCATGATATACAAATGCTAAAATGCAATCGGTGGCCTTCTATACGTACGCAAAGAGTATGGAATTTAGGCATATATGAAAAATGCCCAAAATATAATAAGCATATAATTCTGTTTGAATACAAGCGTACATCACACCACACTAAAATATCATTCAATATATAAGCATAACACAACCAGTGATACAAATGTAATCCAAACATTTCCTATGTACATGTACCTATCGTCGAACAATCAATTCAAGCAATCAAAACTAATCCTATGTAGAATGTATCATCCGAAAGTTATTTCCTAACCTCATAAATCTAAATAATAAAATTGATAATGTACTTGTAAAGACTTAATGATAAGAAACAAGTATTCTTCTCTGGTACCCAAGTGCTCTCCATTGATCATTTTTCCACTGTAGTCGAACTAATTTCACTTCCTTATTTCGAAGCCTCTTCACTCCATGATCTACTATACAAGTAGGTCCACAGGGTGCAATAGACTTTGATAACACTTCCACATCCTCTAGTCGATCTGGCTCAACTATAACAGTTGAATCATGAACTTTTGCAAGTGTGACACATGAAAGATATTGTGAACATCCACTACTTTTTAGGAAACTTCAACCAATAAGATATCTTTCCTACTCTCTCCAATGTCGAAAAAGGTCCTAGAAAATGAGGCATTAAATTTCCCAAGCTACCAAATCACATGATATGCTTAAGTGGTAATACTTTCACAAACATTATGTCCCCTACTATGAACTCCAACACCATACACCTCCTATCAACATATGACTTATGCCTATCCTATGCAGTATTCATCCTCTTCTTATGAGCTCTATTTTTTTAAAATGTCCTTAATCATCTCTGGTCCAAGTATAACACTATCACCTACCTCTCACAACCAAGACAGGGATTTGCATGGTAGTTCAAACAAAACCTCGAACAGTACCATGCCTATGCTCACTTGATAGCTATTGTTATAGGTAAACTCCATTACATATAAATGAACTTTCCATGCTTCATTGAAGTTAAGAGTACTAGCTCCTAGAAAATCCTCTAACACCCTATTCATTCTCTTAATCCGTCCAACGGTCCTTAGGTTGTATGCCATGCTAAAGTTCTTATCAATCCCTAAAGCATCCTGAAGACTCCTCCAAATCTCGCTAGTAAAAGGTGGGTCTCTATCATTGATTATACTAACATGAATTCCATGCAATCGTCGATTCCTTAATTAATAATTTTTTCGAAGTCACTGTTGTCTTATTTCTCCTTGTTGGACTGAAATGAGTGCATTAGGTCAAACGATCGAAATTGATTTAAACACTTTTATTTTCCTTTTTTCTCCTAGTTGATCCATCTACAAAATCCAATGATATATGTTCTTGGTTCCACTGTGGAATATGTAAGAGAAGTAACAACCCTTGGATTTTCTTGCTAAGCTTTGAATTGTTGAGAAGTCAATCGTCTACAGTTGCCTCTTTATCCATGACCAATAAAATACTCTTTTCATATCGATATACATCTTGTCTCTATCGAGATGAATAGTCATCCTAGAATGGTGAGACTTTGATCAAACATCATCAATCATTTCTCTAATCTCTTGTAAAAAAAAATCTACCATCTCTCCATAGATACACCCCTCGAATCAATAGAGAACATGTCTAATTGAATATACTTCTCTCTCTACTCCAACTGATTCGTAATACCTGCCAATGTCCCACCAGTCCTCTATGAAGAGTCAATATGATCAATAAGTGTTGGTCTAACCTCTAAACTATTAACAAACTATGATGATGGTCTGAAGTCAAATTTAAAAATAAATTCTGACTGCCGCCACTCCAATACAATGGAACTCAACGTTGCATGTTTTCCTCTTAAAGCGTCTATTACCACATTCACCTTACCTAGAGTATATGAAATACTAAAATCATATAAAGCTAGAAACTTCATCCACCTCTATTGCCTCAGGCTTAGATCATTCTATCAAAATAAATATCTGATGGATTTATGATCTGTAGACAAATATAATTTCTCTCCTAACAAATAAATCTCGAAGACTTAAGCCTAAAATTAATTTTTTTCTGACTCAAAATCATGAGTAGGATAATTTCTTTTATGGATCTTCAAAACTGTCTGCTAGCGTATGCTACTACCCTACGTTCCTACATAAACACTGCTCCAAAACCAGCACTGCAAGCATCAGTATACATAGTAAAAATCTTAGAGCCATCCAGAATTGTCATTACTAGTGAAATAGTCAACAGCCCTTTCATCCTAACGAATGCATATTTGCATTCTACACTCCATAATAAAATTTGATTCTTCTTGGTAAGCATAGTAAATGGTGTTTAAACTTTAGCGAAGTCCTTAATGAACTTCTTATGATAATCGGCCGAGCCAAGAAAACTCCGAACCCCTATAGCATTCTTTGGAATGTGCAAATTATGTACCGCCGCAACTTTACATGGATAATGGACAATCCATGCTTAGAAATGACATGGCCTAGGAATTGCGCTTCTTTTCTCTTGATGGACACATTGAGACTTCCACATTTAACTGATGCATTCTCAACCATCAGGTACCATCATCAACTGTTGCTTATGCTCTTCTTCGCTTCTCGAATAAACAAGAATATCATCTACAGAAAAAACCATGAACTTATTCAACTTCTCCCTAAAGACTCTACTCATCAAATCAACAAAATAGGCTAGAGAATTTATTAGTCTAAAGGGCATGATTAACAACTTAAAAAATCTATCTGGTGATGAAAAGTAATCTTAACAATACCATCACTTGCCATTCTCGACTGATGAAAACCAGTGGCTAAGTCAAATGGGGGAAATACCTTTGCGCTAACTACCTGCTCAAATAAATCATCCATGGAAGGCAATGAGCATCAATTATTCTATATTAACTTATTCAACTCTCATAATTAATGCATAGCTGCAAAGAACAATCCGCTTTAGTGGCGAAGGCAGTTGGCGCTCCCCAGTTTGAAATACTTCTACAAATAAAGTCTTTCTGCAATAATTTAGAAACTTTATTTTCTAGATTCCTTCTTTTTTCAGAGCCATATGTATAAGTGGTGCAATAACAAACCTAACATCCTTCTCGAGATCAATTCGAAATATAGTTTCTCTTTATTATCAGGGAATTCTTAAACTGTTGGGATAGAGCTAACCAATCATGCGATAGGTCTAATGAATATAAGTAACTCAACAGTATAGGTATATTGGACTCACAATATAGAACTACATCGTTCCATCCATTGCTACTTATCATAATCACCCTATTATCATAATCTAACTCTGCTGGATATTGTGACATCCAGTCCATACCTTGAATAATCAAGTACATATGCACTAGAAAGAAATTACACACCATAGATAATTAGTTAAAGTTTTGGAAAATCAGTGATAAATAGGTCGATCCCCAATAAAATTTGACACCGCTACATAATCATGTACAATGTGAGTCTCTAATTGCAATTCATCCACTAGTCTACTAGATATGAAGGGATGAGTGCTCTTATGTCAAATAAGGTATGAACGGCCACCTTGAGCTAACTGTTAACTTACCTAAGGGCTATTCTAAATATTGAGAATCTCATGACAATATTATATGACAACAATATTGTGATATGGTTCGCAAAAGAACCTAAAGCTCACTAGAAGTCGAAAACAACTTCGAAGGATTCCATATGTTAAACAAGTTTACCAAGGTCGGAGAGAGTTAATCAATAAAGTAGATAAAAAAATAGCATGTCATTTCACTAAAGAACTAATCAGACTAATTTTTGAGAAATTGATCGAAGAAATTGGAATAAGATTCCATAATTGACACCACGTGCAAGCAACAGATTGATAAATTTAGGGGTATGCTCTAGGGTAAATTATTTAATTTGTTACAAATACTAACTCGATAACCAATCTTGTTCAAAATAAAATGTGTTATTTCTATTATATACTTGTCATATTATGATACGTTAGTTAATTATTTAATTTAATTATACTAAATAGAAAATCCTTAAATGGTATGTTATGTGACAGTAATTATAATATGTTGCAATCATGAGAAATTTATTGCATTAACAAGAACATATTATTTTAAATCTTCCTAATTAAGATGTTTCGAGATAGGATATCAATGCATTCGTTGAGACTA
This sequence comes from Allium cepa, assembly GCA_030765085.1. Lineage (NCBI taxonomy): Eukaryota > Viridiplantae > Streptophyta > Magnoliopsida > Asparagales > Amaryllidaceae > Allium > Allium cepa. The sequence continues at coordinate 565,716,041 of CM060938.1, forward strand.
CTCATGGCTATTAGGGGGATCAATGGGTTATGTACTAATACTTATTAGACAATTATGGGATGACTCACTCGATAATTTTCTATTGATTAACATAACAATGCTCAAACATAGAATCTAGAAGCGGTGACATCATATAGTTCTCTTTGAGAATACTATTGAAATTCATTGTGGACACTTCACTTTGATTTAGTTAATTGTATCATGGCATCCATTGAACGATTGTAGTTAGGTATGAGTTAAAGCATTGGAAGTGAAATACTAGTTAACAGAGAACTTTTCTTCCTTGTTTTTTAGGGTTTATTATCACAATTAACTGTAACCAACTCAAAATCAAAGTCTTTGGCCAGAGCAATACAGTTAATAATTATTGTTATTATTGAACAAAATAGTTTGTGTCTGGACTAAAAAAATAAAATGTAATAGAAATTGGAATCTAATCAAAATCAAATTCCGTAAGTCCTAACGTGATATAATTTTAATGAAGAGAATTGGTATAGATAATCATTACTACTGGGTATAGCTTATAGTAGTAAAATTGGATTAAATTAGAAAGTTGTGTAAGCGATCAAATTCAACCAGAATGTCACAGCCTTAGCTAAGGTGATGTACGAACATTAATATTTGAATTATTCGATATTAATCGTTGACTGGATTTACACCTTTCAGTCTCACAACCTTAATTCTGAACGCTCTGAATAAATCACACGATTTAGTTAATTTATAATCATTGTAAACTGTTTAAATTAATTAATATTTATGAGATTAATTATAAAATTTTATTTGATGTTTAAGTACCTTTAGTATTTCATGAAATGCATATATATAGAAGTTATGTATATATGCGTCGATATACAATATCGATACAATATATAAACTAGATTTAAATAGAATAAATACTAGGGGGGTTTGGGAAATTTCAAGGCCCATGTTGTATATTTCTATACTCGATTGGGGGTGAAAGAGGAAGTGTTTTGGTTTCTAACTAAAAAGGAAAAGGACTAATTAAAGGAAGGCAACAAATCTCTAGCTTTTAGTTATCATTTATTGCATTCTTAAAAGATTTCATTCATGAGTTTTTTCGTTCTCTTCCTCCACCTAGTATAGTCGAAAATGCATTGCATTTAGTGCTCAAATGTCTCCAATCAAAATTCTTATAAATTAAATTTTAAAAGGTGGTTATAGTCTTTTGATTCTTGCAAAAACTAGAAGTTGATTCAATTAAATCTTGGAGTTTTATTCATCGTTCAAAATGCATTTTTTGGCTACATTGGAAGTCAACATTCCAATTTAATTTATTTTTATATTCATCACGTTACATGGTTTAGATCTTATACTTCTACATCTCGTCTGTTTATATGTTTATCTAGATACATAGTTTAGATCCCTTTCATGCCACACCTCAATCAATTATATGTTCATCATGTTAATATTATTTAGATTCATTTTATGCTACACTTCAATTATATATATATATTCATCCTGTTAATATATTATGGATGCTTCACATGCTACTTTAATTATTTGTTCATATTGTTTATATAATTTAGATCCGAACCTTTTAAAATGAATTTACATGTACCTAAGTTATCCTATCTATTTTTTCATTGTTTTAGAAATTATTGTTTAACAAAAAAAAAATTGGCTAAAAAATAATTTTTAATTATTTAATATATAGTTTTATTACTTGTTATATCTAAAAACATGAATAAACTGCATATGTTGTTTATTTGAAATCTCTTTGGGAATTGATTACATGTTTTCCATGTTTGTTATTTTGAATTTAATTTATTTAGTTATTGTTTACTTTTGTTCAAAAGACGTCTTAATTGGAAAAAAAACATAAGTGGACTTTTGTAAAAAAACATGATAAATGTAACGACTTGCCTTTTTGGACGTTTTAAGCAGACATGCATGCCAGACTCAAACCATTTAAAAGGGCAGATTGTTATGAGGTAAATAATAAATAGAGAAAGAAATAAAACAAATACAGAATCTCGCAGCGGAATGAAAAAAAAATATAATAATCAAATAACAGTTCATGAAGGTGTTTTACAAATAAATGTTATTATTCTTATACAATACAGAATCAGAATTACAGACAATAAGAATAAATAAATAAAGAAATGTAGCGGAATAACGTGATGCAACAGAATAAATATCATAAATAGTAATAGTACAAATCTTCATTTTCGTCCTCTAGAAATAACGTCTTTAACCCTGAAATGCTCAGGCTGAACCGAGTGTAAAAGATCTTATATAAGTTAAATCAACGATAAATATGAGTGTAATGGTGTCAGAGATGTTTATGGGGTTTGACTTCTCTTATCCAGTATCCAATGTAGGTGTAGTAACTTAAGAGATGTTCGGGATTTATATCTCCTAGGGATCCGTTAAACTATCCACTATATAGTACAATACGCTATTATAATATGTCTGCAATAAAGTATAAGTATTAAAATAGCGTTACAGCGTTACCCATATTCCTCTTAACACATTTTATATATTCCCATAGTCTATACAGTACCGTACGCTCCTCCGTAAACTCGAGGTATACACAGAGGGAACCCCATAGGTATGGTACAAAACAAACTCGTTGAAGGCGCTCTAGGGCATGTGAACATGGCACTCGAGCCAATGTCAGGGTAGATATACCAATTGCAGATCCAGAATGGTGGTAACGCATAACAGCTACTACCGTCCACCTCAGAACACACTCCCAAATCAAAATCAAAGGGTGGCCACCAAATCAATCACAAAGCGATGGAATGGTATCGAAGAAATGTGTCCGGTCGGAGGAATGACCTCACTTGGCCCGACATGGCTCCTGTTTTAGTCACATCTATGTTGACTCACATGAGTCAAGGTTACGTCATACCTTATATAGAAATCGTTCCCCAAACCATCCTACTTCACTTGCGTAATCTCCACCACTACACGGTTGTTAAAGTGGTTTTCAGTATTGGCAGAGAGTATGAAAATATCTGATCCCCGCCTCTTTAACAACCAATTACTTATAACACACCAGATGGTTCTTTTAAATTTCAAAAGAGAATTTACAATTGATATCAAAATATCATATTCTTAAACCATATCATTTTCAAACAGTAACGATCTAGACTTTTCGACGCTCGAAAAACCAAACCATTAGGGTAAAAAGAAGAAGTAGATAGAAGAAGAGAAAAAAAACAACAGAACCTTACCATCGCAGCAGAATAAATTATAATAGATAATAACATATCTTTACACAAAGAAATTATATCTGTTCTATACTACATCATCAGAATACAGCATCAGAGTTCAATACAACCAACAACACAACTCATGACGGTTATAATATCTCGTCCTTCCAAAACTAAATACATAGCGGAATATACATCAAATACGTTGGATACGCCTTGCATCCAGCTGGCTCCTGAGCTCCACAGCTATCCAACCAGAATCTGTACTCTATAATACTCGGTTTGACCCGACATTATAGTTAAATAACACTCGAGTCAGTCTGGAATACCAGCGTGAGAAAACACACTCAATTGGATTACTAAAGTTTTCAAAATCCTTTGAAAATCAAAAGCATCTCGTAAGACCACGCCATAAATAAACATGTCAGGTTTTTACCTTACGTTAGCCAAAATATTTCTTATAAAATTCTCTGATATTATAATAGTGTCTATATACAAATACTTATTCAAATAGCCGAAACTGTTACATTTATTAAATTCAAACTAATAGGTATAAAAAAAAACATAAAGGCATGTAGGGAGTATGGATTTCCAACTAATGACTAGGCACTGGGGTACCACCTGTCATAGTACGTGGTCTAGATCACCGTACCGAGGATCCCTCCCGATCCCCTACAACACAAGACCGGGACTACCCCTTACTGGATAAGCCCGAGTTAGATCACCCCACGGTTGAGTTCAGCAACCGCACCGCACATCCGAAATAAAAAGGGACACTAGACAGGGATGACCTTACCCAAATGGGCGCGACCCCCTTAGCCCTGCTGCATAACCCCTGATTTTCAGTCATTTCCGGTAAATGAGGCTCGAGGCTAAGCATTACCTTTTTAAAACACATCTCTTAGAATGCTCATCGTCCTCCTAACGATGTTCTGAAAGCATTCATCCATAAAAGTCCGTCCCGGGTTCGAACGGAATAGAAGGCACTACTCCTACTACATCAATTTTGGAATCACCCTCAGGATTAGTAGCGATTAGCTCTTGCACTTCACTACGCCATCTTCGACTTCTAGATCTTGTCTTCCTCACGAAAACGCTCAAACCGGATCGAAGTGGTTGTGGGGAAATAAATCCCGATCTCGGTCTCTTCGAAACGATCAACGCGTTGGCCAATATTGATAGTCAGTTATTTAACTATCAAATAACATTCACAAAAAATCATCAAGCCATAATAATTTCTCCCAAATTATTTATAATCCTCAAAATATCATCACAAATTTTTTTTCCACTTTTCAACCCTTTGAAAATAGTTTCAAACCATTTTCTTTCATGAAATAAATTTCCCAAATATTCTCGATTCCCACTGAAATCACCAAGTACAAAATACTTTAGATTTTAAAATAGTTTAAAACGGTTTTTTTTTGGAACTAGGGAAACCTGTTCAATCACTACCGACATACGGTTCCTGAACAGTAAATCTAGGGAATAGATGGAAGGCCCACCACAACGAACTATTCCGGGCAGCCAGACCTTTTGGTTGACTGGTGCAAGAGGCGCATAAGTGAAACTCAACCTCCCATGTGAAAGGCATTTCTCCTCCCACACAAGGTGGGACTCGAACCTGAGACCTCCTACTTGGGAGGCGTATCACCCCACCACCGCACCAAGCCCACAAACTAAAAACGGTTTATTTAAAATCTTCTTTAATATATTTAAATTAAAAACTACTTAAATACTTTATTTAAAATATATACATTTTAAGAATATTTAAAATAATACTACTTTATGAAATATAAAACTAATTTTAAAATAAAAGCTAAACCAAACTAAATTTAAAAATAAGAGATTACGAAAACCCATACAAGTTTTTAGATAAATCTTTAACCAAGCTATCTTCAAAATAAAACTACTTTATAAAATTTAGATATGAGTAATTAATTTTAATAATTATTTATCTTTTCAAATTTTCATAACTTAAATAATAATTTCTTAAAAACATTCCTTTAAATAACTTCAAAACTTTCAACTTGTACTTAAAAAAAATCTGGTTTGAAAACGTACCTAGCTTTCAGGGAATCCACTTCTCTTCCACACCTCTTTAAAGATAAACCACTACTTATTTTTTTAAAAAATTACCTATTCCTTTATAAATTTCCATCGTGAATTTATACTTTCACATATCTGCTGACATTTTATTTCACTTTATAAATCCAGTTTATAAATTCCATAGTCTCACCTTTCTTTCAAAACACAGTTTCAATTACTAAATCAATTTCCAAATTGATTTTCAAACTTACTTCATTTTAAAATAAATTTCTTTACTTCTTTATTTATTTCAACCCATAAATTTTAGATTTTACTTCTTAATTATGATTTAAAATCTTTTAATCAGAAAATACCAATTTCATTTTTTTTTCCCAAAATCCTTCTTTATCCTTTCCAATAAATTTAAAGCTTGAATTTTAAAATAAATTCTTTATTCCTTTAAATAATTTCACTTAAGCTTTAAAATTCATTATTTCCCTTTTATTCCAAATCTCCTTCCCGTATTCAGAATTTATTTATTAAAGTTTAACAATCAACTTTTATTCTTCTTCCAATTTATTCTCTAATTTATTCAAATTCTCTAAAATTATTTTACTTTAAAATTCTCTCTTTTATTTCATTTCAAAAATCCAATCTATACATTCGATATATCCAAATATATTAAATCAAAGATAACATCCTTTATTTCCAATTATCAATGTAATCTATCACAAATTATCACACAAACCATATCACAAAATATTAAACAATCTAAACGATTTTGAGGAATCCAGTTGGATCCCTCGAACCTGTTTCTCTGCATCCACAGATGTTAGCACAATATAAAATACCAATTCCACTTCGAGGTGGAATATCGCGGTATATGGGATTAAATAATATCATCCGCTATTATGCGGCGCATAGGGTCTCATCCGCTATATAATGCGGGAAATCAATCACTCCAAATACATATATAATACCAATTCCATATCGAGGTGGAATATCGTGGTATATGGGTTTAATATAATATCATCAGCTATTATGTGGCGCATAGGGCTAATCCAATATAACTGATAATAATTAATCATCCAAGCACACAATCATCAATTTTAAATTTAACTACTTAAATTTAAATAAAACCCAGATGAGTGAGATTAACTTACCTTTGTTTTTGAATATGCTGATCCAATCCAAATAGGCTTGATACTCCATGATTTTAGACCTTGTATAACATTATATAATTTATTAATAATTGAAATTGAACAATTAATCCACATTGATTTAATTAGTTATCTAATTTAAAATTACCCTTTAAATAAATTAATTAGTTAACCATTCCATTTTAACTAAATGATTATTTCCTTACTATATTATATTTTCTCTCTTTTATTTTTAAATGGAAACCACAATTATACTTATATAAAATAAACTATAGATTTCCAAAAAAAAAATCTAACTTTTACCAATTCTTCAAACATTTAAAATCTCTATATTTTTCCAAATCTTATCAAAAATAAAATTTCTAAAAATCAACAGATTAGCTCAGGCTTTAGACTTGAGTACTATCAAATTTGAAAATGCTCAAAGTAATTTTTTCCGTTGCATTACAATTATGAACTTGTACATATCGTTCCAAATATGTTTCAATATGTATATAACACTTTAATATTATTATTATTATATATATAATTTAAAAACAACTGTAAACTAAAAATATTTGTATATATATTTGAATTAACTAGTAAGTTAAGGTCTGAATATCTTATACCAGATTAAATTCAAAAACATAACTACTTACGTTTACTGTAACCTATTAGCATTTTTTTATTTGAGAAAGAATTACCTTACAGTCAAAGAGAAAAGGAGATCCCAGACTCAACACTAATTGCCTCGACGCACGTCGCCTCGCTCGAGCTCAAGAAACCCTTGCCTCGTCGCAGTTCGACGAAGACGCCGATTCCCATCGCCAAACCTTCCCTCATCGACGCTCGTAGACATACACCGTACAACCATCGCAACTCCGACGACTGAGCTGCTTGGGCCCCCCTTCGAAATCGCACATCGCTTCCAACTATGACTCCTCATTAGTCACGTGCCCTCACTTCCCTACCGCCTTGCCTCACACAGCACAAAAACCCTTGAAAGAAATCGCGAGCAACCCTTCGATGATCACACGCGAACTCAAATTTGAGTTCAATCCATAACGGCCATAAATTTTGGTTCGAACGAATTGCGGTTCGAATCGATTTAGGGCTTCTCCTCTTTTTTTTCGTGGAATTTGATCTGGGTTGAGTTCCATTCCAATTGACGAGAAGAATAAAATGTTGGCTAAAAATTGAATTGCTCAACTCAATCTGGTATATATTTTTTATTTTCAAAAACCAGGTGCTCGGCTACTATAGTTTTATCTCAAAATCAAACGCGTGTAAATATACACAGACAAGTGTAAAAATAGGGAAGACACGTGTTGAAAGAATAAGAAATGACTGTTGAAAGAATCAATGTTATTATTAATTTAAAATTTAAATTCAAACTGTCTTAATTTCCACAACTCACAAATTCGAGCTCCTAACGAGGCATGCCGCTAGGCACTATAATGTTAAACCCCTATTCCGAACACAATGGAAAAGGTTTCGATCCCTAATTCAATCGTATGGAGAAGATAGCTTTCTGAACTCAGTTATTATATTAAATTTTCGATAGATTTCAGCGCATTTATCTACCGTACGTCCAAATGATCACTCCAAACATAACGAAATTTAAAATCCGATAATAATACAATATTACGAATCCAATGGAACTTGTTTCGTCAAATTCCGAGATTGTGCCTCGGAAGGCTATTTTTAAATTCAATTTCAACAACATATTTTTAAAATCGAACAAAACACTTCCAAATTCAATTTTAACACTTCTGTTATCTTCAGTATTATCAATATAAATTTTACAACCTTTTAAACCTTTTTTTAACAAGCTTAAAATTCCAGATTCAACCGTTTTCCCAACTCCCAATAATTAAATTCAATAATTTAATTGCCAAATAAATAGTGATATTTGAAATTCAAGTTAAACTAGCCTTTAAATATTTAAAATTAATTAAATATCCAATTTCAAATATCCAGAAATTTTGGGTCGTCACATTCCTTCCCCTTAAAATAATTTCGTCCCCGAAATTTCTAGTTAATAGGAATGGTACATAACCCATTACTATTTTCCTAGAACCAACAGTTCCAAACAACATTCCAAAACCAAATAGTTTTCAACGGTTTCCCATAACAATCTTTTTAAAAAAACATCATGAACCACACTAACTTCCTAAACTTCTTTTATTAGTTCCAACCAATATTTCCTAACCAACCATTCAAATTTAATTTAAAATCCAATTTAAATTATCAAAATTTTCTAACTTCCTAAATTCCCAAAATATTTCGCCAGCGTCTTCTTTGCGCGGCTAGCTCGGTACAACTACAAAATGCCTCTACGGGCCCTCAAATTTTAAAAGAAAACAAAAACGCCAAGTGGCTAGACCGGAAAGTCATCAATCTTCACACAGAAATTTAAATACATACCTTTGCCGAGCAAATTTCAATTTATCTTCAAAAATCAAAAATCCCAGTTCCTTTTTGCTTTTTAACACCTGAATATCCTACTAAGCAATAATGTTCAATTACAACATTCAAAATTGCTTTACGCATTTCTTTACAAAAGTTTTCATATCTATTTCATTCACACCCGTACGATGCACATATATCATCCATACGCAATACCCAATTCAATCGCTTACTCGATCACACAATTTCACTTCCGAACTAGTATCATCCACCCGACTTCGTAGTGCGGACTCAGATCTAGTTTCTTGGTTAGAAACCGTCATTCTTCTTGCATAGCCATATACTATGATAGAGAATTTCCAGAATCAATCAAAAATCCATATCCAGAGTTCGCCGTCGAAATTCGAATGAAAAATCTCAACTCGGATCGGTACAACTACCATTAAATTCTGTGCTCGAATCTGAATCAAATCACTATGTGAATAAAACAATATACGTACATCTTACGTATTTGCCCCAATTGATTATTAACTATATCAATTTTCTTTTATTCACATTATTTTGATTTCTACACACTTATTTACAACCATTCCATTTCACACGCCCTCATTACCTTGTTTCAGATATTAACTTAGCATATTCCAATACCAAATTTACTTACGAATTTCATTATCCATATCTTAAATCCAATTTAAATATCTTACACACTTTAAATATTTATTTTTATCTCACCACTTTGGTTTATATATACTTCTATTCAAATTGAATCTCTAATTTCCATATGAATTCAATTTACCTTTCATTTTAAATATTGAATTCTGTTTACCTTTATCTCATCCATATTCAGTTAATCATTTTTTTAATTAGTCTCACTACTAGTTTACCTCTAATCTCAAACAATTTCTTATTTCCAAATTTTTATTATTGTAGTTCACTTAGAACTAGTTCTATAACTTCTCTCTACTCAATTAAATTTTAAATTTTAATATTCAGTTCTCAATTTTATTCGGTTACAACCAAATAAATTTCCAAATCTCGATTCTTTTATTCAAATTCCCATTTCAATTCCTCTTAAATTAAATTTTCCTTCCTTCCACTCATTTATTCCCAACAAATTTAATACTTCATTTCACACAACAAGATTCAAATCAAATCTTGTTCCAAATCATTTTCTTACCTACTTAAATCCATTAGTTTACTCATGAATTTTATTTCAGTCCTTTATTTTATTTATTTAGCCAAAACTTGACTAACTTCCATTACATACACTTTAAATTAATTCCCAATATTCACTTTAAATCCTATTTATTTACAAATGCAAATTCATTTGTCTATTCACAATTCTATTTTCAACTTAACTATTATTTAAGTAACCCTTCCACTTTGTCCACCTAGACTTATCTTTACCTTCATCTTTACTTATCCGGATTAAATTACACTTTGATTGTTCAAATTTTAAACTCTATAAGTTTTTTTTCCAAAATACATTTATTAACTAATCTTTCTAATTTATTTCATCTAATTGATTTTCTTCGCCAGCTTAATTCACTTCCAATCAAATTTAACTTACTAATTTTATATATCATTTCATTCTCAAATTAAATTTCAAATCTTAATAAAAAGTTTATTTCTGAACTATTACTCCTTTAGTTCCTTAGAACAAAATTCTACAATTTCCACTTTAAATTTTTAAACTTCCTTAAGTTTCCAACTTATTTAAATTTCATAAACATTTTAAATTAACTTCAGAGTTTAAGCAATTCTTAAATATTTCAAAATAAAATTTGAAGGCATATATATCTAAATCAAACTATTCATTTGCAATTTCAAAATCAAACCCAATCTTCGCCAACAAACACCAATCCAGAATATCCAATATTCTTTTGTATTTTAAAATCATAATGGTTTTACCAAACCAAAACTTCAATATTTCAAAAGTCATTTTTGAAATCCATAATTCAATTACAAATCCAATTATTCCTTGAATTTTTAAAACCAACCCAATTTTGCAAGTAACTCCACATTAAATTATTCGGGTAGCAATTCCTCTCTTGGAAATTCGAAAATGAACATCGATGATGCGATAGTCATCACCGAAGTTATTTTCCAGCGTCCGAAAACAGTTCAATGCTTTATCTCTTTAAAAACGCCTTCAAATATTTTTAAATTCCAAACCTCTGCAGATTTCAATCCAAACTGAAATAATATCGCCATTATTTCTTCAAAACTTCTTGAAAATCATTTTCAAACCCAAAGGAATTTAAACTTTTCCCAAAACTCCAAATTCCAAATTCTTTCAATTCATATTCAAATATTACTCTGAAATCTTATTTTAAATTATAAGTTACATTTATAATCCTTACTTACAATTTAATTATGTAATATGAATTTACTTTCTTAGCTTTGGTTAAGATTTTCAATTTATAAAAAATAATGATAATAACTTAATATTATCATTTCCTAATAACCAAGCAACCATATATAGCTATAATAATTTTTAAAAATTTATACCTATTAGATACAAAAATAATTTATGTAAAATTATTTCATTCACTTTATTTTAAGACAATACTGTGTCGGTTTATCTTGTTAAAAGTTTAGAAACCCCTATCGATGACGTGGCGTCCCACACATCGACCAGAATCTATAAACACTCAACAGATAAATCAACACAATATGAAAACAATTTTTATATTCACTAACAAATACGCGCTCATATCTATTAATACACTCAAATCCATTCTAGAGTACTTAAAGACTCTATTCTCAATGAGCACTTCCCACCAGAGCCAAGGTTCTTGCTTAACCTTCAGCTCTGATACCAAATGGAACGATCTAGACTTTTCGACGCTCGAAAAACCGAACCATTAAGGTAAAAAGAAGAAGTAGATAAAAGAAGAGAAAACAAAACAACAACAGAACCTTACCATCGCAGCGGAATAAAATATAATAGATAATAACAGATCTTTACACAAAGAAATTATATATGTTCTATACGTACATCATCAGAATACAGCATCAGAGTTCAATACAACTAGCAACGTAACTCAGGATGGTTATAATATCTCGTCCTTCCAAAACTGAATACACAGTGGAATATACATCAAGTACGCTGGATACGCCTCGCATCCAGCTCGTCTCTTGAGCTCCACAGCAGTCCATCCATAATCTGTACTCTATAATACTCGGTCTGATCCGAGCATTATAGTTAAATAACACCCAAGTCAGTCTGGAATACCAGCGTGAAAAAACACACTCAATTAGATTACTACAGTTTTCAAAATACTTTGAAAATCAAAAGCATCTCGTAAGACCATGCCACAAATAAATATGTCGGGTTTTTACCTTACGATAGCCAAAACATTTCTTATAAAATTCTATGATATAATCATAGCGCCTATATACAAATACTTATTCAAATAGCTGAAATTGTTACATTTATTAAATTCCAGCTAATAGGTATACAAACAAAACCATAAAGGCATGTAGGGAGTATGGATTTCCAACTAATCACTAGGCACTGGGGTACCACCTGTCACAATATGTAGCCTAGATCACCGTATCGAGGATCCCTCCCGATCCCTTGTAACATAAGACCAGGACTACCCCTTACTGGATAATCCAGAGTAAGATCACCCTACGGTTGAGATCAGCAACCGCACCACACAGCCGAAATAAAAAGGGACATCTAGACAGGGATGACCTTACCCTAATGGACGCGACCCACTTAGCCTTGCTGCATAACCCCTGATTTTCAGTCATTCCCGGTTGATGAGGCTCGAGGCTAAGCATTACCTTTTTAGAACACATCTCTTAGAATGCTCATGTCCTCCCGACGATGTTCTGAAAGCATTCATCCATACAAGTCTGTCTCGGGTTCGAACGGAACAGAAGGCACTACTCCTACAACATCCATTTTGGAATCACCCTCAGGATTAGTAGCGATTAGCCGTTGCACTTCACTGCGCCATCTTTTGTGACGCCCCACCTCTATACCCACGCTAGCCAAAGACACTACGGGGTAATGCCGTCAACTAGCGTGGTTGCTTTGTGCGAGTACCGATATGCCAGATAAAAAATAACATGCTTTTCATCACAAGAGGAAATCCGACATACCGACATAAACTCAAAGCTACTACACAGTGGCTATATGTAATCTTCGGAAACAAATATAGAAATAAGCATAACATAAATCAGTCGCAGATAAGTCATATCACTAAGGCGGAAACAGATATGAATATAACACATGAAAGTGTAAATCAGAGTAGTGGTCAAATAAGATCCACAATATCACAAAAGAATAGATACAAGTGCTAGACAAAAGAATATGTATACATCAAGGAGTCTATATCTCAAATGTATACAACAAAAACTACTAGACCAAAGTAGTTAAGCAAAAGTCAGAAGATGGTTCCAGATAGGATGTCATGAGGAAGCACCTGTAATATCTCAGTCTGACCCGAGTATTGTTTAATAAGAAAATAATAAACGGATCAGTCTAGTTATAATTATTAGATAAAATGAGATATAAGAAGAGATATAATAAAAAGACGTATGATAACCAAAAATGTCATACTGCGACAAGTATACATTAGAAAATCCACAAAAGTCATACAATATCTCAAGAATCTCATAGCATCAAAAAATGTCATATTCTTTATTTCATTCACCAAGCCACAATAAAATGACATACATATCAATGCCAATTGTAAAAGTCGGTGAAACATAAATTCCAGAAATAATCAATTAGAAATCCAGAAATCGCAAGAAAAGGATGGCCAATCCCAAACGGAACGCTATTCCATAGACCGAACATCGGCGCACCTAAATAGAGATGCCCCATGCACAGTCAAACATCGACGCACCTAGAAAGGTACGACCCATGCAAAGACAAACATCGAAGCACCTAGAAAGGTACGACCCATGCAAAGACAAACATCGATGCACCTAAATAGATACGCCCCATGTAATGTCTAGCATCGATGCACCTAGAAAGATACACCCCATGCATAAATAAGCATTGACGTACCTAGAAAGATACACCCCATGCATAAATCAACATCGACGTATCTAGAAAGATACGCCCCATGTAATGTCTAACATCGATGCATACACTCCATGCAAAGTCGAACATCGATGTACCTAGAAAGATACGTCCCATGCATAGACGAACATCAAGGCACCTAGAAAGATACTCCCCATTCCCCGACTTATTGAGCCGATTTCTCCACGAAGTAAACAAACATCGACGCACCTAAATAGCTACGACCCATGTGTAAATAAACATCGACACACCTAAATAGGTATGACCCATGCGAGAATTGAGACAAAGCTCAATAAAATGAAGTACAGTCCTCCACATGGACAACGAGACATCGCACATTGCTAGTCTAAACCATAAAATGATCATCATCGATCATCAAGAAGTGTCAATTACAATAAGCTAGTAAATATATGAGCTTAGCTTCATGTCCCATAACCACTAGCTTAACTTAAATATTTACGAACAAATTGCAGATCTCCACTCGAAAATTGTCACAAGAGATTCAATCGAACAAGTCCAAGAATTAACCGACGAAGTAAACGCAAGCGTTTCATACCACTTGTTTTACTAAGTCGTTTAATTTGATTTCTCATACGAGTGAGTTAAAGGTTTGTATATACTAATAGAGTGGAAAACGGTTTTAAGAAACGAGCTTTGTAATAAAATAGTGTTGAAATCACTTTGATGAAAAGAGATTTGATATTTACTACTAGTATTGAAACCTTCATATTTTTAAAGTGACAAACCATAAAAATGATTGTAGAAACAATCAATCATTAAAATCTACATAAGAAGACGTGAATCAAATCCAAAGAAACCGATAAAGAATCCATTGAAATGGATATTCACAAATCCCTAAAAAGGAGTCATCAAAGTCATAATAAATGATAACAACAACTAGGATCATCACGAATCGATTCAAATTGTAAATTCAATCCCAAAAGGCAAAGTGGGCTGAAATAGCAAATTCAGTTGACTAAACAGAGATTTTCAGTTGACTAAACAGCAAATTCAGTCGACTGAATAGAGATTTTCAGTCGACTAAACCCTGCTTGGAAACTTTCTGTTTCCAGGTTCAGTCGACTTAACAGAGATTTTCAGTCGACTAAACCCTGCCTGGAAACTTTCGGTTCCAGATTCAGTCGGCTGAACAGAGATTTCAGTCGACTGAATCATGCCTGGGCTGTTTTTTAGCCTATCCAAATGAAGAGAAAACTCTTCCAAAATGCAACCGGACGAACATTAGCTCTAAGGGTTTATGCCAATCGGCAACCCGGCCCTATATGCTCCTCGATGCATCACCAAAAGCATGATCAAACATCCATAAAAGGATTTTCACACAAATTTGACTTAAAACCCCAAAAATTGAAATATTCACAAAACCAATCCAAATCAAGAGCAAATGCACATGAAGAAGTGTTAGGAATTCATACCCAACAACCAAAGATAATTATAGTTATAGATGTGAGATAAAAATCTCACCTTTGAACCCAAATCAATGAAGGAGAAGCTTTTAAAACAAGCTAAGATCAATTCCTCTTCAATAACAACTCAAGAAGCTTCAATCTAAGCTTACAAGTAAAATATTTCCTATGTTAGGTTTAGGAATTTCTGAAATGGAATGGAGAAAGAGTTGGAGAAGATGAAGAGGATGCTTACCAATGGGTTCTCTTAGAATTTGGAGCTAGATCTTGGATTTTGCAAATGAACTAGGGTTTTGGATTTCTATTTCCCATTCTCTTCCACCATTTTTGCTTTAGAACTGAAAAGAGGAGAAAGTGAGAGTGAATGGGGAGAAGTGGTTCAGATTTGGGTATTAAGTTGGTGAACCCAAACCTAAACCCAAAGCGAAAAAGGTCAAATTTTTAGCTAGCTCCAAACATATCAATGTTTATACTCAAAAAGGTTGTGAACGGCATTTTGAACTCAATGGGAGGGGTCTTGAGTCCTAATTCGACTGTTTGCAAAAAGTAGCTTTTCGGACCAAAATCTGACGAACGATAAAATATTTAAATAAAATATTTAAATATACAATTGATAAATATGCGGGTTGTTACAGACTCCCTTCCTTAAAGAAATTGCATCCTCTTAATACTTAAGAAGAAAATAAGAAGTAACAACCATAGAAGCATATCAACACAAAAGAAAATTTAAAATAGGAAGTTCACCATAAGGAGCATGAAAGAGTAAGCCTGAACGGGTTCGCACGGTGAATTCTCTGGATTCCCAAGAGCAATCCTTAGGATTTGAGAACCATTGAACTCTTACAAGAAGAACATCTTTATTTCGAAGGCACTCAACCTCCAAGCAATGATGCGAATAGAATATAACTCCTAAGTCAAATTTGGTAAAACTTCACTTCCTTTAATAATACCGGCCTCAAGAATAAAAATAAGAATCCCTAAGGCATTTCCGTAGTAGAAAGACGTGAGAAAACGTCATCAATAACAGAAAATTGAGTCGGTGCAACGACGTAGTACAAAAACGGTACGCCCGAGAAACTAGAAACTCGAATAATTTGGAACACCGACGTAGTACAAAAACGGTACGTCCAATGAACCGATAAACCGAAACAACGATGTATTATAATAATGATACATCCATTGATCCAGATAAGACGGAACATCGATGTAGTATAATAACAGTACATCCGATGAACCAAACACCACAAAAGAACATCGGACGCTAGTCCATAAAAGAAATGAGATAAAGCTCAATAAAACGAAGTATATCAAAACGTCCGATGAACTTGATAAAAAGATAATTCCATTCAGACAACATCAAAGAATCAACAACTTGTTGCCTACGACAAAGCGCATTGGCAACACGATTTCCAGAATATCAAGATCATAAGATGCCAGGAACTCGAGTCGACATGAAGTTCCTTATGAGAAAATAAATATGCCAAAGATTTATGATCGAGGTGGAGAACAAATTTCTCCCCCAAAAATGATGATGCCAAACTTTAAAAGTGAAAACAATAGCCGCGAGCACTAGATCATGAGTGGCATACCTAGTCTCAATCGGCTTTTAATGATTTAGAAGCACAAGTGATAGCACATTATCTTTTGCAAGAGAACGACATCCAAACCAATACGATAAGCATTGGTACAAAAGATAAAGTCTTGGTTCCCTTCGGGAATCACAAGAATAAGAGTATCGAAAAGAAAGAATTTCTTTTAAATAATCTTCTTTCCTGAAAAGTTAAAACTTTCAAAATTACTTTTATCTTTATGTAATAATCTTTCTAGAAAAATTTACATTTTTACAAGTCAATATATCGTGTCTTATTGTCTCATCAAAGCGTTTAGGAAATTCCTATCGATAACGTTGATCAAGCGTATCGACCAGAATTCTTAAAGCACTCAATGGGCAATACAATCACAAAATCATCTTCCATATAATAAACATGTTTCTTAAAAACCTTTAAGAATATTCTTTGCTTGTTTAAAAGCAAAGTCAAATTGTACTTATAAATAAATCTTATGAAAAAGATTTGCAAAATTTTTAAATTGCTATTTTCATCCAAAATCAATAAATACAAGAATGGTCTCATCGAAATATTCATAGAATATTCGATTTATAAAATGGATGAAATAAGCTGGACAAACTGAATGACATAATAAGTCATTCATAAGAATCGTAACGAGTGCGGAATGCGGTAAGTGGAATGCGAACTCCCGCAACTCGTAGCCAAATGAAAATCGGTGGCAAGGTCGAACTAGAAAGACCTTAACACCACACAAAAGATTTCTTAGGTGATAATCCTAAGGCAAACTCAAAAATACCGGAAAAGTTTCACAAATTATTTAGATAAGAGAAATAACACTTTTCTCATCTTGAGGGCTTAAAGAATAAAATGATGCCTTCAAAAATTTGAAATCGGAATCACAAGAAAAAATAGAAATCTGCTTAACAGATAGAAAATGTCGAAGATGAACAGTCCACATGGGACGAAGGATATGGCTTCATAATAATTAAGCCAATCTTCACAAAAGTCAATTCCGAAGCATAAGTAAAAATCGGCTCAGAGAGAAAAATCACATTAAATAATTTCGACATCAATAGAAAGCAAATTGAGTGTTGCGGATCCACTAATCCAGATTCACAATCCTCAAAGAAGTCATCAAGCCCATAAATGTTTAAAGAAAAAGAATCACAAGTTCTCTTGATATAAAATAACGAGATGATTATATCAACAAGAACTTGAAAAGGATAATCACAAAACAAATGAAATCAAGGACTGAACGAGAAATACCTTGACCAAGAGAAGAATTGCCAGGGGCTTGCAGCTTTCCTTCTCTCTTGCTTGGAAGCTTAGGACACGAAGATAAAAGATGACCCGAACCTTTGCAATAACGACAAAAGAGGGGTTTCGGGCACTCCCTTGCATGGTGGTCTGTGGAACAACAATTGTAGCATCGTCCACGACTAGAGGTAGGAGTCTTTGCTACCGGAGTTTGTTGCTTCCCTTTCTTATTAGAATTGGGGCCTTTGAATTTGATAGGCCTCTTCAAGTTATTGTCGAAGTTCTGTTGGGCACGCACAACTTCAACATCACCTTCATTATCGGCCTCTTCAAGACGAAGAGCGATATCAATAAGCTGATCAAATGAAACCTCAAGTTTCAGAAGTAATGGCTTCTTAAGATTCTTATTCAAGCCATAGACAAATCTCTGATTTTTCTTCAATGGGGTATTAATGTACTCAACCTCGTATTTGGACAGAGATTCGAAAGATGCGACATAGTCTGTCACAGAAGATTCACCTTGAACAAGGTCAATAAAACGCCGTGCTAAAGTTACTTTTTCAGCCTCCGACACGAATTTCAATTCGAATCTTTCTCGGAATTGCTCCCAAGTGAGATCCGCTTCAACGATTTCAGAAATTAAAAGCTCATACCAATCTAATGCTCTTTCTTGGAGCATGCTAGAAGCCACTTGGACTCGATGTAGATCAATAAGGTTCATGCGAGAAAAGATACGATCGCATGATTTGAGCCAAGCTTGAATTTCTATAACACTCTCGGATCCCTTGAATGGCCTTCCACCCAAATCAGTGTAGTCTCTGCACAAGCGTGCAAAACCGGATCTAGGATGAGTAGGCTCTGGAATAGGTCCTGCGGCTTGAGAATTCTTCACGAGATCTAAAAGCTGCTGAGCAGACATGAATACTCCATCTTGGGGAGTAGCACTAGACTGACCCGCACTGGGTCGGTTAGACTTAACCATTCTTCTTCTTTAAGAAAGAAAGAAGGAGAAAAGTTATTCTCAAAATAAATATCAAGCAATCTTGATAGATAAAACAAAGAATCATAAAAGAAAATAAGATAGGACGGTACGAAGACCCGAATAAAATCCTAAAGCACGACTCCTGAGATGGACTTAGGACGATGATCCTTGTTAAATCATTCTACATTGTTCCGAAGTTTAGCTCAGATACCAAGCTGTGATGCCCCACCTCTATACCCACGCTAGCCAAAGACGCTACGGCGTAATGCCGTCAACTAGCGCGGAGAATAAGGCTGTTGAGGAGCGACCATCCGTGTAATTGCTTTGTGCGAGTACCGATATGCCAGATAAAAAAATAACATGCTTTTCATATCAAGAGGAAATCCAACATACCGACACAAACTCAAAGCAACTACACAGTGGCTATATATAATCTTCAGAAACAAATATAGAAATAAGCATAACATAAATCAGTCGCAGATAATTCATATCACTAAGGCAGAAACAGATATGAATATAACACATGAAAGTGTAAATCAGAGTAGTGGTCAAATAAGATCCACAATATCCCAAAAGAATAGATACAAGTGCTAGACAAAAGAATATGTATACATCAAGAAGTCTATATCTCAAATGTGTACAACAAAAACTACTAGACCAAAGTAGTTAAGCAAAAGTCAGAAGATGGTTCCAGATAGGAAGTCGTGAGGAAGCACCTGTAATATCTTAGTCTGACCTGAGTATTATTTAATAAGAAAATAATAAACGGATCAGTCTAGTTATAATTATCAGATAAAATGAGATATAAGACGAGATATAATAAAAAGACATATGATAACCAAAAATGTCATACTATGACAAGTATACATTAGAAAATCCACAAAAGTCATACAATATCTCAAGAATCTCATAGCATCAAAAGAATGTCATATTCTTTATTTCATTCACCAAGCCACAATAAAATGACATACATATCAATGCCAATTGTAAAAGTCGGTGAAACATAAATTCCAGAAATCATCAATTAGAAATCCAGCACAAGAAAAGGATGGCCAATCCTAAATGGAACGCTATTCCATAGACCGAACATCGGCGCACCTAAATAGAGACGCCCCATGCACAGTCAAACATCGACGCACCTAGAAAGGTACGATCCATGCAAAGACAAACATCGACGCACCTAGAAAGGTACGACCCATGCAAAGACAAACATCGACGCACCTAAATAGATACGCCCCATGTAATGTCTAGCATCGATGCACCTAGAAAGAAACACCCCATGCATAAATAAGCATCGACGTACCTAGAAAGATACGCCCCATGCATAAATCAACATCGACGTTTTTAGAAAGATACGACCCATGTAATGTCTAACATCGATGCACCTAGAAAGATACACCCCATGCAAATTCGAACATCGACGTACCTAGAAAGATACGTCCCATGCATAAACGAACATCAACGCACCTAGAAAGATACGCCCCATGCCCTGACTTATTGAGCCAATTTCTCCACGAAGTAAACAAACATCGACGCACCTAAATAGGTACGGCCCATGTGTAAATAAACATCGACACACCTAAATAGGTACGACCCATGGGAGAAATGAGACGAAGCTCAATAAAATGAAGTACAGTCCTCCGCATGGACAACGAGACATCGCACATTGCTAGTCTAAACCATAAAATGATCATCATCGATCATCAAGAAGTGTCAATTACAATAAGCTAGTAAATATATGAGCTTAGCTTCATGTCCCATAACCACTAGCTTAACTTAAAGATTTACGAACAAATTGTAGATCTCCACTCGAAAATTGTCACAAGAGATTCAATCGAACAAGTCCAAGAATTAACCGAGGAAGTAAACGCAAGCGTTTCATACCACTTGTTTTACTAAGTCGTTTAATTAGATTTCTCATACGAGTGAGGTAAAGGTTTGTATATACTAATAGATTGGAAAACGGTTTTAAGAAACGAGCTTTGTAATAAAATAGTGTTGAAATCATTTTGATGAAAAGAGATTTGATATCTACTACTAGTATTGAAACCTTTATATTTTTAAAGTGACGAACCATAAAAATGATTGTAGAAACAATCAATTATTAAAATCCACATTCGAAGACGTGAATCAAATCCAAAGAAACCGGTAAAGAATCCATCGAAATGGATATTCAAAAATCCCTAAAAAGGGGTCATCAAAGTCATAATAAATGATAACAACAACTAGGGTCATCACGAATCGATTCAAATTGTAAATTCAATCCCAAAAGGCAAAGTGGGCTGAAATAGCAAATTCTGTTGACTAAACAGAGATTTTCAGTTGACTAAACAGCAAATTCAGTCGGCTGAACAGAGATTTTCAGTCGACTAAACCCTGTCTGGAAACTTTCTGTTTCCAGGTTCAGTCGACTGAACAGAGATTTTCAGTCGACTAAACCCTGCCTGGAAACTTTCGGGTTCCAGATTCAGTCGACTGAACAGAAATTTCAGTCGACTGAATCATGCCTGGGCTGTTTTTCAGCCTATCCAAATGAAGAGCAAACTCTTCCAAAATGCAACCGGACGAACATTGGCTTTAAGGGTTTATGCCAATCGGCAACCCGGCCCTATATGCTCCTCGATGCATCACGAAATGCTTGATCAAACATCCATAAAAGGATTTTCACACAAATTTGACTTAAAACCCAAAAATTGAAATATTCACAAAACCAATCCAAATCAAGAGCAAATGCATACGAAGAAGTGTTAGGAATTCATACCCAACAACCAAAGATAATTATAGTTATAGATGTGAGATAAAAATCTCACCTTTGAACCCAGATCAATGAAGGAGAAGCTTTTAAAATAAGCTAAGATCAATTCCTCTTCAATAACAACTCAAGAAGCTTCAATCTAAGCTTACAAGTAAAATATTTCCTATGTTAGGTTTAGGAATTTCTGAAATCGAATGGAGAAAGAGTTGGAGAAGACAAAGAGGATGCTTACCAATGGGTTCTCTTAGAATTTGGAGCTAGATCTTGGATTTTGCAAATGAACTAGGGGTTTTGGATTTCTATTTCCCATTCTCTCCCAACATTTTTGCTTTAGAACTGAAAAGAGGAGGAAGTGAGAGTGAATGGGGAGAAGTGGTTCAGATTTGGGTATTAAGTTGGTGAACCCAAACCCAAACCCAAAGTGAAAAGGTCAAATTTTTAGCTAGCTCCAAACATATCAATGTTTATACTCAAAAAGGTTGCAAACGGCATTTTGAACTCAATGGGAGGGGTCTTGAGTCCTAATTCGACTGTTTGCAAAAAGTAGCTTTTCGGACCAAAATCCGACAAACGATAAAATATTTAAATAAAATATTTAAATATACAATTGATAAATATGCGGGTTGTTACATCTTTGACTTCCAGATCTTGTCTTCCACATGAAAACGTTCAAACCGAAACGAAGTGGTTTTCGCGAAATAAATCCCGATCCCGGTCCCTTCGAAACGATCAACGCATTGGCCAATATTGATAGTCGGCTATTTAACTATCAAATAACATTCACAAACAATCATCAAGCCATAATAATTTCTCCCAAATTATTTATAATCCTCAAAATATCTTCGCAAGATATTTTTCCACTTTTCAACCCTTTGAATACAGTTTCAAACCATTTTCTTTCACGGAATAAATTTCCCAAATATTCTCGATTCCTACTGAAATCACCAAGTACAAAAACTTTAGATTTTAAAATAGTTTAAAACGGTTTATTTAAAATCTACTTTAACATATTTAAATTAAAAACTACTTAAATACTTTATTCAATATATATATATATATATTAAGAATATTTAAAATAAAACTACTTTATAAAGTATAAAACTAATTTTTAAATAAAAGCTAAACCAAATTAAATTTAAAAACAAGAGATTATGAAATCCCATACAAGTTTTTAGATAAATCTTTAACCAAGCTATCTTTAAAATAAAACTACTTTACAAAATTTACATATTAATAATTAATTTTAATAAACATTTATCTTTTAAAATTTTAATAACTTAAATAATAATTTCTTAAAAACATTCCTTTAAATAACTTCAAAACTTTCAACTTATACTTAAAAAAAATCCGTTTTGAAAACGTACTTGGCTTTCAGGGAGTTCACTTCTCTTCCACACCTCCTTAAAGATAAACCACTATTTATTTTTAAATCAAATTACCCACTCCTCTATAAATTTCCATTGTGAATTTATACTTTCAAATATCCACTGATATTTTGTTTCACTTTATAAACCCAGTTTACAAATTCCATAGTCTCACCCTTCTTTCAAAACACGATTTCAAATACTAAATCAATTTCCCAATTGATTTTCAAAATTATTTCATTTTGAAATAAATTTCTTTACTTCTTAATTTATTTCAACCCATAAATTTCAAATTTTACTTCTTAATTATGATTTAAAATCTTTTAATCATAAAATACCAATTTCATATTTTTTCCCAAAATCCTTCTTTATCCTTTCTAATAAATTTATACCTTGAATTTTAAAATAAAATCTTTATCCCTTTAAATAATTTCACTTAAGCTTTAAAATTCATTATTTCCCTTTTATTCCAAATCTCCTTCCCACAAAACTCGAGTTTGAGCTAAACAGGGAAGAATAAATCATAAAAATCGAATCAAAGTCGAGTATATTATAAATCAAAATGGAATAAACGTACCAAATCTCTCAACAATCAAACTCGACTAATTGGAAGCGATCGCAAGCTAAATTGAAGAAGCTTTGAAGCCATTTGAGGAACGACCAGCAATTGGCGTATTTCTCAAAGCCCTAATTTCGAGCGAAGAGGAACGAGCAAAGGAACATGGCCGACGTTTTACAGAGCAAAGGAACAAGGCCGAAATAAAAGGGCCAGCCTTGTTTTTTTAATAAAGGCTTTATTATAATTGAAAAAGAAAAATAGGGCTTTGATTTGTATTTAATTTGTATTCTGCTTTTTTAAAACTCGGGTAATTTCTAGTCTTGTGACTAGGGTACAAACTGCGATGGTGTACTTTGAGAATTCGTAACTCAGTGGCTGAGTTGTGGTAGGGTTTTGAGCGTAAGTTAAGGCTATTCGATAGCGAGTGTCGCGAGTTTAAGTATGTAAGCGTCTGACTGCTTAATTTCTAGTAGAAACTTTGGGGGCAGCACGTAGGCAGGGTTTTGCCGAAGCTGGGTAAATTCTGTGTCGTTTTATTTCTACATTTATTATTCTGCTATTATCTGTGCTGCTATTGTAATATATCTGTGTTGAAAATATTTTATATAAACTTCGGCAATTAATTTTTATAACTAATAGTATCGCCCTATTCACCCCCCTCTAGGGTGAAATCGATCATACAAGTGGTATCATAGCAAGGTACAAAAGCTATTTTTGTTTTTAAAAAATTGACTTTTTAAAAAACAAATTTTTGTTTTAAAAATTTGAATTTTTAAAATGGATTTTTTTAGTGCTGCTTTTGCCTAGGGTCAGTCTATAACTAGACCACCAATGTTCAATGGTGAAAATGCTAATTGGAAAAGTAGATTGAATTTTTTCTGAAAACCATTGATGCTTGGAATATTGTTGAGATGGGTTGTAGAGCACCCACTATAGTTGTAAATAATCAAGAAATTGAAAAACCATTTGATCAATGGACAGATCTAGAAAATAAGTTACAGAATGCTAATGCCAAAGCTATGAATTCGATTATTTGTTCATTAGATCAATTTGAATTTAATCGTGTCTCACATTGTCTAACTGCGCAGGAAATATGGCACATACTAGAAGTGACTCACGAAGGAACATCTCAAGTCAAGGAATCTCGCCTTGCCATGCCGAGTAGCGAATATGAGAATTTTACAATGGCCAAGGAAGAAAATGCTAAAGAGATGTACGGACGGCTTTCCAACATCGTATACAAATCAAAAGTTCTCGGTAAACCATTCACGAAATTGGAAATAGTCCAAAAAATCCTCAGAGTCCTTCCACGAAGTTTTGAAGCAAAAGTGACTGCCATTCAAGAATCAAAAGATTTAAAACAAATCAAAGTTGAAGAACTCATCGAAAATCTCACCACTTATGAGCTAGAAATGAAATTCAAGGAAGAGAGTGAAGGAGGTAATGCTCGAAAGAAATCAATAGCTCTCAAAGGAACAATTGAAAGTGATGACGACGACGACGACGACGAAGGAGCAGCAGAGTTGGCAATGGTAATAAAGAGATTCAAAAAGTGGAACCGCAAGCACAGAAATCCATCTCTAAATCAAAAATTAAAAAGCACAATAATCAGAGTTCTAGATAACCCAGAACAACAAGAAATCATCTGTCATAAGTGCAACCAACCTAGACACATCAAGCCCAATTGTCCTCAAAATAGACACGACTTAGAAAAGAAATCAAAACGGAGAAATTGTACAGCCACATGGAATAAAAGTGATGAAGATAATAAAAGTACTAGCAGTGAGAGTGAGAAATCATATATGTGCCTTCATGGTAATATAACTGATAGCGACGATGACGAGCCAAGCGAGATATCAAACTCACTCACTCAGAATTACTTATATATTTCCACGAAGTAAATGACCGTTTTGAACGACTTAGGGGGAAATATGCAAACTTGAATCACAAAAAGATACTGATTGATTTAAATAAACAACTTGACCAACTAGTTAAAAACTATCAAAGTAGGATCCCTAATTGTGATAAGTGTCCAACATTCGAAGAAGAGATTAAAAAATCAAAAATCAAAATTAAATCACTTGAAAATGAAATTCTGATTTTGAAATAAAGTGAAAATATAAGAAGAGAAAATTCTATTAAAAAGTTCATACAATTATTAAACAAAAATGAATCTCTCAAAACACAAGTCCAACAACTATCAACGACTTTATAAAAATTTTTCAGAAGTGAAAGATCATTGAATATGCTATTAGGGAAACAAACTGTTAATACGGTTAGACAAGGACTTAGATATAATCAATCTGAAAATCTTAGAAATGAAATTAATCAAGTCAATTCCATATGCACAATTTGTAGAAAATTTGGACACAATCAAAATAATTATTGGTATAGACCCAAGCACATAAAAACTATTCCGATTTGGGTTCCAAAAGGAACAAATATAAAATCCCTCAAAATTAAACAAATTTGGGTGCCAAAAGGAACATGTATAAATAGTTTTGGGTCTCTACAAACATATTTTTCAAAATCTGCTACCACTAACAACTATGGACCTATAAAAACAAATAGGTCACAAAACTCTTCTCTCGTGAAGGTGTGGTGGCAGGCTAAGGAACAACAATTGTGTTACTTGGATTCTGGCTGTTCCAAGGACATAACGAGCGTCAAAATAAAGTTCCTTAGCCTGGTAAAAAAGTGACAGAATCATAATGGACAACAACGAAAAAAATAAATATCGTGAAGGTCAAAGAGGTAACGGTATATTCATCTTAAACAATATATTAATGTGATAATCTGCACCATAATTTGATTTAGTTCAGCCAGTTATTGATAAAGAAATAATTGATGATAATAATAATCCTGACTTTTTCAAAATTATTGGCCAATTATATTCTTATGCCAAGAACACTATAAAAATCTCTAGAGTCTTTGAACTACTTCATATATATTAGTTTGGATTAATAGTAGTGTTTTATTGGTTGATGATAATACATTTGATTATTTTACGGCTGACTCTATATTCATGGTTTTTGATTATTTACACGGCTTTAATTAAAATTGGAAATTATTTCATTTTATGAAGGGTCTTCAAAATTTGTTGCAACATCACGGTGTGGTCTATAACATCCAACTAATGATAATCTCGAGTGAAAGAAAAATTCAGATGCAGATTACACTGGTAATTTAGTTGATAGAAAAATTACTATTGGAACGAGATTTATGTTAAGTTTAACGACCCGATATTTTCAACCATTCGCATCCGCACATGCCGGACTTGAATTGCTCAAAATACCGCGTTGTAAATAAAATTTGGCAAATCTCAGAATATACAGTAAATAAAAATCACAAAACGCAGGCACAGAGTAAGAAATGCAACGGAAGTAAAAGAGATAGTAGTTCATGAAGCTACTATGAAAATATATCAGAGTTAAATAAAATACAACAGAATAAATAAAGTACAACAGAAGTCTCAAGATGATAACCAAGTACAAGCTGAATAGAACAACAGAACGGGAATAGATAAAACTAGATAAGCAGATGATCTCCAGCGATTCCAATCTCCAGAAAGTGGAATCCAAATCTGTGAATAACTCAGACTGACCCGAGCGTAAACAAAATACAAACACTCTAGTCAGGACAATATATACTTATATAATGTAAACCAACTCAAGTGAACTGTAATAAAGTACAAGTAACTTAAAGGATGCCTGGGACCGCCCATCCTCTAAGGATCCGTTAAACTATTTACTATGTAGTAATATTTCGCTATTATAATAATGTCTACAGTAAAATAAACATACTTTTAAGTAGCGTTCCAGGCTACCCATATCACCCTTCACACATAATAGTCCCAGCAGTCCATCCAATATCATAACATCCACACCGGGTGACTGTCAGAGGATACCACACGGGCTACGGAAGAAAACCAAACTCGTAGTAAAGGCTCGGTATGGTAGGTGACACGGCACATAAGGCAATGCCAGGGTAGATATACCAATTACGCACACGGGCTGGTGGTAACGCAGCAGCCACATACGCCCACCTCTGAACACACTCCCATATCAAAATCGGAGGATGACCATCTAATCAATCACCAGTAAGAGTATAGTATCGAAGGAATGTGTCCGATCGGAGGAATGACCTCACTTGGCCCGAGATCGCTCCTGTTTTAGCCACCTTATGCCAACTCATGGGAGTTGGGTCCACGTAATATACCTCAAGAACATCGCCACCATCCTACTTCATTCTGGAATCTCCACCGCGTACACGGTTGTCAAAGTGGTTTTCGGTATCGACAGAGAGTATGCGAGATATCCGATCCCGGTCTCTTTGCCAACCAATTGTTATTATAACCCGTAGTTATAATTTTAAAATGGTATTTATACTTCAAAACAGAATATCATTTCAAATCCAAATCCTTATCAAAATAAAGATAAGATTAATTCGAAACCATTTCAAAAACATCATATCTTTCCAAAACTTCCTGTCAAATCATTTCAATATATCAAAGTATCATATCTTTCCAAAACTTCATTTCAAATCATTTTAATATATCAAAAGATATCATATCTTTCTAAAGCTTCATTCAAGTCATTTTACTATATCAAAAATATCATATCTTTCTAAAACTTCATTTCAAATCATTTTAATACACCAAAAATATCATATCTTTTCAAAACCACATTCATTTCAAATCATTATTCATTTTATTCAATTTAAAATACCATTTCAATTTACATTTCAAAACAGCTTATATTTCAAAAATCATTTTAAATCATTAAAATGAAGTTATTATATTTAATAATTAAATTATTAAATTTTCAAAATTTTCAACTTCCAAAGTTTATTTATTCATTAAGTTTACCAAGACAGTGAAAATTCACTTTTCGCAGCATTTAGAAAACGTTACGGAACGTTACATTCAAAACAGTTCAATTTAACAAAAGACAACATTTTAAAAATGCTGTAATAGGGTTTACTTAATATTTCAAATAAACTTAGTTAAATTCAACAATTATAGCACTTAAAAAGATTACTATAATAGCCTTTAATTCAATTTAGCTTTTTAGTTCATTATCATCAACTACAACATTTACAATTGCTGTAATATCATTTACATTGCAATCAATAGCATTTCAAAAATGCAGTTAATTAACTTCAAATATTCAATATAATTTCACAACCAATTATATTTTTATTTAAAACATTTTTAACTTATAAAATCATACATTTTCACATTTATAAATATTATTTAATTTTCCTTAAGTTCATGATTTTATAAAGTTAAATTTCAATTCAAAAATCAAGATCTAATAATAATTCACTTATCAATTTCAATGTTCAAATTTAAATTCATTACATTAAATTTCAACTTAACACTTAAGTTCAAATTCTCAAATATAACTTAGTTTTTTTTTTACTTAACTAAAAATTCACTTTTAAGTCAATTTCATAAATTTCCAATTTTAGTTATATTTTAAACTTTCAACTTAAATATTCATTCTTTCACATTTCAACTTTATTAAAAATCATTAACATGATATAAAATCACTTTAAATTTATTTAAATTCAAATTATCATAAATTTATCATAATTTCATATTCAATTTAATTTCCAATTATAATTGAATCAAATTTTCCCAAAATAACTTACATTCAAATTTTCTAACTTTTTCATTAATTCATTTCACTAATAATTATTCATAAAATCAATAATATTTTACAAAAATCCTTTTTAACTAGATTTAAATCAAAATATTTTAATATTTAAATTTCTAAAATAATTTTAAATTTTTTAGAAAAACATATATTAACTACGGGTCTGTATATAATTTTCTACACTAGGAAAAGTGATACGGGTAATATATCATTTCAACCCGTAATTTACAAAGAAAAATCCGGGTTTTATCATTTCAAACCCGTAGTCCCAGGTAAATGAAATAAATTGAAAATCATTCAGGCCTATCATTTCAGCCTATAACAATTTTCCCTTATTCTAAAGTCCGTTCGGGTATGTATCATTTCAACCCATAGTGATTCTAATCTAAAGGGAACTTGCAGTGTGATGAACAGATAAAATAAACAGAATAGCATGAAATAACAATAACATATAATATAATAGGTGTAATAATAGGTGCGAACATTATATGATAATAATATAAGCAGTTATAACATGCTAATATAGTTCTACAGATTCATAGGGTGTCAATTTACTACTTATATAAGTACATAATGTCTGGTGAGAAATACTCACAGGTTTGAGCTGGAGATACAACGACGAATAGACAAATGATATTCACACAAGCACGATAACATGACACAAAGATGAGTGGAAGAGCCAAGGTATCAATTCCCTTGAATACAAGTCAAATAAAACAATATAATATACATATATATAAGTTTCAACACAAAAATGCAATAAACTATGCCAGAAACAATTGTATAAAACCAATCCAAAATCATTGCACTTGCTTTCAACCTCCTATACTACAGCTACAGGTCTGAAATGTACTGCTAAGAGCATCTCCAACGGTTTGGAGTGCGGAAATTCGATTTTCCGCACTCCAAAATGTTGGAGCCCTCATTTCTACAATAGAAATGAGGGCAGGCGCCTGTTCAACAGGCGCCCGCATTAAAAATAACCGGGCGCCTGATACCCAAGCGCCTGTTCAACAGGCGCCTGGAAAATTCAGGAGCGTTTTCCCCCTCCCCCCTCATTTTCCTCCCCTCCGTACTCTTTTCAGCAAATTTTTTTAACTTAGCTCTGCGTCCAAATGCCGTCCCGTCCGGTCAAAACTGGTAGACGCACCGTTCGATATACGACCGATGCCAATATCGGACCTGTTCATGTCCCTCCTGATGCTATCGTGACTCCAGATGATCTTCGATCTTTGCATGACTTGCCACCTACTGTTTCGCATAGACTTACTGCAGCTATAGCGACGCCACAGGTATACGGTTATTTATTTATTGCTTGATGAACGACCATGTAAATATACGGTTATGTATAATAATTCTTTGTTTATTTTAACGGTTATGATAATCATATATTTAGGTTCGTCACGTAGCGATGCGAGGTAGTTGGTATAGGTGTATGTCTGAGTATTTTGATCAGTTACCGAAGCCGATTTTGGATAGGCTACATGCGTCACATTTTGGTGAATTTCTTGCTTTACCTAGATTTTCGCATGTAGATCGTTGTCTGGTAGAGGCCCTCACCGAGAGATGGTGGCCTACCACTCACACATTTCATTTCCCTGATTTTGAGCTAGGACTGACTCCTCTAGATTTTTATATGCTCACTGGCATAGAGGTTGGTAGACCCGACCGTCTCCCTGTTCCATTTGATAGTTCATTTGAGGAGTTCGAGTCATATTCATCTTATTTACCGATTTTGGCCGATGAGGAAGTTAGAGGAGGAGCTGTTACTCTCCCTTGTTTGCAGCGGTATATAGTGGAGTACATTGCTGTTGAGGATATGCACACTCCGGTTATTCGTGCCTTCATATTATACCTTTTTGGGTCTACATTTTTTAGTAACAATAAAGGCACTATTAGGCTTGGTTTTTTGGCTGGATTAGTTGATGTGGATGGACTACACATATATGATTACGGTACTGCTATTATTAGTTATTTGTACGTAGGATTAGATACTTATGCACTTCAGCAGTCTAGACAGATGTATGGATTTGGGTACATTCCGCCATTTTGGTACTACGAGTATACTGCCAATATGCACACCCGACTAATTGCATAGGCGAATGCCACACCTTATATTTACTTTCCTAGATTCCGTCGTTGGGGTCCTCCTATGCATTTGCCCCGTGCTGCACAAGGGGTGCACAATGAGCTGATGGAGGCTAGACAGCAGATGGATATGAGGCGGCGTGGTAACATTATTGTTCGTCCATGGGATCAGTACTTACAGTTTCTAGAGCCCAGTCCTGATCATCCACTCACATTTCAGTTTTCCATGTCGCGACGCAGGATTTGCTTTCAAGTTCCTACATGTCCATTCATATGGTATTTGGGGGAGCGGTGTTGGCTAAAGGTGTATGGTATGGCTCGCATTCCATCTGATCTGCTACCATGGGATGATATGTATGGTGATATTAGGGTTGGACCAGCTTATATTCTTGCGATGAGGGGTGCAGGACGGGTGGATGGTGAGCCATTTACAGTTCTTGGGGACTTTGATTCATATTGGGCTCGAGTAGCCCCACGTGCTTACGCGTTGCCTGATTATATTCGGGGTTTGAACTCCGATCATATTGGTCCGCGTACCTCTTCCGGTAGAGTTCCACTACCACCTGCCACCTTTGAGCCTACATCATCTCAGTACACGCAGCCTCCTACTTTCGACCCCCCTCCACATTCGTTTAGAGCATATGATGTACATGGTTAGGTGGTGGAGTACCCCTTCCAGTATCCTACAGATGACGATATTACAGGTGTACCATCCGCCTGATTGTATCAGCCTCATCAGGTTTGTACGAATTTTAACTGTTCTTTAATGTATAATTCGTTTATAACTTGTCATTATATTCTTCACCTATGTATAATTCTTTTTGCACATATCAGTATTCTCAGTACATGGATTATGATAGACGGATGATTGCTGCATTTGAGCGTATGACACTCGATTATAAACAGATGATGTATCAGAGTTACCAGACTGCGATCCATCAGCAGCAGACTCAGTATGATGCGTAGGTACAGGGATTACAGACCCAGATTCAGCAGCTTCAGGAGCAGCTCAATGCCGGACCTCAGCCTCACGACTTTGATGACGTCAACGATGAAAGTGACGACGACAGTGGAGATGATGAGGAGATTGATAGCGGTTCCGATCACATAGACTGATGTGCTGCATTTAGATGTTTTAGACTGTGTTAGCATTTCTCATACCATACATTAGTTGGTTGTATATTATGTTGGTAATGATGCTACTATTATATCTGATTGTCTATATGTTATGACATTGTGTCGATTATATTTTGTGTTGATTATTGCATTATGTTGATGTTAAATTACGCTTGTTTATTATTAAGTGTATATGAAGTCAGAATGTTGAATAAACAAACACAGTTGTGTTTGTTTGTCGAAATTTTTATGGATGTTTGACACGTGGACGTTAATCTTGTGCTTCATTTTTTTGATGCGGATCACGACCTCTTTATTTAAGATAAAGTGTTATATTCTAATGTCACAATATTTAAAAGTTCAGTTAAATCAATCAATGTGTAACATAATATTTTCGGCTACAGAATTGACACTGTTAGTAAATTTTTATATACAAACGGATCAAATGTGCGATGATGAAGATATAATGGCAACTCAGTTTTGGGACACTTTTGTTGAACTTTACAATAGCAATGTTGATGGTAGAAGTAGAATTACGCTGGTGGAGTTGCGGACTGGTTATGGGAACTTCTGCAACGCCTGTACGCGGTACAATACGGTTATCAATCAGGTTATATTTGAAAATTTGTTTAAACCAACCCGTTCTACATTTGAAGGACGTTACTTTCTCAAATACCACAGCACATTCATTGGACATAAGGCTTATATCATACGTCAAAATTGGTTAGAACGATTTGGATATCCATAATTAGAGTGTATTATTGTTGAATGTATTATTGTTTCTGTGTATGCATATTTATTATTGTCTTGTTTATGAGTAATTTTAACTTTCTAATGCATTATCAAATCAAAACACAGTGCTAATATTTAAACATAATTAATTTTTAACGTTCACACGCTTCAATATATATGTAAGAGCTTTTCTTCTCCAACACACAATTCAGTTTCTCTGCTCTTTCAGTCTTCTCATCCTCCTATCAATGCCTTCCTGGTCATCATTTATTGACTCTGATGCCGGGTACGTTCCAACGGAAAGCGAACACATCGATGAAGATTGGAATATCAATTACCAAGACCAACATTATGAGGACGTTGCTCGGGAATTCCCAAATCATGACCAACTCACACTTCAAGAAGATGTTCAACCAGTACACGAACAGTTGGTTCATTAACAATCACAGAAGGTTGAACAAGTACAAAATTTGCAACCTTCGGTTGAACAAGAGGCTGACTCTTACACAGTATTTTTCCATTGTGGTTATAAGGTTGAAGTTGTGGTTAGAGCTGATGGCGAAGATATTGGTCGTCGAATCCAGTTGTGTCCTTTCTGGCCTGAAGGGTGCAATTATGCAAAATGGGTTGATGAAAGGCTTTGCCCAAGGGCCATAACATATGCCAACGAGCTGGAACAAGAAATAAGACGTCTCCGAAATATCGTGCACAACTTACAATTTGACCGTAACCGCTAGTTTCTTAGTGGAGTGTATCATTATTGTGGAGTGCATTACTGTGGAGTGTATTATTGTGGAGTGTATTATTGTAGAGTGTACTATTATGCAGTGTATTACTATGGAGTGTATTATTATTATGGTTGTACTACTGTGGAGTCTATTATTATGGAGTGTATTATTGTTTGTGCATTTATTGTCCTTGACTGTATTAATGTTTGGGTGTTTCAGTAACAATGACTTGTTTGTTTCTGTATTATTGAGTTAAGAATATGACAACAATTGTATGATGGGACAAGACAGTGCAGACGTTACATTGCAGACAAGACACTGCATCATCAGTTAATAGTGTATGATGGGACAAGACACCGCATCAACAGTCAACAGTTGTATGATGGGACGAGACAGTGCAGATGTTACATTGCAGACAAGACACTGCATCATCAATTAATAGTGTATGATGGGACAAGACACTGCATCAACAGTCAACAGTTGTATGATGGGACGAGACATTGCATCAATAGTCATAGTGTTTAAGCTATAATAGGCTTGTTAGATGCTGAGAAGTATTATTGCTCATTTTTATTTCATACAATTTCAACTATAAGAAATGGCGGCAGAAGATTATAGCGACAAGGAATTTGATGAAATGATGGAAGATCATTTTCATCGCGAAAATGAATTATTAAGTATGGCTGCACTACAGGTTGGTCAATCGAGTAGGAAACAGGTGGATCAGTTGTTGGGCGTCGGTATAAAAATCGTAGGCATTCATGGCACAATGACAGACTGATGGAAGACTACTTTGTTCCAAATCATACTTACACAGATGTTGATTTTAGAAGAAGATTCTGCATGCGGCGTCCACTATTTCTTAGAATCCTAGAATGCGTCAAGCAGCATGACAAATATTTTATCTTCAAAACCAATGCATCTCGTACAATGGAATTGACTGGAATTCAAAAAATGACAGTTACACTCAGAATGCTTGCATACGCAGGACCAACAGATGCGCTTGATGAAAATTTGAAAGTGGCGAAAAGCACGGTATTAGAGTGTTTGGAGCATTTCTGTCAAGCTATCGTAGACATTTACGGTGATCAATACTTACGCAGACCGAACGAGGCGGATATAGTTATGTTATTAAATATGCATGGTAGTAGAGGCTGGCCTGAAATGTTAGGCAGTATAGACTGCATGCATTGGGAGTGGAAAAATTGTCCAAAGGCGTACGCTGGAGCTTATCAAGGTAAGTCTCGTAGGTCCTCTATTATTCTTGAAGTCGTAGCATCGTATGACTTATGGATATGGCATGCATTTTTTGGAATGTCAGGTTCAAACAATGATCTTAACGTAGTCGAACGATCTACGTTGTTCAATGATTTAGCAAACGGTAGATCAACTCCTTGTACCTTTACTTTAGGAGGTAACACGTACGATCATGGATATTATCTTGGCGATGGCATATATCCTAAATGGAGTACCATTGTCAGACAATTCCTAACCCACAAAATAATAAACAATCAAAGTTTGCAGCGATGCAAGAAGGGCAGAGGAAGGACGTTGAAAGAGCATTTGGGGTTCTTCAGTCTAGATTTGCCATAGTCAGTAATCCATGCAGACTTTGGTCACCAGTTAAAATGACCAAAATAATATACACTTGTATTATTTTACATAGTATGATTATAGAGGATGAAAGAGACATGTAAGAAGATTACTTTTACGAGGGTGCTTCATCACCACCGCCTGTTTGGCGCAACGATATTATTGGCAGCGCACTAGAACTCGAGTTTCATGTAGAAAGCCAAATGTCCTACCGTAGTGTTCAACTTCATCGCAGATTGCAAAATGATCTCATAGATCATCTTTGGAGGTTTTCTGGAAATCAGTGAAACTATATTTCTGTTGTTACTTTTCCTACTGTTGTTTCTGTTGTTGTTACTTATTATTGTTATTGTAATCTGTTTATCTTTAATTAATGTAATGTTGTTATAATCTTTTTTCAATGCAATGCAATTTCAATGAAAATACTTATATTAATAATTTTTTGCATTCAGAGTACAGTACAAATAACGGTAATTAAAAGATACAAAGGTTGTAGAAACAGTAATTCATTTAATGACCCTCTTCAAGTCTACGCCTCATAATTTCTCTCCTTCTTCGCTCCGTATACTCCAGTTGATCTGCAGACATGTGTGACGTATCCATGAATATTATTGCATCTTCATCTCTTTGGCGGTTTGCATCAAGAAGTTGATCCATTCTTGATAACTTTTCTTGGTGTTGAATTGCTCGAGTCTCCATTGCCCGGTTAAATCTATCTTCAAATTCAAACATGAGTTTGTTAATGTCAACTTGAACCGCACCAACAGTCTGCTTCTTTTTGGCCGCTTTTGATCCAGTGGCCTAACAAAATGATCTTCGGTTGGGATTGGGTCTTCTTCTGATCCTAAACCGTAGCTTCCTTGCGATTCTCTAGGACTAGAGATTTCTCCAACTCTAGGCGTTTTACCCCGACCACTGTTTGATTGAACTTGTTGAACGGTTTTCTGAAGCGATGATTTTCATTTAACATGCTCGACCAACATGTCATAAACATGCATGAATTGATAAATATGTGGTGCTTGTTTACTATCAGGTTTATAGATTTGTTTGAATAACTTGTTTGCGGCCATTCTCTGTTCAAAAAATTATTAGTATAGTTAGAGAACTATGATAAAAAGTACAACAATGATATTATATTAAAGCTTACCAAATGCGTTTCATTTCCAAATCCACTAGGATTCGTTTGCTTTAGCTTGAACATTTGAGAATCGAACGTTTGCGTTTGGCGATTTAATTTTCTATAATGACCTTTGACTGAAGATAGCATTCTTTTCCGATTGATGTTCTTCCGATTGTAGAAGTTAGTAACTTTGCCCCAAAAAGATTCACCACTTTGATCGGTCTCTCGAATAGGATCAACCGAGAGGGCACAGTAAATATAGCAAAGATCGTAGTCTTCCGCAGGGCTCCAACTTGCATTAGTTACTTCTCCCCCGAGCGGAACCGTAACGTCTTCTAAGTCGTAGTCTTCAAAAGTGGACCTTGCAGCAACGACGTCGAAATCGGAGTACATTTTCAAGTGAGAGTTACGGCAGAAAAAACTGTAATGGAGGAAGCAAATTGGTTGTGAAGGGAAGAAGAGGTGGGAGTTGTATTTGAATAGAGAAAATGGCCGTTGGAAAGGAGCCGTTGGAGGGGGAAATAAGTGGCGCCTGTTAAACAGGCGCATGGATGCCAGGTGCCTGTTCAACAGGTGCGTCGTCCTCTCCGATATTCTCACACACTCCAGCCTACTTTCTGCACTATTGAGAATTCCCGACCCCTGTTGGAAGCTCCTTCGGGTGCAGATTTGAGAATTCTGCACCTGTTGGAGATGCTCTAAAGGTTGAATTTGGATCTGGTCTTAAGTCTATATGGTCGGCCTAACATAGTTTAAAAGGTGGTGCAAAAGGTAGGTGCATGGATCTACAACTACGAGGCAACTAGCATCAATTCAAGTCACAATATGGTTCGGCCAAGGGGTCCTATGGGTTCGGCCTAGTGCTCTAGTGGTGGTGGGTGGTGTGGCAATGGGTGGTGGTCAGGTCAGAGCAAGGGGTGGTGGTGGAAGTGGCGGCAAAGGAGGTGCAAGTGGTGATAGAGGAAGGGTGGCTCGGCTTGAACAATATAGGGATGGTTTGTGAAAGTAGAGGGTGGATCTCTTGCCTAGGGAAGGTCGTCCTGTTAGGATGGTGATCTGGAGGTGGTGGTGGCTGGTTGTGGTGGTGGTGGGGTCGGCCTAGCTGCTGGAGGAGGTGGGGCTGGCCATAACATGTTGAAAGCAATGGCAATAGTTAGTAGAAAAATCAAAGTAAACAAGAGAAAGGTATAAAACATTACCAAGCTCTTTTGATCAAAGAAGAAGAGATGCCGTGCTATTTTTTTTGTTTTGAGAAGAAAAAAAAATTTCACGTGAAAAAGGAGAAAGAGACGGCAGGAGAAAATAAGAAAAATGAACGGCAAAAAAATAAATGCAAAATGATAGTTAAAGTGAAAAGGTGGGGGATCAAAGGACAAGGAAGGTAAAGGGTTTCAAAAACCTTTCATATTTCTTAAATTTGTTTATATAACTTGATATTTATGGAAATAATAATAATCCTAGATAAAATTTCGAAAATTTATCAAAACATAAAAATATATATAATATTTATAAATTATATAAAGTTAAATTAAGGAAAATAGCTAAAAATAGTAAACTAGTCTAGAAAATTTGAAATTAAATGAAATAAATTTTAGAAAATTCATATGAGCTTGTAATATATTTTTAAACATAAATAATAATATAAAATAAAAGTACATTCACAAAATAAATATATAAAATTAAATTTTAATATAATTTTAATGAAGAAAATAGCAGAAAATAAGAAAACAGCCTTTAAAAAAACAGTAAACTTTGGAAAAATTATAACATCACTTTAAAAATGTTTTTTTAAATAAAATATAAATATAACATGTCATATGACACATATTAGCACATGATTTGACAAATAAAAATGTTATATATATAAATTAAAATAGATGATTTTATTAAATAAATCAATTTACATACAATATGGTAAAAATCATAACTTTCACAATATAAATCGGATTTCAACGAAACGAAAAGCAGTACTCTTGAAATTAAATTTATTTTCATAACAAAAGATAAAATTCAAGAATTCAAATATTTAAATTTAAAATTTAAAAGTCAAAGTTTGACCAACTTGATAAGAAATCCACTTTTCAGTAAAATATCCAATTTATACAAGTTTGAA
The DNA here is from genome assembly GCA_030765085.1 of Allium cepa. NCBI lineage: Eukaryota > Viridiplantae > Streptophyta > Magnoliopsida > Asparagales > Amaryllidaceae > Allium > Allium cepa. The sequence continues at coordinate 565,754,896 of CM060938.1, forward strand.
ACTATAATTCACATAAAATCAAAATTTATATTTTAGAATGAAATGTTTAGAATAAAACAAGTTTTAAAAAAATAATTTCAAAATAAAAATATAGTCAAATTTAAATTATATGCAAAATCTAGGGTTGTTACACTCTCCCCCACTCAAAACTTTTCGTCCCCGAAAAGGAATGAGGTATGGGAAAGCATAGAAAAGATAGAAATGAAATAGGATTAAGATAAGATGATAATAAGATTGAAATTATACCTAATAACTGTTGTTATAGGTAAGTTTGACAAGGTGGAGATGATCAAATCAAGAACACAAGCACGAAAGGATCCTCTAGAATCTGATTCACCCTTTTCATTTGACCGTCGGTCTGTGGATGGTAAGCAGTGCTCAGATCCAGATGAGTACCAAAGATTTTCAAAGATTATAGGAAGATTTCTAAACAGACTGGTATAAGCAATAGCCTCCACATTCTGAAGCAAGATAAGGAAAATAAGGACAACTAAAAGATAGTTTGAAAAACAAAATAAGATAATAAATTTGAAATCATAATGCTTTGAAATCATAATACCTCAGAGATGTTATTATTTGGAAATCATACTACTAAAAATCATAACACTCTTAAAATAATCTTCATTTAAACCATTTAAATTCAAGGTCAAATAATATTCATTTCAAAGTTGTAACATTTCTAAGTTCATTCATTCAATTATCAAATTTCCAAAACATTGTATTTTCAGAAACAACAGCCCTTATAAAGTGCTTCAGTAGATATATTAGTATTTCAAATCAGTTCAATTTTTGAATTATTCATTTGGATATCAAGTAACTTATGATTTATTTAAAACAAAATTTTATAAATGGAATATCAAATAAACTATACTTCATTTATTAAGTCAAAAGTTCATTATTTTACCTGACTCTTAATTTAACAAATAACTTAACATTTTACTTAAAATACCCATTTCATAAATAAGATATTCCTTCAATAAGTTACACTTGAAATTTCCATTTGAAAATCAAATTCTTAATCATCTAATTTTAATGATATTAAAAATACATCTTAACTATAAAAATCAAAATTATTCTTTTTTCAAGACATATCTATTACATAAATAAAATATTTATCATAGCAAATATAACAATCAAATTTCTTTACACATTTATTCATTTATACATCAATTAAATTATGATTTCAAGTTAAATAAACCTTATTACAAAATATACCATTCAAATATACTTTATTTTATCTATTCAAAGATACATTATTAATTATACAAACATATTCATTTCAGGAAATAACCTTTATTAAAATTCCTAGGTTAGACTCAAGGTTCCATATTAAATAAAATTTGATTATTAAGTTATTTAAATAAAATTATTTGAATTCCTTTTTTTTATTTACCTCTATTAATCTTTTATAACTAAAATTTAAGTGTATAACATTTATTACAACCACTCAAACTTTATTTATAAAATCTTTTTTTATATTGTATATTATCCAATTACATTATTAACTTCCAAAATTTAAGGTAAGTTATATTGGAATGAAATTGTGTATTATACAAATAAAACTTTCTATATTCAATTATCTCAAGTTTGAATCATTTATCCAAATTTTTGATTTCTTTTTATAATTGAAATTATTCTTCAAGCTAAAATTTAAGAACTAAATTTCCTATTACCTTCAAACCATTTGAAGATAAGTAATTATATATACATAATATGTCAAATCAAATTTAAATCATATATCTATATATATTATAAATTTAATCTTATTTTAGAAATTCAAATCAATTTAATTTCCCAAAACAAAGCTGTAGCAAGAATACAGAACGGTCTCTTCACTTCGAAACTCGAAGATGAACGTCGATGATGTCGCGGTCATCACCGAAGTTATTTTCCAACGACAAAGAGAAGAGCACTAATTTTAAACATTAAAATTTCTTAGAAATAAATTTCTATTAGAAAATACTTTAAATAATATACCCATTTTAAAACTTTAAACACAAGGTTTGAAACCATTGGAAATTAAATTCTCAAGTTTCTTGTTTTAAACTCATTTGAATTCCTAAATCAATTTATAAACCTATTTATAAATTCATTTATAGAACTATAAATGATAAATCAAGCATTATCATTTCAAATAATCAATTTAAATTAATTTATTAAGTTCCATAAATTTACTTATACATCAAAATTTATTTCATTAACCAAATTTTAAAATAATATTGTGTCAGTTTGTTCTGTCAAAGTGTTTTAGAAATCCTATTGATAGCGTTGATCAGACGAATCAATCGGAAACTCAAATCAACATCAACAACTCAAACAACACAATATAAAACAAATAATTAATATTGATTTACAAGTATAATTCAAAATTTTTGGAAGACGGATTGGAAATAAAAGACAAGATGATTGAATAACAAAATAGGAAGGTGGACAAGCTTAAATAAATCACGGGCAACCTTAACCGGGTCAACTGTGACTTAAAGAATAAGATCGATGTGGATTTTCTAGGGTAAATCTACATTCGATCGCAATAGATAGAGTTTGGAATGACAAAAGATATTAGCATCTAAACCAAGGATAGATATAAATCTCTGGTGAATCGATGCTAACTGTAAAGGAGTTTCATCCCTTTACATGAAGATTAGAATATTGGCGAGACCGCCAATTCACTATAAAGATCATTCGAAATGGAGTTATGTGATACTCTAGAATCAAAAGAAGATGAATAGTGAGGGACAAGAATGGATTTTGGAACCGCAGGGATTCCAAAATTCAAAAGAAATCGAACAAAAATGAAGAGATTCAAGCTCGAATGAAAGTGATTCTGAAATTAAATTTACCATATATTATAAGTTTTGCCTAGAGCTACCAAAGCTCTGATACCAACTATAACGACCCGATATTTTCAACCATTCGCATCCGCACATGCCGGACTTGAATTGCTCAAAATACCGCTTTGTAAATAAAATTTGGCAAACCTCAGAATACACAGTAAATAAAAATCACAAAACACAGACATAGAGTAAGAAATGCAGCGGAAGTAAAAGAGATAGTAGTTCATGAAGCTACTATGAAAATATATCAGAGTTAAATAAAATACAACAGAATAAATAAAGTACAACAGAAATATCAAGATGATAACCAAGTACAAGCTGAATAGAACAACAGAACTGGAATAGATAAAACTAGATAAGCATATGATCTCCAGCGATTCCAATCTCCAGAAAGCGGAATCCAAATCTGTGAATAACTCAGGCTGACCCGAGCATAAATAAAATACAAACACTCGAGTCGGGACAATATATACTTATATAATGTAAACCAACTCAAGTGAACTGTACTAAAGTACAAGTAACTTAAACGATGCCTGCGACCGCCCATCCTCTAAGGATCCGTTAAACTATTTACTATGTAGTAATATTTCGCTATTATAATAATGTCTACAGTAAAATAAACAAACTTTTAAGTAGCGTTCCAGGCTACCCATATCACCCTTCACACATAATAGTCCCAGCAGTCCATCCAATATCATGACATCTCCACACCGGGTGACTGTCAGAGGATACCACACGGGCTACGGGAGAAAGACAAACTCGCAGTGTAGGCTCAGTATGGTAGGTGACACGACACACAAGGCAATGCCAGGGCAGATATACCAATTACGCACACGGGCTGGTGGTAACGCAGCAGCCACATACGCCCACCTATGAACACACTCCCATATCAAAATCGGAGGATGGCCATCTAATCAATCACCAGTAAGAGTATAGTATCGAAGGAATGTGTCTGATCGGAGGAATGACCTCACTTGGCCCGAGATCGCTCCTGTTTTAGCCACCTTATGCCAACTCACGGGAGTTGGGTCCACGTAATATACCTCAAGAACGTCCCCACCATCCTACTTCATTCTGGAATCTCCACCGCGTACACAGTTGTCAAAGTGGTTTTCGGTATCGACAGAGAGTATGCGAGATATCCGATCCCGGTCTCTTTGCCAACCAATCGTTATTATAACCCGTAGTTATAATTTTAAAATGGTATTTATACTTCAAAACAGAATATCATTTCAAATCCAAATCTTTATCAAAATAAAGATAAGATTAATTCCAAACCATTTCAAAAACATCATATCTTTCCAAAACTTCCTGTCAAATCATTTCAATATATCAAAATATCATATCTTTCCAAAACTTCATTTCAAATCATTTTAATACATCAAAAGATATCATATCTTTCCAAAGCTTCATTCAAATCATTTTACTATATCAAAAATATCATATCTTTCTAAAACTTCATTTCAAATCATTTAAATACACCAAAAATATCATATCTTTTCAAAACCACATTCATTTCAAATCATTATTCATTTTATTCAATTTAAAATACCATTTCAATTTACATTTCAAAACAGTTTATATTTCAAAAATCATTTTAAATCATTAAAATGAAGTTATTATATTTAATAATTAAATTATTAAATTTCCAAAATTTTCAACTTCCAAAGTTCATTTATTCACATAAGTTTATCAAGACAGTGAAAATTCACTTTTCGCAGCATGTAGAAAACGCTACGGAAAGTTACATTCAAAACAGTTCAATTTAACAAAAGACAACATTTTAAAAATGCTGTAATAGGGTTTACTTAATATTTCAAATAAACTTAGTTAAATTCAACAATTATAGCACTTAAAAAGATTACTATAATAGCCTTTAATTCAATTTAGCTTTTTAGTTCATTATCATCAACTACAGCATTTACAATTGCTGTAATATCATTTACTTGCAATTAATAGCATTTCAAAAATGCAGCTAATTAACTTCAAATATTCAATATAGTTTCACAACCAATTATATTTTTATTTAAAACATTTTTTACTTATAAAATCATACATTTTCACATTTATAAACATTATTTAATTTTCCTTAAGTTTCATGATTTTATGAAGTTAAATTTCCATTCAAAAATCAAGATTTAATAATAATTCACTTATTCAATTTCAATGTTCAAATTTAAATTCATTACATTAAATTTCAACTCAACACTTAAGTTCAAATTCTCAAATATAACTTAGTTTTATTTTTATTTACTTAACTAAAAATTCACTTTTAAGTCAATTTCATAAATTTTCAATTTTAGTTACATTTCAAAATTTCAACTTAAATATTCATTCTTTCACATTTCAACTTTATTAAAAATCATTAATATGTTATAAAATCACTTTAAATTTATTCAAATTCAAATTGTCATAAATTTATCATAATTTCATATTCAATTTAATTTCCAATTATAATTAAATCAAATTTTCCCAAAATAACTTACATTCAAATTTTCTAACTTTTCATTAATTCATTTCACTTATAATTATTCAGAAAATCAATAATATTTTACAAAAATCCTTTTTAATTATATTTAAATCAAAATATTTTAATATTTACATTTCTAAAATAATTTTTAAAAATTTTAGAAAAACATATATTAACTACGGGTCTGTATATAATTTTCTACACTAGGAAAAGTGATACGGGTAATATATCATTTCAACCCGTAATTTACAAAGAAAAATCCGGGTTTTATCATTTCAAACCTGCAGTCCCAAGTAAATGAAATAAATTGAAAATCATTCAGGCCTATCTCAGCCCATAATAATTTTCCCTTATTCTAAAGTCCGTTCGGGTATGTATCATTTCAACCCATAGTGATTCTAATCTAAAGGGAACTTGCAGTGTGATGAACAGATAAAATAAACAGAATAGCATGAAATAAAAATAACATATAATATAATAGGTGTAATAACAGGTGTGAACATTATATGATAATAATATAAGCAGTTATAACATGCTAATATCGTTCTACAGATTCACAGGGTGTCAATTTACTACTTATATAAGTACGTAATGTCTGGTGAGAAATACTCACAGGTTTGAGCTGGAGATACAACGACGAATACACAAATGAGATTCACACAAGCACGATAACATGACACAAAGATGAGTGGAAGAGCCAAGGTATCAATTCCGTTGAATACAAGTCAAATAAAACAATATAATATACATATATATAAGTTTCAACACAAAAATGCAATAAACAATGCTAGAAACAATTGTATAAAACCAATCCAAAATCATTGCACTTGCTTTCAACCTCCTATACTACAGCTACAGGTCTAAAATGTACTGCTAAAGGTTGAATTTGGAACTGGTCTTGAGTCTATATGGTCGGACTAACATAGTTTAAAAGGTGGTGCAAAAGGTAGGTGCATGGATCTACAACTACAAGGCAACTAGCATCAATTCAAGTCATAATATCGTTCGGCCAAGGGGTCCTATGGGTTCGGCCTGGTGCTTTGGTGGTGGTGGGTGGTGTAGAAGTGGGTGGTGGTCAGGTCAGAGCAAGGGGTGGTGGTGGAAGTGGCGGCAAAGGAGGTGGAAGTGGTGATAGAGGAAGGGTGGCTCGTCTTGAACAATATAGGGATGGTTTGTGAAAGTAGAGGGTGGATCTCTTGCCTAGGGAAGGTCGGCCTATTGGGATGATGATCTGGAGGTGGTGGTGGCTAGTTGTGGTAGTGGTGGAGTCGGCCTAGCTACTGGAGGAGGTGGGGCCGGCCATAACATGTTGAAAGCAATGGCAATAGTTAGTAGAAAAATCAAAGTAAACAAGAGAAAAGTATAAAACATTACCAAGCTCTTTTGATCAAAGAAGAAGAGATGTCGTGCTATTTTTTTTTTGTTTTGAGAAGAAAAAAAAATTTCACGTGAAAAAGAAGAAAGATAAGGCAGGAGAAAAGAAAAAAAATGAACGGCAAAAAAATAAGTGCAAAATGATAGTTAAAGTGCAAAGGTGGGAGATCAAAGGACAAGGAAGGTAAAGGGTTTCAAAAACCTTTCATATTTCTTAAATTTGTTTATATAACTTGATATTTACGGAAATAATAATAATTTCAGATAAAATTTCGAAAATTTATCAAAACATAAAAATATATATAATATTTATAAATTATATAAAGTTAAATTAAGGAAAATAGCTAAAAATAGTAAACTAGTCTAGAAAATTTGAAATTAAATGAAATAAATTTTAGAAAATTCATATGAGATTGTAATATATTTTAAACATAAATAATAATATAAAATAAAAGTACATTCACAAAATAAATATATAAAATAAAATTTTAATATAATTTTAATGAAGAAAATAGCAGAAAATAAGAAAACGGCCTTTAAAAAAAAGAAATCAACACAGTAAACTTTGGAAAAATTGTAACATCACTTTTAAAATATTTTTTTTAAATAAATATATGTCTAACATGTCATATAACACATATTAGAACATTATTTGACAAATAAAAATGTTATATATATAAATTAAAATAGATGATTTAATTAAATAAATCAATTTACATACAATATGGTAAAAAGCATAACTTTCACAGTATAAATCGGATTTCAATGAAACGAAAAGCAGTATTCTTGAAATTAAATTTATTTTCATAATAAAAGATAAAATTCAAGAACTCAAATATTTAAATTTAAAATTTAAAAGTCAAAGTTTGACCAATTTGACCAGAAATCCACTTTTAAGTAAAATATCCAATTTATACAAGTTTGAAACTATAATTCACATAAAATCAAAATTTATATTTTAAAATGAAATGTTTGGAATAAAAAAATTATTAAAAAAATAATTTCAAAATAAAAATAAAGTCAAATTTAAATTATATGCAAAATCCAGGGTTGTTACATTGAGAGATTTAGTAAATGCATCATTTTTCAAAGAAAATATCTGCATATTTTTCATTTCAAATAATTTTCAAAAAGCAGACATTTTTCTTATAAAACCCCTTCTAGAAAATCATTTTTGACCTTGTTTCAGATTAGTCATTTTTAGAAAATTCTATAATTATTTTTGAATATGATTTTAAATGACTATATTAACTAATCTGACTCCCTACTGATTATCGAAAAGATAAATAGTGATTGAAGAAGTGATGAATGTTGATATTAATCATATAGTATAACTTGAGATGGTATATTTAGTAAATTTATTTAGAAATTTAAAAAAGAGTTATAAACATTTTTTGTTGGTAAAAATTCCATGATCATTTCTATTTCTATCATTTTCTATCGACCATCACTCTTCATAATCCAATGTATGGTTTGTCAATATGTGGTACTTTAAACCGGAATAATTCGTTTTTCAATTTATATTTTTTTTTTAAATCCAAAGTATTAACTCTCATTTAAAATTCCTTACGGTTATGCATGGGTGAATTACTTGAATTTCTGAATATGTGCTTCCATGCTCATTTAAAAGTCCTCACGTTATGCATGTATGGAACGTATATCAAAATTGATTTATTAAATAAACAAGTTGATTCTAATCCCATTTAAAAGTCCTCACGATTATGTGTGGTTGAAGATACTTGGATTCATTTTTAAAAAAATAAAATTAGAATACTACTAATCTCATTTAAAAGTCCTAACGGTTATGCATGGTTGCTAGATATTCAAATTCCTGATATAAATATAACACAAATAGATACAACTGTATGGTTTTTGTAACAACCCGTGTATTTGGACCATTTAAATGTATGATTGATGTAGTAATTTGATAATAGATGCCAAGTGAAAACCATAATGTAAAAATCTTTAATCTGCAATGAAATGATAGTGTGGATTCTAGGAATAATTATATTAATTTGCATAAATAACAAATGTAAATTAACACGATTATTTCGGGATTATTTAATAAATTGATGAATTGTTGTGTATGGTTGCTATTGCTTGTTTATTTACTTTGACACCATCCCAGTTATCATACTGCAAGTTCCCTTTGCTATGCTTTGTTTTATATTGAATGATATTGGGTTGAAATGGTAAATACCCAATTAAACAACTTGGCCTAGGATAGATAATTAAAAATATGAAACCCGATTGGTCAACAACAATCATTTTTGAAATTGAAATATATTTTAAATTAAGGAATGAACTTAACAATTTGTTTGGAAATTAAGTAACGAACTTAATGGATTTAATTGAAATAAATTAATGGATTAAATTGAAATAAATTAATGGATTTAATTGAAACGGATTAATAAACCTGTTTAATTGAATAAAATGAATTGGCAAATTTAATTGAAATGAGATTTAGAAACAAGTAAGTTCTAGAATTTAATAATTTAAAAATTTATTAGATTTGTTAGATTTAGATTTAAACTCGGTTTTAATTAAATAGATTTGAAACTTGTTATAAAATTAATTTGAGATTAAGAAAAATTTGACTTAAGTGGAATACAAGACTAACAAAAGTTTTATGGATTTAGTTTAGTGATAATTTAAATTTAAATGATTTTAAATTTAATGAATTAATCAAATCCGGACATTGTAAACGGAATATGGATTGAGTTGATTTGTAACTCGAAAATAACTTATTTGTGATGTGTAGATCATTGAACCAAATAAATGGAAACGGATTTCTTTAAAAAGAAATTTAATTAAATTGGTAAATAAATCAAATAAAGTTTTGATATAAAGGAATTTAGTTAATGAAATTGATTTAATCGAATTTATGATAACAGTGAATGTAAATATGAATTGAAATGAATAGAATTTGATTTAATGATTCGAACTAAATTGACATTAACTTGAATTCATTGATTATGAACTAAATTTAATAAGCGAAATTTAGATCTTATTAAATTGAACTTGAATGCTTAATTTTATTGTTAACTCAAATGTTTGAACTAAAAATTGCATTTGGAAATATGTTTTAAATATCTGAAATAAATTGAATCATGAAATGTCAAATTTTGGAAGTCAAATTTGCACCTTGACTTTTGGACTTTGATTTGTTTAAACATTAATTTAACGGACTATCGGGTAATATATACGTAGTTATTAAAGAGACCGGGATCGGATATGGACATACTCTCTGTCGATACCGAAAACCCCTTTAATAACTATTATACGCGGAGTGTTGATCCAGAATGAAGTGGATGGTTTGGTGAACGCGTTGACTGAAGAAAGAGAACGATACTGGATGACCCCTGACATGACTAAAACAGGAGCCGCGCCGGGCCATTGAGGTTCGCCACCTCTAACGGATACACTTCTTCGATACCATATCTATTACTTTTGTGATTCGATTTGGGTGCACCCCTTGATTTGGGAGTGTTGTTTCGCGGTGTTGAGGTAGCTTCTGGCCATGCTCAACATCAGTCCGGATCACGCAACTACTAGTATCCTAGTTGGTATCGCCTCATGTACCTTGTCATACTGATTATTCTATTCGCAACCACTACGCTTTGTTTTGTTTTATACCTATTGGGTACCCTCTGATAACCACTAGTTTACGGTGGGGTTTGCGGTGCTGTACAGACTATGGCATTATAAAATGTGTTAAGGGGAATTATGGTAACGCCTTAACGCTATTTTAATATCGTACTTTACTGATTAGACATTATCTACATATCGTATTCTATTGTATATATAGATAGTTTATTAGACCCTTAGAGATGTTATTTTATTCATCTTTGAGTTATGGACTTTATTCCCTGCACTTGATTATCCTGTATAAGATTTTGAGTCCTGACTCGAGTGTTTCTCTTTTGTATATGCTCGGGTCAGTCTGAAGCTATCCAGTTGCTGATCAAGGTTGGTTAAAGATGCTGAAGACTTAGCATTTATCTTTATCAGTCTATTTCTATTCCAGTATTGATGTACTAGACTGTTGGGCATTTATGTATTTCCTTTCAGTCGCCTTATGTTGAGGCATTGTTGTATTTCATGTAGTAGCTTCATGAACTGCTATTTTGACTATGTATTTTCTGCTGCATTATTCTGTGACTGTTCTGTGTCTGTGATGTCGTATTGATTCTCATTTACATTTATGTATTTATAATCCCATAATGATTCATTTTTTGTATTATTTAAGTTGACATGTGTGGATTATTGTCAATTTAAATGGTCCAAATACACGGGTTGTTACAGTTGATATCAGAGCTTTGGTTTCCCTAAAAACCTTAGTTTGGGGTTATATAAACTCATTAGAGATAGGGTAGCAATACCCTAGAATGAGGAGAATCGATTCAATATCCAGACCCTTTTAATTCAAACTTCTTTTGATTCGTTAATTAGATTTTTCTTTAAGCTTTATGATTTTTCTATCCTTGGTTCTAAATCTCTTTCAATATTTCAGTATGAGTACCGGAAGAAACAATAGGGGAGGAAGAGGCAACGGTCCTGCCTGGGCTGCACCTGCCGCCCCAGCTCCAGTCAAATTCACCACTCTTAGTAAGGAGTATACACAGCTATGGGGTATTAAGTTTTCCAGATTCGAGGGCATTATCGAAGCTCAGCAATGGCTCAAAGGCTTAGAGAAGATATTTTATGGATTGGAAATCACTGATGCTCAAAAGCATCAGCTTGCTGCTTGGCAACTTCAGGATGCCGCACAAGATTGGTAGGAATCTGTTACTTCTCGTATCGAGGAGAACACCATCACTTGAGCCCAGTTTAGGTATAAATTTGTCTGGATTTCATAGTCTAAATTCTTCTTTCAATCTTTGGAATGTTATTCATCTAGTCTATCTTTTGATTAGAGATACTTTATCGGCACAATGGATGCCAGCTGTTGGGAGAACCCAACTTTATAGAGCTTTTATGGATCTTAAGCAAGGCAGTACGACTTTTTCTGAGTATGAGAGGAAATTCAACGAACTCTCAAAGTTCAGACCTGGATTGATCGATACACCACTTCTAAAGAACGAGAAGTTCATTTTGGGAGCTAGACCAGAGTATTGTGACTTGCTTACTGGCCACACTCCCTGCACCTTCACAGAGCTTGTTGATTATGCTCTTAGATATGAGGCAAAGCCAAGGGGACCCACTGCCAAGGCCACTCCTACTCAGTCCTCTTCTAGCCAGCTCGGGAAGAGGAAGATGAACTTTGATCAATAAAAGAAAGCTTGGCAAAAGACTACAGGATTAGGATATGCCAAGAAAAGCACAATCGACCTTGCTAATATCACTTGCTTCAAATGCGATAAGAAGGATCATTATGCCAATAGCTGTCCATCTACCGGAGCTGCTATTCCACCACCTTCTCAGATGAGGAGTGATTTATGCCATGCCTGCCTCCAGCCTGGTCACTTCAAGAAAGATTGCCCATTGAGGAAGAGAGGCACACCATCTGGAGTATTTGCTATCACCACTCCTGCACCACTTCCACCACCTGCTCAGGATGACCGAGGTACCTTACGAAGTACTTTTTTATTACATGATTTACCTGTTAGGGTATTATTCGATACTGGTGCTTTTCATAGCTTCATATCTATTGATCTTTGTAATAAGCTCAAATTAGAACCTACTCTTGCTACTACTTCCTTATGTGTCTCCAATCCTATTGGAGGACTTGCCAACCTCAGTGGAATTTGTAAAGAGGTTGTGCTTTTGTATGGAAGATATCGATTCACTTGGGATTTTTATGTGCTTGGCTTTGTAGCATTTGACATCTTATTTGGTGCTGATTGGTTAAGAAAATTCGATGCTGTTATTTCTTGCAAAGCTCGTTCTGTTTCTCTAGTCAATGACAAGGGCCTACCTCTTGTCATTGAATGCAAATCACCTCAGAAATATGCCGGAAGCTTCATATTCTCTCTTGGTGCTCACCCGGATGATCTTAGTACCACTCCTATTGTTCAAAAATTTCCCGATGTATTTGGAGAGGTCAACTCTCTACCGCCTAAACGGGAGATCGATTTCTGCATTGACCTTATTCCTGGAGCTACTCCCATAGTTCTCCCTCACAGAAGGATGGCTCCTAAGGAAAAGGTTGAACTAAAAACTCAAATTGATGATCTGCTTGCTAAGGGTTTGATTAGAAGAAGTTGTTCTGAATGGGGCACCGCAGTTGTATTTGTCACCAAATCAGATGGATCTCTTCGCATGTGTGTTGATTTCAGAGAACTAAACAAACGCACTCTCAAAAATCGCTATCCGGTGCCTCGCATAAATGATTTATTCGATCAGCTCCATGGAGCTAAAGTCTTCTCACAACTTGATCTAGCCACTGGGTTCCACCAACTAAGAGTAGCAGAAGATAGTGTCCATAAGATAGCTTTCCGTACCGAGAACGGGTTCTATGAATGGTTGGTTATGCCGTTCGGGTTGACCAACGCCCCTGCTTATTTTGTTGACTTGATGAATCGAGTCTTTCGTGATGTCCTTAACAAGTTTGTTCTTGTCTTCATTGATGATATTCTCGTCTTCTCCAAAGATGAGAAAGAGCATGAGACACATCTTTCTTATGTTCTGGAAACTCTCTGAAATCATCAGCTTAAAGCCAATTTCTCGAAATGCCACTTCTGGCGAGACGAAGTAAAATTCCTTGGCCATATTGTTTCCGGAAATGGGATTTCGGTCGATCCAGCTAAGATCGCCGTAATCAATGTAAGTTCTATCCTATTCGTTATTTCTATTCGATCCATCGATTCCTTTCTAATTTGGAAATTTATCTTCAGGACTGGGAGACTCCCAAAACTCCTACAGAGATTCGTAGCTTCTTGGGCTTAGCCGGTTATTATCGCAGATTTATTGAGCATTTTGCCTGGATTTCCGCCCCACTTACTGCTTTAACTCGAAAGGATGTCAAGTTTATTTGGAGTGAGAAGTGCGAATCAGCTTTTAATGAGTTGAAACGTAAGTTAACTTCATCCCCAGTTCTTGCGGTAATTGACGGGAGTGAAGGATTAACTGTCTATACCGATGCTTGTCAAGAAGGTTTAGGCGCTGTCTTGATGCAAAATGGTAAGGTTGTTGCTTATGCTGGTCGTCAGTTGAAGACCCATGAAGTAAACTATGCAACTCATGATTTAGAGCTTCTTGCAGTTGTGTTTGCTTTGAAACTATGGAGGCATCATCTTTTGGGAACAAAATTTGAATTATTCACTGATCATAAGTCCTTGAGGTATATTTTTTCTCTGAAGGATTTGAACCAGAGACAAGTCCGATGGCTCGAATTCTTAGCTGCATATGATCTCGACATAAATTATACTCCGGGGAAAGCAAATGTTGTAGCTGATGCTTTGAGTCGTAGCAAAGCATTCTCATGTTGTAATCTTGTAGAAGGCATGCTATTTCAGCTTGTTATCTCCCCATCTCTTATGGATCGCATCAAAGCTAAGCAATATGAGGACACCTTGCTCTATCGCATGAAAAAGTTAGTTCTTGGTAGAGTTGGAAATGCTGACAGTAAAATGGGAGCACAGATAGATAGTAATGGAGTTCTGAGGATTGACAACCGTATTTGTGTTCCTAATGTCGATGGATTGAGACAAGAAGTGCTTAGAGGGAACCATCAGTCATCACTTTCATTTCATCCCGGTGTCACCAAGATGTATCGGAATATGAAGCATTTATATTGGTGGAGTGGGATGAAGAGAGATATCTCTATATATGTCAGTAGATGCACCACTTGCCAGCAAGTCAAGGCCGATCACCGGAAGACGGTAGGATTACTTCAACCCCTAGAGATTCCGTGTTGGAAATGGGATTAGATTTCTATGGACTTCGTTGATGGATTATCGAGGACCAGAAAAGGCAACGAGAGTATATGGGTGATTGTTGATAGGTTGACCAAATATGCTCACTTTATTCCTGTTAAGACCACTCGTACTGCTTCGAGTTTGGCCGACATTTATATGAGAGAGATTGTTAGACTTCATGGAGTTCCATCTAGCATTGTATGCGAGAGAGATCCTTTGTTCACTAGTAAATTCTGGAAGGCATTTCAGGACGTCTTGGGCACTAAACTGAATCTGAGCATAGCTTATCATCCTCAACCAGATGGCCAAAATGAGAGGGTAAATCAGATTTTGGAAGATCTACTCCGAGCTTGCATTATTGATTTCGAAGGATCTTGGGAAGACCATCTCCATTTGGTTGAATTCACTTATAATAACAGTTATCAGGTAAATCAAAAAATTTCAATTTAAATAAGTAAAATTGAATTGAAATTTAACTATCTTTATAATCAGGCAAGTATCGATATGGCACCGTTCGAAGCTTTATATGGACGGCCATGCAAATCGCCAGCTTGTTGGATTGAGCCTGGTGATCGATTAATTCTTGGCCCAGATATGATTATGGAAGCATCTGAGAAGGTTAATGAGATCAGAAAGAAATCGAAGACCGCACAGGATAGGCAGAAGAGCTATGCAGATAGGCGTAGAAGAGATTTAAAATTCCAGATTAAGGATGAGGTATTTCTTAAGATATCACCTTTGAAGAATGTTATTCGATTTGGTCGTAGAGGGAAGCTCGCTCCTAGATTTGTTGTACCATTCACTATCACTGGGAGAATTGGTACACTAGCCTACAGAGTTGCACTGCCGGAGAAATTTGAGGGCATGCACAACGTATTCCATGTTTCACATCTTCGGAAGGTTATGCACGATCCATCCATGACCATTCCTATTGCTCAGTTAGATGAGGTTGATACTGAGCCGGATTTGACTATAGAGAGGGGACCACTTCGTATTGTTGATAGGGATATGAAGCAGCTTAGAAGAAAATCCGTCAGCCTAGTCAAAGTCCAATGGAGTCCCGATGATCGTGATTGTACTTGGGAAACTGAGGAGAGTATTCGGGATTCTAATCCAGAATTTTTTGTTGAAGGTAAACTCTATTCTATGTTTTATAGTCTGTTCCATAATCTATTATATATCCATCGTGTCTCTTCTATCTATTCTTTTACACATTACATCGTTCCTTTTCGAGGACGAAAAGTTTTGAGTGGGGGAGAATGTAATGACCCTGAAATTCAGACCCAGTTTAAAAATTTTAAAATCGTATATTAGTGTAGAAATTCGAATTTTCACAAACAAATTCCGTTGCTATTCAAACTTCACATTTGGAATGCGTCTAGATAGACATGGGCGTACGCCAAATTTCGTTGAAAAATATTAAAGTAAATTTCGTTCGTCACATTTACATATTAGTTTAAATTTTACGTGTAAATTTTCTATCGTCCGAACTCAAATATTTTTCACAATGTTGCATAAGAAAAATATTCTGATCATGACGGCGCATTTCGTATCGTCAAATTTCGCTTTTAATTGCTAGTTAAATTGTTCGCTCGAGCAAATGGTTCAATAAGATTAACCACTTCGCAAACAATGTTAAACCATCAATATCTTCATACCATTGTGTCGCCTCGCCGCGCTGATCAAAACGGTATATTTATTTGTGTCAATCGGAGTTCGGCGTTGTGAATTATAATTGTTTAACGCAGTACAAACTGGTCTGTTACGCAGCACAAACCGGTACCCAACTTTCTACATTGTTCAGAATTCTAGGAGTCCTTGACCATTCAGCTCTCTAAGAAACCCAATAGCCATAACGTTTACCGAGGACATCATTGCATTGACCTAGGGACTCTAAACCTCTCTGTAAACCTCTCTGTATATATCTGCTACCTCTGCTTTAATTAATTACTCACTTCTGTAGTTGCTCACTTCTCTGGTACGTACTCTCTTTCTCCCTCCTTCATCATTCTTTTTATTATTTTGTTATTTTTTTTGTTTTGTGTCTCCCCTTCCAGTATGAAACTCATGAAACCCACGCCACCTGCTCTGCCTCCGCCACGCCACCTGCTCCGCCACCCCGCGTCCCACTGCCAACAGTCCGCCTCCCCGCGTCCCACTGCCCACAGTCCGCCACCGCATCCCACTGCCCACAGCCCGCCACCGCGTCCCACTGCCCACAGCCCGCCTCCGCGTCCCACCACCCACTTCGCCTATCCCTCCCCCACGTCGCCCACAGTCCGCCTCCCCCACGTCCCACTGACACAGCTCGCACCGCCAACTACCCCACACTCCATTGCTCCAACCCACATCCGCTGCCACCATCCGCTCACCCAGTTCGCACGACCACATCCACTGCCCGAACCGCCGACCACTCCAACCCAGGCCCAGCCGAACCCCAGCCCGCAACCGCCCTCTCGGACCACCGCGACGCCCCTGCTCCACCGTCATTACTGTGCCTCGCCTTGGTCGCAGCTGTATTCCAACGTTTGATATATATAAATATATATGGATCTGTTGTATTATGAAGCAGTATATGCTTTTGAAATTTCTAATTGCTCACATACAGTGTTCTATTGTGTTTGCTTCAACTACTGCTTCGGAGACTTAGGCTTCCATTCAGCTTGTCGAATCTATCTTGCTTCATTGTTGGTATGGTTTAAATATATATATATATATATATATATATATATATATATATTCAATTGATATATGTTGCAATAAACAAATTGTTTATTAATTGTTTGTTTGATTACAGTTTGTGTTCGCTTTGCGTCGTGCTTGTTAGGGTCTATCTCATCTATTCATCTTCGTGCTTCGTCATCTTCTCTAACCACGCAAGGTGAATATTTCATTCACGACTCAATCTATTATGCTATGATAATCAAGTGATAGATGTTGTTAATATTAATTTGGATGTTAAAATGGTTGATGTTAAAATTGTTCACATAAACTGTAAATTGCTATACAAGTTAAAATTGAATATTGTTATAATTTAAAATTGCAAAATTGAAGCCATGTGTTGTTTAAAGATTTAACGTGATAAATTGTGATTTGATGTTGGTTCATGGTAAATAGTTGTGACACTAAATTTGCTATGTGATGTTGAATTTGGTTGTTAATATAAGCGATAATAAATATGAAATTGAATTTGATATAGGATGGTTAACAATTTAAAATGGATTATATATGTTGAACTTGACCCCTTTAAATGTTAAATAAATCGACACGTGGAAATAGCGTTAACCTCACTTTGAACCATTGAATGTATGATTGATGTAGTAATTTGATAATAGATACCAAATGAAAACCTTAATGTAAAAATCTTCAATCTGCAATGAAATGATAGTGTGGATTCTAGGAATAATTATATTAATTTGCATAAATAACAAATGTAAATTAATACGATTATTTCAGGATTATTTAATAAATTGATGAATTGTTATGTATGGTTGCTATTGCTTGTTTATTTACTTTGACACCATCCCATTTATCACACTGCAAGTTCCATTTGCTATGCTTTGTTTTATATTGAATGATATTGGGTTGAAATGGTAAATACCCAATTAAACAACTTGGCCTAGGATAGATAATTAAAAATATGAAACCCGATTGGTCAACAACAATCATTTTTGAAATTGAAATATATTTTAAATTAAGGAATGAACTTAAAAATTTGTTTGGAAATTAAGTAACAAACTTAATGGATTAAATTGAAATAAATTAATGGATTTAATTGAAACGGATTAATAAACCTGTTTAATTGAATAAAATGAATTGGCAAATTTAATTGAAATGAGATTTAGAAACAAGTAAGTTCTAGAATTTAATAATTTAAAAATTTATTAGATTTGTTAGATTTAGATTTAAACTCGGTTTTAATTAAATAGATTTGAAACTTGTTATAAATTTAATTTGAGATTAGGAAAAATTTGACTTAAGTGGAATACAAGACTAACTAAAGTTTTATGGATTTAGTTTAGTGATAATTTAAATTTAAATGATTTTAAATTTAATGAATTAATCAAATCTGGACATTGTAAAAGGAATATGGATTGAGTTGATTTGTAACTCGGAAATTACTTATTTGTGATGTGTAGATCATTGAACCAAATAAATGGAAACAGATTTCTTTAAAAAGAAATTTAAATAAATTGGTAAATAAATCAAATGAAGTTTTGATAAAAAGGAATTTAGTTATTGAAATTGATTTAATCGAATTTATGATAACAGTGAATGTAAATATGAATTGAAATGAATAGAATTTGATTTAATGATTCGAACTAAATTGACATTAACTTGAATTCATTGATTATAAACTAAATTTAATAAGCGAAATTTAGATCTTATTAAATTGAACTTGAATGCTTAATTTTATTGTTAACTCAAATGTTTGAACTAAAAATTGCATTTGGAAATATGTTTTAAATATCTGAAATAAATTGAATCATGAAATGTCAAATTTTGGAAGTCAAATTTGCACCTTGACTTTTGGACTTTGATTTGTTTAAACGTTAATTTAACGGACCATCGGGTAATAAATACGTAGTTATTAAAGAGACCGGGATCGGATATTGACATACTCTCTGTCGATACCGAAAACCCCTTTAATAACTATTGTACGCGGTGTGTTGATCCAGAATGAAGTGGATGGTTTGGTGAACGCGTTGACTGAAGAAAGAGAACGATATTGGATGACCCCTGACATGACTAAAACAGGAGCCGCGCCGGACCATTGAGGTTCGCCACCTCTAGCGGACACACTTCTTCGATACCATATCTATTACTTTTGTGATTCGATTTGGGTGCACCCCTTGATTTGGGAGTGTTGTTTCGCGGTGTTGAGGTAGCTGTTGGCTATGCTTAACATCAGTCCAGATCACGCAATTAGTAGTATCCTAGTTGGTATCGCCTCATGTACCTTGTCATACTGATTATCCTATTCGCAACCACTACGCTTTGTTTTGTGTTATACCTATGGGGTACCCTTTGATAACCACTAGTTTATAGTGGGGTTTACGGTGCTGTATAGACTATGGCATTATAAAATGTGTTAAGGGGAATTATGGTAACACCTTAACGCTATTTTAATATCGTACTTTACTGATTAGACATTATCTACATATCGTATTCTATTGTATATATAGATAGTTTATCGGACTCTTAGAGATGTTATTTTATTCATCTTTGAGTTATGGACTTTATTTCCTGCACTTGATTATCCTGTATAAGATTTTGAGTCCTAACTCGAGTGTTTCTTTTTTGTATATGCTCAGGTCAGTCTGAAGTTATCCAGTTGCTGATCAAGGTTGGTTAAAGATGCTGAAGACTTAGCCTTTATCTTTATCAGTCTATTTCTATTCCAGTATTGATGTACTAGACTATTGGGCATTTATGTATTTCCTTTCAGTCGCCTTATGTTGAGGCATTGTTGTATTTCATGTAGTAGCATCATGAACTGCTATTTTGACTATGTATTTTCCGCTGCATTATTCTGTGACTGCTCTGTGTCTGTGATGCTGTATTGATTCTTATTTGCATTTATGTATTTATAATCCCATAATGATTCATGTTTTGTATTATCTAAGTTGACATGTGTGGATTATTGTCAATTTAAATGGTCCAAATACACGGGTTGTTACAGTTGATATCAGAGCTTTGGTTTCCCTAAAAACCTTAGTTTGGGGTTATATAAACTCATTAGAGATAGGATAGCAATACCCTAGAATGAGGAGAATCGATTCAATATCCAGGCCCTTTTAATTCAAACTTCTTTTGATTCGTTAATTAGATTTTTCTTTAAGATTTATGATTTTTCTATCCTTGGTTCTAAATATCTTTTGATATTTCAGTATGAGTACCGGAAGAAACAATAGGGGAGGAAGAGGCAACGGTCTTGCCCGTGCTGCACCTGCCGCCCCAGCTCCAGTCAAATTCACCACTCTTAGTAAGGAGTATACACAGCTATGGGGTACTAAGTTTTCCGGATACGAGGGCATTATCGAAGCTCAGCAATGGCTCAAAGGCTTAGAGAAGATATTTTCTGGATTGGAAATCTCTGATGCTCAAAAGCGTCAGCTTCCTGCTTGGCAACTTCAGGATGCCGCACAAGATTGGTGGGAATCTGTTACTTCTCGTATCGAGGAGAACACCATCGCTTGAGCCGAGTTTAGGTATAAATTTGTCTGGATTTCATAGTCTAAATTCTTCTTTCAATCTTTGGAATGTTATTCATCTAGTCTATCTTTTGATTAGGAATACTTTCTCGGCACAATGGATGCCAGCTGCTGGGAGAACCCAACTTTATAGAGCTTTTATGGATCTTAAACAAGGAAGTATGACTTTTTCTGAGCATGAGAGGAAATTCAACGAACTCTCAAAGTTTGAACCTGGCTTGATCGATAATCCACTTCTAAAGAACGAGAAGTTCATTTTGGGAGCTAGACCAGAGTATTATGACTTGCTTACTGGCCACACTCACTGCACCTTCACAGAGCTTGTTGATTATGCTCTTAGATATGAGGCAAAGCCAAGGGGACCCACTGCCAAGGCCACTCCTACTCAGTCCTCTTCTAGCCAGCTTGGAAAGAGGAAGATGAACTTTGATCAACAAAAGAAAGCTTGGCAAAAGACTACAGGATTAGGATACGCCCAGAAAAGCCCAATCGACCTTGCTAATATCACTTGCTTCAAATGCGATAAGAAGGGTCATTATGCCAATAGCTGTCCATCTACCAGAGCTGCTGCTATTCCACCACCTTCTCAGATGAGGAGTGATTTATGACATGCCTGCCTCCAGCCTGGTCACTTCAAGAAAGACTGCCCATTGAGGAAGAGAGGCACACCATCTGGAGTATTTGCTATCACCACTCATGCACCACTTCCACCACATGCTCAGGATAACCGAGGTACCTTACGAAGTACTTTTTTATTACATGATTTACCTGTAAAGGTATTATTCGATAATGGTGCTTCTCATAGCTTCATATCTATTGATCTTTGTAATAAGCTCAAATTAGAACCTACTCTTGCTACTGCACCTCACTACATATCGCTCATTCACTCGTATTTATCTTCAACTTTATTCCAGATTGAATGCAGCATCTGAGGAATCTGCAAGCATAAATACTGACGCAGTAAAATTGAAAAGCAACTTTTTTTGCAGTATAAAATAAAATGTAATTTTGAAAATATTATTTGCCTCGGTTATTTGGGTTGTTCGTCATCACTTAAATTTGAATTCATCATACACGAACAACTTGTGACATGCATAGCGTATCACTGTACATGCCACAAGGCCGTGCACACCAACATATACACTTGATAAAGTTACAGGGACATGTGAGCACAAGGTCAAACCTAAATCGAAAGTCGGGTTTAACTCAAATGCAATACACATAATGTCACAATATCAACACAAGGTCAAACCCAATCTATTAGCTGGATTCAACACAGGTGCAAATCAAAATGAAAAAGTACAAAAGGTAGCACAAAATGAGATATTGAGCACAGGAATTCAAATACAACCAAACAAGAACACAATCTCAACCAAAACAATACCAGACTCGACTAAGACCAGATACAACATGCACCAGAGCAACCAGACTAGTTCGAGATGCTATGCAACCTAAACCAAAGATTACATGAAGTCAACCTGCACCGATACAGTTTCAATGCTACAAGACCAGTCCACTTACAACAATGCAAACGTAAACCAAAGACAGAGAATATTAAGTCACAGAGGCCCAAATCAAAACCATGAAGAAGCCGTGGGTTAAAAATCAAGTAGTAGTTTTGATCAAAAACAGAGGCAGTGAAACCAGAGGCAAATATACAAAGACAAAAGTAGCTACAAACTATATGGTGATACAGCAATGGTGCACACGCATGATGATCCACAAATTATATAGGAACCAATACACAGAGAATCAAGGAAAAATGTAATGCATCAATGAGACTAAAGCCTACATCAATTCAATTTAACCAAGGCCAGAAGTGACCTCAACAAGTTGATATGCAGACAATAACTTCAGACTTCACATATATACATATGTTTAGTCATATATACATGCAGTCAGACAAATAAGCAACAGAATATCACATCAAGTAATGACAACAAACTCAATGCAGAGAAACTCAAACCAACACATACAACATACATATATACACATATAGTCACACATGTATATACACAGTGTGTGTGTGTGTGTGTGTTTGTGTGTGTGTAGACAGTGCAACAAAGCCAAACTACAAACTGACTCGTAGAAACACAATGTACACAATGAACTAGCAGTAAAGACAAAGGCAGTGCAACAGTGACACTGGTGCAGCAGACACAAATGGAAGAATGCATATACAATGAATGACCAGACTACATGAATACCTGGAGCAAATGCAACAGTCGACATTAAAGACAATAACACGACTCAAATGAACAAAGCACCAAATCAGACTCAAGGAAATGAACAAAGAAAATATGCAAAGCAAGTAGCATGAACAGAAGCCGAGACAAAATCAAGTTTAAAAGTTCAAGGTCGATGTCAAAAATGTACCAAACGATATGCAATTAAAGTTTACAACTGACAATGCACAAAAATGAAACAGAGGTGGCTACAGGGATGAACAGACAAAGTCGAAGCTTAGTTAAATGTCAAACTCAAAGCCGCAATGAACTAGTCAGAACACGGAATCAAAATCAACATCGTCAAAGAATTCAACGGCCAAGCAAAGTCAGAGCCGTGATGACCAAGGAGAAAGCCGTGTAAATCAAGTAATCAAATATACGAAACTGAAAAGGTTAGATATCATCTCATACATTCAATCAAAATCATACAGCCGAGATAAATCAATTGACAAATTCAAACAAATATATACAAACAAGAAAATAGGGGTTCGAACCTTATATAAAAACCCTAAACATTATCGGCAAAGATTTAAATTCGAGTTCGAGCTAAATGGGGAAGAATAAATCATAAAACTCAAATCATAGTCAAGTATATTATAAATCAAAAAGGAACAGACGTACCAAATCTCTCAACAATCAAACAACGACTAATTAGAAGCGACCGCAAGCTAAATTGAAGAAGCTTTGAAGCTGTTTGAGGAACGACCAGCAATCGACGCTCCAAATTTCTCAAAGCCCTAATTTCGAGCAAAGAGAAACGAGCAAAGGAACAAGGACGACGTTTTACAGAGCAAAGGAACAAGGCCGAAATAAAAGAAATAAAAGGGCTAGCCATGTTTTTTTAATAAAGTCTTTATTATGATTGAAAAAGAAAAATAGAGTTTTGATTTGTGTTTAATTTCTATTCTCCTTTTTTAAAACTCTTGTAATTTCTAGTTGTGTGACTAGGGTACGAACTGCGGTGGTGTAGTTCGAGAATTCGCAACTCAGTGGCTGAGTTGTCGTAGGTTTTGAGCATAGAGTTAAGGCTAGTCGATAGCGGGTGTCGCGAGTTTACGTGTGCAAGCGTCTGACCGCTTAATTTCTAGTAGAAACCTTAAGGGCAACACGTAGGCAGGGTTTTGCCAAAGCTGGGTAAGTTCTTTATCGTTCTATTTCTGCATTAATTATTCTGCTATTATATGTGCTGATATTCTAATATACCTGTGTTGAAAATATTTTATATAAACTTCTGCAATTAATTTTTATAATTAACAGTATCACCATATTCACCCCCTCTAGGGTGAAATCGATCCTACACCAGAGGCCCGCCACCACGCCCCCGACCACCTAGAACCTCCGCCTCCATGCCTGCCACCCACGCGCGATTAGGCGTTATTCCACGGTCTACCAAAATTTGCGGCGGCCACCATGGTATAACAAACCCTACCCAATTATCGACGACAATCGAACCGTCATCTCGCCAAAAAAACCATGTCGATGAACGCCACTCGGTCCTCTCTACAATACTGTACCTCGATTCGACGATCAGAAAAAGTTTATCAACGTGCGATAAACGGTCGAGAATTGATCATCAATTTCTGGCCACATCAACATCCAAATTGGAAAACTAACAGCAGATTTGACTTGCGCTCGTCGAGAGCTTCAAATCAATATATAATTCGATTTAATTTGTGGAGTTTTATTTTTGAATCTGATTATGAATTTGGATTGAGGGTTTTGAAGTTTGGATATGTTCTGCGATTGGAAAGAAGGCGATAGACAGGAAATATACATAAAGAAAAATGAAAATAAGAAGTAGCTAGGGTTTATAACAGACTATTTATAGGCAGATCAGAAAAAGAAATGAATGGATCAGATTTGGTTTGGAAGTTGAACGATCAACGACCCGAAAAGCTCGTTCTGTCTCCGGAACGAAAATGGATCATCCCATATATCAAAATAGATGTTTTGGATAGTTTTAAACTCAATGGAACAGATTTCAAATCCTAATTCCATCGTATGAAGAAGTTATGTTAAAATCAGCTTATTCCAAATTGATTTCAATTGATTTTAATTAAATTGATTTCTACGCGTTTCGAGTTCGTACGATCAGACGACAAGACTGATCGCTACGAAACTTAAAACCTTACAATAATTCACCATTACGGATCCGATGAAACTAGTTTCATCGAAATCCGATTCAGTGGCCAAAATAACTATTTTCACATTAATTAAATAAATTAATATTAAATTAATTAATCACTTTTTATTTCAAATTTGATAGTTAACAAATTTAATCACTTTTAATCACTTAGACATTTACAATGACTTATTACAGGTTTATGTAACACTTCAGTGTTAGTTATTACGCTAATTACAGTGTTCAATCAATTATTTCTCTATATACACAGTTAACATTGTTACATATTTCATTACATTAATAATTTACCGTTTTCATCTTACCTTTCATTAACGTAATATTTAATTACAATTAATTGTAATAATCAATTTAATATAATTTAAATTCCAGTAAACTGAGCAAACTTGATTCTAATTCTTTTTATTTAATCAATTGTCATATTATGCACAAAATTTTCATTGGATACATCTGATTGAATTAACATTCTACAATTATCAATTTAACTTACATTAACTGCACAAATTAAGTGAATTAATTGCAATTGATTTCCAATTTTAATTTAATAGGCTAAACAAATAGGTAACATATAATAATTGTCACCACAAACTTTTAATCACACTTTTAAGTTTATTATTTACAAACAAATGTTACAATTGCTTATATAACACTGATTTTATTCAATTATCATTAATTATATACTAATTCATTAATTAATTCAATATTTACATTTATTTTCATATATTAAGTATAGCATCTATATTATTTCAATTAATTAGAATTTCATTCAAGTTGTTAAATTTAACTTAGATTAGCACTATTACATTTCATTTTAGTTATTATTTCATTAATAAATCTCAAATTTTTATCTCTTCCAATATTAAATCACAAAATCTTATTAATTAATTATTGAAAATTACGGGTCTTTACAATAAACCTTTTGAATCTATATTTAAGTTAAAGTTTGATTTTAGTTTGATACTTTAATTTTGAAACATATATTAGATTGCCAACTTTACGTATGCGTGTGTGTATGTGTTATTTTAACTCATAGCTCATAAAAATGGGCCTTTGTATAATATTATATAATTAATTTTAAACTCTACCTTAACTGAAACTTGATTCATAATTGTTAATTTTAGATTTCAAAACATATAAAATAGTCAAACTTAATTTTGACACACACACACACACACACACATATCAAAAATTTGGACAATAAAAGCATATATAAATGGACAAATGTGTCCTTTGCAGTGTAAATCTCAATACCTACGTACGATCATATTAGTCAAGCACGCTTCGCATTCATGACACGTGCACTATATATACATATAAGTGTATTTGATACGCTTATAAATGAAAAAAATAAAAATCTCTTTTTAACAAATTAAATAGAATAATGATTTTATTTAAAATATTTTAGATTGTATCTAAAATCCATTTAGACTCCATAGATCCAATAAAGATCTAAAATGGAATATTATTAAAATTCATCCATTTAACCCACTTTCTACCAACCAGACTCC
This sequence comes from Allium cepa, assembly GCA_030765085.1. NCBI lineage: Eukaryota > Viridiplantae > Streptophyta > Magnoliopsida > Asparagales > Amaryllidaceae > Allium > Allium cepa. The sequence goes on from CM060938.1 coordinate 565,781,524, forward strand.
GTCATAAAGAACCAAAAGAATTGAAGCTTCTCAAAAGTCAATAAGAAAAAGTTTTGAAAACTTTTCGATAAAATTGGTAACTTCTTTAGAAAGGTCACCAGGAAGTTTGGAAGAGGCACTCCATCATCCTTCTAGATTTAGTTGCACTATCTTTTTATGTATCTTGGATATTTTATTTCTTTTCATGTTTATGTTCTAAGTATTAGTAATTAATTAAATGCTTGTTCTTCTTAGTGTAGTATATACATTAAGCTTTCTGGAAAATTTAAGAAAAGATAAGAAAAATAAGCAAATAAATATTTATATAAATAAACAGTAATTAAAATAAAACGAGGATCGGAAAATACATAACTATGCTGACATACATTAAAAACATATGTCAACATAAAACAGAAGAGTATATGTCGACATACTCTGAGAATATATGTCAACATAAACCAGGGTAACTTCAGATTTAAGTTCTTAAAGATAAGTTAGTTGATTTATTTGGTGGGTGCAGTTTTTAATTTGAGTATAACCCTATAAATACCCCATTTTGGACAAGAAAACTTAACCATTCTTCTCTCTATTACTATACTTTATTCTAAACAAAAATTCCTTAAAAATGGATATAGGAAAAAGCGTTTTAAAGATAACTGAAGTGAAAATCTTGATGAAACTCCCTTAAACTTCAAGAATGCACTACACATCATTCTAAGAAATTAAAAAGCATTTAAAAATGAATCGAAGACAAATGATATATGAACAGAAAAGGCAGTTTGCTCTCTTTGTTTTTTCATTGCTTATGTTCTTAAGAAAGGAATGAGAACCTTCTCGAAAATTGGGATGTTGACTGACTCAATCACATATTTGGTCCCAATAACGGATAGGTAAAGGTTCCATCTACAAAAACATGAAGATTATTCATACCTGTCTATAGTTTGTTGATTGAAATATGTATGTTATTCTATATGACGTTACTGTGTATACGATTGTTTTTATGTGTTGTATATAGTTTGTTTAAAAGTTGTAACTATAAAAATAATGTGTAGATTTGATTTAAATGATGGTTTTGAAAAGATGTTTCTAGTACGTTAATTAGTTATAACTGATTTTGATTACTCGCATATCTATCATTGCCCTATACTCGTTAATTAGATAATTATCTGTATATCTCTTTAGTAAATAAATCAATTTTTGTTGATGACAAAAGGAGAGAGATATATTAGTCAAAAACATAAAGGGAGTGATAGATGTATCAACTCAAGGGGAGATAATAGAATTAGGGGGAGTTATAACAAAGTTAAATAACATTTTTATATCTTATATCAAGGAATATTTAGATGGTTATCATCATCATCAAAAAAGAGACATTATTACGACCATAAGTGTTGATTTTGATGACAAAATCCATATAATTATTTTTATTAATTATTTTTACACTACTCTGATATATTGCAGGGATATACAAGTAGGAATGAACTATACTTTAAGACCGACCGTATAAGAGGAGTTAAGCAGATAAAGGAAAATAAGAGGAATCAAGAAGATTGAGAATACAAAAGAAATTCAAGATACTCAATAAACAAAAATGAAGAGCACAAGACATCCAATTAGTCAAAACTATGTGTAAATAGCCTTAGAAATATTTGTTAAAGACTTCACATCCTTCAGATCTCTCTTTAAAAGATCATTATTTTCTTCTCTAAAATCTTTTTACAAAAGTACAATATTGTTTTAACTATTATAAAGTTTAAAACAATTTTCATAAATAGTTTTTCAAAATCAACTAGCATATATTGACATACCCTAAAAATATATTCGATATAGTAGCCGCTTACAAGTTTTTCAAAAAAATCGGCAGGTATACGTCGACATACTATTTGAAATTATGTTAACATGCCAGCCATTGTTGCAATCTTTGAATTTAAATAAAAACAACGCATCCTTTCACCTTTTCATCGAAAGACACTTCCTTTTGTCTTCTATATAAAGGTCAAAGAAAATGAATTTCTAAAACAATTCTCATTCTTTTCTCTTACTGTTTCTTCTCTAATACTTTGTAAACAAATGCTCTCACTATTATATGCATATGCTTTTCAAATTCATTTTTTTCACGCTCATTCCTTACCAATTCGCAAACAAAAAATGATCATAGGGTTTTTATTTGAATTCCCTATCACTCTACCTTATCCTATTCCTCAAAGATAACAATTATAAACAACTAATACATGTCTATAGGATCATTATACTGAAGACTATGAGATTTTGTGTACGAAGAAAATGAGCTATCGAAGAAAAACTCTACTACTTGAATTGTTAATATGTAACCTAGCACCCACAGAAAGTCTGGATTGTATAGGTTTTCTTGACCATCCACGGAAAGATAAGGGTTAGGCCACCCATGGAAAGTGAGAATATTTATGTTTTCCATCTGATTCAAAGCCAAGTTGTATAGGTATACCTGTCACTAGTGGAATTTCAAGTTTTTGTTAAAGAAGAAATTTAGTAAGGGTACGAGATTTGATGTAGGATTGTAAATCTGAAGCAGTATAAAAATTCTTGGTGTCGCAGTTTTTACTTTACTTCTTTTTTAGTATGCATTTATATTACTATCTGCTTGTTATTGTGATTCTGGATTGATAAGTTTGAATTACAAGTTAAAGTATCAATGAGTTAAATATACTATTCACCACCTCCCTCCTCTGGTTTTATAATAGTCTTGAGTTACATTCTGCATAAGTATTATGGTATCTCTCATAATCCAAAGTGGTTGCTTTCTCCCCAATTATTTCTCCTTCTTTACAAGGTTTCTTAGGAAAGAGACCTCTTATTTATAGTAGACTAAAATAGGAGTTTGAAGAGTGGATCAATGACATGATAGAACTGAATGAATTCAATTATTAGATGTTTGACAACCAGCATGCATCAGTTGATTCGTGATAATCGGCTATAGATTGATGATGCATCATGTCCTCTAAGAAGTTAAATCTTTTTACTCTTTTCCATTATATTGACATGTAGTTATTTGGATGGCGGAGACTTCATTGTAAAAATTATATATATATATATATATATATCCATGACTTTTCTTTCTAGATTGTTCTCCTTGTTGGTTTTCTCATAAACATGTGGACTAGTTTCTCTAAATACATCACCAAAAGTAATAATGATTTAGACAATCATATCAAATTTTGGCATCATTTCCCACAATTCGCTCTTCCAATAGCTATAGTAAGCATTATTTTTTTCACTGTTTTAAGCATAAGGGTCGGCGAGTGGCACTATCATTTTTTTTTTACTTTCCACAATTATGTTTTACCACCTTGGGATAACCCAGAAATACTTTTACCTTTTTGGCATCTTAGCTTAGAATAGACGTTTCAATAGCTTAGTAACAGCTACTGATACCTCTTTTAAATGCTGCTTTTGATTATGATACAACCTACAAGACCATGAAATTATAATATAACATGCACTAATGGAAATGCATAAGCAGTTTAATAGATGATTGGAAATGATAGAAGTCCCGAAATAGCTAATTCTAAAGGCGGTTAGAATAATAGAAATGCTTAAGACAATTACCAACAATCCGACCTGTTCACTACACTCTCTTATGGTTTTTCAACTGAACGAATGTGCTGCACATCCAGGTAACTGTAGAACCAGCCACGGATAATTTTTGGGAAAAAATAGATGGTTTTATAACGGCGAAGCTTCGTCGTCGTAAGTTTATAATGGCGAAGCTTTCGTTGTTGTATATTTATAATGGTGAAGTCTTCACTTTTATAATTTCATTCTTCATTTATAAACATATAAGCTTATAATGGAGAAGTCTTCGCCGTTGTAATCTTATAATGGTGAAAGCTTTGCTATTATAATAACCAGTCATCTGTTTAGTTAACCAGACATGAGATCATTCCGAACCAGCCATGGAGAAGTGGACAAGCCATACTTGGTTGCACGGTGACTGTTTTTTAAACCAAATAAATCATTGTTGGTTGTTCCCTAAGTGCTACATGGGACATATAGAAATACTCACTTACGGTCAGTGGATAGAAACCGACCAGATGGTTAACAAATACAGAACAATCATGGCTGATAAATAGAGACCAACCAATGACCGAAGAATAAAAAGTAGACATGTTATCTTGGTATGTGAATAGTTTAGAGAATTTTTCTGTTCTTATAGTGCTTATATTAATTGTTTGAGAGTAAAAGACTATGGTACAGCTATTGTCGGTATAAAATGAAGTGTAAAGATCAAGAGCATGCTCCATGAATATATTAAAGTAATTATATGAAATTGGTAGAGAGATAGAACCAATGTAAATACAAGAGAGAAGTATTACAAGAGAAGAATAAAATTTATGCAAAGATGAAGTGACTGGGTGGAATAAAATGGTTGGGTAAGAGAAGAGAGAGATGAAGTATGTGGTTGGTTTAGTGAAGCAGAGAGGAATAAAATAAACCGAGCGCATAGAGGCGAGAAGTGAGAGATCAGAAGCAGCAGAAATTAAATTACAAAGAAAGATTGAAAGAAAGAGTAGAGTAAAATGGTTGGTAATGTTATAGTAGTTTATAAAATGGTCGATAAAGAAGTAAAACAATTAGTAGTAGATTGAAGTGTTATATAGTGATATTTTGTGACCGTTTTTGATAGTTTTCAAGCACAGTCTTATTAGTTGTTATACCATAGTTTTACCAAGTGAAAGTATGCCTTTTTCATTGTGTAAGCAATAAGTAAGATAGTCAAATCCTAAAATCTTGAGGATTAGAAATAATTCGGCTACTACCAAATCGTTGTTATATTAATAGTTTGATGATGAGCTTTGAGGCAAATACTAGAACCCAAAAGCGATGCAATCAAAATTATAGCTCGAGTAACCCATGTAGCTTTATGTATTGTTACACAAGTAGTAAAAATATATATTATTTTAGCTTTTACACCCCGTTATACATCCTTGGCCAATACTGGAGATTCTGCAATCAAAACGTGAAGCCCAAAAGATATAAGCTCCCTAATACCTTTAGATAAATAAAGCGTAACAACATAACTAGGGCCATAAAAACCTTATCAGTCTTCCATGTAGCCAATCAACATAATAACCTCCAATTTAATCAACTTCCGTATTTGTGCTCACTTCTAAGACTTAAGAACTTTTACATATCAACTTCATCCAAAAACGACATGACTTATCACATAACATGTAATGTCATGTCAGTTGACTATGCCAATCAATGCCTCAATCAAAACCAATAATGTCACTAAGAAAAAGGCACGACTAACTACGTTCTCCATCAAAAAATAACACATAATCAATCTGTGTTATTCATTAAGCTACCAAATTCTAATAAGTGTATTTATAAGAGCCCTCCATTTTGCCAAGTCAGCAATTCATGATCTTATAGTTAGTAGGAGCATCAGGCACTTCTCACATCCGAGTGGTCCTTCCCTCGTCTCATTGCTCTCTTTTATTGATGACATCCTCGTATTCATGAATGGTTATATCAGATACGTTCGCAATCTCGTATGCTTTCTTAATGCCTACGTGTAAACCTTCCTTAAGAAGATCAACATTGACAAGAGCTTGAGTGTCACATCCTCATCACTATCGCTAAATTTGATAGAGTCAGGGGCATGCCCTCTAGACAATTATGTAATTTACTACATATAATATGTCTAACTCGATAACCAATCTTATTCGAAATAAATAGTGTTTTCTTTCTATTATATACTTTTATATAATGCGTTATATTAATTAATTAATTAATTAGAAGTATATTTAATAGAAAATTCATAAATGGTATGTTATGAGACAGTAATTAAAAAGTGTTGTAACCGTGAATAATTTATTATAATGAACAAATATACCATTTTAAATGTTCCTAGTCAAGATTCATTGAGGCTGGATATCGATGTATACGTTGAGATTAGAGTACGTATAGCTCTCCAAATGTTGGGCAGTGTATTACCCATGACTGCTGAGAGCACCTAGTGGTAACGTACTGATACTTATTGTATTACTATGGAACGACTCTTCGATAGTTTTCTATTGGTCAATATAACAAAGGTCAAATAGAAAATATCGATGTGACTGATTTACACAGTTCTCTTGACTTGAAAATACTGTCGATCTTCAATATGAATGCTCCACTTTGATTATAGTCAAATCATAGAACGACGCTCATTGAGTGACTATAGTTAGGTCGAGGGGGAGTATTGGAAGTGAGACCCTATTCAGTAGAGGATTTTTCATCTTGGTTATATGGAATTAGTATCATAGTTATCTTAAAGTCAATCTTTGGTCAAATCAGTTTGTTTAATGATAATTGGTATTATTGAACCAAGGACTTCGTGTTTGTACTATAGAGTTGAATGTAGACTATATTGGAATTTTGACAATTACCGAATTCCATAAGTCCAAACTGATATAGTTTTGATGAAGAGAATTGGTATAAGCAAAAGTCACCATCGGGTAATGCTTAACAATGTGAAGTTGGATTTTACTGAAAGCAAGTAAGCACTAAATTTGGCCAAAATGTCACGTCACCTGCTAAGTGATGTGTGAACGTTAATATTCGAGTAGTTCAATATTAATCGCCAACCAAATTTATACCTGACGAGTCACACAACTGCAATGATGAAATCACCTTTGACCGTGCAATATTATTAGTTTATAATTGTTATAAATTAATTAATATTTATGAAATATTAATTATAAAATTTTGATTATGATTTGAGGAATAAATATTATTAAATATATTTATAATAGTTATAAATATATGGGTCGATCCACGATATCAATAAGCAATTAAATTGGATTTAATTAAATAACATATTTTTTGGGCTCAAATAGGGTTTTTGGCCTATCATGATGGGTGAAATTTTCAAAAGCAACATAACATGGGGGTGGCTCATTTAGGTGCTAGATTTTGGATGGATCAGATCAAGGAAAAACTAGTATAGGATGAGATCTACTTTTCCCTCTTTTCTATCCACTATATAAGCAAACCTAAACTAATTATTTTAGGACTTTTTCCAATTGCCATCTCCATCACATCTAACTGGCCGAAATTACTCCATTAGTGCTATATCGTATCAAGCTAAAATCAACTCAAAGTCGATCCCACACTATAAATAGTAACTAGAGCCATGGATGCAGCGTAAAAGAGGCCGTAGATCTATTTTAGATGAGTGGGCATTTTGCATCTAGTAAATGCTTGCTGCTAGACCATCAGGTGTTTCGGCTGTGGTATCTTTGGTCATAAGCGCACCAGAAGTCCTTCAACGATGAACATAGGCTCAAGATTCAAGCGTTCTGCACCACTAACGAGGAGGGCCATGGTTTTTTTATACCTTTTTTATAATCATTAGGGTAAAGAGGTTCGCAATGGGCATTGGAGGGGGGGGGCAGAAATGCTAGAATTTAATTGTTAGAAGTTCTTTTATTCTACTTTAATGCAGTATTTTTCACTAAGAATAAGGTGGAGGCTTCTAGTGGCGTGTCCTTGTCTAAGACACAAAAGGAAGGTGCAACATCGATAAATGGTGAAGCTAAGCAGTTTGTGGATAATGCTTGCTGTATTGCTTCTTAAATAAATTAATGAATCTTAAATCAATTAATGAATCTACCTCCACCATGCTCCCCGTAGACCCGATTTGCCTTAGTCCCTCCATTTTTCGCTTAGTTCAACCATGTTGAACTTCTCTGACTCTGTTCCAGTAGTTAAGGAGGCTGCAACGTTCACTTATTTTGACCCACTTTCTTGCTTTGACACTTCTAATAAATATTCTCTCCTTGAAAAATGTGTTGAAGAGGCTGACCCGGTGGGGCAGATGGTTGGATGGGTTCGGTGTATTCAAAGGTCAACAGTTCAAGGACTAGCAATATACCGAATCGAAAGTGGTTTCAAAGGGGAGAGTTCAACCTTTCTAGGTTTACTTCTAGACTTTGGTTCTTAGGTATTCTTTATCAAATTAAAGTTTATAATTCTCTAAATAATATTTTATTATGCATGTGTGTGTATTATATTGTTAGTTACTGATGATTCTGATATGAATTAATGTAATCACAAATTGGTTTGGTTATATGTATGTATATACTTATAAAATAAAAAGTAAAAATCTATTTCTTTACACATCAGATAGGTAAGCAGCATAATATACATATTAATTAATATTTTACTAAATTATATATGTGTGTGTGTATGTATTATCTAGTTAAATATACATGGTTTATATTTAATCATAACATTATAATGTGGTTTCACTTGATTGAATAATTTTATATATATAAATTCATGGTAATTGTAATTTCCGACAAAAAAAATAATTTCATAATAATTTATTATTATTTAATGTTATTTAAATTAATATACCACATAAATAAATCATATAAAATAAAATATGTTATGAAACTTATTTTTTAGTTTTGGAAAATTATTTAACATCAGATAAGCTCTCGATTAAAAAATAAAACTGAAAACATTTTTTGTTATTCTTAATTTTTTTATTCAAATCGGCCCAAAGTAAATAAATTAATTAAAATAAAATTAACCGAAAAAATTATGAATTTTTTTCAAACTTCAAAATATCATTTATGATTTACTATAAATTTAAAATTTGGAAAAAGATTTCAAAAATAATTTTTTTACTGGTATTTTATGTAATTTCGAATGAATATTCACTTAAAATATATTTTAAAATATTCATAGTATTTTTCTTTGTTGTGCACACGATATGGATTTTAAAAAAATAATTTAATGAATTAATATATATATATATATATATTATAAATATATTTATGTATATATATTTTAAAATAAATATAAATCGTTATTTTATTATTATGTATATATATACTAGTATAATTTTATGCATAGTTATAAAAAATTATCATTTATTTAATATTTAAATAAATTATTTACATTTAAATAGATATATTATAATAGCATACATTTATATATACATATATTATTTTATTTATAAAGCTTTATATATATATATATATATATACATACATATATAAATATTATATACATTTACATAAAATTGATTAAACAAACTTTAGACTACATATATATTTATTTATTTTATTTACAACATTTACATATAAGCAATAGTTTATATACGTACAAATATTTGGACAACAAATATTTTCATATTGGATGAGCTAAAATATCTGTTGCGATGTAAATGCCAACTTCTATACACGGGCATGCTATATCTTGCATGGGTTAAAATGTTACAAATGCACACACATATATGTGTGTATATGATACACACACAGAGAGATATATACACACACACACACACACAAATATACCCAGTAAGGTAAACTTTTTGAAATTCATCCATAACTTCCATTGTGGACTGGCCTTGTTCTAACAGTTGTATCTAAGACCAATAGCCTATGCGGGTTATGTTAGGGTCAACTATCGAGCTCATAGCCCAGAGGTCATCCTTAGTAGAAAAGGCCCATATTTGAAAGTGACATTGTGCTAATTTTCAAAATCGTTTAAAATTTAAAATATAAGATTTTAAATTTAAAAGTTAAATTTAAAATAAGATATACATATATTATAAAAGTTATAATATAATAAAATTTTCAAAATGTTTGAAAACATTAAATATTAAATTTAAAAAATTAAATTTGTTAATAAGATTAATAAAAAAAATGAATTAATTTAATAAATTAATTAATGAATTTTTTTATACATGTATTATATATGTTTGATTTATGTTATGATATTTTAAAATGTTTTAGATATCATAAGCATACAAGTATGTATATAATGTGATTTTCAAAATTAAAATTATTTAATTAAAATTATTTAATTAATAAATTAATTAAAGGTTAACTATGTAAAAGAATTACTTAAATAAAAATACACATGTATGAGATATAGTTGTTATACTATAAAGGTTATGGTATAAAATAAATATTTAATATAATTGTTATATTAAGATAATACAAAATTAATTAAATTTTTAATTAATTTTAATTAAAATTAAATAAATAAGATTTAATTAATATAATATTATACACAAGACTATTATATAAGTAATATGAAACATAGAAGTTATATAATAATAAAACTTATATAATATGAATGCATAAATTAAGGGTGGAACATTAAGAACTCCTAAGTAGACTTAAGGAATAAATACATACGCAAATGTACGTATATCATGATTTTCAATATGTCCTACACCTAAATCACGAGGGTATTTCATAAGAAATACATTATTCCATAAGTCGATATTATTCAATATAATATATTGTAGATTATGAATCTTTAATATAAAGTTGTCCTCTATCATTTATATATTAATAGATACTTGGATACTCTTTAGTTCCTGAGCTTTCCATAAGCTTACGTGTAGTACTATTAATATATTAAATAGACGAGGTAAGATAACTGCTCATATTTGTTGAGGTTTCCTCAAGGTATATGCATTATACTTAGGTCATCGTAAAATGATAGATTCGAGTGAATAATCGCACTTTATTTGTTAAGCTTTCCTCAAGGTAAAGGCGAGATTAGGACAAGGAACCACATGTTGGGAGTTGTATGTAATACAATCGCTAAGGAGATATCTATCGTATGTGGGCTATGATTTGTAGCTTTTCTCAAGGTCAGAATCCCAAGTTATATGAGTCCTGACACCCATTAGTGAGTAAAAAGACTTCTACGTTTCGCTTAGGCTTTGGTGAACCATAAAAGATTGGTGGAAGCCTTATTATAAAAATGAAATGATAACATTTAACATGTTACACCCATTTTTACCATGAACCACTGAGAAAAGAAAAAAGATAAATACTTGAAGAAAGAGAAACCATCCTCACGATAACAAAACCGAGCATAAAGCAGGCTCTAGGTCACAGCTTCTAATCAGACCTAAACCGACTAAAGCCATATAACATAGACGTTGTGTGCATAAAAAAGACAAAGCAGAATGCATTGACTACATTTGAAAGTAGAGGCTAAAATAGAATACAAAACCTAGGCATAAGAGGCTAGCACACGAGGTTCCGAGTTAACTATATTCATATTTTGTCAAACACCTACAGGAACAGATCTGTACAAGTATAAACAGAAGGCAACCTAGACAGCGCCATACAGAGTCGAAAGAACTTTACAGAGGCTATATATAGGATCAACCAAAATATGCTTCAAAACAGACTCAACCTTATAGGAAAAAGACAAATGTGAAGCTTGCTTTCTCTCAATCTTTCGCCAGCAACAGCCAAGAAAACAATTCAAATAGCACAAAAGACTCAAACTTTTCTAACCAACATTCAACACAGAATGGGAAGAGTTCCCCTATTTTGATCTAACATGGTGATAAGACAAGCAAAAAAAAAAAAAAAGCCAAGGGGCAATGAGGTCTAAATGCCAGACGACCTTCACTACCGCACTCGTTCTTATGTGTCAACAACACAACAAGGCCCCAGAAAGGTCTCTTATCATTTCTCTTTGAGTCGGTTGCTATTTCAAGAGAAAGGAGGCCAACCTATGCAGACCTGGGCTTCTCTCCTACTTTTTCAAGCATCCCACTTCAAAATTCCAATCTCCCGCCAGTATTAGGGCTCCCCATCTAAAATACCTCATCAATCCAGGCACAAAGTACGAGCGTCACAGATAAACGACACATGGAAAAATCTAAGGGCAGATATTGAAGGAAAATGCAGAAGATGATTACCACCATCAAATATGCACTTTTCATGCGATAAAAGCAAAGGGAAAAGGCCAAAGAAGAGGATCTTCTTTTTAAATTTATTCTTCCTGAATAGAAAAAAGGGAAAAATTTTGTATGCCTCACGGCCATTAAAATCTCTTGTATAAAAAATAATAAAAGATAGCGGATTACCCGGGGGACGTAGGATTATCAACAATCAGAACCATGAAAAATCTCCATGTCCTTTTACATTTCTGCAATTTACTTTCAACTGCATCTTAGTTTATCAATCCATTTCAACATTTCAGCAAACAGTGGAAGCGCGGCTGCTTGGTTATGTAAGCATTCATCAACATAGTCGTTTCCTAAAGATGAATTTATCTAAGCTTAAATTCGATGATTCCTAACCATGAGGAACATAAATCGCAAGATTGTCTCACGATCAAGTTTAGTATTACAATGACCCGTAAATTTATCACTTGGATATATTGTATTTACTTTTAAATATTTAGATATGAGTTTAAAAGTAAGAAACAATCATGTTTTAAGTGGTAAATAACAATAGTTATTTTGTTTGGGAAAAATATTTGTAAATAAATTACCTACGTAAAATATTGAAAATTTGTAAATATCGTCCTAGGTAAAATATCGATAAAACAACCGGAAATTGTTTTACCAATAAAACTGCTTTTAAACAATAACAACCGTGCATTGCTCTGGATTTATATACTAATATATGTACTCAAACAAGATTATGAAATAAAATAATTTATTTTATTTTTGGAAACTAAATGTATTCATAGCATCGACAGTTGATATCATCGGTTTCATATATTTCTTTTAAAATTCAAGTTAAGTTTAAATATTAAATAAATGGGTTCTTATTTACAAATAAACCTATTATAATTATTTAATATTGATGGTAAAATCTTTTTTAAAATTTGTTTACCAAAATAGATAGTTTGTAGAAAAATAGAAAATATGATCGAAGAACATTTTCCGAAATTTCAACTTTTCGACACTGGAAAGTTGTCGGGAACGTTATTCGCCTTTATGCACTATATATACACATATATAGTAGATAATTAACCATACAATAATACATTAATAATATATTATCTTGTATTAAATATTTTTAGCAAGTGACGTGACAAGACATGGCTTTAAAATAATAACTTATTTATATTTAGTACATACCGTTATCTCTTCTCATTTTTTTAAAGTATAATAATCATTATCCATCATGGCCTAGAGGATGTGACTAGGGGGAGAGGGGACATGACATATGAGAGGGAGGAAGATGATGATGTGACTTGTCAAAATAATGACGTGTTAGGATATTTTAAACTAAGGATAAAATGGTAAATTTCTTCAATTTCTTTCATCTATAAATACATACCCACACATATACATTTTTACATACATTATTTCCTTCATTTTTTCTAAAAATTCCTCTTTAAATTTTCATGGCTTCTTATGTTAGTTTTATATTTCTTTAAATCAAAAGATTCAAATAGTTTTAAAGATGCAAACTTGTTTTTAAACTCTTTGTTCTCCATTTTTCCTCCAATTTATTCGGCCATAACTTCCTCTTTTTTACACCAAATCAAGATATATATATATATATATAATTTTTCAAATCGTATAGAATTTCAGTAGCTACAACTTTTTCTTTTACCACTTTTTCTAATTTTAAGCTTAGTTTTGTCAAAATCTCATTTCTTTGCAGTATAACTTTAAACTTAGAAATTCTGGTTCGAAGATAGCTCTCCTTCTTTTGACCATATCTACTTTAAAAAAAATTGATTTGAGTGACATTTTTTTTAAATTGTAAAGAAAATAATTTTCTCAACTTTTCTTTTGACCACCTTTTCAAAATCCTAGAGTAATATGTCCAAAAATCAAGTAGAAGATAACGTATTTTTGGTGCGTTTTGAGGTTACAAAGATTTTCAGTGAGTAAACTACTTTTTTTTTGGAAATTTTTTTGAATTTGTTATGATGTGTTATAATGGTGATAATATGATGAGAAAATTAAATGGTTATTATGGTGGTCGATGGTGATTCGATGGATGTGAGTTTGGATTGAATTTAAGATTGGAATGTGATGTTTTCGAGTTAGTAAGCATATAACCTTATGTTTATATGCATGTTTCATTATGATGCTAAGAGTATGGTATTATGAATGTATGGTTGTGATTTAAGAATCAAGTATGTTGTCTTGAAACAAAGTTAACTACTTTGTGTATTGCGGCGGACGAAGATCCGATTTGAAACCAAAACTATGATTTCTAGTTTCATAGTTTGGAAACGGTTTTAAGTTTTATCTTGGTTTAAGGTTTCAAAAATTTTCTAAATATTATTTCAAAACATGTAGGGGCAATAAATTATGTGAATTATTTCACTTAAAATAAGACAGAGTGAATTGCGCTCATAGCGATAGTTGCAATGGATGCAGTTCGACAGAAATTCATGATTTCCATCTTTAAGCGATTCATTTTGGAATTTTTTTGCAAAAGTTTTCCAAACTTAATTAGTAACATAAAAAGAGATCAAGTTTAGATTATTTAATAATTTATTTATTTAATAAAATAATTAAAGGTAATTAGCAGTTAATTAGTAATTAAGTAAGTGACTAGGGTTAAATAACACTTAAGGAAGGTTAATGATTAATTTATGATTAATAAAGTTTTTTACTAGTGATTAATGAAGATAAGAAGTAATTAAATGGTTAATTATAATTTAACTAAGTTAATTAGTTAATTATTTATTATTTAATTAAGTGATTATTTAATTAATTTTTGATTAGTTAGGGTTTAACAAAACATTATTATTTAAACCTTAACTAAGATACGTTCGGAAGTTAACTAGAATTTAACTAAGTTTATTGAGTTAATTAAAGTTTAATTATGATTTAATCTTGATTTAATAATGGTTAATTAAGACATAATTAGGGTTAAGCCAACTAAATTTACTTTAATCTTTTCAAAGGTTGTTTTAAACCCAATCGGTTATATTTTAAATCAATTTTCTTTTTTAGATTAATTGATTTTAAATCAAAGGATCTCTCGTCTAGACCATTAAGTAGTCAAATGAATTAAAGTAGTAATTATAAAATGTTGTCACGTTTTATGGAAAGTAAGTGACTTGTGTTTGGCACAAATGTTGAATATTGGTAAAGTGGTAAAACAAGGAAGTTAATTTCAATAAGCGGGTCGTGGTAACTTAAGCATGTAAAGTATACTTCTATATGTACGTATTTCACCGATAATGCACGTATCTGTATTTGTAACTTGGACATCTACCAATGATTGATTGTATGTTATGTGTGAATCCCTTACATATATGATGTTAGGCAATACCTATAATATAACTTGGATAAGTAAACCCAAATTTAGTGATCCATTTTAGTCATTAAGCCTCTGTTTGGTTTTGGAAAGTTAATATTTCATTTTCTTTTAAAATGGTCTTCAATGTTATTCTATTTTGAACAAGATATTTGAAGAGTGGTTCGGTAGTTGTTTTGAATACTATATAAAGAAGTTTATGAATAATTTTAGGGCATTCATATAAGGAGTTTTAGAAATAGTTTTGAATGTTTATAAAAAGGTTTTATAATTGGGTTTGGATGTTTATAAAGGGAATTTTTATACAAGGTTTGAAAGTTTATAAAGAATTTATATAACCGGGTTTGAATATTTGTAAAGAGTCTCATTAATGAGTATGGAGGTTGATGAATGTTTTGTAAATGGGTTTGAGTTAAAGCAAAAAGGATTTCATGGATAAGGGAAATTTATAAAAGGATTTATTGAAGATAATTACAACAGGAATTTGAAGATGGGTTTCTCGAGGTTGACCTTTTAAAAATGGTGGTATGGAACATCCATTCCATAACACCGAAGGAATAGTGCTTATAGTTATCCTTTTCTCCAATTTAAATAATGTAGTCAAATCCATTAAAGAGATTTGGAAATAGGAAATTTTATAAATGTTTTCTGCATATACTTATGTAAAGGAGACAAGTATATGAATGTTGATAAATGTTTGCGCCAAAATTGGTCACAAACACCCAATATCATGAAAGCACCCGTTTACGTATTCAACTTGATAATAATCAACACAGAACTCAGCAACAATCAATATAGAATTTAGCTCTAAGTAACAAATCACAGTAATTCACAAACAACAATCACAAACACAGGATTTATAGTGGTTCGGCGTTCGCGCCTACGTCCACTTTGAAGGTTTTCTCTTTATTGCTTTGCTTGATTAAATCGATTATAACGGATTAAAGTTGATAATAGCTTTGAAATCTGAAGACAACAGTGATTCTGATGAATAGATTTGAATCCGGCAGAGTCTTGGTGTTCAATGGCAGAAGTTCTCGGAAGATCCCCTTTCTGAAGGCTTCAGGGTGCTATTTATAGGCGTTGGAGGCCCAGATCTTGCTGAAACTTCGGGAGACCTCTTCTGGCACGTGAGTGAGCCCACGCGACCGACCCCACCAAGTTTCGTCTCGATCTGACATCGATTCGAAGTCATTTCGAACCCATCAAGAAATGGTCCAATCGATCTGAAACTTGGCAGGAACAATCTTTACCTTGTATGGAAGCTACTGTGAAAATTTGGTTGCATTTGGATCAATGGTTTAGGAGATATGATCGGTTCGAAATGATGATTCTCGGTCGGCTGTTGAGTTCGAACCGATCACTTCGAAACCACGTACTTCGAATCGATCGGCTCACGTGGCTTCGTGATGAGGTGGCGCATGCTCCTCGAATCGATCCTGTTTTATCTCCGAGTTGACCGCTTCGCACCCATGGATTTCGCCTCGTTCGTATCGTGGAGCGACACGTCATCCAAGTTAGCTGACTTGGTGGGTACGAACAAGTGAAAGTTCCTGGGTTCGAATGCGACCGTTTCGAACTAAGGTGTACTCGTGGGTTCGAACTCGATCGATTTGAACAAGATCGATTCGAAGCGACTTGGATTCGAAGCTGGTGGGCTTGAATGGATTCGAAGATGATGGTTTCGAAGGTAATGGAGTCGAAGTTAATGGTTGTGAGGCAGGCACTGGTTGATGGATTCGAACTAGATGGGTTTGAAGGAAGGATACCGGATGGGTTCGGAGTAGATGGTTTCGAAGATGATGGGTTCGAACATAACCAGTGGCCATCGATTCGAACCATGGGTACCCTATGGGTTCGAACCGAACAAGGGGCTATCTTTCTCAAATTGAAACCATCGTATCTTGAGCATACGGACTCGGATTGGCTTGATACTTGAAACGCTGGCTTCTACAGCTTTGCTTGTCATGTCTTATCAGTTGTGGCCTGATCCGGGCTCGGACAAAATTCATCGATATCCATAGCGGAGTCAAGTACAACCAATCTCTGAGGTGAACCGTCTTTTGCTTTCGACCAATCTTTTGGTATCACGGCTTTGCCAAAAAGCGGGATAACATTTTGCCCCCCAAAACATGCCTTGCGGTAGGAAGGTGTGTTTTGTAATGCTTTGAGTTGGACGTTCGTATCCGATCATCAACCTGCAAAGAACTTGATAGTTTCATATGGCCTCAAATGACGATCGTTTGGGATCGAGCTATTTGGGATGAAGCACGGCCGTTCGTGGTCAAGCGCTCAACTTCAAATGACGATCGTTCGTGATCGAGTCATTCGTGGTGAAGTGCGACCGTGCGCGGTCGAGCGTATAAATCCATGCGTCGATCGTTCGGGATCGTATACTGTTTGAGGTGAATCGGGACCGTTCGCGGTCCGTGCCGTTCGTGGCATAGGATGGAATAGGACCGTTCGCGGTCGATGCCGCTCGCGGCAAATGACGATCGTTCGCGACCAAGTGCCGTTCAAGGCGAATGGTGACCGTTCGAGGTCGGATTTTATAATTAGTGAACCATGACCGTTCGCGGTCGATGCCATTCAAGGCAGAAAGTGATCGTTCGCGATCGTGTGCCGTTCGAGGCGAATTTGTGACCGTTCGCGGTCGGGTGTTGGACCTCAAGTGACGACCGTTCGCGATCGAGCCATTTGAAGTGAGGTGAGTTGTGACTGTTCGAAGTCGAGTGCCGTTCGAGGCGAACTGTGACCGTTCGAGGTCGGGTGCCGTTCGAGGCGAATTGTGTGCCCGGGAGGGCTTGGTATTATCGATGCCAGGGTCACGTTCGGGTGAGATCCTGGATCGTTTGTCAGGGCGGTTCATCGCCATCTCAGAGCATGCCTAAGGATCGTTCGCGACCCCATACATGTGTAAGTAGCTTAGCCATTCCAGAGTTATCAGAATCAAATATCTATTAAACGGATGAGTTTCAAAAACAATGTCCAAACAAACAGAGTCTAAATGTTCAAATTAAAATGATATGAAAGCAAAGTATGGATGTCGAAGCGTAGGTTCCCACTACAAAACGGTCAATGATTATTCAGAGCATGCCCGGAGATCGTTCGCGATCTCGCACATGTGTAAATGATTTGACTGTGTTAGTGGAAGCTTACAACTTGTTCATCGTTATTTCACTCAATTGATAACCAAACGGTGCCTTGATTCAGGGTCGCCTCTAGCTGATGTGGACGGTGGCCGTTCTGGTTCCGCCACAGGAGCTCGCCTCCTTACATATTGAAGGAGCATACCGTTCCAGATATGCCTTTCCACCTCGTCCTTCAGGTGCCTACAATCGTTAGTGTTATGACCATTTAATTCATGGAATACACAAAACTTATCTGATTTCCTTTCGTCAGAGGTAGGATCCCTTCGCATCGGCCTACGATACGGAATCTGTTCTTTGGTATCCTGATAAATTCGTTCCAGGCTCTCGTTCAGCTCAGTGTAGGTGGTGAATCGCGGCTCCCTCCGTTGCCACTTTGATCTGTCTCCGTTATTCTCAATCCTTCTTTTACCTTTATCCTTTTCCGAGTCCCTTCTAGGGGGTTTTTCGTCTTTGAGTGCGTAAACTTCTATCCCATCTCCTTCTTCTCTTTCTGCATTCGCATCCTCTAACCGTAAAAACTTTTCCGCCTCATGATAGAATTCTCCCAGATCTACGGGTGGATCCTTAGTTAATGAATTTTTGAACTCCGTTCCGTCTGCTATTCCGGACACAGCCGCCATCATAACCATGGACGGATCCGGTCTATCCACCGAAGCTGCCGCCGCATTGAACCGTGTCAGGAAACTTCTCAATGTTTCTCCAGCCTTCTGTTTTAAAGTTGCTAACGTCATCACATTCTTGGGTCTTGTAATGTGAACCCTGAATTGCCTCATAAATCTCTCAGTTAAATCGTTCCATGTTCCGATGGACCCACTATCTAGTTGCCTGAACCATAACGCCGCAATATCCGTTAAATACAATGGGAAGCACCGGGCCATAACCTCCTCTGATGCCCCCAGCACCTCCATATGTCTCATATATTTCGTCAGATGGACCGTGGGGTCCGTTCTCCCGTCGTACATATCCAACGATGGTAATTTGAAATCCGGTGGGTTTCTAGCTCGTCTGATTGCCGGAGTGAAAGGACTCCTATTAACATCCTCTAGGTCTTTGTTCACCAAACCGCCTCTCATTGCTCGCCTAACCATCTCTGCCAACTTGTCGGTGTCTCCAAGATGTAACCTTCGTTCGTTACTTTCATCCTGCCCCCCGAGTTCACGAGGGAACTCTGAAATCTGCCCCCTTGACTGAGCGTTCATTCCTCTGCTGTCTCCAGGTAGCGCAGATATTCCTCTTTCTCCCTCCGAAATTGGACCAACATTCTCCATGGGTGTGCCCCCTAATCCGGGTGCTACGCCGGATGGTCCTGCTTCGTTCTGGACTCCATTGGCTCCTCTATTCTGTGCTCCAAGCTGTCCTATCTGTTGAAATAAACTCTGGATCAACTCCTCTTGCTTCTTCATCATCGTCTCCATCTCGTCCCTAGTGATGTAGATCGATGGTTGATTCGCTCCTGAGGAAGCCTCCTGACTCCCTTGTTGTTCACTTCTCTCTGGCCTTGGCCTTCTATTCGATTGTCTCGTCATAATTTCTCAAATCTAAACTTTCAAATCTTCTATGAATCAACTATCAATTGGTAGAACTCCTGAGTTCAGTTCTCAGTGAAAGCACCAAAATGTTTGCGCCAAAATTGGTCACAAACACCCAATATCACGAAAGCACCCATTTACGTATTCAACTTGATAATAATCAACACAGAACTCAGCAACAATCAATATAGAATTCAGCTCTAAGTAACAAATCACAGTAATTCACAAACAACAATCACAAACACAGGATTTATAGTGGTTCGGCGTTCGCGCCTACGTCCACTTTGAAGGTTTTCTCTTTATTGCTTTGCTTGATTAAATCGATTATAACGGATTAAAGTTGATAATAGCTTTGAAATCTGAAGACAACAGTGATTCTGATGAATAGATTTGAATCCGGCAGAGTCTTGGTGTTCAATGGCAGAAGTTCTCGGAAGATCCCCTTTCTGAAGGCTTCAGGGTGTTATTTATACGCGTTGGAGGCCCAGATCTTGCTGAAACTTCGGGAGACCTCTTCTGGCACGTGAGTGGGCCCACGCGACCGACCCCACCAAGTTTCGTCTCGATCTGACATCGATTCGAAGTCATTTCTAACCCATCAAGAAATGGTTCAATCGATCTGAAACTTGGCAGGAACAATCTTTACCTTGTATGGAAGCTACTGTGAAAATTTGGTTGCATTTGGATCAATGGTTTAGGAGATATGATCGGTTCGAAATGATGATTCTCGGTTGGCTGTTGAGTTCGAACCGATCACTTCGAAACCACGTACTTCAAATCGATCGGCTCACGTGGCTTCGTGATGAGGTGCGCGTGCTCCTCGAATCGATCCTGTTTTATCTCCGAGTTGACCGCTTCGCACCCATGGATTTCGCCTCGTTCGTATCGTGGAGCGACACGTCATCCAAGTTAGCTGACTTGGTGGGTACGAACAAGTGAAAGTTCCTGGGTTCGAACGCGACCGTTTCGAACTAAGGTGTACTCGTGGGTTCGAACTCGATCGATTCGAATAAGATCGATTCGAAGCGACTTGGATTCGAAGCTGGTGGGCTTGAATGGATTCGAAGATGATGGTTTCGAAGGTAATGGAGTCGAAGTTAATGGTTGTGAGGCAGGCACTGGTTGATGGATTCGAACTAGATGGGTTCGAAGGAAGGATACCGGATGGGTTCGGAGTAGATGGTTTCGAAGATGATGGGTTCAAACATAACCTGTGGCCATCAATTCGAACCATGGGTACCCTATGGGTTCGAACCGAACAAGGGGCTATCTTTCTCAAATTGAAACCATCGTATCTTGAGCATACGGACTCGGATTGGCTTGATACTTGAAACGCTGGCTTCTACAGCTTTGCTTGTCATGTCTTATCAGTTGTGGCCTGATCCGGGCTCGGACAAAATTCATCGATATCCATAGCGGAGTGAAGTACAACCAATCTCTGAGGTGA
Organism: Allium cepa; assembly: GCA_030765085.1. NCBI lineage: Eukaryota > Viridiplantae > Streptophyta > Magnoliopsida > Asparagales > Amaryllidaceae > Allium > Allium cepa. The sequence goes on from CM060938.1 coordinate 565,802,663, forward strand.
ACCGTCTTTTGCTTTCGACCAATCTTTTGGTATCACGGCTTTGCCAAAAAGCGGGATAACAATATATGTTTGGGAAAGGAGATTTATGAATGAAAATGGTTTTGAGGCTTAGTGATTGCTTTAGGTAATTAAACCTCTAGATGTTTTTGTTTTTTTTGATAGTTAAATAACGGACTATCAAATTTGGTCTAGTTTGACATAGGAAGTATATGTAAAATTCAAGTTTCTGACGTGGACTCGAATACTTACTTCTCAAAGAACTAGGAATGAGTCAATACGAAATTATCGGTTGTCGGTACAGAGAGACCGGGATTGGATTTATATATCCAAAAACCATTTCGAACTAACATGTGCGTTTAAGTGGAAGACATCTTGATGATGATTGAAGATGGTACTCTTTGAAGTGCAAGGGCTACTGCTACTAATTCTAAGGGTGATTCCAAATTGGTTGTAGTAGAGTTAGTGCCTTCAGTTACATCCAGACATAGAACAATCTTGTATGGATAAATAATGGTATTACATTAACGTCTAGATGGTAGCGTTAGCATTCCAAGATGGATTGCTATTCAGAAAGGTAAAGCATAGCCTCAAGCGTCATCAATCGGGAATGACTAAAACAGAGGATATGCAGCAGGGCTATGTCGGTCACACCCATTAGGATATATCATCACCCTTCTAAATATATATACAGACTCATCAATGAATTCGTGTACGTGGGAGCGCTCAGTTAAAGGTTGCAAAGCAATCAGGGTAATGATATATTCGGTACTATCCAGCAAGGGGTAAGCTAGTCCTGTGTTGTAAGGGGTCGTTAGGTACTGTAACGACCTGTATTTTTTATAATTAAAAATAATTAATTTAATAAGATTTTGGAATTTAACATTATGAGAAATTAATATTTATGATTTATAAATGGGAAGAAATTATTAAATTAAAATTTAATAATGTTGATCGGATGTAACTGACATCTATTTTAATGTAATTTCAATCAAATATAATTTCAAAGGTTAATAAGGAATAAATTAAATATTGTATAAAAAGTAGAATGGATTAATTAATTTGAATTGGTTAATATAGAATGGAACCAATATTTGGTTGGTAATTTATCAACCTTTGTTTGTATACAATAAGTTAATAGAGATGAATCATTAATGTATAACAATTGATTTATTCCCATCTTATTATTTAATCTGTTGAAACTAATTTGGAAATCAATAAGATTAATATAATTGAAATAGTGCAATTTATATGTTAAAAGATGTAAACTGTAGAAAATGAGTATAAAAAGATGGAAACTTGTGTTAAACAAATTCATAAGGTATTAGTTGATTCAATATAAGAATTTTAATAAAAATAAAAGATTTTTTTAGAATTTAAATATTAATGAATGGATTTGTTACATTTGTAATTGAACGTTGAAATTAATGTAATATTTAAATATATTTAACATGGAAACTGTATTGTAGAAGATTATTAATTCATGTGTAATCAAGAATGATAAAAATTTGTTAACTTTTATTTTTGAATTTAATTGTGATTAATTAATTTTAAATTAATAATTTAATTAATTAACGTGTAAAATTTTCCTTTATGGACACTGTCTCGGATATTGACGTAACCAGTTTCATCAGATCCATTATGGTGAATTATTATAGGATTTCAAGCTTCGTTGCGATTGGACTTACCATTTAATCGTGCGGGCTCGAAACACGTAGGCACCAATCAAAGCACTTTAAATGAATATAATTTGATTTTGAAGGCTAACTTCTATATACAATAAAATTAGGGTTCGAAATTAGTTTTGTTGAATTTAAAAATATTGAAAACTCATATTCTGATATATGAGATGGCCTACTTACCTTTCGGGAACATAACGGGCTTTTCGGGTCTTTGTTATCACTTTGATCTATTCGATCTGCTCCATCCATTCTTATCCATCCCTGTCTATATAAATAGATTTTTCCTTTAACCCTAGCAGTCTATTCTAATTTCTGTACGTACTTGCTATTCTCATCTGCTCCTTCCCTCCTTCTCTAAAACCCAATTGCAATTCCAAATCAAACTCCAACATTCAAACTCGTCAAACCCTATCATATAATATATCATCGTAAAGCTTTCGACGAATATAATCTACATCTGCAATTTGTTTTTCGATTGGAGGTTCGATTTGGCTAGAAATCAATGAAATAGTTTTGATCGTCCATCCTAGGGTTTCGCAATCAAACAGTTGATCGTCGATTATACGACGATCGAAGGATACTGGATTGTAAAGGGCGATGAATGCACGTATCTATATTTGTAAATTGGACATCTACCAATGATTGATTGTATGTTATGTGTGAATCCCTTACATATGATGTTAGGCAATACCTATAATATAACTTGGATAAGTAAACCCAAATTTACTGATCCATTTTAGTCATTAAGCCTCTGTTTGGTTTTGGAAAGTTAATATTTCATTTTCTTTTAAAATGGTCTTCAATGTTATTCTATTTTGAACAAGATATTTGAAGAGTGATTCGGTAGTTGTTTTGAATACTATATAAAGAAGTTTATGAATAATTTTAGGGCATTCATATAAGGAGATTTAGAGATAGTTTTGAATGTTTATAAAAAGGTTTTATAATTGGGTTTGGATGTTTATAAAGAGAATTTTTATACAAGGTTTGAAAGTTTATAAAGAAGTTTATATAACCGGGTTTGAATATTTGTAAAGAGTCTTATTAATGAGTATGGAGGTTGATGAATGTTTTGTAAATGGGTTTGGGTTAAAGCAAAAATGATTTCATGGGTAAGGGCAATTTATAAAAGGATTTATTGAAGATAACTACAATAAGAATTTGAAGACTGGGTTTCTCGAGGTTGACCTTTTAAAAAATGGTGGTATGGATCATCCACTCCATAACACCGAAGGAATAGTGCTTAGAGTTATCATTTTCTCTAATTTAAATAATGTAGTTAAATCCATTAAAGAGATTTGGAAATAGGAAATTTTATAAATGTTTTCTGCATATACTTATGTAAAGGAGACAAGTATATGAATGTTGATAAATGTTTGGGAAAGGAGATTTATGAATGAAAATGGTTTTGAGGCTTAGTGATTGCTTTGGGTTATAAAATCTCTAGATTTTTTTTTGTTTTATTTGATAGTTAAATAATCGACTATCAAATTTGGTCTAGTTTGACATAGGAAGTATATGTAAAATTCGAGTTTCTGACGCGGACTCGAATACTTACTTCCAAAAGAACTAGGAATGAGTCAATAGGAAATTATCGGTTGTCGGTACGGAGAGACCGGGATTGGATTTATATATCCAAAAACCATTTTGAACTAACATGTACGTTCAAGTGGAAGACATCTTGATGATGATTGAAGATGGTACTCTTTGAAGTGCAAGGCTACTGCTACTAATTCTAAGGGTGATTCCAAATTGGATGCGGTAGAGTTAGTGCCTTCAGTTACATCCAGACCTAGAGCAAACTTGTATGGTTTAATACTGGCATTGCATTAACGTCTAGATGGTAGCGTTAGCATTCCAAGATTGATTGCTATTCAGAAAGGTAAAGCATAACTTCAAGTCTCATCAACCGGGAATGACTAAAACAGAGGATATGCAGCAGGGCTATGTCGGTCGCACCCATTAGGATATATCATCACCCTTCTAAATATATACACACTCATCAATGAATTCGTGTACGTGGAAGCGCTCGGTTAAAGGTTGCAAAGCAATCAGGATAATGATATATTCGGTACTATCCAGCAAGGGGTAAGCTAGTCCTGTGTTGGCAGGAGTCGTTAGGTACTCTAACGACATGTATTTTTTATAATTAAAAATAATAAATTTAATAAGATTTTGGAATTTAACATTGTGAGAAATTAAAATTTATGATTTATAAATGGGAAGAAATGATTAAATTACAATTTAATAATGTTGATCGGATGTAACGGACGTCTATTTTAATGTAATTTCAATCGATTATAGTTTCAAAGGTTAGTAAGGAATAAATTAAATATTGTCTAAAAAGCAGAATAAGTTATTTAATTTGAATTGGTTAATATAGAATGGAACCAATATATGGTAAGTAATTTATCAACCTTTGTTTGTATACAATAAGTTAATAGAGATGAATTATTAATGTATAACAATTGATTTATTCCCATCTTATTTTTTAATCCGTTGAAATTAATTTGGAAATCAATAAAATTAATATAATTGAAATAGTGCAATTTATATGTTAAAAGACGTAAACTGTAGAAAATGAGTATAAAAAGATGGAAACTTGTGTTAAATAAATTCATAAGGTATTAGTTGATTCAATTTAAGAATTTAAATAAAAATAAAAGATTTTTTTACAAAATTTTAATATTAATGAATGGATTTGTTACATTTGTAATTGGACGTTGAAATTAATGTAATATTTAAATATTGTATTTAACATGGAAACTGTATTGTAAAAGATTATTAATTCATGTGCAATCAAGAATGATGAAAATTTGTTAACTTTTATTTTTGAATTTAACTGTGATTAATTGATTCTAAATTAATAATTTAATTAATTAACGTGTAAAATTTTCCTTTTTGGACACTGTCTCGGATTTTGACGTAACCAGTTTCATCAGATCCATTATGGTGAATTATTATCAAGCTTCGCTGCGATTGGACTTACCGTTTAATCTTGCGAGCTTGAAACACGTAGGCACCAATTAAAGCAATTTAAATGAATATAATTTGATTTTGAAGGCTAACTTCTATATACAATAGAATTAGGGTTTGAAATTAGTTTCAATGAATTTAAAAATATTGAAAACTCATATTCTGATATATGAGATGACCTACTTACCTTTCGGGAACATAACGGGCTTTTCGGGTCTTTGTTATCACTTTGATCTATTCGATCTACTCCATCCATTTTTATCTATCTCTGTCTATATAAATAGAATTTTCCTTCAACCCTAGCAGTCTATTCTAATTTCTGTACGTACTTGCTATTCTCTTCTTCTCCTTCCCTCCTTCTCTAAACCCCAATTGCAATTCCAAATCAAACTCCAAAATTCAAAATCCCCAAACCCTATCATATAATATATCATCGCAAAGCTTTCGATGAACATAATCTACATCGGCAATTTGTTTTTCGATTGGAGGTCCGATTTGGCTTGAAATCAGTGAAATAGTTTCGATCGTCCATCCTAGGGTTTCGCGATCAACGGTTGATCGTCGATTGACGATCGAAGGATACTGGAATGTAGAGGGCGATGAATGCACATATCTATATTTGTAACTAGGACATCTACCAAGATTGATTGTATGCTATGTGTGAATCCCTTACATATATGATGTTAGGCAATACCTATAATATAACTTGGATAAGTAAACCCAAATTTAGTGATCCACTTTAGTCATTAAGCCTCTGTTTGGCTTTGGAAAGTTAAGATTTCATTTTGTTTTAAAATGGTCTTCAATGTTATTCTATTTTGAACAAGATATTTGAAGAGTGATTTGGTAGTTGTTTTGAATACTATATAAAGAAGTTTATGAATAATTTTAGGGCATTCATATATGGAGTTTTAGAAATAGTTTTGAATGTTTATAAAAAGGTTTTATAATTAGGTTTGGATGTTTTTAAAGGGAATTTTTATACAAGGTTTGAAAGTTTATAAAGAATTTTATATAACCGGGTTTGAATATATGTAAAGAGTCTCATTAATGAGTATGGAGGTTGATGAATGTTTTGTAAATGTGTTTGGGTTAAAGCAAAAAGGATTTCATGGGTAAGGGAAATTTATAAAAGGATTTATTGAAGATAATTACAACAGGAATTTGAAGATGGGTTTCTCGAGGTTGACCTTTTAAAAAATGGTGGTATGGAACATCCATTCCATAACACCGAAGGAAAAGTGCTTAGAGTTATCCTTTTCTCCAATTTAAATAATATAGTTAAATCCATTAAAGAGATTTGGAAATAGGAAATTTTATAAATGTTTTCTGCATATACTTATGTAAAGGAGACAAGTATATGAATGTTGATAAATGTTTGGGAAAGGAGATTTACGAATGAAAATGGTTTTGAGGCTTAGTGATTGCTTTGGGTAATTAAATCTCTAGATTTTGTTTTTTTTGATAGTTAAATAACCGACTATCAAATTTGGTCTAGTTTGACATAGGAAATATATGTAAAATTCGAATTTCTGACGTGGACTCGAATACTTACTTCCAAAAGAACTAGGAATGAGTCAATCGGAAATTATCGGTTGTCGGTACAGAGAGACCGGGATTGGATTTATATATCCAAAAACCATTTCGAACTAATATGTACATTCAAGTGGAAGACATCTTGATGATGATTGAAGATGGTACTCTTTGAAGTGCAAGGGCTACTACTACTAATTCTAAGGGTGATTCCAAATTAGATGTAGTAGAGTTAGTGCCTTCAGTTACATCCAGACCTAGAACAAACTTGTATGGATTAATACTGGCATTGCATTAATGTCTAAATGGTAGCGTTAGCATTCCAAGATGGATTGCTATTCAAAAAGGTAAAGCATTACTTCAAGAGTCATCAACTGGGAATGACTAAAACAGAGGATATGTAGAAGGGCTATGTCGGTCGCACCCATTAGGATATATCATCACCCTTCTAAATATATACACACTCATCAATGAATTCATGTACGTGAGAGCGCTCGGTTAAAGGTTGCAAAGCAATCAGGGTAATGATATATTCGGTACTATCCAGCAAGGGGTAAGCTAGTCCTGTGTTGGCAGGGGTCGTTAGGTACTATAACGACCTGTATTTTTTATAATTAAAAATAATAAATTTAATAAGATTTTGGAATTTAACATTGTGAGAAATTAAAATTTATGATTTATAAATGGGAAGAAATTATTAAATTACAATTTAATAATGTTGATCGGATGTAACTGACATCTATTTTAATGTGATTTCAATCAATTATAATTTCAAAGGTTAATAAGGAATAAATTAAATATTGTATAAAAAGTAGAATAGGTTATTTAATTTGAATTGGTTAATATAGAATGGAACCAATATTTGGTAAGTAATTTATCAACCTTTGTTTGTATACAATAAGTTAATAGAGATGAATTATTAATGTATAACAATTGATTTATTCCCATCTTATTATTTAATCCGTTGAAATTAATTTGGAAATCAATAAAATTAATATAATTTAAATAGTGCAATTTATATGTTAAAAGACGTAAATTGTAGAAAATGAGTATAAAAAGATGGAAACTTGTGTTAAATAAATTCATAAGGTATTAGTTGATTCAATTTAAGAAATTGAATAAAAATAAAAGATTTTTTTAGAATTTAAACATTAATGAATGGATTTGTTACATTTGTAATTGAACGTTGAAATTAATGTAATATTTAAATATTGTATTTAACATGGAAACTGTATTGTAAAAGATTATTAATTCATGTATAATCAAGAATGATGAAATTTTGTTAACTTTTATTTTTGAATTTAATTGTGATTAATTGATTCTAAATTAATAATTTAATTAATTAACGTGTAAAATTTTCCTTTTTGGACACTGTCTCGGATTTTGACGTAACCAGTTTCATCAGATCCATTATGGTGAATTATTATAGTATTTCAAGCTTCGTTGCAATTGGACTTAGCGTTTTATCGTGCGAGCTCGAAACACGTAGGCACCAATTAAAGCAATTTAAATGAATATAATTTGATTTTGAAGTCTAACTTCTATATACAATAGAATTAGGGTTTGAAATTAGTTTCACTGAATTTAAAAATATTGAAAACTCATATTCTGATATATGAGATGGCCTACTTACCTTTCGGGAACATACGGGCTTTTCGGGTCTTTGTTATTACTTTGGTCTATTCAATCTGCTCCATCCATTCTTATCCATCCTTATCTATATAAATAGATTTTTCCTTTAACCCTAGCACTCTATTCTAATTTCTGTACGTACTTGCTATTCTCATCTGCTCCTTCCCTCCTTCTCTAATCCCCAATTGCAATTCCAAATCAAACTCCAAAATTCAAACTCCTCAAGCCCTATCATATAATATAACATCGCGAAGCTTTCGACGAACATAATCTACATCTGCAATTTGTTTTTCGATTGGAGATTCGATTTGGCTAGAAATCGGTGAAATAGTTTCGATCGTCCATCCTAGGGTTTCGCGATCAATGGTTGATCGTCGATTATAGGACGATCGAAGGATACTAGATTGTAGAGGGCGATGAATAGAGTCGATCTATTTTCTCAGGTCATCAAGTTAGTGCACAAATTCATGGCAATCTGGCCTTAAAAGGCGCAGCGATGGAGCCTTCTATGGCGAAATGGAGTTGATCGCGTGGGTATAGGGAAGTGTGACGTCTGGTGAGGAGGACGATGACATAGTCTGATCGTGTTGGCAGCGCCTGTAGGTGGCGACGACAGTAACGTTATGCGATGGCTGTTGTACGTTGATGGGTTCGTGCTTGGTTAGGGTTAAGGAGGTGATTGCTTATCTTCCCTTTTGCCCTTTCATTTTACTTTAATTTTAAAATTTCAAACTTCTAACTAGCATAACTTTTTCATAACACGGATTGGCACGTGGTTTCTTCCATATGCATCGTATTGAAATTTTAGACGACATGGAACTGTTTTGGTTGAATCTGAAGGCTATTGGAATTTTAGGCTTTATTGGATTTTTAATCGATGATAAATCAATGGTGAGTGATTTAGCCCACTCACGCAATACTAAACCTTCTTATGTTAGTCGAATTAAATTTATAATGTGATAAGAATTTTATTGATTGTTGTTTGGTAATTTAAATTGTCATTTAAATTTAAATTGGATTTTATTGAATTAAATTGCCACTTAAATTAATATTGAAATTAAATTGATAGTTAAATACCTGATATTGATGATCAGTTAATTGTTATGATTCATTGACTGATTTGGATGTTGATTATGATGGATGTTTATTTGTTGACATTTTGGATGATTGAATGTATTTTTGTATATATATCCTTGTTATCACCCAGTATACTAATTGTAAGCATATAAACTGTTACTTAAATTATTTAAAATAAATTAAGAAATAGATTAAAATGATATATACCTATGACATTTTGATTTGGATGAATGATATATATCCATCCTTATAATTAAAATTGAAATAAATGATCACTTGGTTATAAGGTAGAAAATTATATACGGACACCAAATTGGTTAAATTAAATGGTTTTAAAATCTTGAATTGGGATTTTGATTAAACGATACTGTTTTAAAGGAAATAAATTTTGAATTTATATAAATTGAATTATTTCTAATTCAAGCTTTGAAAAGTGAAATTGTAATTGATTAAAAGGAATTATTTTAAAGAATTGAATTGGAAATGTGAAGATAATTATATTTGACTTGAATTCAAAAAATTGAATTAATTTAAAGATTTGGATCTTAAAATTAAATAATGAAGTTAAATTTGATTTAAGTGATTTTAAATAAATAAATTGGAATTGGACATGGGTCTAGATTGTTGAAATGGAAAGAAATAGTTTGACTTGATATTATTTTCAAAATAAATTATTTTTTGATATAAACTGTTTAAAATCTATTATTTTTAACATTCAAATTATTTAGATTTTCCAAAACTGTTTTACCATGTAAATCATTTTCAATACTCAAAACATTTTATATTAAACCGTTTCAAAATCTTTAAGCTACTTAAATTATTTAAACTATTTAAAACATTTATAGCTATCCAAACTATTTTCTAAAAATTCAAACTGTGCAAAGTTGAAATGTTTATATTTAAACCGTTAGTTTAAAAGCAAGTGTGGTTAAATGATGTTATAGCCTACGTTGAAATTTGAAATGATATTTTCAAGTGGAAATGACATATTTTGAGTAAATATTATGATTTTGAAATGAAGGATATTTTGAAGTGAATATGATATTTTGATATCAAATATGAATTGGTTTTGAAATGTAAAATTACTAACCGGTGTGAAAAATACTGTTAGGTTGTTAAAGAGACCGGAGCCTCTTATTGTCATACTCTCTATCAATATTGGAACTACTTTAACAACTGTGTGCGGTAGATGTTATCCAAAATGTAGAGGTTGAATTGAAAGCGTTTGCTGGAATGAAGTAAGAGAATGATGATGGATAGCCTTGACTTTCGAGTCATAATTAAAATGACTAAAATAGGAGCTCTACCGGGCCAAGTGGGGCCGTTCCCTTGATTGAACATGCTTCTTCGAACCATATCTTTGGCTTTGCGATAGATTAGTGGCCACTCTTGATTATGGGAGTGTGTCTTGAGGTGAGTGGTAGCAGCTGCTATGCGTTACCACCAGTCCAGGAGTGCAAAACGATAGAATCCTGCCATGGGCATTGCCTCATGTGCCTTGTCATATTTATCCTGATCGAGCCCACTGTTGCGACTTTTCTATTGATTAGAAAAGCACAAATTTTAATAAATTCTGCAAGCGCACAGGCGTGTAGTATGCAGGTCGAACGCAGGGAATTGTATTTTAAAACAATTAAAATCCATAGTTAAATCTTAGGCGTGTTAAACGAATTCGACGGTGAATTTTGAACAGAAAATAAAAACAATAATATACTCCGAATCTATTTCGAAACTAATCGAAATTGCAATCAAAATATAGAATTGTAAAAATCAGAACAGAAATTGAAATTGCGGAAAAGAAGATAACGGAGCAAACAACTGAAATAATTATTAACTAACTGAAAAGAGTGCAGAAAATAACTAAGAACAAGAATAAATAAATTGCTAAATCTAATCAACAATCCTACGTATTCTGTTCGGAAATAAAAACAGTGCTGAATTTAAATCTAAACTTGAAGAAAAGTGATGAGGTAAGAGATGATTTTCCATTTGCATTCCTCTCTCTATTTAAAGACTTCAGCCTCCACAAATAACCCTATTATTTAGGTCCATGTGCTTGATATTAGGAGAAAAATAAGGCCACCTCACTTTGAATTGGTCTTTGCTTTGTTATTTGATTAACAAGTGGCCTTGCTTTGAGAGATTTTCAGGTCAAACTTTGAATGTGTATTTTTAATATTTGCAATTGATTTCTTGCATGAATAGTACACATGTTGGTGACGTGAGATGCATTTCTTCATGAACGATATGTACTTTCTCTTCGACGGTATTCAAAATGTTGCACTTTGGAATCTATAATCTGCAAAACCACAAAAAAAATACCCGTATAATACCACTTTATTAAAATAAAAATATATGAAACAAACGGTTTAAAATGCAGAAAAATATGTTCATCACCCACTACGGCTTTGGTTTGTGTTGTACCTATGGAGTGCTCCCTGATAGCTCACCAGTTTACGGTGGAGTTTACAGTACTGTATAGACTACGATGCGTATATAAAAATGTGTTAAGGGGGATAATTGTAACGCCATAACTCTATTTTAATACTTTATATTACTGGTAGACACGATGTATATATAGCGTATTTTGCTATATATAGATAGTTTAATGGATACTAAGAAGATGGAAAATCTCGTAACATCTCTTAAGTTATTGCACTCATGTTATAAACTGGATATGAGATGTGAAATCCCATAAACATCTCTGAAGCTATTACACTCATACTTATTTGTTATTGATTTAACTTACATAAGAGTTTTTAGTTCTTACTCGAGTGTATTGTCTGTTCATTATGCTTGGGTCAGCTTGAGCATTTCAGTGTTTGAAGAAATTATTTCCGAAGGACGAAGACGTAGTTTGGTATAATATATAATTAGTATTTTTCCGGTGCATCATTTTGGTATGTTGTTGATTGTACTCTGATTTTATTGTAAATTTGTGTAATCAAATGTATATTGTAAATCAACTTCAAGAACTGTATATTTGACTATTATATTTTATCATTCTGCTACGAGATTCTGCATTATTTTTCTTCTTTTCTCTTATTTAACCCCATTGATAATCTACCTTTTTGAATGGTTTGAGCTAGAATGTGTGGTTTATTATCGATTTAAACCGTCTAAACAAGTGGGTCGTCACAGTTGGTATCAGAGCTTTGGTTTAGAGATACCTTAGTATGTTGGGATAAACTCATTAGAGATGGGGTTTTTAATACCCTAGAATGAGTTAGAGTGTGTGTATATATATGAGAGAGCGTATTTGTTAGTGTTATAAAAAAGATATATTTTGTTTTTATTAATTGTTCTGTTGAGTATTTATGAATTATGGTCAGTACATAGGACGCTATGACATCGTTAGGAGTTTCTAAACACTTGAAAAGGGTAGACAAATACAATATGGTTTTTGAAATAGGTAAATTTAATAATTTTACCTAGTAATTATATTTTGTGTATATATAAATATATATATATATATATATATATATATAGAATGTTTTTTCATAAATTGATTGTATTATTTGGTTGTGTTGGATGTTAGTAAATGGTAGTGTTTAATTATAGTCATTTATTGTTTGGTTAGTTAAGGTTCTTAAACCATTAACCATTATACGTTACAAGAAAATGAAATTTTATAAATATGGTATTAATTATGATTTACAAATAAAATGAATTTAATTGGAAATTTGAGAACTTAAATGTTGGTGTTTGAAATTGAAAGATTTTGGAAAGAAAATATATTAGTATTATTTGGAAGTATTTTAGGATAGAAACATTTTTAATAAAAATTATAAGAAATGTTCTAAAAGAATTTTAAAGGAAATAAGTTTTGTACTCTCCTCTTCTGTCATTGCAAAAAGGTGATGACTGTGCAACATCATCGAAGTTCATTTTCGAGTTTCAAAGTGGGAAGACCACTGTAGTAGCTTTACTACACATTTGTTTGATAAATATATTTTGTTTTAAATTCCTAAGTATGATTAATATATTAAAATGATATCAGTATACTATATTTCAAAGTGATTAGAAATGAACCCGGTATTTAAATTCCTAAGTTCCTGTTAATGAATGATGTTCAGTTGTAGAAAAATTTTAATAGTTGGAAACTTCTAAAATGAGAAATAAGAAATTAGAAGCTAAGTGTTAAATGAAAGTGTAAAGAAACTGAAGTTTTGTAACTTGTAAATTAAAAGATAATGAAAATTAAGAAGATGTAAATAATTGAACATTTTTGTTAATTAAAATGAGTAAGATAAATTTGTATAACATTCAATTGCATTCTAAAAGCATACATAAAACTTACCAGAAATGTTTGAAATGTTGAAAGGTTAAATATGAATATGTAATAGAATATTAGATAAGTAAAAAATAAGTAATGAAAATGTATCAAATGGAATTATGTCTGTAAATAAAATAATTAAGATGTAAAAGGAATGGATAAATTTAAGTTAATGTTTGAAATGCTTAATAATTAAATTAAATAATAAAAAGTGAATACTACTTAAGCAAATGATCATAAACTCAAGAAAATGTTGAAATGATTCATTAATGAATGTTAATAACTAATGGAAATCAATGTTGTAAGTAAATAATAATTGTGAATTAAACCGCAATGAAATGGATGTAATACTTTAATAATGGACTCATTAATGATTTAAAATATTGAACGGAAATTTTTTATGTAAGTAAATAAATGAAAAAAAATGACATTATATGAATGAATAAAAATAAATGAAAAGTAAATGATAAAAAAAGCCAATATAATAAACTTAAATAATATTGAAAATTCATTGTTGTTTGGCTTATGAGTTATTGGGAAATGATACTTCAAATTGTTTGAGGTTGTATGAATAATCTATTAATTAATTATCTAAGTCCGTTGAGCGTAAGATACACTTGTTAGTTCATTTATCACCTTTGTATGATGAAAGGTTTCTGAACCTAGACAAACCATTAGTTTTAGTTGCTATAAATGATTGATGGATTCTTTTGTTGCATATAATAGTTGTACTGCTTTTATTCGCCTATGATTATTATATATTGTATGTTGCTTGTGCTATTGATTTGAAACAACTAAACTATTATTATTTTACATAGTTTTAATTCTTTTGGATTATATAAGCGAAATACAGGTTTATGGAAGTAATAACTACTGCTTTTGGTTTCATAAATAAGTTATTTGCCCGACAAATAGGTACGTTTTCAGATTTTGGGTAATGGAACGATATTTTATTGTTTTTCCCATGGTTTGGAATGTTTTATTATTGAAATATGATATATATATATATATATATAATGTAATTTACTGATATTATTATTCTTTCGGACCTAACCGTGCAACAAAGACTCTACCGAATTTTTTTTTGTAAGTTTACGACATAGAATTTTTTTTTGCGGAAGTTGAGTTATTTTCAAAATTCTGTCAAACTTGAATATGTAAGTTAATTATTTATAAATTGATTATTTTGATTGAAAATATATCAAACCTCTTGATTCTTTCTTGTTCCTTTTCGAGTATGAAAAGTTTTGAGTGAAGGAGGTTGTAAGGACCCGTATTTTTGATAATTAAAAATATTAAATTTGATAAGATTTTGGAATTTAATATTTCGAGAAATTAAAATTTATGAATGGGAATAAATTATTAAATTACAATTTAATAATGTTGATTGGATGTAACTGACATCTATTTTAATGTAATTCCAATCAATTATAATTGTTAAAAAGGAATAAATTAAATGTTGTATAAAAAAATAGAAATCATAGGTTATTTAATTTGAAATTGTTTAATATAGAATGGGTTCAATATTTGGTAAGTAATTTATCAACCTTTGTTTGTAAAAAATAAGTTAATAGAGATGAATTATTAATATATAAAAAATAATTTATTTCCATCTTATTATTTAATCCGTTGAAATTAATTTGAAAATAAATAAAACTAATATAATTGAAACATTGCAATTTATATGGTAAAGGACATTAACTATAGAAAATGAGTATAACAAGATGGAAACTTGTGTTAAATAAATTCATAAGGTATTGGTTGATTCAATATAAGAATTTAAATCAAAATAAAAGATTTTGTTTGGAATTTAAACTTTAATAAATGGATTTGTTATAGTTGTAATCGAACGCTAAAATTAATGTAATATTTAAATATTGGATTTAACATAGAAACTGTATTGTAAAAGATTATCAATTCCTGTGTAATCAAGAATGATGAAAAATCGTTAACTTTTATTTTTGAATATAAAAGTGATTGATTGATTTTAAATTAATAATTTAATTAATTAACGTGTAAAATTAGCCTTTTTTGGACATTGTCTCGGATTTCGACGAAACCAGTTTCACCCATTCTGTAATGGTGAATTATTATAGGATTTCAAGTTTCGTAGCGATCAGACTTATCGTTTGATCGTGCGAGCTCGAAATGCGTAGGAATCAATTAAAGGAATTTATATGAATATAATTTGATTTTGAAAGCTAACTTCTATATACAATAGAATTTAGGATTTGAAATCAGTTTTATTAAATTTAAAAATATTGAAAACCTATATTTAGATGGGATAATCTACTTTCGTTTCGGGAATGATACGGGGTTTTCAGGTCACTGTTATCACTTTGATCCATTTGATTTGCTCCATCCATTCTTATCCATCTCTGTCTATATAAATAGATTTTTCCTCTAATATTCGCAGTCTATTCTAATTTTTATACGTACTTGTTATTCACATCTGCTCCTTCCCTCCTTCCCAATGGCAGACATCTCTAAACCCCAATTGCAATTGCAAATCAAACTCTAAAATTAAAATTCCTCAAGCCCTATCATATAACATATCATCATGAAGCTCTCAACAAAAATAATCTACATATGCAATCCATTTTTCGATTGGAGGTTCGGTTTGGCCAGAAATCAGTGAAACAGTTTCGGCCGTCCATCCTAGGGTTTCGCGATCAACGGTGGATCGTCGACTATACGATGATCGGAGGATACTGGAGTGTAGAGGGCGATGAATGAAGTCAATCTTATAGTCTCAGGTCCTCGAGTTCGTGCACAAATTCACGGCAACTTGGCCTTAAAAGGTGCGGCGGTGGAGCCTTCTATGATGATTTAGAGTGGTCGCGTGGGTATAGGGAGGTCCGGCGTCAAGTGAGGAGCATGACGACATAGTATGATCATGGTGGCAGGGACTATCGGAGGCGGCGGCAGTAAGGTTACGCGGTGGTTGTTGTACCTTGATGTGTTCATGCTCGCTTTGGGTTAAGGAGGCGATTTGTAACGACCCGTTAAATTCGATGATATTAAATGATTTAATTTAATATGATTTCTAATCTAATTTAGAATGAAATAAAAGTCTTAGATTTTATTTGAGTAAATGTAGGAATTAGATATAGTAACTGTAATTAAAGGTTAACAATTTAAATGTTTATATGGCAATAGATTGAAATAACGTAAATTGGCGTTTGTGGTTATAAGTTATAATTTGTTGATTAATACTGGAAGATATAAAGCGGAAATAGTATTAATGAAATAATAACTGAATTGAATTGCAACTATATAAATGAAAGTAAATTTTATTTAGTGGATGTCAACATTGAATAAATTTATTTAAAATAAAAAGATTTAAATGCATGTTGGATAGAATATATAATTGTTGGATTAAGGGGTAAGTAATTAGAAATTAATTCTATAAAATTTGGAACTGAATGTATGTAAATAATTTTGTAGGAATAAGTTAATTAACAATCTATTTGTGCATACCCGATTTAATTGAAATAACAGAAAGGACAAGAACTTGAGTTGCCTAGGTATGTATATATTGATAAACTATAACTAAATAGAAAGTTTGGTAATAAATAGGATATAAGAAGACTAAGGCAACTAGTAAATCAATAAATGAATTCATAATAATAAGTAGTAATTAATGCATATATATTTGGCATTTGGGATAATTACAAAGTTTTACCCATTCATCTAATTTATTTAATTGAATCTAAATCTATGGCAACATTTTTGTTATTAATGGTTGTAAGTGATTTTGAATGTAAAAGGGTAACAATTATTTAGGTTAACCATTCATTAAGTATATTAAGTTAAGAATGGAAATAGATTGAAATAAATCTATATTTATTTATTTTGCTTTGTTAATATGTTCTAGTAATAAAAGGGAATTTATAAGAAATGAAGTCTGCACTAATGAAGTGTATTATAATTCAAATGTTATTTATACCCATAAAATGTCTATGTACTGAATAGAAAGATTTTAAATCAATAAACAAATTTATGGAGGTTCCAATTTATAATTTATAACATTTAATGTAGACTCAATTACAATTAATTGATTTAAATGGTGCAGTTAGCGTAGATTTTTGTTTGTATTTGTAGAGGGTTAATTTTATAAGACAAAATTTATGTTAATTCTATTTATAATAGGACCATGGGTTGTTTTAAAGTATAGGAAGAAGGATTTATAAACTTAATTAGAGTATCAAATTCAACCATTGCATTTATTGCATAATAAAAAGGAATTTAACGGTTAAATTTTTCGTTATTGAAATTTAAATGGACTTTGAGGATAATGATGTGAAATCATGAACCAATGTTAGTGGTATCCTTATTTTGGATAAAAGGTGAGAATATAAAAGTTGAAAATCTAATAAATGGGTTTTGAGAATTTGATTTATAATTCCTAAATATAAGGAAGTGGAGAAATTAACACTGCAATTGATAAACTTATCAGCTTATAATTCACACCTAAACTTGTTAAACCATTTAAATTGATTAAGAAATATAAAAGCGATAAAATTTGGTCAAATTTTAGAATTTAAAATATAAAATTGGATTTTATGATTTATTTTAATTTATTTAATGAATAGAAAAATAGCCATTTTGGCCACGGACTCGGATTTCGACGAAACAAGTTTCATCGGATCCGTATCGGTGAATTATTGTAGGGTCTCAAGTTTCGTATCGATCGGACCTGTCGTTTGATCGTACGGACGCGAAACGCCTTGAAATCGATTTAATTAAAATCAATTTGAAATCAATTTGAAAATTTTGTTTTCAGCATAACTTCTTCATACGATCGAATTTGGACGTGAAACTTTTTCCATCGCGTTCAGAATATTTTAAAATACCTATTTGGATATATGGGTTTAATAAATTTCGTTCCGGGATTAGAACGTGCTTTTTGGGCCATAGTTGTTTCGTACGTTCATCTGTCTGGTCTATCTACACCAATCCAACCCTACCTATAAATAGACGATTATAAACCCTAGCCTCCATCTTCTATCATTTGTCTATACGTTCATTTTCTTCATCTCTTTCTCTTCCTCAATGATTGCAAAACCTAGATCTATCTACAGTTCAAAATCAAAAGTAAAAATTCAAACTCTCTAGAAAATTCTCAAAAAAATATATGTTGTAGCTGTCGATGTATACGTCACAGATCCGTGATTTGTTTCTCGATTCAGTTGTTCGTTCGTCCAGTAAAATTCAAACCATTTTCGGCCACTCATCATCGTCGCAACAAAACTCGCCCGATCGGAAAACTGTTTCTGGGTTTGGTGGAGATCGACATACGCTTCGCATCAGAGTAATTGGTTTGGTCGATCGTCGGTTGGATGTGGAGTATTTATTGGATTAGGGTTATATATAGCGGCGGCTGTGGGGGGGGGGGGGGGGTTTCTCGGCCGTTTTGAGGGTTCAGTGGCGACGTGGTCGCGAGCTAGGGGAGGAGCCAGCGGCGGTCTGGCGTAGTAGCAGCAAGGCGAAGCATAGGGATCAACGTCCGCGTGTGCGGCAGCTTCGTTCGTTCGAACGAGACGATGAACATTAGGGCTGCGATGTTGTTCTTTGTGTTTGCTATTCGAACGCGTATAGGAGGACCATAGTTCTTGATGATGTGGCGTATATATAGATTAAGGTTAGTTTTGTTTATAATTTAATTTGTTTCCAAATCGTTAAATTCGAATATCTCCCACATACGAACTCCGTTTTACATGAAATTTCTTTTGTTAGGATCGTAATTAAATTCCAGATCTTTTGACGCTAGTTTGGACAGATTTGGAGACCGTCGAATTTTTGGGTTTAAATCGGATTTAGATTCGATTTAAATTCAAAAGGTGAGTGTTTTAACCCACTCACAACTTCTAAAAGTTTTTATGTTTGTTAAATTCATTTTAGATATGAGTAGAAAATTATTTATGACTGTTTGGCATGTTTTATTCATCATATATGTTAAATCGCATTTATTTAATTTAACTGTCAATTTATTTTATTTATTGCATATAAATTGACAGTTATAATTTATTTATGGGCATATAAACGGATAGTTAAGAAGTTATAAATTTAATTGAATATAAAACGTTAGTTAATAACTGTCAATTATTTCCTGTTATCTTGTATATGCCATATATTTGTGTTTGTTTAAACTGATGATGTTTGGAATAATTTTGGTTGATGATTGATGATGGATGAATGGATGTTTTATTTTATATCATTAAACTGCAAGTTATCATGCATTTTCATTTCATTCGGGATTGTGGTTTGAAATGATATAAAACCGCAAAATTTTATTTTTAAATTGCGGGTTGAAATGATAAATATCCATATCACTTGACCATAGGATAGAAAATTTTATACAGGCACCGTGGTCCATATATATAAATTATTTTAAAGTGATTTCTATGGTTTGGATGGAATACGGTTTATAATAATTTTTAATTTTGATATTTTTCTTCTATATATATATACACATATGAAGTTAGAAATTTGAATTTAAACTGTGTATAAATCTCTTCAATAAAAATGGAAAAGTTGAGA
The DNA here is from genome assembly GCA_030765085.1 of Allium cepa. Lineage (NCBI taxonomy): Eukaryota > Viridiplantae > Streptophyta > Magnoliopsida > Asparagales > Amaryllidaceae > Allium > Allium cepa. Next base: position 565,822,379 of record CM060938.1, read on the forward strand.
AAATGGAATTGATAATTTATATTATATATTTAAGTTGGAAATTTTAAGATATGATATTCATAACGGGATTTTTCCAAGATAATTTAAAATGAATATTTTAGTATAAATTTAATTGAAGAAAATATTAAATTGCTAGAAATTGGAGTTTTATTTATGGATTTTATGTGAATATTCATGACTAATAATAGAGCATTTAATTTGTTGAAAGAATAAATTCCAACTTTAGTTTTGAAATATTAATACTCCAAATGGATATATGTATATAGAAATTTAAGTGGTTTTGGAACTAAAAAGTGATATTTAAGTTATGGTTTAGACTTTAAATAAAGAACTATATTTGTAAAGCCATGGGAATTATTTTCTTTACAAAGTAACCATAAAGTTAAACCATTTATTTTATATACCGTTGAATATCCAAACCATTCAAGTTTTAGAAGTTATGGTTTCAAAATATATGAATTTCGAAATATTATGCTTTGAAAGTATAAGTCAAATATTTGGTTTCCAGATATTTTAAATTTTAAAGCAGTATGATTTTGGAAAAGAAATATATTTGGATAAAATGATATCATATTGTTTTGGGTTTTAAATTGATATCGTATTCATAGTTTTGAAATGGAAAATTTTATTCTGGTTTTAAAGTATAAACTATTTTTAAATGACCGCGGTGTTATAATAACGATTGGTTGGCAAAGAGACCAGGATCGGATATGGACATACTCTCTGTCGATACCGAAAACCACTTTGACTAACCGTGTACGCGGTGGAGATTCCAGAATGAAGTAGGTGGTGGCGACGTTTCCTGTAACGTAAATACGTGGACCCGACTCCCGTGAGTTGGCATAAGGTGGCTAAAACAGGAGTGATTCTCGGGCCAATGAGGTCATACCTCTGATCGGACGCTCCTCTTCGATATTATACTTTGACTTTGGATTGATTCAGTGGCCACTTCTATTTTTGATTTTGGGGAGTTTGTTCGAGGTGGGCGGTAACTGCGGCTACGCGTTTCCACCAACCTGGATAGCAATTGGTATATCTACCCTGTCATTGCCTAGTTGTGTCGTGTCACCTACCATACCGAGCCTTTACTACGAGTTTTGTTTTGTACCATACCTATGGAGTGCCCTCTGACAACGCCCAGTACGGGGGAGATTACGGTACTGTATAGACTATGGGAATATATTCTGTGTTAAGGGCTATATGGGTAACCCCTTAACGCTATTAAAAAGTAAGTTTATTTTACAATTAGACACTATTATAATAGCGCAATATACTACATAGTAAATAGTTTGAGGATCCTTAGGAGATGTAAATCCCGAGCATCTCTTGAGTTACTGCACTCATATTTATTTCTATTAATTTAACTCACATAAGATCTTTTAGTTCTGACTCGAGTGTTTTGTCTTTTCAATACGCTCGGGTCAGTCCGAGCGTTTCAGGATTTGAGGATTTAGCTCTGGAAGACGAAGACGAAGATTTGTATTACTAGTATCTACTATATTATTCCACTACACCATTTAATTCCGCTGCATTATGTATTGGTATGTGTAACTCTGATATTTATTGTACAAGTAAAATAAAATATTTTGTAAAACAGTTTCATGAACTGTATAATAATTATTATATTTTATCCTTCCGCTGTGAGATTCTGTTTTGTTTATTTCTTCACTGTTTTTCTTATTTACCCCATAACAATCCGCCCTTCCGTATGGTTTGAATTGGCACGTGTGTCGGTTTAAAGTGTGCGAAAAGGCGGGATGTTACAGTTGGTATCAGAGCTTTGGTTTAGCGATAAACCTTGGCTTTGTGGGGTTTGACTCTTTGTTAATAGGGTAGTAATACCCTATGGGAGTCGCTGAGTGTATATATATGAGAGAGCGTATTTGTTAGTGTTATAAAAAGATTTTGATATTGTGTTAATTTGTTCCGTTTTGTATTTATAAATTCTGGTTGGTGCATGGGACGCTATGACATCAATAGGGATTTCTAAACACTTAATAGGACAGACCGACATAATATTTGTTTAAATATAGGTGAATGAAATAATTTTGCCTATTATATTTTCTATATATAGAATAAATTTTTCAAAAGATATATTTGGTTGCAATAGATTGGTTGTTAGGAATAAAATTTATATAATAGGTAAAATAAGATTGAAATTAGAATCAATGAAATTTGGAAATTTTAGAACTTAAGTCCGGGATTTTTGAAAATTGCTTTCAAAGGATTTATGAAATATAATAAATTTTGTTTATAAGTATTTTCTTATATAAATATTTAGTATAATTCGGAAGAAGGGTTTTAAAGAAGATTTTGGAGAAAATAATTTTTGTACTTTCCTCTCTGTCGCTGGAAAATAATTTCGGTGATGGCGGCCGCATCATCGACTTTCATTTTCGAGTTTCGAAGGGGAAAGGCCACTGTAGTAAATTCTACTGCAGATTTATTTGAAATTATCTAAAATTTTAATTGTTTTAAATATAATTAGAGATATAAAAGTTGTAAGAAATTATTTATCTATTATTTTTAAAATAATTTGAAACTTGACCCGATATTTAATTCTTAAATTTCCATTAATTAATTGTTTAAATTATTTTAGTGAAATAAAAAGGTAAGTGATTAATAAATTGAAACCTCTAATTTAGGTAAGAGAATTAATGCAAAGTTATAGAGGGAAATTTGAAATTTTTAACATATGAGACAAAGAGTAAGATTGATTAACATTAAATTTAAATTAAATGATGAGATAAAACTTGTACAAGATTTTTGCATTTTCTTTAACATATATAACTTACCAAATATGGAAAGTTGGAATGTTAAATAAGAGATTGGAATAGAATATTATACAAGTAGAAATTTCGGAAATAATGAAGTATTCAATGAATTGCTATTATAAATAAGAATTTAATGTTATAAACTTAAGTTATAAATTGAAATCTTACTATAATTAGAGGTAAGTATTATTAATAGGTGAGTTTAAACTTAAGTAAATAAAATGAAATTCTTTAATAAATAAGGATTGATGTGTAGGGTTATTAACTTAAGTATGATTTAAATGCTAATAGTTTAATATAATAAAAGTAGGTAATATAAATAAATGACTGTAAACCCTAGGTAATAAATTAATAAAATCCTTTATTTATAAGAATGGATGTATAAGGTTAAGAATTTAAGTGTAATCAAAAAAGGGTTGCTATAATTAAATATAATATAAATGTAAAATCATTTGATAAATGATTGAAATTGAGAAGTGTATTAAATATAATACAAATAAAAGAAACTTGCATGACCTGAATAAATAAAAATGAATAACTGTAAGTAATAAGTAAAAATAAAGGAAACAACCACTGATGAGTAAATAAAGTTAAAAGTTGTTAGAAATAAATGTAGATTTTAAAAGGATAATTTATGTGGTATATGAATGAAAATAAATGAAAATAAAAGATAAACTGTTATATGAATGAAAGGATCAAACAGCTAATGTATGAAATAAAAATTTATAATGAGTTAATTTACTTGTTGGTTGAATTGTTATTGTTTGATGTATGGTTGGTCGGGTAAGGAAATTTGAAGTTGTTGAATGAATAAATAATCTATTTTTGTTCCATCTAAGACTGTTGAGTAATGATGCACTGGATAGTTATTTTTCATTCCGTACCATTTCAAGTTTTGAACCCGAACAACTATTTGCTTGTTGGATTGAATGGTTGTTTTGTTTTGTTGTGTATGCTGTTTGTCGAAATTGATTATTGTGTATTTATTGTTGTTAGTAGTTGAAACCATGAAAATATTTCACTCTACATAAATAGTTAACCTTTTTAGATTATATAAGTGAAATGCAGGTATGGAAGCAATTGCTACTGCTTTTGTTTCCATAATAATAAGCGTAAATTGCCCGACAAATAGGTACGTTTTCGGATTACGTTTTGTAGCGCTATTTTATATATTTTTTCCCGTGTTGGGATATATTATTTTGAATATTATATATATGTTTTTTGTTATATTTAATATTATATCTTCTCCCGAACCTCTCCGTACAAAAGAGACTCTGCCAAAATTTTCCGAAAATTTTGGACTTAGAATTATGTTGAAAATGTTCTCCAACTTTAATTATTTAAGTATAAAACGATATAATGATTATCAAACGGGTATATTTTATTTAAGGTAATAAATTTAGTAAATTATTGTTTATAAGTTAAATATTTTGAATAAGATGTACTGTTTTTAATTCTTCCTTCTCCCTTCTTTTTCCTTTTCGGGGACGAAAAGTTTTGAGTGGGGGAGAGTGTAACGACCCGTTAAATTCGATGATATTAAATGATTTAATTTAACATGATTTCAAATCTAATTTAGAATGAAATAAAAGTCTTAAGATTTTATTTAAGTAAATGTAGGAATTAGATATAGTAACTGTAATTAAAGGTTAACAATTTAAATGTTTATATGGCAATAGATTGAAATAACGTAAATTGGCGTTTGTGGTTATAAGTTATAATTTGTTGATTAATACTGGAAGATATAAAGCGGAAATAGTATTAATGAAATAATAACTGAATTGAATTGCAACTATATAAATGAAAGTAAATTTTATTTAGTGGATGTCAACATTGAATAAATTTATTTAAAATAAAAGGATTTAAATGCATGTTGGATAGAATATATAATTGTTGGATTAAGGGGTAAGTAATTAGAATTTAATTCTATAAAATTTGGAACTGAATGTATGTAAATAATTTTGTAGGAATAAGTTAATTAACAATCTATTTGTGCATACCCGATTTAATTGAAATAACAGAAAGGACAAGAACTTGAGTTGCCTAGGTATGTATATATTGATAAACTATAACTAAATAGAAAGTTTGGTAGTAAATAGGATATAAGAAGACTAAGGCAACTAGTAAATCAATAAATGAATTCATAATAATAAGTAGTAATTAATGCATATATATTTGGCATTTGGGATAATTACAAAGTTTTACCCATTCATCTAATTTATTTAATCGAATCTAAATCTATGGCAACATTTTTGTTATTAATAGTTGTAAGTGATTTTGAATGTAAAAGGGTAACAATTATTTAGGTTAACCATTCATTAAGTATATTAAGTTAAGAATGGAAATAGATTGAAATAAATCTATATTTATTTATTTTGTTTTGTTAATATGTTCTAGTAATAAATGGGAATTTATAAGAAATGAAGCCTGCACTAATGAAGTGTATTATAATTCAAATGTTATTTATACCCATAAAATGTCTATGTACTGAATAGAAAGATTTTAAATCAATAAACAAATTTATGGAGGTTCCAATTTATAATTTATAACATTTAATGTAGACTCAATTACAATTAATTGATTTAAATGGTGCAGTTAGCGTAGATTTTTGTTTGTATTTGTAGAGGGTTAATTTTATAAGACAAAATTTATGTTAATTCTATTTATAATAGGACCATGGGTTGTTTTAAAGTATAGGAAGAAGGATTTATAAACTTAATTAGAGTATCAAATTCAACCATTGCATTTATTGCATAATAAAAAGGAATTTAATGGTTAAATTTTTCGTTATTGAAATTTAAATGGACTTTGAGGATAATGATGTGAAATCATGAACCAATGTTAGTGGTATCCTTATTTTGGATAAAAGGTGAGAATATAAAAGTTGAAAATCTAATAAATGGGTTTTGAGAATTTGATTTATAATTCCTAAATATAAGAAAGTGGAGAAATTAACACTGCAATTGATAAACTTATCAACTTATAATTCACACCTAAACTTGTTAAACCATTTAAATTGATTAAGAAATATAAAAGCGATAAAATTTGGTCAAATTTTAGAATTTAAAATATAAAATTGGATTTTATGATTTATTTTAATTTATTTAATGAATATAAAAATAGCCATTTTGGCCACGGACTCGGATTTCGACGAAACCAGTTTCATCGGATCCCTATCGGTGAATTATTGTAGGGTCTCAAGTTTCGTATCGATCGGACCTGTCGTTTGATCGTACGGACGCGAAACGCCTTGAAATCGATTTAATTAAAATCAATTTGAAATCAATTTGGAAATTTTGTTTTCAGCATAACTTCTTCATACGATCGAATTTGGACGTGAAACTTTTCCATCGCGTTCAGAATATTTTAAAATACCTTTTTGGATATATGGGTTTAATAAATTTCGTTCCGGGATTAGAACGGGCTTTTTGGGCCATAGTTGTTCCGTACGTTCATCTGTCTGGTCTATCTACTCCAATCCAACCCTACCTATAAATAGACGATTATAAACCCTAGCCTCCATCTTCTATCATTTGTCTATACGTTCATTTTCTTCATCTCTTTCTCTTCCTCAATGGTTGCAAAACCTAGATCTATCTACAGTTCAAAATCAAAAGTGAAAATTCAAACTCTCCAGAAAATTCTCAAAAAAATATATGTTGTAGCTGTCGATGTATACGTCACAGATCCGTGATTCGTTTCTCGATTCAGTTGTTCGTTCGTCCAGTAAAATTCAAACCATTTTCGGCCACTCATCATCGTCGCAACAAAACTCGCCCGATCGGAAAACTGTTTCTGGGTTTGGTGGAGATCGACATACGCTTCGCATCAGAGTAATTGGTTTGGTCGATCGTCGGTTGGATGTGGAGTATTTATTGGATTAGGGTTATATATAGCGGCGGCTGTGGGGGGATTTCTCGGCCGTTTTGGGGGTTCAGTGGCGACGTGGTCGCGAGCTAGGGGAGGAGCCAGCGGCGGTCTGGCGTAGTAGCAGCAAGGCGAAGCATAGGGATCAACGTCCGCGTGTGCGGCAGCTTCGTTCGTTCGAACGAGACGATGAACAGTAGGGCTGCGATGTTGTTCTTTGTGTTTGCTGTTCGAACGCGCATAGGAGGACCATAGTTCTTGATGACGTGGCGTATATATAGATTAAGGTTAGTTTTGTTTATAATTTAATTTGTTTCCAAATCGTTAAATTCGAATATCTCCCACATACGAACTCCGTTTTACATGAAATTTCTTTTGTTAGGATCGTAATTAAATTCCAGATCTTTTGACGCTAGTTTGGACAGATTTGGAGACCGTCGAATTTTTGGGTTTAAATCGGATTTAGATTCGATTTAAATTCAAAAGGTGAGTGTTTTAACCCACTCACAACTTCTAAAAGTTTTTATGTTTGTTAAATTCATTTTAGATATGAGTAGAAAATTATTTATGACTGTTTGGCATGTTTTATTCATCATATATGTTAAATCGCATTTATTTAATTTAACTGTCAATTTATTTTATTTATTGCATATAAATTGACAGTTATAATTTATTTATGGGCATATAAACGGATAGTTAAGAAGTTATAAATTTAATTGAATATAAAACGTTAGTTAATAACTGTCAATTATTTCCTGTTATCTTGTATATGCCATATATTTGTGTTTGTTTAAACTGATGATGTTTGGAATAATTTTGGTTGATGATTGATGATGGATGAATGGATGTTTTATTTTATATCATTAAACTGCAAGTTATCATGCATTTTCATTTCATTCGGGATTGTGGTTTGAAATGATATAAAACCGCAAAATTTTATTTTTAAATTGCGGGTTGAAATGATAAATATCCATATCACTTGACCATAGGATAGAAAATTTTATACAGGCACCGTGGTCCATATATATAAATTATTTTAAAGTGATTTCTATGGTTTGGATGGAATACGGTTTATAATAATTTTTAATTTTGATATTTTTCTTCTATATATATATATACATATGAAGTTAGAAATTTGAATTTAAACTGTGTATAAATCTCTTCAATAAAAATGGAAAAGTTGAGAAAATGGAATTGATAATTTATATTATATATTTAAGTTGGAAATTTTAAGATATGATATTCATAACGGGATTTTTCCAAGATAATTTAAAATGAATATTTTAGTATAAATTTAATTGAAGAAAATATTAAATTGCTAGAAATTGGAGTTTTATTTATGGATTTTATGTGAATATTCATGACTAATAATAGAGCATTTAATTTGTTGAAAGAATAAATTCCAACTTTAGTTTTGAAATATTAATACTCCAAATGGATATATGTATATAGAAATTTAAGTGGTTTTGGAACTAAAAAGTGATATTTAAGTTATGGTTTAGACTTTAAATAAAGAAATATATTTGTAAAGCCATGGGAATTATTTTCTTTACAAAGTAACCATAAAGTTAAACCATTTATTTAATATACCGTTGAATATCCAAACCATTCAAGTTTTAGAAGTTATGGTTTTAAAATATATGAATTTCGAAATATTATGCTTTGAAAGTATAAGTCAAATATTTGGTTTCCAGATATTTTAAATAAAGCAGTATGATTTTGGAAAAGAAATATATTTGGATAAAATGATATCATATTGTTTTGGGTTTTAAATTGATATCGTATTCATAGTTTTGAAATGGAAAATTTTATTCTGGTTTTAAAGTATAAACTATTTTTAAATGACCGCGGTGTTATAATAACGATTGGTTGGCAAAGAGACCGGGATCGGATATGGACATACTCTCTGTCGATACCGAAAACCATTTTGACTAACCGTGTACGCGGTGGAGATTCCAGAATGAAGTAGGTGGTGGCGACGTTTCCTGTAACGTAAATACGTGGATCCGACTCCCGTGAGCTGGCATAAGGTGGCTAAAACAGGAGTGATTCTCGGGCCAATGAGGTCATACCTCTGTTCGGACGCTCCTCTTCGATATTATACTTTGACTTTGGATTGATTCAGTGGCCACTTCTATTTTTGATTTTGGGGAGTTTATTCGAGGTGGGCGGTAACTGCGGCTACGCGTTTCCACCAGCCCGAATAGCAATTGGTATATCTACCCTGGCATTGCCTAGTTGTGCCGTGTCACCTACCATACCGAGCCTTTACTACGAGTTTTGTTTTGTACCGTACCTATGGAGTGCCCTCTGACGACGCCCAGTACGGGGGAGATTAAGGTACTGTATAGACTATGGGAATATATTCTGTGTTAAGGGCTATATGGGTTACCCCCTAACGCTATTAAAAAGCAAGTTTATTTTACAATTAGACACTATTATAATAGCGCAATATACTACATAGTAAATAGTGTGACGGATCCTTAGGAGATGTAAATCCCGAGCATCCCTTGAGTTACTGCACTCATATTTATTTCTATTAATTTAACTCACATAAGATCTTTTAGTTCTGACTCGAGTGTTTTGTCTTTTCAATACGCTTGGGTCAGTCCGAGCGTTTCAGGATTTGAGGATTTAGCTCTGGAGGACGAAGACGAAGATTTGTATTACTAGTATCTACTATATTATTCCACTACACCATTTAATTCCGCTGCATTATTGTATTGGTATGTGTAACTCTGATATTTATTGTACAAGTAAAATAAAATATTTTGTAAAACAGTTTCATGAACTGTATAATAATTATTATATTTTATCCTTCCGCTGTGAGATTCTGTTTTGTTTATTTCTTCTCTGTTTTTCTTATTTACCCCATAACAATCCGCCCTTCCGTATGGTTTGAATTGGCACGTGTGTCGGTTTAAAGTGTGCGAAAAGGCGGGATGTTACACGATTGCTTATTCACCCCTTTTCCCTTTCATTAAATTTTCAATCTTCTAACTAGCATAAATTTTTCATACGGACTCGGATTTGCACATGGTTTCTTCCGTTGGGATCGCATTGAAATTCCAAACAACGTGAAGCTTAAAATTCCAAACCTTCTTATGTTGGTTGAATTAAATATATGATGTGATAAGAATTGTATTGATTGTTGTTTGGTAATTTAAATTGTCATTTAAATTTAATTTGGATTTTATTGAATTAAACTGACATTTAAATTAATATTGAAATTAAATTGATAGTTAAATACCTGATATTAATAACCAGTTAATTGTAGTGTAAGGACCCATAATTTTCGATAATAAAAAATTGTTAATTTAATTAGATATTGTGATTTAAGGTTGGGAGAAACCAAAAATTTGTTATTTATTAATGAAATAGTAAATAGAATGAAATGTAACAATGTTAATTTAAATCAATTTTTAACCAGTTTAATTAAGGTTTTAATCAATCGAAGTGATTTAAAGGTTGTACTTGGTTATAAAGTGAATATAGGAAAACAAATGTAAATATTTAATTCGTTAATGAAATAATATATAATAAATAGTAATTGAATAAAAATCGGGGTTATGTAAGTAATTGTACCATTTGGTTGAAATAATAAACTTATAAATGTAATAAAAGGTAAAAGGTGACAAATTGTTATCTGTTACCAATTTAATTAATCAATTGCAAATGAAATTAAATGTTACACTAATGAGAATTAAAACAATAACCAAAATTTGTGAATGTAATAAAGTGGATGGAAATGTTAATTTTATTCATAAGGTAATGAATTGACTTAATAAGAGAATGGAACCAAGATAAATAAATTAATTGAGATTTCAAATTACAATTAAAGTGTAAAATTGACAAAATCCAATATAATTGTAGTAATTAATACAAATAAAAGATGGAGATTGGAGGATATTAATGTAATGAAATATAGAACAAATATTAACTATGATTATTTGAGTAATAATTGATTGAATATAAAGTCTGAAATCAAATTAAAACAACTTATTGGAATTAAATTATTATTGAATGGGATTTAATTACAGTTGAAATTGAACACTGCAATTTGTAAAAATTTAATCATTGAATTGATGTGTAAACTTATTTTAATTTATTTTAATGTCTTTGTAATCAAAATGATCAAAATCTGCTAGTTTATAAAAAGGTGATTAATTAATTTAATATTAATTTATTTAATTTATGTGAAAATAGTCATTTTGGCCACTAACTAGGATTTTGACGGAATCAGTTTCATCGGATCCGAAATGGTGAATCATTGTAGGATTTCAAGTTTCATTAGCGATCGGACTTGTCATTTGATCGTACAGACTCGAAATGCCAAGAAATCAATTTAATTGAAATCAATTTGAAATAAGCTAATTTTATCATAACTTCTTCATATGATTGAATAAGGACTTAAGACATATTCCATTGAGTTTAAAATTATTTAAAATATCTATTTTGATATATGGGATGACCCATTTTCGTTTCGAAGGCAGACCGGGCTTTTTGGGTTGTTTATCGTTCCAATCTAAATCGATCTTATCCACTCATCATATTTCTGATCTACCTATAAATAGTCCGTTATAAACCCTAGATACTTCTTATTTTTATTTGTCTATACGTACAATTCCATTTGCTTCTCCTTCTCAATGGCAGACAAATTCTCAATCCAATTTCGAAGCAAAAATTTAAACTCCTCCAACCCAATCAATTTATATATCGATTTGAAGCTCTCGACGAGCATATGTCAAACTTGTATTTTTTATTCGATCTGGGTTGTTGTGTGGCCGGAACTGGCGAATTAACCTCGGCCATTCATTGCATTGTGATCAACTGCAATGGATCGGCGATTCAAGGGTATGGATGGGTGGAGATCGATGAGCGTAGCTCATCGGTGAGGTTCATTTAGCGAGTTGACGGTCGGATTGGGCCAGAAAATTCATTAGAGTTTCAGTGTCTTGGTGGCGGCCGGCCTCTTTTGGGCTCGAGCGTGGCGATTTGAGGGGGGACGTAACCCTAGGAGGTGTTCGGCGTGGCGTAGGAGTGGCGCGATGGCCGTAGGTGGGAGGCAGTTGATCATGCGGAGGCGCTGGTGGGTGAGCGCGTTCCTGGGTTTGCATGCTTGTCTCATTTGCAGGTTAGGGTCTCGTAAACAAGCTGATGACGTGGCCTAGGTGTGCGTGTATATTCTTTGTTTTTTTTCTTCTTTTTCAGATTTCAACTTCAATCATTTTAACTTGCATAACTTTTACATATGAGATCCGATTCACGCTTCGTTTGTTTTGCCGGGTTTGTATCAAAATTCCGGATGTTCTGATATTAGTTTGGATAAATTCTGAGACTATTTGAATTTGGGCCCTAAATTGGATTTTTGTTCGATTTAAAATCGAAGGTGGGTGTTTTAATCCACTCACAACTTCTAAAATTTCTTATTTTAGTTAAATTTCACTTATGGTGTGATTAGAAATTATTGATCGATGTTTGGTATATTTAAATTGTCATTTTGGTTAAATTTGATTTTAATTGCATTTAATTATCATTTAATTAAATATTGAATTTTTTAATTGTCAATTTAATACCTGCATTGATTATCAGTTATCCATTGATGTTCATTGATTGATTTGGATAATGATTGTGATGTGTGTTTGATTTGTGATATCGGATGACTGGTTGTTGCATTTTATATCGTTATAATATTGCAAGTTCGCTATGGGTTGAAATGATACATACCCAAATGATCTATAGATTAGGAAAAGTCAGTATGGGTTGAATGATAGACTCAAGGAATTTTATGGATTTTATTTAATTCGGGATTGCGGTTTGAAATGATATATAACCGTGAAATTTTAAATTGTGGATTGAAATGATAGATATATGTATCACTTGACCCTAGGGTAGAGAATTATATAAGGACACCGGATTAGTTAAATTTAAATGATTTTAAATCCTAAATTTTCTTGAATTAATTAAATGATAGTTTGAAATAAAATTTGATTATATAAATCAAATTATTATCAAAATCCAGGTTTTATGTTAAAATTGGTATTGTTTTAAAGGAATTGTTCAAAGGAATAAAATTTAAATCTTAAAGTTGATTTTGAAGTATAATGGAAATTTATCGGAATTGAATCATCAAAATTGTTTGAAATATAAATTTGAAATATATTGAAATTTGAGTAATTAAATTGGTATTTCGAAAATGGATTGAAAGCGACATTGAATTAAATACTTTATTGAGCATTGGAATTTTAAAATCTGGAATTGGGTTTTGGGAAATTGGAAATAGTCCAAATGTGTTGAAATGAAATAAATAGTTTAAATTGATATAAATTTCAAATTCATGTTTAATATAAACTATTTTAAAAATATACTATTTTAAAGACTTCAATTATTAAGATTTTTCAAACTATTTTACCTATATTAACTATATTAAATCAATTTGACCTATTTTAAACCAATTAATTTACTTTAAAACTATTTAAACCATTTAAACCATTTAAACTTATATTAAATCTAATTAATCTATTTTAATTATATTTTATCTATTTTAAATATATTTAATCTATTTTAAATCTATATTAACTATCCTAGAGTATTTTGACTATAAAAAAATTTATTTAAACTATTTATAACTATCTAAACTATTTTTCTAAATTTCAAACTAAGTAAAGATTTTATGTTTATATTCAAATCCTCGATTTTAAAATGAACATGGTTAACTGACATTATAACCTAAGTTGGGATTTAAATACAACATATTCGGTTTAATATGATGAATTTGAAATGAGAGTTACCTATTTTGGAAATACGACTTTTGGAAGAAATATAATTTCGAAACTGATTTCAAATGTGATATGATTTCAAAGGTAAATAAGATTTCGAAAGTGGATATAATTTTGAAAGCAATATGGTTTTTTGAAAATGATATTTTGATATAAATTGTGAATCGACTTTTGAAATGTAAAAGAACCGTCCGGTGTGCAATAAGAATTTGGTTAAAGAGACCGGGATCGAATATTTTCATACTCTATGCCCATACCGAAAACCACTTTAACAACTGTGTACGTGGTGGAGATTCCAGAAATGAAGTAGGATTGTTTGGTGAATGATTTCTGTATGATGTATGACGTGACCCTGACTCCCGTGGGTCAGCACAAATGTGACTAAAACAGGAGCCACACCGGGCCAAGTTAGGTCGCACCTCCGATCGGGAACATTTCTTGAATACCATTCTATTACTTTGTGATTGATTTGGTGGCCACCCTTGATTTTTATTTGGGAGTATGTCCGTGATGGGCGGTAGTAGCTGCTATGCGTTACCACCAGCCCGGATATGCAATTGGTATATCTACACTGGCATTGCCTCGAGTGCCGTTTCACATGCCCTAGTGCACCTTCTACGAGTTTGGCTTATACCATACCTATATAGTGCTTTTGATAGCCCTCCAGTTTACGGCGGAGTTACGGTACTGTATAGACTATGGGAATATATAAAATGTGTTAAGGGGACATGGTTAACGCCTTAACGCTATTTTAATACTTTTACTTACTGTAGACATATTATAATAGCGTATTGTACTACATAGTAGATAGTTTAACGGATCCTTAGGAGATGTGAATCCTGAACATCTCTTAAGTTACTGCACTCACGTTAAACACTGGATGAGATGTCAAGCCCCGTAAACATCTCTGATGCCATCCCACTCATATATTTACCATTGATATAACTTACATAAAATCATTTAGTTCCAACCCGAGTGTTTTGTCTTTTCAATTCACTCGGACCAGCCTAAGCATTTCAGGATTTGAAGACCTTATTTCTGGAGGATGAAGACGAAGATTTATGCTACTATTATTTGCTATATTTATTCCACTACATTCATACTGTTCCGCTGCATTATTTATTTATCTCTGATATGTGTAACTCTGATTTTGTGTCGTATAAATATAATCAAATGTTTTGTAAGAAGCTTCATGTACTGTTATTTGATTATTATATTTTGTCATTCTGCTGCGAGATTCTATTTTGTTTTTCTTTCTCTGCTTTTTTTTCTTATTTACCTCATAACAATATGCTCTTTTGAATGGTTTGAGTCAGCACGTGTGTCTGCTTCAAACGTCCAAAAAGGTAGGTCGTTACAGTTGGTATCAGAGCTTTGGTTTAGCAATAACCTTAGCTTTGTGGGATCGGGCTCATATTAAATACGGTAGTAATACTCTAGAATGAGTCATGGAGTGTGTATATAATATGAGAGAGCATATTTGTTAGTGTTATAAAAGGTTTTCATATTGTGTTAATTTGTTCCCTTTTGTATTTATAAATTCTGGTTAGTACATACGATGCTATGATATCGATAGGGATTTCTAAACACTTAATAGGGCAGACTGACATTATATTTGTTTTGAAATATAGGTAATTGAAATAATGTTGCCTATTATATATATATATATATATTTGCATATAAAATAATAAATTTTATAGATGATATATTTGGTTGTAATATATTTGTTTGTAAGGTAGTGAAATTTCATAAGTATTGGTTGAAAAATGAGATTTGTAAATAAAATGAATATAAATTGGAAATTTTAGAACTTGAGTTTCGAGTTATTTTGAAAATTTTCTTTCAAAGGTTTGAAATATAATATTAATAGTATTTAGAAGTATTTTCTGATATGATTGTTTCAAGATGATTTGAAAGAAATGTTTTAAAGAAATTTTGAAGGAAATAAGTTATGTACTCTCCTCTCTGTTGCTGGAAAATAATTTCGGTGATGAGTGCACGCATCATCGACGTTCATTTTCGAGTATCAAAGTGGGAAGACCGTTGTAGTAATTTTACTGCACAATTGTTTGGATAAATTAATCTTGATTATAAATTCCAAATATGATTTGATATATATATATATATATATATATATAAGATATAATTATATATATTATTTTAAAGTAATTAAACTGGAACCTGTCATTTAGTTGTTAAATTCCTATGAATTAGAAATTTCAATTATTGTTAGAAAATGAAATTTGACTATTTAACAGTTGGAACTTCTAAAATGAAAATAAGAAGATTAAATGCTAAGTACAAATGAAATTATAAGAAATTTGAAAATTGGTAACCTGTAAACTTAAGGATATGAAATAAGAAATGATAACTATTAAACATTGAGTTAATTAAAGTAAATAAGATAAACTTGTGTAACTTTCTATTGCACTCTAAAGACATTTATATATATAACTTACCAAATATTAAAAGTTGAAATGTTAAATAGGATATGTGATAGAATATTTTACAAGTAAAACTTAAATAAATGAAATGTTCAATGGAATTACTTTTATAAATAGGAACTTTGATACTATTAAGTTATAACTCAAATGCTACTAATTAAATGTTATAGAAAGTAAGTATTGTAAGTAAGTAATACTAAATTTAGGTGAATGAATTGATATGCTAAGTAATTGAATTGAACATGAATACTATAAATAAATGATTATAAACGTATGTAAATGTTTGAAGCTATTTATAGTTAAAGAAAATAATAAAATGAATACTATATTTAGTAAGTGGTTATAACTTCAAAAAAATTAAAATGATTTAGATAATAGATTTAATATTCAATGACATTATATAAGAAAGGATGAATGTAAATTGAAAAGATAAGAAGCTTAAGTATGAACTTATGCGCTAATGAAATAATATCTAATGAGAATCAAGTATATAATAAATGTGAACTAAACTGCAACAAAATGTATGTAAACTTAAATAATGAATTCATCGATCATTTTAAACAATTGAATGGAAATAACTTATGTGGGAAATAAGTATAAAGTAAAGAAATGAAATGACATTATGTGGATAACTAAAAGAGAATTTTGTAGGTAAAAAATGGGAATAAATTAAAATAGGCACCGAATGAATGAATGTGAATTTATTTACGAAGAAACCTATATAGTACTTTAAGAATTGATTTACATATGTCTAAATAATTACAAATGAGTAACATATGTGAGAAAATGTAAATAACATATGTAAATAAATGAATGTGAATGAATGAAATAGTCATTGTATGAATGAAACCAAAGAAGGCAATAGTATGAAATGAAATTAATAAGAATAAACTTAAATAGTGTTTGGAATTTGTTGTTTGTTTTAGCTTATGGGCTGTTTGGAAAAGGATACTTCTAATTATTAGGATGCATGAACAATCCATTAAGTTTTATCTAAGACTATTGAGTAAATTGCATACTTAGTGAGTTATTGTCATTCTATACGATTAGAAGTGTCAAAACTCGAACAAACCATTTGTTTTGCTTGATATGGATGCATGATGGACTACGTTGGTTTCATGTGATGATTGTATGATTTTGGTTGCAAGTAATTGTTGTATTATATTGATTGTTTATTATTAATTAAAAAAAATAAACATTCCACTTTTACATAATTATTAACTTCTTTGGATTATATGAGTGAAATATAGGTTTATTGAAGCAATTTCTACTACTTTCGATTTCATAAAATAAGCGTTGTTTGCCCGACAAGCAGGTGCGTTCTCGGATTACGGTTTTCTAGCGATACAATATTGCTTTTCCCGCTGTGGGATATATTATTTTGAAAAATTATGATATATATGTATTGTTATTATTGATATTATTATTTCTTCCAGGCCTCTCCGTACAAAGGAGATTCTGTCGAAATTTTTCGTGAATTTTGGACCTAGAAAATTTTATGAAATGTTTTCCGAACTTTTTCTAACTGGAATATAAAAGGATTTAATGTTTATAAATTGATATATTATATTTAAAGTATTTAATTTTTTAAATTTATTTGTATACAAATTTAATATTTTGAATAAGATATATTGATTTCTAAATTCCTTCTTTTCCCTTCTCTTCCTTTTCAGGGACGAAAAGTTTTGAGTGGGGGAGAGTGTAACGACCCATAATTTTCAATAATTAAAAATCATTAATTTAATTAGATATTGTGATTTAATGTTGGGAGAAACCAAAAATTTATTATTTATTGATGAAATAATAAATAGAATGAAATGTAACAAGGTTAATTTAAATCAATTATTAACCAATTTAATTGAGATTCCAATCAATTGAAGTGATTTAAAGGTCATACTTGGTTATAAAGTGAATATAGGAAAACAAATGTTAAATTTTAATTCATTAATGAAATAGTATATAATAAATGGTAATTGAACAAAAATCAGGGTTATGTAAGTAATTGTAACATTTGGTTGAAATTAATAAACTTATAAATGTAATAAAAGGTAAAAGGTGACAAATTGTTATCTGTTACCAATTTAATTAATCAATTGCAAATAAATGAAATTAATGTCACATTAATGAGAATTAATACAATAACTGAAATTTGTGAATGTAATAAAGTGAATGGAAATGTAAATTTTATTCATAAGGTAATAAATTGACTTAATAAGAGAATACAATCAAGATAAATAAATTAATTGAGATTCCAAATTATAATTAAAGTGTAAAATTGACAAAATCCAATATAATTGAAATATAGTAATTAATACAAATAAAAGATGGAGATTGGAGGATATTAATGTAATGAGATATAGAACAAATATTAATTATGATTATGTGAGTAATAATTGACTGAATATAAATTCTGAAATCAATTTAAAACAATTTATTGGAATTAAATTATAATTAAATAGGATTTAACTACAGTTGAAATTGAACACTGTAATTTGTAAAAATTTAAACACTGAATTGATATGTAAACTTATTTTAGTTTATTATAAATGTCTTTGCAATCAAAATGATAAAGATCTGCTAGTTTATAAATATTAAATTAAAAGGTGATTAATTTATTTAATATTAATTTATTTAATTAACGTGAAAATAACCATTTTGACCACTGACTCGGATTTTGACGAAACTAGTTTCATCGGATCCGAAACGGTGAATCATTGTAGGATTTCAAGTTTCGTAGCGATCAGACGTTTCGTTTGATCGTGTGGACTCGAAACGCCTAGAAATAAATTTAATTGAAACCAATTGAAATCAATTTGAAATAAACTGATCTTATCATAACTTCTTCACACGATTGAATTAGGACTTGAAACCTATTCCATTGAGTTTAAAATTATTGAAAACATTTATTTTGATATATGGGATGACCCATTTTCATTCCGAAGGCAAGTCCCTATATCAATGGGAAATGCCCTACCTTTGAGTGCGGTTTGAACTATTGATTTACGTAATTGGAAGTAACCAATTAGGTTTACAATGAAACATAGAAATCAATC
The DNA here is from genome assembly GCA_030765085.1 of Allium cepa. NCBI lineage: Eukaryota > Viridiplantae > Streptophyta > Magnoliopsida > Asparagales > Amaryllidaceae > Allium > Allium cepa. The sequence goes on from CM060938.1 coordinate 565,841,296, forward strand.
ACAACAGGCTTTTCGGGTCGTTTGTCGTTCCAATCCAAACTGATCTTGTCCATTCATCCTATTTCTGATCTACCTATAAATAGTCGGTTATAAACCCTAGCTACTTCTTATTTTTATTTGGCTGCATGTACAATTCCATTTGCTTCTCCTTCTTAGTGATAGACAAAAAAATTCTCAATCCAATTTCAAATCAAATTCAAATCAAAAATTTGAACTTCTCAAACCCTATCAACTTATATATCGAAACTATTTTAAATCTATATTAATTATTCTAGAGTATTTTGACTATAAAAAAAATTATTTAAACTATTTATAACTATCTAAACTATTTTTCTAAATTTCAAACTAAGTAAAGATTTTATGTTAATATTCAAATCCTCGATTTTAAAGTGAATATGGTTAACTAACATTATAACCTAAGTTGGGATTTAAATACAACATATTTGGTATAATATGGTGAATTTGAAATGAGAGTTTTACCTATTTTGGAAATACGACTTTTGAAAGAAATATAACTTGGAAACTATGATTTCAAATGTGATATGATTTCAAAGGAAAATATGATTTCGAAAGTGAAAATAATTTCGAAAGTAATATGCTTTTGAGAATATGATATTTTGATATAAATTGTGAATTGACTTTTGAAATGTAAAAAAACCATCCGGTGTGTAATAAGCGTTTGGTTGTTAAAGAGACCAGGACCGGATATTGTCATACTCTCTGCTAATCTGAAAAGCACTTTAACAACTGTGTAAATGCTGGAGATTCCAGAAATGAAGTAGGATGGTCTGGTAAACGATTTCTGTATGATGTATGACGTGACCCTGACTCCCGTGAGTCAGCACAGATGTGACTAAAACAGGATCCACGCTGGGCCAAGTGAGGTCGCACCTCCGATAGGGCACATTTCTTCGATACCATTATACTACTTTGTGATTGATTTGGTGGGCACCCTTGATTTTTATTTGGGAGTGTGTTTGAGGTGGGCGGTAGTAGCTTCTATGTGTTACCACCGGTCCAGATACGCAATTGGTATATCTACCCTGGCATTGCCTCGAGTGTCATGTTCATATGCCCTAGCGCGCCTTCTACGAGTTTGGCTTGTGCCATATGTATGGAGTGCCTTTGATAGCCCTCCAGTTTACGGGGGGAGTTACGGTACTGTACAGACTATGGGAATATATAAAATGTGTTAAAGGGGATATGGGTGACGCCTTAATGCTATTTTAATACTTTTACTTACTGTAAACATATTATAATAGCGTATTGTACTACATAACAGATAGTTTAAAGGATCCTTAGGTGATGTGAATCTCAAACATCTCTTAAGTTACTACACTCACGTTAAACACTAGATAGGAGATGTCAAACCCCATAAACATCTCTGACAACGTCCCACTCATATATTTACTGTTGCTATAACTTACATAAGATCTTTTAGTTCTGACTCGAGCACTTTGTCTTTTCAATTCGTTCAGGTCAGCCTAAGCATTTTAGGATTCGAAGACCATATTTTTCTTATTTTTCTGGAGGACGAAGACGAAGATTTGTACTACTATTATTTACTATATTTATTCCACTGCATTCATATTGTTCCGCTACATCATTTATTTATCTCTGATATGTGTAACTCTGATTCTGTGTTGTATAAGTATAATCAAATGTTTTGTAAACAGCTTTATGAACTGTTATTTGGTTATTATATTTTTTCATTCCGCTGCGAGTTGTTGTTTTGTTTTTCTTTATTTGCTTTTTTTTCATATTTACCCCATAACAATCATCCTTTTTGAATGGTTTGAGTCGACATGTGTGTCTGCTTAAAAAGTCCAAAAAGGCAGATCGTTATATTTAGTGATTTATTGACTGATTTGGTTGTTGATCATGATGGATGTTTATTACTTGACATTTTGGATGATTGGATGTTTACCTATTATCACCCTGCATATTGGTTGTAATCATGTTGTTATTTAAATTACTTCAAGAAAATTAAGAAATAGGTTGAATGATATATATACCTATGACATTTTGATTTGGATTGAAATGATATAAATCCATCCATATAATTAAAATTAAAATAAATGATCACTTAGCTATAGGGAAAATTATATACGGACACTGGATTGGTTAAATTAAATGGTTTTAAAATCCTGAATTGGGATTTTGATTAAAGGATATTGTTTGAAAGGAAATAAATTATGGATTTATATAAATTGAATCATTTATAATTCAAGCTTTGAAAAGTGAAATTGAAATTGATTAAAAGGAATTATTTTAAATAATTGAATTGGAAATGGGAAGATAATTGATATTTGACTAAAATTCGAAAAATTGAATTATTTTAAAGATTTGGATCTTAAAATTTAACAATGAAGTTAAATTTGATTTAAGTGGTTTTAAATAAGTAAATTGAAATTGGACATGGGTATAGATTGTTGAAATGAAAAAAAAACAGTTTGATTTGATATTATTTTCAAAATAAATTATTTTTTGATATAAACTATTTAAAATCTATTATTTTTAACATTCAAATTATTTAGATTTTCCAAAACTATTTTACTATGTAAACCATTTTCAATACTCAAACCATTTTATATTAAACTATTTTAAAAAATCCTTAAACTACTTAAACTATTTAAACTACTTTAAACTATTTATAACTATCGAAACTATTTTCTAAAAATTCAAACTGTGCAAAGTTGAAATATTTATATTTAAATTGTTGATTTAAAGGCAAGTGTGGGTAAGCGATGTTATAGCCTACGTTGAAATTTGAAATGATATTTTCATGTGGAAATGACATATTTTGAGTAAATATGATGATTTTGAAACGAAGGATATTTTGAAGTGAATATGATATTTTGATATCAAATATGAATTGGTTTTGAAATGTAAAAGAACCAACAAGTGAGAAAAATGACGTTTGGTTGTTGAAGAGACCAGAGTCTCTTATTGGCATACTCTTTGCCAATATTGGAACCACTTTAACAACTATGTATGCGGTGGATGTTATCCAGAATGTAGTGGTTGAATTGGAGGCATTTGCTGGAATGAAGTAAGAGAACAATGATGTATAGCCTTGACTTTCGAGTCATAATTAAAATGATTAAAACAGGAGCTATACCTGGCCAAGTGGGTCGTTCCGTCGATCGAACACGCCTTCGAAACCATATCTTTGACTTTGTGATCGATTGGTGGCCACTCTTGATTATGGGAGTGTGTCTTAAGGTGGGAAGTAGTAGCTGCTATGTGTTACCACTAGTCCAAGAGTGCAAACCGGCATAATCCTACTCTGGGCATTGCCTCGCGTGCCTTACCATATTTATCATGTCTGAGCCTACTACGACTTTGGTTTGTGTTGTACCTATGGAGTGCTCCCTGATAGCCCACCAATTTATGGTACTGTATAGACTATGATGCTTATATAAAAATGTGTTAAAGGGTATAATGGTAACGCCTTAACGCTATTTTAATACTTTACATTACTGATAGACACTACATATATATAGTGTATTTTACTACATACAAGTAGTTTAACGGACCCTTAGGAGATTGAAAATCACGTAACATCTCTTAAGTTATTGCACTTACGTTATACACTAGATAGGAGATGTAAAATCCCGTAAACATCTCCGAAGCTACTACATTCATACTTATTTTCTATTGATTTAACTTACATAAGAATTTTTAGTTCTGACACGAGTTTTTTTGTCTTTTCATTACGCTTTGGTCAGCATGAGCATTTCAGTGTTTGAAGAAATTATTTGTGGAGAGTTTGGTATACCTTATTATTACTATTTTTCTACTGCGTCATTTTGGTATGTTGTTGATTGTACTCTGATTTTATTGTAAATTTGTATAGTCAAATGTATATTGTAGAACAGCTTCATAAACTTTTTATTTGATTATTATATTTCGTCATTCCGCTGCGAGATTGTATTTTATTTTCCTTCTGTTCTCCTATTTTTCTTATTTAACCCCATTTATAATCTACCCTTTTGAATGGTTTAAGTTATACATGTGTGGTTTATTGTCGATTTAAACCATCCCAAAAGGTGGGTTATCATAGGTACGACCTCCGTACATTTTTCTAAAGGTGCCCTGTGGTGGGCGGTACCCCAGTAGCCTAGTCATTAGTTGGAATCCAATCTCCAATATGGGCCTTAAGTTTTCGATTGTAGAGCCTAGTATGTAAGAATGTAAGATGAAAACATTTCAGCAATTTTATCCATTTACGTTAAACCTAGACACTATGATAATATCACTAGATTTTGATATAAAATATTTTGGTTATTATAAAGTAAAAACCCGTCCGTTTTTATGTGCGGTGTGGTCTTACGAGATACTTTTTGTTTGAAAAGTTTTAATTGTAGAAATCAATTTGGTTGTTACTAGTTATCAAGTTTACTCACGCTGGATTACCATACCGACCCCGGCGTTATTCCATGTAATGCTCGGGTCAGGCCGAGCATGTTTTTCCAAGTATAGCTGGATACTTTGGAGTTGGAGAGGAGTTGGATTGTCAAGACATATTCATGTATATTTTCCTTCAGCTGTATTATAGAGTCTATATGTTTGTCAATGAAAGAACAAGTTTCTATAGCTGTCCAAATTTAGGATATGTCTAGTGTCTAATGTTGTATATATGAATAAAGATGTTTCCTTTTTGTAAAGATCATTAATGTATTATATATTATTCGCTGCATTATGAAATTCTATGTTGCTTAGTTTTATTCTATCTTCTACCTTCTTCTTTCACCCTTAAATCGGTATTTCCTACATTTGAATGTTCGACATGTGATATAATAGACGTACTAGTGTCCATTTTCGAGGGTCGAAATCTGGTTCATTACATTTGGTACTAGAGCTGAAGGTTAAGCGAGAGCCTTGACCCTGGCGGGGTATACTCATTTGAGATAGGGTAAGTGAGACCTTAGAATGAGCCCGAGTGCATTATAAATACGATTGCATATTTATTAGTGAGTAAAAATATTTTATATTGTGTTGTTTGATTCGTTGAGTGACTTAAGAATTATGGTCGATGCGTTTGGCTAACGTTATCGATAGGGATTTCCTAAACACTTGAACAAGTCCATTGACATAATATTGTTTTAAAATTGGTAAATGAAATAATTTTACCTAGGATATATTTTATGTATAAAGGAACGATTTTCATAAGTTTATATAATTATTGATGAAATGTAGGGTTAAAATTGGATTTAGAATAGAATATGTTTAGTTAGAAGAAAATCTCTAGATGACCTTATAAAAATGAAAAGGATTGTGAGAATATTAAATCTCGGTGGCTTTGATAAAGATTTAAATGATTTTGGAAAAGTTGTTGTAACCGTACCTAAAGATATTTTAGGATATAAATATTTTAAAATGGATTTGAAAGTAAAGTTTTCTTTGGATAGTTCGAGAAGGAGTTTCAATCTGTTTTGTGATAATCAAAATAATCTTCTAAGTGACAATCGAATATTTGCTTAGGTAGATATGATAGTGCACTTGTCATTGTACAATCGAAACGAGTCCTAATCCGAATGAATCCAAAGCTAGTTGATGATTTTATTAAAGAATTATTTATCTATAAATATTATTATTTCATAAAGGAATTTGTGAAGAAATATTTTTTTATGATTAACTAGTTCGAGTGTCTTGGAAATGACTAAATATGGGTAAGAGATGTTTTCAAATGATAAACACTTCTCTTGAGTATTTCCCTACTTAGTAAAAGGGATATATAATACTAGTCGATAGCGTCCGGTTCCTTGATATCATTTAAGAGTTACTTTGGCTATATATTATGTTTTCAACTGGGTTAAATATACGGTATCATTTCAAAAGGTTTTTACCTTTTTGAAATAAAATCCAGATATTGTGTTCTCGAATTCCTCAAAAGAATAAGGATTTCAAAATAAAAAGATATTTTGATTAAGATCAAGTTAATAAATTAAATTTAAATTTGTTAAACATCTTAGGTTAAGTAAAACTAATTTAAGATATGAAATTGTATATACTCTTTTGGATATAGAAGAGTATCATGCTAAAATGAATTTGGGTTGTAGAATGTTAATAAACTTAAGTAACATTCTTAAGTCAAAGGTGATTCTTTAAAAAGGGTAATTATAATCTTGGGAGAGTTGGTTGGATTAGTACGTAGGTTGTACGTAGATTATTTCTCCTTTTCACATAGTTCTCGATTCAAGATTCGAATACATGACTCGAGGTGTTTCACACCATTCCAAATATGGATTTATCGCTCGATCATTGATGATGAGCGTTGATAAGGATCCTTATGTGAAACCAAAGGTTGTCTATCATAATTTATGGCTATGCAAGGAGAACAGAGGTTTCTAATAAGAAGCCTACTCAAAGTCCGCACTAGGAAGTCGAGTGAGCGATACAAGTTCGGAAGGAAAGTTATGTGTTGAAGTGAGTGATCGAACCAGATTTTTACATATGAATTGAACATCCCCCTCTATGGTGGCCCGAAACTAACGGCTACAGATGTTGCAGTCATTTACAGTTATTAATCTTCGACGATCAATTACGACGATGCTAAATAATACACAGATCACAAAAATATGGAAAAACTTTAACAATTCAAAAACATTTCTTGTCCATTACATAATCCCCAAATTATGTTAACCACGTTCCACAAAATATAATTATTACAAATACCCCAAGAGAGACATATGAAGATCCCCACTTGGTTGATCTGAGAATATACTAAGGCCAATAAATCTTCCTTTACAAACAAAACACGCAGAAAAAAGAAAAACTCTAAATTACTATCTGCCTCCTGCACGCCTCCAGAAGTTTTATTCCTCAAAGAAGAAAACCCGAGAACCCTAAATCTCAAACTACTCAAAATCAATTGAGTACCCGAGAGTTTAAAGGGAAAAACAAATCTTCAGTCAAGCATAAAGCCTGGTATGGATAATAATCTAACATCTCAATCCTCTTAGATATCTAGTGAGACCAAGCCGCATAGTGGAATGGGTTTCCCCTCACTAGTATCCTAAAACCATTATAAAATCAAATTCTATGCTCCTGTATCCACAATGGTTAAAACATAGATTTCAAAACATTATGATGATATGCATACTTGAAAATAAATAAGATTTTCCCATTCCCAATTTAGTCTGACACCCTGTCATTATTATAGTTTCTAGGGTCACTATTAACTTTTTTAGTTTTCATAGGTTTAGTAATAACCTTGTTATAACTAATAGACATCCTGCCTTATTCATAGTTTTCATAGGATCACTAAGAAGCTATAGGCTCCTGCCAGCAAACTTAATTAATTCATGAGTCCTCCTGAACCTATTAGTCATTCCAATAACTAATCACCTTATCTTAGTTTTCATGGGTTGACTAGGAACTTGTGGACTTATCCAGTAACTCACTGCACATCCTAGTTTTCATGGGTTAACTAAGAACCTACCAATAATTCCATTAGCCACTTACTTATCCTAGTTCGCATGGGTTTACTAGGAACCTATTGACTAATGTCAATTCTTAATCCGGATATAGTTTCATGGGTTCACTACAAACTAATTGACCCCTACCAACTATCCTTATGCATAGTTTTCATGGGCTAACTATGAACCTTTTTACATGCACCAATAACTACCTTATCATAGTTTTCATGGGTCTACTATGACCCTTTTGGTATGCACTAATAACTAGCTTATCATAGTTTTCATAGGTTTACTATGAACCTTTTGGTTTACCTCCAAAAACTACAAAGTTTAGGCATCCTATATTTTTAGTCACCCTAACTCCATGGATGCAATTCTACTCAATCAGGAGTTTAAGTAATTTATATTCATTATTTAAGTTAACCTACTGGTTCTTCTGCCCTTTTTTCCCCAAAATACAATTATGGGTTATCATGTGAATATACTCATATTTGAAGAAGTAAAACATTAATTATCAATATCACTCTTGTGGGTTTAAGGTCTTTGAAATACATATCATAAAACATTGTTAATGCCTTTAACTTATATTTTTATCAAGGCGCTACTTCTTCAAAATTACATACTTAAAACCCTTACAGAAATCCTTTATATAAGCCTGGGTATTCCTTTAAAAATTAGAGTATGGGTTTTCAAATCTTTTAAAACCAAAGCTTTCGAACCATTGAAAATATTCAGCAAATCAAACCTTTCGAAAGCATTTAACTCTTAAAATATAAACCTTTTAAAGACTTACTGGGTTCAAGTTAATATGCGGAAGGTTCTCCTTTAAAACCTTTCGTCTACAATGGAAGCAACCTTTCGACCTTGTCGGAAGGTCTGCTTCGAAAGCTTTAAAATATTTCATTTAAAACAATAGACCTCCGCCTTTTTAAAGCAACTCCTTCGAAAGCTCGGGTTACATTTCAATTATAAAACAAAGGAAAATCATATAAGTCGAAGGCTTTGATACCTTCGAAAGCAATCAGAGAAGTGGCTATTTTTTAAAATAAGTAAACCTTTCGTCTTTGCCAAAAGCAACGACTGCGAAAGGTTGGAAAAAGCGGTTGTAACCTATAGACTGTGTTGGAAGGTTCAAACAAAACAATGATAAGTGGAAGTAACCTTTCGATTGTGTCGAAAGGTTCCAAATCAAAATAGTGGTAAAGCAGCAGTAACATTTCGACTTTGTCAAAAGGTTTAAAACCTTTCTTTTTAAACCTTTGATCTGATTGAAAGCAACCAAGTCAGAAGCTCTAATTCGAAAGCAAAGCAGACAAAAGCTTTTGGTTTATAAAACAAACATACCCCAACCTCTTTGGACAACCTTTCGACTATGAACTCTTCGACTCTGTTCAATTCATTACGTACCAACATACTTGATACCATATGCAGTGTTTTAACCTTGTCGTAAGCTATAACCTCGACTTAGTTGGAAGGTCTGGATCAGAAGGTTTACTATCGTTAAAGGCTGAAACATACTAAAAGTATGATTTCTTTGTTTTTTACTTCAAAAGATAACTTTTCAACTATCTTGCTTTTGTTTGTCAAATTCTCGTTGGTTAATAATTCTTTCTAGAAAAATTCTTCCATAAATTTCAGAATTAACTAACAATTATATTTTATAAAATGTCACTTCTCCTTAATTAAATATATAAAACAATTAAGTCTCATACCTTAAATAATTTTATATATTCATTAATACACTTAGGAAAAATCTAGAAAAATACCAGAAAATCTATTTCAAAATATAAAAATTTAAACCCAAATAATCTTTATCTTAGTCGTAATTGATTTATAACCTAATAAATCATTTTCTTTACTAGAAAATTTATATAAAGTCCATATGAACTCAGAAAATTATGAAAATTGAAACCCATATCCAAAATCATGTTTTCTATAACAATAAATTTTCCCATGGCTTTTAAGAAATTATTTTCATCTCTGTTTTACCCTAAAACCGTGTATATCTACTTTCTAAACAACATGGTTCAATACATATATAAATCAAAATCAAGCATACCATCATTCAATACATCATAAAGAAGATTTATCCTAAAATCCAAACCATATGATGTTAAATTCAAAATAGAGATATAAAAATTATTATTCACTTTAGATTGGATAAGGAAATTGAAGTATGATTGAGATTGATTCCTTCTAACTTGAATCCTAGCTTTTAATTGATTTTCTCTTCTCCTCTTTCTAATGGCTGGCCTTGCTTGCTTCTTACGTTTAAAATTTTGTTTGAGATATAATGAAAGTGTATGACTAATGAACTACTATAAGGGTGGGAAATATGGGTGGCTAATTACTATGATGCCCTTGTGTTTAATATCCTAACCATTTATATAAATTCATTTGATTTAATTAAGCACGGTCACCTAGTTTATTAATCAACCTCAATCTCCTTATCTACATTGTTCTATTTAATTTATTTTAATTAAATTTATTGAATAGTGTAACTTAAATTAGGAGCGTTACAGGTTCCTCTCCTTAAAGAATTTCATCCTCAAAATTCAGTAAGGACTAACTAACAAACATAGCAACCATCTGCAACATCTCCTAATAACCAATCTATCTAATTGTACTATAGACATACCATCAAAACAGACCAAGATAAGCCTCTCGAATCCTATCATCCGTCTCATAAGTGTAGTCTTTCGCATTGTCACTCCACTGAACCTTTACCAACTTGACTGTCTTGGTCCTCGATTTCTTCTCATCTCTCGCTACAACCCGAACTGGTTATCTAACAAAAGTCAAATCTGGCTCTACTACCAAGTCCTCCAACTCTATCTGGGGAATAGTAGCCTCTGGATCATGCATATACTTATGAAGATGAGACACATGGAATATATTATGGACACCTGCCAAACTGCTCGGCAACTCTACTCTATAAGCAAGCTTTCCAATCCTTTCAATAATCTGAAATGGACCAACGTACCTCGAGGCCAACTTTCCCAACTTTCCAAATTGTACCACACCCATCATCGATGATACTTTAATGAAAACCTTGTCTCCTAGTCCTTACGCCTTTTATCTGCGTAACTCTTCTACCTGGATTGAGCTTCCTTCATTCGTCCTCGGACTAACTCAATCTTTTCTGATGCCTCTCTAACCAAATCTGGACTTTAGACCAATCTATCTCCAGTCTCTAACCAACATGCTGGCGATTTGCATGGCCTTCCATATAAAGCTTCAAAAGGCGTCATCCCTATACTGTATGATAACTATTATTATAGGAAAACTCAATCAAATGTAAATGATCTTCCCAAGATCCATTAAAGTCCAATACACAAGCCCACAACAAATCTTTGTGTACCTTATTGACCCTCTCTTATGCCCATCTATCTATGGGTGATGAGTTGTACTCATCTTGAGCTTGGTACCTAATACCTCTTACAGACTCCTCCAAAATTCGCTAGTGAACAATGCATCTCTATCGTTGATTATGCTAGTAGGAATCCCATGAAGTCTAACTATGTTCATCATGAACAACTTTGCTAAAACAGGTGCCGTCTTGGTTGACTTTACCGAAATAAAACGGGTACTCTTGGTCACCCTATCCACTATAACCCATATGCTTTCATTTGCTCTATTTTTCCTTGGCAACCTGTCTATAAAATCCATCGATATCGAATCCTACTTCCAAACTAGAATATCTAATGGCCGAAGTAGCTCGCTTGGCTTCTGATGTTCGGCTTTCACTTGTTGACAGTTAATACACTGCCTAACCCACAAGCCAACATCCCTCTTCATGCCTTCCCAATAAAAGCCCCTCTTCATATGTTGATACATCTTGGTTCCTCCAGGATGAATCGTAAACTTTGATCGATGACACTCTTTTAGAACTTCTCTCCTTAAGTTCTCAACACCTAGTGTAACAGACGGGATTTTTGACCATCAAAAATCGACAATAAAACGTCCACTATATTACATGTCAGGCAATCGAATGCCAGAAAACCAGATAGTTAGGGGGAAAGAGAAAAGAAGAGGTAGAAGAAAAGAGAAAACAACAACATAGAGTCTCACAATTGCAGCGGAAACAATATATAATTGATAATAATATGTCTTTATACAAAAAGAACTATAACTGTTATTTATACATAACATCATCAGAGTACAAAAAATCAACAAATGAATACTGGACAGTTACAATAATTTGTCCTCACAAGTGCTGAATAGACAGCCTACAATACACATTGGAATATAATCAAGTACATGGGATATGTCTCTGTCATCCAGCTCATCTCCTGAGCTGCATAGCACCCTACCCTGAATCTGTAATACTCGGTCTAACCCGAGCATTATAATAAAATAACACCCGAGTCAATCTGGAAAACCAGCGTGAGAAACACACTAAATTCGAATTATTAAAGTTATCAAAATCCTTTGAAAAACAAAGGTATCTCGTAAGGCCACGTCACACATAAACACGACGGTTTTTACCTTACGATAACCAAAACATTTTATATCAAAATCATCTAATACTATAATAGTGTCTAAGTATAAATACTTATTCAAACAACCGAAATTGTTACATTAGTTATATTCCAGCATACTAGGCTCTATGGCCAAAACCGTAAAGGCACGTATTAGAGAATGAATTTCCATACAATGACTCGGCACTGCGGTACCACCTATCTCAATACACATCTAGAAAAATGTACCAAGGACCTCACCAAGATCCCCTATAACATAAGACCGGTTCTACCCCTAACCTGAATAGTACCGAATATGCTATCACCCCGGATGTTCCCACCCTTATCGAGAGCTCTTTTTTCATGCGTCGCCATATCCATAATTAATAATATATCCAAGGGAATCAAGAAAGGTGACAACATACCCTAATTGGGTGCGACCTACTTAGCCTTGCTGCTTCTCCCCTGATTTTCATCCATTCCGGTTGATGATGCTTGAGGCCACGATTACCTATCAAGAACAGTTTCACTTAGAATGCTTATCGTCCTCCAATGACGATGTTTTGATAGCATTCGTCCATACATGCTGTCCTGGATCTAGACAAATCGAATCACCATCTTCAACATCTTCACGATATCCGTTCGTAATGCTCAAATCGGATCGAAGTGGTTTTCGGATAATTAAATCTGATCCCGGTCTCTTCGAAACGATCAACAGAATTGGCCTACAGTTGATAGTTGGTTATTTAACTATTAAGATAACAACCATAAGCAGTTACTAGGCCCACATTATAATTTTCCAAAATTTATTTTGAAAATATCTTTATAAGACATGTATTCAAATCCCTTCCAAATTTTCAATGTTTGAGACAACTCAAATACTTATATCCATATCAGGACATATCAAACCATCTTTTCTTTCAAGGCTTGGAAAAATATTTATAAAATATTTTTTTCTAAACCCCTTACTTCCCAACACTTAGGAAAGTTCCATTTGTTTCTCTTTTCTCAAAACCCTTCATAATTTATATTGTAAATTCCTTAACTCTTTGTTAACGAATTCTGTATGTTTCAGGGTTCCTTAATTAAATCACTTTATTCAAAAGTATATACTTATCTCACCGAAATAGGTATATTCACAAACCATTCCCTTCAAAAATATTTGAAAACATTTTAGAATAAATACGAAAAACACCATGTGGTATCAACCATGGATTCACAGCTCAATGATTACGTCTCTATCCCAGAGAAATCGAAACTTAACTGCAGGCAATCTCTGCCTTCGATTTCCGCCGTGAAAGTATACCATTACTTTCCGAAAACTTTATTTAATAATTAATTATACTTCTAAACAATTCAAATAATTACATAACTTTGAAACAATAACTAATTTTGATTATTAATGAAATTCTAATCGATTTACAAAACTTATAATTCACTTTGGCAATTTAAAAATATTTAAATAACTAACTTTTCGAAAAAAAACTATGCTAAAACATTTTTAAATTACCTAGTTTAATAATTGAAACTCCTCTTTTTAAAACACACTTAATTTCTCCATAACAATATTTTTTTAATTCCAGTATAACCAATCTAATATTTACAAATCTCTCTAGATTCACCCCAATCGGTTTACGTCCCCAATTTCTTAAATCCCTTTTTCACATTTCCAAAAGTAAAATCTATCGTTTCTTTTTAAATCGATTTTCCCATCTTATTATAAATTCTTACCATGAATTTATATCTTCCTCTTGTCAAATGATAACCATTTCACTTTATTTATAAACATTGTTTATAAATCACATGGTCTCATCTCCAATTTACAACGGTTTCACATCACTTAAATCCATTATAAATCAATTTCTAAATTAAATTCCATTTATAAATCAATTTCTTAAATAAACCAAACAATATTCCAAAACCAATCACATCTCGATTCTATTTCGTAATTTAGAAATCTTATTTAAGATCCAGTATATCCAATTTTATATTTATTTCCAAATTCTCTTTTATTCTTCCAATGTATTTAAAATCTAAAATTTTAAAATCTTTTATATTTAAACATGTATCACTTGAGAATTATTAATTAAAATCCTTATATACGTTATTCCAAAATCTTTATTTACAATGCCACGAACTAGTTAAGTACAAATTTAAAGCCAAACCATTTATCAATTAATCTAAAACTCTATATAAATATTTTACTTCTAAAATCTCTTTTTTTTCAAATTCAAACATATATTTATGTTATTCTAAAATACCAAAATCTAGGCCAGTGTTACCATAGCATCCAATAAATTCAAATCACACTATAATCTATTATAAATTTTTCAAACATATCATATATCACTATATATGAAATTAAATTCAACATTTTGAGGAATCCAGTTGGATCCCTCCAACCTATTTTCTTGCAACACAGATGTTAAATAACCTAAAAATACCAATCCGGCTTAGAGGCGGGCTATTAGGGTAATATAAGATCATCCGCTATTATGCGAGGCGCAAATGGTCTCATCCACTCCAATAGGTGGAAAATATATCCAACTACTAATATATGTCCTAATACATATAATATAACACCTAACCGAAAATAATAATTATCAATTTATCCAATCAATCAATAAATAATTTTTAGTTGCTATAAATGAGTCTAGTCAACCAAATTGAGTGAGATTTACTCACCTTTATTTTTAGCAGTCGTTGAAACATTCTAGTTTCAATTAAATCCGAACGCATTTGAATTTATCTGAAAATTTTATGAGCTCTAAATTCAACCAAACTAATGCTGTAGCAAAGATCTCGTTAATACGAACCCAACGCGACTGACCGCATTGGATTTTGACCTAGACCGAACGAGTTACGTAATTTACAAGAATTTGAATTTTTAAATTAATAATTTATATATGTAAACAACTTAATTAAATCATTACCAAGCCTACAAGCCCATGAATGAAACAAACTCGACCCTACTGCATCTCTTCTTCTTCCCCTACCTTTCCCCAATTTCCAGTAAACCCAAGTGCATGGCGACATCGTGCACGTGCACGCGACCTTCCAGCCACCATCGACTAATATGACTGCGCCATCGACTTCCCCATTGTTAGCACCAAAATTGGTCACTAACACCCTTAGAAAGATTGTGTAGAGAGATTAATGAAGAAAGTGAATTAAAACAGAGAACAGAATGCAAATTTAAGTGTAGAAAGTAAGAACACCAAATTTATAGTGGTTCGGCGTAGTAGCCTACGTTCACTTTGAAGTTGATCTTTATTATTTTCATTGATACTTGATTACAAATACAATCCGCTTCTAAGTACTTGAATACAGTTGCAAGATACAAAGAAATAAGCCTGTAATGAGTCTTGAAAATGGCAGAGTCTCCTCAGTGTTCTCTAAAAAATCCCTCCTTTTTTTCCATGCCCCTGCCCCTCTATTTATAGACGAAGGTGGGTTGGACTTCCCCGGTGGGCCTGGTAGCTGAATATCCTGGCCCAAATGGAGTGGTTTCTGTGCGCCGAACCAGAGAGGCCGAACGATCAAATGCCGAACGTCCCAATGCCAAACGTTCCTCTCTTTGCCGAACAATTTCCTTTGGCCAAACGAGATGAGGCCGAACACATTGAATGCCGTAGGGAGAACTTGTGCTGAATGATACTAGAAGCCGAATTAGTGACTCAGTCGAACGATGGTTAGGCCGAACGAGGTGATGTCGGACACTCTGAATGACGAACATTCATTTGAACCGAGTGACCTTGAATGACGATCGGTAGGTGATCGCCGAACAAGATTTGTGCCGGAAGGAACGACATGTCAAACAAGGTATGGACGCTGAACGATATAGTATGCCGGACGCACTTGGTATGTCGAACGATGTCTTTTGACCGAACGATAGCTTGACCGAACGATGCCTTTGGCCGAACGATATCTTTGGCCGAGCGCTGTCTAACGTCGAGCGCTCTTTAGATGCGGAACATTCCTTTGTGCTGAATGCTTCTTGGATGCTGGTCGTAATATGCTGCAGAACGAACCAGCTTAGCCGAACGATGGGGAAGCCGAATACTAGGTTGCCCGGTCAAATCTCCAGGAAACAATTGCCCCCCAAAGTGTATCGCGTGACCGAACGAGATGCGCTTTGAACCATGAGTCCTTTGTGTTTCGCTTCGAATTTGGGCCCATTACTCCTGGAGGTTGTTTTCTCATGAGTACTCGTCGAGGTGGCGTGTGCCGAACAGTATTGCCGATGGCCGAACGCTCTACGTTAGACCGGTCACAGTCTCTTCAACTTCTTCTTCTCCCTATAAAACCTGGCCTCCTCCTTCTTCCTATAAAACCTGACCTCCTCCTTCGAGAATTCGCAATTTACTTCCCTGGAATCCACCACGTCTTCCTTTAAACAAGTTTAAACAATCTTCAATCCCAAAATTCACTGGTCCCCAAGCACCCTGCACCATCTACGGTAAGAAGCCTCTGATCCTTCTCGATTTAGGAGACATTAGATATTACTTAAACACATCGTGCATAGGCCATAGAAAAGTAGGGAGACTGTGAATAAGGTTGATGAACTGTGGCTCGGTCGTGGTCTAGGGTTGTAACTTAGTATTAGTATGCTCTTAGGTGGTTTCGAGGTGGATGGACCGGAGAAGATAAGGGTGGAAGGTTTATTGTAGCGGCTTGGCATGATCTTTCGATGCCGAGTAGTCATATGGTGGCACGAAAGTGGACTTAGTGCTTGGGCCTATAGGTTGACTGTGATGTGGTTCGACATGATCTCCCCTTGCCTAACGAAATTGAAGTGGGTCAAATTCGAAAGGAAACAGGAAATGGAGGGGAGGTCGAACGGCAGTTATGCCGAACAATATTTCGTTCGAACAATACCTGGGCCGATCGATGGTTTGGCCGGACAGACTTAGGCCGGACAATGATTTGGCTCAATGATAGTTCGGTCGCTCACTATTTAGGCCGAAAGATAGTTTGGCCGGATTATAATTTGGCCGAATAACCTTTAGGCCGAGCCATGTTGAATGCCGAACCATCTTCTAGCTTAGGCCGAACACTTAAATTACCTTGCCTACTCATATAACAAAACAAGGACAAGGACTCCAGCATACCAGCATATCGAACTGATCCGGACAGATAACTTCCTAGCTTCAGTGGACATAAACTTGGACTTAAATCTACATAATCGGATAACTACTTCTAATAATTTCTGAATTCGAAACCGTAATCACCATAAGACAGGCTTTTGGAGACGGTCGGCGATGACGGTGTTCGAAGTCGATGATTCACAACTTAGTTTTATATCAGTAACCGTGTGACTTTCAATTTTTTAATGCTTATACATGATTGATCGCACTAGTTCACACACCACTTGGGGGGAAATATTTGTGTTGTTGATTCCAACGTCGAACATTTTTCAAGTATAGCTCACACAGGTGCTTAGCCAAATTCACTATTTATTGAAGATGTCGAAAAAATCCAGCTCCGCCATGATTTCTGACAGACCAGGGCCATCCTCTCGACAGAAACTCACAGACGTCTCAAATCCATCAACCTCACCTGCACATAACTTAGCTCCCGATGCCCTGCAGGCATCGATCATCTTGGACAACCCTATCGATTCACAGGCTTCAAAAATCAATGAAGTTGCGCTACGGCGAATATGCTCCATTCATGGAATACCTTTTGACGACGTGCTAGTTCCGTCGGGGCACGACCGGCCACACTTGCCCCCAGTTGGATACACAGCGTGCAATAAATTCATGTGCTGGGTTGGAAGTGTGCCACCGTTCAATTTGTTTCTTCGGGATGTGCTGCAATACATCGACATCGCCCCGTCGTAGTTGCACCCAAACGGTCACGCCTTCATCTATGGCACTTACCTACTCTTCTTGACCATCTTCTCTAGGCCTCCCACTCCTGGCGACATCAGATATATTTATATGATCAAGAAGCGGAGAGATAGATCCTCCTTTGTGTTCTTCGAACCGCATCACAAATGCCAAATTTTAACCGGGGCGTGGAGCAAGTTTTCCCTGTACAAACAGGAATGGTTCTGTGTGCATTGCCCCCTGGTTTCGCGAGGAGATGGGTCGAAGGAAGTAAGTCTTCTTCTTGGAACGGTACTCATGTTTTGGCCAAAGCTATTCCTATTCTAACTCTTGTTTCATCTTCTCAGGTATCAATTCACGTCCCGACGGCCACGTGTATTCTGAGGCCATTGAAGCTATTAGAGCTATTCCCGTCGAAGAACAAGACATCCGAACTCTTATCTCAAATGAGTCACTATCGAGGTTCAGGTTGTTAGCAGAAGGTCGTCGGGTAAGTCTTCCCGAAGCGTTACTGTACCCAGGCCGGTCTCCGGCAAAGGGAAAAAATTGGCTAAGTCGTCTGCGCGCCACACCCCTGAGGTACAAGAAGAGGGGGAAATCAAGGAGGGTGAAACACCCGAAGCACAAGGTGAGAATTTAGGTCCAGCCTAAGATCCTATGGTTGAAGTGCACGATATTGAAACGTCATCTTCTCCTTCACAGAGGAAAAAAGGATTGACGTACAAAATCCAAAAGGAGAGGGTTGGCGGGACTTTGAAGGTTACGCTTATCCCGACGGAGAAAGAGGCTTCTTCACAGCACGTAGAAAGTTCTTTAAAGGGCTTATCAAACCTCTCTATTCCGGATGATCTTCTCAATTATGACTTTGACGATCCGGAGGCATTCAAACTTCATTCACCCATCAGAGGCGACGCGGGCGCTCCGACCCAGAGTCAGGGAGAGAAAACTCCTATTAGCAAAGCGGCTGGCCCGTTGGAGGGAAACACTAGGACACACACGAACACTTGCACTCCAATTTTCGCTTAGATTTTTGTCATCACACTACTCTTTGCTAATTCGCTGTTATTTGAATTCTGTACAGGCGGTATGGGGCGTTCACCTGGATTCGATCGCCTTCATAGTTCGTCGGTTCTTCATCATTCCGGACGGGACTCGGGTTCTGGAAGGCGTCGAGATATGAATGGTGACGGCGATAAAGACTATCATTCCTGGGACTCGCCGTCTAGGAGGAAAACTTATTATCAGCCAAAATGCCACCAGGACACATCTTCCCACGCGGAGTAGAGTAGAGACAAGCGCGACCATAAGAGGTCGCAACCTGATGCTCCCTGGGACCAGCACTCTGATTTTTCTTCCACTCGTTAGTCATGAGATTCCCTACAGGAGGGGCGAACTTTCAAAGCCGTCTCCTCCCACTCCTGCAACGGACCCGTCAGCGCCGGAGAGGCTGGCCGAGCTTAAAGATAAATTCCCGAAGATCTGCTTCGATGGCCTGAAATTCCCCCCGGCTATTCATCCTATTCATGGACATGCTAAACAGAGCGCCCTTGCCTGTACGAATGACGTCTATGTTCAACATGACGCGTTTGTTCATCTAACCAAAAAACTTTCTGAAGTTTCCGTGGAGCGCCAACATGAAATCGACCGCCTGAAGCTTGAGGCTATCCACGACAAGGATATCATTAAATCTCAAGACGAAGAAATGGCCATTTATAAGTCTGAGCTTGAGGTCGCACGTCAGAGCGCCAAGGATACTGCTGAGGCCGTTACTCGTCTGGAATCAACTCATAAAAAAGAACTTGACGAGGCGGTTCAATGATGTGGTGCTTTGGCTTTAGAGAAAGACTCAGTTCAAAAGTAAAGGGACGCACTCAGCCTTCGAGTCAAAGAGCTTGAAGAGTAGCTCTACAGGGTAAGAGAAGAGAAAACGGCCGCTCAAGAGAAGTCACAATGGTGCTATGAAGAAATCGTTCCTACACGACTCTTGAAAGAAAACCATAAGGCCGATCTTTCTCGAGTTTAGGCGATAAAGAGTGAAGCCCGAGAAGAGGGTAAGAAGATAGCATCCGTAGGTATCGATTTGCGTCTCGAGGCGGCTAGAGAAGAGGGCAGGGAAGAGATCAAGAGCATGTTTGACCCGCTACTTGCTGAATTCAACGCCCGCGTTCTCATGCATCGAGACTTGACCTTTTGGGCAAGGGCTACCTTGAATCTTTAGCCAAGGCATGGGAGGCTCTGGTTGAAATCAGGAAGGCCGAGCATGGCACCGAAGAGATTGATGAGGAGGAGTTGATAAAAGAATACCTCAAGGGAAACATGCCTTCGGACTTGTCGACGGTCAAAGCTATCTATTGCAAAGGCTCTCCCCCATAGAAAGGGAAAGAAATTATTACCGGTCCATCCGGGGCTGTGCCTCCAGTTCATGTGCCTACCCAGACGGCCAGTCGGTTGATAATTGATCCTTTTGAACAGCACATTGGCTATGACCCGGAAGCTTTCGGCCTGGGCGTTCATGTTTTGTCTCCTATCCCGAAGGGTGAGACCTTCGTGATGGCTGGAAACCAGCCGGAATCTGGTAGGAAATTCTTTTGCTTTAACATCCCAAGTGTTTCTCTGAAAGCTGCCGCATTCTAATACTTGATTTTCATGATTTTGTGCAGGTTATTCCGATCCTGAACCCACTCCAAGGAGAGATGTCGCCAAGGAGGTGGGGAAGGAAATAAGTGAGGCCTCTCACGCAGGCGAGGCTCCCGGTCCTGATGCCTAGGTGATCGGAGCGCTTGATG
This sequence comes from Allium cepa, assembly GCA_030765085.1. NCBI lineage: Eukaryota > Viridiplantae > Streptophyta > Magnoliopsida > Asparagales > Amaryllidaceae > Allium > Allium cepa. The sequence continues at coordinate 565,861,797 of CM060938.1, forward strand.
AAGGCGAGTCTGATTCCTCCTCGGGGGTTACGAAGTGGAAATCACAGGTGCCTCTGAGCACACATCCGGGTTGAGCATGAAGGAGAGGCTTGAGAAGGAGAAGGAAGAGACGACCAAGATCAAGGTCGAGCCTCAAACTGTGGATCCAGACGATCCCTTGACCAAACCGTTGAAGATCATTCTCCCTGGCAGGTCTAAACCCGTGGATGTCCCTCACACTTCTCCGGCTGTCATTCCTCCATCAAAGAAGGGTACCAAGGGTAAACTCGGAGGAGAGGGGTCGTCTGAGAAAACAATGGAGGTGAAGAAAGTGAAGAAGCATAAGAAGTAATCATTACTCTCGTTCAACGAGGGTTAGTTTAGATTAGGCAAGTACTTTTGTTTTCTTAGTTTGTGTAAATAAACTAATAAACTTTTGATTCCGAGCTTCAAAGGAGTTGTAATGGAAACTTATCTTTGATGAATAATACTTAGTTTTCCTGCCTTTCCATGGCTCTTGTCGTTCAATTTTCTTTGCAATTGTGATTCAAATCCAGGCTGTTGTGGATATAATAGACCTCTTGGTTCATCTTCATATAGCTCGGAAATTCTTTGAGAACCATCTGTTTTTTCTTCCGCGCCCCCAAGCACTTAGAACATTTTCTAGTATGCACGCTGAAGGCTCGATGTCTTCAAGTCATTTATATCTAGTCCGTCTTCAGCGGTCCTGGTCATTTAAATCGTTTATACTTAAGTCCGCACTCCAGGGACTTGGAAATTTTAAGTCGTTCATACTCGAGTCCGCGCTCCGGGGATTTAGAGTAATCCAGTCCACACTCCGGGGACATGGAGATTTTAAATCGTTTATACTCGAGTCTGCGCTCTGGGGACTTAGAGTACTCCAGTACGCACTCCAGGGACTTAGAGATTTTAAGTCGTTTATACTCGAGTCCGCGCTCCGGGGACTTAGAGTACTCCAGTCTGCACTCCGGGGACTTAAAGATTTTAAATCGTTTATACTCGAGTCCGCGCTTCGGGGACTTAGAGTACTCCAGTCCGCACTCCCGAGACTTGGAGATTTTAAATCGTTTATACTCGAGTCCGCTCTCCGGGGACTTAGAGTACTCCAGTCCGCACTCTGGGGACTTGGAGATTTTAAATCGTTTATACTCGAGTCCGTGCTCCGGGGACTTAGAGTACTCCAGTCCGCACTCCGGGGACTTGGAGATTTTAAATCGTTTATACTCGAGTCCGCGCTCCGGGGACTTAGAGTACTCCAGTCCGCACTCTGGGGACTCGGAAATTTTAAATCGTTTATACTCGAGTCCGTGCTCCGGGGACTTAGAGTACTCCAGTCCACACTCCGGGGACTTGGAGATTTTAAATGTCCGTTCACGTTCGCATGTTAGCCGGAATAACATAATTTTATTTGCCCATCATAGGATCATCATTTGTAGAGACATTAGTAATTCTCGAAAAAGATGGCTTCAAGCCTTTATTAATGAAAGCAAGCTAAATTGTCTTACTACATGCCAAGAATTAGAAATAAAAGCATACTGGAAATGAGTGCAACTAATACATGAAAGAAATAGACTAAGTATAATAATGCCACAAGTGCTCGCTGTTCCATGCTCGGGGGAGTGTCGCACCATCGATGGTCGCTAGCTTGAAAGTTCCTTCTCCAAGCTTCCGTTAGATGACATATGGACCTTCCCATGTGGGATTCATTTGAGACGGGATTGGGAAAACTCATTTCAAAACGTGGTCTCCTGCACTAAAAGTTCTTGGTCGGACCTTCTCATTATAATATTTAGCGACTCTATGTCTGTATGCGGCCGCTCTCAAATTGGCTTCTTCGCGTTTTTCATCAATGAGGTCCACCGATTCCAATAAGAGATTCTGTTTCGACACGGGGTCGTAATAAGTTACCCGATGTGATGGGACCTCAAGTTCCACGGGTATGACAGCTTCCGTGCCATATGCCAATGCGAATGGAGTGTGGCCAGTTGCGGTTTTGTGGGTGGTCATGTAGGCCCAAAGTGCTGTTGGAAGTTCATCCACCCACCTACCTCTAGCCTTTTCCAGATGTTTTTTCAATGTGGACTTGATTATTTTGTTTACGACTTCTACCTGTCCATTCGCCTTTGGGTGAGCAACTGCTACAAACTTCTTCTCAATGCCATATTTCTGGCAAAATGCTTTGAACTCCTTACTCTCGAATTGAGTTCCATTGTCTGTGATGATGGTCCGTGGAAGGCCAAAACGGCATGTGATATTTCGTACGACGAAATTAATAACCTTCATGGCGGTTATCGTGGCCAGAGGCTCTGCTTCTGCCCATTTGGTAGAATAGTCGATTGCAACTATTGCATATTTCGCTCCACCTTTGGCTAAGGGTAAAGAGCCAACTAGGTCGATCCCCCACATCGCAAACGGCCAGGGACTAACCATTTGTGTGAGTTCTGTTGGCGGAGCTCTCGGGATTTTTGCATATATCTGGCATTTATCACATTTTCTCACATAGTCTGCAGCATCCCGATTGACAGTAAGCCAATAGTATCTGTAACGGAGGATTTTCTTTGCTAATGTTTGCCCCTCTATGTTGTCACCGCAATCTCCCTCATGGACTTCCTTTAATACTCGTTTTATCTCATCATGGGCCATGCACCGGAGTAAGGGGGTCGAGACATAACGTGAAGCCTTACGAAGGACTTGGCGTCTTTCGTTCCCCTTTTCAAGTAAATCCCCTTGTAGCAAGTACTGTCTAATCGGGGTCAACCATGATTCCTTCTCAGGTTCGGTTTCTAATACGAGATCTATCTCCATCGTCTCTATACTCGGAGCATGGAGGGTCTCAATAGGGAACAATCCCATTTGCTGTGCATCCCCAGTGCTCGCGAATTATGCCAACGAATCGGCTTCTCTATTTTGTTCGCGTGGGACATGCGAGATGTCGTAATATTCCAGATTCGCCAGCATCTCTTGAACATGAGCAAGATATGGAGCCAGTCTCTGTCCCTTCCCTTGATATTCTCCCCACACCTGATATACTACCAGTTGCGAGTCACAGAAGATTTCAACTGACTTCACTCCCAGTTCGTTAACAAGTCTCTGGCCAGCAACCAATGCTTCATACTCAGCAAACTTGTCGCTGCAAACTCAAGCTTCAAAGCGTAGCAAATTGATTGGTTTTCCGTAGTCACAAGAACTACGCCAGACCCCATGTGATGGTCGTTAGATGCACCATCGGTGTACATCTTCCATCGAACGAGGGGTACGACACTGTGACCCCTCAGTTCATTTGGCATAGTGAATTCAGCAATGATGTCAGCTAGTGCTTGTCCATGTATGGCCCTTCGCGGCAGATAGGTAATATCGAACTGACTTAACTCAATATTCCATTTTAGCATCCTTCCGGAAGTTTTCGGTCATTGGAAAACCTGCCGCAAGGGTTGGTCAGTGTAAACACCGATTGAGTGTGCCTGAAAGTAGGGGCGAAGCTTGCATGATGCAATCATCAAGCAATAGGCTAGCTTCTCAATCTTTGGATAATGTCTTTCCGCCCCTGTCAAGCGTTTACTGACATAGTAAACTGGCTTTTGAATCCGGTCTTCCTCGCGAACCAAAGCTGTAATGATAGCATGCTGGGATACCGCCAAGTATACATACAACATTTCGTGGTCTATTGGCTTTGACAGTACAAAGGGACTTTCTAAGTGCTTTACCAGAGCCCGAAATGCTTCCTCACAGTCAGATATCCATTCGAAGTTTCTCTTTCCTTTCTTTATAATGTCGAAGAAGGGAATACACTTGTCTGTAGCTCTGGATATGAATCGACTTAGCGCATCCACTTTTCCGTTCAGGCTTTGCACCTGCTTTATGGTTCTGGGTACTTGTATATCTAGCCTGGATCTTCTCTGGGTTAGCCTCGATTCCCCAAAAATTCACAATGAATCCCAGAAACTTTCCAGATGCTACACCGAATGAACACTTCAACGGATTGATCTTCATTCCATAATCCCTGAGTATGTCAAACATCTCCGCTAAGTCTCGGATGTGGTCGTTTGACTGCCGTGACTTCACGAGCATGTCATCTACATAAACTTCCATTGTTTTACCAATCTGATCTTTGAACATTCGATTCACCAGGCGTTGGTAAGTCGCTCCTACATTCTTCAATCCAAATGGCATTACTACATAGCAATACAATCCCATGTTCGTGACAAAACTGGTGTGTTCTTGGTCCGGGAGGTGCATTGGGATTTGATTATATCCATAGTATGCATCCATAAATGATAATAACTCATGTCCGGCAGTTGAGTTGACCAACTGGTCAATCCTAAGCAACGGGAAACTATCCTTAGGGCATACTTTGTTTATATCAGAATAATCAACACAGGTCCTCCATTTTCCATTTGCTTTCTTCACTAGCACCGGGTTAGATACCCATTCAGGGTCGAGGGCGTCACGGACGAACCCGTTGGCTTTGAGTTTGTCCACCTCCTCTTTGAGAGCCGCAGACCTCTCCGGGTCCATGCCTCTCCTTTTTTGTTTCACAGGAACATGTTTCGGGTCTATGTTCAACATATGACTCGCGATCGCAGGAGAAATCCCGTACTTATCAGAATGTGTCCAGGCGAAAACGTCAAGATTCGCTTGGAGGAAATCAGTAAGGTTCTCAGTAGTCAAAGGGTCGAGTTGCGACCCAATTTTAAGAACTCATGATGGGCCGCTCCGGCTAACTGGGATGTCAATTGTGAGTTTAGCCAGTGCTGCATTGGTTTCCCTGGGTTCCCCATCATCGTCTCTCGGATCTATGTCCCTATAGATCCGAGAATGTTGCCCGAGCCAGGGCTCGGGCACTGCTTGTCAATCATTAGCGTTTCGGATGCGGATGGAGCGGTCCGCAACCTTTCCTTTCTCTCTACGCTGAGCCTATCTCAGCTCAGCCACATAACAGGCACGTCCGTTCGCCTGATCGCCGTGCACCACTCCAACACCGTTGTCTGTGGGAAATTTTAATGTCAGACACCAAGGGACCAATGCTGCCCTAAATTCTGCCAAGGATGGCAGTCGTAGAAATACGTTATACGGAGAGTCAATGTCTAACACTATTAATGGTAGGATTCGCACCCTCCTACTCTCGCCCTGTCCCAGTTCAACTGGTAACTCCACATATCCCACCGCATCCGTTGTTGCACCGTTAAAGCCATGGGTTCTAGCATTGGATGGTTTCAAATCCGTAGCTTCCAGTTTCATTTGGTCATATGCCTTCTTGAAGATGATGTTAACGGAGCTTCCGCAATCAATTAAAATTCTCTTCACATACGCCGGCCCGATTATCGCAGATATGACCATCGGGTCGATGGTAGGGGCCTCTACCTTATCCATATCTCTGCTCTTGAATACGATATTGTCATTCATCGTGGCTGCGACTTTGTAGGAGTCCCATCCTCCACATTTGAACAACACTCGTACTCCGCATGTCTTATAGAGTTTGCATATCGCTCCATCTCCTGCCAATTCTTATCCGCAGGTTGAGGTCCTCCAGCAATCGTGTTAATAACCAATCTGTCCACAGTTCGAGTAGGTTGTTCTGGTTGGTGTAGGGCCGGCCCATGTCCAAGGTCCGATGTTTCTTGCCTCCCGTCCTATGGGTCTTTGACGAATTCCTGCAGCATTTTATGTCTAATCAGCTTTTCTATAGCATCATGGAGGTGTCTACACTCCTCTGTGTTGTGCCCATAAGACTCGTGAAAACGGCAATACTTCCCGGTCCGCTTCTGTTCCTCTGTCGATTCCTTTGGGCGTGGCTTTCTATATTGAAAAGTGTTGCAAGTTGATAAATAGATGTTCTCAAGAGATGCATTCAACGAGGTGTATTCATTGTAGGTTGGGATCCTTGATTTCCATTTCCCTGTTTCTTTTTTCTTTTCGGGATTCCCACCTCTGGATCCTTTAGACTGCCCAGGCTTGTTCTGGAAGTTAACTTGAGTTTTTCCAGAATTATCGCCGGTTTGCTTCACGACGATGTTGCTTTTCACAAACTCCTGAATGGGCCCTAGTGCCTTGTCTCGTCTTATCCACCGAGCTTCCTCCCTCCTTATGAACTGATGAGCTTTCGAATAAAAATGTTCCAGTGTGGCTGGGGGATTTCCCGCCAACCAATCTCCAAATTCAGAATCTAGATCCACACCATGCATCACTGCCATCAAAATCGCGTGGTCGTTAGGATTGCTCACCTTGGGGCAGCAACATGAAACCTTTGCAGGTATGCTTTTAATGACTCTCCCGGAGCTTGGATTATGTTTGATAAGGACATCACGTCCTTTGGGCGAGTGGTGTGTATCCTGAATTGTTCTATGAATTTCGTCGCTAATTCGTCAAAGGTGGATATAGATCGAGGTGGGAGTCGAGTTAACCACATGGTGGCAATTCCAGACAAAGTGATTGGGAAGCACCTACACTTGGTCGCGTCATTGGCTCTTGCAGAATCCATCATCCATCCATACCTCATCACATGTTGCCTGGGATCAGTCTTCCCCTCATAGGCTGGGATAGTCGGCATATTAAACTTCTTGGAGTACTCAGCCTGCAGGATACCATCCGTAAAGGGGGTATGGCTTCTGGTCACTTCCCAATTTTCATTGGTCAAGCCTTGGTTTTCTCTCATCAACTACCTGAGCATAGCTGTTAAGTCCGGAGTTTGTATGGAGGATGGAAGGTTGGGTTCCGTTCCACGAGACCGTGCGGGTTGATGTCCCGACTGATTTGGGTCTTGGAGATTCGGGTGTCCGATCTCTTCGTGGGCTTGATTCCCAATGCCCGCTTGTGCACCTTCATCCTTACGGCATCTATGCCTAGGAGGTTCGTCAGCTGAGGTTGAGCTATCAGATTCAGAATAACGGGCAGGGTTACCTCCAACATTATGGCGCTGTTGTTGAGCGAGCTGAGTCATGAGGTTAGTGTTGGCTTGAATCTGTTCAGCAAGCTGCCTTCTACTTTCCTTGAGTTCTCTTATCAAATCATTGAACTCCATTCGGGAAACAACTTCCGCTTGGATTCGAGTGGAGGGCCCTACACCTCAGGTTGTAAGCTGATTTCCACGTCCAACTTGTTGTACACTAGCAGTTTCATGGACATCTGCATTATGAGAGGCCGATCTGGTTTGTGGTCTCCCCATGGTAGAGTTGTTGGTTATAACTCTGAGTAGAATCAACAGATGCCTTGTCAATGATTTTGGATCTCCGTCGGGGGATTTATGCAATCCAGTAGCTACAAAGCAGATCCTAACAGCCCGAGAATTCAACTCTCAATGAAAGCACCGAAATGTTAGCACCAAAATTGGTCACTAACACCCTTAGAAAGATTGTGTAAAGAGATTAATGAAGAAAGTGAATTAAAAAAGAGAACAGAATGCAAATTTAAGTGCAGAAAGTAAGAACACCAAATTTATAGTGGTTCGGCGTAGTAGCCTATGTCCACTTTGAAGTTGTTCTTTATTTTTTTCATTGATACTTGATTACAGATACAATCCACTTCTAAGTACCTGAATACAGTTGAAAGATACAAAGAAATAAGCCTGGAATGAGTCTTGAAAATGGCAGAGTCTCCCCAGTGTTCTCTAAAAAATCTCTCTTTTTTCTGTGCCCATGCCCCTCTATTTATAGACGAAGGTTGGTCGGACTTCCCCGGTGGGCTAGGTAGCTGAATATCCTAGCCCAAATGGAGTGGTTTCTGTGCGCCGAACCAGAGAGGCCGAACGATCAAATGCCGAATGTCCCTATGCCGAACGTACCTCTCTTTGCCGAACTCTCCTTTGGCCGAACGAGATAAGGCCGAACACATTGAATGCCGCAGGGAGAACTTGTGCCGAACGATACTAGAAGTTGAATCACTGACTCAGCCGAATGATGGTTAGGCCGAACAAGGTGAGACTGGACACTCTGAATGCCGAACATCCATTTGAACCGAGTGACCATGAATGACGATCGGCAGGTGATCGCCTAACAAGATTTGTGCCGAAAGGAATGACATGTCGAACAAGGTGTGGACGCTGAATGGTATAGTATGCCGGATGTACTTGGTATGCCGAACGATGCCTTTTGACCGAACGATAGCTTGACCGAACAATGCCTTTGGCCGAACGATATCTTTGGCGGAGCGCTATCTAACGTCGAGCGCTCTTTAGATGCCGAGCGTCCCTTTGTGCCGATTGCTTCTTGGATGCCGGTCGTATGTGCTGCCGAACGAACCAGCTTAGCCGAACGATGGGGAGGCCGAATACTAGGTTGCCCGGTCAAATCTCCAGGAAACACCCATCGAAAACCGCATCTCCCTATCCCCTCAAACCTCGCCTCGAACCACGAAAACAAAAGGCAATGCCCAGCCTCAACCGTATAGTGGTCGGACCGCCTCCAAACACTACCGAGCTTCGCCTCCTTCTGCCTACAGTTGCTTCTCGACGAGGAGAACCCAAATACGACACCCATATCACCAATCAATGCTTCAAATGCAAAAAATGCCAACTTTAATATTAATTGTAGTGCAACTATCTTCTCAAGCTCATCAATCCATCGCCGCACCATAAAATTTATATATCAGATCGAAGTACTTGGCAAAGCAAGATTTTCAAAGCAAGTTTCAGGATTTTTCGTTTTGTATAGTTGAAGAAATTGATTTTTGAAATTGCCCTTTTTCTTTGCTTTTCACTATGCCTGGCTATTTATTTAACAGTGGAGAAGGAAGGAAAATTTTTGAAGAAGAAATAGGCAGATCACATCATAAGGTTGCTAATTGGATAGAGTAAACAGCTGAAATGAAAAGTTGACTTGACAATATATTAATTAATTTTTCAAAATGCTCAATTTACGTAGCTTAAAATCTCGAACACCCATCGAGGCATGCCACTAGGTGCTTGTAATGTTATACCCCTATTCCAAATGCAATGGAAAAGGTTTCGAGTCCTAATTCGATCGTATGGAGAATATAGATTTTTGAACCCAATTATTATATTAAATTTGCGATATTAATTTCAGTGCGTTTCTATTCCGTACGGCCAAACGATAATTCCAAACGCTATGAAATTCGAAATCCGATAATAATACATTATTATGGATCCAATGGAACTGGTTTCGTTGAAATCCGAGACTGTGTCCTGGAAGGCTATTTTCACTTGTTAATTTAAATGAGTTGTTTTTAAAATCGTGTAAACCACCTATAAATCCAATTTACTATTTTATTTATCTTTCTTCTTATTAATAGAAATTTAACAAACCTTTAAATTATTTTTACCTAGCTTAAAAGTCAAAATTCAATATTTTAACCAATTTTAAAGTACTAAATTCATATCTAATAAATCGTTATATTTGAAATAAAAGTTAAAAATTAATAATTAAATATTTAAAATCAATTAAATATTCCAATTTCAGATAACCAAAATTCCGGGTTGTTGCATCTGGAACACATAATCGTCCCTTCTTTCTCAACCATCCTCTTTGGTCAAGACTAAAATCCTTTAGGTCATCAATCTTTAATCCAACCTTAAGCTTTCTAATCCTCTCAACTAAAACTGGGTCTTCTCTCTGCTTAGAAGCTATCTTCTCAATCAGCACTAGTCGCACTTCTAAACAAGATAACATGATTGTACCCTGACTAGAACTAGCAGTAGATCTCAACTGCACCCCACAACTGGCTAAAGCTTCTTGATCCTTCCATTCTGCCAACATTGCTAACACCACATTCTGATGATTTCTACTGATAGCATATGCTACCTTATTTCCTTTTTCTGGAGTATACTCTATACCGAAATCATAAGCAACCAAAAATTCCAACCACCTCTATTGTCTCATATTCAATTCCTTTTGAGAGAATAGATAATTTAATGACTTGTGCTTGGTATACAACTCAAATCTCTCTCCCAAAAGATAATGCCCCCAAATCTTCAAGGCAAACATCATCGTAGCTAACTCTAAGTCGTGAGTATGATATTTTTCCTCGTGCGGTCTAAGCTGCCTAGATGCGTAAGCAATAACATTTCCCTTCTGCATTAATACTACTCCCAATCGAGTCCCACATGCATCATGTATACTACCAACCCTTAGTTACCATCCGTAACTACTAACAATGGCGCATTGGTTAACAAATGTTTTGACTAAGGAATGATTCCTCACATTTGTCGGACCAAACAAACTTCACTTCCTTCCTAGTCAACTTAGTAAAAGGTGTTGCTGTCCGCGAGAAATCCTTGATGAATCTCCGGTAATAGCCAACAAGTCGAAGAAAACTCCTTATCTCAGCTACCGTCTCTGGTCTCTTCCAATCATTGACTGACTCGATCTTTACTAGATCAACTGATAATCCTTCTTCTGAAACTACATGTCCAAGAAACTTAACTTCTCTCTTCCAGAAATGACACTTATAAAACTTCGCCTTCAACTGATTCTGCCTCAATGCCTCCAACACCAACCTAAGATGAATCACGTGTTCTCTTTCATCTTTAGAGTACACCAAAATATCATCTATGAACACCAATACAAACTTATCCATGTGCTCTATGAAAAACCGGTTCATCAAATCAATAAAGAAAGCAGGCGCATTTGTCAATCCGAATGGCATTACTAACCACTCACACGAACCATACCTAGTCCAAAATGTCGTCAAAGGAACGCTATCCTCCGCCTCTCTCAATTGATGGAACCCCGTTGCCAAGTCCAATTGGGAAAACACTCTAGCTCCACTCAACTGATCGAATAAGTCATCGATTCTTGACAAAGGGTACTTATTCTTGACCGTCCTCTCATTTAACTTACGATAGTCAATGCACATCCTTAACAACCCATATGGTTTCTTCACAAACGTCGCAATTGCTCCCCAAGGCGAACTTCTTAGTCTAATAAAATTCCTTTCCTCAAGATCCACTAACTGCACCTTCAATTCCTTCATCTTTGTTGGTGTCATTCTGCTAGGTGGTCTACTGACAGGTTCAACCCGGTATAAGGTCTATTCAAAACACAACAGCTCGTTTTGGGGGTAATCCAGTAACCGACTCAAAGACATTTGTAAACTCTCTAGCCACACGAACCTGACTAAACACTTCTCCAACTTCCATGGTACTCAACAAAGCATAAACAATTTTACTAGAATTTTCTACTAAGAAGATGATTTGGTTATGAATATTTAGGTGCCTCAATGATATTTTATGATCTTGGTAAAAATATCCTAGCCTCATATGTACCCAACCAATCCATACCTAAGATGATCCCTAAATCTACGAAATCAAAAACATACAAACTGCATGCAAACTTATGACCTAACAACTCAAGTTCTAACCAGTCACATCTCATCCCAAGAGTTGCATACCCTCTTATTAGATTCGCAACCATTAAGGAAGTAATAAGGTACATGGGTTCTATATATATCCTATCAACCAAATACTGAGATATAAATAAACAGGATGTATTGGTATCAAAAAGTACCCTAACAGGTATACTCCGAATCAAAAACATACCTTCCATCACAATTTTCCCTTTCTCTGCTACAGTGGGTTTTCCCTCTATCCGACCTGACTAGCTTTGGACACTGGTTCTTATAATGCCCAACTTGGTCACAGTTGAAGCATTTCACATTCTTCTTCTCAACAGGCTTCTTTCCTTTACCAGTTCTGCACTCGTGGGCTTAATAGCCCTTCTTGTCACACTTATAACACATTAAATCAGCCTTCGCCTTCTTATCGGCCTTCCTTTTCTAGGCTCCTTTGTTCTTAAAGAATTTCCTTTTTCTTCCTTGAAAACCCTGCGACTCAACTGGCTTCTCCCTGGCTGAAACAGCAAGCATCTCCTCATGGTGAACGACCATCTCCACCATCACATGATAAGGCTCTCTAATATGGGTCATAGCCATTCTGCCTAGCTCTGGCCTCAAACCTCTAATGAATCTCTCATGCCTCCTGACATCTGTGTCGATCAAAGCATAACTATACCGAGATAGCTCATCAAACTTAGCAGCTTACTCGATCACATACATCTATCCTTGGACCAGATCTATAAACTTCCTCATTATTGTCGACTTGGCAACCTCGGACAAGAACCTCTGCTCAAACCTTCTCCTAAAGTCAGCCTAAGTCAACTCTTCCTTCGGCACTCTAACCGTCACACTATTCCACCAACGAAGCGCTAACCCTTGCATCTTTCTAGAGGCTAACCTTCTCTTCTCTCCATCATTCAAGCCTAAGTCTGCAAAGATCCTTTCATAGTTCAACAGCCAATTCTCTACTTCAACAGCATCTTTCGTTCCACCAAACGGCTTTCCTCTTAGACTGATATAGTCTCTACTAACCTTAGCATAGTTATATCCAAACGGAACTACAGGATTAGCTCCACCAATATTCCCAGCAGCTCTCGCTTGCAAATGATTAGCCAACAACTGACACACCATCCCCGCATCTACTGGCGAATTTTCAGCAACTGCATTGGCCTCAGCATTTTGGTTAGCGTTAGCATGTCGACCTTGGTTTCTTTGAGTATTTGGTCAAGCATTTCCATTGGTTGTGGTGCTTCCTCCATCCAGATTTCTTCTTTTTTTCTTGCTTCCATATACTCTTTCTCGTATATCTGCAAACGAGCCTTAGTAAGATACAGAAGAAGGGTCTAAGAGAGGGGAATACATGCTTAGATATATACCTATATATCAAATACAAGTACGTTACTATAGTATTAACCCAAATCTCGATCTTATTTTTAAATTCATCGGATTATGTTTGAAAAAGCTTTTAGGTTTAACTTTTCTTCTAAAGTTTCATAAACCTATGCTCTAATACCAACTTGTAACATCCCCCCTACTTGGAGGCCTAAAACTAACGATTACGAATGTTGTAGTCATCCATAGTTATTAATCTTTGATGACCAAATATGGCGGTGCTAGATACATTAATACACAGATCATAGAAATATGAAAAAAATTAACAATTCAGAAACATTTCTTGTTCGTGACATAATTCCCGAATTATGTTAACCACGTTCTGCAAAATATAATTATTACAAATACACCAAGAGTGACATATGAAGATGCCCCCTTGGTTGATCAGAGAATATAGTAAGGCTAATAAATCTGCCTTTACGAACAAAACACACAGCGGAAAGAAAATTCTAAATAACTATCTAGCTCCTGCATGCCTTTGGAAGCTTTATTCATCAGAGAAGAAAACCCGAGAACCTTAAATCTCAAACTACTCAAAATCAATTCAGTATTCGAGAGTTTATGGGGAAAACAAAAACATCGAGTCAGACATAAAGCGTGGTATGAACAATAATCTGACATCCTAATCCTTTTAGATATCTAATGAGACCACGTTGCTTAGCGGAATGTATTTTCCCCTCACTAGTATCCTAAAACCTTTATAAAACCAAATTCTGTGCTCCTTCATCCACAATGGTTAAAACATACATTTCAAAACGTTATGATGATATGCATACTTGAAAAAAAAATAAGATTTTCCCATTCCCAGTTTAATCCAACACCCTGTCATTATCATAGTTTCTAGGGCCACTAATAACCTTTTTAGTTTTCATTGGTTTACTAATAACCTTGTTATAACTAATAGACACCCTATCATATTCATAGTTTTCATGGGATCACTAAGAACCTATAGGCTCCTGCCAGTTAACTTAATTAATTCATGGGTCCTATTGAACCTATTAGTCATTCCAATAACTACTCACCTTATCCTAGTTTTCATGGGTTGACTAGGAACCTATGGACTTATCCAGTGACTCACTGCACATCCTTGTTTTCATGGGTTAACTAGGAACCTACTGATACTTCCATTAGCCACTTACTTATCCTAGTTTTCATGGGTTTACTTTGAACCTATTGACTGATGTCAATTATGAATACGGGTATAGTTTTCACGGGTTCACTACAAACCAATTGGCCCCTGCCAACTATGCTTAAGCATAGTTTTCATGGGATAACTATGAACCTTTTGGTATGCACCAATAACTACATTATCATAGTTTTCATGGGTTTACTATGAATCTTTTGGTTTACCTCCAAAAAATACAAAGTTTAGGCATCCTGTATTTTTTGTCACCCTGACTCCATGGATACAATTGTACTCATTCAAGAGTTTAAGTAATTTAAATTCACTATTAGAGTTAACCTACTGGTTCTTCTACCCTTTTTTCCCCAAATATAATTATGGGTTATCATGTGAATATACTCATATTTGAAGAAGTAAAACATTAATTAACAATACCACTCTTGTGGGTTTAAGGTCCTTGACATACATGTCATAAAACATTGTTAATGCCTTTAACTTATATTTTTATCAAGGCACTACTTCTTCAAAATTACATACTTAAAAACCCTTATAAAACTCCTTTATATAAGCCATGGGTTTTCCTTTAAAAATTAGAGTATGAATTTTCAAATCTTTTAAAACCAAACCTTTCAAAACCATTGAAACCATTCAGCAATTCAAACCTTTCGAAAGCATTCAACTCTTAAAATATAAACTTTTTGAAGACTTACTGGGTTCAAGTTAAAATATGCGGAAGGTCTTCCTTTAAGACCTTTCGACTACAATGGAAGAAACATTTCGACCTTGTCGGAAGGTTTGCTATGAAAGCTTTAAAACATTTCATTTAAAACAATAAACCTATGCCATTTTAAAGCAACTCCTTCGAAAGCTTGGCCTACATTTCAATTACAAAACAATGGAAAATCATATAAATCAAAGGCTTTGATACATTTTGAAAGCAATGGAAGAAGCGGCTGGTTTTTATAACAAGTAAACTTTCAATCTTTGTCGAAAGCAACGACTTCGAAAGATTGGAAAAGTGGCTATTACCTTTCGACTGTGTCAAAAGGTTCAAAACAAAACAATGATAAGTGGCAATAACTTTTCGATTATGTCGAAAGGTTCCAAATCAAATAGTGGTAAAGCAGCAGTAACCTTTCGACTTTGTCGAAAGGTGTAAAACCATTCTTTTTAAACATTTGACTTGGTTGAAAGTGACGAAGTCGGAAGCTCTAATTCGAAAACAAAGCAGGTGAGAGCTTTTAGTTTATAAAACAAACATACCCTAACCTCTTTGTCCATCAACCTTTTAACTAAGAACCATTCGACTCTATCCAACTCATTACGTACCAAGATACTTGATATCATATGCATTGGTTTGACCTTGTCAAAAGCTATAACCTTTCGACTTAGTCGGAAGGTCTGGGTCGGAAGGTTTTCAACCGTTAAAGGGTGAAACATGTTAAAAGTATGATTTCTTTGTTTTTTTTACTTAAAAGAATAACTTTTCAACTAACCTGCTTTTGTTTGTCAAATTCTTGTTTGTTAATAAAAATTTTAGAAAAATGCTGCCACAAATTTCAAAATTAAATAACAATTTTATTTATAAAATGCCCATTCTCTTTAATTAAATACATGATACATTTAAGTCTCGTACCTTAAATAATTTTATATATTCATTAAAACACTTATAAAAAATCTAGAAAAATCCTAGAAAATCTATTTTTTTATGTTTTCCAACATATAAAAATTTCAAACCCAAATAATCTTTATTTTAGCTGTAATTAATTTATAACCTAATAAATCATTTTCTTCACTAGAAAATTTATATAAAATCCATATAAACTCAAAAAATTATGAAAATTGAAATCTATCTCTAAATCATGTTTTCTATAACATAAACGTTTCCCATGGCATTTAAAAAATACTTTCATCTCAGTTTACCCTAAAACCGTGTATATCTACTTTTTAAACGACCTTATTCAATACGTATATAAATCAAAATCAAGCATATCATCATTCAATATATCATAAAATAGATTTGTCCTAAAATCCGAACCACACGAGGTTAAAATCAAAGTAGAGATGTAGAAATTATTATTCACCTTAGTTAATGAAATTGAAGTATGATTGAGATTGATTCCTTCTAACTTGAATCCTAGCTTTTTGTTGATTTTCTCTTCTCCTCTTTCTAATGGCCGGGCTTGCTTTCTTCTTATGTTTAAAATTTTGTTTGAGATAAAATGAATGCGTATGACTAAGGGGATAGTATAAGGTGGGAAATATGGGCAGCTAATTATCCTTGTGTTTAATATCCTAACCATTTATACAAGTTCATTTGATTTAATTAAGCACGGCCACCTAATTTATTAATCAATCTCAATCTCCTTATCTACAATACTCTATTTAATTTATTCTAATTAAAATTCTTGAATAATGTCACTAAAATTAGGGGTGTTAAAGGAAGATCTATGCACATCATATAGATTAATGAATAGTTTTGAGTATTTCTAGGAGTAGGGCTGTGGTATAATTTCAGGGACGAAATTCTTTTAAGAAGAAAGAATGTAACGACCCACAAATTTATCACTTGGATAAATTAGATTTATTTTTAAAATATTTAGATATGGGTTTAAATGTAAGAAATAATAATGTGTTAAGTGGAAAATAATAATAATTATTTTGTTTGGGAAAAAATTTTGTAAACAAATTACCTAGGTAAAATATTAAAAATTTGTAAATATCGTCCTAGGTAAAATATCGATAAAACAAACGGAAATCATTTTATCGATAAAACTGCTTTTAAACAATAAGGATCGTGCATGGATCTAGATTCATATACTAATATATGTATTCAAATAAGAATATGAAATAAAATAATTTATTTTATTTTTGGAAAATAAAATATATTTATGACATCGACGGTTGATATCATTTGTTTTATATATTTCTTCGAAAATTCAAGTTAAGTTTAAATATTAAATAAATAGGTTTTTATTTACAAATAAAACTATTATAATTATTTAATAATGATGGCAAAATCTCACCAAAATAAATAGTTCATAGAAAAATAGAAAATGTGACCGTAGAACGTTTTCTGAAATTTCGACTTTTCGACCTTGGAAAGTTATTTGCCTTTATGCACTATACACACACATATATTATAAACCATATAAAAATACACTAAAAATATAATATCTTATGTTAATTATGTTTAGCAAGTAATGTGATAAGACATGGTTTTAAAATAATAACTTATATATACTAAGTACATATCATTATCTCTTGTCATTTCTTTAACTACCATCATCATTATCCATCATGCCCTAGAGGATGTGATTATAGAGGGGGACATGACATATGAAAGGGAGGAAGGTGATGACATGACTTATCAAAATAATGACATGTTAGGATATTTTAAACTAGGGATAAATGGTAAATTTCTCCACTGTCTTTCATCTATAAATACACACTCATACACACACATTTTTATTCACATTCTCTCCTTCATTTTTCTAAAATTTTCTCTCTAAAATTTCATGGCTTATTTGTTAGTTTTAAGTTTTTTAAAACTCAAAAGATTTAAATTATTTTAAAGATGCAATCTTGTTTTAAAACTCTTTATTCTCCATTTCTCCTCCAATTTATTCGACCATAAATTCCTCTATTTTACACCAAATCAAGATTTTCTTTTTCTCAAATCGTATAAATTTCAGCAGCTACAACATTTTTTACCATGTTTTCTAATTTTAAACTTAGGTTTGTCAAAATCTCATTTCTTTTTAGTATAATTTTAAATTCAAAAATTCATGTTTGAAAATAGCTCTCCTTCTTTTGACCATATCTACCTCACATGAAATCTAATTTGAGTTATTCTTTTTTTTGAATTGTAGAGAAAATAATTTTTAAGACTTTTCTTTTGATCATGTTTCCAAAATTCAAGAGTAATATGTTCAAAAATCAAGTGGAAGATGACATATTTTTGGGGTGATTTTTGGTGCATCTAAGGCATTTCAGGTTTCAAAGATTTCGGTAAGTAAAACTACTTCTTTTGGAAAAAAAATTTGACTTTATTAAGATTTGTTATCATGGTGATAATATAATGAGAAAAATGAATGGTTATTATGTTAGTCGATGGTTATTTGATGGGTGTTATGCTTGGATTGAATTTAAGATTTGAATTTGATATTGTCTGAGTTAGTAAGCATATAACCTTATGTTTATATGCATGTTTCATTGTGATGTTAAGTGTGTGGTACTACAGATGTATGGTTGTGATTTAAGAATTAAGTATGTTGTTTTGAAACAAAGTTAACTTTGTGCGTTGCGACGGATGTAAGATCCGATTTGAAATTATAACTATGATTTATAGTTTCATAGTTAGGAAAAGGTTTTAAGTTTCATCTTGGTTTAAGGTTTCAAAAAATTTCTGAATATTATTTCAAAAAATTTAGGAGCAAGAAATTAAGTGAAGTATTTCACTTAAAATAAGATAGAGCGAATTGCGCTCATAGCAATAGTCGCTATGGATACAGTTCGATAAAAATTCATGATTTCCATCTTTAAGTGATTCATTTTGGAATTGTTTTGCAAAAGTTTACCAAATTTAATTAGTAACATAAAAAGAGATTAAGTTTAGACTATTTAATAATTTATTTATTTAATAAAATAATTAAAGTAATTAGCAGTCAATTGGCAATTAAGTGATTATGGTTAAGTAACACTTAAGGAAGGTTAATGATTAATTAGTGTTTAATAAAGTTCTAACTAGTGATTAATGAAGATAAGAAGTAATTAAATGTTTAATTATTATTTAATTAAGTTAATTAGTTGATTAATTATTATTTAATTAAGTGATTATTTAATTAATTATTAATTAGTTAGGGTTAACTAATAATGAATTGTTTAAACCTTAACTAAGATACATTCGGAAGTTAATTAGAACTTGACAAAGTTCATTAGGTTAATTAAAGTTGATTATGATTTAATCTTGATTTAATTAAGATATAATTAGGGTTAATCCGACTAAATATACTTTAATCTTTTCGAAGGTTGTTTTAAACCTAATCGATTATATTCAAAATCAATTTTCCTCTTGAGATTAATTGATTTTAAATCAAAGGATCTCTCGTCTAGACCATTAAGTAGCCAAATGAATTAAAGTAGTGATTATAAAACATTGACATGTTTTATAGGAAGTAAATGACTTGTGTTTAGCACAAATGTTGAATATCGGTAACTTGATAACTCAAGGAAGTTAATTTCAATAAGCGGGTCATGGTAACTTAAGCGTATAGAATATACTTCTATATGTACATTTTTCACCGATAATGGATGTATCTATATTTGTAACTTGGACAGCTACCAATGATTGATTGTATGTTATGCATAAATACCTTACATATTTGATATTAGGCAATACCCATGATATAACTTGGATAAGTAAACCCAAATTTAATGATCTATTGTAGTCATTAAGCCTCCGTTTGGTTTTGGAAAGTTAATATTTTTTTTAAATGGCCTTCAAGGTTATTCTATTTTGAACAAGATATTTGAAGAATGATTTGACAATTGTCTTGAATATTATATAAAGAAGTTTATGAATAATTTTAGGGTATTCATAAAAGGAGTTTTAGAAATGGTTTTGAATGTTTATAAAAAGATTTTATAAATGGGTTTGGATGTCTATAAAGGGAAGTTTTATACAAGGTTTGAAAGTTTATAAAGAAGTTTATACAACCCGGTTTGAATATTTATAAAGAGTCTCATAAATGAGTATGGAGGTTGATGAATGTTTTATAAACAGATTTGGTTAAAGCAAAAAGGATTTCATGGGTAAGAGAAATTTATAAAAGGATTTATTGAAGATAATTAAATAGGAATTCGAGGTTTAGGGTTTCTTAAGCTTGACCTTTTAAAATATGGTGGTATGGAACATCTGTTCCCCACTTAACACCGAAGGAGTAGTGCTTAGAGTTATCCTTTTTGCCAATTTAAATAATGTAGAGAGTAGTGCTTAGAGTTATCCTTTTCTCCAATTAAATAATGTAGTTAAATCCGTTTAAGAGATTTGGAAATGGGAAATCTTATAAATGTTTTGTGAATATACTTATGCAAAAGAGATAAGTATATGAATGTTGATAAATGTTTGGGAAAAGAGATTTATGAATGAAAATGGTTTTGAGGCTTAGTGATTGCAATGGGCAATTAAGTATCTAGATTTTGTTATTGTTATTTAATAGTTAAATAACCGACTGTCAAATTTGGCCTAATTTGACTTAGGAAGTACGAATGTAAAATTCGAGTTTCCATTAAGGACTCGAATACTTACTTCCAAAAAAACTGAGAATGAGTCAATTGGAAATTATCTATAACGATTCGCAAATTTATCACTTTGATAAATTTTATTTATTTCAAAATTTATTCAAATAAACGGTTGATAATACAAATAATATTGTTTTGAGTGATAATAAATAATAGTTTTCTTATTTTTAATAAATATTTATAAAAATATTTTCCTCTAAATGTAAATTGATAAGATTGCCGAAAACCGTTTTATCAATAACCAACTCTATGATCGTAAAACATTGCGCGAGGAGCTGAATACATACACTTACTTTTATAATTAAACAAGAATATAAAATAAAATCAATTGATTTGTGTTAACGGTAAAAGTGGCTTTAACGCTAACACCCGGTGTATGCCTTGATGAAGTGAAAGCACCACCCGTTTGCACGGGAATTAAAGTAAACCAAAAATAGTAGAAAAGTAAAAGAGACAGCGATTTTTATAGTGGTTCGGCTTCTAGTAAGCCTACATCCACTTTACATTTTCCATTATCTTTTTCGTACATACTTTCACAAGATTACAACACTTTTTACAACACAATCTTTCGATTGCAACACCTTTACAACACGATTTCTTGATTACAACACAATCGAAGAAAGAAGTTAGAACTTTGACGATGAATTGCTCTTCGAATCTCTCTTGAATGAAATAGATCTCTTGATGAAGAATCTTTAATGGTTGAAGTGTTGGAAGAGTGGTGAAAACTTCAAAATATCGGCCTCTTGAAATCCGGAAAATTCCTCTTTCTAAGTGGAGTAGATGGAGTATTTATAGGTGCAATCGGAGTTTGGTCGGCAGGGACGACTTAAGGAGTTAGGTCGGCAGGGACGACTTAAGGAGTTAGGTCGGCAGGGACGACTTAAGGAGTTAGGTCGACAGGGACGACTTAGGGAGTTAGGTCGTGTGGACGACCTAAGATAAGTCGTAGGTTGTGCCACATAGTTAAGTCGTTAGGTCGTGGACTCCTTTAAGTCGTGGACTCTGTTAGGTCGGACCATCAGGTGAGTTGCTAACTCGTTTAGCATTAGGTCGTTTAGCCGCTTCTCCTGTTAGCTCGTTAACTCGGTTGAGCCGCTTTATGCCTTAAGTCGCTAATAGGTTAACCCGTTAAGTCGTTGACCTTTGGTCCAGCTTAGGTCGCTCCAGTGTTAAGCCGCTAGGTCGCTTAACTTGGTCACGTCTTAGGTCGCAAGGTCTTCTTAGGTCGTATACCATTTTGGACGGGGAGCTGCCCCGCACCCCGCCGGGGGCGCTGCCCCCTGGACCCCTGCGACCTGACCGGTCAGGTCGAACACCGTAGCGGTGGCGTTGCCCCCGCACCCCCACCTTGGGGGTTTGGCACCCCCCTCGGACCCCCCTCCGTAGGGGATCTTAGATGAAAAATCATTCAACAGAACTTGCTTTGTTGAGATGTTGAGTACACCAAACTTTGAGATGAGCTATCTTGCTTTTCTCGGTCGATCTTTTGATATCACGGCCTTGCTGAAAAAGGCGGGATAACAATTTGTTTTTGAAAATAAAATGTGTTTTTGACATTGTTAGTAATGCCCTTAAATATGATAATTGATTTATTTAAATTAAATTGAGATTTAATAGTTTAATAAATAATTTAATTATTTGAATAATTATTTTAAATGATGATAATTCATTTTTTAATAGTTATAAAGTGATAATAAATCATTTATAATAGTTTTATAATGATATATATTTGATTTGAAAATATAAGGATAAATCGATATCACTTTATCGGAATAATTGCAATTTTTGTAAATAATTGTTAATATTAGTTTATATTGTTTTATAATTCAAATATGAACATTTTAATTCATTTAATATGGTAAGAAAATATTTTTCAATTTTTTTACAAATATATGTACGTTAAAGTATAAGTGAAAATGTGACAGAGAATCGATTCTCCGATTGGCGACCGTTTATCAAATGAAAGTTGATCGGAACCAATGCAACTTTGTTCATATGTCATGTACACATATGTAACATACAAATGCATCCACTAAAATCCACATGAACACATATATATACTTATACACTTAAAAATTGATACACAATACAAAATCAAAGATATTTTAAGTAAGCTTCCTCCTTAAGCTTATATAAGTCAACTTATGCATACATGAAGTGGATGGAAGTGACGGACATATATGGGGCCTTTTATCGTGCATTATCGGAGGGGCGGTGTGTTGGAGAAGCTTTGAAATGGTGATTAAAAAGGTGATGTGTGGCTGCCTTTCTTTATACCCTTCTTTTCCCTATAAATACAACCCCTCTTTCTCACAAATTCCTAACACCATTTCATTTCTTCTTCCTCTTATTTTCAAGCTTTCTATGAGATCTCTAATAGCTTCTTATTCAAAAAAATAAAAATAAATAAAATCTAGAAAAAATACCACAAATAAAAGAAGAAAAAGATATAAACTAGTTGATAATATCAGTCCACTTTAAAACTGGTCCGAAACTCCTCCATTTCTCTTCCAAAATCAACGATCACTGCCCCCACACCACCTTGACGATGAGCACCATCTCCATCAAGGCTATGCAAGCTCCTCCTTAGGTCGTAGGCTTGGTTCTTTTTTCTTTGGTTCGATCGTCGTGGAGCTATATCCGATTTAAAGTTATATCGTTCGAATCTAAGGTGAGAACTCCAAAAACTATTATACTATATGTTGAATGATGATATGATGTGTTTGCAATGGATGTTTAATATGCTTTGGTCATTAAGTTTGGTTGTTTTCATATGAATGTTGAATATATACGCAAGTTAGGAAATACACGTCGATAAACACAAAGAAAATCACTTTCCTTGAATTGATGAAATGGTGTATGTGGAATTTTTAAACCTCTTGAAAATGGTTTAAAATGTATTTGAAATGTTTTATATACATTTAAAAGTGGTTTGGTAAATTTTGAAAAGAAATGGAAAATTTAGTTAAAAATAAGCGCGTCGCGTAAGGCAGCTCGCGATTTCACGCTATAAAGGTCAAACAAGTGTAAAAGTTGGAACATAGCTCAGAATTATACGAAATAACAATTTTACGAACTATTATATCCATTATTTTTCAATGAAGAAGGAAAATCGAGATTTTGATAAGTAGATTTTAAATTATGAATAAAACAAGTTTTGGATATAATTATATTATAACCAAATGAAAGACTTATGTCCAGATCCTGTAGATAATAATTATGTATATACAATACACAACTTACTTTAATACAACAAGTCTAGTATCATTTTATACAAAATATATAATAACATATAACTATACAATAAAGAATAGGCTGCTAAGATATATACAGTTCATGTAAACACACTTTAAAATCAATAATATAAATATATAACGTATACTTTACAAAATTCGTGGTCATAGGTAAGGTATATATGATATACAAAATATATTGTAACCTTTAACAAAATATACTATAACCTGTTTTCACTTACAACTTATAGATGAACAGCATATGCAAAACAACCTTTTAACTTTATAACTTGAATAAAAATAACTTATAGATATATAAATAAACTTAACTATATGCTATATAGAAACTGCCTACCCAGTGAACCGTAACAAAAGGACGAAGGCACCTCGTGAGGAGGAGAGGCTCGGTTGGATGGGAGGTTTCCAGAGCTATGGCGTGCGGAGGGAGAAAGGCGAGGTGGAGAGGGCTAGAAGCGGCTGCTATGATGTGGAGGAGGAAAGTTGGGTTATTTGAGTTCGGATCGGCGAGGCTTAGTGGGTTGTTGTGCCGACGTGGGAAGCGAAGGAAGCAGGGACGTGGGGAAAAGAATCGCGTGCATGGTGGAGGAGGATGGTGATGCGATGGTTCTCAGCGATGATAGGGAAAGCTTCGGTCTGGCATGGGTGCGTTCGAGGATGAGCACGAGATTGGGTTGCCAGGGAAAGAGCAAGAGGATACACATGGCCTTGAAGAAATGGCTTCAGTAAAATGAATAGAAGAAGAGCTATATAAGAAAATAACGCATATGAACAAATATTTATTGAACGATATAATAACCGAAAAATAAAGATCAAATCAAGGGGATAACCAACGGTCAAATATTAAATTTGGGAATATTAAAAGCAGTGCCCATTTATTTTTCAACCGTTGGACAAGCGAATGGACACGGGACACAAACGTCGAATCTGGTTCGCCGGAGCTTATAATAAATTAAGTATAACAACACAGCGGAAGAAAACGAATAACTTTTATTGATATACAACATTTTACACAACACATTGATACAAATGAATATCAATATCTATCAGAGATATAAGACAACAGCGGAATAATATCACCAATATGATTTTCCGAAGGATAGAAAGAAAGATAGAATCCAAAACTGTATTCCAATCCAATGCTCCAAAGGTCTCCAATACAATAAGGTCGAACCACCATCAATTTGACTTAAGCAAAGTCAAACATAATGCTGAAGAGAAACAAATGCTAACGCCAAATCCAAACGACTTCAAAGACCAAAGACTTCGAAGATTGCCAAAGCTACACCTATTATTTGATTATCTGAAATTCTGACTCCAGAGGCGTACCCATGTGGCACAGGAAGTTCCTTAGCCTGACCATTGTTGGAAATCCAAAGAAATAATACGAACCCTATACGGTTTTAGTTGTATAACCTACCATGAAATGTGGTGGTAACCTGCTATTGAACATGGTAGCTATAGTAGGCATAGTACGAAATGTCTATGCTGGCTAAGATTAATATTATACTTTTGATTATAAGTGTTATAGCTAACTCCTACAAAATGACATATTTCTTTGATAATTTTGTTTTCGATGATTTTTTTTGCGAATCCAACCATACGGGTACGATTAAAACACTACGAAGCATCAGTGATTTAAATTTGGTCACGTTTGAAGGTCGCTCGGCCTTCGAACGAAGGTTTTTTGTTTGATAGTCTACGAACGACCATAAATTTGAAATTCAAGATAGACGCCTCAGATTCGTGTATTTTTAAACCATATTCTGAAAACATGTCCGAAATACCTTAGATCGACATAGGATCCAAAGAATTTATTTTTACGCCGCATATTTTATTTTATATAATTTTATTATACCAAATACATTTAAAAATTCATAATTGATTATCCAATGGTTTAAAAAAATTATTTTAATTCTTTAAAATGTTACATACAACCACCTTTATCGAGTTTTTATAACGGATCGACTAAAAGTAGCATCGAATTGTCGTGCGAGTTAGATTTTCAACAACGAAAATTTTCGAATTATACAAACATATATCATCGAAAATACCAATTTAACCTATCAGGACCAGTCATAATTGGGTCAATAATAATAATAATAATAATAAATGTCAATTTTTTTTGTTATAGTAGTGTTTTTATTTTTATAAACAAAATAGGTGTAAAAAAAGAACTTAAAAAAAATATACGGGCCGACCCTAGCCGTCACTAAACGTGTCGATTCTAGCCGACGCTAGCTGACGCCATATCGAGTATACGGGGTTCAGCCGACAGCTTCTTCCTCACTTTCTTTGCTTACAAAAAAACAATTTTTTTCTTTCCCATCACCGATTCCAACGCTCTCCAGCCGTCACCCTCCGTAGTCGTCGCCGTAGAAGCCTAGAACATGCCGAAACTTGCCGAAACTCGCCGGAATCTCCTTTTCTTCTTGAATTTGGTGATTTTCTAAACCCTATTTTCGAATTAAATTGTTTAATTAGGTTTGAATGTACATTATCGTGATGATAATTGGATGTAGGTATTGCTAATTTAGTGTATTAGGTTATTTTTAGTATGAAATCATTGAATTTGAAAGTGTGAATTGGAAATAATTAGGTGTAGGTATTTAGAATTTGAAAGTGTGAAAGTGTGAATTTGAATTTTATTCCCAATCGATCCCTTATATTTAATTTATATTTGGATTGAGTGAGGACGACATGGTCATTGAGTATTGTTTGACTGGCATATGCGCCTTGTATTTGGATTGAGTGAGGACGACTTGGTCGTGAATGTTGTTTGACTAGACCGTGCGCCATGTGTTTGGGTATTTATTGCTTTATATGCATTAAACATCTTAATATAAATGATTTAAAGGAAATGATTTATAAATAAACTTCTTACTTATTTTAGTCTATCTCTAATTTATATAAATAATTTAAACGAAAATAAGACAACAACAAAGTCTTTAGTCCCAAAGGCTTTGGTAGATTAGAAAATACGATACTAATCACATAAAACTTCAGATGCAACTATATGCGTATAGAAATAGAAAAGAAATGCTGTCGAAATTTTTAATATATATGTTTTTAAATTAGAAAAAATGTTCAACTATCTTCTCGGCCGTACCTGGATGTATGAAAGTTGAACAGGAACGAAAGGTTCAATGAAAAAACATTTTAAGGATGGTGTACATGAATTTGTTAAATTCGCTAAAGCTAATAATAAAGAAAGCGGCACACAAATTCGTTGTCTGTGCCGTAAATGTCCACATTTGCATTATCAGGAACCAGATTTAGTTCTTGTACATTTGTGTAAATCCGATTTAATGCCAAACTATTATTTTTGGGATCATTATAGAGAAAAAATTGGCGCATCTAATTCTATAGTGCTCGAGGCTGAGATGAATAACAATAATGTTACGACGAATCCAATAGTAGATATGGTGGAAGATGCAGCACGGTCAATGTTCCCTACTGTTCAAGTTAATGATGTAAATGTCGGAGAAGAACCGATCGAGGGGGCAAAAAGAATTTATCATTTACTAGATTCTGCGAAAAAACCATTGTGGTAAGGTTGTAGTAGCGGAATGGAACTGTCAGTTACTGTAGAATACATTACTATGAAATTAAAATTTAATTTTACAGAAGCCGGATTTACAATAGTTGTACAAGCTGCAAAACGACATATGCCACCCAATAATCTGATGTGCGATAGTCATTATAAAGTGAAAAAACTAATGTCTGCTTTTGATTTGCCCTACCAGAAGATAGATACATGTATAAAAGGTTGTATGTTATATTGGAAAGATAACATTAATCTTAAGAAATACAGAATATGTAATGAGGAAAGATACAAACCAAGAAAAAAAAGAAAAGGAAGTTTCATACAAGAGAATAAATTATTTACCCATCACTCGCAGACTTCAAAAGTTATATGCGTTGTCTGCGACAACATCACATATGAGATGGCATGGTGTGAAAACGCAGGAAGAGGGGATTTTGATACATCCATCGGACGGAGAAGCATGGAAACATTTCGATAACACTATCATGCGTTTTCCGTAGAGAGTCATAATGTGAGACTTGGTTTATGTACAGATGGACTTTCACCATTCTCTCAATTTGGTAGTAAATCTTCGTCTTGGCCTATTATCGTTACACCTTATAATTTACCTCCGTGGATGTGTATGAAAACTTCATATATGTTTCTTACAGTTGTCGTCCCTGGTCCTGATGATCCGACACAAGCAATCGATGTTTATATACAGCCATTGATCGAAGAATTGAAAACATTATGGTATGAAGGGGTGGACACATGCGACGTGTCAAAAAAAAAAGAATTTTCGTATATTTGCATCTTTGTTACGGACTATTGGTGATTTTACGGCTTATGTGATGCTTTCAGGCTGGAGTACGACCGGCCGTCTGGCTTGTCCTTACTGCATGGAAGATACACGGGCATTTTCATTACCGCATGGAAGAAAAATTTCATGGTTTTATTGTCATCGATGTTTTCTCTATGTTAATCATACTTTTAGAAGACATAAGAAAAACTTTGTAGTAAATAGAGCAGAGAAAAAATAACGACCAATGACTTTATTAGAAGAAGAATTATATGAACTAGTTAAAGAATATCTAAAGATACATGAAACTGGAGTACAGACTGAAATTCTAGGTAAATCGATCTGGCATAATTAGTGCAAACAAAGTATATTTTGGGAGTTACCTTATTGGAAGCATCTCTTACTACGACATAATATTGATGTGATGCACAACGAAAAAACGTATTTGATAATGTATTTAATACAGTTTTGAATGTCAAGGGTAAAACAAAGGACGATCTCAATCCAAGACGTGATATAGAACAATATTGTAAACGTCCCGAACTTCATATAAACCCTAATGACAGTAAAAAACACAAAGCATGATATGAGCTAGAGAGCAATCAAGTAAAATTTGTGTTGAAGTGGATTGAAGGGCTGAGATGTCCTGATGGGATTTCTTCAAATCTCCATAGATGTGTTGACTTAAAATACAATAAATTGAGTGGAATGAAAAGTCACAGTTGCCATGTCATGATGAAAAATTTCTTATCCGTCGTTTTCAAAGAACTACTGCCCGTAAAAGTGCGAGTGCTATAACGGAATTAAGTCTGTTTTATAAAGAGCTTTGTCCGACCACGTTAAAAGTTGAGCGTATTCGTAAACTTGAAAATGACATCCCTATACTTCTCTGCAAACTTGAGAAAATATTTCCTCCAGGATTATTTAATATAATGGAGCATTTACCTGTTCATCTTCCATATAAAGCACTTCTTCGAGGTTCTGTGCAATATGGATGGATGTATCCATTTGAGAGGTAATTTTGAATATTTGAAACAATAATTTAAATTTGAATTTTGATGTAAGTAAATTGTAATCGAACAAATTTTGTAATAGGTACTTGAATCAGCTCAAGAAAAAAGATAGACAAAAAGCACGAGTTGAAGGTTCGATTTGCAAATCACATATCAAAGAAGAAGCTTCATTCTTTTTCTCTGACTATTTCAGTGACCATGTGAACTTATCATTTGCAAGTGTTTCGCGTAATGATGAATCCGTTGAACAAGATTGTTTTGAATTAATGTTTTCTATTTTTAGACAGAATGGCCGAGCTGCTGGAAAATGTGTGGAAATATAGTTAGACGATAGAGATTACCATATAGCACACACATACATTATTTGTAATTGTGCTGAAATTGCTCCATTTATTAGGTAAATATTGAATGATAATTTTCGATAACAGTACATATTTGCATTATTTACGAGTTACCCAATTTAATTGATTTTGCACTTAATATACGTATACATATATTTGCAGTATTTACGAATCAGAACATCCACTTCGCGATCTCAGCAAAGAATTTGCTAACTAGTTTACGAAATACGTGTATGATCAAATAAATTGTGTCGGTGATGAAGAATTGAAACGTCTTGCGATACGACCAAAAAGAAATGTCAACACTTTCCAATATTCTTTGTGAATGGATTTAAATTCAACACCAAGGAATACGGTGCTGAAAAATTGACTTATAACAGCCGTGCATTTGTCAAAGGGACTGATGATCCAGATGAACATATAAAAGATTTTTACGGCGTTTTAACACAGGTTGCAGAAAAAGTATTTTTATTCAGATGCAGTTGGTTTAATAATGTTCCGTGCTTTGTTATCAAAGTGCATAAAGACTATAAACTTATTGAAATAAACCATAAATCACGTTACTCAAAGTATAATCCTTTAGTGTTATCCAAACAAGCATTACATGTTTATTTTGCTCCATATCCATCACTAAAACGAGATAAAGCAGACTGGCCGGCTGTTTTTAAAACAAAGACAAGATTTACACTTGGCGGAAATAATATTCCAGACGAAGCAGCTTATCAAGCAGATCTTGAGCCAAATAATGAATTAATAATAACTGATGATCATGCTGATATAGGGCCTTTGAACGATGAATCAAATATTCTAATAGAAAATTTTGAGATTTTAGAGGGAAATGACGATATAGAGTTCGAGACCGAGTCAGAATCAGAAAACGACGAAGATTGATTATTAATTAGGGATGATGTAATGTATATAAGATGGAAATTTGTATCGTTTGTTGTATTATGTCAATTCTAAAACATGTGTTGATGTAATGGAAATTCGTATCGTTTGTTGTATTATTCTTTTATTCTTCTGCTATGAGCTATATGTATGTGATTATTAATCAGGCATGTTTTCTAATTATGAAATGATATATGTTTTTTCATTATATGAAATGATATATATATATATATATATGCATGTTTCTAGCAGATATTACGTCACACAGCAGGCGGTCCCAAGGTTCACGGGGCCCTGCTCTTGGCGAGGGTAGTAGTGGTACGGCCAATAATCGCCAGAGAGCATACTTAGTGTCGAAGACCAATGGAGGGTAAGTATTTAATTTAATGCAACTTCATTATATTATTTAGTGCATGCTACTAGTATATTTATGATTTATTAACTGACAAACCGATTTACAGTCGTCCGAGCTCTATCTAGCTGTGTCTCGCAACAGCTACCGTAGTAGGATGACGGACTTATGAGAGCATTGGGATAGGATCCCACTTTATATCAGAGATGCCATATGGGCTGACCTCCAGGTAAGTATAAAATTCTAATTAATTTGAGATTGGCATATTTGATCTTTGAATATTAATATACAATTTATATAATTCATTTAAATTTCAACGTGCAGGCGTCCTTTATCGTGGATCCCGAAGATCTAGCGACATTCAGGACGCGCTGGGAGAGGAAGATGAGAAAAAACTATAGAGGTACGCTCTCCAATATGAAAGAGGCCCATAAAAAGCCAAACTGGATGAGCGAAAATTTATATGCGTGGTTTGTGCAATATTGGAAAAGCGAAGACGCGAAGGTAAATTTTCTACTTTCATATGTCTGTAACTATAATTCGTTTAAATGTTTATATAATAGTTAAATTATACAGACGGTAGCATCGAGAAACTCCGCAACCAGGCTTACGAATCCTGCAACACATCGTGGTGGATCCAAGTCTTTTCAGCAGTATAAAGAAGAAATGGTAAATATAAAAATTGCTATTTGTAATTTACTTATAACTTTGTTTAGTTATATATATGTGTGTGTGTGTGTGTATGTATATATATACACATTTTTTAATCATATCTAATTTCAGACGAGGGAGAGAGGTGGTGTCGCACCGTCTCACTTGGACGTCTTCACCCAAACACACGCCGTCGAGCATATAGATGAAGATGGCGTGGTAACATATGAATGGGCAGACGCCAAATCAGCAAATATCCATGTATAAAGACTATAAAAAATTTCCTTTATTTAACAATACATTAAACTGAATATTCATCTTCTCAAAATTATATTTCTAAACACAGGAGAGATGTGATCAGGAGATTGCTCGCGTGCTTACAGAGTTTGGCAAAGAGTAGTTGATCGTTGAAGAGACGGCAGGATATTCGCTCGTATTACCGACCCACCGACCAGAAATAGACAGTATGGATACAGCAACCAAGCAGTAATAATTAATTCATTAACCAATTTATAAATTTTATTGAATATTACGTATAAACTATAACTATGAATTTATTAATACACAGGCTGCGACGCAAGCCGCTTACAATAAACATCAGGATGAAGAAACAATAATGGCCCTGCAAGCACAAGTCGTCGAGTTGAATGATTGGAGGAAGACTGGATTGAAGCAACAACTAGACGAGGCAATTGCTGCTTACTTGGCACAGCACGGGACGAATCTGCCGCCATCACAGGGATCGGGCGCTGCTGATGATTGGGGCGAGTGGTAGTAAGTTTTTATATATGTTTTTTGATGAACTTTGAATGTCTTGTATGTTTGTTGAACTTTTGGTTGAATTTTGTAAATATTATGGATATTTGTGATGATGGACGTTTGGAGATGTATATTGATGTTTTGAGGTTCTTAGTTGGGCATATATGTGATGTATATTGTTGTTTGGTAAAGTATATTTGAGGAATATATATATGATTGTGTGGATGGAAGATAGAAATGGCTGTTGAAAATACAAAAAAATTAACCCAGAATGGCGTTGGCTGGAGTCGGTTAGGGACGGCCTATGGGTCATTTATTTTTTTACGTGTGCGCTTAGCGTTGGCCAGAGTCGGCTAGCCGATTCTAGCCGACGCTAAACTAGGGGACGGACCCGTCCTCGTTGCCGTCACCATTTCACTTGACGACGAACTATCTAGCGTCGGCATTTAGCGTCGGCTCGAATCGGCCGGAGTCGGCTCAAGTCGGCTATATGCCGCCAAAAAGTCTTCTCCTTGTAGTGGGTGAACCATTTTACGGATTCCACTGTGTATCGAACTTCAAAACAAAGAATTGAATATACCGTAGAGATCAGCACGTCGAGTCAATCAAAATGATATGCAGATATCAGTGGTACGATCATTCTCTCAAAAGTCGATTATCGGTACCGATATACGTTGCTATTCCGTACGGAAAATCCAAACAGAGCTAGAAACGTCTGAATTTCGTGAAACGAATGTCGCAGTCTGATTCAGAGTTGTTCTAAATAAATTTTCTCGTGTTGATATATTTAGGTTTCGAAATACTTTTAAATTCAACTGTTATTAACTGATTTAAATTGAAATAAAATTTCACAATAAAATAAACTTCAATATTATCAGATGAAAATTTACCAGTTGTTATATTGAAATAGACGTATTCCAAATAATAAATTTTTATTTTCAAATTTTATTGTTTAAAATTTCATAAAATGTCAATTAATTGCGTAAATAAACCTTTAAAATTTACGGGTCGTTAAAAATGAAGTTAATTCTTTTAAACTTAGTTAATTTGTTATTATTGTTATGTTATGAATTTAGTTAAATTTTATAAAACTTAGTTAAATTGGTTAACACTTTATTATTTATCATTATTGTTGTTGTTGCTGCTATTCTAAACTTATTTATTTTTTATGAAACTTAATTAATTTTATAATTAATTGTTATTGTCATTGTTGTTGTTGTGGTGGTGTTGTTCTTATAAACTTAGTTAATTGTTACGAAACTTAGTTAATTTTTATAAACTTAGCTTGTTGGTAGTAATTTCTATTATGATTTTTGTTGTTGTTATTTTTAGTAGTATTATTATTATAAACTTAGTCAATTTTTATAAACATTAGTTAAATTATTATTATTACCAACTTAGTGATTTATCATAAACATTAGTTAAAGTACAACTATTATTATAAACTTGGTTAATTTTTATAAACTTATTTAATTTTTACAAAACATAATTGACGAAGTGAATTATTATAATCTTAGTTAATTTATTTTGATTATTGTTATTATACAAACTTAGTTAATTTTCATGAAACATGGTTAATTTGGTTGATATTTTATAATTTATTATTATTATTATAAATCTAGTTAATTTTTATAAAACGTATAGTTAATTTATTATTGTTGTTGTTATTGTTATAAACATAATGAATTTTGATTATTATTATTATTATTATTATTATATATTAACTTAGAAAATCTTGTTCATTATTTACCATTCAACCCAAACAAATGCTAGTTAAATAAATAAAATTCGATGTATAATAAACACCCAGCCTAGTTAATTTATTATTATTATTATTACATAAATTTAGTTAATTTTATAATTTATAATAGTAATAATAATTGTTATTATTATTATTATAAACTTTGTTAAATTTTGTCAAACTTATAGTTATTTTATTATTATTATATGAATTTGGTAAATCTTGTTCATTGTTTACCATTTGACCCAAACAAATACTAGTAAAATAAATAAAATTTGATATCCAACGAACACCTAGCCTAGTAAATTTATTATTATATAAATTTAGTTAATTTTTATAAAACTTGGTTTGGTTAATATTTTATACTTTATTATTAGTAGTATGATTATTATTATAAACTTAGTTAATTTTGTAAAACGTACATTTAATTTATTTTTATTACTATTGTTGTTGTTATTGTTATAAGCATAGTTATATTTTGTAAAAATTAGTTAATTTTTGTAAACATAATTTTTATAAAGAAACCAATTTAGTTAAATTTGTATAAAACCTGATTACTTTTTATAAACTTATCGGATTTTGTAAAATTTCGATAACACCTCCTTTGCACGGTTAGGACTTTCCCGTACACCCCAATTCAATGTATATTTGCACGATCAATACAAGATTGGATTCATATCATATATATAGAAAAATATACTCCATGGTAGCATATACGTTTAAATGCATAAAAAACATACTTTGTAGTAATGCCTTCCGAATTCATTTTATTGTGAAATAATGATTTCACGCACTAGCAAAAGTAACCATTCTATATTATAAAAATATAATGATATAGGAATGTGGAGAATATAACCACAAAAATTAACACTCATGTAGCAAGAGTTTTAAAGTGCATTTCTAACAATTCAAAAGATTAAAATGAGGGGTTCCTCATTGTGTGTGTGTGTGGAGAGGGAGGGGGAGAGGGAGATGTAGTATACGTGGCTAAATCCATCGGGCCATGTTATAGAAACAGCATAATCTCCCATTGGTCGGATATCTTCAGGAACATCTCCATATTCCAGCTTCTGCTCTCCTGTCCGTTCATCCTACATAAACAAATCATATATTGGCTGTTTTTTTTTTAATTTTGCAAAAGAAGGTAGCAGCAATATGAAGAAAAGTCTTTAAATATAAAATAGAAATGTTATGGTTTCACAATTGTACTATTTTCTGAATTATGAAGTTCCACAGTCAGAACCTGCATCCCTTTCTCACTTTTTTACTTTTTTATAATGCTTGATAAATGGATCACTGTTAAAAAAATAGGACAAATAGTATGAGTGAGGACATAAGATATCAAGGAGGAGTTAGAAACTTCAGATTTATGAAGGCAGTTTCAATGCATGGAGAAGGCAGTTTCAATGCATGGAGAAGGAAGCTTCGTCGTGGAAAAGGCGATGGCGATGCTGAGTGGACAAGGACTGACAACGTAAATTATAGAGCAGTAACATACATTTTAATTTATGGTTTTGTAAGAGTTTGGGTTCACTAGGTTGGTTAATTATTTGTGAGGTATATTCTACGTCACTATTATTTATTTTCCTGACAATTAATACAATTCAATACCAATAACAAAAACAGCATGTAAAGTATAATTTTTGTTTACTGGGTCATAACCATAAATTACCATTTTGTATAGCAATCACATTCATTTTTAGCACAGAAATAGATTTATACTCATGAAGTAGACAAGAAAATAGCAAAACCAAACATCTTAATGTCTTGATCTTTGAATCCACATGGGGTTGACTACAAAATATTTTTGTGTATTAACAGAGGTGGATTAACTGATAAAAGTGAATATACCTTGACGAAAATACCCGCCATTTTAATGATCAAATTGCAACATATCTGCCATTTTAATGATCCATTTTTCAAAACTGAAGCATGCCTCGGTGTCAAAACAGAAGCCTGCTAAACCGAGGCATTGCCTCACATACAAAATATTGAAGCATGCCTCGGTTTGATTCAGATACAAACTGAGGCATAACTTAGTTTGATAAAAGTATAAACTGAGGCAATGCCCCAGTTTGTTTACAATTACAAAACTGAGGCAATGAATGCCTCAGTTTAGAGGCAATGCTCTGATACAAACTGAGGCAATGCCTCAGTTTGATATAGACCTTTATAATGCAAACTATTTCCAAAACCTGTTCTCTTCCACATGATTGAGAAAAAGGCTCATTCAACAACTAAATAAACAGTTCATTCGACATAATCCGTCGTGTTCTTCTGAACTAACCCAACTCTTTGTGTCATATAAAGTATAAACAGAAGAAAGCACAAATATATATTAAGTATATATAAAATTAAAATAACACTTAACAAAATAACCTGGTCTTCTAGTAGTGGATGGTGTATAGTCTGTAAGCATGGTTTTGTAGATGAAATGATAATGTCTAAGACAATTGCATCTACTTCAGATTACCATTTGGAATTCAATCCCTAACAAAAACGAGCATGTTAATGACAAAAGTAATCTAAATATTTTAAAGATTACATAATTCTTTCATTATGATGAATGCTTTTACACCATGTGAACTATAATTTGACATCAGTTTTGCTTTATGATGATTTTATTTAGATCATAAAGCAATTGAACACTCATGTTTCAGGCTTGGTGCATCATTTAAACATTCACGTACTGAGACAACATCATTTGCTTTTCAATAAGCACTGTATTATTAAGTTTAGAATAAAGTATAGAGTTTTGTGAAAGGTTGCACATGCAGGTTTGTTGTATTTACCACATGTTGTGCAGTTTTTTAAGCCGATCACTTGGTTAATACTTTATTGTTATTATTCCAAATTTAGTTAATTGTTATGAAACTTAGTTAAATTTTTATAAACTTAAATTTTAAAACATAGCAAACTTGTTTAATACTTTATTAAATTTTATAAACAAAGTTAAATTTTATAAACTTTAATTTATTGTTGTTGTTGTTGTATAAACACACACACGTATATAGAGTAAATTTTTATAAAATTTAGTTAACTCGGTTAATATTTTCTAATTTATTATTAATATTATTATAAACTTGGTTAATTTAAATAAAACTTATGGATAATTTTTTATTATTAATTTTTATAAAACTTAGTTAACTTGATTAATACTTTATAATTTATTACTATTATTCTAAACTTAGTTAATTTGTATGAAATTTAGTTGATTTTTATAAACTTAGTTAATTTATTATTATTATATAAACTTAGTTACTTTTATGAAAAAAATTATTTAACTTGGTTAATATTTAATATTTTATTATTATTATTATTATTCTTATTATTATTAACAACTTAGTTCATTTTCATAAACATCAGTTAAATTATTACTATAATAAACTTTGTCAATTTTATAAAATTAATTCATTTTTATAAAACTTAATTAACGAAGTTAACTTTTATTATCTTAGTTAATTTATGTTGATAATGGCTCCTACAGATTAGCAATTGCGATTTTCTCTCATCTGGTTCTTATTTCTTCTTAATCATTCTCTTACCTCTGAATTAATCTGCGGGCCTTCTTCTCTATTACTAGTGGTTATGGCTTCATTGTCGCTCTCGTATGAGGGAGAGTTCTTCCTCTCTGGATCGTTTGTGCGAAATTGCCCTACCTTCGCCGCTATTGGCGCTGCCTTATTGGCAGAGATCTCTGGGCCTTGCTCGGTGATTTTTACTGGTGCTTGCTCGGTGATTTTTGGGTTTATTGTTTGGCTAATTTTAGGGATCTTTGTAGATCTCGGTTTATCTTGGTCGATGATTGTTTTATGGAGCTTCTGCCCGTATCGGGAGATGGTATTCAATCTCGTTTGTCGTCCCGTCTTCGCCTCGATATGGCTCCTGGTTTGTCGGTGGATGCGTGTTCTTTTAGTGGGATAGGTGATGTTTCGAAAAGGGATTTCATCCCCCATTTCAAACCATTTGCTATCCTTCTCTGTCTCAAGTGGGTTGTTGCCTCGGGGGGATGTACCTCTGATGGTGGGGTCGGTGGATTGTGGTATTGGTGTTATGGGTGCTGGTGTGACTGAAGAGGAGTTCACCGCCTCTTCGAGTCCATCAGGAGTGACTTGCGGGCCTGACACTGCCCTGGCGGATTGCGACTCACGTGTGAGAATGCTCGATAAGGATCTGAGTTGCCTTGCTCTTTTGGCTAGTTGTTGGGGCGGCAGGCAGCGGCGTACAGCGACAATGCATGCTTCTGTTGCCTCATCGGTTGTCTTTTTGGCTGAAGGGGATTTCATCGCCTCTTCCAGTCAAGTTGTTTTGGGTTGTTCGCCTATGTCAGTGCAGTTGGTTTGCTTTT
The DNA here is from genome assembly GCA_030765085.1 of Allium cepa. Classification (NCBI taxonomy): domain Eukaryota; kingdom Viridiplantae; phylum Streptophyta; class Magnoliopsida; order Asparagales; family Amaryllidaceae; genus Allium; species Allium cepa. The sequence goes on from CM060938.1 coordinate 565,899,570, forward strand.
CTCGGTTTGGGCTGTTCGAAGTGGATTTGGGTTGCTTTGATCCGGTTGTTGATTTGCGTGGCTCTGTTAGATTTTATCCTACTTTTTCTGGAGTGCAGTTTCTGGGTGATTGCCTGGGGAATCACCTTGCTTTGTTGCTGCAGGCAAGTGGATACATGCCCTGTCAGGTGAGTCTCTTTTCTTTTCCACCTAGATTGGTCGTTGTTGTTGGTTTTGCAGCGGCTTTTTGGGTTTTGTCTGATGGTTTATGCATCATGTTTTTGAGCCATGACACATTTTGGTGTGTGCTCCCTGACTATGCTACCTGGTTGTCATTTGGTGGAGTGTCAGGTCCTCTAGATTTTGTACGCTCCATTTGGAGCGGACAGTTTGGGTCTTTCAGTTGGTTTTTTGATCCAAGTCATAGCGAGGCCTGGTCTATGTCGTTTGTGGCTTGTATTCGTCTTTATCTGCTGGCAGACCTCCTGAGGTTTTTTCGGAGATTGTTCCTTCGATGGATCGATTGGCTAGGGCGATATTCCAGTCCTGGTCGCATAGTGACCACTTACTCGGTCCACTATGCGGGCAGCCGGGAATATTGCCGGCTTTTATCGAACCTATCGGGCGATCACTCTGCAAGGACCATATTGCGAACCTCACTTGCTTCGCAGGGCTGTCTCACTAGTGATAGTCCGGCTTGGGTAAGGTTCCTACAACAACGAGGGATGCGTCTTATCTGCTCCCCTACATACTTTAGGTCTGCTCAGTTTGATCTGGCTTCTCCAGATCCTCCATCAGTTTGTTGCTCTTCTCTTTGTTCTCTCCCTACTTCTTCTTGTGCCTTATCGATCTCTATTCCGATGCTTAGTTTAGAGGAGATTGCGATCATTAATGATCGCCTAGCTCGTCTAACTAAAAATTCGGCGCCTTCTAGATATTCAGCTAGGCGGTCAGGTTCGCTGAAGCTGATTCGGGCATCGGCGGAGTCCGAGCCTCGTATCGACGTTGCGCATCAGTCTCGACCCTCTAGACGCAGATCGAGAGGATCCCCGACCATTCTTCGCACTATCCGTACTCGCTCTATAGCAGCGACAGAGCAGATCGATCGATCGGCTCAGCACTCTCTGTATAGCTCCTGAGTTGGGATTGTTGGCTCCTCTTGTCTAGGTTTATTTCTCTCCGTAGAATCAGCATTCATGTCGAACTTTCTCTTCTGAAACATTCGTGGTATCGGCAATGAAGCCTCTTCATCTAGGCTTAAGCGTATTGTCCGAAAGCACTCTATTTGCTTGGTGGCTCTTTTAGAACCATTCCTGGGCTCTGGAGAGGTAACCAAGGCGGTGCTATCGCTTGGGTTTGGTGGTGCTTTGGCTAACGTCTCGGGTAAGATCTGGATTCTCTGGTCCAAGGACTATGTTGTTCGTCCTGTTTTCGATTCTTGCCAGCTTTTCTCTGTTATGTGTTCCTCCTCTCTCTTTCCTCACCCGTTCCTTTTTTCGGCGGTGTACGCCAAATGTGATCGGATTGAGAGATTATCTCTCTGGGATGACATTCTGTCCCTCACTGACATGGGTTTCGTGTACTCTGTGTTGGGTGGGGATTTCAATGTTGTTGCTAGTCAGGCCGAAAAATTCGGGGGGTTGGCCGTCAATCGGCAATCGGTTTCTGACTTCAATTCTTTCATTGTTTGTTCCGGGTTGACCGAAATCCCATTCGTTGGTTCTGATCATGCGCCTCTGGTTTTGCGCTGTTTTCTCGTTCTTTGTCGGGGCCGTCTTCTTTTCGCTTCCTTAGTATGTGGAGTTCTCACCACTCTTTCCTGCAAGTGGTGGAGGAATCGTAGATAGCTCCTATTGATGCTCCTCCTATGGGGGCTTTCTTTCTAAAATTGAAGCGGCTTAAGGCTTGCCTAAAGACGTGGAATATCCAAGTTTTCAGGAATATTTTCGACCGTGTTCGAGCGGCAAAAGAGGCTCTCATCGTTGCCGAATCTGTGTACGACGAGACTCCTTCGGCTGAAAACAAGGAAATTTGGGCTTGTGCCCAACTGGTCTTTTCCTCGGAGCTTCGTGTTGAAAACTCCTATCTTCGCCAAATGGCGCGGGTCAAATGGGTGGTGGAAGGGGATTCGAATTCCAAATTTTTCCATTCATCCATTCGTAAGAAAGCCAATTTGCTATCTATTCGTGAAATTTTGAGATCGGATCTTTCAGTTGCTTCAACTCCTTCTGAAGTTAGAGAGGTCATTATGTCTCACTTCCAGTCCTACCTGGGTTCTCCTTCTGTGTCAGACCCGGATTTGGACCTCCTCTCTTTCATTCCTCGGCTAATATCTTCGGAGGAAAGTGCCGATTTAGCTATTCTGCCTTCGTCGGATGAGATTCGTGACTGCGTCTTTTCTCTTAGCAAGGATAGTGCCAGCGGGCCGGATGGCTTCAACGGATCCTTCTATCGGAGAGCTTGGTCTATCATCCAAACAGACTTCTGTCTGGCTATTCAACAATTTTTTTCCGGCACCTCTCTTCCCATTAGTTGGTCTTCCACTAATTTGGTCCTCATCCCCAAATGTGATACCCCTCGCGTTTGCGTGGATTTCCGCCCGATCAGCCTTTGTAATTTCTCGAACAAAGTAATTTCAAAGGTTTTGTAAAAGGTCGCCTGATCACTGACAACGTCCTGTTAGCCCAGAAGCTGATTTCCCAGATTGACAGGAAAGTCAGAGGTTCAAATATTGTTTTCAAACTTGATATGGAAAAGGCCTATGATCGTATGTCGTGGTTTTTCGTAATCAAGGTTCTCCGTACTTTCGGGTTTCCTGAAACACTGATCGATTTGGTATGGAGGCTCATTTCCAATTGCTGGTTTCTGTTCTCATTAACGGGTCGGCTAATGGTTTTTTCAAGGCGGGTAGAGGCCTTCGTCAAGGTGATCCTCTATCTCCATCTCTTTTCGTGATTGCGGCTGAGGCTTTCATCCGAGGGATCCACATCTTAACGATGTTTGGCCGAATTCACCGTTTTGGACTCCCCGGCGGTTGTCCGCTCGTCTCTTCCCTATCCTTTGCGGACGACATTGTCATTTTCTCCAATGGCAATCGGTCTTCTATTAGGCGGTTCATTCAGTTCATCCACCTTTACGAGAGGTGCTCGGGCCAATTAGTCAACTCCTCCAAGAGTTGTTTCGTCCATGCGAAGGACATGGACTCTTCTAGGGTTTCTTGGATCGCATCCTTTACCGGCTTCAGGAAGGCATCCCTTCCTCTTTCTTATTTGGGTATTGCTCTTTACAGAGGTAGGAAACTTAACGCTCTTTTCGACCCTCTGACGGACAAAGTAAGGGGTAAGATCATCCGTTGGAATGCGTCTCTTCTATCTCTTGCTGGTCGTTTGGTTCTAATCAAATCTGTTTTAGGATCTTTGGGCACTCATGCCTTCGCCGCAATGACCCCTACGTCCTCCTTTTTTCGGTCTTTCCAATCCTTGGCTTCCTCCTTCTTCTGGGGATCGAAGGTTGACAATCACCGCCATCACTGGGTATCTTGGGACGCTGTATGTCGTCCAAAAATTGAGGGCGGTCTTGGCTTGCGAAATCCAAAGGACATTTGCTTGGTTTTTGCTTGCAAGTTGTGGTACAGATTTGGTACTAACGACTCGTTATGGGCGTCGTTCCTTCATGCCAAATACCGGAGGCTAGCTTCTAATGGCTACTCTGGATCTCCGTCATTCGCCAGCGAGACTTGGAAGCATATGCAAGCGGTCAAATTGTTTTCTGATTCTCATGGAGGGCATTCCGGTTGGGACGGAGGTCCGTTTTCTATTCGTCAGGTCTGGCTATCTTCTCGCTCCCCCGTCCCTGCTATCCCCATATTCTCCTACATATGGGACACTAGGATCCCCCCTAAAGTGTCTCTTTTCATGTGGCGAACCCTCCATAATGGATTGTCGGTTGATGCGAACCTACAGCGGATTGGCATTTGTTTTGTTTCCCGTTGTAGATGTTGCGGCAACGGTGAAACGGAATCGGTGGACCATTTGCTTTTTGCTGGGTCCACTGCCAGATCCTGTTGGAATTACTTCGGTAATTTGTTGGGTATTCGCGGAAGCGTTTCCTCGTCACAAGATCTTCTGGGTATCTGGTGGAACGGTAGAAATGGAAAATCTCTTCGATCTATCACCAGTCGATTGATTCCCTGTCTGATTTGTTGGCACATCTGGTGTGCGCGGAATAAGGCTATATTTGAGGAGACTCCTATGGATCCTTCCTCTGTTATTCGGCGGATTAGGAATGATGTCTTAATGGCTTTTCGCGGTAGACCTTTCAAGGGTTCAGTCAATTCTCGTACTGCTCTCCTTGTGGCCCTGCTTTCTATTACCTGCTCTCAGTCCTCCATTAGATCGGGTATTGGTTGATCTCTGATCTCGAGACTTGTGTCTTTGCTTGCTGTTTTCCTTGTAGCATCTCCCGCTTAACCCCCCCCCCCCCCCTTTTATTATTTTCGGCTTTTTTCTGGCAACTGTTTTCAGGATCTGGATTTTCTGGCATGATTGGAGCTCTTTTCCTTTCTTGGGTGGAGCTTGGCTGTAAGTTTTTTGGATTTTATCGGCTCTTGATTCTGCTGTTCTTTGGATGTTGGGCGCTTTGTTTGGTATTTTATTTTTTGGAGACTAGCCCTCTATCTTGCTGTTGTATTGCACGGTTGTCATCCGACATCGTCGTTGGGCGGTGGCATTGCCGGAGCTCGATGACGATGTTTGATGGGTGGTGGTTTTTCCTGAGCTCATCAACCATGTTCTGTGTCTGTTTCTTGCAGCAATCGTCCGTTCTGATTCGCCTGCCTATGGGGGCCTTTTGCCTTTTTTTTCTTTTTTGTTATGGTGTTTCTCATTCGGTTTGTTGTTCTTTTTCGCTTTAGGGTTACCTGTCAGGCATGTTGACAGCTTTTGGTGATCGTTAATAAAATTTGTCTCATTTAAAAAAAAAAGTTGATGATTAAGATGATTATTATATAAATTTGGTTAATTTATTATATTACTTAGTTAACTTGGTTAATATTTTTTAATTTATTATTATTATAATAAAATTAGTTAATTTATTATTATTATAAACTTAGTTAATTTTTGTAAAACTTAATTTTTTTAAAAATTTAATATTATAAACTTTTTTAATTTACACAAATTTCTTGCAACAATTTATCGCATTCTCTTTAAAAGCATATATTATTATTACTTAAAACCGTATTAACTGAAATTCAAAAAACATTAGCTGATTGATCACTTTTACCATGTATTTTTAGCATTTACCATTATGAAATTTCAGCCGGAAATGAATTATATACCTGGGAAGCAAATGAAGTAACTGTAAATCCATCAAGAGAAGGCAATTGCATACTGGGTGGTATGCCTAATCCGGCATCTAATAATTAGCTCTCCCTCAAAGTTTGCAAAGATTGATGAGCATGATTATGAGGTTGGTTTGCATAAGAAAATGCAGCAATACTAGTAGCTTCCATTGGATAAGTCGACAAGCGTGGAGCTATAACTCCATGAGTTTGATGTGCATGTATTAGTAACATAGAGTATTAATATATATGTATGTGTGTGTAGCAACATATCAGCTTAAAACAAACTGCAAAGTTTTTCTCGGGTTAGATTATACTTGCATCCTTGTGGAACAAACCTTCCACCCTGATATCAACGCACGGATTTACAGTGGCCATTTTCCTAGAGACTACACCATGATTATTTTAGCTGCTTTGATACATACCTAAACTTTCCGTTGTAATGACTGCATATAGTTTATGAATTCATCTCGCATTACAGCTTTGCCAGTTACCTTCAGAATATATGTCAATTACAGTTGAGCATTCTTAGAATTCTCAAAAATTGGTGAATGAGATATGTCCCACATCGCCAAAAATATGTTAATTTTCTGGTTTATATAGTATACTCTCAATCCCTATATTGGCCCTTAGGGTCAGGTAATTTTGTATGAGGAGAAGGACCTATATGGCCATGGACTAGCACATGCACGCACGTCGCCGCCCATCCAACCGACCGGGTTGGATGTGGGTCCAATAAGAGTGGACCGTGTTATATTTTTGCTGTACAGAAATGAACGGTTTTCTATTGTTTAAATTCAAAAAGAAGCGACTACTGGATTGGACGCGACTGTTGCAAACCACAACAGTTTCTGGCCGTTGCAAACGAAGAGACGCGACAGTTGCGAACCGCAATAGTATCTGGCCGTTGTAAACGAAGAGACGCGACTGTTGCGAACCGCAACAGCTTTCAGCAGTTGCAAACGAAGAGGCACGACTGTTGCGAACAGCAATGGTTTTCGGCCGTTGCAAACGAGCGACTATTGCGAACAGTAACGCTTTTTGGCGTTGCAAATGAAGAGATGCTACTTTTCTCAACGGATGTAGCCATTGGGAATTCGGTTATAAATAAGGAGGAAACCTGATCACTTTCCTCACTCAATTAATTCTGAATTTTCTCTTCTTCGCCTTCATTTCTTAATATCTACAATCCGTACGCTTTTGCATATCACACAGAAGATCATACACATCACAATCTCGAGCAGATCACGTATGTTGTATCTTGAGAGACTTTGAATAAAGTCTTAAGGAAATTGTTACGACAAGCTTCAGATGAAATTTTCTTCTTCAACCGGTTAGATTTCTAGTTTATATATATATATATATATATATATATATATATATCGTTTTTCGTTTATGCGTTGTGCTATTTCTTTAAATAGTATAACGTTTCGTTTATCGCTATGGTTATTATTGCTATAGTTGTCAGTTGTTGTAACTAATTACAACATACTTATTGTTAAATAATTAATATAGAATTCCAAAGTAGTGAAAATCCAAGTTGTAAACTTGTGAGACAAGTTTATTATTGATTAATCTCTATTTTGGTATACTAGACGTATAACATCTTAAGACTTTCCTGTTTTCGCTAAAACAGAGATGGCAACAGTTGAGCTATCAACAAAGACTATTCACAACAGGCCTGGTCCGTTCAAAGGAGATGGTGATGACTTAATAACATGACAAAATTAAATGTTATTTTATCTCACCACACTCGGTCTGCAACGGTATCTCGAGAAGGAGGAACCGGTTCCTGCACCAGGAAAGGAATCGGATGTTGATATGTGAAAGCATTCCAATTTTCTATGCAGAAACTACATTCTGAATTGTCTCGACAAGGTGCTATACAAAGTATACCAGCCTCTAAAGACAGCAAAAGCACTCTGCAATGCACTTGCCACGAAGTACAAGATGTAGAATATCAGTCTTAAGAAATTCATTGTAGACAAATTCATGGACTACAAGATGGTTGATTCCAAATCGGTGACTGCTCAACTACGTGAATTGCAAATCATCATTCATGAACTCAAAGCGGAAGGTCATAAGGTTGGAAAATCGTTTTTGGTTGAAACCATCACGGGAAAACTGCCGCCGTCATGGAGAGATTACCGCAACTATCTAAAGCATAAGGAAAAGGAAACTCTTTACAGGATTTCATAGTCCGACTAAAAATTGAGGTAGATAACTGTAGAGTTGCAAAACCAAACGAGGAGGCATTTATGACTGAAGGGTCAAAGAGCAAAAACAAAAAGAAGAATTTCCAGTAGAAAAGGAAAGCTCTAGACAAAAAACCAAAAGACAACAAACGAACCAAAAAGTTTAATGGCGAGTGTTGGGTTTGTGGAAAGGTTGGACATGTCATTAAAGATTGCAGACACAAAAAGGAACGCAACAGAGAGGCAAATATAGTAGACAACATGGAAGTAGACGAGTCCAACTTCTCGGCAGTTGTATCTAAATGCAATTTGGTTCAGAATCATATCCAATGGTGGGTAGATACAGACGCTACTTGTCATGTCTACTTTGACAAATCTATGTTTTCTACATACCAGAAATTCAATCACAAAGAAAAACTCTATATGGGTAATTCTGCAGTATTCATGATCGAAGGCATTGGCACAGTAATCTTCAAGTTTACTTCCGGAAAAACTATCAAGTTGAATGACGTGCTCCACGTTCCAGACATACGAAAGAATCTCATCTTTGGTGCAGTGCTGTCAAAGAAAGGATTCAAAATGGTGTTCGAGTCAAATAAGATGGTTCTGTCCAAAGCTGGAATGTATATCGGAAGGGGATATTTATGTGATGGCCTATTTAAGGCAAATATAGCCGTTATCGGTAATAAAACTATGTATTCTGATTGTGCTAATAAAATTGAAGTTTCTTATTTGCTTGAGCATGAAATTTTACTATGGCATGATAGATTGGGACACATAAATTTTCAAAAAATGAAAACATTATCAAACTTGGGATTAATTCAGAAATTCCAAGTAGATAAGAACTACAAATGTGAGACATGTGTAGAAGCAAAAATGGTTAAAAAATCATTTCAATCTGTTGATAGAAACACCGAACCACTAGGTTTGGTTCATACGGATTTATGATTTTAAATTGTTACCTACAAGAGGTGGAAAAAAGTATTTTATCACGTTTATTGACGATTATACGCGATATTGCTATGTATATCTTTTGAATAGTAAAGATGAAGCAATTACATCATTTATAAAGTACAAGACTAAGGTAGAAAATCAGTTAAATAAAAAGATCAAGATATTGAGATCTGATCGAGGTGGAGAATATGAATAAACATTTGAACAGTTCTATGCCGAAAATGGTATAATTCATCAAACAACGGCTCCATATTCACCATAATAAAATGGTATAGCTGAGAGGAAGAACAGAACGTTAAAAGACATAATTAATGTCATGCTTTTAACCTCTGGTCTACCGACGAACTTGTGGGGGAAAGCCTTAAATATGTCTAATCACATATTAAACAAAGTCCCTCACAATAAAACAGGAACAATTCCATATGAGATGTGGAAAGGACACAAACTAAGCTTTAAATACATTAAAGTGTGGGGGTTCTTGGCAAAAGTTCCAGTTCTGCCTCTCAAGAGAGTCAAAGTTGGACCAAAAACAATAGATTGTTACTATCTAGGGCCAGTCCAAAATAGTTGTGCCTATAGGATTTTGGTATTCAAGTCTGATATAGCTGATATTCATGTAAATACAATCATGGAATATAGAGATGCCTCATTCTTTGAAGACGTGTTTCCGCACAAAAGGAATGAAGGGAATGATGTTCCTAAAAGGACAAGAGAAGAATCAAACAATCCACATGAAGATGAAACTCATCATGACGTTGAACCAAGAAGAAGCCTAAGGGCTAGGACTTCCAAGACATTTGATTCGGATTTTTTTACATATGTGTTAGAACACGAAACTCAAACGTATAAGAAAGCAATGTCATCTTCTGAATCTTCATGTTGGAAAGAAGCAATCCAAAGTAAAATTGATTCAATTCTAAGTAATAAAACTTAGAAAATTGTTGATATTCCACCTGGAATAAAACCTATTGGCTGTAAATGAATTTTCAAGAAGAAAAAGAAAGCAGATGACTCTATCGACAAGTATAAAGCCAGATTAGTAGCCAAAAGATATCGTCAAAAAGACGGAGTAGAATTCTTTGATACATATTCACCGGTAACACGAATAACCTCTATAAGAATGCTAATAGCAATTGCGTCGATCTATAATCTAGAAATTCATCAAATGAATATAAAGACAGCATTCTTAAATGGAAATTTTGATAAGGAGATCTACATGGAGCAACCTGAAGGTTTTGTTTCCAAAGGAAATGAAAACAAAGTCTCTAGATTAGTAAAATCATTATACAGACTAAAACAAGCTCCAAAATAATGGCACGCAAAATTTGATAGTGTCATGATGATTTTCGTATAAATGAATACGATAAGCATGTTTATTATAAACAAATTGGACAATAATATGTGATGGTTTATTTATATGTAGACGATATGTTAATATTTGGTCCAAATACTCGAGTAATAGAGACCATAAAGAATATGTTAATTAGCAATTTCGATACGAAAGACTTAGGAGTTGCAGACATTTTTTTGGAAATCAAAATAATAAGAACACCTAATGGAATTGAATTATCTCAGTCACACTATGTAGACAAAATGATTGAAAATTTTCGAAATTTTGAAATTAAAGGAGTAAGAACACCTTTTAATCCATCAGAAGTATTGCATAAAAACACTAATGAGAGTGTAATGCAACTGGAATACTCTCGTGTAATAGAATGTCCCATGTATCTCATGAATTACACAAGATCAGATATAGCTTGTGTAGTAAGTCGACTGAGCAGGTATACAAGAAATTCAGGAAAGGAACACTGAAAAGCACTAACGAGAGTGCTTGGATATTTAAAAAATACCATAAATTATTCCTTACATTATGAAAAATATCCTGCCGTCTTAGAAGGATATAATGATGCAAACTGGATTGCTGATTCAGAGGAATCAAAGTCAACGAGTGGTTATGTATTTACCTTAGCAGGGCAGTGTCATAGAAATCTACTAAACAAACATGCATAGCTCGATCCACTATGGAATCGGAGTTCGTCGCTTTAGATAAAGTAGGCGAAGAAGCAGAATGGCTTTGTCATTTTTTAGAAGATATTCGATTTTGGCCTAAACCTGTACCGGCCATATGCATACACTGTGATAACCAAGCTGCGCTAAGCAGAGCGCATAATTTTGTGTATAATGGAAAGTCACAATACATTCGTCCACGCCATAACTCAGTTAGGCAATTACTCTCAAATGAAATTATTTCCATAGATTATGTGAGAACAAATGATAACCTAGCGGATACATTTACAAAAGGTTTATCAAGAGAGAAAATTGACTGCGCATTGAGGGTAATGGATTTAAAAGCCTAAACCACCAAGAGTTATATTGTATGAAAATCTAACCTAACGACTGGAGATCCCACGGGACTAGGATCAATAGGCAAACTAGTTCTGAGTAACTCAAGACGTAATGCATTTGCTTGGACATAGTCCAACTCCATTCCTATGGTGCACAATATAAATGCATACCTACAGAAGTATTTAAAGGTTAAAACTATGTTTTTTTAATGATGACCATATCTTGAATATAACAAGTGGGGTATATGTAGGATACTCTTAATGGTTGCGATCACCTATGTTAGTGTGAGCTGAGTTGGCACTATGAGAATATTAAAGGCTTCTATTCTCTAAAAACACTCGCGGAACCAAAAATTATTCAAGACCAAAATGAACACAACCAAGAAATTGGATGTGAAGGGAAATAATGCTTTGTGAAGCTTATTGTCTGGTTATACAATAACGGCTGACGGTTCAAGATGAAATAATTCACCAGTTAGCCAGAAATTCTTAAAAATTGGTGAATGAGCTATGTCCCACATCGCCAAAAATATGTTAATTTTCTGTTTTATATAGCATACTCTCAATCTCTATATTGGCCCTTAGGTCAAGTAATTTTGTGCGAGGGGGAGGACCTATATGGCCATGAACTAACACACGCGCGCCGTCGCCCGCCTGTCCGACCGAACCGGGGCGGATCCAATAAGAGTGGACCGTGTTATATTTCAGTTTTCGGCAGTTGCAAACGAAAAGGAGCGAATGTTACGAACAATAACGCTTTTTTACGTTGCAAATGAAGGGATACTACTTTTCTCAATGGATGTAGCTATTGGGAATTCGGCTATAAATAAGGAGGAAACCTGATCACTTTCCTCACTCAATTAATTCTGAATTTTCTCTTTTTCCTCTTCGTTTCTTAACATCTACAATCCGTGCGCTTTTGCATATCACACAAAAGATCATACACATCACAATCTCTAGCAGATCACGTCTGTTGTATCTTGGGAGACTTTGAATAAAGTCTTAAGGAAATTGTTACGATAAGGCTCAGATGAAATTTCCTTCTTCAACCGGTTAGATTTCTAGTTGATTTCATTTTTCGTTTCTGCGTTGTGCTATTTCTTTAAATAGTATAACGTTTAGTTTATCGTTATAGTTATTATTGCTATAGTTGTTAGTTGTTGTAATTAATTACAACATATTTATTGTTAAAATAACTAATACTGATTTCCTAAGTAGTGGAAATCTGAGTTGTAAACTTGTGAGACAAGTTTATTATTGATTAATCTCTGTTTTAGTATACTAGACGTATAACAAGCATCACTATGTTCTTTTGAAATAATTGTAATTTTGAACTTTATATGTTCAAGATCATGTACCTTGTTGCAACTAGGCACAAGTCTTGTAAAAACTTCATCCTCTCGCTGATTTTCTCTCTTCTCACCAGATGTTATCATATTCATATGAGAAAACTTTTAAAAATTCTCTATAATGCACCGTAAAAATAACAAGGATAACCAAAATAATACCCTTTCAGCAAGACCGTGGCTGTCGGTAGCTTGGCCTCTTCTCGCGTTACATGAATGTAGTCTTGCTTAGGTGGCTCTGCAGCCTAATTTTCCTCACTCTTTTTACTGTTCACTCATTATTATTCTGCTCTACTTTACAATTGCTGCAGCATCTGATGCTGCTTCTGCTTTGCATCTTTCTGTGTTCAATTTCTCATCTTCTGAAGCCTATTATACATGAATATCAAATGTTTAGTCCCAAACTAATAGTAATAATAAAATGGAGCCAGCTATATGTTAAAGAATAATCCACGTTGAAGAAAGTGTACTTAGCATTAAAGTTCACCGTGTAAAACATTTTTAATTAATAAAATCATGTTCAGCATAAACAAATAGAAAATTCCAAAGTAAATAATCAAGCATTATTTACTCATGTGCAATGCCCTTAATTAATTGAACGAGAATCAAAGGTAGGTTGAAATTATTGAGCACATACTTCACAACAAATTATTTAAAGTAAATCCAAATTTGCAGTCCTATTCACACACGTGCTCTGGAAGAGTAAAACTAGCATGAATCAAAAGAGTGCATAGAGTACAAAAAATAACTATGTCAACTTGAACATGGGTAAACATAGCAAATAACTCATCTGATTATATTATCTGCATCGTCTGCAGATCACCATTTTTTGTAAATAAACTAAGCTGATGCTTAGAATATATACACTTGGAAAGAATATATCAAACAAAGGTCAGAAAAATGTTAATTAGTTATCAATCACAATTACCTTTGAATTAATTTGACTGATGATGTTTCATAGTAGTTCAAGAGCATCCAAATAAGAGCAAAAACAAATTCAAAACAATGTGCATATGAGCGAGAAAAACAAGTTAATTTTTATAATTTATTTATTATTATCATTTATTGTTATATGCTTGGGTTATGAAATACAGCAGACATTAAAAATTTATCGGTTGCAACAACTTTAGTTAGTAAAACTTAATAAGAAGTTAAAGATTGTAAATATTCATATGTTCTCCGAATCTCTTTCGCCGTAATATTTTCTTCTGATCGCTTGAATAAATATTTTATTCCAATGGCTTTCTAATTCTGGACTTTTGCTTTTGCTGTCTTTGCTGCAGATACATAAGAATACTACTGTGAGTAGATGAGGATTAAGTAGCAGTGGAAACACAGCTGGTGTGGAGAAAGAGAACCGGAAACTAAATACTTATCAAATTGAAATCATGCATCCTCTCAATATTAGTACTAGGAAGTTGGTACTCTAATTTCAAATTTATTATCAGGTCACTGTGTCATTATCCGTGGTTTTGTAATTTATGGTGTTAATCTATGTTTCTGTCAAAAAAATTAAATGCAATTGTTTTTGGCATAATATTGAAAAGTTGCATGTTTTCCAGTACAAGGTTATTACTTGATTATTCTATTGTTGAACTTTACATGTTCATAAAGGGTATCTGACATGTATTGTAGCATAAAGAGTCCATCAATCTAGATATTTTGTATTCATAGGATCATTTTCATCTGTGTTAAAGCATGTGGTTAGACAAACTTGGGGATAATTTCCTCTCTATAGTGTAAAGATTATAAATAAATGGAAGTCTATTCTGTTTTTGCGATGATTCTTGCCCATCCTTCAAGTCTCTCTCTGTCTCTCACTTGTAAAATTGGGTATAAATCCCTCTTAATCATGATTTTACATGTAGTCATGTGTATTGCTTTATTTTATTTCACTTTTATTTGGAAGATGGATTTAATCTACTCAATACAAAATATTAGACATGAGAAGGAAATCAAACCATTCTTAGATCATCTGCTTCGTATTTTATACCATGGATATATCTGTTATACATCTAGTATACCAACACAGAGAATAATCAATTATAAACTCGTCACACAAGTTTATAACTCAGATTTCCACTACACTGGAATTCTGTATTAATTATCAAAATAAAATGAATGTTGTAAAAAAGTTACAACAACAACGTTATACTATTTATAGAAACAGCACAACGTATAAAAGAAAGATTACAGAATAAACTAGAATCTAACAGGATGTCGTTTGAGGCTTGTCGTAACAATTTCCTTAAGAATTTTATTTCAAAATTCCCCCAAGATACAACGGACGTACTGCTCGAGATTTTAGTGAGTATATCACTCTGTGATTTAGAGTATAGCAGGAGAAGAGAAGATTCGGATTTCTTAAAAAATGAGTGAGGAAAGTGATCGGTTTTCCTTCTTATTTATAGTTGATCCGTATCTCTTCCGAACGGTCGTGCCTGCACCCGTTCGCTCAAACAGTCGCGTCTGTACCTCTTCGTACAGTCGCATCTGTTCACCCGACTACTATTCGCTTCTGTTTGCCCACGCCACTTAAGTCGGGTCGCACCCGCTCATGCAGCATCCATTCGCCCGTGTCTGCTTCAGTTGGGTCGCACCCGCCTGCGTTTGGCCATACCTGTTTGCTCTTAACGGATCGCACCCGCCACTGTTCGCGCCTATTCAACCCGCGTCCGCTTCCGAACAGATCTGCATCTGTTCGAATGGCCTCCAACTATCAGAAAGCATGGTCCAGTTTGTAGTAAAAATACGAGTATCATATTAGACCCAAACCCGAGCCCGAGCCCAAGCCCGGCCCGGCCCGGTTCGGTCGGTCGGACAGCGGCGGCGGCGCGCGCGTGTGTGGTGGTGATGCAAGATCTCCCTCCTCACAATGAAGCATACATTTGGGTGCCCCAGGCCCCCAACCTCCTCATGAGAAAGTCATATATAAACCAATATAGCTCTCAACAATTTGACGATGTGTGACTTTGTATATTTCAATTCATTTTATTTGTTAAGGAATTCCAACAATCCCCCACATGAATGATAATATACATATCTCCCACACAAAGCGAAATATCACAGAGTACATATGGAATAATGCTTTATCATGGATAAGTAGATATTTCACTTTGAACTTTCCTTAGTTAAAACTTATCGGATCTACTTGGCTAATCGGTGAATTATTTCAACTTGAACCGTCGGCTTTTATTGTATATCCAGACAATAAGCTTTACGAAGCATTGATTCCCTTCTCATTCAATCTCTTGGTTGTGTTCATTTTGGTCCTGAATAATTTTTGGTTCTGCGAGTGTTTTAGAGAATAAAAGCCTTTTAATATTCTCATAGAGCCGACCCATCTCACACTAACATAGTGATCGCAACCATTAAGACTATCCTACATATACCCCACTTGTTATTTCCAAGATATGGTCATCTTAAAAAAACATAGTTTTAACCCTTAAATACTTCTGTAGGCATGCATTTATGTTGTGCACCATAGGAATGGAGTTGGACTATGTCCACGCAAATGCATTACGTCTTGAGTCATTTAGAACTGGTTTGTCAATTGATCCTAGTCTGTGGGATCTCCAGTCGCTAGGATAGGTTTCCGTATAAGATAACTCTTTGTGGTTTAGGCTTTTAAACTCATTCCCCTCGATGCGCAGTCAATTTTCTCTCTTGATAAACCTTTAGTAAATGGATCCGCTAGGTTATCATTTGTTTTCACATAATATATGAAAATAGTTCCATTTGAGAGTAACTGCCTAACTGTGTTGTGGCGTCGACGAATATGTCGTGACTTTCCATTATACACAAAGTTGTGCGCTCTGCTTAGCGCAGCTTGATTATCACAGTGTATGCATATGGCCAGTATAGGTTTAGGCCAAAAAGGAATATCTTTTAAAAAGTGACGAAGTCATTCTGCTTCTTCGCCTGCTTTATCTAATGCAATGAACTCTGATTTCGTAGTGGATCGAGCTATGCATGTTTGTTTAGTAGATTTCCATGACACTGCTGTCTGCTAAGGTAAAGACATAACCACTCGTTGATTTTGATTCCTCTGAATCAGCAATCCAATTTACATCACTATATCCTTCTAGGACGGCAGGATATTTTCCATAATGTAAGGAATAATTTGTGGTATTTTTTAAATATCCAAGCACTCTCATTAGTGCTTTCCAGTGTTCCTTCCCTAGATTGCTCGTATACCTACTCAATCGACTTACTGCATAAGTTATATCTGGTCTTATGCAATTCATGAGATACATGAGACATCCTATTACACGAGAATATTCCAGTTGCATTACACTCTCATTAGTGTTTTTATGCAATACTTCTGATGGATTAAAAGGTGTATTTACTCCTTTAGTTCTAAAATTTTGAAACCTTTCAATCACTTTTTCTACATAATGTGATTGAGATAACTCAATTCCATTAGGTGTTCTTATTAGTTTTATTCCCAAAATAATATCAGCAACACCCAAGTCTTTCCTGTCGAAATTGTTGACCAACATTTTCTTTATGGCCTCAATTACATGAGTATTTAGACCAAATATTAGCATATCGTCCACATATAGACAGATCATCACATATGATTGTCCAAGTTGTTTATAATAAACACATTGGTCACATTCCTTTATACGAAAACCATTTCTCATCATGACACTATCAAATTTTGCATTCCATTGCTTTGGAGCTTGTTTTAGTCCGTATAATGATTTGACTAATCTACAGACTTTGTTTTCATTTCCTTTGGAAATAAATCCCTCAGATTGCTCCATGTAAATTTCCTCATCGAGATTTCCATTTAAGAATGCTGTTTTTACATCCATTTGATGAATCTCTAGATTACAGATGGATGCGATTGCTATTAACATTCTTATAGAGGTTATTCGTGTTAGCGACGAATATGTATCAAAAAAGTCTACTCCTTCTTTTTGACGATATCCTTTGGCTACTAATCTGGCTTTATACTTGTCGATAGAGCCATCTGCTTTCATTTTCTTCTTGAAAAGCCATTTGCAGCCAATAGATTTAATTTCAGGTGGAATATCAACAATTTCCCAAGTTTTATTCTTAGAATCGGATCAATCTCACTTTGGATTGCTTCTTTCCAACATGAAGATTCAGAAGATGACATTGCTTCCTTGTACGTTTGAGGTTCGTGTTCTAACACATAAGTGAAGAAATCCGAACCAAATGTCTTGGAAATCTTAGCCCTTACGCTTCTTCTTGGTTCAACTTCCTCAATCTCATGATGAGTTTCATCTTCATGTGAATTGCTTAATTCTTCTCTTGTCCTTTTAGGGACATTATTTCCTTCATTCCTTTTGTGGGGAAACACGTCTTCAAAGAATGAGGCATCTCTAGATTCCATGATTGTATTTACATGAATATCAGCTATATCAGACTTGAATACCAAAAATCTGTAGGCACTACTATTTTGGGCTGGCCCAAGATAATAACAATCTACTGTTTTTGGTCCAAGTTTGACTCTCTTGGGAGGCGGAACTGGAACTTTTGCCAAGCACCCCCACACTTTGAGGTATTTAAAACTTGGTTTGTGTCCTTTCCGTAACTCTATGGAATTGTTCCTGTTTTATTTTAAGGGACTTTGTTTAATATGTGATTAAACATATTTAAGGCTTCCCCCCATAAGTGCGTCGGTAGACCAGAAGTTAAAAGCATTGGATTAATCATATCTTTTAACGTTTTATTCTTCCTCCCGGCTACACCATTTTGTTGTGGTGAATATGGAGCTGTTGTTTGATGAATTATTCCATTTTATTCACAGAATTTTTCAAATGGTGATTCATATTCTCCACCTCGATCAGATCTTAGTATCTTGATCTTTTTATTTAACTGATTTTCTACCACAGCCTTGTATTTTATAAACGTTGTTATTGGTTCATCTTTACTATTTAAAAGATATACATAGCAATATCGCATATAATCGTCAATGAAAGTAATGAAATACTTTTTCCCACCTCTTGTAGGTAGTGATTTAAAATCACATAAATCTGTATGTACCAAACCTAATGGTTTGGTGCTTCTGTCAACAGATTTGAATGGTTGTTCGACCATTTTTGCATCTACACATGTCTCACATTTGTAGTTCTTATCTACTTGGAATTTTGGAAGTAATCCCAAGTATGATAATGTTTTCATTTTGCGGAAATTTATGTGTCACATCTATCATGCCATAGTAAAATTTCATGCTCAAGAAAATAAGAAACTTCAATTTTATTAATAGCACAATCAGAATATATATTTTTGTTGCCGATAGCGGCTACATTTGCCTTAAATAGGCCATCACTTAAATATCTCCTTCCTATATACATTCCAGCTTTGGACAGAACCATCTTGTCTGACTCGAACAGCATCTTGAATCCCTTCTTTGATAGGACTGCACTAGAGATGAGATTCTTACGTATGTCTAGAACGTGGAGCACGTCGTTCAACTTAACAGTTTTTCCAGAAGTAAACTTGAGGATTACTGTGCCACTGCCTTCGATAATGGAAACTGTAGAATTACCCATGTAGAGTTTTTCTTCGTGATCGAATTTCTGATATGTAGAAAACATGGATTTGTCAGAACAAATATGACGAGTAGCGCCTGTATCTACCCACCGTTGGTTAGGATTCTGAACCAGATTGAATTCAGATACAACTGCCGAGAAGTTGGACTCGTCCATTTCCATGTTCTCTACTATATTTACCTCTTTGTTATGGTTTTTTTTGAGTCTGCAATCTCTAGCGGCATGTCCAATTTTTTCACAAACCCAACATTCACCATTAAACTTTTTGGTTCGTTTGTTGTCTTTTAGTTTGTTGTTTGGAGCTTTCCTTTTCTTATGGAAATTCTACTTTTTGTTTTTGGTCTTTGAATCTTTAGCCACAAATGCCTCCTCGCTTTGTTTTGTAATTCCACGGTTATCTGCCTTAATTTTCAATCGGACTATGAGATCTTATAAAGAGATTTCCTTCTTTTTATGCTTTAGATAATTGCGGTAATCTCTCCACGACGGCGGCAGTCTTCCTATGATGACTTCAACCAAAAACGATTCTCCAACCTTATGACCTTCCACCTCGAGTTCATGAATGATGATTTGCAGTTCATGTAGTTGAGCAGTCACCGGTTTGGAGTCAACCATCTTGTAGTCCATGAATTTGCCTACAATGAATTTCTTAAGACTGATATTCTGCGTCTTATACTTCGTGGCAAGTGCATTTCAGAGTGCTTTTGCTGTCTTTAGAGGCTGATATACTTTGTATAGCACCTTGTCGAGACAATTTAGAATATAGTTTCTGCATAGAAAATCGGAATGCTTCCACATATCGACATCGGATTCCTTGCCTGGTACAGGAATCGGTTCCTCCTCCTCGAGATACCTTTGCAGGCCGAGTGTGGTGAGATAAAATAACATTTGATTCTGCCACGTTAGAAAATTGAGATAGAATAACATTTGGTTCTGCCACGTTAGAAAATCGTCACCATCTCCTTTAAAAGGATCGGGCCTGTTGTGTGTAGTAGCCTTTGTTGAGAACTCTACTGTTGCCATCTCTGTTTTAGCAAAAACAGAAAAATTCTTAAGATGTTATATGTCTAGTATACCAAAACAGAGAATAATCAATTATAAACTCGTCGCACAAGTTTATAACTCAGATTTCCACTACAAAGGAATTCTGTATTAATTATTATAACAAAATGAATGTTGTAAATAAGTTACAACAACAACGTTATACTATTTATAGAAACAGCACAACGTATAAACGAAAGATTATAGAATAAACTAGAATCTAACAGGATATCGTCTGAGGCTTGTCGTAACAATTTCCTTAAGAATTTTATTTCAAAATTCCCCCAAGATACAACAGACGTATTCTGCTCGAGATTGTAGTGAGTATATCACTCTATGATTTAGAGTATAGCAGTAGAAGAGAAGATTCGGATTTCCTAAAAAATGAGTGAGGAAGGTGATCAGTTTTATTTCTTATTTATAGTTGGTCTGTATCTCTTCCGAACGGTCGTGTCTGCACCCGTTCGCTCAAACAGTCGCGTCTGTACCTCTTCGTACAGTCACATCTGTTCACCCGCCTGCTATTCACTTCTGTTTGCCCGCGCCACTTCAGTCGGGTCGCACTCGCTCAAGCAGAATCCATTCGCCCACGTCTGCTTCAGTCGGGTCGCACCCGCCTGTGTTCGATCGTACTGTTTGCTTCTAACGGATCGCACCCGCCACTGTTCGTGCCTATTCAACCCGCGTCTGCTTCCGAACAGATCCGCATCTGTTCGTATGGCCTGCAACTGTCAGAAAGCCTGGTCCGGTTTGTAGTAAAAATACGAGTATCATATTAGACCCAAACCCGTGCACGAGCCCGGCCTGAGCCCGAGCTCGGCCCGGCACGGGTCGGTTTGGTCGGTCGGACGGAGGCGGCGGCGCGCGTGTGTGTGGTGGTGATGCAAGATCTCCCTTCTCGCAACGAAGCATACATTTGGGAGCCCCAGGCCCCCAACCTCCTCATGAGAAAGCCATTTATAAACCAATATAGCTCTCAACAATTTAACGATGTGGGAATTTGTATATTTCAATTCATTTTATTTGCTAAGGAATTCCGACAATACCCCGCATGAATGATAATATACATATCTCCCACACAAAGCGAAATATCACATAGTACATATGGAATAATGCTTTATCGTGGATAAGTAGATATTTCACTTTGAACTTTCCCTAGTTAAAACTTATCGGTTCTACTTGGCTAATCGGTGAATTATTTCATCGTGAACCGTCGGCCTTTATTGTATATCCAGACAATAAGCT
Source organism: Allium cepa (assembly GCA_030765085.1). Lineage (NCBI taxonomy): Eukaryota > Viridiplantae > Streptophyta > Magnoliopsida > Asparagales > Amaryllidaceae > Allium > Allium cepa. The sequence goes on from CM060938.1 coordinate 565,920,540, forward strand.
TTACGAAGCATTGATTCCCTTCTCATTCAATCTCTTGGTTATGTTCATTTTGGTCCTGAACAATTTTTGGTTCTGCGAGTGTTTTAGAGAATAAAAGCATTTTAATATTCTCATAGAGCAGACCCAGCTCACACTAACATAGGTGATCGCAACCATTAAGAGTATCCTACATATACCCCACTTGTTATTTCCAAGATATGGTCATCATTAAAAAACATGGTTTTAACCCTTAAATACTTCTGTAGACATGCATTTATGTTGTGCACCATAGGAATAGAGTTGGACTATGTCCACGCAAATGCATTACGTCTTGAGTTATTCAGAACTGGCTTGCCTATTGATCCTAGTCCGTGAGATCTCCAATCGCTAGGATAGGTTTCCGTATAAGATAACTCTTTGTGGTTTAGGCTTTTAAACTCATTCCCCTCGATGCGCGGTCAATTTTCTCTCTTGATAAACCTTTAGTAAATGGATCCGCTAGGTTATCATTTGTTCTCACATAATCTATGAAAATAGTTTCATTTGAGAGTAACTGCCTAACTGTATTGTGGCGTCGACGAATATGTCGTGACTTTCCATTATACACAAAGTTGTGCGCTCTGCTTAGCGCAGCTTGGTTATCACAGTGTATGCATATGGCCGGTACAGGTTTAGGACAGAAAGGAATATCTTCTAAAAAGTGACGAAGCCATTCTACTTCTTCGCCTGCTTTATCTAATGCAATGTACTCTGATTCCATAGTGGATCGAGCTATGCATGTTTGTTTAGTAGATTTCCATGACACTGCTGCCCCTGCTAAGGTAAAGACATAACCACTCGTTGATTTTGATTCCTCTGAACCAGCAATCCAATTTACATCACTATATCCTTCTAGGACGGCAGGATATTTTCCATAATGTAAGGAATAATTTGTGATATTTTTTAAATATCCAAGCACTCTCATTAGTGCTTTCCATTGTTCCTTCCCTGGATTGCTCGTATACTACTCAATCGACTTACTGCATAAGTTATATCTGGTATTGTGCAAATCATGAGATACATGAGACATCCTATTACACGAGAATATTCCAGTTGCATTACACTCTCATTAGTGTTTTTATGCAGTTTTTCTGATGGATTAAAATGTGTATTTACTCCTTTAATTCCAAAATTTTGAAAACTTTCAATCATTTTTTCTACATAATGTGATTGAGATAACTCAATTCCATTAGGTGTTCTTATTATTTTTATTCTCAAAATAATATCAGCAACACCCAAGTCTTTCATGTCGAAATTGTTGATCAACATTTCTTTATGGTCTCAATTACATGAGTATTTGGACCAAATATTAGCATATCGTCCACATATAGACAGATCGTCACATATGATTGTCCAAGTTGTTTATAATAAACACATTTGTCACATTCATTTATATGAAAACCATTTCTCATCATGACACTATCAAATTTTACGTGTCATTGCTTTGGATCTTGTTTTAGTCCGTATAATGATTTGACTAATCTACAGACTTTGTTTTCATTTCCTTTGAAAATAAATCCCTCAGGTTGCTCCATGTAAATTTCCTCATTGAGATTTCCATATAAGAATGCTGTTTTCACATCCATTTGATGAATCTCTAGATTATAGATGGATGCAATAGCTATTAACATTCTTATAGAGGTTATTCGTGTTACCGTCGAATATGTATCAAAAAAGTCTACTCCTTCTTTTGACGATATCCTTTGGCTACTAATCTGGCTTTATACTTGTCGATAGAGCCATCTGCTTTCATTTTCTTCTTGAAAATCCATTTGCAGCCAATATGTTTAATTCCAGGTGGAATATCAACAATTTCTCAAGTTCTATTACTTATAATTGAATCAATCTCACTTTGGATTGCTTCTTTCCAACATGAAGATTCAGAAGATGACATTGCTTCCTTGTACGTTTGCGGTTCGTGTTCTAACACATAAGTGAAAAAATCCGAACCAAATGTCTTGGAAGTCCTAGCTTTACGCTTCTTCTTGGTTCAACTTCCTCAATCTCATGATGAGTTTCATCTTCATGTGAATTGCTTAATTCTTCTCTTGTGCTTTTAGGGATATTATTTCCTTCATTCCTTTTGTGGGGAAACACGTCTTCAAAGAATGAGGCATCTCTAGATTCCATGATTGTATTTACATGAATATCAGCTATATCAGACTTGAATACCAAAAATTTGTAGGCACTACTATTTTGGGCTGGCCCAAGATAATAACAATCTACTGTTTTTGGTCCAAGTTTGACTCTCTTGGGAGGCGGAACTGGAACTTTTGCCAAGCACCCCCACACTTTGAGGTATTTAAAACTTGGTTTGTGTCCTTTCAATAACTCATATGGAATTGTTCCTGTTTTATTGTGAGGGACTTTTTTTAATATGTGATTAGACATATTTAAGGCTTCCCCCCACAAGTTCGTCGGTAGACCAGAAGTTAAAAGCATTGCATTAATCATATCTTTTAACGTTCTATTCTTTCTCTCGGCTACACCATTTTGTTGTGGTGAATATGTAGCAGTTGTTTGATGAATTATTCCATTTTGTTCACAGAATTGTTCAAATGGTGATTCATATTCTCCACCTCGATCGGATCTTAGTATCTTGAACTTTTTATTTAACTGATTTTCTACCTCAGCCTTGTATTTTATAAACGTTGTTATTGCTTCATCTTTACTATTTAAAAGATATACGTAGCAATATCGCGTATAATCGTCAATAAAAGTAATGAAATACTTTTTCCTACCTCTTGTAGGTAGTGATTTAAAATCACAGAAATCTATATGTACCAAACCTAATGGTTCGGTGCTTCTATCAACAGATTTAAATGGTTGTTTGACCATTTTTTCTTCTACACATGTCTCATATTTGTAGTTCTTATCTACTTGGAATTTTGGAATTAATCCCAAGTTTGATAATGTTTTCATTTTGGGGAAATTTATGTGTCCCAATCTATCATGCCATAGTAAAATTTCGTGCTCAAGCAAATAAGAAACTTCAATTTTATTAATAGCACAATTAGAATACATATTTTTGTTGCCGACAACAGCTACATTTGCCTTGAATAGGCCATCACATAAATATCCCCTTTCTATATACATTCCAGCTTTGGACAGAACCATCTTCTCTGACTCGAACACCATCTTGAATCCCTTCTTTGATAGGACTGCACCAGAGATGAGATTCTTGCGTATGTCTGGAACGTGGAGCACGTCATTCAACTTAACAGTTTTTCCAGAAGTAAACTTGAGGATTACTGTGCCACTGCTTTCGATCATGGAAACTGTAGAATTACCCATGTAGAGTTTTTCTTCGTGATCGAATTTCTGATATGTAGAAAACATGGATTTGTCAGAACAAACATGACGAGTAGCTCCTGTATCTACCCACCATTGGTTAGGATTCTGAACCAGATTGCATTCAGATACAATTGCCGAAAAGTTGGACCCGTCCACTTCCATGTTGTCTACTATATTTGCCTCTTTGTTGCGGTTCTTTTTGAGTCTGCAATCTCTAGCGGCATGTCCAATTTTCCCACAAACCCAACATTCACCATTAAACTTTTTGGTTCGTTTGTTGTCTTTTGGTTTGTTGTTTGGAGCTTTCCTTTTCTTCTGAAAATTCTTCTTTTTGTTTTTGGTCTTTGAATCTTCAGCCACAAATGCCTCCTCGCTTTGTTTTGTAATTCCACGGTTATCTACCTCAAGTTTCAATAGGACTATGAGATCCTGTAAAGAGATTTCCTTCTTTTTATGCTTCAGATAATTGCGGTAATCTTTCCACGACGGCGGCAGTTTTCCCGTGATGGCTTCAACCAAAAACGATTCTCTAACCTTATGACCTTCCGACTCAAGTTCATGAATGATGATTTGTAGTTCATGTAGTTGAGCAGTCACCGGTTTGGAGTCAACCATCTTGTAGTTCATGAATTTGTCTACAATGAATTTCTTAAGACTGGTATTCTGCGTCTTATACTTCGTGGAAAGTGCATTCCAGAGTGCTTTTGCTGTCTTTGGAGGCTGATATACTTTGTATAACACCATGTCGAGACAATTTAGAATATAGTTTCTGCATAGAAAATCGGAATGCTCCCACATATCGACATCGGATTCCTTACCTGGTACAGGAATCGGTTCCTCCTCCTCGAGATACCTTTACAGACCGAGTGTGGTGAGATAAAATAACATTTGGTTCTGCCATGTTAGAAAATTGTCACCATCTCCTTTAAAAGAATAGGGCATGTTGTGTGTAGTAGCCTTTGTTGAGAGCTCTACTGTTGCCATCTCTGTTTTAGCAAAAGCAGAAAAATTCTTAAGATGTTATACGTCTAGCATACCAAAACAGAGAATAATCAATTATAAACTCGTCGCACAAGTTTATAACTCAGATTTCCACTACACTGCAATTCTGTATTAATTATTATAACAAAATGAATGTTGTAAATAAGTTACAACAACAACATTATACTATTTATAGAAACAGCACAACGTATAAACGAAAGATTATAGAAGAAACTAGAATCTAACCGGATATCGTCTGAGGCTTGTCGTAGCAATTTCCTTAAGAATTTTATTTCAAAATTCCCCCAAGATACAACAGACGTATTCTGCTCGAGATTGTAGTGACTATATCACTCTGTGATTTAGAGTATAGCAGCAGAAGAGAAGATTCGGATTTCTTAAAAAATGAGTGAGGAAAGTGATCGGTTTTCCTTCTTATTTATAGTTGGTCCATATCTCTTCCGAATGGTCGTGTCTGCACCCGTTCGCCCAAACAGTCGCGTCTGTACCTCTTCGTACAGTCACATCTATTCACCCATCTGCTATTCCCTTCTGTTTGCCCACGCCACTTCATTCGGGTCGCACCCGCTCATGCAGCATCCATTCGCCCGCGTCTGCTTCAGTCGGGTCGCACCCGCCTGTGTTCGGCCGTACCTGTTTGCTTCCAACGGATCGCACCCGCCACTGTTCGCGCCTATTCAACCCGCGTCTGCTTCCAAATAGATCCGCATCTGTTCGTATGGCATGCAACTGTCAGAAAGCCCGGTCCAATTTGTAGTAAAAATACGAGTATCATATTTGACCCAAACCCGAGCCCGGCCCGTGCCGGTTCGGTTCGGTCGGTCGGACGGCGGCGGCGCGCGCGTGTGTGGTGGTGATGCAAGATCTCCCTCCTCACAACGAAGCATACATTTGGGAGCCCCAGGCCCCCGACTTCCTCATGAGAAAGCCATATATAAACCAATATAGCTCTCAACAATTTGACGATGTGGGACTTTGTATATTTCAATTCATTTTATTTGTTAAGGAATTCCAACAATCCCCCACATGAATGATAATATACATATCTCCTACACAAAGCGAAATATCATAGAGTACATATGGAATAATGCTTTATCGTGGATAAGTAGATATTTCACTTTGAACTTTCCCTAGTTAAAACTTATCGGATCTACTTGGCTAATCGGTAAATTATTTCATCTTGAACCGTCGGCCTTTATTGTATATCCAGACAATAAGCTTTACGAAGCATTGATTCTTTTCTAATCCAAACTCTTGGTTGTGTTCATTTTGGTCCTGAACAATTTTTGGTTCTGCGAGTGTTTTAGAGAATAAAAGCCTTTTAATATTCTCATAGAGCCGACCCAGCTCACACTAACATAGGTGATCACAACCATTAAGAGTATCATACATATACCCCACTTGTTATTTTCAAGATATGGTCATCATTAAAAAACATAGTTTTAACCCTTAAATACTTCTGTAGGCATGCATTTATATTGTGCACCATAGGAATGGAGTTGGACTATGTCCATGGAAATGCATTACGTCTTGAGTTATTCAGAACTAGTTTGCCTATTGATCCTAGTCCGTGGGATCTCCAGTCGCTAGGATAGGTTTCCGTATAAGATAACTCTTCGTGGTTTAGGCTTTTAAACCCATTTCCCTTGATGCGCAGTTAATTTTCTCTCTTGATAAACCTTTAGTAAATGGATCCGCTAGGTTATCATTTGTTCTCACATAATCTATGAAAATAGTTCCATTTAAGAGTAACTGTCTAACTGTGTTGTGGCGTCGACGAATATGTCGTGACTTTCCATTATACACAAAGTTGTGCGCTCTGCTTAGCGCAGCTTGGTTATCACAGTGTATGCATATGGCCAGTACAGGTTTAGGCCAGAAAGGAATATCTTCTAAAAAGTGACGAAGTCATTCTGCTTCTTCGTCGGCTTTATCTAATGCAATGAACTCTGATTTCATAGTGGATCGAGCTATGCATGTTTGTTTAGTAGATTTCCATGACACTGCCGCCCCTTCTAAGGTAAAGACATAACCACTCGTTGATTTTGATTACTCTGAATCAGCAATCCAATTTGCATCACTATATCCTTCTAGGACGGCAGGATATTTTCTATAACGTAAGGAATAATTTGTGGTATTTTTTAAATATCCAAGCACTCTCATTAGCACTTTCCAGTGTTCCTTCTCTGGATTGCTCGTATACCTACTCAATCGACTTACTGCATAAGCAATATCTGGTCTTGTGCAATTCATGAGATACATGAGACATCCTATTACACGAGAATATTCCAGTTGCATTACACTCTCATTAGTGTTTTTATGCAATACTTCTGATGGATTAAAGGTGTGTTTACTCCTTTAATTCTAAAATTTTGAAACCTTTCAATCGCTTTTTCTACATAATGTGATTGAGATAACTCAATTCCATTAGGTGTTCTTATTATTTTTATTCCCAAAATAACATCTGCAATACCCATGTCTTTCATGTCGAAATTGTTGATCAACATTTTCTTCATGGTCTCAATTACATGAGTATTTGGACCAAATATTAGCATATCGTCCACATATAGATAGATCATCACACATGATTGTCCAAGTTGTTTATAATAAACACATTTGTCACATTCATTTATACGAAAACCATTTCTGATCATGACACTATCAAATTTTGTGTGTCATTACTTGGAGCTTGTTTTAGTCCATATAATGATTTGACTAATCTACAGACTTTGTTTTCATTTCCTTTGGAAATGAATCCCTCAGGTTGCTCAACGTAAATTTCCCCATCGAGATTTCCATATAAGAATGTTGTTTTTACATCCATTTGATGAATCTCTAGATTATAGATGGATGCAATTGCTATTAACATTCTTATAGAGGTTATTCGTGTTACTGGCGAATATGTATCAAAAAAGTCTACTCCTTCTTTTTGACGATATCTTTTCGCTACTAATCCGGCTTAACACTTGTCGATAGAGCCATCTGCTTTCATTTTCTTCTTGAAAATCCATTTGCAGCCAATAGGTTTAATTCCAGGTGGAATATCAACAATTTTCCAAGTTTTATTACTTAGAATTGAATCAATCTCACTTTGGATTGCTTCTTTCCAACATGAAGATTCAAAAGATGACATTGCGTCCTTGTACGTTTGAGGTTCGTGCTCTAACACATAAGTGAAAAATTCCAAACCAAATGTCATGGAAGTCCTAGTTCTTACGCTTCTTCTTGGTTCAACTTCCTCAATCTCATGATGAGTTTCGTCTTCATGTGAATTGCTTAATTCTTCTCTTGTCCTTTTAGGAACATTATTCCATTCATTCCTTTTGTATGGAAACACGTCTTCGAAGAATGAGGCATCTCTAGATTTCATCATTGTATTTACATGAATATCAGCTATATTAGACTTGAACACCAAAAATCTGTAGGCGCTACTATTTTGGGCTAGCACAAGATAATAACAATCTACTGTTTTTAGTCCAAGTTTGACCTTCTTGGGAGGCGGAACTGGAACTTTTGCCAAGCACCCCCACACTTTGAGGTATTTAAAAATTGGTTTGTGTCCTTTCCATAACTTATATGGAATTGTTTCTGTTTTATTGTGAGGGACTTTTTTTAATATGTGATTAGACATATTTAAGTCTTCCCCCACAAGTTCGTCGGTAGACCAGAAGTTAAAAGCATTGCATTAATCATATCTTTTAACGTTCTATTATTCCTCTCGGCTACACCATTTTGTTGTGGTTAATATAAAGCTTTTGTTTGATGAATTATTCCATTTTATTCACAGAATTGTTCAAATGGTGATTCATATTCTCCACCTCGATCAGATCTTAGTATCCTGATCTTTTTATTTAACTGATTTTCTACCTCAGCCTTGTATTTTATAAATGTCGTTATTGCTTCATCTTTACTATTTAAAAGATATACATAGCAATATCGCGTATAATCGTCAATAAAAGTAATGAAATACTTTTTCCCACCTTTTGTAGGTAGTGATTTAAAATCACATAAATCTGTATGTACCAAACCTAATGGTTCGGTGCTTCTGTCAACAGATTTAAATGGTTGTTTGACCATTTTTGCTTCAACACATATCTCACATTTGTAGTTCTTATCTACTTGGAATTTTGGAATTAATCCCAAGTTTGATAATGTTTTCATTTTGCGGAAATTTATGTGTCCCAATCTATCATGCATTGTAAAAGTTCGGGCTCAAGCAAATAAAAAACTTCAATTTTATTAATAGCACAATCAGAATACATATTTCTGTTGCCGACAACGGCTACATTTGCCTTAAGTAGGCCATCACATAAATATCCCCTTCCTATATACATTCCAGCTTTGGACAGAACCATCTTGTCTGACTCGAACACCATCTTGAATTCCTTCTTTGATAGGACTGCACCAGAGATGAGATTCTTGCGTATGTCTGAAACGTGGAGCACGTCGTTCAACTTAACAGTTTTTCCAGAAGTAAACTTGAGGATTATTGTGTCACTGCCTTCGATCATGGAAACTGTAGAATTACCCATGTAGAGTTTTCTTCGTGATCGAATTTCTGATATGTAGAAAACATGGATTTGTCAGAACAAACATGACGAGTAGCGCTGGTATCTACCCACCATTGGTTAGGATTTTGAACCAGATTGCATTCAGATACAACTGCCGAGAAGTTGGACTCGTCCACTTCCATGTTGTCTACTATATTTGCCTCTTTGTTGTGTTTTTTTTTGAGTCTGCAACCTCTAGCGGCATGTCCAATTTTTCCACAAACCCAACATTCACCATTAAACTTTTTGGTTCGTTTATTGTCTTTTGGTTTATTGTATGGAGCTTTCCTTTTCTTCTGAAAATTCTTCTTTTTGTTTTTGGTCTTTGAATCTTCAGCCACAAATACCTCCTCGCTTTGTATTGTAATTCCATGGTTATCTGCCTCAATTTTCAATCGGACTACGAGATCATGTAAAGAGATTTTCTTCTTTTTATGCTTCAGATAATTGCGGTAATCTCTCCACGACGGCGGCAGTTTTCCCATGATGGATTCAACCAAAAACGATTCTCCAACCTTATGACCTTCCGTCTCGAGTTCATGAATGATGATTTGCAGTTCATGTAGTTGAGCAGTCACCGGTTTGGAGTCAACCATCTTGTAGTCCATGAATTTGTCTATAATGAATTTCTTAAGACTGATATTCTCCGTCTTATACTTCGTGGCAAGTGCATTGCAGAGTGTTTTTGTTGTCTTTAGAGGCTGATATACTTTGTATAGCACCTTGTCGAGACAATTCAGAATATAGTTTCTGCATAGAAAATCGAAATGCTTCTACATATTGACATCGGATTCCTTGCTTGGTACAGGAATCAGTTCCTCCTCCTCGAGATACCTTTGCAGGCCGAGTGTGGTGAGATAAAATAACATTTGGTTCTGCCACGTTAGAAAATCGTCACTGTCTCCTTTAAAAGGATCGGGTCTGTTGTGTGCAGTAGCCTTTGTTAAGAGCTCTACTGTTGCCATCTCTGTTTTAGCAAAAACAGAAAAATTCTTAAGATTTTATACGTCTAGTATACCAAAACAGAGAATAATCAATTATAAACTCGCCGCACAAGTTTATAACTCAGATTTCCACTACACTGGAATTCTGTATTAATTATTATAACAAAATGAATATTGTAAATAAATTACAACAACAACGTTATACTATTTATAGAAACAGCACAACGTATAAACGAAAGATTATAGAATAAACTAGAATCTAACCGGATATCGTCTGAGGCTTGTCGTAACAATTTTCTTAAGAATTTTATTTCAAAATTCCCCCAAGATACAACAGACGTATTCTGCTCGAGATTGTAGTGAGTATATCACTCTGTGATTTAGAGTACAGTTGTAGAAGAGAAGATTCGGATTTCTTAAAAAATGAGTGAGGAAAGTGATCGGTTTTCCTTTTTATTTATAGTTGGTCTGTATCTCTTCCGAATGGTCGTGTCTGCACCCGTTCGCTCAAACAGTCGCGTCTGTACCTCTTCGTACAGTCACATCTGTTCACCCGCCTACTATTCGCTTCTGTTTGCCCGCGCGACGGTGGCGGCGGCGCGCGCGTGTGTGGTGGTGATGCAAGATCTCCCTCCTCCACAACGAAGCTTACATTTGGGAGCCTCAGGCCCCCAACCTCCTCATGAGAAAGCCATATATAAACCAATATAGCTGTCAACAATTTGACGTGTGGGACTTTGTATATTTCAATTCATTTTATTTGTTAAGGAATTCCAACAATCCCCCACATGAATGATAATATACATATCTCCCACACAAATCGAAATATCATAGAGTACATATGGAATAATGCTTTATTGTGGATAAGTAGATATTTCACTTTGAACTTTCCCTATTTAAAACTTATCGTATCTACTTGGCTAATCGGTGAATTATTTCATCTTGAACCATCGGCCTTTATTGTATATCCATACAATAAGCTTTACGAAGCATTGATTCCCTTCTCATCCAATCTCTTTGTTGTGTTCATTTTGGTTCTGAACAATTTTGGTTCTGCGAGTGTTTTAGAGAATAAAAGCCTTTTAATATTCTCATAGAGCCGACCCAGCTCACACTAACATAGGTGATCGCAACCATTAAAAGTATCCTACATATACCCCACTTGTTATTTCAAGATATGGTCATCATTAAAAAATATAGTTTTAACCCTTAAATACTTCTGTAGGCATGCATTTATGTTGTGCACCATAGGAATGGAGTTGGACTATGTCCACGCAAATGCATTACGTCTTGAGTTATTCAGAACCGGTTTGTCTATTGATCCTAGTCCTTGAGATCTCCAGTCGCTATGATAGGTTTCCGTATAAGATAACTCTTTGTGGTTTAGGCTTTTAAATCCATTCCATCTTTAGTAAATGGATCCGCTATGTTATTATTTGTTCTCACAACGATCGGTCGGCGGCGCGTGCGTGTGTGGTGGTGATACAAAATCTTCCTCCTCACAACGAAGCATACATTTGAAAGCCTCAGGACCCCAACCTCCTCATGAGAAAGGCATATATAAAGCAATATAGCTCTCAACAATTTGACGATGTGGGACTTTATATATTTCAATTCATTTTATTTGTTAAGGAATTCCAACAATATCTACATGGATTTTGAGAAAAATTGGTTAAAAGGTGCTTGAATAACATGAGAGGCAACAAAAATATATAGTGACATTTTCTATGACGAATATAAAGGTACACAATATATGCATTATAAACAGTATTCATCACTGCTTACTACTGCAGTACTGCTTAATAATAAAATAAGAAAAGCAACAAGGCCAATTATTATATACAGACTTGAAAATTTGTAGACTTGTAAACGTGTATATAACAATAAATGATACTTAATTTTTATAACCATATCTACTAATGTATTTTTGGTAGGCAAAAAATCGGTTGTTGACATTAACCAAACATTTTCTTGCTGAATGAACTGATAAAATATAGCGGAAAAATGTAACGAGTGTGCATTGCTACTGTGGTGTGAATAACATAGCACTTGTTATTTTGTATCATCGATATATTTTTGGAACTTGGCTATTTTATTAGAACTCTATTGTCATCATCTTGATTTATATTTAAAATTACCCATCATATACAATTGAACAAAAACTGCATAGTAAAATTTAGTCACACCAAACAACGATCTATTTCCAATCACAGCGATGATTTGTGTGCTAACTTAAAATGCTCTGATGCTTATGAGTTTAAAAAAATTGTTTTGACAACAGTGTAGGTTGAGTTTGGTATATTGTTCAGTTGACAATACAGAATGAGTGTGATCCATATTGCTCAGACGAACACAGAATGAATATGCTATATAATTCAATTGCCATTAGGTTTTGTTTCGAATTTTTAACAGCTGTGGCATGTTTTATTTTCAGCTATATTTTGGGAAATTTTTAGATTGGCTAGTATTCAGTGTAGAACATGGTGCAAGTTATATAACCAAATGTCTTGCAACTATTACATGTGTTCATTAATTTACCAATATTCAACCTTAAATGCATATTTCTACAAGCTCCAGAGTGCGCATTTTTGGTTAAAAGAAGAATAAATAATTTAAATTAAGCTTAACCAATCTATTGAGTTGATAAAATAACTAGGAATTCCATATCATATCTCAGTTTTGTTGATTTTCCTGTTAACATAATCCACATCAGTGAATACTATCGTCAAAATTTACTCAATGCAAAATAAAAAAGCGTAAAGAATAAAGAAATATTGAGATAGAAAATTAACCAGAAGGCGAAGTGTTGGAGCCACCATTATCGACCTCAGACATTTGTGAGGGATTGTTAATACCAGAGCTCCAGATTCTGTGAGGTATTATTATTTTTGATGTCTGCTGTATGTTTTTGATTGCATAAAAATCTGTAACCGGAACAATAGAGAAAGGATTTATTTTGCGGAAAACGTGGGCTGAGGATTGCAAAAAATTTAGGGTTGTTCTAAAGTTGCACGATGCCATGAATATTTGGGGTTGGAGGAAGGAGGTCGGCGAAGACTGGGGTTGGAGGAAGGAGGTCGGCGAAGACTGGGGTTGGAGGAAGGAGGTCGGCGAAGACTGGAATGGAGGTCGACAGGTTTGTGTAACAACTCCACCCTAGTTAACATGGCATTGAGTGACAAAAATCCGAACTGCGGCAAGGATGGTCTGAGTGCGGCCATAAGTTCATCGCTAACCGAAGCAGCAGTCTTAAGGAGTCAGTGACTGGTGATGGACATGTTTGAGGAAGAAAAAATACTATCGTATCACTGTGCATGTGTGCACGTGCACCGAAGAGCTGCCGTGATAGTTTTTGCAACTAAGTTGGACTGTGTCTTTTGATTTTTTTTGTATAAGTTGTATTTAGATTAGCTGGAGCTAGTTGGCAAATTATAGTCGTTATGTATAACCTTATATATAGGCATGCATGTAAAATCAGAAAAGGCATCAATAAAGATACAGTTCATTTCATTTTCCACTTTGTTACATTTTCTTTTCTCTATTACAAATTTCTCTTCTCTGTTACAGTTCTTAATTTCATAATTTTACAATTTTTTTCTTGCCTCTAACCTAAACTTTGATCTTCATTCTTCTGCATCTTCTCTTCCCACTGCATCTTCTTCTCTGATTTAACCCATCACTTCTTTCCTCACTGACATTTCTATCTTCATTGTCTTTCTTCTCCATTCTTTACCTTCCAAGCTTCTTTTAATCCCTATCATCATCCTACTGCCTACCTTTCTACCATCCCATTGTCTTCATATCTGAATGACCACGGCTTGGGCATAACACAGTGGTATCAGAGCCTATGGCTGGGCTAACCTCTGACAACCAGTCCACTTCCAACGGCAATCATAATTTGAAATTTGACATGCTTATCCAAGAACAAGAAGAGGCATGAAAGAGACAAGAAGAAATCAACAACCGAAATTCTCTTGCCTTAGGTAAATTAGAAGCTACATCACAAATCTTGGAGACTGGCAACCGAAAACTGGATCAAACCACACAAAATCTGGATCATGCAGCAAAGGAAATATGCACCAAATTTGAGGGTATGCATAATGTTCTTTCTGCTTTAGCGCAAGACATCCAACAGTTGAAGCTTCAGTCTGCTACCCATCACCATCCAAATACAGCTGCCAGTATACATGGAGTTCTTGCATCTAATCCTCATCAACTACCACCATCTCAACAAAATTCAAGAAATACTTCATCTTCCCCATTGACAAGCCCCACCAATCACCCATTAATGACTAATCTTCCTCCAACCCATCCTCACCCACCAGGCAATCAAGAAGTCCATTCTTGGAATAAAAATTCGCCATTTCCAAATCTTAAGCTTGACTTCCTATATACACAGGAGATGAGATGGTGTATGAATGGCTTAATCAGGTAGAGAAGTTCTTTAAATTCCATCAAACAGAAGATTCCTTTTGGGCAGAAATATCATCTTTTTGTCTCAAAAAAGATGCACTCAAGTGGTATAACTGGTATACTAGAAATATTCCAAATCATGAGAATTGGGCAACCTTCAGAGAAGAAATTTTGGTCAGATTCAACCCGAAAGAAATGGAAAGGCCTTATGATACCTTGGCCAAATTAAAACAACAGTTCACTGTCTCGGTCTACCTGTCAAGATTTGAAGGACTACAGCCACTTTAGAGACCTTACCACCAAGATTCTTGCTAGATAGGTTCATTGGAGGTCTCAAGGAGGACGTTACGTATGATGTGCTGACTTCCCGAACCAGTGGATTTCAGAGAAGCAGTTTCTTTGGCAAAAATGTTTGAGAGTGTACAAAACCAAGTTAGGAAAGGAAGCAAAATCAACAGACCATATCCCTCTCCAAAGAATAACAGCCAACTTGTTCCCTACATCAAGAACTCAAATTCTAATCCAAAACCGAAGGACTGGGGTACACCAATTTAGAGAGCATAGAAAAAATTAAAGGTCTAACCCCAAACAAATTGATTAAAATGAGAAGAAAAAAACATATGTTACGGCTGTAAGGAGAAATGACATAAGGACCATAAGTGCAAAAGTCCCCAAGTACATGTACTGGAAGGGGTAATGTCCTTTGATGACTCGGATGAAATTGCAGAATGCACTATTGAGAGTGATAATGACGACAGCTATGAGGAAAATGTTAAAGAGACCCATGTTATAACTTTACAAGCCATGTGTGCTATCCCTGCTCTCTCAACTATCAAAGTACAGGGTACTGTAAAGGGAAAACCAGTCCAAATTCTCATTGATTCTGGTTCCACGCATAGTTTTATTGACAAAAGTTTAGTTCACAAACTAAAACTCAAGGCGGGTGAATCAAAAAATTTCGAAGTTATGGTGGCTAATGGAGGAAAGCTTTAAGGACTTGGTATATGTTACAATGTTCTATTAAGCTGTCAAGATTGTAAAATGCCAGTTGATCTTTTAATACTGCCATTGGAAGGATGTCAAATTGTTTTAGGAACTCAATGGATGAAGAAGTTAGGAGAGATTACCTTGAATCTTGACAACTTAATGGTCAGATTTACTTATGACAACAAGGTTTACACTTGGCAAGGAATTCAACAACAAGATGTTAAATTAGTAGATCGAAAGACATTAGGAAAAGAGCATGCACATGGTCAGATTACTATGATGATATATATTTAATAGACACTAAGCAAACAAAGGAAACTCAAAATTTCGTGCAAGAGCTGCCCGAAGAAATTCAAATTTTGTTGAGGAAGAACCCCAAAGTAACTTCACCAATCATTCCTCTTCCTCCTTAAAGGCAACATGATCATAAAATACCTTTAAAACCAGGAGCCAATCCAGTTTGTTTGAAGCCATATAGACATGCTCACCACATAAAGAATGAGTTAGAGAAAATCATCAAGGAATTAATGGAAAATAGCATCATAAGGCATAGCAACAGTTCATATTCTTATCCTGTAGTGATGGTACCAAAAAAAATGGCACTTGGAGGTTGTGTATTGACTACCGAAGCATGATCTCTCTCACAATCAAAGATAAGTTTCTCATCCCTTTAATTAATGATTTATTCAATGAGTTGCATGGATCAAAATGCTTTACTAAATTAGACTTTAAATCAGGTTACCATCAAATTAGAATGAATGAGGATGACATACATAAAACGGCTTTTAAAACTCATGATGGACACTCTAAATATGTAGTAATGCATTTTGGGTTAGTTAATGCACCATCAACATTTCAATCACTTATGAATGACATTTTTAGGTCTTACTTAAGAAAATTCATATTGGTTTTCTTTGATGACATACTAATATACTGCCAGACCATGTCTGAGTATATACAACATATTGGCTTGACATTTCAGGTACCGAAGCAAAATTAGCTGGTAATTAAATTATCCAAATGCAGCTCTGCCAAAAAATCGCTTGAGTATTTAGGCCATATTATTTCGGAATTAGGGGTTGCTGTTGATCCTAATAAAGTCAAGGTAGTGATGGATTGGCCACTACCAAAGAACATAAAGGCTTTAAGGGGATTTATGGGTCTAATTGGGTATTATAGAAAGTTTATTAAAGGATATGGTCTCGTTGCAAAACCGTTGTCAGATATGTTAAGAAAAACTCCTTTATGTGGTCCACTGAAGCCAAAGATGCTTTTGACCAACACAAGCAGTGTTTGTCTAATCCTCATGTCCTTGCAATGCTAGATTTTTCACAACCATTCACTCTAGAATGTGATGTCAGTGGATTAGGAGTGGGAGTAGAGCTACAACAAAACAAAAAACTAATAGCTTATTTAAGCAAGGCATTGCATGGTCAAAATTTAGCTTTATCTACCTATGAAAAAGAGCTAATGGCTATCATTATTGCTACAAAAAAGTGGTCCCAATACCTCATGGGAAGCAATTTATTATAAAAACTGATCATCAAAGCCTTAAATATTTGTTATCACAAAGGCTTCACAATGGTGTGCAAAACAAATGGCTGACAAAGCTCCACGGATTTGATTATATAGTGGAGTATAAAAGTGGGAAGGAAAATATAGTGGTTGATGCTTTATCTAGGAGGGAGGACATGCAAGTACAAGCAGTATCTGTGGTACAGACACCATGGTTGGATGAATTAAAAGACACATTATTAAACTCGGCATGGTACTAATAGCAAATGACCAAAGTACAGAATGGGCAGCTACAAGAAGGCAAGTACAAGCTAGTATATAACCTAATCTTCTACAAAGGAAAATTTTTAATTGACCATCACTTGGCAACACTGCTACACACTCTCATTGACGAACACCATTCTACTCCTCTAGGGGGCCACTCAGGAATCAAGGGTATCTTAAAAAAAATTGAGACAGGTATTTTATTTGGAAAAAACTGAAAAGGGCTGTTGAATACTTTGTAAAATCTTGTGATGTCTGTCAGAGAAATAAAGGGGAAAATGTACACTTGCCTGGCCTACTACATCCCCTACCTATTCCTGAACAAGTATGGGAAGACATTTCTATGGATTTTATAACATGTCTTCCAAAAACCAACAAGCACACGGTGATTCTTGTAGTAGTAGATAGGTTAACAAAATATGCTCATTTCTTTTCCCTCTGCTATCCATACACAGCAAAAGAAGTGGCTAAGGTATTTTTTAATGGGGTACTCAAATTACATGGCCTACCAAAATCAATAGTAAGTGACAGAGATGTTATGTTCACTAGCAACTTTTGGCAGGAAATTTTTAAGTTACAAGGCTACAGGTTGAAAATGAGTTCTTCTTACCATCCACAGAGTGATGGGCAAACAAAGATCATAAACAAAATTCTTGAGGGATATTTGAGATGTTTTGTATGTCATTGACCGCATGAGTGGAGTGACTGGCCATCTCTAGCCGAATATTGGTATAACATAACCTGGAAGTCATCTACCAATATGACCCCCTTCGAGGCAGTGTATGGGATAAGTCCTCTAAATATACTAACTTATGTTCCTAATACAAGGTAAAGCAAGCAGAAGAATTGTTATTTAGTAATAGACGTCACCTTAGAATTTTTAAAAGATAGCTTGAAGTTGGCACAAGATAGGATGAAAAGATATGCAAATTTAAAAAGGTTTGACAGGGAGTTTCAAGTTGATGACTGGGTTTTCCTAAAGCTACAACCTTATAGGAAAATAACTACTAGAAATCAAAGAACATACAAATTGTCTCCCAAATATTACAGGCCTTATCAAATAGAAGAAAGAATTGGGACAGTAGTTTACAAGTTAAAACCGCATGCTCATGTCAAGAATCACCCTGTATTTCATGTTTCTCAACCTAAAAAAAGATTGGAAATGAGTTAATAATTCAAAAGGATGCTCCTAGTTTCGAAGAAGAGACAGTAATGCAACCAGAAAGGATCTTGGATAGAAGTTTTGTGCCTCGGAACAATGAAGCAGTAGTACAAATTTTGGTAAAATGGAAGGGCAAGCCTGAAGAAGAAGCAACTTGGGAGGATTACTGGTCGACTGTTAGACGCTTCGCCACTTTAGACCTTGAGACAAGGTTGATTTTTGAAGAGGAAGGGAGATGTAATAACTCTACCCTAGTTAACATGGTATTGAGTGAAGAAAATTTGAATTGCAGCAAGGATGGTCAGAGTGCGGCCATAAGTTCATCAGAGAAAGTCACTAACCAAAGCAGCAGCCTGGAGGAGTCAGCGACAGGTGATGGACATGCTTGAGGAAAAAAAAATACAATGGTAACACTCGTGCATGTGTGCACGTGCACCGAAGAGCTGCAGTGATAGTTTTTGTAACTAAGTTGGACTGTGTCTTTGATTCTTTTGTGTAAGTTGTATTTAGATTAGCTGGAGGTGAGTTAGCAAATTATAGCCGTTATGTATAACCTTATATACAGGCATGCATGTAAAATCAGAAATGGCATCAATAAAGATACAATTCGTTTCATTTTCCACTTTGTTACATTTTCTTTTCTCTGTTACAAATTTCTCTTCTCTGTTACAGTTCTTAATTTCATAATTTTACAATCTTTTTCTTGCCTCTAACCTAAACTCCGATCTTCATTCTTCTGCATCTTCTCTTCCCACTGCATCTTCTTCTCTGATTTAACCCATCACTTCTTCCCTCACTGACATTTCTATCTTCTCTGCCTTTCTTCTCCATTCTTTACCTTCCAAGCTTCTTTTAATTACTATCATCATCCAACTGCCTACCTTTCTACCATCCCATTGTCTTCATGTCTGAATCACCACGGCCTAGGCATAACTGTTTGTGGCAATTTGGGGTCGACATGTTATGGGCAGAGGTGGTAATAAGGGACGAGATTTTGTGTTTGAGGAAGAGGGAAATAATTTGAGAAATTTGGCGGCCATGAGAATTATTTGGGAAACACCCGCAATAGTACATTAAATTAGCCAAATTAAAAGAAATAAAACCACATCCATTGACATTATAAAATCAATTTTTTTGTAGTAAATGTGTCAAACAACATGCAAGGACATTTTATTAAAATATTTAATACGGAACATGTAAAATGGATTCTTTATGCATTAACAATATAAATTATCATACATATTATGTTGTCTATGATATCGTGATTTGTTTAAATATTTGATACATGAAACAAATATCAAATCCAAATAGATATCAATAAATGATTGTTTGAAGTGTTTTCCTGTATTTATAAAATATTGTGTACAGAAAAATGAACTCCTTAAAAAGGAGTGTTCGGACTCGAACTTTTAAGTGATACTGGGTATAATATGTCGATATTATAATATTTAAGTTGGAAATGTTCCAATTAGAAGAGATTATGGGTGATTCAATGAAGAAGGGCTAAGTATATCGTCTTGAATAGCGCCGCAATAAAAACGATGTGTGCGTGTAATAAGTGCACAAATTTATAACTAGGTGAGGCTGATTCCAAATGTTGAAAATCTCGTAATATTGATATATGATAACAATATCATGATATAGGTTGTAACGTTTCTTAGATCTCACCATAAATCGAGAGACATATTCTGAATTGTTCTACATGATAGATAGTTTATCGGTGTCGGAAAGAGTTGATTTGCATAGTAGATAACTGAAACAAAATAGCAAACCCGTTCACTGAAAGACTAACCCAATTAATTTTGAGGAAACTGGTTGTAGAATTTGAAATAACATTCCATAATTGACCCCAAATGCAAGTGGGAGATTGATAGAGTTAGGGTTATGCCATATAGTTAATTACATAATTAGTTACGTATATCTAACTTGATAACTAGTTTTATTCGAAATAAAAGGTGTTTTCTTTCTATTATACTTGATATAATGCGTTATATTAATTAATTAAATTAATCAAAAGTATATTTAATAGAAAATCCATAATAGTATGTTTTAGGATAGTAGTTACAAAGTGTTGTGACTATGAGTAATTTATCACAATGAAAACAAATATATCATTTTAAATTATCCTAGTCAAGATGCATCGAGATTGAATATTGATGTATCCGTTAAGACTAGAGTATGTAACGCTCTTCAAATGTTAGACATTATATTACTCATGAATGGTGGAGGAACCTAGGGGTTATGTGATGATATTTATATAACTATGGAACAACTCACTCGATAGTTTTCTGTTGGTTAATATAGCTAAGGTCAAACATAAAATATCGATGTCACTGATTTACATAGTTCTCTCGACTTGAGAATAATGTCGATCTTCAATATGAAAGCTGCGCTTTGATTATAGTCATATCATGGTACGATGTCCATTGAGTGACTATAGTTGGGTAGAGTGAAAGTATTTGTAGCGATCCTGACTCGACCTTCGAAAATCGGCACCGAATACGACACTCGTATTCAAATGCCGCAGATCCATATGCCAAATCTTGTTCGCCGGAGCTTATAACACCATTAAGTAAAACAACACAGCGGAAGAGAAAGAATAGCTTATATCAATATACAACATTGATACAATATCGGATACAATATGATAAAACAGATGATACAATGAATATACATCAGAGATATGATACAAGATAATAGCAGCGGAAAGTAAAGATAACACAGCAGCAGAACAATAACTCCAATAGTCTTCAAGAAAGAACTCCATCTTTAAAACACCAATCCAGCAATAGCTCAAACTCCCAATCACATTGCACCAAGCTAAGCAAGTCTCGTCCGCAAGCGATTGCCAAATCCTAGGCGGAAAGCTATCGAATCTACACCTACTATTGATTATCTGGAAAACCCCAACTCTAGACTGCCCGTGTGGGAAAATAGTAGGCACCCAGAGTTTAGGAAAGGAACAATAAACTCCAGGTCAGTCATGGGACTGGTATGAGCAAACAAAAACATTTGGTCTTTTTAAAACAAACAACAGAATTTAAATTTGAAATCCGCAATGCTTTTTAGAAAATGAAACTACCATAAGGCCTCCCGCCACACACACAATGCAAACGCAGACTTGGAGGAGATTTCTCCTTATGATAGTCAAATATGCTTAATACGAGATAATTTCTTTGATATTATTACTAGTGCATAGTGGAAAATCTTTCGAAAGTATAATATTAATCCTAGCCAGCATAAGTACCATGATATTATGCCTACTATAGCTGCCATGTTAAATGGCAGGTTCTACAACTAAAATCGTACAAGGCACGTATTGGATAAATGGATTTCCAACAAATGGTCGGGTTAAGAAACTTCCTACTGCCACATGGGATCGCCTCTGGCTGGACGTCCCGAGAACCTAACCGGATCTCTGCCAACACAAGGTCGGGTTGCCTCTGTAACTAGGTAATTGCTACTCGAGCACGCCATCCCCCGGTCCTTTGGGACCTTTATCCGAGGCGCCTCAAAAACCACAAAGCAATTACAAAGTAATAGATCTGCAGTATCCACATGAGTAAGCATCTGGGCTCTATACCATGATGCCACCCTTTACCAGAAGGGAATGACACACCCTAAAGGGCGCGACCCTCATAACCTTGCCGCATCTTTCCTGTTTTGACCATTTCCGGGGTGTGAGGTCCTGATGCAGTCTCATCCACAAAGCTACGCTTTATACAAAAGCCATGCTTTGATCACAAATGATCAACAATTGATCATCAACACACAGCAGCACTTAGCATGCCACACTACCAAATTAGGAATATATCACAGATAAGTATCAACTACATAACCTCTGAGCTCGTACGTCTCAGAGAAGGGTGTTAAGCTAAGAGAATAAATTCTCCGCCACCAAGCAGAAATGTATTTGATAGAGATCAGTTTAATATCTCAAAGTGTAATATCGGACATACGACCATACAAGTCTGTTCCGGGTTCGAACAGAACCGAAGGCACTTCCGAAGAAGCCCTTGCAAATCCGGGTATCCACAATCCCGATCGGACTTCCCATCACTTAGGGAATCTCTATACCGTAGCTACTCGGTGCAGAGACAATCGATAGGTTATCCTAACGTTCTCGAAGACACCTGGTCTTCAACACCGGTCTTCAAATGCAATCCATAACGTCGTATCACTATTTGGAATGGGCTATATGACACAAGGTCCTCTCCCGGCTAAACCGAATAGTGGGCGCAATAGTTTAAATCATATGGATGCGGGATTTCAGTTAAGTCACAACTTGAAAATCCAAAGTTTTTCTTACAAATGGTTAAACAATTTACCATTTTAAATCTTTAAATAAAAAGATTCGTTTCACAAAGTTCACCTAGTTTCACAAAGATCATTCACAGATTTCAAAACAATTTCCATTTCAATTGGATTAACACATTAAATCTTTAAATTAAAGATTTTAATTTATAGCTTTCAAAACATGTTTCCAAAGATTTATCTATAACTTGGAAAAATATCTTTATTTTAGACTTGAAATCCTTTTTACACAAGTTAGAAATTCATTCCTTATGTGAAAGCTTCTATTATTTGAAAACAAATAGTTTTCATTTCAGAAAAATTCAATTATATTAATACCAGTTAAAATCTTTGGATTTAAATTTAAGTTCCCAAGACATCACTTTAAAAATGGTTTAAAAACCCATATAAACACATTTATAAGTAGAATAATCTTTTTAACCCATAGTTTCCAAACCATAGAATTCAATCCCAAATATTGAATTTAAATCAAATTATTTAAATTTCAAAACTCAATCTAGTTATTCAAAATAACTATTTTCAAAAGCTTCAATTCTAATTCCAAAACTATTTTGGATTCAAAAATACAATTTTTAAAACTATTTCAAAAATCTGTGACTTAACCCATTTCCACGTGCAATCCATATTTGTGTGTGTATAGTATGGTCCAGGGTTCAACACAATAGTGCACAACATCAATCATCACAGATTCAATCATATCGATAAGCGGTATATCCCATAACGCTTATCTTTACTCACAAATTCATAGATAAAATAAATTTATCAATCACAAAGATTTATCATTACAATTCGACGTGGGTTTCGGATAACCAACTGGAATCCGACTCCCTGTCGCATCGAAATCCAAATGTCGTTCTACGGGTCAAGGGGTTTTCATATTCATATAACAATATATATGTCACAGATATAACAGCTTAGCACAAAGCATTACATAGCATCACACCACATATCAAATATATCAATCCATCACATAGCATCTAATAACAATCAAACATCTTTGATTAAGGTGAACAAATCGTGGTTTTAAATTTTATTACTCACATAATTACTTTTATTAGTAATCTTTAATCAATGATTTGTTATCATAAATTTTCAATTGATTAAGTTTTAATCACCTTCATTAATTAATCGTTCTTTAATTAATTATCTTAATTAATTAACCCCTTAATTGTAATTAATTGAATCTTAATTTCTCTTATTTATTGACCTTTAATTAATTATTTTAATAAATGAATTCTTAATTTTAATTAATTAAATCTTAATAAATTATCCAATAATTAAGTAATTAAATTAATAAACCCTTAATTGTGATTAATTAAACCTTAATTTTAATTAATTATCCTTTAATAAGTTTTTTCTTAATTTAATTACCCTGATTAATTAACCACATTAATTAATTATGTTTAAAGTAATTAACCCTTAATATTTGATTAATCAATCTTTAATTATTTGATCTTAATTACTTTCACAAGGTAATTATTATTTTTATTTAATCTTTCATTAATTACTTGATTAATTGACTTGAATTCTTAATTAATTACTTTAATTAATAAATCCTCAATTATTAATTGATTAAATCTTAATTAAAACTAATTATTCTTTAAATTGATCAATCGTCCTTAATTAATTCCCTTAATTTATAAATCATCCATAATTTATCATCTTTTAAATAATTAAGTAAATACACTTTTAATTAATGACATTAAGAAATTTATTAATACCTTTTGACTAAAACTTAAAACACTAATTTCAATTTATAAGCAAACCAATCTTTAAATAAAAATAATATTTAAATTCCAAACTCATTTCTTAATCAAGGTTTCTTATATATTTATTTCAGACACTCGTTTAATTCAAGTATTATCAAATCCCATTTCAAAATACTTAGAAATATATTTATTATCCTCATATAAAATTTTTCCGCAAAACAATTTATTTCCAAAACAATTTTAAAATTTTTAACCTTAATCTTTTTCCTTTGAAAACTTGTTCATATTTTTAGTTTAAAACCTTGGTACTGTTTGTTTTATAAATTTAAAACCTGGTGCAGATTGTATTTCCAAATTTTAAAACCTGTACATTTTTCATTCTTTCAAATGTTACAACCTGCTGTCTAACAACAGATCCGAGCCAATCTTCACCATACCCGAGCAAATCATTAACTTACTTCGAGATTTTCCAGGAATTGACCCGAGATCGTTTGCTTCTTCCTCCCAATCCACAAATACATCAGACATCATCACCTACGCGTGCGCGTGCACCATCAACTGCGCCACCTCTGATCATCGCTCTGGCCATCGGCAAATCACCTATGTTTCCCCGTGTCGTTTCGACCACCCAGCTTGAAGAAATCAATAGCTGATCAAAATCGAGTCATTTGGTTTCGACTGGAACCCAAAACTACCCACAGAGTTCAACGCCGATGATGAGCCCGTCGACTAGAACCCACTGCACTCCTTCCAGAGTAGCCTCACATCATCACATCGCGATCACAATCATCGCGATCAAGCCCGAAGCTCCATTGTCGCCGACAACACATCGACAGCATACCAGACAAAACTTCACGCAAACCCTAGATCAACACAATCTATCTCCCACGATGAATTGTAAAGCTATTGAACATTTTTCCGATGATCATTGTCCCACCAGTAAGCTCCGGATTCGAACACGAGATTTTTCATTGTTCCGATCATCAAATTTTCATCAAAACCCAATTTATGTTCAACTCGTGATTTCTCACCATTTACAAATTTACAAATTGTAAAAATCTGATCAAAATTCATCATTTTCAATTTGGAAACAGATCCTTAAACTTAGAATTTTGAGACTTGAATTCTTTGACTCCTAATGCTTTTAACTGTAAATCCCTACTTTCGAATAAATTATTCCACAAATCTACCCGGATTTATTTTTAAATTTGATGTTACATAATTGCACTCATTTTCCATTCACACATTATAGCCTAACAAGATTTAAGGGAGGAGAAATTGATTTCTAGACAGGTTTGAAACTTGTATATATTTAAAACAGAGACTTGTATATATATGCTTTTAAACAGGCTTACACAGACTGTCTGAACAAATATGTGTGTGTGTGTGTGTATCCATACAGCATGCAAGCAAATTTTAACAACTAGACAACCATCTCATATCAGCCACAACATCAAGACAAAGGGATAGACAGAAGAAAGTTTGCTCACAAACAAAAATAAACAAATTTCAGAGTTGAAGGTTGCTCACAGCTATACTCTGATCTTTATATTTTCTTTGATTTCCAGGCAGAGAACTTAAACATTGATATTATTTTGCTTTACCGGATTCTACTGTAATTCCCAAACTTCTTACATATTTCCAAACCTATCTTGCTAGAATTTTATTTTAAACTTTTAACTCATACTTTAACAAACATATTTTTATTTGAATCTCAACATCTAACAATGACCAGACAAGGGGTTTGAATCTCTTAGTTTTTTTTTCTGTAGTTTAATCACAGAGAAGAACAACACAAATTATACATACACACATCTAAACATTCACATATACACACATGAACTTATTTATATAGATTCACAACATACTTATCTTCCAGATATAAACATGCAACCAAATTTCAATTTTTTTTTTTAAATTTCAAAAAGTGATGTTATTTTATGATTTAAAAATAGAGGAAGAGATTTGATTTTTCTTAACTTCTTGAGTTTGTGATTAGAACAGTGGCAAGATATGTATGTATACATACAATCAATGATTACAGAGACATGCAAGCACTTATCAATATTCACAAGCAAGCATATCAAGAAAATCCACATAAATAAAGGAGGCTGGTTTAAAAGAAGGTTTGCTCACCGGTTTTGAAGTCTGGACAGAGACAGGCTTGATATTTTGTAACTTGAATATGACCCACTCGCATTTGCTTTGACACTTCAGATCTGAATCTGATGGTTTTTCTGTTTTGATTTACCTTTTGTTCTCTGGTTTCTTTGAATTGTCTTAGAAATCACTACATTGCTTAATTTTGAATTGCCTCCAAGTTTGAATGCATGGGTTTTGATCTCAGGTTACTTTTATGCTCCATGGAAATCTGGTCATAATTTTCGAACTGAACCTTTTGTTCTTTTTTTTTTCTTTGTAACTTTACTTTGATTGCTTGAGTTTGTTTGCCTGAACTTGCATGTTTCCCCAGGCTTTGAAATTGCTCCCAGGCTAAAGCTTCCAGATTTTCATTTGCATTGAGTTTTTCTTTTCTTTGCTTTTTTTTCCTTTGGAAAGATTATGAAGTTCTCGAATTGATAAATGGAAGAACCAGGTTTTGAACTTTTTGCATCTCGAACTAAGTTGTTTTCGAACTGATTTGTTTTCGAGCTACTTTTTGTTTTGTGGTTTGGTTTGAGAATTGTAAAACTGAGTTGCCAATTTTTTTTCTTTTTGATATCTATGCTTTAGACAGCTTTATGTATTGGAATAGGTGAGGCCACATCTCTTTTTACTGTTTGTTTCAGATTTTGTGAGATATGGTTTGATTGCATTTTTAAACTTGATTATTTCAAATAAAGAGTGATGATGCTATTTGGATATATATGCATATATGTAAGATCCTTTAAAGTATGTTATATTGGTTTGTGTATACATATATACAATGTGTTAAAAGAATTGTTCTTCTTCTTTTTTTTCATTTATTTGTTAATATTTAAACAATTTGCATTTTTATGTTGAAACCCCTTAGTTTAAATTTGTTTGTAACCTTATTTTAAATTCTTACTTTAATTTAACTTATAAAAACATACTTTATGTTTTAACCCTTTTTATAAATTTATCTACAAATTATTTACTTACATTTTTTTTATTTTGCTTTTACAACTTTTTTAAAGAGAATTGGATTATCATAACTTGTACACTCAACAAATAAACCATTCACATGTGCATTTCTTAGTTTATAAAGCATTTGTAGATTTATTTATTAAATCAATTTCATAATATTACTTTTTAAAACCAATATTATTTTAGACTTAGTTCAATATATTCTGAATTAAAACTATAATATCTTTTAAACAAATGATTATATATATATATATATATATCTGTGTGTGTGTTATTTTAATTTAAATTTTTATTTCTTGTTTTATATACATATATTTTGTTTAATTATTCTCCACTTATATTAATTTAAAGAAAGAAATGAATTTTTAACTAATTATGTTTTTAATAATTAAACATGTATCAATTAATCTTATAAAAATATAAATGATTGAATTTTCAATTTAAAAGTTCCATTTTTAAAATATATACTTTTTATTAATCTCTAAGTTTTTTACATTCTATTTACAATATAATTTAATCTTAGAATTTCCAAATTTCAAGTCAATTCAATTTTTTATTTACTTGTAATCAAATTTCTATTTAAAATCTAAAATTTTAAGTTTTATTCTGGAAATCACTAATTAATTCACAAATAATCCCACAATTTAATTTCAAAATTAAATTGATTATCAAATTAAACTTTGCCAAAATTCGGGAATGTTACAGACTCCCCTCCTTAACAAATTTCGTCCCCGAAATTTGCTAGGGAGACAAAAAGAAAAGATGAAAGATAGAGAAATGTTTTTTCCAAATCAAATTGAATATTAATTCTGTATTTGGCTTACCAAATCAGAATATCGACAATATGAGAACAAACTCATACAATATTACACAAGATATTTGGGTCCATCAGTCTACGGATATACGAGGCATTGATTAGTTTGAAGGGATAACTAATCGTTCGTAGAGTATATTGGATCCCAAAGAATAGATAGATGGATTCACTCTTCTATAATTTCTCAAACACTAGATATGGATTTCAAATTCAGGTCGTAACATCCCAAAATATATACCAATTTGTCCCTCTTCGGACTTTGATATACACAAGAAATTATAATAAAATTTCAAATTTGGTTTTAACCTATATTGTTTTATTAATACAATTCAAATTAGCTCCATATTAGTTAACCAATTTACTTAATTTAAAATTTAAAATTTATTTAATTCAAATTTTCAATTTCAAATCCATTAGAGTTTAGATCGAAAAGCTGATAAGAAATCGATGAAGATACGAAGTAAGAATTTCTACAAAGATTCGTAGGGTCACCATCACACCGAAACTTCTTTCTCGAAGCTGTCACGAAGATATCAAAGAATTTTGGAAAGACAAATCAAAGGAGATTGAGAAGAAAGTTGTTTCCACTGTTGCAGGGTATTGACCATTTGTAGTGGTACTTCCCTGTCCCCTATCTCGTCCTCTTCTCGCACTCGTACTTACTATCAGTGGATAGTAAGAGAATTTACTGAGGCGTTCGAACGGATATCCTAAGGATATACTCATTCTAGAGTATACTTCACCCTATCTCTAATGAGCTACTTAACGTGTTATACTCCTGAGCTAAAGTTTTAACCATCAGCTCTGATACCAAATGTAGCGATCCTGACTCGACCTTCGAAAATCGGCACCGAATACGACACTCGTATTCAAATGCTGCAGATCCAAATGCCAAATCTGGTTCGCCGGAGCTTATAACACCATTAAGTAAAACAACACGGCGGAAGAGAAAGAATAGCATATATCAATATACAACATTGATACAATATCAGATACAATATGATACAACAGATGATACAATGAATATACATCAGAGATATGATACAAGATAATAGCAGCGGAAAGTAAAGATAACACAGCAGCGGAACAATAACTCCAATAGTCTTCAAGAAAGAACTCCATCTTTAAAACACCAATCCAGCAATAGCTCAAACTCCCAATCACATTGCACCAAGCTAAGCAAGTCTCGTCCGCAAGCGATTTTCCAAATCCTAGGCTGAAAGCTATCGAATCTATACCTACTATTGATTATCTGGAAAACCCTAACTCTAGACTGCCCGTGTGGGAAAATAGTAGGCACCCAGAGTTTAGTAAAGAAACAATAAAGTCCAGGTCAATCATGGGACTGGTATGAGCAAAAAAAAACATTTGGTCTTTTTAAAACAAACAACAGAATTTAAATTTGAAATCCGCAATGCTTTTTAGAAAATGAAACTACCATAAGGCCTCCCGCCACACACACAATGCAAACACAGACTTGGAGGAGATTTCTCCTTATGATAGTCAAATATGCTTAATACGAGAAAATTTCTTTGATATTATTACTAGTGCATAGTGGAAAATCTTTCGAAAGTATAATATTAATCCTAGCCAGCATAGGTACCATGATATTATGCCTACTATAGCTGCCATGTTAAATGGCAGGTTCTACAACTAAAACCGTACAAGGCACGTATTGGATAAATGGATTTCCAACAAATGGTCAGGCTAAGGAACTTCCTACTGCCACATGGGATCGCCTCTGGCGGGACGTCCCGAGAACCTAACCGGATCTCTGCCAACACAAGGCCGGGTTACCTCTGTAACTAGGTAACTACTACTCGAGCATGCCATCCCCCGGTCCTTTGGGACCTTTATACGAGGCGCCTCAAAAACCACAAAGCAATCACAAAGTAATAGATCTTCAGTATCCACATGAGTAAGCATCTGGGCTCCATACCATGATGCCACCCTTTACCAGAAGGGAATGACACACCCTAAAGGGCGCGACCCTCATAACCTTGCCGCATCTTTCCTGTTTCGACCATTTCCGGGGTGTGAGGTCCTGATGCAGTCTCATCCACAAAGCTACGCTTTATACAATAGCCATGCTTTGATCACAAATGATCAACAATTGATCATCAACACACAGCAACACTTAGCATGCCACACTACCAAATTGGGAATATATCACTGATAAGTATCAACTACATAACCTCTGAGCTCGTACGTCTCAGAGAAGGGTGTTAAGCTAAGAGAATAAATTCTCCGCCACCAAGCAGAAATGTATTTGATAGAGATCAGTTTAATATCTCAAAGTGTAATGTCAGACATACGACCATACAAGTCTGTTCAGGGTTCGAACAGAACCGAAGGCACTTCCGAAGAAGTCCTTGCAAATCCGGGTATCCACAATCCCGATCGGACTTCCCATCACTTAGGGAATCTCTATACCGTAGCTACTCGGTGCAGAGACAATCGATAGGTTATCCTAACGTTCTCGAAGACACTTGGTCTTCAACACCGGTCTTCAAATGCAATACATAACGTCGTATCACTATTCGGAATGGGCTATATGACATAAGGTCCTCTCCCGGCTAAACCGAATAGTGGGCGCAATAGTTTAAATCATATGGATGTGGGATTTCAGTTAAGTCACAACTTGAAAATCCAAAGCTTTTCTTTCAAATGGTTAAACAATTTACCATTTTAAATCTTTAAATAAAAAGATTCGTTTCACAAAGTTCACCTAGTTTCACAAAGATCATTCACAGATTTCAAAACAATTTCCATTTCAATTGGATTAACACATTAAATCTTTAAATTAAAGATTTTAATTTATAGCTTTCAAAACATGTTTCCAAAGATTTATCTATAACTTGGAAAACTATCTTTATTTTAGACTTGAAATCCTTTTTACACAAGTTAGAAATTCATTTCTTATGTGAAAGCTTCTATTATTTGAAAACAAATAGTTTTCATTTCAGAAAAATTCAATTATATTTATACCAGTTAAAATCTTTGGGTTTAAATTTAAGTTCCCAAAAATCACTTTAAAAATGGTTTAAAAACCCATATAAACACATTTATAAGTAGAATAACCTTTTTAACCCATAGTTTCCAAACCATAGAATTCAATCCCAAATATTGAATTTAAATCAAATTATTTAAATTTCAAAACTCAATCTAGTTATTCAAAATAACTATTTTCAAAAGCTTCAATTCTAATTCCAAAACTATTTTGGATTCAAAAATACAATTTTTAAAACTATTTCAAAAATCTGTGACTTAACCCATTTCCACGTGCAATCCATATTTGTGTGTGTATAGTGTGGTCCAGGGTTCAACACAATAGTGCACAACATCAATCATCACAGATTCAATCATATCGATAAGCGGTATATCCCATAACGCTTATCTTTACTCACAAATTCATAGATAAAATAAATTTATCAATCACAAAGATTTATCATTACAATTCGATGTGGGTTTCGGATAACCAACTAGAATCCGACTCCCTGTCGCATCGAAATCCAAATGTCGTTCTACGGGTCAAGGGGTTTTCATATTCATATAACAATATATACGTCACAGATATAACAGATTAGCACAAAGCATTACATAGCATCACACCATATATCAAATATATCAATCCATCACATAGCATATAATAACAATCAAACATCTTTGATTAAGGTGAACAAATCGTGGTTTTAAATTTTATTACTCACATAATAACTTTTATTAGTAATCTTTAATCAATGATTTGTTATCATAAGTTTTCAATTGATTAAGTTTTAATCACCTTCATTAATTAATCGTTCTTTAATTAATTATCTTAATTAATTAACCCCTTAATTGTAATTAATTGAATCTTAATTTCTCTTATTTATTGACCTTTAATTAATTATTTTAATAAATGAATTCTTAATTTTAATTAATTAAATCTTAATAAATTATCCCCTAATTAAGTAATTAAATTAATAAACCCTTAATTGTGATTAATTAAACCTTAATTTTAATTAATTATCCTTTAATAAGTTTTTTTCTCAATTTAATTACCCTGATTAATTAACCACATTAATTAATTATGTTTAAAGTAATTAACCCTTAATATTTGATTGATCAATCTTTAATTATTTGATCTTAATTACTTTCACAAGGTAATTATTATTTTTATTTAATCTTTCATTAATTACTTGATTAATTGACTTGAATTCTTAATTAATTACTTTAATTAATAAATCCTCAATTATTTATTGATTAAATCTTAATTAAAACTAATTATTCTTTAAATTGATCAATCATCCTTAATTAATTCCCTTAATTTATAAATCACCCATAATTTATCATCTTTTAAATAATTAAGTAAATACACTTTTAATTAATGACATTAAGAAATTTATTAATACCTTTTGACTAAAACTTAAAACACTAATTTCAATTTATAAGCAAACCAATCTTTAAATAAAAATAATATTTAAATTCCAAACTCATTTCTTAATCAAGGTTTCTTATATATTTATTTCAGACACTCGTTTAATTCAAGTATTATCAAATCCCATTTCAAAATACTTAGAAATATATTTATTATCCTCATATAAAATTTTTCCGCAAAACAATTTATTTCCGAAACAATTTTAAAATTTTTAACCTTAATATTTTTCCTTTGAAAACTTGTTCATATTTTTAGTTTAAAACCTTGGTACTGTTTGTTTTATAAATTTAAAACCTGGTGCAGATTGTATTTCCAAATTTTAAAACCTGTACATTTTTCATTCTTTCAAATGTTACAACCTGCTGTCTAACAACAGATCCGAGCCAATCTTCACCATACCCGAGCAAATCATTAACTTACTTCGAGATTTTCCAGGAATTGACCCGAGATCGTTTGCTTCTTCCTCCCAATCCACAAATACATCAGACATCATCACCTACGCGTGCGCGTGCACCATCAACTGCGCCACCTCTGATCATCGCTCTGGCCATCGGCAAATCACCTATGTTTCCCCGTGTCGTTTCGACCACCCAGCTTGAAGAAATCAATAGCTGATCAAAATCGAGTCATTTGGTTTCAACTGGAACCCAAAACTACCCACAGAGTTCAACGCCGATGATGAGCCCGTCGACTAGAACCCACTGCACTCCTTCCAGGGTAGCCTCACATCATCACATCGCGATCACAATCATCGCGATCAAGCCCGAAGCTCCATTGTCGCCGACAACACATCGACAGCATACCAGACAAAACTTCACGCAAACCCTAGATCAACACAATCTATCTCCCACGATGAATTGTAAAGCTATTGAACATTTTTCCGATGATCATTGTCCCACCAGTAAGCTCCGGATTCGAACACGAGATTTTTCATTGTTCCGATCATCAAATTTTCATAAAACCCAATTTATGTTCAACTCGTGATTTCTCACCATTTACAAATTTACAAATTGTAAAAATCTGATCAAAATTCATCATTTTCAATTTGGAAACAGATCCTTAAACTTAGAATTTTGAGACTTGAATTCTTTGACTCCTAATGCTTTTAACTGTAAATCCCTACTTTCGAATAAATTATTCCACAAATCTACCCGGATTTATTTTTAAATTTGATGTTACATAATTGCACTCATTTTCCATTCACACATTATAGCCTAACAAGATTTAAGGGAGGAGAAATTGATTTCTAGACAGGTTTGAAACCTGTATATATTTAAAACAGAGACTTGTATATATATGCTTTTAAACAGGCTTACACAGACTGTCTTAACAAATATGTGTGTATGTGTGTATCCATACAGCATGCAAGCAAATTTTAACAACTAGACAACCATCTCATATCAGCCACAACATCAAGACAAAGGGATAGACAGAAGAAAGTTTGCTCACAAACAAAAATAAACAAATTTCAGAGTTGAAGGTTGCTCACAGCTATACTCTGATCTTTATATTTTCTTTGATTTCCAGGCAGAGAACTTAAACATTGATATTATTTTGCTTTACCGGATTCTACTGTAATTCCCAAACTTCTTACATATTTCCAAACCTATCTTGCTAGAATTTTATTTTAAACTTTTAACTCATACTTTAACAAACATATTTTTATTTGAATCTCAACATCTAACAATGACCAGACAAGGGCTTTGAATCTCTTAGTTTTTTTTTCTGTAGTTTAATCACAGAGAAGAACAACACAAATTATAAATACACACATCTAAATATTCACATATACACACATGAACTTATTTATATAGATTCACAACATACTTATCTTCCAGATATAAATATGCAACCAAATTTCAATTTATTTTTTTAAATTTCAAAAAGTGATGTTATTTTATGATTTAAAAATAGAGGAAGGGATTTGATTTTTCTTAACTTCTTGAGTTTGTGATTAGAACAGTGGCAAGATATGTATGTATACATACAATCAATGATTACAGAGACATGCAAGCACTTATCAATATTCACAAGCAAGCATATCAAGAAAATCCACAGAAATAAAGGAGGCTGGTTTAAAAGAAGGTTTGCTCACCGGTTTTGAAGTCTGGACAGAGATAGGCTTGATATTTTGTAACTTGAATATGACCCACTCGCATTTGCTTTGACACTTCAGATCTGAATCTGATGGTTTTCCTGTTTTAATTTACCGTTTGTTCTCTGGTTTCTTTGAATTGTCTTAGAAATCACTACATTGCTTAATTTTGAATTGCCTCCAAGTTTGAATGCATGGGTTTTGATCTCAGGTTACTTTTATGCTCCATGGAAATCTGGTCATAATTTTCGAACTGAACCTTTTTTTCTTTTTTTTTTCTTTGTAACTTTACTTTGATTGCTTGAGTTTGTTTGCCTGAACTTGCATGTTTCCCCCAGGCTTTGAAATTACTCCCAGGCTAAAGCTTCCAGATTTTCATTTGCATTGAGTTTTTCTTTTCTTTGCTTTTTTTTTCCTTTGGAAAGATTATGAAGTTCTCGAATTGATAAATGGAAGAACCAGGTTTTGAACTTTTTGCATCTCGAACTAAGTTGTTTTCGAACTGATTTGTTTTCGAGCTACTTTTTGTTTTGTGGTTTGGTTTGAGAATTGTAAAACTGAGTTGCCAATTTTTTTTCTTTTTGATATCTCTGCTTTAGACAGCTTTATGTATTGGAATAGGTGAGGCCACATCTCTTTTTACTGTTTGTTTCAGATTTTGTGAGATATGGTTTGATTGCATTTTTAAACTTGATTATTTAAAATAAAGAGTGATGATGCTATTTGGATATATATGCATATATGTAAGATCCTTTAAAGTATGTTATATTGGTTTGTGTATACATATATACAATGTGTTAAAAGAATTGTTCTTCTTCTTCTTTTTCATTTATTTGTTAATATTGAAACAATTTGCATTTTTATGTTGAAACCCCTTAGTTTAAATTTGTTTGTAACCTTATTTTAAATTCTTACTTTAATTTAACTTATGAAAACATACTTTATGTTTTAACCCTTTTTATAAATTTATCTACAAATTATTTACTTACATTTTTTTTATTTTGCTTTTACAACTTTTTTAAAGAGAATTGGATTATCATAACTTGTACACTCAACAAATAAACCATTCACATGTGCATTTCTTAGTTTATAAAGCATTTGTAGATTTATTTATTAAATCAATTTCATAATATTACTTTTTAAAACCAATATTATTTTAGACTTAGTTCAATATATTCTGAATTAAAACTATTATATCTTTTAAACAAATAATTATATATATGTGTGTGTGTGTGTTATTTTAATTTAAACTTTTATTTCTTGTTTTTTATACATATATTTTGTTTAATTATTCTCCACTTATATTAATTTAAAGAAAGAAATGAATTTTTAACTAATTATGTTTTTAATAATTAAACATGTATCAATTAATCTTATAAAAATATAAATGATTGAATTTTCAATTTAAAAGTTCCATTTTTAAAATATATACTTTTTATTAATCTCTAAGTTTTTTACATTCTATTTACAATATAATTTAATCTTAGAATTTCTAAATTTCAAGTCAATTCAATTTTTTATTTACTTGTAATCAAATTTCTATTTAAAATCTAAAATTTTAAGTTTTATTCTGGAAATCTCTAATTAATTCACAAATAATCCCACAATTTAATTTCAAAATTAAATTGATTATCAGATTAAACTTTGCCAAAATTTGGGAATGTTACAGTAATGGCAGTAAGGCATTATTCAGTAGAGGATTCATCTCCTTAGTTATATAAAGTTAGTATCACAGCTATGCATTTAATGCCCGCTATAATCCTGCTATATCTCATAGTGGATTTCTACCGCTACGATTTTTCCATATGGCCCCAAATATAGCCTTTCCGCTTTAATCCCCGCTATTTCCGCTATATCCTGCTACTCCCGCTATATTCCGCTATTTACATCGTATTTTCTTTAAAATAATATGAATTGAAAAATGATATTTATACATTATAAAAATTATGACATTAATTTATTTAATTGAATTTTTAATATATTTTCAGAAATGAAAATACTCTAATATTCTACTAAATTCAATTATGTTATATAATAGTTTTACGTTTATTTACAGTATATTCGCACAAGTTTTTATTAAAAAAGTATTTATGTATTAATTATAATTCAATTGAATGTTAATATTTCATTTAATTATCATTTTTATAATTGTAAAAACATTAAGTATGAGTTTTATATGCTATTTTAGAGTATCTACTATATCCCTCAATATCCTCACTATATCCATGCTATGACTTTTTGCACCTCCGCCGCATTGAATTTGCCGAGCGCTTTAACTGCATAGTAATCACGGTTAACTCAAAGTCAAAGTCTCTGGCCAGAGCAGTCTCATAAATAATAATTGTTATTATTGAGCTAAGAACTTTGTGTTTAGACTGTAGAGTTGAGTATGGAGGATATTAGAATTTTAACCATTACCAAATTTTATAAGTTCAAAGTGATATAGTTTTGATGAAGAGAATTGATGTAAATAAAAGTCACAAACGGGTAACGCATAACAAAGTGAAATTGGATGTTACCGAAACCAAGTATAATCTGGCCAAAATGTCACACCACTTCATAATGACGTGTGAACGTTAATATTAAAATAGTTTGATATTAACCACTGACTAAATTTACACCTGGCGAGTCACACAATCGAAACGATGAATTCTCTTTTGACCACACGATTTGATTAGCATATAATTGTTATAAATTAATTAATATTTATAAAATATTAATTATAAGATTTTGATGATGATTTGAGGAATAAATATTATTAAATATATTTATAATAGTTATAAATATATTAGTCGATTCACGGTATCAATAAACGACTAAATTAGATTTAATTAAATAATATTTTCTTTGGGCTTAAATGAATTTTTGGCCCATTGTGATGGGCGAAATTTTCAAAGGCAGCAAGAAATGGAAGGTGGCTCAAAAAAGGGTTTACATGCTAGATTTTGGATGGCTCGGGTCATGGGAGAATTAGCACGGGATGAGATCCACTTTTTCCTCTTTTCTATCCACCGTATAAGCAAACCTGACTTAATCTGATTAGGACTTTTTTGGGTTGCTATCTCCATCCTTCTTGCTGGCCGAAATTACTCCATTAGTGCTTCATCATATCAAGTTCAAATTAACTCAAATTCGATCACTATCTGATAATCAAAGGTCAATGGTTCAAGGGCTAATGCGACGACCCGGCTTTTTTACCCTTGAAATTGACATTAATACATCATCGGTATTAACATGCCAGAAATTCAAGTGTCGAAAAACCCGATCGTTGGAGGTAGAAAGAAAATAAAGACAGAATAAAATCTTACACGAATGGAATAACATATATTATTTTAATATATAATCTTTATAGTGGAAAATTTTAAAATATATCTATCAGTATTTTACTTAACATTAACATGGACAGTAATAAATATCTGTCTTTACAAATGCGGAATACAATAGTACATTAATGTGGTGGAAATGGATAACAATCTTCAAAAGAATTTTCTAACTCCATGCTCTGACCTCTTCCAAAATGCTTTAAACAAGACCTGACTATTAAGCTGTTCGAAAAAATAGGGCATCAAAAGTTTAAGGGAAATAAATTAAACTCTGGGTCGGTCATGAGACCGATGTGAGAAACTAAAATACGAGTATTTGAAAAACAAAGGGTATCTCATAAGACCACGCTTTACATAAATACGGAACGGGTTTTTATCTTATGATAAGCAAAATCTTTACTGTGCAAAATCTGGTGGTATTATTTTTAATGACATTCTTTGAAAACATTTGTCAAGCAAATTTACACAATCTTAGCCGAAATTGTTACATTATTAAATCTCAGCATAATAGTTTTACAACTAAAAAAATGAAGGCACTTATTGAAGATTGGATTTCCAAGTGAATAGCAAGGCAAGGGACTACATCCTGTACAGTGCATCTCTAGAGGGATGCACCAAGGATGGACATCTTCGAAACCTTTGTGAATTAAGACCGGCCTACCCACAGACCCATCTGCTGGAGAAAAGCACCGAATATGATATCACTTTGGCCATCCCTGACCTATCCGAGAGCTCTCATACAATGCACGACATATTTTTTTATCTGACATCACAGCGATGCAAAAAATCAAGAAATGTGACATCATACCCTAATGGTAGCGAACCACTTAGCCCTACTGTTTCATAATTTTCCAGGTGTGAGGCTCGACGTAACATTTATCTTTCTTAGAACATTTTCACCTAAAATGTCACATTGTATTTCCAACAGCGCACAATTGATTTCAATAAAAATACAACCTCTGAGCTCATACATCTTAAAAAAGGGTGTTAAGCATAAGAGGGTTTACATCCTACACCACCAAACAGATGTACATTTGTAGAGATCAATGCAATCTTAGAAATGCAATGTCATACATTCATCCATACAATTTGTCCAGAAACAAGATAAACCGAAGGTACTCTCTTACCACATTCTGTCGGGAATTAATCCTAGGATTATTAGCGGGTAGTTCTTACATACGAAGATCCCAAAATGAAGGGTCGCTGCTATTTATTTATCTCGGAAGCTACCCCAAAATTATCAACATGCAGTCCTTCCGTTATGAAGATCCCCGCCTTCAACTGTCTTTAACATATCTTCATTTTCGAACTCTTAAATTTGTTCGAAGTGGTTTTCGGATAGGGATCGCCCCAAATCCGATCCGGTTCCTTCGAACCAACTATCGATAAAAATATATTTAAGGAAATATGTGCTTATCATTTGATTAATTAATTTTTCCTTTATCAAAAATATCTCCTGGAGATATATATATATATATCTTTAAAAACCATTTATTTCAGTCTTTATGGGGAGCATTAAACCTCCTTTATCAAATCTTTGTTTAATTAAAATCCTTTTTAAATGTTGGAATAATTCCAAATCATTTCATTCTTATTTAGGAAAATATTTCCAAATCATTTATCTAAATCTTCAATAAAGATTTTTTATTTTCAAATCATAACTTTTAAAATGGGTCAAAAATAATGTTATTTGAAATATCATTTACTGTAAACCCAAAAAAAACTAATTTTAAGTAAAAGGATTCACAGATTTAAAATAGTTTCCAAATCATATATTTAAATCCCAATAAAGGATTTCTTATTTCAAATACATATCTTTTTACTAGGTTGAAACCATGTTATATAAGATGGTAAATCTAAATTAGTTGGTATTCAAGTAAAATGGCTCCACAAAAATTATACTAATTATACTCGACATCAATTTTCGTATTCAACATTTACTATCGGTCGAATAGCGGTGAAATCACCTTTTAAATTCACACGGATAGTATGTGCTCCCTCCTTGGAATTTAATACCAAGTATAGAAAATTATTTCTATACAATCCAAGTTGTATTAAATTTTAAAAAAGAATCTTTTATACTTGTCTCGTTTCCGACATTTCGACCTTATATATTCCTCGTCCAGGAAAAAGGCCAGGTGAGTCAGGGCACTGGTTGCTCCTGGGCAGCTTCTTAGTTTAAGCACCTCACATCCGGATATCATGAATAGAAAAAACCAGTCTACTCATCGGCTTTTAGAGAAAAGATTAAATCACTTGATTTTAATGGCTTTTCTTTAAATCATTTATTTAAACTTTTTAAAATAAATTATGAAACCTTTAAATCATATTAAAAATACTTAATTTTTTATTTGAAACATTTATAAAAGATGTGGGAAAGTATACTTAAATTTAAAACCATATTTCAAAAGTTATTAAAAGTGCTGCAAAAAGTGCCGCGGCTAGTGCTTTTAAGCTTATTTGATCAAAACAATTTTTCTATCATTTGGAAATCCATTTTTATAACTAAAATTTCTTTTAAAACATTTTTAAATATTTATAGAATTTATTTCATAATTTTAAGGAATTAAAAAATATTCATTTTAAAGAATTTATCGCTTTGGTTTCCGAATTGACAAACCGCGACTATTTTGAAAACTTGTTTCGCTCATATTTCAAAATTTACTAAACGAAATCTTGATCTTTTTTTTTTTTTTTTGAAAACTAAGATTATAAGAGTTTGAAAAATTCTTATTACAAAGAATTCTAACTCCGAACCATCGTATAAATAGATTTAACTTTCTATGGTGCGAAATCGCAAATTGTCGTTACGCGACGCGCCTGTTTTTGACTCAATTTTCATAACTTATCGAAACGTCACCAAAATTGGATTTACTATTTATAAAGTATTTATAAACCATTTTAAAGAGGTTTAACAATCTCATATACACCATTTAATTTATTAAAGGAAAATGATTTCCTATGTGATATTTGACGTGTATTAAACGTCAATTATTTCAACATCAAAATAAACATATAATCAATATCCAAACTTAATAATCAAACATAATAAACATCCATAGCAATCATATATATATATAGTTTATCACGTTTATTGGAAATCAAACTTAGGAAAACGGACTATAACTTCGCTATGATCGAATCAAAGCCTATGGAATCAAACCCGAGATCTTGGGAAAGCTCGGCCTAAGCTTGGAAAGAGGTGGAGTGCTCGGCCTTAGTGATAGAGTGTGGTGGCTATGTGTTGTGAAGGAAGAAAGGAGATGATTGCACTTGGTTTTGAAGTGGATTGACATGGTATATACATGCGCATATATTTTACTTTATTTTGGAATATTTTATCATAGCTTTGCTAATACATTTTTCAAGGCTTGGAAGCCATTAAAGAAGAGCTCTTAGAGCTTCAAGAGTAAGGAGGAAGAAAAGAGAATGGTATGAATGAATGTGTGAATGTAGTTGGGTATTTATAGGAAAATTTTACACCAAAAATATCATGATATTTTCTCCTTACCTAAGCATGCTTGCATCACCATTCCACCTCATCTCTAACTATGAATTCCACCCACCCCCCTCATGTGTGTGTACCCATGGCTTATACTTGTGTGTAAGAGTTTGACTTTAGTTTTACTTAAGGGTTAAGTTTTAGGAAAATATCTTGGATTTTTTGTAAAGTGTGTGTGTGTATGTATGTATGTATGTATATATATTTAAATGTATAAGTATACTTGTATGTGTATATGTGTTCATGTGCTTTGCAGAGTGTGTATGTGTTTGTTATATATGTGTGCAAGTGATATAAATATAAGGTTGCAATAACTTTGAACAACTTTCGTTCGTTAAACCGTTGAAGAGAAGCCGATTCTCGGTCACGTTTTCATTTATAAATTAATTTAGATATAAATTTAAAAAAAATGAAAATTGATTTCTTATCATTTTTAACTAGTTAAAATGATCTCTTTTGATTTATAAAATCATATAATTTAGTATTAAACAATTGTTTATAAAAAGTGTTGTTATATCGATAAAGCGATACGAATCTTCTTACATTTTAAAATCAAGCACATATCTTTATAAAACTAGTATAAATGATTTATTATCACCTCACAACTAAGTAAAATGAATTGTTATCATTTAAAAACAATTATTTGAATAATTATAATAATCATTAAATCTCAAATAAATTCATTAAATCAATTATTAAATATGATGTCATAAATACTTTTTATTTCCAAAAATAAAACAAAATATTTTATTTCATATTATTATTTAAATGGATAAATAAATGTATGTATCCAACTTCATGCATGACTTCTAATAATTATAGAGCTGTATCGATAAAGCGATTTTCGATCATTTTATCGATATTTTTCCAAAGTCTATATTGTAAATACTTTTTCAAAATAATATTACCATCGTTATTTATTATTCAAGACAATATTTGAATATTTTAAAAATAAATATAATTTATCAATGTGATATATTTGCGGATCGTTACAATCAGCAATCTACCGATTTGGAAAAGATTTCAAATGAAAGAGTTCATCCTTTCAAGTGTGCTTCAAGGCTTTGGTTCTTAGGTAAGTTTTATCAAATTATAATTTATAGTTGTCCGAATAATATTTTAATGTGTATGTGTATGGCTAGTTAGGTGACGATTCTGATATGAATTAATATTGTCATAAATTGGGTTGGTTATATGCGTATCTATACTTAGAAAATAAAATATATAAAAATTCATATTAGATCAGTACAGCAGCATAATATGCATATTAATTAATATTTTATTGATAAGTATATGTATATGTATATAATTTAATTACATATATATGGTTTATATTTAATTACAACACTACAACATTATACTTTGGATTTGATTCTTTAGAAATAATTCCCTCTTAGGTTATTTTATCAATCGAAAATATCGTAGGCTCATCACCCAAGGGTTTCATGGTACTCCTGTTAGTTCTAATGAAAACATGAAAATGCATGCAAAAAGTTAAGCTTTCGTTCAATAATGATTCCTTCCTTGCAACCAATGGTAGGTTAGGGGCAACTTTTGCCTAATGTACACCTATGATGTTATTCGACGCCATTACTCCAATCTCCTCCCCTTTTGCATGATCTAGGGCCCTCTTGTCTTACCTAAATTTCTATCCTCGGGTGGAGACTCCTTCATAACACCTTATCCATGGATCTGAATCTTATAGGACTCGATATCCAAATTGTTTTCAAATGTCGATGTTGCATTAGTAGCTCGATTGAGTCTGTTCCTTATCTACTTGGTGATAACAAGGTGGACATAGTAGTTTGGAAACATTTTGAGGGTCTTATATGCTTAAGTCACGCTGCCATTGGCCTTTGGCGCTCTTTGATTTCTTAATGGTCCTAGGCCAGAGGTCAATTCAAACGTGTCATCCTATTTCGCATCACTCCATGTTATATATGTTGGCGCATATGGTGTACCCACAATGAATTTATCTACGATGATAAATGTATAAGAGCTTCTGAAATTATTACCTTTATCCTTGATTTGTATATCTCAGAATTCAGCATTCAGACTAATTGATGATACTTGTACACCAGTCTAATTATCATACTTTAGCATGTATGTTGAACATAGCTATTTTATCTTCTATATTTGGATGATGCTTTTGTGCCTTCTATTCCGTAGGTGCAATAGACATCGAGTGGAGATAAATTAGTTGGATTTCTTATAAGGAAATCTTCTGCTTTACTACTTTTCACCTCAGATCCTATACTACTTGCTTCATTATTAGCTTTGACTGCACATCTTCGTCTACCAATCAGTTGGTATGCTCTCTTGTATGCATTATTCAGCCTTCCAACCATAGCCATCATGATTCTTTTAATGTACGACATATCCTGGTTCTGAGTTTGGACAACGCCATTATTATTTTTATGGATCTTCTATATATATTTATGCCCTACATTTGTACACACTTTAGAGCCCGTCACTTGTATACCTTTTCTTTCTACCATGTACGTTATCGGAGGAAGTCGCTTTTTCTTTTGTTGTTATATAACGCTACATCGGTTCCCTTTAGCTTCCATTTTGGAACAGAAGGTTTTAGTGAGGCAGACTATTTTATTAAAAAAAAAGGATAGCAATCCACGAGAAGAAACTCTCCACTAATGACAAAACTCCGAGATTACTTTTAATAGATAACCTACGACACTAAGAAATGGAGAATTCAAGTTTTGAGAGCAATAGAATTCTACCAGACATCGCCTCATTTTATTTTCCTCGACT
Source organism: Allium cepa (assembly GCA_030765085.1). Lineage (NCBI taxonomy): Eukaryota > Viridiplantae > Streptophyta > Magnoliopsida > Asparagales > Amaryllidaceae > Allium > Allium cepa. The sequence continues at coordinate 565,964,740 of CM060938.1, forward strand.
TCTAATGAACTTAAGTTTCGTACAAGATTTAGTAATGGCTACCTAGACTATTTTAATTTTCTAGGCCAAAACCAATAAAGCACGTACGGAAATGGATGTATAGTTAAACATGAATCACTATAAATTTGTCATCCTTTACAATTTTCCTTTAGCATTCGTTTCCGATCTTTCGTCGACCTTCGGCTCACGGTTTTATTGAGGATTTTGCTGTTCGAGATGAATTTGATGGCAATTGCGATGAAGATAATGTTGTACTTCTGACTTTAAGGATCTATGGAATAGATTCTTTCAAACAATAGTTCAACCCACCAGGTACAAACGAGTTATCAAACTATCGACTTTCAGGATTCAACAAAGTCCTATAATAGCGTAATCGGATTCAAAGTTTATACACCTTTGATCCGATAAAGAACACTTTAATAATGGTTTCTGATGGTGCAATTTGTATAGAATAGAACAAAGAGGAAGAAGAGAGCAATTATGCGACGTTTTCTGAGTTTGCAACACCTTGGAGGCGTCACAAAATAGAGTAATGGTGGCGTGGTGTTTTGTAACACTTTCTAGTGGTGTTGCTTGACTTCTCTCCTCACAACAAGGCAAATATGTGGAAGCCCCAAGGCCCCAACATCCACATGAGAAAGCTATATTTATACAAATATAGTCCTTGATTTTTAGCATGTTGGACTTTCTTTTATTTCTTCTTTTTTTACTTCTTCTCTTCCAAATCAAAACCCAAAACCTCAAAACTATATTTGAAAACTTTACAACAAGTTTTGAGTTTATCATCAAACTCCAAGACACGACCTCTAGTTGTAGATTCAGCTTCTGAGCATTGAGATGTTGTAGCAAAAAACTACACCAGCGCTATTTCAACAGAAATTTTAATAGTAGAATTAAGTTAACTCGTTGAATGCATGTGACATATATTTTGGTACGAGTTTTAATAGGAAGTGCATTATTTGGTATACTTATGATGAAGTTTGAGGGTTACTCTTACCAAACTTGTATATGAGTTTGTGTCTTTATATCTCTAGGGATACTTTGTATTTGAGTAGATTAAGAGGAGCAGGTTCAGTTTGGATGCCCGCTTTGATAGTCTCCCAGAATTTTAAGAGTTTTGTGAACCGATGCTATATTGTTTGAAGCTCTATGCTCGAATTGTGAGAACATATATTGGCTTTTTGATATTTTTAAACATATTTAATAGATTGACAATATATCTTTTGTTGCAACGATAGTTTTTTTGTTTAAACAAGCAAAAAGTTAGCTCAAACAGGCAGGGGTGTACAATATATAGTGGCATCTCATCGAATACTAATAATGAAAAATCAACATTCTATTAGCTTCTAAGTGCAAATGCTGGATGAGTGCTCCCCTTATTTGGAGGATCACTCAATCATCAAAAACAAAACATGTAGATGTTGAATGATAATATCAACAATATTCTACATATCTTTAGTTCCATTGATATTGCTAAGGTACATGGAAGCATTTCGAAGGTCATATAGGAATGCAAGTTGATCCCTCCAGCGTTGATCCAAACTCATTTCACGATGGTCCCCTACACATAAGTCTATTTGAGACATTTATTGGTTGTTTCAATGTTATATGTGTTAAGTGTGTGGTACATTCGCAAATTGTATAGCGCCAAAGTCCTTCCTATTTGAAGGTTAGAAGCAGTTTTTAAACTCGCTTTTAACAAACTTTTTCGTTACAAACACTTGACTATGGTGTACCAACTTTTCATGCTTATATTAACAATAAAGTCTATAAGTAGAGCTATTCTAAAGTTAATTAAGATATTACTATATTCATCCTCTTTTTCACTTCTCTCTTTTTCACCCATCTCTTTTCTCATCCATCGATATTTGATAAAATAGTTCTTTCATTCTTGCGCACTCATCTTTCTTTCTTTTTTCTTTTTCTAAAACAAACATTTATTCCTGAATCTTTCAAAGAAAAACTATAAAAAGAAATTATGAAGTTCAAATCTTATCAATTTAGCTTTAGTTTGCACATGGATTTATCAGTTTGAAATCCAGTAAGTAAATTATGCTTAAATTGATAACTTCAAATCTAAATAGGTGACTATGTTATCCGCAAACTGTCCGGACAACAAAATTGAAGTTATGGCGACGTAAAGAAGCATTTCTCAAGACGATGAAATAATTCAAAGTGGATTTGTGTAAAAAAATTATAAATATTCAGACGTTTTTCATAAGCAGTTGTGGTGGATGTTTGAAGTAATTTTTTCCGTTTTTATTTTTTAATTGACGGTAGAGTGTTTTGATGGATGTATAGAGTAACTTCCAAGATCCGTTTAGACGAGTATTAATTGAAGCTAGACATTCTTGATAACACGTACATTTTAGATAAAATTTTAACGTTCGCGCAGTGCCAACTAATATAAATTTAAATTTTAAAATTTTGGATGTGTATGAACAAGGCAAAACCATTAAAGTTAGCTCATTGATGCTTATATGCGACATATAACCTTAAATGCAAAATCCGTACCTAAATACATATTTAGATTAAGACAGTAAGTAAACATTCTCTATACGGATCTAGATGAATTACTAGACAATAAGCCCAGTGAGTTACTAGACAAACATAACATATACAACTATAGCTTGCTAAATCAACTAAAAAATGTACCAACAATATGTTATGACTTACATTAGTAATAAAGTCTATAAGCAGAGCTAAAAATAAATGCATAGAGAAATTCATTAGATCATGAGCTTAACTTCCCAACAATACGTTACGACTCCGCAACCAAAAATGTACAAGCCAACCAACATCCACCAAAAAAGATAAATATTACATATTGCTTACTGATGGTGCAAGCAAGTATTTCAACATATATTTTGCTTTTTTTTATATATTACAATTTCTTTCTAACATGAGCAAGGTTTCGCAACTCCTCAAATGCATGCATCGTCTCTGAATCAAAACCCCCAGCAAACTGCATTATGAGCATCAAATAAAGTGTTTTATGATAGGAATTTTAAAACAGTACAATAAACTATTTGCCACAAAAAAAAAAAAAAAAAAAAAAAAAAAAAAAAAAACACTTCGAGGTAGCAAAATAAATTTTATCAGTATAATAAACTTCATGGTAATTGTTCTAACAAGGCAAAGCGATACCTATACGAACTTCATATCAACGACATATCATACAGAAGGTCTGACTGGATTTTCTTCCCAACTAAATGCAAGAAAATGGAACTAGTTCAAACCTGGTGAATTCTGAAAGCAAAGCGGACACCTTGAAGAAGCATGTACTCCAAAGCAGGGTCTTTATTGGAAGCACCATTTGTGTGAAGTTCGTTTGCAACTCTCTTCATGTATTTCTTAGCTAACTTAACCGAGGCAAATTTTATCTGCGTTATGATTACCACGTTACCATTTAGAACTGCATTTTCAAATAGTTTATTCTTTAAAGGAACTGACTTTTATATCTAAAAACAGTAAATAACACAAACCTTGCTAACAATGCCATTGTCAAGCATCCAATCGGTTGGGACATGAAATTCCTTGCAATGCCGCATCATAGCGTCTCTTGTCCTTAGAAGGTTGTAAACACTACGCTCCATTCTATATCCAGAAAAATAGTATTAATAGCACATTAGACAAATTTATTGAGTTGGTCGTGTTCTAAGTATGTATAAATTAATAAAAAAGAATTGTTCACACACACACATGTCAGTTTTTCTAGTAAAAATACATAAACATGTGAACGGTGATGAAAAAGGTGGAAGAGTAAACCGAGCATGAGGATGGAAATGCTTTGAAGGAGAAAAGACCATAGGTTGAGATGAAACCGAGAAAGCGATGATGTTGTCAAAGGCCATGTTGGTACTAGCTTTGAAGATGCATTGCTTATAATGTCAATTATATGAAGTACAATTTGCAACCCAACAAAGAATTGTTTGATGGAATGCCTGTGATTAATTTGGTTTCTACAAGTATAATAAGCATGTGACATCTCTAGTTTGTAGAAGAAATCGACACAGGAAGAGATGGCTAAAATATTATAGAAAACGCTCAAATGGTGTTTGAAGACTTTGAAGTTCCATGGATAGAACAAAAAGAAAATAGTTCTCCAGCACATGAATTAAGATATGTCCAACATCTTTAAACCTGCATTGGTTGATTTCTAAACTGAACGCTGACACATTCAGCTCAACGAATATCATTCGTTTAACATGAATCAAAAGATTATATCTAAAATGTTTGCTATACAATAACATATGTCATGGTATATTGGTCAAGAAAGCTTAGCAACTATAGTCCATTTAAATATATATTTGAACACTAAGAGAACCAAGGATACTTTGTAAACTACGACGAAGTATTCGAAGAAAGTACACAAGCCACGAACTCCATTATATTTTATATCCTATGTTACGAATAAGCAATTTCAGCTTAGTGATCTGTAGAATGTTCTCGACAACCACCAGAAATTGAGTATGGCACAACAAAATAATAATAACAACACCAAAATGCAGCTAGCAAGGGTTGAACCCTTTATTAAGAGATCATTACTATGTCAAGGAATAAATCATTGATATCCTAATATCCACGCTTTCCAATATTATAGTTGTTTTTCTATTATATAATTACTTGGGCTACAAGCAATGTAGCTATAAATATTAGTTATGTATTGTTGAAATATTACTTAAGTCGTCAATAAAGATGCATTCTTCAATATCTATTTGTTCCTTCTTCTCTCTTCCCTTTTCTTCTTTTCTATTTTGCTTTTGTTTTCTTCAATAATTTTAACACCCTTGACCTTGAATGTGGAACCAAGAATTTACTATTTTGACGAAATAAAAACAACCAATTTATGTAGTTTGCTTTTATGTTTACAACTATAGTTACTGCTTTATTTTATCAAATGGAGCCAATTTAACAAATGGGTTGTAGTGTTTGGTTTAAAATGAGTTTTGTGTTTTTAGTTTTCAACATTAATTACAAAATATGAAAAGAGTGGAGAGACGACGGATAGGATAGAAAGAAAATGAAGGTGACCATGAAGAAGATGGAGAAACGATGGAAGGATCGATTATTTCTCGTGCTTCTCTTATTTCTCAAAACATTAAAAATAAAAAAGATTTGTTTTCTATTTTGTATGTTAACTATGTTTTCTAAATTTGTCGTTTTTCACAGTATACATATGTCGTGCGCATTTTTGTATGGACGAAAATCCAAAACTAAAAAGGGTAAACCGAACACTATCTTATATTCTGTAATGTAGAATTTATGTGGATTCGAATATTTTCTAAAAATGATAAGAAAATAATTAATTGATTCGTTCGATCAATTAATTAGACCATACATGGAAAGATAAAGATGAAGGATATTTGTAATATCTTTTAAAGAAAGAAAACTAATTAATTGCTAGTCAATTAATTAATCAGATCTGTTATATAAAGATAGATAAGTTTATACATGGAGATTGATTTAAGTAATGAAAATTTGTGGAAACATAAATTTTTTGTCATTTATGTGCATTGTAATGAAATCAAGTAACTTGAAAAGATTGTCTCACATAATCTGAAAGTTAATTTTTTTTCATTTCCAAGCATTCTTCATTTTCATGCATATTTAAATGAATGAAGTTTATCTTCATATGAGTGTGAGAGAGCATCTATCATTATCCGTTTCTTCAGTAAACCATAATTTATGTGATCAAATCCAATTAAGGGTTTTGAACACAAACAAGTCTTTGGATAAAATCGATTATTCAATTTGTAATTATAGGCTATTCTCTCCACTACTACCTATAATTTTATAATCTCTCTTTTGTACACTCTTTCTTTAGTAAAACAAAGAATACTTGTTGGGTCCGTGAACGTAGGCAATCTAGCCGAAACACGTTAAATCTTTGTGTTCTCTACTCTTCCGTTTCTCTTTCTTTAGTGATTATTTTTCATCGAATTGGTGGTTGATAATTAATCGACAAGGTAGATCCTTCTTTTGATTGTTTCTGCACTTCAGTATTCCGCTGCAGTTTTGGAGTTAGTACAAATTAATTAAAATTTATGCACAACAGATTGGTATCAAAGCTAGCTATCTTGTTCTAGATTAGTTATCAATGGCAAATTCTTTTAGCAGTGGCATGAAAAATTATGGCATCATCAAATATGTTAGAAAATGAGTTTTAGAGATACAGAAAGTGAAGACTAATGACGGTGTTCTTCAGCAACAACTTCGTTCATTTAGAGGAAGGGATAAAAAGCAGAAGCACCTTGAAGGTAGAAGAGATATGTATGGGTCCCACTTCAAGGGTTCTAAAAGGGGTGTTTGCTATTATTGTAAGAAGAATGGACATTTCATACGCGATTGTCCAGCTCTTAGAAAGAAGAGAGAGAAGAAGAAGAAAGCTTCAGTTTTGCCAGCAGTCAGATCAGATGCAAATAGAAATGATAGTAATACATCATTATTTTCAGCCAGTATTTCACCTTTAGAGCATAATAGTTGGGTGATTGATTCTGAAGCCTCTTGTCATATGACGCCAAATGTGAACTGCTTTGTCAGTTGCAAGAAAATTGATAGCGGAGCAATTCATATGGAAAACGACATATCTTGTCATGTTGTGCGTGTTGGAAAATTAAGGTTTAGGATGCATGATGGTGTTGTTAAGACTATTACGGATGTTAGACATGTTCCAATGCTGCATAGAAGTTTGTTATCAGTTGGAGCTTTAAGTAGACTTGGTATGGGGATAATAATAGATGGAGAGAATTTGAGAGTGGCGAAGTGTTCTTTGGTAGTAATGAAAAGAATGCGAGTTAATGATATTTATGTGCTTCATGGAGAGACGGTCTTAGAAGAGTCGGTAGTTTCTACTGATTCTAGTATTCCAGATTCTACTTGTTATGACATCTTCGTTTAGGTCAGTTGATGAGAAGAATCATGAAGTATTAAAGAAGCGTGGACTGATTGATGGTATTTGTCAGTCGAAGCCTAACTTTTGTGGAGATTATTCTTTTGGAAAGAAGAAGCATGTCACATTTGATGTTAGAACACCTAGAGCTACAGATTTTCTAGAGTATGTTCATTCTTATGTGTTGAGACTCATCCCAGTTGCATCTTCAGGTGCAGCCAATTACTTCGTCTTATTTGTGAATGATTTCTCACGTAAAGTCTAGGTCTATTTTTAAATGCCAAAGACGAAATATTTGCCTAAGTTTGCAAGTGGAAGACCTACAATCGAGGAAGCGTTTGAAGGTTTTCAAAGTTGGAAATAGTAGTGAATTTATATCACAAGAATTCACTAACTATTGTACGTCTGAGCACGTAATTAGAGATTTTTCTATTTCTGTTGAGTCACTTTGTTATAGAGCGGCGGAGAGCATGTGCCGGATATTGTGTGGGGGAGCTATGAACTTGAGAACAACTGCTGATCTAGAAGAGGGATTTTGGGCAGAAGCGATATCTATGGCAGTATTTTCCATCAACCATACATCTTCAATTGTCATAGATATGAAGATCCCGAAAGAGATATGGAAAAGAGAACATGTTATTTATTCATTCATTAAAGTGTTTGGTTGTTCAGCTTATTTAGAAGAGGATAGACATGATAAATTGAAGCCTAGGAAAAGCAAACACATTTTGTTAGGCTATAGAGAAGAAGTGAAGATGTATAGGTTGTGGTGTAAAACAACTAGAAGAATCGCGACTAACAGGCATGCAATATTTGATGAGAGGTCTTTGTTTAAGTTAAAACCTCTATCAAGCGATGACATTAGGAGGATAGAAAATTGCCAAACACATTTGGAGTCATCAGATTGTTTCCATATTCGAAGAAATATTGGTATTTCCGATGATATCATGGTTGATGAGAAAATTATAGAGGTTCAGACTCTAGGTGGAGCTCACTTGCTACAAAGGCCTTCTGATTCAGTTGATCTTATTTGTAAGTATATTTGTAGTGATGATTCTTCATCTTATGCTTTGAATATTGTGAAGCCTGTTGGTGAGTCTGCTGATGTTGACTTAGGAAAGTCTAGCAAAATTCTTGTAGATGAGATTGGAGTAGATAATGTTGAGCACGTCCTCACTCAATATGGGATGAAGTTGAAGCATGTTGTAATGTCTCCATTAGTCTCTCAAAATTTGTATCTACAGTTTCATCTCCTACATCGGATATGTTGAAGAATTTTGGTATTTGCTCGTATGCATTTTGATTGTTGATGTGCATACTATCTTTTCTTGTGCTTGGGAAAGATTTGGAAGCTCTATTTGGTCAATACTGTCCAAAATAGTTCACATCAAGCTTGTTGACCTAGATCCAATAATTTGTTGAGATGTGGTGATGCAGAGAGATTGTTATATTTGAATCAAGATGGAGTGTTGAATTTATGTGATTCAAATATTTTCCAAAGAAGACAAGAAAATACTTAATTGATTCATTTAATCAATTAATTAGACTATATATGGAAAGATAAAGATGACGGATATGTGTGATATCTTTTAGAGAAAGAAAACTAATTAATTGATAATCAATTAATTAGTCAGATCTGTTATATGAAGATAGACAAGTTTATACACGAAGAGTGATTTAAGCAATGAAAATTTATGGAAACATAGATTTTTTTGTCATTTATGTGCATTAAAATCAAATCAAGTAACTTGAAAAAGTTGTCACATAATCTGAAAATTAATTGTCTTCATCTCCAAGCATTCTTCATTTTCATGCCTATTTAAACAAAGAAAGTTCATCTTCATATTAGTTTGAGAGAGCATCCACCATTATCCTCTTTTTCGGTAAACCCAAATTTCTATAGTCAAATTCAATTAGAAATTTTAAGCACAAACAAGTCTTTGGATAAATTGATTATTCAATTTGTAATTATATATTAGTCTCTCTACTACTACATATAATTTTGTAATCTCTCTCTTTTGTAATCTCTTTCTTCAATAAAATAAACAATAGTTGTTAGGTCTGTGGATATAAGCAATCTAGCCGAACCACGTTAAATCTCTGTGTTCTCTACTCTTCTGTTTCTCTTTCTTTGGTAATTATTTTTTCATTGAATTGGTGGTTGATAATTAATCGACAAGCTAGATCCTTCTTTTAATTGTTTCCGTGCTTCAGTATTCCACTGCAGTTTTGAAGTTGGTGCAAATTAATTAAAATTTCTGCACAACATGTAAATGGCATAAGAATGTACCAGAGATAAGTGAGAAACTAAGCCTTACTTTTCTGACAAAGTTACCATCTTCTTCAAAGCAATATCGCAAAGAATTCGGGGATCATCCTTGTAATTTGTAATTTCTGCCTCCAATTTTTTCAAATCTCTATATCCAAAAGCCGCCTCTCGAAGCGTGTCAGCTTTCTTCTCCGGCCAATCAAAATGCTTTAACACTGCCCTCTCATCTACCTTTATAGTTTGAAAATAAAGAAAGCGATAAGTTAAGGTAATCATTTAATGCCTTGTCAATTTATAAAGAAAATACTTACAAGAAAGCAAAGCTCATCATCAAGCCATTTCACAAATGCAACTACATCTTCAATGTCTTGGTACGCTGCGTTGTTCACCTCTTTTATTAGGGAGTTCACAAATTCACCTTGAGTCTCCACATCAGCTTTTATCTATTGAAAAAAAAAGGATGTCAAAGACTTTAAGTGGTCTTCTCTATTAACAATTTTGTTTTTATGGGGTGAGATTATGGATTGAAATTTGAAAAATATATTACTTGGTTTGGGAATAAAACCAATTCTAACAAATACTGAAATATGATGTGAGAACAAAAAAAAAAGTTTAGTATTTATGTCTGGCATTGCAACAAGACATTCAATACATAATGGTTCGTTGGTACCATATAGTATATGCTATAAAATGTTTTGATAACCCCAATAAATTTAAGGGTTTGGTATTAGGAGTACATAAAATAGTATATTATGTAGCCTGGCATTGCTGCAAGACACTCCAAAACCTAATCCTTCTTTTACACCATAAAGTACAGGCATTAAAATATATTGCTTTAACCCCAATAAGTTTATGAGTTTGATAATAGGAGGATATAGCATAGTTAGTATTTTATGTAGTCTGGCGCTGCTACAACATGCTTCAATACCTAATCATTCTTTTACACCATAAAGTATACACATTAACATATTTTGTTTTAACCCCAATATAGGAGTTCGATATTATGAGCACATAGCACGACTAGTATAATATTAACAAGAATATACTAACTATGGTGTCAAGCCTATCGCTTGCCTCAATCCAAAACTAACAAACTTACAGCAAGTAAGTGAGAAGACCGATTTTCAATCTCGTCTATCATACTACTTCTGACATTAGCAACATTAGGAGCCTCGCAAGTTGTGCAATTTGTATTTTCCTTTCTTGATTCACGCTTCATAAGAGAATGATAGAGCTCGGCAACTTCTGGAGCCCGCTGCATGACACCATTGCTTTTATTAGAAAAATTAGGCGGTGGAGGTGGAGGAGGCGGTGGAGGTGGAATTGACACACTTTCTTTTGTTGGATTTGGAATGGAAGTGGATGGCCTTGGAGGAGGCTTAGGAACTCTAAGTGCACGTTTCTCGACATCAATAGCAAAAGCTTTACATGGTTCAAATTTTTGATGTACTGCTTGATTTGCATCCTTTTCTTCTTCCTTAGGATAAATAAATCCATCAGATTGGCGTCTTTTATTAACAATGATTTCTTCAAAACATCCTTTCGTTCCGCTTATAGAATGTCTACGTCTAGGGCTAGTACTGGCTTGTGCATCAATCCATTCTTTATCTAAGATAGCTTGATATTCAAGACCTGTACTGATTTTTTGATTCGAACAAACTTTGTTGTCGCCTTCTGAAGTTTTATTTGCATTCTTATATTTGATTCTCATATCGTTATCTATGTTTGAAACATCGATTGACAATGATTCTGAATTGGAAAGCTCGTTTCTTAAGCATGAATTGACCCATCGCAAGTATGCAAGTTCCTCAACCTCTGTTAATCTACTCATTTGAAGGTCCTCTACTTGTTTACTTAGGCTTCCGTTTGTGTGCCGCAACCTGGATGCTTCTTCTTGAACTTTGGCCAAGATTTCACTCTGTAAAATAATATAGTGTATGCAAAGGAGTAAGGATATGGCAAGTAAAAGCTAAGATAGCTAACAAAGTAAAAGCTAAAATAGCTAACACTGACAAACAGCAATATGAATTTTTAATTTCAAATCAAAAGGACGCTCAACGATAGGCTTGTTAGTGGAAATTATCAGAATTCATATAGTTTCCTTGCTCATATTCGTTTAATCAAGTAAATTGTATGTAAAAGCACTAATTGATAGAGTAAAGGAGGACAAATAATTCAAAATGCTAAGATAATTAATTGCTACAAGATAAAACCACAAACCTTTAACTATCGGCCAACAACAGAATGTTCGCATACTGAGATGTATTAAATTGGTATATGTGTGGATTTGAAGATTAGGTGTTAAATGTACTAAATATGGGTATTGCATGCATTGCTCAATGACTAGTCCATAAAGAAAATTTATATAGGCAATCGGTATCATTAACCAGAAAAACACAGTGGCAACCTATAACACACCCCTTGAAATTTCCTAATGTGCAGCATGCATCGTATTCCCTGGGACATTTGTTTAACCAGCAAAACAACATTAAATTATGTAACAGCATCAATGATCAATTTAACACACATCAGAAATGTTTATAAAAAACAAACATCGAGGCATACTCACCTCGGTAATTTTTGCAAGGACGGCATGCTGCGATTCAGTTGAAGATAACTTATATGCTAGATTTCTTGTTTGAAGTTGAAGCTCCTTATTTAAACGTCTCAATGCAACAACCTCCATTTCCATGTTTCTTGAGCCTTCTAAACTTGAGCTATCTTTGTGACTTTTCAAAATAGAATCTAACGATTCCAGTTGTTCTGAAAGGTTTTCTTTTTCTGCTTCCAAAGTCCCAACTCTTCTATTGAGTCGATCAACTTCAACTTTCTTTGCCTCAAGTTCCTTTTCAAGCTCTAAAACTCTAGGATTTTCCTTGTACTGTAATAACTGAGACTGCAACACTGATTCTCTATCTTTAGAATCTCTAAGTAAGCTTCTCAGTTGATCAAGCTCAATGAATAGATCATGAGAAGATGGTGACCTCAATCGATTGTCCAGTGCATGAGGATGAACTTGAGCTGAATTAATTGATAGGTCACTCATAAGAGATCTTTTGACCCGAGATTGACATGCTGCAGTTTGATTGTTTTGGACAGAGATTTCTAAAGTAGCATTGTCAATAGGAGGCTTTCTGCTTGGAATTGAGGCTTGGTTCTTTGATTTCTTTTCTGTAACAAAACCCTTCACAATTTGAGATCCCCATGATGAACTTGACTTCGGTTTTGGTGGATGGCCACTAGATTTTCCATTTGTTTTCACAATTTGCACTCTTGGTTGGTTTTCGAAAACTATATCTTCTCTCATTGTACCAAGCTGTAGATTGCACACTTCAAATCAGGAAACAATAAAACTAGAAGTAAGATATTAACATAAATTAGGTGTGTATCAAATAAAGCATATTATGACAGAAAAAAGTATACCTTGACTGATATGATGATATGTGTATAGCGAAGAACAGCAATAAAAAATATCTCCAAATGCCGGAATTCGTAATCTGTGGAAAATTAAGGCAATATCATTGTTAGTATTTTTTACTTATTAGCTACTCTATTAGAACTGTAATTTCTGACTTATGCCAATATTATGTTCGAAAAGAAGATGTCTTTGAGGAGGAGTGAAGAGTAATGAAGCAATTATAACTTTTACTTTTACTGCTTTAGATACTTTTACTGCTTTAGATAAAGCTTAAAGACGAGAGTTAGAATTACCATGAAATGATTTTAAACTCGAATAGAACTAAGAACATTTTCTGCTAAATTTTTCGCTGTGTATATAGCTATGTACGTTTACTAAATGTATGTAACAACCATTCGAAGACTAATACAAGACAAATAACGATATCAAACCAACTAATAATGGGGAAAACTACTTTATCTCCTGATTCTGTTTATTATAATGTTTCCTTATCAGTAAAATGTAAGGATAAAACCAACTTATAGCTTTTCAAACCTAACGAAAATCAATTCAATAAAAAACTAGAATACCTTATCAAATTCCTCAGCTTTCAGGCATTACATTCATACAATCTAGCACAAAATGGTAGGACCATGTTATGAAATCATTCTGCAAAAGGAGCGATTACATGCAATATTAAAATCAGAAAACTGCTTCATTTCACCGAGGACAAATTTCTCTCTTGAAGTTAAGTTAAGTTCGCAAGTGTAAGCTGTAGAAGAAAAAAAAGACCTACCTGATTGAGAGGGAAAAAGAATTTTTGTTGGTAAATCGAGCAAAGAACGGCACTTTAAGTGTAACAGTGAAAACGAACAAAACCCAAATGAGAAAACTATCTTTATCGTAAAAAAGAAGCTAAATTGAAGAAAATTGTTAAACCCGAGTGTTAAAACATGGGTTTCCCTTCTTTTCTCCAATTTTTATTGCAATACATTAAAATTTTGAGCGTATTTTGAGACAAACCTGCTCCAGGCTCGAGAGGGCATCTCGTGAATAGTGAAAATATTGGAGGTATTGATATGAAAAAAGAGTGCTGTTTTTGTTGTGATTTGAAAGTTTGAATTTTTAAAAGCCTGTTAGCCGTAGGGATGGGTCCTATTACTTCTGAAACAGGGTGAATGAACCAATGCCTATTCGTCTCTTTGTTCGCGTGCAATCTTATATTTCGTGCGTAAAGGAAATTCCAACCCTAATAAGTGGGCAAGGCAAAACTAGAAGACTAACACAAAGGCCCATTCTTTTGCCGGTCTGCGAATGCGTCAAACGTGGATCTCATGTTGCTGCTCAATTCAAAGCAACGGTTGTAAACAAATCGTTCGCATCCGACGCGTCGGGAACCGTTTGACGCGAACGGTTCATCCCAACCGTCATATTTCCCTTCATTTTCTATATATATCAAATCATTTCTCAACTAAATCATCAAACACACCAAACAATTCGAAAATTCAGCAATTTGTACAAGCTTCGTCGACGAAATTTTTTGGTAAATTTTTTTATATTTGCGTTTCTCGTATTATTATCTACCATGTATATTTTTTCAGATTTTTTTTGAATTATATTTTGAATTTGCTTTTTACAGAATCGTCGAGTAGAATGCTGACAGGACAAACACGTTTATCGATGTTTGTTTGAAAACATTAATACGTGTGTCCACCGTGTTGCACAGTGGTATGAAAATATCACGGTCATGTTCAACGAAAGAACTGGTTTGGATTACAACGTTGGGCAGATGAAAAACAAGTTCGATAATATGAAACGTGAGTGGAGCCCGTGGAACGAGCTGCTATAAATTCCAGGTGGTCATTGGAACGAAAAACAGAACATGGTCGGTGGATCTGACGAGTGGTGGGATACAGCTGCAGCAAGGTACCGCAAATACAAACATGTCTCGTCTGTTCGTTTTAGGCAGTTGGACATAATTTTTGATGGCTGCATCCGAACTAACAAATATCAGTTCATAATTCCACAAAATCCACATGCTCAGCTACAGTTTGATGCACATCTTTATGGCGACTATATCAGGGGTAATGCTATAGAGATTTCCAATCGCAGAGTGCCTAGACAGCAACGGTCCACTGGTGGTTCTTCTAGGTCTGTTGACAGTTCTTCGCATGATCTGACTCTTGCTAGGTGTATGGAAGTGAAGCGGGAGGATGACGATTATGAAGAATGGGAGGTCGCAATTTGTTTGTTAAGTGTGATAGCAAAGGTTTCAATCCTTTACATATCATGCTAAACAATCCCGAGCAGCCTTAGAAAGGCTGTTATTTATCTTGTTAGGCAGTTGAGAAGGAGAAGCTAGTTTGTTTTATCTGTATTTTATTTTCTGCATTTTTATTCGGTACTTTGATTTCTACATTTGTATTGTGAATTCTGAACTATGAATTTTTATTTATGCACTTGTGTTATGTATTATGTATTTAAAAATAATTAACATAAATAAAATAATAACATAAACAAACAATAAAATAATAACTTTGCCTCTTTAGTGTTGCCCCTTTCGTAAAAGGAACGCATTCCCCTTTCGCGAACTTACCCTCTTTCCAGCCTCTTTCATTTTCCCCTTTCGTTTGCCCCTTTTGGTTCGTAAAAGAATGCACCCAAAGGGTAAAGAGCATTGTTGCATACATCCACCACACATACCACTATCACCCACTTACCTCCTCACCACTCTTCCATACACCTCACATTCATCAATCTAAACTTTTAATTTTCTGTGCGCCTTCCTCTTCCCGAAAGAACCCTCGACCAGTCATTTTTCTCAGTTGCCAGTTGTAAGTTTTAACTTACAGTGGTTCCTCTTCTCATTTCCTTCATTATTAATTAATTTCTCTTTCACCAAACATCGTTCACTCAGCTAGATATTAAAAACCGACAATCGTGTGTGCTTGATTAGGGTTGAAAGCAGCAATGGTGAGGTCAAAACGAAGGAAGTTGCTAGGAAGAGAGAAGCTCAACGCAGCGTTAAGCTCCAAATTTGATGTTTACTTTTGTTATTTTGTATAAGATATTAAAATTGAGAAGTTATCGAATTTTGTTACTAATTAGTTTGAAAATTCATCTTCCTAAGGCTAAAAAGATTGATTGGAATGTCTAAATTGTTCTGAAATTTAGTTCATTTGGTAGGCAAAACTATATGTGTTTGATTTTTATCTGGTTTTACCGAACCTGTGATTTATGATAGTTTTTTTGAAACAACAAAGTTGTGGTAAAGCTGCAACAGATAGTGATGCAGAGGTATTGGATAAGGTTGCTTATGCCTATATGTTATACATTATCAGAGGTTGTTTGTTTCCATACAAATCGGGAATGAAGATGTCAGCTTACTACTTGAATGCATTGAAAGAATCTATGGTAGTGTGAAGGAGAAGGCTTGGGGAGTGGCAATACTAGCATATTTATACAAACAACTTGGACTTGCTTCTCGTAGAGATGTGAAGCAACTAAGTGGATGTTTGACTCTCTTAATGGTATGGGCTTGATAAACTATTTTAATTCTAAACTATGGTTACATTTGTCATTTTAAATGCATTTGTACACATTACTATATGTTATATTTTTGAAGTTATATGAAATGAAGTGTATAAATTTTGACTTATAAAGAGTGAATATAGGCTTGCATTTATGACCAATTTCCAATGATTCCAAATGCTACTCTGAATCCTTCACAAATGACTCTCAACCAATAGTATGCAAGTGGAAAAATACCCGGTTTGGTAGTGATCAGGCATTTGCGCTAGTACGGCTGAGAGAGCAACTAAATATGTTAACAGAGTGTGATATGAGTGTGGCCTTTTACATATATTAGTTAGTGCACGTGTATGAGGATCAATTATATAGCTAAATTATGCTATGTAGGTTGTGTGGAACCCGTACTCGGGTATTCATGATAGGTACCCCTTGGAAGAGTATTCATTTTACATTGGGATTTTATTATGTTTTGACGTTGTGGGGACTTACTACCCGAACCTATGAAGTTAATGCCCCGCTATTACCCCGCTATAACCCTGCTATATCTCATAGTGGATTTCTACCGCTACGATTTTTCCATATAGCCTCAGATATAGCATTTCCACTTTAAGCCCCGCTATATCCGCTATATCCCTTTTTCCTGCTATATTATGTTATTTTCGCAATATCTTCTTTAAAAGAAATGAATTGAAAAATGATATTTATACATTATAAAAATTATGAAATTAATTTATTTAATTGAATTTTTAATATATTTTTAGAAATGAAAATACTCTAATATTCTACTAAATTCAATTATGTTATATAACAGTTTTACGTTTATTTACAGTATATTCGCACATGTTTTTATTTAAAATTCTTATGTGTTAATTATAATTCAAATGAATGTTAATTTTTATTTAAGTATCATTTATATATTTGTAAAAACATTAAGTACGAGTTTTATATGCTATTTTAGAGTCATCCGATATATCCCGCTATATTCTCGATGTATCCCCGCTATAACTTTTTGCACCTTTGCCACATTGAATCCGCCAAGCTTTAACTGCATATACCCGAACTGTGCATTGAGTCGGTTTGATGTTAAACAACCTATCTCGAAACTTCTAATCTTCTAATGGCGCTTTTAGCTTATCATGGAGGAGCAAAATATAATTAGTACAAACTTCATTATGACAGTGGGTATTGGTTGGGTCAAAGTTGGCAAGATCACGTTTTTACTACAAATTATAGGTCAACTACAATCACAAATCATTGAGATTGTGCAATTAGATGAGTTGGTTCAAAACCGTGTCACGTCCTATTATATAGAATCCTTGTGCACGTGCGAGTTCAAACATCAATAACCCTTCTGAATTTAAGGTGAATAGACTAGTAAGTAGTATTGTAGTGCCTCCTTTAATGAATTTATTTTCCCTTTTTGATTAAATTGTTTAATATTTTTTTCTTTAGATTGAAGCTACAAAAGGGCTTTACTGTTACTAAATGTCAATACTAATGGAAGTTCTACAAGGGCGAAGAAAATTCAAGATAAAGATGCAAAAGAGATATTGGAAACTGCTTTACTAGCTATTAACGAAATATTCGCGGACCACATCGTAAGAAGTCTGTCGTCAAAGTTCCAAAAACAATATTGAATGGGATTTACAATTTGAATGACTTATTTTAGAATTTGTATTTTGATTAACTTATTTGTTATGCTCTGTATTTTGGTATATGGTGTAGTGTTTTGGCTATGTACCTTTGACTATGATTTTAGTAACTTTGACTTTTATATGGATGACACTTAATTTGATCGAGTTAGTTATAATATGTTAAAGTAAATTACACCTCCGTGTTATTTCTTCAAAAATTATCATCTATTGGAATCTTGATGTATACTTTGTTGTTTATACATTGAATTTCTTGCATTTCAATGTATGCTGCAGTTAACTCAATGACGATATTTAAAAAAATGATGGCCAATCATTTGATTGGATTATACATGCCCACCAAGCCACCAAGACAATATTCGATTTCATATTACCGTGCAGACACTATATATGAAAACAGAGAGCAATGTCAATCATTCGGTTTTGTTTTCTATGACAATTATTTAGATTAATTGGTTTTACTATACCGTTCGATAATAACGAAAGCAAACAAAGAGCAGTTAACTTTGGATGACTTTACAGAACCGTTGGATTATGATACACGATGTTTATGTCAAACCGACCGCACTACTTTTCAAAATCACCAGTAATTAAGATTCAAACATCTTTTGAATATGTCTTGATTTTTGTTAAATTCTGTTTTGAGAAACCGTTTGATCAACACATTTGCAAGCATACAATAGTTATCACTAAATGATTTGCAAAATCATGTTATTTAACATTCACACGGTTAAGTGTAATTGTTTGTATTGAAATTAAAAGAAATCATATTTGTGATTACCCAGATTTTTGGACATCTGTTAATGGGTAATTAATAGGATTAAATATATTTAAATACTGATTTGATGAGTTGAATAAATAAAATTCTGATAAATATATATATATATATATATATATATATATGGAAATAAGTGTTAATTAAGTAATCTTCTTATATAATTTAGATTTGCAAAACTTATATTTTCAAATAAATTAAAAATGTGCTTTCTAATTTCTATTGTATATATATATATATATTGTAAATGGAACTATGGCTTGGAAATCAAAGTAAATATCATAAAATAATTTATATTTAAACTCTACATTTTTCTTAAATGCTAGTATTATATATAGTTGTTAATTAAAGTATAATAGCTTAAGCTTAAAACAAGAATAAATAAAAGGTTTTATATATGTGCCTTTTTAATTATACATGAGGTAAATATAATTAGTACATATAAAAATATAAATAAAACCATAAATAAATTATAAAATATTGGCTTTTGACATTTGTAAGCTAGTAAGAAGAGTTTTGTACAAATGTCAAAATAAATTGTTTTCTTTTTTTAACTTTTGTATATATAGCAAAAGTCTTTCTTTTCTTCAATTTTAAAATCAAAGGAAAGATAAAAACTGAAAACCAAAATAAAATCAGAGAAAAAATTTATACTACTTCAAATTTCAACTGAAGCTAAGCAATTCAAACTCAAAATCCAACAAGCAAATCAAGTTTCCAGATCAAATTCAAGCTTGTTGTTCCAGTTATCAAATAATTCCCAGATTTTCAAAAGCTTCCACTGTTCAATCAAATGCGAGTAAACATAAATCTTTTAAAGTTTAAACATCTGTAAAACCTGTGCATGCAACAGTTAATCGTAGAAATGATTCAAACATGTTTTGCATGGATGTATAAATGGGTTTTCCTGGTATAATGATTTGATTTGCTGTGTATGTGCATGCATGTCTGTGTAAATATTTCTGGTCCCTGTTCTTGTTTTACAGACCAAAATTTTTAAAATAAAATCTATGCCTCTTCACACAAACATTTTTAGGCTTTGATGATTAAAGAAATTTTGATGGTAAACATGATATCTTCTTTTTATAAACTTTCGAGAGGATTTATTAAGAATTTTACGGGAAAACAAGAACAGAAAATCGATTGATTAAATTTCGTGTTTTAATTATATGTCTGGATTCGTGCTTAAAAATGATGATTTTTGATAATAATCTCAAGATTTTTAAATTCGTATATATTGAGATATTGCAAGTTGAACGATAATAGGTGTTTGATCAAATTCCGACGATCACGCGGGTTGTGGACGGCGGGGTTATGGCTAGAGGAAGGCCATGGATCGGTGGTCGTAGGAAAAATATGGGTTTGATTTTAGGACCTTCGTGGTGGCGCGGCGATGCTAGAGTAGGGTTTTAGGTCATGTTTTGGTCGTGGGAAGTTTGCGGCAGATTTGGAAGGAATGGTGGCATTGAGTTGACTCGGAGGTGGGGGAAAGGTGAGAGGAGACTCATGCGTGACTCTTGGTGTGACGGCGAGGTCTCCAGTGGTCGGAGTAAGCAGTGCGACGTGTTTTGGGTGATTGGGTTTCATTTCGCTCGATTTCGATTTGTGGGGTCTTTCGCGAAGCTGGGTGGTTAGGGTTAGTCGCGTGTCATGAGCGACTGATCGGAGGTGTTGTGGTTAGTCGGAGGGATTCCGATGCATTGTGCACGTGCACGTGTATCAGTATATCTGAGTTTAGAAGGGAAAGACAGGAAGAAGGTTCGGCTCGGGTTTGAACTGGGATTGGCTCGGGTTGGGCTTGAGTGTACGCGAGTGGTTCAACTGAGTTTTTTTTATGAGAAGTAAAGAAGAATGGGAGGAAGAGGAAGTTAGTGGGTAGGTTTGGGTTTTGCCGGCTTATTATCTTGGGCTAGTTTTTTTTAATAAGATGATAAAAGGGTAAATTAACAAGTTTAAATAAAAGTGTACTAACAAGTTTTAAGAAGAAACAAGTTCTTCCAAACAAAATTTTCTCATCAATCCTTAAAATGATCACATAATATTATTTAGTTAAAGGTTATATAAATAATTTATTTTAACTTAAATTGATTAAGCTTGGATAAATAAGTTTTATGACATTATGTAAGTTAATTATTGAGTTTATTAAATAGTATAATTAAGTAAATGGTTAAGACAATGTTTTAAACTTTTATAAATTTAGGTCTTAAGTAATTATAAAAAATAATTAATTAATTCTAAATAGTTATTTGAATAAAATAAATGGCCTGTAATTAATTAATGATAATTAAGCAGGATTTATGAGTATTTAAATTAATTTACTTAGGAATTGTGCGACAGTTAATCTTGCCTGAATGTTTAATTTCATTGAATGCTTTAGATTGCCTAATATCTCTAGTCCAATAATTTATGATGATCTGTCAGGATTAAACTGTTAATAAACGTGAAACATTTAATTGAAAAGTTATCTGTGTGAATTTCTGTGTAAATACGACATTTTGAAAGCTTAAATTAAATTATCTTCACTTAAACAATTTGGCTTAAAAGATTGCATTGAATTTGAAGAGATCGGAGTCAGATATCAACGATATTCGGAACCACTTCGATTAGTAAATCTATAATTCTTTATAGATTTGTTTGTAGAATCAAATAGGCCGGAATGTAATAAATTAAGTAAACTGGACCATTAAAAATAAGTAACGGTACTTAGATATTACTTTGTAGAATAAGTGTTGGACTCTAACAAGAGAAAACTCGTAGTAATGTACGAGTTACCTTGGTTTTCAAAGTATTTCAAGCTATACGGGTTTACTCACGCTGGTTTCCAGCCTGACACAGGTGTTACTTTAATGTAATGCTCAGGTCAGACCAAGTATTATAGATTTTCAGGTTACGACGTTCTGGAGCTCAGGAGGCGAGCTAGATGGCAGGGACGTATGGAGTATATTCCCCTGTGTATTGGTATTGTATTGATAGTAGTCTGGGACAAGTTGTCATAACTTTCCAATTTATTTGTGAACAATTGTACTCTAATATATTGTATGTAAATTAACATTTACAGCTTTCTTTGTATAAATGCTGTTATTTGATATTATATTTTGGTCCGCTACGAATGTGAGATTTTGTGCTGTTGTTTTCTGTTTCTTCTTCTACCTCTTCTTCTTCTTTACCCTAACAATCTGAAATTTTTGGCATTCGATTGCTCGGCACTTCTATAGTGAACGTATTGGTGTCGTATTTTCGGAGTCGAAAAATTCGGATCATTACATTTGGTATCATAGTTGAAGGTTAAGAGAGAACCTTGGCTCTGGTGGGATTACTCATTTAAATAGGGTCAGTAGTACCCTAGAATGAGTTGAGAGTATTTTATGAGGGCAAACTTGTTATTTTCCTGTATAATGTTTTTAAAAACGGTTTTAAAAATAGTTTTTATATAAGCTTATATTTCGATATATAAGCAATAATTTTTCTAATTAGTATATATATTAGGGTAATTCGTTGTTGATTATTGAAATTAAATATAATAGTAAGAATTAAGTGGTAATAAATATACAACCAAATAGGAATTTGGGTAAGATTTAACTATGCAAATAAATTGAGCTAGAAATTGATTCAAACCAGAAATTAAAATCCTGAAATTTGTAGAAGTATTTTTCGGAATGTTGAATTAAGTTACCCTGATTTTTATTTTCCAACAAAATATGAGATAATATATGATGAATTGGTTTCCAGATATGATAATCTTGATAATTATCATAAATTGGGTATTGCACCTTAATAAAGGGGTGTTTATTTTTCTAAAATAAATAATGATAAAGCAGAACGAAATGTTTTAAGGAAATAACAATTTAGATAAGTATTACATATAAATTGAAAAGAATTTAAATTTTGAAGTTTTAAAACCTAAGTTCATAAAATTTGAAATTGTTTCAAAGTGTTAAAAGATATAATAAATAATATTATTCAGTATATTTTTGAATATAGGAATCTTATTTTAAAAAACAAGAGTTGTTTAAAAAAATTAAGACACTTGTTTTGAATTAAAAACAAGAATGGTTTAAAATTTAAGTGTGATTTGGTGTGCAAAGGAAATAAGTAAGTATATATATATATATATATATATATATATATATATATACGGGATATACATAATATCTAAGTGATTTGGAGTAAACACTAAGTGCTGAGTTTTAAATTTTCCCCTGAAATGTGATGTAAACCCAAAAGAGAAATAAGAAGGATATTGATAGGAAGTTTAAATTTTGAAGTGGAGAATTCAAATTTAGTAAGGTTGACTGGATTAACTGAATTGTGATTTAATGTAGGGAAGTTAGATAGGTTGAATTGAAATGGAGTTTTGTGTGATCTCAATATAGGTTTGAGTTCTGGAAATTGGTAACGGATGTTATTGATGGTTGTTTTAGATAATTTGGATGTTTATTTACTTTCACTCATCCTGATATCATCTTGTTGTTATTAATAATCTATGAAACTGTGAATTGAAGTATTTAAATAAATTAAGAAGTGAATTGAGATAATATATATCCATTACTGAAATAAAATGGAAATAAAACTTAAATTTGAAACTATTTAAATAATTTTGATTTTAAGAGATAAAGATTGAACATATGGAAATGTAATCACTCTGAACTTAAAATTTAAATGCGAAGAATGAACTTGCAAACTGAAAATTGTTTAAGAATTGGTTTCAAGTTAGAAGTTAAAATTGGGTAATAAATTGGATTCTGAAGATTAAATTGTTTAAAAAGATTTGAACTCTTATTTGAACCTTGAAATAAGTAAAAGTAATTTAAACAAATATTAAAATTTGGACTCAGAATTAAATTAAAAGTTTAGGTTGTTAAATTAAAAAGTAAAGGTTAATTTGATTTAAGGGGATTAAATCAACATTTAAAAATTTAGCTCGAATTTATATAATTCGAGATGGTTTAAAGTTGAGATTGGAATTGAAATTAGTTCGAATTGAATTTGATTTGAATAATTTGGAATTGTGATTGAAGTTGAATAAGTTTAGAATTCAAATGGAAATTGATTTGAATTTGGGATAGGAATTAAAGCTAATTCAAATTAGATTGGAATTGAATCAATTTGAAAGCAAGTGGAAATTGAAAGTTGATTGGAAGTGGAGACTGGAAAATTGAACCAATTTGACTCTGAAACTATTTTCAAATAAAATGTTTTAAAATAAACCATGTTAAATCTATATTTTTCAGTTATTTACTATACAACCTTTCTTTTTAAAACCCAAACTATCTTATACTTATTTTACAACTATTTTGAAAAATAATTACTATTTTGAAAACTAATTACTATTTTACAACTATTTTATAACTACTTAACTATTCTACTGCTATTTACAACTAATAACTGTTTTACAACTACTTATCTATTTTAAACTTTTCAAGCTATTTTCTAAACTCAAGCTGATTAGAGTGCAAACTGTTTATAATTAAACATCAAGTGAGATAAGAATTGAAGTGATAACCCAAACGAAAATTGAAGCAATTGTGAATAAGTGAATAGAAATCAAAAATGAGAATAAAAAGGAAATAGATTTAGCTAATAATCAATGAAGATAAATATGTAATATGTACGTATATTATCCTATTCGCATAACGATTTGATTCAGATTCGAGCACATGATTTCTAGGTAGTATATCGATCCGAGTTGGGATTTTTCACTCGATTTTTAACGGTGAACCCTGGATATGGATTTTCGACTAGTTTTGGAAATTCTCTATCATAGTTATGGCTACGCAAGGAGAATGACGGTTTCTGATCAAGAAACCAGATCTGAGTCCACACTAGGAAGTCAGGTGGACGATACTAGTTCGGAAGTGAAATTATATGATCGAGTGAGCGATCAGATTTGATATCGCATACGGATGATATATGCACGCCATACGTGCCTGAATGAAATAGATATTGAAAATTCTGAAAGAAATGTAAAAACGATTTTTGAAATGGAAAAGTATATTTTGAGAAATATATGATGAATAGAAGTGGAAGTTGGATATCCCTATAATTGAAATTCACTTTATGAAGAGTACGTAAATGGGTAAATAACTTTTTAAAGGAAATCAAACTTGAATATTTGATTTGGCATAAATGAAGTATGAGTTTATTTTTTTAACTAGAACAAAATACTTTTGGATCATTTCCTACTTATTCCTTTTTGTACTTCAAACATTTTTCAAAGGTCTTTTCTTCTGGTTATAGATTCAACAGGGGAAATTTATCATATATAACAAATATATATATATATATATATATATACACACACAAATGATTTTACGAAATTGGGAAAAAGGTTTGGAACCTACTGATTTTGAAAAACTTTGATTTTTGTGAAAAATCAATTTTGGGAATTTGAAAAACCAAGTTTGAGAATTATCGATTTTGGGATATCTATTTTGTGTAAAGGAGATTTATATGTGATGCATATAAGAGTATGATTTGAAAGATACTATATGTGTATAGTATAAAATGTTTTGAGAATACTGTGGGGAAAAAGGCGCTCCCATTTAGAGTGAATCTTCAAGTAGGTGATCCACGGGATGATTCTGCATTGAGCCTAAGGGGGGGTTCTAAATTTGATCCTAAGTGGATGTCCGGACAAATTGAAGTTCCCGAGAATTGTGGTTGGGGTAGCAAAAGTCGAGGGCGCTGATGCTTATAGAGACATTAGGTTATGCTGTGATGACAGTGTAACCCGGTGTAACTACGATCTAATACGCACCATAATGGAAGTCGAGGGGCAGCGATTGCCTAAGGTCTACGTTTGATTTCGCTGGGTGAGCGACGTAACATCGGGTAGACTGCAATCTACTAAGACATAGCGAAAATCGTGTGGCAATGAGTGCCTACAAGCTACATTGGGACTCGACTGATGTAGTCTGCGATCTATGTGGTCTGTGTGGAGAAGTTTCATTTGGCAACGAAATTCGAGGGCGCTGATGCCTACAGTTACATGGTTTTTGCCATGATGGCAACGTAACCCTGGGTGTAGCTGCAATCTATGGCGGTTCCATGGTGTAATCGAGGGGCGTGGAGGCCTATAGTTTTCTATGGTTTTGCCGAGATGACGACGTAATCATCGGGCTAACTACGACCATGGAGGGGGTGATGATTTCCAGAGCGTTCTCACAAAAAATGTTTTCTATATTTTTACAAAAGTTTTCTAAGCATTTTCACTGGGTTTTGAAAACGGATCTGCTAAGTACTTATAGATTTTCAGTCCTACGCTTGATCAACAGGCGACCGAATTTCTGTGAGAACAAGGATGGGCTTATTGAAACATCGAGTTATAAAAAGTATTTTTATAAAACTATTTTGATAATATTATGTAGATTATTTTAAAGTGTTTTAATTTTTTTGAGAGTTAAAAATGTTTAAGAATAATTTAACTAATAATAAGCATTATAAGAAAAATTCTTGCTTCATTCCTTTTCGAGGACGAAAAATTTTAAAGGGGAAGGAATGTGGTAACCTGGATTTTTGGACATCTGTTAATTGGTAATTAATAGGATTAAATTTATTTAAAATACTGATTTGATGAGTTGAACAAATAAAATTCAGATAAATATGTATATATATCTGGAAATAAGTGTTAATTTAATTATCTTCTTTCATAATTTAAATTTGCAAAACTTATATTTTCAAATAAATTAAAAACGTGCTTTCTAATTTCTATTGTATATATATGTATATATATATATATATATCTATGTGTGTGTGTGTGTGTGTGTGAATTGTAAATGGAACTATGGTTTGGAAATCAAAGTAAATATCTTAAAATAATTTTTATTTAAACTCTACATTTTTCTTAAATACTAATATTTATATATAGTTATTAATTAAAGTATAATAGCTTAAGCTTAAAACAAGAATAAATAGAAGGTTTAATATATATGCCTTTTTAATTATACATGAGATAAATTTAATTAGTAAATATAAAAATATAAATAAAACATAAATAAATATTAATATCCGCTTTTGACATTTGTAAGCTAGTAAGAAGAGTTTTGTACAAATGTCAAGATTAATTTTTTTTAACTTTTGTATATATAGCAAAATTCTTTCTTTTCTTCATTTTTTAAAATGAAAGCAAAGATAAAAACTGAAAACCAAAATAAAATCAGAGAAAAAAATTTATACTACTTCAAATTTCAACTGAAGCTAAGCAATTCAAACTCAAAATCCAACATGCAAATCAAGATTCCAAATCAAATTCAAGCTTGCTGTTCCAGTTATCAAACATTTCCCAGATTTTCAAAAGCTTCCTCTGTTCAATCAAATGTGAGTAAACATAAATCCTTCAAAGTTTAAACATCTGCAAAACCTGTGCATGCAACAAGTAATCATAGAAATGATTCAAACATGTTTTGCATGGATGTATAAATGAGTTTGCCTGGTATAAAGATTTGATTTGCTGTGCATATGTGTATGCATGTCTGTGTAAATATTTCTGGTCTCTGTTCTTGATTTACACACCAAATTTTTCAAAATAAAATTTATACCTCTTTACACAAACATTTTCAGGCTTTGATGATTAAAGAAATTTTTATGGTAAACATGATATCTTATTTTTATAAACGTTTTCGAGAGGATTTATTAAGAAATTTTTGGGAAAACAAGAAATTTCGGTAAAAATCAAACCAAGTCAGAAAATCAATTGATTAAATTTCATGTTTTGATTATATGTCTAGATTCATGCTTAAAAATGATGATTTTTGATAATAATCGCAAGATTTTTAAATTCGTATATATTGAGATATTGCAAGTTGAACGATAATCGGTGTTTGGTCAAATTTCGGCAATCACGCGTGTTGTGGATGGTGGGGTTATGGCTGGAGGAAGGTTGTGGATCGGTGGTCGTAGGAAAAATAGGAGTTTGATTTTAGGACCTTCGTGGTGGCGTGGCGATGCCAGAGTAGGGTTTTAGGTCATGTTTTGGTCGAGGGAAGTTCGCGGCAGATTTGGGAGGCACGGTGGCTTCGAGTTAACTCGAAGATGGGGGAAAGGTGAGAGGAGACTCAGGCGCGACTCTAGGTGCGACGGCGAGGTCTCCGGTGGTCGGAGTAAGCGGTGCGAAGTGTTTTGGGTGATTAGGTTTCGTTCCTGGTGGGTTTCGTTTCGCTCGATTTTGATTTGTAGGGTCTTTCAAGAATCTGGGTGGTTAGGGTTGGTCGACGTGTCGCCAGCGACTGATCGAAGGTGTCGTAGTTGGTCGAAGGGGTTCCAATGCATTGTGCATATGCACGTGTATCATCATATCTGAGTTTAGGGGGATAAGTTAGGAAGAAGGTTGGGCTCGGGTTTGAACTGGGGATTGGCTCGGGTTGGGCTCGAGTGTACGCAAGTGTATGCGAGTAGTTCAGCAGTGTTTTTTTGTGAGAAGTAAAGAAGAACGGGAAGAAGAGGAAGTTAGTGGGTAGGTTTGGGTTGGGCCGGCTTATTATCTTAGGCTGGTTTTTTTAATAAGATGATAAAAAGATAAATTAACAAGTTTAAATAAAAGTGTACTAACAAGTTTTAAGAAGAAACAAGTTCTTCCAAACAAAATTTTCTCACCAATTCTTAAAATGATTACTTAATATTATTTAGTTAAAGATTATGTAAATAATTTATTTTAACTTAAATTGATTAATCTTGGGTAATTAAGTTTTACGCCACTATTTAAGTTAATTCTTGAGTTTATTAAAGTAAAATTAAATAGTATAATTAAGTAAATGGTTAAGACAATGTTTTAAACTTTAATAAATTTAGGTCTTAAGTAATTATAAAAGATAATTAATTAATTCCAAATAGTTATTTAAATGAAATAAATGGCCTGTAATTAATTAATGATAATTAAGTAGGATTTATAAGTATTTAAATTAATTTACTTAGGAATTATGTGACAGTTAATCTTGCCTGAATGTTTAATTTGAATTGAATGCTTTAGATTGCCTAATATCTGTAGTACAATAATTTATGATGATGTTCCATGATTAAAATATTAATAAATGTGAAACATTTAGTTGAAGAGTTATCTGTGTGAATTTCTGTGTAGATACGACATTCTGAAAGTTTAAATTGAATTATTTTCACTTAAACGATTTGACTTAAAAGATGGCATTGAATTCCAAGAGATCGGGGTCGGATATCAACGATATCTGGAACCACTTCGATTAGTAAATCTATAATTCTTTATAGATTTGATTATAGAATCAAATAGGCTGGAATGTAATAAATTAAATAAACCGAACCATTGAAAATAAGTAACGGTACTTAGATATTGCTTTATGGAATAAGTGTTGGACTATAATAAAAGAAAACTCGTAGTAATGTACGAGTTACCCTGGTTTTCAAAGAAGGTTTACAACCTGATATTTAAAGATATATGGGTTTACTCACGCTGGTTTCCAGCATGACACGAGTGTTACTTTAATGTAATACTCGGGTCAAACTGAGTATTACCGATTTTCAGGTTAGGACGTTCTAGAGCTCAGGAGACGAGCTGGATGGCAGAGACGTATGGAGTATATTCCGCCGTGTATTTGTGATTGTATTGATAGTAGTCCGAGACAAGTTGTCATAACTGTCCAGTTTATTTGTGAATAATTGTACTCTGATATATTGTATGTAAATTGACATTTACAGCTTTCTTTGCATAAATGCTATTATTTGATATTATATTTTGATCCGTTGCGAATGTGAGATTCTATGCTATTGTTTTATGTTTCTTTTTCTACCTCTTCTTCTTCTTTACCCTAACAATTTGAAATTTTTGGCGTTCGATTGCTCGGCACTTCTACAGTGAACGTATTGGTGTCGAATTTTCGGAGTCGAAAATTTCGGGTCGTTACAATATTGCACATTATTTTATAACCATCTAAACATTATATTATTGCTACTATCAAATTTAAACTTATTATTACGTCTGTTTTCGACCCTTATCAAAAATTACAGATTAAATATCCATAAAATTATTATCAAATTTATGTAAAGAAGCGCCAAAATTTGTACATACATCATCAGGCTTCAAGCTGTCGAATAGATCCTGCCTTTCTTTATAATGATAATCCCACAATCGAGCTTCTTCTTTTGCAAATCTACACCCATAGTTTGTGACTGGTGGAACAGGTGAACTTTTCTTTAATGCCAACTTCATGTAGTGAGGTTGTTCACATTTATAAAAGTTATAAACTTATCAGGGTTCTCACATGTAGGACCTCGTTGTTGTGGATAAAACTTAAATAGTGGATATTGGATAGAAAGAAGACCATCTTATCAAAAGCATTTGCTCTCAGTAACCCATTTCAGACATTTCCATACAGTTTTCCTACAGAATATTTTTTTCACACAAATTCGGTATCTTTTTCATTTTCTCACATTGTACAACATTGAAGTGCTTGTAATACATATCCCAATGTGTTGTCAAATCCATTAGCATTGATTTCTTCACTTCCACAAAATCACCGTTCATTTCATCTACCTGTTCCACAACACAATGAAAACTACAGTTACCATCTATCTCAACATCCTCCATTTTAACAGAAAAAGGTGAAGAAACTTTGGAATATGATGAAGAAATTTGCTTGTGTGTATAATATCAATCAACTGTATTTTAGCTAACGCTTTATTTACTAATTTGGTGGACTTAAGATCGATTTCAACCATTTCATTTTTCCTTTTTGGTTTTGGAGTAAATTTTTTTGCAACGCTTGATTGCGGCTATTGTTCCATATGATGTTTCACTCTTTTAAATTTCGATGGATCACATTTTGTAAACCACAACTTTATTGTATCAGGTTTGGTTTTCCATTTGCTTCTAGGTGTTCGATCTGTAAGCAATTCAGGCTTTGCTTCCAACAAAGATGTCATTAAAGGCACTCTAATCTCCTTCAACTAAAATAACATAACACTTTTTTCATATACAGTTACGTTTTCAGACCTTTTTCTGAACTCTATGTGTTTAGGTGTATGATATAACTCTTTAGATTCTTGAATTTGCAAATCATAATCAAGTATTCGCCAATGTTTATGGATTGCAT
Organism: Allium cepa; assembly: GCA_030765085.1. Classification (NCBI taxonomy): domain Eukaryota; kingdom Viridiplantae; phylum Streptophyta; class Magnoliopsida; order Asparagales; family Amaryllidaceae; genus Allium; species Allium cepa. Next base: position 565,995,312 of record CM060938.1, read on the forward strand.
CAAGTGGGATGGGGACAATGTCATTGTCGTTTTCATTCAGTTCATATGCACAAGGTAAACCGAACATCCTTTGAAGTTTATGATCACGAGATTAATAAAAAAATCTTTTTTTTCATGTGAATCAATTCATCATAAATCATGTTTAAAGCAAACAAAGAAACTCTGTATCTTATATATTTGAAAATTGGTTCTCGATGTTGTTTACAAACTTCACCCAAGCTTTTTTTAAAGCTAGCACTAATTTCTGTAACAGCCCATTTTTTAGGGGTAATTGGTAATAAATATTAATTTAATTAAAAATGGATTTTTGGAATTTAATTAAATAATTCGAATTTATTTTAGAATATTAGAAATTTATAACAAGATGATTAGTGATGGTTCAGAAAAATAATAAGGAATATTTGAATACAATAGTGGCTTAATAATTTGTTTAATTAATTATTTTGGAATTTGAAAATATAAATGAATTATTTTGGAAATAATGGTAAATTGAAATTTTGTAAAATATAAGTTTATTTGATAAGGAAAGTAAAGTTATTAATAGGTTTTGAAATCAACCAGTAAATGATTTAAATAAAGTTAAATGAATTAAATTGTATAAAATAATTTTGTAAAATAAATAAAGTTGTAATTTATTGAAAAGTAATTTTGTGAATGAAATGGTTTTGGAAGATGGGCTTGTATAGAATTATTTATAACCAATGTAAAAGAAAGAAAAAGAAGAAAGGAAAAAAATAAAATAAATGCACTAATGGCCCAACATCTCAAGCCCATTAACCTAAACCCTAAAATCAAGTATCCTAACTTCTCTATTTCTAGCGAATTCGATTTCCAGATTCTCCTTCCTCTATATAAATATAACATCAACGATAACATTTACTGACTTTAGAAAATCATCCACTTACTCAAACCCTACCTCTCCAATAAATCAAATCAAATTCATGTAAATTACTATAAATTTCTAAAGTTGAGCATTAGCATCTGGACATCGATAAACACCTACTTGGGCAACCGATATACACCAAAGAAGATGGACGCAATGTAGAGGTAAGTATATACACTCACATAACTATATCAATATTCATTTATTCTTCATATATGAAACATAATGCAAGTGTGGAAGTCGTCAAAGAGGGAATCAGGTGGTCGAAGCCACCAGAGTGGTGCAATGGGCCATGACCTAGAGTGTATTACTACAGGCATTGGTGGACTGGTCCAACAATCATGAAAGACCAGTGCACTAATAGCGCCTAGGCGTGTGCCTGTTTATTGTTTTTGCATAAATCTATGTGTGTGTGATCATGTGAGTGTGTATATGGCTTATTGCATGGGTGTGCCTGTGTTTCTATGTGTGTTGAGTATTAAGTGAGTGTTGTGGTGTTTATATGTGTATGTGACTGTAACGAACAACCTTTTCGACCCTGGATATCAACACTAACACATTCACGGTATTCACGTTCTGAGCACCCAGGTACCGAAAGATAGAACGTTAGGATAAAAGAAACGAAAAGAGAAATAGAAACAAGAGAGAAAAACGCAACATCAAAATCTCATATGCAGAACAATAATATAAAATATCATAAAAGATCTCTACCAAAAAGAAAACTAATATTACGTCAATCAGAATAAACAGACATATCATCAACCTAGACAGTTACAACAGTTTTTCCTTACAAATGCTGATAGATACAAATAAGTAATGCAGCAGAAAATAAATATATAAATAGGCTATGGAGGCATCCAGGTAAATCTAGAAATATCCTCGGAGCTGACCCGAGCAATATAATAAAATAACACCCAGATCAGTTTGGTAAACTAGTGTGAGAAACTCAAATATTATGGATTTTTATATTTATAAAATCCTTCAAAATAAAGGTATCTTGTAAGAACACGCTGCATATATAAACACAGACGGGTTTTTACCTTACAATAACCAAACCATTTCTGTTAGAAAATCCAATGATGTTATAATAATATATAGGGTGTAAAATATAAATAATCAAGTAGTTGTGATGCATGTGAGTGTACATCACAACTATAATAGATATACAATCAAAACTGCTAAAGCGCATTCGCCAGTTGTGTAGGATTCCGCAGAGATGCCCTCAGTACTTTGGATACGGTTCTCCTGCCTAAGGATTAGAGATATCCTCCCAAAGTGTCTTACATCCATAGCTGATGTACCATAGGAAATACATAGCTGGCCATAACATAAAGCCAAAGTGCACCACTTACACATGCGTAACTATAGGAATCTCTAAGGTAGAGTCACCTGCACCCTTGGTTTAGCTAAACCCATGGTTATGCATCATATCTCTAGTTTTAGTCATATTTGCCGGTGAGGCTACATCTGGAATTCTAGTACATGAGTCACTACTTGAATTGATCTCGACACATGAGTCCCCAACTCGAACAGATCTGGGAACCACACATGGATTCTCATATCTCAAAGATCTCAGAATCACACATAGATTCCCACGTCTCAGCCGATCTTGGAATCATATATGGATTCCCATATCTCAATAGATCTCGAAACCACACATGGCATCCCACATCCTGAATAGCTTACGAACAACTACATGTGTTCAAGCATCTCACACTGATCTCAAATCTCCATATATATTCCAACATCTCGAACCAATCACCCTCTTTCAAAGTATAGAACACGTGTATGGTTTTGCAATGGTTACTATTTCGAGTCATCTCATATAAATACACTTCCGCGCTTACCGGGTGCTCCAAAACCGATCGATTGATTTTTGGTAGACTGAACTCTTATTCTTTTGGAAATAAACAAATAATATATAAGAGCAGAGATCACCTTCTAACCGAATGAGGTCGTATTTCATTATCATTTATCTTAGAAGAGCAAAACGAGTTTATACGTATAGTATAACTTCATCGAAGATAACTGTACTGCATAATTTCCATGTTTCTCCTAGATATTTCCAGACTTATATTTGGCCAATTTCAACAATAATGAGAATGATCACATAAGGGAAACTAAGTCTCATATACAACCATAAGCTAGTAACACATAAAACATGATCGACACACGTAAGCATAATCAAGCTATATAAATGAATTCAAATCCCCTTTTTATTTACTTGATCCTTTATTGATTAAAATCTTTTTTATCAGTAAAACTCCTTTTAATCTAATAATACTTCTTTTATTAATTAAAAACTTCTTTTATTAATTAAAAATTCAATTATTAATTAAACTTCGACTTTTAATTAAAACTTCACTGTCCATTTCTACATATTTCAATACTCTCAAAAGTATTCATATACCTATCTCAATGGTATAAGTATATTCACAAATCAATAACAAGTTTTTCTTACTCTAAACACAATCAAAGAGGTTAAAAACAAATGTCACTCAAACATTGTTACTATGAATCCCTTCGCTCTTTTATACTTTAAACTTATACTTTTCTATTTTTTTCCAAAGATTTCATACTTGTTATTATCTTTAAAATTCCATTGTTAAAGATCTAGTATTACCCAAAATCATTCAACAATATTTTCCACTATAAAATATAATTCAAGGGTTTAAAAACAAATGTCACTATAACGCCGTTTATTACAAACCCAAAATACTTCACACTTAATCCTTATCTTTAAAATTCTCTTTTAAAGATAATATTACTTTTCAAATGTATAATTAAATGCGTTAAAAAAAATGTTGCTTAAACATCATTACTGTAAACCCAAAATCACTTTAATACTTATCATTAACTTTGAAACACATCCATTTAAAGATTTGAGTACATCTTCACTTTTTAAACAAGGTGGTATACCTTTCTAATTATTTTTACATAACTATTCATTATAACATAAGTGTTAAAATCCCCAAAAACCTCTTTTGTATTTTTTCCAAAATATTTAATTTATATTCCAATAAACCTTCTTAAATTGATATACAATATAAAAGCTTTTATTCCTTTAATAAAATCATTAATAAAATTTCTAAAAACTATATACATTATAAATTACTTTTAAAAATACTTATAATATGGTTTAAAATTCCTACTCAAAATATCACTTAAAATATCTATTTTATAATTTATTTTAAAACCATAAAAGGCATGTTTTTATAATTTTAAACTCTTTACTTTAAATTTGTAAATAATTATAAAAACATATTTAAACTTCAACTTTCCATTTTAAAACACTTTAATAACTTTTCACAAAAACTTCTATAAAAAGATGGAAAAATATCTAAAGTAAAAGCCCTTTGCACTACTAAATTAGGATTTTCAACATCACTTGGTTTCACAATTTCAATAACCTTCCAAACCAATTTCTATAGGTCAAACACAACCAAACATGTGGATAGAACCATCCAATATGTATATTTTCACAATATATTCACATTTAACTAATTTAACGAGTGTTAAATTCAGAGGATTTTCAAATGCGTTTATAGCGACAATTTCGCTTCAACCATTCACAATACACTATCATTTCTCACGCATTAATATTAAACATGTAAATAATAAGTGTGGACCACGATACATGTTATAGATAATTAAAAGACAAATTATGCTATCTATTGTTGTCGTTTGCTTTTAAAAGCAACAAGGGTCCAAAAGTTTGCATTATTCGTTATACTATTTATATTTAACACAACAGTTGTATCACAACAGTATACAAATCAATTAGTGATTAAGCCCACCCAAGCCCAAGTCAAACCAAGATGTAGAGGATCTCACTACGAGTGCAGCGGTAAAAACATCATCTCGATTTGACCTCGTATGCACAAGTTATTGATTTTATAAGATATTAGATTAATCGAAATAAATAATTACTTAATTAATTAACAAATTACCACTTAATCTTCTTCCCTCCCGAATTCATGCACACCGTACACACCTAAGTCCAACCTAACATAGCTGTGCATGCCAACCAAGTGACATAGAGCTTCGGTCGATGGAATCAAATGCCGTCTGCTCCATTGATCTTCTCTTCGCGAACTGGGTGCATCGAATCAAAAAAAAGCCTAGCTCGACCCCACCACATTGATTGCGACCTATAACCCCAACTTTAACACCTCTAACTGTAACACCCTTACCTCTATTTCCATATTATCCAATATTATTACGATGTAATATCATCGGATGATATAGAGAATGAGGCGATATGGGGTACACATATGAATATTACATTGGACTAACTTTGGTACATATTAAAACATCAAACATATAACTTACCCAGACATATATAGTATCGGCACAAAGCAATAATCATGCATACCTCTAGGATAGAACAATACATAATATACAATAAATATCAGAGAACACTAGTCAATTCGCAGCGATAATATTTAATATATATAATACAATAAGGATACAACTCATTACAAATGCCAACTATCTCAATGTATTATAATAAATAATTAACATAAATCGCGATATCAAAATATACAATAAACCAATGACATTTAAATATTATATAATCATCCTAATATATGACTCCTCTAAGCCCACTAAAACACAAGTTGGTCGAGTCGTCCCTGGACCTAAAATGTCTTAGACCCTGACCCAAGTACTATATAAATAATAAACGGGTCATACCATATCTAAATCCAAGGTCAATAAACATATAGATCAAAATATATGCTAAATATGAATAATTACAACAATGTCATCTCAACAATTCAGATATCATAAACATAATACCACAAACCTAGCATAAGATGTCAGCATCCATGTAAAACACATCAAATCAGAATCAAGAATCAATATCGAATGGGTAAATGATACATACCGAAAAATCATCAGCATATCTAGAAATCATCAATAATGCGACATCCTCATGTAACGTCAGGAAATGATGAAGCAATGCCTACAATCTCTCTCAATCTCATATTTCTTTATCAAATTAATGGAATTAATAAGTAAGATTTGAGCCAGCTCAAAATAAAATCATTAATCTCGACCCACAATCCTTGGAGAGGCGAAACTCTCGACTGAACGAACCTAAGAGATATAAATAACAAATCAATAATAAGTAGATCGTCTGCTTGAGAAGGATACGGGGTTGACTACACTCTAGACACAGTCTCAGGTATAATCTCATCTATACATAGTATATATTCATCTACTACCCATATATATATACATCCACACCGAGACCATACGAGAGAATGACAACACATCTGCTTGCTCCAGGAGCCACACATGGTCCATATGACATGACCCATACGGTCGTCGGTTACCATTACATCTCCCCTCTTGGTATTGTGATAATGATCTACCATAGGCTCGTAAATGTGTAGCCTCTTCGGCCTCGACTACCAACAATGCTGTAATTAATTTAAACTAAATATAAAATTTACTTTTCAATAATTTATTAATTTCTCAACCTCTTATGTATTTTCAAATATTAATTTAATGAACATTTATGTACTCCAAATCAATGTATAGGGAAAGATTGATCTGGAAAACTACGAAATAGATTATCTAACTAAAACTAAGTTAATATCTAATAAGATCATTTAACTACTTTATAAAAAGATTTCCATATTTTGCTATAATATTGATTCAAAAAGAGTTTTATAGCAAAAAAAAATATTTCTATTTATAATAAAATATATTTATAAGCCTAAAACTGGATAAAATAATCAAAATTTAGTAAAATATTTACAAAATAATTTTAATAAGATTTTAAAACTCTTAAGTAATATTTTTAAGCTTTTCAAACATTCATTAGGACAAGAAGTGAATATATATATATATATATATATATATATATATATATATATATATATATATATATAACTATAGGATAAAGTTACTCTATAACATATCAAGATCATTGCAACAAAATATCATGTGACCCGAGTTGAGTTCCATCAAACTCAGGTCATCCATAAAATTAACACATCAACATACAAATAATTATTTGATTCAATTCGCAAACAAACAAAATTCCGTTTGTATATTGACACTTTTAACTCATACAAATAATCTATAACCTAACAACTATCAATCGCAAACAAACAAACAAATCTACGAGGATGTGTCATTCTATTTCAATCAACAATATCCATATCTCTTAATTCATCTCATCTAATATATCAAACAATACGTTCAACCAACGGTTCAAGCAATAAATGTGATAATTATACATACATACATACATACATACATACATACATACATACATACATATATATATATATAGAAAATGATAAATGATAGATATAGTTATGAGCTAAGAAATCTCACCGAATTGCCAAGCAAATAATTGCCTTTGCCTTGTATCTTCGTCTTCAATATCCAATTTTCATGCACAAGAGTTTACATACTTCCCTACTTGTGGCTGCCCATGACCAACCTCAAAGTCGCCTACTCTACCAACGATGTTCGCCGACACCATGCATCAACACCTTCGCTACCTTCTTCACCTCCATTCGCGAGCCATAAATGCCAGCTCGGCTACCAATGCACATCATCTTCGACTTCCTCCAACCTTGCGCCTTTGGGTCATGGGCGAACTCAGCTGAATGATTGCACGTCCTCCCTTTCATGAGCATCATGCCATCGCATGAACAACCGGGTCAAGCGACCTTGCATGCCACATTGCACGCAGCTTAGGTCATGATTTCTTTTCCGTTGTTTGTTATTTTTAATTCATGTGAACCCTTCTCTAATTAAGGATGAAATTGTGGATAAGGTAAAAGAACAAGTCGTGTTGATTTGAGAGGAAAGGAAAGATTCTAGAGCAGAGGCAAGGAGAGTGGGCATGGGCCCTAAATTGTTTTGGGTCTGATTCTAATTCAATTTAAACTTTAAATTAATCTAATTTTAATTTCATCTTCCATTAAAATTTAATTTCTAATTCACAACATTTTATTTATAAATATATTTCAATCAAATTCGGATTAATTTATACTTTTAAAGATATTTTTATATTTAGTTTAAAACATTTTATTCAATTTCAAATAAGTTATCCAGAAATGATTTATTAATATAATTCAATTTATTAAAACAAAACCTTTTATTATATTGAAATTAATCAGTTGAAAATTTATGTTTTAAAATAAAAATTATCAAATATCAAATTCAAACAATTTATTTTGATCAAATTTACGTATAATTACAGCGTAGAAAGCCTTGCCTTCCCACTTTTGCATTTTGATTCCCTCCACTTGAGCACTTCTAACCCCCATCAATCAACTCCTCCCCATGCCCCGAGTCCAACCCCATCCTCGATTTGACCTATGGCCGCCTTCATGCCATCGCGACTTCGGCTTCGACTACAAGACAACCCATATGTTGTGTTTCACAACGAGGCACCACACCCTCCAAAAGCTAATCATCCACTCGCTTTCGCTCGAGTAACTCAATGCATACATCACCTTGGCTTAATTTAGCCCCTAGCTCTGACTAGAACCAACCCTAGTTTCGGCGAAGCAAAGTCAACACAGCCAACCATCGGCGCACCCCAAACTACACACAGATCTGAAGCACACACTTACATTTTTCCAACAGATCTAAAATCATTCATTTTTGTGCATCATAGCTCTAGAAACAATTGGAAGAAAGAGGGGAAGGGTGACGATTGATTTTGAAGAAGGGGAAAAAAAGCGTGGAGAGGAAGGTAGATTGAGGAGCATCTATAGTAAAATAAATAATATATTTTAATTTTTAAAATTAATATGTGTTCTCACTACAAGAAAATATACTTTTAGTTGCAAATATTGGAAGCGGTTGTAAATCAAGTGCTATCATAGCCTCTTGGGGAAATGGTAAAATGCTAGGGTTAGTTTTTACATGCCTCGTCTAAATTTTTTTTCCAAGTGCCATTCATTTTTCATTTCTTTTACCTCCGCTTCACAACAACACTCTCAAAATACCCTACATCGCCATCTCCTTAAATCACCTGCAAAAATCACTTTGTTGGTCTACTTTACCTTCGAAGCACTAAATTATGATCAATCTACTAACACACCAGAAGCCTTAAATCATCGATCTACTAAGGCACTCAAAAAATTCAAGGTAATCAATTGTCATTTATCTACCTAGACGCAACAGACGACTCACCAACGATGACAAGCATCATCTCCTTCTTTGTCACAAACCCTAAATCAGCATCGATAAGCTTCTCAATAGATGGAATCGGCCTACATATCAACTTTAATTTTATTTCTTCTTCTTTTTCTTCCTATTCTTTTTGTATTAGTTCAATTGATTATAGCATTCATATGTTTTTGAACTGGAGCAATTCGAACTTGCACGTTCATATATGTGGAAAAAAAGACAGCTGCAGCATTGAATTGTAAATGACTAGCACGAAGTTCTAAAATGTTTTTAACATATTGTCTGTTTTTGCTAACAATTGCAGAAATTGGTTCATGTAGAAACTTTCGACAATTACTAATGCTCTTGAGTATTTATATTTAGTTTTTGTAGGTGTCCCATGATAATTTCTTCTCCAAATAATTATTTTCTAATAGTTTCATCTTTCTTATAGCCTATGAACATAGTGTTTCTAAAGTAGTTAGATTCAAATTATAAGGAAAATTGAAAAAATGGAGTCACTTCCACAGACTTAGTTTTGACGGTTACACAGACAATGACCACTCATAGAATACTATTTATTACACAAACAATTGCCTGCTGGATCACATGTGAGATGGCTATCTAACTCTAGCTAAATTATATTAGCTAAATACTATCACATAAACCATAAAATGATTTTTAATATATACACTGATGTTTTGAGTTTAACTAGTATGTTAATATTTGGCTAGTCTATATTAAACATGTCTTTATCATAACATAAATATTTGAGAACTTTGTGTGTTATATACCTTTTTTATATTCAAACCAGATATAAATCACAACCAACATGTATGTAAATCCATTAGTTCATGTCATTTTTTCTTTTATTGTTATTTCATTGCACTTGTATTTGTTCACTTTTTTATGATAATATAATGAACCATACGTATAACCTGGACTAAAGTTTACTCATTTTAATCTGTTCGGCAACATGCGCATACCTTATTCATTAATGTTCATACTGTTGTAACATTGATCAAAGAGTATTATCATCTTTTGTTCAAATTTGTTATAAATTTACTAGATGTATTATCATACTTCTGGTGGTCCTATTTATATACTTTTATGATTTTTACTTGTTTGTCTCAGTGCGGCTAGGTGAGTTGAGGAGATGTTACAATAAATTAAAATTTACACTTTGACTTTAGTACTTCCATCATATTGTCGAATAAGAAACTAATACCATGAGGTAATACTAGATAGAAGAAATATCTCAATATCCAGTTTTAATTTATGCAACATTAATTATTTAAGAATTTTCAACATTGACTATACAGCAAACATATAAAACCAAAAAAAAGAAATAAATATATGAAAGAAGATTCCTGTAGCACATTAGGTAATGCAACTCCTGTACTAGTCTGATCCTTTAATTATGTAAAGTAAAAAAATCCGCACTGCACAAATATAAAGTAAAAAGAAAAACAGAATTCAATAGCCAATTAAAGTTCTGTAGTGTACCATTTTCTAGACAAGGGATCAACTCGACAATATATAGATTCTTTTATTCATATAAGTTTATATGCTTGAAATTTGCAACGCTATGAGGTACAGAAAAAATATATTGATAGAATTCCTTGAGATAGTGCACGTATTATTTTTTCTTGAACGCCTTCAGATTAGTTTTGACATGTTAACTAATTTCATTTAATTTTCATTCTTGAATAGCTATTTAATTATGTTTGATAGATGTGAACAACATAAGAACTTACATCCATGAACAACGGTTACGGTGTTATGCCTGGAAGCAAGCTCTAGGCAAAGTCCCAAGAACTTCTAGGCACTCAAGTCATTCCTGCTGTTTGGGAAATAAGTGGTCATATAGTCTTAAATGCAAAAAAGATTATAAAGAAGCATCTGAAGCATATGCATTGAGATTCCTAGGTAGTTAGCTGACGTCTCGCTTTTAGTTAAGTAGGTTTAATGAAGTGGAAGAACACATTTTCGAGGCTACAGGCACAGTTGAGCCTCAACAGATGCATAAACAAAGTGAACATGTAATGGAAATTGCTATGAATCACGAAGGTTAGCGTACAGTCGAGATGGATAGAGATTCTTCTAAGTTGCATGTGAAAGCACATTGTGGCTTTCCACAATGGCTACAGGTAGATAAACATATAGTTCTAGAAATTGGATTGAAAATTTAAAATTTAAAATTTAAAATTAGTTAAGTTGGCATCACCACTGCCGATCTATCGTTTCTTCATTGAAGTGGCTGGATGCCTTCTCTATCATTCAAACTTCAACTTACACGAAATGTTAATTTATTATCCATTGGAGTTAAGCGTCATTCTCACCAATTTTTTTTTGTTTTGCTATATTTAGTTGAAAAATATGTTTTATCTTAACTCATAACTAGATGGAATCAAATGTTAGTGATATGTTTTATTTCCTAGAATCTTTTTACTTCATTACTAACAATATGATGCATCACTTGTTGCTTATTTTTCTTCTATTGAAGAATTTGAGCTGAGTATATTTATTAATTTCTTCTAATAGCAGACTTCAACAATTCCTCTTTGTTAAAATTGTTAGATTTTGGTGATACAATATTCCATATTTAAGTAGATTTTGGAGATATTTGAGTCTACATGGAATTATGACTCAAATTCATCGACTATTTTATAGTTTTTAGAGAGCAATTAATTGCCTCTTTTATTGCTTTAAAGAAGACAATGAATTATCTACATGGGAAAGATTTATGGAAGTATTCAATATTATTAAAAAAATATTTTGTCAAGACTATCATGAATAGGCATTTATATGGTTTATTAGATGTGTGGAGAAAAATTTATTTTTTGGGGTTTTGGGTATTGAGATATCTTCTCAATTTTTAGGCTTTCTCTTGTAATCATTGGTGAATTAATAAAGGTTTTGTTTGAAGGAATTTCTTTGTCATTATTTTATTTTACTTCTTAGTTCTTCTAAAATCTAATTGTGTAGAGATTGTAGAAAAATCCTAACAGTTGGTATCAAAGCTTACTATATAAAATTTTTGAAGAGAGTTTTGGTTATGGAGAATATAAGTATTGAAAAATTTAATGGGAGAAATTGGGGGTTATCAAAGGCGAAGGTGAAGGTTTTCTATATCTCAATGATCTTCACCAACCATTGGAGAACAAATGGGAAAAACCTATTAATGTATCTGAAGCAAAATGGAAAACTTTGGATAGGAAGGCTGCAGCGGCTATTCAGTGTTTTTCTAGAGAATATAATGTTTTATATTATTTCTAACGAAACATCTACTTTTGGATTTTGAAAGAAATTGGAAGGAGTTTATGCAAAGAACTCCACAACAAACAAAGCACTTCTTATGAGAAAATTGGTAAATCTAAAGCTTAAGGAAGATAGGTCAATTAGAGACATCTCAATGATTTTCAGTCAATTGCAAACCAATTGGCGATTGTAAGTTACAGGGTAGATGATGAGACACAAGCATGATGCTAATGAGTTAATTATCGAAGATTTGGAAAATGCTTGTGGTCGTATTGAATAACTCAAATTCGGATGGTATTGTTTCAATGGGATCAGTGGTTAGTAGTCTTCTTAACGAGGAGATGTGGATGGTGAATCTAATGGAAGAAAAGGATAAGGAAAAAGAGGAAAATGAAAATCCAATAGGAGAGGCGTATCTTGCAAGGCAGGGTAACCGATTAGACATGAAAAGACGATCAAATAGATCAAACATGGAGAGGGATTTCAACTGTTATTACTACAAAAAACCTAGCCACCAATTAAAATTTTGCAAAAAGCTTTAAAAGGACAAAGAAAGGATGGAAGCATTAGAGGAAGGGAAAGAAAAGCACAATGAAGGTAGCGACAATGAGGTGAATTTGGTATTAGTAATGACATTCTCTGTATTGATGAAAGGGAAGTGTGACGACCTGCCTTTTCGACCCTTAGAAATTGACACTAATACATCCACGGTATTCATGTGTCGAATATTTGTGTGCTGGAAAGACAGGTCGATCAAGGGTAAAAAGAAAGTTAAAGAAGAACAGAATTTCATACCAATGGAATAACATATATTATTTCAATATATAATCTTTACAGCAAAAATTTCAAATACATATGTTAGAGTCTATCCTAATCTCAGCCTTGATAATTATAAATCTATGTTCCTACTAATGCTGAATATAAGCAGTAAACTAATGCAACGGAAATAGAAATGGGTAACTATCTATAAAGAAAACTCCAGCTCCTACTTCAAGCACCTTTAAAATGTCCCAAGCTAGACCTAAACTACGTGGCTGGCCGGAAAAATAAGGCACCCAGAGTTTAAGGGAACATACTATAAACTCCGGGTTACTCATGGAACTGGTGTAAGAAAACTCAGAACACGAATATTTTTGAAAACAAAGGGTATCTCATAAGACAACATCACACATAAACATGGACGGGCTATTACCTTTTGATAACCAAAACATTGCTATGTAAAGTCTAATGATATTATGATAGTGTCTAGGTTACAAATACATAATAATCTTAGCCGAAATTATTACATTGATTAGATTCCAACATAATAGGTCTACAAATAAGTCCGAAAGCACTCATTGAAGAATGAATTCCATACAATGATAAGTAAGGGACTACCTTCCGTACAGTACATTTCTAAAGAAATGTACCAAGGACCCATAGATAGTCCTCTACATTTGGAAAGACCGGCCTACTTCTTTCCCGTGATCAACACAATGATCCTGAATTGTACCAAATACGACATCATCTCGGTAATTCCCGACCTATCCGAGACGTCTAATAGCATACATAATAAACTCGATATATAAAGGGCAATCTAGAAAGGTTTGAACAGAGCTTAACTAGAATGATTTCCTTAACATCAAAACCTCATTTGAAATCTTGTTTAACTTTGTGGAAAATTCCAAATCTCTTTTCTTTTATAATCCAAGTAAATCAAATTAACAATCCCCTCCATCGGGCTAGTCCGGATAACTAGGGAGAGTAGGAAACTTGTTTTCCAAACCCAAGTCTAGAGACTACCTTTCTGTCATCCATAAGGCAGTCAAGTTATTTAATCGCTCTGAACCCCTAAAAAAATACTTGATTCTTGTTTGAAAATCATTTATAAAGGATTCGACAAGAAAACCCAAATTTAAATCTTATTTTCGAAAATTTCAAATTCCTTCTAAATTTCGGTTAATGGTGCTTTTAAGGGCTTCGTAGCACAAATCCCATTTTAAACCTTTTATATGTCCAATTTTTCATTTAAAACCCTTTTAAAATATTTTAACAAACCGTTAGAATTTATTCCATATTTTAAATATTGAAAATATCCATTTAAAAAGAATTTAAAACTTTGATTTTCGAACTGCCAAAATGCGACGTTTTTGAAAACTTAATTTAGATATATCAAAAACTCCACTAAATGAAATCTTGATCTTTCCTTTTCACTTGAAACCTATAAATCCAAGGGTTTGGAAAATTCTTATTTCAATGAGTTCTGGCTTATAATCCACCTTATACATTCGTTTAACTTTTCGGATCACGAAATCGTGAACTACCAAAACGCAATGGCTTATTTTGACTCTAATTTCATATCTTTTCAAACATATGCCGAAATGAGTCTTAATCTTTATAAAACGTCTATAAACATTTTAAACCATTTTTATTCATGTATAAAGAGGTTTAACTATGCCATAACACTTTTATAATTCATAAGAGAAAGTGTTTTTCTTTGTGTAAATTTAATATGAATTTACCATGAATTATTTTTACAACCAAGCAAACATATTATCGCATCTAAAACATGATGATTAAACATAGAAAACAAGCATGGAAAAACATATCATAACATAATGTAGTTTAATAAAATAAACTAGCAGTCTAAAATTGACTATAGCTCCGCTATCACCACAGCGAAGCTTATGAATCCTACTTGGGACGCTCAGGTGTGCTCGGCCCTGTACTAAAAAGAGTGTAGATGCCTAGATGAGCTCGGCCAAGCAAGATGAAAGAAAAGAAGGTGATCGCTCACTTTAATTTAAAACTAAGGCGGTATCTTTCTACATTTGGAAGTGTATTTTTAGTAGAGCTTCCCGACAACTATAGAATAATTTATGAAGCCTTGAAAGCCATTAATGAGCATTAAGGAGCAAAAGAAGAAGGAAGAAGAAGTGTTTTTTGTGTAATAAAATGAGAGGATATTGACATGTATTTATAGCCTTTTTTACCAACATATCTATAACATCATCGTCATCATTCCCATCACCCATATGCTACACCCACACCCCTCTTACATGACCGAACCACCCTCCACCTTGTGCCACCCTACACGCTTATAAGTGATGGTAAGTTTTGTTTTGCTTAGAAAATATCTAGATTATTATATATTTATTTAAGTAAGTTAGTAAATGTTAATGGTAAATATATACATATACATACATACATACATACATACATACATACATATATATATATGTAAATGTATGTACGTTCATGTGCATGTGTATGGTGCTATTATTTTTATTTTTGATAAATCAAGTTGCAATGTTTCAATACAACATTTATTCGTTAAACAATGGTAAATCCGAGATTCGAATTTCGGTCATATTTTTCTTCTTAGTTAATATACATATACATATACATATACATATATATATATAATTTGAAAATGACATTTCCATTATTATTTAATAATTAAAAGGGCCTCATTTATTATTTAAAAATTATTAAATCATTTAAACTCAATTTAAATTCTAAAATCAATTATTTAATAATGATGACATCTTTAATGATTTCATAAAAATATTTTATTTTCAAAAAATAAAATGAATAATTTTATTACATATTCTTGCTTAAATGGAGAAATAAGTGTATATGTCCAATTTTGTATCCTCTAATATTGAAGAAATCTCAACTATACCGAAAACTAATTTTCATCGCTTTTCTGACAGAAATCCCAAATATTATATTTGTAAATGTAATTTTAAAATAAGTTTACCATTATTAACTATTGTTCAAAACGTTATAATTTGTATTATAAAATCTTACATTTGATTATTCCAAAATAAATATTATTTTTCAAAGTGATAACTTTACATGTCGTTACATTCTCCATCTTTAAAAGAATTTCGTTCCCAAAATTTACCAAACCTAAAACCCGTTAATACTTACTCAAACCCATGCTATGCGCATAGATTTTTTGTATGGTATATTTGATTCGATCTTAAATTCAAATATACCACTTTGCTTCCGAACTAGTATTGATCCTCCGATTCTCTATTGCGGACTCTGATCAGGCTCAGATTTTTTGCATAGCTATCAACTATGATAGATAACGTAAGTGTTCGACTGCAAACCCTCATCAACATTCGCCACTGAGCATTGAATGGTAAATTCTTTTTGGATCTCAAAGTCCTATATCCAAACATTAGGCCAAATCATGTGATGAATTAATTTATGTACGATGCACGTGCTCTTTAATGTTTCCAAATTTTCACGAAAATATTTTGCAAAATTTTGGTTTAAGTTCGTAAAGATTTCATAAAGATACAATTTTATCTTATAAAGAAAACTTCTGCTTTTAAATTTTATTTTCTTTACCAAGGATTCTTGTAAATTTTCTTAAGTGATCTATGTAACTACAAATGAGAAAAGTCGTAACAAAAGACCATATTTATATTATACGAGCCTTAATATCTTACATAACTCATTCTTATATTACATAAATCATTCAAACCATACTTAGGTATTATACATATCGAAAATACACAACCATACTACAAACATACTTAAGCCACCATACACTTCTATTTAAAATACTACATTAGATAGCTATCAGCTACTCTTCAAATCTCATCATAATACCCGACCATCCTTCCAATTCCGAAGCTGATGGTCCATCTAAATTCTCAAACTCATACACCGTAATTTCCCTCATATCGTCTTCGTCTTTACTTTCTAGTTCGTTATCTGCTTCATTCCCAACTGTTGAATATGCGCTTATATGATTTTTGTTTGATGATAATAAACATATATACATTCGTTTAAATGTATTTGATAATACACTATTTATTTTCACAGATTAAATAAATATTTGTTGAATAAAATAAATAACACGGAATTTGAATTCAAACGAATATTTTGTTCAAACAAATATTTATTACAATTTTGAATAGTACAAATTCAAGCTCTCACTATACACTATACAACTTTGATTACAATTACATCACATTTCATATTTACAGTTCACCTCACTACATATCACTCACACTCGTATCTATCTTCAACTTCTTTCCAGTTTGAATCCAGCATCTGAGCAATCTGCAAAATTATTCACTAACGCAATAAAATTGAAAAAGAAATATTTTTGCAATATAAAATGAAATATGATTTTTGAAAATACGATTTGCCTCAGTTATTTGGGTTGTTCGTCATAATTTAAATTTGAATTCATCATACACGAACAACTTGTGACATACACAGTGTATCACTGTATATGCCACAAGGCCGTGCACACCGATATATACACTTGATAATGCTACAGGGACAGGTGAGCACAGGTCAAACCCAAATGAAAAGCCGGGTTCAACTCACATGTAATATATTCAAAATCACGACTCAAGCACAAGGTCAAACCCGAATTTTTGAAACTGGATTCAACTCAAGTGAAATTTCAAAAATCAACATGAAGTGAACCAAGTTCAGGTCAGACCAATCAGTAGCATGCTAATGAATCAACTGCAATGCAACTCAAAAACCAAGGCTACACAATGAACTGCATGAAACAGTCATGAACAATGCACATCAGCGACCGAAGATAACAAATACAACACAAACATCCAGATTAAATGCACAATATCAAAGATACGAAGGCTACTGACCGAAACAACCTGAATTCTACCCCAGACCAAATGCCAAAGCTCAATAAAGATTGCAGCAAAAAGTCTCGACCAACCAGAGTGAAGAACATGGATGTCAAAGGCAATACACAAGTGGACAGTGCAGACAATAGTCACGATCACACAAGAAAATGTCCAAACAACAAACATCACAGTGACATGCACAACTAAATGAAACAGGTCAAGCATATATAGATATGCAGTGACAAAGTGGATCAAAACGAATACAAAATGAAGTAGTGCAAGCATATGAAATGGCACTATCAAAGTATGCCATAATAAAGACAAGTAGCAGTGTGCAAATGAAGCAACTGAAGCCAGAAAAAGTATCACATGCTCTTGCTTCAGCTGCCAAGACAGTGTGGCAATGGATCAGTCTTGTAGCAGGGGGAAGACCAGTAGAAAAGATACCAAACCTTCATGATACCTTGGCCAACAGTATATCGAACAACAAAATGCAAGGCAGCAGTATTTCGTATTCATCACAACCAGATGATTTAAATCAAAAGAGCAGCAATAACGAGAATTTTGACAACCACAGTGAAGATAACAAGTGCACCAACATTTACAACATAACAGCACAAATGAATAATGCAAACAAGTACCAGATGGCACCAGCTCAGTAATAAAGTGAACAACAATGCAAACATGAAGTGAATGGATCTACAGGAAAGCAATAAACAAGTACAAGTTCGAATTCAATGCAGACGCAAACAATTTCAAGTTGAACAAATCAAAGCCGTGAGATGCAGTCAAGTCAAAGCTGTGGCCATCACAAAGAAATCAAAATTTTGTTTTGACCAAATATATCGCAATTTCAAAACAAATCAATGCCGTGATGACCAAGTTTTGAAACCGTGTTATTCAAGCAATTTGAACAAGTCACAAATCAATCCCAAGCATCCAAGCATAATCGAACGGGCGAAGACAAATTCAAATCAACATATATGAACGCAAAAATAGGAATTCAATTCCTATAAATTACCACGAATCATCATCGGCAAGATATTGAGTTCAAGAATATTAACTTAAAGCAATAAAGCAAAAATCACATACCAATTTGCAGTCGAACTCAATCAAATATAAGAAGTCGTGTTCAAATCGAAGATATGGTCGATTGCTGAAGCAAATCAGAGGAACAACGATTGCGATCAACCAACAAATCAGTCGACTTCTCCAAAGCCCTAATTTGAATCATGAACGAAAGCCCTAATCTGGATTGAAGGACAAAGCCGCCGCTATCTCAAAACAATGAACGGAGCAAATAAAAAGAAAAAGGAATGGGTTGAAGAAGTGAATAGGGGTCGGCCTTGTTTTATTATAAGGCTTTAGTTTATTTTTAAATAGGGTTTTATTTTATTTAAATTATTTTTAATTTGTATTTTCTTTTTTAAATCGTTTTAATTTCTAGTCGTGTGACTAGGGCACAAGCTACGTGGCGTAGCTTGAGAATTCGCAACTCGGTGGTTGAGTTGTGGTAAGGTTTTGAGCGTAGAGTTAGATTAGTCAATAGCGGGTATAGCGAGTTTACGTGTGTAAGCGAGGGACTATCTAATTTCTAGTAGAAACCTTGGGGGCAGCACGTAGGCAGGGTTTTGCCGAAGCTGGGTAAATTCTGTGTTGTTCTGTTTTTTCTGTTATTTATATTCTGCGATATCTGTGTTGCTATTCTGTGATCTGAATTGAATATTTTATAAAGCTTCCGCGATTAATTTTTATAATTAACACTATCACCCTATTCACCCCCCTCTAGGGTGAAATCGATCCTACAAGTGGTATCAGAGCTAGGAATAGAAGTCAACATTTGTTTTAAAAATTCAATTTTTTTTTAAAAAATCAGTTTTGTTTTAAAATTTTGAATTTTTGAAATGGCTTCTTTTAATAATGCTTTTGCAGAAGGTCGGTCCATAGTTAGACCACCAATGTTCAATGGTGAATATGCTTACTGGAAAAATAGAATGCAAATTTTTCTAAAAACCATTGACGCTTGGAATATTGTTGAGACAGGTTATAGAATACCAACTATAACCGTAGATAATCAGGAAATAGAGAAACCAAAAGAACAATGGACAGAACTAGAAAATAAATTACAGAATATTAATGCCAAAGCTATGAATTCTATTATCTGTTCATTAGATCAATTTGAATTTAATCGTGTCTCACATTGTCTAACTGCGCAGGAAATATGGCACATACTAGAAGTAACTCACGAAGGAACATCTCAAGTCAAAGAATCTCGCCTTGCCATGCTAAGCAGCGAATACGAGAACTTTACAATGGCGAAGGAAGAAAATGTCAAAGAGATGTATGGACGACTTTCCAATATCGTATACAAATCAAAAGCTCTCGGAAAAACATACACCGAATTGGAAATAATCCGGAAAATCCTCAGAGTCCTTCCACGAAGCTTTGAAGCGAAAGTAACTGCCATTCAAGAATCGAAAGATTTAAAACAACTCAAAGTTGAAGAACTCATCGGAAATCTCACCACTTATGAGCTAGAAATGAAATTCAAAGAAGAGCGTGAAGGAGGTGACACTCGAAGAAAATCAATAGCTCTTAAAGGAACAATTAAAAGTGATGACGATGACGACGATGATGGTGCAGAAGAACTAGAGCTGTTAATAAGGAAATTCAAAAAATGGAATCAGAAACATGGTAATTCAGCTCAAATTCAAAAAGCAAAAAGCAGAATAGCCAAAGCACTAGACTACTCAGAAGAACAAAAGATTATTTGTTATAATTGCAACAAACCCGGCCATATCAAGCCCAATTGTCCACAAATTAAATCCAGCTATGGAAAGAAACAGAAAAAAGAAAATTTTTGCAGCCACTTGGGATGAAATAGACGAGAATGATCAAAGCACTAGCAGTGAAAGTGAAAGGCAGAATTGTGTCTTCTAGGAGATACAACTGACAGTGACGATGACGAGCCAAGTGCGGTATCAAAACTTACCCATTCTGAGTTGCTTGTATATTTTCATCAAGTAAACGGCTGTTTTGAACGACTTAGGGAAAAATACACCAAACTTGAATCTCAAAAGGATACTTTGATAGAATGCAATGAACAACTTGATCAATTAGTTAAGAACTATCAACGTAGGATCCCTAAGTGTGATAAGTGTCCAACATTCGAAGAGGAAATTAAAAAATCAGAAATCAATATAAAATCACTTGAAAATGAAATTCTGATTTTAAAAGAAAATGAAAATATTAGGAGAGAGAATTCTATTAAAAAGTGCACACAATTGTTAAACGAAAATGAATCTCTCAAATCGCAAGTCCAACAACTGTCTACTACTTTAGATAAATTTTCCAAAAGTGAAAAATCGTTGAATATGCTACTAGGAAAGCAAACTGTTAATACGGTTAGACAACGACTTGGATATAATAATTCGAAAATTGTTGAAAGCAATATTAATCAAGTTAATTCTATCTGCACAATTTGTAGAAAATTTAGACACGATCACAATAATTGTTGGTATAGACCCAAACATGTGAAAACTATACCGATTTGGGTTCCAAAAGGCACAAATATAAAATCTCTCAAAGTTAAACAAATTTGGGTGCCAAAGGGAACAATTATAAATAGTTTTGGGTCTTTACAAAATTGTTTTTCAAAATTTTTTGCCACTAACAACCATGGACCTATAAAAACAAATAGGTCACATAAATCTTTCATCGTGTAGGTATGGTGGCAGGCTAAGGAACAACAATAGTGTTCTCTGGTTTTTTGGCTGTTCCAGAATCACAACGGGCGACAGAGCAAAGTTCCTTAGCCTAGTATAAAGGTGACAGAATCACAATGGATAACGACGAAAAATATCGTAAAGGTAAAACAGGTAATGGTATGTTTTAAACGATATATTAAATGTGATAATCTGCACTATATTCTGAATTTAAATTCAGCCAATATTGAGATTGATGAAAAGATGATGATTTTGTTTCTGACTTAATTCAACATAGTTGGCCAAGTATATTGTAACGACCCAACTTCCACACTCCAAAAAGTCGCATTGTTAAGAAGAAAGAAAGGGATAGAAAAGAGAAAAGAAAGGAAAGAAAGAAACAAACAACATCAGAATCTCACAGCGGAACGAATAAATTATATTATATCACATAATACTTTACATAGTATCATATACATCGGAGTTTACAGCCAAAACAACACAAACTAGACAGTTATAAACATCTGTCTAGTGATTATAATTCAAGAACATCAGAGAAAACAGATACAACTCAAACACAGCGGAACCACTATATATATATCTACACGCTGAAGCCTCCTGCTCCATTATCTCCTCCAGAACTCGTCAAAGCAATCCTGAATTACTTGACTACTCATACGTAATATGAGTACCCAAGAGTTTAATAAAACAGAAAATAAACACTCAGGTCAGACAGGGGTCTGGTGTGAGTAAACGGTTTAAAAGTTGTTTAACTTTAGAAAATCTTTTGAAAACAAAAGGTATCACGTAAGACTTCCCACACATAAACATGGAAAAGTTTTTACCTTACGCTAACCAAAACATTTGATAGGAAATCCAGTGATATTATAATAGTGTCTAGGGTTTTCAAATAAATATGAAATAGCCGAAATTGTTACATGATTAAATTCCAGCTACTAGCCACAGAAGTGGGTAATACAATCAAAACCGTTGGCACTTATTGGATTTTGGATTCCATACAATGGCAGGGCTACTGGGGTACCGCCCGTCACAGTACGTGGCCTAGATCACCGTACCGAGGAGCCACCCTAACTCCCCCGCAACACAAAGCCGGACCCATTCCTTATTGAATAGTTCCGAACAAGACAACCCCGACGGTTAGAGCTCAAAAGACCGTCCACACAGCCGAAATATAAAGGGACCTCTAGACAGGGATCAATCTTGCTCTCCAGTGGGTGCGACCCACGAAGCCTTGCTGCACCCCTCCTGTTTTAGCCATTCCCGGTTGCTGAGGCTTGAGGCTACGATTACCTTTATAGGACATATCACTTAGAATGCTCATCGTCCGCCTGACGATGTTCTGAAAGCATTCAATCCATACAAGTTCGTTCCGGGTTCGAACGAAACCGAAGGCATTATCTCGTTACACTCATTTTGGAATCACCCTCAGAGTTAACGACAATAACCCTTGCACTCTGAACCACCATCTCGAATCTATAAGTTCTATTCCGTCAAACTCATTACGGAATCACCCACAGAGTTATACTGACGTATAGCCCTTACACCTCGAGTCTTCTCTTGCTCCACTTGGATTAACGACCTATCGTTTAATTGGAATCGATGTGGTTTTCGGATATCCAAATATGGAAACCCGATACCGGTCTCACCGAAGCCAAACGCCATTTTAATGTCCAAGTTATACTTAAGGGTTTTAAGCAATTAACTCATATTATTTTATCTATTTCACACAGAAAGATAAACTACATATTCTCATCATAACAGATAACCCATAACATTATCATAACAGATAATCATCACGACAGTCAATCATCACAACAACAACCATCACAACCAATTAATCCATCATACAATACTAAGCATCCATATCCTAAAAATACTACTCATCTCATTTCTGAGATCACAACCATCCAAAGGTATATCAATATCATTCATAAGCAATGATATATTATCCATCAATTATAATCAATTTAAAATGAATTAAATTAATTACTTCTATCTTTAATTAATTTAAAATAAATTAAATTAATTACTCACCTATAAATCCTGCTTAATATCCATTAATTAATTAACCCAGTTAATTAATCATTCACTAAGTATTTAACTTGATTAAACATCTATGATTAATCATTCACTAATTACAATAAGTAATTAGTCTTTAATTAATTTTCACAAATTAATTAACCTTAATCATAAGTAATTAACATTTAATTACTTCATTTATTAATTAACTATAATTAATTACATTTACCCTTAATTAATTACAATTAATTAATCACTTAATTAATTAATTATTACTTAATTAAACAATTCTTAATTACATCATTAATTATAATAATTAATGATCTCTAATTAATATTTAAATTAATTACTCAATTAAAAATTAATTACATTTAGTAATTAATCCAAAATTCAAATACAATTATTAATCACCTTGATTAATATTTAAATCCAGTAATTAACTACCCTTAATTACTCATTAATAAATTAATTATCCAATAATTAATTATCTTTATTAATTAATCCTTGATTAATTACAAAAGTAATTATCCAAATTACTTTATTAAAATAAAACATTTTTCCATAATTACAATCCAGTAATTATTACTTCTCTAAGTAATCTTGCTCCATAAATTACATTAAGCAATTATTATCATTAAATTATTAAATTATTTCTTAAATTAATTAAACTAAATTAATTAATTTAACAAAGCACATTATCAGAATTAATTACAATAAGTAATTAACCCTTAATTACTTTTATAAAGTAATTATACTTATCAAATTACAATTGATTATCTTCAATTAATTAATCTAATTAATCCATCAAAATTAATCACATTAATTAATTATTAATTATCCTTAGATAATTAACAACATTTTCATTAATTTCTCACTTAAGTAAATTATCTTAGATTAATTATTCATTAATCATTTCTAATTATAAATTAGTTCAAGTTATTATTTAAAATCAAATAAATAAGTAAATTCTTAATTATTTCCAAAATAATTCATTTACTTATTTATAACTTAATTAATATTCAAAATGTATTTAAACAATACATTTCTAAAATCTAATTCAACTTTTATTTAAAAATTTAAGATTTAAAATGTTTAACCATATAAACATTTCCAAATTTAAATAATTTAATAAACCTAAAAGTAAAGAACTAACATTATTTTATAAGAAAAGTTTAAAAATCAAAATTACTTAATTTTTCTAAGAAATCAAACATTTGAAAATAGATAGATTATTTAACCTTTCAATTTAAAGTTAAACATATCAAAATTTTATTTCAATACTTAAAGGAAAGAATTCTTCAAATTTAAACCTTCATTTGAAATCAAATTCATATTTAAATTCTACTTAAAAAAAACATTTTTCTGTACAATATTTAAAAAATTTCAAAACTGTATTAAATATCCAAACAGATTTTAAAACAAAACTGAAATCATATTTAATTTGATTTCAAAACCAAATTTTAAATCTGGCTTACAATTTAAAAGTCTCATTTTAAACTTTGAATTCAAAAGTATTCCTGAATCCAGTTCAATTCAAATCATTTCTTTTAAACATTGTGAGTTTCCCAGATTTAAAAAAAAACACAAAACTCAGGTTTACAATCCTGTACACAACTAACCCGAGACTTCCCTCAATTTACTTCGAGTCAAAAGCTTCCTTTCTTCGAGTCACAATACCAAATTCCCGAGGTTGACTCCGAGTCTCCCAAAACCCTGCACACCAAGCTTTCACCAGTGACCAATTTCCACTGTGCAAATGCACCACCACCCCGGCGACTTCCAGCAACCTTCACCTAATTCTCCAAGAAGCAAATCAATCCCTCAAATTGATATAACCATCAACAAAAATACCTTGTAGCTTGAAATTTAAAATCAAGCAAAATTTTGCAACCTGGAAAACTTCACCAAGAACATTCCCAACCTGACAACCCTCTTGGCACTCCATTCTGACCATTTTATGGTCCCTAACTCTGGCCATTTGTTCCACCTATATTCCCTCTTCCCAACCCCAAATCCTCAAGCTACTCGAATCAACATAGAATTCAGGCAGTTACAAGTCTTCCATTATTTTACAGCTTGGTTCAAACCTGAAAAAAACTATTCTTGCCATCACCACTACTTTCTGACCACCTTTCCTTTATTTCCCCCTCACTTCCCAGTAAATCTTCAACCTCCAGAAGGAATTCCAGATTCCAAAATTCATTTTATGAATTGATACCCCAAAAATCCCAAAATGCAGCACATACCTTAATTACTAAATTCCCAGAAGATTTTAAATTGTGATGCTTGTTCTAGTAACCATGTTTTTAAACATGCATTAAAGCTTTAACTTGTTTGAATAAATTAAAGATGTTTGGTAATTTTATTTTATGAAACTGTTGTCTACTGTTATTGATTTACACAAGTAACAGTTTCCACTTTTCTAAACTAAAATCTTACAGGCCCAAATCTATGGTAAAAAACATAATTTGTTCACACAATAATCTCTAGCTATGATTCAATCATATGGAAGAGGATTTGTATCTAAATCCAATTAAGAACATAAGCATGACCGTTAAAACAAATTGCATCACACTTTTCTGTATATTCTATAAAGTATGCAGAGTATCATCACACAACAGTTATCAAACCTATTCAAACTCATGCTCAGATTAATTCAAAACAACCTATAAATAGTGATGTTTACTTTCCAAAAGAAAGAACAGGGTAGTTGTTATTATTTATTTTTATTTTACTAATCACTGTTTTGATCTTCTTGTTTGAACAACATTTCAAATTAAACTTTAATTTCTGCAAAATCCAAATAGCTTGGTTTTAAAAGTAGAAACTGTTTTTAAAACATTGATTTACTCACCTTAAAAATGGAAACAGAAAGCATTCCATCTGCAATCCAATTTCCTGCAGCCTGAATTTCCATTCCATTGAATCTGAGCTTGCATGAATCTGAGCTAACTTGCAGTTTGAAATTGATTTTAACATGATGCTTGCAGGCTTTTTGAATCTGCATTTGATGTTGATTTGGTCTGCATGCTTCCCCAGATTCTTGCTTGAATTGATTCATTACAGGTTGCAGAACTTTGTTTGTTTGCAGGTTTAAAAGAATTTGGGTTGCAGGTTAACAGAATTTCCAGATTTGGATTTTCTTATTGTAGGTTTCAAAACTTTGATTTGCAGATCTTACATAGTTGAAATTTGCAGATCTAATATGGTTTTGATATTTGCAAAACATTGATTAAGTTTTGGGCTGAGGCTTTTTGAGTGAAAATGATTTCAGTTTTCAATAGATCTGAATTTTGATTCATTATAGAAGATAAAATGTTTGAAAACAAAAGATTTGTCTTAAGTTTTTATCTAAAATAATAAATTCAATATTGATTTAGTAATGCCACTTGTTGTTTGGATATGAAGATTAATTACAAGTGTCTACTTTAAAACATGAATGTTAAACACATGCAAGATTAAAGATATAAATAAATTTCTTTGTTTACTAATGTTTTAATTTGAGATGAAACCATTCTAATTTAATTTTAAGATGTTTTGTATGTTTATTTATATTTAATCTTTAAATGATTACAAATGAATTATCTTACATATTTAAATATTTGCTTGAATTTTTTCAAAAATTATTTAAAACCATTTTTCACAAGAGAAACTTTTAAAAAAAGAAAAGAACAATGTTGAATTCATTTTATTCAAGAGTTTTCAAATCAACATATTATACTTTAATATAAATAAACTAAATTTATTTCAAAATAATTTAAAGATAAAACAAAATAAACTTTTATTATAAAATACAATTTTTAACTATATATACTTATAACAAAATATTTACTATAATTTCCTTTTTGAAAATATAAGAAAGATCTATAAATTGACTTATGTAAAAGTTTCAATACTATTTCAATTTAATTTAATCAATTCATAAATTCTATACCTATATATATTGTAGATTTGAAAATATCCTTTATTAAATTTGAATTTAAAATAAAGATCAAAACTCCTATTTACAATGTATACATATATATACATTATAAATAAAATATTTTTAATCAACTTAGAAAGGAAATTTTATCATTAAAATATTTTTAACATTTTAAAACAATTAGATTCTCAAACTCAATTATTATTATAAATTTTCAAAAGAATATTATTTATTAACAAAATAATTATAAATTTTCAAAAGAAAATTATGTTTGAATTAGATTATTAAATCAGTATTTCACATTTTAAAATAATTATAAATGAAATTATTAAATAAGCATTGCCCAAATTTCCGGGACATCACATATATTCTTATGCCAAAAACACTATAATAATTTCTAGATTCTTTGAATCACTTCATATATATCAGTTTAGATTAAAATAGTGTTTTGTTGGATAATACAATTGGTTATAATATGGCTGACTCTATATTCACGGTTTTTTGATTATTTACATGGCTTCATTTCAAATTCAAGAGAATATCGTTTAAATTGCTGTTAAAATTGAATTTGAAATTTTTGGTGCACACTTCATGTTTTGGTCTATAAAATTCAATTGATGATAATTTTGAGTGAAAAACAAAATTCAGATACAGATTACACTGGTAATCTAGTTGATAGAAAAATTACTAGTTGAACGTGATTTTTGAGACATTTAGTAAGTGCATCGTTTTTCAAAGAAAATATCTGCATATTCTTCATTTCAAATAATTTTCAAATAGCAGAAAAATTTCTTTTAAAACCCCTGGAGAAAATCATTTTTGACCATAGTTTCAGATTAGTCATTTTTGAAAAATTAATTTCATAATTATTTTTGAATTTGATTTTAAATGACTATTTTGACTAATCTAACTCCCTAATGTTTATCGAAAAGAAAAATAGTGATTGAAAAAGTGATGAGTGTTAATATTGATTAAATATTATGACTCGAGACGGTATACTTAATAAATTCTTTAGAAATTTAAACAAGAATTATAAAACTGTTTGTTGGTAAAAATTCCATGACCATCTCTATATCTATCATATTTCTAACGACCATCACTCATCAAAATTCTATATAGTTTGTCGATATGTGGTACTTTAAACAGGAATCGTTCGTTTTTCATTTTTCACATTTTTTTTTAAAAAAAGGAGGTAATAATAATAATAATAATAAATACCAAAGTATTCACTCTCATTTAAAAGTCCTCACGGTTATGCATGGGTGAATTACTTGGAATTTGTTATGTGCTTCCATGCTCATTTAAAAGTCCTCGCGGTTATGCATGTATGGAACGCATATCAAAAGTTGATTTTTAAAATAAACAAGTTGATTCTAATCCCATTTAAAAGTCCTCACGGTTATGCATGGTTAGAAGATACTTGAATTCATTTTTTAAAATAAAATTGGAATACTACTAATCTCATTTAAAAGTCCTAACGGTTATGCATGGTTAGTAGATATTCAAATTCCTGATATAAATATGCCACAAATAGACACAACTATATGGTTTATATGATGACATCATTTCCATTATTCTAAAAGTGGAATATGCGCCTAACAAAATATTTATGATTTTTGTTTGATTTTTTATTGAAATTTAATATTTATATTCAATTGAGTTTTAATGTTGCATTAATATCGATCACTTTATCTCTATTTTCTCTAACATTATTATTCTTTTGCTGATAATAAAAGGGGGAGAGAAAAGTTAAGATTTTGTCTAATAAAATCAAGCAAAGGTCAAATAATTTTTCCATTTGCATATAGGCTCATTTACATATTTTTATTTGTATGCATATATGTAGGGGGAGTATTGTGTAGAGAGGGAGCATTCAAATAGGGGGAGCAAAATAGAGCATATCAATGGTCAAATACATTTAACATATTCAAAATCTTAAATATATGTTTGTTATCATCAAAAGGGGGAGATTGTTGAATATGCGCTTATATGATTTTTGTTTGATGATAATAAACATATATACATTCGTTTAAATGTATTTGAAAATATACTATTTATTTTCACAGATTAAATAAATATTTGCCGAATAAAATAAATAACACGGAATTTGAATTCAAACGAATATTTTATTCAAACAAATATTTATTACAATTTTGAATAGTACAAATTCAAGCACTCACTATACACTATACAACTTTGATTACAATTACATCACATTTCATATTTACAGTTCACCTCACTGCATATCACTCACACTCGTATCTATCTTCAACTTCTTTCCAGATTGAATCCAGCATCTGAGCAATCTGCAAAATTATTCACTAACGCAGTAAAATTGAAAAAGAAATATTTTTGCAATATAAAATGAAATATGATTTTTGAAAATACGATTTGCCTCAGTTATTTGGGTTGTTCGTCATAATTTAAATTTGAATTCATCATACACGAACAAATTGTGACATACACAGTGTATCACTGTATATGCCACAAGGCCGTGCACACCGATATATACAATTGATAATGCTACAGGGACAGGTGAGCACAGGTCAAACCCAAATGAAAAGCCGGGTTCAACTCACGTGTAATATATTCAAAATCACGACTCAAGCACAAGGTCAAACCCGAGTTTTTGAAACTGGATTCAACTCAAGTGAAATTTCAAAAATCAACATGAAGTGAATCAAGTTCAGGTCAGACCAATCAGTAGCATGCTAATGAATCAACTGCAATGCAACTCAAAAACCAAGGCTACACAATGAACTGCATGAAACAGTCATGAACAATGCACATCAGCGACCGAAGATAACAAATACAACACAAACATCCAGATTAAATGCACAATATCAAAGACACGAAGGCTACTGACCGAAACAACCTGAATTCTACCCCAGACCAAATGCCAAAGCTCAATAAAGATTGCAGCAAAAAGTCTCGACCAACCAGAGTGAAGAACATGGATGTCAAAGGCAATACACAAGTGGACAGTGCAGACAATAGTCATGATCACACAAAAAAATGTCCAAACAACAAACATCACAGTGACATGCACAACTAAATGAAACAGGTCAAGCATATATAGATATGCAGTGACAAAGTGGATCAAAACGAATACAAAATGAAGTAGTGCAAGCATATGAAATGGCACTATCAAAGTATGCCATAATAAAGACAAGTAGTAGTGTGCAAATGAAGCAACTGAAGCCAGAAAAAGTATCACATGCTCTTGCTTCAGCTGCCAAGACAGTGTGGCAATGGACCAGTCTTGTTGTAGGGGGAAGACCAGTAGAAAAGATACCAAACCTTCATGATACCTTGGCCAACAGTATATCGAACAACAAAATGCAAGGCATCAGTATTTCGTATTCATCACAACCAGGTGATTTAAATCAAAAGAGCAGCAATAACGAGAATTTTGACAACCACAGTGAAGATAACAAGTGCACCAACATTTACAACATAACAACACAAATGAATAATGCAAACAAGTACCAGATGGCACCAGCTCAGTAATCAAGTGAACAACAATGCAAACATGAAGTGAATGGATCTACAGGAAAGCAATAAACAAGTACAAGTTCGAATTCAATGCAGACGCAAACAATTTCAAGTTGAACAAATCAAAGCCGTGAGATGCAGTTAAGTCAAAGCCGTGGCCATCACAAAGAAATCAAAATTTTGTTTTGACCAAATATATCGCAATTTCAAAACAAATCAATGCCGTGATGACCAAGTTTTGAAACCGTGTTATTCAAGCAATTTGAACAAGTCATAAATCAATCCCAAGCATCCAAGCATAATCGAACGGGCGAAGACAAATTCAAATCAACATATACGAACGCAAAAATAGGAATTCAATTCATATAAATTACCACGAATCATCATCGGCAAGGTATTGAGTTCAAGAATATTAACTTAAAGCAATAAAGCAAAAATCACATACCAATTTGCAGTCGAACTCGATCAAATATAAGAAGTCGTGTTCAAATCGAAGATACGGTCGATTGCCGAAGCAAATCAGAGGAACAACGATTGCAATCAACCAACAAATCAGTCGACTTCTCCAAAGCCCTAATTTGAATCACGAACGAAAGCCCTAATCTGGATTGAAGGACAAAGCCGTCGCTATCTCAAAACAACGAACGCAGCAAATAAAAAGAAAAAGGAACGGGTTGAAGAAGTGAATAGGGATCGGCCTTGTTTTATTATAAGGCTTTAGTTTATTTTTAAATAGGGTTTTATTTTATTTAAATTATTTTTTATTTGTATTTTCTTTTTTAAACTGTTTTAATTTCTATTCGTGTGACTAGGGCACAAGCTACGTGGCGTAGCTTGAGAATTCGCAACTCGGTGGTTGAGTTGTGGCAAGGTTTTGAGCGTAGAGTTAGATTAGTCAATAGCGGGTATAGCGAGTTTACGTGTGTAAACGAGGGAATATCTAATTTCTAGTAGAAACCTTGGGGGCAACACATAGGCAGGGTTTTGCCGAAGCTGGGTAAATTCTGTGTTGTTTTGTTTTTTCTGTTATTTATATTATGCGATGTCTGTGTTGCTATTCTGTGATCTGAATTGAATATTTTATAAAGCTTCCGCGATTAATTTTTATAATTAACACTATCACCCTATTCACCCCCCTCTAGGGTGAAATCGATCCTACACCAACCTCACTCAGATGAACTAAATTCCATCCCATAGGTTGCCAATGCTGTCCTTGAGGGACCTATGTAACATGACCCAATCCAGCCGGAACTCTTGGAAAACATCTCCCTTGGCCAACTCCTCTAGACCTTGACCTTCCTCCTCCCATGGATTCTTAAACTCTCCCTCAAACTCTTCCATATCATCCCAGTCAATGCCTAAAACAGGCAATAGTTCTTCCTAGATGATATTATCATTCTCGCCCATCTCCTAAATGATGTTGCTATCATCACTAATATTATCCACTTCATTTGATATTTCGTCCATCCATGCATCATATGCACCGGAGTCTTGGTTATTTATTGCGGAATTTGGATTTTCCTTTAGCTTGGATTCTTCCTCTATAGCTACTTCTTCTTCGTGAATTACATCCTCATCTTGTTTTGGTTTTGAATTTTCTGGATCTGTTATCCACGTTTCATTTGAGGATTCCTAGTGCAACTCCGTGGGTTCTAACACCATGACCATTTCTATGTCATCTGATGACTAGGCTATTTCTTCATCACTGGATATCGTAATAAGCTCCAAAGTCTCTGGTGGTATAGGTATCTCAGCCACTGTATAACCATCCTCATCTAGACAAGTATACTGATCAAGCACTTCTTCTATATATGGCCAACCATTGCTAGGTGGCATCTTTTAGGTTCCTCTCCATCACTAGAAAGAATTAGCAGATAATCTTTTTGCCCCAATTGGCCGTTGTGGATTCCCCCTTGGAATAACTTCCCCCGTAACTAGAAGGCTTCTAGAAATGTAAACAACAAACACTTAGAGACAGATACTATGCATTTCAATTATCCTAAGCCAATCTAATGTCAGATTATTAACACTTTAACCAGTTGTTTACCGATTATTAATTTAGGTTTATCCTAACATAAATCTTTTTTGACTGCATAATGATAATTTACTACTTTTACAAACCAATATTCTATCAATACTTAGAAGATTATTTGGAATATCACAAAACAAATCGAGACCCTTATTCAACCAATTATTAAAGATAGTTTTTCTAGCTTAGATCTCTTCCTATGATATCTACGTCCAAATATTTTACTTCTTCCAAAAGTCTTTTGAAATATTTGCTAAAATATTTCCTAAACATTATTATTATCACCTTTCAAAATCTTTTGAAAACTCTTTTTCAAACACCTTTTAGATTAGTATCCTTATTTTATAAACAGTATCCAATTTTCGGGTATTATTTATATCCCTCATTTAGAAGATAACTCAAAAGCTAATTTTCTTATTTAAATACTCTTTTTTAAAAGTTTCACAAAAATACAGCTTTTAATAAAATAGGCTTTACTAAAATCTTCTACCAAGTTTAACTTATCAAAATCTCATTTATGAAAGCACTTATTTGTCAAAACACTCATTTTTCAAAATAACTTTTATTTTGAATCAACTTTCAATTCAAATACCAATTTTAATATTTCAAAATATCACTATATATCTTTTATTTATAGTAAACTCATTATATTATATATACTCCATTTAACCAATATTAAATGAAAACACCTTGACAAAAATTAACAATCACTAATTAGTCTATCAATTAATGATTCACATTGTCTTTTTAACTTTAGAAAATTATATAGATCGAGTAACTCAAAAATGATACAAAGTAACCGGGTACTACCAATAGTGTCACATATTCCCTTAACAAGAAGGGGAATACTTACGAGAAATGTTTACCATCCGAACACAACTCTTGCCCATTTTTAGTCATTTTCGAGCCACTTAAACTAGTTAATCATCAGATTCTTCTCAAAAATACCGAGATTTGAATTCTCAAAATCTCTTTATAAAACACATTTTATAAATCTAATTTATAAAATCATTTATCTTGAATGAATTTCCTTAACCTTAAATCAATATTATTTATCGAACGCCATATAGCCAAATTGTGAAACAAATTCACAAGGTGTTTGTATTTAAACTTTTAAATCAAACAAGTGATCAATCAATGATAATAATTGAATATTATCATTCTTTTAACAACCAAACAGTTCATAAATAATTATATCATTTGAAAGATATTCCTTTATATTCAAAATATAATCCTATGTAAAATTATTTCATTTACCAATTTTCCAAAACAAAAATCATTTTTATATAATATTAACAATTACATGCTTATATATAATACACTCACTCATTCTAAGGTGTTACTTACCCTATCTATAATGAGTTACTCATCCTAGGTGTTACTAACCTTATCTCCGATGAGACATTACCCCTACCAGCCTCAGGTGTTCGCTCAACCTAAGCTCTGATACCAACTACGATGACCTTCCTTTCGACCCACTTAAATCGACACTAATACATCCACGGTATTCACATGTCGAATATCCAACTACCGGAAAGATAGATTGATTAAGGGTAAAAAGAAAAATAAAGAAAGAACCGAATGTTACATGAATGAAATAACATATATTATTTCAATATATAATCTTTACAATGGAAATTTCAAATACATACATCAGAGTCTATCCTAATCTCAATCTGAAAAATTATAAATCTCTATCCCTACTAATGTTTAACACAAACGTAAACAAATACAATGGAAATGGAAATGTATTACTATCTATAGAGGAAATTCCAGCTCCTGCTTCAAGCTCCTCTATAATATTCTAAGCTAGACCCAAACTACTTGGCTGCCAAGAAAAATAGAGCACTAAGAGTTTAAAGGAAAAAAAAAATAAACTCCGAATCAGTTATGGGATTGGTGTGAGAAAACTCAAAACATGAATATTTTTGAAAATGAATGGTGTATCATAAGACCAAACCACACATAAACCAGACATATTTTTACCTTATGATAACCAAAACATTGCTACCTAAAATCCAGTGATATTATGATAGTGTTTAAATTACAAATACATATTAATCTTAGCTGAAATTGTTACATTGATTAAATTCCAGCATAACGGGTATATAACTAAGTCTAAAGGCTCTTATTGGAGAATGGATTACATAAAGTGATAGGTAAGGGACTACCTTCCATATATTACATTTCTATAGAAATGTACCAAGAACCATAGACGGTCCTCTACATCTAGCAAGACCGACTTACTCCTTTCCAATGATCAGTACAATGATCTTGAATAGTACTCAATATGACATCACCCTGGTCATTCCTAACCTATCCAAGGCTTGATATAACACACATAACAAACCCGATAGATAGAGGGTAATTTAGAAAGGTGATGACCATACCCTAATGGGTGCGACCCATATAGCCTTCGACATACCCTGTTTTAGCCATTTCCGGTTGTGATACATGAGGTAACATATTACCTTTTACAAAAACAAATCCTAATATGAACACATTGCCATTTCTAATAACGCATTATTAATTTCCATAAAAGTATAACTCTTGAGTTCATACGCCATAAAGATGTGTGTTAAGTACAAACAGGGTTAACTCCAACACCTCCAAACAAATGTACGTTTGTGAAAATCAATGTATATCATCTTAGAAACACAATGTCGACGCTCGTTTATGTAAATTGCCCAAAAACATAACAAACCGAAGGCACTCCTTATACTCAATCTTGTTTGAAAATCATCCTAATGATTAGTAGTAAGTAATCCTTGCAAATCGAAGATTTTCAAAAAGAAGGCCCGATTGCCACCATATATATAATATGGGAATCACCCCAGAGGTTAGTGGCAAGCAACCCTATATCATATAGATCTTCATCTTCAAAAATCATTATCTTCAACATGTTTTCACTTTCGAATGCATATATTGGTTCAAAGTGGTTTTTGAATTGGAATCGTCCAAATCCGATCTCGGTCCCTTCGAACCAATCAACGATAAAAAGATGTCAATAATATAGGTGATTTATTAATCAACTTCCAATCAATTTATCTTTTTTTCAAATCAAATATCTTTTGGAGATATATTATTTAAACTATTTTTTTTCCAGCATATTCGGGATTATTAAACCTCTTTTACCAAATCCTTTCGTCCTTTACTTAGGAAAAATATTTCCATATTCGGTTATTAATATATTTCCAATCTTAATGAAGATATCTCATTTCCAAAACATCTTTAATGGGTCAAAAACACTGTTATTTAAGACATCGTTTACTATAAACCCAAACGAGTTTGTACTGAGTAAAAAAGGATCCATAGATTTTAGATTAATTATAATCAATACTAATTCCCGTATTCATCCCGTACTATTCATTGAATAATAGTGAAATCACTTTTAAATTCACACGGATAGTATAAGTTCCATCCTTGGAATTTAATATAGAGTTTAATTAGAATGTTTTCTTTAACGTCAAAATCTTATTTAAAATCCTGTTTAACTTTATGGAAAATTCCTTTCCTTTTTTTATGGTCCAGGTAAATCAAATTAACTATCTCCTCCGTTGGATCAGTCCGGATAGCTAAGGACATCAGGAAAATGGTTTTTCAAACCCAAGCCTAGAGATAACCGCTTTGTCATCCATAAGGTGGTCAAGTTATTTGATCGACTCTGAACCACTTAAAATTACTTGATTTCTTATTTGAAAATCATTTATAAAGGATTCGGGAAGAAAAACTCAAGTTTAAAACTTACTTCCAAAATTTTAAATTCCTTTGCTAAATTGTCAATGAATAACGCTTTTAAGGGCTTCGTAGCACAATCTCATTTTAAACCTTTTACATGTCCAATTCTTCCATTGAAAACTCTTTTAAAAATAATTTAACGCATTTTTTGAATTTATTCCATATTTTTAAAATTAAAAATATCCATTTAAAAAGAATTTGGTTTTCGAACGGCCAAAACGGGACGTTTTTGAAACTTGGTTTGGACATATCACAAACTCTATTAAATAAAATCTTGGTTTATACTTTTCATTTGAAAACAATAACTCCAGGGGTCCGAAAAATTCTTATTTCAATGATTTTCGACTTATGATCCACTATACACATTGGTTAAACTTTTTCGGTCGTGAAATCGTAAATTGCCGAAACGCGATGGCTTGTTTTGACTCTAATTTCATATCTTTTCAAAGCTTTTATGAAATCAATTTTAATATTTTCAAAACATTTATAAATAATTTTAAACCATTTTTATTCATGTGTAAAGAGGTTTGACTATGTCGTAGCACTTTTATAGTTCATAAGAGGAAGTGTTTTCTTTGTGTAAATTCGACGTGTATTTACTGTGAATTATTTCTACCACCAAGCAAACATATTATCGCATCCAAAACACGATTATCAAATATAGAAAACAAGAATGGCAAAGCATATCATATCGTCATAGTTCATTAAATGAACCAACAGATTAATTCTCACATTCATTTGTCTATAGAAGTTCTAAAATTGACTATAGCTCCACTATTACCACACTAAAGGTTATAAATGCTGCCCTAGGACACTCAGGCGTACTCGGCATTGTACTAGAGAGGGTGGAGATGCCTAAATGAGCTTGGGAAACTAAGAAGAAATAAGAGAAGGGGATCACTTACTTTAGTTTCAAAATAGGACGACATCTTTCTATATTTGGATGTGTGTTCTCAACATAGCTTCACTACGACTATGGAATAATTTATGAAGACTTGGAAGTCATTAACGAGCATCAAAGAGCTCAAGAAGAAGGTAGAAGAAGAGTTTTTGGTGTAAGAAAATGAGAGGATATGGACATGTTTTTATAGCCCTTTTCAGCAAAATATGTACAACATCATCATCATCATTCCCATCACATATGTGCTACACCCACACCCCCTTACATAGTCGAACCACCATCCCCCCTTATTCCACCCATGTTCTTGTAAGTGATGGTAAGTTTTGTTTTGTTTTGCTTAGAATATATCAATATTTTTATATATTTACCTTAAGTAAGTTTAGTAAATATTAATGGTAAATATATATATATATATATATATATATATATATGTAAATGTGCGTGTGTTCATGTGCATATGTATGGGTGCTTTTGTAGTTTTTTTGATAAATCAAGTTGCAATAATGCTTCAATAGAACTTTTATTCATTAAACCATGGTGAATCCAAGATTAGAATTTCGATCTTATTTTTATTTCTTAGTTAATATATGTATATATATAAACCAAATTTGAGAATGACATTTCCATTATTATTTAATAATTAAAAGGTCCTTATTTAATACTTAAAATAATTATTAAATCAATTAAACTCAATTTAAATTCTAAAATCAATTACTTGAAGATATAGTTTGGCTCACATCCCTGTTAAGTTTCAAAATAGAGAAAACATCCTCCCAAACTAAAATTACGTTTCTAGTCCGTATTTTCAAATCCGCCTACGTCAAAAGACCTAAATACCCTTTAGGTTTTTAGCATTTCAAATACGCATAACTTTTATAGAAATATCGGATCGGCATATCGTTTTCACCAAAAATAACTAAGTTACAATCTTCAAAATAAGATCCATTGTCGATACCAAAAAATCATATCTACAACAAGGCTGCAATTATTCCATATATTTGTAGAGAATTATGCAATTTTTTAAAAACATCAATTTTTCTACAAATGTCAGCAATTATTCCATATAATTGCAGACTTTTATGCAATTATATGGAATAATTGCAGACTTTTATGCAATTCAGTGAAATGATTGTAGATTTTTCTGCTATTATTCCACTGCAATTAAATGGAATAAATGCAGACTTTTCTGTAATCATTCCATATAATTTCATACTTTTATGCAATTATATCAAATAATTGCAGAAAAGTCTACAGTTATTCCAAGTAGTTGCAGAAAAGTGCAACTATACCATATAATTGCGGACTTTTCTGCAATTATTGCATGTAATTACTGAATTCTACGATCAAACCATATAATTATAGACTTGGTTTGACGTTGCTTTTATATATGCATAATGCCACTCATTAGAAAGATAATAAAATTTGTGATTTAATGGTGAAAACGATTTGTTAATCCGTCGTTTCTACAAAAAGTTATTG
This sequence comes from Allium cepa, assembly GCA_030765085.1. NCBI lineage: Eukaryota > Viridiplantae > Streptophyta > Magnoliopsida > Asparagales > Amaryllidaceae > Allium > Allium cepa. Next base: position 566,034,515 of record CM060938.1, read on the forward strand.
CGTTTTAAAGATTGATAGTTAATGAGGTGCAAATTTTAATTATGGATGTGAGAATAACATCCTCGTATGAAGAACCAAATTCAACCATGAAGCAAAGAGGTATTTTAGGAAAGAAAATTGCAGTATTTGAAAATAGGGATGTAATTTATACTTTTTTTGGGGATGTTTTGTGTGTTAAGTTTGATTTTAGGGATGTGTCTCTTATTTTCACTTATTTAAAAAATGATGACATCTTTGACGATGTCATAAAGGCATTTTATTTCCATAAATATAATAAATAATTTTACTACATATTCTTGCTTAAATGGAGAAATAAGTGTATGTATCTAGTTTTGTATCCTCTAATATTGAGAAAATATCAATTTTACCGAAAACTGATTTTCGTCGCTTTTCTAATGAAAATCCCAAATATTATATTTGTAAATATAGTTTTAAAAAAGTTTACCATCATTAATTATTATTCAAAGCATTATAATCTATGCTATAAAATCTTAGATTTGAATATTCAAAAATAAATATTATTTTTCAAAGCGGTAAATTTATGGGTCGTTGCAAGAAGGAGACGAGTAGGTGCTTGATTGGGGTGCATATTTTCATATATATCACCAAAAAGAAGCATCTATTGATTATAAGGGGAAAGAGAGTGAGGTGGAGTCCAATAGTGTGGAGATGTTGAGGTGAAGGATATAAGTTCAATTAGGCTGAAGATGTATGACGGGACATGGGAGATAGGTGAAATTCATCGAAGTTATACATGTTCTAGAAATTAAAAAGAATCTTAGTTCAGTAGGACAGTCAGAAGGAAAAGGCTGCAACTATTCAACTTAACGTGGAGTTATAAAGGTTTGGAAGGGTAATAGGGAGGTGCTGCATGCAAAAAGGAGAAGCAACAATGTGTACAAGTTGCTTAGAATAACGGTGGAGAATGAATGGACTTTTCAAATTGGTTTTAGGGAGATAAATTTGTCTAAATTAAGGTGAAGCATGCAATGGAAAACCATAAAATCTTATGAGAGACCTTTGTGGTATTACAGGCAATTTTGATTTATTGATAATATACATGTTCAATTAGAGAGCACGCATATATAGGTGATTTGGAGGTTAGTCGTTTTTTTGGAATGGTGATATTTGTTTCCATGGTAATATTAAAGATTATTCAGAGTTTGAGGTTTAAGGTGAAGCTTGGATAACATTTATGGAATATATCAAGATGGGGATTGTTAGAATTTGGTGTAGCAATATTCTATATTTAAGTAGATTTTGGAGATATTTGAGTCTATGTAGAATTATGACTCAAATTCATTGCCTATTTTGTAGTTTTTGGAGATTTAGGAGAGAGAATAATTGCCTCATTTATTGCTTTAAAGAAAGCAATGAATCATCTACATAGATTTTTTTTATAAATGTATTCAATAGCTTCTTAAAAGGGATATTTTGTCAAGACTATTAATAGGCATGCATAGGGTTCATTGGATGTGTGTAGGGAAACAGTTATTTTTTGGAGGTTTTGAGGATTGAGATATCTTCTCAATTTTAAGCCTTTTCTCTTATAATTACTTGGTGAATTAATAAAGGTTTTATTTGAAGGAATTTGTTTGTTATTGTTTTTCTTTATTTCTTATCTCTTCTAAAATCTAATTATGTAGGTATCCTAAAAAATCCTAAAAAAGTGTCATCCAGCAATTTACCTTCCCACCCCTATAACAAAGTGAGAGATATATGTAAACATAGCCATTTTTTGTATTTTGACTCTGCTGTAGAACCAAAGACAAATCAAGGGGAAAGAAATAAATAAACAAAAGAGAGTTTTGATATGTAGTATAACAAGAAGGGTAGGTAATGGGCACATCATTTCGCAAATTTATTATAAAGATAACACATATTTCTACTTATAATTACACTTTGCATTTCATTTTATGTTTTCCCTTTTGGAGATTGCAGTTAAGTCTACACAGGCAACTCATACAAAGAAATAAAGAACATATTTAAATATATACAACATCTGCATATTATTACGAACAGGGAATGACAACTCAGCTTTTAACAAGCCATGACCTTGCATACCAATTAAATCATGAGGTTATAATAGATCCATGCAAATACTCTCCCCAGATACATAGTAGACATATAGCTGTCTACTTTTGTACCCTGACCATATAATTTAGTGGTATAACATTGTATAAGAATCAATTGTAGGAAAATAAATAGACAACTGATGTTTTTCATGATTATTCTTTGTAAAGTTGTAATAAAGTAAACATGATCTATAATTTTGAACACTAAAGGGTAGTTTTCAGGGTTAGTTGATTGATTTACATATTTAAACAACATTTCAGAATTTGTTTCAGGATAAGCAATTTGCGTGTATAAGCTTTTAGAATCTAGAGCCGTTTGTCGATGACAGTATGGGTAAATTTTCTTGCAAGGCTTATATTGATGTTCAGTCAATATTAGGAACATAATATTCATTTGCACCTTTAGGGCTAGGGTCATGTAGCAACAAGATATCTAGGACTCAGGAACCATTACTGAAACTTTTTTTATTCATTCTCAGCTAGCAAGATGTCTTTGGAATCTGGATGTGAAGGAGTTGCTGCCATTAACCCTATCATGACTGTAATGTGTATTAATCTTAACACATTACATCTTGAACCTAGTGTTAGGAGGATATGGAATTTGAGATAAGGGAAGCCAAATGAAGATGCTGATCTACTTATTCCTAATTAATCTGGTTTGTCAAAAAGGTATGTGATTTGTGTTTGTTTGAAGGTTGATTCTAGTTTGCCTTTTACATTAGATAAAACTCAACCTTTTCTTCTGCTGTAAACAATGACGGTTTTACTATAATCGACTAAGTATTATAAAAATTAACAAGTTTATAATAATACTAATAATAATAAAACTAAGTTTGATAAAAAATAACAACTAAGTTTATAATAATAAACTATAGTTTGATAAAAATTAACTAAATTTATAATAATAATAATAATAATAATAATAATAATAATAATAATAATAATAATAATAATAATTTAACCAATTCAACTAAGTTTTATGATTAATAATAATAATAACGACAACAATAATAGCAAAAACTAAGTTTATAAAAATTAACTAAGTTTATAATCATAATAATAAGTTAACAAAGTTTACAATAATAATAATAAATTAATTAAGTCTATGAAACATTTATAAGTTTGAGTTAATTTATAAAAAATAACTAAGTTATTAGAGTTTAAGTATGAGATAATTTATAAGTTTAAGTTAATTAAAATATAAGTTATGACATTTTATGTTTTGGCAACTAAGATAATTTATAAGTTTAATACCAATAACAACAACAATAATAAAAAATAGTTTGAATAAATTAACTAAGTTTTATAAAAATTAAATACGTTTATAAAATTAACTAAGTATTATAAAAATTAACAAGTTTATAATAATAATAATAGTAATAATGATAACGATAACAAACTAAGTTTGATAAAAAAAATTAACTAAGTTTATAATATAATTATAATAAACTATAGTTTGATAAATTTTAACCAAGTTTATTAATAATAATAAATTAACTATGCTAACTAAGTTTTATAATTAATAAGAATAACAACAACAACAAGAATAATAGTAAAAACTAGGTTTATAAAAATTAACTAAGTTAATTAATTTTTATAAAAATTGAATAAGTTTACAATAATAGTAATAAATTTACTAAGTTTACAATAATAATAATAAATTAACTAAGTTTATAAGAATGTATAAGTTTGAGATCATTTATATAAATTAACTAAGTTAATAAAGATTTAAGTTTAAAATAATTTATAATTTTAAATTAATTAAAATATAAGTTATGACGTTTTAAGTTTTAGAAATTGAGATAGTTTATAAGGTTTAATTAATATAAATAATTTAATCGTGCTTTATAAAAACTTAACTAATTTATATAAAACTAACCAAATTTTTAAAATTTAACTATGTTTTATAAAAATTAAATAAATTTATTCAAACTAATTAAGCTTATTAGAATTTAACTAAGTTAATGAAATTTTATAAAAATTAAATATGTTTATTACAGAAATTAACCAAGTTTTATAAAAATTTAACTGATTAACAAAATTTTACTAAAATTATTTAAATCTAATAAAACTTTAACTAAGGATGTTTAACATGCCTTAAATATGTAAAGCACTTCCATGATCATTTGCTAATTGTTAACTTGTCTATAGGGTATTAGTTTTTTCGAAGAAAAGACCGGCTGCAACAAAGAATTATGGATAATCAAGTAATGAACGTGGCTCTAATTGTTATATATATATTATTACATGAGGAAATTAGTTGAAAGGAAAAAGTTTAATAAAATTTAATTTTAACGGACGTTAAAATCAAACATCCGTCTCAAGGACAAGCGCCAAAGTTTCTCGATCGTTCCTGCTTTTTTAGTTTCGTTTCTTCTGCAAACAAAATTTCTTCTTCATCAAACAATGGCAACCCAAACCGAAATCATTTTCTTCCTCAAACTGATTTACAAGCGCAATCGACTTCAGAATCTAAGTCGAGAACGTAAATCAAAATATTTCAGTAAATTCTGAACAAATAAACGATGAACCTACGATTTCAAAAAGTAGGGCTTCGAATGCTATGCATACAGCAGTAAAGAGAAGGCGAAAAACTAATTCATCCATGGCTGTCGATTCGAATGATGTTCACGAAGATATAAAGAGGACGAAAAAATCTAGGGCATGTAAAACTATGAATGAAGACGACACGAAGAATCGCCGACAGAAAAAGAAAGACAAAGGTATAACAGCTGATTTATTTTTAAAATAAAAGATAATTTTACAATGATAGTTCAATTATCATTTGATTTGTTACTGAATGATAGATCAATACATCATTTGACTTGTTGCATGTATAATATTGAAATATGATATGATGGATGAACATAGCATTCAGTTTTTGACAGATGATAGATAACAATAAGATGAATAGTTACAGAATGATAGACAAATATAACATTGAAAAAAAATGATAGACAAACATAGCATGACATAATGATAGTTGAATATATCACTTTATTTACTGTAGGTGTAATGATGCAATGATAGATGAAAATAGCATTTCAAAATTTGATAGATGGTGAAAATAATTAGATGGATACTTATTCGATGATAGTTCCATATATCATTTGATTTGTATGCACCATATTGAAATATGAGATGATAGACAACAATAAGATGAATATTTATAGAATGATAGAAAAATATAGCATTGAAAAAAATGATAGACAAACATATCATGATAGAATGATAGTTGAATATATCATTTTATTTACTGTATTTCTTATGATGGTATGATAAATGATAATTATTGAATGATAGTTCAATATATCATTTGATTTACTATATTGATAGTTATTGAATGATAATTCAATATATCATTTGATCTATATGCATCATACTGAAATGTGAGAAGATAGATGAACATAGCATTCAGTTTTTGATGGTTGATAGACAACAATATGATGAATAGTTACAGAATGATAGACAAATATAGCATCAAAAAAATGATAGACAAACGTAGCATTCAATCTTTTGACTTTGTAAGCATACATTGAAAAAAAGTAATGGTAGAAAAATATAGCATTTGAAAAAAGAATGATAGATGCATATAGCACTAGTAAATTATGCATTCATAGTTGAAAAAATTGATAGATAAAAATAAGAAAGCATTTAAAAAATAAGACATGAAAATAACATTATAGTTTGTTAAATACCGAATTATTCATTCACAGTTTTTTGTACAGGGATCAAAAGGTAAAACATTGAAGAAAGCAAAAACAACTGAAGGAAAAAAACCAAAGAAAGTATCTCAAAAAAAATCAGTATAGATATAGCTTACTTCCAATGATAAAAAAATTTAGGAAAATTAAGGAAAAAGGAGGTTATCTTGTAGATCAATTTAAAACAAACACCATTCGAAAAATTTGTACTAGTGTTTTTCAAAGAAATTTTGCCCATAGCTGTTTTTACAAAATCATCAACAACCTTAGATGATATCATAGAAACATTTTCTATCAATGACGAAGCTTTTAAAGTGGGGAATATTTTTTTAAAAATCAAACCTGAAGATGTTTCAATTCTCTTTAGCTTACCTTTGTCTGGAATAAATATTTTTTCCATTACCTAAAATTAGTTTACAAATCCTTCCAGACAATTGTAAAGATTTTGTACCGATAAATTTTGGAACAATAGAGCACATCACAAAGGATCTTATAATTTCAAAGATAAATAATGTGCTAGAAACACAACAATTTCAATATGAAAATGATTTTCCAAAACTTCTTATTATTCTTGCAATGATAGCCTTCTTCTTTCCTAATAACCAAAGATACTTACCATGGGGATATATTCTCCATATCCTTGATTAAAACAAAATGAACTCAGTATCTTGGCCAGTTTCAATTCATCATTCATTGATTAGAGCTTTGATGGCTTTCAAAACAAAGCCGAGAAACATGTCGGGTTGTTCCATGCTCCCAATTATAAGTACAAGATTCTAACTTTATGTTAATGCATCCATCTCTATAAATCAAATTATACACATTATGTGTTTTAACAAGTAATATTTTATTTATAGTTTTTCCTATGTGAGCATGTGAATTTGATCTCTCTATTAGCAACATACCGTTCTACCTTACCTAGATTTGGGAGGTGGAATATCGGAAGCTTGAAAAAGGTCATCTCAAGAGAAGCATTGATGAACATGGACAATAGAAAGGTATTATTTATCACACTAGTATAAGAAATATATAATGATAGATAAATATATCATAACATAGTGTATATCAACAGTTTTCATTTTCTTATTATACAATCATAATTTAAATAATAGTTACATATATCAGTTCTGCACAAATACAATTTTCTGTTGGTGCTACTAAAGAATGATAGCCAGATATAGCATCACATTAAAAATGACAATTATATATAAAATTAGTTCATCCATTGTATGTTACATCATTCATTACTATTTATGTTATTACATATATTTTTGTTGAAATAAGAAACCTGACTTAAGATGAAAAAGCACTTCTTCAACAAACAAGCTAACAAAAATTTGTCCAGCTGAATACCAATGATTTTTTGAAATGGTACTTTACATACAACAAATCATTGGGACAACATGTCCCATGTCATAAATGTTCGAAAGAAAGTTTCGAACTTGTGACCTCTTGCACCAATGTCGAATCAATTAACCACTTGGACAATGGTGTTTGTCTACCAATGAGAATATTAGGATGCACAAAATAGAAAATTTGGAAGAGACATCAAAAAAGAAAGTTGACTCAATGCAGCGGTACGTTGAAGATTTGGAAAATAAATTGAAGAAAGGTGAAAAAGAACTAGAAAAGGAAAAACAGAAAAGAAAACAAGCAGAATGCACTATCATACAGTTGAGAAAAGAAATCAAGATGTTGAGATCAAAAGCAAGAGTAGAAATAGAACCACCATCATTTGATCTCAATATAACTCAAAAAATTAAAAAGATGCAACAAGAGAAAGAACAACAGGATCAGAAAACTTCAGAGGCAACAGAAAAATCACCAGCAGTGCATGAAAAAACACAGAAGAAACCAAGCTCTTTAGTTTTGAGGCTTAAAAAGCGCCAACGAAGGAATAAAATTGATTCTGATTGCCAATATGAAATTTTTCACAGAAAAACAAAGAAAAATGTTGACAATGAAGCAACTTGAAACCAAGAAAGGTCAGAAAGAAAATACAAATGAACAAAAACAAGAAGAACAAAAACAAGAAGAACAAAATGAAGAATCAAATTATGAACATGATTCTGAAACTGAAATAAATGAGCTAGTCACAACAACTGAAAATGAAGAAATTATTGACGTTGATGGGTACTCGTAATCAGGTAAAACCTACAGGAGTAAAGACATCATAAAAAGCAGTATTCTACAATTATTGAATGAAAAACAGCAAAACAAAATTGTTACTTTCTTCAAATTTAACGAAAATGAGAAGTTAGATTTCTGATATTTTTTCTTTCATTATATTTGTAATTAAATAAAATTGAAGAAAAATCAACTTGTTAATTATTGATTTTCAATTACAGCACTATAGCATATGAAAAAGATGAAAGACACAAAGGAGGAATCACAATAGTGAAATCTATGCTGGAAGCCGTTCTGTTTGAGGGGGTTACGGATGGACAGGTATGCATCAAATTAGAATTATGATAGTAAAAAACTGTATATAAATATATAAAATGAAAGAAAGATAGGTAAACCTAGCATTCAACTTTTCAAAATGCACATGAGTGAATTGAATAAGAGAGTGGCAGCTAAAAGTAGCATTTGTATTTTTAAAATGCTTATAACCGTATAGGATGGGAGAATGATTGATAAAACTAGCATTCATAGTTTTTTAAGTGCATATATGTATATAGGATGAGAGAATGATAGTTAAAACTAGCATTCAAAGTTTCAAACTGCATATAAATGTATTCAATAAAAGAATAGGAGCTAAAAATAACATTGATATTTGTAAAGGGCATATAAATATATAGAATGTCCAATATGACTGTTTAAATGATCATTTGCATTTTCAGTGCATACAATGCAGTAAACATGTAAATGAAAGTGAATACTAGCATTAATATTCCCGGTCCAAAAAAAATTAATTATCCCATGAAACTTACAACCTTCGTTGTTTAGTATAACAACTTATTGATTGGTTTTATTACAATCAAGAGATGTATGAACAAAGTTACTACTTCACCACAATGATGATGGTAAGTATAATCTTTTCAATATAAATGTTAAAAAAATAATATAAAGTATTCTAATACATATGAATGTGCAGAATGCTTTAGTACATGACCATCAAACTGTGATCAAAGACATAGTTATACCAACAATAGATGTCATTGTCAAAGATGAATTTACAGAGAAAATTTTCTTCCCTCCATATTACGCAAACCATTGGAGCTTGTTGATGCTAAACTATGAAACAATGCAGTGGAGTCATTATGATTCAACCAAACCAAAAACTAGATCAACAAGGACTTCAAACCCCGACTATAACTAAGCCATCATTCTTGTAAGAAAAAGTATAATTTTGAAATCACTCTAACATTAATATACAACATTAATTTTTCTTCTTACAGAAAGACAAAATTGAAGTGATGTTCAAGAAGAAATGGCAAGAATTAGGAATACTAAACAAAGAATTTCACAAACCTAAAGTGTTGCAGACAAAAGCCCACCACAGGATTCAGATTCATAAGTAACTAATTTCATTTCTTCTCTTGTTTAAACTATCATTTATATTTTTAAATTGCAGTAGAATGCATTAAATATACAAAATGATAATTAAAATAGCATTGCTAATTAACAGTTCATTGATCTACATTTATTGAACAAAAAGATTATGTATAAGGTGCACATTCCACACGCAGCAATGATGTCTCTATGAATGCATTGATTAATATTGTGATCAAAATATAAAGCTATATTTTAGAATTCTAAAGTAAAAAATGCAATATTATTTTAGCGTTAGGTTTTACTGTAATATGAACTAATATTTCTATATTTGAAGCAGACTTGACTGTGCGTTCTTTGTCATGGTAAACATGAAAAAACTGGACAAGGATGAGATACCAGAAAAATATCCAAAGGAAATGCTTAGAAATCTAAAAGCAATAGTGGTGTATAGCATACTCAATGATCCACAATACAGTTGGTCAGTGGAGAAACTCTGTAAAGATTCTACATAAAAATAGTTGTTGCATTCTTAGAACTTTTGATATATTTGAATTGAACCACTTCTGCTAATAAACTGAGATGGAGTCTGAGATGGAGTCTGAGATGAAGTCTTATATGTTTTCCAATGATTGTATTTTGTTCTCAGTGTATAAACTGCTCAAATGAATTTGAACTTCCTGATTTAAATCTGATTTGATTATAGTTGTCTGTTTTCAATGCATGAACTACAATGTATAAACTATGGATATATTCAATTGTCATTTTTATGTGTTTTTAATGCTTTTACTGTATTTTTGATGTGCCGAATAATGTTTTATAGTGGAACGCTAGATAGAACTAGCATTACGGGAAAATACATTTCTCAGAGATTGAACTGTGATCAATAATGTGTGAATTTACCATATAGAATTTTTATATGATTTCCAATGTTTGAACTCCGTTTCAAGTGTGATGACTATTATTTACATTGTAATGCTAGTTATAACTAGCATTTAACTAAAATGGTAAGCATATATAGGCAGTTATGGAGATGGTAGGTGCTGGGGTAGAAAGATGGAGATGGTGGTTTTTTTGGAAGTTATGAAGGCAGAGGCAGTGGGTTGTTGTATGGTGATAATGGAAGTGTTGATGTATGAAGAAAATGGTGGAGACGGCAGCAATTTAGCGGTGGTAGTTTGAGTGTGGGATGTATAGCAGCAGCAAAGTAAAGATGTAGTTTAAAATGAAGTAGCAAGCAGTAGTGGTAGTTTAAGTAGTAAAGGGTAGTATGATGTTGGGGTGGTGATGAAGTATGCAGGGTGGAAGAAGTGATTGGTATGGGGATGACTGGTATGCACAATTGTGACTGAAGTAAGGAGATTAGTTTGCACAGTAAGTGAAGTAGTTGTTGAAGACACTGTTTATTGTGTAGAAGTGTATGTTGTTTTCTGTTATTTTCTGAAACAGAGAGATGCAGTCTGCATGAAGATATCCCATTTACAAATTGGTGTTAATTCCTTTTTCTAACTGCTGTTTCTAACAATAAGGGAAGATATTCCATTGCAGTATAGAGGAAATATAGGAGCAGATGTTCCCCCGTATTATATAAATAGTACATCATCATAGTGGCAAATCATTACAAAACCACTTAAGTAATCTCATCAACTAATCATATAAACAGTATATCATCATCATCAAATCCTTCGTTCTTGCTCAACAGCTTACTCAGTTCTATACAATGACAGATGATAGGTTTCAATAACAGAGAGATGGATACGGATTATAATGAAATGCTAGTTACAACTAGCATTCGACTGAAATGATAAGTACATATAGCATTGAGTAGAAATATTAATACCGAAATGCAGAGGAACAACAGATATTAGAAATTAAAACAAAATAACCAAAACATTTCACATTTTATTTTCTAATGATTTCACAAAGTCTGACTTCATTTTTCTATAAGCTTTAGTAGCTGTACACTTAAAAAACTTCTCAATTACACTAACAAAACACATAAATTTTCTTCACTTTTTGAAGAACGAAGACAATTCTTTTGTTGTGGCCAACTTCATTACACTGGCTGCATCTGTTTCTTTTACTTTGAGAATATCCAAATTCACCATGCCTATTTGTAGATAGTCTTCCAGCACCACGAATTTCTTTAGGAGGCCTAATCGAAACATCATTTTTAGAAGCATTTTGCTTATCAAAATCCGGAATTGGATTGATAGCATTAGCATACGAAGATCTGAAAGCTTTAACAGTAAAACAGTCCTCCACAAAATCATAAACTGATAATCTACAATTGTTAATGCACTTAATTGCATAGGCATATGGAAAACTAGTAACTCTCCATTGATTACAACTGCATAAGCGATTTTTAAGATCAACAACCTGTGACCTAGAGATTTAACTTCAAACACAAATTCCGAAGACTTATAAACATCCCAACCAAAGCCATCATCTACTAACTTTGACAAACGTTCCTCCATAACAGGACAAAGATATGTTGTCCACAGATAACATTCCTCTCTTCGTCTCACCATTTGCTCCATAAATTTCACTTGAATACCATCCAAACAAGAAGTTATAGGAATAACTCTATTTTCCAAAATTCATGAGTTGAAACTTTCTGCAACATTTGAAGAATATTCACCATAACGCTTTCCTTGAAGAAACAAATCTATCCAATGGTCAAAAGGTTTATCTCTTAAAAAAATTTCTGCAGATGTACCCTCAATATCTTTAAATCTAGAAAGATATCGCTCAAAATCATACACATTAGAAGCTCTAACACAAAGTTTGAACAACCACACAATAGATGAATCAACTTTAGCAGCCTTGACAATAGTACCAATATTTTGTTCCATGTGAAGTAAACAATAGCTATGATATGAAGAAGGAAATACTTTGGGAACACCTAAAATGAGACCCCATTGACGATCAGACATAAAAGCTAAAGACCGATCTTCATTAATCATTCCTTTCAGATGGGATAAAAACCAAGACCAATTAGATTCATTTTCATGTGAAACAATACACATAGCAAGAGGAAAGAAACCTACAAAATAAATAATTAGTGACAGCTCAGTACTAAGAAACATGAATTATATTGAACATCAAAACTTGTATTAAATGTTAATAATTTCTATTATGCACAATTAAAGTAGATTCAAAATGATATATGAATATAGCATATATTATTTTAAAGTATTTTAGTTACCGCTGCATAAAATTTTAGTTCTTGTTTTTGTAAACATTTCTACCATAAACATTTCTAGTGTAACCAGGTCAATTATTGAATAAAATAAAGCCAATAATTCTTGTGTAAACATGGGTGCATTATAATTATGTACAACTTTGACAACGATAGTCTAATATATCATTACTAAATAAATAAATAAGTAAATAAAACAAAATTAAAATGAAACTCATACCTTGGTTACCATTTTTAGAAGTAGCAGCTAACAAAACACCCGGTCTTCCCTTCAAAGCAGCTGCATCTAAAAATATTAATGGCCGACAGTGTTTAAATCCAAGTAGACAAGCACCAAAACCAATAAAAACTCTCCCAAACTGATTGGTTGAACCATTAACTTCCATGGCCACATAACTACCAGGATTATACTTTTGCAACACCTCTAAATACCATGTGAATCATTATATGACATAGCATCATCCCCATATATTCCTTTCAAAGCCAACTGTTTTCCGCTATAAGCATAATAATATGAAAGATTAAAATTGTACTCTCTTATAAATTCCTTCATAATATCTTTTGGCTTCTTCATAGGAGCATCTCGAATTTGATCAACAATCAAAGATTTAACAAATCTACTTGAAATATTAACTTTATTAACATCTCTAAGACCGGCTCCACACGAATGATCAAAATTGTAAGTTCTAATAAAAAACCAAGAGAGTAAACCAGGATTCGAAGAAGCATTAAGATAAAACTTACAACCATCCTTCAACCAAGAGCAGTTAACTGAAATTCTATCTGGAGAATTTCTTACAAAAATCAAATCATAACTATTTTGTATTTGATATGCCATTAAAAACTCCCGAAAATCCTCAGCTCCATTAAAACAAAAACCAAGAAAATCCACAATAGTTGTTTGAGAACCTTTCTTCAACATATCTTTCAAATAATAAGAAGAATTAGCATGTGCATCACTATTTGAACCAAAATTACTACCAATTGAAGTGCTTTGAACACTTGCATTGCCTAAACCATAGTCAGCAATATCAGCTTCCTTAGCACAAACATTTTCCTTAACAGCAAACTTAAAATATTGGTTCTTCTTGAAAATTAGAAAACACGCAATACTAATCAAATCTGAATCAGTATCAATGATTATATTCTTATTCTCAAGAACATAAGATATCTCAATAGAAAATGGACTAAGATGTGGTCAAACTTCACAGATTTCAGTCTTAACACCAAACAAAGAAGATCCCATGGTGAGTCGAGTAGAATAACAATTCTCATTATGTTCAAAAACAACTAGCAAACTATTTGCTTCATCATTGTAGATATCAGTACTGCAAAAGAAATTAAAAAACAAATTAACAAACTTAATGTTATGAATACAGCAACAACAGAAAATGTTAAATTAACATAGCATAACAAATCGAAATCAAATTAACAGATAAATGAAAGAAATATAAATTAATTAAAAAGCAGATGATAAATGAACATAGCACAATCAAATTAAAACAAAACATGAATACAACAGCAAAGAATGCTATATAAATACAGCATAACGCAACAAACTACATATGAAATTCACTAGAATGATAGATGAACAATAAAATTGTAAAATCTTAAACTATGCCGAAGAAACAGAATGATACACAATAAAATCTTACGTTGCCATTGAAACAAATCCAAAATAGAAACTGAAATATGGAAGAAGACAAACTATGTAACCTAGAAAAAAAAATATACTTAATAATCGAACGATATTATATCAGAGGAAGATAAAAAGAATATCGAAACAAATAAAAGCAATATATCTGAATGTAAGGAAATTGTTTGATAAAGACCCAGAGCACGATGAAGATTGACGATAAAGAAACACGACGAAGATCGATGACAATCGAGAAGATCGAATACAAAACGCGTCCTTGAATCGAGAAGATCGATGAATTAAGATTAGTAATATCAGAATGAAGGTGAAGAAGAAATTAAGACGAAAATTTAAATTTTACATAGGTTTGTCCTTAGAAAGAAAAATGAAGCCCGTGTCCTTCAGACGAAAAATAATAATCCACGTCCGTTGGCCCAAAAAGAGAAGCAAAAACTTCCTCCAACCCATTTTTCTGTTATTACATTTTGTTAGTACTAGTCATGCAAACTTGTTTATGAAAGGTTATAGATTTTATGTAAATTTGCTCATTTTGTCGAAAAATTATTGAGACGGTTATGGATAACATATTTGATTATGCATGTACGTGTTTTCCAATTGTTTGAATATGATGATTATATGATCGATCAATTTACTGTTGGTTTGAATACGTTAAGTATGTGATTGAATGCTGGTTTTATTATGACTATTATGCGAGTGATTACTGCTAATGATACAGGCCATTAAACATGAAACGATAGTGTGTAAAGTATGCTGCAAAAGATTTAATAACTTTTTACGTTTTAAAAATGCTATGGAAATAAATGTAAACCGCTACAAAAATATGCTGTAACAAGGTGCAAACGCTACAAAAAATATGCAGTAACAAAAAAATGCTATAGAAAACCAAAAAAGGATGCAACAAAAATGCTACAAAAAATGTTAACTTTGGTAGTAGTTGACAACGCTGCAGAAATAATATTTTAAAGCATTTCTAGTATGCTAAAATATGTCAAGTTTCGAAAGACTTTTCTACCGCGCTACCAAAAATTTTAGATTTTTAGTAGCACTTTGTATAGTAGTGTTTAGTGAATGGTCACTAAAAATTTTGGCAGCGTTTTCCAATGCTACAAAAT
Source organism: Allium cepa (assembly GCA_030765085.1). Lineage (NCBI taxonomy): Eukaryota > Viridiplantae > Streptophyta > Magnoliopsida > Asparagales > Amaryllidaceae > Allium > Allium cepa. The sequence goes on from CM060938.1 coordinate 566,049,760, forward strand.
GTATTTTCTTGTGTAGTGTTTAAGCTCGCACGACCACACAGCACATCCGATCACCGCAAACTTGTCGACGTACAACAACTCAATATTTCGAATTCAATGATACTAGTCTCGTCAAAATCCAAGACAGTAGCCCCGAATGATAATTTTACGCGTTGATTAAAACAAGTTATTATTAAAATAGTTTAATCACATTAATTATAAAATTTACCATTATCATTTATTCTTTAAAAAGAATTTAATAAGCTTTACAAATCCTTTTTATTCACATTAAATCCAAGATTTAAATATTTAAATAATTCTAATATTTAAATATAAAGTGTTCGAAATTTCGAGTAGTTACATTCTCCCCCTTTAGAATGTTTCATTCTCGAAATACTGATACGAGCATCAAAACAGCAATCACACACCAATACCCAATGGTATTACAATCACTAACAACTAAAGAGCAATCACATTACAATACTACATGGTACTGTAATTTCTAGCAACCCAAGCTCATGGTTCGTCTAGGTTCAAAGACTTCACATCACACAAGGATGATGAACGATCCACTAAGCTTACCTTATGCTCAACGGCCTTAGGTATTACCCATTCGATCACTCATTCTACCCTAAACAATTCAAAGATTCATTTCACAAACTCTTCATAAGCCAATGCTCACACTTATAGCATACGAATATTATTAAAACCCATATGATATACATATATCATTCATACGCAATATCAAATCTAATCACTAGCTCAATCACATAAATTTCACTTCCGAATTAGTATAAATTACTTGACTTTTCTAGCGCGGACTCCGATCAGGTTCCATGATTAGAAACCATTATTTCCATTGCATAGTCATGTACTATGATGGAAAACTTCAAGATCATATCAAGAATCTGTATCCAGTGTTCACCATCAAGAATCGAGTGAAAAATCCTAACTCGAACCAATGTAAACCGCCTCAAAATCCACATACTCAAATCCTAGATCAAAAACTGTCATGCAAATAAAATAACATGCGTACAACTTAAGCACTTTATTTCAATTGGTTTCTTAGATACACCAATTACTTTTCATTTTAATTCACATGCATTACATTTATAGTTTTTCTTATTTAATACTAAAATCACTTGTGAATTATTTCATAAAACTTTACATCAATTTATTAAACATTATATAACTTAAGTTCATAATCGTATACTACTCTACTACATTCTAGGAGTATATACAAAAACATCCAATTCATTTTGCTTAACAGGAATGTTCAACAATTTAAAACTTGTTTAAATTCTACCATCTTTCAATTTAAGAGTTATAGAATCTCCACTTTTATATTTTCACAAAAAACTTTGCTTTGTTGTCTTATATCAATTTGGAAGTTTGCGACTATTCAAATTCACTAAAAATTCCATTTTATTCCAATAATTGAAAACTACTAATCAATTGATTAAACAAGATGCATAACCAAATTACCCTAACACATAAGATATACGGGTTAATAAAACATCTTAATAGAAAACTTAAGAAAAACACCTAGTTTCAATTCAATCATTTTGAAATAATATATAATTATAACTTTTGTATATCAAATCATACTTTCAAATTTTAAATCAAAATCTGTACTAAAACAAATACGAAGCAAAGCTACTATAGAAGCATTCCCCACTTTGAAATTCGAAAGTAAACGTCGATGATTATAATGACCCGTATTTTTAATAATTAATAATATTCAATTAATAAGATTTTGGAATTTAATATTGTCGTAAATTAAAATTTATGATTTATTAATGTAAATAATTGTTAGAATATATAACTTCATCTTAAATGGATTCTAAAACAACAACAACATCGAAGTGTAAAGATGGTTAAGCATATTAGATATAATTTAATGATGTTAATTTGGAATATAATTGTATAGTTTAATTTGGAATATAATTGCAAGGATTAATAATAATAGAATAAATGATATATCAATTGGTGAAATCATATGTTATTTAATTGAAATATGTTTTAGCATAGATTAAAAATTAATTATTTAGTAAATAAATTTATTAACCTTTTTTGCAAACAGAAATTTTATAAATGTGTTTAAATTACTAATATGTAATGATGGTTTTATTTCTTATCTTATTATTTAATCCGTTTTGAAGTTAATTTGGTAATCATGAAAAATTAAAGTAATTGGAATTTTTCAAATAAAAGGAAAGAGAACATTAATTGTAATTAATGAACGTAATAATCGAAACATATGTTTGAACTAAAATAAAAGAGAAATTTGAAGAATAAAAAGGAAACATACATTTTAATTGAAAAGGGAATTTGATGTAATATAAAGAACATGTAAGTCATAATAAAAGAAATTGTTTGAAATTAAACTATAATGGACTAAGATTTTATTATGTTTGTAATTAAATGTTGAAATTGATTTAATATTTAAATTATATGTAACGTGGAAAATTATATTTTAAAAGATTATTAAGTCCCGTTTAATCAAGAATGATGATAGAAACTTTTAATTTAGAACCTAAGAGTGATTAAATAATTTTGATAATAATTCGTTTTAATTAACGTATAAAAATAAACATAAATTTTTAAAGCTAACTTCTATATATAGTAGAATTAGGGTTTGAAAGTAGTTCCATTGAATTTAAAAATATTAAAAACCTATATTTCGACATATAGGATGACCTATTTTCGTTTTGGAAACTGAAATGGCTTTTTCGGGCCTTTGTTATCGTTTTGGCGCAGTCGATCTGTTCCATCCATTTCTTTTCCATCTTTGTCTATATATATGTTGTTATGAAACCCTATCAGCCTTCTATTTTATTTTTTGTATGTACATTTCAGTTCTAGTCTGCTTCTTCTCAGTGGTCAATATCCCAAACCTTAATTACTGATTTCAAATCAAATCCAAAAATTCAAATTGCTCAAACTCTATCAAATTTTATATAACAACGAAGTGGTCGACGAACGGAATATGTGTCTGCACTTCATTTTTCGATTGAAGTCTCTGTTTATCCAGAATTCAGCGAAATAGTCACGGCCATTCGTTCTAGATTTTGGTTTAACGGTGGATTGTCGACCAATCGATGATCGAGAAGCGCTGCAGTGTAGATGAAGGGCAATCGATCCATCGCCTCTGATCATGTCTAGGGTGCACGAGTTTGCCTGGATCGACAATTGAATGATGGTGGAGCATTTCTGGCCTAGGGAGGCAGTCGTGAAGGCATGAGAAGGTGCGACTCAGCCAGAGGAGTACGATGGCATGGTCAGATCTGGTGATGGAGGTTGGACATGGCAGCTATTAGTAGCAATAGAGAGGCGGCCGTAGGTTGGTCGGTGTAATGGCCCGTTTTCCCATACCGTTTGAATCGAAAATAAACCGCACATGTCCAACTCAAATTGCACGAATAAGCGGATCATTAAGGGTAGAAAGAAAATAAAGACAGAATAAAATCTCACACGAATGGAATAACATATATTATTTCAATAATAATCTTTACAGCGGAAAATTTTAAATACAATAGCAGAGTCTAACCTAAATTTAGCTTGGACAGCTATAAACATCTGTCCTTACAATTGCTGACAAACGTCAAACAAAATACACTAAGTACAACGGATAATAGAATACGTCCATGCGATGATGAAGATCTCCAGCTCCCCTCTGGAAACTCTAACCGTCTTCAACCCAACCTGAAATTACTCGAATCTGATCCGAGTATTAAAAATACCTGGATCAGGCTTGATAAACTAGCGTGAGATACTCGAAATTTGAAATGACTATGTTATCAAAACCTTTGAAAAGAAGGTTATCACATAAGACCACGCCCACACATAAACACGGACGGGTTTTTACCTTATGATAACCAAACACTTCATACCAAAATACACTTGATATTATTTTTAATGACATTCTTTTGAAAACACTTTTCAAATAAACTTATTCAAATAAGGTATCAATACCTAAACTAAGTCTAAGGTAATATCCTGGACTAGGTCAATGGAATATCCCAACGGAATATATGATACCAAAAGCGGTAGCTGAAATGTTTGCAAGTCATTACAGCTATTTTAGGAATACAATCAAAACCGTAAATATCGTATTGGGATTGGATTTCCAACATGATAGGAAACTAGTGGAAAGATCAATCTGTATCCATGGCTTACGTCCATGACTCAGACGCCGTTATACAATAACACAAATGGCTAAAAGTGGATGCAATCTGCGAATAACATCCAAGGACTCGGACTTTGCGCATCCTTGCCATGAGGCCCAAACGTATCTGGTACCTAGGGCTCAGAACATCTGATAACCCAAATTACTACTATCTGCAATGCGAGCATACATCTGACCATATAGAATCCCGTCATAACCGGGGTATAAGGCTCGCGAGGCTATGCTCAATTTCTTCAAAGCCACATTTTTCATACAAAACCATGCTTTGATTATAACAGGTTCCACTTTGTATGCCACACTACCATTCCTTTGATCACTATTCGACTCCCACAAATATACAACCATTGAGCTCGTACGTCTCAAGGAGGGTGTTAAGCTAAGAGAAGTTGCCTTCTCTACCACCACTGATGTACATTTGTCAAAGACAAACGTTGTGTCTTAGAAATGCAATGTCGGACATTTGTCCATACAAGTTCGTTCTAGGACTGAACGAAACTGAAGGCACTTTCCTCGGCCATTACAAGGCGAGAAGCCCTTGCAATCCGAAAAATCTCCATCACAAGGAGATCACTGCTATAAATAACTCTATAATGGAAGCTACCTAGAGCATGTTCAACAAGCAGTCTTCGCGCTATAAAGATCCACGGTCTTCAATAATCATCATCTTCAACATGTCTTCACTTTCAAATGTATACATTGGTTCGAAGTGGTTTTCGGATAGGAATCATCCAAATCCGACTCCGGTTCCTTCGATGCCAATCATCGCTTAAAATAGATGTTAATTTCATATGTGGATATCAATCATCAATCAATTATTTCATTTTTTAAATCAAATATCTTTCTTAGATATAATCTTTTCAAGTTATTCCATTTTCTTTTCAAATGTATATGGAATCATTAAGCCTCTTTTATTAAATTATTTGATACATTAAACTTCTTTAGATCTTGGAATAATTCCAAATCATTTTTCTCCTTTAATTAGGAAACTTTTCTAAATCATTCATTAAATCTTAATCAAAGATTTCTTATATTCAAGTTATAAGTTTTAACTTAGGGAAAATGTTTCCAAATCATTCATTAAATCTTAATCAAAAATTTCCTTTTTTAACTTCAAATCGTATTCTTGCAAATCGAATATTTTCATAATAGAGCACTACTGCCACTTTAAATATGATAAATTTCACCTCTAGTGACTAATGGCAAGTTTCACCTCCAAGGACTAATGGCTAGTTTCATCTCCAGGGACTAATGGCAAGTTTCACCTCCAGGGACTGATGACAAGTAATCCTATATCATGAATATCTTTGTCTTTTAACTTGAAAAAAATTTAAATATGATCTTTTAGAGCATCCGGGCTTTCCTTTCAATCTGTTCCACCCCTCGCCTAAAAAGAGAAAACATAGGCCACGTAAGTTCAGGGCACTGGTTGCTCCATCCCTAACCTTAGTTAAACACATTATTTTATCATCCCAGATCTCACAGGCAGGACAAATGTACTAGTCGTTTCTGCATACTCAGTTTGTTATTACATTCAATATTCTTCACTTTTTGTTTAAGTGGTATAGACAATTCGTCTTAACCATTTATTCAAACTCTTATTAAAACTTTCAAATCATATTTACATTACTTAATTATTCCTTTAAAGTCATTCATAAAAGATTTGGGAAATAATTATTAAGTTTAAAACAACATTTCAAAAGTTATTTCAAACTGCTGTGAAAATCCTACGAAAAGTGTTTGCAAATAGCGTTTTAAAAGCTATATTCTTCAAAATGACTTTGGAAAATTATTTTTGACATATTTAAAATATACAAGACAAAATCTTGATTTTCTTCCTTTATTTCTTCATACATATTTAAATGTTTGTAAAACATTTCTAATTCATTTTAAAACTATTTTCAAAAGGTTTAACCATTCCATATACACCATTTCATTTTCAAAAGGAAAGTAATTTCCTTTGTGCTTACCGACGTGTATCAACGTGACTTGGTAAAACAATTTTAACAAACATATCAAACAATCAATACTTCATGATCAAAGCATATATAAGCATCCATAGCAATCATAACACAACATCAAACATGTATATATATAAATAGATGTTAAATATAGTTTCTCACCGTAAACCAAAGCGATTAACTTCCTACCAACATTCTAATCAACCAACACTTCACTAATTAATTTCCTATTCCATTGAACACTAGCAAACAACATATTCTTCATTCCAATAGCTTGGCCGAGGCTTGAGACGGAGGTTGGCCGAAAACATAGAGAAGAAGCGGTAGAGCTTTGAACTTGAATTTCCAGGATTTAGATCCGAAAAATAGATCATTTTCTCTCTTGTTTTTGTCTCTCTTACTCAAAAAATTTGAAAAACTTGTTAACCGAAAAGTTGTTGCAAATTATTTTCTATTAAATTTAAAAAAAAGAATCATTCGAATCCAAATAATTTCGAGGGAGATATGACAGAATGAAGAAGAGCTACTGTCGGATTGACAAAAATGAAGCCTGAAAATGCACTTCAAAGAATTAAGTTTCAGTATAGCTTACTTAAAAATTGGAAAATGCGATCGACATAAAAGTTTTATCCACTTGAATTTTATACAGTTTTAAAAAATAATTTCTTAATTTGGATCTGTTATGATCAAAATAAAATGGCCTATTCTCTGGCTTAAAAGCTGGGCCAGAAAATGAACCAGGAAAGAAGTGGAATTTTGACATATTTATGCTAAGTTCTGGACAAAGTGGTCAACACGAAAGTTGTAGCCACTGGAAAATTACATTAAAAAAAAGAATTTTTTATTTTAGTTCGGTTTTGAAGAAGTTATGGTCGAAAGAAGAAGAGATATAATATGGAGAAAAAATGAGTTTGATTTGAAGAGAATGGACATTGATTTCTTTTTGAATATTTTGTAAATATTTTGACATTATTTCTTTATAATTTTTTCTATGGCTTGGAAGCCATTAAAGAGAAGAGGAAGAAGATGAAGAAGCTTGAGAAAAGAAGAAGAAGAAAATGTGAATAAAAGTGAAGAAGTAGGTGGATATTTATAGAAAAAGAAAGAAGTGGTAATTTTACCAAAATAACCTCTTACCAAATTACCAAACTAACTTTACTTCAACCTAAAACAATCTACATATTTTCATAACTTAACATCATCCATTCACTTCTTACTTTATGTCTTAGTCACTTAAAGATTAAGTAAAGAATATCATAATTATGTTGGCTTTGATTTGATGTGTTTTGATGTTTATCTTTTCTTATTTTTGTTAATTCTTACTTACTTTTACTAATGACTTCTAGAAGTTTTCTAATCTTATTTAGTAAAATTAAACATGTTTAGTGAATTAATTAATACTTACACTATTTGAATATATGTTTCTATATAAGAAAATAAATGTGCGACGATGTTGCGACAACTTTTAATCGACAGAACATCGTTTTTCGACAAAATGTTTTACGGTCATATTTTGACGTTTTAGTTAAACTATTTATTTATGTAAACCAAATTTAAAAATAAATTTGTATAATGCTATTTAAAAATATAAAAACTCATAAATTAATTAAGATAATTTATTTAACCATTGAAACATACTTTTCTGAAATCAGCATTTTATCACTTTTGTCGATATGGACAAATATTACTATTTTCATGTATGTTTCTACTTCCAAATCCTATCGAATATTATTTAAATCATAAAACATTTTATATTTTATATTTAAAATCACTTTAAATACTATATTTTCAAGTGGTCAAATACTGGGTCGTTACAGTCGGGTTTCTGGTGTACGATGATTTAGGGTTTGGCATGGGTTAATGTAATTACCATTTTTTCCCTTGTTTATTTTTAAATTAAAATTTAAAACTAAATCTTCTAACTTGCATAACTTTACATACGAAGCCGATTGATGTGCAGTTACTTCCATTAGATTCGTATAGAAATTCCGGACAATATGAATCTAGTTTGATTGAATTTGAAGACTGTTGAGATTTTGGGATTTTACTATATTTTTAATGGGCTTTAAATCAAAAGTAAGTGATTAAACCCACTCACGCAATACTAAATTCTCTTATGTTAGTTTAATTAAAATTATGAAGTGATAAAAATGTTGTTGGTTGTTGTTTGGTAGTTTACTTTGACATTTAAATTAATTTGAATTTTGCATTGCATTAAATTGACATTTAAATTAATATTGAATTTAATTGCTTATCAAACACCGACAATTGATAATTACTAACTGTCGTGATATCTTGGTTGATTTAGAAGTTGATTGCAATTGGATGCCTATTGATTGATATATTGGATGTATGGTTGTTTATTTATTTTGACATATGCATGTTATTAACATATTTGTTATTTGACATCATATATATGGTCATTTGGACTATTCAAAATGAACTTAGAGATAGGTTGAAATTATATATACCTATGTCATTTAATGTTGGGTTGAAATGATATATATATATATATATATATATATAATTAAAATTGAAATAAATGATCAATTGGCCATAGGATAGAAAATTATATACAAACACCGAATTTGGTTAAATTAAATGGCTTTTTAATCTCGAACTTGCATTTATATGAATTTAATTATATTCTAATTTGACTTTGAAATGTTGAAAATGAAACGATTAACTGAAACCGTTTAAAGATTTAATTTGAAATCTTAAAGTGGGAATTGGGATATGTTGAATTTATAGGAAGTGAATTATTTTAAAGGTTTAACTCTAATTTAAGCTTTGAATTTACTTCAATTAGAATGGTTTAAATTGGTAATTCCAAGTTTGGATGTGAAATGGATAAAAATTAAATTGTTTTAAAATGAGATGTGAAATGGAGCTTTCAGCCATTTGGATAGAATCGTTTAAATTAAATTTGAAGTAAAGTTTGAAATGTTTTGAATTGAGGTTGATTTAAATTGAAATTTGAATATGAAGTTGATTTGAAATTGGAAGTGAAAATTTGTTGTGATTTGAAATTGGAACATGAGTTCAAATTGTTTTGAAAGGAGAGAAACAGTTTAAATATAAACTATTGTAATATAAAACTATTTTAATGATCAAATTATTTTGATATATAAACTATTCTAATTTTTCAAACTAGTTTAATTATTCAAAACTAATTTTCAATACTAAACTATATTATATTCAAAACTATTTCCAACCTTTAAACTATCTTAATGATTTCAACCATTTTTCAATATTAAAACTATCTTTTTAATTATCCAATAATTTTTAGTATTCAAACTATTTTAATTATTCAAAACTATTTTCAATATTCATACTGTTTTAAATTGATAACTATTTAGATTTAAATCATTGATTTAAATACGAATGCTTTGACATGAAGGTATAACCTATTTTGAATTCGAAATGATTTAGAAGTAAATCGGATATTTTGATATTGAATATGACTTGTTATCAAAATTTAAAAGAACCAACTATTGTGTAAAATTACGATTGTTTATTAAAGGGGCCACGGCCGGATGACTGGCGTACCTCTATTATTCTACCAGAACCACTTTAATAACCGTGTACGTGGTGGATATTATCCAGAATGTAAAGGTTGAATTGGTGACGTTTACTGGAATGAAGTAAGAGAATGATGATACATGACCTCGACAATTGTGTCAATTTGAAATGACTAAAACAGGAGCTTACGTATGGCCAAGAGATTAGCTACTTTTAGGGGCCATCACCTTTTCATATTACTATATTGATTTTTGACTCGATCGGTGCACCTTGATTTGATTTGGGGGTGGTTGACTCTGTCGGAAGTTGTTGCGATGATGTATCACGATCAGCTAGAAAGGGTAAACTGGTAGAATCCTACCTTGGGCATTACCGCACGTGCCTTGTCATACTTTTGTCTTTATACACGGCCACTATGATATTGTTTTAGTGTTGTCTTATCACGGTACCTCCTTGACTACCGACATTACTGGTTGTGTCCCAAGGCAAACTGTAGGACAATGCTTAAAAGCGCGTTAAGGGGGATTGATCCTTAACGGTTGGAAAATTATTTATTTTATTGATTAGACGTTACATATATAGCGTATTTTATTACACACGGATAGTTTGATGGATCCTTAGGAGATGAAAAATCCCATAAAATCTCTTAAGTTATTGTACTCACGTTGTACACTTGATAGGAGATGGAAAATCACGGGATTATCTCTGAAGCTATTACACACATATTTACTTATTATTGATTTAACTTATATAAGAACTTTTAGTTCTGACTCGAGTGTTTTGTCTTTTCATTACGCTCAGGTCAGCCTGAATATTTCAGTATTTGAAGATATTATTCCTTGAAGATGAAGATGGAATTTGCCATACCGTATTTACTATTATTATTCCGCTACAATTTTGGTATGTTTGTGATTGTACTTTGATTATGTTGTAAGAAATTGAAATCAAATGTATATTGTAAAACAACTTCATGAACTATTTATTTGATTATTATATTTTTTTCATTCCGCTCCGAGATTCTGTGTTTTCTTTTCTTCTTTTCTCTTATTTTCTTATTAAACCCCATTAATAATCTGCCCTTTTGAATGATTTGAATTAGACATGTGTATTTCATTTTCAACTTAAACCGTCTAAAAAGGTGAGTTATCACAGTTGGTATCAGAGCTTTGGTTTAGAGATACCTTAGCCTGTTGGGGATAAACTCATTAGAGATAGGATTAGTAATACCCTAGAATGAGTCAGAGAGTATATATACAAGATTGCATATTTGTTAGTGTTATAAAAATGTTTTATATTGTGTTAATTTGTTTTGTTGAATATTTATGAATTTCGGTCGGTACATAGGGCGCTATGGCATCGATCGGGATTTCTAAACACTTTGACAAGGTAAGCCGACATAATATTGTTTTAGAAAAAATAGATAAATGAAATAATTTTACCTAGTATTATATTTGTATCTAACAGAATAATTTTGCATAAATTGATACAGTTATTTTTGATGTGTTGTTTGTTAGGAAATGATAATATTTGATTATTGTCCTTTATTGTTGATTAGCCAAGGTTATTAAAACTATTGACTATTGTATGCTATAAGCAAATGTAATTTTATAAATAAGGTTTATAAATTATGATTTACAATTAAAATGAATTTAAATTGAAAACTTGAGAACTTAAATTCTGGTGTTTTGAAATTGGTTTTCAAAGAGTTTCGAAAAAATAATATTAGTATTATTTGGAAGTACTTTCGGATAGAAATATTTTCAATAAAATTTGAAAGGAATGTTTCAAAGAATTTTTGAAAGGAAATAAGTTCTGCACTTCCCTCTTCTGTCGTTGGAAAATAAATTTCGGTGATTTGTGGCATCATCGACGTTCATTTTTGAGTTTCAAAGTAGGAAGACCACTAAAGTAGCTTTGCTACACAGTTGTTTTGGTGAAATAAATTTTAATTTAAGTATCCTAAGTATGATTTGATGTACAAAAGATATAAGTATATATTATTTCAATATGATTTGAAATGAAACCCGGTATTTAGTTCTTAAGTTTTCTATTAATCAGTGATTTTAAATTATTCATACGAAATGGAATTTTTGGCTATCTTAAAAGGTCGAAAATTTCGAAATTGAAATCTGAAATTAAAAGCTAAGTGTTTAAGGGGATTTTTTTTTGAAGTTTTGTAACTTGTAAATTAAAAGATAATGGAATATCATACAATCAAAACTTAAGTGATAACAATGTTTCAAAATTAAATTATGTCTATATATAAATAAAGAATTTAGATGTTTCAAGAAATGTTATAAATATAAGTTAATGTTTGAAATGCTTAATAATTTAATTAAATAGTAAAAAGTGAACACTATTTAAGTAAATGATTTTACTTAAAAAAACGTTGAAATGATTCATAAATGGATTTAATATTAAATGAGACTGTATATATAGGAATAAATGTAAATTAAATTTAGATGGACTTAAATAATGATTTAGTGATGAATACTAATATTAAGTGTAAATCAAATTATATAAGCCAATAAATGTAAATTAAACTGCAAAAAAACAAACGTAATACTTCGAGAATTTATTCATTGATGATTTTAAATACTGAGTGAAAAATTTAAATTAGTAAAAATATGTAAATTAATAAAAATGACCTTTTATGAATGAATGAGCATTAAAATTAATGAAAAGTAAATGATGTGAGAGGAAACCAATAGAATAAAATATATAAGTTGTGCATAGATCATTTTATTCGCATAACAGTTTTGATCCAGATTCGAATACATGATTTATGGAAATTCACACTAGTTCGAATTAGGATTTTTCGCTCGATTCTTGACGATGAACATTTGATACAAATGATATGATTTTGAAGTTCTCTATCATAGTTTATGGTTATGCAAGGAGAACGAAAATTTCTAATCAAGAAATCGGATCAAAGTACGCACTAGAGTAGTCGGGTTAACGATTCTAGTTCGAAAGTGAAATATGTGTATTCAAGCAAGCGATCAAAATTGATATTGTGTACAAATTATATATGTACATCGCGTAAACTTAAATAATATTTAAATTCATTTTTGTTTGGCTTATGGGAAGAAATGATACTTCAAATTGTTTGAGGTTGCATGAATAATCTATTGAGTAATTACCTAAGGATGTTGAGTATAAGGTACATCAGATAGTTTATTTATCACCCTTGTATGATGAAAAGTTTCTGAACCTAGACAAACAATTAGTTTTGGTTGCTATGGATGTGTGATGGATTATTTGGTTGCATATAATGGTTGTGCTGCTTTTGTTTGCATATGATTATTATTTATGTTGTTAGCTTGTGTTATTGATTGAAACAACTAATATATTACTCTTTTTAAATAGTTTAAACTCTTTTGGATTATGTAGGTAAGACACAAGTTTATGAGAGCAATAGCTGTTGCTTTTGGTTTCATAAATAGAGCTTGTTTGCCTGACAAATAGGTACATTTTCGGATTATGGTTTTGTAGTGGTATTTTTTTGTTTTCCATGGTTTGGGATGCTTTATTATTAAAATAAATTATATAAAATGTAATTATTGACACTGTTATGTTTATGGACTAGCCGCGCAAAGAGACTATGTCGAAATATTTCATAAAGTAGAACCTAGAATTTTTTTCCATAGAAGTAGGGTTATTTTTAAATTTTTATCAAACTTAAATATGTAAGTTAATTATCTATAAATTGACTATTTTAAATAAAATATACCAAATCTCTTGATTCTTTCTTGTTCCTTTTCGAAGACCAAAAGCTTTGAGTGGGGGAGAATGTAACGACATGTATTTTTGATAATTAAAAATATTAAATTAAATAAGATTTTGGAATTTTATATTGTCAGAAATTAAAATTTATGATTTATTAATGTAAAGAATTGTTAGAATATATAACAATATCTTAAATGGATTCTAAAACAACAGCTATAATGAAGTGTAAAGATGGTAATGCATATTAGATATAATTTAACGATGTTAATTTTGAATATAATTGTAAAGTTTAATTTGGAACATAACTATAAAAATTAATAAGAATAGAATAAATGATGTAACGATTAGTAAATCAGTTGTTATTTAATTGAAATTTATTTTAGCATAGATTAAGAAATCAATTATTTAGTAAATAAATTTATTAACCTTTGTTTGAAACAGAAATTTTATTAAATGTTTTGAAATTACTAAGATGTAACAATGGTTTTATTTCTCGTCTTATTATTTAATACGTTTTGAAGTTAATTTAGTAATCAATGAAATTTTAGTGTAATTGAAATCTTTCAAATAAAAAGAAGAGAACTTTAATTGTAATTAATGAACGTAATAATAGAAACATATGTTTGAACTAAAATAAAAGCGAAAGTTAAAGAAATAAAAAGGAAACACATGTTTTAATTGAAAAGGGAATTTGATGTAATATAAACATGTAAATCAAAATAAAAGATTTGTTTGAAATTTAAAATATAATGGACTAAGTTTTATAATTAAATGTTGAAATTAATTTAATATTTATGTTTAACATGGAAAATTGTATTTTAAAGATTATTAATTCCTGTTTAATCAAGAATGATGATAGAAACTTTTAATTTAGAATCTAAGAGTAATTAAATAAGTTTGATAATAATTCGTTTTAATTAACATACAAAAATAAATATAATTTGATTTTTAAAGCTAACTTCTATGTATAATAGAATTATGGTTTGAAAGTAGTTTCATTGAATTTAAAAATATTGAAAACCTATATTTCAACATATAGGATGACCTATTTTCATTTCGGGAATAAAACGGGCTTTTCGGGCCTTTGTTATCGTTTTGGCCCTATTGATTTGTTCCATCTATTCCTATTTTATCTTTGTCTATATATATATATATATATATTGTTATGAAACCCTAGCAGCCTTCTATTTTATTTTCTGTATGTACATTTCAGTTCTAATTTGCTCCTTCTCATTGGTCAATATCCCTAACCCTAATTACTGATTTCAAATCAAATCCAAAAATTCATACTGCTCAAACCCTATCAAATTATATATCACCGCGAAGCCCTCATCGAATGGAATCTGCCTCTCTAATTCAATTTTTGATTGGACTCACTGTTTGTGTAGAAATCAACGAAATAATCATGACGGTTCTATAATTATTCAAAACTCTGTTCATTTAATTTTAATTATTTAATTAATTTTAGATATTTGGATTTTGGAATTTAATAATTAGAATTCAATAATGGTGATCGATTAAAATTTTGAATTAAGAACTAAATATTTGAATGGTGAACCAAATATGTATTAAATAGATATAATAGTGACATTTAACTTCTTTTAATTAGTAATTATAATGGTGAATCATTTTGTAAATTTATTACAATAACAAATGGTTCGAATATAATAAATAATAAGAAAATCAAATTGAAATAAAACTACCTGGAATTTCACTGCTTTGATTTACGAATATTTAATTAATTTTAAATATTCAAATAAATGGTTTTATAACGAAAATAAAGGTCTTTTTAATAATAAATAATAATGGTGAATTAGTTTTTAAAATTTGTTTACAAAAATATATAGTTCGATGAAAAACAGAAATGTGACTGAAAACTATTTTTCGAATTTTTGACGTTTCATCATATAAAAGTTATTTGAAATGTTGTGCGCACATTTGTCTATATATATATATATATTCAAATATATGCAATGTTATAAACATAGATTAGTAATTTAATTAGGGTTAAGTGTAATTAATTAAGTTAAGAAAATGATGATGTGACACTTTGGCAACTATAATAAAAAAAATAAAAAGAGAATGTCACATTGGATGCGCGACACTAGAACACAGTGGTAGTGTTCGGTGTCGACTTTCGATGGTCAAAAAGGAGGGTCGTTACAAAGTGGTTTCAGAACTAAAGGTTAAGCGAGAACCATGGCTTTGGTAGGGTTTTGCTCATAAGAGATTGGGTAAGCGACGCCTTAGAATGAACCTTGGCTTCTTGAGTTGAAATTGAAGAGTGGTTGTTCTTGCCTTGTTTTATAGCTTCTCACTTGTGCTTTTGGGCTTTAAAGGTGAGTTCTTTAACTCACATCTACCTCTATAGCTTTCATTGTTGTTAGGTATGAATTCCTAACATCTATTGAAGTTCATTTGCTTTTGATTTGAATTGATTTGGTGGATTTTCCAATTTTTGGTTTTGAAGTCCAATTTTATGAAAATTCCTACTATGGATGTTTGGACATGTTGTTTGGGGTGTATCGAAGAGCCTATAAAGTCGGGTTGTCGCTTGGCGTAAATTCTTAGTCGTCGTTGCTCGCTCGATCACTCCCGAATCGTTTTGGCCATCATGTCCTAAGCAAATTATTGCCCAGCCTAGGCATTCAGACGTATGAAATAACGGGTCAGACGTCTGGTTTTGCAACCTAGAGAAGAAGAAGAAATGACAGAAAAATAAAAAAGGGCAGCGACTAATTTCAGACGTCTGAAATTATGGTTCAGACGTCTGAAAGGAGGTCAGACGTTTGATTTGAGATTTCAGACATCTGGTTGGTTTTCTGGAATATTTTCAGAAACCAAAATAAGACGTCTGGATTGACCCCCAGACGTCTGGAACAATGCAGCTTTGCCTATTTGCCTTATATTGACTAAATTTCCAATGTTAATCGGTTTTTTTGTCGATCCGATTAGTTGTTATCACTTTTATCGACTTTGATGACTTCTTACTTTGGATTTTTGAGAATATCCATTTTGATGGATTTAGAATCGATTTCTTTGGATTTAATTCACGTCTTCGCATGTGAATTTTTCGTGATTGATTATTTCTACAATCATTTCTATGGTTTGTCACTTTAAAATACAAAGGTTTCTATACTAGTAGTAAATATTCAAACTCTTTCATCAAAACGATTTTAACATCTACTTTCAATATCAAACTCGCTTTTAAAACCGTTTTCCAACCTATTAGTATATACAAACATTTACCTCATTCGTTCGAGAAATCCTATTGAACGACTTAGCAAAACAAGTGGTATGAAAAGCTTGCATTTACTTTGTCCGTTATTTCTTAGACTTGTTCGACTGAAACTCTTGTGACAATTTTCGAGTGGAAATCTACAATTTGTTCGTAAATATTTTTGTTAAGCCAGTAGTTATGGGACATGAAGATAAACTCATTTATTTACTAGCTTAGTGTAATTCACACTTTTTATTGATCAATGGTGATCATTTTATGGATTAGACTAGCAATGTGTGATGTCTCTTTGTCCACGTGGGGGGCTGTACCTCGTTTTATTGCGCTTTGTCTCATTTCTTTTGTAGGCTAACGACCTCTGGGTTCTTTTTCCGTCTCATTTTTTAGGGGCTAGCGACCCATGTTCGTTTATGGTGTTCGGTTCATCGGATGTACCATTATTGTACTACATCGATGTTCCGGCTTATCTGGATCAATGTATGTACCGATATTGTACTACATTGTTGTTCCGGATAATCAGGTTCATTGGACGTACCGTTAATATACTGCGTTGATGTTCCAAGTTATTGGAGTTTCGGTTCATTGGAAATACCGTTACTGTACTGCGTCGATGTTCCGGCTTATTTGAGTTTCAGGTTCCTCAGGCGTACTGTTAATATACTACGTCGTCGCACCGGCTCTATGGTTAGCGACCATGGGATAGCGACCCATTTTTGATACACGTGTTGGTGAGTTTCATGCTTCCAATTGTGATAGACTTCCCCCTTTGTGATTTTTTGATTTCGAATTGATGATTTCTAGAATTTGTGTTTCACCAATTTTTATGATTGGCATAGATATGATGTCAATATTTATGGGTTGGTGAATAAAACAAAGAATATGACATTCCTATTGGTGTTTGAGATTTCTTAAGATATTGTATGATTTTTGTGTTGTCTAATGTATACTTTTCATAGTATGACATTATTGTTATCATACGTTTTTGTCATATCTTTTATTTTATCTCATTTTATCTGATATTTATAGCTAGACTGATCCGTTTATTATTTTCTTATTAAATAATACTCGGGTCAAGCCGAGTTGTTACAGGTGTTTCCGGTTGACTCCTCTTCTGGGAACATTATCTGACTTTTGAGTAACTACTCTAGTTTAGTAGTTTTTGTTGTCATACATACGAGATAGAGACTCCTTGATGTATACTTATTCTTTTATCTAGCACTTGTATATATTCTTTTGTGATATTGTGGATCTTATTTGACCACTACTCTGATGTACATTTCTATGTGTTATATTCATATCTGTTTTTGCCTTTGTGATATGGATATCTGTGACTGATTTGTGTTACGTTTATTTCTATATTTGTTTCCAAAGATTATATATAGCCACTGTGTAGTAGCTTTGAGTTTATATCGGTATGTCGGATTTCCTCTTGAATTGAAATGCACATTATACTATCTGACATATCGGTGCTCGCACAAAGTAATTACATGGATGGTCGCTCCTCAACAACATTATTCTTCATGCTAGTTGACGGCATTACCTCGTAGTGTCCTTGGCTAGCGTGAGTATAGAGGTGGGGCGTCATAGAGACGCCGGTGAAATTTTCCGAAAATTTTTGAGTTAGAAATTTTTTAAATTTTTTGGATAACTAAAATATGATTTTTAAGTTATAACTTAGAATGAATGAGTGGAAGGGAATTAGTTGCTATAGGGGAACGGATTTAAAAGATATGAAAATTTTGGAATCTATTCCAACTAATTTGTTTTGAAAAGTTAATAAGTTTAATGACCCATTCTAATTAAATGTTTTAAACTTAAGGGTTTGAAAATATTTTCTTCATTAGGAATTTCGAGGACAAAATTCATTTAAGGGGGAGAATGTATACCCAAAATTCTGGTCATTTGAGTGTAAACTTTTAATTAATTTTAGATATTAAAATATTTGGATTTTGGAATCTAATACTTGGAATTCAATAATAGTGATCGATTGCATATTTGAATTAAGAATTAAATATTTGAATGGTGAACCAAATATGAATTGAATAGATTTAATAGTGTCATTTAACTTATTTTAATTAATAAATGATAATGGTGAATTATTTTGCAAATTTATTACAATAACAAATGGTTCGAATATAATAAATAATAAGAAAAATAAATTGTAATAAAACGATCCGGAATTTCACTGCTTTGATTTGCGAATATTTAATTAATTTTAAATATTCAAATAAATGGTTTTATAATGAAAATAAAACTCTTTTTAATAATAAATAATAATGGTGAAATATTTTTTAATTTTTTTTACCAAAATATATAGTTTGATGAAAAACAGAAAATGTGAACAGAAACTGTTTTCCGAATTTACGACGTTCCATCGTATAAAAGTTATCTGAAATATTGTGTACACATTTATGTGTATATATTCAAATATATGCAATGTTATGGAAATAGATTAGTAATTTAATTAGGGTTAAGTGTAATTAATTAACTTAAGAAAATGATGATGTGACACTTTAGCAGCTGTAATAAAAAAAAGAAGGTCACATCATTAGGAGACAAAAGTACATTAGAGTACTTATGCATGTTGACTTTGATTTGATGGGAGAGTGGCTAGGTGTGGGCTGAAATGGATGAGGTGGAGGAGAGGATGTGACATGGCATGCATATGTGAAGGGTAGAGTACATGAGGGTAAAAAGGTAATTTTTCTATTCTATTTCATATAAAACTAATTTTTTTCTCCTTTCTTACTCATTTTATTTGCATTTTCTCTTATCTTGTCTTCCTAAAGCTTCATGAAACCTTTCAATGGCTTTCAAAACAACTTTTCATGTTTTAAGATATCAAAAATTTACTTTTAAATGTTTTAAAAACTTGTTTAAAGGTTCCTTCTTTTCCATTTAAATTTCTTCCATTTTACCCGAAATGCTTTCGGCCATAACTTCTTACAAAAACTCCACAACTAGATTTTGGTTTTTACAAATCATGTATATTTCCAATGGCTATAACTTTGTAGTTTACCATTTTTCTTATTTCGAGCTTAGATGCTCCAAAAACTCATTTTTTTTGCAAGAGCGTTTTCGAACCTAGATTTTAATGTCCGAAAATACCCCTCACTGTTTTGGCTATAACTTCCTCAAAAATTACAAATTTTGAGTAATTATATTTTTTAAATGATAGAGGAAAGAATAATATAAAACTTTTCTTTTGACCACTTTTCCACATTCCGGGAGGAAAAGGTCCAAAAGTCGAGTGCAAAATGACCCATTTTTGAAAAGAATTTGTGGTTTTCCAAGCTTTCCAAGCGCTAAAGTATTTCAAGTTTTCAAAACCTTTGGTGAGTTTAACTCACATTTAGTTTTATTATATCATACTAATGGTGTTAAAATTGTTTAATGATTGTTTGGATGTTAGTTAAAATTGTTTGATTGCTTGTTTGGTTGAATTCCCATTCTGAAAATAACGACATATTAATTTGATTATTATAAACCAATATGATTATCTATATATTATCGGTAATCATTGTTTTGCAGGAAAAATTTGTAGAGAGACCCAAAGGAGGTTTCTCTACCATAAATTATTTATTTGCATCATTATGTCGTAATATTGATTGTTTATTGAAATTAATTACTGATATTCCCTTTTATGGTTTAATTGTCGTTATAGCGATTTTTGCTATATCGTTATTTATTAAATTTCAACCCAGGAGCCCTATCATATGAATTTGAGCTTGTATTTCTGCTAAAAAGTATATTGAAAATTTATTAATTATTTTGGTTAGTGGTAGTTTAAATTAATTATTCTTTTAAATTAATTAATTAGAGATTAATTAACCAATTTATTAAATGATGATTAAAAATTGGTTTATCTTTAGATTTTATTCATCGTTTTTGCTAGTGATGATTTATACTTAATTAATTATTTTAACTAATGATTATTTGAGTTTAACTAATTTATTTAATTACGGATAATAGAGTTTAATTAATTTGTAGAACTCAATTAATTATTTTAATTAACGATGATGGATTAAACTAATTATTTCAATTAAGGATTATCGAAATTAATAATTACTTAATGATATTTAAAAGTAATTAATCACTTTAATAATGATAATTGAATTTTATTAATCATTTTAATTAATGATTGTTTTAAGTTTAATTAATTGTTTTAACTAATGATTTTTGGAATTTAGTTTAATCATTTTAATTAATGACGTTTTATAATTAAATAAATCATTTTAACAAATGAAGTTTTAATTAATCGGTTTGACCAATGAAGTTTGGATTTAATTAATCCGATTAATTTATGATAATTTTGAAATTAATTAATTGATTCAATCAATGGAATTTAGAATTACTTATCATTTTAATTAATGATTTTTGATATTAATTATTCATTTAATTAATGACTATTTGAATTTAATAATCTTTTTAATTAATTGATTTAATAAAAATGATTAAAGTAAGTTAACTAATTAATAAAAATTGCTTTAAAAAATGATTTAAAGTTAAGTTAATTTACCAATGTTGTAGAAGTATTTAGAAATAATTTTCTATTTTATTATAGATAATGAATTGTTTATTTAAAGGAATTTTAAGTAGGACTAATTATCTTTTAGGATAATTAATGTTCTTTTTAACGTTAAAATAGAACTGGAACTCGATTATTGGGATGTTAGGTTTGATAATCTTTTAGGTGTTTGGTCTGATGTTGATCTAAGCCTTCGGGGTTGCGCACTTGGAAAAATTATTATTCTCTTAACGTTTTAACAATCTAGAACTAATTCTAAAAGTGGTTTATCAATACAAAACTAAGCCAAAAAGTTTGGTTTTTTTTAAAGTTTGATTCGTTTATGGAAATGAATTATTTCTTTAAAGTGGATCACTTATGGAAATGATTTATTTGTATAATTAGCACTAAACATCGAAGAAGTAGACTTGTCGCAATTTCGAAAGTTAAGAATAATTGTGTAACATTACTTTGAGTGACACTACCTTGACTTGTCTGATATTATTGTTAACCTAGAAATAGTATAAGTTTGAATTTAATGAGTGGTGATAAGTATACAAGACGTAATTTTCATATACGATCGTTTTATGTCCTTGATATTTGGTACCTCAGCTATCAGTTACTTCAGCCACTTTATTTCGTCACTCTAAGATGATGTGTTGCTCTTTTGAGCTTTTTTACCCTTTGTCGGAATGACTAAACCCAAAGAGCAAGTGGGGGCCAAGCTATGTGGGGTTGCTCCCATTAGGGTTTCTTCACATCCACTCTAAATTGGATTCAGTGTTGCGCATTGAGATGTGAAGTACTTGGATACTCGGTAATAGTTGGTGGGGTCCAGCTTAAAGGTTTCTAAGAGCCATCAGAGTTCTCAAGTATATTTCTAGAGTTATACTTTCGGTAAGGGGGAGCACCCTCCTAGTCGTTGGAACATTTCCTTTCCTTACTTGATTCAAAAACCCTGAATCTGTTTTAGCTTTAAAATATCCATGAGTAAAGCCAACCCCTCATTATGGCATTTAAGTGCTTATTTAGCTCATTCTATCGAGTTTGGACTGTTACTTTATTTAGCGCATTCTATTGAGTTTGGACTGTTACCTTATTTAGTCCATTCTATAAAGTTGGACTGTTTCCCCTTGTTATATCCATTTTGTCCAATTTGGATTTTACTTGTTTTATTTCCATTCTTTCAAGCCTGGTTTAATATTATTTATGCTCAATCATATTTGGATTTGTTTCCTACTATTTATTTCTGCTCTTGCTTGTATGGATGTTATTCTTAAGAGGTAAAAATTCATTCCACGTTAGCGGCAAGATTTCACAGAATTTTTATATATGTTTCCCATTATTCGAGTTATCTTACGCTGGTATTTCCAGACTGATCCAGGTGTTATTTATTTATAATGCTCGGGCAGATCGAGTATTTTCCTATGGTGTCCTTGAAGTTTCGGAGATCGTGGAGGGGAGCTGAAGTTTCACCTATCGTAATATTTTCTTTTCTGCTTTACTATTTAGTATTCCTATCGACATTTGTAAAGTCAAGATTTTATAAGTGTCCAGCTGATAAGGTTTTTTTTAACTCTGATATACTTTGTATGCTTGGAATGACATTTTCTATTGTCCTAATATATTATATGTTGTCAATTCCGTTGAGAGAGTTTGATTTTCTCTGTTCTTTATTCTTTCTTTTTATTTACGCTAACAATCTGCCCTTTTGTCGATTGGATGTGCGACATTGGAACACAGTGGTTACACGTTTGTTCTAGGGTTTTTTTTAATGGTGGAGCGTCGACCAATCGACGATCGAGAAGCATTGTAGTGTAGAGGAGATGAGGGGCTATCGATCCATTGGCTTCGATCATGTCCACGGTGCACAAGTTTTCATAGATCGATGATTGAATGGCGACAACGGTGGAGCATTTCTGGTGTGGGGGAGGCAGTCGCGTAGGCATGAGAAGGTGCATCTCGGCCAGAGGAGTGCGATGGCATGGTCAGATCTGGTGATGGGGGTCGGACTTAGTAGCTATTAGCGGTAAAAGAGAGGTAGTTGTGGGTTGGTCGGGTTCTTGTGTTCGATGATTTAGGGTTTGGCATGGATTAATGTAATTCCATTTTTGCCTATGTTTATTTTTAATTTAAAATTCAGTCTTCTAACTTGCATAACTTTTGCATACGAACTCCGATTGATGCGTGGCTTCTTCCGTTGGATTTGTATTGAAATTCCAGATAATATGAAACCAGTTTGATAGATTTTGAAGACCGTTGAAATTTTGGGCTTTCATTGGATTCTTAATGGGTTTTAAATCAAAGGTGAGTGATTAAATGCACTCATGCAATACTATATTTTCTTATATTAGTTGAATCAAAATTATGAAGTGATAAAAATGTTATTGGTTGTTATTTGGTAGTTTAGATTGACATTTAAATTAATTTGAATTTTATATTGCGTTAAGTTGACATTTAAAATAATGTTGAATTTAATTGTTTGCTAAACATCAGCAATTGATAACTAGTAACTGTTGTGATATCTTGGTTGATTTGGATGTTGACTGTAATTGGATGCCGACTGATTACTATGTTCAAGGTATGGTTGTTTATTTATTTTTATATATACTTGTTATTACCCTATTTATTATTTGACATCATATATATTGTAATTTGGGCCATTCGAAATGAACTAAGAAATATGTTGAAATGATATATACCCATGTCATTTAATTTTGGGTTGAAATTATATATATATATATATATATATATATATATATCCATGTAATTAAAATTGAAATAAATGATCACTTGGCTATAGGATAGAAAATTATATAAGGACATCAAACTTGGATAAATTAAATGGTTTCTAAATCTTGAATTTGCATTTATATTAATATAATTATTTTCTAATTCGACCTTAAAACGTTGAAATTGAAACTATTAACTGAATTTTTTTGAAGATCTAATTTGAAATCTTAAAGTGGGAATTGGGATATGCTGAATCTATTAAAAGTGAATTATTTTAAAGGTTTAAACTCTAGTTTAAACTTTGAATTTACTTTAATAAAATGGTTTAAATTGGTATTTCCAAGTTGGACGTTAAATAGATTTAAACTAAATTATTTAAAAATGAGAATGTGAATTGGAACTTTCAGCCATTTGGATAGAATCATTTAAATTCAATTTGAAGTAAAGTTTGAAATTGTTTGGATTGAGGCTAATTTAAATCGAAATTTGAATATGAAGTTGATTTGAAATTGGAAGTTGAAAAATTGAATTTGTTGTGATTTGCAATTGGAACATAGGTTCAAATTGTTTTGAAAAGAAAGAACCGGTTTTAATATAAACTATTTTAATATAAAACTATTTTAATAATCAAATTATTTTGATATATAAACTATTCTAATTTTTCAAACCAGTTTAATTATTCAAAACTACTTTTCGATACTAAACTATTTTATATTCAAAACTATTTCCAACCTTTAAACTATTTTAATGATTTCATTTATTTTTCAATATTAAAACTATTTTTTTTAATTATCCAATTTTTTTCAATATTTGGACTATTTTAATTATTCAAAAACATTTTCAATATTCAAACTGTTTTAAAAGGGCAACATTTAGATTTAAATACGAATGCTTTGACATGGAGGTATGACCTATTTTGAATTCGAAATGATTTGAAGTAAATATGTTATTTTAATATAAAATATGACTTGTTCTTGAAATTTAAAAGAACCAACCGGTGTGTAAAACGACGATTGGTCATTAAAGAGACCGGGGCCAGATGAATGGTATACTCTCTTTTATTCTACCGGAACCACTTTAATAACCGTGTATGCGTGGATGTTACAGAATGTAGAGATTGAATTGGTGGTGTTTACCGGAATAAAGTGAGAGAATGACGATGGATGACCCCGACACTTGTCTCAATTTGAAATGACTAAAATCAAGAGCCTATGTCTGGCCAAGGGGTTGGCTACCTTTAGGGGTCATTGCCTCTTCGTATTATTATATTGATTTTTGACTCGATTGGTGCACCTTGATTTGATTTGGGGGTGGTGGACTCGGCCGGCAATCGTTGCAGTGATGTGTTACGATCAGCCAAAAAGGGTAAACCGGTAGAATTCTACCTTGGGCATTGCCTCACGTGCCTTGTCATACTTTTATCCTTATATGCAACCACTACGATTTTGTTTTAATGTTGTCTTATCACGACGCCTCCTTGATTACCAACGTTACTGGTTGTGTCACAAGGTAAACTATAGGACAATGCTTAAAAACATGTTAAGGCGGATTAATGGAAAGCCTTAATGCTAGGAAATTTCTTTTATTGATTAGACATTACATATGTAGCATATTTTACTACATATAGATAGTTTGACGAATCCTTAGGAGAAGAAAAATCCCGTAACATCTCTTAAGTTATTGCATTCACGTTGTACACTTGATAGAAGATGGAAAATCCTGTAAACATTTCTGAAGCTATTACACTCATATTTACTTTTTATTGATTTAACTTACATAAGAACTTTTAGTTCCGACTCGAGTGTTTTTCCTTTTAATTACGCTCGGGTCAGCTTGAGTATTTCAGTGTTTAAAGACATTATTCGTTGAAGATGGAGATAAAGTTTTCTATACCGTATTTACTATTATTATTCAACTACATTATTTGGTATGTTTGTGATTGTACTTTGATTATGTTGTAAAAAATTGAAATCAAATGCATATTGTAAAACAGCTTCATGAACTGTTTATTTGATTATTATATTTTGTCATTCCGCTGCGAGATTCTGTGTCTGTTTTTCTTATTTTCTCTTATTTTCTTATCAAACCCATTGATAATCTGCCCTTATGAATGGTTTGAGTTAGATAAGTGTGTTTTATTGTAAACTTAAACCGTTCAAAAATGTGGAATCATCACAATGATGCTGCATTATCACCAGGATTATTTTCCAACGACAGAAATGAGTACGATACATTCTATCTCTTTTAAACCCTTTTAAAATATTTCTATACATAAACACTTTCAAATAATATTAGTACTATTTCCTCTTCACAAACTTTGAAAATCAATTTCCAAAAACATCGAGATTTAAGTTCTCCGATCCTTAATTTAAATCCTTTTTATTTATAAACTGTACTTTATAAACCATATTTATATAAATTACTTTCATATATAACATCATTTCTTAATTATTTATTTTTAAATATCTTATCTTTTTCAATGTTTATAATAAAAAACTTTTACAAAAATTAAATTTTAGATCAACTTTATCATCGAATACCTTATAGTCAAAATGTGAAACTTAATTCACATGATGTTCCCTATAAGTTACTCTCTACCCAACCTATGCAGTGAAAAGGAAAAAATGCTCATAAACTGGGCGAGTACACCTAAGAAAACAATAAATGCAAATAATTGAATATAATCATTTCTTAACAAACAAACACATCATAAATAACTATACCAATTTTTTTATAAATTATTCTTTTATATATAAATTGCAACGACCCGCTATTTCAAACCATTCGCATCCGCACATGTCAGACTTGAATTGCTCGAAACAACAGATTATTAGTTTTATATTTGGCAAAATTTTACATATACAGTAAATAAATCAATTACAAAATCACAGACATAGAGTAATATAACAATAAGCAGCGGAATAGATAAATAGTGGTCCATGAAGCTACTATAAAACAATAAAGTTTGAAACAAAATACAGTAGAATCTTAAATACAAATGAATTTCTAGTACATAAGCAATTGAGCTTAACATAAATGACTGGAATAAACTAAAGTTACTGAAAGACGGATATATAGATCTTCAAGAAAAACTCAAACCTTCAAAGGTGAGTCTCAAATGCTGTGACACTCTGTCTGACCCAAGCATAAAGAAAAACATAAGACACTTGAGTCAGGATTAACATTCTTATACCAGTAAATTCAACTCAAATGAAACATCAACTGAAATACAAGTAACTTAAAGGATGTTTGGGATTTCCATCCTCCAAGGATTCGTGGAACTATCTACCATGTAGTAATATACGCTATAATATATCTATACTTAAGTAAACTATTAAAATAGCATTAAGGCGTTATCTATATTCCCTTTAACACATTTTATATAATGTCATAGTCTATACAGTACTGTAAACTCCACCCGCAAATAGGCTATCAGGGAGCACTCCATAGGTACGACACAAATCAAACTGGTAGAAGGCGCAATAAGGCATGTGACAAGGTACGCGAGGCAATGCCAGGGTAGAAATACCGTTTGCGTTCCCGGACTGGTGGTAATGCATAGCAGCTACTACCGTCCACCTTGAGACACACTCCCAAATCAAGGGTGCACCCAATCAAATCATAAAAGAAATAGAATGATACCGAAGAAATGTGCCCGATAGGGGGAATGACCTCACTTGGCCTGGTATAGCTCCTGTTTTAGCCACATCAAGTTGACTCATGGGAGTCAGGGCTGCGCTAAAACCTCATATAGAATCGTTGCCAAACCATCTTACTTCGTTCTGGAATCTCCACCACGTACACAGTTGTTAAAGTGGTTTTCGATGTTGGTAGAGAATATGACAATATCCGATCTTGGTCTCTTTAACAACCAAACGCTTATTTCATACCGTGGTCACTTCATTTCAAATAGTTCATACTTCATATCAAAATATCATATCCATTTCAAAACTATACCAATTCGATACCATTATTCACTTTAAATAAAATTCATTTCCAAAATCGTAACACTTTCAAAATTATAACACTTCCGAAATCATAACACTTTTGAAATCATAACTCTTCTAACTTAAACAGTTTAGATATTGAAAATAGTATATATACTAAGTAGTCATAAATTAAATAGTATATATATTAAAATAAGTTATATATTAAAATAGTTGTAAATTAAAAATAGTTTATATTTATTTAAAGAAATTATACTGAAATAGTTTCTAAATTAGAATTGTTTCATCCAATTCCACAAATCAACTTAAATTCTAAAATTCAATTTAAATCAATTCGAGTTCAACACTTTCAAATTAAAAGGTTAAAATTTACAAATTCTCAATAAACCATTTCAAATTTTATCGATTTCAAATTCGGGTTTGAACTATCTCTTTAATTCCAATAAGGTTCAAAGTTTAAATATTCAAACATTTCCAATATAAATTTCATTTAGATTTCAACATTTAACTCTAACTTTATTCAAACTGGAAATATTCATTTAATCATTTTAATAATAATAAAATCTCAATTTATAACTTAAATCAATATTAAATATTCAGTCTCAATTTTATTTAAAATTGAGAATATTCATTAAATCACCTTTTTATCCATCAAGTTATCAATCATATATTCCAAAATCTCAAATTTAATAAGTTCAAATCAATTCTTATTTAAATTCAAATATTAATCAATTTAAATTCCAACTCGACATTTATTTATCTTCGCAACCTTTATTATTAAAGTTATAAAACATCTATTAAAATACTAATATAAATTTAAATAGGTACTTAAACATATTATAAACCAATTAAATTAAATTTTATTAAATCTTATTATTAAATGTATTTGTATTGAATTTTACTTTATATAATTTTTTTGAAAAAAATTAAATTTGTAAGAAAATCTTAAAATTTATATTTTCAAATCTAACTTATAAATTTAAAATTTTTAAAACATATAATTTTCAAAATCTAAATTGTACACATATATTAAAATAAATTCTCTATATTATAATTTAAAAATCAATATTTAATAAAATCCATATATTTCCTTTCAAACATTGGCAATCAATTTAAAATAGACCAACGGTGTCCGTATAAATTTCTATAATATGGTTAAGTGATATGGATATCTATCATTTCAATCCGCAATAATTTAATATTTGCAGTTGTATATCATTTCAACCCACAATCCCAAAATTTCAAAATCAATGAAAATCGCTCGGGTTTATCATTTCAACCCATAACGATTTTCCTCTAATCTATAATATCATTCGAGTATGTATCATTTCAACCCAAGGGAATAGTAAACTAACAGGGAACTTACAGAGTGAGAACAAATATAATAATAATATAACATATCAACAACAGGCATATATCATCAGTAACATTTTAAATATAATATATACAGCAGCTTATGGTGTCGTATGTCATAGGTGAACATTAGCAAATAATGGCATATCATATTTAAAAATTAAATAGCTAACAGCTCAAATTTAATAGCATATTTCAATCGTCAATTCATGTGAATTAAATTTACTAAATATAAGAATGTTAATCGTGAGTGATTGCTCAGCTTTCGTGGCTATGGAAGCAACAATGGCAAGATGTGGATGAACATGGATAAGCACGGATCGACAACGGGACAACGAGACAAGAGATAAACCGCTGATATGGACAACGACAAGTAGGATCTAGAATTCAATGGAAAACAAACACTACAAGAAAAAGGCAGAATACCGACAGCCAAGACCGACGGCTTCCGACGGCCATATTCCGACGGCTTTCGACGGGCCGTCGGCGGCCGTCGGAAGCCGTCGCAAATTTGCGATTATACCAGCCAGCCGAGCCCTTTCTTCCTCCTCCATTTCATACGAAAAAAACCCAAAAAACCCCCCAAATTCAACCCCTAAGCTTCCAATCCCTAATTTTTAGCTTCCGGATCTTCCAACGCACTCTAATCAAGCTTCAGTACTCTTAATCTCAGGTATAATCTCTTATTTTTATGAAAAATTCAGTTTTTACCCTAATTATAGATTTGCATAAATTGATAAATTAGGGCGAATTAATGATTGCAATTGTTTCCACTAGCGTAATAACGGTTTATAGCATCACATGGTATACCGATTTCATCTTTTATCGTGAAATTGTGATAAACACGTATAATTTGTGCATGTTCATGTATATGTATTTTGTTGTGTATGCCTTGATTCGACGATTGTATACGTTATTTGGAATAAGATAAAATGATTGAATGAACTAGGAGTATTATATTGTGCACGTTTTTACTTATGACACAAAAAAAATGCATTACTCTAAATTATAATTGTGTGTATTGAAAAATGACAAAATGTTAAACCAGCCCTAAGTTGATGCGTAATACGTCGAATAAATGTGTGAAATTAATATATAAATGTGAACAGTGAGTAAAACTGTATTTTTGAGTAAAATGCGCGCATGTTAACCGACAAATGTCCCTTAGAGAGTTTTTGGCCCCGTCTGACGAGTGTTGTACATGATCGTTGTATAAATAGTCGTTTTTTTCGAAAAACGACCATTTATATTCATCTGGTACAATGTTTGTCGGATTTGTCCCTGTATTG
This sequence comes from Allium cepa, assembly GCA_030765085.1. Classification (NCBI taxonomy): domain Eukaryota; kingdom Viridiplantae; phylum Streptophyta; class Magnoliopsida; order Asparagales; family Amaryllidaceae; genus Allium; species Allium cepa. The sequence goes on from CM060938.1 coordinate 566,080,204, forward strand.
GACAAGTTATGAACACAGTAAGAATTTACATTTTGTATACTACTTCGTCTCAAACGGTTCATAAAATTTCGCCCTAACTTTTCTTTTTTGTTTCCTGCGTACACGCATTTGTGTACAATGCAGGGAACAAAAGGGAAATGCTGCCGAAATTTTATTGAATCGTTTGGGACGAAGTAATATACGAAAGAAATGAGAATTTGGTGTATGTGTGCCATTGAACTGGAGAGGAGAAAGAAATGATACGCACAGAAAAATGAGAATGAGGGAGGTTATGGTTTATAACATGGTATTTATAGACAAGGTTGATATAGAATTGATCGGATCTATTGGATATACGCGCTGAACGATGAATGGCCCGAAAAGCCCGTTTCTGACTCCGGAACGAAATTGGGTCAACCCGTACATCAAAATAGGTGTTTTTAAATATTTTAAACGCGATGGAACATGTTTCAAGTCCAAATTCCATCGTACGAAGAAGTTATGCAAAAATTAATATTTTTCAAATTGATTTCAATTGATTTCAATTAATCGATTTCAAGGCGTTTCAAGCCCATACGATCAAACGACAAGTCCAATCGATACGAAACTTGAAGTCCTACAATAGTTCACCGTTATGGATCCGATGAAACTTGTTTCGTCGAAATCCGAGTCAGTGGCCAAAATGGTTATTTTTATATTAATTAAATCAAATTTTCAATTTAAATTCTAAAATTGACAATTCTTATCATTTTAAATTTCTTAATCCTTTACAATGATTTTAGACCAATTTAGATGTACATTAAATGTTGATTCAATCATAAATTTTATCGTAAATTCAAATTTCGTTATATTCATCAATTATGAGTTAAATTTTCAATAATTCCGTTGAATTCACTATTCATTCTTATCATTAAATTCATTATGGTCAAATGGAGGAAATTAACACTGGGTTCAAAGCTATTACATTAATATTCTCCAATTTCAACTTAATTTCTAATTAACGTAATAATTAAATTTCACTTAATTACAATAAATCCAATTATTAATATAGTTCAAATCCAATAAATTGATAAATATTTATTCCCAATTTTATAATTCAGCAAATCTCCCAATTATGAATAACATTAACATTTTTTCTAAATATTACCTTAATTAATATTAACATAATATTACATTAGGCTCATGGTAACTGATTTCCAATTTAAATTAACAAGTAACAAGAATATGTAACATACAAGAATCGTTACGCTAAATTCTAGTCACATTAATCAGCTTTTATTACTTACAAATAAATGTTACCATTTATTTTCATAGTACTAATTCCATCTAATATTCCATTTATTCGCTTATGCCATTTATAGTCAAGTATAACATATCTTCATTAATTGTCATTTCATTCAATCCATTAAGTATTAATCTTAATTAGCCCTGGTTATATCTTGATGCATTCTTTTATTACATCATTTATTACTTTACAAAATAAAATAACATTTAAACTCATCAATGTAATACCAAATTTCATTTTAAATCCAATTGATTTCCAAATCAAAGTTTATACATATTTCAAACAACTATTATAATTACTCCCAGAACATTGGTTTTATTAAATGACCATTTATTATAATTTAATTTCCTTAATTTAACCCAATGCTTACATTTTGTTTTCATATATTCAATTTGTAGCTAAGTATACGTCTACATTAATTCCATTGATTTGCATTTCATTCAATCTTTTAATAGTTACTTTAGTTAAGTTACCTTAGTTAACATTACGTAATATTAGATTATAATTTTACAATCTGAACAAATTCATAAATTGTCAATTGTCAAATATATACATTAATTACTATTAAATGTTCTCAATAAATTTATCTACTTGGTTTCAAACTTTTTTATTCATCAATTACTACCTTATAAATAAACTTCTGTTTTTAATCAATTTACATTCACCTTTCCATTATTATATTAATCATCATTAAAGTAACCTTTAATTTTCCCAACTTATTACACCCTATTACACTATTACACACATTAATTCAATAATTACATTTGCTTTCTCATATTCCACTTATAACCAAGTCATACATTTAAATTATTTAATTTAATTTACCTTTTATATCCCATTATAAATTAATGCACACATTAATTAAGATTTTAAATCAAATTAATCATTTTATCTTGGTAACATTCTTTTATTACAATAAAAATATAATTAACATTTACATTGTTTCACTTATTGGAATTAAGTCCAAGTTATTAACAATTAACTTACCAATCTTATCCAAGTTATTATTTCCATTAATAATTCACTAAACTTTTATTTCCTTCAACATTAAGTTACCAAAATATTCTTAAATTAAGAAATTTAATTACCGAATTTTACGAGTCGTTACATAATATATTTGCTAATTATTTATTAATACAGTTTTTGCATTTAAAGGAATAAAATTTTATCTTTTTTTTAAAAAAAAACCCTACTCCAGAGAGTAGAGCTAGGGAATACAGCTGTCCGCCACACTGACCTCCCTTTTTAGCTAGCCAAGCACAGAGATTTGATGCCCCTAACCATTTTGTTTTGGGTTAACGAGGACCCACCTCCGCGCCTTGAAATTGGAAGCAGGGCAGACGGGAATCGAACCTGCGACCTGCTTACCAGGAAGCAAGTATCTTACCACTCGACACCATGCATGTCCTTATATGTAATATTATTTTGAGCAAGTCTAAATATTTATTTCTCTTTTATTATATTTATTTCTTCTAAATGTGATTTCGTATCACAAATCACAATACTATGTAACTCCAAGCGACGAAATATTGTAGTATCAACCTCAACATGCTGTTGTGCTTTAGAAAATTTTATACATACTTTAATATTTGCCGCGGTTGAATATTAATGAGCATCAAGTATCACATTTGAAAATCTGACAATCGCAGCTCTCAACAATTGAATGAAATAAGCTTTAATAAATTATACACAAATGCTAAAAGGAGATTATGACAACTAATATAAGAAGTTACAGTAAGATATTTTTAAATATCTGTATCCTTTGTTAAAAAAATTATCAAAATTATTTCATAAGCTCCGGGACACATAACAAAATACTTTTATTCAATTTTTTAGCAAAATTACTTGTAGTTTGAAAATCTTAATGAAGTTCTTACATTTAAGAATTTACACAATTGCTCTTACATCCAAATTCGATCTCAGTGAAGTTCTTAAATTAAAAATCTTAACGTAATTCTAAAATTAAAGGACATAACTTAGAAACCATATCTTATATTAAAAAAATGAAGTTAACAAATTGTTAAAATAACAACATAATCAAAATATCTCTAAATCGATAACAATAAATAAATAAATAAACATATTTTAATATTATGAGCATAACAATATTGTAACAATGACATTTTCTTAACAAAAGAATATGCTACTGTAAAGGGTTTCTATGCAGGAGAATAATTCCATTTTAGACAAGTATGCTACAAATGGAAGTACACCGCATCTTAATATGGCAGACTAATGTTAACTCTGTCCATTTGCCAAGTATGATCTTAATGTCCTGAACAGTATGTGAACTAACATAAACAATTCTTAGGAACCCGAAGTTGTTAAGACGTAGTGCAGTTTACATGGATGCACATATGTCCTATTCTTTAGGAATAACAAGTTTATGTTGAGTCTTTTTGTGCTTTATTTTAGGATCAAGTTGTGTGTGAATAGGTCTATAGCATGATGCTATAATTTAGTGCATCGGGTCTTGTTTTTTCTTTATATATAGTTCTACAGTTTGTATCGTTTCAAGTTAGTTGAGTAATAAATAAATTAAAACTGTTGTTTTCCTGTTTTTTTTTACATGGTATCGGAGCGATCAGGTTAAATACCAAAGTGTGTTCTCATTTACTCAACTGAAACTTCATCAAGTATCTCTGAAATTCATTTTCCAAAATGAATGGAAACATTAGTGCTTCCCAAGTTGCAGTTGAAAAATTGAATGGCAGCAACTATAGCTACTGAAAGCTATGTATGGAAGCCTTCTTGCAAGGACAAGATCTTTGGAAGTTTGTTTTTGGCGATGAAACTGAAATTCCAGCTGATATCCCACAAAATTCTGATGCATGGAGGAAGTGGAAGATTAAGTATGGCAATGCGCTATTTGCTTTACGAACATCGATCGGTAAGGACTACATTGATCATGTCCGTGAGCTAAACTCTCCAAAGTTAGTATAGCTTGGAAAGTTGTTCACTCAGAAAAATACAACAAGATTGCAATTTCTGAAAAATGAACTTGCCTCCATCACTCAAGGTAAACTGTCCATTTCAGATTATTTTTTGAGAATTAAAAATTTGTGTGCTGAGATTTCAGAGTTAGATCCCACTGATCCGATCAAGGATGCAAGAATGCACTGCTACTTGATTCGTGGCTTAAGGAAGGAATTTATGCCTTTTATTTCCTCTGTCCAAGGATGGGCGACTCAACCTACAATTGTGGAATTGGAGAAATTGCTTTCGAATCAAGAGGTGTTGATTAAACAAATGACAAACATGTCTGTTGCAGAAACGAGTGATGTGCTCTTTGTCAAAGATAAATGGGATAAGGCAAAACAATCAAAATTTTATTGAATCGTTTGGGACAAAGTAATATACGAAAGAAATTTAATGGCACACATACACCAAATTTTATTGAATCGTTTGGGACGAAGTAATATACAAAAGGGAAATGCTCCCCGACGCCTTCATTTCCGACGGCTTTTTCCGACGGCCGCCGACGGCTTCCGACGGCCGCCGACGGTTTTCAGCCGTCGGAAATCCCCCCTCCCCTTGTAGTGAAATATATATTTAAAAAAAAAATCAATATTCCGATAAAACACATATTTAAAAATAAATCTTCATATCATATTCTTGAAAAATCAATATTCATTAAATTCCATAGTTTACGAAATGTTTCAAATAATTATTAAACATAATATCTATGCATGTTTAAAAAAATCATAAAAATCCTTTCAAAATATTAACAAAACATATTGTATATATGTATAATAACATAAACAATATATATATTCACTATTAAACATACATATACATAAACACATTTTTGTTTACTTAGGAAAATTACAGAAAATATATAAACCTATATATAGCTTAAACATATAACTTATATATACTTATATGTTATAACAAAATCAAGCAGATAATTTGTAACTTGTATGTTACACTAACAGATCATATAAATTTTATATGAACTCGACAACATATTTATTACATATTAAAGTTATTTCCAAAAGTCTATTTTTAAAATATTAATATAAATCTAAATAAATACCTTCAAACATAACTTATTTATATATATCTTTCCTTCTTTGAAAACAAGACACTTACATAAAAGCATATATTTAAATATATATATATACACACACTCTTATATAAATAACAGCAATGTCCACTTTTATGTATAGACACATACTTTATATATATATATATATATATATATATATATATAAACTAACTGTAGTCGAAATTTCACAAATTGATATGCAACAAAATTGGAAAAACATGTGTGTGTACACAGACAAACTGTAAAAGAGATCTATAACACAACTTCGTAAACTTATACATACTGATATATATGGGGTGTGTGTGTGAAGTAACTGTAAACTATATATATAAGACCAAAAATCAAAGATATACACAAGTTTAATATATATATATTTACCGTTTCAAAAAAAACCAAGACATAAAGAAAATGTACGACTGACCCTTGTGGTTGTCAGGTCAGTCACGGAAGCCGGTGAAAGGTGGAGGAGCAGTGAGCGTTGCATGGAGGGTTTCGGGCGGCTGCTATCTAGCAAGGGAGGTGAAGCTATGCAGCTACAGGAAGGTGGTGTAGAAGGTATGGATCGGCTGACTGGGTGGCAGTCGAGAGTGGTGGAGGAAGTGGTCCTGTGGCATACGGTGGTGGACATGGACGATGGGTAGTGCGCGTAGCCTTCGACGTGGCTGCATAGGAGAGGGCAGGAGAAAGGAGGGTGAGCGGAAGAGGCCGATGTGGTGGGGCAGCATGGTGATGCTGTATATATGGAGGCCGATGTGGTGGGAGACTGCAAGATAATGGGAAGGAAACTATGCTCATAGGGGTGCGTAAGTCGGCTGTTTGCTTCGGTGGGGTGGTTGTAGTCGTACGGTGATCAGGCAGGTTGCGATATTACGATATAAAGGCCAGTTGCAATAAGTAGATGAATGAGTTTCTCGGTGGTCGGAGAATGAAGATGAACAGGCTTGATTGGATTGGCAGCCGAGAAGAAGAAAGCAAGGTTCAGATTATCAAAATATATATGCCCAGTCTTCAACTTTTCCTTTCTTTTATAATTTATTTTTTAGTTTTTTCAGAGAGAGCGTGGCAAGGGTCAAAATTTTTATTGGAATTTGAAGAGGATGAGCTAGCTTTAGGTAACAGAGGACGTGAGCAGTTATATAACATCTTATATAAAATATATCATATTATGTTAGCTTTCACCATTTATAGAATTGATCCAAAGAAAAGAGCAAACTAAAAGAATGAACCCGAGATGAAATGAAATAGCACATAAAAGAATGAATCGGAGATGAAATGAAATAGCACATATATTTTTGGACAGGAAATTATTGTCAAGGACAAAATTTCGCAACTTTTTAGTCTCAAGGACAGACCTTCAATATTTTATCCTGAAGGACAACTTTCTGTAGGTATCAGTTTTTAGTTATTGATAGCAGTTTTTAGGTATCAGTTTGTAGTTATCGGTAGCAGTTTTTAGGTATCAGTTTTAGCTCGGTAGCAGTTTTGTTGTCCTTATGAATAATTTTGAAAAATGTTTGTCCTCATGAATAACTTTTAGAAGAATGTTTGTCCTTATGGTAAAAATATTGAGGTTGTGTCCTTAAGTAAAAAAATATACAAATCTTTGTCCTTTAAATTAATTTCCCCTATTTTTGGACCAGGGAATATTGAAGGTCAGATTATTGAATTTTGAAATCAAAAAAAGCAGATGGCTATTGATTGACATGGTAGATAGATGAAAGGGCATAGAAAACCCAAAGGTCCAAATGCGGAACCGATACGACAAATCGTTTTGCCGATTTGGTCGCATACTGAACTTCGAAATGCAAAAATGGATATAATGCGTAGATTATCATGACGAGACGAACAGAATGGTACACAGATATCAACAATATTATCATCCTATCAAAAGTCGATAATCGCTGTCAAAGTGCTGCTAAAACACCGTAAATAAGATAAACAAAGCCGGAGTAGTCCAAATTTGACGAAACGAAATATGACGTCTCACTAGGAAAATGATTTACATTTTTATTATATAAAACTATTCAGATTTGAAAAATATTTAATTTTCATCAAACTAACGATTTTAAATTAAAATTGAAAATTTCACAACAGAACTAACTTTCATATTTTCTGATGAAAATATGACATTTGCTACGTTAAAATAGACATCACAAATATCAAATTTTCATTATTAAATTTAATTTTTTAATTTCGCACAAAATTTTCATTAATTACGTTACAAAAATCGTTAAAAATTACGGGTCGTTACATAAATTTCAATCCTAGGTAAAATTATCTCATTTCCCAATTTTAAAAACACTACTATGTTAGTTTGACTTATTCTATTGTTTAGAGATCCTTGTCAATAATGTTAGCAACACATATTGACCAAAATGCATAAACCACTCAACAAATCTATCAACATAATACAATTTTTTATAATAATAACAAATACATATAATATACTCAACTCATAATAAGACCCTCCATTACCCTATCTCTTAATAAGTTATACCCATCAAAGCCAAGGTGCTTGCTTAACCTTCAGCTCTGATACCAAATGTAATGAATGGCCTCTTCATATCCCGAATGTCGACACGAACACCTCCATGTTATTCAAATGTCGAACGCCCAAGTGTCAGAAAAATAGAATGTTAGGGAAAATGAAATGGAAACAGAAATAAGAAAGAAGAACGTAATATTAGAATCTCACATGCAGAACGATAATATATAGAATATCTCAAATATATTTACCAAAATGGAAACTTAATATACATACTCAATCAAAATAAACTAACATATCATCAGCCTGGACAATTATAATGGCCTGTCCTCATAAATGTTGATAGATACAAACAAGTAATGCAGTGGAAAATAAATATATGAATAAGTCATGGTGGCATCTAGCTCGTCTTCTGAAGTTCCAAAAGCGTCCGCCTAAATATTGAAATATACTCCGGACTGACCCGAACATTATAATAAACTAACACCCGGATAAGTCTGGTAAATTAGCATGAGAATTCAAATTACGTGGATTTTTATATTTACAAAACCCTTCAAAGTAAAGGTATCTCATATGACTATGTCGTAGATAAACACGAATGGGTTTTTACCCTATGATAACCAAACCATTTCTATTATAAAATCTAGTGATATTGTAATAATGTCTAGGATGTGAAATATAAATGATCAAGTAGTTGTGATGCATGTGAGTGTACATCACAACAATAATAGATATACAATCAAATATGCTAAGACGCATTCACTAATTATGTAGGTTTAATGGAGGTGCTCTCAATACTTCGAGAATGGTCCTCCTGCACAAGCATCAGATATATCCTCCCGAGGCGTTGTACATCCTCAGCTGATGTACCATATGAAATACATAGCTGACCACAACAAGAGGATGAAGTGCACCACTCACGCATGCATAATTATAGGAATCTTTAGGTTAGAGTCACCTACACCCTTGGGATAGCCAAACCTATGGCTATGCATCCTACCTATGATTTTAGTCATATTCGCTGATGAGGTTACGTCCGGCATTCCAGCACATAAGTCACCACTCGAACAGATCTCGCCACACGAGCCCCCGACTCAAATAGATCTTGGAACCACACATAGATTCCCATATCTCAACAGATCTCGAAATTAGACATGGATTCCCACATCTTAACAGATCTTGGAATCACAGATGGATTTCCATATCTCAACAGATCTCAAAATCACACATGGATTTTCACATCCTGGATAGATCACAAACAAGTACATGTGTTCACGCGTCTCAAATAGATCTCGAATCTTCATAGAGATTCCAGCATCTTGAACCAATCACGAACCTCTTCCAAAGCATATAACACATATATGGTTTTGGAGTGCTTACGGTTTCATTATATAAGTACACTTCCTTGCTTATTGGGTGCTCCAAAACCAATCGGTCGATTTTCAATAAACTCAACTCTCGTTCTTTTGGAAATAAACTAACAATACATAAGAGCGGAGATCATCTTCTAACCAGACGGGGTCGGATTTCCTTATCATTTATCCTAAAAGATCATAACGAGTTTATACGTACAATATAGCATCATTAAAGATAACTATACCATATAATTCTCATGTTTCTTTTAGATATTTTCAAAGTTATATTTAGTCAATTTCGACAATTATGAGTACGATCACCTAAGGAAACTAAGTTCCATATAATAAAGCATTGAGGGGAAGGTAGGTTAAGGATTATCTACAGTAAAATAAATTATATATTTTAATTTTTAAAATTAATTGCTATGTGTTTTAAGCTCACATGACCACATAGCACATTCGATCACCATGAAACTCGACGGCGTACAACAACTCGTTATTTCGGATCCAATGAAACTGGTCTCGTCAAAATCCGAGATAGTGTTCTGGGATGATAATTCTACGTGTTGCTTAAAAAGAATTATTATTTAAATTGTTTAATTACTTTAATTATAAATTAAAAGTTTTCCATTATCATTTATTCTTTAAAAAATAATTTATTAAGCTTTAAAAAATCGTTTTTATTCACATGAAATCTAAGATTTAAATAATTTTGATATTTAAACATAAAGCGTTTGAAATTTTGGGTCGTTATAGTGACTATATTTGTATGTACATCCTTTTACATTGTGTATAGCTGCTATGAATATCTTGAATATTTAGTCTAATATTGCTGTGCATTTTTCTAGGTTTTTCCCTTGTTAGCTCAACTCTTTTACTATGGCAAACTTGTCATTGTGTTATATATTCACCTCTTGCATATATGGGTATAATTATTTGACGAAGAAAATTAAAAGGTTTCTTAATTGATATTTTATCAAAGCATGTTTTGTGATATTATTTTAATATAAAAATAGAGTTTTGGAAATTTTCTTATTTGATTATGTGTATGCGTGTATATATATGTAAAATTGATTTGGATGCTTTGTAGGATATATATTTATATAAAAGTAGTATTTACTTATTAAAAAGTTTGAAATATTTGATATGTGAGAAATTTAGTTTTAGAACATATTCTTGGTTATCAAATAGAGAAGATGAGTATTCAATGTTATTGGTAAACATTAAATTATTATTTAATTTATAATAGACTGAAAAACTAATTATATGTTGTAAAGTGATATTATATTCTGTTTTAATAAATTATCCATTTCCAAGTACTTTAATATGATATATTTAGTTACATACTATAAATGATCCACTATTATATATTTTTATTTATTTGTTGTTGTACATATATATTTGTTTAAATAATTATATTATTAATCTAATAATTCTTTTCTTATTTATTAAATATTGATTTATTTGTTTATATATTTGGTTAATCTATTTATCTTGCTTTTCTGATTTTATTTCCTTTATTATATACATTGACTTAAATTATATGAATGATTCACCATTGATGTTTATTTCATTAGTGTTTTGATATGACACGGTGTTGACTACTTTCTATTGATGTTGTGAGATTTCATTTTTGTGTGATGAAAAACTTGAATAAAAGGTTTAGTGATAACGTTTGGTATGAGACTTTAGCAATAATTTTCTGTTTATTCATCAGACTCATTACATAGAGATACCTAGTGTGGATCGAGTGTAGTTTATAAGCATAAACAATTATTCGAATAACATACGATGGTATGTTATTTGTTTGATTTTTTCTTTGTAAATAAATGTCACTTAAACATGGATTACTCGTGTGTATGTGATGATACTCACTGCATAGAGTATATTCTAGCCATATGTTGGCTTATGGGTAGAGTAGTGTGTTGGTGAGGCATTAGAGCTTTAGTATATCATAATCATGTATTGAGTTATATGGAGTCGTGTGTCGGCTTACGTCTAGAGCTATGTGTAGATATAGGATATGAGTACTATACACCGTCTACTTACCTTTATGGTTCCGAAGTGAATTAGATTGGCCAGTATCCACCCTGTTGGCCTGATCGTGGGGTCGCGCCCCAGATCCATGACACCTTTTTCTTATATATTTGTGTGCTATCATTGTATGCGAATGCCCATGTGTCATCTAGGCTAGCAGTCAGTTACAATAAGGGCAAGCGTAGGGTCATGACCGAGGCTATGCGTAGATGAGCCGTAGGTGGATATGGGTCACGATGTCTGTTGAGGTAACTAAAGACTGTAGGAACAAATCCAGCTATTAGTAGGAGGCTAGTAGACGTTGGGTTCCTGGAGCGTGTTGTGTGCTACCAGTCTCCCTTTTTGGTTAGAGGTTATGTATGTGCTATGGATTGGCGTATATTATTCGCTATCCAATGAGTTGGAAGTGCTAGAGACGGTGTGTCCAAAGTGTAGTTAGTCCTTGAATATCCATACTCTACTAGTTTGATATTTTAGAGATAACCTTTGTTTATTGATTTGGATTTGGATTATGATAGATTATCTTTATGGTTCATATAGTACTGAATATCATTTAGATAATTTGATGGGCTATCTCACATTATCTATTAATTATATGATTTTATGATATTATATTAGGGAACTGCTATTTGTTAACCCGATTCATTTGATGATTTCATTTTCTATGATGATGTTTTATTGTATGGATGATTCACCCGTTGGGTACAATATTCTTGAATTATATTGAAATTTTTTTATTTAGGTGATGACACCTTTATGCATGGTTTTAGGTGATATTTATGTTATGGGATATTTTGGTGATTTTTTAAGTTATTGTAGAATATACTATGCATATGTCCCCCACTTAATATTTATACTATATTACATTGTAATCATTGACTTGAGTTGTTATACTGTGTTATCACCTTATCATCCATAGTATATACTATTTCATCTATATTTGTTAACCATATGATTTAGACATAGTCTGACCTATGTGTTATTTATATAATACTCGGGTCAGTCCGAACTTTTATAGTCCAAGGACGATGAGACCATCCTGTGTTGTTTGGGCATACAAAAGACTAGGATGTAGTATTTTGGTATATAATCTGTGTTATTATATAATTTCATGGGTGTATATTCTGGTGTTACATATTGGACATACATTGTACATATGTTTATGTATTATATAACATCGCTGTGATTCTGGCTCTATGTTCTTTGTTCATTTATTGTATGTTGTATCGTTCTATTATGGAGGCACACTTATTTATTGCTTTGTACCAGTATCATGTATGTATATGTGAGTTATTTATTTGATGCTTTACTATGTACTAGTGTTAGTCCAAGAGAATATTCATATGTGTTCTCCATATGCCTCATTTGTGTATTATCTAATAGTATTACTCTGTAATACTCTTAAGTAGAATGGGTATAGAGGTGGGGAGTTACAATTTCTACGTGTTGAAAAAGCAACAAATCATTCTTTTTTTTCTTTAAACATTCACGAATGATCCCTACTATGTGTTGATTCCTACCCTTTTAGATTTTTGATAATATAATTATATATTGCATAATATTATATATATATATATATATATATATATATATATAAAGGAAATATTCAACAAGAAGATAAATTGCTGATGAATTCAAAGATTGAAGATTATATCGTTAAAAAAATATTGTCATTGTAAGTTTATAAATATATATATAATATCCCTTGATGATTACACACACTCGAGCATGATATAATTTTCTATGATTCTTCGTTTTAAAATGTAAAAAATTTCTTTTAGAAATTAACAGAAGTCTGAGTACAAAATCTTGACATTTAAATATAAAAACTGACTAGAATCTAACTATAAAATCCAGACATTTGATAAATTCATTTTTATCCTAGAATATCTTAGGTTGAAACCCTATATAGATTCAGACGTCTGAATTTATTTTTCAAACATCCCAAGCACTATATATTTTTATCTTCTGAACCAAGTCAGATGTCTGATAGGTTCAACCAAACATATGATAAGTGTATCAGATGTTTGGTTAAACATATCAGACGTCTGACTCTTTAGAATTATATTTTTATATAAACATTACTCTGACATTTTATGCAACGACTTAGAATTTTGGACACTTCGCATTTAAATATCTAAATTATTTAAAAAATTGTATCTTAGATTAAATGTTATTAAGTTGATTCAATAAGAATTTTAACCCCCTTTTAAATTATAAGTAATGATGTTAAACTTTTTTTTGGAAAAATATTTGCAAAAATATATTCTTTGGAAAAATACCGATAATATGACCGAAAATCGTTTTATCGATAAACAGCTATTTTCTCAACGGGAGGTGTTCAAACTTTTTATACATGTCTACGTAATCATTGAGTTAACAAGTAATTTTTTTTTCATGTTTATGGCTAACTAAATAGGAAAATGAGCAAATTAGGAAAATGAGCAAAAATGGAAATAACTAACTCTAGAACATATTAGCCACTAATTAAACACTCTCCTCTTCAAAAAGCATGAAAGGTTATAGAAAGTCCTATTAGGATAAGGGATGATATTATAGTAACGGTATAATAGTAATTATCCCAAAAGGAGAAGTGACATAAAGTAAAAGTAAGCATAATTGGAAATGCTTAAGTGTTAAGCAAATGATAAAGTAGATGTGATGAGAGGTAAGTCTTACAAGGGGGTGAGAGTAAGCTTATGCTTCACCATTTGGAACCTATAAATAAATGGAAATGTTCATTTAGTAATCATAAATAATTTCCTTAGCTTGAGATGAAGTAGGAGGGTTGAAAATGGTAGGAGTGCTTAAGCACTAATCCACTAATTGCTCTCTAACTTTTTCAAAAGGCAATCAAATCTTCCCTAATCTCTTTTAAACTTTGGCTTTGGGCCTAAGACATCATGGGAAGCATGATTAGAAAGTAATAAGTGGGAGAAGGTAAGGGGAAGAGGAGGATCCATGATGAGCCGTGAAAATGGAGGTGGAAGAAGGTGGTGGCTTTGGTTTAGAAATTCTAAAGGTTGGACTTTTAGGCTTATATTGATGTAAGGAGGTGATTCTTTGTTTCTTGTAGCTTTGTTCTTGGGTTAGGCATGGATCTAAGTGATTTATCACACTATTTTTTGTATATATATTGTGTATATGTATGTTGTGTGCAAATTATAAAGTTAAAGTGACGTTAACTAAGTAAAGTCATAAACTTTGGACCCAACTTGCTTTTGAAAGCAAATGATAACTTTATATCGTATAACTTCACTTCTATTACTCTCTTAAACATGTGGCATGGTCTTGACTTGATTTTTATGTGGTTATTTAACTCGTATGTTAAATTGAAGTAGGTTTGAAAGTGTTTGAAATGAGAATGGTCGTTATAAGTGTAATTAGAATCTCTTGTTTTCGAGAATTTTTATAAATAAATGCAAAGATATTTTTAGGGATTTATTTTTATGGTTTTTAAGTAACCTAATGGTGGTACTTATAATAAAAATATCAAGTCTCAAGTCATTTTTTTGAGTGGTTAAAACTAGTCACGAAGATTGTGGTTTTCAATGTTGATTTAACAAGGAATTTTAGTGGCACTTATAAATGCCATAGTAAGCCACAAATCAATGTTTTTCGTTATTTAAATAATTTCTAAATTCTTTTGATAGAAGTTTTTATAAAATATATTTAAGTATGAAAAAAGAGTAGAAGTCTAAATATAGTCTTAATGATTATTTTTGAATTTTGAGAGGAAAGTGCTACAAATGAAAAACATGTTTTTAATCAAACTTCGAAATTAGTTATTTTCAAGTAATATTTTACATATATATTTAAAACTTATTTACAAGTATTTCTAAAATATTATTTTATATATATAAGTTTTGAAAAAGGTTATTGACAAGGCTTAACACTGATAAGCCGACGAGTAAAGTTGTCTGTTTGTAGGATCTAAGAATGAGGTGTCTAGGCAAGGCTTGGAGCAACCGGTGCCTAAATTTACCTGGCTTCACTCTTGAACGAGAAATAGTGTAAGTTGAAATATCGAAAACGTGTTAATTTTGTTGTTTACTTACTTTTTTAAAAAGATAATTAACTTTGCTTAATGCTAAAAGCCGTCGAAGTAGGTTTATCGATTTCTCAGAGTCAAAGATTAACGACTAGTAGGGACGGAGCAATGGAGCTCTAACCTACTAGGCTTTCCTCTTGAATGAGTAATAGTTATGTAAGGAATGTCGAAATGAGTTAACTATACAAAATTTATTTGTATAAGCAACTGTTTTAACCAAACATCAAAATTAACTTATTATTAAACGTACATCTTTAAAAGGATGTTTTAAAGATGGTAACAAGTAGGAAAATGAACTGGGTTTGTCGTGACAATGTGTTAATCACATTCGTGTTTATCTCTTTTTGATTCCACTTATAAATGTAAATAGATCTTTAAAAGAATGTTTTAAATATAAACATAGGTGAAATGAATTGGGTTTGTTGTGATATTGTGTTAGTCGCATTCGTCTTTAACCCTCTTTATTATATTTATGAATGTAAATAGATTTTTAAAGGAATGTTTTAAAGGTAAGAAAAAAGGAAATGGTTTTGGGTTTGTAGTGACAATGTTTGAGTGACATTAGTCTTAAACCTTTTGAATGGATTTGTGAAAGTGCTTAGATCCTAAAAATGGATTACTAATAAAAGAAATGGTTTTGGGTTTGTAGTGACAATGTTTGATTAACATTAGCCTTTAACTTTTGAATGGATTTGTGTAAGTACTTAGATAAAAGAAGTTTTACTAATAAAAAGGTTTTAATTAATAAAATAAAAAAAGGGATTAGAAGTCACTTATGAGACTTGATAGTGCTTTGTGTGACTTGATCATGCTTTGTTTACTTCCTTATTTATGAAAACATTTATTCATATACTTAGCACTAGAAGCCGATGAAGTAGTAATATCTATCTCTGAGAGTTAAGATCGATGTTTGTGTAGGGATATGAGCAATAGAGCTCTAACCTACTGGCTTCACTCTTGATCGAGGGATAGTGTGAGAGGAAAATATCGAAAACGTGATAAGTGTACAAGACTTGGTTTCCACATGCGATCGCTCTCATTATCATTGAACGACCAAATTCGTCGATTTAGTCTTGGAGAGACTGGGATTGGTAAGTGTTTTACTTACCAAAAACCATTTCAAGGCTGAGATACGTGTTCTATCTCTTGGAATTGGACCTCTTTGGAATTTTAGAATCTACGAGCAGATTCGAGATATGGGGATCCAATTTGGGATTCATATTTTGTTCGAGTGATGAAGACTCATGTGAAAGATGCCGAATGTAACCTCAACATCAGAAATGGATAACGACGGAGTAGGATGCACAAACTGGGGTTTTGCAGTCGTATGATAGGATATTGTCAACTCCAAATCTAGAGTATGCTTATCGATGTTGCGTGTAGTAGTTGATGTTATTGGGTTCACGTTGTTCATGTTTATGTTCGGACGTGGGCCTTTTTGTTTACCTTATGGTGTACTTTATCTAGAGATATACGACGCTCGAAAGGTGTTTTCTGATCCTTGTGCATGGAGATCCGCTTGTATTTACTGGAGGCTTCTCCGTGGAAAATCCAATATGTGAACGTTCCTTATCGATTATGATTGTACTCTTAATATGCTGTTGAATGTAACCATTTCGGCTATAATATAATATTTATATTCTACACTCTAGACATTATCTATTATATCATCTTATGTACCTATTAGATGGTGGTTATTTAGAGGCGATATCCGTTATGGCATTCAGTGCGCTCTCAAAAGTATTGTTATATGTTGATCATATATTTCTTGAGTTTCTCATACCAGACTTATGTTTGACGCTTTTTTTCGTTTTCCTTAAATTCCTCGCGTGCTCGTTCGAGTAGTTTGAGAAAGGCAGGTTTTCATTGATGTTCATTGGAGCACGAGAAGACGAGCTGCATGTTTTACCTACCTTAATATTCTTATTTCTGCTGCATTACTATATTGTAAATATTAGCATTTGTTAGGATAGGTTGTTATAACGTTCCAAGCTCATGATGGTACTTATATTTTATAACTCCGAGATTTCTGTATCGGAGTAACCCTTTGTACCATTCCTTTGATATCATATATGATCATTCCAATGTGATTCTGATATTGTGTTCTCTTCTTCCTTGTCCTTTTTTTTATTTCACCATAAAAATTCGTCCTTCCGGCACTGGGATGCTCGACACACGAATACCGTGGATGTATTAGTGTCGACATTCGAGATTGAAAGAGCAGGCCATTACATCTTACCTTTAGAACATATGTGCGAATAAGGTTCAAAATGAACGTGTTCCTCTCTGGAAAACATCCAGACATCAGATCTGGAGGCCTAGATGGGTGAACTATTTCAAACATTTTTATATAAACGAGTCAGACTTCTGATTTTATAATTCAAACATATGAAATAAACAAAACAACTATATTTGAAAAGACACCTATTGTCTATTGAGAAAAGTTTGTCCATGCAAAGTCATATCTTTTTGGAAGATTATAACCTTTCGACAGACCTCTTCAAACTATATAAATATAGTGTTATTCCATTGATTACATCATCGAATTCTAATTCTAAAGTCCATATTCTACCCATTTCTTTCTGGTTTCTAAAGCAATCAAATTCTTCATATTTTCTTTCTATAATGTTGCATGTACAACTTACAATCATCAATGGGTATTTTAAGAAGGATGTACTAAAGTTTGGCTTATCCATGTTTTTGAGAAAATATCAAAGTCGTGATTAAAGCTTTTGCTTTGAAATTGGTAAAAGTCCTGATTAGTTGCTAAGGTGGTGCTTGTAAACATTGTTATCCCGCTTTTGGCAAGGTATAACACCAAGGACTTGACTAGATACTAAAGACAATCTGTTCCTGTGATAACCCGGATTTTGGAATATCTGAATTAATTGGTTATTAGCGGAATTAAATTTATTAAAATAATAATTTATAAATTGAACAAATAAATTCTACTAATTAAAATGCTTATATATGGATTTGAAACTATAATAAATATTGGATTACAATATCTGAAAATGATAGTGAATCCATCAATAGATAAATGTAAACTTTGTAGCGTTGAAAACTTTAAGTATATACATATATAAGTATATGAAGTGTGTATATATATTATGATTTGGAAATTTTATTTTGAAATTTTAAAATATATAAGTATATTAAAAATCACTAATACATGTATTTTTACAAATATTTTAGCATGCATTTAAACATATATAATATTATAAACATAAGATAAATAGAATATGAAAATTTTATTAACATTTAAAAGTTAAATTTAGGGCATGAATAAAAGACAAGTGTAAGAAAATTGGATAATATATTAACATTTGTAAATTAAATGGCTAGCTAGTAATACAAGTGTCAATATTTCTCTTCTTTTTCTCTTTATTTCAGAGTTCACAAAATCAAGTTATAAATTTCCCTGCATTACTTTCTCTATTTCTTTTCTAAATTCTATTTCAAGTCAAAAACTTAACAGATTGAAATCTGGAAAATAAAACCAAAAAAAAAAGGGAATCAAAGATTTAAACCTGAAACAAGATACAAATCAAACTGTCTCAAATCATCAAATCAGAAAGAGATCAGCTTCAAAACAAAGATCCAACTCAGATCCAAAAGCTAAACAAATAAAATCAAATTCAAGTGCAAATTTCAGCTTTTTCAAAACCTGTTTTCATGTATAAATCTGGAAGCAGATCAGAAATCAAAACCTTTGTTTTAATCCAGATAATGAAGTACCTGCAGTTTTTCTCTCTGTTTCCAGAAATTAGGTGAGTAAACAAGCCTTTAATCTATTTCCAATCTTGTTGCATGTTGAGATCTTGAAGTAAATTAGTAATTAGTGGTTACATGGTTGCTTTATGTGATCATATGAATATATTTGTGAATTTGATTGGGTGTGCATGCCTGTTTGCAAGATTTTTTTTGTTCTGGTTGTTCAGGGTTTAAAATCTGAAAAAAAATTTAGTTTTCATTCTCTGATCTTCCCTAGAACATGATGTATATACAAAATTTGTTGGTTATAACAGGGTATAAATTTTAAAAAGATTTTCATGGTCAATCAGGAACTAATTTTAACAAAGAAGTAAGAAGAACAGTGGATTTTAAAACCTATCAAAAATCTCGGTTACAATAATTGGTTGATTCAAGTGTATAATTTGTTTTTCCATCAAAGACCTAGGATTTTTAAAATTATAATCAATATTTTTAGGATTTTAATTCAAGATAAATGACATGATGGATGGGTTCTGGGTTTGGAGTAAACTTGGAAAATCTAGTATATTTCAAAATTAGCAGTGTGATGAACTTTTAAATATGATTGAATGATGATGTGCATGATTGTTTAAAAATGATTTTTAGTATATATATGTGTGTTAATATTTATATACATGACTGGATCATGAAAAACATGTCTCTGTTCAAACTGAAAATAGTGAATAAACAATTGTTTCAAAGATTTAAATTATATGATAACCTGATGAATGAAAAATCTTTGAATTCATGATGTGAATTTTGTTTTGCAAAAATGTATTAAAGTATGAATGCATATGAATAAAACTGGGATGTCTGGACATTGACTGTTATATATATCCTCTGTTGTTTTCACAGGCTTAAGATCATCTAATTTTTTTTTATTTTTATCTTCTCATACAAACAACTTTAGGTCGTGATTTATACTTGAAATTTGATTATAACTGATGTTATATCAATCCTAAGATAGTTTTCAAGTATTCTAACATAATAATTAAGTCCGGTATTGGAAATGTTGGTGAAAATCATAAATAAGGTAAAAATCAAGGTTAATGAATTAAAGATTGGATTTCGTAGATTGTTTCAAGTTAGGAAATGATGATTTTTAATATAAAATTTGGGATTTTTAAGTTTGTATGTATGAGGAATTTCTGAGTTGATCAAATAAAGTACTTTTGACGATTGCCGTCGAACGACAGCGAATTACACATCAGGCCCGGTACTGGAGGAGGCTGTTAGTCAGGTGATCGATGGAAAAATATCAGGAGAGTTTCTCGAGCACTGGGGTGGCAAAGCGAAGTTGAATTAGGGTTCAGACTCGAAATGAAATCGCGGTTGTTCTTGAAACAATTGAGGCATCGTTGATGGATCGATCGTGATCGGTCGAGGAGGGAAAGCAGAGGACGGACAGGCGAAGATAAGGATTGGGTGGCGAGGATGATGGTGCTCGGTGTGGTCGTCGACGAGGTAAGTTTGCCAAAGGAAGTGGTTCAGGATGGGTTCACTCTGGTGTATACTCGATTTTGTGGTCGATTTGGTGTTCTTGTGGTTGAGATCATTTTTGAGTATCACCGTCGACATGCCGGTAGTAGGAGTGGTGGTCGGAGTGCCGTTGTTGAACTGTGCACATGCACGCGAAGGTTTTGTGTGTCAGCATGGTTGTGAAGTTTTTTCGTCGGTTCGAAGCTCGTGAGAATGGTGGAAATGCTGGAGTGTTTCTTCGTGTTGTTGCATTATATTTCATTGTACAGTTTAGAGTTTTAAAGGATTATGTTTTAAAGAAGAAGAGGAGGGACTTGGGGAAATAGTGGAAGAGACTCGATACCTGTTCGAGTAAACCCAGTGTTTTCTCGGGTAAGGAATTTAAATCCTCTCAGTTTTTAAGTTTAACAAGTTAAGTTTAAATTTAATTATCTTTAAAGCTATTTTAAGTAATAATTGATTAATTAATGTTGATAATTTAAGTTGAGAAGTTTATATTAAAGTTAATCCTTAATTGTTTATAAACTTAATTAAGCAATAAAATTAATTAAAGTTAGTAAATTAAGTAAAATTAGTCAATGCAATTAAGGTGAATTGACTAACTAAGGTAAGATAATTAGTAAGTATAATTAATTAAATATTAAGTAATTAAGGATTAATTAAGAATTTAATTAAGGATTAGTCGGTTAATTAAGAAGGGTTAATTTATTTAGTATCAAATGGTTTTGTAAATAACCAATGTTATTTAAGCCGAGTTGAATAACTGATTCATAGCAAAGTAATTAAGAGAGGATTACTCAGTATAATTAATTAAATGATTAATTAAAGTAAGAAAATTAAATGATAGCTAATCCTAAAGTGATTAATTTAAAGAGTAATAAATGAAAGTAATTAGAGGACCATTGATTAATTGCTGAGAGTAATTTAAGTGAATGGTTAAGGAATAGCCAATTTTTGTCATTAATGTAATTAGAGAATGTTTAATCAAGGATGATAAATTAAAAAAAATTGATAATTAAAAGATGTTTAATTATTGGTGGTAATTAATTAATGTTAAGTAAGAAGGATTAAAGGTAATCTAAGTAATTAAGGTTGGTAATTAAACTGAGATTCGAACATCTGATTTAACTTATTATGGATGATTGAATGGTATTGGATGATTAGATTGTATCTAATCTGATAGCTTATAATGAAATATGATATGTTATGAAGGGTAGAACCATGATAATGTAAGTTGACTATCGATAATTAATTTGCTGTGTAACTATGATACTTTGCATATAGTTGATTTGTATCCACTTAAACTGAAAATAAGATGATTCTGGATTCGAAGGGATCGGAGTCGGGTATTAGTACATGCCCGAAACAACTTTAATTGTAATTTGCTATGATTCTTTATAGATTTGATATGTGAAATCAATAAGCTTAAATGGAATGATTTAAGTGAATTAGACTATTTAAATCAAATTTTTAATACTTAGAAATTGATGTGTGAAATAAGTGATGTCTATAACAACTTGTGAAGTTGTATATTGATGCCAGTTACCCGGGTTTATATAAGTTGTATGCTTTTGTATTCCATGTTAAATGGGTTTACTCACGCTGGTTTCAGCCTGACCCGGGTATTACTTTGATGTAATGCTCGGGTTAGGCCGAGTATTACAGATTTTCAGGTAAGGACGTTCTGGAGCTCAGGAGGCGAGCTGGATGACAGGAACGTATGGAGTGTATTCCTTTGTGATTTATTATAGTTTATCTAGGACAAGTTGTTACAACTGTCCAGTGGTTGTATAAATGGATGTAACTCTGATGTACTTAAATATAATTAACTGATACAGTTTTTCCTTTGTATAACTACTATTTTATTTAATATTATATTTTGATTCGCTGCGAATGTGAGAATATGTGTTTTGTGTTTTCTGTTTCTTTTTCTTCTTCTATCTCCTTCTTCTTTTTCTTAACTATCTTGTAACGACCCGCCGCTCTGACCGCCTCTAGCCGGTAATTAAACCAACTAGAAACGTTCAAAATGACGGATTGTTATTTAGTTTATAGAATTTAAACAGAATCAGTCACAGAATCACAAAACAATAATATATTTTTCATAAATGAACTTTCTTTTATATACAATTATCAGAGTTAATACAATAAGTTACATTTTATACAGCGGAAACAAATTTTATTAAGTACAAGAAAAATAATTTTCTGAAAAGCTTTAGTTGTGCTTTCCCCTCTCTCTCTAACTTCGCTGCGCGCAAAACTCCAAGCTGTAAAAATACTCGGTCTGACCCGAGCGTTTATGCAAAACACAAAAACACTCGAGTCAGGATTAATCTTTATTCAAGTAAATAAATTTGAAATGAACTGAATAATATGGTTACAGATATGGTAAAACAGATAAATCAATTTAAAATCTATTACGGATTTTTCACATTAACAATTTCAAATTTTTAAGTTCTGACAAACACACGTGTGCACTGCCTCGCCAACACGTGTGCGAGTGTAATCACAAAGACCACAAAGATACAATAACAAGCCCGAACAGAAACAACACAGCAGGTCAAGGCAGCGAGCACAAGTACAGGCCGAAATGCACAACAGTTTCAGCAGCCCCAAATGCAACAGGGCATACAACTACAAGTATGGACAGTGCACAGATCAATAGTGCACAGGGGCAGCAGTGGCAAGACACAACTACAGTGGACAGGTATACAACAACAAGCATGAAGTATGCAAGCTCAGCAACAACTACCAGTTCCATATAACAAGCTACAATTGAAGATGAAACTGAAGACCAACTGGCTACAAATTATAAGTAAGACCAACAACAAGTTGGACTGCAACAGTCAATATGCAGACCAAAGGCACAATGCCACAGCAACTAGGAGAAAACAGAAGTGAAGACAAGTGAAACAATGATCAAGCTTCAGGATGAACAATTGCAGACAAGAGTATGCATTGGAATGAAGTAGTGCAAGCATAGGTGAATGTGTCAACATATCACGTACATAACAATGCAATACCAAACTTCACAAGCAATGACCAGTGCAATGACCAAGCACTGCATTAAACATGAAACAAGACCACAACTAGGCAAACATCACATAGGATTTACAACAACTAAAACCAAGATGAATAAGACAGCAAGTCAGTGACATGCCCATCAACCAGACAGAGTTAACAACAGGGAATACACAAATTGACACAGCAAAATGATCAAGATTTGTTCCAATGTTCACAGAGACAACCCATAAGATTTGTTTTGTTTATTTTCTAAATTCACAGAGACAATACAGAACTTTCATATTAAATAGAACTTTAAACTTTGACAAATGTTCATAGCCACATTTTGTTAAACCTTAAATCTTCACACTGAAAGAAATAAACTCACAGCAGCTTGCTCAACTAAATATATTCATGTATCTACCAGTATGAAATTGTGTTTTCATGCAAACACACTTGTTTCTAGAGTAAAACAGGCAAATAATTTCTACTTAAGTTTATTTAATATAAAATGTTACTCACATACAACATATTTTGTTTAAGGATTAAAAACTAAAAAAAACACTTAGGTGGATAGTTTGAATTTTTAAATCAAGTTTAGAACCTGTAACTATAAAGATAGAGGCAAAATAAATCAAGGCAGTGCATCAAAATGACCAAGCTACACATGAATAATGCACAATTCAAACAACAGGCAAATAAAGGTCACAAATGCAAGTGCAGTTGCAGTGTGCAACCTGAGAATATACACAAGTGCAGATCAAATGCAATTATACAACAGTGGCCAAACTTATGTATGCAACAGATAAGGATGCAGACACCAAATGACCAAATGAATCAACTGCAATGCAACATATATCAGGATGCAAACAACAATGGAAATGAAGACTAGAACAACCAAGAGAACAGTGACCAGACCCAAGTGCAACAGCATGGGGTACAACTACAAGTGCAACAGCATGGATGCAACTTGACATGCAAACTGCCACAAACCAAAGTGCATGAACACAGTAGACTACTGTTACAAAAAAAACTCAAGTGAAGCAAGTAATGCAACAGTAGCAAGTATATATGAATACAACTACAATGCAGACCAAATGCAACACCAATACAACAACAGTACCAAAAGACTCAAGTGCAAAATAATAAATGGTCTAATGGTTACCAGGCATGGGACAAACATGCAAGTTTAAATTCATAATGCAATTGTTTGCAAACAGTTTTCAAACAAGATATTTAGTAGCATCTGTACTTATCAATTTAATAACAAAATAAATATAGCATCTGTTCTTATCAATTTTTAAAACAAACACCAATAGCACATGTTCCTATCAATTTTAAAACAAACACAAATAGCACATGTTCCTATCAATTTTAAAACAAACACAAATAGCACATGTTCCTATCAATTTTAAAACAAACACAAATAGTCAGGTAGCATTTGTTCTAATCAATTTAAAAATTAAGACTGGGCAGCATCTGTTCTTACAAATTTAAATTTTAAAAGAAATCAAAAAAACATTTGCTCCTAACAGTTCAAAAACTAAATCAAATGGGTAGAATCTGTTCTTATAGTTTAAAATAATTACTAGCATCTGTTTCTACCAATTTAAAATCCAAGTAAATCGAGCAAATAACAGCAACTAGCACAAAAATTCAACATGCAGTCACAAATCTGAGCATATCAGTTTTAAAAATTAAATTAGCCGAGCCAAAGATAATCAAATCGCCCCAAAAACATAGCATGCAACCAAGGAATTCACTTCAAACAAATTCAAAAACTTGCATGAAGATTATCGTGAGCTTAGAAAACTCACTATAACAAAGTCGAAATAGCCCCAAATTTGATTACAAGCCCTAGTTTTTGAATCGCGAGAAGTAAAGCCCCAAATTCTCCAAAGCAGAACGAGTCGAGAAGAACGAAGCCGCCATATTTTTTTCTCTTCGTGATTTTTTTTTTTTTGGGTTTAGGGTTAATGAACGAGTGAATAACGAAATAAAGGGGATCGGATAAAAGAAAGGGCACTAGTATTCAAACGTGGGCCGGTATAAATTTCAAAGCCCAAACCATAAACAAGTTTTCCTCTTATTTTTTTTTTATTTGTTTTGAATTTCAATAGGTTTTATTACTACTTTGTTTTGTTTTGTTTTTGTTTAAGTTATGTTGTTAAATTTTTTTACTAAGTGTATTTGTTTATTTTATTTTTGTATTGATTTTTTTTTTTTTTTATTTAAGCTAAAGAAAAGAATGTTATTAAAATTTTAACCATCAATTTATTAATTTACATAAATAAAAATTCTTGTATCCAAATTATTTTCTTAAGTCATTAGTTCAAATTCTAAATACACATTCAATATTCAATTTCAACTTCAAAGTCAAATTCAAATTCAGTTCAACTTATAATAGATTAAATTTTAAATTTAATCGCCAAATTCATTGCTATATTGGAAATTCAATTTAAATCATCATTCAAATATTTAAAATTAATTAAATATTTTCAATTTAAATTGTTCAAAATTTAGGATCGTTACAATCTCCCCTCCTTAAAAGAATTTCGTCCCGAAATTACAAGTAAGGAAAAATGATTGTTAAAATTTCACCGATATTTATATTTTACTCAATTTTATCAAGTTCAACACTTATTAAAGATGAATGAATATAGGATTCATTCTATTTGTTTTATCTCGCTAGCTTTGCTAATTAACTCTTTTGTTTATTATTTTCTACAATCAAGACACAAAAAAATCTTTACTAAAATTTTCAACTTACAAAACCCAAATTTTAAATTTGAAACACTACATTTAAGAAATTTTACATATTATAACTTTTCCAAAGCTGTGGATTTTTCAAAACATTTCAAAAATCCTCTTCCTTAATTTATTAGGTTGGAATTTATATCACTTTAATTTCAGATAATTGATTTTCTATTTAAAGTTTGAAAATACTTGCTAACTCGAAATTTAACAAGTCTACTGTCGTTCTTAAAGACATTAGGCATACGCTGGCCAGGCGCAAGTCTAACAATCTCCAAGTACTAAATATACTTGCTTCAATTCCCAGTGAAAATACTTTAAAAATTCTTTTAAAAATGGATATGGAAAGCACATTCCCCCATGGATCACAGTTTACTCGGCGGTTCCGCTACTATCCCAGTAGAGTCGCTTGTAACTGTGGATATCTCATCCCTTGAATTTCGCCATGGTTGTTGCCAAAGATCGCGGTTCACACGGCGGTTACGCTACTATCCCAGTAGAATCGCTCGTGACCGTAGGCATCTCGCCCCTCGAATTACGCTTTGGTTTGTAGATTGCAGTTTACACAGCGGTTACGCCACTATCCCAGTGGAATCGCTTGTAACTGTAGGCATCACGCCCCTCAAATTACGCTACCACCCGAGTGTAACTAGATCGCGGTATACACGGCGGTTACGCCACTATCCCAGTGGAATCGCTTGTAACCGTAGGCATCTCGCCCCTCGAATTACGCTAGCACACTATACCAGTCCAAAAGGACATTCCAACTAATGGAAATACTACGTAGCTACGATTTTCAAATGGACACTCTTCTCGAGTTCCAACAACCTTCACAATTTTAAATGGAAGGTACTTTTCCATATCCTCAATTTGGAAAACATAATATTATACATACATATATAATATTTCATTTCACACTTAGTACATATCATACTCATGTACTTACATAAGTTTTCCACAACAATTACTTTTCCAAACTAATGGTTTTCGAATTAATCGTATTCACAAATATACATTATGAAAACCACAATATTTCATACCCATAACAAATAGAGGATTCACAAGTTTTTCCATTTCATCATCCATTTAAAATTTTCCTCTAAGCCGATTCGGAATTTTAAGGTTATATCAAACCTAATTCACATTCATAATCCAATTTATTATCGACTTCACACTCGATTTGGATTTCACGTTACATCGTCAATCCTCAACACATAATTGATATCTATCGATATATAACCTCTGAGCTCGTACGTCTCAGAGAAGGGTGTTAAGCTAAGAGAATAAATTCTCCGCCACCACAGATATATATTTAATAGAGATCAATTGATATGTCGTCAATTCACGACGTTAGACATACAATCCAAATCATCCATTTAAAATTCAAAGTTCAACTTAAATTGTTTTTGGGCGTCAAAGTTAAACTCAATTTAACTCAAAATTCAATCACTTTGAAAATTTCCAAATTGAACTAATTGTTCAAATTTCCCAAAAATAATATCTTTACAAGATATAAACAATTTCACCCTTAGCCATTTGAAACAAATTCAAATCATTTTGCACCTTTTAATCTTTGAAAACAAATTTCAAAGCAATTTCCTTAAATGGAAACATTTCCAAATATTTATCCATTTTAAACTTCAAATGGTTCACTTAAATTAATCAAATAAATCCTTACCGATTTATTTTAAACTTACGTTCCAAATCCGTAAATTTATTTCCACATTTCAAAAATAAATCAATATTTATTTTTAACAAATCCCCCTTTCTTTTATAAA
Organism: Allium cepa; assembly: GCA_030765085.1. Lineage (NCBI taxonomy): Eukaryota > Viridiplantae > Streptophyta > Magnoliopsida > Asparagales > Amaryllidaceae > Allium > Allium cepa. Next base: position 566,108,211 of record CM060938.1, read on the forward strand.
TTCCATAGTGAATTTACATTTCCAAAGTATCTATGAATATACGATTTTCAAATCGATTTCACAAATTCATTTTCAATTTATTTTCAAAAGATAAAATTTCAAACATTCACTTCTCACTTTATCTCTAAAAGATATAATTTCAAACCTTTCATTTCATATTGGAAAATATTTCCATACTTATTCAATAATAAGTAATTTACAAATCAATTTATTTTCAATACTTAGAAAATATTCAATATACTTAAACCAAAATCAAGTATATATTTCATTCTTAAAAGAAATCATTCTTTTAAACACATTTTAAAAAAACTTAAAATGGATTTACTCCATTGTATATAATATTACTTCCCCAAAAATTCTCATTTAAGTTTTTTTTTTTTTCAACTTCAACTTAATTCATAGTTTGAATTCTGCACATTTCAAAATATTGGTTTTAAATCAACTTCAAATTTCCAATATTAAGTTTTCCACTTAACTTAATTTCATGCCATACAAATTCAAATTCTTCATTGAATCAATTAAATCTATTATGAATTTTCATTAGATTCATATCTCTTTTTATATCTTATTTATTGTCCAAAACCATAGATATAACTCCTTTAATAAGTTACAACAATTTACTTATCAAAATAAGTCATTTGCGGATTTTATAAACATCTTTAGAAATTCCATTTCTATTTATAAAACTTCGTTTTATAATCTCCTTTATTAATTTGATTCAATTCAATTCATATAACTCAGCTATATACCAAAAGTTCATATTATAAGTTAAATACTTATAATCCATTTATTCACTAAATCGTTCTTCACAACATTTGAAATCAATTTTTCAAAAGAATTCAAAATTAAATTTCCAAGTTATAGTTCAATAATCCGCTTGGTTATAATCAAATTGACATATCATTTTATTTTCCAATTACTACTTTGGAGATATTCAAAATATTTGATTTAAGCCAATTTAAACCAATTCATTAATCCACTTGACTTACATTTCATTTTCCATAACTCTCAAAGATTCGATAATGAGTTTCCGAACGATCGAAACTCAAGTCTAACGAGACCTCACCGAATATAAACTATCGCAAACCTAAATTTAGAGAGGGGAATCTCCGAAAATAATTCTAATTTTCAAAATACCTTTTATTTTGAAGAAAACAATTTTAAACTTCTTTAGATTTGAAAACACTTCATTTAAAATGATTCTAGTAACTATTCATATTAAATGCCATAAACTAAGCTTTGTGTAAACCAAAGCTCTGATACCACTTTGTAACGACCCGCCGCTCTGACCGCCTCTAGCCGGTAATTAAACCAACTAGAAACGTTCAAAATGACGGATTGTTATTTAGTTTATAGAATTTAAACAGAATCAGTCACAGAATCACAAAACAATAATATATTTTTCATAAATGAACTTTCTTTTATATACAATTATCAGAGTTAATACAATAAGTTACATTTTATACAGCGGAAACAAATTTTATTAAGTACAAGAAAAATAATTTTCTGAAAAGCTTTAGTTGTGCTTTCCCCTCTCTCTCTAACTTCGCTGCGCGCAAAACTCCAAGCTGTAAAAATACTCGGTCTGACCCGAGCGTTTATGCAAAACACAAAAACACTCGAGTCAGGATTAATCTTTATTCAAGTAAATAAATTTGAAATGAACTGAATAATATGGTTACAGATATGGTAAAACAGATAAATCAATTTAAAATCTATTACGGATTTTTCACATTAACAATTTCAAATTTTTAAGTTCTGACAAACACACGTGTGCACTGCCTCGCCAACACGTGTGCGAGTGTAATCACAAAGACCACAAAGATACAATAACAAGCCCGAACAGAAACAACACAGCAGGTCAAGGCAGCGAGCACAAGTACAGGCCGAAATGCACAACAGTTTCAGCAGCCCCAAATGCAACAGGGCATACAACTACAAGTATGGACAGTGCACAGATCAATAGTGCACAGGGGCAGCAGTGGCAAGACACAACTACAGTGGACAGGTATACAACAACAAGCATGAAGTATGCAAGCTCAGCAACAACTACCAGTTCCATATAACAAGCTACAATTGAAGATGAAACTGAAGACCAACTGGCTACAAATTATAAGTAAGACCAACAACAAGTTGGACTGCAACAGTCAATATGCAGACCAAAGGCACAATGCCACAGCAACTAGGAGAAAACAGAAGTGAAGACAAGTGAAACAATGATCAAGCTTCAGGATGAACAATTGCAGACAAGAGTATGCATTGGAATGAAGTAGTGCAAGCATAGGTGAATGTGTCAACATATCACGTACATAACAATGCAATACCAAACTTCACAAGCAATGACCAGTGCAATGACCAAGCACTGCATTAAACATGAAACAAGACCACAACTAGGCAAACATCACATAGGATTTACAACAACTAAAACCAAGATGAATAAGACAGCAAGTCAGTGACATGCCCATCAACCAGACAGAGTTAACAACAGGGAATACACAAATTGACACAGCAAAATGATCAAGATTTGTTCCAATGTTCACAGAGACAACCCATAAGATTTGTTTTGTTTATTTTCTAAATTCACAGAGACAATACAGAACTTTCATATTAAATAGAACTTTAAACTTTGACAAATGTTCATAGCCACATTTTGTTAAACCTTAAATCTTCACACTGAAAGAAATAAACTCACAGCAGCTTGCTCAACTAAATATATTCATGTATCTACCAGTATGAAATTGTGTTTTCATGCAAACACACTTGTTTCTAGAGTAAAACAGGCAAATAATTTCTACTTAAGTTTATTTAATATAAAATGTTACTCACATACAACATATTTTGTTTAAGGATTAAAAACTAAAAAAAACACTTAGGTGGATAGTTTGAATTTTTAAATCAAGTTTAGAACCTGTAACTATAAAGATAGAGGCAAAATAAATCAAGGCAGTGCATCAAAATGACCAAGCTACACATGAATAATGCACAATTCAAACAACAGGCAAATAAAGGTCACAAATGCAAGTGCAGTTGCAGTGTGCAACCTGAGAATATACACAAGTGCAGATCAAATGCAATTATACAACAGTGGCCAAACTTATGTATGCAACAGATAAGGATGCAGACACCAAATGACCAAATGAATCAACTGCAATGCAACATATATCAGGATGCAAACAACAATGGAAATGAAGACTAGAACAACCAAGAGAACAGTGACCAGACCCAAGTGCAACAGCATGGGGTACAACTACAAGTGCAACAGCATGGATGCAACTTGACATGCAAACTGCCACAAACCAAAGTGCATGAACACAGTAGACTACTGTTACAAAAAAAACTCAAGTGAAGCAAGTAATGCAACAGTAGCAAGTATATATGAATACAACTACAATGCAGACCAAATGCAACACCAATACAACAACAGTACCAAAAGACTCAAGTGCAAAATAATAAATGGTCTAATGGTTACCAGGCATGGGACAAACATGCAAGTTTAAATTCATAATGCAATTGTTTGCAAACAGTTTTCAAACAAGATATTTAGTAGCATCTGTACTTATCAATTTAATAACAAAATAAATATAGCATCTGTTCTTATCAATTTTTAAAACAAACACCAATAGCACATGTTCCTATCAATTTTAAAACAAACACAAATAGCACATGTTCCTATCAATTTTAAAACAAACACAAATAGCACATGTTCCTATCAATTTTAAAACAAACACAAATAGTCAGGTAGCATTTGTTCTAATCAATTTAAAAATTAAGACTGGGCAGCATCTGTTCTTACAAATTTAAATTTTAAAAGAAATCAAAAAAACATTTGCTCCTAACAGTTCAAAAACTAAATCAAATGGGTAGAATCTGTTCTTATAGTTTAAAATAATTACTAGCATCTGTTTCTACCAATTTAAAATCCAAGTAAATCGAGCAAATAACAGCAACTAGCACAAAAATTCAACATGCAGTCACAAATCTGAGCATATCAGTTTTAAAAATTAAATTAGCTGAGCCAAAGATAATCAAATCGCCCCAAAAACATAGCATGCAACCAAGGAATTCACTTCAAACAAATTCAAAAACTTGCATGAAGATTATCGTGAGCTTAGAAAACTCACTATAACAAAGTCGAAATAGCCCCAAATTTGATTACAAGCCCTAGTTTTTGAATCGCGAGAAGTAAAGCCCCAAATTCTCCAAAGCAGAACGAGTCGAGAAGAACGAAGCCGCCATATTTTTTTCTCTTCGTGATTTTTTTTTTTTTTTGGTTTAGGGTTAATGAACGAGTGAATAACGAAATAAAGGGGATCGGATAAAAGAAAGGGCACTAGTATTCAAACGTGGGCCGGTATAAATTTCAAAGCCCAAACCATAAACAAGTTTTCCTCTTATTTTTTTTTATTTGTTTTGAATTTCAATAGGTTTTATTACTACTTTGTTTTGTTTTGTTTTTGTTTAAGTTATGTTGTTAAATTTTTTTACTAAGTGTATTTGTTTATTTTATTTTGTATTGATTTTTTTTTTTTTTTTTTATTTAAGCTAAAGAAAAGAATGTTATTAAAATTTTAACCATCAATTTATTAATTTACATAAATAAAAATTCTTGTATCCAAATTATTTTCTTAAGTCATTAGTTCAAATTCTAAATACACATTCAATATTCAATTTCAACTTCAAAGTCAAATTCAAATTCAGTTCAACTTATAATAGATTAAATTTTAAATTTAATCGCCAAATTCATTGCTATATTGGAAATTCAATTTAAATCATCATTCAAATATTTAAAATTAATTAAATATTTTCAATTTAAATTGTTCAAAATTTAGGATCGTTACATATCTGGAATTTTCGGGATCAAAATTTCGAGTCGTTATAGTTCCAAAGATCGGTTATCTACAGATCCACTATGGATACATGCAAATTTGGTCTGAGTCCGGATCGAGATACAATTAGCTTGTTTGGCAAACAAAACTATGAAAGACAACATTCCAAATTTCAAGTTGATCGGTGTTCGTATGCTTGAGTTATGGATCGATCAAGATCCATGTTAGACCCATAGATTTCGTATCCATTCCATCGATACAAAATGAGCATGAGTCCATCACTCTACATCAATTCGAGTTCATTTGCTCAACTACTACCTATTTAGTATCGATCCTGCTTATGTATATTTCGTATCGATCAGCTAAACGATCGATACGAACCAGTAACCAATCGATCGATACGAAGGCAACATGCAAGCTTTTATCCGAAGGGAGCAATCTTGGATTGATATGAAAAAAGTAGTCTTACCAAAGCAAACGGTCTACAAGCATGAAATATAAGTTCCATAAAATGCTCAAGCCACGTCATCAATGCACAACTGATCGATACATAGCCTATTGATATGAAGGAGCATTGATATGAAGGCATCGATACGTAGCCATCAGCCTACCTACAAAATCAACCTTGGATCGATCATAACTCAAAAACTACAGGTCTAATTGCTATGAAAATTTCATAGAAGCTTGCATATCAACTGAAGAACCTCTATGATCGATCGCAGCTCAAATGAAGCCAATCTTAATCGATACGAAATGCACTTGGATCGATCAGGATCAATCCTAAATGACCCCAGATGGTTGGCTCACCCACATGTGAGAAGGGGTATTCCGAGTTTTGGGGCAGATATTTCTCGATATACTCCTATAAATAGCACCCTTACGCCTACTAGAAAAGGACTTAGGATGCCATTTCACCATTACTCTACCGGAGATCCATTGTAACTTGAGTGTTTGAGTTATTCTCTATCGTAATTAATTAACAATCAGCAATAAAGATCAAATCATTTAAAGTGGACGTAGGCTACAACACCGAACCGCTATAAATCTCCATTATTTTCTATTTCCTTTTGCTTGAATTGGCGTGTTTGTTAGATTATCCTCTTTTTACATTTAAATTCTTCAATTTAATCTCTTCAAATATGTCCGAAGATTTTTGTGCCTAATTTTAGTGCAAACAAACATGTTCCTCCAGATGAAGTGAGGGCGTTGATTGAGAATATCCAAAGTGGAGCTTAAGGACTGGACGTAGGATAGAAGGTTCGAACCAGTACAAAATCCCAATATGATTTTCCATTTTTTTTTGTGATTCGTTTGGTTATATTACATTATGTATATAAGTACTTATATCCGTATTAGTAGCGATCCCACTCATTCTCATTTGGCATCAAAGAAGTTCATCACTGAACTGCAACAAAGTTTGTGATTTTTTAATATGGATAACACTATGGAAATATTTTCGGAAGGAAAATCCACCGTACGACCACCATTGTTCACTAATTCAAATTATACATATTGGTCAACTATGATGAGAATATATATGCGTGCTAGTGGTCATGAAATTTAGAATATCACATAAGTCCAATACATTACTCCTACTACCGAATATAGTTCTTGGACTATTCCTGGAAAAACTGATGCTACTAATAATTGTAAAGCCATGACTACTTTATTTTGCTAATCCAGATAAAAATGAGTTTCATAGAGTTAATGTGTGCAAAACTGCTTATGGAATTTGTTGTACCTTACAAATTACTCATACAGGAACGATTAAGGTTAAACAAAGAAAATTTTCCATACTTAAAAACCAGTTCTCTAGTTTCAGAATGAAACCAAATGAATGCTAATATGTATTCAAGGTTTTAAGACATTACTCATGCTCTAACAACACTAGGTTAAATGTTTTTGGATTTTGATATAGTATCAAAATCCTCAACTCTTTAATAGATGAGTCAAAAAGAAAAGTATTAACAACTTAAGAAGCCAATGATCTTTCAACACTCAAACCAAAAGAGTTGGTAGTAAATCTAATGTCATACGAAATAAATTTGCAGGAAAAATGGACATAAGCAATAGAAAGGAAAACTATATCCTTTCAAGTTGAGGATGACTTTGATACTGAAAAGGATGATTTTGTTTTTCTTGCCAAAAATTTTAACAAAATTTTAAAATATGGCAAGAACAAACGTTTTGGGAGAAACAACAACAACTCATCTTCTTTAAAGTGCCAAGAATGTAACAAGATTGGTCATCGTAAGAGAGCTTGTCCATATCTTCAAAAACAAAAGCAAAGCCACAAAAACAAAAGTGATAAGAGTGGTTAATTTTTCAGAAAGAAAAACAAGCCTTCGAAGTAACATGGGATTATTCGGCTCATCTTTATTTTCATCAGATAGTGATATCAAAACTGAGCAAGCCAACCTATGTTTTATGGAAACAACAAATGAAGTAAGTCCTGATATTTTTTATGATGATTTGTTTGAAATTAATCCCGAACTTCTTGAAAAATTTAAGTCACTTAAAAAGATGAACAATGATATTATAGAAAAACTCAATAGAGCTGGATTACAAATAGGAATGCTGAAAGATGATAAAATTATTTTAAAAGAAGAATTACAAAACTCACAAGTTTCTTATGATAACCTGACATTTCAAGCTGCTATTTAAACAACGAGCTTCAATTATATAATACTAAGATGTAAAATTGGCTAGAGAAATTTTTGAAAATGATGTTCTTAAAAATGAGATTAAAAACATTAAAAAATAATTTTGAAAGTCTTTCTTCAAATGTTTCAAATTTAAATAAATGAAAAGAGCATTTATCAAAAATTATAAAAGCTTTTAAACCATCATCAAGTGAATTTGGTTTAGGGTATGATAAGAATATCAAAAGAAAATCTTCAAAAATTCATTGTTTAAACACTAGGTTTATAAAAGAAAATCAAACAGTAAAATCTGAGATAAATACTATTAAAATTCGGGTACCAAAATCTATAGATAAACGCTCTAAAAATAAATATATAAAGGAGTTTTTATGTGATGTTCATAATAACCATAATTCTACTTTTAAGGGAAAAACCAAACCCACATTACTATGCTTTCCTAAGATCTAACTCTTAGGATCTTAACGTAGAAAGTGGGTGCCAATTCAAATTAGTATTTTTTGCTGGTACCCGATAAGAAAATGGAGAGATGGATTCTTGATAGGATACTCAAAGCACATGACAAAAAATATGAACATGCTTACGAATATTGCATATAAAAATGGAGGCACCGTCACCATTGGAGATAACGCTAAGGGATATGTCATTAGCATTGGCAATGTCTGTCATGGGGTATATCTAGTTCTCCTTTAAGTACAAATGTCCTATTAGTAGAACAACTGAAATGTAATTTACTTAGCATAAGTCTACTTTACAATAAAAGATTTACAATTTCTTTTGAAAAAGATAAATGTAATATTTTTTATCAGAATAAAAATTTAACTTTTAAAGGGATAATAAAATGAAATATTTATATTTTGAATAGAAAATTAATAATAATAATAGTAATAGTAACATGTGCCTCTTAGCCAATGATCATGATCCATGGTTATGGCATAAGGAATTTTATCACATAAATGTCAAATGTGTTAGCAAACTTGCTGAAATGAATTAGTTGAAGAATTACCTAAAATGGGCTTCAAAGTTAATAATCTTTGTGATGCTTGTCAACTAGAAAAATTGACAAAATCTTCTTTTACGTCTGCAAAGGTTATTTCTACCCTATAACCTCTAGAATTACTCCATTTAGACCTCTTTGGACCTACTCAAGTTAGGTCACTTAATCACAACAAATATGTTTTTGTTACTGTATATGATTTTTCTAGATTTACATGGATCATATTTTTTTAAACATAAAAGTGATACTTTAGAAGTTCTTAAAATATTTGCAAAAAGAATTTAAAATTTAAAAAGTTTGAAAATTAAGAATATTTGAACTGATCATGGTGGTGAATTTGAAAATGAACTTTCTAATGATTTTTGTAATAAGAAAGGAATAAGTCCTAATTTTTCCTTTCCTACAACACCTCAATAACATGGTTTTTTTAGAATGGAAAAATTAAACATTTTAAGAATGTGCAAGAACATTATTAAGTTTTAGCAAAGTCCTAAAAAATATTTGGGCTGAAACTATAGCTACAACTTGTTATGTTCTAAATCATGTGTATATAAGACTGTTAACCAAACGTCCCTCTTATGAATTATTTAATGGTAGAAATCCAAATATATCATTGGATCAAAATGATTTACATAAACACAAAAGATAACTCAAGATATTTTGGTCTGAAAGACGATGAAGGTATTTTTGTCGGTTACTTGGAAAATGTAAAGCATAAAGAATATTTAACAGGAAAACAAATACTATAGAAGAAGCTCTATATTTATCTTTTGATGAAAATTATAAAACTGCCAATGATGAAGATGAAAATTCCTTAATAAATCAACCTACTTATTTAGATAATCTCCTTCAGGATAATATTATGAAAATACTTCAAAATCACAACTGCATTTTCTAAAAGATCATCCAATTGACAATATAATAGGAGAAGTTACCACCAATGTTAATTTAGAATAAAAAAAATGTCAAAGAAGCATCTAAAGATGATTTTTGGTATTAGCAATGTAAGAAGAACTAAATCAGTTTGAATGAAATGATATATGTGTTAACTGGGTTTTAAACCCAGCAGAATCCATCGAGAGTTAGAACATTCTGACTAAGCCAGAATGACTTGAAACTAGAACAAGGCATCCAAAAGAACAAGCCAATGGAACTTAAGAGAAACAAGCCAAAAATCCACTAAGTAGATGGATCGTTGGCGATCCATCATCCATGGATCGCTAGCAAACTAAAAGAAAGCATTACATGTTGTCAAAGCCTTGCATCATGATCTACTACCTCTTCTAAGAATATTTACCAAGTTTCATAGCATTCCAAGCAGTGTAGTTCAAGAAGTGGACACTCATCCAACTCAAACTGTTTACCAGTTTTTGACCAAAGCAGCTATCTTAAAACGGACCTAGAGAATTCATACGAAGTCGGACTCACTTGAAATTTTTGGGAAAACAACTAGAAGACAAAAGGGAAGGCACTAACCAAAAATGAGCTTCATTGGATAAGATTAGATGGGTCACAGTGACCTAACTAGATGGATCGCTAACGACTTATATAGAATGGGTCCCACCACTTGAAATTTTTATGCTATGTTCCTGACACCCTCTAGAGTGCACCTGCAAAGTTTCATTCGATTTCGTTAAGTTTGTAGTGATTTATGGATGATTCTTCCGGACAAGATGACCCATAAAGACGAATGATCAAACAAACTCTAAATGACTTGATATTTAGACAAGGAATTTAAATAGAAGATAGGAAGACAACCAAACAAGATCACTCAAAAATATTCTAAGTAGATGAATAACTAGCATCCATCCTCTATGGATAGCTAGCGATTCATCCCCTATGGATATCTAGTGATCCATCAAGATAGGTCGGATCTCCCTCAAACTTTTCGAGCTCCTTCATAGCACTAAGTAAAGGCTTCTGGTAGAAAAATATGCTAAGTTGATGGATAGCTAGCAATCCATTCCCTATGGAAAGCTAGCGATCCATCCCCTACGGATAGCTAGAAATCCATCAAGATAGGTCGGATCGCCCTTAAACTTTCCAAGATCCTTCATAGCACTAAGTAAAGGCCCCTGTAGAAAAATATGCTAAGTTGATGAATAACTAGCGATCCATCTCCAATGGATAGCTAGCAATCCATATAAATGACTCAGATTGATTTGAGATTTTCGGTGATGACTTGGCATAACAACTGGACTCTTATGCACTTAAACTTCTGGCTTAAATGCTCTCCAAACCCTATAAATACAATCCTACCTGCAATAGGTTCTTCTGGACCTGCTGCTGCAACTCTGCAGAGATCATTCTTCACTCTTCTCCTCCTACACAATAGTCATATAGGGGTTCATTGTGATTCTTCAGTGAATTCTTGTACTTGTGACTTGATCTAATTTAGAAGATTCAATTATATTATAATCTGATTCAACTTGTAATAGCAGTCAGTTAATAGAAAGTTATAAAGTGGACGTAGCTTTATTAACAACAAAACCACTATAAAAATCTTCTTGTCTTTTTACTATTTCTGATTTTTTTTACATTTATTATCTATACTATTTCTCTGTTAGGATAAGGTTGGTGCTTTTACACTCAACCCACGGTGTTGATCCATTTTTTGGGCTAATAGTATGAAAATTAGTTGCAAAGACAAACGATTAAGCTCTAATAGGTATAAAGTAGGTTTTCAAAAATAAAATTGATGAAAATGGCAATATAATAAGAAACAAAGCAAACGAGTAGCCCAGGGATATAACCAAAAGAAAGGAATCGACTATGAAGAAACATTTGCTCCTGTTGTTAGACTTGAGGCAGTAAGAATCTTACTTGCCTTTGTCTGTCATCATGATTTTAAAAATTTTCAAATGGATGTTAAAAGTGCATTGTAAATGGTTTTATAAAAGAAAATGTATTTGCAAAACAACCACCTCTTTTTGAACATGAAAATTTTCAAAACCATGTTTATAAACTTAAAAAAGCTCTTTACAGTCTTAAACGAACACCCTAAGCTTGGTATGATCATTTTAAAAAATATCTTGTAGAATCAAATTTTAAAATTACAAAAGTAAACTGAACATTATTTATCAAAAAAAGAAGATATTTTAATAGTCCAAATATATGTAAATTATATTATTTTTGGATCAACAAATGAAATCTTATGCAATGAGCTTTCAAATATAACGAAACAGGAATTTGAAATGTCTCGCATAAGTAATTTAAATTATTTTCTCAGTTTACAAGTAAAACAACAAAATAATGGTATTTTCATTTATCAAAAAAAATATTGCAATAATTTATAGAAAATATTTGGAATGGACAATGTGTCTAGTAAGCCAACACCAATGAGCACTATTCTTCATTTAGAAAAGGATGAAAATGGTAACGATGTAGATCAAAAACAGTACAGAAGTATGATAGAATCACTACTATATTTAATGGGTAGCAGACCAGATATTTGATACGTGTTTGCTTATGTGCAAGATTTTAGTTTTGTCCTAAAGAATCTCATCTATGAGCCGTGAAAGGAATTTGCATTACTTAACCAACATAAGAAATTATGGACTTTTTTATCCAAAAGATTTTCCCTTTGAACTGGTATCATATAGTGATGCTAATTTTGGAGGATGAAAAACAAATAGAAAAGGTACAGGTGAAATATGCTACTTCATCGATCAATCTCTTGTTTCATGGTTTAGTAAAAAGCAAAACTATGTTTTTCTCTCGATGTGTGAGGCAGAATACATTTCTCCTACTTTGGTTTCTGCTCAAGTATTTTACATGTAACAAACTTTACAGGACTATGATGTTGATCTACATAATTCAGCAATATATTATGATCATACAGGCGCTATTAATCTTTCTAAAAATCCTATTAATTATTCAAGAACAAAAAATATAGAAATACGACATCATTTTCTACATGACAATGTTGAAAAGAGAATCGCATTTCTAGAATTCATAAATTTAGAAAATCAACTTTCCAGTATTTTCGCTAAACTTCTTTCCAGAAATATTTTTATCAATTTAAGAAGTATGCTAGGGCTTTGTTCTCAAGATGATATTCATTGAAAACTAAAATAACAATAGCTATTTTTAACATACTTAAAAATTACTTGGTTTTCCATTAAATTCAAATACAATAACACAAATACTTTAAGAAAACAAGTTATTTTTAGCAAATCCTTTTCAATTATCTTTAGTACGGCTTTCATTTCTTAAGAAAATTATTTTTCTAAATTTGCTTTCAATCAAAGTTCATCTTCATCCATTCACATTACCAACCCATCATCTTCATCTTTTTAAGAATCAAATGAATATACATCTCAAGGAAAAAGAGTCATGGAAATGATCCCTTTTGATGGCTATTTGATAAGAAGGCATGACGAAAAATTTTAAAAATTAAGAATGCTCAATGAAAACTAAAAAGATAGAATGATGCTATTATATCCGAACAAAGAAGAATTTGCTTAGAATAACAAACGCAAGGTGAAGAATTAACTATCGTCGAACGAATGATTTCAATCTTTTGTAGGAACACTCAAACAAAGAATAGCATAAGCAGCAATTCACTCGGTTAACTCCAAACCATTAAAAATATATAATCCACAAAGATTGCCACTATCTGACACCGATCCGACAACTCGTTCTAGCTATCGTGACTTGAGAAAGTCATTTGATCAATAAAACTATTCATCGTTTATTTACTATATATTTATAAATAACTTTGAATCAAATTAAAATCAATTCTTATATTTTATTCTGACAGTAAATAAGTCAAACGTCTGACTAGTGTAAGTCAAATGTCTGAACGAATCTCAGATGTCTGACGGGATTTTAGAATTTAAAACAAGTTAACTTCAAATTTATTTATCTAGTTTATTGTGCACCCACCGCACTAACTCCGCCTATTTAGTTTATTACATCTTCTTTACCCTTCCTCTTTATTTTCAACTTAGCCCCATTTTTTCAAAATACCCTAGTTTTTAATCTATTGTAATAGTACCCGAACCACTTCATAATTCAAGAATCCTAAGAAAAGAAAATCAAGGGAATCTTCATCAGAGTATTCTTTGGTCGTTAGTCCTGATTAGTTAAAAGCATGGCTTCATCATGATGACAAGAGCATTAAAAGGTATAAATTTCTTACTAAAATAAAGCTGTCCAATGGATTTTTCTATAATATCGATGATCTTATGGCTTATAACTTACATGCATTAATGGATAAATCCCACATCACTTCACTCATTCAATTTGCTCTAAATAATATTTAAATTGATACCCTAGCAATCAATTTATTTTATGCTAAATATGGACATGAAAGGAATAACTTTTCATAGAGATGATGGTCGTCTTTGGACTAGCATTTATGGTTAAGCGATTAAATTACATTATAATCACTTTGAGCAAATTTTAAACACAAGCCATTAAGGAACCTAACACCGAAAAACATAAATGAAATGCTATAGGCCATCACATTTGGGAAAATTAGGTTCCAAATAAAAACTACTAAAATTTATGCCATAGGTCAACGCTGTTGGAACGTATGCTTAGACACAATAATTCCTCGAACCGATAGTCTTGAGCAAATCTATGATAAGGATTATAAAGCATTCTATGCAATAATTGGTGGAATTGAAGTTAATTGGGCAAAATTTATACAATACGAAATGTTGTCCTTTTTTTAATTATGCTCGAAAAACAATTTTCTATAGACCACACACCACTTGTCTTTGATAGCCGAAAAGGTTCCTTTAATGCTTGAAAATGCGGACTCTATTTCTAATGCAGGTAAAAGGTTCTTCTCCCTTATGCATTAACCATCACGAATTCCTCAAAATATCTCATATGAAGATTATTTGCAATAGCTACACCAACCTACTTCTACTACACCTGAAATGGATAAAGGAAAAGGTGTAATAATTCATGGTATTGAGGAAGAATATTGTGAGGAAGATTATAGTGATGATAGTGATGGGTCTATTAAGATTATACCTTTCGGAATTCCTAATTTTGGCATGCCACAAGTCTATCAAACCCATGTCATTCTATCCCAAAGCTAAAAGGTACTTGAACAACTTCTTTCAATTCGAAAATGAAAGCACTCAAGAAAGAGTCATCGGGAATTAAAACTTTTTGGGAAAAATTTGGGAACAATTGTCGGGCAAATACCGGTTACCATCACCCTCCACTCCACCACCACATCAAGGAGCCGAATCAATGACTACCCAAGCAACTAAAAGGCAAGTGAGGAAAATGGGAGTGAGTATGAAATAGAGAGTGTAGGAGATGATAAGGAATTATCACCGCTTTGTGGCTTGGAGTGATGGTATTACTAAACTTCTTATTAATCTTACACTTCTCAAATTGTTTTTACATTAAAAACATTTCTATATTGGTCATTTGCAATTGCTTGGTAGAGTTCATCGTGTTATCATGCATTGTTGTTCACACATTTCTCTTATGTGCATGTTGTTATTAGTTCATGTTGTTACGGTTGTTAGTTCATGTTGCTAATACTAATTCATTTTCATGCTGTGGTTTTAATCTTATGAACAATTTGTTACTTTGTGTAATTTGGTTTACTGAACTTATGTATTTTTTAAAAGTATCTCTGTATGTGGTAAAAACTTATAGTTCATATGTTCTGTTCTGTCTTGTTTATTTATTTTTGTTTGCATTAGTATGTTATCACTTTTTCGGTAACGACAAAGAGGGATAATAATATTGGGTATATTGATGCGGAAGCATTAACTATCTTATAAATATATGTCATTGCCTTCATCAAAAAGAGGAGAATGTTGATTCCTACCTTTTTAGAGTGTTGACGATATAACTATATACATATATATCACACAATGTTTTATATATACAATAAATATTCAAACAGAAGACAACTTGCTGATGAATTGTGAGGCTGAAGATTATATCGTCATAGAAATGTTGTCATTATAAGTCTATAAACATATGTACAATATCCCTAGATGATTATACACACTCGAGCATGATAGAATTTTCTATAATTCATCATTCCAAAAGTAGAATATTTTCTCTTAGAAATTAGCAAAACCAAACGTCTAAGTATAAAATCCAGACATCTCAGTATATAAAATAGGATAAATTTTTTACTGGATAAGACTTTGACCATAAAATCCAGACTTATCATAAATTCATTTTTAGCCTAAAACATCTCGGGTTGAAACCATAAATAGAGTGATACATATGAATCAATTTTTTATACATCCGAAGCGCTATATATTTTTTATCTCCAAACCAAGTCAAATGTTTAATAGATTCAACTAGACGTCCGGTGAGCATATACGACGTCTGGTTAAACATATCGGACGTTTGACCCTTTAGAATTCTATTTTTATATAAACATTACTCAAATGTCTTGCTTCTAAAAAAGACATCCGAATCTAGTTCAAAATGAACATGTTCCTCTCTGAAAAATATTCAGATGTTTGAATAAGAGACCCAGATGTCTGAACTATTTAAAAAAAATTATATAAACAAGTTTGACGTCTAACTTTACAATTCAGATGTCTAAAATGAACTAAATGGCTATATTTGAATAGACACCTAGTTTTTAAAGAGAACCGTCTGTCCGTACAAAGTCATGGCTTCTTGGAAGATTGCCACCTTTCAATAGACCTCTTCAAACTCTATTAATATTATATAACTCCATCGGTTGGATCATTGAATTCTAGTTCTATATCTATATTCTATCTATTGCTTTATGATTTCTAAAGCAATCAAATTCTTCATATTTTCTTCCTACAATGTTGCACATACAACTCACAATCATCAGGGGATATTAAAGGAAGGGTATTCTAAAATTTGAAATATCTACATTTTTGAAAACGCATCAAAGTTGTGATTAAAGCTTTTGCTTCGAAATTGGTGGAAGTCCTAATCGGTTGCTCAAACGATGTTTGTAAACCTGTTTCTTTGGGTGCAGTGAGGGTTATTGATTGTGAAGTTCCTAAGTGGAGCTTAGGGAAGAGAATATAGAACGGGAGGTCCGAACAAGTATAAAATCCCGGTGTGATTTTTCCTTTTGTATTTTGTGATTATTCGCTTGGCTATATTTCATTATATATATATATACACACACACTTATATCTATATTGGTATCGATCCACTCACTCTTATGATGAACCAAGGTAACATTTTAATATAGAATGATGAACCCGAGCATTACATCAATGTAACACCCAGGTCAGGCTGGAAACCAGCGTGAGTAAACACATTTGACAAGAAATACTAATGCATAAGACTTATTTAAAACCCGGGCAACTCATATTTCAGTACAAGCTCTCAACTTGTTATAATCAATTTTCATTTCACAAATCAATCCCTAAGTAACCATACTTAGTTTTAAAGGTCCAGTTTGCTTAAATTATTCCTTTCCAGCCTATTGATTTCACATATCAAATCTATAAAGAATTACTGTAGATTCCAAATCGAAGTGGTTTCGGGTATTTAATGATACCCATTCCCAGTCTCTTCGAATTCAATATTATTCTTAATCCAAGTTGTTTAAGTGAAAGCAACTCAATTTATTCAGAGCAACATATTCACATAGCGATTCTATTATAGCTGGATAATTCATATCATCACAGTTCAACCCAAACATGTTATATTACAATAGCATCACAAATCACATCGGATATATCAAATAATCCAAGACATTCAATATAATTACTCATCCATATGAAAGATTAATTCATTGTTCAATTCCTAATTAATTTAATTTCCAAATAAATTAAATTAAATACCTTTAAACCCTACTTACTTAACATTAATTAATTACAAACCATTTATCACCACTCTAATTAATTAATGAGATTTACTAATCAGCCTTTAATCACTATAATTATTTACACTAATTAATGATCCTACAATTGCTTCCATTAAGTAATTACATTTTAATTAATTACATTAAGTAATTATTCTTTTTAATTAATTACATTTAAAAATTATCCTTTAACTACATCCAGTAATTATTACTCAAGACCCTAATTAATTAAAGTGTAAAACCTTTATCTTAACCCTTTAATTACACGGTTAGATCTTATCTAAATATCTTTAGAAATTTATTTAAATAAAGGACGTATAATACAACAACTCTAAGCTTAACTATTTAAGATGAACAATTTTATTTAAAACCTTTAAACCGGGTAATAATCAAGTAAGTAGAGTTTAAATTTCTTTATTCTTATTTTCTTTTTCTTATTTCCTTGTTTCTTTTCTTCCTTAAATTTGGCCCAAACTTCTTTTATCTTTTCTTCGAATTATTCCTATACCTTCGGCTCAAACCTCTTCTTTGGCCCACTACTTCTACTTCTTCTTTATTTCTTACTTCCCTTACTTACTTCATTTTATCCAACCTAAATTTTTTGCCCTGGCCCAAATCTTTGTTTCTTCCTTCATACTTCCTACCCTATACTCTATGGCACACACTCGAGACCATCACGAACATCATTTCGAGTCAAACCCCAACTTCCTCGAGCTCTTCTTCGAAAATCAATCCTAACCGGCTATAAAAAACACAACCCAAAAGATTGTACATGCGTGTACGTGCACAGGGAATCGGCGCCCCTCCGACCATCTTCTCCGACACCTCCAAGTTGCCACTGACCCCCATTAACTATTAGACTACCCATAATTCCCTTAACAGCCCTAAATAAGAATCTTGAACTCAAGATCAAAGACTAGAGACGACCCAACCCCCCACTTCTGCCTCGATTAACCACCTTCGGCCACCAGAGCTTCCCAAACCCACCGGTGAACTCGCCACAACCCTATTTTTCTTTCCCCTCATACCGCAGTTGCCATTCACCTTCGTAACACCTCCATTCGTCTCACAAATGTAAGAACCAAGATCCTAATCTAAACCCTAAGTCGAACATGACTACGCAAATATTAAATAGAAGAAACGCCTTGCCATTTTTCCCGGAATCCTTAATACCACGACAACCTCCACAACTAACTATGGCCCCAAAAATCACTTCGATCGCCCGAAATTGACAAAAATGAAATCCCTGCTCAACTCGAGAATCCCCACAATCCCAAATTTGAAAATTATGATATGATTATCATAATTCATCATTTTCCCTCACGAAGCAGTTTTAATTTTATAAAACTTAAAATTTAAACACTTGATTTCCTGTCTAGAATGGATTTTTACTGGGATTTTTTATTTTCAATATATTTACTTAATATAAACACTTGAAGCCCTTTTTAAAGTTAATATCTTGATGATTGAAGCACTTTTTGTTCAAACATCAACAACTAAAAGAGATAAAAATAAATCAAATTTTGAAAGGATTTTGTAACCTGTACTTAGAACAGAGGCTATACATTCGTATGAACAGTCATGCACACATATATTTTCATATCTACAGACATGCAAGCACCTTTTTTATTCTCAAGAATTAAAACATGCTAATCCAAATTCAATGTTTAAGATTTAAATCAAGGTCGTTCACTCACTTGTTATTTTGAAGAACATAGAAAACTTCTTTTTCTTAACTGAAAGTTGCTTCTGCTATTGAAACCTATAAATTAATTTGCTTTGTTTTGAGTTAATCTTGAATCTTCTTGCTTTGATCTGAATTTGATTGTTATGAGCTGAAGCTCATGTTTGACTGTTGTTGAGTTTTCTTTTTTGATCTGGTTTTGAATTTTGTTTTACAGGCTTCTATTTTGAAATGTGAAGGTGAAAGAAAATGATAGCGAGGAGAGTAAAGATATTATATAATCTCATTTTCTTTTTATTTATTATTTTAGAAATAACTGAAATAGATGACACTTGTTCAAATTTATATTACAATTGTTACACTTGTATATTTCTATGTTAAATGATTTACATTTGCTAATTTGTGTGTTAAAATCTTAACACTTGTCTTTTTATATGAGAATTGTTATTATATAATGTATATATCCCTTTTTTATTTATTACATTACCTTATATTATTATCTTTGGCTTATATTAATATACATAACTTTATATCTTTATTAATACATTTCTTTATATAAATATTAATATAATTTTAAAGAAAAAAATTTGAAACTAATTATACATTAATGAAAATCATATATATTATTTTAAGTCCAAAATATTTTTAAGACATTTTATTTTTGAATTTCAAATTCAAATTCAAATTACAATATATATATATATATATATATATATATATATATATATATATATATATAAAATCAAACACTTATCATATTTTCTTTGAAAATTTCAAATTTAATTTTAAATTGACTCGTATATATGTATTAAAATAACACACATTAAATTTGTTTCAAATTTTTTTTTGCCAATTTTAAATAATTATACCAGGAGGATTATTAAACCAATACTTATCCCGATATATATACATATATTTTATTACCAGAATTATTTATTTAACTTATAAATCAATATTTCTACAAATTAAATCCAGTTATTTTTCAATTACAGATGTCCAAAAATTCGAGTTATCACATTTTAAATCTTATATTAAAAGAGCATGTAAATCTGTTGGGGATTTTGAGCTGTATTCAAGAGAGAATTGGGTTTTTCTTGTTAAATTGCAGATTCAAAGACTGTGAAAACAACTTAAAAGGGTGCTTTTTTTATGATGGCAGACTCATCATTATGAGGAGGTGGTCGAATGCATTAAAATTAGAAAGTGGTTTGTTGACATTTATGCTGATCTGGATCAGATTACCTAGTGAAAATATGAAACTGTGAGATTATGAGGCATTTTTTTGCCATGGCAAGTATTATAGGAAAACCCATGAAACATATTACAACCACAACCATGAAGACGAGAGCGAATTATACCCGTATTCTTATGGAGGTGACTTCAGATGCATAAATTGAAAAATGAAATCTTTTGAATGCTTTATAATGAAGAAAACATTTATAGAAAATGCGGATTACGAATCTTAAGGAAGAATTAACACTGGATGGCAGGGTGAATAGTGTTTAATTAATTTTATGAATCTATTTGAAATCTTTTCAAATTAAATCCAAACAGATGTAATACACAAACATAGCAACAGACACAGATGCAAATAGTAAATAAAACCAGTAAAGGAAAAAACACACCAGAATTTTATACTGGTTCGGAGTTACCCGATATCCGGTCCCACACAATTTCTTGTGTGGATTTCTTTTCATATATAATGTCGATATTAAAACCTCGAGTTCAAGGCCACAAGATACATCCTCCTGTCTCTGAGTCCAGGGCAAACTCTCTATATTTAACCAAGCTATGAGATTACCTAATTGATTTACGGGCTACAATCACACCCAATTGATTTACAGGACACAATCACACCGTTTCCAATCACACTTGCACTTCGATCTTTCGATCTTTAATTACAAATGATCCTATAACTCTGAATAGCGCTAAGATCTTTGAGAGAGAGTGGTGGAGAATCAAACTAGAGATAATCGAGTTTGATTCACTTAGCATTTCGATAGAGTTTTTCTAAAGCAATTGAAATATAAAAGAATACTTGAGTAGAGAAGAAGGCGTGAAGGAATAAAGAAAAACTAACTTAAAAATTTGTTGAAAACAACTGGTATTTATAGGAGAAGAACTTTTCAAATAATTTCTGAACTTTGTAAACCATTTTGAATGTAGTTTAAACTTATGAAAGAGTTTTAGAAAGTAATCTTAAATTATATAATCTATAATATAAAAGTAATATTAAAAACTAAGTATAGATTTCTTTAAAATATATTAAAGCTAAAATCAAAATCAAGATTTAGTTTCTTAAAAAACAAGAGATGATTTTGAAATTAATACGATTAAAAATAGTTTTTGAATTAAGGCTAAAATATTTAAATTTATAGGGATGACTTTAAAAAGATAGTTTTGAAAAAATAAATCATTTTGAAAATTTCGTGGATTCCAATCCACTAGAGAAGGTCATGGGTGCCATCACACTAAAGAGGTCGTGGGTTCCATCCCACTATTAAAGCGAGAAGGTAGATTCCATTCCACAATTAAAATCATAATAAAGATTTTAGTGCTATTATGAAGTTTTAACATAAATTAGACTCTATTACTTATCTTGATATCTTGAACTCTTGATACTCATGAGTCTTTAGTCTTGATTTCTTCAACCTTGAATTCGCCAATCTTGAACCTCTATACTCAGTCTTGAACCTTTATACTCAGTCTTGAATCTTATACTCAGTCTTGAATCTTTATACTATACAGTCTTCATTCTTAGTACCTGCTTATATATATATATATCTCCTGCATATACATATATATATAGATAAGAATATTAGTATATATATTTTATAACAAGTCCTAAGGTTGTCGTCGTCAAAACCATCATCTCAGGAACTAAGAATCTCCCCATTTTTGATGATGATAACCTATGTTTATAAAATATACTTCACCAAACTCTGATTCTACTCTGACTCCCCCTTAATCCAACAACTCTTCCTTAATCTACGAACCCCTCCATAATTTAAGCCTAACTAACCTATTTTATAATTCTCTCCTTTTATCATCAACAAAAACTAATCCTAAACAACATAACTTCCCATTAAAATATCGAACTAAAAGATAATAACAAGCATAATAAGTAAAACATAAATCTAATTTTATGACGTTACATTACACATGTATATAAAACACAGACAAATATATACAAGTACACAAAACATAAAAACATTAATATAATAATAATCTAACGAGAGTCCTTGACAATTGGTGACTTGTGAATCAAACAATCAGGGTAATCGAGACAAAGGTTTCCATGTTGTTCGATCAAATTACCATTTTTGTCAAAACAGACTTCTCCAATGCAAATAACTTTATCGTCTTCGTCCATTTGCTCTTCTTCCTCTTCTTCTTCTTCTTCGTCATCGCCATCCTCTAATGGATTATGAATACGTATGTCAGTGCAATCATCTTCAATCACAATAGGGTCTACATGATTGTCCATTGGAAATTTTTGCAAATTTCTAAGAATCTTGCCCTGTTTCTCTCGTTCCTTTGCCATCCTTATTTGAGTGACTTGTACTTCAGTCGGCATTTGTAGAGAATCCTTCATGATTTCCCCAGTTTTCATTACTCGAGCCAATGTAGTTCGTTGAAAGGGACCAGAATTAGAAGAAGGGAAGGAAAAGGTTGCATTTGGTTCGATTTAGAAGAGGAGGCCATTATTTTATATTTTTAGAAGTTTAATAGGAAAATTAGAAACGTTATAATTATATAACCACCAAACTGAATTTAGAGGGAAAATCAAAATTTCAATTTTACCATTGTATGTAGACATGAGGGATAGGGGCATGTCGACATCACTTTGAAGATTTTGACAATTTTGTTTTTCTCTATTTATTTAAATATATGTGTTACTATATCTATATTTTATATCTCAGTTATAGGACAAATGCCTAGTTCACTTCTTGATTTAGTAAAGGTGGATTGATTCAAGGGTTTGATCAGAATATCAGCTATTTGATTCTTAGTGTTGATAAATTCAAGAGAAATAATTTCTTTACTTATATTATCTTTGAGAAAATGATGTTTGACATCAATATATTTTGTTTTGGCATGATGAGTAGGATTTTTGGATAAATTTATTGCACTTATATTGTCACAATATATTGGTGATTTTGAAATATTTAATCCAAAATCCTATAGAGTCTGTTGCATATAGATAGCTTGAGAACAAGCCAAAGCAACGGAGATATATTCTGCTTCAGTTGTTGATAGTGAGACAGTATTTTGCATTTTACTAAACCAAAAAACTAGAGAATGTCCTAAAAAGTGACAAGGTCTACTTGTCCTTTTTCGGTCCGATTTACAACTACCATAGTCAGCATCACAATATGAGATTAAATCAAATGAATCATTTTTAGGGTAAAATAGTCCATAGTATAAAGTGCGTTTAACATATCTTAGGATACATTTAACAGCTTTTAAATGGGTTTCTTTGGGTTGAGATTGGTACCTTACACAGAGACAGATCCTATACATGATTTCAGGTCAACTCGCAGTTATATAGAGCAGCGATCCAATCATTCCCTGCATAGTTTTTGATCAACATCTTTTGACATGTCTTCTTTATTTAAGGCTTCATTGGTTGCTATAGAAGTGGGTTTTCCACTCGCAGTGGTCATATCAGACTTGCTAACTAGATCCGTAGCATACTTTTCTTGACTAATGAAAATACCACCGTCTAATTGTTTTATTTGCAATCCTAAAAAGAAAGTAAGTTCACCCATATGACTCATCTCAATCTCTTTTGCCATTATTTCAGAAAACACTTTGTTCATTTTATTGTTTGTTGGTCCAAAAAAATACATCATCTACATAAATATGTACCAATTGGATATCATTTTTGTTTCTTTTAATAAAAGAGTGTTATCTACTTTACCAATTTCAAATTTTGTTTTTAATAGATTTGATCTTAGTCTATCATAGCAGGCTCTAGGAGCTTGTTTCAGACCCTATAAAGCTTTCTTTAATTTGTAAACATGATTTGGAAACTTATCTTCTTTAAAAAGTGGAGGTTGTTCAACATTAACATTCTCTTTAACAAAACCAATTAAAAAGGAACTTTTAACATCCATTTGAAACAACTTGAAATTGTTGTGATTTTCACAAGTAGAATTCTAATGGTTTCTAACCTTGCCACGGGTGCAAAGGTTTCATCATAGTCTATTCCTTCTTCTTGACAATAACCTTGCACGACTAACCGAACTTTATTTCTAACGTCCTCACCTTGTTCACTCATTTTATTTTTATGAACCCATTTAGTTCCTATTATAGTTTTGTCCTCAGGTCTAGGAACAAGTTCCCATACACCATTTCTGGTGAATTGATTCAGTTCTTCTTGCATAGGAAGAATGCATGAATCATCAGATGATGCTTCCTTTGGATTTTTGGGTTCAATAGTTAATATAAAAGCTACATTACTCATCTTGGTTAGTTGATTTCTTATTCTAAGAACAGATTCGATATTCCTGTTATATTTTCTATAGGATAATCTTTTAAACCCTGATCCTTTTATTAGGTTGAATAGTTTCATGACTTACTTCATTTGATTCATCGTTTAAAGTAACAAAATCATCTTCGTCATTTACTTTAACAAAATCTTTGAATTTTTCGTCAAAAGATACATGCATTGTTTCTTTAATGGTGTTAGTTTTTTAAACTGAAAACTATGTATGCTTTACTTCTATTAGAATATCCGATAAAGATTCCTTTGTTGGATTTAGGATCAAATTTATCAAATTGTCCTTTGTATTTAGAATAAAGAATTTACTTCGGAAAATTTTAAAATAAGATACCTTTTGCTTCTAATTGAAAAGAAGTTAATATGGTGTTTTAAACAAGCTGTAGCGACTGCTTCAGCCCAAAAATTTCTTGGTAATTTACTCTCTAAAAGCATAGTTCTTGCACACTCTTGAATCATACTATCATACTCCTGCATCACTTTTATGTTTCAGAAAAATTTTCTACATAAATCTAGAATAATCATCTACGATTACAATAACAAATTTACTGTGATTTATTGACTGAATTTAAGATGGACGAAACATATCTAAATGAAGTAACTCAAGAGGTTTTGAAGTTGAAATCATGTCTTTCAATTTAAATGAACTCTTTCTAAGTTTTCCTAGTTGACAAGCATCACATATACTATCTACTTTAAAATACATTTTAGGGAGACTTCTTACTAAATCAAGTTTTGAAAGTCTTGATAAGAGTTTGAAATTCAAATGCCCAAATCTTTTATGCCAAATCCAAGGGTCACTTGTATTAGCCAAAAGGCATAGGTTATCATTTGAGATTTTCATACCAAAAATATAAATATTTTTCTTCTTTATTCCTTCAAAGATAATATTTGATTTATTATCTTCGATGTGACTCTTATCATTTTCAAAATTAATTTTGTAGCCCTTGTCACATAGTTGACTTACGCTAAGTAAGTTGTGATTTGATTCCAAACCAATTGAACATAAGAAATTGTAGCAGTTTTAGAGTTACCGATATTGCCGATGCCAATCACATATCCATTTGAATTGTCTCCAAAGTTGAATATTCCTCCATCTTCATAAATTATGTCATTCAGTATCTCTGGATTACTAGTCATGTGTCTTAAGCATCCTCCATCAAGTATCCATTTGTTTTTCTTGATTTGCACCATTGGTCCATTGAGTGTTGATTCTTCAAAAGCCATTTAACACATCTATTCCTGCACAACACAACTATTCGGTAGATAACTTAATTTTCTATAATAACAATTGAAGACTTATGAGATAATGATAATTTAGACAGTTTTGAACTAGTGTTAACAGAATTTCCAAAAACTGCCCTTTTAAACTTTTCAAAATTCAGATTATGATAAATTTGAATGCTAATGATCTGATACCAAATATAGAAAATACAGATTATGGATCTTAAGGCAGAATTAACACTGGAGGGGAGGGGGGTGAATAGTGTTTAATTAATTTTATGAATCTTCTTGAAATCTTTTCAAATTAAATTCAAAAAGATGCAATTCACAAACACAGAAACAATCATAGAATCAGACACAGACGCAAATAGTAAATAAAAGCAATAAAGGAAAGAACATATCAGAATTTTATACGGTTCAAAGTTACCCTACATCTAGTCCTACAAAATTTCTTGTGCAGATTTCATTTCAAATATAATGTCGATATTATAATCTCGATTTCAAAGCCACGAGACACACCCTCCTGTCTCCGAGTCAGAGCAAACTCTCTTGATTTAACCAGGCTACAAGTTCACCTAATTGATTTATGGGCTACAATCACACCCAATTGATTTACAGGCCACATTCACAACGTTTTAATCACACTTTGATAGAGAGAGACTCGATACACTTCGAACTTTCGATCTTTGATTACAAATGATCCTATAACTCTGAACAACACTGAAATCTTTGAGAGAAAGGTTAAGAGAATCAAACTAGAGACGATCGAGTTTGATTCACTTAGAATTACGGTAGAGTTTTGCTAAAGCATTTGAAATATAAGAGAATATTTGAGTGGAGAAGAAGGAGTGAAGAAATGAAGAAGAACTAACTTAAAATTTGTTGAAAATAACTGGCATTTGTAAGAGAAAAATGGTCATGTCCATTCATGAAAGGTTATAATGAATAGCCACTTCTTTAAAAATTGAAATTTTAAATTCTACGGCTACCATGTAGACATAGGAGGATGAGGGATGTCGACATGCCTATGTTAATTTTGAAAATAGATTTTTCTTTAAAACGATTTCTATTCTAAAACTTGTCAAAACAATTTCTAAGCTTTATAGGCCATTTTGAATATTGTTTAAACTTATAAAAGAGTTTTGAAAGTAATCTTAAAATATATAATCTATAATATAAAAGTAATATTAAAAATTAAGTATAGATTTCTTTAAAATATATTAAAGCTAAAATGTTAAAATCGGGAGATAGTTTTTTTTAAAAAAATAAGAGATGATTTTGAGATTAGTATGATTAAAAATAGTTTTTGAATTAAGGCTAAAATATTTAAATTTATAGAGATGACTTTAGAAAGATAGTTTTGAAAAAATAAATCATTTTGAAAATTTCGTGGATTCCAATCCACTAGAGAAGGTCGTGGGTTCCATCCCACTAAAGAGGTCGTGGGTTCCATCCCACTATTAAAGCAAGAAAGTGGATTCTATTTCACAATTAAAATCAGAATAAAGATTTTAGTGCTACTATGAAGTTTTAACATAAATCTAGACTCTGTTACTTATCTTGATATCTTGAACTCTTTATACTCATGATTCTTCAGTCCTGATTTCTTCAATCCTGAATTCATCAGTCTTGAATCTTTATACTATACAGTCTTCATTCTTAGTACTTGCATATATATATATATATATATATATATATATATGTGTGTGTGTGTGTGTGTGTGTGTGTGTGTGTGTATCCTGCATATACATATATATCTAGACATGAATATTAGTTTATATATTTTATTACAAGTCCTAAGGTTGTTGTCATCAAAACCATCATCTCAGGAACTAACAATCTCTCCATTTTTGATGATGATAACTTGTGTTTATAAAATATACTCCACCAAACTCTGATTCTACTCCGACTCCCCCTTATTCCAACAACTCCCCCTTAATTTACTAACCCCCTTAATCTAATCCTAACCTACCTATTTTATAATTCTCCCCCTTTGTCATCAAAAAAACTAATCATAAACTTCATAACTTCCCATTAAACTATGGAACTAAAAGCTGTATAAATCTAATTTTATGATGTTACATTACACATATATATGGAACATAGACACATATATACAAGTACACAAAATATAAAAATACTAATAGAATAACAATCTAATGAGTGTCCTTGACAATTGGTGACTTGTGAATCAAACAATTAGGGTAATGGGGACAAAAGTTTCCACGTTGTTCGACCAAACTACCATTTTTGTCAAAACAGACTTCTCCAAAGCAAATAACTTTATCATCTTCGTCCATTTGCTCTTCTTCCTCATCTTCTTCTTCTTCATCGTCATCGTCCTCTAATGGATTATGAATACATATGTTAGAGCAACCATCTTCAATCAAAATAGGGTCTGCATGATTATCCAATAGAAATTTTTATGAATTTCTAAGAAACTTGCCTTGTTTCTCTTGTTCCTTTGCCATCCTTATTTGAGTGACCTGTAATTCAGTTAGCATTTGTAGAGAATCCTTCATGATATCCTCAATCTTCATTACTCGAGCCAAAGTAGTTCGTTGAAATGGACCAGAATTACGAGAAGGGAAGGAAAATGTTGCATTTTGGTTCGATTTAGAAGAGGAGGCTATTATTTTATATTTTCAGAAGTTTAATAGAAAAATTCGAAACGTTATGATCATATAACCACCAAACTGATATTATAGGGAAAATCAAAATTCCAAATTTTACCGTTGTATGTCTGTAACATCCCGCCTTTTCGCACGATTTAAACAGACACACGTGCCGATTCAAACCATGTGGAAGGGCGGATCGTTATGGGGTAAATAAGAAAAACAGAGAAGAAATAAAACAAAATAGAATCTCACAGCGGAAGGATAAAATATAATAATAAAATATACAGTTTATAAAACTGTTTACAAAACCTTTGATTCTTCTTTATACAATTAAATATCAGAGTTCACATACCAATGCAGTGGAATACAGTGAGTAGTGGAACCATATAGTAATAATAATAATAATAATAATAATGAAATCTTCGACTTCGTCCTCCAGAGCTAAAGTCTTCGATCCTGAAACGCTCGGACTGACCCGAGCGAATTTGAAAAGACAAACACTCGAGTCAGAACTAAAAGATCTTATGTGAGTTAAATTAACAGAAATAAATATGAGTATAGTAACTCAAGAGATGCTCGGGATTTACATCTCCTAAGGATCCGTTAAACTATTTACTATGTAGTATATTGCGCTATTATAATAGTGTCTATAGTAAAATAAACATACTTTTAAATAGCATTAAGGCTTTACATTTTCCACCTTAACACGTAATAGTCCCAGTAGTCCATCCAATATCATAGTCCCTCCTGATCGGGAAGCCACCAGAGGATACCACACGGGCTACGGGAGAAATCCAAACTCGTACAAGGCTCGGTATGGTAGGTGACACGACACAACTAGGCAATGCCAAGGTAGATATACCAATTACGCTTCCGGGCCGATGGAAACGCGTAGCCGCAGCTACCGCCCACCTCAAACAAACTCCCCCAAAAATCAAAGTAAAAGTGGCCACTGAATCAATCCAAAGTCAAAGTATAATATCGAAGAGGAGTGTCCGATCAGAGGAATGACCTCATTAACCCGTCGATCGCTCCTGTTTTAGCCACCTTATGCCAACTCATGGGAGTTGGGTCCACGTATTTACCTTACAGGAAACGTCGCCACCAACCTACTTCATTCTGGAATCTCCACCGCGTACACGGTTAGTCAAAGTGGTTTTCGGTATCGACAGAGAGTATGTCCATATCCGATCCCGGTCTCTTTACTAACCCATCGTTATTATAACACCGCGGTCATTTAAAAATAGTTTATACTTTAAAACCAGAATAAAATTTTCCATTTCAAACTATGAATACGATATCAATTTTAAAACCCAAAACAATATGATATCCTTTTATCCCAAATATAATTCTTTTCCAAAGATCATACTGCTTTAAAATTTATAACATCTGGAAACCAAACATTTGAATTATACTTTCAAAGCATAATATTTCGAAATTCAAAATTTTAAAACCATAACTCCTTAAAACTTAAATGGTTTGGATATTCAACGGTATATAAAATAAATGGTTTAACTTTAAGGTTACTTTGTAAAGAGAAATAATTTCCATGGCTTTACATATATATTTCTTTAATTAAAGTCTAAACCATAAATTTAAATATCACTTTCAAGTTCCAAAACCACTTCAATTTCTATATATATATTCCATTTGGAGTATTAATATTTCAAAACTAAAGTTGGAATTTATTCTTTCAGCAAATTAAACGTTCTATTATTTAGTCTTGGATATTCACATAAATTCCATAAATAAAACTCCAATTTCTAGTACTTTAAATATTTTCTTCAATTTAATTATACTAGAATATTTGTTTAGATTTATCTTGAAAAAAAATCCAGTTATAAACATCATACCTTAAAAATTTCCAAACTTAAACATATAATATAAATTATCAAATTCCATTTTCTCAAATTTTTCCATTTTCATTTAACAGATTTATACACAGCTTAAATTCAAAAATTTTAACTTCATATGTATATATATAGAAGAATAATATTTATAAAATATCAAAACTTAAAAAAAATTTATAAACCATATCCCATCCAAACCATAGAAATCACTTTAAAATATTTATATATAGACCACGGTGCCTGTATAAAATTTTCTATCCTATGGTCAAGTGATACGGATATTTATCATTTCAATCCGCAATTTAAAAATAAAATTTTGCGGTTGTATATCATTTCAAACCACAATCCCGAATGAAACGAAAAATGCATGATAACTTGCAGTTAAATGATATAAAATAAAACATCCATTCATCCATCATCATCCATCATCCAAATCACAATCATCATCCAATAATAAATCAATATCAATATATATCCAATAATATATAACAGGTAATAACTGGCAGTTATATTCAAAAATAAATTTAACAACTATTAAACTAACAGTTTACATGCAAATAAATAACTATAACTGTAAATCTATATGCAGTAATAAATTTAATGATCAGTTATATTAAATAAATGCGATTTAACAGATATGATGAATAAAACATGCTAAACAGTCATAAATAAATTTCTACTCATATCTAAAATAAACTTAACAAACGTAAAAACTTTTAGAAGTTGTGAATGGTTTAAAACACTCACCTTTTGAATTTAAATCGAATTCAAATCCGATTTAAACCCAAAAATTCGACGGTCTCCAAATCCATCCAAACCAGTGTCATCAGATCTGAAATTTTATTACGATCCTAAGGAAAAAAATTCGTGCGAAACGGAGTTCGTAAGTGGAAGATATTCGATTTTTAAACCGATTGAAATCAAAATAAATTAAAAACAAAATAAAACAAAACTCACCCCACAAACACATGCCACGTCAGCCGTATATTCCTCCAGCATACGTGATTCACGCGGCTTCCTTTCTTCCAAGGCACATACGCACGCAAGCTAACCCACTCCAGCCCCTTTTTGACCGGCCTTTGACCAACGTTTAAACCGCCTACGGCCATCGCCCTTCAGGCCGACCACCACCAAGCCCCTCGCCTAGCCGAGGCGCACGCAACCCCCCAGGTCCGGTCCTCCATTTCTGCCGCCGGCGGCGCCCTTATTCGCAACCCTAATCGGTCTTTGAGCCCAATCCGACCGTCGATCCACCAAACTAACCACATAGATCGCCTCCCCTTGGTCCCCTCTGCAAAACCCAGAAAGGGTTTTGCGATCCGATAATTTTTTTTACGATGATGATAAACGGCCGTGGATAAACTAGGGTTTTATGGAAAAACTGAGACCCGAATCGAAAAACGAATCATACCAGCAAATTACGTATCTCGAGAACTATGACATATATTTTTCTGGAATTTTTCTAGAGACTTTAAATTTTGACTTTTGATTTTTGAACTGTAGATAGATCTAGGTTTTTGCAACCATTGAGGAAGAGAAAGAGATGAAAAAAATGAACGTACAGACAAATGATAGAAGATGGAGGCTAAGGTTTATCACAGCATGTATATAGACAAACAGCAGTAGGCTAGGTGGGCACGAATTACGAACGTGCTAAACGGTAGTTGGCCCAAAAAGCCCGTTCTAACCCTGGAACGAAATTTATTAAACCCATATATCCAAATAGGTATTTTAAAATATTCTGAACGCGATCGAAAAAGTTTCACATCCAAATTTGATCGTATGAAGAAGTTATGCTGAAAACAAAATTTCCAGATTGATTTCAAATTGATTTTTAATTAAATCTATTTCAAGGCGTTTCACGTCCGTACGATCAAACGACAGGTCCGATCGATACGAAACTTGAAACCCTACAATAGTTCACTGATACGGATCCGATGAAACTGGTTTCGTCGAAATCCGAGTCTGTGGCCAAAATGGCTATTTTTATATTAATTAAATAAAATAAAATTAAATCAATTAAATCGAATTTTATATTTCAATTATAGAGTTGACAATTTATCACCTTAATATTTCTTCATCATTAGCAATTCTTTAACAAAATTTTATTATCAATTTAGAGAAGATAAATTTATCAATTGCAGTGTCCCATCTTCAATTCCATTTATATTCAAAGTTATAAATTAAGTTCCCAAAATCCCTATTAAATTAAATATCAAGGTTTATCCCATCTATAAATTTTTAAGTAGATGGATTCCATGTCGGGTTCAAAGTCTATATTTTTAATATCCTTAAATTTTAGTTAAATCTCTATAAACGAAATATTTAAAAGTTAATTTCATTTCTTTTGCAAAACTTTAAATTAAACTAAAAATATCACTTTCTATACTTAAATCTATACTCCCATTGATTTATTAAATTTGCACTTATTATGCATACTTTTAGCAACTCATATATACTTTGCGTCTATTCCCCAAATTTCACATTCTATTGTTACATAAATTTGCATTGATTACTATTTATTATTATTTCTTTACTGATAAATTAGATATTTGCATTGGTTTTGCTTATGCTAAATTAATTTCCCATAATAAATAAGGTTTCAAAACAATCAATAACATTTCCTTAGCCCAAACCCCGTTTACCAATTATTTTCCTTCAATAATTCATGTTGCTATAAATACGTACATTTACACTTTATAGTTATTCTAATATACCTATTCCAACACTCTTAACCCTTATCTTTACGTTCACCCACTTGTAACATAAATTTTTATTTTCAAATTTATTCCCATTTACGGTTAATCAATGTTATTTTACATTAACCAATTTTAATATTCACCTTTAATTTCACATCTTCAAAGTATATCTAGGAAAAATCTTTCCACCACTTAATTTACTGAATCTTATGCAGTCTTACTATAAATAGGTTTTAAATTACCATTACTGTACATTCAATTACTATCCATAGTATTTATTCATAAATCAATTCGATATATATATGTTTGTTTCCTTCTATTTGATTTATACCTAGTATACATTTTCCTAAATCCTATTTCATTACCTTCATTAAATGGTTATCGCATTGAGATCAAATTTATTAGCTTATATCGCATTATTACCATTAATTAAAATTGGCTTACAATATTTTTTTATTCAATACTCTAAATAAATAACATATTATTTCATAATTACTCTTGTTTTCACATATTCCATTCAAAAATTAAACCACAATATTTACATTATTTTATTCAATTGGAAATCTCATTTTAAATTGTTAACTTTTAATAAGAACAAATGGCAACACCAAATTCCTAACATTAATTTTATTAAAAATTATGGAAAATATGAAAAATTTAGTTAACGAAATTTTCGGGTCGTTACACTCTCCCCCACTCAAAACTTTTCGTCCCCGAAAAGGAAAAGAAGGGAGAAGAAAGAATTAAATAACAATACGTCTTATTCAAAATATTTAACTTATAAACAGTAATTTACTAAATTTATTACCTTAAATAAAATATACCCGTTTTATAATCATTATATCCTTTTATACTTAGATAATTAAAGTTTGGAAAACATTTTCAACATAATTCTAAGTCCAAAATTTACGGAAAATTTTGGCAGAGTCTCCTTTGTACGGAGAGGCTCGGGAAAATATAATACCAAAATATAACAAAGTATCATATAGAATATTCAAAATAGTATATCCCAACACGGGAAAATATATAAAAATAGCGCTACAAAACGTAAACCGGGAACGTACCTATTTGTTGGGCAAATTACGCTTAATTTATGGAAACAAAAGCAGTAACAATTGCTTCCATACCTGCATTTCACTTATATAATCTAAAAAGGTTAACTATTTATATAAAGTGAAATATTTTCATGGTTTCAACTACTAATAATAATAAATACACAATCATCAATTTCGACAAACAGTATACACAACAAAACAAAACAACCATTCAATCAAACAAGCAAATAGTTGTTCGGGTTCAAAACTTGAAATGGTACGGAATGAAAAATAACTATCCAGTGCATCATTTACTCAACAGTCTTAGATGGGACAAAATAGATTATTTATTCATCCAACAACTTCAAATTTCCTTACCCAGCCAACTATAAAGTAAAAAATATCGATTTAAACCAACAAATCAATTCAACTTATATAAATTCATTACATACTTTAATTGTTTGATTTCCTTTCTTTTATTCAACCCACATAAATTTTCCTTTTTATAATTTACATTTATTTCTAACAAACTTCAAATTTTATTTCTCATTCAATGGTTGTTTCCTTATTTCTACTTATTACTTACCATTATTCATTTTTATTTTATTTAGGTTATGTAAGTCTCTTTTATTTGTACTACATTTAATGCACTTCTCAAATTCAATCATTTATTAAATGCTTACATGCTATTATATTAAATTACAGTAACCCTTTTTTAATTACACTTAAATTCTTAACCTTATAACCTCTATTCTTATAAATAAAGGATTTTATTAATTTATTACCTAAGGTTTACAGTCATTTATTTATATTACCTACTTTCCATTTTATTCTACTAGTTGCATTTAAATCCTACTAAATTTTATAACCATACACATCAATCCTTATTTATTTAAAGAGTTTCATTTTATTTACTTAAGTTTAAAATCACCCATTTATAATACTTACCTTTAATTATGGTAAAATTTCAATTATAACTTAAGTTTATGCCATTAAATTCTCATTTATAATAGCAATTCATTGAATACTTCATTATTTCCAAAATTTCTACTTGTATAATATTCTATTCCAATCTCTTATTTAACATTTCAACTTTTCATATTTGGTAAGTTATATATGTTAAAGAAAATGCAAAAGAACTTATACAAGTTTTATCTCATCTTTTAATTAAATTAATGTTCAATAAATCTTAAATTTTCCCTTATAAGTTAAAAATTTAACTTCCTTTATAGCTTAGTATTTTAGTCCCTTATTTTATTTGGGGTTTCAATTATTAAATTTTTTCTGTTTCACTACCATAATTGAAACAATTAATTAATGGAAATTAAGAATTAAATACCGGGTTAAATTTCAATAGATAAGTATATTCTTATAACTTATATACCTCTAATTATATTTAAACAATTAAAATTTAGATATTTCAAAATAAATCTGCAGTAGAATTTACTACAGTGGCCTTTCCCCTTCGAAACTCGAAAATGAAAGTCGATGATGCGGTCGCCATCACCGAAATTATTTTCCAGCGACAGAGAGGAAAGTACGAAACTTATTTGCTCCAAAATCTTCTTTAAAACAATTCTACCGAATTATACTAAATATTTATATAAGAAAATACTTATTACAAAATTATTATAATTCATAAATCCTTTGAAAGCAAATTTTCAAAATCCCGGACTCAAGTTCTAAAATTTCCAAATTTCATCGATTTTAATTTCAATCTTATTTTACCTATTATTTACACTTTATTGCCTAACAACCAATCTATAGCAACCAACAATATATATATATATATATATATATATATATAATACCTTAATAAAATATTTTATATATAGAAAATATAATAGGCGAAGTTATTTCATTCACCTATATTAAAAACAAATATTATGTCGGTCTGTCCTATTAAGTGTTTAGAAATCCCTATTGATGTCACAACGTCCCATGCACCAACCAGAATTTATAAATACAAAACGGAACAAACTAACACAATATTAAAACCTTTTTATAGCACTAACAGATACGCTCTCTCATATATACACTCAGCGACTCCCATAGGGTATTACTACCCTATTAATAAAGAGTCAAACCCCACAAAGCTAAGGTTTATCGCTAAACCAAAGCTCTGATACCAACTGTAACATCCCGCCTTTTCGCATGATTTAAACAGACACACGTGCCGATTCTAACCATGTGGAAGGGCGGATCGTTATGGGGTAAATAAGAAAAACAGAGAAGAGATAAAACAAAATAGAATCTCACAGCGGAAGGATAAAATATAATAATAAAATATACAGTTTATAAAACTGTTTACAAAACCTTTGATTCTTCTTTATACAATTAAATATCAGAGTTCACATACCAATGCAACGGAATACAGTGAGTAGTGGAACCATGTAGTAATAATAATAATGATGATGAAATCTTCGACTTCGTCCTCCAGAGCTAAAGTCTTCGACCCTGAAACGCTCGGACTGACCCGAGCGAATTTGAAAAGACAAACACTCGAGTCAGAACTAAAAGATCTTATGTGAGTTAAATTAACAGAAATAAATATGATTATAGTAACTCAAGAGATGCTCGGGATTTACATCTCCTAAGGACCCGTTAAACTATTTACTATGTAGTATATTGCGCTATTATAATAGTGTCTATAGTAAAACAAACATACTTTTAAATAGCATTAAGGCTTTACATTTTCCACCTTAACACGTAATAGTCCCAGTAGTCCATCCAATATCATAGTCCCTCCTGATCGGGAAGCCACCAGAGGATACCACACGGGCTACGGGAGAAATCCAAACTCGTACAAGGCTCGGTATGGTAGGTGACACGGCACAACTAGGCAATGCCAGGGTAGATATACCAAT
This sequence comes from Allium cepa, assembly GCA_030765085.1. NCBI lineage: Eukaryota > Viridiplantae > Streptophyta > Magnoliopsida > Asparagales > Amaryllidaceae > Allium > Allium cepa. Next base: position 566,144,970 of record CM060938.1, read on the forward strand.
TACGCTTCCGGGCCGATGGAAACGCGTAGCCGCAGCTACCGCCCACCTCGAACAAACTCCCCCAAAAATCAAAGTAAAAGTGGCCACTGAATCAATCCAAAGTCAAAGTATAACATCGAAGAGGAGTGTCCGATCAGAGGAATGACCTCATTAACCCGTCGATCGCTCCTGTTTTAGCCACCTTATGCCAACTCATGGGAGTTAGGTCCACGTATTTACCTTACAGGAAACGTCGCCACCAACCTACTTCATTCTGGAATCTCCACCGCGTACACGGTTAGTCAAAGTGGTTTTCGGTATCGACAGAGAGTATGTCCATATCCGATCCCGGTCTCTTTACTAACCCATCGTTATTATAACACCGCGGTCATTTAAAAATAGTTTATACTTTAAAACCAGAATAAAATTTTCCATTTCAAACTATGAATACGATATCAATTTTAAAACCCAAAACAATATGATATCCTTTTATCCCAAATATAATTCTTTTCCAAAGATCATACTGCTTTAAAATTTATAATATCTGGAAACCAAACATTTGAATTATACTTTCAAAGCATAATATTTCGAAATTCAAAATTTTAAAACCATAACTCCTTAAAACTTGAATGGTTTGGATATTCAACGGTATATAAAATAAATGGTTTAACTTTAAGGTTACTTTGTAAAGAGAAATAATTTCCACGGCTTTACATATATATTTCTTTAATTAAAGTCTAAACCATAAATTTAAATATCACTTTCAAGTTCCAAAACCACTTCAATTTATATATATATATTCCATTTGGAGTATTAATATTTCAAAACTAAAGTTGGAATTTATTCTTTCAGCAAATTAAACGTTCTATTATTTAGTCTTGGATATTCACATAAATTCCATAAATAAAACTCCAATTTCTAGTACTTTAAATATTTTCTTCAATTTAATTATACTAGAATATTTGTTTAGATTTATCTTGAAAAAAAAATCCAGTTATAAACATCATACCTTAAAATTTTCCAAACTTAAACATATAATATAAATTATCAAATTCCATTTTCTCAAATTTTTCCATTTTCGTTTAACAGATTTATACACAGCTTAAATTCAAAATTTTTAACTTCATATGTATATATATAGAAAAATAATATTTATAAAATATCAAAACTTTAAAAAAATTTATAAACCGTATCCCATCCAAACCATAGAAATCACTTTAAAATATTTATATATAGACCACGGTGCCTGTATAAAATTTTCTATCCTATGGTCAAATGGTACGGATATTTATCATTTCAATCCGCAATTTAAAAATAAATTTTGCGGTTGTATATCATTTCAAACCACAATCCCGAATGAAACGAAAAATGCATGATAACTTGCAGTTAAATGATATAAAATAAAACATCCATTCATCCATCATCCAAATCACAATCATCATCCAATAATAAATCAATATCAATATATATCCGATAATATATAACAGGTAATAACTGGCAGTTATATTCAAAAATAAATTTAACAACTATTAAACTAACAGTTTACATGCAAATAAATAACTATAACTGTAAATCTATGCAGTAATAAAATTTAATGAACAGTTATATTAAATAAATGCGATTTAACAGACATGATGAATAAAACATGCCAAACAGTCATAAATAAATTTCTACTCATATCTAAAATAAACTTAACAAACATAAAAAAATTTAGAAGTTGTGAGTGGTTTAAAACACTCACCTTTTGAATTTAAATCGAATTCAAATCCGATTTAAACCCAAAAATTCGACGGTCTCCAAATCCATCCAAACCAGTGTCATCAGATCCGAAATTTTATTACGATCCTAAGGAAAAAAAATTCGTGCGAAACGGAGTTCGTAAGTGGAAGATATTCGATTTTTAAACCGATTGAAATCAAAATAAATTAAAAACAAAATAAAACAAAACTCACCCCACAAACACATGCCACGTCAGCCGTATATTCCTCCAGCATACGTGATTCACACGGCTTCCTTTCTTCCAAGGCACATACGCACGCAAGCTAACCCACTCCAGCCCCTTTTTGACCGGCCTTTGACCAACGTTTAAGCCGCCTACGGCCATCGCCCTTCAGGCCGACCACCACCAAGCCCCTCGCCTAGCCGAGGCGCACGCAACCCACCAGGTCCGGTCCTCCATTTCTGCCGCCGGCGGCACCCTTATTCGCAACACTAATCGGTCTTTGAGCCCAATCCGACCGTCGATCCACCAAACTAACCACATAGATCGCCTCCCCTTGGTCCCCTCTGCAAAACCCAGAAAGGGTTTTGCGATCCGATAAATTTTTTTGCGACGATGATAAACGGCCATGGATAAACTAGGGTTTTCTGGAAAAACTGAGACCCGAATCGAAAAACGAATCATACCAGCAAATTACGTATCTCGAGAACTATGACATATATTTTTCTGGAATTTTTCTAGAGACTTTAAATTTTGACTTTTGATTTTTGAACTGTAGATAGATCTAGGTTTTTGCAACCATTGAGGAAGAGAAAGAGATGAAGAAAATGAACGTACAGACAAATGATAGAAGATGGAGGCTAGGGTTTATCACAGCATATATATAGACAAACAGCAGTAGGCTAGGTGGGCACGAATTACGAACGTGCTAAACGGTAGTTGGCCCAAAAAGCCCGTTCTAACCCCGGAACGAAATTTATTAAACCCATATATCCAAATAGATATTTTAAAATATTCTGAACGCGATGGAAAAAGTTTCACGTCCAAATTTGATCGTATGAAGAAGTTATGCTGAAAACAAAATTTCCAGATTGATTTCAAATTGATTTTTAATTAAACCGGTTTCAAGGCGTTTCGCGTCCGTACGATCAAACGACAGGTCCGATCGATACGAAACTTGAAACCCTACAATAATTCACTGATACGGATCCGATGAAACTAGTTTCGTCGAAATCCGAGTCTGTGGCCAAAATGGCTATTTTTATATTAATTAAATAAAATTAAATTAAATCAATTAAATCGAATTTTATATTTCAATTATAGAGTCGACAATTTATCACCTTAATATTTCTTCATCATTAGCAATTCTTTAACAAAATTTTATTATCAATTTAGAGAAGATAAATTTATCAATTGCAGTGTCCCATCTTCAATTCCATTTATATTCAAAGTTATAAATTAAGTTCCCAAAATCCCTATTAAATAATCAAGGTTTATCCCATCTATAAATTTTTAAGTAGATGGATTCCATGTCGAGTTCAAAGTCTATATTTTTAATATCCTTAAATTTTAGTTAAATCTCTATAAACGAAATATTTAAACGTTAATTTCATTTCTTTTGCAAAACTTTAAATTAAACTAAAAATATCACTTTCTATACTTAAATCTATACTCCCATTGATTTATTAAATTTGCACTTATTATGCATACTTTTAGCAACTCATATATACTTTGCGTCACATTCTATTGTTACATAAATTTGCATTGATTACTATTTATTATTATTTCTTTACTGATAAATTAGATATTTGCATTGGTTTTGCTTATGCTAAATTAATTTCCCATAATAAATAAGGTTTCAAAACAATCAATAACATTTCCTTAGCCCAAACCCCGTTTACCAATTATTTTCCTTCAATAATTCATGTTGCTATAAATACGTACATTTACACTTTATAGTTATTCTAATATACCTATTCCAACACTCTTAACCCTTATCTTTACGTTCACCCACTTGTAACATAAATTTTTATTTTCAAATTTATTCCCATTTACGGTTAATCAATGTTATTTTACATTAACCAATTTTAATATTCACCTTTAATTTCACATCTTCAAAGTATATCTAGGAAAAATCATTCCACCGCTTAATTTACTGAATCTTATGCAGTCTTACTATAAATAGGTTTTAAATTACCATTATTGTACATTCAATTACTATCCAAAGTATTTATTCATAAATCAATTCGATATATATACGTTTGTTTCCTTCTATTTGATTTATTCCTAGTACACATTTTCCTAAATCCTGTTTCATTACCTTCATTAAATGGTTATCGCATTGAGATCAAATTTATTAGCTTATATCGCATTATTACCATTAACTAAAATTGGCTTACAATTTTTTTTATTCAATACTCTAAATAAATAACATATTATTCCATAATTACTCTTGTTTTCACATATTCCATTCAAAAATTAAACCACAATATTTACATTATTTTATTGAATTGGAAATCTCATTTTAAATTGTTAACTTTTAATAAGAACAAATGGCAACACCAAATTCCTAACATTCATTTTATTAAAAATTATGGAAAATATGACAAATTTAGTTAACGAAATTTTCGAATCGTCACAATGTCGATATGGGGGGTAGGGGCATGTCGACTTCTCTTTGGAAACTTTGACAATTTTTTTTCTATATTTATTAAATACACATGTTACTATATCTATATTATATATCTTAGTTATAGAACGAATACCTTATTCTCTTCTTAATTTAGTGAAGGTTTATTGATTCAAGGTTATCATCAGAATATCATTTATTTGATTCTTATTTTTGACAAATTCAAAAGAAATAATCTCTTACTTATATCGTCTCTGAGAAAATGATGTATGATATCAATATGTTTTTTTTTGGCATGGTGAGCAGGATTTTTTGATAAATTTATTGTGCTTGTATTGTCACAATACATTGATGATTTTGAAATATGTAATCCAAAATCCTTTGGAGTCTGTTGTATATAGATAGATTTAGAACAAGCCAAAGCAGCAGAGATATATTCTGGTTCAGTTGTTGATAGTGAGACAGTATTTTTCTTTTTACTAAACAGGAAACAAGAGAATGTCCTAAAAAGTGACAAGTTCCACTTGTGCTTTTTCGGTCTGATTTATGACCAGCATTAACAACATCACAATATGAGATTAAATAAAATGAACCATTTTTAGGTTAAAATAGGCCATAGTCTAAAGCGTATTTAACATATCTTAGGATACGTTTAACCGCTTTCAAATGGGTTTCTTTGTGTTGAGATTGGTACCTTGCATAGAAACAGATGCTATGCATGATATCTTGCCTACTCGTAGTTATATAGAGTAGCGATCTAATCATTCCCCTGTATAGCTTTTGATCCACATCTTTTGACATGTCTTCTTTATTTAAGGCTTCATTGGTTGCCATAGGAGTGGGTTTTCCACTCGCAGTGGTCATATCAAACTTACTAACTAAATCCCTAGCATACTTTCCTTGACTAATGAAAATACCACTATCTAATTGTTTTATTTGCAATCCTAAAATGAAAATAAGTTCACCCATACGACTCATCTCAAACTCTTTTGTCATTATTTCAGAAATCTCTTTTTTCATTTTAATATTTGTTGATCCAAAAATTATATCATCTACATAAATCTGTACTAATTGGGTATCATTTTTGTTTCTTTTAATAAAAAGAATATTATCTACTTTACCAATTTCAAAATTATAAGATCATAGTTTGTCATACCAGGCTCTCAGAGCTTGTTTTAGACCATATAAAGCTTTCTTTAGTTTGTAAACATGATTTAAAAACTTTTCTTCTTCAAAAAGTGGATGTTGTTCATCATAAACTTCCTCTTTAACAAAACCATTTAAAAATGCACTTTTAACATCCACTTGAAATAATTTGAAATTGTTGTGTTTTTCGAAAGCAAGTATAATTCTAATAGTTTCTAATCTTGCCATAGGTGAAAAGGTTTCATCCTAGTCTATTCCTTCTTCTTGATAATAACCTTGCACGACTAACCGAGCTTTATTTTTAATGACCTCACCTTGTTTATTAATTTTATTTTTATAAACCCATTTAGTTCCTGTTATAGATTTATCCTCAGATCTAGAAATAAGTTCCCATAAATTATTTCTAGTGAATTGATTCAATTCTTCTTGCATAGCAAGAATCCATGAATCATCAGTTGATGCTTCCTTTGGATATTTGGGTTCAATATTTGATATAAAAGCTACATTACTCATTTTGTTTAGTTGATTTCTTGTTCTAACAACAGATTCAATATTTCCCAGTATATTTTCTACAAGGTGATCTTTTAAAAGCCTGGTCCTTTTATTAGGATGAATAGCTTCACAATTTGTTTCATCATTGTTCAAAGTGACAAAAATCATCTTCATCATTTATTTGAACAAAATCTTTGAAATTTTCATCGAAAGATAAATGCATTATTTCTTCAATGGTGTTAGTTTTTAAATTGAAAACTCCATATGCTTTACTTCTATTAGAATATCCCATAAAGATTCCTTTGGTTTCTTATTGAAAAGAAGTTAATATGGTGTTTTATTGGTTAGTGGTCTGATTAAAATCCTATTTAAAATGTAACAAGCTGTAGTGACTGCTTCAGCCTAATGGTAATTTACAATCTGAAAGCATAGTTCTTTCACACTCTTGAATCGTCCTATTTCTACGCTCTACCACTACATTTTGTTGTGGAGTTCTAGGAAAGGAAAGATTATGAGTTATTCCTTTTTTATTACAGAAATTCTTAAAATTTTCATTTTCAAACTCTCCACCGTGATCACTATGAATAGTTTTGATTTCTAAAGAAAGATGATTTTGAATTCTTTTTGCAAAAGTTTTAAGTAAATCAAACGCATCACTTTTATATTTTAGAAAAATTGTCCATGTAAATGTAGAATAATCATCTACATAAAAACAAATTTACTGTAATTTGTTGACTGAATTTGAGATAGACCAAACAGATCTAAATAAAGTAACTCAAGAGGTTTTGAAGTTGAAATCATATCTTTCGATTTAAATGAACGCTTTCTAAGTTTTCCTAATTGACAAGCATACACACACTATCTACTTTAAAATCCATTCTAAGGAGATCTCTTACCAGATCAAGTTTTGAAAATCTAGATAAGAGTTTGAAATTCAAATGCCCAAATCTTTTATGTCAAATCCAAAGGTTACTTGTATTATGCAAAAGACATAGGTTATCATTTGCGATTTTCATACTGATAATATATATTTTTCTTTCTAATTCCTTCAAAGATAATATTTGATTTATTATCTTCGATGTGACACTTATCCTTTTCAAATTTAATTTTGTATCCCTTGTCACATAGTTCACTTATGCTAAGTAAGTTGTATTTTAGATTACTACCTAACAGAACATTAGAAATAGTAGGAGTTTTAGAGTTACCGACATTACCGATGCCAATTACATATCCTTTTGAATTGTCTTCAAAGTTGACCATTCCTTCATCTTCATAAATTACATCATTCATTATCTCTGGGTTACCATTCATGTGCCTTGAACATCCACTATCATGTATCCTTTTTTTATTGATTTGCACTATTTATCCATTGAGTGTTGATTCTTCAAATGCCATATAACACATATGTTCCTACACAACACACCAGTTCGGTAGATAACTTGATTTTCTAAAATAACAATATACAGACTTGTGAGACAGTGATAATTTGGACAGTTTTGAACTAATTTTAATTAAATTTCCAAGATTATTATTTTAAACTTTTTAAAAATTCGGATTATGATAAATTAGAAAACCAATGCTCTGATACAAATGTAGAAAATGCAGATTATGTATCTTTAGGCAGAATTAACACTAGCGCGGAGGGGGGGTGGGGGGTGGGGGGTGAATAGTGTTTAGTTAATTTTATGAATCTTTTTGAAATATTTTCAAATTAAATCCAAACAAATGCAATTCACAAACACAAAAACAATTACATAATTAGACACAGATGCAAATAGTAAATAAAAGCATTAAAGGTTATAGTGGTTCGGAGTTACCCTACATCTTGTCAACACAATTTCTTGTGCAGATTTCTTTTCAAATATAATGTCGATATTACAACCTCTATTTTAAGGCCAAGCTACACACCCTCCTATCACTGAGTCCAGGGGAAACTCTCTTGATTTAGCCAGGCAATAAGATCGCCTAATTGATTTACGAGCTACAATCACACCCATTTGATTTACAGGCCGCAATCACAACATTTTCAATCACACTTTGATAGAGTGAGACTCGATACACTTCGATCTTTCGATCTTTGGTTACAAACGATCCTATAACTCCAAATAGCACTGAGGTCTTTGAGAGAGAGGGACAAAGAATCAAACTAGAGATGATCGAGTATGATTCACTTAGAATTTTGGCAGAGTTTTGTTAAAACATTTGAAATATAAGAGAATATTTGAGTGGAGAAGAAGGAGTGAAGAAATGAAGAAAAGCTAACCTAAAGTTTGTTGAAAACAACTGGTATTTATAGGAGAATAACGGTCATGTCCATTAGTGAAAGTTATAACGAATAGACGCTACTTTTGAAATTTCAAATTTTAAATTCTACGGCTACCATGTCAACATGGGAGGATGAGGGATGTCGACATTCCTATGTTGATTTTGAAAACAGATTTTGCTTTAAAATGATTTCCATTCTAAAAGTTTTCATAACAATTTCTAAACATTATAAACCATTTTGAATATAGTTTAAACTTATAAAAGAGTTTAAGAAGGTAATCTTAAAATATATAATCTATAATATAGAAGTAGTATTAAAAATTAAGTATAGATTTCTTTAAAAATATATTAAATCTAAAATATTAAAATCAAGAGGTAGTTTTTAAAAAAACTAGAGATGATTTCGAAATTAATATGATTAAAAATAGTTTTTTAATTGAGGCTAAAATATTTAAATTTATAGAAATGACTTTAAAAAGATATTTTTGAAAAGATAAATCATTTTGAAAATTTCGTTGATTTCATTCCACTAGAGAAGGTCGTGGGCTCCATCCTACTGAAGAGGTTGTGGGTTTTATCTCACTATTAAAGCAAGAAGGTAGATTTCATTCCGTAATTATATCAGAATAAAGATTTTAGTGCTATTATGAAGCTTTAACATAAATCTAGACTCTATTACTTATCTGTTATCTTGAACTCTTGATACATTCTTAATTTCTTCAATCTTGAATTCGTCGACCTCGAACCTTTATACTCAGTCTTGAATCTTCATACTGTACAGTCTTTATTCTTAGTACCTGCATATATATATATATATATATGTGTGTGTGTGTGTCATGCATATGCATATATATCTAGACAAGAATATTAGTAAATATATTTTATAACAAGTCCCAAGGTTGTTGTTATCAAAACCATCATCTCAAGAACTTACAAGATTGTCCAAAAATTGGAATACGAGTGGGTGCCTTGAAAATGTGAAGTATGCATGTGTTTGGGTATATAAAAGAGCATTGTAGTGATAATAAACAAAGGTACCAAAGAATGCCAATAAAGCAAATATGCAGGGGAACCAAAGATATGCTAGAATAAATTGTGCACCAATACCCAGCTTAACATAGGTAACTGTAATATTAGAAATGTATCTGAGGTAAATAGCCAGTTCAACCAATGAGGTATCATTGCGAGAACAAAAATAGCCTAGTAATATCAAAAATCGAGAAATAAGTTTTATGAAACAACTCAATGTACAAAATGTTCATAAAAATCACATAAATGTAGGGTGAAAGCATATCAGAAATTCAGCAGAACACGATAAAGGGGAAAAGAAATATTAAACAGGTCTTTGAGATTGGAATCCCCCAAACTCCAGTCCTATGTTAAATTATCTACTAATATTATAGAAGCAAATTAATTACAACAAGGTATCAATAAAAATAATGGAGGTTATCCCATGGCCAGGAAGTGCTGTAGAAATATCGGCATCAATTCAGAGTTGTCTCGCATTCCTAATCAGAGTTCTTGGCCTTACTACAAAACAAGAAAAATAAAGGGGTTAGAGGTAGGCAGAATGAGATGGAAAACTTTAATAAAAATTATGCGTCAAATAATACTGAATGGGAGGACATGACTTAGAAGCTTAAAGCAAAGGGTGTTGCATGCAAAAAAGAAGAAGTAAAAGTTTATCAATGATTGGTATAAAAGTAAATTTCTCTCTAATATTAAGTATATTTATTATCTATTGTTACATGGAATATAAGGGGGATGAATTCCTCAGCAAAACAAACTGACACACTAGTTATGTTAAGGGGCTATAAGCTAATAATAATTGCTTTGATAGGGAACAAATTAAATGACTCGAATACTAATTTTTTTTGCCTTAGGTTGTTTGCTAATTAGAAGTATATAATTAATAATGGATGTGGGGGCAATGATAGAATAATGTTAATTTGGGATTCTAATATTTGGAAAACAGAAACATAGATAAAGATTTTCAATACATAGACAATACATTTTGTAATATAGTGGGATGGCAATTCAAATTTCGAGTATGTTTAGAAGTAATATTAAAAATAAAAGAAGTGAATTATGTGGTAAACTTAAAATTATGAAAAATAAATATAAATTACCATGTTTAATAAAAGGGATTTTTAATACGATAATGCATTTAAAAGAGAAGAGTAGGGTAATACTATTCCACAAAGTAAATTGGATAAAATTAACAATTTTTTATTAGAAACTAGGTTAATAAACCAGTTATTATTGGTAATAAATTCACTGGAGGTTAGGGATAAGCAAGAATATAATTCTCATCTAGATAGAATATTAATCAATAAAGAAATTTTTGCAGCTTTTCCAAAATTTATATGATGTACTTTAGAAAATAACACAAGTGAACATACGCCTTTAAATGGGAATAACAATAAAAAGTATTCCACTTAAATATAAAAATGGCAAATATTTGATAGGGATTATATGGATGTAATGGATACGAATAAAATTCTCATCTCGAGGGGTCTCATTCGTACCGATTAAAGTTCATATCGGTCCATCAGTGCACCTCAGTACACTATTCATATCGATGGTGAAGGCTTTGTTTGCATCCATCGAACATTCATAAACGATGGATACGAATAGCGTCGTGACTATCAACGCAAATGGCATGAAGTGATCGACATGAACTTAGCTCTATTGTTGGTTGCGAATAAGACTCCTTCAATTCAGCACAAAAGGTGGAGCGATCCAAAAATCTCACGCCACGTCACCACGCACTCACATGTCCAGATCGATTCGAAGGGATGGATACGAAATCATGGAATCGAACTCAACAGCATACGAAAATCACAATCTTACATCGATCATATCTCACAAACCATAGGTCCAAATGCTAGGAATTTTTCACAGGAGCTTATGTACAAGATAAAGAACATTTCTGCAAAGTTTCGGCTCGATTGGATCATTTTTTAATCGCTACGAAATTGATTCGTATCGATCACGGATCGAGTCGAAACTTGGTGGGATCGGTCGTGTAGGCCTACTCACATGCCAGAAGAAGTCTTCCAAAGTTTGAACGCGATATCAGCCTTCTACACCTATAAATAGCCCCCTGAAGCCTACAGAAAAGTGGATCTTTTGGCTATCCGACGTCCAGACTCTGCCGAATTCAATTCCACACTTCATCACAATTGTTGTACTCGAATTTGTTCATTGTATATTGCTATAATCGTCTGTAACCAGCAAGAATATTCAATAAAGGATTATCATTTGAAGTAGATGTAGGCCGGAGATAGCCGAACCACTATAAATCTCGTGTCACTGATTGTTCTGGATTGTTATACTTAATATTGTTTAGATCTGAGACTTGTGTTTGGAATATTGCTGATCTATATTCATAACTTGGTGCTTTAACCATACTTGGGGTTTGTGACCAATTGTGGCGTAAACACTTTGGTGCTTTCACTGAGAAGGACTAGCACCCGCTACATCGGATTTGACGTTCAGATTTGAAAAGCTTGAAGAGTTCAGATTTCGAAGACAATGACTCGACAAATAAGCCGAAGACAAAGAGCTGAGAGGAGCCAACAGGAAGGAAGTCAAGAAGCATCCTCCGGAGCTGGAGAAGGACAAGCTTTGACCTACATCACCAGGGATTAAATGGAAGCTATGGCCAATTCATTGCATGAGAGATTGTTGAAGAGTCAACAGGACATGATGTAGACTTTCTTTGAACATATGAGAGCTGCAGGAACACAAAACCTTAGACCGACTATAGTGACTGCGAATGTGGAACAAGGAACTAGGGCCGTGGAACTCAATGGAGGACTGAATACAGATCCAGAAGGCAGTCAACGAGGGCTTGGGGGCAGGCCCGCTGGATAAGACACTGTAAGACCTTCGGATGGAGCCCAACAAGTTAGAGCGAGAGCTGACGTTGATGAGCCGCACGAAGAATATGTACCAGAGTTCCCTTGGAGTATGGAGGGTAACCTTCGGCAGACAATGCTGGATTAGCTGAGATTATTAGTCTAACTATGCATGGAGGTTTGACCAATAGAGATTTGGAAGGAGTAAACAAGAGTCCGTTTACTCAAGAAATCAGGACAGCTCGGAATCCACCCGAGTTCAAGCTACCTAGCGTGGAAGTATAAAATGGCAAGGCTGATCCAACAGATCACTTGATGAGATACACCAGACACATGGAAGTGCTGGGGGCATCAGAGGAAGTTATAGCCCGATGTTTCCCCCTATACCTGACGGATATAGCGACGATGTGGTTTAGGCAACTGGAGGAAGGATCTATCAGAACATGGACATAGTTGGTGGATAGGTTTCTGAGGCAATTTCGGGTTCATATTAAGAGGCCTAAGAATGTGATGACGCTAACGTCGATAAAGCAAAGAATGGATGAGCCGCTTAGAGCTTTCTTAACTCGATTCAATGCGGCGGTTGCTTCGGTGGATCGGCCGGATCCATCGATGGTTTTGATGGCAGCAGTGTCAGGATTCAGAGAGGATTCAGATTTTAAAGTATCTCTAATATGGGACCCACCACCGGATCTCGGAGAATTCTTTCACGAAGCTTGAGAGATTCCTTCAACAAGAAGATGCATGTACAGATCTGAAGTTAAAGGAGGTGAATGCAGCTGAGGATGGAGGTCCATCCAATGGAAGCTCGGATAAAAATAAAGGAAAAAGGAAGCTGGATGACGATTCAGGAAAAGCCAGGAAGTGATGGAAGGATCCAAAGTTCTCCACATACACAGGATTAAATGAGACGCTGGAGAAAATATACATGGAGACCCAAAATCGCCTTCCCTACAGAAGGCCGGCTAGGAGGGAACCTTTTGAACGTGAAAGGGCATCAGGAAGGCACTGTCTCTTCCATGATTTGGATGGACATGATACCAACAGCTGCAGGAAATCAAAGGACATAGTTGAGGAGCATGTGAGGAATGGACAACTGAGGCAGTATGTTGGGGCTCGGAATGCAGTGGTGGAACAGGAACTACCACCGTCTACCTCAAACCATAATGGTGCGAGGCCCAGGGATGATGGTTGATTGGTTATCAATTGATTGGGTTGTTACGAAATAAGTAGAAAGCTACTGGCAAACGGCAAAATCATTTACACATGTACGGGGACGTAGATGGCCCATAGGCATGCTCTGAATGGTGGTAGACTGCGATGCTATGGTTTGTGAAATTTGTTTTTCATCTGTGGGTTGGATACTCATTTTTTCTGATTTGGTTTTGGAGTTAGGTTTGAACTCCTAATTTTGTTTGCTTTCTGGCGTGGATTCTCGTTTGGATGATTGCTTTCTGTTTTGGATGTTGGTTCGAATTTCTGATTTGATTTGGATTTTGGATTGGATTTTGATTGGATTTTTGTCTGGTTTTTGGTAAAAGGTCATCGGGTATGGATTATACCTGGCAAGGGGTGAGTCGCTTTGCCCGAACGTGGTAAAGTGACTTATTTAGGTCGTCGAGTGTGGACTATGCTCGACAAGGGTCCGGAGAGACTAGGATTCAGCCTAGGACTTAGGCCCTGTATTATCGGTTATTATCTCAGGTTGCTGAGTATGGACTATGCCTTGCAAGGGTCAGGAGAGACCAGGATTCGGCCTAGGACTTAGGCCCTACGTTATTGGCTATTGTTTCAGGTCATCGAGTATGTACTATGCTCGATAAGGGTCCGGAGTGACCGGGATTCGGCTTAGGACTTATGCCATGGCATTATTCAACATCTTGGGACACTGGACCACGGTCGTCAAGTGTGGATTGCTCTTGGCAAGAACCCGGAGAGGTTAGCTCAACGTCCAGGAACACTGGACCAAGGTCGTCGGGTGTAGATCGCACTTGGCATGAACCCGGAGAGGTTATGGATTTGGATATTGACCCGGAGAGGACATGGATACGGTTATTGATTATTGGATAAGGATGGATTAAAACTCGGTTATTGAGTATGGATGGTTATGGAATTGGCTATGGACTTTGGATATCGGATTCAGAGTTATTCAAAACACACCTTCTTATCACAAGGCATGTTTTGGGGGGAAAATGTTATCCCACCTTTTGGTCAAGGCTGGAATGTTAACAAACTGATAAGGAAGGATGGATATCAGGACTGAAGATCGATTGGAAACAAGGATATGATCGATATCATTAAAATTTGGCCGAGCTCTGATCAGGATGGAATCGCTTGGAGGTTGTGATCAAGGCTAGGCAAGGCTGCATTTCAAATTTTAGGTTAATTGGAGTTCGTATAGTAGAGATATGATCGATACAAGAAAAAAAGGACACACTGTTTGTATCCATCGAGAGAAGTCAAATTTTGTATCCATCATATTCGACTCGGTCAACATCTATTCAAATTGATCCTTGGCCGTACTATTCGAGTCCATCGGGTTCGTATCGATCAGTGTGGAACTATTCGTATCCATCGTGCTTCGAAACGATCGTGTTCGACGAAGAGTTCGAACCCATCTGGAGCCATGTTATTCGTATCGATCTCGATGGGCCTCATTCGTATGGACTAAAGTACGTATTGGTCCATCAGTGCACCTCAGTACACTATTCGTATCGATGGTGAAGGCTTTGTTCGCATCCATTGAACATTCATAAACGATGGAAACGAATAGCGCCGTGACTATCAATGCAAACGACATGAAGTGGTCGACACGAACTCAGCTCCGATGTTGGTTGCGAATTAGACTCCTTCAATTCGGCACAAAAGGCGGAGCGATCCAAAAATCTCGTGCCACATCACCATGCACTCACGTGTCCAGATCGATTCGAAGGGATGGATACGAAATCATGGATTCGAACTCAGCATCATACGAAAATCACAATCTTGCATCGATCATATCTCACAAACCATAGGTCCAAATGCTATGAAATTTTCACAGGAGCTTACGTACAAGATAAAGAACATTTCTGCCAAGTTTCAGCTCGATTGGATTATTTTTGTGATCTATACGAAATCAATTCGTATCGATCATGGATCGAGTCGAAACTTGGTGGGATCGGTCGCGTGGGCCAACTCACGTGCCAGAAGAAGTCTCCCGAAGTTTGAGCGCGATATCAGCCTTCTACACCTATAAATAGCCCCCTGAAGCCTACAGAAAAGGGGATCTTTTGGCTATCTGACGTCCTGACTCTGCCGAATTCAATTCCACACTTCATCACAATTATTGTACTCGAATTCATTAATTGTAATTGCTGTAATCGTCTGTAACCAGCAAGGAAAATTCAATAAAGGATTATCATTTGAAGTGTACGTAGGCCGAAGATAGCCGAATCACTATAAATCTCGTGTCACTGATTGTTCTGAATTGTTATACTTAATATTGCTTAGATCCGAGATTTATGTTTGGAATATTGCTGATCTATATTCATAACTTGGTGCTTTCACGATACTTGAGGTTTGTGATCAATTTTGGTGTAGACAATAATACGTGTTTAAAAATATATTTACAGAAAGCATATGAAAGAGTTAATAGGAAATTTATTTACCACATAATGAAAAGTATGGGTTTTCCAGAGTAGTTTTGTGATTTAGTATACGAGTGTATTAATACCCCTACCATTTTTATGTGGACACAAGGTAAGCCAATGGGGTACATACATAGTAATAGGAGCATTCGACATAAGGATTCATTGTCACCTTATCTGTTCATTATGGTAATGGAAAATATCTCTATACTTATTGAAATGGAAGTTATTAAAAGCAATATTAAGGTTATAAATAAAATAAAGCTTTGTATAAATCATCTAATATATGGAGATGATTTAATTTTATTTGTTAAGATAAATTATGCGATTGCACTTGCTATTGAAGGTATATTTGAGTGTTTAAATGAGTATGCAAGGTTATAGAGTAATGAATTTAAGAGTAAAGCATATTTCAACAAACACAGCAGGTACAAAAATGAGGTACTGAAAACATTAAAGATAGCTGAAGAAGTTTATCAATTAAATATCCTAAATTTCCCTCATCACCATTAGTAAATCATATTAAAGACAGCGATTATGCAGTGCTGATAAAGAAAAAATGGAAACATGGTTAACTAAGCTTCTATCAATTGCAGGAAGAGTGGAATTAATTAAAAAAGCTATATATGCAACAATCCTATAATTTCTACAAACATATCACATTTGTGCGGCAACGGTAAATAAAATAGAAAGGAGATATGCTGATTTTATTTATAAAAGGGGACATCATAATATATGCTGAGAAAAATTGTACTGCCTAAAAAAGAGGGAGTCATTGGAATAAGGAATATAAATGATTTAGGCCTAACTTGTTATTTAAAACTGTTTCGGGGCATGGATAATGGATTAATATGGAAAAAATAAACGAAAACAAAATTATCTTAAAAAAGGCAATTTTCGGAGTTTTATACCAAAATATAATTATTTAAATACTTGGAAGTATATATACAACACTATTAATACTGAGTAGGGTTGCCTTAGCTTTGAAGGCCCCTTTCGTCTATCTATGAAATTTATTTTGGTTCCGCCATGTGCATTTCTAAGTTCAAACGTCCTTTATTTCCATAAGAATTCTTTGTTTCCTTCTTCTCTTTTACTACCAAACCCTAATTCGAGCATATAGATTTGAGTTCGATGGACTGACTTCTTTTTCCTCATCTTTTACTATCGATCCTTAATCTAAGCCCATAATTTTGATTTCGACGAATTGGACGACATTTAACTCCAATCACACCATCGCCTATAAGTTATCCAACTATTCTTCCTCACCCCCATTATAGGAGACTTTCAACCTTTTTCGAATACCTAACGAGTTATTGCCTAGACATGGAAAGGTAGCTATGAAAGCCACCAGTCCATTTCTCGATTTCCTCAGTTATGTCTTTAATTTCAATCTTCTTGTATCTACTAACTCTTATTTGACAGCTTCACCTCGTACAATTTTTAATACTATTTTCACTGTAATTTTCTCTTAATTTTTATAAACTGAATGGTCGATTATATTGCAGGTCTATAAGCAAAAAATTCTTTAGATTATGTGTTTTAGACGAAATGCATGGTTCTTATGAATAGGGTCATTGTGAGATACCTTATAACCTAGAAGGTTATTTATTTCTATAAATTTTAGTTAATTGTAATTGTTTGAAAATTGATTGATGTACATGGTTATTGAAACACTGATCTTCCATAATTTCATGATCAAATTTGGTCCATTTACCAAAATAATTTTGAGATAAATATTCCGTTGCATTATAAACTAAATTTGACTAATCATGAAATAATTTAAGATATAAAATCATAAAATAAGTTACACATACCCATGTTATTTATCTCAATTCTAACTGTTTGTTAATTGATATTATTACTATATCTTTATATTTCAAAGTTGCGTATCATGTATTATTTGTAGTGTAGTTCTTTGAACCTCAATATGTCATAATAACATAGGAAAAAATTTGACCTAAACATGCATGGATATTAGCAGATATATCTATTGGTGAGATTTTTCATCTCACAATACCTCAAATGATCTCCGAATTAACTATAGCGTACTTCAAAGGACTAGAATCAACAAATTTAATTAATATTAAATTTGACTTTAGGTAGTATTATATTGTTGGGAGCTTACGCAATTATGTAGCTGCACTTTAACTACTTGTCAAAATGTCAAGTTGGGTCTATATCCAATTCGAATAAAAGAGAGTAAACAAAGTAGAAAAGAATGTAACACTGAAAACTAGGTAGGTATAATGTAGGAAAAATTAAAGACACGGGGAATTTTACATGGTTCGGATGTTAAAGAATCCTTTGTCCATGAGAAATATATCACTTTGTTCTTTCATATTCCTTGTACAAACATTAATGGTAGAGATTATAGTACTTTCGTTTTTAATCCTAAAAATATCAAATTAAGAAAAAGGTCCCTTTCTCGCTATAGTGCCTTTTCTATTTATAGTATAAAGATACACACGGATCGCTGTCACTCTTCTTCGGGTGCCTTAACTCCCGTATTTGGATACTTCCATGTGTCACCTATCCATCTCATTAGTTTGGTGTGTATATATGACCGATATGTTTTCGACGGAAAACCATAGGTTGACCAGTTAATATCTGAGCGTTGGCTGAAAGTTCGAAATTAAAGCAGGAGCGTCTTAAATCGAGGCGGGAAACTCAAATTCAAATGGATCATGCGTTTCTGATTAAAAGGGAGAACATGCTTGTATAATGCCCCATAAGGATATTGAGAGTTATTCCTTTACTTTGTTTTTGGGGGAGCTGTTGATACATATGGTGCGGGATTACGCGTTTCGTATGATACTACCCTGGACATGGTTATATTTGAGTCATCTTGTCCTGTCTGCAATGTTTGTTTGACATCATGCCCAGGATAAATGGAGTTGAGTTTCTTTTCCCCCAACTCATGGTGTTAGCTTAATATTTGTATGAATGTGCTATGAGCTTCTCTTAATATTGATATGCGCAAGTTGCTTGACAATAGTTGCTTATGCCTTTGCTGTTTTCTAACATGTGAAGAACTATGGTGGAGTGCTATTTAGGTAACCCCATATGCATCCCTTTGAATTCTTTGGATTCGTTGTGGTACTGTTTAAAGAGTCCTCAGCAAGCGCAACGCATTTCTTCACTTGAAAGTGTTAGCAATGCATTAGCTTTTGGGAATAATATTTGGGTTTATGGGGTCATTTAGTGTGTGGAGTATTTAGTTAGGGCTTGCTCGAAGTGGCTCGGGAACATGAATTAATGAAGGTTCAAGTGTAGTGCTTGTGAAATCTGCTGTGATCCTATCTTGAGCAAGCACTAGTGATTATCCAACATAATTTGTATTATCTGGTTTTTGAGCTGTCGAAAGGATGAGAAATGTCTGGTGCAGTTCATTAGTTCTAGGCAGAACTCATTTAAGGTTGCGGCAAAGAACCATCGTTTAGTATTGAGATTGCGGTGCACCTTATAGTTTCATATATTAACAGAAGATTGTGTTGCATGCTCCAGAGCTATGTTTTGTAGTTTGAAGTTTTGGCTATAAATTTTTTTCTACATCTCATAACCACTTCAGGTTTTTAGACTCGGTATCATAATGTATCATCAAAATTAGGGGATCGACACAGTTTTTTGAATCTTTGTCGTTGTCTTAAGACCATTTTTTGAGTAACTCTTTGGATTGCGCCTTGTTCTTTGCTTCCTTTTCTTATAGCCCAACTATTATTATAGGAGAAGTCCTGTTGATTTGTTGTTTGCATCTTCTCACCTTCAACAGGTTTGGAGAAATATGGGTGTAACAATACCATTAATACAAATACGGGTAAATAAGTATCGTTTTTCATTTACATAGTAAATATTGAGTAGCAAGACTTGCATTCTTTGTTGTTTTGGAATATTTTGTAGTTTATAACCCCTTTTACAAACTTGAAGTCAAAAAATTATTTTACATGACATGTTTAGAAAAAAAAGTAAAACTTTGACAACTTTGGAATAAACATACCTGATGAGTTAATAATGTTTGCATTGCTCATTTGTTCCTCTACTTCTTTTTAATATTCTTGTGTTCTATACTCATTATAAAGAGGAATACAGTGTAACCTATATTACCATTAAACATTGTAATATTGGCTTTAGTACTATAACATCGCCTTTTTTGTTATATTTTAGTTTGATGTTCAAATAATATGCATTACACATGTCAGTTTGTTTTGGATTTGACTATAATTAGTTTGATATGAACATTCTAGAAAATTTAGGACAATTAGGTTGCAGTCCATGGGACAACTTTATAATTAATAACATGAGACCATTCAATTGTTCTATGCTTACAATATGGCTATAATAGTTGAAGTATCTTTGATCATCTTTCACCTGAATATAGTTATAATTTTTGTGATATCCAAAAGCAACAGAAACTATTTGTGTTTTAATAATCTGTACTCAACACATCTCACTCATTTTTGACATACTACATTGTTTGACAATTTCAAAACAACAGTTCTTTTTGGCAAAGCCAGCCACCTTTATAGTGGGCCATGCCACTGTATATAAATAAGGAATAGGTGTTCTGCACATGCATAGAACAACTGAATATGGTTTTATAGAGGCCATACCACTTAAGCTACAATACATGTGAGAATCTAAAATGCCTCTGCAACTATAAATAAGACTACACTATACTGCTAATGACTGGACATAATATCCTCCCATCCTAAACTGTCATCGCCATCGCGAGCAGGGCCCATAACATCAGAAAATACCAGTGCAAGCGAAGGCTCATAAGTCCTCGATAGTGAAGAATATAGATAATTCTTGTCCCAAGATGCATCCAGAAATAAAAATAATAGATTATGGTAACCTTCATAACCAGAAGCAGATAAAGAAATCCCTTCCCCGCAACCTGGTAATATAGTGCCCTACTCTCACCATCTTCTCCAACATACAAATAATATTGTTATACTTCAGGATTATACCTCATTTCTGTTTCAGCATGAACCCATGCATGCTCAATTTCATCCCAATAGATATACCCTTCATCGGAGGAAGAATCGACTTCCAACTCAGTGTTAGTAGGAGTGGCTTTCACTTCAGGCATTGCAGTAGGAATTAAGTTTAGAGGAGAAACCAAGGGAGAGGGATCACAAGATTTAGCTACCCATTTCAATACCAGTTTCGGAAGAGGAACTTTGGCAGAAGGGGTTGACAAGTGAACAACCAAGCACGTGTCCAACATATGACCAAAGGAATGACACGCTACGCAAATTTCAAGTTTCCATTTGTACTGTACATCTACTTCCACTCATTACCTATATCTAGTCTTACTTTAAGCTTTGAAGGAAAATCTGATGAAGGGTTAATATCAGTCAACGCGCTGGCATACATAAGGCTCCTACGGGATTCACTATTCGAATCAAAACATTTTAGATCACCAGTAAGACTCGCCAGCCAGTTAATACCTATCAAAGGTTGCAGCACAGAAGAGATGTGTGTGAATGTTTCCCAACCAGGAATATATTAGATTTGCTCTCTTGCTTTATCAACCTAAGACTCCACAGAATGACAATAAAAGGTTTGCCATCAATTACTAATGGGCTTGACTCTAGAGCTCTCAATTTGTCTTGCACATTTCCAAATTTGAAATAAAACATAGAACTGAAATGTTGTACTTGAAGACTACCCCTTAGTTTCCAAATACGTTTATAGATGTCATGAACAACATTGTATGGAGCCGCGTAATCCAAAAAGAAACCTACAAAATAATCAGACCATATTTTAACACCATCTTGAACAACCTCAACCGACGGGATGAAAACATCATCTTTCACAACCGGTATGAAAGACCTAGGAGTATAGATGCCAACATTCTTGGGTAGGGATTTGAATAGAGAAGACCAACGAGACTGGGTAGGCACAACATTACCGGATGGATGGGCACCCAACTTCCTAACAGGACCACACTCCTACAACATACTATTATTTGGTGCAGTAGAGACAGTCTTCATTAAAGTTGTTCCAGTAATTACATCGACATCTTGCCTAGAAGAAACTTTATCATCAGGAATTGCTTCCGCGTCTGGTCCAATATTCAAACCAACTAGAATGGTGGAAGGCACAACTGCATTAATATTTTCATTCACAAATATAGCATCAAGTTTGTTATTAATAGCACAGGCAACCAGAGGAACAGCTACTTCGCTGACACCGGTGTGAATTTGAGCATTACCTTCTACTATTTTATCATCGCCAGACAGATTTGATATCGCATTTGGAGGCACTTCACACCATCTTTGAATTTCAGGTGATAACATTATGTTAAGTGGATTCATACCTTTTGCCGATGAGCCACTTACCAAGCAATTGGTGATCGACATTGATAATTCGTCCAGAAGTGAGGTAAAAGAATTAGATTCGAGCACATGATAAGAAGTTGTAAGTTTAACAACGGAAACAGTCGCGGTGCAGAACCAAGCAGAGATCGATGAAGCATAAAATACGTACTCGAGCTGCAAACGCAAGGACCATAGATGCCATCCTTATCTCAAAACACCAGAAGTTACAGGAATAGATATGAAAAAGTTGTGACCAGATCTAGTCTTGGATGTAGAAGAGATAAGGTCATAGGAGGTAGAAAGACGAGGCTTGTCCTTCCTATTTTTGGCCATGAGGAAGCTCGGCGGAGAGGAAGGAGGTTCAGAAAAAGCAGGCCATGCAAAAGATAGGGGGCAGAGGCGATAATGGGAGGCCATTAATGTTAAACACCCATTTCTAATTTATAAAAATCATTTGTTTCAAATTAATAGTTAAAGTACCGTTGATCATCTTTCTCATGAATACACATGTGCTTTTGTTATGATATCTCAAAGCAATAGTTACAGTAAGCATTTAAATAATTGTTGTCTGAACGTAAAAACATAGTGTACCTTTTTACAGAATTATGGAGAAGACCACATTCATTGAGGATTTCAAATTTTACGATAAAAACATATTATATAAACTACATACAATTGGGCCGGACTAAGAAACTTCGTTGCCATAGCCCAATACACTAGTAATTACCTAGAAAATAATGCACCTGGCCTAGATTTGAACTTAAGTCACCGCTTTCAACAAGTTATGATGTTACCATCACACCACAAACTCAATTAACATTATTATATATAAAACCTTTTTATCACAATAAACAACTAAACCCATCACCGCCCCTCATCGTTTCCCCTTTCTTATCAACTACCCTCGCCTTACCCAAGGGATAGGCTTATAACTAATAATTAGATTAAATGTTTGTAGAACTTACTTAGCATTGATATAGAAAAAAATGCAACGATCGAAAATTCTGAAAGCTCTATATTTAAATATTTGAATATTTAAACTTGGATTAAATATGTTTAAATGGATTTATAACCTTAATAAACTATATTTAAGTAAATAAATAATAGTATGAAACTTTTTTTTAAAATGTGTTTACAAAAATATGTACTTTAAAGCGATATCGATAAAGTGACCCAAAAACATTTTATCGACTAACGACTCTTTACTCAATATAAGTTTTTCAAATGAAGTGACCATAATTAAATCAATTAGACATTTTAATGTGTAATATTTAAGTAAACCGTGTAGAATTATAAATAGTACACTGAGTTGGGAAAACATGTAATTTTGTTTTGACAAACGGATGAACAAAAGCGGAGATAGCATGCACTGAACGGCCCCAAAAACGGACCGATTTATGCACAAGAGTTATTTAATCCTCTCACGCAAAAAATAACTCTTACGCCCCGTTTGGATCGACTTAAATAAGTCGCTTTTTAGCTTTTCGAAAGCCAAAATGAATAGGTTTTGGCTTGCAAAAAGCAAAAAAGCAACTTATACAAGTCGATCCAAACGAGCCCTTACATACTCACATGCATGAAGTGAAATGAAAAAGGTGGCAAATAAATCAACAATTGTCAAATAGAGCAAAACTTGGCATCCATTTGGAGTATATGCATGCATATAAAAAAAATAAAAGCTATTTGATGAAAAAAGGTTAGAAAAGAAAATAATGGCTTCATGCATGCTCCTCTTTTCTCTTTAATCAATCTCAAAATATAAAAAAACATCTCATTGAAACCCATATTAACACACACTCAATCTTGAATTGTTTTTTCATTTTAGCAAAATAAAATATCAAAGCTAATATACAAATTAGAAAATACTCTCTCTTCTTTCTGCCATTCCCTCCACTAAACCAAATTTGATGATCTTGTACTCTGTAAAAAGATGTTTCAATAAGGAACAACTTTCATGTTAATCACTTTTGCTAGTTCGTAGAGTTCTTAGGTGAAAACCAATGGAAGTAAGTGGTTCCACTAGTCCAGTTTTTCAACTCAGAAATTATATCTTCCCTTCCAAAAATCACAATCGATCTTTTAGAACTCGAAATCCTCTAAAATTTGGATAAGAGCTCCCACATGATTTTTAAAAAAGTTTAAAAATTTGGTGTCCTAAATCAAAGTGGAGGGGGGGGGGGTTCAAAGGGTGGAAAACTCATGAGCAATTTTGGAAGCAAGGGAAATGGCATGCGGAAGCATGGTTTGGGTTTGTGTCATTTTGGTTGGATGGTAGGAAGTGGATTTAGGTTCTTCTGTGCTTATGCTTGGTTGGCTTGCTTTTGAGTGAGTTTTCACACCATCTAAATATATATATTAAGTAGTTGTATTATTTTTTGAACTATATATGTATTGCTTGAATTTATATTGTTGTGCTTGGTTTTGATATCTGCTTTAGAAAGCCAATAGCTTATGTGGATGATAGTTGTGGACTTGAATGATTTCTTATGACTTGTTCCATGGCCTTGAAATAAAACACATAAGGATTAGTCGCGGATGGACTTGGAATAGAAGTGGTTTTATAGCGATAGTCTCTACAAATGCATTTTCAAAATGCCTTACTTTATTGATTTTCTATGGATTTTTGTAGAGAGATCCTTAGTGATTTCTTTTCATGGTTGTGATGTATTATGTGTATATTAGTTACTGTAAAAATATTGGATGCTAAAATATTTGTTATCTTATCTAAAATCAATAAAACTTTCATTGGAATCAGCAAGATCTATTATAGCACTAATCAATAGCACATTTAGAAATGATGTAGTAACTCTGGACCACTTTTTATAGTATATCTCAAATGTTGTCGTTTCTATTTGAGACTTTAAAACATTTATATGACTTTAAATTCAACTATTTTACTTCAATCTTTTTAGTGATCTTTTCTAACATATATTAGAGTGTTTAAAAAATGGTTTGGGAGTTTTATGTATTTTTAAATATTAATTATGAATTTTTAATGTAAGTGGGTTATTATTATATAATGGAAAACATCTCTTTTCAAGTTTCAAATTCATAATAAATTAAAAGTCTCTTGGTAGTATTTTAAATAATTGATTTTAACCATTTTATAAGTATTTTTAAGGATATATAAAGTATATATAGTTTTTAGAAAAATAGTTAATTATTTATTTATAAAAAGATTGTGTAATACAATATCTTTTAAATTGTTTTTATAGTTTTATTAATTGTATTTTCTTATAAATAAATTAGTATATAAATAAATAAATATCATTTTAGAAAGGTTTTTAGTAAATAAATGAGTTGGAAAAGTAAGTTAAGTCAACTATAAAGTTATAAGGAAAGATCTGTATTTTAACACTTTAGTTAAAGCGAATGGTTTTGTGAAGTTAAGAAAGTAAATTAACTTGTTAAATTAGTGCGGAGATTAGTTACTTTAGTTAGGACTCTAACGAAGAATTTAATTGGGACATTAATACATTAAGATAATTATAAGATAATGGTTTTGGGTTGTAGTAAAGAATGTTTAAATATAATCTGTTTTTAACCCTTATTAATTACACTTAGGAATGTAATTTAGACTTCAATAAGAATTACTTAGTGTGATAATAAGTGAAATGTTTTAGGATTGTTATATATAAAGTTTTAGTAAAATTTATTTTTAAACCCGGGAATTATATTTTAAAGTAGAAAAATATTGTTAACTTATTATGGATATACTTAGATCTTTAATAATGGAACTTTGAAGTAATAACAAGTAGAGAAACTTTGCATGGGGTGTATCTTTCTAGGTGTATCGATGTTAGACATTACATGGGGGCGTATCTTTCTAGATATGTCGATGTTGATTTATGCATGGGGCGTATCTTTCTTGGTACGTCGATGCTTATTTATGCATGGGGTGTATCTTTCTAGGTGCATCGATGATAGACATTACATGGGGCGTATCTTTCTAGATATGTCGATGTTGATTTATGCATGGGGCATATCTTTCTAGGTACGTCGATGCTTATTTATGCATGAGGTGTATCTTTCTAGGTGCATCGATGTTAGACTGTGCATGAGGCGTCTCTATTAAGGTGCGTCGATGTTCGGTCTATGGAATAGCTTTCCGTTTGGGATTGACCATCCTTTTCTTGTGATTTCTGAATTTCTAATTGATGATTTCTGGAATTTATGTTTCACCAACTTTTGCGATTGGCATTGATATGTATGTCATTTTTTATGGCTTGGTGAATTAAATAAAGAATATGACATACTTTTTGATGTTATGAGATTCTTGAGATATTGTATGACTTTTGTGGATTTTCTAATGTATACTTTTCGTGGTATGACATTTTTGGTTATCATACGTTTTTATTATATCCCTTCTTATATCTCATTTTACCTGATAATTATAGCTAGACTGATCCGTTTATTATTTTTTTCTTTAATAATACTCGGGTCAGACTGAGATTTTACAGGTGCTTCTGCTTGACTCCTTATCGGACCATCATCTAATCTTTTGGCTAACTACTCTAGTTTAGTAGTTTTTGTTGTATACTATTGAGATATAGACTCCTTGATGTATATGTATTCTTTTGTCTAGTACTTCTATGTATTCTTTTTGATATTGTGGATCTTGTTTGACCACTACTCTTATGTACACTTTCATGTGTTATATTCATATCTATTTCCGCCTTTGTGATATGAATTATCTGTGACTGATTTGTGTTATGTTTATTTCTATATTTGTTTCCGAAGATATTATAGCCACTGTGTAGTAGCTTTGAGTTTGCATCGGTATGTCGAATTTCCTTTCGAGATGAAAGGTTATACTTATATCTGGCATATCAGTACTCGCACAAAGCAATTACACGGATGGTCGCTCCTCTACAGCCTAATTCTCCGTGCTAGTTGACAGCATTACACCGTAATGTTCTTGGCTAGCGTGGGTATAGAGGTTGGGCGTCACAGGCAAGATCAGAAAATCATCAAATTTCATATGATAATTTAAATACATACCTTTTTGTCGGCCATGCCAATTTTATCTTCTGAAACCAAAAATCCTAATTTCCTTTTTGCTTTTAAATACATGTATGCTACTAAGCAATAATATCCAATCATAGCATTCAAAATCATTTTATATATTTCTTTTTTAAAATTTTCAGCATCCATTTCATTCAAGCCTGTACAATGTCCGCATATCGTCCATACGCAATACTGAATTCGATCGCTTACTCGATCAAACAATTTCACTTCCGAACTAGTATCGTCTACCGACTTTCTAGTGCTGACTCAAATCTGGTTTCTTGATCAGAAACCGTCATTCTCTTGACATAGCCACAAACTATGATAGAGAATTTCCAGAATCAATCAAAAATCCATATCTAGGGTTCACCGTCGAAAATCGAGTGAAAAATCCTAACTTAGATCGGTATAACTACCTTGAAATTCTATGCTCAAATCTGAATCAAATCGCCATGCGAACAAAATAGTATACGTACATCCTACATATTTAGTCCAACTAATTATTAACTATGTCAACTCTCTTTTTTTTATTCACGTTTATTTTAATTCATGTTCACTTATTCACACTTATCCCATTCCACCACTTTTTATTAAACCCTTCAAATATTAACTTGGTATATTTTTTCAATTCCTGATTTTACTTAAGAATTTCACCATTTCCTCTTAAGCTCAATATAATTATTTTATACTCTTTAGTATTCATTTTCGCTTCACCATTGAAGTTTATCTACTTTTATTCAAAATTTTAAATTTCAAATTTCAATTTAAGCTCAATTTATCTCTAAATTTTAAATATCGAATCCTATTAACCATATCTCAACCCATATTTACTTTCCTAGTTATTGTAATTAGTTCCACCCACTAATTTGTTTCCAATCCAATTCAATTTCAAATCTGTTCAAGTTACTAATTTTAATTAATCACCTCATTTCCACATTTAATTTCAAATCTCAAATAAAAGTTTATTTTCAAACTTTTACTTCTTTTAGTTCCTTCGAACAATTTTTCAACTTTACTTTACTTAAGCCAATTCAAACAGAACTCCAATACTTAGTTTAATTTCCATTTACTTACAATTTAAATTAGTTTGTTACATTCCCACATTAATTTCCAACTTAATGAATTTTTATTTCAATGCCACTTTACTTAGTCTTCTTATATTTTTCTTCAAATTCACCTTTATTTTCATTGATTCAGTTACACTTCAATTAATTCAAATTTTTAACTTCTATAAGTTTCCCAATTTATTTACTTTCCATTTGATAACTTCTTTTAATTTACTTCATTAAATTGGCTTACATTCTAACTTGTTTCAATTTCTTAGTTCAAATTTTTAACTCTTCTTCATGTTAAAATTTTCTATTCTAGAAAATTTCAAATTTTACTTATTGTCAAACCCATTTATATTTCCATAAACATTTTAAATAAGCATCAGAGTCTTTTAAACAATTACTCAACATTTCAAAAAAATCATTTTTGAAATCAATTTTATACATCATTCAATTGTATATCGAATCATCCTTTGAATTTTTAAAACCAAACCCAGTTTTGCAAACAACTCCAATTTAAAACATTTTGGCAGCAATTCCTCTCTTGGAAATTCGAATATGAACATCGATGATGCTGCAGTCATCATCGAAGTTATCTTCAGCGACCAAAGAGAGTTCGGTGCTTTTATCTCTTTAAAAGCCCTTTTCAAATATTTTTAAATTCCAAATCTCACCTGATTTCAAATCCAATTCAAAAAATATTTCTCAAATAATATCTCCAAAACCTTTGAAAATCATTTTCAAACTCAAAGGAATTTAATTTCCAAAATTTCGATTTCTAAATCCTTTCAATCCATATTCAAATATTACTTTGGAATTTTTATTTCATTTCCAATTTAAATCACATTTACAAATCCCATTTTGTTATATAAATTTATTCCTTAACCTTTGGTTATAATTTTTAATCCCAGTTCAATTTCCACATAACAATGTTAATAATTTAATATTATCACCTCCTAACGCCAAGTAACCATATATAATTATAATAATTTATGCAAAATTATTTCTTTTATATAAAAAAATAATTTGGGTATAATTATTTCATTTACTCTATTTTAAAACAATACTGTGTCGGTTTATCTTGTTTAAGAGTTTAGAAACCTTTATCGATGACATGGCTTCCTATATATCGACCAGAATCCATAAACACTCAACCTATAAGTCAACACAATAAAAAAAAATTTATATTCACTAACAAATACGCACTCATATCTATTAATACACTCAAACTCATTCTAGAGTACTACAGACTCAATTTCTAATGAGTAATCTCTACTAGAGCTAAGGTTCTCGCTTAACCTTTAGCTCTGATACCAAGTGTAATGGCCCGCAAATCCGTACCACTTTGATCCGACAATATTCTCCAACAGTTCAATTCACAGTGGACGGAAATACGAACCATTAGGGTTAAAGAAGAAAGAGGTAGAAGAAGAAATAGAAAACAACATCAGAATCTTACAAACGCAGCGGGATAATATATAATAGATAAATGACCGATCATTATACAGTGAACCATATCTATTTATAGATTACATCGTCAGAGTATAACACAATCAATAACAAAATATTAGACAGTTATAATAACTTGTCCTCACAAAAACTGATTAAACAGCATACCAAACACAGCGGAACTAAGACAGATACGTGTAATACGTCTCGCCATCCAACACATCACTTGAGCTCCATAGCAGTCCATCTAGAATATGTATTCTATAATACTCGGTCTGACCCGAGCATTATAGTGAAATAACTTCCAAGTCAATCTGGAAAACCAGTGTGAGAAAACACACTCAATTGGATTATTAAAGTTTTTCAAAACACTTTTGAAATCAAAGGTATCTCGTAAGACCATGCCACAAATAAACATACCTGGTTTTTACCTTACGATAACCAAAACATTTTTAGCAAATCCGTTTGATTTTATAATAGTTTCTATAGAAAGTAAAATAGAATCTAACTGAAATGCTTGCATCTCATGTTTCAACGATAAATGGGCACAATCAAAACCGTACAGGCGCTTATTGGAGATTGGATTTCATATAATGGCATGGCTATTGGGGTACCGTCCATCACAGTACCTGGTATAGATCAGAGTACCGAGGGTCCACCCTGATCCCTTGTAACACAAGACCATAGCTACCCCTTACTGGATAGTCTGAATAAGATCACCCCGCGGTTGAGATCAACAACCACCCACACAGCCAAATAAAAGGGACATCTAGACATGGATTACCTAACCCTAATTGGTTGCTAGCCACTTAGCCTTGCTGAAGCTCCCCTGTTTTAGCCATTCCCGGTTGATGAGGCTCAAGGCTATGCATTACCTTTTTAGGACACATACACTTAGAATGCTCATCGTCCCCCTGACGATGTTCTACTAGCATTCATCCATACAAGTCCGTTCCGGTTCCGAACAGAACCGAAGGCACTATTCCTACTACATCCATTTTGGAATCACCCTCAGGATTAGTAGCGATTAGCCCTTCCACTTCACCGCTCCATCTTCGACTCCAAGCCCTTGTCTTTCTCACGAAAACGTTCAAATCGAATCGAAGTGATTTTCGAGAAATTAATCTCGATCCTGATCTCTTCGAAACGATCAGTGCATTGGCCAATATTGATAGTCGATTATTTGACTATCATATAACATCCATAAACAACCATCAGGCCTTAATAATTTTCCAAATTATTTATTCCAGAATATCTTCGCAAAATATTTTTCTACATTTCAACCCTTTGAAAATAGTTTTCAAATCACTTTTCCTCTCATGGAATAAATTTCCACCCAATTGTTTTATTTCCACTGAAAATACGAAGTCTTAATACTTTAGATTCTTAAATAATTTAAATCACATTATCCAAAAATATAACTTTAAACACTTAAAAACAAGTACTTCAAACACTTTATTTGAAATACTAGTTATAAAATCTTATAATAATTTTTTATGCAAAACTTAAGCTAAACTAATTTAAAATAAAAGTTATTCTATATGGTATAAATATTAAATAATTATCTTTTAAATTATAATACTAGTTAAACCTTTAAATAATTACTTCTATAATTAACTTAATAACTATTTACTTAAAAATATTAAAATGATTAAATAAAAATTTCCCTAACATTCTTTTAAACAACTTTAAACCTCCAACTTATATATAAAAATCTCCTTTGAAAATATACTTGGCTTCACAGGGAAATACACTTCCATTTCAGCATAACCCATATAATCCTTTATAAATCATGCTCGATTTACCCCAATTTAATTTACATCACAATCCCGTAAATTCTCTCAACACTTTTAAAAATAAAACCACTTTTTATTTTTAAAACACATTTTCCATCTCCTTAAAATCACTTCCAAAAATATATACTTAATTAATTTACTTTAAGGCTACTAAAATTACTTAAATAAAAATAATACTTAGGAAATTCTATAAGAGTTCTAATTAAAACCTGAACCAAAATTTCCCTTTAAAATAAAGTTATTATATCAAATATTTATGTTAAAATTCCCTTTTAAAAATCATAATACTGATTTATCTTTAAAAATAATTAACTACCATAATTAACTTAATTAAATATTTACTTTTCACTTAAAATTAAAATAATAATTTTCAAAAGCATTCTTAAAAAAACATTTTTAAACATCTAGTTTATACTTCGAAATCTTTTCTTTGAAAATATGCTTAATTTTCTAGGAAAAGATACTTTACAGCTTTTAAAAATGCAATCACCTTTTTAATTTTGAATTGAATTGCACCCTTTTCTTATAAATTCCACCGGAATCTACCCTTCCAATTTTATCCACTGATAAATATTTCACTTCATTTATAAATCCAGTTTACAAATTTCCATTTCTCATTTTCCTTTAAATCACAGTTTCCAAAACACTAAATCGATTTCAAACCAATTTCCTGGTTTAAATTCCCTTTAAAATTTATTACTCGATTTATTCAGTTCCCAATAATTATTTACTTAAGAATTTTCTTTTCATTTCCCTTTGAAAATCCAAACTTTATATATATATATATATATATATATTTCCATTTCTCAAAATACCAATAGATATTCAACCAAGCCATAACATTCAATAATTTCAATTCCCAATATAATCTATCACGGATTATCAAATAAATCACACCACTGCATATAAAATAAATTCAACGTTTTGAGGAATCCAGTTGGATCCCTCTAACCTGTTTTCCTGCATACACAGATGTTAGCACAATATAAAATACCAATCCCGCTTAGAGGGGGATATTGCGGTACATAGGGTCACCCGCTATTATGTAGGGCGCATATGATCCCATCCACTATATAATGCGAAAAATCAATCACTTCAATATATATATATATATAACATTTCACATCCAAGCTGATAATAAATTATCAATTCAAGCAAACAACCAGTAATTAAAATTTAACAAATTAAAATTTAAAAGGTAATCCAAATGAGTGATATTAACTCACCTTTGATTTTTGATATGCAATCCATTCCATCTCGACTTATTTCTCCATGATTTTAGACATCGTTTAAATATTTATACAATTTATTAATATTCAAATTAATCAAACAATCAATTTCCTTTTAATAAATTGAATTAACTAATAATTTGATTTTAACTAGATAATTCTTCCCTTTTAAAATCTTTTTGTAACTAAAATAAATTTAATAAGTTAATTAATCAGGTTAATCGCCCAAATACATTATTTTAAAATAACTAGTAAATTTAAAATGTATATATGTATATTTATTTTTCCCTTTGAAACTATATATATATACTTATAAAAATAATCTATACTACCATTTAAAACTTCTATTTTCTAAATCTTATGTGTATGTGTATATGTATATATTACTTTCTGTTCTAATTTTTCTAACCGATATACATGCATACTTAATATATATACATATATTGAATTTAAATATATAAAAAAGAAAACCTAAAATCCAATACCTCACAGAAAGCAACTCTTTGGCCAACGGTAGCGCACCCTCCCTCCATGTCACGACCAACTGCATCATCACTATCCCACTGTCGCCACCTCATCCCACTTCGAGATGCCCCCCACTCGATCACACGCCATCCACTGGCCGCGGCTTCGACAATCTTTAATTCGAAATCATCCCAACTCTCCGCCTGCGAGCCATCCCGTGTCACCGCAATCAAGTTCGACCTCTTTCCTCGCGTTCGTGGCCGTCTACCGCGATTTCGATTTTCGAATGAGATGATTCAACTTCATGAAATAAAAAACTAGGGAGAAAATGATTTTCTATCGGCCATTATCTATATATTTTTTGTTTGAAACTTTCGATTTTGATTTTGAATAGAATTGAATTGGAGAGGAAATCATTTCATTGGGTTTGAGTGGAAATAAGGGAGGAGACGTGTGTCAACATGGGTGGGCAAGTGTTATACCAGAGGAAGCACGTGTTTGAAAGAAGAAAAAGGCTGTTGAAAAAATAACTTTTGTCAAAACAATTTAATTCAAATTATTATTTAAATCTAAACCGTCTCGACTTCACAACCTAATTCTCGACCTCCTACTGAGACGTGCTGCCAAGCGTTTATAATATTATACCCCTATTATGAACGCAATGGAAAAGGTTTCGAGGCCCAATTAGATAGTATGGAGAAGTTAGCTTTTTGGATCCAGTTTATATTAAATTTTCGATATAAATTTCAGCGCGTTTATCTACTGTACGATCACACGACAACTTCAAATGCTACGAAAATTGAGATCCAATAATACACTATTACAGATTCAATGGAACTGGTTTCGTCGAAATCCGAGACTGTGCCTCGGAAGGCTATTTTTAAATATAAATTTAAACAATATATTTTTAAAATTGAACAAAGAACTGTTAAATTCAATTCTAGGAGTTCTATTATCTCCAGTATTATCAACATAAATTTCATAAGCCTTTAAATTATTTTTAACCAGCCCAGAATTCCCGATTCAGCAATTTACCCAATTTCCAATTATTAAATTCAATAATAATTGCCAAATAAATAGTGATATTTGATATTCAAGTTAAACTAACTTTCAAATATCTAAAATTAATCAAATATTCAAATTTCAAATATCTAAAATTTCTGGGTTGTCATAATTGTTGGGCCGCGAGATGCAAGCGGAACAGCTATCTTTTGATTTACGTTCTTCACCTTAGATATTTTCAATTATATTATATAATATGTACTTATTATATGGTTTGCGCTTTTGTGGAGATAACCGTTACGATGGTCTCAAAAGGTGCTATTATATGTCACACATGTTTTTTGATTTTAACGATGTACTTGTGCTAAAATCTCATAAAATCAGCCTTTCGTTTTAATACTCAAAATTGGATTTGTAAATGATGTCTTTTATACTAAAAAAAAATTTGGAATGCCCCAAAACGATATGCAAGGGCACCTTATTAAAATGTTTGATTGGGAACATGTAAGATGGATTTCTCATGTGTAACAAATTAGAATTTTGATCATGTGATTTTAAATGTTTAATTAATTTTAAATATTTAAATTATAGGATTTTTTGAAATTTAATAATTTGAATTCAGATATTTTGATCACCTAAATATTTGAGTTGTGAATAAAATATTAATTAAATGGTCTTAATAATTATATTTAACTCCTTTTAATTAATAATTTATATTGATGAATTCAATTTGTAAATTTATTTATAATAATAAATATATTAAATAAATATCGATTATTGAATCGAAAATATAAGTCGATATTTAAATATGTGAAATTAGCATTTCGAGGCACTGTCTTAGATTTTGACGAAATCGTGGCCATTAGATCCGGAATAATAAATTGTTGTACACCGTCGTATTTCGTTTACTGTGTGGTCATGCGAGCTCGATACGCATAACAATTATTTTAAAAATAATTTGACTTAAAAGCTAACTTCCACGTACTTTGGAATTAAGGCTCGAAATTAGTTCCATTCAGTTCAGAATGTGGGTATTTAGTATAGAACTCAATTGGAGTTCGAGATTTTAGAGCATACGATGTTGGATTTTATCAAATAAAATAATAAGATACCATATCTTTTAAAGTCCATACTCTGTCAACTCAGTACCACACTTCATCACGTTCCCACACCTTCATACGTCTATGCCATGCTCCACGTCTCTATAAATATACTTACATATAGAATGAAAATGAGATTTTTTTTTCCTATTTCAGAAATCCAAAACAAATTCATTTCTCCATTAAAAATCATGATTTTAGATTCATTAGCTTCATATGCTCGAGAGATACATTTCCATGTGCTGAAAACCTTGTGCGTCCACATTTGGGGTGTTGTCATAATCATGGCAGCAGCTTGGGCTTTTTGTAGCTTGAGTTATAGGCGACGATAGGTCGCAACATTAGTTCCATTGTGTTTCTTGTGTTAAGTATCACCTCCCTACAAATTTTCGTCGACTCTGGTGCACTTTGATGACATGCGACATTTTTGGAGCTGCTTGGGGTGATGAGGTTGGGTTCTTAGGTGGGGGTATAGGCTTGTGTTTGTTAGGTTGGTTGGGAAGCTCTTTGGTAGAGGTGAATGATGATGAAGACGGTTATCGTTTTCTCGAAGAAACAGTGGAGAAGTCGAAGAGAGAAGGTGATGAAGAGGAAGGGTTGTGCACTGGAAAGCACGGCCTAGAGATAAGGAAAAGGGAGGTGTAGCGTATAGTTTTGGGTTTGCTTGGTTGGGCTTGGTCCCATTTGGATTTGTGGGGTGAGAAATTGTTTTTGTGTGAATTAATTATTATAAAATTGTGCGTTAACTTTATAAATTCATCTCTCACGCATACGAGGTCGGATTAGAACGCTGTTTTTTGTGTTGGACTTGTGTCATCGAGATATTCAAATTGTCATTTGTTTGGTTGAATTTTTGTTTATAAAATGGATCGAAATATTAACTTGATTTTTATGTACCCATATGATTACATATAATGTCCTTAACCATTGTTTTGCAGGGAAAAATAATAGAGAGACCCTGAGAGGTTTCTCGCCAATAATTATTTACATCCTTATGCTGTTGTATTGAGATTTAATTGAAACAAATCTTGACATTGCATCTATATTGTTTAAATGTCGTCATAGCAATTTTCGCTATACCGTCGTTTATTGACTTTCACCCCCAAAACCCTATCGTGTGTGTTTTGAACTTGGGCTTGTGTTTCACTAAATGGAATTTTAAAATTCATTAATAATTTTGATTAATGATAATTTAAAGTAATTAGTCATTTTATCTAATGATTTTGAAATTAATTAACCAACTAATTAATGATGTTTAAAATTGGTTTATCTTTTGATGTAAATGAGATTAGATTTAATTAATCATTTTAACTAATGATTATTTAAATTTAATTAATTATTTTAATTAATGATTATCGAGTTTAATTAATCATTTTAATTAATGATATTTAGAAGTAAATAAAATTAAGTAATGATATTTGAATTTAATTAATTATTTTAATTAATGATATTTGATTTTAATTAATCATCTTAATTTCTAATATTTGAATTTAATTTATCATTTTAATTAATGATTGTTCTAAAAATTAATTAATTGTTTTAACTATGACATTTGGAACTTATTTAATCATTTTATTAATGATGTTTTATAGTTGATTTATCTTTTTAACAAATGATGTTTTAATTTATCATTTTAGCTAATGACGTTTGAATTTAACTAATCCAATCAATTACGATTATTTGAAATTAATAAATTGTTTTAATATATGGCATTTAAAAATTATTTAATCATTTTAATTAATGATGTTTGAGATAAATCATTCATTTTAATTAATGATTATTTGAGTTTAATAAATATTTTTAAATAATGATATTTAAAGTAAATTAATTTAATAAAAGCGAATAAAGTAAATTAACTAATTTGATGAAAATGTTTTAAAGTCAATAAACTGATCGAATAAAGGTTTTAAAGTTAATTTACCGATGAAATAAAAGTGTTTGGAAATAGTTAACTATTTAAAATAATTGATTTCTTTATTTAAAAGGGATTATAAGTTAATTTTCTTTCAGGATAATAAATATTGTTTTAAATTTACAATTGTATTTATATTGTTTTTTTAGCAAAGGCTAGTGGGGTTAACAGGGTCCATTCCTGATTTTATTGCAAAAAATAATAAAATAAAGAAGCTCAAAACAAACTCTAACTTCAAAAAACACGTACTAGGAACCATGAGAGAAAGGTAAAAAGCACACAAGGAGGATACAACAAACAAACTAGGAAAACACAAAAAACTGAAGTAAACAAAAATTAACTCCAAGCAGAACTCGAAGCAGAAGGAAATGTGGACAGCCTCTTCAGATCTTCAAGCATTTCATGTTTAAAGCTCTTCCATATAACTTCACCATCCCTCCTCTTCTTTTCAAAGCATATTTGGTTGCGTTCAAACCACGCAATAGTTAAATATTTCTTTAGGCAAATGGTCAGCAGTCTTGCTTTCATTGTTCTCTACCTAGTAGATTTGTAGATCAAGTTCAAGTCAATTGCTGATTGGGTAGAAAACATAATGCTTCCAGTAACCTTGATCAATCTTCTAGAAAGAGGAAGGTTAACATTACAGCCGAAGAATATGTGGTGAGTAGTTTTAGGGTTTTTTGGTTAAGCCCCCTACTCAACGTCACAGTTCTTGTCAGTAAGGCATTATGAACTACCTTCTATAGCATCATGTTTTCTCTAGGCATTGAATCTGCAGACCAGATTATGTTCCTCCACCTAAAATTTGGCAAACTGTCATTAGCAGAAAGCAGCTTGAAAACACGAGAGATGGTATGAGGCTTGGTCCTCCATAAAACTTGATCAGCCTCCACTGTTGGAAAGCTGGCTCCTTGTATTTGAGTCCGATGAGATCTTATTATCTGGTTTGAGGAATAATAAGTTGAAGGAAGCTATGAGAAATGAGATCAGTTTCCTTAGCTGCAAAAGGGATTCCAGTTTGCAAAACTTGTTGATGAATCAATAGCCTGGAAAGAATCACATCAGGGGCAACCTAGGGATCACACCAGAACTTTATATCAGAAGTAGCAGCCAGTTTGAAGACTACCATAGGTAGGAAGATGGTGCGCAACTCCAGCAACTTTCTCCAGGCCCAACTACAACATTGTGGAACTTTCACACTCCAAAAATTCCTACAGCCTAATCCACGTGTCCAGACCTAGTTCGCCCAAGAACTACCATGCCTAGAAAGGACAGAATTGAAGTGTGTACTAAACGTTGCCACATTCCATTTCATTATATTGATAACTCCTAACCCTCCTTTGTTTCTAGAGTTTTCAATCTGATTGAATGAGCAAGGCATGGGCTTCCTTTTATGAATAAATCCACACCAAAAGAACCTCAGCTAGCACTTTTAATCATTTTAAGAAGTTTAGTTGGCAAGATAAATGCTTTAGACCAATATACCACCATGGAAAAGCTCATTGATTTGATAAGGATAAGTCTACTAGCCTTAAAAAAACGATTTTCCTACCTATCCATGGAAGATACAATTCTGGAGTAAAGAGGAAGGCAGTCAGACAATGTCAATCTAGAAGAAATAAGTGGGAGATCTGGATAAGACATGTTAGCGTCCATTTGCTGAAGGCCAGAAGCTTGCAATAGTGATGAGGTAAGATGTGTATTGGTGCCAGAGAAAATAATACTGGATTTAGAATGGTTCAGTTTTAGATTAGTCATCAGATAGAAGGATGTCAAAGTGGATAAAACACACTGGATTGATGTAAGTTGTGGTTTTGTGAAAATCATGATGTTATCAGTTAACATTAGAGTAGTTACATTATGATACTTACACTTTGGGTGATAGCTAGTCATGCTTGCATTGTACTTGAGATTGAAGAATCTAGTTAGGACCTCCATCACAAATATAAATAAATATGAGGAAATGGGATGACCTTGTCGAATCCCTTGTTTACTATTAAAGTAACCAACAGATCACCCATTCACAACAAGTGAGAAGCTTGGTGTTGAGATACATTCATAAACCCACCCTACAAAAGGCTTTGGAAATTCCATTAAGACCATGATTCAAACTATGGAGGTCCAGTGGATTGAATCATAGGCCTTCATAAGATCAAGCTTCAACATAGCAGCCGGAGAGGCATTTGATCTACCATATCCACATAACGGCTCTTGAGCAATAAGAACGTTATCCAGTGTACTTCTATTAGGAAAGAATGCTACCTAGTTCTAGGAGATTAAATGAGGATGAACTCGAACAAGTCTAGTAGCAATAATTTTGGATATACACTTGCACACCACATTGCAGCACAAGATAGGTCTGTAAGATGAAATTGAACTTGCATCGGTTGCTTTAGGGATTAGCACTAGGTTTGTTGAATTTACTTCAGAGAGAAGAGAGCATTTACCAAAAAATTAGGCACAGCCTTACAAAAATCATGGTGGATGATATCCCAGCTTGAAATGAAAAAGTTCACTTTGAAACCATCAGGGCCCCCACTGGATTTTCTATTCATGGAAAAAAGAGTTTGTTTAATTTCGTCATCAATGACTTTTTCTACCAGCATTGAAGACTGGTCACTGCTAAGGAATGGAAGGGGAATTTCATCAATCCAGTTGAGGTCTGGAGCAAACTTAGTTGAGTTTCCAAGTAAATCCACGTAGTAGCTGAGGAAGGTAGAATCAATTTGATCAAGAGTGGAGACGAGAGTACCATCATGACCACGTATCATACAAATTTTTTTCCCTTGCTTAAACTCAATATTACGAACAAAACTGTAATCACTTACTGTGCAACTGTTGTTCTTTCATACTGCTTTCAATACCAAGCGTTTTGTTGAGCAAAGTGTAAAGTTTCCCTTCCTCCTCTGTTGCTTGAATGTTGTCAGGGTTATTCATCATGTGCTCCTACGCCAATTTATATTTTTCCTTCAAGAGGGTAGATTGCTTAGATCCATCGCCATGTAGAGCACTAGCCCAAGTTCTCAAGGCCTTCTTTACCGGTTTAAGTTTCCTGCACAATATATACATTGGATTACCATAATCATAAGATGACCGAGCATTACCTACAATTTGTTTAAATTTAGTGGAGAGAGTCCATGCGTTAAAGAATTTAAAGCTTCTTTTTCCTTAACCACAGTTGTACCAGAAGAAAGAATTAAAGGGGAATGATCAGAGAGAATAGGATGAGGAAAAAAGATTAAAAGATTGGGCCATAGAGAGATGGTTTTGAGATTGCAGAAGGCATGATCAATGGTGGAGAAAGTTCTCATACCACTCCTACTTCTATTATTCCATGTAAATCTTGCTCCCGAAGTTTGAAGTTTGTAAGATTTGAGTTTGCAAGATTTGAGTCGGTGGAATCATTGTTTAGTGGATAGATATGTTTAGGCAGCAAGGGCTGACCACCATGCTTGTCATCCAAGTGATAGCAGCAGTTGAAATCACCCATGACAAGCCATGGGTGCATGTCCTGCCTTAAATAAGGAATAAAGTCTAGAATATTTTGCCTAGATGTTACGGAGTTGTCTGCATACATAAAAGTTATATGAAAGGAAGTGGTTGACTGAAGACAAGACACATGAGAGTGAATGAGTTGGCTAGAAGATAGGATGGTTGACATGGAGAAGGAGATAGGATCATAAATGAAAAAAATTCTACCATATTCTGCATCTGAGAGATTATGAAGCAGATTCCATGTTGAGTTTATATAGTTTGTAGCACAAACAGTTAGAGGTAAATTAAGCTTTGTTTCTAGTATAGCAATTTTAGGTTATGAGAGAATATGAGGTTCTTAACTTGATCAAGTTCCAAATGACTATGCACTCCTCTTATGTTCCACACACCTATGTTTTGTAACATCATTAACTAAAGAGGTTGGTGTATGGTGTTTTTCTTGCTCCTGGCTGTAGGAGATTGGGATTCTGTAATTGCAGTTTTGGAATTTGCATTTTTGCTTGTGGATGGTTTCTTAATACCTTCAGTGCTACCAAGGCAGGGGCAACTTGCACTTATTTACCTTTACTTACCCACCCAGGGGTTTCTGAATTATTGACAATTGGATTTTGTACTGGAAAGATTCAATTCGATAGAAAGAAATGAAGCAGAGTTTATTTTCATAGAATGTTTTGATACAATCTTTTTGATACAAAACTGACAATTGAAAATGTAAAAGCAAGCATTCTTTACAATTCCATTCAGTGTGTAATATATATCTTGTATTGTGATACTGGGCTAAACATGGCCCAAAGCCCAAAATACTCTTGTGTTGACAATACTGCAATTTCGTGCGTTGATTTATATCTTGATGGTTCAGGTTCCAAACAACCTCTTGATATTAAATCCAGATGATATTTCCATAGACATTTCGATACTCTCCCTCAAACCCTGCCTCTTCTAGGGTTTGCGGCGAATTCGCTTGCTTATCTTCAGATGCTCAAATTATGAGACTTTCTGCATGAATTTCTTCTGAAAATTGAGAGAGGAGATGAGATCTGAAAGGATTCATCTTTACTGACAGAGCTAGATGCATGAGTGTCGTATCGAGGCAAAAGATTGTCTCTTTACTGGATTATTATGGTCGAACATGAATATCCTCAGGGAGTTATGCTTCAGATGCTTTTCTGATGAAGGATGAGTGAGTACGAGTTAAAGTCTTTAACTTGAAGCTTTATCAAGGCCTTCGGCTTGAAGCTTCTTCATGAGCAGTGGGAAAGTCTTTAGCTTTATCATTCCTCTGACTGATGGCTTGAGTACTGTTGTTGAAGTCTTCAACCCTGAGCCTCTGTCTGAACCAGGTGAAATTTTTCTTTGACAAAGCCTTTGTCAAAATGTCTGCAGTTTGGTAAGTACAAGGTATGTGGTTGACACTTAGTTTTTCTTTACTCACCTGTTCTCTAACAAAGTATAAGTCCAACTCGATATGCTTAGTTCTTGCATGTAGAATAGGATTGGCAGTAAGATGCGTTGTACTTAAATTATCTCACCATATGATTGTTTTGGTTTCTGTCTTGATTTGTAATTCACTTAATAGTGATTGCATCCACATGATTTTGGCAGTAGCATTTGCTACGCTCCTGAACTCTGCCTCTGTGCTCGATCTCGACACAGTTGGTTGTTTCTTTGAACACCAGGAAACTGGGTTCTGACCTAAGTAAATATAGTAGCCTGTAGTTGATCTTCTGTCATCTGGGTCAGAGGCCCAGTCAGCATCAGCATACCTTGTGATATTTATGACTTTGCTTGATTCTAATGTTAGACCAAAGTTCAATGTTCCTTTAAGATATCTTAAAATCCTTTTTACTGCCTTCCAGTGAATATCTGTTGCGCTTTGCATGTATTGACTTGCCTTATTGACACTATAGAAAATATCTGGTCTGGTAATTGTTGCATACTGAAGAGAACCAACTATGCTTCTGTACTGGCTGTCATTTTGAATAGTTTCACCTTTATATTTGGACAAGTGAGCATTGCTTATCATTGGTGTAGAAATTGAGTTGGCTTGATTCATTCTTGCTTTCTCCAGTATTTCTATGATGTACTTCTTTTGATTTAGTTGAGTAGTTGTGTCAGATATCCTTTTAACTTCTATGCCTAAGAAGTAATTCAGATCACCTAGGTCTTTGATTGTAAACATTTGATTTACATGCTTTGTAAGATTGTTAATCTCTTGGTTGCTGTTACTTGTAATGATAAAATCATCAATATATATTAGCACATACACTATTATGTTACTGCTAAATTTAATAAATAATGAATTATCAGATTTTGTTGGATGATATCCTAATCTGATCATTGTATCATTTAGCTTTTCAAACCACACTCTTGGCGCCTGCTTTAGACCATATATTGCTTTATGTAATTTGCAGACATAGTTTTCTTTTCCTTTCTGTCTGAAGCCATGTGGTTGTTCCATATATACCTCTTCCTGTAAAACACCATTCAAAAAAGCATTGTTAACATCTAATTGTCTGATGCTCCAATTTCTGCTCAGGGCAATTGTAATGACAATTCTGATAGTAGTAGGTTTCACAACAGGAGAAAATGTTTCATGAAAATCAAAACCATGTTGTTGTGAATAACCTTTGGCTACTAGTCTTGCCTTGTGCTTAGAAATTGAACCATCAGCATTTCTTTTTAGCTTATAAGTCCATTTGCAGCCTATAATGTTCATATTTTTTGGCTTAGGAACAAGATTCCAAGTCTTGTTCCACATTAGTGCCTCGTATTAATTGACCATTGCTGCTTTCCAGTTTTTATTCTGCATGGCTTGTTCATGTGTACTTGGTTCCACTGTATCTAGAACAGTATTAAAAACTTTTGGTTTGAATATACCACTTTTTGATCTTGTAATCACATGATGTCTGGTGTCATCTGGTCTTTGCTGATGACTGACCCTCTCTATTTCTTCTTGAGTATCAGTGTCATTGTATTGTGAATTAACTGAAGATTGTTGAGATATGAGTTGAGTATTTGTTCCTTGTTGAGATGATTGATCAGGTGCAGGCACTGACTCAGTTTGAGTATAATCTGATTCCTGTCTGAATTCATGACTTTGGAAGTCAGGATGATTTGCCTCCTGTCCCTTATTCTGATAAGTAGCTTTATTCTGAGGCTGTATTACTACAAGTGATGGGCAGGATATTGGTGGTAATGACTCTTTTGTATTGCACACTTTACATGTGGTTTTGATATTCTCTTCTTTGAAAGGAAATTTTTTTTCATTGAATACCACATGTCTAGAGATAAAAATTTTACCATTACTATCTATGCACTTGTATCCCTTTTTATTTGATGCATATCCTAGAAATGTGCATGTTGATGATCTAAAGTTTAACTTATGTGCATTATAAGGTCTAATATAAGGAAAGCATAGACACCCAAACACCCTAAGACTTGAATAATCTGGGTTAATATTAGACAATACTTCAATAGGACATTTAAAATGTAGAAGTTTTGATGGCAGCCTATTAATTAGGTAGACTGCAGTAGCAAAAGCATCTGGCCAAAATTTTAATGGCATAGATGCTTGTGCTAATAGAGTGAGTCCTGTTTCAACAATTTGCCTATG
This sequence comes from Allium cepa, assembly GCA_030765085.1. NCBI lineage: Eukaryota > Viridiplantae > Streptophyta > Magnoliopsida > Asparagales > Amaryllidaceae > Allium > Allium cepa. The sequence goes on from CM060938.1 coordinate 566,189,133, forward strand.
TCTCCTTTCAATGAGACCATTCAGTTCAGATGTATATGGACATGTTGTTCTATGATTGATCCCCCTGGTTTGAAAGAACTCCTTTAAAGGGGGATACTCTGTTCCACCATCAGACTGAAAGTTTTTAACTCTGCAGTTAGTTTGATTTTCTACAAAAGCTATAAATTGTAGAACTGCATTATGAGTTTCAGATTTTTACTTTAAAAAATATATCCACACATATCTAGAGTAAGCATCAACAAAGGATATATAATACTTACATCCATAATCTGTGTGTATAGGAGCAGGCCCCCATAGGTCAGTAGCTACCAATTCAAGTGGTTTGTTGTATTGAGTTGTTGAGTCTATGAATGGTAGCTTATGACTCTTGCCCATTTGACAGTATGTGCATACATATGGAAGTGATATATTATCAACAGAAATATTACTTTTATTCAATACATGCTTAACAACTGTGACATTTAGATGTCCAAGTTTACAATGCCATCTATCAAAAATTTCATTATTTTCAAACTTCCTGACTTCTGAGTTATTACACCAATTTCTTTTATTGCTTGATTTTCTTGAATTATCCACACTGAACTTGTACAGTCCCCTACACTGTTTACCCTGCAAAAGTATTTCTTTAGTTAGGATATCCCTAACTAAACAGTGATTGGGGTAAAATTCAAAATAGACACTATTATCTCTTGTAAATTGAGACACACTTAGTAAGTTCTTTTTGATGAGTGGTACTCTCAACAAATTATTAAGATACAGTTGTCTTTTCCCTGTGATATAGGACCTACCAGTGTGTGTAATTGCAACAGATTTGCCATTACCCATATATATTGTATTCATACCTTTGTACTCCTTGTTTCCAAGGTTAAGATTAGTGAGATTGTTGGTGATGTGATTGGTTGCTCCTGAATCTGGATACCAATCTTCATCATGAACATGTTCTGCTCTTGCTATTTCAGTTTGTGATGCTTTCATATCTGATATGTTGCCTGTGTCTTGTTGTATGTGAGCTATATTAGCACTGTGATTTTGATTTCTTTGATTGTTTGATCCTTGACCTGGAACATAGTTAAGATTGAGTCTGAAATACCACTTTGCTGCTGTGTGACCAAGTTTTTCACAAATCTGACATTTGTCTCTGTTATTATTATTCCATCTCCCCCTTCCTCTTGATCTGTTCGAGTATGCCCCTCTTTGTGTAGGCTGATCACTTTTGTTGTTATTCTGGCCTTTGCTCTTGTAACTTGCTGCAAAATTAGCTGATAAATTAGAATCTTGTGGTTTCTTTATATCTATTCTTGCCTCATGTGACAACAAGATTGCATGCACATCATCTATTGATGGTAAATTTCTTTGAGATGTTATAATAGCCACCACTGCTTCATATTCATCACTTAGACCGTTTAGTATGGTCATGATCTGCTCTGAATCAGATACTCTCTGGTTGGCAGCTTCTAGTGTGTCACATATGGATTTAATCTTGAATAGATACTCCCTCATACTGTGATTATCTTTCTTGATATTATGAAGTTGTCTTTTATGAAACAACACCTTTGCTGCTGATTGAGAATAAAAAACTTTTTCGATAGTTGACCATATATCACTTGCTGTTTTGCAACCTATAACATGTGGCAATAGATATGCATTAATTGAGGATAGTAGCCATGAACATATTAACCTGTCTTGTCTATGATGTTGAACATAATCTTCATTACTAACAATCTTGTTTTCTTGATCAGTAACACATTTTGGGGGAATTGGAAGTGTTCCAAGGATGAATTCTTCAAGGCCATATCCTTGAATAGCTGACTCTACTTGCAGTTTCCACAAGAGATAGTTGTCATCATTCAGATGCACAGTAATTAATTGACTTTGAGGGATGATCACAGTTTTAACCAACTGCTCCACCTTGTTTGTGATGTGATGTGATACACTTCCACTGACTGGGGTTTCAGAATGTTCTTCAGACATGCTAATCACAGATAGATGTCAAAGACGGATTAGAGAGACTGAAACAATATTTTCTTGATGAAGATCAGAATCTTGAATGAGAAACTAATCACAAACAGGTTTGTTGCACCCAGAAAACTCAAGTGATGAGGCTCTTCTGATGAGTTTTCTATGGATGGCACTTTCTTGATTTGTGTTGATGATTTCTGAACTCTTGACTCTGATTTCTTGATTTTTTATTCTGTTTCAAAACTTTGATTCACTACTGAATACTAGTGCAGCCAGAAAATAGCAAACTGGCGAGGCAGTGGTATTTGATAGATGGATCTACTTCTCAAGTGATGAGATTTTATCTGATGAGAAGAAATCAAACAATTTACTCTGCTACTGAATTTCTTCTACTTTTCTTTCTGAGAATTTCTTGATACTGTTAAGCTTGTAGCTCTGATACCAAATTGGATTTTGTACTGGAAAGATTCAATTCGATAGAAAGAAATGAAGCAGAGTTTATTTTCATAGAATGTTTTGATACAATCTTTTTGATATAAAACTGACAATTGAAAATGTAAAATCAAGCATTCTTTACAATTCCATTCAGTGTGTAATATATATCTTGTATTGTGATACTGGGCTAAACATGGCCCAAAGCCCAAAATACTCTTGTGTTGACAATACTGCAATTTCGTGCGTTGATTTATATCTTGATGGTTCAGGTTCCAAACAACCTCTTGATATTAAATCCAGATGATATTTCCAGAGACATTTCGATATTGACATAGGGGAACAAAGGAGAGGTAGAAGGACATGAAGTTGATGATGGCAGAGAAGAAGAAGGGGATTTTGAAGTAGGTAGTGAAGAAGAAAGAGGTGTTGTCGTTGGCAAAGAAGTTAAAATATTAATGTGGTTACAAGAAGAAGGAATTACAGGATCAACTTGCATGGAGCATACAAGCTGAAATATTTGATTTGCAAGAACCCTGCTGATATTTGAATCTGGTTCAATTAAACTATACAGCCTTTTGCCTTCAAGTTGTTTTTGGTCATGCACAGCCTGGTTCATTTTGGAGTTTTCACTGTCATTGGGATAACCAGTATTATTGTGCATGTGCACAAGTGTTTCTCTGTGCATAGGAGAACTCGCTTCTTTTTCATAATTTGATATATTGTGTCTTTGGGGCTTTCCATGAGAAAATCAGCATTGGCTTCGGGAAAATTTCCTTTCCCAAATAAAGCACTATCAAAGCCAGGCATGGGGTATGACAGATTAGGAAGGGACTCACCACGGGGAGAAACAACAAAATTTTTGGGGCCAGATGGTTGAATATCAATGTCTACTTCTAGAAATTCACCTTCTTCAACATAAAAAACATTTGCATTTTCAGTTCCCTTATCATCTTGGTTTGATACTTCACGACAATAATCAACAACATTTGCTAACACCTGAAACTTGTTCATTGAACTATTTACAACATCATTGAGTTTGGCTGGCAGAGCATTATCATTTGCAGTTTTAACAGCAACATCCTCCTCCTCACTTATATCAAAATTCACCATGGGACCTTCTACAACTTTATCATTTTGGTTATCTCTATCTATCAGAATAATGCTACCTTTATTTTTATTTTTTTATGTGATACCTTTTTCCAAACTTGTTTCATTTTATCAGGCTTGCTTATGACTTCATAACTCCTTCTTCCATCCTCATCACCACCAGTAGGAATAGAAACATCATGTTCCATCACCTTAATTTCTTTAGAAGCCAATGGAAAACTTCGATCAAAATGGCCAAACTCAGAGCAAGAAATACAAATTTCTAGCTCCTATAGATAGCTTGCTTTAACTAGTTGATCACTTCCATCAAGTAACTTAACAGGAAATTTGTCCACAAGCTGTCTATCCGGTTTCACTTCAACAATACATTTTACATATGTTATCCTTTTAAGTTTCTCAGTAGATTGATCCATGCATAAGAACTTCCCTACCCGTGAAGCTAACCAGTCAATACCATAGAGCAACCAGGCATAAAGAGGTATATTGCTTAACTTGATCCATACTAGAATAGAACGAATAGTTCCACAACTATTGTCGATAGAAGCACCACAAGGCTTCAAGATGAAAAGTTTGTTTTTCATAATGATAGGATCAGCCTCAACTATCCTATGCCGATCATCATTAGAAGTGAAGTTAAAAAGAAACAGGAAATCATCAGACTTTACTGAAACGTCACCTTTAAGCTTCCACACCTTTTTCAGGTGACACACAACCGAAGAATACGGTAAGCTTATCCAGATAGAAACCCACCAGGTAGTCTTTCCAATCCTCATTACCAGCTTTGATGATGTCAAAGGATGACAAAAGAACATCACCAGAGAAGCTTAGAGGAATTTCCTACGGAAAATAACTGTCAGCATTTTGTGGCCTGGATTTGAAGAGAGAAGTCCAAGGCAGAGGTTGATAGAAGATGAAGGAAGGGGAGGTGTAAGAGAGAAAGAGCAAGGAAGATTGGAAGGGGAGGAGGAAGTGGGTTAAGCGAGACAAGGTTAGGAGGCGAAACAGACAAAGAAGGAGGACAATCATAAGGATCAGAGAGAGGAGGGTCAAGGGTAGGAGAAGCAAGCAAGGGTATTGTAGAGACAGGAGCATGGTGTAAGGACGAAGAATGATTGGTCAAAGAAAGGAGAGGGACAGATGAAACAGTTAAATAGAAGGAAGGTATGGTCCCCATGGAAAGAATGAAAGAAGATTTTTTGATATTTAAATTGTTTTATTATCTTTTAAGATAATAAACATTGTTTTAAATTTATAAATAATGGTTTATAAATGGGAAATTCTTTTAAAATGAATTGTTTATAAATATAATAAGTGTAAATTGTTTTTGGGTTTATAGTAAGCAATATTTTAATGACATTTGTTTTTGACCCTTGTTTTAATACACTTAGTGTTATAAAATTTGTATTTTAAAAGAACATTTTAAAAGGTATTTCTAAAAGCATTTTACTAGTATTGTAATAAAGAAATCAACCATAAACTCATTTTTTAAAAGTAAAGTTTGATTTCGATTATGGAAAAATAGCTCTGTAATCGATATCGCTTATATGGAAATGATTTAGTCATACTCGTAATGCTAAACGTTGAGGCTTGGACTCGTTTCTATCTTAAAGGTTAAATATATCGTCAAGGCGATGCCTAGAGGTAACACTACCTCAACTTGTATGGCTTCATTTTCAATCGAGAAATATACTTGTTTGGAATCGACGAGTAGTGTTAAATGTATGATATTTAACTTCCATTTACGATCATTTTAATTATCCTCGATATGTGATTTATTAATTATCGAATTCAGGTTTCTTCATGGTGTATCATCACCTTAAGTACAATTTGCTGCTCTTTTGATCTTTGTTATCCTTTGTCGGGAAATGACTAAATCCAAGCATGAAATGATGTCCAGCTATGTGGGGTTGCTCTCATTAGAGTATTTTCATATCTCCTCTAGAATTTGGTGTACAGTGAGCTCAAAAACGGTTAAGATTTAGATGTGGAATATTCGAAAACTCGATAAGGTTTGGCAGGGTCCGGATGGTACATTTCCGAGAAGTGTCACGGAGTATATGAGCTTCTCAGAAGTATATTGCTAGAGGTATACTATAAAGGTGGTGCACCTTCTTAGTCATTTGTTGGATTTCAAGAACAGACCCGGAGCCCTTAAACGGCTTTCCTCCAAGATGAGAAAAATCACTGCACAGACGTGCAAAGGCAGACTTGCGAGGTGGAGAAACTCGAGGAGGAACTGGAGGCTGAGTGCTCCTAAACAACTCCAAAAACTGATCGGCAGACATATAAACGCCATCCGGATGTGAGCCACTGGATTGCCCAGCATCCGAACGTCATCCCCTGCCTCTTCCAGCCATACGCTGAAAGTAAGATAAGAACAAGATTATTCACAAGGTAGATATCATTAATTCAAATGTGGAATACTACGGAACAAAATGCATTCCTAGACGTATTCCCACATTCTATCTACCACCAAGGCACAGAAGGAATATAGAGGCACGATGATTCAAAGATTTGTATCACTTATACACTTTGATGTACCGGAATATGTGCTTCTATTCTGTGTTTATCATATTTTGTTCTGAACTCAGCTCTGATACCAAGCTGTGACGCCCCACCTTTATACCCACGCTAGCCAAGGGCACTATAGGGTAATGTCGTCAACTAACACGAAGAATAAGGATGGTTAGGAGCGACCATCTATAGCCTTGCTCTAACTATCTATTGAATACATCGACAATAGGCATACCAAGAAGATCGACATACCCAATGAATACTTAAAACAAAACCACAGGTGGTTGGAGGATCTATCAGAACAGAATATAACAATTCAAATGTAATATACATCACAGAACAGTAGATCATCATATACACATATATTGATACATAACAGAGTATACAAAATAATACATGTCAAGTGGTATGGCAAACCACTATATACAAACGATTCCAGATGAATACATATCAGAGTTACAACAAAATAGGACTACACAAAAAGCTTTAACAAAAAGGAACAAGGTGGATAGTCCATGCGGAAGCAAAATAGGCTAAGTCCAAATGCACCTAACCTGAAACATCTCGGTCTGACCCAAGTATAAAATACACGGGTCAGTCTAGCTAAACAAATTAGTTAAATAAACTGAACAACAACAAACCTGCAAGGTTACAAGGTATAACAAATATCTCTAAAAGAGATAGCACAATCACCTAACAAAAGATGAATCATATCTTAACAACCCTCATATCATCGGCAACACAATAAACAAAGGATATGAATATCCCAAAACAAGCCATAAAGGCAAATAACAAATACCAATGAAGGTAACACAAGTTCCACAAGGTAATCGCTATACATCATGCGGCTCAAAAAGACCAACACCGAAGGGCGATACCAAGGGAATATAATATCAATGAAACATAAAATTGCTCAAGCTCAGTACTGTATAAACAAGGATCCATGAGCCCGAAGGCTCCAAACCCAAATATCACTCGAGCGGCTCATAAAGACCAACTCCGAAAGCGATAAAATAGGGCAACAAACCCGAAGGCAACATACCCGAAGGCAACAAACCTGAAGGAGACAGTCTGAAGACACTATCCCAAAGGCAACAAACCGTAGTGGTGAAGGTCCGGAAGCCCAGCACTGGACACCACTAACTGGCAGAATGTGTCATAACTCTCAAAGAGGAATCCAAAAAGTGGTAACGTGAGTCTCATAACCACTCGTTCGCAATAAACGGTTTACTATCCGTTAGTTAATTTCACACCCAAAGCAGTACAAAGTTTACCTCATCTCATCGGTAAACCAAACTAAAAGGTCAAAACAATCAATCGAATAGGTCGGGGATTAATCGGAAAGATAAACGCATGGATTCATGGTCCGTGTTTTACCTAACCATTTAATCTCCCTTCCTCTCCGCTCGAAGTGCGAAATTGTGTGTGTGCGTTTTAAATAGAATTTACGAATTGGAGAAGGAAGCTTTTAATACGATTTGAAGGGATTATTTATAAAAACCCGTGAATGAAGTTAAAATAAGTTATCAAAGCCAAAAATGCAATAACAACCACTAAAAACCAACTTGAATCGATAAAATTTGGAAACCAATCAAAATGAGCATAAATAGGCAAAACAGAAAAATAGGAGCAGGTCGGTCGACCGGACTTCCTGAGTCGGCCGACCGAAATAGGCCAGAAATGTTTCGGGCTCCAGCTCGGTCGACCGGCCAAGGGGGTTCGGTCGACCGAACTGCAAATTTCTGCAATTCCTGCCCTATTTCATCCAAGTGCAAACTCTTCCAAAACGCAACCGGTCAAGCAATGGACCTAAGGAGCCTTAGCCAATAGATACCCCAGCTCCATTAGCTCTCCGATTTGCCACCAAAAACATGTTCAAACATCAAAGTTAGGATCTTTAAAGAATTGAACCCAAAACACTAAAAATTTGGATATTCACCAATTCAATCCAAACCAAAAGCAAGTGCACATGAACAAGTGTTAGGAATTCATACCCAACAATCAAAGATAGATAAGCATAGATGTGAGATAAAAATCTTACCTTTTAACTCATAACAACAAGAAGAAGCTCAATTGTAAGGAGAACACCAACCACTCTCCACTTCAACTCTACTAGCTTCAATCTAGGATCAAAACAAGTATTTTCCTAAGTTAGGTTTAGGAAACATTCTGAAATTAAAGGAGAAAGAGTTGGAGAAGATGAAGAGAGGGCTTACCAATAGCTTCACTTTGATTTTTGGAGCAAGAATTCAAGTTTGCAAGAAAACTAGGGCTTGGAAGTTCTAATTCTTCTTCCTTTCCCCCATTTTCAGTTTTAGGTTGAGTTTTAGAATGGAAAATGAGTGAATGAGGAAGAGAGGGACTTAGTTAGGTTATTAAACTAGCAAATGGGCTGAATCCAAACTCAAAACCCAACTAGAAAAAGTAGCAAAATTCAACTTACTCCAAACATATCAAAGTTTATACTCAAAAAGATCGCAAATGCCATTTTGGACTCAATGGAGGTGGTTTCGAGTCCTAATTCGGCCATTTGCAAAAAGTAACATTTCGGACCTAAAAATCCGACTAACGACACTATATTTAAATAAAACATTTAAATATAACATCGTTAAATATGCGGGTTGTTACAGATCTCCCCTCCTTACAAAATTGCATCCCCGCAATTCCTAGAGACGATATTTGTAACAACTACATACGTACAACCTCCAAAAGAAAAGGAAATAAGCTTGAGACGAAAAGATATTCTCACCGTTGCCAAGCGAAGATAGAAAACCCGGATAAGATTGCTCGATAAACTCTCTGGTTTCCCAGTACAGTCATTGGGATTAGCGGACCATTGAACTTTAACGAGCGGCACATCCTTGTTTCGAAGGTGTCGCACCTCCGTGTCAAGTACGCGAATAGGCTGCTGTACAATAGATAAATTCGGTGAGACCTCAAGCTCTTGCAAATCAGGACAAGTAATGACAGAATCCGACTCCTGAAGACACTTCCGAAGTTGAGAGACGTGAAACACGTCATGAATGCCAGATAAATGAGCAGGAAGTGAAACTCTATAAGCCACAGGGCCAATACGTTCAGTAATAGGAAATGGTCCTATAAAGCGAGGAGCAATTTCCCAGTCGTACTGAAGCGCATCACCCCTTTCAAAGGAAAAACACGAATAAAGATAAGATCACCAATCGAGAACTCGAGAGGCTTCCTACGGTTATCAGCGTAGGATTTCTGGCGGCTCTGTGCCTCTTTCATTCTCAACCGAATAAGATCAATCTTCTCGGAAGAATCACGAACAAAATCTGGACCAAGAATAATCTTCTCTCCAGATTCCAACCAACAAGAAGGTGATCGACATGGCCTTCCATATAAAGCTTCGAAAGGAGCCATACCGATACTAGATTGAAAACTATTGTTGTAGGAGAACTCTATAAGAGGTAGGTGATCCTTCCAACTACCACTGAAATCAAAAATACAAATACGAAGAAGATCTTCCAAGATACGATTTACCCGTTCAGTCTGTTCGTCAGACTGCGGATGATAAGCTGTGCTGAAATTAAGCTTTGTTCCCAAAGCTTGCTGAAGACTCTTCCAAAAATGACTCGTGAATAAGGGATCACGATCACTCACAATAGAACTAGGAACACCGTGAAGTTTCACGATTTCCTTGATATATAACTTAGCCAAATGCGAAGCAATCCTATTAGACTTAATAGGAATAAAATGAGCAGACTTAGTGAGGCGATCAACAATAACCCAGATACTAGAATGGCCCTATCTCGAACGAGGTAGGCCGTCAATGAAATCCATAGAAATCTGATCCCATTTCCACAATGGAATCTCTAGAGGCTGAAGAAGACTCGAAGGACGCTGATGTTCGGCCTTAATACGCTGATAGGTTATGCAATTACTCACATAACTCGCCACATCGCGCTTCATGCCTTCTCAATAATAAAGACGACGCATATCTGCATACATCTTACTACTGCCAGGATGAATGGTATACTTAGAATGGTGACAGTCATCAAGAATGTCATGCCTAAGTGCGAAATCAGAAGACACAAAAAGACGGTTCTTCTTGCGAAGACACCCATGAGAATCAATGCTGAAATCCCGCAACGCCTCATCACAGGATCCAGACTCACAAAGCTGAATAAGATGCAACAAATCAGATCACGTCGCTGAGCATTGGCAATACGATCCAATAAAATGGGTCGAGCTCCCAAACTAAATAATAGAATATGAGAATCAGAAGATGAACCTCGAACACGAATTTCACAAAAAGATAGAGTCTCAAGAATATCCCATTCGGCGAGCATCATAGAAATAACAGCCGAATGTTTGCGACTAAGCGCATCAGCAACACGATTACCCTTACCAGGGGTATACTGGATATCAACGTCATAGGAAGCAAGAAACTCGAGCCAACGTTGTTGTCTCATATTGAGTTCCTTCTAAGTAAACAAATACTTCAAAGATTTATGATCGGTATAGAGAATGAAGCGCTCGCCCAATAAATAGTGTCGCTAAATTTTCAAGGCAAAGACAATGGCGGCTAACTTAAGATCATGAGTGGCATAGAGAACTTCATTCGGACGCAGTTGCCTAGAAGCATAAGCAACTACCCGATCCTTCTGCATAAGAACAGCACCGAGACCACTACCACAAGCACCGGTGTAGACAACAAGATCATGATTCCCTTCGGGAACCACAAGAATAGGAGCATTAGTGAGAAGTTCCTTCAATGTCAAAAAAGAAGCTTCACACTTGTCGGGCCAATCATAACGAACGCCTTTCCGAGTAAGACTGGTGAGAGGAAGCACAACATGGGAAAAATCCTTAATGAACCGACGGTAATAACCCGCCAATCCAAGGAAACTACGAATCTCATGAACATTCTTAGGCCTCTTCCAATTCTGGATGACTTCGATCTTTGAGGGATCGACAGAAATGCTATCGGAAGATACAACATGGCCTAAGAACTTAACTTTGTTCTCCCAAAAATGGCACTTGGAGAATTTGGCTCTAAGCTGATGATGACGGAGAGTAGTCAACACAATTCTCAAGTGATTAGCATGCTCAGCATCAGACTTAGAATAAATAAGGATATCATCGATGAACACCAGGATGAATTTATCGAGATATTACCGGAATACTCGATTCATGAGATCAACAAAGAAAGAAGGAGCGTTCGTCAACCCGAATGGCATAACGAGCCACTCAAAAGAACCATATCGAGTGTGGAAAGCTATAAGAGGTATGCTACCCTCCGCGACTCGTAACTGATGAAAACCCGTGGCAAGGTCAAGCTGAGAAAAGACCTTAGCACCACTCAATAGATCGAACATATCATCGATCCTAGGCAATGGATATCTATTCCTAATGGTTAACTCGTTAAGCTTGCGATAGTCAATGCAAAGTCTAAGAGTTCCATCGGACTTCTTCACGAAGACGACTGCGAATCCCCACGGAGAAAAATTGGACTGAATCAACTGCTTGGACTCAAGCTCTAAAAGCTGCTTCTTGAGTTCCTCATTTTCCTTTGTAGACATCCTCGTGGGAGGACGACTAACTGGTTGCACGCCTAAAATGATATCAATGCGGAACTCAATTGCCCGCTTGGGTGGCAAACCCGAAACAGGCTCAAAAATATCAGAAAAGTCACAAGCAACAGGAATACGAGGTATGTCATCATCATCTCGCGAATCAAGAGAATATAAAGCCATTTCAGAATTATCCACATCTGAAAGAACAAGAGATGACTGAGTAGGCGAATCCGGATGTCGAAGATACAAAATTCTCTCTGAACAAATAATCTTGGCATCGTATCTCAATAGCCAGTCCATTCCCAAAATCATATCAAATCCCAGACAAGAAATAACGTGTAGATTCGCACAAAAAGAAAAGCCGCATAAAACAATCTCAACATCATCACAAAGCATACTAAGGGTCGCGGATCCCCCAATGGGATTCGCAATCCTTAAAGAAGTAACCAAACAAAAAATATCCAAAGATAAATCATCAACGAGCTTTTTCGATACGAAAGAATGTGAAGCACCCGTATCGAAAAGAACTCGAATAATATGGTCATGAAATAAAATAGAACCTTCCAAAATAGATGGAGATATACCTTTGGGCTGAGAAGGACCTTCAGAAGCCTTAGCAGCATAAAGCTTGCTAGACTTGGCACCAGCCGGAACAGTAGGGCAAGTGGAAACATGATGACCTTCCTTCTTGCAATAACGGCAGAAGAGAGGCTTGGAACAAGCTCGAATCATATGATCAGGAGAACCACAATTGAAACACTTTCGAACGAAAGGTGTTCCAGAAGACTGAGGCTGAGAACTAGAACTACCAGTCTTCTTCTTCTTGGAAGGAAAAGACCTGGACTTCTGAAATGGAAACGGCTTCTTGTTGGGGTTCTTGGAAACCTCAACATCAACATCACCACTATCACACTCCTTCTCGACGGTTTCGAGATGAAGTGCCGAATCAACCAATTCTTCAAAAGAAAGCTTAAGCTGGAGCAACAAAGACTTCTTAAGATATTTCTTAAGACCAGAAACAAACTTCAAATTCTTCTTATCAGAAGTGCTAATGAATTCAAAACCATATTTAGATAAAGCCTCGAATGATGCAACATACTCAGAAACAGAAGACTTCCCTTGTTTCAACTCGAGGAAGCGAAGGGTCAATAAAACTTTTTCAGATTCAGGAACGAACTTGAGTTCAAATCGCTCCCAAAACTGAGTCCAAGAAAGAGTAGACTCATCAATTTCGGCTATAAGAAGCTCATACCAATCAAGGGCACGCTCTTGTAATAAGTTAGAAGTTACAAGAACTCTATCATGGTCAGAAAGATCCATGCGAGAGAAAATACGCTCGCACGTGCGAAACCAGGTTTGGACTTCAAGAACAGACTCAGAGCCCTTAAACGGCTTTCCTCCAAGATGAGAAAAATCACTGCACAGACGTGCAAAGGCAGACTTGCGAGGTGGAGAAACTCGAGGAGGAACTGGAGGCTGAGTGCTCCTAAACAACTCCAAAAACTGATCGGCAGACATATAAACGCCATCCGGATGTGAGCCACTGGATTGCCCAGCATCCGAACGTCGTCCCCTGCCTCTTCCAGCCATACGCTGAAAGTAAGATAAGAACAAGATTATTCACAAGGTAGATATCATTAATTCAAATGTGGAATACTACGGAACAAAATGCATTCCTAGACATATTCCCACATTCTATCTACCACCAAGGCACAGAAGGAATATAGAGGCACGATGGTTCAAAGATTTGTATCACTTATACACTTTGATGTACCGGAATATGTGCTTCTATTCGGTGTTTATCATATTTTGTTCTGAACTCAGCTCTGATACCATGCTGTGACGCCCAACCTCTATACCCATGCTAGCCAAGGACACTACAGGGTAATGCCGTCAACTAACACGGAGAATAAGGATGGTTAGGAGCGACCATTTATAGCCTTGCTCTAACTATCTACTGAATACATCGACAATAGACATACCAAGCAGGTCGACATACCCAATGAATACTTAAAACAAAACCATAGGTGGTTGGAGGATCTATCAGAACAGAATATAACAACTCAAATGTAATATACATCACAGAACAGTAGATCATCATATACACATATATTGATACATAACAGAGTATACAAAATAATACATGTCAAGTGGTATGGCAAACCACTATATACAAACGATTCCAGATGAATACATATCAGAGTTACAACAAAATAGGACTACACAAAAAGCTTTAACAAAAAGGAACAAGATGGATAGTCCGTGCGGAAGCAAAATAGGCTAAGTCCAAATGCACCTAACCTGAAACATCTCGGTCTGACCCGAGTATAAAATACACGAGTCAGTCTAGCTAAACAAATCAGTTAAATAAACTGAACAACAATAAACCTGCAAGGTTACAAGGTATAACAAATATCTCTAAAAGAGATAACACAATCACCTAACAAAAGATGAATCATATCATAACAAGCCTCGTATCATCAGCAACACAATAAACAAAGGATATGAATATCCCAAAACAAGCCATAAAGGCAAATAAAAAATACCAATGAAGGTAACACAAGTTCCACAAGGTAATCGCTATACATCATGCGGCTCAAAAAGACCAACACCGAAGGGCGATCCCAAGGGAATATAATATCAATGAAACATAAAATTGCTCGAGCTCAGTACTGTATAAACAAGGATCCATGAGCCCGAAGGCTCCAAACCCAAATATCACTCGAGCGGCTCATAAAGACCAACTCCGAAAGCGATACAATAGGGCAACAAACCCGAAGGCACAAACCCGAAGGCAACATACCCAAAGGCAACAAACCTGAAGGAGACAGTCCGAAGACACTGTCCCAAAGGCAACAAACCGTAGTGGTGAAGGTCCGGAGGCCCAGTACTGGACACCACTAACTGGCAAAATGTGTCATAACTCTTAAAGAGGAATCCGAAAAGTGGTAACGTGAGTCCCATAACCACTCGTTCGCACTAAACGGTTTACTATCCGGTTGTTAATTTCACACTCAAAGCAGTACAAAGTTTACCTCATCTCATCGGTAAACCAAACCAAAAGGTCAAAATAATCAATCGAATAGGTCGGGGATTAATCGGAAAGATAAACGCATGGATTCATGGTCCGTGTTTTACCTAACCCTTAATCTCCCTTCCACTCCGCTCGAAGTGCGAAATTGTGTGTGTGCGTTTTAAATAGAATTTACGAATCGGAGAAGGAAGCTTTTAATACGATTTGAAGGGATTATTTATAAAAACTCGTGAATGAAGTTAAAATAAGTTATCAAAGCCAAAAGATGCAATAACAACCGCTAAAAACCAACTTGAATCGATAAAATTTGGAAACCAATCAAAATGAGCATAAATAGGCAAAACAGAAAAATAGGAGCAGGTCGTTCGACCGGACTTCCTGAGTCGGCCGACCGAAATAGGCCAGAAATGTTTCGGGCTGCAGCTCGGTCGACCGGCCAGGGGGTTCGGTCGGCCGAACTGCAAATTTCTGCAATTCCTGCCCTATTTCATCCAAGTGCAAACTCTTCCAAAACGCAACCGGTCGAGCAATGGACCTAAGGAGCCTTAGCCAGTAGATACCCCAGCTCCATTAGCTCTCCGATTTGCCACCAAAAACATGTTCAAACATCAAAGTTAGGATCTTTAAAGAATTGAACCCAAAACACTAAAAATTTGGATATTCACCAATTCAATCCAAACCAAAAGCAAGTGCACATGAACAAGTGTTAGGAATTCATACCCAACAATCAAAGATAGATAAGCATAGATGTGAGATAAAAATCTTACCTTTTAACTCACAACAACAAGAAGAAGCTCAATTGTAAGGAGAAGATCAACCACTCTCCACTTCAACTCTACTAGCTTCAATCTAGGATCAAAACAAGTATTTTCCTAAGTTAGGTTTAGGAAACATTCTGAAATTGAAGGAGAAAGAGTTGGAGAAGATGAAGAGAGGGCTTACCAATAGCTTCACTTTGATTTTTGGAGCAAATATTCAAGTTTGCAAGAAAACTAGGGCTTGGAATTTCTAATTCTTCTTCCTTTCCCCCATTTTCAGTTTTAGGTTGAGTTTTAGAATGGAAAATGAGTGAATGAGGAAGAGAGGGACCGAGTTAGGTTATTAAACTAGCAAGTGGGTTGAACCTAAACTCAAAACCCAACTAGAAAAAGTAGCAAAATTCAACTTACTCCAAACATATCAAAGTTTATACTCAAAAAGATCGCAAACGCCATTTTGGACTCAATGGAGGTGGTTTCGAGTCCTAATTCGGCCATTTGCAAAAAGTAACATTTCGGACCTAAAAATCCGCCTAACGACACTTTATTTAAATAAAACATTTAAATATAAAATAATTAAATATGCGGGTTGTTACATATATGTTGAGACTAGGGTAAGTAGCGCTCTCCAAATTTTGGACAGTGTATTACTCATGGCTGCTGGGGGCACATAGGATAACTAAGGAATGACTCACTCATAGTATTCTGTTGGTTAATATAACAATGGTTAAATAGAATGACTGATTTACACAGTTCCCTTGAATTGAGAATACTATGGATCTTGAATATGAAAGCTCCGCTTTGGTTATAGTCAAATTATGGCATGGCGTTCAATCAAGTGACTATAGTTGGGTCAAGTGAAAGTATTGGGAGTGAAGCACTATTTGAGAGAGGATTCATCTCCTCGGTTATATGGGGTTAGTATCATGGTCAACTCAAGTCAGCTCAAAGTCAAAGTGTTTGACATAGCATTTTGGTTAATAATAATTGTTATTATTAAACCAAGAACTTTATGTTTGAACTGTAGTGTAGAATATGGACGATATTCGAATTTTGACCATCACCAAATTGATATAGTTTTGATGAAGAGAATTGGTGTAAATAAATATCACAATCGGATAAGGCTTATTAAACTAATATTAGATTTTACCAAAACTAAGTAAGTGATAAATTTGGCTATAATGTCACATAACCTACTAAGTGATGCATGAACATTAACATTCAAATAGTTCGATGTTAATAGCTGATCGAATTTACACCTAAGGGTCACACAACAGAAATAATGATTTCTCTTTAGACCAAACGATTTAATTAGTTTGTAATTGTAATAAATTAATTAATATTTGTGAAATATAATTATAAAATTTGAATATGATTTTAGAAATAAACATTGTTATGTATATGTATGTGTGTGTATATTTACAATAGTTATAAATATATCGATCGATGTGAGATATCGATAACGGATTGAATATAATTGTATATATTTAATTTTGGGTTAAAATGGGCTAATGGCCCATGATGTTTGGAGAGAATAGTTGGTTGGTTTAGCATGGGTTAGTGGAGGCTAAACCAATGGTTTTGTGCTTGGAGATGTGTGGTTAAGATTACGTGAGAAGGAGTACTAGATACTTACCTATTTTCTCTCTTATTCAACCATTTAAATAATAATTCAAACCCTAAATTTTTACGGCTTTTGGCCACCATATCCTTTCTTCTTCTTGGCTGAAATTTATCTCTAAAATAATCTCTAAATACTTAAATCAAATTGAAGTGTAAACTGAGGCTATGCGATAGTGAAAGGTTGATGATTCCAGACTAGCAATTTGTCGGATCAAGAAACATTCAGAGGAAGAGAATTTAGTATTTCAATGTGGACTTAAGGGCATCTGTAGTAGGTAACATTTATTTACATATTAAATATATTATCATGTTTTTATAATATGCTAATTATTTACACTTGCATATTTATACATATCAATGTTATTTAATTAGTTAGGTGAGAGTTTTATATGTAATATTGTTGTCCAAATGAAGATTGGTTACGTGTATAAAATTTAATCTTCATATTCATAATTTATTTTTAATCTGATATTATATGTTAAATAAGTTTCAATTTAATATTATATGTACGTATTCATATACATACATATATATGTATATACACATATACATACGTACGTACATACATATATATAAGTTTATGAATTAATATACATACACAATTTGTATTAAAGGATATATGTTTATAAAAACTATATAATATCGATCTAAAATTTTTATAATACATGTTTATGTTTAATATGAATTATAAGTGTCTAAAATAATTTTTATATATTAATTATCAATATTTAATGAATATATGATTTAATAAATTTATATAAAATTAGTAATGTTTTGAAGATTCAATTTTATAATTTTTAAAACCAATTCATTATGTAAGAAGCTTTTGAAAAAAATTCAGAATTTTTAAAATTATTTTTATTTTTAAAAATTAATTTATTAATAATGATTTAATACAAAAGCTTATTTAATTCAGAAAAATTTGGATATTTTTCTTAACCCTGAAAATATGATTTAAGATTTTTGAAAATTTTAAAATTTTAAATTTTGTTATATAATTATTTTATATTAATTAATTAATGTCGAAACTATCAATTAATTTATAATATATGTATATTAAAATATTAAATTCATAATAACTTCAAAACATATAATATTTCAAACTGGAAAATAAAAAAATTATTTTGTATATATTTATATTTATACATATATTTGTATATATGTAAAATATTATGAAGTAATTTACCATTAATTATTATATTTACTATTTATACATACATACGTACATACATATAATTTAAATAAATAGTTTATTATAATTTGTAGTGTTAAGAATAAAATAAAATAAAAATTTTATGAAATATATATACACACGCACATGCATATATATTCATTGTTTCTTATAATATATTATATAATTATGTAAATACATAAATACCATATACATATACATACATGTAAACATAATCACTTGGAATTTATAACTATTTGTACATACACATAATTGGATAACATACATTATATATTAAATGTGCTAATGTGTCAGTAGAAATGTAAATCCTAGCATCTATATATAGGCATGTTATACCCTGCACAGATCATTATATTACACATGCACATACGCATATATCTGTACATGATATATGTATATATATTTATATATAAAGTAAAATAAAATCAAATAAATTTCATGCTACAATTCATAAATTTAAATAAAATACATAAGTTTATTTAAACTAAATTTAGGAACGTTCTAAATATATTAGACTTCATAAGCCCAATAATGATCCAATAGGGTAAAAAAATTGAATTTCATCCATACCTTCTGCTGTGGGCTGGCCCATTTCCAACATATATCAGTAATTTAAGGATAGGCTGTTAATACTGTCAAGGCTGATGATGGTACTCTGATTAGTAACTCTGAAATGGTATGCATCTTAGAGTAACACTGTGTACTGCCTTTTGAAATTACATGTTATCATTCTGTTGTGAGATTCTGGTATTTTTTTCCACTCTTCCTTGTTTGTTTTCTTTTCTTTGTTTTCTTTACCCTAACATTATGTCTTTCCAACACTTGAGTACTTGGCACGTGAATATCATGAATGTATTATTGTTGAAATTCAAGGGTCGAAAATGCACACCTTACATTGTGGTATCGGTGTTGAAGGTTAAGCCAAAACCTGATTGGGTATAACTAGTTAAGAGATAGGGTAATGGAATTCCCTAGCATGAGTTGAGAGTATTACACACACACACACACATATGAGAATGTATATGTATTTGTTGCATAATAGTAATATATAAGTATAGGTTGATAGTTTATTCTGATTAACGTAGAGATTAATGATGTTTATATACTATCCCTCGTTGATTCGCTTAGTAGTTGAGAGTATGTTGATTATTGTTTTGTGCTCGACCTATTTATGAGAATTTACTATTCTTCATTGATTAATAAATAAATTACCTTTTTACGACATGGGTTGGGTAGATCGTAATTTATGGGAACATTAAAACGAACATCTTGTGAATTAAGTTTCATAGTTTGACTATAAGACGTTCGGTGACAATGTTGGGTAAAAAGGTAAATTTTAATAAAAAGTGTTTATTATAACTTAAAAGAAAAGTAAGATACTTTGGAATAAATATTTGTGAAAATATTTTATATATGAAAGTGAATTTACATAAATAGTGTTTATAAAATATAGTGTATTAAAAAAAGATTTAATTCAAAAATTTGAGAACGTACATCCTAGTGTTTTAAAAATTGTTTTTCAAATTTGATTTTTCAGATTTTGAGACAATAATCGTATTATTTGAAAGTAATTATGGTTAGAAATATTTTTAAAAGCGATTTTGAAGAAGACGGAAAGTACTGAACTCACTTCTATCGCTAAAATAATGTCGGTGATGACTACAACATTATCGGCATTCATTTTTGAGTTTCAAAATGGGAGATGCTGCCATAATAGTTTTCTGCAAGTTGTTTTGGTAAAATAGATTTTGATTTATATCTCGAAAGTATGATTTGATATACAAAAGCTATAAGTATATATTATTATTTCAAAATGATTTGAAATAAGACTCGGTGTTTTGTTCTCAAGTTTCTATTAAGTTATATTATGGGCGTACGTATCCTATGCATTATGGTAGTTTGGTTGTGCATCTTGATATGATATTTGTCAGTTTTCAATTTTTGAAAATGAAAATGAATTTTCAATGATTTTAGACTGTTGAAAACATCAGAATCGATACAGAAATTGAAGCTAAGTATTTCATGAAAATATAAAACATAAGTTTACATGACCATTAAACTGTAAAGATAGTAAGTTAGAACGAGATTTAAATTTATCGAATATCTACGCTAAGTCGAAGGTAAGATGTTATTAGGCCAACTAATACACGTCTTCACTTTAAGATTGTGTAAGGAAAGTAGACTCTAGTCATGAGTTTGGATACCAGAGTTCGACTCTTCCTAGCTGCTTGCCTAACCTGACATATAAAGAGGTATATTAGGTTGACTCAATTATAAGATCCAAATTTATTTTAGCCCATCTATGACGATCCACCTTTTGCACAGCTCAAGTCGACAATAAACCACGCATGTCCAACTCGAACTGTTTAAAAGATAGATTGTCAATGGGTTTATTTTAAAGAAATAAAAAGGAAAAGAAGAAAACAACAACAGAAACTCACAGCGGAACGATAAAATACAATAATAACATAATCAGTTCATGAAGCCGTTTAACAATATATACTCAATTTAATTTACAACATAAATCAAAGCAACCAATTCATTCATACCACAACAGTCAATCACTATCAATGTTAGGTGTTTAAAAGTGATAAGAAATTTCAATTATCAGCATGGAATTAAATATCAAGTTAAATGTCAATTTAACTATCCGTTTAAATGTCACATTTGATGTCACAAATTTAATTATCAGATTTACTATAAATTCCTATTGTCAATTTTACGGTAAAATTTAAGTAACAAAATTTAATTATCAATATAATGGTCAAATTTATATGTCGATCTAAATTCAGTCAATTCAAATTCAATAAACTAAATTTTCATTCAATTAAATTTTCAAATAACAATCAACATAAATTTATCACCTTGCTAATTGGTTTAACTAACAGTAGGAATTAGTACTTCATGAATAGACTTAACCACTCACCTTTATTTGAAATCTAAAATATTCTAGAGTCAAATAAATTCCAATCCATCTTCATGTCATAGCCTTCATCGATACGATCGCAACACAACTCATTTCGCTCGAATCCGATCTCGCATGAAAAAGTTATGGATTAAATAATATTCGATATAATTAATATTATAATTAACCAAATAATTAAAGTTTTTAAAATACTAAACCTTTCCTCCTTCTTACCTAATCACGCATACATACCCAGGCGCGCACAATTCTTCTTCTTCTTTTTTCGATCGAACTCGATCATCGCTCCACAACTGAATGCTGCCATTCCATCGCCAGCGTCACCTGTCGCGCCTCCACCCAGTGACCTACCACCCTCCATCGCGCGTGCGTAAAAGCGAAAAACCCCACGAAACCCAAAAAATTATAGTTGAACGTGAGACGATTTCGCCCTCCACTCGACGCCAAACGACGATCCATCTGTCGAACAAGTTTTTATCGACGTCCTCTAGATTTTCCTAGTTGAAGTCGAAGGCTAATTCGATCCCTAGAGGCTCCAACCGATGTTAGCCGTTAGATGATGGGGTTTTAATAGCAGCTGATATTTCATTTTAGGGTTAGGTTTGCAAGTGGAAGAAAGGTTGAGGCTATTTATAAAAAATAATTCGTGGCACTATTCGTCCGTGAAATTTTCCAACTCCAAACGAAGCGTGCCGCCTGATGTTTTATACGTTATACCCCTATTCCGAACACAATGGAATATGTATCGAGAGTCAATTCCATCATATTTAGAAGATAGCTTCTTAAAATCGAATTATATTAATTAATGTTCTAAAAATAAATTCTGTGCGTTTCAAGCTCGCATGACCAATCAATAAGTCCGATCGCTACGAAATTTGAAATCTTATAACGATTCACTATTAAGGATTCTATGAAACTAGTTTTGTCGAAATTCGAGACAATGGCCCAAAAAGCAATTTTTACACGTTAATTAAAACAAGTAATTTCCAAAATCAATTTAATCACTTTTTAATACAATTTTGAAAGTTCATAAATTCCATTCTAATTTAATAGAATTTAAATTAACTTTTGAAATCATTTTCATTCATATTAAATTCAAGATTCAATTATTTAAATAATTCCAAAATTAAACATAACAATTAAATTGTCAAATAAATTATTATATTTGAAATATAAGTTATTTAACTTATGAAATTAACTTTTCAATATTTAAAATCAGTTAAATGTTCCAAATTCAAAATTTATCTTAAACCATTTTGTAAATTAAAATGTTAGTTCAAAATTTATACAGCCAATGCTCTTACATTTAAATTCATAAGCAAATTTACTTTAAAATAAAATGTTCGTTCAAATCTTGAACAACAAAAGTTCTTGCACTAAATACAAAGATTATATTGCGTAAATCAAAGCCCTTGGATAATTCAATTACAATGAATTCCAATATTAGAATTTCAAACGAATTCTAGTTGTAAAATCAAATATTTTATTTCCATCCGAATAATTTAGTATTTATTATTCAATTCCTGCTACTTTACAAACATATGAATACATTGAATTGCATTCCAAAATGTAAATAAAATTAAATAGAAAACATAAATAGAACAAAAAGTTTATTTTCAACCATTTTTATTCAATAATCATATAAAATTAAATATTATTAAATGGTTAAAAAATACGAATCGTTACACCATCGTTAGAATTTTAGTAATTAAATAAACAAGAATGTTTTGTATATACTTTTAGGATATAATGGAGTATTATATGAGCAATGAACTTAAGTCTTGAAATGTCTTAAAATAAATTGAAGTTATGAGATGCTTTATAAGTAAAGTCAAGCCTTGATAAAATGTTTAAAAATTTAAACGATGTTTTATAAAATAGATCATAAATGATTTTATTAATGATAAGAAATAATATATATGATAGTGAGAGAGAATTTAAATAAACTGGTGTAGTTAAGAAACCAATGAAATAAATTATGTAAGTCGTACGTAGATCATTTTATTCACACGACAGTTTTTGATCTAGGATTCAAGTACATGATTTCAAGGTGGTTTACACCGGTCGAAACAAGGATTTTTCACTACATTCTTGATGGTGAACACTTGATACAGATTTTTGATATGATTTTAAAGTTTTCTATCATAATATATGGTTATGTAATGAGATAGAGGTGTCTAATCAAGGAACAGATCACAGTCTGCAATAGAGAGGTCAAGAAATCTATACTAGTGAAAAGTGAATTTTAAGTGCTTGAGCAAGTGATCAGAATTAAGATTGTGTACGGATGATATATGTACATCATATGGGCTTTAGTATATTTATATGCTATGTTTTATTGCATTATGGAGAGTTTGGAGAATGACTCTTTGAATTGTTTGAGTAACATGAATAATCGACTAATGGCCTGAGGCTATTGAGCTTAAGATGCGCTTAATAGGTTATTTGTCATCTTTTTTGCGATGAGAGGGATTTTGGACCTGAGCAAATGTTCAATTTTGTTTTCTAGTAAATTTGAATACCATTAAGTAGAGTATGTGCTTGTTTCTTTTGTTAGTTGATCGTGTCGGAATATCGAGGATGAAAAGTTCTAGGGGAAGAATGTAACGATCCAAAATTCTAAACATTATGCATTTAAATAAATGAATATTTATTTTTGGATTAAATATGTTTAAATGAATTTTATAATCTTAATAAACTCTTTTTAAATAAATAAATAATACTAGGAAACTTTTTTCTAAAACATGTTACAAAAATATATACTTTAAAGAAATATTAATAACGTGACCAAAAATCATTTTATTGATAAAGGGCTTTTACTCAATGTAAGTTCGAATGAAACGACTGTAGTTTAAATCGGTAAGAAATTTGTATTTGTAAAATTTAAATAAACCGTGCAGAATTATAATTAGTACACTGAGTTGAGCAAACGTGTACATTTGTTTTGACAAACGGACGAACAAAAGTAGACGTCGCATGCACTGAACAAACCCAAAAAGGACCCATTTATACATAGAATTATATAAATCCTCTCGTGCAATACATAACTCATACATGCTCACATTCATGAAGAGAAACACAAAAAGTGGCAAATAGATCGGCACTTGTTAAGCAGAGCAACACTTGGCATTCATGTGGAGTATATGCATGTATACGTGAAAAAAGAGCTATTTCATGACAAAAAGGTTAGAAAAGAAAATAGTGGCTCCATGCATGCTCTTCTCTTCTCTTTAATAAATCTCAAAACATAAAAGAACACCTTCTTGAAACCCACTAACACAATCACTCCTGATTCATTTTTACATTTTAGCAAAACAAAATATCAAAGCATATATACAAGCCAGAAAATACCCTCTTTTTTTTTAGCCATAACTTTCTCTCTACTGAACCAAATTTGATGATCTTGTACTCTTTGGAAACGTGTTTCAATAATAAATAACTTTCATGTTGATCACCTTTTCTAGTTCGGAGAGTAAGTTAGATGAAAACTGATGGGAAGTGAGTGGTACCGCTGGCCCCGTTTTTCAACCTAGAAACTGTCTCTTCACTTTCAAAAATCATAAGTAACTCTATACAACTCCAAATCATATAAAATTTGGAACATAACATCCTCATGATATTATAAACAAACTGTAAAAAAATCGTCTAAATTAAAGTAGAAGGGGTCAAAGGACGACGAATTCATGAGCAATTTTGAAAGCAAGGGAGATGACGTGTGCAAGCATGGTTTGAGTTTGTGTCGTTTTGGTTGCATGGTAGGAAATAGATCTAGGTTCTTTTGTGCCCGTTCTTGGTTGCTTGCTTTTGGATGAATTTTCTCACCATAAAATTAGATATGAAGTACCTATATTATTGTTTGAACTGTAATGTGTTGCATGAATTTATATTGTGATGTTTGGTTTTGATATTTGCTTTGGAAGGAAAATAACATATGAAGATGATGATTGTGGACTTACATGACTTGTTGCATGGCTTTGAAACAAAGCACATTAGTAGCAGACAGACTTGGAATGGAAGTGTTTTATGATGATAGTCACTATAAACGCATTTTCGAAATGCCTTACTTTGTTGATTTTCTATGCATTTTTATAGAGAGAACCTTAAGGGTTTCTTTGCATGGTTGTCATATATTATGGTTATATTACTTACTATAAAAATATTGGATGCTAAAAATTTTGTTATCATATCTAAAATCGATGAAACTTTCAAGTGTATAAAACTGGAATCGTCGGTACCTATTATAGCTCTAATCCTTAGCACTTTTAGAGACGCTAAAGTAACTTGGACCACTTTTTATAGCATTTTTGAAATGCTATCTTTTCTGCTTGAGACTTAAACGTTTATAAATGTGTATATAACTATTTTGTCTCAATTTTTTTGGTGATCTTTTCTATTGTATATTAGAGTGTTTTAAAAATTGGTTTGGGAGTTATGTATTTTTAAGAATTAATTATGAATTTTTAGAGTAAGTGGGTTATTATTATATAAAGGAAAACATCACGTTTTTATATTTTAAATCAATCACAAATTAATAATATATAGGTAATATTTTAAATAAATGTTTTAAACTATGTTAAAAGTATTTTTAAGGATATATAAAGTATATATAGTTTCTAGAAAATTAAGTAATTATTTATTTAAGTATTAAAAAGCTTGTGTGATATAATATCTTTTAAATTGTTTTCAGAATTTTATTAGCTTATAAATAAATTAATATGAAAATGAATATATATCATTTTATAAAGGTTTTTACTAAATAAATGAGTTGGAAAAGTAAGTTAAGTCATTTATAAAGTAATAAGGGAAGATTTGGATTTTAACACTTTGGTTAAAGGGAATGATTTTGTGAAGTTAAGAAAGTAAATTAACTTGTTAAATTAATGTAGAGATTAGTTACTTTTTTTTTTAAACTCAACCTAGAGCCCTGATGAAATCGAAGGGATAGGAGGAGCCCCCTTCCACCTGGTCCGACCACAGACAGTTGGGATTTAGACTAGCCCAGCATAGAGATTTGATGCCCCCAACCATTTTTGTTAGGATTTAACGGGGACCCACCTCCGCGTCTTGAAATGGGAGTAGCGCAGACGGAAATCGAACCTGCGACCTGCTTACTAGGAAGCAAGTATCTTACCACTGCGCCACTACTTGCGGACTAAACTTTGGGGCTAAGGAAACTATGTTTACCCTGGCCTTTGGTTAGACCGAGATTTATAGTGCCCGGACACTTATGTCTCATTATTTTGGCCGCTGGGATTCGATCCGGTGCCACTACAACAAAATGTAGCAACTCCACTATGTCTTAACCACCGGACCACTAGAACTCGACAAAACTTTGGGGCCAAGGAAAGTATGTTTACCCTGGCTTTTGGTTAGACCAAGATTTATAGTGCCCGGACACTTATGTCTCATTATTGTGGCCGTTGGGATTCGATCCGGTGCCACTACAACAAAATGTAGCAACTCCACTATGTCTTAACCACTGGACCATTAGAACTCGACAAAACTTTGGGGCCAAGGAAACAATGTTTACCCTGGCCTTTGGTTAGACCGGGATTTATAGTGCCCGGACACTTATGTCTCATTATTGTGGCCGCTGGGATTCGAACCGGTGCCACTACAACAAAATGTAGCAACTCCACTATGTCTTAACCACTGGACCACTAGAACTTGACAAAACTTTGGGGCCAAGGAAACTATGTTTACCCTGGCCTTTGGTTAGACCGGGATTTATAGTGCCCGGACACTTATGACTCATTATTGCGGCCGCTGGGATTCGATCCGGTGCCACTACAACAAAATGTAGCAACTCCACTATGTCTTAACCACCGGACCACTAGAACTCGACAAAACTTTGGGGCCAAGGAAACAATGTTTACCCTGGCCTTTGGTTAGACCGAGATTTATAGTGCCCGGACACTTATGTCTCATTATTGTGGCCGTTGGGATTCGATCCGGTGCCACTACAACAAACTGTAGCAACTCCACTATGTCTTAACCACTGGACCACTAGAACTCGACAAAAACTTTGGGGCCAAGGAAACTATGTTTACCCTGGCCTTTGGTTAGACCGAGATTTATAGTGACCGGACACTTATGTCTCATTATTGTGGCCGCTGGGATTCGATCCGGTGCCTCTACAACAATCTGTAGCAACTCCACTATGTCTTAACCACTGGACCACTAGAACTCGACGAAACTTTGGGGCCAAGGAAACTATATTTACCCTGGCCTTTGGTTAGACCGAGATTTATAGTGCCCGGACACTTATGTCTCATTATTGTGGCCGCTGGGATTCGATCCGGTGCCACTACAACAAAATGTAGCAACTCCACTATGTCTTAACCACTGGACCACTAGAATTCGACTAAACTTTGGGGCCAAGGAAACTATGTTTACCCTGGCCTTTGGTTAGACTGATTTTATAGTGCCCAAACCACTTATGTCTCATTATTGTGGCCGCTGGGTTTCAAACCGGTGCCACTACAACTACATGTAGCAACTCCACTATGTCTTAACCACTGGACCACTAGAACTCGACGATAGTTACTTTAATTAGGGACATTAGTACTTCAAGATAACTATAAGAGAATAGTTTTGGGTTATAATAAACAATGTCTGTTATAATTGTCCAGGTTGATAATAAACTTTGATTAATAACTCTGAATTGTTGTGCCTCTCAGAGTAACACCATGTGCTATCTTTTGATATTATATGTTATCTTTCCATTATGTGATTCTGGTGTTTTTGTACTGCTCTTTCTTGTTCGTTTTCTTTTCTTCTTTTTCTTTACCCTAACGTTCTATCTTTCTGACACTTGGATGCTCGTCGCGTGAATGTCATGGATGTATTAATGTCGACATTTAGGAATCGAAAAGGCACTCGTTACAGAAAAGGTCGTCATTCGTAACACATGTTTATATTAGGAACCTAATTTATCTTATGAAAATTTATTGCTATTTGCATTGTTGATAATTAATAACCACTTGCCATATTTCTTGAGGATTGGTGAGTGTGAACAAACAAGTTCATGATATATAGCTTGCTTCATTTTCATTTTTTTACCATTGAAGTTTTTTATTGTTAGTTTGTAAGTCTATGTTATATATCTTATATTAAGACCGGTTTATGTTTCGTTGGTGATGCAATATGTTTATTTGAGTTTTAAATACTAGAATTGTAAAATGGTTGGATTTCAATAATGATTCTTGATTGCTCTAATTAAGAATTCTCTTTTTTAAAATGCTCTGTATGTGTGTTATGCACACACACATAGATATATATCTGTCTGTGTGTGTGTATGTATGTATGTTCATCTGTGTATGTATGTGTGTATGTGTTTGTATATTCATGTATATTTTGTGTTTTGGATATGGAGTTGTCTCATGTTCCACTAACAGCATACGATAAGTTGGGTCACAGTAATGCTATAAGAGAAAACATCCTGTGAGTATAGTTTGAGATATGTGAATATTCTCATGTTGTCTCCACCATAATATATTGATTTATGATATGTTTACAAGTGATTGTAGAGAAGGTTATTAAGGAGTTTCAAAGCATAACTTAAAAAATATGTCGATGTCTTCACTTACTTGACTTATAATTTGTTGACCATTAGAATTTGACTAGGTTTTATGAATCATGTTATGGACCACTTAAGTTTAAGATGGAACCAATCTTTTTGAAAGTGGTGATTGTTTTAGATAACGATATTTTTTTCTTCAGCATCACACACGATGTTTGTGCTTGCTACCTATGTTATAATAAGTGCTAAGCGTGGGCAAGAAGATGGAAGTCTCACCTCGCTTATTGGCTATTAAGAACTACTTAACTCTTTTAGCAAATAAACTTATCTTTTTTATTCAAAATTATTTAGATGACAAGCCAATATGTATAATTTGATCAGAAGATGTAAGGTTAGCTTTGAAATTGACTAATAAATTTGCAGGATGCAATAGTTAGACTCAATTTGCATACAATTAAATATATAAATGTATTTGTTTATAGAGCCACTCGCCATCCACCAGGTCATATCAAAGAAGGAATTTTTTTTGGAATTTGTCTTTTTAGTATAATATTGATTTTTTGTTTATAATTATTATGCACTTTAGCCTAATCATTGTTTTTGAGGATAAGTATAACAATATTCAAGATGATAATAAAGAGTTAGTAGTAGAAATATACTATGGCTAATACATTTATCCATTTCATTTGGATCGAAGTTGGTGGCATGGCCAAGTGATAAGGGAGGGGACTGCAAATCTTCAATTTAAATGAAACACAGATAAACGCTAATTAAGCACACTGAAGTGTCCACCGCTTAATTTTTTGGTTTTTTACTATTTTTAGAAAAATAAGCACTTTGCATGCATTTAGTGCTCAAGCATCATATAAGCATCGTTTACAATTGCATCCTCGTAAACTTAGCCAAATTATGATAGCATATGATAAAAAATATGCTTAGTAAAATGTCATTGTAATTATTAATTGTGAAGCATTCAGATATGGTACTCAACTTTGATTACAAAGATCAGATTTGGTTGTATTAGTTTGTAAATTTTGTGATAATTTTCAAACAAGGTTATTTTTAAGTAACTGTCTCATTTGTATGTGGCAGCACTGGCAAAATCACGTCACTTTAAATTCAAAAGCAGTAACTTAAAGGTGATAAAAAATAATCCTTTTTTAAGCTTCTCTAGTAAATCATACATTTGTAGGTAACCTGCATTAAAGGTACTGATCACTAATCACCTGTTGTCATAAATTACAATTTGTTTTTTCTTCTTTTGATGAATGTCTATGATATCTAATATGTGTGAATTTAATATTTTGTTAAATGAGATTATCACAAATTTTAATTGAATAGTTTGTTCAATTTATGCAGCATGGACAAGCGAACATAATAATAGAGATATATGATATAATTTTAAAAGGGTATATGATATACCATAAAGATTTTGTGGGATATCTGAATTTTTTCAAGAATCATGCACAAACCAAGCAAAACACTAAATAGGTTATTAGCTTACTGATTAACATATATTATAAACTGTTCGTTATGCCACCATAAATAATGACATAAATCTCTTTTATTGTTATTACTATAATTATTGATTTCGAACCAGTAATGACGTATATATTTTTATCATAGTCGGGATGCATAAGATGGAGCTTTAATAGTGTAGTGTATCTATTAAATTAATATACACATGTGATTTCAGTATTGGATGTTAAGGTATGTTGACGTATATCAAATTATAGGCCCACATGGTAAAAAAAAAAGTGTTGTCGAGGGTTTCTAATTCTCAACGTAGAATATGTTTGATATGTTTGAATAAAGAAGCCTTAATCGTGTCCTTTTCCATTAATGATTGATTAAAACTCGCATTTATTTTCCCATGTTAGTTATAGAAACATAATGGTAATTTTATACCATTTTTCTATCTCTTAGGAGAAAAAATCGGTGTTTGATATCTTTGGTGCAAAGTATGTTGTCAATTACTCACTGTTTTACATTCAAGTGGTCGGAATTGGAATAGTTAGTCCTTTTCATTTCTAATTTAATTCTTCTTTGATCAGTTTACTAGTTGAAACTGTAATTTAATTCTAATTCACTAAATATTATGGCATAAATTTTGATAGGTACTTTTTGATTTCGTTTTCTACTAAAAATAATTTAGAGTTTTGATTTTCCTTTAATCTATTTCATGACGTAGATTATGCTTCGGTGGTATAGATGTGTGATTGTTTGTGTTGGTGACAAAAATGGCTCAAACATCCAAGTATCATATGAAAGCACAAGTTCTAGTAAAAATAAAGGAAAAAACAGAAAAGTGAAAAGAGACACGAGAATTTTTTTAGTGGTTCAACGTAAGCTCCGATCTACATCCACTTTAATCTTTGTTATTAGTTGTTCTCTCTCTGAATTGCAACTAATTTTATCAAATCTGAACACAACCTAGTGGATATTAGATTTACATTGGAGTTTCTAGAGTATTTGAGAAGAAGAAAGGAGTGAAGAAGAAGCAGAGTCCCAGCTCCAGAGTAAAGGAGAAAGATTAGTAAGAAGATCCCCTTGTGGTTGCAACTAAGCTTGTATTTATAATATAACAGAGATATTGCATCAAGAGCCCGTTTGCACTGAATCGTAGAGATAGCCCAATGTCACATAAGAGAACTTGGAGGCACAATGATTCAAGAGTATAAATCAGCACTAAGTTATCTAACTCAATGCCGAGTTATTTCCTTACCTGCATGTTGAACTTTCACATTTGCTTTGCTCTTCTATCTTCTACTTAACGTATTCCAAATTCATTTTATCGATTTTGGATTGATTCTAGTGATCTTTCCAGTATCACCTAATTTATCCTTCTTTATTGCTTTCCTTCTCATCAACCTTGGATGTAACGACCCGTAAATTTTAATGAATAAATTGGTTAATTTAAATTAGATCTTTGTAATTAAATTTAGAAAGAAAGGAAATGTTTTTTATAATTTATAATGAAATGAATGTTAAAAAGAAGTGTAGCAATGGTAATTTAAAGGGTTAATTATTGAAAATTGAAGTGAAATCACAATAATAATGTAATAGTGTAAATTGTTGCACTTGGGTATAAATTGGAAAAATAAGAAATTAAAAGTAAGCATTTAATTAACCAATGCAAGAATATGTTGATTTGTAGTAACTACATGTAAATTTAGGCAATAAGGTTAATGCAAGGTAAACAAAACTAATTAAAGTTAATAATAAATGAATGGAAGGAAATTCCAATTTATGAAAATATTAGGACTTAGTTATAAATGCAAGTTAAGTAAACAAAGGTAAGTATTGTATGAATATATGAATTAATGTCTGATTTAGGGTAATAAAATGAATTCATATGATGTAAGCAATTATAATAAATAATGAAATAATAACTGGGAGGGAATATAACAACGAAGTTAATTAAAGCTGAATTATGTAAATTGAATGGATTTGCAATAAATGAAATAATGGAAAATGGTATAACTGGGTTATAGGATGATAATTAATTCAATGCAATCCACATTGATTAAAACGACTGTTTATGTTATAATTGATTGTAAACAGGTATTTGGTAATAAATTGAATATAACAAAACAAAGGCAATTAGTGAATTAATTAATGAATTCATAATAATAAATAGTAATGAAATAAAATCAATGTCCTGTAGGTGATTTTAATATTATTTGAAATTGAGAACTTATAAAGTATGAAACCAAGTAGATAATTAATGGAAAATATAAGTAATAATTAATGTACATATTTGGCAAATACAATAAAATTGGAATTAAATGCGATGCAATTGAAATAAAGATGAAAGTAGAAATGGAATAAAATTAGCGTTATATATGGAATTTTAATCTGGATTGATAAGTAACGAACGTATAAGATCAATTAAAAGTAAAAAGGTGGAAATTCATATAGGTTGCTTGTTTATTTAATGTGTTGAATAAACTTTGGTAATCAATTGTAATAAATCCAATGTATGATAATAGGATTGATTGCAATTAAATGAAATTAACTATTTAAATATTACGTTAATTGAAATTTAGATGGATTATGAGAAAATTTAATGTAATAGTTTTGAATCCAATATTGAATCCATCTATTTGACAATAATGAATGGAATAAAAATTTATTTATTTAATTAAATGGAATTTTGGGAATTTTATTTATAATTGGGAATTTAATGAAATTGAGGTTAATACTGAAATTTATAAATTAATCATCACTAATTTGACAGTTAAATTGGTTTAAATCATTGTAAATGATTGGAAAATTAAGAATTATAAGAATTGGCAATTATCGAATTGAAATTGAAAATTTGATTAAATTGAATAATTTTTTTATTTAATTAATATAAAAATAGCCATTTTGATCACTAACTCGGATTTCGACGAAACAAGTTTCATTGGATCCGTAACAGTGAATTATCGTAGGATTTCAAATTTCGCATCGATCGGACTTGTCGTTTGATCGTATGGGCTTGAAACGCCTTGAAATCAATTAAATTGAAATCAATTTGAAAATATTGATTTTAGCATAACTTCTTCATACGATGGAATTTGGACTTGAAACCTTTTTTATTGCGTTTAAAATATTTTAAAACATCTATTTTGATATATAGGTTGATCAAATTTCGTTTCGGAGTCAGAATGGGCATTTTGGGCCACTTTGTCGTTAGCGCGTATATCTATCTTATCCATCCATTCAAATTTCAACCATGCCTATAAATATCCTCCTATAAACCCTAGCCTACCTCTATTTCTCATTGGTATGTGCGCACAAATTCCATCATCTCCTCCTCTTTCAATGGCAGAAAGACAAATTCCCATTCTAGATCCAATTACAGTTCAAAATTCAATGCAAAAATTTCAAACTCCTCAAAAAAATTCAGAAAAATTATATATCAAAGCTCTCGATGTACGCATCGCAGATCTAAAATTCGTTTTTCGATTAGAATCATGGTTCGACCGAAATTTGGGCTTTAACCTACGGCCGTTCATTTGTGGTTACGGGTTTGGACGGTGGATTGGCGACGATGGTTCGATCAGGAGGCGTAGCCGAGTAGAGAGGGTTGAGCAGCGTCCATCCATATGGTTGGAACTCGCCATAGTCATCGAGATCATCTGAATTTGGTGATTTGGTGACCGAAAAATGCCTCGGCCTAGGGGCTTGTTGCAGCATCGCGAGTTTCGAGATGGGGTCCGTGGGGTCGGGTCGGCGTGGGGAGAGTGGTTGTGTCTTTCGATCAACGTGGATAGCCTCGAGGCGGTGGAGGTTGTATCGTGTTGTTGACGGCCATTAAGTGTTAGATCGTGTGTTACTGCAGATTAGGGTTTCACAAATTTTAGGGGTGACGTGGCTTCAAAGGTGATGTGTGTGTTGTTTTGTTTTATTTATTTTTATTTTTATTTAAAATAAATGTGTTCTAATCGCAATATCTTTTCATACGAGGCCCGTTTTGGACGCAGTTTTCTCCGCTAGGTTCGTATTGGGATTTCAAACATTTTGGCGTTGGTTTGGATGAATTTGGAGACTGTTTAATTTTTGAATTTAAATTGGATTTAAATTCAATTTAAATTGAAAAGGTGAGTGTTTTAACCCGCTCACAACTTCTAAAATTTCTTATGTTTGTTAAATTAAATTTTTGTTGTGATTATGCATTTATTTATGGTTGTTCCGTATATTTTTAATCATCGTCTCTGTTAACTGCATTTATTGAAATTAAACCGTTATTTAATTTATTACTGAATACAGCTGCCAGAATTACCTGTTATATATTATCAGTTATATATTGATATTGATTGATTGTTTTGGATGATGATTGTGATGGATGTATAATCTGTTGATGGATGAATGGATGTTGTATTTTATATATTATTATAAACTGCAAGTTATTATGCATTTTTATTTCATTCGAGATTGCGGTTTGAAATAATATATAACCGTAATTTTATTTTAAATTACGGATTGAAATGATAAATATCTGTATCACTTGACCATATGATAGAAAATTATATACAGGCACCGCGGTCTATATATATATAAAATTATTTTCGAAATTATTCCTATGGTTTTGTAAAGAAATATATGATTTTATGAGATATTTAATTGGATATTTTATAAATGTTATTATATATATATATATATATAATTAATTTCTTGGTTTTAAGCTATGTATAAAATTGGGTCAATAGTATAAAGGAAGTTTAATAATAAAAGTTGATTTTTATTAAGATGTAATACGGTTAAGTAATTATTTAAATTTTATTTATAATGACTTAATAAAATCTTGGCTGGAAGATAAATATGAATTTGATTTGAATTAAAGTATTAAGAATTATCATCGAATAAAATTGACTTGAAATTTAAATAAATTTGAGATTTTAAAAGGTATGATTTTTATAACTTGATTTTGGTTTAGAGGATTTAAATGAATATCAAGTCGATTTAAATGAATATTTTCAAGTTAAATTAAATTGGAAGTATGTCGTGTTATTTGAAGTATAAAGGTTTTACTTAAATGATACTTGATTTATTAAGATCTTAATAATAGTAAATTGAATTTAATATATATAAAATTGTCAAAGAATTCGTTTTGAAATGGTGGAATATTTAAAGCTTTGAAATATATGGAAATTGAAATGTTTTATTTGGGATTTAAATCTATATTTGGAATTGATTTGTGAAGGTGAAGAAACTATCCTACTATATAAAGTAATTTATATTCAAACCATTTAAGTGGTGTGGTTATATTTCAAAGTTATGTAATTTAAACTTTTATGTTTTGAAAGGCTATATTTCAAGCGTTTAGTTTAGAGATATTATAACTATGAAAAGTTATGGTTTTAGAAAAGGATATATTTGAAAAATGATATCATATTGATTTGGTTTTAAAAGGGAAAATGATATCGTAATTATATGGTTTTGAAATGAATAATATATCCTGGTTTCGAAGTATAAGTTATTCTGAAATAACCGCGGTGTTATAATAACGGTTGGTTGTTGAAGAGACCGAGATCGGAAGTTGTCATACTCTCTGCCAACTCCGAAAACCACTTTAACAACCGTGTACGCGGTGGAGATTCCAGAATGAAGTAGGATGGCGACGGCCTTTCCTTTGAGGTAAATACGTGGATCCGACTCCCGTGAGTTGGCATAAGGTGGCTAAAACAGGAGCGATTCTCGGACCAATGAGGTAGCACCTTTGATCGGACACAGCCCTTGGATATTATACTTGACTTTTGGATTTATTCGGTGGCCACTTTTGATTTTTTTATTTGGGAGTGTGGCTCGAGGTGGGCGGTAGCTGCGCGCTACGCGTTACCACCAGCCCGGATAGCAATTGGTATATCTACCCTGGCATTTCCTAGTTGTGCCGTGTCACCTACCCTATCGCATCTTGTACGAGTTTGGTTTTCTCCCGTAGCCCGTGTGGTATCCTCTGGTGGCTTCCCGATCAGGAGGAACTATGATATTGGATGGACTACTGGGACTATTATTGTGTTAAGGGGGAGATTGGGTAACTCCTTAACGCTATTTAAAAGTAAGTTTATTTTACTATAGACATTATTATAATAGCGAAATATTACTACATAGTAAAAAGTTTAATGGATCCTTAGGAGATGTAAATCCCGAGCATCTCTTAAGTTACTGCACTCACGTTAGACACTGGATAGGAGATGTCAAACCCCGTAAACATCTCCGACGCCGTTACACTCATATTTACTCCAGTTGATTTAACTTACATAAGATCTTTTAGTTCGGACTCGAGTGTTTTGTCTTTTCAATTCGCTCGGGTTAGTCCAAGCATTTCAGGAATCGAAGATTTTATTTCTGGAGGACGAAGACGAAGATTTCATTATTATTATTATTATATATTATATTGTTCCACTACACCCTGTATTCCGCTGCATTGATTATTATTCACTGGTATGTGCAAATCTGATATGTATTGTATAAATATAATCAAATGTTTATAAAACAGCTTCATGAACTGTATATTTGATTATTATATTTTATCGTTCCGCTGCAAGATTCTATTTTGTTTTTCTTTCCATGCTTTTTCTTATTTACCCCATAACAATCCGCCCTTCCATATGGTTTGAATTGGATTGTGTGTCTGCCATTGCACTTGGAGGAGGCAGCATGATAGGGGGTTCTCGCTTCCTGATTTGATAGAGAACGGTTGACTCTTACTCCTACATGTCCCCGCGGGGTTTGGTGGTGCAGTCGGGAGACTGGCCGTAAAGGCAGAACACAGGTACCAATGTATGCTACGGTAGGCGTTACCCCACTGGCGCAGTCCGTTACATCTGGTATCAGAGTAAGGTTTAGCGATAAACCTTAGCTTTGTGGGGTCTGACTCGTTACTAATAGGGTAGTAATACCCTTTGGGAGTCGCTGAGCGTATTTGTTAATGTTATAAAAAGGTTTTTAATATTGTGTTAATCTGTTCCATTTTGCATTTATAAATTCTGGTTGATGCATGGGACGCTATGACATCAATAGGGATTTCTAAACACTTAATAGGACAGACCGACATAATATTTGTTTTAATATAGGTGAATGAAATAATTTTGCCTATTATATTTTCTCTATATATATACAAAATAAATTTTATAAATAAGGTTATATTTGGTTGCAATATATTGGTTGTTAAGTAACGAAATTTATAAATAATAGTTGAAATGAGATTGAAATTAAAATAAATGAAATCGGAAATTTAGGACCTAAGTTCCGGGGGTTGAAAATTCTTTCAATAATTTTGGAATATAATAATAATATTATTAGTAATATTTTCTGATATAAATATTTCAATATAATTTAGAAGAATTGTTTTAAAGAAGATTTTGGAAAGAAAAAAATATAAGTTCTGTACTTCCCTCTCTGTCGCTGGAAAATAATTTCGGTGATGGCGGCCTCATCGTCGGCATTCATTTTCGAGCTTTAGAGTAGAAAGGCCACTGTAGTAGTTTACTGCAGATTTGTTTTGATTAACCAAATATAAATTTCTAATTGTTTAAGTATAAACCTTTATCTATTATCTTTGAAATGATTTGAAATTTAACTCGGTATTTAATTCTTAAGTTTCCGTAGTTAGTAGTTTCAATTATTAGAGTGAAATTGAATATAACTAATAAAATTTTTGGAACCTCTAATTAAATAAGAGATTTAATGCTAAGTTATAAATAAAAAGAAAGTTGAAATTTGTAACTTATAAAACAATAGATGTAATCATTTAGCATTAAATTTAATTAGAAGATGAGGTAAAAACTTGTATAAGTTTCATTTACATTCTTTAAAAGCATATATATAACTTACCAAATATTAAAAGTGGAATGTTTAATAAGAAAATGTAATGGAAAATTGTACAAGAAAAATTATACAATGAAAAGGTTAAATGAATCGCCTTAATAAATAGGAATTTGATGTTGTAGTGTTATAAACTTAACTATAATTGAAATGCTACTAGTTTAATAGAAATGTAAGTACTATAAATAAATGATAATAAACTTAAGTGAGTGGTTGAAATTATTATAAGTAAAATAAGTAGGAAAATGAATACTGTAAATAAGTGAAATTAAGTAATGAATAAATGAATGTAATGCAAATAAAAGAAATTTGCATTATATATGGATAATCGAAGCCTGTAAGAAATAAATTGTAAAATAAAAGATAAACCATTATATGAATGGAAAAAAAAGAAATCAAACAACAAATGTATGAATGGAGTAAATAAGAATAAACTTAATCTATTGTTTGAGATTGTTGTTTGTTTGGTCTATGGTTGTTTGGGTAAAGGTACTTTAAAATTGTCTGGATGTATGAATAATCTATTTAGCTTCATCAGAGACTGTCGAGTAAATGATGCGCTTAATAGTTTATTTTCGTTTTGTACAATTTGAAGTTTTAAACCCAAACAACAATTTTTTTGTTTAATATGAACGAATGTTTGATTTGTGTTGATTTTATGTGATTGTTGTATGCCTTGTTGCAAGTGATTGTTGTGTGTTATGGATTGAAACAAGTTAAACATTTCATTTTATATAATGATTGACTCTCTTGGATTATATAAGTGAAATGCAGGTTATGGAAGCAACTGCTACTGCATTTGGTTTCATAATATAAGCGTAAATTGCCCGACAAATAGGTACTTTCTCGGATTACGGGTTTATAGCGTTATTATATTATTTTTCCCGGGTTGGGATATATATTATTTTGGAAAACATGTTATATATTGTTATATTTGATATTATATTTTCTCCCGAGCCTCTACGTACAAAGGAGACTCTGCCGAAATTTTCCGTAAATTTTGGACTTAGAAATATTTTAAAATGTTTTCCAAACTTTATTAATTTGAGTATAAAAAGGTTTAATGGTTATAAATTTGTATATTTTATTTAAAGTAATTAATTTTGTAAATTTAATTGGTTATATAGTTAATATTTTGAATAAGATATGTTGATTTCTTAATTCTTCTTTTCCCTTCTTTTCCTTTTTGGGGACGAAAAGTTTTGAGTGGGGAAGACTGTAACGACCCGTAAATTTTAATGAATAAATTGGTTAATTTAAATTGGATCTTTGTAATTAAACTTAGAAAGAAAGGAAATGTTTTTTATAATTTATAATGAAATGAATGTTAAAAAGAAGTGTAGCAATGGTAAATTAAAGGGTTAATTATTGAAAGTTGAAGTGAAATCACAATAATAATGTAATAGTGTAAATTGTTGCACTTGGGTATAAATTGGAAAATAAGAAATTAAAAGTAAGCATTTAATTAACCAATGCAAGAATATGTTGATTTGTAGTAACTGCATGTAAATTTAGGCAATAAGGTTAATGCAAGGTAAACAATACTAATTAAAGTTAATAAATTAATGGAAGGAAATTCTAATTTATGAAAATATTAGGACTTAGTTATAAATGCAAATTAAGTAAATAAAGGTAAGTATTATATGAATATATGAATTAATGTCTGATTCAGGGTAATAGAATGAATTCATATGATGTAAACAATTATAATAAATAATGAAATAATAACTGGGAGGGAATATAACAACGAAGTTAATTAAAGCTAAATTGTGTAAATTGAATGGATTTGCAATAAATGAAATAATGGAAAATGGTATAACTGTATGGAAAATGGTATAACTGTATGAAAATATTGGGATTTCAGATATTTTGGCCCTGGTTTAGACGAATTTGGAGACTGTTCAATTTTTGAATTTAAATTGGATTTAAATTCAATTTAAATTCAAAAGGTGAGTGTTTTAACCCACTCACAACTTCTAAAATTTCTTATGTTTGTTAAATTAAATTTTTGTTGTGATTATGCATTTATTTATGGCTGTTTCGTATATTTTTAATCATCTTCTCTGTTAATTGCATTTATTGAAATTAAATCGTTATTTAATTTATTATTGAATACAACTGCCAGAATTACCTGTTATATATTATCAGTTATATATTGATATTGATCGATTGTTTTGGATGATGATTGTGATGGATGTGTGATCTGTTGATGGATGAATGAATGTTGTATTTTATATATTATTATAAACTGCAAGTTATTATGCATTTTTGTTTCATTCAGGATTGCGGTTTGAAATGATATATAACCGTAATTTTATTTTAAATTACGGATTGAAATGATAAATATCCATATCACTTGACCATATGATAGAAAATTATATGCAGGCACCGTGGTCTATATATATAAAATTATTTTCGAAATGATTCCTATGGTTTTGTAAAGAAATATATGATTTTATGAGATATTTAATTAGAAATTTTATAAATGTTATTTTATATATATATAACTAATTTCTTGGTTTTAAGCTATGTATAAAATTGGGTCAATAGTATAAAGGAAGTTTAGTAATAAAAGTTCATTTTATTAAGATGTAATACGGTTAAGTATTTATTTAAATTTTATTTATAATGACTTAATAAAATCTTGGCTGGAAGATAAATATGAATTTGATTTGAATTAAAGTATTAAGAATTATCCTCGAATAAAATTGACTTGAAATTTAAATAAATTTGAGATTTTAAAAAGTATGACTTTTATAACTTGATTTTGGTTTAGAGAATTTAAATGAATATCAAGTCGATTTAAATGAATATTTTCAAGTTAGATTAAATTGGAAGTATACCCTGTTATTTGAAGTGTAAAGGTTTTAGTTAAATGATACTTGATTTATTAAGTAAACATTTCTAATCTTAATAATAGTAAATTGAATTTAATATATATATAAAATTATCAAAGAATTCGTTTTGAAATGGTGGAATATTTAAAGCTTTGAAATATATGGAAATTGAAATGTTTTATTTGGGATTTAAATCTATATTTGGAATTGATTTGTGAAGGTGAAGAAACTATTCTATTATATAAAGTAATTTATATTCAAACCATTTAAGTGGGGTGGTTATACTTCAAAGTTATGTAATTCAAAGTTTATGATTTGAAAGGCTATATTTCAAGCGTTTGGTTTAGAAATATGATAACTATGAAAAGTTATGGTTTTAGACCACGGTTTTGAAGTATTATATCCTGGTTTTGAAGTATAAGTTATTTTAAAATAACCGCGGTGTTATAATAATGGTTGGTTGTTGAAGAGTCCGGGATCGGAAGTTGTCATACTCTTTGCCAACCCCGAAAACCACTTTAACAACCATGTATGCGGTGGAGATTCCAGAACGAAGTAGGATGGTGGCGGCGTTTCCTTTGAGGTAAATACATGGACCTGACTCCCGTGAGTTGGCATAAGGTGGTTAAAACAGGAGCGATTCTCGAGCCAATGAGGTAGCACCTTTGATCGGACACATCCCTTCGATATTATACTTTGACTTTTGGATTTATTCGGTGGCCACTTTTGATTTTTTTATTTGGGGGTGTGGATCGAGGTGGGCGGTAGCTGCGCGCTACGCGTTATCACCAGCCTGGATAGCAATTGGTATATCTACCCTGGCATTGCCTAGTTGTGTCGTGTTACCTACCCTATCGCGCCTTGTACGAGTTTGGTTTTCTCTCGTAGCTCATGTGGTATGCTCTGGTGGCTTCCCGATTAGGAGGGACTATGATATTGGATGGACTACTGGGACTATTATTGTGTTAAGGGGGAGATTGGGTAATTCCTTAACGCTATTTAAAAGTAAGTTTATTTTACTATAGACATTATTATAATTGCGAAATATTACTAAATAGTAAATAGTTTAACGGATCCTTAGGAGATATGAATCCCGAGCATCTCTTAAGTTACTACACTCACGTTAGACACTGGATAGAAGATGTCAAACCCCGTAAACATCTCCGACGCCATTACACTCATATTTATTCCAGTTGATTTAACTTACATAAGATCTTTTAGTTCTGACTCGAGTGTTTTGTCTTTTTAATTCGCTCGGGTTAGTCCGAGCATTTCAGGAATCGAAGACTTTATTTATGGAGGACGAAGATGAAGATTTCATCATCATTATTATTATATATTATATTGTTCCACTACACACTGTATTCTGCTACATTGATTATTATTCACTGGTATGTGCAGCTCTGATATGCATTTTATAAATATAATCAAATGTTTATAAAACAACTTCATGAACTGTATATTTGATTATTATATTTTATTATTCCGCCGCAAGATTCTATTTTGTTTTTCTTTCCCTACTTTTTGTTATTTACCCCATAACAATCCGCCCTTCCGTATGGTTTGAATTGGCACGTGTGTCGATTTAAAGCGTGTGAAAAGGCGGGACATTACATTGGAATTGATCGTCCAAACTCTGGGACAATGATTGGATCACAAGTAGTTGGAGTGGTGTAGGAGATGTATGGAGTTTGAGAAGCAAATCGAGGAGAAAGGATAGGTCGTTGCCGACCTATATAACTCGATGTCGTGTTTTACCCTTAATCCTAATTTGAATGAAACTTTTCCAAGTTGCTTCTTTAGCTCTTCTAAGTGTACTCCTAAGTTTTTTGAGTCATTTCGTCCATGTTTTGATCTTTTGAATCCAGTTGAAATCCACTTGGCTAAAAACTGGATTAACACTTACCCTCCAAAGAACATCTTTCGAATGTAAGGTGTGTTTTGCTCAAGAACAAGTTCTAGTAGCAATTATTCTTCAGTGGCTGAGCCCTTCAGCCTTTCATCGATTTTGATCTTGGTGAATCATCTGGTTCCTTTGGATTCTCTTGCAAATCAAAGGTCGCTCCAAACCTGTTATAGCTAAGGACTCTAGCCCTAGTTTAAGTGTTATTCATATATCATAATCAGTCTGATTTCATTCGAAGTTATTACATTGCATATCAAAATTCTCCCGTGTTCATCCGGAAATTACATCTTTTACTCTAACTATAAGACGTTTAAATCATTTTACCAATTCTTCATACGCTCTAAGGTTTGATTTCTCCAAATCATTTAGCATCTAATCTAGGATTTGATCCTTTCGGACTGTCTCTCTTCCAATCTAGGTTTCGATCTCTTTGTATCATTTGTCTCTTAGGGTTTGATATCTCCAGATTATTTATTTTCCCAATTCTCGGGTTCAATCTCCCCGGATCTTTTATCGTCCAATCTAGGGTTTCGATCTCTCTGGATTGTTTATCATCCAATCGAGGGTTTCAATCTCTCCCGATCCTCACTGAGCCTAATCCACTCCCTTCGATGAGGGAACCAAACGAACAAGCAAGCACATGCGCTCACTCTCTGGTAATGGGGTTTAATTTTCATATAAGTCCATCCACTCCCTCTTCGATAAGAGAACTTGCACCCTACAATCTATTCCCAACTCTTTGACCGGGACTTAACACGATAAATTTTGTACAAGTCCATCCACTTGCTTTTCGGTAAGGGACATCCACCCTACACACCAATCCTGACTCTCCAGCCGAAACATAATGCAATCAATATCAGCCATCATATTCAAGTGGATTTTTCAAAACTCAAATATCCAAATCAAGGCAAACAAGCAGAAATCCTAATTTTTCATCCTATACATCTAACTCAAAATGTGCCTATAGACCAATCTTGGCCTCATACACGTGTAAGCAGTCCGATATCATAATTGTCCTAACTGGTCATCATAGACATCCGACTCAGAGCTTGCCTAGGGACCAATCTATGCCTCATGCATGTGTAAACGATCTGAGCTTATTGTTATCTTAACTATTCAAAGGAAAAAGCAAAGCATGGGAAGCGAACCTACCTCCCATCCATCTCGATCAGGGGATTACCATTCTCAACCCAGATCCTTAGTTGTTTCTTGATGCATTTGCGATCGATGGTGCTACTCCAGCTATACCAACATAGTTTGATTTCTCACGTACTATTGCAGCTGGTTGCTCCAAACCAGTTCTTCTATGTGATGACGAAGGTGTCAACATTAATTCGCTTCATGTCCATTCAACTCATGGAAAATGCCAAACTTTCCAGATCTTCTCTCCGGATCAGTGGGCTCTCTTCTAGCCAGCTTACAATAGGGGTTATGCCCCCTACTATCTAGGTATATCCTTTTCAAGGTCTCTGTTAGATCAGTGTAGGAAGAGAGCTTTGATTCCCTCCTCACTCGTTTCAATTCTCCAACATTATCATCAACTCTTCGCTTTCCTTCATCCTTGCCGTATCCTGTTCCAGATAGTCCTTCATCATCCATGGTGTTAATTTCAGTATCCTCGGCTTCAGTG
Source organism: Allium cepa (assembly GCA_030765085.1). NCBI lineage: Eukaryota > Viridiplantae > Streptophyta > Magnoliopsida > Asparagales > Amaryllidaceae > Allium > Allium cepa. Next base: position 566,233,428 of record CM060938.1, read on the forward strand.
CCTTCCTGACACAAATATCCCTTAGCTTCGTGATACAATTTCGTAAGTTCCATTGGTGGATCCCTTTCCAAAGCAATTTAAAAGTCGATCTTGCTTACAACTCCTAAAACCACTGCCATTATAATCGCAGATGGCTCTGGCCACTCCACAGCAGCACCAGCCGCGTTAAGCATAGTCAAGTAGCTTCTCAGGGTCTCTTCGGCTCTTTGTTTCATACTCGACAGCGTCATTACATTCTTTGGCTATGAGATATGAAGTCTAAACTGCCTTATGAACTCATTCACTAATTCGATCAACGTGCTTATGGACCTATTGTCCAGCTATCTGAACCACATTGTGGCTAAATCGATAAGGATAATGGGAAGCACCGCCTTATTACCTTCTCAGAAGCACCAAACACTTCCATGTGTTGGATGTATGTCATTATATGAACAATTGGATTCGTCTGCCCATTGTACATTTCCAACGTTGGAAGCTTGAATTTAGGAGGACTCCTTGCATTTCGGATGTTATGAGTAAATGGATTCCAGTTGTTTTCATCCAACGAAAATCTTAGACCACCAGCTACATTATGCTCTCCACTCTTGCGGGGGAACTCCGGTGCATATACTAGCACAAACTCTTGAGGCTGAACATTTGTGTTCTGACCTACTCCTCTGGTTTCATTATGTCCTCTATTTCTATGGGAAAAATCTTGCATATACTTCTCCAGTCGTTGCTCATTCATATTCTAATTTGCATTTCTAGCTCCAGTATCATTTTCTCTTAGCATTCCAGCACATCCAAGCTCGCACCAACGTTGCCCCTAAGTATAATTCTCTCGACGCCGAGAGGAATTGGGTCGGTACCGAATGGCAGTGTTTGTGGGGGCATCATTCTCATTTCCTTCGATCCAACTCTAGATGTTCCTGCATTAGTTCCTGGTCCTTGGTTTTGAATTCTAGTAGCTCCATCTATTCCCTATTGTCCCATCCTTTGGAACAGCGTTTCCCATTGTCCAGCTATCATTCCATCCTACATTTCCTTCATTGTTCTTTCTATCTATTCTTTGGTCACGTAGATGGATTAATGAGAATTTGAGGATACCTCCTAGCTACCCCCATACTCTTGTTGGCTTCCTCCAACCTTAGCTCTGATGCTACGCCTCTTCATCTTCTCAAATCTCAGATTCAAGCTTCAAATCTTTAGACCTAGTTCATTCTCAATGAAAGCGCCAAAATGTTGGTGTCAAAAATGGAACAAGCACCCAAGTATTAGACGAAAGCACCGATTCTAGTAAAATAAAGGAAAAAGCATAAAAGTAAAAAGAAGACATAAGAATTTTTATAATGGTTCGTTGTAATCTCCGACGTACATCCATTTTAATCTTTGCTATTAGTTGTACTCCCTTTGGATTACAACTAACCTTATCAGATCTAACCATAACATAGTGGATTTTAGATTTATAATGAAGTTTTTAGAGTATTTGAGGAAGAAGATAGGAGTGATGAAGAAGCAGAGTCCCAGCTCCGGAGTGAAGGAAAAAGATCAGAAAGAGGATCCCCTTTTGGTTGCAGATAGGCTTCTATTTATAGGAGAACAAAGATAATAGGTCAAAAGCACGCTTGCACTGAGATCCAAGAGATAGTCCAATGTCACACAAGAGAACTCGAAGGAACAAGAGTCAAGAGTATAACTTGGTACCAAGTTATCTAACTTAACGACGAGCCATTTCCTTACTTGCAAGTTAAACTTTCTCATTTGCTCTACTCTTCTATCTTCTACTTAAGTGTTCCAGACTCTTTTTATCGATTTTTGGTTGATTTCGGTTATCTTTCTAATATCACTTAAGTATCATGCTTTCTTGGTTTCCTTCTCATCAATGATGGAATTGGTCATCCAAACTCTGAGAAAATGACTTGGTCACGAGTAATTGGAGTAGTATAAGAGATATGTGGAGTTTGGGAAGCAAATCGAGGAGAAAGCATAGCTTGGTGCCAACCTATATAACTCGATACCGAGTTATACCCTTATTTCCAATTTGAGTGAAACTTTTCCAAGTTGCTTCTCTGGCTCTTCTAAGTGTATTTCCAAGTTTTTCAAGTCATTTCATCTTTGTTTTAATCTTCTGAGTCCAGTTGAAATCTACTTGGTTAAAAACCAGATTAACAGTTTGCATTAATAGTGAATTTGGATTTAAATTTATTTTTGATTTTTTTATCAACCACATAAAAGTGGAGATGATTATATTTTATTTCCAGAAAAATGTTAATGCCTTATTCTTGACTGGATTTTACAAACCAAGGTAGACCAAAAGTGTTATAATACCACAATACCATTGGTCCTTCTTATTGTTTGCTTGAACCACATAAAGAACTGAAAATCATTGAAACTAGTGCACAAGTAGGGTAAATTACATAAAGCTCCATGCTAACATAATTGAATTGATTACAAATGTTATAGAACACAGATAATTTAGATAGATTTGAATTTATCGTTAAATTTCAAAGAAGTGGTATACATGTTGACTTTTACATAAAGTTCACACAAAAATGATATCCATATGCCATGTGGATTTTTGCCATGATTGCATAGTCACAACCCCTACTTACTAGACGTTGTTGCAACTGAACTAATTTGGGCATTCTATTTTTCGTTCAGGCACCCAATGCCAAAAAGATACTCCAACTAATGAGCAACTGTAGCCCCAAAGGTGAAAGAGAAGTATCTCAATAATTATTGGGGTTACCCATGTGCGTAGCATGAGTTCGTCCTCGTATTTTGAAGTGTAGAGAGGGAAGGTTACCTTTTCTTAGAAGTTTTAACAGTGTCAAGCAAACAAATTTGCGGTTTGATCCCAGGTTTAACCATTAATCCTTTATAGAAAATAAGGATGGAATAATTTATTAATAATGAGAGGAGTCGATATGTAACAAATCAAAATTCTTTAGAGCTAAAGGTACTAAATATCAATCCCAAAATCTCTAAAGAAATAATTATCATTAATGAAATAATAATGGTATTCAATTTGAGACTTGATATGGATTTATGAAATGGTGATTTGGTTTCATATACCTTATTACGGTTAATTGGTTTTAGGCATATTTAGAGATGACTTATTTTATGGTTAAGTCATAAATGGATTTATGAAATAGTGATTTTAATGGAAATGTCTTAGTCTTATCATTTGTTCTGGCATATTTTATTTTGGCTTAATTATTGTTAAGTCACATATTTATGATATCACAATATCATCTCTATATTAGATATAGTCTGACCTGTTTGTTTCTATAATACCCGAGTTAGACCGAAAATCATCAGATACAGGGACTCATTGAATTTTGGATTTGTATTAGCACTGAAGCAGACTATTTTGACAATTTCATTTTACTTCATCATTGTATATATTAACATTTAGGAGGATATGTCGTGTATATTATTTAGTAGTCATTGTGTATTGATATAGTATTTTGAATGCGATGTACATACTATGTGGCTCTAGTACTGATATTTTGCAGACTCACATTTTATTATGTAAATATTGTTCATTATCTTGCTATGATATATGACTTTGATTCTGATTTATTTACATTACATTCCGCTTTGAATATTTTTAATAGATGTATTTATTACTTTGTATTAATATTATACACATCAAATTTTCAGTTTAGATATTAAAGGTAATAAAGACATGTCAATGTTAGTATAAAGATGTATTTACATTCGATTACACTTAACCATCCATATGTCCATGTAATTAGACAACATTACTTATAATGTTCTTTAATAATATGGGTATAGCGGTGGGGTCGTTACAGCTTAATCCTTTATAGACAAATTGGGATGGAATAATTTATTCATAATAGGAGGGGCTTGTGTGTAATAATCCTGTTTTAAGAAACTACGCAATACATATTTTGCGTTAATATTAATAAAAAGATAGATTTTCAAATGATAAATTTTAGAATTTAAAATATTGAGAATTTTATTTATCAGTATACACATTTTATTTTAAAATTAATAGATGGTGTTTCATGACCTATAAGGAAATTTAAAAAGTTTCCTTTGTGAGATTTAATTAAATTGATAAGTTAAAGTAGAAAATAAAATTTTTAAACACAATGTTGTTTCCTTTTATAATATTAAAATTTTATTCGGAAGGAGGCAATGGAAAAAATAAAAAATGAAATGAAATTAATGAATAAAAATTTAAATAAAGGATTTAGTTAATGGAATTATTTTTAAAATAAATATTTGATGAAATTATTAATTTTATATAGATTATGATTTTAGCAGTAAAAAGAAATAAAGTTAAGAACGGTATTTATAATTAAAGTTAGAAGTTAAAATTGTAAAGTTTGAATATTTTGATTCTTATAGTTAATAAGGTTATTATAATGGAATAAATAATAAATGAAAACAATAAACAAAATCAAATAAATAAATAATTTATGGTTTGCAAAATAAATACAGAATATGATTTTAGGTTATAAAGATACATTTGCATTTTGCATGTTTATAAATTAAATGAAAGAAATATCTTAGTTTTATTTAAATAAGTATATTTGAGCCCAAACTCAAACCCTCTTAGCCAAAATTGTAAAGAGAAGTTTCTTCCCGTCTCTAAATTTCGAATATACCTTCATTTCTCAAGCAAGCAGAAAGGAAAAAAAAATTCTTCCTCCTTCTCAACAAACCCTAGTCTGAAAGAAAATTTCAAAAATAAAGTAGATGAAAATTCAAAAAAATTACAAGTAAATTAGGATATGTTTCTCAAACCATACTCTATTCATTTTTAGCTTCAATTTTTATTTTCTTAGTGATTTTTATTTTTTCTCCTTTACTGTTTGGAAGAGTAAAGGCCGAAAAGTGGTACATGGCAGCACTTTAAAATGTAGAGGCGGTTAACAACAAGCTTTTGGGTGCTAGGGTGAGTCAAATTAACATATAACTATGTGTAACTATCGCATGCACCATTATAATATTGTCGATGATCTATTTTAGTTGAATTGCTAGTACTTTGGCTCAAATTGTTTGTTCTACGTGCTGAAAATATGAAATGGCATACATAATATTGTTTGTTTGACATTTGAATGCTATAGATTATTGAACCAGTGCATGCTAAGATCTAGAATGTCTAAGATCGATGGAGTGTGATTCGGGTCGCTAGAGTCGCTAGAATCTCAGAGTGGTTGTATCTGGAGCTAAAAATAACTCCAAGGTTTCATTACCATCGGTCCACCGGTCACCCTGATCGGTACCCTAGTAGCCTACACTTAGAGCTATTCAGCTCTAGGGAATGTATATATATGGATCAGGTACTTATTTTTAATTTTATGCTTAATTTTTTAATTGTTTTAGATGCTTAGAGATCTTGTTTTGAAAATTCCTAAACCTTATAGATCCATATTGTAATATATTTTTAAATTTATTTAATAATTGTTTTGTAGAATCTTATTTTATTGTGTATATCGATAATATAAACTTACAAATCTATTTCTATTTAATTATAAATTTCTGTGTATTATTATAAAATTTATCGTGATCTGAAAATGTATTATTAAAAAGGAATTTCAAGATTATATTATATAAAAATTATTTTGTTAAATTAAATTTTGCTTAAGAATTATTTTAAAGGCCTAAGTAATTTTATATATATTAGAAAGCTTTAATTCTTCTAAAGGCCTAAGTAATTTTTTATGTATTGAAAAGCTTTAATTCTGAAGTATGCACTTTACAACCACCTTTATAATTATATGAAAGAACTTATTAAATATCTTTTAATAAGTTATTTTCTGTTCTATGTCATAAGAATTGCGAACAAACGGATTAACAATATCAATTGATAAGGAATTTTTGATAATACTTCTTCGGTTGTTCTATTGACCCGTTATGCAGAATACATTTGAGGATACGTGGAGTTTACTAGCATCTAGTAAACGTCCAAGCATCATTGAGTGGTATGGGACACTCGTGCGATGTTCATTTGGTTACTATTTGTGGGTATATGGCACTTATGGGTCGAAGTGCCTAGGGGTCAGCTTACTGTGTATTTGCTATTTAATTTTAGTCGAGATGCAATCTGTTTGACCTTAAAGCTAGTAGTCCACCCTAACGGCTTGACTACGGAGGTCGCGCCCCAAGTCATGGCGTCACCCACCTTAGTATGTATTCGTTTGTCTTACCGTGTTTGACATTTGTTAATACCCACTGTGCGTTCATACTGCCCACGGATGCCACTTGAACCAACGGATCGGTATAGAGGGTGAAATCGAGATCGTGGGTCTGTGATCCATTGTGGTTGTTACGTATCAACATGAAAAGGTGGGACAAGGTGACACGACGATCGAGTATCAAAAAGACTATAGGAGCATTACTATATGTTAGTAATTCTCTTGGAACATTACTGTTTGTTTTTTAGTCTTCCCTTAAAATGGAGCGGTAGCATAATAAAAACCTTGATAGAGGCAGTTGAAGATTTACTATGTGTTCGTCCGACCCATCTTGAGGAGTGCTTATTAACACATTGGACTTACTATGTGTTCGTCCATTTGATACGGACAACTATGTGTTCGTCCATTATGGAGGACTTACTGTGTGTTCATCCATTAGATGCGGACTTACCGTGTGTTTGTCCGAGGACCTACCATGTGTTCATCCATTCGATGCAGACTTACCATGCATTCGTCTGAGGACTTACTATGTTCTCATCCGTACATTTCATTTCTTATTTTCTTATGCATACCTATGCATAATCGTAAGCTCACCAGTATAAAGGCTTACAATGTGTTCGTCCTATTAAATAGATAAGTTTGGTAGCTTATATTTCACCATCACTCATCTATAATTATGTGATTGCTTTTATACTATACTTTAGTGATTGATGCTGCTTCATATTTATTTATATTTTGTTTATACTAGTTGATGCTTATGTATGGGATGGCTATATCACATTTATGGATTATATCATGGACTTTACTTTTGTTTAGTAATAGTCTGACCTATTTATTATTCCTATTGTACCCAAGTTAGACTGAGATTTGACAAGTTCAAGGGCACAATGACCTTAGATGTTGGGCTAGTGCTTTTTGGAAAACAATGTCATATATAATTTGTAAGGCTGGTGTGTGTATCTTTTTGTTTGTCTCCTAGTTGCTATGGTTTTATGTTATATATGATGACGTATATATTTTGTACACTTAGGTGAATATTTCTATGTATATTTTCAGAGTGGGTCAGATACTCTGTTTGTAGACTCACACTTTTGTTTATGTTATGTATCTGGTACTAAGCTGTGACGCTTCATCCCGAGACCCACATTAACAAAGAGTATTACTGAGTAATACTGTCTGCTAATGCGGAGAATAGGGCTGGTTAAGGGTGATCATCTATAGATTTGTATTAAACATCTATTAAATACGTCGATTAATGCTTTAAATTTTTTGTCAATCTCAAGTGGATCGACATATGCAATAAATGCTTAATACAAAACTACAGGTGGCTAATGGATCTTATCTTGTCTTTCTATCATTTTGTATTATACCGGTGATGTATCAGTGTGTATATATGTGTGTGTCTGTTTGTTCTTCTGTGATGTGATGTACATTTAATTGTTGTATTTTGATATATTTTTTTTCTATTACGATCTGTAATTTTATGTTCTCTTATTAGTCTCATATATTGTTCTATCCTTGTATAGGTCATGCGTTTTTTTGCTTTGTGCCGATACTGGGGATGTATGTAGTTATTGTATATTGAGGTAAGAAAACGTACTAGTGTTAGCCCAGGGGAATATTCAGGTGTGGTCGCTCCAAATAAGCCTCATTCTCCATATTACCAGATAGTATTCATTAGTAACACTCCTTAGTAGTATGGTTTAAAGGTGGGGCATAGCATTCTTGATATTAGAGCAGGTTCAAAACAATATAGGATACATGAGACATGAATCTTGGCCTAAGATGACATATGGTCCTTATCCTTTGGGGCAAGTGGTAGATTTGGAATTCATATTTATATGAATAAGAATATGAGATGATTGCATGGGTAGTCATATGGGTCGTACTCGTAAATTGTGCATTTCAATATATATGCGGATTATTCTATTTTGAACTCTAAAGTTTGAATCTCACTTTAATGCAGAAGTGAGAGATGGCTCGTGGTAGACCTTATGGAGAGGCCAGACCATCCAGTGGCTTGGGTGACGTGGGAGTATTCATGGCCGTCGAGCAGCTTATGGAGTTAGTGAGGAGTATCCAAGCCTTTTAGTGCCCCTGCTTCGAATCCACCTACTCCAGAATAGACTTTGCTCATATATGCATTGACTATGCAAGTTTATATGGGAGAACTTTTAAGGGTTTAGAAGAAGTGATTGGAGTGCAACCCCAAATTAAGATGTGCGAGCACATATTTACTAGCTTAGGTATTACTTATTAGAAAAGAGTCCGGGTTGCCTCCAGTTAGCTTCAAGAATGAGTGTTTGATTGGTATGAGCTTTCCAATCTTACATGGGAATAGTTTAAGACCCTTTTTGAGCAGCAATTCCTCCTTGAGGTCTAGAAAGTCATAATGTCTAGGAAACTTATAGGCCTCAAGCAAGGGGAATGTCAGTTGCAGAGTATGTGGCAACTTTTGAATCGTTGTCCAAGTATGGGGTTGATTTTATTAATTCATCGTTAATGAAGAATCAAAAATTTGTTTATGGATGGTGCAAGTCATTGAGGAAGCATTGTTACCCCAGTTGGAAGTTACATTCAAGAAGCTAGTTGATAAGGCTCTCAGACTTGAGGAAGCTGAGAGGGATAGCAGTGATGATGCTTCTCTGAGGAAGATAAACTTTAGTCAGAAAGGAAGATTGCCATTTTAGAAGCCAAATTCCAAAATTCAGAATAAGAAGAATAAAACTGTAGATTTTGGGTGATCGAATGCTAGTTCTATTGGATATTATAGTTTTGGTGAGAAAGGCCACCATGCTAGAGATTTTCCCATAGCTCGTCCATCATGTTCAAATCAAGGTTGTAGATAATGCAAGAAAGAGGGGCATCAACTTTTTTCTTGTGCATAACTGAAGAAGAAGTAGAAGGGTTGTAAGCTTATGTCACCAAGTCCTCCAGTAGTTCTTCTTAACATAAAGGAAAAGCTTCTACCATATTGGAGGGTACTCTCATCTTTAGAAATGGTGTTGTTAGTGTTGCTTTCGATATGGGTGCTTCACACTCATTCATATCGAAAAAACTTACCGATGCTTTGTCTCTGGATACTATATGCTTGGTCACGTCTTTGAGGATTGCAAATCCTATTATAGGGTCTATAAATCTTGGTATGATGTCTAAAAATATTGAATTGGATTATCATGGTTTGTCTTTTCCTTGTGATTTGCATGTGATTCAAATCTAGGATTTAGGATGATACTAGGAATGTATTGGCTAGACAAATATAAGTCTTATCTCTTTGGCCCAAAAAGACCTATAGTACTTCAACATCCTAATTGAAAAGATAGAATTATCATCAATCTTGGATGAGTTGATCAAAATAAAAATGGGCCTCTATTCATTATCAAGTCTTAAGAAAAAGTAGAGATAGCCAGAATCTCGATAGTCTGTGACTATCCCGATGTCTTTGAACCTATTTTTGGGTTGCCTCCTAAGAGAGTCATCAAGTTGAGAATTGATTTGATTCTTGGAGCTTTGGCGATTAGTCATCCTCCCACAAGGATGTTGTTAAAAGAAAATGAGAAGTTGAAAAGTAAATTGTCAAAACTTAAAGCAAAACACTTCGTTCAGTCAAGTTGTTCTCCATAGGGCGTCGTAGCTGTATTTGTGAGAAATGCAGATGGTTCCCTCTGTCTATGCATTGACTGCAAAAAGTTAAATAAATGCACTATCAAGAACAAATATCTTCTGCTTAAAATCGATGACATGTTTGATCAGCTAAATGGTGCTAGGGTCTTTTCTCAACTAGATTTAGCAACTGGTTCTCATCAACTCTGAGTGGCAAAGGACAATAATCCTTTAACAACTTTCCATACTAGATAGGTTTCATACGAGTTCCTGGTGATGCTATTCTGATTAATGAATCTGCCCACCTAATTTGTAGATTTAATGAACCACATATTCCAGGATTATCTTGATAGATTTTTCCTTGTCTTCATTGTTGTTATTCTTGTTTACTCAAATCAGAAGTAAGGCTTGAGAAGCATCTTAGAATTGTTTTAGAGACTCTTCAGCATAACTAACTGAAAGCCAAATTCTCCAAATGTCACTTTTGGTAGAGATAAGTGATGTTTTTGGGGCTTGTTATATCCGAGGTCGGTATTTCTATAGATCCAGCTAAGATAGAAGCTATTTAGAGCTAGAAGTGGCTCGAGAATATCATTGAAATTCATAGTTTTCTGGGCTTGGTTGGTTACTATCGGTTCTTCATAATTTTTTCTCCAACATTGCTCTTTCTCTCACTAATCTCACTCGTAAAGGAGTGAAACTCACTTAGATAGAAAGATGCAAGGAACCATTTTAGAAGTTTAAGGAATTTCTTACCCAGGCACCTAATCTTATAGTCCCAGGATCTGTAGTTCATATAGATGCATGTGGTTCTGGTTTAGTAGGTGTTCTCTTGTAGTGAGATGGAGTAGTCGCTTATGATTCAAGGCAACTGAGATCTAACGATAAGATATGATGCTCATGATTTACAGCTTGTGGTTATTGTCCTTACACTTAAGATTTGGTGGTACTATTTGTTGGGAGAGAGGTTTGTTCTTAATATAAACCATGTATCTCTAAAGTTCCTCTTTACTTAGAAAGAGAATAATATGAGACAACAGCGATGCCTGAAGTTCCTAAATGCATATGATTTTGAGATGTAGTACATACCTAGGAAAGATAATAGAGTAGAAGATGCGCCGAGCCGGAAGCATCAATGTGTACTTTTGATGATAATAGCTGAATGGAAAGGTCTTGAGCTGCTTGCTTCTTGTGATATTTGAGACAAAATTTTAAAGATGGATTCGGGTATGGTTTTAGCTAACTTAGATGTCCGACCATCAATTATAGATTGGATAGCTATTACTCAGATGTTGATCCTAATTTTGTGGATTTCTTTCAGAAGTGCACAGAGGGAAGTGTGGATGTTGGTGCAGTTAAGTTTGAGCTTGATACTCGTGGTTGTATCTGGAGATGTGGTAGGCTCTTTGTGCTAGATATTGATAATCTCCATACCGATATGATTAGTGAATGCCATTTCTTTGTAAATACTATCCATCCCAGTGGTAGTAAGATGTATGCTGGCATGAAATGATTTTAAAACTAGGAAGGGATGAAGCTAGATATTAGTTACTATGTAAAGAATTTCTTAACTTGTAAGCTTGTTAAAAATGAGCATTGAAGACCCAATGGACTCTTGCAGCCATTAGCAATTCCATTATGGAAGTGGGACAAGGTAAGATGGAAGCCAAAGATCTAAAATCGTGCAAGCTCGTATTCATGGCTTTAACGGTATTGCAACAGAAACGGTAGGCTATGTCGAGTTACCAGTGGAGTTATGAGATGGCAACCAAAGGAGAGTAAGGGTGTTGGCATTTGTTGTGATGGATGTGAACTCTCGATACAATCCTTTTTCGGATCGATTGGCCCTTGCTAAATTCAAGGCAGTTATCGCCCCTTGGTGATTAACGCTAAAATTAGTAATAAAGTGGCATGGGAATTATCCATAGAGATCAATGACTGGACGTGCCTATTATATGGCTAAGTTGAGAGACGCTTAATGAAGGGAGGAAGGAAAGGACGCAGAGAGGCTTCTTTGCATCAAAACTAATGAAGCTTAGCAATTAGCATCCGAACCTCGGCTCGGGAACCACGGTCCATTCTATAAAGATATAGATCCAAGAGATGACGAAGAGAAGCCCAAAAAAACCAAGAATGCACATGCTGAGCTGATGATTGACACACAGTTAGCCACGACCACCCATCACGGGTCCTGAAGACTGGACACAGCTCAATGCAACGATGATGAAGGAATTAGCTTGCCTTCTCCGAGCGAATCTTAATGTGTTCGGTTGGACTCATTCTGACATGTGTGGGATCTCGCCAACTATCGTGAAGCATGTATTGAATATCTACTCGAGGCATATCCCAATGAAACAAAAAGGGCGCGCATGGATTTGGAGAGATCTGCTGCACTCAAAGAGGAGGTGGATAAACTTAAAAACGATAGGTTTATCCCCGACGCCCTCTATCCGAAATAGGTATCCAATCCATTTCTTATGAAAAAGGCTAATAGGAAGTGGCGAACCTATGAAGATTACTTAGACCTGAATAAGTCATGCCTGAAAGATAGGTTTTCACTTCCCAAGATCGACCAGCTAGTAGATTCAACCGCTGGACATGAATTTCTTTCATTTGTGGACACGTACTCTAGATAAAATTAGATCTCGATGCATGTCCTAGACTAAGAACACATCGGCTTTATTACCGACTTAGGATTATATTGCTACGTTGTGATGCCTTTGGACTAAATAATGCTAGAGCTACTTATGAATAACTTGTCAACTGAATGTTCAAAGACTAGATTGGGCAATCAATAGAGGTATACATGGACGATATGCTCGTGAAGTCACGACGATCAAACGACCATATAGATGACTTGGCGGAGATGTTCAGTGTTCTCCAGATATATGGAATGAAACTTGATCCCTTGAAATGCTCTTTTGGCATTGTTTAGGGACAATTCTTGGGATTCATTGTCAAATTTCTTCGAATTGAAGCCAATCCTGAGAAGATTCAAGCGATAAAGAATATCCAGGTGCTAAAGACAATCAAACAAATGCAAAGTCTAAATGGGAAGGTTGCTGCCCTGAGCAGGTTCATTTCCTGAGCCACCGACATGTGCATTCCTTTCTTTGACTTAATCAGAAGAGGGAAGAGAAAATTTGAATAGACACGGGATTGTATTGATGCTTTCAAGCTTTGGTACATCACTTAGATAGGACACTCTTCTTGTCCAAACCACTAGATCATGAAGACTTGTACATCTATTCAGTGGTGTCGATACATGTCGCAAGTGTCGAGCTGCTGCGTAAAGAAAATCAAATCCAAAGGTTGGTGTATTATATCAGCAACTGGTTGATAGATGCTGAAAGGAACTATCCGAAGATAGTAAAGCTCGCGTACTGCCTGTTGATTGCATTAAGAAAGCTCTGCCCTTATTTCCAGGCTCATCTCATCAATGTCTTCACCAACATCCATTACGACAGGTCCTACAGCGACCTAAGATGTCTATATGGTTACTAAAATGGAACATCAAATTGACCAATTCTACATCACTTATCTCCCTCAGAGATCCATCCAGACATAAGCACTGGCGAACTTCATAGTCGAATTCACTGCACAAAACGACTCTTTGGAGAGCAGTAAAGAACCTATCATCCAATGAAAGATGAACACAAATGGACCATCGAATGATCGATGTTCTGGCACTAGAATCATACTGTTAACTCCTAAGGAACGCTCGATTGGCTACGCCTTTAAACTTGACTTTCCTGCAACGAAAAACAAAGCTGAATATGAAGCCTTAATAGCTAAGCTTAAACTGGCTAAAGTGCTGGGATTAAAAGCTATGCAAATTTTCTATAATTCCCAATTAGTAGTACATCTAGTCAGGGGAGAATATCAAACCAAAGGAGCACAACTGGCTCCTTACCTCGATCGGTCTAAGAGCTGCTAACCGATTACGAGCATTACACCATTGCGTACATCCCTAAAGAATAGAACGGGAAAGCTGACTCACTGCCAAGTTGGCCAGTTATGGGGATGCACAACAAATGAGCTTGGTTCCAGTTGAAATACTCAGTGCTTCGAGCATTGACCAGATGGAGATCTATTGGGTCTTAGAAACAAAGACCGAGAAGGAGTCGTTGATGACTCTGATTAAAGATTATTTGCAAAGGGGAATCCTTCCCAAATGGAGAAATGAAAAAATGACAGATCCTTCATAAATCTTCAAGATATATCCTACAAGAAGGAGTCATGTACATGAAGGGTTTCTCTATCCTCGTGCTTCAATGTACTGCCAATGATGAAATCAAGAGAGTATTAAGAGAAGTCTATGAAGAAGAATGTGGCGATCGCACCGAAGGGCAAAAACTGGCAAAGAAGATCCTCTGCTATGGTTATTTCTGGCCAACTGTCAATTGAGATGCGGCTGATTATGCAACTGGTGCTAGTAGTGCCAGATGTTTGAAAAAACTCCGGGAGCCCCATCGAAGGAAATCACTCAGATTGTTGGTCCATGGTCGTTGCTACTTTGGGTATTGACATCATTGGCTCTTTGCCATTTTCCAAAGGTGGTGAGAAGTATGCCTTCGTAGCAGTTGATTACTTCATTAAATGAGCTGAAGCCAAACCTTTGGCCTTAATCACTATAAAGAAGGTAACCAATTTTGTTGTTTGAAACATCATCTGTTCTTCGGGTGTTCCTTGAACAATCATAACTGACAACAGGGCCCAATTCGACAGTGCTAAATTCAAAGACTTCTGTCGTCGACATCATATCAAGAAAAGATTTGTAACAGTTTCTCACCGTCAAACTAATGGACAGGTCAAAGCTGTCAACAAAATCACAAAGTCCATTCTAAAGAAGCGTTTGAAAAAGGCTAGAGTAAGTGGGTTGACAAACTCCCATCAGCATTATAGGCATACAGAATTACCCACAAGTTCACGACTGGCTATAGTCCATTCGCCCTTGCTTACGGCTCCAAATCCACGATTCTCGTAGAACTCGAAGTCCTTTCTCGTCGAGTGATTTACTATGACCCTAAAACTATCCGAGATCTGCTTTGGGAATCACTAGACATGGTTGATGAGAAGCACGAAGAAGCTGACTTGAGGGCAGTTGCATACCGATAACGAGTCTCCCTGTACTATAATGTTAAAGTACGGTGTAGGAACTTTGTAATTAGCGACCTTGTCCTGAAACGGATCTTTCCTTGCCCCACAAACATGTGTCCGAGATAGGAAGGACCATATGTCACCAATCCGAAGCTTGGAGATGGCTCTTTCAAGCTAACGACTGTCAATGGCATCAAACTGTCTAGAGCATGGAATAAAGAGCATTTACGATGCTATTTCACTTAGTTTTGTTTCATTCAGTTGTATTTCATTTAGAATTTCCTTTTACAATTGAATTCAAACCCATGTAATAAGACAGATTCCGTCACTTCTTTTTCAGTTTGCAATAAAATCTGAAGATCCTTCCATATTTGTGAATTTTTTGTGCATAATATAATAGTTGTGATATATGACCCATTTATGTTCATATATGCATAACATAAATCAACATGAGCCTGGAGTCTGGTGCTAACCAAGTACACGGGTTCATGGTCGAATTGAACCAAATGAATGTGACTCAACCGTTCATCCATTAACTTTTGCCTGCAATCCACAGGCTGATAGAGAATGGGTGTGACTCGACCATCAATTGACTAACTCCATTTCTTGATTTGATGGAAAGAATGTAAAGTGATAATGATAGCGGTATGACCGACCACTTTTTGATTTTTGCCTTAGATTAGGAGCAAGGGAATTAATCGAAGGAAATGTGATCCGAACATTTTCTAGGGCAACTCCAGTTACCAGAGTGTGGGCTAAAGTATATATATCAAATGCATGTTGTTGACTGCTCAGCAACTAACTCTGATCCCAGAGTGTAGATAAGAATATAAACACAATGAATGAGTGTAATTCGACCATTCATTCCCAACTCTGGCCTGAACTTGATAGGAGAAGTATAAACTTATCATGGATGAGACTCGACCGTCTGCATACTAACTCTGCCAGCCCAAGACTAGGGCTAAGAATATAATCACTTAATTGTTGAACCTGACAACGTAACACGGTGGCTCGTGCCTAGTGTTTGATACGACTTAAGGCCATGACCTAAAGGAGGCCCTGAGATGGGTTTATTGGATCGATGCCCAAAGCAATGGACGACCAGAAGACATTACAACTTGAATGATGAGCGATGAATTACAAGTACATTGAATGAAAAACGTAATAGCTCGAACACTTAAACAAGTTTAGTACAAAAGCTGAGCAGAAATGAAAGAGGTTTTATTTATATACTAAAACCTAGAAACTAAGTACAAATTTATTTCAGAGCTAAAAACTAAAAGTGGGTGCCATACCTGCACAATTGCGGCCAACAAGAAGAAACTAACTATCTAGCTACACACTACCCAAGCTTGTTTGATGGCTATTTTTCTCCTTTTTTGGCTTCTTTGAGATGGATTCTCCAGAGCTACCACCTTGTACTCTCCTCTTCGACCCTTTTTTCCTTGCTACCATTAGGAGATATGCTTTTAGAGATAAAGGCAGTCTCACTTTAGGATGCAGAAGGATCGACCACCTCAGGAGTGACGCCGCCCGGCAGTATAAGTTGAAGAGGAGCAATTACCACTCCGACACTCTCCTTCTTGGCTTGCAACTCCAGCTCCCCCTTTTTAATACGCTCCTTCATGCTCAGTTCACTGGTGTTTTAGAGGCATGGGTCACTACGACGTCCTTTGTTTCATCCTAGCCCAACCGGTCGTTTGCCTTTTCTTTATGCAGAATTCATATGACTTCAACTTCTAGGACTTGAGTCTTAGTAGGTCGATCGGTATGAGCCACCTAAACAGTGATGGCCGCAGTAGTTCCCATGGTCTGCGCCTGCTGTCCTAAGGAAACATCATCATCGGGAGCATGGACGGATGCAGATGGACCCGCAATTTCATGAAGACCAATGGGTAATCCCATGACTATCGGACGTAAGATGTAAACTTTCTCGAATGTTGGAGAAGTAAAAGATTTACCTTCAGCAGATTAGCCTTCAGTCGTAGCTAGAGTGCCGCTTTCCAAAATCGAAGACAGCTTAAAAGATTTGTCCAAACCTGGGTGGTCTGTGTAATAGCCCATATCTTTCTCTAGGGCATAAGAAATTGAAGCACCGGCTGCTTGAGTAGCAAGGGGTCTTAGGAACCAGATCCTAAGGCTTCACCGCCATCTTTCCCTTTTTCGATGATCAGTCGATTATTGAGTAAACTGAGCAGAGCAACCCCGAGCTCATCAGGCTCTTCATCGTGCAAAATTTTGCTCATGAGCTGCTCTTCTTCCACTTTAGCACCACCAAGGGACTTATTTTTCAAATCTACAATATGGTCCTAAGCTTCGATGAGCGATTTGGGATTTCCCTTTCCAAGGAAGCGAAGGTTGTGATTCACCAAGACGCATGCATTGTAATATATCAGTAGTGGATCAAACTCCTCCTTTAGCTCTGTCTGGCTTGCCTCCCAAGACTCTTCCCTAAGGGCTTCTATCTGTGTGAGTTGTCCGTCAACCTCTATTTTAGCTTTGCGAGCTTCGAAAATCTCCTCATAGTATTGTTGGGACTTCAGTTGAGCCTCAAGTTTCTCCTGTTTTTCCTTCTCGAGCTCTTCCTTAAGATGTTTAATACGAAGGGCCATAGGATCATTGTCCTATTTTAGCACCTCCTTATCCTTTTTAAAACGTCTTTTTCAAGGGCTAAAGTACAGATGCAATGAATGGCAATGTCCAATTCAGCTTGGTGCACTTTCATTAAACACTCGACAACTTCAGAAGATTCACTGACTTTGTTTTCAACATCGATCAGCTTCGTACCCAACTTCTTGACCTCCTTGTCCAAGCACTTACTGATGTCTTTATCGTGGACTGCCTTAAGAGTTAAGCGGTCAATCTCATGTTTCCTCTCCATTAACACCTTAGAAACTACCTAAAAAATATAAAGAGTTGTATTCTGCTGGACATAGACATCATTGATGTAGGAGAGCACTGCGTCCTTGGCCTCTGGAGGAATTGAATGCAAAGCAGGGATAGATTTGTACTCGTTAAAGCACAACTTAGGAAATGTGGCCTTAAGCTTAGTTATCTTCTCAATAGCAGTGGCATCAAGAAAAGTGGAGGCCGAGAGGGCCCTTCTATCGTGCTTGTAGGATGAAATATCAAGTTCTTCTATGCTGGACTGTTGGTCTGAAGATCGACGGGCGTTGGAAGAACCCGAATATTACTCAGGCACAATGGTCGAAGTAGGGACACGAGGCTGCGGCTTGCTGCTACTATATATAGGGGCATTAACTGACACCCTTGTCATGAGAAGATTAAAATTATTACTTGTGCCTAGATGACGAGTCCTTAGATTGATAGCTTCAGTCTCGGTCTTCTCTCTCTTTTCACGACCTTCTTTATCTCGACCACGGTCCAAACCTTAACTGGGCCAAAAAGAAGATGGTTGAGAGTATGATGATCTCTTTAAGTGACCATAGTTACGGGGGCATCCCATCGAACCTGCAAAAAAATGAATGTGTATAAGAATCATTGGAGTTAAAGGTGGATAAGTGACGTGTGGTGGAGTGCACGTGATTGTGAGTATCCTAATGTTACCCCAACAGACCAATTGTTGAAGCTTTGCTCGCAGGTGTAATATCTCCTACATCAGTATGGGGAATGTTAGCGCCAAATCAAATAGGAGATTCAGACCCCCACCGAGGCTTAGGTTGGCAAAATCATAATTTTCGACATTGTTTGGGAGCGGGATGTCCGACAACCCCTCAAATAGACTTTCTAGAGGCAAAGAGCTAGACAGATCGGTAGATGTAGAGGTTGTTTGGGTTTCTTAGAGACCTGTCCTCCACAAAACTTATAAATAAGCCTTTTTGCTTTTTGCTTTTTGCTTTTCCGAGGCTGGGAGTAGTAGGCCTTGGGAGGATCCAACCATAAGCTCATGACTTAGGCTCACAATGTCATGACCGGGCACATTAGCGTCGTCCCTCACCCCGCCTTTATCGGCAACATCCTGATCCCCTTCGACTAGGGGCATGACAGGATCAACTCGTCATCTCCTTGCCCGATGATACCTCTTCTCTCTACAACTTCCTTCTCGGTGTTCCTAGACAGTCCCATGTTGTGACCTTCTTCTAATAAGCCGAAGACAAAAATGCGCTCATTGGTGAGAAGAGATCTAATGTCTCTATCCACAATCGGTATGTTTTTGAGCGCAGAAATCACCTTCGAGTATATGTCGCCAGTGGGACATGGATGGCTACCTGCAATGTTCAATGAGAATCTGCTTAGTTCAGTATATGACTCGAATAAAAGCACTTACAGTTAAGTTTGAAGTGACACTTATGTCCTTCCAACCACCGTCCTACACAACCAGTTAGGCAGAGCACATAGAACTATTCATTCTTAAAAGTGCTCAGTTTGTTCCAAGCGTTGATTATAACCTGGTAGTTTGTGATTGATTCGAGGAAAGTATATGAGAGGCTGCTTTGTCGTTTGAGGTTGTAAATGAGTCAAATGTCTTCCAAAGTCGGCTCACGATGTAAGAACTCAAGAAATACCTTATATGGGAAATGCAAGAATGCATAGATGTTCAGATGCAGCTGAGCCGGGGCCAATCTTAAATAATAATGCAACATTTTTCGAATAAAAGGGTTAAAGGGTGGAATGCAACTAACCCAATACATGAACTTGTTGCATGTGGTATACCCCTACTGGGGCAAGTGAGCCCTGTTGTTACAAGATGGGAGTCGCATATCTTTGTACGAAATCCTTTGTTTAATGCACAACATGCAGAGAGATGCCTCATCAACTTTTGAAGCCACCGAATCCTCGAAATCATTCAAAAATATGGCATCTTCTGAAGTATCGGATGCTAGCTCGATTTCTGCTTCAAGATTCAAAGGAATTTCAGGCACTTAATGAGAACTTTCGGGCTATTTAGATTGATGCCCTAGAGAGTTTCGAGCAGATATTGTTGCTGAGCTTAATTCGACGTCGAGATTCTCATGTGAAGAAGTCTGTTCAGTGCCAATAGCAGCTAAACGCTTCAAGCGTCTAGAAACTATTGCTATCAAACTCAATAGATAATAATCATTAGAAAAATAGATCTTTCCCCCGTGCTAGGTGTAAACTAGTGCAATGTGTTGCGGCGTGGTGCAGTGTTGTGCAGTGTAGTGGTAAACAGTTCAGAAATAAAATGACAGTTATGATGAGACTCTGGGATTTGACTAGAGCGACAGTTATCGCTGACTGTCCCGACCGACTTTCATGTCGATCGGTTGTGGATTTTACCTAAGTACTGGGATTAGTCATTAACATTTTGTAGTACGAAATTTGCATCCAAGTCCATTCGAGACTATTTGCTATACTTGTTCAAGTTCAAGGCATATTCAAAAGTGATTGACTTTGGTTTTCGATGATTTAAGTTATATAAGTTTAAATGCAAAGTCGAAATATTCGCATTCTAAGTCATACGCATTGGTATTCAAGTTAAAGTGCTAAGATCATAGTTGAGTCCCATCTTGGAGTTCAACTGTTTAAGTCCAAGTTCAATATTGGATACGCAAACGTTTACGTCCAAGTTTATTCACATGTTCAATATTGGATATGCAAACGTTCACGTCCAAGTTTATTCACATGTTCATGCTCCTACGAAAGGGCTCGGGTTCATTCATGCATACAAGTTTAGGTGATCAAGTCCCAAAGTTCAAGTGTGCTCGAATATGGTTGAAAAATGGCCAAGTCCCCTTAGGCAAAGGGATCATGCCTGATCCCTCCTCTAGGCAGATTTTCCTTATGCATCTCCGAACACCCAAACACCTAGACCAATCACTGTAATCTCCTCAGCACTTAAAGCCGATCGCCTTCCATCACCGATCCCTCCACTCCACATTCATGTATCACAACCAGATCCCTATGACCATTCGCTACTCCAACACCTATCATCGGTCGGTCCTAACTACCACTTTACTTCATCTTCCACATATTGCAATCGATCGCTTGGAACCAACCTTTAACGGATCATACATTCACATTGATTGCTTCATCATCGTCACTATTCCATCCACAAATGTTTTTACATCATACCATTACTCCAATACTTTAAACTTCAGTACCAGTCATCAATACATCCATCGTCGATCCCGATCTCCAATTTAATCCGCCATCGAACCTAAACCTAAGAAAAACTATGTGGCAACAACCATCAATACTCATACAAATTTAAGTCCAATCGAGTACATATTAAACCTACCTATGCAATTACAATCGAAAGAGGTGACTATAAGGAATGGATGAAAGGTCGGGTTCGATTCGAGTTATAAAATTAGGTTTTGGATTTAGGTGGATGAAGATGGTGGATTGATTAGTAGTGATGACGAATAATTCAAAGACAATGGAGGTTCAAATGGATAGAGATTTGTGATTTATGTTGATAGATTTCGAGCTTAGATTTGTCAATAGTGATGGAAAAGGGTAGAAGAGGGATCGGTTATTTTGCAATATGAATGGAGATAGATGAGGAAATAAGCTATGTCATGGCTTATATATGGGGTGCGGCCTATCTCATGTGGCCCGCTTTCAAATAGCTTGAATTGGCTATGTCCTCTTGCATGGAGGGATCAGGTCTGACCCTCTATTCAGGAGACTGATACCAATCCCTTGCAAAAAAGGATAAAAAAAGATGATAAAAAATTGTGATACACTTGTACTTCAACTACATGATATTGGGAATGACCAATAAACATGCATGTGTACATACTCAGCATTCAATTTATTGAATTGACAGAGATTAAATTATTACGTGGACCTCAGAGAAAAGATGTCACTATGGATATCCAAC
The DNA here is from genome assembly GCA_030765085.1 of Allium cepa. Lineage (NCBI taxonomy): Eukaryota > Viridiplantae > Streptophyta > Magnoliopsida > Asparagales > Amaryllidaceae > Allium > Allium cepa. The sequence continues at coordinate 566,255,091 of CM060938.1, forward strand.
TTAAACAACAAGCTCAATGGAACCAAGCATAGACAAAGGCTGGGGATTACACTTCGAATTTATATTGACAAATATCGACCAAGCACCATGATGAACGAAGAGAGATACGACTCTTTGGAAAGATAATTCAACGGAAGGATAACGACTGTTCAGGAAACCGAATGGAATCCTTCTCGACGACTCTACCTTGCTTCAATTCAAAGCAAGTCATGTTCGAAACAAGAGGTACTTTAGGGGGGCAACTGTTATCCGGTCATTTGACCTGACTATATCCAGACTGGTCGGACAAGTTAGATTCGATGATAGACAAGGAATGCAACTCAGAGAGGTGATCACAGAGTCTGTAGATCAAGCACAGATGACAATATAAAATAACGATCAAGCGACTTTGGCTATGACACAACTTGGATCAGCAGTTCCCATAGGTATGAAATAGTGCTTCCCATAGGTAGGGATCAGTGCTTCCCATAGGAATCAGATTGAACCACTTTGGCTACGACACAACTTTGGCTATGACACAACTCCTTATATAATTCTTAGTATGGAATAGTGCTTCCCATAGGTAGGGATCAGATTGGACCACTTTGGCTATGACACAACTTGGATCAGCAGTTCAACTCAACGGAATCGATTGATATCTTTTAAAACACGAAAGCAACTATGAAAACAACTTTGGAAACACGAAGCTAGCATAGAGGGGGAACCATCTGATTGGTCGCATCATTCCACGTGGCCAGGAAGACCGATTAGCCCTGATCGATCAACATAGGGAATGGACCGTGAGATTTTTTAAGTGACCTCATTTCCATTTGGAGATTCTGCTGATGAACTTTTAGCAAGATATTCGGTCCTCTATGCCTAAAATCAGGGTTCATAGCTCATTTGAAGGATCTTTACACTTTAATTTTTTTATACTCCATTGTAATTACGGATTTCGATCCGATCCCTCTTGTATTAAAAGATTCAAGTCATTAATAAAGTTATATCTTCAAAGTGGATGTAGACACTCAACGCCGAACCACTATAAATTTATTTGTCGTTGTTTTATACTTGTCTTCTACGTGTTTACTCTGTTTTAATTTTGATTTCTTCATTTATTTCTCTATACATAATCTATTGGGTATTTGTGCCAACTTTTGATGCAAATAGCCCTTACTCAGGTATGTTCCATGAATGAACCCCTTCTCCAACAGGTCGTCACTTGCACCTCCAACTCTTTCTACTCTCTGGGTGCCATAAGCCTCAAAGGCATAACTATTGGTCATGCATCCTTCATTAAGTCTATACGAAATTCAATCCCTCTATTCACGGTAATCCGGTCACTTCCTTAAACACATCCAGATACTCCCTAACGATAGACATAGACGATAGCTTATCTTAAGAAGTCTCAAGCATATATAGAAAGCTAACCATAACCCCATTATCCGGTAGGAAGCCAATAACTACTGTCCATACCTCCACAACCCCAATTGTCACCTATAACCTCTTGCAATCCATTGCTACCTTATACTTCCTTAGCAGTTCATTCCTAAGATAATCATGAAACCCAATGAAATTCAAAACAAAGCAATCACAAACAAAAGGGCATCCATGACTCGATAAGACCAAACCCTGACAAACCATGCACAGGCTAGTGAAGCCCCCAACAAGGGTCGTCACGATTAAGGGTCGGTTAACTATTTCGAGTTTCAATCCCAGTCAATTTACAAAATCATTAGATATGAAGGAATGTGAAGCCCCGGTATTGAACAAAACACGTATGGGAACATCATCAATAGAAAGCATACCTTGAATAACAACTCTCTTCCCCTTCTCTTTCATAGAAGGAGCACTCGACGAAGTCGGAACAGCATCCAAAGCATAAGCCTTCATAACCTATTTCTGCCATGGTGGTTCCAGACAATCCTTTAGTGTACATTTGGGTTTGACACAATTATAACACTTCTTCTTCCCATCAGATTTGCAGTCCTCTGATTAGGTGACCCTTGTCTCCATAACCATAACAAATAGGGTCTCATTTCGCCTTCTTCTGAGCGTTCTCTGCCAGAAACCAATTCCTCTTTCCATTTCAATTCTTCTTACCTCCACCGCTTTATTGTGGTTTCAGCTCTACCTTAGTAACAATAGTTGATTTGGACTTGGGGAATAAACTCTCTTGGCAAGAGCTTGCTCGAAAAGTCTCTCGAATGGCTCATCGATATGACTTACCAACTTCTCGTCCAAATAGTCATCTAAACCCATGATGAATTTCTCATTCTTCCTTAATGCAGTGTTGATGAATGACCTCCCATACTTTGACAAAGCGTCAAACTCAGTAAAAATATTCAAAGATAGATATATCTCCCTGCTTTAAATCAGCAAATTTCCTAAATAGGATCGACTTCTGAGCAGCCAAAACGAACTTCTCTTAAAACCTAGCCTTGAACTGATCCTCGGATGTCGTAATGGTAATGGCATTCCACTAGTTCATGACCCACCCTTGAAGCTGTTTAGAGGCCAGCTTCCTTTTCATGGCATCATCTGCTTCCATATCGCCAAAAATATGCTTGCAGGTGTCCAACATTCTTGCACTTCGATAGTCGACCTCGTTCCAAGGAATGATTTGCATTCCAAGGTGGAGTAATTTTTGCATGGCTTGGCAAATTTATCTCTCAACGTCTGCACTTAACCATCATCGCTAATAGCAACATTTGGAGCTGTCGCATGTGCATTTTGAAGTAAGTTCACCATCATTGCATTGAACTTAGCTTGCAAGTCAACGTTAATTGCCCCCGATCTCACTCCTTTCTTAACTCTGGAGATAAATTTCTCACAGTGTTTTTTGCTTGTCATATCATTCTTGATCTATAACAAGAATGATCAGCCTCTCAAAATGAAAATTGTGACAATGGTACTCGTGTGTGCATGCAACTTATATACTATACATACTACTTTATAGTTTTGAAACCAAAATATATAACAAGTACACACTCTCTTGCATATATACTCTCAATCCAGTCTAGGGTGATAATTCCTTCCCTATCTCTACTAGACCAAAGTATCAACTTGGGTTAATCATGTAACCTAAGCTCTGATACTAAATGTAATGACTGCCCTATACCACCGGCATCCAATATACATAAGATAGTGTGCTGATGGTGTGCCCGGCCAATGTAGAACGATCATCAAGTTTTTAAAATTAAACAAGACATCACAAAACATGTCATATATCACACAGCGCATGGAATAAAATATAATATGCATCACAGATATAAAATGGAAGAGACAATAATAAATAAGTGATCCTAATATCAGAGTATAGATTCGTAGATTTATACGATGAGTAATAGAGTTTACATAACATAAATAAACTCAAACAACCATCTCACCATAATAAGAAAGCGCTGCCAAGGCTCCACAGTGTTGCATAGTGAAATAAGCATAGAAATCCATATATAATATAAGATAGCTCCATCCAGCTCATCCCCAGCACAGATATTGTGTCGCACCTAGAACTGTTCTCTGGTCTATTCATTTAAGAGTACCCGAGATAATAAGAAGCAAAGCATAAAACCTTGAGTCAGACAACAGTCTGGTGTGAGAGGTAAATGAGTCTCAAAATACTATACAAATCGATATAGTAAGGAATAAGGGTATACGAATCATACCTGACCTATCCCTGCAACCAAAGAGTTAGCACATAACAACATAATATCCTACTCTATAAATACGATTAGGGTATACTACAAACCAGGTGTGATAATGGGTGTCCAGGTATTCTTATCTCCAATACCTATCACTAATGATATCCCTAGAGTGTTACACTACGGAAGAACAATCGAAAACCATAGCATCCATAAAACAATCCTCACTATCACTCAATGTGCTCTGATGATAACTCATATGACCTTTCTATAGCCAGGGACTAATGGAAATCCCGGTTTTTAGTGTACTCTCTTTAGGATAAAACTGATACTGACCCATTCAACCGGTCTACGGTACAAACAATCCATCCATGGTAGGCTTTCAATGTACCCATGAGCGTCCTCACAATATCCCTGCTTTGAGTACATCAAAAAACACTCAGAGTATCACCGATCCCTTAGCAGCATATTCGAGCCCATTCTTCGCTTCGTCTATTTTCCATTACTCTAAAGGAACCATTCTACATTCCTCCATGCCACGATAAAACCATTCAACCCTTCCATCCGTAGGTCACCTTTCTTAGAACCTACCCTCATCAAGACCTAACTTCTTTCTTCATGAAATTGTTACCAAAGCCGCTAAACTATCATCAAGCCACTATGTCACCAACAAACCCCAAGCTAACAAACAAGTACCTTCAGCATGCCCTTTAGAGTGCCTACTTCCGCTCCTTGAAGTTTCCTGTCGATCCAAGTAATAGGAGTAACTAGGTACCAAAATGAATAGGTCGGTACTGACTTGTCTACTTGACCAATTTTGTTAAAGTCCTTTTCCTAGCCTCTATTACATCTTTCCCCATGTGCTTCTGACCCCAACCTATTCACCCAAATAACTCAGTCCAGTGCAAGACCCTTGATCTTCAAACTTTACGAGCAAGTCGGTATAACAACCTATAACCAAATCCATGTTTCTTGCTATGGTCCTTCTCTACTACCCATGCTCAGGAGATCCCCAAAATTGCCGACATGTCTGACCAATATAAATAAGTCGGTATGGACATGAAGAAGTCGGTACCGACTTGTTTACTTAGCTTATTTCCCAATGTGACTTGAACTCCAAAATCTTTCTATGCTCCAGAGTCTTCCCTCTAAGTTTCATCGAATCTCGACCATCTATTTCTTAACATCCTATAAAAACGAGCAAACAACATCAAATCACAACATACAATCATGGATAATCATGCATATACCTCCATTCATAGGTACAAAACATAATCATATGATAATAAAGCAAATCCTCGTATAGTTCTAACTTTTACACTAGCATATGGACAAGAATACAAGAGATTTCAAAACCATTAAAAATCATTTAAACCCTTCAAAATTTGTTTTTAAACATATAAAAAAGTGCGATTAAGATTAGAAAAAGTTTTGTGGTCAAAATTGTATCTAAAACATCATTTTTGACTATATAAACATGTATAGTAGAGTGAGGTCAAGAACCACTCACTTAATAACTAAAATACCAATCTTTCCTCTTAGATTTGAAATGGGCATCGAAGGAGAAGGATTCAAATCAGGAAACCAGATAATCTCCAGCTTCTATATACGAGTTACCCCTCTAATAAATGATTTGGCGAAGATTAGTAAGAAAAAGGTATGATTTTTGATGAAATTAGGGTTAATGGAGGTTTAAAACTATTTAGGGAAATGGAAATGACCTAGATCAGTTCCTATAGCCTCCCCTTAGCACAAATTTCAAAGTAAGTTAGTGAGCCTAAGCACAAGCTTGTTAATTACCGACTAAAAGTGGCCAATAGCAGCCAAAATTTAAAATAGTTGTAACTTTCAAATGATAAGTTTATTTTTCTATTATGACCACTCTACGGAATGGAAAATCATCATTCTAAAGCAATGGAAGTGGTTTGAGACCCTAATTCCGCTCCTATCAAAAATTATAGTCCAAACAAGATTTCAAGGTCGGAATGGTCACGTGAAACTCAGCAAAAAATATAGATGTGAAAAATGTCCCAAAAAGTCGCTTTCCAAAATTATAGAGTCATATGACCGCACATGGATAACATAATAATATTTTACGTTCCTCCGATATGGAAAACATGGGTCATTATAGACACCGATCGAGAGCCACAACTATATTGTGCACTCCCTTTGTAACAACCCAATATTTTGTGATTATTTTAATTATATATTTTAATTATTTTAATTGAATTTTGATTTAACTTTATTTTATTTATTTAATTTAGATAATTTTGTTATTTCAAATATAAACTTTGATTTTGATGTGAATTAGAATTCCAAACATGATTAAATAGAATATTTTACAAAAAAAATGTATTTTGGTCAATATGGTCAACTTTGACTTTTAAATTTAAAAAATTTAAAAGTTTGAAAATTTGAATTTTATCTTTTAATATGAAAGTAAATAAAATTTTAAGAACACTGCTTTTCGTTTCGTTGAGATCTGATTTATAATGTGAAAGTTATGCCCTTTTAACTATTGTGTGTAATTTGCTGTATTTAACAAAATTGTTATTTTACATTATATAAATAATATTTTATTTGGTCATGTAATGTTCTAATTTATATTTATATGGGTAAAATAACATGTTATGTATATATTTTGGTTTTCAAACATTTTTAAAAGTGTAACCGATATTTTCCAATGTCAGTTGTATTCTGTCTATAATTTTTAATTTCTAGTTTCAATTTATTAAAGAAATTCTTTATTTATTTTTATATTTTTCTTAGGAACTTATTTTCTTATCATTCCCACTTTATTTTGTTCCTCATTTATTTTATTCATTTGACTTTTTATTTGTTTTAAAAGTGAAATAGAAATTTTATAAGGCTGGTGATATTCTATTTGTAATTTTTAAGTCCTGTTTTGAATTTTTAAACAATTTCTTTAGTTCTTTTTCTATTTTCTCTAAATTAAATTATTTATTTCACTTTGAAAATGTTTAAAAAACATTTTTATTTCAAATTTTGTTTTAGAATATTTTTAAAATAAAGTAAATAATTTTCTAAAGCCAATAATGATTTATTTGTAATTTCTAGACCCTGTTTTCAATTTTTAAGCAATTTCTTTTATTCTTTTTTCTATTTTCTTTAGATTTTATTATTATTTTTCACTTTTTTTCGGTTTTTAAATCTATTTACTGAAATTTTACTTTGTTTTTATTTTAATTTAAAAAGAATATAAATATGAAGAGTTTAAAAGCTTTTGAAACTCAAGACCTTTCATTCACCAAAAACCTTTCATTTCCCAAGACTTTTCACTTGCTCTTGTTTAGCCATACACTTTATTTCTTTTAGCCGTGAGTTTTATAGCATACTCACATGAAAAAACATCTTCCTCATCTTATTTTCACGGCAAGAAAAAAGGGTAATGGCTCCTCTTTATTTTTCTACTTTTTCTCCTCCCTTTTGCTTGTTTTGGCCATGATTTCTTCATATATGTGATCGACCACCACTCTATTTGCCTCGGCCATAGCCTCCACCACCTCCTCCTCTTCATCATCCACCACTTATCACCTTCATCCCCTCTGACCAGATCAGACCATGGCCTTTAAATGAAGACAAACATCTCAAAAGTTGCACAAAACCTTTCAAAATGCATGTAGACGAGCCTAGGTTCCTCTCCTCTTCAAATATCACCACGGCCACCACCTCTAGCCACCACCACCACCTTGCTACCACCACATCACCCACTATCCAGAACTTACCTGACCTGTACATGCCATGGCCGAGCCATATACCCATGTAGCCGAGCCCAAAATGTTCACCAAAACTCCACCTAAGTGCCTTAACTCCTTGTATTCATGCTATGTAACCTCTACCACTCCCTATTCCTTGTAGCCATGCCTTTTTAGGTCCAAACCTGAGCCATAGCATGTCATGGCTGAACCATATGAACCCCCTAGGCCGAGCAAAGGAATGTGAAAGCATGGCCAAAGCAGATTTCAAATTGTTTCTATGCATAGTTGATGTTGAATATCTATTTATATTTTGTCTTGTTTGTTGGTTGTTCACAAGATCAATAAGCTTGGTTCTCATCCACTTGAATCCATCGTTGTGTCATCATGCTTTCTGGTATCCGTTGTGTCAGTTGTATTGACAATCTCCAGCATTGAGAGGTGAGTAAAGCTCAAACGACATTTATACTTATGCAGTTGTGAAACAACAACAACTGAATGTGTAGAAAAAAAATATGATGTTATAACTGCCATGTGATTATTTATATATGATGTTCAACCTGTTAAATTTCATGTCATATCATTTTTTACTGTTATATCATGCTATTCTGTCATTTATATCTGCTTATCACACTGCAAGTCCCATATAGAAGCACTATGGGTTGAAATGATACATACCCGAACAGACTTTAGAATAGGGAAAATCATTATGGGATGAAATGATAGGCCTGAATGATTTTTATTTATTTTGTTTAACTTGGGATTGCGGGTTTGAAATGATAGAAGCCGGATTTTTCTTTGTAAACTACGGATTGAAATGATATATATCCGTATCACTTGACCTAGGTTAGAAAACTACATACAGGCCCGTGGTTATTTTATAAAGTGTTTTGGATATTTTAAGTATTTTAAAAATATAAATTATGAAATTTGATTTAAATAGATTTTTGAAATGTTTTAAAATAAAGAAATTATGATTTTTCTCTCTGAGTTAAAAATGTAATTAATGAATGGTTAAATTGGATTTTTGAAATATAACTTAAATCTGGAAATTTGGACTTTGGCATTTAAAATGACCTTTAAGTTATATAAATAAAATTTTAAGTGGTTTAAAATGTAAATTTATGATAATTTAATTTAAATAGATTTTAAAGTGTTTTAAATAAAGTATTTATGATTTTTTTATAAGTGGAAAATGTTAAATAAATAAATGGTTAAATTGAATTTTTGAAATATAACTTAAGTTTGGAAATTTGGAATTTTTGTTAAAAATGATATTTAAGTTATATAAATAAAATAGAAATTTATTCTTATTTGAAAAATTGTAAATATGATAATTTTATTTAAATTTGAATTTAAATGATTTAATTAAGTATTATTGATTTTTCTATGAATTAAAATGGTTAAGTAAATGAATGTTTAAAAGTGAAATTTTAAAATACAACTTGATTTGGAAATGTGGAATTTGGTTTTGTTTAAAGGTTTAAGTTAATTAAATAAATTGGAAATTTTGTTTAATTTGTGAAATGGAAATTTGAAAATGCAAGTGTTAATAAGGTGTCAAATGTAAAAATGAGAAATTGTACAATTGAATTTGTTAAGTGAAATTATTGAAAAATTTGGATTTTTCTATAAAGGTTTGCTTTTGAAAATCATAAATTAAAAGAGTATTTTAATGAACATATTTGAATGTTAAATATGATTTTTATAATGTCCAAATGGTTTAAATTGAAATGTTTTCAAATATAACTTACAGCAGCTTTTTCTAAATGCTGTGAAAGGTTGAAATTTTTAATGTTTATGGTTTTAACTTAGTAAATGAACACAAAATGGTGTAAAACTTTGGAAATTGAATACTTGATTTGAAAGTATATAAACTTCACTTTTAAATGGTTCAAATGAATTATTTTGATTGAAATATAAGCTATTTAAAAGGTGATTTGGAATGATAATAAATGAATGTTACCTTGAATTTAGAAGGTATTTAAAGTTGAATATTTGGATTTGAACTATAAGAATGATTTGAAATAAAGTTTTGAAAGATATGATATTTTGATATTTAAATGATTTAAAAATGAAGTTTTGAAAGATATGATATTTTGGTATTTAAATGATTTAAAAATGAAGTTTTGAAAGATATGATATTTTGATATTTAAATTATTTAAAAATGAAGTTTTTGAAAGATATGATATTTTGATATTAAAATGATTTGGAAATGAAGCTTTGAAAGATATGATATTTTGATATTTAAATGATTTAAAAAATGAAGTTTTGAAAGGAAGTTTGAAAGGATGTGATGATTTAATATATTGAAATAGTTGGAAATGACTTGATATTTATTTTGATAAATATTTGAATTTGAAAGATATGGTATGTTGATATATTGAAATGGTTGGAAATGACTTGATATTTATTTTAATAAATATTTGAATTTGAAAAATATGGTATGTTGATATATTGAAATGGTTTGGAAATGATTTGACCTTTATTTTGATAAAGATTTGGAGTGAAATGATATTTTATTTTGAAGTATAAAATATTATTTTAAAGTTATAACCACGGGTTATAATAACGATTGGTTGACAAAGAGACCGGGATCGGATATGGGCATACTCTTTGCCGATACCAAAAACCACTTTGACAACCGAGTACGCGGTGGAGATTCCAGAATGAAGTAGGATGGTGGCGACGTTCTTGAGGTATATTACGTGGACCCAACTCCCGTGAGTTGGCATAAGTTGGCAGAAACAGGAGCGGTCTCGGGCCAAAAGGGGTAGCTCCTCTGGTCGGACGCATTTCTTTGATACCATTCTATTGCTTTTGTGATTGTTTGCGTTCCCCTCCAATTTTTGGGAATGTGTTTCGAGGTGGGCGTATGTGGCTGCTGCGTTACCACCAGCCCGAGTGTCGTAATTGGTATATCTATCCTGGCATTGCCTTGCATGTCGTGTCACCTACCATAGCGAGCCTTTACTATGAGTTTCTATTTGTGTCGTACCTATGCAGTATCTTCTCGTAGTCTCCCGAGCAGGAGATATGCAGATATTGTGTAGACTATTGACATTGTTTGTGTTAAGGGGAATATTGGGTCACTCCTTAACGCTATTTTAAAGTAAGTTTATTTTACTGATTGACATTATTATAATAGCGCAATATACTTTATAGTAAATAGTTTAACGGATCCTTAGAGGATGGGCGGTCCCAAGCATCCTTTAAGTTACTTGCACTTTTACTACAGTTCACTTGAGTTAGTTTACATTGTATAAGTATGTATGTCCTGACTCGAGTGTTTGTATTTTTATTTACGCTCGGGTCAGCCTGAGTATTCACAGATTTGGATTTCCACATTCTGGAGATTGGAATCGCTGGAGATTATCTGCTTGTCCAGTTTTATCTATTTCACTTCCAGTTATCCTGTTGATCCTAGTGTTGTATTCATTTTGTACTTGGTTATAATCTTGAGACCTCTTTTGTACTTTATTTCTTCTATTATATCTTATGTAACTCTGATATATTACATAGTAGCTTCATAAACTACTATTTCTTTTACTTCCGCTGCACTATTATTACTCTGTGTTTGTGATTTGTGATTTTATTTACTGTATATTCTGAGATTTGCCAAATTTTATTTACAACGTATTTTGAGCAATTCAAGTCCGACATGTGTGGATGCGAATGGTTGAAAATACCAGGTTGTTACATTTGGTATCAGAGCTTTGGTAGCTCTTGGCAAAACTCAGCATATGGACTGAATGTATTTACAGAATACTTTCATTCGAGTTTGAATCTCTTCCTTTTTGACTCGATTCCTTTGAATTTTGGAATGTTCCTTGCGGTTCCAAAATCCATTCGTGTCCCTCACTATTTATCTTCTTTTGATTCTGGAGTATCCCATAACTCCGCTTCGAATGATCTTTTAGTGATTCGGCGGTCTCGCCAATTTCAAATTTAATTGTAAAAGGGGAAACTCCTTTGCAATTGGCATCGATTCACCAAGGATTTATATATAGCTTTGGTTTAGATGCTAATATCTTTTGTTATTCCAAACTCTATCTCTTGAGATCGAATGTAGATATTCCCCAGAAAAATCCATATTGATCTTATTCTTTAAGTCACGGTTGACCCGGTTAAGGTTGCCCACGATTTACTTAAGCTTACCCATCTCCCTACTCTGTTAATTAATCATCTTGTCTTTTGTTTCCAATCTATTCTCCTAAACATTTTGAATTGTACTTGTATATCGATGTTTTGTTTTATATATTGTGTTGTTTGAGTTATTGATGTTGATTTGGGTTTTCGATCGATTCGTCTGATCAGCACTATCGATAGGATTTCTAAAACACTTTGACAGAACAAACTGACACAATATTATTTTAAAATTTGGTTAGTGAAATAAATTTTGATATATAAGTAAATTTATGGAACTTAATAAATTGATTTAAATTGATTATTTGAAATGATAATACTTGATTTATCATTTACTGTTCTTTAAATGAATTTATAACTAGTTGTTTATAAATTGATTTGGGAACTGAAATGAATTTAAAACAATAAATTGAGAATTTAATTTCCGATGGTTTCAAACCTCGTGTTTAAGTTTTAAAGTACATTATTTAAAGTATTTTCTAATAGAAATTTGTTTCCAAGGAATTTTAAAGTTTAAAATTTGTGCTCTTCTCATTGTCGCTGGAAAATAACTTTGGTGATGACCGCGGCATCATCGACATTCATTTTCGAGTTTCGAAGTGAAGAGACCGCTCTGTAGTCTTGCTACAGCTTTGTTTTGGGAAATCAAATTTGATTTGAATTTCTAAAATATGACTTGATTTATTATATATATATATATATATATAGTATATGTGTATTTATTTATCTCAAAATGGTTTGAAGGAAATCGGAAATTTAATTCTTAAATTTTATTTTAAAGAATAATTTCAATTATAAAAAAAATCAATCAAAATTTTGGATGAATATTCAAGCATGAAATGATTTAATTGGAAAGTTTCATTTGTATAATACAATTGCATTCAAATATAACTTACCCAAATTATACAGAAGTTAACAATGTTACTGGATAATATACAATATAGAAAGATTTTATAAATAAAAATTTGAGTGGTTATAATAAATGTTATACACTTAAATTTTAGTTATAAAACAATCAACAGAGATAAATATAATAAAGGGTAATTGAATAACTTACAATAAAATGATGTTAAAAGAACTAAGAATAAAATAAAGCAGTTATAATAAGTGTAAGTATATTTAACATAAGTGATAAATATTGAGAGGAATAAATTTAATTTTAATTAGGAATAAAGAAGAATTAAACTTATTAAGTACATTATGAGTATAATGAATGATTATTTTTCAAAATCCATGATCTTAGAAATTGTTAATTTAAGATGATTAGAAGATAAGATAATGAAATTTGAGATAGTTAAGATTTATTTAACTTGTGTAAAAATTTATTTTCTATTTAAGTTGATATTTCCATGGTTTCAAATTTATTTCCTTATTTTGTTTTTCAAACTATCTTTTGGTTGTCCTTATTATCCTTACCATGCTACAGACTGGTATAGGCATTTTCTATAATCTTTCTGTTTAGAACTCTTTCTATAATATTTCTATAATCTTTGATAATCTTTGGTACTCATTTCGAATCCACCTTTTTCGTGCTTGTGCTGTTGATTCTGGAGCATCTTGGAAAGATCATCTCCACCTTTTTTAAACTTACCTATAACAACAGTTATCAGATAATCTTAATCTTCTTGTCACCTTGTCTTAATTTTATTTCATTTCTATCTTTTCTGTGCTTTCCCGTACCTCATTCCTTTTTGGGGACGAAATTTTTTGAGTGGGGGAGAGTGTAACAACCCTATATTTTGTGATTATTTTAATTGTATATTTTAATTATTTTAATTGAATTGTGAATTAACTTTATTTTATTTATTTAATTTAGATAATTTTGTTATTTCAAATATAAACTTTGATTTTGATGTGAATTAGAATTCCAAACATGATTAAATAGAATATTTTACAAAAAAATGTATTTTGGTCAATATGGTCAACTTTGACTTTTAAATTTTAAAATTTTGAAAGTTTGGAAATTTGAATTTTATCTTTTATTATGAAAGTAAATAAAATTTTAAGAACACAACTTTTCGTTTCGTTGAAATCTGATTTATAATGTGAAAGTTATGCCCTTTTAACTATTGTGTGTAATTTGATGTATTTAACAAAATTGTTATTTTACATAATATAAATAATATTTTATTTGGTCATGTAATGTTATAATTTATATTTATATGGGTAAAATAACATGTTATGTATATATTTTGGTTTTCAAACATTTTTAAAAGTGTAATTGATATTTTCCAATGTCAGTTGTATTATGTTTATAATTTTTAATTTCTAGTTTCAATTTATTAAAGAAATTCTTTATTTATTTTTATATTTTTCTTAAGAACTTATTTTCTTCTCATTCCCACTTTATTTTTTTCCTCATTTATTTTATTTATTTGACTTTCTATTTGTTTTAAAAGTGAAATAGAAATTTTATAAGGCTGGTGATATTCTATTTGTAATTTTTAAGTCGTGCTTTGAATTTTTAAACAATTTCTTTAGTTCTTTTTCTATTTTCTCTAAATTAAATTATTTATTTCACTTTGAAAATCTTTAAAAATCATTTTTATTTCAAATTTTGTTTTAGAATATTTTTAAAATAAAGTAAATAGTTTTCTAAAGCCAATAGTGATTTATTTGTAATTTCTGGACCCTGTTTTCAACTTTTAAGCAATTTCTTTTATTCTTTTTTCTATTTTCTTTAAATTTTATTATTTATTTTCATTTTTTTTCGTTTCATAAATGTATTTACTGAAATTTTACTTTGTTTTTATTTGAGTTTAAAAAGAATAGAAATATGAAGAGTTTAAAAGCTTTTGAAACTCAAGACCATTCATTCACTAAAAACCTTTCATTTGCCAAGACTTTTCACTTGCTCTTGTTTAGCCGTACACTTTATTTCTTTTAGCCTTGAGTTTTATTGCATATTCACATGAAAAAACATCTTCCTCATCTTATTTTCACGGAAAGAAAAAATGGTAATGGCTCCTCTTTATTTTTCTACTTTTTCTCCTTCCTTTTGCTTGTTTTGGCCATGATTTCTTCATATATGTGATCGGCCACCACTCTATTTGCCTCGGCCATAGCCTCCACCACCTCCTTATCTTCACCATCCACCACTTATCACCTTCATCACCTCTGACCAGATCAGACCATGACCTTTAAATGAAGACAAACACCTCAAAAGTTGCACAAAACCTTCCAAAATGCATGTAGACGAGCCTAGCTTCCTCTCCTCTTCAAATATCACCACGGCCACCACCTCTAGCCACCACCATCACCTTGCTACCACCACATCGCCCACTGTCCAGATCTGACCTGACCAGTACATGCAATGGCCGAGCCATAGACCCATGTAGCCGAGCCCAAAAAGTTCACCAAAACTTCACCTTAGTGCCTTAACTCCTTGTATTCATGCTATGTAACCTCTACCACTCCCTATTCCTTGTAGCCATGCCTTTTTAGGTCCAAACCTGAGCCATAGCATGTCATGGCTGAACCACATGAACCCCCTAGGCCGAGCAAAGGAATGTGAAAGCATGGCCAAAGCATTGTATCCATTGTTTCTTTTGATTTCAAATTGTTTCTATGCATAGTTGATGTTGAATATCTATTTATATTTTATCTTATTTGTTGGTTGTTCACAAGATCAATAAGCTTGGTTCTCATCCACTTGAATCCATCGTTGTGTCATCATGCTTTCCGGTATCCATCGTGTCAGTTGTATTGCAATCTCCAGCATTGAGAGGTGAGTAAAGCTCACACGACATTTATACTTATGCAGTTGTGAAACAACAACAACTGAATGTGTAGAAAAAAATATATGATGTTATAACTGCCATGTGATTATTTATATATGATGTTCAACCTGTTAAATTTCATGTCATATCATCTGTTATGTTATGTCATGTTATTCTTTCATTTATATCTGTTTATCGCACTGCAAGTCCCCTGTAGAATAGAAGCACTATGGGTTGAAATGATACATACCCGAACGGACTTTAGAATAGGGAAAATCATTATGGGCTGAAATGATAGGCCTGAATGGTTTTTACTTATTTTGTTTTAACTTGGGATTGCGGGTTTGAAATGATAGAACCCGTATTTTTCTTTGTAAACTGCGATTGAAATGATATATATCCGTATCACTTGACCTAGGTTAGAAAACTACATACAGGCCTGTGGTTATTTTATAAAATGTTTTGGATATTTTAAGTATTTTAAAAATATAAATTATGAAATTTGATTTAAATAGATTTTTTAAATGTTTTAAAATAAAGAAATTATGATTTTTCTCTCTGAGTTAAAAATGTAATTAATGAATGGTTAAATTGGATTTTTGAAATATAACTTAAATCTGGAAATTTGGACTTTGGCATTTAAAATGACCTTTAAGTTATATAAATAAAATTTTAAGTGGTTTAAAATGTTAATTTATGTTAATTTAATTTAAATAGATTTTAAAGTGTTTTAAATAAAGTATTTATGATTTTTTTATAAGTGGAAAATGTTAAATAAATAAATGGTTAAATTGAATTTTTGAAATTTAACTTAAGTTTGGAAATTTGGAATTTTGGTTAAAAATGATATTTAAGTTATATAAATAAAATAGAAATTTATTCTTATTTGGAAAATGGTAAATATGATAATTTTATTTAAATTTGAATTTAAATGATTTAATTAAGTATTATTGATTTTTTATGAATTAAAATGGTTAAGTAAATGAATGCTTAAAAGTGAAATTTTAAAATACAACTTGATTCGGAAATGTGGAATTTGGTTTTGTTTAAAGGTTTAAGTTAATTAAATAAATTGGAAATTTTGTTTAATTTTGAAATGGAAATTTGAAAATGCAATTGTTAATAAGGTGTCAAATGTAAAAATGGGAAAATTGTACAATTGAATTTGTTAAGTGAAATTATTGAAAAATTTGGATTTTTCTGTAAAGGTTTGCTTTATAAAAATCATAAATTAAAAGAGTATTTTAATGAACATATTTGAATGCTAAAATATGATTTTTATAATGTTTAGATGGTTTAAATTGAAATGTTTTCAAATATAACTTACAGCAGCTTTTTCTGAATGCCGTGAAAGGTTGAAATTTTCAATGTTTATGGTTTTAACTTAGTAAATGAACACAGAATGGTGTAAAACTATGGAAATTGAATACTTGATTTGAAAGTATATAAACTTCACTTTTAAACGGTTCAAATGAATTATTTTGATTGAAATATAAGCTATTTAAAAGGTGATTTGGAATGATAATAAATGAATGCTATCTTGAATTTAGAAGGTATTTAAAGTTGAATATTTAGATTTGAACTTATAAGAATTATTTGAAATAAAGTTTTGAAAGATATGATATTTTGATATTTAAATGATTTAAAAATGAAGTTTTGGAAGATATGATATTTTGTTATTTAAATGATTTAAAAATGAAGTTGTGAAAGATATGATATTTTGATATTTAAATGATTTAAAAATGAAGTTTTTGAAAGATATGATATTTTGATATTAAAATGATTTGGAAATGAAGCTTTGAAAGATATGATATTTTGATATTTAAATGATTTAAAAAATGATGTTTTGAAAGGAAGTTTGAAAGGATATGATGATTTAATATATTGAAATGGCTGGAAATGACTTGATATTTATTTTGCTAAATATTTGAATTTGAAAGATATGGTATGTTGATATATTGAAATGGTTGGAAATGACTTGATATTTATTTTGATAAATATTTGAATTTGAAAGATATGGTATGTTGATATATTGAAATGGTTTGGAAATGATTTAAACTTTATTTTGATAAAGATTTGGAGTGAAATGATATTTTATTTTGAAGTATAAAATATTATTTTAAAGTTATAACCACGGGTTATAATAACGATTGGTTGGCAAAGAGACCGGGATCAGATATGGGCATACTCTCTATCGATACCGAAAACCACTTTGACAACCGTGTATGCGGTGGAGATTCGAGAACGAAGTAGGATGGTGGCGACGTTCTTGAGGTATATTACGTGGACCCAACTCCCGTGAGTTGGCATAAGGTGGAAGAAACAGGAGCGGTCTCGGGCCAAAAGGGGTAGCTCCTCTGGTCGGACGCATTTCTTCGATACCATTCTATTGCTTTTGTGATTGTTTGGGCGCCCCTCCGATTTTTGGGAATGTGTTCCGAGGTGGGCGTATGTGGCTGCTGCGTTACCACTAGCCCGAGTGTCGTAATTGGTATATCTACCCTTGCATTGCCTTGCGTGCCGTGTCACCTACCATATCGAGCCTTTACTACGAGTTTTTATTTGTGTCGTACCTATGCAGTATCTTCTGGTAGTCTCCCGATCAGGAGATATGCAGGTATTGTGTAGACTATTGGCATTAGTTGTGTTAATGGGAATATTGGGTCACTACTTAACGCTATTTTAAAGTAAGTTTATTTTACTGATGGACATTATTATAATAGCGCAATATACTATATAGTAAATAGTTTAACGGATCCTTAGAGGATGGGTGGTCCCAAGAATCCTTTAAGTTACTTGCACTTTTACTACAGTTCACTTGAGTTAGTTTACATTGTATAAGTATGTACGTCCTGACTCGAGTGTTTGTATTTTTGTTTACGCTCGGGTCAGCCTGAGTATTCACAGATTTGTATTTCCACATTCTGGAGATTGGAATCATTGGAGATTATCTGCTTGTCCAGTTTTATCTGTTTCACTTCCAGTTATCATGTTGATCCCAGTGTTGTATTCATTTTGTACTTGGTTATTATCTTGAGACCTCTTTTGTACTTTATTTCTTCTGTTGTATCTTATGTAACTCTGATATATTACATAGTAGCTTCATGAACTACTATTTCTTTTACTTCCGCTATACTATTATTACTCTGTGTCTATGATCTGTGATTTCATTTTCTGTATATTCTAAGATTTGCCAAATTTTATTTACAACGCGGTATTTTGAGCAATTCAAGTCCGACATGTGTGGATGTGAATGGTTGAAAATACCAGGTTGTTACACCCTTGAATGTCGATACCTCAAAAGAAGTTGGCCTATATGTCCTATCGCGACACCTAAGAGTATTACATAATAGTATATGACCTACTTTAGACTGGCATCCCAGTCTCTCTCTGCCCCTGCTCTAGGACCACGTGTGCAGGTCAAGCGCCTCACCGGTACAATGGATTCCTTGCACCAATCGGTAGCCCCAAGTATGAAATACCGAAACTATATATAAGCGCTTTAAATAACATATCAACGAATATATATAAAATATCATGTGCATCTTCTAGTAGCCCCAAGCCCGACATACCATAACTATATATAAATATAGACATATATAACTCACATAAACTATATGTAGGTATATATATACAACGAACCCAACTATATGGAACTAATAAAGACATATCGTGCACGTTTACATAAACGAAGGATATACACTACCAAAAGTAACAAATCTATCATCTCAATATAATTAACAATTCACATATATAATCATATACACGATTCAACAAAAATACATCATACTTATGTAACCAACCTAACAATTTAATATCTTTATATTATTTTAATGAAGTCTTTCATTTATTATATAAAATAATGCACTTGGCTATCAATCATATTATAGCTTAGTTTCATTTAATTCTTTAATTTTAAATGAGTTTAGCTATCAATATGGCCATGAAATATTATATAGCTCATGTATACAATTTATATACACACACACACACACACACACACATATCTCAAACCATTCCTTAGGGTCTAAAGTTAATAAATCATGTAATTATAATGTTCGAAATTTTGTAACCTTAATCAAGCTCAATTAAATAATACAATACTTCTTTGGAATCTATAACATCTCAAATCACCTTTATAGAAATCAGCTAGATAGTTAATTATTGGTTTATAATATAATAAACCAATATCAAGGAAAAGTAAACTTCAAAGGCATTTTTAATATAATTTAACCTGGCTAAATCATGATTTTAGCGTTTTAGTTTATTTTAAAGATTATACTTCTAATTTTCGATTTGTAATAAAATATACAATAATATTTCTATCTATAATATAACTACAAAATAAAGTACTGATTAATTTATAACATTGTAATAAATTAATACCAAATCCATCTAATTCTATTCAATATAAACAAAACAATCACTCTATCACTGGTCCCCCATATCAGTAAAGAAAAATATAACAATATCTCTATCATTGATCTAACTACAAATTAGAGTTTAGTTCATTTATAACCATGTTATAGATTAATAATAACTCTATTCAACACGAATAGAGCACACAGTATACACACACATAGGATCTTAATCAATTATTCCGAATATCTACTCAAACCAATCCAATCAAATGAGGAAATAATTACTAATATATATATTATTTTACCTCTACTAGGTAATAATTTTCAATATATAGAGTTATGGGGTTTTATACTGAAATATAAATTCATAGTTATAATTTTGCTCACATGAACTGTAAATTCTTAAGTGTTTGAATCTAGCCCAAGCTCATACCATGTCGTAGATAATTTCACTACGAGCGCAACAGTGAAGTTTGCATCTCGATTAGACCTCGTATGTAAGAGATGCGAATTAAATATAAACGTGCTTAATTAAAATAATTAATTAACTATAATCAACTCAAATACCTTAATTAGCTTCATCCCTTCATCCCTAAATTATCACCTTATATGCACACACCACTAAACCCATAAGCCTCATGCACGTTGACCACTATAAGTCAAGCTATGGTCCATGAAATTGCGCCAAACAACCTCCATTCATCACATTGAGTGATGGTGAACTCGATGACATGCTTGAAGCAAAGTCTAGTCCTCTCCTCCTGAAAGCGTCCTGATGTGTGCCCCCAAAGATGCCAAACTGACGTGTTTTCATACCCATGACCAGACCTTCTCCTTCCAACGCCAAACCACTCCACGTCGCTCCAATTTCACAACGGTGTCATCCATTCATCCAACCGACATCCATTCATCCAACTGACACCTCAACTCTGCCTCCCACTCACATAACCAACAGAAATGATAGTCTATCTCGACCAATCACCATCGCACCCCTCAATGGTGTTGTCCATTCATCCAACCGACATCGATTCATCCAATCGCAGCCTCTAACGATGCCCGAAGCTTTGGATTTAATTAGGTAAAGAGGAGTGGCTTTTTATTTCTTAATGTATGGAGAAGTGGGAAAAATAAGAAAAGTGAGGATACAAAAGGTCAACCCCTTGGATGAATATTTATAATAATATATATTTATTTGATTTCTTAAATAAATTGCCAGATGTTATAAGCTCATATAATCATACAACACATCAGATCGCCACGAAACACGTTAGTACACGTCACCTTATTTTTTAGTCCTAATGGTATAAACTCCATTAACATCTGAGATAACACAGTGGGATGATACTTTCATACATTTCGAGGTTGTTTTGGCCATCAAATGCCTCGATTCCAAAAATTCCTCAACCATACATCTCTTAGTGAAGTACCCATCCTAGAAATATGAGTCGACGATCAAGATCCCATAGGACTTGACTACGCACGTATTTTTTATAAAATATGTATAACAATACATAAATCATAAACATACCGACTCTAAATATAGCAATATTTATAATCATTTTGATATGCAAGGTCGATCTGAACTAAATGGAAGTTGCCTCGAGTCCTAATTTTCTATATGCAAAAAAACTTGATTTTGGACCTTTAATTAATTAAAAATTCAATATTTAAACTAATTATTTAAATATCTATTCATTAAAATAATGTGGGTTGTGACACTCTCCCCTCCTTAAAACAATTTCGTCCTCGAAATTCCTATGAATATGCCAATGCAACTTGACCAACCAAAGCATAGTATATAACTCCTAACCCTTAGGATTCCAAATCTGTTCTTACTTCGAAAAAATTCAGCAGCACTTTCTTTGCGCGTCTAGGCTAGCTCCGAAATTATTCCAAAGCAACATATGTATATGTATGTATGTATGTACGTATATCATATTTGAGGTATCTCATATCCGAGGCATCTCATTTCTGAGGACATATAAGTATATAAATCCATACCATCTATACTATATATCTTACGTACCTTTTTTATAGCAAGTGCACGCCATTTGGAAGAAAATCCAAGAAAACAAGCATCCCAATAGCACATAACTGCTTCCATGTACCTAATTATGTACTCAACAAATTGCAACATTAAACCATGGACTTAAACATGCTAAATCATATATAGCAATCATGTCCAATAAACATGCTATATCAAACCATGCAACAAGCATCTCAAATAAACATGTTATAACTAATTATGCAACAAGCACATCAAATGCAATAGGCATCTCAAATAAACATGTTACAACAACTGTGCAACAAGCACATCTAATGCAACAAGTATCTAATTTAAACATGTTACAATAAATTATGCAACCGGCATCTCAATGTTACCATTTAAAGCAACAAGCACACTCGTAAAATACAAGTGACAACAAAGTAAGTCTACACTATATTTTCTTACATTTCAATAAAACAAAAGGGAAAACAAAAATTTCCTTCTATAAGTAGAAACATATTAATACAAAGCTCTTTCGAATACAGACAAGCTTAACTCCATCGATCCGAAGCCATATAGCCCTACTCTCAAAAATGAATAAGCCTTTAAGGACTAAAGCTATATCTGGTTCACATTCATTTTCTCTAATTGACTTGTTACAATGACGTCGCTAGAATTACACACTTATTAATCAATAAACAATAACAATAAAAATCAATCAACAAAACTAAACAATCAAGCAGTAGCAATCAATCAACCAAAGATAAACAACCTATTAATCAAAAAACAATCATACAAAACAAGCAAAAATATATCAACAATAATCAAAATTAATCAACAATACACAACAATAAGCAACAACAAGCAACAACAACCAATAATTAAATAATAACATGCAAAAATAAACAACAAGCATCATATAAAACAAGGAAACATAACAAAGAGTTTCTATTGACATGCTCGGTAACCAACACTAGTCCAAACGAAAATGCAAAACAATAATTACCAATGTGTTTGTTCGACCTCTAAGATGAGCAAAATGCTTTAGTGGTGTAACTCCTTTCCCAAATACAACACACGAAAGACTATTGTACCCCTTGCTATGAAAAGGAAACTTATACGATAGGCTAGATTTTTGAGTCTCAAAGCTCTCAAATAAATCAAGCGAACTAAGCCTTAAAAATTTCCTTCCCTTTTGAAAAGAACTCATTCTCCAATGGAGAGAACTTTATTAATTAAATCATTATTAAATGACGATCTACAAATGCTTGGGTCCATTGGGTTCAAACCGACCTTACCCGCATAAAGTTAATAAGGATAAGATACTAAGTATATCACGATCCTCACCTAAGCAAGCATCACCCCGCTTAGAGGATTATCTAAATCGTCACAAAAGTGGTCAGGAAGTCCTTTGTCGAACTATCACAAGAACCCTTAAATAATTTTACAATTATTGAGGATCATCCCAAAATTATACGATGCCTGGCCCAATCCTTCGTTTACTCACAAGATTTCCTTGTTAAATTAGGGTCGGCCAATCGACTCTTCTCATGTGAACTCAAATCTTGTTCCTTGATCTAACTACTGAACTCTCCCCGTACGACTATGGTCGTGCTTTATAAGTCTCTCAATCACCTCCAGAATCTAACTAAAGCGCTCACCTTTAAGAATCAAGTGAAAAATCCTTGCATAACTAGTGTAATCGCATAGAAATATCATGCTCGAACTGGGGATTAAGAACTAGTATTGACTTATCCTTAGAAACACCTATGTAGCTCATGGGATTAATCCCATCACTTAAGGTGTTCCAACACAAGGTTAAACACTTTTAATACAAATGACTCAATGCAAAATGCATAAGTCATTCACTCGGTCCATGCTCATTTCTAGGAAGCTGTTAGATCCTACTTGGATACGTCACACTTCGCTGAACAATTCCTCTTTACTCTTAAGCCCACATGTCACGTTCAAATGGCAAGTCCTTCGGTCATTGCACCTTAGCTTAACAGCTAAGGTTCCCTTCACTGACAAGCTACCACGCAGTAAATGAATGAAACGCTATGGTCGCATGTCCCTTTTGATCTCAGAAATAAATTGAGACTCAAAGCGACGTCCAGAATCAATCCAAGTCATGTCCTACTTGTCAATCCCTTCTACTACTATGCCCCAATAGATGCATCACCACCAATACCTATTGTAGCAGCTATAATATTTGAAAACGATGAAACATTCCTTGTGGCAATCCAATAGTTTATGAACCAATTAGGCATCTCAATTTGCCTATCTTCAGTTGCTCATGCACCCCACCAAAATATACAGATATCCTTAAACGTAGATACCCTAGCAACTAGCGACTGAATAAATCAAAGTTCAGGTAACAAGGATGTATGCAATATAATATAGTAGAAAAATAAAAGTATGCACTCTCACCATATCTCCATCTACCAGGTTTCTAACCCAACCTTGTCTACTTGGTCCTGATGTTAAGCCTAAGCTCTGACACTAACAGTAATGATCCGCCCTTCGTAATACCCAAAAATAAACATTGAATGACCACGTCTAACTCCTAAGAACTATAAAAGATATCTCACTGAGGTAAAATAAAAATACTAAACATCACCAGGATGCAACGATAGAATCTTATAGTGGAATGATAATATCTCAAATACTTAATATATATGAGAAATAAGATAAATGTTATATAAGTGATTGTACTGATGGAAGTGATTAATAAATGAATATCAACATAGAAAGTCAGAATACAATATCCAATATGACAAATCTCAATATAAATAGCATATCTTCTATGTACTACCACATTATCAAGTATATACTAAAGCTTTGAATTCACCTCCAAAGCGCAGCATTTGTCATGAAAGCATATCCTTAAAAGCACATAGCTCCCAAACTTCTTAATTGAGTACCCGAGATTTGTCATGAAATAATCAGACAATGAAAAAATGGGTCAAATATAAAGCCTATTTTGAGGGGAACGATCTCAAAATACTGTATATCAAAACCATATACAAATCAATAGGGAACTACTAAAGTATAGTCAGTCCTCTCCAAAAGTGGCTAAAGGATAACCCCGACTGCCCATAAATAAGTAAAGTAAACCCAACTCAAGTGTAGGGAATTTTACCATAACTTTCTCTTTTTCTTTAATCAATGAGTCGGGCACTACTGATATAACATGTCTAAAATGTAGCAACATACCATGATAGATGTAACCTAATGTACCAATGCAGAAGTAATATCAACATCCCAATATAAGTCTAAAATGTAATGTACAAAAATAATAATCAAACAACCTACATAACATGAACAATCATAATGATAAGAAACATATAGAGAGTAAGTTGATACCCAACATTGCTGATGGGTGGAGCCCACTATAGATATCAACTAATTCAATGATCCCCTCCAAGCATCTGAAATGCAAAACAGAATTGCGATATAACGATGCTACTAACATAACATCCCCATATCCAAAGCCAAAGCACAGATGTCAAAAGCTGATACCCATCCCAAGTTGTCATTAGCTGCCGAAGAGACCTATTGAGAGTAACAACTAATTTGTGGACTCCCTAGAAAACCAACACTTCAAAAGAAGTTGTCCTGTAGGTACTATCTCATCATCCAATTGTACCATGGAACAATATATGGCCTACTTTAAACGACGTTCCAGTCACTCTCTGCCCCTGCTCCGGGACCACGTATGTAGGTCGTGCACCTCAAAGGTACAATGGATTCCCTCACTAGTGTCTTTTCCTTCCAGTTTACCAACATACCGGAATTGAATGTAAAAGCTAAACTCCACGTACACTCTTCCTACATAGGTACACAACATTGAAGTATTATCATTTCTGTACGGATTGTGATTCGTTCTTGAAGTGATTCGCACGACCTGGTAGCCTCAATTCAAGCATAGCAAACCAATATATATAAATTGCCCAAATTGTGCATCTATAATCAAACATACATACGTATATACATACAGGACCACATATTTATATATTTGTATAATATATTTTGCCTACTATTCAGTAACCCCAAGTCGGGCATATCGAGCTGTACATATGCTGAAATTGCTTATCGATAAATCATGTTGAATTACCATTAGCTACCAAAGAGACCTGTCGAGAGACATAACTATATTGTGCACTCCTTTGAAAACCAAAACCTCAAAATAAGTTGGCTTGTAGGTCTTGTCATAGCACCCTAGAGTACTATGGAACAGTGTATGCCTTACTCTAGACCAATGTCCCAGTCTCTCTCTGCCGCTTCTCTGGGACCATGAGTGCAGGTCGAGCTCCTCACCGGAATAATTGATTCGTTACACCAATCGGTAACCCCAAGTGGAACATACCAAAAAAAATATAAATGCTTTGAACCGCATATCAATAAATATATATAAATATCCCATGCATCTCTTGATAGCCCCAAGTTAAACATACCAAAACTATATATAAACATAGACATATAAAACTCACATAAACAATATGTAGGTGTGTATATATACAACTATCCCAACTATACATAACTAATTAATGCATATTGTGCACATTTACGTACTTAAAGGAAATACACAACCAAAGTATTGTCATCTCAATATCAGTAACAATTCACACATATAATCATATAAATAATTCAAAAAAAATACTTCATACTTAAGTAACCAATCTAACAAATTAATATCTTCTTTATATTATTTTATTGAAGTCTTAGATGTATTGTATAAAATAATGCACTTGCCTATAAATCATACTATAACTTATTTTCACTTAATTCATCATTAAAATTGGGTTTAGCTATCAGTAAGGCAACAAAATATTATATAGCCCATGTATACAATTTATATATGTATATATCTATGTGTGTGTGTGTGCGTATATATATCTCAAACCATTCCTTAGGGTCTAAAAATAATAAATCACAATATTATAATGTTCGGGATTTTATAACCTTAATCAAGCCTAATTAAGTAACACATTACTTATTTGAAATCTCTAACTTCTCAAATCACCTTTACAGAAATCCACTAGATAGTAAATTATTGATTTACACTATAATAAACCAATATCAAGGCCAAATAAGCTTCAAAGCCATTTTTAATACAAGTTTAACTTGCATAATCATTATTTTAGCATTTCATCTTATGTTAAAGGTCATACTTCTAATTTTTCGATTTGTAATAAAATATATAATAATATTTCTATCACTGATATAGCTACAAATTAGAGTTCTAATTAATTTATAGCCATGTAATAAGTTAATACCAACTCTATCTAATTTTGTTCAGTACAAATAGAATACAATATTCATATGTACGGGACCTCAATCAATTATCTATCAGTAACAAAATATATAACAATATTTCTATCACTAAGCTAACTAAAAATTGGAGTTTAATTCATTTATGACAATGTTATAATTTAATATCAACTCTATCTAACACTATTTAATACGAATAGAACACATAACATATATGTATATGTATATGTATATGCATATGTATATGTATATGATATATGTTTGCGTATGGTATCTTAAACATTTTTCTTGAATAACTACAAATTAGAGTTTAATTAATTGATAACCATGTTATAAATTAATATCAACTCTATCTAACTCTATTTAATATGAAAAGAACACACAATATATATATATATATATGTGTGTGTGTGTGTGTGTGTGTGTGCATAGGGGATATTAATCAATTATTATGAATGTCTACTCAAACCAATCCAATCAAATGAGGAAATAATTACTTATATATATATTATTTTACCTCTAATAGGTAATAATTTTCAATATATATAGTTAAGGGATATATGTTGAAATATAATTTCAGAGTTATAAGTTCACTCACTTGAATCGTAAATTCTCAAACATCCAAATCCATTCCAAGCTCATACCTTATCGTGGATAATCTCATTACAAGTGCAACGACGAAGTCCGCATCTCGATTGGACCTTGCATGTAAGAGGTACGAATTAAATACGAAGTAGTTTTAATTAAAATAATTAATTAACCTTAATAAACTCAAATACCTTAATAAACTTCATTCCTCCCCTCCTAAATTGTCTTCCTGTACATGTACACCACCAAACCCATGAACTATGTGCATGTCGTCCACCTTAAGTCAAGCTATGGTCCACGAAATCGCAGCAAACAACCTCTGTTCGCCACATTGAGTGATGGCGAACTCGACGACATGCTCAAAGCAAAAACTAACCTCCTCCTCTTGAAGGCGACCTGGTGTGTGCCCCAAAAATGTCAAACGAATGTGTTTTCATACGCACGACCGAAACTCCTCCTTTCGGGACCAAAACACTCCACTTTGGTCCAATTACACAACGGTTTCTTCCGTTTGTCCAACCGACACCACTAGCTCCACTTCCCCCTCACAAACCCATAACAATGGTAGTCTACCTCGGCTAATCACCACTACACCCCTTAATGGCCACACCAATTTGATAACCTCCCTATCCTGAGTCCATATGATCTAACTGCAACCTCTAATGATGCCCTAAGCTCTGGACTTAAAAGAAGCGGCTTTTTATTTCTTACTATAAGGAGAAGAGGGAAAAATAAGACAAGCGAGGATCCAAAAAATCAAGCCCCTCGATGAATATAAAATTATATATATATATTTGATTTCTAAAATAAATCGACATATGTTTCAAGCTCGTACGATCATACATCACATTGGATCTCCATGAAAATTGTCAGCGCACATCACCTCATTTTTCTGGTTCCAACGGCATGATTTCTTCGCCATCCTAAACAATGCCCCAGGATGATACTTTCACGCATTTTGAGGTCATTTTGGCCATCATGTGGCCAGATTCCAAAAACATTTCAACCATATGTCTCATAATGAAGTCCTTATCCTAGAAATACGAGCCCTCGGTTGAGATCCCACAGGACTCGACTACGCATGTATTTTTATTAAATACATATAACAGCACGTAAATCATAAAAATACATCGACTAGAAATATATCGATATTTATACTCATTTTGATTCACAACGTCGATCCGAACTCAATGGAAGTGGTCTCGAGTCCTAATTCGGCCGTACGTGAAAAATTCAATTTTATATCTTTAATTGACTAATGATTCATATTTAAATATCTAGTCGTTAAAAAAATGCAGGTTTTTACACCTCTTCTACGATATGTGATTGCTTTTATGCTATATCGTGGTGATGGATGCTGCTTCATATGTACTTATATCTTATTTATGCAATTAATTACTCACGTATATGATGACTATATCATGTACTTATCATTTGTTTAAATATAGTATGACCCATTTATTATTTTTATAATACTCGGGTTAGATTGAGACTTGCCAGGTTTAGGGACACGATGACCTTGGATGTTAAGCTAGTGCTATTTGGGAGACGATGTTATATATATTTTGTTAGACTAGTGTATATATATTTCTATTTGTCTCTTAGTTGCTATAGATGTATGTTATATATGATGGTGTACATATTTTGGGCACTTAGGTGCATATTTCAATGTATAATTTTGGAGTGGTTCGGATACTCTATTTTGTATACTTATATTTTGGGTAATGTTACGTATATATTTTCTCTGCTATGATCCATGATTCAGTGTTCTCTTATTTGTATCATATATTGTTTTATCCTAGTATAATCCACGTTTTTACCGATCTGTGCTGATATCGAAGATGTATATAGATATTGTATTTTGACGTAAGAAATATGTACCAGTGTTAGTGCACGGGAATATTCACGGGTGGAGCCTCATTCTTCGTATTACTAGATAAATTCATTAGTAATACTCTTTGGTAGTATGAGTATAGAGGTGGGTTGTTACATGATGCTACAACGTCTATGATCAACAACGAACATTGGCAACCACATGTACATCCAGTCACAAATCCACATAAGGAATTTATTAGTATGATGCTTATGGACAGTAATGCAGAAGGTGGCTATTGGAAGTAGACTGCAATTAGTAATCTTAAATTCTTCTTTAAGAAAACTTGGGAGTGTATCAAAGGCAAACAACCAATAGTGGAATGGCATATGGACATATGGAACAAAGCAAATTGTCCTAAAATTTCATTTTGTACTTTCTCTACAATCAACGACAAGTTACTAACAAGAGTAAGAACTAGTTAATGGGGCTTGAAAGAGGATATACAATATCTATTATGTAATATAAAGCCATAAATAAGTGAGCAATTTATTTCTTGAGTGCAGCTATTCAAATTACATATGGGATTCAACAAATGAAAATTTTATTATTTGAGCATAGTAGTATTATGAAACTGAAGGTGAAGTAGTGCTTACCATATCAGAGTTCGGATCAAATCAATGAAAAGAGACTATGCACATAGTATATTAACACCAGTGGTCTACTATATTTGGAAACAATGAAATACTATAGTGCATAACGGTAAAGAAACCAACAAACAACAAAGATAGACAATTATTGTTAGAGAAAGCAAAATAATGCTGAAAAAGTTTAAACGTTTTCAGATATTTGTCCAAGCACTGAACTATAGAAGCTAGTAGCAAGAATGTTGAGAAATACTTATGTACACATAAATTCAATCATTATTAGAACGAGAAGAGGTATAGCGGCGTAATTGAAGAAGAACTGAACTCATGTCTACGTCGAGACCAAACTATGTCATGCTATGATGTTAGAGATGCCTCGATAGAGATTTGTATAGTTGGAAATCATTCCCATAATAGGCAGTTTACATGGAATTCCTAGATTTGGTTGCATTGACACTAGATCCAGTAATTACACTATACTTACAATCACAACTGGTAATTATTATGGATTTTAAAATGAAAGTAACACTAATCTGTAATTTGGAGGGAACAAGGAGTACATTAAACGAGTGTCTCTCATATTGGGAAATCTAGTAGGGTTAATGATATCAAATATTAGTGCTTGAAATAAGAAGACGAAGTCGCCATGGAAAATAAGTATACTAGAAAATTGGCAAGCATAAAGATAAAACCTTAGCGTTGTAACAATTTTATTTTTAGGGTTGTATTTGGGTGGGTAATTGTAATGACCCGAATTTTTTTTCATTTGGTTTTGAATATCTAATTAGTTTTAAATATTGAATTTAGAATATAAATTGATTTTTGAATATGAAGATTTTGGTTGAAATTATAGAACGAATTTAAATTTCAAATATAGCGATTTATCATAATACGAAAAATGGTGGATAATTGAAATTTGAGTTGAATATGAATCGAAGCAATTTCTAATATTGATATAAATTCTATTTGAGTTAGAATTTAATCAATAAGTTTTTAAAACTGGAATTTCAAGTGATTTCGCCAATTTTGGAAATCGTCGATTTAATCGACGCGTTAAAATAGCAATCCGGGGCATAGTCTTGGAATTCAATGAAACTAGTTCCATTGGATTCATAATAGTGTATTATTATCGAACTTTAAATTTCATAATGTTTGGAGTTACCGTTTGGTCGTACGGGATAGAAACGCGTTGAAATTAATATTGAAAATTTAATATAATAATTGGTTTCAAAAAGTTATCTTCCACATACGATCGAATTAGGTCTTGAGACTTGTTCCACTGGGTTCAGAATAGGGATATAACATAAAGAACACCAAGCGACACATCTTAATAGGGTTTCGGAATTTTGAGTTATGCAAAACGTGATATTTTGAATATATATATATATATATATATATATATATATATATATATATATAATCTATCAAGTCCAACTTTTAGCCGCCCTTACATTTGTCGAGCCATCCTATACCATTTGTCGAGTCACCCTACACCAATTTAAATCATGCTCTTCCTTCCTTTTCTTCTTCAAAATCGTGAACTTCTTCTTGAAACGAAAATCAAATCAATTCGAAGATAGAAGAAACGAAAAAAAGAGGCAAACAGAGTCGCGATGGATTGGGAGACACGTATATTACCTGGAGCGATAGTGGCCGACCGTTGATCGGAGGTATGGCTCGCTTGGAAGCTGAGCTTGAAGATGTGATCTAGGGCTTTTGGTTCTAGAATGATCGCGAGTTCCCGGAGGTGTTAGGTGAGTGCGACAACAAAGGAGGGTGGGGCGACTGGAGGCTGTGAGGGGGAGTGTGAGGGTTTCGATCAGGGTAGGTTTTTCTTGTTTATTGTAGAAGCAGGAGGGCAGACCCAAATTTCTACTCAGTAAGGTAATTAAGACTTTTCAATTAAAGGTTAATTAAATTCATTAATGGATAATTAGTTTAAATTAAATAATTAGTTGATTAATTATAAGTAAAAATGAAATCATTAATTTATATAATTCGAAATTCTCTTATACGAGGTTAAAATCGAACGAAATCAATTGTGTGGGGTTCATAGCTGCGGAATCTATGCAGTATAATTAAAATTAAAACGATCAACAAATTCGAAAATAAAGGTGAGTAAATCTTGCTCATTTGGATTACTGGATTGACTTTATAACAATTAAAAATTTATTTATTGGACGATTAGTTGGATTGATATATTATTATAAGTTAAATGTTATATTATATATATATACACACACACACAGTAGTATATATATTAGTAGTTGGATATATTTCCCGCCATTGGATAGGATGAGACACTGTGCGCCATGCATAATAGCGGATGACCCTACATTACCGCAATATCCTATCCCAAAGAGGGATTCGTATATTATATTATATAACATATGTGAATAGGGATACAGGCTAGAGGGATCCAACTGGATTCCTCAAAATATATTTATTATTGTTCATATATAGTGATATATAATGAAATTGAATAATCTGTTATGGATTGTTGTGTGATTTGATTGTTCGGATGTTAGATAGCACTGGTCCTAATTTTGAAATTATAAA
This sequence comes from Allium cepa, assembly GCA_030765085.1. Lineage (NCBI taxonomy): Eukaryota > Viridiplantae > Streptophyta > Magnoliopsida > Asparagales > Amaryllidaceae > Allium > Allium cepa. The sequence goes on from CM060938.1 coordinate 566,287,525, forward strand.
TACAATAAATAATATTCTTGATTTTAAAAATGGAATTTAAAAGTGAATTTGGAAAATAAAATATTTATATTGAATTTTAGAATTATTTAAAAAAGAATTGGTTTCGATAAAATAATTAATTAATTTAATTTTGGATATTTATTTAGCTATTTCGTAAAATGGTTTCAAATAAAGAATTTTAAATTGAGAAATTTTAAATAATGGATATTAAATGAGATTTCTTAAAATAGGAAAAGGAAGTCGTAATCGAGATTTTGAATGAATTTGGATTGTAATCCGAACTTGTTAAGGAATAAATTTCCAAATGGAATTTTAAATAGAAATCGATTTATATATGGATTTTAGCAATATAAATCTGTTATAAACTGAAAACGAGTTTATAAAATTTATAAAATATGTTTATAAATAAAGTGAAGTGATTATCATTTGATCAATTGGGAATATAAATTCATAGTGCGAATTTATAATGAGATATAGAATCGGTTTAGAAAGAAATAATGGAATCTATTTTAGATTTTGGAAATAGTTGTGAAATAGGAAATGTAAATCGTTTTGTGATAAATCGAGAGAGATTTATAAATATAAAATTGGTTATATTGGAATTTAAAATTTTGTTATTATCGAGAAATTAAATTGTTTTAAAAGGAATTGTTATTTATTAAACTATGTAGTTTAAAACTATTTTAGTATTAAAAATATTTCGAAAGTTGTTTTTTTCAAATATTTAATATCTACTGAAATAAATTCTAATTTTTATAGTAAGCTTTGTAAAATCGATTAGTGTTATTTAAAAATGAATTGGAAACGAGTTATCGTTGATTATTTAAAAGTCATTGATATTTTAAATAATTATCTAAAATTGTTTGGAAAATAAATTATGATAATTAAAAAATTACTTATCATATACATATATAGTGTTTTGAAAATGATTGAAATGTGTTTATAAATACTCTCGAGATTTGTAAACCAAATTATTAAATGGAAATGATTTATAAGAGGAATCTTAAAATGAATTCTGGGAACTTACGAAAATTTTCCCATGTGTTCAATACGTGAACTTTGAAAAATGGATCGGAATTCATAAAGAAGTTATAAATTGTTGGATGGGGTTTTTAATAAGTAAAATCGATTACAGAAATTGTAAAAGGGATTTACTAAAAATTCCAAAGATTTATGGATCGAGTTATAATGAGTTGAGAATTTATAAAAGAGGTTGTAAATGTTTTTATAAGTTGGTAATAAGGGGAATTTCCTTGTTTGAGAATATAACAATAAGATCGATATAAATTTGGGAATATTTCCTAAGTGTTGAGAAGTAAGTGATTTCGAAAAATATATTTATAAATAGTTTCATAAATATTGGGGAAAAAATGTTTTGGAAATGTTGATTATGGAATGGGTATGTGGAAATATTTCACTAAGGGTTGAAATAAGATATGGTTTGAAAAATATCCTATTAGGATATAAGTTTTGAATTGGCTTTCAAATATTATAATACGAGAAGATATATATATATATATATATATATATATATATATCTTTGTAAAGATATTTTGAAATAAATGTTTGAAAGATTTATAATATGGGCCTAGTGACTGCTTATGTGTGTAATTTGATATTTAAATAAATGACTATCAAATCTGACCAAATTCGTTAATCGTTTCGAAGTGACCAGGATCGGATTTTGTTATTCAAACCACTTAAATCCAATTTGTGCGTTACGAATTGTGATATCTCAAAGATTATGGAGATGGTGATTTTGAAGCAGATTCATTTTGTTCAGACCCAGAACAACTTGTATGGATGAATGCTAACATTGCATTGTTGCTTGGAACGTAGTGTTAGCGTTCCAAGAATGTATGCTAATCTTAAGGTAAACGTAGCCTTAAGCCTCATGAACCGGAAATGACAAAAACATGGCACGCAACAAGGCTAAGTGGGTCGCTTCCATTTGGGTATGACCACAACTCGTATAGAGTGGACATTTATCATCATCACTACCTTTCATTTGTATGTGTTTCGGGGACCATTATTGGTTATCATATTCGGTACCAGTAGTCATGTGCTAGGCCAGTCTTGTGTAGCAGGGGTACAAGATATTCTTGTCGGACCCAGGTGCATTTTAGCTAGAGATGCACCATCGAAAGGTAGTTCCTTACCTTGTCAAAGTATGGAGTCCATTCTTCAGTATGTGTTGTATGGTTTTGATTGTCCCCAACTATGTTGAAACGTGAGATGCAAACATTTCAGCTATTTTATATTTATATTCTACAGACACTATTATAATATCAGATGATCTGATATAAATTTGTTTGGTTATCGTAAGGTAAAAATCCGTCGTATTTATGTATGGCGTGGTCTTACGAGATACTTTTGTTTTCAAAGGATTTTGATAACAATAATAATTCAAATTGAGTGTGTTTTCTCATGTTGGTTTTCTAGATTGACTCGGGTGTTATTTATTATAACACTCAGGTCAGACCGAGTATACAGATTCAGGTTAGGATGCTATGGAGCTCAAGCGACGATTTGGAAGATTCTCAGGCGTATTATACGTACTTGGTTATTTCCTCTATATGGGTCATGCTGTATATTCATTATTTATGAGGACAAGTTATTATAACTGTCCAGATTGATTTGTTGTTTGTTGTACTCTAATGATGGTATGTATATTAACAATTACAGTTTCTTGTATAAAGATCTATTATTATTTATTATACATTATATTTTATTCCGCTACAATTGTGAGATTCTGTGTTGTTGTCTCTATTTTTTCTATCCCTTTTTCTTCTTCACACCTAATGATCTGGTATTTCCGGCACTCGATCGTTCGCATGCTATATCGTGAACGTATTAATGTCGATTTTCGAGGGTCAAAAATTCTAGGCCGCTACATTTGTTATTTGAGCATAAATTTTAGCGAGAACCTTGGCTTTGGTGGGAATTACACATTAGAGATAGGGTCAGTAGTACTATAGAATGAGTTTGAGTGTATTATAGATATGAGCGCGTATTTGTTAGTGAATATAAATTATTTTATATTATGTTGACTTATCGGTTGAGTGTTTACGAATTCTAGTCTGTATAGTATGGATAACTGTATAGATAGGGGTTTCCAAACTTTAAACAAGTTAAATCGACATTTTAAAGTAGGTACATGAAATAATTTTTCCCCAATTTATATTTTGATATGAAAGAAATAATTTTCAAACATTATTATGGTATATTTGGAGTGTTTAGATGATATTATTATAATCAAAAAAAGATTATAATATTTGAAATGGTTTATATAACCAAATTGAAACCGCATAAGAATGGGTTATACACATGAGTAAGAATTAAAATTGGTTCAAATCAAAAGTTGGAAAAATTAAATTCCGAAGATTTTTGGAAATGTTTTTCAAAGTATTTTGAAATGAATATTAGTAATATTATTTGGAATATTTCTGAATGGAAATTATTTTAAATGGATTTTGAAAGTGATAAAGCACTAAACTCACTTCAATCGCTAGAAAATAACCCCGGTGATGACTGCAGCATCATCAGTATTCATTTTCGAGTTTTTAAGTGATGGATTACTACCATAGTAATTTGATATGGAGATATTTGTTTGGTAAACAAGTGTTGGTTTGAAAATTCCAAAGGAATGGTTTGTTAAACCAAAGGAGCTATATATATCTATTATTTCAAATGATTTGAAATAGAACCGGTTGATTGAATTCTGGAATTCCCATTTAAATGAGAAGTGGAACCAAAAGAAGATAAGTTTTTGAAATTATAACTTGGAAGTGTGGATTTCAATATGAGATTAAAAATTAACTTAAGCTATGTTCAATAAAATTGGTTTTGATCTGAAATAATATCGAATTGAGTTAAATATAAAATTTGAATTGTGAAATAGTTATATAACTATAAGTTATAAATTTTGAACGGAATAAACTCAAATATCAAATTTATGAAATTGTGAATAACAAGTTATACAACTTATTGAATTAAGAAATGAAATCGTAAACCAAAATGAAATGGTTAAATATTTGGATTAATAGGAATGAAAATCTAGGTTAGAAATATATAATGAAATTGGATTGATTGTGATGAAATGAATGTGAACTCGAGTTTAAAAAGAGTTTGACTTAGGTAAAAATTTGAATTTTTATGTTTTGAAATATTGATTCATAAAAATTGAAATATGAACTTAAGTCAGAAGTGATAATAAACAGAAGTGATAATATGACAACATTATAGTGGGCTTAAATAAAATTAAATGGAATGGAATTTGATTGTAATGGAAATTTGTCTCAAATGATTTTTGAAATGGAAACTTAACTTAAGTAAGTTGGAAGCAAACTAATTAGAGGAATTAAATAGTGAACCAGATATCGAACTAAACTTGAGTTGAATGGAATTGAATAAATTAAATATGGATTGAGATGAATTATTTAAATAGATAAGATGTGAGTGTAAATAAAACACAAGCTGGATGGAAAGGGCGATCGCTTAGGTTAAAAATGAGCTCGGTAAATTGAATATGTTTTTGGGATATTATTTAAATGAAATTGAGTACAGCATTAAATTTTGAAGTGGAAATGAAAATAAGTGAAATGATTCATGAATAAAGTGGCATGGAATAAAATGTCGTTTAATATAAATTGAAATGAACAAGATTTTGTGGATAGATTGAATGTGAATCAATAGAAAATTGATAAATTGATTTGGAATCAATTTAAAATAGCTATAAACTGAAATGGTTATTTTATTAGACAAATATCCCCGAATTTTCATGGAAAAATTAGTCGTTCAAAGTAAACGGAAGTAAACAAAATTTTGTGAATCAATAAAAAGTGAATAAATTGATTTTGAATCAATTTGAAATAAATATGGGTATAATAAGTGTTGATATGAATTGAATGTAAATAATTTTTTTTGCAAACCATTCGAATTGAATGAAATAGTATATAAAACGATCAAAATTAACTAAATTAATGAGGGAACATTGTGATCACTTATAAATACCCGATATGCCATGTTTTGCATTTTGAATCTATGTGTTTAAAATAGTAAAATGCATGTAATGTTATAAGATTTAGTAAATTATAAAATTGATGTGTTTTAACTGAGTAAGTACAGGTACAAGGAGGCTATTGGATTAGATTTGGTTGTGAAAATGTAAAAATTGAGCGAACTCGCTTAATAACGCTAAAATAAGGCACACCTACGAATTTAGCACGTGGAATCAAAAATATTGTTATATATTGCGTTTTTCGGCCATGAGAGCCAATGTATATCTTTTTATCATTTTTGTCATATTGCAAAAAGCTCTCCGTACAAGGGAGACTCTGCCAAAAAATTTGGAAATTTAGGGTGTTAGAAATTTTTTTGTTAACTAAGATTTTTTTCAAATTGTAATTGAAGTAAAGGGTTTTGATTTAAGAATGAAAATCAATTGTTTGAATGGAACTAAAGGGTTTATAAAAGTGAAATATCGAGTTTTAACTAAGTAAGTTTTTGATAGGTTAATGGGTTTGTTGCATTTTTCTCACTTGGCAATTTCGAGGACGAAATTCTTTTAAGTGGAGAGGAATGTAATGACCCAGTTTTTTCATCATTTGATTTTTAATATTTAAATAGTTTTAAACTTTGAATCTATAATATAAATTGTTTTTTAAATATGAAAATTTTGTTTGACATTATAGAATAAATTTAAATTTCAAATATAGCGATTTATCGTAATATGGAAAATGGTGGATAATTGAAATTTGAGTTAAATATAAATCAAAATGATTTCTAATGTTGATATAAATTCTATTTGAGTTAGAATTTAGTTAATAAGTTTTTAAAACTGCAATTTCAAGCGATTTCGCCAATTTTGAAAAGCGTCGATTTAATCGATGCATTAAAATAACGATCTGGGGTACAGTCCCGGAATTCGACGAACCCAGTTCCATCGGATCCATAATAGCATATTATTATTGGATTTCAAATTTCATAGTGTTTGGAGTTATCATTTGGTTGTACGGGATAGAAACGCGTTGAAATTAATATTGAAAATTTAATATAATAATTGGCTTCAAAAGTTATCCTTCCATATACGATCAAAGTAGGTCTCGAGACTTGTTCCATTGGGTTCGAAATATGTGTATAACATTAGGAATGCCAGGTGGCACGCCTCGATAGGGGTTCGGGATTTCGAGTTATGCAAAATGAGATATTTTGAATATATATATATATATATATATATATATATATATATATATATATATATATATATAAATCAAGTCCAACTTTTAGCCGCTCCAACATCTGTCGAGCGACCCTATACCATTTGTGGAGCCACCCTATATCAGTTTAAATCGTGCTCTATCTTCCGTTTCTTCCTCAAAATCGCGAACTTCTTCTTGAAATGAAAATCAAATCAATTCGAAGATAGAAGGGGAAAAAAGAGGTGAACAGAGCCGCGATGGATTGGGAGACACGCAAATGACCTAGAGCGGCAGTGGTTGAGCGTTGAACGAAGGTATGGCTCGCTTGGAAGCTGAGCTTGAAGACACGATCTAGGGCTTTTGGTGCCGGAACGATCGTGAGTGCTTGAAGGTGTTAGGCGAACGCGGCGATAAAGGAGGGTGGGGCGACTAGAGGCTGTAATGGGGTACGTGAGGGTTCCGATTAGGGTAGGTTTTGCTTGTTTACTTTAGAAGCAGGAGTGAGGACGCGAATTTTTGCTCAGTAATGTAATTAGGACTTTGAAATTAAAGGTTAATTAAATTTATCAAAAGATAATTAGTTTAAATTAAATAATTAGTTGATTAATTATAATTAAAAAATGAAATCGTTAATTTATATAATTCAAAATTTGCATATACGAGGTTAAATCGAACGGAATTAGTCGTGTGGGTTCGTGCTGCGGAATCTACGCAATAGAATTAAAATTGGAACGATTAGCAAACTCGAAAATAAAAGTGAGTAAATCTCACTCATTTGGATTACTGGATTTGATTTATAACAATTAAAATTTATTTATTCGATGATTGGTTGGATTGATATATTATTATAAGTTGAATGTTATATTGTGTGTGTATATATATACATACATATATATATATATATATATATATATATATTAGTAGTTGGATATATTTCCCGCCATTTGAGCGTATGAGACACTATACGCCCCGCATAATAGCGGATGACCCTATATTACCGCGATATCCCGCCTCGAAGTGGGATTGGTATTTTATGTTATATCACATCTGTGGGTGCAAGGAAACAGGTTGGAGGGATCCAACTAGATTCCTCAAAATATATTGATTGTTGTTCTTATAGTGATATATAATGAAATGGAATTCAAAAGCAAATTTGGAAAATTAAATATTTATATTGAATTTTGGAATTATTCAAAAAGCAATCGGGTTCGAAAAAATAAATAATTAATTTAGTTTTGGATATTTATTTAGCTATTTCGTAAAATGGTTTCAAACAGATAATTTGAAATTGAGAATTTTGAAATAATGGATTTTAAATGAGATTTCTTAAAATAGGAAAAGAAAGTCATAAATGAGATTTTGAATGAATTTGGGTTATAATTGGAACTTGTTAAGGAATAGATTTGCAAATGGAATTTTAAATTGAAATCGATTTATAAATGGATTTCAACAATTTAAATTTGTTATAAACTGGAAATGAGTTTATAAAATTTATAAACGATGTTTATAAATAAAGTAAAGTGATTATCATTTGATCAATTGGGAATATAAATTCATAGTGCAAATTCATAATGAGATATAGAATCGGTTTAGAAAGAAATAGTGGAATCTATTTTGGATTTTGGAAATAGTTGTGAAATAGAAAATGTAAATCAATAAAAAAATATTTTTATAGAGAAGTTAAGTTGTTTTAAAAAGGAATTGTCATTTACTAAACTATGTAGTTTAAAGCTGTTTTAGTATTAAAAATATTTTGAAAGTTGATTTTTTTTCAAATATTTACTATAAATTGAAATAAATTCTAATTTTTATAATAAACTTTGTAAAATCGATTAGTATTATTTAAAAATGAATTAGAAACGAGTTATCATTGATTTTTTAAAAGAGTTTGATATTTTACATAATTATCTAAACGTGTTTTGAAAATAAATTATTATACTTTAAAAAATTACTTATCATATATATATATATATATATATATATATGTATGTATGTATATATTGTTACCCGGTTGCTTGTCTCGACTACTAGATGTTAATTGTTGAGGTTTTGATTGGATCAAAATGATACTCGAGCCAGAGGAAAGTTGGGGAAAATGTAAAAGGTTGACTTGAATTGAGAGGTTCGGCATATGTACGTGTCGTTCGGCACGAAAGTATAGCCCGACCTATATACATGGCCTCGCCTGTACACATGTCATTTGGCATGAAAGCATGGCTCGGCCTATATACATGGTTCGGCATATAAGCATCGCTCGGCATATTGGTTTTGTTTGGCCTGATTACATCGTTCGGCCAACATCGCTCGTTAGAAAGAAAAGTGATGGTGAGAACTCAACACCATCGTTCGCCTAGCACCGCTAGGCCAAAGGAAAGAAGCTAAAGGAGCATGGTGCATGTCGCTCGGCAGGGGTGGCTCGGCATTGGGGTGTTCAGCATGAATGCCTTATTCATATGCCGCTTGGCCATAGAGGGACGGTTATGTGGCTCGGTGAGGAAGGCTATGTGGCTCGGTGACCCCTTGATAGGCATTGAAGGGAAGATTAAGCGGCCCGACCGTAGGGCGCTCGGCATGGACGCCTTGGTCGTTTCAGCTCGACAAGGCCTCGCTTGGCAACTACCGATTAGTATGCCTGGTTTGACATATAGAAGTTGTCTATTGTAGGCTGAGGTATTTTGTCTTTAGGCTCGCACAGAGAGTCCAGTCTGTCTTCGTCTATAAATAAAAGGGCAGAGGCGCAGTGTAAAGGGACCTTTTTGGGAGAACTCTGGGGAGACTCTGCCATTTTGAAGACTCGTTTCTTTTCTGTTAAAATTTGTATTCAAATTGTCGGTGTACGGATTGTATCTGTATTCAATTATTGGAAGAAGTGATAAAGATTATAATCAAAGTGGACGTAGGCAGTTACGCCAAACCACTATAATTCTGGTGTTCTCATTTCTTACAGTTCTTATTGCATTCACAATTTTATTCCTTAGTTTGAACTTACTTTCTTCATTAATCTCTCTACACAATCCTACTCAAGGGTGTTGGTGACTAATTTTGGTGCTAACATTTTGGTTCTTTCATTGAAAATAGCATTCTCAGGTTATAAGGATCTACTTTGTCACTACTGGATTGGAGAAATCCCCCGAAAGAGATCCAAATTCATTCACAAGAAGTCCATTAATTCTACTCAGAGTTCATACCAATAACTCTACATTGGGAAGACTGCATACCAGATCAGCATTTCACAATGCGGACATCAACGAGACCGCTAGCGTCCAACAAGTAGGACCTAGTAATTAACAAGCTAATCCAGGTGCAGGGACCGCTACCACCCTAAGCTAAACAGAAGTTGTCACCAGAATGGAGTTCAACGAGCTGATGAGAGAACTCGTGGAAAGCAGGAGACAGCTTAATGAGCAAATACAAGCTAACGCTAATCTCATGACTTAGCTTACTCAACAACAGCATCGGAATGTTGGAGGAAGTCCGGTTTCCTACTCCTCGTCCGACAGCTCCGCTTCATCTAATGAACCTCCCAGGCATAGGTGCCGTAGAACCGAAACAATGCAAATAGGTGCAGTTGAATGATCCACCAAGGATGGCCTAGGTTCCTTACGTAGAGCCATGGCCCCTCACTTACATCAGGGAAATCGTACTCAAGTTGGAATGGGAAACTTAGGATCCGTAGCATGAGTGGAAGCTGGACGACTGACTCGCTAAGGTCGCAATGAAGCAGGTCCCCAAGACATGCATTTGGTAGATCGCCAACGGAGGAGGCACCAAACGGAATGATCCCACAGGACAGATTCCAACTTTCCACCCTCCATACAAACCCCCGACCTATCAGCTATGGCCAAACAACTGATGAAGGAAAATCAAGGCTTATCTATGATGATTGGGGTGTATCAAGGAGCCACACTCCATTCACAGGTGCTATCTACAGGCTGAGTACCCTAGGAAGTTTAACATGCCGACTGTTTCGGCCTACGAGGGGAAGACTGATCCCCGAAAGCATGTAATGAGATATGAGTGGATGATGGATTCGGCTAGGGAAAACGATGCAACGAAGTGTAGATGCTTTCCAATAACTTTATCTGGAATCGCTACCATGTGGTTCACCCGACTTCCTCTACAGTCTATATCCAACTTTGATGAGTTAGCAACGAAATTTGTGGAACAGCTCAGGAATAATGCCACTTGTCCCAAGGACGGGTCCAGTGTGATCCAGGCTCCAGGGAAGTCGTTAAAGGAGTGCTTAAAAATATTTCATGTTGCTACTACTGAAGTTAGCAACACAAATGACCATGCTATTCTAATGGCCGTGATGCGATAGGTAGATCCAAATTAGAAGTTTGGTGATTGGCTGGCAGGAAAACCTCCAACTACTTTGGAATGTTTTTATTCAAAGGCACATCAATTCATAAGAAGAGAGGAAGCCTGGTGGACGAGGCAAGACAACGCACCCGGACATGATAAAGAGACTGTGAAGAGAAACATTACTTTAAAACTTTCTGGTGATAAATTGAGGAAGGTCCAGGTCAATATTCAGGACAAGCCAGGGCAATCTAAAGGAGGAAATCTCGAAAAGAAAAGGGAAGCAGGAAAGTGGAAAACAAGGTTCCCAGCTTACAACGAATACACTTCTCTGAATGCATCTCTGGAAAATATATACCTATCGACTTGTAACACTTCTCAATATCGAAAGCCACATCCAAAAGAGTCCACTGAGGAACAAAAGCGGACTGGGAAGTATTGCCGCTTCCATGAGACTTACGGGCATAATACTGAGGACTGTAGGCACCTCCACGATCCAGAGGAACCTGCTCTGACTGTAGGTTGACTAGTCATAAACAAGATAGTTGGTGGACCGCACCTTGCAGACAAGAATTGGCAAGAAATGGAACGATATGCTAATTCCCTAAAGAATGCAGATTTCGAATGTTGTTCAAGCATGGAAGATGGGACCCCAGCTAAGCAGCAGCGAATGATGACTGGTGATATAGTGTTCAGAAGTAGGGATGCTGATCGGGAGGAGGCACCTATCATTGACCCAATGGTCATCTCGGCAACGATTGGGCCAACATTTGTGAGAAGTATTTTGATTGAATGTGGAAGTTCTATGAACATCATCTTCAAAAAAGCATATGACCAGATGAAGATGGAGATAAAGGATCTAAAACCATCTAAAGCCCGAATTCATAGCTTTAATGGTGTGGCTACTGATGTAGTGGGTTTTGTTGAATTGCCAGTTGAACTTGGAGAAGGCAAACGTAGGAGGGTGCCGATCCTACCATTCGTCGTTTTGGATGTCAATTTTTCGTATAATGTGTTTTTGGATCAACTGGCCTTGATAGAGTTTAGGGCAGCTTTGGCCCTGTGGTGTTTAACCTTGAAATTTCCGACAGATATAGGAGTTGGTGTTGTGCATGGCGATCAGGCAACTGCTTTTGCGTGTTATGTGGCTGAGCTAAGAGGGGCCCAACGAAGAGAGAAAGGAAAGGTTGTGGATGACTCCGTCCGTAGCCGAGTCACTAAAGATTGACAAGTAATACCCTAGACTTGGCTCGGGAAACATGATCGGATCTATAGAGACATAGATCCGAGGGACGATGATGAGGAACACAAGGAGGCAAAAGCAGCACCAGCTGAACTAATGATTAACATTCTAGTCAGCCACGATGACCCATCGCGGGTACTTAAGATTAGATCACAACTCAACCCCTCAATGATCGAGGATCTTACTAGTTTCCTCGGAAAGAATCTAGATGTTTTCGCTTGGACACATTCCGATATGTACGGGATTTCTCCCGCCATTGCGAGTTATATTTTGAACATAGACCCGAAATACGTGCCGGTGAAGCAAAGAAGGACAGGCATGAACCCAGAGAGGTCTGCTACTATCAGAGAGGAGGTGGACAAACTGAAAGCCAATGGGTTTGTCCACAATTCCCTCTACCCAGAATAGGTCTCTAACCTCGTACTAGTGATAAAAGCGAAAGGGAAATGGAAGACCTGCGTAGATTACTCAGATCTTAACAAAGCATGCCCTAAGGATAGTTTTCCTTTACCCAGAATTGATCAGTTGGTCGACTTAACAGTAGGACACGAGTTATTGTCATTTATGGATGCATACTCGGGATATAATCAAACCCGATGCACATTCCAGATCAGAAGGACACTAGTTTTGTCACAGATGTTGGACTATACTGTTATGTAGTGATGCCTTTAGGATTAAAAAAAGCAGGAGCGACTTATCAACCTCTAGTGAATCGGATGTTTAAAGACCAAATTGGAAGGACGATGGAAGTCTATGTGATGGCATGCTCGTGAAGTCACGGCAGTCAAACGGCCACATTCTAGACTTGGCGAAAATGTTTGATATACTCAGGTATTATGGAATGAAAATCAGTCCTCTGAAGTGTTTCTTTGGTGTTGCTTCAGGTAGTTTTCGGATTTCATTGTTAATGCACAGGGAATTGAAGCTAACCTAGAAAATATTCAGGCTATTCGAGACATATAAGTGCCCAAAACTATACAGCAAGTACAAAGCCTGAATGGAAAAGTGGCCGCACTGAGTCGATTCATGTCCAGAGTGACAGACAGGTGTATTCCCTTCTTCGATGTAATAAAGAAAGGAAAGAGAATTTTTGAATGGATGCCCGACTGCGAGGATGTATTTCGAGCTCTGGTAAGGCATTTGGAATGTCCCCCGGTGCTGTCAAAGCCCGTAAACCATGAAGTGTTGTATGTATACTTGGCCGTATCTCAACATGCCATTAGTACGACTTTGGTTCATGAGGAGGGCCGAGTTCAAAAGCCGGTGTGCCATGTCAGTAAACGTTTAACGGGGGAAGAAAGAATTATCCTTAAATTGAGAAGCTAGCCTACTGCTTGGTGATTGCATCACACAAGCTTCGTTCGTACTTTCAGGCACACCCGATCAGTGTTTATAATTATCAACCCTTACGACAGGTACTCCAACGATCGGAAACCTCTGGAAGGCTGTTAAAATGGACTATTGATTTGAGTGAGTTTGATATCATCTACGTGCCACAAAGGGCCATACAAGGGCAAGCGCTAGCGGACTTCATCGCTAAATTTACCATATCAGACGAACCAAGCAGTGCCGATGTTATTCCCGCTATTAGATGGAAACTATACACCGATGGGGTATCCAACGATCGTTGTTCTTGGGCTGGTGTAATTCTTGTAACTCCCAAAAACCGATCGATTTGTTATGCTTTGAAGCTCAATTTCTCAGCTACAAATAACGAAGCCGAGTATGAAGTATTGATTGTTGGCTTAAAACTTATCAGGGAACTTGGAATAAAATCAGTTGAAATCTTTTATGACTCACAATTGGTGGTGTACCAGGTGCGGAGAGACTATCAAGAAAAGGGCAAAGACTTGCCCCATACCTTGCTCGGGCTCAAGAGCTATTAGCAGACCTTGAATATTACGACATTTCGCACATCCCACATAAGAAAAATAGGAAAACCGATTCATTGAAATTCACGAATATTGGTGATGCACAACAGATGGGATTGGTTCACGTTGAAATCTTACATACTCCGAGTATAAATGAGATGGAAGTAGATTTAGTGTTAGGAACAGAAATCTAAAATGAGTCATGGATAGCCCCATTTAAGCCATACCTATTACATAGGGTTTTGCCCAAAAGAAAGAACGAAAGACAACAAATCATTCGCAAAGCTTCACAATATGTAATGCAGGACGGAGTAATGTATCGAAAGGATTCTCGGTTCCCCTACTTCGGTGCATTGCCAATGGCGAAATAAAGCGGGTCTTGAACGAGATTCGTGAAGGAGAATGTAGCGACCATACTAGAGGGCAGACATTAGCAAAAACGATCCTCCTCTATGGATTCTATTGGCCAACCGTGAATTGGGATATAGCGGACTATGTGCGAAGTTGCGACAAATGTCTAAAATATGTGAAAATCATGAGAGCTCTATCGACAGAACTCACACAAATGGTTAGCCCTTGGCCGTTTGCAATATGGGGAATTGATATAATCGGCTCTTTGTCAATCTCCAAAGGTGGTGCCAAATATGCAACAATTGCAGTCAATTATTTTACAAAGTGGGTGGAAGCAGATCCCTTAGCTACGATCACTACCATAAAGGTCATTAATTTCGTTGTGCGAAACATCATTTGTTGTTTTAGCCTCCCACAAACTATCATTACAGACAATGGAACTCTATTCTAAAGTAGGGAGTTCAAAGAATTTTGTCAAAAGTATGGCATTGAGAAAAGGTTTACAGCAGTTGCTCATCCGAAAGCCAATGGATAAGTAGAAGCCGTAAACAAAATAATCAAATCCATATTGAATTTTTTTTGGAGAAGGCTAAAGGCAAGTGGGTGGATGAGCTTCCGACAGCACTTTGGGCTTACAGAACCACCCACAAGTCTGCGACTGGCCACACACCGTTCATGCTGGCATATGGAACGAAAGTTGTTATACCCGTGGAACTTGAAATTCCTTCACATCGGGTAACTCATTATGACCCAAAGATGAATCAGGATCTCTTGCTAGAATCACTGGACTTTTTTGATGAAAAACGTGAAGAAGCTGATTTAAGGGCGGCTGCATATAGACACCGAATTGCTCGATATTATAATGAAAATGTCTGAACGAGAATCTTTGATGTGGGTGGTCTCGTTTTGAAGCGAGTTTTTTCGATCCCATCGCATATGAATCCCACATGGGAAGGTCCATACGTCATTGAACGGAAGCTTGGAGAGGGAATTTTCAACCTATCAACCGTTGATGGCGCGACACTCCCCCGAGCATGGAATAGCAAGCATCTGCGATGTTATTACACTTATTCTATTTCTTTTTCATTTTAGTTGCAATTGTTTCCAGTGTATGTTTATTTTGTTGTTCTTAATTTTCGGCATGAATAAGACAATTCACTTTATTTTCATCAATAAAGGCTTGTAGCCATCTTTTCCATGAACTATTGATGTTTCCTTGTATTGTAATTCCATGGAAAAAATTAAGTTACATTATTATGCCTGGCATATGAACGCACATATAAACTTAAAAATCTCTAACTCCCCAGAGTGCGGACTGGTGGACTCTGATGCCCCAGAGTGCGGACTAGAGTATAAATGACTACAAAATCTCTAAGTCCCTAGAGTGCAGACTGGAGTACTCTGAGTCCCAGAGTGCGGACTAGTGTATAAATGACTTAAAAATCTCTAAGTCCGCAGAGTGCGGACTGGAGTACTCTCAGTCGCCAGTGTGTGGACTAGAGCATAAACGACTTAAAAATCTCTAAGACCCAGAGGGCGGACTGGAGTAATCTGAGTCCCCAGAGTGTGGATTAGAGTATAAACGACTTAAAAATCTCTAAGTCCCTAGAGTGCGGACTGGGTACTCTGAGTCCCCAGAGTGCGGACTATAGTACAAACGACTCAAAAATCTCTAAGTCCCCAGAGTGCAGACTGGAGTACTCTGAGTCCTCAGAGTGCGGACAAGAGTATAAACAACTCAAAAATCTCTAAGTCCCCAGACTGTAGACTAGAGTATAAACGACTCAAAAATCTCTAAGTCTCCAGAGTGCGGACTGGAGTACTCTGAGTCTCCATAGTGTGGACTAGAGTATAAACGATCCAAAAATTTCTAAGTCCCCAGAGTGCGGACTGGAGTACTCTGACTCCCCAGAGTGCAGACTAGAGTATAAACGATTAAAAAATATTTAAGTCCCTAAAATGTGGACCGGAGTACTCTGAGTCCCCAAAGTGCATACTAGAGTATAAACGACTTAAAAATCTCTAAGTCCCAAGAGTGCGGACTGGAGTGTCTGAGTCCCCAGAGTGCGGATTAGAGTATAAACGGCTTAAATATCTCTAAATCCCTGGAGTGCGAGCTGGAATACTCTGAGTCCCCAAAGTGAGGACTAGAGTATAAATGACTTAAAAGTCCCTAAGTCCACAGAGTGCGGACTAAAAGTATTCCAAGTCCCTAGAGCGTGAACCAGAGGATCTACGATTTCAAAATTTTCCAAGTCATATAGAAGTGAACTGGAGCTTGTGTAACTTATAAGATTTTGAATTTCGACTACAAGTTATACACCAAGCTGAACAATGAAAATCATCAAAAGCAAAGAAACAAAGTTTTATTTACTAACCCAAACCGAAGGTCCACTACAACTTCTCTTGAACTAGGAGTAAAAACTCTATTTACAATGACTATGAAAATAAATAGAAATAATTACATGATCCAGGCCTATCTACGTTGAACGAGGCATGATAGCTACTTTTTCGACTTCTTCCCCTTCCTCGTTTTCTCTGAAGACTCCGTCCCTAGGCGTTTTCTCTTGGACGCCTTGCTTGCTAGGGAAGCGGTGCCCGAGGAAGGAAGAGGAACTTCCAGTAGAGAGGTCCCATCGAGGAAAATAACCTTCAGAGGCCTGTTCAGGAGGTCATCAAGTTCTACACTTGGGGCTCAGCCTTAATTTCAGTTTTCTTCTTCCCTTCTTCGATGATTTGTTCCTCCATGCTTAGTTTTGAAGTGTGTTCAAAGGCGCCTGTAATTTCAACTTCATCATGTTCTTCAATGGGCAATGGATTTTTGGATTTGTCTTCGTCAAGCACATCAATCACTTGAGTGTCAGGTCCGGGAGTCTCCCCCATTTGAATTACCTCTCTCACTTTCTCCTCCCTCTCCAAGGCACATCGCTCCTTGGAGCGGGTTCGAAATCGGAATGGCCTATATGAAAACATAAAAGACAAATGTTAGAATACATTTACTACTCGCCTAAAGCGATGGCTCTTTGAACTCTAGGAAGAAAAATTTACGTACCAGTACCTAGCCGACTCTCAACTATTCGGGGAGTTTCACCTTCTGGAATAGGAGATAGAGTGTGAATATCAAGTCCAGGATCCTCTGGGCCATAGCCAATATGCTGCTCAAAGGGATCGAGTGGTGGGCAACCAGTTGGCTGAATAGGAGGAGGAACTGAGGACTCGGTTCCGGATGGGCCGGCACTGTCATTTTTTCCCTTTAATAAGGAAGAGTCCCTTCCGTAAAGGGACTTTGTCGTAGATAGGTCAGTGCGCTCATTCTCGCAAAGCACTTCTTTCACAAGGGAATCCTCATCAACCTCTTCAGTTCCTAACTCAACCTTTTTAATTTTTATTAAAGTGTCACATGCTTCGAACAAAGATTCGAGCTAACCCTCTTCGAGAAATGTTAGGTCGCATTGCATGAGAACTCAAGCATTGTATTCGGCTATGAGTGGATCAAAAATGCACTTGATTTCCTCCCTACTAGCCTCAGCAGCCGCCTCGAGACGAGAGTCGATTTTCGAAAGCGCCACCCTTTTTCCCACCTCAATAGCTTTGTCCTTCAGCGCTTTAGCCCTGGATAGCTGCTCATCGAGCTTTTTTTTAGGAGTCGTGTAGTAACGATCCCATCACAATATCGTTGTGACTCCTCTTGAGCGACAGTCTTTTCTTCCTTTTCTTTGAGAAGTAGCTCCTCCAATTCTTTGACTCTTTTAGCGAGGACATCTTTCTCCTTTTTAATAGCATCTTTCTCTAAGGCTAAGGCGCCACAGCGTTGAACCGCTTCATCAATTTCTTTTTTGTGGGTAGCGTCCAGGCGATTGATTGCCTCAGCAGTATCTTTAGCATTCTTCTGAGCGGCCTCAAGCTGAGATTTATACGACAAAAGCTCTTCATCTTAGGCTTTGATAATGTCTTTATCATGAATGGCCTCAAGCTTCAGGCGCTCGATTTCATGTTTACGCTATGTCGAAACTTTAGAAACTTTTTCGGCCAAGCGAACGAACGCGTCATGTTGGACGTAGACATCGTTTTTGCAAGCGATGGCACTTTGTTTAACGTGCCCTAGAATAGGATGGATCGCAGGAAGAAATTTTAATCCATCGAAGCATATTTTTAGGAATGTGGCTTTAAGCTCAGCTAGCTTTTCTGCCATCGATGGATCGTGTGCAAGGGTTGAAGAAGTTTGCTTTGCCGAAACCATATATTTCTTGTGAGGCTCACGAGTTTGCCTAGTACTTGACAAACCAGAGTATTAGTCGTGAGGAGCCCCCAGACTGAGATCCCCTTTGAGTCTGTTTCTCACTGCTTTGTTCTCATTGAGGAAGAGGATCATTAGGGTATGAAGAATGGCTGTAGGCTTTCCTTCGAGACGACGACGAATCTCGGGAACAATAGTCTCTATCGCTACTGTCGTCTCTATCTCGGTGTTTACCGGACCCTGAGTCTCAACTGAAATGATGGAAGATGGAGGATCCACAAAAGCAATCGAATCCATGAGAGCGTCCCATATCACCTGCACAGAAATTAAGTGAGGACATGTTAGCAAGAGTAGCATGGTGGCTGAAGTTTAAGTACAAGGTGAAGTGTAAGTGTTAGTGTGTTTCCCCCCGATGGACCAGATTCCTTAGCTTTACTTATTGGAGTTTTTCCTCCTTGGTGGTGGGCTTGAACGTCTTCATCACCTCTCATGGGAAAATGAAGTTTTAGGGCTTTTGGATCGTCGAAGCCATTATTGAGCAAATCATCGGGAATAGTAAGGTCTGATAAGCCTTTCAATGAACCCTCTAAGTATTGTGGAGACGGCTCTTTCTCCATCGAAGTAATTATAACCTTCGAGGTTCCATCCACTATC
This sequence comes from Allium cepa, assembly GCA_030765085.1. Taxonomy (NCBI): domain Eukaryota; kingdom Viridiplantae; phylum Streptophyta; class Magnoliopsida; order Asparagales; family Amaryllidaceae; genus Allium; species Allium cepa. Next base: position 566,306,383 of record CM060938.1, read on the forward strand.
TTTTTTTTTAGTTTGTAAGCTAGTTTCTTTTTTCCCTTTAAGGGAGGAAGTGGTTCATCAATGCTAGGTGCCTTAACCATCGGTTTTGGAGCAGGGCTTATATTCTCACCCGGTGCTTCTGGCACCCCAGTTTCTCTAATCTCGCCCTCCTCGGATGTGTCAGGGGCACCACTTGTAGGAGGCACTGAAGGTCCAACCTGTTCTTTACCCTTCTTCGACACGGATCCGGTTGTGGTGGCACCGGACGCGACATTTGTTCGACGAACTTCCACCAATAGCTCAAACTTTGAAAGTGAATCATTCGAAATAACAAGTCTGATTTTTGGTTTCCCGTAGGAGTAGCACGATGGCTCGACGGCCTCAAAATACTCAGCACCTTCGGGATGTGGGCTGATGCCTTTAAAAAGACCGAAGGAAGTTTAAAAAAATACACTTCATGCCTTAGGTAAATAACGAGTCTGGAAATGAAGCTTACTTCCTTCCAACCATCTTCTCGCAAAGCTTGGGGAGCAGTGCACATAAAACCATTCCTTCTTATATTGGATGAATTTACTCCATACCTCCGTCAATATCTGACACTTGGAGTGAGGCTCGAGGAATATGACAGATGGGCTATCTGATCATCTCTTGAAGCGATAGACGTAGCGTATGTCATAGGGAGTAGGGAGCCTAAATAAAATGCTCATAAAGAGAATAAAAGTGCCATAGATTAACGCAAGACTATTGGGATGTAGCTGTGACGGGGAGATCCCGATATATTATAGCACTTCGCTAAGAAAGGAGTTGAATGGTGGCATGCTACCGACCCAGCAAATGAATTTGTTGCAAGCTATATATCCAACTGGGCGCAGGTGAGGACGATCTCGTCCCGATGGAACTAATACGTCGTCAAAAGGGATTCCGTGAATTGAACATAGTCAGCGAAGAGCAATTTTATTGATTTTTGAAGCTTGGGAGTCAATAGGATTATCTAGCACTACAAGAAATTTGATTTTTAGTAGCGCTCAAAAAACACTACAAAAAGTTTTTTTGGCGTTTTCATAAACGCCGCTAGAAAACATGCGACTAAAAATCAATGATTTTTTGTTGCATTTATTTTAACGCCACTATAAACGAATTTCTGGCAGCGTTTTTTAAACGTTACTAAAGATCTTATTTACAGCGTTTAAGAAACGCCACCGAAAAGGTGCCGTTTACTATCTTATTTTTTTGTTGCACTTATTATTATTTTTTGCAGCGTTTTTTGAATGCCACGGGGATTATCTGAATTACTATAATTGCTGATTCTGTAGCGCTTTTTAAACGCTACAAAGAAATATTTTTGGTGGCGTTTTTTCTCCGCCACCGTATGTTTCGATTTTATTGCCTGCTATTCCACGACTACATCTGATTTCGCCTCCAATTCAAGTACTTTAAAACTTATACAATAACGTAATATATAAACACATACACATTCAAAAATAACACATTCAATGAACCACAATAACACAAACAAAAGCAATTAGATAATCACCACTACATCATAACATTAGTGTCAAGACAAAAGGTTAACCATACGTTCACACAACCAAACTACCATAAACAGTTTCATAATAGTACATGCAGCTAAAGTAGTGCTGCTACCATACATAGTAGTTTCATAATAGTTTCATAACAGTTTTAATCAACCTAACTACATACATGTGCTGCTACCATACCAAAAACGAGTGCTGCTGCTTGAATTCTTCACAAACGTTTATCTACATGTAAACAATAATAATTATGTTACTAAATATTTGTGAGGTGAAGGTATCAAAGATCAAAAATGGACAAATATAGAAGTCCTTAGAATATAATACTTCAAAAAAATATGTCTCTGCGTATTAACTACTGATGTGAGCACATTATAATCGTCCAACAACTTTTACATCATAGTTGTGAAGTCAGTGCACTAGACTTACCATATGACAACCATCCTCTTCAACCATGCACTCCATTCAAAACAGCAAGTTCACCTGATAACATCCCCATTTCCTTCCTTCATTCCCTCTGCCTGTACACTACTTGTTCACACCAACTTCTAACACAACACAGTCAACTTCTCCACCAAAACTTCCTCACAATCATATTTGATACAAACTTCCAACCATACCCACAACTCGTCCCACAACACAACCAAAAAAAATTCGAACCTGCCAAAAAACTCGTCCATCTTCCCTTTTCTTCATCACTGGTACAATCGAACCACCGTGCTTCTGAAACCTAACCGCAACTCCTCTGATCACTCAATAGACCTACTGCAACCTAACCTTTCGTGCATTGCATATCTCTATAGTTCAGTACAAATGCACTTCGACCATGCTTCAATCATCTCCACACTTCGACCACTTAGCAATCTCCCCTTTAATCTTCCAGTCACTCCTCTTTAACACTTGCTTCATATACCACCCTACATCCAAACAACACACTGCCAACATATCAACACCAAAACCTTGAATACAAACTCTAACTCCACAACATATCCAAATCCGACAATAGCCAAACTGTCAACCATCTCAACTTTGTTCAGGAAGGATTTCATTTTCTGAGCGAAGTCCTTCTTCATTTGGGTCGGAGGGGGTAACAGGTGGCTCTTGTTCTTTGTCTTCATTGCAAACAATGGCTTGCTTCTTAGCGTTGACTGTTGGTTATTTACTGTCGGTGCAAGCACCAGCTGGATTCTTAAAATTTTTTCTTTCGATTATACTTTCGCTTTGACTTATACTTCTGAGATTCCTCATCAGCCTTTCTCTGGTTGCGAGTACGTACAAAGCTTGAATGCATCTTTTTCTGCAAATGAAACAAAAAAAAAGTAATTTATTTTGAGAATACTTCATATAAAGGACAGTTAACAGTATCTATTATGTAACCTTGAATACAATAGTTATTAATACATGTATCTGAACTCTGTAATGTAAACTCTATAAATAATCACATTAATACTTAATAATGGAATAATCAAAACATATAATTTCTGTAAATGTATATTAATATGTTTTCTATGCTTGCATTTACAAATGAAGGCACCTAACATCTAATAAAAAAAGCACAACACACTCAACAAAATTTGCAACCTCTCACAAACACAAAACATAGCAATGCTAACTCACACACAACTCACACAAGCACACAGTACACAACATATTCACAAACCCAACTCACCCTACAGACAGTCAGACAACCCTCACAAACACAGTACACACAAACACATATGTAGACTAACTACCCACTTACCTTATCAGTCACTATCCTTCGGTTATCACTCACTGTCTTCTGAGTTCCGATTCTTTAATATTATTTATCTGTTAATATGGAGCAAATACTTGGTACTTTAAGCAATACCATGCTCAAGTATTTGTTTTATATAATAGGTAAATGTTGTGTAAAAAAAGATAGTATTAATATGCACCTTATGTAAATGAAAATATTCCAAAGTTGAAAATTTGTATTACATAAACAGTTTTACAGTGCCTTGTGATCTGAGTCTGGGAGAGGACATGCCCAAATCATAATTTGATATCATATAACTCATAAAGCAATATGAATACACTGTTGTAATTACATACTAAATCTATCAAAAAACAACAAAATATGCCCAACTTCCAATTATGGACCACATATGTCAAAGGAAGATTATCAAACAAACATTAGCTTGAATCGCTATTGGACTAGAAAAAATATGCTAATGATTATGTAAAGAAAAAGAAAAAGGGGAGGAAATATTTACTTAAACTAAGAGAAACATGCAATACTTATAACCGAAAAATATCACCGAATGCTAGAAAATAAATGTGTCCACTTCATAATTTAATTTGTTCTTATATCAGCAAAAAGATAACTATAGATTATTTCCAAGCTAAAGTACAAATCCTTTAGACACATCTTCCCAAGCTATCTAACCCTATTGACATCCATGAAACCATTTGGCACATCTTCCTAAGCTAAAGTAGAAATCCTTTGGAAGTTAAGATAAACATAAAATTACTTCTTTCCTTTTGAGAAAACAAAATATTTTTCATCAAAATTAAGTAAGGTGTAATTAAGATGTTATTACAAGGGGAAAAAGGTATCTTTTGACAATTATGCAACAGGGAACAAACTTGGCATAGGAATGGAATTAAATTCAACATAAACATAATATTAAATTTTATTTGACATATCAAATCCAAATAGAGTCAGACAAAAAAGAAATATATTACAAAATTAAAATAGAAAAAAAATGAGTTATATGTAGAAATAATGCATGCTAGAGTAGAAATGAAGATCCTCAATCAGAAGCTGACCATACATCTTCAAATGACATATATGTAAGATTTAATGCTAGGTTTTGATTCTTGAGTAGTAGAAAGAACCAAGGTGGTAAATGTCAAAGCTGTCATGAAACAAGGAAAAGAAACTACTTGATTGTAATACATTTTTCAAATGATAGTACAATAAATTTTATAATCTACTCAAGTAGAACATATAATCTACTCTAGTATGCATTCGCAATCCTCTCTAACATAAATAACATCTTCATCATCCATTTCGGTTATTTCGTTACCTTCCACGACTTGGATATCTTCCTCGATGCAATTGTGATCCTCTAAATCATTAAAACTTCTTGATGGTGCTTTCATTACAACATACCAATTAGAAACTTCATTCTCTCTTGAATAAAATACTTGTCTTGCTTGAGATGCAAGTATGTATGGATCTCGTGAAAACGATGCTTGCTGTAAATTAACAAGAGTGAACCCATCATCATCAACTTTTACTCCATTTCCTTTATACGCCCAATGACACTTAAAAACTGGAATATAAAACGTATGATAATCTAATAAAATTATATCTGTCTATATTCCATAGTAAGTGACCACATCAACCACTTGGGACATATCTTTTGCACTTGCTCTACACATAGTAGTCGTATCAAAAGTCACCCCACAATTCTGAGTTTCTCTCCCTACATCTTGTATATGAAAACGTTGCTCATTGATGATATATCCGTTGTAAGACATGGCATCATCCTTTGGACCAAAAGCAATCCATCTTAACATGTCATCATGATCCTTGGAGGTAATAGGTATCTACAACAAATTTTATTTAGCATGTATATTTTATAGTAAGATTAATAGTCAAAAGAGAATATATTTGAAATCTAACTAACCTTTCTTTTAATCCAATCGGCAAAATTTTTTGTATGTATTTCCCAAAGTAAGGTCGCATTTTTTGTCATGCGTGGGTCTGACTTTTCTAATTCCTCCAAATTAAAACTAGTATTGAGTAATTTATTATAAGTTATATATAGCATTACGAACACATCAAAATAATTAAAACAATATAACATACACTTACTCTATAAATGGTTCCACCACAACCATATTCATTAACATGGCTAAATAAGCAGTTTCTTTGTCATTAACTGACATTTTAACTGTCTTGGATATTGAAATCGGACGTCCCTCGAGTATTACACTGCTTTCATAATCTTCATTTCGAGCTTCTTTCTCCTCTGTATGTCCTGATTTTTCCAAAAATTCATCGAAAAACATCATGGATTCTTTTGCAAGATAGGATTCTGTAATACATCCTTATAGTCATGCATAGTTTCTAACATAGTCTTTAAGTGTCTTCATGTATCTTTCGAATGGGTACATCCAACGAAAATGAACCGGTCCACACATTAGTGCTTCTTTTCCAAGATGAATGGATAAATGTACCATTATATCAAAAAAAGATGATGTGAAATATTTTTCAAGCTCACATAAAACTTCAGTAATCTCGATATTGATTTGTTCTACCTTCTCTCTATCAAGAACACGTTGACATAATTTGTTGAAAAAAGAACATAAGAGAATTATTGTTTTTCTTGCCTTCTTTGCCATTAATCCTCTCGATGCTACTGGCAATAGCTATTGCATTAATACATGGTAATCATGTGACTTCAATCCGCTAATTTTTCAATCCTGCAACGAAATCCGATTTTTCAAATTTGAACAATAGCTATCTGGTCTTTTGAAATCGTACAATCTTTTGCAAAATATTTTTCTCTCGGATTTTGACAACATGTATGGAGTCGGTGGAAGATATGTTTTATTCCCACGAGGTTGTGCACGAAGCTCACTTCGAATTCCCCAATCCTCTAAATCCTTTCTATAGTTGGTTCCATCTTTTGATTTATTACCATGCAACATCGTGCCCAATAGGCTTTCACCAATGTTTTTCTCCACATGCATCACATCTATATTGTGACGTAATGGAAGCTCCTGCGAAAACCCAAACTATAACGCATTATTGGGTTTTTCTTCTATTAAAACAATGAAAAATAAATAAACTAACCACTAACCTTCCAATAAGGCAAATCAAAGAAAATTGATCTTTTTTTCCGCCTCGATAGCTCCATTTTTGTAGAATCCTTAGTATTACCATCTTCATCTTCTGTATCATAAACACACTTTCTCTTCTTACTTTTCTCTTCTTTTTCTTTTCCAAAATCATTTTGATAATCCTTCAACAATGCATGAATGTTTCTCCCAGTTAGTATTCTAGGAGCACTGCCTTTCTCTATGGTGTTATCAAACAATGCTTTTGTTTCCTCCGTGAATCTGAAGCAGGTAGAAATCTTCTATGACCCATGTAGATGCTCTTTCGACTATGATTTAACCAACGAGAATGGGTATTGACACCACATAATGGGCAAGCTTTTCCCCCCTTCACACGACATCCAGCAAGATTTCCATAAGCCGGAAAATCGTTAATCGCCCATGGCAAAATTGCATTCAGTTTAACAAAGTTTTATTAAATGCATCGTAAGCATCAACTCCATTACACCACAAATGATGCAAGTCTTCCACTAAAGGCGCCAAATATACATCAATATCATTCCCGCGTTGCTTTGGGCCTGTAATAAGTAAAGTTAACAAATATTTTCCTTCTTCATACACAACATAGGCGAGAGATTGTATGTCACAAGCATCACCGGCCAGCAACTATATTTCGAACTCAACATGAAAAATGGATTGAATCTATCTGTAGCAAGACCAAGCCTAAGATTGCATGGATCATATGAAAAAGATTTATACTTTTCATCCACCATTTTCCATGTCGTAGAATCCACGGGATGACGCATTTTTCCATCGTTGCTTGTATTATTAAAATGCCATCTTAAATCTTCTGCCATCTTTTGAGATCTATACATTCTTCTAAATCTCGGAATTATTGGAAAGTATCTCAATACTTTAACTGGAATACCTTGTATAACCTCTTCAGTATCTTGATTTTTCTTCCATCTTGAAGAACCACATTTTGGACAACTTTCTAAATCTTTGTATTCTTTTCTGTAAAGGCAACAGTCATTCTCACAAGCATGTATCTTTTCAAAACCCTTGTCGAATGCTCTAAGAAATTTCTTTACGTCATATAAGTTTTTGGGAAGCACGTTATCCTTCGGCAGAAATAAATGTTGCACAGTTAAAAGCTTATCAAACCCACTATCAGACAAGCCAGACTCACATTTAAGATTATACAAGACGGTGATAGCAGATAATTTTGTGTGATTTATGCAACCAGGATATAATGGAGTTTCTGCATCTTCTAAGTTCTTGAGTAACTCATCCTCTTTTCTTTGAGAATTAACATTATCTTTATCATCATCAAAAAAATCTTGATTCAAAAAATCTTAATCTTCATAGTGAATCATCTTGAATAGATCAAACGTATTTGTTTTCTTCTCTACATTTATCTCTTCACCATGGTTAAACCATACACCACCCATGTATTTAGGATCCATTCCTTTTATAATTAAATGTTCAACGATTATTTGTTCATCATGACGACTAAGATTCCGATAATCCTTGCAAGGGCATAAAAAATTTCTACACTTCTTGCATTCCTCTTTGCAGCATTCACAAAATTCATTGCTCCTTGTCGGTACTCTATACTAGTTCTATGAAAAATGTAAAACAAATAAAAAAATTGAACTTTAATATTAGATTATATGTTATAATTCTAAAAATACATATTAAGTTAATCATGGTTTTATCACCTGCTTAAATAACCCAGTCTTTTTCCATTTTCGACATATGAAGGCAAATAAGTTTCCAATCTTTGACGTATAAATTGGTTATCTGTTGTAATCAAAAAAATAACTAGACGTTGAAGTTATTACCCAAAAAAACATCCAAGCATCTTATAAATAATGCACTATCTGGAACATTGGTAACACGCCCATAGTAAGGATAATAAACTACAATAAACCACATAAAATGAATAATAACAGAGATAACATGTGTTGCAGTGAATGAAATAACAGAGATAGTTTTTATTTTTAGGATACTGCATACATGAATCAAACCCCGTTCACAAGGTTACATAGATTTGTTTTTCTTCGTTTGGTGACTGAAATTATGACGCATTTGCTGAAAATATACCGCATATAGATATGTATCAGTAAGATAACTCCATGTGACCATGTAAACGCATCTGCTGGAAAATTATTTATAGAAAAATAACACATACATTTTTCTTGTTTAAACTCATTCTTATCTATCATTTGTATATTTTATACATATAAATATACATGCTTCATTTCAACATTCAGTGACATGCTTCTAAAATTATAATCAAGTATAGAGATTATATCTGAGTTTTACTTACAGTTTCTTCCACAATGGCACAAGTAAAGGATGGGAATATGATTAATTCTCATATTAGTGATGAAGAAGAATATCAAGAAAACAATGGTTATGATGGATATTTGAGCTCTTTATCAGAAGAAGAAGAAGATGATGATGATAGCTGCAATTCAATTGGCGAAAATTCATCTGAAGATGAAGACTTTATATACGATTTGAATTCATCTTCATGTTCTTTGAATTCTTCCTTATCATCATCGAATTCATCACTTTATGATATGTCATCTCTCATTTCACATCTTCCTTTGAAGTAAATTTTTGTTCAATTGTGTTCTGATTTTGCTTCTTTCATATATGGAACATTTTTTTTGTTCAGATTTCTTTTTCTTAATTTCTTTCTTTCTTTTGTTTTTTATTTTTTATGTCGAAAACATTAATCATACGTAAATAATTTATGGTATCATAACATTCATAACACGTATACATAAGTTTTCATATACAAGTTGTCTAACAAATCATTTGAATTTCAGGAGAGGTTTATCAAAACACTACGAAGGAAAATCACAGTCGTTTACATCACTATCGAGCATGATGAGTTTGGAGGATCTAATCAAAATTGAAAACCCATCAAATAAGAAGATCAAAGCATTGAAAAATAATAGTTGGAGTATAATGAATTCATCCAGAATTATAAAGAAGAAAAGCTCTAAAGGATCAGTAAGCTCTTCGTTAAGAAACTTGAAGAGGAATAATAATTTTTTCAGAGGCAAACCATGTAAATGCAAATAAAAAAATAACATAAATTGGATACAATTAAAGCAAGCACATCACACTAACATAATAGGAAATGATTAGAATATAAGTAAAATTTATAAAAAAATAGCGCGAACATAATCATATAAAATCAATTATTCCAGTTAGGATTTATTCCAATTAGGGTTAAATCGACTATTCCAATTAGGGTTTACATAGAAATTCGTATAGAGTATCCATACATAATCATATAAAATCCAGTAGACTCATAAAATCGGTTTATAAAATTTCATACCTAATCCGTGAGGAGAGATCTGTGAAGGGCTACCGCGACGATGTGGAGAGGAGTTGAATGAAGGACGTCTACCGCAACAATGATAACGAAGCAAGGTGGATTTTGTTGGAGGGTGAGGTAGATTTTGCTGGAGCGAAAAGGAAAGCGTGAGGAGAAAAGTTTCTAAATAATAAAGGGGAAGGGAAACGTGACAGTAAATAAATAAAATTCGTGAAATATTTTTTACTTTACGCGGGTGCAAAGCGGGAACGTGAAATCTTTTTAGCCGCATTTATATTTTTTAGGGAAATATTTATTGGTTGCATTTAGAAAGAAACGCCACCAATTTTTGCAACTATAAATGGTTTTTCTTGTAGTGTAGAATAATAACTCCGTCTATCACATCAGGAGCCAGGTCAATAGTTACCACTGATGTGTTTGGGATATCCTATGTAGGAGTTGTCGATGGATTCGAAGTTCCCACTACTTCCGGCTGAGAACTCGGCTCAGGTTTATCTAAAACGGTGGCGAAGCTCGACTTTCTAGACATCCTCAATGAGCTTCGAATTTTGGCAAACACATGTTTGAACTATACTTGAAAGACAATAAATATTAGATATAACGATAGTAATATTCCCTCTGTGTGGTGTGCACTAGTGCAATCATTCGAGCATAAGTGTGAAAGAGTTAAAGAATTAAAGATTCGTGAAGTGTGATTGAGCCTTAAACCATTGTCTTTGAAGACCATCATCGTTGACCGTCCCCGAGGGCTTGTCCTATTATTGGTAGTAGGGATCCTAAGATTGGGAATTGACATCATACGTTGAAGCCTGTTATTTGCTTTGGCTATGTTGAACACATGTTTACATTTTGTTAAAACCGTGAAGTTGTTAGCCCAAATCGGCTATATATGCTCATATGCTTAAGTTCTTGTCGTTGTTCATTGTTCTACGGTTAGGCATGGGAGTATGCAATCTTGACATACGTTGTGTTCAAGCGGAGATGGTCTTGAATTGTCAATGCCGAACCCAAGGCCTAAGGCCGAACGTATCTCTAAGCCTACGTACCGAATGACTCATCTACAAGCTAACGAGCGGCCTCCTAAACCCACGCACCGACCCACTCACTCCCTCAGCATCGAGCGACTCCCTCTTTCAAGATACCGACCCGCTCCACCAAACTTCGACCGACCCACAACGACGTGCAACATCACCAAACGACACTCTTTCTCCCAAGACTGGACGATGCCTCATCCCTCTAACTCCCTAGAATTACTCTCACAAGAGGACTACAAAAGACTTCCACCAAAAATACAAATGCCGACCCGTTCACACTCTCTTCTCACTCGCTCCCTAATTACCGAACGACTTCAATCACAAGTTTAGCCCTATCTCATAAATCTAGCAACCACTCTCCTTCACTCGGTGGTTCAACAAGAACCTATATCCAAGTAACCACTGATATCCTTTTCTCTTTTCTCTCTCCACATCACATCTGTTAAAGCCTTACCAATCTCCTAGCCTAATGCGAGTTCTTATTTCCAGTTTGACCTCCCTCGTCTACAATAACTCCTACTGAAGAATACTCGCAAACTCGAATTTCATACAAAACCCCTAATTTGGGAAAGTCGATTGAATGAAAAATTCAAACCTAGGAGAATGAATCGAAGCTTTGGGAACTGTTAGATTTGGGATTGAAGTTCGTTTAGACTCGTTATCAGGGGGAGTTATGGAGTAAACATACTGCATTCAGGACGGGAGAGGATGGTTGAGGCGGTAGCTGAATTTCAAGGGAAGGCAAATTAAAGGGTCCTGAAGGGTTGAAGTGAAAGTAAAAGAAAGAAGAGGAGAAATGTTGGCTTTTATATAAAGAAGGGGAAGTGAACAGGCATTAACCAGTGGACTCGGTTGAAGTATCTCAGTGGGTTGGTGAACAATCTTGTTGGGCGATAATGAATATGTCGAACGAGTGGTTCAGTGTGTGTGCGTCGACTGGCCCGCACCAAAGTTGATGGCACAATGGAGAATCAGATCCCACCTGATAGGTGGAGAAAAGTGGGAAGCATGGATTGCTTATGGTTCAAAGTGCATCATGATGACTCTCACGATACGCTTTGGGGGGCAAATGTTACCCGGTCGCTTGGTCTGACTACTAGATGCTAATTGTAGAGGTTTTGATTGAATCAAAATGATACTCGAGCCAGAGGAAAGTTAGAGAAAATGTGAAAGGTTGACTCAAATTGAGAGGTTCAGCATATATACCTGTCGTTCGGTACAAAAGCACGGCCTAACCTATATACATAGCATGGCCTGTATACATGTTGTTCGGTCACAAAAGTATAGCCCGGCCTGTATACATGGTTCGACATATAAGCATCACTCGACATGTTTGTTTCTATCGGGCTGATTACATCGTTCTACCAACATCGCTCGGTAGAAAGAAAAGTGATGGTGGGAACTCAACACCATCATTCGGCTAACACCGCTCGGCTAAAGGAGCACGGTGCATGTCTCTCGGTAGGGGTGGCTCGGCATCGAGGCATTTGGCATGAATGCCTTAGTCACATGCCACTCGGCCATAGAGGAATGGTTATGTGGCTCGGTGAGGAAGGCTACGTGGCTCGGTGACCCCTCGATCGGCATTGAAGGAAAGATTAAGCGTCCCGGCCGTAGGGTACTCGACATGGATGCCTTGGTCATTTCGAGTCGGCAAGGTCTCGCTTGCCAACTATCTATTGGTATGACTGGTTCGGCATATAGAAGTTGTCTATTGTGGGCTGAGGTATTTTGTCTTTAGGACCGCGTAAGGAGTCCAACCTGTCTTCGTCTATATATAGAGGGGCAGGGGTGCAGTGTAAAGGGACCCCTTTTAGGAGAACACTAGGGAGAGTCTACCATTTTGAAGACTCATTTCTTTTCTGTTAAAACTTGTATTCAAGTTTTTGGTGTACAAATTGTATCAGTATTCAATTATTGGAAGAAGTAATAAAGATTACAATCAAAGTGAACGTAGGCAGTTACGCCGAATCATTATAATTCTCACGTTCTCATTTCTTACCATTCTTATTGCATTCACCATGTTATTCCTCGGTTTTAATTTACTTTCTTTATTAATCTCTCTACACAATCCTACTCAAGGGTGTTAGTGACCAATTTTGGTGCTAACATATATATGTGTGTGTGTATATAGTGTTTTGAAAATGATTGAAATGTGTTTATAAATACTCTCGAGATTTGTAAACCAAGTTATTTCATGGAAATGATATATAAGAGGAATCTTAAAATGAATTCTGGGAACATAAGAAATTTTTTCCATGCGTTCGATACGTGAACTTCGAACAATGAATTGGAATATATAAAGAAGTTATAAATTGTTGGATGAGATTTTTAATAAGTAAAATCGATTTTGCAAATTGTAAAAGGAATTTATTAAAAATTCCAAAAAATTTATGGAACGGGTTATAATGGGTTGAGAATTTTTAAAAGAGGTTGTAAATGTTTTTAAAAATTGGTAATAAGGGAAATTTCCTTGTTTTAGAATATAACCATAAGATCGATATAAGTTTAGGAATATTTCCTAAGTGTTGAGAAGTAAGAGATTTTGGAAAATATATTTATAAATATTTTCACAAGTATTGGGAAAAAAATGCTTTAGAAATGTTGATCATGGAATGGGTATATGAAAATATTCACTAAGGGTTGAAATAAGATAAGGTTTGAAAAATATCCTACTATGGATATTAGTTTTGAAATGGTTTTCAAATATTAGAATACAGGAAGAGATTTGGTTATATATCTTTGTAACGATATTTTGAAATAAATGTTTGAAAGATTTATAATATGATCCTAGTGACTGCTTATGTGTGTTATTTGATAGTTAAATAATCGACTATCAAATCTAGCTAAATTCGTCAATCGTATCGAAGATACCAGGATTGGATTTAATTATTCGAAAACTACTTTGATCCGATTGTGATATCTCGAAGATTATGGAGATGGTGATTTTGAAGGAGATTTGTTTTGTTCAGACCCAGAACAACTTATATGGATGAATGCTATCATTTCATTATTGCTTGGAAGACGGTGTTAGCATTCCAAGAATGAATGCTATTCCTAAGGTAAATGTAGCCTCAAGTCTCATGAACCGAGAAATGGCAAAAATAGGGCATGCAGCAAGGCCAAGTGGGTCGCTTCCATTAGGGTAAGATCATCACTCATCTAGAGTGGACATTTACTATCATCACTATTTTTCATTTAGATGTGTTTCGAGGCCCATTAGTGGTGATCATATTCGATACTAGTAGTCAAGTGCCAGGCTAGTCTTGTGTAGCAGGGGTACAAGATGTTTTTGTCAGACCCCGGTGCTTTTTATCTTGAGATGCACCATCGGAAGGTAGTTCCTTACCATTGTATAGTATCTAATCCATTCTCCAATAAGCATTGTACGGTTGTGGTTGTATCCAACTATGTTGAAACGTTAGATGCACGCATTTCAGCTATTTTATATTTATATTCTATAGACACTATTATAATATCATATGATTTTATATAAAATGTTTTGGTTATCGTAATGTAAAAACCCATCGTATTTATGTATGGTGTAGTCTTACAAGATACCTTTGTTTTCAAAGCATTTTGATAACAGAAATAATTCAAATTGAGGGTGTTTTCTCACGTTGGTTTTCGAGACTGACTCAGGTACTATTTTACTATCATGCTCGGGTTAGACAGGGTATTACAGATTCATGTTAGGATGCTATAGAGCTCAAAAGATGAGCTGGAAGACTCTCAGGCGTATTATATGTACTTGGTTATTTCCGTTGTATGGATCATGCCGTATATTCATCATTTATGAGGACAAGTTATTATAACTGTCCATATTAATTTGTTGTTTGTTGTACTCTGATGATGGCATGTATATTAACAGTAATAGTTTCTTGTGTAAAAATATGTTATTACTTATTATAAATCATATTTTGTTCCGCTGCAATTGTGAGATTCTATGTTGTTCTTTCTATTTTCTTCTATCCCTTTTTCTTCTTCACCCCTAATGATATGGTATTTCCGGCACTTGATCTTTTGGCATGCTATACCGTGAACATATTGATGTCGATTTTCGAGGGTCGAAAATTCCTGGCCACTACTATAGTTAATACCCGACTCGTTTTATTTTTGGCCATTTTGGCTGATCATATTTTAACTCAATTTCTAAAAAAATCACGGTGCCCTTAGTAGCCAAAAGTCGGTCAGTAAAAGTCAACGCAGGTCCTGTCAATTTGGTCCACTAGAGTGAACCGTTGGAATTGAATAGTTGGCATCAGACACGTCGGGTGCCATGCCTAATTCCAATAGCCACACCCTTCCCTTATTTATATTCTCCCTTCCTCCTTTATATCTCTTCATCAAATCCCAATTCCTCTTCCCTAATCCGAAAATTCTTGCAATTTTAATTGTAACCACGTCATTTTTTCTAAGGTTCACTTGCCGATGTCCAATTCGATGACTAAATGCATGCTGACTTTCTCAGGGGTGATTCTACCGAGATCAGCACTCCTCAAGTTTTTTCATATCCACGTCGCTTTACTACTACTTCTGCTTCTCATAGACGTCAAGCGAGTGGAGCTTCTTCACATGACGTTGAGATGGCAAAGACCGTTGCTATATCTATTGCTATGCGGTATGAGGATGCTCTATCTAAGAAAGAGAAAGTAACAAACATTCTGAAAATACATATCTATCCATTTCTTGTTAACGAACCCCAAGAGCTTAGGCGGCAGTGGTATATCTAGTGGGAAATTTAGGAAAGGATGGAATTGTATTTGAATTATAGACTACTATCATTTAGTAAAATATGTCCCTTTTTATTGCAATTTTTCTACCATTTCATCTTTTATACATATTTATAAATAATTAAAAGAAAATAAAACAATAAAAAAATTAATTATTCATAATAAAACAATTAAAACACCCCTTTCACATACCCATTTCGCAACATAAAACACGTTCTCCTTTTGTTAAATATTCTCCTTTCTTGTCCCTCTCAAATCTTCCTTTAATATGCTCCTTTTATTTAACAAAAGAACACACCATAAAAAAGTATAAAGATGGATAAATAGCTATTCAAAACACACAAAATCCTAAATCATGCCTTAGTTTATACAACATTGAGAATTTATTATCACTTCAAGGTTTAACTTACTAAAACCTAATTTGTACCCCATTTTAAATTTTGGAATTTTATATTATTATATGATTAATCTTATAAGTAACAATGTTCTCAAGTGTATAAAAAAAGGAATAAATGCTTTCGATACATTTAGAGTGTATGTCCTCTCCACTATAATCGTAACACATGTTTTTGAGTACTTTTCACATGAACTTTGAACATCAAAGTCGTGAATTACAACTCATTTCTATTTAATGCAGAGTACTCTCTTATATAATCAAGATCAAATAATTCAAATAAGATTAAATAAAATTCTTATATTTCATTTAGATGTATGATAAGAGCATAAAGTGCTTATAATATATCAAAGGGCTCAAATTCCATTAAGTTAGCTATGTAGCACTCTTTTCGAAAGCGTAAACCTTCATTGCAATACTCATCCGCCTTAAGACCAAAAGGTAGCAATTAAAGTCATGTATGCTTTCATTTAATATGCAAATCAATATCGAGTATAGATCAACTGTGCAAGTTAAGATAATGAAAGTGAAATTAATAATCATGATACGTTCACAATCAGCTTGACTTACTATATCAATGAAATCATAACACATGTTCCAAATTGTTCCACTAATCCACCAAGTTAGCAACCCACGTTAGCACAAAGGTACCATATATAAGGGGTCCATGCTCTGGGGTAGGGCATGAGATGTTATGTTGAAAAACAAGAATGAAAGTAAGTAATGTTATTTTATTTTAATTGTACTTTCTTGATTAGTGCATTACTCAAAGATCACTAATGGCTTTCCGTTGTCTATTTCCTATGCTCATGGAAAGCAAAAAATTTATATAAGAAATGTATTAAAAGTGAATTTAGAGGTTATCTCGACCCACTATAAATTCTTATGTCTTCACTTGCTTTAAACTTTACTCTTATTCGTTTATGCCTTAGCTACTTACCTTTAGTTTAAAAAAAACTCGATCCTTCATCTGTAACTTAAATGCCTTTCACTGAACCAACTTCAATCATTGAGTGTTAACGTAAACAAAAGCTAGATGACATTTAACTTCTTGTTAGAATTTTAAAATATTTATCTTACCATTAGATTATAATAAACCGCCTTTTTCGACCCTCGGATTCAACTCTCGAACTGACATTCAAAATCTTGAAAACCAAAAACAACGGATCGTTGAATAAAGATAACAAGAAACAAAACAAAATCTAACTATAGAATTTCTAAAATTCATAGTAGAACGAAACAACATATAATATAAAACATTTTATACTCAACATATATCCAAATACATAGTTAGATTTGTATAACAAATCCTAATCCATAACACACACGAATATAATGGTCATAGGTTATATATACAATATTTATAATACAAGATCTTCATCACCATGTACTCCATGTCATTAGGGTCCATCATCCTAGTAATATGGATAGAAAGGAAAATAAGAGTGGGTCAAACATGCATTCGATTGAATGAAACAAGTCTATCTCATATATACAACAAAAGGACTGGTAAAACCGTATTAATGTCTCCTAACCCATGTACACCTATCTTAACCTGCCCATTTGCACCGAAGGAGTAATATCAGGACTGAGCCTTGGTTGACAAATCAATTAAGGCTATGCCACGTCTCATTATACGTTATACATAAGTATATCTACTCAACCAATAAAGTCTATCAAATCCACATTACTAAGGGAACACCAATCTTCCCGAAATGACTAATATGCTATTATCGAGGGAACAACAATTTCCCAAATCATTAACTCTGATACCAAGGGAGCAACCATTTCCCCAGAATAACAATCTCCATTTCAAATACTAGGGAAAAATTATTTCCCTCAGATAGCTGTTCATATAATTATATACACACACACACACACATATGCACAAAATTCATATAATCTTATACAATTCCACTTACTTTAAATTAATAAACGGTTAACTTCAGTTACTCCATTAATTATCAAATTGATCATTAAACTCTGTACAAATCCATAATTACTCCTGAGAGGCCAAACAATATTAAATCAGTCTAATTGCATTATACAATTGTAGAAAGGGTTTGCTCACAAAATCTCTTGAAATGGTCCAAATCAATTCGGCCATTCGCTATCTTATTCCATTTGTGCATAGAAATATCCATAGTTTAACATAATCCTTTCACCAGATCATAGTACTTGTCTCCAAGATTGTTTTAATTGGTAGATCAACAAAATTTGTTGAGAACTAAGAGAGTTATGCCACTTTGATGTTGTGAAATGAAAGAGGAAGAATGGTGGACAAAAGATAGATTACATTTTATCGTCCAAAATGGCTTTTATTGTCAAATTCTATTAAAAACTGTTCCCCCACTTAAAATAACTAACTTTTATTTTAAAGTTTAAGAGTTGATACATCGACATATGTTAAACTATGTCATTTTATGGATGAAATGTCGACATACCATTTCATGTATGTCAACTTACATGCCAGATTTCTATTTTTATATCTTATTATTTTCATTAAAGCCATATCCACTTTGCTATTAATTCTCATGTATCACCTTCATACGACCTCTAGACTAAACAAAATTATATATTTCGTAGATCATAAAAATAATCCAGTCGTAGCGGCGCAAGCCCCTTCATCAAATTCTTGTGTTTGAAAAATGACCATTTTGCCCCTTTAATATTTAAATTAATTAACTATTCATTTAAAACCCAATATTATTTATTATTAAAATACCATGGTATTACATTGATAGTAATTAAACTTCAATGACTCCTTATATCTAGTACATAATAGAGTGCTTATTGACAAAGTTAAAGGTATGTCTTTGGGGCAGTTATGTAATTCAATTATGAAATGTAACTCTTGTAATAAATTATTATTGAAAATAAAAGTATTTTTTTGGCCTTATCATTTTGTATGTGTTTTAATGCATACGTACACACACAGAGACTCATAAATAAGTACATACACACACACTAATATCAAGAGCGCATTATAACATACAAATAGAAATCCGTATGAAAAGTGTTTAAATAGTCATTTTGATCAAAATTTCAACCAAACACTTGAGGTATAAAACTAATAATTAAACTAAAGAACTTAAGTAAGAGATAAGTATCGATATGCAAATGTTATGAAGTTTTATCCTTTTTTGCACTTAGGAAATTATAATCAACCTTAATCTATCGCCAACTATACATTTTAAGATTTTATTTGATTAAAAGATAACAATTGGTTTTCAGAGGGAATGAGAATTCAAAAATCAACCAATTGTTAAGTGGGAGTACTCCTCTATTAATAGTTGCTCCTTGGCCATTGGATATTTGACATGTTGAACTTGACGGTGGATGTGTAACACCCCGCAATTTTACGTAATTTATTAAATTAAATGTGTAAAATTGTAATTTTACGTAAAGGGGAAAGTAGTTCATTTACAAAAGTTGGAATTAGGCTTTGAGATTTGTTGCAATATGTCCAAAATAGCATTTACAGTAGAAAAACATATATAACTTGGTTAATTTGGCTAGCCTACCTAGAAATTAGAAGAAGTCAAACCCAATGGCATTTTCATAAAACATTGCTTGCAAAATTTCAGCATTGATATTATTGTTTCTAGCCTATACATAAATCCTTAGCCCTTATCCTTTTGCATTAAAAAATCTTGCCCTCACTTATAAAACTTTAATTCTTAAATTAATTCCAATCCACTAAATTAAATCAAATAAAACAAATCTATATATGAAATTGGTCACCGCAAAGAGAGCTACGGATATAGCTCAAAGCCATCGTGCTAATTAGAGTTTTGAAGGCATAGAATTTCTAGATAGTGAAGAAAAAGGGGGATTTGCATCGGATCAGAGAGAATGCATGGCTAATTGGTGAATGAGACTTATCATATTTGTCTATATATTGATAAGACAAAGTAATTCACCTCTTATGATCGTCAATCGAAATACAAATGTCTAAAAAAAAATTAAATAACATTACCAGAGTGTAATATGCTATAGCTAGATGATTAAAAATTCATTTCATTAATTATAATTAGTCGAAGTTAACCACTCCCTAATTAAAAGGTGTAAAACACAAAAGAGTTCCAAATTAGACATATTATATATCAAAACTATTATTCTTGACGATGTGCATTCGTTGGTAGTGTTGTTTATTGATTAGGTGTATGGACTGATCATAAAATATTTTAGAAGTTTGATGAACGTTGGTCATACATTTAGATCCAACGGTGGCATTATGATGATCAGACGATATGGACATGTAAAATGAGTCGTGTAGGTCCCTGTGTCGATCTTCGATCATCCCAGAATGTGGCGTGGTGGCGTAGATCTTAAAGGGAAGCCGAGGATAGCGATTTTCATAGAGGTGGTTGAAGATGACGTGATAGGCATGGTCAGGTAGCGCGAGTGACGAAGAGGCTAATGGTGGTATTTGATGGTCGTTTAGGGTTCTATGGCGGTGACAATAGGCAGATATAGTAACATCGATTATGAGTTAAGCGCGAGTAAGGTGCAGTCATGATGAAGATGAAGAAGAAACGAATGCAATAATTAATTAATTAATTAATTAATTAATATTGTGGATAAATTAATTAAATAATACCCTATCTTTAAATGCTCACAATCCTCGCGTACGAACTCTGTTTCATGCGTGGTTCATGACATCAAGATCAAGGAGAGATGAGGAACATTTTAGTATGTTGCTTGCTATGTTTTGAGACATTTCATAAAATTTCTTATTTTAACAGACTGGTTATATGGAGGGTTCCGCTAGGGTGCTTCGATACATGCATGAGAAAATTACTTGCTGGTTGCATTATTAGCATTTGGCGAAGACAGGTTAGGGCTTAGTCTAGTAACTTCGTAAACGATAGGGCGATGACAAGTTTTAGGCTTGACCCAGATAGTGTTGCATACCGTTAGCCGAATGTCTTTGGTACTTGACCTCAATATTCACATGTGATTTCGGCATGTAGACTGAGACTTTGGGCTCGCTCGTATGCATAAATTTTCGGCATACAAACTGAGACAGACTTTAGCTTGGTTGTGCGTATATGTTCTTAGCATATGTGCTGAGACAGACTTTGGGCTCTATCGTATGCATACATTTTTAGCGTACAAGTTGAGAGCTTCGGTTCGGTCATGTATAAGTGTTTATGATGCAAGACGAGACTTTGGGCTCAGTTGTATGCATATGTTTGCGATGATGAAAAATTGATACTTTGGGCTCAATTGTGTCGCAATCATTCTCGATACACGAGCCGAGACGTGGGGCTTGATTGTGTGCATATGTTTTGGCAACAACGAGTTAGGACTATGAGCCCAATCATGTCATAGCTGTTTTAGCATACAAGTTTAGACTTTGAGCTCAGTAGTATAAATATGATTAGACCAAGTATAGATTTTAGTGAGACCATACCATACGTTGTCACTATAGGATCGTATTATGTTTAGATGACTTGTTGGGTGTAGGTTACACAAGTTAAGGTATGGTTTTCGTGCATAAGTGTATTTTAGTAGCTTATTAGTATTATACACATATATGTTGTGTTTCACTCGCTAGACGTATGTCCGACTCCCTTAGTCATTTTCTTCTTTTTAGTTATATTTTAATAGGTCAATAGAGAGAACTGGTGGTGGTTCGAAGGTGCGTTTGTGTGATGGAAATCCCTATATTCTTTATCTTGCTATCTACTATTTTATTTCAATTATTCCTTAACATTATGTTGTTTTTGCTGCTAGTGTAGAGAAATTTTGTAGCTGAAGTTTATTTGATACTTTATTGTTTTGTTTGCTTGATATTATTGTATTATTGAATATTATATTTATTTCTTTTGTTGTGAGTTTCAAAAACTTATAGAATATTGTGATAACTATGTAATCTAATTTTATATTTTAAACTCAACACAATCCATCGTCAACAGCATCCGCGGTGATAGTGTCACTCTTACATGTTAGTTGGGACATCGTAGAAGATGAGTCGTTTCATTTGGCTTCTGAGCTAGGTTAGGGAATTCCTACTATTAGGGCATATGAGGGAGCGTATTTATAATTATATATATATATATATATATATATAATTTTAATGCTAGAAGTCCATGTATTTTAACTCCTAGATGTACTGATTGCTTGTCACTTATAGAAGTAAACAGCCACAAGCCAAATAAATGTTAAGATTTAAATAATTTGGCGTTGAAGACAAACTCATTACATTTGTTGTAATTTACACCTTAGAGAATTGCTAGAAGAGAGTTTATATACGAAGTAGCAGCAGAGTAAATTGTAGGACTAGGGATGAACAAGATGAAGAGCAACTCTTAAGTCTATAGAATGTAGTTTGATGTTGATGACACGTAATGTACATACTTAAGCATTTTTAGTTTGCACGACCTAGTTGTGCTTGCGTAATTTATGTTTTATACCCTAATTGTAGTAGTTAAACTAATTGAAATGTTTTCCTTAAAAGAGTAAAAAAATTAGTGCATAATATTTTTAGGAAAAATGTAGAAGTTGAAGTTTGTTTAATATATTGAAATGATAACCTCTTATGTAGGCTTCAACATAAGATAGTTTAATAAGAAGCAATTCTCCAGAAATACTTTGCTTTTAAAAAGTTTAGTGTAAGCACATTGCTACAATTATATTTTGATGTTTATTATCTTTTGATAAAGATACTTTTGAAAGTATAAGTAAAACTAATCTTTTGATTACCTTTTAAACTTTTGTGAAAATATCTTGTTTATAAAATCAAAATTAAAAAAGATACATTGTACACGCCTACTTTTCTAAGTTAAACCAAACCATCTTGGATAGAATTTAGATTGAAAAAAAAAATTTGAAAATTAATATTTTCAAGCCGTGGATTTTTTGTATTTTAATATGCATGTGTTTTCAAATTGAAATTCAAGACCTTGTGATATAAACACTGAAAATATGCATTAGTAAATATTCAACATTTTGGAAATTATTTCATAATTGGATATGAAAGTAATTATTAGCCAGAACACTATTTTAAAAATATAGTTATGAATATACATGATGTATAGTTTAATGGAGTTGGAAGTTGGCTAATTCTAAAATAAAATGAAATATACTTATACATGATAAAATGGCTTAAAAATATTATATGAAATAATTTTGTGATAAAATGAAGCACTGGTATTTTAGAAAATAATCCAAGCCTTTTCAAATCTAATTATAGTTTGTGTAATAAATATTAAACTTGTAAATCTAGAAAGTATTGAGCAAGTTAAATGTACTTTGTTAATGATATTTTTAAAGTATTATTGAAAATAAATTAGCTTTGGAAATTAAAAGTATGATAATTGTTTATTCAAGGACATACAAACAGATATGAAGTGATTAAATTGAAATAAATTTGGGTTATAATCTTTTATGAAATGATTTAATATAAAATGTCGAAAGTAAAACTTTTTGAAAACTTGTTTGAGTAGAATTTAATTTGAAAAAAATGTGTTATGATTTTATTAAAGTTTATTAAAACTAGCAGAGAACTTTATAACTTTAGAAATTTGCTAATCTTATGAAAAATGAAGTTAGAAATCATATATTTTTATTTGAAAAAGTAAACAGAAAAAAATTATTGATATTTTTGTTTAAATTAGGATTGGGAATAGAAAACAATTATACAGCTTATAAAATTTAAACTAATTATGGTAAACTAGCTAAAATATTAAAAAGTTAGTGGGCTAAGGACTTGTCAGTATTGAATGTAATGGATTTAGGAAGTGTTGGAAGATTTGGCTAAAAGATAAATTAGGATAGACATTTGGTAGCCTTTCCGATCGATGATCAAGTTGGGAGGGAAAATTACCAAATTGAATATTTTCATAATAATAAGCGGTGAATACCATTTTGTATCACTTTACCCAAATATCGTTTAAGTTATCGGAGCTTAGCATAAGATGAATTTAGAGATGGGATTCGGCTAAACATTATTAAAATTTAAAGTAAGGCAAGAGTAAGCTAAAATACTTTGTCGTAAAGTCATATGGAATAGATGTAAATCAAGTGGCAATTTGTTTATGTTAAGGGTTGGGGTACACTTACATAAGATGTTGAGGAGCATGTGTAACGACCCGCTATTTTCAACCATTCGCATCCGCACATGCTGGACTTGAATTGCTCAAAATATCAGATTGTTAATTTAAAATTTGGCAAAATTGAACATATACAGTAAATAAATCAATCACAGAATCACAAACATAGAGTAATCCAATAATACGCAGCGGAATAAATAAATAGTAGTTCATGAAGCTACTATACAAACATCAGAGTTAGAAATAAAAGGCAAGAAAGGTAAGAAATAAATGATTTGAAATGGTAGAGGAACTATAGGATTTCATTCCTATTAAATACAAATAAGAAAAAGGCAAGTGTAAAAGAGATGAAATAATTTACACGTGAAGTGTAAGGCAAGATATTTTTATTCCTTTTACAATGCACGGCTGATGATTTTAACAGCTAAGGTAAGAAATCAAAAGTGTGCCCATTAGAGATGCAATAATTAAATCGAAACGTACGCCTAAAATTTATAACAAAGTAACGTACTTTGAATTTATTTGTTTCGTATTTATTTAGTAAAATATATGCTAAAGTATATTTCAGAAGATAACGTATCATTTATATAATGCCAAATAATTTAAACAAGAATGGATATAAAATGTACCAAATAAAACGTATAATAAAATAGCTATTTACACATTATTTATTTCTTAGTTTAAAATTTGATTTGTTACATCCATTTGACTTGTTTATTACTTTACCAAAAACCGGATGTATATACGCATAAAAGAAACGTATAAATTTATTTCTTTTTACACATTATTTATTACTTAACTTAAAAGTATATAACCAATTTAAAAGAAACAAATTGGAACAAATGTTGTACAAATATATACAATTTAAATAAAAGATTTGGAAGTTAAAATTTAAAATTCAATTATAGTTAAACTTTAGCCCAAAATCAAAATTACAGAAATTGTTTATATTTATTACAATTTGGGCAAATGATTTATAATCAATTCAAGAAATTTCTAAAATTCAAATTTTTAAGTAATCAAACACCAAAGTTTTAAGTAAGATGAATAAAAAATACAAAAATTCAATTTAATATATAAATAAAACCATTTAAAATTATTAAAAAATTTACGGGTCGAAGTTATTAAAATTTTATGGGTCATTACAGCATGAGAGTGTAGAGTGTAGATTTTCCTAAATATTTGAATAATATAAGATTAGTTGTATGAGACAGTCGGAGATAGAGGATGACTACACCTTACTACACTTTTCTATGTAAAGTGTTTTTGGAGTACGACAATGTAAATAAAAGTACTCTCGCTATATATTAGTTTATAGGACTTCACAAACATGTGGAGTTTATTGTATTTTTGAAGTATATAGTGTTGTATTATTTTAGGACACGAACTAAATGTCTTGACTTGCACGTACTATGGTGCGATGGTGAATTTAAGAAAAGCGGCGATTTGGAAGAAAATTGATTAAGTGGTATAATTAGTTCTTTCAATCATCGCATGGATTGAAAGAATTATCTTACGAAGTCAATTTTATGAAATAGCGACTATAACATCCCGCCTTTTGTACATTTTAAATCGACGATAAACCACACACGTCAGACTTAAACCATACAGAAGAGCGGATTGTTATGGAGTAAATAAGAAAAAGCAGTGAAAGAGGAAAAACAAAATAGAATCTTGCAGCAGAACGATAAAATATAATAATCAAATAAACAGTTCATGAAACTGTTTTATAAAATATTCGATTATACTTATACAATACATATCAGAGTTACATATACCAGAGAACAATAAATAATGCAGCGGAACAATATGAATGTAGTGGAATACTATAATAAATAAGAATAAATCTTCGTCTTCGTCCTCCAGAATAGGGTCTTCCAAATCCTGAAATACTCAGGCTGACCCAAGTGAATTGAAAAGATAAAACACTCGAGTCGGAACTAAAAGATCTTATGTAAGTTAAATCAACAGTAAATAATGTGAGTGGAACGGCATCAGAGATGTTTACAGGATTTGACATCTCATATCCACTGTCAACGTGAGTGCAATAACTTAAGAGATGCTCGGGATTCACATCTCCTAAGGATCCGTTAAACTGTTTACTATGTAGTAATATTTCGCTATTATAATAATGTCTACAGTAAAATAAACTTACTTTCAAATAGCGTTAAGAAGTGATCCAATATTCCCCTTAACACAATAATAGTCCCAGTAGTCCATCCAGTATCAGTGCATCTCCAGATCAGGAGACTACCCTAAGTACTCCACGGGCTACGGGAGAAATCCAAAATCATACAAAGCGCGCTAGGGTAGATGACACGGCACAACTAGGCAATGCCAGGGTAGATATACCAATTACGCTTCCGGGCCGGTGGTAACGCGCGACTACCGCACACCTCGAGCCACACACCCAAATCAAAAAACAAAAGTGGCCATAGAATAAATCCAAAAGTCGGAGTGTAATATCGAAGGGATGTGTCTGATAAAAGGTGCTACCTTCTTAGCCCGTTAATCGCTCCTGTTTTAGCCACCTTATGCCAACTCATGAGAATCGGGTCCACGCATTTACCTCAAAGGAAATTCCGCCACCATCCTACTTCATTCTGGCATCTCCGCTGCGTACATGGTTGTCAAAGTGGTTTTCGGAGTTGGCAGAGTGTATGACGACTTCCGATCCCGGTCTCTTTAACAACCAAACGTTATTATAACACCGCGGTCATTTTAAAATAATCATACTTTAAAACCAGAATATAATATCCATTTCAAAACCATATAATACGATATCATTTCCGTTTTAAAAACCCAAATCAATATGATATCAGTTTTATTCCAAATATATTCTTTTTCCAAAATCATAGCACTTTCAAATTTATATACTTCGAAACCAAAACCACTTGAAATATAACACTTTCAAATTATAATACTTTGAAACTCAAAAGTTTGAAACATAACTACACCAGTTAAATTACTTAAATATTACTTTGTATAATAAAATAACTTCTTCAATTTCACAAATCAAATTCCAAATACATATTCGAACCCCCAAATTACCATTTTAATTTCCATATATTTCAAATCTTTAAATATTCCACCATTTCAAAACTAATTCTTTGACAATTCCATTTCTATCAAATTCAATTACTATTATTTAGATTTGAAATGTTTACTTAATAAATCAAATATCATTTAAGTAAAACCTTTAAACTTCAAATAACTGGACATTCTTTCAATTTGATTAACCTGATATATTCATTTATCAACTTGATATTTATTTAAATCACTCTAAACCAAAATCAAGTTATAAAAATCATACCCTTTAAAATCTCAATTTTATTTAAATTTCACATCAATTTTATTCGAGTATAATTCTTAAATACTTTAATTCAAATCAAATTCATATTTGTCCCCCAACCTTAATTTTTTTTATTTAAGTCATTATAGACTCTGTATACAATAAAATTTGAACAGATACTCAACCATATTATATAAAAGCAATCAAACTTTATTATTAAACTTGTTTTTATTAAACGAATTAATACATAGCTTAAATTCAAGAATTTAACTATATATAAAATATTATTTATGTAATATCAAAAATCAATACTTATTAAACCGTATATTTCTATCCAAAACCATAGAAATCATTTTAAAATATTTATATATAGACCAACGGTGTATGTATATAATTTTCTATCCTATGGTCAAGTGATACGGATATTTATCATTTCAATCCGTAATTTAAAACATAAGTACGGTAATATATCATTTCAAACCACAATCCCGAAAAATAAAAATGCATACCAACTTGCAGTTTATAACAATATAAAATACAACATCCATTCATCCAATATTAATCATCAACCATTTATTAGAATCATCATCCAATTCAAACAATAACATCAATATAGAATAGATAATAAATAACAGCAATTTAACTGGCACTTTATATGCAATAATAAATTAAATAACAATTTAATGCAATCATTCAATTTAACTGGAATGATGATAAAAATATACCAAACGGCAATAAATAAATTTCTAATCACATCAGAATTTAATTTAACACACATAAGAATTTTTAGAAGTTATGATTGGTTAAAGCACTCACCTTTTTAATTTAAATTGAATTTAAATCCAATTTAAACCCAAAATTTGAACAGTCTTGGAATTCATCCAAACTAGAGCCAAAATGTTCAAAATTCCAATACGAACCTAGTGGAGAAAACCGCGTGTGAAACGTACCTCGTATGTAAAAGTTACGGTGATTAGAATAATTAAAATAAAATAAAATATATAATTAAATAGAAAGAAGAAAACACGTCATCATCATCTCTCCTACATTCAAACACGTGAATACCCAACCTGAATTTGTTCGAACCCAAAAACACGCCCTCTTCCTAGCTTTGACCGTCGATTACAACCCCTAGACGCCGTCGATCACCATGGAACAACCATCCACGCTCGCCCCTTGCCGTCGCCATCAACTGAAGCTGGTCCGGTCGCGCCAAAATTTCTCCGACCGCCACGTCAAAACCGAGACTTCGAACCCTAAAATCGAAATTCCACTCGCCTCCCTCAACGATAGGTGATGCAACCACCACGAATCAAATCCAGATGCAAATCTCCACAAAACCCATAAGTTGATTTCGCCGATTGAATCACAAATCAAAAAGCCCTGGTTAGCCTTAGGTTTTCGAAAAATTCGACCTTTGACCGCAAATTCCCGATGAATTATGCCTTATTTCAAAAAACAGACAACAGAAGCCGATTTGAATTGTTGAGATATTCGATAAGTAATTTTCCTGAATATTTTTGAGGAGTTTGAAATTTTTGGCTTTGAATTTGAATTGCAATTGGATCTAGAATTTGATTGTCTGCCATTGAGGAGTAGAGATAGTTGAATTGTACGTACAGTCAAATGAAAAATAGAATTAGGTTTGTCAGGACACGATTCTTCGTCTTCCGAAAATTCGACATCGACACTCACTTTATCGACTGCCGAGAAATCGAACGACGGAAAACCGAACACTGAGGGTTTTATTTAAGAAAAATTTAGGAAAGAAGAAGAGAAAAAGATAGAAATTAGGGAGGAGAGAAGAAGATAGAAAATTTTAAAAATAGAAAGAAAAAGAGAATAGAGGAAAAAGAAAAAAAAAACAGAAGAAAATAGGACGGGACAGAAAACAACAGAACAACATCAGAATCTCACAATTCGCAGCGGAACAACATATAATAATAAATGAATAATCTTTAAACAAAGAACTATATCAGTTATTACATTTTATACATTACATTACATCATATCATCAGAGTGTACAACAACAACAACAACAGTGCAGCGGAAAAAGAAATACTATATAAACTAGTAATACGCCATGCCATCCAGCTTGCCTCCAGCAACTCCAGAATATCCAGAATATCCTGATAAACCTAACTCTTAACTGCCCGTGTGGAAATTGGTGGGCACCCAGAGTTTAGGAAGGAAAACAATAAACTCCAAGTCAGTCATGTGACTGGTGTGAGAACTCAAAACAGTTTATTTATCTTTAAAATCAAAATAGAGGAATATTTTTAATCAATTCGCAATGCTTTTTAAAAATGAGACTACCATAAGGCCTCCCGCACACACACACAATGCAAACGCAGAATCGGAGGAGATTTCTCCTTATGATAGTCAAAGATGCTTGATACGCATTTAAAATAACATTTGATATTATTATTAGTGCATAGTGTATAACAAATTCATTTCGAAAGTAGAATATAAATCTTAGCCAACATACGACCATTATCGTATGCCTACTATAGCTACTATCCAAACAGTGGTGACCACCATAAGTGAATAGCAGGTTCTACAACTAATACCGTACAAGTTTCGTATTGTTTCTTTGGATTTCCAACGAATGATCAGGCCAAGGAACTTCCCATTGCCACTGAGAATGCCTCTGGATGGACATCCCCGAGAACCAAACTGGATCTCTACCAACACAAGGCCGGGTTACTCCTAACTGAGTAACAACTGACCGAATATGCCATCCCCCGGTCCTTTGGGACCTTTTCACCGAGCGCTCGTAATCAATTCACACAATCATAAAGTGTTTTCAACATGAGTAAGTATCTGGGCTCCATACCATGATACCACCCTTTTCCAGAAGGAAATGGACACATCCTAAAGGGTGCTACCCCTCATAACCTTGCTGCTTCTTTCCTGTTTTGACCATTCACGGGGTGTGAGGCTCGACGAATTCACGTCCACAAAAACATACTTTATACAAAAGCCATGCTTTGGGTCAACAAATGATCAACACAATGATCACTAAGATAGACGATCAAATAAACGATCCTATCACAAATAATCAACACAATGATCATTTCAGCATCACTCAGCATGTCACATTACCAAATTGGGAATATATCGCTGATAACTTCAACTATATAACCTTTGAGCTCGTACGTCTCAAAGAAGGGTGTTAAGCAAAGAATAAATTCTCCGCCACCAACAGAAATATATTTGAAAGAAATCGGCTTTATATCTCAAATTGTAATGTCAGGCATACAATCCATACAAGTCTGTTCCGGGCTCGAACAAAACCGAAGGCACTTCTTACGAAGCCCTTGCAATACGGGTATTCACAATCCCGATCGAATTTCCCATCACTTAAGGAATCTCAATACCAGGAGCTACCCAGTGCAGAGACAATCGATAGGTCATCCTATCGCTTTCACAAATACTCGGTCTTCAACACCGATCTTCAAATGCAATTCATAACGACGTATCACATATTCGGAATGGGTTATACGACCCCATGGTCCTTTCCCGGTTAACCCGAATAGTGAGCGCTTATTCAAAAATAAGTGTGCATTCAAATTCAATCAAATCACATCAAATACCCATTCAAAGGGAAATATTGATAGTCGGTTATTGAACTATCACTGGATATGCATACATCACCAGATTCCAAATAATTTTCCAAATTATTTATTTTCCAAAATATCTTTACAAGATATATTATTTCAACACTTCAAAAATAAATCAATATTTATTTTTAACAAGTTTCACTTTCACATATAAATTCCATAATGAATTTATATTTCAAAAATATCTATGCATATACAATTTCAACTATCCATTTCAATTTATCTTCAAAAAGATAAATTCTAATTATTTACTTCATTTTGGAAAACATTTTCATACTTATTTATTCATAAGTAATTCACAAATCCTTTTATTTTCAACCTTAGAAAATATTCAATATACTTAAATCGAATTAAGTATATATTTCATTCTTTAAGGGAAATCATTCTCTTAAACATTTTTATTTGGGTCAAAACGGATGTTGCGTAAAACATCGTTACAACGTCCCAAAATCACTAGTATAGGGATTCGAAATTAAATAGATATATAAATCCCGATACTATACAACCCATTTCCTTTCGGAAATCATTTACTATAACAACAGTGTTATAGTCCACCATTTCCTTTTATTTCTCGAAAACGTCTATTTCAACAATAAATGTTGAAATCTATGGTTTCGAATCTCAACTCCTTTTAAAACATTGTTAGATCGTTTTAATTCTATTTAAAACATTCACATTCTAAACAATTTTCTTTAACATGTTATTCACTATTCAAAAACGTGAATATACTATGTTCACAAATTCCATTATTTCTATTCACTTTAACTTAAAGGATTATTCACTGTTTAAAACGTGAATATAACTCCATTTATAAGTTATAACAATTAACTTATCAAAATAAGTCGTTTGCGGATTTATAAAACAACGTTTATAAATTCCATTTCTATTTATTTATAAAAACTTCTTTTTTTATAAATTCCTTTATTAACCTATTCCCGTTTATAACTAAATTATAAACTAAACGTTCACATTATAAGTTAATTACTTATAAAACGATTATTTTACAAAATCGTTCTTTTTAAAGACTTTTCAATTTATAAACCTTATAACTTATAAGATTTATTTATTTAACCAAATCTATTCTTCAATTAACTTCACAAATTTATAATCTTACTATTTATAAATTTCATTTATAACTTCACAGTTTATAATTCTATAAATTTCATTCATTTATGAAATTCACTTTCACTACATTCAAACACTTATAAAAACTCGTTTTATAATGTCTATATTTCAATTTATAAATATCCATTTATAAATCTCTAAATATAAATCAGTTTATATTATTATTCTAAAACGTCTTTAAATTCCTTTATAATTTCATCATTTCGATTTATAAAATAATCAAATTTTATAAATCCTATATTTAAACTTTTATCATATATTCAAAAATCGAATCTAAATTATTTTATAAAATCATTAGTTCATATTTCTCAAAAATCGACTTTTAATCGTATTTCTAAAAATCAGCTTTTTAACTATATTTCACAAAAACCATAATTTTTATAGCTTTAAAAATTATAACGTTTATTTATTTATAATGGATCAATTCCAGAAATAAAGTATATTTTCAAAAATCATTTTAAAGATCATTTTAAAATCCCAAAATCTGGGTCCAATGATGCTACACACCAAATAGTCAATCACGACTACAACGATATCATATATCGATATGACAATTCATCAAATATCAAAATATCTGAAATAAAATAAATACTGTTGAGGAATCCAGTTGGATCCCTCCAACCTGTTTTCCTGCATCCAAAAACATTAGCACAATACCAATTTCGCTCCAGTACGAAATTATCGCGGTACATGTTCTTAATAAATATTATCCGCTTAATAACGGCGTAATAGGGTCTCATCCGCTAAACAAAAAATGCGGGAAATCAACAACTGCAATATATACATATGCCAATATATATATATTGATATTATATATAATACCAATTTCACTGTTTATGAAATATTCGCGGTATATGTTTATATTAAATAACATCCGCTTACTAACGGCGCATAATGTCTATTTTAACAATCAATATATACAGTCATCATTCAAACATGCATTCAAATATTTTAAATATAACTATTTAAAATAAAATCGAAACTGATTCGATTGAGTGAGAAGTTCTCACCTTGGTTTTAATTTCCGTTTTAGCTTTTATTTCGAATAAAATTAAACGCGCGTTTAATTTTACCCGAAATTCTCACTTACTCCAAACGACTCCAAACCAACTCCATCGCGTAGTGCTCGTCCATACGATTCCAACGCAACTGAGTTTGCATTTTTTCGACCTGGTATGAAAAAGTTATGAATTTTACAAGATTACACGATTTAAATAGCTTAAATTACAACATTTACTTTAAAACTTTTACCCTATGCCACATCAGCCATTGGATCCTTGCTCTTGCAATCTCCACCGTGCGTGCTTTCTTCCCATTTCACGCAAGATCCTACAGCAACATTCACGCACTCAAACCCAAACCCTTAGAACTAGGGTTTCAATTTGCAATCTCATCGCTTGATTAAAACTCGATCAAACTCCTTCATGCTGTGCGCCTCCCCAACCACCATGCTCGGCCTCCAAGGCACAGAGCTCGGCTCTCTATTGCCTCTCGAAGTGCGTGCGTGAGCTGTAGGTGACGGCCCAAAGTATCTCCCAATCCATAGCTCCATTCGCGATCTCCACCGTTCACATCGAAGCTCTCGTTGTGATCTTCATCTTTGTAGTTGAATGTTTTAGCCAAAACTTGATGGATTGAGAGATCAAAGGGAAAGAATGTTGAGCATTTCTGGCCATTGACTTATTAGGGCCGGCTACAAATTGGAATTAGGGTTTTGTGATAATTTTTTTATCAAATTTATGAAGGGGTAGGGCTATTTATAAGGAACGAGCGACACTATTCATCCCGGAAATTCCGAACTCCGATTTAGACGCCGTAACCAGCGTACCTAGGGTTTATCCCGCGTTTCGGACACAATGGAACAGGTTTCGGAAGCTAATTCGGAAGTATGTGCGAGTTATGGCTGAAAACGCTCAATTTGAATTAAACCGATTTAAACCGATTTCTAGGCGTTTTAATTTGTACCGGACAAACGGTAAATTCAATTGACTTGAAATTTGAAACCTTACAATAATATCACATTACGGATCCGATGAAACTGGTTTCGTCGAATTCCGAGACTTTTTGAAAAATGGCTATTTTCACTCGTCAAATTTAAATTAAAAATAATTCGATGCGTTTCGAGCTGCCACGATCAAACGATAACTCCGATTGACACGAAAATTGAAATCCGGTAATAACTAACTAATACGGATCCAATGAAACTGGTTTCGTTCAATTCTGAGACTGTTCAAAAATTGGCTATTTTACAGTCGATTATTAAATATTAAAATATTCAATTTTTACAAATTAACTTTTAATTCGATTTTAAAAGTTCTAAAATATCTCTATAACTCCAGTATGATTAAATAAAATTTTACAAATCATTTTCAATCATATTTAACCTCATTTTCAATTATTTCCATAATTTAACATATTAAGTTATCGATTTAATTATTCAATTAAATCCAATAATTCAAATAAAAATTTATTTGACTTATAAATTCACTTATAAATATTTAAAATTAATTAAATATTCAAATTTTAATTTATAAAAATTCTGGGTCGTTACAATCTTTCCCCCTTAAAAGAATTTCGTCCTCGAAATTACAAGTAAGAAAAGTTATACAATTTATTAACTTTCCCAAAATTCATAGTTAAACTTCTTACAAATCTTTACTAAGTTTTCAAATCATACTTAGTTATCTTTTCAAAAACAACTACTATAGTTTAACTTTCAATTCCAAAATCAAAGTTATAGTTTTCAAAATTTTCCAATTCCTCAAAATTTTTCTAACGCCTTAAATTTCCGGAAAAATTCGCCATAGTCTCCTTTGCGCGGCTCGATCCGAAAAAAAAATGACAGTATATATATCACAAATATACATCTCATCAAGTAATGAGGCATCCCGAAGGGAAAAAAGTGTAAAAGTACGATATTTAATCCGAGATATGTACCTTATATTTTATTAGCAAGCATATACGGCTAATATAGCGCTAAAGCGAACTCCAAATGCGAAGCAAACGCGATCCGCACCTACTAAACTCAACAAACAACATGAGAATCATGTATATAAAGCATAGTATCGATATAAAACATATAGCAACATAATAACTATATATGTCACATAGCAAATGCAACAATAGCAATATATATTCAACCATCATCCAATTACCATTCAACAAATTCATAACCAATATATTCATTCATATTTTCATTCATATACAATGAATTGGTTTTCACTTTAAATCACATTTGATTTGTTTACATTGGATTTACTAACATTCATTCTCAATTCTAATTAGTTTCAATTTGTTAACATTCACTAATTAAATCCCATTCACATTCAATTCTATTCAAATTTATTTACTTCAAATTTGAATTCAATTTCATAGTTTTCAATTTCATTAATACTATTTCATTAACTCTTAATGAATTATATACAATCATCTAACAATCATATAACAACCAATGTATATATAATTACAACCAAATTCCTTTCACTTATATTCATTCAATTTGGTTTAACATTAAATTGATTTCCATTCAACCTTTCAACTTCTAATAACATTAGATTTTAAATGAATTAACACTTACATTCATTAATTATTCCTTATCAACTTAAATTACATTCAATTGTTTTAACATTCAATCTATTCATTCAATTACAAAAGTTGAATTTCTATTCACATAACTTAAGTTCATATCTATCACTTAACTTAATTAATTTACTTTGATACCCAAAATCAATTCCATCCAACAACACTTAAGTTATATTCCATTTAACTTTAAAATTCACTTTTATTTACAACTCATATTAATATAGTTTCACTTCTTACATATATAAGTTTATTTCACAATTGTAAATACTTTAATTATAATTCAATTATTATAATTCTTTTTGCTTATACAATTATTCTTTAATTTAGATTATTCAAACAACCTAACAATCAACTTACATACAATTTAATAATTTTGAAAAATTATTTCTTTATATATAAAATATAATCAAGGCAAAAAAAATTATTTCATTTACCCAATTAAAACAATACTGTGTCGAATTGTTCTATTCAAGTGTTTAGAAACCCCTTCGGCATAGTCTTGCGGACCACGCTGACGAAAGTTCATATACCACTCAATAAACCAATCATCACAATATAAAACAATTTTATATTCACTAACAAATACGCTCTCATAGCTATTATTACTCTCAACTCATTCTAGAGTACTGCTGACTCTATCTCTAATGAGTAATACCCTACAGAACCATGGTTGTCGCTTAACCATCAGCTCTGATACCACATTGTCAGGACACGATTCTTCGTCTTCCGAAAATTCGACATCGACACTCACTTTATCGACTGCCGAGAAATCGAACGACGGAAAACCGAACACTGAGGGTTTTATTTAAGAAAAATTTAGGAAAGAAGAAGAGAAAAAGATAGAAATTAGGGAGGAGAGAAGAAGATAGAAAATTTTAAAAATAGAAAGAAAAAGAGAATAGAGGAAAAAGAAAAAAAAACAGAAGAAAATAGGACGGGACAGAAAACAACAGAACAACATCAGAATCTCACAATTCGCAGCGGAACAACATATAATAATAAATGAATAATCTTTAAACAAAGAACTATATCAGTTATTACATTTTATACATTACATTACATCATATCATCAGAGTGTACAACAACAACAACAACAGTGCAGCGGAAAAAGAAATACTATATAAACTAGTAATACGCCATGCCATCCAGCTTGCCTCCAGCAACTCCAGAATATCCAGAATATCCTGATAAATCTAACTCTTAACTGCCCGTGTGGAAATTGGTGGGCACCCAGAGTTTAGGAAGGAAAACAATAAACTCCAAGTCAGTCATGTGACTGGTGTGAGAACTCAAAACAGTTTATTTATCTTTAAAATCAAAATAGAGGAATATTTTTAATCAATTCGCAATGCTTTTTAAAAATGAGACTACCATAAGGCCTCCCGCACACACACACAATGCAAACGCAGAATCGGAGGAGATTTCTCCTTATGATAGTCAAAGATGCTTGATACGCATTTAAAATAACATTTGATATTATTATTAGTGCATAGTGTATAACAAATTCATTTCGAAAGTAGAATATAAATCTTAGCCAACATACGACCATTATCGTATGCCTACTATAGCTACTATCCAAACAGTGGTGACCACCATAAGTGAATAGCAGGTTCTACAACTAATACCGTACAAGTTTCGTATTGTTTCTTTGGATTTCCAACGAATGATCAGGCCAAGGAACTTCCCATTGCCACTGAGAATGCCTCTGGATGGACATCCCCGAGAACCAAACCGGATCTCTACCAACACAAGGCCGGGTTACTCCTAACTGAGTAACAACTGACCGAATATGCCATCCCCCGGTCCTTTGGGACCTTTTCACCGAGCGCTCGTAATCAATTCACACAATCATAAAGTGCTTTCAACATGAGTAAGTATCTGGGCTCCATACCATGATACCACCCTTTTCCAGAAGGAAATGGACACATCCTAAAGGGTGCTACCCCTCATAACCTTGCTGCTTCTTTCCTGTTTTGACCATTCACGGGGTGTGAGGCTCGACGAATTCACGTCCACAAAAACATACTTTATACAAAAGCCATGCTTTGGGTCAACAAATGATCAACACAATGATCACTAAGATAGACGATCAAATAAACGATCCTATCACAAATAATCAACACAATGATCATTTCAGCATCACTCAGCATGTCACATTACCAAATTGGGAATATATCGCTGATAACTTCAACTATATAACCTTTGAGCTCGTACGTCTCAAAGAAGGGTGTTAAGCAAAGAATAAATTCTCCGCCACCAACAGAAATATATTTGAAAGAAATCGGCTTTATATCTCAAATTGTAATGTCAGGCATACAATCCATACAAGTCTGTTCCGGGCTCGAACAAAACCGAAGGCACTTCTTACGAAGCCCTTGCAATACGGGTATTCACAATCCCGATCGAATTTCCCATCACTTAAGAAATCTCAATACCAGGAGCTACCCAGTGCAGAGACAATCGATAGGTCATCCTATCGCTTTCACAAATACTCGGTCTTCAACACCGATCTTCAAATGCAATTCATAACGACGTATCACATATTCGGAATGGGTTATACGACCCCATGGTCCTTTCCCGGTTAACCCGAATAGTGAGCGCTTATTCAAAAATAAGTGTGCATTCAAATTCAATCAAATCACATCAAATACCCATTCAAAGGGAAATATTGATAGTCGGTTATTGAACTATCACTGGATATGCATACATCACTAGATTCCAAATAATTTTCCAAATTATTTATTTTCCAAAATATCTTTACAAGATATATTATTTCAACACTTCAAAAATAAATCAATATTTATTTTTAACAAGTTTCACTTTCACATATAAATTCCATAATGAATTTATATTTCAAAAATATCTATGCATATACAATTTCAACTATCCATTTCAATTTATCTTCAAAAAGATAAATTCTAATTATTTACTTCATTTTGGAAAACATTTTCATACTTATTTATTCATAAGTAATTCACAAATCCTTTTATTTTCAACCTTAGAAAATATTCAATATACTTAAATCGAATTAAGTATATATTTCATTCTTTAAGGGAAATCATTCTCTTAAACATTTTTATTTGGGTCAAAACGGATGTTGCGTAAAACATCGTTACAACGTCCCAAAATCACTAGTATAGGGATTCGAAATTAAATAGATATATAAATCCCGATACTATACAACCCATTTCCTTTCGGAAATCATTTACTATAACAACAGTGTTATAGTCCACCATTTCCTTTTATTTCTCGAAAACGTCTATTTCAACAATAAATGTTGAAATCTATGGTTTCGAATCTCAACTCCTTTTAAAACATTGTTAGATCGTTTTAATTCTATTTAAAACATTCACATTCTAAACAATTTTCTTTAACATGTTATTCACTATTCAAAAACGTGAATATACTATGTTCACAAATTCCATTATTTCTATTCACTTTAACTTAAAGGATTATTCACTGTTTAAAACGTGAATATAACTCCATTTATAAGTTATAACAATTAACTTATCAAAATAAGTCGTTTGCGGATTTATAAAACAACGTTTATAAATTCCATTTCTATTTATTTATAAAAACTTCTTTTTTTATAAATTCCTTTATTAACCTATTCCCGTTTATAACTAAATTATAAACTAAACGTTCACATTATAAGTTAATTACTTATAAAACGATTATTTTACAAAATCGTTCTTTTTAAAGACTTTTCAATTTATAAACCTTATAACTTATAAGATTTATTTATTTAACCAAATCTATTCTTCAATTAACTTCACAAATTTATAATCTTACTATTTATAAATTTCATTTATAACTTCACAGTTTATAATTCTATAAATTTCATTCATTTATGAAATTCACTTTCACTACATTCAAACACTTATAAAAACTCGTTTTATAATGTCTATATTTCAATTTATAAATATCCATTTATAAATCTCTAAATATAAATCAGTTTATATTATTATTCTAAAACGTCTTTAAATTCCTTTATAATTTCATCATTTCGATTTATAAAATAATCAAATTTTATAAATCCTATATTTAAACTTTTATCATATATTCAAAAATCCAATCTAAATTATTTTATAAAATCATTAGTTCATATTTCTCAAAAATCGACTTTTAATCGTATTTCTAAAAATCAGCTTTTTAACTATATTTCACAAAAACCATAATTTTTATAACTTTAAAAATTATAACGTTTATTTATTTATAATGGATCAATTCCAGAAATAAAGTATATTTTCAAAAATCATTTTAAAGATCATTTTAAAATCCCAAAATCTGGGTCCAATGATGCTACACACCAAATAGTCAATCACGACTACAACGATATCATATATCGATATGACAATTCATCAAATATCAAAATATCTGAAATAAAATAAATACTGTTGAGGAATCCAGTTGGATCCCTCCAACCTGTTTTCCTGCATCCAAAAACATTAGCACAATACCAATTTCGCTCCAGTACGAAATTATCGCGGTACATGTTCTTAATAAATATTATCCGCTTAATAACGGCGTAATAGGGTCTCATCCGCTAAACAAAAAATGCGGGAAATCAACAACTGCAATACATACATATGCCAATATATATATATTGATATTATATATAATACCAATTTCACTGTTTATGAAATATTCGCGGTATATGTTTATATTAAATAACATCCGCTTACTAACGGCGCATAATGTCTATTTTAACAATCAATATATACAGTCATCATTCAAACATGCATTCAAATATTTTAAATCTAACTATTGAAAATAAAATCGAAACTGATTCGATTGAGTGAGAAGTTCTCACTTTGGTTTTAATTTCCGTTTTAGCTTTTATTTCGAATAAAATTAAACGCGCGTTTAATTTTACCCGAAATTCTCACTAACTCCAAACGACTCCAAACCAACTCCATCGCGTAGTGCTCGTCCATACGATTCCAACGCAACTGAGTTTGCATTTTTTCGACCTCGTATGAAAAAGTTATGAATTTTACAAGATTACACGATTTAAATAGCTTAAATTACAACATTTACTTTAAAACTTTTACCCTATGCCACATCAGCCATTGGATCCTTGCTCTTGCAATCTCCACCATGCATGCTTTCTTCCCATTTCACGCAAGATCCTACAGCAACATTCACGCACTCAA
The DNA here is from genome assembly GCA_030765085.1 of Allium cepa. Taxonomy (NCBI): domain Eukaryota; kingdom Viridiplantae; phylum Streptophyta; class Magnoliopsida; order Asparagales; family Amaryllidaceae; genus Allium; species Allium cepa. Next base: position 566,347,063 of record CM060938.1, read on the forward strand.
ACCCAAACCCTTAGAACTAGGGTTTCAATTTGCAATCTCATCGCTTGATTAAAACTCGATCAAACTCCTTCATGCTGTGCGCCTCCCCAACCACCATGCTCGGCCTCCAAGGCACAGAGCTCGGCTCTCTATTGCCTCTCGAAGTGCGTGCGTGAGCTGTAGGTGACGGCCCAAAGTATCTCCCAATCCATAGCTCCATTCGCGATCTCCACCGTTCACATCGAAGCTCTCGTTGTGATCTTCATCTTTGTAGTTGAATGTTTTAGCCAAAACTTGATGGATTGAGAGATCAAAGGAAAAGAATGTTGAGCATTTCTGGCCATTGACTTATTAGGGCCGGCTACAAATTGGAATTAGGGTTTTGTGATAATTTTTTTATCAAATTTATGAAGGGGTAGGGCTATTTATAAGGAACGAGCGACACTATTCATCCCGGAAATTCCGAACTCCGATTTAGACGCCGTAACCAGCGTACCTAGGGTTTATCCCGCGTTTCGGACACAATGGAACAGGTTTCGGAAGCTAATTCGGAAGTATGTGCGAGTTATGGCTGAAAACGCTCAATTTGAATTAAACCGATTTAAACCGATTTCTAGGCGTTTTAATTTGTACCGGACAAACGGTAAATTCAATTGACTTGAAATTTGAAACCTTACAATAATATCACATTACGGATCCGATGAAACTGGTTTCGTTGAATTCCGAGACTTTTTGAAAAATGGCTATTTTCACTCGTCAAATTTAAATTAAAAATAATTCGATGCGTTTCGAGCTGCCACGATCAAACGATAACTCCGATTGACACGAAAATTGAAATCCGATAATAACTAACTAATACGGATCCAATGAAACTGGTTTCGTTCAATTCTGAGACTGTTCAAAAATTGGCTATTTTACAGTCGATTATTAAATATTAAAATATTCAATTTTTACAAATTAACTTTTAATTCGATTTTAAAAGTTCTAAAATATCTCTATAACTCCAGTATGATTAAATAAAATTTTACAAATCATTTTCAATCATATTTAACCTCATTTTCAATTATTTCCATAATTTAACATATTAAGTTATCGATTTAATTATTCAATTAAATCCAATAATTCAAATAAAAATTTATTTGACTTATAAATTCACTTATAAATATTTAAAATTAATTAAATATTCAAATTTTAATTTATAAAAATTCTGGGTCGTTACAGGTTAGAGTTTATAACGAGGTATATATAGGCAAGCTGAAATAAAATAGATGGACACAATTTGTAAACACGCTGAACGATAAATGGCCTGAAAAGCCCGTTCTGTCTCCGAAACGAAATTAGGTCAACCTATAAATCAAAATAGATGTTTTTAAATATTTTTAAATTTTTTAAACGCAATGGAACATGTTTCAAGTTCAAATTCCATCGTATGAAGAAGTTATGCTAAAATTAATTTATTTCAAATTGATTCCAATTTCATTGATTTCAAGGTGTTTCGAGTCTGTACGATCAAACGATAAGTCCGATCGCTACGAAACTTGAAATCCTATAATAATTCACCGTTACGGATCTGATGAAACGGGTTTCGATGAAATCCAGGACAATGGCCAAAATGGCTATTTTTACATTAATTAATTAAATTAATAAATTAACTAATTAAATCAAATTTTTAGTTTCAATTCTAAAATTGACAATTTTTATCATCTCTAAATTTCTTAATCATTTACACTAATTTAAAAAAAATGTAAATTTAGAGTTGATTAATTTATCAATTTCAGTGTTAACCTTAATTCCATTAAATTCAAAATTATAAATTTAATTTCCAAAAATTCCATTAAATTTTCTTTCCATTCTATTATTCAATCCATTATTATCAAAGATGAAATTAACATTGGATTCGAAATCTGTTACATTAATATCCTCACATTCCATCTTCATTTCAATTAACGTAATATTTAGATATTAAATTTCGTTTATCTGCAATAAACCCAATTACCATAATTTAAATTCAAATAAATAAATAATTCTTGGTTCTCATTCCTATATTCAAACAATCTTTATCATATTCATACTTTATTATCAACCACAATTATTGCAGTTCATTATCTAATATTGATTTTATCAGATTACAATTTATTACGTATTATTCCATCAATTAATATACTTTGAACTTATTTCCCAATTTATTAATTACAATCAATCATAACCTTACAATTTGTTTCAATTAATTGGGATTGCACTAAATTAATTATTTATTAACATCTTTACCTTTAATTGCACCTTGATTACCAATCTTATTTAACACACTAAATAAACAAATAACATATGTTAGTTGTCACCTATTTTCTTTTAGTTAGATTTACAAGTTTATTACCTACCATTAACACTGTATTATTTCATTAATTAATTCGATACTAACATTTGGTTTTCTTATATTTCACTTACAAATCTAATCTACAATAACCGCAATACTTAAGTGAATTGATTGCGATTGATTCCCAATTAAATTTTTATATATTAAAAATGTGTAACCTATAATAATGTTAGTCACCATTTACCTTAAATCACATTTATAACACCTTTAAGTTTATTATCGTAAACAAATGTTACAACTTACCTCTATAACACAAATTTTATTATACTACCACTAATTATGTACTAGTTCAAAAGTTTATACACACTTACATTTATTTACTTACATTCAATTTAAAACCAAGTTATAACATTTAAATTATTTTTATTTAATTGAAATGTTCATTCAAGTTCATTAATTATTACCTTGCGTTAACATATTTCCTTAATTTACATTCAATTATTGTTAATAATGTGTTATTTCATTAATTAATTCAATACTTACTTTTATTTTCTCATATTCAATTTATATCTAGGTATAACAGTTTCACTACTTCATTTATTAGAATTTTATTCAAATTGCTAATAATTAGTTTTAATTAACATTGCTATATTTCATTTTAGCGTTCATTTCAATATTAAATTATAAATTTTTTATTTCTTACTAGATTTAATTACAAAAATCTTATTAAATTACAATTTTAATTATTGAATTTTATGGGTCGTTACAGCGACCATTTGTGCATAACTTATATTCAGTGCTAGATGCACATGAAAAATAAGTAACAATTTCATAGCCTAATTTATTAGTTCATTATATTAATATTGCGTTCACCGAAAATAAGGCATAAACCATTTGTGATATTTATAAAATGAACGGTGGTGGAGTATGGGGTTCGCCTAAGTATCCTAACTATTAGTCCACACAGATGGAGACACCATCCACTATCATGTTGTTTTGCCTATGGCTTAAAGAATGAGTTTAGTGAGATATGTCAAAGGATATGAAGAAGGTATTCTACTGGTTAAGGATGAAGAAGCAAGTGGCAAAGTATGTTGCAAGGTATTTATCGATAGAGATATACGAGTAATGAAGTCTATTTAAATTAAAGTCATGCATGGATAGTATACGATTAGAGGCACCTTAGTAAAAGTTGAAGTAGTGCACTGTGACAACCGCCCTGCACCACCGATACCCAAATTATCTGTAGAGTGCGCCATGGAGTTGCTTGGATGGTGTAAGGCGACAATCAATGGGATAAAGTAACCAAAATCCAAACATAGAACCTGTAGAATATCTTACAATGCATATAAAACATAAAATTATAACATAGACGTAAAACAGATGAGATACTAACATAATCAAATGAACCAGAAATAAGAATATCAGAGTAGAATATGTTCACAGATTATAAAAAACTGAAAATAAAAGAGTTTATACATCCCAAATCTCCAAAATAAACTCTATAACTTTCTATAAAGTGGTATAAGTATCGATATAGCTCCATAGTACTGCACAATGGAATGTGAGCGATGGTAAGCTCCGAAGTATAAATGTACTGCGCTATCCAGACATGTTATCTCTAATATACTCATTTAAGAGTACCCGAGATAATAAGAAGCAAAGCACAAAATCTCGGATCTGACAATAGTCTAATGTAAACGATATATCATCTAAATAACTATAAAAATTATATACAGTAATAAGGACATTGGATATGTAGAATCATGCCTGACTGTCCCTACATCAAAAGAGTTAGCACATAATAGTCGATCTATGCTAATCTACTATCATCATCATATGAGTGTACTACAATCGAAGCATAATATCCAGAGTCTACGTAGATGGTCGAAAATACCTACATTGTGTAACACCCTAGAGTGATAAACAACCATGGCAAACATAGCATCCATCAAACAATCCTTACCATCACACGTGTGCGTTAGATATATGAAATTTTTTATGGCACAATCGCAAACCAGAGACCAAATCAAATCCTAGCTTCTTGGTGCTCAAATCCATATTACTTCGTAAGGCTAGGAACAAGATTTATGATTGCAAAAGTACAGGGTAATCCACCATCATAAGATCTGGACACGATCATAATCTAGATAGGTGTCCCCACGTCCCCTTCTGTAAGAGCACACTAGAAACCTCTAAATTTTCAATGATCCCTTTGCATGCATGACCAAAGCAAAACTCAGTCGTTATTCCATCCCGATTATCTTCATCGTAGAACACAGTCGCAAACTCAAACCACAATCCCTCATTATTGAACTTTTCCTTATGGTTCACCGTCACAATTCCCATCATTAAGTCTTCATCATTAGAACGTCTTTAGACATCCATCGTAAGTCATAGAGCCATCATATCAAAGTTCTAAAGTCATCGTGTCTAAGTGTCATGCTATTGCTTCAGTAGTCACCCCATGAACCCCAAAGTCGCGTTTGGTCATCCCGGGGTCATACACCATTGCCTCAAGAACAAGCTCCCTAAACTCAAAATTCTACTCGGGTCACTTCATGTCCAAACCCGAAGTCCTTCTCTCAAAAACCCAAAGAAATAACACCTCTGACCCAAAGCAATCCAAAATTCATCACTCCATTTCCTTGCTTAGAAATTCCTTGGTCCATTCCTAAAGCAGTGTCGTCCTCATCTCGAACCCGAACCCGAAGCACACCACTGCAACCCTAAGCAAGTTTCTATGAATACCCCTGACATGCAACAACAATAAAGAACATTTACTGTTCGTGTTTTCTGTATAACCAACCAGAAAACACCTCGAGAAAAGCACCTCCCGAACCCAAAGTCACACTCGAGCACCTCCACCACCGAACAAGTTCTACCAAGAAGAACGTTACAGTATCTCCAAACTCCAATTTTGCACCAATTTCATCGTTACACTCTGTTCCTCGACCTGTGTGTATTCCAAATGAATCAGCATGACTTCTAACATCCTATAGGCTATCCGTCGAATTACGATTCTATGATTCTTGCCTTTAATCCGCTTCAATGAGCATTTCATCCATTTAAGAATACACACAAATACCACATACATCAAGCAACATCCAAGCATGCAAAATATACAACAAACCATTACAATCATCATATGATGCATCTATAATATAGTTGAATATCCATAAAGGCATTAATACATCCGTATAACATGATTAGAACATCAAAAATTATTCTGTTCACATTTACTTTAGGTAGGGTTTTAAAACGGCATTTAACATATTTTTGACTTTAAAACGGGATCCAATATATGTTAAAACCAACATAATAAGGCATGAGATGATAAATCACTTAGCAAACTTCCAAAAATCAAGTTTTGCACGTAAATCAAGGTAAATCTAAGATTAAACAGCAAAGACCTAATTTCATTTACCTAAAAATGGAGATTTCAATGGCTCTAGCTAATCCTCTTACCAGTCTACCTTTAATCCATGTTTTAAGCTTGATTTGGAGGAAAAGGAGAAGGTTTTGGTAAAGAAAGGGTTAATGGAAGCTTAGATCTATTTGGAAGATGGGGCAAAATTATTTGGGGTAGGTTATTTTCACTTCCAATGGCATAAAAAAACCCAAAATAATTTAGTAGGCATATCCCTAATTTTACTAATCGCCTATTAACTTGCTCCAAAAACTGCCAAACTTCAAACAGCCATATCTCTTAGCCTAAGAGTCCAAATCGCATATATGACCGCTCTACGGAAATGGAAACCATCATGTCATTCCAATGAAAATGGTCTGCGGTCCTAATTTGGCTTTTATCAAAAGTTATAGCCATTAAAAGTTTTCAAGGGTAATATAGTCCAATAAAAAAATTTGGCCTAAAAAATGTCACTGCTCAACATCCTTCAAAGTTATAATGTCATGTAGCCTAATATAAATTTAAAATTAATATTTTAAAACCTTCTGATATGTAAAATACGAGACGTTGCGCTCTCCCTCTCCTTAGGAATTTCACCCTTTAAATTCCCAACACAAATAAGGCAAAGTCAAGCGTAGCTATCATGCATGTCGAACAACCATAGGCAATCTTATCAACCATCAACCATGTACATAGAAGTAAGAAATAACATATACTCTTACCCTAGTAGGTAGATATTAATCTACTATAAATGATATCGAAATTAAAAGTAAATGCAATAAATAAAAAGTCTCACCAAGTAAAGAGGTCCGGATAAGCAGTCCTTATGCTATCCTTGGTCTTCCAAGTACAATTTCCTTCGCTCCCAGTCCACTGAACCTTCACTAGCTCTACCATCATCCTCTTAAGTTGCTTTGTATCATGTTCGATGATATAAACATGGCTATGAGGTCTCAAAGCTTCAGGTTCAATCTCGATATCGTCAAGTTGATTTGGTTCAACTACCATACATGTGCCATGTACAAACTTTCACAAATAAGAGACGCGGAACATATTGTGCACACCTGTCATGTTCTAAGGTAAGTCGACTCTGTAAGTTACGTTCTCGGTCCACTCTAGTATCGAAAAAGAACCTATGAATCTCAACACCAACTTTCGTTTAGTACCAAATCGAACAACATTCTTCGGTGGAGAGATCTTCACAAACATCATATTACCTACAGAGAACTCTAATCACATCTTCTCTTATCAGTATAGCTCTTCTTTCTATCCTGGGTAGCAATCTTTCATTATTAAATGGTCTTGATCTTCTTTGATGTCTCTCTAACCATTTCAAGCCCAATATCAGTTTCTTGCCCACTTCCCACCAATATGAAGGAGCATTGTATAATTGGCTATATAAGGGCTCAAATAGTTCCATACCAATGCTAGACTGATAACTATTGTTATATGCGAAATTTATTAAATGCTAATGTTCATCTCATGAGCCATCAAAACTGAGAATGCAAGATTGCAAGAGATCCTCCAACATACGATTCACCTTCTCAGTCCGCCATCAATTTGTGGGTAATATGCTATACTGAGATACAACTCCGTTCCTAATGCCTCTTATAAGCTCTTCCAAAACCTGCTAGCAAACAAAGGGTCTCGATCGTTCATAATGCTCTTTGACACACCATTGAATCGCTCAACCCACTTCACATACAACTCGGCTAGTTTGGATGTCGTTCCCCTAGACTTTATGTGTAACGCTCTTCATCAATCTATTAACTTTGACCCAGATGCTATTATACCCTCCTCTGGTGCCCAACAATCCATAGATAAAATGCATCGGAACTTGTCCCGCTTCCACTCAGAAGTCCCGAGCGGGTGCATCAAACCACTCACCTTCTTCTGCTCTGCCTTTACCAACTAACAGATCATGCAATTTGAGATGAATTCCCCAATGTCCTTCTTCATCCCTTCCCAATAAAATGACTTCCTTATATCACAGTACATTTTATTGCCTTCAGAATGTATGGTCAATCTCAAAAGATGGCACTGCCATAGCACCTCATCCCTTAACCCATCGACATCAAGCACAAAAAATCTTCCATCTTTATAGAGCCAACCATCACAATCGAGCCCATACTACTTCATCTCTTCAGACTCTACCCATTCCTCGATCTTTGCCATGATTTTCGCTAGCATCCCACCTCTAACTTGTACTAATCCTCTCAATCAAAGTAGGAATGATCATTAAGTTTGCCAACACTTCCAAATCTAGTTCACATCAAGGCTTGAAGTCATAATCAGCAGTATACTCCAATTGCTTCCACTCTAGGAACATTTCTCCCAAGCTGGCATGTCTTCTACTTAAAGCATTGCTGCTGAAAAAGGCTAAGATCTTTTCGTGAAAAGAGGCACTTCAATTATTTATGGTATGTGTACAACTTGAATCTCTCTCCACGCAGATGATGCCTCCATATTCTTACAGCGAATAGTATCATAGCCAACTCCAAATCATGAGTCAGATACTTCTTCTTAGGCGGTTTTAGTTGTCAACTAGCATATGTGACAACCTTTTCCCTCTGCATAAACATTGTACCAAGTCTAACACCACATGTGTCTATGTACTAACATCGGTGCATCCATTAACCTCTCCTTCTGACCCAAGACTGCATGTTAGTGCCTCGCATCCCAAACAAAAGTCTGATTCTTCTTTGTCAAGTTGGTTAACGGCGCTGCTACCTTGGAGAAGTCCTTGATAAAACGTCTATATATCCCACTAATCCATGGAAATTTCTCAAGTTTGTAGTAGTCTTGGGTTGATCCCAATCATGTACTGCTACCACCTTCGCATGATCTACAACAATGTCCTTCTCAAAAATGATGTGACCTAGAAACGATGGTACATATATACTATATATACTACCATATAGTTTTGAAAACCAAAATATAGTAAGTACACTCTCTCATATATCACTTGATCCACTCTAAGGCGATACCTCCTACCTTATCTCTAATGGATTTAGGAATCAACTTAGGTCGTCTATGCAACCAAAGATTTGATATTAAATATGACGACCACTATGCACTTTCGATACCCAATGTACTTGTAGAGTGCATTACAGAGGTACCCAATCGATGTAAGGCGATAGTCAAGGGTATAATATAACGAAAATCCAGACGCAGAACCTATAATACATCTCATAATACATAGAAAAATTATAACAATAACATAGATATAAATTAACTGAGATAGTAATATAATCGAATAAACCATAAATGAAAACATTAGAGTGTAACAAATTCACATTTTATACAAAATTGAAAATAAAAGAGTTTATACATCTCAAATCTCCAAAATAAACTCTATAACTGTTTCTAAAATGATACATGTACTGGTACAGCTCCACAATAATGCGCATAATATAAGCAATAGTAACCTTCAAAATATAGATGTACGAAAACACAGCCTCCTACTCATATTTATGACACCTCCATGCGCTATCCACACCGGTTATCTCTAATCTACTCATTTAAGAGTACTTGAGATAATGAGAAGAAAAACATAAAACCTTAAATAAGGCAACAATCTGGTATGAATGATATATCACCTCAAATTACTATAAAAATCATATATAGTAATACAGACATAGGGAATGTATAATCATACCTGACCCATCCCGGCATCAAAAGAGTTAGCACGTAACAATCCATATATGTTAATCTACTATCATCATTATATGAGTGACTACAATCAAAGTGCGATATCCGGTGTCTGGGCATATAGCTATATCGTGTGACACCATAGAGTGATAAACAACTATAGTAAACATAGCATTAGGTCTATCAAGGAATACTTTCAGATGTGGATAGTGTCATATCCACATCAGCATCAGCATCCGAAATGATTTTTCGATATCGGATATCCGCATTCGTGCATACGGATGGATATCGGATAATTATCCTATCCGCTAACGACCGATAAATCAAGAAATAAAAATAAAAATATAAATTTTAAGTTTAACGTACACTTTTTTCAATCTAATTAATAATAAAATTGTTAAATATAAACAAATATAGGGATAATAAATAGTTTTGAGCAGTTAATAAGCATTAAATGCATATAGTATAAACTACTAACTTAATAAAACAATAAATAAATACTTTCATTGTACTAAAATACACATAATTTATATTATAATCTTGACAAAGTCTGGATGGATAATATTCGAATGTGGATGTCTTCATATCCACATCCGCATTCATTTTTTCGGATATCAGATTTTATCCGCTATTCGAATGCGGATGCAGACGGATTTAGGATTTTTCGGGTATCCATTGACAGCCCTACGTAGCATCCATCAAACGATCCTCACCATCACTCATATGCATTGCATATATGATGCTTGCAATGGTAGAATTACAACAAGAGAATCAACTAAATCCTAGCTTCTAATTGCTCAAATCCATGCCACTTCATAAGGTTGGGAACCAGATTCATAGTCCAAAAGTCCAGGTAATCCACAATCATAAGATCTGGATGCAGTCATAATCCAAGTGGGCGTCTCTACGTACCCTTTATATATGAGCACACTAAAAACCTTTGAGTTATCAATGATCCCTTTGCGTGTGTCTCTATAGTAGAACTCAATCATTATTCCATCGTGGCAATCTCCATAGGAGAGCCCAGTTGCAAATTCTACTCATGATCCTACATCATTGAACTTGTCCTTATGGATCAATGTCACAATTCCCATCATTGATTCGTCGTCATCAGAACGCCTTTAGGCACCCATCGTAAGACATAGAGCCATCGTACCAATGTTCAGAAGTCATCATGTCAAAACGTCACATCATCTCTTCATTATTCACCACGGGAACCCCAAAGTTGCCTTGGGTCATCTCAAAGTCAGACGCTTTCGCCTTAAGAACAAACTTCCCAAAGTCAAATTTCTACTCAGGTCACTTCATGTCCAAACACGAAGTCCTCCTATGAAAAGCCCGACGGGACAACACCCCTGACCCAAAGTAATCCAAAATTCATCACTCTATTTACTTGCCCAGAAATTCCTCTGTCCAGTCATGAAGCAATGTCGTCCTCATCTCGAAGTCAAACCCGAAGCATACCACTATAAACCCGTACAATTTTTTAGGAGTGGGCCCCGAACACAACACCACTAGATAGCATTTATGTCCGGGTTTTCACCATAACTGACCAAATCACACTCCGAGCAAAGCACCATCGAACCCAAAGTCATACCCGAGCACTCGACCATTGAACAAGTGCTAACGAGAAAAAATGTTGTAGTATCTCCAAACTCCAATTTTGCGTCTATTTCATCACTATGCTTTGTTCCTCGACCCATGTGCATTCCATATGTATCGATATGATTCCTTACAGTCTAGAACATATCTGTCGATGTTCGATTCTTTTGTTACTACCTTTAATTCGTTCTAATGAACATTTTCAAACATACACGCAAACACCACACACATTAAACACCATCCAAGCATGTAAAAAATATAACAAACTATTGCAATCATTATGTGATGTATCTATAATATATTCTAACATTCATAGAGGCAATCATGCATCCAAATAACATGGTTAGAATACCAAAAATCATTTTATTTAATTTTCTACATCATGTAGGGTTTCAAAACAACAATAAAACATAATTTCGGCTTTAAAGATGGATAAAAAACATGTCGAAACCTATAGATACATGTACAATGTGGTATGAGATAACAAATCACTCACCAAACGCTCAAAAATCAAAATTTTGCATGCAAATAGAGGTAAATCAAAAAATGAATAGAAAAGACTCAATTTCTCTTCCTTAAAATGTATATTTAAATGTCCCTAGGTAATCCCCATGCTAATTTATCCCAAATATATGTTTTAAGCTTGTTTTGGAGGAGAAAGGTGAATGTTTTGGTGGAGAAAGATTAATGGAGGCTTAGATCTATTTTGGAGATGAGAAAACTGATTTGGGGAAGGTTATTTCAGCCTCTGATAGCCCAAAACCTGTAACGGGTTAATGGGCCTATCTCCAATCTCACTAGTTACACATTAAGTTGCTCCTAAAACTGTCAAACTTTAAACAACCATGTCTCCAAGCCAGAAAGTCCAATTCGCTATTATGACCACTGTACGGAAAGGGATAATAACCTTAATATAGTTAGTATTTAAGGTAGATGATAGCACTAATTCTGTTAATTATCTCTCTAATAAGCTTAATATAGTTAGTATTTGGGGTAGATGATAACACGAATTCAGTTAATCATATACCAACTCCTAACTATATTAAGGTTATTACCAGTAACCTTATATTGTTAGTCTTTAGGGTAGATGACAGCACGAATTCCGTTAATCATTATTGTCATCTACCCCAAATGCTAATGAGGTAATGACTCGTCATTTCGACCTAAATCGAAAAGTAATACATCCATGGTATTCAAATGTCGAGCATCCAAGTGTCGGAGAGGAAAATTGTTAGGATAAAAAGAAAAAGGAAATGAAGAAAGAACATGGGGAAACAATGTCTCACAGTGGAACGACAACATATAATATAACAAAGATAGTAAAAGCTGTCACTCCATGATAAAAGGCATATTAAAGTTGAAAAAACAAACCTCATTAGCTTGGATAGTTACAATTTCTTGACCTTACAATTGCTGATGGATATGTGTAATAATACAACGGAAAAAAAAATTACCCCGGTAGGTGAACATCCAACTTTATTTCATGAGCTCCATGTCCCACCAACTACAACCTAAAAAAATATTTGATCTGACCCAAGCATTATAATAAAATAACATCCGGATCAGTCTAGAAAACCAGTGTGAGAAAACTCAAAAAATATGTGAACATATAATAATTCTGTAATACTACACTGCTAAATACGAAACGGGTTTTACCTCATAAGAACAACATCCATAGATGAAAGAATGAAAACAAGTAGGAACAAAATTAGACTTGAAAGAATGAAAACAAATAATTAAACATCAAGAAGAGCTCCATGCACTTCTCAATGCAATTAAGAAAATGATTCAAAGATTTAAATCAAATAAGGAAAGGGAATTTTCCAATAATGACTAGGAGGGTGAACTCGCTTACCGAAAGTATACCTCTAGACAATATACTTGGGAGGGTCATTTACTATGTGACTCTCTCTAAAATGTACAATCAGACCCTACCAACCTTACAGAGTATCATAGTATTTTACATCTCTACGCGCAAACCACATAATCCAGTCCCGAATAGATGTGGAGATAACTTAATAGGAGCAACCCACATAGCTTGACGTCCACCCTCGCTTTGGTTTTAGTCATTTCCGTTAGAGCATATCAATGCTCAAAATGGGCAACAAATCGTCTTAAAATGATGAATCTCAAGTAAGATAGCATAATCGGTAGTCAATAAATCAACTACCAAAAATGATAAACTGATCGTATATGGAGATTAAATCTCTTACTCTTACTATTGCTTGTCGATTTCAAACTTGTATTATCCATCGGCTGAAAATGAAGTTGGGTAAGTTAAGGTAGGGTTACCTCTGAGCCTTGCCTTGACATATATTTTTGACCTTCGAGATAGAGACGAGTTTACATACCTCGACGTTTAGTGCAAAGAATATTACTAAATTCTTTCCATATAAGTGATATCTTTTACAGAAATTAAATTACTTATCCTTTTCATAACCAAATCAAACTTGTGTTTGGTTTTTAACATCATAAACATTTATAAAGCACATTTGAAAACACTCTTTAAATATTCTTTTAAAGAGAAAAATATATTTCTAAGTGAATTAAAAAGAAGGGTTAAAAATAACATTCCCTTTTAAAGATTTTCTTAGTTATAAAGTATCATTTCTAACTTCAAAATAACATCATTATCCTAGATAATTGATATAATTCTTATAGCTCTTTTATAATCAATTTAAAACGACATTTGTTATCAACTTTAAATACTTTAATAAATTTAAAACAATGTCAATCATCCCGAAAGGTAATTAATATAACTCTTTTTATAAATTTAAAACCACATTAATTATCGAAAGTAAATTAATCAAATTTATAATATTTTTATAAATTTAAAACATATTAATTATCCCTTAAGAAGATTAATCAAATTTATATTCTTTTTTTAAATTTAAAATACATTAATTATCCTAAAAGAAGATTAATCAAATTTATAATCGTTTTATATATTTCAAACAAATTAATTATCCTGAAAGATAATTAATCAAATTTATAATCTATTTAATTTTAAAACAAATCCAAAAAGATAGTTAATCAAATTTATAACTCCTTTATAAATTTTAAACAACACTCATTCTTTATTTCACTTGAAAATATGGTTTAAATAACTTTCAAAGTGCAAAAACACGACTAAACATTTATTTTGTAAAAATACAAGCACATGTTCAACACGCACAATGGTTTGAGGAGATGATATTTCGTAAATAATGGTATAACGATAATCGCTATAACGACACTTTCACAAATTAACAGTACGTCACAAATATTTCAACCAAACATCAATATAAGCAACATAAGAATATAAATAAGATGCATATAACAGTAAATTAATAATAGTGAGAAACCATTAAGAGGTCTCTCTACAACAGTCCCTGTAGAACAATGGTAATTTATGCAATCTGCTTTTCAGGTGGGAATTCAAATGCAAGCAAACAACTAAATAATAATAACAAACATATTATTATCATTAAAAATTAGCAATCAATAACTAACATATCATTTATTAATTAACCACATATTAATTAACTTCCAAAAATAATCTTTTTTACTTTGCAAGCACAAAGTGGTGATTTATTTTGCATGATAGATGTCTTAAATAATTGATTCCATTTAATTATAGCAGAACGATGTTCCATTCTGCTAAATAGATATAAAAAACGAAGTATAACCAATTTAACTATGTTAAATGTAACTAAATTATATCGCTATAAATTTATCATTAATTTATACTTCATTAAAATTATCAATTATCACCCAAGCATTCAACAATAATCTATAGCAACGCAGATATCATATAGTTTATTTAAAGGTGAGTTTACTCACCAAAAATCCAATTGACTCTTTCGCATTCCAGTTTTTTCTAAAATCAAAGGCCTTCAAATTTAACTCAAAATTCAATTAATCCAACTCCGACGCATAGGTAAAATCGATATGGGTTCAACGCAAAAGACCGCATCCAAATCCAACCTTGTATGCAATAGTTATTAAAATTGTAAGAAATTGAGATTAATTAATACATTAATAACTTTAATTAACAAATTAATACCCTTAAAACCATCTCCAATAAATTGAAAATTAGATTTCCCTCCACTTTCACACGAATACGGTGATACCAAATCCAAATGTCAATCTCTTCCACCCATGATTTCTCCTCCATCTCTCAACAAATCGAAGATTTGATGAGTGTTACGAACTCCAACTTCCATCCCCTCCACGTCCATTACCATTAATTGAAGCTCAGCCTTATATAACAAAACGCGACCCAAACCCCTAAGCTGCTACAGAAAAAGTCACACACCTTGAAACTCGATCATAGATGGTGTACTTCGACAAGGAGAACGCAATGGTGTGGTCCTCTTTGCTTATCTCTACCCCAATCACTGACAAACAAAAATCTAGTTTGACCATTAAAGGCCGAACTCCTTCAAACGACATCATCCACTACAACATGCACAAGGATTTGTACATCTAGCTACTACTAACTCAAAGAATCTTGTTTTGTGATTTTTAGTTAAGTAAATTAGTTGATTTCTATTTTTGAAGTGGGATACCATTATTTCATTTATGGGCAAATAGAAAAAGAAGAGGGAAAGACGAAAAAATAATGAGGCTAAATAAAAAATGAAACGAAGAAAATGGTCCAAGGGTTGATTTTGCTTAATTTGTAAATAAAACAATTACTTTACTTCTAACCCTAGCTAGCAAAAAATTTCAAGCCACTATTACATCATAATGCACATCATCATTAAGTCTAGCAGAAAATTTTGAATTTTGATTTGATTTAAAATGTTTTGAAAAGAGTGTTTTACTGTACTCTCTTACAGAATATCCCATTCGCGATCCGTAACCGACAGAAATAAAAATACTACAGCAACCCACGGTTTTGTACCCTTTGAGTTGATAATAATTCACTCATGTTCAACCCAATTTGTACGATAGAGCGAATAACTAGAGGAAAGAAGAAGAAAGAGACAGAAGAAAAATAATTGACAACACCGAATCTCACAATCGCAGCGGAACAAAATATAATATATAATAACAGATTTTTACACAAAAGAATCTGTAATAGTTTATATACTTACAATCATCAGAGTACAACAATCAATACATCAATCTGGATAGTTATAATGACTTGTCCTCATACAACGGAATATAAATCGAGTACGGAGATACGTCTCTATGATCCATCTCGCCTCCTAGACCCCATATCATTCTATCCTGAATCTGTAATACTCGATCCGATCCGAGAATTATAATAAAATAACACCCGAGTCAGCCTGGAAAACTAGCGTAAGAAAACACACTTAATTTGAATTATTAGAGTTGTCAAAATCCTTTGAAAACAAAGGTATCTCGTAAGATCGCGTCACACATAAACACAACGGGTTTTTCCCTTACGATAACCAAAACATTTTATAGAAAATCCAGTGATACTATAATAATGTCTAAATACAAATACTTATTTGCTGAATTATTACATTAATTAAATTCTAGCATACCAGGCTCTACAAACAAAAATGTAAGCTCGTATTGGAGAATGGATTCCAACGTATGACTAGGCCACTGGGGTACCGCCCGTCATAGTACACCTCTATCACAATGTACCGAGGACCTCGCTGGGATCCCTTACTACACAAGACTGGCCTACCCCTAACCTGGATGGACCGAATATATTATTACCCAGGGTGTTCCCACCCTTACCATTGAGCGCTCCTTTCATACAAAACCATATCCATAATAAATAGGTTTTCGAGGACATCTAGAAAAGTGATAACAAACCCTAATTGGGTGCGACCCATGTAGCATTGCCGCTTCTTCCCTGTTTTAGTCATTCCCGGTTGATGAGGCTTGAAGCTAAGCTGAAACTTTTCAAGGAACAAATCTACGTAGAATGCTCATCGTCCTCCAATAACGATGTTCTGATAGCATTCGTCCATACAAGTCGTCCTGTGTTTGGACAAACCGAATCACCATCTTCATCATCTTCGCAGTGTTCATTCGTAACGTTCAAATCGGATCGAAGTGGTTATCGAATAATTAAATCTGATCCCGGTCTCTTCGAAACGATTAACGAAAATTGACCAATATTGATAGTCGATTATTTAACTATCAATAAAACATCCATAAGCATACACCTGGTGTGACGCCCCACCTCTATACCCATGCTAGCCAAGGACACTACAGGGTAATGCCGTCAACTAACACGGAGAATAAGGCTGGTTAGGAGCGACCATCTATAGCCTTGCACTAACTACCTATTGAATACATCGACAATAGACATACCAAGCAGGTCGACATACCTAATGAATACTTAGAACAAAAGCATAGGTGGTTGGAGGATCTATCAGAACAGAATATAACAACTCAAATGTAATATACATAACAGAACAGTAGATCATCATATACACATATATTGATACATAACAGAGTTACAAACTGATACACGTCAAGTGGTAAAGCAAACCACAATATACAGACGAATTCAAAATAACAGAGTTACAATAAAAAGGACTACACAAAAAGCTTTAACAAAAAGGAACAAGCTGGATAGTCCATGCGGAAGCAAAATAGGCTAAGTCCAAAAACACCTAACCTGAAACATCTCGGTCTGACCCGAGTATAAAATACACGGGTCAGTCTAGCTAAACAAATCAGTTAGATAAACTGAACAACAATAACCTACAAGGTCACAAAGTATAACAAATATCTCTAAAAGAGATAACACAATCATCTAACAAAAGATGAATCATATCATAACAAGCCTCATATCATCGGCAACTCAGAGAAACAAAGGATAGGAATATCCCAAAACAAGCCATAAAGGCAAATAACAAATACCAATGAAGGTAACACAAGTTCCACAAGGTAATCGCTATACATCATGCGGCTCAAAAAGACCAACACCGAAGGGCGACACCTAGGGAATATACATATCAATGAAACATCATAAAATTTACACGTGCTCAGTACTGTATAAACAAGGATCCATAAGCCTAAAGACTACAAACCCAAATATCACTCGAGCGGCTCATAAAGACCTAACTCCGAAAGCGATACAATAGGGCAACAAACCCGAAGACACAAACCCGAAGGTACAAACCCGAAGGCAACATACCCGAAGGCAACATACCCGAAGGCAACATACCCGAAGGCAACAAACCTGAAGGTGCAAACCCGAAGGCAACACACCCGAAGGCAACAAACCGTAGTGGTGAAGGTCCGAAGGCCCAGTACTGGACACCACTAACTGGCGAAATGTGTCATAACTCTCAAAAAGGAATCCGAAAAGTGGTAACGTGAGTCCCATAACCACTCTTTCGCACTAAATGGTTTACTATCCGTTAGTCAATTTCACACTCAAAGTAGTACAAAATTTACCTCGTTTCATCGGTAAACTAGACCCAAAGGTCAAAACGTTCAAACGAATAGATTGGGAATTAATTGAAAAGATGAACGCACGTGTTCATTGCACGCGTTTTATCTAATCATTTGATTCTCCTCCCACTTCGCTCGGAGTGCGAAATTGTGTGTGTTTTAAATAGAATTTATGAATTGGAGAAGGGAGCTTTTAATACGATTTAGAGGGATTATTTATGAAAACCCGTGAATGAAGTTAAAATAAGTTATCAAAGCCAAAAGATGCAATGACAACCACTAAGAACCAACTTGAATCGATAAAATTTGGAAAACCAATCAAAATGGGCAAAAATAGGCAAAATAGAAAAATAGGAGCAGGTCAGTCGGCCGGCTGCAAAGCTCGGTCGGCTGGCCAGAAGCAGAAAAATGCTCGGGGTAGCAGGTCGGTCGACCGGCCTAGGGGTTCGGTCGGCCGAACTGCAATTTTCTGCAGTTCCTGCCCTTTCTCATCGAAGTGCAAACTCTTCCAAAACGCAACCGGTCGAGTAATGGACCTAAGGAGCCTTAACCAATTGATACCCCAGCTCCATTAGCTCTCCGATTCGCCACCAAAAACATGTTCAAACATCAAAGTTAGAATCTTTAAAGAATTGAACCCAAACACCAAAAATTTGGATATTCACCAATTCAATCCAAACCAAAAGCAAGTACATATGAACAAGTGTTAGGAATTCATACCCAACAATCAAAGATATATATAAGCATAGATGAGAGATTAAAATCTCACCTTACACCAATAGCATCAAGAGAAGTAGATGTGAGTTCAAAACTCACCTTTTATCACAAAACAAAGAAGAAGAAGCTCAAACACAAGAAGGAGACTAACTACTCTTCACTTCAACTCTACAAGCTTCAATCTAAGAATAAAACACATATTTCCCAAATTAGGTTTAGGAAACTTTCTGAAATTGAAGAGGAGAAGAGTTGGAGAAGATGAAGAGGAGGCTTACCAATGGCTTCACTTTGATTTTTGGAGCAAGAATTCAAGTTGCAAGAAGAAACTAGGGCTTGGAATTTCTAATTCCCATTCTCTTCCCCCATTTCAGTTTTTAGCTTAAGTTTTATGAAATGAAATAAGTGAGTGGAGAGGAGAGGGACCGAGTTAGGGTTAATTAGTTAGTTAGTGGGCTGAATCCAACCCAAAACCCAACTAGAAAAAGTAGCAAAATTCAACTTACACCAAACATATCAAAGCTTATACTCAAAAAGATCGCAAATGCCATTTTGGAACCAATGGAGGTGGTTTCGAGTTCCAATTCGGCCGTTTGCAAAAAGTAACATTTCGGATCAAAAATCCGACTAACGACACTATATTTAAATAAAACATTTAAATATAAAATCGTTAAATATGCGGGTTGTTACAGTTCTTCCCTCCTTACAAAATTGCGTCCCCGCAATTCCTAGAGACGATACATGTAACAACTACATACAACAACATCCAAAAGAAAAGGAAATAAGCTTAAGATGAAAAAATATTCTCACCGTGGCCGAGCAAGGATAGAAAACCCGGATAAGATCGCTCGATATACTCTCTGCTTTCCCAAGTACAGTCATTGGGATTAGCGGACCATTGAAATTTAACGAGCGGCACGTCCTTGTTTCGAAGGTGTCGCACCTCCGTGTCAAGTACGCAAATAGGCTGCTGTACAATAGATAATTCCGGTGAGACCTCAAGCTCTTGCAAATCAGGAGAAGTAATAACAGAATCCGACTCCCGAAGACACTTTCGAAGTTGAGAGACGTGAAACACGTCATGTATGCCAGATAAATGAGCAGGAAGTGAAACTCTATAAGACACAGGGCCAATACGTTCAGTAATAGAAAATGGTCCTATAAAATGAGGAGCCAATTTCCCAGTCATACTGAAACGCATAACCCCCTTCAAAGGAGAAACACGAATAAAGACAAGATCACCAATCGAGAATTCGAGAGGCTTCCTACGGTTTTCAGCGTAGGACTTCTGGCGGCTCTGTGCCTCTTTCATTCTCAACCGAATAAGATCAATCTTCTCGGAAGAATCACGAACAAAATCTGGACCAAGAATAAGCTTCTCCCCAGATTCCAACCAACAAGAAGGTGATCGACATGGCCTTCCATATAAAGCTTCGAAAGGAGCCATACCAATACTAGATTGAAAACTATTGTTGTAGGAGAACTCTACAAGAGGTAGATATCCACCCAACTACCACCAAAATCAAAAATACAAATACGGAGAAGATCTTCCAAGATACGATTCACCCGTTCAATCTGTCCGTCAGACTGCGGATGATAAGCTGTGTTGAAATTAAGCTTTGTTCCCAAAGCTTGCTGAAGATTCTTCCAAAAATAACTCGTGAATAAAGGATCATGGTCACTCACAATAGAACTAGGAACACCGTGAAGTCTCACGATTTCCTTGACATACAACTTAGCCAAAAGCGAAGCAGTCCTGTTAGACTTAATAGGAACAAAATGAGCATACTTAGTGAGGCGATCAACAAGAACCCAGATACTAGAATGGCCCGATCTCGAACGAGATAGGCCGTCAATGAAATCCATAGAAATCTGATCCCATTTCCACAATGGAATCTCTAGAGGCTGAAGAAGACCCGAAGGACGCTGATGTTCGGCCTTAAAACGCTGAAAAGTTATGCAATTACTCACATAACTCGCCACATCGCGCTTCATGCCTTCCCAATAATAAAGACGATGCATATCGGCATACATCTTACTACTACCAGGATGAATGGTATACTTAGAACGGTGACAATCATCAAGGATGACATGTCTAAGTGCAAAATCAGAAGGCACAAAAAGACGGTTCTTCTTGCGAAGACACCCATGAGAATCAATGCTGAAATCCCGCAACGCCTCATCACAGTATCTAGACTCACAAAGCTGAATAAGATGCAACAAATCAGGATCACGCCGCTGAGCATCGGCAATACGATCCAACAAAATGGGTCGAGCTCCCAAACTAAATAATAGAGTAGGAGAATCAGAAGATGAACCTCGATCACGAATTTCACAAAAAGATAGAGTCTCAAGAATATTCCATTCGGCAAGCATCATAGAAACTACAGCCGAATGTTTGCGACTAAGCGCATCAGCAACACGATTACCCTTTACAGGGGTATACTGGATATCAAATTCATAGGAAGAAAGAAACTCGAGCCAACGCTGTTGTCTCATATTGAGTTCCTT
Organism: Allium cepa; assembly: GCA_030765085.1. Classification (NCBI taxonomy): domain Eukaryota; kingdom Viridiplantae; phylum Streptophyta; class Magnoliopsida; order Asparagales; family Amaryllidaceae; genus Allium; species Allium cepa. The sequence continues at coordinate 566,368,617 of CM060938.1, forward strand.
CTGAATGAACAAATACTTCAAGGATTTATGATCGGTATAGAGAATGAAGCACTCGCCCAATAAATAGTGTCGCCAAATCTTCAAGGCAAAGACAATGGCGGCTAACTCAAGATCATGAGTGGCATAGCGAACTTCATTCGGACGCAGTTGCCTAGAAGCATAAGCAACTACCCGATCCTTCTGCATAAGAACAGCATCGAGACCACTACCACAAGCATCGGTGTAGACAACAAGATCATGATTCCCCTCGGGAACCACCAAAATAGGAGCATTAGTGAGAAGTTCATTCAATGTCTGAAAGGAAGCTTCACACTTGTCGGACCAAATAAAACGAATGTCTTTCCGAGTAAGGCTGGTGAGAGGAAGCACAACATGGGAAAAATCCTTAATGAACCGATGGTAATAACCCGCCAATCCAAGAAAACTATGAATCTCATGAACATTCTCAGGCCTCTTCCAATTATGGATGGCTTCGATCTTTGAGGGATCGACAGAAATGCCATCGGAAGATACAACATGGCCTAAGAACTTAACCTTATTCTCCCAAAAGTGGCATTTGGAGAATTTGGCTCTAAGCTGATGATGACGGAGGGTACTCAAGACAATTCTCAAGTGATTATCATGCTCAGCATTAGACTTAGAATAAACAAGGATATCATCAATGAAGAAAAGGACGAACTTATCGAGATACTCCCGGAATACCCGATTCATGAGATCAACAAAGAAAGCAGGAGCGTTCGTCAACCCGAACGGCATAACGAGCCACTCAAAAGAACCATAACGAGTGCGGAAAGCGGTAAGAGGTATGATATCATCCGTGACTCGTAATTGATGAAAACCCATGGCAAGGTCAAGCTGAGAAAAGACCTTAGCACCACTCAATAGATCTAACATATCATCGATCCTTGCCAATGGATACCTATTCCTAATGGTTAACTCATTAAGCTTGCGATAGTCAATGCAAAGCCTAAGAGTTCCATCGGACTTCTTCACGAAGACGACCGCGGATCCCCACGGAGAAAAACTGGACTGAATCAACTACTTGGACTCAAGCTCTAAAAGCTGTTCTTGAGTTCCTCATTTTACTTTGTAGACATCCTCGTGGGAGGACGACTAACTGGCTGCGTGCCTGGAATGAGATCAATGCGGAACTCAATTGTCTGCTTAGGTGGCAAACCCGAAACAGGTTCAAAAACATCAGAAAAGTCACAAGCAATAGGAATACGAGATATGTCATCATCATCTCGCGAGTTAAGAGAACATAAAGCCATTTCGGAATTATCCACATCCCGAAGAACAAGAGATAACTGAGTAGACGAATCCGGATGTCGAAGATACAAAATTCTCTCCGAACAAATAATCCTGGCATCATATCTCACTAGCCAGTCCATTCCCAAAATCATATCAAATCGCAGACAAGAAATAACGTGCAGATTTGCACGAAAAGAAAAGCCACATAAAACAATCTCAACATCATCACAAAGCATACTAAGGGTCGCGGATCCCCCAATAGGATTTGCAATCCTTAAAGAAGTAACCAAACAAGAAACATCCAAAGATAAATCACCAACGAGCTTTTTCGGTACGAAAGAATGTGATGCACCCGTATCGAAAAGAACTCGAATACTATGATCATGAAATAAAATAGAACCTTCCAAAATAGATGGAAATATACCTTTGGGCTGAGAAGGACCTTCATAAGCCTTAGCAGCATAAGCTTGCTAGACTTGGCACCAGCCGGAACAGTAGGGCAAGTGGAAACATGATGTCCTTCCTTCTTGCAATAATAGCAGAAGAGAGGCTTGGAACAAGCTCGAATCATATGATCAGGAGAACCACAATTGAAACACTTCCGAATGAAAGGTGTTCCAGAAGACTGAGGCTGAGAGCTAGAACTACCAGTCTTCTTCTTCTTAGAAGGAAAAGACCTGGACTTCTGAAATGGAAACTGCCTCTTGTTGGGGTTCTTGGAAACCTCAACATCAACATCACTATCACACTCCTTCTCGACGGTCTCGAGATGAAGTGCTGAATCAACCAACTCCTTAAAGGAAAGCTTAAGCTGGAGCAACAAAGACTTCTTAAGATATTTCTTAAGACCAAAAACAAACTTCAGATTCTTCTTATAAGAAGTGAATTCAAGACCATACTTAGATAAAGCCTCGAATGATGCAACATACTCAGAAATAGAAGATTTTCCTTGCTTCAACTCAAGGAAGCGACGGGTCAATAAAACTTTTTCAGATTTAGGAACGAACTTGAGTTCAAATCGCTCCCGAAACTGAGTCCAAGAAAGAGTAGACTCATCGATTTCGGCTACAACAAGCTCATACCAATCAGGAGCACGCTCTTGCAATAAGCTAGAAGTTACAAGAACTCTATCATGGTCAGAAAGATCCATGCGAGAGAAGATACGCTCGCACGTGCGAAACCAAGCTTGGACTTCAAGAACAGACTCGGAGCCCTTAAACGGCTTTCCTCCAAGATGAGAAAAATCATTGGACAGACGTGCAAAGACAGACTTGCAAGGCGGAGAAACTCGAGGAGGAACTGGAGGCTGAGTGCTCCTAAACAACTCCAAAAACTGATCAGCAGACATATAAACGCCATCCGCATGTGCGCCACTGGATTGCCCAGCATCCGAACGTCGTCCTCTGCCTCTTCCAGCCATACGCTGAGAGTAAGATGAGAACAAGATTATTCACAAGGTAGAAGGAATAAAGAGACACGATGATTCAAAGATTTGTATCACTTATTACACTCTGATGTATCGTAATATGTGCTTCTATTCTGCGTTCATCATACTTTGTTTTGAACTCAGCTTTGATACCACGCGGTGACGCCCCACCTCTATACCCACGCTAGCCAAGGACACAACAGGGTAGTGCCGTCAACTAACACGAAGAATAAGGCTGGTTAGGAGCGACCATCTATAGTCTTGCACTAACTACCTATTGAATACATCGACAATAGACATACCAAGCAGGTCGACATACCCCATGAATACTTAGAACAAAACCATAGGTGGTTGGAGGATCTATTAGAACAGAATATAACAACTCAAATGTAATATACATCACAGAACAGTAGATCATCATATACACATATATTGATAGATAACAGAGTTACAAACTGATACACGTCAAGTGGTAAAGCAAACCACAATATACAGACGAATTCAAAATAATACATATATCAGAGTTACAATAAAAAGAACTACACAAAAAGCTTTAACAAAAAGGAACAAGCTGGATAGTCCATGCGGAAGCAAAATAGGCCAAGTCCAAAAGCACCTAACCTGAAACATCTCGGTCTGACCCGAGTATAAAATACACGGGTCAGTCTAGCTAAACAAATCAGTTAGATAAACTGAACAACAATAACCTACAAGGTCACAAAGTATAACAAATATCTCTAAAAGAGATAACACAATCATCTAACAAAAGATGAATCATATCATAACAAGCCTCATATCATCGGCAACTCAGAGAAACAAAGGATAGGAATATCCCAAAACAAGCCATAAAGGCAAATAACAAATACCAATGAAGGTAACACAAGTTCCACAAGGTAATCGCTATACATCATGCGGCTCAAAAAGACCAACACCGAAGGGCGATACCTAGGGAATATACATATCAATGAAACATCATAAAATTTTCACATGCTCAGTACTGTATAAACAAGGATCCATGAGCCCGAAGACTCCAAACCCAAATATCACTCGAGCGGCTCATAAAGACCTAATTCCGAAAGCGATACAATAGGGCAACAAACCCGAAGGCACAAACCCGAAGGTACAAACCCGAAGGCAACATACCGAAGGCAACATACCCGAAGGAAACAAACTTGAAGGTGCAAACCCGAAGGCAACACACCCGAAGGCAACACACCCGAAGGCAACACACCCGAAGGCAACAAACCGGAGTGGCGAAGGTCCGGAGGCCCAGTACTGGACATCACTAACTGGCGGAATGTGTCATAACTCTCAAAAAGGAATCCGAAAAGTGGTAACGTGACTCCCATAACCACTCATTCGCACTAAACAATTTACTATCCGTTAGTTAATTTCACACTCAAAGCAGTACAAAGTTTACCTCGTTTCATCGGTAAACCAGACCCAAAGGTCAAAACGTTCAAACGAATAGATTGGGAATTAATTGAAAAGATGAACGCATGTGTTCATTGCACGCGTTTTATCTAATCATTTAATTCTCCTCCCACTTCGCTCGGAGTGCGAAATTGTGTGTGTTTTAAATAGAATTTATGAATTGGAGAAGGGAGCTTTTAATACGATTTAGAGGGATTATTTATGAAAACCCGTGAATGAAGTTAAAATAAGTTATCAAATCCAAAAGATGCAATGACAACCACTAAGAACCAACTTGAATCGATAAAATTTGGAAAACCAATCAAAATGAGCGAAAATAGGCAAAACAGACAAATAGGAGCAGGTCGGTCGGCCGGCTACAGAGCTCGGTCGGCTGGCCAGAAGTAAAAAAATGCTCGGGGTAGCAGGTCGATCGACCGACCCAGGGGTTCGGTCGGCCGAACTGCAATTTTCTTCAGTTCCCGCCCTTTCTCATCGAAGTGCAAACTCTTCCAAAATGCAACCGGTCTTGTAATGTACCTAAGGAGCCTTAGCCAATTGATACCCCAGCTCCATTAGCTCTCCGATTCGCCACCAAAAAAATGTTCAAACATCAAAGTTAGGATCTTTAAAGAATTGAACCCAAACACTAAAAATTTGGATATTCACTAATTCAATCCAAACCAAAAGCAAGTACATATGAACAAGTGTTAGGAATTCATACCCAACAATCAAAGATAGATATAAGCATAGATGAGAGATAAAAATCCCACCTTACATCAATAACATCAAGAGAAGTAGATGTGAGTTCAAAACTCGCCTTTTCTCACAAAACAAAGAAGAAGAAGCTCAAACACAAGAAGGAGACTAACTACTCTTCACTTCAACTCTACAAGCTTCAATCTAAGAATAAAACACATATTTCCCAAATTAGGTTTAGGAAACTTTCTGAAATTGAAGAGGAAAAGAGTTGGAGAAGATGAAGAGGAGGCTTACCAATGGCTTCACTTTGATTTTTGGAGCAAGAATTCAAGTTGCAAGAAGAAACTAGGGCTTGGAATTTCTAATTCCCATTCTCTTCCCCCATTTCAGTTTTTAGCTTAAGTTTTATGAAATGACATAAGTGAGTGGAGAGGAGAGGGACTGAGTTAGGGTTAATTAGTTAGTGGGCTGAACCCAACCCAAAACCCAACTAGAAAAAGTAGCAAAATTCAACTTACTCCAAACATATCAAAGCTTATACTCAAAAAGATCGCAAACGCCATTTTGGAACCAATGGAGGTGGTTTCGAGTTCCAATTCGGTCATTTGCAAAAAGTAATATTTCGGACCAAAAATCCGACGAACGACACTATATTTAAATAAAACATTTAAATATAAAATCGTTAAATATGCGGGTTGTTACACCTGGCCTTATCATAATTTTCCAAAAATATTCTCAAATATCTTTATAATATATATATATATATATATATATATATTCAAACCCTTCCAATATTTTTGAAGTGGAAATCGAAAGTCAAATTCTTATATCTCTAACAGAATATTTTCGAGCCATTTCAATACTTAGAATGTTTTTTTTGCTTCCAATTATAATCCATCTCTTTGAAAATATTTCTATAATTAAAATCTCGAAGTTAAATATTTTTATATTCTTCCCATCCAATACTTAGGAATATTTATAAGCATATTCCCAAAGATCTTTTATTTTTGATATTCAAGAAGTAGTCCATTTATTTCCAATTTCTCAAAATTCTTTACAAATTTTATTGTAAATCCCTTAATATTTCCAGGTTCAAATGCACTTGTCTATATCTCCAAATACCCATTCCTAACTTATTTTATGAATTCTAATTCATTTTTCGAATTTCTCATATTTTTAACACTTTGGAATTTTCCTTTAAGCTGCCAAAATTCCATTATAAGATTTCTCTTCTAAAATCATACTCGTTTAACAAACTTCACATTCTAATCTCGAGAGGATTTATAAATAAATTCAATCTTTTAAAATTATATATGCAAAATAAGTATTTTTGAGGAATATTAGTTTATTTTTAAAATATGTTTTAGCAAACCAAAACATTCCAAATAACATCGATAACTCATATCCAAATCATTTTTAATAAATAATCAATTTACGAAGCTGTTTAATAAAATTAGAATTTATTTCAGTAAATATTAAATATTATAATGACTAATCTTTCAAAATATTCTAAATCTAAATAATAGTTTAAGTTATATAGCCTAGTAATTAAAAATCCCATTTAAACAATTTTTAATTTCTTGATAAAAATGTATTTTAAAATTCCAATATTGCCAAATTCAGTTTATAAATCCCTCTCGATTCATATCACATCAATTATATCTCAATTAAATTACTATTCTCACATTCAAAAATAGATTCCACTATTTCTTTACCAAAACGATTCACGTAACTCGATATAAATTTCACATCGTAAATTATATTCCAGCTTAGCCATTGATATCATTTTCCTTAACTTATAAATCTCGTTTGTAAATTTACAAACTCCTTTGAGTTTCACTTATTAATAAAACCAATTTTATTTATAAATTTCTATTTTATAAATCCCTTCCTTAATAAATCCCATTTTAATTTCAAATCTATTTTTAATATCGATTCCAACTCTTTTTATATTTCCAGATATCATTTATAAATTCTTTTATAAAATTCATTTTTTTTAGATCTCCATTTAATAATTCACAATAGTTAAGTATAACCAAAAATCAATAATTTTTCTTACTCAATTTCCCTTAAAATAATTCCCAACTCCAATACAAATATTTTTATATCCAAAAATTCCTTTTTATCCCTTAAATTTTAAAAATATATTTATAGTATTTGAATTATCAGAATTCAGGTCAGTGCTACAATAGCATTCAATAATTCAAATTATAATAATAATCTATAATAGATTATCTACACACAAAATATATCACTATATATAAAAACAAACAATATATTTGAGGAATCCAGTTGGATCCCTCCAACCTATTTCCCTGCATCCCAGATGTTAATACAACATAAAAATACCAATCCCACTTCATGGAGGATATCGTGGTATATAGGGTCATCCGCTATTATGCGGGGCGCATAGGGTCTCATCAGCTATAAGCGGGAATATCACTCCAAATACTAGAATATATCCTACTACTATATATATAATATGTCTTTCAATGGATAATAACTTATAAATCAACCAGGCAATAATTAATTAATTTTAACTATTTTTAAAAATTAATTTGGTAATCCAAATGAGTGAGAATTTTCTCACCTTGATTTTAAATTCGCCAAATTCTTACTTTAGATTAAATCAACTTTGCTTGACGTTCAATTTAATCTAAAATTTCCAACTATCTCTAATTTAACTTCAATAAATTCCAGGCTGTAGTGTGTGATGATATGGATCCAACATCGTTTTGATTCGTCGATTCTGGACCATGCACTTAAAAGTTATTAATTTTATAGCATTTGATTTTTTTTTGAATTTTAAAAACTAATTACATCTTAAATTATAAACTTTTAGTTTAAACTGGTTACCTCCCCGCTCTACATCTCGAGTTGACCACGCCACCTAGTTCGATCGGACCTCTACCATTCACTACCGACAACTTCCGTACCTCTGCTGATCCTGCTAGTGCCAGCACCTCATCAAGAAAAAAAACTATCACGGGATGCTCCCTGCCTTCTTGATCCCAATCACATCCCTTACTTCTTCCATCCCACTCATGTGCTCCAGCCATCGAGCTTCACGATAACACACAGGCCTTTAAACCCTCCAATCGAATTCCCCCACGTTTCACCATGCCAACCAACCCTACACGCGCCTCTGCCTCGCCAGCTTATCCACGCTTCAGCTCCAAGTCACCACCCTTCCTTCATGCTTATCCGCAGATGACTAAGTCGTAGCCACCACACGGCCGCCCTAGTCGAAGACGCCGCACCTTCGAGCCCAATCACGACTCGACCTGCTCGAATAACCTACCTCGAGACCCTTCACGCTGCCTCCTTAATGCGTCGCTGAGTGCGACTTTCCCTCGTCGATTGCCATCCCAAATGCACGAATTCGATTCTTTTTTTATTGTGATTTTCGTTTTATTTTGATTTGAATTGGTGAAAAAGAAGGATAAAAGAAAGACGGTATAAGATACGTGATTTAAACCGTGCAAACATCTCGAGCACATTTCTAGATCGGCTAATGGAGATTGACCTTTGATGTGATTTAATATATTTAAATATTGAAAATATCATATATTATCCACTGTTAAATATCGGTCTCCTATCGAGGCATGCCGCTAGACGTTTATAATGTTACAACCCTATTTCGAACGTAATGGAAAAGGTTTTGAGTCCTAATTCGATTGTATGGAGAAGGTAGCTTTTTGGACTCAATTATTATATAGAATTTTCAATATTAGTTTTAATGCATTTCTATCCTGTTCGATCAAACAATAACTCCAAAGGCTACGAAATTTAAAATTTGATAATAATACACTATTACGGATCCGATGGAATTGGTTTCGTCGAATTCTGAGACTGTGCCTCGGAAGGCTATTTTTAAATGTCAATTTAAACAAGCTATTTTTAAAATTGAATAGATCACTTTTAAATTTAAATTTAAATTTTTTATTATCTTCATTATTATTAACATAAATTTTATAAACCTTTAAATTATTTTTATCGATCTTAAAACTCAGGACACAATAATTTAACCAATATTCAATTATTAAATTCAATAATTAAATTATCCAATAAATCGCTATATTTAAATTCTGAATTTATTTTATAAATAAATCCAAATTTTCACTTTCAAAACCAATATATAATTCAAATTCAATATTTAAAACCATTTAAATATTCCAAATCAAACGTCGAAAAATCAAAGTCGTTATATACCTCCCCCTTAAAAGAATGTCGTCCCCGAAACTGCTATGGCAGGAAAAACGCTCCAAACCCATTAACTTATTAAAATCCACTTAGTGAAAGTTTGATATTTCACTTTTCTAATCTTTTTCCTTCATCCAAAACAATTAGTTCTCTATCCTAAACCAAAATCCTTTATTTCAATTATAAATTCGAAATCGATTTCCGTTAACAAAAAAAATTCAAAGTTTTTCTAACACCCTAAATTTCCAAAAATTTTTGGCAGAGTCTCCCTTGTATGGAGAGGCATTTTCAATATGATAAGAGAGATAAATATATATACATCGACCCACATGGTCGAAAGCAAAATATATAATAAAAAAATATTTTCATAGTAGTTAATCCGAAAATTACCATATTTTTTCATTTTAAGCAAGCGCTTTATTTATTTTGCTATTCGCAAAATCAAAGTCAAGCAAAATAGCTCCAGGTACTTGTACTTACTCAATTTAAACACGTAAGTACCAAAACATGAAATTAAATAACATTTCATTTATTTAAATGGTTAATACTCATAAGTTTAATAAGCAATTTCATGCTAAACATATACCATAAGAATTTTAAGGTTCCAACACGTTTTTAATTACTTTCAATCGATCCATATATCATTTTATTCAATTTAAATGATTTACAAATTACTTTACATGCATTCAATTTATTTTTAAACCCAACAAACTCACATTTATTCCAAATTGATTTCAAAATCGATTTTATTCACTTCTATTGTTTCATAGAATTTTGTTTACTTCTGTTTACGTCAAACGACAAAAAAATTTCTACGCAAATTCGGCGATATTCACTTAATAAAATATCCACTTTCCTTTATAATTATTTTAAATTAATTCCAACTCAATTTATATTTAATTCCATTCCATTTCTAATTGATTCACGATCAATTCAATTGCATTCCATTCATATCCACGCTCATTATATTCAAATCCATTTTATTAGGCTTGGAATTATCCAATGCTAATTTACTAAGTAGCCATTTCATAAATTATTTAAGCGAAGCTTTCATCCAAAATATACCCTTAAGTAAATCCATTTATTTTTATCTATTACAACTATATAACTTAAGTTCATTTCTTTTGCAACAAAATTTTATTTCCATTTTGGATTAATTATCATTCAGTCAATTCCATTTCAATCTACAAATTAATTATATTAGTTCATTCACTTCGCACATCTCAGTTTTAATTCCTATATTCGAATTCATTCTTGAATTTATTAAAATGAAACTCAAGGCTATATTCAATTATTTATACTCAATTGGATTTATTTATAACTCAAGTCATTTCTATTTCAATCCAATTTAATTTTATTTGCTCACACTTCCAATTATATTAAATTCACTTACAATTTAAGTTGAATTTTATTTATTATGCAAGTTTCACTTCTAATACACTTTTAATACACAATCTAATTTATTAAACTAGTTAAGTTCCATTTCCATATTTAATCAACTAATTTATTTAGCTAATTAGTTCACTTCCATTTTATAATTCAATATCTGATTTCTATTTCAAAAATCACTTCAATAAATTTACTCGAGTTCAAATTTATTTTATAATTCAAGTTTGGACTTTTATTTCATTTCCAAAATATCAAACTTTATTGTTTTGGGTTTTTCTGTCTCCTTTTTTCGATTTTTATAAGTTCATAACTTATTTCCTGATATTTTCTAAAAAAAATTAATAAGGATTTAAAAATTGAAATACCCGGTATTTATTTCAAATCAATTTGAAATCTCAATATTCCAAATCACACTTTTTAAATTTTAAACCAACCTTCATTTTTATCCAAAACAAGTTCCCTTCAGAATTTCCAAAACGAAACTGGTTTGCCCAACCCATCCGAACAAATCAATTATGGTTGCAATCTGTCACTTAGAAACTTGAAAATGAACACGGATGATGTTGCGCAGTCATCACCAAGATTATTTTCCAGCGACCGAAGTGAGTTTAGTGCTATTATCACTTTCCAAAGTCCATTTAAACCTATTTTTCTATTCAAAAATTCTCTCCAACTAATAATACTATTGTTTATTTAAAATACTTGGGAAAAGACTTCCAAAAATCTTCGGGATTTAATTTTTCAAACTGGTTTTAATCAAGTCTTAATTTTAATTCAATTGTATAATCCAACTTGTACAATTTCCATTTGATTATAGATAACCATTTAAAATTTTATAATCTTATTTAGAATGTAATATTATGAACAAAACACTCCAATACGCTATAATAATTTCTATAAAATTATTCCTTTATATCAAAATATAATTTGGATAAAATTATTTTATTTACCTGCTTCAAAACCATACTGTGTCGGTTTATGCGTTCAAGTGTTTAGAAACTCCTAGCGGCGTCCCACTACTCAAACAGAATTTATATGACACTCAACAGATAAATCAACTCAATATAAAATCATTTTATATTCACTAACAAATAGGCGCTCATATCTATTATTACGCTCAACTCATTCTAGAGTACTACCGACTCTATCTCTAATGAGTAATCCCCACCAAAGCCAAGGTTCTTGCTTAACCTTCAGCTTTGATACCAAATGTAGCGACTCGTAATTCCATACCCTCTAAGTTGATAATAATTCACTCCTATTCAACCCAATTTGTACGAAAGAGTGAATAACTAGGGAAAAGAAGAAAGAGACAGAAGAAAAATAATCAACAACACAGAATCTCAGAATCGCAGCGGAACAAAATATAATATATAATAATAGATTTTTACACAAAAGAATCTGTAACAGTTTATATACTTACAATCATCAGAGTATAACAATCAATACATCAATATGGACATTTATAATAATTTGTCCTCATACGGAGGAAATATAAATCAAGTACGAAGATACGTCTTTATCATCCAGCTCGCCTTCTGAACTCCATAACATTCTATCTTGAATCTATAATACTTGGTCTGACCCAAGCATTATAATAAAATAACACTCGAGTCAGTATGGAAAACCAGTGTGAGAAAACACATTCAATTTGAATTATTAGCGTTATCAAAATCCTTTGAAAACAAAGGTATCTCGTAAGACCGCGTCGCACATAAACACAACGGGTTTTTCTCTTACGATAACCAAAACGTTTTATAGAAAATCCAATGATATTATAATAATTTCCAAATACAAATACTTCTTCAAATACTTGAAATTGTAACATTAATTAAATTACAGCATACTAGGATCTACAAATAAAACCATAAGCTCGTATTGGAGAATGGAATCGAACGAATGACTGGGCCATTGGGGTACCGCCCATCACAGTACACCTCTAGAAGAATGTACCGACGACCTTGCCGGGATCCTTTGTTACACAAGACTGACCTACCCCTAACCTGGATAGACCGAATATGTTATCACCTCGGGTGTTCCCACCCTTACCATCGAGCGCTCCTTTCAAGCACAAACATATCCATAATAATTAGGTTTCTGAGGACATCTAGAAAAGTGATAACATATCTTAATTGGGTGCGACCCACTTAGCCTTGCTGCATCTACCCAGTTTTAGTCATTCCCGGTTGATGAGGTTTGAAGCTAAGCATTACCTTTTCAAGGAACAATTCTACTTGGAATTCTCATCGCCCTCCAATGACGATATTCTGATAGCATTCGTCCATACAAGTTGTCCTGGGTCTGGACAAATCGAATCACCGTCTTCATCATCTTCGTGGTATTCATTCGGTTGTTGTCGTCCAATGGAGGTCTTCGATTAATAACTGCATTTGCCACCCGTTCCTATGAGGGAAATCTGGCACATACTCTTCTGGCTGTGCGCTTGCACTGTGATCCATACCTCTGGTTTTATTCTACCCCCACTCCTATGAGGAAACTCAAGCACATATTCCTTCGGTTGCTATGCATTTGCATTCTGACTTGCATTTTTGGCTCCAACATCGTCCATTCTTGGCATCATAGCTCACCCTAAGCACAATCCAACATTACCCTTAGTAAAATCCTCTCAATACCCATTGATTCTAGTCGTGGGGCATTACCCAACTTACTACACTCCAATTCCTGATATTCCTGCATTGGGTTCCGGCCCTTGGTTCTAAATTCCAGCAGCTCCAATCATTCCTTTCTATTTCATCCCTTGGAAAAATCCCTCCGGCATTTCCTATTATCGATTCATTATTCCATCATGCATCTCCTTCATCATTTTCTTTATTTCCTCTCTGGTCGCATAGATAGATCGATTAGAACATGAGGAACCTCCTAGCTGCCCTCATGCTATGGTTGACTTCCTCCAATAATAGATTTTTGTTAGGCCTCTCATCTTCTCCAAACTTCATATCCAAGTTTCAAGTCTAGCCCTCTCTCAGTGAAAGCACCAAAATAATTGCACTAATAATGGCACATAACCCAAATTAGATGAAAGCGCCAAAAAGGTAGAAATACAAATCAAATAGGCAAAAACAGGAAGAAAATAAGATTATACATGCACTTTTAATAGTTGTTCGGAAAATACTCTAATCTACGTCCACTTTAATCTTATTATTCGATTGATTCTCTTTGGAATACAATGATTACAACTCAAACCAATTACAAACTATTAGATCTTGAATTTGGGAGTGTGTGAAGTATTTTAGGAAGAAGAAGACAGAAGAAAAATCAAGTGTCTAAAGTCCAAAATAGTGTTCCCCTCCAAGTTGCAGTAGCTTGCTATTTATAAGGAAAACATCTAGTAGAACCGAGGGTCCATGAAATATCAAGTCAAAATCCAAGTCCAAGTGTTCAGAAGTGGGTTTCGGGGCACAAACATCAACAAAAACTGCTCGGTACCGAGTGCTACCAACTGGTATTTATGGTGGAAAATCCTCCCTACATCTTCTACTCTGCTATCTAATTCCAATTCATTGTGTTTTGAACAATTTTTCTTTGAGATTTAGCTATTTCAGAGAGGTCTAAGTATTGCATGTTCTTGCCTTTCTTCAGTCAGAAAATCCTTAGTATTGTCCATCTACTCATTGAGAAAAGCACTCAATGGCAATCACCTGAGGTAGTGCTTTAAGCGTAAGCAATTTTGGAGGTCCATGGCAGCTCTCGGTACCGAATCGCTCCTCTTGGTACCGAGTGATCCACTTTGCTTCAAATCTTATGGAATTTCTTGAGTGTGTTGCCATCGCCCTTCTAAGCATGTTGCCAAGTCTATGATCCATTCCTTTATCAGATTATAGTCTAATTAACTCATTTTAAATTCGTTCGTAGACTGCGAAAAATTTGGTTATAACATTTACGTGATGGTTGTTTTGTAAAAATAATAAGAAGAAGGAAATGAAATAAATAAATAATACGCACACACAAATGTATGGAATTTAAATATGCTTTATTGATTTAAAATTTAAGTATAGTAAGATTTTTATATACTATATTTATAAAATTATTTTGAGATGTTTTAATTAGAATTTAATTTAAACTTAGTATATAAGGATTTAATTATTTAAAGGAAAATTTATTTTTGGTCACGAATAATTTCTTTAAAATGTATTATAAATTTCTAAAAATTATGAAATAATTTTTAAACACTGTTATAAATATCTAAATTGAGTTATTCTATATTTTAATGTTAAATGATGGATTTGAATTATATCATGGTTCGAAATAAAGAGGAATTATTTTGGAAGTTTATAAATTTATTTTAAAGTATAATTTAATTAAAATAAGCTCTATTAGTGTATTGGATTTTAAAGTGAAATTTAGTATCTAATCTATGTTTCTGTTTATTTAAATAAAATAATCGTATTATTTATTGTTATATGAATGTTTTTAAAAGTATTTTTATTTGAATATAATTTTTGATTTCATAAGTATTGTTATTTTATAAATATAATCTCCTTTCTAAGTTATATTTGAATATTTTGATAGTTTTACTTCTATGTAAGGAGAAAATTGAATAAAGATGTTATAATATCATTTAGTATAAGACTTTCAGTAATATTTCTTCGGGTTATTCTTTTGATTTATTACGTAGAATAACATTAAAGAGATTCTAGATTGTAATAAATTTGAGTAAACAGATCAATAATACCATTAGGTACGGGACACTTGGTAATGCTTTCTAGTGACTCTTATGACTCATGATATAGAATATATAACAAAATGAGTGTGACTTGTGAGCATAGAATAAACGGACTAGTAACACGTGGAGGCATGAGATGTTGTCGTGATATTTATTCGGTTATTCTTTGCTTATGGATGACAAACATATAGTGATAAGCAAGATGTAGAGCTCATTGCAGTGAGCTTGTCTTCATGCCTATTGTCGTGCGTTATCATATTTATATAGCAGTGTGCCTCGTGCCATGTATCGGCATATTCATATAGCCATGTGTCAGCATATTTAAATGGTCATATGTCGGTTAATATAAAGATAGTTACTATCTTCTTGTCTATCACTATTTAACTTCTTTTATGATGCGGGAGTGAGCTAGATTAAGTCAGTATCCACTTAGTTGGCTAATTGCAGGGCCACACCCTGAATCTGTGATAGCCTATACTTATAGTCGTGTGATATCGCTGTGTGCATTTGCATATAAGCTAGCTGTCTATTACTGTAGGGGCATATAATGGGTCATGACCGAGTTGATTCTTTCCATAGACGAGCACATTTGTTGATCTTTTCATGATTCTGTAGGAAGGTAATCGAAGATTGTATAAGCCATGTTAGATGGACACGTGTGTAGTCTCCTAGAGTAAGTGTGTGATGTCATTCGCTCATCCTGTTCTGGTGTGTGTGATAGATAGATATAGATTTTCATATTCCTACTTTAGATGATGAGATGTGATTATACTTGAGACCATGTCCAGTGTATGGTCAATCCCCGTAACCTGCTTTACCGTATGTTGCCGACTACACTTTTCAGAAGCATATGTTGCCATTTATATGTTTGGATATTGATGATTCCTATTATATTTTATGAGTTTGACGAACTCTAGAATGCCTAATTTATATTTATTTAGGGAATTGTTGTGTGGTAGCCCAATCTTTTTTGTTGATTTCTGTTATTTGTTGACGATATTTTTTATTATTTGAGATTAAGCGATATACTTGGGCATTGCTACATGCTAGCAAGACTATATTTGATAATATCTTATTTATAGATAGTTTTTGGATTTTGATGATGATTATGATATGGATGATTCACCCATTTGATATTGATTATATGATTTTTTTCATATGATATGATTTATATGGGTGATGACATCTTTATGCATGGTTTTGTGGTACTCGAAATTATGTGATATTTCGAGGACAGTTTATGATATTATAATTATATACTATGCATACATCACTATTTATACACTTTGACATTTACATTTAGATAAAATCTGACACATGTTTTTTTTATGTAATATCCAGGTAAGTTCGAGACATTTTAGGTTCAGGGACAAAGTGACAGCTTGTGTATTGTGGGCATGTTGGAGGCTTGATACATATGATTTGATATATATTATTTGTGTGATATAGATCCATTATACTTACACCTCTATGTTGTATATATATATATTATAGATACATTGTATATTATTTGTAATAGTGGACATTTAAAATGTCTTATTTTCATACCATCTCTTATATATTCCATATTGTACTTTATTGTTATGATACTACTTTATTGTTATGATACTGACTCGGTGTTCTCTATCATTTATTATACATTATGTCCATAGTAATAAACTCCAGTGTCATTGTCTCTGACTACCACCATTCCTCCTCCTCCTCAATCCAAAAATGTTTATGTTCGTCTAGTTTCTCCTCCAACCCCATCAGCTGAATGTGGGTAGCCTTCCTAGATTTTTTTCCTGACCGAGGTCCATGGGTTGCAGGAGAAGAATCTTAAGCCTAATTAAACACTAGAGTGGAGTGAATAGTATTTTCTAACTTATACAAATCTTTTTAAAATTCTTTCAAAGTTATTATTAAACAATGCAGAATGAACAATCACAAATGCAAACACAGATAAGTATAAATACCATAAAGTAAAAAGTATAGAATTAGAGGGATCACGCCAGGGATTTTTATACTGGTTCAGAATTATCCTACGTCTAGTCCCATAAAATTTCTTTTACAAATTTCTTTTACAAATTCCAATATTTCAGTGGGCAGAAGGAAAACCCAATACATTCTCAATCTCAAGGCTATGAGACACATGCGCCTGATTTTCCTGGCTCAGAGTATACCCATTTGATTTGGATAGGCTACAGGCATACCTACCCGGAATTCTGGGCTACCAAGTACACATAATTCATTTGAACGGGCTACAATCACACCCAAGCAATTACAACTAGAGTTTGATGGTTTTTCCAAAAATAATTTCTTGATCATTGGTTACAATGCATCATATAACCTCTTAAGTAGCACTTTGATCATGAATTATGAGAGAGAGAGAGAGGTGATTGAAATCAGATAGTAAATTGTAGAGAATCAATGCAACGAAGATTGAATTGATTTTGGTTGAAAATGAAGATATTCGAATAAATTTTCACTACAAATTTTGGTAGAGTAAAAAGAGTAAAGAAATAAGAAATTATTTGTGGAAAAATTCATTTGAAACCTTCAATTTATAGAGAATAAACAAGTATGTCCATTCGCAAAGAGTTACAATGAATAGACATGTCATTTCAAAATCTAAGTTTCAAATTAGCGGCATGTATGTCGACATACTTATGGTATACGTCGACATATCCCTTTGAAAATTAAAAACTCTTCTATTTTAAATATTTGAAAATCTTATGCTTTGTAAAAAAATTGATACTTTATAAAATAATTTAAATAGTTCATAATCATTTTCAATTTTGAAAACTTTTATAAAATATTTTTAAATATATTTTTAAAAATATACTTTGTTTTTTAAAATAAAGGATAAGAAAATGAGAAATAGAGATCAAAGATTGCTACCAGGGACTTTAACAATATTCTATGACTATGTATTATACTATATTATAGTCTTGAGATCTTCATATCTTGATTTTTTATACTCATGCATGAGTCTTTATGTCCATTCTTTGAGTCTTTATAATGTACGGTCTTTGATTCAACACCTATATAATATCTTGTGTTATATACTATATAACTTGGCAAAACATTAGTATCCATATTTTATATAAATGTATTTTGTTATTAGGGCTGTTATCGTCAAAATCAATAACTGATGCATTAACAATCTCCCCCTTTTTGATGATAACAACCATTAATATCCTGTATATAAAATATGATATAACTCCCCCTGAGTTAGATAATTTCCCCTAAATATATGCATATGTATATTTTATATTTTTCTCCCCCCTTTGTCATCAACAAAACTGAGTGAAAAACTATAAAAAAAAACTTTTGAATACTTAGAGACTGTAAACTCAAAATCAATGATTAAGTTAAAGTGAAATGAATACAACGATGATTATATGACAAGCAATTCATTTATGCATAATAACGTGTAATGAAAAAGACTTATAAAATAAATTTTATTTATCCAAGTCAAGCCATACATAATTCATATGTACGAACCAATCCAAACCAAATCAAACCAAAACACCCAAATCGAATTATTAATCCTCGGTGTAAAAGAATCCAAACTAACCAAATCCAATCCAAATATACACACTGAATCAATCAAACCAAATCCTAGGTGTATGTATGTATGTATGTGTGTGTGTATACGTATGTGTGTGCGTATATATGAATGTGTGTGTGTATTTACATATTAAACACAAACTTAATAATTAGATGTTTTGTGGAACTTCAACCCAACCGTCGGACTCAAAGATTGGATCTGCTTTGATGGCTTCCCAATCTTCATTATTTTGTTAATAGTGCACTTCGGGTTGCCGGTTGGTTCGTATTTTATTAAGGAAGATATCATCCATCGAATGACATCAAAATGGGGTTTTTGTTCCTTGATCATTAGTATTTGACTCAACTCTAAATGCTTATGATTTCTTAGGATAAAAGTGAGAATATCTTTGGAAGGGTAGGCTTACATAAGAGTAGAAAGTTGTTTGGAATGAATGGATGGATGGTAGTAATTTATATTTTGAAATTTTAAAACAAATTTGCTATATGTCCGTTATATGTCGACATATAAGTAACATGTATGTCGACATACATGCCTAAATTTTCAAAACTAGTGTATTTGTTATAGTTTTTATTTTATCTTATATCATTATATGTTTATAACTTCTAGAGACTAATAAACAATATAATACAGTAAGAAATATATTTCATTACATAGAATTGAAGGGTTCATCGATTTCAATGATTATTAAAAGAAAATACATAAAAACGACATCAGACTAGTCTAGTACGGACTTGTCTCCAATTGGAGCCCCAGATATTCATTCGAAAAGTCCAGTATATTAATTGGGTGGCTCATCAAGTGA
The DNA here is from genome assembly GCA_030765085.1 of Allium cepa. Taxonomy (NCBI): domain Eukaryota; kingdom Viridiplantae; phylum Streptophyta; class Magnoliopsida; order Asparagales; family Amaryllidaceae; genus Allium; species Allium cepa. Next base: position 566,388,043 of record CM060938.1, read on the forward strand.
ATGTGACTTATTAGTGAAGTCTAGTCGAGAATGTAACGGAGCCAAATGGCCAGTATATTAATTGGGAGGTCCAAGTATATTAATCTTGGCTCCAACATCCAGTATATTCGGGAAGACTTATAGAATAGAAGCATTCTATTTGAATAGGAAAGAATAGCGTAGCAAGAAGAGTCATGTGAACTTAAACTAAAAACACATAATAGAAAGCAAGATGTCATAAGGAAACAACTAGATAGGCTCGGACAGATGTAGATGATGATAAGGAGCCGCCAAGTTTGTGAATGATCTTTCCAAAGTATTTGTCCACTTTGTTGGAAAGAGATGTGAACTTTTTACTAAATGATCTTAGGCTTCTTTTAGTTTTTAAGAAGCTTTTCTTGGTTCCTTAGAATCACTTTGTTGGAAGGGTGGAATGGTTTGTCAAAACTTTCTAAGGAAGTATCCACTTCTATCTCCTCCTCCTCTTCTTCTTCCACTTCCATTTCATCACCTTCTTCTTTTTCTTGTTGTTGAATTTCTTGTTCTTCTTCCCATGCCAATCTTTGCCCTTTTCGAAAAGTGTCTCATATGGTTCAAAAAAATGGTGGAGTGTGCATAAAAGGGATATTGGCTTTGTTGAAATGTTTTCGAGTAATAGATTTTTCTCCTCTTAAATCAACACCAAAATATGTGAAAATTCTAGTAAGATACACACCTTGGAAGAGTGTATCCTCATGTCTCGAAATGTTCTATCGAACAAAGTCATCTAAAATGACTTGTGCCCAGTTGATGTTGTATGACCATATATAGCAAAAAGAGCATTAAACAAATTTTGTGTAGGGTTATTGTTCCATTCTTGGAGTGATACTTTGTTATAAAATGAGACTCATAAGTCTCGATTTTGGTCGTAGATTCTTGTGTTTAAATTCAGATTCTTCATCACTTTCAAAAATATCATGAAAAACTTCACGTTTTGTTCATCAATTTGAAAAATAGATAGGTCAATTCCACAAGATTTACAGCCAAGAATATTATCCAAAAGTTCACAATTAAAAACAATTTGAGCATCATTAACACTACTTTAAACTTAAACTTCTTCTCCTTGATAAAATTTTCCGTTTAAATTCGCATAACATTTTTACCAAATCTGGATAACAAACAAAATCATTTGGAGGAGATTTAATTAAACCAATAATTTCATTTCCAAAATAAAAATCATGTAAACCATAAGTGAAAAATCTTCGAATTTAGAAAATCTTCTGAGAGAAACTTTTGTGAAAGCAGTACACTCCATATAGGCTTTAATGGGATCTTTCTCATTAAAGAGAAAGCTTTTAATTTTCTTAGAGAGCCTTATAGTTTTAGGATTTTGACTAGAGGAAGCCATTTTTTAGTTTTTGAGGTGATAAGATAATAAAGCGATATTTTAAATTTGAAATAAAATGAGTGAATGAATACATAGAGTTAGATCAAATTAATAGAAAGTGGAGGGTCATATTCTCTGGTAAAAAAGTGCTTATTTAGAACATGGGAGTGAGTGCAAAATGAGAGGTAAGATAGAAATTTGATTTTGGAATTCAACTTTTAGGTTTTGGAATTCAACTTTTAGGTTTTTGGCATGTATATCGACATATGACATAAGGGTATGTCGACATATAGCCCGAAATTTTCAAAACAAAAACTAAGCTAATATATTATCATATACATACATACTTATATTCATCCAATGTTATTATTAATCTATATATAATTCTTAAAAACCAAAATTAAACAAAAAAATTAAAATTAGAATTATTAAGTAAAAAGTTCCCTTTTTGCAGCTTTTAGTTGATCAGTTCTGACTAGTTTATTATAGCCGTGAAACACATATTTGCATTCTTAGTATTTGGTTCAATGTTGCTTAAGGAAGTGTCTGAATCATCCGAAGTTGTTATAAGCCCTTTTGATTTTTTTGGACGAATCATTTGCTGATGAGATCTTTGATTTGTTTGGATGCACCCGGTCTCTTTAAAAATGATCGGGTTCGTCACGCTTGAAGCATCTAGTTGCAGTTCCAGTTCCAGATATCTTGTTTTTAGGTTTTCGAAAGTTGTTCATCATTATATACTTCAGCAGTTTTCTTAAATTTCTGGTCAAGGAAGCAATTTCTTCGTCATTTTCATCGTATGAACCCTGATTGTCAGTTATTGCATTGAAAGTAATGGATTTCTTTTTTGTTGCCTTGCATTCTTCCTAGTCCTGCAATTGTGCTTCATAGGACATTAAATTGTCTATTAATTCTTTATTTTTAGAGTACTAATATCATTAGCCTCTTCAATTGCTTGTGTCTTTTGATCCCACTCTAAAGAGAGTGAATTGAGGATTTTTCTTACTTGGTCCTCTTTAGAATTTTTTAAGCTAATGCAACTAATGAACGCACTATATATTGAAATCTACGATACATGTCAGGATTGACTCATTTGGATTCATTTTAAACAATTAAAACTAGTTAGTTAGCATCGAAGTTTTAGTAAGTTTCACTTTACTAGTACCCTCATGTGTAACTTGCAATGTTCTTCAAATTTCATATGCAGATTTACAAATATAGACTCTATTAAATTCATTTTTATCTAGTGAACAAAATAAAATATTCATGGCTATAGAAATATTTGTGTAAGTGTCTTTTATTCAGCAGTCCAAGTTGAAAAATTAGTGCGGGGTTAAGTGTACTCCTTTTATGTAATATTCCAAATATCTAGACCATTTGACTATAAATAAATCTTCACCCTACGTGACCAATAAGTGTAATTAGTGCCATTAAAAAGTGGAGGTCTAGTAGTAGATTGTCTTTCGACAATAGTGTTAACAAATGTACTAACAGTGTTGCTAGCCATTAAAAATTTTCAAAAAACAATTTATGCGTTTTTGAAAACCTAGTGCATTGATACCAAATGTAGGTTGCGGGAGAAGGATCTTAAGGCTAATTAAAGACTAGAGGGGTGTGAATAGTATTTTCTAACTTATATGAATCTTTCTAAATTTCTTTCAAGATTATTATTAAATAATGCAGAATGAACAACCACATATGCAAACATAAATAAGTATAAATGCAGTAAAGTAAAAAGTAGAGAATTAGAGAGATCATGCCAGGGATTTTTATACTGGCTCAGAGTTACACTACGTCCAACCTCATACAATTTCTTGTACATATTTATTTTTAACATGCCAGTCTTTCAACGGGTAGAAGGCAAACCTAATATAATCTTGATTTCAAGGCTATGAGACACTCCTTTCTGATTTTTCCTGCTCAGGGTAATCCAATTGATTTGGACTAGATACAAGCACACCTACTTAGATTTTCGGGCTACCAAACACACCCAATTAATTTGAATGGGCTACAATCACACCCAAGAAATTAAAAATACAGTTTAATAGTTTCTCCAAAGATAATTTCTTGATCTTTGGTTACAATGGATCCTATAGCCTCTTGAATAGCACTTAAATATTAAATTGATAGAGGGAGATGATTGCAATCAAATAATAAATAGTAGATAATCAATACAATGAAGTTAAATTGATTCTAGTTAAATTTGAAAAGATTTGAATAAAGTTTTCATTAAAAAATTTGGCAGAGTAAGAGGAGAGAAGAAATAAAAAATTAATTGTTGAAAAATTGTTTTGAAACCTCCTATTTATAGAGAATAAATATACATGTCCATTCGCAAAAAGTTCTGAAAAATAGACACTTCATTTCAAATTTGAATTTCAACTTAGCAGTATGTATGCCAACATACTTTGTAGGGTATATATCGACATTTCCCATTAAAAATTGAAAACTCTTTTGTTTTTAAATATGTTGAAAATCTAGTTCTTTGTAAAATATTTTGATACTCTGTAAAATAATTTAAACATACCTTATAATCATTTTAACTTTGAAAAACTTTTATAAAATAATTTAAATATTTTTTTTTTAAATATTTTGTTTATAAAGGAAAGAAAACAAGAAATAGAGATCAAAGATTACTACCAATGACTTCACGATATTCTATGATTCTATATACCATACTATAGTATTGAGATCTTCATATCTTGATGTTTATACTCATGAGTCTTCATGTCCATTCTTTGAATCTTTGTAATGTACAATGTTTGATTCAACTCATATATAATATCTTGCACTATAATCTATATAACTTGGCAAAACGTTAGTATCAATATTTTATATAAATATATTTTGTTATCGGGGTTGTTACAATCAAAATCAATAGCTGATGTATTATAGGATCATGTTTGATAGTGACCTTAAAGACATTTCTAAGGAAGAGGCGAACCACCAAGCAAGAGGGATTTAAGAGCTTATTGACCAAGGATACTGTAACAACCTGCATATTTTACGATTATATATTTAAATGTTTCTTTAAATATAGTTTCGTTATTCGGATTTTTGGGTCCGAAATGTCACTTTTTGCAAACTGTTGAATTGGGACTCGAAACCACTTCTATTGAGTTCAAAATGGCGTTTGCGATCTTTTTGAGTATAAACTTCGATATGGTTGGAGTTAGTAGAATTTTGCTACCTTTCACTTTGGGCTATGGGTTGGGTTCAGCCCACTATCCTAACTTAATGCCCTAACTCATTAACTCTTCTTCCATTCACTCATTTTCATTTCCTATGCTCTAGCTCAACTGAAAATGGGGGAAAAGAATGGGAAATAGAAACTCCAAGCCCTAGTTTCCTTTGCAAACTCAAATCTTGCTCCTTATATCAAGAGAAGCTATTGGTAAGCATCCTCTTCTTCTTCTCCAACTCTTTCTCTCTTCAATTTCAGAAATTCCTAATCCTAAATTCAGGAATTATTTGTTTTGATCTTAGATTGGAGCTTTTAGAGTTGAAGTGAAGAGTGGTTGGTATTCTCTTTGCGTTTGAGCCTCTCAATCATTGTTTTTGAGTTAAAAAGGTGAGTTTTGAACTCACATCTACTTCTCTTGATATCATTGATGTTAGGTATGACTCCTAACACTCATTTATGTTCATTTGCTTTTGGTTTGAATTGATTTGGTGAACATTTCAATTTTTGGTGTTTTGAAGTCAAAAACTCTAAAAATCGTAGCTTTGATGTTTTGATCATGTTTTTGGAGGTGTATAAAAGAGACAACAAGGCTGGGTTGTCGATTGACATAAACCCCTAGCGCCATTGCTCATTCGGTTGCAATTTGGAAGAGTTTTCCCTTCATTGGATAGGCTGAAAAACAGCCCCGATTCCAGTCAGTCGACTGACCACTGCAATCGGTCGACTAGCTGTAGCAAATGATTGTTCCGGGGACTGTCTGCAGAGGCTAGGAGTCTCTGTTTCCTTCAATCAGTCGATTGGCCTCTGTAACCAGTCGACTGACTGTAGGAAATGAAGCTTCCAGGTTTCTGGATCAGTCGACTGGCCTCTGCATTCAGTCGACTGACCTGCTTGTTTTTGTCTATTTTTGCCTATTTTGCTTGGTTTCCAAATTTAATCGATTCGTGTTGATTCCAATTAGTTGTTATCACATTTTTGGACTTCGATGATTCCTTTATGGTTTCATACACGGGTTTTTATAAAATGATCTTTTCAAATTGTATTAAAAGCTCGTTTCTCTAATTTATAATTTCTATTTAAAACGCACACACACAATTTTGCACTCCGAGCGAAGAGGGAGGAGAATTAAATGATTAGATAAAACGCGTGCTATGAACACGTGCTTTCATCTTTTCAGTTAATTCATTATCTATTCGTTTGAACGTTTTGACCTTTGGGTTTCGTTTACCGATGAGATGAGGCAAACTTTGTACTACTTCGAGTGTGAAATTGACTAACGGATAGTAAACCGTTTAGTGCAGGCATGTGGTATGGGACTCACGTTAACATTTTTCGGGTTACTTCCGAGGAGTTTGTGACACACATTGCCAGTTAGTGGTGCCCAGTACTGAGCCTTCGGACCTTCACCACTACGGTTTGTTGCCTTCGGGTATGTTGCCTTCGGGTTTGTGCATTTGGGTTTGTTGCCTTCGGGTATGTTGCCTTCGGGTTTGTGCCTTCGGGTTTGTTGCCTTCGGGTATGTTGCCTTCGGGCTTGTGGATCCTTGTTTATACAGTACCGAGCACGTGCATTTCTTTTGTTTCATTGATATTTATATTCCCTATCATATCGCCTTTCGGTGTGGGTCCTTTGAACCACACGATATAGAGCGGTTACCTTGTGGAACTTGTGTTACCTTCATTGGTATTTGTTATTTGCTTTTTTGGCTTGATTTGGGATATTCATATCCATTGTTTATTTGAGTTGCCGATGATATGAAGCTTGTTATGATTGATCTATTGTTAAATGATTGAGATATCTTTTCTAGAGATATTTGTTATTCTTTATGACCTTGCAGGTTCATTATTTCTCAGTTTATCTAACTAATTTGTTTAGCTAGAATGACCCGTGTGTTTTCATACTCGGGTCAGACCGAGATGTTTCAGGTTAGGTACTTATGGACTTAGCCTCTTTTGCTTCCGCATGGACTATTCTGCTAGCTCCTTTTTGTTATAGCTTTTTGGTGTAGCCCTTTTTGGTTGTAACTCTGACAAGTATTCTTTTGACTCATTTGTATATTATGGTCTGCTATACCACTTGATATGTATTATTTAGTATACTCCGTTATGTGTTTGTATATGTGTATGTGATGATCATTGTTCTGTGATGTATATTACATCTGATTTGTTATATTCTGCTCTGATAGATCCTCCAGCCACCTATGGTTCTGCATTAAGAATTTATTGGATATGTCGATCAGCTTGGTATGGCAACTGTCGATGTATTCAATAGATAGTTAAGGCAAGGGGCTATAGATGGTCGCTCCTATCCAGCTCTATTCTCCGCATTAGCAGACGGTATTATTTTATAATACTCTTTGCTAATGTGGGTCTCGGAGTGGGGCGTCACAGCTTGGTATCAGAGTTGTGTTCAGAACAAAATATGATAAACACAGAATAGAAACACATATTACGCTACATCCAAGTGTAATAAGTGTTACAAATCTTCGTATCATCGTACCTCTATTCCTTCTACCCCAAAGGCTAGATAGAATTTGGGAATACGTCTAGGAATGCAATTTTATTCCGTAGTATTCCATATTTGAATTAGTGATGCCTACCTTGTGAATAATCCTTATCTTATCTTAACTTTCAGCTTATGGCTGGAAGAGGCAGAGGACGACGCTCGGGTGCTAGGCAATCCAGCGGCTCACATCCGGACGGCGTTTATATGTCTGCTGATCAGTTTTTGGAGTTGTTTAGGAGCACTCAGCCTCCAGCTCCTACTCGAGTGTCTCCTCCTCTCAAGTCCGCCTTTGCACATCTGTGCAGTGATTTTTCTCATCTTGGAGGAAAGCCGTTTAAAGGCTCCGAGTCTGTTCTTGAAGTCCAAGCTTGGGTACGCATGGGCGAGCGTATTTTCTCTCGCATGGATCTTTCTGGTCATGATAGAGTTCTTGTAACTTCTAGCTTATTACAAGAGCGTGCCCTTGATTGGTACGAGCTTCTTATAGCTGAAATTGATGAGTCTGCTCTTTCCTGGACTCAGTTTCGGGAACGATTCGAACTCAAGTTCATTCCTGAATCTGAGAAAGTTTTATTGGCCCGTCGCTTTCTTGAATTGAAGCAAGGGGAGTCTTCCGTTTTTGAGTATGTTGCATCATTCGAGGCTTTATCTAAGTATGGTCTTGAATTCATTAGCACCTCCAATAAGAAGAATCTGAAGTTTGTCTCTGGTCTTAAGAAATATCTTAAGAAGTCTTTAATGCTCCAGCTTAAGCTTTCTTTTGAGGGGTTGGTTGATTCGACACTTCATCTCGAAGCTATCGAGAAGGAGTGTGATAGTGGTGATGATGTTGAGGTTCCCAAGAACCCAAAGAAGAAGCAGTTTCCATTTCAAAAGTCCAAGTCTTTTCCTTCTAAGAAGAAGAAGACTGGTGGTTCTAACTCTCGGACTCAGTCTACTGGGACACCTTCCATTCAAAAGTGTTTCAATTATGGTTCTCCTAATCATATGATTCGAGCTTGTCCTAAGCCTCTCTTCTGCCGCTATTGCAGGAAGGAAGGTCATCATGTTTCCACTTGCCCTACTGTTCCTGCTAGTGCCAAGTCTGGCAAGCTTAATGGTGCTAAAGCTTCTGAAGGTTCTTCTCAGCCCAAAGGTATATCTCCATCTATTGTGGAAGGTTCTATTTTATTTCATGACCATAGTATTCGAGTTCTTTTCGATACAGGTGCTTCACATTCTTTCGTATCGAAGAAGCTCATCGATGATTTATCTTTGGATGTTTCTTGTATGGTTACTTCATTGAGGATTGCGAATCCTATTGGGGGATCCGCGGCCCTTAGCATGCTTTGTGATGATGTTGAGATTGTTTTATGTGGCTTTTCTTTTCGTGTGAATCTGCACGTTATTTCTTATTGGGGATTCGATATGATTTTGGGTATGGACTGGCTAGTGAGATACGATGCCAGGATTATTTGTTCTTAAAGAATTTTATATCTTCGACATCCAGATTCATTTACTCAGCTATCACTTGTTCTTCGGGATGTGGATAATTCCGAAATGGCTTTATATTCTCTTGACTCTCGAGATGATGATCGTATTCCTATTGCTTGTGACTTTTCTGATGTTTTTGAGCCTGTTTCGGGTTTCCCACCCAAGCGGGCAATTAAGTTCCGCATTGATCTCATTCCAGGCGCGCAGCTAGTTAGTCGTCCTCCCACGAGGATGTCTACAAAGGAAAATGAGGAACTCAAGAAGCATCTTTTAGAGCTTGAGTCCAAGCAGTTGATTCAGTCCATTTTTTCACCGTGGGGAGCCGCGGTCATCTTCGTGAAGAAGTCCGATGGAACTCTAAGGCTTTGCATTGACTACCGCAAGCTTAATGAGTTAACCATCAAGAACAGCTATCCATTGCCTAGGATCGACGATATGTTCGATCTATTGTGTAGTGCTAAGGTCTTTTCTCAGCTCGACCTTGCTACGGGTTTTCACCAGTTACGAGTCGTGGAGGATAGCATACCTCTTACAGCATTCCGCACTCGATATGGTTCTTTTGAGTGGCTCGTTATGCCGTTCGGTTTGATGAATGCCCCTACTTTCTTTGTCGATCTCATGAATCGAGCATTTTGGGAATATCTCGATAAGTTCGTCCTTGTGTTCATCGATGACATTCTTGTTTATTCTAAATCCGAAGCTGAGCATGCTAATCACTTGAGAATTATCTTGAGTGCTCTCTGTCACCATTAGCTTAGAGCCAAATTCTCCAAGTGCCATTTTTGGGAGAATAAGGTTAAGTTCTTAGGCCACGTTGTATCTTCCGACGGCATTTCAGTCAATCCCTCAAAAATCGAGGCCATCTAGAATTGGAAGAGGCCTGAGAATGTTCATGAGATTCGTAGTTTCCTTAGACTGGCGGGTTATTACCGTCGGTTCATTAAGGATTTTTCCCGTGTTGTGCTTTCTCTCACCAGCCTTACTCGGAAAGGCATTCGTTATATTTGGTCCGACAAGTGTGAAGCTTCCTTTCAGACATTAAAGGAACTTCTCACTAATGCTCCGATTCTTGTGGTTCCCGAGGGGAATCATGATCTTGTTGTCTACACCAATGCTTGTAATAGTGGTCTCGGTGTTGTCCTTATGCAGAAGGATCGGGTAGTTGCTTATGCTTTTAGGCAACTGCGTCCGAATGAAATTCACTATGCAACTCATGATCTTGAGTTAGCCGCCATTGTCTTCGCCTTGAAGATTTGGCGACACTATTTATATGGCGAGCGCTTCATTCTCTACACCGATCATAAATCCATGAAGTATTTGTTCACTCAGAAGGAACTCAATATGAGACAACAGCGTTGGCTCGAGTTTCTTACTTCCTATGACTTTGATATCCAGTATACCCCTGGTAAGGGTAATCATGTTGCTGATGCGCATAGTCGCAAACATTTGGTTATCGTTTCTATGATGCTTGCCGAATGGGATATTCTTGAGACTCTATCTTTTTGTGAAATTCGTGATCAAGGTTCATCTTCTGATTCTCCTATTCTATTATTTAGTTTGGGAGCTCGACCCATTTTATTGGATCGTATTGCCGATGCTCAGCGGCGTGATCCTGATTTGATGCATCTTATTCAGCTTTGTGAGTCTGAATCCCGTGATGAGACGTTGCAAGATTTCAGCATTGATTTTCATGGGTGTCTTCGCAAGAAGAAATGTCTTATTGTGCCTTCCGATTTTGCACTTAGGCATGACATTCTTGATGACTGTCATCGTTCTAAGTATATCATTTATCCTGCTAGTAGTAAGATATATGCTGATGTGCATCGCCTTTATTATTGGGAAGGCATGAAGCACGATGTGGCGAGTTATGTGAGTAATTGCATAACTTGTCAACGTATTAAAGCCGAACATCAGCGCTCTTCTGGTCTTCTTCAGCCTCTAGAGATTCCATTATGGAAGTGGTATCAGATTTCGATGGATTTTATTGATGGCCTACCTCATTCGAGATCGGGCCATTCTAGTATGTGGGTTATTGTTGATCGCCTCACTAAGTCTGCTCATTTTGTTCCTATTAAGTCTAATAGGACCGCTTCTCATTTGGATAAGTTATATGTCAAGGAAATCGTGAGACTTCACGGCGTTCCTAGTTCTATTGTGAGTGACCGTGATCCTTTATTCACGAGTCATTTCTGGTAGAGTCTTTAGCAAACTTTGGGAACAAAGCTTAATTTTAGCACAACTTATCATCCACGGTCTGATGGACAGACTAAACGGGTAAATCGTATCTTGGAAGATCTTCTCCGAATTTGTATTCTTGATTTCGGTGGTAGTTGGGAGGATCACCTACCTCTGGTAGACTACAACAATAGTTTTCAATCCACTATTGGTATGGCTCCTTTCGAAGCCTTATACGGAAGGCCATGTCGGTCACCTTCTTGTTGGTTGGAATCTGGTGAGAAGCTTATTCTTAGCCCAGACTCTGTTCGAGATTCTTCTGAGAAGATTGATCTTATTCGTCAGAGAATGAAAGAGGCGCAGAGCCGTCAGAAATCCTACGCGGACAACCGTAGGAAGCCTCTCGAGTTCTTAGTTGGTGGTCTCGTCTTTATTCGTGTTTCTCCTCTAAAAGAGGTTATGTGTTTCAGTACGGCTGGGAAATTGGCTCCTCGCTTTATAGGACCATTTTCTATTGCTAAACATATTGGCCTTGTGGCTTATAGAGTTTCACTTCCTGCTCATCTGTCTGGCATTCATGACGTGTTTCACGCCTCTCAACTTCGGAAGTGTCTTGGAGAATCGGATTCTGTTATTGCTTCTCCTGATTTGCAAGAGCTTGAGGTCTCACCAGACTTATCTGTAGTACATCAGCCTATTCGCGTACTTGCCTAGGAGGTGAGATACCTTCGAAACAAGGACGTGCCGCTCATTAAAGTTCAATGGTCCGCTAGTCCCAATGATTGTACTTGGGAAACCAGAGAGTTTATCGAGCGATCATATCCGGGTTTTCTATATTTGCTTAGCAATGGTGAGAATATCTCTGCATCTCAAGCTCGTTTCCTTTTCTTTTGGGTGATGTAATTATGTAGTTGTTACAAATATCGTCTCTAGGAATTGCGTGGACGCAATTTTGTTAAGAAGGGGAGATCTGTAACAACCCGCGTATTTTACGATTATATATTTAAATGTTTTGTTTAAATATAGTGTCGTTATTCGGATTTTTGGGTCCGAAATGTCACTTTTTGCAAACTGTCGAATTGGGACTCGAAACCACTTCATTGAGTTCAAAATGGCGTTTGCGATCTTTTTGAGTATAAACTTCGATATGGTTGGAGTTAGTAGAATTTTGCTACTTTTTCACTTTGCGCTTTAAGTTGGGTTCAGCCCACTATCCTAATTTAATACCCTAACTCATTAACTCTTCTTCCATTCACTCTTTTTCACTTCCTATGCTCTAGCTCAACTGAAAATGGGGGAAAAGAATAGGAAATAGAAACTCCAAGCCCTAGTTTCCTTTGCAAACTCAAATTCTTGCTCCTTAATTCAAGAGAAGATATTGGTAAGCATCCTCTTCTTCTTCTCCAACTCTTTCTCTCTTCAATTTCAGAAATTCCTAAACCTAAATTTAGGAATTATTTGTTTTGATCTTAGATTGGAGCTTTTAGAGTTGAAGTGAAGAGTGGTTGGTCTTATCTTTGCGTTTGAGCCACTCAATCATTGTTTTTGAGTTAAAAAGGTGGGTTTTGAACATCTACTTCTCTTGATATCATTGATGTTAGGTATGACTCCTAACACTCATTTATGTTCATTTGCTTTTGGTTTGAACTGATTTGGTGAACATTTCAATTTTTGGTGTTTTGAAGTCAAAAACTCTAAAAATCATAGCTTTGATGTTTTGATCATGTTTTTGGAGGTGTATAAAAGATCCAATAAGTCTGGGTTGTCGATTGGCATAAACCCCTAGCGCCATTGCTCGTTCAGTTGCAATTTGGAAGAGTTTGCTCTTCATTGGATAGGCTGAAAAACAGCCCCAGTGCCAGTCAGTCGACTGACCGCTGCAATCAGTCGACTGGCTATTGCAAATGATTGTTCCAAGGACTGTCTGCAAAGGCTGGGAGTTCTGTTTCCTTCAATTAGTCGACTGACTGCAGGAAATGAAGCTTCCTGTTTTCTGGATCAGTCGACTGGCCTCTGCATTCAGTCGTCTGACCTGCTTGTTTTTGTCTATTTTTGCCTATTTTGCTTGGTTTCCAAATTTAATCGATTCGTGTTGATTCCAATCAGCTGTTATCACATTTTTGTACTTTGATGATTCCTTTTTGATTCCATACACCGGTTTTTATAAAATGATCTTTCCAATTGTATTAAAAGCTCGTTTCTCCAATTTATAATTTCTATTTAAAATGCACACACACAATTTTGCACTCCGAGCGAAGAGGGAGGAGAATTAAATGATTAGATAAAACACGTGCTATGAACACGTGCGTTCATCTTTTCAGTTAATTCCTAATCTATTCGTTTGAACGTTTTGACCTTTGGGTCTCGTTTACCGATGAGATGAGGTAAACTTTGTACTGCTTTGAGTGTGAAATTGACTAACAGATGGAAAACCGTTTAGTGCGGGCGTGTGGTATGGGACTCACGTTAACATTTTTCGGGTTCCTTCCGAGGAGTTTGTGACACACATTGCCAGTTAGTGGTGTCCAGTACTAGGCCTCCGGACCTTCACCACTACGGTTTGTTGCCTTCGGGTATGTTGCCTTTGGGTTTGTGCCTTCGGGAATGTTGCCTTCGGGTATGTTGCCTTCGAGTTTGTGCCTTCGGGTTTGTTGCCTTCGGGTTTGCGCCTTCGGGCTTATGGATCCTTGTTTATACAGTACTGAGCATGTGTATTTCTTTTGTTTCATTGATATTTATATTCCCTGGCGTATCGCCTTTCGGTGTAGGTCCTTTGAACCACACGATATAGAACGGTTACCTTGTGGAACTTGTGTTACCTTCATTGGTATTTGTTGTTTGCCTTTTTGGCCTGATTTGGGATATTCATATCCATGGTTTATTTGAATTGCCGATGATATAAGGCTTGCTATGATTCATCTATTGTTAGATGATTGAGATATCTCTTCTAGAGATATTTGTTGTTCTTTATGACCTTGTAGGTTCATTATTTCTCAATTTATCTAACTGATTTGTTTAGCTAGACTGACCCGTGTGCTTTCATACTCGGGTCAGACCGAGATGTTTCAGGTTAGGTACTTGTGGACTTAGCCTCTTTTGCTTCCGCATGGACTATTCCGCTAGCTCCTTTTTGTTATTGATTTTTGGTGTAGTCCTTTTTGGTTGTAACTCTGACATGTATTCTTTTTACTCGTCTGTATATTGTGGTCTGCTATACCACTTGATATGTATTATTTAGTATACTCTGTTATGTATCTGTATATGTGTATGTGATGATCTACTGTTCTGTGATGCATATTACATTTGAGTTGTTATATTCTGTTCTGATGGATCCTCCAGCCACCTATGGTTCTGCATTAAGAATTTATTAGATATGTCGATCCGCTTAGTATGGCAACTGTCGATGTACTCAGTAGATAGCTAAGGCAAGGCTATAGATGGTCGCTCCTATCCAGCTCTATTCTCCGCATTAGCAGACAGTATTATTTTATAATACTCTTTGCTAATGTGGGTCTCGGAGTGGGGCGTCGCAGCTACGAATGGAAGAAACTCTGCCACGCCCTCTTTAGTGTCAATCAGATCAATCAAAGGAACATCCAATCGTTTGAATCAAAGAAGAAACCTATGATAGACCCATATGAGGATGCAGGAGGACTTAGAGAAGGATGAAAAGGAAAGAAATGCGGCCCTAGAATCAAAGCAGATGGCCAAAGATTTAGTCATAGAAATGACAACATATCTCAAGTAGGCCAAGATAGTGATGAAAGATGTTATAAACCTGCTCATGAAGATAATGTCGCTCTTACGATTCAACTTGCAAGCAAAGACCTAGCCCTTCTAGAGAAAGATTAAGCTCTCAAGAAGAAAAAAGCCAAGATTCAAGAGCTCTACATTGAAAAGGAAAGGCTTGAATCAGAATTGCTCCTGGTGAAAACATGGAGGCTAGAGGCTCAGGTCAATTACACTACAGTTGTGCATGATTTAACAAAGCTAAAGAAGCAAAGGGCTAAAGACAAGGTAGAAAAAAACTCAACTCTTTAACAATTCTTTGCTAGTCGTTCAATATAAGAACTTGAAGTGGTTGGAGAGTACATGTACCGTTGCTCTTGTCTATGCCTAGAAAGAGGTACTACACCATGTAGATGTGTTCGGTAAAGGCCTCATCGAAGGTGAGATAAAAAGCTAAATATCTCGACGTTGAGTTAATTTTGAACTTGAAGAAGGAATAGCAATCCTGGCTATAGAGGATGATGCTGTTGCTAATGCTGCTACTGAAGCTTCAGTTGGTCCAAGTGCATCGAGCCACGTAGAATCTCCAACTTAAAAATCCCAAGAGCTTGCAATAGAAATTCTATCATCTTAGGGGACCAGTTTTGAGGCTACCCAAATCATCCCAACTTCTGCAACCGCTACTCCTATTGAGCCGCATATTCCTGTTTCCATCTCTTAGCCTACCCAGTCATCCCTAAAAGAGGATGATATTGCTGTATCTCTTGCCAAAGGAACTTCATCCGGCAAAGGTTTATCCCTCGTCTCTTTAGTGTTCGAGGTCCTTCAATTCTCATCGGAGGCTATAACTAATCTTTACCACTCTGTTTATGACCTTGTAGGTCATCCTTCTCTTTCACCTCCTCCACTGCTAATTACTCAATGCTCGAGCCCCGCTACAATCACTACCAAGACAACCACCATAACCGCAGGACTAGTTATTCCAAGCCTTACCTCTAGCTCTATTATTGGTTTTGATAAAGAGGGAACTGCATCTTTGGAGGGATTGGATGACACTTCCCAATCCATGGGGAATACATCGCTATCTCCAATTACTCGGGCCCGACTGGACTCATTTCCATGGTGGAGAAGTTGAATATTGATATCTCCAGAGTTAAAATGAAGACCGAGCCTAGACTTGAGAAACCTTAAGCACTAAGGAACCAAAGACTTCTATGAGAATCCTTCATATCACCTTGAAGCCTCCAAAGGGAAGCAGCATCGACACCATTATAGAGCCCTCCAAGCCCCTATTGACTATCTTGAAGATCCTACCATCGCAGCCTCTAAAGGATATACCACTCCTTCTGAAGGTAGCACACCCAAGGGTGAAAATAGTCAGAAGAGGCATCATGATGGCTCGGGCAGCAAGAGTAGAAAGAAGAAGAAGATGCATAAGAAGTAGGCTCCTTGGTTAGCCTTCAGTGATGATGAGACGGTTTCCTTTTCTCTCTTTTGAGTTGTACCTTTTGTTTTCTATTACACATAGGCCATGCTTATGTAGAACTGACCCCGATATCAATTGTATGTAAAGTTAGAATGCATTGAAAGACTATTTTTTTATTTCATCTTTGTTTCATTGCCATACCCACAAAATAAACAGTAATTAATTAAAGATAATTAATAAATAATTATTAATGTCTAAAAATGGAATTTGAACAAATGTTGAAATTTGGTCATGAAACTTGCAGCATTGTGCTTTTGATGTTCCTCTAATCAACTATTAGATATAAAGTTTTGCAATCGGAGTTCATATGTATCGATGTTTAAAGATTATGGATGGAAAATAATTCAAAATGAATTGAGGAAATAAATATTAATAAATTAAC
The DNA here is from genome assembly GCA_030765085.1 of Allium cepa. NCBI lineage: Eukaryota > Viridiplantae > Streptophyta > Magnoliopsida > Asparagales > Amaryllidaceae > Allium > Allium cepa. The sequence goes on from CM060938.1 coordinate 566,404,323, forward strand.
AATAAAATAAACATTGGATGTAAATCATAATGGAGAAGGTAACATTAATAAAATACATAACTTTTAGTAAACCGTTAAAATTAAAAAGGAAATAAAGATTAAATAAAATTAATTAACATTTATAACCTGCTGATTTTCACAAGTTAGCATTTTCTTTGGGCCAATCGACCATCAGTGGTTGATCGCCTTTGAAGAAGCGGTCGATCAGTTATTGTGAGGTGGCTGAAGTTGAATCTCGGCCTAACATCTCGGATATAATAAATTAAAATCTGGCGGATATAATTGATTCGTGCTCCTACAGATACAAGCATAGTCCCTCACTTTTCTTCTCATATTTTCTGATCATGAAGTGAAGCTCGACCATTTTCTTTTCCCTAGTACTTCTATAAAATATATGAATTATATTATTTATGTGTGGTTGTATGTATATATATATAAATATCCGTGGAGAACAACATAAAATAAATGAAAAGTGGAATAATGGTGAATCGATTCTGTGCAAAGAGGTAAATTCTAGATTTACAAATTTAGAATATGTTTGACCTAAATTTCTTCAAGGATCAATAATTCTAATAAATATATATATATATATATATATATATATTCATATTCTGATAGAATGGAAGAGAGTCAAATAAGGAAAATGGATTTAGACCTTGAGATTTGTAAACTAAAAGACGAGTGGAAAATAATGTATTTTACATAATATTGGTATATATCGTTTGTGAATCTGTTTCTTTTATGCTTGAATATAAATCATGGAATTGTAGGCTTATATATATACATACATACATAATGAACTTGAGATTCTTACCAACATATTCAGTATATTGTTAATTTTGATTAAATGTTATATGCACTTAGATCTAGAATGTAGGGTAAAAAGTCCATAAAAGTTATGAAATAAGTTATATATGTATAAGAATGTATGTTAATTTCAGATTTTGTTATTTGAATGTTATAAATTGTTAAAATTAAATTGAAGATGTTTCTAATTTGATTGAGGTTTAAGTTTATACTTTTATTCATTGATATAAAGAATGTTTCTACGTGGATTTCTATAAATTATCCAACTTTACAATTATATATGAAAGTGTATCATTCGAAATATCAAGGATATGCCTAAAGGAAAGCGATATGCAATATAGAGATGTTTAACTTATTTTATACTATCTATTTTAATAAAAATAAAAAATGCAATTCCTTGTAATTCTAAAACAGCACAAGAAATTACAATGATAACATTTTCTTCTTAGGGAATATACAATTTCAGTGCATTAAAATATAGAAATCCCTAAATTTATAACTAAAGTGTTTAAATAGAAACAATAAAAATTCCCTATCGATTAAATATATGTGGTTAAATATAAGTTAGAAAATAAAAATAAGTGATAAACAAGACTAAGACAATGAATTAAAGAATTAGAGAGGTTATATTAATTAGGTTAACATGGGTATTAACTGAAAAGAAGCAGTAAACGATACTTAATTATATTAGTTGGAAAGAAGTAGTAAATCATACTTAATTATCTTGATTGGAAATAAGCAGTAAATGGTACTTAATTATATTAATAGAAAAGAAGCAGTAAAAGATACTTAATGGCGTTTGTGAAATAAGAAGTAAGTTCATGGCAAGTAAATAAATACTAATGATTGAACTTTAGAGGCATAATAATTTTTTAGATGAAATTATAAGGACTCAAGAATACATTTATGAAGGGCATAGATTATTGGTTCTAGCCCTATATCTAGATTAATTATAAATGACATAGCCATTAGCATGAGCTGGCATGTGTGGTCGGTAATGTTGCACAATGGAATTCTGCCCTCCGCAAGGGGCTACCAGCAGTTATGTATAAATTGTACTAATGTAGGCCATCTCCAATTCTAGGACCCGCAGGGATATACGTTCGCATATAAACTTAGGGAATATACGAAAGTGGGTTCGCCTCGAAGTTGAAGTCTTAAATATCCAATTGCGGTCTGCTTCAATTCTAATATGGGATACGAAGTAACCGGGTTGGAATTTCCTTGATTTGCATTAAGCTATCTAAATTAGACGGTAGGCGAATGCTTGGCGATATGTCAACACTATTGATACCATATTTTTTAGGCGAAGGGTTATACACATTGGGTCGAGAGTGCCATCAGTCTTGAGTGGTTATTAGAAAGACTTCGGTTTCACCTAAAGATAAACTATTCCTACTGATGTAGGTTTCATATGGGATATGCAATTGCCTTAAAGTTTGTTGTTTGTTATGAGACGGGGTAGCTAACCCTTAGATAAGTCTTTGAGACGAGCTAGTAATACGGCTATTTAGATGTAATGCCATTATTAGGCACCAATGAAAGGTTCCTTGGAGAATGCGGGGTATGGTGTACGGTTACGAATACCGACGGGGGATGTATCCTTGTCCATTGGTGACGGCGATGCTTATATATGCACACATGTATATATCTATTTTATACCTCGGGGTAGGTTTAATGTATCATATGCATATGTGAAGTCGAAATGAATAATTTATAAGTGACATACATAACATGTAATGGAAACCAATCGGCATAAACTAGTGTTATGAATAAAGTAAGTAATTTACCAATCATCAAAACGTTGTTCTAATGCCCTCCTCAATACAGCCCACATGATAGATTTAGAAGGACATGTGCTAGTACAAGATGGGAATGGTGAGGAGGTAGATTCTCTCACCCATGCAATGTACTAGCAAGGGCGCTAGATATCCAAGGAATGTTGTTGGTTCCAAGGTATTAGCCTTAGTCAGTATGTATATGTTTTATTATATTTTATTATTCCGATGTGAGTTCATATAGATAGCTCTTTGATATACTTATATTTATTATAAGATATCAACACCAACGATCCATATCCTAATGAACATTGGTTTTTCGATTTGGTCGAAATATCGGGCACATTAAGATGTGGGTTGTTACGTTAGGTATCAAAGCTTAAACTAGTTAATCATAGAAACTAGGATATGCTGAGTTAACGTATTTGTATTTTTACCTATAATTATATATATATATATATATTACACACTAAAGTCTATAAATCCGACTATAGAAGTAGTTGCGACAATATTACGAAAAGATGGATAAGGCAACTATGAGTTGGAACAATAAAAAGAGTTAAAAATATAAGCATGTCCCGATTATCCCATGGGATGTAGGTTGTATCTTAAGGCATCGACTTAAGAAGAGCATGAGCACTACATGTAGAAGGGCCCCTGAAACTGGATGGTATTTGACTCTTTGTTGGGCATGGACTGCCCATGATTGTAGATTCCACTGGATTTCCAATTGATGATGTACATTTCATCCACACAAAGGGAAGTGAGAATCTATATCTTGTAGATCTCTGAAAGATAGAGTTGAGCAAGTTCTCGCAAAAAGGTGTGCATTAACCACCACATGATGATAGGCAGATTTTTTTTAATATGCTCTTAATGAATATAAGTCAAGGATAAGTGGAAAGAAGAAAAGTCTAAAAGAAAAGACAAATGAAATCCATTTATGAGTCCGACCACATATGAAAGAATTTAATAAAAGGTTTTAAATATTTGAAATAATTTGAAAATATTTATTTTAAAAATAGGTAAATCCTATTTTGAAAGGTAAGCAAATATAAAATTTTCCACCATATAAAATATCTTTTTTATAATTAACTAAACGAGCCATTTAGACATTTCTAATTGAAATTAAAAACTGTTTAGAATGGAAATTCCAATTAAAGGGTTTTAAATAAGGACACTTTTCCTTTTGAAAAATAAGTAGAAATGGAGTATATGTATAACACGATGATTTTTTTAATTCTATAAATTCGAAGTTTAAAAAAAAATTAGGGGTGGGTAATGGAAAGGGTGTCTAATTTAAATGAGGTAAAGAGAATGGAATGGTAAAAATGCCCAATGTTGAAGCTAGGAAGAATATTCTTGTATAAGGAAAATATGGAAAAAAATAATTGAAATAGATTTATACATAAAAATAACTATATAAGGAGGAGAAATTTAGGTAGAAGAAATTTAAATAATAATAACATTAGGAAATATAAATAGAAACAATGTTAGGAATTTGTATTAGAATAATGTTAGTAATCAAATCAGAAACACTATAGGAAGAACAAAGGAAAAATGGATAGTTTCCATAAATACATGCAATAATTGCACATATCTTGTAACAACCCAAAATTTAACCCATAATAATTAATTCGTTAATTAATGAAATGATAAAATAACTTTGTGAAATTTTCGAAATTTTAGCCAGGGGAATTACACCTTTGTGTCTGTGGTAATTTTCTGGTCAATTTTCATATATAGAACGTCAGAATCCGAGCTAATACGAGCAAGTTATGAATTAAACAAAAATAAAGAAGACGAAAAAATATATATTATGGGATAGGTCGACTGCCTGGTCGACCCGCCTCACCTTTTGAATGAACGAAAGTTCGTTTCATTTGTTCGAACGTTGTACGCGTCATTTATATTCTTTTAACCAATCTGATCCTTCCATTCTTGCATCTGATGGCTCATATTCAGCTAATAACGTGGTTGCATCCTGTTCAATCCTCAAATCCAACAGTTTGAAATCCACTTCTACATCTATAAATGGAACCCTTGGCCTAACACTTTTTTTCATTTTAGATTTTCTCCGCTTGGGTTCACCTTTTTAAGAAGGATCCTAAAAGGAATAATTTTCCAAGGAGAGAATCCTTTCAATAAAAATATTTTAATACAAGTGGATCTGGGAAGACCAAAAAGGGAGGAGCTTAGGACCACAGGTGAGTGATTGTAATTATTTGGATTTTTAAGTAATTTAAAATAATAGGATTTTCAATAGTTGTAGTTTTACTACGATTTTTGGAATAGCCTTTTTAGTAGTTTAATTACAGATTTTAGAACTATTTTCAGTCTATTTATTTTAGTTATTTTTTTCAATTGATTTTAGTTTATTATTGTCAATAATAGCTTTTCCATTTAATTACAGTTTATTTACGGTATTTTAATTTATTTACTGTTATTTATGCATTATTTACATCCTTTTCCTACGCTTTGGACTTTCTTCTATTTTCAGTTTTCTTTTATTTCTCATTCTTCTTCGCGTATGGATTAAAATAGATTAAACGCAATGTGGATTAAAACTATAAGAATACTGAAATAACGAAAGATAGATGTAAATTGTAAAGGCTGTATTAGAAATGGAATTAAGACCGAAATTGAGCCTAATTATGATATTAATGTTAGAATTTGACTAATTAAAGGTAATTGGCCTAGTTATAACTTAGAATTATAACTAGAAAGTGTATAAGGTGAAAGAAGCTTATTTTTACACTTAGACCTTAGGGTTAAGTAATAAGCATGATTATAATGTAGGTTATAATAAGAAATAGAATAGAATGAGGCTTACTTTAAGACTTAGGATAAATTAATAAGAAAAGATAGTAGAGATAAATTGTAAAGGCTTATTTAAATAATTTATCTAAGTTAATAAGCAAAAAAGAAAGTAGGACCTATACCAAATAGCATTCCCCTATTATTTCTATGGGCACGATGTTTCACATAAAGTTGAAGTGGGACAAGAGGCACGCTTATGCTAATAATTGTAGTAATTGGTCAATATGTAGAAGTCCAAATCATGGGGATTTGGGCAAGGGGCTTAACTAGATATTGTTCGAATGACGAGCCAGTACCAACATCATTTCCCCTATTTTCTATAGACGCGGTGATCTCGCATTAGCCTGAAGTGGGATGACGGGCATGCTTATGCTGGAGCTTGAGGTAATAGAAAGACCTAATAGGAGGAACAACATGCAACATGAGCATGGTGGCGGTTACGCGTGCAACTTTTATTCGGTGCTCAGTAATCGTTATGAGTTCTAAGTGCTCAGTATTTATGCCTTTCGTAGGCACCATTGCCTTCTGTACATGGAGCTATATAACGTCTAGTCCATAGTGGATACTCTGTGTGTCATTCGTAGACACCATTTCTATGTAGGGAGTTATATAGCGTTTAGTCCGCAGAAAGGTCTATGGAGTAGCAGGCCAATCAAATGGTGGAATTAGGATTTCATCCTAGCTATAGGATTAGGAATTCAGGCTAATCAGAGTATTTATCAAAGATAAATGCAAACAATCAAAGTTAATCAATTATGTTAATTCGTATTTATTTTCAGCTTATTCCTTATCCCTGTTTCCTTTGTGTTCCTTTTATATACTAGAACTATTGTAAGGTCTATTACTTTTACTTTGCTTAAAGATTTTAGTAATTACTATCATTCACGGGACTTTTGGTCTGACCCACTCCTTTATTTTCGTCTTCCCCCTATAGGCAATCAGGGGCAAGGAAGATAGACCGCAGCTTCTTGGAGGCTTGGAGACCCTTTCATGTATTCCTTCTTTTTTATTTCCATCCTTTTTGTTCTTTTATTGACTGGCACTATATTGAGGGAAAGTTTTTGTACTTTGGTTTTTCTGATGAGACTGGGATTTTATTTTCATAAGACAGTTGTATTTGGTATTTGAAACATATGTGGTTTGTCTAAAGTATTTATGAAGTATTAATTTTTAAAGTAACTTATTGTTTTTTAATTACTTCCGCTGTGTTATTATTTATCTACTTTGTCTTGTGAATCTTAATCTCTGCTAGCTTTAGTTATACCTACAATGCACCACATACTTTAGCGTGTCCTTTTGGGTATACTAAGGGGTGTGAGGTGTTTCACTTGGTATCAGAGCCTAAGGTTACAGGGTTCCTAAAAATTTATTTTAAAAGTAAAGTGTTTTTCAAAATAACTCTCTTTAAAGTATTTTTCAAAAAAGAACTCTTAAAAGTAGTTTTTAAGTATAAAAGAGTTTTTATAAAAATCTCCTTAAAGTCCAGTTCAATCTCCCTTCGACTCCTTCCTAAACTATCCTTTTCTTTTCCTGGAATGGCGGATGCACTGAACCTTCCAGAGGGCATTTCAGTCCCAGCCTGGTTTCGTAGGTATCTACAAGCCACAACTCCATAGGGGCACGAGCAAGCGCCCAACCCAGCACCAGCTGGTAGGAATCCCATAGACCCACCTACCACCGTCAATTTCTCTAAGCTTTGTAAGGATTTTGGGAGTTTAGCTGGAAAGACTTTTCTGGTAAAGAGACTTTTATGGGGGCGAGAGCTTGGCTTAGAGATACAGAGAGGATATTCAGACTATTGGGATTGGATGATCAACAGCGAGTTCAGCTAGCATCTTGGCAGTTGAAAGAGGAGGCTTCGTATTAGTGGGAGATCATTGAGTTAGGAGGAAGAGATGTGACTTGGAATGGGTTCCGGGAGTGATTTGATAGGAAGTTTTTGTCTCAAGTAGAGGAGAGTGTTCAGCTGGAGCGGTTCATTCATTTGAAGCAAGGGAGTTTGTCAATGAGGGAGTACATCAATCAATTTAATGAATTATCTCGGTTCGGAATAGAGTTGGTGGTTACACTGCAGAAGAAAGCTATGAAGTTCGCGAAGGGATTGAATCAGCCCTTTCAGGGATTGTTGTTGACTCACGTATCGATGGGAGCTACTTATGAGTCTTTGGTAGAGATGGCACTTATGTTTGATGCAGTCAAGGAAGGAGAGTCTAAGAAAATTGTTAAGTCAGAAGGTCCAAAGAAGAAATGGTGGAGGAACAACAAAGAGAAGAAGAAAGGCTATGTCCCTTAGAAGTAGATTAAGAAAGGATTGAGGTGCAATAGCTGTAGAATTATGGTACATATCGCCAAGGATTGCAAAAGAGAGGAGATGAAGGGAAAGTGCTTTAATTGCGGGCAGCCCGGTCACTTGAGTAAGAGTTGTCCCCAGAGGACGGGACAGGAAGCTAGTACATCAGTTGTGCAGATTCTGACGTTAGACGCAGCACCTTCAGGCGGCATTCCGTATAGAGGTGGGAAAGTCACAGCAGAAGGTTTAATTTCCATTTTTGATTTTCCCATTCAAACTTTATTCGATTATGGAGTATCTCACTCTTTTACCTCGAGTTCTCTTGTGGATTGTTTGCACTTAGACATTTCTTTTGTAGTGGACCCCATCATTGTTTCAAACCCCATAGGAGGATCGGCACACTTATCTATGGTTTGTAGGGTTTTGAAAATTTATATCCTAGGCATAGAATTTGACTGCGATGCCTATGTATTAGGATTTTTGGTGTATGGGATGATCTTGGGGATGCATTGACTATCCACATATAGAGATATATTAGACTACGAGAGGAGAGTATTAGATTAGAGACATGCGGTGGTTGGACTCTCGAGGCTTCTTGTGACCCACAAGGGTCTGTCATGTTGAGTTTCCTTTATTCCCTCGATTATTCATCGTCGGAGTTAGATTAGAGTTCTGTCATCAGAGATTTTCCAGACGTCTTTGAGTAGGTTAAGGGACTACCTCCTAAGAGAGAGATTGACTTTAGGATTTATTTGACTGAGAATGCTAACTCAATAGCATTACCCGTGGGGCACATGACACCTAGGAAGAGGAAGGAATTGAGCAAGCAAATTAGTGAGCTTTTAGAGAAAGGTCGTATAAGAAGAAGAATATTAAAATGGGGAGCGCCAGTCGTCTTCGCTACTAAGGCGGATGGTTCTCTTCGACTTTTTGTTGACTATAGAAAATTAAATAAGCTCACAAAGAAGAACCGATATCCACTCCGTAGGATTGATGATATTTTTGACTAGTTAGTTGGCTCTTCGGTATTCTCCTAGCCTGATTTAGCCACAGGATTCCATCATTAGGGTCCCCAATGACAGCATAGATAAGACTGCGTTTAGGACGCCAGACAGATTTTATGAGTGGTTAGTTATGCCTTTTGGGCTAACTAATGCCCCAGCCTACCTTGTGGACTTGATGAGTCGTGTCTTTAGAGAGGTCCTAAATAAGTTTGTGATGGTATTCATGGATGACATCTTAGTATTTTCCAAGAATATGGAGGAGCATGTGGTTCATTTAGAGGAGGTTCTTCGCACGCTTTGTAGTCATCATTTGAGAGCTAACTTTTTGAAGTGTCACTTCAGGAGAGTATAGGTACGTTTCTTGGGGCATGTGGTCTCGAAGGAAGGTTTGGTTTTTGACCCCACCAAGGTGATTGCAGTGTAAGATTGGAAAGCCTCCAAGAACTTCACTAAAGTTTGGAGCTTCCTAGGATTGGCGAGCTACTATAGGAAGTTCATTAGAGACTTTGCTAAAATTTCGGCACCACTCACGTGCATTGCTAAGAAGAATAAAACTTTCATGTGGGATGTGGATTATGAGGATTCCTTCATGAAATTTAAGAGAGGCCTTACTAGAACACCAATGTTTGTTCTACCCGATGGAGCTAAGCCTTTTACTGTATATACTGATGCATGTGGGACGGGTCTTGGAGCGGTATTGATGCAAGAAAGAAGGGTGGTATGTTATGGTAGTAGGCAGTTGAGGATGCATGAGAAGAACTATCCTGCCCATGATTTGGCGTTAGCTGCCACAGTCTTTGCACTTAAGTCTTGGAGGCACTATTTTCTTGGAGAGAGGTTTGAGCTTTTCATCGACCATAAGTAATTAAAGTACCTATTCTAATAGAAGGATTTGAACTTGAGGCAACAACGATGGATGGAGTTTTTGGTGTCATACGATTTTGAGACAACTTATATCATTGGCAAGGGTAATGTGGTTGTGGATGCATTAAGTAGGAAGAAGGCAACCTTTAGTCCTTTGTTCGTAGAGTGGAGGAGCTTGGAGTTTATTTCTACTTTTGATTTTAAGCCTGGATTGTTAGCTACGCTTGAAGTGAGGCCTACCCTTATGGATCAGATTAGCTCGAGGCAGCGAGAGGATTCAGAGCTTATGGACATTATGGATAGGATTAGCCGAGGAGAGGTCTCTAAGCATCTTCAACCTTATTTCATAGATGGTAAAGGATGGCTTAGGAGAGATGGGAGGCTTTGTGTTCCCCGCATTAGTGATTTTTCAAAAGCGGTTTTAATGGAAGCATACGATTCCCGTATCACTATTCATTTGGGTGGTGACAAGATGTATAGGGACATGAAGAGGATGTCTTATTGGAATGGCATAAAGAAGGATGTGGTGGAGTTTGTAGCTAAGTATCTTATTTTCCAAAGTGTTAAGGCAAAGCAACAGAAACCCGGTGGATTACTTCAGCCCTTAGATGTGCCAGAATGGGAGTGGAATAGTATTTCGATGGATTTCATAGATGGGTTACCCCGTTCTAGAAAGGGGAATACTAGCATTTGGATAATCGTAGACCGTTTGACCAAAAGTGCCCACTTTATTCCTATTAAGCGCAAGAGGATGGCATCTTATTTGGCATCCCTATATGTTCGTGAGATAGTCCGACTTCATGGAATTCCCTCTAGCATAGTGTGTTGAATATGCGCTTATATGATTTTTGTTTGATGATAATAAACATATATTCATTAGTTTAAATGTATTTGATAATATACTATTTTATTTTTCACATATTAAATAAATATTTGCTGAATAAAATAAATAACACAGAATTTGAATTCAAACGAATATTTTATTCAAACAAATATTTATTACAATTTTGAATAGTATACAAATTCAAGCTCTCACTATTCACTATACAACTTTGATACAAATTCAATTACATCACTATTTTACATCAGCACCTCACTACATATCACTCACACTCGTATTTGTCTTCAACTGCATTCCAGTTTGAATCCAGCATCTGAGCAATCTGCAAAAATATAAACTAACGCAGTAAAATTGAAAAAGAAATATTTTTGCAATTCAAAAATAGAAGATAATTTTTGAATATATGATTTGCCTCAGTTATTTGGGTTGTTCGTCATAATTTAAATTTGAATTCATCATACACGAACAACTTGTGACATACACAGTGTATTACTGTATATGCCACAAGGCCGTGCACGCCGATATATACACTTGATAATGCTACAGGGACAGGTGAGCACAAGGTCAAACCCAAATATATGGACAGGTTCAACTCAGGTGCAATAAATTCAAAAATACGACACGAACACAAGGTCAAATCCGAGTTTTGAAACTGGATTCAACTCAAGTGAATCGAGTTCAAGTCAGACCAACACTGCAAGTACATGAATGCAAACTACAAGTACAGGTTCAAGGCCAGAATGTCAAAGTGGCAACTGGCAATAACAACTACACATATGCATACCACAGATGCAACCGATCAGTTCGACATATACATGAAGGCAGCAAGTCAGTGGACAGACCAGAGTACAACAGGCAAGCACAATGCATATATAGCAATAATATACAAGCCAACAGCAAAACAAGCAGTGCAGACCGCAAAAGTGCAACAAGTATTGCAGTAATAAACATGATCAGAAGCAAGGCAACAGAGACTCAAGCAACAACATGGACTGCAACAAATACATGATGCACAACTCAAATGAATATCAGTGCAAGTGTCGACCAGGTAGCAAGGAAGATCAACACAGCAAGCTACAGCATCAAGTTGACCAAGATGCTACAGATTTCAGCAAATGAACCATCAAAGAATGCAACACAGTGATGAGACCAGATGAAAATACTCTTAACTGCAAGTTCAAACCAAAACACAAGTGTGGCAAATGCAAACTGTGGTGAAGCAACAAAGATGAACCAGACAGTGATACAAGTTCGAACAATGCTCAATGCACAGCCAACAAGATATCATCAAAAACCAAACAAGGGACAGGCCATAACATGCAGACCAAACACATGAGTGTAAACAAATGAATCAGCAAGGCAATGCACAAATGCAATTGAATGCAACGAAGACCAACAGCCCCAACAGAAGTATCAAATGAATCAAATACCGCCAAATAGACCGTGGAATAGCAGGTAATATGCAAACTACAACTAGACCAAGTGCAGCATCAATGCGAACAGCAAAGTGATCGAACAAACAAGATCAGGGCAGTGGACAGTACAAGCCAGCAAATGCAACAAACTCAAAATGTCCAGTTATAATCACAAAACCATCAAGCTACAACTCAAATTATACAAGCTCCAGAAGTACAAACTGAAGACTACATGAAATGTATGCAAACACCAATCAGTAGCATGCTAATGAAGACTGCATCAAAATGCAAGCACAAAGTGCACAGAAACCATTAACTGCTCAAGACCACACAGTACAGTATACAAACATGAAGTCATAGTTCACAAGCCTGCAACTTCAATCCAAACCAAACAGTGGCAAATGCACCTGTAAACCAATGAACCAACACAAGCATGAAACCAGTCAATGCCGAGATTAAACAAATCAGTGACATCAAAACATGGCAGTAAGGATGTAATGGCTGTGAACAACAAGAGGGATGCAAGCATCAAGCTGCAGTTTTCAAAATAAGTGACCAAAGTCAAAACATCAGAGGGAATCATCAATATCCAAACTGCAGATACAAAGCTAAATTTATCAAAGCCGTGTGTTTTAACAAGTCAACAGAAAAAGGAACGAAAACCGTGGTCATCACGAAATTGATTCAAAGTCGTGGGACGCAAGAAATAAAATTATACGCGTATGAAAAAGTCAGAATCAATCTCATTCATTCAAGCATCATCAAGTGGCCGAAGTGATTCAATGAAAAATTCAAACACGAATATACGAACGCAAAAATAGGATTTCGAATCCTATATAAAACCCTATATCATCATCGGCAATTGTGGGATTCGAGTTCAAGTAACAACAGAGAAAATCAATAACTCGAATCAAAGGTCGAGCAGAAATCAACATCGAAAAAGGAACAATTGCATACCGTTTTTGACAAATAACTCGACCAAATTGAAGAAGCCGAAGACAATTCAAAGAGCCAAGCAATCGACGAAAGCAACAAACTGAAAATCATTTTCGATTGAGCAATCAAAGGTCGGCGTCTTCAGAAACAAGCCCTAATTTTGATCAAACACGGAGCCGCCATTATCTTAAAGAATTGGGCCGAAGAAATAAAAGGAGACGGTCAAAATAAATTACAAAGAGGGCCGGTCTTTTTATTTTTAAGGGTTATAGTAAATTAGAGTTTTGTATTTTAAATTTGCTTTTAATTTGTGTTTTCTTTTTAAACCGTTTTTAATTTTCTAGTCGTGTGACTAGGGTACAAACTACGGTGTGTAGTTTGGGAATTTGCAACTCGGTGGTTGAGTTGTGGTCAGGGTTTTGAGCATAAAGTTAGATTAGTCAATAGCGGGTATAGCGAGTTTACGTGTGTAAGCGAGGGACTATCTAATTTCTAGTAGAAACCTTGGGGGCAGCACGTAGGCAGGGTTTTGCCGAAGCTGGGTAAATTCTGTGTTGTTCTGTTATTTATATTCTGCAATATCTGTGCTGCTATTCTGTGATCTGAATTGAATTTAATTCATAAGCTTCCGCGATTAATTTTTATAATTTACACTATCACCCTATTCACCCCCCCTCTAGGGTGAAATCGATCCTACAAGTGGTATCCGAGCTAGGAACAAAAGCCGTTTTGTTTTAAAAATTTGATTTTACAAAAATCAATTTTTGTTTAAAAATTCGTGTTTCAAAAATCAATCTTTGTTTTAAAAATTTGTGTTTCAAAAAAAAAAAAAAAAAATCGGTTTTTGTTTTAAAAATTTGAATTTTTAAAATGGCTTCTTTTAATAATGCTTTTGCAGAGGGTCAGTCGATAGTTAGACCACCAATGTTCAATGGTGAATGTGCTTACTGGAAAAATAGAATGCAAATTTTTCTGAAAACCATTGACGCTTGGAATATTGTTGAGACAGGTTATAGAATACCAACTATAACTGTAGATAATCAGGAAATAGAGAAACCAAAGGAACAATGGACAGAACTAGAAAATAAATTACAAAATACTAATGCCAAAGCTATGAATTCTATTATCTGTTCATTGGATCAATTTGAATTTAATCGTGTCTCCCATTGTCTAACTGCGCAGGAAATATGGCACATACTAGAAGTGACTCACGAAGGAACATCTCAAGTCAAAGAATCTCGCCTTGCAATGCTAAGCAGCGAATACGAGAACTTCAAAATGGCGAAGGAAGAAAATGTTAAAGAGATGTACGGACGACTCTCCAATATCGTATACAAATCAAAAGCTCTCGGAAAAACATACACCGAATTAGAAATAGTCTGAAAAATCCTCAGAGTCCTTCCACGAAGCTTTGAAGCAAAAGTAACTGCCATACAAGAATCGAAAGATTTAAAACAACTAAAGTTGAGGAACTCATCGGAAATCTCACCACTTATGAGCTTGAAATGAAATTCAAAGAAGAGCGTGAAGGAGGTGACACTCAAAAGAAATCAATAGCTCTCAAAGGAACAACCGAAAGTGATGATGATAACGATGAAGATGATGGAGCAGCAGAATTGGAGCTGTTAATAAGGAAATTCAAAAAATGGAATCAAAAACATGGAAATTCAGCTCGAAATCAAAAGGCAAAAAGCAGAATAGCCAAAGCACTAGACTACTCAGAAGAACAAAAGTTTATTTGTTATAATTGCAACAAACCCGGCCATATCAAGCCCAATTGTCCACAAATTAAATCCAGCCATGGAAAGAAACAGAAAAAGAAAAGTTTTGCAGCCACTTGGGATGAAATAGACGAGAATGATCAAAGCACTGGCAGTGAAAGCGAAAAGGCAGAATTGTGTCTTCGAGGTGATACAACTGACAGTGACGATGACGAGCCAAGTGAGGTATCAAAACTTACCCATTCTGAGTTGCTTATATATTTTCATGAAGTAAACGGTTGTTTTGAACGACATAGGGAAAAATACGCCAAACTTGAATCTCAAAAAGATACTTTGATAGAATGTAATAAACAACTTGATCAATTAGTTAAAACCTATCAAAGTAGGATCCCTAAGTGTGATAAGTGTCCAACATTTGATGAAGAAATTAAAAAATCAGAAATTAAAATAAAATCGCTTGAAAATGAAATTCTGATTTTAAAGGAGAATGAAAATACTAGGAGAGAGAATTCTATTAAAAAGTGCACACGGTTGTTAAACGAAAATGAATCTCTCAAATCACAAGTCCAACAATTGTCAACGACTTTAGATAAATTTTCAAAAAGTGAAAAATCGTTGAATATGCTATTAGGAAAGCAAACTGTTAATACGGTTAGACAAGGACTTGGATATAATAATTCGAAAATTGTTGAAAACAAGATTAATCAAGTTAATTCTATGTGCACAATTTGTAGAAAATTTGGACACGGTCACAATAATTGTTGGTATAGACCCAAACATGTGAAAACTATACCGATTTGGGTTCCAAAAGGCACAAATATAAAATCTCTCAAAGTTAAACAAATTTGGGTGCCAAAGAGAACAATTATAAATAGTTTTGGGTCTACACAAAATTATTTTTCAAAATTTTCTGCCACTAACAACCATGGACCTATAAAAACAAATAGGTCACATAAATCCTTTTCCGTGTAGGTGTGGTGGCAGGCTAAGGAACAACAATAGTGTTCTCTGGATTTTGGCTGTTCCAGAAACGCAACGGGCGACAAAGCTAAGTTCCTTAGCCTAGTATAAAGGTGACAGAATCACAACGGACAACAACGAAAAATATCGTAAAGGTAAAACAGGTATGGTATGTTTTAAACGATATATTAAATGTGATAATCTGCACCGTATTTTGAATTAAATCAGCCAATATTGAGATTGATGAAAAGATGATAATTTTGATTCTGACTTATTCAACATAGTTGGCCAATTATATTCTTATGCCAAAAACACTATAAAAATCTTTAGATTCTTTGAATTACTTCATATATATATCAGTTTGGATTAAAAATAGTGTTTTGTTGGATATTACAATTGGTTATAATATGGCTAACTCTTTATTCACAGTTTTTCTGATTATTTACACGGTTTCATTTCAAATTCAAAAGAATGTCATTTAAATTGTTGTTAAAATTGAATTTGAAATTTTTGATGCACACTTCATGTTTTGGTCTATAAAATTCAATTGATGATAATTTTTGAGTGAAAGAGAAATTCAGATGCAGATTACACTGGTAATCTAGTTGATAGAAAAATTACTAGTGAAACGTGATTTTTGAGACACTTAGTAACTGCATTGTTTTTCAAAGAAAATATCTGCATATTTTTCATTTCAAATAATTTTCAAATAGCAGAAAATTTTCTTTTAAAAAACCCCCTGGAGAAAATCATTTTTGACCATATTTTCAGATTATTCATTTTTGAAAAATTAATTTCATAATTATTTTTGAATTTGATTTTAAATGACTATTATGACTAATCTGACTCCCAAATGATTATCGAAAAGAAAAATAGTGATTGAAAAAGTGATGAGTGTTGATATTGATTATATATTATAACTCGAGAAAGTATAATTAGAAAATTTCTTTAGAAATGTAAACAAGAGTTATAAAACTTTTTGTTGGTAAAAATTCCGTGACCATCTCTATACCTATCATATTTCTATCAACCATTACTCATCAAAATTCTATATAGGTTGTCGATATGTGGTACTTTAAACAGGAATCGTTCGTTTTTCATTTTCACATTTTTTTTTAAAAATAAAAAAAAATTAATAATAATAATAAATAAATACCAAAGTATTCACTCTCATTTAAAAGTCCTCACGGTTATGCATGGGTGAATTACTTGGAATTTGTTATGTGCTTCCATGCTCATTTAAAAGTCCTCGCGGTTATGCATGTATGGAACGCATATCAAAAGTTGATTTGTAAAATAAACAAGTTGATTCTAATCCCATTTAAAAGTTCTCACGGTTATGCGTGGTTAGAAGATACTTGAATTCATTTTTTTTAAAATAAAATTGGAATACTACTAATCTCATTTAAAAGTCCTAACGGTTAAGCATGGTTAGTAGATATTCAAATTCCTGATATAAATATACCACAAATAGACACAACTGTATGGTTTTATATGATGACATCATTTCCATCATTCTAAAAGTGGAATATGCGCCTAACAAAATATTTATGATTTTTGTTTGACTTTTTATTGAAATTTAATATTTATATTCAATTGAGTTTTAATGTTGGATTGATATCGATTACTTTATCTCTATTTTCTCTAACACTATTATTCTTTTGTTGATAACAAAAGGGGGAGAGAAAAGTTAAGATTTTGTCAAATAGAATCAAGCAAAGGTCAAATAATTTTCCATTTGCATATAGGCTCATTTATATATTTCTATTTGTATGCATATATGTAGGGGGAGCTTTGTGTAGAGAGGAAGAATTAAATAGGGGGAGCTATTAGGATATATCAATGATCAAATACATTTAACATATTCAAAATCTTAAATATATGTTTGTTATCATCAAAAGGGGGAGATTGTTGAATATGCGCTTATATGATTTTTGTTTGATGATAATAAACATATATTCATTCGTTTAAATGTATTTGATAATATACTATTTTATTTTTCACATATTAAATAAATATTTGCTGAATAAAATAAATAACACAGAATTTGAATTCAAACGAATATTTTATTCAAACAAATATTTATTACAATTTTGAATAGTATACAAATTCAAGCTCTCACTATTCACTATACAACTTTGATACAAATTCAATTACATCACTATTTTACATCAGCACCTCACTACATATCACTCACACTCGTATTTGTCTTCAACTGCATTCCAGTTTGAATCCAGCATCTGAGCAATCTGCAAAAATATAAACTAACGCAGTAAAATTGAAAAAGAAATATTTTTGCAATTCAAAAATAGAAGATAATTTTTGAATATATGATTTGCCTCAGTTATTTGGGTTGTTCGTCATAATTTAAATTTGAATTCATCATACACGAACAACTTGTGACATACACAGTGTATTACTGTATATGCCACAAGGCCGTGCACGCCGATATATACACTTGATAATGCTACAGGGACAGGTGAGCACAAGGTCAAACCCAAATATATGGACAGGTTCAACTCAGGTGCAATAAATTCAAAAATACGACACGAACACAAGGTCAAATCCGAGTTTTGAAACTGGATTCAACTCAAGTGAATCGAGTTCAAGTCAGACCAACACTGCAAGTACATGAATGCAAACTACAAGTACAGGTTCAAGGCCAGAATGTCAAAGTGGCAACTGGCAATAACAACTACACATATGCATACCACAGATGCAACCGATCAGTTCGACATATACATGAAGGCAGCAAGTCAGTGGACAGACCAGAGTACAACAGGCAAGCACAATGCATATATAGCAATAATATACAAGCCAACAGCAAAACAAGCAGTGCAGACCGCAAAAGTGCAACAAGTATTGCAGTAATAAACATGATCAGAAGCAAGGCAACAGAGACTCAAGCAACAACATGGACTGCAACAAATACATGATGCACAACTCAAATGAATATCAGTGCAAGTGTCGACCAGGTAGCAAGGAAGATCAACACAGCAAGCTACAGCATCAAGTTGACCAAGATGCTACAGATTTCAGCAAATGAACCATCAAAGAATGCAACACAGTGATGAGACCAGATGAAAATACTCTTAACTGCAAGTTCAAACCAAAACACAAGTGTGGCAAATGCAAACTGTGGTGAAGCAACAAAGATGAACCAGACAGTGATACAAGTTCGAACAATGCTCAATGCACAGCCAACAAGATATCATCAAAAACCAAACAAGGGACTGGCCATAACATGCAGACCAAACACATGAGTGTAAACAAATGAATCAGCAAGGCAATGCACAAATGCAATTGAATGCAACGAAGACCAACAGCCCCAACAGAAGTATCAAATGAATCAAATACCACCAAATAGACCGTGGAATAGCAGGTAATATGCAAACTACAACTAGACCAAGTGCAGCATCAATGCGAACAGCAAAGTGATCGAACAAACAAGATCAGGGCAGTGGACAGTACAAGCCAGCAAATGCAACAAACTCAAAATGTCCAGTTATAATCACAAAACCATCAAGCTACAACTCAAATTATACAAGCTCCAGAAGTACAAACTGAAGACTACATGAAATGTATGCAAACACCAATCAGTAGCATGCTAATGAAGACTGCATCAAAATGCAAGCACAAAGTGCACAGCAACCATTAACTGCTCAAGACCACACAGTACAGTATACAAACATGAAGTCATAGTTCACAAGCCTGCAACTTCAATCCAAACCAAACAGTGGCAAATGCACCAGTAAACCAATGAACCAACACAAGCATGAAACCAGTCAATGCCGAGATTAAACAAATCAGTGACATCAAAACATGGCAGTAAGGATGTAATGGCTGTGAACAACAAGAGGGATGCAAGCATCAAGCTGCAGTTTTCAAAATAAGTGACCAAAGTCAAAACATCAGAGGGAATCATCAATATCCAAACTGCAGATACAAAGCTAAATTTATCAAAGCCGTGTGTTTTAACAAGTCAACAGAAAAAGGAACGAAAACCGTGGTCATCACGAAATTGATTCAAAGTCGTGGGACGCAAGAAATAAAATTATACGCGTATGAAAAAGTCAGAATCAATCTCATTCATTCAAGCATCATCAAGTGGCCGAAGTGATTCAATGAAAAATTCAAACACGAATATACGAACGCAAAAATAGGATTTCGAATCCTATATAAAACCCTATATCATCATCGGCAATTGTGGGATTCGAGTTCAAGTAACAACAGAGAAAATCAATAACTCGAATCAAAGGTCGAGCAGAAATCAACATCGAAAAAGGAACAATTGCATACCGTTTTTAACAAATAACTCGACCAAATTGAAGAAGCCGAAGACAATTCAAAGAGCCAAGCAATCGACGAAAGCAACAAACTGAAAATCATTTTCGATTGAGCAATCAAAGGTCGGCGTCTTCAGAAACAAGCCCTAATTTTGATCGAACACGGAGCCGCCATTATCTTAAAGAATTGGGCCGAAGAAATAAAAGGAGACGGTCAAAATAAATTACAAAGAGGGCCGGTCTTTTTATTTTTAAGGGTTATAGTAAATTAGAGTTTTGTATTTTAAATTTGCTTTTAATTTGTGTTTTCTTTTTAAACCGTTTTTAATTTTCTAGTCGTGTGACTAGGGTACAAACTACGGTGTGTAGTTTGGGAATTCGCAACTCGGTGGTTGAGTTGTGGTCAGGGTTTTGAGCATAAAGTTAGATTAATCAATAGCGGGTATAGCGAGTTTACGTGTGTAAGCGAGGGACTATCTAATTTCTAGTAGAAACCTTGGGGGCAGCACGTAGGCAGGGTTTTGCCGAAGCTGGGTAAATTCTGTGTTGTTCTGTTATTTATATTCTGCAATATCTGTGCTGCTATTCTGTGATCTGAATTGAATTTAATTCATAAGCTTCCGCGATTAATTTTTATAATTTACACTATCACCCTATTCACCCCCCCCCCCCTCTAGGGTGAAATCGATCCTACATAGTGAGTGATAGAGACCCTATTTTCACTAGCGAGTTTTAGAGAAGCTTGCAAGAGACTTTAGGGGCGTAGCTTAGATTGAATATAGCCTATCACCCTCCGACTGATGGCCAAATGGAGAGAGTTAATAGAGTGCTTGAGGACTTGTTGCGGATGCGCATTTTGGATTTTGGAGGAGCTGGGAAGGATCATCTTCCATTGGTGGAGTTTACATACAATAACAGTTACCAAGCAAACATAGAAATGGCATCATTCGAAGCTTTATATGGAAGACCTTGTAAGTCACTTTCATTAGGTTGAGTCTACGGAGAAATTGTTGCTTGGGCCTGGCATGGTGAGGGAGACATTGGAGAAGTTGGATTTAATTCAACGGAGGATGAAGACAGCTAAAGGTAGGCAGAAATCTTATGCGGACAAGCGGAGGAGAGACATCGAGTTTGAGGTTGGAAGCTTATTTTTCTTGAAGTATCCCCGCTTAGGAAAGTGGTAAGATTTGGGTCGAATGGAAAGTTAACCCATAGATTTGTAGGACCATTTTCTATCTTAGAGAAAATTGGCATACAGAGTGAAGCTACCGGAGAGGCTCGCAAGAGTGCACGACGTTTTCCATGTTTCGCACTTGCGAAAGTGCTTACATGACTCAGCAGAGGTTGTAAAGCCTAGTCATTTAGAGGAAGTGGAAGTAATAAGGAAAGCATCAATTCAACGTATTCCTATGAAGAGTATTGGACGAGACACCAAGCAACTTAGGAATAAGGAAGTTCCGTTAGTAAAGGTGCAATGGGGAGACTATGTTGCAGACGCTTCGTGGAAGACTGAAGAGAAGATTCGTACTTCTTATTCTTATCTTTTCGATAGAAAGTTTTTTAATTTCCTATTTTCCATCTTTAGTTCTGAATAGGTTCTTTCCTTTATTATCCTTTGGGAGGGTAGAACTTAGGATTTAACATATGGATGATGGAATTTGATGTAAACATGTTAATAGAACATGTTATGAATGATGTATGCCAGGGGTTGCAAGTGTTTGCTAGTGGATGCTAATGGACGCATATACTTACACTAGGCACTATTATCTCTTAAGGATCGGCCTAACTAGGACACTAGAGCATATGCATATGGATGTGTGCGCATTTTATTTTATTTTCATGATTGCTATAAATGAATGATTATCACATGACTGTTGCATTTGGATGATGTTTGAAGCATGCATATAGAACTATCAGTTACCATTAGGAATTTTTGCATTCATTTGGATACATAGCACAGGCATGATTGCATAAAAGGAGGTCAACTAAATCAGTGGACCACCTAATCTTTTGCATTAGATTTGGGACATTAACACGACACTAATTGCATAAGTGTCATAAATCGCATTAGAAAACTTAAGCACAATGGATGAATGATTGATGATTGAGTAGTTGGTTGTAGATATCAGATGAAAACATTTAGTTTATTCGTTTATCCTTAGAGATTTCAAGGATGAAATCCATGAAGGAGAGGAGAATGTAACAGCCCCAAATTTAACCCATAATAATTAATTCGTTAATTAATGAAATAATAAAATAACTTTATGAAATTATCAGAATTGAGCCAGGGGAATTGCACTATTGTGTCTGTGGTAATTTTCTGATTAATTTCCATATATAGAACTTCAGAATCCGATCTAATATGAGAAAGTTATGAATTAAACAAAAATAAAGAAGAAGAAATATTATAGGCTAGGTCAACCGACCGGTCAAAGCGGTCGACTGCCCAGTCGACCTGTCTCACCTTTTAAACGAACGGAAGGATGTTTCATTCGTTCAAACATTGTACGCGTCATTTGCATTCTTTTAACCAATCAGGTCCTTCCATTGTTGCATCTAATGGCTCATGTTCAGCCTATGACGTTGTTGCATCCTGTTCAATCCTAAAATTCAATGGTCCAAGATCCACTTCTACACCTATAAATAGAACTCTAGGCCTAACACTTTTTCTCATTCTAGATTTTCTCCGCTTGGTTTCGCCTTTTTAGGAAGGACCCTAAAAGGAATAATTTTCCAAGGAGAGAATCTTTTCAATAAAAGTATTTTAATACCCTCAAGTGGATCCGGGAAGACCAAAAAAGGAGGAGGTAAGGACCACAGGTGAGTGTTTGTAATTGTTTAGATTTTTAAGTAATTTAAAATAATATGGTTTCCAATAGTTGTAGTTTTACTATGATTTTTGGAATAGCCTTTCTAGTAGTTTATGTAAAGTTTTTAGAATTATATTCATTCTATTTCTTTAAGTTATTATTTTCAGTTGATTCTAGTTTATTTCTATTAATTAAAGCTTTTCCATTTAATTATAGTTTATTTACAGTATTTTAATTTATTTACTGTTATTTATGCACTATTTGCATCATTTTCCAACGCTTTGGATTTTCTTCTAATTTCATCTTTCTTTTATTTATCCTTCTTCTTCACGTATGGATTAGAATAGAATAAACGTGAATATGGATTAAAATTATAAGAATACTAAAATAATGGAAGACAGATGTAAGTTGCAAAGACTACAACAAAAATGGAATTAAGACTAAAATTGAGCCTAATTATGATATTAATGTTAGAATTTGACTAATTAAAGGTAATTGGCCTAGTTATAACTTAGAATTATAACTAAAAAGAGTATAAGATGAAAGAAGCTTATTTTTACACTTAGACATTAGGGTTAAGTAATAAGCATGATTATAACATAGGTTATAATAAGAAATATAGCATAATGAGGCTTATTTTAAGACTTAAGATAAATTAATAAGCAATGATAGTAGAGACAAATTTTAAAGGCTTATTTAAATAATTTATCTAAGTTAATAAGAAAAGATGAAACTAGGACCTGTACCAAATAGCATTCCCCTGTTATTTCTATGGACACGGTGTTGCACATAAATCTGAAGTGCAACGAGGGGCACACTTCTGCTAATAATGGTAGTAATTGATTAATACATAGAAGTTCAAATCATGGGGATTTGGGCAAAGGGTGTAACTAGATATTGTTTGGATGACGGGCAAGTATCAACATCATTTCTCCTATTTTCTATGGACACGGTGATCTCACATAAGCTTAAAGTGGGATGAGGGGCACGCTAATGCTGGAGCTTAAGGTAATAAGAAGACCCAATAGGTGGAACAACAGGTAACATGAGCATGGTAGCGGTTATACGTGCGACTTCCATTCAAGTTCTCAGTAATCGTTATGAGTTCCAAGCGCTTAATATGTGTGCCTTTCGTAGGCACCATTGCCTTATAATATAAGGAGCTATATAACGTCTAGTCCACAGTAGATACTCTGCGTGTCATTCATAAACACCATTTCTGTGTAGAGAGTTATATCGCATCTAGTCTGCAAAAAGGTCTATGGAGTAGCAGGCCGATCAAAGGGTAGAATTAGGATTTCAGTCTAACTATAGGATTAGGAATTCAGCCTAATCAAAGCAGCTATCGAGGATAGGTGCAAACAATCAAAGTTAATCAATCATGTTAATACATATTTATTTCCAGCTTATTCCTTATCATGTTTCCTTTGTTTCATTTTATATACTAGAACTATTGTAAGGTCTATTACTTTTACTTTGCTTAAAGATTCTAGTAATTACTATCATTCACCAGACTTTTAGTATGACCCACTCCTCTATTTTCCTTTTTTCCCCATAGGCAATCAGGGGCAAGGAAGATAGACCGCAGCTTCTTAGAGGCTTGGAGACCTTATCATGTATCCCTTCTTTTTATTTCCAGCCTTTTTGTTCTTTCATTGTACTGGCACTGTATTGAGGGAAGGTTTTGTACTCTGGTTTTTCTGATGAGGTTGAAATTTTATTTTCATAAGACGATTGGATTTGGTATTTGAAACATATGTGTTTTGTATGAAGTGTTTATGAAGTATTAATTTTTAAAGTCACTTATTGTTTTTAATTACTTCTGCTGTGTTATTATGTATCTATTTTGTCTTGTGAATCTTCGTCTCTACTGACTTTAGTTATACCTACAATGCACCACATACTTTAATGTGTCCTTTTGGATATACAAAAGGATGTGGGGTGTTTCATATCTTTTAAAAGTTCCCCTTATATGCTATTAGAGTCTCCGCTAAGGCTGAAAGTGGAGATAGAATGAGTAATAGGAAAATAACAGAACGAAAGTTGTCATTGTTTACTCTAGTTTTTATTGTTTATAGTTATAAAAAAAATTTAGAAACACTATGATAGTACATTTTTGAAAATAGTTTGGTATAACAATTAAGTTTGTAAATGCAAAACTTAATAAATGGTTTGAGCTAAAAATCCTATTTTTAAGAAGTAAAATCTTTGTTGTGAAAAGACTTTAAAGGGAAAATCTATTTGAATGACTATTCATGGAATGAACACTTGACTCTTTCTGTTTTAAAAGAAGGAAATAATGTGTTGTTTAAAGGGAAGGATCATTTTAAATTAAATTACTAACATTGATTTTTTGAACTTAATAAATAAATTTACTTTCTACATTATGGTTTCAAAAGTTATGGCACCTACAATTATAGAAGGTTAAAATAAGGAGTTATTCATGACTTCATTTGAAAACCAAGAAATCATTGAACTTGATAAAAAGTTTTTAAGTTTATATTTTTAAAGATATAAGTTTTGAGTTAATTACTTCATGACTATGAAGTTTAATAATTTTATAAAGGGTAGTGAAAATTAAATTAACCTAAATATGGAGTAGACAGGGATGACTGCCTATGTAAGATGTTGTAAAAATTAAGGATATGAATAAAATAGCTACCAATGCTCATAGGGTACCAACAAGGAATCCCTGTAGTGTATAAGGAATAATAGTATGAACCTAGGAATGTTTTGTTAGACAGGTGTGAAAGCCATAAGAAGATCCCACAAGGGAATGGTATCGAAGTACACTTTTACGAGCCCTAGAGTATACTCGCATGAAAGATCAAAGAAAAAGAAAGTATATAACGAAATTTAAGAATGTTATCAAATGATTTGAATTAAAAGAAGATAGTAATATAATTGGCTGAGATAATTGAAGTAAAGGATGGAACTTATTCGTTAGATGCCAAATAGTGTTAGTTAAGATGTGCAAGTCATAGTAGAGTGACATACTAAAAATGTCCATTTTACTTGAGTAAGAAGTGATATCGCCACAACGTCATAAATACCAGTTAATGTTGAACTTCCAGCAATTATTATTTTCACACTTTAGGCTGTAACGTTACTTGTCTCCTTTATTATAAAACGCATACGATATGTTATGAGAAATGTTCCTATTTTATTACTATATTGATTTTCTAGATGATCTTTGATCACTATTTAGATTAGAAAACAGTATAAATAAGGAAACCTCATAAGGACACTTAACTAACGATAAATGCAAAGTAAGACTGGACGTTTCTAAAATAAATTAGGAAATTTGCTAAATTAGCTGCTAAAAGTAAATAATGTTGAGTCCCAAAAGCATTAAGTTTTGAAAAAAAATAGATTTTACCAAGTGAATGATAGGGAAAGGTTGTTGCGGAATCACAGATTGATATCCCTATGCCTTAAAAGCTAAAAGTTATAAATGAACTCGTGTGTCGTTTGTTGTTCTAAAATAAAAGAAACGGTTTTTGAAATTTGAATATTTGTTGTGTAATAGGCTAGGAACAATCATATGCGTTAACTAAGTGGCCGGTTCTCGATTTTGTTGGGAGGTGGCTTGAGTTGTTTTGAAAATGTAAATAAAAATACTTTTGTAAAATTTAGTTCAAAAAATACTAATTTTAAAAAATATAAAATACTTTCGAGAAAAAAAAGAGTTTTCTTTTAAAATTTCCAACTATTTCGTAAATTTAATCAAAAAAGGTTTTGAAAGGAAAATGAGAAAATTTTTGATTTTAAAAATGTCACACGCTTAGCGTAGGGAAAGCCGACAGTTAGCAAATATGAATTTTACTATTCAATAGGGGTGACTGTATGAAAGACATGCATAATGATGAGGAAAAAGGCTATTTTAGCTTTGGAATTTTTTTTTCCATACCTTGTTGAAAGTAGAGCAAAACTTATTTTAAAGTAATTCTGTTTTATAATTTTAAAAATAAATTTTCTTATTGGATTGTACTTAGAAAAGTTAAAAAATTATGGGCAAAAGAAAAGGTTCCATGGTACATCGAATGTCTACATAAAAGAAAGGTAGAAATATAATATTCTACATCTAGATCCCTTTACCGGCATAAGAGTACAGATTTAGAAAATTTGGATTTTTAAAATTTTTGATATTAGAAATTGTGCGTTAGGTATTGGATGGTAGGGATTGGATGAAAAATTGGTTGAAACATACTTCTATTCGTAGGAGTGTGAAAATTGTTATGTGAAAAAAGGTTTTGATTTTTGAAAACTTGCATACAAATAGAATTGCTAGTATATACATATTGTTTGCACCATATTTAAAGAAATGCATTTATATAACAGGCGTCGGCCAAGTATTATTCAATATACCGTGTTTTGATGCACCATACACTTGTACACGATTGGTTGCAAAATTGATTCTACACTAATTGGCTAGACTGTTTAGAAATGTTTGTGATTATGTTACATGATTCAGTCCTTGAGTAATTTCGAAGACAAACTTCTTTGAAGTGTAGGAGAATATAACACACCGTAAAATAAACAGAATTAATTAAGGAGAATTAATAAAAAAATTATTAATGCCAAAAATGTAATTTGAACAAACGTCCGAATTTTGGTCATGAAACTTGCACCATTGCATTCGTGGCGTTCTTCTGATCAAGTTTCATAGATTAAATTTTGCAATCGGAGTCCAAATGAAGAAGTCATCGACGTTAAAAGATCTTGGATCGAAAATAACTCAAATGAATTAAGGAACTAAATATTAATAAATTAACAATAAAATAAATGTTGGATGTAAATCTTAAGAGCAAAGGGAAGGTCATTAAAACACTTAACGTGTAAGCAACCATTAAAATTAAAAAGGAAATAAGATTAAACAAAATACATTAATATTTATAACCTGCTGACTACCGTCGGTCGAAACCCTCTTTGGGCTGGTCGATCGGTTATTGTGTGGTGGTTGAAGTTGAATCTCAGCTAATGGCCCAGATTTAATAAATTAAAATCTAACGGATAGATTTAATTCATGTGCCTATAAATATAGGTCTAGTCCCTCACTTTTCTTTTGATATTTTCTAAATCAAGGGTCGAATCTCTGTCATTTTCTTTTTTCTGCTACTTCTAGAAATTATAGGATTTTTTATATATAATATCTAGAGAATAGTGGAAAGTAAAATAAAGGAAGAAAAGAGGTGAACTGATTCTACAAAAAGAGGTAAATTAAAGATCCATAAATTTGAACTATGTTTATTACAAATCCCTTCGTAGATCTATATTTTTAATAAATATGTATATGCTTTTAATACATATTTCGATAGAAAGAAAGAGAGTCAAATAAGGAAAACGGATTTAGATGGAAATTTGGAAGCTAAAAGATGAGTGGAATATTATGTGTTTGCATAATATTAGATTTATATCGTTTGTGAATCTGTTTCTTTCATGCATGTACATAAATCATGAAATTGTAGGCTTATATGTATATAATGAACTTGATATTTTTGCATACATATTCTGTAGATTGTTATTTTCGAATAAATGTTGTATACACCTAAATTTATGATATAAGGGAAATAGCCCCTAAAAGTTACGAAATAAGTTATGTATATAAGATTGTGTGTTAATTCCATATTTCATTATTTAAATGTTATAAGTTGGTAAACTTGAATTGAATATGTTTCTAATTTGATTGGGATTTAAGTTTATATTTTAATTCATTGGAAAGAAGAATGTTTCTATATGAATTTTTATAAATTATCCAACTTTACAATTACATATAAAAATGTGTCATCTAAAATAACAAGGAGTATACCCAAAGGAAGGAGATGTGCAAAATATGGATGTTTACTTTATATTGTACCGTCTATTCGAATAAAAACAGAAAAGGTAATTCTTTGTAATTTCGAATACAAAACAATTCTCTTTTTAGATAACTTACGGGAAATCACTGTGATAATAATTCCTTCTTGGGGATGATATAATATCAAGGCATTAAAAATTACAAATCCCTAAATGTAGAACTAAAGTTTTATAAATAGAATAACAATAATTCCATATCGAGTAAATATATGTGATTAGATATAATTGGAAAATAAATACTAAGTGCTAAACATGAATAAAACAATGAATTTAATAAATACAGAAGTCATAGCAGTCAAGTTAAAATAGGTATTAATAGAAAAGAAGTAGCAAATGATACTTAATTATATTAGTTGGAGAGAAGCAGTAAATCATACTTAATTGTATTAATTGAAAAAAAGTAGTAAATGATACTTAATTGTATTAATTTGAACGAGCAGTAAGTGGCACTTAATTGTATTAATTGAAAATAAGTAGTAAATGATACTTAATGACATTTGGGAAATAAGAAATAAGTTCATAGCATGTAAATGAATACTAATAATTGAACTTAGGAGGCGTGATAACTTTTCAGTTGAAATTATATGGCCTCTAGAATATGTTTATGATAAGTATGGATTATTGGGTCTAACCTAATATTTAGATTAATTATAATGACGCGGTCATTAGTATAGGTTGAGATGCGAGGTTAGTAACGTTACACAATGGAAATCTACCTTCCATAAGGGGCTACTAGCAGTTGTGTATACATAGGTGAATGTGCCTCGGATTTGAAGTCTTATATAGCCAACTGGGGTCCACTTTAATTCCTACATAAGGTACTAAGTGAACAGGTGGACATTTCCTTGCTTGGTGTTAGGAAATCTAAATTGGATGGTGGGAAAGAGCTCGACGTTATGTCAACACTCTTAGTGCCATATATTTGATGAGTAGGATTGTACACATTTGGTTGAGAGCACCATCGGTCCTGGGCCATCATTAGAAAGACTTGGGTTATGCCTAGAGATGGACTACACTTTTCACTTGTATAGGTTTCATATGGGAAATACAAGTGTCTCAAAGTTTGTTTGTTGTTTTTTTATTGTTTGTTAATAGGAGAGCTAGTTATCCCTTATATAAGTCTTTGAAACAAGTTAGTAACACGGCTAATTAGTTGTAATGCCATTACTAGGCATCAACGGAAGGTTCCTTGGTGAACACGGGGTGCAGTGTATAGTTATGGATACTAGCGAGGGATATATCGTTTTCCATTGGTGACAATGATGCTCATATATATGTGTGTATGTGTATATGTATACATCTATTTTATACCTCGGTGGTAGGTTAAACATATCGTACGCGTATATGAAGTCAAATGACTAATTTATGAATAATAGGTATGACATGCAATGGAAACTAATTGGTGTAAACTAGTGTTATGGATAAAGTATGTAAATTACTAGTCACCGGAATGTTGGTCTAACCCTCCTCATTACAACCCATATAGTAGATTTAAAAAGACAAGTATGGTACTAGGCGAGAATGGTAAGACGGATTCTTTCATTCATGCTCTACACTGAGGGCACTATATATCCAAGGAATATTATTGGTTCAAGGTATTAACCTTAGTCGGTATGTATTGTTTTATTATATGTTGTTATTCCACTGTGAGTTCAAATAAATAGCTCTCTGCTATACTTGTGTTTATTATAGGATACCAACACAAACGATCCATACCCTAGCGGACTATGTTTTTTCAATTTAATCAAAATACCTGACCCTTTAAGGTGAATGTTGTCACATTCGTCCACATTTCTTGATATATTATTCCTATCTATCTATGACTGCCTACATATATAATATAACTGCTTGTATTGTAATTTACCTATATTATTCATGCATGTGTCTGTATGCTGCTTTTACTTACTAACTCCATACGTATATGTAAAATTCCTGCAATTGCTTTAGTCATATTCCATTATTCATTTTTGTTTTACTATCATGAAAATGTTTTCGTTTGGCTGAACAAAACTATTACTTAACTCAATCCATGGTTATTCATCTTTATTTTGGGTCAAGTTTCCTTTGACCACCGACAAGTTATAAATAATCTAGGTTTCATGTTATTTCCTATCTTTGGGAAATAGCGAATTGGACGTTCGTATCCAGACATCTTCGATCTCACCGATAACGGGCGTGTTCAGTATTATCGATTGGTTTCCTCTACTCAACCTCAGCAAAGCATGTAGCCACTAGGCCATGAGTGTGACACTACCTTTTGTGATTCCATTACCTACCTAGTCCTATCACTGGGACTTGTAGTTCCAGATGCCAGCATCCGGACATCATTCCCTATCCTGGCCTGCCTTCAAGCATCGGTTAAAGGTCAATAACATGGGTTGGATTATCTGGTTTCCCTTGATCCGATTATACTCTCCGGTCTGATGTTGGACTAGAGGAGTTCGATGGAACCTATTTTTGAGTTTTGGCTTTCAACTTCACATGTTTCTAGGCATTGATTGAATGCATTCACCGACTATCCTCTCTTATTCTCAACCGAGGATGTCTAGCTGGGCCGACAGCCTGGTCTTGAACGTCTTATCCGTACGCCAGTTCTTATATTCGAGAACATGTGCTTTTAGACGCTTATCTATAGGCATCTGCCCTTGGTCTCACCTATCTTCGGGTGTTGACAAAGAGTATTCGCTGACAATCCTCGTTTTTCCTCAACCTAGCATATCCTGCCAGGCTACAAGCTTGGTCATCAAATTCCCATCACTGCACCAGTTTCTATCTTCGAAAAGTAGAACTTTTGCTGCCAAATTCTAGATATTCCTTATTAACCTTGCCTATTTCTAGAAAATAGTCAATACCATAGGGATAAGGTCGCATTATTCGATTAATTCTTTTGACTATACTCCTTTATCCTAGTCCTGGAGTAAGAGTTCAATACTTGATTACACTACTAATCATGTAGCATAAGGTTTTACTTACAAGAACACGGTTCCATTGGTTCAAGAAGCTAATTTTATTTATAAATAGAAAATGCGGCTTATCACATTGCCCTAGAATCCTTAGGTGGCTTACTTGTGGAAAATAAATTAAATAAAACGAAGTAAAATAGCACCATAACAAATCGTTATTCCATGCCATGGTATCGAGATTCCATCAACACTAGCTAGCTTGAAAGTTCCATATCCAATCTTCTATTCGATTATATAAGGACATTCCCAATTCAAACCATGTGCCCCCATACCTAGGAGAACCCATTTCAAAACGAGATCTTACCTCAAAAGTACAGTTTCAGACATTAGTGTTGAAATTCCGTGCTTCTTTTTTCAGGTGAGCAGCTACCCTTAATTCTGCCTCTTCTTGCTTTTCATCGATCAAATCGAGGGACTTGAGTAAGTGTTCCTCACCGACCTTGAGTCATAATAATTTTTCCAATGAGAAGGGTCTTCCAATTCAATCAGAATCACGATCTCTGATCTGTAAGGGAAAGCGAATGGTGTATGCCCAGTATCAGACTTATGGGTCGTCCTATAAATCCAGAATGCCAGTAAAAGATCATCAAACAAGTTGCCTTTAGCTTTTGTTAACCATTTCTTCAAGATGGACTTGTTGACTCTATTCACCACCTCTACTTGTCCATTCACCACTCGGTGTGCTATTGTTGAAAAGCTTTTCTCAATCTTATACCATTTATAGAGATCATTGAACTCAGTTCTTTCAAACTGAGTTTCATTATCTTTTATAATTTCCGAGGTATTTCAAATCTACAGATAATATTCCTTATTGCAAAGTTGATTACCTTTTTCTTTGTGATCTTAGCGAGTGGTTCGACTTCATCCTACTTTGTGAAGTAATCCACCATAATAATTGCATATTTAGCTCCACCTTTCGATATCGGTCGCACGTCGATGATATCAATTCCCCATGCCGCAAGTAGCCATGGGCTAACCATTTGTGTACATTCTATGGATGAGGCTCTTGAATTTTTGCAAATTTTTAGCGTAGGTCACACTTTTTAGTTTATTTAGCTACATCATTGTTTATTGTCAGCTAGAAGTATCCATAGCAAAGTATCTTCTTTGTTATTATCTACCCCTATGTGGTCACCACAACTATCCTTATGGAAACCCATAAGGATTTCCCTAGTCTTGTCCTTGGTTATCCAATGAAGCATAGAGGTCGGGAATCCACTCCTGTGTAACAGTCCTCCTTGCATTACGAATCACGACATTTTACGAAGGAGTTTCCGTTACTCATTATTTCCTCTTGGGAAGTTCCCTTAAGCAAATAATCCTTAGTCAGAGTCATCCATGACTCCTTCTCCTCCTCAATCACCGAAGTATAACCGACATCCATCTGATCGATATTATTACCATCAGTCTTCACCTCAAGCTTGTCGAAACCATGAAGAATATAAAGGAGGAATTCACAAGGAATGATAGTATTAACAAAACCTTTTGAAAAAGTCTGCTTTAGCAAAAAGTTAGATGAGCCGAACACTTTTGAAGGGGTCAAAAGGTGACAGAGCCACCCTTTCACTTCAATAAACCCCTTTCAAAATGGTAGATTCTACATGCATGAAGACGTTCGAATGAGTCGAGGAAAACCTTTTGAAGGCAATATATTAAAAGCTTTCACTTGCACGCCAAACCTTTCAAAACAATTCCATGGAAGAACAATTGTTAGAGCTACCTCTTCGAAAGCATAAATTAGCCTTTCGCACCGGTTGAGACCTTTCACAATTATAAAGGAAAGCTTACTCAAGAGGATGGGGATCCGCATCAATCAACAAGCATGCTTTCAAAAGCTACCATCCACATTTAAACCTTCTACATCTCAACTCCTTTGGAGCCCCAAAGATTCACCTATCGACAGAGTCGAAAGCCCATGTCCATTCCTACTTGAAATAGCACATCAACAATAAAGTGGAGAGAGCATCTACACCTTTCGACTAGCTCTAAAGCATTCCATTCCAATTTAAAAGCAAAGTAAAAGGATGCCCAAATGTTAACATCAACGAAAGGTCTCCAAGGTCTCCTTTCGACCAAACCGAGAGGAGCGACTTGAATGATGCCAACCTATGCTATAAATAAGACCTTAAGGATTTGATTTTTGAGATTTAATTTCATTCACTCCATACTTGTTCTTCCTTGAATTTGTAAACCCTAATTCTAAAATTAGATTGGGGTTTGACATTTTTGTATTACTTAAACTTATAGTAACAAAGGAAAATAAAATCAAAGCAAGTTTATGATATTTTTGGATATGGTACCTGATTTAATGTTTCAATGTAATTCTGATTATGATTAGCTTGTATCAACATGATACAAAGGCTATCTTTCGAGGAAGTTGAAACCTATTAATTTAACTAATATCCTTAGATCATTAGATCCTAACCACAAGTCACCGACCACTTCTAAAGGAGGCTTCGATATAATCCTAAGCTAATTCAACTAGTTCCAAAGGTATCTTCATAGGAATTCAAGCGTCTCGACCATGTCGAAAGATCGTTTAAAGAAGTACAAATGTCTCGACCATGTCGAAAGGTTACTAAAAGGAGATTCAATTGTTGTAACTTTCTCGAAAGGTGGACTTAAGGGATATCTAAATCATTTAGATTATGAGATAAAGGGATTCGAAAGGTTTAAACTATCCTTATCTGTTCGAAAGGTGGTTTTGAAGGGCTCATTTAAACTTTAAACTTTGTTTTGGGGCATTGACAAATTTTCTTATTAACATTTAGGCGCTAGAAGGTGGGCCCAAACCTTCGACCTTGTTAAGTTATCAACTTTATTTTCCTCTAACTCTATTCCATTCTAACTTTACCTTAAACCTAACACCACCATGTTTACTAAAATTAAAAAGTCTGAACAAGGATACTCAAAGCCACATTTAGTTGGATTCTTCCATAGAACAATTAAAGATTCTAAACTACATGAAGAGCAAATGTTGAGATTAGATGCTTTAAGGATCATGAAGAAAAAGAGAGCCGAATTTTATGATCCAGACAAGTGGAGCTTAAACCGCTTTCACAATATCCCCATACCTATCTTTGCCTTAGGGGGAACAAAAGATAAGAGTGATAACTTGTTTGACCAAATAAAGAAGACAGTTCAAATTTATACCAAAGCACTATCTTTAAAGAAGGGATGAAGGCTGATTACAGCACTTCTGCACAAAAAATGGCATCAAGAAACAAGTGGAACATTTCCTACATGTGAGCTTCAAAAGGTTTTGAAAAGGAAATTGTTTGTTGAGGGTGAAGCTTTAGAATCAAGCAATAAAAGATCTAGAAACCATCCTCAAAAGATAAGCTTCAAGTCAAGACTCCCTAAGGAATGCAATCTGACTACATCAATTGAGAATGTTTATTTGCTAACCAAGGAGGAACTCAACTATTAGCCATTCCAGAAGAAAAAGCCTAGATATGAAAAGAATCAGGGAGGATTCTATAGCCATTATCATATGATGAATGGGCATGATACAATCAATGTAGAGAACTTGAAGGAATGGTAATCAACTTTTTCACACAAGGCAAAATCAATGGATTTGTTAAGCGATCTTAGTCAAATTCAATAAACTACCACTTCTCCAAAAGAAATCTAAATAGTCGGGAGTAGTATGCTTCTTAGATTTGGAAATTACCATAAACGGTCAAAGCCTTTATCCGTGCCGAGTTGGCTAGGTTA
Organism: Allium cepa; assembly: GCA_030765085.1. Classification (NCBI taxonomy): domain Eukaryota; kingdom Viridiplantae; phylum Streptophyta; class Magnoliopsida; order Asparagales; family Amaryllidaceae; genus Allium; species Allium cepa. The sequence continues at coordinate 566,439,391 of CM060938.1, forward strand.
AAGTGCCTTCTGGAGGGAGGTTAGAGTAAGCTTTTATCCATGTCATGCTATGGCCAAGTTAAAGCATCAACACCCTTGATCGTGTTATGCTATGGCCAGATCAAGGCATCTCTTCGAGGGAGGTTAGAGTAAGCCTTTATCTACGCCATGCTATGGCTAGGATAAAGCATCGACAAGCCCTTGATCGCACCACACTATAGCCATATCAAGGCACCTTTTGGAGGGAGGAAGGAGTAAGCCCTTGGTCCCACCATGCTATGGCTTGGTCAAGGCACCGAACAAGCCTTCAGTCCCGCCTATAAGGCCTGGTTGGAGCGCCTCCTGGAGCGAGGTCGGGTAAGTCCATGATTCTCTTGTGGATAAGCTAACCAAGTGCACCAAACAATAGCGTACAAAGACGTACGAGCCTAAGAAGCGGCATACCAAACATTGACAACAGCGGACTAAGACATCCGAGCCCGAGAAGCGGCACATCAAACAATGACAACATATGAGGCTTAAAGGTGGCACATGCCAAAAGAATCAAAACCTAAAGAGTGGTGTAGAATAGAAGGCTTAAATGAGAATTTATACCTTCCGACTGATTTCCAAAAGAGGACCTCTGGATTACACTTATTAATACACGAATCTATGTTTCAGGTCAGTTACTATTAATTTCTAGACTACACTTATCAATACCCGAATCTGGGTTTTGGAACTCTTACTACTGATTTCTGAAATTTTTCTCATTAATGCCTGAATTTAGGCTTAGGACCTCCAATACTAAGACCTTTATCATGGACTTATGGTCTTCTACTAGTTTCTGAATCTATCCCACCAATATTCGAATTTGGGTTTTTGGTATTCTATTGTTTCCAGATAAGCGTTTCTGACTCATATTATTTTTCCTTGAAAAAGAATTCCTGATCTTCCATGCCTAATTTCCAGATGATGATCACTGGAGTCTTATTAAATGATTATTATTGGCTTTCTATCAGTTATTTTCAGAAGAGGAATTTCTAAACTTCTATAATTAAAACTAGAATTGGATTTCTACTTCTCTACGATTAGATTTTTGGTATTATGTCAATATAGTTGGAATTTGATTCCTAGCTCCCTCTTGTCTTTACCACAGATGGGTTTTAAGACATTCAACTGTATCCAATTATGGAATTACTTCTCACTCGTTACCATTTATATTCACATAATGATATGTTAACTTCCATTATTGGGACCTTTTGAAATCCTAATACTATCACTAATAATGTGGACAAACTATTGAATATGTTCTTATATATATTTCAAGTTAACGATAAGAAATATTGTTTAGCTTATACTTTGCAGGAAGATAAGATCAATAAAGGAGACCGAATGGATCAAAAAATACAAAAACCATAGTCAAAGTTATTAGAAAGCAAATTCAAAAAAAGAAGAGGCAATAGACCAGGTGATATTTACACAATTTACATAATTTATAAAATTATTTATAAATATGCAGCATAAGTGTATGTTTTACATATCCTAAACAACCTTATCTAGATTTTTAGCAATTATAGGATCAACGATATGCCAAATTGCTATGCAAAGAATCTCTTTAAGCTTTTTTTTTATATCATCAACACCATCAATGGATTCAATATGAGCCTTTAAAGCATGGTTGAAAGCTTTGTTAGCACCTTTAAGGGTTTTGTTCTGAATGCGCTTTTGAAGATGATATTTTCATGTTCAAGTCTTCGGATCTTAATTACATATTCATTAATGCATTGTGAATATCTGCCTTTTGTGGATCATCAAAATATCTCAACATTTCAAATTCACCTTCCTACACCACTCACCCTCTACTTTCTCGTTTAAACCAGGGGGAGGATTTGATGTAGTAGGAAATCTTTAAATTGCAAGAGATGAAAACCTTGGTTATTTTACGATAGATGAGGTGATGGGAGAAGTTGGTAAATCGATATTTGAAATGTTGTCCCCCATGATGAATTCCAATGATTTGCATTGAGCTTGACTGCCTTTTAACTCAATCTCCAAATCATTTATCTGCTAAAGAAACTCAGACATCTTATAATCAAAATCAATCGAAGGATTTGATTTGATTTGATGCTTCAATATGGAAACTGTTTCATTATTATTCTTGATGTCCGCTTCTAGACTGACAATTTGATCATTAAGGTTTCTAACAATTGTCTTTTGAAGCAAAAATCTCATATGCCATTCCAATACTTCCACATTGCCTTAAAAATGAGTACATAGAGGATCCTTAAGTAAACACCTTTTTTCAACATCTGCAATCGATCTGTCTCTGATGCTAATGTAGCAAGATAAGGAATCCGATGAGAATGGTGTGATAGTTGGCTGTGAGTTCTATTTAAACAAAAAACAAAGTCAAGACTCAGATAGCCATTCTCTTTTATTACAACACTAGAGATTACAACTCAAGAAGAAATAAAAGAAAACGTACAATCTCATTGTTATATTCAAATACTTGTTTTATTATACTTAAAGTTGAGATACAACATTTTTGACTTTGTTTAAAGAAATAGCTGAAAGAGAAACTGTCTAATCGAAAGGGGCATTAAATTCTTTTGGGGTAATTACAGAAGGATATTTGCTAGTCCCATTCCTCGGCTGGAGGACTATGACGACCGCATATTAGTTTGGTATGATATATTAGAATTTCCTCGAGGAGCTTTTCTTTTTCTTCACCAAGAAAGTTGAAACGAAAGTGGGGATGTTCCATATAAAGTCTCTGCAGGTCTCTAAGATAGCAGTGTCTTGATAATTTTTGAGGATTTCAATAGCGAAGCCTTTTTAAAATAATCTCTTTTTAATTCGACATATTTTCTTAAATAATCTCTAAAAACAAGGCTGCCTGAGAGACATTTATTCTATGATGACGTAATAATACATGACTAAGTATAAAAGGAAACTAGCATAGAAAATTTATAAATCAATGTTGTTGCATAATTATAAATGTTCATCCGGCTTGTACAAAATTGACTTTTTGAATAACCCAGGAATAAATTTATCCTTACAAAATTTGAGTTTTTTTGGAGGTAACTCATGAGAGATTGATTTGATTCGCAGTAAATTCCAGCTAGCCCCCGGATGTGGATCATATCCAAATTCATCTGAATATCTCTTATATAGACGCCTAAGAGACCCCCACTAAAATCACCCAAATATGAAAAACCTAAAATTGGGTGGATGCAATAGGCTTTGTATAAGAAGTCTAATAGGATGCCCTTTTCTTTAACCAACATCTAAAAGAGTGTTATTAATTCTCGGTTCTCTTCCAAGAGCTTGTCATACCAAAGGCACGCCCTTTCAGTCGGGGGGCAGCTTCTTGATCTTTAAAGGACACTAACACCGCGACACTCTTATTAAGCGTATGATACTTGTCAAAGAGTACATTATGTCCTTTTAATTGCTTTTCTAACTCTCTATATAAGTTATTTATTTCCGCTTGTTTTCTTTCAAGCTTTGTTTTATAAAGTTGAATAGATTTCTTTTTTGTCTAAAATAAAATGATGTCAACTATTGTAATCTTGGAAGTGAAAGCCATTTGGAGAGAGAATCCCATACTTGAGAAATAAGAATTGAAGTTTGTGAGGGCAACTTTCTTCCCGCTTGTTCTCCAGCATCGATATTGGCAGCTTCTTCGTGGAGATCGGAAGGCTCGGTAAGTTCAGTTTGATCTCCTTCATGGCCGCTAGGATCGGGATTAACCTTGTTTGCAGCCCCAGGAATAATCTCACCATCCCCTCTATAGGAACCAGCAAGATCACCATCGCTGCCACCTTTACCCTGATCTTTATCCCCATTGTCAGGATTATCGTCGTTGTCATCGTCGTCATTTCCGCCTTCCTTGGCAACCATTTCATCGTCATCATCTTCTTCATCGGAATCAGAATCGCCTTCTATAGAAGGAACTTCAAAAGATAAGAATTTGGTGGCATCAAAATCTTCTCTCCCGAGGACTTTGGTTCCTTGCTCCATTTCTTTGATTTTATCCATGAATCTTTTGACTAGAGTATGATCGAGTGAAGGGAAGCTTAAGTCTGGACATTTTTCGATGTTGTTGGAATAAGTAAGCATAAGAGCGTCCTTAAAAGAATTCACGATGATGTCATTGAGGGAGGTGCTTAGACATTATGACCCCTTTTCTTGGCCTCAGAATTAGTACTAATGGCCATTGTCAAAGAATTTTGTTCTTCCTCAACTTCTTCTTAGGAGAAGATTGTTTAGCAACCATCCGGGCCTTTTCTTCCTAGGACATTTTTAAAGCCATTTTTAAAGCCAAATTTTCATCGGCTAACAATTGTCTTACTTTCCTCTCCTCAGAGATAGTAGATTCCACTTGAGCAGGTCCCCAACCTTTCTTGTTCCTTCACTATATTATTTTTGGCAGTAGAAAGGGAGGTAATCTGACTATTCAAAGTTGAAATTTCTTTTCGAAGCTTGAACGTCTTAGCAGAAGACATCAAAGCGTTTTCTTGAAGAGAGTACTAGCTTTTAGAAATCTGAAAGGAAAAGTACAACATGGGTTAAAATTTAGTAAGAAATAGTAATGAGAAGGGCAAATAATACAAAGCGTACCAGAAGTTGTTGCTCGATTAAAGGTCAACAATGTCCTATTGGGTCGTTAAAGGTCGTTGATGGATCGTACCATTTCCTTGAAATCACTGAGAGGCACCAATGAAGTAGGTTTAGAAGGATTCAACTCTTATGGAGGAGTTGAAGTGCTTAAATCCTTTTGCATTTCTTCAATGATGCTAGGAGGGTCAGACATAATGATACGGGATATGAAATAATCCTTGGAAGGAACTGCTCTAGGTGGATCGGTAGCAACAACAATAACAGAATCTTCCGAAGTCTTGCCTACATCAGTAGAACCACTCTCTTTTGAAGGAAGAAAAGATTGGGTGTCAGTAATTTTAGCTTTCTTGAGAGAGGGACCTATTGAAGTCCTCTCACTCAATTTTCTTTTGGCAATCATCCTCGACCTGATCGATGGCCTGGGTCAAAGCTGATGTGCTAGATTCAGAAGTTGGGAGGCTATATGTCTTGTAATCAATTCAACCGAGGGAGCATTTGCCAAAAATTCAAAAAGTATAAGTAAGTAAAGCAATCTAAGGAGTAACACAACGATAAATTGCAAGTACTACGCTTAAGATTACCAGGATGATCCAAACAAATTGGAGACACAGGAGAGAAATTTTTAGGATCACCAAGGGAGTGAAAATGCTTGCTTTTAGAAGTATGTTGGACAAGAGGGGGTTTTCCAAGAATTCTATGACCCGCGGGAAGAAGGAAATGTTTTTGGAGGTTGCTTGGAGTCAATAGAGTAAGCCTATTCCCAATACTGCCAGAAGCAGCAGTTAGCAGCTTCATGATTCTCTTTCCCTGGTCATTAAGATCTTTGGGAGCGAGATCTAATAATAAGATAGAATTCAGCAAAAGAAAGTAACTGAATAAAGATAAAGATTATGATCAAGTTACGAAGAGAAGAGAAAACTCCATTAATGTTTGGAAAACATTTGACGAAAAGGAACTATGTCACCCAGTCTCTGAATTTATTTACTCCCTATGAAATTAGTTTCTTTTGGGGATCTAAAAATCTAGCTATTCATATTGCTAGATTTGACCAAACATAGTAAATAATTGAGAACTTCAGCGTTTAGAGAAGGAATGCCTGATTCCAAAGCAATAAATTCCAAAGAGATATGACATGTGTAGACATTTGGTGATAATTGGATAGGTGCAATGCCGAGATGATTTAGGAATCTATATAAGAAATCTGGGAATGGAATAAAACCTCCATGCCAGATATGGATGACGGTATAAGCAAAATAACCTTCGAGGAGATTCTGGATGGTATCACTATCACCAGGAGGAATTGCTTCCACTCCTATGATTTCGAAGTTATTGAGAATGACATCGACTTCATCTTGAGTAGATATTAGAGAATGTTTTGAGACGGCTTCAACCTGTTTTGGTGAAGATTCTGCTTCTAGAGCTATATCCTTTTTAGGTTTCTTGGAAATCTTTTTCAAACCCATAATCCTGTCAGGTGAATCCGTTTCATTAAAAGTTATAATTTGTTTCGTTATTAACACCTGTCGAAGAAGTCGAAAACCTATTGCAATAATTCAAATATCCACCAAAGAATATAATTCCATATCTTCACTAGAGTGTTAAAGTTAATTTGGGTCATGAAGTTCATTGAGCTTTCGAACATCGAAGGGGTAGATGGAATAGAAACACCTAAACACACCCTTCGACCATGTTAGAAGCTCAGATTTTTTTGCCTATTAACAGGAATAACTAACCCTACAGTACTAGATTGAATATTCGCATATACATACATACATACATACATACATATATACATACATACATATATATATATATTAACAACATTCCACTATCAAGCCAACTAAACCTTTCGACGGTGTCGAAACCCACAAATTTTATTTTATTCAAAGAGTATGAAATTGCTGAAACACTATATTTTCATTAAGTCGAAAGACTTAGATCCAAGTGATTTTAATACAAATGAAAGAGCTTTGGAACATTTCGACAGTGTTTATACATAAAAATGCTATTTATACTCCTAACTACAAAGGGTTTTGTGTAAGTCGAAAGGGGGTAGGGTTTCGCAAGCATACAAACAACTAAACTTGTTTCGATTTGGGAGGTTTCAATCAAGTCGAAAGGCTTGATAAGGTTTTCAACTTTAAAAATTATACTATTCTTAATCCAATTGATGATAGGAAGTATAAATTTATTACCTTTAACACCTTCTAAAGTAAATCACAATTGAGCATGAATCCAATGACAAATTAAGTCCATTTTTATATACATTAATTTTTGAATCGTTTAAAAACAAGTTGAGTATATGTTATGTATCCACTAAATTGAACCCTTTAAGATGACTTCTTCGAAAGGTGTCAGAATACATCGAAACTTATTTCTTCTTTTCAAGAAGTCCATCTCTTGTTGACCATGTCAACCCCTTAGAAAAGATTCACTTAATGGAAGAAGCTTAACTTTCTTTCAACCCCTTTGAAAGAGGTTGAAAAAGTAGAGCAGAGTTAACCACCTCAACCCCTTCGAACGGGTTGAAAAGTCAAATCACAATAGTGGGTTTCAATTTGTACAACTTAGCCTTCTCTTTGAAGCTACTAGGAAAAGGATTTTCTCCCTAATTTAATTTTTAACCCAATGCTTCTAAAATCTAGCAATTAAATTGATTTGAGCATGAATTTACATTCGACAACAACGAAAACCCCCAAATTTATGTCCAAACCATAACTGATTCTGTAAAAAAAATATAAAAAAAAAGAGTCTTCCCAAATAGGTTAGAATTGAGCATAATAAAATGTGAGTTTAGGGATGAACAAAACAATGGCAAATAGCCATGAATTTGATGAATTCAAATACAAATTGACACCGTAAATTGAACGAAATAAGCATAAAAATGAACTAAGGATAATTTCATACGAGCAGAAAACTCGAATCATCTTCAAAAATTAGAAAGGTAGTACAAATTCGAATCTAAAGAATTTAAGATTGGAAATATACGTGATAAATCGATTTGAAAGATAAAACAATGGACACATACCTTGGGTCCGAACTCCTGTTTTGTAACGACCCAGAATTTTAAACAATTTAAATTGAAAATATTTAATTAATTTTAGATATTTGAATGATGGTTTGACTTGAATTTCAAATTTTCAGAATGAATTTAGCGATTAAATTATAGAATTTAATTTATTGAAGTTGAATAAAAATTTGAATCTTCAATTTTAAGCCGATTAAAAATATTTTAAAGGCTTGTAAAATTCATATTGAAAATACTGAAGATAATAGAAGCTTCAGAATTGAATTTGAAAGTGAATTGTACAGTTTTGAAAATATATCGTTTGAATCGATATTTAAAAATAGCCGTCCGAGGCACAGTCTCGGAATTCGATGAAACTAGTTTCATTGGGTCCGTAATATTTAATTATTGTCGGATTTCAAATTTCGTATTTTTCTGAGTTGTTAAGTGAGCACACGACGCGTAAACGCATTGAAATTGAATCGAATTCAATTTAAATTTAAATTTAAATTGGTCAACCTCAACACGTTCTACCTTTTCTCACGCCTAAAATTATGCCGAGAAATCACGATACGAAGACGTGCTTACACGACTCTTCTCTGATAAATCACGTTCTCTCCTTCAATTTCAAACGAAAAAAAAATCAGAAGAAAATAATGGCCTCTCTCTCGTTCCCTCTTCTCCTCTCCCTCATTTCTCAGATTCAAAATATAATAAAAATGTCGAACATCGTAAAACGAAATCATTTTTCGTTCGTTCCCAATTCAAATTCATTTTCCCCTTTCAGCTGAATCAAATCGATTCAGACGCGAAGAGAAAAAAACAAATCAAGATGGTCGAAGCCCTAAATCGAAATCGCAAGGCTAGAGGGAAGGCAGTGGCAAGTGCGACGGCGACGAACTGGAGTGAGGCGCGCGTGCGCGCGGCATGAGGCTGCGGCGATTGAAGTAGGGGATGAGTCGCGTGGCTGGAGGAGCTCGCGAGGTCGAGCACGATCGCGACTAGGGTTTGGCGAACGGCGAGGCGGCGGCACGCGATGGGCTGTTTCTGGGCAGCGCGTTCATGGTGGTCGGCAAGGTTGGGGGGTGCGCGATAGCGCACAGTGAGGTATATTGATTTTTATTTTTTATTTTTGATTTAATTTAATAAACATGCATATATGCCAAAAAAAATATAGACAAACAGAAGAAAGGAAAAAAAAATTCACAGAAAGGTTTTAATTTATTTTTGTTTTAAGTTCTATGAATATGTATATCTTTTCAGTAAAGGTATAAGATTTTGATTTTTAATTATATTGTGATATGTGAAGTGATAATGAAATTATTAAGGTTGAAATTAAAATGTTTAGTTAAATAAATTTATTTAACAGAAATTTATTAAAAAAGAAATTTGTTTTAAAAATGAACACGGATTTATTTTTAAAGTGAGAAATAAGTCGGTGAGAGTTTACAAATTGGTTTAAATTAACTTATTTAATTTTTAGTGGTTAAAAATAAAGGAAATTTAGTTTAAATTTAAATTTTTAATTGAATCAATTATTAAAGACAATATTGGTTTAAATAAAATTACCAGTTAATTTAATTATTAAAATGAAATCGCCGACGAATCAAAATTATCAAATGAAAATTTAATATTCGATCTTTTCGAATATTAAAAAATTGTGTAAATATTTATACAAGGTATAAATCAAGGAAAAAATCGAGTCAAGAAGGAAATGGATTGCTAATAAAAGCAAAGGTGAGAACTTCCCACTCAAAAATTTATAAGTTGGATTTGCAGTTATTGATTGATTGCTATTTGGTTGTGATATTAGATATAGTAGGATATATCTATATATATTAGCAATATATATATATATATACATATATATTGGCATATGTATATATTGCAGTTGATTGATTTCCCGCATTGTATAGCGGATGAGACCCTATTGCGCCGCCTATTAAGCGGATATTATTTTATAAATCCCATATACCGCGATATTCCACCTCGAAGTGGAATTGGTATTGTGCTAATGTCTGTGGATGCAGGGAAACGGGTTGGAGGGATCCAACTGGATTCCTCACAAATATTTATTGATTTTAGATATTGTGATATTTGATTGTTTATCATATCGATATATGATATTTGAAAGTCGTGATTGACTATTTGATGTGTTGCATCATCGGATCCAATTTTGAAGTTTAAAAATAACGATTTTGATTTTAAGGGATTTCTAAAGTGATTTTTGAAAGTATACGTTTATAAAATATATTTTTTGGAATTAATTCATCTTAAATAAATAAACGTTATAATTTTAATATTATAAAAATTATGATTTTTGAGAATTACAGTTAAAAGTTGATTTTTGAAAAATATGAGATTAATGATTTTATAAAATAGTTTAAAAGTAGGATTTCTGAATTTATTATAAAAAGCTTTAAAATAGGATTTATGAAATTTGATTATTTTATAAATCAAAATAATGAAAATATAAAGGAGTTTAAAGACGTTTTAAAAGAAAAATATAAATTGATCCATATAAAAGATTTATAAATTGATATTTATAAATTAAAAATATTGGAATTGTAAAACGAGCTTTTAAGAGTATTAGAATGAATTGTGAATGAATTTCGTTACGTAGAAATGAAATTTATAGAATTATAAACGGTGAAGTTATAAATGGAATTTTATAAACAGTAGGTTTATAAAATGTGTAAAGTTATTTAAAAGAATAAGATTTTGGATAAATAAATGAATCTTATAAGTTATAAGATTTATAGTTTGGGAAGTTTGAAAGAACGATTTTGTAAACAAATAAATTATAAGCATTTAACTTATAATATGGACTTCCGGTATATAATTGAGTTATAAATCGAATAAGTTAATAAAGGAAATTTATAAGAGGAAGTGTTATAAAATAAATAGAAATGGAATTTATAAACATTGTTTTATAAATCCGCAAACTACTTATTTTGATAAGTAAATTGTTGTAACTTGTTAATGGAATTATATTCATGTTGTAGACAGTGAATAATCCTTTAAAATAAAAGGAATAGAAATGATGAAATTTGTTAACAAGTATATTAACGTTTTTGAATAGTGAATAATATGTTAAAGAAATGTTTTGGATGTGATGTTTTAAATAGAATTAAAACGATCTAAAGATATTTTAAAATGTATTAACTATCGAAACCATAGATTTCAACATTCATTGTTGAAATAGACGTTTTCGAGAAATAGAAGGAAATGGTAGACTATAACACTGTTGTTATAGTAAATGATTTCCGAAAGGAAATGTTTTGTATAGTATTGGGATTTATGTATCTATTTTAATTTCAAATCCCTATACTAGTGATTTCGGGTTGTCGTAACGATGTTTTACGCAACATTCGTTTTGGCCCAAATAAATATGTTTAAGAGAATGATTTCCTTAAAGAATGAAATATATACTTAATTTCGATTAGAGTATATTGAATATTTTCCAAGTGTAGAAAATAAAAAGACTTGTGAATTACTTATAAATAAATAAGCATGGAAATGTTTTCCAATATTAAATGAATATTTTGAATTTATCTTTTCGAAGATAAATTGAAAATGAATATTAAAAATTGAATGGAAATCGCATATTCATAAATATTTTGGAATGTAAATTCACTATGGAATTTATAAATGGAATTGGGAAAATGGGTTTAAAAATAAATATCGATTTATTTTTGAAGTATTGAAAATTTATATCTTGTAAAGATATTTTTGGAAAATAAATAATTTGGAAAATTATTTGGAATCTGGTGATGTTGTGCATATCTATTGATAGTTCAATAACCGACTATCAATATTTACCTTTAAATAGGTATTTGTTGTGATTTGCATGAATTTGAATGCCACGCTTATTTTTTTTTAAATAAGCGCTCACTATTCGGGTTAACCGGGAAAGGACCTTGGGGTCGTATAACCCATTCCGAATATGTGATACGTCGTTATGAATTGCATTTGAAGATCGGTGTTGAAGACCGGATATTTTCGAAAACGAAAGGATTTCTTGTTGATTGTCTCTGCACTGGCTGATCCCCGGTATAGAGATCTCCATATGTGATGGGAAATCCGGACGTGATTAGAGATTACCCGGATTGCAAGGACTTCTTTGTAAGTGCCTTCGGTTCTGTTCGATCCCGGAACAGACTTGTATGGATAGTATGTCAGACATTACAAATTGAGATATAAAGCTGATTTCTTTCAAATATATTTCTGTTGGTGGCGGAGAATTTATTCTCTTAGCTTAACACCCTTCTCTGAGACGTACGAGCTCAGAGGTTATGTAGTTGAAGGTTATCAGCAATATATTCCCAATTTGGTAATGTGACATGCTGAGTGTTGCTGTGAAATGATCATTGTGTTGATCATTTGTGATAGGATCATTTGTTTGATCGTCTATCTTGGTGATCATTTCTATGATCATTTGTTGACCCAAAGCACAGCTTTTGTATAAAGCGTGGCTTTGTGGACGAGACTTCGTCGAGCCTCACACCCCGGAATGGTCAAAACAGGAAAGATGCGGCAAGGTTATGAGGGGTAGCTCCCTTTAGGGTATGTGCATTTCCTTTTGGAAAAGGGTGGTATCATGGTATGGAGCCCAGATGCTTACTCATGTTGAAACACTTATTATTATGGTGTGATGTTGATGACGAGCGCTCGGTTAAAGGCCCCAAAGGACCGGGGGATGGCATACTCGTGTCAGTTGTTACCCAGTTAGGGGTAACCCGGCCTTGTGTTGGCAGAGATCCGGTTTGGTTCTCGGGGACGTCCTTCCAGAGGCGTTCTCATGTGGCAATGGGAAGTTCCTTGGCCTGACCATTCGCTGGAAATCCAAAGAAACAATACGATCTTGTACGGTATTAGTTGTAGAACCTATCATTCACTTATGGCGGCGCCCCACTGTTTGGATGGTAGTTATAGTAGGCATAGTTCGAAATATCTATGCTGGCTAAGATTTATATCTTTATTTTCGAAATGATTTTCTCTACACTATGCACTAATAATAATATCAAATGTTCTTTTAAATGCATATCAAGCATCTTTGACTATCATAAGGAGAAATCTCCTCCGATTCTGCGTTTGCATGTGTGTGTGTGCGGGAGGCCTTATGGTAGTCTCATTTTTAAAAGCATTGCGAATTGACTTTAAAAATATTCCTTTATTTTGATTTTAAAGATAAATAAACTGTTTTGAGTTCTCACACCAGTCACATGACTGACTCGGAGTTTATTGTTTTCCTTCCTAAACTCTGGGTGCCCACCAATTTCTACACGGGCAGTCAAGAATTAGGTTTATCAGGATATTCTGGAATTCAGGAGTTGCTGGAGGCAAGATGGATGGCATTGGCGTATTACTAGTATATAGTATTTCTTTTCCGCTGTTTGATGTTGTTTGTTGTTGTACACACTGATGTAATGAAATGTAATGTGATGTAATGTAATAACTGATATAGTTCCTTGTTTAAAGATTATTCATTTATCTATTATATGTTGTTCAGCTGCGAATTGTGAGATTCTGATGTTGTTCTGTTGCTGTTTTTCTGTCCCGTTCTATTTTCTTATATCTTTTCTCTCTTCTTCTACCTCTTTCTTCTTTCTTAAACCCTAACATTTCGGATTTCGGCAACGAAAAATCGCGATCGTTACATTTGGTATCAGAGCATATGGTTAAGCGACAACCATGGTTCTATTGGGTGTTACTCATTAGAGATAGAGTCAGCAGTACTCTAGAATGAGTTTGAGTGTAATAATAGATATTAGCGCGTATTTGTTAGTGAATATAAAATTGTTTTTGAATCGGGTAAATAAGATAATTTTGCCCAAAACTATTTTTGTATAGAAAAGAAATGACTTTCTATGAATTATTATAATATATGGTTGCATGATTGTTAGGAAGTAATAATATTAAATTATTATCATTAGTATATGGAATTAAATAAGAAATAAAATGGATTGAATTCAAGTAAACTAACTTGATAAATTCTTGGACTAATGAATTGGAATTTGAATTGGTTAAATTAAAAGTTTAGTTGTGAGCTAAATTTGAAGATAAATTTGAATTCGTATATAAATTCAAGTAAGTAAAAGAAATAAATTGAAATTCCCTTTGTTAGTAATTAAGTAAATTCGAGATGAATTGAATATGGAAATTGAAATTCAAAATGAATAAGTAAATGTACTAATTGAAATGAATTAGTGAATAAAACTAATTTAAAGTAGTAATATGAATTAGTAAATGAAAGTTAATTGATAGAATTCAATATTTAGAATTGTGAATTGAATTCAAATAGAATCGAAATTGTGAATTGAATTCAAATAGAATCGAAATTGTGAATTAAATTCAAATGAAATTGAAATGTAAAATTAAATGAAAATGAATGTATAACTTCAATAGTGAAGTAAAAATGTATAAGAAGCATATATTGAAAATTTTGTAATGGAATTGGCAAAATGGTTTGAATGTTGGAATTGGATATTATGGATAGCAGGATATACAGGTGTATAAAGGAATTGGGATTTTGATTTCAAAGATAAAATTGAATTGCTCGACAAAAAGGTACGTATTTCAATTTCAGTATGAGATTTGATGATTTTCTTCTCCAGCCACTTGGCTTTCTCTTTTCTTTTTGATTCTAAGGGGCTGTGGTGCCATTTTGTAGTCGTACCGAGCTAGCCGCGCAAAGGAGATGCTGGCGAAATTTTTCGAAAATTTAGGGTGTTAGAAAATTTTGAGAAATTTTGAAAGTTTAAAATTTGAATTTGAATTTAAATTTGAATTTTGAAGTAAACAATATTGGTTGAAACTTATAAGTGAAGTTGGAAAGCTAGTTGAAATGATAATGAATCTCTAGTAAAAAGATTTGTTTTAGAAAGTTGATAAAACTATTTAGATTGTGAAAAATGATAGACGGATTAAGGATCGTTCTTCTTAACTTGTAATTTCGGGAAAAGAAATTCTTTTAAGGGGGGAAGATTGTAACGACCCTGAATTTTAAACAATTTAAATTGAAAATATTTAATTAATTTTAGATATTTGAATGATGGTTTGACTTGAATTTCAAATTTTCAGAATGAATTTAGCGATTAAATTATAGAATTTAATCTATTGAAGTTGAATAAAAATTTGAATCTTCAATTTTAAGCCGATTAAAAATATTTTAAAGGCTTGTAAAATTCATATTGAAAATACTGAAGATAATAGAAGCTTTAGAATTGAATTTGAAAGTGAATTGTACAGTTTTGAAAATATATCGTTTGAATCGATATTTAAAAATAGCCGTCCGAGGCACAGTCTCGGAATTCGACGAAACCGGTTCCATTGGGTCTGTAATATTTAATTATTGTCGGATTTCAAATTTCGTATTTTTCTAGTTGTTATGTGAGCACACGACGCGTAAACGCATTAAAATTGAATCGAATTCAATTTAAATTTAAATTTAAATTGGTCAACCTCAGCACGTTCTACCTTTTCTCACGCCTAAAATTATGCCGAGAAATCACGATACGAAGACGTGCTTGCACGACTCTTCTCTGATAAATCACGTTCTCTCCTTCAATTTCAAACGAAAAAAAAATCAGAAGAAAATAATGGCCTCTCTCTCGTTCCCTCTTCCCCTCTCCCTCATTTCTCAGATTCAAAATATAATAAAAATGCCGAACATCTTAAAACGAAATCATTTTTCGTTCGTTCCCAATTCAAATTCATTTTCCCCTTTCAGCTGAATCAAATTGATTCAGACGCGAAGAGAAAAAAAACAAATCAAGATGGCCGAAGCCCTAAATCGAAATCGCAAGGCTAGAGGGGAGGCAGTGGCAAGTGCGACGGCGACGATCTGGAGTGAGGCGCGCGTGCGCGCGGCATGAGACTGCGGCGATTGAAGTAGGGGATGAGTCGCGAGGTCGAGCACGATCGCGACTAGGGTTTGGCGAACGGCGAGGCGGCGGCATGCGATGGGCTGTTTCTGGGCAGCGCGTTCATGGTGGTTGGCAAGGTTGGGGGGTGTGCGATAGTGTACAGTGAGGTATATTGATTTTTATTTTTTATTTTTGATTTAATTTAATAAACATGCATATATGTAAAAAAAAATATAGACAAACAGAAGAAAGAAAAAAAATTCAGAGAAAGGTTTAAATTTATTTTTGTTTTAAGTTCTATGAATATGTATATCTTTTCAGTAAAGGTATAAGATTTTGATTTTTAATTATATTGTGATATGTGAAGTGATAATGAAATTATTAAGGTTGAAATTAAAATGTTTAGTTAAATAAATTTATTTAACAAAAATTTATTAAAAAAGAAATTTGTTTTAAAAATGGACACGGATTTATTTTTAAAGTGAGAAATAAGTCGGTGAGAGTTTACAAATTGGTTTAAATTAACTTATTTAATTTTTAGTGGTTAAAAATAAAGGAAATTTAGTTTAAATTTAAATTTTTAATTGAATCAATTATTAAAGACAATATTGGTTTAAATAAAATTATCGGTTAATTTAACTATTAAAATGAAATCACCGATGAATCAAAATTATCAAATGAAAATTTATTATTCGATCTGTTCAAATATTAATAAATTGTATAAATATTTATACAAGGTATAAATCAAGGAAAAAATCGAGTCAAGAAGGAAATGGATTGCTAATAAAAGCAAAGGTGAGAACTTCTCACTCAAAAATTTATAAGTTGGATTTGCAGTTATTGATTGATTGCTATTTGATTGTGATATTAGATATAGTAGGATATATCTATATATATATTAGCAATATATATATATATCGGCATATGTATATATTGCAGTCGATTGATTTCCCGCATTGTATAGCGGATGAGACCCTATTGCGCCGCCTATTAAGCGGATATTATTTTATAAATCCCATATACCGCGATATTCCACCTCGAAGTGGAATTGGTATTGTGCTAATGTCTGTGGATGCAGGGAAACGGGTTGGAGGGATCCAACTGGATTCCTCACAAATATTTATTGATTTTAGATATTGTGATATTTGATTGTTTATCATATCGATATATGATATTTGAAAGTCGTGATTGACTATTTGATGTGTTGCATCATCGGATCCAATTTTGAAGTTTAAAAATAACGATTTTGATTTTAAGGGATTTCTAAAGTGATTTTTGAAAGTATACGTTTATAGAATATTTTTTTGGAATTAATTCATCTTAAATAAATAAACGTTATAATTTTAATATTATAAAAATTATGATTTTTGAGAAATACAGTTAAAAGTTGATTTTTGAAAAATATGAGATTAATGATTTTATAAAATAGTTTAAAAGTAGGATTTCTGAATTTATTATAAAAAGCTTAAAAATAGGATTTATGAAATTTGATTATTTTATAAATCATGATAATGAAAATATAAAGAGTTTAAAGACGTTTTAAAAGAAAAATATAAATTGACCCATATAAAAGATTTATAAATTGATATTTATAAATTAAAAATATTGGAATTGTAAAATGAGCTTTTAAGAGTATTAGAATGAATTGTGAATGAATTTCGTAAGTAGAAACGAAATTTATAGAATTATAAACTGTGAAGTTATAAATGGAATTTTATAGACAGTTGGTTTATAAAATGTGTAAAGTTATTTAAAAGAATAAGATTTTGGATAAATAAATGAATCTTATAAGTTATAAGATTTATAGTTTGGGAAGTTTGAAAGAACGATTTTGTAAACAAATAAATTATAAGCATTTAACTTATAATATGGACTTCCGGTATATAATTGAGTTATAAATCGAATAAGTTAATAAAGGAAATTTATAAGAGGAAGTGTTATAAAATAAATAGAAATGGAATTTATAAACATTGTTTTATAAATCCGCAAACTACTTATTTTGATAAGTAAATTGTTGTAACTTGTTAATGGAGTTATGTTCATGTTGTAGATAGTGAATAATCCTTTAAAATAAAAGGAATAGAAATGATGAAATTTGTTAACAAGTATATTAACGTTTTTGAATAGTGAATAATATGTTAAAGAAATGTTTTGGATGTGATGTTTTAAATAGAATTAAAATGATCTAAAGATGTTTTAAAATGTATTAACTATCGAAACCATAGATTTCAACATTCATTGTTGAAATAGACGTTTTCGAGAAATAGAAGGAAATGGTAGACTATAACACTGTTGTTATAGTAAATGATTTCCGAAAGGAAATGTTTTGTATAGTATTGGGATTTATGTATCTATTTTAATTTCAAATCCCTATACTAGTGATTTCGGGTTGTCGTAACGATGTTTTACGCAACATTCGTTTTGGCCCAAATAAATATGTTTAAGAGAATGATTTCCTTAAAGAATGAAATATATACTTAATTTCGATTAGAGTATATTGAATATTTTCCAAGTGTATAAAATAAAAAGACTTGTTAATTACTTATAAATAAATAAGTATGGAAATGTTTTCCAATATTAAATGAATATTTTGAATTTATCTTTTCGAAGATAAATTGAAAATGAATATTAAAAATTGAATGGAAATCGTATATTCATAAATATTTTGGAATGTAAATTCACTATGGAATTTATAAATGGAATTGTGAAAATGGGTTTAAAAATAAATATCGATTTATTTTTGAAGTATTGAAAATTTATATCTTGTAAAGATATTTTTGGAAAATAAATAATTTGGAAAATTATTTGGAATCTGGTGATGTTGTGCATATCTATTGATAGTTCAATAACCGACTATCAATATTTACCTTTAAATAGGTATTTGTTGTGATTTGCTTGAATTTGAATGCCACGCTTATTTTTTTTTAAATAAGCGCTCACTATTCGGGTTAACCGGGAAAGGACCTTGGGGTCGTATAACCCATTTCGAATATGTGATACGTCGTTATGAATTGCATTTGAAGATTGGTTTTGAAGACCGGATATTTTCGAAAACGAAAGGGTTTCTTGTTGATTGTCTCTGCACTGGCTGATCCCTGGTATAGAGATCTCCATATGTGATGGGAAATCCGGACGTGATTAGAGATTACCCGGATTGCAAGGACTTCTTTGTAAGTGCCTTCGGTTCTGTTCGATCCCGGAACAGACTTGTATGGATAGTATGTCAGACATTACAAATTGAGATATAAAGCTGATTTCTTTCAAATATATTTCTGTTGGTGGCGGAGAATTTATTCTCTTAGCTTAACACCCTTCTCTGAGACGTACGAGCTCAGAGGTTATGTAGTTGAAGGTTATCAGCAATATATTCCCAATTTGGTAATGTGACATGCTGAGTGTTGCTGTGAAATGATCATTGTGTTGATCATTTGTGATAGGATCATTTGTTTGATCGTCTATCTTGGTGATCATTTCTATGATCATTTGTTGACCCAAAGCACAGCTTTTGTATAAAGCGTGGCTTTGTGGACGAGACTTCGTCGAGCCTCACACCCCGGAATGGTCAAAACAGGAAAGATGCGGCAAGGTTTTGAGGGGTAGCTCCCTTTAGGGTATGTGCATTTCCTTTTGGAAAAGGGTGGTATCATGGTATGGAGCCCAGATGCTTACTCATGTTGAAACACTTATTATTATGGTGTGATGTTAAAGATGAGCGCTCGGTTAAAGGTCCCAAAGGACCGGGGGATGGCATACTCGTGTCAGTTGTTACCCAGTTAGGGGTAACCCGGCCTTGTGTTGGCAGAGATCCGGTTTGGTTCTCGGGGACGTCCTTCCAGAGGCGTTCTCATGTGGCAATGGGAAGTTCCTTGGCCTGACCATTCGCTGGAAATCCAAAGAAACAATACGATCTTGTACGGTATTAGTTGTAGAACCTATCATTCACTTATGGTGGCGCCCTACTGTTTGGATGGTAGTTATAGTAGGCATAGTTCGAAATGTCTATGCTGGCTAAGATTTATATCTTTATTTTCGAAATGATTTTCTCTACACTATGCACTAATAATAATATCAAATGTTCTTTTAAATGCGTATCAAGCATCTTTGACTATCATAAGGAGAAATCTCCTCCGATTCTGCGTTTGCATGTGTGTGTGTGCGAGAGGCCTTATGGTAGTCTCATTTTTAAAAGCATTGCGAATTGACTTTAAAAATATTCCTTTATTTTGATTTTAAAGATAAATAAACTGTTTTGAGTTCTCACACCAGTCACATGACTGACTCGGAGTTTATTGTTTTCCTTCCTAAACTCTGGGTGCCCACCAATTTCTACACGGGCAGTCAAGAATTAGGTTTATCAGGATATTCTGGAATTCAGGAGTTGTTGGAGGCAAGATGGATGGCATTGGCGTATTACTAGTATATAGTATTTCTTTTCCGCTGTTTGATGTTGTTTGTTGTTGTACACTCTGATGTAATGAAATGTAATGTGATGTAATGTAATAACTGATATAGTTCCTTGTTTAAAGATTATTCATTTATCTATTATATGTTGTTCCGCTGCGAATTGTGAGATTATGATGTTGTTCTGTTGTTGTTTTCTGTCCCGTTCTATTTTCTTCTATCTTTTCTCTCTTCTTCTACCTCTTTCTTCTTTCTTAAACCCTAACATTTCGGTTTTTCGGCAACGAAAAATCGCGATCGTTACATTTGGTATCAGAGCATATGGTTAAGCGACAACCATGGTTCTGTTGGGTGTTACTTATTAGAGATAGAGTCAGCAGTACTCTAGAATGAGTTTGAGTGTAATAATAGATATGAGCGCGTATTTGTTAGTGAATATAAAATTGTTTTTGAATCGGGTAAATAAGATAATTTTGCCCAAAACTATTTTTGTATAGAAAAGAAATGACTTTCTATGAATTATTATAATATATGGTTGCATGATTGTTAGGAAGTAATAATATTAAATTATTATCATTAGTATATGGAATTAAATAAGAAATAAAATGGATTGAATTCAAGTAAACTAACTTGATAAATTCTTGGACTAATGAATTGGAATTTGAATTGGTTAAATTAAAAGTTTAGTTGTGAGCTAAATTTGAAGATAAATTTGAATTCGTATATAAATTCAAGTAAGTAAAAGAAATAAATTGAAATTCCCTTTGTTAGTAATTAAGTAAATTCGAGATGAATTGAATATGGAAATTGAAATTCAAAATGAATAAGTAAATGTACTAATTGAAATGAATTAGTGAATAAAACTAATTTAAAGTAGTAATATGAATTAGTAAATGGAAGTTAATTGATAGAATTCAATATTTAGAATTGTGAATTGAATTCAAATAGAATCGAAATTGTGAATTGAATTCAAATAGAATCGAAATTGTGAATTGAATTCAAATGAAATTGAAATGTAAAATTAAATGAAAATGAATGTGTAACTTCAATAGTGAAGTAAAAATGTATAAGAAGCATATATTGGAAATTTTGTAATGGAATTGGCAAAATGGTTTGAATGTTGGAATTGGATATTATGGATAGCAGGATATACAGGTGTATAAAGGAATTGGGATTTTGATTTCAAAGATAAAATTGAATTGCTCGACAAAAAGGTACGTATTTCAATTTCAGTATGAGATTTGATGATTTTCTTCTCCAGCCACTTGGCTTTCTCTTTTCTTTTTGATTCTAAGGGGCTGTGGTGCCATTTTGTAGTCGTACCGAGCTAGCCGCGCAAAGGAGATGCTGGCGAAATTTTTCGAAAATTTAGGGTGTTAGAAAATTTTGAGAAATTTTGAAAGTTTAAAATTTGAATTTGAATTTAAATTTGAATTTTGAAGTAAACAATATTGGTTGAAACTTATAAGTGAAGTTGGAAAGCTAGTTGAAATGATAATGAATCTCTAGTAAAAAGATTTGTTTTAGAAAGTTGATAAAACTATTTAGATTGTGAAAAATGATAGACGGATTAAGGATCGTTCTTCTTAACTTGTAATTTCGGGACGAAATTCTTTTAAGGGGGGAAGATTGTAACGACGCTGAATTTTAAACAATTTAAATTGAAAATATTTAATTAATTTTAGATATTTGAATGATGGTTTGACTTGAATTTCAAATTTTCAGAATGAATTTAGCGATTAAATTATAGAATTTAATCTATTGAAGTTGAATAAAAATTTGAATCTTCAATTTTAAGCCGATTAAAAATATTTTAAAGGCTTGTAAAATTCATATTGAAAATACTGAAGATAATAGAAGCTTCAGAATTGAATTTGAAAGTGAATTGTACAGTTTTGAAAATATATCGTTTGAATCGATATTTAAAAATAGCCGTCCGAGGCACAGTCTCGGAATTCGACGAAACCGGTTCCATTGGGTCTGTAATATTTAATTATTGTCGGATTTCAAATTTCGTATTTTTCTGAGTTGTTATGTGAGCACACGACGCGTAAAGCATTAAAATTGAATCGAATTCAATTTAAATTTAAATTTAAACTGGTCAACCTCAGCACGTTCTACCTTTTCTCACGCCTAAAATTATGCCGAGAAATCAAGATACGAAGACGTGCTTGCACGACTCTTCTCTGATAAATCACGTTCTCTCCTTCAATTTCAAACGAAAAAAAAAATCAGAAGAAAATAATGGCCTCTCTCTCGTTCCCTCTTCCCCTCTCCCTCATTTCTCAGATTCAAAATATAATAAAAATGCCGGACATCTTAAAACGAAATCATTTTTCGTTCATCCCCAATTCAAATTCATTTTCCCCTTTCAGCTGAATCAAATCGATTCAGACGCGAAGAGAAAAAAAACAAATCAAGATGGCCGAAGCCCTAAATCGAAATCGCAAGGCTAGAGGGGAGGCAGTGGCAAGTGCGACGGCGACGATCTGGAGTGAGGCGCGCGTGCGCGCGGCATGAGACTGCGGCGATTGAAGTAGGGGATGAGTCGTGAGGTCGAGCACGATCGCGACTAGGGTTTGGCGAACGGCGAGGCGGCGGCATGCGATGGGCTGTTTCTGGGCAGCGCGTTCATGGTGGTTGGCAAGGTTGGGGGGTGCGCGATAGTTTACAGTGAGGTATATTGATTTTTATTTTTTATTTTTGATTTAATTTAATAAACATGCATATATGTAAAAAAAAAAATATAGACAAACAGAAGAAAGAAAAAAAAAATTCAGAGAAAGGTTTAAATTTATTTTTGTTTTAAGTTCTATGAATATGTATATCTTTTCAGTAAAGGTATAAGATTTTGATTTTTAATTATATTGTGATATGTGAAGTGATAATGAAATTATTAAGGTTGAAATTAAAATGTTTAGTTAAATAAATTTATTTAACAAAAATTTATTAAAAAAGAAATTTGTTTTAAAAATGAACACGGATTTATTTTTAAAGTGAGAAATAAGTCGGTGAGAGTTTACAAATTGGTTTAAATTAACTTATTTAATTTTTAGTGGTTAAAAATAAAGGAAATTTAGTTTAAATTTAAATTTTTAATTGAATCAATTATTAAAGACAATATTGGTTTAAATAAAATTATCAGTTAATTTAACTATTAAAATGAAATCACCGATGAATCAAAATTATCAAATGAAAATTTATTATTCGATCTGTTCAAATATTAATAAATTGTATAAATATTTATACAAGGTATAAATCAAGGAAAAAATCGAGTCAAGAAGGAAATGGATTGCTAATAAAAGCAAAGGTGAGAACTTCTCACTCAAAAATTTATAAGTTGGATTTGCAGTTATTGATTGATTGCTATTTGATTGTGATATTAGATATAGTAGGATATATCTATATATATATTAGCAATACATATATATCGGCATATGTATATATTGCAGTCGATTGATTTCCCGCATTGTATAGCGGATGAGACCCTATTGCGCCGCCTATTAAGCGGATATTATTTTATAAATCCCATATACCGCGATATTCCACCTCGAAGTGGAATTGGTATTGTGCTAATGTCTGTGGATGCAGGGAAACGGGTTGGAGGGATCCAACTGGATTCCTCACAAATATTTATTGATTTTAGATATTGTGATATTTGATTGTTTATCATATCGATATATGATATTTGAAAGTCGTGATTGACTATTTGATGTGTTGCATCATCGGATCCAATTTTGAAGTTTAAAAATAACGATTTTGATTTTAAGGGATTTCTAAAGTGATTTTTGAAAGTATACGTTTATAGAATATTTTTTTGGAATTAATTCATCTTAAATAAATAAACTTTATAATTTTAATATTATAAAAATTATCATTTTTGAGAAATACAGTTAAAAGTTGATTTTTGAAAAATATGAGATTAATGATTTTATAAAATAGTTTAAAAGTAGGATTTCTGAATTTATTATAAAAAGCTTAAAAATAGGATTTATGAAATTTGATTATTTTATAAATCAAAATAATGAAAATATAAAGGAGTTTAAAGACGTTTTAAAAGAAAAATATAAATTGACCCATATAAAAGATTTATAAATTGATATTTATAAATTAAAAATATTGGAATTGTAAAATGAGCTTTTAAGAGTATTAGAATGAATTGTGAATGAATTTCGTAAGTAGAAACGAAATTTATAGAATTATAAACTGTGAAGTTATAAATGGAATTTTATAAACAGTTGGTTTATAAAATGTGTAAAGTTATTTAAAAGAATAAGATTTTGGATAAATAAATGAATCTTATAAGTTATAAGATTTATAGTTTGGGAAGTTTGAAAGAACGATTTTGTAAACAAATAAATTATAAGCATTTAACTTATAATATGGACTTCCGGTATATAATTGAGTTATAAATCGAATAAGTTAATAAAGGAAATTTATAAGAGGAAGTGTTATAAAATAAATAGAAATGGAATTTATAAACATTGTTTTATAAATCCGCAAACTACTTATTTTGATAAGTAAATTGTTGTAACTTGTTAATGGAGTTATGTTCATGTTGTAGATAGTGAATAATCCTTTAAAATAAAAGGAATAGAAATGATGAAATTTGTTAACAAGTATATTAACGTTTTTGAATAGTGAATAATATGTTAAAGAAATGTTTTGGATGTGATGTTTTAAATAGAATTAAAACGATCTAAAGATGTTTTAAAATGTATTAACTATCGAAACCATAGATTTCAACATTCATTGTTGAAATAGACGTTTTCGAGAAATAGAAGGAAATGGTAGACTATAACACTGTTGTTATAGTAAATGATTTCCGAAAGGAAATGTTTTGTATAGTATTGTGATTTATGTATCTATTTTAATTTCAAATCCCTATACTAGTGATTTCGGGTTGTCGTAACGATGTTTTACGCAACATTCGTTTTGGCCCAAATAAATATGTTTAAGAGAATGATTTCCTTAAAGAATGAAATATATACTTAATTTCAATTAGAGTATATTGAATATTTTCCAAGTGTAGAAAATAAAAAGACTTGTGAATTACTTATAAATAAATAAGTATGGAAATGTTTTTCAATATTAAATGAATATTTTGAATTTATCTTTTCGAAGATAAATTGAAAATGAATATTAAAAATTGAATGGAAATCGTATATTCATAAATATTTTGGAATGTAAATTCACTATGGAATTTATAAATGGAATTGGGAAAATGGGTTTAAAAATAAATATCGATTTATTTTTGAAGTATTGAAAATTTATATCTTGTAAAGATATTTTTGGAAAATAAATAATTTGGAAAATTATTTGGAATCTGGTGATGTTGTGCATATCTATTGATAGTTCAATAACCGACTATCAATATTTACCTTTAAATAGGTATTTGTTGTGATTTGCTTGAATTTGAATGCCATGCTTATTTTTTTTAAAATAAGCGCTCACTATTCGGGTTAACCGGGAAAGGACCTTGGAGTCGTATAACCCATTCCGAATATGTGATACGTCGTTATGAATTGCATTTGAAGATCGGTGTTGAAGACCGGATATTTTCGAAAACGAAAGGGTTTCTTGTTGATTATCTATGCACTGGCTGATCCCCATTATAGAGATCTCCATATGTGATGGGAAATCCGGACGTGATTAGAGATTACCCGGATTGCAAGGACTTCTTTGTAAGTGCCTTCGGTTCTGTTCGATCCCGGAACAGACTTGTATGGATAGTATGTCAGACATTACAAATTGAGATATAAAGCTGATTTCTTTCAAATATATTTCTGTTGGTGGCGGAGAATTTATTCTCTTAGCTTAACACCCTTCTCTGAGACGTACGAGCTCAGAGGTTATGTAGTTGAAGGTTATCAGCAATATATTCCCAATTTGGTAATGTGACATGCTGAGTGTTGCTGTGAAATGATCATTGTGTTGATCATTTGTGATAGGATCATTTGTTTGATCGTCTATCTTGGTGATCATTTCTATGATCATTTGTTGACCCAAAGCACAGCTTTTGTATAAAGCG
Source organism: Allium cepa (assembly GCA_030765085.1). Classification (NCBI taxonomy): domain Eukaryota; kingdom Viridiplantae; phylum Streptophyta; class Magnoliopsida; order Asparagales; family Amaryllidaceae; genus Allium; species Allium cepa. The sequence goes on from CM060938.1 coordinate 566,465,279, forward strand.
TGGCTTTGTGGACGAGACTTCGTCGAGCCTCACATCCCGGAATGGTCAAAACAGGAAAGATGCGGCAAGGTTATGAGGGGTAGCTCCCTTTAGGGTATGTGCATTTCCTTCTGGAAAAGGGTGGTATCATGGTATGGAGCCCAGATGCTTACTCATGTTGAAAAACTTATTATTTTGGTGTGATGTTGATGACGAGCGCTCGGTTACAGGTCCCAAAGGACCGGGGGATGGCATACTCGTGTCAGTTGTTACCCAGTTAGGGGTAACCCCGCCTTGTGTTGGTAGAGATCCGGTTTGGTTCTCGGGGACGTCCTTCCAGATGCGTTCTCATATGGCAATAGGAAGTTCCTTGGCCTGACCATTCGTTGGAAATCCAAAGAAACAATACGATCTTGTACGGTATTAGTTGTAGAACCTATCATTCACTTATGGTGGCGCCCCACTGTTTGGATGGTAGTTATAGTAGGCATAGTTCGAAATGTCTATGTTGGCTTAGATTTATATCTTTATTTTCGAAATGATTTTCTCTACACTATGCACTAATAATAATATCAAATGTTCTTTTAAATGCGTATCAAGCATCTTTGACTATCATAAGGAGAAATCTCCTCCGATTCTGCGTTTGCATGTGTGTGTGTGCGGGAGGCCTTATGGTAGTCTCATTTTTAAAAGCATTGCGAATTGACTTTAAAAATATTCCTTTATTTTGATTTTAAAGATAAATAAACTGTTTTGAGTTCCCACACCAGTCACATGACTGACTCGGAGTTTATTGTTTTCCTTCCTAAACTCTGGGTGCCCACCAAATTCCACATGGGCAGTCAAGAATTAGGTTTATCAGGATATTCTGGAATTCATGAGTTGCTGGAGGCAAGATGGATGGCATTGGCGTATTACTAGTATATAGTATTTCTTTTCCGCTGTTTGATGTTGTTTGTTGTTGTACACTTTGATGTAATGGAATGTAATGTGATGTAATGTAATAACTGATATAGTTCCTTGTTTAAAGATTATTCATTTATCCATTATATGTTGTTCCGCTGCGAATTGTGAGATTCTGATGTTGTTCTGTTGTTGTTTTCTGTCCCGTTCTATTTTCTTCTATCTTTTCTCTCTTCTTCTACCTCTTTCTTCTTTCTTAAACCCTAACATTTCGGTTTTTCGGCAACGAAAAATCGCGATCGTTACATGTTTACTGAAAATAGGAATTTAGAAAGAAATTGAAATTTTTGATTCTTGCTGTAAGTTTTTAGTTGCAGGTAAATGAAAAGGAGGAAGAAGAAAGAGTGATTTATACGAAAAGCCAATGCAATGGACAAACCATTCGATCAAATTTAAATGAATGGCTAAGGTCCATCTGGGAATATCAAGGGGTAGGAAATTTCATTCTAAAATGAAGATTGGTTTCGAAACGGTTGACTTGAGAAGCTAAGAGCATCCCTTCGCAAGGGGGGCAAGTGTTACCATCAGTCCTCAACTTAACCTTGTTGAATCCATGAAGAATATAAAAGTGGAATTCACATGAAATGATAGCATTAACAAACCTTTCGAAATAGTCGATGGGATGTTATAGCAAAAAGTTAGATGAGTCGAGCACTTTCAAAGGGGTCGAAAGGTGACAGAGCCACCCTTTTGCTTCAATAAACCCCTTCCAAAACATTAGCTTATGCATGCATGAAGATGTTAGGAATGAGTTAAGGAACACCTTTCGAAGGCTACCTTTCAAGGAAGTCGAAACCTCTTAATTCAACTAATATCCTTAAATCATTAGGTCCTAACCACGAGTCACCTTGATCGCTTCAAAAGGAGGTTTCGATAGACTCCTAAGCTAATTTAACTAATTCAAAACGTATCTTCAACGGAATTCAAGCCTCCACTAGAACTAATCCCAACAGTTGCCATCTTTAGAATTACCTAACTTGGCTAATGAATCGCCTTTGCATTCTCCTCTCTGGGGATATGCGTAATTATGTAATGTTCTATATCATCTAACGGTTGCAATGTCTTTGTCAAGTAGGGGCGAGTCTCGACCCTTAGCCTAAAATTCCTTCTTCACCTAGCAAACCACCACTTGGGAGTTACTGAATATATGCAGCGTCTTTAACCCATGTTCCTTTGCTATCCCGAATCCTACAATCAATGCTTCGTACTCAACCTAGTTGTTCATCGCGGGAAACTCTAGTTTCACTACATAAAAAATCTATCATCCTTCTAGAGTCACGAGTACTACTCTTGCCCCAGAACTATGCTCATTAGAAGCTCCATCTACAAATAGTCTCCAATGAGAAAGTGTGACCATGTCGTATTCATCTTCACCATTCTGTACGGTAAATTCAGTGATGAAATCTGCAAATGCATATCCATTTATCGCTCTCCTCGGATGGTATGTGATGTCTTATTGGCTCAGTTCAATATTCCACTTCAATAACCTTCCAAAAGTCTCATCCCACTACAGTACCTATTTTAAAGGTTGATTCATAAGCACCTTAATCAGATGAGCCTAAAAATACGGTAGCAACTTCCTCGATGCAATCAGCAAGTAATAAACAAGTTTCTCCAATATAGGATAATTTATTTTAGCTCTATTAAACTGCTTGCTGATATAGTAAATTTTCAATTGAATCCTCGGCTCTGAACGTACTAATGTGGCACTTAGGGCATGAGCAGACATCAACAAATAGCTGAACAAGTCCTCTCCATCCAACGGTTTGGATAGAACCAATGGTCCATATGCCTCGATAATTCCTTGAAGGCGTCTTGATGTTCTTTTATCCATTCAAAATTTTTATTTCCCTTTTAAGGGCTTTAAAGAATGGTATACACTTATCTGTTGCCTTTGAGATAAACAGATATAATGTGACAACCTTCCCGTTCAAGATTTGCAACTCCTTTTTGTGGTCAAGACAGTATTCCTCAAAGCGTTAATCAACTTCAGATTAGCCTTACTGCCACTCGAATCCGGAATAAATCCCAAAAACTTCCTCGATGCAACTTTAAAAGAGCATGTCAATATATTCAATTTCATTCCATACTTCTGCAATACTTCGAACATCTCTGATAAGCCATCCATATGATTCCTTGATAGCCGTGATTTTGCATGCGAGCATATCATCCACATACACCTCCATTGTCCATCCGATTTGATTCCTGAACATCGAATTCACAAATCTTTGGTAAGCTTTCCCTGCATTCTTAAGGCCAAATGACATCACTCAGTAACAGTATACCCTAAATCTGTTATAAAGCTTGTGATCTCTTGATTTGGAGCATGCATCGGTATCTGGTTATAACCAGAACATGCATCCATAAATGAGAGTAACTCGTGTCCTGCGGTCCTGTCTACTAACTGTTCAATCCTAGGAAAATGGAAACTATCTTTCAGCATGCTTTATTCAAATCCAAATAATCAATATACATTTTCCACTTTCCGTTTGCTTTCTTGACCAACATGGAGTTCGATACTCATTCAAGGTACAAAGTATCACGAATAAAGCTATTCACTTCCTCCTTCAACGTAGAGAACCATTCCAAACCCAGACCGTGTCTCTTCTTCCTTACTAGTGGATATTTTGGGGCCACATTAAGTACATGGCGTGCTACTTCGGCGATATCCTGCATATAACTAAATGTGCCCAACCAAACACATCTAAATTTTCTAGTAGAAAACTAACCAATTCCTTCCTCAATCCCATGCTGAGTTGAGATCTAATCTTGAGAGCCCGAGTAGGATCATCCATATAGATTAGAACATCAATCGTCAGCTCATCTAGCGCTATTCTTAACTCAACCAGGGTCGGTTGGCCCAAAAAGGCATTGTAAGTTGAATACTCATCCGTTATCCTGAATTTTTAAACTTGCACATCTTGCGGTCCCCATTTCCCAATTCCTTGGACAAATCAATTGTCCCAATAGGTTGCTTTGCCTCGTTGGTAAATCCTTGAATCCTGGATTTACAAGGCTTAACATCCTTCATGCTTATCCTCATTTGATCAAACATTGTTTTAAATAAAATATTCACCAAGCTTCCACTATCCACTAACACCTAGTGCACCTTAGCCGGCCCAACAACAGCCATAATCACCATGGGATTGAAGGTTGAGCCTTTTACCCCATCGAAATTCCTATTTTAATTACAATATCATCTGTCATTATCCTTTGCTGCTTAGTCGAAGCTCCATACTCAATGGCGAAGAAGCTCTCCTATGTTACGTGTCTTAATAAACTTGCATACCATTCCATTTCATCTTATCTCTAGTAGATGAGGTCCTCCAACTATGGTTTTTATAACGATCCTTCCATTGGTATGTCAAGGCCCCTCTCTATTGAGTCCAGGTTGGTTCCATCGGGCATTCAATCCTGGGGGTCTAGCATTTTTTCCACCATCCTACGGCTCTCTTATGTATTGTCGTAACTTATTTTTCTTATCAATTCCTCAATAAAATCTTTGAGATGTCGGCACCCATTCGTGTTATGCTCATGAGTTTCATGGGATCGATGCAACTTTCCTGAGAGCCTTTCTTCCTTAGTTGGCTCCTTCGTAGGTACTTTTTACACCTTTATGTGCTTTGAGTGGCAAGGTATATATTTTTAGGTATATCGTTCAAAGGCATATATTCATCTGGCCTTATATTCCTTGGGAAATTTTTGGCTTCATTCTGCCTGCCTACGACGCTCTAATTTATCTTATTTAATTACCAAAATTTCCCTTATTCACAGCCACATTACTGGAGCTCTCGCCAGTTTATTTAATTGTTACATTGCTTTGAATCACTTCCTTCGATTGTCCACCACCAGTCTTTCTAGAAACCTGACTTACTTCTTCCAAATGCAAGAATTTATTAGCTTTTCGATAGACATAGTCGTCGGCTGCTTCATCCTCAGCATTTTCCAAAGTCTGTGTTCGGATGTATGCCCTGAACCAATGTCATCCAGAACATACTCTCATTTTGGGTTATTAACTTCGGTAACTGCTATATTGAACATGTTTAAGAACCCTTCAATGACTCATGAGGCCTTTGGAAAGGCTCGATAAGGACATCACATCCTTAGGCTGAGTAGTGTGGAGCCTAAACTACTCTAGAAACATTTTTACTAATTCCTTAAAGATCGATATGGATTTCAACGGAATCCAAGTAAACTACATTAATGCAACCTCATACTAAAAAAAGGGAAACATCCACATCGAACTGTTTCCATTGCCCTAGCACCATCCATGTGTTATTTTTACTTAAATAAGTGGTGCCTGGGATAGGTATCCCATTATACGATGACATTATTGGCACTGTAAATTTCATAAGATACTCCTTCCTTAGAATATTATTCATGTATGCAGTTCTACTAGGCACAGAACCTTAGTCCTAATTCAATCTCCACCTATTTTCCCCCATCAACTGTTAGATCATTTCCGCTATATGTTCCTCACTAGCCTAATACTCTGAAGGACGACCATTAAGAAATAGGTTGAGTGTTTGACTCTGTAAACTATCTCGGTTTGCTCGTTGACGTTTACATTCTCTAGTCTCCCGAAGAACCAATCCTTAGGCCCTTTTTCGATGTCCAATTGGTTGCGCAGTGGCTGCTTGAGCACTAGTATATCGAACTTCTACATCCAGTCTATAGTCATCACTAGCATGCTGCAAATCATCCTTAAAGTCGAATAAGTTAAAAGCCTTAGCTTTCTGCCCCTCCAAAGGCCTTAAATTCAGTCGGTACCAATCTGATTTTGATCGGTACTAATCTAAATTCCCTTGATAGAGGCTTTTCTAGCTCCTCCAACACTTCCCCATGCTACTCCAGTAGTCGATTTCTTTTGCTTTTGCTTTCCATGTCTTCTGTTCTAATCAGAAGCAGATGACTTCTCCTCTTCAAATCCAGTAGATGATGACTCTCTCCTGCTTCTTCTGATCCTTTACGACTGCTGGGTCAGTAGGGCTATGTTAGCATCCATTTTATCCAATACAGCCTTCAAACTATCTCCCATCCTATGATTTAGCTCTCCCATCATCTTATCAAATTCCACCAATGTAACCATCTTTTGAGGGATAGATGATCCTGCCAATGGTGCTGCCAATTAGTTGCTAACTTCAGTATGATGAAAAGATCCTTCATCTGCACCAATTACTTCTCCAGATCTACCAGACTTCCTTGATGGTGTCATTGATTCCAATTTGAAATTCCTTTAAATTTTTAATAGAAAACCTTCTAGATATAACCATTGGACATTCTGATCCACAATAGATTACTAGATCTATGCCCGAAAAATGTCTTTCTCGATGAGAGCTCCAAATATGTTGAACCAAAAATGGCACATCACCATAAAATGGTCAAACTATTAGATTTAGCAAAATAAAATAAGAAAGATAGTAAATTTTTATAGTGGTTCGGCAAATCATAACCGTTTTTGTGACTAAGGTCGTGTAAAGAATGAGAATGGAGAAGATAAAGTGTCAAAGGTCCTTTTCCAAATGCATTAATTCTTGTATTTATAGAGAAATCGTCCCTACGAAGTTGTAGATCTATAAAATACCAATTCTAACATCAGATCCGAGAATGAAAAAGGGGAGACGAAGTCCCTAGATATAAAAAACCATCTCAATACCGATCATATTTTATGATAGGAAGTTGTTCTATCTTCCTTCCTTTGGTCTTCCATTTTCGATCCATCATACTCTGAGCACTTTTCCTTAGAAATCATGTTTTTTCCAAAAGGTTCTAATATCCTTAGTACGTGACTTATTTCCTTAAAAATATCCTTGGAGTTGTTCTCCTACTTCTTTAGAGATGCATCCTAAGATAATACTTTAACCACTTAGCAATTGCCTATAGCTCCAACATCCACCATGAAGCATAAAAATAGCTCAGTACCAACCAGAAAGAGGTTGGTACTGACCTCTTTCCTTGAGCCCTTTTGTACTCTAACTTCTTGAAGTCCATTCTATTGTCCTTCCAAGCATAACTCTAAGTCCTTGAACTATTTCGTCTTCATCTTCACATCCAGGTTCGATGAAAGCCGCTTTGCCAAAATGCCAAATAACATGGGTAAATTTCGATTTTTTTACCTCTTCGGATATTTATTGGGCCTATGAAGTCTAAATTAATTTAGAACTTTTTGAAATTTTATTTTAAATAAAATCAATATTTTATTTTAAATAAAATTGATATTTTATTTATTTTATAAATTAGACTATGTTTTGTATAATTTTGTATGTTATAATACATATGTATATCATATTAACATATGTGTGTATGTGCATGTGCAACATAATAAGGTTGACATGGTTTGACATAACCGTGTATAAATGTTGGGATTTGCACCGCAATGGACATGTTAGCCCTCTGTATACATGAGTGATGCTAATATATATATATCTGTGTGTGTGTGTGTGTGTGTGTGTGCGTGCGTGCGCGCGCGCGTGTGTATGTATGTATGTATGAATTTTTCAAAAAAATATATGTATGTATATGTATGTATATGGATGTATGTATGAATATATGTACAATTTTATATATTATAAAATAATAATTATGACACGTAAAATTTATAAAAGAGAAAAAAAGAGTAAATCCTAGCCACGTCCATTTCCATTCCCCAAAGCCGCCACTCCTCCCTATCGCTAAATCCGCCTCTGACAATCCCTCCTGCAACATTAGCCTCCAAAATCATGTGCAATCAACACCATAAATGGATTATGATGCTTCATCGTAGTTGAGTCTAAGAAGTGGCACCGCCAACCTAAATTCAACCTTACCTCTCGTTGCTCTAGAACTCAACCAGGATAGAGCTCAATAGATAACCATCCTATTCCTGTTCGCTCAGAAGGAATATATTCGAATTCTAAGGGACATCGTGATGGATCTAATAGCCAGTAGGCGCCTTCCTCCAATTACAATGGACCACCTCTAGTATAATTTAATTATGCCAATCTAAATGGCAATGATTCTCTGTCTATAGTCTTATGTGGATTGTTGTTATTAAGGGTAACAAAATTCTTGTATGCTCCCCTTTAATTTTTTTTACACCTCGTGAATTTAACATGCAATACCGTGCAAAAATAACCATGAAGGTTGTTACTGCTGCTAGGAAACAATGGGATAATGCAATTGCTATGTGGGATCTCGACCTCACTATCCATTTTTTCAAGCATATATTCATAGGATTTGGAAACCAGTAGGAAATTTCACTATTTACTCTAAAGAGAATGGATTCTATGTCATTAAATTTAATAACAAGGAAGATTGTGATAGTGTCTTGGTGGTCCACATTTTTATGACCGAAAACTTATTTTGATGAAAAGGTGGACATCGAGTATACAATTAAATAAGGAACTATTACCCCAAATTCCGTTATGGGTTTGTCTCCTAAATCTATAGTTAGATTATTGGAATGATGAGAGTATCAATCGTATCGCCTCTGTATTGGACAATGCTATTAAAATGGATAAATTCACAAACAGCATATGTAATAACCCGCATCTTAGTAGGACCGAATTTTTGCTAAACCAAAAACCCAAGTCCATCAAAGTACATATCATTGGTATTTGGTATCCTGCTAATAAAAAAATCATGTCGTAGCATTATCAATGTAAACTTACGGTGGAATAGTAAAGTATAACAAAACATATGATTACTAACCAAGACGAACACCTCTAATCTTCAGTGTTCTTGTTAGTGTCAAGCATGCATAAGGAAATATGTTCTTCCACCATTCCCTCCTTGTACCAGTATATGTCCCTCTAAATATATCATGTGGATTGTAATAAGGAGGGGGTCAGAACAACGTTCTATTGACTGGTAAATTACATGCTTTATATATAACACTAGTTTATATCGATTGCCTTCCATTACATGTTATGTCTTTTGTTTTTATTTAGTCATCTTGACTTCACGCATGCGTACGAAATGTCCTATCTACGCTAGGTAGACAATAAATAAATGCATACATATATATTGTACCATAATCTTCCTTTAGACCAAGATACCTTCCCCGCTAGTATCGCTAACCCAACACCGCATCAAGATCCATCGTCAACGCAGTATCACATCCTCATCATCGATCATATCAAGGAACTCCCGTATTGCCTAATAACGATGTCATAATAGTTTAGCCATATTCTATTCGTTTTTGAAAGACGTCCACAAAAGGGTTATCTAGTCTTGCCTCCTAGCAACAAACAAATTAGCAAACAACTATGTGGTGGTACATGTCTTGAATGGGATTTACACTAATAGGAGGTGTAGTCCGTTTAAGCATAACCCCCATCTTTTCGTTGATTGTTCAGGACCGATGACAATCCCAACCTATGAACTCGTATAAGGTACCAATCACACTATCATAGTGTCGAGCCTAGCTCACCATCCCATTTAGATTGCTTAATGCAATCTAGAAAATGCTCGTTCGATTACTTAAAATGTACCTTCTGAAAGGTTAAAGCAGACTCTACTTTTCCTTTGACACTTAACAAGGGCGAGCCGTCCTAACCTGATCCCTTCACCTTTACGCGAATGTATAATCCATGGGTCTTAGAGTTGGATATGTCCTACATCGGTATAACGTATACACAACTACTGATAGCCCCTTGTGGTGGGCAGACTTCTATTATGTAATACTATTGATCTCGCATTCCAACCCATTTTAATGACTATATCATTCTTATTTAATCTAAGCTAATGGCTACATTCAATAGTTCACACCCATCATAAACGCATATTTGAGGTTACATATGTGTGTGTGCGTGTGTGTGTGTGTGTATATATACACACACTTATTTATTTACTACACTTCAATGTTTAATTGTTAATATTTAGTTATTTTTACATAATTGACTCCTTATTTCATTAATGTCAATTCACTGATTATTTTTAACTTAAAGGATTGAAAAATCAATAATTTCTTACTTTTGATTTATTAGATTTATCATCTTTTATTACTTAGCTTCTGCTTGATATTATTAAGTATATCATACTGTTCCCCTTTTTAGCCGTTATTGTCTTCCTCTAATTATTATAATCTTCTTACTTATTTATTTAATGTTTTTACATTTATCGCCGCTTATTGTCTATTTTCTAACATATCTTTATTGTATATATTCGTTTTATAATAAGACTATTGTTGTTGCTACTATTTACGATCTTTTAGTTTATACTTAGAGATTTCTGCATTTTAATACGTTGGAATTACATCCTCCACAAAGGAAAATGTTAACACTGTAAACTTCTATAACTTATCTAAAAGGTATTTGTGTTATGTTTGAAATTACAAGGAAATATCCTTTTGTTTTTTTACTGAAATTTTAACATCCCCTATCTAGAGGTCCAAAGCTAAGCGCAGCAGATGATGCAGTCATCAATAGTTTTAACTTTTGGCGACTAAACACGGCCATGTTAATGATATATATAACATCAGAAGCACTTGAATATGAAACAAAATCAAAGATTTCAAAAAAAACATTTTACTGATTACATTTCAAAACACATGTTTCACATTCAAATTACATAATCCCATAATCATTTCCCAGGCTCAGATAAAATATAATTATTATATAAATACGCCAACATCGACATATAATGATTACCCTTGATTGACCAGAGCACTATATAGACATAACTGTCTTAAATGTAACACAGCGGAATAAAACAAAACAAAACAACAACTCCTGAATGGTTATCTATGAGCCACCTGCTCGTCTTCGGAAGCTTTATTCGTCAACCTACTAAAACCTGTAAAACCTCACCTCGGCCTACTCAACTTAATTTTGAGCCCCTAAGAGTTTAAGGGGAAATATAAATTTTAAGTAAGACACGAAGCCTGGTGTGAATAATACTATACATCTCAGTTATTTGATATTAAGTGAGACCACGTCGCTTAGCGGAATGAGCTTTCCCTCACTAATATGCTTTTAAAACATATCTTTGGCAAACCTTTATCCTGTAACCAAAACTGGTTAAAAATGTAAAGCAATATTACGTAAACATACATATCAAGTAACAAATGAACTATTTGTCTAAACATTATAGTTTTATTTGGCTACTACTAACCTTTGGCTGACTCGGACCTACCTATAATTAAAATAATCTAACATCTGTTAGACACTCCTCTTCTGGATGGTTTGCCCTTAGCTATCCGTTAAATACTCCTCTTTTGGATGGTATGTCCCCAACCTCTGTAGTTAAAGCGCCCTGCCGCTCCATAGCGTTTGAAGTGCGAAAATTTATAGTGGAGATATATGGAGGATATAGCAGGATATAGAGGACGACTTTAAGAAGAGGAATGATGAACATTCTACATTAAAAAGAGGAACAAGTATCACTTATTATTTCCCAACAAGCAAAACAAGTTATAATAAAGTAATGATAGACAAAGTTGACACTTAAAAATTTAGAACTAGTTGTAATAACCAACAGTATATATTATTGTTACATCAACTTTGAAGTTACCACAAAACTTAAAAGAAAGACATCAAGCAAAATGTTTATTTATAGGAAAGAGGGATATTGCGGGGCAACAAAATCGGGGATATAGCGGATTATTGCCGCAATATCAGGGATAATAGCGGATCCGCTATATTGGGCCGCTTTATAGGAGTATCATTGCCCCAAAAGTCCGCTACGGGATATATCAGGGATATATCGGGGCAATATTGAGGAATTGACTGCATAGTCCCTAACTTAACATCTCTCAGGATCACCTGATCCTAATGGTTTTGCAGGCTCACCAATAACCTATCTGTATACAAATATATATTCCCATCTATGTGTAATCATAATTTTAGTCTTAGCTATGACAAAGCCATGCACACTGGAATTTTGGACTAAATTAGCTGGGGCAAATAGCTAATGTATATGGTGCGACCCTATACCAGTGCCATCCTGTATTCAAATATCTGAGTCATTTTACTTATGGTAATCTTCCTTAATTTTCCATGAAAACCTTTTCATCTCAAATTGATTTAAAACCTTTAAACTAAACTTAAACAAAAAAATATATACTATATACTTTACTAAAAATCACCTTGCCATGTTATATATACTTTACTCAAATCTTTGTTGATGAAAATATTTAAACCTTTGAAAGTACCACTTTCAAATCCCTTGAAAGTATCCCTTTCGAAACCAAGTAAACCCTTATTTTTCACCTAGGCCGAAAGGCCAAAACATTCCTTTCGAAACCATTGATAATCTTCCATCTGAAAACGTTGAAAAACCATTCCTTTTGAAAGCATTAAAAATTTAGACATCCTTCTTCAAAACCTTTAAACATTACCTTTCGAATACATTGGAAAACCTTTCCATTCAAACCTTTCGAAACCATTCGGTAACCACCCCTTTGAAATCATTCTTTAAAACCTTTCGAAAGCCTTTAGGTTCAAGAAAAACATGTGGAAACACCTTTCGGAACCATTAAAAATTAACTCCTTCGAGACCATTTGGATTCTACCTTCAACAGAGCAAAAGGGTCAAAAAACATTTAAGACGAAAGCACTCTTTAGAAAGCATTTCCTAAGCAAAGAAGTGATGGTGTTGAAACTAACCTTCCGAAAGCATTGGAGAAGGGGCTAAGTTTTAAAAGCAAAGTATACCTTCTGAACCATTGATATCGAACGGTAGGAAAGCGGTAGCTAAGGGGTTTCGACCCCAATGAAAGCATTTACTTAAAATAAGAGGTGAAACCCATTCGAAACATTTCCTTTAAAACATTTAATTCGGCAGAAAGCCAACTAAGTCGAAAGCATACCCTTCGAAAGCAAAGCAGGCGCGCTTTCATTTAAAAGCAAAGACACGCTTTGACCCCTTCGGAACCTTTGGTCTTAACCTAGTGCCTCCCACCTTAGTCTAATTCACTCCGCACCAAGTTACTGATACTATGTGCACTGGTTTCGATGGCATGGAGGTGGCAGTACATGGTCGGAACCCCTGTGTCGAAATTGGCGAAACATGCTAAAAGCATGTAAAAACTGATTTTTACTTTAGAAAGATTTTCTTTTCCACTAACCTGCCTTGTTTGTCAAAATATTATTGGTTGTTATTTTCTTTTTCTAAAAGTGCTGTCAATATTTTAGAAATAAAAAAAATTAATTTATTTATAAAATACCCCTTCTCCTTTATAAATATATAAAACATTTAAGTCCTATACCTCAAATAATTTTATATACCTATCAAAACATTTAGGAAATTTCTACGAAAATTCCAGAAAATTATTTTTAATATGTTTTCTAACATATACTAATTCCAGACCCAAAATATTAATTATATAGCCATAAAAAATTTAAAACCCAGATATTAATTTTCTACACTAGAAAATTAATATAAAATCCGCATATGTATTTAAAATCGCAAGGCATTTAGATGTCATTAAATAAGGGGTTCACATTAAAACATATCATAAAACCTATATGATTAACCATAAATCATTAACAAGCGTATATAAATGATTGATTATCTAAAAACATTGCATAATCATGCAAAATACTTCGGATTCATCTTAAGACCGAAAAAAATTAGAAATATGAGATGTATTCATTATCCACCTTAGCTTTTGAGATTAAGGATTTTAGATTTGATCTTGACTAAGTTGCTTAAGCTTTTCCTCTTGAAGTCTTCTCTTTACTTTTCCTAATGGTGGATGACCTTAGTTTATGTTTTATTTGTGAACTATGATTGAATGTGAGAATTAGGGCTTAAGGGGTTTAGGGTATAAGAATGTATCTATTTCTATATTTCCCCTTATCTATTATACTTAACTATTTTATTTTAGTTCATGTGTTATCAAGGCACGGCTACCGCTTGTTAATTACAAATCTCAATCCCCTAATCATAACATTATTTTATTTTATTTATCCAATTAAATATCCTAAATAATGTTACTAAAAATATGGGGTGTTACAATCTCCCCTCCTAAAAGAATTTCGTCCTCGTAATTACGACAAGGTACAACAAATCAAACATAAAGGTAAAACATACCATCACACAAATTAGGATAAGCGTCTTTAATCCTGATCTTAGTCTCCCAAGCATAGTCACTCTCATTGTCCCTCCACTGGAATTTCACTAATTTGACTGTCTTGTTCCTTAGCCTCTTCTCATCTCTCATGACTATACGAATCAAATTTCTAACTATAAGTAAGTCTGGTTCTACTACTAAGTCATCTAACACAGTCGGTGCTATAGTAGACTCCGGATCTAACACTTCCTTAGCTGAGAAACATGAAAAACATCACGGACTCCCCCCAAACTGCTCGTTAACTCTACTCTATACGCGAGTATCTTGATCCTCTCTACAATAGGAAATGGTCCCACGAATCTCGGTGCCAACTTCCCTTGTTTCCCGAACCTACTCACACCCTTCATCGGTGATATATTAATAAAAACATGATCTCCAACATAGAACTCTACGTCTTTCTGCCTTCTGTCTGTGTAACTCTTTTGCCTCGACCGAGCTTCCTTCATCCTAGCTGGAATCAACTCAATCTTCTCTATGGCTCTCTAACCAAATCCGGACCAAGAACCAACCTATCCCCAGTCTCTAGCCAACAAACTGATGATTTGCTTGGTTTTCCATACAAAGATTCAAACCGTGTCATCCCGATACTAGTCTAATAACTATTGTTATATGAAAACTCAACTAAGTGTAGATGATCTTCCCATGATCCTCCAAAATCTAACACACAAGCTCTTAACAAATCCTCCAAGACTTTGTTAACTCTTTTTGTTTGCTTATTGGTCTATGGATGGTACGTGGTACTCATCTTGAGCTTGGTTTCTAAAATCTTCAGTGGACTCTTCCAGAACTTACTAGTGAACAAGAAATCTCTATCGCTTACTATAATACTAGGAATTCCATAAATTCTAACTATATTCTTCATAAATAACTTCGTTAAAACAGGTGCCTCCTGGTTGACCTAACTGGAATAAAATGGGCACTCTTGGCCAGTCTATCCACTATGACTCATATACTTTCATTTCCTCTACTAGATCTTGGCAATCCGTCAATAAAATCCATAGAAATAGAATTTCACTTCCACACTGGAATATCCAATGGTTGTAGTAACCCACTTGGCTTTTGATGTTCGTCTTTTACATTTTGACAGTTCAAACACTGCTTTACCCATAAGCCTACACCCTCTTCATACCTTCACAGAAGAAACTCAGCTTCATATCATGATACATCATAGTTCCTCCTAGACGAATAGTAAACTTTGAATGATAGCATTCCTCCAAAACTTCATTCCTAATGTCTCCCACATTCGAAACACACCACCTTTCTTTCTTTATCAATCATCCATTCTGATCAAGACTAAAATCCTTCAAGTCATTACTCTCCGTTCCTTCCTTCAACTTCTTGATCCATTCAGCCAGCACTGGATCATCCTCCTATTTATAAGCAATCCTTTCAATCATTACTAGCCGAACTTCTAAACAAGATAACACAACAGATCCTTCAGTAGATTCGGCCTCAGATCTCCTCTAATCTCTACAAGTCAAAAACGCTTCCAAATCTTTCCACTCTGCTATCATTGCCAACGCTACATTCTGATGCTTTCTGCTATGTGCATCTGCAACTTGTTTCCCTTTCCTGGTATGTACTAAATACCAAAGTCATAAGTGGCTAAAAATTCTAACCATCTTTGTTGTCTCATATTCATCTCCTTCTGAGAGAATAAATACTTCAACGACTTCTGATCCGTTTAAAGCTCAAATCTTTCTCCCAAAAGGTAATATCTCTACACCTTCAAAGCAAAAATCACTGCAGCCAACTCCAAATCATGCGTTTGACATCTAACCCCATGCGGTCTAAGCTCTTGAGAAGCATAGGCAATAACTTTACCTCTCCACATCAATATAACTCCTAATCTAGTTCCATCTGCAACTGAATAAACTACCAAATCTTGATTCCCTTCTAGAACAACCAACACAGATGCATGGGTCAGTAAGTGTTTCAAGCTCTGGAATGCTTCCTCACACTTATCGGTCCACACAAACTTCACATCCTTTCGCATTAACTTGGTCATCAGCACTGCTATCCGTGAAAAATCCTTAATAAACCTCCGACAATATCCAACCAATCCAAGAAAACTTTTAATCTTAATGTCTTTGATCTCTTCCAATTATTAGCAACTTCGATCTTATCTAGATCGAATGGCAACGCCTTCTCTAAAACCACATGGCCAAGAAACTTCACTTCCTTCTTCTATAAATGACATTTCAAAAACTTCGCCTTCGGCTGATTCTTCCTCAACATCTCAAGCACAACTCCAAGATGAACTTCATGGTCCCTTTCATCCTTAGAGTACATCAATATATCATCTATTGAAACCAACACGAACCTATCTAAGTGCTCTCGGAAAATTCGGTTCATTAAATCCATAAAGAATATCGGCGCATTATTTAGTCCGAACGGAATCTCTAACCATTCGTACGATCCATATCTAGTTCTAAACGCCATCAAAGGAATATTATCCTCTACTACTCTAAGCTGATGAAAACCTGTTGTCAAATCCAACTAAGAAAATACCTTGGCTGCATTCAACTGATCGAACAAATCGTCAATTGTAGGCAACAAATATCGATTTTTCATCATCTTCTCATTCAACTTACGATAATCGATACATAACCTCAATGACCCATCCGGCTTCTTAGAAAACACTACGGTTGCTTACTCCCCAAAGAGAACTACTTCGCCTAATAAAACTCTTGCTTTCCAAATCTTCCAACTTCATCTTCAGCTCCCCCATCTCTGTAGGTGTCATCCTACTTGGCGGTCAACTCACCGGTTCTGCTCTAGGCACCAAATATATCTGAAACACAATGGCTCATTTTGGTGGTAATCCTACTACAATCTTGAAGAAATCCATGAATTCTCTAACCATGAAAACGCGATTTGTTAACCCGCCTTTTGGCAAGGCCGTAGACAGACGGATTCAACTAAATTGACTGCTCTTTCATCAAGGCTAGGTTACGGTGGATTTAGTCGACTTAATGGATGGACGATCAAGCATGGATAATAATCATGGATTTACAACCAGGATTCGTCATAGTCGATGGATGAAAGTTATTGGATACTTGAAACTTGGGTTTTAATGAGTCGCAAGTCGCCCTCGATTCGCTTCGAGTCGTATGGAGTCAAGCTTCGAGTCATATGGATGATTTCTTCGAGTATTCTAGGTGGCTCGGCATGGGTGGCTCGACCGTGTTGGTGGCTCTTCATGGAAGGTGGTTTGGCCTAGTTAGATCATGGTTCGGCCTTGGTTGTTTCTCGGTGTTGTGGTTCGGCCAAGGCAGCTTGGTAAGATGGTTCGGCATTGTGGTTCGACGAGGTGGCCCGGTCGTGGATAAGGTAACGAGGTGGCTCGGTCAAGTTGTGGGTCGGTCGAGCTATCTTTGTGTCTTTAAGCTACCTGCTACGGGTCCGCTTTGAGAAAGATGGCTCAGTGTAGTTAAACTATGGTTCGACAAAAACGTGGATCGGTGACTTTGAGTCGAGGCGGTCGTAACTTCGGGTCGACATGAGTATATGGTTTAGTTACTTCAAGTCTAGAGGCATGTGACTTCGGGACATCACTCGGGCAGCTTGGTGGAGTATCAAGTGGATCGGCGTAGTTGCTTGGGGTGCCGCTCAGTGAAGGTTGGAAGTTGATATGTGGCTTGGTCATTGATGGAGTGGTTCGGCATAGGCCGGTCGGCACGGCGGTGTGGGTCGGTCGTGATGAAGGATGTTGGCTTGGCTATGGTCTTGATGGGTCCGGACTACTCATGAAGCCCATCAGGATTTGCCTATAAATATAGCATGTGGGTCTCCAGATTGGGGTATCTTCTTTTTGGCTCTACATCTTTCTATTTTCTAAGGCTAAGGCCACTCTACCATTTTGTAACTGTAATCGATTATTACAGCAATAAAAAGGAAATTTCTGGAGTGGACGTAGGCCGGAGTTAGCCGAACCACGGTAAAGCCTGTGTTATTACTGCTTTCTTTTTAATTTTTTTCTATTCTTCATATTTATACTCTATACATACGTTCTATCTCCAATCTATGACTGTGATTTGGTGCATTCATTCGGATTTGGGTGTTAGTGACCAATTTTGGCGCAAACGTTTTGGTGCTTTCATGAGAATGCTAACACTCAGGGATTTGGGAACTTGGATTCTAGAAAGAAATGGCTAGACCACCAATAAGAAAGCAAGCAGTGGAGAGGAGCAACCGGGAGGGAAGTGAAGCAGCCACTTCTGGAGCTGGAGCGGATCATGCATCCATCTACATAACTCGGGACAAGATGCAGGTCATGATGGATTATATGCAGGAGAAGATGATGAAATGACAAGAGAAGATGATGCAGGCTCTTCTTAGGTAATTTGGACAATCGGGAACTACATGTTCTCAAGTTCTTGGAGCTGGATCAGAGGGACTCAACCAGCAGGCAGATGGAGTGATTCAGTAGAGGGCAGCTCCCAATCAACAAAAAACTATTAACCTGGATGGACTAAGACTTGAGGGCACACCGCCGGATAATGTTGGACGAACCCATGGAGGGATATCAGGTGATGTTGTGCAACCCAGCATCAACAGGAACACAGGAGTACGTGACGAGGAATATGTGCCAGAATTTTCGTGTGGAGTTGGAGAGCGGCTAGGAAATATAGATAGGGGCAACCCCTAGTTGGAAACGCTGGATTGGCTGACTTTATTAGGCGGAATATTCGCGGAGGTCTGGCAAACAGGTATATGGAGGGAGTCAACAAAAATTCGTTTACCCGGAACATCAGGATAGCTAGGAATCCACCTGATTTCAAGCTACCCACTCTTGAAGTTTACAACGGTAAGACGGATCCCACTGACCATTTGATGAGGTATGAGGCATTTTGAAGTGCTGGGGGCATCATAGGAGGTCATGGCCAGATGTTTCCCCTTGTACTTGACCGATAAAGCTTCTATGTGGTTCAGATAGCTGGCGGATGGATCCATTAGAACATGGACAGAACTGGTGGACAAATTATTAAGTCATTTTCGAGTTCAAGTAAAAAAGCCAAAGAATGTGATGATGTTGACGTCAGTTAAACAAGGGACAAAACTAGTGGACAAGTTCTTAAGTCTGTTTCGAGTTCACATAAAAAGGCCAAAGCTCGGGTAAGGACAAGGATAAAGGGAAGAGGAAGCGCAGGGGAGAATCAAAATTCTCCACTTATACAGGATTCAATGCAACACTAGAGCGGATATTCTTGGATACTCGGGATCGCCTTCCTTATCGAAAGCCGGTAAGGAGGGAACCCTTAGAATGCAAAAGGGCATCGGGAAGGCACTATCTCTTTCATGACTTGGACGGGCATGATAATAACAGCTGTAGGCATCTAAAGGTTATAATCGAGGAACATGTAAGGAATGGTCGGTTGCGGCAATATGTCGGAACTCGTAATGCAGCGATGGAATAGGAGCAGCCACCGCCTACCTTGAAAGACGAAGACATGAGGCCCAGGAATGGTGGTCGGTTGGTCATCAACTAATCGTGATGGTTTGGAATAAGTAAAAAACTCCGGGCAAACGGCTAAATCACTTACTCATGTATGGGGTCGGAGATAGCCCTTAGGCATGCTCTGAGATGATCGTTAACTGAGATGCTCCGGTTTGCGAAATTTGTTTTCTCCTTTTGGCTTAGACATTTGCTTTTTCTGCTTTGGTTTTGGGGTTAGGTTTGAACTCCTGGTTTTGTTGGTTTCTTGGTTTGGATGCTTGCTTTCTGATTTGGATTTTGATTTGGACTTTTCATACGGGTTTTCGGTTTTCTGGTTTGAATATGGATTTTGGATTTTTTTTTATTTTGGTTGACTTTTTGTATTTTTTGGTTAAAAGGTTGCCGGGTATGGACTATGCTCGGCAAGGGTCCAGAGAGATTAGGATACGGCCTAGGCCTTAGGCCCCATATTATCTATCGGTTATTATAACAGGTCGTCGAGTATGGACTATACTCGGCAAGGGTCCGAAGTGACCAGGATTAGCTTAGGACTTGAGCCACGGCATTACTCAATGTTCAGGGACACTGAACCAGGAACACCATGGCATTACTTATCATAGGTCGTCAGGTGCAGGTTGCGCTTGGCAAGAACCCAAAGAGGTTACGGATTTGGATATTGGCTACGAACAGCTAAGGATTTAGGCATGGACCCGGAGCGGTCCTGGATATGGATTTTAGGACCCGATGAGGTCCCAGCTTAGGATTTGGACCCGAGGAGGTCCCGAATTCGGATAAATGATCGGGAGAGATTGTGGATTCGGTCAATTGATTTCAAATGGATGTGGAATTAGATGAGGATTTGGTTACTATATTGGATTTGAATAGGAAGGTATGGTTATGGATAACATATAGACTTCGGATATCGGATTTGAGGCTATTCCAAACACACCTTCCGATAGTAAGGCATGTTTTGGGGGGGCAAATGTTAACCCGCCTTTTGGCAAGGCCGTAGATAGGCGAATTCAACTAAATCGAGTGCTTGTTCATCGAGGCTGGGTTACGGTGGATTTAGTCGACTTGATGGATGGACGATCACGCATGGATAATAATCATGGATTTATAGCCGGGATTTGTCATAGTCAATGGACAAAGGTAATTGGATACTTGAAACTTGGGTTTTAATGAGTCGCAAATTGCCCTGGATTCACTTCAAGTCGTATGGAGCCGAGCTTCGAGTCGTATGGATGATTTCTTCAAGTCTTCTAGGTGGCTCGGCATGGGTGGCTCGGCTGTGTTGGTGGCTCATCATGGAAGGTGGTTCGGCCTAGTTAGATTATGGTTCGGCCTTGGTTGTCGCTCAGCATTGTGGTTCGGTCAGGGCGGCTCGATAGGGTGGTTCGGCACTACGGCTCGCCGAGGTGGCCCGGTCGTGGATAAGGTAACAAGGTGGCTCGGTCAAGTTGTGGGTCGGTCAAGCTGTCTTCGTGTCTTCAAGCTATCTGCTTCGGGTCGGCTTTGAGGAAGATGGCTCGGGGTAGTTAAAGTATGGTTCAGAAAAAACGTGGATTGGTGACTTCGAGTCGAGGCGCTCGTAACTTCGGGTCAGTGCGAGTATATGATTCAGTTACTCCGAGTCTTGAGGCATGTGACTTCAGGACATCACTCGGGTAGCTCGGTGGAGTATCAGGTGGATCGGCATGGTTGCTTGGGGTGCCGCTCGGTAAAGGTTGGATGTCGGTACGTGGCTTGGTCATTGATGGAGTGGTTCGGCATAGGCCAGTCGGCACGGCAATGTGGGTCGGTCATGATGAAGGATGTTGGCTTGATTATGGTCCTCATGGGCCCAAACTACTTAAGAAGCCCATTAACTCAGGATTCGTTTATAAATACAGCACGTGGGTCTCCATATTGAGGGATCTTCTTTTTGGCTCTCCATCTTTCTATTTTTTAAGGCTAAGGCTACTCTACCACTTTGGTAACTGTAATCGATTATTACAGCATTAAGAAGGAAATTTCTAGAGTGAACGTAGGCCGAAGTTAGCCAAACCACTATAAATCATGTGTTATTACTGCTTTCTTTTTAATTTTTACTGTTCTTTGTATTTATACTCTCTACATACATTTTATCTCTGATCTGTGACTGTGATTTGGTGGTTTCATCTGGATTTGGGTGTTAGCAACCAATTTTGGCGCTAACACGATTCAACCCATCTTCCAACCCCACTACACCCAACAAAGCATTCACCTCACAATTAGGGCTTTCTACGATATATACAATCTGATCACTACAGTCAGGATGTCTAGGAAATATCTTCCCATCATGGCAAAATATCCTAGCATCGTACTTACTTAACTAATCCATACCCAATATAATTCTGAACCCTACAAAGTCAAATACATGCAAACTGCAAACAAAGGTATGACCTAGCAAGTCAAACGCTAAGTGGTTACACTTCATCCCAAGTGTCACATACCCTCTTATTGGATTTGCAACCCTTAAGGAAGTAACTAAGTATTTGGGTTCTGGGTTAAGCTTATTTACCAAACAACGAGATATAAAAGAATGCGATGCACCGGTAACAAACAGAACGCTAATAGACATACCATAAATCTAAAGCATGCCTCCCAACACTGCCTTTCCTTTCTTCTGCGCTGTTGGTCCTGATATACCAGGCTCCAATACCTTGCCTCTTCCATCCATAGTGGGCTCTTTGCATTGATTCTTATAGTGGCCAATCTGATCGCGGTTAAAACATCTGATGTTCTTCTTCTCGATCACTTCCTTTGCCTTTGCAGTATGACACTCATTCGCAAAATGCCCCTTATTTTCGCACTTAAAGCACACAACCTTAGAGTTTCCCTTTTTTGTTGCTCCACCTTTCTAAGAACCCTTCTTATGAAAGAACTTCCTATTTTGGCCTTGCCCAACCTAGACCTCCTTTGCCTTACCTTTCTCTAGACAAGCAAGCATTTCCTTGTGTCTCAAAGCCATTTCTACAACCACATCAAAAGGGTCTCTGATATGAGGTAATGTATCCCTTGCCAACTCAGGCTTCAACTCCTTTATGAACTTCTCATTCCTCTTCAACGTAGTATCCACAGTAGCGTAACCTTACTTAGCCAACTCCTTAAATCTTCTAGCATACTCCAAAACAGACATTCCCCCCTGCTCCAACTCAGCAGACTTCCTTAGCAAAGTAGACTGCACCATCACAGACATGAACCTCTCTTGAAACCTTCTCCTAAACTCAGCCCATGTCATCCCTTCTTCATTTACTCCAACCGTCACACTATTCCACCAAAATAAAGCTGCTCCCTAAAGTTGTCTCGATGTAAACCTCCACTTCTGCTCATCATTGAGCACATGTTTATAAAGATCCTCTTGTAATGCAGCAACCAGTTCTCCACTTCTATAGCATCCTCAGTTCCAATAAAGGGCTTCCCTCTAAGCCTAACATAATCTCTACTCAAGATAGCATTATGGTTGACCACCGGAGCTTCTTGAACTCCTACTCCAGCATTTCCTACAACCATCCTAGCAGCAACACCAGCCTGCATCATATTCATGAAAAACTGATACATAGCTCCCATATCCACTTGTGGGACTCCAACACCAATATTCCCTACTTGTGCTTGACCTTGGTTTCTCCTGGTATTTGGTCTGGCATTTCCATTTGTGGTGGTGCTTCCTCCAAGATTCACTCTTCACTTCTAACATACCTATCTGTATTTAAGCCTCATAAGGTACAGAAGAATAGCCTAAGAGTAGGAAACTAAAGATATAATGTATACTTATGTATAGTAAATACAAGTAGTTATATAGCTTTATCCCATACCCCAATTTTACTCTAATTCCTTAGGATTATGTTCTCAAAAATCATTTTTAGTTAAAGTTTTTCATAAACTTATGCTCTGATACTAAGCTGCAACATCCCCTATCTAAAGGCCCAAAGTAAAGCACTATAGATGTCGCAGTCATCCAGAGTATTAACTTTCGGCAACTAAATACAGCTATGTTAATGGTATCCATAATATCAGAAGCACTTGAATAAGAAACAAAATCACAGACTTTAAAAAAAACATTTTACTGATTACATTTCGAAACACACGTTTCACATTTAAATTACATAATCTCATAATCGTTGTCCAGGTTCAGATAAAATATAATTATTACATAAATACGCCAGGAGTGACATATGATGATACCCCATTGGTTGACCAGAGTATAATATAGACATAACTGTCTTAAATACAACACAGCGGAATAAAACAAAACAGCAATTCCAAAATAGCTATCCTTCAGCCACCTGCTTGTTTTCGAAAGCTTTATTCGTCAACCTATAAAACCTCAACCCTCAGCCTACTCAAATCAATTTTGAGCACCAGAGTTTAAGGGGAAAACATAAACTTCGAGTCGGATATAAAGCCTGGTGTGAATAATACTATACATATCGATTATTTGATATTAAGTGAGACCATGCCGCTTAGCAAAACGAGTTTCCTTCACTAATATCCTCTAAAAACATATCCTTGGAAAATCTTTATCCTGTAACCAAAACTGGTTAAAATTGTAAAGCATTATTATGTAAACATATATATCAGGTAACAAATGAACTATCTGTCCAAACACTATAGTTTTGTTTGGCTAATTACTAACCTTTGGATGATTCAGGCCAACCAGACAATATAATCAAAATAATCTACACCTGTTAGACACTCCTCTTTCGGACGGTTTGTCCTTAACTATCTATTAAATACTCCTCTTCTGTACGGTCTGTATCTAAGTTAACATCTCCCAGGGTTACGTAATTCTAATGGTTTTGCAAGCTCACCAATAATCTATCTGTATACAAATATATATTCCCATCTATATGTAATCGTAATTTTAGTCTTACATGTGACAAAGCCATACACACTAGAATTTTGTACTAAATTAGCTGGTGTTAATAGCTAATGTATAGGGCGCGACCTTATACCAGTCTCATCTGGTATTCTAATACCCGAGTCATTTTACTTAGGGTAATCTTTCCTTAAATTTTCCTTGAAAACCTTTTCATCTCAAATTGATTTAAAACCTTTAAACCAGACTTAAACAAGGAAAATATATACTCTAAACCTTTAAAGGTACCTTTTAAATCCATTGAAACTGTACGTTTCAAAACCTAGTAAACCCCTTTATTTCACCTAGGCCGAAAGGCCAAAACATTCCTTTCGAAACCATTCATAATCTTCCTTTCAAAAACGTTGAAAAACCATTCCTTAGAAAGCACTAAAACCTTAGGCATCCTTCTTCAAAACCTTTAAACATTACCTTTCGAATACATTGAAAAACCTTTCCTTTCAAACCTTTCAAAACCATTGGGAAACCACCCCTTTCAAATCATTCTTTCAAACCTTTCGAAAGTGATAAAACATCAAACCTTTCGAAAGCCTTTGGGTTCAAGCAAAACGTGTGGAAACACCTTTCGAAATGATTAAAAATTAACTCCTTCAAAACCATTTGGATTCTACCTTCAATGGAGCAAAAGTGTCATAAAACATTTAATTCGAAAGCACTCTTTCAAAGGCATTTCCTAAGCAAAGAAGTGATCATGTCGAAACCAACCTTCCGAAAGCATTGGAGAAGCGCCTAAGTTTTAAAAGTAAAGTATACCTTTCGAACCATTGGCGTCGAAAGGTAGAAAACCGGCAGCTAAAGGGTTTCGACCCCGGCGAAAGCAACTACTTAAAACAAGAGGAGCAACCCATCAAAACCTTTTCTTTAAAACATTTGACTCGGTCAAAAGCTAACTAAGTCGAGAGCATACCCTTCGAATGCAAAGTAGGTGCACTTTCTTTTAAAAGTAAAGACATGATTCGACCCCTTCGGAACCTTTGGTGTCGACATAGTGCCTTCCGCCTTAGTTCAATTCACTCTATATCAATTTATAGATACTATGTGCATTGGTTTCGATGGCATGGAGGCGGCAGTACTTGGTCAGAACCCCTACGCCGAAACTGGCGAAGCATGCTAAAAGCATGTAAAAACTGATTTTTACTTTAAAAAGAATTCCTTTTCGATAACCTGCCTTGTTTGTCAAAATATTATTGGTTGCTAATTTTATTTTCTAAAAGTGCTATCAATATTTCAGAAATAAACAATTCAATTTATTTATAAAATACCCCTTCTCCTTTTATAAACATATAAAACATTTAAGTCCCATACCTTAAATAATCTTATATACCGATCAAAACACTTAGGAAAATTCTACCAAAATTCCAAAAAATCATTTTTAATATGTTTTCTAACATATATTAATTCCAGACCCAAAATATTGATTATTTAGCCATAAAAAATTTAAAACCCAAATAATCATTTTCTACACTAGAAAATTAATGTAAAATCCACATTAATTCAGAATATTATGAAAATTGAAATCTACCTCTAAAATATCATTGTGGATCTATATTTAAATCACAAGGCGTTTAGATGTCATCAAATAGGTTTTCACATTAAAACATATGATAAATCCTATATAATTAAGCATAAGTCATCAACAAGCATATGTAAACAATTAATCATTCAAAAACATAGCATAATCATGCAAAATACTTTGGATTCATCTTAAGACCAATAATAATTAGAAAAATGAGATGTAGCCATTATTCACCTTAGCTTTTGAGATTAAGGATTTGAGATTTGATCTTGACTAAGTTGCTTAAGTTTTTCCTCTTGAAGTCTTCTCTTTGCTTTTCCTAATGGTGCCCGACCTTAGTTTATATTTTTGTTTGTGAATTATGAATGAACGTAAGAATGAAGGCTTAAGGGGTTTAGGGTATAAGAATGTATCTATTCCTATATTGCCCTTTATCTATTATACTTAACTATTTTATTTTAGTTCGTTAAGTTATCAAGGCACGGCTACCCCTTGTTAATTACAAATCTCAATCTCCTAATCATCACATTATTTTATTTAATTTAGCCAATTAAATATCCTGAATAATATTACTAAAAATATGTGGTGTTATAGAAATCGACAGTACAAAATATGGTAAATATCCATATTTTTTACATCTTTTTTTAGTCATATTCTTTGTTATTTTAAATGATGCACCAATATTTACAATCATAAAAATGGATAATTTACAGAAATTTACATCGCAGCACATCTCATTCCAATTAACTAAAATGCTATTTAAATTCTAATCAAAATTATAATAACCTCCATTTCATATTTACTAAAATATGCTATTTTAATCCACAAAGCTGGAATTTCTATTTGGTCTTCTTAGTCAAGGGACTACTGCTTACACCCTAATTTTCTAGATTCAAGTGTATGCAACATTTGATTCAAGTTAATAGTTAACAGAATAAATAAGCACTATTTTCAATTTCATTACGCTTAGTGAGTCTATAACACTAAAATAATTATATGCAGCCATACAAGAAATAGATTTACAATGAAATTAATCCAATATTACAAAATTATATAATTTTTCACTCGCCTTTAAGCTTTTCAAATCTCCAGATCTAAACCCTAATATTTCTGTTTGACTCTCTTTTTTCTCCCTAATGGATTATGTACCGCAAGCATGTACATATGTATTAGACATTTACATCCGAGAAGAGATTTGAATTTAACTTAGATTTGGATTTATAATTATAATTTACGTTGGCATTGGTGATTCAATTTGGCAATATTCTCCTTCTCTATTATCCTCCAATATTCACCACTTATATATACATATATAGATTATAATTTTATTTAGATTTAAGAATTTATGGAGAAAAGTAAATGGTAGTGCTTCATCGTGCTTTAGAAAATATGAGAAGAAAAGTGAAGAGTTAGGCCCGTATTTATAAGGGTTCGAATCGATGCCAGCTGTTAGATTATTCCATTTTAAATTCAATTTGTTCAGCCTAGGTTCAAATTATAAACGTCGACATATAAGCGGTCGACCACTACCCCTCCTTTGGTCGACCGCTAATGGTCGACTGATCATCATAAAGGGGTCGACCGGTTGTCATTTTATGTTAATTAATTATACTGTTTCATTTAATTCTTCTTTAACCCATCTAATTCCAATTTTTGACCAGTTTGAGTAAACGTTAGTTGTGCTTAGACATTACATAAACGTTAATTAACGTTAGTTAATTCCATTTATTTTTTAACTACAGATATATTTATTTATGATCTGAAATATTCAAATGTTAATAACTTTTTCGCTTGAACTCCAATCATAAAACTTTATAT
Organism: Allium cepa; assembly: GCA_030765085.1. NCBI lineage: Eukaryota > Viridiplantae > Streptophyta > Magnoliopsida > Asparagales > Amaryllidaceae > Allium > Allium cepa. The sequence goes on from CM060938.1 coordinate 566,492,949, forward strand.
AATAAAATTGATCAGAAAATCACCACGAACTCAACAGTGCATATTTCACAATCAAATTCTGAAGCTTGTGAAAAATTTGTTTTCAGCATTACTAATTATTAATTAATTTCTTTTTAATTAATTAAAATTAAATTTATGGGGTGTTACATTCTCCCCCTCCTTAAAATAATTCCATTCCTGAAATTCCTCAAGGACTGATTCATGTAATATAATGTGCAACAATTTTAAGTTATCCATTCAATTAGTCTACAACCAATTTTTACAACCAATGGTATATAAGTGCACTCTATATCATAACATATATGATATGCATAATAATACTAAATCAGTGCCTCCTACATGAATACATTCTTTAGAACAATTTCGAAAATATGGTGCATACAACCTATATATACCGGTAGGTGTATGTAAATTTCGATAATCAAAATCTTTGTTTTTGCATGTAAATTTTCCCATATCTCTACGAACAGAAGTATGGTTCAATCAATTTTGACAACCAGTCACTACCATCCAATACCCAACACTCAATTTTTAACATTCATAATTTTGAAAATCCAGTTTTCTAAACCTATGTTCATATTTCAGAGAAGGGTTTAGATGAAGAATTGTATATTTCCATCCTTCTCTCGTGTGCCCATTCTACTGTACTTTGGAACATTCTCTTTTACCTCTAATTCTTTTTCAAGTACAATCCACGTAAGAAAAATTACTTTTAAAATCTTTAAACTTTACAACAAAGTAATTTAAAAAAAAATCAGTTCACCTATTGAAAAGATATGGAAAAAGAAATTCTAAAGCTAAAATAGTCTTTTCCCTTGCCACTAACTATATTTTTGCTTACTGTCACTTCTGCTACACGGTAAAACTTATACTTGCTACCCGTTGACATTTCCTATGTTAAGCATGTGGCATTTCAAAAATGAAAAATTCTCCTCCTTTTCCATTCAGAATTTTTTTAGATTAAATTTTGAGATATTTGGAAAAAATTTAAAAAAATTCAAAACCTTTCATAAAGTATTTTATTTTTAAAACTAAAGAATTTTTAGACAATTTTTTTTCAAAAGTGTGTGTGTGTGTGTGTGTGTGTATATATATATATATATATATATATATATATATCTTTTTTCAAAACAAATTATGCCACATCCTACGCAGTCGAGACTTAATCAATAGTTTAACGTCCATAATAGACTCTATCCTATTACATGGTAAATTTTCAATTTTCAAAACCATTTTTTCATTTCAAAATAACAACCACCATACAAGTTTATTTATAAATTTCAGCTTTTATGGCCTAGGGATAGTGATCCATGGTTTCGCAACAAGCTTTTGCTGTCCTTCGCTCGCCAAAATTTATCTTTCAAAATTTACTACTTTTTAGGACTTAAATATTATTTTCTTTTAGTAGCTAATCAAATAAATTTCCTGATTTATTTTATGATTTCCAATTTTCTTTTCTTTTGCATTAGTTAAGTGTCTTTTTGAGATTTGCAATTTTACAGTTTTCCAATAAATACTACAATCCATAGAAAACAGACAAAAAGGAACATTTCTCATTAACATCATACACAATTTAAACAAATTGAAACAACTTATGCTTACAACCGAAACCTAAAAGAAACAATTGTCGGAAGCTTCCCTTCAACATAAATTGACATTAATAATATTGTGGCCCTATCACTTCTTACCTAAATTGGCTGCACCTTCCTAACATGTCATTCTACTGTAAAAAAAACATATCTTAACTTTTCTTTTTGGCCACTAATAAATAAGGTCCATACATTACTTCCGTTATCACTACCAATTATATTATTATCCTCTTTTTAATCCAAACCTTTTGAGTATTCTTAAATCATAGTATATGCTTACTTTATTTTTAATATTTCAAGCGGGTATACTCTAGAACTCGCATAAATGTACTTTGATGCCATTTGCCATTTTCTTATGGGTTCTACTTTATGGTCTTCACTTATGTTTAATAAAACATTCCAAGGCTTATTCTAATATTTCTTATATTCTACGGGTGTAACAACTCTGCTTTCTATGTCGTAATAATAAATAAAATTTTAGTACATAGAAATATTCGAATTAGATTTTTGATAATTATTAGTTTGGAAATAAATTCTTTTTATTTGAAGTTTTTTAAATAAAAGCTTTTGTTCTGATAAATTGAATTAAATCAATAAATTCTTTATAAATAAAATATTGAAATTAAACAAATAAATTATTTTAAACGAATAATTAAATAAAAATAAATGAGTATTGAAATGAATGAAATTGTTCGATTACCAAAAATATATAGTGCAAACGAAGTGTAAATCAATTCAAACTAGATCGTTATTTATTTACAAATAAGTAATTGGGTTATTTAGAAGAAAGAAAAAAATTAATTAATTAAAACAAGAGCCAATGCAACCCAATCCCACTTAAGTTTTTTCTTTTTTTATCTCTAGAATATTCCTTACCTATTCTTCGACAAGCCTTAAAACTCGAACTCGAAGCCGATTCTAATTAAAATGAGAGAACCGCAAATGGAAATCGCGATTTTAGGAAGAAAATATATATTCGACGACGCCACTTTATCGCCTGAAGCTTGCCAAATCAATAATGGCGATCGACGTTAGTGAAGGGGAGAAGGATTAACATGGTAGTGGCTGGTGATGGATGGTGTCATGATCTGAGGAGGCCTATGAAGTGTTGTGAGTTGTGGCGGGAAATATAGAATAGGAGGTGCGTGTTTATCTAGGGTCTCGACGATGGCGTGAGCAAGCAGTGTAGTGTTGGTGATGTTGGAGTGTTATTGGCAACAACTGTGCTGTGATGAAGGAGGTGTTTGGTAGTGGCGTTTGAAGGTGGAACAACAATGGACGAGGGTGGAACAATGATGGAAAAGGCAGTATATTCTACATCCCAATATTTATATAATTATCTCAGTTATTTCCTGAATTGTTTGGTTAAATAAATTGCTTGATATATATTGGTTGGAATGAATTTGGTTGAAATATGTCCATTTGTAAATTGAACTAAATATTTATTTATATGTCGATAGGTGTATTTCATAAATGATCGGAGTTTCACGGAACTCAACTCGGGTTACATGATAAATTTATAATGTTAATTTTATGATTAATATTCTTAGAGTAATTATACTATATACTTTATATATTTGAATATTTATTTATTTATTTTCTTATCAAGATGTTTGAAAAGTTTTGGAAAAATTTATATAAGAATTTTGAAATTTTATCAAAAGTATCTTATAAATAAATTGCTAAGTATATTCAATTAGCAATGTTTATAATTACAAATATTATTTGGATTATAAATATAAATTTTCCTTCTAGTTATAAAAATCTATTAAAAATCAATATTATAATATATTATAGGTTTGAAATTGTTTTAAAGGAAACATGTAATATGTTGCTATCTATAATATATATTATGAAAATAATAATATTATTTTTTAGTGATATTTGATTATAGAAGTTATTTAAACATTTTTTAAAGATTTTTGGATATGTTTTGAACAAAAATAAAGCTCTTTATATAATATTATAATTTCAAGTATGATACAATTTAAAGGAAAATGTTTTATTTTTAATTAATTTGATTATAAAGTGAATGTGTTATTCATTATGTAAACTATGTATCATAAATGATCTTGTTGTTTTCAGAATATAAATTGATATAAAAAAATTGTTACTTATTTATAAATATAATCACACTCTAATTTATATTTAAATGTTTAATATTATTTAATAGTTTGGGTTATAAATATTTGAATCTATAATGATGGATTTGAATTATATTTAATGGATTCAACTAAAAATAGAATTATTTTAGGAGTTATACATTATTTCAAAATAGAATTTAACCATACAAAATTATACAATAATTTCTATAAATTATATTTTTTTAAAGGATTTCAAATGTTATATATATATTTATGTATGTATATATATATATATATATATATATATATATATTTGAATATTTGATTTAATAGTTTAAAGAAATTTTTAGTGATTCTCCTCTCATATAATGAAATGGAATCATATAAGAGATTCACCGTTGATGTTGAGTTATTTAGTGATTTGGTATGATACAATGATAACATTCCTCTATGTGATTTTTGTGATGATTTTTATTATGTATAGTGAGAAATTTAAATAAACAAATTAGTAATACATTTGGGATGGGGTATTTGGTAATACTTTACGGTTATTTATTGGACTCGTTATATGGAATATAGAAGGAGCTAGTATTGTATGTAAGCACTAAATAAACGGACTTGTAACACGCGGTGGTATCAGATAATGCTGTGTTATTTGTTTGGTTATTCTTTGCTCGTGGATGCCACTCATAAGGGGTGTGTTGTGTGCGATACTTGCTGTGCTGATCATTCTTAGATTTATGCATTTGGCATATATGTAGAGCCACTTGTAGGCTATTGTATATATATTATGTGTTTGTCTACCTTTGTCCAGTTTCCCTTTTTGTTTTGGAAGTGAACAAATTTGGCCATAATCCCCCCCTAACGGCCTAATCATGGGGTCGCGCCCCATTCTATGACATAGTTGTTGTGTATTATATTTAATGTGGATCACGTGTTTTGGAAAGGTAGTTGCCCTATAGCCCATTGTGTCGCATAGACCAGCAGTTTATTACCTATAGGGCAGTGCATGGTCATGACTGAGGCTAAGCGTAGACGACCCATTGGTGGATATGAGTCAAGATTTCCATCGAGGTAATTAAGATTATAGGTATAGATTAGGCTACATGGCATGCAGCTGCTAGAACCTGGGTTCTTAGAGCAGGCATGCAGCCATCAGTCTCCCGTATTTTTTAAGTTTGCATATGGTAGATAGACATATTCTATTATGAGATGTGATTATATCTACGATAGTGTCCCAAGTATGGTTAACCCCTTATCCTTCTTAGGTCGATAACCTATTTATTATTGATAATACTTGTGTATTGTAATGAGCTGGCTCAATTCTTTCTTATGGATTAAAGTGATTTGATTATGATATTTTATAATAAGAGATTGAGAGATTTTGTCAGCATTGCTATGTTATTGCCTAACTTACTTGAGGATATCTTATTATTAATTATCTTTGGATTTGATAATGATTTCATGTTATGGATGACTCACTCATTCGATGTTAATTTTGTAGATTCTGACTTGACGTGTTTTATATGGGGATGACATTTTTATACCGGGTTTTTTGTTGTTTTATGTTGTATAATATTTAGAATTATTATATTCATACCCAGTATGTTTACAGTTCCATATGTTTAATGACCTTGGATTTATATATAGTTTGACTCGTTTATTATTTATATAATACTCAGGTCAGTCCAAGATGTTTCAGGTACATAGATAGTATGACCAGCTTGTGTTTTATGGGCATAAAAGAGATTCAGTATTTTAGATTATCATCCAGTATTATATGGCCTCTTATGCATATTATTATGATGTATATTGGACATATATTATATATTTTGTAGTATATATTATCGCTGTGATTGACTTTATGATCTATTTTATTTATTATGTATTGTTCTATAGGTGAGTTATTTATTCGATGTTTAAATACGTAACAGTGTTAGCCCAAAGGTATATTCATGTATGTGCCCCATGTCGCCTTGTTCTCTGCATTACTTGACAGTATTGCTTAGTAATACTCCATAGCAATATGGGTATAGAGATGAGGGTGTTATAGTTGGTACCAGAGCTAGGTTCAGAATAATACATCATATATAAGGGATATGAGTCTTGACCTTATATGAGACATAGAGTCCATGTTCCCTTGAGAGTACTGGGTAGTTACCCTATGTTAAAGGGATAATAGGAGTATATGATGATTATAAGGGTAATCATCTAGGAACGTACTTGTTATTTTTTCTACTATATGTATGTAACGAACCAGATTTTTCGACCTTCGAAAATTGACATTAATACGTCCATTGTATCACATGCCGAGCAATCGAATGCCGGAAGACCTGAATGTTAGGGAAAGGAAAGAAGGAAGAAGATAAGAAGAAAACTAAACAACATAGAATCTCATAGTAGAACAAATAATCTATAATATACCATAAATCTTTACACAAAAAAAACTATAACATATTTCAGCCAGGACAATTATAACAACATGTCCTCACAATGGCTGATAAACACAACAATGAATACAGTGGAAAATAACCATCTATGTGAATAAGTCTTTAGGCCTCCAACTCGTCTCTTGAAACTCCAGCATCCAAACCAATCTGTAATATACTCGGTCTGACCTGAGCTTTAAAATAAAATGACACTAGAGTCAGTCTGAAAAACCAACATGAGAAAAACACACTCAATTGGATTTTAAAGTCATATAAAAATCTTTGAAATCAAAAGATATCTCGTAAGACCACGCCGCACACAAACACGTACTGTTTTTTACCTTACGATAACCAAAATCATTTCTATAGAAAATCCATTTAAATTATAAAATGGTTTTGAAGCAAATGATTTTAATTATTTATGTCACGACCCGTCTTTCTATCACCAAAAAACGCATCATGATTTAAGAAAGAAAGGGATAGAAGAAGAAAAGATAAGAAAGAAGAAACTCAACAACATCAGATACTCACAGCGGAATGAATGAAATATAATATATCACATAAAATATTACATAGTATCATATATATCAGAGTTACACAACCTATACAACACATATTAGACAGTTATAAACATCTGTCTATCGTAGAATTCAAGATATCACAAGATACAGACACAACACAAACACAGCGGAACCATTATATATCTACACACTGAAGCCTTCCGCTCCAAAACTCTTCCAGAATTCGTCAAGCTAACTTGAATCCCTCGACTACTCATATATAATATGAGTACCCAAGAGTTTAATAAAACTGAAAATAAACACTAGGTTCAGACAGGGGTCTGGTGTGAGTAAACGGTTTAAAATTGCTTAACTTTAGAAAATCCTTTGAAAAGAAAGGTATCACGTAAGACTTCCCACACATAAACATGGAAAAGTTTTTACCTTACGCTAACCAAAACATTTGATAGGAAATCCAGTGATATTATAACAGTGTCTAGGGTTTTCAAGTAAATAAGAAATAGCCGAAATTGTGACATTTATTAAATTCCAGCTACTAGCCACAAAAGTGGGTAATACAATCAAAGCCGTAGGGTCTCGTAGAAAGAATGGGTTTCCATCAATGGCAGGGCTACTGGGGTACCGCCCGTCACAGTATGGGGCCTAGATCACCGTACCGAGGATTACTCCCAATCCCCTGCAACACAAGGCTGGAACCATCCCTTACTGGATAGTCCCGAACAAGACCACCCCATGGTTGGCGCGACCGACCACACACTAAGCCGAAATAGACAGGGGTAAATCTCGTCCTACTTGGGCATGACCCACTTAACCTTGCTGCTCCTCCCATCTTTTAGCCATTCAAGGTTGATGAGGCTTGAGGCTGCGATTACCTTTATAGAACACATCTATCTTAGAATGCTCATCATCCACCTGATGATGTTCTGAAAGCATTCAATCCATACAAGTTCATTCCGAGTTCGAACGAAACCGAAGGCACTATCTCGTTGCACTCATTTTGGAATCACCCTCAGAGTCAATGACCATAGCCTTGCACTCTGAATCACCATCTCGAACCTAAAGTACTATCTCCGTCAAACTCATCTCGGAATCACCCTCAGAGTTATACTGACGAGTAGTTCTTACACTTCGAGTCTTCACTTGAACTCCACTTGGATCCACGACCTAACGTTTAATTTGGATCGATGTGGTTTTCGGATATCCAAATATGGAAACCCGATCCCGGTCTCACCGAAATCCAAACGCCATTTTAATGTCCAAGTTGTTTAAGGGTTTAAACAAATTAAACTTATATTCTAAATAATATTACAGATGGATGAATCGCATTATCACAATAATCAACCAATCATCTCACAAAGCAGCACATATCACATATCAGAGATATCACATCCAAATCATCCAGTATCAATCAATCATCTATTATCAATCAATCATCCATTATCAATCAATCAATCATAAGTGGGTTTGATTAACTCTTAATCAATTTAATTAACCTTAAATTAAATTACTTACTATCCATTAATCACTTGGATTATCTTAATCCTGCTTACTATCATTAATTAATTACAAATTAATCAATTAATCATCTCTTAATGATCTTCCTTAATTAATCTCCTTGATTAATTATCCTTTATTTACTTCCAGGTAATTAGCCTTTAATTAATTACACAAGTTAATTATCCTTAACCATATACTGTAATTAACCTTTAATTACTTCATTAGTTACAAATATTTAATGATCCTCCATTTACTTCCATTAATTAATTAACAATGATTAATTTGCATTAAACCTCAATTAATCACAATTAATTAATCATACTTTAATTAATCACTTTTATTAATCAACCCAGATTAATTTCATTACTTATATTAATTAATGATCCTTATTAAAAAAATTAACCCTTTAATTAAATAATTAATTTATAATTAACCATCTCATTAATTAGTCTTGATTAATCATAAACAGAATTTAACAAACTTGTAATTACTTATCTTAATTAATTAACTCTATAATTAATTATATTAATCCTTTGATTAATTATACTAATTAATTAATCTTCGATTACTTTATTAAGTAATCATTAATTAATAACATTAATTAATAACCCTTAATTAATCACATTTTTTTATTTATTACACTTAGTAATTAATCTTAAATAAATCACATTCATTGATTAATTAATCACATTAATTAATTTACCAAAATTAACTAAGTAATTAACCCTTAATTACTTCCATAAGTAATTATCATCTAATTACTTTCATAAGTTAATACTCTCTTAATTAATAATCTTAACAAGTAACTAATCCCATCATTAATTAACCTTAATCCTTTAATTAATTAATTACTCTTTAATTAATTAACCTCAAATCAATTAATTTAATTAATCCTTAAATTAATAACATCAAGTGATTAACCCTTAATCACTTCACTCAATTACTTCCATAAGCAATTTCCCACTAATTACTTCCATAAGTAATTTCTCTTCTTAATTACATTAAGTAATTTTCCTTCATTAAGTAATTACACTTAATTGATTCATAATTAAGTGATTATTTAAAATTAAACAAACAATTAACTAATCATTTAAAACTAATTAAATAATTAGTTACTTCTTATATTTAAAAATCCTTAATTAATTAAGAAAATCATTTATCTTAATTAAACTTTTACTTATTAATAAATCATATTAATTAAGTATTCTTAAGTTCATAACTATAATAAATTAACATTATTTATCTCCACAAATTAATTATTTGAATTAATCCAATCTTAATAACTTAAAGACAAACTATTTTATTAGTTTACAAAATTATAACAATAACCTTATTTGAAAATAAAGAATTTAGAAATCAATTTGAAATTTAAAACAATTTAATCATGTAATTTAAACTTAAAAATCTTTGAAACTTTTCAAACCGTTTAATTTAGATTGTACAAATATTTATCTCTGGAAGCTTAATCATCATATCTTTAAACTTATTCATTTCAATATAATTTGAAAACTTAGTTTTTAAACATTACATAAAAACTTTGATCTAATATTTTAAATTTAAAACACCCCTTTGAATTAAAATTCAAAATTTAATTAAGTTAATTACTTCCAAAAGCAATTATCTTAAACAATTTAAATTTGAAAATATATTCAATTAACACTTAATAGTTTGATTAACATTTATTCCAAAGGAACAAGTTTTAAATTTTGTAAATTTATTTCCTTTATAAACCTCAAGCTTTGAATAGCACAGGAAAATGTCTCGGGTCTAACCCGAGACGAACACACCAAAAACTCGAACAAGACTCGAGTCAAACACCAACTCAAAAACTTCGAGACCAACCTTCCACTTGCACAAACCAAATCCCGAGCAAGCACCTTCTTCCCAAACTTCATCTCTTCTACCACATACATCGTACACGAGTGCACGATGCACGGTGAACCATGCGACGCCGACCCTTCCTCCGGTCTCCACCAAATCGCCGACGACCACGACGAGCCTCACGACCAACCAGACCCATAAAAACGTCGCTTATTCGAAATCGAGTACCAAAGCCAAAACTGGAACCATGACTTCGAATGAAATCCTCCCAACGCTGACGAACCTGTCACCGTTAGACCCTGACGAACTCACCATCGAATCATCTCGACCCCGAGCATCCATTCACCCTAACGCGATCGTCCCCGACGATCTAGTGATGATGCGATGGTCGCAAAAACAAAGGCCCTCAAAATTTCGTCGAAACCCTACTCCATAAAAATCCAATCACCTCGGCCCATAAGAAAAACCACCATCATTTTTCCTATACTCGCCATCATTCGTACCATCTTCAGACCAAAAATTGATCAACTTCGCCATGTCGTTCATCGGCAATCGCCCAAAACTCCAAATTCGAACAACCCCTAAATTCCCATGAATCACCAAACTAAAAATCATGATATGTATATTAAAAATCATGAATTTTAACCACTAATTCATTCATGAGATCCAAAACAGAAATTAAGTTTGTTGATTTTTAACATGCATCAGTATTTTACTGTATTTCCTATTTTTGAAATTTTTTTGTAAATTCAAAATTCCAGAAACTGTTTTTAAAATCTTCAGTATACATTAACAAACAAATTTCATTTAATCATCAAAGTCTAATATTGATGTTATTGGGAGATTTGAATTTTTGTAAGTAAATCTGGACTGAAACAATAGATAACAGGGTATTCATATATACAAACCTATTTACACATAGATACAAATCTACCAATTCAATCATATAAACACTGAAAGATTTTCATGCAACATCAATACAATTCACAGATTAACACATGCATTAGAGTCAATCACAACTTAAACTGTTTTTTTTATAAAAAGAAATATTTACTCACATTTTGAAAAGGCAGAGAGCAGGTTCCATATTTTTTTCCAGGCTTTGAAATTTTTATCTGGAAAATGCTTTTGAATTTCTTGTTGTTGAAATCCTTTGCATGCCTGATCTCTGATTTTAAATGCTGAAACTGATGTTGATCTTTCATTTGAGTTACAGGTTGAAGTTGTAGTAGGTTTAGTTGCTTGAAAAACTTGTTTGCAGATTTGAATTTCAGATTTGATTTTGCTTTTGGTTTCAATTTCAGGTTTGAAGCAGTTTCTGGTTTGCTATTAAATTTTTGAAAGGATGAGGGGAGAAAAAGAAAAGAATCTGAGAAGAAGAAAGTTTTGAATTGAAAGTGGAAAAAGTTTCTCTTAAACATTTCTTTATATGTTTAAATTTCAAACAAAAGAAATAAAGGCCACTTGTAAATTCAAATCACCGTTGGCTTACACATGTTTAAATCCATTGTTATTTTTTTTTACAAATGTCAAAAGTTAACTTAAATTATTCACAAGTGTTACTTTCTTTTTATTAATTCATTTAAGTTATAAGTGTATGGATGAAGTATATTTATGTGTATAAGAATTTTTTTGACTTCTTATAAATAAGCTTTTAAATTTTAATAAATACACAAGTGTGATATTTTGTAAACATTTGTTTTATAAATAGCTTATATTTTTAAATCAAATAAATGTATTATATGTTTCTCTTTAAATTGTGAAATGTGAATTTGTATTTATATTTATGTAAATGTGAATTTAGTAATTTATTTACATATTACTTATGTTTACAAACTATTCTAATTCAAGAGATATTTAAAAAGAAAGTTTATTTATAACTTTATATATATATATAACCATTTTAATTTAAGCACTTTTAAAAGAAAACAAAATAAAATTTTGATTAAATCTTTTTAAACTATCACATTTTAAAACAAAACTTCAAATCTCAATATATATAAAATTTGAAAACATACCCTCTATTCAAATCAAAGATTTCCTATTTACAATATATACATATGTGTATTTACATTTTAAATAGAAAATAGTTTTGACATTAGTTTTGAGAATTATTATATTAAATTTTAAAACAACTTCAAACCATGATATATATATATATATACATACATATATATTATGATTTGTAAATACATCTTTTATTTAAAAGAAAAGATTTTCTATTCACAATATATATACCAATATATATATATATATTATAATTAGAATATAAATTTATTAGTTTTGAAAGATATTTATTATCCATTTTAAATTGTTAAAATGATATTGACCAATATTGCCAGATTAAATATTTATTAACCTTTAAAAGATTAAATTTATCAACTTAAATTAAAATTATAAAGGAAAATTATCAAATCAATTTAATTATTAATACAGATTATTAAATTGATATTGCCTAAAATTCCGGGTCATCACATTCCTCCCCCCTTAAATGAATTTCGTCCCCGAAATTTAAAAGCAAAGATAATTTAATAACCCAGCAAAGATTTTAATCTCAAACAGCAAAGCATACCTATCATCCAGTTACTAACAACCATAGCAACCAATCAAACAAACAAACCTAACTAATTATCCTGACACAAATCAGGATATATCTTCTAATACTATCTAGAGTTTCCCAAGTATAAATCACTGGGAGACTCGCTCTACAGAAGCTCAACTAACTACACCACTATAATCTAGAGCTCCTCTCATATGTAGATCCACCAATCTGAACAAAACATCAGACTATACTCAAGTCTAGCACAACTTCCAAATCCTTCTAAACTACAGATTCTGCAACTAACGATGAATCATACACGTACTTTCTCATAGATACGTGAAATATAATGAATTCCAGCTATCCAAACTGGCAATTCAATCCTATAGGCAAAAGAACTTATCCTATCAAGAACACAGATAAGAAATCCCAAGTACCTCGGAGCTAGCTTTCTAATCTTATCCAATTACTGCTTTCTTAACCAGAGAAACCTTAATCAACAATGAAGTCTCCAACTTCGAATTCCAAACTCCTTATCTCATATCTGCATAACTCAATAGACAATCCTTGGCTGCCCATTCTTTTTTGCTCAACCTATGCCGATGCTTCCAGAAACAACCAGACCAAAACAACCAGTTTCTGGATCCTACTCAACAAAATGGTCTTCCAAGATCTGTCGAAATCCAGAAAACAAGCTCTACTTCCCAAGCAATAGCAAACTGAACTTGCTTCCTTCGTCGCACAGCTGCTACCTCGCTTCTGCTGCACAACTCTGATTCTGAAATAGATGAGAATACTGTTGATGAACACGAGTACAAACTTATCCAATATATCCAGGAAACTTTGTTCATCAAATCCATAAAATCTTAGTGACCCATCTGACTCGGTCATACAACCTTACAGAAGAATCCAAACTCAAAAACTAGATCTGACCAATCCAAATTCCAAAAATTCCTGAGCTGCTACACCAACTCTTCTTTCTCCAAGAACCATCCTACTACCAGGCTGACCACTAATATCGCTTCTGGAACCAAATCAATATGGAACTCAACTCCCGATGCAGGCAAATTTCTGGTTACTTCAGTAGCTCCTACTTCCACATGAGAACCCTCAATCTCAAACAAAAGATTGCCCAAGATAAATTCCCAAACTAATCGCAAATCACTTTTGTGATCCTACCAAGTTCGGATTCCAAAGAAACTGTTCTCTCTCTTTACCAACTAGAACAGCCTTAAGCTTCTCCAAACAAGGTTAAGTCTTCAAGAATGCCTTCACCATTTGCTCGGAATGCTGAAGAAGAACCACAAAGATTCCTGAACCATCAGAGAAATGGACCACACTGCTGCTTCCAAACTCTACCTCGATAATACTTCAAAGCCAAAAGACCTTCTTGTCGGCTCAAAAACACCTCCGAGATGAAAGTGCTACCACAGCTAATCAAAGACTTCTAGTCCAAAGGCTCCTCGAACCCCAAAACCATCAACTAAATTTACACATGGCTCCTCGAGATGGGCCGACAACCTCTCAAGAAATTCGGGCTTCAAACCAAGTATCAACATCTTGCTCTCCTTAAGGGATGACAATAAGACCATGCCGAAGCGAAGCAACTTATAGACCTTAGTGTCATATTCCAAAACAGCCAACCTCCTTGCTAGAGATTCAGATAACTTTTACACAGACGAATCTTCCCTACGGCAGGTAAGGACTACTTCTCAACCACTTCTAAAACTGCTTCAACAGAAAATATCTTCGGAAATACCCATGGATACTGCATCTCACCACACAGCTGTGAAAATACCATCACTTGCTTCTGCATTTCCGACAGATCCAAATCCTAGAAAATCCGCTTACCCGAGTGAAATCCAAACTTACACTTCAAAGATGAACTTCGAATCTTTTTAAAAGATTTCCTTCGGAGATCAGAGATCCTTACTCCAAACTACAAATCTCATTCGAGACGGTATTAGGTCTAAATTCTCGACAAATACACCTCCAACCTCAACATATGGACCTCTTCCATTAGTGATAGTCGTGTTACACACACACCACTGCTCCATCTACCTCTACAACTTATGTTGGAAAACCCGAACAGGTAACCCAGTAAATCAGGTAGAATATATATATATATATATATATATATATATATATATATATATATATAGTTATACATAAGAATTACAAGTACGCTCTCTCAAGAAGACACCACTCCAGAGCCTAGGTATTCGCTCAACCTAACACTTTGATACCAACTGTCACGACCCATCTTTCTATCACCAGAAAAACGCATCATGATTTAAGAAAGAAAGGGATAGAAGAAGAAAAGATAAGGAAGAAGAAACTCAACAACATCAGATACTCACAGCGGAACGAATGAAATATAATATATCACATAAAACATTACATAGTATCATATACATCAGAGTACACAACCTATACATTCATATTAGACAGTTATAAACATCTGTCTAACTATACAACTCAAGATATCACAATGATACAGATACAACACAAACACAGCGGAACCATTATATATCTACACGCTGAAGCCTCATGCTCCAAATCTCCTCCAGAATTCATCAAAGCTAACCTGAATCCCTCGACTACTCATATATAATATGAGTACCCAAGAGTTTAATAAAACAGAAAATAAACACTTGGGTCAGACAGGGGTCTGGTGTGTAAACGGTTTAAAATTGCTTAACTTTAGAAAATCCTTTGAAAAGAAAGGTATCACGTAAGACTTCCCACACATAAACATGGAAAAAAATTACCTTACGCTAACCATAACATTTGATAGGAAATCCAGTGATATTATAATAGTGACTAGGGTTTTCAAGTAAATAAGAAATAGCCAAAATTGTTACATTCATTAAATTCCAGCTACTAGCCACAAAAGTGGGTAATACAATCAAAGCCGTAGGGTCTCGTAGGAAGAATGGGTTTCCATCAATGGCAGGGCTACTGGGGTACCGCCCGTCACAGTACGGGGCCTAGATCACCGTACCGAGGATTACTCCCAATCCCCTGCAATACAAGGCCGGAACCATCCCTTACTGAATAGTCCCGAACAAGACCACCCCGTGGTTAGCGCGACTAACCACACACTAAGCTGAAATAGAAAGGGACCTCTAGACATGGGTAAATCTCGTCCTACTTGGGCATGACCCACTTAACCTTGCCGCACCTCCCCTGTTTTAGCCATTCCCGGTTGATGAGGCTTGAGGCTGCGATTACCTTTATAGAACACATCTATCTTAGAATGCTCATCGTCCACCTGACGATGTTCTGAAATCATTCAATCCATACAAGTTCATTTCGGGTTCGAACAAAACCGAAGGCACTATCTTGTTGCACTCATTTTGGAATCACCCTCAGAGTCAACGACCATAGCCCTTGTACTCTGAATCACCATCTCGAACCTGTAAGTACTATCTCCGTCAAACTCATCTCGGAATCACCCTCTGAGTTATACTGACGAGTAGTTCTTACACTTCGAGTCTTCACTTGAACTCCACTTGGATTCACGACCTAACGTTTAATTTGGATCGACGTGGTTTTCGGATATCCAAATATGGAAACCCGATCCCGGTCTCACCGAAATCCAAACGCCATTTTAATGTCCAAGTTGTTTAAGGGTTTAAACAAATTAAACTTATATTCAGAATAATATAACAGATGATGAATCACATTATCACAATAATCAACCAATCATCTCACAAAGCAGCACATATTACATATCAGAGATATCACATCCAAATCATCCAGTATCAATCAATCATCCATTATCAATCAATCAATCATAAGCAGGTTTGATTAACTCTTAATCAATTTAATTAACCTTAAATTAAATTAGTTACTATCCTTTAATCACTTGGATTATCTTAATCCTGATTACTATCATTAATTAATTACAAATTAATTAATTAATCACCTCTTAGTGATCTTCCTTAATTAATCTTCTTGATTAATTATCCTTTAATTACTTCCAAGTAATTAGCCTTTAATTAATTACATAAGTTAATTATCCTTAACCATATACTGTAATTAACCTTTAATTACTTCATTAATTACAAATATTTAATGATCCTCCATTTACTTCCATTAATTAATTAACTATGATTAATTTGCATTAAACCTCAATTAAATACAATTAATTAATTATACTTTAATTAATCATTTTATTAATCAACCCAGATTAATTTCATTAATTGTATTGATTAATGATCCTTATTAATTAATTAACCCTTTAATTAAAATAATTAATTTATAATTAACCATCTCATTAATTAGTCTTAATTAATCATAAACAAAATTTAACAAACTTGTAATTACTTATCTTAATTAATTAACTCCGTAATTAATTATATTAATCCTTTGATTAATTATACTAATTAATTAATCTTCAATTACTTTATTAAGTAATCATTAATTAATAACATTAATTAATAAACCTTAATTAATCACATTTTTTATTTATTACACTTAGTAATTAATTTTAAATAAATCGCATTAATTAATTGATTAATCACATTAATTAATTTACCAAAATTAAATAAGTAATTAACCCTTAATTACTTCCATAAGTAATTATCCTCTAATTACTTTCGTAAGTTAATACTCACTTGATTAATTATGTTAACAAGTAATTAATCCCATCATTAATTAACCTTAATCCTTTAATTAATTAATTACTCTTTAATTAATTAACCTCAAATCAATTAATGTAATTAATCCTTAAATTAATAACATCAAGTGATTAACCCTTAATCACTTCACTCAATTACTTCCATAAGCAATTTTCCACTAATTTCTTCCATAAGTAATTTCTCTTCTTAATTACATTAAGTAATTTTCCTTCATTAAGTAATTACATTTAATTGATTCATAATTAAGTGATTATTTAAAATTAAACAAACAATTAACTAATCATTTAAAATTAATTAAATAATTAGTTAGCTTCTTATATTTAAAAATCCTTAATTAATTAAGAAAATCATTTATCTTAATTAAACTTTTACTTATTAATAAATCATATTAATTAAGTATTCTTAAGTTCATAACAATAATAAATTAACCTTATTTATCTTCACAAATTAATTATTTGAATTAATCCAATCTTAATAACTTAAAGACAAACTATTTTATTGGTTTACAAAATTATAACAATAACCTTATTTGAAAATAAAGCATTTAGAAATCAATTTGAAATTTAAAACCATTTAATCATGTAATTTAAACTTAAAAATCTTTGAAACTTTTCAAACCGTTTAATTTAGATTGTACAAATATTTATCTCTGGAAGCTTAATCATCATATCTTTAAACTTATTCATTTTAATATAATTTGAAAACTTAGTTTTTAAACAATACATAAAAATTTTGATCTAATATTTTAAATTGAAAACACCCATTTGAATTAAAATTCAAAATTTAATTAAATTAATTACTTCCAAAAGCAATTATATTAAGCAATTTAAATTTGAAAATATATTCAATTAGCACTTTTAATAATTTGATTAACATTTATTCCAAAGGAACAAGTTTTAAATTTTGTAAATTTATTTCCTTTATAAACCTTAAGCTTTGAATAACACAGGAAAACGTCTCGGGTCTAACCCGAGATGAACACACCAAAAACTCAAACAAGACTCGAGTCAAACACCAACTCAAAAACTTCGAGACCAACCTTCCACTTGCACGAACCAAATCCCAAGCAAGCACCTTCTTCCAAACTTCCTCTCTTCTACCAGATACATCGTACACGCGTGCACGATGCACGGTGAAACATGCGACGCCGGCCCTTCCTCCGGCCTCCACCAAATCGCTGATGACCACGACGAGCCTCACGACCAACCAGACCCATAAAAACGTCGCCTATTCGAAATCGAGTACCAAAGCCAAAACTGGAACCATGACTTCGAACGAAATCCTCCCAACGCTGACGAACCCATCACCGTTAGACCCTGCCGACCTCACCATCGAATCACCTCGACCCCAAGCATCCATTCACCCTAACGCGATCGTCCCCGATGATCCAGTGATGATGCGACTTTCGCAAAACCAAAGGCCTTCAAAATTTCGTCGAAACCCTACTCCATCAAAATCCAATCACCTCGGCCCATAAGAAAAACCACCATCATTTTTCCTATACTCGCCATCATTCGTACCATCTTCAGACCAAAAATTGATCAACTTCTCCATGCCGTTCATCGGCAATCGCCCAAAACTCCAAATTCAAACAACCCCTAAATTCCCATGAATCACCAAACTAAAAATCATGATATGTATGTTAAAAATCATGATTTTTAACCACTAAATTCATTCATGAGATCCAAAACAGAAATTAAGTTTGTGGATTTTTAACGCATCAGTATTTTACTGTATTTCCTATTTTTAAAAATTATTTGTAAATTCAAAATTCCAGAAACTGTTTTTAAAATCTTCAGTATACATTAACAAACAAATTTCATTTAATCATCAAAGTCTAATATTGATGTTATTGGGAGATTTGAATTTTTGTAAGTAAATCTGGACTGAAAAAATAGATAACAGGGTATTCATATATACAAACCTATTTACACATAGACACAAATCTACCAATTCAATCATATAAACACTGAAAGATTTTCATGCAACATCAATACAATTCACAGATTAACACATGCATTAGAGTCAATCACAACTTAAACTGTTTTTTTTATAAAAAAAAAATATTTACTCACATTTTGAAAAGGCAGAGAGCAGGTTCCATATTTTTTTCCAGGCTTTGAAATTTTTATCTGGAAAATGCTTTTGAATTTCTTGTTGTTGAAATCCTTTGCATGCCTGATCTCTGATTTTAAATGCTGAAACTGATGTTGATCTTTCATTTGAGTTACAGGTTGAAGTTGTAGTAGGTTTAGTTGCTTGAAAAACTTGTTTGCAGATTTGAATTTCAGATTTGATTTTGCTTTTGGTTTCAATTTCAGGTTTGAAGCAGTTTCTGGTTTGCTATTAAATTTTTGAAAGGATGAGGGGCGAAAAAGAAAAGAATTTGAGAAGAAGAAATTTTTGAATTGAAAGTGGAAAAAGTTTCTATTAAACATTTCTTTATATGTTTAAATTTCAAACAAAAGAAATAAAGGCCACTTGTATATTCAAATCACCCTTGGCTTACACATGTTTAAATCCATTGTTATTTTTTTTTTTACATGTCAAAAGTTAACTTAAATTATTCACAAGTGTTAGCTTTCTTTTTATTAATTCATTTAAGTTATAAATGTACGTGTATAAGAATTTTTTGTCTTCTTATAAATAAGCTTTTAAATTTTAATAAATACACAAGTGTGATATTTTGTAAACATTTGTTTTATAAATAGCTTATATTTTTAAATCAAATAAATGTATTATATGTTTCCCTTTAAATTATGAAATATGAATTTGTATTTATATTTATGTAAATGTGAATTTATTAATTTATTTACATATTACTTATGTTTACAAACTATTCTAATTCAAGAGATATTTAAAAAGAAAGTTTATTTGTAACTTTATATATATATTTATAACCATTTTAATTTAAGCACTTTTAAAAGAAAACAAAATAAAACTTCGATTAAATCTTTTTAAACTATCACATTTTAAAACAAAACTTCAAATCTCAATATATATAAAATTTGAAACATACCCTTTATTAAAATCAAAGATTTCCTATTTACAATATATACATATGTATATTTACATTTTAAATAGAAATATTTTTGACATTAGTTTTGAGAATTATTATATTAAATTTTAAAACAACTTCAAATCATGATATATATACATAAATATATATTACAATTTGTAAATACATCTTTTATTTAAAAGAAAAGATTTTCTATTCACAATATATATACCAATATATATGTTATAATTAGAATATAAATTTATTAGTTTTGAAAGATAATTCTTATCCATTTTAAATTGTTAAAAAGTTTTGACCAATATTGCCAGATTAAATATTTATTGACCTTTAATAGATTAAATATATCAATTTAAATTTAAATTATAAAGGAATATTATCAAATCAATTTAATTATTAATACAGATTATTAAATTGATATTTCCTAAAATTCTGGGTCATCACAATTTATAAATGCTTCGAGACTGTAAATGGAGTTGAAAATCTTGCATTTTATACAGAAATTTATAAAATGGACTGAAGACTTAAGGAAAGGTTATTTGCAAGGAGAAAGAGTTTATAAATAGTTAGATATTTATAAACGAATTTTAGAAACAGGTTTATACATTTATAAAAGAAGTTTTTATAAATGGTTTATGGATTCATAAAGGGTTTATAAGTGATTTTTGAAATGTATAAGAAGCTTATAAGGAATTGAATTTTTATAAAGGAATTATAATTGGTTTTGGAGGTTTACAAAATGATGTGTATGTGTATAAACCTATCTATCTATGTATGTATATTTATATCTCTACCTTATTTGTATGTGTTTGTTTCCATGTGAAGTGGAAGTTTGTCTGAGAGGTAGTGAAATAAGGAGTAGTTAGCTTGACGAATATGTTGGTATAAATGATATTAAATAAATCTCCATGTGCTTGAATGTGAATGAAGTGATCTAGTAGTGATAAGAGTCGCACATCGAAAGTTGATAGATAGCTTTCCACTAAAGGCATTTATTTGTTTGTTTAATAATGTTTATATTATTGTATTGATGTTTGTTTGATTTTTGGATGATGTGTGTATTTTTTATTATTGTTGATGATTGATGAACTGGTTGTGCATGTGTATATATGGATTTTTGGAAATAAATATTTTTATTCGAACAAGCATATGATTTAATAAATATAAATTTGATTCTATAAATTGATTGAGAATAGTTTAGAAGTTAATTTTAGTGTAAATCTGTCCGTCAAGTGCTTGATGCGCCTGACCAACGTTATCAATAGGGATTTCTAAACACTAGGACGAGACATTTTGACACAACGTTTTTGAAATGGAGAACTACGGTTCTAAAAAATATAAACATTTTGGAAGCGTTATAAATAATATTTTATGAAGTAACTAATGTTTTGCAAATTAATTTTTAGTGATGTTTGATTTTGAAAAAAAAAGGAGGTTGAGGGAGAGATTTCAGTTTTTGTTGGATGGGGTTGATTAAGTTTGTTGTTTGTATTCATGTTTTTTTATATGATATTCATGTCTTTGATTGTATCACATTCTGCTACGTACCGTCGGTAGTCGATTTTATGTGTAAATAAGACTTTTAAGTGTTTTTCTATTTATGTAGGTTGAATATTCAAGTTTAGTCTTTCCTGAGTTGTAATAAAGTTCAATGAGTTATCTCCTTAAGTAAACCTAGACATGTCCGATCATCTATCTCAATTAATGAGTATTAACTGTATGTTCCTCGAACATACATAGATAAGCCCAAACACTTGCTTTTTTGTTATCCTGAGTGAAACGTAATCCTTTAATGCATATTTCATAATTAAATTACACAATACCTTTACAGTTTAAGAAAATAATGAAAGTAAAGTGTCAAATTAAAAGTGCAGCCCAATTTCACTTCCGTAAATATAATGTCAATGTCTAATGTTGCTTTTACTTGGTATATTTAGGTTTGAGATATACTTGCTGATAGAGTTAATGGTATGCCTTAGGGGACAATTATGTAATTTTTTACATATATCTAACTTGCTGACCAATCTTGTTCGAAATAAAGGTATTTTTTCTATTATATACTTGATAACGTGGTTATATTAATTAATTAATTTAATTAAAAGTATATTTAATAGGAAATACATAAGTGGTGAGTTTTGTGATATTTGTAACCATGAGTAATTATCACAATGAAACAAATACATCGTGATATGGGTATGCCCCAATAATCCATCATACAGGGCTGGATCACCGCGAAATTCCTTGAGCTTCTTCGTACCATCAAGTGTGGTCTTCTGGCAAAGCGATTTGATTGGACAACTCTCCAATCCCTATAAATACTCACCCATCTTTAGCATAAAAAGGATCTTTTGGACTGGTTGTTGAAACTCTGCAGAAACTGTTGTTCACTCTTCTCCTTCCACACAACGGTCATCTAAACGGTTCACAATGATTCTATTTTATCTGTAAGTTATTATTCCTTGTTTCTATTTTATTTGCCTTGATAAACAGGGTTGGTGCTTTCACACTCAATGCAGGGTGTTGATCCATTTTTTGGGCTAACATTTTGGTGCTTTTACTAAGAACCCAAATCGGGTTTAGATCTAGCTATCTACTTTGGATTAGATATGTTCAGAAGTTAGATCCTTAGTCTCTGCTTAGAGGATTTGCAGTCGAGAATCAATGGCACCAAGAAGAAGGAGAACTACTTTAGGAAGATCCATAGAAGCTACCATTGTCGGAGAAGAAAAAAATCCTCAACAAATTGAAATCAACAACCCCAACAATCTACAGTTGGGAGCTAACTCCGGAGATCAGGTTCCAGGATCCTCTATTCAACGTGAAATTGTCACTAGAGATGAATTAAATAAAATGGCTAATGAAATTAATCAGAAGATGGAAATAGCCAAAGGGCTCTCATCGACAAATTGAATGTCCTATTGACCTTATAACCACATGCTGCTCCAAGAATGATAGAGCCGGCGGCTGCCATGGAACAAGAAAATTCTTCCACCTCCGGTTTGAACTGGAGAAATGGGATGTAGCCACAGAAAGGAGTGATATGTGGAACCTTAGGAATCAATATGGAAGGAAACACAAACTATCCACCAACTGCGAGGCAACCGGCTACAAACTTGAATCTAGAAGTGAAAACCCCTTGGGAAGATATAGCCATGGATCTCTTGGACTTCGAAGATAGTGAGCGACTTGACTATGACAAGTTGGAAGGAATACCAATGCATTCAATTACACTAGGGAGTTCCAAACTGCCCCCATCATATCAAACACATGCCAACGGAACCCTGAGGGAGTGGCTCTTCCAAAGATAGAAGAGCCTAGGCTTCAGCTCACTCACCAAGGTCGTTTGCAAAATCAAACACCTGGTGTAGTCACTGACAACCAACCCCCAGATTACTAGATAGACAAGGCATATATCGTGGACATTGTCAAATGACTAATGGACGAAAGTAAGGATAGAAGGGATGATGAATGGGGATCCGCTTTAAGTCAGATTCCTTTTACATATGACATTCTAAATGAGAGGTATCCCGAAAAGTTCACTATACTGACTATTCCATCTTACGATAGATGAAAGACCCAAAACCCCACTTGTATAAGTACAGTTGGTACATGGACAGATCGGATGCTTCAAATGCCATTCGATGTAGATGTTTCCCAATTTTTCTAGAGGGAATTGCTTCCATATGGTTCATCAGGCTTCTGCCAAGATCCATCTCCACCTTCAATCAACTAGCAAGTAGATTCCATGATCAATTTAGACTTTACACGGCATAGCCAAGAGATGTAATGTCCTTATCCGACCTATTCCAAGGATGGAATGAATCTCTAAAGCCGTTCATGAATCGGTTCAAAACTGCGATAGCTAAAGTAAGTAATCCGAACGAGGATATGGTTTACATGGCCTTAGTCCACGCAATTTACCCCAAAATTGAATTCGAGAAATGGATTAAAATGAAACAACCCACCACTAGAAAGGACTTCAAACGAAAGGCTTGAGATTGGAAGAGGCACAGGAATTGGAAAGAAAATCTATTAAATTACAAACGACCAGCGCTGGGTAGAGTGGTATGGCGATAAACCAAGATATAAACACCTTCGTGACCGCTGAAGGGAAAACAAGAAGAAATGGAAATCAGAAAAGGAAGAACCATAATCCTAACAAGCAGCTCAAAGGTTTGCTTCCCAAAGAATACACTCCGCTCAATGATACTCCATGAAAACAATGATCTTGCGACACAAGGGACGGTAGAGTAGAAAAATCCACCCAACAATGAAGCAACTGAACAGCAAAAGCATTCCGAAAAGTACTGCTCTTCCATGAGACACATGGCCACAACATTAATGAGTGGCGTCACCTGAAGAACTTGATTGAGGAGTTGATTCGGGAAACAAGCTTCAGCATATGTGAGGGAACCACTAAATCTTAACCAACCTATAGCGCCTCAAGCTTCTAGACCAAGGGAACCAAGCTGGAGCCACCAAAGAGGGACCGACCAAAGACTTATCATTGGAACGATATTTGGAGGGCCGCATCCCGTGTATAAGAGTTGGGGAGAAATGGAGCAGTATAGGACCTTATTAAAGCATGCTCTGAAAGATGCATGCTTTACGATCAAAGATGGAACCCCCTGTTAAGCAGTAGAGAATCCTGAATGACGATATAGTATTTCGAAATCGAGACACTGAAGGAATAGAAGCTCCAACTCTCGACCCTATAGTTATGACAGTAGGAATCAGACCCACCATGGTCCAACGAGTGTTAGTAGACATCAGCAATTTTGTGAATATCCTTTTCCAGTGCACATTTGATCAGATGAAGATCAGTATGAAAGATGTATCCTCCTGCTAAAAGATTTAAGGATTTAGCAGTGAACCCAAACAACCCATCAGAACGATTGACTTACCTGTAGAGGACAAAGCGACCAAAGAGTCACCCTCATATAAACCTTTGTATTGTAGATGAAATTTCCACCTACAATGCCTTCCTGGGCGACCTGCCTTGGCAGATTTTAGGATTGCTTTAGCTTATTGGTGTCTAACTATGAAATTTTTGACAGAAAATGGACTCGGGTGATCAAGGGAGACCAAAGCACTACTAGGGAATGTTATATCGTGGAACTACATGAGTCAAAAAGAAAAGGAAAGAGGAAGAATGTGGGGAGAACTCTCCACATTCATGAACCTACTGAATAGCAACTACATAGCCTCCCTGGTTTAGGGACCATAGCCGACTCGATAAGATTTGGACCCTAGAAAGAAGAGTTCAGGGAAGGAACGGGTAGCACCAACTAAATTAACGGTGTTTGTCCGAGTTGATATGGATGACCCAACATGGGTCCTCAAAATTGGATCGCATATTGGAAACATGATGTGATTAGAACTCATCAAATGTCTTTGCTCCAATTTGGATGTATTTGCTTGAACGCATTCCGATATGTGCCAGGTGTCATTGGAGATAGTCTATCACGCACTTAACATTGATCCCAGGATATGCTGGTGAAGTAGAAAAGGCACAGCCTAGGGCCCGAGCGATCCAAACCACTAAGAGAAGAAGTGGACAAGCTGACGGCCAATGGCTTTATCCGCGATGCAACCTACCTTGAATGGGTATCTAACCCGGTTTTGGTCAAGAAGTCCAATGAAAAATGGAAAACTTGTATCGACTACTCGTATCTAAACAAAGCTTGCCCAAAAGACAGCTTTCCCCTTCCTAGAATCGATCAGCTTATGGACGGGACGGCTGGATATAGATTGCTATCATTTATGGATGCATACTAGGGGTACAACCAGATCATGATGCATAAACCGGACTAAGAAAATACTAGTTTCATTACCGATCTGGGACTATATTGCTATAAAGTAATGCCGTTTGGCTTAAAGAATGTTGGGGCACCTTATCACCGACTAGTGAACGCCATGTTTAAACATCAGATTGGGAAGACAATGGAATTTTATGTAGACGATAATTTGGTTAAATCACGCATAGCTACAAATAACTTAGACAACCTCGCTGAAATGTTTGAAATATTCCGCAAACATAGAATGAGACTCAATCCACTTAAGTGTCATTTCGGGGTAGCCTCTGGAAAGTTCTTGGGATTCATCATAAGCGCCGGAGGCATCGAAGAAAATCCCGAGCAAATAACTACTTTATGAGAAGTCAAGTCCCCGAGGAATAGGAAAGAGTTACAAAACCTGAATGGAAAGGTTGCAGCACTGAGCCGGTTTATCTCAAAAGCAACCGATAAATGTATATTTTTCTTTGACGTGTTAAAGAAGGCAAAAAAGAACTTCGAATGCAATCAAGCTTGTCAAACTGCATTCGAAGAGCTGTTGTGACATATGGAAAGCCCTCCAATCCTATCCAAGCCAGTGGATGGAGAAGATTTGTACATCTACTTAGCAGTCTCGCCACATCGTTGAGTGCCGCACTCATACGAAAAGAAGCTAAGATCCAATTACCAGTATAGTACATCAGTGAACAATTCATTGGAGAAGAAAAGAACTATCCAAAATTGAAAAAACTAGCATATTTCCTCTTGATCTCATCCAAAAAGTTATGACCGTACTTCCAAGCACACCCAATCAGAGTGCTGATAGATTAACCCTTAGAGCAAGTGTTATACCGTCATAAGATCTCTGGACGGCTTAGCAAATGGAACATCGAACTAAGTCAGTACGAGATCACATGCCATCCTCGAAAGGCAATAAATGGGCGGGTGCTGTCAGATTTCATTACCGAATTTATAATACGAGATAACAAGAAGGAATGATCCCAGAAGTGGAGACACGTTGGAAGTTGTTCGTCGATGGTGCATCTAATAACTTCTGCTCGGGAGAAGGGGTGGTGCTCGAGACTCCTGAAGGACGATCCATTTTCCATGCCTTGCGCTTGGAATTCCCTACAACAAATAACGAGGTAGAATACAAAGCATTTATAGCCAGATTGAAAGTTGTGAAGGAATTCAGGATAAAATCCATACATATCTATAGCGACTCTGAGCCAGTCGTCTGTCAGGTAAAAGACGAATACCAAGATCAGGAGGAGAACCTTGCCTTATATCTATTTAAAGTGCAAGAACTGCTGAATGACGTCTAGCATTACACCATAACTCATATCCCGATGGAACTGAACACGAAGGCAGATTATCTACCCAAACTGGCCAGTTCCGGAGAAGATCGGTCATTGGGGCTAGTCCCAGTTGAAACCCTGACCGCTCCGAGCATAAGCAAAATGGATATTGATTGTTTTGAGACAACCAAGGAACCAGAGACATGGATGACGCTGATCAAAGATTACCTACTCATAGGAGCTCTTCACATCGATAGGAACCAGCGGAAAAAGCTTCTCCGAAAGGCACCGCAATTCATAATACAAGATGGGATACTCTAACGAAGGGGTTTCTCTACCTCATTGCTCAAACGTTTGACCAATGATGAAGCTCGAAGGATCCTAAATGAAGTTCATGAAGGTGACTATGGATATCATACCGGAGGGGCAAACCCTTGTAAAGAAAGTCCTACGATATGTATAGTTTTGGCCAACAGTAAACTGAGACGCAACAGATTACACCAGACAGTGTGATCGATGCCAAAAATTCAACAAGATCAAAAGAACCCCCTTGATGCAGTTAATAAAGATGTAAGCCCAAGGCCGTTCGCAATCTATGGAATCGATTTGATTGGCGTATTACCAATGGTTAGAGGAGGAGCTAAATATGTTATCGTTGTCGTTGACTATTTCACCAAATGGACCGAAGCGGAACTGCCGGCCACTATTACCACAAAGAAAGTCATTAACTTTGTTACTAAAAATATTATTTGCAGGTTTGGGATGCCATAGAAAATCATCATGGATAACGAGACTTGATTCGAAAGCGCCGAGTTCAAAGACTTTTGCAAACGCTTCCTAATTGAGAAAAGCTTTTCCGCTGTCCTGCATCCATAGGAAAACAGACAAGTGAAAGAAATAAATCATCAAGTTCACCATCAAAAAACGACTAACTAAAGCAAAAGGAAACTGGGTCGATGAACTTCCACTCGCTCTATGGGCCTACAGGACAATGCACAAATCTGCAACTATGCACTCTCTGTTCGTCCTGGCATATGGTTCAGAAGAAATGATCCTAGTTGAGCTAGAAGTCCCTTCTTATCAAAAGCGAAACTTCGATCAAAGGCAGAACAAATGACTCCTACTTGAGTCATTAGATATGGTCGATGAGAAGAGGGAAGAAGCCGAACTAAGGACTATCGCTCATTAAAAAAGGGTCGCACGGTATTTCAACTCCAAAGTTCATAACCATACATTCAAGGTAGGAGATCTTGCCTGCACCTTGTACGAGGAGCATTGGACCAAATTGGGAGGTACTCTATGTGATCGGTTAAAAGCTAGGGGATGGCACATTCAAACTAACAACTGTTGATGAAGCCCAAATTCCCTATGAGCATGGCACAGTGAATTGTTGCGTTATTACTTTATCTAAAACTATCTTGTATATTTCCTATTTCCAACAAATAATCCATGCCAGAATACCTGAGGCATTGCAAATAGGCAGAACTTGCCCAACTTTCATTAATAAAATTGTTTTGCTTTCTGGACCAATAAAACTGTGTTCATAAAAGTAGCCCGATGAGTCAACGGGGTCAAATCGAATCAAAACCATCCAATTACTACTTGAGATAGTGGAACCACGCTTAAGTATGCCCCATCTATCCATCGGGTTGATGGAAGCAAATCAACTCAAACTGTTGGATCGACGGAACTCGATCCCTGCTTTCGAAGAACCAGTGTTGCTCCGGCAACACTAGGAGGGCCCCAATCAAAGCCGCGCACCTCCATAAGCTGCGCATTGCTTCTTGAGTTGTGGAACCATGCTCTCGAAACATGAACTCCTCACGATGCCCAAAGATTGGTAAAGTTGGGAGATTCTAAACCATTCCAGATCGACGGGTTATATCGATCCCCAAAGTCGCGCATCCCATAAGCTGCGCACACTCCCAAAAGTTGTGCATCTCTTAAGCCGCACATACTCTTAAGTACCAGCATTGTCCCGGCAGTGCCAGGAAACTTGTCTATTTCAAGACCGACAAGAATCAATCCACCCTTACTATCAAGAGTAACGAGTATGAATCCAACAATGATAAACGACTACAAACGGGCAAGGAATTCCGATTATTTACCGATGAAATCTCTGGAATCGAGACGCTCAAATTGCAAGTTCTCGAAGATAGGAATCATAAAATATACTCGGTTATAGACTTCTAAAGAATCACACGGATCAACCAGTCATGCGTTAAGTGTTTGAAGTAAACAACCCGTGAACTGAGGGGAACACACATCAATACCTAAAAACAAAAAACCTGGTACTTTATAGTTCTGTTACTCCAAACAAAAAAATTTGACGATAATTACAGGACCAGATAAAATAGCAGTGAAGAAAATTGGCATAAGTGCATGAAACGTAGATAAGTAGATAGATAAAGTTACAGTCAAAATGTAAAAGTTATATTAATTATAACATTTTCTATACAAAATCAAAATGTGGGGGTCATGCCCATACAATACTGGTTAACAAAAAGGAAAATACATATGCTACAATAGTTGAAGCAATAAATGTAGACTCTGCACTTATACAAAACATGTATCAAACAAAAAAGAATATCCCAAAATCTGGCTCCACTGTTACTTGAGCCTGTCAATGCTTCTTTCCATCACTCCCCTTCCCACCTTTAGTCGAAAGTTTCTTCTTCCTCTCAGAATCCCTGCTAGGAGTAGTGTTGCTGCCTAAAACACAATTATCTCCTCCGTGCCAGCATCTCCTCCCTATTCTTTGACCTTCTCGAAAGACTCCCCCTTGGTCATGCGCTTCCGGGACTGTGGGTGCTCCTTGAAGATTTTCTCTTCTCGATCTTTTCCTTCTTAACGGCCACCATATGCTATTCAGATTTATTTAGCTAGCCAGTTTGATCTTCCTGCTCTCGAGCTTCAGCTGCCATGAAATTGCCCTCTAAAGATACGGAAGGGTCATCCAAACCATGAAATGCAGCAATCTTCTAGGATTTTGACCCTGGTTGTGAGCCAGACACAGGTGCAGCAATCGAAGAGGCTACGAAAACAAGTGTCGAGGCAGTTGAAATTGCAGTAGGCCCAGGGATAAAAGAAATTTGCAGGTCGGTATATAAAGAAGACGGACCTATAATATCAAAAATGAACATTTAGTTCATCCTGTTCTTACGACATGAGCTGAAAATTCTCAAATTCAGGGGAAACAAGAAGGCTACCTGCATCAGAAGAATGGTCAAAAATTTCAATCTCATCTCCCCACCTTCTCCTTCTTTGGATGGCCACACGATCTTCAAAGAAATTCTAGGACCACCTGAAGCTTCAGAGACAGCCGTTGGAGGGGCAGACAACAAGGCAGCACCGGCCGAACTCGCTAAATGATCACGACGGTTTTGATGATTTGCCAGGCCTAGAAATGAAAGGCTCTGGCATCGTCTTAGCAGTTCCAGTCATAGCAGCATTGGCGGCCTCTTGTTCCATCTTAATTCGAATGATCTCCTGACCCTTTGTCAAAGCTTTCTTCGATTCTTTATTAAGATAGGCATCTTCCTACTATTGCTCGATGTATACTTCCCCGTTCTCTTGGAAATGGGCCAGAACTTCTTCCCAAACCACAAAAAGAGTACGTGAGAATTTGGGGCCCAGATAGTTGAGGCTCCCCTGATGCAGCAAGGGTTAACATAGAAATTTACGATGGTGTCATCCATCTTCTCTATCTTCTTTTCAAAAGTATCCTGCAACTCCAAGTAGTCCGCTGTTACGGCGACCTTCTCAACTTCAACTCGGGTCTACTCAACGTTAAGCTGCGCAACTCTCTCCTAGAACGAAGCAATCATTTGAGTCTGATCAGAAACGGTCTTGTCATGGGATTACACCATTCCCGTGTAATCGACAATTGTCTTTTTATAGGCTTTGACAACTTCGTTATGACCAGCAATAGTTTTCTTCTGAGCTTCAATGGTCATGTTGCGGGCTTCAAGCTCCTCTTTCAGCTTAACCTCATCCACGTGGACCTTCTTGATTTTGTCTCGGAATACGATCTTTATTTTTGTGCGAGCCTCTTTCAGTTCCTTCAGCAAGCCGACGTTGCTCTTACCCACTCGGAATGCAGGGTCTCTCTCCTTTGTTAATCACTCGATTCTAGCACCATGTTCGCTAACTCCTTCTCATAATCTTCCTTTTCTGATTCAAAGGAAAGTAACTCTTGATAATTGTTGTGGTTCATGTCTGCCAATTGCTTGCATATCTTTTCCCATCCTTCGGCTTGATCTAAATCACTTTGAATCGCCTAGAGATGGGGCATATAGAAATCTTATGGATTGGGCGTAGGTCGTGGTCGAACTTAACTCCCTTTAGAAACCACCCAGGAAGCGCAGCTTCGAGTCTAAGGGACCAAACAAAAGAATATAAGCCGACCGCTTATGAGGACATAAAGAACTAGAAGCGGGCACCACATGAGTCGACGGAGCTTAGGATGAAGGTGAAACTTGAATAATGGAAGCCAAAACTTCAATTCTGACAGAGATTAGGGCCGAGGAAAAAGCTTATTGCTCGGAGGGTTGAGAACCGCGATCTACCTTCGGCTTCTTGGGCAGCTCGTCTTGGTCGTCAAGAGTTTTTCTCTTTTCATAACCACTCTTGTAAACTCTACCCCGCTCTTTGTCGTCCCAATGACATACTTCGGCTTCCAAGTCTTTTCGCCCTCTCCACTCTTCCTTGGTTTCACAAGGCTGATGACGGCTTGAAGACCGCCTTGACTAGCGTTGCAAATCAGTGAATAGTTCAAGATCCTCATAAAGTCCATGACCTCTCATAGTACCTGACATAAAACATAAATAAAGAGCATTAGTGACCAAAAATGGACCTAAATAATGCATGTGTAAGTAAATGTGACTCTAATGAGATGTGTAACATGTCATAGGCGGCCTAAAAGGACGTCACAAACAAGATCAGAAAGCCACCACAGTAGAAGAGGGCTAACTCTAGACATAATATGAACGGGATGAGGGGATAATTCCTCAAATTCGAAATCTTCTCCCATGAGTTCATCGATATCTATGTAAACGTTGCTCAAATCCCCAAAGTCAATACTAGTTTCCTTAAGGGGAATCCTGAAGTTGCTTAGCTGTTTGGAGGGCATCTTTATCACGAATCCGTCGGGGAGGCAAATCTGAAAGAATGGGACTCATCCTAGAAGTTTCATCACATGATTCGAAGTTTCCATCGTTGGAACTTGCATTGAATTCATCGTTGCTAGAAGAGGAATCATAACTGCTGCTGCCCTCCGTTTCACCTCCTCCTTTTCTGTTATTACTGCAGCCTTGCCTTCATGCTGCTTTAAATCTTCTTCCTTCTCCAAAATAGGGGGCATCCTGGGTAGGCAACTGGCTTCAGTCATAACACCCCTTATTTCATGAACTTCTTCGATCGACCTGCCAAACAGACCTTCTCCTTCTGGGAGATCACCCTTTTTGGAGACGACGAAGAAGTGGAACAATTTGATTCTGGAATGGGAAGGAGACGGAACTTCAACGGCTACGGTAGACCTCCTAGGATACAACAGCCCATACCGAAGCAGATTCTTGTCCATTAGCAAAAACTTGGTCGATGTCTCTTTGCCGTCTACGCCCTTCAAAGTATGAAAAATCAGATCAAGCGATGAATCTTTGTTTGGCCCTGCAATAACTGCAAGAAGTTTTCAATCTATCAAAAATCCCATGGCAACGTAATATCAATAAGTAAAGAGAGGACTTACCCCGTCATCCAAAGATGATTAAATGTCCGAATAAACAAGAGTGAAGGCAAGTCAAGATTGCATATCCATTAGGATGAATTTAAAATGAAGCAATTCCCAATTGTAGAAGAGTTTCTTTCAAGAGGTGATTGAAGGGGGCATTGCTCCATTTAAGCACATATACTGGTGGCAGGTGGTGTACCCTAAAGATAGAATATGTGCAAACTCATTCTTCGACGAAAGGCCCATGTCATCGTCCGGAATGCAGTGTTGTAAGCAAATGTTATGTGGAACTTCAGTAGAGACTACGAAGAAAGCTCTTTCTAGAGGGTTGAGTAGAACTCTAAAAATTGGAGAAGTCTGGTCTATAACCGGACGAATGGAACTAGTTAACCATATTCAACTTGCGGTACCAAAGAATTAGGTGCTATTGAAACAGTTTGCAAAGGCGCAATCGATAACGATTCAGCTTCTGAAAGTGCTGGACTTCCTCCACTAGACTTATGATGAGATGACGGGTGCTTCATTCTATACAACATAACTTATATCTAACACAGTCAGGTGATTCTATCTTTGACTAAAGGTCCCTCTACGACACTTGAACTTTGAAAAATATCGATCTATGTCGACACATCGAGTTCTAAGGGTTGACTGGGGCAAGCGCAGTGTGTTATCTATGTGGGATGGGCTCAGTGTCCTGAACACTACAATGCTCTATCCTGTGTAGATAGTTCACTCGCAGTGAAGCAAGAGAAGAGCTTCTCGTATCATTTATTGATGTTATTTCTCCTACACTTACCCGTTATCGATCAATGATCGATAACAAATCCGCTATCCGAAGTGACATTGGAAGCTCTTTCCATTCCAGGTACACCGATTGTGCAGTAACGTGACCAATCTAAACTAAGCAACTATGGATTGATGGGCCCGAATCAAGTAAGGAATTCTTAGCGTGAGTTGATTTCAGCTCTTCGTAAGGTGATAAAAGCATAAGCTGCACACGAGACACTACTCTAAGTTATTATCACTTCCTAGAAAAACTAAAACCAATCCAAAAGACGTCATGTCGGATTAAAAATGTAAATTGGTGCAAGTTAATTCTGATTCTATGAATGAAGATAACAAAACATGTCAAGCACCGGGGCAAGACCCGAATTTTGTTTCGTGAAGAACTCAAGACTCGATTTATTATATTCTTTCATGAAATTGCAATCAACTCAAATTTTCCGTAACGATCACCACCAATATAACCACATCGTCGAATTGCTAAACAAACGCCAAAATCTACATTACCCACCTCTAGTCAAGAATCAAAAGAAGAATACCGTTGAACCTAGGATATTGGCGACCTAAATTAGGTAAGATCGGCAGCGATCCAAAAAGACGATGTAATAGGAACTAGGGGCCAGGTTAAGGCAACGGCGGGGTCAAGTAGTTGGCAATAAGAAGTTCTACAGCGGAGATAAGCGGCAGCGATGATAGAGGTGAAGCTAAGGTTTGAATGCCATGGTTCGGGTCACGAGACAGAAGGATCGATTCGTAGATGAAAATATGGAATGGAAGAAGGTCGGCTCGAATGAACTAAATAAGACATTGCATAGAAATAAATGCTAAGTCCTTGGATCGTTAGCGATCCATGGACTATGGATTGCCAGCGAACCACAGAATTGCAGCCGAACTTTCCCAAACTCACCAGCACGATCTAAGTATATCGTGCAAGCATCTTGAAAGTTGTGGGATTGAAATTGATTTAGCATGACGAGTAACATTGGTTCACGTCAAACTCAACAAACAATTGGATAACCCAAGCCAAATTCGTATGATATCCTCAACACGATCAATTAAACTTTGCAAAGTGGGAACTCATAAGCAGATACTTTCCGAACATGCCTTATCTCCAATGAAAGCATACTTTAGGGGGCAAATATTATCTGGGTTTTTAATCCAATAGAATTCAAAGAAAGTCAGAACATTTATGCTAAATCAAAATAACTCAACAACCAACCAAAAGAATCAGAAGAAGGAACCCAAAACGACACGAGAGGAAAAATACAACAATTACCTAATGGATCGCTAGTGATCCATAAATATCGCCTATGGATCGTCCATTTTTCTTGCACCATGAAGCATTATATTTTCTAGGCACGCCTACCGAGTTTCACGATGTTCCAAGCTAGCTAGACCGAGAAGTGAGCACCCATTTGATTCCAGCAATAGTTCGATACGACTAGTATATGAATCATCATCAAAATGAGGCATCTAGTCATGAAATTACATGGAAATCATCTACACAAGACAGAGAACATGATTCAATTGAAATGAGCTAAAATTGCTCTAACTCCATGGATCGTTGGCGATCCATTCCCTACGGATCGCTAGAGATCCATCACACAGGGTCGAGTCACCGCGAAATTTCCTGAGCGTCTTTGTACCATCAAGTGTTGTCTTCTAGCAAAGCGATTTGATCTAATAGCTCTCCAATCCCTATAATTACTCACCCATCTGCAATAAAAGAAGGATCTTCTGGACTAGCTGTTGAAACTCTACAGAAACTATTCTTTACTCTTCTCCTCCCATACAACAGTCATTTAAAGGGTTTGCTGTGATTCTCCAGTGAACTCTAACACTGGCGACTCGATCTAACTTACTAGATCCAATCAAATTGTAATCGGATTCAACTTGTAATTGCAGCCAATCAATAACAAAAGTTATAATGTGGACGTAGGCTCCGTTAATAGCTGAACCACTATAAAAATTTCTTGCCTCTTTACTTTATTTGCAAGTTTATATTCATTGTTTCTATTTTATTTGCCTTGTTCAAGGCGGGTGCTTTCACGCTCAATCAAGGGTGTTGATCCAATTTTTGGGTTAAAAGTAACAAATTACATAATTGCCCTAGAGGCATACCTCTAACTCTATCATAATTTACGTTATTAATTCCGAAATATTAATTTAATTAAATACTAAAATTAATTAATTAATAATTAAATAACAGTTTATCATGATTAATTAATATTAATAATTAATAATTAATAATTAAAATTGTTATTTAACTATTACAAAATAAACAAATATTTCCAAGTTACTCAACATTTTTCACATCCCACCCAACCTCTAACCAACCCCTAATCAAAAAAGTTGTTCGCAAACAATCCAAGCTCTAATTCAATTTGTCCGCGAACGCACCCTTATTTATGTAATAAGTTAATAAGTCACTTTAATACGATTCATTTATTATCTTCTTATCTCTCAAGTCACAACATTATTTGTCCATTTGTCATACTTAGCAACAAATACTTTTTTTATGCAAGCATTACGGCACGCGCTTCACACGTGATGAAGACAACTAAATTGTTTTTCTACAAATTGTATTTGTTTAATACATTCAAAAGAAAATGATTTCTACAAATATTTAATTATATTTTTGTGTTGAATCGTACGTAGTTAATATGAATTTTTATTTCTAAGTTGCAATATCTGATTTGTTATTAGTTTAAATTTTTATTTATATTGTTAATTAATAAAAAATGAATTTATAAAGTAGTTTATTTGTTAAATCCTATTTTAAGTGACGTTAAGACTTGGCAAATATTTGTAGAAGAAAATTTGAATTTGTAAAGAAAGTTTAGTTGTCAGATTCTATTTGTAAGTGATACAAAATTTTAATAATATCTACAGAGAGGGTGTTTTTGGTATTTCAGGTTGACGCCAAATATATTACAACTGTTATTAAAAAAATACATATATAAGGGTATTTTTGGAACTTCATGGTCAGAGCAAAAAATTGCGTTTCTATTCCAACTATTAAGATGTAGGTATTAAAAAATGAAACTAAGAAAAATGTCCTTTTATATAGCTATTGCACTAATCTTTACTACTAATAATGAGAATTCACTGAATAGAAATCAACCATGTGTTTTTGAAATACCTAAATTACCCTTTTCATTTCATGTATCTCTTGTCTCATTTTGCTTCCAGATTAAATCCATCGCCATGGCGGTTCAACACCAACACCATCACCATACCTAATTTGTTGCTATTATGGCTAATTCTTCAACAACCATATCCATCTATCTCTCTCTTTTCTTTCTAATAATAAGAAGAATAACCAATTTAGCATGTAAGTATGCTCTCAAGACCACCAATCCCCAAATCAAATAACAGCTAATCAGATCACCACCACTGTAATGAATACAATCGAACATACCACCACCATCAACACCAAATCTATTCATCGCTATATAGATGAACGCACACCTCCTAGCACCAAATCAATCAATGACTCTCATCACCAAATCAATCAATGTACACCTCCAATCACCAAACTAATCAATGCCTTTCATCACATGATTAAGCGACCCTATGTTATCACCGAATCGATCGATATCGCTATCCTGATAAAAACTACCAAAACTGCTTCCATCACTAAATCAAACGCTGAAGTCACTACTAAACCATTTGACGTTGGCACCACCGCCTACCATATTGCATTTAGGTATTATTGTACTTAACTCTATATTGATTTATTCCATATGCTTTGAAGTTGTTAGTTGCCAAATTAGGGAGTATTATTTAGTTTGAATATTGATAGTAACCTATATGTTTAGGACTGAGGTTGTTATTTGGTTTGTTTTTTGGAATTTTTTAGTTATTATAATCTGTACCAAAATTCTACCCAAATAGTGTTAATGAAGTTAAGATGTTTGTGCTTATTCTCGATTGAGATTTTTTAGCCAAGATGACGATGGTATTGACATATGTATGGATAATCCTCATATTTACTCCTAATTGGATGCTAAATAACAATGATAGTTTTTATATTATTTGATTGTTTGCCAACATCGAGCTATTGGTACCTTTTCTGAAAGGTGATCCATTGAAAATTGTAAATTGTACTATGTTTTATAAGGTTATATTGTCAGAATACCCTGGAGTTAAGAAGATGCTAAACAAACAAACAAACTATAGTTAAAAGCCAATTGTTCTAAGTAAATGAAAATAGTAAAGAATTGTGATAGGTACATTCCTACATAAGTTATGAAAATCATATACCAAAGCCATTTTCCTTTTCTTCTACGGTGTTTACTTCTCTGTATATTTATGCCTCAAAATCATTTGTTAAAGATGCTTGACCAACTTGGAATAAACACACAACAAGAAGCTGATATATAGTTAACAAAGTCCATCATCTTAAGGAATAACAAAGAATACCAATGCATATTTCTCTAACGCTTTACATATTTTTCCTCTCTCTAACAACAGAGTTGAACTGCCAAACGTTGGGGAAAGTAGTGCATTTTATGGTGTGTAAAATAGCTTAGGATTGTTCTTTTACTATGATTACACATATTATGTTTGTAGATTAAACTATAATATTTATCCTTATTCGTGGTATAAATATTTGACAGAAGAAGCTTCAAAAGCAGCGCAAAAACAGCTACCAACAGATGTAGGAGAGTTGGCATATGTATGTTAATGATTGCATTTTGCAGTCTATATAAACATAAAACTTAAATGTTTAGGTTATAGAGTGGGTGAAACAGAGTTTCCACTACTTTTGTTTAAAAATTGTTCAACGAGGACGTAATCAACCGCACTTAATAAACAGCCTAGCCGCATGATGTTAAAAGAAAAATATAGAGAGATGTTGTTTATATTATGTTAAATAGCTTTGTGGTATTGTTTTTGTTGCAGGGATATAATAAATCTAGCAATTAGTACATCTGTATACATTTATAATCTTAAACAAGGATATGTAAATCAATTACTATAGAACTGAACCAATAATTCTCTTTCTTCATCATCAATTGAATCACTGTTCGCGACCCAGGATTCCATTTTATCATCAACCCAATCACCGTTCACATTTTTTCTTTTTCTAGCAGACTCATTTTCAGTAGTTTCCCTGATTAAACTAGAGCCTTCACCTCATAACAACTTTGAGGTCTTTTGAGGAGCAAAACCCCATACCTTGGCTTTTCCCATGAGACAGAGGTGACTAAATTGGGGACAATATTTGCATTAAGTGAGGTGCAGGCTGTTACAATAGTATCAGAGTCATACCTAGCCGGAATCGTGGTCTGTACGTGTTACGGCCACGATGCTTGGGTGATGGTGTGTTCATGAGCCAATAAGGGCGTTGGACTTCCAAGGGGGGATTGTAACACCCCTTTAAAATGGGAATAATAGTCCCACATCGTAGAAAACACTATGAAGTGGATGATTATATACCAAAGTATTCATATCATAACAACGTCGATGCCTTTTGACGAGCTAAACCCATACCTTGGCTTGGCGCATGAGGCGGAGGTGATTAAATCGGGGACAATATCTGCGTTAAGTGAGGCAAAAGCAAGAAAATGGAAGTCATGCACTAACTTGGAATTAGGACTATCAATGGATACCCGAAAAATCCAAAATCCATCCGCATTTATATCCGAAAAGCGAATAAATATATGATATTCGTAAAA
This sequence comes from Allium cepa, assembly GCA_030765085.1. Taxonomy (NCBI): domain Eukaryota; kingdom Viridiplantae; phylum Streptophyta; class Magnoliopsida; order Asparagales; family Amaryllidaceae; genus Allium; species Allium cepa. Next base: position 566,532,358 of record CM060938.1, read on the forward strand.
ACGGATGTGCGTGCAGATACAAAGATATCCGCATTCGAAAATTATCCGTTCGGTATTTTTCAAGATCATAGTTTAAATTTTGTGTATTTTAATACATTGAGATATATTTATTTGTTGTCCTATTAAGATGGAAGTTTATATAGTACGCATTAAATGGATATTAACCGTACAAAACTGTTTGGTATTATCATATTTATTTATTTATTTTTAACACTTTAATACTCAATGAGGTCGAAAGGAGTATATGTTAAATTAAAAAAATTCCTTTTATGTTTCTTGATTTACCTACTGTTAGCGGATAGGATAATTTGCGATATGCAATCCCTATTCGCGGATGCGAATATTCGATATCCGAAAATAATTTCGGATGCGGATACGAATGTAACACTATCCGCATTCGAAAGTATCCGTTGGCTGACCTACTTGGAACCATTGCCTTTTGTTGTGCCAACTGGAATTTAAAATGCGATATATGTGGTATTTAAATAGGAATCGGTACTAAAATTTTAATTATGCATTAAATAACGAAATTTTGGATAAAGAATGAATAATAAGTTGTAATAAAGGGTATAAAACAATATGCAAAACAGGGTATAAAGTAATATGCTCATTGAAGATGATTGTATAAAGATTATGATATATAAAGCATAAATATTCAAATCACCGATTGCGGATCCATATAGATGTGCATATGTATTTGTAATCAAAAATGAAACTTTCCCATATCTTATATTTCGAATTATTTTCTCTTCTTAAAACTCCCACCTGATGACATTTTTGTTTTATCCTTTATTCCTTTAGTAATGGCCCTTTCATTTCGTGGGAAAGTAAAGCCATCTTGAGATAATGTTTTAATATTTCTCAGTTTACTTCGTCCCATCATTGCAATACTAAAAGCGGTTTAACCAACATTTTTACACGATGCTCCTTTTTAACATATACAGAGACCTGTTTCGAAACACTTTAATTTCCAAAGGATGTAGAACAATTTTATTTTTATCAATCAAATTCGCAGCAAGCGAAAACCAACTTCAACTTATCTTCTGTTTTCTCTACATAATTTTTTTCTTCTTTTTTAGATCTTTCAACTCAAGAAACCCGTTTTTTTCTTTCAATAAATTGAATGTTTTATCCATAGTACATCTATAGGGTTTCCCGCTATCAGCCTACTTCGCCTTTTTCTATTATTTCCTACAGTTATCTTTCGATTTTAGATGGGAGAAATCGATGGCAAAGCTAGGGTTTCGGAGGCATCTGGTGAGAATTTGAACTGGGTTATGTGGAATTTTTTATTTTTTGCTGATCGCCATAGATTTATCATAACAAGATTTATTGTGATGCGTCAACTTGTAATTTGAATGGATGCTTTGAATTGGATCTTGGATAAATATTAGCTTGTGCAATTTTTGTCACTTCTGTACCATAGTACTTAAATATTAGGTCAGTTTGCTGTGTATAATTTTTTTTACTAGTCTTGCAAGTGGATATGCTGAAGCATGCATAAAGCCTTTATAATGAATTTGGTCCTGATATATTTTTCTGTAACGTTGCAGTTGGATATCGTCATTTGCATCCCGTGTATGTTTATTTAGTATAAAGATTGTGTATGCTATTAACTGAACATAACAAGATCTTACATATAATGAGCAATACTCTGGTAGTATAACATTATTATGTACTATTCAATATTACTATTCTACTATTAGCTTTAAAAATGGAAAATGAAAGCTTACAACTAACTAAATTAGAAAGGGTGCTTAACATTTGCTAGTGTTGCTTTGGTGATACATTGATTGAATCGAAAATTGAGAAGCATATTATTTTTGGTGGTATCAATCTGAATAGTCTATCGTGCATGTTTTTTTCACTTTGTAACAGTTCTGTTTGTTATGCTTCTGTATTAGTATTGTGGTATTATGTGACCACCTTGCTACATGTTTAGTAATATATGATGAGATTTAAATCTTAATATGATGAGATATAAATCATAATTATTAATAATGTATGTGTTAATTGAGTAAGATATTAGCTAAGCTCATAGGAACTATGTATGTGATGGTGGTGTAGTTGGTAAATATTCTTTAATTCTACACATTGAAAGTATCTTTGTATCATACATGCTTAGTTACACCAAAACTAACCAAGAATTAAGTTTGTGGAAGCCTTCCAAGAAATCAGAAATCACCGATGTCACAAAGAGTAAATTCAGATTGAAAAGTAATATGAAAACAATTAAACAATGAAGCTTGGTCAATTTTAGTGGAACATTTTCACCCAGGTAATCTTATTTAATACGAAGTCAATTTCGATTTGAAGATAAAATATTATATAACAAGTAATGTTTAAATAATAAATATTATTTTCACCCAGGTAAGATATTTTATTACACCATTTTATAATCGGTTCCAAGCCCAAAGGATTATTTACAGTTAATTCAATCGAAGTAAAAATAAACAAATATCATAATTAATAATATATCAAGAATGAACTTTTATTTCTATAACACTGACTTGTTTTTTAAGATAAATACATGAGAAAAAAGTTCAGTGCTGCTCTAAAATCACTTATTCCATGCAGCAACAACAACTTATGGCATCATACCTACCTTTAATACTGTAAGATGTATCTTGTAGTATGATGTTAAGACTAATGAGCTCATGGCTTTGTCAAATTTAATGGGTATTAAAAGAAACCAATGTTTCTCACTATGCCCGTTACTTTTTTGATCCTATTTCATTCTCTTCCAAACCAATTACTATATGGTGTTTCTATCACAAATGGTACAATTCTCGACATTTTCGTTCTCAATCTGATTACCAATTGATTGTCTTTTTTTGTTGTTGTTGTTGAACATTTTGAAACTTTGATAATTGACTTACTGTTACGAGCTTGTTGGCTACAAATATGTATAACAGTTTAAGCTAATTATTAGAGTTGCAAAATTTGTCTTGCACAATGTATGCAAATTATACAATTATATTTTAGCAATTCAACTTATCCCGAGCTTGTTGGCTACAAATACGTATAGCAGTGTAGTAGTGAAAGTACTAATTTTGGTCAACTGATTTAGTAAGTAGTGACTTCAAATTCTAGTAATTTGTAGGAAGTAATTTTTTTCAACCTTTCAATGGAAATTTAATAGTAAATCGATTTGCAACATGTTGTCCCCATACATGGATGTCAATGTCAAGCTAATAATTATTGAACTGCATAGCTTATATAGATCAACATTCTGTAGTGTTATTTGTATTTCATAATGACAGATGAATAAGATTTAAAATTTGATACAGAAAGGAAATAAAACACTAGAGTTAGATTGGATCCAATGGTTATATCGCTAACTTCGAGGATTTCTTCCAGAACTACTTCGTATGTAGACTAATTTGGTTGCTGCTTCAGTAAAAACAATCAAACTAGTTATCCAGTAATGAATTAAATAGCTGTTCTCAGTTGAATTGTTGATTAGGTTGTACTTTGTATGCATTCAAATGCAGCATCCAGCCGAATTATTGCTTTGTTGGTGTAAACATAGGTTTTACATGTAATTTGTTATTAGATGTCTTTGACCAAATGTTTTGTAATCGATCTGCAGGTAATGCTGTATTTGATGCTTCACAGTACGATTTTTTTGGCAAGCAAGTTATGGAGGAAGTCGAGCTTGGAGGATTAGAAGATGATTCCGACGACTTTGGTTTAGTGGACGATGATGATAAGGACTACCAATCTTTTCTTAACAAGTCCAGCGAAGAGGTGATTTTTATTTTTTATTTTTAGTATAATAGTTTTCAAATGTACCTGCCCATTATTGCTATTGTGGTTTAGCTATGATTAATGTTTGTAATATTCTTTATGTTGCAATGCCTTGATATTTGATCTCTGATAATTCCATATTTAATATTAGATGGCAGTTGATGTTATTTTAATAATAGATGTTAGTTGATGCTAACAAACATGGTAGATACTGGCTTTCCGCTTATGTAGATACGTAGAAAGTTTGGAGGTTATGATTTATGTGTTTGATAATCTTACCATCTTAGATAAATTTTGATTCTTGATTTATGGTCTTTGAGAATAATGGCTTAGTAGTTGTTGTATTTATGGTCGTCTTTTATAAAGATTCTTTATTTTTAATGTTGGAAGATTTGTTTTGTTTGCAGGGTGAACTGATAGACTTACCCGACATCGATGATATTTCAAGTTCTTTCTCACAGGTAATCTCCACTCGTATACTGATATGTGTTACAAGTTGGTTTCCCTATGCCTGGAAGAAACATATAACCAGTCACAGACTAATGTTTGTTTGTTTATGGCCCTACAACGCATTCAAACTTCAAATTGTCATACAAACAATATGCGATGGCACTTTACAACTCTTCATTCAGTTTTATAACTTTTTAAAATTCAAAAAATTTGTATTATAGTATATTTTGTATCTGTCCCATTATTTTAGGTATATAGTGCTGCTTACACACTTAGAGCTAAATTCATTATCTTAATTTTTTTAATGGTTTGGCCTATGTTTGTTTATTCCTAAATGTTGAAGGGATATTCTATATGTTACATGTTAGGTCAAAATTTAGACCTAACTTATATGCTCAGTCAACAATTGTTAGTGGTACTTGGGCAAGAGGTTGGACGCTTGGGCAAGTATGCAAATCATTATATCATCAAATGGTCAAATATGCATATATGTAATTATGCAAGTACTTAGTCACACAAAATCCAAATTTGAATTTGATATAAGCGGTCTTTAGTGTTCCAAAGTCAAATTCTTTATTATGCTTGAAAGAAAATGAAAATGAGAAAGAAGTGCAATTCAGAGTTCACCCCTTTTAGTAGGGGTAGAGAAATTGCAGCCTTAGATTATTGACACGTGGCATCATTAGGCCCAGACGGTTGAGATTTTGCTGACGTGACACGTTGTCGAGATGACATGTGGCACAACTTATATTGCTTCTTTCATGATGACATGACATAATCAAGAATTGCCACATGGCAAATTGAGCATTTTAGCTTGATTTATAGTCATGCAATAGTAGCATTTTCAGATGCTCGATTGTGCTATCATAGATATGTGATAGCTTGTCAACTCTTGTCACTCAATGGCTTCATATTATTCAATCACTCGATAGCTTCATTGCCGGTCTGCAATAGCTTGTTTTTTTGTCCTTGATAGCATTAAAATCATCGTACAACAGCTCCTTATATTTTGAACCTCAATAGCATAATGTTCTTAGCATGTGATAGCTTTTCATAACTAGCACTCAATAGCTTTAATGTGTTTAGCATGCGATAGCTTTTTATGGACTAGCACTCGACAACTTTAAATATCTTTAGCATGCGATTACTTTTCATGGATTAGCACTTGATTGCTTTGATGCCATTAGCATGCGATACCTTCCATCAATTAGCACTCGATACCTTCCTAGTATAGACTCGATAGCTTTACCTTGTAGTATACGATAACTCATTGCGTCATGTACCTTAATAGCTCAAGTACCTTTAGTGTACGATAGTTCTTTAACACTTTTAACCCTCGATATCTTTATTCATTGTCTAATTCTCGATAACTCGTTTCATCTTAATACTCGATAGCTTTATTGATTGTTTGATTCCCGATAGCTTGATTTTTCTTGATACTCAATAGTGTAATTGTCGTTCTTATTTTTTTCTGCCTAATTCTTTTTGAAAATTATTGGGGTGTAACACTTGCCCTTCCTCAAAAGAAGTTTGCTTATGCTTTAGTTTAAGTGAACTTCTTTTCATGCCTCGTTCTTTTTTCTTTGACCAAGTGTGGTGGCAAAGCTGAAGTCTTTGTTAATCTTCACCCCTTGGATGTATGTTTTGACCAAGCATAGAAGCAGGACCAAGTGTTTAATTCGACCATCACTTCTTGGACGAGCATTTTGGCCAGACGTAGAAGCGGGAATAAAGGCTTAATTTGAACACCGCATTTGGATGAGTGCTTTGGCTAGGCGTGAAAGCGGTACCACCAAAGCTTTAGATCATCACTTTCTTGGTTAATGTTTTGGCCAGGCGCAGAAGCGGGATCAAAGGCTTAATTTGACCATCACTTCTTGGATGAGTGTTTTGACAAAAAAATGTTAGACCAAATTTAGACATAACTTATACGATTAGTCAATAAAGTTAGTGGTACTTGGGTAAAAGGTTGGACTTTTGGGCAAGTATGCAAGTCATTATACCATCGAATGGTCAAATATGCAAATATGTAATTATGCCAGCACTTAGTTATACAATTCAAATTTGGATTTGATTAAGCGGCCATTAAAATACCAGAGTCAAGTTCTTTATTTGCACTTGAAAAAAAATGAAAATGTGAAAGAAATACTATTCACAATTCATCCCCTCTTAGTAGGGGTACATGCCTATTTATGGAGAAATTACACTCTTTGACTCTTGACACGTGACATCATTAGGCCTGGACGGTTGAGTTTTTGCTGACGTAGCACCTTGTCAAGGTACATATGGCACAACTTATCTTGCTTCCTTCATGATGACATGTCATAATCAAGAGCTGTCACGTGGCCATTCGAGCATTTTTGGCTTGATTTGTAATCATGCGATAGTAGCAGTTTCAGACGTTCGATAGTATTATCGCAGGCATGCAATAGCTTGTCAACTCTTGTCAATGGATAGCTTCATGTCTTCCAATCAATCGATAGCTTCATTGCTGGCATGTAATAGCTTGTTATTTTTTTGGTCCTTGATAGCATTAAAATCATCCTGCGATAGCTCCGTATATCTTGAACCTCGACAGCATTAATGTCCTTAACATGTGACAACTTTTCATGGACTAGCACTCAATAGCTTAGATGTCTCTAGCATGCGATAGCTTTACATGAATTAGCACTCGATGGCTTCCTAGTATAGCACTCGATAGCTTGTGCATCTTGTACCTCGATAACTATAGTATCTTTAGTGTGATAGTTTTTTTGCACTTTAACACTCTTTATTGACTGTCTAATTGTCAATAGCTTGTTCGATCTTGATAGTCGATGACTTTATTGATTGTTTAATTCTTGATAACTTGTTTCACCTTGATAGCTTAACTCCCGTTCAAACTTTTTTCTATTTAGTTTTTTTTCTTTTCGTGGAAAGTATTGGGGTGTAGCATTACATGCCCGGTTTCTATAAGCTGTATGCCATGGTGAACATAGTGTGCATTTGACAGTTAAGCCTATATCTTAGTTTTAATATTACCAGTACATTTTATCTCACTCTTTTAATATCAAAGATGGCGCCGCATTGAAGGTCTACCCTTCTTTATTTATTCCTAAATATTGAAGGAATAGACATTTTACATGATTTATGTCCGGTGCTATAAACTAACTATAGCCATGTTGAACATAGTATACATTTGACAATTGAGCCCGACCTTGCCCTGCTTCTGTAAGTATATGAATATCTTTTGATTGTACACATTTTCTTTGCTGCCAGTATTGCTAGCACGCTTAGGTACTCAGCTAGTTAGTATAATGATAATATTCTAAACAAAATTTGCTTACATATTTATGTGCTAAAATAAGATTAAAGCGTTGAAAGGAGTTTGTTGCCGTTAGGATAGAACTTTTGTAACGATCCGGAATTTCACTGCTTTGATTTGCGAATATTTAATTAATTTTAAATATTCAATATATATGTTTTATAATAAAAATAAAACTCTTTTAAATAATAGTTAATGATGGTGAAATAGTTTTTCAAATTTATTTACAAAAATATTTAGTTTGAAGAAAAATTGAAAATATGACTGGAATTCGTTTTTCGAATTTTCGACTTTTCGTGGGCTAAAAGTTATCGAAAACGTTGTGAACTCTAATATAGGTTTATACACATTTAAAATGTAAATTAGTTAGTATATATTGGTATATACATAGGTAGATATACTTAAGTATATACATGTATATACTAAAAGATGTCTTAAGAAACATACTTAGACATGATTTTACACTTAGGTGACTCGAGTACAAAACATATTTGATGAGGGGGGACAAGGGGGTGAGCAGAAATGACATATATGGTAGAGGGTGTTGAGGTGACAAAACAATGTGGAGGGTAGAAGTACAACGGTAGATAAGTAATTTTCTTTTTTCTCTTGGTTATAAATAATTTTCCATTCCTTCATGTTTCATCCTCTTCCTCCTATCATATTTTCCTCATCTGCGATTCAAATGGAGAAACTCTTTTTTTTAAACCGTGTAAAATTCCAATGGCTACAACTTTCATTTGTACAACTTATTCAAAATTTGAACTTAGCTATGTCAAAAATGCATTTCTTTCATACCTATTTTTGGATTTAGATTTTCAAGTCCGAAAATTCCTCTCCTTCTATTGACCATATCTCCCTTAAAACAAATTCAAATTGAGTAATTCTTTTTATGAAATGATAGAAAAAAAAAATTCGAAGGACTTTTTTTGCAACCTTTTCAAATTCCGAGAGTAACATGATCAATTTTCGAGTTGGTTTTGTGATTTTCTAAGCTTTGCAGGTTCTAAAGTATTTCAAGTTTTCAAAAGAGTTAAAATTTTGGTGAGTAAACTTCTTAATTTTGGGAAAGTTTTTACCTTTGCATTTATTGACTATTGGGTGACAAAATAAGTTGATTGTTTGGTTGGATTATTGTATCGTTTGGATGCATATATATGTTGCTTACATATGTGAAGGCATGTGGTTAAGTTAGTGTGTGCTTGAATGTGAAGTCTAGATTTTTGTGAATGATGTAAAAGTGCGATCTTGTTTGTTTGGGTTTGTGGTATGCATAGGTTGTTATGGACATAATTTTGTGGTTGTTATGCTAAGAAAAGTTAATAAAATTAACAGTTAGATTTGGTTATCGATGAAGAATCCTTTGTGAAGAGTACACGTTTTGGTTTGTAATCAAAATCGATTTTAATTTTAGAAACTTGGTTTCAAATTATTTTGTGTTTTGAAAAGTTAGTAAGCTTTTAAGGTGTTAAGTTTTCAAAGAGGGAAGCCAATACATTTTCAAGTTATGACATCCATAGCGATAGTCGGCTATGTATGCGGTTTCGCTTAAAAATTCGATTTTTGCAAAGTTTAGTTTTTATAATTAAAAATGTTTTGAAAATGTTTTGTAAACTTAATAATAGTGATTTAGAAAGTTAATTAAGAATTTAATAATTAATTAATTAGTTGTTATAATTAATAATTAATTAAGTATTAACCAAGGTTTATTCATTTTAATTAACTGAAGGTTAGTTACTAATTAATTATCTTTCAAAAGGTAAGATTAATTTTTAATTAATTATGAGTTAAGTATATGATTTACTTTCAATTAATTATTAATTAAATATAAGGTTGACTATTAAGATAATGTTTAATTATAAACTAATTAATGTTTTAATTTAAAATAATCACTTGTTAAAGGTTTAACTTATTATTTAAGTTTTAATTAAAAGATCAATTAATTAATTGAGATTAATTAATAGTTAATTATTAATAAAGGTTTAAATGATTATTTAATTAATTAAGGATGAATTAAGGGTTTAGTTTATAAATATAAATAAATTATTTATTAATTTATAACTAAATTAAGTTCAAATTTAATAAAGATTAATTATATGATTTAATAAGAGTTTAGCTTGTAATTAATCATTTTAAAATGAGTTAAGTTTTTAATCCTTGTTTTCCAAGAATCAAATTGTTTTAAATGTAATTCTTTTTCAAAGGTGGTTTTGAACACAAGGGATTCAAATGTTGATGCCATTAAATAGACAAACAATTGTGAATGAGCTATATAAATGGTTCGATTGTGTGAGCATGTGTTAACAGAATAAATCTCTATCTGCTATAAGTTGATTGTTTGAACATCTGATAGCAGAATAAATTCTCATTTTGCTATAACTGTTTGTTTGTTTGTACATGTGTTTAGCAGGACGAATCACCATCCTGCTATTATGTTGTTTGGACATGTATATGCTAGTTGAGTTGTATTGATATGTTATTTCCTGATTTGATAATGGATTTGATTTACATGTATGTTGGCCTATATAAATAATTGATAAGTGACTTGGAATTAACTTGAAACTAAATGGTAAATTAAGTAAGTACCAATGGATTGCTAAGCTCTTTTTGAATTTATAAAGTATGGTTTTGAATTAACTTCAATTTTATAATCAATCTGAGTTTAAAGCTTATAAATGATTTTCAAGTTATATTATTATTTTATAAAGGCATTTAAAAATAATAGCTTATTTATAAAATGAGTTTTACCAAGTAAAAAGGTTTATGTTATGTGATTTAAAAGGATGGGTTGCACAAGATATTTTATAAAGGATTTTTCTTAAAGAAGATTTATCAAAGGAGTTTTAAATGAGGAAATGTTTTATAAATTATTTTAGAGGTTTGTAAAGAGGTTTTGTAAATTGACTTGTAGACTTATAAAAATGTTTCATAAATTGACTTCGGAAATTTATAAGTTATTTGAATTATGAAGTGAGCTTTTAAAAAAGGAATTGTTATAAAGGATAAAAAGGTTTGTTTTATAGCAAGTAACATTTGTAAAAAAGGGGATTTGAAAGGAGGAAATTTGCCAAATGTTCTGGTAATATATACTTATACCGTTGAGATAAGTATATAAATGTTTTTCAAGTGTAAAAGGGATGCTATGGTTTTTGGGAATAGTGTTTTGAAGAGATCTTTCGATCAGTTTTGTAAAATATTTTAATTAATGGAAGATTAATTGGGACGTCCCATATCAAATCAATTTTGAACGATTGTTTATTTGATAATTAAATAACCGACTATCAAATCTGGACCAAAACGTAACTTTGAAAATACCTAGAGGAAACATGTGAGTTATATAACACAGTCATTCCCAATGATGTTGTACTGTGCGTATAAATTTCGTTTCGTTCTTCTATGATAAATAATAAGAAAATCCACCTACAAACGGTTAGGAGGTGGTGAACTTCGCTCTTATCTTTATCTGCTTATTTTCTAAAGAACCGATGTTGAGTTTAACAGAAATTATCGAAAGTTTTTTCGAAAAGACCGAGATTGGATATGTTTTCTGAAAACCACTTCGATCCAACTCAAGTCTTTTGAAATGAAGACATCTTAAAAAGTACGGAACCGGAGACGGAGCCATTGAAGTGCAATGGTTGCTTGTTACTAATCTTGAGGATTATTCCAAAATGGATGTAGTAGAAGTACTGCCTTCGGTTTATCCTTATCCTGAACAACTCGTATGAATGAATGCTGGCACTGCATTGCTGCTTGGAAGGCAGTGTTAGCATTTCAAGTGAGATTGCTATTCAAGAGGTAAACGTAGCTTCAAGCCACATCAATCGGGAATGACTAAAACATGCGAGATGCAACAGTGCTAAGTGGGTCGCTTCCATTAGGGTGTCATCACCTTTCTAGATACATCTACATATTTACGGATTGGTTGTGCATGAGATCTCAGTAAAAAAGGTTGCAAAGCAAGCGAGGTGATGCTATATTCGGTACTATCTAGTAAGGGGTAGACTGGTCTTGTGTTGGCAGGGGATCCTGCAGAGGTCCTCGGTACATTTTGATTTTGTAGACGTGTACCGTGATAGGTGGTAATCTGGTACATTGTCATAGTATGAAGTCTATTTTCAATAAATGCCCTATGTTTTTAATTGTACCCAAATATGTTGGAATGTGAGATGCAATCATTTCAGCTATTTTATGTATTTATTTTAAACCTTTAGACATTATCATAATATCACTGTATTTTATATAAGTGTTTTGGCTATTGTAAGGTAAAAACCGTCCGTGTTACGTGCGGGGTGGTTTTACGAGATACCTTTGATTTAAAAAAGGTTTTAAACATAATAATTCAGTTGTTTGAGTTTACTCACATCAGACTCATGTCTGACTCAAAGTTTTATTTTCTTTCCCTAAACTCTTGGGTGCTCAAATTTTTTATGAGCAGTCAAGTAGTTCAGGTTTCGTACGGATGCATTTAGAGGAGCTTGGACCAGGAGGTTTCATCGAGAGCTAGTTATTACTTTATTTCCGCTGTATTATATGTATGTTGTATCAGTTAGGTATGGATATACAGTTATAATTGTCCCAGAGAAGAATTTATATTATTATAACTTTGATATATCATTTTAGAAATGACTTTGTAAAGTATTATGTTGATTAATGTATGTAATTCCGTTGCGTTGTGAGATTCTATGATTGTTAGTTTCTTCTTATTTTCAATCTTCTTGTTTCACCCAACGATTGGTTTTTTCAGCACTTGAATGCTCGGCACGCAATACAGTAGACGTATTAGTGTCGATTTTCAAGGGTCGAAAATCCGGTTCGTTACAACTTTTTAGAAGCATAATTTGCAATCACCCATGAATATTGGAATTGGATTCAAGAGACTTACTCTAAGATTATCGATGTTGAGCTGTTGACTCATCACTCTAGACTCTAGAACAATCCGTTTTAGGACAGCAAGGGATGAGCTTAAGCTTCATTTTCTGCTTGTGTTGATATTTAATGACTAATTGTGCTGTCATACTATACTAATATTTAATTAGTACATGGTTCATTTGCTGTCGCACTTCATGAGAAATATAATATCTTGACATGTAGTTTTTTGGTCACGCAGCTGAACAGAACTATAACTGAACCACAAAGCACGCAGAAAGTTGGTGGTAGTGATTCTTTTTCTAAACAAAGTAAGTCTATCTTCTTATTGTTATTTACTATAAATCTCATTGGAAGCAATAACTGTTTCCTCTTTTATATTTAGTTACCACTTATGAAACCTTTCCTTCAAATTTCAGTTAATATGTAAAATGAGAAAAAGCATGCACTAGACCTTATTTTATCTGCAAGAGGATTTTTTATTTTTTTTTATTTTTTATAAGAGTGAAGGTAATAAATTATGAATGGTGAACCATCCTGGACATAAATTATTTGTGAAGATGAAATCCATATCAAAAAATTGTTTGATTCCTATTTTACTCCATTTTTTTCTCTCTCATCTTATTCACTCTAATTTTGAAGCATAGCGAGCGCGTGCACGTGCGTGCATGTGTGGCTCATTCAAAAACAATACAAATCATATTTTAATTTTTGAAAAGAAAAAAGTTATCTTGTTTTAGGATTATAATCATTTAATAGCTCTACTGTGCTTCCATCTTTGTTCTTTTCTCTTCTTTATGTTTCTATTTGTTCTTTCACCTTAACTGATTAAATGTAATTCAGGTCCAACGCCACTGTCTGGTTAGTGGTTAGACGCTCTGGTATTGGTCAATAAAGTCACGGGTTCGAATCATACGTAGCGCGTAACTCAAATCACTGGACATATGTTGATTTGTATTATGCTATATACTACGTAAAATTTGTATTGCAACTATGTACTACCACATAAGTATCCATTTCCGTCATTGAATTTAACATTAGTTTTAGTCATTGAATTGAATATGATGATCTTTTTAAAACATGTATCATGTGTAAAAAGTTGAAAATTCACACCCAGTTCCTGATATTTCAAATACAGGATGACTGGATTCAAAATTTAACTCTAGCATGTGTATTGTAAATTAATTTAATGATCGAAGAATATATTCATAGTAAATAAAACTAATAGAACGGTTCAAGTACTGAATACAACCCTAGGTAAAACTTAGTATGAACGTATATTATATTTAACCCTAAAAAAATCGAATTTTAAAGTTATGTATTCTTAAATTATATATAATGTTACTTTCAAAAATACATCAATATTTAGCCTACAATAGAACAATGATTGCCTATGTTCTTCACTAATCAAGGGGAGAGTATACTTACCCACACTCTTCCTAAGGGAGAGTAGGGTTAGAATTATGTTGTATATATTTATATAATAGTGGTAAAAATTGGGTTGTTTATGATTCACATCTTACTTATGGAAACTGTTTTTCAAATATAACGAGATCACAATCATCTGAAATAAGGATTGGAGTCAATATTAAAGATAGAGTAGATAATGACATCAGCATTTGCAAAAAAAATAAAAAAAAGTAAAAAAAAGGAAAAAAGAAGGATTGCTGTCTTTTCTCACCATATAACAGCGGTACTTGTAAATTTGATGATGAAATGTTGAGACAGTCCAGAGGAATTGCAGATCCTAGAACTGCAGTTAAAAACGAGTATATATAAAATCCAAAGTTACAAATGAACAAGTCCAAAGGAGTCAATTTTTTTTTTAATTTCTTTGTGGCAACATATGCTACTTCAATAACTCTGCTTCTTATTAGCAAAATAAAATATACATCTCATCCTTTTCCAATAAAACAAAGTAAACATGCATTCTATCCCTAACAAATTGTTTCTTGTTTATTCGAGCACAACGTATGTTTCTTAGATAATTCTACTTCCAAATTAGAGGTTTTATTTTCATTTTTATTCGAGCACGACATTATTATTGTGATGAAATCATCATTGCTTCTAACAGCAAAAACATCTTCAAATTTTTGCAAAATATCTTCCTCTTGTTTTTCCTAGATTTCCCCAAGTTTGTCTTTTTTATTTTGTTTTCAATGTTAAAACAAATTATGTTCATAATAATGTAGAATATGATATGTTTATTTCCTTTGATTTAGAATTGGAGTACTGTATTATTTTTGATCTCTGCTGTGGAATGACTATATATCAGTACTTGAAATTATTCTGTTTAGTTGTCATTTGTTTCTTTTCCTTAAGAAAAAGATAAAATTAAATCTAATCATACGGTAGTCAATGACTTAAAGTGTGTTTTTTATTTATTCATAATTCCATAGTTTTAGCTGTATAACTATGTGTGTTATATTGGTTATTTTTTTCATAACTTCATAAATTATGATGTTTGTTTTTTCATCACTATATATTGCACTTTAGAGTTTAACGTTTACTGTTTTGTCCTAATGTATTAAATACCTTAGTCATAATTGGCGTCAGCAATACAAATGATAACCCAGGCACTTGTTTAATGTGTTGATATTACCTTATAGGATTTGGTTAGAAATCGATATTTTTATGTTTTTCAATACAGATATTAGTCAAATAAGATGTAGCTTATAAAACTGTTGGTATACTTAGGATCTGGGGTTAAAAGGTAATATTGTTATGTTTCTCAGCATAAGATGTTACTTGCAACGGGTGCTCTACTTTATTGAAGCACTGCTCTTGTTAAAAAAAAAGGATAACCTGCAATGAACATACAAACCTGTCACTGTAAAAAGAGAAAAAACCACGAAAATATCTTGCAACGAGTGCTCTACTTTATTGAAGCACCACCCTTGTTAAAAAAAGGATAACCTGCAATGAACATACAAACCTGTCACTGTAAAAAGAGAAAAAAAACCACGAAAAGAAGTATGTGTGTGTGTACACACATACACACACACAAACACACACAATATAGAGCTGTGCGATAACCGTCATTATTATCTTCAACCATAACCACAACCATTGATGATTATAAAGTTTTATCACCATTATTGCAACCGTTTATGATAGTTAATCTTTATAATTTCAAGTTTAAGACTTCCACACATGTATTATCAATTATACAGATAATTGTTGATAAATAACCTAACTTTTATTTCACTGACCAATTTGTTTGTATAGTGCATTCAAAATAATGCATGCGCATGTTACTATAGTATTAAGTAAGGTTTGAGAACTCGATTTCGGTCATTTGAAATTTTATTTGTTTCGGCCAATTTCGAAAGTTTCGGTTTCGGTCCTGAAACTGGATTTTTGTATTTTTAGTGGAAAAGTAACGATATAGGTCCAGAGCAAATATTCTTTTCGAACATGTGTTGTATGCTATGAAAAAACATATTAAAGGCCTAAACTAAAATCTCATTCCTTCTTGAACTTATATGCCTAAAAATTCCCCTAACATACCCAGTCCATTATCATTGCCATCCATTTGAACGCTTAAATGAATTGCAGAACCCAATTTACCCAATCCATTATCAATTGCCATATTCATTTGAACGTATACATTAAAGCTCTAAATCAAAATCCTGGCCTATTATCATTCATCACATCCTAACCCTGTCCCAAATATCACACCAACTATCATCTCAGCCCTAAAAAAAGAATTACGAGAACATCGGGGAAAAACAAAAGGAAGAAAATTGCTCGATTTTTTGATGATGCTCGACGTCGAAGCCGAAATCTAGGTTGAAGTCAAGTTTCTTGCCGTCGAAGATGTTTGCAGTTGTCGAAATCGATTCCGATGTAAGTTAAATTTTCAATTACGTGCTTCTATAAACAAAATTTTGATTAGATTTTTACCGCCGAGGCCGTCATTTATTCCTTTTTCACAACTAGGGCATAAATTACGAATTTATGTATTTTTTCCATCGACAAGTTATTGGACATGATTTTGACATAATCTTGTCCTGTCTCTGGTTGGAACCGAGTCGAGATGGCCGAAATCTCGTAGTTCTGTCTCTGGTTGGAACCGAGTCGAGATGGCCGAAATCTCGTAGTTCCGACTGGAACCCAATAACTTGGTATTAAGGCACATGTCATTAGTTTACATGTTATTTCTCTAGCTTAATTAATTAAAGTGCATACTTAATTGTGAACAATTATATTAAAAAATCATCCATGGTTGGTATAATTTACCATGGTTACCAAAAATTGTAACTGTAGTCCTAGCTGTTACCATAGTAGATGCAAGCCATATGAACAGCTGAGTACGGTTGAATAGTATGGAACAATCTTAATAGCCCTGCAAAATACATATCAAATTTTCAATTATCTTTTCTGTTTCCAATATCACTAAAGATTAATGTTTGAATGTATGATGACATCCGTATGAGTTTGTGAGTATAATATTTAGATAAAAGAGAAACCATACTCAAAATTTAGGATGTGAAATTACATATGATTTTTGTAGATTTTATAAGGATTTGAGGTGAAATTACACCGCAGGCGGTTTTTTTAATATCCTTCGATTATAATTTAAAACTAGGATAATAATAAGGGGTTTTCGATACAACTTGCAGGTTGCACCAAATCCAATCTCTGATGATAAATCAAATAATATATTCTTCTTCCTTTCAATATGTAATGTAATTTGTAATACAGTTGACGTTTATTAGTCACATGAAGCTGTGAAGCTGTGTTGTCAAGGATGTTGTCGGTTGGTATTTGAAATTTTGATGCCCATATTTTTTACTTTGATGCTTTAATCCATGTGGCATCCGAGACATCAGTGAATGCTAAGGTAGTGTTTGGTTTATTTTTTTTAATTGGGTTTTCGTCCATACAAAAATGCGCACGTGTATTGCGAAAAACGATCAATTTAGAAAACAAAGTTAACATTAAAACAGAAAACGACCTTTTATTTTTATTTTTCATGGTTTGAGAACAAAAGAAGCACGAGAAACAATCCATCTTTACATTGTTCCTCCATCCCCTCTGTGGTCCCCTTCATCCTTTATCCTATCCCTCGTCCCTCCGCTCTTCTCATATTTTGTAATTAATGTTGAAAACTCAAAACACAACTCATTTTTAAACCAAACGCTACCTAAGGTTTTCTTGAAGCGTCAAGTAAATTGATGTTTTTAGTATGACATTTTTTACAATGCGGGGGTGCTTTATTTTGATACTTTGTTACAGCTTAACACTAGGATAAAAATAGGGGAAAAAAAAGCCTATTACTATTCAAAAAAAGAAAAATGGAATATGTGCTTTAACGCAAGCATCGACAATGCTTTTGAATTCCACTAAGTTCAAGTGGAAATATAAGGATATATTGGTCAGTTTCAGTGATATAACACAGTTATTTCCCATGCTATACACAAAGTCTCTTTTTTGCTTGTTTTTAACTTCAACTTGCAAGTTGCAACACGTCCAACCTTTGATTATAAATTGAAAGATACTCTCTTCTTCTGTTCAATTGATTTGTAATGTAAATATTGACAAAATTGACATTTATTAGTAGCATGAAGCTATGTTATCAAGGGAGCTCTTGAGCTGTCATTTAGGCACTACTTTGAAATTTCGATGCTTTTTTTCAAACACTTTTATGGTTTAATCAACCTCGCATCCGGGACACCAATGAGCACTAATTTTTTCACTGAATGCTAAGAAAATTAAAGTTTTTAATATGACAATCTTTTTTACTTAGAACGGATTAAATTAGTTTTACAATAAAAGTGCTCAGTTGCTTTCTTTATCTGTTGAAAGTCTCTATTTTGAAAATATTTTAAAATTTAATTCCTCTTTGTGTTTTATTTTGAATTATATAGGAAATCAGTCCAGAACCATTCCTCCGTAATTCAAAATAACCGTAACGTAAAAGTTACTCTATTTTGTTGCTTTTTTCAAATTTGATTCGAACGATTTCTTCATTGTGATATCTTGTTTTTGTTTAATTTTAAGTTATGTCTTTTAAATAATTTTTGAATTAGTTGATAAAATTAAAACTTGTAATTACCCACAATGATTATTATACTTTTCGTTTGGATGCTTTTTTAATTATTTGGTATGCAAATATTTGAATACGGTTGTGGTTTAATTTTTTTTTTTTTTTTTTTGGTTATAAACGTGTTACTTCTATAGCGTTTGATCTATTTTGACATCGTAGATATGTTTTTGTACCATTCAAGATCTCGACTTCATCAAATTTGAGATTGTCTCGAAAATTTTAGTTTATTCTAAATGTTTGATCAATTTGAACCGTCAAAAAAAATAAATTAAATTAAAGGATGGTCCGATTAAACTGATTTTTTGTATAAATGATATGGATGTTATATGAATTGTCTACAAAGCCTGGTTTCATTTTTGAATAAGTAACCCTAAAAAATGTCGAGGTGCAGCGCAACGGGTGTAGTAGATCCTTACCCTATATATATGTGTTACACGTGTGTGTGAGAGAGGGAGGGATTTATTTATATCATATTTATGTGGTTATTAGTTTATTAGATATGTAATGCAAAATTCATTTATACCGTATTCAAGCATCTATTTTTGTCCATGCTTCATCTAGATCTCACTTGGGCTGTAGGATCATTTTAGTGTCCTCTGTCTCGAACATCATAGATATGAAGAAAATGGTTGAGATTACTGTATAAAAATTAGGGAAGAATAATTTTTGTTGGGATTATTTGTATTATGTGCGTGTAAAAGATATTATACTTTGCGTTTAACTCCATGTTTGTACATACAATCATTTTTAGATAGCCACCATTTAATTTTGTAGATATAAAACAGAAAGAAGAACGAAAATAGACTTATTATAATGAATTGATGAAGTACAATTCACGAGTCTTTTTTTTTAGCGTCACTTTATCATCAAGTTATTAATGGCGCATGACGTAAAAAAAAAAAAAACCTTCCTGGAGCCGTTTGCGGTGCGGTGCAAGAAGGCTCCATGAAGGTCTGGATTATTTAATCTTATTAAACCAATAACTTCAGTCTATACCTTGTTTATCTTAACAGAAGTAATATATTAGTTTGGATTCAAATATCAAAACATATAATGTGCAACAAAAACTAAATTTCTATACTGTGTATGCACGGTCGCAACAACCAATGGCAACTTTGACCAACCATCTTCTTGGTTTTTCAGGCTCTCTTAATGGAGATTGGGGACAACAACCAAGCTTTTCAAATCTTCATGATCATCAGCCCCTTTTGAATACAGAAAATGTTCCAAACACCCAACAATGGCCATCCCAACAGCACCCATTTCCTCTTGACCCAAAATCATTGTACAGAACCACTTCATACACTCATCAACCCCTTCCCAATCAACAGCACATTGCTTCAAAACCCGTTCTTGTACCAAAACCCTCCCTCTCTTCCTACTTGCTTTCATTACCCAACCAATCTCAATTTTCTCCTCCAAATCAATCTCATTTTTCTCCTCCAATTCATGTACCTCATGGCTTGCAACAATTCCAACATGAAAATATACCTCAGCAATTTGGGCCATCGAACCTTCCAATCAATATGCATCTACAAGTCCAACCACATTGGCAGAACCAGCCCAGTCCTCATCCAGGGCTACTGAACCAGAGGTTGAATCAAATGCGACCTCATATGTACCAACCCAGACCTCCAAATCAAATAATGGCAATGCGGCAATTTCAAAGACCGCTATTTCGATCAAAGTACATGTCTTCTGAAGAGATCGATAATATCATAAGGATTCAACATGTGGCTACACACAGCAGTGACCCCTACACAGATGATTACTATCATCAGGCCTGTCTCGCCAAAAGATCCTCTCTATCAAACTCCAGGCTCAGACACCATTTTTGTCCAAACTCCATAACTGAATCATCTTCGAGACCAAAGGCAAATTCCGAGCCTCATGCTTTTCTTCAAGTAGAAGGTCTCGGTCGTCTGCCTTTCTCTTCTATTCGCCGCCCTCGTCCGTTACTTGAACTAGACTCAAAACCCGACCCTCATAATGAAAAAACAATCAAGCCTCTTGAACAAGAAACTATGTTGGCTGCAAGAATCGCGATAGAGGACGGACTCAGTCTACTCCTCGACATCGACGACGTAGACCGGTTCCTACAGTTCAACCAAGCTCAAGATGGCGGTGCCCATTTAAGACATAAGAGGCAGAACCTTCTGGAAGGTTTAGCCACTTCCCTTCAACTAGTCGATCCCTTAAGCCACACAATAACACAGAAGGATGATCTCGTCTTTCTCCGAATCGTCTCTCTTCCCAAAGGCCGTAAGTTTATCTCCCGCTACCTCAAACTTCTCCACCCAAGCGACGATGTGGCTCGAATCGTCTGCATGGCCGTGTTTCGCCATCTCAGGTTTTTATTCGGAGATATGCCTTCTGATTCTTCAGCATCGGAAGCAACTACCGACCTCATGCTCTCTGTTTCATCAACTGTGAGCAAAATGGAGTTGGGGGCATTAAGCGCCTGCCTTGCTGCTGTAGTTTGCTCTTCAGAGCAACCGCCTCTCAGACCTATTGGAAACTCAGCTGGGGACTCCGCATCTGTTGTTGTGAAAACACTTCTGGATAGAGCGACCGAGCTTTTGACTGATCAACGTGCCATGGTGCAGCACCATGTTGTGAGGAATATGTGGCAAGAGTCGTTCAATGCGTTCTTTAGCTTGCTTACAAAGTACTGTGTTGCTAAGTTTGAAACACTTACAAGAGCTGCTCCTGTCATCGGAGGGGAGATTGCACAGGCGATTTCACGTGAAATGCCTGTTGAATTGCTGAGAGCGAGCTTGCCGCATACTGATGATGGTCAGCGTAGGCTTTTACGTGAATTTGCCCAGAGGTCGATGCATGTAATGAATCATGCTTCGAATGGGGGGAGTAATGGGCCTCCTAATTCTGAATCAGTTCGCAGTTGATATATAAAGGTGTAGCATAATCAGAGTTGCATTGCTTAATGAATGAATGGATATTTGTGTAGTGTGTGCAGATGAGCGAGCATATGGTTTTTTGATGCTTGAGAAAGGGGGCTCCGGTCAGAATTTTGCACAGGGTGTGGATACAACGCAAAGCTTTTTCTTCACCCTGCTGTGTATTTTTTAGGATGTGGAGGAGTTTGGGGTTTGCTCTTTGTATTTGGGGATTGGTAGGGATATGTAGGTTTGTTTAAATGAACTTTAGCAGTATCCATGAATCATTTGTTTTGTTCAGTATATGTTTCTATATGTGTTGTTTTTCATGTACTGTCAGAAAATGTTAAAATGCAGCTGTTGGATGTTAGTAGGTTTTACATTCCTCGTTAAAGATTCTCCTTGCATTGGTTTATATCTCTTATTTCTCCCTTTCATGCGGGTTTTCCCTTTTACTTTTTATTTTTTATTCAGAAAACTAAATGTAGTTGCAATAAGGTCTTGCTAGAGGGTTATTGGTGTTTCGGTTCGTTTTGAATTGTGCAATGGATGCTTAAAAAATTCGAAATTAGGATGGTGTATATATAGAAGTATTTGGATTTTATTTTAGCAAGTGAAATCGCGATAGGATGTTTTTGTGTCGTTGATGTTATTATTCACGTACCGTGACTTATGATGTATCTAATGTACTCATTTTACATATCGATATCATTATTTTCCATTTTTCTGTGTCCGATTTGAAGGAACCAGGAGAGTCCGCAACGGAAAAATGAGTGATTTTTTTTTTTTTTTTTTTTTAAAACCATTTATGATCTATTAATGGGCCCACGAAGTCTAAATTTCATTTATAGCTTTTCTAATTTAGTTTAAATAAAATCTTGTATTCTATTTAAAATAGTTAAAGAGAAGTTTAAATAAATTTGATTTCAAATGTATAGTGTATCAAATGCACCTAACATTTATTTATAAGTGTTGATGTATAGGGAATGAAACATTTCATTTCTTTTCCTAAAACAAAAATTAATTGAGAACGGTAATTGTATCAAATGGAGAGAGAAACTTTTCATTTTCTCTTTTTAATTTGAATTGATTGATTCAGTAAATGTCATTATTAATTATTTATTCATGGCAATATTTATTAATAATGTCCGTATGTATTCTAAGTGTACAATTTGTAGTTTGAGATTAATCTAATTTAATTTATTTATACAAGTATTCATGGCAGTATTTATTAACAATTTATCCATATATGTTGGGATTTACATTACGACGGACATATTAGCTCATTTAGTATGTACTGTAATTTTTTCAAATACGTGCTTGTGTAATATGTCAAAACAAAATACTAATGTGTGTGTATGTGTGTTTATATAATTTACCGAATAAATAGTTTCTGCCATAGCAAATTAATGTTAAATAATTATATGATAATAATACAAGTTTTTAAAATTTAACAAAATCTAGAAATAGATTTTGGTCTTAATATTAATTTATGGAATTTTTACAGTTAAAATAATATATTATTAATTAATTGATAATAGCCCACAATCAAATTAACTATTAAAAATAGGAAATAAAGCTGAAAAATTCTAAAAAAAATTCTAAAGGTATCTGAGACATATTTTGGGCTTAGAATTTTTTTTTGGAATCTTATCAATTAAAATTGTATTTTTAATTAAATAATTAATTGCACTTCAAAAATAAATTAATTCAGAGAATTCATAAATCAAGTTACAAAAATTCTAAATTTTTTCTGAAGATTTTAGATACATATATAAGACTTATAAAAAATTATTAGAATTTTATTAATTGAAATTATATTTATAATTAAATAATTGATTGTAGGTCAAAAGTAAATTAATTTTCAGAAATAATAAATTGTGTTTAAAAAATTTGAAAAATTTACCATAATCTTATTACATGATGAATTAAATGAAAATGTATAGAACTTAAAATTTGAGCTATTAATTATTTTATTCATAATAAATAATTCACAAAATCGTTAAATAATAATAATATATGTGTGTGTGTGTGTGTGTGTGTGTATAATAAAATATTTTTATATTTTATTCATAAGGTACAAATCATCGTAGAAAATTTTAAGATTAAATATATATGACATATAAACATATATACCATTATATATATTCAAATTTGCAGATCTGTACACATTTAATACACACACTTAAATCAAAATCAAAACCTTTTTTTTCAGAGAATTAATTCGACAATATATCAATAAACAAAATAATACAACGAGCACATAATCAGTATAATTATAACAAACACATGTACCCACAAAAATCTCACCTAATCTAAATAATAAATAGATCGGAATACAAATAGAGAATTTAGATGTAAATCGGCTTTTATATGAAAACTTAAAATCAAACAATGAAAATAAATAAAAGTGCACCTCGTAATGAAGCCTTTGAGTCCACGTTGAACAATGATTTCTCGTCTAAGAACAATTCACAATCCGTTAGGTTGTTAATCCGGGATTGGAGACCTTCTAATACAAATTAATATTTTTAATTTTGAATTAGATTTGAGAATTTTAGGGACGATTTTAGAAAAAAGTTGCGGTCATTAAAATGAGGAAGAGGTAGAAGAAAGTGGCGTCTCAAAAATGATTTTTTTTTTTGTAATTAAGGTTTTGAGATTGACTTTTATATGGATAGGACAAGAGAGTAAACAATGATCTCAACCACACGTCTAAAACCTAATCACACATGTTGTAGCCATCTCCTATCTTTCTCCAAACCAACGTCTATCCTCTCCAAACCTGGGTTGTGAGCCCATTTAACCCAAATTAAATAAGTACAATCATATTTAACATATTTTATTATCGATATCTCATATTGATCAATATATTCATAACTTTTATAAATATATGCAACAATTTTATTTCTCAAATCGCATTTAAAATTCGTAATTAATATTTCATATTTATTTATTTAATTTATAACAATTTTAAACTAATTAAATTGTTTGGTCTATAGGGAATTCACTGTTTCTGTTGTGTGACCCTTGGGTGTAAATTTGGTCAGCGATTAACGTCGAACTATACGAACGTTAACGCTCACACTTCACTTAGCAGGAGGTGTGATATTATTGCCAAATTTATCGCTTACTCATTTTCAAAAAATCTCATTTTAATTTAATAAGCATTACCCAGTTGTGACAATTATTTACACCAATTCTTTTCATCAAAACTATATCACTTTGGCCTTGCTGAATTTGGTAATGGTCAAAATTCCAACATCACTCATATTCAATTCTATAATCCAAACACAATGTTTTTGGTTCAGTAATAATAATTATTATCAACCGAACTACTATGGCTAGAGATTTTGACTTTGGGCAGACTTGAGTTGACCATGATACTGACGCCATAGACGAATCCTCTCTTGAATAGTGCTTCACTTTTAATACTTCCACTCGATCCAACTACTGTCACTCAATGGACGCTATGCCATGATTTGACTATAAGTAAAGCAGAGATTTCATATTGAAGATTCATAATATTCTCAAATCGAAAGAACTATGCAAATTAGTCACATCGATATTTTCTGTTTGACCTTAGTTATATTAACCAACAGAAAACTACCGAGTGAGTTGTTCCATGGTTATCCAATAACTATTAGTACGCAACCCCTAGGTGCCCCTAGCAATCATAAGTAATACACTTTCCAACACTTGGAGAACATTACGTACTCTAGTCGTAATGGACACATCGATATTTAATCCCGATGCACCTTAACTAGGAACATTTAAAATGATATATTTGTTTTATTGTAATAAATTACTCACCGTTACAACACTTTATAACTACTACCACAAAACATATCATTTATGGATTTTCTATTAAATATACTTTAAATTAAATTAATTAATTAATATAACCACATTATATCAATTATATAATAGAAAGAAAACACCTTTATTTCGAACAAGATTGGGCAACAAGTTAGATATATGTTACAAATTACATAATTGCCCCTAGGACATACCCTTAACTCTATCAATCTTCCACTTGCACTTGGGGTCAATTAAGAAATCTTATTCCAACATTTCTAATCGGCTTTCCTAAAACCAAAACAAAACCAATTGGGTCAGCCCCTTTGTGAATGGGTATGCTATTTTGTTTCAGTTATCTACTCTATCAATCAACTCTCTCCGACGGTGATAAACTATTTTATCATGTAGAACAATTTGGAGCATGTCTCTCAACTTCTAGTAAGCTCTAAGTTCTGTTACGAACTATATCGCGACATTGTTATCATAACAATGTTATGAGATTATCAACATTTGAAATCCGCTTAGGTATAAATTTGTGGACTTGTATATTTATATACATTTTTTTATTGCGACGCTATTCAAGACAACGTACTAAGCCTTTTTCATTGAACTAGCCACGGTATTTCATTTAGGGCATTTCCAACTTAAGGATTCTTAACTTGAATTTATCATCGACATATTACACCCAATATCACTTATGATGTTTGAGTCTGAACACTCATTCATAAGAAGTTTTTGTTTCTGTAAAAAATTCCCTAGTATTTCAGAAATACATAAGAACCCTTCAAACAACTATTTAGTCGATTTGGATTTGATATTTGCTTCGTGTATCAAATACATAAACAAATCACGATATCGTATCCAACATAACATGTATGATAATTTCTATTTCCAATGCATAAGGAACTCACATACGTCATATTAAACAATTTAATAAGGTGTATTTACATATCGATTTAGGGCATTCCCAATATCTTTTATACTCACAACAAAAGACATCATTTACAATTCAAAGTTGAGTATTAAAACAACTAAGGTTGATTTCAACACAAGTACATCGTTAAAATCAACCATGTGTTATTTACTTACAGTTTAGAAATATCAATGTACCTTTTAACGTTGTTTCTTATGAACACACGCTTCCTTTGCATTTTGATTGAAAATCAAACCATATGATTTCTATCAAAATATTTATTCAATCTTTATGCTTTTAAAATGATATTATCATATCATTTCTTGGATCATGTCCAAAGACTTACAAATTCAATATTGCTCCCACTGATTTTGAGACATTTTTGGTTAATATGTATAAACTGCTTACTCTAAATCATTATTTAGAATTTTCTATTTCATACATATGTAGCAAAACACTAAGTCTTATCAAGCGATAATTTTGTGAGTAAACCCGAATTAACTTTAGCATGTTGAATACCGAATCTATTATGCTAATTTCAACAATTGAAATTTGTGATCTTATTCTTATCAACATTGCTCATTTAATTTCAGCCGCGTTAGTCTATCTCGTAAAGACACAATCTCAGCCAATGGATCACATCTCTCCGGTTAGTCCATAAAAATCATATTTTGATGGCATGCTTTGAATTCTTTTGGATTTGCGCATCATACCATATAGAGTCAACACTTTTAATGGTTTAATTAAACAACCAAGAATTATATAATTTGGATATTAATAAGAAGCTCATAGTTTCTCTTCGATGTACGAGAGTACTTATTAGACGTTCTAATGCTATATGTTCATTTAAGTTAATTAATTTCATTTCATCTCATATAATGAGTTCTATCTATGGATCGTATCCAATTCCGTTTGACTACCAATAATTCCTTAAAGAAATTTCTTCATGATAAAGTTGGAATATCTTGAAAGAACAATTGTTTCTCAGTGTAAATAGAATAGTGATTTATAAATGCTTTATGAATTTGTTTATTTATAAAACTGATTTGGTTTTAGTTTACAAAAATTATGTTCAAAACATAAATATGTCATTCAATGACAGTCCTTTCCAAAATCATTTGGCGAGATTCATACAAGATCCCTCATAAATAGTTTTTACGTGCAATCTTTCAACTTGCAATACCTGCCAATTCCTTCGCCTAGGATATGCTGGAGTTTCTAATAAACGCTTACCTTGTAAGATTTTATAAACTATTATTCAAATGAAATAATATTAACCATGTGTACTACTCTTAAGTACATTACATTATATAGAGAAACTAACTCAACTTAACTCACAATTAATCGTACATTGTTCAACATTTGTTCAACAAAGTTCGATTGCTCCATATCGATGCATCATTACGTATCACATGAAGGCGTTATTATAAGACTGAATCTTTATTCATTTTAGCTACGTTTGGAATCTTTTCCAATATACTCACTCATTCGATCAAATCGAATCATTTCTATCGCAAGTTAGTTTTACTCCTATTTTATATTCAATGAGTTTACCATAGATATACTACATGTGTATCAAATACACATATCCATGTCGATGATGACTCATCAGTGAATATGACGAAGTACGTGAAACCTTTTTTGGTATTTATAGAATTCCGATTGCATACATCTGTATGTATTAATCCGAAGAGTTCATCAACTCTTATGATGCTCCAATTAAATGGGTGCATTGCCCTTTATTGTTTGAGATATTATTAACAAGTATCACATGATTCAAAATCATATAATAAAATTATTTCCTTAAAACTATGGCTTAGTTTAGAATTCCAGAATAACTATAAATAATGTTAGATACTTCTGTATTTTCCAATGCATCACATTTTTTATGAAAACAAATACCATATTATAGTTTTATTTCATAACGAATATTCATAATATTTGTAGAAATATAGCCATGTCTATTTTTTTTAGTCGGTAACCAAAATGAGTCATTATTTCATAAATAATGTTCGGTATGTTTTACGAAAATAATTTTCGTAATTAGATGCAATCAATAAGTGCTATAAGACACTTTACCATTATTTCCGCCATTACTATAGTAGCGTACTAAATTCGGAGGTCCATCATTCATAAAATCTGGATTTCTTTATTTCATATACTACAACTAGTTTACCGTAGAGAGTTCTTTGATCAAATATCTTGAACTCAAAGAAACAAATCTCATAGAAAATAAATTTTATATGAAAATACATTTTGAAATCGAAATAATATTTCTTATTCCAATGTTAAATATCAATCACTATTATTACAATTCTCGTTTCCATTATTTCTTTATGAAAAAGAAATGACTATTCATTCTCTCCATTCCAACTATACCTTAAATTACATTTACTCTTATACATTTAGTTTCCTTTCTAAATAGTCAAACCATTCAAAAGAAAATCCTGACTACTATATCATAACGAACTCTTTACGAAAGCGCATTTGATTATCCTTAACATTTAAGGACACCAAATATGTTGCTCTTTGCATAAACTGATTAAACTGACATTTCAGCGATCGAGTTCTTAGATCTATCTTGTAGTTTTGGTCTTGTGCTACAACTAACACATATGATCTTTTATGTAATCAATCAAATTGAATACTCGATCTCATAGTACAGTTTATTGGCTTATTGTAATGACCCAACTTTTTGGATAGTTTAAAACGAAAATAAACCACACATATCAACTCAAACCATTCAAAAAAAGGAAATTGTTAATATGGTAAATAAGAAAATAAGATAAAAGGAGAGGAAATCAAACATAGAATCTTGCAGCAGAAAGACAAAATATAATAATCGAATAAATAGTTCATGTAGTTGTTTATACAATACTTATGATTACATTCAATACAACGTTTATCAGAGTCATTTTACATCAGAAATAATTAAAATAATGCAGCAGACAACATGATGCAGGAATAATAATAATATAATATACCAAATCTTCGTCTTCGTCCTCCAGAATAAGTCTTCAATAAGTTGAAAAACTCAAGACTGACCTGAGCGTAATGAAAAGACAAAACACTCGAGTCAGGACTAAAATATCCATATATAAGTCAAATCGATGTCACATATAATATGAGTGTAACGGCGTCAGATATGTTTACGGGACTTCACATCTTCTATCCAACGTATAACGTGTGTGCAATAACTTAAGAGATATTATAGGATTTTCTATCTCTTAAGGGTCCATCAAAATATTTATAAGTAGTAGAGTACGCTATATATATAATGTATAATCAATAAAATAAATATTTTTCTTAGCGTTAAGGCTTTACATTAATCCCCCTTAACACATTTTTAAGCATTGACACGCATTTTGCATATAAAACACCAGTTAAATGGTCGGTGGATAGGGATGCGCCGTGATACGACAACACTAAACCAAAATCGTATTATTCTCGTTTAGGGATAGAAGTATGACAAGACAAGTGAGGCAATGCCCAAGTAGGATACTACCAGTTTACCCTTCCCGGTCGGTGGTAACGCATCATAGCCATGATCGCCCACCGTGTCCAACACTTCCATAATCTGGAGGGTGCACACCAATCAATCACAATGCAAATGATGGTATTTCTAAGAAGTGCTTCCGCTCGGGGTAGCTAACCCACTTGACCGGTACGACTCCTGTTTTCGTCATTTCAAATTCGTACAAGTGCTAGGCTAATCCATCATCATTCTCTTTCTTCAAATCTAGCAAACGACGCCAAATCCAACCACTTCATTCTGGATCATCAATCTACGTACATAGTTGTCAAAATGGTTTCGGTATCGACAGAGAGTATGCCCATATCCGGCCCCGGTCTCTTTAACAACCAAACGTCGTTTTACACACTGGTTGGTATTTTTACATTTCGAAAACAGTTCATATTTGATATTAAAATATCATATTCACTTCGAAATCAAATGCATTTCGAAATCATCACATTTACTCAGAATATACCACTTCAATTCAAAATCATGTTCGTCTTAATATCGCAAATCCGATTCCAAAATTGTTTCAAATTTACATTTGGGTTATAACTTCATTTAACCCCGTTCGTATTTAAGTCCATGATTTAAAATAAACATTTCACCCTGACCAGTTTTAAATTTTGAAAAATAGTTTGAATATTTTAAAATAGTTTAAATAGTTAAAGTAGTTGAAATAGTTAAAATAGTTAAAATAGTTTAAATGATTAAAATAGTTTAATATGAGATTATTTAAGTATTAAAATGGTTTATACAGCCAAATAATTTGGAAACCAAAATAATTTGTATACTTAAGAAGACATCTTTCAAAGTCAAACCGATCCAATCAAACTTCCTAATTCAAATCAATTCCAATAACTGTTCAATCGATTCAATTTCGATTTTGATTCAAATCAATTTGGACTTTGTTTCAAATTAATTCAATTCCACTTTCGAATATAATTAATTCAATTCCAATTCTAATTCATCGATTTCGAGCTTGATTTTCAAAATATCGATTCAAACACTTAAATCAAATTAATCTTCGATATCTAATTTGAAAACCCAAATTCTTACATACTTTTACTTAGTAAAATTCAAAATTTGAATAAAAGACCCTGCTTTAAATCAAATCAATTTCTGAAATTTAAATCAAAATTCGATTATAACTTAAAATCCCAACTCAATTATTTAAACGTTTCGTTTACCAAATTTAAATTTTAACATTCTAAGATCAAATTCGAAAATAATTTGATTTCTATAAATTCGGGTTTATTTCTTTTAAAATCAAAATCGTTTAAATAAGTTTCAAATCAATTTTTTTAAAATCATTTAACTTAACCAATCCGGTGTTCGTATATAATTTTCTATCGTATGCCCAAGTGATCTGTTATTTCAATTAATTTTAGGAATGGATGTATATCATCTCAATCCAAATCACGATGTCATAGGTATAATATCATTTCAACCCATTTCTTAATTTATTCGAAATAGTTAAATTTACAGTTTATGTACTTTAAATAATATACAGGGTGATAAGAGGATATATATAAACAAATAAACATCCAAATATCAATCAATTGGCATCCATCACAATCAATCATCTAAACAATCAATATAATTCACAGCAATTTCATAGTTGTTACTATCGGGTATTTACCGGCAATTAACTCCAATTTCAAATTTAACTGTCAATTTTAATCTTTAACAGTTAATTCAATAATAATTAAATTTATCAAACAATGACCAATAAATCCATATCATTTCAAAATTTCAAATTTAACTACCATAAAAATATTCTAGTACTTGTGAGAGTTATAAATACTCACTTTGATTTTCTGTTATCGCATAGACGTTCCGTTTTGGAACTAAAACCCGACGACGCCTGATTTTAGCCCAATTTTCGACTATCTACAAATTTCTCCAAACCAGTTTCATTACGAAGCTCTCGACATCACAATTGCAACGCAAAATGTCTCGCCCAAAACGGATCTCATATGAGAGAGATATACATTTTATAAGTTCGCTGATATCTAAATTTATAAAACAATTTAATTATTTTTAAACAATCCATACCCACTCTATTATGGAACCGGCCCACAAACCCACACGCACCTCCTTCCCCAACGTAAGCCTGTGCACGAACAAGACACCATGGCCGTGCACTTCCTTAGGTGACACGAAGCAATAACACACGAAACTCGAAACCGCCTTCGCCGTTCGACTTCTCTCCGTGTTCTCGACCCAACCATAACACAAACTTAGAGCTCAGCCTTCCCTAAGTTTTCGCGACCTAGAGCTATCCCCCCACGCCCGTACGAAACGTCTCCCTCCCCCATCATCGATCGCACGCGACAAATCTCCTCCCCCAAGTGCGCCTAGCCATGCTAAATCCAAAGCTCATCTTCATTTCTTGATTCGATGGCTAAAACCTAGCAAAACCCAAACCCTAGCTACTCGACTTGCTATTGCATGCGATCTGCAGTAATGACAATTGATGCTGCACCCTATACTCCATAACGAGATCAAAGATTGGGCTAAAACAAGAATTTTGAAACAAGTTTCGTGATTTTTACTTGAGTGGAAATCGGGTTATGATTTTTCAAATTTTCCATTGTTTTTTTCTTACTGTTTTTCACTGTGCTATTTGCGTGCATAATAAAGGCGAGAGAGACGTGATGCCTTGCATGTAGAAGGATTGCTACAATAATCTGAAGTGAGATAAAGGTGTTGATGTGAATAAAATGGTCAAGTCGACGAATATATATATATTATTTAAATTATCAAACGGTCTCGATAAAGTAACTCAAAATCCCGAACCCCTATCGAGGCATGCCGCTAGGCATTCATAATGTTATACCCCTAATTCGAATGCAATGGAAAAGGTTTCGAGTTCTAAGTCGATCGTATGGAGAAGATAACTTTTTGGACCCAGTTATTACATTGAATTTTTAATATAAATTCCAACGCGTTTTTATACCGTATGACCAAACGATAACTCCAAACGCTACGGAATTTAAAATCTGATAATAATTCACTATTATAGATCCAATGGAACTGGTTTCCTTGAAATCCGATACTATGCCTTGAATCGCTATTTAATGCCTCAGTTATAATATGAAATTTCCAATTTCTAATTATCCACTTTTAAATCCAATTTTAAATGTTAACAATCTTCGTTATTGTTTATATAAAATTTACATCAACTCCATGTATCATTTTCAGTTATATTAAACTCAGAATTCAATTATTCAAATAATCATAATATTAAATGTAATCAATTTGGATAATTCAATAAATCACTATCTTTTGAAATATTAGCTGATGAACTTATAAGATTTAAATTTTAAAACAAATTCAAATTATATAACAACTATTTTCATTTTACAGTTATTAAATTTCCGTTATTCAGTTATTCAAATAATTTTCAATATTAAATTGAAATAATTTAATTGTTCAATGTTCAAAAAATTCTCAATATTAGATTTTAAATAAATTTTAGTTATCAACATCATTTTATTTCTATCTAAATAGTTCACAATTATTATTCAACTTCAGTTATTGATTACAAACCCAGTTATATATATAATTTAATTTTAATCTTGTTATCACCAAAACTTCAAAATAAGTTTATTTCAAAATTTTATTTAAGTTCATATCCAATAGTTTACATTCAAGATCATTAAATTTTTATTTTTAACCATATTTATTTGATAATTTCATCAAATCTAATAATTTAAAATAGCTAAAATACGGGTCATTACACTTATTTCGAATGAATTTTATTCATTAAAGTATCGTACATTACGAACTGTGAACGTTCACTATATAATATTTATATGTGATAGTATATGGATCAAATACCATCCATAGTCTTGTATTGCTTTTAGAGTTCGAAACTCAAAAAATGCAATACATTGTCTAAACCAAAAAAACACGTACGTGATCATTTTACGAATGTACTAAGTTGTTGTAAAAATTAGGCACTTGCTGAAGGAACTGGACCAGCCTACAACGGAAGAAATGAGTGAATTTCAAAAAAAAAATATGATTTTGGATTTTTTATGGGCCTCTGAAGTGTAAATTTCATTAAGAACTTTTCTAAATTTGGTTTAAATAAAATCTTGTATTCTATTTAAAATAGTTAAAGGGAAGTTTGAATAAATTTAATTTCAAATGTATGGCATATCAAATACACCTAACTTATTTTTAAGTGTTAATGTTTAGTGAATGAAACATTTCAGATATTTCCCTAAAACAAGAATTAATTGAGAGCATTAATTGTATTAAATGGAGATAGAAATCTTTCATTTTCTCTCTTTAATTTGAATTGATTGATTCATTAAATGCCATTATTAATAATTTATTCATTGTAATGTTTATTACTATGTCCATATGTATTCTACCTGTATAATTTGTAGTTTGAGATTTTTTTGATTTTATTTTATTTATTTATACATGTGTGCGTGTGTATATATATGTATGTATATGTATCATATATATACAAATACATATATATACATACATATACCTATATGTGTGTGTATGTGTAACATCAAAATCCATGAAAGGTATAATGTGCATGTATATAATGCTGGGATTTACATTGCAATGGACACATTAACTTATTTTATCTGCAGTGTAAGTTATTCATATATATGCTTGCATTATATGTCAAAACAAAATACTAATCTACGTGTGTGTGTATTACATATACATATACATATACATATACATATACATATGCATATACATATACATATACATACATACATATACATACATACATGCACACACACATACATATATATAATTATATGATAATAATACAAGTTTTTAAATTTTTAGAAAATATGGAAACACATTTGGGGCTTAACATTAGTTTATGGAATATTTTATAATTAAAATAATATTTATTATTAAATAATTGACAATAGCCCATTTTCAAATTAATTCTTAAAAATAGGAATCAAGCAGAAAAATTAAAAAAATTTGAAGTTATCTGAAACATATTAGGGCTTAGGAAGTTTTTTTTGGAATTTTCTCAACTAAAATTTTATTTTTAATTAAATAATCAATTATATTTCGCAAATAAATTAATTAGAAAAGTTAATAAATTAAGTTCTAAAAATTTGAAACTTTTTTTGCAGGTTATAGATGCAATTTTAAGGCTTAAGAAAAATTTATAGAATTTTATCAATTGAAATTTTATTTTTAATTAAATAATTGATTGTAGACAAAAAGTAAATTAATTTTTAAAAACAATAAATTAAGTTTAAAAAATCTTAAAATATTACCAATCTTATTACTTAGAGCAGAAAATATAAAACTAAAATTATGAAACATTAATTACTTTATTCATAGTAAAAAATCCGTAAAATTATTAAATAATAATAAAATATGTATATACATATTTAAGAAAATAATTATATATTTTATGATTCATAAAAGGTACAAATCATCATTGGAAAATTTTAAGGTTAAATATATGTGATATATAAACACATCTACAATTATACATATTCATAATTTGCAGATCTGTATACATTTAATATATATATATGTATATATATTAATATAAATCAAAATTAAATTTTTTTAGAAAATTAATTCAACAATAAATCACGCACATAACCAATCTAATTGTAACAAACACATATAGCCATATAAATCTCACCTAATCTAAACAATAAACAGATCTGGATGCAAACAGAGGATTTGGATGTAAATCGACTTTTATATGATAAATTTAAAATCAAAAAATACTAATATATAAAATTGCACCTTCTAATGAAGCCTTTTAGTCCACGTTGAACAATGATTTCTCTTCCAAGAACAATTCACAATCCGAAAGGTTCTAAGATTGGAGACCTTTTGTTACAAATTAGTATTTTTAATTTGAATTAGATTTGAGAATTTTAGGGATGATTTTAGAGGAAAGTTATTGCCATTAAAATGAGGAAGAGGAAGAAGAAAGTGGTGGCTCAAAAATGAATTTCTTTTGTAATTAGGGTTTTGAGATTGGCTTTTATATGGATAGGACAAAAGAGCAAAAAATGATCTCAACCACGCATCTCAAAAATCTAATCACTCATATTGTAGCCTCCTCCTATCTTTCTCCGAACCAACGCCTGTCTTCTCTAAATCCCATGGTTCATGAGCCCATTTAACCCAAATTAAATATGTATAATTATATTTAACATATTTTTTTATCGATGTCTTATATCGATCAATATATTCATAACTTTTATAAATAAATGCAACAATTTTGTTTCTCGAATTACATTCAAAGTTAATAATTAATATTTAATAAATATTAATTTATTCAACTAATTTATAACAATTATAAACTAATTAAATTATTTGGTTTAAAGAGAATTCATCATTTTGGTTGTGTGACTCTTGGGTGTAAATTCGGTCAGCGATTAACGTCGAACTATTCGAACGTTAATGTCCACACTTCACTTAGAAGGTGGTGTAATATTATGACCAAATTTATTGCTTAATCATTTTCAAAAATCTCATTTTAATTTAATAAGCGTTACCCAATTGTGATAATTATTTACATCATTTCTCTTCATCAAAACTATATTACTTTAGACTTGCTGAATTTGGTAATGGTCAAAATTCCAACATCATTCACATTCAACTCTATAATCCAAACACAAAGTCCTTGGTGTGATAATAACAATTATCATCAATCGAACTACTCTGACCAGAGATTTTGACTTTGAGTTGACTTGACTGTGACACTAACCCCATATAACTGAGGAGATGAATCCTCTCTTGAATAGTGCTTCACTTTCAATATTCCACTCGACCCAACTATAGTCACTCAATGGACGCTATGCCACTATTTGACTATAATCAAAGCAGTGCTTTTATATTGAAGACTCATAGTATTCTCAAGCCGAAAGAACTGTGTAAATTAGTCACATCGATATTTTTTGTTTACCTTAGTTATATTAACCAATAGAAAACTACCGAGTGAGTCGTTCCATAGGTATCCAATAATTATTAGTACATAACCCCTAGGTGCCCAACATTCATGAGTAATACACCATCCAACATTTGGAGAGCATTACATATTCTAGTCCCATCGGATACATCGATTCCAGTTTCGATGCATCTTGACTAGGAACATATAAAATGATATATTTGTTTCACAGTGATAAATTACTCACGATTGCACCACTTTGTAATTACTATCACAAACATATCATTTATGGATTTTCTGTTAAATATACTTTTAAATAAATAATTAATATAACCACATTAAATCAAGTATATAATAGAAAGAAAACACCTTTATTTCGAACAAGATTGGTCAATGAGTTAGATATATATAACACATTACGTAATTGCCCCGTAAGTTATACCGCTAACTCTATTAATCTCCCCTTGCAGTTGGGGTCAATTACAGAGTCTTATTCCAACATCTCTAATCGGCTTTTTTTAAAATCAATTGAGTCCCTTTGTGAACGGGTACGCTATTTTGTTTCAATTATCTACTATGGCAATGAACTCTCTCTGACGGTGATAAACCGTTTCATGATGTGGAATAATTCAGATAATGTCTTTCGACTTCTAGTAAACTCTTAGTTCTATTACTAACTATATCACGACATTGTTATCATATAACAATGTTATGAGATTCTCAACATTTGAAATCAGCTTGGACATAAATTTGTGCATCTATATATTTATATACACTTTTTTATTGCGGCGCTATTCAAGATGATGTACTTAG
This sequence comes from Allium cepa, assembly GCA_030765085.1. NCBI lineage: Eukaryota > Viridiplantae > Streptophyta > Magnoliopsida > Asparagales > Amaryllidaceae > Allium > Allium cepa. The sequence goes on from CM060938.1 coordinate 566,569,640, forward strand.
CCTTTTCATTGAAGCAACCACCGCCATTCATTTGGAACATTTCCAACTTAAAGATTCTTAACTTGAATTTATTATTGACATATTATACTCAATATAACTTATGATGGCTGAGTCTGAATACCTTTTCACAAGGAGTTTTGTTTATGTAAACAATTCCCTAGTATTTCATAAATACATGAGAACACTTCAAACAACCATTTAATGATATCTATTTGGATTTGATATTTGCATTATATATCAAATACATAAACAAATCACGCTATCATAACCAACATAAAGTTTATGATAATTGCTATCGCCAATGCATAAGGAACTCACATGTTCTATATTAAATAATTTAATAAGGTGTATTTACATATCAATTTGGGTCATTCCCAATATCTTTTATACTCATTATAAAAGACATAATTGACGACCCAAAGTTGAGTATTAAAACAATAAGGTTGATTTCTACACAAGTACAACGTTAAAATCAATAATGTGTTGTTTACTTACAGTTTAGAAATACCTATGTACCTTTTGACGTTCTTTCTTATAAACACGTGCTTCCTCTGCAGTTTGATTGAAATTCAAACTATATGATTTCTATCAAAATGCTTATTCAGTCTTGATGCTTATAAAGTGATACTATCGTATAATTTCTTGGATCATATCCAAAGACTCACAAACTTAACATCACTCCCACTGACTTCGAGATACCTTTGGTTAGTATGTGTAAACAATTTATTGTAAATCGTTATTTAGAATTTCCTATTTCAATACATAAGTATTAAAACACTAAGTCTTACCAAGCGATAATTTTTTGAGTAAATCGTTATTTAGAATTTTCTGTTTCAATACATAAGTACTAAAACACTAAGTCTTACCAAGCGATAATTTTTTGAGTAAATCTGAATTAACTTTAGAATGTTGAACACCGAATCTATTATTCTAATTTCAACAATTGAAATTTGAGATATTATTCTTATCAACATTGCTCATTTACTTCCAACCGAGTTTAGTCTTTCTCATAAAGACACAATCTCGGCTGATGGATCACATTCCTTCGGTTATGACTACCAAAATCATATTTTGATAGCGTGCTTTGAATTCTTTTGGATTTGTGCATCATGTCGTATAGAGTCAACACTCTTAATGGTTAATTAAACAACCGAGGATTATATAATTTCGATACTAACATGAAACTCATATTTTCTCTTCGATGTACGAGAATACTTATTAGACATTCTAATGCTATGTGTTCATTAGTTAATTTTATTTCATCTCATATAATCAGTTCTATCTATGGATCGTATACAATTCCATTTAACTACTAATTATTCCTCAAGGAAATCCCTTCACAATGAAGTTGGTATACCTTGAAATAACAATTGTTTCTCATTATAAATAGAATAAGGATTCATAAATGCTTTATGAATTTCTTTATTTATAATACTGATTTGGTTTTAGTTTACAAAAATTGTATTCAGAATATAAATATGTCATTCAATGATGGTCCTTTCCAAAATCCATTTGGGGAGATTCATACAAGATCCCTCATAAATAATTATTATGTGCAATCTTTCGACTCGCATAACCTGCCAACTCCTTAGCCTAGGATATGTTGAAGTTTCTAATAAACCCTTACCTTGTAAGATTTGTAAATGGTTATTCAGATGAAATAATATTAACCTTGTGTACTACTATTAAATAGATTACCTTATAGAAATAAAATAACTCAACTTCACTCACAATTAATCATACATTATCCAACAAAGTTCGATTACTCCATATCGATGCATCATTATGTATCACATGAAGGAGTTATTTTGAGACTGAATCTTTATTTATGTTAGCTACATTTGGAACCTTTTCCAATATACTCACTCATTCGATCAAATCGAATAATTTCTATCCCATGTTATTTTTACTTCTGTTTTATGTTCAATGAGTTTACTATAGACATACTACATGTGTATCAAATACACATGTCCATGTCGATGATGACTCATTAGTGAATATGACGAAGTTCATGGAACCTTTTTGGTAATTTTAGAATTACGATTGCATACATCTATATGTATCAATCTAAAGAATACATCAACTCTTATGATGCTTCCACTAAGTGAGTGCATAGCCCTTTATTTTTTGAGATATATTTAACAAGTATCATATGATTCAATGATAAAATTATTTTCTCAAAACTACAGCTTAGTTTATAATTCCAGAATAACCGTAAATAATATTAGATGATTCTTAATTTCCAATGCATCACTTTTGTTATATAAACAAATACCACATTATATTTCATTTCATAACGAATATTCATGATATTTGTAGAAATATAGCTATGTCTATTTTTTCATCGGTAACCAAAAATAGTCATTATTTCGAAATAATGTTCGGTACATTTTACGAAAACAACTTTCATAATTTGATGCAATCAATAAGTGCTATATGACATGCTCTTACTTTCTGCCATTACTATAATAGCATACTAAATTCGGAGGTCCAACATTCACTTAGTATAGATTTGTTTATTTCATATACTGCAACTAGTTTGCCGTGGAGAGTTCTTTAATCATATATCTTGAACTCAAAGAAACAAATCTCATAGAAAACAATTTTCTATATGGAAATACATTTCAGAAAAGAAATCATATTCTCATTTCAATGTTAAGTATCACTCACCATTATTACAATTCTTTTTTCCGTTGTTACTTTGTGAAGAAGAAATGACTATTCACTCTCTCTATCCCAACTATACCTTAAATCACATTTACTCTTATACATTCATTTTCCTTTCTAAATGGTCAAACCATTCAAAAGAAAATCCTTACTACAATATCACTGCAAACTCTTTACGAAAGGGCATTTGATTATCCTTAACATTTAAGGACATCAAATATGTTGTTCTTTGCATAAACTAATTAAATCAATATTTCAGCGATCGAGTTCTTAGATCTATCTTGTAGTTTTGGTCATGTGCTACAACTAACATAATATGATCTGTTATGTAATCAATCAAATTGAATACTTGATCTCATACTACAGTTTATTGGCTTATATTGAATGAACTATTTTCATTGAAGTATCGTACATTACGAATTGTGACCGTTCACCATATAACATTTATATGTGATAGTATATGGATCAAATATCTATCCGGGTCCTGTATTGCTTTTAGAATTCGGAACTCATAAAATGCAATACAAAGTCTAAATAAAATAAACATGTAAGTGATCATTTTACGAATATATTAAGTAGTTGTAAAAATTAGGCACTTGCATGGGTATAGAAAATATTAACATGCAATAGGCATGTAATTATGGGTATTATATTTCCATTTGTCAACTTTCAATTTAGTTCATTTGTATATGTTAATTGATAAACATTTTATCAATCATATTAAATGCACAAATTATCATTATAGATAATTATAACCTTATTTATCATATGTTCATACGATATTAGAAATGTTAAATATTACCAATTCATTTTTCTAATAAGGCTTCCAATAGTATTTTATGTTTCATCCAACCCTTTGCGAAACATAGAAGTCTTTCAACTTCACTAGTGGGTGCTACGAACTGTATCCCTTGGGATTCTGACCTTAAGGGAAACTCAACAAATCATAAGCCTGCATACGATGAATAACTCTTCATCAGTTGTATCACATATAACTCCTAACCTTTGGTACCTTGTCCTAATCTCGCCTTTACCTTGAGGAAAGCTCAACAAGTAAAGTAGGACTATTCACTCGGACCTATCATTTCATGACGGGCTAAGTATAATGCATATACATGAGGAAAGCTCAATAAATACGTGCGGTTATCTTGCCTCGTTTGTTCAATATATTAATAGTACTGCACATAACATCCGTAGCTTAAGTAAAGCTCGACAATTAAGATGTATGCAAGTAATCTATTAATATATAAATGATAGAGGGCAACTTTATACTAAAGAATCATAATCTTCAGCACATCATAAATCATGGTATACGTACATTTACTTATATATTTATTCCTTAAGTCTATTTAGGGTTTCTTTAAAGTTCCGTTTTTTGTTATACATTTATATTATGTAAGCTGAATTATTATACAACTTTTATAACTCAATTAACTCATCTAATAGTCATATGTATAATATTATATTAATTAAATATTATTTAATTAAATTTAACTAATTAAATCTTTAATTAATTTTAATTAGTTAACTCTTTAATTAATTTTATATTATAATTCCAATACAATATTTATATTGGACATATCTACTATAACCTTTATTGTGCACACTATTACCTTTATAGTATAACACACATATAAATTTTATATATGTGTATTTTATTTAACTAATTAACCTTTAATTAATTTATTCGATTAAACAATTTTGATTAAATTTTATTAATTTCAAAATTTATCTTACACTCATACATGTAAACTAATGTTAACCTAAACATTTTAAAATAACATAATATACATCAATATATAATGTATGCAAATATGTATTAATCAATTCGCATATTAAATTAATTCATTTTATTAATCTTACTAATAAATTTTAAATTTTGAAATTAGTATACAAATATTTTCACATATTTTCGTAAATATCATTATCCTTTCAAACATTTGAAAACTTATGTTGTATTATGATTTTTATGATAAACATGTTTTTATTTTAATTTTCAAAACAATTTTGAAAACTATCCCAAGGCCCAATTCGAATTGGGCCTTTTCTATTAGGGGTAACCTTTGGACTCCCCCACCCTTTAAGCCAAGCTGGCAACTAGGTAAGACAGGGTACATGATTACCCATTGGGCTCTGATATCATTAAAGGAACTGGGCGAGCCTGCAGCGAAAGAAATGAGTGAATTTCAAAAAATTTACCATTTTGGATCTTTAATGGGCCTACAAAGTCTAAATTTCATTTAGAATTTTTGTAAATTTGGTTTAAATAAAATCTTGTATTTTATTTAAAATAGTTAAAGGGAAGTTATAAATTTAATTTCAAATGTATAGTGTATCAAATACACCTAACATTTATTTATAAGTGTCAATCTATAGGGAATGAAACTTTTCATTTCTTTCCTTAAAAGAAGAATTAATTGAGAGCGTTATTTGTATTAAATGGAGAGAGAAACCTTTCATTTTCTCTCTTTAATTTGAATTTATTGATTCACAAAATGTCATTATTAATAATTTATTCGTGGAAGTATTTGTTTTTATGTCCATATATATTCCAATTGTACAATTTTTAGTTTGAGATTTATTTTATTTTATCTTATTTATTTATACAAGTGTGTGTGTGTGTATCATATATACATACATACATATATATACGCATATACGTGTGTGTGCATGTGTAACATCATAATCCATAAAGGGTATAATGTGTCCGTATATAGATGCTTGGATTCAAATTGCAACGGACATATTTGATCACTTTATGTGTACTGTAACTTTTCTAGATATGTGCTTGTATAATATGTCAAAACAAAATACTAGTATATGCATATGTGTGTATATGTATAATTTCTTGAATAAAATAGTTTCTGCCATAACAAATTAACATAAAACAATTATATGATAATAATACAAGTTTTTGAAATTTTAGAAAATCAGGTAACACATTTTGGGCTTAAGATTAATTTACGGAATATTTTACAATTAAAATAATATTTATTATTAAATAATTGATAATACCTGTAATCAAATTAATACTTAAAAGTAGGAAATCAAGCTGAAAAATTCAAAAAAAATTCTAAAAGTATTTTAGACATATTTTGGGCTTAAAAAAAATTTCTGAAATTTTCTCAACTGAAATTTTAATTTTAATGAAATAATTAATTTCATGTTAAAAATAAATTAATTCAAAAAATTAATAAATTAATTTATAAAAATCTAAAACTTTTTTTGAAGGTTCCACATACATATTAACGGCTTAAGAAAAATTTCTACAATTTTTTGAATTGAAATTATATTTTTAATTAAATAATTGATTGCATGTGAAAAGTAAATTAATTTTTAAAAATAATAAATTAAGTTTAAAACATCTGAAAATTTTACTATAATTTTATAGAAAGGTTTGCCAAATATAAAAAAATATAGAATTGAAAATTTGAATAATTAATTATGTTATTCATAAACAATTCAAAAAAATCATTGAATAATAAATAAAATATTTATATGCATATTTAATAAAATATTTTTATATTTTATGATTCATAATAGGTATATATCATCATAAGAAAATTTTAAGATTAAATATATTTGATATATAAACACATATACAATTATACATATTCATAATTTGCAGATCCGTAACTTTAATATATATAAAGTCCAAATTAAAACCTTTTTTCTTTAAAATTTAATTCAACAATAAATCAATATATAAAATATTATAACAAGCACATAACCAATCTAATTGTAATAAATACATGTACACACAAAAATCTCATCTAATCTAAACAAATCTAGATACAATTAGAGGATTTGGATATAAATCAACTTTTATATGATAAACTTAAAATCAAAACAATGATAATAAATAAAAGCACCTCCTAGTGAAGCCTTTGAGTCTACGTTGAACAATGATTTCTCTTCTAAGAACAATTCACAATCCGCTAGGTTAGTAATCCGGGATTGGGGATCTTCTAGTAGAAATTAATATTTTTAATTTTTAATTGAATTTGAGAATTGTATGGATGATTTTAGAGAAAATTTGCTGCCATTAAACTGAGGAAGAGGAAAGTGGCGGCTCAAAAAAATGATTTTTTTTTTGTAATTAGGGTTTTGAGATTGACTTTTATATGGATAGGATAAGAGAGTAATCAATGATCTCAACCACACCTCTCAAAATCTAATCACACATGTTGTAGCCACCTAATGTATTTATCCAGACCATTGCTTATCCTCTTCCAATCTCATAGGTTGTGAGCCCATCTAGCCCAAACTAAATATGTACAATCATATTTAACATATATTTTTTATCGATATCTCATATCAATCAATGCTTTCATAACTTTTTTAATAATATGCAATAATTTTATTTCTCAAACATTTAAAATTCATAATTAATATTTCATAAACATTAATTAATTTAATTAATTTGTAACAATAATTGTTTGGTCTAATGAGAATTCATTGTTTCGGTTGTGCGGCTCTTGGGTTTAAATTCGGTCAACGATTAACTTCACTTAGTAGGTGGTGTGATATTATGGCAAAGTTATCGCTTACTCATTTTCGAAAAAATCTCATTTTAATTTCATAAGCGTTACCCAGTTGTGATAATTATTTACACCAATTCTTTTCGTCAAAACTATATCGCTTTGGACTTGCTGAATTTGGTAATGGTCAAAATTCCAATATCATCCACATTCAACTATATAATCCAAACACAAAGTCATTGGTTCAATAATAACAATTATTATCAACCGAACTACTCTGGTCGGAGATTTTAACTTTAGGTTGACTTGAGTTAACTGTGATACTAACTCCATATAACTATGGAGATGAATCATCTCTTGAAAAGTGCTTCACCTCCAGTACTTCCACTCGATCCAGCTATAGTCACTCGATGGATGATATGCCATAATATTTGGAGAGCGTTACGTATTCTAGTCTCAACGGATACACCGATATCCAGGCTCGATGCATCTTGACTATGAATATTTAAATGATATATTTTTTTCATTGTGACAAATTACTTACGGTTACAACTATAAAAAAACATACCATATATGGATTTTTTGTTAAATATTTAAACAAATTAATTAATTAATACAACCACATTGTATCAAGTATAATAGAAAGAAAATATCTTTATTTCGAATAAGATTGGTCAACGAGTTAGAAATATGTGATAGCCTGGATTTTTGAACATCTGTAAATTTGATAATTAACTGATTTTAACTATTAAGATACAGATTTCATTTGATTAAAACAAATAAAATTTGATAAATAAGGATATCTGGATATTATATACATGAATTAAACTATAATAAATACTAAATTATAAATATCGGGATAAATATGTATTTGATAATCTCTTATCATAATTATTGAAATTTGACAATAGTAATTTAATAATCTTCTTTTATAATTATTAAATTGGGAAAAATCTATCTTTTCAAAATTTATAAAAATGATTAATTCTAATCGTAATATACAATATATAGGTATATATATATTTCTTTAAAGGTTATACTTTGAATAAAGGTAGGCTGTAAATATACAAGGTTAAGACATACTTGTATAAAGTTATTATATAGATTTCAAATTTTTTTTAACAAATACATAAAACATATTACATACATTATAATTACAAATTTAAACATAATATTAAATAATACATAAAGCACTAAAATAAAAAGAAAAGACTAATATTTAGAATAGGATTGAATTAGGTTTATACTTCCTTTAATATAAGTATTAAACATAAAAATATAAGTATGATAAAAAAACAAAAACACACATATAAAAATAAATAGCAAATATAATTTAAAATTTTTATTATGACATTTGTAAGCTATATATACATGCACTTAGCAATTGTGACTAGAGTTAACATGCAAATTAACATGTGGCATCTTGTTTTCTTTTTAAAATTTTATTTTTATTAGACATGATAGAATTAAACCAAGTTTTATGCAATTGAAAGCATATTCATCTTCTTTCATTCTTTGAAAGAAAACTGAAAATTTAATCAAAGGAAAAAAAAGTTAATTAAAAGCCAAATCCAACAACTCAATCTGGAAGTAAAGATCATCTCAACAAGATCAGATTGAAGTTTCAGTTCTAACTCAAGGCAGTACAAATCCAATTTTAAATACAGATCATCAAAACAAATTTCCTGATTTAATGGAAGAAACAGTTCTCTGTTCATAATAAGGTGAGTAAACTTCATCTTTAAATCAAATCTATCAATATTCTGTGAAGTAAATCTTTCTTATACTCTGATGCATGTAATATAATCTGGAAGTATTGGTATGAAAATGTTTTTATGAAAATGCAAACATGTTTGTATGTATATAAGTTGTGAAAAATGTGCATATCTGAAGCAGGTTCTCTGTTTAGTCTATAACAGACCCAAATATATTCTAAATTTAATCTTCCTTCACATAAATTTAAGTAGAAAATGATGTTTAAGGGAATAATGATTGGGTTAACTAAAAAAATGCTCATAGGTTAAATTAGGAAGTAATTATCTGGAAGTTAGTAAATTTCAGAAAGAAATAAATTCAAGTCAAATTTGGATTGTTAAATTCCCTGTTTTTGATTGTAAATCTGGATTCGTACCTAGAATTCATGATTTTTAGTATAGAAATTAGGATTTTTAAGTCCAAGATTAGAGGGAATTCTCGAATTGGACAATATTTGGGAAAACGTCGATTTTTGTCGAATGGGGAAGATTTGATCATCGAAGTTTGGTCTGAAGCAAGTTTGGACGTAGAAGCTTATGGGAAAAATGAAATTGGAATTTATCGATCACTGGAAAAGTTGATCGCGTCAATTTAGGGTTCCAGGTTGAGTTTCGGTAGGGTTTGGTTACTGCATTCTCGCGGCGACGTAATAGCATCGGGTGGACATGGAGATGGGGAAAAGGGTGATGGAGGATAGGCGAAGTCTGGGTCGGAGTTTCGTGGCCATCGGAGATCAGTGGTGGTGATGTAGGGAAGGTTTTGAAGATCATTGTGTTTCGGGTTTCATTCAAATTGTTCGATTTTGTATGGATGAGTTTTTGTGATTTCTAGGTTATCGAACAAAGTAACGACGACGTCGCCGACATGGTGATGGTTACGGCATCGGTAAACGATGGCCTGAATGCTTGTGCAAGTGCACGACGTATCACCGTATTGGTCAGCTAGGAAGATCGGGGAAGAAGAATCGATCTCGGGTTCGAGCGTGAGGAAATGTGGTTTTGGCTCGAGAAACTGAACGGGAGGGGGGGGGGATTTATGTTGGCCGCGAGGAAAAGTTAGAAAATTTTGTACCAGGTTTTTAAACTGTAAGGGAGAGCATGATCAAGTGTAAAGAGAAAGAATGGAGTTGGTACCAGTTTTAGGGTTTAAATTGAAGATAAAGATTAAATAAGTTTTAAATTTAATAAGAATTTTAAAAAATATGAACCAAGTTTTCCCAAAGTAAATTTATTTAAAAAGGTTTTCTGGGAATTGATTTAAATTTTAAAATATGTTTAAAATTGTTTTGTCTTGAATAGTATATTGGAATGATTATTTAAAATATTCTTAAATGGTTCAAAAAGAATTACTTAATTAAAAGAGTGTAACTACATAGAGTAAGTAATTAAGGATTGAGTGTAATTAAATAAGAGAAAATACTTGGTATAAGAAATTAGAGGGAAATTACTCAAAAGGAATAATTAAAGGTTAATTATTTAGTATAATTAATTAAAGAATTTATTAATTAAGAAGTTGATTTAATTAATGAAAGTAATTAAAGGATAGTTAATTCCTATTTATAATTGATTTATGAATGTGATGAGTTTTATAAGGGGGATAATTACTTTGTGGAAGTAATTAGAGGATCATTAATTAATATAATTAATGAAGTAATTAAGGGTTAATTACTTAGGAGAAGTAATTAAGAATTAATTACTTTGTGTAATTAATTAAAGAGTTAATATAATTAATTAAGGTAAGTAATTACAGAATGGTTAATTATTGTATATGATTGATTAAGGTTGATTAATGGAAGTAATTAATTAAGGATCATTAATGTAATTATTGAAAGTAATTGAAGATTAATTACTGTAAATGGTTAAGGATAATTAATTTGTGCAATTAATCAAAGAATAATTACTTTATGTAATTGAAGATAATTAATCAAGGATGATTAATTTGAAATGGAAAATTTAAGGATGATTAATTAATTTGTTTGCAATTAATTAATGGAAAGTAAGCAGAATTAGGGGTGATTGAGGTAATTCATGTAATTTATTTAAATTAATTAGAAATGGTATAACTAATTTATCTTGCTTATTAACGATCGAATAATATTGAATATCTTAGATTGATTGGTATCTTGGATATGTGATTTGTGATGCTATGTGATATGATATGTTGGGTTTAAACTGAGATAATGTTGTTACCTATCGATGATGAATTAATATGTATAGGTGACACCCTATATTTGAAGTTTGAATTGTGTTTCACTTGAATAATTTGGATGAGATGGTATTGAATTCGAAGAGGCCGGAGTCGGGTATTAGTAAATACCCGAAACCACTTTGATTTGTAATCTCTATAAAATTCCATATAGTTTTGATATGTGAAATCATTAGGCTGGAATGGAATGATTTAAGTAAATTGGACTAATTAATCTACGTCTTGTTACTTAGAGATTGATGTGTGAAAAAAATGTTGGCAATAACAAATTGTGAATTTATAAATTGATATGACTTACTCCGGGTTTTAGATAAGTGTATTGCATCAGTATTCTCATGTTAGATGGGTTTACTCACGCTGGTTTTCAGCCTGACCCGGGTGTTACTTTGATGTAATGCTCGGGTCAGACCGAGTATTACAGATTTTCAGGTAAGGACGTTCTAGAGCTCAGGAGGCGAGCTGGATGGCAAGAACGTATGGAGTGTATTCCATTGTAATATATTGTCATTTATCTCGGACAAGTTATTTTAACTGTTCAGTGATTGTGTAATGTTGTATCTCTGATGTATTAAAAATGTATTTGACTGATATAATTTTCCTTTGTAAACTGTTATTTTATGTGATATCATATTTTGATCCGCTGCGAATGTGAGACTTCTGTGACTTGTTTCTTTTCTTCTTCTTTCTCTTTTCTTCTTTTCCTTAACTATCTGGAATTTTCGGGATCGAAAATCTTGGGTCGTTACATTTGGTATCAGTGCCAGGTTAAGCGAGAACCTTGGCTCTGGTGGGTTTACTCATTAAGGATAGGGTCGATGGTACCCTAGAATGAGTTGAGTGTATATATATATATATGAGATCGTACTTTTTATTTTCTTATATAAAGATTTTAAATGATTTTATATAAGAATATATTTTGATACATAAAGCAATATTTCTTTCTAATAAATATTAAGGTAATTGGTTGTTAAAATATTGGAATTAAATAGAATACAACCAAATTTAAATTAAATAAAGACAAGTTTGAAATGGATTCAAACTGAAATTAAAATCTTGAATATGGTATGGAGTTTCAGAATGATCCTAAAATGATGAAATGTTTATTAATGATTAAGCAAATATAAATGTTTTAGGTAAGTAAAACATTTAGGTAAGAATGACTTATAAATTGGAACTTAAAATGATCTGAATTTTGATGAATTGAATCTGGATCCAGAATTTGGAAATAGTTTCAAAGTGATAAAGAAATAATATTATTCGGATTATTTTGAATGTGATCTTATTTTAAAATAAGAATTGTTTAAAATTTAAAGGAATTTGTTTTGAATTAAACCAAAGGTGGTTTAAGAATTTAAGGATAAGTTGGAGTGCAAAGAAAATTAATATGTACATTTGAAATAAACTCTAAGGTTGAGTTTGAATTTCCCTTAGAATGTGATGTGAAACCCAAAGTGAAGTAAGTTTTTAAAACTTAAATGGGAAAGAATTTTGAGATTTGAAATGGAGAATTCAAATTTGGGTAAGGTTAATGGGATTAAATTGAATTTAACTTGGAGAAAGTTAAATAAGTTTGAATGAACAATCGAAATTGGAAATTTCCAGATGAAATTGAAATTTAACTTGAAAAGTTAAATGGTTGATCTAAATTGGGAGTTTGTGTGATCTCAAAATGGGTTTGAGATTTGGAAATTGGAAATGGATGAATGTTTTAAAGTGATTTGAATGATACCATCCTGTTGTTATTAATAATCTTTAAGCTGAAGTTGGATTTGTTCAAATGAATGAAGAAATGGGGTGTGGTAATATATCCATTATTAAGATAAAATGGAATCATTTTAGACTTCAATTTTGAATGTTTAAGATAAAATGTCAAAGGTTTGGTTTAAAAATTAAAATTTGATGATAAATTGAATTTCAAAGATATAGTTGTTTAAAAAGGATTTGAATTATTATTTGAACTTTGAAATAGGATAAAAATAGAATTTGGATTCAGAATTAAATGGTTTAAAGATATAAGTTGATTTGATTTAAAGGATTAAATCAACATTTAAAGATTTAACTCAAATTTATATAATTCAGAATGGTTTAAATTTGAAATTTGAATTGAATTAGTTCAAATTAAATTTGATTTGAATTAATTAGAATTGTGATTGAAGATGGATAAGTTTAAAAATTCAAATGGAAAATTTGAATTGGATTGATTTGAAATGAAATTGAAATTGAATAAGTTCAAATTCAAATGGGAATTGGGATTAATTCAAACAGAAATTGATATGAATAAAAATTGGTTCAATTTGAAATTTATTTGAATTAATTGAAATTGTGATTAAAGTTGAATGAGTAAATTCAAATGGAATTTGATTTGAATTTAGAAAAGGAATTGAGGATTAATTCAACTTGAATTTGGGGTTAAGTCAATTTCAATGGAAATTGAAGTTATTTAATTTGGAATTGAGTCAATTTAAATGGAAGTGGAAATTTAAATTAAATTAATTGGAAATGGAGGTTGGGAATTGAACAGTTTGGCTCTGGACTATTCTCAAAATAAATTGTTTTAGTACAAATCTATTTTTCCAAGCTATTTATTATATGTACAACCTTTCTTATTGAACCCAAAACTATCCTATACTTATTTTATAACTACTTTTGGAATTATTTAACTATTTTACAACTATTTTATAACTAATTACTATTTTACAATTATTTAGAATTTCTATAATTATTTGACTATTTTCCAACTATTTTGCAATTACTTAACTATTTTTACAGCTATTTTACAAACCAATAATTATTTTTCTACTATTTATCTATTTTAAACTTTTCAAGCTATTTTCTAAATTTAAACTGGACAGAGTTCGAACTTTTTATGATTAAATATCCATTTGAGATAAAAATTAAAGTGATAATCCAAATGAGGATTTAAGAATTGTAAGTGAATGAAAATCAAAGTGAATGTGGATAGAGAGGGGAAATTGATTTGGCTAATAATCAATGAGATAAATACGTAGGACGTACGTATATTATTCTATTCGCATGGTGATGTGATCCAGATTCGAGCACATAATTTCGAGATAATTATGTCGATCCGAGATTGGATTTTTCACTCGATTTTCGATGGCGAACCTGGATATGGATTGTTGATTGGTTCTGGATATTGTCTATCATAGTTATGACTATGCAAGGAGAATGACGGTTTCTAATCAAGAAACCAGATTTGAGTCCGTACTAGGAAGTCGGGTGGACGATACTAGTTCGGAAGTGAGATTATGTGATCGAGTGAACGATCAGATTGGTATAGCGCATGGATGATATGTGTACATCGTACGGGTTTGAAATTAGTACTGGAAATTTGTGGATAAGAAATGTGAAATGGTTTTTAAAATGAAAGGTATATTTTGTGAAATATATGATGAAATAAAGTGGAAATTGAATATTTCTATGGTAGAAATTTACTTTATGGAAGTAAGTAATTTGGTAAGTGACTTTACAAAGTAATCAAATTTGAATATTTGATTTGCGATAAAAAAAGTTATGTATCTTTGTTATATATAAGATAAATCTCCCCTTGTTGAATCTATAGCCATAAGAAAGGGGTTTTTGAAAGTTTTTGAAGTATAAAATGGGTTTTATACAAGTTTGAAGTGATCCAAAGATTTTTAAAAGTTATATATATATATATCTATATATATATGTAAAGGATCTTATGATAATGATTTTGAGAAAAAGTTTTTGGAACTTATGGATTTGGAAAGGCTTTTGATTTTTGGGGAAAAATCAATTTTGGAATTTGAAAAGCCTTATTGAGAATTATCGATTTTGGTATAATTGATTTTGAGAAAGGAGATTTATACGAGATTAATACTAGGTGTATGATTTGGAAGATACTATATGTGTATAGTATAAAGTGTTTTGAAAATGGCTATGGAGAAAAAGACGCTCCCTTGGGATGAACTTCTCAGGGGTACCATAGGTTGGAACTGCCTTGAGCCTCTAAGGGGGAGGTTCTAAAGTTGATCCTGTGAGGAGTCCGGACAAAACTAGTTCATGAGGATTATTGGGTAGCGAAAGTCGAGGGCGCTGATGCCTATAGAGGCATTAGGGTTGTGCTGTGACGACAGTATAACTCGATGTCACTGCGATCTACTGTGTGGACCATAGCGGAAATCGTGTGGAGGTGAGTGTCAACGGTCTACGCTTGATTTTGCCGGAAAGGCAACGTAACATCGGTAGACTGCGATCTATGGTCGAGTGGAGAAGTTTCATTCTTTTTGCAGCGGAATTCGATGGCGCTGAGGCCTACAGTTATATGTGTTTTTGCTATGATAGCAACGTAACCCCAGTTGTAGCTGCGATCTGTAGCGGGTTCTATGGGTGTAATCAAGGGGCGCGGAGGCCTACAGTTATCTATGGATTTTGTCGGGATGACAACGTAACCATCGGGTTAACTGCGACCATGGATGGGGGTAATGATTTCCAAAGCATTCTCACCAAAGATATTTCCTCTATTTTCAAAAACGTTTTCTATATTTTCAGTAAAATTATTTTCCAAGTATTTTCACTGGGTGTTGAAAACAGGTTTACTAAGTACTTATAGATCTTCAGTCCTACGCCTGATCAACGTATGACCGAATTTCTGTAAGAACAAAGATGGACTTGTGGAAACATCGAGTTATAAAAGTATTTTTTTTATAAAACTATTTTGGTAATATTATATAGATTTTAAAGTGTTTCCAAGTTTTGAGAAAAAAGAAGTTTATAGTTAAAAGGGTTTAAAGAATAATTTTAAATTCTGGTTTCGTTCCTTTTCGAGGACGAAAAGATTCAAAGAGGGGAGGAATGTGATAGCCTGGATTTTTGAACATTTGTAAATTTGATAATTAACTGATTTTAATTATTAAGATACAGATTTCATTTGATTAAAACAAATAAAATTTGATAAATAAGGATATCTGGATATTATATAAATGAATTAAACTATAATAAATACTAAATTATAAATATCGGGGTAAATATGTATTTGATAATCTCTTATCATAATTATTGAAATTTGACAATAGTAATTTAATAATCTTCTTTTATAATTATTAAATTGGGAAAAATCAATCTTTTCAAAATTTATAAAAATGATTAATTCTAATCGTAATATACAATATATGTGTGTGTGTGTGTGTGTGTATCTTTAAAGGTTATACTTTGAATAAAGGTAGGCTGTAAATATACAAGGTTAAGACATACTTGTATAAAGTTATTATATAGATTTAAAAAAAATTTAACAAATACATAAAACATATTATATACATTATAATTACAAATGTAAACATAAGATTAAATAATACATAAAGCATAAAAAGAAAAGACTAATATTTAGAATAGGATTGAATTAGGTTTATACTTTCTTTAATATAAGTATTAAACATAAAAATATAAGTATGATAAAAAAACAAAACACACATATAAAATTAAATAGCAAATATAATTTAAAAATTTTATTATGACATTTGTAAGCTAGATATACAGGCACTTAGCAATTGTGACTAGAGTCAACATGCAAATTAACATGTGGCATCTTGTTTTCTTTTTTATTTTTATTAGACATGATAGAATTAAACCAGGTTTTATGCAATTGAAAGCATATTCATCTTCTTTCATTCTTTGAAAGAAAACTGAAAATTTAATCAAAGGAAAAAAAAGTTAATTAAAAGCCAAATCCAACAACTCAATCTGGAAGTAAAGATAATCTCAACAAGATCAGATTGAAGTTTCAGTTCTCACTCAAGGCAGTACAAATCCAATTTCAAATATAGATCATCAAAACAAATTTCCTGCTTTAATGGAAGAAACAGTCCTCTGTTCATAATAAGGTGAGTAAACTTCATCTTTAAATCAAATCTATCAATATTCCGTGAAGTAAATCTTTCTTATACTCTGATGCATGTAATATAATCTGGAAGTATTGGTATGAAAATGTTTTTATGAAAATGAAAACATGTTTGTATGTATATAAGTTGTGAAAAATGTGCATATCTAAAGCAGCTTCTCTGTTTAGTCTATAACAGACCCAAATATATTCTAATTTAATCTTCCTTCACACAAAATTTAAATAGAAAATGATGTTTAAGGGAATAATGATTGGGTTAACTAAAAAAATGCTCATAGGTTAAATTAGGAAGTAATTATTTAGAAGTTAGTAAATTTCAGAAAGAAATAAATTCAAGTCAAATTTGGATTGTTAAATTCCCTGTTTTTGATTATAAATCTGGATTCGTACCTAGAATCCATGATTTTTAGTATAGAAATTAGGATTTTTAAGTCCAAGATTAGAGGGAATTCTCGAATTGGACAATATTTGGGAATACGTCGATTTTTGTCGAATGGGGAAGATTTGATCATCAAAGTTTGGTCTAAAGCAAGTTTGGACATAGAAGCTCATGGGAAAAATGAAATTGGAATTTATCGATCACTGGAAAAGGTGATCGGTGTCAATTTAGGGTTCCCGGTTGAGTTTCGGTAGGGTTTGGTTACTGCATTCTCGCGGCGACGTAACAGCATCGGAGTGGACATGGAGATGGGGAAAAGGATGATCGAGGACAGATGAAGTCTGGGTCGGAGTTTCGTGGCCACCGGAGATCAGTGGTGGTGATGTAGGGAAGGTTTTGAAGATCATTGTGTTTCGGGTTTCATTCAAATTGTTCGATTTTGTATGGACGAGTTTTCGTGATTTCTGGGTTATCGAACGAAGTAACGACGACGTCGCCGACTTGGTGATGGTTACGGCGTCGATAAATGATGGCCTGAATGCTTGTGCAAGTGCACGACGTATCACCGTATCGGTCTTCTAGGAAGATCGGGGAAGAAGGATTGATCTCAGCTTCGAGCGCGAGGAAATGTGGTTTTGGCTCGAGAAACTAAAAGGGGGGGTTTGTGTTGACCGCGAGGAAAAGTTAGAAAATGTTGTACCAGGTTTTTAAACTGTAATGGAGAGCATGATCAAGTATAAAGAGCAAGAATGGAGTTGGTACCAATTTTAGGGTTTAAATTGAAGATAAAGATTAAATAAGTTTTAAATTTAATAAGAATTTAAAAAAAATATGAACCAAGTTTTCCCAAAGTAAATTTATTTAAAAAGGTTTTCTGGGAATTGATTTAAATTTTAAGATATGTTAAAAATTGTTTTGTTTTGAATAGTATATTGGAATGATTATTTAAAATATTCTTAAATGGTTCAAAAGGAATTACTTAATTAAAAGAGTGTAACTACATAGAGTAAGTAATTAAGGATTGAGTGTAATTAAATAAGAGAAAATACTTGGTAAAAGAAATTGGAGGGAAATTACTCAAAAGGAATAATTATAGGTTAATTATTTAGTATAATTAATTAAAGAATTTATTAATTAAGAAGTTAATTTAATTAATGAAAGTAATTAAAGGATAGTTAATTACTATTTATAATTGATTTATGAATGTGATGAGTTTTATAAGGGGGATAATTACTTTATGGATGTAATTAGAGGATCATTAATTAATATAATTAATGAAGTAATTAAGGGTTAATTACTTAGGAGAAGTAATTAAGAATTAATTACTTTGTGTAATTAATTAAAGAGTTAATATAATTAATTAAGGACTTAATTAATTAAGGTAAGTAATTACAGAATGGTTAATTATTGTTTATGATTGATTAAGGTTGATTAGTGGAAGTAATTAATTAAGGATCATTAATGTAATTATTAAAAGTAATTAAAGATTAATTACTGTAAATGGTTAAGGATAATTAATTTGTGCAATTGATTAAAGAATAATTACTTTATGTAATTGAAGATAATTAATCAAGGATGACTAAATTTAAAATGGAAAATTTAAGGGTGATTAATTAATTTGTTTGTAATTAATTAATCAAAAGTAAGCAGAATTAGGGGTGCTTGAGGTAATTAATTTAATTATTTAAATTAATTAGAAATGGTATAACTAATTTATCTTGCTTATTAACGATCGAATAATATTGAATATCTTAGATTGATTGATATCTCGGATATGTGATTTGTGATGCTATGTGATATGATATGTTGGGTTTAAACTGAGATAATGTTGTTACCTATCGATGATGAATACATATGTATAGGTGACGCCCTGTATTTGAAGTTTGAATTGTTTTTCACTTGAATAATTTGGATAAGATGGTATTGAATTCGAAGAGGCCGAAGTCGGATATTAGTAAATACCCGAAACCACTTCGATTTGTAATCTCTATAAAATTCTATATAGTTTGATATGTGAAATCAATAGGCTGGAATGGAATGATTTAAGTAAATTGGACTAATTAATCTAAGTCTTGTTACTTAGAGATTGATGTGTGAAAAAAATGTTGGCAATAACAAATTGTGAATTTATAAATTGATATGAGTTACTCCGGGTTTTAGATAAGTGTATTGCATTATTATTCTCATGTTAGATGGGTTTACTCATGCTGATTTCCAGCCTGACCCGGGTGTTACTTTGATGTAATGCTCAGGTTAGACCGAGTATTACAGATTTTCAGGTAAGGACGTTCTGGAGCTTAGGAGGCGAGCTGGATGGCAAGAACCTATGGAGTGTATTCCATTGTAATATATTGTCATTTATCTGCGACAAGTTATTTTAGCTGTCCAGTGATTGTGTAATGTTGTATCTCTGATGTATTAAAAATGTAATTGACGGATATAATTTTCCTTTGTAAACTGTTATTTTATGTGATATTATATTTTGATCCGCTGCGAATGTGAGATTTCTGTGACTTGTTTCTTTTCTTCTTCTTTCTCTTTTCTTCTTTTCCTTAACTATCCGGAATTTTGAGATCGAAAATCTTTGGTCGTTACAAAATATGTAACAAATTATATAATTGCCCCTAGGGCATACCTCTAACTCTATCATGATTTGCTTGTCATTCTGTAGTTTGTAGTAATTTTGTATTTGCTCTTTTATCAGTACATGACTATGTATTCTCTGTTAGTTAACATTAAGACAATAAATGTGAAACGAACCATAGTACTTATGTAATTTTTGTCAGATATCAGTACTTGACTCTTTACTGAAAAATGTGAAACAAACCATATCATAATGCAAATAAAAATATGCAATATGCATAGCCTTGAACAAATAATTCCAAATGGTCAAATCCATGATTAATTATAACTTAGCAGTTACATTAAACTTAGCAACTATGAAATGAACATACAGTAAACTTGCACATATAGACACTGATTGTTTAATCACTCCATAATTTAAATTATTCAGTGATAAGAAAAAATAATTAAAAGAAAGATCTAATGGCAGATTGCCTCGATTAAAAGAAAAAAAATACTTAATCGGAATTTTTTCTCCTAGCCAATAAAAATAAACTTAAATATTATCCCCCCAATTTCCAAATATTTAATGATTACTTGTATTAGTTTTTAGTAAAGGCAAGTGTAGCCATGTTGATTAATTTATAACCATTAAATGTTGTGTACTACTCGATGCTGTAGCAATACGTACACTATAGCAATGACTTATGAATTTTCTGTGCAATGGTACAATTTAGGTACTCCTTTATCAGTACATT
Organism: Allium cepa; assembly: GCA_030765085.1. Lineage (NCBI taxonomy): Eukaryota > Viridiplantae > Streptophyta > Magnoliopsida > Asparagales > Amaryllidaceae > Allium > Allium cepa. The sequence goes on from CM060938.1 coordinate 566,590,325, forward strand.
ACTGTGTGTTTTTTGGCAGATAGCATTCAGTGACAAGTCTTATTGGTACTGTAGCCACATTGTTGTTTTGTACAGTGACTTGTTAATTTTCTGTCCAAAGGAACATATACTTACTACACACGCTCTTGTTTCGGTATAAATAACATCCTTTTTCCATTGAGATATATACACTCTTCTTTCAATTTTCCGTATAGTATCTCATAATGGTTGACTACAACTGCATTTCCTTGCCTTCTTCATACTCATACAAAGATCCATTTGACTCACAAACTCTCTTTAAATCCCATATTCTCCGCAACCACTGATAGAATGGTAGGAGCATGAAAGGGAGGAGCAGGAGCGTCAGTTGAGAGAGGAAAGATGAAGACTTGTAGAAAAACGAAGACTGCACCGTAGAAACAGACAAGAACATTGGAACGTTCGTAATCAATGGATTGAGTTGGAGTAGGAGGTTGACTCTCCTTAATATTTTGTGTTTGTAGAGTGTCTGTTACGTATTCCATCGTACCTAGCGAAAACGACATTGAACGGCGCCATTACAGATTCCAAATTTTTCCAAATGGTTATGGGAATGGATTGATGATCCATTTCCTTGTCGAGCAGTGGAATATGCAATCGAACTAGAACAAGAGCTAGCCGCGCTTCACAATAGGCTAAGTTCACTAGAATTTTAGGTGGTGGTGGACATAACTAAGCATCGTTTATCTAATGTATGTTTAAGAATGTGGATGTTTATCTGTCGTATGTTTAACTATATGGTAAGTTTAAGTATGTCTTATGTTTAAGTACATGGCATGTTTAAGTATGTCGTATGTTTAAGTACATGCTATGTTTAAGTATGTCGCATGTTTAAGTATATAGAACAATCCATAAATTACATAAAACATAAACAACTCATATTAATACAGGTAGACATACATTAAACAAATACAACTTACATAATAATGATATGGAAATAAGCACAACGCATAGAAATACCTACCATAGTTGCAAATACATAGAATACAAAGAGTGTCACCCACAAATCATAGAACTCACTCAAACTGTCTAATATAGCTCACCCATAAATCGTACACAGCATGACTAACAAAGTATGTTTGATGATCCATAAAATACAGGGAGTCAAAAGTTGATCGAGCCATTTGAAAATATTTTTTCATTCCACGTCGGTTATAATTTTCCGATACCTTCGGTAAGCTCTAGTAAACATAACAAATGTACTTCTAGTATCCATATTTCGTCTTCTTATCCTTCAATCTGGATGGTTGTTGTAAGCTTCATTGATGGTTACCCAAAAATCTTCATCGACCTCCTCTTCCATATGTCTCTGATAAGCCTGAATATAAGCTTTAATCAACACTAAATAATCATAGGGAGTCCATGTCTAATTTGTCATATGGAATCCTATGAACTTCTCATACCAACACTTACAGTATAAATAATAATCATGGGTAGTGCATTTGTAGCCACGCTGTGCATTTCGTAACCATTCATTGTCTCTGCTAAAGTACACTATGGCCATTAATGCCTTGTCCTATCCCACGCTGTAGACATGTTGTGAATTCGTAGCCAATGAATGGCCTCTGCCAACGTACACTATAACCATTATTGCTTTTTCCAATTCTAGCCATGCAGAGTATACTATAACCATTAAATGTTGTTCCATATCCTACACCGTAGTGGTAGGTACATTGTAACCATTCATTGTCTTGTCTATTCCATATCCTTCAAGCTCCCACATTTATATATACTCGCATTCCGAGCTACTCCAACACATAACTACACAAAACTAAAGCAAACCAGGAAATCAAATTACTTACTCCTCTCAACAACAATGGTTCCTTATCTTTACTACTAGTACAACCAAGACATGAACCAAAGCTTGAACGATGAACAACAAGTGGACGATGAAACCTAGAGTTTCAAACGCAACAAGCTGCAACAAGATATTCTTTCCTTTTTAGTGAAGGATCTATGAGCAACCACCATGACAATATGCCTGAACGGGTTGACCATCAATATAAGAGGGACTATAAGGATGGACATAAAAGGATGATGAAAAACTACTTCATTGACGATCCAACCTACAATATAAGTTTTTCCGTTATCGATTTCGCATGGGCCCAGATGTTTTCTCCACAATTTATCTCAAACTTAATGAAAATAACCCATATTTCACTTATGGGTTAAATAGAGCACTAGAAACCGGGATTTCCCACCACATCAAAATCTTGGCTACTTTACGTATGTTAAGCTACGGAACATCTGGTGATCAATTAGACGAATATTTTCGAATTACATCATCAACAACGATGGAGTGCTTGAAGGAATTCTACAAAAAAGTGATCGAAAAGTTCAGCAAAGGATACTTACAAATGCTAGGACCAAATGACGGATCCAGAATACTATCCAGAGGAGAAGCTAATGGTTCTTCAGATATGCTTAGAAATTTGGACTGCATGCATTAGGCATGGAAAAACTGTTCGACTGTGTGGAAAGGAATTTCACCGAACATAAAAAGGTGCCAATAATGTTCCTAGAAGCAGTAGCTTCCAATGATTTATGGGTTTAGCATGCTTTATTTGGAGTGCCAATTTCATTAAACAAAATAAATGTTTATAATAATCATACTTGTTCTCTGAATTGTCCAACGAACTATCAACGTACATTACAAACAAAATTGGTAATATCTTATCGATATTACGTAGTCGATGACATTTATCCAAAGTGGAGAAATTTAATGCAAGGCTATATGGTCCCTAAAAACAACAAAGAGTGCTATTTTACTGAAAAAGTGATAAGCTGTAGAAAAGACATCGAACATACGTTTGGTGTCTTACAAGCAAGATTTAAAGTTTATGAAACCTTTCCCAATTTTATGACACTGAAGTTGTATCTGAAATTATGTATGCTTCTATAATAATTCATAACATGATTGTGGAGTTTGAAAGAGGTGGGTATAAAAACTAAAAAACTAATTCCCAGACATGTTTAAGGGTTCTTACAAAAGACCTAAGAGAAAATTAGTTTGATGGAGAAATATGTTTTCCTGGTGCAGCATATTGAAGATCAAACATCACATTTTCAATTTCATAACCAATGGGTGGAGGCATTTGTGGGCACACAGAGGAAGGAATAGTAGGAATTCTTAGCCATGCATATGACAGTTATTTATGACATTGTTGATGAAGTTGAATATTTACTAGTGTGATTACTGTACTGGTTTTAAAGTTTGTATGCTGAGCGTTTCATAATATTAATGTGGAACTTGTTTACTAAAATGTTCTACGATCTTAGTTCGAAATAAAAAATGATAAGAAAATACTGTAACACATACAATAAACACCAAACACACACCTAAAGCAAAAGACACAAAGCAACACTAAACAAGTACAATACAAAACCCGTCCCAAGACATGCCACTTCCTCTTTCACTATCTCTCACTTTCTTGTAAATTTATAATTGCTCGGTTACAAGTTCTTGCTCCAAAAGAAAAAGCTTACTGAAACCACAAGTCATCGGTCTGATATAGTTTTTCTCTTGCATCAAAGCTTCCTTCCGCTCTCGGGCTTATCCCATGAACTCTCGATCTTCCATATTAGCGTTTTAAAACTCCATTTCGCTGCAACTTGTTTGTGTTTAAAAGTTGTAACGACCCAGAAGTTCTGTCAGTTAAAATTTGTATGTTTAATTGATTTTAAATATTAATTTGTGAAATTAAACAGTCGAATAAATTTTATTTCGAATAATTGGATTTAATTGGATAATTAAATCGATAATTTAATATTGAAAATACAGAAATAATTGAAACTTAGGTTTAAAATGATTAAAATTGATTTGTAAAATTTTATTTAATCATGTTGAAGTTAGAACGATATTTTAGAACTTTTAAAATTGAATTAAAAGTTAAATTGTGAAAATTGAATATTTTAATATTTAATTGACGAGTTAAAATAGCCATTTTTCAAACTGTCTCGGATTTCGACGAAACCTGTTTCATCGGATCCGTAATGTTAAATTATTTTATGGTATCAAATTTCGTGTCAATCGGATTTACGGTTTGTCCGGGGCAAGCCAAAACGCATAGAAATTAGTTTAAATCGATTTAATTTAAATTTGATCGTTTATTTCCGTAACTCACACAGAAGATCGAATTAGCTTCCGAAACCTATTCCATTGTGTCCGGAACGCGGGGTAACCCTAGAAACGCCGGTCACCGTGCGAGATTTGGAGTTCGAAAAATTGGAGATGAATAGTGTTCGTCAGTTCTCTATAAAAGGACCCTTATTCTCATTTCTTTTGCAAAACCCTAACCCTATTAGCTAGCCGCCGGCCCTAACCATCAATGGCCGAAATTCAATTTCGTTCTCCCCTCAAAATCTTCGAATCCACTAAGTAATTCGAGAAACTTTCTAAACGAAAGTTGTAGAGCACGTCGAGTACTGTCAGATCAACGGTGGAGATCGACTATCGTCGACCAGAGGTGGAGTTATGGCGCCGCGTTCGTCTACGTTTCATGCACGTAATTCTAGACATGGGGGAGGCCGAGCTCTATGAGGTTGTGGCCGAAGGTGGAGCTTGCAAGTGGCTTCAATTTGGTGGTCGTTGATCTCGTTCTAGTCGAGAGTGGTGGTGGCAAATTTCAAACCCTAACGCCCAAGATGGGTTCGTGCTCGCGTGATGTTTACTGGGAAGAAGAAGCTTAAGCTAGCGGCCGAGATTCTCATGAACCAAAATAAATGGCTCTGGAATTTTTAGGTTATAAAAAATTAAAAGAACTTGTAAATTATATTATATTATAATGTGTACAATCTTTAAAATACCATAACTTGTTCATACGAGGTCGGAATTGCACGAAACGGATTGCGACGGGTTCGTTTTGTCGAGCACTACGCAATGGAGCTAGTTTGGAGTCATTTGGAGCTAGTGAGAATTTCGGGTAAAATTAAACGCACGTTTAATTTTATTCGAAATAAAACGCGAAAACTGAATTGAAAGCAAGGTGAGAACTTCCTACTTAATCGAATAGTTTCGATTTAAATTTTAAATAGTTTGATTTAAAATTGTTGATTGTATGCCTGGATGATAAATTATTATCTATTATTGATTGAAATAGACATTATACGCCGTATATTAAGCGGATGTTATTTATTAAAAACATATACCGCGATAATTCCATCTTGATTGGAATTGGTATTATATATGTACTTGGAGTTGATTTTTCCGCATTATATAGCGGATGAGACCCTATTGCACTGTATAATAGCGAATAATATTTTATAATCCCATATACCGCTATATTCCGTATTGGAACGGAATTGGTATTGTGCCAACATCTGTGGATGCAGGGAAACAGGTTGGAGGGATCCAACTAGATTCCTCACCAGTATGTATTTGATTACAGATATCGTGATATTTGTTGATTATCATATGATGATATATGATATTTGATTTCCATGATTGATTATTTGGTGCTGTTGCATCATTGGGCCTATTTTTGGAGTTTTAAAAATATTAAAGTAACGACTTTGAATTTTATAAAGGGTTTTAAAGTGATTTTTGAAAATATAAGTTTTATTAAAATTTGGGATTGATTTATTTTAAATAAATAAACGTTATAATATTTAAAGTTATAAAAGTTATGATTTTTGAGAAATATAACCGAAATGCGATCTTTGAAATAAATAGTCAATTAATTTATAAAATGGTTTAAATTGGGATTTTTGAATTATTATAAACGATTTATATAAAAGATTTAGAATATTGATATTTATAAATTAAAAATATAGGAATTATAAATCGAGTTTTTATAAGTGTTAAAATGAAATAAAAATGGATTTCATAAGTGAATGAAATTATAGATTTATAAATTGTGAAGTTATAAATTGAATAGATTTTGTAAAATAGAAAATTATAAATAATTAACTTGAAAATTTGATTTTTCACATCTAAATGAGATTTAAATAGAATTGGTTAATGAAGAGAATTTTTTATAACTTGAAGTTTTTTTATAATATATAAATGTGAATTTATAAACATTGATTTATAAATTCAAGATTGATTGAATTTGATAAGTAAATTTTTATAGCTTATTAAAGAAGTATATTCACGATTTTGGGACAGTGGATAATTTTTGAATTGAATATGTAAAAGTATTGAATTTGGTTAATGATTTATATTCACGATTTTGAACAATGAGTAATATATTAAAGGAATGTTTGGGGAGTGATCTTTTAAATGGAATTAAAACGATTTGAAGTTGTTTTAAAATGTATTAAGTGTCGAAACCATATATTTCAACATTTATTGTTGAAATAGACGTTTCCAAAAAATAGAAGGAAATAGTGGACCATAACACTATTATTATAGTAAATGATTTCCGAAAGGATTTTTTTATATATTATTGGGATTTATATATCTATCTAAATTTCGAATCCCTATACTAGTGATTGTGGGTTGTCGTAACGATGTTTTATGCAACATTCGTTTTGACCCAAATAAATGTGTTTGAAAGAATGTTTTCTTTAAAGAATGAAATATATACTTAATTTCGATTTAAGTATATTGAATATTTTCCAAGTGTTGAAAATAAATGGATTTGTGAATTACTTATTATTAAATAAGTATGGAAATGTTTTCCAATATGAAGTGAATATTTTGAGTTTTTATCTATTAAAGATAAAAATGAATATTAGAAATCGATTTGGAAATCGTATATTCATAGATATTTTGGAATTGTAAATTCATTATGGAATTTATAAAAGAAAGGGAAATTTGTTTAAAAATAAACATTGATTTATTTTTTGAATTGTGGGAATAAATTTAAGGATTTGGAATGTAAATATAAAGTAAATCGGTAAGGATTTATTTAATTGGTTTAAATGGGCCTTTTTGAAATGAAAATGAATAAAGATTTGTGAATATATCCCATGTAGGGAAACGATTTGAAATTTGTTTTTCAAAAGTGGTAAAGGTGAAAAGTGATTTGGAAATTTGTTTTCAAATGGTTGAAGTGTGGAAATTATATATCTAGTAAAGATATTTTGGAAAATAAATAATTTGGAAAATATTTGGAATCTGGTGATGTTGTGCATACCTATTGATAGTTAAATAACCAACTATCAATATTTAGCTTTGAATGGGTATTTGTTGTGATTTTCTTGAATTTGAATGCTACACTTATTTTTAAAATAAGCGCTCACTATTCGGGTTAGCCGGGAAAGGACCTTTGGGTCGTATAACCCATTCCGAATATGTGATACTTCGTTATGGATTGCATTTGATGACCGACGTTGAAGACCGGATATTTGTGAAAATGGAAGGATTACCGTCGAATGAATCTGCATCGGCTGATCTCCGATATAGAGGTTTTATCACCCTTAGTGACGGGAAGTCCGGACGTGATTAGTGAATATCCGGATTGCAAGGGCTTCTTTGGAAGTGCCTTCAGTTCCGTTCGATCTTGGAACGGACTTGTATGGATGTGTGTCTGACGTTACAATTTTAGATGTAAAGCTGGTTTCTATCAAATATATTTCTGTTGGTGGCGGAGAATTTATTCTCTTAGCTTAACACCCTTCTCTGAGACGTACGAGGTCAGAGGTTATGTAGTTGATGGTTACTAGTGATACATTCCCAAATTGGTAATGTGACATACGAAGTGCTGTTGAGCATTTTTTGAATAAAGCGCAGCTTTTGTATAAAGCGTGGCTTTGTGGACGAGACTTCATCGGACCTCACACCCCAAAAATGGTCAAAACAGGAAGGATGTAGCAAGGTTATTAGGGGATAGCACCCCTTTAGTGTATGTCATTCCTTCTGGATAGAGGTGGTATCATGGTATGGAGCCCAGATATTTAACCTATGTTGTTGCTGCAAATTTATTACTTTATGGTTGTTGGAATCGAGGATCCTCGGATATAGATCGGTTACGATCGGGGAATGACATATTCGTGTCAGTAGTTACCCAGTTTGAAGGGTAACCCGGCCTTGTGTTGGCAGAGATCCGGTTAGGTTCTCGGGTCGTCTTTCCAGAGGCGTACCAATGTGGCAATGGGAAGTTCTTGGCCTGAGCATTTGTTGAAAATCCAAAGAAACAATACGATCTTGTACGGTTTTAGTTGTAGAACCTATCATTCACTTATGGTGGCGCCCCACTGTTTGGATGGTAGCTATAGTAGGCATAAGTGCGGAATGCCTATGCTGGCTAAGATTTATATCTTTACTTTCGAAATGTTTTCTACACTATGCACTATTAATAATATCAAATGTTTCTTTTTAATGTGTATCAAGCATCTTTGACTATCATAAGGAGAAATCTCCTCCGATTCTGCGTTTGCATTATGTGTGTGTGTGGGAGGCCTTATGGTAGTCTCATTTTATAAAAAGCATTGCGAATCTATTTTAAAATTATCCTGTTGTTTGTTTTAATAAACTATTTTAAGTTCTCACACCAGTCCCATGACTGACTCGGAGTTTATTGTTTTCCTTCCTAAACTCTGGGTGCCCACCAATTCCCACACGGGCAGTCTAGAGTTAGGTTATCAAGATATTCTGGAATTCAGGAGTTGCTGGAGGCAAGCTGGATGGCATGGCGTATTCACTAGTATATAGTATTTCTTTTCCGCTGTTTGTTGTTGTTTGTTGTTGTACACTCTGATAATGTAATGTAATGTAATATGATGTAATGTAATAACTGATATAGTTCTTTGTTTAAAGATTATTCATTTATCTATTATATGTTGTTCCGTTGCCATTGTGAGATTCTGATGTTGTTCTGTTGTTACTTTCTGTTCTGTTCTATCCTTTTCTCTCTTCTTCTATCTTTTTCTCTCTTCTTCTATCTTTTTCTTCTTCTTTAACCATAACGGTACAGTTTTCCGGCATTCGATTGCTCGGCAGTTGATACAGTGGACGTATTGATGTCGGGTTTCGAGCGTCGAAAAGTCATAAACGTTACAAAAGCTGACTCTATACTCTCTTGTTTCTCTAGCAAAGGTCTTTAAAGTTTCTACGAATCTTGAAAATTCTACATCTGTTGCTCCAACCGAATTGACTTGTTTCTACCAAAAGGACGTCCGTCATCGTTTCCAAATAGTGGCGATCTTTTCTAAGAACGAGGATCACTCTCTAGATTTGAATTAGAATAGTTTATTCTTTTGGCCTTATTTTTTTGCTTGAACATGAAGTTGTTATGGTTCTTCCATTTTGGTAGAGAGGAGAGAAGCTCAATACATGCTTAAAACTTGAATGGATGGTCGAATTGCAGTTGATAAGCCTTATGCGCTTCTTCTATCTGTAGAACAAAGCCAAAAGTGTATGAATATACAGAAAAAAATAAAAAATTAAATAGTTTCAAAAAATGCAATAAAACAATATTGCACTTACAACATCATAAGATGCGGCACTGCTTTACTATATATTCTCCAACTTGGTAAGTACTGCCAAATAGTTTTGGCATTTTGTGTTCATAACTCGATATCCTCCTCTAAGCGAATCCTGGGTTCTCTTAACTGGCTCCAAGGTGTTATAATAATCCGCAAATCTTTCCTAAAATTTTTGCCTTTTCATATTATAGCCGGTAATACTTTCTTATGAAATTTGTATCCATGATTTAGCAAGTGAAACATATTGTGGAGAAGTAAACTTAACTTGCTTTTTTTCTACCGTTGGCTGCACACCTTCCTCTTCGACATTTCCCGCTTTACTATCTTCAATGCCAACGTCCAATTCAACGACAATTAAATCCCTATGCGATTGCTGAACATGCCGCTTATGGATTTCCACTTCTTCTTCTTGTTATATTCTGGGCTCTAAGGCGCGGGCATCTTTTCAATTGCTTCATCGTTTCCATCTTTAGTATTTTCTGCATCGCCTTCTTGATTTTAGTTTTCCTCCTTCCTCGAACTGCTAATGATTTCTTAGGAGCCTTCTATGTACGAATATTACCTTGAGAGATTCTGCATTTCTTCACGATCACGAGCCTCTAATTGTTTCGCGCTAAGATGATGGTGTTGTAGTTGGTCATTTTGCATCATAAAAAACATATGAAGAATGATCTTTGTATGTGAAAAAAGGAGGATGTTGTTGGTTATATGGTTGTGGAGCGGTAGAATCGAAATAAGATGGTTGTTCATGAGGAAAGTTAGAACAAGCGTGCGGTCGGTAAGGTTGGCTATATGGAACATTTGAATACAACCTACAGTTATATTCGTCCGATGCACGAAGCATTTGTTGTTGGTTTGGTGGATGTTGGTCGAAAAAGCCGATGGAAGGGTGTGTGGACATGGGTATGGGTTTTTTATTGCTCATGACTTTTTTGCAGGACGTTTGAATGAGAAAGACATTTGCAAAATTATCATGATTAGAGAAAAAAGAAGTGATAAGACTGGTGTGGAAGGAGGAGGACGGGAGGGGTTTATAGGAGGGAGAAAAGTAGCCGTCGAAACTAGTCGTTTAACGGCAAAGCTTTTACCATTATACGTTTGTAACGGTGAAGTTTTCACCATCATAGATGTATAACTGCAAAAGCTTCAGCGTTATAAAAAATAGATATTATTCAGTGAACTAGGCATGAAATTGGTTTGAACTAGCTATGGAGAAGTGAGCAAGTCACACTTGATTGCTCTGTGGCTAGTTTTCCAATTTAACGAAGCATGGTTGGTTGTGCCCTTGTATTAATTAGCCAAACCATGTTGTAGCAGTATGGCTATCATGCTTTAGTTTTCTTTACTGCCTAGGTTTGTATCTGATTAGGTGTGAAGGATTATAGTATTACCTTTGCCTAAACTTGGTCCAGTGTTTTGAATATTGTAATTTAAGATTAGTATATATGTAACCAAATCGAATTATGATTTAACTTTTTATGTGGTATCGTGTCCCAATTTTTTTAACGTTTCATGGATTTTTTTACATGAGGATTTGGAAGTCTTATCTCTCTCAACATTTGTAGTATTAATCATGATAATAATAATGCCATTTAGACCATTTTGTGTAAAGTAGATATTTTATTTGATCAATAATATAGAGAACCAGTGGGGCTAAACATTAAATTTTGATTTTAGTACCCTACTTAACGTAAAAAAGCAAGTTATTTTAATGATCTACACTCTTCAATGTTCTTTAATTTTCACATTGTCTTACAAAGTACTAATAAAATCAAAATTTTAAGGTGAAGTTTTGTTGACTATATAAAAAGAGAGCTATATTACTGTAAAAGTAGTAAGCTACAGAAAGGACATCGAATGTACGTTTGGTGTCTTACAATCAAGATTTTAAATTTTACAAAACCTTGCCCAATTTCATGAAGCGGGAGTTGCATCTAAAATTATGAATGCTTTTATAATATTTCATAACATGATTGTTGAGTTTGAAAGAGATGCATATAAAAACTAATAAACTAATTACCAATACATGTTTAAGGGTTCTAACAAAAGAACTGAGAGAAACATTAGTTTGATGGAGAAATATATTTCCATGGTGCAGCATATTGAAGATCGAACAACACACTTTAAATTGCATAACCAATTGTGGGGCATTTGTGGGCACATAGAGGAAGAAATAGTATGAATTCTTGGTTATGCATATGACGATTGTTTATGACATTGTTGATGAAGTTGTATATTTACTAGTGTGTTTACTGTACTATATTTTAAAGTTTGTATGCTGAGAGTTTCATAATATTAATGTGGAACTTGTTTACTAAAATGTTGTACGATCTTAGTTCGAAATAAAAAATGATAAGACAATACTATAACACATACAATAAACACCAAACACACACCTAAAACAGAAGACACAAAGAAAAATTAAACAAGTACAATACAAATACAAAACCCATTCCAAGACGTGCCACTTTCACTTCTGCTTTCACGGCCTCTACTTTCTTATAAGTTTCCAATTGCTCGGTTACAAGTTCTTGCTATAAAGGACAAAGCTTATTGAAACCACAGGTCATCAGTCTGATATAGTTTTTCTCTCACATCAAAGCTTCCTTCCGCTCTTAGACTTGTCTCTTGAACTCTCGATCTTTCATAATAGAATTCTAAACTCCATTCACTGCGAATTGTCTATGCTTAAATGTTGACTCTATATGCTCCCTTGTTTCTCTAGCAGAGGTCTTTAAAGTTCCTATGAATATTGAAAATTTTGCATCCGCTGCTCCAACTGAATTGACTTGTTCCTACGAAGAGGATGTCTATCACCATTTCCAAATAGTGGTGATCTTTTCTGAGTACTAGGATCGCTCTCCCGACTTGAATAAGAATAGTTAGTCTTCTGGCCTTATTTTGTTCCTCGAACATGAAGTTGTTATGGTTCTTCCATTTTGGTAGAGAGGAGAGAGATCAATACACGCTTGAAACTGGAATGGATGGCTGCATTGCAGTTAATAAGCCTTATGCACTTCTTCTATTTATAGACAAAGCCAAAAGTGTGTGTATATTTTTTTTTTAAATTATACTATTTCATAAAAATATGCAATAAAACAATATTTCACTTACAACGTCATAAGGAGCGGCACCTTTTTACTATATATTCTCTAACCCGGTAAGTATTGCCAAATAGTTTTGGCATTCTGAGTTCATAACTGGATATCCTCCTCTGAGCGAATCGTGGGTCTTCAATGGCTCCAAGGTGTTATAAAAATCTGCAACTCTTTCCCAAAATTTTTGGCCTTTTATATTATAGCCGGTAATACTATCTTGTGAAATTTGTATCCATGATTTAGCAAGTGAAACATATTGTTGAGAAGAAAACTTCACTTGCTTTTTTTCTACCATCGGCTACTACAGCTTCCTCTTCGGCATTTCCTACGTCAATGTCTTCTATGCCAACATCCAATTTAGCTGCAATAAAATCCCTACACGGTTGATGAACATGCCGCTTATGTATTTACATTTCTTCTTCTTATTATATTCTAGGCCCTGAGGCGCAGGCATCTCTTCAACGGCTTTACCGTTACCATCTTTAGTATTTTCTACATCACCTTCTTGATCTTCCTCCTCCTCCTTTTTCCCCGAACTGCTAATGATTCTTCATTAGTAGGAGCCTTGCCTGCGACGAATATTGCCTTGACAGATTCTGCATTGCATCACGATCACGAGACTCTAATTATTTCGCACTAAGATGATTGTGTTGTAGTTGGTCATTTTGAATCATAAAAAACATATACAAAGAATGATCTTCATACATGACAAAAGGAGAACGTTGTTGCTAAATAAGGTGGTTGTTCACGAGGAAAGTTAGGAGGAGCATGCGACTATATGGAATGTTTAATTATAGGATATAGTCATATTCGTGCGATGCACGAAGCGTTTGTTGTTGGTTTAGGGGACATTAGTCAGAAAAGACGGTGGAAGGGTACGCGGACATGAGTCTGGTTTTTTTTGCTCATGACTTTTTTTGAAGGATGTTTGGATGAGGAAGACATCTGCAAAATTAATGTGATTAGAGGAGAAAGAAGTGATAAGACATGGTGTGGAAGGATGAGGAGGGGAGTGGTTTATAGGGGAAAGACTTGGTGTGGAACATTTGAATACGATGTATGGTCATATTCGTGCGATGCACGAAGCGTTTATTGTTGGTTTGGTGGACGTTGGTCGGAAAAACCAATGGAAGGGTATGTGGACGTTGGTCGAAAAAACCGGTGGAAGGTTATGTCGACATGGGTATGAGTTTTTTCCCTCACGACTTTTTTGTAGGACGTTTGGATAAGAAAGACATTTGCAAAATTAATGTAATTAGAGGAGAAAAGAAGTGATAAGACCTGATGTGGAAGGAGAAGGATGGGAGAGGTTCAAAGGGGAAGAAAAGTAGCCGTTGGAACTAGCTGTTATTGGCTCAACGACTAGTTTTTATAACGGCAAAGTTTTCACTGTTATACGTTTATAATGGTGAAATTTTCGCCGTTATAAACGTTTAACGGCGAAAGCTTCTCCGTTACAAAAACAGACACCATTCAGTGAACTAGCCACGAAATTGATTTGAACTGGCTACGGAGAAGTGAGCAAGTTACACCTAATTGCTCTATGGCTGGTTTTTCAATTGAGCAAAGCATGTATGGTTGTGCCTTGTATTGATTAGCCAAACCATGTTATAGCAGCATGGCTATCATGCTTTAGTTTTCCTTATTGCCGAGGTTTGTATCTGATTAGGTGTGAAGGATTATAGTATTAACTTTGCCTAAATTTGGTCCAGTATTTTGATTATTGTAATTTAAGATTAGTACATATATAACCAAATTGAATTATGATTTGACTTTTTATGTGGTATTGTGTCCCAATTCATGTATTTCATTACGTGAGAATTTGATAAGCTAGTATCCCTCAACATTTGTTGTATTAATCATGATCATAATAACGCTATTTTGACCATTTTGTGTAAAGTAGATATTTTATTTGATCAATAATATAGAGCACCAGTAGGGCTAAACATGAAATTTTGATTTATGTACCCCAGTTAACGTGAAAAAGCAAATTATTTTAATGATCTACACTCTTCAATGTTCTTAAATTTTCACCTTGTCCAACAGAATACTAATAAAATCAAAATTTTAAGGTGAAGTTTTGTTGTCCGCGGTAGATTTTTTTTAAAATGTTCTAATCTCTTCAACATTCTTAAATATGCACCTTTGCTTATGAATTAACAACAAAAATCAAAATTTTAAGGTGAAGTTGTGACTGTGGTATCCCAGTTAATATAATAGAAACAAAATATTTTTAAATCTACACCTTGTTTTATTTATGCTATCATGATTCATTTCTAATGCTACATCATATTATGTTAAGCTTTGAATTGGTTGATTGATATGGCTTATTTCTGAATAAGGTTCATACCAAGTTCATGAATGTACGATCGCTCTCATTGTTTTTCTTTTTGCTACATTTACTATTGCTAAATTTACTTCTTATTGCACTATTTTTCAAATATACACATATTAGACTTCAGATAATGATGATAATCTCTTATTACATCTCCTCCCCATTACCAAGTGTTCTTGGGAAGAATGCATTGTACAAAATATATAACACAAAGTGGCGCTTCTCCGACTCATTGCATATCTGGTAATAAAGTTTATTAGCTAAGCATGATTTACCGTCCAAATACTCAAAATATAAAAATTAAAAATATAAATGAGAAAAAAATTATTGAAAATTTTATATCGCTTGGAGTATTTGAAACAAGTATTATAAAAGATGAAACAGGTTGGTTTCAAGTTTTTCATTTATATCTGGCTATTTCATGACTTGATGAACCCAATTCTCATGGACCTTTTTTGATGATACAGGCGAATGTGTTATACACGATATGTTAATTATACATGTGTTTATATGCATTTATAATTTTACTAGTGTGTAATCCGTGCGTTGTACATGGCATGTTGTAGAAAAATGATATTATAATTATTTTTGAAGAATATAATTTGTTATGCAAAATGTGATGAATCTTGTTAGGATCAATGAGTTATAAATTGAAACTACTTTATTTATAACCGTGTATTTTTTATTATGAGATTCGTATTTGTATATTTAAATTAAAAATGAATTTGTTATATTTTTAATAAAATTAAGTTATACATCTATTTATTATTTTTAAGGATTCATTATTTATCAATCAAATAAATGAAAATAAGTCTTCTTAATAAATTTTGAAATTAATATTTTTATAAAATTTCATAAATAAACATTCATGCATATATTCTGAAATCAACATTTAGACTTTGATACATTTGACTAAAGAATAAACGTATACATTAAATTTCAAATATTACTTGAGAGAATGACGATAAATACCTAAAAATAGATGTGTAATACCAAACATTCAATGCATTTGTATTCATTTATAGTTCTTACAGCACATATTTATCAAAATAATTATACGATTTTATCAAAGTGATAAAAAATATTTATGTAACTACGAAAAGAAATATTAAGTGAAATAAGACCTGAAACGTTACAAATCACATTGTCATTTTAATTATGTAAAAAAAGATTTTTAATCCATTATTTCATACCTTACTATTTTTATTTTATGATAAAAAATTTCAATTTTTTTAAACTTTTATGTAAAAAATATAATAAAATATAAATGAAAAATATTTCAAATCAAAATATGGTATAATTTTTGTCCATTGGTTACGGATTATGAATTTTGTAAACAAATTTTTTGTATATACAGCTTTGTAATGAAATACCAATTTTAGAAAGAAAAAATTATGTATATATTTCTTTGTATTTAATAACTAATTTCAGAAAGAAAGAAATTTTATGAACTTAAATGTAGAAAAATGTAAGAGTATCATATAATTTTGTATATGATTGTGAAAATATTAAATTATATGAATTTGAATGATTGTATTGTTTTACCATTTATGTTGGTATAGATTTGTATAACACATAGAATTATCATTTTTTATGATTTATCGGATTAATTAGTAATTATTAATTGGATTTAGTTAAAAAAATTAAATTGAAGATCAATTAATAAATTCATATATATGGACTTGAACGTAAAATAATATGAGATAACTTAGGGAAAATCTGATAAATAATTATAAACAAAAAGTATTGAATATTGACATTTAAATATAAAATGACATAAGAGAATATTAGTAGAACATTGTAATAGTTTGTATATAATTGTGGAAAATTAAAACTATTTGGACTTAAATGAAAAATTAGGTTTACCATTTTTGTCAATTTGAATGCTGTACACATATTGAATTGTCATTATTAAAAATTTATTAGATCAATTAACGAACATTCGTTAATTGTATTTGTTTAAAAGGATTAAATTTGAGTTCACCTAACTAAATTTAATATATATAGACTTAAATGTAAAATATCAGAAAAAACTTGGAAGAAATATGTAAATAATTGTAAAATTTTGTATTAAATTTTGACGATAGAAGAGAGAACTAGTAGAAACATTGTAATAATTATAATGAAAATAAATTATGAGATGTAAAAATAAAATATCTAGAGAGAATCAATGAAAGAGCAAGAAATTCCTAGAATTAACAAGAGTGCTTTAAATTCTTCTGCTTTACTATTATTTAATAGAACAGATCATTTACATTAAAATTATTTGTTTTTGTTTAATTGTGTTGGGATGCTAAACCATTTCATCTTATCATGTTTGCCAGTTTCATTTCATTTTACTGGTATGAACATACGTAATGTGGTGGACAACCCTTATAGAAATAAAGTTGCTCTCTGTTTACAAGATGCTAAAATAGTGCTTAGCTCAAATGGACGTTTACAATTAGATGAGTGTAAAACAAACAGAATGCACAAGTGTACTTCAACCGTAATAAGTAAGTTCTAATAATGCATTGCCATCCAAATACCTTATCCCTAATGATCTTGCTCAGACTTTTGAAACTTGCCTATAAAGCATCAATTTCCTTTGAAAATTTATTTCTCTAGTTTGTGACATTAGTATTTTTAAATCTGCAAGGCCATCCAGTCTTGAAACCTACAACTTTTAAGATGTTAAAAATTGCTAATTAAAGTTGTACGTGTAGGATCGATTTCACCCTAGAGGGGGGTGAATAGGGTGATAGTAATATTTATAAAAATTTATTGCGGAAATATATAAAATATTTTCAACACAAATAATAGTCAAATAACAGCAGCATAGATAATAGTAGAATAAAAATGCAGAAATAGAACAACATAGAATTTACACAGCTTCGGCAAAACCCTGCCTACGTCCTGCCCCTAAGGTTTCTACTGGAAATTAAGTAGTCAGACGCTTACACACATAAATTCGCGACACTCTATATCGGCTAACATTAACTCTATGCTCAAAATCCTGTCATAACTTAGCCAATGGGTTATGAATTCTCGAACTACACCACCGTAGTTCATCCACTAGTCACAGACTAGAAATCACAAGAGTTTAAAAAGGAAAATTAAAATTTAAAAACAAATTAAAAAATAAAACCCTAATTTTAAACTAAAGCCTTTATATTATTAAAAAACAAGGCCGGCCTCCTTCCTTTTATATTATTCAGCCCGCTTTCTCCTTGTTTGTGAAAAATGGCGGCTCGTCGCTTCTTGTATTCTCTCTGATGAATTAGGGCTTGTGAAATTGAGGCCGTCGACTTCGATTTCTCGATTGAATGATGGTTTAGTGTCCCTTGCTTTGTCAATCGACGATCTCTCTGCTTTGTACACGGCTGCCCTAATTTTTGATCGAGTTCGTCTCCTGACTTCGGTACGTAATTTATGCCTTTTGCTTCTTCTGAGTTGCTTGCTTGAACTCGATCCTGATTCGAGTTGAATGATTATTCTTCTCTGTTTATCTCGAACTCGAATGCTTTATCATGCCGATGATGATTGGGTTTAAATAGGATTCGAAATCCTATTTTCTCGTTCGTTTGAATTTGTCATTTGATTTATTTCGGCCACTGATCTTCGTTTGGATGCTTGTATTACTGACTTGTTCAATTCGTATATAATTTGATTTCTTGCTTCTGATGGCTTGTTTGGTTTCATGGCCACTACGGCTTGATTTTCAATTAACTTCGTATTCTCTGATTTTCTGAATATCACGGCTTCGGGTTTCTGCATTTGAACTTGACATTGTTTATTCATGTTAACATAACTTGGCTTGTTTGTCACAGCTCTGACTTGATTTTGAAACTGCTGATTTGAAACAACTGTTACATTTGACTTCGGTCATTTTTGAAAATTCTTTCTTGATTTTGTCTCGACCTATACTTGTGCATTGCATAAATGTGTGTTCATCCCTATAGCATAACCTGATGCTTGAATGCATTGTTCACCTGTATTACTCTGGCTTGTTTAAATAGAAGTTTATGCAACATTGACTCGATTTGATACTCTATTGACCTATACTTGTCATTTGGTATTTGAGTTCATTTGCCATGGTTATGGTTACATGTATATGTTGTTTATCACTTCATGTTGAAGTCTGGTGAAATGTTTTTGCATATTAACTCAAAATGCTTTCAATCCTGGGTTTGTTGCTTTATGACTCCACTGTCTTGACTTGTAGCATAACCTGATGCTTGAATGCATTGTTCACATGTATTACTCTGGCTTGTTTAAATAGAATTTTCTGTAAAATTGACTCGATTTGATACTCTGTTGACCTGAACATGTCACTTTGGTATTTGAGTTCATTTGCCTTGGTTCTGGTTTCATGTATATGTTGTTTATCACTTCATGTTGAAGTCTAGTGAATTTTTTTTGCATATTAACTCAAAATGCTTTCAATCTTGGGTTTGTCGCTTTATGACTCCACTGTCTTGACTTGCACTTGACCATATACAGGATTTTGGTTCTGGGTTGTACAGTCTTCTTTGGGTATTAGACTTGCAGTTAGTTTTGTATATTTGTGTCTGTACTTGATTCATTGCTTCGAGTCACTTGTGCACGCTCTCTAGTGCCTTTATGTGCATTCATGTTATCATCTTACTGTTCACTGGTTCATTTGTCTAGTGGCATTTCATCTTGCACTACTTGCATAACCATATAAACTTATCATATCACCATATGTACACATGCATATACATGTTTGTGTATATGTTGTTGTTTGTTGGGTCCATGAAGCTTGTTCGGACCAGTTCATTGATCTGTTTGTTGTTGCTGTAGTGTGGGTGTATGTGACTTGCTCCATTGTTGCTTTGCACATTTGTGATGACTTGAACTATGGTTTCTCTAACCAGTCTTGTCGACTTTGTTTGCTTACTTCATGTGTACATCACAAAATTTTTTGAACTTGCACCTGCGTTGAATCCAGCTCATAACTCGGGTTTGACCTTGTGCTCGTGTCATGACTTTATTTGTATTTCACTTGAGTTGACCCCGGATTTTCATTTGGGTTTGACTTGTGCTCACCCGTCCCTGTAATTTTATCAAGTGTATATCGGTGTGCACGGCCTTGTGGCATGTACAGTGATACACTGTGAATGTCACAAGCTGTTCATGTATGATGAATTCAAATTTAAATGATGACGAACAACCCAAATAACCGAGACAAATGATATTTCCAAACTACATTTTACTTTAAACTGCAAAAATATTTTATTTTTAATTTTACTCCGTCAGTGTATATTTTTGCAGATTGCTCAGATGCTGGATTCAATTTGGAACAGAGCTGAAGATAAAATGCGAGAGAATGAGCGATATGTAGTGAGGACAGTTGTATAAAATGAAATGTATTTTAATCGAAATTTTATGTATATTGGAAAGCACAAATTTGTACTATTCAAAATTATAATAAATATTTTTTGAATAAAATATCCATTTGAATTTAAATTCTGTGTTATTTACTCTATTCGGCAAATATTTATTTAGTTATGTGAAAAATAAAATAGTACATTAACAAATACATTTAAATGAATATATATGTTTATTATCATCAAACAAAAATCATATACTCGCATATTCAACAATCTCCCCCTTTTGATGATAACAAACATATATTTAAGATTTTTAATATATTAAATGTATTTGATCATTGATGGACTCTATTTGCTCCTCCTATTTGAATGCTCTCTCTCTCTACACAAAGCTCCCCCTTCATATATGCATGAAAATAAATATTCAAACGAGCCTAGATGCAAACAGAAAATATTTGACCTTTATTTGCCAAAATCTTAACTTTTCTCTCCCCTTTTGTTATTAGCAAAAGAGCAATAGTGTTAGAAACATAGAGATAAAGTGATAGACATTAATACAACATTAAAGCTCAAATGAGTATAAATATTAAATTTCAATAAAAAATCAAACAAAAATCATAAATACTCTGTTTGACTCATATTCCACTGTAGAATGATAGGGGTGATGTCATCATATAAAACCACATAGTTGTGTCCATTTGTGGTATATTTATATCAGGAATTAGAATATCTACTAACCATGCATAACCGTTAGGACTTTTAAATGAGATTAGTAGTATTTTAAATTTTTATTAAAAAATGGATTCAAATATCTTCTAACTACGCTTAACCGCGAGGACTTTTAAATGGGGTTAGAATCAAATTGTCTATTAAATGAATCAATTTTGATATGCATTCCATACATGCATAACCGTAAAGACTTTTAAATGAGCATGGAAGCACATAATCAAAAATTTCAAGTAATTCACGCATACATAACCGTGAGGACTTTTAAAATGAGAGTGAATATTTTGGATGTTTTTATTGCTAAAGATATAATAAAATGAAAGCGCATAATTTACCGTTTAAAATAACACATATTGACATAACATATTGGATTATGATGAGTGATGGTCGATAAAAATATGATAGAAATAGACATGATCATGGAATTTTTACCAACAAAAAGTGTTTATAACTCTTGTTTAAATTTCTAAAGAAATTTACTAATTGTACCGTCTCAAGTTATAATATATGATCAATATCAACACTCATCACTTTTTCAATCACTATTTACGTTTTAGATATTCAATAGGGAGTCAGATTAGTCAATGTAGTGATTTAAAATCAAATCCAAAAATAACTATAAAATCAAATTTTCCAAAATGACTAATCTGAAACAAGTTCAACAAAAATGATTTTCTAGAAGGGTTTTATAAAAGAAAAAATGTCTGCAATTTGAAAATTATTTAAAATGAAAAATATGCAAAAAAATTCTTTGAAAAACGGTGCAGCTACAGAATGTCTCAATATAAATCACGTTCCACTAGTAGTTTTTCTATCAACTAGATTACCAGTGTAATCTACATCTGAATTTTTCTTTCACTCGAGATTATCATTAGTTGGATGTTATAGACTTTACCGTGATGTTGCAACAAAATCTTGAAGACCTTTTTGAATGAAATTCTTTTCAATTTTAATTGAAGTCATGCCAATAAATAAAAACCGTGAATGTAAAGTCAGCCAAATGTATTATCATCAACCAATAGAACACCATCATTAATCCAAACTAATCTATATGAAATAGTCCAAAGACTCGAGAGATTTTTAAAGTGTTCTTGATATAGAAATATAATTGGACAACAATTTTAAAAAAGTCAGAATCATTATCATCATTCATCTCTTTATAACATAACTGGCTGATTTAATTCAAATTACTGTGCAGATTATCACTTTTAACATATCATTCAAAATAAATATACCGTTACCTATTTTACCTTTAGGATAATTTTTCGTTGTAGCCCATTGTAATTCTGTCACTTTGTATTAGGCTAAGGAACTTGAATTGTCGCCCATTGTATGTCTGGAACAGCCAGAATCCAGATAACACTGTTGTTGCTGCTTAGCCTGCCACCATGCCTACACGATGAAAGATTTTTGTGACCTATTTATTTTTATAGGTCCATGATTGTTAGTGGCAAGAGAATTTGACAAATATGTTTGTGAAGACCCAAAACTACTTATATATTTCCTTTCGGCACCCAAATTTGTTTAACTTTGAGAGATTTTGTATTTGTGCCTTTTGGAACCCAAATTGGTATAGTTTTCATGTGTTTGGGTTTATACCAACAAGTATTTTGATTGTGTCCATATTTTCTACAAATTGTGCATATGGAAATGACTTGATTAATTTCATTTCTAACATTTCCAGATTGATTATATCCAAGTCCTTATCTAACTGTATTAACAGTTTGTTTCCCTAATAGCATATTCAACGATCTTCAACTTTTGGAAAATTTTCCTAAAGTCGTTGACAGTTGTTGGACTTGTGTTTTGAGAGATTCATTTTCATTTAATAATTGAGTGCACTTTTTAATAGAGTTTTCTCTTCTAGTATTTTCACTTTCTTTCACAATAAGAATCTCGCTTTCAAGTGTTTTAATTTTATTTTCTGATTTGTTAATTTCTTCTTCAAGTGATGGACACATATCACACTTAGGGAACCTACTTTGATAGTTTTTAACTAATTGGTCAAGTTTTTTATTTGATTCTATCAAAGTATCTCTTTGTGATTCAACTTTAGTGTATTTCTCCCTCAGTCTTTCAAAACAGTCATTTACTTCGTGGAAATATATGAGTAATTCTAGGTGAGTAAGTTTTAATACCTCGCTTGGCTCGTCATCCTTGCCATCAGTTATATCACCTCGAAGGCATAAATCTCCTTTCTCACTCTTACTGCTAGTACTCTTATAATCATTATCACTTTTATTCCACATGGCTGCAAAACTTTTCCTTTTTGAATTCTTTTCTTGGCCGTGTTAAAGTCGAGGACAATTGGGCTTGATGTGTCCGGGTTTGTTTCACTTGTGACAGATGATCTCCCATTCTTCTAGGTTGTCTAGTGCTTTGAATATTCTGCTTATCAATTTTTCATTTAGAGCTGGATTTTTGTATTTGCGGTTCCACTTTTTGAATCTCTTCATTAGTAATGTCAGCTCAGCCGCTCCATCATCATTATCATCGCTACTTCCTTTTTCAAATCCTTCTAAGCACGTATCTTTAATTACTGATTTGATTATGGGGAATCTCTCATGGTTGTTGACTTTTGCACCATATATTGCATCAAAAGTATTCCAAATTTCCAGTGCACTTTCACAATGAGAGATAAATTTAAAATTATCTTGAATAGTATGAGAATATAGTATATGCATAGCAAGAGCATTAATCGAAGTATTTTTCTCATTTATTATATCACACCCATTTTAAATAATATCCCAACATTTAAAATTAACAGATTTTAAATAAAATTCCATTTTTAATTTCCAGTTCAAAAAATCTGTTCCGTCAAAAATAGAAGGGATAATACTAGACCGACCCTCAGCAAAAATATTATTAAAACAAGCCATTTTAAAAATTCAAATTTGTAAAAAAAATTGGTCTTTGAAAAATCAATTTTTTTAAAAACAAAAATGGCTTTTGAACCAGGCTCTGATACCACTTGTAGGATCGACTTCACCCTAGAGGGGGGTGGATAGGGTGATACTATTATTTATAAAAATTTATCACGGAAGTGTATAAAATAATTTTAGCACAGATAATAGTCGAATAACAGCAGCATAGATAATAGCAGAAATAAAATGCAGAAATAGAACAACATAGAATTTACCCAGCTTCGTCAAAACGTGCTGCCTCCAAGATTTCTACTAGAAATTAAGTAGTCAGACGCTTACACACGTAAACTCGCGACACCTGCTATCGACTAGCATTAACTCCACGCTCAAAACCCTGCCACAACTCAGCCACTGAGTTGCGAATTCTCGAACTACACCACCGTAGTTCGTCCCCTAGTCACACGACTAGAAATTACAAGAGTTTAAAAAGGAAAATTCAAATCTAAAAACAAATTAAACAATAAAACCATAATTTTAAACTAAAGCCTTTATGTTACTAAAACAAAAACTAGGTTGGACTCCTTCCTTTTATATCATTCCGCATGCTTTCTCCTTGTTTGTGAAAAATGGCGGCTCGTCGCTTCTTGTATTCTCTCTGATGAAATTAGGGCTTGTGAAATTGAGGCTGTCGACTTCGATTTCTCGATTGAATGAAGGCTTAGTGTCCCTTGCTTTGTAAAATCGACGATCTCTCTACTTTTTACACGGCTACCCCAATTTTTGATCCAGTCCTCTCCTGACTTCGGTATGTAATTTATGCCTTTTGCTTCTTCTGATTTGCTTGCTTGAACTCGATCCTGATTCGAGTTGAATGATTATTCTTCTCTGTTTAGCTCGAACTCGAATGCTTTGTCACACCGATGATGATTGGGTTTAAATAGGATTCGAATTCCTATTTTCTCATTCATTTGAATTTGTCATTTAATTTAATTCGACCACTGATCTTCGTTTGGATGCTTGAGGTTATTGCTGACTTGTTCAATTCGTATATATTTTGATTTCTTGCTTCTCACGGCTTGTTTGATTTCGTGGCCACCATGGCTTGATTTGCAATTGACTTCGTATTCTATAATTTTTTGAATATCACGGCTTTGGGTTTCTGCATTGAACTTGGCATTGATTATTCATGTTAACATAACTTGACTTGTTTGTCACAGCTCTGACTTGATTTTGAAACCGCTGTTACATTTGACTTCGGTCATTTTTGAAAATTCTTTCTTGATTTTGTCTCGGCCTGTACTTGTGCATTGCATACATGTATGTTCATCCCTATGGAATAACCTGATGCTTCAATGTATTGTTGATCTGTATTACCCTGGCTTGTTTAAATAGAAATTTCTACAACATTGACTCGATTTGATACTCTGTTTACCTGTACATGTCACTTTGGTATTTGAGTTCATTTGCCTTGGTTCTGGTTACATGTATATGTTTTTTATCACTTCATGTTGAAGTCTGATGATTTTTTTTTTTTGCATATTAATGCAAAATGCTTTCATTCCTGGGTTTGTTGCTTTAGGACTCCACTGTCTTGACTTGTACTTGACCATATACAGGCTTATGGTTCTGGATTGTACAGTCTACTTCCTGGCATCATCACTTAGCCTTATGGCATGTACAGTGATACACTTCAGTCTAGGTTGTCTAGTGCTTTGAATATTCTGCTTATCAATTTTTCATTTAGAGCTGGATTTTTGTATTTGTGGTTCCACTTTTTGAATCTCTTCATTAGTAATGTCAGCTCAGCCGCTCCATCATCATTATCATCGCTACTTCCTTTTTCAAATCCTTCTAAGCACGTATCTTTAATTACTGATTTGATTATGGGAAATCTCTCATGGTTGTTGACTTTTGCACCATATATTGCATCAAAAGTATTCCAAATTTCCAGTGCACTTTCACAATGAGAGATAAATTTAAAATTATCTTGAATAGTATGAGAATATAGTATATGCATAGCAAGAGCATTAATCGAAGTATTTTTCTCATTTTTATATCACACCCATTTTAAATAATATCCTAACATTTAAAATTAACAGATTTTAAATAAAATTCCATTTTTAATTTCCAGTTCAAAAAATTTGTTCCGTCAAAAATAGAAGGGATAATACTGGACCGACCCTCAGCAAAAATATTATTAAAACAAGCCATTTTAAAAATTCAAATTTGTAAAAAAAATTGGTCTTTGAAAAATCAATTTTTAAAAAAACAAAAATGGCTTTTGAACCAGGCTCTGATACCACTTGTAGGATCGACTTCACCCTAGAGGGGGGTGGATAGGGTGATACTATTATTTATAAAAATTTATCACGGAAGTGTATAAAATAATTTCAGCACAGATAATAGTCGAATAACAGCAGCATAGATAATAGCAGAAATAAAATGCAGAAATAGAACAACATAGAATTTACCCAGCTTCGTCAAAACGTGCTGCCTCCAAGATTTCTACTAGAAATTAAGTAGTCAGACGCTTACACACGTAAACTCGCGACACCTGCTATCGACTAGCATTAACTCCACGCTCAAAACCCTGCCACAACTCAGCCACTGAGTTGCGAATTCTCGAACTACACCACCGTAGTTCGTCCCCTAGTCACACGACTAGAAATTACAAGAGTTTAAAAAGGAAAATTCAAATTTAAAAACAAATTAAACAATAAAACCATAATTTTAAACTAAAGCCTTTATGTTACTAAAACAAAAACTAGGTTGGACTCCTTCCTTTTATATCATTCGGCATGCTTTCTCCTTGTTTGTGAAAAATGGCGGCTCGTCGCTTCTTGTATTCTCTCTGATGAAATTAGGGCTTGTGAAATTGAGGCTGTCGACTTCGATTTCTCGATTGAATGAAGGCTTAGTGTCCCTTGCTTTGTAAAATCGACGATCTCTCTACTTTTTACACGGCTACCCCAATTTTTGATCCAGTCCTCTCCTGACTTCGGTATGTAATTTATGCCTTTTGCTTCTTCTGATTTGCTTGCTTGAACTCGATCCTGATTCGAGTTGAATGATTATTCTTCTCTGTTTAGCTCGAACTCGAATGCTTTGTCACACCGATGATGATTGGGTTTAAATAGGATTCGAATTCCTATTTTCTCATTCATTTGAATTTGTCATTTAATTTAATTCGACCACTGATCTTCGTTTGGATGCTTGAGATTATTGCTGACTTGTTCAATTCGTATATATTTTGATTCCTTGCTTCTCACGGCTTGTTTGATTTCGTGGCCACCATGGCTTGATTTGCAATTGACTTCGTATTCTCTAATTTTTTGAATATCACGGCTTTGGGTTTCTGCATTGAACTTGGCATTGATTATTCATGTTAACATAACTTGACTTGTTTGTCATAGCTCTGACTTGATTTTGAAACCGCTGTTACATTTGAATTCGGTCATTTTTGAAAATTCTTTCTTGATTTTGTCTCGGCCTGTACTTGTGCATTGCATACATGTATGTTCATCCCTATGGAATAACCTGATGCTTCAATGTATTGTTGATCTGTATTACCCTGGCTTGTTTAAATAGAAGTTTCTACAACATTGACTCGATTTGATACTCTGTTTACCTGTACATGTCACTTTGGTATTTGAGTTCATTTGCCTTGGTTCTGGTTACATGTATATGTTTTTTATCACTTCATGTTGAAGTCTGGTGATTTTTTTTTTTGCATATTAATGCAAAATGCTTTCATTCCTGGGTTTGTTGCTGTAGGACTCCACTGTCTTGACTTGTACTTGACCATATACATGCTTATGGTTCTGGATTGTACAGTCTACTTCCTGGCATCATCATGTAGTCTGCTTTGGGTATTGGACTTGCACTTAGTTTTGTTTATTTGTGACTATACTTGATTCATTGTTTTGAGTCACTTATGCATGCTCTCTGGTACCTTTATGTGCATTCATGTTGTCATCTTGTTGTTCATTGGTTCGTTTGCCTAGTGGAATTTGATCTTGCACTACTTGCATATCCATATAAACTTGTTGTATCACCATATGTACACATGCATATACATGTGTGTGTGTATGTTGTTGTTTGTTGGGTCCATGAAGCTTGTTCAAACCAGTTCATTGATATGTTTGCTGTTGCGGTGGTGTGGGTGTATGTGACTTGCTCCATTGTTGCTTTGCATATTTGTGATGAGTTGAACTATGGTTTTTCTAACCAGTCTTTTTGACTTTGTTTGCTTACTTCATGTGTACATCACTAAACTTTTTGAACTTGCACCTGTGTTGAATCCAGCTTATAGCTCGGGTTTGACCTTGTGCTCGTGCCATGACTTTATTTGTATTACACTTGAGTTGAACCCGGCTTTTCATTTGGGTTTGACCTGTGCTCACCTGTCCCTGTAATTTTATCAAATGTATGTCGGTGTGCACAGCCTTATGGCATGTACAGTGATACACTGTGCATGTCACAAGCTGTTCGTGTATGAGGAATTCAAATTTAAATGATGACGAACAACCCAAATAACCGAGGTAAATAATATTTTCAAAATTACATTATATTTTAAACTGCAAAAATATTTTATTTTCAATTTTACTGCGTCAGGTATATTTTTGCAGATTGCTCAGATGCTGGATTTAATCTGGAATAGAATTGAAGATAAAATACGAGTGAATGAGCGATATGTAGTGAGGACAGTTGTTTAAAATGAAATGTATTGTAATTGAAATTTTATGTCATAAATTTGTACAATTCATATTGTAATAAATATTTGTTTGAATAAAATATCCGTTTGAATTTAAATTCTTTGTTAACTTTATTCAGCAAATATTTATTTAATTATGTGAAAAATAAAATAGTACATTAACAAATACATTTAAATGAATATATATATATATATATATATATATATGTTTATTATCACCAAACAAAAATCATATACTCGCATATTCAACAGTATGTTATTGTGTTAGTTGCATATTGCACTAAATTTTAAGGTTTTTAATGTGAAGCAAAATTGTTCCTTGAGGAGTGCTATTGTACATCCATGTACTATGGTCCCGTTTTTATCCAAAGAATGATTTTGGTGTTTTAGCTTGTGAATTCGATCAAGATAAGGCAGCCATCGGTATGGTACATAAGTTTGTTTTTATCTTGTCGCGGCCAAATATGTTTAACATTATGGACATAATTTACCAAATACCTAATCTAAGTATATGTCATATGTGGACACATATTATTACTTACAGTAAGATTTTTCAATATATTATTTATAATGAGATTAACGATTCAACAATCCTTTTTCTACTGATTCTCTACTGATGCAAACCGTTACCCAATGAATCAGAAATTATTCACCCTTGGAAGTTGAATTCTATGTTATTCTATTTTACTATAATAACACCAAACATGCTTTACATGTGTACTTGCGTGTATGCACTAAAATCTATTATTGCTATTTATAAGGTGGCTTTAAAAAGAATAAATTCAACTATTTAAAGCGTCTCACCCATTCCATTTCTTCATCTACTGAAGTATCAATAGTAATATATTTAGGGAACAAAATACTTTTTTATACCTTGGTTTTCATTTATACGCACACATGATTAGTTCAAAAATTAATTAATTATTCTTTACTATGAATTCACTTTGATGATTTTTTTAAATGCGGACAATTTTCTCAAATATCTATAATTATGCATGTAATTTAAATTAACGAAAAATGATAGTACATGTTTTTTAATTATAAAACTAAATTGTTGGATTTTCCACCGTTGCATGGTTGTATTAGTATGTGTTGACGTATGGTTTTAACTTTTTCGAGCAACTACTCAAGAGAAATACATGGTCCAATTTTTTAAGATAATAAGCATCTAGTGAAAATTTACTTTAAATAGTCATTTTTGGAAATGGTGTTTCGTACTGATACTTATTTTCCACAAAGTATAATTTGTTTAGACGAAAGCTACTTGGTAAGCAAGCCAATGTGGTTTTCTCGCCTTTTTTTTATTCTATACGCATACACACATCAAGTGCATACTTTGGATCAAAAGAATGCATGAATTTTGAAGTTTAAATTCATGTCATATCTCACCAGTTTGTTACTGGAACCCAAACTCTTGGCTTCCAGCTTTATGGTTTTTCTCCTCCTTACTCGTCCACTTTCTTCTCATCCTCTGATAATTCTAAATCAAGATCCACCTTCTCATCATTTACACCTAATTCATTGTATCCTTCTCGGTACAATGACTTATCATTAAGGATATGATCAGCCAAACCTACTACATATGAAATTGAAGCTGCTCTTGACTCCTGAACTTCAGACTCACGGTTAAAATTAAAATAAAAAAATAATGGGTTTTATTACCATGTGACCTAAGGGCACATGTTGGAAATGATTGTTTCAGGCTAAAAGACAAATAAAACTGAGTTAAATATCTATTTTGCCCTCAAACAAAAGTGGATATGTGGAATTCAGATGGGCTACATTGATGAATTTACAATCTTAACCACATGATAACATTTCCCAAAAATAGTATACGAAACTATTATTAGGATTTAATACACTTTAAATCTAATCAATTAGTACCGTTATGGTAAATAAACTCATCAATGTCATATATACCAATACAATCAAATGACATAGAACAATTATGAATGCGTAGCATGAAAATTACATGAAATGTATGTTCTATATATGTCTATTTCGAGCCAGTCCTACTTTAGTGAGTCAAAAAAACTCCAATATTAGAACAACATGAATTCCAAAGAAAACTTTATTACTTTATTTCTGACTAAAAATAATAATCTTAATATGCCAATAACCAAATTATAGAGCAATGTGTCATATGACAATACTAAATACAAACTCCCCCGAAACTAAAAACATCCTTACATGTACACCCATTTGAGAAACATGCCCATGAAAGACCTTGGATGACAATCCTTTTATAAGCTTATCCGCCATACTAGAGTTTGTCACAATATGATTTATTGATTACAACCTATTTTTCATTCTATCATCATTGAAAATAATACGCTATTTATTGTCACAATATTATTTTAATGGTCTTTCGGTTCCTTTTTCAATATTTCACAACTTCATGATAAAATTTTACAATATTTTACATCATTGGATGAGAAAACAAACATAAATTCCATAGTGGAGGAGGCTATAAGTGGCCGTATGACAACTTTTCTAGCATAGCTTCGATAGAAAAATAATATTGTAGGCTGAAGTGGATCTTTCGCATTCTTGGCATCCAAAAATTTAAATCGTAATGCTTTATGATCTCCAACTGATCGATCTTTTACCTATAAGCGTGTAATATTTTTTTGTTGCATAAAGATATTTCTTAACCATTTTGGTTGCTAACCAGTAATCCACTTTAAAGTCAGAAAGATATATGCCAAACAATAAATGCAATATCCAAATGTGTATATACCTTAGCACGTATTAGACTACACGACAAATGCAAGGGGAAACTATTGCGTTTCCTTAACTTCAAGGATGTTCTTATGCCATTTAAAAGACAAAATTTGCCTCTTTTAAGAAAAGGAAATCAAACGATTCATAGTATGGATATTAAATCTTTCTGTAACTGAACTTATCTGCATAACCCTTTTGTGATAATCAATATATCATCCCATAAACGATAACATAGTGTGTTTGAACCCCTAATACAAAAGAGTTATCATTGGTTTTTTTAAATAACTCAAGTGAAATATCTTGGTTTTATGCAATATAACTGAATAATGTTGACAAGCAATATATCATCAACTTGGAGAATTAAGACTACTAAATCACCCTTTAAGAAATATGATACACATACTATTCATGATGTTATCCCCACGAAGCTAAATGGGGTGATAACATAGTGAAATTATTGTATCGTTGACCCGAAGTTTATTTGAGCCCATTAATGGATTTCTCTAATTTTTTAGTTAATATCTCCATTTTGAAACACAACTTTAACTCCATATGAATTACTCAAAATCAAAGTATACGACAAAGAGTTTTTCGGCAAAACAAAAAAACTTCTCTTTAATAATTATTGTTTTCCATTTTAGAATAGTCCTTTATAAAATGAACCTTTATCTTTCCATATTGCCTATTGATGCTTCTTGGTTGTTAATATTCACTTATGACCAATAGTTACATCTTTCCATTTTTCGTAAAGCTTACAAACCTTATTGTCTTGTATAGATTTATATTAGAAATTTAAATCTTATATCCACTTTTTTAAATTATCTAGCATGGACTGAATCATTCTTCGTCAATCATTTATTATCTTTTATAGAGAAATATGGCATAGTTATCCGGAGTAATATTTCTTCCTTTTCAAGGGGGTCTCCTTAGTGACATTGCACTTTGAGATTGTTTAGTTTATTTTTTTGAAACATTAACTTTAACTTGAAGAGAATTTTGTTTACAGAGTCTTATTATTGTTTTTGATTTACTTCTTCTTTAATGAAAGAAAACAAGTCATACATATTATTCGAAGAAGTAATTATAGTTGAGTCAAAGATAACGATCCATACTTTATTTCTTCCTTCAAAATCAACATCGTAAAAAATAGTTGTATTTCACGTCTTAATTTTTTTCATAGTGTGGGTTTATAAAACTAGTAATTTTAATTTTCTTACAATATCAATAAAGTATCTGTTATCTTTAGTGGCTTATCATAGAATTATATAATAAGATGAAATAAATAACTATATTAGTCATCATATCCAAATTCAAGGCTTCATTATAAGAGATATCAAGATGTTCAATTCCAATAATATATGAGTTTATCGATAAATCTTTCTTATTATTTAAGAAGGAATTATAATA
The DNA here is from genome assembly GCA_030765085.1 of Allium cepa. NCBI lineage: Eukaryota > Viridiplantae > Streptophyta > Magnoliopsida > Asparagales > Amaryllidaceae > Allium > Allium cepa. The sequence goes on from CM060938.1 coordinate 566,622,913, forward strand.
ACCAAATTTTTTATATTAGTAATAGAAACCAAAATATGTCCAAGTGACAGTACAATAAAAAATATCAAGCAAAATTAAAACAACATGTATATCATTCTAGATATGACACACGTGGAAACTGGTACAATTCTCTCTATATGTCCACTTGTTAAGATTTAATACTATTTAGATCTAACTAATTAAACCGTAGATTTGAATAGATAACCTATTTTTATTTAATTGAAAATATAACCAAGGGTGATTAAATAAACTAGTGGAAACCATAACTGATTTCATGAATTGATTAAGAGAAAGAGACGGGATCCGAAAGAAAATAAATGGATCTGATCTTCCAAATTATCAAAAGTCTACATCTGTGTTTCACTTTAAAAGTGGCTTAGAAGAAAAATAAAATTTGTGTAATTTAGAGACCATAACCCCATATATACACTAGTGTGATATTTTCATCCCGCCCTTCAACAAATTGAAAATCACTCTGGTCTCTATGCATTCTTTTCATGATAGTCATATCTTCATGCCTTAAATATTTTATTACTTTATTTGATCACTTTAGTTAGGGTTTATATCGGAATAACATAACATATTTTATTTTGTATGTGTGACCCACATATTGAAATTTTCCAGCAACTATAACTCTATTAAAGATATTGAAAATTTTAATGTTTCATTACAAAGAAAACAAAAGGGATTTTCATGAAAAATTAAATGAAAAAATAGTTAAAGTTTCATAGTCTATAAATAAATGAGGTAACAATTATTTAGACGAGCACATGACGTGATTGCTTACATTGACATAAATTTATTAACAATTTACCATATTGCTAATTTACATTAAAAAGAATAAAATTGTTTATGAAAATAGTTGAGTGAAGTTTTTTTCAAACATGATGAGCATCTCTTTTTTCAGTAGTGGAATGACCGATGATACTTATACACCAAAAGATTTTTTGCATGGTGAAGCAATTTTATTCACAATGTTAAGATCCTATATAACTCAGGCCACAAATGGATAATATTGAATAAAAATAGCAGTATTTGAACATAGAAAATGATGATGATAGTTCCAAAATGCTCAAATCAATCAAGAAGGAGCAACATACAAGATTCAATCCAACCACCATTTGTTTCTCAGAAAATAATTGTTTATAATTTATACAAAATAAAAGTAAATTGAATAAAAATAGTATAAATAACCTTTCTGAGAACATAGTATCAATCTATATGGCATTCGATTTTTTGTGTATGATAATGAATTAAAGCTGCATTTATAACAATCAATAACTAAACACCACATACAAAATTACTTAGGTTTTTCTTCAACAATAGGGGAAAAGCAAAATCCACTAAAAATCTCCTATCAGATTTTCAACAAAGCAAATTTAGGTAGACCTTTTGATCTATACCATCCTCCTCACTGCATATTGTCGTATGGTGGTTTCATAATCGATGAAATAATGTTTCAACTGGACCAAAGTAAATCTAGTAAAAGAAAAGATAACAAGAAGAATGTTTAAGAGTTGCCACCGACTCATATTAGTAGGGAGTACAGAGAGGAGAAGGGATCTAAGGATATCGAGCCCACAAATCAATGGCATCAAAAATGGTGATAGTAATTTCAACAAAAGCACAAGTACCTTTTACTCAAATATGTCGTATGGATTAAAATCATCGACAGAAATTATTGCGGAGAAACCAACGAAGGAAGAATGCAATCTTGAGTAGATACCACCAATTAAGATAAATAACAAGTATAAGGTGACCAGAGAGGCGGTGTGTAGAAGGACATATGTTCTTGTTTATGTTGTAAGGGCTAAATCGTACTTCTTGCGTTTCAAATCGTATATACAAAAAGTATGGAAATCAATAAGAACCATGATTCCAACAGTAGTAATTAATATTAGGCTATAGGAGCCCTGAATAGTTGTTTGTATAGCTAGTTACATTCCCTTTCTCTGAAAATATAGAAAAAGGTAGTCTGTATAGAGACTTAGATGTGTACTCAAGATAGAGTGGGTTCTTTCTTGTTAACTTTAAAGAATCAAAAATTGTGACAACATTTTAAAAATGGACCCATTTTTACGACCATAGACTCATCACTACAAGGAGGAGTGAAAATGCTAAAAGTGGACAGAGCATCGTTGATGCTACGCAAAAATGGTTCTGATCACCTAGCGTAAATATGAAATTATGGGACCATGAAGCATTAGTTCCAGAAAAAGCATAATGGGAAAAGCAATGAAACTAATACACCCACGACCATGAAGTTGGGATTGAATTATGCTTGTGTTACGATGAAGGTGATCGCATATGCAGAACTACCAGAAGAATTGTTCTTAGCACTGTATAATGGAGAAAATATCGTTCAAAAAGTCGAATACTAATATGTATACTCCAAAATGTGAAGTATACATGTACTTTGGGCATACAAGAGATGAGTGAAGTACAAAAAAGCCTACATGCCAAAGTTGGTAACTAAGTAAATCAAGAAAATGCCAAAGCGAATGAGAAAGTGTTAGAAAACATAAAATACAAATTTCCAGTTCAATCAAGAAAGTAACATTACTAGAAATGATGGAGAAACACAGATAAAAATTTCCACCTCAATTAAGAAATTATCTCTGCCATATTGGAAAAAAGATAGTAAACATGTAGTGTGAAGGTAACAGTCATCTTGGCAATGAAAAAACCAAGAAAATAATGATACACAATAGCTCAATAAATTAGATGCTCAAATCACGGTCGAAGATATTTATGAAGCAATAGGCAAACAATATGATAGCGCAACAGAGAAATGGTTTCGGAGTATAGTCATGGAGGATGATAAAAAATGATAGGTCTTTGGAACTGGAATCCTCCCTAGTTTTAGTTCCATGTTTCAGCACATCAAATAATAGTCCACCACTAGTGTTCATTTTGTATTCAATGAATTTTTGTTGTTTCAAAACGTAATAAAAATATTGTTAAAATACATCCAGTTATGATCACCAACACAACTTCATCAAAGTTGTGGAAATTATACTATGGAGCATATATCCATCTCTTTTAACTTGAAACAACAAAAAGGTGTACGATAATCATTAAAATCCCTCGTAAAATTCCACTCTTATCGACATGATTCTAACCACATTTAATTTGTTTAATATTAATAATAAAACTAATCCAAAGTGAAATCGATATAGATAAATAAATTCATAGAATTATCTATTTCCAAAATAATTGTAATCACTTAATAAGTTTATAATTTAACTGAAAGCTATTATGTACCAATATCAACATAGAAAATAAATTCTAAGACCAAACTACTAATATATGAGAATCATTTGCAACATTGTTGGAATCGCAGATATGCGAATTCAAGTTCATCTACAACATTATTGAAATCATAGCAAAATATAAACTGACCTGGCTTATTGGTTATCTGCAATGACATTTCTTTGCATTCATTTTTTGACATTATAATAAAATATTGTTCCATTTTCAAATAAGAGTTTCCATTGAATATTCGACTGCATAAAAATATTTAATAAAAGAATCTAAACAAAAATACTTTTATAAAAACCCTTCATAATATTTTCTTCAAAGGATGTATTCAAACTTACGTGGGTTTTTAACCAAAATTCTTTCTACAAAATTATTTTTCCAAAGACTTCAAAACTAAAATCCTTTTAGAAGGATTTTAATTAAAATATTTTGCACTAATCAACCACTATACAAAAATATCTTCATAAAAAATGCCTTATTTCTCTGATTAAACTAAACTCTTTATTATTAACCATGTAATATTTTCAACAAATCACTTTTGACCCAGAAAAATACAATTTCCATTTTTAATAAAATACCTTTAAAATCAAAATGGTATATCTTAATACAACTTTTCAAGAAAATACTTTTTAGTTCAAACTCCATAAGTCTCATATGATTTGACCCGATCCAAAAGCAAAAAGTCCATGGCCTGTGTAATAACCCGTCCCTCGCAATACTTAAAAATCAGCAAGTCACATCATTGCATGACTTCCAAATACATGAAAGACAGATCGTTGAGGGAAATTAGAACAAACACTAAACCTAGACATCGATAAGATCTCGTAATGGAATGATAATATATAATATACTGAATATACATGTACAAAATAGAATAATAATATATAAGAGACCACACTTGCAGAAGAAACTGACAAATAACTATCATTATAGAAAATTAGAATACATCAACTCCCCAAAAGCACAGAGTTTCGAATAAATAACTGATACAACGGTCTCATATGTATATAACAGGTCTGTAATGTACGAATAAAATAAGAAGTATATATATCCCAAAACCTCGATGCCACGCCTCTAAAATGCTTCAGTTGCACACTCTGCTAGCGTATCCTCAAAAGCACCTGACTTCTGAACTACTCAATCAACTAGCCGAGAGTTGTCATAACATAAGAAAATAGAGATAAAACGTGGGTTGGACATAAAGTCTAGTGTGAGGGGAACTATCTCAGTATACCATATATTAAAACCATATATAAATAAACAGGGACTACTAAATCACAGCCTGCACTCTCCACAAACATGGCTCAGGAGTAATCTGGACTGCCGATAAACAAGTATAGTAAATCCATCTCAGAAGTAGGGAATCATACGATAACCTACTCTTCTCTTATAACAACAAGTTAGCACAATATTTTCCGTTGGACTATACTAGCCCAAAAAGTGCTAATAATATAGTACAAATATACCATGATCAAATTGTAATCCCAAAACAACGATCACTACTGCTAAGATTGATAAGATATGCTCCAACACATATGGTCACTATTGCCAAGACCGAATACGTATGCCTCAATGCGTTTGGTCACTATTGCCAAGATCAAATATGTACACCATAATGCATATGGTAACAACTACTAAGACCAAATAGGTTCTCCAGAACACGTAACTACTGCTAAGACTAATCATTCATAAGATTATGAAAATAGGACCCAAAACATCCAAGCGATCACACCAAGATAAATCTATTCACGATTTCGAAAGACCATGTCGAGTGTGCTATGGCCATCAATAACACTCTAAGTACACCACAACAAGGTTGGTATCTGGGGAGGTCACATAAGACCATACCCAGTATAGGTCACATAAGCCCATACCCTTGGTGTGTCATAATAAGTCAACACCAATAATCGTATATTACACTAAGGTCGCAATCTTAGAGTACAGACTCACCCCGTATATAAAGTGTGGAATCGCCATGCACTTCTCCAGTCGTCATGGCCTAAAAACTCGCCAAACAACTCTAACAAAACTCCATACTTACCCAAATTGCATTCTAAAAAGAACGGTTGACCTCATTATCATAATACTCCTCTTATATACCCTTACAGGCTACTTCAAAATCTACGGCTTTGGAATACATGCCGGAGTAGGTCCTACATGGGCCCTAAAGTAAAAGTACTCCAAAGCATACCAAAACATCACAGGCTGTAGCCCTTGAAAAATGATGAACACCGGTTCAAATCGTGCCTCAATCCGAGTTCGTATGCGAAAGATATCACATTTTGAAATTTTGATTGATCGATCAATAAAAATTCAAACAGCGGGTGTTCAGACGTTTGAAACATTATTCAAACATCTGAATTTTTAAAGCCGGACATCCGACTAATGCTGTAGACGTCTAAAACCCCTGAAAATGCAATAATTCATCTCTTTTTTCCCCAGGACTTATCCAGCGTCTGGGTACTAAACTCAGACGTCTGGATGCCTATCATAGGCAGGAGCAACCATCAAACATCCATAGCTTTCAATCCGTAGGTCCAAATGACTTGCCATTTTTTCTATTGCGATCATGTCAAACTCCCTTTTAATCTAGTGACTTCAAACCATGAATTTACATAATTGAATTGCCTTGTGCTAGCTCATACGTGTGTCGATACACTCATCTTATAAGCTTATGCATACAAGTTCACGTAGACATACACCAAAACACAAATCACATTTCGAACATCATTGGGATGATTGCTCGGTCTGGTATACTTTCACACAGCTTAGCCCATGCGATAGTCGCAATGGCTACGTGAGATGCCTACAATGGACTTGAAATCAATTAATTTATATATAATCAAACAATTGCAAACATACATAAACTACCAAACATACAACAATTCTTGTTACAATACGATCTTTGTTTTTAATTGTCACTTAGCTCCAAATGCACATATATGTAAATGCACATTTACATACATGTATATTCGAATAAGTAATTCAATTATTATTTAAATCAAAACTTACTATTATTTACTAAATCTTTTCAATAAAAGTGAAACATATCCTTATATCATTTTACAAAATCTCATACTATTTTACAAAATATCAAACTTACTCATAAATCACTTTATAAATTACAATGCTAGCTTTGTAAACCGATTTAGCCCTTTAAAATACTTATTTCACCTCATTGAAAATGAATTATTCATCATTTTACTATGTATAAAATCTCATATCTATTTTATAAAATATGCTTTTCATTTATAAAATCATGAAACCAGTTTATAAATACCAGTTAAGTACCATTAGTCACTCATCACTTTAATAATAAGTGTAGAGTTCGAAAACCACTTAAATTTGTTACTAACAATTTACAAATAAATTAAAATGGATTAATTAATTTTTTCTAATGACGTGCACATCATTACACTACTTAATTAATCCAAAATCAATGATAACATCACAACAAATCACCCAATTAGCCCAAATCAAATATAGGGCCCACTAACTATTTTCAAAACATAGTATTAGGGTCTTAAACAATTAATTATTTAAGGGAAACATGTTTGTAACATGAATACAAGTCTAAACTCTAGCACAGAAGTCTCTAAATCATTCCATGATACTTCATAATTATAAATAAACTAGTGCGAACCCGTGCTTCGTATACGGATCGCACTCAACCTCTTATCATCATAACATGTTTAAATGATTTATATAGTTCATTTGGTTAAGAAATAGTGATCTTTTTTATCAATTTTCAAATAAGTTTGCATTTTGTCTAAAACTTGTTTATAAATATTTGAAAATAGTAATGCAGATAGTACTGGTGCTTGATAAACAATTGCAAAATATCGAGCAAAAATGATTTCAAAGATAAAATTTCCATGCAATACACATATAAATTATACAAATAAATTTATTATGTGCATCAGCTGTTACTCCATGCATCATCTGTATTATATGTAACTTCATTTGGTGGGATACCTTTATCAATCATTTCCTTTAATACTTGATGTCGTTGATTCCATTTGCTGCTTCGATAGTAACTATCTATAAGAGCAGTGCAGGTAACAATATTTGGTTTACACTTGACCATGGATCCAAAAATGCCAAAAGCAACGGGGACTTGATTCGTGAGAACGCAAGTGTTGATGATGATCTCATAACTGACTATGTCTAGAAACACATCATGCAACATCATATTATTGTAGAATGATAAGATTAGAGGATAAAGAGATTTATTTCAGTTTTGAACGATTCTTGTGAAAAATATGTTAAATATAAAACATACATATTTTATGTCTGAAGTGTTGGAACTAACAACCATTATTCAACAATATTTATTCTAATGTGAAGAATACATTGTATTTCTTTTTCAATCAAAGCAAATTGAATATAATAAGAAGCATATAATTGTATCTAATGCTTTTGAGCTTTCTGGTTCCATTTTTAATTCCATCAAACGTCGTTGCTGTATTTTGGTAATGTTGGATTTCACCAAACTTGACTGCAATTTATGAAAGTAGAATTAGAGGCTGGAAATTTTCAAAACAATCAACGACATAGATTAGTTAAAAGAAATAAAGTCAAACAGATTTAATAACTTTAATAATATGAATAATCCAAAAAACTATGATTTAAAAAAATTACTTTTAGCTATCAACAATGGATATCATTGGAAATCATATTAAATTTGAGATTTCATAGTGAAATCAATTCTTAAATCCGATTAATGTAGAAAAAGTTATCACATTTCAAATTTTGGAATAGAAAGAAATTAAAAACGTGACTGTTCATTTCCCAAAACATGAAGGAGGCCTGTGTGTCCTTGAAATCTAACTCAATAATAATATTATAGTATAGATGAATTAATGAAGTGAAATACAGAAAATTGGAAAGAGAATCACCCCATTCAAATCTTGTTCTCCAGAGCAAGCTAAAAATCACCAAAATCCATCATTATGTTCTCTTTAAATTCGAAAGCTCCACCAATATTTCGATTCAGGCCAATTCCTTCATAGGTTTTGTAGAGAATTAGAAGAGATGAATTATGGTGATTTTTATTTGAATTTATGAATTTTATTTATTGGGTTTAGGGCTCGGTGATTAGAAGGTGATTAAGGGGTCATTAGGAGGCCATTAAAGAAGAGGAGGAAGAAGGAAACATGAAATGAAATCGAGAATCAAAATAATGATGGGTTTAGCGTCATATAGACTAAGTAAATGGACTTAGCCAAATTCCACCTCATTTACCAAAAATAACTATTCACTCAAAGTTTTCACTGTCTCTAAACATACTCAAGTTTATACTCATATTACTTAGGTCGAAAAGGCAAACTCAACCACGGGTGTATCGAGTCCTAATTAGCTCGTTTGTAAAAATCGAGTATTACAGGTATTTCATTGCTTATCGATTAAATATTTAAATTAATCATTTAAATGTTTGATCGTTGAAATTACGGGATGCTATATTCTCCCGTCCTTAAAAGAATTTTGTCATTGAAATTCACAAGGTTACGAGAAAGTAATGGGACTAATCAAACTTTTTGAATCTCAATTTCAAAAAGTTCTAATAGTACCTTCCCTTATGCTTTAAGCCTTATAGAAGCCCCAAATTAGAATGCATCACACACTATGAAATATGTGATGACTTACGTCATTCTACATTTTCCAAAAAATCATCTCTCTTAAGAAAGCTTCTTACTATTTAAAGCATCTAAGAAAATAAGTGTTTAAAAACTATATATTAGCTCTCAAGTACCTAATTGTACTATACAAAGAGGATTGCACTAACACAGAATTCAAACATGTATAACTTCAGTGTGATAACCAGTACTACTATAGTCATGCTTGACAATAAATTGGAGAGTAAGCTCAAGTGAATTAGTATTAAATTATACACTGACTTCGAGTCACATTAAAACGTAGTGGACTTATATAGATTACATTTGCCCCATAGCGGGCATGGATAATAGGCGATCTATTTCAAATAGCTATGGAATTCAAATTGATACCCGTCATTACTGGTGAGTGGAATCAACAAAGGTCACTTATCGTGATCCATTCCAGATAAATAGTGGCAGTACACTAATGTACTCAGACAACTATCAGGATCCAATAATAGGCGTGGCCACTAAGATAACGCCAGTGACCACTTATATAAGAACGATACGATTTATCTAACTATACGCACCCTGGAGTAAACCCTCGAAGATAGGAATTCATTTTTTCCAATCAATAATATGTACTTAATTATATCATATAATTAACCTCTAATTAATTAATAACAATCAGCAAAAAACAGCAATCAGGCAACGAGCAATGCTCAAATCATAGCAACAAGAATAAGCAAAAATAACTAGCATACAAATTATTAAACATGCAAAAAAACAATCGACAAGAATTAACTAGCAATAAAAATCAACCAATATCAAAATCAAACAACAAAAAATAACATCAAACAATAGAAAGCAAACATAAGCAGTAGTAACAGCAACAAGTAATCAAGCAATAGCAAGCAAGAAAACAATGAAATACTTAAAAGAGTCTACACCAACATGCCTGGTAACCATCAAAAGTCATGTTGAACTATAAAATCTTATTACTCAGTTCATCATTCAAAAGGAATAAATGCCTAAGTGGTGTAACCCCTTTTATGAATACAGTACAGGAAAGACTATTACACCTCAAAAGGAAAACTATACGATATGTACGATCATCTAGTCTTAAACTCTAGAATAATTCCAATAATCAATGCCTCATCCTTTTCTTCCGAACTAAACTCATTCTCAAGGATAGAAAATTATTGTAACGACCCGGTTTTGAGTTAATTTGAATTGGTAATTTATTTAAATTTTTGGGGATAAAATTTGAATTAAATTAGTAATTAATATAATTTTTGGATTAAATTGTGAATTTATTTGATTTTTTTCCAAATAAAACAAGATATTTGTTTATTTATTATATATGTATATAAATTGATTTTTTAATATAGAATTTGGATTTGAAATTCAAATATAAATGTGTTCAAATATAAATTGGATTTAAAACTATGTATTAAAACTAATAAGTTGTTTTCTAATTTTAATGCACATATAATTTGAAAGTTATATTTTGAATTAAATACAAATGATTTTCAAAACAATTGTTTAAAGCTAAATTTTATGATATACATATGTGTGTTGATTATATATGTATATTTAAGTTAACTTTAAATTGGATTTTTAAATTTAATTTGATTTTGGATTTGGATTTAAATTTGAAATTCAAAAAAGTAGATATTTTAAAATGTTTTGGATTTTAAAATATATGAGTAAGCTTTTATATGAATATAATTTGTTTTATTTTATTTAAAGAAATATATATACACACATTTAGATAAGAATTAGTAAATTAAGTAAAAGCTTTTATTTACATTTAAAATAAATAAAATTACTTAAATTACAAGTGTAAATATATAAGACTTTGTTTTAACAAGTGTTGATTAATAATCAACTCTATATGACAAATGTTGAAGTTTTTAACAAGTGTCATTTATTATTTTTGATTTTTCTTTTATTTTTATTAAATCACATTTTCACTTATATAAACATATGTTCCTCCTCTTCATTCTTTTTCCTATCCTCTTCTTTTCGAAAACTAAGAAAATTAAAACCCTGTACAAACTTCTCTCAAAACACAATCTGTAATCAACCCCCTCAAACCAGAAAATCAAACCACTAGCCTATAACATTTCCTTCAAACCAGAAACCTGTACATTTTCAAAGATCAAAAATTAAAGCCTAAACTCATTCTTCCACCTGGAATTTGTCTTAAACAAGCAAACCTGAGATGAAAATCAAAGCCTGAACTTCTTCTTTAAATCTGAGATAAATCAAGGCAAGCAAACAAAAGTCAAGTAAAAACGTTCCAACAGCAAGCACTACAGTTTCAAATCAAAGAAGCAATCTTCGGTTGTTTCAAAATTAAGAGCTTTGTTCATCTTCTTTAAAACAGGTGAGTAACACTTTTCTTTTAAAAAAAAGATCAAGTATTTGAATAAATCTGGTTGCATGCTAATTTCTGAAACAAAATATGTTTGTGTATATATGAATTTTCTGGGCATTTTTCTGTGTATATATATGAATGTATAAAGGTGTGTGTGTGCTGCTGCGTACCTGTGCTTTTCTGTTTTTAGTTTTCAGGCTCAAGTTTTATTAGAAAATTCATATCCTCTTGATCTAATTGTTGTTAGAACTTAGGCTTTAAACAAAATTTGTTTGTTTAGTCATAAAGTAAGTTTTAAAATTTTAATCAAGTAAAAATAAATTTGAAATGGCTCTGGAAACCAAAAAGAACAGGCAAGCATTAGTTTTTATTAAAATTCAAACTTTGTAATTCATTGATTCAGGGTCATAAACTGAATACTTAACCATGAACTTGATTTTTAGAAGAGAAATCATAAATTTTAGATGAGTTTTGAGTATGCATTGCTGGGTTGAACAGAAATTGGGATTTAGGTGGTTATTGATGATCCAAGTGATCAGAGAGGATGGGGTTTCCACTGGAGGTAGTGGAGTGATGTGTGAGCTTGGCAAAATTGTCAGAAGGATGTTCAAATCATTGTGGAGGTGGCGGTGGACGGATTGATTTCTCAACCCTAGTTGTGGGTTTGGTCGAGAAAGTGTTGAACCCATCACCTCTGGTGGATCGAGTTCCACCATACTCTGGGGATCGATAACATGGAGGTTGGTGAAGTTATGGCTGCAGGCTTAGGCGCTCCGACGATCGGCATTGGGAGTTTGAAGGTTTTCCAGGTTGGGGGTTTTGTTCCAGGTTTGAGCTTGAAGGCTCGATTTCGATCTCGAATTTGTATCGTTGTTCTGATGGTCAAGATCGGGTTCGAGGGTGATCGCCGATGTGAGGAAGTTGTCGTGGATGGTCGGAGGTGGTGAAGCCTCAGGGGCATGTGCACAGCTATGGGTTTTGGTGTCAGTGCAAGGGTTGTGTTTTGTCTCGAAGTAGGTCTCAGGACAATAGGGTTTTGGTTCGAGTGGAGTATCGTGTCATTGTGAGTGAATTGGTTTCAGTTTTTAAATTTTTAAATTTAAACAAATTTTAAAAAGAGAGGAAAAAATGTGTTTATTCTGGGTATGTACCCGAGTAGGCTTCGGGCTGAACCCGAAGCAGCATGTTAAAACAACTTTCTAAAAAGTTTTTAGAGATAAATACAAGATTTGAAATTTAAATAATTTTGTTTTCTTTAAAAAACACTTGTAAATTTCTTTTATATAAGATAAGTGTTTCTTAATATTTGATTTAAAGGTTTGTAAATTGATTTAAATTTTGTCAAAGTAAATGTGTTAATCACTTTTAAATCTTAAATTTAAAAATGAAATTTAAAAGTAAATTTAAAGGTAAAGTTTTAAAGGCTTTGTAAATGATAATTAAATCATTTCCTTAATACTTTATCTTAAAGTTAATTAAGATTTAATGTTTAAATTGATTAAATTAAGAAGTTAATTAAAGAGTAATTTATTTATTTATTTATTTATTTAAAATTAAGGATTTATAATAATAATTAATAATTGTATATTAATTAATTAAAGGTTAATTAAATTGTAACCAAGGATCATTAATTAGATAATTATAGATTGTTAATTAATTAAAGATTAATTGAATTACAATTAAGCATTTATTAATTAAGTAATTAGAGGTAAATTAATTGGTAATTAAGACTTAATTGGTTTGTAATTAAAAATGGTTAACTAAAGTTTAATTACTTAGGGAAGTAATTAAAGAATTGTTAATATTTAATAAAGATCATTAACTACGGATTATTAAATAATTAATTAATGTGATTAATTTTAATAATTAATCAAATTAATTAATTAAGGATAATCATTTGTGGAATTGGTTAAGTATAATTACTTAATGAAAGTAATTAAGGAATTAATTACTTAATTTAACTAATTAAATTTATGTGATTAGTTTAAGTTAATTAATTAGTTTAATAAATTTAAATAATCACTTGATGATTTGTTAAGTCTAATTACTTAATGAAATTTAAAAAGTGTAATTACTTAGTGGAGTAATTATTGGGTAATTACTGGATGTAATTAATTGAAGGATATTTACCTAGTGGAAGTAATTAAGAATTAATTACTTAGTGTAATTAATTTAAGAATTAATTAATAAAATTTATTTAGAAGTTAATTAAACAATGTAATTAATTGAGGGCAAATATTACTGAATGTGATTAATCAAGGATTAATGAATGTGATTAATTAAAGATTAATTATTAAATGCGATTAATTAAAAGAATAATTAATTGAATAAATAATTAAGGGATAATTACTTAAATGTAATTAAAGAACAATTAATCAAGAAAGTTTTGTTAAGGTAGATAATTAGAGATAATTAATTAATTAATTTGTAATTAATTAATGTTATGTAAGCAGGATTAAGGTAATCCAAGTAATAATTTTTTTTAGTAATTAATTAAATTAGAGATTAATTAAATTAATTTATCAATCTTACTTATGGATGTTTGAATTCTATTGATCGTTGAATTGTTTGATATCCCTGATATGTTATGCTTTGTGCTATGATTGTTTTGGTGTGATTTGTGATGAATGTAATTTATTTATCTTTGATAAATTTACATTTTTTATCTATGAATCTGTGAATGGAGATAAGCATTATTGGATTATACATCTTATCGATATTGATGTGCTTGAATCTATGATGATTGATGATGTTGCACTATTGTGTAAAACCTCTGGACAACACCTTACACACACAAATATGGATTGCACGAGGAAATTGGTTAAGTCACAGATTTTTGAAATGGTTTTAAAGTTGAATTTTGAATTCAAATAGTTCGGGAATGGAATTGGGATAATTATGAAAAGCTTTTGAAAAGTAGTTTTAAAGATAAAAGTTATTTTGAATAACTTGATAAGGTTTTGAAATTTAAATAGTTTGATTTGAATTTGAATTCAAGATTTGGAATTGAATTCTATGTTTGGAAATTATTGTTAAAAAAATTATACAAGTTATAAATGTGTTTATATGGGTTTTAAAACCATTTTAAAAGTATTGTTTTGGGAATTTGAATTTAATCCAAGTTTTATACTTGAAGGACTTTAATTTATGCAAATGAAATCGAATTCTTCCACAACGAAAACTATTTATTTTCAAATAATAATAGCTTTCCTATAAAGAAAGGATTTCCAATTTGTGTTGAAAAGATTTGAAGTTTGAAATGAAATTTTTTTTGAAAGCTGTTAATGAATCTTGGTTAAATATTAGTAAACTATGCTTCTAAAATAAGAGGATCTTAAAGGTGTATCTTTTGTATAAAAAATTTGAATTATGAATTGTTTTGAAAGCTATAATTGAATCTTTGTGGAAGATTGTTGAATTTTGTTTTGAAATTGAAAAGAATCTTAAAAGGTATCTTTTGTATAAAAGATTTGGGATTGAAATGGAATTGTTTTGAATGGCTATAAATGAATCTTTGTGAAAGATTGGTGAACTTTGTGAAGTGAATCTTTTTGTTAAGATTTGAAAATGGTAATTTGTTTAAACCATTGAAATAAAAGGTTTCAGGCTTTAAGTTATGACTTAACTGAGATCCCAATATCCATATGTTTTAAAATATTGCGCTCATTATTCGGTTTAGCTGGGAGAGGACCTTGTGTCATATAACCCATTCCGAATAATGATACATCGTAAATAGACAGCATTTGAAGACTGGTGGTGAAGACCGGGTATTTTCGAGAATTAAAGGATTACCCGTCGAATGTCTCTGCATTGAATAGCGCCCGGTATAGAGATCTCTCTATGTGATGGGGAGCCGATCGGGATTGTGAATACTTGGATTTGCAAGGGCTTCTTTGGAAGTGCCTTCGGTTCTGTTCGAACCCGGAACAGACTTGTATGGATGCGTGTCTGACATTACACTTTGAGATGTAAAGCTGGTTTCTATCAAATACATTTCTGTATAGTGGCGGAGAATTTATTCTCTTAGTTTAACACCCCTCTCTGAGATGTATGAACTAAGAGGTTATGTAGTTGATGGTTATTAGTGATACATTTTCAATTTGGTAATGTGGCATACGAAGTGTTGTTGATCATTTGTTGATCAAAGCATGGCTTTGTGAAAAGTGTAGCTTTGTAGACGAGACTTCGTCGAGCCTCACAACCCAGAAATGGTCGAAACAGGAATGTTGCGGCAAGGATTTTAGGGGTCGCGTCCCTAGGGTATGTCCATTTCCTTCTGGATAAAAGTGGTATCATGGTATGGAGCCCAGATATTTAACTGTGTGGTTGTTGCTATTTGTTGGTGAATCTTGGGATAAAGGTCGGTGATGACCGGGGATGCTTACTTCTAGGTGTTACTTCCGGGCAGGAGTAACCTGGCCTTGTGTTGGTAGGGAACCGATTTAGTTCTTGGGGATGTCCCTCCAGAGGCGTTCCATTTGATAAGGAAGCTCCTTAGCCTGACCATTTGTTGGAAAATCCAAAGAAACAATATGCGCCCTGTACGGTTTTAGTTGTATAACATGACATGGAATGTGGTGGTAACCTGCTATTGAACATGGCAGTTATAGTAGGCATACAATAATGGTTGTATGCTGGCTAAGATTAATATTATACTTTCGAAATTTTTTCTGCACTATGCACTAATAATAATATCAAAAAGATTTTTGCGTATCAAGCATGTTTGACTATCATAAGCAGAAATCTCCTCCAATTGTGTGTTTGCATTGTGTATGTGGCGGGAGGCCTTATGGTAGTTTCATTTTCCAAAAAGCATTGCGGATTTCAATATTAAATTCTTTTGTTGTTTTTTTTACTTAAAACTGTTTTTGTTGCTCACACCAGTCCCATGACTGACCCGGAGTTTATTGTTCCCTTTCTAAACCCTGGGTGCCCACAATTTTCCACATAGGCAGCCTAGAGTCATGTTTAGTAGATTATCTGGAACTAGTTCAGTCCTTGGATTCTGATGACTGGTCTTGCTTAGGACAACTTGATTGGGAGTTCGAGCTATTTTTGGAATGGTGCTTTGGAGATGGAGATTGCTGATATTGGAGTTCCTTCTTTGGAGTTCAAGTTTACTTTATTATTCCGTTGTGATTTGTAGTATCATATCTCTGATGTTTATTGGGCAGTGTTGTATCATATTTGGATATTGTATTCATTCGATTTATATGATATTATCTCTTTCTTTCGCTGTGTTGTTATACTTAATGTGTTATAAGATCCGGCGCGAATCGGGTTTTCACGGTTGAATCTGCGGCATTCGAGTACAAGTGAAGTAAGGATGTCGATTTTCGAATGCTGAAATTCGGGTCGTGAAAATTATACTAATTAAATCATCATTAAATGAAGATTTACAATTGTTTGGGCTTGCTCGGATTCCAACTCACCTCGATCACACAACGTTAATAAGGATAATATATTAAGTGTAATACGACACTCGCCTAGGCGAGAATCATCTCATCACTTAGGAGATTATCGGAATCGTCACAAAAATAGTCGAGAAATCCTTCCCTGAACTCTCCTATGTAATAATTATACTACATTAAAATTTTATAATTTCAAAGGATCATTACAAATGATACGATACTGATTCCAATCCTTCGTTTGCTCGCAAGATTTCTTTGTTAAATTAGGGTCTATCACCTGACTCCATCAGTATGAACTCCGATCCGATTTCTTGATCCAACCACTAAAGTCTCCTAGCACGGCTAAGGTCATGTTTCAAAAATCTTTTAATCAAGAATGTGAACCAAGTGCTCGTCTATCACAATCAAGTGAAACCATATCCTAACGGGTGTAAATCACCCAAAAAATCTACGCTCGAACTATAGGTTAAGAACTGGTACGTGATTGGACCAATCTTTAAAAAATATGCCTTTTGGCACATGGGATTACTCCCATCATCTAAGGTTTACTTAGATAAGGAAAACAATTATTACTCGAACGACTCTAGTAAAACACCCATGAGTCATCCACTCAGTCTTTGCTTATTACTGAGCATTCACCAAAGCCTTACCCGGATATAAATCGAAGTCACACTTCATCGATCAAACCCACTCAACTTGAAAGCTCCTGCATCAAGTTCAAACATAACACTTTAGTCGCTTCACCTCAGTTTTGCAACGAAGGTGACCCATATACGGTTTATCTCTACCAAAGAATTTACCTAGCTACTATGAAAGGTGTCAAGTTTAACTTATCTACCAAATAATTGGCAATGGATTAAATGTAGCGCTTTAGTTTGGAAGGAACAGAAGTGAGTTTTCAAAAATAGAGCATACCTCACTATGTAAGGTCCTTCCGATTTTCCTGAGCTGTAAGCCTACTAGGACCCGGTAATGGCTAAAAGGCATAAGTCATCATCACTTACACACCCTTCGAAAATGTAGGACAATCCTTCTTTAAGTGATCAAGCCGATCGCATATGAAGCACTTACACTTCACTCTAGCTGGATGACATTTCATAGTGAAATGCCTCTCATATGCCACATGAGTGACATAGTAGGCCAGCTTTTATTTTTCGAACAAGCTTGATCTTCTTTGTATCATGGTCATTAAGAATCGGTTGGAGTTTCGGTTGTTGTCCACTTTCGTTACCTCAATGGTATCTCATGGGCATTCTCACGAAGGATAACGATCCCAAGGAGATATTCAAAAGTGAACCCTAATAGGGATAAGGCTAAGAAATGAACCATTAATCGATGCTTATGACCTAAGGTAAATCTCTTTGCCCACAATAACGGAGTATCGACCACCTAAACCTTAAAACCAAATGGTTGAATCGGTCAACACTCCTTCAATGATAAGATGTCATGCTCAGGATGGATGGAATACATAGGCTACATGCTCTTTTAGATCTCAAAAATGAACTGAGAACTTAAAGCGACGCCTGAATATATCACAAATCGCAGATCTGCTTATTAGCTACAAAACACTTCAACCTACCCAGCCACTGTCTCTCTTCTTAAAATGCCGAGAAACAATCTTACTTACGAGAATTCCCTAAATTTATATCGATGGAAGCCTTCTTATGCATGTGTCCAAGACCGTGTCTAAGCAACAGTCTTAAAACCTTAATATTGCTCCCCTTCAAGACCAAGGAAATTCTGGCACTTCTTCAAAGAATCTAAAGTTGGTGGAGCTAAAAATACCGATGCCTAAAGGGCCACACCACTTCTGGTGCTAACCGCAATCTGCTAGAAATGTTCATCGGTGGTGGGACATCATTAGTGGTAGCTAAATAATCTCTGAACTAATCAAGCATCTCAGACTGTCTATCCACAGTTGCTCCTGTATTTCATCTACTCGTACGGATAGCCTGATGAAATACCATAGTAACTAGTGATAAAAACAAACGAAGTCCAAAAGACAAGCGGTGTATACAGTATTATATAGTATAAAAATTCGATTAAGCACTCTTAATGTATCTCTTGCCACCAGACTAATTAACTTAAAACGATCTACTTTGTCCGAGTGTTGAGCCTAAACTCTGATACCAACTGTAACTACTCGCCCCTCATAATACTTGAAAATCGACGCCTTACATCATCGTATGGCCTTTGAATACCACAACAGATAGATTATCGGGGTAAAATTAGAAAAACACTAAACCAAGACATCGATAAGTTCTCACAACGGAATGACAACATATAATAGACTGAATATACATGAACATAATAAAATAACAATATATAAAAGACTGCACTTGTGGAAGCAACTGACAAATAAATATCAGTATAGAAAATCAGAATACATTAACTCACAAAAGCATGGAGTTTTGAATAAATATCTGATACAATAGTCTCATATAAAAATAACAGTATGTCATGTACAAATAAAATAACAAGTATATATATCCCAAAACCTCGATACCACGCCTTCAAAATGCTCCATCTGCACACTCTGCTAGCATATCTCCAAAAACATCTGACTCCCGAACTACTCAATTGAGTACCCGAGAGTTGTCATGACATAAGCAAACAAAGACAAAACGTGGGTCAGATATAAATTCTAGAGTGATGGGAATTATCTTAATACCCGTATATTAAAACTATATATAAATAAACAGGGACTATTAAATCACAACCGACGCTCCCCACAAACGTGCCTCAGGGTCAATCCGAACAGCCGATAAACAAGTATAGTAAATCCATCTCAGA
This sequence comes from Allium cepa, assembly GCA_030765085.1. Classification (NCBI taxonomy): domain Eukaryota; kingdom Viridiplantae; phylum Streptophyta; class Magnoliopsida; order Asparagales; family Amaryllidaceae; genus Allium; species Allium cepa. The sequence goes on from CM060938.1 coordinate 566,642,355, forward strand.
AGTAGAGGATCTTACCATAAGATGTTCTTCTCTTATAATAACAAGTTAACATAATATCTTATATTGCACTACACTAGTCCAAAACTACTAATAGTATAGTAAAAATATACCATGACCAAACCATGATTGCAAAACAACGATCACAACTGCTAAGATTGATAAGGTATGCTCCAATGCATATGGCCACTACTGCTAAGACCGAATAGGTATGCCACAATGCATATTGTCACTACTTCTAAGACCGAATAAGTACGTCACAACACGTATAGTCACTACTGCTAAGACCGGATAAGTACGCCACAACGCATATGTTCAATACTGTTAAGACCAAATATTCATAAGATTATAAACGTAGGACCCAAAATGTCCAAGCGATCATAACAAGATAAAGCTATTCAGGGTCTCAAAAGACCGTGTCGAGTGTGTCATGGCCATCAACAACACTCTAGGTTCATCACAACAAGGTCGATACCTCGGTAGGTCACATAACTCCATACCCTGGACATGTCACATAAGCTCATACCCTTGGCACGTCAAAAAAATTCAATACTAAACGAATCGTATATTATTCTAAGGTCGAAATGTTAGAGTACGAACTCACTCTATAACATATGGAGTCGCCATGCACGACTCTAGTCGCCATGGCCTAAAAACCCGCCAAACAACTCTATAAAAACCATAGTAACCCAAATCTCATTACAAATGGAACGAATGACCTCAATACTATAATACTCCTCCGGTATACCCTCCTAGTATACCTCATAATTAGAATACGTGCGAGGGGGTCTCGTGCGGGCCTTGGAATCAAGTCACTATGAAACCTACCAAAACTTCATAAGTTGTAGCCCTTGAAAAATGATGAATGCTGGTCTAAACCGCGCCTCAATCTGAATTTGTATGAGAAAAATATAGCATTTTGAAATTTCTAATGATCGATCGACAGAAATTCAAACAGCAGATGTTCAAACATTTGAAACGTTATTCGAATGTTTGAATTTTTATAGCCAAATGTTTTAATAGTGTTGCAGACGTCTAAAACCCACAGAAAAAGCACTATTTCATCTTTATTTGCCCTCAAGACTTATCCAGACGTCTGGCTACTAAACTCAGACGTTTGAATGCTTGTCATGGACAGGAGCAACCTTCAACATTCATAACTTTCAATCCGTAGCTCCAAATGACTCACCATTTCATCTATTATGACCGTGGCGAACTCCTCTTCAATCTAAAGACTTCAAATCATAAATTTACATAATTTAAATTTTCTTCTTGCCTTGTACGTAGCTCATACGCGTGTCGTTACACTCATTCGTGCAAGCTTATGCACACACATTCATGCAAACGCACAACAATACAAAAATCACCTTTCAGACTTCACTGGAACTACTGCTCGACCTGGTATAGTCTCACACAACTTAGAGCATTGGATAGTCACTATTGCTATATGAAATGTCCGCAATGGACTTGAAATCAATTAATTTCTATATAATCAAACAATTGCAAACGTATATAAACAATCAAACACATAACAATTCTAGTTATAGTACTATCTTCTTTTTTAATTGTCGCTTAGCTCCAAATGCATGTATAAGTATACTCGATTATACATATATACATACACATATATTCGAATAAGTAATTCAATTATTACTTAACTCAAAACTTACTTTTATTTAGAAAATAATTTCAACAAACGTGAAACATCTCCTTATATCATTTTACAAAATCATATACTATTTTACAAAATATCAGACTTGCTCATAATCACTATAATAATATAAGTGTCAGATTCACAAAACACTTAAATTAGCTTAATAATATTTCACAAATCAATTCAAATGGATTAATTAATTTTTTTAATGATGTGCACATCATTACACTACTTACTTAATCTCAAATCAACAATAACATCACAATAAATCGCCCAGTTAGCCCAAATCAAATCTAGGGTTTGCTAATTATTTTCAAAACATAGTATTAGGGTCTTAAAAAATTACTTTGTTAAGGGAAACATATTTGTAACATGAATACAAGTCTAAACCCTAGCACAGTGATGTGCTCGTAAATGTGCATATTTTTACCACCATGTTAAATCTATTTAAATTAAATAAATGATCATATTGGGTATTTTAACTTGTTTAAACAAAAATTCAAATTATTTTAAATCGTTACATATACATCAACATCTGGGGAAAAATTGTTATTTTTGTGCATATATTAATTTTCTAAAATTTAATTGAAAATTTCTGTGTTATTTTGTAGGAATTTAAATTGAAATACAAGTGGGTTCATAAAGATACATGCATACACAAGAGTGAATAAAAAGGAATGGAGATGGAAATAATTCATTTTATGGATCATGGAGGACCCCACCTACCCACATACCTTCATGTACAAATTAGAGACTAATGCACATGCTAATAGAGTTAAAAGGTTCATGCACATCTAAATGATGATTATTTGATGCTAATGATTACTTGGCCTTCACACTTCCTAAGAGGGTATTTTGGGCATTCCCTAAAAAAGTGGATTAGGGTTTCATACATATATAAATATCTCTTATGTTTCATGTAATCTCTCTTCTTTAGTCTCTCTTAGGCTCTCTTCTCTTAATTAGTTTTAGATCAAAATAAAATGAGTGCTCTCTTTCTTTTCATGGCTACTTAGTCATTTCTTTTATATAATTTTTTTATGCAATTTTAATTCAGGTCTTTTCTTGTTTATTTACTTTCATGTTAGTAGTGTAGATCTTATTTTATTTTATGCAAGTAGAATAGTTCTCTTTTATATTAGCTATCATTTTCCTTTTTTTAGTTTCATGTTGCATGCTATTTGTGTTGATATGATAATACAAATGAGAGGCTAAACCCTTCAATTTAGGGGTTATAAAGCTCTCTAGTTATGTAGCTTCAACGTGATTTTGGTCTCTTCTGTGCTTAAATGAATGTTAATGTGATTTACTGTTTCATGTTGAATTTGACAGTTTATGTTGTTCATAACAAATAGGCTATGCTTAAACCATCACAAACAATAATTACCTCTTTATCTACATACAAGTTCGACCGTGAGTAAATTTTTGGTTTAATTTGATTGAATAGGAATTTAAAATCTAACAATTCTCTACGGATCGACCCGTACTCGCCACATACTACAATTGTACGCTGTGCGCTTGTGGTTAATTTTATAAATTTGTTCGACGGTTTTCTAACTCGATAGAATTTCCATCAACGAACAAGTTTTTGGCGCCGTTGCCGAGAAATAGTTTTGATTTTGATTTTCTATTCTTCGAGGTATTTTTTGTTTTATTTTTGTGTGTTTTATTTTGTATTTTATTTTATGTTTATTTTGCATTTTAAAAAAATTGTCAGTTTGATTTTTGTGTTCATTTGTTTGTGTGCTTGTTGTTCTAGCTTGCTTTTCCATTTGCATTTTCATTATTTTAAAAAAATCAGACACAATCTAAAAAATGTATTCTATTTCATTTGCTATTTTTCATTAACATTTTACCTTTTTAAATTACTTTTCTTTTTATAGGAAAAAAAAAAACAAAAACTGTTTCCCAAACATTCCTCTACATTTCTTCCACTGCACCGCAACCGCCTTGACATATCTCCCATCTTTGACAGCTAGTCTCTGCTACCCATCTCGCTGCCTTTCATACAAACTTCTGACCACTTCATAATTTCATACCATACCACATTGCCTCTTACTGCAATTGCCACAACAGACTTCATCTTGCCATCATCCAGTTGCATTTCAGCATCCATTCCACTGGCCGACCAGAGAAACTGCCCCTCCCAATACAAAACAACTTCTCAACATACAACCGTACTTCTACAGTGTCATCATTCACAACCCACTTCCCCGACAAATACTCCTACCGTATCACCAAACAACTCATCCACCGCTTATACAAACCATCACTATCACTTCATTACACAATACATACCAATTCATCATCAGACTCTCCCATTCGGCCACATACCATTGTCCATCCCGCACTTGATTGCAGCAACATACCACTTCTGCTCATCTACACTCTCTGACATACCACTTCAAACAACATCTGCTGCCATACATAGCCTGAAGCACTTCAGTTCAATCACCATAGACCAACTTCACATTTACCTTAAAATTTTGCATTACCACTGTCAGAACGTACTCCATACCACTGCCACCACCATAAAACCATTTACTTTCAAACACTATACCGCAACAACACTTCATTTCACGACAGCCATCAACTGAACAACAACCACCATAACTGCTACAGCCATTCGACAACCCAGACTCCACTACAAACTTCACTTCAATCTGCACCATATCAAGCTTCACCTATAACTGCCCATTACTTTAGTTTTCAATCACCTCTCCACACTTCCCAGACTTAAAAACTACAAACCATTGCTAACAGATACTTGCATTCACTTCCATACCCATCTCTCTTTCCCGAGCACTATTTCAGCCAACCCACTGTCATCTTCCTCACCTCATTATAACTGTCCACCTTCTCACATACAAGTCCTCTCTGCACCTTCACTAATCTGTCAACAACTGCCATATACCATACAACGCCATTACATAGTCCATACATCCACTGGCACAATACAACAGCGAGCACCATCTAATTGCCTTCAAATTGCCACTTCTCCAGTTCTCCTCCACCAGAATTCCAATACAACACCGAAACACTCACCTGCCAATAATTCAAACAACACCTCACCGCAACAAAACCCATCTCAATCTTGCGCAATCAATCCAAATCCAAAAACGAGACCCATTATTTAAAAGTGGTTCACCTGAACAACATCAGTCAACTCACTCGCCGGAACCAAGCAACCGCGGCCACAACCAGAACACCATCGCAAACTCCGACTACCACAGCCTGCCCCTACCGAACCACTCTCCTCCGCCCCTGCTTGGCATCCACTGCTAAAACCACTTCATCCAAAGTCCCCAATCCGCCTCCGACCCAAACTCATCGTTGAACACCCATCGCCGAACACCCCAATCACTGCACCCAAATCACCGAAACCAATTAACAAGTTGTTTTGATTTGGTTTGAAGTTCAAATTTTCTTCAAGGATTTCGATTTGGAAGGAATTGCTAATTTAGTTTGAAGATAAAATTCACAGTCGAATTTGGTTTGAACTTTGAAGTCGTTTTGATTGTACGAACATAAAAGTTGCATTTGTTTGCTTATTAACGGGTTCGGGTTGGAGTAAAATATTTTGCTCTGTTTTGAAGTTTTGGTACAGTCGTTTGCGAGAGATTGGTTTGTGTGAGTCGTCAACATTTGCTTGTGAAATTTCTCTGTGGGGTGGGTTGTAGGCCTGATTACAATTTCATTTTTTAGTTGGTTTCTTCCTTTTAACTTTGGTTTTGTTTGAAAAATATTTGATTTGTTGATTTTTTTTTTTATAATTGAAAAAAAAACTTACTTTTGTTTTCGTTCTCTCTTTACAAAAAAAAAAAAAAAAAAAAAAAAAAAAGCTTTTGATTTGTTTGGAAATATTTTGTTTTGTTGTGTTTCTTTTGATTTCAATAGTTTTTCATTTTCCTTTATTTACTTTTCTCCGTTGATATTTTTCTTTTAAAAAAAAAAAAGAAACTTATATATGTATATTTCTTGTTTTTATTTTCAGGTTGGAAAAGCATATAAGAAAGAATAAGTTGCTTGCTTTACTTATCTTGTCAAAAAATAACCGCTTGTCTGCTTATAAAAAAATTTGTTGCTTTTAATCTCTATCTATTGTTTTGCATTGTTATTTGCTTGCATTTAAAAAAAAATTTAAAAAAAAACAAAAATTCATTCGTAGTTGCATTGTTAAACCACGTTTAATTTCTGCTTTGCATTTCATCTTAGAATTTGTTAATAATAACGATTAGACATCGATAACACTTAATTGTATATTGACAAGTTGTGCTCTTTTGACAATTTAATTTCTTGGTGTTTAGGCTACGGTAGAATAATAACCGTTTATAAATATTACGGTGATTCGTCAATATTATAGTGGTTGTTTCTCTGAATGTACTTAAGCCTTCGACTGCATTACTACGGTGATTCGTGTTGCACCGATAAATCCTGTCTGTTACCTGGCTGAGAACCATCTTATTGATTCAAGACAAAGTGTGATTATACAATTTTGGATTAGAAGCCATTTAGGATAGATGATTTGTAATTAACCTTGCATTCGTTTAGGTGCATTAGTTCATGCATATATAAAAAAAACGAAAGAAAATTTTAAAATTCAAAACTAAAAAAATTGTAAATATTTCTTAGCTTAGTTTTTTTTTCCTTTCTTTTGAAATTTATTTTTCAATCAAAAAAAAAATTTGAGATACCTTTTTTTTATAAAAAAATCCAAAAAACTATAAAACCTTTTCAAAAAACAAAAACAAAATATGCAAATCCAAAAACAAATCAAAAAATAGTTTTGAAAATTAAATTCTATTTGTAAATATTTTTTCTTTATAAAAAAACAAAAACTTTCTTGAAAATGGCTCAGTTTCCGTTTTCTTATTCGTCAGAATTTTACAATAGTTGTGAAAATCAGTATAATCAATATAATTTCACTCCAAAATCTTATGGATATATTAACAACAACTGTTGTGTAAATAATTCGAATTTCGAATAATAAAATTTTCAAAATGATGAGCAACCCTCAACCCTTGAAAATGACATTTCGTCTTTACTTGAACTCTCTACATAACAATCAAAGTATAAAGATTTGTCTAATTTATATTTGTGCAATAACTCGAGTCAATGATTTCAAAATTTGAATTCAATTCAAAATTCAAACGATTTCAAGTATAACCTGTGCCCACTCAATTTCGAACTCCAAAATGAATTAAAAATTCAAAATCAAAATGGAAACAACTGTTTAAATGATTTTAGCAATGAAAATAATCTCGAGTATGATGCAATTAATAATTTTCATTCTCAACAAATTCAAATAAAATTCTTAATTTAATAACTATAAATTGGATTTTGTTGAGCAAATGGACGAGATTCACAATGATCGCACAGATTTGTTGTCCGAAACATATATGAAACAACATGAGAAACAAAACCAAATCCCAACATGTGACAAGTCAAATGATAATCCATCTTTTGCCAAAATCGACGATTTTCAAACAACAACTTTTGAAACTGAAAATGATGATCTAAATGAAGTTGTTGAAAACATGGTAATTGAGTTTTATTTCAATTCTTTTGAGAGTGTGAAACTCGATTTAAGATTCGAACTTCCTTTTCTCGATTTTGAAATTTTGAACACAATAACATTGGATTTTGAACTTGGCACATGTAACAACATTGTTGATAATTCAATAAGGAAGACGAATTCAATGAACACGATTTCTTTGGAATTTTCGAAAATGAGTTGTTAAATTCTGAAGGGGAAGATTTGAATCACCATTTCAATTTTGAAACCAATAATTTTGAAAAATTTGTTGATAATGAGCTTAACTTTCAATTTGGTGAAAATAAACTCAAATTTCAATCTATTTTTTATCAACCCCAAAAGTCATCGAAAATAAAACAACTCATATGATTTTTAATAAAACGACATTCATTTTTACAAATCCATATTCAACTCTGAAATCTTTTATGGTTTGGTTTTCTAAGCTTAAACCGTGTCTCGCATACTTGACGAGACAAATAAATCGGTCTTTGGAAGACCGTTTCATATAATTTTTGACCGTATATTTTCTGATCTCGTATAAATAACGTTCATTTTCATGTAAATATAGGTCATTTTTTTCTCCTTTCACTTGGATTGATTTTGGGGACACAATCAAAATTAAGTGTGGAGGGAGTCTCATCTTCGTTTTAATTTTTCATGGTTAATTTTTCATTTTCCTTCCAAAACTCAAAAAAAAAAAAAAAATTCCAATTTTTTTTTAGCATTTTGGTTTATTTTTAAACAAATAATATAGGATAAATATATGGTTTTGGATATTAAATTGAAAATTTTGAAAAATTATTTGTCTTAACAAAAATAAAATTGAAGTTTGCTTACAAATAACAATGGTTTAACTAGTATATAGGAAGGTTCATACGTGTTGATTATGAAATATATACTAATTGAAAATCTTTGTTTTAAAAAATTGTGGATTTAAACAAAAGGATATAACATTTTTTGTCTTTTAAGTTAAATGGTGCTAAGATGATTTTGCAAAACTCTCTATTCAAAAACAAAAACAAAAAAATTCTTGTATATGTATATTTTTTATGAACACCTAGAGTCATGTGTTCACACTCATATGTTCACTCACCATGCTCTGTTCCCTTCTCGCGTAAGCCCGAAAGGCAGTGCATGATTGGTATATCTGGCCTCAGTTTATCTGAGTTAGGTGTATGTATATAAAACTTATTGTATTAATAACGCCTATAGTCTATAAGTGTTCACACTTGTGTGTTCACTCGCCACGCTCTGTATTCCCCTCATATCAGCCCGCAAGGCAGTGCATGAGTAATATATCTGGCCTCAGTTTATCTGAGTTAGGCATATGTAAATATTGTTAATATCAATAAAATTTTCAAAAATAAGAGAGAGTAAGCAGTTGAAATCCAAGCACTATTTTGACTTGTTTTATTTAACCTGTTATTGAAAAGAAATAAAAATACCACTTTGAAAAACTTTGATAATCAACTAAGGATCCATTTCATAGTTACACTATGTTATCAACCGAAACAACGAGTTAAACTATAGTCTATTTGTTATGATAACTTGATTTTTGTTGGAAATTTTGACAAGTAAAAAGACTTAAATTTCTTGATAATAACCAAAACCTATATTTAACTTGTTTTTGTCGATTTAAAAGTACCATTTGTAAATATTTTCAAGAACTTGCATTCGTCTCATTGCAAATAAGTCTTGCATTTAGGAATTTTCAGTTTGCATTTGGATTTTGTGGGTAGTACCCACCGAAAACCCTCACGAGACAACACTCATCCTACTGGGGACACGCAGAGGTTTAACGGTTTATTTCAAACGCTCAATGTAATCATGCTCCCTACGAAAATAGATTTATCTTAGCTTTTCTTTATTCGAGGACGAATAGAAAGATAGGTGCGGGGGTATTTAACGTGCACGTAAATGTGCATATTTTTACCACCATATTTAATCTATTCAAATTACATAAATGATCATATTGAGTATTTTAACTTATTTAAACGAAAATTCAAATTATTTCTAATCGTCACATCTTCATCTACGGGCAAAATGGTCATTTTTGTGCATATATTAATTTTCTAAAATTTAATTGAAAATTTCAATGTTATTTTATAAGAATTTACATTCAAATAAAAGTGGCTTCATGAAGATATATGCATGCATAAGAGTCAATGCAAAGGAATGAAGATGGAAATGATTCATTTCGTGGATTATGGAGGATCCCACCTACCCACATACATTCATATACGCTAATACACATCCTAATAGAGTTTAAAGCTTCATGCACATCTAAATGATGATTATTTGATGTTAATGATTACTTGGCCTCCACACTTCCTAAGGGTGTATTTTAGGCATTCCCCAAAAAAGTGGACTAGGCATACATGTATAAATACCCCTTATGCTTCATGTAATCTCTCTTTTTTAGTCTCTCTTAGGCTCTCTTCTCTTAGTTAGTTTTAGATCAAAAATAAAATGAGAGTTTTCTTCCTTTTCATGGCTGCTTAGCCATTTCTTTTATCCAATTTTTTATGCAATTTTAATTCAAGTCTTTTCTTGTTTACGTACTTTCATATTAGCAGTGTAGATTTTCTTTTATTTTAGTAGAATAGTTCTCTTTTCCGTTAGCTTTCATTTTCCTTTTTTTTAGTTTCATGTTGCATGTCACTTATGTTGATATAATAACACAAATGAGACGCTCAATCCTTCAATTTAGGGGGAATGAAACTCTCTAATTATGTAGCTTCAACATTTTGATAATTAATGCTCTCTTTTTGTGTTTAATGGAAGAATGAATGTTGATGTGATTTATTTTTTTATGTTGAATTTAATAGTCTATGTTGTTCACAACAAATAAGCTATGGTTAAACAATCACAAACAAAAAATATTACCTCTTCATTTACATATGATTATGGTAATGAAGTGATTTTAAAATCAAAAGTCGATGATCTATATTTCTACTGAATAATTAATAGGCCATGCTTAAAATATATTTTATTTCCTACTTCATTGTCATTTTTCATGAAAATTAACAAGTGGTTTAAAAGTTGTGTTATAGTTTGATGGCTTATGTTGAGCTAATTAATAGCATAAATAAGTCATACTTATGATAAACACATCAATTAAATTCACTTATGACAAGTAAAGAGAGATCATAAATTCATAATTTGTTGAACTATGTGATTTAAAGAGTGGAAATTACCTCTAAATTGTCTTTAAACTCCCGTGTTTTTATCTATTTTCTTTCACTAGTTTGTTGGTTTTCTCATTTTCTAGCTTAACACTCTCTTCAACTTTGGTTTAATTTGATTTAATAGGAATTTAAAATCTAACAACTCTATATGGATCGACCCGTACTAGAATTGTACGTTGTACGCTTGCGGTTAATTTTATTATAAATTCGCTTGACAGTTTTCTTACTCGATTGAATTTCCATCGACGAACACACATAAATCTCCAAATCATTCCAAAATACTTCATAATTACAAAAAAAATGAATTAATGAAGTAAAATACATATATTCAATAGGAGAATCATCCCACTCAGTTCTTCTACTCCAAACCAAGCTCAAAATCACCAAAAACCATCATTTCTCTCTCTATAAATTCGAGAGCTCCAACAATACTCTTATTCAAGCCAATTCCTTCACGAGTTTTGTAGAAAATTAGAAGAGATGAATTATGGTGATTTTTATTTAAATTTAGAAATTTTATTTAAGAGGTTTAGGGTTTTGTGGTTAGAAGTTAATCAAGGGAGAATTAGGAGACCATTAGAGAAGAGGAGGAAGATGTAAACATGAAATGAAAATGAGAATCAAAATTATGAGGGATTTAGCCTCATATAGGCTAAGTAAATGGACTTAGCCCAATTCCATCTCATTTACCAAAAATCGCTATACACTCCTAATTTTTACTGTCTCCAAACATAGTCTGGTTTATATTCATTTCACTCGGTCAAAAAAGCAAACTCAACCACGGTGTATCAGGTCCTAATTCGCCCGTTTGTAAAAATCGAGTATAAGAGGAGTTCCATCGCTTAATGATTAATTATTGAAAATAATCATTTAAAATTTTGATCGTTAGAATTACGGGGTGTTAGATTCTCTCCTCCTTAAAAGAATTACATCCTCAAAATTCACATGGTTTTGAGAAAGTGATAGGACTGACTAAACTTTTCGAATCTCAGTTTCGAAAAGTTCAAACAGTACCTTTCCTTGTGCTTTCACTACAGCGAAACTCCTAAATTAGAATGCATCACACGCTACGAAATATGCAATGAATTACGTCATCCCAAATTTTCCAAAAATTCATACCTCTCTTAAGAAAGCTTCTTACTATTTAATGCAATCTAAGAAAATAAGTATTTATTTAGCTTTATATGAGCTCTTAAGTACCTAATTGTACTATACAAAGAGGACTGCACTAACATAGAATTCAAACATGTATAACCTCAGTGTAGTAATTGGTACCACTATAGTCATACATGACAATCAATTAGAGAGTAAGCTCAAGTGAGTCAGTATAAAAATATCCCACTGACTTCGAGTAACATCAAAAGACAGTGGATTCGTATAGATTATATCTCGCGCCATAGTGGGCTTGGATAATAGGCGATCTATTCCATATAGCTAAGGAATTCAAATTGATACCCATCATTACTAGTGGAATCAACAATTGACACTTATCGTGATCCATGATTCCAGACAAATAGGGCCAACAAACTAATGTACTCAATCATCGGTTAGGATCCAATAATAAGCACGACCACTAATATAAGGCAAATACAATGTATGATCACTAATATAAGATTGATACTATTTATCTAACTATATGTACCCTAGAGTAAACCCCCAAAGATAGGAAGTCATTAGTGCCAATCAAGGATATGTACTTAATTATATCATATAATTAACCTTCAATTGATTAATAACGATCAGCAATCAAGCAATGAGCAATGCTCAAATCGTAGCAAGCAAGAACAAGCAACAATAACTGGCATACAAATTATTAAACATGCAAACAAGCAATCAACAAGAATCAATCATCAGTAGAAATCAACCAATAGCAAAATCAAACAACAATAAACAATAGAAAGAAAACATAAGCCCTAGCAACAAAATAAGCAATCAAGCAATAACAAACAACAAGCAACAAACAGGGAAATATTTAAAAGAGTCTATACCAACATGCCCGGTAACCATCAAAAGTCAAACAGAACTATAAACTCTAATGAGTCAGTCCGTCATTCAAAAGGAATAAATGTCTAAGTGTTGTAATCTCTTTTATGAATACAATACCATTACACCTCATGCTATGAGAAGGAAAACCTATACGATATCCAGGATCGTTGAGTTTCAAAACTCTAAAATAAATCCAGTAATCGATGTCTCGACTTTTCTTTTCTTTCAAAAAAAATCATTCTCACGAAGAGAAAATTATACTAATTAAAGCATTATTAGGTGAAGATTTAAAATTTCCTAGGCTTTCTCAGGTTCAAACTCACCTTGACTGCACAATATTAATAAGGATAATATATTAAGTGTACTACGATGCTCGCCTAAGTGAGTATCATCTCGTCACTTAGGAGATTATCGGAATCGCCACAGAACTAGTCGAGGAATCCTCCCCCAAACACTCCTTACACTATAATTATAATATTATAAAATTTTGTAATTTTTAAAGGTCATTACAAGTGATATGATACTTGTCCCAACCCTTCTTTTGATTGTAAGATTTCTTTGTTAAATTTGTGTCGGCCACCTGACTCCATCCATGCGAACTCCGATCTGAATTCCTTGATCCGACTACTAAAATCTCCTGGCACGACTAAGGTTATGTTTTAGAAATCTCTTAGCCAAGAATCTGATTCAAGTTCTCGTCTCTCAAAATCAAGTGAAACCCTACTCTAGCTAGTGTAAATCACCTGGAAAAACTACGATTGGACTACAGGTTAAGAACTAGTACATGACTGGACCAATCTTTAGAAAATATCCCTTTTGGCACATGTGATTACTTCCATCACCTGAGGTTTACTATGATAAGGAAAACAATTATAACTCGACCGACTCTAGGGATACTCTCATAAGTTAACCAATCAGTCTCTGCTTATTACTAGGCATTCACTAAACCCTTACCCGGACATAAATCCAAGTCACACTTCATCGATCGAATCCACGCAACTTGAAAGCTCGTACATCAAGTTTGAATGGTAACACTTTGGTCGCTTCATCTCAGTTTTGCAACTAAGGTGACTCGTATAAGGTTTATCTCTATCAAATAATTTACCTACCATGAAAGATGTCAAGTTTAACCTATCTACCAAATAACTAGCAGTGGATTAAATATACCGCTCAAGTGTCGGAAGGAATGAAAGTGAGTCTCCAAAAGTAGAGCATAGCTTACTACATAAGCTCCTTTCGATTTTCCTAAGCCGTAAGCCCGCTAGGACCCGGTAGTGCCTAAAATACACAAGTCATCATCACTTATACACCCTTCAAAAATGCAAGAAAATCCTTTTCAAGAGATCAAGCCGATCGCAAATGATGCACTTATGCTTCACTCTTGTTGGATGATATTTCATAGCGAAATGCCTCTAATATGCCAAAGGAGTGACATACTAGGTCTGTTAGGAAATCAAATCTACGGTTTCGATGACAACAACTACACAATGGAAATCAAATATACATATACATATACATATATATATATATACAGGTACTTGCTAGAACAACATCACTAGAATGACAAGAATAAGGCTCAAAAGGACACTACAAAAGACTACAAGTCGATAGGAACAAAGACGCACAAGAAAAGGAGCAAAAAAACATATATGCACAATATTACACGTTTGGGTGCACAAGCCAGACGTATGAATCAATTCTTTGGAACAACAGACAGGTTGAATCATACGTTTGGCAATTACACTAAGACGTCTGATCTCCTACTATATTCAAAAATATATATAGTATCAAACGTTTGAAACATATCCCAGACGTCTGATTTCAAACCCGGATTTCAAATAAGAACTTCAACTACCACATTCAAATGGATATCTCCACTTCTCTTCGCCACAACCCTTCACCATTAACAGAAGCAACTAAAGAACACTCGTTAATGGATGCAACTGCTCAAGATACCATCTACGACTATATAATAGCATCAAGAATTAAGAGAACAATACGAAACTTACTTATCTTTCTCATTTATGCTTTCTGATTCTATACTCTATTCTTGATCTCTCCACTCTAGCAATTCTTACTTGTATTCAATCTTCCATATACACAGTTTCTCATAGATAATATTCCTTAGAGATATATTGGAAGCAATTGTACAAATAGGTCGACATCTGTGTTATACTAGAACACACATTTGAAAAGAACAACTTATTATGACCAAGTCTATTCCTCTGGACAAAGCAGGGGTGTTTGATCGTAGAATTCCGAAGGGGAGCTTCGGGGATGGATGTACGACGGGAGGTCTGAACCAGTACAAAATTCTGGAGTGCTTATTCTATATTTACTTAGATTAATATTATTTTAGTTGCATCATAAATCTTGTCACATATACTTGCATATACATTACACGATCCACCCCGTAGACTGTCAATTGGTACCAAAGCAAGGTTTGATCAAAGTACAGTAACACGTTTTTGAATCCCTTTAATATGGCAAGTATTTTTCAAGAAGGTCAATCCACAGCACGACCCCCATTCTTTAATGGTTCTAATTATGCATATTGGTCAATACGTATGAATTTTTTTATGGAAGCTATTGGTTTAGAAATTTGGTCAGCCACTCAAAATAAATATGAAGCACCTGACACTGCTATGAACACATGGAATGATGCACAAAAAACCGCAGCTTCTAATATTGCCAAAGCTATGAATGTTTTATTTTGTTCATTAGATAAAAATGAATTTTCACGAGTAATGTTATGTAACATTGCATATGATTTTTCGCGTACCTTACAAGTTATACACGAAGGCACAAACAAAGTTAAACAAACTAAAATTTCAATTTTACAAAATCAATTTTCATAATTTAAAATGTAAAAAAATGAATCTATAGTACACATGTACTCTAGATTCCAAACTATTCAACACGATTTAATGGAACTTGGAGTCAAATTCACAAATTTTGATTTAGTATCTAGAATACTCAATTCTTTAACTCCAGAGTGAAAAAGAAAAGTATTAGCTATCAAAGAAGTTAATAATCTCTCAACACTCTTACTTGAAGAATTGATAGGAAATTTAATGTCCTATGAAGCTAATTTGCAGGCAAGAAAAGAAAAAATTAGGAGAAGAAAAACATAGCATTTCCAGCAACAAATGAAGACTCCAACTTAGACGAAGAAGAAATCGTATTTATTGCCAAAAACTACAACAAATTCAAGAAGTTTAGGAAAATGACTAGATTTCAGAAAAGAGGAAAATCAAGCTCAACAAATCAAATATCAATCAAATGCTATGAATGTGATCAATTTGGACACATGAAGAAAGATTGTCTCAAGCTCAATAATGATAAAAAGAAGAATAAATTTGAAAAATTGAAAAACAATAAAGCTTTCAAAGTAACATGGGATGATTCAGACTCTTCATCATCTTTACACAGTGATAGCGCTAGCGACGGAGAACAAGCTAATGTATGTTATATGGTACAAACTGATGAGATATGTCCCGAACTTAGCTATGGTGAGTTATTAGAGCTTAGCATGGAATTAGATGATAAATTTAGACAAATTAAAAAATTGAATAAAGAACACATAGCCAAAATAAATAGATTAGAACTTGAAATAGGAATGTTAAAAATTGAAAAAATTATTTTAGAGGAGGAACTAGAATTATCTCAAGAAAAAAATAAAAGTAGTTTAGTTGAAAATAAGACTATATCTAATGATTTTGGAAAAGTTAAACTAGGAAAGGATAACTTGCTAAAAGAAAATATCAACTTGGAAAGTAATATAAAAATATTGAAATTTTAGAATTAAAATAAAAATTAGATAAAATTATAAATAATGTTTCAAAATTTAATAAAGGAAAACAAGATCTGGATAATCCTATTAAAACTTCAAAACCGTCAGGTAATAGAAATGGAATAGGATTTAAAAATATTCCTAAACAAAAAGAGAATAATATTAAGAAATATAGATTTATCTATCAAAAGACTAAAAGATCACCTAAGTCTAATAAGAATACCAAAAATATAAAAATTTGGATTCCTAAGACAAATAGTAATTTGATTAGACAAAAACATATTAATAATTTTCTAGATAAGCAGTCATAATAAAAATTATGTTCATAAAGGTGCCTAACCTTCTTAGGTATGGCTACCTGCTCTTCCTAACATCTAGGACCCTAACAAAGTATATGGGTACTAATTAAATCATCTTTTATTTTGCAGGTACCCAAATAAAAAATAAGGAGAAATGGATACTTGATAGTGGATGCTCCAAGCATATGACCAGAAACTCAAAAATGTTATCAAATATAACATACATCGATGGCGGAACGGTAACTTTTGGAGATAACTCAAAAGGATCCGTCGTTGGCATCGGAGAAGTCATCAACTTTGGTATTTAAAGCTCTCATATTATTATAAATCTTTTGTTAGTAGAAAACTTAAAACATAACCTACTTGGCATTAGTCAATTATGCGATAAAGGTTTTCAAATTAATTTCAAAAAAGATAGATGTAATATATTCGACAATAACAAACAACTTATCTTTGAGGTTTTTAGAAACAAAAATATTTATGTCATAAATATGAATAGAAGTAAAAATTCAAATTTACGCTTAAACGCCAAACATGACGATCCATGGTTGTGGCACAAACGATTCTGCCATATTAGTTTTAAATATATTAATAAATTAGCAAACTATGAGCTTGTTAGAGGTTTACCTAAAATAAATTATAAAGTAGAAAATTTATGTGATGATTGTCAAATCGAAAAAACTAAAGAAAAGCTCTTTTAAATCTAAAAATAATATTTCTATAAAACAAACATTAGAATTATTACATTTAGATTTATTTGGTCCAACTCAAGTACGATCTATAAATCACAACAAATATGTTTTCATAATAGTTGATGATTTTTCAAGATATATATGGACTTTATTTTTAAAACATAAAAGTGACACCTTTGGTATGTTTAAAAATTTTGCGAAAAGAATTAAAACTCGAATGGATTTGAAAATTAAGAATATTCGAGGTGATCACGGTGGAGAATTCGAAAATGATCTTTTTACTAATTTTTGTAATAGAAAGGCCATAAGTCATAATTTTTATTTTCCCCGCACATCTCAACAAAATGGTGTAGTAGAAAGAAAAAATTATACGTTACGAGAATGTGCACGAACACTATTAAGTAGTAGTGGT
Organism: Allium cepa; assembly: GCA_030765085.1. Classification (NCBI taxonomy): domain Eukaryota; kingdom Viridiplantae; phylum Streptophyta; class Magnoliopsida; order Asparagales; family Amaryllidaceae; genus Allium; species Allium cepa. The sequence goes on from CM060938.1 coordinate 566,659,912, forward strand.
TTATCAAAACATTTTTGGCTGAAGCTATTGCTTCGGCTTGTTACGTTTTGAATCGAGTAATCATACGACTTATGACTAAACATACTTGTTTTGAAATATTTTTTAGAAGAAAACCAAAAGTATCATACTTTAAAACTTTCGGATCAAAATGTTTTATACTAAATACAAAAGATTAGGTCGACGAAGGAATCTTTGTTGGATATTCGGATCCTAGCAATGCGTATAAATTTTCTAATAAACATACTAACACAATTGAAGAAAGTTTACATGTTTCATTTGATGAAAATTTTCTTAACCATCGTACTAATAACGATGAAGAAATAATTTCAATAACAAATACAACAAACTCTTCTAACAATGAGATAAATTCCCAAAATAATACTTTATTGTCATCTCCTAGAATTCTAAAAGATCATCCAAAAGATAATATTATTGGAGATCCGGAGTAACTAGAAATCAACTTAAACAAATAAGTCATATTGCATTTGTGTCAAATTTTGAACCAAAAAATTATAAAGAAGCTTCGAACGATAATTTTTGAATAATAGCCATGCAAGAAGAATTAAATCAATTTGAACGTAATAATATCTAGGAATTAGTATCAAGACCAGAAAATCAATCAGTTATTGGAACAAAATTGGTATTTAAAAACAAAGCAGATGAAAATGAAAATATAGTTAGGAATAAAGCACGTTTCGTCGCTCATGGTTATAATCAAGAAGAAGGTATCGACTACGACAAATTTTTTGTTCCAGTAGCAAGATTTGAGGCCATACGTACATTACTTCCTTTTGCAAGTCATCACAATTTTAAATTATTTTAAATGGATGTCAAAAGTGTTCTTTTAAATGGTTTTATTAAATAAAACATATATGTTGAACAACCTCTATTATATGTTCACAAAAAAATACCCCGATCATGTTTTTAAATTACAAAAATCTTATATGGTTTAAAGCATGCCCCTCGTGCCTGGTACGAATGTCTTAAGAATCATTTAATCACATCTAGTTTTCAAATAGGTATAATAAATACAACATTATTTATTAAACGAGAAAATAATGACATCTTAGTTGTACAAATTTACGTAGACGATATTATTTTTGTTCAACTAACGAAAAATTTTATACTCAATTTTCAAATATTATGAAAAATGAATTTGAAATGTCTCATATGGGTGAGTTGAATTTCTTTTCAGGTTTACAAATAAAACAACTTTAAAATGGTATTTTTATTCATCAAGAAAAATATTGTAACGATCTATTACGTCGTTTTCAAATGGATAAAGCTTCAAGCAAACCAACACCAATGGGTACTAGTTCACTTAGAAAAAGATGATAACGGAAATGATTTTGATGAAAAATTATATCGTATTATGATTAGCTCCTTATTTTATTTGATGGCTAGTCGACCCGACATTACGATGTGCGTATGTCTTTGTGTCCGATTTCAAGCGAAACCAAAAGAATCTCACCAAAGAGCTGTTAAACGTGTCTTACGATCTATCTAGTACTAGAGATTACGATTTGTTTTACCTTAAGGGATCGTCATTTGAACTTGTTTCATATAGCGATGCGGATTTCGGTGAATGTAAAGCAGATCATAAGAGTACTAGCGGAACATGTCACTTTATCGAACAATCATTAGTTTCTTGGTTTAGAAAAAAGCAAAATTGTGTCTTCTTATCCACTTGCGAAGCCGAATATATTTCAACAGCTCTAGCATGTGCCCAAGTGATATACATGCAACAAACGCTTAAGATTTCGGCAAAGTTTTCGATAAATCACTAATATATTGCGGTAATACAAGTGCAATAAATCTATTAAAAAATCCTGTAAATCACTCACGCACTAAACATGTAGATATACGATATTATTTTTTACGTGATAATGTAGAAAAATGAATTATTACATTAGAATACGTAAATACCGAGAATCAAATGGTAGATATTTTCACAAAACTACTAAATGAACAAACATTTGTTAAACTACGAAGAGATTTAAGAATATGTTCTCTTAATGATCTTCTCAACTAATACTACATTTCATTCATTCTATTTTTGGCTAAATTTTTTTTATCCACAAATCAAAATTGTTAACATTAACAAACAATTTTTTAGAAATTTGTTTTCTGAAATTACTTATGTATAACCTTTAAAATCATGTATAAGTAGCCTTTTTACAAAACAAAAAGTAAAGAATATATAGATTTCATATTTTTTACACAACAAAATAAAAGCATGTCTTTCGACAACTCTCATTCTCAACACCAACAACGGATACTTCAGATACACCTTATTGCCTTTCTACTCCTACACCAGATCAGGAAATGACATATAAGTGGTCCCCCACCACACGAGATTCACTCCGCATAAAAAGAGGTCCAAATGATCTCTATTTGCCTCTTCTAATACCAAGGAGAAAATCGATAAGATACATCATTATCAAAAACAACAAATAGAGTTACAACATGAATTATACTTTGAACAAAAGGTCAGTGCACGATGACTAATTTTTCTAGAGCAAATAGCGATCAAATTTTGCAATTCATGAAAAAAGGATGTACATGAACCACTCCGTTTCCTTGTAATTCTCTGGATCCTTCTACATCTTATCGTACACCTTTGGGTCATTCACCTAGGCAATTCTCTGGTTCCCCGAGAACCAACGAATGTGGAAATATATAGTCTTCACTTAAGCCATGGAAGGATAACACCTCTGAAGATCGCAATGCTCCATCGTCATCTAAATAATATGCTTAATTTTATTGTATTTTTCATATAAGTATATTTGTATTCTTCTTCACACATAATAATATTATGTTTTATTAAAATCAATCTCTCGAAAAATAAGCAACGCCCTTCAAAATTAGGCTATTTTAAGACAAACTGTCCATTTCAGACGTTTGAACAATGCTTACAGACGTATGACACTCTTGTAACACACAAATTTTTAACATCGTGCAAATATCAGACATCTAATATAACCTTCCAGATGTCTAAAAATACTTTCTGCTTATAAAAAACAACCGGCCTATTTCAAACGTCTAAAATTGGTTCCCAGACGTTTGAATATACTTTCTGCCTTCTCAACATAAGAACAAGACCAATTTCAGACGTCTGATTTTACATCCAGATGTCTCACAAAACTCTCTGCCTTTCAAAATTTACAAATCGATCTATTCCAGACGTCTGCCACCAACAACCAGACGTCTGATTCTATTTACTGTCTTCAAACTAGGTTAAATCAGATGTCTGATTCGCCTTCCAGACGTCTGAAATTCAATCAACTCTCTTAAGTACTCTGCTAACGTCTATTTTTTTACTTTGTCTCACCTACGTCTCATTTCGTTTCTACTGCAAGTCGATTCCCTAATTCTCAAAATCGCTTTCTCCTCCAAACACCCTCGAATCTCATGGCTCCTAAAATGAAAAACCCTAAAATCTCTAAGCGCAAGCAAGACCAAGCTACTTCTTCCAACCCGCAAGTTTGCTCTGACGATCAAATTGAGAGATGGATGCATCATGTACAACATTCAATCAAAATATATGAAGACATTCAAAAAAAGAAGCTTCATACGGGTCCTTTCTACATTTTTCTCAAATTTCCTATGTACGACTTGGATGAAATATGCGAAAATGCAAGATTACATCAATTGATCCTTCAACTCAAATAATATCCAAGTAGACCAACTTGCGATATTCCTATTCTACGCTAATTAAAATAGCACAGCCGTTTGGAATACCAAAAACGATGATAATTGGCTATGGTCAAGTCTTAACGACAACACTATTAGACTAATTCCAGGGATCATAGGCTGAACTCTCGAATGTTCCGACACCAGAGAAGATTTGTATAATATTCTAGATATGTGTCTCAAACCGAGAGATAATATCACACATCAAATATGAGAAGATAAAATGTCTAGGTTTGCATTAAAATACTTAAGACCTAAGGCGAGACTTCTCACTGGAATGATTATCAACACTACCATTCCTCGCCTTGGTGGTCATGAGCAAATCACAGAGTTAGAGCACAAGGCTATATGCTATATTCAGTGGAACAAGGGTTAATTGGGCAAAATTTATATTTGATGAGCTCAAACACTATTAGACTCGATCACTCCCATCCATCATATATCCTACATATATCATGCGTCCTCTGCAAGCTCACAACATTCCTTCTTATGTATCAACTTTTGAAGAGATTTCTCTGAAATATGCGTCCACAAAATTCTTCTCCCTAATGCACCTGCCAGAAAATCCTCTGGATTTTATCTCTTTTAAAGAATGGACGCAACATCGTCAAGCCGGACAAGCTAGACCTCAACCCCAACTACAACCTAAACCATCACAAGAGGTAGAGCAACATCGCGAGCATACTCCTCCTGCTGCACCTTTTGAATATTTGTGCCAAGATGACATTTTGGAGACTCGCACCGAGACAAATCCAAATGAGAGTGTTCGCGATTTAACTTTCTAAAATCAACTTATTCTATCTCGAAATCAAAAATTATTGGCTAAGCGTATCGATAGTTTTGAAACATCTTTTGCTTCTCGCCTAGCCACGGTTGAAGCGTTGCTCTCAACTACATTATCCGTTCTAAAAGAGGTTCTTCAATGAGTTTGTGGTCCAACACTACCTTTAGAAGATTGGCCAATTCCAGTGCCTTCTCCTCCTCCTTCAAAACATTCCAAACTTTTTGACGAGGAAAAAGAAACTCTCGAACACACTCCAACATCTCCTAAAAAGCAACCTAGTTCTTTACAGAATGAAGATGAAGGAGATGATCAAGCTCAAACCTCCCTAAAAGATTCTTAGATATTTTTTTATGTTACATCTTTTGTATCGAGAATCTATGCATGTAATCAATCAATTTGTTTAATGAGAAGTGTGTTTTGGTTTGTTATTTCTGTGTAAATTCAAATAACCTTTCTACGATTAGTAAATATTAAATGGTGTGAACATAATGTCTAAGTTAAAAATTAATGCTTTTGGATAATGCCAAAGGGGGAGATATAATAAAAAAGCACAATAAATAACGGAAAGCATATATTCACGGGAAGATATATAATAGTTGTCATCATCAAAAAGGGGGAGATTGTCAGGAAATCAAATCTATGGTTTCGATGACAACAACTACACGATGGAAATCGAATGTACATACATACATACATACATACATACATACATACATACATACATACATACATACATACATATATATATATATATATAGGTATTTGCTAGAACAACATCACTAGAAAGACAAGAACAAGGCTCAAAGGACACTACAGGAGACTACAGGAGACTAGGAACAAAGAAGCACAAGAAAAGGAGCACAAAAACTGATATGTACAATATCAGACGTTTGGGTGCACAAGCCAGACGTCTGAAACAATTCTCTAGAATAACAGACAGACTGAACCAGACATCTGGCAATTGCACTCAGACATCTAATCTACTACTATATTCAAAAATATATATAGTATTAGACGTCTGAAACATATCCCCGACGTATGATTTCAAACTTGGATTTCAAATAAGAACTTCAACTGCCACATTCAAATGGACATCTCCGCTTCTCTTCACCGTAACTCTTCACCATTAACAGAAGCAACTGAAGAATGTTCGTTAATGGATGAAACTACTCAAGATACCTTTCTACGACTATATATAGCACCAAGAATCAAGAGAACAGTACGAAACTTACTTATCTTTCTCACTTATGCTTTCTGATTCTATACTCTATTCTTGATCTGTCCACTCTAGCAATTCTTACTTGTATTCACTCTTCCATGTACATAATTTCTCATAGATAATATTCCTTAGAGATATATTGGAAGCAATTGTACTAATAGGTCAACATCTGTGTTATACTAGAACACACATTTGACAAGAACAACTTATTATGACCAAGCCTGTTCCTTCGGGCGAAGCGAGGGTGTTTGATAGTAGAATTCCGAAAGGGAGATTCAGGGCAGGACGTGGACGGGAGGTCCGTACCAGAATAAAATCCCGGTGTTCTTATTCTATATTTACTTAGATTAATATTGTTTTAGTTGCATCATATATCTTGTCACATATACATTACACTATCCACCTCGTACACTGATGTGCACGTAAATATGCATATTTTTACCACCATATTTAATCTATTTAAATTGAATAAATGATCATATTGGGTATTTTAACTTGTTTAAACCAAAAATTCAAATTATTCCAAATTGTCACATATTCATCTTCATATATGGGCAAAGCGGTCATTTATGTGCATATATTTCTTTGAGAAAAATTAATTGAAAATTTGTATATATTTTTGTAGGAATTTGGTCTCAAATAGGAGTGGTTTCATGAAGACACATGCATGCACAACATGAATATAAAGGAATGAAAATGGAAATAATTCAAAGTGAAGATAATGGAGGACCCCACCTACCCACCTACCTTAATGTACAAATTAAAGGCTAATGCACATGCTTATGGAGCTAATGGTTTCATGTACATTTAATGGGGGATTAAGATATGTTAATGTTTACTTGGTCTCCACACTTCCTAAGGGGCATTTTGGGTACTCCCTAAAAATATGCATTAGGGTTTCTAACTTGTATAAATACCCCTTATGTTTCATGTAGCCATCTTCCTCTTAGTTAATTAGTTTTAGTTGAGAAAATAAAAGAAAGCTCTCTTTCTCTTTTTATGGCTACTTAGCCATTTTTCTTCATGTATTTTTCTTTTTTTTATGCAATGTTATTTAGTGTTTCCTTTTAATTACATGTTCATTTCTTTTCTTGTTTATTTTCTTTCATGTTCTAGTATAGATCTCTTTTATTTTATGCAAGTAGAATAATTTTTATTTTCATTTTGCTCTCTTTCTCTCTTCTTGTTTAATGTTGTTTTCTACATTTGTTTATATGATAACAAATATGAGAGCTTAATCCCTTCAATTTAGGGGTAATGAAGCTCTCTAGTATGTAGATCCAACATTTTGATGTTTATGCTCTCTTTTTGTGCTTAATGAGAATGATTGAAGTGGTTTAATGATGTTGTTTAGCTTTGAATTTGATAGTCTATGTTGTCAATAACAAATAGGCTATACTTAAACAAACAAAACACAAATTGCCTCTTCATCTACATATGATTATGGCAAAGAAGTGATTGTTGAAATTGAAATTTGATGGCTTATATTTCTAATTAATGGTTAATAGGCCATGCTTAAAATAAATTTTGCTTTCAACTTTGTTGTCATATTTTATGAGATTTAAAAGTGTATTAATGGTTGTGTTATAGTTTGATGGTTTATATTGAGCTAATTAATAGTACAAATATACCATACTTATGATAAGCACATCAACTAATTCACTAATGACAAGAAAAGAGAGATCATAACTTCATTTTGTTGATTTATGTGATCTAGAGAGTGGAAATTGCCTCTAAATTGTCTTAACACTCTCATATTTTTATCTATTTTCTATTTTCTTTTTTCTTTTTTCTTTTTTCTTTTAGTTAATCACTCTTCCAACTTTGGTTAATTTGATTGAGTAGAATTTTAAAATCATCAATTCCCTGCGGATCGACCCGTATTTGCCACGTGCTACATTCGTACACCGTGCGCTTGCGGTATAAATTTTATTTCTAAATTCGTTCGACGGTTTTCTAAACCGATAGAATTTCCGTCGACGAACAAGTTTTTGGCGCCGTTGCCGGGGATTTGTTTGGTTTTATTTTCTATTCTTCGGATTACTTTTGTTTGATTTTTGTGTGTTTGTTTGCATTCAAAAAAAAAAAATTGTGTGTGTTTGCTTGTTTATTTTGTGCATTTCTGTTGTGTGCTTGATTGTCTAGCCTATTGGCATTTGCATTTGCATATATAAAAAAGATACACAATCTGTTAAAAAAAATTGTATTTCATTTTCATTGTCAATTACATTTTCCATTTACAATTAAAAAGAAAAAAAAGCTTTCACATTGCACTGTTTTATGTTTGCATTTCCTTGGTCTCTGAATTTTGTTTGCAGTGCCACAAATTGCTATCCACCTCTGTCAATTCCATACTCTCTACAACCAATACTCCAAACTCACCTACAACAGTGCCCCCCTTAATACACTACTGCATCACTCAAGACAACCACCAAGGAGCACAAACCACCTTCTTCACTCATCAACATTCCACCTCCTGCAATTCACAATACCCCCTACCATCTGCATTCATACATCCCCTCTGACTTCTGCCATCAAACTTCATTGTCTCGACAAACTTCAGCAACCCCCAACCACGACACTGCAGTTACATCCTTCCCCAACTCCTCTTACATTTCCACTTCTTGCTACTGTGACCACTAACATCCAAACAACATAACCAGAACTTCTGCCACCACAGCCATCATCTCGCCAACACTGGACTACAACATAAACAATATCATCATACCACTCCGCCAACACCGGACTACAACATCAAAACTGTGCCAGTACAGTTCATCACCATCAGTGCTTCTACCACCCTCCCCTCTCCAATTCACTGCATTAACAAACAGCTCCTCAAAACAAACACTCCAATATCATCATACAATTCTTGCTTCAATATCAAAAATAACAGTCCAGTATCAAAACAAACAGCAACTTGCTTCACATCACAGCAAGCAGTTTCACTTACTTCTCCTGACCACGACAGTCACTCACCACTCGCAGCAGCAATACAATTCTTGCTTCCTCTGTGCACTCATTCACTGACCACTCACTGCAATACAATTTTTACAACAGACTTGCTTCCACCCACTATCACAACTAACCGATACCACACCACTCTCGGCCTCGCTCGCCAGCCTGAAATCAATCACCGAAGTTGCTGACTCAAAACCGCTCCTCCTCCCTGCATCACAACCTCGCCGGAGCTTCCACTGCAACTCCTCTTCCCCCCACATCTCAGCACATCGACAACCTCTGCAATCGAAAATCAAAACCCGCAACCCAATCGAACCAATCTCAAATTAACCAAATTCAAACAATCTCTGGCTGCGAAATTATGAGCTGGATTTGATTTTGAAAATTGAAATCGAGAATTTGATTTGAGATTTGGGAGCGATGTTGTCCGTGCTTATATGATTGAAAAAAAAGAAAAAAAGCAGAGTGCGATTTAGTTTTTAACTGGCTAAACTTTCTTTGTTGATTTTTAATTGACCAAATTGGGCCGGGTGTACTTCATATGAGGCGGGCTGGACTGTCTTCTTGTTTTGTTTAATTTTAAGTTTTTTCTTAGTCCATATCCCTTTTTGGTTTTTCAATCTTCTTCTTCTTTTGTAAATAAAAAAAAACAAAGTGTATTGGTTTCAAATTTTTCTTAGTTTCATTGCCACAATTTTTTTTTAAGTAAAACCCTACTTTTAAGTTTCCTTCAAAAAAAAAAACCAAAAAAAATATATATTGTATATATTTTAGTTTTAAATTTTCAGGTTGCCAAAGCAGGAAATAAAGGAAGAATAGCTTGCTGAAAATTGCTTCCTGAGCTAGCCAAAATAAATTGCTCTGCTTGCTAAAAAATTATGCTTTCATTTCTAGTTTTATTTGAATTGAATTGCTGGTTGCTTGCATTTGCATTTTAAAAAAAAATCATTCGTGGTTGCATTGTTAATACACATTTAATTTCTGTTCTGCATTTCCTCTTAGATTTTGATTAATAATAACGATTAGAAATCGATAACACTTAATTGTATATTAACAATTTGTCTCTTTGAACAATTTAAATTCTTGGTGTCTAGGCTACGGCAGAGCAATAATCAGTTATAAATATTACGGTGATTCGTAAATATTATACTGAATTGTTTCTCCGAAGGTACTTAACCTTCGGCTGCATTGCTACGGTGATTCGTGGTGCACCGATAAATCCTGTCTGTTACCTGGCTGAGAATTATCTTGTTGATTTAAGACAATTTGTGATTATATAATTTTGGGTTAACTTAGGATAAATCATTTGTAATTAACCTTGCATTCATTTAGTTGCATTAGTTCATGCATATTTTAAAAACAAAAAAACAAAAAAATTCAAAATTCAAAACTAAAAAAAATTATAAATATTTCTTAACTTAGTTTTTTTTCCCTTTTCCTTTGAAAATTTTCAAATCAAAATTCCAAAAAAAAAAAAATTAAAATCAAAAATTCAAAAAAAAACTTTTCAAAAAAAATTGAAAAACCAAAAATTAATTTCCCTTTTGAAAAATAAATTCCATCTGTAAATATTTTTCTTTTACCAAAAAAAAAAACAAAAACATTCTTGTAAATGTCCGAGTTTCCCCACTTACGTGAAGTTTATAATAGTTGCGAAAATCAATATAATCCATATGATTTCACTCCAAATTCGTGTGGATATTTTAACGACAACTATTCTTTAAACAATTTCAATTTCGAACCACAAAATTTTCAAAACGATGACCAAGCTTCAAATCTTGAAAATAGTATTTCATCTTTACTTGAAATCGCTACACAACAAAATCAAGAGATAAATGAGTGGTGCAATTCATATTTGTGCTATAACTCGAATCAAGGTTTTCAAAATAATCAAAATTTGAATTCACTTCAAAATTCAAATGATTTCGAGTGTAACCCAAGCCCATTCAATTTCGAGTTTCAAGATGAATTTCAAAATAAAGACGAAAATGTAAATCAATTTCAAATAATTTTGGCAATGGGAATTGTTTCAATAATGATACGATCGAAAACTTTGGTTATCAACAAATTCAAAATGAAAGTTTTCAAATTAATAACCATGAATTTGATTTTGTTGACCAAATGAAAAAAGATAACGGGGATTTATTACTTGAAAAATACAAAAAAATTCGTGAAAATCATAATCAAATCTCAACTTGCGAAGAATCAAATAATAATCTACCGTTTATCGAAATTGACAATTCTTGTTCTCAACAAGTCCAAATCGAAAATTTTCATGTTAATAATTACAAATTTGACTCCGTTGAGCAAATGAATGAAATTTATGATGATCACACAAATTTGTTGATTAAAACATTGGAAAATTTTCGTAAGAAACAAAATCAAATTTCAATGTGTGACGAGTCAAATGATAATCCATCTTTTACCCAAATCGATGATTTTCAAATGACAACTTTTGAAATTGATAACGACTATCTTAATCAAGTTGTTGAAAATACGGTAATTAAGTTGGATTTTAATTCTTTTGAGGGTGCGAAATTCGATTTAAACTTCGATCTTCCTTTTTCTGAAAACTTGAATACGACAACTTTGAATTTTAAACTCCATTTACACGATGAAGTTGTTGATAATCCAACAAAGGAAGTCGAATTTAACGAACATGAGTTTTATGGACTTTTTGAAAATGAGTTGTTGAATTCTAAAGGGGAAAATTTCGATCACCGTTTTGATTTTGAGATCGATAATTTTGAAGAAGTTTTCAATGATAAGTTTGAACTTCAATTTGGTGAAAATAAACTTGAATTTCAATCAATTGTTTTATCAACCCCAAAAATCATCAAAAATAAAACAACTCATACGATTTTCAATAAAACGACTTTCATTTTTCCAAATCCACACTCAACTTCGAAATCTTTTACGATTTGGTTTTTCGAGCTTAAGCTGTGTCTCGTATACTCGACGAGACAAATGAATCGGTTTTTGGAAGACCGTTTCATTTACTTTTTGACAATATACTTTCTGATCTCGTGTAAATACCGTTCGTTTTCATGTAAATAATAATAAACATCCCTTTCACTTGGGTTGACTGTGGGGACACAGTCAAAATCAAGTGTGGGGGGAGACTCATCTTCTTCTAGAATTTTTCAGGATTAATTTTTTTTTCTTCCAAAAACTCAAAAAAAAAAATCCAAAAACAAAAGAAGAATTATTTTTTAGTGTTTTTGATTTATTTTAAAAATAACACTATAGGATAAACATACGGTTTTGGTTTATTAAATTGAAATTATTGAAAATTTATTTGTCTTAACAAAAATAAAAATGAAGTTTGATTATAAATAACAATGGTTTAACTAGTATATAGGAAGATTCGTACGTGTTAATTATGAAATACATCCTAATTGAAAATCTTTGTTTTAAAAGTGGTGAATTTAAAGTAAAGGATATAATAATTTTTTTTTGTCTTCTAAATTAAATAGTGCTAAGATGATTTTGCAAAACTCTCTCTCTCTTAAAAAAAATTTATAAAAAAATAAAAAAAATAATACATCCAAAGTTCACTCTCATTTAAAAGTCCTCACGGTTATGCATGGGTGAATTACTTGGAATTTTTGATTATGTGCTTTCATACTCATTTAAAAGTCCTCACGGTTATGATGTATGGAACACATGTAAAAAAAAGACTTAATAAAAACCACCTACGGTCGATAGTGTATGCACGAAAGTGTGTGCACTCGCCATGCTCTGTATTCCCCTCACATAAGCCCGAAAGGCAGTGCATGGGTGGTATATCTGGCCTCAGTTTACCTGAGCTAGGTGTGTAATTTTTCTTGCAAATAATGAGAGAGCAAACAATTGAAATACTAGCACTATTTTTACTTATTTGATTTGATTTGTTATTGAAAAGAAATGAAAATACCACTTTGATAAACTTTGATAATCAACTAAGGATCCATTTTATAATTACACTTTGTTATCAACCGAAACAACAAATTAAACTATTGTCTATTTGTTATGATAACTTGATTTTTATCGGAAATTTTGACGAGTAAATGACATAAATTTCAAGATAATAACCAAAACCTATATTTAACTTATTCGTGTCAATTTAAAAATAAATCCTTCATTTGTAAATATTTTCAAAAATTTGCATTCATCTCTTTGTAAATAAATCTTGCGTTTTGTAAATATTTTCATCCTGCATTTGGATTTTGTGGGTAGTATCCGCTGAAAACCCTCACCAGACAACACTCGTCCTACCGGGGACACCCAGAGGTTTAACGGCTTGTTGCATACGCTCAATGCAATCGTGCTTCCTACGAAAACGGATTTATCTTAGTTTTAGTTTATTCGAGGACGAATAAAAAGATAAGTGTGGGGGTATTTGATGTGCACGTAAATATGCATATTTTTACCACCATATTTAATCTATTTAAATTGAATAAATGATCATATTGGGTATTTTAACTTGTTTAAACCAAAAATTCAAATTATTCCAAATTGTCACATATTCATCTTCATATATGGGCAAAACGGTCATTTATGTGCATATATTTCTTTGAGAAAAATTAATTGAAAATTTGTATATATTTTTGTAGGAATTTGGTCTCAAATAGGAGTGGTTTCATGAAGACACATGCATGCACAACATGAATATAAAGGAATGAAGATGGAAATAATTCAAAGTGAAGATAATGGAGGACCCCACCTACCCACCTACCTTAATGTACAAATTAAAGGCTAATGCATATGCTTATGGAGCTAATGGTTTCATGTACATTTAATGGGGGATTAAGACATGTTAATGTTTACTTGGCCTCCACACTTCCTAAGGGGCATTTTGGGTACTCCCCAAAAATATGCATTAGGGTTTCTAACTTGTATAAATACCCCTTATGTTTCATGTAGCCATCTTCCTCTTAGTTAATTAGTTTTAGTTGAGAAAATAAAAGAAAGCTCTCTTTCTCTTTTTATGGCTACTTAGACATTTTTCTTCATGTATTTTTCTTTTTTTTTATGCAATGTTATTTAGTGTTTCCTTTTAATTACATGTTCATTTTCTTTTCTTGTTTATTTTCTTTCATGTTCTAGTATAGATCTCTTTTATTTTATGCAAGTAGAATAATTTTTATTTTCATTTTGCTCTCTTTCTCTCTTCTTGTTTAATGTTGTTTTCTACATTTGTTCATATGATAACAAATATGAGAGCTTAATCCCTTCAATTTAGGGGCAATGAAGCTCTCTAGTATGTAGATCCAACATTTTGATGTTTATGTTCTCTTTTTGTGCTTAATGAGAATGATTGAAGTGGTTTAATGATGCTGTTTAGCTTTGAATTTGATAGTCTATGTTGTTAATAACAAATAGGCTATACTTAAACAAACAAAACACAAATTGCCTCTTCATCTACATATGATTATGGCAAAGAAGTGATTGTTGAAATTGAAATTTGATGGCTTATATTTCTAATTAATGGTTAATAGGCCATGCTTAAAATAAATTTTGCTTTCAACTTTGTTGTCATATTTTATGAGATTTAAAAGTGTATTAGTGGTTGTGTTATAGTTTGATGGTTTATATTGAGCTAATTAATAGCACAAATATACCATACTTATGATAAGCACATCAACTAATTCACTAATGACAAGAAAAGAGAGATCATAACTTCATTTTATTGATTTATGTGATCTAGAGAGTGGAAATTGCCTCTAAATTGTCTTAACACTCTCATATTTTTATCTATTTTCTTTTTTCATTTTTCTTCTTTTTTTTAGTTAATCACTCTTCCAACTTTGGTTAATTTGATTGAGTAGAGTTTTAAAATCATCAATTCCTTGCGGATCGACCCGTATTCGCCACGTGCTACATTCGTACACCGTGCGCTTGCGGTATAAATTTTATTTCTAAATTCGTTCGACGGTTTTCTAAACCGATAGAATTTCCATCGACGAACATACATAGTCAAGGTCATCTTTTGTTTTTTGAACCTTAATCTTCCTAGTATCATGGTCCTTATGCCTCGGTTGGAGTTTCAGTTGGTTTCCACTTGCGTTACCTTAAAATTATCTCATAGGCATGCTCACAAAGTAGAATGATCCCAACGAGATATTCAAAGGTGAACCCTAGCAGGGATATGGTTAAGCAATGAACCCCCAACCAACGCTTAAGGCTAGGGAAAATCTCTTTGCCCACAACAACTGAGTATCGACCACCTCAAACCCAAAAAAATGTTGAATTGGTTGACACTCCCTCATTGATAAGCTAACATGCTCAGGATGGATGGAATACCCAAGCTAGACGCTCTTCTCAATCTCAAAAATGATCTAAGAAATTAAAGCGATGCTGAAATAATTCTGAATCGT
Source organism: Allium cepa (assembly GCA_030765085.1). Classification (NCBI taxonomy): domain Eukaryota; kingdom Viridiplantae; phylum Streptophyta; class Magnoliopsida; order Asparagales; family Amaryllidaceae; genus Allium; species Allium cepa. The sequence goes on from CM060938.1 coordinate 566,674,928, forward strand.
GGATATGCTTATCAACAACATAAACACTTCTTCCTACCCTGCCAAAGTCTCCCTTCTCAAAATGCCGAGAAGCAATCTCACTTACGAGAACATTCTCTAGACTTATATCGATGGAAGTCTTCTTATGCATGTGTCCAAGACCGTGTCTCGGCAACAATCTTAGGACCCAGATATGGCTTCCCTCCAAGGCTAAGGAAATTCTAGTATTGCTTTAAAGAGTCTAAAGCTGGTGGAGCTAAAAATATTGATGTCCAAAAAGCCACACCACTTCTGGCATTGACGGCAATCTACTAGAAATGTTTACGGGTGGCGGACATCTTTTGTAGTTGCCAAATAGTCTCTGAACTAATTAGGCATCTCAGACTGCCTATCCATAGTTCCTCCTATATTTCGTCTGCTTATATGGATAGCCTGATGAAAATACCTTAGCAACTAGAAATAGAACAAAACATATCCAAAAGACAAGTGGTGTGTACAATATTATATGGTATAAAAATATAAGTATACTCTCTCAGTGTATCTCATACTACCATATTGATTAACTCAAACTAGTCACTTGGTCAGAGTATTGAGCCTAAGCACTGATACCAACTGTAACAACCTGCCCTTTGTAATACTTTAAAATCGATGCCTTACATCATCGCATGACTTTCGAATACCACAAAAGACAAATCATCGGGGAAAAATAAGAGCAAAACACTAAACCAGGATATCAATAAGATCCCACAACGGAATGGCAACATATAATACACTAAATATACATGAACAGATTAACAATATATAAGAGACCACACTAGCAGAAGCAACTGAAAAATTAATATCAGTATAGAAAATGAAAATATATTAACTCCCAAAAAGCACGGAGTTTCGAACAAAAATTTGATATAACAGTCTTAGAGATAAATAACAGGTCTGTCATGTACAAATAAAATAAAAGGTATCTTAAAATCTCAATGCCACACCTCTAAAATACTTCAGCTCGCACTCTGCTGGCATATCTCCAAAAGCACCGGACTCTCGAACTACTTAGTTGAGTACCCGGAATTGTCATGACACAAGAAAACAAAGATAAAACTTAGGTCAAACGTAAAATCTGGTGTGAGGGGAACTATCTCAAAATATAATATATTAAAACTATATACAATAAACAGGGATCACTAAATCATAGCCGACCCTCTCCACAAACTTGGCTCAGGAGTAATCCAGACTACCTATATAAACAACTATAGTAATTCCATCTCAAAAGAAGGGGATCGTACCATAACCTACTCTTCTCTTGTAACAACAAATTAGCACAATATCTTCTATTGCACTACACTAGCCCAAAACTAATAATAATATAGTACAGATATACCATGATCAAACTGTGATCCCAAAACAACGATCATTACCGTTAAGATAGATAAGATATGCTCCAATCCATATGTAACATAGTATCCTCCGGTATAACCTTTCGGTCTACCTCAAAATCTATGATTTTAGAATGTGTCGGGGTAGGTCCCACATGGGTCCTGGAATCGAATTACTCCAAAACCTACCAAAACTTCAGAGGTTGTAGTCCTTGAAAAATGATGAAAACTGTTCAAACCATGCATCAATCCGAGTTTGATGGCAAAAAATATCGCATTTTGAAATTTCAATTGATCGATTAACAAAAATTCCAACAGCAGATGTTCAGACGTCTGAACTTTCAAAGCCAAACATCTAAATAGTGTTATAGACGTTTAAAACCCCCATAAATACACTAATTCATATCGGTTTGCCCCCAACGTCTTATCCATATGTCTGGCTACTAGATTCAGATGTTTGGATGCCGGTCATGGATAGGAGAAACCTTCAAACATTCTTAACTTTCAATCTATAGCTCCGGATGACTCGTTGTTTCTTCCATTGCAATCGTGGTAAACTCCTCTTCAACCAAGATACTTCAAATCATGAATTTACATAAGTTGAATTTTCTTTTTGCCTTGTGTGTAGCTCATATGTGTGCCGGTACACTCATTCGTGCATGCTTATGCACACATGTTCATGCAAATGCATAACAAAACACAAATCACAATTCAAACTTCACCGGGATGATTGCTCGGCCCGATATACTCTTATGCAACTTAGCATATGTGGTAGTCTCTATGGCTATGCGAAGTGCCCGCAATGGACTTGAAATTTATATTTCTATATGATCAAACAATTGCAAATGTATATAAACACGCAATAATTCTAGTTACAATACTAATCTTTGTTTTAATTATCGCTTGGCTCCAAATGCACATACACCCGCTCGTGCACATATACGTACACGTTTATTCGAACAAGTAATTCAATTATTACTAAAACCAAAATTACTTTTATTCGGGAAATATTTTCAATAAAAGTGAAACATATCCTTATTTCATTTTACAAAATCTCATACTATTTTACAAAACACCATACTTGCTCATAAATCACTTGATAAAATACAATACCAACTTGTAAATTTATTTGCTATATAATAGAACCATTCTACGAATTACGAATATGGAATGTTACGTTGAAACCATCGGTTTACCACATGAACCATAGAGCTAAAGTACGATTATTCGGGTAGTATCAGTCTCTTTGAACCAACACATCCTAAATGAATTTTTACTTTCTGTGGCTGGATCCAATATGGGTTTATGATTAATAACTTCAACCAATAAGTGATGTTGAAAGACTCAAAGTCATTATTTAAATAGATCACAGCTTCACCATGACTATAATGTAAAAATAATATCATTTTAGGTCTCAATGATAGTCCTAAGGTCATAACATAGCTTGAAATTAATTTAATATTAACATAGGCCATTCTTATGGAAATTTTTATGTTGGAAAAATTATTGATACCTTGCTTTGATCATCTTGACCAAATCATGTAATATGGTTCTTTGAAAATTATTATTGGTAGCTAGTTGTGCCTTATAATTGTTGAAAGTAAATTAGACGCATTTTGGCCTTTATAAGTAGCATGGCACTACTCATTGGCTAAGTATAAATGTTTTAAGCCTTATGCCTTATAATTGCCATGACACTACATGAACATGGCTAACCATGAATGAAAAGTAAGAATGACATAAGACAAGACCTATGGCTAACAATAAATTCCGCACCGATATAAACCTAGGAGTAGGGGCCTAGTTCCAAAGGACGAATTTGAAAAGGCATGAAGTTCATGGGCAGGGTCATTAGCTTCATTTGTTTGCGCCATCCAAAATGATGGTTACCAAGTGTTCATTATCATTTTCTTCCATAAGACGATTCTGGAGTTTAAGAGGCAACTCTATATAAGTCTTCATTGATGAAGCTATCTATTGTAAGTGGGTTAGATAGTTTTTTGGGCAAGGAATTCTAGATCGAGACCTACTTCTAGTGCTAAAATAATGGTTCGATTATTCACTAGGACCAACAACCAAGAATTGAAGGCTTTGCTTCATTTAGTTGAACAAGCCTTAGTAGCTTTGGTATGTTGGTTACGGAAGGTAATATATAGTTACCAAGAGTAGAAATGAGTTTTAGAAGTTAAGTATTGTTAGATAGGCTGAAGATGAAAGCAGTAATGCAGTAATTAAAGTTGACATTGGAATTTATAGTGGTTTGGGACAAACCCTACATCCAATTTGTTTTCCTTCTTTAGAGACTTATACCAAAGCCAAAAGGATTTTACAGTCCTAAGTTGGCATAATCACCATTAATGAGTTTTAGAAAAAAAATCTCTATAATAAGAAAACATAATTATTTTGTCATCCACTATTTGAATTATTCTTTGAAAAAAATCATCCTTTCTTATATTGGGATCTACGCCTACTTATAGCCATTTGAAGAAGGTGCATATGGATGATGTAGCATGTATAGGTATGCTAAGATATTACATTGGTGACACTTGACATTGATCCAACATGCTTAGAATATAGCTTGTATACTAATGACTGGTTTATGGATGTCTTCTCTCCAATTATATTTGTGACGTACATGTGGATGGTTGAGATTTCAATGTAATATAATACTACTTCATGTTCTTTTAAATTGACCTTGTCTCCTAAACCTTAGTCTTCTATAATATGACATTCAGTCTATGATTACTACCTGATAGTCTATACTCATAGACAACTAAATAAAATGTTATGTTATATGGACCTATCGATTTAGACTCTGGGCCAAGTCATTTGAAAAGTATGTTAAGCCTTTGACACATTAATCTCTTCGGTACGTAATCCTTTGGCTTTACATCTTTTGGATCAAGGTTTCATAGCCTTCTTGCAATTGTTTTAGGCTTCAGATTTAGTAGGTAGATCACTCCTTTCAGTATATCTTCTTTTCATTGGGTAATGAACTACCCATAAACCCTTCGGCCTTATGTATTTTTATCTAAAGTCCTTTGGCAAAATGTGTTATAACATATCCTAAGTCAAGAATCCTTGAAATAAAGGCCATAACTCAACCTTTAAAATCTAGAGTTTGGACAAGTGAATAAACAAATTCAATGATTGGAGTCTTTAATTAAAAAAGCAATAGGATTTAATTTGCAAGAGAAAATAAAGATTCAAAAACTCCCTTTCATGTGATCTCCTCTATGTTCCTTAAATATCAATATAGTCTTCCTCTTCTCATGATATTTTACTCTAAAAAAACAAACTACTGACTTCAAAAAGTTTACTCTGCTCAAAATTGCACATCTTCAAAAAAAATAACTACCTTAAATAAACTTACGCCACCTGGAACTTCTCTCAACAAGTTTTGTGTTGTGCCTTTGCTACTTTGTGGAATCTAAAGTTTTCGATGCTTGAATCTAGTCCTTGCCTCGATCTAAAATCTACCGCCTAGAATTTCAAGCTGCTTTAGATCGATGAGCTCATTGTCTATGTTTTGAGATTTAGAGAGTTTATACTTTGTCTGAATTGTTTAGAGAGTCGTCCCTTAATGGTTGAAGATCCAAGTAGATACCCTTTGTAACGTCCCATAAATTTTTAATAATTAAAATGGTTAAATTGATAAAATGTTGGTAATTTAATACGAAGAAATTTTTTAATAAATGTTATTTATTTAATTTAGATAATTTTGTTATTTAAAATATAAATTTAGGTATGGATTAGAATTTCACACATGAATTAATAGAATATTTTCCGAAAATGTGAATTTTGTCAATATGGTCAAACTTGGACTTTTAAATTTAAAATTTTAAAAGTTTAAAAAATTTGAATTTTATCTTTTCTTTTGAAAGTAAATAAAATTATAAGAATACTACTTTTTGTTTCGTTGAAATTTGATTTATAGTGTGAAAGTTATGCCTTTTTGACTATTATGTGTAATTTGTTGTATTTAACAAAATTGTTTACTTTAAATTATATAAATAATATTTTATTTAGTCAGGTAATGCTCTAATTTATGTTTTCAGGGGTAAAATAACTTGTTTTGTATATACTTTGGTTTTAAAACGTTTTAAAAGTGTAATTGACATTTTTCAGTGTCAGTTGTATTTTGTTTACAATTTCTAATTTCCAACTTCAATTAATTTAAGAAATTCTTTATTTATTTCATATTTTCTTAAGAACTTATTTTATTCTTTTATTTTAAACTTTGGGTTTTATTTTAAAACAAAAAGTTAGATTTTTAATCACCCAAATGTTATAAATATAAACAAATGTCTATAATTCATATATTGGTTAAAGTCTAACATTAATTGAAGTTATAAATTTTTAATCCTAACTTCCTAATCTTTTATGATAACTGAATATATTCATAACAATGTTTTATTTCATTTTTTGTTCTTTCAAAAAAATGGATTATATACCTTTTAAAATTAAGTAATTAATATTTTACTTATATGCATCCATTTAAGTAATATTTTTTTTGGAAAATGGTAAATGAATAAAAAGGATGTAAGCAAATCATATTTTAATTAAGTAATAAATTTTAAAAAGAAATAGTATATAGATAATCTTTATAAAAAGAATGTTTAATTTATGCGTTCGTGCCCGTTTTGATTAATTTAGTGGTATAAATAGTATGTATTTAATGAATACTCTTTAAACGTATATTTTGCTAATATAAGTAACAAATAAATAAGAAAACGTATGAATTTAAATACGTTATTTTCGTTATATTTTGAGTGTATGTTTGATTTGATAAATGCTTCTATAGTGTGCATTCTTTAAATTATTACTTTAGCTATGAATATAAAAATATATCCGTTGACGTGCATTTCACAGTGGAAAAGGAATAAAATCCCTAGCCATTCAAAACCTTTTAAAGCTTGGTTGAAATTCGCGTGTAAACATTCCACCTTCCTTTTGCTCTCCTAATTTAATAGAAACGCTATCCAAAAATTTCATAACCGTTCACATTTATTTCATACCATTTCCTCCACTCAATCAACGCAAATAACTCCCTCTGAATATAAAACGTGCCTCACCATTTACGTGCAAAATATATTCACTTTCCTTTTGCTCATCTGATTTAATAGGAATGTGATTCATAAATTTCTAACCGTTCCAAAATCTTTAAATTCCTTGCCACTTTATCATTGATTCTTACGTTTTAACGCAATTACTTCTATGTAAATTTTTAACCAGTCCTCCCCTGTTTAATACTAAGTCACGATCAATAAGATTTATAACCTGCTAAATTTACGTGCTATTCAATTTTTTTTTTAATATTTCTTGCGCTTTTAACCTATGCAATTTACTTCTTTTGAATACAAACCCACACGCCCCTCTGATATATATAAGCCTCGCAATAACTTTCTTTTACATCCCAACGCATTCTTTTCCTAATAATTTTAAACGAGTATAAAATGTTTGCCAAATATTTCTTGTAGCTTCCTTTGCTAAATTCAGGCAATCAATACCACTGATAATTAAGCTACTCGCGTGCGTGTTCCTTGTCGTTCAAACAAATTTATTTCTTGCTTTTTTACAAACACAACTACATAATTCAAACATCACGCAAATTCACTAACCGGTGCAAATTAATTTCTTGCCATTGTTCCCAAATCAACGCAAGTTTTTATTTAGAAAACACGTTCAAAATTGTTATATCTTGCCTCTGACCTCTCCCACAGAAATCTATATATTTATTTCTCTTGCCTTTTCTAACAAATTTTGCCTAAAATTTTCGCATGCCTTGAATTGGCGTTTCTCACTTTATCATTTTGCCTGCGTTTTAAATAAATAAATCAACGCAATTACCTCTCTAAACTCAAACATCTGCACCAAAATTGCTCTACCATTTAAAATTATTACTTCTTGCCCCTTTTGCCTCATTATGTATAATTGATAGTGTTAAATTCCATAACCGTTTCAAAAATATAAATTTACCTATTTCTTTCACCTCAATCTAACATAAGTTCTCTTTTAAATTAAAACATGTCGCATATATTTTGCAATTTCTTCTACCGTTTCGAAGAAAATGGAGATTGCTTGCCCTTTTTTTCTTTCTCTGATAAAATTCAATACCACTACAAAAAATTTGCTTTCAAATCTTTCTCCCCTTGATTTGAGCCAGCTCATTTTAAAAGCAAACCCATGCAACATTTCATTTCTGCACCCTCTTATATATATATGCATCGCATACAAAAAAAATTACCTCACTATATTTTTGGACTTCTTCTTCCTCCTTGCGTGTAAGAGCTTGCGTCAGGTAAATGGCTGCCAATGTTTTCTCTTCCTCTTATTTTTCTTTTTCTTTAGTTTCCTTTACTTCCATCTGTTTATTCTACACCATGCTCAACCTCTCCGCCACCCCTCCGGACCTCGCCTCGCCTCCATGCAGTGATGGCCAAGCCATGGAAGTGGACATGTCACTTGATATATATATATATATATATAAAGTAAAAAATAAAAAAATAAAAAGAAAGTATTTTTGTCCGTGCACCACTTTTTCCACATATTCCTCTGACAAATGTTAGAAAAGAAGACAAAAAATATAAAATATAATAAATAAATAAAATAAGTGCATGCGCACCTGCACAAAATGATAGCACATCCTATATGTCCAAAATATTCCACTGCTTGAATACTTGCGCGTCCAGAATCTGGTCAGTGCCGAGCATGTGAGGTGTAGTTGGAGTTATGTGGTGAAGTGGTCGAGCAATTTTGTCAAATCATCCATTTATCTTAAATCTCGTTCCAATTTTGATTTATTTAAAAATTTGCTTTGTCCGTAATTGAATTCGTGTACTCGGTTTATTTATTTATCTTATTTCAAGATCGAAATCGGTTTGTCTCATCTTCCAATATGTGATCGTGCTTTCTATGCGTTGTTTCCGGTGTGGTTATCCTAGTTTTGAGTCTAATCTTCAATAGCATAGAGGCGAGTATTTCTCACACGACAAACTAGATATGTAAATTATTAACAAGTGAAATTGTAGAATGATTTTATTTTATATTTTAATTGCCTGTGATAAATTTATGATGTCTAAAAAACCTCGTTATTAAATTTACCCATCATCGGTTATATTCTATATTGTTATATTATGTTGTTATACGGTTTATGTATTTACCGTTTATCACTGCAAGTCCCTTGTAGAATAGAATCGTTACGGTCTGAAATGATAGGCCTGAATGATATTTGTTATTATTTATTTATTTATTTAACTTGGGATTGCGGGTTTGAAATGATAGAACTCGGATTTTTCTTTGTAAATTACAGATTGAAATGATATATTATCTGTATCACTTGACCTAGGTTAGAAAATATTATACAGACCCGTGGTTATTATATATATATATATATTTGGAAGTTTTTTGTATTTTAAATATATATATTTTAATATTCTGATTTAAATTGGGTTAAAATAAATTGTTGGTAGTCTTATACAAGTTAAATGTATAAATAAATAAATGGTAAGTTAGAATTTGAAGTAATAAGTTCATTTTGGAAATTTTGATGGAATTCAAGCTAAGTATGTAAATGTAATAAATTTTGATGTAAATTGGAATTTAAATAAATTAGTAAGGTGTTATTGAATTTTCTATGAATTTAATAGTTAAATAAATAAATACTTAAACATAAAATTTGAAATATATCTTAATGTAGAAATGGAAGTTTGGTTTAAGAATAAAAGGTAAGTTGATAAATAAAGAGGAAATTTAGCTATATTTTGAAATGGTAATTCAACTAAATGGTTAAGAAAATTTTGAATATAGAAAAAAATAGAATTTGGGCATTTAACTTTAATAAGTAAAGCCTTGAGAGGTTGATATTTATTAGTGGAATATACTTCATAAAAATCAAAAATTTTGGGTAGATTAAAATGACTATTTCAAATGGATAATATGTTTTTTTTAAAGTTAATTTAGTTTAAAATTTAAGTTTAATTATTGATGAATTTCTATTGAAGTCTAAACAAAATAAATTAACTTAAAACTGTTGTAAGAGATATTACCGCACTTTGTAAGTGCCGTAGTTGATGCAAATGAACTAAAAGCTAAAAATTAATTAAGGGCTATTGCAGTACTTGGTAAGTGCTGTGGTCGCGAAATTTAAATTAAACCCGAATAAATAAAAAGGTTACAGTAGCACTTGCTAAGTGTTGCAGTGGCTGAAATTGAGATTTTTGGATATTCGATTCGTAAATATAATAAATTCACTTTTTAAAGTTAAAATGAAGTATTTTGATTTAATATTAACTATTTTTGAATTTATAACCATGGGTATTAATAACGTTGGTTGTTAAAGAGACCGGGATCGGATATGGGCATACTCTCTGTCGATACCGAAAATCACTTTGACAATCATGTACGCGGTGGAGATTCCAGAACGAAATAGGATGGTGGCGACGTTCTAGTAAGGTATGTACGTGGACCCAACTCCCGTGAGTTGGCATAAGGTGGCTAAAACAGGAGCGATCGACGGGTTAAGAAGGTAGCACCTTTTATCGGACACATCCCTTCGCTATTCTAGTCTGACTTTGGATTTTTCGATGGCCACTTTTGATTTGGGGGTGTTGTTCGAGGTGGGCGGTAGTAGCTACTACGCGTTACCACCGTCCCGGAACCGTAATTGGTATAGCTACCCTGACATTGCCTAGTTGTGCCGTGTCATCTACCCTAGCGCGCCTTATACGATTTTGGTTTTGTACCATACCTATGGAGTGCCCTCTGACGACGTCCAGTACGGGGGAGATTACGGTACTGTATAGACTATGGGAATATATTATGTGTTAAGGGGAATATTGGGTCACTCCTTAATGCTATTTTAAAGTAAGTTTATTTTACTAATAGACACTATTATAATAGCGAAGTATTACTACATAGTAAATAGTTTAACGGATCCTTAGAGGATGTGATGTCTCAAGCATCCTTTAAGTTACTTGTCTTTATATTACACTTCACTTGAATTAGCTTACACTGTATAAGTATGTATGTCCTGACTCGAGTGTTTATGCTTATTTTAAGCTCGGGTCAGCCTGAGTATCAGTTCAGACTTTGTTCCTTGGAGCTAGGACTGCTGAAGACCATCTTTACCAAGCTACTGCCTAATTTCTGTTCAGTTCTTATCTTAGCTTATGAAATCAAGACAAATTGAATATTGAGATTTTCTATGGTTGTTCCAAACTATATTTGGTTTTAAAACTATGTAATTTATACTTATTTTGAGACTTTGTGATAGTGGCTTTATGAACCACTATAGTATTTTAATTCCGCTGCGAGTATTCTGATTTCTATGTTTTGTGATTCTGTGATTATTTATTTACTGTATATTCTGATATTTTGCAAATTTTATTTACAACGCGGTATTTTGAACAATTCAAGTCCGACAGGTGCGGATGCGAATGGTTGAAAATACCGGGTCGTTACAGTTTGGTATCAGAGCTTTTGCAAAACTTAGCATGTATGGTAAATTTGATTTACGGAATCACTTTGATTCGAACTTGAATCTCTTCCTTTTGATTCAATTTCCTTTGAATTTTGGAACGTTCCCTACGTTCCAAAGTTCATTCGTTTCTCTTACTATCCATCTTCTTTCAATTCTGGAGTATTCCATATCTCCACTTCGGAAGATCTTTATAGTGAATTGGCGGTCTCGCCAATGTTCTAATAAAGGGGTGAAACTCCTTTACAATTAGCATTGATTCACCAGAGATTTATATTTATCCTCGGTTTAGAAGCTAGTATCTTTGGTTATTCCAAACTTTATCTCTTCAGATCGAATGTAGATCTACCCAAAAAAAAAATCCACATTGATCTTATTTTTTAAGTCACGGTTGACCCGGTTAAGGTTGCCCGCGATTTATGTAAACTTATCCAGTTCCTTATTTTGTTATTTAATCATCGAATCTTCTGATTCCAACTTACCTTGAAATCAAAATTCTCTTTGATTTGAGCCCATCAAATTTGAATCTCTATCCTTGTTTTGAAAAATTTATTCCTATATTTGGAAAAAAAATCCTAATATTATATATATAAGTATAATTTTCAGAATTTTTATAATTAATTTAAGTAGTTGTCAAGGGATAATAGTCTTTGATTTTTATTTATAGTCTTGTAAATCATGGGTTTTGTCTCATATAAATAAGTGAACTATAAACAATGGTTATAAATTAATTTGGAAACAGAAATGTATTTAAAACAAGAACTTCAGAATTCAGTTTCCGATGGTTTCAAACCTTGGGTTTAAAGTTTTAAAAGGATATATTATTTAAATTATTTTCGAATAGAAATTTGTTTCCAAAGAATTTTAAAGGTTTAAAAATCAGTGCTCTTCTCCTTATCGCTGGGAAATAATTTCGGTGATGACTGTAGCATCATCGACATTCATTTTCGAGTTTTGAAGTGAAGAGACCATTCTATAGTCTGGCTATAGTGTTTCCTTGAGAATTTAATTGATTTGAATCTCTAAAATATGACTTGATTTATAATATATAGATATATGATTTAATTTTGATTTGACATATTATGTACATATGTTTATTTATCTCTAAATGGTTTGAAGGGAATCAGAAATTTAATTCTTAAATATTATCTTGAAGAATAAATTTCAATTATAAAAAGAAAATCAAATTTTTGAATAAATGATTGAAACTTGATATATTGAATTTGAAAGTTTTATTTGTATAATACTCAATTTCATTTCAATATAACTTACCTTGATTTTCAGAAGTTAACAATGTAATTGGATAATATACAATATAAAAAGATTTTATAAATAAAATTTGAGTGGTTATAATAAATGTTATACACTTAAATTCTGGTTATAAAAAGATTAACAGAGGTAAATAGAAGAAAATGGTAATGGAATAATTTACAATATAAAATGATGTTAAAGGAACTAAGAATAAATTTAAGCAGGTGTAATAAGTGTAACTTATTTAACATAGATGATAAAAATATATTGAGAGAAACAAATTTAATTATAATTAGGAATAAAGAAGAAATTAATTTATTGAACACATTTTTGAGTATAACAAGTGATTTTCAAACTTAAGATTTTAGAAATTTTTATTTTAAGATAATTGGAAGGTGAAGTAATGAAATTTGAAATAGTGAAATTTAACTTAAGTGAAATTAAATAGATGAAATCAATTATTAATTTAAAATTGAATTTATATGGTTTAGATTAATGATTCTATTTTGAGTTTCAATTTAGTTTTCTTTCAGGTTGTTTCTATTCCCCGACCTTCTTCCTTTTCGAGGACGAGAAGTTTTGAGTGGGGGAGAATGTAACGTCCCATAAATTTTTAATAATTAAAATTGTTAAATTGATAAAATGTTGGTAATTTAATATGAAGATTTTTTTTAATAAATGTTATTTATTTAATTTAGATAGTTATGTTATTTAAAATATAAATTTGGGTGTGGATTAGAATTTCACACATGAATTAATAGAATATTTTCGGAAAATGTGAATTTTGTCAATATGATCAAACTTGGAATTTTAAATTTAAAAGTTTTAAAAAATTTAATTTTATCTTTTATTTTGAAAGTAAATAAAATTTTAAGAATACTACTTTTCATTTCGTTGAAATCTGATTTATAATGTGAAAGTTATGCCTTTTTGACTATTGTGTGTAATCTGCTGCATTTAACAAATTTGTTTACTTTAAATTATATAAATAATCCTTTATTTAGTCATGTAATGTGCTAATTACGTTTTCAGGGGTAAAATAACTTTTTTTGTATATATTTTGGTTTTAAAACGTTTTAAAAGTGTAATTGACATTTTTCAGTGTCAGTTGTATTTTGTTTACAATTTCTAATTTCCAACTTCAATTAATTTAAGAAATTATTTATTTATTTAATATTTACTTAAGAACTTATTTTATTCTTTTATTTTAAACTTTGGGTTTTATTTTAAAACAAAAGGTTGGATTTTTAATCACCCAAATGTTATAAACATAAACAAATGTCTATAATTCCTATTTTGGTTAAAGTCTAACATTATTTGAAGTTTTAAATTTTTAATCCTAACTTCCTAATCTTTTGTAATAACTGAATATATTCGTAACAATGTTTTATTTCATTTTTTGTTCTTTAAAAAAAATGGATTATATACCTTTTAAAATTAAGTAATTAATATTTTACTTATATACATCCATTTAAGTAATAATTTTTTTTGTAAATGGTAAATGAATAAAAAGGATGTAAGCAAATCATATTTTAATTAAGTAATAAATTTTAAAAATAAATAGTATATAGATAAGCTTTATAAAAAGAACGTTTAATTTGTGCGTTCGTGCCTGTTTTGATTAATTTAGTGGTATAAATAGTATGTATTTAATGAATACTCTTTAAACGTATATTTTGCTAATATAAGTAACAAATAAATAAGAAAACGTATGAATTTAAATACGTTATTTTCGTTATATTTTGGGTGTATGTTTGATTTGATAAATGCATCTATAATGCGCATTCTTTAAATTATTACCTTAGCTATGAATATAAAAATATATCCGTTGACGTGCATTTCATAGTGGGAAAGGAATAAAATCCCTAGCCATTCAAATCCTTTTAAAGCTTGATTGAAATTCGCGTGTAAACATTCCACCTTCCTTTTGCTCTCCTAATTTAATAGAAACGTTATCCAAAAATTTCATAACCGTTCACATTTATTTCATACCATTTCCTCCACTCAATCAAAATTACTCCCTTTGAATATAAAACGTGCATCACCATTTGCGTGCAAAATATATTCACTTTCCTTTTGCTCATCTGATTTAAGAGGAACATGATCCACAAATTGCTAACCGTTCCAAAATCTTTAAATTGCTTGTCACTTTTTCATTGATTCTTGCGTTTTAACGCAATCACTTCTATGTAAATTTTTAACCATTCCTCCTCTGTTGAATACTAAGTCACGATCAATAAAATTTATAACCTACTAAATTTACGTGCTATTCGAAAACAAATTTTAATATTTCTTGCGTTTTTAACCTATGCAATTTACTTCTTTTGAATACAAACCCACACACCCCCTCTGATATATATAAGCCTCGCAATAACTTTCTTTTACATCCCAACGCATTCTTTTCCTAATAATTTTAAATGAGTATAAAATGTTGGCCAAATATTTCTTGCACCTTCCTTTTGCTAAATTCACGTAATTAATACCACTGATAATTAAGCTACCCGCGTGCGTGTTCCTTACCGTTCAAACAAATTTATTTCTTGCTTTTTTACAAACGCAATTACATAATTCAAACATCATGCAAATTCACTAACCGGTGCAAATTAATTTCTTGCCATTGTTCCCAAATCAACGCAAGTTTTTATTTAGAAAACACATTCAAAATTGTTATTTCTTGCCTCTGACCTCTCCCACAGAAATCTATGCATTTGTTTCTCTTGCCTATTCTAGCAAATTTTGCCTAAAATTTTCGCATGGCTTGAATTGACGTTTCTCACTTTATCATTTTGCCTGCTTTTAAATAAATAAATCAACGCAATTACCTCTCTAAACTCAAACATCACGCACAAAAATTGCTCTACCATTTAAAATTTATTACTTCTTGCCCCTTTCGCCTCATCGTGTATAATTGATAGTGTTAAATTCCATAACCCTATATTTCATTTCCGCACCCTCTTATATATATATGCATCGCATACAGTTATATATATACAACATTTCATTTCCGCACCCTCTTATATATATATATATGCATCGCATACAAAAAATTGACCTCACTATATTTGTCGACTTCTTCTTCCTCCTTGCGTGTAAGAGCTTGCATCAGGTAAATGACTGCCAATGTTTTCTCTTCCTCTTATTTTTCTTTTTCTTTAGTTTCCTTTACTTCCATTTGTTTATTCCATACCATGCTCAACCTCTCCGCCACCCCTCCTGACCTTGCCTCGCCTCCTGACAGTGATGGCCAAGCCATGAAAGTGGACATGTCACTTAATATATATATATATATATATATATATAAGTAAAAAAAAGTATTTTTGTTAATGCAGCACTTTTGCCACATATTGCTCTGGCAAATGTTAGAAAAGAAAAGAAAAAAATATAAAATATAATAAATAAATAAAATAAGTGCATGCGCACCTGCACAAAATGATAGCACAGCCTTTATGTCCAAAATATTCCACTGCTTGAATACTTGCGCGTCCAGAATCTGGTCAGTGCCGAGCATGTGAGGTGTAGTTGGAGTTGTGTGGTGAAGTGGTCAAGCAATTTGGTCAAATCATCCTTTTATCTTAAATCTGGTTCCAGTTTTGATTTATTTAAAAATTTGCTTTACCCATAATTGAATTCGCGTACTCAGTATATTTATTTATCTTATTTCAAGATCGAAATCAGTTTGTCTCATCTTCCAATATTTGATCGTGCTTTTTATACGTTGTTTCCAGTGCGGTTATCCTAGTTTTGAGTCTAATCTTCAGCAGCATAGAGGCGAGTATTTCTCACACGACAAACGTACTTATAGATCTGTAAATTATTAACAAGTGAAATTGTAGAATGATTTTATTTTATATTTTAATTTCCTGTGATAAATTTATGATGTTTAAAAACCTCCCTATTAAATTTACCCATCATCGGTTATATTCTATATTGTTATATTATGTTGTTATACGGTTTATGTATTTACTGTTTATCACTGCAAGTCCCCTGTAGAATAGAATCGTTACGGGCTGAAATGATAGGTCTGAATGATATTTGTTATTATTTATTTATTTATTTAACTTGGGATTGCGGGTTTGAAATGATACAACCCGTATTTTTCTTTGTAAGTTACTGATTGAAATGATATATTATCTGTATCACTTGACCTAGGTTAGAAAATATTATACAGACCCGTGGTTATTATATATATATATATATATATATATACATATATCTGGAATTTTTTTGTATTTTAAATATTTTTTTTTAATATTTTGATTTAAATTGGGTTAAAATAAATTGTTGGTAGTCTTATACAAGTTAAATGTATAAATAAATGGTAAGTTGGAATTTGAAGTAATAAGTTCATTTTGGAAATTTTGATGGAATTCAAGCTAAGTACGTAAATGTTATAAATTTTGATGTAAATTGGAATTTAAATAAATTAATAAGGTGTTATTGAATTTTTCTATGAATTTAATAGTTAAATAAATACTTAAACATAAAATTTGAAATATATCTTAATGTAGAAATGGAAGTTTGGTTTAAGAATAAAAGGTAAGTTAATAAATAAAGAGGAAATTTAGCTATATTTTGAAATGGTAATTCAACTAAATGGTTAAGAAAATTTTGAATATAGAAAAAAATAGAAATTTGGGCATTTAACTTTAATAAGTAAAGCCTTGAGAGGTTGATATTTATTAGTGGAATATACTTCATAAAAATCATAAATTTTGGGTAGATTAAAATGACTATTTCAAATGGATAATATGTTTTTTTAAGTTAATTTAGTTTAAAATTTAAGTTTAATTATTAATGAATTTATATTGAAGTCTAAAAAAAATTAATTAACTTAAAACTGTTGTAAGGGATATTACCGCACTTTGTAAGTGCCGTAGTTGATGCAGATGAACTAAAAGCTAAAAACTAATTAAGGGCTATTGCAGTACCTGGTAAGTGTTGTGGTCGTGAAATCTAAATTAAACCCGAATAAATAAAAGTTACAGTAGCACTTGTTAAGTGTTGCAGCGGCTGAAATTGAGATTTTTGGATATTCGATTCGTAAATATAATAACTTCACTTTTAAAAGTTAAAATGAAGTATTTTGATTTAATATTAACTATTTTGGAATTTATAACCATGGGTATTAATAACGTTGGTTGTTAAAGAGACTAGGATTGGATATGAGCATACTATCTGTCGATACCGAAAACCACTTTGACAACCATGTACGCGGTGGAGATTCCAGAATGAAGTAGGATGGTGGCGACGTTCTATTAAGGTATATACGTGGACCAAACTCCCGTGAGTTGGCATAAGAGGGCTAAAACAGGAGCGATCGACGGGTTAAGAAGGTAGCACCTTTTATTGGACACATCCTGTAACGATCCTCAATTTTGAACAATTTAATTTGTGAATATTTAATTTATTTTAAATATTTAAATGATGTTTGACTTAAATTTCAAATTATCAGAATAAATTGGCGATTAAATATTAGAATTTAATCTGTTTAAAGTTGAATAAAATTTAAATTTGACTTTGAAGTTTAAATTGAATATTGAAATTTGTATTTTAAATTCGAACTAATGACTTAGGAAAATAATTTGAATTTACGAATTATTATTTATGTAAATTTATAAATCGATGTTTAGTTATAAATAACATTTTTCTTTAACTAAAATAAAATAGAATAAAATTTTTGTCAATAACGAAATAAATAAATATACATAGTAAAAATTCAAAGAACATATTTATAAACTTTGAAAAAAAAATATAATGTAATTACACTTAGTTAAAGTTTTAACAACAAAAATTAAACAAAACAAAAACAAAGTAAAGAAAACAATTAACAAAACTAATTGAATTTAAATTGAAAAAAAAGAGGAGAAAAAATAAATAAAAAGGTAAAAATAATATAACATAAAATAAAGGAGAAAAAATAATATAAAATAAAGATAAATAAGTATACTGCCTTATACTTGGTTCACCTACAAACGCGCCTTCCATCACGCCTTAACTCGTGCCTTTTTCCACGCAAAAATTCACGTCCCTCTTTCTCTTTTATACCCTACCTCCTTTTCCCCTTTTCCTCATCTCAAATCATCAGAAGAAAAAAAAAATAAACAAAGAAAATAATGGCCGTCCTCGTTTCTCTTCGTTCTTCGATCCAAGATTAGGGCTTCGGCTTCAAATTCGCTCGCGTGCTGCCCCAACTCGTTCGACAAAGGTGAGTGATTTATATCCCTCACATCTAATTCAATACCTATTGTTGATAGTTGATTTTTGGTTTCGATGTTGATTTTAAACTATTCAATATTCTCTGTCATCTCTGTTTCGAGTTGATTTTCTCTGATTTTTGTTGGGCTTCGTCTCAACCATTCGATTTGTTCAGATGTTGATGATTTTGTGATTTAATTAAATTCGCATACGTTGATACTTATTGTTTCAACTATATGGTTTGGTGAAATTTTGAACTGTTTCGATATCGACTTCAACTTGATTTTTTTTTTAATCAACAACTTCGAGTTTGGTAATTAGGTTGTTTTTGTTTCGTTGAATCTGTGTTATTAAGTGGCAGTGAGCAAACCACTTCTCTTAATCTTTTAACATGTTTTAGTATCTTGATGCTTATGAGTGGCCTTAAATCTGATATATATCTGTTGGTATGTGTTGTCTGAAATGACATTCATATTCACACCTCTCTGTAGCCTGAACAACACCCTAAATTTTTATGAAAATTCATATTTTAACTTGTAAACAGTTTAAGTTATAGTCCTTAAAGAAAAAAAATTGTTAGAAATGATCAGATTCATGTTTTAAAACAATTTAATACAAGGTTAACTGGTCAAATCCCTGGAACCATAAACTGTCCGTGATGATCAATAAGTGAGTAACATAACAATTTTTAATGGTTTAAGTATATAACTCTGTGGCATGTTTATCTAGTTATTGCAAGTATATACATAAGTATATCTTTGTATATGTATAATTTTTTGGTTGCGTGCAGTTGCTATGTGTTTGAATGTTTTATTGGATTTTAGTTTCCAGGTTCAAAGTTTAATCTTGAATCAATCTTTTGATCAAATCCTCTGTTATGGATCAGGATTGATTATTATTCAAAGTTAAGTTTGTTTTCAACTGAAAACAAGATTGTAAACCTCAATCGAGATTTTAAGAAGATGTTTAAATCACCTCTGAAAGAGCACTACTGTAATTTTGCCTACTACAGGAAATCAAATAACAAATTGATAAATTCAATCTCTATAAAAAAAATCTAATTCCAGTTGATAACTTGAATGCTTACTGAATTCTATGATTTTAAAAACAAAAACGAAGATTTTAAATTTAGAAATTTGAGAGCAGTTTGTACTTGAAATAAAATTTCATTTTACCAATTTCAGATGATTGATCCAATAGTTACAGTTGATATTTGGGATGAAGCAAGTTTATGCATCTTTGCACATTTGGTTGCATTTGTACACTTGGCCGAAACTGGCCCTTGATGTTCATTTGAACTGTGCATTCATTGTTGCCATATCTTGGCTCCTCGCAGTTTTGTTGTTGTTTGAGTTTCACTGGACTTTAATTTTTGAACTGCGTATTTAGTTTTGGCCTTAGCTTTGAAACATTTTTTTTTTAAGGCTCTGCCATTTTAAGTTGGAACTGCAGTTCCATTACCTCTGTGGCATACTGTGGCGTAGCTTCATATGTATATATATATATTTACATATATATATATATATATGCATTCATGTTGTATATATATGACTGTTTGTCACACTGTTCCATATGTATGTGTTTTGTCTCCTGTGCTTAGCATACTAAACTGTACTGGTTTTTTGTGTATACTTGATGCCTTGATTTCATTGTGACTGAAAATAAATAAAAAAAAAATTGTGCTGGATCCTTGCTCTGTTGCCTCATTCTCGGTGCACTATCCAGTTCAGTTTGTTGGCATTGATATTTGAAGTGTTGCACTATAATCTTGCCTTAACTTGCATCCTGGTCTTACTTACAGTACTCGTTGACACTGCTTTATACTTGGTTTTAAAAGTTGTCATTGGTGTTGCATTGTTGTATCACTTAATGTACAATGCATTGTTGCTTATGTACATTTTTGTTGTGATGCTTTCGAGTTGAACTGGTACCTTGCCTTTGCTGATTTTAGTACTGAATTGATCCACTGGTATATGACATATATACACATATACATATGTGTGTTGTTTTGAGTTCGTTGTTGCAGTTTTGACTTGCAGTTGAGTCTGCACTTGCCATTATAGGCTGATTTCTTGTTCATGTATGCATCCCAGTCATACTTGTTGTCAGAGTAGTTTGCACTGACCGGTGCACTACTGCATTCATGTCCTGATTTCTCCATGTTGCATTGAACACTCCATTTATCACCTGCATTGTTCATGTGTGTTCAGTTCACTACTTGTAGCCTCTATTCAACCTGATTTTGTTTTGACTTTGGTCACTGTTGCATTCTTGTATATGCATTTGTTGAGTTGTTCACTGATGCAATACTTGTTGCCCTTCATTTGAAACCCTGTTGCACTTGGGTTAGGGGCTGCATTAAGTTGTTTTCAAGTGCGATGCTTGTGGTGACTGCAGTATTAGTTGCAGCTCGCCCTTGTGTTCATTAGTGACTGCAGTTTCATTTTTATGGAAATTTTGCACTTGTTGAAATGTGCAGTAATAAGTTGTATGGAAACTTGTTTTATTTCACAAGTTGTTGTGGCGAGGCAGCGCACGCGTGCGTGCCCTGCAGCCACGTAGTATCGACATTTTGAATCGATATTTGAACCTTCATTGATTTTGGTTCGTTGACTTTTTTTGAGTACGTCATCACGATAGTGGCGAGGCAGTGCACGCAAGCGTGAACTGCAGCCACGGAGTTGACATTTTAAATGCGGCGAGGCCGTATACGCGTGTGTGTACTGCAGCCCTACCAAATTTAATGTTTAAAATGATGTTTTCTTTTTGATGAAAATTATTTTATGTTGCCAATTCAATATATTTTGAATCGATTTTGATGATTTTGTAGTTAATTGCAGTTTAGGAAAATTTTGATTGTTTTCTAAATGATCTTCATCAATAATCCCATCATCTATCTCATTGATAATCTGAATCTGTTGAATTGTTGTTTAACACTGTTAAGTGTTATATTTACCGTTATCCGATTACTTGTTAAAGGATCAGATAGGTAAATTTATATTGACTGTCGTCTAATTGTTGTTTGATTATTATTGCTTCTATGCACTAATAACTGAGTTTGAATTAGACTGACCTGTGTATTATTTTCTTTTGAATATAATACTCGGGTCAGACCGAGTATTTTTACAGCTTGAAGATTTTCAGGCCGCGAAGTTAGAGAGAGTTGGGGAAAGCACTTCACTAAAGCTTTTCAAGAAATTTTCTTGTACTTAATAAAATAAATTGTTTCCGCTGTATAAAAATTTAAATGCATTGTACAAAATCTGATATATGTATGTAAGAAAAATTCATTTATGAATAATATTATGATTATTCTGTGATTCTGTGGCTGTTTCTGTTTAAACTCTATAAACTGACTAACAATCCATCATTTTGAACGTTTCGAGTTGGTTTAATTACCGACTAGAGGCGGTCAGAGCGGCGGGTCGTTACACATCCCTTCGCTATTCTACTCTGACTTTGGATTTTCCGGTGGCCACTTTTGATTTTTGATTTTTTGGGGTGTTGTTCGAGGTGGGCGATAGTAGCTGCTACGCGTTACCACCGACCCGGAAGCGTAATTGGTATATCTACCCTGGCATTGCCTAGTTGTGCCTTATACGATTTTGGTTTTGTACCATGCCTATGGAGTGCCCTCTGACGACGCCCAATACGGGGGAGATTACGGTACTGTATAGACTATGGGAATATATTATGTGTTAAGGGGAATATTGGGTCACTCCTTAACGCTATTTTAAAGTAAGTTTATTTTACTAATAGACACTATTATAATAAGTTTATTTTACTAATAGGCACTATTATAATAGCGAAGTATTACTACATAGTAAATAGTTTAACGGATCCTTAGAGGATGGGCGGTCCCAAGCATCCTTTAAGTTACTTGTCTTTATATTACAGTTCACTTGAATTAGCTTACACTGTATAAGTATGTATGTCCTGACTCGAGTGTTTATGTTTACTTTACGCTCGGGTCAGCCTGAGTATCAGTACGGACTTTGTTCCTTGGAGCTAGGACTGCTGAAGACCATCTTTACCAAGCTGCTGCCTAATTTCTGTTCAGTTCTTATCTTAGCTTATGAAATCAAGACAAATTGAATATTGAGATTTTCTATGGTTGTTCCAAACTATATTTGGTTTTAAAACTATGTAATTTATACTTATTTTGAGACTTTGTGATAGTGGCTTCATGAACCACTATAGTATTTTAATTCCGCTGCAAGTATTCTGATTTCTATGTCTGTGATTCTGTAATTATTTATTTACTGTATATTCTAATATTTGCTAAATTTTATTTACAACACGGTGTTTTGAACAATTCAAGTCCGACAGGTGTGGATGCGAATGGTTGAAAATATTGGGTCGTTACACCATTGCAGGTGCTTGAAGTTCAAATTGAGATGCTAACCATCGTGCCTATCTAAAATCATGCCTCTTCCTAAAATTTGCTAAGAAGTCGTGTTTCCTTTGATGTTTTATAGCATGCCAAGATCTCGAAAGTGTTGATCCATTTCCTGTAGAAGTTAAACTAGGTGCCTGAGTGTTGGTGTTGCCTGACCTCTAAAGTTTGCCTAACGCTTGTATTGATTGCATTGCGTTGAAGCTGCCTTACCTCTGTAGTTTGCCAGAAGTTTTGGTTATGATGTGTTGATGAGATATGGTGGTGTTTTTCTATGTTTGTAGCAAGGTAGAGGAACGATGGTTGATTGTTGTGTTGACTGCGATGTAACGAAATGTTGGTTGATTGTCTATGTTGATCGGCCTAAGAGATGATGATTGACACTGATTCAAACCGAAGTGGGAATTAAATAAAAGAAAATCTAATACTTTAAAACAAATGGAAATTAGGGGACATTGCTATTTTAAAACGTTATATAAGTTTTCCCCTTTCGAAGTTTCCCCTACTTTTTACGTCCCATTTTCTTCGTCTTCTTTCTTTGTTAAAACCAATTTCAAAATTTTAATCGAAATTCGTCAAAATCATCTCTATAATTAAGATCGCCTTTGTAGTCAATCAAGATCGACATCACAGAATCATACTAATAAGATCGTAATCGATCTAATTCATCAAATTATCAATATTGTCTTCATCAAATTATGTACGAGGGTCTTTCTTCATTTCTAGATTGTGTTTAGCAAATTGATTGTGATTAAACAATTATTTCAATGTTTGTTGTTTTTATTTCTATATTTGTTGTTGACAGTTTTAGAAAATCTTGTTAATTGAATCATGTAATCTTTCTTCATTGATGGTGCTATCTCTGTTTGACAATAGTTGTGCAAACAAATATTTTTAAATTGAATATAGTATCTTGTTGATTGTTGTAATTTGTTGTTCATTGTTGTGCAAACAAGTAATTTTGAATTGATGGTGCTAGGTTTATTGTTCATTGCTGTAATTTGTATATGTCATCTTGCTAAATTGAATTCTAAAAAAGGATAAAATGTTGTACATTTATTTCAGCAAACTATGCTGTAATTTTGTATTTGGCAATCAAATATAGATCAAGCAAATGTTGCTTCTTAAGTATTTGCCCGACAAATATTTGCCGGATATATATTTGATTGTCAAATATTTCAGTGTTTTTCCTTTTTTTTCTTTTGTCTTAATATGTTGTATTTGTATTTATGCATGTCTTCTTTTATCGATATTATTTTTGTTTTTATGTTGGGCAAGAATTCTTATAGCAGAAGACTTGGTTTGAGTGATTCTGTGTTGAGATTGAGAGATGATATATGTGAACATTGGCCTTTATTAACACCTAGTTCTATTGAATTGGTTTATTAAAGAGATAATAGGAAAAGGTAATTGATTATAATTCTGATTTGCATAGTATATTGTTGCTTGTTAGTTATAGTTATGAAGATTATCTATTTGTTTCTGTTATATCAAAGGCTTTATTTATATGTAAGACGTCTGATAACAGTTCGGTTAATGTTAATTTTTCGCCATTTGCTAGTTGTTTTATTGAAGGCGGTTCATGTGATTCTTCTATGATTTTTGGTCTATTTAACTAAATTAAACATGTGTTCTTTTTTGTCTTATCATTTTTATTTCTTTCTTTTCGACTATAAATTATTCTAGTAAATTAATATGAATGGTAAGTATTAGATAGATATTTTCCCTCATATTTGTAATTGTGGAGGTAGATATTGTTTTCTTATTGAGTTTAAAGTGACTGAGGACAATGGAGATATCCTTCTAGTCTATATTATGGACATAATGGAATGTGATGAAAAAAGGAAGATAATGTTGTGGATGACGACATTGATAGAGTTTTAGAGCAGGTATTATTTATGGCGTTTCGGTAAAAATTAAAGAATATATCAAAATGATGTGATTGGTAAAGACTCATTAGATGTTGGAGACAAATCTCACATAATCAGTTCTGCATCATTTCATACAAAACATCTCACTATTGATGTCATTGAATCGGTAATATGATATTTTGTAGAATAGCAATATTAGAAT
Organism: Allium cepa; assembly: GCA_030765085.1. NCBI lineage: Eukaryota > Viridiplantae > Streptophyta > Magnoliopsida > Asparagales > Amaryllidaceae > Allium > Allium cepa. The sequence continues at coordinate 566,699,670 of CM060938.1, forward strand.
GCAAATATTTGCCTTGCTTATATTTATCATATGAATATTTAGTAGCTTTGAGTTTGATTTCAAATTTCAGTAGTTACTCCTTTTGTTTTTCTTTGTAAATATTGCACAATCAGTTTTACTTCATTTCAAACAAAACAGTCCATGATTAAAGTCATTGAATCAGAAGTCTAATGTAAAAAAGGTAAGGTTAAGTCTAAAAAATCGACTATTCAAGTTTTACCTTTACTAAGAATAAGAAAAGAAAGCCCGGATTCGGTATTATTAGTCATATCGTATCGACCTTTTCGGGAAAACCGGTCTTCGGGTATCTAGGCATGGTTTACGCCATGATATTTTGAAGAATAGCAAATATTATAGGGAAAATATTTGCCCTGCTTATATTTCTCATATAAGTATTTGGTAGCTTTGAGTTCGATTCCATGTCGTAATCTTGCATGTCCTTCACAGTAGCCATCTGTTATGACGATTCCAGTGCAAGCACTTCTCCTTCTATAAATTTGCGATTCATGACCATGTTTTTTGCGATTCTAGAGTTAGGAATTCTATTTCGACTAGTTTTAATTCATTTCGACAATTAGCTGCTGATCAAATGGGGGTTCGATTGAAGAAATTGAAATCGATTATTGCTCGACGGGTTCTTTTTTAATCTCGGTTAAATGAGACGATTGATTTTAGTGGGTGGATTCGTACTTTGGTTAAAAACAAGGATGTAATTTGGATTTTAATGTTTGAAGGGATGTGGGTCTAGTTTATTTTAGAGAGGAGCTTTGGTAGAAGTTTAACTATACTACTTTTCCTAAAATAAAAAATAAAATATCTCTTAACAAATTCTACGAGTATTCCTTTTTGAATCATTTTTCCAATTGTTGTAGGAAATTTTCGAAAATTATTTGTATTATGTTCGTTCATTTGATGATTAAGGCAATAGTTTTCATTTTCTAGACCTTCTCCTTTCGGAGGAGGGTTGTTCATATAAGGAAGCATGTCTTGGGTTTTTCGAAAGACATTGTTGTAGTATTGTTAAGAGGAACGAGAGTTTTCTCCTTTTTCGATTTTCTTCATATGTCTTCGTTGAAGACTTCATGATTTGGTCTTTTTGAATTTTCAGATTATTTGGCTTGATCTTCGTAATAACATTAACTTAATACTTAGTTCTTTTATCTCTTCGTTCATTGCTTTGACCATTTTTCTAAGTTGAGCACTTCCATGTAGTGGTTCTTTTAGACATCCTTAAAGCTATCTGATCTTAAAGGGCCTGAAGTTAACAGATAATGTCATAAGCTTCATTGTTTGCTCCTTCCAAAATGATGGTTACCATGTTTTCATTGTCATTTTCTTCTATAAGATGAATCTGGAGTTTAATAGATAATTCTATGTGAGCCTTCGTTGATGAAGCTATCTATTGTAAGTGGGTTAAGATAATTTTTTGGGAAATGAATCATAGATTCGAGACCGACTTCTAGTACAAAAATATTGGTTCGATTTTTCAGTAGGACCAACAACCAAAAAATGAAGGCTTTGCTTCATTTAGTTGAAGAAGCCTTAGTAGCTTTGATATGTTGGTTACTGAAGGCAATATATAGTTACCAGGAGTAGAAATGAGTTTTAGAAGTAAAGTATTATTAGTTAGGCTGAAGACGGTAGTAGTAACGTAGTAATTAAAGTTCACATCGAAATTTATAGCGGTTTGTGACAAAACCCTACATCCAGTTTGTTCTTTTCTTCTTTAGAGACTTATACCGAAGCCGAAAGGCTTTTACATTGCTGAGTTGGCATAATCCACAACTAACAAGTCTAAGAAAAAATGCTCTAATATAAGAAAGTACAATTATTTTGTCATCTAGTATCTTGAAGAATTGGCAAAACTCGACTTGAATTATTATTAATCTCCAGCATCCCTATTTATAATACATACCGAAGACTCTATCTTATGGTAACTCTAAAATTGCGGAAACAACAGAAAATCTTCCGAAGATATATCCCTTATCACATACTACTCATAACATCTATTCATATATTGCGGAAATAGCAGGAAATATTCCAAAAATATATCCCTCATCACATACCACTCATAACACTAATCATATATTTTAAATATATCATAATATCTTAATCATATATTCCAAATATATCATAATATCTTAATCATATATTCTAAATATATCTCAATACCCCCCTCAAGTTGGAGCATGAGATTCAAAAATGCCCAACTTGAAGAGAAGCAAATCAAATTGAGCCTTGCCGAGAGCCTTTGTAAAAATGTCCGCCAACTGTGACGATGTCGAGACATGAGTAGGAGATATCAAACCTTCATTGATCGCATCACGAACAAAGTGACAATCAACCTCGATATGTTTTGTCCGTTCATGAAAAGCAGGATTCTTTGCTATATGTAACGCTGATTCACTATCACAAAATAATTTAATAGCTTTAGGATGACGCACACCTAAACTTAACAACACCCGTTTTAGCCACTTCAATTCACAGGTAATTGCAGCCATAGATCTATATTCGGCTTCCGCAGAAGATCGAGATACCGTATGTTGTTTCTTTGTCTTCCAAGAAATAGGAGATTGACCAAGGAACACAAGCCAACCTGTCAATGAGCGACGAGTAAGAGGACAAGCCGTCCAATTCGAATCACACCATCCTTCCAAGGTCAACTCACTGTTAGCACGGAGCAAAATACCCTGACCCGGAGTCCCTTTCAAATAACGCACAATCCGAAGAGCTGCTTCCCAATGTTCAATTCGATGTGCTTGCACAAATTGAGACAAAATATGAACTGAATATGGCAGGTCCGGTCGAGTAACCGCAAGATAAATCAAACGACCCACAAGTCGTTGGTACGATTCAGGATCCGCTAGAAGATCTCTAGTTGCAAGACCTAGCTTATGATTTTGTTCTATAGGGAACCCAATCGATTTTGCCCCCAACAAACCTGCTTCATAAATAATATCCAAAGTATATTTGCGCTGACATAAAAACAAGCCTGATGAACTACGAGCGACCTCAATCCCCAAAAAATATTTGAGATATCCAAGATCTTTCATTTTAAAATAGTCACTAAGATAAGCTTTGAATATAGTAAGCGTAGGGAATCATTCTCAGAAATAATAAGATCATCAACATAAACTAAGACATTAATATGAACACCGCCTTTACTAAATGTAAAAGAGAATAATATGAATAAGACTGAAGAAAGCCATACCCTTTCAAAGCCGACACCAATTTTGCAAACCAACATCTTGGAGCTTGCTTTAAGCCATACAATGACTTATGCAACCGACACACCAAAGTTGGATCCGAGCTCTCGAACCCGGGAGGAATTTCATGTACACCTCATCATCAAGGTCACCATGTAGGAACGCATTATGAACATCCATTTGATATAGTTCCCAATTCTTGGGTGCCGCTATGGCTAGAAAAACACGAATTGTAGTCATCTTGGCAACAGGAGCAAAAGTTTCGTTGTAGTCAATTCCTTCTTGTTGGTGATTACCCAACACTACTAATCTGGATTTGAGGCACTCAACATCTCCATTTGACAAATATTTGGTCTTGTACACCCATTGACTAACAAGAGCACGTTTTCCCGAAGGAAGATGCTCTAAGGTCCATGTGACGTTGTCTTCTAGAGGACGTATCTCATCCTTTATGGAACGACGCCACTCATCGGATTTCATGACTTCTTTAAATGATTTAGAGTTCTTACCCTTAATTATAGCTGCTAGAAATCTCCAATAATTTACAGAAAAATTGTCACAATTTATATATTGTGCTAGAGGATAAGAAGTACCTGAGGAGTGATTGGAAGAAGGAGAGTCAGAAGATGGGCCATTAGCAAAAACCATATGTGTCACAAAATCTCGATATAGAACATTTGGGAACTTTTTCCTAGACCACGACCCATTTTCTATGGGTTAGTAGGCTGATCCGAAGTAGAACCATGCATAGACCCAACAGACCCATCTTAAAACTGATCATCAATACGCATAGTGGGCTGCTGATGGGCTAGCCTAGTGGTCGCTGGTTCTGGAACAATGGCAAATGCGTCAATTTTAACTTCGTCCATGTGATTTGGAGCATTATACCCATTATCATTAATAAAAAAATTAACATCTTCATCTTCATAAATAATTTCAGCAAAATCTTGATGAATATCATGATCATTATTCTCACTCGATATTATATTGACATCTTCCGGGCACCCAAACGAGAACACCTCCTCTACAAATTTCACATCTCTAGACACGGAAAATTCCTTTATATCAAGATCAAATAATTTCCACCCCTACTTACCGAACAGGTAACCCAAAAAAATACACTTTCGACTCCGACTTGCAAATTTATCTCTCTTAGTCTTTTGATTATGAGCAAAGCATAAGCACCCAAAGGTTCGAATAGCACCAAAAGAGGGTGGTTTACCAAAAGGTATCTCAAAAGGTATTTTATTTTGTAACTTGGAAGAGGGTGTACGATTAATTAAATAAGCAACAACAAGAATACATTCACCCCAAAAATAAATAGGCAATTTTGCTTGAAAACGTAATGCCCTACCCACATTCAAAATATGTTTATGCTTCCTCTCAAATCTCCCATTTTGTTGTGGAGTACCCACCCACGAAGTTTGAAACAAAATTCCAGTTGCATTAAAATAATCAATCAAATAGTTAAACTCAGTTCCATTATCACTTTGAACGACCTTAATTATTTGAGAAAATTGCCTACCGACCATAGCAACAAAAGACATAAACATTTGAAATGCCTCTAATTTGTCAACCAACAAATAAATCCAAACTGCTCTTGAGAAATCAACAACTATTGTCAAAAAATAACAGGCCCCACACGACGAAACGTGTCGATATGGACCCCACAAATCACAATGTATTTTCTCAAAAATTCTAGAAGCTTTATTGTCGCTTAAAGAAAACTTGTCTCTAGGATGTTTAGCACGCATACATACTTCACACCCTTTATCTAAACTATCTTTACTATTTTTGATATGAGGAATTAACTTAACTACTTTTTCGAAAGGATGCCCGAGCCGACGATGTCACAACTCCAAATTTGATGTTGCTTCAACTGTTGACATAAATTCCGGTTTGCTAAAGTAGTACAGTCCATATTTCCTAACTCCCTTTATAATGAGCTCCTTTGTGTGGTCATTATAGCACAAATATGAGAATCAAATTGGGCAATAGTTCGTAAATCATCATTAAGTTGAGAAACAGAAATTAAATTGCAACTCAAATTTGGAACATAAAGTACGCCGGTGAGAGTAATTTCGTCCGACACACATACAGATCCCACCAAAGTAGCAATCACTTTTTCACCATTCGGCAAACCAACAGGAAACTCAATGTTTTGTGTGTCAAATAACCATGAACGTTGCCCTGTAACATGATGGGTTGCTCCGGTATCGATAATCCATGAAGTAACATCAAACTTACCATTTAATCGATTTTTGGAAATTTTATTATTACCAATCACGCCCGAAATATCTTTCCACTGCTGACCACCAGCCATGGCAAATTATTGTTGAAGAAAAAAAATGTTCTTGGCTCTGATACCATGAAGAATTGGCAAAACTCAGCTTGAATTATTATTAATCACCAGCATCCCTATTTATAATACATATCCAAGATTCTATCTTATGGTAACTCTAAAGTTGTGGAAACAGCAGGAAATCTTCTGAAGATATATCCCTTATCACATACCACTCATAACATCTAATCATATATTGCGGAAACAGCAGGAAATCTTCCGAAGATATATCCTTTATCGCATACCACTCATAACATCTAATCATATATTCTAAATATATCATAATATCTTAATCATATATTTTAAATATATCTAAATATATCTGAATTATTCTCCGAAAAAAATCCTTACTCCTTGCATTGGAATCTATGCCTGTTTGTAGCCATTTGAATAGGGTGCATATAGATGACATAGCTTTTATAGCTATATTGAGATGTGACATTGGTGACACTTGACATTGATCCAACATGCTTAGAGTATAGCTTGTAGACTAATGACTAGTACTTTATGGATGTCTTCTCTCCAGTTATATTCGGGACGTACACGTGGATGATTAAGATTTCATTGCATTATGGTACTACTTCACATTCTTTTAGATTGATCTTGTCCTCTAAAGTTTTAGTCTTCCGTAAGTCTACAGTTGCTACCTGATAGGCTATACTCGTAGACAACTAATACAACGTTCTATTACGTGGACCTTGCGGTTTAGACTTCTGGGTCACGTCATTTGGAAAGTAAGTTAAGTCTTTAACTTTTAGTACATTAATCTTTTCGATATGTAATCCTTTGGTTTTATACCTTCTGGATCAAGGTTTCGTAGCCTTCTTATAATCGTCTTGGGCTTCAGATTTAGTAGGTAGGTCACTCCTTTCAGTTGTATGTTCTTTTCATTGGGTAATGAACTACCCATAAACCCTTAAGCCTCATGTATTTTATCTAAAGTCCTTCGGCAAAATATGGTATAACATAGAGTCAAGAATCCTTGAAATAAGGGCCATAACTCAACCTGTAAAATCTGGAGTTCGGGCAAGTGAATAAATAAAGACAATGATTAAAAAATTTAATAAACAAAAGCAGAGGATTTAACCTGTAAGAGGAAAATAAAGATTCATAAACTCCCTTTCACGTGATCTCCTCTCGTGTTCCTTAAAAATAAATAGAGTCTTCCTATATTTTACTCCAAAAAATCAAACTCCTGACTTGAAAAGGTTTATTATATTCAAAATTGCGCATCTTCAAAAAAAGAACTACCTTAAAGAAACTTGCGTCGCTTGGAACTTCTCTCGCCAAATTTTGTGTTGTGCGTTTGCTACTTTGTCTGATCCAAAGTTTGCGATGCTTGAATCCAGGGCTTGCCTCAATCTGAAATGTACCGCCTAGAATTTCAAGCTGCTTTGGATCGATGAACTCATCGTCTATGTTTTGAGAACTGGAGAGTCCATAACATTTTCTGAGTTGCTAATAGAGTCATCGCCTTGATGGTTAAAGATCTGAGCAGATACTGTTGTAGCTGGTGCTTGAAGTTGAATTTGAGATGCTAACCGTCGTGCCTACCTGTAATCACGCCTCTTCCTAATATTTTCTTGAGAAGTCGTGTTGCCTTCGATGTTTTATAACATGCCTAGATCTCGACAGTGTTGACCCGTTGCATGTAGAAGTTCGCATCGAAGTGGAGTGTTGATGCTGCCTGACCTCTAAAATTTGCCTAATGCTTGTAATGACTGCACTGCGTTAATGCTACCTGACCTCTGCAGTTTTCCAGATGTTTTGGTTGTGATGTGTTGATGAGATATGGTGGTGTTTTTCTATGATGGTTGCCATGCATAGAAACGATGGATTATTGTCGTGTTGGTTGCGATGTAAAGAAAAGGTGGCTGATTGTCTGTGTTGATCGAGCTAAGAGATGATGGTTGATGCTGATTCAAACTGAAGTGGTAATTAGATAAAGGAAAATATAAATACTTCAAAACAAATAAGGTAGAGAGATAATATAATCATCATAAGGTAGAGAGATAATATAATCATCGAGTGAAAAACAGTCGAATCTACTCGAACAGACTTTAAAAATTTGAAAGTTGAGAGCGTTTGAATTTTTCTTTTTGTTGAAAGAGTCTTGTACACGGCTTTGTATGCATGAATTGTATCCATTAAATGACATGAAAATCATTTATACTTTCGTATTTGTGCATCCAAACTTGTAGTAAATTTGGATGTAATTGTGTATAACTCCTTGCATTTTGTAGCTAATAAAGTTGCAATCCACTTTTTTGCAATCTTGTTACTCTATAAGAAAACCTCAACAAAGACATTAAATACAAATTATTTTGATTAAAATCAAACAGAAATCATTGATTGCAATATCAAACACTACTAACCCGTAATTTTTTTTCGATTGGCAATTGATTCTAACTAACCACTTATTTAAAGGTTAGATGAACTAATAACTAAAAAGAATAATTTTTAAAGATGAATGAAATAGGAATTGAAGCCTATTTCGTTGAGTTTACAATGTCATTTACATATGAAATACATATTAATTTTGTTAAAATCGAATGAAGTTTACAAAATGAGAAGAAAAGAGAAAGAAGGTGCAAAATGGTCTTTTGGTCACACCTATATCATTTCTGAAATAACCATCTCCTATTCTCTACGTTTACTATTCTTTTTCATTCATTGGAAAAAGAATAATCAAAGTTCCCAATCTTCAAACCCTCACAACGTTTGCAAATCTCAACCAACGTTTCCAACTAAAATTTTAAAATTTAAGTTAAAAGATTCTTTACAAATCCATACCAACAAGTTTGCATTTAGAAAAAGATTTGAGCCGGATTTTGAAAATCAAAAGAAGGATTCGAAGTAGGTTTCATTCGAGCTTGGATTTCTTGAAGATTTGGTGAGTCAATCTATTCTCTATACTCTATGAGCATTATATATTTTAAAAATCATGAATAATACTAAGTAGTGATACCCAAGGTTAGATACATATCTCAACCTGCATCTTCACTTTCATCTGACAAGTTAGCACATTTCTACTATCGTACCATGCTATATGATAAAGCTATCATATACAAAACAAAACGGCACCAATCATGACTCAACTGTCACACACTAGGCTAGCGGGCCATAGGTCATCGGGTATTGCTAAATCTCACCCAAGTATAGCTACTGATATAAAACCAATACTTATGATGCTCCAAACGTATCGTCCTTCACCTAAGAATTATATCAAACCTAAATCGATATTTGTGCCTAACCGCTATTATGTGTTCACGAGAACTAATGACAAGTACATCCAAGATTATAATCCTTGCTACAACGCAGCCCGAGGACTTAGCTGCAATACAGACATGGAACATCTCTTACCCACTAATTGATACATCATCGAAAGACACTCAAAAGAAAAAACAACCACTTATGCTACAAATGGTTTATAACTATCAAATCCCAAAGCCAAAGGAAACAGATTTACTCCGTATATGCAACATTGTATGGAATCGTATATCGTAACACTTTAGTCATCACATCTCAAAAACACTGGACGACCGTATAGAATTTACCATATAAATCCAAAGTATCATCAACCATCAACTATGACCTCAACGTCGTCTTACTTTTCTAATGCACCCTCCCGGTCTATCTTGAAATCTACGATTTAAAATACGTATAGAATTGGGTACCACATGGGTCCTAAATAAAGTACTCCAAAACGTAATAAAACTTCATAAATTGTAGCCCATGAAAAAGGATGAACATTGGCCCAAACTATGTCTCAATCTGAGTTTGTATGCGAAAGTTATTTATTTCGGTTATACATTGCCCTGTTCGGCTGAAACTTCAAAATGCGATAACTTTCATGTAAGAACTCAAATTGAGATAGGTTTGGAACAGTGTCCATAAGTTTTCAAGGAATACAATCCATGGATTTTTGGTAGGTTTTGGAGTACTCTGAATTTGGAGCCTATAGGACGCACTCCAACATGTATTTCAAAGTCGTAGACCTTGAGATAGACCGGGAGGGTGTATCGAAGAAGTTAAATGACATTGAGGTCATAGTAGATGATTGATGATACTTTGGATTTGTACGAGGACTTTTATAGAGTCGTCCAATGCTTTTGTGACGTGATGACTAGAGCGCTACGATTCCATACGATATTGCATAAACGAAATATGTTTTCTTCCCTCGGCCTTGGCCTTGGGGTTTGATAGCCATAAATCATTTTTAGCATGAAGAATTGTCATTTTGTTTGCGTGTCTTCAGGCAACAACAATGATCTAAGGATATGAGACATTCTATCTTGATATCATGGTTATAAACCTCAGGCAATAACAACGGTTATAGGTTCAGATGTACTTGTCCTTAGTTCCCATGATAAACAAATAGTTGCGGTTAGGCACATATACATCGATCCAGATTCGATACTATTCTTAGATGCTTGACAATTCATTGGGAGCATCGTAAGTATTGGTCTTATATTAGTGGCTATACTTGGTGGAATTTGGCCTTGATGAGATATCCATGGCTTATACTAGCCTAATGTGTGATGATTGAGTCACGATTAATGTTGCTTTTTTTGTATATGATAGATTTATCGTATAGCATGTTACGATAGTGGAAATGTGCTAACATGTTCGATGAAGATGTAGGTTAGGTATGGTTTTATAACCTTGGGTATTACCGCTTGGTATTATTCCTCCATTGATGTGAATGATTGGCTTCGTTAGGATGGAAGGTTGTCTGTTCCCGAGGTGGATAGTTTGTGCTTCGAGAATGTCATCATTCTAGGACGACTATTCATCTCAATGGCAACAAAATATATAATGTTGCGATGTGCACCTAGTAGTGGAAGCGCATGGAAATGCATGTTTCGGAGTTTGTACTAAAGTGCATGAATTATTAATGAGTCAATGTTGAATAAAAGAAGCTTTATGGTTTGTTATTTCCATTGGAAGTTCCGCATTGAAAATCTGGAGCACATTTCCATGGATATCATAGATGGTTTTCACGAAGTCCAAGATGGAATGAGTGCATATGAGTCATTGTGGACCGTTTAACGAAGAGCGCTCATTTAATTCCGGTGAAGGTTTCGAGAACCACCCCAAGCGATGTTGCATATGAGAGAGGTACTATGGTTACACAATGTACCCTTTAGTATTGTGAGTGTGATCTTTCCCTATTCTATGATCAATAGATATGATAAAAATCATGTTGTTGGGGCTCGAGGAATAAACTTGATTTGGGATTTTAAAGATGAGAACCTTGATGAATAGTTTAAAGTATAAATTTCATAAATTGATGTATTATTTTGAGATATGTATTCTTATGGTATTTAATGAATCATTTACTATTGTATTATGGTGTTAAATCTTATATCTCTTTATATGATATGCATTTAGTCATCTACATGTTTATATTGATATTATATTTTATATTCTTCCACTATGAGAATAAAATATGTAGCGGTAGATATACTATATAATATATGTTGATGTTTACATATCTTACCCTTAACAGAATGTCGTCCATGACATAATTAGAGAATCTGGTTGCTTGGGTGCACAGACTCTAGGTGTTACGAGAGGTAGGTAATTACAATTGGTATCAAAGCCAGTACTCAATTGAAATAGTGTATTGTAATGCTGTGAGTCAGTTGGTATAGCACTAGGGACGTAACATGGAATTTGACTTGCAATTGGCAGATTATTTGAGCGATCAAATAAAAAAATTAGAAAAACTACTTTAGTATAATTCAATTTATCACATTCATGCACATCAAAATAACCAAGATTAAAAAATTGCATTAACAAAGAGAAATATTACAAACATCCATACTCAAAATAACCATAGATTACTAAATATATTACTTAAGTCGTGTGAAAGAAGCTATGCGGTAGGATCGTATAATATGGAATAGTGGATGGTATAGGTAAATAACAATAAGCAATAAGTAAAGTAGACACCAGGATTTTATACTGTTTCGTACCTCTAGTCCTACGTCCAGTCGCTAAGCTTCACTTAGGAATTCTACTAACTAAAACCCTCTCTTAACCCGGAGGAATAGGTTTACAACTTACCCGAACAACCGAACGGGATTTTTTGCCTCAACTACCGAAGAGGACTTCAACTCAATTACTAAAAACAATTATTCGACTTGTTGTGTTCTTGTCAACACTATTGAGTGCAATGTAGTACAATATTCCTATACTCTTATCCTCGAGAGTATTCAATATGTTTGTGAAGATTTAGGAAATGTGAATTGCTATGAATCAAAAGAATGTTTTAAACAAAGCAGAGATTCAAGCAATAGATTGGTGATTGCTTTGAAAACTTTTAGAGAATATAAAATATGTTCAAGAAAGTCGTGAGATTAAAGCATAAGAAAATTGGTTAATTGAAGATGTTAGAACCATGTATATATAGGTGAAGAAGAGATGCATTTGTTGGCTAGAGATGCAGACAAGAGATGCTTCCATTTCCATTAGAGAATGGTTGCAACTTTTGGAAGGAAGAAGGTGTCCATTCAGAGAAAATTCGCAGGTTTAAATTCAGTCGACTGAGCAGGGATTTCAGTCGACTGGAAATGTAAAGATTTTTTTTTAGGAATAGATTCAGTCGACTGAGCAGGTTGTTTCAGTCGACTGGAAATGTGCATGTTTGTATATGTGTAACAGATTTAGTCGACTGGGCTTACCTGTTCAGTCGACTGAACTATTGGTTTTTGCACAGTGAATGTTTATCTAGAAAATGAAGTTTATAAAACGTGTTCTAGTGTTTGTGCAAGCCTCTTGAGGATTGATTTTAATAATAAATCTAAACTAAGACCTATATTTAAATTATACTCATGCTGTCCTCAATCTTCATCGTTCTTCCTTTAGCTTTGCACGTATCTCTTCTTTTTGTTGAAGCACATTGTCATTGATCAAAATATAGCGTATCAGCATTCTGCCCCTTTTTGATTGATGACAATACTGAAACATGTAGAGATGTAATTATTTCCTCCCCCTGAATATATGCACTATCTTTCCTACAAAACAAGGCTAGTAACATAGATTTCTCCCCCTTTGTCATTGACAAAAAGGAAGTAATAATTACAGAAGTATATTATCAAAACAATCACTGATATGCATAACTATAGTTTCAAAAACTTAGAATGTAGTATAAATAAATGAAACATAGAAGGCTATTTATTCAAGCCTTTTGAATAGTGTTTTTTTTGAAATAGAAAATCAAACCATAAGAGAGTTATTCATCTTTATCCCAATCATATGAGCCTTCTCTCCCTCCCTCCGGTTCGCGAATAACGGGTCCACCGGTGGGTGGTCTATAAGCTCTTCCACCTTAACCACCGCTATTCTCACTTGTGCTGCTGTTTGGATTTTCTTCGGATGACGTCCATGTGAAAGTTGGTGTCGGACGCTTGCCAAGGGAGGTCGAAGAAGTAGTGGAGCTCGTGCATGAGATGGCATCCCATAATTTGTTGAAGAATCCTTTAATTCTATCAAGTTTATGATCTATCTTCTTGAGGCAATTATCGAGAATTTTTTGATTTCTTGATAGAATTCCTAACGATTGATTGGTAGTAAAACTTGGTTCAACGATACGAATTTCATCATCTTGATCAAAAGGTTTTCATGTTGGACTTGAGGAGGTTGTTGCGGTTCTTGATGTCTAGCTTCCCATTCGGCAAGAGATATGATGCGAGAAGGTCTAGCCGGAAGTTGCATAAGGCTTATAGTCCGATGGTTAATTTGATGAACCATTGTATTTTCGGACTCTGGTAATGGTGTATCAACATTGAGGAGTAGTCGCATGATATACTCGCCAAAATATATTGTTCGCATTTTGCCATTATTGAAAGTAAGAAATTCATCAAGAATTAGTTTGACCCAATTAACTTGAATACTCCCCCAAATAGCATATAGTGCTCTATAATTGTTTAGGCATACAATTTCATATGAGCCCGTTCGAGGAGTGATGGTTCACATAAGAGCTTTGTGGAGAAGCCTTGCTCTTGGTCGTAATGAAGTTGATTTAATATCCCGGATGTTGATGTTATCCCAAAAATTGATGATTTATGTTGTCTCGAATATGTGGATTAAATTCAATTTCTTCAAGCTTCCTTCCCATGTTAGGAGATCCTAAAATGTGTGCAGTTCGGTCTAGGAAAAACCATACCCTTTTGCCGCACGCTATACTCCAAACACTACAGTTTGGATTTCTTGGAGTTTGGGGTCCAAGGTTAAGGTTTGCATAGAACAATTTTACCATAATATGATTGATTGCATGGTCATTTCGTTTTATGTCTAAGAGAGATTTTAAACCTGCTTGATTCGTCAAAGCTTGTATGTTGTACGTTTGGAGACTCTGAAATCAACGAAGGAGTGTTCAAAGATCCGAGAATTCTTCATTTTGTTCCACCTTGTGACCGCCACTCCATCATAAAGCCATTGAGCAATTTGAGCGTCAATTGGCTCGGAGGATGTTGAAGTTGAAGCCCTTGATCTTTTTGGAGCCATTGTTGTGAGAGTTTTGAGAGGGATTTGAAAAAAATAAAGATTGGGGGCTAGGGTTTGAAGAATAATGGTGAAGTACGAGCTTTTGGAATGATAAAAGTAAAGAGTAAAGGTAGAAATTGGTGGTAAAAAGGGAAAAAGTATCCTGGGAAACGACGTTCAGTCGACTGAATAGTCTGTTCAGTCGACTGGATTGATGGCCGAAAATTTTCTATGTTAAATTCAGTCGACTGAGCAGTGTTTTTAGTCGATTGAACTATTGTCCAAAAGTTTTTGTGGTAAATTTAGTTGACTGTGCAGAGCAATTAGTCGACTGAGCTATTGGAAATTGTTTTCTGCCTTATGTTCAGTCGACTGAGCAGTAAGGTTCAGTCGACTGAACCTTGTGTTTTTGGTGTTCTAAATTTTTAAAGCAAGAGATTTTGATTGAAAGAAACGATTACAATTGTATAGACGTATTACAATATAACAACATGATTTGACCAAAAATAAAAAATAATCATTTCTTTGGAGATGGACTATTTTTCTTTTGCAGTTTATTTCCTTCATTCGCCATATAGTTTTTGTCCCATGAATTTGGACCATATTGAGGAGTTTTTGGCGACATCCAAGGATTCAATGGATCGACTGGTGTACGGTATGACGAAGATGGATCTTACAAACTAACTGGTCGAGGTATGGGCTTAGTCACATCGTTTTTCTTCGAGCTACAAAAGCGTAAACCGATTTGCTCAAGAAAGCTTAATCGTCTAGCCATTACTTTTTGTTCAAAATATAATTCACGTTGAAGGTCAATTTGTTGCTGTTAAAAATGATGAATTTCATCAATATTTCTTTTCGTATCAAGAGAGATAAAAAGTCCATGTTTTGTCTTCTTTGAATCTGGTGTGTAGCCAGTTCGATAGTTTTTCCATTTATAAACCGACTCATGCTTTGGTGTAGGCGTAGGAAGTTGTGGTGATGTAGGTGAGTTATCGACTGAGGAGGTAATGTTGATTGGAGAGTATGAGTTGTTGGAAGACATTTTTATATTGGATTTTCAAACTTTGTAATTTTTTTTTTGAAAATAACATATGTATAGATGTATATATATAGTATGAAAGTTCCAAAAAGAATGTGGTTTTAAATCATTAAGAATTTATAACCAGAAATTAAATTAATGGTTAATGTTTTCTTTGAAAATGGATGGTTATGTAATATTAGCTAATGGATGGTTAATATTTTCTTTGAAAATGGTTAATATAGGTTTAGTGTATAAAATATTAGTTACTTCAAAATATCTTTGAAAGATATTATTCCTAATTCTCGTCGTAATTTTATGAATGAGTTTTCTAGTAATGGTTTAGTAAATATATCGGCAATTTGATTTTCGGTAGAAATATATTCTAAATTTTTGATTCCTTTTTCGATATTGTCACGTAGAAAATGGTGACGAATATCAATATGTTTTGTACGAGAATGATTCACCGGATTTTTAGATAAATTTATTGTACTTGTATTATCATAATATATTGTAGAATTTGTTAAATTTATATTAAAATCTTTAAGTGTTTGTTGCATATAGATGACTTTAGTACAAGCTAAAGTGGCTGATATATATTCCGCTTCACACGTGGAAAGCGAAACACAATTTTGTTTCTTACTAAACCAAGATACAAGTGATTTTCCAATGAAATGACACGTACCACTTGTACTTTTTCTATCTGTTCGAGATCCACGAAAATCAGCATCACTAAACGATACTAACTCAAATGGACACTCTTTTGGATAGAAAAGACCAAAATCTTTAGTATAGTTAAGATATCGCATAACTCGTTTTACAGCTCTTAAATGTGATTCTTTAGGGTTAGATTGAAAACGTGCACATAGACATACACTCATCATTATGTCTGGTCTACTAGCGGTTAAGTAAAGTAAGGAGCCTATCATACATCTAGGTCTACACTTTTTCCATTTTCATCTCGATCGAGATGAGTAGTGATAGTCATAGGAGTAGGTTTAGCAGAAGTATTTTCCATTCCGAAACGTTTAATTAGATTAGCACAATATTTTTCCTGGTTTATGAAAATTCCATTTGTTCGTTGTTCAATTTGAAGTCTGAGAAAATATGATAACTCTCCCATATGAGACATTTCGAACTCCTTAGTTATTATATTTGAAAATTCTTTACATAAGTTTTCATTTGTCGAGCCGAATATAATATCATCTACATATATTTGAATTATTAGAATATCTTTAGTAGTATTTTTAATGAAAAGAGTTTGATCTACTTTTCCAATTTGAAATCCTGAATCTAGTAGATAGCTCTTAAGTTTCTCATACCAAGTACGAGGTCTTGTTTAAGACCATATAAGGCTTTCTTTAATTTATATACATGATCCAGATATTTTTCATGAGAGAATAAAGGGGGTTGTTCTACATATACATTTTCTTTTATAAAACCATTTAAAAATGCACTTTTAACATCCATTTGATAAAGTTTAAAATTGTGAAAACACGCGAAGGCTAATAGAATACGTATTGCTTCAAGTCTTGCAACGGGAGAAAAAGTTTCTTCAAAATCAATACCTTTTTCTTGATTATATCCTTGTGCTACTAGCCTAGCTTTATTCCTAGTTATATTACCTTGTTCGTCTACTTTATTTTTGTAAACCCATTTTGTTCCTATAACTGATTGATTATTAGGACGGGGAACTAACTCCCAAACATCGTTACGTTCAAATTGATTTAATTCTTCTTGCATAGCAATAATCCAGTAATCGTCTGTTGATGCTTCTTTAGGATTTTTAGGTTTTATTGTTGAAATGAAAGCAACATGTCCCATTTGATTTAGTTGACTTCTTGTTTTAACTTGAGAATTCATTTTTAGAAAGTTTTCTAATAGTTTTAAAATTAATATGACAAAATCTTTTGTGCCATAACCAAGGATCATTATCTTTGGCTAGTAAACACATATTTGTATTATGATTAATTTTCATATTTAGAACATAAATATTCCTATCTCTATTTCCCTCAAAAACAAGATTTTGGTTTTGATCAAAAATACTACATTTATTTTCCGAAAAAGTTATTTTAAAACCCTTGTCACAAAGTTGACTGATGCTTAGTAGATTATGTTTTAGATTTTCAACTAATGAAACATTTGTTATAAAAGGTAAATTCGATTTACCCTAATTGCTCACATCTCTTTTGCCAATGATATAACCTTTTGAATTGTCTCCGAAGGTAACCGAGCCACCATCAAAGTATGTGATGTTTGTAAGCATATCATTGTCGTCGGTCATGTGTTTTGAGCAACCACTGTCTAGTATCCATTTCTTCTTTTTGAGTGGGACCTCAGATTCTTGAGCCATAAAGCATACATTCGCCTGTTCATTGTTGCTATCATTTTCACTTTCAGATGAAGAAGAATCTGAATCATCCTATGTTACAGAGAATGCCTTCTTTTTGAATTTCTCTCTCTTGTTTTTATTATTGAGAGCTTTCTAATTCTCCTTCTTTTGCTCTGGACAATCCTTGTGCATGTGACCTTTCTTGTGATAGTTGAAACATTCTATATTCAAGGATGTAGGTTTGTTCAAGAAATTCTTATTGAATCCGTTTTTATTTCCTTTTCTATATCTTAAGAATTTCTTTAAATTTTTGGCTATAAATGCTAAATCCTCATCTTCAGACTCTAATTCTTCCTTTTCCGCATGAAAAGCTACATTCTTTCTTTCTTGAGCTTGATCTTTCTTAGCTTGCATATTTACTTCATACGACATAAGATTTCCAATTAATTCCTCTGGTTTCATTGTAGATTGATCATTTGCTTCCTCGATTGCTAGTACTTTTCTCTCTCATTTATCAGTGAGTGAATTTAGAACTTTAGACACAATGTCAAAGTCCGTGTATTTTTCTCCTAGTCCTATTAAGGCATGATGAATGTCTTGAAATCTAGAGTACATGTCATTGATGGATTCATTTTGTCGCATTCTAAAGTTTTGGAGTTGGTTCTTCAACATGGATATCTTTGTTTGTTTGACCTTGTTTGTGCCTTCATGTATGACTCTAAGTGTTTCCCATATCTGATATGCAGTAGTACATATGCTAACACGGTTGAATTCATTTCTATCTAGGGCACAAAATAGCATATTCATAGCTTTGGCATTTGCACTAGCTTCATTCTTCTGAGCTTGTGTCCATGTAGGATAATCGGTCGTGGGTACAACGAACTCTGCTTAAGTGGCATTCCAGGCTTCGAAACTTGTTTCTTGCATATAAAGCCTCATCCTTGTAGCCTAATAGTTATAGTTTAGTCCATTGAATAGGGGGGTCTTCGGGTAGATTGTCCTTCCGCAAATGTAGAACTATAGGCAGATGTTGTACTTACGTTATTTTTCATATTATCAATATGTCTAATAACGGTGTTATGATTATAGGACGGCCTTGTTGAGTCACAGCTTCTATGAAGATTTTGATTGCTGACAACAATATTAAAACGATCGACAAATCAAGACGTACATATGGTACTCTAGATTATAGGTTGATTGTTTGATGTTATAATAGTAATAAAATTGTCAAAATCTATCCTCAAATAATCATGCACAAAATATAATATATATACATACACATTTATATAGGTTGTGCACTTTATTGTGCAACTTAACAGAGACCGGTCGACCGGTCCAAAAATGAACGGTCGACCGTTCCTGTTGAATGTGCACAATAAACGTGCACACATGTACATAACGACTATATTTTTAAAAACCTGTCTACCGGTTAGTTTTTGACCTGTCGACCGTTTTTAAACAGAGAACAACTTCTTCCAAAAGACACATCTTTCTTCAATAGTTGCGTCTCTTCTTCTTCATCAATGATCATAACTTTTGACTGCAACTTTTCACCAAGGGTTATAACTATTTTCTCTCTATAAGTACACATCAATATCATTGATTAAAAATAAGTTTTATTAAGATTATATATGCTCTCTATCTATTCTTTGAATTCACTTGCATTCAAAAAGCTCTAAACTACTTTCATTCCTTATTGAATCATTGACACTATCTCATATATTTTGATTCAATAAGCAATATAAATTCCATAATCTTCACAAACATCATTCACAATTTGAGGATAAGATTATAGGAAGAGTGTACTACAAGTGACAAATCCGTGTTTACAAGAGCACAAGTTGTCAACAACAATTGTAATTGTTTTTTGTTGAAGTCCTCAGTATTGTAAGAGGCAAGTGTTGAAGTCCTCAGTATTGTAAGAGGCAAGTGTTGAAGCCCTCAGTGTTGTAGAGGCGTGAAATCCCGTTCGGCTGTTCGGGTAATTGTAAACCTGTTCCTCCGGGTGAAGCGAGGTTGTAATTAGTGAAAATCCAGATAGTAGTCTGGGACTGGACGTAGGACGGTGCTCCGAACCAGTATAAAAATCTCTGGTGTGATTTTTCTATTTTTTATTTACAATGCTATTATCATCTATTTCTGCATTTGTATTGTAATCCATATTAAACGATCCGTGTATACTATATTAGCACATATAATTGTATACACACCGCACTTTCATTTGGTATCAGAGCGAGGTCATCATATAACCGTAACACAGTTATTTGATATATTCTTGTAATATGGCAAATAACGCAAGTACTAGCACTCAAAACACCACTTACACAGAAGGGCAATCGACACAAAGACCTCCATTTTTCAATGGTCTTAACTATAGTTATTGGGCAACACGTATGTCATTCTTTATGCAATCAAGTAGCTATGATGCTTGGAATGCTACTCAAAGAGAAATAGTGAATCCAACAACTGATTATTCAGAATGGACTGTGGCTGAGAAAACGGCAGCAGCCGTAAATGCTAGAGCAATAAATATGTTGTTCTGTGCATTAGACCAAAATGAATATAACCGTGTTAGTATCTGCACTACTGCATATCAAATTTGGCAAACGCTAAAAATCACTCATGAAGGTACTAACAAGGTTAAACAAGCCAAAATAGCCATGCTGAAAAGTCAATTTCAAAATTTCAAAATGAAACCAAATGAGACAATCAATGAAATGTATTCACGGTTTCAAACTATTCACCATGCACTTATTGGGTTAGGACAAAAGTATTCTGATTTTGATGTTGTTTCAACAGTCCTACATTCTCTGACTAATGAATGGGAAGGAAAAGTATTAGCAATTGAAGAAGCTAATGATCTTTCCGTCATGAAGCCAGATGAATTGATAGGAAATTTAATGTCCTATGAAGCAAATTTGCAGGCTAGAAAAGAACAGAAAGAAGAAAAGAAAAATGTAGCATTTCATGTTGAGAAAGATGAAAATGAATCAGATTCTGAAGATGAAGATTTGGCGTTCATTGCTAAAGGTTTCAAAAAATTCCTAAAATATCAAAAAGCCAGTCGCTACAATAAAAGGAAACCTGGATCAAATAAACCATCTTCATCTGCTATAGAATGTTTCAACTGCCATAAAAAGGGACACATGCAGAAGGATTGTCCAGAACAAAAGAAAAAGTCAGAAAATGACAAATTCAAATATAAGAAGGACAAATCAAAGAAACGAGCCTTCTCAGTAACATGGGATGATTCAGAGTCATCTTCATCAGAAAGTGAAAGTGATTCGGAGAATGAACAAGCTAATGTTTGTTTTATGGCAACAGAAGATGAGGTACAAATTCCTACATTTGATGAATTACTTGATATTAATGCTGAATTGATAGTCAAATATAAAGACATAAAACGTCAATTAAAAGTAGTCAAAGCAGATTTAAGTAGAGCAGAGTTTGAACGAGATATGTTAAAAGATGAGAAGAAAATATTAGAAGAAGAACTTGAAAATATTCAAGAATCATCATCTAATGTTGACTCTCAAATATCTCTTTTGAGTCAAGAAATAGAAGCTCAAAAAGAGAAAAATAATGCTCTCACTACTGAAAATCATGAACTTAAAGCAAAAGTCAAAATTCTAGACCTAGAAAAAGCTAGTTTACAAACAAAGTTTGATGACATTACTCAAAATGTTTCTAACTTTAACAAAGGTCGAGAAAATTTGACTAAAATCATTGAAAGTTCACAATCTATTTCAGATAAACAAGGTTTGGGATATAACAAACATAAAACTAAGAAACATCTTAGAAATAAAAGGAAGAAGAAAGTACAAAAAACTGAAGCTAAGAAAAATCTTAGTTTATTATATTTCAAACCAAAACCAATAGTGAAATTTCAAAAGAAAGATGTCAAGACTATCAAAATATGGGTTCCTAAAACAAATAACAATTTGATTAGGAACAAATACATTCAGCAATTCATGAATACTGTGCATCTTAATAATAATTATATATATAAAGGGGATACCGGACCCAAATGGGTTTGGACTCCTAAGACCTAACTCTTAGGACCCTATGAAAAGTGGGTACCATGAACTTAATTCTATGTTTGCAGGTCCCACTGAAGAAAAGAGGAAAGTGGATATTGGACAGTGGTTGCTCAAAGCATATGACGGGAGACAAGAGCTTACTAACAAATATTAAATACTCAGATGGTGGCTCAGTCACTTTTGGAGACAATTCAAAAGGTTATATCATCGGCAAAGGCGATGTGAGCAATTGTGGTACATCTAACTTACCTCTTATTACTAATGTCATGCTAGTTAAAAATTTAAAACACAATTTACTTAGTATTAGTCAGTTATGTGACAAGGGTTTTATAATTTCCTTTTCAAATAATAAGTGTAGTATTTTAGATAAAGATCATAATTTGGTTTTTGAAGGTTATAGAGACAGAAATATATATATTCTAAATATGAATATTAATCATAATTCAGATATGTGTCTTATGGCTAATGACAATGATCCATGGCTATGGCACAAACGTTTCTGTCATATAAACTTCAGAACTATTGACAAGCTAGCCAAAAACAATCTAGTTAGAGGACTACCCAAAATGAGTTTTAAAGTTAACAACATTTGTGATGCATGTCAATTAGGAAACTTGACCAAATCATCATTTAAATCCAAGAAAGTCATATCAACATTACAACCGCTTGAGTTACTGCACATGGATTTATTTGGACCTACTAGAGTTCAATCAATAAATCACAGTCAATATGTGCTTGTAATTGTTGATGATTTCTCTCGTTATACATGGACAATTTTCTTAAAAAATAAAAGTGATACTTTCGATCATTTCAAATCTTTCGTCAAAAGAATTCAAAAATCAAAAGGGATTAAAGTTAAAAATATAAGAAGTGATCATGGCGGAGAGTTTGAAAATAATGAATTTGAACATTTTTGTACAAAGAAAGGTATATATCATAATTTTTCGTTTCCCAGAACTCCACAACAGAACGGAGTAGTAGAACGAAAGAACCGAACTTTACAAGAATGTGCAAGAACATTATTAAATGGAACCACCTTACCAAAACACTTCTGGGCAGAAGCTGTTGCAACTGCCTGTTATGTTTTAAATCGTGTGTCCATAAGACCTCTTACCAAGAATACTCCTTATGAATTGTTTAACAAAAGAAAGCCCAAAATCTCATACTTCAAAGTTTTTGGTTCTAAGTGCTTTATTTTAAATACGAAAGACCTGCTTGGAAAATTCGATCCAAAAGCCGATGAAGGAATATTTGTCGGTTATTCGGAACGAAGTAAGGCCTATCGAATATTTAATAAACGAACCAAAACTATTGAAGAATCACTTCATGTATCTTTTGATGAAATCTATCAGCATCCTCACACAATATCAGATGATGACGAATCAATAGTCATTAATAATCCAATCATCTCAAATACTGATTCTGACTCAGAAGTAATTATTGAGAATACTCCTCAAATATGTGAATTACAATCACCACCAAGAATATTAAGAGACCATCCGGCCCAAAATATAATAGGTGAAATAACATCACATGTCAGAACAAGGAGTCAACTCAATCAAATGGGTCATGTCGCTTTTCTCTCAAATATCGAACCCAAGAATTCAAAAGAAGCTGCTACAGATGATTACTGGATCATTGCCATGCAGGAAGAACTAAATCAGTTCGAGCGCAATGACGTTTGGGAACTTGTTCCGAGACCAACTGATCAGTCAGTAATTGGTACTAAATGGGTCTATAAAAATAAGGCTGACGAACAAGGAAATATCACTAAAAATAAAGCAAGATTAGTAGCACAAGGATACAATCAGGAAGAAGGTATCGATTATGAAGAAACTTTTGCACCAGTTGCTCGACTAGAAGCTATTAGAATTCTATTATCTTTTGCTTGTTATCATAATTTCAAACTTTATCAGATGGATGTCAAAAGTGCTTTTCTCAATGGATTTATCAAAGAGAATGTCTATGTCGAACAACCACCTTTATTCGTACATGAAAAATATCCTGACCATGTGTTCAAACTTAAGAAAGCTCTGTATGGTTTAAAACAAGCACCTCGTGCTTGGTATGAACGTTTACGTAGCTATCTTATTAATTCAGGATTTGAAATAGGCAAAGTCGATCAAACTTTGTTTATTAAACATTCTCGAAATGATATTCTGGTTATCCAAATATATGTAGACGATATCATCTTTGGTTCAACAAACAATAAACTCTGCAAGGAATTTGCAAGTATTATGACCAAAGAATTCGAAATGTCTCATATGGGAGAACTATCTTATTTTCTTGGACTTCAAATCAAACAACTTTCAAACGGTATTTTTATCAATCAAGAAAAATACTGTGAAAATCTTATCAAACGTTTCGGATTACAAAATACATCTGGTAAACCAACTCCTATGAGTACAACTACACATCTTGAAAAAGATGAAAGTGGTAAGAATGTTGACCAGAAATTATATCGAAGCATGATTGGTTCTCTTCTTTATCTTACAGCTAGTCGTCCAGATATATTAATGAGTGTTTGTTTATGTGCTCGTTTTCAAGCCGATCCAAAGGAATCACATTTACGAGCAGTGAAACGTATAATTCATTATCTAAATAATACCAAATATTTTGGTCTTTTCTATCCAAAAGAATGTCCATTTGAATTAGTATCATATAGTGATGCTGATTTTGGTGGCTCACGGACGGATAGAAAAAGTACAAGTGGTACGTGCCATTTTATTGGAAAATCACTTGTCTCTTGGTTTAGTAAGAAACAGAATTGTGTTTCACTATCAACATGTGAAGCTGAATATATATCAGCGGCGCTCGCTTGTACTCAAGTACTATATATGCAACAAACACTTCAAGATTTCGATATACATTTATCGAATTCTATTATATACTGTGATAACACGAGTGCAATAAATCTCTCTAAAAATCCAGTAAATCATTCTAGAACCAAACATATTGATATCCGTCATCATTTCCTTAGAGATAATATTGAAAAAGGTAATATACATCTTGAATATGTTCACACTGACAATCAAATAGCCGATATTTTCACTAAACCATTACTTGAATCTAGTTTTATTAAACTACGAAGAGAGCTTGGCTTAGTATCTCGGAAAGATCTAGAATAGAATAAGTAACCTTCAAACTTAGGCTATATATTTTTCAAATAATTCTTAAATTTCAGCCTATAACAAACTATACCTATTTTTATAACTTTTTTTATCTATCATTGTTTTTGTTTACGGCTAATTATCTCTAACAAATCCTATCCTCAAGTTCATTGGCAAACTTTTTTCTATATAAACGTTTGAAAAATACACTTTCATTCATTCACCTTCTTGCTGAAAATTATAAATCACCTTAAACAAGCTACCATGGCACACATTTGCGACAAATGCGCAGAGGAATCTCATATTTCTATCACTAGCTCGGAGTCGGAGGAACAATATTCTCCGATTACACCGAAACAAAGGCCGGAATGCCCTCACCATTGTTTTCGCACACCTGGCCATACTCCAACATCCAAGCGTACAAAAAAAGCACTATTCTGCTCTCCGCGCACGAAGGCGCAAATCGATGAAATTCATCACTACCAAAAGCATCAAATTGATCTTCAACGACAACTACATTATGGTCAAAACCTACTATATCATGAACAACAACGTACTTCAACTCGTTTATCCGCTTTAGAACGAATGGCTTCATTCTTCTGCGGTTCAAACAAACACGATGTTCATGAACCAATGCCGTCAAGACCATCGACTTCAACAACTCCAAACTCTTGGGATAAAAACTATAACGAGAATGAAGGAGCTCGATATAAGTGGAGTCCGTGGGCTAAACGCATTGAAAACGACAAGAATTCTAATAACAACTCACCTTCTCATTAGAATTCCATAATATATATTATTTTGCTTTCATATATAATTCTTGTAATACAGTATATTTTTGCAATAATAACATAATATATAATATATTAATTCGACTCGTTTTCAAAATTTTTTGCCAAAATCTGCATTTTTGCACACAGAGCCAAACCGGTCGACAGCCTAAAATATGACCGGTCGACCGTTTTGCTCTCTGGTTGAAAACGGTCGACCGGCAATACGCAGGCGGTCGACCGGTCGGCAGTTATTATTTTTTTTATATACTTCACGTATATATTTTTGCCACCAACCCTCTTTACTTTCTACTCTCCACTGAAAATTTTCCCATTTCCAAACCCTAGTTCATATTCTCAAGCTTCACAAACTCTCAAATTCTCTTCAATGGCTCCTCCTCAGAAAAAATCAAAGAAAAGAGCAACATCAGAAACTTCTTCTCTTACTCTCTCTGCTAGAAAATGGTTAGAATCTCCGGTTGCAGTAACTAGATGGAATCAAATGACAAATTACAAATTCCATCCAGGCTCATTCATCAAATTCGACGATTTCACTGCATACGGTATTCAAAGATTAGCAAATAGATCTCGTATCTCTCCTCTTATTGATTTTTCTGTAAATAGCGTACAAATTAATCATTTGATGATTAAGCTATTTTATGCGAATATGAATTTAGAGGAATATACTCCGGAAAATCCAAATGGAGTTATTTGGTCAGTAGTATGTGGCAAACGAATCTATCTCACTTATGATAGAATTGCTTCTATTTTGGGAATACCGAATAGGGGTGAAGAGTTTTCATCCACATTTTGTGAAGTTTTCACCCGGAATAGTACGAGTCATAAATTTATAGAAGATGATAGTAACGGCACCAAATCGATTGGGCTACGACCGACTGCAAGGTTGTTACACCATGTCCTAATGCACTCTCTATTTCCTCGATTAGGAAACTATGATGCCGTTTACAAAGAGAATTTCAAGGCTCTTTATGCTATCTACGATGATATCGAAATAAATTGGGTTCACATGATTTTCGATGAAATTCTTAAGGTAAATAACTCTACTCGTCCACATTTCTTCTATAACGAGTATATTATGCGTATGTTGCTTGCATGTGGAGTCACACCCCCGGATTCGGCATATTCTACACCAAAGTGTATTGACTCCACTACTATCAAACGGATGAAGCTTCCTCCTCCATATGTTCATATTATGCCATTCGAACAATGGCAACAACGCGATACTCAAGAACAACAAGCTCCACCATCTCGTCGTCGTTCTGAAGATGTTAGATTATTGAAATCTAAATCATCTACAAGAGAATCTCTTGAAACCATCGCTCGGAATCAATTTTTACTTGAATCAAGACTAAAACGAATGGATTCGAAAATTGATAGACGATTCAATAAGGTAAAGTCATTCTTCGGCGCTATATGGGATGCTATATCATGTAGCACATCCGTCTCGACCCAACATCAAGACCCCGGAAAACGTCCGGCTCCTCCAACTTTTACTTGGTCGACATCCGAGGAATCCGGTGGTACAAGCGGACAAGGTCGTGGGGACAATGACGATGATGATGACGATGACGATGACGACGATGACGATGATGATGATGATGATGAGGAAGAGATTCAGTCGGAATGAAGTTAGTTTGTTTTTCTTTTCATTTCTTTAAAAACATATATGGCACTTGTACTAAATAGTGTCCATCTTTTTATTCGTAGTAGACTATGACTTGCATTGTACTTTATCAAAACATCCTGTGTTTGAATGTATGCAATGTTCTCTTTGGTTTATATTTTCTATTGTTTACTCCTTTTTGTCGATGACAAAGGGGGAGAAAGGTGCTAATAATTGTTTGCAGGATGAAAGAAGCTAATAATTGTCTGCAGGAAATCACATATTCAGGGGGAGATCCTATACTTGAGTTTTTATATTGTCATCAATCAAAAAGGGGGAGAATGTTGAGTCACAGCTTCTATGAAGATTTTGATTGCTGACAACAATATTAAAGCGATCGACAAATCAAGACGTACATATGGTACTCTAGATTATAGGTTGATTGTTTGATGTTATAATAGTAATAAAATTGTCAAAATCTATCCTCAAATAATCATGCACAAAATATAATATATATACATACACATTTATATAGGTTGTGCACTTTATTGTGCAACTTAACAGAGACCGGTCGACCGGTCCAAAAATGAACGGTCGACCGTTCCTGTTGAATGTGCACAATAAACGTGCACACATGTACATAACGACTATATTTTTAAAAACCTGTCTACCGGTTAGTTTTTGACCTGTCGACCGTTTTTAAACAGAGAACAACTTCTTCCAAAAGACACATCTTTCTTCAATAGTTGCGTCTCTTCTTCTTCATCAATGATCATAACTTTTGACTGCAACTTTTCACCAAGGGTTATAACTATTTTCTCTCTATAAATACACATCAATATCATTGATTAAAAATAAGTTTTATTAAGATTATATATGCTCTCTATCTATTCTTTGAATTCACTTGCATTCAAAAAGCTCTAAACTACTTTCATTCCTTATTGAATCATTGACACTATCTCATATATTTTGATTCAATAAGCAATATAAATTCCATAATCTTCACAAACATCATTCACAATTTGAGGATAAGATTATAGGAAGAGTGTACTACAAGTGACAAATCCGTGTTTACAAGAGCACAAGTTGTCAACAACAATTGTAATTGTTTTTTGTTGAAGTCCTCAGTATTGTAAGAGGCAAGTGTTGAAGTCCTCAGTATTGTAAGAGGCAAGTGTTGAAGCCCTCAGTGTTGTAGAGGCGTGAAATCCCGTTCGGCTGTTCGGGTAATTGTAAACCTGTTCCTCCGGGTGAAGCGAGGTTGTAATTAGTGAAAATCCAGATAGTAGTCTGGGACTGGACGTAGGACGGTGCTCCGAACCAGTATAAAAATCTCTGGTGTGATTTTTCTATTTTTTATTTACAATGCTATTATCATCTATTTCTGCATTTGTATTGTAATCCATATTAAACGATCCGTGTATACTATATTAGCACATATAATTGTATACACACCGCACTTTCAGGCCTTGCTCTGATACCAATTGAAAGAAGCTATGCGGTAGGATCGTATAATATGGAATAGTGGATGGTATAGGTAAATAACAATAAGCAATGAGTAACGTAGACACCAAGATTTTATACTGGTTCGGACTTCTAGTCCTACGTCCAGTCCCTAAGCTTCACTAAAGAATTCTACTAACTAAAACCCTCTCTTAACCCGGAGGAATAGGTTTACAACTTACCCAAACAACCGAACGGGATTTCTTGCCTCAACTACCAAAGAGGACTTCAACTCAATTACTAAAAACAATTATTCGACTTGTTGTGTTCTTGTCAACACTAATGAGTCCAATGTAGTACAATATTCCTATAATCTTATCCTCGAGAGTATGTAATGTGTTTGTGAAGGTTTAGGAAATGTGAATTGCTATGAATCAAAAGAATGTTATAAACAAAGCAGAGATTCAAGCAATAGATTGGTGATTGCTTTGAAAACTTTTAGACAATATAAAATATGTTCAAGAAAGTAGTGAGATTAAAGCATAAGAAAATTGGTTAATTGAAGATGTTAGAACCATGTATATATAGGTGTAGAAGAGATGCATTTGTTGGCTAGAGATGCAGACAAGAGATGCTTCCATTTCCATTGGAGAATGGTTGCAACTCTTGGGAGGAAGAAGGTGTCCATTCAGAGAAAATTTGCAGGTTTAAATTTAGTCGACTTGTGATAACCCGGATTTTGAAAATCTGTAAATTTGGTAATTAACTGATTTTAAACTATTAAGATACAGGTTTCATTTGATTAAACAAATAAAATTTGTTAAATAAGGGTATCTGGATATTATATAAATAAATTGAACTATAATAAATACTATATTACAAATATCGGGATAAACATGTACTTGATAATCTCTTATCATAATTTTTGAAATTTGACAACAGTAATTTAATAATCTTCTTTCTTAATAATTAAATTGGGCAAAATCTATCTTTTCAAAATTTATAAAAGAAATAAAATAAAAATGATGATTTATTACGAAATATAGGTATACATATATTTCTTTAAAGGTTATACTTTGAATAAAGGTAGTTGTAAATATACAAGGTTAAGACATACTTGTATAAAGTTATTATATAGATTTTAAAAAAAAAAATTAAAATTTAACAAATACATAAAACCTATTAGATACATTATAATTACAAATGTAAACATAAAATTAAATAATACATAAACCACTAAAATAAAAAGAAAAGACTAATATTTAAAATAGGATTGAGTTAGGTTTAATAATATAAGTATTAAACATAAAATGTATGATAAAAAAAAACAACACATATAAAAAAAGGGCAAATATAATTTATAAATTTTATTAAGACAATTGTAAGCTAGATATGCATGCACTTAGCAATTGTGACTAGAGTTAACATGCAAATTAACATGTGGCATCTTGTTTTATTTTTTTTTATTTTTTTTTTATTGTAATTAGACACGATAGAATTAAACCAGGTTTTATGCATTTTGTAGAAAATTTATCATTTCTACTTATGCATGTGATAAATTTAAGTAGTAATATGATTCATATGGATGTATGGATGTATTTGCTTGAAAATATGGTTGAATCACTGAGAGATCCTCTGCATGCCTGAGAATTTATATACCTCTATTCTTTTATTTTTTTTATATTTTTTGTTTACAGACCCAAATTTGATTTCAAAACAATTTTTCTTCCTCTTCAACCCTTTTCTAGCTAAGATCATTAAAAGGAAATTGATTGTACGAATGTGATGTCATTTATAAAATTGTCTCAAGAAAACTTATTAAGCATTTTGTAGAAAAAAAATTTGAATTACAGTAAAGTGAATTTCAACTGGAAATTTCAACCATCATTTTCCTAGGTTTCTTTTATATGGTTGAATTAGTCTTGGAAAATGTTGATTTATGATAACAAAATTAAGAATTTTAAGTTTATAATTTGTGTGGAATTGGAGGTTGAACGAATTTGGGCAAGTTGGCAAATTGGGACAACTGGGTCGATTCGAAGATGTGACTCTTGACGTGGAGGAGGAATAGGACATGGGGAACGCGGGAAAAATGTCACTGGAATTTTCTAGTGCTTGTGGAAGCGGGTCGGTCCAATATTAGGGTTTTAGTAGTTCATTTGGCCGATGACGAGGTTGGGCATTTGCGTCGTCATGATCGGTTTAAGGCTATCGGTGGTGGGTGGAAAGATGGAGGCGAGTGAGGCGATGTTGTAGCCGGAGTCTCGTTTTCATCTGTGGTCTGTGGTGGCGGTATGGGTGGTAGGTGGGTCGTTCGTTCGAGTTCCAGTGAGGACAAATGGCTCGTTTCCGATTGATGGCTTGATCGAGAGAACTGGAAGGTTGAAGCGTTTGAGAGGGTCATCAACGACCAGAAGGAGACGTCGAAGTTGATCAGAAGGCTGACGTTGATTCGTGCACATGCACGTGAATCCTCAAGTATCTGAAGCATGGTTGAATTTTCGCTTCGGGGAAGACGATGGGATTTCTCGATGTTATCCTCGGGTTTTATGGAAGTAGGAGCAATGCAATGATAAGGGGAACTAGAAGAGGAAGGTGATATAGGAATCAGGTTTTGTTGATGTTTTGCTCGGGTTGAGCACGTGTTTCTGACTCGAGATTTACACGAGTATTTTCTTCTGATGACTCGGGTATGTGGGAGTTGAGGTGGACTTGTGATTAAGCTTAACCAAATGTGAACCAGTTTTTTTTAAAAAAAAAATCGAAGCATTAGCAAGATTTAAAGCAAGCTCTAAAGTTTCGAAATGGCTTCAAAATATTGAATTTGGTAATTTATAATGGATTAAATCCTATATGTTTTCCAAAGTTAATTGAATGATGAAATTTAATAGAGTAATGATTATTTAATATATTGGGGGATGGTTAAATTGGTTAATGAAATCAATTAAGTAAATAATTAATTTAACTATTAAGATAATGCATAAAGATTTATTAATTGGTGTAACCAATTTTAAGGATTGGTATTAATGTGATTAATTAATTAATATAATCAATTTAGAGGATGGGTAATTGATTAAAGATTAATTACTTAATGAAATTAATTAGTAATTTTGAAAGGTAATTAATGGGTAATTACCAAATAAGATTTATTTAATAAAAATTTCTTAATGGAAGTAATTAAAGAATTAATTGATCAGTGTAATTAATTATGATGATGTGGTTGATTAATTAAATAGAATTAATTAAAGGTAATCACTTGATGTTGGATTAAGTATAATTACTTAAGGTAATTAATGAGGTGTAATTACTTAGTGAAGTAATTAATGGATCATTGCTGGATAATAAGTAATAAAAGGATAACTATTTGGTGGAAGAAATTAAGTGATAATTACTCAGTGTAATTGAAGGATTAATTAATATAATTAATCAAGGAATCGGTTTAATTGATCGAGTAATTAAGAAAAGTTAATTTCTGATTGTGATTAATCAAGGTTGATTAATGAATGTAATTAAGATAAAGGTTAATTATTAAATGAAATTTATGAATAATTAACCAATGGAAGTAATTAAGGGATCATTAAATTAACGTAATTAATGGAAGTGATAAATCTTGCTTATTGATGATTGAATGATGATAGTGCTTTTGAAATTGGTTGATATCTCTGATATGGATTGCTTTGTGATATGATATGTTAATGGATGATGATAATGTGATTATCAATCAATTATGAATTGCTATGGAAAAGGTTATTCGACAATTTAGGTTGAATTGTATTTAAATGGGATAATTTGGGATACAGATGTCATTGAATTCGAAGAGACCGGAGTCGGGTATTAGTAAATACTCGAAACCACTTCGATTCTTTATAATTTGATGTGTAGAATCAATAGAATGAAATGGAATGAGTAAAGTGAATTGGACCATTTGATCTACGTTTGGTATTTAGAAATTAATATGTGATGTAAGTAATGTTTATAACAGCTTGTGAAGTTGTAAATTGATAAGTTACCCCGGGTTTATATAAGTTGTATGCTTTGGTATTCCTTGTTAGATGGGTTTACTCATGCTGGTTTCCAGCCTGACCCGGGTGTTACTTTAATGTAATGCTCGGGTCAGACCGAGTATTACAGACTTGCAGGTAAGGACGTTCTGGAGCTCAAGAGGAGAGCTGAAGGACAGAAACGTATAGAGTGTTTATCCGCTGTGATATATATTGTTATTTATATGGGACAAGTTATTTTAAATTGTCCAGTGTTGTGAAATTGTTGTAACTCCGACGTAAAATGTAAATATACCGATACAGTTCTGCTTTGTAAAATGTTATTTATTTGCTATTATATTTTACCCGCTACGAATGTGAGATTGTGTGTTTCTTTTCTGTTCTTCTTCTTCTATCTCTTTTCTTCTTTTCTCTAACTATCTGAAAATTTCGGGATAGAAATTTTCGGTTCGTTACATTTGGTATCAGAGCAGAAGGTTAAGCGAGAACCTTGGCTCTGGTGGGATTACTCATTAAGGATAGGGTAAGTGGTACCCTAGAATGAGTTGAGTGTATATATATATGAGAGAGCGTACTTGTTATTTTCTTATATAAAAGTTTTTAAATGATTTCAAAAGTAAATGAATCTTATATAAGAAATAGATTATCTATTATATTAAGGAAATTGGTTGTAGTATTAATTAAGTTAAAAGTAATAGCAAGAATTAAATTAAGTAGTAATAGAATGGATATTGTGTTTAATAATAGGATGATTGTTTTTCAATAAACAATAAAATGTTTTAAGGAAGTAACCATTTAAAAAGGAAATAATTTGTAAATGTAAGGATATAAATAAAAGTGGGTTTCAAATTGTGAAGTCTTGAATTCTAAGTTTAAAAATTTGAATTAGTTTCAAAATGTTAAAGGAAATAATATTTTTCAAATTACTTTGAATATGATCTTATTTATTTTTTTTAAAAGAAGAAATGTTGAAAATTTTAAAGAAAATTTGTTTGAATTGAAACCAAGGGTGGTTTAAATTTTAAGAAGTATAGCCTGGTTAGTTAAGGAATAAATATGTTTATGTATGGATATGCATAATATCAAAGATGGTTTGATATAAACTCTAAATATTGAGTTTTAAATTGGGAATGAGTTGTGAAAACCTAAAGTGATAAGTTTTAGAACTTATAGATGGGAAAGAATTTTGGAATTTGAATGGGAATTCAAATTGTGTGAATTTGACTGAATTAAGTGAATTGAATTTAACTTAGAGGAAGTTAAATAAGTTTGAAAGGACTACCTGATTTGTGAATTCCAATATGAAATTGAAATTTAACTTGGGAAGTTAAATGATTAATTTAATTGGATATGGCAATATATCCATTATTAAGGTAAAATGGAATCATTTTGGATTTAAGGTTTGAATATATAAGATAAAACTTCAAGAGTGTGATTTCAAAATTTAAATTTGATAATATATTGAATTTCAAAGATGTAACTGTTTAAAAAGAGTATGAATTATTTGAACTTTGTAATAGATTAAAAATGGAGTTTGAATTTTAAATTAAATTGTTTAAAAGCTTTTAATAAAGGTTAACTTGGTTTAAAGGGTTAAACCAACCTTAGTAAATTTAACTCGGATTTATATAATTCGAGATGGTTTAAATTTGAAATTTGAATTGAAATTAGTTCAAATTGAATTTGATTTGAATTAATTGAAATTGTGATTGAAGATGTATGAGTATAAGATTCAAATGGAAAATTTTAATTGGATTGATTTGAATAATTCGGAATTGTAATTAAATTTGAATAATATAAAATTCAAATGGAATTTGAATTGAATTTGGGAAGAAATCAAGAATAATTCAACTTGAGTTGGAAATGGAGTTGAAATTGAGAATGATTCAAACTGGAGTTGAAATAAATTGAAATTGGAACTAGATCAATTGAAATTTAATTGAATTAGTATAATTTGAAATCAAGGTTGAATAAAGTAAAATTTGGAAAGAAACTGAGGAATTCAACTTGAATTGGGTTAAATAGATTTCAATGGAAATTGAAGTTATTTAAATTGGAATTGGATCAATTTAAATGGTAGAGGAAATTTAAATTAAATTGATTGAGAATGAAGATTGGGAAGTGAACAGTTTTGACTCTGGACTATTCTTAATATAAATTGTTTTAATATAAACCTATTTTTCCTAGCTATTTATTATATATACAACCCTTCTTTTAAAATCCAAACTATCTTATACATGTTTTATAATTATTTTTGAAACTATTTAACAATTTTCCAACTGTTTATAAACTAATTACTATATTTCAACTATTTTACAAAACTAATTACCATCTTACTATTATTTTGCAATTATTTAAATTTCTATAATTACTTTAACTATTTTCTAAACTATTTTACATCTATTTTACAAACTAGTAATTACTTTTCAACTACTTATCTATTTTTAAATATTTCAAACTATTTTCTAAATTAACTGGTCGGAGTTCAAATTGTTATTGGTTGAATACCCAATCGAGATAAGAATAGAGGTGATAATCCAAATGGATTGTAGCAATTGTGAGTAAGTGAATGAAAATCAAAGTGAATGTGAATAGAAATAGAATTGATTTGGCTGACAACCAATAAAGATAAATACGTAGGGTGTACGTATGTTATTCAATTCGCATAGTGATTTGATCCAGATTCGAGCACAAAATTTCGAGATAGTTGTATCGATCCGAGTGGATTTTTCACTCGATTTTCGACGGCGAACCTGGATATGGATTGTTGATTGGTTCTGGATGTTCTCTATCATAGTTATGACTATGGAAGTGATAAATCTTGCTTATTGATGATTGAATGATGATAGTGCTTTTGAAATTGGTTGATATCTCTGAAATGGATTGCTTTGTGATATGATATGTTAATGGATGATGATAATGTGATTATCAATCAATTATGAATTGCTATGGAAAAGGTTATTCGACAATTTAGGTTGAATTGTATTTAAATGGGATAATTTGGGATACAGATGTCATTGAATTCGAAGAGACCGGAGTCGGGTATTAGTAAATACTCGAAACCACTTCGATTCTTTATAATTTGATGTGTAGAATCAATAGAATGAAATGGAATGAGTAAAGTGAATTGGACCATTTGATCTACGTTTGGTATTTAGAAATTAATATGTGATGTAAGTAATGTTTATAACAGCTTGTGAAGTTGTAAATTGATAAGTTACCCCAGGTTTATATAAGTTGTATGCTTTGGTATTCCTTGTTAGATGGGTTTACTCACGCTGGTTTCCAGCCTGACCCGGGTGTTACTTTAATGTAATGCTCGGGTCAGACCGAGTATTACAGACTTGCAGGTAAGGACGTTCTGGAGCTCAAGAGGAGAGCTGAAGGACATAAACGTATAGAGTGTTTATCCGCTGTGATATATATTGTTATTTATATGGGACAAGTTATTTTAAATTGTCAAGTGTTGTGAAATTGTTGTAACTCCGATGTAAAATGTAAATATACCGATACAGTTCTGCTTTGTAAACTGTTATTTATTTGCTATTATATTTTACCCGCTACGAATGTGAGATTGTTTCTTTTCTGTTCTTCTTCTTCTATCTCTTTTCTTCTTTTCTCTAACTATCTGAAAATTTCGGGATCGAAATTTTTGGGTCGTTACACGACTGAGCAGGGATTTCAATCGACTGGAAATGTAAAGAAAAAATATTTCAGGAATAGATTTAGTAGACTGAGCATGTTGTTTCAGTTGACTGGAACTGTGCATGTTTGTATATGTGTAACTGGTTCAGTCGACTGGGCTTACCTGTTCAGTCGACTGAACTATTGGTTTTGCACAGTGAATGTTTATCTAGAAAATGAAGTTTATAAAACGTGTTCTAGTGTTTGTGCAAGCCTCTTGAGGATAGATTTTAATAATAAATCTAAACTAAGACCTATATTTAAATTATACTCATGCTATCCTCGGTCTTCATCGTTGTTCCTTTAGCTTTGCACATATCTCTTCCTTTTTGTTAAAGCACATTTTCATTGATCAAAATATAGCGTATCAACATCATGCTCTATGAACTTCAGGGAAATCAAATTCGTCTACAATTGCCTCGACAACAATATTTTTGGCTATTTCTCTTCCAGTATATAATATCATGTGATTTCCAAGCTAACTATCACCCATTTTACTATGCAGTGGTGTCTTGATCAACTTCATAGCCGAAAATGCTCGTTCAATGGTAGTAGTTGATAAGGGAAAAGTTAAGACAAGACAAATCAATCTATGAACAAGAGGGTATCAGTTCGCTTTTTTGTCTTAACTAACTCCATTTTTAACTCTAAGAGGGTGGCAATATTATAAAAGTAAGGATCAAGGTGTACATCTTGCTTATAATGTTGCAACTGATGTCTTAGCTGAAAATTAATATCCGACTCACTAAATCTTCTGGGTAGTATTGCTTAGCTACAAAACATGCATCATCAATTTTTAGTGCTTCAAAATTACTTTTTGGCTCCAAAATTGAGCTCAAACTTAAAAGAATTGTTGTATCTGAAAATCTTGTATTTAGCTCCATTATTTGTGTGCTAACAGTTTCATTAAATAAGTCATGATGATAATGGTGCTCTACAGTTATTTCATCACGTTATTGGCAAGAGCATCTAGTTCCTTCTAAATAACAAGAACCCATATCAGGTATTGTAACCTAATTGCTAACATAAATGGACATAACACTATTCAGAAGCATTTTCCATTTATCATCATTTTTCATATTACAAAGAAGACTCTTTTTGATCAAGCGTGAATGAATCCCATTCAAGATATCCTGAGATTTTTTTGAAATGCTTGACAAAGGACTTTGGTAGTTCCCATTTCTTCAATCATCAAGTGTAATATGAAGATGAAATGAAAAGTATTCATCGCATGTAAAGCACCATTATCTTCAGCATGCATTTTTCTATTTAAACCTTCTTTTTTATAATTTCAATAACCTCATGAACATACAAGCTAAGCAAGCTACAAGCCGAAGAGTAATGTAAACTCCAACAAGTAGAACCATGTCGACGTAAAGTGGATTTTTGACTTGTTCATGTACCTTTATGTAATGTTTCGCTCAACATCATATCTTCAGCTTCTTTTCTTATAGTGACCATTAGTTGTTGATTTCATTTGGGAGATGAACTTACTAAGTTCACAATATAATTAAGCATTTAAAAGAATAACTCCATATTGCATAGTTCATCAGAATCCCCAATTAATGCAAGTTGCAATCGATGAGCAAAGAAATGCACGTAATATGCATATGAACATTCTTCTAAAAATAAGGCTAGTAGACCACCCCAAGAAACTTACATATTACTCGCACTGTCATATCCTTGACCACGCATATTTTGAACAAGCAAGCAATTTTGATCAACACATTTGAGCATGCTTTTTTCAATTTTTGTGCAGTGGTGTCTTCAACTCCAATAACATTAAAGAACGTTCACAATACAACCTTCATCATCAACAAATCTAATAACTATTGCCATTTGCTCAATATTTGATTCATCTTGTGACTCATCGACAAGAATGCAAAATTTAGATTCGTCGATTTCTTTACAAAATTTTCTTCTCGCTAAACCCCCAATAATTTCCATAATATCATTTTGAATCTTTAGTGAAATGTAAGAGGTATTTCCAAGAGCATTTTGTAATGTCACTTCTTCAACTTTTAATGAAAGTGAAGCAGAATACTAAATTAATTCAAGAAATTCCCAGGTTAAATGAATCGATTGATTCATCATTCACTTAAGGGCATAACCTTGACATGCTAACCATAAGACAGCTTTTACTGAAGTGATGATTCACAATCGATTTTTCTTTATTTCAATTTCAGATTGTAAAATCAATTGCTTCTCAATACATTATGAAGGATTTCTCAAGCAATCCAATAAAGTTACATTATTTGAACGTAGTGAGTTTGCACCTCCTTCATGTTTTTTGAAACAACAATTCGTTCGCCAATGCTTTTTCAAATATTAAATCCAAATGAAATACATTATCTTGTTTGTGGTATTGGGAAATATTCTTTTCAAAGAGAAAGCAAGGAAAATAATAAGTTTTTTCAGTCGCTTCGGAATATTCAACCCGTTTGCGATTTTTAAACGACACAAATTGCATGTGTTGCCCATCTTCATTCCTTTTGATATATTTTTTCAAATCAGGTTGACTGTAACGCCCCGAAAATTTTCGACTTTCGAAAATTCAACATCGATACTCACTTTATCGACTGCCGAGAAATCGAAGGCCGGAAACCGAGATGTTATGGTTTTAAGAAGAATTTAGGAAAAGAAAAAGAGAGAAGAAGAAGAGAGGAAAGATAGGAGATAGAGGGAAAAGAAAACAGAAAATTTTAAAATAGAACTGACAGAAAGGAAACGACAGAACAACAACAGAATCTCACAATTCGCAGCGGAACAACATATAATAGATAAATGAATAATCTTTAAACAAAGAACTATATCAGTTATTACATTTTATACATTTCATTACATTATATCATCATGGTGTACAACATCATACAACATCAAACAGCGGAAAAAGAAATACTATATACTAGTATTACGCCATGCCATCCAGCTTGCCTCCAGCAACTCCAGAATATCCTGATAAACCTAACTCTTAACTGCCCGTGTGGAAATTGGTGGGCACCCAGAGTTTAGGAAGGAAAACAATAAACTCCGAGTCAGTCATGTGACTGGTGTGAGAACTCAAAACAGTTTATTTAACTTTAAAATCAAAATAGAGGAATATTTTTAAAGTCAATTCGCAATGCTTTTAAGAATGAGACTACCATAAGACCTCCCGCCACACGCACAATGCAAACGCAGACTTGGAGGAGATTTCTTCTTATGTTAGTCAAAGATGTTTGATACGCATTAAAAAGACATTTGATATTATTACTAGTGCATAGTGTAGGGAAAATCATTTCGAAAGTAGAATATAAATCTTAGCCAGCATAGGTACCATTATATTATGCTTACTATAGCTACCATATTAGATGGCAGGTTCTACAACTAAAACCGTACAATTCACGTATTGTTTCTTTGGATTTCCAACGAATGATCAGGCCAAGGAACTTCCCATTGCCACATGAGAATGCCTCTGGATGGACATCCCCGAGAACCAAGCCGGATCTCTACCAACACAAGGCCGGGTTACCCCTAACTGAGTAACAACTGACCGAATATGCCATCCCCCGGTCCTTTGGGACCTTTCACCGAGCGCTCGTAATCAATTCACACAATCATAACAAAGTGTTTTCAACATGAGTAAGTATCTGGGCTCCATACCATGATACCACCCTTTTCCAGAAGGAAATGCACACATCCTAAAGGGCGCTACCCCTCATAACCTTGCTGCTTCTTTCCTGTTTTGACCATTCACGGGGTGTGAGGCTCGACGAAGTCACGTCCACAAAAACATACTTTATACAAAAGCCATGCTTTGGGTCAACAAATGATCATAGAAATGATCACCAAGATAGACGATCAAATAAATGATCCTATCACAAATAATCAACACAATGATCATTTACAGCCACACTCAGCATGTCACATTACCAAATTGGGAATATATCGCTGATAACATTCAACTACATAACCTCTGAGCACGTACGTCTCAGAGAAGGGTGTTAAGCTAAAAGAATAAATTCTCCGCCACCAACAGAAATATATTTGAATGAAATCGACTTTATATCTCAATTTGTAATGTCAGACATACGATCCATACAAGTCTGTTCCGGGCTCGAACAAAACCGAAGGCACTTACAAAGAAGTCCTTGCAATCCGGATATTCACGATCCTGATCGGATTCACCATCACATATGGAGAACTCAATACCGTAGCTACTCGGTGCAGAGTCAATCGACAGGTCATCCTATCGTTCTCGCAAATACCGGGTCTTCAACACCGATCTTCGATGCAATTCACAACGACGTATCACATATTCGGAATGGGTTATACGACCCCATGGTCCTTTCCCGGTTAACCCGAATAGTGAGCGCTTATTCAAAAATAAGTGTGGCATTCACATTCAAACAATTCACATCAATTACCCATTCAAAGGGAAATATTGATAGTCGGTTATTGAACTATCAATGGATATGCACAACATCACCAGTTTCCAAATAATTTTCCAAATTATTTATTTTCCAAAATATCTTCACTAGATATATAATTTCAATTCTTCAAAAATAAATCAATATTTATTTTTAAACAAATTCTCCTTTTCATTCATAAATTCCATAGTGAATTTATAATCCAAAATATCTATGAATATTCGATTTCGATTATTCATTTCAATTTATCTTCAAAAAGATAAATTCTTAAGATATTCACTTTATATTGGAAAACATTTCTATACTTACTTATTCATAAGTAATTCACAAATTTTATTTATTTTCAACACTTAGAAAATATTCAATATACTTCAATCGAGATTAAGTATATATTTCATTCTTTAAGGAAATCATTCTCTTAAACATATTTATTTGGGCCAAAACGAATGTTGCGTAAAACATCGTTACGACGTCCCAAAATCACTAGTATAGGGATTCGAAATTAAAATAGATATATAAATCCCAATACTATACAAAACATTTCCTTTCGGAAATCATTTACTATAACAACAGTGTTATAGTCCACCATTTCCTTTTATTTCTCGAAAACGTCTATTTCAATAATCAATGTTGAAATCTATGGTTTCGAATCTCAACATATTTAAAACATCGTTAGATCGTTTTAATTCTATTCGAAACATCACATTCAAAACAATTTCTTTAACATATTATTCACTATTCAAAAACGTGAATATACTTGTTAACAAATTTCATCCTTTCTATTCATTTTATTTTAAAGGATTATTCACAGTCAAAAACGTGAATATAACTCCATTACTAAGTTTCAACAGTTTACTTATCAAAATAAGTCATTTGCGAATTTATAAAACAACGTTTATAAATTCCATTCCTAATTATTTTATAACAACTTCCTTTTATAAATTTTCTTTATTAACCTATTCGATTTATAACTCAATTATAGACTAAAGGTTAATATTATAAGTTAAATACTTATAATTTATTCGTTCACAAAAATCGTTCCTTTGAACTTCATAATTATAAATCTTATAACTTATAAGATCCAATTATTTATCCACAACCATTCTTTTAATGACTTTATAAATTTTATAAACCTACTGTTTATAAAATTCCATTTATAATTTCACCGTTTATAATTCTATAAATTTCATTCAATTTATGAAATTCATTTTCACTTCATTTAAACGCTTATAAAAACTCGTTTTATAATTTCAATATTTCAATTTATAAATATCCATTTATACATCTCTTAATATAATTCAATTTATATTATTCTTTTAAAATGTCTTTAATCTCCTTTATTTTTTCACCATTTCGATTCATGAAATAATTAAATTTTATAAATCCTATATTTAGACTTTTCACAATAAATTCTAAAATCCCGATTAAACTATTTTATAAAATCATTAGCATCATATTTTCAAAAATCAGTTTTTAACTATATTTCTCAAAAATCATAATTTTTATAACATAAAAATTATAACGTTTATTTATTTAACATGGATCAATTCCAAAAATTATTTTATAACTTATACTTTCAAAAATCACTTTGAAATCATTTTAAAATTCCAAAACTTGGTCCAATGATGCTACACACCAAATAGTCAATCACGACTACAACGATATCACATATCGTATATGATAATCAATCAAATATCAAAATATCTGAATTCAAATAAATACTGTTGAGGAATCCAGTTGGATCCCTCCAACCTGTTTTCCTGCATCCACAAATATTAGCACAATACCAATTTCGCTCCAGTATGAAATTATCGCGGTATATGGGATTTAAAATATTATCCGCTTAATAGACGGCGCAATAGGGTCTCATCCGCTAAACAAAAAATGCGGGAAATCAATAACTCCAATATATACATATGCCAATATATATATTGCTATTATATATATAATACCAATTTCACTGTTTATGAAATATTCGCGGTATATGTTTTTAATAAATAACATCCGCTTACTAACGGCGTATAATGTCTATTTTAACAATAAATAGATAACAATCATCATTCAAACATGCATTCAAATATTTTAAATCTAACTATTTAAAAAAAAATCGAAACCGATTCGATTGAGTGAGAAGTTCTCTAGAATTGAGAATGAGTTTGAGTGTAATAATAGCTATGAGAGCGTATTTGTTAGTAAATATAAAATTGTTTTATATTGTGATGATTGGTTTATTGAGTGGCATATGAACTTTCGTCAGCGTGGTCCGCAAGACTATGCCGAAGGGGTTTCTAAACACTTAAATAGAACAATTCGACACAATATTGTTTTAAAATTGGGTAAATGAAATAATTTTACCTTGAGTATATTTTGTATATGAAGAAATAATTTTCAGAATTATTAAAGTGTATATAAGTTGATTGTTTAGTTGTTTGAATAATCTAAATAAAAGAATAATTGTATAAGCAAAAGAATTATAAGAATTGAATTATAATTAAAGTGATTTACAATTGTGAAATAAACTTATATATATATAAGAAGTGAAACTATATGAATATATTTATGAATATGAGTTGAAATAAAAATGAATTTAAAGTTAAAATGGAATATAACTTAAGAGATGTTGAATAAAATTGATATTAGTATCAAAGTAAAATATTAAAGTTAAGTGATAAATATAAACTTAAGTTATATATATATGAAATTCAACTTTGTAATTGAATTAAATTAATGGATTGAATGTTAATCAAATTACATGTAAATTTAAGTTGATATGAAATAATGAATGTAAGTGTTAATTCATTAAAATCTAATGTTATTGAAAGTTGAATAGTTGAATAAAAATCAATTAATTAAACCAATTGATAAGCAAAGGAATTTGGTTGTAATAAATATACATTGATTGATATATGATTGTTAGTTGATTGTATATAATTCAGTAAGTATTAATGAAAGTAAATTAATGAAATTGGAAGCTAAAGTAATTGGAATTCAATTGGAAGTTAAGTGAATCTTGAATAAAATTGAATTTGATTTGAAAGTGAACCAACTTGAATATGAATTAGTGAATATAAACTAATTGAGAATGAATGTTAGTAAGAACATCCATTGTTAATGAATCAAATATGATTAAATTGAAAACCATTTCATTTAATATTAATGAAAATATAAATGAATGAATAATTATTGGTTATGAATGATAGTTGGTTGATGGTTGAATATATAGCTTTTGTTTCAATTGCTATGCGACATATATAGTTATTATGTTGCTATATGTTGTATATCGATACTATTGTCTATATTCATGTTCTCATGTTGTTTGTTGAGTGATTAGTAGGTGCGGATCGCGTTTGCTTCGCATTTGGAGCTCGCTTTCGCGCTATATTAGCCATATATGCTCGCTAATAAAATATAAGGTACATATCTCGGATTACATACCGTACTTTTATACTTTTTCCCTGCGGGATGCCTCATTACTTGATGAGATGTATATTTGTGATATATATACTGTCATTTTTTTTTTGGGATCGAGCCGCGCAAAGGAGACTATGGCGAATTTTTCCGAAAATTTAAGGCGTTAGAAAAATTTGAGAAAATTGGA
This sequence comes from Allium cepa, assembly GCA_030765085.1. Classification (NCBI taxonomy): domain Eukaryota; kingdom Viridiplantae; phylum Streptophyta; class Magnoliopsida; order Asparagales; family Amaryllidaceae; genus Allium; species Allium cepa. The sequence continues at coordinate 566,743,739 of CM060938.1, forward strand.
AAGTTTTGAAAACTTTAACTTTGATTTAGAGTTGAAAGTTAAACAATAGTAATTTCTTTTGAAAAAAATAACTAAGTATGATTTGAAAATTTAGTAAAATTGTTATAAGAAGTTTAACTATGAATTTTGTAAAATTAACAAATTCTATAACTTTTCTTACTTGATAATTTCGAGGACGAAATTCTTTTAAGTAGGGGAGATTGTAACGATCCTGAATTTTGAACAATTTAAAAATGAAGATATTTAATTAATTTTAAATATTTGAAATAATTTTAAATTGAATTCCAATAAAACTATGAAGTTGGCGATTAAATTTTTGAATTTAATCTATTTAAAGTTGAATAGAAATTTGAATTTAACTTTGAAGTTTGAAATTGAGTATTGAAATTGTATTTTAAATTCAAACAAATGACTTAGAAAAAAAATAGTTTGGAGTTACGAATTATATTTATGTAAATTTATAAATAGATGTTGATAGTTGAACTTCAAAACGTTTCTATGTTTATTAAAGAAAACAATTTACAAAACAAAATTTAATTCAAAATAAAAATAAAAATATAATTATATATATAATAAAATAAATAAAGAAATACGCATAGTTAAAAATTCAAACAACATATTTATAAATTTTGAAAAAAATATAATGTAACTACACTTAGTTAAAGTTTTAACAACAAAAATAATACAAAACAATTGAATTTAAAATGAAAAAAAATAATAAGAAGAAAATAAAAAAAAATAAAAAAATAAAATAAGAAGTATATACTGCCTTACCTTCATCAGCTACAAACATGCCTTGTTCCACGCCCTAAATCACGCAAGAGACATTATCTCCTCTGAAAAATCACGTCTCCTCCTTCTATTTTATACCCGACCTCCTTTCCCCCTTTTCTCATTCGAAACCTAATCTAAAAATCGAAAAAATGGTGGCGGCTCTTTTTCATCCCTCTCCCTTCAGAAATTAGGGTTTGCTTCATCTTCATTCGCTCGGCTTCATCTTCATTCGATTGCGTTGCTTCGACTCGCGTGCTCCTCTACAAAGCTAAGGTGAGTACTTCGGTACTCACATCTAATTCAACGTTTTAATGATTGCTTGCTTGTTAAATTTCGCAACTTTGGATTGCTCGATTTATTGATCCTCACAATTTTGAAAGCTTGTGGACTTCGGTCCTTTGATTTGTTAAAATTAGCTGCTGCGATGAATTTTTCTGGGTTTATAGTTCGAATTTCTGGAAATTAAATTTTGTGATTTTGTTTGCTTTGACTTCGGTCTTGATTCTTTTTACTTGGAATTTCTTTGTGAATCCATGTGCTTGCTTAATAGCCCACGGTTTTGCACTGCAGTTGCTTTCGACAGTAAAACTTGATTTTTGATGATATTCTTATTCCAGTTTGTGTAGTTCCTTTTGATGGACGAGGATATTGTCATTGGCAAGTGAGTTGAATTGTTTTGTTGGCATCGACATTGACCTTTAACCGTTGAGTGCTGCGGTGCCATATCTATGGTGCCCTCACTCCCTATTGCCGGTTATGTTACCTCTCAGGTTGCAATTGTGGTTTCTATGGAAGTAATTATGTGATTTCCTGAGTAATTGATGCATGTCTGTATAGATACATATATATATTCACCTCTGTTCTCTGTTAAAACCCAAAACTGTGAGTAAATATCTAAATTTAAATCTTAAGTAGGTTGATCTGGTTGCTTGAGTAATTGATGTGATAATGATGCTTGTTGTGATATTTCTGCATACATATATATGAATGAGTTAATATGTGTGCATGTTAGTTTCTTTCTAGTTTGAAACTACGGGGTATAAAATAGATTCAAAATCAGTTAGTTGCTTTCCTGGTTGGTTTAAAGTTGAGAACAGATGCTATTTGATATTTTTTTTTTTAAAAAAACTAATAAGAACAGATACTATCAAGTTGTGATTTGTTTTAACTGATGAGAGCAGATGCTACCCAATATTTGTTTTGTTTTGCTGCATGCTTTGTGATTTGAAACTGCTACCATCATTTGCAATTGTGACTGCACTTCATACATATATGCATTTATGTATGTATATATGAGATTGTTGTCATCGTGACACGATCTTCTGTCTACTGGACAATTTTTTTTTGCTTACTGTTCCATGGATTGGGCATTTATTTCATAGCTCCACTTGAAATTGCACTGCCTATGTTGCCCTATTGTATTCATATTTGTAGCTCCTGTGCTTTGTTGTTCCACGGTTGCATTTTGATTTCTTATGTTGGTTCATGACATTTGTTTTGGGTGTTTGTTGTACATATGAAATTGATTCATATGTATGGTAGACATGGTTTAATTTTGCCTTGACTGGGTTCACTGAGTTTCAATGTTGATCTTTGTAACTTGCTGTTACACTGGTATATGAGGTGGTTCAACATTTTATTGTTTGCTTTGGGGTTGAACTTGTCTCAGGCCTTGACCTATAATATTTTGAAAACTTGATGATCGTTGGTTTTTTTTTTTTTTTTGGTCTGCATCATTGCTTGACCTCTGGCACTTTCGTTGTTTCAGTTTGACACTCATTCTTGACCTGTTGCACTAATATCACTTGACGTACAGTGCATTGTTGCTTATGTACACTTGTGTTAGTGGTTACCTTGTTTTTTTTTCTGGTTCGCCAGTTCTGTTGTGTGCTGTCTGTACTTGTTTCTCCTCATCTTCAACAATGAAGTTTGAGTCTGGTCTCACCTGAGTTATAGATGCATATTTGCAGTTTTCCTCCCTTTACCTTGAACTACTATAGTCTGGTATCACCTATGATATTTCCATGTAGTCTGTGCATTCATGTGCATTGATACTTCATTTACTTGAGCATTTGATGTTCATGTTTCCACTGTTTCATTTGTACACGTTCATTTCACTTGAATATTGTGGTGGCTGTAGTGCTTTTTGTTGAGATTTTTCCTTGGTTGCATTGCATTGATGCACTGAGATTATTTACAGTTTAACTTGTTGTACCTTGTACTGGCTCCCTTGTATTCAAGTGGGGGCTGCAGTTTTGTTTGCAGTTTTTCCTTGAATATCTGAGTTGGTTTAGACTTGCATTTGTGGTGGCTGTAGTTTACGTTTGCAGTTGCCCATGCATACTTGTGGTGGTGCATTTTGTATTTACAGTGCCTTATTGTCACTGTCTGGATTGAGTTTCTTGATGCGTTGATCTTAGCTTGCTTCTGATTTTACTGAAGTTTGATAGTCTCGACTAAGTTGCTTCGAGACAGTTTTTGTTGCATTATGATCTTGTGGTGGCTGCGTTATTGTTGCAGTTCGCCCTTGTGTTCATTAGTGACTGCAGTTTCATTTTTATGGAAATTTTGCACTTGTTAAAGCGTGCAGTAATAAGTTGTTGAAAACTTGTTTTATTTCACAAATTGTTGTGGCGAGGCAGCGCACGCGTGCGTGCACTGCAGCCACGTAGTATCGACATTTTGAATCGATTTTGATGATTTTGTTGTTAATTGCCGTTTAGGCAAATTTTGATTGTTTTCTAAAATTATCTTCATCAATAATCCCTTCATCTATTTCATTGATAATCTAAATCTATTGAATTGATGTTTAACACTGTTAAGTGTTACATTTACCGTTATCCGGTTACTTGTTAAAGGATCGGATAGGTAAATTATATTTGACTGTCATCTAATTGTTGATTATTATTGCCTCTATGCACTAATAACTGAGTTTGAATTAGACTGACCTGTGTATTATTTTCTTTTGAATATAATACTCGGGTTAGACCGAGTATTTTTACAGCTTGAAGATTTTCAGGCCGCGAAGTTAGAGAGAGAGGGGAAAACACTCCACTAAAGTTTTTCAAGAAAAATTTTCTTGTACTTAATGAAAATAAATTGTTCCGCTGTATAAAAATTAATGCATTGTACAAACTCTGATATATATGTATGAAAGAAAAAAATTCATTTATGAATAATATTATGATTATTCTGTGATTCTGTTTAAACTCTATAAACTGAACAACAATCCGTCATTTTGAACGTTTCGAGTTGGTTTAATTACCGACTAGAGGCGGTCAGAGCGGCGGGTCGTTACATTGACACAGGCCCATTGTTATATAACAACACGAATTGCATCTTGTTCTTTATGATTATACATCCATATAGCTTGACTAATCCTGGATCATGCTTCATAATGTCCTCAATTTTTTAAATTTTAGTAGAACGATGCACTTCATTTGTTGGATTCAAGTTATCTAACTCCCATTTCAAATGAAGAGTTAAAGATGATGTTCTGCTGACATAGGATAGAATGAGAATAAACTTTGTGTTGTTGTTTTAGACATAGCTTCAAACCATAATAAATAAAGTTGATTAATAATTCATTTATCAGTTTAAATTAAACACATTAAAAATTAAAAGATTTGAGTTAAAAATGCAAACTTATAGTACAAGCAGTAAACGCAAGCAATGAAGTAAACATGTCTAATGTCTGAATGTATAAACGATCTAACAGGCTAATAGGAGCAAATAAAATAACTAATAGCACTATAGTAGTAAACGCAAGCAAACCCAAGATTTAAAAATAAAAAGTTTCAAACAATAATAAATAGAATCAACTTACTAGAAGGCTAACAACAATTGCAGGCAGTAGTCACTTAGGCGTGCAGTCAATTATTAGGGTAGCAGATTGGAGGAACACTTGATTGGAGAAGATGATTTGAGGTGCGATGTGCCTAAGGTTTCCATTTGAATTGATCGACAGCAGCTATGTGATGGGGGAAATGACATTACGAGAGGAGAAATAGGCTCTGGTATTAGTAAGTTTTATTTTTGTTAGGCTGGGCAGTTGCCTATCCCATATAGGCTGTAGTTACATCCATGTGTAGCTCTAATGCGGGTTACAAACACAACACCTGGGTCGTGCATGATGATGAGTCAACAAGGACGTTAGGATCTTTAAGGGGGAAGGGGTTCAAATCTCACAGTTGTCACAACGCACTTAATCACGGGGCTTCATGGACATCATCATTCTACCAAACTAGCAATTTGTTACATAATGGTTTTGGTGAAGTTGTATTTCTATATACTTGACGAACTTCAATCATCCTTCAACTGGTATCTGACATATTTTAGCATAACTTATTAAAACCATATGTATTGGTTATGATACTAACCACCAAATAAATATTAGGCTGATGATTTTCCAAATTTATGTATGATATAATATTGGAAATACACGAATCTATCAAGATATATTATAGGATAATCAAGTAAAGACGCGGTACAATAATCTATGCAAGATCAATACAAGAACTCATGTACAAGACCAGAGAGATCAAGAGGAATCAAGGAGATCAAGAGGAATGCAACAGATCTAGGATATCAAGATGAATCAAGCAGATCAAGGGGATCAAAAGCAACAAAGAAGAATTAATGGCAATGCTAGGAGGACATGGGAGAATCAAGGAGCAAAGACCAAAAGAGTACAAGAAAACAGTCGATCGGTTTTAAAGTATATCTAGTCATAGATTTGATTGTTAAAGATCCCGTTGAAAATCATCAAAATTTCTGTTTAAAACTCTTTATGTTATTCTCCATAATCATTTTGTAAAAATTCTATTTCTCTTTATGACTAAAAAAAGTAAGAATATTTTTTATAAAGGATTTGATATTTTGTACAAGGATATATCGACGTATACTTAGATGTATGCCGATATACTATCCGTTGGGCACAAATTTTCATTTTAACGAACAAGCACTTACTTTCATCTTTCAATAAAAGTCACTTCTCTTTATCTTCTATAAAAAGTCTCCAGACAATGAATTTTCCAAGAAATTCCCTCTTATTCTCTCACCCTCTTCACTTTCACATTTTATAAAAAGTCCTATTCTTTATATACACATTGTGAATCCACCCTTTCTCTATATTTCTTCATGGATTTATAACTATAAAAAAATTTAGATAGCCTACATACAGTTCTTAATCATTTACTCTTTGTTCTTATCATATTCCTTAAAGAAGCCAAAGATATATTACTACTGAAGGTCTATAGTAATTTGTATTGGAAATTACTTGCAACTGTGATTGAAAGATTCATTTTTTTTTTATAGATTTTACTCTATTTGTAACCATCCAAACCTTAATGAGCCTAAATTTTGAAAAAAAAAATCAAAACCCAAGTCCATCAAAGCATAAATAATTGAATTCGATACCTGCAAATAACCATAAGAATTATCAGAAATTAATAGAAAATAAACTCACAGCAAAAACAATAATAGGATAAGAATACTGACTATGACAACTACCTGGGACTTAATGGTATTCCTTAGATAGCAAATTCTCACATCAGCATAGAGCATGAGAGATAAGAACGTTTCTCCAACAATTAAACACATCCAGCTCCACTGACATGTTCCTCTAAACCTTTCCTGTGGGTTATGATGAAGAGGAGGTCAGAATAACATACTGGTGACTGGAAAATCTATAAACTGTCCAAAACATAAATTTATACCAATTGGTTTCTATTTAATTGTTATGTCTATTAAGGTTAGCAATTCTAATCTAACCTTGCATTGCACATACGATTACTTACCTACCCATTTCCAAGGTACAGAATACAGACGAAGCCTTATCAACCACTCGATACTTCCAAGTCTATTAGCCATTTGATACTTATAAATATGAAATGGGCTTCTATTATCGCCATATAATACTTTCGAAAGAGAAATAGAGAGACTTTACCATTTAAGACCTTAACCAAGGTAGACTCGTTATTTAAGACCACTTCCCAACGTGGACTTCTAGCATCATCAATATTGGTCTATTGGTTCTAATTATAGAGACCTTTGACCACTATATATAGTACACTTGGTAGTTTATTTATCACCCTTATACGATGAAAAGTTTCTGAACCCGAACAAACCATAAGTTTTGGTTGCGATAGATGTGTGATGGATTCTTTGGTTGCATATAATGGTCTTGCTGCTTTTGTTTGCATATGATTATTATATATGTTGTGTTGCACATGCTATTGATCGGAACAACTAATATATAGTTCTTTTTACATAGTTATTTTGGATTATTTAAGTAACATATAGGTTTATGAAAGTAATAGCAGTTGCTTTTGGTTTTATAAATAGAGTTTATTTTCTCGACAAATAGGTATGTTTTTAGATTACGGTTTTTATAGCAGTATTTTATTTTTTCCCATAGTTTGGGGTTCTTTATTATTATAATAATATGTATACCATGTAATTATTGATATTATTATTTTATGGACCTAGCCGTGCAAAGGAGATGCTATCAAAATTTTTGTAAAATTTAGGACTTAGAACATTTTTTGTGGAAGTTGAGTTATTTTTAAATTTATTAAACTTAAATATGTAAGTTAATTGTTTATAAATTGACTATTTTGAATAAAATATATTAAATTTCTTGATTCTTTCTTGTTCCTTTTCGGGGATGAAAATTTTTGAGTGAGGGAGATTGTAACAACCCGTATTTTTAACAATTAAAAATATTAAATTAAATAAGACTTTGGAATTTAATATAGTCAAAAATTAAAATTTATGATTATTAATTTAAAAAAGTTGTTAGAATATATAATTTGATCTTAAATGAATCTAAAACGATAAATTCCAATAAGTTAAAAGATGATAACCCAAATCAATTGAATATGAAACAATGTTGGGTTGCATATTGACAACAGGATTTAAAATAACAAATGTTAATGTGGTGAAGAATAAAATGAATATTTATCTTTAATTGGATTATAACTATACAGTTTAATTTGGATATAACTGTAAAGTTTAATAAGGAATAAAATAATTTATGTATTTAAGGAGAAATCATATGCTACTTAATTGAAATTGGTTTTAGCATAGAATAAGAAACCAATTATTTGGTAAGTAAATCTATAACCCATGTTTGTAAATAATAAACTTATAGATATTTGAATTACTAAGATGTAACAATTGTGTTATTTCCCATCTCATTATTTAATCCGTTTTGTAATTAATTGGGTAAGCAATTAGAACTAGTGTAATTAAATATTTCAATTAGTACGAGCAAAGACAATAATTGTAGAGTAATGGGTGAAATAAATGGAAATTCATGGTTACTAGATACATGGTTGATTTAATATAAGAACATGTAAATCAAAATAAAAGAATTTGTTTGAAATGTAAAATATAATGAATTAGGATCACTATTGTAGTTAAATGTTAAAATTAATTTAGTATTTAGATTTTGGGTTTAACAAGAAAAATTGTACTCCAAAGGAAAACAAGTGGATTAATTATCTTTCCAGTATCAGGGTATGTTTTGAGATTTAATTATTGTAATTAAGAACAACTAAATCTTTCCATTAACAAGAAATAAAGGTAAATGGTAATTAATTTGTAATATATGTGCAAACTACATTTTGTGTTAATAGTATAACGAGTATTTCAATGAGAAATATTACGTTCAATTGTGAGTACTCAAATTTGTTTCAAAATTTAATTTTAGTTTACTGCATATATGTTTATACCTAAATACAAACCTATGTTTCAAATCCAATTATATCATTAAAAAATGGATTATTTAGGTTGAAATCTCAGAGGGCAATAAATTAAATGTTAACAGGAGACTGTAAATGTGATAACCCGTATTTTGGACATCTGATAATTGGATAATTAACTGGTTTATTCAATTGAACAAATAAAAATTCTGATAATAAAAGATATCTGGATATGTAAATGAATTTGAAAATATAATAAAAGTTGAATTATAAATATTTGGATAAATATTTATTTGATAATCTCCTAATATAATTACTTAAAATTGACAAGTTATTCTTTTAAAAACAAATAATGATGATTTTTTATATATATAGATATAAGAAGATTTTAAATAGAACAATTATTATTTTCAAACAAATTAAATTTGTATTTGTTTAATTGTATATATATATGTGTGTGAGTGGATTTAAAATTAAATTTGAATTTAAATTTGAAACTCAAAAGATACATCTCTTAAAATAATATTGGATTAAAAATATATTATGTATGATTTTATTTAGAATGTATTTGGTTTTATATTATTTTCTTTAAAGGATTTTATTAATATAAATTAAGAGAAATGTATTTACTTAATAGAAAATTTAATATAAAAGTTTTATAAACCATTTAAAAATTAATTAAAACATGCAGAATTGCCAATGTTAATTTATAAAATCTTGTAAATAACATGTGTAAATTAATAAACATTTGCAAATGACAAACTTTAAAAAATCTAACAAGTGTCACTATTTTTATTTTGTTTTTCCTTAATTTTTAATAAATCATAATTAAGTCTATATAAACACATATCTCTTCTCTTCATTTCCATTTCCTATCTTCTTTCAAAAACAAGTTCAGAAAAACTTAAGCCTATAACAAATTTTCAGACAAGATCAAAATAAAATCCTGTAAACATTATAACTTAAATTAGAAAATTAAACAAGCAATCATCAAGCAAGGATCATCTCAGCTAGCAAATTTAATCGTCTCAACAACTAAGCTTCAGATTTCAAAGGATTTCCAGTTCAAACAACAAGCTTTCAAAAATCAAACATCTCAGTTTTTAAAGTCTCTGCTCATCATTAATGGGTGAGTAAACTAATCTTGTTTCCTCTATTTTTTTTAAAATGCCTATGAGTAAACCTTTAATTTTTAAGTTAAAATCATCTTTATAGTTATGCTTGCCATAAATTGATGATAACAATAACTTAAAAATTATTTGCAATAGTAGGGATAAATGTTGTCTTGGTATATAGTTAGAATTTCTGTTGCATGCCTGTGTACACCTATGCATACCTCTGTAAATACAACATACCAAAATATGTTCAAGGAAAAAATCAGATTCTTCTTCCTTGATTACTTTTAGCACATGATGTTTATATCAAATTTGGTGGTGATGGTGTAGTACAAATTTGAAAATTTTAACAAATAGAATTATCAAGAAATTATCTGATAAAGTAAATATTACAGTAAAATGATAATATATCAGAAAAATTGGTAGTTTCAATTACGAGTTTCACTTATAAAATCTTATCTGTCTTGTAAAACTATGATTTTTAGAAATCATATCAAGATTTTTAAGTGAGTTTTTGGGTAGGAACTGTTAGTTGAAAAGAATTTGGGTATTTATCAATTGCTGGTGATCAAAGGTGCTGGAAGTGTCTAGCTTGTTGCTGAAGCTGGCTTATAGGTCGAGGAGCTTGGAATAATTGGCGGAGGGTTGATTGCTCACCGTGGTGGCGCGGCAAGGGAAATGTAGGGTTTAAAGCCTGTTTGGAGTCGAGAGGTTTTGTCGCTCAATTACGGTGTCACGGGGGCGTCGAGTGGGCTCGGAGGAGTAGGAGAGAGAAGGTAGAAGCATGGCGAAGGTATGAGCGGAGTTGTGTGTTCTCCGTTGATCGGAATTGGGTGGTGTCAGGAGGAATAAGTGGTGGGTCTTCTGCCTGATGGGTTCGAATGTGTTCGATTATGGTTTACGAGGAGGTTCGGAGTTCTGGGTGGTCGTTCGAGACGAGATGGTCGTTGTCGACTTGCGAAGGGCAACGATGGTTATCGGAGCGACACTGAGTTATGGTGCACGTGCACGATGGGTTTGTCGTGTCAGTGGTTTGGGGTTTGATATTTGTCTCGAGAAATGTCTCGGGGAAGAATCGTTGTGTCTGGAGTATAACTTTAGGTAATAGCTTGGGAGTTGTTCGTGTGTAAAAAGTTTTAAACTTTAACTAAAACCAAGTTTTAAAGGAAATTCTCGAGTTGGACTCAGGTGAGAACCGGGTTGAACCCGAAGTAAGTGTGATATTAGTTTTTAGGGATCTAAATAAAAGCAAGTTTTAAAAGCTCTGAGTAAATCAAGCTTAAACTGATTTTAAAAATTTATTCCCATGTATAATAATGCTTTTAAATATTGGTTTAAGAAGTTGCAGGATATATTTTAAATTAATTAAGTAGATTCTTAAGTTTATTTTTAAAAAACTTAATTTAAATATGTGATTAAGAAATTAATTAAATGATAAAAATGTTGTGAATTTATATGTGATTGATGATTAAGTAAGCAGTAAAGATAAATGGGTTATCTTAAAATTAATTAAGGTTTTTGGTGATTAAAGATTAATTAAATTAAGAAAGTAATTAAAGAGAAATTTAATAAATTATTAATTAAGGATTAGTTAATTAAAAATTAAGGGTTAAGTTATTTAATTAGAGATTAATTAATTGATAATTAAGAATTAATTAATTAAGTAGTTAAGATTAATTAATTTATAATAAGAGATTAATTAAGTTGTAATTAAGCATTAATTAATTAAGTAATTAGAGATTAATCAATTGGTAATTAAAGATTAATTGATTAGAAATTAAAGATTAATTATTTAAATGATAATTACTTAGCTTAAAGGATTGATTTGCTGAGGTTTAATTAATTTAAATTAATGATTGGAGAATAATTAATTAATAATTAAAGGTTAATTAATTAAGGATAATTAACCAGTGGGATAATTACTCAATGAAGTAATTATGGATAATTAATTAGATTGATAATTAAAGGATGATTAATTAATCTTTTGTAATTAATTAATGTTAAGTAAGTAAGATTTAAAAGTGGACGAAGTAATTAATTTAATTTAATTTTTTTAAATTAATTAGAAACGTTGTGACTAATTAATCTTGCCTATGAATGATTGGATTATATTAAATGCCTTAAATTGGTTGATATCTCTGATATGAGATGTTTTATGATATGATATGTTTAGGTTGAACAGAGATAATGTGGTTATCTATCGACGATGACCTGTAATTAAAAATTGAATTGTATTCACTTGAATAACTTGGGTTAAGATGACATTGGATTCGAAGAGACAGGGTCGGGTATCAGTGAATACTCGAAACCACTTCGATTTGTAATCTACAATAATTCTTTATAGTTTTGATATGTGAAATCAATAGGCTGGAATGGAATAATTTAAGTAAACTGGACATTGGAACTATATAGTAGTACTTGGGATTGATTTGTGAAATAAGTATGAATATAACAAGCTAAGATCTCGTAGTGAAGCATGAGTTACCCCAGGTTTTAAATAAGTTTTATGCATTAGTATTTCATGTTAGATGGGTTTACTCACGCTAGGTTCCAGCTTGACCCGGGTGTTACTTTGTTGTAATGCTCGGGTCAGACCGAGTATTACAGCTTTTTAGGTTAGGACGTTCTGGAGTTTAGGAGGCGAGCTGGATGGAAGGAACGTATGGAGTGTATTCAGATATGTATTTGAGATTGTTGTGATATTAGTGTGAGACAAGATGAAAGAACTGCCTAGACTATTTGTAAATGGTTGTAACTCTGATAAATTGTATATAACTTTGATGTATGGTTATAAAATTGACAATTACATCTTTCTTTGTATAAATGCTATTATGTGATATTATATTTTGATCCGCTGCGAAGTGTGAGATTCTGTGTTTTGTTATATGTTCTTCTTCTATCTTCTTCTTTTCTTTAACAATCTGAAATTTCCGGCATTCGATTGCTCGGCACTTTTACAGTGAACGTATTAGTGTCGAATTTCCAAGGTCGAAGTTTTGGGTCGTTACATTTTGGGATCAGAGCAGAAGGTTAAGTGAGAATCTTGGCTCCGGTGGGTTTACTCATTAAGGATAGGGTCAATGGTGCTCTAGAATGAATTGAGTATAGTATAGAGGGCATACACTACACCAAATACTGAGATTTGCAACTAACCATCCGCGCATTTGGCAACGGTTATTAACCGTTGCCATTTAGCAACGGTTAATCACCGTCTTGGTTCAGTTAGCAATGGTTTTTTATCGTTGCTAATTGGGAATGGTTATTAACCGTAGCTTCTTTGGAGACAAATGATGGCAATGAATTTCATCCTTTCGCGCCATAATTTTTGGCGCGCTTCGTTCCAATTAGCAACGGTTTTCAACCGTGGCTAATTAGCAACGGTTTGTAACTGTCGTAAATATTTTAGGCAGGGCCGGCCCAGGGGCAAGCCCCTGGGATGGGGCAACCAACTGAGCCGGGAAACACCAAAAATCTGTTTTACTTCAAAGTTACAGCTCAATAGCAATCTCCATGTTGGCGATGCTCGAACCCAAAAAAACTAGGGTTTCAAAAATCAACGCTTTCTAAACAACCATCGCTGCATACTCGGCTATTCCATCAGCCATCGTCGGCTCATGCTTGCCTCCTACGCGATATTTTCTACTGCTGATTTGAAGTCCTGCTACAGTCTCTATATTGCCACTGCTAATTAAGTATGCGAATTTCTTTTTTTGAGTTGTCTAATTTTCTAAAATTGAGTCGCCCTTTTACTGCTTTAGATTTCATTAACCTTGAAAACGCCTGAAGCTAATAACTTATTAGTATTTAGTTATAAACAACTAGTTTTCTGTAAATAATCGTTTAGGAATTGAAATTTGAAAGCTGAAGCTAAAAAACCAATAATTGTTTAGGAACTGGTACTTACATTGACGTACTATTTTCCCTGCGGTGTGTGTATGTCTACCCGCAAACATTTAGGCAGAACCCAATATGATTTGCTTGTACACTTAACTAGATACACTAGTTTGTAAACTTGATATGTTTCGTTAAAAATTAAATACACTGTTTTGTAAACTATTTGAGACTATAAGTATTGCAGCCCACTTAATGTGGCAACTTTTGTATAAAAAGTTGGTACTTTGTTATGTAATAGTTTTATATGTGATTTTATGCTTATATATGAAAAAGAAAATAATAAAAAATTGACATGTTATATAGTAAGGGGCAAAAAAATTCACATTGGGCTTGGTCAACCGATTCTTTGGGTCGCCCTTGCTTTTAGGATTGATGTTTCATTAAGTTTTTGGGGATAGATTATAGTCAATATCTACTACTCTTTAACAGTTTGCCAAAGTAGAGATGCACCTTCTAATCTGAACCATCAGAATACATATTTGATGTTTTAAGTGTATAGTGTTATAGAACCAAGAAACAATTTGTTATGCAAGGGATGATCTTTTTACATTTATATGTGATTTTTTTTAGAAATTGTAATGTACTGTACTGCACTGCATGCTAGTTAGACATAGCTGCTTATAGTGACTGCTAGGGTATAAGTTGATGCAATGAATTTTGTTTTACTAAATATGAGACCATATTTAGTAAGTGGATAAAATTGTTGTTAATGGCGCAAGCCAAGTATCAGGAGAGGGGTAATGCATAGACATTACTCTGGTGCTACAAAATGGCGCCGTTGTAATGGCAAATTTTTTGGAAACAGTTTGATGCTAATGTTAAATTTCAAGTGAAATCAGAAGAATATACATCTGTTTAGTTAATATCAGAGTTGAACTTGGTGGAAAGCCATAAGATATTATTACCCATGATTTCTTATTAGCTCTTGTTATTTTCTTTTAGTATGTCTTTTAGTGTAGACAAACAATGGATGAATCAATCTAATCGAAGAAATACAGAATATGTGGAAGGTGTGGGAAATTTCGTTAATTTTGTTGCTGAAAACAGTGGCAATACGAAAAAGTATTCATGCCCTTGCACGCGGTGCAAAAATGAAGATACATTCAAATTAAATGACATTCATTTTCATTTGCTTAGATATGGTATTGTTCAATTATACACCATGTGGTGTTTTCACAGGGAAAGAATACCGGAGAAGCCAAAACAACAACTGGTTAGTCATGCCACAAATACTGATGAGTCCGAACATATTAGGATAGAGGATTTGATCAATGATGCAGATAGATTCCATCATTTTCAACCTACAAGTCAGTTGCATGATAATGCTAATATTGGTGAGCATTTTACGGATAAATCATTTTTTGATAGTGCAACTGCAACAGAGCCATTGTATCCTTCTTGTCCAAAAGAGATTACAAAGTTGTATGCCATTGTGAAACTGAATAGCTTGAAGACCCAATATGGCTTTTCAGACAATGGTGTGACTGCACTACTCGAATTCATAAAGGAGTTACACCCCGAAGGTAACACGCTACCGTCAAAGTACCCCGACGTGAAGAAGATCATTAAGCAAGTTGGGATGAATTACATAACTTATGATGCATGCATTAATGACTGCATCTTGTACTGGAAAGATAATGCGAACAAAGTTTGATGTACAAATTGCAACGCACCAAGATATAAGACATCATTCGACGAAGAGAGAAAAGCTACCACATTATCTCGAAAGACCTTAAGACATTTTCCTTTAATTTCTAGATTGAGAAGACTGTATACTGTACCATGGATAGCAGAAGCGATGACCTGGCATGGTCGTGCCAAGTCCGGTACAACCGTAATGCGTCATCCGTGTGATACTTCTCAATGGAAAACTACAGATTCTTTTGATTCTTCGTTTGCTGCTGAACCACGAAATATCACGCTTGGAATAGCAACAGATGGTTTCTGTCTGAATGCTTCTTTAACTAACCCTTACAGCTGTTGGCCAGTAATTGTAGTACCATATAACATTCCTCCGTCTTTGTGCATGAAAAGAGAGTTCTCAATGTTAACACTGTTGATTTCTGGGCCAAAACAATCGGGGAAGGATATTGATGTTTATTTAGAACCTTTGATAGATGAGTTAAAGCAGTTATGGGAAGGAGTCGTTACATTTGATTCATTTAAGAAATCTGAGTTCATAATGAGAGCTAGAGTGTTGTGGGCAATCCATGATCATCCCGCTCTTGGGACTTTATCGGGATGTACAACTCACGGGTACTTTGCATGTCCTATTTGTGGAGAAGAAACTAAATCTGTTTATCTCCCAGAAAGTAAGAAGATTTGTTACATGGGACATCGTAGACTTCTTCCGTCCGGACACAAGTTTCGATACGATAAGACAAATTTCAACAACGAGCAAGAACTTAAGCGTCCTCCAAAACCACTGACTGTTTATCAAGTTGAAAAAAAGGTAGCGAATATAAAAATGAAAGTTGGTAAAAACATACCGGAAATTGGTCGAAAATGGAAAAAGACAATCGCTGAAGAAGTTCCTGCATGGTATAGGAGGTCGAAGTTCTTTGATTTGCCATATTGGAAAACAAATTCGACATAATATTGATGTTATGCATACGGAGATGAATGTCACGAAACATTTGATCAACACAATTATGAACCATAAAGACATGTCAAAAGATGGGATCAATGCACGGAAGGATTTGAAAATCATGGGTATAAAACAAAAGTTGTGGGTGATAGAAGATCCTGAAACAAGTAAAGTAACCATACCAAATGTGACTTTCACTTTGAGCAAAGAAAAAAAGATACGATTTTGCACCGTTTTGAAAATTTTGAATGTGTCGAGCAAATTCTCTTCGAACTTCCATAACAATGTGAGCATCAACCCTCCTGAACTAAAAAATATGAAGTCACATGATTACCACGTCAAAATGCAACATTTACTTCCGGTATTGCTTCAGCATTGTTTTCCGCAACATAAGGATCTACGGAATGCTATTCACCGCATTAGTCTCTTTTATAACATTTTGTGCTCAAAGGTGATCAACAGGGAACATCTTCTAAAAGCAAATGCTAGTTTGGTAGAAGCAATGTGTGTTATTGAAAAACATTTTCCGCCTGCATTTTTCGATATCAGTATTCACCTTATGGTTCATTTAGCCAATGAAGCATTGATTTCTGGTCCTGTTAGATATAGGTGGATGTACCCATTTGAACGGTAAATTACTAATTTTAGTTATGTACATAATTATTCGATTTAAATAGCTATTGATGTCTACATTTTACAATTATTCATCTTCATAGGTTGATGAAAACATATAAAGGATATGTGCGCAACAAAAGATATATTGAAGGGTGTATTGCAGAAGGATATATTGTACAAGAAGCTAGTCTTTACTGCATGGAGTATATGCCAAAAGGAGGTGCTGGCGCTCATAAACATACCCGTGAAGCTTTTTTAGACGAGGATGATGAGTTTGCTGATGAAATAGCACTAGATAATGGTAAAGATATAACGTTAACTCAAGTGCAATTTCAACAAGTGCGTAAATGGGTCCTTGATAAGTACGACGGATTGGATGAATGGAAGAAGTAAAGTCATGAATTTGTTCTGAATTCTTATTATTGTAAATCAATTCATATATATAGTATTTATTGTGTGTTTTTCGTAGGAGGTATAACTCCTATGTTCAAAGCACCAAATCTCAAACTCGAGGCGGGGGTACATCTGGGGAAGCTATTAAATATTTCACTTTTTGGTTACATGAGGAGGTATATGTATTAAATATTTAACGTATTTTCAAGTTGACCATACACCTCCTTGACAATGTTTTTTTTACTTATTATGTTTGTTGTAGTTGTTGAAGACCGTCGATGTTGACTCAACTCTTTGGCGGTTAGTTAACGGGCCGAAGTTTGATACCCGTAGTTATATGAAGTACCAAGTGAATGGGTTTTTATTTTCTCTGAAGAGTTATGAAGAGCGAAAGCTAACACAGGATAGTGGCGTATGCATGAGAGCAATTACACAATTTAGAGCGAGTGGGAAGGATAAAATTTTTAAGGAAGCAGAAACAACTTATTATGGAGTCATTCAACAGATAATTGAGTTGGATTACATTGACTTCAAACAAACAGTTTTTTATTGTGATTGGGTAAAGGTCGA
Source organism: Allium cepa (assembly GCA_030765085.1). Classification (NCBI taxonomy): domain Eukaryota; kingdom Viridiplantae; phylum Streptophyta; class Magnoliopsida; order Asparagales; family Amaryllidaceae; genus Allium; species Allium cepa. The sequence continues at coordinate 566,761,393 of CM060938.1, forward strand.
AGATAAGATCAATGGTTGTAAAATAGATTCTGTTTCAAGCTTGATCACAGTTAACCTGGGAAAATTGAAGAATAAAGATAGCGTGAATGATGAGCCATTTATTCTTGCATCGGAAGCGAGTCAAGTGTTCTACTCAAAAGATTTAAAAAATAAGGGATGGTTTGTGGTTTTGTATACACCAAAACGATTGACCATAAATGTGGATGACACTGAGTTTCCCACCGTTTATCAATCAGCTTTTGAAGACAATGAAAAATTAGAAGATCTTATCAAATGCATATGATAACTTTGTATTTCAGAGCAGTTATTGTACCTTAACAAAATATTTATTTAAAATGGTGTAAAATGTAGAATGGTGTGTTATATGATAGTAATAGATGCATTATATTTTGTGCTTGTATTTCGGAGCAGTTATTGTACCTTAACTAAATAAGGATGGATATATTGCAAGAGTTCATTTTGTGTTTGTAGTTGTAGGTACTTACATATGATCACATACATACACACATGCACACATATATACATATGATCAGCTTGACTATTCTTTCTTTCTTTGTGTTTGTAGGTAGACAGGCAGTTCAAGATATTGTATTTGCACCCTTTAGTTCAGCAGTGCTAAGGTAATATATTTTTGTATTTCCATCCTTTATTTCAGTCAGTATTTTAGATATTGTTTTGAATCCGCTTAAGTTTAAAATTCTGGTGATGCAGGAAGACTTTATCACTGCCGCATAAAAGTGAATGTTCCCCTTCCCGCCCATCCCTGTGATGCCCGATTGCTGTTAAGCTGCTGTACATCTGATATAGCAAACAACGTCCCCTTCTGATTTGTCTGATCCCACAAGTTTCTCATCTCGTAATGTGGTGAGAAGTTGGTGGGATCAGACAAATCAGGAGAAGGGGACGTTGGTTCATATATCAGATGTACAGCAGCAATCGGGCATCACACGGACGGGCCGAAAGGGGAAGAAATGTACGTCATAATGTTGTGGGGATTATTTTAGGATTTTAGACTTTGCAGGACATAATGTCACAAGATGTCACACCACCGTCAAATGATACGACTTCACAATCATCCACTTTAAAACGGGAGAAAGTTGATATAGACAACTACGGTTCTCCAGTCGGAAAAAATGGTTCAAAGGTCGCTACGAAGATTGGTAAACTAGTAAGAAATCATGTGCCAATCTCATATCCAAGTTGGAAAAATGTTCCGCCAAATTACAAGGAAGACGTGTGGAATCAATTGGAGGTAAGTTCTCCAATCTCATAACCATTTTTATGTATTCTTTCTGTTTGTAAAATATAGTCATCTGATTGTAATGTGCACCCTTTTTATGTATTGTTTCTGTTTCAAGATATATTCTTTTAAGATATTTATAGGATATTTAGATTGATCACTTTATTCATAGAGACTGATGAAACTATATACGTTGAAATGTAAAAATCCATATAATTTGAAATGTAAACTGTGTACATGAACTTAGATGGTTTAAATTCATTTATAATGCTTTCAATACATAAATAAAAAATGGTTTACATGCATTTTTTGTTATGCAGAAATATTATGAGCTCGAAACTCTATCAAAGGACCTTATTATGAAAAAAATGTCTGAGGCTTTTAGGAGACACAAGAATGATTTGCGCAAGAATCATTATGACCATTTCATCACTAACGAAGAAAGAATGAGAAATTGTCCACCGAAAATTGCTCAAGAAGATTGGGATGAGTTCATAAGAAACGAATCAGAACCCGAGGCGAAAGAAAAAAGGAAGCGAGGCAAACAAAATAGATCAATGCTTGAATATGGTCATCATTCGGGACGTATGAGTCAAGCTTTGATTACTCAAGAAATGGTATGTGTCATTGAATTGGTGCATCACATTGCATATACCATTAGTTCCAAATATAATTTTAGGTCATTGTATGCAGGTCGATTCAAGTAGTCCGAGAACAGAAGTATCACGTCTTCAAGTATGGGAGAAAACGCATAAGAAAAAAGATGGCAGCACGTCAGATGCGACATCTTCCTACTTTGTAAGTTAAACAAATAACAACGCCTCTAAATTAAATTTTCATTATTCATATATATATATATCTATATATGTATGTATGTATGTATGTATGTATGTATGTATTTACTTTTTAGGACAAAATTGAAAAAGAAAAGGAAACGACGAGTGGTGGTGGTGAAGCCGTCTTTATATCAGTGTTTGGTAAAGATGTAAATGGCAGGAGCCGAAGTATTGGGACCAATATAGCTCCTAGCCAAGTTAAGAGTGCTGCCATTCCATGCAAACGGCTCAAACATGCCCAAGGAGTATATGAGCAGCGACTGCAAAATGTGGAGCAAAAATTGATGAAGCTGGACAATATGGATGATAAACTGGAGCGTCTTCTCAGCATAGCCCAAGATAATCATCAAGTAGGCAGTGAAATTGCATCTTCTCAGTTTGCCACTCCGAACAATCAGTTAACCGACCAAAGATGTGAAATCCTGAACTTTGAGGACGAAGTAATTGCAACAGGTACTATTTTATTAAAATTTGAAGAAAATAATATGTTGCAAAGTCAGTGAATGCTTAACTTCGTGAACGGGAGAGTGCGCTGCATTTTCTTGCACGTATAAGCAAATTTATAACTTGCTGCACATGTTTAATACAAAGTGAACCGTCACAATTTTGCTGAGTTATATCTCAACACATTTTTACAATTTTCATTTAACATAGCTGAACAATAGTGAGGCTGTTAGTCAAGAAATAAAACAAGTTTGTTATCACGTTTACAATTGCTGAGACATATTAGTAAACAATTAACAGAGAAGCAAGGCAATGGGTGAAAACATTAATTCAAAAGCAACTTGAACTTTACATTACTCTGCCACAGCTAAGGGCTAGCCGAGCAGTACTTGTGTACATGGCATTAAATGAATATGTACCCAAAACACTTCTCAGCACTCATTTCTTTGACTTAAGTAAAATAAAAAATAAAGATAACACTTCATCATCCTTTATTCCACTTTTTCAGCATCTCAAGCGAAGCATTAATGGCTGATATTGTTTAAACTTTGCACTCTTTTAAATTGAGTTGCTAGCTGTTGTAGAGCAAAGACAGGTGAGTTTGAAACTCACGCATTTAATATATATGTTGCCTGGTTGCCAAAAAAATTCTCTGTAATTCATTTCTGGCATTAAACCTAAGTCATTATTAGGCAAATTTGGGTCTAGTTCATATGCTATGAAACTTGGGCCATCGCTGCATGTTTGTGAAATGGTTTTGGGTAGCATGAGTTTTGTTTTTTGTTTACATAAGTTTTCATCTTAAAAAAATCTGGTGCACTGTCCCTGATGCATGCGAGTAAATCCTTTTGTACCTACGTATGCACTGCCCCTGAACCATGCAAATTTATTTCTTTGTTACCTGCATGTATTATTTTTGCAAATTACATGCTTTATACGTGTGTTTTACTTTGATTTTTGTGTGGAAATTCTTGCATGCGTGATATATATTGCATGTATAATTTTCTAAAGGCAAATGGTTCCAAGATTTAAAACTTTTATTCTTGCGTGTGTAGTGTCCCTGAAGCATGCAAATATACCACCTCTAATATATGCGCATCCTTGCATTGAAATTATTTCATGCGCACACTTATGCTTTTGTGCCCATATATACCACCTCTTAAATGTTTGGGAGCTTGTTAGTTCTGTAAATGTGATTCCATATATTCACTCCAGAAATGCGTATATAAAAGGTACTATATGCCGAGATTCCACAGCATTAGTAATTCATGGAAAACCAGTACCACCCCCAGATGAAAAAGTGTTGTTGGACAAAATTTTATTACCGGATGAGCTAACCGCCAAAATATGTCGACAATTTACCGAGACCTTTGGGGATGTTGGAGCCGGAGGTTATGTGAGCCATCAAAAGGGTTTGATACGATATCTTTAGTCGGAGGTATTGATATTTCTGACTTGTTCTTTGCATATATTGCTGATTTTCTTTTGTTTGCTGTACATGAAATTTGCATATGCAAATGCATGTGTATTTTGTCCTGGTCTGTCTTGTTTACAAGATAATCGACAATTTATCAAATACTAGGAAGTAAAGCTTTTACCTTCCAAAAAAAGGTTGAAGCCCTTTATATTCTCCTTCAATGCCTCTTACAACCGTGTTTAAAAATTATTATAACATTATATATTTGCAACTTGAAAGAAGTGTTGCCAACTCGTACAAAGCATAAAACATTATATTGACTTTGCGTTTCAAAGTCGAGCTAGAAAGATAATCAAACATTCACCAATTTTATTTTGATATTCGAAATAATAGAATAGAAATAGTTCAAAGTTGGATAATGAATTGCATTCAAGATTCAATGCAACTTCTATTAGTGGTAATTAATACTTATGTCACACGGACTGAGTCAGATTACATCCAGTGTCTATTCAAGACTGACCAAAAACAAGAGGGTTGATAATCTAATTTCTTTGTACAAATTTTCTTTTCTGCAAAATTTACATTTCCAATTTGCATTTACTGTTCACTGTTTCTGCCTTTCTAACAACAAATAGTCCATTCACAGCTCCACATACCAAACTGCTTTGCTTTGCATTTAATCACCAAACAACATCTCCAATTCAAAACTGTCACAATACAACAGCCTCCCCCTATACATTCTTCCTTGCTGACCACCAGTCACTACCCTTGCAATACCACTCCATCACCTCTACCATACAACATTCCTTCTCCACTGCTCACCCCACAAACTTCTCCCTTCATGAAATTCAACACAATGCACAACTGACACTGCCTCGACAATAATACAGCAATCTTCCTCGACAACATCCCTTCATAACATCATCTACACATATCCCCTGTTGCCACTGCATAGAGTAACGGCCTCCACATACTTCATCCACTCAGCCAAAATCATTTCTGCAGTCATCGACACAAAGCCTTCACTGACACTGGCCACCTCTGGCCTTTCACCGAACTTCTTCAAACCAAAACAAATTAAGCTCTGCTCCTCCCCCTTGCAAATTGCTTACAGCAATCAAATTGCTCATCCAAACCATTTCCAATTACAACTAACTCTACTGCTCACCATCATTTCGTACATTCACCATCAACTCACTCTACTGCTCACCCAAACCACTTCCCAATACTGTCCTACCCAATACACTTCTACAAACCACCATACCATTTTCCTGTTTGGTAGATTCCATTTCCACCTGTAAATCATACCTACCATTGATGCAATTAATTTGTTCTGTTTATCTGCAAGTGCATAACGTTGACCAACTCTTTAGTATATTAATTATTAATATAATATATGCATAAGGTTACCCTTGAACTTAGTATAATATATGCATATGTTTGCTGCCACTTTTACTTGTGCATTATAAATGCTTACACAGGAATTCCGTTGCTCTATTAACTGAACTTGACCAAGCTAAAATTCACTATATGCTTTGAGTTTAAAACTAGTTTTTACTTTTGCGCAGGAATTGGATAGCATACCGTATGCACCACAGCATGAGCCAAAGAAATATCAGCTTCGGCTAACCTACTCAGCATCCTTTTAATGTGTTTATTATATGTAGACTTCACTGCTTGCAAAACAATGTAGTGTAATTAATGAAATCTTTGTACTGTAGTGTAATAAACAATGCAGTGTAATAAGTATGATATTCCGGCACGGTAGCATTCTGTTTGCAAAACAATGAGTGTAATTATAAGTTTGATAATTTTATATGTATTGTATATGTGCGATATGTTTATAGTGCTTGTGTACCAATATTTTGATATTCTGGCATATTTTGATATATATTGATATTCTGGTATATATACTGAGATATGCGTGTAATGCAGTAGTGAGTTACAGATGTGATGTTGTAGGAGCAGGAGCAAACACTATGTGCAACGGGTGTTAACCGTTGCTTTAGTGTGACTTTGGGCATAAAGCAACGGTTTTTAACCGTTTTTTACTGGACATGAAGCAACGGTTTCTAACCGTTGCCTTTTGTACATTAAGCAACGGTTTATACCCGTTGCCTATTGCCCAGTTTGCAACGGTTTCTACCCATTGCCTTTGGCCCAGTTTGCAACGGTTTATAACCGTTGCCTTTGGCCCAGTTTGCAACGGTTAATACCTGTTGCCTTTGGCCCAATTTGCAACGGTTTATACCTGTTGCCTTTGTCCAAATTTGCAACGGTTTATACCCGTTGCCTTTTGGACATAAAGCAACGGTTTGCTCCCGTCGCTAAATTCAACCACTCCTATTTTGGAAACGGTTTTTACCCGTTGCTTTTGGACTTAACAACGGTTTTTACTCGTTGTTAATAGCTTATAATGGTGTAGTGATATTTTTTATTTTTTTTGTAAAAAGATTTTAAAACGGTTCTAAAATTAATTTTTATATAAGTTTATATTTTGATATATAAAGCAATAGTTTTCTAATATATTAAGGTAATCGGTTGTTGTATTATTTGAATTAAAATAATAATAAGAAGAACTAAGTGGTAATAGAAATACAACCAAATAGGAATTGGATAATATAAACTATATAAATAAGATAAATGGATCCAAACTGAAATTAAAATCCTGAATTTGTAGAAGTGTTTTCGGAATAAGATAATAATGAATTGGTTTTCAGATATGATTACCTTGGTTATTATCGTAAAATGTTTGCTGTATCTTGATAATGAAATGTTTGTTAATGATTAAGCAAAAATGAAATGTTTTAGGAAAGTAAACATTTAGGTGAGTATGGTTTATAAATTGGAATTGAAGATAATTTAAATTGTGAAGTTTTAAATCTAAGTCCAGAAAATTTGAAATTTGTTTCATAGTGATAAAAGAAATAATGATAGTATTGCTTACAATGTAATTGAATGAAAAGGGCATGTTTCAAACAAGAGTTGTTTGGAAATTTTAAAGAAAATTTGTCTTGAATTAAAACCAAAGGTGGTTTAAAATTTAAGGTATAACTTGGTGTGTAAAGGAAATAAATATGTACATGTGAGGGATATACATAATATCAAAGGTAGTTTGAAATAAACTCTAAGTGTTGAGTTTTTTTTTTCCTTGGAATGTGATATGAAAACCCAAAGTGATAAGTTTTTGAACTTATAAAGTGGGAAGATTATTAATATGAAGTTTAAAATTTGAAATAGGAATTCAAATTGGGTAAAGTTGACTGGATTAAATTGAATTGAATTTAACTTAGGGAAAGTTAAATAATTTTATAATAAACAACCTGAATTGGAAATTTCAAGATGAAATTGAGATTTGACTGGGGAAGTTAAATGGTTGATTTGAATTGGGAGTGTGTGTGATCTCAAAATGGGTTTGAGATCTGGAAATTGGAATTAGATGCTATTGATGAATGTTTTAAATAATTTGGATATTTATTTATTTTGACTTATCTTAATATCATCCCGCAGTTATTAATAATCTATGAAAATGAGAGTTGGATAATTTTAAATAAGAAATGGATTGAAGTAATATACATCCATTATTGAAATAAAATAGAAACAAGATTTGAACTTATGAAAAGGGAATCACTTTGAACTTAAGATTCAAATGTTAAAAATGAACTTGCAAACTAAAATTGTTAAAGATTGGTTTCGAAGTTAAAATTGGGTAATAAATTGGATTCTGAAGAATAAATCATTTTAAAAATTTTGAATTCTTATTCGAACTTTGAAATAAGTTAAGTAAAGGTAATTTAAAATGGAATTTGAAATTTGGACTCAGAATTAAATGGTTTAAGGATTTAGGCTGCTAAATTAAAAATAAAGGTTGATTTGATTTAAAAATTCAATCAACATTTAAAAATTTAACTCGAATTTATGAAATCCGAGATGGTTTTAGGTTGAGATTTGAATAGAATTTGTTTAAATTTAATTTGATTTGAATTAGTTGGAATTCTGATTGAAGATGGATAAGCATAAAATTCAAGTGGAAAATTTGAATTGAATTAATTTGAAGTGAAATTTAAGTTGAATAAGTTTGAAATTCAAGTGGGAGTTCTTTGAATTTGGGATAGGAATTAAAGTTAATTTAAATTGAATTGAAATTGAATCAATTTAAATAGAAGTGGAAATTGGAAAATAATTGGAAATGGAAATTGGGAATTGAACAGTTTGGCTCTGAACTATTTTTTTCAAATAAATTGTTTTAATATAAACTGTTTTAAATCTATTTTTCCAGCTATTCACTATAAAACCTTTCTTATTAAACTCCAAACTATCTTATACTTATTCACAATTATTTTGAAAACCAATTACTACTTTACATCTGTTTTACAAACTAATCACTATTTTACAACTACTTACAAACTAATTACTACTTAAAACTATTTTGCAACTATACAACTATTTTACAATTATTTAACTATTTTAAAATTTCTTAACTATTTTGCTACTATTTGCAATTAATAACTATTTTACAAATACTTATCTATTTTAAAAAAATTCAAGCTATTTTCTTAATACAAGTTGGTCAGAGTGCAAACTATCTATAATTGAATACCAATTAAGATAAGAATTGAAGTGTTAAACCAAATGGAAATTAGGAGCAATCATGGATGAGTGAACAGAATCAAAATGAGAGTGAATAGAAAAGAGAATTGATTTAGCTAATAATCAATAAAGATAAATACGTAGGATGTACGTATATTATTCTATTCGCATGATGATTTGATCCAGATTCGAGCATAGAATTTCGAGATAGTATATCGATCCGAGTAGGGATTTTTCACCCAATTTTTCCTAGATATGGATTTTTGATTAATTCTAGGAATTCTCTACCATAATTATGACTATGCGAGGAGAATGACGGTTTCTGATCAAGAAACCAGATCTGAGTCCGCACTAAGAAGTCGGGTGGACGATACTAGTTCAGAGGTGAAATTGTGTGATCGAATGAGCGATCGAATTTGATGTTGCGTACGGATGGTATATGTACATCGTACGTGCTTGAATGAAATAGATATTGATTTTTTAAGAAATGAGAAATGATTTTTGAAATATATTTGGAGAAGTATGTATGAATAAAGGTGGAAGTTGGATATCTTTCGAAATTCACTTTATGAAAAGTAAGTGATATGGTAAGTAATTTTATAAAAGAAAATAAAATTTGAATGTTGATTTGGCATAGTAAAGTTATATATATTTATTATATATGATAAGCTCCCCTTATGTTGAATCTAGAACCAGAAGAAAGGGGTTTTGAAGATATTTGAAGTAAAAAAGGGGAATCTATACAAGTGTCTAAAGATTATTTTCAAGCTGGAATGGATAAGTTGTATATATATATCTGTATATATAAATGGTTTTATGAGAATGATTTTGGGGAAAATGTTTTGGAACCTGTGGATTTGGAAAAGGCTTTTGATTTTTGGGAAAATCAAATTTTGGAAAGTTGGAAAGCCAAGTTTGGAACTATCGATTTTGTGTAAAAGTGATTTTGATGAAAATCTTAAAGGGTATGATTTGAAAGACACCATAAGTGTATATATAAAGTGTTTTGTGATTGGCTCTAGGGAAAAAGGTGCTCCCATTGGAGTGAACTTCATTAGGAGATCCACGAGGTGGGTCTGCCTTGAGCCCTAAGGGGGAGGCACTAAATTGAATCCTGGGAGGAAGACCGGACAAACTAAAGTTCTTGAGGGTTATGTGTAGTGGGTAGCAAAAGTCGAGGGCACTGATGCCTACAGAAACATTCGAGTTATGCTGCGACAACAGTGCAACTTGATGTCATTGTGATCTACTGTGGACCACAGCGGAAGTCGTGTGTGCCGTGAGAGCCAACGGTCTACGTTTGTTTTTGTCGTGATGGCAACGTAACATCGGTAGACTATGACCTATGGAGACATAGCGAAAGTCGGGAGGCCGTGAGAGCCTAAGGATACATTGGGACTTGACTGATGTAGTCTGTGACCTATGTGGGAGTGGTGAAGTTTCATTTGGCAGCGAAAATCAAGGGCGCTGATGCCCACAGTTGCATGGACTTTTGTTGTGATGGAAACATAGCCTGGGATGTAACTACGATCTATGGCGGGTTCCATGGCGTAATCGAGGGGCACGAAGTGCCTACATTTATCTATGGATTTTGTCGGGATGGCAACATAACCATCAGGTTAATTGCAACCATGGTGGGGGTGATGATTTCCAGAGCATTCTCACCAAAGATGTTTCCTCTATTTTTCAAAAAGTGTTTTCTATATTTTCACTAAGTTTTTGAAAACGTTTTCCCAAGTATTTTCACTGGGTGTTGAAAATGGGTTTACCAAGTACTTATAGATTTTCAGTCCTACGCCCGATCAACGTATGACCGAATTTCTGTGAGAACAAGGATGGACTTGTGGAAACATCGAGTGATAAAAAGTTTTCTTATGAAACTATTTTGGTAATAATTTTATAGATTTTAAAGTCTTTTTAAAATTCTTAAATGAAGGGTTTATTGTTGAAATGGTCAAAGAGAAATATAAGCTGACAATAATCATTTTAATAAAATTCTGGTTTCGTTCCTTTTCGAGGACGAAAAGATTCTTAGCGAGGAGGAATGTGATAACCCCTATTTTGGACATCTGATAATTGGATAATTAACTGGTCTATTCAATTGAAAATATAAAAAAAATTCTGATAATAAGATATCTGGATATGTAAATGGATTTGAAAATATAATAAAAGTTGAATTATAAATATATGGATAAATATTTATTTGATAATCTCCTAATATAATTACTTATAATTGATAAATTATTCTTTTAAAAACAAATAATAATGATTGTTTATATATATATAGATATAAGAAGATTTTAAATAGAACAATTATTGTTTTCAAACAAATTAAATTCGTATTTGTTTAATTGTGTGTGTGTGTATATGAGTGGATTTGAAATTGAATTTGAATTTAAATTGAAACTCAAAAGATAGATGTGACGACCCAAACTCGATGTCCGATAAACGACATCAAATTCGTATCGCCGGAGCTTATAACAACAATTAGATGAATATAAAACAGCGGAACAGAATCAATATCATACATATCATCACAGATACAGCATCATAATAATATCCATACTACATCAGAGTACATAATACATGAATCACAACATCTCCAAATAAATATCATAGTACTACAACAGTGATCATATATCCAAAAGGTCTTCGAATGAAACAAGTGATAACGGACTTCCATAAGCTAAACACCTGATATCTCCAAAAAGCTCCTAAGAATATCTCCAAGATAAGAGCTCCAAAATACTGCTACTCCCAAAATACGGAAACCTGCTACTAGGCTGCCCGTGTGGAAATAATGGGCACCCAGAGTTTAGGAAATAAACAATAAACTCCGGGTCAGTCATGGGACTGGTATGAGTAAACAAAAACAGTTGCATTCAAATAGAACAAGAAATATAAAAGAAATTTTGTTATGCTTTTTAAAAATGAAACTACCATAAGACCTCCCACCGCACACACAATGCAAACGCAGACTTGGAGGAGATTTCTTCTTATGATAGTCAAATATGCTTGATACGAGAAAAGAATTCTTTGGTATTATTACTAGTGCATAGTGTAGAAAGCATTTTGAAAGTAGAATATTAATCTTAGCCAGCATACGACCATTATCGTATGCCTACTATAGCTACCATGTTTTGTGGCAGGTTACCGCCACGCTGCATGGCAGGTTCTACAACTAAAACCGTACTGGGCTCGTATTGTTTCTTTGGATTTCCAACAATGGTCAGGCCAAGGAACTTCCCATTGCCACATGAGAACGCCTCTGGAAGGACGTCCCCGAGAACCTAACCGGGGATTTCTGCCAACACAAGGCCGGGTTACCCCTAACTGGGTAACTACTGACACGAGTATGCCACCTCCCGGTTGTAACCAACCTTTAACCGGGGCCCCAACATCAAATCACAAAACAAGATATATATATAGGTTTGTGATGTCCACATAAGTAAGTATCTGGGCTCCATACCATGATACCACTTCTATCCAGAAGGAGATGTACATACCCTAAGGGGCGCTACCCCCAATGACCTTGCCGCATCTTTCCTGTTTTGACCATTCCGGGGCGTGAGGCTCGACGAAGTCTCGTCCACAAAACTACGCTTTGGTACAAAGCCATGTTTTGGGTCAACAAATGATCAAAGTAATGATCACAAAGATAAATGATCAAACAAATGATCATATCACAAATGATCAAACAATGATCATTACACAGCAACACTTAGCATGTCACATTACCAAATTGAGAATATATCGCTGATAACCTTCAACTACATAACCTCTAAGCTCGTACGTCTCAGAGAAGGGTGTTAAGCTAAGAGAATAAATTCTCCGCCACCAACAGAAATGTATTTGAAAGAAATCTGCTTTATATCTCAAAGTGTAGTGTCAGACACACAATCCATACAAGTCTGTTCTGGGTTCGAACAGAACCGAAGGCACTTCCAAAGAAGCCCTTGCAATCCGGATATTCACAATCCCGATCGGATTCCCCATCACATATGGAGAACTCTATACCGGAGCAACTCGGTGCAGAGTCATTCGATAGGTTATCCTATCGCTCTCGCAAATATCCGGTCTTCACCACCGGTCTTCAATTGCTATCCATAACGTCGTATCACATATTCGGAATGGGTTATATGGCACCAAGTTCCTTTCCCGACTAAACCGAATAGTGGGCGTTAATTTTAAAAACATGTGGATGTCATTCACAAAAATTCATAGATTCGATGTGGGTTTCGGATAGCAAACTGAAATCCGATTCCCTGTCGCATCGAAGTTTAAATGCCATTTTACGGGCAACAGGGTTTTCACATCAAAATAGAATTTAAATCACAAGTCACAGTTCAGGACTGAGCAAACTACATCACACAGTATTACGATCATAACAGAAATAACAATCCAGTGCAGAACAATGGTTAATTGTTTTTCCAATGTGATTTAAATAAGTTAACCACATAATTATAATCAACCAATGATAAATTTTGAAATTTTAATTAAATCTTAATTAACTTGATTACTTGTTTCTTAATTAATTATTTTAATTAACTGCCAGTCCTAATAAATCAACTTAATTTATCAATTAATAATAATTTTTTTATATTTTACGATTTAAAACTAAACACTTAATTGTCATTATAAATCAATTACAATTACAAATTATTATTAATTACTTTTTCCAAACCATTAATTTATAAAAATTATTTACCTTCAACTTATTATAGATATAAAAAGTTTTAATGTTAAGATAACTCAATATTCATCTTAAATTAATTATTCATTTAAAGTATAAATTAGACTTTAAAATGTTATTAAATATTTGCTTAATTCATTAAAACTTGAATTAAACTCTCAATTTAATTAGTCAAACCTTAATCACTTCATTTATATTCAAAATTGCTCAATGCTTTGTACTGCAGATTTTGGAAATCCCTCTGAGTAACCCCCACGCTTTCCTCTCCTTTACACATAACCCTTTCTTAAGTGAGTTTAAACTTAAAACATTATTCAACAGGAAAGCAAGCTCAAGTTCTTGTTTCACTCACGTTTACTTATTGCTTCCTGCTTCCCCCCTCTCCTCTTCTTCTCCACCTCTTTTTTTTTTCTTGTTGAAGACTAAGTTTAAACTTAAAATAACTGGTAAGCCTATACACGCACTCAGGACCATCATGAAAGGACTTTTCCATTCGAATATTATTCGAGTCGTCCATCCCCAAACGTTCTCTGTTTCACTATGCTCTCCACTGACACGCAACGAGCACGTGCACGTGCACAGTCGAATTCGCCATCGTGGGTCGAATCGCCAGCCACCCTCAAGTCAGTGATCATCCCCTCATCAAGTTTTCGAACACCTGAACTCCACTTCTATTACAAATCAAAATCGAGCTTTAAAAGTTCGAAACCTGGAAGTAAATCCGGAACCACCCTTCACCTGGAAACGCGTCGCCTCCATGACCTCGACCACCAGAAAACCCATGACTTCGTCCATAGCACGTCGAGAGTTCATACTATCATCACCCCAGAGCATTCGCAACTCGATCGCCCCTACGTGATGGAATCATCACGCGTTCAACCCACTGGAAAATTTAGGGTTAAACCCTAAATTTAACTCGTCCCCAAAATCCCTTCAATAGATCATTTTTCTTTTATTTTTCCTAATATTATTGGGTACCAAACCAGCTTCACACGAAATTACAACGTCCAAAATTCATTTGATTACAAGAAATTGATGAAAAACCCTATCCTATTCATTTGTGAACCGCTCAAAGCATGCACCACTAAAAATCCCCATTCTTGTTTTAAAATACTTATTTTTCAGTTAGGATTCAAGTTGTATATTTGAATTAGCATTTTACAGAAATCAATTTTTTCCAAGTTGTACTTTTGTTTGCCTGTAACACTTGATTCCAGAGCATAGTTCACTATCATAATTTAAAACAAATGTTAAAAGTCTTGACTTGAGTTTTAAACATCTTGCTTTGTCAAAAAAAATTAAGCTTAATAATGATTGATGAAACAAATTCGAATTTGAGTAAATATTTAACCTTGAAATCAATAAACAAAGTAGTAAAGAATGCAGAACATTCTATATATATACACAGGATTATTTTCAAAGATAGATCACAACAACACATATTATCCAATGAATAGCCTATACTGTTGTGATCAAAACTTAAACCTGAGAGTGTATGTTTACTCACCTGGCAACTATAGAAACAGAGACTAATAATTTTTTTCTTTGCAACTGCAGTTTGAAGCTCCCTTCAGTGATGTTTTCTTTTTCTTTTCCAGGTTTGCTAAGTTTTTTGTTTGAACGAATAAAACTAAATTGCACTGCATATATATGTAGATAGTTGTATACAAAAGAATGGCACAGGGTTTTCTTTTTCTTTTTCTTAGTAAGGACTGCAACCAGAGATTTTTTTTTTCACTGTTGTACTTTGTAGTATTTTGTATTTTCTTATATGGAGGCTGATGTGCTTCTTTTTCTTACTTGAGAAGATGGCATTTAATGCCCATGCTTCCTTCTTTGTTAACATACCTTTTTATTTTATGATGTAAGTACTATTTTGTTTTTGTTTTGAAGATATTTATCTACTTGCTTAAGCTCTATTTGATTTATATGTGTACTGTTGGTTTTGGGTTACAAAATTTGTTTTCTTTTGCAAAGCTACAGCATGCCGTGTTTCATGCTTTATATTTTCATAAGTGCTAAATCTTGTTTTTATTGATTTGTTTTATTCTCATATTGAGGCTTGCATATATACTTTTCTTTTATTTAAATACTTACTTACTTACTTAGTTTGTATATTCCTTTGTTTGCATGGCTAAATGAAAGGGTTTTGTTCTTTTTAGTTTCTTATCTACATGATTATTTGTATAGGTCTAGTTAGTATATTTTCTTACAAGCTTGTTTATTAACTTTTAATTCTATTACAATATACTTTTTCTTAAATTTTTATTTTATTGATCAATACAAGTTCTTGTTTTGTTATACATTTCATTTACTTATTACATATATTTTATTTTAAAATTTAACAGTGTATGTATGCATTTTGTTTGTATTTCATTTCCCTTCATATATTTATTTTTATTGTTTAATACAATCTCCTGTTTGTTTTGCTAATGTTTGTTCTTATTACTTTATTCTTTATTAATTTAAAACTTAAACGATCAGTTTATGTATTCAATTCCATACAATTTTATAATATTAATATCAACCAATTTTATTTCTTTTGAAATTCTCAAATTTAATTTTAAAAGTTCAAATTATTAATCGAATTTTAATTTATCAAAATTCCGGGATGTTACAATAGATATCTTAAAATAATGTTGGATTTAAAATATATTATATATGATTTTATTTATAATGTAATTGGTTTTATATTATTTTCTTTAAAGGATTTTATTAATATAAATTAAGAGAAATGTATTTACTTAAAAGAAAATTTAATATAAAAGTTTTATAAACCATTTTAAAATTAATAAAAACATGCATAATTACAAATGTTAATTTATAAAATCTTATAAAGAACATGTGTAAGTTAATAAACATTTGCTAATGACAAATGTTAACAAATTTAACAAGTGTCACTATTTTTATTTTATTTTTCCTTAATTTTTAATAAATCATAATTAAGTCTATATAAGCACCTATCTCTTCTCTTCATTTCCTTTTCCTATCTTCTTTCAGAAACAAATTTAGAAAATCTTTAGTCTGTAACAAAATTTCAGACCAGATCAAAACAAAAACCTATAAACATTATAACTCAAACCAGAAAATTAAACAAGTAATCATCAAGCAAAGACCATCTCAGCTAGCAAATTTAATCATCTCAACAAATAAGCTTCAGGTTTCAAAGGATTTCCAGTTCAAACAACAAGCTTTAAAAAATCAAACATCTCATTTTTTTTAAGTTTCTGCTCATCATTAACAGGTGAGTAAACTAATCTTGTTTCCTCTGGTTTTTTTTAAAAAAAATGCCTGTGAGTAATACTTTAAATTTTTGAGTTGAAATCATCTGTATAGTTATGCTTGCCACAAATTGATGATAACAATAACTTAAAAATGATTAGCAATGGTGGGGATAAATGTTGTCTGGGTATATAGTTAGAATTTCTGTTGCATGCTTGTGTACACCTATGCATACCTCTGTAAATAAAACAGATTAAAATATGTTCAAGGAAAAAAATCAAATTCTTCTTCCATGATTACTTTTAGCGCATTTTGTTTAAAGGAAATTTGGCGGTGATGGTGTAAGACAAATTTGAAAAATGTTAACAAATAGAATTATCAAGAAATTATCTGATAAAGTAAATATTACAGTAAATGGTAATATATTATAAAAATTGGTTGTTTCAATTACGAGTTTCACTTATAAAATCTTATCCGTCTTATAAAACAATGATTTTTAGAAATCATATCAAGATTTTTAAGTGATTTTTTGGGTAAGAACTATTAGTTGAACAGAATTTGGGTATTTATCAATTGCCGGCGATCAAAGGTGCTGGAAGTGTCGAGCTTATTGCTAAAGCAAGCTTATAGGTCGAGGATCTCGAAAAAATTGGCTGGAGGGTTGATTGCTCGCCGTGGTGGCGCGACAAGGGAAATGTAGGGTTTAAAGCTTGTTTGGAGTCGAGGAGGTTTGTCACTCAATTACGGTGTCACGGGGGTGTCGAGTGGGCTCGGAGGAGTAGGAGAGGGAAGGTGGAAGTGTGGCGAAGGTTTGAGAGGAGTTGTGTGTTCTCCGGTGATCGGAATTGGGTGGTGTCAGGCAGAATAGATGGTAGGTCTTCTGCCTGATGGGTTCGAATGTGTTCAATTTTGGTTTACGAGGAGGCTCGGAGTTCTGGGTGGTCGTTCGAGATGAGATGGTCGTCGTCGACTTGCAGAGGGTAACGATGGTGATCGAAGCGATGCTGAGTTACGGTGCATGTGCATGATGGATTTGTTGTGTCAGTGGTTTGGGGTTTGATGTTTATCTCAAGAAATGTCTCAAGGAAGAATCGTTTTGTCTCGAGTATAACTTTGGGTAATAGCTTGGGAGTGGTTCGCGTGTAAAACGTTTTAAACTTTAACTAAAACTCAAGTTTTAAAAGAAATTCTCGAGCTGGACTCAGGTGAGTACCGGGTTGAACCCGAAGTAAGTGTGATATCAGTTTTCAGGATCTAAATAAAAGCAAGTTTTAAAAGCTTTGAGTAAATCTAGCTTTTTTAAAAATTTATTTCTTTGTATAATATGCTTTTAAAATATTGGTTTAAGAAGTTGTAGGATATATTTTACTTAAATTAATTAAGTAGATTCTTAAGTTTATTTTTAAAAAACTTAATTTAAATACGTGATTAAGAAATTATTTAAAGGATAAAAATGTTGTGAATTTACATGTTATTGATAATTAAGTAAGTAATAAAGATAAATGGGTTATCTTAAAATTAATTAAGGTTTTTGGTGATTAAAGATTAATTAATTAAGAAAGTAATTAAAGAGAAATTTAATTAATTAATAATTAAGGATTGATTAATTAAAAATTAAGGGGTAAGTTAATTAGCTGGGGATTAATTAACTGATAATTAAGAATTAATTAATTAAGTAATTAAGATTAATTAATTTATAATTAGAGATTAATTAATTAATTAAAGATTAACTAAGTTGTAATTAAGCATTAATTAATTAAGTAATTAGAGATTAATCAATTGGTAATTAAGGGTTAATTGAATAGAAATTAGCGATTAATTATTTAAATGATAATTACTTAATGTAAGTAATTAAAGGATTAATTTATTGAGGTTAATTAATTTAAATTAATAATTAGAGGATAACTAACTAATAATTAAAGGTTAATTAATTGAGGATAATTTACCAATGGGATAATTACCTAATGAAGTAATTATGGATAATTAAATAGATTGATAATTAAAGGATGATTAATTAATGGTTTGTAATTAATTAATGTTAAGTAAGCAAGATTTAAAAGTGGATGAAGTAATTAATTTAATTTAATTTATTTAAATTAATTAGAAATGGTGTGATTAATTATCTTGCTTATGAATGATTGGATTATATTAAATGCCTTGAATTGGTTGATATCTGTGATATGAGATGTTTTGTGATATGACGCGTTTGGGTTGAGCAGAGAAATGTGGTTATCTATCAATGATGAATTGCTGTGTAAAAGTTACATCATGTATTTAAAAATTGAATTGTATTCACTTGAATAACTTAGGTTAAGATGACATTGGATTCAAAGAGACGGGGTCGGATATCAGTAAATACTCGAAACCACTTCGATTTGTAATCTACAAGAATTCTTTATAGTTTTGATATGTGAAATCAGTAGGCTGGAATGGAATAATTTAAGTAAACTGGACATTGAAACTATATAGTGGTACTTGGGATTGATTTATGAAGTAAGTATGGATATAACAAGCTAAGATCTCATAGTGAAGCACGAGTTACCCCAGGTTTTAAATAAGTTTTATGCATTAGTATTTCATGTTAGATGGGTTTACTCACGCTGATTTCTAGCATGACCCAGGTGTTACTTTGTTGTAATGCTCGGGTCAGACCGAGTATTATATCTTTTCAGGTTAGGACGTTCTGGAGCTCAGAAGGCGAGCTGGATGGCAGGAACGTATGGGGTGTATTCAGATATATATTTGAGATTGTCGTGATATTAGTGTGAGACAGGATGAAAGAATTGTCTAGACTGTTTGTAAATGGTTGGAACTCTGATAAATTATATATAACTCTGATGTATGGTTATAAAATTGACAATTACAGCTTTCTTTATATAAATGTTATTATCTGATATTATATTTTGATCCACTACGAAGTGTGAGATTCTGTGTTTTGTTATCTGTTCTTCTTCTACCTTCTTCTTCTTTTCTTTAATAATCTGAAATTTTCGGCATTCGATTGCTCGACACTTCTATAGTGAACGTATTAGTGTCGAATTTTCGAGGTCGAAATTTTGGGTCGTTGTAGCAAAGATGGTTAAATAGATTTACACTTGACTATTTTATTTTCACTTAGACTTGATTAGATTTTAATTGCAATATAATTTACCTTTCAATCTTCAATCTTCTAAGTTACTCTTACATTCATTACCTCCATATGTGAATTATTTTCATGCCTTATATGCATGAATGTAAACTATAAGTGGCGATAAAGAAGTACACATATATACACCTGTTTATATTAATTACCTCATTTATGCTATCATATTTTTAATGTATGTTAATGCATTCCTAGTAAAACATTCAATCAAAATGTTAACATGTTTGTTTAAATTCTCAATATAACCAGAGATAAAGAAGTGAAAGGTTCTTACTATTGTACATCCCCTTAATTAATTACACAAATTCACATAGAGAATTTATTTTCATTTATTGTGTGTTAGTTAAATCTTTAATGGATGTCAATTTGGTATGCCTGGAGTTAACAAAATTAATTGAGTGAACAAATGTTTTTGAAATTTGAATTCCAAAAGTTTGTTTACAATATAGAGTTGGTCCATGATGTGCATGTAAATGTGCATATTTTTCTTTCCATATTTAATTTATTTTTATATAAATAAATGTCAAAATTGGATATTTTTACATGTTTTTATCAAAATCCAAATGCCTTCAATATTCACTCATTCATCTTCATTTAGGGGCAAAATGGTAATTTTGTGCATGTATTAATTTTGACAATATTTATTAGCACAATTTATTTTTATTTTTAGGACTTTGGATGGAAAATGGAAATGGCTTTATATATTAATGTATGCACAAGAGAAGAAGACAAATGAAGATGGAAATAAATGAATTCTTGTAATCATGGATAACTTGGTGGCCGCATTTCCTAAGAGGTATTTTGGATAGTCCTTAAAATATGTATTAGGATTTTAGGCACGTATAAATAACCCTCTTATGTTCATGTAATGAAGCTTTTATCTACTTATCCTATTATGCGACTTGTAGCCATAAATAAAATGAGAATAAAATGGATTCCTAAGACTTTTCTTCTTCCTTCTTTTTCCGCATGCTTTTATTTCATTTTATGCTCATTTTTATTTACATGCTCTATTTCCTTTTATGTTTGTAGCTTAGATTTATTTTATGCAAGTATATTAAAATCTCCTTTTATTAGCTCTTACTTTGCTTGTTTTTTATGTTGAAATTTACAATTGTGGAAATAACAACACAAATGAGTAGGTAAACCCCTTCAATTTAGGGATAATGGAGCTCTCTAAGATTATGTAAATTCAACATATTTTTTGATTTATGATCTCTTTTTAATGCTTCATGAAAAGTGAATGTTGATGTAGTTTATAAGTGAATTTGATAGCCTATGTTGCAATCACAAGTAGGCTATTTTAACTCAAATATAAACACAATTCACATCATCATCTTACTAATTGTTTTTTGATTATGAAATTAAAGTAGAATCAAAATTTGATAATCTATGTTACTACATAAAGTAGTAAATAGATCATACTTAGAATAACATTTTCTTTGACTTTATTTTCATTACAATTGATAAGTGGTTTTGGTTGTTGTATTATAGTTTGATGGTTTAAGTTATGTTAATTAATAATATAAATACACCATACTTATGATACATCACTAATTCTACTTAGATCAAAATAGAGAGATCATAGATTACTTTTGTGTTGATTTATGTAAAAAATATAGAATGAATTTACCTCTAAATTGTTTTCTAATCTCATATTTTCAATCACTTTTGTTCTAGTTTAACTTTAGCTAATTTTCTTGGTATTAAACAAACTTGTAAATTTGGGTTAATTTGATTGAGTAGAATTTTAAATCAATTCAATTCCCCACGGATCGACCCGTACTCGCTACGTACTAAAATTGTATGTCGTGCGCTTGCGGTTATTTTTAACACAATTTTTAATGGTGGTTTTCTGACTCGATAGGAACTTTCGCCGTTAATCAACTGTCTGTTCCTTCCCTTTCTAATTAATAATTACCACACTCTTTTAATTATTTCCTCATTTGTTCTATTACTCCTTTCCATTTAAATTATCTGAAGCTTTTTCATTTTGCAAACATGAACTACTTATCATATTTTTAACTTTTTCCTTCACCGCTTTTTAATACCTACTAGTTTTACAAAGGCTGTTCATATTTACTTTATTTGAATACCTAGTTTGTTCCTATTTACTTTATTACATTTTCGTTCATTTTCAGACTTCATTTTCTGAAGCCTCGTTTCATTTATTTCTAATTAATAGTAGTGTCTTTTTTCAAATTTCAATAGCCCTAAACCTTAATCTAACCTTATAAATAATATATGATGCAAATGAAACCCAAGCCTCCATTCTAATCTTCTTTTTCTTTTTCCTCTTCAAATCTTCTTCTCTCTCATTTTTTCCCTTCTTCTTCTGTCCTTCTTATGTATGTATGTATGTATGTATGTATGTATTAATATAACAAGGAGGAAAATTAAAGTAAATCAAACCAAAAGAAAAATTAGGAACAAACCTGGCAATCAAGAAGGCGACTAAGGAAACCTAGTGAGGAGCTATTGATTAGAAGTCTATTATTTTCAGATTCGTATAAAGGTGAGTGATTAAACCCATTCACGCAATACTAAATTTTTCTAATGTTAGTTGAATTGTAATTATGATGTGATTTATTTTATGGATTGTTGTTTGGTAGTTTAAATTTACGTTTAAATTAAAATTGAATTTGATATCGAATTGAATTGACATTTAAATTTATATTGAAATTTAATTGCCATTTAAACACCCGAAAATTAATAACTAGTAACGGTTATGATAGATTGGTTGATTTGGGTGTAAATTTTTTTTGGATGCCTATTGGTTGACGTTGGATGTATGGTTGTTTGTTTTTTATTTTGATGTATATCCCTATTGTTACCCTATTTATTTTTTGACATCATATAAATTGTCATTTGTAATATTTGAAATGAACTAAGAAATAGTTTGAAATGATATACACCTATGACATTTAAATATGGATTAAAATGATATATATCCATCCATGTTTAAAATTGAAATAACTAATCACTTGATCATAGGGTAGAAAGTTATATATGGACACCGGATTTGGTTAAATTAAACAGTTTAAAAATATTGAAATTGGATTTTTTTTTAAATGATGTTGTTTTAAAGAAAATAAAATTTTTATTTATATGAATTAAATTATTTTCTAATTCAAGCTTGGAAATGTTGAAATTGCAACTATTTAAATGAAATTGCTTAAGGATTAATTTGAAATCTTAAAGTTGAAATTGTGATATGATTTGAATTTATTGAAAGTGAATTATTTTCAAGATTTAAATTTTAATTTAAACTTTGAATTTACTTAAACTAAATTGGCATTTCAAATTTTTTAATGTGAAATGGATTTAAATAGAATAGTTTAAAAATAATAATTTGAATTGAAACTTGTAGCCATTTGAATATACCCGTTTAATTGAAGTTAAAGTAAAGTTTGAAATCGGTATGGATTAAGGTTGGTTTAAGTCAAATATTGGGATTTGAAGTCGATTGAGTTGAAAAGTGAAAATTGAATTCTTTGTGATTTGGAACATGAGTTCAAATTGTTGTGAAAGAAAGAAATAGTTTTAATATAAACTATTTTAATATATAAATTATATAATAATCAAATTATTTTAATATATAAACTATTTTAATTATCTAAACTATTTCAATATTAAAACTATTTTAATTATCCAAGCTAATTTCAATATTCAAACTATTTTAATTATTCAGAACCATTTTCAATATTCAAACTGTTTTAAAGGGGAACTATTTAGATTTAAATTATTGATTTAAAAACGAATGTTTTGGTATGAAGGTATATCTTATTTTGGATTCAAAAGAATTTTGAAGTAAATCTAATATTTTGATATGAAATATGACTTATTCTTAAAATTTAAAAGAACCAACCCGTGTGAAAAATGACATGGTTGTTAAAGAGACCGGGGCCGAATACTGGCTTACTCTCTTCAATGTCGGAACCACTTTAACAACTGTGTGCACGGTGGATGTTATCCAGAATGTAGAGGTTGAATTGACGACGATTGATGGATTGAAGAAAGAGAACGATGATGGATAGACCCCGATACTTATGTCAATTTAAAATGACTAAAACAGGAGCCATATCTGACTAATAAAGCTA
This sequence comes from Allium cepa, assembly GCA_030765085.1. Taxonomy (NCBI): domain Eukaryota; kingdom Viridiplantae; phylum Streptophyta; class Magnoliopsida; order Asparagales; family Amaryllidaceae; genus Allium; species Allium cepa. Next base: position 566,785,077 of record CM060938.1, read on the forward strand.
GCCACCTCTAGTGACATCTTTTCTTTGTATTTCCATCTTGATTTTTTGGACTCAATTGGTGCACTTTAATTTTTGATTATGGAATGGATGTTCGTGGTGGGCCTTTAGGGGTTACCACCAGTCAGGAAACGCAAAATGGTAGTATTCTACCTTAGGCATTGCCTCACGTGCCTTATCATACTTTTATCCTTATACACGCCCATTACGATTTTGTTTTAGTATGGTACCTATAGGGGATTCACTGTCTACCGATGTTACTGGTTATGTTATAGGACCTGCATAGACTATGTGACGCCCCACCCCAATACCCACGCTAGCCAAGAACACTACGGTGTAGTGCTGTCAACTAGCGTGGAGAATAAGGCTGTTGAGGAGCGACCATCCATGTAATTTCTTATCACACGGTGGCTATAAAATAATCTTCGGAAACAAATATAGAAGTAAGCATAACATGCGAATCAATCACAGATATCCATATCACAAAGGCGGAAAGAGATATGAATATATATCACATAAAAGTGTACATCAGAGAAGTGGTCTAAAAAGATCCACGATAATACAAAAGAATAGCAACGCGTGCTATACAAAAGAATACAACTATGAGTCTATAACCCAAGTGTAAACAACAAAAGCTGCTAATCTAAACAAGTAGCCAAAAGTCTGAGTAGTGAATCACTGGGGGAGGAGTCAAGCAGTAGCACCTGTAACATCTCGGTCTGACCCGAGTATTATTTATAAGAAAATAATAAACGGATCAGTCTAGCTATAAATATCAGATGACATGATATAACATAAAAGATATGGCATAAACATAAAATATCCATACTGACATACTACTATAAGTATGCAAATAATGATCAACAGGAGATCAACCGATAAGAGATATATCAATATCACAAGAATCTTCTCAAAGATCCAAAGAGGGCATCATACCCTAAACTTGTACTCATGACAAGTCAAAGAGATAAATTCCAGAAATCAACACAAGAAATCCAGAAATCATAAAAAGGGAAAGAGGCCTATCACATGACGGTCCGAAGACCATGGGGAGCTACCCCACATGTGTGAGTGGAATCACACAGATTGAGGTCAAGACTAACCAAAAAGCAGAAAGGTATGTGTGAATGGAATCACACAAGTGGTGTCTAGTCTAACCTTGCAATGAAAGAGACATCGCGCAATTGCTAGTCTAATTCATAAAGCGATCATCAAGATCAACGAGAAGTGTCAATTACACTAAGCTAGTAAATATAGAAGTTTAGCTTCATGTCCCATAACCACTTGCTTAACTTAAATATTTACGAACAAACTATAAATCTTCACTAATAAAATTGTCACAAGAGGTTCAATCGAACAAGTCCAAGAATTAACCGACGAAGTGAACGCAAGCGTTTCATACCACTTGTTTTACTAAGTCGTTTAATTAGATTTCTCATCCGAGTGAGGTAAAGGCTTGTATATACTAATAGATTGGAAAATGGTTTAAGAAAAGAGCTTTGTTATTAAAAATAGAGTTCACGCGACAAAACGGTACGACCTAAACGGTACGACCTAAGTGAAGGCAAGAGGCCTACGACCTAAAGCAAAACGAGGTCTAACGACCTAAGGGTTCACGCGACCTAACACAATAGCTGAGCGACCTAACTAAGTGCGCGACCTAGTGGGTAAGGAGGTCGAGCGACCTAAGGAGAAAGGAGGCAACGACTTAAGAGTGCAAGATAGGTCGAACGACCTAACGTTGCTGAGTCATACGACCTAACTGGGGTAGAGGGGACACGCGACCTAAAGGTACGCGACCTATCGGCAACAAGGATCGAGCGACCTAACGGCAACATGGGTCGAGCGACCTAACTTTGCCGCGACCTATAAATGTCACGACCTAACTGGGGTAGAGGGGACACGCGACCTAAGAAAGCACGCGACCTATCGGCAACAAGGATCGAGCGACCTAACGGCAACATGGGTCGAGCAACCTAACTTTGCCGCGACCTATAAATGTCACGACCTAAGGCCATAACGACCTAAGAAACAAAGGGGAGCGACCCAAAAGAGGAAGGGTTTAACGACCTAAGCAGTGAAGGGGCCAAGCGACCTAGCGTGGTCAACGACCTAAAAGGGTTCGCGACCTAAGAAAGTGCGCGACCTAAAGCACACGCGACTTACGACCTAAGGAAAGCAGGCGATCTAACTCCACACACAAGGCCTAACGACCTAAGAGTTAAACGACCTACGACCTACGCCACCAACTCACGAGCGACCTAAGTACTAGGTCGTGAACGACCTAACTCCGAACACACGAAAAGTGGCCAGAACGATCTAGGAGCTATCTCGTACGCGACCTACGACCTAAGATCCACACGACCTAACTCCGAACGACCTAAAATGGCCAGAACGACCTAAATGCAGAAATTTCGCCAAAACGCCAAAAATCGGAGTTTCTCGCCAATCCAATCCAAACCAAAAGCAAATATGCATGCTAAAGTGATAGGGAATCATTCCCAACAGTCCAATATAGTTATAGACTAGATTTGTGAGATAAAAATCTCACCTTTGCTCCAAAACCCAATGAAAATGAAGAACAAAGCTTGAAGGCAAATGGAGAAGCAACCACAAGCTTGAATCCGATGTCTTCTTCTTGAATTTGGAGTTGAATGTTGGAGTTGCAATAAAACAAAGACTTTGGAGTTTTAATTTATCATTCCATTCACCATTTTTGTTGAAGCTTTAGTGTTAGGAAATGAAATGAAGCAATGAAGAAGAAGGAGGGTGGAACTTGGGCCTAATGGGCTAAAAGTCCAAACCAAAGGCTCGAGTGAAAAAGTGGTGAAATTCCACTAACCCCAAACATATCAATGTTTATACTTAGAAGATTGCAAACGACGTTTCGAACTCAATGGAAGTGGTCTCGAGTCCTAATTTGACCGTTTGCAAAAAGTAGCTTCGGACCAAAATCCGATTAACGATAAAATATTTAAATAAAATATTTAAATATAAAAATCGATAAATATGCGGGTTGTTACAGACTACTTGCTTAAAAATATGTTAAGGAGGATCAACGTAAAGCCTTAAGGTTATTTTAATACTTTACTTTACGATAGACACTACATACGTAGCGTATCTTCCTACATATAGATAGTTTGACGGATCCTTAGGAGATGGAAAATCCCATAACATTTCTTAAGTTATTGCGCTCATGTTGTACACTTGATAGGAGATGGAAAATCCATTAACATCTCTTAAGTTAATGCACTCACATTGTACATTTGATATGAGATGAAAAATCCCGTAAACATCTCTGAAGCTATTACACTCATATTTACCCATTATTGATTTAGCTTATGTTAGAACTTTTAGTTTTGACTCGAATGTTTTGTCTTTTCATTACACTTGGGTCAGCCTGAGTATTTTAGTGTTGAAGACATTGTTCCTTGAAGATGAAGATGGAGTTTGTTAGACCGTATTTAATAATAATATTATTATTCCACTGCATTATTTTTGGTATTTTTATTAATTGTACTATGATTATGTTATAAAAATTGAAATCAGTGTATATTGTAAAATAGCTTTATGAACTATTTATTTGATTATTATATTTTGTCATTCTGTTGCGAGATTCTGTATATTTCTTTACTTCTTTCAGCTTATTTTCTTACTAAACCCCATTGATAATCTGCCATTTTAAATGCTTTGAGTTAGACATGTGTGGTTTATTGTCGACTTAAATAATCCAAAAGGTGGGTCCTAGCATGTTCTTTCCATCTGATTCATAATCAAGAGGTTTGATGCGTCCTCCTACTCGTGGAAAGTTAGGGATTATCCGTGGAAAGTCAAGACATGTGTTCTTGCCACCTAATTCAAAGTCAAGAGGTTAGGTGTATTCTACTACCCATAAAAAGTCAAGATAGGTGTTGCTTGCCACCTGAGCTAAAATCAAGTTGTAAAGGTTTGCTTATCATCCATGAAAGTGTGAGTTAGTTATAGTGAAATTTTGTATGGAGTACATGCCTGGATAGAATTAGGAATCTGAACCAATATAAAAAGTCTTCGTGTTTTCTTATTACTGTACGGTTTTTACTTACTGCATTTATTTTATTACGACCTATGAATTTGATTCTGTGTTGATAATTTTGATAATCACAAAGTATATTTATTATGAGTAGGTGACAAGGGACAACTAGGCAATGCCAGGGTAGATATACCAATTGCTATCCGGGCCGATGGAAACGCGTAGCCACAGTTACCACCCACCTCGAAACAAATTCCCCCAAAAATCAAAGTAAAAGTGGCCACTGAATCAATCCAAAGTCAAAGTATAATATCGAAGAGGAGTGTCCGATCAGAGGAATGACCTCATTGGCCCGAGAATCGTTCATGTTTTAGCCACCTTATGCCAACTCACGGGAGTCGGGTCCACGTATTTACCTTGCAGGAAACGCCTCCACCAACCTACTTCATTCTGGAATCTCCACCGCGTACACGATTGTTAAAGTGGTTTTCGGAGTTGGCAGAGAGTATGACAACTTCCGATCCCGGTCTCTTTAACAACCAAACGTTATTATAACACCGCGGTCATTTAAAATAATTTAAACTTTAAAACCAGAATAAAATATCCATTTAAACCCATATAAATACGATATCATTTAGGCCCAAACCAATATAATATCATTCTATTTCAAATATATTTCTTTTCAAAAATCATATTGCTTTAATATTTATAATAATTGGAAACCAATCATTGAATTATAACTTTCAAGCTATAATATTTTGAAAATTCATAGCTTTAAACCATAACTTCGAAAACTTATATGGTTTGGATATTCAAATGGTATATTGAATAAAATAGTTTGCATTTAAAATTACTTTATAAAATAAAATAATTTTCGCGACTTACAATTTATTTTATTAAAAATTAAGTCAAAATCCATAGATTTCAAAATCGCTTTCAGTTTCAATAACCACTTCAGTTTCAAAATATTTCAAACTTCGAGAATTTGATGAATTTCAAAACTAATGTTGGAAATTTCTATTCAACAATTCATTTCTTATTATTTAGTTTGAAAGGTTTACATTATAAATCCATAACCATTTAAAGTAAACTCAATTTATTAACACTAAATATTTCCTTCTATTTATTTATACTAGAATTATTCATTAAATCCAGTTATAAATATCGTAACTTTTAAAATGCCCAATTTAAACCAATTAACATTAGCTTATGGAGTTAGATTTTTAAATAAGCTCAATTCAAATTAAAATTTCAATTTATCTTTCAATCTTAATTGATTTGGAATCATTTAAGATTCTATATGTATATACTGGATCTAAAACCTATACTCCATCATATAATATAAATTATCATATTCCATTTTTCAACTTATTCATTTTTATTTAACAAATTATGCATAGCTTAAATTTGATAATTTAACTATATATGTATATATAAAATATATTTACCATATCCAAATTTAATATTTATTAAACCGTATCATATCCAAACCATAAAATAATTTCAAAAATAATTATATATATATATACCGCGGTGCCTATATAAAATTTTCTATCCTATGTTCAAGTGAAACGGATATTTAACATTTCAATCCGCAATTTAAAAATAAAAATGCGGTTGTATATCGTTTCAAACCGCAATCCCGAATAAAATGAGTATGCATGATAACTTGCAGATTTTACAAGACAGAACACATCATCCATTCACCCAATATCAATCATCAACCAATTTAATTCAATCATCATCAATTTACCTAACATCAAAATATATAGCATATAAAATATAACAGGTAATAAATCACAATTACTAACTAACAATTTATTATATTCAATACTAAATTAATAACTGTTAAACTGGAAGTTTATATGCAATTTAAATAAATTTTTAACTGTCAATTTATAAGCAATAATAATATTAATTAACAGTTAAATAAAAAAATAAAAATAAAAAAAATGCGATTTAACAGAGATGATGAATAAAACATGCCAAACAGCCATAAATAAATTTCCACTCATATCTAAAATCAATTTAACAAACATAAGAAAGTTTAGAAGTTGTGGGTGGGTTAAAACACTCACCTTTTGAATTTAAATTGAATTCAAATTCAATTTAAACCCAAAAATTTGACCGTCTCAGAATTCGTCCAAACCAGTGTCATCAAGTCTGGAATTTCAATACGATCCTAACAAAAGAAACCGTGCGTGAAACGGAGTTCGTATGTGAGAGTTATGGCGATTATTGCGATTGAAATCATAAAAAAAATAAAATGAAGATGGAACACATTTAATTTACTTTATATACCACATTATCAATTCATCTTCATAAAATCACGCACGCACAGGCCAAAGAACCGTCAGTTCGAACCCATTACAACCGCATGCATCCTCAACTTTGACCACCTTCCCTTGCCACCAACGGCCACCGTTGGCCACGACACCACCGCCATTGAACTCGGCTCGCCTTCCTCTACTCTCGGCCTGAGGCCGCACTCCTCCGATGCCTAGCAACTCGTCCCGCCACGGGCCCTATTTTAGGGTTTTGAAACCCTAAATCACTAAATTCGATCACCTCAGGCCGAATTGAACCCCACGACCACCATCAGATAACTCCAAACTCCGACCCCTCTAATACCCAGAAAGGAATTGCTCGATTGTTGCCCGAATTGAAAACGCCCAAAACGACACGTATGCTTCGCGAATTTTGGCCCTTGACTGAGTTTTCAGGATAATTCGTGCATCAATTTCAAAATAGAAACTACGTGTAGATTCGTATCGATGAAATATCCCAACATATAATTTTTTTCAAATTTTTCTGAGACTTTAAATTTTTGACTTTTGATTTGATTTTTTAAAATTTGAGTTTAGATCTAGGGTTTGCAGCCATTGGGAAGAGAAAGAGTTGAAGAAATGAACGCACAAACAAATGAGAATAGATGGGCTAGGATTTATAACTAGGTTTATATAGGTAGGTTAGAGATTTGAATAGATGAACAAGTTGGATATACGTGCTAACGTGGCCCAAAAAGCCCGTTCTGACCCCGGAACGAAATTGGGTAAACCCATATATCAAAATAGGTGTTTTAAAATATTCTGAACGCGATGGAAAAGGTTTCACGTCCAAATTCCATCGTATGAAGAAGTTATGCTAAAAACAAAATTTCCAAATTGATTTCGATTAAATCGATTTCAAGGCGTTTCGCGTTCGTACGATCAATCGACAAGTCCGATCGCTACGAAACTTGAAACCCTACAGTAATTCACTGTTACGGATCCGATGAAACTGGTTTCGTCGAAATCCGAGTCCGTGACCAAAATGGCTATTTTTATACTAATTAATTAAATTTAGAATTAGTAAACAAATCCAAATTTTTATATTTCGATTTTAGTATTGGAAAATTTTTATCACTTAATAATCCTTCGTTGATTATCCAAATTTAGACAATTTTAGATGTTTCTTAAATGCTGATTAAATTATTAACTTCAGCGTAAAATTTCAATTTCATTATATCTACAAATTATAAATTAACTTTGCAATAATCCCTTAGTTGACCTTTCATTCAATTATCATATCTATTGGTACCCAGTAGATGGGAATTCCTTTGGATTTATACTCTATTACTAAAACATCTCCAAATTCCAACTTAAATTTTCAATCAACATAAAATGTTCTATTCAGTTTCAAATGAATTCAATAGATTCAATTATCATATTCTACATCCAAATGAATAAATAAAGCTTAATTCCTGTTTAAGCATTTATCCTTTGATTGCAATTAACCTTTTATCAAAATTAAATTTCGATATATTAATAAACTTTATTTCCATCTTTATATTCACAAATCATCATTTAATGAAGAATTATATACGTTATTCCCCATTATTACCTAAATTTATTTAACGTAACATTTAATTTATTTTTATTGCAATAATTTCCAAATCAATTGAATGAATTAAATATGTCTGTATTACTCATAATAACTGGTGGTCACAACTCTTGATCACCTTTAATAAGTTTATTATTTACAATCCAATAATCACCATTTACTATAAATATACGGATTAATTAATTCAATATTTCCATTTCGTTTTCCTATACTAAATTTATTACTAAGTGTATTTACTCCATTCCAACAAGTTGGAATTCCATTCTCACTATAACAATCATTTCCCTATTCACCTTTATTAATAACCCACCATCATTGTATTTATTGTCTTTTATTGATTTAATCAAATTAACCCATTTTCCCTTAAATTCATACTAACGAAATATTCAATTTCATATATTTCATAAACTCCATTTCATAAATCTACCTGCAATTTATACCTAGAAATAAGGTTACTCTTCCATTGTAATTTACATTTACACCTTACGTTACTACATTAATTATCCTTAAAGTAACGTTTTTATTAATGACAATATTAACTTACTTAACATTTTATATGGTTGCTATCCTTTATTACATAAATTAATCCATTCCATCTAAATCCTTATCTGTATAATATTTAAACATTTAATATCAACCCATAGTTATTGCAATTCATTAACTTATATTGATTTTATACAATTTCCATAAACTTACATTCAATTACTATTCAATGCATATTTATTCATCAATCAATTCGATATTTACTTTTCTTTCCTTCCATTTGATAAATAACCTAGAATGCATTTACATTCATTCATTCCATTCCATTCATTTATGGGTATTGCATTAAAATTTAATTTATTAGCTAATCCAACATTATTATCATTCATTATAATTAGATTTCAAATTTTTATCAATACCCTGAATGAATAACACATATATTAATCAAATCCTTACATTTGTTTTTCTCATATTCCATTAAATATATGCACACATACAAATTAAGATTCTAAATCCAATTAGTTATTCCTTTTACATCAACCATCACTTATGAATAATTATCGTTTCCTATTTATTTTGTTACATTCACTCATATTCACTTTATGAGTAAATTGGTATTCTCTTTTACCCATTAATTACTAACTTTAATTATTGCAATTCATTGACTAACATAAATTTTGAATCTATTTCCAAATTTTCATATTTCAATTAATTAACACCTTACAATAGTTTACATATAAAAGGAATTGTACTAATTACGTTATTTATTGTCCTGCATTATTTTATTACCTCCGTTTACATTCAATTTCGATAAATCAATATTTAATTCCATTGATAAACTCAATACTTGCCTTAATTTACTTATTCAAACTTTATATCAAATGCAACAATTTCCACTATTACTATTAATTGCAATATACAATTTAATTTGTAAATTTTAATTACCCTTGATACATCAAGTTTCAACATTCTCTTTCATATAAATAAATAAAAAATTTATTCCTTTCTAAATTAAAATAAAAAAATCTTATTAATTTAATTCATTTTAAACATCGAATTTACACGGGTCATTACACTCTCCTCCACTCAAAATTTTTCGTCCCCGAAAAGGAAAGAAGGGAAAAGAAGAAATAAGAAAAAAATATCTTTCTTAATTTAATTTATAACAAACAAGTTTACAAAATAAAATAATTTAACATAAAATATTCCAATATATACCCATTTAAATCTTTTATACATAAATTATTAAAGTTTGTAAAACATTTTCAAATTCTTCTAAGTCCCAAAATTTTATGGAAAATTTTGGCAGAGTCTCCTTTGTACGGAGAGGCTCGGAAGAAAATAAAATATAAATATTACAATATATACAAATATTTTCCAAAATAATATATATATATATATATATATATATCCCTACACGGGAAAATATATAAAATAGCCCTATAAACTGAAATCCGATCGTACCTATTTGTCGGGCAATTAACGTTTATTTATAGAACCAAAAGCAGTAGCAGTTGCTTCCATAACCTGCATTTCACTTATATAATCCAAAGGGTTAACAATTTATATAAAGTGAAATTTTTAAGTGGTTTCAATCACTAACAACAAATCAATACAACAACCATCAATTTCAGCAAACAGCATACACAACAATTTCGAAATAACCATTCAACCAAACAAACAAATAGTTGTTCGGGTTCAAACTTTTAATTTATATGGAATGAAGAATAACTACTAGCGTATCATTTACTCAACGGTCTTAGATAAATCTAAATAGGTTATTCACACATCCATATAAATCTAAAGTATCCTTACCCCAACAACCATAAATCAAACAACACAATTCAAACCAACTTTTCTTATTATTAACTTTATTTCATACATTTGTTGTTTAATTCCTTCATTCATTCATTTCAGTGATGATTTTTTTTCGGTTTATATAACGGTTTATCTTTTTATTTTCATTTATTTCTTTAAATTTTATTTAGAATAACTTCAACCCTTTTTCTTAAGTTTACAATTTCTCTTTATTATATTATGTTCGTTTATAATTGCATGACCTCGTCTATTTACACTTTAATTACCTATGTTTATATCATTTATTTATCATACTTACCTTTAATTATATTTACTTGGTAAAATTTTAATTATAACTTAAGTTTATACCATTAAATTCTCATTTAATAGCAAATTCATTGAATACTTTATTACCTACTTTTACTTATACAATTTTCATTACATTTCCTATTAAACATTTCAACTTTTAATATTTGGTATATATGTTTTTAAAGAATGTACTTGAAAGTTATACAAGTTTTCTCATTACCTATGATTAATTTAACGTTCAATAATAATATTCTTTATTTTGTAGGTTATAATTTCAAATTCCATTTAATACCATTTATAACCTATCATTAAATCTCTTATTTCCTTTAGAGGTTTTAATTTATTAATTACCTACGTTTCAATTCACTACAATAATTGAAACAATTAATTAATGGAAATCTAAGAATTTAATACCGGGTTAAATTTCAAATTATTTTAAAATAATAGATAAATATATTCTTACAACTTATATATCTCTAATTATATTTAAAATAATTCAAAATTTATATATTTTTCAAAAATGAATCTGCAGTAAAACTACTACAGTGGCTTTTCCACTTTGAAACTAGAAAATGAATGTCGATGATGCGGCTGCCATCACCGAAATTATTTCCCATCGACAGAGAGGAAAGTACAAAACTTATTTCTCAAAAATCTTCTCTAAAATAATTCTTCCGAATTATATTAAATATTTATATAAGCAAATACTTATAAACAATATTATTATATTCCATAATTTATTTGAAAGAAATTTCAAAACCCGGAACTTAAGTTCTAAATTTCCAAATTTCATTTATTTTATTATTCAATCTTATTTCTATTATTATTCATACACCATAATACCTAACAACCAATCTATTGCAGCCAAATATAGATATCTTTTGAAAAATTTATTTTATATATAGAAAATATAATAGACATAGTTATTTCATTCACCTATATAAAATAAATATTATGTCCGTCTGACCTATTAGGTGTTTAGAAATCCCTATTGATGTCATAGCGTCCCATGCATCAACTAGAATTTATAAATACAAAACGGAACAGATTATCACAATATTAAAACCTTTTTATAACACTAACAAATACGCTCTCTCATATATATACACTCAGTGACTCCCATAGGGTATTGCTACCCTATTAATAAAGAGTCAAACCCCACAAAGCTAAGGTTTATCGCTAAACCAAATCTTTGATACCAGATGTAACGTCCCGCCTTTTCGCACGCTTTAAATCGACACACATGCCAATTCAAACCATACAGAAGGGCGGATTGTTATGGGGTAAATAAGAAAAACAAGAAAGAAATAAAAAGAAAACAGAATCTCACAGCGGAAGGATAAAATATAGTAATAAATATACAGTTCATAAACTGTTTACAAACATTTGATTCTTCTTTATACAATAAATATCAGAGTTCACATACCAATAAATATCAATGCAGCGGAATTAAATAGTGTAGTGGAATAATATAGTAGATAGTAATACAAATCTTCGTCTTCGTCCTCCAGAGCTAAAACTTCAAATCCTGAAATGCTCGGACTGACCCGAGCGAATTTGAAAAGACAAAAACACTCGAGTCAGAACTAAAAGATCTTATGTAAGTCAAATTAACATAAATAAATATGAGTGCAGTAACTCAAGAGATGCTCGGGATTTCCACCTCCTAAGGATCCGTTAAACTATTTACTATATAGTATATTGCGCTATTATAATAGTGTCTATTTGTAAAATAAACTTACTTTTTTCTTAACATTAAGGGGTTACCCATATAGCCCTTAACACGTAATAGTCCCAGTAGTCCATCCAATATCATAGTCCCTCCTGATCGGGAAGCCACCAGAGGATACCACACGGGCTACGGAAGAAATCCAAAATCGTACAAGGCGCGATAGGGTAGGTGACACGGCACAACTAGGCAATGCCAAGGTAGATATTCCAATTGCTATCCGAGCTGATGGAAACGTGTAGCCGCAGCAACCGCCCACCTCGAAACAAACTCCCCCAAAAATCAAAGTAAAAGTGGCCACTGAATCAATCCAAAGTCAAAGTATAATATCGAAGAGGAGTGTCCTATCAGAGGAATGACCTCATTGGCCCGAGAATCACTCCTGTTTTAGCCACCTTATGCCAACTCACGGGAGTCAGGTCCACGTATTTACCTTGCAGGAAACGCCTCCACCAACCTACTTCATTCTGGAATCTCCACCGCGTACACAGTTGTTAAAGTGGTTTTCGGAGTTGGCAGAGAGTATGACAACTTCCGATCCCGGTCTCTTTAACAACCAAACGTTATTATAACATCGCGGTCATTTAAAATAATTTAAACTTTAAAACCAGAATAAAATATCCATTTAAACCCATATAAATATGATATCATTTTGGCCCAAACCAATATAATATCATTCTATTTCAAATATATTTCTTGTAAAAAATCATATTGCTTTAATATTTTTAATAATTGGATACCAATCATTGAATTATAACTTTCAAGCTATAATACTTCGAAAATTCATAGCTTTAAACCATAACTTCGAAAACTTATATGGTTTGGATATTCAAACGGTATATTGAATAAAATAGTTTGCATTTAAAATTACTTTATAAAATAAAATAATTTCCGCGACTTACAATTCATTTTATTAAAAATTAAGTCAAAATCCATAGATTTCAAAATCGCTTTCAGTTTCAATAACCACTTCAGTTTCAAAATATTTCAAACTTCGAGAATTTAATGAATTTCAAAACTAATGTTGGAAATTTCTATTCAACAATTCATTTCTTATTATTTAGTTTGAAAGGTTTACATTATAAATCCATAACCATTTAAAGTAAACTCAATTTATTAACACTAAATATTTCCTTTTATTTATTTATACTAGAATTATTCATTAAACCCAGTTATAAATATCATAACTTTTAAAAATACGCAATTTAAACCAATTAACATTAGCTTATGGAGTTAGATTTTTAAATAAGCTCAATTCAAATTAAAATTTCAATTTATCTTTCAATCTTAATTGATTTGGAATCATTTAAGACTCCATATGTATATACCGGATCTAAAACCTGTACTCCATCATATAATATAAATTATCAAATTCCATTTTTCAACTTATTCATTTTTATTTAACAAATTATGCATAGCTTAAATTTGATAATTTAACTATATATATATTTATCATATCCAAATTTAATATTTATTAAACCGTATCATATCCAAACCATAAAATAATTTCAAAAATAATTTTATATATATATACCGCGGTGCCTGTATAAAATTTTCTATCCTATGATCAAGTCATACAGATATTTATCGTTTCAATCTGCAATTTAAAAATAAAAATGCGGTTGTATATCGTTTCAAACCGCAATCCCGAATAAAATGAGTATGCATGATAACCTGCAGATTTTACATGACAGAACACATCATCCATTCACCCAATATCAATCATCAACCAATTTAATTCAATCATCATCAATTTACCTAACATCAAAGTATATAGCATATAAAATATAACAGGTAATAAATGACAGTTACTAACTAACAATTTATTATATTCAATACTAAATTAATAACTGTTAAACTGGAAGTTTATATGCAATTTAAATAAATTTTTAACTGTCAATTTATAAGCAATAATAATATTAATTAACAGTTAAATAAAAAAATAAAAATTAAAAAAATGCGATTTAACAGAGATGATGAATAAAACATGCCAAACAGCCATAAATAAATTTCCTCTCATATCTAAAATCAATTTAACAAACATAAGAAAGTTTAGAAGTTGTGAGTGGGTTAAAACACTCACCTTTTGAATTTAAATTGAATTCAAATTCAATTTAAACCCAAAAATTTGACCGTCTCAGAATTCGTCTAAACCAGCGTCATCAAGTCTGGAATTTCAATACGATTCTAACAAAAGAAACCGCGCGTGAAACAGAGTTCGTATGTGAGAGTTATGGCGATTATTGCGATTGAAATCATAAAAAAAATGAAGATGGAACATATTTAACTTACTTTATATGCCACATCATCAACTCATCTTCATAAAAACACGCACGCACAGGCTAAAGAACCGTCAGTTCGAACCCATTACAACCGCATGCATCCTCAACTTTGACCACCATCCCTTGCCATCAGCGGCCACCGTTGGCCACGGCACCACCGTCATTGAACTCGGCTCGCCTTCCTCTACTCTCGGCCTGAGGCCGCACTCCTCCGATGCCCAGCAACTCGTCCCGCCGCGGGCCTTATTTTAGGGTTTTGAAACCCTAAATCACTAAATTCGATCACCTCAAGCCGAATTGAACCCCACGACCACCATCAGATAACTCCAAACTCCGACCCCTCTAATACCCAGAAAGGAATTGCTCGATTGTTGCCCGAATTGAAAACGCCCAAAACGACACGTATGCTTCACGAATTTTGGCCTTTGACTGAGTTTTCAGGATGATTCGTGCATCAATTTCAAAATAGAAACTACGTGCAGATTCGTATCGATGAAATATCCCAACATATAATTTTTTTTCAAATTTTTCTGAGACTTTAAATTTTTGACTTTTGATTTGATTTTTCGAAATTTGAGTTTAGATCTAGGGTTTGCAGCCATTGGGAAGAGAAAGAGTTGAAGAAATGAACGCACAAACAAATAAGAATAGATTGGCTAGGGTTTATAACTGGGTTTATATAGGTAGGTTAGAGATTTGAATAGATGGAACAAGTTGGATATACATGCTAACGCTAACGTGGCCCAAAAAGCCCGTTCTGACCCCGTAACGAAATTGTGTAAACCCATATATCATAAAAATACAAATATAAAATGCATTAATTTAATTCTTAATCCATTTCCACTTTTTTTTTCATTTTGATTGTAAACAGAGCAGACCGCAGAAAGATTCTATAGGTGTTTTAAAATATTCTGAACGCGATAGAAAAGGTTTCACGTCCAAATTCCATCGTATGAAGAAGTTATGCTGAAAACAAAATTTCCAAATTGATTTCGATTAAATCGATTTCAAGGTGTTTCGCGTTCGTACGATCAAACGACAAGTCTGATCGCTACGAAACATTAAACCCTACAATGATTCACTGTTACGGATCCGATGAAACTGGTTTCGTCGAAATCCGAGTCTGTGACCAAAATGGCTATTTTTATACTAATTGATTAAATTAAGAATTAGTAAACAAATCCAAATTTTTATATTTCGGTTTTAGTATTGGAAATTTTTTATCACTTAATAATCCTTCGTTGATTATCCAAATTTAGACAGTTTAAGATGTTTCTTAAATGCTGATTAAATTATTAACTTCAGCGTAAAATTTCAATTTCATTATATCAACAAATTAAAAATTAACTTTGCAATAATCCTTTAGTTGACGTTTCATTCAATTATCTTATCTATTGGTACCCAATAGATGGGAATTCCTTTGGATTTATACTCTATTACTAAAACATCTCCAAATTCCAACTTAAATTTTCAATCAACATAAAATGTTCTATTCAGTTTCAAATAAATTCAATAGATCCAATCATCATATTCTACATCCAAATGAATAAATAAAGCTTAATTCATGTTTAAGCATTTATCCTTTGATTGCAATTAACCTTTTATCAAAATTAAATTCCGATATATTAATAAACTTTATTTCCATCTTTATATTCACAAATCATCATTTAATGAAGAATTTATATACGTTATTCCCCATTATTACCTAAATTTATTTAACGTAACATTTAATTTATTTTTATTGCAATGATTTCCAAATCAATTGAATGAATTAAATATGTATGTATTACTCATAATAACTGGTGGTCACAACTCTTGATCACCTTTAATAAGTTTATTATTTACAATCCAATAATCACCATTTACTATAAATATACGGATTAATTAATTCAATATTTCCATTTCGTTTTCCTATACTAAATTTATTACTAAGTGTATTTACTCCATTCCAACAAGTTAGAATTCCATTCTTACTATAACAATCATTTCCCTATTCACCTTTATTAATAACCCACCATCATTGTATTTATTGTCTTTTATTGATTTAATCAAATTAACCCATTTTCTCTTAAATTCATACTAACGAAATATTCAATTTCATTTATTTCATAAACTCCATTTCATAAATCTACCTGCAATTTATACCTAGAAATAAGGTTACGCTTCCATTGTAATTTACATTTACATCTTACGTTACTACATTAATTATCCTTAAAGTAACGTTTTTATTAATGACAATGTTAACTTACTTAACATTTTATATGGTTGCTATCCTTTATTTCATAAATTAATCCATTCCATCTAAATCCTTATCTATATAATATTTCAACATTTAATATCAACCCATAGTTATTGCAATTCATTATCTTATATTGATTTTATACAATTTCCATAAACTTACATTCAATTACTATTCAATGCATATTTATTCATCAATCAATTCGATATTTACTTTTCTTTCCTTCCATTTGATAAATAACCTAGAATGCATTTACATTCATTCATTTCATTCATTCCATTCCATTCATTTATGGGTATTGCATTAAAATTTAATTTATTAGCTAATACCAACATTATTATCATTCATTACAATTAGATTCCAAATTTTTATTCAATACCCTTAATGAATAACATATATATTAATCAAATCCTTACATTTGTTTTTCTCATATTCCATTAAATATATGCACACATACAAATTAAGATTCTAAATCCAATTAGTTATTCCTTTTACATCAACCATCACTTATGAATAATTATCGTTTCCTATTTATTTTGTTACATTCACTTATATTCACTTTATGAGTAAATTGGTATTCTCTTTAACCCATTAATTACTAACTTTAATTATTGCAATTCATTGGCTAACATAAATTATGAATCTATTTCCAAATTTTCATATTTCAATTAATTAACACCTTACAATAGTTTAAAAGTAAAAGGGATTGTACTAATTACGTTTTTTATTATCCTGCATTATTTTATTACCTCCGTTTACATTCAATTTCCGTAAATCAATATTTAATCCATTGATAAACTCAATACTTGCCTTAATTTACTTATTCAAACTTTATATCAAATGCAACAATTTCCACTATTACTATTAATTGCAATATACAATTTAATTTGTAAATTTAATTAACCTTGAAACATCAAGTTTCAACATTCTCTTTCATATAAATAAATAAAAAATTTATTCCTTTCTAAATTAAAATAAAAAAATCTTATTAATTTAATTCATTTTTAACTTCGAATTTACACGGTTCGTTACACTCTCCTACACTCAAAACTTTTCGTCCCCGAAAAGGAAAGATGGGAAAAGAAGAAATAAGAAAACAATATCTTTCTTAATTTAATTTATAACAAATAAGTTTACAAAATAAAATAATTTAACATAAAATATTCCAGTATATACCCATTTAAATCTTTTATACATAAATTATTCAAGTTTGTAAAACATTTTCAAATTCTTCTAAGTCCCAAAATTTATAGAAAATTTTGGCAGAGTCTCCTTTGTACGGAGAGGCTCGGAAGAAAATAAAATATAAATATTACAATATACACAAATATTTTCCAAAATAATATATATATCCCTACACGGGAAAATACATAAAATAGCCCTATAAACCGAAATCCGAACGTACCTATTTGTCGAGCAATTAACGTTTATTTATGGAACCAAAAGCAGTAGCAGTTGCTTTCATAACCTGCATTTCACTCATATAATCCAAAGGGTTAACAATTTATATAAAGTGAAATTTTTAAGTGGTTTCAATCACTAACAACAAATCAATACAGCAACCATCAATTTCAGCAAACAGCATACACAACAATTTCAAAACAACCATTCAACCAAACAAACAAATAGTTGTTCGGGTTCAAACTTTTAATTTATACGGAATAAAGAATAACTACTAGCGTATCATTTACTCAATAGTCTAAGATAAATCTAAATAAGTTATTCACACATCCATATAAATCTAAAGTATCCTTACCCCAACAACCATAAATCAAACATCACAATTCAAACCAACTTTTCTTATATTAATTTTATTTTATACATTAGTTGTTTAATTCCTTCATTCATTCATTTCATTGATGATTTTTTTTTCGTTTATATAACGGTTTATCTTTTTATTTTCATTTATTTCTTTAAATTTTATTTAGAATAACTTAAACACTTTTTCTTAAGTTTACAATTTCTCTTTATTATATTACGTTCATTTATAATTGCATGACCTCGTCTATTTACACTTTAATTACCTAAGTTTATAATCATTTATTTGTCATACTTACCTTTAATTATATTTACTTGGTAAAATTTTAATTATAACTTAAGTTTATACCATTAAATTCTTATTTAATAGCAAATTCATTGAATACTTCATTACCTACTTTTACTAGTACAATTTTCATTACATTTCCTATTAAACATTTCAACTTTTAATATTTGGTAAGTTATATATGTTTTTAAAGAATGTACTTGAAAGTTATACAAGTTTTCTCATTACCTATGATTAATTTAACGTTCAATAATAATATTCTTTATTTTGTAGGTTATAATTTCAAATTCCATTTAATATCATTTATAACCTATCATTAAATCTCTTATTTCCTTTAGAGGTTTTAATTTATTAATTACCTACGTTTCAATTCACTACAATAATTGAAACAATTAATTAATGGAAATCTAAGAATTTAATACCGGGTTAATTTTCAAATTATTTTAAAATAATAGATAAATATATTCTTACAACTTATATATCTCTAATTATATTTAAAATAATTCAAAATTTATATATTTTTCAAAAATGAATCTACAGTAAAACTACTACAGTGGCCTTCCCACTTTGAAACTCAAAAATGAATGTTGATGATGGGCCTCCATCACCGAAATTATTTTCCAGCGACAGAGAGGAAAGTACAAAACTTATTTCTCAAAAATCTTCTCTAACACAATTCTTCCGAATTATATTAAATATTTATATCAGCAAATACTTATAAACAATATTATTATATTCCAAAATTTATTTGAAAGAAATTTCAAAACCCGGAACTTAAGTTCTAAATTTCCAAATTTCATTTATTTTATTATTCAATCTTATTTCTATTATTATTCATACACCATAATACCTAACAACCAATCTATTGTAGCCAAATATAGATATCTTTTGAAAAAATTATTTTATATATAGAAAATATAATAGGCAAAATTATTTCATTCACCTATATAAAACAAATATTATGTCGGTCTGTCCTATTAGGTGTTTAAAAATCCCTATTGATGTCATAGCGTCTCATGCATCAACTAGAATTTATAAATACAAAACGGAATAGATTATCACAATATTAAAACATTTTTATAACACTAACAAATACGCTCTCTCATATATATACACTCAGCGACTCCCCTAGTGTATTGCTACCCTATTAATAAAGAGTCAAACCCCACAAAGCTAAGGTTTATCGCTAAACCAAAGCTCTGATACCAGATGTAACGTCCCGCCTTTTCACACGCTTTAAATCGACACACGTGCCAATTCAAACCATATAGAAGGGCGGATTGTTATGGGGTAAATAAGAAAAACAAGAAAGAAATAAAAAGAAAACAGAATCTCACAGCAGAAGGATAAAATATAGTAATAAATATACAGTTCATAAACTGTTTACAAACATTTGATTCTTCTTTAGACAATAAATATCAGAGTTCACATACCAATAAATATCCATGCAGCGGAATTAAATAGTGTAGTGGAAAAATATAGTAGATAGTAATACAAATCTTCGTCTTCATCCTCCAGTGCTAGAACTTCAAATCCTGGAATGCTCGGACTGACCCGAGCGAATTTAAAAAGACAAAAACACTCGAGTCAAAACTAAAAGATCTTATGTAAGTCAAATTAACATAAATAAATATGAGTGCGTAACTCAAGAGATGCTCGGGATTTCCACCTCCTAAGGATCCGTTAAACTATTTACTATATAGTATATTGCGCTATTATAATAGTGTCTATTTGTAAAATAAACTTACATTTTTCTTAGCATTAAGGGATTACACATATAGCCCTTAACACGTAATAGTCCCAGTAGTCCATCCAATATCATAGTCCCTCCTGATCGGGAAGCCACCAGAGGATACCACACGGGCAACGGGAGAAATCCAAACTCGTACAACGCGCGATAGGGTAGGTGACACGGCACAACTAGGCAATGCCAGGGTAGGTATACCAATTGCTATCTGGGCTGATGGAAACGCGTAGCCACAGCTACCGCCCACCTCGAAACAAACTCCCCCAAAAATCAAAGTAAAAGTGGCCACTGAATCAATCCAAAGTCAAAGTATAATATCGAAGAGGAGTGTCCGATCAGAGGAATGACCTCATTGGCCCGAGAATCGCTCCTGTTTTAGCCACCTTATGCCAACTCACGGGAGTCGGGTCCACGTATTTACCTTGCAGGAAACGCCTCCACCAACCTACTTCATTCTGGAATCTCCACCGCGTACACGGTTGTTAAAGTGATTTTCGGAGTTGGCAGAGAGTATGACAACTTCCGATCCCGGTCTTTTTAACAACCAAACGTTATTATAACACCGTGGTCATTTAAAATAATTTAAACTTTAAAACCAGAATAAAATATCCATTTAAACCCATATAAATACGATATCATTTAGGCCCAAACCAATATAATATCATTCTATTTCAAATATATTTCTTGTAAAAAATCATATTGCTTTAATATTTTTAATAATTGGAAACCAATCATTGAATTATAACTTTCAAGCTATAATACTTCGAAAATTCATAGCTTTAAACCATAACTTCGAAAACTTATATGGTTTGGATATTCAAACGGTATATTGAATAAAAAAGTTTGCATTTAAAATTACTTTATAAAATAAAATAATTTCCACGACTTACAATTTATTTTATTAAAAATTAAGTCAAAATCCATAGATTTCAAAATCGCTTTCAGTTTCAATAACCACTTCAGTTTCAAAATATTTCAAACTTCGAGAATTTAATGAATTTCAAAACTAATGTTGGAAATTTCTATTCAACAATTCATTTCTTATTATTTAGTTCGAAAGGTTTACATTATAAATCCATAACCATTTAACGTAAACTCAATTTATTAACACTAAATATTTCCTTCTATTTATTTATACTAGAATTATTCATTAAATCCAGTTATAAATATCATAACTTTTAAAATGCCCAATTTAAACCAACTAACATTAGCTTATGGAGTTAGATTTTTAAATAAGCTCAATTCAAATTAAAATTTCAATTTATCTTTCAATCTTAATTGATTTGGAATCATTCAAGACTCTATATGTATATACCGGATCTAAAACCTGTACTCCATCATATAATATAAATTATCAAATTCCATTTTTCAACTTATTCATTTTTATTTAACAAATTATGCATAGCTTAAATTTGATAATTTAACTATATATGTATATATAAAATATATTTATCATATCCAAATTTAATATTTATTAAACCGTATCATATCCAAACCATAAAATAATTTCAAAAATAATTTTATATATATATACCGCAGTGCCTGTATAAAATTTTCTATCCTATGGTCAAGTGATACGGATATTTATCATTTCAATCCGCAATTTAAGAATAAAAATGCGATATCATTTCAAACCGCAATCCCGAATAAAATGAGTATGCATGATAACTTGCAGATTTTACATGACAGAACACATCATCCATTCACCCAATATCAATCATTAACCAATTTAATTCAATCATCGTCAATTTACCTAACATCAAAATATATAGCATATAAAATATAACAGGTAATAAATGACAGTTACTAACTAACAATTTATTATATTCAATACTAAATTAATAACTGTTAAACTGGAAGTTTATGTGCAACTTAAATAAATTTTTAACCGTCAATTTATAAGCAATAATAATATTAATTAACAGTTAAATAAAAAAATAAAAATAAAAAATGCGATTTAACAGAGATGATGAATAAAACATGCCAAACAGCCATAAATAAATTTCCACTCATATCTAAAATCAATTTAACAAACATAAGAAAGTATGGAAGTTGTGAGTGGGTTAAAACACTCACCTTTCGAATTTAACTTACTTTATATGCCACATCATCAATTCATCTTCATAAAAACACGCACGCACAGGCCAAAGAACCGTCAGTTCGAACCCATTACAACCGCATGCATCCTCAACTTTGACCACCTTCCCTTGCCACCAACGGCCACCGTTGGCCACGGCACCACTGCCATTGAACTCGGCTCGCCTTCCTCTACTCTCGGCCTGAGGCCGCACTCCTCCGATGCCCAGCAACTCGTCCCGCCGCGGGCCCTATTTTAGGGTTTTGAAACCCTAAATCACTAAATTCGATCACCTCAGGCCGAATTGAACCCCCCGACCACCATCAGATAACTCCAAACTCCGACCCCTCTAATACCCAGAAAGGAATTGCTCGATTGTTGCCCGAATTGAAAACGCCCAAAACGACACGTACGCTTCGCGAATTTTGGCCTTTGACTAAGTTTTCAGGATGATTCGTACATCAATTTCAAAATAGAAACTACGTGCAGATTCGTATCAATGAAAAATCCAACCTATAAATTTTTTCAAATTTTTCCGAGACTTTAAATTTTTGACCTTTGATTTGATTTTTTGAAATTTGAGTTTAGATCTAGGGTTTGCAGCCATTGGGAAGAGAAAGAGTTGAAGAAATGAACGCACAAACAAATGAGAATAGACGGGCTAGGGTTTATAACTGGGTTTATATAGGTAGGTTAGAGATTTGAATAGATGGAACAAGTTGGATATACGTGCTAACACTAACGTGGCCCAAAAAGCCCGTTCTGACCCCGGAACGAAATTGGGTAAACCTATATATCAAAATAGGCGTTTTAAAATATTCTACACGCGATGGAAAAGGTTTCACATCCAAATTCCATCGTATGAAAAAGTTATGCTGAAAACAAAATTTCCAAAATGATTTCAATTAAATCGATTTCAAGGCGTTTCACGTTCGTACAATCAAACGACAAGTCCGATCGCTACGAAACTTTAAACCCTACAATAATTCACTGTTACGGATCCGATGAAACTGGTTTCGTCGAAATCTAAGTCCGTGACCAAAATGGCTATTTTTATACTAATTAATTAAATTAAGAATTAGTAAATAAATCCAAATTTTTATATTTCGGTTTTAGTATTGGAAAATTTTTATCACTTAATGATCCTTCATTGATTATCCAAATTTAGACAGTTTAAGATGTTTCTTAAATGCTGATTAAATTATTAACTTCAGCGTAAAATTTCAATTTCATTATATCTACAAATTATAAATTAACTTTGCAATAATCCCTTAGTTGACCTTTCATTCAATTATCCTATCTATTGGTAACCAGTAGATGGGAATTCCTTTGGATTTATACTCTATTACTAAAACATCTCCAAATTCCAACTTAAATTTTCAATCAACATAAAATGTTCTATTCAGTTTCAAATAAATTCAATAGATTCAATTATCATATTCTACATCCAAATGAATAAATAAAGCTTAATTCCTGTTTAAGCATTTATCTTTTGATTGCAATTAACCTTTTATCAAAATTAAATTCCGATATATTAATAAACTTTATTTCCATCTTTATATTCACAAATCATCATTTAATGAAGAATTTATATACGTTATTCCCCATTATTACCTAAATTTATTTAACGTAACATTTAATTTATTTTTATTGCAATGATTTCCAAATCAATTGAATGAATTAAATATGTATGTATTACTCATAATAACTGGTGGTCACAACTCTTGATCACCTTTAATAAGTTTATTATTTACAATCCAATAATCACCATTTACTATAAATATACGGATTAATTAATTCAATATTTCCATTTCGTTTTCCTATACTAAATTTATTACTAAGTGTATTTACTCCATTCCAACAAGTTGGAATTCCATTCTTACTATAACAATCATTTCCCTATTCACCTTTATTAATAACCCGCCATCATTGTATTTATTGTCTTTTATTGATTTAATCAAATTAACCCATTTTCCCTTAAATTCATACTAACGAAATATTCAATTTCATTTATTTCATAAACTCCATTTCATAAATCTACCTGCAATTTATACCTAGAAATAAGGTTACGCTTCCATTGTAATTTACATTTACACCTTACGTTACTACATTAATTATCCTTAAAGTAACGTTTTTATTAATGACAATATTAACTTACTTAACATTTTATATGGTTGCTATCCTTTATTTCATAAATTAATCCATTCCATCTAAATCCTTATCTATATAATATTTCAACATTTAATATCAACCCATAGTTATTGCAATTCATTATCTTATATTGATTTTATACAATTTCCATAAACTTACATTCAATTACTATTCAATGCATATTTATTCATCAATCAATTCGATATTTACTTTTCTTTCCTTCCATTTGATAAATAACCTAGAATGCATTTACATTCATTCATTTCATTCATTCCATTCCATTCATTTATGGGTATTGCATTAAAATTTAATTTATTAGCTAATACCAACATTATTATCATTCATTACAATTAGATTCCAAATTTTTATTCAATACCCTGAATGAATAACATATATATTAATCAAATCCTTACATTTGTTTTTCTCATATTCCATTAAATATATGCACACATACAAATTAAGATTCTAAATCCAATTAGTTATTCCTTTTACATCAACCATTAATTATGAATAATTATCGTTTTCTATTTATTTTGTTACATTCACTTATATTCACTTTATGAGTAAATTGGTATTCTCTTTAACCCATTAATTACTAACTTTAATTATTGCAATTCATTGGCTAACATAAATTTTGAATCTATTTCCAAATTTTTGTATTTCAATTAATTAACACCTTACAATAGTTTACAAATAAAAGGGATTGTACTAATTACGTTATTTATTGTCCTGCATTATTTTATTACCTCCGTTTACATTCAATTTCCATAAATCAATATTTAATTCTATTGATAAACTCAATACTTGCCTTAATTTACTTATTCAAACTTTATATCAAATGCAACAATTTCCACTATTACTATTAATTGCAATATACAATTTAATTTATAAATTTTAATTACCCTTGATACATCAAGTTTCAACATTCTCTTTCATATAAATAAATAAAAAATTTATTCCTTTCTAAATTAAAGTAAAAAAATCTTATTAATTTAATTCATTTTAAACATCGAATTTACACGGGTGTTACACAACTATCATAATTCCAAATTGATAGGTTTAGAGGTACGCCTAAGGGGTAATTATGTAATTTTTACATATATTTAACTCGATAATCATTCTTATTCAAAATAAATGTTATTTTCTTTCTATTACGTACTTGATATAATGTGTTACGTGTTAATTAATTAATTTAATTAAAAGTATATTTAATTGAAAAACCCATAAATGGTATGTTTTCGTGATAGTAGTTACAAACTGTTGTAACCATAAGTAATTTATCATAATGAATTTAATCACACCGTTTCCTAGTCAAGATGTGTCGAGATTGGATGTCGATACATCCGTTGAAACTAGAGTGCATAACGCTCTCCAAATGTTGGGCAGTGTATTACTCGTGGTTACTGGAGGCACTAAGGGGTTGTTTGCTAATAGCTATTGGATAACTATGGAATGACTCACTTGATAGTTTTATGTTGGTTAATTTACTAATGTCAAACATAAAATATCTATGTGACAAAATTACACGGTTTTCTTGACTTGAGAATACAATTGATCTTCAATGTGGAAGTTCTGCTTTGATTTAGTTAAAACATGACATGATGTTCATCGAACAACTGTAGTTGGATCGAGTTGAAGTGGTGATTGAAACATTGTTTAAGAGAGGATTCATCTTGTTGGTTATATGAGATTTGTATCACAGCCAGCTGAAGTCAACTAAAAGTCAAAGTCTCTGGTCAGAGTAGTTTGATTAATGATAATTATTACTGTTGAACCAAGGACTTTGTGTTTGGACTATAGAGTAGTATATGGACGACATTAGTATTTTGACCATTACCAACTTCTATAAGTCCAAAGTGATATAGTTTTGATGAAGAGAATTAGTATAAATAATTGTCAGTACTGGATAATGCTTAATAAAGTAAAATCGGAATTTACTGAGAGCAAGTAAGTGATAAATTTGGCCATAATGTCACATCACATGCTAAGTGAAGTATGAACGTTAAGATTCGAATTTTTCAATATTAATTGCTGATGAAATTTACACCTAGGAGTCACACAACCGAAATGTTGAATTCTTATGTTACCACCGGATTTAATTAATTTGTAATTTTTATAAATTAATTAAATTAATTAATATTAATTATAAAATTTTATTATATTTGTATCGAATAATATTAAATAGTGTGCGTATAACATCTATATAAACACTAATCAATATACAATATTGATACGTGTTTAAATTGGATTTAAATTGAATAATATTGTTCGGGCTTGAAATAGTTTTGAGGCCCAACTTGTGCTTTTTTTAGGTGGTTACAAAGCAGGAAATTGGGGCCGACCATATGATGGTTTACGGGGAGGAATTCTGAATTCCAAAGGAGAGAATTAGTAAGAGAAAAACACGGATCTTAGGGTCCTTATTTCACTCTCTCATTCCGCCTATATTTATTCCCTCCAATATTCACTTCTTTTGTAATTTTTGTACTCTTCCTTTGTTGATTATATTAGGCCACCATCAGCATACAACAACCCCAAAAATCCAAGTGCTGATTCACATCAATTTGCTTCGATTCGATCGTCGATGGCAAGACAAATCGAAAGCAAGCAACTTTGGGATTGAAATTCGATTTAAGGTGTTCATTTCTTCATTTCAACGTGTGAACTTTAGGCTTAGGTGAAAGGTATTTTGTTGGTATTTAATTAAATACTTGCATTTATATATTCGTTGTTCCGTATGTTAAATAGTTAGAAATATAATGAATTGGTATATTGATGGATTGTCACAGGCTGATGGTTGTTTATATAAGTGAATATTTATATATATACGCACACGCGCGTACACATACATACGTATATACATACATGCATATATATATATTAATAATAAAAATATGAATACTTCTATATTGCTCACGACCTAATCATTAAAAAATAATTTTTTATTAAAATAATATTATTAAATGATTTTGAAGAATTAAATATAAATACAAAAGATTAAATCGTATAGTAAATATATTGTATAAAATATTTGTTCATATAAGAAAAGTTTTCAAAAAATCCTTATATAAATGTATAAAGTTTAATTATTCATTTAATTATAAATTAGTTAAATATATACTATAAATTTATACACATTTTTAAATAATATAAAATTCTATGAAAAAATTATAACATAAAATATACATTATGTTTTGAAAATAATTTTTTTCATCATTTTCTATATAATTTTGTACGGGTTTTAATTAATTATAAGTATATATTGATATAATATTTAAAATCGAAATGAAAATAAATAAACCAATTTATTTGTTGAGAGCAGCAGCAAAATATTTATGTCTATTTATAAATTTGTACATACATACATACATACATATTTATTTATAAATAGTTATATGTTTATATGTAAAATGAATAGAAATTAATTTTAAAAATAAATCATTTCAGTTAAAATTTTATACAAAATAACGTAAAAGAATTAAATAATTTTATATTATAATTTTATAAATATGTATATGTATATTATATAAATGCTTTGTGTAAATAATTTATAATTAATATTTTACAATTATATTTTTACGTAGACACACACACATTTATTTATATAATATTTTGATGCACATAAAGATACATACACACACATTTTGACAATCCATTCGTGTACATGAGGGGCTAACATATCTGTTATAGTGTAAATCCCAACATTCATATATGAACATGTCAAACCTTATACACATTATCATATTGCATGTGCACGCACACACAGATGTGTATATGATACACATATATAAAATATAATACAAATTATATAAAATAAAATTTTATTTATAAATTTAAATAAAATATTGATTTTATTTAAAAGAAATTTAGAAAAATTCTAATTATATTTGAACCACATAGGCCCAATAAAAAGGCAAAAGGTTAAAAATAAAACTTCCCAATTGCTCCGCTATGGCTTGAGTCAGTTCCAAAAATGATATCGGAGCCAAATTGTCAATGCGGTCTAAATTAACATTAGTAGAGCTAACTTGCTAAAGTCTGCTGACACGTTAGGGTATCTGGAAAATTTGTGTCTAAGGTTGAAAATTTTGGTAATCAAGTACTCTACCCTACTTGGTTGCTGGTTTGGCCCTAAATGATGAGGTAAGCCCAAAGATTCCCCTAATATAAAGGCCCGAACTAATTTAGGCATTGGGCTAATTTGATTAATATGAATGTTTTAAATTTAAAAGTTAAATTTAAAATAATAAAAACATTATAATATAAAAATTTAAATTGTTTTAAAGATTAAAATAAAAGTTTTTAGTTTAAAATTAAACACATATTACAATAGCTGTAATATAATTTTTCAAAATGCTTGAAAACATTATAAAAATTAAATTCAAATATATTATTTATTAACAAGTTTAATAAAATAAAAAAATTAATTAAAAAAATTATTAACTAAATATATATACATGTATAATATATATTTAATGATATATGTTATGTTGTCTTGAATTACTTAGGACAATATAAGTAAACATGTGTGTATGAAAGTATTTTTGAAATTAATAAAATTTCATTATTGTTTAATTAAATAAATTAGATAAAAGTTAATTAATAAACTAAAATATATATAGATAAGGTATAGGGGTATTACTACAAAGGTTATAGTATATACATTCAATGTAATATGTATAACTGAATAATGTAACAATTACTCAAAGTGTTAGTTAAATTAAATTAAATTAATAAGATTTAATTAACATAATATTATACATTAAATATTTTATAAGTAAAATATAGTGTAAAAGTTGTACAACAATAAAACTTACAAAATATAAATGTATAAACTTAAGGTGGAACATTAAAGAAATACTAAATAGACTTGAGGAATAAATACATATGTAAAAGTATGTATACCGTGATTTCTGTTGTGTCCAACAATCGAATCATAAAGATATTTCATAAGAAATGCATTATTCCATAATTCAATATCACTCAATTAAATATATCAAAGATTATGAATCTTTAATATGAGTGTTATCCTCTATCATTTTTATATTAATAAATTACTTGCATACTCTTTGGTTATTGAGCAAACTCAAGCTAGAGATGTTGTTTATAGTATTATTAATATATTGACTAGACGATGTAAGATAATTATATGTTTTTGTTGAGTAAACTCAATCTACATATACAGTAATTAGGCCGTCGTGAAATTGTAGGTACGAGTGCATAAGTTCTTTCGATTTGTTGAGCGAACTCAAGGTCAAAATGAGACTAGGACAATGAACCATGGGTTAGGAGTTTTGTATGATACAAGCAATAAGGAGTCATCCATCGTTTATGAGGTGATGACTTGTTGAGCAAACTCAAGGTCGGATACCTAAAAAAGCCGAGTCCTAACGCCTAAGAGTGAAGTTGAAAGACTTCTATATTTCATATTAGGTTTTGGAGAAACGTAAAAGACTAGTAGGATCCTTATTAGAAAAATGAAATGGAAAACCTTTCTAATATTTTAAGAACTTTTGCTATATAAAGTAGTAATAGTCTACATTGATAAATTTGCGTAATAAATATAATTGTTGAAATGTTTATCGATTAAAATATAAATGAACTGAATCAATATTGACAAATAGGAATATAAAATATAATTACCAATATATTTTGCATGTTATTGTTTCAGTACTCATGCAAGCGCCTAATTTTATAACTATAATATACATTCATAGGTGGTCACTTACGTGTTTATTTCCCTAAGGCTGTGTATTTTCCTTTATGAGTTTTGAATTTCAAAGGCAATACTTGGGTACGGATATTTGATGCATATATGATCATATATAAATGTTATATGGTGAATGATCACAATGCGTAATGTACGCAACCTCGATGAAATTAGTCCATTGTAATAAGCAAGTAAACTATAGTATGAGATCGCGTAGTCAATATGATTGATAATAATAACGATCTTGTTGTGTTAAATGTAACATGGGACTAAAAGCTACTAGGTAGATCTAAGAATTCGATAGTTGAAATGTCAGTTTGATCAGTTTACTAATAGTGCAATTTATGAGATATCGTTAAAAGTTAAGGATGGCCAAAGGCACTACCAAATGCTTTGTTGTAAAGAGTTTATTATGATTATTGTGGTAGGGATTTCCTTTTAATGTTCGATCATGTAGAAATAAAATGGAATGTATAAGAGTGGAAGTAACTTAAGCATAATTGGGATGAAAAGAGTGAATAGTCACTTCTTCTTCATAAAGAAACAATAGAAGCGAGAATTATAAAATCATAATATATACCTAACATTGGAATGAGAAATATGATTTGTATTCCAAAAAGTATTTTCGTATAGAAATTTGTTTTTTATGAGCTTTATTCCTATGAGTTCAAGATATTTGATCTGAAAAATCTCGACTATAAACAGGTTATAGTAGATGGTATAAATAGCCTATATTAAGTGGTTGAATGGAGGTCTGTATTTCATATGCTATTTTAGTAATGATGGAAATAGTGTAAGCATTCCATACAGCACTTATTGGTCACATCAAATTATAAAAATTGATTTCATAAAACATACAGACCATTATTTATGAAGTAATAACTATTTTTTTAGCACTTCCTAAAAATAGACATAGTTTATTTTAGTATGAATATTATGAATATTCATTAAAAATATAAACAGTGGTATTTGTGATGCATTAGAAAATAAAGAAGTGTCTAAACTTATTTGCATTTATTTTGGAATTATGGACTAAGCCATGGTTTTGAGAAATAATTTTGGATTACATGATTATGAATAATATGGTACTAGTAAATTATATCTCAGACAATTAAGGGCAAAGCACCCATTCAGTGAGAGAATCATAAGAGTTGATGAACTCTACGGATTGATACATATAGAAGTATACAATCAAAAATTTATTAATTCCAAAATGATTCCACGTACTTCATTATATTCATCTATGAGGTATACAGACATGCAGATGTGAATTTGATACACATGTATTATGTCTATGATAAGCTCATAGAATATAAAATGGAAGTAAATAAAATAACGCGCAATAGAAAATAAAAATGATTCGACTTGATCGAATAGGTGAGTATATTGGAACGAGTTCCGAATAAACCTAAAATGAACAAAAATTCGATTGCAAAGTCACTCCTACCCATGATACATAATGATGTATCTATAAAGAATAATCAATTTTTTTGGACAAAGTATGATTAATTGTGAGTGAAGTTGATTAGTTCTTTCTATATGGTCATGTAGTTAAGAGTGCTACAAGAGGTTCAAATTAATTTGAACTAAATAATAGTTTACAAAAATCATACAATACATGGGGTTTATAAAAACCCCAACATATCCTAGGCTAAATAGTTGGCAGATCATGCGAGTCGAAAGACCACCGTAACAATCATTCGTCAGGGATCTTGGATGAATCGGCCTAGAAGGAGTTTAGGAACGACTGTCATTTGCTGAAGAATTTATGTTTTGAATATAATTATTGTAAACTAAAACCAAAGCAGTTTTATACATAACGCAATTCATAATTTTTTTTAAGACTATCTATTCCATTACGCTGAGAAATAATTATTATTTCAAGAAATAACAATTTCATAGCGAAGCAATTTCATTTAGAAATAATTGTTAGTGAAGTGGATTTGTATACAATCCAAAGAAGAAACTGATTACGCGGGATGAAATGAAATTAGCATAAGAAAACGAAATAAACCTAACCAAAAAAAACATAATGTATTAGAGAGTTTAACGAGTATTCCCACACATTAAAGAGAGATTATGAGTTACTTATCAATATCAATAATGTAACACCATGTAAAATTACTGTAATTAATAAAAATATTAAGGCTCAAAAATGAAATTTAAGAAAACATCAGAATTTGACCATGACATTTGCATAATTATGATCATGGATATTTTTTAAGCAACTTTCATATTTGAAGTTTTACGATCGAAGTTCAAACGAAGAAGTTATCAGCATTTGAAGTTTTTGGAACGAAAATAATTAAAAAGGAATAAAATGAAAATAAATAATATTAACCGCGTATACCCTACCTATAATGACCCGCCACTTTATCACTTTGATAAATTTTATTTATTACAAAAGGTTGATAATTCAAATAATATTGTTTTAAGTGATAATAAATAATAATAATCTTGTTTTGAATAAGTATTTATAAAATATTTTTTCCCTCAAAATTTATATCGGTAAAATGGCATTATATAGATTTATGAATTTAAAAGAATATTTAATAATTTAGTAACTATATTAATTATTCAAAATATTTGTTTTAAATAATAATAATTCATTTTGAATGCTTATGAAGTGATAATAAATCATTTGTAATAAGAATAATTGTTAATATAAATTTATATGGTTTTATAATTCAAATATGATCTTTAGAATTAATTTAAAGTGGTAAGAAGTTTATTTCTAAATTTCGTTTACAAATATATGTACATTGATAAATTAGTGAAAATATGACCGATAATCAGTTCCCCGGATCTCAACGGTTTAACAAACAAAAGTTGTTCAAGGACATTCGAAGTGTTATGTACCTACATGTGTGTGTCTATGTATGTATGTATGTATATATATATATAGATCTGTGTGTGTCACATACACATGATGACGAGTACATATATATATACACATATATGTACGTACGTATGTATGTATGTATACATATATCAATATTATAAAAATAATTTAATAATTCCTAAAGCTAGCCCTTAAGTAACCATAAAGCAAACATCGCTTCATTGTACCACACCATCACCTCACATCACCATCGCATGGCTTCGGGGGGGAGGGGGGTGAACCGTGCATGTAGAGGCTAGGGGGTGTGTGGGTTAGGGGCATTTAGATAATTATGCATTTGAATATTTTATTCAAGGTTTTTTCTATAAATATCATCCCTCTTCTCACAAAACTCCTAATACCATTCCACTTCTTCTTCCTCTTATTTTCAAGCTTTCTAAGAGCCTCTCTAACGGCCTCTTATTCATAGAAAAAAATTTATAGAAAAGTTAGGAAAAAAATATCTCAAATAAAAGAGGAAAATGTATAAGCTAGTTTATAACATCGATCAACTTCAAAACTAGTTCTAAGCACCTCCTCTACTCCTCAAACCCATGGCCACAACCCACATCATCCTAGGCTGTGAGCTCCCTCACCATCAAGACAAGGTCGAGCTCTCCCATAGGTCGCAGGCTTGGTTTCATTTCTTTGGTTCGATCATAGCGAAGCTATAGCCAATTTTATATTAGCTCAAAGGGAAAATGAAGGTGAGAACTCCTACACTATTATACTACATTTTGGATGATGATATAATATTTGCCATGGATGTTTACTATGCTTTGATCATCAATTTTGGTTATTTAAATATGAATGTTGAATATATATGCAAGTCATGGAAATACACGTCGATAATGTGACGACCCGGCATTTTTGAGCATTTGAAATTGGAATATTTAATTGATTTTAGATATTTGAAAGGTTAATTTTAACTTGAATTCCAAATATCACTATTTATTTGATAATTAAGTTATTGAATTAAATAATTTGAAGTTGGGTAAAGTATGAAATCTGGGATTTCATGCTTGTTAAAAATAATTTAATGGCTTATAAAATTTATATTAATAATACTGGAGGTAATAGAAGTGATAAAATTGAATTTAAAGGTAATCTGTTCAGTTTTTAAAAAAATAGTTAAATCCATATTTAAAAATAGCTTTTCGAGGCACAGTCTCGGAATTCGACGAAACTAGTTCCATTGGATCTGTAATATAGTATTATTATCGGATTTTAATTTTCGTAGAATTCGGAGTTATCATGTGATCATACGTTAGATAAGCGCACTGAAATTTAAATTCTAAATTAAGTATATATATTTTTATATATTAGTCAGCTTTCAACCGTATTTTTCTTCACATCACCGTTTCTTCTCTATCATCTTTTTTTAAATCACGGTAGACAATTTTATGCATGCCAACTTCACATAATGTCCCTCCTCATCTTTTATTAACATCTGAGCCTTCACTCTTCTTTCCCAATCCATAAAAAAGAAAAAACCATCAACAGGGATTCAAATTAAATTAAAACTCGAAACAAAGTAATGGCCGAGCCTTTCCTCGCCTTCGAAACAAAATCACACCTCATTCCTTTCATTCTCCTCAAGTTCGAAGGAAATATGAAGAAACCCTTAATCAAATTAGGGTTTCGATCGCGCCGCAAATGGAATTCCAGAGCGATTTGGATCGTCTTCTCGTGATGGAGTACGTACGAGAGACCGCCGAGCTCGCTTACGCCCAGAGCCCTCTCGATGCTGATGATTTGACGTAGTGGCGGTGGCAGAAGAATCGGGGTGACTTCGACAGAGAAGTTCACGCGATCGAGCATCACGCTCGAGTTCTCTAACTTTTGGCGATGCATCAGCTAGTGTCGATGCGAGCCTGGCGAGTAGAAGCGCTTCCGTAGCTCGAGAGTAAGGTGAACTCCGACAACAGTGACTAGGGTTTCGCGATGGTGTCGCGATACGGCTTGAGGCAGAGATATTTGTTTATTTTATTTTATTTTATTTCTCAATTAGCTTAATTTATATCTGAAATATATACAGAAATAAAAAAATATGCAGTTTTTATATATTTACAGTAAGATATATAATATATTTTTGTTTGAATTTAATTTATATAAGATTTTTTGGAAATTTTAGGATATTTCTAAAAAGTGGTAAAATGAATAAAGATTGGTTTTTTTTATGAATATAGATTAATATTTTAGTGCATGCAATGTCGAAAAGAGGTTTTGAATTATACACACACACACACACATATTTTTCATTTACTAGTTATTTAGAAAAAAACATATTATAGAGATTAAATGGTTTAATTTAACTTATCTAAATTATTTTAGATACTAAAAGATTTTAAAAGGGAATTATTTTAAATTAAATAATTAGTAAAATAAAGATGTTAAATAATAATTTATCAAAAGGAAAATTAGTTTAAAGCTAATTTTAGTTAAATTGTATAAATGGCAATTAATTGTTTGATTTGTTAGGATACTAATAAATTCTTATAATTGTTTATACAAGGCCAAAAGTCGAGAAACCACGACAATATTGAAGTAGATTGCAAATTAAAAGCAAAGGTGAGTTAATCTCACTCATCTCGGATTTCTGGTTAATTTAAATAGTTAATTTTAATTATTGGTTGATGGATTGAATAGACTGGATGTGATAGTATATATATATATAGTAGTATACATAGTATATATATTTGGAGTGATTGATTTCCGTCGAGAAACCACGACAATATTGAAGTAGATTGCAAATTAAAAGCAAAGGTGAGTTAATCTCACTCATCTCGGATTTCTGGTTAATTTAAATAGTTAATTTTAATTATTGGTTGATGGATTGAATAGACTGGATGTGATAGTATATATATATTTGGAGTGATTGATTTCCCGCATTTTATAGCGGATGAGACCCTATGCGCCACATAATAGCGGATGATATTATATAAACTCATATACCGCGATATTCCACATCGAAGTGGAATTAGTATTTCATATTGTGCCAACGTCTGTAGATGCAGGAAAACAGGTTGGAGTGATCCAACGGGATTCCTCAAATTTATTTAGAATGTTTTAATATTCTATGATTTGGACATTGATAATCTGTGATAAATTATGTTGGTAACAGAAATGTTAGATGCTATGTTTGATTGAAAATATTTATATGTACTGAGTTACCAAAAATATATAGATTGGGTTTTTGAAAAGAAAATTAAAAGAGAGAATTTGTAAATAAAATAGTTATTTAAATTTGGGATAAATTGAAGAATGAATTGGAAAAGAATGAAAGTGATTTTAAATTTCTAATAAATAAGTTCCGAATATGAAGAAGGGAATTTTGAATAAACAGAGTAATAATGAATTTTAAAACTTAAGTCATGTTATTTAAAGGAATAAAGAATTTACTTTACAATTTAGGGTCTAAAGTTATTTGAAAGGATAAAGAAGGATTTTTTGGGAATATGAAATTGATATTTTTAGTTAGAAGATTTTAAATCATAATTAAGGAATAAAAATCTGAAGTCAATGGGTTTTGAAATAAATGAGTAATTAAAGGAATTTATTTCAAAAATGGAGTAGATTGGAAATTAGTTTGGAAATTGATTTAAGTGTTTAAAATTGGAACTTTAAAAAGGGAAATGAGACTGCGCAATTATAAACTGGGTTATAAAAGTAAAGTAATATATACCAGTGGATATTTGGGAAGAATAATCCAAGGTGGGAATTTAGTTGAGGAATGTTTAAAAATAAATAATGATTTATTTTTAAAGGATGTGAAAGAAAAGTATATTTCCCTGGATAGCCAAGTACGTTTCAATGCAAATTTTTAAGTATAAGTTAAAAGTTTTAAAAGTTTTAAAGTTGTCTAAATGTATGATTTAGAAAATATATTATTTGAAATGTTTGAAATTTTAAAGTACGTATTTTTTAAATTTATCTTAGTAGTAATTATTTAAAGGTGACTTGGTATTTTGTTTTAAAAAGAGAAATTTAGTTTTATATTTTATAAGGTAGCTTTATTTTAAATATTCTTAAAGTATATATATTTTTAATAAAGTATTAAAGTAGTTTTTAATTTAAATATTTTAAAGTATATTTTATAATAAAGTGTTTTAAAATTGTTTAAAAATCTAAGTGTTGTACTTGGTGATTTCAGTGAAAATAGAAAATATTTGGAAACTTTACTCCGTAAAAGAAGATGGTTTGAAACTGTTTTCAAAGGGCTGAAAAAGGAAATATATCTTGCAAAGATATTTTGAGAATAATAAATAATTTGGAGAAATTATTTATGTTGATGGATGTTTGTGAATGTTATTTGATAGTTAAATAACCGACTATCAATATTGGCCAATGAGCTGATCGTTTCGAAGAGACCGAGATCAGGATTTATTTCTCGAAAACCACTTCGATCCGGTTTGTACGTTTTCATGGAAAACGAGTTCGGAGTCGAAGATGGAGCAATGAAGTGCAAGGGCTAGTCGCTACTAATCCTGAGGATATTTCCAAAATGGATGTAGTAGGAGTAGTGCCTTCGGTTCCGTTCGAACCCGAGACAGACTTGTATGGATGAATGCTTTCACAACATCGTCAGGTGGACGATGAGCATTCTAAGTGAAACGGTCTAAAAAGGTAACGCTTAGCCTTAAGCCTCATCAACCGGAATGACTAAAAATCAGGAGTTATGCAGCAAGGCTAGGTGGGTAGCACCCACTTCAGGGTGAGGTCATCCATGTCTAGCTATCCCTTTTTATTTCGGCTTAGTGGTGCAGTTGCTGATCACAACCGCGGGGTAATCTTACTCGGGATTATCCAGTAAGGGGTAGTCCCGGTCTTGTGTTGCAGAGAGTCAGGAGTGACCCTCGGTACAGTGATCTAGGCCACGTACCGCGACAAGTAATACCCCAGTGCCTAGTCATTAGTTAGAAATCCATTCTCCCTACGCGCCTTTTATGTGTTTTTTTTGTATTACCCACATTGTGGCTAGTGAATGAAATTTAATAATATAACAATTTCGGCTATTTTAATAAGTATTTGTATATAGACCCTATCATAATATCAGAGGATTTTAATAAAAAGTGTTTTAGCTATCGTAAGGTAAAAACCCGACATGTTTATTTGTGGCGTGGTCTTACGAGATGCTTTCGATTTTCAAAGGATTTTGAAACTTTTATAATCAATTTGAGTGCGGTTTTCTCACGCTGGTATTCCAGACTGACTCGGGTGTTATTTAACTATAATGCTCGGGTCAGACCGAGTATTATAGAATACAGGTAAAGAAGGCTGTGGATCTCAGGAGACGAGCTAGATGGCAATACGTACTTTCGTATTTGTGTTACATATTCCTGTGTATTCAGTTGTGTGAGGACAGGTTATGATTACTGTCCCATTATGTTATGTGATTGATGTACTGTGATGATGTATGTATAAACAGATATAGTATTTGTTTTGTGAAAAGATCTGGTATTATCTATTATATTTTATTCCGCTGCGATAGTTAGATTCTGATGTTGTTTTATTTTCTCTTCTTCCACCTCTTCTTCTTTAACCCTAATGGTTCGTATTTCTATTCAACTTGAGTTGATTGATGGAGAATAGCGTTGACTCAAGGGGTACGGTTTTGTGGGCCGTTACAGATAAGCACAAAGAAAATCACTTTCATTGATTTAATGAATTGGTGTGTATGGAATGTTAAACCTCTTTAAAAATGGTTTAAAATGAGTTTTAAATGTATTATAAACATTCAAAAGTATTTTGGTGAAATTTAAAAAGAAATGGAAAATTTAGTCAAAAATAGGCGCGTCGCATAACAGTAGTTCGCGATTTCGCACCCTAAAAGTTCAACAAGGGTAAAGAATGCAATATAGATCGGAATTCTTCGAGATAAGAACTTTTCAAACTATTATATCCATAATTTTCCAAGGAAAAAAGAAAACTGAGATTTCGATAAGTAGATTTTGAGATATGAGCAAAATAAGTTTTTGAAAAATCGCGGTTTTACAGTTCGGATCCAAAACTGGATTTCTTATAAAATGATGTTTTTAAATTATTTAAAAATATAGAATAAATCTTATAAAATATTTCAAAAGTGATTTGAGTAATAAAATTTAATTTTCAAATAATAAAAAGTTTTTGATTAATATAGCTTATAAAAGCGCTTTCCGCAGCACTTTTCCACAGAACTTTTTTGTACATTTAAAATTTTTAGTTTAAACTTAACGATTCTTTTCCAAATCTTTTATAAATATTTTCAAAAGAATAATCAAGTGTTTTAATAATAATTGGAGGTTTTCAGATTATTTAAGAGAGTTTAAATAAATGTTTAAAAGAAAAGCTATTATAAATAAAGTGGTTTAATCTTGGCTCAAAAGCCGATGAGTATACTGGATTTTTCTATTCGTGAAATATGAATGTGAGGTGCTTAGACTAAGGAGATGTTTAGGAGCAACCAGTGCCTTGAGTCACTTGGCCTCTTCCCTGAGCGAAGGATAGATAAGATCGAAATGTTGGAAACGAATTAAGTATAAAAGATTTAAATCTTCTAAATTTAAATTAAATACAACTTTTATTTTATAGAGATGATCATCTTATATTCGATGTTAAAGCCCGTAGAGGGAACTCGTACTATTCGTGGAATTTAAAAGGTGATTTCTATAGATTCTGCTCACTTAATATTTTCTATTTTTGGGATTAACATCCTAGATAACATTGTTTTAACTCAATCAAAAGTATGAGTTATGAATTAAGAAATCTTTGTTAAGATTCAAATGAAATAATTTGCAATTAAGTAGATTCCTACTCTTGAAATTTATTGGTTTGAATTTACAGTAAACGATGTCTTAAATAACATTTTTTTATCCATTTTAAAGGTTACGGTTTGGAGATCTTTATTAAATTTAAATAAATGATTTGGAAATATTTTCCTAAGAAAAGATGAAATGATTTGGAATTTAAAAAAGTTTTAAGTAATCAAGGGATTTGATAAGAGAGGTTTAATGATTCCGTATACATCAGAAAGAATGTCTTAGAAATATATATCTTTAAAAGAAATTTTGACAAAAAGAATTTAATCAATTAAAGAATGATTCCATATTCACAGAACGTCCTTTTATCAATGATTGGTTCGAAGGAACTGGGGTCGGATCTGGGGTAAATTCCTATCTGAAAACCACTTTGATCCGATGTATGCGTTCGAAAAATGAAGGCATGATAAAGAAAATGAAGAATGAAGACCGAGGATTTTTGGGGTGAAAGCACTGCCTGTTGATAATTCTGGTTAGCTCCCAAATATTAAAGTAGCAGTGGTCCCTTCATTTCTGAAACTCTTTGGGTTACAAGGACTTTTCGCTTCTAATCCTAGGGTTAACTCTAGATAGGATGTGGTAGGAAGGTGTCATTTGTTTCGTTCAATCCCAGAACGAATTTGTATGGATGGTTGTCTGGCATTGCATTCTTGAGATTTCATCGTTGACTTTTATAAACATACATCTATTTGGTGGCAGAGAAGGCAACTTCTCTTAGCTTAACACCCTTCTCTGAGACGTATGAGCTCAAAGGTTATATGTTTGTGGAAGTCAATAGTGATCGATGGAATGATAGTGTGGCATTCAAAAGAAAGAAGATGTGCTATGTGAAAGGTAATCGTTACCACAAGCGTCACATCCAGAAATGGATGAAACATGGTAGATGCAGCAAGACTATGTGGTTCGCAACCATTAAAATATGATCACCCCCTTTTAGATATATTTCAACCCATTATGACGTTCGAGGTTAAATTATCGTGGAT
Organism: Allium cepa; assembly: GCA_030765085.1. NCBI lineage: Eukaryota > Viridiplantae > Streptophyta > Magnoliopsida > Asparagales > Amaryllidaceae > Allium > Allium cepa. The sequence goes on from CM060938.1 coordinate 566,826,194, forward strand.
GTATGCTATGAGGGCCCTCGGATAGGTCGGCGACGACCGAGGTGATGATATATTCAGTACTATCTAGGAAGAGGTGGGCCGGTCTTATGTTGGTAGAGGCCCCCTTCATTAATTAAATAAGCTAAGAGAAGGAGATGAAAAGTTTCTTTCTCTAACTCAATTTAATAAGTAATAGTCACACACAAATATGTATATAAAAGTATATTTGATGTACTCTAATTTGTATACACCACTTATATACTACACTTCACTTCACGGAGATGAATGTATTCGATACATTCATTGTAATATCTGTAAGTTGAAATTAAATTTAAAATTCTTTTTGACCATAAAAGAAATTTGAGAGAAGACTTAAAAAAAATTAGATTTGATATTCCCGTTAATGGTCCAAAGTCGTAAATATTTTAAACTCACTCATTCTTTCTGCTACGGGCTAGCCTAATTCCAACACACCACTGATGCATGCATAACTATAGGTATCTCTACGGTAGAGTCGCCTACACCCCTGGACTCGCTAAACCTCTGGCTATGCATCCTATCTGTGGTTTTAGTCGTATCCGCTAGTGAGGCTACATCCGGCATTCTAGAACACGAGTCATAACTCGAACAGATCTCGAAACCACACATGAATTCTCATATCTCAACAGATCTCGGAACCATGCATGAATTCTCATATCTCAACAGATCTTGGAATCATACATGGATTCTCATATCAATAGATCTTGGAATCACACATGAATTCCCACATCCGAAATTATCACGAACAACTACATGTGTTCGAGCACTTTAAACAGATCCAGAATCTCCACATAGATTCAAGCATCTCAAACCAATCACGAACCTCTTTCAAAACACAAAACATGTATATGGTTTTGAAGTGGTTATGGTTTCGAGTCGTATCATATTAGTAATTCCACACTTACTAAGCGTTCCAAAAACCAATAGGTAGATTTCTGGTAAACTCAACTCCATTTTTTTAATTAAACACACAATACATAAGAGCGAAAATCATCTTCTAACCGGATATATTCCCGAATCATTTGTCCTAAAAGAGAAAAAACAAGATTATATGTACAGTATAACATCACTGAAGACGACTGTACCGTAAAATTCCCGTGTTTTTCTAGATATTTCCAAAGTTATATTTTGGTCAATTTTAACAATAATGAGAATGTCGCATAAGGGAAAATAATCCTCGTACACTTTCCATACACAAGTAATCACACAAGTATGATTAACACACCAAAGCACGTCAAGTCAAATAAACGACTTTTAATCCCCTTTTTAATTAATTAATTCTTTATTAATTAAGAACCCCTTTTACTAGTAAAATTCTTTTTAAAACTTCTTTATTAATGAAACTTCACTATTCAATTCTACACATTTCAACACTCTTAAAAGTATTCATGTACTATCTCAACGGTATAAATATATTTACAAATCAATAACAATTTTTACTTACTTAAAACACAGTCAAGGATGTTATAAATAAATGTCACTCAAACATTATTACTATAAACTCAATCTCTATTTTATACTTTAAAATTTATACTTTTCTATTTTTTTCAAACATTACATACTTATCGTTATCTTCAAAATTTCATTATTAAAGATCTAAGTATTTTCCAGAATCATTTAACTATAATTTTCACTTTAAAATATAATTCAAGGGTTTGAAAACAAATGTTACTGAAACACCATTTACAACAAACCCAAAATAGTTAACGTTAATCGTTATCTTTAAAACTCACTTCTAAAGATTACATTACTTTTAAAAAATATAATTAAATGGTTAAAAACAATCGTTTCTTAAACATCATAACATGAGCCCGAAATCGCTTTTTTCTCATTAACTTTGAAACACATCAATTTAAAGCTCTGAATACATCTTCACTTTTTAAACAAGGCGATATATCATTTTAATTATTTTTACACAACTGGCCATTATAACATAAGTGTTATAATCCAAAAAAACTCTTTTATATTCCTTTCCAAAATAATTAACTTCTTTTATAATTAAACCTTCTTAAAATGATATATATACATACACTCACACACATACATATATATAGACACACACATGCGTACTAATTTATTTATAAAACTAAGATATTTAATTAAATACTAAAACCATTTAAAAGATATTATAACATACAAGCTTTTATTTCTTTAATAAACTCATTAAAAGATTTTCTAAAAACTATAAATTACTCTTTAAAATACTTATAATATGGTTTAAAACACTTGCTCAAAATATTACATAAAATGTCTATTTTATAATTTATTTAAAAACCATAAAACACGTTTTATAATTTAAAACCCTTACTTAAACCATTCATAAATGATTATAAAAACATATTTAAACTTTAAACTTCCTTTTAAAATACTTTAATAACTTTTCAAAACTACCTTAAATGATTTGGAAAAAATATCTAAAGTAAAAGCCAATTTTACTTTACTAAATACCAGGATTTTCAACACAACATTGTTTCACAGTTTCTATAACTTCCCCAAATCAATTCCTTTAGGTCAAAGACACTCAAAATGTGTGCATAGAATAATTCAATATATATTTCCCAATATACTCACATTTAAACCAATTTAACAAGTGTTAAACATGGGATTTCAAAGTGCATTACAACGACCATATTGCTTTAACCATTTATATACGCAGTTCAACTTTATCAAAAAACAATATCAAACATGTAAACAAGTAGTCTGGACCATGATACATGTTATGAAGAATTAAAAGAGAGATTATACTACATATAATGGTGTCACTTGCTTTATAAAGAAAGGACTGGTACAAAAGTAATAATGTACATTGTTCTCAATTTTAACTTATATTTTAACACAACAAATATGTACACACAACATGTACATATTGACTAGTAGGTAAACTCATCCAAGTTCAAGTCAAACCAAGAAATAATTGCGATGAGTACAACGGTGAAGACAGTGTCTCAATTGGACCTCGTATGTAAATATTATTAATTATATAAGATTTGAGATTAATTAAATTAATTAATTATAATAACTTAATTGCCTTCTTTAATTACAAACTTATTCTTCTCCAATTATATTCCTTATGCATGCACACACTTGCACGGCCCATCATCATGCACTTCATCCACCCTCCCCACTGCCTTCCTCGACGAAATCATGCGCCGTCAATTGCAACGAACTTCTCTTCACGCAAACTCTACATTCGACCCTCCAACATAAAGCTCGACGCCTTCCTGAAATTCATGACTTGATGGTCTACCGTGTGACTATACAAATGTCACGATCTGCCCTAGACGATCGCACGACTCCAAATAACCAACACAAGCTCGCCTTCACGCGAGAAGTACAACGCCACCCTTGTCCTTGCCTATCTCCTCCTCAATCGAAGACAAATGTAAACCCTGATCGTTGACCGTGAAATGTCACCCATGCCAATGTTAACCACACTCATAAATGACTAGATGGATTTGAAGCTCTCTCTATGTCGAGCACAATGGATGCAACATCATGCTCTAACATTTCCCGAAGCTTCGGATTAAACTCAAGGAAGAAGATGGATATGTTTATTTCTTACGGGCAAAAGGATAAAATGAAAAGAGAGGAAGTTTGAGAGAAGGGTAAAGGGAGGGTTTTGTTTACAGTAAATTTTCTCTAATTAAAAGGTTACACTTTTCGAGCTCGCACGATCACATGGGGTATCAGATCACTAAGAAACTCATCGGGCATAGATCACCTTATTATTCCGGTCCCGATGGCACTGGTTTAATCAAAATCCAAGTTAGTGCCCCGAGGTGATAGTTTCACTCGTTTCGAGATTGTTTATCTATAAAATAATTTCCAATCACATTATCGATATTTATTCGAAATAAATATTTTTGGAAACAGATTTCTTATCATTAGTTATTTTTTAAAAGAAAGGGATTAATAAGGATATAAAATCAGTTTAATTGCATTGAATCCAATGTTCAAATATTTAAATAATTCGGATATTTAATACGAAGTGTTAGAAATTCCCGGTCACTACAGTCACCCCCACTAAGAATATTTCATCCTCGAAATACTGATACAAGCAAAAAAAACAACAATCACACATCAATACCTAACGATTTTGCAATCACTAGCAATCAAAGAAACAATCACATCTTAATACTTAATAATATGGCATTCACTAGCAAACAAGATCACGAATTTCCCAGGTTCAGAAACCATTCATCGCACAAGGATGATCAACACACTAAGTGTACCTTACACATAACATCCTCAGGTTAATACTTAGTTGATCATTCATACTACCTCAAACAATTCGAAGTGTCACTCCATAAAATCTCCATAAGCCAACACATGTAGTATATGAATATAGTAAAGCGCATACGATATGCACATATCATCCATACACAATATCAAATATGATCACTAGCTCGATCGCATAAATTTCACTTCCGAAATAGTATAAATTACATGACCTCTTTAGTGTGGACTCCGATCAGGTACCATGAATAGAAACCTCCATTTTCCTTACGTAGTCATATGCTATGATAGAAAACTTCGGGATCATATCAAGAATCTGTATCAAATGTTCGTAGTTAAGAATCAAGTAAAAAAATCCTAATTTGGACCGGGGTAAACTACATCGAAATCATGTACTCGAATCCTAGATCAAGATCTGTCATGCGAATAAAATGATCTACGTACAACTTACGTACTTTATTCCAATTGGTTTCTTAAATATACCAATTACTTTTCATTTTAATTCACATTCATTGTCCATATAGAACATTACTCAATATTACAATCATTTCAAAAATCCACAACTTCATTTTTAAAACTTTTCAAGACTTAAAGTTCATATTGTATATCACTCCACTACATCCTAGGAGTATATACAAAACAATCCTATTCATTTTACTTATTAAAAATTCTGACGAAGGCCTAAAATAAATTTGGATCTTATCACTGAGTCAACTTTCTAGACATCTTTATCCATTGGGTTATGTGAGTAGCTAGGAAGAGTCGGACTCTGGTATCCAAACTCAAGGCTAGAGTCTACTTTCCTTAGACAACCCTAAAGTAAAGACGCGTATTAGTTGGCTCAATGGCATCGATTGTTCTACTTAACAAAATGTTTAATCAATTTAAAAGTTGTTTAAATTCTACTATACTTCTATTTAAGAGTTACAAAAATTCAACATTTTATATTTTCACAAAAACACTTAGTTTTAACTTCATATGTCAACTCAGAAGTTTATAAATGTCCAAAATCACCAATTAATTCTGTTTTATTCCAATAACTAAAACTATTAATCAATAGATCAAACAAGATACACAACTAAACTACCCTAATGCATAAGATACGTGCATCCATAATATAACTTAACCAAAAACGTAAGAACTAAACATTGGGTTTTATTTCAAATTGATTTGAAACAATAATATATTTACAACTTTTATATATCAAATCATTCGGAATTTAAATCAAAATATGTTTTACGAAAACAACTTTGTAGCAAAGCTAGTATAGTAGCATTCCCCACTTTGAAACTCGAAACATCGATGATGATGCGGTCATCATCAAAATTATTTTCCAACGACAGAAGCGTGCTCAGTACTTTTTATCTTTTTTGAAACCCTTTTGAAAACATTTTTATTCATCCTAAAACATTAGTATGTAAGTTCTTAAATTCTCTGTTTAAATCCTTTTTATTTATAAACTATACTTTATAAACAATATTTATATAAAATTATTTGCTTATCTAAATCATTTCACAAATGTATATCTTTTTTTAAATTATAATAAACAATTTTTATTAAAATTAAATTTTACCCCAACATAATCACCAAACGCCTTATAATCAAATTATGAAACTTAATTCATAAGGTGTTCGTTTCAATGTTCCCACAAGTTACTATCCCAACACATATTGTAAAAATGTAACTGCTTATAAACTGGTCTAAGCACAACTAATAAAACAATAAATGATAATAAATGAATATTATCATTTCCTAACAAACAAACACATTAGAAATAACTATATCAATTTTTTTAAAATTATCCTTTTGTATATAAAATATAATCGTAGGTAAAATTATTTCATTTACCAATTTCAAAAATAACACTGTGTTGGCTTGCCTTGTCCAAGTATTTAGAAATCTCTATCGATACCATAGCGTTTCATGTACCAACCAGAATTCATAAACCACTCAGAAGACCAATTAACGTGATATAAACATTTTTATAGCACTAACAAATACGTGCTATCGTATATATAATACACTCATCTCATAATAAGGCATTCCTTTACCATTTCACTTAATGAGTTATAACATACCAAAACCAATGTTTTCGCTTATCCTTCAGCTCTGATATCAAATGTAACGGTTAGCATTTTTGACCCTCAAATGTTGACTACATGTACGATATTCTCATGTCGAACACCGAAGTGATGGAAGAACATAATATCATAATCTCACATGTGAAAAAATGATATATATAATCCCTCAAAGATCTTTGCCAAGAAGAAAACTTTAATATACGTACAATAATCAGAGTATACTAACATAATATTAGCCTGGACATTTATAACAGTCTACCCTCATAAATGCTGATAGATATAAAGCAAGTAATACGGCAGAAAAATAAAATACATAAATATATCTTGAAGACATCCAGCTCGTCTCTAGAAGCTCCAAAGCATCCGTAGCTAAATCTAGAAATATACATAGGGCTGCCCAAGCATTATAAGAAAATAACGCCCGAATCAGTATGGTAAACAAGCATAAGAAACACAAATCATATGGGATTTTATATTTATAAAATCCTACAAAAATAAAGGTATCTCATAAGATCACGTCGCAAATAAACACGAACGAATATTTATATTACGATAACCAAACCATTTCTATTGGATATTATAATAATGTCTAGGGTAATGGATATAAGGAATAGTTGTGTTGCGTGTGAGTCTACACCACAATAATAATAGGTATACAATCAAAGCCTCTAAGGCACGTTCGTTAATTGTGCAGGATTCCATGGAGGTTCCCTCAGTACTTCGATGTGACGATCCTGAGTCGACCTTCGAAAATCGGCACCGAATACGATGCTCATATTCAAATGCCGTAGATCCAAATGTCGAATTTGGTGTGTCGGAGCTTATAACACCACTAAGTACAACACAGCGAAAGAAAAGAATATCAATATATATAACATTGATACAAATGACAGATACAACATCTGATATAATATGATACAGCAGAATGATACAAAAGATTACAATACTATCAGAGATCAGATACAAGACACAGCGGAAAGATAATAAATAACACTAGCAGCGGAAAGAATATCTTCAATAGAATGCATCCCCAAATCCGATACTCCAATCCAAAGCTAGCTCGAACCAACATCACGTGTCACCTAGATAAGCAAGTCTCCTCCTAATCCAAAGACTGAACTAATTTCAGATAATCTACTAAACCTGACTATCTAAAAAACCCAACTCTAGACTGCCCGTGTGGAAAATAGTGGGCACCCAGAGTTTAGGAAAGGAACAATAAGCTCCAAGTCAGTCATGGGACTGGTGTGAGTAATAAAAAAAGTTTTGTCTTTAAAAATAAACAACAGAATTTAAAAATAAATTCGCAATGCTTTTTAGAAAATGAAACTACCATAAGGCCTCCCGCCACACACACAATGCAAACGTAGAATTGGAGGAGATTTCTCCTTATGATGGTCAAACAAGCTTGATACGCAAATTCTTTGATATTATTATTATAAGTGCACAGTGTAGAAAACATTTCGAAAGTAGAATATAAATCTTAGCCAGCATAGACATTCCGAACTATGCCTACTATAGCTACCATCTAAACAGTGGTGACCACCATAAGTAAATAGCAGGTTCTACAACTAAAACCGTACAAGGCACGTATTGGATGAATGAATTTCCAACAAATGGTCGGGCTAAGGAGCTTCCCACTGTCCATGGTTACGCCTCTGGCGGGACGTCTCGAGAACCTAACCGGATCTCTGCCAACACAAAGCCGGGTTACCTCTGTAACTAGGTAACTACTTCTCGAGCTTGCCACCCCCCGGTCCTTTGGGACCTTTATCCGATGCGCCTCTAAACCACAAAGCAACAACCACACAGAAAATGAGATTGAAGCCCACCACATAGGTAAATATCTGGGCTCCATACCATAATATCACCCTTTACCAGAAGGGAATGACACACCCTAAAGGGCGCGACCCTCATAACCTTGCCGCATCTTTCCTGTTTCGACCATTTCCGGGTTGTGAGGTCCTGAGGCGGTCTCATCCACAAAGCTACACTTCATACAGAAGCCATGATCTGATCACAAATGATCATCAACACACAGCAGCACTCAGCGTGCCACACTACCAAATTGGGAATATATCGCTGATAATCTTCAACTACATAACCTCTGAGCTCGTACGTCTCAGAGAAGGTTGTTAAGCTAAGAGAATAAATTCTCCGCCACCAACAGATATGTATTTGAAAGAAATCTGCTTAATATCTCAAAGTATAGTGTCGGACATACAACCATACAAGTATGTCCCGGGTTTGAACAGAACCGAAAGCACTTCCGAAGAAGCCCTTGCAAATCAGGGTATTCACAATCCCGATCCGACTTCTCATCACTTAGGGAAAACTCTATACCAGAGCAACTCAGTGCAGAGTCAATCGATAGGTTATCTTATCATTCTCACAAACACCCGGTCTTCAACATCGGTCTTCAAATGCTATCCATAACGACGTATCACTATTCGGAATGGGTTATTTGACACAAGGTCCTCTTCCGGCTAAATCGAATAATGAGCGTAATATTTAAAATATATGGATATGGAACTTCAGTTAAGTCACAACTGATAAAATCCAAAACCTTTCTTTTGAATGGTTAAACAAATTACCCTTTTAAATCTTTAAACAAAAGATTTATTTCACAAAGTTCACACAGTTTCACCAAAATCCATTTATGGATTTCAAAACAACTTCCATTTCGATTAGAATTAACTCATTAAATCTATAAATTAAAGATTTAACTTATAGTTTTCAAAACGTTTCCATAACTTGAAAATTATTTTCATTTTAAACTTCAAATCCCTTTTAACACAAAATGGAAGTTCATTCCTTATGTGAAAGCTTTTATTGTTTGAAAACAAATAGTTTTCGTTTCGGAAGAATCCAATTATAATTGCACAAGTTAAAGCCTTTGAGTATAAATTCCAATTCCCAAATTAATGCCTTTAAAATGGCTTAACCCATAGATAACTTGTATAACATCTTTTAATCCCTAGTTTCAAATCATAGAATTCAATTTCAAATTCTGAATTCAAATTTCTAAGCGTTATCAAGTTATTCAAAAATAAATTTTATCTTTGAAATTCCTTTTCAAAAGCTTTTCACATTTAACCCGATTCCATTTCCAAACCATGGAATTCAAATTGTCTATTTTGAAATCATTTCAAAAATCTGTGACTTAATCAATTTTCTCGTGAAATCCATATTTGTGTGTATATGGTGTGGTCCAGGGGTTTTAACATAATAGTGCAATAACATCATCATCACAGATCAAAGCACAGAAATATAGCTGATAGGCGGTATAAACTATAACGCTTATTGTTCATTCATAGATCACAGATAATATAAAAATGTATCACAAATGAATGAATAAATTACTCACAGCTCAATTCACAGAACAAAATATTACATATCAGTTAGGACAATCAATTCAAGGCATCTCATACAATACAATCATTCATAAGTAAGGTCAAGCATTCAACAATCATTTATAAGCAGGATTAATTAATTGTTAAATCCTAATTAATTCAATTTATTTCCAATTAAATTAATTACTGATGAATTAATTATAAATCATTTGATATAAATTAATTTATCAAACAACTTAATTAATTATTTTATTATTAATTAATCATATTAATTAAATTAACCTTTGAACCAATTACATAATTAATTAATCCCTTAATTAATTATTTTAAGAAATTAAATCTTTAATTACTTACCATAAAGTAATTACACTTACACAATTTCATAATTGATTATTATTATTATTTAATTAAGTAATCAAATTAATTGTTAAAATTAATCGCATTAATTAATTATTTAAATAATCTTAGTTAATGACCTTCATTAACTATTAACAATTCTTTTTAATTACTATTCTTAAGAAACTAATCTTAGATAAATTATTATTAACCATTTCTAATTATAAATTAATCTAATTTATTAATTTATAAATTAAATAAATCGTTCTTTAATTACCTTATTAATTAAATCACTTAAATGCCTTAATTATCTCTAAGGTAGTCCATTTCTTTGTTAATGACTTCATTAATATTAAAGCGTATTTTAAACATTACACTTCTAAATTTAGATTCAAAGATTATATATTTAAATATTTACCAAATTTAAATATCCACTTATAAACTTATATAAGAAAAGTTCTAACTAGTTTACTTAAATTTTTATTTAAAATTTAAGCTTTAAAATACATTACATTTTATCTTGCAAATTCAAGTTAAAACAATTTATTTAACTTTCCACTCAAAATTAAGGAAACCTTTATAAAAGAATTTTATCAAAATCAAGTTAAACATTTGTTTGAAAACGAATATACTTTTAAAAGCTATTTAATTTTAAACTTGTTTAAAACACATTCAGATTTAAAACTAATTTAAATTTCCAGATTTGGATTCAAAGAGATTTGAATCCATATTCTTATTTTGATTTAAACTTTGGTTTTAAACTTTGTTTTAAAATCTTGATTATATATTCTTGATTTAAAAATCCAAATTCATTTTAAAACTTCAAGATTCAAAAGTTTATTTGAAAACTAAACTTAACTTTGAATTTAAACCCAGTTTAAATTCTATTTTTTGATTTTAAATTAAATTTAAAATTTGAAAACCGTTGGGTTTTAAAAACCTGAAAACCCCACGTTTAAAAATAATTTAAAACTTTAAGATTCAAAGTCATTTTGAATCTATACTTCATACTAGATTTAAACTTTGTTTAACATCTGTATTTAAATTTCAATTTTCGTTTTAAAAATTAAACAGACAGGTTTTATAACAAAACCTGTAATAAATAAAATTGACTCGAGTACAAACTTTTCTACTTCGAGTCAAACCCTCCTCAACATCGAGTAAACAAACAATTTACTCGAGTAAAATTTCTGCCCAAACCCAAAATCTCATCAGAAACTCAAAGTGCACGTGTACGTCACTGCCGACCAACTCCAGGCGACACCACGACGTCGGGCACATCGACAATCACCCCAAAACCCTTCTCCAGCCACCAGAACGCCATCGTCATCTCGAATTTGAATTCGAGTATGAAACTCGAAACCTAGAACACGAACAGGAAACACCACCCAAACCTGTCAAAGCACCGCCTCCTCACCTCCGACCACCAGCGGCGACACAACTCCGGCCATCCACTCATCAATGTCCCCTCTGCCTTCCCCTTGAACCACGACGAACTCGATCGAGCGAGGACGATGAACGAAACGAAAATCTCGGTCTCACGAAAAATTAGGTTTAAAATTTTCAAACCATCGCCGCTACCACTACGACGAACTGGAACAGCTCCAGTTATTTTTCCCATCACCTACGTAGGCTCCTCCACCTCCCCTAGCAAGCCCGACCCTTTCAGATCAACGCGTCGCCGGAAATTGGCCAAAATGCCAATTTCGATCATCATCGAACTGCTTCCTGCTCTCTTCATTAAAAATCTTCATTATAGGCTTAAAAATCATATTTTTCAATAAGAATTTGAGTTGTATACCTGAATTTGTAAATTAAGAAACTTGAATTTTTACTATGTTAGAGCTTTGCTCTGTTATACTAGTTTCCAGAGCAATATACAAATTTATTTAACTTAACTAAATTTTTAGATCTTACTTCATACTTAAACAAACACAATTTGTTTAAAACCTAAGTCCTATTAGTACATAGATCAATAGAACATAAATTTTTGAATAAAACTTGAATCTGGGAACACAACAGGAAGCACACAGTATATACACACTTGCATATATACATTGATAATGCCAGAGAATTCATATAACATATTTGTTTCAAAGAATAGCATGCAATCCAGATTACTCTAAGATTTTTAAATATGAAGTTACTCACAGTGATTTTTTTCTTTTTCCAGAAATAAGAACAGAGCATGCTTTGATGTTGAAACAGGCTTGTAGTTTCAAGCTGGAAACCCCTATCTTTGATTCTCAGGTTTGTGTTGATTGTAGTGTTGTTGAAGTTGAATTTTTTAATGGTTTTTAAGATGTTGTTTACTCGGTTTTGAAGGAATGAACTGAAATAAGGAGCTTGATATATAAGAGAGAAGTGGACAGGATGATTATTTTTTGTCTGTACACAGGTCAGGGATATTTTTTTTTTCCTTTTCTTCATTTGATTAAGCATAGATTTCGGCTGATGAGATAATGTTTTGGTGGCTAAAGATATATATTTTGTGTGCTAAACATTCATGCATTAAATGCATAAGTCCTTTATGTTTCTACTTAAATATATATATTTGTTGTCTCCTTATGTCTTCTCTTGCAAGATCAAAGATATTTACTTTTGTTACTTCATTTTGCAAGCGTACATACTTATACTTGAATATATTTTTATCTTTTCTTTTGTCTTTTGTATTCACTTTATATTTTACAAAGTTTATTAACGTGTTGTTTGACTTATCTAATTTATTTCTATGTTCTACTTTATATTTTATAATTTATCTTTATATATATATATATATATATATATATATATATATATATATATATATATATATATATATATATATATATCCATTTCTAATTGTATGTCTACATATACATGTATTTATTTTTATTATTATTTTGTTTATATTAACACATATTATTTTAAAGGAAATATTTTTAAAACGAACTACCCATAATCTTAATTTACATAAATAATATTTTCTTAAATCCAAATTATTTTTCTCTAAGTCATTTTATTTAAATTCTAAATTCAAATACAAACTCAATATTTCAAATTCGGATTCTAAAGTCAAAATCAAATTTACTCATATATACATATGCATATATTCCAAATTCAAATTAATTCCAAAATTTACATTAATTATTAATTTAAATTTGATTCAAAATTGGGATCGTTGCATTCGAGGACAGACCTCCTGCATAAAAATTAAATATATCCTCCCGAAGCATCGTACGTCCCTAGCTGATGTACATAGGAAATACATAGTTGGCTACAACATGAAGCCGAGTTCACCACTCATGCATGCATAACAATAAGTATCCCTAAGGTAGATTCGCATTCATCCTCGAGTTAGCTAAATTCCTAGCTGTGCATCCTACGTATGGTTTTAGTCATATTCGCTGGTGAGGCTACGTCCGCGTTCGAGCAAACAAGTCACAACTCGGACAGATTTCGAAACCATACATAAACTCTCATATCTTAATAGATTTCAGAATCACACATGGATTCCCCATATCTCAACAGATCTAGGAATCACACATGGATTCCCACATCCAAAATGATCATGAACAACTACATCGGGTCGAGCATCTCAAACAGATCTCGAATCTCCACATAGATTCTAACTTCTCAAACAATCATGAACCTCTTCCAAAGCATAGAACAAGTATATGATTTTGAAGTGGTTATAATATTGAGTCATCTCAATTAAGTACATTCCCTGCTTACTGGGGGCTCCAAAAACCAAGCGATGGATTTTCAGTAAACTCAACTTCGGTTTTTTTAGAAATAAACAAACAATGCATAAGAGTGGATATCATCTCTTAACCGGATGGATTTCCTTATCATTTGTACTATAAGAGCAAAATGAGATTATACGTATAGTATAACATCACCGAAGATAACTATACCATAAAATTCTAATGTTTTTTCTAGATATTTCTAGTGTTATATTTTGGTCAATTTTAACAATAATGAGAATGGTCACATAATGGAAACTAAGCTCCATACACTTTCCATATACAAGTAATCGCACAAGTATGATTAACACACCAAAGCACGATCAAGTCACATAAGCGACTTTTAATCCCCTTTTTAATTAATTAATTCTTTATTAATTAGAAAACCCCTTTATTAGTAAAACTCCTTTTAAAACTTCTTTATTAATGAAACTTCACTATTCATTTACTCTTAAAAGTATTCACATACTTATCTCAATGAATAAGTATATTCAGAAATCAATAACAAGTTTTAATTACTTAAAACACGGTCAAAGCAGTTGAAAACAACTGTCACTCAAACATTGTTACTATAACTCCTTCTCTCTTTTATACTTTTCTATAATTTTCCAAAGATTCCGTGCTTATTAGTATCTTTAAAATTCCATTATTAAAGATCTAAGTATTTTCCAAAATCATTTAACTGTAATTTTCCACTTTAAAATATAGTTCGATGGTTTAAAAACAAATGTTATAAAACACTGTTTACTACAAACCCAAAACACTAAACACTTAATCATTATATTTAAAACTCTCTTTTAAAGATTATATTACTTTTCAAAAGTATAATTAAATGAGTTAAAAACAACTATTTCTTAAACATCATTACTGTAAACCTAAAATTTATGATTGTCATTAACTTTGAAACACATCCATTTAAAGATCCGAGTACGTCTTCACTTTTTAAAGAAGGTTTTTTTAATTATTTTTACACAATCATTCATTATAACATAAGTGTTATAATATCAAAATTCTCTTTGACATTCCTTTCCAAAATACTTCTTTTCTGACTAAACCTTCTCAAAATGATATACACACACGCATACACACATGTGCATACAAATTTATTTAAAAAACTAAGATATTTAATAAAATACTAAAAACCATTTAAAAGATATTATTATATAAAAGCTACTTCTTTAACAAAACCATTAACAGATTTTCTAAAAACTATATATACAATAAATTACTCTTTAAAACATTTATAATATGGTTTAAAACACTTGCTCCAAATATTACATAAATCGTCTATTTTATAATTTATTTAAAAACCATAAAACGCATTTTATAATTTAAAACCCTTACTTAAACCATTCATAAACGATTACAAAAACATATTTAAACTTCAAACTTCCTTCTAAAATACTTTAATAACTTTTCATAACTACCTTAAAGGATTTGGAAAAAATATCTAAAGTAAAAGCCCTTTTTGCTTTACTAAAAACCAGGATTTTCAACACAACACTGTTTCACGATTTATATAACCTTCCCAAACCAAATCCTTTTGGTCAAAGACACTCAAAACATGTGTATAGAATAACTCAATATTTTTTTTAATACATTCACATTTAAACCAATTTAACAAATGTTAAATACATGGGATTTCAAAGTGTGTTACAGCGACCATTTTGCTTCAACCATTCACATACACAGTTCAACTTCATCAAACAACAATATCAAACGTGCAAACAAGTAGTCTGGACCATGATACATGTTGTAGAGAATTAAAAGAGAGATTATACTACATATAATACTGTCACTTGCTTTCCAGAGCAAGGAGTGGTACAAAAGTAATAACTTGCATTTTTATCAATTTTAACTTGTATTTTAACACAATAAATATGTACATACAACATGTACAAATTAACTGGTAGGTAAACTCATCCAAGTCAAATTCAAACCAAGATGTTATTGGTACAAGTGCAACGACGAAGACAACAACTCGATTGGATCTAATATGCAAAAGTTATAAATTATATAAGATTTAAGATTGATTAAATTAATTAACTAACTTTAATAACTTAATTACCTTCTTTAATTGCACACTCCTTCCCCAATTCTATTCCCACTACACGCACACACTAGCACAATCCATCGCCGTGCACTTCATCTACCCTCCCCGCTACCTCGCTTAATGAGATCATGCACCGTCGATTGCAACAACCTCTATTCGTACAAGCTCCGCATCCGACCCCATAACATCAAGCTCGATGCCTTTCTGCAATTTGTGACCTGGTGGTCTACCATGCGACTATATAAATGTCATAAGCCATCCCGGATGGATGCACCACTCCAAACAAGAAACATCTAGTCGCCTTCACATGAGAAGTACAACACCACCATCGCCTTTGCCTATCTCCTTCTCAATTGACGACAAATGCAAACCCTAATTGTTAGCCATAAAGTGTCATCCACCCCAAGGTCAACTGCACTCATAAATGACTACATGGATTTGAAGCTCTCTCAACGCCGAGTGCAATGGATCCAACATTGAACTCTACCAATGCCCGAAGCTTCGGATTCGATTCAGAGAAGAAAGCTCCTGTGTTTATTTCTTTACAAGCAAAAGGATAAAAAAGGGAAGTGAGAGAAAAGGGTAAAGCGAGGATTTTATTTCTAGTAAAGCTATATTATTACTTAATTTCTCTAATTAAAACATTACACGTTTCGTGCAAACCCCGCATGATCACGCAGGGCATCGGATTGCTTCGACTCCTCGGCGTACATCATCTTATTATTCCGGTCTTGATGACACTAGTTTCGTCAAAATCTGAGACAGTGTCGCATGATGATAATTTCATGCATTTCGAGACGATCACATTATCGATATTAATTTGAACTAAGTATTTTTGTAAATATTTTTCGAAAATTAATTTCTTATCATAGTTTTTTTTAAAAGAAAAGGGATTAACAAGGTTATAAAATCAATTTAATCACATTAAATCCAATATTCAAATATTTAAATAATTCAAATATCTAAATACAAAGTGCCCGAAATTCTGGGTCGTTGCATTTACTGTATTCTTGAGTATTTACGAAATACGAGAGAATTATTTACAGAAACAACGAACTCCTTATGAAGGAGCGTTCAGACTCAAACTATAAGTGATGTTGAGTATAACATGTCGATATTAAATTTATGTTTAAACCCCAATTAAGAAGCTTTAAGTTAGAAATTCCAAACGAAAGGTTATAACTGATTCAACGAAAAGGCTAAGTGTCTTGCCTTAAATAGCGTTACAATAAAAGCAATGTAAAATATAAATGCGTAAATTTATAACTGAGCGGGGGTGATTCCAAGTATTAAGAATGCTACATCATTATTATATGATAACAATGTAACGCTAAGAGCTCACTAAAAGTCGAGAAACATACTCTGAATAGTTCCACATGGTAAAGGTAGTTATCAATATTGAAGAGGGTTGATTGACAGAGTAGATAATTAAAACAATATAGCAGATCCATTCACGAAAGGTGTTTTGCTGGTCTATTATTATATACTAATGTTTATCATTGTTCCATATGTTGTATAGTTAGAAACATCACGATCGATATATCGATGGATTGTCGCATGCTGATGGTTGTTTATACAAGTGCGCGCGCACACACACATATATAGTAAAAGCACTTATGAATACTTGTATGTTGCTCGCGACCTAATAATAAAAAAAGAAAATTTTGATTAAAATAATATTAATAAATGATTTTAAAGAATCAAATCTAAATACAAAAGATTAAATGATATAATAAATATATTTAGATTTTATAAATATATTGATCATACCAGAAAAGTGTTTGGAAAAATAAAAGTTTCCTTGTATATAGTTTAATTATTTACTTAATTAAAAATTGGTTAAATAAATAAAATAAATGTACACAGGTATAAATAATATAAAATTCTGCAACCAAATTTGTAACACAAAATATGCATTATGTTTCGAAATAATTTTTTTAGATTTTTTTCTAGCCAATTTTGTGCGGATTTAAATTAACTATAAATATATGTTAATAAAATATTTAAAAACGAAAAGAAAATTTAAAAAAAAAATTTGCCAACGGCAACAGTATAATGTTTATATTTATTTATAAATTTATATAGATATATATAGCTAGCTTATCTATATATGTGAAATGTATGAATTTTTTTTAATTATAAATAAATAATTTCAGTTCGAATTTCATATAAAATGAAAAAAAGTAATAAGTTTGTAAATTAATTATATTTATACACAGACACGCACATACATACATATGTATGTGTGTGTGTGTGTGTGTGAATATGCATTTTTTATAAATGCTTTGTGTGAATAATTTATACTCAATGTTTTATAATAATTTTATATTTATAGTTTTACATAAATACATACACACACACATTTATTTATAGAATATTTTGATGCGCGCGTGCACATACAAACACATACACACATTTAGACAACCCATTTGTATATATGAGTGGCTAATATGTTTGTTGCAGCGTAAATCCCAATATCTATACACAGACATGTCAAAACATGTACACGTTATCCTGTTGCACGTGCAGGCATACACATGTGTATGTGGTACACATATATAAAATATAATACATATTATATAAAATAAAATTTTATTTATAAATTTGAATAAAACATTGGTTTCATTTAAAGAAATTTAGAAAAATTCTAAAGAAATTTAGACTACGTAGGATCAATAAATATCCAAAAAGTAATTTTTTTTTGAAATTTACCAAATTACTCTGTTGTGGGCTTGCCAGTTCCAGCACAAGCATCAAACATTGCGGCATTTCACCAGAAGGACAAACTTTGCAGTCCAATTAGTTTCTAGGACACACATCTACAGAAATTAATTTCAAGGCCAAAGTCAGCAGAATAATTACTTTTAAGCACAAAGTCAGCAGTCCAATTACTTTCAAGGACATAATTTCATAGGTTTTTAGGCCTTAGAAACTAATTATTTTGCATTTTGTCCTCAAAAGTAATTATTTCAGCTGTATGTCCTAGAAACTAATTGCAGGTGCTAAGGAGGCCCTTGTGGCTAATTTCCACTATGCCAAATCTAGGTACTCAACATTCATCGAGGGCCCCAAACAAATATGCTATGTTGGTTCAATCCATCCAAACAATCCATACAAATAACACATTGTTATTCCACATCAACAAAGTCATATATTCCAATATATGTAAATACGGCGATTAAAATGAAAATATACGGTATATTATCATTCATACACACCTTAGCCGTATTTTACAATACTCCAAAGATCGACAAAAATCAAGCTTTGTCGAGAATTTTGATATGATCGCAACGGCAAAGATTGCATCTCGATTGAACCTCATATGCAAAAGGTATAGACGATATAAAGATACAGATTTATTATATTTAAATAAACCATTAATTTAATTAACATATAATAATCTACCCTTCTTCCTCAACTAATCTTCCTGCCTCATAACCCAACTCGATGAGGCTTCATCATGTGCAATCGCCGCCTCTAACAACAAAACCACCTCCGACCAACATCGTTCGACTTCTCTTGCCAGGATGTATTTAATGACGTCACCAACCCACCTCATCTATGACCCACCTTCATCAAATCCTAACTTTAGCCTCTCGTATTCTCCCGTGTATATGTCGTGATTCAAATCCAAACCACAGTTAACCATCAAGCAACCACTTACCAACTCTTCGTCGCTTAAGGAGCTTAACGCTACCGCCTCCTCGCCAAAATTGACCCATAGTTCCCTCCAACCAACCGAAACCCGATGACACCCAACACTTAACCTTGTCAAACCAATGTTGCACATCATCTAACCACCATCGATGGACTCTCTACTGAATATGATGCTACCCTCCTCTTTGCTTAACTCTGTTTGTGCCATTATAGTGACCCAAGACCTGAATTGCGCTCACTTTTCCTTGCTTGTTGTTGTCGCCTACTACTCCATTCTATCGTCACTAATGAGTCCAAACTGAATAGGGTGGAGGAGATGGGTTTAATTGAGCAGAAATGAGGAAGAGACGAAGAGAGTGGCAGCTACGAAATTTTCTATAACAACCCGCACTCTAGTGAGCTCAAATTTTTTGCTAACCCGAAAACCCAAGTCCACCAAAATACGAATCGTTGGTTTGATATCCGGCAAAGAGAATTCATATCAGAGCACTAACGGTAATAACTCCCAGCGGAAATAAGTAAATATAATACATCAATATATTACTGATCAAAAATCAACATCTCAAATGTCAAGAGCCTCATTCGGACAAATGCTCCTAATCAATACCAATACCAACCCTTATAAATCCTGTGGGTTGTAATGAGGAAGGGGGTCAGAACAACATTCTGGTGACTGGTATATTATATATCTTATACATAACACTAGCTTATACCGATTGTTCATCACTTCATGTTATGTAAGACTTTATCCTTAGTCGTTGCGACTCCATTGCAGCATACGAACCGTACTCATCTACACCACATGTGTGTGTGTATGTCCTATCGTCCACTAATGGACCTAGATACTATCATCACTAGTACCTATCGCTCAGCACCTCGTAAGAATCCATCCCCTCACTACATCGTATCACCTAAGAAAATCCTGCCGTACGCACTGACGACCTCCAGTCCACGAGGTCCTGTATTCTTTGGGGACTTTTCACCATGTACGCCAGCCTTCAGCGCACCTTTGTCAACTTCTTATCATGGATTTCCGACCCCATGCACCTCCACCCCATCTATGTTTTGAAGGAACCTCTGTATGGATTAACTAACTAGGCTTGCCTTATAAAACAAACTAACTAACAACTGTGGCGGTTCATGACTCAACTCAATCAATTCTGGTAGGCGGTAGAGACCAGTTAGGTGTAACTCCGTATCCTTTCCGTTGACCGCGAGGGACGGATGATGAGCTCTCTAAATATGAAACTCCTACCTTTAGTTTTGGTACCCACATACGCCAGCCTTTTGCGCACCCTGTTGCAACTCGTTTGGTTCTTATGCATGCCAGCCTTTAGCATGTCCAGTTGCATAAGTCTGATCTCATCCATCATCCATTTAGATTGCCTAGTGCAATCAAACCAACACTCTCCTCAAACAAATTTTAAACAGACCACTAATGCGTGTACAGTCTCTCCATCCATAGAAGGTCTGTCCGTTGTCTGTAATTACGGAGGTTCCGATCCAAGCAAACCTAACCTAAGGAAATCCCTTCAGCTATACGCAAGCGTATACTCTCTACGAGATATTATCGGTTGGATATATTTTAAGCATCCCAACCCAATCTAACGACCTTCGGTCATTTATTCTTTATAATCATAACAAACAATTTATAATTTTTCACACCCGTCATAAACGCATGTCTGAGGCTACCTATGTACAAATTTCAAACTCATGTATATTTATTCTTCTTTTATTTTCTTTACTGCCTCACATCTTTTATGTTTGACTCTAGGTCTTTATTCTTATTGTACGTTTATCTTCTACTTCATCAGATTTATTTACAACCTTCCATTTTCGGTCATCAATATCATTACTACTACATTCATTAGTTAAATCTTTGATTTCTATTCCAATTCATTTAATTATCAGGCTTAACTCAGACATCTTTCAGTTAACTTGTTTTAAGCAAATTAATCCATTTTATTCGATTATCAGACTTAATCCAGACATCAATTTCATATCCCGGCTTCTACTTATTGCTTATCACTCGAACTTCCTTTTTTATTAGTTTTCATTTTGTCTGCCATTTGGTTTCAGTCTTTGTCTCAATATTCCACTTTTAAAATTACAATATTCTAATAAATTGGATTTTAAACTTTAACAGTTAACTGTTACACAGTAAATTTTCATATCTTGTCCAAAAAAGGTGGTTTATGCGATGTTTGTAATTACAAGAAATTCACTTTTTAATTATTGACATAGACAGTACAAAATATAGCAACTATCTTTATTTTGTACATCTCTTTATTTTAAAGGCATGTATTTATTTCTTATTATTTCGAACATCCCACTTTTACTAAATTTAAATTAACAATATATGAAAATCCACTTACAATAATATACATTCCAATGGATTAAAATATCACTACAATTCCAAACGTCTAATTATCATTCATTAATATCATATAAAATGAAATTTTAATTTATTAGGTTTTAGTTAATAATCCGAAGTAGAACTGATAATTAAAAATCATTTCTCAATTAGAGAATTAAATCTAATCAATATGCTTCTGTAATTATCAATATTGAACGTATTTCATGTTCTCTGTTCTTTTCCGTTCTTATCCACGGTGTATCCATGCAATCTACATCTATTTCTGTGTGTTAAGAAATTTTGAAGGAGAAAGGAAAATGACAAAGTTTCCATGCTCATTAGAAAATTAGCGAAGTGTGTTCGAAGTGAAGCCCTAGGTCCTAATTTATGAAGGTTCAAATCAACGCTAATCGTCAGATTAAGCTTCATCCAATCTAGGCCATGCGGCCATATTTTACAGCTGCCATTAACCCAGTGCAGGTAAACCACCCTAGGTCGACCGCAATAGATCTGGGTCGACCCGACTAGGTCAAATCAATGCATAATTGTAGGTATGGGTGGGCATAAACTACACCGCTATACGGAAACCGCATGCACTGGACCGCAAAAGTGGTGTGAAAACCCGCACCAAATCTTCTCACCAAAAGCTGGTACCCCAAACCGGACTGACCCGCATCGATACGGTTCGGTTGCGGTTTGGACGATTGAACCAACCATATTAAACCGAACCGAGCCGAAAATTGATATTAGTAATCTTATGATAAAAATATAAGCAACTCCTATCTTATTTTAGATTCTAATGTTTTACATTCTATTTTAGCGTATGTTATTATTATATTAATAATAATCACTGACATAAAAGAAGAAGTTATAGTTTTGGTATAATATTTTTCATCTCATTTTTTTGTGAATAAATGCTAATTATAATCTTATTCTAATCATTTTCCTTAATGATTATGCATTGATTAATGTTGATGTTTGGTTAATCTACTGAAAAAAATCTCATTTGTAGCTAAATGTCAAATTGAAATATTCATACAATTAAGAACTAATCTTTCATTTCAGTACAACATTTTGTGTTTTAACCTTTAAATGTAAAAGTTTCACACGGTTGTCTTTGTAAATTGATGGTTGATGGAAGTAATTCTTTTATTTCATATTTAATATGGGTTCAAACTGGACCGGATCGAAACTGAACCGTATTACATTCAAATCGGACCGAAGCTGAACCGTTTAAAGGATTAGTGTAACGACCTAGAATTTTGAAAATATTTAATTAATTTTAAATATTTGAATGATGGTTTGACTTGAATTTCAAATTATCAGAATGAATTTGGCGATTTGATTTTAGAATTTAATCTATTGAAAGTTGAATAAAAATTTGAATCTTCAATTTTAAGCTGATTAAAAATAATTTAAAAGCTTAGAAAATTCACATTGATAATAGTGAAGATAATAGAAGCTTCAGAATTGAATTTGAAAATGATTTGTTCAGTTTTGAAATTCAATTCTGAAGCTTCTATTATCTTCACTATTATCAATGTGAATTTTCTAAGCTTTTAAATTATTTTTAATCAGCTTAAAATTGAGGATTCAAATTTTTATTCAACTTTCAATAGATTAAATTCTAAAATTAAATCGCCAAATTCATTCTGATAAATTGAAATTCAAGTCAAACCATCATTCAAATATTTAAAATTAATTAAATATTTTCAATTTAAATTGTTTAAAATTCTGGGTCGTTACAATATTTTATTTCAAACATTTGAAATATGCATATATATACATACTTGCGTATTAAACTTTGCCTGAAACATAAAAACAAAATTTATTTTATTTTATCATTTTCGAAAATATTTTGAAAAATTACTTGAAAATTTTTCTTCCTGTATATACTACTAGTATTGCTTTTCAAAACATTTGAAATCAAATTTCAAAAGAATTCAAATCAAATTCCTAAGTTATAGTTCAATGATCCCCTTGGCTATAACTAAATTGACATGTCATTTTATTTCCCAATTATTACCTTGGAGATATTCAAAATATTTGATTTAAACCAATTCATTAATTCACTTAACTTATATTTTATTTTTCATAAATCTCAGCAATTCGATAATGGTTTTTCAAATGATCGGGACTCAAATCTAAGGAGACCTTACCGAAGAGAAACTATCGTAAACCTAAGTTTAGAGAGGGGAATTTCCGAAAAGGATTTGAATTTTCAAAATACCTTTTATTTTCAAAAAAAACAATTTTATACTTCTTTAGATTTGAAAAACACTTTTCTTTAAAGTGATCCTAGTAACTATTCATATTAAACATCATAAACTGAGCTTTGTATAGACCAAAGCTCTGATACCACTTTTGTAACGACCCGCCCTTCTGACCGCCCCTAGCCGGTAATTAAACCAAATCAAAATGCGATTCAAAATATATTGAATTGAATAAACAAAACAGTTCAAACAATTGAAAAATCAATTAAAACGTCAACTCGAGTAGGGCTGCAGTACAAGCACGCGTGCATTGCCTCGCCACTACAGAATATAGAATGCACAAAAGATCAACGGAAGTTCACAAACGAGCACAAGGTCAAACTCGAGCATTTAAGCGGGATTCAACTCAAGTATACAAATCAATGTACAAGTCACAATACAACACTGCCCAGACCAAATACTATCAATATGGCCGAACATAGACTCCGAGCATATCAGAAGATATGCACAGATATGAAACAAAAATGGCCAGACCGACCAATGTAGGAACATATAATATATATATATATATATATATATATATATATATATGCAACAAAACGGCAGGTCGAAATGCTCAGGAATGAATATAAAATGACCAGAGTCGAACTAACATAGCAGCAATATGCTAAAGCATACAGACAAAAATGCCCGAGTTGAGAAACGAAGTTCATAACCAAACTGCAATTGTCACAAAGGCACAAGGCCATCAACATTGAAATAAAATCCGGAGTTGAATCTCAAGTTTGGTTGAATAATAATCCTATATATCAGGATAATGTAAATTTGCAAATTGTCTTGGGGAAATGATTGAATAATCCAACTTTTGCTAATAAGGATTGCAAATATTGATAGGAAACTTTGAAAACATCTTGTTAATTAAAATGGCGAAAACCAAAGCACAAAAAGCAGCACGCCGTGAACAAAGAGCAATTGCCCGTAGAGAAGCAGCAGTGGCACGTGCGAAAATCGAAAGAAAAATAAATGAAAGGCAAGGACCTGGTCCCTATGATGATGTTATCTGTTATCGATGTCATAAAAAGGGACATTATGCCGTTATGTGCCGAGAGAAGAGAAAGAAAAGGAATGTGGATGACCGGTTCGCTCGTCCTGAGATTATGTATTTTAAATGTCAGGGAGAAGGGCATTTTCTTAGTCATTTCCCTGAAGTGAAAAGGAAGAAGCGCGCACTCGATTTACCCATAGACAGATTGACAATCTGCTACCATTGTCGCCAGACTGGACATATAGCCAGAAACTGCACCGAAAGGCAACATGGAAAGCAAGCTATAGCCCGATCAGCTAGAGCGAAAAGTGTAAGGATGATAGATAAGGATGGAAACATCTCGTATTTTTGCGGGAACTGTAGGAATTGGGGACATGTAGATTTTGAATGTGTTAATCCTCCTTTAATACAACTTGAAATGGTGTAAACCGAGGAGGGAAGTTTGTCAAAGATGCGTACTACCGGACAGGAAGTCGATAGTCCACAATAATTCTGAATCTTAAACCAATCAGTATATTTGAAGCAATCAATATATTTTGTAATACTATCTTTTGTAATCCAAAATCTTCTATGTACGTATTTTAAAAGCATCAAGCTATGGATAGTTTTGTACGGAAAGAAGTATTTTAATAAAATAGCGCCTTGGGAAGGAAATCTTTTTGTTGACTTAACTGTATGAATCAAACTAGTTTGGATGTAAAGCTTATATTTCAAGTTTAAACTAATGCCTAAAATAGTTAATGTGGAGATATAAATCTAATGGAACCAAGTCGATGAAGGATAGACTAAAGAATTAATTGATTATTTTTGGAAATAGAAAGCAAATGCAAAATTTCAAATGGAATTTAGATTTCAAATTTGAAGTTGTCAACATGATAATCCATAATAGGTTTAATAGATTTAGTGATGAATTTGAATTTGAACATCATAGAATTAAGTAAGTGAAAAACTTAATATTGAAAAATTTGAAATCGGTTTAAAACCAATATTGTGAAAAGTATGCGGAATTCAAACTATGAAATAAGTCCAAGTGTTGAATTTGGTAAACGATGTATATCCACGATTTTGGACAGTGGATAATCTTTTGATAAAAGTGTAGAAATACTGAATTGGGTAAATAAGGTATATTCACGATTTGGACAGTTAATATATTATTGAATAAACGGGTATGATTTGGAGAAGTGAAATTTAAAAGAATGAAGTTAATTGTTTTAAAAGATATTTTAAAATGTATTAACTATCGAATACATAGATTTCAACATTCATTGTCGAAATAGACGTTTTCGAGAAATAAGGAAATGGTGGACTATAACACTGTTGTTATAGTAAATGGTTTCCGAAAGGAAATGTTTATATAGTATTGGGATTTATATATCTATCTTAAATTTGAATCCCTATACTAGTTATTTTGAGTCGTCGTAACGATGTTTTACGCAACATTCGTTTTGACTCAAATAAATGTGTTTAAAAGAACGCATTCCTTAAAGAATGGAATATATACTTGATTATGATTTAAGTATATTGAATATTTTTCAAGCGTTGAAAATAAATGAATTTGTGAATTACTTATTATTAAATAAGTATGGAAATGTTTTCCAATATGAAATGGAAGGTTTGAAATTCTATCTTTTAAAGATAAATTGAAAAGTGAATATTTGAAATTTGTTTCAAATGGTTAAGTGTGGAAAATTATATATATCTTGTAAAGATATTTATGGGAAATTTAAACAATTAGTTCAACTTGATTTTTTTCAAAAAGATTGAATTTTGAGTTAAATTGAGTTTAACTTCGACACCAAAAACAATATAAGTTGAGCTTTGAATTTCGGATAGTCGGTTTGGATTGTATGTCTAACATGGTGAATTGATGACATAGCAATTGATCTCTATTAAATATATATCTGTGGTGGCGGAGAATTTATTCTTTTAGCTATATACACCCTTCTCTGAGACGTACGAGCTCAGAGGTTATATATCGGTAGACATCAATTATGTGTTGAGAATTGACGATGTAACGTGAAATTCAAATCGAATGTGAAGTCGATAATAAATTGAATTATGAATGTGCATTAGGTTTGAGATAACCTTAAATTTTCAAATCGATTTAGAGGAAAATTTTAAATCGGTAACGAGATGGAAAATTTTGGAATCCTCTATTTGTTATGGGTATGGGATATTGTGGTTTTCGGAACTTATATATGTGAATGTAATAATTCAAAAACCATCAGTTTGGAAAGTCATTATTATGGAAATCCTATGTAAGTTTACATAGGTATGATATGTACGAAATGTGAAATGATGTACTATATGTATATGATATTATGTTTTCTAAACTGAGGATATGGAAAAGTACTTTCCATTTAAAATTTGTGAAGGTGTTGGAACTCGATATGAGTGTCCATTTGAAATTCGTAGCTATGTAGAATTTCTATAAGTTGGAGTGTCCATTTGGATTAGAATCCCTCATGATGGATCATCGTGATGGGATCATGTGAATTGATGATGATGTATGCTAGCGTAATTTGAGGGGCGTGATGCCTACAGTTACAAGCGATTCCACTGGGATAGTGGCACAACCGCCGTGTAAACTGCGATCTAGATGCCAAAGCGAAATTCGAGGGGCGAGATGCCTACGGTCACAAGCGATTCTACCGGGATAGTAGCGTAACCGCCGTGTGAACCGCGATCTATGGCAACAACCATGGCGAAATTCAAGAGATGTGATAGTAGCGTAGCCGTCGGGTAAACTGTGATCCATAGAGGAACGTGCTTTCCATATCCATTTTTAAAAAGATTTTTAAGTATTTTCACTGGGAGTTGAAGCAAGTATATTTAGTACTTGGAGAGTTTTAGTCCTGCGCCTGGCCAGCGTATGCCTAATGTCTGTGAGAACGACGATAGACTTGTTAAACTTCGAGTTAGCAAGTATTTTCAAAAACTTTAGATAGCAAATCAATAGTCTGAAATTAGAATTACATAATTCCAACCTAATAAATTAAGGAAGAAGATCTTTGAAATATCTTGAAAGTTCACAGCTTTGGAAAAGATATAATACGCAAATCTCTTACATGAAGAATTTCAAGTTTAAATCTGAGTTTCGTAAGTCGGAAATTTTGGTAAAAGACTTTTGCGTCTTGATTGTAGAAATCAATGAACAAAGCTAGTGAGATAAAACAAATGGAATGAATCCTATATTTATTTTTAATAAGTTTCGAACTTGGTCAAATTGTGTAGGTTATAAATATCGGTGAGATTTTAACAATCATTTTTCCTAACTTATAATTTCGGGACGAAATTCTTTTAAGGGAGGAAGATTGTAACGACCCAGAATTTTGAACAATTTAAATTGAAAATATTTAATTAATTTTAAATATTTGAATGATGGTTTGACTTGAATTTCAAATTATCAGAATGAATTTGGCGATTTAATTTTAGAATTTAATCTATTACAAGTTGAATAAAAATTTGAATCTTCAATTTTAAGCTGATTAAAAATAATTTAAAAGCTTAGAAAATTCACATTGATAATACTGAAGATAATAGAAGCTTCAGAATTGAATTTGAAAATGATTTGTTCAGTTTTGAAATTTTATTGTTTAAATTGAATTTAAAAATAGCCATCCGAGGAACAGTCTCGGAATTCAACGAAACCAGTTCCATTGGATCCGGAATATTGAATTATTGCCGTATTTCAAATTTCGTATTTATCGGTGTTGTTTTGTGAGCATACGACACCTAAACGCGTTGAAATTTGTGTCAAAAACAAATTGAATTTAAAATAAAAAAATAAAAAAATATAATAAACATATTTAAGTATAAACAAGCCAAGCTAATAAACGCAAACATATCTATCATCACAACTTCATGCCAGCCGAAGTCAACAAAGCATGGCATAAGTAACATAAGGTACCAAGGCATTTAATGCCAATATCTTTAGCCACGAGCTCGTGTCCCCTTCCCCCTTCCTCATAAAATACCCGATACCCCCACCCCTTTCATTTGCATTCGTTCGAAAACCCTAGCATAAGAAAAAAAATTAAAAATGGCGGCCTATCTTCGTTCGTCTTCCTCTTCGCTCCGAAGCTAGGGCTTGGTTAAATCGAAAGGCACCAACTTTATTCGATCGAATCAGTGATGATTTTTGGTTGCTTGCTCCGTCGATCGTTCGTGCTCCTCGTTTCGACAAAGGTGAGTAATTTTATTACTCACATCTAATTTAAAGTCATATGATCTTTTGTTTTTTATTTCCATGGTTTTGATTTTGTTGGAAATTGCTGCTTTGAATTCTCTGGACTTCGAGTTGATTATATTGGCCTTCGGTCATTTTTGTGAAACTCGCTGATTGATTACTTTGAAACTTCTGAATATTGAACTGTTGTGGCTTTGTCTACTACTTGTTTACTTTGAGTTTGGTTCGAATACATGTATCACTGTGTCTATTGAGTGTGAACATCCACTATGTTGGTTCACTGGTATAGCTGCTGCACATCACTGCATTTCCAGTTGCAGTCCACCTGAGTACATATGTATGGTTTCTTGCATACATTTATATAAGTGTGCTTGTCTTTACTGCACTGTTTAATTTGCATTGCTTTGACTTCGGTGCTTTCTGGACTTTGTTTATGATAAACTGGTGCTTTGATTTTTGTTTCGAACTTGCATTGGTTTTGATTTTTCGCCTCTATGACTTAGGCAGATTTTGATCCAAACTACAGTTGTTTTTGGACTTGTTTTGAAAACTTGATTTTTTGCGAAAATATTTTGGGTTTGAACCACGATTTGATGGAGTTGTTTCCATTATTGTTGGCCATGACTTCGTTTTGTCTGCACTTAGATGATCAGGTTGCGTTTTCCCTAACGCCTTTACGTGCTTTGATTATCTACTGGCATTTGATTCAGAGTGCTTTACATTACTCTGTGAAAATTTGGGGTTCATGTAGCCTTGCTGTGTCTTCATTTGTACATATATGTGTCTTTCCATTAGCGTGTGTGTGTGTGTGTGTGTGTGTATGCATTCATGTATGTATATATATGATTGCTATTGCTTCTGGTCATTTTCTTGCACCATTTGAATGTTGGTTTCACTGTGTTCGAGTTTTATATGGTATTTGTTAATCTGCAGCAGTACTCCTTATTTCTATTTTGCTAGTGCACTTGTATTCTTTGTCATGTGTAGTGCCACTGTGGCCTCAGATTCATCATATATTATCGCTCCCCTTGTAGTGGTAGTTGTATATTTGCTTTGCCCTTGAATTCATGTGGTGGCTGCATTTTTGTTGAAGTTCTGCCCTTGAATATTTGTGGTGGTTGCAGTTTTCTTATGTTGCATTTGTGTTGAGTCAAGTGGCTTGACCTTCTTGCATTTGTGTAGTAGTTGCTATCCATTTTGATTTTGCTAGCTATATTTGTATATTCGAACTTGAATCATTATTGTTGCGTCAATTTGTTTTAAATGATGGCCTTGATTTGTCACCAGTTTGTTCAAGTCTGCATATATATAGGCATACATATATTTGTATGTGTGTATGCATATATTATTGGATTTGTACTGTCTTCAGTCTGGTTCATCTGATGGCATTTAATTCAGAGTACTTTACATTGCTCTGAGAAAATTTTGTGGCTCATGTGCATGTCGAATTGATATTGCTCTTTGTAGTTGCTTTCGATTCATGTATGGTCTGCGACATTTTGTCCCACTGGTGTCTGCACCTTGTATTCGTGATACAGTGCATTTGATTGGATTTTGAGAAAACACAGTTTGAAGAATAATTGGGTTTGGCACTGATTTGTTTCTGGTCATTATAAATTCGAACTGCAGGCGATACTTTGAACTGCAGTTGTTTGAATCAAATATTTTGTTTTGAAAAAGAAATATATTTTAAATGGTTGCACTTGCTCGATCCATTTCAATGTTGATGGCCTTGTGCCTTTGTGACAATTGCAGTTTGGTTATGAACTTTGTTTCTCAACTCAGGCATTCTTGTCTGTATGCTTTAGCATATTGTTGCTATGTTAGTTCGACTCTGGTCATTTTATATTCATTCCTGAGCATTTCGACCTGCCGTTTTGTTGCATATATATATAATATATATGTTCCTACATTGGTTGGTCTGGCCATTTTTGTTTCATATCTGTGCATATCTTCTGATATGCTCGGAGTCTCTGTTCGGCCATATTGATAGTATTTGGTCTGAGCAGTGTTGTATTGAGACTTATACATTGATTTGTATACTTGAGTTGAATCCCGCTTAAACGCTCGGGTTTGACCTTGTGCTCGTTTGTGAACTTCCGTTGATCTTTTGTGCATTCTATATTCTGTAGTGGCGAGGCAGTGCACGCGTGCGTGTACTGCAGCCCTACTCAGTTGACGTTTTAATTGATTTTTCAATTGTTTGAACTGTTTTGTTTATTCAATTCAATATATTTTGAATCGCATTTTGATTTGGTTTAATTACCGGCTAGGGGCGGTCAGAAGGGCGGGTCGTTATAAAGGACATTTTCTTAGTCATTGCCCTGAAGTGAAAAGGAAGAAGCGCGCACTCGATTTACCCGTAGACAGATTGACAATCTGCTACCATTGTCGCCAGACTGGACATATAGCCAGAAACTGCACCGAAAGGCAACATGGAAAGCAAGCTATAGCCCGATCAGCTAGAGCGAAAAGTGTAAGGATGATATATAAGGATGGAAACATCTCGTATTTTTGCGGGAACTGTAGGAATTGGGGACATGTAAATTTTGAATGTGTTAATCCTTCTTTAATACAACTTGAAATAGTGTAAACCGAGGAGGGAAGTTTGTCAAAGATGCGTACTACCGGACAGAAAGTCGATAGTCCTCAATAATTCTGAATCTTAAACCAATCAGTATATTTGAAGCAATTAATATATTTTGTAATACTATCTTTTGTAATCCAAAATCTTCTATGTACGTATTTTAAAAGTATTAAGCTATGGATAGTTTTGTACGAAAAGAAGTATTTCAATAAAATAGCGCCTTGGGAAGGAAATCTATTTATTGACTTAACTGTATGAATCAAACTAGTTTTGATGTAAAACTTATATTTCAAGTTTAAACTAATGCCTAAAATAGTTAATGTGGAGATATAAATCTAATGAACCAAGTCGATGAAGGATTGACTAAAGAATTAATTGATTATTTTTGGAAATAGAAAGCAAATGCAAAATTTCAAATGAAATTTAGATTTCAAATTTGAAGTTATCAACATGATAATCCATAATAGGTTTAATAGATTCAGTGATGAATTTGAATTTGAACATCAGAGAATTAAGTAAGTGAAAACTTGACATTGAAAAGTTTGAAATCGGTTTAAAACCAATATTGTGAATGAAAGTGTACGTGTAGTACTAAGGATCGTGTAATATGATATATAAATGCAGAAACTGATAATAGCTGGAAAATAAAAATTAAAGTAAGCACACCAGGAATTTTTATACTGGTTCGAACTTCCCGTTCTACATCCAGTCCCAGACTATCCTCTGGATTTAAACTAAAAACCCCTCACTTAACCCGGAGGAATAGGCATACGACACCTGAGCAGCCGAACAAGAATTTTCCGCCTCAACAGCCGAAGAGGACTTCAACTCTAATACAAATAGTTTGACGAATGTGTTCTGAGTAACACGGATTGTCTTTTGATAGTACAACTTCCTATAATCAAATCCTCAAGAGTATGTATGTGTGTGAAGATTTAGAAGGAAGATAATCACGTAGAATCGGAGTATATGAATAAAACACAATGATTCTAGTGACATTAAATGAGTATGAATGTTTTGAATTGCAGAGAATAGTTAGAGAATAGATTTCAGAATTATAAACAAGAATCGGTGATTGTATAAGTGATTTGAAGATGTTTATATAGTTGTAGAAGAGTTACAATCTTTCATGAAGAGTTTCAATCAAAAGTTGTGTCGTATCTCTTGAAATAGAGGACATTACTCTTCATGAAATGATCGCATCTCTTCAGAAAATAGCCGTTATTGTCAGGTCGGTCGACCATAAAACCTGGGTCGGTCAGCTGAGTTTGAAAACGTATATAAAACAGAGTGTATCTGTGCATATAACACAGGGTCGGTCAACCGAGGGTACAGGTCGGTCGGCCGACCTGATGTTATTTGCACAGTGAATTCTTTTATGTGTATAATTTTAAAAGTACAACATTTGTGTGTGTGTGTGACTACTTGAGGAATGATTTTAACAATATTCTAAGACTCAATATAGAAAATATACATACTAAACTCTTAATTGTAGTCTTGTCTCCTTTGTAGTGTGGTATTCTCTTTTTGTCGCCTTAGTTGTCGTACATTCTTTGAAGCTTGTGTCATGAATCAAAACTTATGAATCAACAGTGAAAATATGCGGAATTCAAACTATGAAATAAGTCCAAGTGTTGAATTTGGTAAACGATGTATATCCACGATTTTGGACAGTGGATAATCTTTTGATAAAAGTGTAGAAATACTGAATTGGGTAAATAAGGTATATTCACGATTTTGGACAGTGAATATATTATTGAATAAACGGGTATGATTTGGAG
This sequence comes from Allium cepa, assembly GCA_030765085.1. NCBI lineage: Eukaryota > Viridiplantae > Streptophyta > Magnoliopsida > Asparagales > Amaryllidaceae > Allium > Allium cepa. The sequence goes on from CM060938.1 coordinate 566,859,824, forward strand.
AAGCGAAATTTAAAAGAATGAAGTTAATTGTTTTAAAAGATGTTTTAAAATGTATTAACTATCGAATACATAGATTTCAACATTCATTGTCGAAATAGACGTTTTCGAGAAATAAGGAAATGGTGGACTAAAACACTGTTGTTATAGTAAATGGTTTCCGAAAGGAAATGTTTATATAGTATTGGGATTTATATATCTATCTTAAATTCGAATCCCTATACTGGTGATTTTGAGTCGTTGTAACGATGTTTTACGCAACATTCGTTTTGACTCAAATAAATGTGTTTAAAAGAACGCATTCCTTAAAGAATGGAATATATACTTGATTATGATTTAAGTATATTGAATATTTTTCAAGTGTTGAAAATAAATGGATTTGTGAATTATTTATTATTAAATAAGTATGGAAATGTTTTCCAATATGAAATGAAAGGTTTGAAATTCTATCTTTTAAAAATAAATTGAAAAGTGAATATTTGAAATTTGTTTCAAATGGTTAAGTGTGGAAAATTATATATATCTTGTAAAGATATTTATGGGAAATTTGAACAATTAGTTCAACTTGATTTTTTTCAAAAAGATTGAATTTTTTGTTAAATTGAGTTTAACTTCGACACCAAAAACAATATAAGTTAAGCTTTGAATTTCGGATAGTCGGTTTGGATTGTATGTCTAACATGGTGAATTGATGACATAGCAATTGATCTCTATTAAATATATATCTGTGGTGGCGGAGAATTTATTCTTTTAGCTATATGCACCCTTCTCTGAGATGTACGAGCTCAGAGGTTATATATCGGTAGACATCAATTATGTGTTGAGAATTGACGATGTAATGTGAAATCCAAATCGAATGTGAAGTCGATAATAAATTGAATTATGAATGTGAATTAGGTTTGAGATAACCTTAAATTTTCAAATCGATTTAGAGGAAAATTTTAAATCGGTAACGAGATGGAAAATTTTGGAATCCTCTATTTGTTATGGGTATGGGATATTATGGTTTTCGGAACTTATATATGTGAATGTAATAATTCGAAAACCATCAGCTTGGAAAGTCATTATTATGGAAATCCTATGTAAGTTTACATAGGTATGATATGTACGAAATGTGAAATGTACTATATGTATATGACATTATGTTTTCTAAACTGAGGATATGGAAAAGTACCTTCCATTTAAAATTTGTGAAGGTGTTGGAACTCGATATGAGTGTCCATTTGAAATTCATAGCTACGTAGAATTTCCATAAGTTGGAGTGTCCATTTGGATTAGAATCTCTCATGATGGATCATCGTGATGGGATCATGTGAATTGATGATGATGTATGCTAGCGTAATTTGAGGGGCGTGATGCCTACAGTTACAAGCGATTCCACTGGGATAGTGGCGCAACCGCTGTGTAAACTGCGATCTAGATGCCAAAGCGAAATTCGAGGGGCGAGATGCCTACGCTCACAAGCGATTCTACTGGGATAGTAGCGTAACCACCGTGTGAACCGCGATCTATGGCAACAACCATGACGAAATTCAAGAGATGTGAAATCTACAGATTACAGGCGATTCTACTGGGATAGTAGCGTAACCGCCGGGTAAACTGTGATCCATGGGGGAACGTGCTTTCCATATCCATTTTTAAAAAGATTTTTAAGTATTTTCACTGGGAGTTGAAGCAAGTATATTTAGTACTTGGAGACTTTTAGTCCTACGCCTGACCAGCGTATGCCTAATGTCTGTGAGAACGACGATAGACTTGTTAAACTTCGAGTTAGCAAGTATTTTCAAAAACTTTAGATAGCAAATCAATAGTCTGAAATTAGAATTACATAATTCCAACCTAATAAATTAAGGAAGAAATCTTTGAAATATCTGGAAAGTCCACAGCTTTGGAAAAGATATAATATGCAAATCTCTAACATGAAGAATTTCAAGTTTAAATCTGAGTTTTGTAAGTCGAAAATTTTGGTAAAAGACTTTTGCGTCTTGATTGTAGAAATCAATGAACAAAGCTAGTGAGATAAAACAAATGGAATGAATCCTATATTTATTTTTAATAAGTTTCGAACTTGGTAAAATTGTGTAGGGTATAAATATCGGTGAGATTTTAACAATCATTTTTCCTAACTTATAATTTCGGGACGAAATTCTTTTAAGGGGGCGAAGATTGTAACGACTCAGTGTTATCCCATTTTTGGTCAAAACTGGAATATCAATGTTGTGTGCGTTTCCACCACGACCGGAACAAGAAGAAGCAAGCAAGCGTATATAAGTCTGGGATTTCACTCATGATTCAAGTACAAAAGTTCATTCGGTAAAGCAAGGCAAGAGTTCGTTCGGCACTACACTCCCCGAGTTCATCCGGTAATAAGCGTCATCTGTTACTTAAAACCCCTCGCTTTCGTCCGGTAGTTCAAGTGTATGAGTTCGTTCGGTATTCGAACTCCCCATGGCTCATTCGGCATTCTCAAATATAAAGGCTCATTCGGCATTCCCAACACAAGGGATCATTCGGCATTCTCAGTATAGGATCCATTCGGTAGTACCGAGACCGAACCAACTCCACTTCCCTTCCCACCGAATCAACTACAACCAAAGCTCCATCTTTCACCACCCACTACCGGTCCAACATCTCCACTAAAACAATGCCGAACCGAGCCCCACAGAATCAAGCACCGGACCACCCTCACCGGATGGCTTTCCACCGATCCAAGCCTCACAGAATCAAGCACCGAACCAACCATCACCGGATGTCTCCCTACCGAACCAGAGCATGCCGAACCAAAGTTGCCGGTCCAGATTGCATCAGCTCAGGCCCACCAGCAGCTATAAACATCCTAGACCCCTGTCCCCAACCTCACTCTATAAATAGAGGGACAGGGGTACAACAATGGTAGACAAGTTTGAGAGCTCAAGCCTGGAAGGAACTTTCAAACAACTTCGATATACTTGTAATCAAAGCTTTGCACTTGTAATCGGATCGGAAAAGGAAAATAACATATAAAGTGGACGTAGGCACATTCTGGCTGAACCACTATAAATCTGTGTGTCTTTTACAGTTTAGTCCTTGTTTTTTACGTATTTGCATAAACCATCCAAATCACTACGAGCAACATAAAATCAACTAAATCATACGACTTGGAGGTGTTTGCCCGTTTTTTGTGCAAACATATTTGAGTTATTTGCTGAGATCTGTGATTTGTGTTTGAATATCGCTGATTTGTGTTCATACACTTGTGCTTTCACGGTATTTGGGGTTTGTGGCCAATTTTGGCGCAAACACTTTGGTGCTTTCACTGAGAAGGACTAGCACCCGCTGCATCGGATAAAAGTTTGGATTTGGAAGACAATGGCTAGGCAAAACAGTAGAAGGCTAAGGGCTGAGAGAAGTCAACAGGAAGGAAGTCAACAAGCATCCTCCGGAGGTGAGGAAGTACCAGCTTCGATCTACATAACCCGGGATGAAATGGAAGCCAAACAAATTCACTGCAAGAGAGGTTGTTGAAGAGTCAACAGGAGATGATGCAGACTTTCTTGGAGCAAATGAGAGCTGCAGGGACCCAGAACTTAGGAACAGCTACAGCAGCCGTGGATGCAGGACAAGGAGCTAGGGTTATGGAACCCAATGGAGGACAGGATGTAGAGCCAGAGGGCAATCGACAAGGACTTGGGGGCAGGCCCGCAGGATCCAACACAGGAGGACCTTTGGAAGGAGTCCAACAGGCTAGAACTAACGTTGCTGCTAGCGAGCCACATGAAGAGTATGTGCCGGAATTCCCTCGGGGGCAACCCCCGACAGACAACGCTAGATTGGTGGATATAATCAGGAAGACTGTGCGAGGTGGTTTGACCAACGGAGACTTGGAAGGAGTGAACAGGAGTCCGTTTGCTCGGGAAATAAGGATGGCTCAGAATCCATCTAAGTTCAAGCTACCTAGCGTGGAGGTATACGATGGCAAGACAGACCCTACGGATCACTTGATGAGGTACACCAGACACATGGAGGTGCTGGGGGCATCGGAGGAAGTAATGGCCCGATGTTTCCCTTTGTACTTAACGGACTTAGCTGCGATATGGTTTAGACAGCTGGGAGAAGGATCTATCTGGACTTGGAGGGAATTGGTGGAAAGGTTTTTGGGACAGTTTCGGGTTCATGTCAAGAGACCGAAGAACGTGATGACATTGACATCGGTAAAGCAAAGGATCGATGAATCGCTTAGGGCCTTTCTAACTCAATTCAGTGCAGCAGTTGCTTCGGTGGATCGGCCCGATCCATCGATGGTTTTAATGGCAGCAGTATCAGGAGTCAAGGAGAACTCGGATTTCAAGGTATCTCTGATACGAGATCCTCACGGGATCTCGACGAATTCTTTCACAAGGCAGAAAGGTTCCTTCGGCAAGAAGATGCGAGTATGGATTTAAAGTTAAAAAAGGTTAATGCAATTGAGGTTGGAGGACCATCCAGCAAAGGTTTGGATAAAGACAAAGGAAAAATGAAGTTGGACGATGATTCTACAAATGCTAGGAAGCAATGGAAGGATCCAAAGTTTACCACATACACAGAATTGAACGAGACGCTGGAGCGGATATACCTGGATACTCGGAATCGCCTTCCCTACCGGAGGCCGACTAGGAGAGAACCAACAGAACGGGAAAGAACATCAGGAAGACACTGTCTCTTCCATGATTTGGATGGACACGACACCAGCAGCTGCAGACACCTAAAGGACATAATTGAGGAGCATGTAAGGAATGGACAGCTGCCACAATATGTTGGACCTCGGAATGCAACGGCGGGGCAGGAGCAACCGCCGCCTACCTCAAGCTACGATGGCGGGAGGCACAGGAATGGTGGTCGGTTGATCATCCATTGACCAGGTTATTATGAAATAAGTAGCGAACTATTAGCAAGCAACCAAGTCATTCACACATGTACGGGGACGGAGATAGCCCCTAGGCATGCTCTGAATGATGATAAACTGCAATGCTATGGTTTGTGAAACTTATCTTTTGCTTTTAGATTGGACACTGCTTTTGTTTTTGGTTTTCGGTTTTGGAGCTTTGATTGAGCTCCTGGTTTTTCTTGCTTTTTGATTTGGATTTTCCTTTGAATGATTGTTTTCGGTTTTGGATGCTGGTTTGGATTTCTGGTTTTCTGGTTTTGATTTGGATTTTGAATGTGGATTTTGGATTGGATTTTCATTGGATTTTTATTCTGGTTTTCTGGCTTTGATTTGGATTTTGGATGTGGATTTTGGATTGGATTTTTATTCTGATTTTCTGGCTTTGATTTGGATTTTGGATGTGGATTTTGGATTGGATTTCGATTGGATTTTTATCTGATTTTTGATAAACGGTCGTCAGGTATGGATTATGCCTGGCAAGGGGTGAGTCGCTTCGCCCGAACATGGTAAATTGACTCATTCAGGTCGTCGAGTATGGACTATGTTCGGCAAGGGTCCGGAGTGATCAGGATTCGGCTAGCACTTAGGCCCTGTATTATCAATTGTTATTTTCAGGTCGTTGAGTATGGACTATGCTCCACAAGGGTCCGGAAAGACCTGGATTCGGCTTAGGACATAAGCCATGGCATTACACAGCGTCCAGGGACACTGGACCAAGGTCGTCAAGTGTGGATTACGCTTGGCAAGAACCCGGAGAGGTTAACACAGCTTCCAGGGACACTGGACCAAGGTCGTCAAGTGTGGATTACGCTTGGCAAGAACCCAAAGAGGTTAGCTCAACGTCCAGGGACACTGGACCACGTCATCAGATGTGGCTCACGCTTGGCAAGAACCCGGAGAGGTTATGGATTTGGATATCGATCCAAAGAGGTCCTGGATTCGGTTATTGGCTATTGGATAAGGATGGATTGAGACTCGGTTGTCGAGTTCGGATGGATACGGAATTGGCTCAGGCTTTGGTTATTGGATTTGGAATTGGACATCGACTCGGAGCAGTCAAGGATGATATACTCTGGCAATATGGCTATGGACTTTGGATAATGGATTCGGAACCATTCAAAACACGCCTTATTATCACAAGGCATGTTTTGGGGGGCAAAGTGTTATCTCATTTTTGGTCAAAACTGGAATATCAATGTTGTGTGCGTTTTCACCACGACCGGAACAAGAAGAAGCAAGCAAGCGTATATAAGTCTGAGATTTCACTCATGATTCAAGTACAAAGGTTCATTCGGTAAAGCAAGGCAAGAGTTCGTTCGACACTACACTCCCCGAGTTCATCCGGTAATAAGCGTCATCTGGTACTTAAAACCCCTCGCTTTCGTCCGGTAGTTCAAGTGTATGAGTTCGTTCGGTATTCGAACTCCCCATGGCTCATTCGGCATTCTCAAATATGAAGGCTCATTCGGCATTCCCAACACAAGGGATCATTCGGCATTCTCAGTATAGGATCCATTTGGTAGTACCGAGACCGAACCAACTCCACTTCCCTTCCCACCGAATCAACTACAACCGAAGCTCCATCTTTCACCACCCACTACTGGTCCAACATCTCCACTAAACCAATGCCGAACCGAGCCCCACAGAATCAAGCACCGGACCACCCTTACCGGATGGCTTCCCACCGATCCAAGCCTCACAGAATCAAGCACCGAACCAACCATCACCGGATGTCTCCCCACCGAACCAGAGCATGCCGAACCAAAGTTGCTGGTCCAAATTGCATCAGCGCAGACCCACCAGCAGCTATAAACATCCTAGACCCCTGCCCCCAACCTCACTCTATAAATAGAGGGGCAGGGGTACAACAATGGTAGACAAGTTTGAGAGCTCAAGCCTGAAAGGAACTTTCAAACAACTTTGATATACTTGTAATCAAAGTTTTGCACTTGTAATCGGATCGGAAAAGGAAAATAACATATAAAGTGGACGTAGGCACATTCTGGCCGAACCACTATAAATCTGTGTGTCTTTTACAGTTTAGTCCTTGTTTTTTACGTATTTGCATAAACCATCCAAATCACTACGAGCAACATAAAATCAACTAAATCATACGACTTGGAGTTGTTTGCCCATTTTTTGTGCAAACATATTTGGGTTATTTGCTGAGATCTGTGATTTGTGTTTGAATATCGTTGATTTGTATTCATACACTGGTGCTTTCACGGTATTTGGGGTTTGTGGCCAATTTTGGTGCAAACACCCAGAATTTTGAACAATTTAAATTGAAAATATTTAATTAATTTTAAATATTTGAATGATGGTTTGACTTGAATTTCAAATTATCAGAATGAATTTGGCGATTTAATTTTAGAATTTAATCAATTGAAAGTTGAATAAAAATTTGAATCTTCAATTTTAAGCTGATTAAAAATAATTTAAAAGCTTAGAAAATTCACATTGATAATACTGAAGATAATAGAAGCTTCAAAATTGAATTTGAAAATGATTTGTTCAGTTTTGAAATTTTATTGTTTAAATTGAATTTAAAAATAGCTTTCCGAGACACAGTCTCGGAATTCAACGAAACCATTTTCATTGAGTCCGGAATATTGAATTATTGCTGGATTTCAAATTTCGTATTTATCGGTGTTGTTTTGTGAGCATACGACACCTAAACGCGTTGAAATTTGTGTCGAAAACAAATTGAATTTAAAATAAAAAAATAATAATAATAATAAACATATTTAAGTATAAACAAGCCAAGCTAATAAATGCAAACATATCTATCATCACAACTTCATACCAGCCGAAGTCAACAAAGCATGGCATAAGTAACATAAGGTATCAAGGCATTTAATGCCAATATCTTTAGCCACAGTAAGGCATTTAACCACAACTGTGGCTAAAGATATTGGCATTAAATGCTTTGGTACCTTATGTTACTTATGCCATGCTTTGTTGACTTCGGCTGGTATGAAGTTGTGATGATAGATATGTTTGCATTTATTAGCTTGCCTTGTTTATACTTAAATATGTTTATTATATTTTTTTATTTTAAATTCAATTTGTTTTCGACACAAATTTCAACGCGTTTAGGTGTCGTATGCTCACAAAACAACACCGATAAATACGAAATTTGAAATCCGGCAATAATTCAATATTCCGAACCCAATGGAAATGGTTTCGTTGAATTCCGAGACTGTGCCTCGGAAAGCTATTTTTAAATTCAATTTAAACAATAAAATTTCAAAACTGAACAAATCATTTTCAAATTCAATTCTGAAGCTTCTATTATATTCAGTATTATCAATGTGAATTTTCTAAGCTTTTAAATTATTTTTAGTCAGTTTAAAATTGAAGATTCAAATTTTTATTCAACTTTCAATAGATTAAATTCTAAAATTAAATCGCCAAATTCATTCTGATAATTTGAAATTCAAGTCAAACCATCATTCAAATATTTAAAATTAATTAAATATTTTCAATTTAAATTGTTCAAAATTCTGGGTCGTTACAATTAGTATAATATAATGGTTTGCATTTTTGATTAACCGTTTGATACGATGCGAAAGCGGTTTGGACTCCAAACCGCACCAAACCGACTCGCGCCCACACCTAATTGTAGGGGTGAGCGTTCGTTTGGTTTTGAAGTAAAAAATGTCAAAACGAATTGAAACCGAAAAAATCAAAATCGAACCGAATTAATTTTGATTAATTCGATCGATGACTGATTTAATCGAACTAAGAAAGCAAGTAAAAGAATTTATCATATGTTATCATTAAATGGTGGATTTAAGTCAATGGAAAACATAAATTAATATTTATATAAACTATTTTGAGTATTTATTTTAAGTTTATTAGAAAAATCTAATTTTACTTGCTAAAGTTTGTATTTTATTACTAAACTGATTGTTAAGAGTATTATAATGACATGAATTTTAATAATATAATAAAAATTCGATTAACTCGGTTAAACCGATAACCAAAATAAAATTACTTTACAAACCGAATTCAAACCGATATAATTTCATAATCTAACCAACCGAAAAGAACCAAATTGATTGGTTAATTCGGTTCTAACCGAATATTGCTCATCCCTACATTCTTTCCCTACATTCTTTATTTTGGTTGATTTATTTCCATCAGTTCTTCAATTAACTTTTAACCAAAGTTAAATCATGCATTAACTAATACTTTTTAAACGTTAAGTTACCATTAGTTTTAACGGTGTTAATCAATCATTAATTAATTTCAACTTATTTTCTTAATAACATATATAAGTATTTTCAACTATGAAAATTCAAACTTTCAAATGAATTGAAGTTTAAAAAAACGAGTTGTAATATGATTTATCATCAGGTTAATTTTCGCAACTCTATAGTGGGCACAAGAAGCTAAAATTGACCGATGATCCACTATCAAATCAATTTCCGCAACTTTCTCCGTACCACAATTTTTTCAAACCCTGTAGCAGCCCTCCATTCGGAAAACCAATTTTCAACGGTAAAGCAAGTCCACTACAAGAATAGTTCCAACGTATATTTTTACCATATAATAAACTGCATTTTCCCAGGTCTTCGTGAGATCAATTGTTCAACATCGGACCAAGCAAACGTTGGCAAATCAGAATCAAGCAAAAGGCGCATTTTTTTTTTAGTTTTTCACATAAGAGAAATCAAATGACGAAAATAAAATCCCAGAAAGACATAAGTTGACAAAAAAAAAGCATTATTTAGAATAGCAGGACGATTCTAAAGTTCAAACAAAGCAAAAAGAAAAATCAGCTGCAGATCAAGATGACTGTTCTCTTAACTTCTTACTTGGATCTCTGCCGCATCTTCCGACGCTTTCTCTTAAGTCTCCTCATGCGCTTCTTCTTCCACTGAAATGCATTTACAATAATCAGATATCTACCACTATACACATGCATAATGAACATTCACAGCAAATGAATATCATGAACAAGACTTTATATACTTGGACTTTCACTTGAATTGCCAGAAAACAAATATTATTACTCAGAATAATGAACGTATCTTCTCATTGGTAACTGAATACCTCCAAAGTCTGACATGCATTGACATTGTTCATCGTTCATCATCGTAATAATCTAGAACTACCATTCAAAATGTATATTCCATACTCGATACATGTATGGAAGATAATATCGTATAATAAAGCATCAAAGTCATCATAAGATTACGCAGAAACAAAATCAATTTAAGATTATAAAGGATCAAAAGTTAATAGGATCAGAGGTTGGTATTTGAGTATTAATCAAGTATTAATCAGAAACACGGACCAATAATGTTCCTCATCACTTCCATCGTATCACACTGTATGAACTTTCAGAGTCCGCAATTTACCACCGTTAATCAAAGTTCTCAAAATAACACTAAATATGCACCTCTATACATATGCATGCATGTATGTGTACGTATGCATACATGTTATATAAATAAAATAGTAAAAAAAACATCAACAATTTCTTTATATATTTTTTATGCTTGAGATTTACTTGATGTACAAAAATTAGAAAGCTGATAGCTGTATAAAAATAAACAAAGAATGTTTCTCCAATATATCCAAAATAATCATCGCATACTCGCATACTTAAAGTACTACATATCAGCAAGTCAATTAGCTTCAAGCAAATCTCGCAAATCTCATTATCGCATACTTACTGCAGATGTCTTCTTAATCTTTGAAAATGCAAGTGCAATCGATATCTTCCAACTAATCATACATTTAACATAATTTGAAACAAAAAAAATACCAATTTGATTAAAAATGCAAATCTCAAATCATTTTATGCAACAACAATTGACAAAATCAATAACAATGTCAACAGAGAATTAGTAAACAATTTGCAGGACACTATTTTATATATGATCGCAGCCGAAATGACTCCAAGAATAGTTAAACCAACAAAAGTGCACCAACTTTTTACTACTTCACCACACAATGTATAGTTTCTGAAACTTAACCAAGACTTACATTAGACGTTTTCACATAACACTCAAATTGTCTTTTCTTTTGTGATAATTATCCAAATTGCATTGGATGACATTTTTCAATAAAAATGTACTAATTCAAATACTCATCAAACTGTAATGAGTAACAAAACATTTACATTGACGACAGCTTGTATGTGTCAAACCAAAAGATGAAATGACCATCCCTCACATAATTATAAATATTAACCAATTCAATTCGACTTGATAATTATTCATAATAATTTTAATCTGTAAAAAGAATTGTCTGAACATTCGGAGTTTTCTCTGCAAAAGGACTCAAATAACCACACTTACAAATATACTTTACCAATCAACACACAGCCACGGACACTAATTTATTTATAGTAATCATGGAGATCATCAGACTTATATACAGAATCATCGTACAAAATGTTAGTAAAACCATCATATTGTTGCAGTATTACTTCATCACTTGATCCCTGACGTAATTGAAAACAGTAGCCAAACTAAAGTAGAAAATAAAATAAATCGAAGAATCAAAAGCAAACCTTTGCTCTCATCCTGAACTAAAATATGGATTCCGTCGAAATTCACTGGCGGCTTGATGTTTATGTCAAAGGTAACCTAGATTTATAAGCTTGAAACCCTAGACACGAGGATAAATATGTCATATAAGAAATCGGTTGTTATATTGGTTCAATCAGAGCCGTGTATTTTTCATAATGTTCAGAAATACCCCAGTTACAAATGGGCCGGAATCGTATGTGAATATTGAAATGGGGAATTAGAGATGTTTATGTCAATGTTTCAAATCGTGATGATTCAATATTTAATGTTATAACGGTTTGATCGGTGTAATCATTAAAATCGTACTTTTTATTAAAAAAAAAAAAACTTACACTAACGCAAATACATAAGTGAAATCAAGAAGTACATAATAAGTAACATGAAAAATAGTTACACAAATACTATCGCATTGTTACACAGAAGTGATATAAGACATATTATATACGAGAATAAAAATCTTGCAGCAAGATAAATGGGAATTAGGCAGTTGCAACGCACGCATCAGTAATCTAGCAATGCACGCACACAGTAGCACTCACACATTAGCAAGAAAAGACGCACACAACTGCATGCATAAAGCAGCAGAAGATGCACAAAACGAGACGGCAAAAGTTGCAACACTGCAGTACACCTCACGATCACATGTTCATCATCTACAACGATGGTTTTCTATTGTTAACGGCACCTTCTTCAGCTTCTTGTAGCATTGTAGTATAAGACATTACCGGATCAAAGTTAAATGTTTCTACATCATTGTTTACCTCTTGTAAACCCGCTTCATTGCCAAAAGTATCATTGATATCCAATGCACGACCATTAGTGTCAATGGTATCGAACTTGATGTCATCCAAAGAGACTTCTATATCATTATTATCTAGTTGTGTGTTTGCAACGTAGTGATATCTACAAGAAAATAAAAGTTATAGCAAATGTATATCAAGATAAATGAATTAAATAACCTTACAAAATGAATGAGAGATCATCTTTTTTACTATACAAAGCATTAAACTCATCAACCATCGATAACGGTGGTTCCTGCTCCACCATCCATGTATTGTTTTTCATCAAACTCGAGAAATTTAATGGATTGTAGTTTGTCCCTTTAATTTGCGCCTAAAAATTTATTATAATTATGTAAGTCGAAGTTTTGCACAATGCTAATAATATCTTAAAAATAAAAGAGCTCTATTTTAACAAGTGAACCTGGTGATGTTTTTCCTGCATAAGGTATCATAAATTATTATTTAGTGAATAAACAGAAGTTCATGAAACAAAGAAAGTTACTTTTGTTCTTGAAAACCAGATCATTCAACCTTTGATGTTCCAATCGATTTCTTTTCTTTCAATGAATGCGTTCAAAAACATTTCAATTCCTCTCACACCTAGGGCTGCACAAAGTATGGGTTGGGTCGAATTGGTCCAAATACTTCGCCCAACATGTATATGTATGAGTTATAGATAGTTCAACCCGTACCCAACTCCATATGAAGTTGGATATGGGTTGGATTAAAGTATGGCTAGGTCAGATCTAGTAAGGTGGGGTTGGGCTACATAAACATAATACGAAAATAAGAATGTGAAGAAAGAATCCAAAATAAAATATTAAAATGTTCACCTCAAAATAGCAAATTTTAGCCAACATAATGAATTAAATATAATAATTCAGTACAACGCATATTTTATTAGAATTTCGTTATAAAAAGTATCACATATAATTGATTTAATACATATTAGAGTAAGAGTTTCATTCCAAAATACATAAAGTTGGTCCTAGAATACTTCTCAAAATCTTTTAGTCAACCCTATGTGTTTTTATCGCTCTAATTTTACTTGGAATAACATTGAATATGATTTTATTTTATTTTAGTATACTTATTCTAAAGTACATACTTTATTTTAGATTTTGACCGTTCTAATTTTACATGTGCTGCTACTGAATAAGTTTTTATGCAGGGTTGGGTTGGGTTAAAATATAGTTGAATAAAATATCATATCGGACTCGTATATAGTATGGGTTACAAACTTTAACCCATATCAAACCCGAACTACTTGGGTTAAGTTAGGTTTATGTGGGCTGGGTCGGGTTGGTAGGTTGGATTGGGTCGAGCATGGATTATGTGCACCCGTACTCACATCTAAAGGGCTACAAGTTTGACTCGACACCCTAATTGCTAACTTCTTCAAATTTGATGCATTGATTCCATAAATTGACCATCATTCACCTACATTTGAATTATATTATTAATCGTTTGTAAGTATAATAATTGTAATAATTTGATTCAAATTATCTAATTGGAAATTTCACTTGGAAGCATTCGATAACGATTATTTACAGCCGAGCTCCTACAAAAATCATCCTTTAAATTCTTATAAAATTTTATCTTATTTGCAAGATCTCTAGTTAAATCCAAATCATCATTCAAATATTTCTCAATAACATCTAAAATAGCCGAATGCATGAGTGATGCTTCTCATTGTCTCAATATTATATTGATATCGTGGATTAAACCAAAAACCAATGGTGTATAGATTTATGCAACTATTTATCCCAGTGGCTATTAATGATATCAATAAATGGCTTTAACATTTCTCATTTTTTTAGATTGCTTGATCTATCTTCCCTTACATTGTGGATTGCAGCATACTAATAACCAATTGCAGGCCTTTCATCACTATCGACAAGTTTAAGAACATGAACAAGTGATTTAATTGATGCTAATAATTAAAGAGCATTCTTTCTAAAACGTCGAATCAAAGACATGACTAACAAATTGTTTTTCTTTTATATCTCTTGCAAATTATGATGTTTCCAATCTCAATTTGATACCATGGCTATAAATTGTTCTATGTGGCTCAAAATACTTTGTAAAGCAACAAAATTCATCGCAAATCTAGTCGGAGCCAACAGAGTAAATTTCTACCATTTGTAAGTCTTCGCGTCGTAGATAACACAAACAATGATTACATGTAAACTTTGTTAACTTTGATTCTTGATCTATAGTATTAGAGACTCGCTCGAGTTTTCCAATATAACTAAACATAAAATCAAGGCAATAAGAGGCACATGGAGACTATGAAATAGTAGGATATTCTGCCTCAATCAATCTTCCAGCAGCTACATAGTTTTTAGCATTGTTAGTCACTACTAAAGGAACTGGGCTAGCCCACAGCGGAAGAAATGAGTGAATTTTTTTAAAAAAATTATCCGATCGGATCATAGTTGAGCCTATGAAGCCTAATTTAACTAGAACATTTCTAAATTTGTTTTGAATAATATCATGTATTTTATTTAAATTAGCTAAAGGTAAGTTTAAATAAATTTAATTTTAAATATATAGTGTATCAAATATACCTAGCATTTATTAATAAGAGTTAATATATATTGGGAAAAAAATCTTTCATTTCTTTCCCTAAAACAAATAATTTATTGGGAGCATTGATTGCAATAAATTGAGAGATGAACCTTTTATTTCTCTCTTTAATTTGAATTGATTGATTCACTAAATTTCGTTACTTAATAATTTATTCATATGGCAAGATTTATTACCATGTCCATATGTATTCTAACTTTACAAATTGTAGTTTGAGAGTTATTATTTATGTAAGTATATATGTATATATATATATGTGTGTGTGTGTGTGTGTTTGTGTGTGTGTATGTATCATATATGTTTATATACATATATGTGTGTGCATGTGTAACATCATAATCTGTGAAGGGTATTGATAGAGTACATAATGCTCTCCAAATGTTGGGCGGTGTATTACTCATGACTACTGGGGGCACATAGGGATTACGTGCTAATAGTTACTGGATAACTATGGAACGACTTACTCGATGGTTTTCTGTTAGTTAATATAACTAAGGTCAAACAGAAAATATCGATGTGACTGATTTACACAGTTCTCTCGACTTGAGAATATTATGGATCTTCAATACGAAAGCTTCCTTGATTATAGCCAAATTATGGCATGGCGTCCATCGAGTGACTATAGTTAGGTCGAGTGGAAGTATTGGAAGTGAAGCACTATTCAAGAGAGGATTCGTCTCCTCGGTTATGCGGTTAGTATTACAATCAACTCAAGTCAACTCAAAGTCAAAGTCTTTGGCTAGAGCATTTCGGTTAATAATAATTATTATTATTGAACCAAGGATTTTGTATTTGGGCTATAAAGTTGAATGTGGATGAGGGTGGAATTTTTCCCATTATCAAATTCCATAAGTCTAAAGTGATATAGTTTTGACAAAGAAAATTAGTGTAAACAAATGTCACAACCGGGTAACGCATATTAAACTAAAATTAGATTTTGCCGAAAATGAGTAAGCGATAAATTTGGTCATAATGTCACACCACCTGCTAAGTGACGTGTGAATGTTAACATTAGAATAGTTTGATTTTAATCTCTAATCAAATTTACACCCAAGAGTTACACAGCCGAAATGATGAATTCCCTTAAGACTGAAAAATTTAATTAGTTTATAATTATTATAAATTAATTAAAATAAATAATATTTATGAAATATTAATTATAAAATTTGAATATGATTTGAGAGATGAATAATGTTATATATATTTATAACAGTTATAAATATATTGATCGATATACAATATCGACAAGCGATTAAATTAGATTTAATTGCATAGTATTTTAGCTTGGGCTTAGATGGGTTTAAGGCCCATCATTAGGGCTGCAAAATTTCGTTTAGGAAGGTCTAAGGATGGCTAAAACATAGGGAATTGGCTTGGAGATAATGGGTTGAGATGAAGTGAGAATGGGTGAAAAGGTTTTCCTCGTTTCTCTCTAATACAAACCCTATATATATATATATATATATATATATATATATATATGTATGTATCTCTAAAATAACGACTAACATTTTTTTTTGGCCGCCATTACCTTCTACGTTGCTTGTTAAAATACAGCTCTCAATCCACTTCAAAATTCTCAAATATATTTCAAATTAAAATAATACTATTCGATAGTTAGAGGTCGGTGGTTCCGAACTTGCAATCTGACGAATCAAAAAGGGAAGTCATTGCTTCAATGTGGATTTAAAGGCATCATTAAATTGGTAATTTTAATTCATATTATAGTAATTAAATTATATTATATGATCCTATAATGAGAAATTTCATATCTGTTTGAATATATTGCTACTATATGTTTAGTTATGTGAGATTTTGTAAGTAGATGTGTTTGTCACAAATCAGTTTGGTTATGTGCATAATTTGTTGATCATACTATTTGATTTATGTACAGACAAATGTTGTTTACTGTACAAAATCAACTTTTGTCATTAATAATTGTTTTATATAAATTTATTATAAAATACACACACACACACCAGAATTTGAAGCTTGCAAAAAAGAAATTCATACATAAATTGCAGCTGTAAGATTTTACAAAATAATATTGGGATGAAATATAATATATGTTTTCTCCAATACCAAGCAATTCCTCTTATTTTGGTGACCTTTTAGGAATGATTTTACTCTAATCAAGTAATCGTAATCAACCCTAACAATTCATACAAAAGCATCTACCCTCATCCCCTCTGCTATGAAAAATGGACCAAACACCTAATATAACAAACAAAATTCAAAAGCTTTATGAAATTCGAATAACATACTTAATTCAAATCAAACCATTTCTGATTAACCAATCTATACCTTTTAATGTTGCTTTCTTTCTCAGATATGTCAAAAGATTCTGGTTTCTTGACCGTTTGAGTGCCAATGGAAACTAAAATCCAAATCTGTATTATAAATCAATGATATCAAATTAGATGTTTGATACCAAAGTTTCTCGTAAGGTTTGATTTATTGCTTCGATGAATTTTTTTTCCTTTTTCAGACTAATTAACGTGAGGAAGGTGAGGAATAAGTGGGGTTGAGAAACTGGCACTGTAGTTGGGAACAAAAACGTAGTAAATTAAAAACCCCGCACACAAAAATTACTAATGTACCCTATCGTTATGTTAAGAAACCAAATATTGTAAAGAGGACAATGATGGACAGTTTCATCAATTTAAAAAAGGCTTCACTTCTCAGGTATTTGCTTTATATATAAGCTCTCTCTCTCTCTCTCTCTATATATATATATATATATATATATATATATATATATATATATATATATATATAAGTGTATGTTTCTATCTCATAATAGCATATATGCATATATAAGATATATATGATTCAAAAAATTTAGTACACTTTTTTATATATAATATGAATTTACAATTCAAAAATTAATTATTATACATATATTCATATTTTTAAATTAACGTTTATTGAATTTTGAATTGTTTATTATATATAAAATAATTATTACATTAAAAATTCAATTTTATATTTTTGAAAATATTATATCATTCCAGAAACGTATGGAAATTTTTTAGGGTTTTTTCAATAAATTTTATTATTTTTAATAATTAATATTATTTTGAAAAAACTGTTTATGATTTATTTAAAATAATAGTTTAATTAAAAAATTCTTTAAAATTTTTGGTAACCTTTAATTCATGATCTTAGAATTTTTGAAATTTTAAAATTTGAATTTTTAATAATATATTATTTTATATTAAATAATTATTGTCGAAATCAATGTATTTGGTTTTAAAAATAATATTTCGATTTTGAAAAATCTTCAGATTATTTATAAGCTCTATATTATGATCCTATATTTTTGAAAATTATAAAAGTGAATTTTCGTCAATAGATTATTTTATGTTAATTATTTATGGATGGAAACATTATTTTATTCATAATATATAAAATTAAAATACTAAAATTATTATGTTTGCAAAACTAAGTTAATTTTGAATTAAAAATAATTTTTAATAATTATTCTCTCTCTTTCCATATATAGATTCTATATATAAATGTTTTATGTTCATACATTATATATAATATATTCACACATACATATGTCTGTGTGTGTGTATTTTGTAACACATTTACATTCACATATTTGGATAACATACACGATATTGAAAATGAGTTAATATGTCTGTTGCCATGTAAATCCCAACGTCTACATATGGGCATATTATGTTTTTCACGGATTATTATGTTACACATGCACTCATACATATATGTATATGATACATTTGTGTATAAACTAAATCAAATAAAATTAATTTCATATCTTAATATATTTGATTTAAATAAAATAAATAATTTTATTTAAATGAAGTTTAGAAACGTTCTAATTCAGTTAGACTTCATAGGCCCAATAAAGATCCAATAGGGTAAATTTTTTGAAATTCACCTATAACTTCCGCTATGGGATGGTCCAGTTTCAACAGGTACATTGTATTCGTATATAGATGTTGGAATTTATATTACAATGGACACATTAGCTCATTTTGTGTGTACTATAGTTTGTCCAAATACGTGCTTGTATAATATTTCAAAACAATAAATTAATATGCGTATGTGTATCATTGGATAAAACAGTTTCAACCATAATAAATTAATGTAAAATAATTATATATAAAAAATACAAGTTTTATAAGTTTATAAAATATGAAAATATATTTTGGGCTTAAGATTAATTTATAGAATTTTCTCAGTTAAAATAATATTTATTATTAAATAATTGATAATAGCCCGTAAAAGAATTAATTCTTAAAAATTTGAAATCATGTTGAAAAAATTCTAAAACCTTTTCTGAAGGTATATGAGACATATATTGGGCTTATGAAAAATTTATGGAATTTTCTCAATTGAAATTTATATTTTTTATTCAATAATTAATTATAGGTCGAGAATAAATTAATTAAATTTTTTATAAATTATGTAATAAAAACCTAAGTTTTTTTCAAAAGGTACTTGATACGAATATAATGCTTAAGAAAAATTTATAGAATTTTCATAATTAAAATTATATTTTTAATTAAATAGTTAATTTTATGTCGAAAGTAGATTAATTTTAAAAATTATGAAATTAAGTTTAAAAAATTTGAAAATTTTGCAGTAAGATTCATGCATGGTGCGAAAAATATAAAATCGAAATTAGTAACTATTAATTACTTTATATATAATAAACAATTCACAAAACCATTAAATAATAATAAAATATGTGTATACATATTTAATAAAATACTTTTAAATTTTATGATTCACAATAGTTATAGATCATCATAAGAGAATTTTAAGATTAAATATATACGATAAATAATTGTATATACAATTATACATATTGACAATTTACATATCTGCATACATTTAATCTTATTTATACATATTAATATAAACTAAAAATAATTTTTTTTGAAAATTAATCCAACATTAAATCATTAAACAAAATATTATAACAAGTACATAACCAATTCAATTGTAACAAACACATATACCTACAAAAATCTCACATAATCTAAACAATAAACAAATATGAGTACAAATATATGATTTGGATATAAGTCAACTTTCAAATGATAAACTTGAAATCAAAACAATAATAACAAATGAATGTTTCACTTTCTAGTGAAGCCTTTGAGTCCACGTTGAATAATGATTTCTCTTCTTAGAACAATTCACGATCCAACATGTCGCTAATACGGGATTGGGGACCTTTCTACTGCAATCGGTATTTTTTAATTTGAATTGGATTTGATAATTTTTGAAATGATTTTAGAGGATAGTTGCTGCCATTAAAATGAGAAAGAAGAAAATGAAATTGGCACTCAAAAATGAATTAGCTTGCAATTAGGATTTTGAGATTGACTTTTATATGGATAAGACAAGAGAGCAAATAATTATCTCAACCATACATCTCAAAATCTAATTACACATGTTGTAGTCGTCTCCTATCTTTCTCCAAACTAATGCCTACCAACTCCAAAAATCATGGGTTGTGAGTCCATTTAACCCAATTTAAATATGTATAATAATATTTTAACCTATTTTGTTATCGATATCTCATATCAATCAATATATTCATAACATTTATAAATATATGCAACAATTTTATTTCTCAAATCACATTCAAATTTCACAATTAATATTTCATTTATATATATATATATATATATATATTAGTTTAGAACAATTATAAACTATTTAAATAATTTGGTCCAAAGAGAATTTATCATTTCGATTGTGCGACTCTTGGGCGTAAATTCCGTCAGCGGTAAACGTCGAACTATTCGAACGTTAACATTCACGCTTCATTTATCACGCAGTATGGTAATATGGCTAAATTTATCACTTACTCATTATCCGAAAAATATCATTTAAATTAATAAGCATTACCCAATTGTGACAAATATTTACACCAATTCTTTTTGTTAAACTATATCACTTTGGACTTATTGAATTTGGTAACGGTCAAAATATCAACGTCATCCACATTCAACGCTATATTCCAAACACAAAGTTCTTGGTTCAATAATAACAATTATTATTAACCGTACTACTCTGCCTAGAGATTTTGACTTTGATTTGAATTAAGTTGACTGTGATACTAACCTTATGTAACCGAGGAGATGAATCCTCTCTTGAATATTGTTTCACCTCCAATGCTTCCACTCAACCCAACTATAGTCACTCGATAGACGCAGTGCCGTAAATTGACTATAACCAGAGTGAAGCTTTCATATTGAAGATTCGCATTAACCTCAAGTCAAAAGAACTGTGTAAATTGTTCACATCGATATTTCTGTCTGACCTTGGTTATAATTACCAACAGAAAACTATCGAATAGTCATTCCATTGTTATCCAATAACTATTAATACGTAACCTCTAGGTACCTCCAGCTGTCATGAGTAATACTGTAACGACCCGCTATTTCGAACCATTCAAATCGACAATCATCCACTCATGTCAGATTTGAATTGCTCAAAACAACAGATTGTTAATTTATATTTGGCAAAACTTAGCATATATAGTAAATAAATCAGTCACAGAATCACAGGCACACAGTATTACAACAAAAGCAGCGGAATAGATAAATAGTAGTTCATGAAGCTACTACAATAAACATCAGAGTCCAATGCAATAGAAATCTCGAATACACAGAAGTTACCAATACAAATGCCAACGACAAGCTGAACAAAACAACAGGAATAAACTGAAATAACTGAAAAGTTGAATAGATAACTCCAAGCGCATCTCCAAGCTTCAAATGGGAGTCTCAAATGCTATGACACTCAGTCTGACACGAGCATAAAGTAAAACACAAAACACTCGAGTTAGGATTAACATTCTTATACTAGTAAATCAACTCAAGTGAAATACAATATAACTTAAAGGATGTTTGGGATTTCCATCCTCTAAGGATCCGTTGAACTATCTACTATGAAGTAATATACGCTATTATAGTATGTCTATCGGTAAAGTAAAGTATTAAAATAGCGTTAAGGCGTTACCCATATCCCTCTTAACACATTTTATATATTCCCGTAGTCTATACAGTACCGTAAGCTCCACTAAACCGGTGGTTTACCCAGAGGGCACTCCATAGGTACGGTACAAAACAAACTCGTAGAAGGCGCGATAAGGCACGCGAGGCAATGCCAGGGTAGGATTCCACCGTTTGCGGATCCGAACTGCTGGTAACGTATAGCAGCTACTACCGCCTACCTCGAGACACACTCCCATAATCAAAGGTGCACCCAATCAAATCATAAAGTAATAGAATAGTATCGAAGAAGCATGCTCGATTGGAGGTGTGAACTCACTTGGCCCGGTGTGGCTCCTGTTTTAGTCACATCAAGCTGTCTCGTAGGAGTCAGGGCTGCATTAATACCTCATATAGACGTTCGCCAAACCATCATACTTCGTTCTAAAATCTCCACCACGTGCATAGTTGTTAAAGTGGTTTTCGGTATTGGCATAGAGTGTGACAATATCTGATCCCGGTCTCTTTAACAACCAAATGCTTATTTCACACCGTGGTCATTTTATACTTCAAACGGTTCATACGTCATATCAAAATATCATATTCATTTCAAAAATCATACCACTTTAGAAATCATATCACTTTCGAAACCATATTCACTCGAAATCACTTTAAATCAACTCATTTCAAAATCATAACCACGGAATATGGTTTAAACCATTGTATTAAAATATTCGCATTTAAATTCATTAAATCTAAATCATAACAGTTCCAACTTAGATAGTTTAATTATTGAAAATGGTTTATATATATATATATATTGAAATAGTTATAAATTAAAAATAGTTTATGTTTAAATAGTTTATAGATTAAAATAGTTTATATATTAAAAATAGTTTATATATAAAAAAATAATTTCAAAGTAGAATTATTTCTTCCAACTTCACACATTAATTCAAACCAACTATAATTCCACAATTTAATTTAAATCAATTTCAGTTTAACAATTTCAATTGAAAAGATTAAAGCTTCAATTCAAGTTCTCATTAAACCATTTTAATTTATATCGATTTCAAATCAAAGTTTGAATTACAAATTTAAAATCACCTCCAATTTCAATAGATTTAAATTTTAATAATTCAAACATTTACAATAACTCAATTTGATAAATCTCATTTATATTTCAAAATTCAACTTTAATTTTATTTAAATTTGAAAATATTTTCTTAATCACTTTAATAACATTTAAATAAAATCTCCAATTACAAATTTAAATAAAATCAATAATTAAATATTTAACTTCAATTATATTAAATTTTGAAAATATTCATATAACCACTTTTGTAAACATTTAAATAAAATCTCAATTTCAATTGAAATCAAAATTAAATATTTAATTTCAAACTTATTTAAATTTGAAAATATTCTTTTATTCACCTTTAATCAAAATCAAGTTATAAAATCGTATCTTTAAAAAGTCTCAAATAAATAAGTTTCAAATCAATTTCTATTTAAATACAATTCTTAAACAAATTAAATTTCATCAATTCCAATTTATCTTTCCAACCTTAATTTATTAAAGTTATTGTAAAAGTCTATTTTCAAAATATTAATACAAATTTAAATAATTATTTAAAAACATATTATATATATTAGGTAAATTAAATTTTATTAAATTAAATCTATTTTAAATCTTATTTTATATATTTTAAAAATAGTAAAGTTATAAGTAAAATTTTATAATTTACATTTCAAAATTTAACTTATAATTTTAAAATTTTCAAAACATATAATTTAAAAAAAATCTATTTTTTTTACATATATTAAAATTAAAATATGTTTACACTATATTTAAAAATCAATATTTATTAAAATCAATATTTATTAAAATCTATATATTTCCTTTTAAAAATTTTGGGAATCATTTTTCAAAAATAGACCAACGATGTCCGTATATAGTATTTTATCCTATGGCCAAGTGATACGGATATTTATCATTTCAATCCGCAATTATTGAAATTTATGGGTATATGTCATTTCAATTCGCAATCCCAAAATTTCAAAACCAATGAAAATCACTTGGGTTTATCATTCAACACATAAGGATTTTCCCCTAATCTATCAGATCGTTCGGGTATGTATCATTTTAACCCATAGGGAATTTCTAAATTAACCGAGAACTTGCAGAGTGTGAACAAATATGATAATAATATAAATGATCAACAACAGGCATATATCATCAGTAATAAATTTAAATATAATATGTATTATAGGTTATGGTGTCATATGTCAGGGGTAAATGATTGCAGATAATGACATATCATATTTACCAATTAAATACTAATAATTCAAATTTAACAGCATATTTCAATTGTCATTTCATGTGAAATCAATTTACTAAATATAAGAATGTCAATCATGGGTGATCGCTCACCTTTTGAGGCTATGAAAACAAGAAGATAACACGAAAGTGATATAGACATGCACACAGATACAGACGCCTCTCGGATGCGGGTTCGGACAACGGAAAAGCAAAAGCAAAGCATGACAACCAGAAATCGATGAAAAACAAATCGAAGCTAGCATGATACAGAATGAAAACTATATATATATATATATATATATATATATATATATATATATATATATATATATGAAATGTGACGACCCAGAACTTTTGAATGTTTGAAATCAGAATATTTAATTAATTTTAAACATTTGCAAGTTAGTTTAACTTGGATTTCAAATATCGGTTTGAATTTGGCGATTGAATTTATTGAATTAAATAATTTGAAGTTGGGTTAAATGTTGAATATGGAGTTTTAAGCCTGTTAAAAATAATTCGAAGGCTTGTAAAATTTATATTGATAGTGTTGAGGATAATAAAAGTGTTAAAATTGAATTTGGTAGTGCTTTGTTAGGTTTTGAAATTTTATCGTTTAAATCGATATTTAAAAATAGCCTTCCGAGGCGTAGTCTCGGAATTCGACGACACCAGTTCCATTGGATCCGTGATATTGTATTATTATCATATTTCAATTTTCGTAGTATTTAGAGTTATCGTAAGGGCGTACGGTAAGTAAACGCATTGAATTTATATCAAAAATTTAATATAATAACTAGGTCCAAAAAGCTATCTTCTCCATACGATCGAATTAGGAATTGGAACCTTTTCCAATGCATCCGAAATAGGCATATAACATTATAAACGCCTAGCGGAACTCCTCGATATGATGTCAAGATTTCAAGCTACGTTAGTCGAGACGATTTTAATTTAAAATAAATATATAATAATATACATTGATTGACCTATATCCTCATATCAGCCGCCTTCTTTCATTTCGAATCACTGCAGCTTACCTTCTGAAATACGCTATTCTATATCCATTCAAACACGCTACCCTTCTTTCTCTTTCCAGTTTCAAATGAAAACAAAACTGAGAAAAATCTTATGAAGAAAGTTTAAAATCTCGTTCCCTTATGATCTCCGTTCAAACTCGATTACTCTTTTCCTTTTTTCCTCAGCAAATTTCCCAATCCTGGCCTCTCTAATTCATCCCTCCTTCAGGCTGTTTTATTTCAGTTTTTTTCAGTTTTCCCTCTTTTGATCTAGGGTTCATCGCGACATCGTCGACCTCGATTGCGGCCTCCTGTTCCTGATTTTCCAACTAGGAGCAATGATCCGTTACTAATTCCAAACTATGGTGAAGCTGGCGCTTCTGCATGGCTACCGATTTCGAACATCGTGCTACAATGGTGAACACGCTCGTGCTAGTGAAACACCACTTAGTAAGTCATCGTCGTCTGGAATAACTTTGCATATGCCTTCGACAACGATAGGTTCATGGCGGAGTTTAGGGATGTAGGAGTGACTTGGGATTGGTTTCGGAGAAGCAGGTGGTGTGGATGAGTCATGGGGATGAGGCAGCGAGGTTTCCCAATGGGTTCGAGGTTGTTGCTTAGAGTGTTCAGGGTACGATTGCAGCGGTTGAGGACAAGGACAGATGTTCTACGGATTACAGTACCATCCCGAGATGTTCTTGACGAAGAGATTTAGGCCATTAACAACTTGGTGGGACCTGATGAGCACGTTATTTGTGCACTATCAGAAGGAGTGGATTATACTGTTGCAGCCACACTTGTTCACAAGGCAAATTGGAGACCGACTTCACTGTGTTTTTTTAGAAAGGAAGATGACGAGGAGGCTAACAGTAAGGTATAGGATTTATATTTATGGACAGATCTATTTTAGTTCATAGATATAGCATTTCATCCTTAGTTTAATTGAAGAAGGAAACAAAATACATAGCCACACTTTTAAATAATATATTAGGGAGACTAATTTGTTTAACTTATTAAATTATTTAGTTATTAAAACATGGTATATTATAGGAAGATTAGTTTAAAATTAAATCATTAGTCAAATTTTAATTCTTGGGTAAAGTTAAATTTATTAAATGGTAATTGATTTCTCGATTAGTTTGAATATTAATAAAATAATCTAATGTCTGTTCAAGGTCATGAAAAGAAGTCGAGATGGATAGGATGGCAAATTAAAAAGCAAATATGAGTTAATCTCACTCATCTAGTTTAATTTAAATTTAAATAATTGGTTGAATGGTTGAATTGATTTGATGTGCTATATTATAGTATATAATATATCTTGGAATGATTGATTTCTCGCATTATATAGCGGATGAGACCCTATGCGCCGCATAATAGCGGATGATATTATATTAATCCCATATATCGCGACATTCCACCTCGAAGTGGTATTGTATTGTGCTAACATCTGTGGATGCAGGGAAACAGGTTGGAGGGATCCAACTGGATTCCTCAACATTTATTTAGATTATTTAATACTCTCTGTTATGATTATTTGATACTCTGATGAATTATATTGGAATATTGAATGCTATAGTCTGCTTGAACATTTCGGTACACTGAGTTATCAAAATACATAGAATTGGATTTTTGAAAAGAAAATAAAAGAGTGAATTTGTAAGTAAAATAATTATAGAGAATTTGAATAAACTGAAGGATAAATTGGAAAAGAATAAAAGTGATTTTTAAATTTTAATAAATAAATTTCGAGTATGGAAAGGGGATTTTGAATAAATAGAGAAATAATGAATTTTAAACCCTAAGTGACATTATTTAAAGGAATAAAGAATTTATTTTAAAATCCAAGTTTTTTTTAAATTTATTGAAATAGATAAAGAAGGAATTTATATCAAAATGGAGTAAATTGGAAATCAATTTGGAAATTGATTCAAGTGTTTGAAATTGGAAATTTAAAGGAGAATGCGACCATGGAATTTACAAACGGAGTTTGTAAAAGAAAAGTAAAATATATCAGTGGACATTTGGGAAGAATAAATTGAAGGTGGGAATTTATTTAAGGAGTGGGAAAACTTGTTTAAAAATAAATAGAGATTTATTTTTAAAGGATGTGAAGAGAAGTATATTTCCCTGGATGGCCAAGTACGTTTTTAAAGTAAATTTTTAAATATAAGTTAAGAGTTTTAATGTTGTTTTAAAAAGCATGTTTTAGAAAATTTATTATTCATGTTTTAGAAAATTTATTATTTCTAAATGTTTAAATTCTAAAGTAAGTATTTTTCAAATCTATTACCGTAGTAATTATTTAAAGGTGACTTAGTATTTTGTTTTAAAGGAAAAAAAATCTAGTTTTATATTTTATAAAGTTACCTTATTTTAAATATTCCTAAAGTATTATTTTTAATTAAGTATTAAAGTAGTTTTTCTAAATTTAAATGTTAAAGCATATTTTACAATAAAGTGTTTTTAAATTATTTTAAAAATCTAAAGTTTTGTGCTTGGTGATTTCTGTGGAAATAGAAAATGTTTGGGAATTTATTCTGTAAAAGAAAGGTAGTTTGAAACTATTTTCAAAAAGAGTTAAAAATGGAAATATATCTTGCGAAGATATTTTGAGATAAATAAATAATTTGGGAAATTATTTATTGTTTAATGGTTGTTGTGAATGTTAATTGATAGTTAAATAACCGACTATCAATATTGGCCAAATGCAATGATCGTTTCGAAGAGACCGGGATCGGGATTTATCTCTCGAAAACCACTTCAATCCGGTTTGTACGTTTTCGTGGAAAACGAGTTTGGATTCGAAGATGGAGCAGTGAAGTGCAAGGACTAGTCGCTACTAATCCCGAGAATATTTCCAAAATGGATGTAGTAGGAATAGTGTCTTCGGTTCCATTCGAACCAGTGACGGACTTGTATGGATGAATGCTTTCAGAACCTCGTTAGGTGGACGATGAGCATTCTAAGTGAAACGTTCTAAAAGGTAACGCTTAGCCTCAAGCCTCATCAACCGGGAATGACTGAAAATCAGGGGTTATGCAGCAAGGCTAGGTGGGTAGCACCCACTTTAGGGTGAGGTCATCCCTGTCTAGATGTCCCTTTTTATTTCATCTTAGTGGTGCGGTTGTTGATCACAACCATGGGGTGATCTTACTCGGGATTATCCAGTAAGGGGTAGTCCCGGTCTTGTGTTGCAGGGGGTCGGGAGTGATCCTCGGTACTGTGATCTAGACCACGTACCGTGATAGGTGGTACCCTAGTGCCTAGTCATTTGTTGGAAATCCATTCTCCCTACGCGCCTTTTACGAGTTTTGTTTCTATTACCCACTCTGTGGCTAGTACCTGGAATTTAATAATGTAACAATTTCAGCTATTTTAGTAAGTATTTGTATATAGACCCTATTATAATATCAGAGGATTTTATAAAAAATGTTTTAGTTATCGTAAGGTAAAAACCCAACATGTTTATTTGTGGCGTGGTCTTACGAGATGCTTTTGTTTTCAAAGGATTTTTGAAACTTTAATCATCAATTTGAGTGTGATTTCTCACGCTGGTAATCCAGACTGACTCAGGTGTTATTTAACTGTAATGCTCGGGTCAGATCGAGTATTATAGGATACATGATATGATGTTGTGGAGCTCAGGAGACGAGCTGGATGGCGATACGTACTTCTGTACTTGATTATTATTCCGCTGTGTATCCAGTTATATGTTATTGATGATGTTGAACTCCGGTGATGTACTCTGATGATGTATGTATAAACAGATATAGTATTTATTTTTGGTGTAAAGATCTGTGATCATCTATTATATTTTATTCTGCTGCGATGGTTAGATTCTGATGTTGTTTCCCTATCTTCTTCTTCTACCTCTTCTTCTTCTTTAACCCCAAATGGTTTGCATTTCCGTTCAACTTGAGTTAATTGATGGAGAATAGTGTTGACTCAAGGGGTACGGATTTGCGGGTCGTTATAGTTGTTATCAGAGCCAGGTTGGTGATAACCTTGACTCTGGTGGGAATTACTCATAAAATAGAGTCCATAGTACTCTAGAATGAGTTTGAGAGTATTAATGATATGTGCGCGTATTTGTTAGTGAATATAAAATTGTTTTTATATTGTGTTGATTTATCGGTTGAGTGTTTATAGATTCTGGTCGATGTGTGGGATGCCATGTCATCGATAGGGGTTTCTAAACTCTTAAACAAGTTAAACCGACATAGTATTGTTTTAAATAGGTAAATGAAATAATTTTACCCAAAATTACTTTTGTATATAAAAGAAATGATTTTTCGTAAATTGCTATAGTTATATATGGATGCTTGGTTGTTAGAAAGTGATAATATTAAATTATTATCATTGTATGAGAATTGAAACAATAACCAAAGATTAAGGAATTAATTAATAAATAAATGGGATTTGTAAATATGATTTATAATTGAATAAGGAATTGAAAACATAATTAAAAACTAAGAAACAAATTCATACGCAAATGAGATTTGTAAATGTAAACTATAAATGTGAATTACATTGTGATTAATAATTAAAATAAGATAAAATTCCAAAATAATGTTTGAATATAAATTTAAAGGATTTGGAATTTGAAAACTTGAAAGGTTGAATTCCTTCGAATTTGAAAATGACTCTCAAAAAGTTGGGAAAAATAATATATATTTGAGAAATATTTGTGAATCGGATTTGAAATATAGAGAGATTTGGAATCTAAAAATATTTGAAGGGATTTTAAAGAAATAAAAGCATTGAACTCTTTACGGTCGTTGGAAAATAATTCCGATGATGATCGCAACATCATCGGTGTTCATTTTCGAGTTTCCAAGAGGGGTATTGCTATCTGGATGTTTTGGATTAATGTTTGTTTGTGAAATTTGGTTTGATTTTGAAAAATGCAAAGGATGTTTTCAAAATTGAATTTTGAACATTTTAGTAATGAGTTTAAACGTGTAAACAAAAGGCAATTGAAACTGAATGTTGAACTTAAGTTTGAGTGGAAAGATTAGTCAAGTTGGACTAAATGAAACAAAGTTTGAGATTAAAATTAGTAAGTAACTGAATGATTTATATGGTATGCAACTAAAATGAAATTTGAATATTGGATAATGTTTGATTTGGAATTGTGTAAAATGAAGTGTAGAATTAGTTCAAATGGACTTAAAATAATTAATGTTTGGAAATAGAATTTATTGATTGGAAATAAATTTGTGAATGGACAAATGAATTTATAATTGTAAGTAAATGAACTGAAATTGGATATTGGAATGATATTAAATGGAATTAAGTCCTTGCTTAACAAAATTCAAAGGAATAGTATTTAGCAAGATTTAACTGGAGTTAAGCAAAATAAAATTGAATTGAAATGAATTCAGTTGAGTTATAGATAATATTGAATGGAATAAAATTCTTACTTAAATAAATAAATGTAAACTAAGTAGGTATTGAATTGGATTAAAATAGATTTGGTGTGAGTTGTAAACAAATCCAATTCAAGCATAAATTGAATGACCTTATTACTAATGAATTCAATAATGAATTGTTAATGTGAATTAAAATTATAATTAAAAAAAAAGATAAAAGAATAAACTAATCGAATAAATTAGTAAAATGGTTGGGATTTGATCAAAGGAAAATCAAATTAATAGATTTAAATGGAAGTTGGTTGAATAAAATAAACTTAAGTTATTGGGTGAAATAGTTTGAATAAAATAAATAAATTAAAGTAAATTTTGCGATGGTTATTTAATATATTGGTTGTCGAGTTTAATAAAATGGTTTGGAATCAAACTTTTGGATATAAAAGAAAATGCAATGAAAGATTGTGAATAAACTAAAATGGGATGGAATCAAGTGTAAATTGAGTTGGAATCAATTTAAATGGTTATAAAGCTTAAGTAATTATTTATTCACATTAATATTGTCGAATTGCATAAGAAAATGGGTCGTTCGATGTAAACGGGATTAGATAAAATTCTATGAGTTATTAGAAGTGAAATAGGATGATTTTGAAATCAATGGGAATGAATATGAGTTTGTTTTGCTTAAAATGAATTAAATATAAGAGAGTAAGTTGTAAATCACTTAAACTGAATGGAATGGTTTGAGAATTGGTTGTAAGCAATGGTAATAAGTGTCGGAACCTTATATGTGCTTATGGAAATTATATAACATGCATTATATGTGAAATGTATGTGTTAGCTATATTAAAATAAGTAAAACACTAGTAAATTGCATATGTTTAGCACTTACATGTTTTAGTTGAATAAGTACAGGTACCGGGAAGCCGTTTGGCTAGATTTGATCGCGCAAAATGCTAAAATAATAAGCCGCTTGCTTAAAAATGCTAAATAAAGGTACGCCTACGCAATAAAAATAGGAAATATGAACTGTTTTTGTTTTTCCGACCGTGTGGGTCGATGTATATATATTTATATCTCTTGTCAAATTGCAAAAGCTCCTCCGTACAAAGGAGACTCTGCCAAAATTTTTCGAAAATTTTGGGAGTTAGAAAAAAAGTTTGAGAAAATTTTTTTGTTAGCGACAAAATGATTTCAAATTAGAAATTGAAATAAATTAGTGGATGAAACCAATTTAAAGTAATGATGTAAATCAGTTATAAATGGAAGATAAAATTCAATATTCAGAATTGAAGATAAATTGAATTCATATGGAAATGGGAGAACCAATTTGAATAAAAGTAGATATAAACTAAAGTGGTGAAGTGAAAATAAATAAAGAAACATATAAAATGCTTATACTAAACTTAAGAAAGGAATGTTGAATTCTTGATTTGAAATTGATATTACAAATATATTCTAAGTTAATATTTGGATGAATAGATATTGACATTTGTTAAGGAAGTCAATAAAATCTTTTGAAAGTTGTGATTGGATATTAGTGCTAAGTATGATATACAGGTGTTTCAAAAGGAAAGGAAATTGATATTTTTGATTCCAGAAGATAAATTTGAATTGCTCGACAAAAAGGTATGTGTTTAAATTTCTGTATGAAATTTGATTGGGTTTTTGATTTAGCCACTTGTCCTTTTGTTTTCTTTTGGAATTTGGGAATTCGTAGAGGCATTTTGTAGTTGTACCGAGCTAGCCGCATAAAGTAGACGCTGCCGAATTTTTTCGGAAATTTAGGGAGTTAGAAAATTTTTGAGAAAGTTTTGATAATTGAAATTTGAATAAGTGGAGTAAATAATGTTGTTGGAAACTATGGAAGGTTTTGGAAAGTTGGTTGAAGTAATAGTGGGTCTTTAATAAAAAGATATGTTATGGCAAATTGATAAAACTGTTTGGTTATGGAAAATAGTAATGGGTATTGGATCATTCTTCCTAACAAGTAATTTCGGGGACGAAATTCTTTCAAGGGGGAGGAATGTGACGACCCGGAATTTTTGGATGTTTGAAATCGAAATATTTAATTAATTTTAAATATTTGCAAGTTAGTTTAACTTGGATTTCAAATATCAGTTTGAATTTGGCGATTGAATTTATTGAATTAAATAATTTGAAGTTGGGTTAAATATTGAATTTGGAGTTTTAAGTCTGTTAAAAATAATTTGAAGGCTTGTAAAATTTATATTGATAGTGTTGAGGATAATAAAAGTGTTAAAATTGAATTTGGAAGTGTTTTGTTAAGTTTTGAAATTTTATCGTTTAAATCGATATTTAAAAATAGCCTTCCGAGGCGTAGTCTCGGAATTCGATGAAACCAGTTCCATTGGATCCGTAATATTGTATTATTATCGGATTTCAATTTTCGTAGTATTTAGAGTTATCGTAAGGGCGTACGGTAAGTAAACGCGTTGAATTTATATCAAAAATTTAATATAATAACTAGATCCAAAATGCTATCTTCTCCATATGATTGAATTAGGATTCAGAACCTTTTTCAGTGCGTTCGGAATAGGCGCATAACATTATAAACGCCTAGCGGCACGCTTCGATATGATGTCCAGATTTTAAGCTACGTTAGTCGAGACGATTTTAATTTAAAATAAATATATAATTATATACATTGATTGACCTATATCCTCATATCAGCCGCCTTCTTTCATTTCGAATCACTGCAGCTTACCTTCTGAAATATGCTATTCTATATCCATTCAAACACGCAACCCTTCTTTCTCTTTCCAGTTTCAAATGAAAACAAAATTGAGAAAAATCTTATGAAGAAAGTTTAAAATCTCGTTCCCCTTATCATCTCCGTTCAAACTCGATTACTCTTTTCCTTTTTTCTCAGCAAATTTCCCAATCCTGGCCTCTCTAATTCACTCCCTCCTTCAGGCCGTTTTGTTTCAGTTTTTTTTCAGCTTTCCCTCTTTTAACCTAGGGTCATCGCGACATCGTTGACCTCGATTGCGGCCTCATGTTCCTGATTTTCCAACTAGGAGCAATGATCTGTTACTAATTCCAAACTATGGTGAAGCTGGCGCTTCTGCATGGCTACCGATTTCGAACATTGTGCCACAATGGTGAACACGCTCGTGCTAGTGAAACACCACTCGGTAAGTCATCGTCGCTTGGAACAACTTTGCATATGCCTTCGACAGCAATAGTTTCATGACGGAGTTTGGGGATGTGGGAGTGACTTGGGATTGGTTTCGGAGAAGCAGATGGTGTGGATGAGTCATGGGGATGAGGCAGCGAGGTTGCCCAATGGGTTCGAGGTTGTTGCTCAGAGTGTTCAGGGTACGATTGCAGCGGTTGAGGACAAGGACAGATGTTATACGCATTGCAGTACCATCCCGAGATGTTCTTGACGAAGAGATTTAGGCCATTAACAACTTGGTGGGACCTAATGAGCATGTTATTTGTGCACTATCAGAAGGAGTAGATTCTACTGTTGCAGCTACACTTGTTCACAAGGAAAATTGGAGACCGACTTCACTGTGTTTTTTTAGAAAGGAAGATGACAAGGAGGCTAACAGTAAGGTATAGGATTTATATTTATGGACAGATCTATTTTAGTTCATAGAAATAACATTTCATCCTTAGTTTAATTTAAGAAGGAAACAAAATACATAGCCACAATTTTAAATAATATATTAGGGAGACTAATTTGTTTAACTTATTAAATTATTTAGTTATTAAAACATGGTTTATTATAGGAAGATTAGTTTAAAATTAAATCATTAGTCAAATTTTAATTCTGGGGTAAAGTTAAATTCATTAAACGGTAATTGATTTATCGATTAGTTTGAATATTAATAAAACAATCTAATGTGTGTTCAAGGTCATGAAAAGAAGTCGAGATGGATATGATGGCAAATTAAAAAGCAAAGGTGAGTTAATCTCACTCATCTGGTTTAATTTAAATATAAATGATTAAATTTAAATAATTGGTTGAATGGTTGAATTGATTTTATGTGCTATATTATAATATATAATATATCTTGGAATGATTGATTTCCCGCATTATATAGCGGATGAGACCCTATGCGCCGCATAATAGCGGATGATATTATATTAATCCCATATACCGCGATATTCCACCTCGAAGTGGAATTTGTATTGTGCTAACATCTGTGGATGCAGGGAAACGGGTTGGAGGGATCCAACTGGATTCCTCAACATTTATTTAGATTATTTAATACTCTCTGTTATGATTATTTGATACTCAGATGAATTATATTGGAATATTGAATGTTATAGTCTGCTTGAACATTTCGGTAGAGTTATCAAAATATATAGAATTAGATTTTTGAAAAGAAAATAAAAGAGTGAATATGTAAGTAAAATAATTATAGAGAATTTGAATAAATTGAAGGATAAATTGGAAAAGAATAAAAGTGATTTTTAAATTTTAATAAATAAATTTCGAGTATGGAAAGGTGATTTTGAATAAATAGAGAAATAATGAATTTTAAACCCTAAGTGACATTATTTAAAGGAATAAAGAATTTATTTTAAAATCCAAGTTTTTTTTAAATTTATTGAAATAGATAAAGAAGGAATTTATATCAAAATGGAGTAAATTGGAAATCAATTTGGAAATTGATTCAAGTATTTGAAATTGGAAATTTAAAGGAGAATGTGACCATGGAATTTACAAACGGAGTTTGTAAAAGAAAAGTAAAATATATCAGTGGATATTTGGGGAGAATAAATTCAAGGTGGGAATTTATTTAAGGAGTGGGAAAACTTGTTTAAAAATAAATAGAGATTTATTTTTAAAGGATGTGAAGAGAAGTATATTTCCCTGGATGGCCAAGTACGTTTTTAAAGTAAATTTTTAAATATAAGTTAAGAGTTTTAATGTTGTTTTGAAAAGCATGTTTTAGAAAATTTATTATTTCTAAATGTTTAAATTCTAAAGTAAG
This sequence comes from Allium cepa, assembly GCA_030765085.1. Lineage (NCBI taxonomy): Eukaryota > Viridiplantae > Streptophyta > Magnoliopsida > Asparagales > Amaryllidaceae > Allium > Allium cepa. The sequence continues at coordinate 566,895,310 of CM060938.1, forward strand.
TATTTTTCAAATCTATTATCGTAGTAATTATTTAAAGGTGACTTAGTATTTTGTTTTAAAGGAAAAAAAATCTAGTTTTATATTTTATAAAGTAACCTTATTTTAAATATTCCTAAAGTATTATTTTTAATTCAAGTAGTTTTTCTAAATTTAAATGTTAAAGCATATTTTACAATAAAGTGTTTTTAAATTATTTTAAAAATCTAAAGTTTTGTGCTTGGTGATTTCTGTGGAATAGAAAATATTTGGGAATTTATTCTGTAAAAGAAAGGTAGTTTGAAACTGTTTTCAAAAAGAGTTAAAAATGGAAATATATCTTGCGAAGATATTTTGAGATAAATAAATAATTTGGGAAATTATTTATTGTTTAATGGTTGTTGTGAATGTTAATTGATAGTTAAATAACTGACTATCAATATTGGCCAAATGCGATGATCGTTTCGAAGAGACCGGGATCGGGATTTATTTCTCGAAAACCACTTCAATTCGGTTTGTACGCTTTCGTGGAAAACGAGTTTGGATTCGAAGATGGAGCAGTGAAGTGTAAGGACTAGTCGCTACTAATTCTGAGGATATTTCCAAAATGGATGTAGTAGGAATAGTGCCTTCGGTTCCGTTCAAACCCGGGACGGACTTGTATGGATGAATGCTTTCAGAACATCGTCAGTTGGACGATGAGCATTCTAAATGAAACATTCTAAAAAGTAACATTAGCCTCAAGCCTCATCAACCGAGAATGACTGAAAATCAGGGGTTATGCAACAAGGCTAGGTGGGTAGCACCTACTTGAGGGTGAGGTCATCCCTGTCTAGATGTCCCTTTTTATTTCGGCTTAGTGGTGCGGTTGCTGATCACAACCGTGGGGTGATCTTACTCGGGATTATCCAGTAAGGGGTAGTCCCGGTCTTGTTTGCTGGGGTCGGGAGTGATCCTCAGAACTATGATCTAGACCACGTACCGTGACAGGTGGTACCCCAGTGCCTAGTCGTTAGTTGGAAATCCATTCTCCCTATGCGCCTTTTACGAGTTTTGTTTGTATTACCCACTCTGTGGCTGGTAGCTGGAATTTAATAATGTAACAATTTCGGCTATTTTAGTCAGTATTTGTATATATACCCTATTATAATATCAGAGGATTTTATAAAAAATGTTTTAGATATCATAAGGTAAAAACCCAACATGTTTATTTATGGCGTGGTCTCACGAGATGCTTTTGTTTTCAAAGGATTTTTGAAACATTAATAATCAATTTGAGTGTGATTTCTCACCCTGGTAATCCAGACTGACTCGGGTGTTATTTAACTGTAATGCTCGAGTCAGACCGAGTATTATAGGATACATGATATGATGCTGTGGAGCTCAGGAGACGATACGTACTTCCGTACTTGATTATTATTCTGCTATGTATCCAGTTGTATGCTATTGATGATGTTAAACTCTGGTGATGTACTCTGATGATGTATGTATAAACAGATATAGTACTTATTTTTGGTGTAAAGATCTGTGATCATCTATTATATTTTATTCCACTGCGATGGTTAGATTCTGATGTTGTTTCCCAATCTTCTTCTTCTACCTCTTCTTCTTCTTTAACCCTAAATGGAGCTGTGACGCCCCACCTCTATACCCACGCTAGCCAAGAACACTACGGAGTAGTGCTGTCAACTAGCATGGAGAATAAGGCTGTTGAGGAGCGACCATCCATGTAATTGCTTATCACACGGTGGCTATAAATAATCTTCGGAAACAAACATAGAAATAAGCATAACGCAAATCAGTCACAGACATCCATATCACAAAGGCGGAAGAAGATATGAATATATAACTAACACATGAAAGTGTACATCAGAGTAGTGGTCAAAAGATCCACAATAATACAAAAGAATAGCAACACGTGCTATACAAAAGGATACAACTATGAGTCTATATCTCAAGTGCATACAACAAAAACTGCTAATCTAAACAGTTAGCCAAAAGTCAGAGTGATGAATCCCTGGAAAGAAGTCAAGCAGTAGCACCTGTAACATCTCGGTCTGACCCGAGTATTATTTAAGAAAAATAATAAACGGGTCAGTCTAGCTATAAATATCAGATGACAAGATATAACATAAAAGATATGGCATAAACATAAAATATCCATAATGACATACCACTATAAGTATGTAAATAATGATCAATAGAAGATTGTTATCACACAGATTAAGGTCCAGACTAACCAAAAAGCAAAAAGGTATGTGTGAGTGGAATCACACAAGTGGTGTCTAGTCTAACCTCGCAACAAGAAACATCGCACAGTTGCTAGTCTAAAGCATCAGAATGATCGTCATGATCAACGAGAAGTGTCAATTACACTAAGCTAGTAAATATAGAAGTTTAGCTTCATGTCCCATAACCACTTGCTTAACTTAAATATTTACGAACAAACTGTAAATCTTCACTAATAAAATTGTCACAAGAGGTTCAATCGAACAAGTCCAAGAATTAACCGACGAAGTGAACGCAAGCGTTGCATACCACTTGTTTTACTAAGTCGTTTAATTAGATTTCTCATCCGAGTGAGGTAAAGGTTTGTATATACTAATAGATTGGAAAACGGTTTAAGAAAAGAGCTTTGTTATTAAAAATAGAGTTGAAATTGTTTGTTAAAAGAGTTTTGATATTTACTACTAGTATTGAAACCTTTATATTATAAAATGACAAAACACAGAAGCAATTATAGAAATAATCAATCACAAAGATCGCATATGGAGATGTGAATAAAATCCAAGGAAATCAACTCAATGTTTTTCAGATAAGATCCCCTACGGAGGGGGGGTCCGGGGGGGGTGGCAACCCCCCAAGGTGGGGGTACGGGGGCAACGCCACCGCTTACGGGGTTCGACCTGCCCGGTCAGGTCGTGGGGGTCCAGGGGGCAGCGCCCCGTCCAAAACGGTACGACCTAATGAAGACAAAATGAGGTCTAACGACCTAAGGGTCTAAGGGGTCAAGCGAACTATCGGGATAAGGTCCAACAACCTACGAGTTAAAGGTCCAACGACCTATAGGGTTATAAGGTCATACGACCTAACGAGCTATGGCCAAACGACCTAGTGTTGACTCGCGAGCGACCCAACTGAAGCGACCTAACCTATAGGGTTATAAGGTCATACGACCAAATGACTCAAGGGTCTAACGACCTAACGACTCAAGGGTCTAACGACCTAAAAGTATACAGGTCATGCGACCTATCGGTTTAAGAGGCGAGCGACCTAAGTGTTACGACCTAAGAGTCGAACGACTTAAGGGTTAGGCCAGGAGCGACCTAACATGGCCGACCTAACAGAGGTTGCGACCTAACATGGCCGACCTAACAGAGGTTGCGACCTAACATTTTAAAGGCCAAACGACCTAAGGCTTAATTCGCGAACGTCCTACTACCTAAGGCTTAACTCGCGAGCGACCTACGGCTTAACTCGTGAGCGACCAATGACTTAAGGATTAACTCATGAGCGACCTACGACTTAAGGATTAACTCGTGAGCGACCTACGACTTAAGGATTAACTCGTGAGCGACCTACGACTTAAGGATTAACTCGTGAGCGACCTAACTCCGAGTGCCAATATTTCCAGAATGACCTATTGTAACGACCCATTGAATTTGATAATGTTAAATGAATTAAATTAATATGTTTCTAATCTAATTTAGAATAAAATAAAGGTCTTAAGATTTTATTTGAGAAAATGTAGTAATTTGTTATAGTAATTGGAATTTAATGTAACAATTTAATAGTTACATGGAAATAGATTTGAACTATGTAAATTTGCACACCTTGTTATAAGTTAAATATAAGAAACCAATATAAATGTGAATCAGTGAATATTAATAAAAATATTTACTAGAATGGAATTCATTTAATATAAAATAAATAGTGGAGATTGTACATTTGGTTGTAATAATAAATAGTGACTAAATAAAAGTGTCCGTTGGAATAAATCAATGCAATAAGTGTGATAAGTAATTTTATTGAATGTTGTCTCTAATAAATGTACTTGATTTGGTAATTTAGATATTTATACGTAAAGTATATATATATAAAGATATATTGATTCCAATAGAATTAATTGGAAATCTAATATTAAATATAATGTTGGTAGCAATTGAAATTTACTGTTTTGCAAAATAAATGAGAAATCAAGTCAAATGTGAATTATACCGTAAAGGATCAATTCATTTAAACAGTATGATTGTAAATAAATAAACATTCTACGTAGGTTGCAATTGGACAATTTATGTAGTTTAATGGAAAAGCAATTGGAATTAATTACCATAAATTGTGTAGTTAGGGTAGTTTTGATTTGTCACTTAAGATGGAGGATTTTATAAAATGTAATAAATGCAGTTTAAATTAAGGCATTGACGTTTGGGTATTTAAGAAGTGATAAACTAAAATTTATTTATTTATTTGAAAATTTGAAATCCAATTTGTGGATTTATTGCAAATAAGTGAAATTTGTGTTTAACCATTACATCAATAGGAATAAATTAAATTAAGGTTATATTAATAAAATTTGGACTAGAGAAATGATATGAATCGGTTTTAGAAGCCTTAAATATAAAATGGGAAGTAGACGAGATTTCACGTTACAACCATTTTTAAAAATCCTGATTTATGTAGAAATATTAATGAAATATAACGTAAACCAATGTTGAATCAAAAGAATAGAGTCAACACTTATTTATTCATTTAATGTGATATAACTACGAGTATGATTTATTGCAAATTACATGGAAATCTAATATATAGGACATTACCTAAAAAGGAAGAGTAGATAAAATTTATGATAAACATATTTGTATATGAAGGTTTTTGATTTAAGGAGAAATTAGGCAAGTTTTATGTATTTGGGTTAAGTGCAACCTTTAATAGATAAATTTAGTGCAATTAAAGAAATTGACATTTAATATTTCGATAACTTAAAATTTGATGGGATAAGAACATTTGGGTAATGAAGGGATGACAAATATTAGCTATGATTCTATAAGGAATTAAATAGATAATGGGAAGATTAAAACCAGGTTCTAAGCAATAATTTTTAAATAACAGGATTTATTAAATTTAACGTTGAATACTACGTTACTGAAATTTAAAATGGACTTTCAGAATAATATTTTGAATCATGAACCAAAGTATGTGGCATCCCTATTTGGATAAAGAATGAGTATATAAAAGTTAAAATCTAATATATGGGGTTTTGAGCATTTAATTTTATAATTCTTAAATATAGGAAAGTGCAGAAATTTACACTGCAAATTGATATACTTATAATTTTAATTCACATCCAAGCTTGTTAAATCATTTGAAATTGATTAAATTATATAAGTAATAAAATTTGGACAATTTTAGAATATAATATAAAATTTGGATTTTTGCAATTTATTTTAATTTAATTAATGAATATAAAAATAGCCATTTTGGCCACGGACTCGGATTTCGACGAAACCAGTTTCATCGGATCCGTATCGGTGAATTATTATAGGGTTTCAAGTTTCGTATCGATCGGACTTGTCGTTTGATCGTACGGGCGTGAAACGCCTTGAAATCAATTTTAATAAAATCAATTTGAAATCAATTTGGAAATTTTGTTTTCAGCATAACTTCTTCATACGGTCAAATTTGGACGTGAAACTTTTTCCATCGCGTTCAGAATATCTTAAATTACCTATTTGGATATATAGATTTAACAAATTCGGTTCCGGAGGCATAGCGGGCTTTTTGGGCCATAGTTTATTCCGCACGTTCATTCTACGGTCTATCTACGCTACCTCTAACCCTCTACATAAACCCAGCTATTCAGCCCTAGCCTCCGCCTAATTTCATTTATCTGCGCGTATTTTCTTCAAGCTTCTCTTCTTCTTCAATGGGTGCAAACCCTAGATCCAATCAATTCAAAATTTCAATGAAAATTCAAACTCTCCAGAAAAATTCAAAAAAAATATATGTCGATGTTCTCGAGATACGTAATCTCATGGTGAATTTCATTTTTCCAATGGAGTTATCGTTTACCCAGAATAAATTCAAACAGTTCGTGGCCATTCATCAGCGCCGTAACAAACCTCGCCCGATCGGAAAACTGTTTCTGGGTATTGTGGAGAAAACCGAGGGGAGTGCATCTATATAATTTTTGGGTCGATTTGACGGTTGGATCGACGGGAAAAATTCGCTAGGGTTAAATAGGAGATGGCGGCTGATGTAAGAGGCTTTGGGTAGGATCGTACTCGAGTGGGGCAGGGGCAGGAAGGCGTCGGCCAGCAACTCAGGGGGAGGGCGCGTGGCCGGCGGCGACGTCAAAGATGGAGGTGGTCGCGGTTTCTTTCGTTCCAACACGTGCGTGATGCGGACCTGGGGGTTGCGTTGGGTTCAACGTGAAAAGCATCGGATGGAGACCGCATGCAAATTGTTTCAGGGTCTGGTGACGTGGCATTATGTTTGAGGTGTGTGAATGTGTACCATTTTTGTTTAATTTAGTTTTGATTTTCAACATCGTTTTAATGCATAACTTTCTCCTACGATATCCGTTCTACGAGCGATTTTTTTTGTTAGGATCATAATTAAATTCCGGATTTGATGACGCTGGTTTGGACGAATTCTGAGACGGTCAAATTTTTGGGTTTAAATTGGATTTAAATTCAATTTAAATTCAAAAGGTGAGTATTTTAACCCACTCACAACTACTAAAAGCTTTTATGTTTGTTAAATTAATTTTAGAAATGAATAGAAATTTATTTATGAGTATTTGGCATGTTTAATTCATCATATCTGTTAAATTGCATTTATTTAATTTAACTGTTAATTTAATTTATTTATTGCGTATTAATTAATAGTTAGAAATTTATTTGTTGTATATGAACTGCTAGTTAACAGTTATATAATTTATTACTGAATATAGACTGTAGATTAATAGCTGTTAAATTTAATTTGAATAAAATTGCCAGTATTACCTGTTATGTAGTACCAAAAATAATATTGTTATTGATTGATATTGATTGATGATTGAGATTTGGATGATGGATGATGTTGATGAATGGATGTTTATTGTATATCATTAAATTGCAAATTATCATGCATATTTCATTTCATTCGGGATTGTGGTTTGAAATGATACATAACCGCAAAATTTTATATCTTTTAAATTGCGGATTGAAATGATAAATATCCGTATCACTTGACCATAGGATAGAAAATTATATACAGGCACCGCGGTATATATATATAACTATTTAAATGTGATTTCTATGGTTTGGATGGAATACGGTTTATAATAATCTTAAATTTTATATTGTATAAATATTTTTCTTCCATATATATATACATATGAAGTTGAAAATTTTGAAATTAAAAGGTGTATAAAAATCTTTATTAAAAATGGAAGAAAATTAAGAAAATGGAGTTTAATAATTTATATCATATGTTTAAATGTTAAGTTTGGAAATTTTTAAGATATGATATTTATAATTGGATTTTTCCCAAAATAAATTGAAATGAATATTCTAGTATAATTTGAATTGGGAAAAATATATATATTTTATTACTAGAAATTGAAGTCTTATTATTTATGGATTTTATATGAATATTCAAGACTAATTAATAGAACAATTGATTTGTTGAAAGCATAAAATCCAACTTTAGTTTGAAATATTGATACTCAAAATGGATATACATATATATAAATAAATTGAAGTGGTTTTGGAACTTGAGAGAGATAATATAAATTTTGGTTTAGACTTTAATAAAGAAATGTATTTGTAAAGCCATGAGAACTATTTTCTTTACAAAGTAACATTTAAGTTAAACCATTTAATTCATATACCGTTGAATGTCCAAACCATTCAGTTTTAAAAGTATGGTTTCAAAGCATGAATTCCGAAATATTATGTTTTGGAAGTATAATTCAAATGTTTGGTTTCAAGATATTTTAAATTTTAAACCCGTATGATTTTGGAAAGAATAACATTTGAGATAAAATGATATCATATGGTTTTGAGTTTTAAATTGATATCGTATTCATAGTTTTGAAATGGAAATGTTTATTCTGGTTTAAAGTATAAACTATTTTTTTTAAAATGACCGCGGTGTTATAATAACGATGGGTAGGCAAAGAGACCGGGATCGGATATGGACATACTCTCTGTCAATACCGAAAACCACTTTGACTAACCGTGTACGCGGTGGAGATTCCAGAATGAAATAGGTGGTGGCGACGTTTCCTGTAAGGTAAATACGTGGACCCGACTCCCGTGAGTTGGCATAAGGTGGCTAAAATAGGAGCGATTCTCAGGCCAATGAGGTCATTCCTCTGATCGGACCCTCCTCTTCGATATTATACTTTGACTTGGATTGATTCAGTGGCCACTTCTATATTTTGATTTTGGGGAGTTAGTCCGAGGTGGGCGGTAACTGCGGCTACGCGTTTCCACCAGCCTGGATAGCAATTGGTATATCTACCCTGGCATTGCCTAGTTGTGCCGTGTCACCTACCATACCGAGCCTTTACTACGAGTTTCTATTTGTGTCGTACCTATGGAGTATCCTCTGGTAGCCTCCCGATCAGGAGGTATTACGGTACTGTATAGACTATTGGCATTTTACGTGTTAAGGTGGAAAATGTAAAGCCTTAACGCTATTTAAAAGTAAGTTTATTTTATGAATATACACTATTATAATAGCGCAATATACTACATAGTAAATAGTTTAACGGATCCTTAGGAGATGTAAATCCCGAACATCTCTTGAGTTACTGTACTCATATTTATTTCTGTTAATTTAACTCACATAAGATCTTTTAGTCTGACTCGAGTGTTTTTGTCTTTTCAAATTCGCTCGGGTCAGTCCGAGCGTTTCAGGATCGAAGACTTTAGCTTTGGAGGACGAAGACGAAGGAGTCGTATTATTTTATTTATAGTATGGCACCACACTCATACTGTTCCGCTGCATTGTTTGTATTGGTATGTGTAACTCTGATATTCATTGTATAAGTAAAATAACTATTTTGTAAACAGTTATCATGAACTGTATATTGATTATTATATTTTATCCTTCCGCTGTGAGATTCTGTTTTGTTTTTATTTCTTCTCTGTTTTTCTTATTTACCCCATAACAATCCGCCCTTCCGTATGGTTTGAACTGGCACATGTGTCGGTTTAAAGTGTGCGAAAAGGCGGGATGTTACACCTATAGCCCTGCGACCTACGACCCAACGACCTTGCGACCTATCACCGAACGAGTCAAGTGGCCAGAACGAGCTAAGTGCAGGAAATTTCCAAAAATGATAAAAATTGGAGTTTTTCGCCAATCCAATCCAAACCAAAGGCAAATGTGCATGCAAAAGTGATAGGGAATCATTCCCAACAGTCCAATGTAGTTATAGACTAGATTTGTGAGATAAAAATCTCAACTTTGCACAAATTCAATGAAGAAGGAGCTTGAAACAATGGAGAAGCAACTACAAGCTAAAATCCAATGTCTTCACTTTGATTTTGGAGTTGAATGATGGATTTAAAGTTGAAACGGAAATTTATGAAGAGTGAGAAGAAGGAAGGGGGTTTGGGCTTGAGTTATAATGGCAATCTAACCTAAAGTCCAAAGCGGGAAAAGTTAGTGAAATCCCACTAACTCCAAACCTACCAATGTTTATACTTAAAAAAATTGTAAACGACATTTCGAACTCAATGGAAGTGGTCTCGAGTCCTAATTTGACCATTTGCAAAAAGTAGCTTTTCGGACCAATATCCGATTAACGACAAAATATTTAAATAAAATATTTAAATATAAAATCGATAAATATGCGGGTTGTTACAGGTTCGCATTTCCGTTCATCTTGAGTTGATTGATGGAGAATAGTGTTGACTCAAGGGGTACGGATTTGCGGGTCGTTACATGAAATATGAAATATATATACCTTTTTCTTAATAAGAGAAGGTTGCGACCAAAAGCGGGACAAAGGCTACTGGGTTTGGCAGGGAATGAAATGAGAAATGATCATTATATATATATATATATATATTCTCACTCTTTTTTTGTGTATATAGCAAAAGCAGGACGGATTTTGGACAGTGGTGGTCGGCATGAGGCTATGGTGCTGTTGCATGATGGGTGCAGTCTATTTGCGGTGGCCATGGGTTGGTGGTGAAGTGGCGATTCAAGGTGCAGTGGCCGAAGGGTGATGGAGATAGGCATTTGGTGGTGAGACGGCTTGTGTGTCATGCTGTGGATTGATGGGTGAATCTGCTTGGCTGTCAAGGAAGTGGGGCGGATTTGTGGGCATCTGTTAAAGAAGGCAGAGGGTGGAGCTTGGGGTGGAAGCGGCCATGCATAGTGGCATTGGTGAGGTAGGCTATGGGATGGGCTTGCATGGGTTTCGGCTGCAAATTGGTGTGGACGAGATATGGAAGTGGACAAATGGAGTAGGCACGGGCTGACGGCGAGGGTGAAGGAGATGTGTAGTCGGTAGGCGGTGGTTGGCTATGGAGCGGAGAGGTAGGGGGTTTGGACATGGGTTGGTGGTGGACAAAGGCGGAGCAGTTTTCTCAAAGCAATGTAAATTAAAGCTTCAGATAATACAAAACTTATATATCCAGGCATATTTTTAAGAGGTGGAAGGTTGCACATGTGAGGAGGTGGCAGGTGGAGGATCTGGAAGGATGGACGGTGGTCTTGGTCGAGGAAGTGGAGATGCGGTTTGCTCTTGGTGCTTGGCTACAGGGTTGTGGAAAAGCATTGTGTTGGCGAATGGAAGGTAAGACGTGGCTTCAAGGTAGGTTATCAGGCGAATGAGCATGCGAGCTATAGGAAATATATGTTTGGTAATATAATTTTTTTCTTTTCAAAGAACAGAAGAATATGCAATGAAGCCAGCACTATCAACAAACCAAAAATTTAATAAACTAATTTAAGGAATGAAAAAAAAGCCAAGGGGTGAATTCAAGGAATATTAATAGCCAGCAGCTATTAACTTTACCAGATTGACAAACCAAAGGACAGGGAAACCCCAAAAGGCTCAAATGCTGAATCGATATGACAAATCGTTAAACTGATTTTGCCACGTATCGGATGCCGAGACACGTAAATGAATATACTTCGAAGATCAGTACGACGAGATAAAAAGAATGGTACACAAATATGAGCGATACGACCATCCTACCAAAAATCGATATTCTTTGCCAAATTGCTGCCATTTCCCCGAAAATAAGATATACAAGCCTATAGCAGTCCAAATTTAGCGAAATGAAATATGACATCTCACTCAAAAAATGATTCACATTTTTATTATATAAAAATATTCAGATTTCGAAAATAATTTATTTTCATCAATCTAACAGATTTAAATTAAAATTGAAAATTACACAATAGAACTAACTTCCATTTCCTAATATAATTTTACCATTTTCTATGTTTAAATAGATGTATTCCAAATATCAAATTTTCATTCCAAAATTTTGTTATTTATTTTTCATGAAAAAATTAGTTAATTACGTTAGAAAATCGTTAAAAATTACGAGTCGTTACACCCTCCCCCACTCATAATTTTTCGTCCTCGAAAAGGAATGAGGCGGGAGAATTGAAACAACCGAAAGGAAAGATGGATTCAAAATACATAATACCAGATACAACAATTGATTCAAAACCCTACTGATTTCATTAATTTAAATTGATTAATATTCAACTAATTTGGTTAAGTCCATTTTATTCAATCAATAAATATTCATTGTATTCACATTTCGTTGATTTCAATTAAATGTATTTTCATTCAGTTGATTTGATTTCAATTTATTAACATTTGTCACCCAAAATTTTCTTTCAAAACAAAAATTACTTTATTAAACTCATTTATTCAATCAATTATACCTCACTTATCTTCAGTTAAGTTGATTCCACTTAAAATTCAATTTTAACCATTCTTTAGCTTATATTTATTTGCTTAAATGGCATCTTCTATTTATTATTCAATTATTTTACTTAACATATGTCGCAACATAGATTTATTGTATAAACAATTATTATTACCATTAATTTTTTAAAATTCCCTTAATAAAACTCCAAATTACTTACATTTTACATTGTATATTATTTAATTACATTCAAACCTTTCTATGTAAGTTCTATTAATGTTTTAAATGTAATTGAGCTCTATACAAATTTACCTTTTATTTACAACATTTCTATTAATCAAATTTAGTTTGAACATTTTATTAAAAAAAAATCTCTTGTATAACTTTTAATTACATATTCACATAACATTTCAACTTTTTGAATATTCAGGTAAGTTATGTATGTTATAAAATGAAATTGAGTATTATACAAATAAATTTTATCCTAGTCCAACCGTTTCAAGTTGTTTTATTCCATTTTTCATTTTTGACATTCCAATTATTAAAAAATTTCCTTCATTTCAATAATTGAAAACCATCACTTAACATAAGCTTGAGAGTTAAATTTTCGGTTTCACTCTAAACCATTTTGAAATAAATATATACATACATATATCAGGAAAATAGATACAAGGAAGAAGCTGGAAAAAAAATTAGTCTCAGGGACAGCAAGTTTGTCGTTTAGTCTAAAGGACATTTGATAGTGTAAATTGAAAATGATAGTTACAACTATCATTCTGTGATTTACACTAAAAAATGTCCTTGAGCCTAAAAAGCAAACTTTCTGTCCTCAAAACTAAATTTTTCTCCAACTTTTTCCTTGAGCCTAAAAACCCTTATATATATATATATTATATAAATCAAATCATATTCAAGAAATTCAAATCAACTCCATTTTATAAAAAAAAATTGTAGCAAATCTACTAAGTGGTCTCTCCACTCTGAAACTCGAAAATGAATGTCGACGATGCTGTAGTGATCACTGAAATTATTTTTCCAGCGACAAAAGAGAAGAGTACCGACTTACTTCTTTTAAAATTCTTTGGAAACAATTTCCATTCGAAAATACTTTCAAGTGATATATTTTCAAAACTTTGAAAACCAAATTTAGAAAAGCACCAAAAATTTGATTCTCAAATCCTTAATTTAAATTCATTTCATTTCCAAATCAAATTTATAAACCATATTTTATAAAAAAATATCTCCTTATAACATACAATAATATTTAAATAGTTAGGAATGTTGACAAAACAATAAATGATAATCAAGTATTATCATTTCTGGTAACCAATTTATTTAACTATTTAATTTCAAAAAATTATACTTTTATAATAAAATCATTTAATTTACCAGTTTTGAAAACAATATTGTGTCTGTTTGCTCTTGTTCAAGTGTTTTGGAATTCCTATCGATAGCGTTGGCCAGAAGAATCGACCGAAACCTCAAATCAAACTTAACAACTTAAACAACACAATATAAAATAGTTTTGTATCAATTACAAATATATTATGTCATAGGATGATTCAAGAATGGATTTTAGAACAGGGATAGAGATTCAAATTTAGAGGAACCTAATCAAAGAGAATACTAACTAAGAAGAATAAGCTCGAACGGAGATAAGATAATTAAATTACAACGAGGAAAGATGAATAGACTTATATTAAGCATGGCGACCTTAACTGGGTCAACCGAGACTTAGAAAAATGAGAATATCATCAACGAAAACAGGATGAACTGGTCGAGAAACTCGTAGAAAACGTGATTCATAAGATCGACAAAGTGGGCATGAGCATTGGTTAATCCAAGGGTATGACTAACCATCCATAGAAACCATACGGCTGGGAGGAAGGATGATAGGTCGAGCTCTAAAATAAGATTGATGGGGAATTCATTTTCCCGCCTGGTGTGAGATATGCGACTTCACCAAAGACATCTGGAAAGAGCTGGACAACAGGGGTGGAGTCAAGATCACTTAGCTGAGAATCAAGCGAATAGATAAAATTGGCTGCAAATCTGGAGATAATCGACATTCGATCACAAGAGAATTACCCGGATCGTCTACTGAGAAACCATTCAGGCTTTGCAAGGAATAACAACATCAAAAATGAGGACATGAAAATCTCCGGTAAATCGATGCCTGTGGTAAAGAAGTGCACCCCTTTACAAATCATACAAAGGTTGGCGGAACCACCAATGAGATTTTTCACACACAAGGATTAAGTTGACAATTGAGGTTGAATTTATTTCAGAAGTTAACAGAAATAAGCTATGAGGTGCTCCTGTATCAAAAGAACATGAACGGAAGAAGACAGGAATGGATTTCAGAACAAAAGGGGCAAGTTTCAAAATCCGAAAGAAATCCCAATCTAGGAGGATCCTAATGAAGGGATTTCAAGCTCAAACGAAGATGATTCTATAATTAATTTTTACTCCACATGCTAAGTTTTTCCTAAACTAGAGCTCTGATACCAACTATAACTCCCCGCTATTTCGAACCGCTCAAATCGATAATCATCCACTCATGTCAGACTTGAACTGCTCAAAACAACAGATTATTAATTTATATTTGGCAAAACTTAGCGTATACAATAAATAAATCAATCATAGAATCACAGACATAAAGTATTACAACAAAAGCAGCGGAATAGATGAATAGTAGTTCGTGAAGCCACTACAATAAACAACAGAGTGCAATACAACAGAAATCTCGAATACACAGAAGCGAATAATATAAATGTCAATGAAAAGCTGAACAAAACAACTGGAATAAACTGAAATAACTGGAAAGCTGAATAGAGAACTCCAAGCGCTTCTCCAGGCTTCAAAGGTGAGTCTCAAATGCTATGACACTCAGTCTGACCCGAGCATAAAGCAAAACACAAAACACTCGAGTCAGGAATAACATTCTTATACTAGTAAATCAACTCAGGTGAAATGTCCAAGTGAAATACAATATAACTTAAAGGATGTTTGGGATTTCCATCCTCTAATGATCCGTGGAACTATCTACTATATAGTAATATATGCTATTATAATATGTCTATCAGTAAAGTATTAAAATAGCATTAAGGCTATGACGACCCGCCTTTCTCGACCCTCGAAAATCGACACAAAATACCCCACGGTATGATATGCCGACGATCAAGTGCCGAAAAAGACAGATTGTTAAGGAAAAAGAAAGAAGGTAGAAGAAAGAAGGAACTAAACAATATCAGAATCTCACAATCGCAGCGGAATATAATATAATATATAATATCAGATCTTTAGACAAAATGAAAACTATATCTGTTTTATACAATATATCATCAGGGTATCTCAAACAAACAATATTTGCCAATCTGACAATCTCAAACAATCACAGCAGCGAATATAAACAACTACGGATAATACGTCTCGGACTCCAACTCCTCTCTTGCTCCATAGCATCCTATCCTGGACATATAATACTCGGTCTGACCCGAGCATTATAATGAAATAACACCCGAGTCAGTCTGGAATACCAGTTGATAAAAATTCACCCAATTGATTTTTAAGGTTTCAAAAATCCTTTTGAAAACAAAAGCATTTCGTAAGACCACGCACAAATAAACATGTCGGGTTTTTACCTTATGATAGCTAAAACACTTTTTATAAAAATCCTCTGATATTATAATAGGGTCTATATACAAATACTTATAAAATAGCCGAAATTTTTACATTCATTAAATTCCAGCTACTAGTCATAATCGTGAGTAATACAAACAAAACTCGTTAAAGGCGCATAGGGAGAATGGATTTCCAACTAATGACTAGGCACTGGGGTACCACCTGTCACAATACCTGATCTAGATCAGTGTACCGAGGACCACGCTCGATCCCCTGCAACACAAGGCTGGGACTACCCCTTACTGGATAATCCCAAGTAAGATCACCCTACGGTTGGGATCAGCAACCGCACCACTAAGCTGAAATAAATGGACATCTAGACAGGGATGACATCACCCTGAAATGGGTGCTACCCACCTAGCCTTGCTGCATAACCCCTGATTTTCAGTCATTCCCGGTTGATGAGGCTTGAGGCTAAGCGTTACCTTTTAGAACGTTTCACTTAGAATGCCCATCGTCCACCTGACGATGTTCCAAAAGCATTCATCCATACAAGTCTGTCCCGGGTTCGAATGGAACCGAAGGCACTACTCCTACTACATTCATTTTGGAAATATCCTCAGGATTAGTAGCAACTAGCCATTTCACTTCACTGCTCCATCTTCGACTCCGAACTCATTTTTTCCACGAAAACGTACAAACCGGATCGAAGTGGTTTTTGAGAAAATAATCCCGATCCCGGTCTCTTCGAAACGATCAACGCATTGTCCAATATTGATGGTCAGTGATTTAACTATCAATTGACATCCATAAGCATCCATCAACAATAAATAATTTCCCACATTATTTATTTTCCTCAAAAAAATATCCTTGCAATATATATTCCTCTTTTCCAAATCCTTTTGGAAACACTTTCAAACCCAACTCTTCTCATGGAATAGATTTCCAAATCTTTACTTCCTCTGAAACATCCGAGTACCAATATTTAGATTTAAAATAATTTAAATACTTAATTCTTGAAATACATTAAAACATTTATATTAAAACTTCTTATATACTTAAATTAAAATATATATACCTTTAAAAATATTTCGAATCAAACTGCTTTATAAAATATAAACTATTATCTTCAAAATAAATTTAAGTCATACTAATTTTTAAAATAAAGTTCTGAATCCCTATATAAGTTTTCAAAATAAAATTTTAATTAATTATCTTTAAAATAAACCCATTTTATAAAGTATGAATATTAATAATATTCTTTAAAACATAATACTGCTTACCCTTTTAAAATAATCACTTCTATAAATAATTTGATAAATGTTTACTTTTAAAATTCTTACAACTTAAATAATTTCTTGAAACCATTCTTTAATACAGCTTCAAAACTTCTAACTTTTTTTCAAAAAATCTACTTTAAAAACGTACTTGTCTTCTCAAGGAAATACACTTCCATATTAGGATAACCCAAAGAATTTTTTTTTATAAATCCTACACGATTTACCCTAATTCAATTTTACGGTCATCCCGTAAATTCCTTCCCATATTTTAAAAATAAACTCCTTTTATTGTTAAACACATTGTTATTTCTTGGAAATCGCTTTCAGAATATATATTTAAAATATTTAAAATAAAGCTTCTAGAAATTACTTAATTGAAAATAATACTTAAGGAAATAAATAGAGGTTTTCTAAGTAATTTAAGCCAAATTTAATTTTTAAAGTAAAGTAATTAAATCAAATATTTATATTATATTTTTCTTTAAAAACTTAATACTACTTTACTTTTTAAAATAATTAAATACCATAATTACTTAATCAAATATTTGCTTTCACTTAAAACAATTAAAAATAATA
Source organism: Allium cepa (assembly GCA_030765085.1). NCBI lineage: Eukaryota > Viridiplantae > Streptophyta > Magnoliopsida > Asparagales > Amaryllidaceae > Allium > Allium cepa. Next base: position 566,912,657 of record CM060938.1, read on the forward strand.
ATGATTTTTCTAAAAAAAATTAAAAAACAACTTTACTAAACTTTCCAGTTTATACTTCGAAAATCTTTCTTTAAAACATGCTTAGTTTTCCAGAAAAGCATACACATCCCATCCTTTAAAAATACAACTCGCTATTATTTTAAAACAATTCACATTTCCTTTATAAATCACAATTTCAAACACTTCAAATTTTCAACTAATTTCTTGAATTTAATTCCTTTAACTCCTTTACTTAAGAATTTCTTTTATTTCCTTTAAACCCAATTTATTTATTTATATTTAAATTCCCAGTTTGTGTTCATCCAATCATAGTACAACACAATTTTATTTTCAATTTACTCTATCTCGGTATATAAATAAAACACAGCATAACAAGATCTAAAACAATTTATCATAGGATATCAATGAGACATATCACAGAATATAAATAAAGTTTCTATTTTGTGAGGAATCCAGTTGGATCCCTCCAACCTGTTTCCCTGCATCCACAGATATTAGCACAACCAATAAATATCGATTCAGTCTGATAATAATTATCATATTCAGCTAAACAACCAATCAAACATTTAAATATTAGCTATTTAAATTACTGGTTTCCAGATGTGAGTGAGATTAACTCACCTTGGGTTTTCGACGAGTATTTAAATTTTGAATTATATCAACCGTGATCGATTTAACCCAAAATTTTGCTAACTCCAATCATCTTCAAACTTATACTGCAGTGTAGATCGCGTCGCTGCGATTCCGACGCTCCCTGTTTCGTCGGAATCCGACTATGCATGCAAAAGATATTGAGTTTTAAAGTTTTTAAATAAAATTTAAACTAAATTTTCTTTTACTTAATACTTTACCAAGCAAAATCTGAGCCGCACGAACAAGAGAAATTACGGTCGCAATTTCCTTCTTCTTCTCTTTCACGCGCACACGTCCCAGGGTTTGGAAACCCATCAGCCACCGACCCCCTCAAAAAAAATTCGACCACCACAGCAACTTTTACGACGATCGGCACCCATCACTTCGAAGCCTACCTCCACGATTCCCCCATGGCCAGACGACAACGAGTTCGGTCCCCTATAGGTCGAGAAAAACGCCACCCTACGGCCGGCACACACGTCTCCTCCCAGGCCTCCACGCTCCATCGATCTAGATCTCCACTGTTCAACTAGAAGAGCTCGAAGTGCTCGACAATTTCTTAGTTAGGAGTTTTCAAATTAAACGAATGGATTGTGAGAAAAATGGAGATGAAATAGGTGGAACGTCGACCATTGAAATATTTCGTGGCGGCTGGAAGAGATGGATTAGGGTTTGGCCAATAATGTGTATATATATACGTATAACATATTATTTTAATATTAAATTCATTTTTAAACAACTCTCTTACACGATCTCTAAATGACGCATGCCGACATGCGACTATAATGTTTTATCTGCATTTCGAACACAATAGAACGTGTTTCAGAGGCTAATTCGGTCATATGCGCATACGGAAATAAACTATCAATTTTAAATTAAATCGATTAAAATGGTTTCTATGCGTTTTGAGCTGCCAGGGTCAAACGATACCTCCGATTGCTACGAAAATTTAAATCCGATAAAACTAACAATTACGGATCCAATGGAACTGGTTTCGTCGAATTCCGTGACTGTGCCCCGGAAGGCTATTTTAACTCGTCGATAAATTCGAGCGATTTTCAAAATCGTCGAAATCACTTAAAATTTCACTTTTAAAACTTTATTAGCTCTATTATAACTCGTATAAAATTTTTATTCACATTAGAAATGATTCTGATTCAGTTTAAATCAAAATCTGATTATTTGCATCATTATATTATTAAATTCCATTATTAATTTAATATAAAATTCCAAATTCAACCTATCGACTTTTTATTCCATCCAAAAGTCCAATATTATAATTCAAATCCAAATAGACTTAAAATAAATTTTAGAACCTTTTTTATATCTATTTACACCCAGACTCACCAATTATCCCAATTCCAAATTTTTAAATTATTATTATTATTCAAATCCAGTTAAATAGCCATATTTGATATTTTAACTAATTATATTGATTAAACCAAAATCTCCTTACTTCATAATTAATTCAAAACCCATATTTAACATTTAAAATGAAGTAAATGTTCAAAATCTAACGATCAAAATTTTGGGTCGTTACAAAGGCGTTTCCTATATCCCCCTTAACACATTTTATATATTCCCGTATTCTATATAGTAGCATAAGCTCCACCAAACCGGTGGTTTACCTAGAGGGCACTCCACAGGTACCACTACACCACATAGCTGTTTTAGCCACACCCCTATCCGCCTTATTTGATACACTCAAAGCCGTATCAAATTAGATACGGGTAAAAGCCGTATCTAAACGTTTAGATACCGTTTTTAGCCGTATAAAATTTGATACGGCTTTGAGCCGTATCAAATTCGTTCCTTCCCTCGTTTTTTCCGTTCCTTCCCTCTCTTTTTTCGTTCTCCCCCAAATTCATTCCTTCCCTCATTTTTTTCGTTCTCCCCCAAATTCTTCCCCTAACTCACGACCACGCCTCAATTGAAGTTAATTACCGAAATTACCATTTGTTTTCGTCAAATCTTTAGCGACTAATTCCGGCTATTCTCTCATTCTTTCTCCTTAAATCGCTTTTTAAAATAACAAGTTTCTTCAGCTCAAACTTCTATCAACCGCCTTTCTTTTTCCTTCATGTAATCGGTGCTTTCAGGTATTCTGATGTTGTTTATTTTCCTTTCCATGTATTAGTATTTTTTTATTTTTTATTTATTTCTACTATTACGAGCATCACCATGTATTGCATCATAGCATCAACATCAAAATTTGTTATTGAGTACATGAATTTATCTTCTTCGGTTTTTTTGCCTCCGTTCCTAAATTTTGGTGTGATCATTTAATGTCCGATGTAGGTATTATGAATAAGATTTTGTTTTTTGCAGTAAAATTGTGCATAATCTTTTGTATGTAAATCTTTGCAGTAAATTATCGTGTTAAATTATTATTTTTTGATCCAACAATGATTGTTCAATTAGCAAAGGTTTTGCAAAATTTGGAGTCTTGCTTCCTTGATTCCTAAGAGCCCTCCTTATTTTATCTGAACAATGCCAGTAGGTGTATTTAAGGCTCCCCAAAATAAATAAATACATACAAAAGTGTGGTCTGTTGCATCATGTTATTTTTTTTATTTTCTACCATTAAATTGTGTAACCATGAGTATGATTTTATATGAGTAGGAACGAAAGTGCAGCAGCCATGCATATGAGTTAGTGTGAGTATAGGTTGCGTGAGTTATGTTATTTTTAGTGTGAGTGTTGCCCTTGCAAGAGTAGCTTGTGTCCTTGTATTTATTTGCTGTTGCTAAGTGTTTAAACTATATTTTTATATTATAAATCTTGGGAATATACATAGCTAATTGAAATTGACCATTTGCAAGTGTGTAGTGTGTGTCATTTATATCTTACAAGTTCAATGTCTTACCTGCAAATTCCAGAATTTCGTTCCATTTAAGTACTGATGCATCTCCTTAAGTTTGTTATTCTTATCGTGATGTATATGAGGATTTCTGCTGGGTTAGTGTAGTGTTGTTTATATAGTACATAAGTATTTACTTGTTAAAAGATAATGCATGGGTGAGAATTCAATGAAGCATTTTGTATACCAATTCAGTTCAGTCCATTGCTATGAACAACAGCACTTAAAGATACTGCATTGGAATATAGGTGTTTAATTAGACATGTCATACACTGTACATAAGGGGTATGCTTTTGTTTGCTTTGTTCTGTTATTTGAGCCATTTTTTTTATGATTACATGATTTTATAAATAGAGTTTTCAATCCCTTAGTCTAATGTAAATATAACACGCATATATTTATAAAATTGATTTTTAACAAAAGTTATGAAGTTTAGGGTAAGTATAACACCCTAAATATATAGCTTTCTTGACTTTGTTTTTTAATCACTATGAATCCAAGGGTTGAAACAGACATAAGTATTTCTACCATTAGCTATGTTTTTGTTATTAAACATTTGTTGCATGATCTAGTCTTGAGAATGAGCTTCTACGTAAATGAGGCATTAAGGTCTTTATTAATTATCTAAAAGAATTTTCTGTTACAAAATCTGTTTTGCTTCCATTTCGAACATAAACTGCCTTGTTGTAGAAAATACCATACCAACTTTAATGCATAAGCTTCTTTTGAGTCTGTAAGATTTCATAATCAAAGTCCACCCTCTTGTTTAGGTTTTAAGTCATTGTCCTAACCGATTTTGTATTGCTTACCCACCATGAGAACTGAGCACACAAACTTTCAATTTTGTTTATAACATTATGAGGCATTTCACAAATTTTCATATTTGACCTTAATTTTATTTAGCATATATTGATGAATATTGAATGATATATAATAAAAGTCGATACGAAAAATTGATTGTCTGTTGAGGCTGGTATCACTCAAATCCAATTGAACTCACCAATAAATGTAATTCCAATCAAATTAAATAAAATAAGTAAGTAAATAAATTATGGGTATCATCAAATAATGAAGGATTGTATTTGATCTTTTTATTAGACACTCAGAAGGATTGTTGCCTGCAATATTGGGCGTGATTTACATGCAAAAACATGGAAGATATTGGAATGCTTTCCAATGAATCCTGAATGCTTTTTACCCACTCTATTCATTTTAAACTATTTGTATTTCAGCTTTTTACTTTTGTTATTGCCACGAATTGATGGTTGATGAGACCGTTTTTATTGCCTAAATAACAAATTTTATAGTGATGTTGATTTCATTTTTATTTCAGGACGGCCGAGTTGATATATTCGTAGATTATTTGTTGCATTCGTAAGTATTTGTTACATCTCTGTTGTAATTTGTTATATTCTTTTAAGACATCCGAGTCTTGCATGTGTATGGCTACTGTGTTTGCATTTATGCAACAAAACACAGTATAAACGCCACATCACAATTCAACAAGCATTTGCTTAGTTTGATAAAACTGAACACTTTTACAAACTGAGCATTGCTCTCAGTTTTTATAAATTGGGTTTATTTGTGGATTGTTTTTTCTTTTCTTTTTGTAATCTGTGATACAATTACAAATCAATAATGGTTATTTAATCGTGTTTACAGGCAATACAATTCCATGCATGGTTTTTTGGCAGTTGTTTCCTCCTTTAGTGTTTGTGTGTTTTCTTCTAATAATAAAAAGATTGAAATCTCATTCTCTTCATATCGAATGATAAGCAAAATTGTCTAACAACATTTAAGGATCTGAACCATGACAACCTGCATTTTCTGATGACAAGGTGTCGACAAACTGGAGTAGTAATGTTCCTCCAAATATTACTATATTCAAACTAATATGGTAAAATTTCAGCCGAGCTTCATTGAGTTTATAAATAACCAGGCAGGAGAACAATGATAAATTAATATGATTTTTATGAGGTAAAAATCGGTTCTCATGATCTGTCGTAGCAATGCCGGTAGGGAAAATGCAAATTCATATTAGAACATCACATATTTCGTGAATACATGTTCGAAATGCATTTTTTTACAATGTTTTAGAAATTAATATACAACAGCGAGGCCAGATCAATCCCTTGTAAAATCAATTTGAAATCTTCTAAAAATAGTTCACAGTAACCATTTGCACTTGAGTTTGCAGACACAATAATTTACACAGAAGACTAAATGAAAAATATCACAAATAAAGGAATTAACAATATAAAATGTTTCACTACTAAAAAAAGCTTGGTTAAAGACCAAAAGTTTCAGTCTTTAAGCAAACATTTCAGTCTTTAAATGACATTTTGAAACCAACTAAAGACCAGAATGATTAGTCACTAATTTACTAGTCCCAAAATATATTTGAAACTGAAGATTTCAGTCTTAAAATGCAAAGACTGAAAGCCAGTCTCAACTTTATTAGAAACTGAATTTTAAAGACTACGATATGGGTTTTAATCAGTCTTCATATATATATATATATATGTATGTATGTATGTATGTATATAAGAGTGTGTATGTGCGTTTTCATTAGCATATATTAGTTAATTTAATAACTTCAACCATCTTTATGTTTCTATTTCTAAAAATAATAATCCATTATAAAATATGGTAATTCGTATTATATTCGTGTATAATCCAACATCAAAAATAAAAATTGCAATAAATGTACGAATAGCCTAACTACCATTTCAATCAAAATACACATCAAGACAATAGTACAATATCAACGACTTTCCATCTTACATGCCTTGAAAAGTTAAACCGTACACTATAATTTTAGAGTTTAGAACATACATCGAAATTTTCTTGACATAAATACTTTAATCTACACTATTTTCTTGGTCCAAATCATTAAGGAGAAAAATATTAAAGTATGAGCATTGATTCCAGCTTCAACCGGGCTTTATATCATACTATGTTTTTTTTATAAAGAAAAATGACAACTCTATGCGTATTTTGATTGAGCGTTCTATCAAATGTGCCAAAAGATGATTACTATCTTTTCCACTGTTGCAAGTTAAAGTTTGAATTACTTTTATATATACACTATGTTTTGCAATAGTTCATACTCTGATATTTTATTATTAAAAGTTTATTTGTTGGTGAATTCCCTACATATTCAACAACTCCATCTGCACTATTTTCTTAAATCATGTTGTTAAAATTATTTCCTACATCATTACATGTTCGACTTAGCTAGTTTACCAAAAAGAATGTGAACTTGTTCAAAGTCTCTGCTCCATCAGCTATCCGCGAAACCTCCCAATTCTCTCATAGTATCTCAGAGTCTTTGGACCCCCATGTTGTACTGTTTGAGCATAAATCAGCTTCTATACAAGAGAAGTTTTCTTAACCACCTAGAAATGCATTTATTTTAACAAACACAACAACAACAAGTTAAAGCCTTTAGTCCCAAAAGGCTTTAATTTATTTTAGAAAATACAACAACATACCCCTTGGATGCAGTTATGCGTAGAAGAGAAAGAAGTGAAGTGCTGTCGAAATTAAAGCATTTAGTCCCAAAATGGCTTTAATTTGTTTTAGACAGAAGTGAGGTGTTGTATACAATTTTTTGATTGTATGATTAATTAAGATAATGTTAGACAGAAATAACTTACCAAAACAAAATTCGTTGGTTTTCGTTTGTATTTAAGTTGATTACATTGCAAATATATTATATTTACGTCTAATGTTCTAATATATATGATATAGGAGGGCAATATGTCTTTCAGTATAGACAAAAAGTGGATAAATGAATCTGATCAAAGATCTACATACTATATAGACGGGGTGAAGAAGTTTATTAGTTTTGTTGATGAAAACGGTGGTAAGAAAGGAGTGCATTTATGCCCTTGCACTCGGTGCAGAAATATGAAGACGATCAAATTAGATGACATTCATTTTCATTTTCTTAGATGGGGTTTTATCTGATCATATACCGTATGGTATTTTCATGGGGAAAAAAGGGCAGAGAAGGAAAAACAACAACCAGTTAGTCATGCCACAAGTACCGATGAGTCTGAACATATTATGATGGAAGATCTAGTCAATGATGCAGATAGATTTCATCATTTTCAACCTGAAAATCCGTTGTCTGATCATGCTAATGTTGGAGAGCCATCTACGGTTGATGTCAATTGGCAGGCCAACGAAAGTAAGAAGTATAAATCACTTTTTGGTAGCGCAAAAGAGCCACTGTATCCTTCATGTTCAAAAGGGTTGACGAAGTTGTATGCCATTGTGAAACTGAATAGCTTGAAGATCCAATACGGCTTTTCAGATAATGGAGTGACTGCACTCCTCGAACTAATAAAGGAGTTACTCCCCGAAGGTAACACGCTGCCGACAAAGTACTCCGACGTGAAGAAGTTAATTAAGCAAGTTGGGATGAATTACAAAACTTATGATGCATGCATCAATGATTGCATATTATACTGGAAAGATGATGCGAATAGAGTTTCGTGTACAAATTGTAACGAACCAAGATATATGACATCATTCAACGAAGAAAGAAAAGGCATCAAAGTACCTCGAAAGACATTAAGACATTTTCCTTTAATTTCTAGATTGAAGAGGTTGTATACTGTACCATGGATAGCAGATGCGATGACCTGGCATGGTCGTGCCAAGTCTGATCCAACCGTAATGCGTCATCCATGTGACACTTCTCAATGGAAAGCCGCCGATTATTTTGACCAAACGTTTGCTGTCGAGCCACGAAGTGTCACACTTGGAATAGCAACAGATGGTTTCTGTCCACATGCTTCTCTATCTAACCTGTACAGTTGTTGGCCAGTAATGGTAGTACCATATAATCTTCCTCCGTCTATGTGCATGAAACGAGAGTTTTCAATGTTAACACTGTTGATTTCTAGGCCAAAACAACCAGGGAAGGATATTGATGTTTATTTACAACCGTTGATAGACGAGTTAAAGCAGTTATGGAAAGGAGTCATTATGTATGATTCATTAAATAAATCCGAATTCACAATGAGAGCTAGGGTGTTGTGGGAAATCCATGATCACCCTGCTCTTGGGACTTTATCGGGATGTACAACTCACGGTTATTTTGCATGTTCGGTTTGTGGGGAAAACACTTGTTCTTATCATCTTCCTGAAAGTAAGAAGATGTGTTACATGAGACATCGAATGTTTCTTCCTAAAGAACACAAGTTTCGATATGACAAGACAAATTTCAACAACGAACAAGAACTTCATCGTCCTAAACGGACATTGACTGGTTTTGAAGTTGAAAAGAAAGTAGCGAATATCAAAATGAAAGTTGGTAAACATAAAGAAGAAATTAGTCGAAAATGGAAAAAGTCAATTAATGAAGAAGTTGACAATGTTTTTGCATGGTACAGGAGGTCTATCTTTTTTGATTTACCATATTGGAAAGAAAATATGATTCGCCATAATATTGATGTTATGCATACGGAGAAAAATGTCACAGAGCATCCCATCAGCACCATTATGGACCATAAAGATAAGTCAAAAGATGGCATCAATGCACGCAAGGATTTGAAAATCATGGGTATAAAACAAAAGTTGTGGGTGATGGAAGATCCTGAAACAAATAAAATAATCATACCAAAGACAACTTTCACTTTGAGCAAAGAAGAAAAGATACGGTTTTGCACCGTTTTGAAAAACCTGAAAGTGCCCAACAAATTCTCTTCAAACTTTCACAACAATGTGAGCATCAATCCTCCCGAACTAAGAAATATGAAGTCACATGATTACCACGTCATAATGCAACATTTGCTTCCGGTATTGCTTCAACATTCTTATCCACAACATAAGGATCTGCAAAATGCTATTCATCGTATTAGTCTGTTCTTTAACATTTTATGCTCAAAGGTGATCAATAGGGAACACCTTATAAAAGCAAAGGCTAGTTTGGTAGAAGCAATGTGTGTTTTTGAAAAACATTTTCCACCTGCATTTTTTGATATCAGTATCCATCTTATAGTTCATTTAGCCGATGAAGCATTAATTTGTGGTCCTGTTAGATATAGATGGATGTATCCCTTTGAACGGTAAATAACTAATTTCAGTTATGTACATTATTATTCGATAGAAATAGCTATTATGTACAATATATAATTGATCACATTCACAGGTTGATGAAAACATATAAAGGATATGTGCGCAAAAAAAGATACATTGAAGGTTGTATTGCAGAAGGATATATCGTACAAGAAGCTAGACTTTACTGCATGGAATATATGCCAGACGGAGGTGATGGCAATCATAAACATACCCGCGAAGCGTTTTTAGACGAGGACGATGAGTTTGCTGGTGAGATACCTTTAGATAATGGTAAAGATATAACGTTAACCCAAGTGCAGTTTGAACAAGTGCGTAGATGGGTCCTTAATAAGTATGATGGATTGGATGAATGGAAGAAGTAAGTTCACACCTTTGTTTTGAATTTCCATTTTTTAATTCAATTTATGTATTCGTTTTGATATGTGTTTTCCATAGGAGGTATAACTCCTATGCGAAAAGTACTAGATTTCAATCACGAGGCAGGGGTACAACTGTCGAAGTCGTTCAAAGTTTTACTCTATGGTTACGCAACGAGGTATTACAACATCTTAAGTATTTCACGTGTTTATAAGTTGGCAATACACCTTCATGACCATGTTTTGTTTTACTTATTGTATTTTACGTAGTTGTTGAAGTGCATCGATGTTGATCCAACTCTCTGGCGGATAGTGCATGGGCCGATGTTCACGACACTTAGTTATACTAAGTACCAAGTGAATGGTTTTTTATTTTCCACGAAAATGTACGAAGATCGTATGGTAACACAAGATAGCGGTGTATGCATGAAAGCAATTACAAAATTTAGAGCGAGTGGTAAAGATAAAAATTATAAGGAAGCAGAAACAACATATTACAGATTCATTCAGCAGATACTTGAGTTGGATTACACTGACTTCAAACAAACAGTTTTTTATTGTGATTGGGTAAAGGTCGAGGATAAGATCAATGGTTGCAAAATAGATCCTGTTTCAAACTTGATCATGGTTAATTTAGGGAAATTGAAGAGCAAAGATAGCGTGAATGATGAGCCATTTATTCTTGCATCAGAATCGAGTCAAGTGTTCTACTCAACAAATTTAAAAAATAACGGTTGGTCTGTGGTTTTGCATACACCAAAACGGTTGACTACAAATGTGGATGACATTGAGTTTCCTACCGTCTATCAATCAGCTTTTGAAGACAATGAAAAATTAGAAGACCTTACCAAAACCATTTGTTAACTGATTAATTGTTAAATGCTTCATTTCTCGTTTGAATTTCTAGTCCTTGGGGTAGTAGGAGTGTGAGATATCATTGTTAAATATTTCACTATAACAAAATTGAAGTTTGCTTATGTTTGGATTATCAATTAATATTTTTCAGCATTAATAATGACCTGTTTGAATTGAAGTTTGCTTATGTTTGGATTATCTCATATTAAGTGAATATGAGAGCTTAATGAAAGCACTTATTGGAAAACAAATATGATAGCATCCACTTATGACCTGTTTAACTTGTCTAAATTGTTTCTTGCACTTGTTTGTGTGTGTTTGCATTTGTGTTTTTATATTTGGCATTTGCAATTAAAAAAAAAGAGAAAAACATCCACAATTTCATAAAATTTCTTATTTCACTTTATTTTATTTTACATCTGCATTTATATTTGACCAATAAAAACTAATAAGAGCTGATTTATTTTTTTGCTAGACTTATCTCAACATTTATTTGCACAGCTAGCAAGTAGGATGTAGAAAGGGATTTGCACTGTTACAACAGACTGTAAATAAATGTTTCCCAACTTCTACTTTAGACTGTTACAAATCAATAATGGTTATTTAACCGTGTGCAGGAAACTATGTCACAAAATCCAGCATCATCACATTCATCATGTTCAGAAGAACAAATAGTTGATCAAAACTTACATGGTATTCCAGTCTCAGAAAACGTTGGAAAAATTGCCACTATGCTGGGTAAACTAGTAAGAGCTCATGTGCTGATATCATACATAAGTTGGAACAAAGTACCCGGTACATATAAGGACGATGTTTGAAACCAATTGGTGGTAAGTCTGATAGAATTGATTAACTTGCTTAGGTCGGCAGTTGGCTCTATTATTTGATAGAATTGCTTCTTTAGTTTTCTTTTTATTAAGTCTGCTTGAATCCAGTTTACAAATGAACGATGACGATCTTAAGTCTTAACATGTATTACATACAGACAGTTCCATACTGTTTTGTTTATGTATTTTACCTTTTGCAGAAATGTATGCGCTCGAACCGCTTTCAAAGGAACTTTTAAAAAAAAGAATGTCCGAGGCTTTTAGGAGACAAAAAAAAATTGAGAACAAGTTTTTATGACACTTTCTACCATGACGAAGAACGGATGAAAAATTGTCCACCTACAATTGCTCAAGAAGATTGGAACGAGTTCATAAAAAATGAAGCAACGGCTGAAGCGAGCGGAATAAGGGTGTTAGCAAGAATGTGATGGTCAGATAGGCAAGAATGTGATAGTCAGGTATGAGGTGTGGTTATTTGGTGATGTACTCAGGCAATAAAAACAGATGTTGTGTAGCAGATGAATATGATGCAGATGTACTCGGGCCAAAAACTTGTTGTAGATGGTAATGCAGATGCTGTAGATGAATGGGGTGACTGTTGTCAGGATATCAGTGTGCATAAGGCCAGATGCAAAGCAATGTGTAGTTTGTGATCAGCAGTTTTGGTAGAAGTGATAAAAGAGGAGCAAGGCAGGTAGATGTATGATGGAAAAGAAAGTGATGTTGCAGAGTGTTTGGTTATGGGGGATTGTGCAGTTTTATGATGAATGTTGAGGATGTGGGAAGGTAATATGGTCAGTGTGAGGCAGTTGTATTGCTCTGTGATGTTGTATGGGATGGTGAATGTGGATGTTGTATGGGATGATGAAGACAATAGTTGCAGAAGTATATGAAGTACGATGATGTCGCAAAGGTATTGCAGTTGTTTTTGTTTGGTTCAGAGGAATGGCAATAAGAAGGATGACAACAATATGAAGGATGGTATGTGATTATATGGTTATGGAATAGGTTGAAGGGAAGGTTGCTGGCAGATGGGTATTTTCAGGTGATAGTCATTGATGGTGATGCACAGTTAAGTGGGCAGTGGGTTATGTAAAAAAAATGGTGATTGTCTGTGGATGAAGATGGCAGAGAAGTGATGTATGCAGAGGATGTCACGACAGTGATATATATGGAGGTTGATAGGCATAATTGAATGTTGTGAGTGGATATCCGCAATGAGAGGTTGTTCGTGCATTTCTGTAATTCTGTTGGAAGTCGTATTCATGCCTCTGGTGTTATCAATAATATATAATTGTTTTCGATTTGGGTTCAAGATTAGTTAGGTTGTTTGCAAGTGTTTGTAGGAGCCGTCTTGAGTAGGAGAGATTTGAGAAAGTGCCAAAGTGGCGTTGGTTATTTTACTAGTGCCTTTAATGCTTGTGTCCCATTATCTTTTATTTTAAGGGTTATCTTGTTTTAACAGATAATTAGATACTTTTGTCTGAGTTGTTTTGTTTGGTAATGCCGTATGGGTGTTTTTGACTGATATCCGGTTGTACTCCTACACCTATTTGGCTCACTAACAACTTTTGTAATTCTCTACTAGTAAATAAAGTACTCTTGTTTAAAGAAAAAATCTCACTTGCAAATATCAGTATATTCAATTTTATATCTTTAGTTACAAATATTGTTTTAACATGTTTTGTATTTTCATACATACAAACAAAAATAAGCACAATACATGTAAAATAATTGTTAAATAAAATTGATTAGGACTTAACATAATACTTGACGCAATCCATGACATTCTTCTATCTTCATGCATAAAAACTCATAAAGTATGCACTTATTCAATGTGGCATGTCAGACATTAGGCCAACATTAAATAAATCTTAAAAGTACATAATTGCTTCATGAGTAAGACTTTCTGATGCTGAGTGAAGTTTGCCATTAGAATCAAGAATGTATTTTCCTCTATATTAGCTTTGGGAATTGACACATGTTGTGGAATTTTTTTGTATTTTTGTCACTCTGTGCCAACCACTTAAGTTTATTTGAATTTTAAATAGCTATTTTCCTCATTAGAGTGGATAGATGATCAATTTTTTGCATAATCTGAAGCAATATTATCGTCTAGGGGATTTTTCAATAACTGTTCATGAAGACCATTTGCTTCTAATTTGATCGATCACACGATGCTTGACTAGAACCCTTAGTTTTTTGCCAGGCTCTTATTGCTAGTTTAGTTGCTTTAAGTTTGCTCAGTAACATAAAAATTGGATTTCCATGAACATTTGTACTTACAGATTGTTGTATAATTTCATTATAATCCTGAATGTTTTTTATTCAGTCTAGTCATTTTAAACTATTTGTAATCAGTGCACTAGCAGTTTGTTTATTTTGTAACTATAAACATGATGATTACTTTTTCATTTAAATTATGTAATTAGTTACATTAGTTATGTATGCTACTGATTGGGATTTGTGGTTTATTTGAATATAGGCGGCGGATGTAATAAGGTTGTAGCTTGGGTCTCGTTATTACATCACTCTATGATCCTCTTAAACCAAAGCATGCTTTAGTTGATTTGCATTGCATGTGATAATGTATGCTTGTCCACTCCGTTATGCAGAATAGCTTTATGGTATATACAAGTGTTTTATTGATGAATATCAAGTAAATGCAAGGTTAGTTTTAATATTCCAATAGTTGTCTATTACATCACTATTACCTGTAGTTTTAATTTCAAAGATTTCTTCTTCTGGGCTGGATTACCTTGTTAACCTTTTTCCTATTTGTTGTTTGTGTTCCAGCATTTCTCTGTTCTAGAACTGCTGCATCACTATTACAAGGGATTTTTTTCTTCTGTGTTAATGTTGGGTTCCAGAACTGCTGCATTTGTATAATATTGACCATATTTAAACGTAGTTGTTTGGACAGAGTGACTGTATTTGTATAATACTGCTTTTGTATAATATTGACTGTATTTGTATAATACTGCTTCTATTGTAATCCAACTATTGTCGTATCTATTACTGCTTTAAATACTGCTTTTACTGTATAATACCGCATCTATGCTGTTGTAATTCACGGCTATGAGCTGTGTGAATTAGATACTGCTTTTATTGTATGATACTGCATCTATGGTATTGCAATTTATGGTCATGAGCTTTGTGAATTAGATACGACTTATTGCTGTATCCATTACATCAATTAGATACGGTCAATAGCCGTATCTAATTCATGTGCTTAGTATACGAATTAGATACGGCCCATAGCCGTATCTAATGAATAAACACGCTTTCATTTGATACGGCTTACGACCGTGCCTAATGGCATTAGATACAGCCCTAAGCACTGCCTAATTCGCCTTTCTGGTGTAGTGTACGGTATAAAACAAACTCGTAAAAGGCGCGATAAGGCATATGTGATAAAGCACACGAGGCAATGCCATGATAGGATTCTACCGTTTGCGGATCCGGACTAGTAGTAAAAGCATAGCGGCTACTACCACCCACCTTCAGACACACTCTCATAATCAAAGGTGCATCCAATCAAGTCACAAAGTAATAGAATGGTATCAAAGAAGCATGCTCGATCGAAGATGCGACCTCACTTGGCCCAGCGTGGCTCCTATTTTGGTCACATCAAGATGACCCGTGGGAGTCAGGGCAACGTTAATAACTCATATAGACGTTCGCCAAACCATTCTACTTTGTTCTGGAATCTCCACCATGTGCACAGTTGTTGAATTGGTTTTCGGTATTGGCGGAGAGTATGACAGTAGCCGATCTCGGTCTCTTTAACAACTAAATGCTTATTTCACACCGTGATCATTTTATATTTCAAACAGTTCATATATCATATCAAAATATCATATTCATTTCGAAAATCATATCACTTTAGAAATCATATCACTTTCAAAATCATATTCACTTTCGAAATCACTTTAAACCATATTCATTTCAAAACCATAACCACATAATATGGTTTAAACCATCGTATCAAAATATTCACATTTAAATTCATTTAATCTAAATCACAATAGTTCCAACTTAAACAGTTTAATTATTGAAAATAGTTTTTATATATTGAAATAGTTATAAATTAAAAATAGTTTATATTTAAATAGTTTATAGATTAAAATAGTTTACATATTACAAATAGTTTGTATATTAAAAATAGTTTATATAAAAAAAATAGTTTCAAAGTAGAATTGTTTCTTCCAACTTCACACATTAATTCAAATCAACTTTAATCACAATTCAATTTAAATCAATTTCAGTTTAACAATTTCGATTGAAAAAGCCAAAAGTTCAATTCAAATTCTTATTAAACCATTTTAATTTATATCGATTTCAAATCCAGGTTTGAATTACAAATTTAAAATCACCTCCAGTTTCAATAGATTTAAAGTTTAAATATTCAAACAATTTACAATAACTCAATTTGATCAATCTCATTTATATTTCAAAATTCAACTTTAATTTTATTTAAATTTGAAAATATTCACTTAATCGCTTAAAATCTCAAATTATAAATTTAAACAAAATCAATAATTAAATATCTAACTTCAGTTATATTAAATTATAAAAATATTCATTTAATCACTTTTATAAACATTTAAATAAAATCTCGATTTCAATTTAAATCAAAATTAAATATTCAATTTCAATCTTATTTAAATTTGAAAATGTTCATTTATTCACCTTTAGTCAAAATCAAGTTATCATGTTATAAAATCATATCTTTAAAAAGTCTCAAATTAATAAGTTTCAAACCAATTTCTATTTAAATACAATTCTTAAACAGATTAAATTTCAAACAAATTTATCTTTCCAACCTTAATTTATTAAAGTTATTACAAAAATCTATTTTCAAAATATTAATATAAATTTTAATAAATATTTAAAAACATATTGTGTGTGTATATATTAGGTAAATTAAATTTTACTAAATTAAATCTATTTTAAATCTTATTTTATATATTTTAAAAATAATAAAGTAATAAGTATAATTTCATAATTTACATTTCAGAACTTAACTTATAATTTTAAAATTTCCAAAATATATAATTTTACAAAAATATAATTTTTTTCCACATATATTAAAATAAAAATATCTTTACACTATATTTAAAAATCAATATTTTTTAAAATCCATATATTTCCTTTCAAAACATCAGAAATCATTTTTCAAAAATAGACCAGTGGTGTCCGTATATAGTTTTCTATCCTATGGTCAAGTGATACTGATTATCATTTCAATCCACAGTTATTTAAATTTACGGGTATATATCATTTCAACCGGTAATCCCAAAATTTCAAAACCAATGAAAATTGTTTGGGTTTATCATTTCAACCCATAACGATTTTCCCCTAATCTATTAGATCGTTCGGGTGTATATCAATTCAATCCATAAGGAATCTCTAAATTAACCGGGAATTTGCAGAGTGAGAACAAATATGATAATAATATAACATATCAACAACAGACATGTATCATTAGTAACAAATTTAAATATAATATATACAACATGTTATGGTGTCATACGTCAGGGGTAAATAATTGCAGATAATGGCATATCATATTTAACAATTAAATTCTAACATTCAACTTTAAAAGCATATTTCAATTGTCATTTCATGTGAAATCAATTTACTAAATATAAGAATGTCAATCGTGAGTGATGGCTTACCTTTCGACACTAAGAAAACAAGAAGATTATATGAAAGTGATATGGACATGCACACTTATACGGACACGACACTCGGATGCGGGTCCCGACTGCGGCAAAGCAAAAGCAAAGCAAAAGCAAAGCACGACAACTAGAAATCAATGAAAAACAAATCAAAGCTAGCATGATATAGGATGAATACAAAAAAAATGAAATATGAAATATCTTTTTCTTAACTAGTATGGACCCGTGCTTCGCACACGGGCTGTTTGTGTTATGGTATACGTTGATATTTTGTTTGAGTGTAAATATGTAAACGGAAAGCAAGAGAATTTTTGAAATTTCAAAAAGACACCGAGTAAATTAGTTCAATGAATTTTCATTATTAGTAGTAGAGATAAGAGAAGGCTGCGACCAAAAGTGGGACAGAGGCTACTGGCTTTGGTGGGGAATGTAACCAGCAATGATCATTTATATATATATATATATATACATATACATACATACATACATATATATATTCTCACTCTTTTTTTATATATTATAAACATAGCAAAAGCAAGACGGGTTTTGGACAAAGGTGGTCGGTAGGAGGCTGTGGCGCTGTTGCGTAATGGGTGCGGTCTATTTGCAGTGGCCATAGATGGTGGTGAAGAAGCAATTCAAGGTGAAGTGGCTGAAGGGTGATGGAGATAGACTCGGTGGTGAGGTGGCTTGTGTGTCATGCTGTGGGTCGATGGGTGAATCTTCTCAGCCGTCAAGGAAGGTGAGGCGGATCTGTGGGCGGCTGTTAAAGGAGGCGGAGGGTGGAAGCAGCCGTGGATAGTGGCGTTTGTGAGGTAGGCTATGGGATTGGCTTGCATGGGTTTTGGCTACATATTGGTGTGGACGAGATTTGGAAGTGGAGAAATGGAGTAGGCATAGGCTGACGGCGAGGGCAAAGGAGATGCGGCCGAGGTTGCAGTCGACGGGCAGTGGTTAGTGATGGAGTGGAGTGGAGAGGTAGGGGGTTTGGACGTTGGTTGGTGGTGGAAAAAGGTGGAGCACTTTTCTCAAAGCGATGTAAATGAAAGCTTCAGATAATACAAAACTTATATATGTAGACATATTTTTAAGAGGTGGAAGGCTGCACATGTGAGGAGGTGGCAGGTGGCTGATCTAGAAGGATGGACAACGGTCTTGGTCGAGGAAGTGGAGATGCGGGTTGCCCTAGGTGCTTGGCTACAGGGTTGTGGCGTTGCATGGTGTTGGTGAATGGAAGGTAAGGCATGGGTTCAGGGTTGGCTATCAGGCGAACGAGCATGTGAGCTATAGGAAATATATGTTTGGTAATATAATTTTTCTTTTCTTTTCAAAGAATAGAAGAATATTAAACGAAGCCAACACTATCAACGAACCAAAAATTTAATAAATTAAATTGGGGAATGGAAAAAAGCCAGGGGTGAATTCAAGGAATACTAATAACCAATGGCTATTAACTTTACCTGATTGACAAACCAAAGGACAGGGAAAGCCCAAGAGGCCCAAATGTTGAACCGATACGACAAAGCGTTAAACCGATTTCGCTGCGTATCGGATGCCGAGACACACAAATAAATATACTATGGAGATAAGTACGATGAGACGAACATAATGGTACGCAGATATCAGCGATACGACCATCCTATCAAAAATCAATATTCTTTGCCAAATTGCTGCTATTTCGTCGAAAATAAAATATACGAGGCTAAAGCAGTCCAAATTCGACAAAAAGTAATATGATGTCTCACTCAGAAAATGATTTACATTTTTCTTATACGAAAATATTTGGATTTCGAAAATATTTTATTTTCATCAATCTAACTGATTTAAATTAAGATTGAAAATTACACAACAGAACTAATTTCCATATTTTCTAATAAAATTTTATCATATGCTATGTTTAAATAGACGTATTCCAAATATCAAATTTTCATTTCAAAATTTTATTATTTATTTTTCATGGAAAATTTAATTAATTACGTTATAGAATCGTTAAAAATTACGGGTCGTTACAAATACACTGCTTAACATTTGAAGAGCGTTGCGTACTCTAATCACCGTGGATACATCGATATCCGATCTTGATGCATCTTCACTAGGAACATTTTAAATGGTATATTCAATTTTATTGTGAAAAATTGGTCACGGTTAGCACTATGTAACTACTATCACAAAACATACCATTTATGGATTTTTTTATATTAAATATACTGTTGATTAAATGAATTACTCAATATAACCACATTATATCAAGTATATAATAGAAAGAAAACACATTTATTTCAAACAAGATTGGTCAACGAGTTAGATATATGTAATAAATTACATAATTTCCCCTGGGACATACCCTTAACTCTATCAATCTCCCACTTGTACTTGGGGTCAATTATGGAATCTTATTCCAACTTCTCCAATCAATTTTCTCAAAACCAATTAGGTCAGTCCCTCTGTGAATGGGTATGCTAATATGTTTTAATTATCCACTCTGTCAATCAACTTTCTCGGACGGTAATAAACTTTTTTTCATGTGGAACAATTCGAAGTATGTCTCTAGACTTCAAGTGAGCTCTAAGTTTTATTACGAACTGTATTGTGACATTGTTATCATATAACTATGTCATGAGATTCTTAACATTTGGAACCGGCTCAGTTATAAATTTGTGCACTTATATTTTTATATACACTGCTTTCATTGTGGCGCTATTTAAAGTGATGTGCCTAGTTTTTCGTTGAATCGGCCACAGTCATTCATTTTGAACATTTCTAACTTAAATATTTGCTATTGACATATTATACTGAATATTACTTATGAAAGTTTGAGTCTGAACATACCTTCATAAGGAATTTGTTGTTTCTGTAAATAATTCTCTAGTATTTCATAAATATATGAGAGCACTTCAAATAATCATTTAGTGATATCAATTTGGATTTGATATTTGCTTCATGTATCAAATATATAAACAAAACACGATATTGTTGACACCATAACATGTATGATAATTCTTATTGCTGATACAAGGAATCCATCTTATATATTACATATCAAACATTTTAATAAGGTGTCATTGCATATTGTTTTGGAACATTCCCAATTTCTTTTATACTTACTACGAAAGAAATCATTTATAGTCCAATGTTGAGTATTAAAACAACTAAGGCTGATTTTAATACAAGTACATCGTTAAAACCAACAACATGTTGTTTACTTGTAATTTAGAAATATCGATTTACCTTTTGGCTTTCTTACTTATGACCACACACTTCCATTGCATTTTGAATGACAATTAAACTATTTAGTATTTTCATCAAAATGTTTGTTTAATTTTGATGGTTATAAAATGATACTTTTTATCTTTCCTTAGATCATATCCATAATCGTACAAACTTAATATCACTCCACTAACATCAAGACACTTTGGTTGTTATGTGAAAACATTCTAATTTAAATCTATATTTTGAACTTTCTATTTCAGCACATATATACCAAAACCTAAAGTCATACTTAGTGATAATTTTGTGAGTTAATCCCAATTAACTCGAGTAAGTCAAATAATAAATCTATTACGTTAATTTCAACAATAGAAATTTACGAGGTTATTCTTGTCAACGTTTCTCATTAAATTCCAACTGCATTAGTTTCTTAAAGACAATCGTGGCTGATGGACTATTTCCCTTTGGATACGACTACCAAAATCGTATTTTGATAACGTACTTAGAATCCCTTCAGATTTGCGCATCATACCATATTATAGATTCAATACTCTTAATGGCTTAACTGACAACTGGGGATTAACTATGCTCGACTCATAGTTTCTCTTTGTTATATGAGAATACTTGTTAGACATCCTAATGCGATGGGTTAGATTAATTTCATTTCAACTCATATAGTCAGTTTTATCTTTGGATCGTATCCAATTCCATTTTACTACCAATAATTTTTCAAAGAAATTATTTCACAATTGGTATTTCTTGAAATAACAGTTATTTCTCACTACAACAAAATAGGTATTCATAAACATTTTATGGATTTCCTTTTATATTGTAACGACCCACAATTTTCGATAATTAAAAATAGTTAATTTAATAAGGTTTTATAATTTAATGCTGGAAGAAATAAAATTTTTGCGATTTACTAATAAGAATATAACTTGAATAAAATGAAATAGTATTAATTTAAGGTAGTTGATCATTATTTTGAATGTAATTCCAATTAATTGAAATGATTAAAAAGTTATAATTGGATATAGACTGTAAATTAATTTTAGTAATGTATGTATTAATGGATAATTAGATCAAAAGAGCTTAATTTAAATGTTGATTAATTAATGAAATAACGTGTAATAAATTGTAATTGAATAAAATTACTGTTGTAGTGGTAATTATAACACGTGTTGTGGATAATTAACTTATAAAATGTGACTAAAAGTTAATGGTAACCATTATTATATGTTACCTATTTATTTAGCCTATTAAACTAAAATTGAAAATCAATTGCAATCAATTCACTTAAATAGTGCAATTAATGTAGGTTAAATTGATAATTGTAGAATGTTATTTCAATAAGATGTAACTAATGTAAATTTTATTCATAATATGACAATTAATCGAATAAAAAGAATTGAAATCAAGTTTGATCAATTTATTAAAATTTAAATTATAATAAATGGATTTATTACAATTAAATACTACGTTAATAAAAACTAAGATAATAATGGTAAAGTATTAGTGTTATAAGATATAAACAAATGTTAATTAAAACCATGAGATGCCAATTGATTGAATAACAAGATGAAAAGGCAAATAAATGGATTTATTAGAATTTAAAGTAATAATTACTGTATTTATTTCAACTGAAATTAAGCATTGTAATTGGTAAAATAATAGACATTGAATTGATATGTAAATTTGTTTTAAATTATTATAAATATCCAAGTAATCAAAAATGATGAAAATTGTTGGTTATTAAATTTGAAATGAAAAAAAATGATTTAATTAATTTAATAATAATTTATTTAATCAACATGAAAATAGAAATTTTGGCCACTGTCTTGGGTTTCGACGAAACCAGTTTCATCGAATCTGTGACGATGAATTATTGTAGGATTTCAAGTTTCGTAGTGATCGAACTTGTCGTTTGATCATACGGACTCGAAACGCCTAGAAATCAATTTAATTGAAATCAGTTTGAAATAAGCTGATTTTAAAGCCAACTTCTTTATACGATGGAATTAGGACTTGAAACATATTCCATTGAATTTAGAATTATCAAAAACATCTATTTTGATATATTGTATGACCCATTTTCTCTTCGGGGGCAGAACGGGGTTTTGAGTCGCGTAATCATTTCAATCTATCCATTTGTTTCTTATCTAGCCTTGTCCATATAAATAATTTTGTTTCTCAAACCCTAGAAGCCATTTCTTATTATCTGTGCGTACATTTTATCTACCTCCTCTTTCTCAAATGACAGTCAATGGTAGAAGCCAAATTCTCAAAATCAGAAACCCTAATTTAATTTTCAAATCAATTTAACTCCTCTAAACCATATCAAATTATATACCGTTTCGAAGCTCTCGATGATCGTAATCCACTGGTACAATTCGTTTTTGCCATCGAATCACCGTTTGTCTAGAAATCGAGGTTGAACCTCGATCGTTCATTTTAGGGTTTTGACGATCCAACGGTGGATCGTCGTCCAATCGACGATCGGGAAGCGGTGTTAAGAAGAGCTCGTTGTGCAGGTCGGGGATCTGGTCGTCGTTCATCTCATAGGGACGTGGCTTTGCCAGAATTTGGCCATGAATGGGCGCAGTGGCGGGGGGTCCATGGACCACCGGAGGTGGCCGCTCGGCCATAGGAAGGAAGGCGTGAAGAAAGGGTGACGGTGGTGGCCTCTGATCGGGGTGCAAGGCACAGTGGCGATGGGCGTTTGCGAGTTTAGGTCGGTGACTGTCACGGTAAGGTCGTGGTTAGGGTTGCATGATGAAGGTGACGTGTACTCTATTTATTTTTATTTTATTTAATTAATTCAAACTTTAAAACCTTCTAACGATCATATCTTTTACGTACGAAGTCGGATTCATGTGTAGTTTTCTTCGCTGCGATCGTATTGGAATTTCGAATATTAGGAACTGGTTTGGAAGAATTATGAGACTGTTTGAATTTTAGGCCTAAATTGGATTATAAATCGATTTAAAATCAAAGGTGAGTGTTTTAACCCACTCACAATTACTAAATTATCTTAGGTTAGTCAGATTAAATTTATGATGTGATTAGAAATTTATTTATGGCTGTTTGAAATATTTAAATTGTCATTCCAATTAAATTTTGAATTTAATTGTCATTTTATTTAATATTTAATTTAAATTGCTAGTAAATTTCCTGTTAATGACAATCGGTTATTTGTTATAATTTATTGGTTGAATTGAATGATGATTATGATGGATGTTTAATGGTTGATATTCGATGATTAGATGTTATGTTTAATTTATATATTGTTATCACTCTGCAAGTTTCTTTAGTTATCATTAGAAAAAATCACTATAGGCTGAAATGATACATACTCGAATGATCTTTAGATTAGAAAAAATCTTTATAAGTTGAAATGATAGATTCGAGCGATTTTATGGATTTTTATTTAATTCGTGATTACGATTTGAAATGACATATAACCGTAAAAATTTAAATTACGGATTGAAATGATAAATATTCGTATCAATTGGCCATAGGGTAGAGAATTATATACGGACACTGGATTGTTAAATTTAATGATTTTAAATCTTTAACTTTGAATCTAGTTAAACAATATTTTGAAATAGACTTTGATTGATAAATTGAATTGTTTTAAGTGAAGTACTTAAAGGATTTAAATTGAAATTCTAAAGTTGATTTTGAAGTACAAATGAAAATTTTGAAATTAATTTATTGAAAACATTGAAGTTTTGTAACTTTGAAATCTATTGGAATTGGAATAGCTAAAATTGATATTTCAAGACGTAAAAATTGGGTTTTGATTTAAATTTGGATATGGTCCAAATGGGTTGAAATGGTTAAATTTGATGTTAATTTCAAATTTATTTTCCTAATATAAACTATAAAATGTTCTTTAAAATCCTAAATTATTAAGATTTTCAACCTTTAAATAAAATTTATCTATTTTAATTATTTCAAACCACTTTAAATCTATTTAAAGTATTTTAATTTATTTTTATCTATTTTAAATCTATTTAAAGTATTTTAATTATTTTAAATCTATTTAAAGTATTTTAATCTATTTTAAACTCTATTTAAAGTATTTTAACATATTTTAATCTATTTAATCTACTTTAATCTATTTAAACAATATTAACCCATTTTCACATACCTTAAACTATATTAATCTGTTTTAATCTATATTAAATTATCTTAAACTTTTTTAAAACTAATTTTACTACCTAAACAAATTTCTGAATTTTAGGGTTGTAAAGTGGAAGGTTATATTTAAATCCTTGATGTTTAAGTAGAATACAACTAAATGATGTAATAATATAAGTTGAGATTTGAAATGATATTTGCTAGTGAAATGACACACTTGAGTAAATATGATGGTTTGAGATGAGGATTTAATTAAGTTATCTTATTGATATGATTTTGAAAGTGATATGATTTGAATGGAATATGATATTTCGATATAAACCATGGAAGGTTTTATAAAAGAACCATCCGGTATGTAATAAGCGTTGGTTTGTTAAAGAGACCGGGATCTGATATTGTCATACTCCCTGTCAATACCGAAAACCACTTTAACAACTATGTACGTGGTGGAGATTCTAGAAATGAAGTAGGATGATTTGGCAAACAATTTTGTATGAGGTATTTACGTGACCCTAACCCCCGTGAGTCAGTTTAGATGTGACTAAAACAGGAGCTATACCAGGCCAAGTAAGGTCATTCCTCCCATCGGACACATTTCTTCGATACTAGACTTTAGCTTTGTGATTGATTTGGTGGCCACCTCTCGATTTTGATTATGGGAGTGTGTCCGAGGTGGACGGTAGTAGCTGCTATGCGTTACTACCAGTCTAGGAGTGCGATTGGTATATCTACCCTGGCATTGCCTCGAGTGTCGTGTTCACATGCCATATCTTGCCTTTTATGAGTTTGGTTTGTACCATATCTATGGAGTGCCCTCTGATAGCCCTCCAGTTTACGGAGGAATTACGGTAGTGTATAGACTATGAGAATATATAAAAATGTGTTAAGGGGGATATGAGTAATGCCTTAATGCTATTTTAATACTTTACTTTACTGTAGACACTATTATGACAACGAATTGTACTACATAGTAGATAGTTTAATGGATCCTTAGGAGATGGAAATCCCGAACATCTCTTAAGTTAATGCACTCACGTTGACACTAGATAGGAGATGTCAAACCCCGTAAACATCGTTGACGCCGTTACACTCATGTTTCATTGTTGATTTAACTTATATAAGATCTTTTAGTTCTGACTCGAGTGTTTTGTCTTTTCAATTCGCTCGGGTCAGTCTGAGCTTTTCAGTTTATCGAAGACTGCTTCCTGGAGGATGAAGATGAAGATTTTATACTATTATTATTTATTATATTTATTCCACTACATCATGTTGTTCCGCTGCATTTATTATTTATTTCTGTTATATGTAACTCTGATTCTGTGTTGTGAAAGAATAATCAAATGTATTTGTAAAACAGCTTCATGAACTTGATTATTATATTTTATCATTCCGCTGCGAGATTCTGTATTTGTTTTATTTCTTTCTCTTCTTTTTCTTATTTACCCTATAACAATCCGCCCTTTGAATGGGTTGAGTCTAACGTGTGTGGTTTATCGTCGATTTAAACCGTCCAAAAGGCAGTCGTTACATATATAAAACTGATTTAGTTTTTAGTTTACAAAACTTATGTTCAAAACATAAATATGTCATCTAATGACAGATTTTTCCAAACTCCTTTTGGGGAGATTAATACAAGGTCCCTCACAAATAATTAGTTTTGCAGACTTTTGACTCGCACATTCTGCCAACTCCTTGATCTAGGATTTTTTATAAACCCTTATCTTGTATTTTTTGTGAACTATTATTTAGATGAAATAATATTAGCCTTATGTACTACTCTTAAGTAAATAACTTTATAGAAAAAAATTAACTCAACTTCACTCATAATTAATTGTACTTTGTCTAGTAAAGTTCGATTGCTCCTTACGTTGCATCATTATGTATCACACGGTGGTGTGACTTTTGAAATTGAATCCTTATTCATTTTAGGTACATTCAGAACCTTTTCCAATATACTCACTCATTTGATCAAATCAAACCATTTATATCGCATGTTATTTTATTTACTTCTGTTTTATACTGTATGAGTTTACCATAAACATACTACATGTGTATCAAATACACATGTCTATGTCGGTGATAACTTATTGGTGAATGTGATGAAGTACATGGAACCGTTTTGGTATTAATAGACTTACATTGCATACATCTATATGTATCAATACAAAGAGTTCATCAACTCTTATGATGCTCCCACTGAATGAGTGCATATCCCTTCAATTATTTGAGATATAATTATCCAATGTCATATGATTCATAATCATATAATAAAATTATTTCTCAAAACTACGGCTTAGTCTATAATTCTAAAATAACTGTAAACAATATTAGATACTTCTGTATTTTCCAATGCATCATTTTGTTATGAAAACAAATACCACATTATAATTTTATTTCATAACAAATATTCATAATATTCTCATTGATATTACCATGTCTATTTTTCAGTCGGCACCAAATAAATAGTCATTATTTCAAAAATAATGTTCGACATGTTTTATGAAAATTGTTTTCGTAATTTGATGCAATCAATAAGTATTATATGAGATGCTCCCACTATTTTCGCCATTCCTATAACAGCGTACTAAATTCGGAGGTCCATTATTCACTTAATATAGAATATTATTTCATATACAATAGCTTGTTTACAATGGAGAGTTTTTGATCACATATCTCTAACTCAAAGAAATAAATCTCATAGAAAACAATTATTTATATAAAAATACATTTTGAAATTGAAATCGCATTTCTCATTCCAACGTTAAGTATCATTTATTATTATTATTATTACAATTCTCATTTCCGTTGTTTTCTTATGAAGTAGAATTGACCATTCACTCTCTTCATCCCAACCGTACCTTAAATTACATTTACTTTTATACATTCATTTTTTTCTAAATGATCAAACCATTCAAAAGAAAACCCTTATTACAATATTATAATGAACCTTTTACAAAAACGCATTCGATTATCCTTAACATAATTGTATTGCACCTTAAGTAAATCAATCAAACCGATGTTTCAGCGATCAAATTCTTAGATTTATACTGTAGTTTTGGCCTTATGCTATAATTGACACAATATGATCTTTTAGCAATCAAATTGTCAATCTCATAGTACTGTCTATTGACTTATTTGGAATAAACTATATTCATCGAAGTATCTTACATTACGAATTGTGACCGTTCAACATATAACATTTATACGTAATATTATATGGATCAAATATCAATAGTCTATTATTGCTTTTAGAGCTCGAAACTTGTAGAATGCAATACATGGTCTCAACCAAATAAACACGTAAGTGACTATATTACGAATGTATTAAGCAGTTGTAAAAATTTGGCACTTGCATGGACATAGAAAACATTAACATTTGATAGGTATTTAATAGTAAGTATTATATTATATTTCCATCTGTCAATTTTCAATTCAGTTCATTTGTATATATTAACTAATAAATGTTTTACCAATCATATTAAATGCACAAATTTATCATTGTAGATAATTATAACATTATTTAGCATATGTTCTTACATTATTAGAAATGTTAAATGTTACCATTTCACTTTTCTAATCAGGCTCCCACTAGGTTTTTATATTTCTTTAAACCTTAAGATGAAACATATAAGTCTTTCAACATCACTAATAGGTGTTAGGACTCATCTGTCTTGGTATTCTGACACTGGGTTTGCTCAATAAATCATAGCCCCACAAACGATAGGTAACTCCTTATCGGTTATATCACATATAACTCCTAACCCATGTTTCTTATCCTAATATCATTTCAACCTCGAGTTTGCTCAACAAATCAAAAGAGACTACTCGCTCATACCTACCATATCTTGATGGCATAAGTATAATATATGTACCTTGAGTTTTCTCAGCAAATACATATAGTTATCTTACCTCGTCTATTTAATATATTAATAATACTACACATAACATCTCCAGGAGTTTGCTCAACAACTAAGGAGTATGCAAGTAATTTATATATATATATATATATATATATATATATATCTGTGTGTGTATGTATGTATATATGTAACGTCCCGCCTTTTGTACGTTTTAAATCGACGATAAACCACACACGTCAGACTTAAACCATACAGAAGGGCTGATTGCTATGGGGTAAATAAGAAAAAGCAGAGAAAGAAAAGAACAAAACAGATTCTTGCAGTGGAACGATAAAATATAATAATCAAATAATAGTTCATGAAGCTGTTTTACAAAACATTTGATTTTACTTATACAACACATATCAGAGTTACACATACCAGAGATTGACAAATAATGCAGCGGAACAGTATGAATATAGTGGAATAATATAATAGATAATAGTAATACAATCTTCGTCTTCGTCCTCCAAAAGTAAGGCCTTCAAACCCTGAAATGCTCAGGCTGACCCGAGCGAGACAAAACACTCGAGTTAGAACTAAAAGATCTTATGTAAGTTAAATCAACATGAATAAATATGAGTGGAACGGTGTCACAAATGTTTACGAGATTTGACATCTCCTATCCAGTGTCTAACGTGAGTGCAGTAACTTAAGAGATGCTCGGGATTCACATCTTCTAAGGATCCGTTAAACTATTTACTACGTAGTAATATTTCGCTATTATAATAATGTCTAATAGTAAATTAAACTTACTTTTAAATTGCATTAAGGGGTTACCCATATAGTCCTTAACACGTAATAGTCCCAGTAGTCCATCCAATATCATAGTCCCTCCTGATCGGGAAGCCACTAGAGGATACCACACGGGCTACGGGAGAAAACCAAACTCGTACAAGACGCGATAGGGTAGGTGACACGACACACAAGGCAATGCCAGGGTAGACATACCAATTACGCACACGGGCTGGTGGTAACGCGTAGCGCGCAGCTACCGCCCACCTCGAGCCACACCCCCAAATAAAAAATCAAAAGTGGCCACTAAATCAATCCAAAATTCAGAGTATAATATCGAAGGGATGTGTCATATAAGAGGGGCTACCTCCTTGGCCCGAGTTCGCTCCTGTTTTAGCCACCTTATGCCAACTCACGGGAGTCGGGTCCACGTATTTACCTCAAAGGAACGTCGCCACCATCCTACTTTATCCTGGAATCTCCACCGCGTACACGGTTGTTAAAGTGGTTTTCGGAGTTGGCAGAGAGTATGACAACTTCCGATCCCGGTCTCTTTAACAACCAAACGTTATTATAACACCGCGGTCATTTCAAAATAATTTATACTTCAAAACTAGAATATAATATCCCTTTCAAAACCATACAAATACGATATCATTTACGCTTTAAAAAACCAAATCAATATGATATCATTTTTATAAACCCAAAATCAATATAATATCATTTATATTTCAAATATATCCTTTTCCCAAAATCATAGCATTTCAAATCATGATACCTTGAAACCCATAACTTTGAAACATAACTTCCAATACTTAAATGGTTTAATATTAAATTACTTTATATAATAAATTAGCTTCTTTAATTTCACAAATCAATTCCAAATACAGATTCGAATCCCCAAATAAACCATTTCAATTTCCATATATTTCAAAGCTTTAAATATTCCACCATTTCAAAACTAATTCTTTGATAATCCCATATACATCAAATTCAATTACTATTATTTAGATTTGAAATGTTACGTAATAAATCCAATATCATTTAAGAAAACCTTTAACTTCACATAACTGGATATTCTTTCAATTTATTTAACTTGATATATTCATTTAAATCAACTTTATATTCATTTAAATCACTCTAAACCAAATCAAGTTATAAGAATCATACCCTTTAAAATCTCAATTTTATTTAAATTTCAAATCAAATTTTTCGAGTATAATTCTTAAATAATTCAATTCAAACCAATTTCATATTTATCTTCCAACTTAATTTTTATTTAAGTCATTAAAACTCTATATATACAATATCTTAAACATGTACTTAACCATATAATATAAAACAATCAAACTCCATTATTAAACTTAGTTTTTATTAAACAAATTAATACATAGCTTAAATTCAAGAATTTAACTATATATATAATGTTTATATAATATCAAAAATTTATATTTATTAAACCGTATATTTCTTTCCAAAACCATAGAAATCATTTTAAAATATTTTTATATATAGACCACGGTGTCTGCATATAATTTTCTATCCTATAGTCAAGTGATACAGATATTTATCATTTCAATCCGTAATTTAAAATAAAAATATGGTTATATATCATTTCAAACCGCAATCCCGATTGAAATAAAAATGCATAATAACTTGCAATTTATACCAATATAAAATACAATATCCATTCATTCAACATCAATCATTAACCATTTATCACAATCATCATCAAATTAAATCCATAACATCAATATAAACAGATAATAAACAACGGGTATTTACTGGCAGTTTATATTCAAAATAAATTAATTAACAATTTAATTGGCAGTTTATATGCAATAATAATTTAATTAACAATTTAATCCAATAAATCTAATTTAACTGAGATGAGGATTAAAAATATGCCGAACAGTCACAAATAAATTTCTAATCACATCAAAAATAAATTTAACAAATATAAGAAATTTTAGAAGTTGTGAGTGGGTTAAAACACTCACCTTTTGAATTTAAATCCAATTTAAACCCAAAACTTGAAAAGTCTCAGAATCCGTCCTAACCTATGCCAAAATGTCCAGAATTCCAATACGATCCCAATGCAAGAAACCGCGCCTAAATCCGAGCTCGTATGTAAAAGTTATGCTTATTAAAACATTTGGAATTCAAATTATTAAAATAAAATAAATAGAGACATACTTGTCGCGTCAACATCTCTATCTCTCCTCACGCGCACAGACTAACCCTAGCCGATCCAGAAAAAAATCGCGTAGCCACGCCTTACCAACGAACGCGTTCCCAGGCGGCCACGGCCATCGAGGCCATGCCCCCCTTCTAGCCAAGCCGCCAACCTCCCAACTCCATCTCGATCACCATCGGCCAATAAAAAAGCATCGGACGCCGCGTAAAAGTTGAATCCTAACTGAATTTTCCCAACAAATCCGACCGTCGATACACCCAGCGACTGACTTAGATGAACAACGCTCGACTCTCTTTACAAGACTGCACCTTCGAATCAGCGATCCGTCGATGTTCATCACAACGCGATGAACGGCCGAGACTTCTTCGACTTTTACTGATCAGACGATGAACCAAAATGAAAAACGAATCATGGATCTGAGATGCGCTCGTCGAGACCTTCAGATCGATATATAATTTGATAATATTTGAGGGGTTTGAATTTTTGAAGCTGGATTTGATTTGGAATTTAATTTGGAATTGGTTTTGATTTGTCTGCCATTGAAATGAGGAGGTGAGAAGGAATTGTACGTTCAGACAAATGACAACGAGTAACAATTAGGGTTTAAAAACAGGGTATTTATAGCCAAAGCTGAAAATAAAAAAGATGGACCAGATTGATATATGCGTTGAACGATAAAATGACCCGAAAAGCCCGTTCTGACTCCGAAACGAAATTGGGTCAACGCATATATCAAAATAGATGTTTTTGAATATTTTAAACGCAATGGAATAAGTTTCAAGTCCAAATTCCATTGTATGAAGAAGTTATGCTAAAATCAAGTTATTTCAAATTGATTTCAATTAATTTCAATTTAACTGATTTCTAGGTGCTTCGAGCCCGTACGATCAAACGACAAGTCCGATCGCCAGGAAACTTGAAATCCTATTATAATTCACCGTTACGGATCTGATGAAACTAGTCTCGTCGAAATCCGAGTCAGTGGCCAAAATGGCTATTTTCTAGTTCATTAAATAAATTAATATTAAATTAA
The DNA here is from genome assembly GCA_030765085.1 of Allium cepa. NCBI lineage: Eukaryota > Viridiplantae > Streptophyta > Magnoliopsida > Asparagales > Amaryllidaceae > Allium > Allium cepa. The sequence goes on from CM060938.1 coordinate 566,945,179, forward strand.
TTAAATGAAATTTCAATTCAAATTTAATAAATCACCATTCCTCTCATTTTAAATTACTTGGACATTTACCAAAATTTAACACAAATTTAAATGTCACTTTAATGTTGATTCGTTGATCAATTTCAGCGTTAAATTTCATTTTCACTAAATTCAGAAATTAAAAATTAAATTTTCAATAATTCCATTGAATTAAATTTTCATTCTTATTATTCAATTCATCATGGTCAGATGGATAAAATTAACATTGGGTCCATGATCTATTAAATTATATTCTCAGATTCCATCTTGATTTCAATTAACGTAATAATTAAATATTTAATTTCATTTAATTGTAATTACTCCAATTATTATAGTTCAAATCCCAATAAATTGATAAATCTTTATTCTCATTCTTATAGTTCAACAAATTGTCCAATTATGGATAACATTAACATTATTTTCAAATATTACGTTAATTAACATTAACGTAATATTTAATTATAATTATTGTAACTAATTTTCAATTTTAAATTAACAAGCTACATAAATAGGTAACATACAATAATCGTTACCGTTAACCTTTAGTCACATTAATAAACCTTTATTACTTACCAATCAATGTTACCATTTATTTTCATAATACTAATTTCATCTAATTTCCATTAACTATCTATTATTTCCTTGGTAAATCCTATATTTCATCTGTTCGCCTATATTCCATTTATGGTCAAGTATAACATATTTTCATTAATTGGCATTTCATTCAATCCATTAATTATTAATTTTAATTAGCATCGTTTACCTTGCATTCTCGTTATTATTTCATAAATATGATTCCTAATTATTTCTTTAATTTATACTAACATTAATTCTATCTAATTGCACTTATTACGTATTATTTCATCAATTAATATAACTTTGAATCTATTTTCCAATTTACAAATTACAATCAATTAAAACCTTACAATTTTTCAATTAACTGGGACTGCACTAAATTAGTTATTTATCAACTTGCTTTAACATTATTACCTAAATTTACGTTCAGTTACTATTAATCAATATATTATTCATTGGTCAAATCCAACACTTACTTTTATTTAGTTATTTTCCATTTTTAACCAAGTGCAACAATTTACACTATTTCATTATTGGGATTTCACTCCAATTGTCAATAATTAATTTTTATTACCAATGCTACATTTCATTTTAGCCTTCGCTTCATTATTATATTATAAAATTTTATTTCTTTCTAAATTTAATAACAAAAATCTTATTAAATTACCCAATTTAATTATCGAATTTTACGGGTCATTACACTCTTCCCCACTCAAAACTTTTCGTCCTCGAAAAGAAAAAAAGGAGGGAAAAGAAGAATTAAGAAATCAGTATACCCTATTCAAAATATTAACTTTATAAACTAATAAATTTACAAAATAAAATAATTTAAAATAAAATATACCAATTTATAACCATTAAATCTTTTTATACTCAAATTAATAAAGTTTGGAAACATATTCAAAATTTATAAGTCCAAAATTTACGGAAAATTTTGGTAGAGTCTCCTTTGTACGGAGAGGCTCGGTCGAAAAATATAATATTAAATATAACAATGTATATCATAATACTTTCAAAATAATATATATCCCAACATGGGAAAAAAAATATAATAACGCTATAAACCGTAATCCGAAAACGTACATATTTGTCGGGCAAACAACGCTTAATTATGAAACTAAAAGCGGTAGCAATTGCTTCCATGACCTGTATTTCACTTACATAATCCAAAAGGAGTTAATAATTATATAAAATGAAATATTTAAGGTTGTTTTCAAATTCTAACGGACATGTCAATATAAAACAACGACGATCAATTGCAACCAACATACAATCATCATGTACAATCAACACAAATCAATTTGTTCATCCACATCAACCAAAACAAGTAGTCAGTTCAGGCTTAGACACTTTTAAATTGTATAGAATGGCAAATAACTATTAAGTATACCATTTACTCAACAGTCTTAGATAAAACTGAATAGATTATTCACACCTCCAAACAATTTTAAAGTACCCTTGCCCAAACAACCATAAATCAAACAACAACAATTCCAAACAACATATCAAGTTAATTTTTCAATTTCATTTCATAACCTTTGTTGTTTGATTCCCTTTTCATTCATAAAATGGTTTATCTTTTTAATTTACATTTATTTCTCACATATTTTTATATTTCCATTCATTCATTCAATATTCATTTCATTTATTTACAATACTTACCCTTCTATTATATTTAATTAGCAGTCTTTCAATTATACTTAAGTTTACAACAATTACAACATTAAATTCTTATTTATAAAAGAATTTCATTGAATACTTTCATTATTCCAAATATACTAGTATAATATCCTATTACATTTCTTATAAGCATTAGAACTTTTAATATTTAGTAAGTTACATATATGCTTTTAAGGATGTAGTTAAAAGTTACACAAGTTTATTTTATTTCTTCTTTATTAACTTAATGTTTAATGCTAATAGCCTTTGTTCTATATGTTACAAATTTCAACCTTCTTTTAATTTCATTTATAACTTAGCATTAAATCTCTTATTTTAAATTAAAGGTCCAATTATTAATTAGTTACATTCCATTTCACTACAATGATTGAAACTTTTAATTAACGGAAACTTAAGAACTAAATACCGGGTTTAATTTCAAATCATTTTAAAATAATAGATAAATATATACTTACAATTTATATATCCAATTATATTTAATTCAATTTAAAAATTTATGTTTGTTTATCAAAATAAATCTGCAGTAGAACTACTACCATGGCCTTCCTACTTAGAAACTCGAAAATGAATATCGATGATTCGTGCACTGATCACCGAAATTATTTTCCAACGAAATAGAGGGGAGTACATAACTTATTTCTTTTCAAAGTTTCTTTAAAACAATTCTTTCAAATTGTATTGAAATATTTATATCAGAAAATACTTCTAAATAATATTATTATATTGCAAAATCCTTTGAAAGAATTTTTTAAAATCTCGGAACTTAAATTCTAAAATTTTTGATTTCATTTATTTTATTTTCTTCAAATTTTGTTTCAAATCAATATTTATAAATTTCACTACCAAACAACCAATACAATACAACCAAATATATCTCCTATTTATAAAAATTTATTATATATATATATAGAAAATATAATAGGAAAAATTATTTCATTCACCCATATTCAAAACAAATATTGTGTCAGTCTGTCCTATTAAGTGTTTAGAAATCCCTATCGATGTCATGCCATCCCATGCACCAACCAGAATTTATAAATACAAAACAAAACAAATTAACACAATATTAAAACTTTTATAACACTAACAAATACGCTCTCTCGTATATATACACTCAATGACTCATCATAGGGTATTACTATCCTATTAATGAAGAGTCAGACCCCACAAAGCTAAGGTCGCTAAACCTCGCTCTGATACCAGATGTAACGTCCCGGCTTTTTGTACACTTTAAATCGACGATAAACCACACACGTCAGACTTAAACCATATAGAAGGGCGGATTTTATGAGGTAGATAAGAAAAAACAGAGAAAGAAAAAGAACAAAAAAGAATTTTACAGCGGAACGATAAAATATAATAATCAAATAACAGTTCATGAAGCTGTTTTACAAAACATTAGATTTTACTTATACAACACATATCAGAGTTACACATACCAGAGAATGAAAAATAATGCAGTGGAACAGTATGAATGTAGTGGAATAATATAATATGTAATAGTAATATAATTTTCGTCTTCGTCCTCCAAAAGTAAGGCCTTCAAACCCTGAAATGCTCAGGCTGACCCGAGCGAATTGAAAAGACAAAACACTCGAGTCAGAACTAAAAGACCTTATGTAAGTTAAATCAACATGAATAAATATGAGTGGAACAACGTCAGAGATGTTTACGAGATTTGACATCTTCTATCCAGTGTCTAACGTGAGTGCAGTAACTTAAGAGATGCTCGGGATTCACATCTCCTAAGGATCCGTTAAACTATGTATTATGTAGCAATATTTCGCTATTATAATAATGTCTAATAGTAAAATAAACTTACTTCTTAATAGCATTGAGGGGTTACCCATATAGCCTTTAACACGTAATAGTCATCCAATATCATAGTCCCTCCTGATCGGGAAGCCACTAGAGGATACCATACGGGCTACGGGAGAAAACCAAACTCGTACAAGGCGCGATAGGGTAGGTGACACGGCACACAAGGCAATGCCAGGGTAGATATACCAATTACGCACACGGGCTGGTGGTAACGCGTAGCGCGCAGCTACCCCCCACCTTGAGCCACACCCCAAATCAAAAATCAAAAGTGGCCACCGAATCAATCCAAAAGTCAGAGTATAATATCGAAAGGATGTGTCCGATAAGAGGGGCTAACCTCCTTGGTCCGAGATCGCTCCTATTTTAGCCACCTTATGCCAACTCACGGGAGTCGGGTCCATGTATTTACCTCAAAAGAACGTCGCCACCATCCTACTTCATTCTGTAATCTTCACCGCGTACACGGTTGTTAAAGTGGTTTTCGGAGTTGGCAGAGAGTATGACAACTTCCGATCCCGGTCTCTTTAACAACCTAACGTTATTATAACACCGCGGTCATTTCAAAATAATTTATACTTAAAAACCAGAATATAATATCCCTTTCAATACCATACAAATACGATATCATTTCCTCTTTAAAAAACCAAATCAATATGATATCATTTTTATAAACCCCAAATCAATATAATATCATTTATATTTCAAATATATCCTTTTCCCAAAATCATAGCATTTCAAATCATGATACCTTGAAACCCATAACTTTGAAACATAACTTCCAATACTTAAATGGTTTAATATAAATTACTTTATATAATAAATTAGCTTCTTTAATTTCACAAATCAATTCCAAATACAGATTCGAATCCCCAAATAACCATTTCAATTTCCATATATTTCAAAGCTTTAAATATTCCACCATTTCAAAACTAATTCTTTGATAATCCCATATACATCAAATTCAATTACTATTATTTAGATTTGAAATGTTACGTAATAAATCCAATATCATTTAAGAAAACCTTTAACTTCACATAACTGGATATTCTTTCAATTTATTTAACTTGATATATTCATTTAAATCAACTTTATATTCATTTAAATCACTCTAAACCAAATCAAATTATAAGAATCATACCCTTTAAAATCTCAATTTTATTTAAATTTCGTATCAAATTTATTCGAGTATAATTCTTAAATAATTCAACCCAGACCAATTTCATATTTATCTTCCAACTTAATTTTTTATTTAAGTCATTAAAACTCTATATATACAATATCTTAAGCAGGTATTTAACCATATAATATAAAACAATCAAACTCCATTATTAAACTTAGTTTTTATTAAACAAATTAATACATAGCTTGAATTCAAGAATTTAACTATATATATATAAATAATATTTATATAACATCAAAATTTTATATTTATTAAACCATATATTTCTTTCCAAAACCATAGAAATAATTTCAAAATATTTTTATATATAGACCGCGGTGTCTGCATATAATTTTCTTTCCTATGGTCAAGTGATACAGATATTATCATTTCAATCCGTAATTTAAAATAAAAATACGGTTATATATCATTTCAAACCGCAATCCCAATTGAAATAAAAATGCATAATAACTTGCAGTTTATACCATATAAAATACAACATCCATTCATCCAACATCAATCATTAACCATTTATCACAATCATCATCCAATTAAATCCATAAAATCAATATAAACAGATAATAAATAACAGGTATTTACTGGCAGTTTATATTCAAAATAAATTGATTAACAATTTAACTGGCAGTTTATATGCAATAATAATTTAATTAACAATTTAATCCAATAAATCTAATTTAACTGAGATGAGGATTAAAAATATGCCAAACAGTCACAAATAAATTTCTAATCACATCAAAAATAAATTTAACAAATATAAGAAATTCTAGAAGTTATGAGTGGGTTAAAACACTCACCTTTTGAATTTAAATTGAATTTAAATCCAATTTAAACCCAAAACTTGAACAGTCTCAGAATCCATCCAAAAAAGGCCAAAATGTCCAGAATTCCAATATGATCCCAACGCAAGAAACCGCACCCAAATCCGAGCTCGTATGTAAAAGTTATGCTTATTAAAACATTTGGAATTCAAATTATTAAAATAAAATAAATAGAGATATACTTGCAACGTCAACATCTCTATCTCTCCTCACGTGCACAGACTAACCCTAGCCGATCTAGAAAAAAATTGCGCAGCCACGCCTTACCAACGAATGCGTTCCCAGGCCGCCGCCGGCCATTGAGGCCATGCCCTACCCCTCTAGCCAAGCCGCCAACCTCCCAGCTCCATCTCGATCACCATCGGCCAATAAAAAATCACCGGACGCCGTGAAAAAGATAAACCCTAACTGAATTTTCCCAACAAATCCGACCGTCGATACACCCAGCGACTGACTTAGATGAACAACGCTCGACTCTCTCTACAAGACTGCACCTTCGAATTAGCGATCCGTCGACGTTCATCACAATGCGATGAACGACCGAGACTTCTTCGACTTTTACTGATCAGACGATGAACCAAAACTAAAAATGAATCATGGATCTGAGATGCGCTCGTTGAGACCTTCAGATCGATATATAATTTGATAATATTTGAGGGGTTTGAATTTTTGAAGCTGGATTTGATTTGGAATTTAATTGGGAATTTGGTTTTGATTTGTCTGCCATTGAAATGAGGAGGTGAGAAGGAATTGTACGTACAGACAAATAACAGTGAGGTAGCCAAAGCTGAAAATAAAAAAGATGGACCAGATTGATATACGCGTTGTAACGTCAATGGATTTTCGTACTTCGAAAAAACCGACATCGACACTCACTTTATCGACTGCCGAGAAATCAAAGGCCGAAAACCGAGATGTTATGGTTTTAAAAAGAAAAGAAAGAAAAAAAGAAAAAGAAAAAAAAAGATAAGAAGATAGGAAATAGAGAAAAAAAGAAAATAGAAAAGAGGAGAGAAAATTTTAAAATAAAAGAAAATAGAAGAGAGGAAATTTTTAAAAATAGAGGAAATAGAAAGAAAAAGAGAATAGAGGAAAAAGAAAACAACAGAACAACAACAGAATCTCACAATTCGCAGCGGAACAACATATAATAATAAATGAATAATCTTTAAACAAAGAACTATATCAGTTATTACATTACATTTCACTTCATTACATCATATCATCAGAGTGTACAACATCATACAACAACAAACAGTGCAGCGGAAAAAAGAAATACTATATAAACTAGTAATACGCCATGCCATCCAGCTTGCCTCCAGCCACTCCAGAATATCCAGAATATCCTGATAAACCTAACTCTTAACTGCCCGTGTGGAAAATTTGTGGGCACCCAGAGTTTAGGAAGGAAAACAATAAACTCCAAGTCAGTCATGTGACTGGTGTGAGAACTCAAAACAGTTTATTTACTTTAAAATCAAAATAGAGGAATATTTTTAATTCAATTCGCAATGCTTTTAAAAATGAGACTACCATAAGACCTCCCACCACACACACAATGCAAACGCAGACTTGGAGGAGATTTCTTCTTATGTTAGTCAAAGATGCTTGATACGCATTAAAATAACATTTGATATTATTACTAGTGCATAGTGTAGAACAAATCCTTTCGAAAGTAAAGATATAAATCATAGCCAGCATAGGTACCATTATATTATGCCTACTATAGCTACCTCCTGAGGAAGCAGGTTCTACAACTAAAACCGTACAAGATCGTATTGTTTCTTTGGATTTCCAACAAATGGTCAGGCTAAGGAACTTCCTACTGCCACATGGGATCGCCTCTGGCTGGACGTCCCGAGAACTTAACCAGCTCTCTGCCAACACAAGGCCGGGTTACCTTTATCACTAGGTAACTACTACACGAATATGGCATCCCCCGGTCCCATCGGACCTTTAACCGAGCGCTCGTCACCAACAACACCACACAGAAATAGATATAGTGTATCAACATGAGTAAGTATCTGGGCTCCATACCATGATACCACCCTTTCCAGAAGGAAATGCACATACCCTAAAGGGAGCTACCCCTCATAACCTTGCCGCATCTTTCCTGTTTTGACCATTAACGGGATGTGAGGCTCGACGAAGTCACGTCCACAAAAACATACTTTATACAAAAGCCATGCTTTGGGTCAACAAATGATCAACACAATGATCACAAGGATAGACGATCAAATAAACGATCCTATCACAAATAATCAACACAATGATCATTTCAGCATCACTCAGCATGTCACATTACCAAAATGGGATATATCGCTGATAACTTCAACTATATAACCTTTGAGCTCGTACGTCTCAAAGAAGGGTGTTAAGCAAAAAGAATAAATTCTCCGCCACCAACAGAAATATATTTGAAAGAAATCGGCTTTATATCTCAAATTGTAATGTCAGGCATACAATCCATACAAGTCTGTTCCGGGCTCGAACAAAACCGAAGGCACTTCTTACGAAGCCCTTGCAATACGGGTATTCACAATCCCGATCGAATTTCCCATCACTTAAGAGATCTCAATACCAGGAGCTACCCAGTGCAGAGACAATCGATAGGTCATCCTATCGCTTTCACAAATACTCGGTCTTCAACACCGATCTTCAAATGCAATTCATAACGACGTATCACATATTCGGAATGGGTTATACGGCCCCATGGTCCTTTCCCGGTTAACCCGAATAGTGAGCGCTTATTCAAAAATAAGTGTAGCATTCACATTCAATCAATTCACATCAAATACCCATTCAAAGGGAAATATTGATAGTCGGCTATTGAACTATCAATGGATATGCATACATCACCAGATTCCAAATAAATTTTCCAAATTATTTATTTCCCAAAATATCTTTACAAGATATATAATTTCAACACTTCAAAAATAAATCAATATTTATTTTTAACAAGTTTCACTTTCACATATAAATTCCTTAGTGAATTTATATTCCAAAATATCTATGCATATACGATTTCAATAATTCATTTTCAATTTATCTTCAAAAAGATAAATTCTAAATATTCACTTCACATTGGAAAACATTTCCATACTTATTTATTCATAAGTAATTCACAAATCTTTTTATTTTCAACCTTGGAAAATATTCAATATACTTAAATCAAATTAAGTATATAATTCATTCTTTAAGAAAATCATTCTCTTAAACATATTTATTTGGGCCAAAACGAATGTTACGTAAAACATCGTTACGACAACCCAAAATCGCTAGTATAGGGATTCGAAATTAAAATAGATATATATACATCCCAATACTATTACAAAACATTTTCTTTCGGAAATCATTTACTATAACAACAGTGTTATAGTCCACTATTTCCTTTTATTTCTCGAAACATCTATTTCAACAATAAATGTTGAAATCTATGGTTTCGAATCTCAATACCTTTTAAAACATCGTTAGATCGTTTTAATTCAATTTAAACATCTCATTCAAAACAATTTCTTTAACATATCATTCACTATTTAAAAATGTGAATAAACTCCGTTAACAAATTTCATTCTTTTATTCATTTTAATTCAAAGGATTATTCACTATTCAAAAATGTGAATATAACTCCATTAATAGGTTATAACAATTAATCTTATCAAAATAAGTCGTTTGCAAATTTATAAAACAACGTTTATAAATTCCATATCTATTTATTTATAAAACTTCCTTTTTATAAATTTTTAACTTAACCTATTCCAGTTTATAACTAAATTATAAACTACAAGTTCATATTATAAGTTAATTACTTATAAAATGATTATTTTACAAAATCGTTCTTTTAAAGACTTTCCAATTTACAAATCTTAGAACTTATAAGATTCATTTATTTAACCAAATCTATTCTTCAATTAACTTCACAAAATTTATAAATCTTACTGTTTATAAATTTTATTTATAACTTCACAGTTTATAATTCTATAAATTTCATTCTATTATGAAATTCATTTTCCACTTCATTCAAACACTTATAAAAACTCGTTTTATAATGTCAATATTTCAATTTATAAATATCCATTTATAAATCTCTTAATATAAATCAAATTATATTATTCTTTTAAAACGTCTTTAAATTCCTTTATAATCTCATCATTCTCTTGATTTATAAAATAATTAAATTTTATAAATCCTATATTTAAACTTTTAATAATAAACTCAAAAATCCAGTTTAAACTATTTTATAAAGTCATTAATTCATATTTCTCAAAAATCAGCTTTTAACCGTATTTCTCAAAAATTATAATTTTTATAACTTTAAAAATTATAACGTTCATTTATTTATAATGGATCAATTCCAAAAATATTTTATCTTTTCAAAAATCACTTTTTAATCATTTTAAAATCCCAAAATTTGGGTCCAATGATGCTACACACCAAATAGTCAATCACGACTAACAACGATATCATATATCAATATGAAAATCCATCAAATATCAAAATATCTGAAATTAAATAAAAACTGTTGAGGAATCCAGTTGGATCCCTCCAACCTGTTTCCTGCATCCAAAAACATTAGCACAATACCAATTTCGCTCCAGTACGAAATTATCGCGGTACATGTTCTTAATAAATATTATCCGCTTAATAACGGCGTAATAGGGTCTCATCCGCTAAACAAAAAATGCGGGAAATCAACAACTGCAATATATACATATGCCAATATATATATATTGATATTATATATAATACCAATTTCACTGTTTATGAAATATTCGAGGTATATGTTTTTACTAAATAACATCCGCTTACTAACGGCGAATAATGTCTATTTTAACAATCAATACATAACAATCGACATTCAAACATGCATTCAAATATTTTAAATCTAACTATTTAAAATAAAATCGAAATCTATTCGATTGAGTGAGAAGTTCTCACCTCGGTTTTAATTTCCGTTTAAGCTTTTATTTCGAATAAAATTAAACGCGCGTTTAATTTTACCCGAAATTCTCACTAACTCCAAACGACTCCAAACCAACTCCATCGCGTAGTGCTCGTCCATACGATTCCAACGCAACTGAGTTTGCATTTTTTCGACCTCGTATGAAAAAGTTATGATTTTTACAAGTTTATACAAAATTTTTATAAACAATTTACAACATAAATTAACTAATCTAAACCTTCCATAACTACAGGCCACTGGATCTAGAACCCCTCCATCATCACCGTTGCTTTCATCTTCCCCTTCTCCCACGTTTCTACAGATAATCACGCACAAGCCTTGAACCCATTATGTAGAACTAGGGTTAAATTTATCGCCTCAATCACTCGACGATTCTTCGATCAAGCAGTTGCAACCCAAAGCCCTACACGACCACCACACTCGTCCCAAGTGCCATGCAACTCGGCCCTAAGGTTGGCCTCGAAACGCGTGTACAGCCCCCAGTGGACGCGGTCTGTAGCTCACTCCACACGACACCGTTTCCGATCATAACCGTTGAAACTCTAGTACTCGACGCTCTCTACAATTCTCTAGTTGAACATTCCTGCTAATTGTTGACGGATTAGAAGATCTAGAGGGAAGAAGGTGGGTGTTTTCTGGCCGTTGAAACATGGGTTAGGGACGGCTAGGGTTATTTTTTTTTTTTTTTTTTATTAAATGAAGGGGGTAGTGTGCATATTTATAAGGAATGAGCAAGCGTAAACACTATTCATCCCGGAAATTCCGAACTCCGATTTAGACGCCGTAACCAGCGTACCTAGGGTTTATCCCGCGTTCCGGACACAATGGAACAGGTTTCGGAAGCTAATTCCGAAGTATGTGCGAGTTATGGCTGAAAACGTTCAATTTGAATTAAACCGATTTAAACCGATTTCTAGGCGTTTTAATTTGTACCGGACAAATGGTAAATCCAATTGACTTGAAATTTGAAACCTTACAATAATATCACATTACGGATCCGATGAAACTGGTTTCGTCGAATTCCGAGACTTTTTGAAAAATGGCTATTTTACAGTCGATTATTTAATATTAAAATATTCATTTTTCACAAATTAACTTTTAATTCGATTTTAAAAGTTCTAAAATATTTCTATAACTTCCATATGATAAAATAAAATTTTCCAAATTATTTTCAATCATATTTAACTCAATTTTTTATTATTTCCCATAATTTAACGTATTAAATTATCGATTTAATTATTCGATAAAATTTAATAATTCAAATAAAAATTTATTTGACTTAAAAATTCACTTATAAATATTTAAAATTAATTAAATATTCAAATTTTAATTAATAAAAATTCTGGGTCGTTACACGCGTTGAACGATAAAATGGCCCGAAAAGCCCGTTTGGCTACGGAACGAAATTGGGTCAACCCATACATCAAAATAGATGTTTTTGAATATTTTAAACGCAATGGAACATGTTTCAAGTCCAAATTCCATCGTATAAAGAAGTTATGCTAAAATCAAGTTATTTCAAATTGATTTCAATTTAATTGATTTCTAGGCGTTTCGATCCCGTACAATCAAACAACAAGTACGATCGCTACGAAACTTGAAATCGTATTATAATTCACCGTTACGGATCCGATGAAACTGGTTTCGTCGAAATCCGAGTCAGTGGCCAAAATGGCTATTTTCTAGTTAATTAAATAAATTGATATTAAATTAGTTAAATCAAATTTCAGTTCAAATTTAATAAATCACCATTCCTCTCATTTTAAATTACTTGGACATTTACCAAAATTTAACACAAATTTAAATGTCACTTTAATGTTGATTCGTTGATCAATTTCAGCGTTAAATTTCATTTTCACTAAATTCAGAAATTAAAAATTAAATTTTCAATAATTCTATTGAATTTAATTTTTATTCTTATTATTCAATTCATCATGGTCAGATGGATAAAATTAACATTAGGTCCATAATCTATTACATTATATTCTCAAATTCCATCTTGATTTCAATTAACGTAATAATTAAATATTTAATTTCATTTAATTGTAATTACTCCAATTATTATAGTCCAAATCCTAGTAAATTGATAAATCTTTATTCCCATTCTTATAATTCAACAAATTGTCCAATTATGAATAACATTAACATTATTTCCAAATATTACCTTAATTAACATTAACGTAATATTAAATTATAATTATTGTAACTGATTTCCAATTTTAAATTAACAAGCTACATAAATATGTAACATACAATAATCGTTACCGTTAACTTTTAGTCACATTAATAAGCCTTTATTACTTACCAATCAATGTTACCATTTTTATTCATAATACTAATTTCATCTGATTTCCATTAACTATCTATTATTTCCTTGGTAAATCCAATGTTTCATTTGTTCGCCTATATTCCATTTATGGTCAAGTATAACATATTTTCATTAATTGGCATTTCATTCAATCCATTAATTATTAATTTCAATTAGCATTGTTTACCTTGCATTCTCGTTATTATTTCATAAATATGATTCCCAATTATTTCTTTAATTTATACTAACATTGATTCTATCGAATTGCACTTTATTACGTATTATTTCATCAATTAATATAACTTTGAATCTATTTCCCAATTTACAAATTATAATCAATTAAAACCTTACAATTTTTCAATTAACTGGGATTGCACTAAATTAGTTATTTATCAACTTGCTTTAACATTATTACCTAAATTTACGTTTAGTTACTATTAATCAATATATTATTCATTGATCAAATCCAACACTTACTTTTATTTGCTTATTTTCCGTTTTAACCAAGTGCAACAATTTACACTATATCATTATTGGGATTTCACTCCTATTCTTAATAATTAATTTTTAATTACCAATGCTACATTTCATTTTAGCATTCACTTCATTATTATATTATAAAATTTTTATTTCTTTCTAAATTTAATCACAAAAATCTTATTAAATTACCCAATTTAATTATCGAATTTTACGGGTCATTACAATATAACATTACATTAAAGATTCATAATCTTTTGATATATTATATTGAGCGACATCCATTTAAGAAACGATGTATTTCTTATGAAATACGTTCGTGATACATATCAGAAATCATGGTATACATATATTTACATATGTATTTATTCCTTAAGTCTATTTGAGTTTCTTTAATATTCTACCTTTAGTTTATACATTCATATCACATAAGTTTTTTTGTTATATAACTTTTATATTTCATATTACTTATATGATAGTCGTATGTATAATATTTTATTTAATTAAATCTTATTTAATTAATTTAAATTAATTAACTCTTTAATTAATTTTATAATAGTATTCCAATACAACTTTTATATTGAACATATCTACTATAACATTTATTATAATAGTATAACCTGTACAATATAACACACATATCTTATATATGCATATTTTTATTTAATAATCAACCTTTAATTATTATTTTAATTAAATTATATTAATTTCAAAATTTATCTTATATATACATATATGTATACTTATGTTATCTTAAACACATTAAAATAACAAAACATATATCAACATATATAATACATGCATATAAGTATTAATCAAATTAACTCATTTAATTATTTTATTTTATTAATCATATTAATAAACTTTAAATTTTGAATTTAATATTTAAATAATTTCAAACATTTTGAAACTTTATGTTATATTATAACCTTTTATAATAAACATGTTTTATTTTAAATTTAAATAATTTTAAATTTAACTTTTAAATTTAAAATATAGTCTTAATTTTTAAACTATTTTGAAAATTAGCCCAAGGCACACCAAATTGGAAATTTTCTATTAGGGCAACCGAGCAACTTTGGGCTCACTCCACCTTTCAGGCCAGGTCAGGTAACCAGTTGGGACAGGCTATTTGATTATCCAATTCCAACCCTAGACACACATTTCTAGACACTGTATAAGTGACTAATTTAGACTGCATAGGTTATTGGACTCTAATACAATTGAAGGAACAGGACTAGCCCGCAATGGAAGAAATGAGTGAATTTCAATTTTTTTTACCCCATTGGATCTTAATTGAGCCTATGAAGCCTAAATTAATTAGAAAATTTCTAAATTTGTTTTAAATAAAATCATATCTTTTATTTAAATTAGTTAAAGAGAAGTTTAAATAAATTAAATTTTAAATATATAGTGTATCAAATACAACTAACATTTATTACTACGAGTTAATATATATATTGGGAAGGAAATCTTTCACTTCTTTCCATAAAAAAAGTAATTAATTGAAAGCATTAATTGCATTGAATGGAGAGAGGAACCTTTCATTTCTCTCTTTAATTTGAATTGGTTGATTCGTTAAATGTCGTTAATTAATAATTTATTCGTAGCAAGATTTATTACTATGTCCGTGTGTATTCTAACTATACAAATTGTAGTTTGAGATTTATTTCATTTTTGTTTTATTTATTTATGTAAGTATACATACACACAAATATATATACATACATACATACACACAGATATATATATCATATACGTATATAAAAATATGTGTGCCTACGTGTAACATCATTATCCGTGAAGGGTATAATGTGTCCGTGTATAGATGTTGTGATTTACATTACAACGGACACATTAGCTCATTTTGTGTGTACTGTAATTTATCCAAATATGTGCTAGTATAATATTTCAAAACAAGATATTAATATATATGCATATGTATGTGCGTATGTGTGAGCGTGTGTGTGTTATTGAACAAAACAATTTCAGCCATAATAAATTAATGTAAAATAATTATAAAACATATAGGTTCTATAACTTTATAAAATATGGAAACATATTTTGGGCATAAGATTAATTTATGGAATTTTCTCAATTAAAATAATTTTTATTATTAAATAATTGATAAAAGCCTGTGAACAATTTAATTCTTAAAAATATGAAGTCAAGTTAAAAAAATTTAAATTTTTTTTAAAGGTGCCTAAGACATATTATGGGTTTAGGAAAAATTTACGGAATTTTCTCGATGGAAATTATATGTTTAATTCAATAATTAATTGCTAGTCGAAAATAAAATAATTAAGTGATAAAAATCTAAATGTTTTTTAAAAGTTACTTGGGATAAATTTAAGGCTTAAGAAAAATTTCTAGAATTTTCTCAATTGAAACTATATTTCTTAATTAAATAATTGATTGCAGACCAAAAGTAAATTAATTTTTAAAATTATGAAATTATGTTTGAAAAATCTGAAAATTTTATAGTAAGCTTCATACATGGTGTAGCAAAAATAAAATTGAAATTTCGAACTATTGATTACTTTATACATAATATGCAATTCACAAAATCATTAAATAATAATAAAATATGTATATACATATCTAATAAAATATTATTATATTTTATGATTCACAATAGGTATAAATCATCATAAGAATTTTTTTAGATTAAATATATATGATATATAATCATATATACAATTATACATATTGGCAATATGCAGATCTATATACATTTAATCCAGATATATATATATATATATATATATATATATCAAAATTAAAGTTTTTTTTAAATTAATTCAATAATAAATCAATAAACAAAATATTGCAACAAGCATATAGCCAATTCAATTGTAATGAATACATGTACCTACAAAAATATCACCTACTATAAACAATAAACAGATCTGAATACAAATAGATGATTTGAATATAAATCAACATTTATATGATAAACTCAAAACCAAAACAATAATAATAAATCAACGTTCACCTCCTAATGAAACCTTTGAGTCCATGTTGAACAATGATTTCTCTTCTTAGAACAATTTCCAATCCGTCAGGTTGCTAATACGGGACTTGAGACCTTCGACTACAATTAGTATTTTTTAATTTGAATTGGGTTCGAGGATTTTTGTGGATGATTTTATAGGATAGTTGCTGCCATTAAAATGAGGAAGAAGAATAGGAAAAAAGTGGTGGCTCAAAAATGAATTAGCTTGTAATTAGGATTTTGACATTAATTTTTATATGGATAGGAAAGAAGAGCAAATAATGATCTCAACCACACATCTCAAAACCTAACCATACATGTTGTAGCCACCTCCTATCTTTCTCCAAACTAATGCCTACCAACTCCAAAAATCATGGATTGTGTAAATTCGGTCAGCGTTTAGCGTCGAACTATTCGAACTTTAACGTTCACACTTCACTTAGCAGGCAGTGTAATAATATAACCAAATTTATCGCTTATTCATTATCGAAAAAAATTCTGTTTTAATTTAATAAGTGTTATCCACTTGTGATAATTATTTACACTAACTCTCTTCGTTAAAACTATATCACTTTGGACTTATTAAACTTGGTAATGGTCAAAATTTCAACATCGTCTATATTTAACTCTATAGTCGAAACACAAAGTCCTCGGTTCAATAATAATAATTATTATCAACCGTACTACTTTAGCTAGAGATTTTGACTTTGGTTTGACTTGAGTTGACCATGATACTAACCCTATATAACCGAGGAGACGAATCCTCTCTTGAATAGTGCTTCACTTCCAATACTCCACTTGACTGAACTATAGTCACTCGATGGACGTTGTGCCATGATTTTTTCTATAATCAAAGCAGAGCTTTCATATTAAAGATTCATAGTATTCTTAAGTTTAAAGAACCACTTAAATTATTCACATTGATATTTATGTTTGACCTTAGTTATATTAACCAACGAAAAACTATCGAATGAGTCGTTCCATAGTTATCTAATTACTATTAGTATGTAACCCTTATGTATCCCCGGTAGTCATGAGTAATACATTGCCTAACATTTGAAGAGCGTTATGTACTCTAGTCTCAATGGATACATCGATATTTAATCTTGATGCATCTCGACCAAGAACATTTGAAATAGTATATTTAATTTCATTGTGATAAATTACTTACAATTACAATACTTTGTAACTGCTATCACAAAATATACCATTTATGAATTTTATATTAAATATATTTTAATTAAACTAATTAATTAATATAACCACATTATATCAAGTATATAATAAAAAGAAAACACCTTTATTTCAAAAAAGCTTAGTCAACAAGTTAGATATATGTAACAAATTATACAATTGCCCTTAGGACATAGCCTAACTTTATCAACTACTTGCATTATATTCCGACCCCTATTAATAAAATAAATTCTTTAAATAGGCCAAAAAACATTACAGCAATTTTAGATGTGGTCGATGCATCAAAATAATGTACCAATTTGACATTAGACAACAGAAATAAACAAAAGATAATTTAAAATATACGAGATTGCAAATAATTATAAATTATGAAATGATCCCTTTAGGAGAATAAATAAAAAAATTAATCAAACTCCTACCATTTGAGCCGAGCACCCATCCGCCACTAATATACAACCAATTTCCTTCTATGAATCTCGATGTTTTCGAGTTGGTTGTTCACTTGTTTAACATAATTTTTTAATAACATACCACACAATGCATGAAGGTTTGATCCTTCATATCCTTTTGCAGAGCTAGCGATGACATTAATCATTAGTTTGAAACAACAAAGAATTCACTGCATTAAAAGGAATTAATGTTAATGCATCATAGATCCACTTTGCGACGATTGGATCCATTGCATCCTTTTCTTCTTGGCCTTGAAATACACTTCTAATAGTTGGTTAGTAGCCAATGGCAATTCTGGGTATAAATGTGGAACTTAAGAGATTGCCAGAATCAGAAGGTTGTACCCTTGTAAATGCATACCTTTTTCTAGAACCCAAAGGTAAATCGTTTTCTTCACTCTAAAAAGCACAATCTCTAGACCTTTTTGTTGCTATATTCTTCTTTAACACTTCCCCATTTCGAATGTTCAACCTCATAACATGTTTGACTTATCTTTACATGCGTACAAGTTGCACATCTTCTAAATAAACTAGAAATAAGTTATTTGAAGCGATGAATCCCACCACCTATAAACATTTTGTTCCAAAATATACACTTTGAATATCCATTACTTATTGTTTTTGTACAGTGTTTCCATGTTGGATCAGTGCTAGGCCTATTTGATTTGATGAACAATGCTTTAAGTGCTAGAATCAGATGCTTCTTTGGAATTTGGATTCGAAGTCATTTTATGAGTATTTAAAAAAACATCAAAATGAATGTTACGCCAAATAAAAGAATTCTTTAAGTACCTTCACAAACCTTATATATTTTTCTTCAAAATATAAAATAAATTATTTTTAACATTATTTTGAGAAAAACTCTCTTCTGAGGAGTAGAGCCAGGAGATTCAAACGACCCGCCACAACCGATTTCCTTTTTAGCCATCTCAACACATGGCATCAATCTCCCAAGAATTCTCGCTTTTTCG
This sequence comes from Allium cepa, assembly GCA_030765085.1. NCBI lineage: Eukaryota > Viridiplantae > Streptophyta > Magnoliopsida > Asparagales > Amaryllidaceae > Allium > Allium cepa. The sequence goes on from CM060938.1 coordinate 566,964,629, forward strand.
AGGGATGACCGCTCCATGTCTTAAGGGTTACATAGCGCAGCTTGCCAGGACTCGAACTCATGACCTCAAGGAACTTTGTTCCATGATCGCTAGGTTTCCCTGACCAACAAAGCTATGCACGCAGACAGTTTTTTATTTTTAATGTTATTGTGACATCTTTAACTTTATGTTGATAAAATTGTACTCATAAGATACTTATATAAAAATCTAATGTTGTAACAATAAGCCAGAAACCACATAGATCCAACAAGAAGTTATTAATGTGCTTACTGGCTAATTAAGCTAACATGTATTATTCAACTTTATAATCCAAATAAAAAGTCCTTGGTTCAATAATAAAAATTATTGTTAACCAAACTACTCTGCTTGGAGATTTTGACTTTGAGTTGACTTCGGTCGGCCATGATACTAACCTCATATAACGAAGGAGTTGAATCCTCTCTTGAATAGCATTTCAGTACAAATACTTCGACTCGACCCAACTATGTCATTTGATGGACATCGTGTCACGATTTGACTATAATTAAAGCGAAGCTTTCATATTGAAGATCAACAGTAATATCAAGTCAGGAGAACTATATAAATTCATCACATCGATATTTTCTATTTGATCTTAATTGTATTAACCAACATAAAATTATCGCGATTCATTCCATGTTTATTTGATATCTATTAGCATGTAACCCTTTGGTGCCCCTATCAGTTACGAGCAATATGCTACTCAACGTTTGGATATCATTACGTACTCTAGTCTCAACGGTTGCATTGATATGCAGTCTCGATATATCTTGACTAGGAATGTTTAAAATGATATCTTTGTTATATTATGATAAAACACTCGTGATTACAACCATTTGTAATTACTATCACAGACACACCATTTGCAGACTTTATGTTAAATATACTTAAATTAGATAATTAATTAATTATAACATGTTATAACGAGCATATAACAGAAAGAAAACATGTTTTATTACGAACGAGAATTGATTGCAAAGTTAATATTTCTAATAAATTATAGAATTTCTCATAGGACATACCCCTAACTCTATCAGTATGCATAGTAAATTTGAAATTTGAATTTAATGATGGAGATATGCCTACTAGTCAAGTTTGATTGATTAAAGTTATACTTAGACATTATATATAATCAGAGATAACTCGGTCAAAGTATAAGTGATACATAAAAAAATGGAAACCCATAGGATAGACATGCACAAAGAGTTTTCAATGGGGCCATGATGTAGGTGAAAAACTCGCTATTGAGATATGCTATGTAGGAAAGCTAGTGCCATTTGTTGTTAGCTTCATTCCCAGTTTTATAGAGAAAGTATGAAAGTTAACATACTTGAGTGGTGCTTCTAAGTGGATCAAAATGTTCTCGATATGTAAAAATGTAAGCATGATTTAACAGTTACGGTGGAGCTTAGTCAACATAATGAGATGGAGGCGGAGGCGGATTCTAAGGTACTCTGTAGGCATACTCGCATCTTAGAACATGATGTGAGACGAGTTCACAGTAAAGAAATGAAGTTAGTCCATGTACAATGAGGAAAATGTTTGGATGAGAGTACTTAGTAACTTGAAGAGAGAATCCCAGTTTCCCAACATGGGCTCACTTCCAATACGTTCCCCGTTTAGGTAGATTGACAGTTAGTTTCTTGTTATTTGCTTTTATGTTTGCATAGTTGTAGATAGCTAGTTGACATAGACATGGATGTATGGATGCTAAGATTGGTTGTATGCATATACTTATGACATGTTTTCTTGCTACTATTTCTTTGTTTAAGTTATACCAATTTAGCTCATACCGTGTGCTCTTATATGTATACACATACCAACCTTTATTAGATACATACATCACTACATGAAAATGACCTTATTATAACTAGTTATTTACAACATTCTAAAATGACAGTTGTAATAAAGGATTTTTAACAACTGGTTTTTCCTAACTGTTGTAATAAATGGTTTTTAACAACTGGTTTTTCCCTACAATTGTAATAAACGTATTTTAACAACTGGTTTTTCTAAACAAATTGTAATAAACGTATTTTTAACAACATTTTATTTCAACCAGTTATAATAGAGACCTATTACAACTTAGTAGTTTTGACCGATGTAAATATTGATATTTTCCTAAAGTTTATAAAATAATTGAAAATTTGATATTGCTAAGTTATTTAGTTAAGACTTTTCTTAAAAACAACTATTCCATTAAAAACAAGCAAGCAGTCTATTATATTTGTAGTAAAATTTCACTTTTCCATCTTAGCCGATAAATTGATCGCATAACACTTTTTTGAGGAAAATTTCACTATATGGAAATGTTGAATTTGTCTTATAATATTTTAACAACCGTTTTTCTTACAAGTTAAAATAAATATATTTAATAATTAATAACTAATAATTAATAATTAAGAACAATTAATTTTTAATAATAATTATTTACTAATAAATAATTAATAATTACTAATCAATAGAGATAATAAATAATTACTTTTAATAATTAATATTTAATATTGATTATCTAATAATTAATATAAATAATTAATGATTATTATTATATAATTAAAAATGAATTAATAGTCAATAATTAAGACTAATATTTAATATTTACTATTTAATAATTAATTTTAATTGTTAAGGATTAATAAATAATCTTTTATAATTAAGAAGTAATGTTTATTATTTAGTATTTAATAAAATTTGAATACAAAAATTCAAAAATCTGAAATTTCATCAAATTCAAAAATAAAAAAGTTAAAATTTTAAATAAATTTTATATTTTATATAATACTCAAAATCAAAGAAATTTCAAAAATATTGAAAAATTTCAAAATAAATAAAATTTAATGATTATAATTATAATTAACTTTTAACATTTAATATTTAATAAGTAAAATTTGATATATAATAACTGCTATTAAAATTTATAATATATGCATTATAATTAACATTTAATAGCTCATACTCAATTCAAATCAAAGAGTAATAAGTAATAATTATTATAACAAGTAAGAAGTAATATTTAATAATTAACAATTACAATTAGATAAATAATAGTTAATAATTATGACTAACATTTAATAATAAATAATTAATAAATAATATTTATTAATTAAGAAATAATATTTACCATTTAGCATTTAATATTTAATAATTATATTTAATATAGAATATTTTTAAAAACTTGATTTTTTTTATTTTTCTAAAATAAATTTAAAATTATTGGTAAAACTTAAAACAAAATTTGGAAATTCATAAATTTTTGTTTCCACATAAATAACATTTTTTGTAACTTGGTTTCTTGACGTAATCCAAATTTATTTTGCATTCAAACACATATAATTTTTTGGCTCAAAATCCAAATATTTGGCCCGCCCCCTTAATTTTTTGCTTCAAATCCCCTTTTTTGGTCCCCCTCTCATTTTTTTGACTATATTCCCACTGCACCCCTTCATATATAAATACCACCGCAAACCCCTAAAATCGCATCTCCTCCTACGTTTGAACTATCAATCCAAACTCATCAGATCTAATCACACTAAATCCTTTAGGACTTCGGCAACGCGAGTTACTCTCATATCAGGCTGTGAATGACTCGACTCCTACATTTCGAATTTGGAGTAGTTGAGGGTTGGAGAATGGGTTAGTTGCTTTCGGATTTCGATCTGGGTAGTTGATTTCGGACCTAGAGTTGACTTCACCTTCGGATTTGGAGTAGTTGAGGGGTGAAGTATGGTCCGCATTTTTGCAATATTTATAGAGTTGGGGATCTGGAGCTGGTTTGAAACATCCACGTTCATAAAAGCGATTTCATGCCTCATTAACAGTTTTGGGCATTTGAAACCATTATATTGCTATTTGATGAAGCACTTTAGACGTACAGGAAATGAGTGAAACTTATCATTTATACGCCTAGCTTCAAATACACCAATGGTTGATAAATATTTTATTTCAACTGAGCGTGATCATCTCCTTTTCTGCTTGTAGCAACTGAAGGAAGAGACGAAGGAAAAGCCTGCTTTACAGCCTTATAATGGAGTGCTTTCTTCCGTATATTCTTCTCAAAATACAAAAATATTATCACAATCCTTTATTTTATTAGTTTGTAATTTATATATGTAGATACACTATTGCAACGTCGGAAATCCACAAGGCTTTGGTCAGAAGCCAATGTCATTTTCTCGTAAGTAATGTCTAATTTCCGAGAGTCATGACTTCTCCTTAAGACCATGGTGGGTGTTAGGACAAAAATTGATCACTAACACCCAAATCCAAGCAAAAACATCAAATACCAGTCACAGCTCACATATGAAATATATGTAGAGAGTATTAATTTGAAGAACAACAGATTTTATAGTGGTTCGGCTAACTCCAGCGTACGTCCACTCCAGAAGTTTTCTTTTTATTGCTGTAATAATCGATTACAGTTACAAAACGGCAGAGTAGTCCTAGCCTTAGAAAATAGAAAGCAAGAGAGCAGAAAGAAGATTCCTTTTCTGAAACCCCGCGTGCTGTATTTATAGGCAAATCTAGGTAGTTGGGCCTTCTAAATAATCCAAGCCCACCAAGACTATGGCCGAACCAGAATTACCATGGTGACCGAGCCTATATTCTGAGCAAGCTAACCTAGTCTCATCCCAGGAGCGACTCGAAGCAACATCACGTTAGACTCGAAGTAACTCGCGCTAAAACTCGAAGCAGCCCAATGCCGAACCCACTTCTTCATTCTCGAGTTCAAACCAATCAATCGCACCCAGGCGACCGACCCATCAAGGCCGAACGGCCTATGCCTAACCACCTCAATCGAACCATATCCGTACTCTATCACCGAGCCACCTATACGGCCGAGCCACTTCCAATTGCTAAACCACTCAGGCCGAACCACGATGCCGAGCGACCCACGATGGCGAGCAACCCTCGATGCCGAGCGACCCACGATGATTAGCGACCCTCGATGCCGAGCGACCCACGATGCCGAGCGATCCATGATGCCGAGCGATCCATGATGTCGAGCGACCCATGATGCCGACCGACCCTATTCTCACCATTATGCCCAGCGATCCTCTCCTTGCCTCAATGCCGAACGACCCTATTCTCACCTTAATGTCGAACGACCCTGAGCATCCAGACCGAGCCGTCTATGCCGAGCGACCCACAACATCCAGACGAGCCGTCCACGCCGAACGACCCACTACTTCTAGACCGACCCGTGTATCTTCTCCACTTCTCGACCGAACGACATATCCAAGTGAACTTCGTCCCGTTAAACCGAATCCATCATATTTCAGCCTCAATAATGGTGAAGTTAGTTAGGTCAAATCCGTCTGTTTATGGCCTTGACAAAAGGCACGTTAACAGTGGGGCGATTAAACGTTTTCTTTTTTGCACGTTCTTTCATTGTGCGAATATCCATTATTGGATAGGGAGGAAACTCGTTCTTTATTCAGGTAATATGCCTCTAGTTTGACAAGTTATTTGTCCTTTTTTTTACACAAAGTAAAATTATGCACTTGAGAAAAGAATCAAATTAGTGAAGCTGACTAAGATGAAATGGATATAAGCTTGTCTAATTTATTTAATCAATGGTATATCTCGGTGTGTATTATGGAAGATGTAGACAAATCCTAGTTATGAAAACTGAAAGTGATGGATATAAATTTCTGAAATTTATAGCACAAATTATGGTGTGATTACAATCCAGATGCTATAGTAAGAGCATGCAAGATCGTTGATCTTATTCCTGAAAGATCAACTGGTGCCTATAGTCATTGCCAGGTATATTCATGCTTCATTATTCTTTTGTGACATCAGAATGTTAGTCCCACCTTATACAATTATTATAATTTTTGAAAGAGCTCTTATAGCAGAATTTCTCCTTCTGACCAATCTTTTGAAACAGGCGTAAAAGGATTGAGAGAATTAGTTGCGACTGCAATTCACGCCCGTGTTGGATTTCTGGCAAACGCTGATGATATTTTCATGATCGATGGATCAACTCAGGCTGTAAATATTTTCTCTCTTTTCTTTTGTTAATTCTGATTTACTAGGTTGTCCCGTTATGTAGTATCAATAATTCTATCAGTCAGGTCCAAATGATGATGCAATTGTTAATAAGGTCGGATGATGATGGCATACTATGTTGCAGTGATAATCTAAGGTTGAGAAAACATGTGAAGGTGACTAAATAGAGTGGAAAGGAATTTTTATGCACTTGGGTGTAAATTGTAAGATTATATACATTTTGTAGCAGTATATTTTGAAGTTGTCATGTATTGAACTTTGTAGAATTGGATAAAAAATATATCTATGTAAATGGTTTTGGTTCTTATAAGCAAAATGTTAGTATCAGTTGCAAATTGAAGCTAAATTTATAGGTGTGTGTTACAATAATACAATGATTTTATTTATTTTATACCTTTTTAACAATGGACAAAAACATTTGTAAAAGGGAAGTTACGTTGGGTAAAACCAGTTGTAAAAGTCCTATTACAAGGGGCAAAAATTGTTGTCAGAAGCTTTATTACAATGCTACTCCGCAACTGTCTAAAATAGTTGTAAAATGCTTCGATTCTATTACATCTTCAAATATTAAGACTCGCGATTGATAGTTGTAATAGACCTACATCTGGCATTACCAATTACGAAATGAGTATTCTTGTTACCCAACATATTGGCCTGGTTTCGTGGCGACAGTCATAGAGCCTATGGTTGAACCTGAATGAGACTCAAGCTAGGAAAAGGGTGGAAGTATGATAGACCGGTGAAACTTAAGTCTGGATCGTCCTATACACTTGGGTCAATATATTTGGCGTTGGCTCGGTCGAAGTAGTTCGGTGTTGGAGTGTGGTTGAGATGGCCCGACTAAGGTGGTTCGGCATTGAAGTGTAGTCGAGATGGCCCGACCCAGGTGGTTCGGCATTGGAGTGTAGACGTGGTGGTTCGGCCAACCGTGGTCCGACCTTAGAGGTAATGAGTCATGTCTCGGTCGGTCAAGGAAGGAAAGGCAGGACGGTTCGGTCTAGGTGATTCAGCATATGTCGTTCGGCCTAGATGGGTTAGTAGGTGTCGTTAGGTCGTGGTAAGGGAGCTAATGTGGTTTGGTCAATAGTAATTCGGCACGTGTGGGTTGGTGTATCTGGTTCGATGCACATTGAGGAGGATGACAAGTTATTTGGTCTACAATAGAGGGATGGGACCAGCGTTTCTATACTTTGAGTTACACTATCGCTTGATCCGAGTCCTTGAAGGCCTACTTCGAGCCAGCAATGAGACAACCCCTGGATCGGCACAAGTGGATCAGTGGAAGAGGCTCGACCAGATTCGCTCGTTTAGCTTAACCTACAACTATGGACCGAGCTACCTTGGTCGTGGCTAACCTATCTTCGTCTATAAATAGGGAGGCAGGGGTACAGTTGATGGGACCTTTTTTGGAAACTCCAGGAATACTCTGCCATTTTTTGTACTCACTTCTCCTCTGTTCAAATATTCATTCAAGTTGTTTGTTTATGGATTGTATCTGTACTCAAGTAATTAAAGAAGTAATAAAGATTATATTCAAAGTGGAGGCAGGCAATTACGCCGAACCACTATAAATTTGATGTTCCCTTTTCTGCTATTACTTTTGCATAAATTGCGTTAATTTTCTGTTTTAATTTACCTTCTTCATTAATCTCTATACACAACTCTATTCAAAGACGTTATGACCAATTTTGGTGCTAACATTTTGGTGCTTTCACCGAGAACGTGTATTCTCAGGCTGCTAGGATCTACTTTGTCACTACTGAATTGAAGAAATCCCTCGAAGGAGATCCAAGTTTATTCTCAAGACTTCACAAATTCTATTCAGAGTTCAGACGGAAAACTCTAAGATGGGAAGACCACATACTAGATCAGCCTCCCACAATGCAGATGTCAACGAGATCGCCAGCGTCCAACAAGTGGGACCAAGCAATCAACAAGCTAATCCAGGTGTAGAAACCGCCACCATCCTAAACCAATCAGAAGTTGTCACCGGGGCAGAGTTCAATGAGATTGTGAGAGAATTCGTGGAAAGCAGGAGACAACTTAACGAGCAAATTCAAGCTAACGCCAATCTCATGACCCAAATTGCTCAGCAACAGCATTAGAATGCTGGAGGGATCCCCGCTTCCTACTCATCATCTGACACCTCCGCCTCGTCAGATGGACATTCCAAGCGTAGACGTCGTATGATTGAAATGACACGAATAGGTGCAGCAGAACAATCCAACAGAAATGGTCCGGGTTCTCTGCCTGAAACCGTGGCCCTACATCTGCACCTGGGAAATCGCATGCAAACTGGAGCGGAAAACTTAAGAGCTAGAGCACATGTGAAGGCTGGTCCACCACCTCGTCAGGGCCATGGCGAAGTGGGTCCCCAGAACGTGCATTCGAGAGATCACTTACCAAGGAGGCACCGGCTGGAATGATCACGCAGGACGGAATCCAACTTGCCACCTCCCATCCAGACCTCGAATTTATCAGCTATGGTCAGGCAACCGATGAGGGAAAATCAAGGCTTATCCAGTGATGATTGGGGGCATATTTAGAAGTCATACTTCGTTCACAAATGTTATCATGCAGGCTGAGTACCCCCGGAGGTTCAGTATGCCGACTATTCCAGCCTATGAAGGGAAGACTGATCCCCGACAGCATGTAATGGGATACGAGTGGATGATGAACTCGGCTAGGGCAAATGATGCAACTAAATATAGATGTTTCCCAATAACCTTATCCGGAATCGCAACCATGTGGTTCACCAGACTTCTTCCGCGATCGATCTCCAGGTTTGATGAGTTAGCAACGAAATTTGTGGAGCAGTTTAGGATTCGTACCACTCGCCCAAAGGACGTGATGTCTTTATCCAATAAATCTAGGATCCAAAGGAGTCATTAAAGGAATATTTGCAAAGATTTCACATTGCTGTTACCGAAGTTAGCAACCCGAATGACCATGCTATTCTTATGGTTGTAATGCAAGGGGTAGATCCGAAATCAGAGTTTGGTGATTGGCTGGCAGGAAAACCACCGACTACCCTGGAACGTTTTTATTCAAAGGAGAACCAGTTTATGAGAAGATAAGAGGAAAGATGCACAAGGCAAAGCAGTGCACCAAGGCCCAGTAAGGAAGCAGTGCAAAGCAACATTGCGGTAAAGCAATCCAGCGACAACTCTGGTAAGGTCTAGGTCAATGTTCAAAATAAGCCGGAGTAGACTAAAGGATCCGAAGGAGGAAATTTCGAAAGGAAGAGGGAACCAGGAAAATGAAAACCAAGGATCTCAACCTATAACGAATACACTCCTCTGAACATGTCTCTGGAAAATATCTATTTATCAACTTGTAATACGTTCCACTATTGAAAGCCGCGCCCAAAGGAATCCGCTGATGAACAAAAACAGACCGGAAAGTATTTCTAGTTTCATGAGACCTACGGGCACAACGCTAAGGAATGTAGACATCTCCATGATTCTATTGAAAAACCAATTCGGTAAAAGAAGTTACAATAGTTTGTTAAGAATCCACAGGAAGGCGGACATGGGACATCCTACCCTAATCGCGAGAAGGCTCTGCATCGACCTTAGGAACCCGCTAGGACCATAGGTAGACTGATCATAAACATGATAGTCGGTGGGCCTCATCCAACAGACAAGAGTTGGCAAAAAATGGAACGCTATCCTAATTCCCTAAAGCACGCAGATCTCGGATGATGCTCGAATACGGAGGATGGAACTCCAGCAAAACAATAGCGAATGATGACGGATTATATAGTATTCAGGAGCAGGGATGCCGATCGAGTGGAGGCACCTACCGTTAATCCAATGGTCATCTCATCAATGATTGGGCCAGCGTTTATGAGAAGGATACTGATCGATTATGGGAGTTCTATTAATATTATATTTAAGCAGGCGTATGACCATATGAAGATGAAGGCGAAGGATCTGAAACCATCTAAATTCCACATTCACAGTTCTAATGGTGCAGCCACTAGTGCGATAGGTTTTGTTGAATTGCCAATTGAGTTAGGAGATGGTGAACGTAGGAGGGTACGAATCCTACCGTTCATTGTTTTGGATGTGGATTCCCCGTATAATGTGTTTCTGGGCCGACCAGCCCTGACAGAGTTTAGAGCAGCTTTGGGCCCGTGGTGTTTAACCTTGAATTTCAGACGGATAGAGAAGTTGGTGTTGTGCATGGCAATCAAGCAACTAGTTGTGCATGTTATGTGGCCGAGCTGAGAGAGGCCCAACGAAGAGAGAAGGGAAAGGCTGTGGATAACTCTGTCCGCATCTATGTTGCTGAAAATTGACAAGTAATGCCCGAGCCTAGGCTCGGGCAGCAGGGTCGAATCTATGGAGACATAGTTCCAAGAGGCAATGATGAAGAACCCAAGGAGGCTAAGGCAGCACCGTCGAACTGACGATTGACATTCCAGTCAGCCATGATGACCCATCAAGGGTTCTTAAAATTGGATCATAACTTAACCCCTCGATGATTGAGGATCTTAATGATTTCCTCCGACCGAATCTGCATGTTTTCGCTTGGACCTACTCTGATATGTGTGGGATTTCTCCCGCCATCGCAAGTCATATGTTGAACATTGACCCGAAATATGTGCCAATGAAGCAGAGGAGAGGTATGGACCCCGGAGAGGTCTACTGCTCTCAGGGAGGAAGTGGACAAACTCAAAGCCAATGGGTTCGTCCGCAACGCCCTCTACCCTGAATGGGTATCTAACCTCGTACTAGTGAGAAAGGCGAATGGGAAATAGAGGACCTGTGTTGATTACTCTAACTTGAAAACAAGGATCCCCTAAGGATAGTTTCTCTTTACCCAGAATTGATCAGCTGGTCGACTCAACAGTAGGACACGAATTACTATCATTCATGGATGCGTATTTGGGATACAATTAGATCCCAATGCACATTCTAGATTAGGAACATACTAGTTTTGTCACGTACATCGGACTATACTGTTATGTAGTGATGCCTTTTGGGTTGAAGAATGCAGGAGCAACTTATCAACGTTTGGTGAATCGAATGTTCAAAGACCAAATTGTAGAACTATGGAAGTTTATGTGGATAACATGCTCGTGAAGTTACGACAGCCAAATGACTAGATTCGAGGCTTAGTAGAGATGTTCGATATACTCAAATACTACGAAATGAAAATCAATCCACTTAAATGTTCCTTTGGCATTACATCGGGAAAGTTTTTGGGTTTTATTATCAACGCATGGGGAATTGAAGCCAACACAGAAAAGATTCAGGCTATTCGTGACATACAAGCGCCTGGAACTATAAAGCAAGTACAAAGCCTGAATGGAAAAGTCGCCGCGTTGAGCGATTCATATCCAAAGCAACCGACAAGTGTGTTCCTTTCTTCGACGTGATAAGGAAAGGGAAGAGAAATTTTGAATGGAAGTCGAACTGTGAAGATGCGTTCCGAGCTTCGGTGAGACACTTGGAGAAGCCCCCGATTCTGTCAAAACCTGCAGACCATGAGGAGCTATATGTTTGCTTGGCCGTGTCTCAGCATGCCATCAATACAGCCTTGGTTCGCAAGGAGGAACGAATTCAAAATTCAGTATACTATGTCAGTAAACGTTTAACGGGGGTAGAGATCCTAAGATTGAGAAGCTGGACCACTACTTAGTGATTTCACCAAGCAAGCTCCGTCTGTATTTTCAAGCACACCCGATCATTGTTTATACCGATCAACCTCTGCGACAGGTGCTCCAACGACCAGAAACCTCTGGAGATTACTTAAATGGAACATTGAGCTGAGTTAATTTGATATCACTTACCTCCCACGAAGGGCTATCCAGTGGCAAGCGCTAGCATACTTCATTGCAAAATTCACTATATCAGAATTCACTATACACCGATGTGGCATCCAACGACCGTTGTTCTGAGGCTGGTGTTATTCTTGTAACCCCCGAAAACTGATCAATTTGTTATGCTTTGAAACTCAATTTCCCAGCCACAAATAACGAAGCCGAATATGAAGCATTGATTGCTGGCATGAAACTTACCAGGGAACTTGGAGTAAAATCGGTTGAAATCTTTTGTGACTCACGATTGGTGGTGTGCCAAGTACGGGAAGACTATCAAGTAAAGGGGTAGAGACTTTCCCCGTACCTTTCTCGGGTACAAGAACTATTGGCAGACCTTGCATACAATGATATTTCGCATGTCCCACGCAAACAAAATGGGAAAGCCGATTCATTGGCCAAATTCACAAGTACCGATGATACACATCAGATGGGCTTAGTTCCCGTCGAAATCTTACATGCCCCGAATATAAGCGAAATGGAAGTAGATTTTGTGTTAGGTACGGAAACTGAAAGTGAGTCGTGGATAACCCCATTCAAAGAATACTTGCTGCATGGAACTTTGCCTGAGAGAAAGAACGAAAGTCGACAAGTCGTTCGCAAATCCTCGTGGTATATAATGCAGGATGGAGTAATGTATCAGAAAGGATTCTCGGTTCCCTTACTTTGGTGCATCGCCCACGATGAGATAAAGTGAGTCTTGAAAGAAGTTCATGAAGGAGAATGTAGCGACCATATTGAGGGACATACACTAGCCAAAAAGATCCTCCACTATGGATACTATTGGCCAACCGTGAATCGAGACGTTGCAGACTATGTAAGAAGATGCGACAAAGTCAAAAGTATGCGAAGATCCCGAAAGCCCTGCTAACAGAACTCGCGAAAATGGTTAGCCCCTGGCTATTTGCAATATGAGGGAACGATATAATCAGCTCCTTGCCAATCTCCAAAGGTGGTGCAAAATATGCAATTGTTGCGGTCGATTATTTCACCAACTGGCCGAAAGTAGAGCCCTTAGCTACGATCACCGTCAAAAAGGTCATTAACTTCGTTGTGTGAAACATCATATGCCATTTTGGCCTCCCACGTACTATCATTACGGGCAATGAAACCTAATTTGAGAGTAGGGATTTTAAAGAATTTTTCCAAAAATATTGCATTAAGAAAACATTTGTGGCATTCGCTCACCCCAAGGCAAACGGAGAAGTTGAAGCCGTAAATAAAATAATTGAGTCCATATTGAAAAAACGTTTGGAGAAGGCCAGAGGCAAGTGGGTGGATGAGCTTCCAACAACACTCTGGGCCTACAGAACTACACACAAGTCCATGACTAGCCGTACTGCATTCACCTTGGCATACAGCACTGAAGTAGTTATACCTATGGAACTTGAGGTTCCCTCTCACTGGGTGACCCATTATGATCCTAGGACAAATCGGGGACTTTGTCAACGAAAAATGTAAAGAAGCCGATTTAAGGGTGGCTGCGTATCGGCACCGAGTCGCTTGCTATTATAACGAAGATGTTCGACCGAGAATCTTTAATATGGGTGATCTTGTTTTGAAGCAAGGTTTTCCAATACCGTCGCATATGAATCCCACATGGGAAGGTCTCTTTGTCATCGAACGAAAGCTTGGAGAGGGAACCTTCAAGCTAATGACTGTTGATGGCATGACACTCCCTAGAGCATGGAATAGCGAGCATTTGTGTCATTATTACACTTAGATCATTTCTTTTGCATTTTAATAGCGATTGTTTCAATAAATGTTTCTTTTGTTGTTCTCGGTCTCCTACATGTAATAAGACAATTCAGTTGTCATTATTTTCTACAATCAATAAAGGCTTGAAGCTGTTTTCCTATGAGCTATTACTGTTTTCCATTTTGTTATTTCGTGACAAGATAGAATTGCATTGATCTGTCTAGCATATGAACACATATATAAAATCAAAAAAAATCTCTTAGTCCCCGAAGCGCGGACTAGAGTGCTTGGAGTCCTCGGAGTGCGGACTAGAGTATAAACGATTTAAAAAATCTCTAAGTCCCCGTAGCGCGGCCTAGAGTACTCCGAGTCCTTGGAGTGCAGACTAGAGTATAGATGATTCAAAAAATCTCTATGTCCTCGAAGCACGGACTAGAGTACTCCGAGCCTTCGGATTGCGGACTAGAGTATAAACGATTCAAAAAATCTATAAGTCCCCAGAGCGCGGACTAGAGTACTCAGAGTCCCCGTAGTGCGGACTAGAGTATAAACGATTCAAAAAATCTCTAAGTCCCCAGAGCACGGACTAGAGTACTCCGAGTCCCCATAGTGCGGACCAGAGTATAAACGATTCAAAAAATCACTAAGTCCCCAAAGCGCAGACTAGAGTACTCTGAGTCCCCATAGTGCGGAGCAGAGTATAAACGATTCAAAAAATCTCTAAGTCCTTGGAGCGTGGAATAGAGTATTCTAAGTCCCCAAAGTGCGAACTAGAGTATAAACAATTCACAAAAATCTTTAAGTCCCTGGAGCGTGAACTAGAGTTCTCTGAGTCCTCGGTGTGCGGAATAGAGTATAAACGATTCAAAAAATCTCTAAGTCCCCAGAGCATAGACTAGAGTAATCTGACTCCCCAGAGTGCGGACTAGAGTATAAACGATTCCAAAAATCTCTAAGTCCATGGAGCGCGGACTAGAGTACTCTGAGTTCCCAGAGCGCGGACTAGAGTATAAATGATTCAAAAATTTCTAAGTCCCTAGAGCGTGGACTGGAGTGCTCTAAGTCCCCAGAGTGCGGACTAGAGTATAAACGATTCAAAAAATCCCTAAGTCCACAGAGCGTGGATTAAGTGCTCTGAGTCCCCGGAGTGCAGACTAGAGTATAAATGATCCAAAAAATCCCTAAGTCCATAGAGCGCGAACTAGAGTGCTCTAAGTCCCCTGAGTGCGAACTAGAGTATAAACGATCCAAAAAATCTCTAAGTCCCCAGAGCACGGACTAGAGTACTCTGAGTCCCCGAAGTGTGGACTAGAGTATAAACAATTCAAAAAATCTCTAAGTCACCGGAGCGCGGACTAGTGTACTCTGAGTCCTCGGAGTGCGGACTAGAGTATAAACGATTCAAAAAATCTCTAAGTCCCTAGAGCACGGACTAGAGTACTCTGAGTCCCCGGAGTGCGGACTAGAGTATAAATGATTTAAAAAATCTCTAAGTCCCCAGAGCGCGGACTAGAGTATTCTGAGTCCCTGGAGTGCGGACTGGAGTATAATCGATACAAAAAATCTCTAAGTCCCTGGAGCACGGACTAGAGTACTCTGAGTCTCTAGAGTGCAGACTAGAGTATAAATGATTCGAAAAATCTCTAAGTCCACAAAGCATGGAATAGAGTACTCTGAGTCCCTAGAGTGAGGACTAGAGTATAAACGATTCAAAAAATCCCTAAGTCCCTAGAGCGCGGACTAGAGTACTCCGAGTCCCCAAAGTGTGGACTAGAGTATAAACGATCAAAAAAATTTCTAAGTCCCCAGAGCACAGACTAAAGTGTAAATAATTCAGAAATCTCCAAGTCATGTGGAAGCAAACTGGCGCTTGCGCGATCCATAAAACTTTGGATTTCAACAACAAGTTAGATGATAAGCTAGACAATGAAAATCATCGAAAGCAAAGAAACAAAATTTTATTTATTAATCGAAGATTAAGTTCTATTACAACTTCTCCGAAGTCCGGAGCAAAAATTTATCTACTACGACTATAAAAAAGAAAAGAAACAACTATGTGACTTAGATTTATTTAAGCTAAGCAAGGTATGACCAGAGGATAGCTACTTCTTTGACTTTTTCTCCTTCCTCGGCTTTTCTAAAGACTCCTCAATGGAACGTTTTCTCTTGGACCCCTTGGTTCCCAGTGAGGTGGTATCTGAAGAAGGAAAATGGACCTCGAGAGGTGCAGTTCTACCGGGGAGAATAACCTTCAGGGGCCTATGTAGAGGATCGTCAAGTTCCACCACCCGAGGTTCATTCTTAACTTTAGCTTTCTTTTTCTCCTCTTCCTCGATTCGCTCCTCCATGCTAAGTTTTGAAGTAGGTCGGAGGTGCATGTGATTTCGACCTCGTCGTGTTCATCCACAGGCGAAGGCTTTTCGAGTTTATCCTCATCTAATGCCTCGATCACTTGAGCATTGGTTCTTGGGTTATACCCAGTGTGAGGTGCCTCAACCACTTTTTCTTCCAGCTCTATGGCGACTCCGTTCCTTAGAGTCGACTCAGGTTCAGAATGCCCTACATGAAGTCATTAAAGATAAATGTTATAACACATCTATTATTCGTCGAAAATAAAGGTTTCTTGAACTCTAAAAGGAAAGATTGCATACTGACTTCCGGTTGACTCTCAGCTATTTTGGGAGTCTCACCCTCTGGAATAGGGGATAGAATGTGAACATCAAGCCCAGGCTTCTCTGGGACATAGCCAACATGCTGTGCGGAAGGATCGAGTTATGAGCAACCGGCCGGGTGAGAAGAAGGAGGAAATGGAGACTTAGTTCTGGATGGGCCAGCAATGTCATCATTCGCCTTTGATGAGGAGGAGTCTCTTTCGAAAAGAGCTTTCTCCGCAAATAAGTCGAAAGGCTCGTTTCCTCGAAGCACTTCCTTCATAAGAGCTTCTTCATCAACCTCTTCGGTGTCCAACTCAACTCTTTTAATTTTTATTAAAGTATCCCATGCTTCAGCCAATGATTCGAGGTTACCCTCGCCTAGAAAAGTTAGATCACGATGCATGAGAACTCGAGCATTATACTCAGCAATGAGCGGATCAAATAAGCACTTAATTTCTTCTCTGCCGGCTTCAGCAGCTACCACGAGGAGTGAATCAACTTCTGTAAGTTCCAATCTCTTACCCTCCTTGCGAGCTGCCTCCTTTAGTGCTTCGGCCTTAGAAAGTTCCTCATCAAGCTTCGTCTATAGGAGTCATGTTGCAATGATTTCATCGCAATATCGTTGTGACTCTTCCTATGCAGTAGTTTTCTCTTTTTTCTCTTTAAGGAGCAGCTCCTCCAACTCTTTAACTCATCGAGCGAGAATATCTTTTTCTTTCTGGATCGAGTCTTTCTCCAAGGCTAGAGCACCACTATGTTGGATTGCCTCATCAAGTTCCTTTTTGTGAGTAGCCTCCAAACGACTAACTGCCTCGGTTGTATCCTTGGCGTTTTTCCGTGCGACCTCAAGTTGAGATTTATATAAGGATAGTTCTTCATCCTGGGCTTTAATGATATCTTTGTCGTGAATGGCTTCAAGTTTCAGGCGATCGATTTCGCATTGACGTTCCATAGAAACCTCTGAAACTTTCTCCGCCAAATGAACGAACACGTCATGTTGGATATAGACATCATTATTGTAGGCGATAGCGTTTTGTTTGACATGCCCTTGAATAAGATGAATCGCATAAAGAAATTTCAATCCATTGAAGCATGTCTTGGAAATGTGGCCTTAAGCTCGGCTAACTTTTTTGATGTCGATGGATCGTTACAAAGACTGGGGGAGTTTGTCTAACCGGATTCACAGACTTCTTATGGGGCTCACGGGATTGCTTAGTGCTTGACGAGCCAGATGTTGGCCATGGGGAACTTCGAATTGGGATCCCTTTTGTGCAGATTTTTTCCTATTATGCTATGACTGAAGGGGAGGATCGTTTGGATATGAGGAATGACCGTAAGTTCTTCTTCTGGAAGATGGTGACTCTGTGACGATAATCTCTATCTCAGCTGTCAACCATGTCTCGTCGTCTACCTGATCCTGAATCTCGACTGGAATGGTGGAAGATAGGGGACCCGCGAAGGCAGTCAAATTCGTATGTACGTCCCATATCACCTGAAGAGAAACCAAGTATAGACCAGTTAGTGAAAATCATATGATGATTAAAATTCAAGTGTAAGGAGGAGTGCAAGTGTTTGTGTGTGTCTTAGTGCCATAGACCAGTGTTTTCTTTACTTATTAGAGTTTTCTCTCCTTGACGACGAGCCTAAGCACCTTCATCGCTTCTCATGGGCAAATTAAGTCCCATAGCCTCAGAGCCATTGAAGACATAATTCAATAAGTAGACAGGAATGGTCAAGTCAAATAGACCCTTTAGTGAATTCTCTAAATTTTGGGGAGACGATCTCTTCTCGACATGAGTTATTGTAACCTTCGAGGTTCCACCAACCATCTTCTTCTTTAACTTGTAAGCCAGACCCTTCTTCCTCTTCGGAGGAGGTAGTGGTTCATAAGCACTGGGTGCATCTGACTCTGGCACTTGGTCGGAACTTATGTTTTCATTGATCGCCTCTATGACCTTGGTTTCTTTAATTTCATCATCCTCAGTTGTACCTGGGGCCCCTCCTGTAGAGGGCACCGAAGGTCTGACCTGCTCTTTGCCTTTTTCCATAGCGGATCCGATTGTAGTGGTGCCAATTGGAAGGCTAGTTCGATGACCCTTCATCAGTAATCTAATTTCGGAAGCAATTCGATGGAAAAAATGGATTTAATGTCCCGGTCCCTCACGGGAATTGCTTGAATGGGCTCGATGGCTACAGAATACCCAGTGCCTTCAGGTCGTGGGCGGATACCCATAAAAGTCGTAAAAAGTTTAGAAAGGATGCATTTCGAGCCTCAAGCAAATATTAGTTTAGGCATAAAACTTACTCCCTTCTAGCCATCTTCTCGCAAAACCTGGGGGCAGCGTACATAAAATCACTATTGCTTATACTGGCAAAATTTACTCCACGTCCCCGTCAGGATTTGACATTTGTAATGTGGCTCAACAAATATGAAGGATGGACCGTCGGACCGTCTTTTGAAACGGTAGATATAACGGATATCCTCGGGAGTAGGGAGTTTGAATAAGGTGCTCATAAAGTGGACACAGGTGCCATGGATAAACGCATGACTATTAGGGTGTAGCTGTGTTGGAGCAATCCCGGTATACCACACCACTTCATGGAGAAATGAATTAAAAGGTGGCATGCTTTCGACCCAACACATAAATTTATTGCACGTTGTATACCCCGCTGGAGGCAGATGAGGCCGATCCTGTCTTGACAGAACTAAGACGTCGTTGAAAGGAATTCTATGAATTGAGCACAACCGACAAAGATAGGCTTCACCGATTTTTAAAGCTTGTGTATCAACAGGATTATCCAGAATAATAGCTCTATCTATAACATCAGGAGCCGGGCCTATAACTACAACAGAGGGATCCGGAATACCGTGTGTAGCGGTTGTCGATGGATTCAAAGTTCCTACTAACTCCTGCCGAGAACTTGGCTCAGGCTTATCAGAAACTGTAGCAGAGCTTGATATTTTGGACACCTTCAACGAGCGTTTGGTGTGGGTAGAGACCTGTTTAAACTATACTTGAAAGACAATCGATATTAGATATATCTGACAATAATATATCCCCTATGTTATATGTGAACTAGTGCGACAACTCAAACAAGAGTGCAAAAAAAACTAAAGTTTTGAGCACAAGTATTATGTGATAGAGATTTGAGTCGTTATCCTCGAAGATTGTCATCGTTGATCGTCTCTTGAAGTTTATCATATGATTGGTAGTAGAAGTCTTGGAACCGGACATTGGCATCATAGAGTGCGAAGGTTGTTGTTCGCATTTGTCGAGTTAAATTTGCTTTTAAAATTGTTTAAGCTATGGGGAGTTGGTTCAGATTGAGTGCTCAGGCTTATATGCTTTATTGCTTGTCATTGTCCGATATGTTGTGGTTGATTGTGGAGGTAAGCTATGAAAATGTGCATTATGTTCGAGTTAAAATAGTCCTGATTGCCAATATCGACCTTAGCACTCAATATCGACCCAAGCGATAAACTATCTATACCGAACGACCCTCTAGACATAGACGACCGACCCACTCTCGTTCCCTTGTCGTCGGACGGCCTCACCATGACATGTACCGAGCTACTCTTTCTCAGAATATCGACTCACTTCACTACCCTAGACTCCTGCCGAACTATGGCAACTCTCTCAATGCCGAGTGACACACATTCCTAGATATGTACTGACCGACCTACACTCTCTCCTTCTTACTCTTTGAAACGACCGACACTCTCTGTCAGAGTGCTGAGTCTTTCTATATCATAACCCCTACCAAAACCGCACTTCTCTCATACAAAATATCGATTTACACTTTCTCTAATAACCGACTTTCTCCCACCAAAGATTTGCCGACCCCACTTCCTTGCTCTCCACGTTGCTGACCTTGAAGTTAATACTACACTACTCCATCTAGTAGTTCTAAAACACGTTCCTGTATCCCCTTTCACTCACTCCTCACCGCCATCTCCTATCAAACCTATGTACTCGGATTCGGAGCGAGACTCCAAGCTTAGGGGGTGGGTTGAATGAGGAATCTGTACCTATAAGAGAAGCTAGAAGCTTTTGAGGATTGTAGGACTACGAGCTGAGGATTGCTCAAATTTGATGGCGTTGGGAGTTGCAAGGTAGGAGGTTTGAGTTTAAAAGGAAGAAGGACAAGTGTAATGATAAACAAGGGTTAGTAGGCCTGTAAAAATGGAAGTGAGAAGAAAAGAACACAAGAGCGTGGGCCTTTATATGAGGAAAGAGGGAGGCGAATAGGCTTTACCTTATGGAACCGGTCAGAGCACCTTAGTGGATCGGTGAGTGGACATGACCAAACGAGACTGAGTAGACCAGACGCATGACTCGGTGTTCGTACGCTGAGATATCCAAAAAAAAGTGGAAAGAGAAAGAAAGTATAACTAAATAAAAACATATAAATGTATGAACATGATGCTAGGAAAGTTCGCCATGATTCAAGCTTTATAAGGTCATATACATTCAGCTTTTGAAAAGTTAAGAATATGATCTAAATGACGGATGATTATTTTTCTAGATGAGCTAGATTCTGAAAGCGAGGACCGACTGCTAGTTTAAAGCACGTCGTGTTGATTCACACGACGTGCTTTAGGGGACAAATGTTACCTGACACTTTGGCCCGGCTTCGTGGCGATAGTCACAGAGCCTATGGTTGAACGTGGATGAGACTCAAGCTAGGAAAAGGGTGGAAGTATGATGGACCGGTGAAACTTAAGTCTGGATCGTCCTATACACTTGGGTCGATATATTTGGCGCTGGCTTAGCCGAAGTGGTTTGGTGTTGGAGTGTAGTCGAGATGGTCGGGCCAAGGTGGTTCGACATTGGAGTGTAGTCGAGATGGCCCGGCCAAGGTGGTTCGGCATTGGAGTGTAGACGTGGTGGTTCGGCCAACCGTGGTACTGCCTTAGAGGTAATGAGTCATCTGTCGCTCGGCCAAGGAAGGAAAGGCAGGACGGTTCGGTCTAGGTGAATCAACATATTTCGTTCGTCCTAGATGGGTTAGCAAGTGGCGTTCGGTTGTGGTAAGGAAGAAAATGTGGTTCGGTCAGTAGTAATTCGGCATGTGTGGGTCGGTGTACCTGGTTCGATGCACCTTGAGGAGGCTGATAAGTTATTTGGTCTACAACAGAGGGATGCAACCAACGTTTCCATACTTCGAGTTACACTACCGCTTGCTCCGAGTCCTTGAAGGCCTGCTTCAAGTCAGCAACGAGATAACCCCTGAATCGGCACAAGTGGATCCGTGGAAGAGGTTCGGCCTGATTCGCTCGGCCAACTTAACCTACAACTATGGGCCGAGCTGCCTTGGTCGTGAGCTAGCCTATCTTCGTTTATAAATAGAGAGGGAGCGGTATAGTTGAAGGGACATTTTTTCGAGAACTCCAGGGATACTCTTCCATTTTTTGCACTCATTTCTCCTCTGTTCAAACTTTCATTCAAGTTGTTTGTTTACGGATTGTATCTGCACTCAAGTAATTAAAGAAGTAATAAAGATCATAGTCAAAGTGGACGTAGGCAATTACGCCGAACCATCATAAATTTGGTGTTCCCTTTTCTATTATTCTTTTTGCATAAAATTGCATTATTTCTTTTTTTTAATTTACTTTCTTCATTAATCTCTCTACACGATATATTAAAGGGTGTTAGTGACCAATTCTGGTGCTAAAAATTCTATTTTAGTGTATTTAGGTATATTGTGTTCTAGCTTAGGCTATATGATTATATTCAAGATATTTATTGTTTCTTTATATGCGTTTATTTATTATTAGTTTATGGACGTGGTTATTTTCTTGACTTCGATATGGTTGTTACATATGGATGCATGATGCGCATACATGTATGCACGCACGCACACCCGCACGCACATGCATATATTAGGATGCTTGCATACATTCTTCATTGTCATTACACATACATTCATATAAGAGGCCGATTTAGTTGCATTCGCACTCATCTCATATCATTTTTAGTTTTATTTGTCGTATGTATTATACTAGTGCGGAACCATGCTACGCATATGCATTGTAGCTATGACTTTTTGAAAATCTAATTGAGTATATTGTTCTTATGATTAACTCATGGAAAACATTATTTTCTAGATATATTTTACATTTAAATATTCTTTATATTTTGAATGTTCAAATTAATTCTCTATAAAACACATTTGTATGTCATTGTGTACGTTTGTACTACTACATTTATGAGCATACAAAAGAAGACTAAAATAATTACATAATACATCTATAAATAATTATGCAGATGCAAACATCAAATTTTAAGCTATAAGACTAAAACATTTATTTGATAGATCATTATGAATATAGTAACTCATACACAATGGCTTAATTTAAGTAACTATTTGCACACATATATAAAAAACATAAAAATGAATTGCATCATGCATACACTGCCATTATACAGTAATGAAAATTTTATAAATTAGTCTATATGTGATTAGCAAAAAGAATAATGTCAAACGGAGCTATAAAAAATATTACAAAAAAACTAGAAATATTAAGAATGTCCGATGATATTACATAATTAGCTGATCTATTCTTCTAAGCATTGTTTCATATCCTCCAATTTCAGTTACCAAGGAAATGAATATAACTAGTCACCATGATGAAACTATAGTACAAAGATTGATATTACAATATAAAGAATAAAAAACATTAAAATATAAAAGATGAAATTAAATGGGAAATAACAACATTGGAACTATCCAAACCTTTAAATTGGATCCTTCTCCCATTTCTCCTTTATTGCTTCCTTATCTTTATTAATATCAAGTAAACAATAAAAGAATTAGAAAAAATATTTATCAGGTCAAATGAAACTGGTAGAAAGTATTTACCATTCAGAATTTACAAAATTCATCATAATCTTATAAGAAAGTCTAAACAAAAAGTATGTATGTAATAGACTTGGTGTATATTGGTTCTTGAGAAATGTCCATGTCTAGCTAAAGTTTAACATGACTAGAATGTAGATTATAATATGGAATTTATGTATCTATTTAGAGGTTTAATTTTTGTTAGGATTATATATGTGAAATAAATTTCATCCGGTAAGTAAGGTATTGTTTGAGTTTTTTATTCTTTATATAGAGATTTTATTGGTTATGTGATTTTATCATGTTATTGTTCAATTTATATATAAAATAATTAATTTTTGCTGAAGTAAATGTAACGTCCCATAATTTGGTGTAAGTTATTTAATGAGATAGTTAATTAGGCTCTATAAATAGAATTTGTACAAACGATGGAATTTAACTACGAAACTTGTGCCATTGCTTTCGTGGTGAAATTCTGAACAACTTTAACACTTGGAGTTTTATGATCATAGTCCAAATGAAAAAGTTACAAACGAAAAGCGAATTTGGAACGAAAATAAATAAGAAAAACTAATGTTTTTAATTAACTAGCCGGGGTACTTAGGTCGACCGACATATTAGAGTGGTCGACCAGAGGATGTCGACCCCTAGGGAAGGGGTGGTCAACAGCTGAATGGTGATGGCTCCAGTAAACCTAGGCCATGTACAGCTCAGATTTAATATTTTAAATCGTATGATATTGAGGTTGATTCTTACGGATATAAATTTAGGCCTAATCCTCCTTTGTCTTTTCATATTTTTATAGAGACAATAGCAAAGATCTACCATTTCTTCTTCTCCACTTTCTTTCTAAATTATAAAAATAAGACATTTATATCTATATTCATACGAATCACAGAAGAGTAGAAATCTAATAAAAAGAAGAGAAGAGAATCAATTATACGTGTATTTGAAGTAATTTATATATAATAGTATCTATTTCTCTCTCAATCTCAAATTTGTTCTCAAATTCTGTAATTCTAACACACACACCCTTTCATACATATTTCCTTGATGATAAAGCATTTGGAGATGAAAAAAGGTTCTACTTCAGAACTAGATAGCTTTTAAAAGGTGGGTGGAAAATTTTATAGATTGTTATAATATGAGAATGATCACATTGGTATTTATTTGATTATTATGCCTAAGTGGATAACTATGTATGAGTTGTAGGTAATAAATTGAATATAATCTGAATATAGTAAATATCGCCTTTATACTCTTATTTATGAATTGATTTAGAATTGTTTACATCCTGATTTGAAAATCAATCCCAAAAGACTAAAATTTATTCTAGATCTCAAAAGATTGTATAATTATGTTATAAATTTGGATTATTACCCTAATCATATTGGAACGTTAATTTTACTATGTTTGAAATTATTGGAAATTAGATCTGTTTGATATTTGTAAATTAGTTGATTTCTTTCCCTTTTTGAAAAAAATACAAAATTTGATCTAGCAAGGAATAAATGTAAATAAAAAGAGAAAGAGTCATGTAAAGTACTAATTCATTGTAGTTTACACTGTCTATTTCATTAATGAAAGAAACGATTATTCCATGTAATTTCAAACGATGTAATTTTTTTATATTTTAAAGTTAAATCTTTTATTTTGGATTAATTTATGGAAATTATAGCGGATAATCTTTTAGATACGATTCCAATAATTAAACATGGAAATAATATTTAGTGAAGATATATCATTAGAATATATTTGATAAAAGTAGATATTTGTAAATAAGTTACCGCGCTTATAATAATAAAATTTAGCTCATAATGACGTTTGCACATAATATTCGTGTTAAAGAAAATTAATAAATGAAAAGGAATTTAAAAGGTTGTAACTCCAATAAATAGAGAATAAATGGTAATAAATATGGGAGTTGCAATAATCAAATAGGGTAAATGATTAATGGGACTTACAAAAAAACGAAATAGAAATAAAAAAGTTACTAATTTTGAATTTGTTAAATGTCTTAGGAAATGTTCTTTAAAATTTGTAGCTAAATTGACATTATGAGCATAAATGAAGATTTGTTGGTAAATAAGTTTTTAAGTAAAATCTTATTGCCTTGAAATAAAAAAGGAAATAGCAAGCTAAGTCCGATGTCTACCTAAGATGTATAGGTAAAGACTTAAGATGGTTAATTGGACTTAGTAGGCTAGTGATGCGAGGTCAGTAGGGTCACTCGACGGAAGATTACCCTCCACTTTGAGGCTACCCATAGTCTGGTGCACTTACTACTGATGTGAGATATCACTAATCCTAGGACCCATGACGACTTGAGAGATTGTTCTTGCTTTCTTAATTGGAAAGTATCAAATGGTCCGTATTTGGAATTAGAAGTTGTGAGGGATATCTCTACATGGGTTCGTTTTTGATTTGAGGTTATTATGTGGTAGTACGGTCTGCCTCTCTCCTAAAAGAAAGTATTAAGTGACCTAGTGAGATTCCAAATAAATAAGGATGTCTCTAAAAGGGTTTACTTCAGTGTTGAGATATTAAGTGAATGTAGAGCCCACCTCCCTACCGAAAGAAGCAACCTGATGAGATTCCATATTTATAATTAAGAGTGATAGTGGATATCTCCAGAATGGCTTGCTTCAGGTTGGGGTATTAAGTGACTGTAGGGTCTGCCTCTTTTCTATGAAAGAAGTATAAGTTTCCCGATGAGATTTCCAAACAATGCCAGCTAGATAGTACTAGCGAGGAGTCCGCTTTGGGGTTAGTATTAAATGACAAAGACCTATCTATAAATAGGTGTTAAATGGTCAGGGATCTGCCTAGTCCTTATTAATGAGGTATTAAGTAGCTTGGATACAGTCTCTCATATTGCTAAAGCCGTAATAACAATAGTACCATTGAGGAGCATGCCTTGGAAATAGGTATTAAATGATGAGGTCTGGCTTAATTTAAGGTATTAAATGACCAGAGTCTGTCGATTTTCTAATAAAAAAGGCTTGGGTACTGTCTCTTATATGGCTACGATTTTATTGGTGATACACACGGTAATAGTTGGACATTAAATGTCGAAAGCCTTGGATAGTTGTTAGAGGTCTTTGCAGTTAGGACCCACCGACCATTAGCAACATTGTTACAAAACTACAATGGGAATAAGTCTTAAATGACGGGGTCTACCTTGATTTAGGTCTTAAAAGATGAGGTCTACTTTGATTAGGATCTTAAATGACAGAGTCTGCTTATATCTCTTTTAGAAGTATTATAAATGCCCGCTTCATATTTAGAAGTATGAAATGGCAAATGGTTTTGGAAGTATTAGGTGGTTGATAAGGCTTCATTGGTATTTGTACCTTGGGAAGGGGTAAGTAAGTAATCGTGTGTGCAATATAAGGTTAGATCAGAATTGCTAACCTTAATGGACATAACTATTAAATGAAAACCAATTGGTATAAATTTATGTTATGGATAGTTGATATATTTTTCCAGTCACTAGAACGTTATTTTGACCCCTCCTCATTACAACCCATATGATTGAATTTAGAGGAACATGTCACTGGTGCTGGATATTCTTTGTTGTTGGAGAAGTCTTCTTTTCTCTCATGCTCGATGCTGATGTGAAATCTGCTATCCAAGGAATACCATTAAATCTAAGGTAGTCGTCGTAGTCAGTATTCTTATCCTTTTATTGCTTTCGCTGTGAGTTTAGATTTCTATCAATCTTTGGTATGCTTATTCTTATTCTTATTTGTAGGTACCAAATCCAACGATCTATTCTTTTATGGACTTGAGTTTCGATTTTTGTTGAAATTTAGGCCTATGGAGGTACAGGTTGTTACATTTGGTATTAGAGCCTAAGTTAGTAGATCAGAGGAATTAGGATAAAGCGAGAGAATGTATTTGTACTTTCCTATCTACTGTTACTATATTTTTACATTAGATTCTAAGAATTCCGACTATATAAGTAGTTGCAGTTCCATTCCTAAGGGATGGGAAAAACAACAATGGGTTGGAAGTATCTTAGAGTCAATATTTTCACACCGACTCCGAAGTGCCCCATGGAGTGCTAGAGGTTCTTGGCTTAATGGTTAAGATTCTAGATTCCTTATGATTTTGGATTTTGAGTTCCAATCGAGGACACATATTTATTCCAGATGGGCGGAAAACTAGAATTTGTATGTCGTAAATATCTAGAAGCAACTTTTTGCCAGGATGCATTTATTGACCACTTCTTTGATGGCAAACCGGATTTTTATTTGCATAATTAATGTTAAATCCTTAGTTTAAAACCTATGAGAGAAATTTTATAAGTATGCTTTGGAAATGACTTAGACTTTGAAAAAAAGGTTTTCAAAGGATTTTTTTGGAAATTTTGTTTTTGGAAAGTTTTGAAATTTTAATTTTCAAAAAAACATGTATACCATTAAGTTGGTCAAGTGAAGAAATTCTTAGTTTACAAAAGATAAATTGTTTAAATCCTTAAATATTTATATACATATCAGTAAAGGCTTGATTTTGATTTTTGGCAAGGAGTTTTCTAATTTGGAAAATTTGTACTTTAAAAAAAAGTTTTTAGAAACCCTAATATATATATATATATATATATATATATAAGTTTGATTTTAAATAGAAGTTTTGGTATGAAATGGTTTCTATTATTAGAAATAAGTATAAAGGAGCTTATATTTAGCTCAGTGATTTTTCGATTTATAAAATCGTGGTTTTAAATTTTCTCTCCTCAAGGTATGAACAAAGTTTGAATGACATTCAACTTTATTGGGGTTTATATTTCGAAGTGTTTTTGTACCTACCAGTTATTGGAAGAAATATTTTCATGCAAACTAGGCAGAAAATAGCAGCTGGAATATTTTTGGATTTTTAGAAGTGTTGTTAGTCGCAGTAGTTTTGTTGAGGCTATCATAATCTTGCCGAGGAGAGGTCATCACGGTAAAGTGGATATCTTCATATGAAAGGTAGAATTTTTTTGGATGAGTTAAGCTGAAGATGGTGAGCGGAACAGTCATTAGAATACTAATTAATATAAATCATCCCTAATGGGTCTAGGTTTAGGCCGTGCCCAAATCTGGACTAGCAGTCGACCATAAGTGGTCGACCTGTTGACCTAATAGTGGTTGACCGCTAGGTGGATCCTGGCCGAACACGAGCCTGGAATGCGACTATAAGTCGCGTCCAAAACATCAGCCACCGCCTCCCCATTCTCTTCCTCCTCTCCATTTTCAGCCGAAACCCATTTCCATCTACCCCTTCCTCCACTTAATCAAAGCCTCTCTCTTTCATTCCTCCACCAAGCGATGCCAAAATTCTTGCATGTCAGATCTCACCCCACCGCCACTCAGGATCTAAATCCTTTTCTCCCTTTCCAAGCTCTCTTAGCCCATGGCACTGCCACACACTAGTGGATCTTTTTCTCGTTATCCCGGCCCCATTCTGTAAGAAGCCGCTTAGCTTGACCAAAGCGAGTGGAAGATCGCCACTAGTCTTGGAACAATGGATTTTAATTTTCTTTATGGACGACCAGTGAAATTCGGAGATTTCTTCGATCTTGGTCTTGAAAAGCTTTTCATCATGGCTGGACTTGCGTCGATCCTCTGCTTCATGACTTATGAGTGGGAATATTACCCACACTGCATCCGACTTTTTGATGCACAGATAACACTGTATTTCGATGGGGAAACAACTATATTGAATATGAGGTTAAGGGAGCTCAGATCGAGATGACAGATGATGATCTCGCTGGCATTTTGGAGATATCTATAGTAGGCACAGATATGGATGACATAGAGATGACTGCTCCTGAGATTCTATAGCGGATTTTTTTGAAAATGTCAGTGATTGGAGGACCGACACTTTGCGATCGGTTTCCCATCTCATTGTGTGCATCATTCAGCACAACATCATTTCGAAGGCAGGAAGCCTCGACAAAATCTTAACCTTAGTGCAAAAAGTTGCCTATGCTATAATTGGCATTATAGCTATCAACTGGGATCGTGTTTTGATGCTTTATGTGGTCAATCAGGGAGTTGGTACCCTGAGGACTCACTTTCTTTTTTTGTTCTTGGTCACTCGGGTGTTTAGGCATTATGAGGTAAATTTGAGCGAAGAGCTAGTAGTGAAGAAGATCCATCATGCCATCGTCCTTACTATCACACCACTTGTACTAACACCAGAGCAATAACACCAACAGTAGGGGATAGCGCAGGGCGTTGAGGGATACTTGAGTCCTAAGCTTGTAGTTACCCGTTGTGTTCAAGCAGGGCTCCAAGAGGTTAGGGCGAAGTAGCAGCGCTAGGGGCGTGAGATTGGATGCATAGACGCTATGCCACGATTATCTCGCAGTTATGGCAATGGCTCGAGCGCCAGTCCTGGAGCGAGGCATTCTCACAGTTCGTAGGCGATGTTTTATTTAAGATAGTTGTATCTTTTTATTTTCAATATTTGTTCTTTTCTTTTAGGTGTTTCGGCTGTAAAACTATCAGCCGTCTCTTGTAAAAGGCACACATGATATTACGAGTTTCTATTTATTTACTATATTATTGTTTTTGGATATGCCAACCGCTCTTTTATATGCATAGTAGAGACACGATATAAATATGAGAATCTCATAAAGACACTTGACTAACAGTAAATGCAATATAAGACTGGAAGCTTAGAATAGTTGGAAAATTTTAGCGGAGGATATGATAAATTTGTTTTGATATCGCGGATCACTGCTCATGTTCCTTAAAAGCTAATTTTTTTGAATAATAGATGTGATGACATTTTTAAAATAAAATGTCAAGTTTTTAGGTAAATGTTAGTTGCAGAATTTTGGAATTTGATTAATGTATTTAGCCTATAACCGACTTCCAACTATGTTAGAACCATGGCTTTAGCTATCAAAATTTTTGAGAAAGAAATATTTAAAAAAATTCCCCTTGATTTGAAAAGTTTCTTTTTTTAAAAAACAAATTTTTTTTGTGTTTTAGTTATTTTTGACTCTTACCAAAAATTTGATTTCAAGGGGAAATGTGCGTATAAATATTTTGGAATTTTATTTTCCAAATGGCGTATGAATTTGAAAATTGAGAAAGATTTCTATGAAATCATTGATTTTGATGGCCACATGTTAGGCATAGGGAATACAAGTAGAGTTAGAATATGCGGATTTAGCGGTGCATTATGATCGACAATGCGATAGATGCAAGCGGTAACAAGGAAAAAACTATTTTAGTCTTGGAATTCTTATTTCCATGGCTTGTCGATGAAGCATGCGAGTCAATTTTTAGACTTAATTCCATTTTAGAGCTTGAAATAAGCCTCCTTATGCATTTTGTACATGGAAAATTTGGAGTAAATCTGGGGCAGTGAGTAAATTTCCATTGTATTATGGGAATATGAAGATTATAGAGTGGTAAAAATGATAAATTCTCCACATAAATTCCTTTTTTTGGGATAAAAATAAAGTTTAGGAAACGATTTTTTGACGCGTTAGATTATTGTATGATAGGAAGTTGATGAAAAATTGGTTGCTTCATACTTTTACTCATAGAAGTATGAGATTTTTGTTGAATAGATTTTTCAAAAATCTGCATGCATATAGAACTACCAGTATATATGTTGGTTGTTTGCATCGTGTTTCCAAAGATGTTTCCAAAAGAATTGCATTCATATAGAAGGATCTGATTTAGAATCATTCTGCATATATATTTTCTGTATAGTGATACAACAATACACTATGCACTAGCGCACTGGTAGCAAAATTGATTTTACATTCATTGGTTGTGTAGTTTGGAATAATTTGGAGCCAAAACCATGACTTAGCATTGGTGAAATTTTGGGGACGAATTCTTTTTAAGGGGGAAAGAATGTACCACCCCATAATTTAGTGTTAGTTATCGAATTATTTATTTATCTAATTAATTAGGCTTCAAAACAAAATTTGTACAAACGATGAATATTGACTACGAAATTTGCACCATTGTGTTTGTGGCGAAATTATGAGCAACTTTCATATTTGGAGTTTTGCGATCGGAATCCCAACGATGAGTTACGGATGAAAAACGAATTCGGAATGATAATAAAGAATTAAGAAAAACTAACGTTTTTAATCAATTAGCTGGGGTCCACAGGTCGATTCGCATTTTAGAGCGATCGACCAAGGGCGGTCGACCCATAGGAAGGGGCGGTCATCGCTTCGTATATGGGCGGCTCCAATAAACCTAGGTCATGTATGGCATGGATTTTATTTTAAATCGAATGATTGAGGTTGATTCTTATACCTACAAATTCAGGCCTAACCCTCCCTTCTCTTTACAAATTTTTATGGAGGCAGTAGTGAAGCTATGTCATTTCTACTTCTCCACTTTCATTCTAAATTATAAAAATAAGATATTTATATCTATTTTTATGCAAATCAGAAAAGAGTAGAAATCCAATAAAAAGACGAAGAGAATAGAATCGACTATACGCTTATTTGAGGTAATTTATATAAATTGTATCTATTTTCTCTCCCGATCATAAATCTCTTCTCAGATCTGTGATTTTAATATATGTATATATATCTTTTTATACATATTTCTTAGATTATAAAGGATATGGAGATGAATCAAATGTTCTAACTTAGATCTGGAGATTTGGACCGCTTTTAAAAGATGAGTGAGAAATTTTATAGATTGTTATAATATGAGAATTTTCTCATTGGTGTTTTTTTAATTATTATGCCTAACTGGATAACTATATATGAGTTGTAGGTAATAAGCTGAATATAAGCTGAATATAGTAAATATCGCTTGAATACTCTTGTTTATAAATTGATTTAGAATTGTTTACACCGTGATCTAGAAATCAGTCCCAAAAGAATGAAATTTATTCCAAATCTAAAATAGGTTGTATAATAATACTATGAATTTGGATTTTTACCATAATCTTTTTGGAATGTAAACTTTACCATGTTTGAAATTGTTGGAATTTAGATCCGTTTAATATTTGTAAATTAGTTGATTTCTTTCCCTTTTTGGAAAAATACAACGTTTGATCTAATAAGAAATAAATGCCAATAAAAAAAGAAAGAGACATGTAAAGTATTAATTTATTGTAGTTTACACTATCTATTTCATTAAAAAAAGAAATGATTATTTTGTGTAATTTCATATGATGTAATCTTTATATTTTAAAGTTAAATCTTTTGTTTTGGACTAACTTATAGAAATTATAGCGGATAACCTTTTTACATATGATTCTAACAATTGAACATGGAAATGAATATTTTAATATATCACTAGAACATATTTGATAAACGTAGATATTTTTGTATAAACTATTATGCTTATAATAATAAAACTTAGCTAATAACGACGCTGCACATAATATTCGAGTTTAGGTTAATTAATATATGGTAAAGAATTTAAAAGGTTATAGCTCAAATAAACGGAGAACAAATGATAATAACTATGTGAGTTGCAATAATCTGATAGGGTAAATGAATTGATCGGACTGATAAAAAATGGAATAAATGTAAAAATGTTACTAACTTGAAACTATAGGATTTTATGGACAAATTGATATTTATGAGAATAAAGGGGATTTACGGGTAAATAAATATTTAAGGTAAATCTTACTGCCTTAAATAAAAAGAGAATTACCAAGCTAAGTTCGATGTCTACATAAAATAATATAAGTAAAGACTAGGTCAGTAGGGTCACTCACCGAAGACTGCCCTTCACTTTGAGGCTGCCGGTAGTCGCACGCATTTACCACGATTGTGAGATATCACTAATTCGAGGACCCGTGACGATATGAGAGATTGAGCATGCTTTCTTAATTGAAAAGTATTAAATGGTCCAAATTTGGAATTAGGAGCGGTGATGGATATCTTCATAGGGGTTTGTTTTTGGTTCGATTTATTAAGTAGTTGTAGGGTCCGCCTCACTCCTAAAAGGAAGTATTGAATAACCTAGTGAGATTTCAAATAAATAAGGATGTCTCTAAAAGGGTTTATTTCAGCATTGAGGTGTTAAGTAGCGATAGGGCCTGCCTCCCTATCGAAAGAAGCAACCTAATGAGATTCCATATTTATAATTAAGAGTGATAGTAGATATCTACGGAAGGTTTCTGTAACAACCCTGGTTTGGAGATTACCAGTATACATTAAACTATAACAGAAGTTATAATTTAATATTGTAATTTAAAATATAATTTTTTTATTTGGAATAAACAATGATTTTTGTAAATAAAATGAGAAAAATAAAGTTTGGAACTAAATTTTGTTCATTTGGGTACAAATATGGGATTAAATAATGATGAGATAAGTATTTGGTTTAAATAATTTAAAATATTGGGTATTTATTAGTTTGGAGCTAATAAATTAATTAAGTGATGTATTTCAAGGTTAAATTGTTGAAATAAATCTAAAGTAATGAAAATGAAGTTTTGAAAACATTATTTTGAGAATTTGAGTAGAAAATAATCAATTGCAATTTTATTTGGGTAAATACAACAATATGGTAATTATTGCCAATATTAGACTTTTATTGAATATGAAGGAGAATTATGAAGAAAACATGTATTTTATTAAAATAAAAGATGAAATATTATTTCACAATATTATTTTGATGATTTAAAAGTGAATGATTTATTGCAATTTATTTGACAAAGAGAATAAATTTTGAACGTATTATGCTTTTAAAATAGTGTTTTTACACTAAAATTATGTAAATTGTTAAATATTGTTAAAAAGGGGGTTTTATCATTAAAATTATCGTTTTATTGTTAGAATAAATTTTATTTTATTACAATAACTATTTTATTTCAATGCTATGAGATGTATGCCTCTTTGTATGACTTTAAAATAAAGAAAAATGATAATAGGATGATAAATTAAGTGAAATATGTGCATACCTTTTATTTTCTTTAAGTATTTTTGCATTTGGGCTCTTTGGGTAAGAAATAGGGTCCATTAACCATAATAGAAGCTTTTGGTTAAGGAAATTAGTATGTACGTAATTTTCTTCTTTCTCCTCCTTCCATCTATTTTCAATTTTCCACTCAATTTTTCTGCAAAATAAAGAAGAAAATCCACCCAATATCCATTCAATTCCTAAAAGTTTTCATCAAAATCCCTGAATACCGATTGAGTTGTTTGTAATTTATTTTGGTTTGTTTTGCTTGTCTTCTTTTTTTAGCTCATACAGGTGCTTAGAGCCCCAATCCATCGCCAAAGCTTGCTTCTTGCCATCCAAATTCGCTGCAAATTGCTAAGGTGAGTACAAGCTCACGAATTGCTAACTAAAAATTAAAGTTTCTATGAAAAAATTTGCAAAATCGTCTACGGTATATGTTATTCTTTCTGCTGTTGTTCTTTTTTTTTTTCTGATTTCTTGTAGCCACATTGTTTTGGCCATAACTCTTTTGTTTCTTAATCAAATTTAATAATCTTAGAAGTTCTAGAAAGATTAGACATAGAGATAAAAGTTTCTTGTTTTGAGTTTTCTGAAATTTTGATGTTTATTTTATCAAAGTCGTGCTTGTTCATTGCTGTCCCGAGAGCAAATCGACAGCAACAACAATCACATGCCTGAATAATGTTTTGTTCATAACTCTTTCATTTGCAAACCAAATTGAATAATTTTGGATGTCCTGGAAAGCTTAAACATAGTATGTTTGAAGTTTTTTGAAATTGTGAAGTTTTCTTGAACAAAATCATGTTTGTTTGTTGCTGTGCCAAGAGCAAATTGACAGCAACAACAATCACAGGCCCGACTAATGTTTTGTTCATAACTCTTTCATTTCTTAACCAAATTGAATAATTTTAGATGTTTCGAAAAGCTTCAATCATGTTCTACCACTTTCATGTATTAAGTTTTCTGTAATTTTGAAGTTAGCTATGTCAAAATTGAATTTTTCTACCACTAACCCGAGAGCAAAATCTATATTTGCTCTGTGTTTGAAGCTGAAACAAAATTTGCCATAACTTTCTCATTTTTGATCGGAATTTGATAATTTTGGATGTTCTCGAAAGCGAAAATCATGTACTACAACTTTCATGCATTGAGTTTATAATAATTTTGAGGTTATCTATGTCAAAGTGGAATTTTTCTACTGCTATCCCGAGGGTAAAACCAATATTTGCTCTTTGTTTGAAACTGAAATAAAATTGGCCATAACTTCTTCGCCTCTTATCCGAATCTGATTATTTTGGATGGTCGGAAAGCACATATGATGTACTACAAGTTTCATGTTTTGATTTTTATTATGTTTTGATGTTTTTTTGGTCAAAACTGTGTTTGTTTGTCGCTATTGTGAGAGAAAAATGACAGCAATAACAATTATTGACCTGAGGAGTGTATTAGCTTATTTTTGCTCTCATTCTTCTTCGATTTTGACGATTGTTTTTGAGATATTTTGAGAGCTATGATGCCTATCAATAGGCTAGCTATATTTGGAGAATTTGAAATTCAAATTTGAATTGATTTTTGGTTAAATTTGAATTGAATTCGTATTGAACTCAAGTTATCGGTCTTGAGCTATCTTTCTTGTTTTTCATTGTTTTCGAGCAAGGTTTTCAATAAACCATTTTTGAAGTGATTTTTGAAATAAATGAAAATTTCAAATCATTATTATATAGTATTTTAAAATTATTTTTCTAATATAAAATCTATTTAATTCCAATAATAAAGGAATTTCAAATATTGGTTTTATTAATCTTTTTGGAAAAAAGTTTTAGAAGCTTGTTTTATCTAGTAAACTATTTTATATATAAAACATACACTTTTACACTATTCAAACGTATGAGAAAGAGAATTAAACGATTTAGTAAAACACGTGGTATGAGACATGTGCATTTACTATGTTGGTTAATTCTGGACTTCTACGATCAAAGTTATTTGAGATTATTGATTTTGAGATGTTTTGCCATTTATGGAGTATTTTGAGTTTTATAATTCCTATTTATTGGAATTATTTAAGATGGCCAATATTTGGGAAGTATCATGGTTTGAGATCTCCTATGTAGAAGTATGGTTGATGAGAACCGTCACGATGTTTTATTTACATGCCAATGATATAAGGCAAGTCTTGAGTATATGATTTCACATTTTAGGATTTATGGTTTATGAGGAACCATCATGATGTTTTCACTTATCAAGGAGATGAGACAAGTTAGGATGCCATTTAATACTTATAGATGAGATGAGATGAGATGAGTATGGTGTCTCTTTATCATTTGCCAATGAGACGAGGCGAGATATGATTTTCTAAGTTCTATGATGTTCCTAGTGTGGCATCGACTAGGTCTAGTAAACCGCTAAGTGTGAACGTGTGGTATGGGACACGCGTTAATACTTTTCGAGTTTCTATCCATGAGTTTGTGACACATTCACGATGTTTACCTTAAATACTTTGAGAGGTCTTAGCGACCTTATCATGACGAACTGCTTTGGGAGGTGTTAGCGACCTCGTTAGGGCTGACAAAATGGCTTGGAAAGGTGTCAGCGACCTGGTCAAGAGGACGAACTACTTTGGAAGATGTTAGTGACCTTGTCTAAGGCTTCGGTCGTATGAGTTTAGCACGTGGAAAATTGCTTCAGCATTGTAATCGGGGATCTGGCCAATTCGGGTTTTCTGAGTTTTGAGTTCGCCGTTTTTGGCGCATTAATGTTAAGATTTTATAAGTTTTTGAAATTGCATCGAATTCTTTATTGAGTTTGAGATTTTAGGAGTTTAAATTCGTATCGAGTTCAATGGGCTTTTAAGATTGAGATGTATGTGTGAGATTTAGCCGTCTTGGCTTACTTATGAGTTTGAGATCTCACGTTCTTATTGAGTTATCTTGTGTTGCTTTCATGACTTCTATTTTTGATTGAGATGAGTTTTCTCCTTTTTGGAGTAATGGTTCATCGAACCATTTGAGTTTTTCTTGATTTTTATATGAGTTGATTTGAGATCACTATGTGTTATCGCCGATGATATGAGGCACTTGTGTTTCGTTTGAGTATCGAGTTTGAGTTACCTCTTTCGAGGTATTTAATCACTTAGGTTGCATTTGTTACTTAAGTATTGAGCTATGAGTTATCCAATCCTTCTCCTCATTCGAGAAAAAGTATCAATATATCCATTCTACTTCGTATTATCGATATTGACTGATTTGTGTAGCTAGACTGACCCGTGCATTTATACTCGGGTCAGACCGAGTTGTTTTAGGTATCATCTATTGGGCTTAGCTTGAAGTTGATGTTGGACATTAGCTTATCTATCGCTTGAGTATTTTATTTCTTTCGCATACTCTGATGTATTTACATTTGATTTGATGTATATGGTGTGGTCAAGTACCACCTTTACTGTATTCATATTGTATTGTACTAAAATGTATCAGTGTATATGTGTATATATATATATATGATATTGTACTGTTCTGTGATGTGCTTTACATTTAGTTATTGATTTTATTCTAATAGATCCACTAGCCACCTATAGTTTTGGATTAAGCATTTACTGGGTATGTCGATCCACTTTTGCTGAAGAGAAAAATTATATTGCATTTATCGACGTATTCGATAGATGTTTAAGACAAAATTATAAATACTCGTCCTTAACCAGCCCTATTCTTCCTTTTAATAGATGGAATTACTTGTTAATTTTCTTTGCTAAGGTGGGACTCAGGGTGGAAGTTACAATTTTGCTTCAGGTTGTTATATTAAGTGACTGTAGGGTCTGCCTCTTTCCTATAAAAAAATATTAAGCAGCCCAATGAGATTTCCAAGCAATATCACCTAGATAGTACCGGTGAGGAGTCCGCCTTGGGGTTAGGTATTAAATGACAAAGGCCCGGCTATAAATTGGTGTTAAATGGTCAAGGGTCTACCTTGTCCTTATTAATGAGGTATTAAGTGGCTTGAGTACAGTCTCTCGCATTACTAAAGCCGTATTAACGATAGTACTATTGAGGAGCACGCCATGGAAATAGGTATTAAATGATGAGATCTACCTTAATTTAAGGTATTAAATAACCAGACTCTGTCAATTTTCCAATAAAA
Organism: Allium cepa; assembly: GCA_030765085.1. Classification (NCBI taxonomy): domain Eukaryota; kingdom Viridiplantae; phylum Streptophyta; class Magnoliopsida; order Asparagales; family Amaryllidaceae; genus Allium; species Allium cepa. The sequence goes on from CM060938.1 coordinate 567,002,710, forward strand.
TGTGTTAAGTGGTTTGGGTACCATCTCTTATATGGCTACGATGTTATTGGCGATACATATGGTAATAGTTGGGCATTAAATGTCGGAAGCCTAAGGTAGTGGTTAGAAGTCTTTGTAGCTAGAACCCATCGACCATTAGAAACATTGTTAGGAAAACAACTTGGAAATAGGTCTTAAATGACGGGATCTACCATGATTTAGGTCTTAAATGACAGGGTCTACCTTGATTAAGGTCTTAAATGACAGGGTCTGCATATTTCTCTTTTAAAAGTATTATAGAATCCCGCTTCATATTTTGAAGTATTTAGCGACAAATGTGTTTGGAAGTATTGGATAAATGAAAGACACGTTTAAATGGCCCAAATCCTTAAATTAGATCCTTTTCCCATTTCTTCTTTACTATTTCCTTATCTTTATTAGTACAAGTAAACAACAAGAGAACTAGAAAAAACAATTGCTTGATCAAATGAAACTAGTACAAAGTTATTCAATATTCATAATTTCTAAAATTCATCACAATCTTATAGGAATGTCTACAGGAAAAAATACGTAAGTAATAGACTTGGTGTATATGGGTTCTTGAGGAATGTCATGTCTAGCTAAGGTTTAACATGACTAGAATGTAGACTATAATCTTGAATTTCTATATCTATTTAGAGGTTTAATTTTTGTTAAGATTATATATGTGAAACAAATTCCATTAGGTAAGTAAGGTATTAATTGAATTTTTTATTCTTTTTATAAAGATCTTAGTCGTTACATGAATGTTATCATGTTATTGTTCGATTCGGATCTAAAAATTATTAATTTTGCTGAAGTAAATTATTTTGACAAATTTCAAGTTTTTTAGTTATGCATAACAAATTTGTTTGGATAAATGAATGAAACGTTTTCATAAATTTATGATTTGAAAACATCTATAATTATTTTGAAATGAATGGATAGGAATTTAGAATATAAAGAATTTTGTTAAAAAATTAACGAGTGGACCAATAAAACATGTAATTTTTTTAGAAATATGGATGAAGTAAATGAAAATATTTCGAGAGAAGTGGAAGGAGTAGGTAAATAATTTTATTTTACAATTGTATAATAGAATTGAGTTTAAAAGTCACTATGGGCACATATTTACAGGTCCCCAAGCATAAAACCAAAATCAAGTAATGTTTTGAAATATACTGCAACGACTCAGATTTTCAAGCCAGCTGTGACGACCTAGAATTTTTAATATTTGAAATTGAAATATTTAATTGATTTCAAATATCTAAATTGTTAATTTAAGCTTGAATTTCAATTTTAACTATGAATTTAGCAATTTAATTATCAAATTTAATTATAGAAGATCTGGGTAAAATTTGAATCTTGATTTTTAAGCCGATTAAAAATATTTTAAAGGCTAAAAAATTTATATTGAAGATAATGGAAGTTTCAGAATTGAATTTGAAAATGATTTGTTCAGTTTTTAAATTTTATCGTTTAAACCGATATTTACAAATAGCCTTCCAAGGCACGGTCTCCGAATTCGACGAAACTAGTTCCATTGGATCCGTAATAATGTATTATTATCGGATTTCAATTTTCGTTGAATTTGGAGTTGTCGTTTAGTCGTACGATAAGCAAACGCGTTGAAATTTAAATTGAAAATTCAATGTTTTAACTAGCTCGAAAAGCTATCTTCTCCATACGATCGAATTTGGACTCGAAACCTTTTCCGTTGCATTCGGAATAGGGGTATAACCTTGTAAGCGCCTGTCAGCATGCCTCGATTGGAGATCGAGATTTTGAGTTGCGTTATTTGAAATGATTTAAATTTGAATTTAAATTTGAATATAAATAATATAATTTAAATACTATAACAAGCATCAGACACGTAGTGGAAAAATTCAAACACGTGTTACCTTCCTTCTGAATATTTTTGCATGCGTTCACCCTTTCTCCTTAAATTAAGAAAAAATTAAATAACGAACGAAGAAAGAAAATATAATGGCCGAGCTTTTTATCGTTCAAATTAAAAAAAACAAGACTCCATTCTCATTAAAAAAATACGTTCAAAATGAAATGGTGGCCGAAGCTTGAACGAAGAAAATCGTGTCTCTCTTATCGAGCATCTTATAGTCTCGATCAAATCAACACGTTCGTCTTCATAATCTCGAGTTCAAATCGCGATTGGGCATTAGGGTTTCTTGCTCAGCCGATCGAAGCAGCGAAATATGGGGTCGCAACTTATTCCACCATCAGTTCGAGCTCGAGTCGAGGTGGGGGCGGCGGCTACAGGAAACAGGCATGCGATTGATTGAAAGTGGTGACGTCGACCGAAGGAAGTCGCGATTGTGGCTAGTTCATGGCGCGACGGCAACGATAAAAGCAAGGTCGACGAGGGCGAGCACGATGGAGGCTGCTGTGTTTATTAGGGTGCTATTTTTTTTGATCGACAATGGTGGTAGGTGGTTCGCATACGGCAGTGAGGCTGGGAGCTTGACTTGCTCGATTGGGAGATGGAGGCTATAGTTGGGCTTCGGCGATTTACTGTAACCCACGGTGGTGGCCTTGGGTCGCTGTTGTCTGTGAGGTTCGTTTTTATTTGTTTGATTTAGATTAAGTATATATATAGTTTAGAGCTGAAGTTATTAGCCAGGAAATTTAACATGCAGAAGGATTTTGAAAAAATATATATAACAGTTTGAATTTTCATTTATATATATGGATGCAGAAAAGAAAAAAATTCTGTTTTAATATTTACATATACAAGTTAAAAAAAGAATGTGGTGGTTAATAAACTTATTTAAATTATTTATTTACTAAAATATATTTTATTGAAAAGGGAAATTTGTTTAAAATGAAAATTTGTTAGTTAATCAAATTTATTAAAGGAAATTTTTAGTTAAATCTCGATTGTTAGTATAAATTAAAACCATTGGTTAATTAAATTATTTTTAGTATATGGGTTTCAAAAGAAAAGAAAATATTTTGTTAAAAAGAAATTAGTTTAAAATCAAATTTTAATTTTTGAAATTCAAAGCATTAGTTAAAATATATTTATTAAACGGAAATTAATTGTTTCGATTGATTTCAAATATTAATTAAATCATCAACTGTTTATACAAGGTCAAAAGACATGAAAACGAGTCAAGATGGATTGTAAATGGGTTGCACGCGTAAGCAAAAGGTGAGATCTTCTCACTCAATTGGAATTTCCAGTTTAATTTTAAATAGTTAAATCTAAAATTGTTGATCGTGCGCTTGGATGATAAATTATTATCAGTTGTATTGGATTAGACCCTATGCGCTGCATAATAGCGGATGATATTATATATTAAACCCATATACCGCGATATTCCACCTCGAAGTGGAATCGGTATTATATATGTATTTGGAGCGATTGATTTCCCGCATTATATAGCGGATGAGACCCTATGCGCCGCATAATAGCGGATGATATTATATAATCCTATATACCGCGATATTCCACCTCGAAGTGGAATTGGTATTTAATTGTTGTGCTAACATCTGTGGATGCAGTGAAACAGGTTGGAGGGATCCAATTGGATTCCTCAAACATTTGAATTGTTTCATATGTTGTGTGTTAATTATTTATAATCTGTGTATGATTATATTTGTGATTGAAGTTGTTGATGGCTATAGTTTAGCCGAATATATTTTTGGTATCGTAGGATACAAAAAAATAAAATAAATAAGATTGGACTTTTGAAATTTAAGCAGAAAGTTATAGTAAAATTTATTTTTAAAAATTGTATAAATTTAAAGGAAGGAATTTTAAAAGGATAAAGTTTTATTTTTGAGTCCTATTGAATAAAATTCCCAAATATGGGAAAAAGGCTTAATAAATGGATTTCGGGTAATATTATTCAAAGGTTGAAGAATTTATTTAAAATACGGATTTTAAAATAGTTTGAAAGAAATAAAGAATTTATTTTAAAAGAAAATAAATTTGGAAATAAATTTGGAATTTGATTCGGTGTTTGAAATTTAATCTTTGGAAAACTGATTTGAAATTGATTTGGTGTTTAAAAATAAATTTTGGAAAACCAATTCTGAAATCGATTTGGTGTTTGAAATAAATGTTTGGAAAATAAATTTAGGATTTGATTTGGTATTTGAAATAAATTTGGGAATCAACTTGAAAATTGATTTGATGTTGAAAGTGAATATTTGGGAATCAATTTGAAAATCGTATATTTGTGGATATTTGAAAATTTAAATTCACAATAAGAATTTTATAAAAGAAAGGGAAATTTGTTTTGAAAATAAATATTGTTTTATTTTTAAAAGTGTGGAAAGGAATTTACGGATTTGGAACGTAAATTTAAAATAAATCCATAAAGATTTATAAATTGATTTGAATGAACCATTTTAGAATGGAAGGTGTACTTTAAAGCCCAGTATGTTTTCAACATAGTTTATAAATATAAATTGAAGTTGTAAAGATGGGTTTAAGGAAAGAATATTTTGGAGAAATTATTACTTAGGTTATCTTGAAAATCTTTAAAGTAAAGATTTATTTTAATTTATTATAGAAGTGATTACTTAAAGTTTTGATTGATATTTGTTTTAGAAAATGGATATTTAAATAGTTATATCCTATCTACTAATTTTATTTTAAAAAATTAGTTTGGACTTGAATTTTTATATGAGATATTAGTATAATATATTCATAACTAATATTTAAGTAAGCGTTTTAGAATGGTTTTATCTTAAATGTTTCCAAGTATATTTTGGATAAGTATTTTAAATTATTTTAAAATATTTGAACATGGCAGATTTTCAGCGGAAATGAATAAATATTTGAAATGTATTCCACGTAAGGAAAAGAGATTTGAAATTTGTTTCAAAGTATTGAAATGTGGAAAATGATATGAAATTTGTTTTCAAAGGATTGAAATATGGAAAGTAATTTGAAATTTGTTTTTAAATGGTTGAAGTGTGAAACATATCTTGCAAAAATATTTTGAAAATAAATAATTGGGGATAATTTTTTAAATCTGGTAATGGTTGTAAATGTTGATTGATAGTTAAATAACCGACTATCAATATTGGCCTTTTAATGGCATTTGAATTTCGATGCGACCGGTGGTCGGATTCCAAATGGATATTCGAAAACCATATCGAACCTTTGTGATTATGACGGATCTTTTGTTTAAAAGATCAAAGTGGAAATTTGTTGCGATTTGTTTGAAATCTGATTGTAACACTTATTTTAAAAATAAGCGCTCTTTATTCGGATTAGCCGAGAGAGGACTTTGTTTCATAAAGCCCATTCCAAATAATGATACGACGAAATGAGATTGCATTTGAAGATGGTGTCGAAGGCCGGGTATTTTCAAAAGCGAAAGGATTACCTGTCGAATGTCGCTGCACCAGGTTGCTTTGGTATAGAGATTTTATCACCCTTTGCGATGGGGATTACGGACGTGATTAGTGGATATCCGGATTTTCAAGGGATTCTTTGGAAGTGCCTTCGGTTCCATTCGATCCCGAAATGGACTTGTATGGATGTGTGTCTGACATTACACTTTGAGATGTAAAGTTGGTTTCTATCGTATGCATTTCTGTTGGTGGCGGAGAATTTATTCTCTTAGCTTAACACCCTTTTCTGAGATGCACGAGCTCGGAGGTTATGTAGTTTATGGTTACTAGTGATACATTCCCAATTTGGTAATGTGGCATACGAAGTGATGCTGATCAATTGTTGATCAAATCATGGCTTTGTGAAAAGTGTAGCTTTGTAGATGAGACTTCGTCGAGCCTCACAACCCGGTAATGGTCGAAACAGGAATCGTTGCAGCAAGTTTATTTGGGGGTAGCGCCCCCTGAGGGTATGTCCATTCCTTCTGGATTATAAGTGGTATCATGGTATGGAGCCCAGATACTTAACTTTGTGGTTGCTGCAAAAATTATTTCTTTGTGGTTGTTGGTTGATAGGTGCCTCGGATAAAGGTTGGTAACGACCGAGGGGTGGCATACTCGTGTCAGTAGTTACCTAGTTACAGAGGTAACCCGACTTTGTGTTGGCAGAGATCCGGTTAGGTTATCGGGGACGCCCCTCCAGAGGCATTCCATTTGGTGTGGGAAGTTCCTTTGCCTGACCATTTGTTGGAAATCCAAAGAAACAATACGAATCTTGTACGGTTTTAGTTGAATAACCTGCCATGGAATGTGGCGGTAACCTGCTATTGAACATGGTAGCTATAGTAGGCATAAGTGCAAAATGTCTATGCTGGCTAAGATTAATATTATATTTTTGAAATGTTTTCCATACTATGCACTAATAATAATAATATCAAAGAATTTTGTGTATCAAACATGTTTGACTATCATAAGGAGAAATTTCCTCCAATTCTACGTTTGCATTGTGTGAATGCGGGGAGACCTTATGGTAGTTTCATTTTCCAAAAATATAGCGGATTTTTTTTATTTTCTTTGTGAAAATAACTGTTTTTAAGTTCTCACACCATTCTCATGACTGACCTAGAGTTTATTGTTCCCTTTCTGTCACGACCCGAACTCGATGTCCGACAAACAACATCAAATTCGTATCGCCGGAGCTTGCAACACCATTAGATGATAAATAACACAGCGGAAATAAAAGATGATATCACCGATACAACATGAATACAATATCCAATACATCAATTTGATATAATGATAATCATCAACATCATAGAATATACAACACTAAATACAGCGGAACACGATACAATATGAGATTAGCCTTCACAGAATCCAATACTGCAACTTTGATCCAAAAGCTCCAAAGCTAGAGCTCCAAAACTTCAAGCTCGATCCACCATCACCGTTTCACCTAGATAAGCAAGTCTCGTCCACCAAGGACTGAACTAACTCTAGATAATCTACTAGACCTGACTCTCTGAAAAACCAAACTCTAGACTGCCCGTGTGGAAAATTGTGGGCACCCAGAGTTTAGGAACGGAACAATAAACTCCGAGTCAATCATGGGACTGGTGTGAGCAAACAAAAAAATTTGGTCTTTAAAACAATCAAAAGATTTTAAAATTAAAATTCGCAATGCTTTTTGAAAAATGAAACTACCATAAGGCCTCCCGCCACACACACCATGCGAACGCCGAATTAGAGGAGATTTCTCCTTATGATAGTCAAATATGCTTGATATGCGGAAACCATTTTGATATTATTATTATTAGTGCATAGTGGAAAACATTTCGAAAGTACAATATCAATCTTAGCCAGCATAGACATTTCGAACTATGCCTACTATAGCTACCATCCAAACATTGGGGCGCAACCATAAGTAGATGGTAGGTTATACAACTAAAACCGTACAGGACGCGTATTAGATGATTGGATTTCCAACAAATGGTCAAGCTAAGGAACCTCCTATTGCCACATGGGAACGCCTCTGGAGGGACGCCCCGAGAACTTACCCAGCTCTTTGCCAACACAAGGCTGGTTTCCTCCCTGCCCGAGAGTAATACCTAAAGATATGCCACCCCCGGACCTTTGGGACCTTTATACGAGGTACCTCTACACCAACAACATCACACAGTAATAAATATATTACAGTGCCCACATGAGTATGTATCTGGGCTCCATACCATGATACTACCCTTTTCCAGAAGGAATGGTCACACCCTTGGGTAGCTACCCCTGAAACCTTGCCACATCTTTCTTGTTTCGACTATTTCCGGTTTGTGAGGCTCGATGAGGTTTCGTCCACAAAGCTACGATTTTCACAAAAGCCATGCTTTGATCACAAATGATCAACCAATGATCAACACACAGTAGCACTTAGCATGCCACACTACCAAATTGGGAGCATATCGCTAATGACCTTCAACTACATAACCTCTGAGCTCGTACGTCTCAGAGAAGGGTGTTAAGCTAAGAGAATAAATTCTCCGCCACCAACAGATATGTATTTGAAAGAAATCTGCTTTATATCTCAAAGTGTAATGTCAGACATACAACCATATAAGTCTGTCCCGGGTTCGAACAGAACCGAAGGCACTTCCGAAGAAGCCCTTGCAATCCGGGTATTCACAATCCCGATCAGACTTCCCATCACTTAGGAAATCTCTATCCGTAGCTACTCAGTGCTGAGACAATTGATAGTCATCCTATCGTTCCCTCAAATACCCGGCCTTCACCACCGGTCTTCAAATGCTATCCATAACGATGTATCATTATTCAGAATGGGTTATATGATACAAAGTCCTCTTCCGGCTAAACCGAATAATGAGCGCAATATGTAAAAACATATGGATATGGGATTTCAATTAAGTCACAACTTTAAAATTCAAAACTTTCCTTCAAATGGTTTAAACCAATTACCATTTCAAATCTTTTAAACGTAAAGATTTGTTTCACAAAGTTCACCCACTTTCACAAAGATTCATTCACGGATTTCAAAACAATTTCCATTTCAATTTGATTTATTCATTTAAATCTTTAAGTCAAGATTTAACTTATAGCTTTCAAAACTCGTTTCCAAAGATTCATCCATAATTTGGAAAACTATTTCAATTCAAACTTGAAATCCCTTTTAATACAAATTGAAAATTCATTTCTTATAGGAAAGCTTTTATTAGTTGAAAACAACAGTTTTATTTCGGAAAACTCGATTTCATTTATACAGGTTAAAATCCTTGGGGTTAATTCGAATTCCCAAAACAACACTTTAAAAATGGTTTAAAACCCATATAAACTTGTATACTATTTTTTTAAATCATAAATACCGAACATAGAATTCAATTTCAGATTTTTGAATTCAAATTTAAATCAAAATTTTCAAATTTCAATCCTATATTAAGTTATTCAAAATAACTTTCATTTTTGAAACACCCTTTTCAAAAGCTTTCCACTTTAAATCCCATCCATTTCCAAAACTATTTGGATTTAAAATTCAAATTCAAAAATATTAAAAAATCTGTGACTTAACCGATTTCCTCGTGCAATCCATATTTGTGTGTGTATAAGTGTGTTCCAGGGGGTTTTACACAATAGTGCACAACATTATCAATCATCACAAATATATCGATAAGCGGTATAAGCAATAATGCTTATCTTCATTCACAGATTCATAGATAAAGTAAATTTATCAATCACAAAGATTCACCATTATGATTCGATGTGGGTTTCGGATAACCAACTGGGATCCGACTCCCTGTCGCATCGAAATTCAAATTTCGTTTTACGGGCAAAGGGTTTTCACATAAATGCATAAACAAATCACAAATCATAGTTCAGCATAAAAAAATTCACATCGCACAGTATCACAACAGAAATATCAATCCAGTGCCCAACAATAGTTGATTATTTTTCAATCAAGGTGAATGTGGTTTAAAAGAATTAACCACATAATTATTTTTATTGATTTATTTAAATCAATAATTAACTATTCTTAATGATAAATTAATATAAAAAAATTAATTAATTATTCCTTAATCAATTATCTTAATTGACCACTAATTATAAATTAATTAACTTTTATTATCTAATTAACAATTCTTAATTAAAAATAAATTAAACGCTTAATTGTTAATTAACAAATCTTTAATTTCAAATTGATAAATCCCAAATCACTTAGTTAATTACAAGTTTTAATTAACCATTCTTAGTTACCCTTTTAAATAATTATTTGTCTTAATTAACATGTTAAAAATCTTCTTTAAACTTTAAAAACAAATCCTTACTAACTTGAAAACTTTAGTGGTAATTAAATTTCAAAACTTGTTTTACATTAACTACCTAATAATCATATTAATTGGATTTTAAAACCTTGTTAAGTACTTACTTAATTCATTAACTTGTAATAAATCCTTGACTTAAATTTGTCGTACATTAATTAGCCATTATCACTTAAATTTGTTCAAATGGTTCACTTAACCTACTGTTATGATTTTACAGGCTTAGGAAGCGAACCCGAGCAAGTTTTCAGTTTACACGAGTAACACTCGAGCCCTTTCACTAACATTCCCGAGTCCCCCTCTCTTTCTTCTCATATGCTTCTTCTTCTTCTATTTTTTTCTTTCCAGTTAGTTTAAGTTTACGTTTAAACTTTATAAACTAGTATGCTACAGGACTCACACGAGCAAGCAGAACATTTGCTCAAGAAAATCGCTTTCTTCCCCGAGAAAACTCTCGAAACCCAACACCTGTTCAACCTCTAACGTGCTCACGACCCACCGTGCACGTGCACGGCGTTGTGCTGCCGCTACAGCGAGCTCCAAAATCCTCGGCAAGTCGCAAATCATCGCAGCACTCAAAATCGAAGTTCAATTCGAAGCCAAACATACTGAATCAAAATTAAGCATATCATTCGAAAACCTAAAACTCGAACACCCCTACAAAAAAATGCTTCGCCTCGGTCGCTCCCACCAGCGCAATCGCCACGACTTCGGCCTCACCATGTCAACTTCCTACTCTTCCACTCCCTTGAATTCCGAGAAGCTCGGTCCAGCATAGGCGACGAAAGCGCCTCATTTTTCTGACCATATCAATTTAAGCCTTAAACCCTAAATTGGATTCGTACCTGCAATTTATGCAATAAAAAAAATTTCTACATTTTTCCTGAGATCATCGATGGCTATACTTGCTTCATGCAAAGTTCTACCATCCAAAATTCCTTCGGCCACCAGAATTCGATCGAAAAGCATTTCCTGATCAACTACAAACTGCTCATAAGATACTTAACTAAAAAAATCCCATTTTCGTTTTAGAAATTGTACTTTTGTATGTAGATTCGAGCCATATAGTTGAACTAGCAATTTAAAATACTTGAATTAAACATAAAAAAATTTGTTGCCCTGTAAATCAACTTTCCAGTTGATATGCTTCATTAACAGGTTGAAACAAATTTTTAAAACTTGATTTATGTTCATACAAACTTACTTTATTTTAAAACGTAAGCCTATAAATGATTGAACGGAGATATTTTGAATTTTTTCTTTATCTACTTAACTTTGTAACTAAAAAAAGAACTGTATATTTAAACTTTACAGAACACCCACATATGAACACAGAACCATATAAACAGATACATATGCAACATATTATTATCAAGGAATCATACATACAGATTTAATTAAACTTAGGTCTTTTAAAATTATGTTCACTCATTTGGAAACAAGATTGAACGGAGAGAAATTGTTGTTTTGAAATTGCAGATGATTTTCTTTGAATCCTGTTTTGCTTTTGTTGAACTTGAATAGTATTTTGAGCTTGTAGATGGTGATGTTTTCTTTTCTTTTTCTCTGGTTTGCTTAATTTTTTTACTGAACGAAGTAGAATAGGGTTGCATTGCATACATACATACATATATATATATAAAGAGGATAGTTGTACAGGGGAATGTATTATCTAGTTTGAGTTTTATCTTTTGGTTGAACAGATTTTTATTTTTCTTTGACTAAAGATATTTTATCTTTGTTTACTGATATGATTTTTTTACGTAATTTCGGCTGAGATGATTTGTTTTGGTGTGCTTGAGAAGGATGTTATTAAATGCATGTCTCCATTTTTGTTTACACATGAATCCATTTGATTTTATATATGCAGTTTCTTTATTTTGTAGATATATTTGTTTGTTTCATTATTTGCAATACAAATATTTACTTTGTTTCATCTATCTTCTTGTGCAAGCTTTTGTGTTTTATTATGTTTACTTAAGTAATTATATTTTATATTTACTAAAATAATCTTATGTATCCATATAAGATTTATAATTTAATTATCAAACATTAAATTTATAACGTATATTTTATTTTATACCTTACACTTATATTCAATATCGATAGGATAATTTTTATTTTAAACATTTTATAACCTTTTAAAGAAAATGAATTAAAATACAATCCATACATTAAATAAATAATTATACATATTATATTTTTCTTTCTTTTTCCAAAGTATAATTTTTAAATCCAATTCATTTTGAATACATTTTGAATTTCCAAATTAAAATTTCTTTATAATTCAATTCAATTGAAAATATTTATTTTGAGTTCCAGATCCAAAATTATAAAACAAATAAGCATATACACCTATTAAATTTGAAAAATTCAAACAAATCTACAATTTAACCCAAAAATTTAATTTAATTACAAACTTAAATTCGTCTTTAAACCGGGATCGTTACACTTTCTAAACTCTGGATGCCCATAATTTTCCACACGGGCATCGTAGAGTCAGGTTATCATTATTCTGGATCGAAGTCTAAAAGTATGCTATGGAGATCAAGATTTGAAGCTGGATGGCGAGACGTATCACTTTACTATGTAGTGTCCGTTGCGTTTGGGTTAGTGCAAGTTGAAAATTTCTTTGTAAGCAAGTTAAAATACTGCCAGTGTTTGTATTGTGTCGTTGTAAACTATGATAACGTGATGTATAAACTGATATAGTGTTTTTGTTTTAAAGATATTCATTTATCTATTATATGATGTTCCGCTGCGAAATGTGGGATTCTGTTATTGTTTCTGTTTCTTCTTCTATCTTCTTCTTCTTTAACCCTAACTGTTCAGTTTTCCGGCATTCTATTTTGCGGCATTTGATACAGTGGACGTTTTAATGTCGACTTTCAAGCATCGAAAAATTGGGTCGTTACAGAATGGTATTAGAGCATTTGGTTAAGCGACAACCTTGGCTCTGGTGGGGAATACTCATTAGAGATAGAGTCAGTAGTACTCTAGAATGAGTTTAGTGTAATAATGGATATGAGCGTGTATTTGTTAGTAAATATAAAATTGTTTTATATTGTATTGACTTATCGGTTGATTGTTTATAGATTCTGGTCGGTGCAGTTTGGCCAACTATATCGATAGGGGTTTCTAAACTCTTAAATGACATAAACCGATATAGTATTGTTTTAAAATAGGGTAAATGAAATAGTTTTTACCTAAACTATTTTTGTATAGAAAAGAAATAATTTTCCGTAAAATTATTATAGTATTTGGTCGTTTGATGTTAGGAAGTGATGATGTTAAATTATTATCATTATTACGGAATAAGAAATTGAAATGATAAACAAAGAGCTAAGAAAATAAAAGTTGAAATTAGCCACAAGGGCCTCTTTAGCATGTGCAATTAGTTTATAGGACACACAACTGAAATAATTACTTTTAAGGACAAAATGCAAAATAATTAGTTTCTAAGGCCTAAAAACCTATGAAATTATGTCCTTGAAAGTAATTGGATTGTTGACTTTGTCCTTAAAAGTAATTATTCTGCTGATTTTGGCCTTAAAATTAATTCCTGTGGATGTGTGTCCTAGAAACTAATTGGACCGCAAAGATTGTCCTTCTAGTGAAATGCCCCAAAATAAAATCCATATACAAATGGGATTTTTAAATGTAAATTGTAAATGTGATTTATAATTTGAAATAAAATTTCGGAGAATAGTTGAGAATGTTTTTGAAGGATTTGAAAATTAAAATTTTGATGAAAAGTTTAAATCCCTTTGGTTTGAAAATAATTTTCAAAGGTTTTGGAAAAAAAATGTTTTTGAAGGAATAAGAGCACTAAACTCTTTTCGGTCGTTGGAAAATAATTCCAATAATGATCGTGACATCATGTGTGTTCATTTTCGAGTTTCCAGGAGAGGAATTGCTTCCGAATTATTTTTAATGGAAGTTGTTTGCAAAATTTGGGTTTGGATTTGAAAATTCAAAAGGTAATTTGAATTGATTTCAAAAATGGTTTTGAAAAGATGGAAAGACTCTGGAATCTAATAAAAATAGTTATGGAATAAACTTTATTAAGGCGGAAAATAAAATTGTGAATGAATAAATAAATTTATAATTGAAAGAAAATTAAAGTGAAATTGAATGTTGAAATTCATTTTGAATTTGTAAGTAAATGTAACTAGAATTTAATTTGATTTGTGATAAACAAAGCGAAGTATTGAAAATAAAATTAGTAAGCGAAATAATTGAAGGAACAACAAATTTAATATGGTTTGAAATGAATTGAATTCGATAATTATAAATGAAAGGTAAATTGAATTCGTATGGAAATTGAAATTCAGAGTAAGTATAAGGTATATATAGAATATTGGATTGAATTTAAGAAATAAATGATGAAATTCTTAAGTAAAATTTGGAGTTGGGAAAATATTCTAAATTGCTAAGTGAACGAAGGATAAACTGGAAATGTGAAAAGGTAAATGTGAATAAGGAAATGAAAATAACCAATATGAATAAAAGATGTATGAAATGATTTTGAATGTCGTAATTAGATATTATTACTAAATAGATGCACAGGTGTGTTAAAGGCAAAGGGAATTGGATTTTGATTTCAAAGATAAATTTAAATTGCTCGAAAAGGGTATGTATTTGAATTTCAGTATGAATTTGATGATTTTCTTGTCCAGCCGTTGGCTTTTTGTTTTCTTTTTGAAATATGGGGGCCCGTGGTACCATTTTGTAGTCGTACCGAGCTAGCCGCGCAAAAGAGACGCTGGCGAAATTTCTTTAAAATTTAGGGAGATAGAAAAATTTTGAGAAAATTTTGAAAATTTAAATTTAAAATTTGAATTGAAATTTAATGGTTGAATAAAAAATGTTGTTCGGAACTTATGATTAAATTTGGAAAGTTAGTTGAAGTAGTAATGGGTCTTTGATAAAAAAAATTTGTTTTGGTTGTTGTTAAAAACTATTTGAATTGGAAAAAATAATAAACGGGTTGAGGATCATTCTTCTTAACTAGCAATTTTCGGACGAAATTCTTTTAAGGGGGGAAGAACGTGACGACCTAGAATTTTCAGCATTTGAAATTGAAATATTTAATCGATTTCAAATATCTGAATTGTTAATTTAAGCTTGAATTTCAATTTTAACTATGAATTTAGCAATTTAATTATCAAATTTAATTATAGAAGATCTGGGTAAAATTTGAATCTTGATTTTTAAGCTGATTAAAAATATTTTAAAGGCTTGAAAAATTTATATTGATGATACTGAAGATAATGGAAGCTTCAGAATTGAATTTGAAAATGATTTGTTCAGTTTTGAAATTTTATCATTTAAACTGATATTTAAAATTAGCCTTCCGAGGCACGGTCTCGGAATTCGACGAAACCAGTTCCATTGGATTCGTAAAATTGTATTATCATCAGATTTCAATTTTCGTAGCATTTGAAGTTGTCGTTTGGTCGTACGATAAGCAAATGCGCTGAAATTTAAATTGAAAATTCAATGTTTTAACAGGTCCGAAAAGCTATCTTCTCCGTACGATCGAATTTGGACGTGGAACCTTTTGTGTTGCATTCGGAATAGGGGTATAACCTTATAAATGTCTGGCGACACGCCTCGATTGTAGATTGAGATTTTGAGTTGCGTTACTTGGAATGATTTAAATTTGAATATAAATAATATATTTAAATACTATAACAAGCATCAGACACATAGTGGAAAAATTAAAACACATGTTGCCTTCCTTCTGAATATTCTTATACGCATTCACCCTTTCTCTTTAAAATTAGAAAAAATTAAATAACGAACGAATAAAGAAAATATAATGGCCGATCTTTTTATCGTTCAAATTAGAAAAAAACCAAGACTTCATTCTCATTAAAAAAAAATTGTTCAAAATGAAATCGTGGTCGAAGCCTGAACGAAGAAAATCGCGTCTCTCTTATCGAGCATCTTATAGTCTCGATCAAATCAACACGTTCGTCTTCATAATCTTGAGTTCAAATTGCGATTGGGCATTAGGGTTTCTTGCTCGGCCGATCGAAGCAGCGAAATATGGGGTCGCAACTTATTCCACCACCAAGTTCAAGCTTGAGTCGAGGAGGAGGCGGTGGCTATAGGAGACAGGCGTGCGATCGACTGAATGCGGTGAAGTCGATCGAAGGGGGTCGCGATTATGGCTAGTTCATGGCGCGATGACAACGATAAAAGCAAGGTCGACGAGGGGTGAGCACGATGGAGGCTGCTGCGTTTATTAGGGTGCTATTTTTTTTGATCTGCAATGGCGGCAGGTGGTTCACATACGGCAGTGAGGCTGGGAGCTCGACTTGCTTGATTAGGAGATGGAGGCTACAGTTGGGCTTCAACGATATATTGTAACCCACGGTGGTGGCCTTGGGTCGTTGTTGTCTGTGAGGTTTGTTTTTATTTGTTTGATTTTGATTAAGTATATGTATATAGTTTAGAGCTGAAGTTATTGGCCAGGAAATTTAACATGCAGAAGGATTTTGAAAAAATAATATATAGCAGTTTGAATTTTCATTTATACATATGTATGGAGAAAAGAAAAAAAATTCTATTTTAATATTTACATATACAAGTTAAAAAAAAGAATGCGGTGGTTAATAAACTTATTTAAATTATTTACTTACTAAAAGATATTTTATTGAAAAGGGAAATTTGTTTAAAATCAAAATTTGTTAGTTAATCAAATTTATTAAAGGAAATTTTTTAGTTAAATTTAGATTGTTAGTTTAAATTAAAACCATTGGCTAATTAAATTATTTTTAATATATGGGTTTCAAAAGAAAAGAAAATATTTTGTTAAAAAGAAATTAGTTTAAAATAAAATTTTAATTTTTGAAATTAAAATCATTAGTTAAAATAAATTTATTAAATAGAAATTAATTGTTCGATTGATTTCAAATATTAATTAAATCATCAATTGTTTATACAAGGTCAAAAGACATGAAAACGAGTCAAGACGGAATGGAAATGGGTTGCATCGTAAGCAAAAGGTGAGATCTTCTCACTCAATTGGAATTTCCAATTTAATTTTAAATAGTTAAATCTAAAATTGTTGATTGTGTGCTTGGATGATAAATTATTATCAGTTGTATTGGATTAGACCATATGCGTCGCATAATAGCGGATGATATTATACATTAAACCCATATACCGCGATATTCCACCTCGAAGTGGAATCGGCATTATATATGTATTTGGAGTGATTGATTTCCCGCATTATATAGCGGATGAGACCCTATGCACCACATAATAGCGGATGATACTATATAATCCCATATACCGCGATATTCCACCTCGAAGTGGAATTGGTATTTAATTGTTGTGCTAACATCTGTGGATGCAGGGAAACAGGTTAGAGGGATCCAACTGGATTCCTCAAACATTTGAATTATTTCATATGTTGTGTGTTAAT
The DNA here is from genome assembly GCA_030765085.1 of Allium cepa. Classification (NCBI taxonomy): domain Eukaryota; kingdom Viridiplantae; phylum Streptophyta; class Magnoliopsida; order Asparagales; family Amaryllidaceae; genus Allium; species Allium cepa. The sequence goes on from CM060938.1 coordinate 567,019,831, forward strand.
TATTTATAATCTGTGTATGATTATATTTATGATTGAAGTTGTTGATGGCTATAGTTTAGCCGAATATATTTTTGGCATCGTAGGATATAAAAAAATAAAATAAATAAAATTAGATTTTTGAAATTTAAGTAGAAAGTTATAGTAAAAATTATTTTTTAAAATTGGATAAATTTAAAAGAAGGAATTTTAAAAGGATAAAGTTTTATTTTTGAGTCCCATTGAATAAAATTCTAAAATATGGGAAAAAGGCTTAATAAATGGATTTCAGGTAATATTATTCAAAGGTTGAAGAATTTATTTAAAATATGAAGTTTAACTAGTTTGGAAGAAATAAGGAATTTATTTTAAAAGAAAATAAAATTGCAAAATAAATTTGGAATTTGATTCGGTGTTTGAAATTTAATCTTTGGAAAACCGATTTGAAATTGATTTGGTGTTCAAAAATAAATTTTGGGAAATTAATTCTGAAGTCGATTTGGAGTTTGAAATACATGTTTGGAAAATCAATTTGGGAATTAATTTGGTATTTGAAATAAATTTGGGAATCAATTTGAAAATTGATTTAGTGTTGAAAGTGAATATTTGAGAATCGATTTGAAAATCATATATCTGTAGATATTTGAAAATTTAAATTCGCAATGAGAGTTTTATAAAAGAAAGGAAAATTTGTTTTAAAAATAAATATTGTTTTATTTTTAAAAGGGTGGAAAGGAATTTACAGCTTGGAACGTAAATTTAAAATAAATCCAGAAAGATTTATAAATTGATTTCAATGAACCATTTTAGAATGGAAGGTATACTTTCCCTGGAAAGCCGAGTATGTTTTCAATATAGTTTATAAATATAAATTGAAGTTGTAAAGACGGTTTTAAGGAAAGATTAATTTGGAGAAATTATTTACTTAGGTTATTTTGAAAATCTTTAAAGTAAAGATTTATTTTAATTTATTATAGACATGATTATTTAAAGTTTTAATTGATATTTGATTTAGACAATGGATATTTAAATAGTTATATCCTATCTACTAATTTTACTTTAAAAAATTAGTTTGGACTTGAATTTTTATATAAGATATTAGTATAATATTTTCATAACTAATATTTAGGTAAGCGTTTTAAAATGATTATATCGTAAATGTTTCCAAGTATATTTTAGATAAGTATTTTAAAATATTTTAAAATATTTGAACTTGGCAGATTTTCAGTGGAAATGAATAAATATTTGGAAATGTATTCCGCGTAAGGAAAAGTGATTTGAAATTTGTTTTCGAAGTATTGAAATGTGGAAAATGATTTGAAATTTGTTTTCAAAGGATTGAAATGTGTAAAGTAATTTGAATTTTGTTTTCAAATGGTTGAAATGCGAAACATATCTTGCGAAAATATTTTGAAAATAAATAATTAGGGAAAAATATTTAAATCTGGTAATGGTTGTGAATGTTGATTGATAGTTAAATAACCGACTATCAATATTGGCCTTTTAATGGCATTTGAATTTCGATGCGATCGGGGGTCGAATTCCAAATGGATATTCAAAAACCACATCGAACCTTTGTAATTGTTTTAAAAGATCAAAGTGGAATTTGTAATGATTTGCTTAAAATCTGAATGTAACACTTATTTTAAAAATAAGCGCTCATTATTCGGATTAGCCAGGAGAGGACTTTGTGTCATAAAACCCATTCCGAATAATGATACGACGAAATGGGATTGCATTTGAAGATGGTGTTGAAGACTGGGTATTTTCGAAAGCGAAAGGATTGCCTGTTGAATCTCTCTGCACCGGGTTGCTCCGATATAGAGATTTTATCACCCTTTGTGATGGGGATTCCGGACGTGATTAGTGAATATCCGGATTTGCAAGGGCTTCTTTGGAAGTGCCTTCGGTTCCGTCCGATTCCGGAACGGACTTGTATGGATGTGTGTCTGACGTTACACTTTGAGATGTAAAGCTGGTTTCTATCGAATACATTTCTGTTGGTGGCGGAGAATTTATTCTCTTAGCTTAACACCCTTCTCTGAGACATACAAGCCATACAAGCTCAGAGATGATGTAGTTGATGGCTACTAGTGATACATTCCCAATTTGGTAATGTGGCATACGAAGTGCTGCTGATCATTTGTTGATCAAAGCATGGCTTTGTGAAAAGTGTAGCTTTGTGGACGAGACTTCATCGAGCCTTACAACCCGGTAATGGTCGAAACATGAATCGTTGCAGCAAGGTTATTTAGGGGTAGAGCCCCCTGAGGGTATGTCCATTTCCTTCTGTATTATAAGTGTATCATGGTATGGAGCCCAGATACTTAATTTTGTGGTTTCTGCTAAATTTATTGCTTTGTGGTTGTTGGTTGATAGGCGCCTTGGATAAAGGTTGGTAACGACGGGGAGTGGCATACTCGTGTTAGCAGTTACTAGTTTCAGAGGTAACCCAGCATTGTGTTGGCAGAGATCCGGTTAGGTTCTCGGGGACATCTCTCCACAGGCGTTCCATTTGGTGTGGGAAGTTCCTTTGCCTGACCATTTGTTGGAAATCCAAAGAAACAATATGCGCCATGTACGGTTTTAGTTGTATAACCTGCCGTGGAATGTGGCGGTAACCTGCTATTGAACATGGTAGCTATAGCAGGCATAAGTGCGAAATGTCTATGCTGGTTAAGATTAATATTATATTTTTGAAATGTTTTCCACACTATGCACTAATAATGATAATATCAAAGGATTTTGCATATCAAGCATGTTTGACTATCATAAGGAGAATTCTCCTCCAATTCTGCATTTGCATTGTGTGTGTTCGGAGAGGCCTTATGGTAGTTTCATTTTCCAAAAGCATAGCGGATTTTTTTTTCTTTGTGAAAATAACTGTTTTTTAAAATCTCACACTAGTCCCATGACTGACCTGGAGTTTATTGTTCCCTTTCTAAACTCTGGGTTCCCATAATTTTCCACACGGGCAGCCTAGATTCAGGTTATCATTATTCTGGATCGAAGTCTAGAAGTATGCTGTGGAGATCATGAGTTGAAGCTGGATGGCGCGAGATCAAGAGTTGAAGCTGGACTGCGAGATGTATCACTTTACTATGTAGTGTCGTTGCGTTTGGGTTAGTGCAAGTTGAAAATTTCTATGTAAACAAGTTAAAATAACTGCCAGTGTTTGTATTGTGTCGTTGTAAACTCTGATAATGTGATGTATAAACTGATATAGTGTTTTTGTTTTAAAGATATTCATTTATCTATTATATGTTGTTCCGCTGCGAAATGTGATATTATGGTTTCTTCTTCTATCTTCTTCTTCTTTAACCCTAACAGTTCAATTTTCCAGCATTCGATTTTGCGGCATTTGATATAGTGGACGTATTAATGTCGACTTTCGGGCGTCGAAAATTTATGTCGTTACACCAGCCAAAATCGCCAAAAACCCATCCGTTCTAAAACCTCAAATGAAAACTACTGATTTGATACATAATATTATTTGATAAATATACAACAGTACTAAATGTATAGGATACAATTTTAATAATACAACTTATAAGAGTAATCACTTAATCTACAAGGTGTGCTTTATTACAAAGAATACTCAAATATAAATAAATCTACCGCTGTTATGTGAGAGACAATAAAAGATATTCCTGCAAACTCAATAAACATGTCAATGCGGAATAAAATGGTAGGCAGAAAAGATATAAAATCACATGATAAATAGCGAACAATAAATAGGAAAAAGATATATTATTATTGGGGCTGTGTCACTACCACTTGTAACTACCTATGTACACCTATCTAATCGGGTACCCAATTAGATATAGGATCAAGCCAACGTAGTTCTTCTAATCATAAATAGCACTTAAGGAGTTTAAAATGCATCAAACAAATATACAATTCCCAAACTACCCACTAAGACTTAATCTTCACATTTAGATTTATGAAATCTAATTAACTTTATTATTTTCAAAAAGAATTTCTTCTGAAAATACTTATTCGAAAATAATATCTTCGAACTAAATTCCCGGTTTCATTTCAGTTTCTTTAAAATAATATATATATATATATATATATATCTTTATATCAAATCATACTTTTCTACAGATTTAAAAACAAATCTCTTTTGGAAACGACATCAAATACCCTACATAATAATACAACGTTGTATTTGATATATTTATATGGAAATCTTAAAATACTCTACTATAAAAGCGTATCAAAACATACTAAACTAGATCGGGAGGTTTCTCCTAATAATAAGGCAACTAGATCCCCGCCTCTCCAAAATAAATTAACAAAGTATACCCAGAGTTTACTATACTAAGGTTACACGAACCCTCTGCCCATTTTTGGGTATAGGTTATCTGAATCATCGGTAACATAACAAATCATTTTATTTTCCAAAGTGACAAATCATCTTGCACTAATAATCGCAAATACTTTCAAATATAGTATTGTTTACTTCCTCAAAATATTTTCAAAATAAATTTCAAACCATCGGGATTTCGGTTCTCGAAATTCTCTTTACATAGAACACATTTTAAAAATAGAAAATTTTCCTTAAGAACAATTTTTAGGGCTTTTTTTGGATGTAGGACAGCCCACTAATAATCTATTGTGAAGGACAAATTAGAGTATTTTCGTTCTAGCTCATTATCGCGTGCTTCTTCTTCTTCTTTCTTACAATCAATTTTTTTGTTGCGATCCAATAGCTCTCTCAGAATCAAAATATCGATCAGTTTCGTTTGTTCATTTTATTCTCGTTCTTTAAAAATTGTAGTCCATCGATCAAATTGTTCTCTCATGCGTTTGTCGATCTTGTTCTTCTCATAATTCTACAGTGGTCTCGTCCTTCTTCAAATTGGATTATTTAGGTATGCCTCTATTATTCTATTTTTTGTTCTATTTCTATCAAGTTCAATTTTTGTTTCTGTGATTTCTAATCGTGTTACTTTTTTCAAATTAAATGCAGTTTTGTTTCCCTGTTTGCTTGTTCGTTCTTCTATGGCAACTTTGGAGAGTAGCTGCAGGTATTTTTTTTGTTTTATTCGTTTCTTTATGAAGTAGTATTCTAATGTGCTTTACATTTAATTTATTTTTTTATTTTTTGTTGATTAGTCATGTATATCTTGCATTAATGTTGGGATAATTGGAAAAGTATCATTGTTTGGGATTGTATATGAAGTTGTGACAGAGTGGAAAAGTATCAGATTTTAGGTTCAGTTTCGGTGTACCATTTTTATTTATTCTTAGTATCAGTTTTTTTACTTAGTTTGATTATCCGTAATTAGGTATCAGTTTTGTATACAGTAGGTATCAGTTTTGTGAAATGGAAAAACTTATGTTCTAAATCGAATATATTTTTACTCATGCTTTTTTAGCAGTGGTGATAACAGCCTTCTTTGTTTGTTTGTGTTGAATAATAATACTTTTAGCACTCGATTGTCTATAGATTGCTCTTTGTATGATTCAAAGAATATGATATGTCAACGTTGGTCTCAATTATCTCCTCTTTCTATTCAAATTTCTTATGTACTCGAGGACAAATTATTTTGGTTGACTCCAATTCTGATATTCAAAGTATAATTTGTTTTCAGTTAAAGAAGAAAAGTTCTTTCTTTGATTTTACTGTTAAGGTTAAGGGTTCTGAATTCGAAAATGTTGATGGTGCTTCTATTTCAAGTTCATCTAATGTTCGTGCTTCTTCATCTTTTACTGGATCTGTGTGTTCAAATGTTGTTGTTAATGTAAAAGTTATTTAAAATACATGTTGATTGAGAGGGTCGATATTACGCATTTTCAATTTTGTTGGTTTTTCTTTTGGAGGAGCTAAATATTTTAGAGAATTTTTGATGGCATACCAAATTCAGAAGGGTATGAATTAGTATGATTAAAGAATTGTGCTACAAGAGTTACTGCAATTTGCTCTTCGTATAAAGATCATTATCTTTTCAAAGTCCATGGTTCTTGTGATTCTGGAGAATTAAAGAAGTTTTTATAAGAAATATGGTTGCTGATCATTCTTATGGGGCTGGTCTTAGAAATATGAGTAATCCACATATTTCTAGTTCGTTTGTTAAATCGTTAATTATTGATGAGATTCGTGATTATCCTAGTAAAAAGCCTAAAGATATAATAGTTGATTTTAGAAGAGAATACCATTTTCAGTTATCTTATGGTTATGCTTATCATGGGAAACAACTTGCATTAATGGAATTGCATGGTAATGATGCTTTGTCTTACAATGATTTGAATTGGTATTTGGAAGCAGTGATGAACTCTAATCCAGATAGTTATGTTGATATGGATATTGATCCTTGTAGTAATGAATTTGAGAGGGTGGTTATTGCTTTTGGTGCTTGTTTACTTGGTATCAAGCATTGTCGTCCTATGATATTCTTAGATGCTACTCATTTGAAGGGACGCCCTGGTGTTTTGATGGGTGCTACTGCCAAAAATGGTGATCAAGGTATGTCTTTGTTTTTAGTTTTGATTTACTTTTGTTGAGACCATAATAATTGGCATTAGCATTAATATGAATTTATTATCATAATTTGTATTATGTTGGTATCAGTTTTAAGATATGTAGTTTATAGTTAGCAAGTTTCTAGTATTAGTATTTTCATTATATTGAATTGTAAGTTTGTATTTGGTATCATAATTTCATACTTCTTAGCAGGTGATTAGTATCAATTTGGGTATAATGTTAGTATCAGGTTCATGTATGTTAATATATGGTATCATATATAGTTGTGTAGTATTGGAATTTCATTTGTATCATAATATATGTTAATATACATTACTTTGTTGTGTTAGAATGAAGATTAATGTGCATAATGTCGTGGCTATCAACATTTTTATAATGGTCGTATCAAGTTTTCGGTATCAGTTTTTTTAATGTTAGTATCAGTTTCATGAATAGTTTCAAATTATGGTCTTAATTAGTTTTAATTTTTTTACTAATTATTTTTGCATTTTCAAGTTTCTTCCTTTTAGCTATGAGTGTAGTTTCTCTAGAAAATGTAGATAATTGGACAAGGTTTTTGAATCATTTAAAATAAATGCTTCAAGAAGATCGTATTTTGGTTTTTATGTCAGATCGCCACCAAGGTTTGCTTTTAGGTGTTGTGATGTTTTTCCTTCAGCTTATCACAGTTATTGCTATTTGCATATGGAACAAAATCTTCTCTCAGCGGTAAAAGCCAAAAATGAAAATGTGTCTATTGTTGATCTATTCGAAATGTGTTCTAGAGCTTCTAATCTATATGAATTTGAAGGAGCACATTCTAAGTTATGTTAAATCGGTGGTGTTGCTGGTGTGAATTTTTAAAGGATAAGCCTTCTGATAAGTGGGTGGATTTATTTTTTCTAGGGAAACATTATGGTAAATATAGTTCGAATGTTGCAGAAAGTTTTAATAGTTGGATTTTAGATGAACGAGCATTCCTATTACTTCGTGTTTAGATGGTATTCTTGTTAAGATTATGGAATAAATGGCTAGAAGGAGAGAAGAGTGTTGTTTATGGAAAATAACTCTTTGCCCTTTTATGGAGTTACGTTCAGGTGAATTGATTAAAGAAGGATTTGGATGGGATGTATATAAATCTTTTGATTTTGCTTTTGAAGTGAAATCTCCAAACTCTTATTGTGTTGATTTGAAGGAACAAGTCTGTAGTTGCAGCCAATGGAAAATTACAGGATTTCCTAATGCTCATGCTATAAAATGTATGAACAAGTCTAAGTTGTATGTATATGATTTTGTACAGTATTATTTCACTATTGATGCTTATCGATGTTCTTATGCCAATGCTATAAATCTATTCCAAATTATGATAGGCCTATTGTAGATGGCAGCATTTCATATGTTATCAAGCCACCAAAGGAGAAACGTGGCGTTGGAAGACCATCAATTAAGCGCACAGAAGGATTTTCGTATTTTCAAAACAAGCAAAATAGATATGGCAAGCGCAAGCAGTTTGGTCATAATAAATAGAATTATCAAGCTTCGAAGAGGATATGATCTGATTTTACATTTTGACTTTGTTCAGATTAATAAGTGAATGTGTGACTTGTTTTAGTGGTTTATTGTAATTGAACCGTGTTATTAATTTGTATTCAGTATAGCATATTATCAAATTGATTTTAATTTTATCTATTTAGTATAAATGATAGTATCAGTTTTAGTACCGGTTATATGTTTTACAGTATCAGTTCTGGTGTTTATTTATTTTATTTTTTAATCATTAGTTTTGATATATGTTGCATACTATTTGTATCAGCTGTTTAGTATCATTTTTCGTATTCTGTTGATATAAAATATGGTATCATTTTTCGTCGTGTGATATCAATTTTGTTCAATTTTTATATTTTACTTATTTATAACAAAGTTGATGACATAGTATATAGGATCTGATAATCATTGTCTACTTCATTGAAGAAGATGATTGAATTGATACATGCTATCTATTGGTTGGAGATAATGTTGGTTTAATTGGATATAAAGGACTTTAGTAATAGTTTTGGTTAGATTTTAGTATCAGTTTCTATATTATAATACATACTAGAACTGACACCGGTACTAATAAATAATTAGAATAATATCCGGTGTTAGCAAAAACTGACACCAGCACTAATTGTTGTTTCATAAAGTATGTTGAGTGTCAGTTTTAGCTGATACTATTAATTATTAGAACTGATACCCAGTTTTGTTTTGTATTAATATATGATATGAAATTTGATAATATCATTATACAACTGATAGTCCATCATAAAACTCATAAATTTTTGTAGGATCAGTAGTTGCATTATAGAACATACAATATAAATCTTGTTATAATATAAACAACAGGAAAAGAAAAGAACATCAACTACAACATATCATTCCAGCAGATCATCATTGTTTTTACAAGTAAGATCAACATTGTCTTTAGAACTGAACATCATTATTTCATAAGTACCAAATTGCAATAGAACATCATTACTTCACAAATCCAAATTTAATTGTGAAACAACACAATGATTTACTTTAACACACAAAATTCTCAATTGTTGCACCTTCGTGTTTGCTTGACAGGTTATCAGCTACATTCCAACAGTGCTTGATATCTGTCAATGTGTCTATTGCCAGTTTTTCTCTAGTTTTGATAACAGTGTGCTGTTGGATCTTTTTTGGAATCATGTTTTTGTTCAGTGATACAATGTAAATAATGACATATATTCTGTAGTCAATGCTGTTTTAAATGTTAACAAAATATAAACTGTGGTAGAAGGTAATGAAATCTAATTTTTACATCACCAGAAATATATTCATAGCTTGTACAAAAAATTGTACTAATATCAAGCATTGATTGTATCAATATTAAAATATAAATTAAATTCAATTACATATAACAAAATATCTAAAATATACATCAATTCATGTGAAAATAGTAGCACTTTTTGCAAACTAATTGATTTATTCATTTATCTTTCTTCTTCCAAACTTGAGATGGACTTGGCTAAGCTCCAGCAGTGCTCTTTGTTAATCAATATCTCATGTGCAATTCTTGCTCTAGATTTTAGCATTTGTTCAGGGGCTATTTTGAGTGGTATTTGGCTTTTGTTCATTGATATGATGAATATCATCACGTATATACCACAGTCAAGCCCGTTTAAAAGAAAATTTGCAGTATCAATTTTGTGCTTCTAGGTACTCGCTTTTGTCTGTAATTTGCAGTATCGGTTTAGCAGTTACTAAGTGTCATTTTCAGTATCCAGGTATTAGTTTTTGTCTGTAATTTTCAGTTTCTAGGTATCATTTTAGCAGTTAGTAGTTTTTTTCAGTAGGTAATTTTGAGTATCAGTTTTTGTCTGTAATTTGCAATATCTAGGTATCTGTCTAAAAGAAAATTTGCAATATCAGTTTAACAGTCAGTAGATATCATTTTGAACAACATAAACAACTTATATGTCCTATCCTTGTTGTGCACACGGTATCTGATGCATTTCGTTTGCCTTCACCTCATTATCTTGTATGTTTTTCTTTTTCCAAAGTTCTTTCAGCATTTCTTCAACTTTATTAATCTATTGAAGACAAAACGATACAAAGTTAGCTAATGTTCGATTTGTTTCAATTATATTACTTTGTTTCATAACAAAAATATATCATACCAATATCATTGCATGCTTTAGACTAGGGTTGTTTCTTTCATTAGAATTCCTTCTAGGACGTCTAGCATCTAGATGACACCATTGCATTGTTGGGTATGTCAAAGTTACTAGTATCCAATGGTATTCACAATGCAAGGGGAAATATATAACATCTGTGTTTTCATTATCCACAATTTGTTCAAGGAAAGGCAGCACTAAAGATTATATAATTTCATGTACACTGAAAACTATAGATTACTGTTAAATGAAAAATAAGTTAGAATTCAATATATGTAGCATTTATGATATTATTGCATATTAAAGTTTTATTTACCGCCATTATTGTTGTGAATGCATAGTTGTGCTCCGTCAACCTGCATTTAGATATGTACCAGTCAATTATCTATATTAACAACAAGGAAATATAAATTTTTGTTATTGGTGAAGCAATATTCGATAATATTTAGTATTTTGTTATAGAATAAAGAAAGTAGAAGCCATTAGAGAGAGAACAATTTTGTTCATTCAGAGAATAGATATCTATTTACATTACATGGCCTGCTTTATATAAAGGCTTCAGAAATAAAGACTGAACTTATCCAACGATGTGGGACTAAACAAAAAAATGTACAAGCATATTCACTTTATAATATACATATATTATAACACTCCCCCTTGAATATGCGTCTTCAAAATCTTGAATGCTCGGATAATTTGGAAATTTCCGTTTCGAAACGTGTATGATGATTGTTCGCCCTCATTATTATCTTGCTTGCATTTATCGATTCAGTCGATATAGATATTGTCTGTTGCCTTATTAAAACCTCTATTAGAAAAACCCAGTGGGAAAAAACCTTGAACGAGGAAAAGAGCGCAACTTGTGAAATCATAAATATCATACTAAAAATGATATTCCTTATAAGAGTTTGATACTTCAGGATCAAAATAATGCCTCATTAAAACCTTACTAAGAAAAACCCAATGGGAAAAATCTTAGTGAAGGAAGAGAGTACAATGACATATTTTATTTTCTTATTTCTTTAAATGAAGCTTGATACTTCCGGATCAAACTAATGCCTCATTAAAACTTTACTAAGTAAAACCCTGTGGGGAAAATCTTAGTGAAAGGAAAAGAGTACAATATAGCATGTCATATTTCAATAATTTACTGCATCGGATAGAGTTTGATACTTCTGGATCAATTTAATACTTCAGTAAAAACCTTACAAAGGAAAACCCGATGGGAAAAACCTTAGTCAAGGATAAAAATGTAATTTATCTTAAATAACATATTTGAGATGTTATTTCTTGAAAGGACGTTTGATTCTTCTAGATCAAGATAATGCCTCATTAAAACCTTAATAAGAAAAATCCAGTGGGAAAAACTTAAATAAGGAAAAAGAGTACATTATAGCTTATTTCAAATGTTACTAGGGAGTTGATACTTCTGGATCAAGGTAATGCCTCATTAAAACCTTACTAATAAAAACCCAATGGGAAAAATCTTAGTTAAGGAAAAAGAGTGCATTATAAAATACTTATGAATGCTCCCCCTGATTTTAAATTCTCCTTTAAATTCATATTCGTCTTTCGGTAACTCAAATTGGTTATAGATACTTCTGGATCCATAAATATGTATCTCATTAATAATACAATTTATTAATAGTTTCCTTCGATACAATCAAATTTTCTAAGATTGTTTCTTCCAAATATGATTTGCATTCTATGCATTTTGTATGCTACTTTTATGAAAAACACTTCATGTGCTTTCATTTTTTTTACGCTTCAAATTAGTTTTGCGCATTGCAACTATGCATCTTTCACGAATATTAAATTTTTTATTACAACATTACTAGAAAGCAGGAAGTAATATACTCATCTTGAAGTATATCAAGATTTTCATTACAACAATACTTAGAAGAAATTTGTAATCTACACTTCATGTCTTTTGCATTCTTTATAACTACAAAAGTTATATATATTCTTCAAACATTTGTATACTTTAATAAGTATTTGCATATCGCAAATATCACTTCAATGGATATTAAGAGTTTCATTACAACGATACTTAAAAATAGGAAGTAATCTACTCATCATGAATTTATATCAAGATTTTCATTACAACAATACTTAAAAGTAGGTTGAAATCTACTCTCCTGTTCTTTGCATTCTTTATAACAATGAAAGTTATTTATATTATTCAGGAATTTGCTTACTTTCATTATTTATAATGTTTTAAACAATATTTATACCTTCAGGGTATTTTAAGTGTTTTAAACACTTTCGTTGCTTCAATCAATTCAATTATTTATAAAAACATGATGCCTAGAGCGTTTAACACGATGTAGCACTACATGTGCTTCAGTAATTTCAGTGTGTTTTTATATTTTATATATATATATATATATATATATATATATATATATATATATTGTGTGTGTGTGTTGCAAACTACAGGTTCACGTTTCTTATTTAGGAGAATTTCATGATGGCCAATCATGTTTTTTTTAATCCAGGATCTTCAATCCATTTATAAACATAAGCGCTTTATTATTTATAATTTATCATCGATGATTATTTCTTGTCAGTTCTAAACATGATTTATTGAGATCTCTTTAATTATCATGTTTTAGGTACCTAACCCACTTCTAGGGTTATTCGAGAATCATATCATGGATCTCTTTAAGAGCATCCTTAAGTGTTCCTTTAAGAACACTCACCTCCTTTATTTGGCATCTTTATTACTTACTCCAAAAATATTTTGAACTGACTTTGGAACCATATTTCAGATGTGGTTTACAAATTTTGATCCTTCAGGGATTCAAATCTATATTGGAGAAAGTCTACTAGGGATATTATTGATAATTTATTCAAGTTACTTAATATCTTGCATCATTGTATATTTTAACAAATATTTAATACTAATGATCAAAATGAGCTTGTATCCCTTTATCCTCCCCATAAATGTTGACAAACATTGTCACATTAAATAATAATCATCTTTGGACTCTCATTTTGATCCATTATGATATTGCAACTAGCAAATACATCATACATATTAATAATACGAGGATAATTCTTTTATTAGTTCATAAGATGCATTCAATTGATATTGATTATTAGAGTTTGTTCTCATTCATTGATCTAAGCAATTGGAGGAATTTACTTATTGTGTAGATCATTTGAATACATACATGACTTCAGGTCATTCAACATTTATGTTGATTGAATTTTAAATCACTAAATAATATCTATGCATAATCTATAAGATGAGCTTATAACAAACTTCAGGTTGTTAGCTAAATATTTACATATATGGATGTATACGTGCATCCACGTATCACATATATATTATAAAATTTTCATATTCTTTCTCATTTGAATTAGTGATTTTTAGAACAACTATTACAAGGATCCAAACTATTAATTTCTATTGATAAATCAATGTCAATGCAAACCTGTCAAAACCGCATGATAATGTTCAAAACATTTAGTTTGAAACCATATCGAACTTCTGGTTCGAACAAAATATATACAACTTCAAGTTGTTAAGTTTTATTCCTCAATTATATCTCAAATATCAGTTTTGAACACTAATTATGATTACGTATCAAGGAATAATTTTTAATTGCAGCATCACTATTGAGAGTTCCGTAAAAAAATTGCAGCAAAAATAATAATAGTATCTTCTGGATACTTGGAATGTTATAGATACAGATTTCCTCAGGATCGTATGTATAACTCTCAAACTTTTAGGATCTAACCTAAACTAAATTAGGATCCTTTATAATCAAATTTCTATGCATTTATTTGGTTTAATAAAATTACCAAATATATAAGCAAATCTCTTATAGAGATATGTTATCATTTTCTAATTTATTAGTCTCTTTTAGGGATATTTTATTATCACTACTGCTGGAGTGAATTTATCTCTTCTAGAGATATATATATATATGTACTATTGGAATGTCATATCAATGTACAATGTATCTATTTGTAGAAATTACATAATTACTTCCTTTACAATAACATAAAACATTCCTACTGGAAATTTGTTGTAACTATCTTTAAAATGACATATCAGACTTTAGATACAGTAACAAAATTAGATCCACCAAAATGAAAGTAAGATGCGAAAGATAAAACCACTACTTTTGGAGTGTAACATTGGTATACAATATCATTTTTTTCGATAAATTATTTTTATTGCTCAAAAAAAAATTATATCATTATTCCTTCAGGGAATATAGTATTTCCTTTTAAGGAATTGCAATGTAACAAAAATAAAATTCCCATAACATCTCTTCTGGGATGTTAGATTTTGTAATATAAATATAAATAAATCTCTAAAACATCTTTTCAAGAGATTAATATGCACACATACACATCCAATGATGTTTGAAATATCATATAACATAATATCTTTAGGATATTTGGTTAATATAGTGTAAATGTTAAGATATAAGGTAAGGTATGACTCATTTGGAGATTTTTGTAATATCTTGAATGTAGCATCACTTCCTGATATGATTATTTATTAATTTTCTTTAACTTCTTCAGGAAGTACAACCTTATCATTTTACATAATTTCAATAGAGCTTCAGGCTTCTAATTCATGAACTTCAAGTTCATTAATTTGTTATGAACTTCAGGTTCTTAAATTTTGTGTAAACTTCTCCCTTTTTTTGTACCATATTGTTACAAAATAAAAGTCTATCCTTATTTCAAGACTTGTACATTTGACAAAAAAATACTGACAAGAATTCAAGCTTGTAAAGTTTATCAAAAAATCTTTTCATAATTCAAGACTTCAGGTCTTGGACTTTGAGTTATACAACTTCTGGTTGGAAAAAATAATCTTTGCAAAACTTCATGTTGTTGTTCAAACTTATTTCTTTCATTATATCGAGCATTGTTTGCCAAAATGAATACACCATATAATAAACTATATGTCTATTCTTATTCCAAACATAAAAATACAATATCATTTAATTTACTATAGCCAGTGCATTTATGATGATATGGTAATTTAATTTATTACCATGACGTCAACATTTAATGCATTTGTGATAAAAAAAAGGAATGCGATTTACCATTATTGTGGCATAAAATATAAAATATTATCACAACGAATTGATTTCTTTACAAATAAACAAATCAGTCTAACTAACTTTAGTTAGCAAAATAAAACAAAGCTACAGTTCAGCTTCTACTTCATTGTCACATACTTAAAACAATTCACAGATAGCCCATTTTCTCACAGGAATAACTATCATCAGTAACCCTAAATTAGGTGTAATATGCAAGTTAAGTTAACCAAGTATAGAAAATTTGGTAACGAAAAAAAATGTTGAATAAAAATATATATTTGCATGGAATCAATTTCAATACTCACTAATATGAATGACGTGAGTATGTGCCCTGAAACATATGATTAAGAAAAAAAAAGACATGACTTGTACCATATAATAAAATAGAAACCTGATGAAACTTTGTTTCATGTGTTGCTTAATTTCATTGATCAAATAGCGGGCTTAATTTCATTGATCAAATAGTGGACTAACCATTTTTTTACTTCAACGAATGTCAAGTATCAAATAAAACAAGATGGTATGGTAATTATTACCATTAGCCTATAATTCAAATCAAATGCTAGAAATGGAACATAATGTCCATAATATATGCATAGCTTTTATAAAGAATGAAGAATCAATTTAATAGAACTTTGTAAGCTGAACATAATGGAATACCTCATCTGAATATGGTCAATTCCTAAAAAAAACAGATATAATCATATAAATTCTAAATTATTTCTAAATGAAAATATGAACATCATGGAACTTTGTTTCACTCAATGCGTGAATGAAACCGAAAATCTCATAGCAAGAGCAAAAGTGCGTGTTTCCATTAAAAGGAAACATGTTTTATACATCGACGAATGAAAAATGGAACAAGTCAAAAATATAAGTACCATTGATTCGATTCTCATTACTGGAGTCATTGGAAATTAATCTATTTGCTTCTCCATTGATTTGATTCTCATTATTGGAGTCATTGGAAATTAATCTGTTTGCTTCTCTGCAACTCAAACCTCTCTGTATTATTAAATCAGCAATAATATATATAATTATACATGCTACAAATATCAAAACTATTTCAAGTAGATATTTGATAATCAACATTAATTTGGTAGAAATATTTATATAAAATCCTTCGTAACAAAGAATATCAATTAAAAATAATGAAAGATCAACGAGATCTAAAATCAATCATTATACCATATCAAGGCTGTGGATCGAAAAGAAAAAGCAACAGTATATAAAATATAAAATGTTAAAGATCTATAAAATTAGATCTATAATAAAATTAGATCAGAAAAGTTAGATCATATTGAGATTAACATAATAATATCTACAAATAAAATCAATTTAATAAGTCTACAAATGAGATCTGAAAAATGAAGTCTACAAAGTTAGATCTATACAAATAAATAATATTAGATTCACATAATTAGATCAACATTATAAGATACACAAAATGAGATCCAGGAAAAAGAAATGAGATCAAAACAAATGTTTACATCGTGCTGATAACGTGTTATAGAATAAAGAAAGTAGAAGCCATTAGAAAGAGAACAATTTTGTTCATTCAGAGAATATATATCTACTTACATTACATGGCCTGCTTTATATAAAGGCTTTAGAAATAAAGACTGAACTTATCCCACGATGTGGGACTAAACAAAACAATATACAAGCATATTCACTTTATAATATACATATATTATAACATATTTTTAATTTAAATATACAAAGTACAAGAATAATTAAGCATGAAATATGTGAAACAACTTCTGGGTATTATTTTTGCACTGACTTAGTATCAGTTTTGCACATGGTATTAAATCAACTGCTACCAGAAAACAAAAGTAAGTATGAATTTAAATCAACTACTACTAGGAATTAGTTTTGCACTATTTTGGTATTTATTTTGTCATACATGACGGTTAATAAATAATTCAACTAATAGACCATCACTTTATAACAAATAGTAATTATGTATCATTTTCGGTTATGTGTAGGTATCAGTTTTGGTATAAATAGCATTGAAAATAGCTATTAGACATTATTTTTTGTAACTATTTTTATTGGTAGTAGTATTATTAAGCAGAAAAAAGTGTGTACCGATCCATATGTCGCATTTCCTTCAAGAAGTTGTTGTAGTACTTTTTTTTGTTATTCTACATCCTTCTTAATTGTGTCTTTGTCTATCCATGCTACATCTCTGTTTTAAGAAAATAAGAAGCATATTAATTATACAATGTTATTCTAATATGTAGCATTAGTATAGATATGTTTGTAAACTTATTCTTGTGATGATGTCATGGTGAAGAAAGTTTTGATTGTGTTTTGTTGTTCTATATTCAAGTATGCCAAGGTTTTGCTGCTGTGTCATAGTCCTAAATTTGGAAGTGTTGGCTCTATTACTTGAATTTGCATTGGGATCGACCCTTTTGCACTTTCTTTTTCATCATTTTCATGTTCTTCAAGTTTTTCATCGTTTTTATTTTCTTTAGGTTTTTGTTTTTCCCTATTTTTTTCATTCTCTGACCATATTCAAAGCTGGGGCATTTTTTTCCCTTCTCTTGTTTTTATTGTTTTCACATAAGAAGCTGGTTTTTGAACTGTTTGTTTCTTTTTCCGACCAGGAGGTTTTCCTAGTTTGTTTTCTTTGTCCTTTCCTATTATTCCCTCTTGCAACTATTGTGTGATATTAAGATTGAAAGATGGAGGTGTTAGATCTAGTACTACATCACTGTACCGTGCAACTTTGCTCTCTTTACTGGTATCTTCTTCCAATTTTTGAGCCTCTTCCTTTTTTTTGCGCCATTTTATCTTAATTTTTCACAACACTATTTTATTTGTTTTGTTCAACGTGTCTTCACTTTTTTCTTTTGTGTCCATAGCTGTATCTTCATTTGGTTGGAGCACATTTTCATGCATTTCAATTGCTGTTTCGGTCTCCATGCATGTACTTTCATTTTCAATTATTTGGTGGACTTGTTCTGTATTAGTGTCAGCAGCTGTGTCTTCGAATTCTACATTTTTTTTCAGTTGAGAATCTATATTGACAATAAGAACGTGTCGGTATTTGTTATCGGTGAATGAATACAATATTATTAGTACCAGTAGTGTTAATAGTGGCAGTTTATGGGTATCATGTTTGCATTAATATCAGTTTTTCAAACAGAAACTAGATATCAGTTTTTCATACATATATGTATTAGTTTTGATTTATTTAATAGTAAAAAATGTTTGTAAAAATAACCAACCATGATTTCTAATCAAACAGCTACTACATATATACTCTGCACTATTTTAGTTTCAGTTTTCTACTAAATGATGGTCAACATAAATAGTTCAATTTACAGACCATCAAGTTATAAGAAACGGAACGTATGTATCATTTTTCAATACATTTAGATATCAGTTTATTTTTAACTTATACTCAAAATTATTTATTACATAAGCAAGCATGAATTCAAATCAAAAAGCGTTATTATTAATAATAAAAAATCATGTACCTGTACATTTCTGTTATTTTTTCTTGACACTTTGTAGGTTCTTGTTGACATTCTTCTTCATTCTTTTCAACTGTGAATGTTTTTTCTTCATTTTGGGATTCTATGTCTAAACATGCATCTTTGTTTATTTCAGTTATTGTGTTAACTTTTTCCACATGAGACTCAGCATTTTTATCTTCATTCTCTTCTTCATTGTTTTTAGTTGTGGATTTCTTTTCTCTGTTTTCTATTTCTGTTTCTACATATGCATGTTCATCTAGAATGTTGTCAGGTTCATCTTCAATGTGCTTACTCTCTAGTTCAACTTCTGAAATTTTCTTTTCATTTTCTTCTAGTCTTGATTTAAGTTCTCCCAGTTGTTCTTTCAATTTCAAAATTTCTTTTTCTACCTTTATCCTTAACTTCTTTCCTTTTTCCAACCGCTTCTTTGTTTTCTTACCTTCTTCTTCCAAATCTTTAATATGCATTTTCAAAACACTAAGGCTTACATAATCTTCAAAAGATCGTGTACTCTGTTCATCTTCTTTAATATTTCTTTTTTTCCATTGGTTCTCTTTTCTTTTGTCGCTTGATTCTCCTTTTGATGATGCTGTTTGGAGTAATGTGGAAGAATAGCCTTATTTATTTTACTTGTGTAATTGAAATAGAAATTTTATATTAAAATTTAAATTTGACGACAGTATGTTGTAACTTATATGTTATAACTAACATTAATAAGTGATTAGCTTAATACTAGAAAATATAATAGTAATGAAATTGGTACTATGTACACTTACTAATTGATTGTGTGCGGTGTTAAAAATGATACCAAGTATTATTGTGCATTATAACTGATACAATGCAAAATGACAAGATATACTATACGGAGGAAAAATTGATACTATGGAAACAAAAATTCAAAGCTACACATTGAAATTGATACTAATCATATGCTAAAGTGATACTGCCAAGAGGCACATCTGATACTATGCAGAGACAAAAAACTATTCTAAGTGTTGAAACCGATACTACACACAGAGAGAACATAAAATGTAAAATGATATTGATTAGTGTAAGTAAGATTGAATTTTAACTTACCTTGCCAACTTTTACATCATTCAAAAATTGTTTCACAATAATGTCTTTAAGCTTTCTTACATCCCATCGTGCTAATCTGAGTAAATCTTCAGCAAGTTGCCTTCTAGGTTGGATGAGGTTCATTTTCTCACAGATAC
This sequence comes from Allium cepa, assembly GCA_030765085.1. NCBI lineage: Eukaryota > Viridiplantae > Streptophyta > Magnoliopsida > Asparagales > Amaryllidaceae > Allium > Allium cepa. The sequence continues at coordinate 567,039,736 of CM060938.1, forward strand.
AATACTGTAAACATTTAAAGATATGATTAGATAAGAATATTGAACATAACATTTTTTTCAATTAATAATATTTTGCATAACACATCTTACCAATGGAAGCATGGAACATCCATACATATTTCTTGGCTTGGAGATAAACTTTTTGACAAATTTACTAAAAGTTTCCTCTATTGTTCCTAGCCATGAGACATCTGCATTGTTCACTATCAATCAAATAGGGCAGAATTCCCCATCTCAATTTTTGTTGGTTGTTGGGAAAGAAAAATGTCAATAGTATTTGCATTATTATCAACAAAGGCAGATCTTCTTCGTTTTCTTTTTCCCCTTTTGATATTTCCTATTTTATTCTTCTTTCCACAACATTTCTTGTTATGTAAGTACATGTGCCAAAGTTTCTACTTGCAAATTCTTTGCAAACTGATGGAATGGTTTTGCTCGTTAATTTTTTTGTTGGTTTTATGTTTATTCCTTTTAATGGCAGACCAAAAAGCATCCTTATATCTTTGGCAGTGACCTTCATTTTGTCTTCTCCAAAGACGAAGGTATCAGGTTCCACACAGTAGCAGTTGTATAAAGCATCAAAGTTGTGTTGATGCTTTTTGCACTCTTTTATTGTTATTCTTTCTTCATAGATGACTTTGAAGAAGTTGAAAAATGGTGTCTTCTTTAAGATGTCAAATTGTTTTTTGTTCAGTCCATTTTTTCTTTGACCAGTTTCATTGTCTTGAAGATAGCTTGTAAGCCACATCTATACGCAGTTTCTGGCTTAACATCTTCAGATTTTGCTATCTGCTTGTTTGATTATTTTGATGTCGCATGCATGCTTTTATGATATGGATTCACAAAATCATCATTATCCTATTTCATGAAAAAGTGGCATTGAGTTGTTAGTGAAACAAACAACATTGAAACATAACAATGTATAATATGATATAGCAGTATCACTTTCCATAAACATGAGATAAAACATGATATTTTTATCTAACAAAAATTTGGTATCATTTTTGCTAAATGTAGATATCAATTTCTTAGAAATTATGGTTGAAATACTTCTAAAATTGCTACATAATAACTTCAAAATAAACATATTGCATGTATCATTTTTAGCTTATATTTGTGTTAACTTTGTTACAAATTACACTAAAGGTAATTTGTATAATTAAAAGTATAAAGTTCAAAGAAGATAAAGCGAGTATCATGTTTGTAAGGTGTATGTATTAGTTTGGTTAAAAAAAACAGTATATCAATTTTAAGATATCATGTCCATAAAAATAGATACTAGGTATCGGTTTTGCATTACATTAATGTTAGTTTTATATTTGTGATAGAAATAATTTCAATTACGGAGCAAAAAATTCCACAATGATAGTGGATATCATTTTATGAATATAAATATATAAATTTTGTTATAAACTATTGAAAAATTATTTTTAAAATTACAAAGTTTTGTCTTCAACTAAACAAACAATAGGTATCATGTTATGAAATATAGGTATCAATTTGTTATACAGGGGATATCATTTTGTGAAATATAGGTATCATTTTATTGAAAAATTACAACATTGAAATATGAGTTAAAACATATTATACAGTGGGTACCATTTTGTAAAGATTTATTACCAGTTTTCCTAGAAAAAAGATAGTGAAATAATTTATAAACTAAAATGAATCAGCTACACACAATTAGACAATAGGTATCACTATTATTGGATGTTGGTATCAGTTTTTATGTGTCGTGCTGAAATTAATTTCTCCTAATACAAAGTATCACGCTAATTCTAACAGATGTTGGGTATCATATTTTCAATATATTAGTATCAGTTTTGTAATGAATGATAATGAAATCTATTTTTTAACCATCTAAGTTTTGTCTTCAACCAAACAAACTATAGGTATCACTTTTTGAACATGAAAATCTTTATAAGTGATATAGCTTATAATTCTACCATACTAACTTGTTCATCTTCAGATTCCTCAACTGTTATTTGTTTTCTCTTATTTGTTTGAGCTTTTTCCTGTATAACATACTAACACAATTAAAATACACCTAATGACTTAATAGTATCAGTTTCATAACTTAGTGCTGTCAGTTACCTATTGAATTTGCTGCTGAATTGTTTTCTCATTTTTTTTCTTTGATCTTAATTCTCTTTTTTGCACCTGCTCTATAGTAGATTTGTCACCTGCTATTTTTTCCTACATGCTTTCTTCATTTTTCTATAAAATAAGTTCAATAGTATCATAATCAATCTATAATGGTTTTGTTATGGTTCATTTCATAGTATTGTTTACCTTTTCTTCTGCTCTGTTTTCTTCATTTCTCTGTTTTGTTCTTCTTTCTCTTTTTTGCTTCTTCCATTGGTCGTTTTAATAGTCTTAACTTTGCATATTCCTACCATGTCTCTACTAAATCTAGGATATTTGCTTCATGATGAGCATCATATACAGTTGCTAGGGTATCAGATTCATGCTGAGTATCATATAGAGCTTCTAGGGTATTATATTCATGATGAGATTTGGAATGAGGTTGTAGAGCATAGTTTTGTGCTGACTTTGAGATTCAGAAGGTAGGGTATCACAATCTGCTGCTAAGGTATCAAATAGAGGTTCCACGGTATCAGATTTGTGCTGAGTTTCAGAATGCGGTTGTACGGTATCATTTTTGTGCGGACTTTCAAACCGAAGAGGTAGGGTATCAGGTTCGTACTGAATATCAGATTCACATGCTAGGTGAGACGACTCGCCTTTCTCTCTCCAGAAAGACGCATCATTTTTAAGAAAGAAAGGGATAGAGAAGAGAAAAGATAGAGAAGAAAGAAAGAAACAACACCAGAATCTCAACAGGGGAACGAATAAATTATATTATTCACATAGAGATTACATAGTATCATATACATCAGAGTTACACAACTTATACAACACATACTAGACAGTTATAAACACTTGTCTAGTTAAACAACTCAATATACAATACAGACAAACGACTCAGAGAACACACAGCGGAATACTATATATCTACACGCTGAAGCCTCATGCTCCATTTCTCCTCTAGAATTCGTCAAAGCTAATCTGAATCCCTTGGATACCCGTAAAAATTTGAGTACCCAAGAGTTTAAGAAAGACAGAATAAACTCCGGGTCAGACATACTAGTGTGAGTAAACGGTTAATGTTGCTTAACATTAAAAACCTTTTGAAAGAAAGGTATCATGTAAGACTTCCCACACATAAACATGGGTAAGTTTTTACCTTACGCTAACCAAAACATTTGATAGGAAATCCGATGATATTATAATAGGGTCTAGGGTTTTCAAATAAATAAGAAATAGCCGAAATTGTTACATTTATTGAATTCCAGCATACATAGGCATACAATCAAATCTGAGGGCGCTTATCGGATAATGAGTTTCCATCAATGGAAGGCTACTGGGGTACCGTCCGTCACAGTACGAGGCCTAGATCACCATACCGAGGATCCACCCTAAATCCCCTGCAACACAAGGCTGGAACCATCCCTTACTGGATAGTCCCGAACAAGAAAACCCCGTATTTGTGGACAACAACTACCCACACAGCCGAAATAATAAGGGATTTCTAGACAGGGGTAAATCACGTCCGACTTGGGTGCTACCCACTTAACCTTGCTGCATCTCCCCTGTTTTAGCCATTCCCGATTGATGAGGCTTGAGGCTACGATTACCTTTATAGAACACATCTATCTTAGAATGCTCATCGTCCACCTGACGATGTTCTGAAAGCATTCAATCCATATAAGTTCGTTCCGGGTTCGAACGAAACCGAAGGCATTATCTCGTTACACTCATTTTGGAATCACCCTCAGAGTTAACGACAATAACCCTTGCACTCTGAATCTTCATCTTCACTTAAGATTCACGACCTATCGTTAATTTGGATCGATGTGGTTTTTCGGATATCCAAATCTGAAAACTCGATCCCGGTCTCATCGAAATCTAAAGCGTATCTTTTAGGTCCAAGTTGTTTTAAAGTTAAAACAATTCAATCACTATGCCATAGATTGCATACTGCAACATCAAGAAGTGATGCAGGAAGTGCCAAAAAATGTTGTTATAGGCTAAAAAAGGGCAAAGGCAACACTTTCTCGGTGATGCATTTTGCCGCGTTGTCCTAGAGTCAAAGGCAACATCTTTGCGGCGCTAGGGCAACATCGGTTCTATTGTTTTCACATGTACCAAATTTACTAAAAAGTGGGCCCCACAATCTGGGCCCCAACATGTGGGCCCACATTTTGGGGCCTACTAATTCTGCGGCCCACCTTTATGGAACCCTGTTGTGGGGCCCATATTCATTAATCTATGGTATCACTTTTACCATCCAATGGCAACACTTTGCCGGTTTATTACCACATTTAACATCACATACTGCAACATAATATCATATCTATGGCAAAACCTTTTGCAATTTAAATTGAAAATGTACTGCAACATTATATCATATCTATGGCAACATTATACTGCAACATTATATCATATCTAATGGCAACATTACACTGCAACAAAGAACTTTTCATTCCAGAATAACTAGCAACACAAGTTTTACTTAGTCGAGTACAAAATAACAAACATACTTAAAAACATAGGCAGTGTATTCATAGTTACAGCCAGTATGTACTAAATTCTACTTATTAACAGTACATTCATATTTGCAACACATAATGGCTATAGGAGGCATGTGTTTGTGCAACACATAGTACCATAACCGTATGCAGGAGAAGTACATACTTAACAATGTCAAGTGCTTCTTCAACGGTGTATCTCTCCCATTTTGAGTATGCTCCTTTCCACAAATCTGGGTAGGATGGCACCTCTAAAGGAAAAGATTGTTCATCCAATATATGCCAACGAAGGACATTCTACTGAGCGAAAGTTCATGTCAGAAACACAAGCACAACAAAAAAATAAATGGAATTGGAATATGAGAAATAATGTTAAACCTTAAAATATGAATTTTGAGAACAAAATAATTATTTAATACCAGCTTGGCATAAGACATAGATTCAATCACTTGCTTGATTACTTTTACTGGTAGGAAATGCCTTGAAGTATCTGAAGATGGATACACATAAAATACATGAGTTGTACCCACCATATTATAAAGTAACAATACATCAGATGATACTAAAATGAGCTAGATTAAAAAAGAAGGTTTTACCAAGAAGAAGCCTACGAAAAGTAAATCTTGGCTCATCTTGAATATACCATCTACTTCTCTCAATATGATACAATATTATGTGAAGGCTTCAGGCACACCATTAATAGATCTACTTTAACATATATAAAATTAGCATATCTAGTAAAGGTCAACAAAAGTTTGTTGTATGAAATAAAATTTTGAGATGACTATTGATAGTTCATAAAAAGTATTAAACAAACATCTCACAATATATGTACAAAAGCATTAGCCACCATAAACTACTTGGTAGAATAAACTACTTGGTAAACACTGATAATGACTGATTTCCATGTACATCAAATTTTATCCGTATATTGTAAGCATAGGTAGCAGAAAAATTGAAAATCTAGTTCAAAAACATATATATTGACTATTCCGATTTTGGTAACATCAAATGAAAATTGTTGTTATATAAAAGGAGCATGAAGGTTCAGTTTGACACTAAATGTATTTGTATTAAAAACAAGTGGTGAAAAACAAAGGTGTTTCATTCAAGTTAATTACATAGTCCTATTTGATGTTAGTAACTAACCTTTCAAGGCTCAACTCTTTAATGATTGCCTCAACTTTGTAATATTTTTGCTGTCTGGTCATGCTGCTCGGAAGCCTTAGAAAAGTGGTAGACACTTGGTGTTTCTTTGATGGTCAAATGTGGGAAAAGGACGTCATCTTGAGTCACCGATTCAGTCCTAACAAGCAAATATATAGTTATTGTAGTATAGGATATTAGTATTCAAAGGTGCTATATATTTATATCTGCCAACGTAAATTACCTTCTTTTAATATGAGGAACATAGCTATTAGTTCGTATATTTTAAAATCCGACAATTAATCAAAATGGTTTTGAATCAAAGACTACATATCATCATTTGCCAGTTTATAATGCATTTATTTCTGACTCACATAACACATGTAACAGTAACAATCAGTATACAATTCAATATAGTCCATGTAGTATGGAGAGTGAGGATGGATTGTGGGCGATCTTGTCATATAATACTTTAATAACCTCCAATCTCAAAAGTTGAATCTACATAAGATAGTGAAAAACCTTTCAAGTAAAATATAGCATAAATATTGAAATACTAACTGCATAGACATAGAGTAAAAGCACGGACATATATGTTGTTCCATACAAAATCCATAAATCAAAACTCTATACCATCTGATTATCTTAAGTGTTCCTAAACTGTTAATCAAAACTTTGTACTATCCAATTACCATAAAGTACAAGTTAATTAGAGTAGATAATTTGTACCACGGAACTTCAACATCTGACAGAGTGTTTGAAGCATTCAACATCTGATATCACCCCTAACCTCCACAACCTTCAATCATTCACCAGAGCAACGACTACTAGTGTCACATCATGAGCAATCGAAGCATCAGATTCAGGCGACATCAAATCTAAAGAAAGATGGCACTTAATGAGGTATTTATATGAAAAATATATACAAATCGATGCAATCAAAGCATTCAGGCATGGCACTCTCTTCAGATTCACCACGAATGAAGGCATGAGTAGCTCCAGATATATTTCATACTAACAAATATATACCTCACTTAACGATTAATTTTAACCAAAAGATGTTCCGAAAATTCAAGTGGCATCATATTCAGACAACAGAACGAAACCCAAAGGCAGCATCATCTAGTCTCAATCATTCACTAGTTACTCCTTCATCATAGCAACTCATACCAACAAAAAGATGAGACTTGGTGATTCCAGTCACCTTCAACCAAAGGCATGGCACCATTATAGACAGTTAGGTTCCAAGGAAAGAGCCTAGACCTAAAGCGAAACTTCGTCTTCTAACTTCAGCAGCAACAATAAGGAACTGATTTAAATCAAGCTACGCGCTTTTTATTTTAGATCTTAGCATCACACGTTCGAGCCACCATCTTTACGAACTCATTCAACTCAATAGCAGGAAATGATACTCCAAACACAAATTTTGGCATGGCACTTTACGAAACAGATCGATGCGAACTTCGAATCCACTAAGATTTTCAAGCATTGGGAGCAGTCTTGAATTAAGGCAACGCGTTTCTCTTCTTTGGTGACGACGAAGGTAGCGGATCTAATTTGACGCTGTGAGATCTGAATTCAAGGTATGATTTTTTTAAGCAGCAATTGAGTGAAGCGGTGAATTACTCTTTGGAGTAGAAGTTAGGAATTACTTTCGAAGTAGGAAGAAAGCTATATCTTCAAAGAGAAGCGAAGGGATAGAAAAGTTAAGGGGGAAACCAAAAGATAAGAAGAACAAAATGCTAAGAGGAGGGAAACGAAAAGAGAAGAGGCGGGAAACGAGAAGTTAGGATGAGGAAATTGTTAATTATCAATTAACAAGCAAATATATCTACGATTATTGCTTACAGTAAATTATTGTCAATTAAATATTATAGTATATTACTTATTAATTATATTTATTAACTATTACTTGTTTACAGAAATAAATATAATTAACAATTAAATATATTTATTAATTATTACTTATTTATTTCTAATTTATTAATTATTAATTATATTTATTAACTATTAAATGTAATTAATAAATATTAATTATAATTTAGTAATTGTTAATACAATAATAAATTAATGTTATTGCATCTACAGCCCGCACTCATTTTTATAATATTTTTATAAGTCTATAGCTACTGCAACATAGTGCTGATATCTATGCTAACATCTTGAAGCTAATGTTGTAATAGACAAAAATCAGCATAGCTATCGTTACATTGTAGCTAGCAACATCTTGTATTTTCGTTGTAATAGGCCATCTACGGCGTAGTGAATTCAAAGCATTATCTACATTCACACAAATAGATAATTCATATCATCGTCACAAACAGATAATTCACATATCATCACAATTCAACTAAGCATCTCATATCATATATCACACATATCTCATCAGAGATATCAAACAATCAAGGTATTTACTATCAATCAGCCAACCATAAGTAATGATCTATTAATCACACCATCTATAATTAATTTAAAGTGAATTATATTAATTACTTCATCTCTAATTAATTTAAAATAAATTAAATTAATTATTTTCATCACATAAATCTTGCCTACTTAATCATTAATTAAACCAATTAATTAATCATCATCTTAATTAATCACCCTTGATTAATTATCCTTAATTACATTAAGTAATTAACCCTTAATTAATTACACAAATTAATTATCTATAAACCATTAAGTAATTAATCTTAATTACTTTATTAATTATAATTAATTACATTAATCCTTAATTAATTACAATTAATTAATTACCTTATAATCACTTATTATTGATTAATTAATCTTAATTAATCAATTCTTAATTATTCTCATTATTTACATTAATTAATGATCCTTAATTAATTACTTCCATTAATCAACTTTAATTAATCATATACAGTAATTATCATCCTATAGTTACTTACCTTAATTAATTAACTCCTTAATTAATTATTAATCCTTTGATTAATTACACTAAGGAATTAATCCTTAATTACTGACCACTAAGTAGTTCCCTTTAATTAATTGCATCCTATAATTATACATTAATTACTTCACTAAGTAATTACACTATTTAACCTCATTAAGTATTTATACTTAATCAATCACCAAATGATTATCTTTAATTAATCAACCCATTTTCTTAACTCAAATTAATCACACTTATTAGATTAATTACAATTAGGTAATTAATCCCTTAATTACCCCCTTTTAATAAATTAATTAATCTTTAATTACAGAATAATTAATCCTTTAATTATTAATTAACAAACCTTAATTATCAATTAATAAAACTTAATAACAAATTAATTAATCCTTAATTAATTAATAAACAATCCTCAATTAATTAATTAATAAATCATTAACTACAATTAATTAACCCTAAATAACAGTTAATTAATTCTTAATTAATTTTAATTATATATTAATAATTTTCTAATTATTAATTAATAAAGCCTAATTATTAATTAATAAAACTTATTTACAAATTAAATACTTTTAATTACCAATTAATTAACCTTAATTACTTAATTAATTAATCTTTAATAATTAATTAATGATATCTAATTACTAATTAATTTTACTTAGTTATAAATTAATTAACCTCTAATTAATTAACTTATAACTCTTAGTTATTAATTTTAAATAAATAAATTAATTAAATCAATTAATTATTCTTAATTAATTCCTTAATTAATTCTTAATCATTATTAATTAAATTAATTAATAATATCTAATTTCCTTAATTAACTTAATTAATTTCAAGATAAAATACTTTAAATTATCTTATGATAAAACATTATTTAATAAATATCTTAATTACCATTAAACATTTTAAACCATTTTATCTTAATAAGTAATTTTACTTAATTAAATCATTAATTAAGATTTAAAACAAAATATCATTTTAACTTGATAAATTAAAGTTATTAAAACATAACTAAAAAAATAACTTAAAAATTTATTAGTTAATAGTTTTAAAAGCTAATTTAAATTTGAATTTAAAAAAACTTGCTTTATATAATGCTTTAAAAATTCCATTTCTTAACTTAAATTTAAAATCACTTTGAATTCACTAAATCAAGATTTAAATTTACCAAATTTTGAAACTTCTTAATAAAATGTAAAGAAAACATTTATATTTAAAGAATAGAATTCAAAAACCAGATTTATTCAAAAGTTGAAAACTTCCTTTATTTAAATTTAAAACTTGTTTATAAATACTTTTTAAAACTTTTGAAAATTTCTTTTAAATTATCTGCTTCAGATTGAACCTGAGAAACACTCAAACCATCCAAGTTCAATTCTTTCTTAAATTTTAAAGGTTTAGTTTAGATTTTAAATTTTAAAACCTGGAAACAACCAAACTGTTTCAGGTTAAAACCATACAGGCAACTCGAGTTTCAACTCGAGCCACAAACTCAAAAGCACGAGCATCTCTTTGAGTCACAACCTAACCCAACCACCATAATCCTACTGACACCAAAACACCCTCGTGCACATGCACCAGCACCGGAGTCGCTACCCATCATCGATGATCCTTCCAGCATATCGAACATCAACGCTGCAACCCATTCTGACCACCAAACCACCATCACAAATCTCGATTCAAAATCGAGCTATCCAAATGAACCTGGAACCCGATACCATGGCCAAAAATCCTACGAAATCGCGCCTCCGACCATCAGACGACGCGCCACCATAGTCACACTACCTTCGATCATCCACGAAGCCGTTAAACTTGGTCCCATCGAATTCGATCACCTTGAGACACTGCCACGATCCCATTTCCCAAACATACCCAAATTAGGTTTAAAAACCCAAATTTCCTCCTCCACATTGCCTTAATGATCTGGAACCCTTCCAGGCAATTTTTCCGCACACTCCACAACTACAACCATCTCTAGAAGAAACCCCGAGGCTTCTCAACCTCTAGATCGCCAGAGGAAGCCAAGCCTTCACATCAAATTCCAGTCAAATCCAAATTTCACACTCAAAACATTTTTAAAATTCATGATTTTAGTTTTAAAAATCATAACTTTCTAAATGGATTCGAGTTACAATCTTGAAATATCAAATTATGATGTTTGAATTTTAACTTATTTTGAATCTTGACTGTAAATTCCCAAATTTCTAAAGAAACTTTGCTTTGTTTAACTTTAAACTATTTTTAAAATTTGAATCTTGTTTAAACTAACATCTTTTGTTTAGAAACTATTTTCTAAAATAAATCGTAGAAATGGGAAATGATTTATGAACAGATCAAAGGCCTATAAGCCTGGAAACAATTCCTATGTCAGAAACATGCACAATCTACTCACACAGCGTCTTCATACATATAAAACATTGTAGAATCATAAAACCATCATGCATACACATTTTCAAGCATATGTCACTAGTTTACTTCAACTATTAGCTTATGCATCAAATTTGAAGGTGATTCATGCTCATAGTTTTAAAAACAGAGGCTTACACTAAGAACAGCAATGATAAAATCAACTGAAATGCACACAGGCTTACATATATACAAATATGTGAAGCAATCATCACACAGTAATTCATATGCAACATAAATTTATTACTTAAGTTTTTAATCTAAAAGTTTACTCACCTTTTTGTAGAAAGCAGAGAGTTTTTGAAACTGGATTTGAAAGTTTGCATTGCTCTGGTTGATTTAATTCCAGAAAACTCTGTCTTACTTGTAACTTAAAAAGCTTTGAAACTTGATTGATTAACTAGAACATGATGATGACTTAAGACTTGATTCCAGGTTGAAGATAAAACCTTACAGGCTTGAGGCATAAAATGGTTACAGATTTGAAAAGTTTACAGGTTTGATGATATTCTGGTTTACATGTTTGAACTTTGATTTTTTGCTATAGGCTTGGCTTTGAAAATTTGGTTATAGCCCTGAGTTTTAGGTGGTTACAAGTTTTGATACTTTTCTGTGGTTTGCATTTGAACTTGAGGAATGATTGCAGATTTTTGGCTAGAGATGGTTGCAGACTTTTTGAAAACTGCTTGAGAATGAATTATAGGTTTGAAGAAAATTTACCGGTTTGATGAAAAAGGATTATAAGGTTTTGATTTATTTCAGAGAAGATGATAACAGATTTTGAGAAGATTTATTGATTTCGGTTTTGAAGAACTTTTGATTTTAGTATGAGGAAGTTTCTGGTTTGTGGATATTGATTACTTGTTTGAGTTCAAAGTATAAGAAAAGAAATGAAGGAAGAAAGTGAAAGTGTTTTATATAAATTAAATTTTGGTTTAATTTAAATTTAAAAAAATAAAAACAAGTAATGACACTTGTCTCTTAACTTATTAATATGTTAACACATGTTATCTAAAATGATTTATAACTTAACACTTGTATTAACTTATTTTTAAATTATTTTTAAATGATTTTAAAAGCTTTTCTTATTAAATTCCTAATTAACAAATACATTTATAAATGCTTTCTAAATTTTATATAAATACAATCTTTAAAGAAAATAGAATATAAACCAATTATGATTTAAATAAAATCATATATAATATTTTAAACTCATTTTTAAATGCTAATTTAAAAGCTTTTGTATTTATTTCTATTAAATAAATACTTTTCCAGATTTCTATAAACAAATTTCTTTTAAAGAAAATAATATGAGACAAATCTTATTTAAAATAAAAATCTTATCCATATATTTTAAATCCAAACTATATTATTATTTCTATTTTAAAATATATGTATTCCTTTAAATTCAATTTTTTAAATCCAAATTCAAATTTAATATCAATTAAAAATCCAATTTAAAATCAATTTAAATACACATATATATACATATTTAAACACGTTTATTAAATTTGAAAATAATAAGTCTATTTAAAATAACACAATCTAGATTTGTAATTATTATTCCATTTAAAAATCAATTTATAACTGTACTTAAAATTTATTTATACAATAACACAAACTATATAATTATTCTTATTTAAAATCAATCTATAATTATACTTTTAAAAATGTCTCATTATTAATTAATTGGTTATTTATATTTGAAAATAAAAATTTTATCAATTTTAAACAATTTAATTAAGAGATTATCACACTTTAAATTTCTTGAAATTTTGAGATATCACATTCCTCCCCCCTTAAAATAATTTCGTCCTCGAAATTTAAAACAAAAGACAATCCAAAGTTTTATTTTATTTCAACCAATTCAAGCATACCTATCAGCCATACACAATCAAACAAACAATATATTCAATCAAACAACTCTAGCTATCCGGACACAGATCCGGATAAGCTTCCTAAAATTATTCCGAGTTTCCCAGGTATAGACACAGGGATACTCGTTCTACTAAATCCAAACTAGCCACACCATTAAGCTGTTGAGCTCCTACTTATCTAGATCTACAATCTACACAAGAGATCTGACCACAGTCAAGACCGACTCAACTACCAAATCCTTTAAAATAACTGGCTCCAAAACCAGTGATAGATCAAACACGTACTCCCTCAGAGATGCGTAAAATACCTTGAATCCCAGTCTTCCAAACTGACAATTCAACTCCTATAAGCCAAACACTTATCCGTACAAAAACTCAGAAGAATCCAATATACTCCGGAGCTAGCTTCCAGTCTTACCCAATCTTATTGCTCCCTTTACTGGAGAAAACGTCAACAACAATGAAGTTTCCAACTTTGAATTCGAACTCCCTTCGTCTTTTAACCTCAAAACTCTTCTGACAATCCTGGGCTGCCTACAGATCCTTCCTGATCTGCTCAACCTTCGCTGATGCTTCTTGAAACAAACTGGATCAAAAACAACTCAACAAAATGATCCTCTCAAAATCTACTAAAGTCAAGAACACAAACTCTACTCCACAATCATCAGTAGACTTCAAACTTACTTCACCTATCCAGAAAAGAAAAAATAGAAGCAGTCACAATCCCGTAGAATCTCTTTAATCCAAACACTACAACTTCCAGTTGCTTCTACTGTCGAACAGCTGCCATCTTGCTTTCGCTGCACAACTCTGATCTGGAGGAGATGAGGACGTCGTCGATAAACATGAACGCAGACTAGATAGCACATCCTAAAAATATGGTTCAACAGATCCATAAAGAGAAAACTCGGAAGTTCCAAGAAATACTGAGATGCTTCACCCAATCCTCCCTCTAGGAGATATCCGAAAAATCTCTGACAACTTCCATAACTCAAGAGAACACTCAAACTATCGCAAGTCACTTTTGCAATCCTATCCAATCCAATATCCACGGATACTGTTCTCTCTTTACCAATCAGAACAGCTTAGTGCTTGACCAATTTATCTAAGAAACGGGCCTACTTTGCTGCCTCTGAAATCCACTTCTAGGAAACTACTAAGCCAAAAGATCTTCCTGCTAGCACACAGAACACTACCCAGCTGCATCGCTGCCTCAGATACCAAAGACTCCTATCCAAAGCTCCCTGATTCTCAAAATCATATCAACCAATCCCACACCGAACCTTGAGATAGACAGACATCTCCTCAAGAAACTTGAGTCCTAAACCAAACACAAACTCAGTCTCATCACTGATACAAACACATTTCCTTAAGCTTGTTCCAAAAGAAACATCTTTGGAAACATCCATAGTCACTGTGTCTCACCACGCAGTTGCTCCTTCTTGAAGCTGCCAAGATACCATCACTTGCTTCTACCTAACCGACAATCCAAACTCTCAAAAATCCGCTCACACGAGCGCGATCAACTTACACTTCAAAGATGGACTCCGAACCTTAACAGGTTTCCTTCAAAGATCAATGAAATCCTTACAACAAGCTGCTAAGCTCACTCGAGACGGTATTGGGTCTACAGTCTCGACAGATACACTTCCAACCTCAACACTTGGACTTCTTCCATTGAAAGTCGTGCCACACACACCACTATCCCAATTACCTTTAGAACTTACATTGGAAAACCCGAACAAGTAATCCAGCAAATATATAGAATATATATATATATATATATATATATATATATTTATATATAAAAATTACAAGTACGCTCTCTCAAGAAAGACACCCCTCCAGAGCCTAGGTATTCACTCAACCTATCCTCTGATACCAAATGTGACGACCCGCCTTTCTCTCTCCAGAAAGACGCATCATTTTTAAGAAAGAAAGGGATAGAGAAGAGAAAAGATAGAGAAGAAAGAAAGAAACAACATCATAATCTCAACAGCGGAACGAATAAATTATATTATTCACATAGAGATTACATAGTATCATATACATCAGAGTTACACAGCTTATACAACACATACTAGACAGTTATAAACACCTGTCTAGTTATACACTCAATATACAATACAGACAAACGACTCAGAGAACACATAGCGGAATGCTATATATCTACACGCTGAAGCCTCCTGCTCCAGTGCTCCTCTAGAATTCATCAAAGCTAACCCGAATCCCTTGGCTACTCGTAAAAATTTGAGTATCCAAGAGTTTAAGAAAAACAGAATAAACTCCGGGTTAGACATGGGTCTGGTGTGACTAAACGGTTAATGTTGTTTAACTTTAAAAACCTTTTGAAAGAAAGGTATCACGTAAGACTTTTCACACATAAACATAGGTAAGTTTTTACCTTACACTAACCGAAACATTTGATAGGAAAGCATGTGATATTATAATAGGGTCTAGGGTTTTCAAATAAATAAGAAATAGCCGAAATTGTTACATTTATTAAATTCCAGCATACATAGGTATACAATCAAATCCGAGGGCGCTTATTAGATAATGAGTTTCCATCAATGGCAAGGCTACTGGGGTACCGCCCGTCACAGTACGGGGCCTAGATCACCGTACCGAGGATCCACCCTAAATCCTCTGCAACACAAGGCCGGAACCATCCCTTACTGGATAGTCCCGAACAAGACAACCCCGCAGTTGTGGCCAACAACTGCCCACACAGCCGAAATAATAAGGGACTTCTAGACAGAGCTAAATCTCGTCCTACTTGGCTGCTACCCACTTAACCTTGCTGCACCTCCCTTGTTTTAGCTATTCCCCGTTGATGAGGCTTGAGGCTACGATTACCTTTATAGAACACATCTATCTTAGAATGCTCATCGTCCATCTGACGATGTTCTGAAAGCATTCAATCCATACAAGTTCGTTCCGGTTTCGAACGAAACCGAAGGCATTATCTCATTACACTCATTTTGGAATCACCCTCAAAGTTAACGACAATAACCCTTACACTCTGAATCTTTATCTTCACTTGAGATTCACGACCTATCATTAATTTGGATCGATGTGGTTTTTCAGATATCCAAATCTGGAAACCCGATCCCGGTCTCATCGAAATCCAAAACGTATGTTTTAGGTCCGAGTTGTTTTAAAGTTAAAACAATTCAATTCAAATCATTATCTATATTCACACAAATAGATAATTCATACCATCATCACAAACAGATAATTCACATTATCATCATAAACAAATAATTCACATTATCATCACACTTCATCCAAGCATCTCATATCATATATCACACATATGTCATCAGAGATATCAAACAATCAAGACATTCAATATCAATCAGCCATTCATAAGCAATGATCTATTAGTCGCACCATCTATAATTAATTTAAAATGAATTAAATTAATTACGTCATCTCTAATTAATTTAAAATAAATTAAATTAATTACTTTCATCACATAAATCTTGCTTACTTAATCATTAATTAAACCAATTAATTAATCATCATCTTAATTAATCACCCTTGATTAATTATCCTTAATTACATTAGGTAATTAACCCTTAATTAATTACACAAATTAATTATCTATAAACCATTAAGTAATTAATCTTAATTACTTTATTAATTATAATTAATTACATTAATCCTTAATTAATTACAATTAATTAATTACCTTATAATCACTTATTATTGATTAATTAATCTTAATTAATCAATTCTTGATTATTCTAATTAATTACATTAATTAATGGTCCTTAATTAATTACTTCCATTAATCAACTTTAATTAATCATATAAGGTAATTATCATCCTGTAATCACTTACCTTAATTAATTAACTCCTTAATTAATTATTAATCCTTTGATTAATTACACTAAGTAATTAATCCTTAATTACTGACCATTAAGTAATTCCCTTTAGTTAATTACATCTTGTAATTATACATTAATTACTTCACTAAGTAATTACACTATTTAACCTCATTAAGTATTTATATTTAATCAATCACCAAATGATTATCTTTAATTAATCAATCCATTTGATTAACTCAAATTAATCACACTTATTAGATTAATTACAACTGGGTAATTCATCCGTTAATTACCCCCTTTTAATAATTAATCTTTAATTACAGAATAATTAATCCTTTAATTATTAATTAATAAACCTTAATTATCAATTAATAAAACTTAATGACAAATTAATTAATCCTTAATTAATTAATCAATCAATCCTCAATTAATTAATTAATAAATCCTTAATTACAATTAATTAACCCTAGATAACAGTTAATTAATTCTTAATTAATTTTAATTATAGATCAATAATTTCTTAATTATTAATTAATAAGCCTAATTATTAATTAATAAAACTTAATTACAAATTAAGTAATTTTTGTTACCAATTAATTAACCTTAATTACTTAATTAATTAATCTTTAATCATTAATTAATAATCTCTAATTACTAACTAATTATACTTAATTATAAATTAATTAACCTCTAATTAATTAACTTATAACTCTTAATTATTAATTTTAAATAAGTCAATTAATTAAATCAATTAATTATTCTTAATTAATTCCTTAATTAATTCTTAATCATAATTGATTAAATTAATTAATAATATCTAATTTCCTTAATTAACTTAATTAAATTTAAGATAAAATACTTTAAATTATCTTAAGATAAAACATTATTTAATAAATATCTTAATTACCATTAAACATTTTAAACCATTTTATCTTAATAATTAATTTTACTTAATTAAATCATTAATTAAGATTCAAAACAAAATATCATTTTAACTTGATAAATTAAAGTTATTAAAACATAACTAAAAAAATAACTTAAACATTTATCAGTTAATAGTTTTAAAAGCTAGATTCAAAATTGAATTTAAAAAAACTTGTTTTATATAATCCTTTAAAAATTCCATTTCTTAACTTAAATTTAAAATCACTTTGAATTCACTAAATCAAGATTTAAATTTACCAAATTTTCAAACTTCTTAGTAACATGCTAAAGAAAACATTTATATTTAAAGAATAGAATTCAAAAACCATCCCGTACCTCCTTCTTCTCTCGTACCTCCCTCTCCTGTACCTCCTTCTCCCATACCTCCTTCCCTTACCTTGTCCAACACCCATCCCGTCATGGTCAGTTCCTCTTTCCAATCCATCGTCCTTTCTGTTGCCAAGTCTAAACCTCCTCCATACCCTTCTGACCCTCCTCCCTTGAACGATTCCATCCCCGCTTCTCTGTTGGGCAGGCCGCCAATGCTGCTTCCCACTGCCAACTCCTCCCCTCCCCCTTCTGCCGTTCCATCTCCATCCCACCCCGGCTGATGTCAACAAGCTTGGACTTCCTTATTCAAACGCAAACCTCTCAACGCGGGGAAGTACAAACCTGTTGACTTCGATCCTTCCTACTCTGAAGACGTTCTTGACTTGGTCGAAGAGGTTGTTCAGGCCGGCTCTTTTGTCTGGAAGGATTACTTAGTGGGTTTTTTCCTTGATAAACCATTGTCATACTCTTCTGTTGTTGCTAAACTGAAAACATATAGAAACTAAAAGGATCAGTGCAAGTTAAATCAGATGGTGTGATTTTTCTATTCCTGTTACCATCTGAAGAAGACAAAAGAAGAATTTTACTTAGTGACCCTATTTTATGAACAATAAAGTGTTTATCATTCGGCCTTACGACACTACTGTCAGCAACGTTTGTGGTTCAGTTCCCACAGTGCCTGTGTGGGTTCTTCTTCGCAACATTCCTCTTTTTGCTTGGTCACACCTGGGAATAAACTGGATTAGTAGTCGAATTGGCAAACTGCTCTGTATGGACGAAAGGACTGCGAGGCTCGAAAGGTTGAATTCGCGAAATGCATGATTGAAATCAAGCCAAACAGGGAGCTACCAAATGATTTCCTTATTAGTCCGGCAGATGGTGGTGTTTAGCGTATATATGTTGAGTACTTATGGCAGCCCCACATTTGTATTCTTTGCAACTCCTTTGGCCACTTAAAGGAGACGTGTGACAAGAAGGTAGAACCAGTTACTGCTATGAACGGCAAGGTAATAGGAAATAAGGACAAGGATAAGCATCCCAAAAACAAGGAAAAGATTAACAAGAAAGTTCAAATATGGAAAAAAAGTGGGGGAAAACAGAAACAAGATAGCATCAAATAGGAGAATTAGCAGGGTGATTGGTAAGGCTAGTATCCAGGATAGTGTAAAAGAAAAAGATGGAGCAAGTGGGAAAGTGGAAGAAATGTTTAAAGAAAATTTAGTTCTAACTAAAGAGTATGAGACAAGATCTGAAAAGTTAGGATCTCAACAAACTCAAACTGATAATGTTGTTTATGAATTGGATATTGACAATCCGGAGAATGTTACTGTGATCCCATCTGCTCAGAATCCGTCTTTAAGCCGATTGTCAGCAATAGGTTTGACATCCTTCAAATATTGGAAGAAGATCATGAAAATGATAAGAAAGAAGAGCATGAAAATGCTAAAGTAGAAATGGTGCAATCACAAGTGGTCAATTTATCTTCAGATGGGAAATTGCCTGCATCTGTTGGGAGAGCTTCCTATGGGACAATGGGAGCTGATTCAACACATGAAAAAATCAGTGCAAATGAAGCTACAAATATTGAAGGAACATCAGACCTTATAAATTTAACAATGGAAATAACACTGTGCAGTGAGAAATGCAAAGCTGATTTAAATTCTTCATTTCTAGTGCAGTTAAATGCGGGAATACAATCAAAGTTTTCCAAACCATCCAACACTCTTGCCGCATACAATCCAACAATTATACTCGATCAAAATTCCACAACAGCTCAACCAACATCACTCTGTAAAGCTTCCAACGTGCACAGCTTGCATGTGCACGAAAGTGTCGACCAAATCCCACCTCTAGTTTTCTCACACATCGCCATCCCTCCTCCCTCCTCTACTCCAGCAACAAATCAATGTATCCATAACAATTCCGACGATAATTCTGCTAATACGATCACTCCCCCTCAAAATATCCATCCTTCGTTGGTAAGTATCCCTCAGCTAGCATTTTCTCCCACCCAACTTCAAAAATCCAGGCTAGCCAAGAATCCTGCTGGCTCACCTCATATCTCCCATGCTTCGAACATGGTCCTTCGAAGCAAGAAATCAATCACCCCCTGTGAAACTTCGTTTTCCCAATGATGCAAACCATCGGAGCTTGGAACATTAGAGGGGCGCACCATGAAACTAAACTATCTCAATGCAAAAATATGATAACTCAACATAACCTTTGTATGTTGGCTATTCTAGAATCAAAGTTAAATCTTGATCTCTCGATCAAAGCAGCTAAATATATTAACCCGGGGTGGGAAGTCATTCACAACCTTGACGAGGCGCCTTATGGTAGAATCCTTATTGTATACGTCCCCAAAGTGATCCTCCTTTCCAAAGTTTTCTCTACATCTTAAATCATTCACTGTCATGCTAAAAATATTGACAACCCATGCTCATTCTATATATCTCTCATCTACGCCGCTAATAATAAAGATGCCAGAACATCCTTCCTCCACGACTTTCCCATGCTGCGACAGGATTCTCATCCTTGGATCATCCTTGGTGATTTTAATTGCTGTAACAAACTTGCTGATAGGCTAGGTGGTAATCCTCTTTCAATTAATGAAATAGATCCGCTGCGATCAGCTGTTGTTGATTCTAACTTGGTGGAAATTAAGACAACAAGAATGAGATTCTCATGGAACAACAAAAGTAGACAAGGAAGTAGGACCTTCTCTAAGATTGACCATGCTTTTGGTAACCTCCTTGCCCTCTCCAAATGGCCTACCATATATAACCACCTTCTTCCTCCTCTTCTTTCAGACCACTCTCCTCAAATAATTCACCTTAGAGAAGATGGCATAAAAGGAAATTCAAGTTTTAATTTTTTTAATTCTTGGGTTAATGAACCTGATTTTTTTAACACTGTTACAAAAGTTTGGGTGAGACCAATCTTCGGTAATCCTATGTCTATTTTGCAGGTCAAGCTGAAAAACACTAAATTGGCTCTCAAGCAATAGTGTAGGAATAGATTTGGAGAAGGAAGTAAACAAAGTACATACTGGAAGAATAAACTGGAAGAGATTCAAATTAACATGCTGGATGATCCCCTCAAATCTACCATTAGCGCCATGGAGTCGTACATATCTAGACAATTCTCTGTAGCTCTTATTAGTGGGTTATCTATGATGAATCAAAAAGCGAGGCTGTAGTGGAGAGCTGATGGTGATAGGAACCGTGCTTTCTTTCATGCTAAATTAAAGACTAAACACTCCAGAGAAAATATTGTTTCCATCCTCGATGACGAAGGTAATATTCAAACATCGAAAGAAGGTGTGGACGAGGCTTTTATTAGTCACTTTACCAAGCTTTTTGGCAACACGACCAGCTTTGAATCTGATCTTAACCTCATCGATCCCTTAATCCTTCCTAGGCTATCTACCGTAGATCATGCCTCTTTGAGTTTAGAAGTTACTAAAGAAGAGATCAAGTCTGCAATGTTTTCCCTGAATAGGAACTCGGCTGGTGGTCCGGATGGTTTTAATGCTGAATTATATTTTGTTTGTTGAGACATTGTTAAATTTGAAGTGCTGAGAGCTGTGAAGAATTTTTTCAATAACACCAAACTGATATCTTCATTCAACAACACTAACATAGCTTTGATTCCTAAAGTCAAAAACCTGTACAAAGTGTCTTCCTTTAGGCCTATCTCATGTTGTAGCACTATCTACAAATGTATCTCTAAAATTATTGCGACCAGGATGAAATATGTCATGCCAATATTATCTCTTCTAACCAGGCTGCATTTTTGTCGGGAAGAAATGTCTTAGACAACATCTTACTGGCTCATGAACTTCTAAATGGTTACAATAATAAGAATTCTTCTTCTAAAGCTATATTGAAATTGGACATCATGAAGGCTTTCGACATGCTCCAGTGGAAAACAATGGTAAAATTTATGCAGTGCATGAATTTTCCTGTTCCTTTCATTGCCTGGATTATCGAGTGTATCTCCACAACCCGGTTCTCTGTTAACGTTAATGGCTCCAGTGTGGGTTTCTTCGGAAGTAAGCAAGGCATTCGACAAGGGGACCCAATATCGCCGTATATTTTCATTCTCATCATGGAACTTCTCATGCAACTTTTAAAAAAAACGGCATTCGGGATTATCAAGCACCATCCGAAGTGTTTTAACCCGGAGGTTATATTCTTCATTTGGTAATATTATGCTCACCAGAGACTTCAACATGCATGCTGTTATGGATACTCTTCAAGTTTTTCATGCGATAACAGGTTTATCTATCAATCTTGACAAATCGAAAATGATAATTTCTGGCCTCAGTTCTCCCCAAAACAATGTTATTTAGGATGTCTTTGGATTAACCATCAGAGATAACACTATCACATATCTTGGTCTTCCACTCACATTCTCCAGAATAACTGTTAACCAATGCTTACCGCTGTACGAAAAGATCACCACTAGACTAGATTGCTGGGCGAGCAAAATGTTGAGCCAAGTGGAAAGAATCACCTTAACTAAGGCTGTTATTTTCTCCATGCAAGTTTATTGGACTAGAATATTTATATTACCTCAGAAGCTCATAAACATGATATGATCTGCCTTCATGAGATTCATATGGACAGGAAAAACAGTGGGTCGATATTTAGCCCCTGTTAGTTTCAAGAAATTAGAAAATCCTATTGCTAATGGAGGGCTTGGAATCATTAACATGTACCACTGGAATCAGTCAGCTATGGCTAGGCTTATCTACGATTGCATTAATGCCAAGAACAGTATGTGGGTTAGATGGTCCAACGTTCACGTACTACGTGGTTGCAACTTTTGGAAAATGACAACTCCGAATAAGGTTAGCTGGACGTGGAGAGCAATCTTCAAGCTTAAGGAAGCTTTACTTCCCCTAGTTCGATACCCAGTTGACTATAGCAATGTGGTAAGCTTTTGGGACGATCCCTGGATTGATCGAGGTGTGATCTTGAGGCGTGTTCTTTCTTATGTCGAGTTAGTGCAAACGGGGGTGAGACAGGATGTTAAGGTTTAGAGCTTCATCCATGGTACTAACTTAAGGCTTCATAGGACATCCAACTCTTGAATCCAACAATTCTGGAATGTGGCGGCGGACTGCAAAATTCAAACCGATGGTCAGTGCTCAGTTCAGTGGGGAAGTAAAGTTGACAGTTTCAGTATAAAAGATACTTATACTTTCCTGGCAGGTGATGTTGGAGAGAAATGTAAGTGGAGGAGTAGAATTTGGTGCAAAGATAATAATCAGAAGGATAATCTTTTCCTTTAGAATGTGATGAACAGGGCTCTGAATACAAAAATGAAGCTGATAACTAGGGGAATACAAGTGACTATCAATTGTGTTTTCTATAATCAACTTCCAGAGATGGTAGAGCACTTGTTCTTCAAATGCAACTATTTAAATGCCCTGTGGAAGACCTGGACAAGAAGAATTGGTAGAAAATGGAAAGGAGTTAATAACATCATTCAGTGGAAGTGCATATATGACAATATAGGTGGTAAATCTGGCGCGAATAGGCTATTCTTGTTCGTTGTCAAGAGATTCATGAATATGGCCTGGAAAGAAAGAAATCGGTGATTATTTCAACCAGGTAAAGGTCTGACAGCTCAATAGTTCGAGATGCATATGTAGCAGGAAATTAAGTGTGACTTATGTCTAGTTTCTTTTGCTTTTGACCCAGGCATACTTAGTTAATTCGATTCTAATTTTGTTTTCCTTTTTCATGTGTTATGTTTTTCTTTGTTTTCCCGGTGTTTGTTGCACTATGTTTCCCTGTATTTCTTGCAAGCCGATGGCTTGTTCTCTTTTATCCTCCTGGTGTAGCAATAAATGATAGGGGTCCATTTAACTCTGTCGGCTTTGCCAAAAAAAAAAGAATTCAAAAACCAGATTTATTTCAAAAGTTGAAAACTTCCTTTATTTAAATTTAAAACTTGTTTATAAATACTTTTTAAAACTTTTGAAAATTTCTTTTAAATATCTGCTTCAGATTGAACCTGAGAAACACTCAAACCATCAAAGTTCAATTCTTTCTTAAATTTTAAAGGTTTAGTTTAGATTTTAAATTTTAAAACCTGGAAACACCAAACTGTTTCAGGTTAAAACCATACAGGCAACTCGAGTTTCAACTCGAGCCACAAACTCAAAAGCACGAGCATCTCTTCGAGTCACAACCTAACCCAACCACCATAATCCTATTGACACCAAAAGACCCTCGTACACATGCACCAGCGCCGGAGTCGCTACCCATCACCGGTGATCCTTCCAGCATATCGAGCATCAATGCTGCAACCCATTCCGACCACCAAACCACCATCACAAATCTCGATTCAAAATCGAGCTGTCCAAATGAACCTGAACCCAATACCATGGCCAAAAACCCCACAAACTCGCGCCTCCGACCATCAGACGACGCACCACCACAGTCACACTACCTTTGATCGTCCACGAAGCCGTCACACTTGGTCCCATCGAACTCGATCACCTTGAGACATTTCCACGATCCCATTTCCCAGACATGCCCAAATTAGGTTTAAAAACCCAAATTTCCTCCTCCACATCGCCTCGATGATCTGGAACCCTTCCAGGCAATTTTGCCGCACACTCCACAACTACAACCATCTCTAGAAGAAACCCCGAGGCTTCTCAACCTCTAGATCGTTAGAGGAAGCCTCCACATCAAATTGCAGTCAAATCCAAATTTCACACTCATTTTTTTTTTAAATTCATGATTTTAGTTTTAAAAATCATAACTTTCTAAATAGATTCGAGTTATAATCTTGAAACATCAAATTATGATGTTTGAATTTTAACTTATTTGGAATCTTGACTATAAATTCCCAAATATCCAGAGAAACTTTGCTTTGTTTAACTTTAAAAAATTTTAAAATTTGAATCTTGTTTAAACTAACATCTTTTGTGTAGAAACTATTTTCTAAAATAAGTCATAGAAATAGGAAATGATTTATGAACAGATCAAAGGCCTATAAGCCTGGAAACAATTTCCTATGTCAGATTTCAAACATGCACAACCTATTCACACAGCATCTTCATACATATAACATATTACAGAATCATAAAACCATCATGCAAATACATTTTCAAGCATACATCACTAGTTTACTTCAACTATTAGCATATGCATAATTTCATGATTTTCCAAGCAAGTATGAATATTTCATGAATTTTCCAAGTAAGGAAACTGATTTAGTTTGTGTTTTAATTATTAAAAATGACTGAATAATGATTTTGGCCTTGAAATTTTTATACCTTAAAGAATATGATTGTGATTTTTTGGGATTTTTCCCAAGTGTTTATGATTATATATGAATTTGTTACGCTAAAAAGGCTTAATAATTATATTTTATATAAAATTATGGCTAGAAAAAGTGTTTGGGAATGTAGTTTCTGATCTATAGCAGTCTTATGAAAAGAATTGGTAAAGAAAGTTATTATCCAATAAGAATTTGATAAAGAATTGGAGTTGGTAAAAAGATATTGCTTTTTAAAGAAATAAAATAGTTTTCATGTTAGTTACGATACAGCCATGTGCTATTAATCAATGCCATAGCCCATCTATGCCGCATTTCGTCACTAACCTGTAGGGAAACATATGGCATCAACCTCGTTGGTATGCAATGATTCCACTAAGGATGGGTCTTATACATCAATGTCGACATTTATGCCTGCGACGTTGGTAATGCCGCATATGCTCTATGCCGCCTGTTTTACCGCATATTTTATTGTGAAATTGATAATGCTGCAAGTTTATAGTGACGTCCATAATGCCGCATATTTTCTGTAACATCCCATATCTGGAGGCCAAAAGCTAAGTGCTACGGATATTGCTGTCACCCATAGTATTAACTTCTGATGAGAAAATACGGCAATGATAATGGTATCCATAATATCAGAAGCACATGAATATGAACTAAATCACAGATTTCAAAAATAACATTTTTCTGATTACATTTCAAAACATTAATTCATATTCATGTTATATAATTCCTTAATGTTTCCCAGGTAATGATTAAATATATTATTACAAAAATATGCCAAAAGCGACATATGACGATGCCTACTTGGTTGATCAAAGCGATATAGTCATATCTGACTTATATACACAACAGAATCAAAACAAAAGGAAACAGTAAATCCTAATTTGCTATCCGTCAGCCATTCACCTGTCCTCAGATGCTTTATTCGTCAAAAGACAAAAACCTGAAAACCTCAATCTTCGGCCTACTCAAAACAATTTTGAGTGTCTAAGAGTTTAAGGGGAAACAAAAACTTCGAGTCAGACATAAATCCAGGTGTGAATAATTTTGTTACATCTTGGTTTACTGATACTAAGCGTGACCACGTCGCTTAGTAGAACAGGTTTCTCCTCACTAATATCCTTTTCAAAACATATATATTTTGCAATCCTTTCCCGCAACCAAACCGGTTAATCAAACTGATTATATCAAAATAGCAATATCCTTTATGCTAATAAATGGACTATTTGGCTATAAAACAAGTAATATGTGAACTATCTGCCTACATATAACAGCAAGGTCCGTTATGCTACAAATGGAGTAAATATCCAAACAACTGGGTTGATTGCCCTCAAACTGGACTAACTGTCCGAAATCTATGCTAACTGCCTCCAAAATGGACTTTCTGTCCGAAATCATTTCTTAGGATTAACTACCTGTTAAATTTTCCTTGAAAACATTTTCAAAATAATTTATTCCTTCAAATCATATATATAAGAAAAATATATCTTTAGCTTTACTCTAAGCCGTTTTGCCATGTTATATAGACTTTACTCAAAATAATGTTGATGGGATTTAATAAGGATTAACTATCCTTCTAAAACAAGTCAAAACCCTTTTTAACTTGAAAATACTTAGGCTGTGTTGCCTATTCATTACATTTGAAACCTTTGTTTAAAACCGTTTAAACAACCCTTTCACAACCCTTGAAGGTAACCACTTCGAAACCATTGGGAAACCCTTTCGAAACCATTAAATATAGCCTTTCGAAAACATTAGATAATCTTTTCCTTTCTTTTCTTAGAAAGATTCAAAATAATAGACATACCAATTTAAAACCTTTCAAATATTGCCTTTCGAAAACATAGGAAAAACCTTCCTTTCATTCCTTTCAAAACCTTAAGGAACCGTCCTTTTTGAAACCATTCATTAAACCTTTCAAAATAGTCAAACTCAATCCTTTCGAAAGCACTTTGGGTTCAATTTAAAACATGTGTAAACCTTTCGAAACCATTCAAGAACATCTCGGTCGAAACCATTAGGATTCTACCTTCAAGTAGAGCAAAAGGATCAGAAACCCATTAAAGACGAAAGCATTATTTTCGAAACCTTTTAAAACTATCTCTTTCAAAATCCATTTTCTAAGTAATGAAGTAATGGTGTCGAACCCATCCCTTCGAAAACATTGGAGAGGTGGCTTGGTTTTAGAAAAACCAAACAATCCTTTCAAAAACCATCTGGGTAGAAAAGTAGAAAGTTCGAAAGGTAGAAAGGCTGCAGCAAAAAGGACTCGACTTAGTCGAAAGCACTTATTTAAAAACAGAAACGCACCCCAATCAAAACCCCTTCCTTTAAATCATTTGACTTGGTCGAAAGCTTCTTAGTCGAAAGCCATGTAGTCGAAGCAAGCAGGTGTATTTATTTTAATTTAAAAACAAAGGACTGCCTCAACCCATTCGTAATCCATGGTTTCGACTCCCTACCTTATGCCCTAATCCAATTCATTATGTACCGGTTGCCTGATACCATATGCATTGGTTTTGACTGTGTCGGAGGCGATAGTATGGAGGTGGAATTTGATGTCGAAAGAGATGAAACAGTGAAAAATTTGTAGCAAATAATTCTTTTAACCTAACCTGCTTTATATGTCTGATTGTGATTTGTTGCCTCTTTCTTTACCAATAAAAAGTATCACCACTTTGTCAAAAGTGCGACCAACTTTTCTAGATTTTATAATGACATCTTTTACAAAAAGCCTCTTCTCCTCTTTTAATTGTATAAACATTTATGTCTCATACCTTAAATAATTTTACATAACCATTTAAAACACTTAGGAAAAATCTAGAAAAATTCTAAAAAATCTCACTATATATGTTTTTCAAACATATAAAAATTTCAAATCCAAATAATTAATTATTTACACATAATTAATTTATAACCCAAAATACCATTTTCTTTACTAGAAAATTCATATTAATTCCACGAAAATTCAGAAAAATTTGAAAATTGAAAATCATCTCCAAAATAATATTTTTGATCTTCGTAAAAATTTGCATGACATTTGGAAGTCATTATATAGGGTTTTCACCTTAAAACATATCATAAAATCAATATGAATAATCATAATTCATCAACAAGTATGTATATTCATTCCATCTTCCAAAAACACGGCAAATCATTGCAAAATATTTGGAACTCATATTAAAACCAAAAAAATAATCAAAAATGAGATGTAAACATTATTCACCTTAGCTTTAGAGATTATGGAGATTGACATGTGGATAGATTTGATTTGAATTAGCTTCTTTCCAGCTTTTCTTCTTCTCTTCCTTGTCAATGGTAGCTGGCCTTGTTTTATAAAATTTTGAAATGAAATGAACGTGTAGATTTTACACAGCTATGGGTAATAGATATAGGTATGGAACTCTTTCCCACTTTACCCCTCCTCTATTCCAATTTAAACCCTTCTTTAGTTCATTATTAAATGGCACGGCTATCCTTAATTAAAAATCAAACCTCAATCCTCTAATCAACACATTATATTTTATTCAATTCAACTAATTAAATATGCTAGATAATGTTATCAAAAATCTAGGGTGTTACATTTTCTATGCTGACATCAACTCCATAAGGCAGCAACGCCACTATACGTATATTTTTGACATAAGCTATGTTACGACATTGATGCAGCATATACGAATTTCGACATTAATTATAAAGAGGAAATGATGCTGCTAGTTTCTTATGCTGTCGTGTTTTAGCCATGATGCTGCTATAGGCCATTTTGAA
This sequence comes from Allium cepa, assembly GCA_030765085.1. Taxonomy (NCBI): domain Eukaryota; kingdom Viridiplantae; phylum Streptophyta; class Magnoliopsida; order Asparagales; family Amaryllidaceae; genus Allium; species Allium cepa. The sequence continues at coordinate 567,068,834 of CM060938.1, forward strand.
ACTGGTTTTATATGGCAATGATGTTGCTTAAATTTTGATACTTCGTATTTTTAAGTTTTGAAGTTTTATATTATGCAAACCCATAACTATGCCGCTTACAATTGACAATCTATATTTATTTGTGATGTGCGACATAATTAGTTTTTATCTTACGACCTTATGCTTAATAAATTAGATGCTTTAACATGGTTTCAATATAGAAGGGGTACGAAAACCCATATAGGCAATATTGATGTCACACTTTATCAATATAAATGGTTTTATTATATATGGCTCCATAGCCAATGGTTTTGACGTTCAATAACCTCTAATTGACTTTGAAATTCACCGATGCTATTTTATAAAAGCATATATATAAGCATATGTATATATATGTGTGTGTGTGCGGGCATAATATTTTGGATAAAGCAAAGGTATAGTTTCCTTGTTTTAAAGTATGATTTCAAGGATTAAATTGATGATAAAAACTTATGTTTTCAGGGAAATAAAAAGGGTATTTAGCCAAGAATTTTACTAGAAAGATTATTCTCATCGCCTTTAGATAAATTGTGATAGGATGAATTGAATCAGAGATTAGAAAACCAGATAAGACCGGTGTAGGGTCGTGCCTTATACTTCAGCTGTTAACCCCTAGTTGATATTAGTCCAAAATTCCAGTGCATAAGGCTTCACAAAGGGTAAGACCAAAAGAAGGTTTACGTATAGAAAGAAATACAAAAGGATGAGATAGGTTACTGGTTAGCCATAAAAACCACTAGGATCAGAGTGACCCTAAGTATAGTAAGTCTTGGACAGACCATCCAGTTTCCTTGTAACAGTAAGTTGGAGATGATAAATCTAATAGGCCCAAGTCAGCTATATTGATTTGCGGTTACTTTGAGAAAACTATGATATTAGGACAGATAGTCCATTTATTCAGAGAGATTGGTTATAATTATCCAGGTTGCATGCATGCATATGATTGTTTATATTGTCTACTTTAACCATTGTGGTTGCTGGTGCTTGATTTATAAATGACATATTTTTTAGAACACTAGTGAGGGAATAATCCATTCCGCTTAACAGCGTGGTCTCACTAGATATCTATTAACCGAGATGACATATTATTATTCACATTACACTTTTTATCTGATCTGAATTTTTTGTTTTTCCTCTTAAACTCTCGGGTACTCATTTGAGTAGTTCAAGAGTAAGGTTTTCAAGTTATCTAGGTTTTGATAAATAAAGCTTTCGAAGACTTGCACGAGGTAAAGTTACCTATATAGGAGTCTATTTATTTATCCGCTGTGCTTTTATGACTTTTTCCTGTATGTATGTAATGGCAGAAATTGTATCTGTTTAGTAGTAAACTTTGATCAACCAAAAGGGCATCTCCATATGTCGCTGTTGAAGTATTTTTTAATAATTATATTTTATCTGAACCTAGGCAACATTTGGAATTATGTAATGAATATGGAAATTAACTAACGAAATCTATGTTTTAGTTCTTATTCTTGTGCTTTGATGTTAATGATACTATTAGCTGATCTCATTTTATCACCGGAGAATAATACTACTGACGACTGCAGCTTCAATAGCGCTTATTTTTTTTGCCTCAAAAAGGGGGATGTTACATTACATGTAATGAATTTAATGAAATATATCCAATGAAAAGGGTTATGGAATTGATTATAATAAAAATTTAATAAAATTAGAAAACTTGCATGCCTATGTTATCCTAGTAACTTGTTATGAAATCTATAATAACAAACTGGTATTTTGAAGTAGAAAAGGAAAGTAAAACAAAAAGGAACCTTATTAATATTTTGGGGTTTTAAGTGATGTTTTAATTCATTGGAATTTGGATGTTGCAAGTAGATTTCTATGTATTATCAAGTTTAAATAAATAGTGCGATTTTTGAGATGACAAGGAATACACCTAAAAAAGAAAGAGATTTACAAAATTGAGATACTTACCGTATTTTGTACCATCTATTTTAGAAAAAAAGAAAAGGAAAAGATAGTTCCTTGTAAGTATAAACACCACACAATCTCTCTTTTTGGACAAGACAAAAATTTACGATGTTAATATTTTCGGAATAGAAACGTAGTTACAATGCATCAAAATACGATAAACTCAAAGTTGAACAGTAAAATATAAATGCAATAATAATACCTTAAACAAAGATTTAAAGTAAGTAAAGAAGAAAATGTTAAAACTAGGAAAGAAGAAATAAAAAGGGATGGCATGAAAATAGAAACGGAACAATAGAAAACGAATAAAATAGGTGAAAAATGGAGTTATGAACCTGATAAAAAAGAAAATGGTAAATGAACTTAAATTAAAGAAAAAGGTGAAATTCCTAATGAAATAATGACCTAGGGTTAACTGTAAAACTGTAGGGGCATGATAATTAGGTAAGTATGAAGGAATGTATACATATGATATATATGAAAGTAGCCTTGAATATGCATTTATGATGGGTATGAATAATTAAAATTAAAGTATAATTAAAGAAATGATGTGGAAATAGTCATTAGTATGGGTTGTAATACAAGGTTAGTAGTGTTAGACAATAGAAGCATGCCCACCGAAATGGGCTACCATCAGTTGTGTATATATTATACCGATGTGAGGCATATCCAACCATATGACCCGTGGAAAGTATACGCTTGCATATAGATGAAGGAATACCCCCAATAGAAAATTTATTCTGCTTAAAATATGTATTAGAGGGGGTATTGCCCTGATTGCATTAGGTAATTTAAATAGGACGGTGAGCGGGATTGGGCACTATGCAGCAAATGTTAGGACCAAAGTCAATAGGTAGGGCTATCATAGGTCAAGAACATCATCAGTACTTGGTGTTCAAGGGAAAGGATAGGGTTATACCTAGCTGGTCTTCGTATACCTACCAAGGTAGACCATGTTGGGTCAAGCATCACTGTAGTTGTTTGTTGGTTTGTTTGTTAGGGAAAGGAAAATTAATCCATAAAAGAGTTCTTCAAAATGGTTTGGGTGGTTCATGGAGCCGAGTCTACAATAAAAAGCAAATGAAATAGTAAATCGCCAAAACGAGATAGTATGAAAAAATGTATGAAAATCCGCATTAAGAACTATGTGAGTCCCTCGATATGCGCAACGATGAGACCGTGATATAACGAGAGCAAGGGATCCCAATGGGATGCAATAGAAGATACTAGCAGGAGTAGTATCTTGGTTTAATTAGGAACCATGGGATACATACACAAACAGAGCTATGATTCCACAGAGGGTAGATGGGAATGGTTCGTCTGCGGATGTGTGGTCGAAAAAGCTAATAAAATGTAAACAGACATAACATGATATAGAATATAATCAGCATAAACAAGTGTTATGTACATAAAGTATATTTTTTTTACCAGTCACCAGAACATTGTTCATACCCACTAATCATTACGACCCATAAGATAGTAAAAAGGACAGGTACTAGTGCTTGGCATGTTAGGTGCAGATAAGGGCACTTGACTTTGGAAGTGTCAGACCTTATTGAGTAATTTATGTAATCTATTATATTTTGTTATTCTGTTATATATCATTAGAGCTTTAATATGCATTCTTTAGCCTTATTTGAAGGATACCAAAACAACGATCCATACTTTGGGGGACTTAGGTTTTCGATCTAGCGAAAATTTAGACCCATTGGGATGCAGGTTGTAACATTCGGCATCAAAGCTTAGGTTAGTTGATCTTGAAAAAAATTAGAAATTTTTGAGTGAACGTATTTATATTTTCTCTATAAATTTAAATATATTATACTATGAATCCTATGTTGTTTGATGATTGTGTTGGGATAAGGGAAAACATTGAAGATATACACCTACCTCAGTTATCCCCATGGGAAATTGGTTGTATGGTATGGCGTTGATTTTGAAATAGCATGAGTACAACAGATGGAAGATCCTTGAAGATGGAGACTCCCTAATTGCATCCCAATAGCCTAATGATTGCAAATGATGGAATAATTGTCAATTTACGGTGTCCAATAGGTATAGATAAAGGTAAAATAAGAAACCGTATGTTGTAAATATCTGAAAACAATGGAGTTCCCAAGGAAAGGCAAGAAGTAATGACTCCAAGTTAATAGTAGAATTTTAATATCGAAAAGTAAATTGGAAGAAAGAAGATGTCCAAATAATGAAGAGCGGTTAAAAATCCACAATGAGTCTAACCTAATAAGATTTTTTTTTAAATGTCAAGGAATATATAAGTAATTTATTTGGAAAGAAAATGATGATAATGAGCAAGCAAATATCATTTTGAAAGATAGTTACAAAATAAAAGTACTATTTTAAATATATATATCTATTTTAGTTAAACTGAATTTCCATGAATGGTTTTACGAAATTTATCCATTTGGAAATATATAAAGCGTCTATAGCTTGCTAGCTTCTCCGTAAAGAAAGAAATTTAAATCCCGACATTCGAAATTAGTGCAAAACAGTAGGCGATCGCATCGTATAGATAGACTAGTATTTCTCAAAATAGCCAAAGCCAATATGGAGAAGACGAAGACAGAACGGTGTAATGGTAGTTAATAGGAAATTAAAACGAAGTTGCTTTGGGCCGAATAGGTCCTAAACAAAAATTTAAATAAATTACAGTTTTACATAGGTGACGATTGACCTGGGTTCCCCCACGGTCGATTGATAGAGGTTGACCGCCGAACTCTAGGGGTCGATCGCTACCTATGTAATTTTGTATATAGTCGAGCCCAACGATTCATTTTCATGCTTCCCCATTTCTTCATCTTGAGCCAAAATTATGAAACCCTACCTCCTTCCCAGCCATCGCCATCCACTCTAGCTCCGCTTAGCCACCATTGACAAAAGTCAATTCCACTCCAAGTAATAGCAGATCTAAGCGGCAACACCATCATCTCCCTCTCCCAAAGCCCAGATCCAAACCATGCCACCTCGCCACACTGATTTAGCTGCCTAATATCCATAGCTGACACTGCAAGAAATAGCATGGTGTTAGAATGACAAGTACATCGTCAAATCCTATGTGGGGTCAACCGATTGCAACGTTCTTCAAGGGCTAGTGGTGAATTTCGAAGACCTCATCGCTTTTGGATTAGAAGAGTTATCCATGGCTATAGGATTGTATCATTATGCCATAACACATTTCAGGACGAGCGTTAAGCGTCTATTCGACGCCAATTTAGTACCAGTTTTTGAAGGATATGAGGCCACCTCCTAGTCCAAGGTGAAGGAAAGAGATATTAAGTTTACAGATGCACGGTTGGGAGGAATGCTACACAATAGAGGTATAGGAAATGATTTGGAGGCTGCTGAAATGACTGAGGCCACCATACTCAATCAGAACTTCTTACCAGGACTGCACGACTAGCGCCACGAGAGCATGTGGCCTCAAGCCCGTTTGATCATTCGCATTCTTTAGCACAACATCATCCCTAAGACGGGGAGCTACGATCAGATCTATCCCTAGTCCAGAAGGCCACCTATGCCATCATAGAAGGTATTGAGATAAATTGGTCTAAGGTGATCATGATTCACTTTATGGGTATGGCAGCAACAGGGACCCAGAGGAATTATATCCCTTACTGTCGTCTCTTCACTGCCATTTTCAGACAGTATGAGGTTAACCTTCGAGGTGAGTCGTCATAGAGAAATATACACTCGCTTTTCGATAAGGCCTCACTTAGGAGGATGAGGATTGAGGTAAAGGAGAAGCCTTCGATTTTTAAGCAATAACAACAGGACACTGGTCATGCATATATGGATTGGGACCCCTGGCCTGATCAATAGGCTGAAAGGCATCGACAGTGGTCCTAGAAATATGGGGAGATCTTAAAGGCCCAGGCCCAGTTCGAGCATGGACAGTATAGGATGGAGGAGAGACAGCTGGCGATGTAGGAGGAGCTGCAATGCCAGGAGAATGAGCTAGGATGCATACTTTCTATGATCTGATCACTTAGATGTAGCCGTGGTTCTAGCTCTAGCGGAGGGAGAGCTCCTAGTCCATATTTAGTTAGTAGTAGTAATTAGACGTGTTTGTATTTCCCTTCTCGTGTTTGTTTTCTGTTTAGTCTGGATTGTGCGCATTAGTTGTTTCTAGGAAATGCGTACGATGTTGTTATCCGGCCTTTTTGGCCTGACTATATTCAGACTGACTTGACAAGTTAGACTCGACAGTCATCAAGGCCAATCGCCCGGAGCGATGATTATATTGTCCATAAATCAAGTGAAGGCAATAATATGAAGCGATAATCAACCGAGACTAAGAGATAGACTCTTAACAATATTCTAAGTATGGAACAATGCCTCCCTTAGATGGAGGATCAATGTCTATCCCTTTCCCTTGGGGACTGGTACATATTCTCAATTTCTATCCAAATTGGGAAAGATCGATGTAGGGTGACAAGGAAGGCCCCACGAGGCTATATTTCAAAGCTCAAGTTGTTTGGAGTTTCTATGCTCAAGTTATGGGCAAAATACTTCACCTAAGAAATGGATCGATATAAAAAAGATTGTATAATAGGGATCGTACAAAAGGGATCGACATATTTTAGCCAAACAAGCACATTTTCTATCAATATCTAAAAATCCATAAGTCCAATGCACATGAAATTTTATGAGCAAGATGTGAGGAATTTATGGAGCCTACCCTAGGGATTGCACCCCAATCAGAGGAGAATGGAGGGATCAGCCTCTATCCCTTCAGAATGATCGGCTGAAATCAAAATGCATTCAACACAACTTCACGGAAAATGAGATATCTCATAAACAGTAAGTCGGAATGGCATGAAATTTGGTGAGAAAGTAGCTAACTTCCTAGGGAACCCACCAGAAGGACCGCACCCTATTTGGATACCAAAAAAGGGATCGGGGCAGACCCCTATTTTTGGCCCTAATGGGCCTCAAAATACTTGTATGGCATTGTCTTGGCCTGGAGATTCTTCTGTCTAAATTTCAACCCGATCCGTGCATATCTTCCCTTATAAATACAAAAGGCATGGCATAAAAAATGGGACCCTTCTTTCTGATGCCAAGGCTCTTCCATTTTTTATTCTTCATTCTTGTACTAATGGATTCCAACTGATCCAAACATTCTTGTAACCATAACCAGGTGCGAGATATAAATATGAAGTGGACGTAAGCCAGGATTGTCGAACCACTATAAAAATCTATGTGTTCATTTATGATTTTTGCTCTATTTTAATTTTATTCTTCATTTAATCTCTACTAGACTCTATTGGGTGTTGATGTCCATTTTTGGCATCAACATTTTCGTGCTTTCACTGAGAATTGAATTCTTAGCTTGATTGGATCTCATCATCTACTTATGAATTCCCATATTCACGAGATAGATCCAACTTTCTGCTGTCAAACTTCCTATTCTATTCAGCCTTGAAGGAAATCTAAAGGAAGTTGATAGCCATGGTTATAAAAATTAAATTAACTTCCTATGGAGTTGAAGGAAATGATGATGTTAGTGTTCTTGTTTGGAGTTGTTCATGTGTTCGTGTCCATTTAGAAGGGATCAAATTCACTCATGTATGCAAGTTCTTGGGATTAGATGCCGAAGTTTGCACTCAAGTTAGCGGGGCCAAAAAATAGTTAAGTTCCCCAGAGGGAAAAGGAATGTACCCGATCTCTCCCCTGTACAATCAAGCTTTGTCAAGTTTCAGACTCCAAATGCAACGACTGATCCCTCTAGCTAATCCCTCGTTCATGTACCCAAAGCCGATCCTTCTCATATAGCAAACGACCAATCCCTCCAAACCAGCATAACCGACCGCTCTCCAAATTGGTTCACGATCGATCCCTCTCTCAAAGCCAAAATGGCCAATCTCTATGTCATGACCGATTATGTGATGACTGATCCCTATGTGATGACCGTCCCTATGTCATGAATGAAAAATTCTGATCCCTATGTAGTAGATCCCTCCATACCAACTACCAATCCCACATTCATACACTTACCCATGCCATAACTGATCCCATACTTGAAATGCTCCAATTCATGAGCAAGGATCAGTAGAGTGAAAGAGGAAGGGATCGACGCACAATTTAAAGGGATCAGCCAACACATAAAAATAAAGCACTTCTTATGAAGTAATAATAAAATAAGGATCAGGTACAATGCATTTAAAAAAAAGAGCTCTAAATTTTTTTTTGGGTGCCAAGCACCCGAACTCGTGCCATAGTGCAGTGCAGTGCCCACGCATTTTGGATTGGGAACTCAACTTAAAGACAGCGCATTCTATCCACTTCCCTTACGTTATATGACTGATCGAGGCATAAAGGATCAAGCGGCAGCTATTGAATTGCAGCCAAGGAATGGACAAGAAACTGCTACTCAAATGGAACTTCCAAAGGGTGGAGAACAAGACGATATGACACAAACTAAGATCGGTTATTGGGTCAAGCTCCCGGGGTAGATTACGACTGCCCTCAACTTACCAACTTCCAAACACCCGACTTGGCAGCTGTGGTACAACGGCTTGTTAGAGAGAGCCAAGACCAAACTAACACCCCTATTAGAACTTGTTCACTGAAGTCGTTCTATAAGCAAAATATCCAAGGATGCAATGTCACTATCTAACTTATTCCAAATGCCATGCAAGCCATTTGAAGATTTCTTGCATAAATTCGACGCCGCCGTTAGTAAAGTGAGCACTCCCTACGAGGATCAAATTGATGGCATTGATAAGGGGAATCGACCCTAAGTCGAATTTCAGCGATTAGTTAGCTGGAAAGCCTCTTATGACCTTGGATCGCTTCTATTACAAAGAGAATCATTGCTTACGCAAGAAGGATGTGAGACTAACATTGACAGGAAATAATGCAGGCCCACTGGCCAGCCATAGGGGTTCAAAATAAGAGTAACGATGATTCCCTAAATGAGGACTCAAATTCTAGGAGATAAACCAGAATCCTAAAATTCGACCCATATGCTCCATTGAATGATTTAATGGAAATATCTACTTGCAGACTCACGACTCGGAGAAGTAGTGGAAACTAGCCTGAAGAGAGTCCATCGAAACCTAAAAGAAATCCAAGAAATGTTGTATATTTCAAGATATATATGGTCATAACACTAGCAATTGTAGAAACCTTCAAGATGTAATCGGAAAGTTGATCTGGAAAGGAAAGTATCAACGATATGTGCAAGCCCCGTAGAATAGCGGGCAAGGAACATCAGAGCCTATCAATAAAGAATTTTGATTATCAATTGGACCACCTACAGTTTACTTTTAACTAAAGAGGACTAGGGCAAAATGGAATAGTGTCCAGGTACCAAGAGTTAGGAACCAACCGACCTCCATGGACCATGATCGAACCTTTGGGGTATCATCATAATGAGTGAAATTCGACCGCCGATTGACTACCATATGCCACTGACTCAGGGGCAAGAACTTGAAATGGAAAGTGGGTGTGACTCGACCATCTACTTCTTATTTTGTGCTTAAATCCTGACTGGACATCAATGCTTGGCTCAGAGGTCGGCAAGGACAAACTTCAATGTAATGTTGACACGACTGGCCATACACTCATCAACCTCCACCTTGACTTGGAGAACAAAGAAAGACTTGAAGCGAATGTGACCCGATCATCCACTCCTCGACTCATACTTGAAGTTTGCCAAAATACATATGCCACTCTCGAAACTCAATGATGCCGAGATCCAACTAAAGTGGATGTAATCTAATCGTCTACGCATCGACTCCTGCCCTGGAAACAAGGGGTAGTTCGAAAGCTCGACTTAAAGTAGGTATGAATGACTGCATACTCATCAACCACTACCCTTAACACTTGGACACGATTACGGCTTAAGGTGGATGTGACTTGATCGTTCACTCAACAACTCTCTCCCTCAACTTATATGGAGGATTACTAAGAAAATTGGACGAGACCTAACTATTCAACACATGCATAGATGTGATCTAGCCATCCATCACTTACTCCCTTCCTCGACTTGATTGGAGCTACAAGCACCAAGTGGACATGAATCGACTGTCCATTTGTCAAATTTTATCTCTGGTGCTAGGGGCAGAATTCCATTCCATAGATGAACGTGGCTCGACAGTTCATTCGACAACTCTTACCCCCACTTGACAACTAGAGTATAAATAAAAATAGGTGTGACTAACTACCCATTGACTAATTTTGGTCCCCAGAATCTGGACTAAAGTATAAACACCAAAAGGATGGATGTGGTACGACCGTCCATCGACCAACTCTATCCCCCGAAGTGTGGACTAGAGTATAAATCAAAAATGGGTGTGAATGACCACCCATTGACTAACTTTCATCCCCAGAGTGCGGACCAAAGTATAAAAACTAAAAAGATGGATGCGATATGGCCATCCAGCGACCAACCCTGCTCCCTAGTGCACGGACTGGAATATAAACACCAAAGCGGTGTGACTAACCATCCATCGGCCAACACTAGTTCCTAGAGCATGAATTGGAGTATAAACTCTAAATGGGCACGGTCCGACCAACCATCAACAAATGTTGTTCCTCAGGAATGGACCAAATTATAAGCAATAAAATTGGATGCGACAAGACTATCCGGTATAAAGCAGACACTACATGATTGTTCATTTTCTAATTCCAATCTATGCCATGACAAATGGATTATAAACTTAACAAGTGGACGTGGTTCGGCCATCTGCTCACTATCCCTCAATCTTGGTCAAACGCAGAGAGCATATGTCAAAAAGATAGACGTGGTTCAACCATCCATTGATAACTCTAGCTCCTAGAGTGTGAATTGAGGTATAAACACAATGGGCGCAACAAAGTACCCATTGCCAAACTTTGGTCCCTAGAGCATGGATAAGAGCAGTGACAAAAATTAAACGTGGTTCGATCGTTCATCCAATGACCCTCGCCTATAATACGATGGGTTGAATAAGCAAAAGCTAGAGACATTTCGTACCAATACTCCTCCTCGAGAGCTCTTATTGGTATAAAATCATGAAGCATTTCGATAACTTCCTAAGTTAATATTAGGTCAAGTTTGATAATCGATTATCTAATCAAAAAAATTGCTTATACAAATCACGATTCGTATGCTTAACTTGTTTTTGAAATTATAACTCAACTATTCCTTGCTCAAGAGCAAAGCCAGGTAAGTTTGGGCACCAGTTGCTCCAAGCCTTGCCTGGACACTTCAGTCTTGATTCTCACAAATAGATAAGTCTACCTTATCGGCTTTTAATGTTAAGAATAGTAGCAATGATTTCCATAGATAATAAAGAATCAACTCGATTAACATGTTTCCAACATTTTCCACTTACTTATTCCTCGGTTAAGAGGGAAGCCCATTAGGTAGAGCTCTATTGCTCCATCCCTACTCGACATCACCCTTAACTCCCAAATATTACTTCGTCGGCTTATTAGTGTTAAGCATAGTTAATTACTTTTCTAATAAGTAATTAAACAATCAACTATTTGGTCATTTAGCAATTCTAACCCTTTTTTGAAAATATTTAAATTACTTGGAAATACTTATAATAGGTTTTAAAACATTTATCCAAAATATTACTTACAAATAACAAGTTTGAAAAATCAACAAAATTTGGAAAAAGAACGTGTTTTGTTCTAAAATTCCACTCTTTAAAATTCATAAATAATTCTTAAAAATTCATAAATATCTCAAACTACTTTTAAAATACTCTAAAAATAGTCAGGAAATACTTTTGAAAAGAATGAAACAAATCACTCGAACTTAAAGTCCTTTTGAATCAATTGAAGTCCAAAAATCAAGGCTAAACGGGGCAGTTTTGCACTAGTGATGTTTTGGCCTTTTTTGAGATGTTACTTAACTTTTAACTATTCAAGTTTTTAATAGGAACAAACATACATATATAAAAATGCAAATATGGTGAGAATTCTCTATGGATCTCTCTACAAAGTTCCATAAAAATTTTCAAAAACAAGACAATATTGAACGCATCCATAGCGACTATCGCTATAAGTGCACTTTCAAATCCGAGTCATATCTCAACCTGTGTTCAACTACAACCTATATGCTTTGTTCAACTCCTATACATATGTCATATAAGTCCATTCAAATCTATATATGAATCTTATATGCCACTTGTTCTCAAAACAAGGATCAAAATCAATGTTTTCAACATATGTCACTTAACAATTCAAACAACTTTAACACAACAAAATATAGTCATATATGAGTTATATTATCAATCCAAGGGGTGAGTTAGCTCCCCTTAAACTCTATAAACAACCATGCTTAAGAACTCAAGTTCAAACTCAAGCTAGCAACCTCCTTTCCCTCCTCTTTCTTCCTTGCTGAGCTTTGCTCTAAGCCTCCTCTAGCCTCCTAATACTCATGGCCCAAGGTCGGTGGGGCAGTTTCTCTTTGATTTTTTATAATATAACTAGATAGAACGTGTCGTCCTGTGGTGGTAATGTTTAACTCCAAGTTTGAGGTGATTTGGAGTTGGTTTGCAAACTATTTGCTTTAGGAATTTAAGATGAAGAAGAAGAAGATGACATTGAAATTTTCTCTGAGCTTTGTAAATTGTGAATGGTATTAAGGGTATGCGTTCTCTTTTATGTCACTTCTTCTTTATCTTATTTACCATTATACTCTTCTCATAATAATATCTCTTATTCATTAGAACATTCTAGAATGTTCCATTCTTTATAAAGAGGAGAGTATGTTAATTAGTTACTAATGTATTCATTTGATCATTAGTTAAGTGCAAAAGAGTTCGAACAACTTATATCGATTGAAAAACTGTTTATCGATAAATCGATTTTCAGACACATTATCGATTTTTCATCGACGAATATATTTTTGTAAACACTTTTCGGAAACAAGTTTTTCATCATTATTTATTAATTAAATGATTCTAAACAAGGTTATAAAATCATATTTATAACATGTAGTTGTATTTTAAAATGTAGCGATATTCGAAGATGAAGTTTTTGAATTTCTAGGTCGCTACATTATTTAGAATGTAGATGTTGAATTGACGGCATTTACTGGAACGAAGAAGAGAACGACGATGGATGACCCAACACTTGTTTTAATTTAAAATGACTAAAATAGAAGCCTACGTCTGGCCAAGGGGTTAGCTACGTTTAGGGGTCATTACCCATTCGTATTACTATATTGATTTTGACTTGATCGGTGCACCCTGATTTGATTTTGGGGGTGATGGACTCGATCAACGTCGTTGTAGCGATGTGTTACGACCGGTTAGAAAGGGTAACCTGGTAGATACCTGCCTCGGGCATTGCCTCTTGTACCTTGTCATACGATTATCCTTATACAAGCCCACCATGATTTTGTTTTAGTATGGTACCAATAGGGGACTCACTGGCTACCAACGTTACTGGTTGTGTTACATGACTTGCATAGACTACCTACTTAAAATGTGTTAAGGGGGATCAATGTAAAGTCCGAATGTTATTTTAATACCCTACTTTACTGATAGACACTACATGTATAACATATCTTACTCTCTCTCTCTCTCTATATATATATATATATATATATATATATATATATATATATATATAGTTTAATGGATCCTTAAGAGTGGAAAACCCCGTAACATCTTTTAAGTTACTTGTACCCTTATTTCTCATGATGTTGATTTAACTTACATAGAATTTTTAGTTCCGACTCAAGTGTTTTGTCTTTTCATTACACGGGAAGTATTCGGTGTCTGAAGACGTTATTCTTTGAAAATGAAGATTGGTGATCGTATTTATTAATATTATTCCACTGCATTATTTAGTATGTTTGTTTATTGTACTCTGATTATGTTGTAAAATGAAAGTTAAATTTATATTGTAAAATAGCTTCATCAACTGTTTATGCGATTATTATATTTTGTCATTCTGCTATGATTCTGAATATTATTTTTCTTCTTCTCATTTTCTTGTTAACCCAATTGATTATCTATCTTTTGGACTGTTTGAGTTAGGCAAGTGTGATTTATTATCGACTTAAATTGTCCAAAATGGTGGATCGTCACACTTAATCCAACACTGCATGAATGTTCAAAATTTTAAGTCCTAATAAAAAAACGCAAAAGCCGTCAAGGATCCAAAAAAGCATTCATATTGAAATTGTAACCTTTTTTAGGCCATAAGCAAATAAAAGATGTTCTCTTAGAATAATTCTTAACAAAAATCAAATCAGACCATTCTTTTATTTGATAATCCATCAGAAACTCCCTGAACATCTATAGCTCTGATCGAAACAATAATCGATAAAATACCAAAAACTTATTTGAGATCCTTTCTTCATAATATCTTTTAAATAAGAGCATGACCCAACATGAGAATTAATAATCACAGATGTTAGACTTAACATTAGAAATAAAAAATGGGACTTTTCTTGTACATTTGAAAGCACGATAATCAATATTGGCAGTAATAACCTTATTTTCCAAATAATACGATATTCCAATAGAAAAAGGAGAAAGGTGTAACGACCCGTATTTTTGGATCTTCGAAATTGAATATTTAATTTGTTTAGATATTCAGATCTGAATTAAAATATTATAAAATATATGTTTCAAATTTAGACTTGATTTTTAATGATGTATTTTTAATTTAATTTATAGGATTATTTCCATAATTTTTAATTTGGAAAATAATTAAATTTTGTTTGACGCTTTTTGTGGCAAACGTCGATACTTTTGAAACTTTATAGAATCAGACGACTTGTCTATTTTATTATGGTGTTATGATCATGCCACTTTATTGTATGCGATCATATTTTTATTTTTATCGTTTGCGGTTCGTACACGAACGTGATTTTGCATGGCGGAGTACCCAAAAACTAGCTTTTCCTAAACACAAATTTTATAAACAAAATAATCTTCGCAAATTTTGTCTTTCCTTGTTTTCGCATAAAATTTAATGTTTGTACCTATCATTTCTTGGCCATGAAGAGTTTACAATATATATATATATATATATATATATATCAGAGGAAGCCAATTTTTATTTTTATTCTTTATATTCATTTCCCGCTTTTGAAAAATCAAGAAAAGAAACAACATAGTGAAATCCAAAATCCTATACCAAATTGGATATGCATCTAAAAATCATGAAAACCCAATTCAATAGGTTTTGTATGGGTGTACAAGTTCTTGGAGTTTGATGGTGTTCGGCTTTGATTTGGACGTGTTCGGTTTTGTACAGTAATGGTTATGACTAGGTTTTGCTTTTCGGTCAAAGTGAAGCGACGAGAGGCTAATTACGGCCTGGATCTAAGGTTATCATGGTAATTCGCACCTTCGGCGAAGTTTTGGTGGAGGCCATTCATTGGGGCGGTGCGATACTTTTACTATCGCATGGCATTCTTGGAGCCGCTTCCTCCAGGAAAGTTTTAAGCTCCAAGTGGTGGGGACGGCCAGAGTGTGAGCACGAAGGCAGAACTGTTGGTGGAGTCGAATTGGAAAATCATAGGGTCTGGTGGAAGTTGGGGTGCACGATCGTGCATATTTCAATGGGATTCTAGGTGTATGTTTTTGAAAATAGAGGAAGGAGGAAGAAGCTTGGATGTCGGGTCGGGTTTGCAATCTTGGGCCGGGCCATTTTGTTTGGGTGAGAAATAATTTATTTTAATTATTTTAAATAAATATATATATAATTATTTAAATTTGAAATGTCATATTGTGTTCATATGAAATCTTTTTAACTCACAGATTTTTGAGTTGGGCTCGTTTCGACGAGTACAACGTCATAAAGCAACTTATTAGTAGGTTTGGGATGTTTAAAAATTATGACATATGGAAACGGATTAAATTTAAATTATGTTATTTTAATTAATAACTTTGTTTAAATTTATATACCTTAATTAGTGATGTTTATTTGGTTAAATAAAATTCTGTTGAATTAAATTAGGTTGAATATGGTAATTGGGACGCTGTTTAGCAGAATAAAATACCGTTTCACTAATTGAATTAATTAGATATTAATTAGCAGAATAAATTTCACTTTGCTATTTCATAGATTTGGATATATAATTATATATCGTAAATTGGTATGCTACTTAGAATATGTGATATGGTAACCAATGATGGTTAAGTATTATATATATTTATTTAAACAGTCGTCGATTATGTAAATATCATTTATAAACTTGGAAAGTGAAACTGAATGATATGGTGCTTATTTAAGTACTATTGTGATCTTTAAGCCTCTTTCAAAATTTGAAAAATTAATTATTGATTTGAAAGTTAATGTAAGAATAATTATTATCTATTATAAGGTTTTTTAAGATGATTATTATTTAGAAAAAAGATTTAAAGGCAATAACTATTCATTATAATGTTTTAAAGGTAATTAATAATTGTTTTAAATAATGATTTAAAGTTTATTGTTACATTAATATGATTCTTAAAGGTTATTTCTTAAAGTTATTTAATTATCACTTTAATGTTTTTATTTATTTTAATTATATACCTAAAGTGATTTAACTATACTCTAATTTTTAATCAAATCTATTTAATCATATTATAGGTTCATTAATTTCATATTAATATTAGTTAAAAGTTAATTGATTATTGTATTAATAATGTTTTAAAGTTAATTAGTTATTAGATTAATATCGTTTCGAAGTTAACTTATTAATACAATAATAATGCTTAAAATTGATTATTTTATTATCAATGAGATTTTAAAGTTATTATTTTGAATGAGATTTAATTAAATGAAATTAAAAGATGTTTTAAATAATAACTTATTATTTAAAGTTATTTTAAGTACTTTATGGTTTATCAAGGAACCTTACTGACTTAAAGAGTCTATTAAATAAGTTTGTTTGAATATGAGAAGAGTTTTATAAATGGTTGTGGATATTTATAAAAGAATTTATGAATGTTTATAAATTTGGAAGAGGTTTGAAATTGGAAGAAGTCTGTTTTGAATGATTTTAGAAAACAGGTTTACAAATGTGGTTTAGTGGTTTGAAAAGGGAAGTTTTATAAAAGGGTTTGAGATTTATAAAAGAGTATTTACAAATAGATTGGAGATTTATAAAATATTTCATAAATTTATTTGGAAAGTTATAAAGGAGATATTTATTTATAAAATAAAGAGATTATGGAAACAACTAGTGTGTGGATTATTAATATCTCCGTTTTTATGACATATGGATTTTTGGTCATTTCAATATGATTTCAAATGGAAAATATTTCCGAACATTTCATGAATATACTTATAGTATTATTTAAGTACATGGAAAAGTTTCTAAGTTTTGAAAGTGAAATGGCTGATGAATATACTTATACTATTGAGATAAGTATATGGTTATATTTTCTAAGCATAAAAAATATATTGGTTTGTGAATATACTTATCCTGTTGAGATAAGAATATGAAAGGATTTCCAAGTATTTGAAAAGTGATTTTAAAATAATGGAAACTTAATTAAATAAGGCTTATTTATTTAAATGAGAAATATAATCTATGTTTGAATGCTTGTCTATTCGATAGTTAAATAACAGACTATCAAATCTTGGCTAAAATATGCAATCCTTCTTAATTTTTATGGTATGGAAATATCCCCTACTTAACACCAAAGGATTTTAACTCTGGAAATATCTAGAAGAAACACGGGGATTATATGGTATAGTTACCATCGATGGTGCCATACTGTACGTATATATCGTTTTGTTCTTCTAGGACAAATGATAAGGAGATTCGTCCACTTAAACGGTTAGGGGGTGATCCTGCTTTTATGTATTGTATGATTATTTTCTAAAGAACCAGTATTGAGCATTCTGGAAAACTGACGTTTGGTTTTTGGAGTGCCCGGGAAGTGGGAAGAGTGTGCTCGTAAAGTATGACTCAAAACCCGTAATCACTCTGAAACCATATATGGGTCTATGGAGAAGTTTTGCGATATATTGAGATGTTGAAATCCATGTGTGATTCTGAAACCCATTAGGGTAGGGGAGTCCATAATTGATTCCAAGATCTATTTGAGATGCGGGAATCCATGTGTGAATTCGGGACCCGTTGGGGTAATGGAATCCATGCGAGATTCTGTGATATATTTTGATGGTGCTGCGTGAGCTGGAATGCCGAACATTGCCTCATCAACGGTAATGACTAAAACCAGAGATAGAAGGCATGCCCAGTAGGGTTGGTAAACCCATAGGGTGTAGTCGGCTCCATCTAGACATTACCTACAGTTGTTATGCATGCATAGGGCCATGCAGTCGGTCTTAATGAGACCAACTATGTTTTCCTATGGTACATCACTAGGGATGTATGCTACTTTGGAAGGATATCTGTGATCTTTCTGTAGAAGGACCATTCTCGAAGTACTGAGGGCACCTCCATGGAATCCTACACAATTAATGAACTTGCCTTATCGGTTTTTGATTATATACCTAGTATTATTGTGATATACACTCACGAGCATCACATCTACTTATTTATTGTTATTTTCAACCTTAGACATTATTATGATATCCCTGGATTTTCTAATATAATTTTTTTGTTATCGTAAGGTAAAAACCCATCCGTGTTTATGTGCGGCGTGGTCTTACAAGATACCTTTGATTTTAAAGAATTTTACAAGTTATAATAAATAAAATTTCTTTAGATTTGAGTTTCTCACGATGGTTTTATCATACCGACCCAAGTGTTGTTTTTCTATAATGCTCGGGTCAGATCAAGCATATTTCCATGTTTAATTGGATGTTTTGGAGCATCAAGAGATGAATTGGAGGCCTAGAGACGTATTCACGTACACGGTTATTTTCCAGTTGCCTTCATTGTTGTATGTATCAATAATTTTAAGGATAGGTTTTTATAACTGTCCAGACTGAAATAAGTTAGTATATTTTGATTGATATATGTATATACATATATTACAGTTTGTTTTTCTGTAAAGTTGTTATATATTATAGATCATGAGTTTCAATGTGAAATTCTATGTTGTTATCTTTCTTCTTGTCTTATTTCTTTTTCCTAACTATCTGCGTTTTCGTTCAATCTGAATGGGGTGTGCAGTTTATTGGCTGCTTAAAATATATGGAAAAGTGAGACGTTACACATGGTATCAGAGCTTAGGTTGAGCGAACACCTAGGCTTTGGTGGGGTTAACTCATTTGAGAAAGGGTAAGCGAGACCCTAGGATGAGTTTGAGTGTATATATGTAAAAGAGCATAATTATTAGTGACATAAAAATGTTTTATATTATATTGTTTGATCTGTTAAGTGGCTTAAGAGTTCTGATCGGTGCGTTTGGTCAATGTTATCAATACAGATTTCCTAAACACTCGAACTAGACTAACTGATAAAGTATTGTTTAAAATGGGTAAATGAAATAATTTTACCTATAATTTTATTTTATATGTAAAAGAAATATATTTTTTCAAAAATATAGTTTTTCTTATATAATTTTGATTGTTAGGAAGGATGATATTCCACCACTATCATCTAGAATTTTGATTAGTCAGGCTCATCCAATTATGGGCATTGACTATTACATATTAATCCATCTTGAATCTTCTTTTTGAAACCTAGGTTGGGTGGATAGGAAATTTAGAAAATTGAAACGAACACCATATGAATTAAGTTTCACAATTTGAATATAAATCATTCATTGATTATGTTGGGTTAAAATTTAATCTAAGGGTTGTTTATTTAAAAGAAAATTTGAATATTTTGGAATGAATATTCTAGAAATGATTTGATATAAAAGTTGATTTGATAGAATTAAGTTTTAATAAATGTTGTTTATTAAAAGGGATTTGAATAATATTTTGGAAATTATTAAATATAAAAGTTTGGTTGTATTTTATTGGGGTTTATAAAAGAAGTTTACTATAACAAAAGTTAAATATTTTTGAAATAATACTTGAAGAATGATTTATATATGGAAGCTAGAATATTCTTGGAATAAATATTCGAGAAATGATTTCCTTTAAAAGAAGATATCTTATAAATTTGATTTATATAATTGTATGTATAAATAAAAGGTTTTTAGGACTTAAATCCTTACACTTTTGGAAAATGGTTTTAAAAGTTTTAAGAAGGTAATAATAATATTATTCGAAGATATTTTACGAATATAGGTATTTTAAAAAGGAATTTTATTATAGATCCGTTTAGGTAAAAACAAATTTTGATTAAACCAAAAGCATGATTTGGTAAATAAAAAGGAAAGATGTATATTATTATTTCAAATGATTTTGGAGAAAAGAAAAAAAAATTGAGATAGTTTCAGAGTATAATTGAGTTTGAAAACAATGATAATAGTTTTCTTAAAGGGTTTTTTGGTGCATCAATATTTTGGGAATAGTTTGCTTAGAAAATATATTTAAGTATAAATATCTTTAAAAGGGAACTTTAGATAAATGATATATTTTCTTTGGATTAATTTGGGTAATGAGTCCTGATTTGTTTTGTGGTGATCGGAATAGTCTTCTAAGCGATGATCGGATGTTTTCTCAGGTGAATGGTATTGTGCACTTAGTAAATTATTCCTTTTGTCATTATATGATCGAGACGGGTTCGAGTCCGAACGATTCCAAAGTAAGTTGGAAATTGATAGTCTGTTAAAAACTATTTATTTGGGAATATATTTTGTATTGTTTCAAAATGGATTTAAAAAGGAAGAAAATGTTTTAAGTTAACTAGTGCGAGTGGCTTGAAAATGACTAAAAATTGGTAAGAGATGCATTCAGATGGTAAACACTTCTCTTGAGTATTATCCTTCTAGTAAGGAAATGTATGATACTGTTTGGTAGTACCCAGTTCCTTAGTATAATTTTGGGGTTACTCGAGCTAAATATATATATATATTTTCTATGGATTAAATTATATTATCATTTCAAAAATTATTCTGATTAAAACCCCAGGTGTTTAAATTCTTGAATGATTTCAAAATAAAAGTTTGAATCTGATAGTTGTGTACACACTTAGCGGATGGTTGGGTATTATACCAGTTTGTAAACCTAAGCTATGTTTTAGTAAAATGTTTCATAAATAATTTTGTGGATATATAATTGGTATTAGGGAGAATCAATTTAATAAATATGTAGGTTGTATGTAGATCATTCCCTTACTCATATAGTTCTCGATCCAAGAATCGAGTACATGACTTGAGGTGTCTCAGGTCGATCCGAATAAGGATTTATCACTTGATTTTGAAGGGAATACTTGGTGAGTGTTCTTAATGTGGAGCCAAAAGTTTTCTATCATAGTATATGACTATGTAAGAAGAACACAGGTTACTAATTAAAAAGCCTGATCGGGAATCCGTACTGGAGAATCGGGTGAGAATGCTAGTTTAGAAGTAGAGTTATGTATTTAAGGAGCGATCGAATCATATTTAGTGTATGAATGATCAATGAACATCATGCGGGCTTACGAATAATATTGGATGTTCAGATGGTGAGATTTCAGGGACATAATTCTTTTTTAGGGGAAAGAATGCAACGACCCGTATTTTTTTCGTCTTCGAATTTGAGTATTTAATTTGTTTAAATATTCAGATTTGAATTAATTATAATAAAATCTATGTTTCACATCTAGACTTGATTTTTAATGTCGTATTTTTAATTTAATTTATAGGATGTTTCCATAATTTTTAATTTGAAAAATAATTAAATTTCGTTTGATGCTTTTTGGGTCAAAATTTGGTATTTTGAAACTTAACAGAATCAAATAACTTTTCTATTTTATTATTGTTTATGATCATGTCAGCTTGTTGTATGCGACAATATTTTTATTTTTATCGTCTGTGGTTCGTACACAAACGTGATTTTGCATGGCGGAGCACCCCAAAACTAGCTTTTCCCAAACATAAATTTTATAAACAAAACAATCTTTATAAATATTATCGCATCCAATTTGTCTGTCCGTGTTTGCGCATAACATTTAATGTTTGTACCTATCATTCCTTGGCCATTAAGAGTTTACAATATATATACTTAAGCATTCAGAGGAAGCTCACTTTTATTTTTAATCTCCATATTCATTTCCCGTATTGAAAAATCAAGAAATGAAACAACATAGTGAAATCCAAAATTCTATATCAAATTGGATACGCATCTAAAAATCATGAAACTCGATTCAGTTAGTTTGTATGGGTGCAATGAACGGGTTCTGGGAGTTTGATGGTGTCCACCTTTGATTTGTGTGGGTTTAGTTTTGTACAGTAATGGGTTATGACTGCTTTTCGGTTAAAGTGAAGCGGAAAGAGGCTAATTAGGGCTTGGATCTAAGGTCGTCGTGGGAAGTCACACTTCCAAGGAAGTTTTGGTGGAGGTCAGTCGTCGTTGGGGCAGTGCGACAACTTTACTATTACGTGGCGTTCTTGAAGCCGCTTCCTTCGAGAACATCGAGCTTCGAGTGATGGGGATGGTCAAAGTGTGAGCACGAAGGCGGAACTACTAGTGGAGTTGAATTTGAAATCATGAGGTTTGATGGAAGTTGGGGTGCACGACCGTGCACATTTCAATGGGTTTCTAGGTGTATGTTTTGAAAATGGAGGGAGGAGGAAGAAGCTTGGATGTTGGCTTGGGTTTGCAACCTTGGGCTGGGCTATTTTGTTTGGGTGAGAAACAATTTATTTTAATTGTTTTAAATATATATAAAGTTAGTTAACTTTGAAATGCCATATTATGTTTATGTGAAGTCTGTTTAACTCGTGGATGTTTGCATTGGGCTCGTGTCAACGAGTACAACATCATAGTGCAATTTTATTGATAGGTTTTGGATGTTTAAAGATTACGGCATATGGAAATGAATTATATTGACGCCGTTTAAATTTATATACCTTAGTTAGTGATGTTTATTTGGCTAAATGAATTTTTATTGAATTAAATTGTATGGAATAGGGTAATTTGGACACCTGTTTAGCAAAGCAAAACACCGTTCCGTTAATTGAATTAATTTGATATTAATTAGTAGAATAAATCCACATTCTGCTATTTTATAGATTTAGACATCTAATTATATATCGTAAATTGATATGCCACTTTAAATATGGGATATGTTAACCAATGATTGTTAAGTACTAAATTTATTTACATAGTCATTAATTATGTAAATATCATTTATAAACTTGGAAAGTGAAACTGAATGATATGGCAGCTTATCTAAGTACCATTGTGATCATTAAGCCTCTTTCAAAATTTGAAAAATTAATTGTTGATTTGAAACTTAATTTAAGAATAATTAGTATCTATTATAAGGTTTTTTTAAAGACGGTTATTATTTAGAAACAAGATTTAAAAAGCATTAGCTATTTATTAACAATGTTTTAAAGATAATTAATAATTATTTTAAATAATGATTTAAATTTAATTATTTCATTAATATGATTCCTAAAGGTTATTTCTTAAAGTTATTTAATTATTTTTTTAATGTTTTAGTTTATTTTATTTATGTATTTAAAGTGATTTAGCTATACTTTAATTATTAATCAAAGTTATTTAATTATATTATATGTTAATTAATTATCATATTAATATTAGTCAAAAGTTAATTGATTACTGTATCAATAACATTTTAAAGTTAATTAATTATTATATTAATATTGTTTTGAAGTTAGCTTACTAAAACAATAATAGTGCTTAAATTTAATTTAATATATTATTAATGAGTATTTAAAGTTACTCTTTTTAATGAGATTCAATTAAAATGAAATAGATGGATGTTTTAAATAATAACTTATTATTTAAAGTTACTTTAAATACTTTATGCTTTATCAATGGAACCTTACTGACTTAAAGAGTTTATTAAATAAGTTTTTTTGAATATTGAAAGAGTTTTATTGTAACAGCCCTAGTTTTTAGCTACTTATTTCTTTTAATTATTTAGATTTTGAAATATATTTTATATAAATTGTGTTTACCAATATAGTTTAATTATTTGATTTGGAGATATACTTTATAAAATTGTGTGTGTCAATAAAATTAGATAATAACTGTGAAAATTTAAGCTATGTTTGAACGGTTAAATTTCACGTTTAAAAGACGCGTCAATTATAAGGTATAAGTGACGTAATAAAACGTGTAAATTTAAATTGTTATTTTTATAGAAATTTTTCGATGTTTTATATTACGCCAGTTTAACGTAATGTAAAAATCATATTTTCAGATATTTTTGAAGAAGAATATCAGTCAGTAAATTTCTACCCAACGTTACTTTGTTAACTAACAGTCTGATTTTTGAATAAATTGTATGCGTCTCTTTCTTAAGCTTTGCATAAACTCTGGCCATTTCATTTATTTTTATCAAACTAAAAATCAAAATTTATTTAAACATAAATGAATCATCACACACGTATAACGTTCCATGCTCATTTCTTTAATCACGCAAGCTTCAATGAAAATGAGTAACGTGCATGAGGAATATTCTAGCAGTTCTTTTGGCATTTCCAGTTTCTTTTATCTCTGGACCATATCTGCCTATCAAAGTATATAAAATGAAATGAAGATTTACATGAAGTAACGTGAGCAAACATTAGTGCATGCTTAATCTAAAACGTGCACATCGGTTTTTTCCACCTTCTATTTTTCCAGCTACACACAGAGTAACATATACACATAAATACCAGATAACAAATGTTGGAAAATTGACACTAAACTAGGCCCTTATTTCTCTTCCCAGTCTTCACGCATAATACGTTCAACCTGGTATTCTCTGTTTGTATAAGGTCCTAAGCAAATTAGTTGCTTTAATCGCGCAGCCTACATTAAAACAAATCAATATGTATTTGCTTGAGTCACAGGTAATATCAACTCCCCAATCTTTACACAACTTCCATTCATCACCTTTGCCGTTTCTTAGACCAAAGAAAATATTGCATTAAATCAATGCTTGCCGTTTTGTTTCCCTGTAAATCAAAAATGTATAAACTGAAAATAAATCACGTATGCAGATTTAAATCTATATCAATGAAACTGACATAGTACCATCAAACTTTCAACAAGAGAAAATCCCTCTCGGCCCCCTCCTTTAATTTATACGAAAATTTATTTTTAAGAAACTGATATGTTATTTCTTTTACTTCTCCTCAAAGTCGCTTTGCCTATAAATATACCCACCTTATCATTCTCCTCTGCATCCCAAATATCCAGACTTCACATCTTCTTCACGAGCAGAAGCTTCATCAGGTAATATTTTGATCGTCTCCTTTCTTCTTCAGCTTCTTGTTTTTCCTTTTACTGATGACTTGCTCGGCCACCCTACCTTTCGTTCGCTGTGTTTACTGAGATTCTTGTCATAGGACGTGAGTCTAAACATATGGGATCTGGTTTTATTTTGTTTTAGTAGTTTGTGTTTAGGAACAAAGAGTTGCTTTGAAAAAAAATTTATATATAATAATAATAAAAAGAAGAAAACATAACAGAGGAAGAAGGATAGAAGAGTGTGCATCTGTGCACGTCTGTGCACGACTATATCTTGCATAAAGCAGGTTGGAGGAGAACTCAAAGTAGACTGTTCAAGATTTAGCAGCAGAGGAATTCCTGTATTTACTTTGTGTGATGATAAGTAAGTTCGTTTGGAAAACCATAGTTTTCGAATGGGAAAAATCCAGTACTTTTGGGAACAGACCATTGTCTGAAAATATTGGAAGGAAACTAGGGGAGACTAGCTATTGTTAGACATTTTCATGGAGTGATGCGACTTGGAATGCTCACCTGGTTGCTCCTTAATAGTTGATCAAGGTAGTAGATCCAATTTTGTGGTAAACTACTGTGAGAAACCCATCTGTATACACACATTTTAATTCGCTTGGTTGATTTTCCATAGGGCATTTTTAACTGTAACATGTTATAAAAAAAAAAAAAGCAAGCAATCAGTTCACATAGGATCTGAAGCTTGGCCCAAGTAGTTTGTTTTCCTTCAAATGGCAGTTAGGTGAATGAAGTTATAGGGGAGATGGAGCCTGTATATGAGTGTATATAAGCATAACAGGGATGCAGTGTGTAGATGCGTGTGTGTATATAGCATCTGAGCTTGTCTATATTTTGTCCAAATTTAGTTGTAAGTTGCAAATTCTAGGGGGATGTGACTGACTGGGGTTTTAGTATATTTGTGCATATAAATTCAGTGGTATGATTGCTGACAAGGCCTAGAGAATTTTCTTTCATCTGCAAAGGCATGGGTTTCATCAAGTATTGTGTGACTATAAGTGGTTGCAGTTTGTACATGGTGATGAGTTGCATGTGTGCACGGCTGTGCATGTCAAGTCACCAATAGGAGTAGGAAAACACGAGTTGGTCTGGAGTTGGTGATGATGAATAGAAGACTGGAGTAGTTGATGTTAGTGATGGAGGTAGGTAGGTAGCTTTTGTTCAAGTTCAGTGTTTGGATAAGTAGGAGTTGTCTTATTCAAAGCTTCAGTTTTGGTGGAAATCTTACTCGAAGTGTTTGCATAATCTGCTCGAAGTAAGTAAGGGTGTGACTCGGGTAGATGAAGATAGGCTCGGGTCTCTTTGGCATCTTTCAGTTTCTACCTGGAAAGTTTAAATATAAGATGAATGATAATATAAAAAAAATGATGTAAAACTAAGTGTAAACATATATAGAAGCTTGGATAGGAATGGGCTGGAATTTGCATAAATTCCTTTTGCATAGAATATATAATATATTGAATAATAACAGAGGAAGGAGAAGGGTAGTTGTTTTCAAATATTTTATAGAGAGGGAGATATGCTCGAAGCTTTGCAAACTGACTCGAAGCAACTAGGTGGATTGGCTCGAAGTAGCAAGTTGTTGGTTCTGAATTAAAATAATTAGGCAACAAAAGATTTTGAAAAAAAAAAACTGGGTATAGAAATGGAAACTGAAACCATGAAGTTGAATCTGATTTTTGATAGTAGAATGGCATCAGTAGTAAATGGTTTGTTGTATGTTTTGGGTGTGAGTTTCAGAAAAAAATTCGTGCACGTGTACATGTGTATATGTCCCGACATAAAATAGGAAACCCCACCTTTTTGCCTTAGTTCGTCTTTAGGAAATTTTATTTTGGTTTTAGTGTTAGCACGGTTCACATATTTGGGTATATTTGGGTCATATTACACGGTGGAGTGGTCGAGCAAGTCAAACCAATTCTCGTTCTATTCTAATTTTTCTTTGACCGAAAAATCTAAGGTCGCGTATTCAATATTTGAATTTTGTTCTAGATTTGAATCTAGGCGACATCCGAGAAATTTTGATCGTTACCCGTCTTTTCCGGTGAAATTGTCGTTTTGAAATTCAAAATTTTCTGCAGTTTTCAGGTGAGTATTTCTCACCAGACATACGTACATATATTTTGGTAAATTATCGCAAGTGTATGTGTAAAATTTTATTTAAATATTATCTGTCTGTAGTATAACGTAGAATGATGAACCCCATTTAAATTGACACCTCATCAGTTATTTATCTGTTGTATTATTTCTGCAGTTATATTATTAAATGTTTATTTACTGTTTAATCATCACTGCAAGTTCCCTGTAAAATTTAGATTGTTATGGACTGAAATGATAGGCCTAAAATGATTATTATTGTCCAATTATTCTGTAAACTGCTTAACTGTTAACTTGGGATTGCGGGTTTGAAATGATAGAACCCGGGGTTTTAAATCTACGGATTGAAATGATATAAATCCGGTTCACTTGACCTAGGCTAGAAAATCTTATACAGACCCGTGGTTTATATATTATTTTCTGAAATTATTTTTAAATTAATTTAAATTTAGAATTTGATGATATTCTGGTTTAAATAATATAAAGGATTTTATAAGATTTATAATGATTTAAAAATGTTAAATAAATCAATGTTTGAATAAAATTTTGGAATATAACTTATTTTGAAATTCTGGTTTTGTAAAAGTAATATTTCAGTTAAGAAATTAATAAAAGAATAAGTTGTATTTGGAAATAAATGATTAAGTTAAAATACTACAGCATTTAAATGCTGTCCTTCTTGAAATTGGACTATTTTAAACCCATAACATTTGATAGCATTTCATAGGTGCTGCAGTAGTTGAAATTGATTTATTTAAAAATCTATGGAAATTTATTTTGGGAATAAGTTAAAATTTTGGAATTTAATATGTAATAAATAAAGGAATTTAGAAATTGAGTTTGGATAGATTAAAGGAAGGAATTGATTTCTATTTTGATAAAAGCAATAAATTCCAAATTTAATTGAAAGGGTTAAAGTGGTATCTATCAAATGAAAGGTTTTAATCAAAGATTTGATATTGAAGGTATTTGAAATATATTTGATTTGAAAAGTATAAATACCATTTTTAACTATAACCACGGGTTATAATAACGATGGGTTGGCAAAGAGACCGGGATCGGATATGGACATACTCTCTGTCGATACCGAAAACCACTTTGACTAACCGTGTACGCGGTGGAGATTCCAGAATGAAGTAGGTGGTGGCGACGTTTCCTGTAAGGTAAATACGTGGACCCAACTCCCGTGAGTTGGCATAAGGTGGCTAAAACAGGAGCGATTCTCAGGCCAATGAGGTCATTCCTCTGATCGGACGCTCCTCTTCGATATTATACTTTGACTTGGATTGATTCAGTGGCCACTTCTATATTTTGATTTTGGGGGAGTTAGTCCGAGGTGGGCGGTAACTGCGGCTACGCGTTTCCACCAGCCTGGATAGCAATTGGTATATCTACCCTGGCATTGCCTAGTTGTGCCGTGTCACCTACCATACCGAGCCTTGTACGAGTTTGGATTTCTCCCGTAGCCCGTGTGGTATCCTCTGGTGGCTTCCCGATCAGGAGGGACTATGATATTGGATGGACTACTGGGACTATTACGTGTTAAGGTGGAAAATGTAAAGCCTTAACGCTATTTAAAAGTAAGTTTATTTTATAAATAGACACTATTATAATAAGCGCAATATACTACATAGTAAATAGTTTAACGGATCCTTAGAGGATGGGCGATCCCAAGCATCCTTTAAGTTACTTGTTGTATATTACAGTACACTTGATTTAGCTTACATTATATAAGTATGTATGTCCTGACTCGAGTGTTTTGTTTTGTTTTACGCTCGGGTCAGCCTGAGTTGCAGCTTCAGTTTTCTCTCCGGAGCTAGGACACAGTAGATCATTCGGGCTGCCGGGAGCTTTGTTTCAATCTTTATCTTCCTGTAATCAAGACTTTGTTCTGGTTATGCTTTGAATCTGTATTGAGAATTATAAACAATGCAATTTCTGTTGGGTTAAAGGTTTAGGTGGCTTCATGAACCACTGAATGTTTATTTCCGCTGTGAGATTCTGATATCTGTGTCTGTGATTCTGTGATTTTATTTACTGCATATTCTGAGTTTTGCCAAATTTATTCTACAACGCAGTATTTTGAACAATTCAAGTCCGACATGTGTGGACGCGAATGGTTGAAAATACTGGGTCGTTACATTTATAAATAGTTCTGTACATTTATAAATGAATTTATGAATGTTTATAAATTTGGAAGAGGATTAAAATTGGAAGAACTTTTTATGAATTATTTTAGAAAATAGGTTTATAAATGTGGTTTAGTGGTTTGAAAAGGGAAGTTTTATAAAGGGGTTGAGATTTATAAAAGAGCATTTTATGAATAGATTGGAGATTTATAAAATATTTTATAAACTTATTTGGAAAATTATAGAGGAGATATTTATTTATAAAATAAAAGAGATTTATGGAAAGAACTAGTGTGTGGATTATTAGTATCTTCGTTTTTATGACATATGGAGTTTTGGCCATTTTAATATGATTTGAAATGGAAAATCTTTCCGAATATTTCATGAATATACTTATTATAGCATTATTTAAGTACATGGAAAAGTTTCTAAGTTTTGAAAGTGAAATGGTTGATGAATATACTTATACTACTGAGATAAGTATATGGTTATATTTTCAAAGTATCGAAAATATAGTGGTTTGTGAATATACTTATCCTGTTGAGATAAGTATATGGAAGTGATTTCCAAGTATTTGAAAGGTGATTTTAAAATAATGGAAACTTAATTAAATGAGGCTTATTGATTTAAATGAGAAATATAATCTCTATTTGAATATTTGTTTATTTGATACTTAAATAACCGATTATCAAATCTTGGCCTAAATATGTAATCCTTCTTAATTTTGGTGGTACGGAAATATTCCCTGCTTAATACTGAAGGATTTTAACTCTAGAAATATCTTGGAAAAACATGGTGATTATATGGTACAGTTACCGTCGATGGTGCTATACTGTACGTATAAACTCGTTTTGTTCTTCTAGGACAAATGATAAGGAGATCCGTCCACTTAAATGGTTAGCAAGCGATCACCACTCTTATGTATTGTCTGATTATTTCCTAAAGAACCGGTATTGAGCATTTCGAAAAATTGACAATTGGTTTCGAATTGGTTCTATGGAGGAGTTACGTGACATATTGAGATGTTGGAATCCATATGTGATTCCGAAACCCATTAGTGTAGGGAGTCCGTGAGTGATTCAAAGATCTATTTGAGATGCGCGAATCCATGAGTGATTTCGAAAACCCGTTTGGGTAATGGAATCCATGTGGGATTCCGTGATCTGTTTTGATGTCAGTAAGTGAGCTGGAACGCCGGACGTAACTTCATCAGCGGCAACGACTAAAACTAGAGACATAAGGCATGACTAGTAGGGTTGGCAAACCCATAGGGTGTAGTCGGTTTCACCTAGATGTTACCACAGTTGTTATGCATGCATGGGGCGATGCATCCGGTCTTAGCGAGACCAGCTATATTTTTTCTATGGTACATCACTAGGGATGTATGCTGCTTTGGAAGAATATCTCTGATCCTTGTGCAGGAGGACCGTTCTCGAAGTACCGAGGCCATCTTCCATGGAATCCTACACAATTAGCGATGTGCCTTATCAGTTTTTGATTATATACCAAGTATTATTGTGATGTAAACTCACGAGCATCATAGCTACTTGTTTATTTTTATTTTCACCCTTAGACATTATTATAATATCGCTGGACTTTTTGATATAACTGTTTTCGTTATCGTAAAGTAAAAGCCCATCCGTGTTTATGTACGGCGTGGTCTTACGAGATATCTTTGATTTTAAAGAATTTTACAAGTTATAATAAATAAAATTCCTTGGGATTTGAGTTTTCTAATGCTGGTTTTACCAGACCGACCCGGACATTGTTTTCCTATAATGCTTGGGTCAGATCGAGCATAGTTCTAAGTTTAGTTGGATGTTTTGGAGCTTAAGAAGAGGCTCAAAGACATATTCACATACATGATTATTTTTATGTTTCCTTCATTGTTGTATTTTCAGCAATTATGAGGACGGGTTGTTATAACTATCCAGACAAAAATAGGCGTTAATCCAAAAAATGAATCAACATGCTGGATCAAGTGTGAAAGCACCAGTATAGATAATCAATGGCACAAATCTTACATAAACAACAAATAAAGGGCAGAAGTAAGAAAGAGACACATAACTTTTATAGTGGTTCAGCTAACTCTGGCCTACGTCCACTTATAATAGTTAAATCTCTCTAGATATCAACTAGTTAGTACTTAGATCTAAGTTACACTGAGTTAGAATAAGTCACAAGTTCAACGGTTAACGGGAGAATCACAGTAACCCTATGACGACCCGAAATTTTGGTCGTTAAATTTTGAACATTTAATTCATTTTAAATGTTGAATGAGAATTTTAATTTGATTTGAAATAAGAAGATTTTGGTTAAATTAATGAAATTAGTTAAAATTTCAAATATGGTAATTCAATTGGATTGAATAAGAATAATTTAATATTTGAAATTGGGATAATTGGTGAATCGGGATATAAATGGTTATGGAAATGGTTTCTAAGATTTATTCTTAGTCTTGTATGATTTGAATTTTAATATTGGACTTTTGAATGGAATCAAAAGTCGATAAGTTAAATTTGGAATTTTTATATTTTTTTTAATAATGGAATTTAATATAATAATGCAAATAATCAGATTTTGATTCGAAATGAATCAGAATGATTTCTAAGGTGATTATAAATTATATATGATTTGTAATTAAGTTAGTAAATTTTAAAAGCAAAATTTTAAGTGATTTCGAGGATTTTAAAAATCGCTCGAATAAATCGACGAGTTAAAATAGCCTTCCAGGGCACAGTCTTGGAATTTGACGAAACCAATTCCATTGGATTCGTAATAGTTAGTTATTATCGGATTTCAAATTTCGTAGTGTTTAAATTACAGTTTGTCCGTATGGGTGAGAAACACGTTGAAATTTAAATCGAATTTAGTATTTTAAATCAATTCAAAAAGTTATCTTTCACATATGATTGAATTAGCCTCCATAACACGTTCCATTGTGTTCGAAATACGGGTAAAACCTTATAATCGCCTGGCGGCATGTCTGATTCGGAGTTCGTTTGAAAATAATGTTAAAAAGTGCATTATTAAATAATAATTATAAACGTTTATATATTAAATTTTTTAGGCTGAAACCCTAGATATATTGCTCGGCCTTCGTTCTCTTTTTCTTTGGCCGATAATCATTTTCGTTTCTCCTTGAAAACCTCTCAATTCGTGCTTTAATTTCAAAAACTTTCTAAAGGAAAGTTGTAGATCGCGGAGAGGTCTACTCATCCAACGGGTGGTTCGAGCTATCATCATCGTTGGAGGGAGGAAATGGGCTGCTAAGGTGATGCGTTCGTGCGTGCTCTTCGATGAACAGGAGGCGCCGAGCTCCGTGATGCTCTGGTCAATGGGTAAGTTCGAGATGCCCTTCGATATGGTAGGATTTGAGCATAGAATAGTGTGGTAGAGAGGCCGCGAAATTCGAAGGAATTGTGGCAGCAATGGGTTGCATTGACACCCTAGAGGAACGAACGAGAAGAAGCTGTATGCGGCCTGATTTCTTTTGTTCAAAGTGGACGACCGATGGTAATTATAAAAAAAAGGAAATTTGTTTAAAAATTTATATATACAAACTTTATAAGTCCATAACTTGTGCATGCGGGATCAGATTCTAACGAAACAGGAAGCGTCGGAATCGCAGTGACACGATCTACACGTTGCAATAGATCTGGAGGCAATTGGAGCTTGTGAAAATTTTGGATTAAATCGAACAGGCTCGATTTAATCTAAAATTGAAACGCTCGACGAATTCAAGGTGAGTTAATCTCACTCACATCTGGAATGCTAGTTAATTTAAATAGTTAATATTTAAATGGTTGATTGATTGGTTGAATGTGAAATTTTTTATCAGATTGGATCGATATTTGTTTGTGTGCTAACATCTGTGGATGCAGGGAAACAGGTTGGAGGGATCCGACTGGATTCCTCACAATATAGAAATTATTTTCATAACTGATGATGTATTTCATCTATATATACTGTGATAGATAAATTTGAAAATTAAGTTGTGCTGCATTATGATTGGATAAGTATAATCTAGTATTTTAAAATATAAATGAAAATAAAATAAATTGGGGGTTAAAAGGGAATTGAAAAGGAATTTTTGACTATTGAATTTAAGGAAATTAAATTCAGGAAATTGGTTTGGAATTTGAAGTGTTTTTTTTTTTGAAATTATGATTTAAAAGGAAATGAGTAATGGAAATTTATAAACTGGGTTTATAGATGGAATGGAATATTTATCGGGGGATAAATATTGAAAGTATAGATTTCCGGTGGGAACTTCTATAAGGAGGTGCAAATTGTTTTAAAGGTAACAGTGGGATTATTTTTGAAAGATGGAAAGTGTATTTTCCTGGAAAACTAAGTATGTTTTCAAAGAAAAGCTTTTAAAGTATAAACTAGAAGTATAAATGTGTTTTTAGAATGTTTTAGAAGAAAATACTATTTTTAATTATTTTAAAAGTAAATTGGTATTATGTTTTCTAAAGGAAAATTTTGATTTAAGTTACCCAAGATTTTTTTTATAGATTTTCAAAAGTATATTTTGAATAAAGAATTTAGCAACTTTTTTTTAAAAATAATTTAAGTATATCTTTTGAAAGAGATTCCCAAGAAAAAAGGGAATGTGTTTAAAAATAAAAAGGTGTTTTATTTTTAAAATGTGGGAAGAAATTTACGGGATTGAAACGTAAATTTGAGTTGAGATAAATCAAGCAGGATTTATAAAAGGATTCTTTGGAGTATTATGGAATGGAAGTGTATTGACTTGAAAGCCAAGTATTTTCTTTCAAAGGAGTTTTATTAGTATAAATTTAAGTTTTGAAAATTGTTTTAAAAATAATGTTTTAGAGAAATTTATTATTTTTAATTTTTTAGAATTTTAAAGTAAATCTATTTAAATTAATTTAATAGTAATTATTTTAAACGTTAAACTGGCATTATGTTTTAAAAAAAATTCTAATATTTATACTTTATATAAAACCTTTATTTTAAAAATAGTCGTGGCTTAAAATTTAACTTGGAAATTTATTATAGAATTTCATAACTATTATTCTAAGTAAAGGGATTTAAAGTAGTTTTATTTTAAAATGTTTTACGTATATATGCTTGAGAAAAGTGATTTAAATTATAAAAAAATTAAGTTTTAAAGCGACTTGGTGTTTCCAACGGAAATGAAATGATTGGTTGAATTATTTGATAGTTAAATAACTGACTATCAAATCTGGACCCAAATATAACTTTGGAAATATCTAGAAGAGGTATGAGAATTATATGGTACAGTTACCATTCGACGTGCTATATTGTATGTATAATCTCGTTCGTTCTTCTAGGACGTTGGTAACGAAATCCGTCCACTAACGGTTAGGAGGTGAACTTCGATCTTACGTTCGTCTGTGTATTTCCTAAAGAATCGGGGTTGAGTTAACCGAGAAATAGCGAACGTTGTTTCGAAGAGACCGAGATCGGATTTGTAATCCGAAAACCACTTCGATCTAAGGAGTACATTTTAGCGATGAAGGCAAGAACTTGGAGTTGAAGATGGAGCAGTGAAATGCAAGGGATAATCGCTACTAATCCTGAGGGTGATTCCAAAATGGATGTAGTAGGAGTAGTGCCTTCGGTTCCCTTCGGACCTGGAACAGACTTGTATGGATGAATGCTTTCAGAGCATCGTTAGGAGGACGGTGAGCATTCTAAGTGAAATGTTCTAAAAAGGTAATGCTTATGCTTGAGCCTCATCAACCGGGAATGACTGAAAATCAGGGGTTATGCAGCAAGGCTAAGTGGGTCGCGCCCATTAGGGTGAGGTCATCCCTGTCTAGATGTCCCTTTTATTTTGGCTGTGTGGTGCGGTTGTTTATCCTAACTACGGGGTGATCTTACTCGGGATTATCCAGTAAGGGGTAGTCCCGGTCTTGTGTTACAGGGGATTTAGGGTGGATCCTCGGTATGCCGATCTAGATCAAGTACTGAGACAGGTGGTACTCCAGTGCCTAGTCATTCGTTGGAAATCCATTTTCCCTACGTGCGTTGTACGGTTTTGATTGTATAACCCACTTTGTGGCTAGTACGCTGGAATTTAATGAATGTAAAATTTTCAGCTATTTTGAATGAGTATTTGTATATAGACACTATTATAATAGCAGAGGATTTTGATAAGAAATGTTTTGGCTATCATGAGGTAAAAACCTGACATGTTTATTTGTGGCGTGGTCTTACGAGATGCTTTTGATTTTTAAAGTATTTTTGAAACTTTAATAATCAATTTGGGTGTATTTTTATCACGCAGGTATTCCAGATTGACTCAGGTGTTATTTCATTACAATGCTCGGGTCAGACCGAGTATTATATAATACAAGATAGGATGCTTGGGAGCTCAGGAGAGTAGCTGGAGACCGAGGCGCATTATTTATAGATGTTTATATCCGCTGCTGTGGTTGTTTGAAATTGCCAAGCTGGTAATGGTTGCTTGTTTGTGATACTCTGATGATGTAATATATAAAACAGATATAGTTTTCATTTTTGTGTAAAGATCTGTTATTTTCTGTTATATTTTGTTCCGCTGCGATTGTGAGATTCTATTATTGTTTAGTTCCTTCTTTCTTCTATCTTCTTTCTTTTCCCTCAACTATCTGTCTTTCCCGGCACTTGATCGTCGACATATTATACAGTGGCGTATTTAGGTTGATTTTTGAGGATCGAGAAGGACGGGTCGTGACAGTTGGTATCAGAGCTTAGGTTGGCGATAACCTTGGTTCTGGTGGGAAAATTACTCATTAAACAGAGTCAATAGTACTCTATAATGAGTTGAGTATATTAATAGTTATGAGCGCGTACTTATTAGTGAATATAAAAAATATTTTTATACTGTGTTGACTTATCGGTTGAGTGTTTATGAATTCTGGTCGGTACAGGAAGTACAACCGTAGCGATAGGGTTTCTAAACTCCTAAATAAGATAAACCGACATAGTATTGATTTTAAAGTGGGTAAATGGAATAATTTTACCCAAAATTATATTTTGCTATAAAAGAAATATTTTTTTGAAATTATTATATATATTTGGATGATTGGTTGTTAATACTATAATCAAATAAGAATTTAAAATTTGAAATGGTTTATAAACAAATAAAATTATATAAATATAAATTATACAGAAGAAGTGTAACTAAAATTTGAATTGAACCAGAATTTAAATCCTGAAAATTTTGAAAGGTGTTTAAAATGAATTTAAACAAAAGTTTGGGAATTTAAAAAAACTCTTGGAAATTTTTGAAATGTTTTCCAAAGTGTTTGAAGGCAATAATGAAGTACTATTTTGGAAAATATTTTTGAATGAAAATTGATTTGAAAGGAATTTGTGGAAGTAAAGAAGCACTGAACTCACTTCAGTCCCTGGAAAATAATTCTGATGATGATAGCCACATCATCAGTATTCATTTTCGAGTTTCTAAAGTGATGGATTGCTACCAGGGTAGTTGGTTATGATATTTGTTTGGACTTGTTGGGTATACAAGTTGTTTTAGAAATTTCAAAAAGGAAATTTGTTTTGGTAAAAACAAGTTGTTTTGGAATCCGGAGATTTGATTTGATATACCAAGTGGGTATGTGTTGATTATTATTTCAAAATGGTTTTGAAATAAACCGAGCAATTGAATTCTGGAAAATTCTATTTAAATAATGTGTAAAGTTAAGATGAATCAACTATTGAGCTTTTAAAGTGAAGTTGATCTAATTAAAAAGGAAATTTGAAATTTTAATCATGGAATTAAAATTTAACTTGAGTGTATGTAAGTGAACAGAATATATTTGAATTTAACTTAAGATATGTTAAAATAAAATTGAAATTGGAATTGAATTAAATTGGATATAAAGTTGAATTATAAAATGATTATATAACTGTATAATGAAAATTTATACACTTAAGCTATTAAGTGTTACGTACATAATCTAGAAATGTGATTGTAAGATGTAAATGGATTAAAATGAGTAATATAAGCTTTTAAGTAAATAAGTTAGGGAACTCGTGAATAGAGAAATGAATCGTTAAACCAAAATAAAATGGTTGGCATTTTATGGGAAATTCAAAATTTAAATCCTAAATGAAATGTAAAGTGATGTAAGGTGAAGTATAAAAAGGTGAATGGACTTAGGTCAGCAAATAAGTTTTTGGACTTATATTGGAAAGTAAAAATTCAAATTGAATGGAGAAATAAAATTGGATCGAATTGGATTTAACTTAAATTATAAAGAATTGAGTTGAATTTGGATTGAGCAGAAAGCAAAATTAAGTTGTGTTAGAAATAATATTGAATAGAATTAAATTTTTATTTAAATCGGTAAAAAAATGGTACTAATTTAAGTTGGCTAAATAAAATTTAGTCGAACTTGAATTAAATATGGAAAAGAATTGAATTGAAAGAAAGTTTAATTTAGTTGAAATGATATTGTATGAATAAAATTCTTACTCAACTAAATTCAAATTGAAGATGAATTTAGCGTAAGCTAAATTAAATAAAAAGAGTAATGGGATGAATAAAATTTTGGTAGCTTGTTAAAAATTTGAGAAGTAAAATAAAATCCAGTTCTGGTTTAGAATAATCAGAATGGTCATGTTATAAATAAATTCATAATGAATTTAGAAGGTGAACTAAACTTTAAAATGGATTGAGTAAGTAAACTAGTTGAATTGAAATTTGTAATGGATTGGAATTTGAATTGATGAGAATCAAATTAAAATGAAACAGAATTAATGTAAGAAGGAATAGAGTTATTTTGGAGTTGAAATAACTTAAGAAATTGTAGAAGGGTTGTTGTCAAACTTATAAATTGGTCTTGAATGAACCTGTATGGTTAATGAAATGGAAATGTAAGGATTTAATTTAATAATTGCAATGAAATAAGAATGTTTGGATTGTGAACAATGCAAAATTGAATAGAATAAATGTAAATTGAGCTGGAAGTAATTTAAAATGGTTATAAGCTTAAGTAATGGTTATTGCATGAATAACATTTAAATTTGCATAGAATATTTGTCGTTTTGTTGTAAACGGAAGTAAATTGTTTAAAGGAATTAAATAATTGGTTTTTGAATAAATTGGAATGGGTTGGAATTTAATTTAGTAGATTTGCATATAAATGAAAGTGAATTATGAATATGATGCAAATAAATCAAATTGGAGATAAAATTGATTGTGGATCAATTTGGAATTGCATAGAAGTAAATTTATATAAGTAGGCACATGTTGATCATATTGAAGTGATTTTGAGTTGGTCGTGGTAAATATGAATTGAATGTAGCAAACTTGGTTGTAAATCCTTTTGAGTAGAGTAAAATGAAATATGGATTTGTAAAGGAATTAAAATAGTGTCGAACCTTGTGGTTGCTTATAAAGATGGTTAACTTGTTGAATTATGAAAATTTGTTGTTTGGGCTTTGCAATTGATGTGTTTGGCTAAGATTAATGAATGAAAGGTTGTAAAATCTCATATTATTGGAAACTTATGTACTTGTTTGAGTAAATACAGGTACGGAAGGCAATCGATAGAGTTGGAGCACGTAAATGCAATATTAATTAGCCGCTTGCTTTTAAAATGCTAATCAAAGGTACGCCTACGCAGCAAAATTGGAATATGATAATATATTGTGATATATTGTGGTATATTTTATTTTCTGACCGTGAGAGTCGATGTATATATATTTATTATAATTATGATATTGTAAAACGCTCTCCGTACAAAGAAGACGTTGTCAAAAATTTTTGGAAATTTTGGGAGTTAGAATGTTTTGAAAAAAAATTAGGGTTAACTAGAAAGTTGCATTTTGAAATGGTGTTGTAAACAAAGATTTTGAGTTAAAAATAAAGCGAATGGTTTTAGAATTGAGATAAAAGTTTTGGTGTGGTGAATGTAAGTTTTTAACTAAGTAAGTTTGGAGTAAGTAAATGAGTTTAGTAGTATTTTCCTACCTTAACAAATTTTGGGGACGAAATTTTTATAAGAGGGAAGGAATGTGACGACCCGAAATTTTGGTCGTTAAATTTTGAACATTTAATTCATTTTAAATGTTGAGTGAGAATTTTAATTTGATTTAAAATAAAAAGATTTTGGTTAAATTAATGAAATTAGTTAAAATTTCAAATATGATAATTCAGTTGGATTTGAATAAGAATAATTTAATATTTGAAATTGGGATAATTGATGAATCAGATATAAATAGTTATGGAAATGGTTTCTAAGATTTATTTTAAGTCTAGTTTGATTTGAATTTTAATATTGGACTTTTGAATGGAATCAAAAGTCGATAAGTCAAATGTGGAATTTTTATATTTTTTTTAATAATGGAATTTGATATAATAATGCAAATAATCAGATTTTGATTCGAAATGAATCTGAATGATTTCTAAGGTGATTATAAATTCTATATGGTTTATAATTAAGTTAGTAAAATTTTAAAAATGAAATTTTAAGTGATTTCGACGATTTTAAAAATCGCTCGAATAAATCGACGAGTTAAAATAGCCTTCTGGGGCACAGTCTACAAATTTGACGAAACTAATTCCATTGGATTCATAATAGTTAGTTATTATTGGATTTCAAATTTCGTAGTGTTTGGAGTTACCGTTTGTTCGTACAGGTGAGAAACACGTTGAAATTTAAATCGATAATTTAGTATTTTAAATCGATTCAAAAAGCTATCTTTCACATATGATTGAATTAGCCTCCATAACACGTTCCATTGTGTTCGGAGTACGGGTAAAACTTTACAATCACCTGGCGGCATGTCTGATTCGGAGTTCGTTTGAAAATAATGTTAAAAAGTGGATTTAATATTAAAATAATAATTATAAACGTTTATATATTAAATTTTTTA
Source organism: Allium cepa (assembly GCA_030765085.1). NCBI lineage: Eukaryota > Viridiplantae > Streptophyta > Magnoliopsida > Asparagales > Amaryllidaceae > Allium > Allium cepa. Next base: position 567,109,078 of record CM060938.1, read on the forward strand.
GGCCGAAACCCAAGATATATTGCTCGGCCGTCTTTCTCTTTTTCTATGGCCGATAATCATTTTTGTTTCTCCTCGAAAATCTCTCGATCCGTGCCTTAATTTCAAAAACTTTCTGAAGGAAAGTTGTAGATCGTGGAGACATCTATTCATCCAACGGGTGGTTCGAGCTATCGTCATCGATGGAGGGAGAAAATGGTCTGCTAAGGGGATGCATTCGTGCGTGCTCTTCGATGAACAGGAGGCGCCGAGCTCCGTGATGCTCTGGCCGATGGGGAAGTTCGAGATGCCCGTCGATATGGTAGGATTCGATCATAGAATAGTGTGGTAGAGAGGTCGCGAAATTTGAAGGAATTGTGGCGGCAATGGGCTGCGTTGAAACCCTAGAGGCATGAACGAGAAGAAGCTGTGTGCGGCCTGATTTCTTTTGTTCAAAGTGGACGGCCGATGGTAATTATAAAAAAAGGAAATTTGTTTAAAAATTTATATACACAAACTTTATAAGTCCATAACTTGTGCATGCTTGATCAGATTCCGACAAAACAGGAAGCGCCGGAATCGCAGCGACGCGATCTACGAGCTGCGACAGATCCGGAGGCAATTGGAGCTCATGAAAATTTTGGATTAAATCGAACGGGCTCGATTTAATTTACAATTGAAACGCTCGACGAATTCAAGGTGAGTTAATCTCACTCACATCTGGAATGCTAGTTAATTTAAATAGTTAATATTTAAATGGTTGATTGATTGGTTGAATGTGAAATTTTTTATCAGATTGGATCGATATTTGTTTATGTGCTAACATCTGTGGATGCAGGGAAACAGGTTGGAGGGATCCAACTGGATTCCTCACAATATAGAAATTATTTTCATAACTGATAATATATTTCATTTATATATCGTGATAGATAAATTTGGAAATTAAGCCGTGTTGCGTTATGATTGAATAAGTATAATCTGCTATTTTAAAATATAAATGAAAATAAAATAAATTGGGATTAAAAGGGAATTGAAAAGGAATTTTTGAGTAATGAATTTAAGGAAATTAAATTCAGGAAATTGGTTTGAAAGTTGAAGTGTTTTTTTTGAAATTGTGATTTAAAAGGAAACGAGTAATGGAAATTTATAAACTGGGTTTATAAATGGAATGGAATATTTATAGGGGAATAAATATTGAAAGTATAGATTTCCGGTGGGAATTTCTATAAGGAGGTGCAAATTGTTTTAAAGGTAATAGTGGGATTATTTTTAAAAGATGGAAAGTGTATTTTCCTGGAAAACTAAGTATGTTTTCAAAGAAAAGCTTTCGAAGTATAAACTAGAAGTTTAAAATGTGTTTTTAGAATGTTTTAGAAGAAAATGCTATTTTTAATTATTTTAAAAGTAAATTGGTATTAAGTTTTCTAAAGGAAATTTTTGATTTAAGTTACCCAAGAAAACTTTTATAGATTTTCAAAAGTATATTTTGAATAAAGAATTTAGCAACTCTTTTTAAATAATTTAAGTATACCTTTTGAAAGAGATTCCCAGGAAAAAAGGGAATGTGTTTAAAAATAAAAAGGTGTTTTATTTTTAAAATGTGGGAAGAAATTTACGGGATTGAAACGTAAATTTGAGTTGAGATAAATCAAGTAGGATTTATAAAAGGATTCTTTGGAGTATTATGGAATGGAAGCGTATTGACTTGAAAGCCAAGTATTTTTTTTCCAAAGGAATTTTATTAATATAAATTTAAGTTTTGAAAATTGTTTTATAAAGAATGTTTTAATAAAATTTATTATTTTTAATTTTTTATAATTTTAAAGTAAATCTATTTAAATTAATTTTAATAGTAATTATTTTAAAGGTTAAATTGGCATTACGTTTTTAAAAGAAATTTTCTAATATTTATACTTTATATAAAACCTTTATTTTAAAAATAGTTGTGGCTTAAAATTTAACTTGGAAATTTATTATAGAATTTCATAACCATTATTCTGGGTAAAGGGATTTAAAGTAGTTTTATTTTAAAATGTTTTACGCATATATGTTTGAGAAAAGTGATTTAAATTATAAAAATTTAAGTTTTAAAGCGACTTGGTGTTTCCAGTGGAAATGAAATGATTGGTTGAATCGTTTGTTTATTTGATAGTTAAATAACCGAGTATCAAATCTGGACCCAAATATAACTTTGGAAATATCTAGAAGAGATATGGGAATTATATGGTACAGTTACCGTTCGAGGTGCTATACTGTATGTATAATCTCGTTCGTTCTTCTAGGACGTTGGTAAGGAAATCCATCCACTAACGGTTAGGAGGTGAACTCCGATCTTACGTTCGTCTGTGTATTTCCTAAAGAACCGGGGTTGAGTTAACCGGGAAATAGCGAACGTTGTTTCGAAGAGACCGGGATCGGATTTGTAATTCAAAAACCACTTCGATCCAATGAGTACGTTTTCGTGATGATGACAAGAACTTGGAGTTGAAGATGGAGCGGTGAAATGCAAGGGCTAATCGTTACTAATCCTGAGGGTGATTTCAAAATGGATGTAGTAGGAGTAGTGCCTTCAGTTCCCTTCAGATCTGGAACGGACTTGTATGGATGAATGCTTTCATAACATCGTCAGGAGGACGGTGAGCATTCTAAGTGAAATGTTCTAAAAAGGTAACGCTTAGCCTCGAGCCTCATCAATCGGGAATGACTGAAAATCTGGGGTTATGCACCAAGGTCGCGCCCATTAGGGTAAGGTCATCCCTGTCTAGATGTCCCTTTTATTTCGGCTGCGTGGTGCGGTTGCTGATCCTAACTGCGGGGTGATCTTACTCGGGATTATCCACTAAGGGGTAGTCCCGGTCTTGTGTTGCAGGGGATTTAGGATGGATCCTCGGTACGGTGATCTAGACCAGGTACCATGACAGGTGGTACGCCAGTGCCTAGTCATTCGTTGGAAATCCATTTTTCCTACGTGCTTTGTACGATTTTGATTGTATAACCCACTTTGTGGCTAGTATGCTGGAATTTAATGAATGTAACAATTTCAGCTATTTTGAATCTATGCAGTTAAAGCGCTCGGCAGACTCAATGAGGCGGAGGTGCAAAAAGTCATAGTGGGGATACATCGGAGATATAGCGGGATATAGAGGATGACTCTAAAATAGCATATAAAACTCGTACTTAATGTTTTTACAAATATATAAATGATAAGTAAGTGAAAAATTAACATTCAATTGAATTATAGTTAAGACATAAATAATTGTAAATAAAAACATGTGCGAATATACTGTAAAGAAATGTAAAACTGTTATATAATGTAATTGAATTTAGTAGAATATTAGAATACTTTCATTTCTGAAAATATATTAAAATTCAATTAAATAAATTAATTTCATAATTTTTATAATGTATAATATCATTTTTTAATTCATTTCTTTTAAAAAAGATATAGCGGAAATAACGGAATATAGCGGAAATAACGGGATATAGCGGAAATAACCGGGCTTAAAGCGGAAAGGCTATATTTAGGGCTATATGAAAATATCGTAGCGGCAGAAATCCGCTATGAGATATAGCAGGGTTATAGGGGGGTAATAGCGGGGCATTAACTGCACAGTTTTGAATAAGTATTTGTACATAGACACTGTTATAATATCAGAGGATTTTGATAAGAAATGTTTTGGCTATTGTAAGGTAAAAATCCGACATGTTTATTTGTGGCGTGGTCTTAAGGGATGCTTTTGATTTTTAAAGGATTTTTGAAACTTTAATAATCAATTTGGGTGTATTTTTATCACGCTAGTATACCAGACTGACTCGGGTGTTATTTCATTATAATGCTCGGGTCAGACCGAGTATTATATAATACAATATAAGATGCTTGGGAGCTCAGGAGAGTAGCTGGAGATAGGGGTGGGCGCGGTCGGTTAACCGATTCAATCGGTTAAATTTGTCGGTTAACTGTAAAAAAATTACCGGTTCGGTTAACCGATTTTCGGTTAATTTGGTTCTGATTTACCGACCGAACCGGTTAAAATTAACCGCGGTTAATCAGTTAATTTAACCGGTTAACTGATCAAAATAAACGGTTAACCGATGATCGGTTAACCGTTTATTTTGATCAGTTAACCAGTTAAAATAACTGGTTAACCGATCAAATAGCAACATATATACACTTGCAAGCATTAAAAACATGCATGCATGCAAATAATCACAGTTTCAGACATACACTTGCAAGCATTAAAAAAAAACGCATACATGCAAATAATCACAGTTTCGTACTTCATTTCATACGGTACAAAGCATCACTATAGTAAGCTAATTGCAATTGCAACCATAGTTCAATTCATGCATTCAGTTCTATGGTTCATATTTCTTCACTTCAGTGTCATTCTCCTCTCTTACTTCATACATCACAACCAATTAAACATCATTACTGTGGTTGTATTACATTTGTAATTCAGTCCAACGTCCAAACAGTGAATGGGAATACGTTAATATAACACTCTCCATTCTTGGTTCTTCAACATCAATTTTCATTCTTCAAGTCTGTCCAAACAAAGGTAAACATGATAATTTAGCAATTAACTAAGACATACAAGTGTAAAGTGAAGACATGTACAATTATAGAGAACTGAATATTGAACTTAAAACATACATCTTTCAATTTAGTTCAGACTTCAAATATAGTCTGCGCCTTCTATTAATTAACTAGTCTGTTCGTATTAAATATGCAAGGCATTTTGCGGTGTTAATAGACGTTGCGGCATATATTGTTTCTCATTAGAAATGTATTAAATATTCTTTATTTTGTCCAACTTGTTGTATTCATTATGCCTTACTTAACTTGAATTACATATTTCAGAAAATTTTGCTACATCAACCCATATAATAAATCTCTTCTCTTACCTAATTAACAAAGTATAGTGCTAAATACTAATAATTGATAGACTATAATGTCCAGAGTGTTTTTTGCAACTACTTTTGGACGAATAATTTTATTACACAGTTACACGTTTACTTTAAATTTCAAATATAGTCTGCTTCTTCTTCCTAAGGTTAATATTGACTAAAAGATTTAATATTGACTATTCTAACATGTACTACTAATATCATAGGAATTAATATTGATGTCAATCCTTGCTTAATGCTAAAATATTTTGTTAAAAAGGTACTACTGAATTAACCAAAAAATATGGATTAGATAACTGAAGGTTATATGTTAATTAAAGCCAAAGTTATTTTATGATTTTTATACTCCATCTTTTGTGCTAACTGGTTAAACGCCTAGTACATGTACAACTTTGTGCACTGTCATCATTGATAACAGAAATAAATACAGCAAACAACAATCACTACATGAAAACACCATTTCCAAAAGCACTATTAACTACAAAAAACACTGCTCTCACCTTCAATACCGATTCACATATTGACTCTTGTGCCAAGCACGATTTCTAAACTATTAATCTAATGCATAATTGATAGTACCTTTCTTGTTGCTGATGTTAATAATTGAAAGAGATGAATGGCCAAAATGTGCAAACCAAAAGTTGTTTAATACTATCCAAAATTGTTTAATTGCTACCCATGTTGATCGTATGCAATCCATAGTGTTCCTCAGATCCATCATATTTAATACAATCCATTAATCTATTTCACTAGTAGAATACTATTATTGATCACAGTACAAGTTTTATGGATGCATCAAACATTGACAGCAAATAAATGGTGTTTGGTACAGAATGCAAAAGGGAAAAAACTACAAGTATGGTGCCTAATATCGTTCACATGTTGCCTTTGCAAAACTATCTTGTCGACAAGTAAAATGGTAAGATAATTGAATCATCATGCACCTGAAGTGTTTATCTAGAAAAACTACCTAGCATCCAATACCTTGTTAATAGTAGATTCAATTTCCATAACAAGATAACAGGCAATTGGTTTTTTAAGAGAATCATGTAAACAATTACCCGAGAAACCACCAAAACCATATCATGAAGGGCATCCACTTGTTGATTGTTCTTTTGTGTTGGTGCTGGAGTTGAGCCAAAACATACATATTTTCCTCCTTGCTAAGGTGACAAATTGTCTAGCCTAGATTCATTCTCTTGCATTTTTCTCGAAAAGAAGCTCTCTTTATTTGCTGTAGATGCCTCTAATTGAGATCTCGTATAAATATCCTGAGTTGATTTTGATCTGGATGGATGCCCACTTCTCATTCCACATCCACTTCACGATTTGAAATATCCTACCGATTGATTTCGTTACACTCACTAAATCACAGGCAGATGCAGTTCAAAAGAATTAATTCAAGGTAACTATACTCACATGCTTTCTCTTCCTTATTGACGCCATTGTTTTGTGCAACGACAGGAGGTCGACGCTAGCTTGACGTGTTGCGACTAATCAGGTCTAGAGCTTTCGATTAGCAGATGAAGATGAATACGTGAGCAGATCTAGAATTTTTGATTAGAAAATGAAGATGAGCACCGAAAGATTTAATGGATTTAGAAGAATTAGGGGATCTAGGGTTTCTCGTATTTTTTTCCTTTGACTTTATCTGAATACTAAACTTAAAGAACAAAGACGGTGATAAGCAGGTCACAGGGATCGACATATGGGTTGCAATTAAATGAGCTAATAATTGGGCTGGGCTGCGTTATAAAAAAAATCAAATTTCTAATCGGTTAACGGTTAACCGACCGATCAAAATTTGTTAACCGTTAACCGAACCGAAAATGGTCGGTCTGTTAACCAATGACGTCGGTTAACCGTATTTATCGGTTAAATCGGTTAAGTCGGTTAAATGCCCACCCCTAGCTGGAGATCGAGGCGTATTATCCGTAGATGTTTATATCCGCTTCTGTGGCTGTTTGAAATTGCCAGGCCGGTAATGGTTGCTTGTTTGTGATACTCTGATGATGTAATATATAAAACAAACGTAGTTTTCATTTTTGTGTAAAGATCTGTTGTTTTCTATTATATTTTGTTCCGCTGTGATTGTGAGATTCTGTTATTGTTTAGCTCCTTCTTTTTCTATTTTCTTTCTTTTCCCTCAACTATCAGTCTTTCCCGGCGCTTGATCGTTGAAATATTATACAATGGCGTATTTGTGTCGATTTTCGAGGTCGAGAAGGACGGGTTGTGACAAACCCCCTTGATGACTGTTGTGAGGGAGAAGAAAGTTGAAGAAGTGAAGGAATTCCAGCCGAGTTATTGCAGCTCTCTCTTTGGAAAAAAGATCCATCTCTAGTTGTAGATAGGTGAGTATTTATAGGAAAGTTCAGTGAGTATTGGGTCAGATGTCCACGTGCAGAAGAGTCCAGTTGTTATGCCGAGTAATCACCAAAAATCCGAGTCATTTCTATAGATCGCTAGCTATCCACAGGGGTAGCTATTCATCAACTTAGCATATTTTTCTACCAGAAGCCTTTACTTAGTGCTATGAAGGAGCTTGGAAAGTTTAGTTGCGATCCGACCTATCTTGATGGATCGCTAGCTAACCATCCACTTAGCATATTTTTGAGCAATCTTTGTTTGGTCGTCTTCCTATCTTTTATTTAAGTGTCTTGTCCAAATATCAAGTCATTTGAAGTCAGTTTGATCATCCGTCTTTATGGGTCATCTGGTCCAGAAAAATCATCCATAACTCACCCAAATCTTAACGAATTTGAACGAAACTTTGCAAGCACTCTAGGGTGTTAGGGACCCATTGTAAAAATTTGAGGTGGTAGGGCCCACTTTAGATGGGTCGCTAGCGATCCATCCCATCAAATCAAATCTAAATGACTTCAATTTTTTGTGAGCATTCTCCTATGTTTTCTAAATGTTCTCCCAAAATTTCAAGTCAATTCAACTTCGTACGAGTTCTGTAGGTCCATTTTAAGTAAGCTAATTTTGGGTAAACAGCTTGAATCAGATAAGTCGTCACTTCTTGAGCTAGATAGTTTTGCATGCTATGAAACTTGGAAAGTGTGCTTAGAAATGATATGAATCATGATGCAAGAGGTTTGAAGGGTCCATGTGCAAGCCTTATGGACCGCGATCCATAGGTGATAGATCGCTAGCAATCCATCACCTTAGCTTATTTTAGCATCTTTTCTCCTGGGTATTTCTCTTCTTCTTTTTCTGCTCCTTTTGGTTGATTCTTGAGTTATTCTAACATAGTCTGAATATTTCAACTCTTATTGAATGTTGATGGGTTAAAAAACCTAATTAACAATAGGTTAGTATAATCTGATTGACGTCTGTATATACATATATTACAATTTGTTTTTATGTAAAGTTTTGTTATATATTATAGATCATGCGTTCCGCTGTGAGATTCTGTATTGTTATCTTTTTTTTTTAATCTTTTTATCTTCTTTCTTTTCCCTAACTATTTGTCTTTCCGTTCAATTTGAGTGGGTCATGTGTGGTTTATTGACCGCTTAAACTGTACGGAAAAATGTGTCGTTACATAAGTTGTGACCAATGTTCACGTATACTATTTTTAACACTAATTAAAGAACAACCCATGTCAAGACAAAAAACATAGCTATTCTCATCAAGTAAAAACAATACAAAATCTGCCACCTACATCTTTGGAGAAAAAAAAAGAGAAAAATATAACTACCATATAAAAGAATACACATGCAGTCAAATACAAACATAGTTAGAAATAAAATAAAAATTGGAAACATTACTACATAATAATCACATAAAATGGTAAATACACAAATCATTATAATGCTATTATAATAAATAGACACAAAATGTTAAACGTACCTAACATCAAAATATGAATTATGCCATAACACAACATATCAAAATCATACCCGTACACATTTCTCTTGCTTGAACCCAATTCAAACATAGTATATTTAAATGACCTACAAATTTCAAAACGACAACAATATATCAAGAAAAGTAAAGAAATCGATATATTAGGTTAAAGTAATCCGCAATACTATCAATTAAGAACGAAATGCAGTTGGAAAAAAATTCAAATATATATTGAAAATTTGACGAAATCAAACATCAAATTCAATTCTCATTACAAATCAAAAATGAAAGAAAAGAGAAAAAAGACAATAAAAGATAAAAAGAAGACATTTAGGTTGTGTGCTAAAAAAAGAAAAGAAAAGTTTGCCTTCTGAGAAAATCGTTGGACCCGCATATTTTAGTTAAAATAATCCGAAAGCACGCACTACTTTCGACTTACAAATATTGGTTTATGAAGGAATGGCATTCGGATCCGACGCGATTTCAATTTGTGGCCCAAAACGAACTCAAACTTGCAAATTCACGAACGGATAGCACTCTTTCTTCAACAGAGCTGCAAAATTATCTTGATGGCAGCTACTGATGTATGCAACCTTACCGAAAGCTTATTCCCCTTCCCTCAAACTCTCAATTCTTCAAAATACAGTAAATTATTAAGCAGAAAGGGCAATATTAATTCTTATCATGTTCATAAAAATACTAAGAATTATACCTCTCTTTCTTGTCTCAATCGCAACACTGCAACCACAGCTGCTATTTCTGGTGCAGCTTCGTCGTCTGGCACTGAAATCGCTAAAGATGCAGGCCAAGATCGTTTGATGAAGGTAACGTATTTGTTTAATTTCTTATGCTCGCATTTCATCAAGCTCCTCTTGTGTAGTTGAAAGTTTACCCGATTTTTGTTTTTAATTTAACCCGTCTGTAGTCACTCTGGAAAAAATAAAGTAACATATAATCTTTAATCCAAAGCCCCTATCAGACAATTGTTTGCACTAAAAAGTTGGTAGTACGTAAAGCTAAGGATATATTGATGAAATCTGGACCGGAAAATACGTGGGACGAGTACATTATTGATTCTTTGGCTCCTTACAGTCAGTGGCGGTTGAACCATCATCGCTTGTCTTCGTTTTTATCTATATAGTAAGAAAGTATGGCGCTGGTGAAGTGAAAGATTATGCTGTCAAGAGTGGGTTCCAATTCTATTGGCCCAGTGTTACTTTTCTTTCACCAATACTGGACACCACGATTTCAACCTATCCATATTCTTCACTATGTAATCTAAATATAGGAGCACCACAGACAAAATATTTGGCTGTATGCCAGTGACCGATCCTTAGCGATGTATTGCCAATCAAGTAGGAATCATTTCAATAAAACACGTAGCACTGAATGTGTTGTAATGTGTTCAAATATATGTTATTGAATGAAAGGACTTGTTCTTAAATAAATCGAGCATTTGAAGTACAGAATTATAAGATTTTTCTTTCTAAAATGAACTGGATATTGGAATGGGAATAAGCCCGCTAAAATATGATCCAGCCTAGTAACTTAACTCATTTACCCTGCTTATAAATAGATTTGGGTCAACCAATTTATGAATCTTTATTAAATGAGTCATAAACGGGTTGAACCGTTTTTAAAATGGTTATAAATAGGCAACCCGTTTACCAATTTATTAAAAACTTAAAAAATATGAATTTAAATTATAAAATTTGAAATTAAATTTTTTACTCGAACGATTAGGAAGAAGCCACTATATTTTTTGTTCAAACGACAATAACTTTTTCATACTAACTCGAAGTTAGATGAGACTTCAACCGATGAACTTCCACCTAAATTACGAGCAATATGTAACACTTGAATATTTCATCTTGTGAACGTACGCTGTAGTTGTGACTAACAGTTGTATTAACAGATTATGTCCCCATATTTGGACTCCGACTAGACAGAGCCTTTATATTTTTTGTTTAAACTGCAATAACTTTTTCATACTAATTTAGAATTAGGCGAGATTCGATTGATAAAACTCCCACATAAATTACAGACAATATGGAACACTCAGATATTTCATCTTGTGAACGCGCTGTAGTTATTCATGACGACTAACGGTTATACTTAGCAAATAACAGACTACGTCCCCATATTTGAACTCCGGTTAGATAGAAACCGCTATTTTTATCCAAATTGCAATAACTTCTTCAAACTAATTCGGAATCAGGCGAGACTTTGACCGATGAACTCTAACTTAAATTACAGACAATTGGGAATACTCCATCTTGTGAATGCACGTTGTTGTTCTCCATGGTAACTAACGGTCGTACTTAGCAAATAACAGACTACATCTCTATACTTGAACTCTGACTAGGCAGAAGCCACTATTTTTTTCTTCAAACCGTAATAACTTCTTCATACTAACTCGAAATTAGGCGAGACTTGGACCAATGAATTTTCACCTAAATTATGGACAATATGAAACACTCAGACGCACACTGTAGTTCTTCATGATGATTAATAGTGTACTTAGAAAATAACGGGCTACATCCCTATATTTGAATTCCACCTAGGCAGAAGCCGTTATTTTTGTTAGATTGCAGTAACTTTTTCATACTAACTCAGAATCAGGCGAGATTTTGACCGACGAACTCTCATCTAAATTACAAACAATACGAAACACTCAGATACTTCATCTTATGAACGCATGTTGTAGTATTTCATGGTGACTAACGGTTATACTTAACAAATACATGATACATTCCCATATTTGAACTCAGAATAGGCAGAAACCACTAATTTTTTTTGTTCAAACCGTAATGACTTCTTTATACTAACTCGAAATTAGGCAAAACTTGGACCGATGAACCCTCATTTAAATTACCGACAATATGTAACATTTGGATACTTCATATTATGAATGCACACTATAGTTCTCTGTGACGACTAACAGTTGTACTTAGGAAATAACAGAATACATTTCCATATTTGAATATTGATGCAAATTAGAATTAAAATTTTAAAATTTTGATTTTTATCGAGTCAAAACGTAAAAATTAGAATTATTTTATATTTGTTTATTTTTTATTAGTCAAATCAAATTTAAATATTTAAATGGATTAAATGAGTAACTCGCTTATTAAATGGATTGGATCCGACCGACCTCTGTATAAATGGAATTAAAAAATTGGGTCAGAAATGGGTTGTGTCAAAATCAATCCAACCCATTTTGATCAAACCCAACCCGATTGACGGGTCTAAGCGGGGACCACAAGGTCTTTAGTTTTGTTCTGCTATAAAAAAGTTCATGATAATATTAAGCCAATTTGAAATACGTGAGTGGAGTGAGAGTTAGACCTAGTAAATAAGCTCAAGAGTACTTATTTTCTTGTCTCTCTCTTATTTCTTTTGTGTGTGCATTAGAACCAACACAAGTCTTTATAAAAAGACTAACGTCTTTTGAAATTCCATAACCGACATAAATACTGTATGGTTTGCTTGTAAATTGCTTCTTTCCCATTCCTTTCTCATTCAACCTCGAATAACAAATCAAAACTTTTCATTAACATCTTCGAGCCTGTTTGACAACTACTTAAAATAGTCAAAACCACTTAGAAACAACTTAATTTATATTTGATGTTTGCCAACTCCTAATAAGGAACTTGCAAAAGTTACTTAAAAGTTAAAATACGAGAAGCAACATTTTGTTGCTTATGACTTATTGTAAAATTTCATAAGTATTTTTGACCAAATAAATTTCAGACAATTAAAAGAAATGCTATTATTTTGAATTCAGAGTGGTAGCTTTTTATATACTTAAGTCTTTTTATATACTTAAGTACAACAAATTTCATCTTTCCAACCATCCCATCGTCTCAACACATATTTAAAGGTTACTTCATAATATTCAAATTTAAAAGCAAGCACAACTTCACAGAGAACTGAAATGAAACATTCAAAGTTTTGGATGCAAGAGGCTAACAAGTACTTCCAAAAAATTGGTTTTATTTTTTTAGTTCATAGATAAGAAAGCTTAGAAAGTTCCAGTTAGCTTTTATATACAAAGTCATATATAAAATGTTAATACTGAGTGCATATTCATATACACGTAAATATGATAACTGATGGCTGGATCCATGTCTTATGCCAACACAGGCTTAATTTGCTACTCAAAATATGACTATGCTTACGGTATGAAAACAAATTTACAGAAGCTCTAGCATTGAAAATAGCATTTGAGCATATTGAAAATTGCATTTGACTATGCTTATACTCTCGCAGTCTTGCCAAAACGAGAAATAAAATTACATAGCACTACACATAAGCAATAATAGGAGAATGTGTATTCTAAACATATTCAACAGCAGCAAAGATATATCTAAAACGACCTAACTTGTATCAAGCCCAAATTAGACTTGATATACACAAAAGACTCTTCTGGTTGACACTTTTTAGTCCACAACTAAACAGAAAATAATATGTTACTATACACATATTGCAACACTCATGAACTGGACTTGAATCGAACGCAACAAGTTCAAAGTGCAAGGTCTCAAAAGAAGCCAACTTCCAAACATATGCCTTTTTCTCATGTTTAAAAAGTTCATATATAAAACAACTGCATGGTTTGCAAGTCCTTTTTCTTATGTTTAATGATCTGGATTGCATATTCATGTATTTTGCAAATGGTTGAGAGGTATGTTTATGATAAGAAACATTTTTTTTTTATAATCCTACCGGTATTGAAGTCGTATCTTGTGCATGTGCAAAATGCATGTTTCATGTATAATTGAGGTCCAATGATGTAATTTGTTATACATTCAATACCTATAAGTCATAGTAATCAAACACCAAAGCCAACTTAATCCAACTTAGAAGTCAAAATACATTCAAACATTCATACTTATAATCTACTGTTTAAAACTACTTAGAAGTTACTATTCAAAATTACTTTTAAGAAGTTTCAAAATAAGTCTTTGCCAAACGGGCTTCTAGAAAACCAATTTGTCAATGGAGTTAGAAGATACACGAATGTTTATGGAAACTATTTTTCTTCCACACCGAATAAAGATGAAAGACAAAAAACAAATAGTTGAAGACAATCCAAATTTGTCTTCAACTATTTTTTAGATGAAAATGATTTTAAGATCCTAAACCTAACCCGCAAATGGGATAACTAGGTGTGGTTATACAAATGGTTCCACAAAATACCGTGGTGACTTGGGATCCGGATTGGAGTACATCATTGGTAATGACGCCTTTTGGAGCGAGGCAATAAAACTGGATGATTGGCAACATTTGTGTTAGTTCTTGTGGGAGCCGAAGGCGATAGATTACTGCCTCAAGGGACACTAGTGAGATTTGCCTATTTGGCGAGTAGATCTATGTCAGATTCCCACCTTTCACGTCTTATGAGCGAGCGATGGAATGATTGGATTGGAAATCCTAACCAAAAAACGAAGGAAGAAAGACATGGTGGAAAGCACAAAAGAGTCTCTAATGGAGCTGGGCGAGACTGATTTCAGTCAGTTCAACGACATCCAGCTCTTCCCCACTCCGAGATGCTTCCTTCGACCACTTCTGTAGTGCGCAAGCGACCCAAACGAAAAGGCAAAAGTAATAGATCCACTTGTGCTATTGCTATTACTACCCCTACTCTTGCTTCTTCCTTCAACACTGCACCTTAGTTGCGGATCATGGAGCGTCTAAGATGCCTGAGAATTCCTTCCAAGGAACATGTATGTATGAATTTGGTGTTAAGGGATTTCGACCATGTGAGCTTCATGGACGTGATACTGGAAGGAGGGGAAGCCGACATAGTTAGAGATACGGTTCATTTTTCAGTTAGCAATTACCGTAGTCAACATGACTTATGATTTTGATGTTTATTTTTTTCCTCGACTGAAAATATGATGCCCCCACACCAATGACTGAATTAGCAATGAGAGTTCACTGCCCGATTGGTCTGATCAAAGGGCACAAAATGAACGATCTCACGCATACGCTACTTTAATCAACACGGATATGTTACAATACCTATTCATATTTGAATAATACATATGTCGTCTCGACACAAGGTAATATACACGAGTTTCAGGATTGAGTAAATCACATAACAAAACATAAATAAAATGACTGATAGACATCTCAGCGACACGTCAAAGTATATACATCAAAAATATATGGACAACTCAAAAGTATGCTGCTATATACATGACATAACATATACAATCAAAATCGCCCAAAAAATGGCATCCATTTATATACTGACTCTAGATACTGACACTAGTCCAAGTCAACTTACTTCAGTTCCACTTCGACTATTCATCATCTCTCCAGCGGACATGGACTTGACATTTTACAGTAGTCTCGACTGCACATTTTATAGTAGTCTCGACTGCAGGAAATGATATATTCCACATTGTCAGATTCACGGAAAGAGTTGGTTCTATTTTATATAAACAAGGTACCTAAATTAGTTTATCTGCATTTGGCACTTGATGTAATTGTCAGCCTGCCTAGCATGGACCTCGTAAGGAGGTTTCCGGTGTACAAAACTTTAAGAATTCATGAAATCTTGAGGAAAGTTGCTTTTTATAATTTGAAGCTAACGAATTGAACTGATTTTTACGATTTTCTCACAGTTCGTAGACATGGACGGTTTTGGTTCACTTTGAGCCATAGTGTTTAATGGTCTATGGTTGACCGTGGTGAAAACACCATCCAAATCGTTTCTGTGTACATAGTACATTATCTTTTATATTGTTAATCTCGACTGAATTCGGTTTAGCTCTTATTATTACCTCTTTATGCTTGTAAAAATAAAATAAAAAGACGAACAATGTATTCATATACCTTTAGTTTGCATTAATATAAAGCAAACACTATATATACAACTTGATTGTCAACCGCATTCACAAACTCCTTCACAAATCTCAAGTTGTATCGTAATGACACTTAATGTTACTTGAGATCTAACAAGATTATACATGTATTCTTCCACTGACTCTCACTTTTCCTATGCAAGTATTATGTGCGTTTTTTTTCTTGGTGGACCGCATTTAACATATAAATTGTTATGTGAGAGTCCTAAGTCTGTTAAGGATACTCGAAATTCAAAATCCATCTGCATCTGTATCAACAAAATAGAAAAAAAAATACAATATCCTCAAAAAAAGATGTGGATATGACGGTATCCACAGTCAAAAATTACCCATCTGGTTTTTGTTAAGACAATAGTTTATGTCACATGTATTTTTTTAGTACAATGAATAATTAGCATTTGTTATTTTATTAAGATAATAGTTTTTATTATATGTATGTAAATGCGTTTTTGTTGCTCATAATTATATTTTATCATCATACATCTCATTTATTGTAATATAATAAGCATTAGTATTGAAATGATTTTATATTGAACCAAAATTTTCTGTTACTTTAGGTTTATCAGTTGTTGATAGATATGATAAAAATCTGATATCCGTCCACTATTTGCGGATACAAACTTCCGATATTTGAAAATGGTTTAGGATACAAACGTGCACATGACGCTATCCGTATTCGATTTTATCCATTGACAGGTATGAGATCATTTGAAAGCAAACTTTTTTTGAAAGCAAACTTTGCGATGGATATCTTTACATTGTGGCCTAGTACACACAAACTTTATTGAAATTGCCGATGTCTAATTTCATTTTTAAATTCACCTCCTCATGCGCAGAAAGATCTTTAACATAATAAATTTACTAATTCATTTATAATATGACCAACACATTAAAATGTCAATGTAGGAAATCCTCTCTTGTGAGCACAAGAATCTTCTATTTTACCATTTACCTTTTGTCATTTTATTTTAGTTGATTTACAGGAACAATTCTATTCCTTCGAGTAGAGTAGTTATTCTTGTAACCAAACCAATTTTAGATGTTAGAATTAGTTTACGACTTTATACAATGAAACAAAAGTCACATACACCAGACTTAGGATGTTGTGACTACTCGTAAGTCACTAGGATGTTCTTATTTTGTTTCACATCTTGACTTTGTTATGATTCATCCAAACATGATTTTCTCCCTTAACCATATGCAAAATGCTTTTAAAACTCTAAGCTATATCCAATAGTAAATATATCATTAAATGTGCATACTATAATATTCTAACAACAATAGATTTCCACATCAAAACACATAGTATAAAACATTATTTATTACTAATACTTTATGTCAAGGTCAGTAATAGTTACATGTCACATAAGAGATTCCTCGCGGTAAAATTTAGTACATATAGAAGAATTGAAGTGCTTCGCATTTTATCATAAAACTCGACAAGTAATGCAGATTATAAGTCGGTTGGTGGATACTGTGACTATTACGTAAACTAAGATATTGTTACATCCAATCAAATTAGATGTAGAAGTACTACTTAATACAAGTGATCAAGTACGCACTTTATGCTGAAAATGAAAAACGATTTCAACATAGATAGTCAGCACATATTTTTCTTCTAATACAAAATCTGTTTTGTTTGAATCATATGTTCCAAACCATATCGTGAGACAAATCCTTAACATTGGAAGTTAAGTTTTGATTATTTATAAGCACATTTAATGATCATTCATAAGTATCCATAAAAACAAATTTATAAACTTGAGACCTTTTTGCATTACATATATGCTGCTAATGATGTAGGTTCTACTTTAACTTAATTAGAAATAAAGCTTTGAAACATAATATCTAACTCATAATATTCAAACTTTCATCGATTTGTAAACATTAATGTTGAACTATAAGCTCATTCAATTACACCTAATTAAAGAATGTCATCGTATTTTTCCTTTCCTAATTTTTAAACCCATATATAATCATTTATTTCAATATTGTGTAACAAAACTTTATCTTTATGAGTTTTATTAGATTATTTAATATCACCACTTGTAGTTGGTTGTCTGCAATAAGTATAATATATAACAGATGCATAATCAATGGCACATTTCATTGTACTTTGTGCGCCAACCAATTTAAGTATGGAAATTAGATCTTGAAAAATATTTCTAGCTTTTGAAAAATGTGAATTATAATCCAATATTTATTTATTTACATGGTTTAAGCGTACTTTATAACTTTTAAATGTTTCACAAAAAATATTAAGTTATTTTATAGCTTAGTAAGCTATATTAGTAAAAGATTTATGATGTCTAATAATTATCGACTTAGTTGGCTAAGTACAAAGATACATGAATATAACTATTAACATTAACATTACATAACACATGTATTCACTGTTAAATAGATGCATCACATCTACTGATAAAAAATTACATAAAACTTCAACGGACCATTAACCCAAATCAAATCTAACATTACGAAAAAACAAATGATTTCTTTTATGTGGATGGAAACCGCCCTGATACCAAATGTTGAATTGGTAAAAACATTTGTACATTCTTCATTTTTATGCTAAATTGCAGTATACCTCTTCAAAGGTTCATAAAAGATAACTTCCTATCTGGAATATCATGTCCAACAAATTGCCTTCCTTTTTTTTTTTTGGCTAAAATGCTAAATTCGTTGGCATGCCCAGCTTCAAATTATTTTTGTACAAAAGTCAAAAACAATGAAGTAGTATTGCTACTCAATTTTTTCGTAAGTAAATAAGATAAATTGATCAAGGCTTCTTGGCCTGGCCCGGTTCGGTCCTAGCCAACTTGGATCCAGTCCAGCTCGCCACAAACCAGCCGTGACAAGGAACATGCCGGCTAGGTTCCCTCGATTGCTGATCCAGGTCCAGGCATAGCCAATATCAACCCATCTACCCAAGAGCACATCAGGCCAGCTACCAGCCAGCACGCCCCAAAGTTGCTTCAACAACCAACCCGTCGGGTAGGCCTGTCAAACGGGTTGGGTCAGGTCAAAATAAGTTGGGTCAAGTTTGACCCAACCCGTTTATGATCCATTCTTTTTTACTCATTTATGACCCGGTCTATTTATAACCTAGCCCATTTATAACCCAACCCGCTTAATAAGCGGGTTACCCATTTAATAAGCGGGTTATCCATTTAATCCATATAAAAATTTAAATTTAATTTGACTAATAAAAAACAAAAATATAAAATAATTCTAATTCGAATTTTTATGTTTTGAGTTTCGATAAAAAATTAAAATTTTAATTCTAATTTTCATCAAAATTCAAATATGGGGACCCAGTAGCTTATTATTTTGTAAGTACAACTATCAGTCCCCTTGGAGAACTACAGTGTACGTTCACACGGTAAAGTATTCGAGTATTCCATACTGTCCGTAATTTAGGTGGGAGTTAATCGGCCGAAGTCTCGCCTTATTCCGAGTTAGAACGAAGGAGTTATTGCAGTCTAAACAAAAAAAAGCAGCTTTTGCACTAGGTGGAGTTCATATATATGGATGTGGTAGCACACAAAAAATAGCGGCTTTTGCACTAGGCGGAGTTCAAATATAGAGATGTGGTAGCCTGTTATTTTCCAAGTACAACTGTCAGTCCCCTTAGAGAACTACCGTGTGCGTTCACACGATGAAGTATTCGGGTGTTTCATGTTGTCCGTAATTTAAGGGGGAGTTAATCGGTCGAAGTCTCTCTTTATTCCGAGTTAGAACGAAAGAGTTATTGCAGTCGGAACAAAAAAATAGCGGCTTCTGCATTAAGCGGAGTTCAAATACGAAGATATGGTAGTCTGTTATTTTCTAAGTACAACTGTCCGTCCTCTTGGAGAACTATAGTGTGCATTTACACGATGAAGTATCATAGTGTTCCATACCGTCCGTAATTTATGTGGGAGTTCGTCGGTCGAAGTCTCGCCTGATTCTGAGCTAGAATGAAGAAGTTATTGTAGTTTGAAAAAAAAATAGCGGCTTCTACAGTAGACAAAACTCAAATATGAGGATGCGGTAGCCTGTTATTTTCTAAGTACAATTGTCAATCTTTATGAAAAACTACAATGTATGTTCAAAATTGTTATTTTACAAATTTATAATAAAATATAATGTTTTTAATAAATGGGTAAATGGGTTACCCATTTGCAACCCTTTTAAATTTAGGTCAACCCAACCCATAACCCATTTAATAATATTCATAAATGGGTTGACTCAACCCATTTATAAGTAGGATAAATGAGTTGGGTCATATTTTGACAGGTCTACCGTCGGGCAAGGCCAGACCTAAGCATCACCCATCCTGGTCCACACCGACTCATCTCACACCGCCCCCATGCTGACCTACATTCATCATAGCAAGCAGACATCCGTCCGCTCAAGCATCTCTCTCAACCATTGGTCGACCGACACAACTTGAGGTCGGTTCAAGCGTGGCTTATCTCTGGCCAGCTTCAGCACAGCTGTCTACGATTTATTTTGAGTGGTTTATCTCGTCATCTACTGCTCAATTCGGAGCTCATCTCAGCTTTGTCTAACAACTTCCTATTCTTTTCATGTCCTCGGCAGTCATCTATCCAACCCAGCCTGTATTGCCACATAAGCACACAAAGGTAAACAACAAGAAGTACATCAGGTGTATCTACTTTTGAAAAAAGCATGTCGTATTCTTATAACATACCTCAACAATACATAATGCATTAGATGCACGGTAAAGGCAAGACATGCACCTTGCACAATTCTCCTGTTGACCCTCGTCTCATCCACACATTCCTCTCATTATTCCAGCTGTCTCCCATCAGCCTGTTCGCCCCGAATCACCTGATCAATGACCAACCGTGCTTTCTGCCTGCTTTACAGTTCAATCTCAGTCGTCCAAGCATCGTTCCCAGTTACTATAAACACCCATGCATTATTACTTCAAAGAGGTTGGAAGAGGGAAGAACTCTAACAAATGTACACCATTCAGAGCTCCTCACGCAGCATGCCCTTAAGATTAGATGCTTCGTTAGTTTTAAACGTCTCACTTTTCTTGTTATTTTCTTGTGGTTTCTTGTAATTGTAAGAGAAATGTGTAATAAGAAAGCTTCATAGTGGACGTAGACAGCCTTGACGAACTACTATATATTTGATGTCCTCTGCATTAATTGATTGCCCCTTCATTTTTCCTCTTTTTAAGTCTAGCGATTAACGAGTAACCTTTGCTCTTCACGAAGCATTAGCCTAATTCTGAAGCTGACGAAAAAACAAGTCAATGTGTATTGTTTACTATTTTATTAGATATTAGAAAGTTCTGATAATAGTTTACTATTCAATAATGTATATGCATATATCTGTTGTGTGTGTATATAGAGAGAGCGATTCGTAAATCATCGATATATTGCAGTCCCTCCATATTAGCCATTAGATCTAATATTAGTGAATGAGTTCGATACAAATATTTGATACTCTCTCTCATAACTTAACATACTCCTCTCTCTTATATTATCGTCAAATCCATTCACTAATACATAATGGTTAGCATGAAGAGATCAAAAAGGAGCTAAAAATCGAGAAGCTTTCACACACACATACACATTCTTGTAAACTTTGAGGGGTACACAGTGCTCTTAACACATTATCAGGACAAATCACATGAATAATGTATACTGATTGAACCCTTGATCTCATCGTTGGAAGTCGACATCCTCTACCAACCAACTACCCATGGAGCACTTTTTCTGTATGTGTATATACATATACACATATCATGGTTTAAGGTTTCAATCGGAACACCGAGATTTCAGTCATTTCGTTTCGGTTTCAGTGGGGATCAAAACCAAACTAAACCGAAACTTTGGTTCAATATAAAAAACTATTGAACTTCAAATTATACATAAGAAACTCAAACTAAGAATTAATATTAGTTTTCAAATATATGAATATTCAAAATCTAAAATTTTAATTTAGTAAACATACAAAATCACGAAATATATAAATGGTGCAACTAAAAAGGTTAAAAACGAAGCATTGAACAAATATTTTTTAGTGTTATAAATATTTATAATTACAGTATTGTTAGTTTATATCTTATTTTCTATTAAAGATACAACATTTTGTTTAAATAAATTAAACAATCATATGTAACTATATGAAAAATAATTAATAAAATATGAAACCGAAGCTGAAACCGAAAATTTTGAAAATTTTGAATTAGATTGAAATTCCTAAAATTACCAAAGATCGAAACTGAGACCTTTAATTAATAAAAGATGAAACCGAAGCTGAAACCGAAATTCTTGGAAATTTTGAATTAGATTGCAATTTCTAAAATTACAAAAGATCGAAATTGGGACCTCGAACCTTGATATATACACAGACGTATACTTACACACACATGTAGACACACACATATATACACATACATATGTATATATAGGGAAGGGCTTCGGATGTTTTAAGCCACACAATTCAGCATCGAATGAAAATTTGTAGATATGTTCTTACATGTCTCAAAATCATCTCCATAAATTTTTTCTTAATTTGAATAGTCCTAACATATTTAAAATAATATATCGAATCTATGGTTGAAGTAAATGTTTTACTCATTGATATTGGCTTAAAATTTTCAACATGTTAGAAACTTTTAAAAGATCTATTTTTGTGGATTCGATGTTCATACTGTTGATTGAACATTCCCCAAGTTTAATTTGTTTTTTTATAGTGTAGTCTAAACACCGTAGGAGTGTAGAATGAAGCGTAGCAAAAAAAGGGGTGCAACAGATCGTTGCTCTCTCTCTCTCTTTATACGTACGTACATACATACATAGAGTGGCTATTAGGATACAAAATCAAACAAAAAATTTAGGACAATAAGTATAGACTGTTGGATCCTTTTGTCTTTACATGGAAGGTGGAAATCAGGAAGAATCTAATAGTCAACATGTTTTGTGTTTCAGTTTGTGTCTAAATAGATTTTCCTATATATAATAATGGTGGTGGCGGCGACGGTGGTGGTGCTGCTGCTGCCATTTTATTTGTCTAATTGTCTTCTCTGCTAAGCATTTAGTTGCTTCCATATAATTATTCAAACCCAATTTATGTTATGATGAACACGCTTGGTGCTTGTCCTGCATATATGCATGTTCCGCATCGTTCTTTGCTATTGTAAATACTACCTACATTATGGTGTAGAAGTTATTGCATTGCATCTTTATTCATTAATTTTCTCTGCAAGGTTTTCTACAGTATGTTTGTCTTTTGTATTAGTTCAGGTCCCGATATCAAATATCCGAAATTTTTCTATCATAGCCCACATTGACCACGGGAAGTCGACCCTAGCAGATAAATTGTTGCAAGTTACGGGTACTGTTCAGAAGAGG
Source organism: Allium cepa (assembly GCA_030765085.1). Taxonomy (NCBI): domain Eukaryota; kingdom Viridiplantae; phylum Streptophyta; class Magnoliopsida; order Asparagales; family Amaryllidaceae; genus Allium; species Allium cepa. Next base: position 567,132,068 of record CM060938.1, read on the forward strand.
GAGATGAAAGAACAATTTCTAGATAATATGGATCTAGAACGAGAAAGAGGGATCACCATCAAATTACAGGTAACTGTAGCTCCTTGCAAGTTCCTCGCTAGAACAATAGATGCTATGTGCTGCAAGGTTTCTGAATAAAACCTTTTGTTTTAGGCAGCTCGGATGCGTTATGTTTTGGATAATGAGCCATACTGCTTGAATCTAATTGATACTCCTGGACATGTTGATTTTTCATACGAGGTGGTATATCATCCCTTTTGTAGTTATTTCAAAGTCTTTGTATCTATTTCTTTTTATTTAATAAAAAATGTTGTGAATTAACTGATACGTACATGCACGAATATTAAAATATATACGTGTTATGTGCGAGAATATGTTGCACATAACGCATCACACTAAAATAGTAGATATAATGTGCTTAAAAACTGAAAATTATAACTGAAGCAATGGAAGCATGTAAGCCATTGATTTGTCAGCTTCCGCTTATTTTTCTTACCGAGTAAAGCTTAAGTTATGGTTAACACCACAAGCAAAACTAGTCGGTAAGAAGATGAAATGTAACTCATGGAAATCTTAGTTGTTTCAAAACAGTAATGTAATATGCTCAGAAGTCAGAACCTTCAATATCTGCTACTTGTCCCATCTTACTAAACTCTTTCTATAGGAGTATTAGTTCAACAAAACACTTGCATTAATCAGGAAAGAGTTATTAGTTTGATGTACTTGTATGCTTAATATGTACCAAAACACAGATTTATACAAAACCTACAATGTTTGCATGTCGTACAAGTATGCGACAAACTGTACAGTTAAAGCGCTTAACAGTTATATAATGATGGAGGTGCAAAAAGTTATGGCGGGGATAAAACATGGATATAACGGAAAATAGCGGAGGTGCAAAAAGCTTCACTGGATATAAAACCAAATATTTAAAGTTAATTTATTCTTATTCTCAAATGATTTGTGTAGGAAAAAGAAATATTGTTTAAACTTATTTAACAAAACTGAAGAATATAATGGTTTATGCAGACTAGATTTGGTGACTACAATAGATTTCCAACTTATATTGAGCACTTATGCCTTAAAATTAGGTATTTATCCTAAATTTATTTATTTGATTTAAAAAAGAACCGGTCAAATCAACATTTGTATATTGATGTTGCTAAAGCAAACGCTAAAAAATCTTGATTTAGCGGATGTAGCGGGGCTCAAAGCGGATCTACTGTTTAATAACGCTAAATTGAAATAACATAGCGGTCAAAGAGTGCAATGCGCTATAGCGGGGATTTTGTGGAGCTTTAACTGCATATGTGATAAGTCACAAATGCCTAATATCTCTTCTAAGCCATTTTTTAGTCACACATTTGCAATCTACCAAATACAGTTTTTACTTATTATTTGTTTTTTGTTTGAGTTCATCCCGATAGTTGTATGTTTTCCTCTTCTTCATAAAACCTATTTTTTGGGCATCTAAATGCTTTAATAGTTTAATTGACTAGGTTTCTCGGTCTCTAGCAGCTTGTGAAGGTGCTCTTTTAGTTGTTGATGCTTCTCAGGTACATAAAATTATCAAAATGGATACATTTAATTTTAAAGGTTATAAATTTTTTATGTCAACTCAATGTTGTAGGGTGTAGAGGCACAGACACTGGCCAATGTATACCTTGCTTTGGAGAATAATCTTGAAATTATACCGGTGAGGCAGTTTCTTGCTTTCTCTAAATAAAGTTGACGGTTACTTTCGGTATAAGATTTTGAACGTCCAGTTATTGGTTTCTGCTCCTTGGTGTGCTTTGCCTTTTGTAGTTTTGTTATACGATCATTTAAACCATGGCATATACAGAGAAGTATCCACACATGCAGTATATATGTTCATTGTGATCAGTGTAGTACACAAATATGCATATTGTCCTATGGGTTAGTGGATTTGCCAAGTGTTATCTTCTACCGAGAGAGGTTGAGTTGCTATATGAAACTGCAATTTATGTGGAAACTTGGTGTGCGGAACTTGTGCGGAACTTGCACATTTCATTAAGTAACCAATCAGATTTTCACTATAGCCCTACCTATGGAAAAAAAAAAAAACCACATTTATGATGTATATATTGCCAATGCTCTTGTGATAAAAGTTTGATAGACAAAATTCACAATTTTTAGGTCCTGATTCACACTTGGTTAGTTTTCTACCTGTTCTGTAGTTCCTTACTTCCTTGCATTGCTGGCTATGCTACTTTAATTTGTCTCACCTTTTGGGTGCTGAAGATTTTTAATATCCTTTGACATTTGGTAAACAACGTTTACATTAAATCAGTTCTGAGAGCTGTGAATTTGTTTCAAATAGGGTGTATTTTGTGGATTCTTATTATTCTTCTTGGACTTTTGGTTTTTAAAATTGTTTATAATTCCAGATACAGATGTGTAATAATAATTCAGTACTTTAAAGTCGTTATTTTGAAGATATTTATCCGTATGCTACTGTTTGACTATGTTTGCATTACCAAATGTGATATTCTTTAACTGTTTGTGCATTGTAGGTTCTAAATAAAATTGATCTGCCAGGTGCTGAACCAGATCGTGTTGCTAGAGAGATAGAAGAGGTTTGTGGTGACAGTAATATTTTTGTTGTATAAGCTTAATAGAAAATATAAAAAAAATTGAATTCTGTTAACAAACTGTCATATAAAACACACAAGGATACATGTTTAGGCAAACTTGCCAGTTGCCAGCAGATACCAATATTAATATTTATATCATTCCATTCTGCATTAATTAGCGTATTTTCTGCAGATTATTGGATTGGATTGTAGCAATGCCATTCGCTGTTCTGCTAAGGTTAGTAATGTAATTTTGTCTCCAGGTAAGAACAAAAAATATGTCAAGGAAGTGGTTAATTTCAGTTTGAATAAGTGACAAATATTTACACGTATGTTTTACATTATTCAACATAAAATATATGCTACATATTTTTCAATTTGTCCAATTTTTTTCTGAAATTTCAACCAATTTTGCAGGAGGGAATAGGTATTAACGAAATATTAACTTCTATCATCAAGAAGATTCCACCTCCTAAGGATACAGTTGCAAATCCTTTAAGAGCTCTTATATTTGATAGGTGACAACTAATTGCTAATTTATAAATATTTATTTAGTTAAAATCAGTTTTATGACTTGTTATTTATAGCTCAACCAAAAAGATAGCTTTAAATATTTTATATTGAAGTAAAATTTATGAAGCATTATACGATAAAAAAAGGGAGCATGAGTATTAGTAAATTCTATAAAATTAAGATGAGTATGGTTGATAAGAAATCAGTAGAGGGGTGAAAGAAAGCGGAGACAATGGAAATTTTGCATATTTGCTTATTTTATTTCACTTTCAGTTGATCCATTTTTTTGCAGTACTTGTTTGGACTAAACTTGTAATGATGCCATTTCTTTCTACATGTTAAAGACGTAACATCAATTTATTTCCATCACAATTACACCAGATCTGATTTCTCTTAGACTTGATTTTGCAGCTATTATGATCCTTATAGAGGAGTCATTGTTTATTTTCGTGTCATTGATGGATCTATAAAGAAAGGTGATAGGGTATACTTCATGGCCAGTGGAAAGGTGATTTGATTCATTCATTAAATACGGTTTGTTTATACATATAAAACTATAACTTTGATTAATAATAAATCTCTGGTGCCATCTCTTCTTGCATTTGGTGGTAGTTTGATGCATGTATTTGCCAGAATTACATTTTAGCTATAATGAGCACTAGAATTGAATTTACTTCTAGGTTTTCGTTGTCTAAAAAAAAGTGGCGATTTCAAATCCATGTGTAAATTCAAAAAAAGTGGTGAATTAAATCTCTGGTGCCATCTTTTCATTACTTTGCCGTTAAATGCATGCTTAAGTGCCGCTTAAGCAAAAATCATTCTTTTGTGCTTTGCTTTCCAAATTCTGGATTAAAGAGTGAAACACTGCTTTTGCTATGGTGCATAAGGAACGCTTAAGGTACTTATCAAGCATAAATTTTTATTTGTTGCATTTCAATCCAGTATAAAAATAGGGACATGACTGTATACAACAAAGTTTAAAGTTTAAATTAAAGTAAAGAAGTCAACTTGGAGATGCTTCGAGTTTGTACATTGAGAAAAATAACAATGTACACCTTAAGCAGGTGATTTTTGTAGGGCTGTAGAAACAATCCGCAGCATATATAATATTCAAACACGTACATCTACACCCTCAAGAGTATTAAAAAGGCAAAGTTCAGAGCAAAAGGATATCTGCTGTAAGAATCTGAAAGATGTTATCATTGGGACTTCCTAGAAATAAGTAATATTTCAAGATGGGTTGCATGGGTTTAGCCAGCACATTGATTTTCTTTACTATGAGTTGTGACACCAAACTTGCTCCGTAAAACACACTGATGAGTATAGTGATTAAAAATATTTAAGCTAATTATATTATCATTGGAACCCTAACAAAACATGTCGATATGATGTTAACAATATTTAAACAATTTAATCATTCATGTGCAATATTTGAGGGGCTTTAGAGGCAGTTATTTATTTTTGCCCCTATTATTTTTATCATTTTATCATTTTTGTTTTTGCATGCAAAAAATAATTCAGGATTATTTTGCCGATGATATTGGTGTCTTATCGCCCGGTCAGATGCAGGTTAATGAACTTTATGCTGGTGAGGTAATTTCACATTTATTAAAATTTAAGTCTCATATGCGATGTTTAACGAAAATGCCTTAATATTTTATAGTCCACCCTTCTTATCAAAATGCATGTCATGTATTTTGTTATATAGTACGTCTTTTTTGTAATTTTAACGTTTTTATTCAGGTGGGTTATCTTTCGGCTTCAATAAGATCAGTTGCTGATGCCAGAGTCGGGGACACAATCACTCTCTATGGAAGAAAAGCAAAAAACTCTTTACCAGGATATGCTGAAGCTACTCCTATGGTTTTTTGCGGTCTATTTCCTATTGATGCTGATCAGTAAAAGATCCACCCCTACTTGATTTCTTTATTCAAATCACTTTCAGTGAAAATCTACATTGCAACTGATAGCTTTTTCCCTCTCAAATAATCTTTTAAATAGGTTTCCTGAGCTGCGTGATGCATTGGAAAAGCTACAACTCAATGATGCTGCTCTTAAGGTGTATGGACGATTATACATTAGAAGCTGTGATAATTTGTTGTTCGTTTTTAGATTCATTTCTTGGTTTTATCAGGGTTATAATACAAACATGAAAAGTTATCTTCTTTTACTTGTTCCATTCATTGAAACATATCTTGTGTAGCAGAATTTGGGAACGCAAACTTTTTGGTTTTCTGGAAACCTCTCTTTTATATGCTACTATTTTTTGCGTCTTACCGTTTGTTTGTTTGTTTCTGCTGTAGTTTGAACCAGAAACTTCAAGTGCTATGGGTTTTGGTTTTCGATGTGGATTTTTAGGTCTTCTCCACATGGAAATTGTTCAGGTATTTTACTCGTTGACTTTTGTTGTGTCAAAAGGTTGCATGACAAGTAACTTGTTAAAACTTAGCTTTAGTATCTACATGTTCTCTTTATACTAGGACTAGGATCTTATAGTACAGAATGTCTATTTTGTAGGAAAGGCTTGAGAGGGAGTACAATTTGAGCTTGATAACAACTGCACCCAGTGTTGTTTACCGGGTTAACTGTGCAAATGGAGAAACTGTAATTATTCTCCTCAACTGTATATGTTTTCCTCAAGTTGCCACAATTATACAGCATACTGCTCCAGAACCAGCTATTTCATAAGCATATATAATGCTTAGAGCAATATTGGAAATTCGGTTGATCTTGAGGCAATTTCAAGTAATAGTTTTAATTGTGTTTTTGAAGAACAGATGGAAGCATTCAAACAGTAACTGGACTTTACAAAATAAGCTCTCTGTAGATATATGCACTAGGCATATGAATCAAGTTAGGTCTGCTGTATGATCTTTTTTTGTCTTTTTTCTAAAATATATATTTTACCATCCAGTGCACTCATCCATTATGCGATTTTTACAAAATCAATATTCAAACCTATATTCATCTTCAAATTTATAAGTTTCTGGTGCTTGGTGATTCGATACTACTTAACTGATGCACTATTTTGTGTGCGTGCGCACGCACGCGTGCAGAAGATGAACTACCCTACTTATTTACTACCACCCTTTATTAATCTGCTAATTTCTTTTCTTGATGCAGGTGGAGTGCTCAAATCCATCTGCGCTTCCAGAAGCTGGGAAAAGAAGATCGATAGAGGAACCAATTGTCAAGGTTGTAATTTTATGAGAACAACCGCAAATCAGCTAATGATTCTAATTTTCAATGTTTGACAGCGTTTCTGTTTTCAATTTTTTTCCCCATATTTAGATTGAATTGCTCACACCTAAAGAATATATCGGTGCTCTTATGGAACTTGCTCAAGATAGAAGAGGCATATTTAAAGAAATGACTTATATTGCAGAGAACCGTGCCTCACTTGTGTATGAGTTACCCTTAGCAGAGGTTATCTACTTGTAGGATCTGCATATTTATTATCATGCCTATCTGATATCGTCTGTATCAGTCTACAATATGTTTTCCAATCCTATTTCCGATTATTATTTAATTATTCATTAGTGACAGCGCTGACAGGTGGAAACTGAATGTTACCAAGCCATATTATAAATTTGTTTTCAGTTGATATGTGCAGCAAACATTATTTCGACGATTTGAAATTCTCAGGATAAGGCCTTTATGTGTAGTAGATCTTGATTTTTTTTTTCCCTGCTGCAGATGGTTGGAGATTTCTTTGACCAGCTAAAATCTAGGAGCAAAGGATATGCTAGTATGGAGTACTCCTTTATTGGGTACATTTTAATTGGATAGATTCTTTGACAATAATAATGTAAACAACATGGTTTAGGAAATATTTTACATTGTTTATACCACAATTTTATGTGCATGTACATAGCATACAAGTAGTACTTAACAATTTTGCTGTTAAGCGGCACTAGATTATCCCAGCTTATTAATATATATTAAACGACTAATATCAGATCAAATATACCAGTTTTTTTTAAAAAAAAACCATACTTCAGTGAGTAGAGTCAGATGATTCGGATGGTTCGCCACAACCAACGCTCCTTTTTAGTCAGCCCAACCCAGCATCAATTTCCCAAACATTCTCAATTTTTCGAGGGATAACCGCTCCACGTCTTAAAGGTTACACAACGCAGCTTGCTAGCACTATTTCAAAATAAAATTGGATCTGCCTTTTATTTACCCTTTTTTTTCTGTAGCATGCCGCGCGCGTACATATACACGTGTGTATCTTCATGTATATATGTGTATGTATGCATGTGTGTATGTATGCATGTATATATGGTAAGCATCAACCACACCTCAAATCCCCCACCCTCGATTTCAACCACATGTTTCAAATTAATTAATATATCATTTCTCTTATTTCAGGAGAGAGAATGTATATTAATTTAGAACACGTGGTTGAAATTAGAGGGTATTTGAGGTGTACTAAAAATGAGGTATAACCGATCATTATATATATATATATATATATATATATATATAGCTAAGATGATGCCAAATAAAAAGAGTTATTGATCCTAGCTCATACACTCACATATATACATATATATATGTGTGTGTGTGTGTACACACACATATATATGTACACACATATATATGCATAAGGTAAGATCCATCACTCTCTCGTTACACCTCTTTCTACAACCTATGGTATTTGGTGCGACTATCCAAAGTCGAATCTTTGAGGATGTTCGTTCTAATAGTATGAACATTATGTCCATAAAAATAATTAGCAGAGGAAAGAGTATTGTTAACCCGCTTTTTGATCAAAGCAGATTTCAACCAGAATTAGAAGATCAAAATAATGACGAGATGAATCGTCGACTTGGAAACATGTTTAGAAAAGCTAGGATATTGGACTTAAGAAATTTGAAGGGAATTTGGGCTGAGTGGACCTCTTGGTATCGAGAGGAGTTTCCTTCACTTAGGACCCTCAAATTTCTTATATTTGATACGCTACTTGAACCAGTCGTCACCAAGTGCTTTTCTCGGAGATTAAATAAGAAACTTCAAAGATTGATGAAAAGAAAGCAGGATAGTTCAAGTGCTATCAGAAAAATCATCGGAATCAACTCAGAATCTATGAAAAATAATTTGGAACACATCAATTTGGGGATAGAAGGGTGCAAGTGGAAACAACAAGTTTCCACCCAAGAAACGCACTCGATACCAAGAGAACCTCTCGGCACCGAGTGGTTTTTATCGCACATGGGCTCACGTGCTCACATGTTCACATGTACATCTATGGGCTCTCTCTTGGGCTTTGACTCAAGTGGATTTCTGACCCTGAGTATCTGTTTCTCTATAAATACCAGCTCTATTGCAACTAAAGAGACATCTTCACTCTGCTTCTTCTTCACTCATATACTGTAGAAACTTCATTGTAAATTTAAAATCCACTATATTGTGGTCAGATCCGATATAATTAGTTGTAATCCAGAGAGAACAAGTAATAACAAAGATTAAAGTGGACGTAGGCTGAAGATTACGCCAAACCACTATAAAAATTCATGTCTTCTTTTACTTTCATGCTATTTTTGCTTGGTTGATTTGGATTTCTACATATTGATGCTTTCATATGATATTTGGGTGTTGGTGTTATTTTTGGCGTCAACAGGTACTATGATAAGCAAAAAGGTTATGTTTCTGTCCTTGAACGAACGGACTAACAAGATCAGTTACCCAACCAACTTTTATAATTAAATGTCTTCGCTTTATGGATAACCCTTTTGTGCAAAGAACTATTACTAATTGGTAGAGCTCGGAATTCCTAACCTGTCCAAAATTTCAAGTCAATATCAACCGTTAAAAGAAATATTTTAATCATCGATTTGAAAAATTATTCTATATATGTTAGGACTATCCAAATCAACCAAAATCATGTGGAGTGATCTTGACACATCAGAATATATCTATAATATTTCATTCGGTTTCGAATTGTTTAGCTCGAGATACCATAGGGTGTAGATTGGATGTAGCAGGTCCCCTCTCCAACCTCCACCGCCCCCCCCCCCCTCTTCCCCCACAAACACACACAAAAACCATGGAATACTGGTCATCTTCAACGGAGTCATGGGTAGATATTCAAATTACACCACTCCACTAACTTAGCTGTAAAGGGTCAGCAATAGCGTTTTGAAACTGAAATGAAATTAAAAGTCATGTTCCATTTCCACCACCATCTATTTTAAGATAATAACATAACCTGAACTAGTACTTTGGCATGTGCGATGCAAATCTCTACTACTTATAGAAGGAATTGGTTGTGCAGGTTTCAACCACGTCCGCGGTTGCCCTTTCATTCTAACCTAAACATCTTAATTGATTCCATTTACATGTGCATGCGGATGACATGCATGACGATACATTAGTATTATTGAAAGAAACGTGTGTGTGTAAATATAGTCAATGCTTAATTGTGTATGTAGTACTGATTAAATCACAAGTTATTTAAGAAATCAGTTTGATTTACGATTTGAATATTGTTTGTTAAGAAAATATAGTAACTTCCAGAAAGATCAAGTATTATATGGAAATCAACATAAAGAGTTCATTACATTGAAGCGTTAGTTATTTTTTATTGTAAAATAATAATATAGAAAAATATACATAGCTTGAAGTTATCTTGGAACTTTCTAAGTTTGGAACATTAAAATTTGCACAAGTAAAATCAAATTGTATGAAATTTCAAGGTTAAAAAATATCTATATTTTTGTAGGCAGTTTTTTTATGAAATATTTGATTTAAAATTGTAAAAGGATACAGAAAGAATATATAGTTCAAAATTACTTTTGAACTTCCTACATTCAAAATTTAAGTCGCTTGTCAAGCCTTGTATATTAGACTGACCACCCAATGCCTATATATTTCTACATGATAGGTATAAAGAGAGTAACTTGGTTAAGCTTGATATCCAGATTAATGGTGAACCTGTAGATCCATTATCAACGATTGTTCACAATGATAAGGTACTATGAGAACTATATTGTATTTATTTTATTTTATTTTTATTTTTGCGGTGAAGTAATGATTGTGCAATGTTTTTACTTGTCGTGTTCAAAAAACTGTTTATTGGGGGTGTGTTTGTAATGTTGTCCTGATATAGATATCCTTTTTTGGCATTAGCCAATTTTAAGTTACACAAGCAAGTTTAAGTTATATGATACATGTGGTCTGCATACAAGAAGCTATCAGCTCAGTTCAGGTTGAATTATATGCATGTTATTGTTTACATCTTTAAAAACCTACCATTATCAATAGCTAAATCAGTGTTTAGAATAACCTGTAGTAGATGTATCATGTTGTATTTATCTACCCACCTCCTACTTGAAAATTGATTTCTCTTTGTCTTATAAATGATTTCATATTCAATATGCGTACGGTTTTTAAGCTTTTTATACATAGGCATATTCTGTTGGAAGAGCACTGACTCAGAAATTAAAGGAGCTTATTCCCCGACAAATGTTCAAAGTACCCATCCAGGTGAGGCTACATCAGAAATTAAGTTACAATATGATGATGAGATACTAAATTTATAATGCCTTGATGAAATATCTCATCTGCCGATATTGTTTGATTTTGAACAACATTATACATGGGTTATGTAGGTACACGTATATCCTTTTTACATTTTCATCCACGAGAAAAATTGTCATATCATTTATCATGTAAAAACTTTAAATATCAAAAACTTCTCTTTGGTCATATAACAGGCATGTATTGGAGCAAAGGTGATTGCCAGTGAAGCATTATCCGCCATTAGGAAGGACGTATTATCTAAATGCTATGGTATGTGTGCAGTAAATATCCTTAACAATTTTGATAATTCAGTGTCAGCACTTTGTTTCAAACACTGTCTCTTTTTCTTTCTTTTCCGTTTGAATTCAGTTCTGGTAAAGTAGTTTGTTGTTTCTGTAGGAGGGGATATTTCAAGGAAAAAGAAGCTGTTGAAGAAGCAGGTAACCTTTTCTACTATAATCTTGTCTTCCTTCCCCTTTTGGCGTCCTTAATCTAAATTCCTTTTCAAAAACTCTTATGACATTAATAAGAGATAGAAGTCACATCTTAATTGTGAATACCAAATCCGCCCCCCTCCCCCTCACATTAAAACTTAGCAAGCACCTTGTAGACCGTTGGGTGTATCACTACAAGGATAATTCTGTTTAGCATCGGCATAGAGCCGACTCCGGCCGACACGAGCCGTCACTATATGCCGACGCTAAATAGTTCGTCGCCAAGTGAAATGGCGACGGCAAAGGCGACGGGTCCGTCCCCTATTTTAGCGACGGCTCGAGTCGGCTAACCGACTCCGACCGACGTTAAACATAGTCCACGTGTAAAAAAATAAGTGACCCTTAGGCCGACCCTAGCCGACGCTAATCTGGATATATTTTTTCTGCATTTCCAGCACCCCTTTTTACCATCCATCCACACAATCATATATATTCCACAAATATGCTTCACCAAACAACAATATACATCAAAAATATGTCCAACTAAGAACCACAAAACATCAATATACATCTCCAAACGTCCATACATCTCCAAACGTCCATCATCACAAATATCCATAATATTTATAAAATTCAACCAAAAGTTCATCAAAAAACATGCTACCACTCACCCCAATCATCATCAACGTCAGATCCCTGTGATGGCTGCATATTCGTTCCGTGTTCTGCCAAGTAAGCAACAATCGCCTCGTCTAGCTGTTGCTTCAATCCAGTCTTCCTCCAATTGTTCAACTCGACGACTTGTGTTTGCAGGGCCGTTATTGTTTCTTCAGCCTGTTGTTTATTGTAAGCGGCTTGTGTCGTGGCCTGTATATTAAAAAATTCGTTGTTATAGTTTATACGTAATATTCAATAAAATTTATAAACTGGTTAATGAATTAATTAAATTCAATAAATATTACCGTTTTATTGCCATATTCATACTGCTATTTCTAGTCGGCATGTCGGTAATACGAGCGAATATCCTGTCCGTCCCCTCAACGGTCAACTGCTCCCTGGCAGACTCTGCAAGCACGCGAACAATCTCCTTATCGCATCTCACCTGTGTTTAGAAATATAATTTTGAGAAGATGAATATTCAATTTAATTACTGTTAAATAAGAGAAAAAATTTATAGTCTTTATACCCAAATATTCGCTGATTTGACGTCTGACCATTCATATGTTACGTTGCCATATTCATCTATATGCTCGACGATGTGTGTTCGGATGAAGACGTCCAAATGAGACGGTGCAACACCACATCTCTCCCTCGTCTGAAATTAGATAGATTAAAGAATGTCTATAAGTAAATTACAAATAACAATTTTTATATTTACCATTTCTTCTCTATATTGCCGAAAAGACTTGGATCCATCGCGGTGTGTTGCAGGATTTTAAGCCTGTTTGCGGAGTTCCTCGATGCTACCGCCTGTATAATTGAACTAGTATATAAACATTTTAACGAATTATAATTACAGATATACGAAAGTAGAAAATTTACCTTCGCGTCTTCGCTTTTCCAATATTACAGAAACCGCGCATACAAATTTTCGCTCATCTGGTTTGACTTTTTACCGGCCTCTTTTATCTTGGAGAGCGTACCTCTATAGTTTTTCCTCATCTTCATCTCCCAGTGCGTCCTGAACGTCCCGAGATCTTCGGGATCCACAATAAAAGACGCCTGCACGTTGAAATTTAAATGAATTATATAAATTATATATTAATTTTCAAAGATCAAATATGTCAATCTCAAATTAAACAGAATTTTATACTTACCTGGAGGTCAACCCATATGACATCTCAGATATAAAGTGGGATACTATCACAATGCTCCCACAAGTCTGTCATCCTACTACGGTAGTTGTTTCGAGCCACAGCTAGAATGGGCTCGGACAGATGTAAATCGAAATCCCTGAATACATTTTGATATTGTCAGTTACTAAATCATAAATATATTAGTAGCATGCACTAAATAATATAATGAAGTTGCAGTAAATTAAATACTTACCTTCCATCGGTCTTCAGCAATAAGTATGCTTTCTGGCGAATATCAGCCGTACCACTACTACCCTCGCCATGAACAAGGCCTCGTAAACCTTGGGATCGCCTACTGTGTGACATAATATCTGCTAGAAACATGCATACATATATATCATTTCATATAATGAAAAAACATATATCATTTCATAATTAGAAAACATGCCTGATTAATAATCACATACACATAGCTTACATCAGAATAATAAAAGAATAATACAACAAATGTTACGAATTTCCATTACATTAACACAGGTTTTAGAATTGACATAATACAACAAACGATACAAATTTCCATCTTATATATATTACATCATCACTAATTAATAATCAATCTTCGTCGTTTTCTGATTCTGACTCGGTCTCGCACTCTAAATCGTCATTTCCCTTTAAAGTCTCAAATGCTTATTCATTATTAGCTTTAGCGAATTTAACAAATTCATGTACACCATCCTTAAAATGTTTTTTCGTTGAACCTTTCGTTCATGTTCGACTTTCATACATGCAGGTACGGTCGAGAAGATAGTAGAACATTTTTCATAATTTAAAAACATATATATATTAGAAATTTCGACAGCATTTCTTTTCTATTCCTATACGCATATAGTTGCAGTTTTATGTGATTATTATCGTATTTTTTAATCTATCAAAACCTTTTGGGATTAAAGACTTTGTTGCTGTTTAATTTTCGTTTAAATTATTTATATAAATTAAAGATAGATTAAAATAAGTAAGAAGTTTATTTATAAATTATTTCCTTTGAATCATTTATATTAAGATGTTTACTGCATATAAAGTAATAAACATTCAAATAGTCGTTTCATCTAGGCGCCAGAAATAAACGGCAGCGCATCGAGGCGACAAGCCCTTCGTATAATGTTTGCACGGCCCGAATGGACCGGCTACTAAGACTTTTCAGGTATAAATACCCAAACACATAGCGCACATGCCAGTCAAACAGCACGACGATCAAGTCATCCTCACTCAATCCAAATACAAGACGCACAGGCCAGTCAAACAACACTCAACGACCAAGTCGTTCTCACTCAATCCAAATATGAAATACAAAAGATCGATCGGGAATAAAACTCAAATTCACACTTTCACACTTTCAAATTCTCAATTCCCAATTCGCACTTCCACACCTTCAAATTATAAATACCTACACCTAATTATTCACAATTCACATTTTCAAATTCAATAATTTCATACTAATTAAAAATAACCTAATACACTAAATTAGCAATGCCTACACCCAATTATCATCACAATAATGTACATTTAAACCTAATTAAACAATTTAATTCGAAATTAGGGTTTAGAAAATTACCAAATTCAAGAAGAAAAGGAGATTCCGACGAGATCCGACGAGTTCTAAGCTTCTACGGTGACAACGACGGAGAGTGACGGCTGAAGAGGGTCGGAATCGGCGACGGGGAAGAGAAAAAAGCGTTTTTTTAAGAAGCAAAGAAAGCGAGGAAGAAGGATTCGGCTGAAACCTGTATACGCGATATGGCGTCAGCTGACGTCGGCCTGCGTCGGCAAGGGGGGCGTCGGCTAGCATCGGCCGTATATTTTTTTTTTAAATTCTTTTTTTACACCTATTTCTTTTAAAAAATTAAAAAACACTACTGCATTATAAAATAAAATAAAATTAACATTCTGATAGGTTAAATTGGTATTTTCGATGATATATGTTCGTCTAATTTGAAAATTTTCGTTGTTGAAAATCTAACCCGCACGACCAATCGATGCATCTTTTAGTCGATCCGCTATAGAAATTCGATAAAGATGGTTACGTGTAACATTTTAAAGAATTAAAATAATTTTTTACCCCGTTGGGTAATCAATTATGAATTTTTAAATGTATAAGGTATAATAAAATTATATAAAATAAATTATGCGGCGTAAAAATAAATTCTTTGAATCTTATGCCGATCCAAGATATTTTGGAGATGTTTTCAGAAAATGGTTAAAAATACACGAATCTGCGGTGTCGATCTTGAATTTCAAATTTATGGCCGTTCGTGGACTTTCGGACAAAAAACCCATTGTTCGAAAGCCGAACGACCTTCAAACGAGATCAAATTTGAACCGGTGATGCTTTGTAGTGTTTTAATCGAATCCGTAGTGTTGGATTCGCAAAAAAAACATCGCCTATAAAATTATCCAAGAAAAATGTCATTTTGTAGGAGTTAGCTAATACTAATACTAAGGTATTTTTGTATTAGTATTGTTTTTCATTTTTTCAAATGAAATAGGTGTATATAAGAATTAGATTGGAAAAATAATTAAATAGCCGACGCTAGCCGACTCCGGCCGACCCCAGCCGACGCAAAATTCAATAAGATTAAAAGCCATCCCCAGCCGACTCCAAAAAAGAGACGGAGCCGACTCCGGCCGACTCCATGCTCCGTTTTCATTTTAAAGTATTCTAGTAGTGTATGTTTTGATATCGGGCCAAAAATGAAATACTAGCCAATAGACCGGAGAAGTACTAACAATACCAATATAGCAGAGCGGTATTCCTGTGAAAGTATCTCCAATATTGATGATACATACGTATATACATAGATCTTTTAATTCCGTGTGTGTGTGTGATGCAACCCTATTCGTATGATGTGACGTGTTGAATTTCGGCACTCCATCGTGTCTCCATGTACGCGTGCTTCTTTGTGTGTGTGTGATGTCCCCTTCATTACCCATGTTAATATGCTTATTACTACATCACTCCCGTGGAACAAGTGAACAACTGACATAGCTCCTCTTCATTACCCATGTTAATATGGTGTGGTCACTTGACCAAACCAGAAATAGGAATTCTTTATGTATGCAATGTGGTTGCTTACTTAACATTTTGTGATAAATGTTAATATAGCTCCTCTTCATTATTCTTCATTACCCTTGCTTACTTAACACTTGCATTTTGTGCCGGTTCAAGTATTGGAATATCTGTTTTAAATGATTCTTCAACCACGTGTTTCGTTATATTTTCCTCTTCACATAGGCACACATTGTGTTGTTATTTTCAACGGCTCTCATCGGCACTATACACACAGGTTTTTTGCATCATACGAGTTATCATCCAATTTCTTCAACTACTCATCTTGTTATAATTTTTTCTTCTCGTCGGTATGTGTACATCCGGCAAATATATTTATTCACTCGAATAATGTATTTGTATATGATATTCTAAATCATTGCTACATAAATTGATTCAAGTTTGTTGAATTCTGTGTCTAAACTACCACTTGCAACTTTGAATAACTGACAAAAGGATAGGTGAGCTATTGTCCCTTAACTGTTAGGCCACTGTTACCTGTTATGCAGCACTTCTTTTTGATGCTATGGGTACGCTGAGTTTCTTTAGGTTGTTATATGGAGGTAGGCCATCATGTAAAATTTGTTACATTTCTGTTGAAACCTTCGAAAAGATCATATTGTTCCATATTGTCTTTAAAGATGTCTGGGGCTGCCTCTTGATCTCGAGTCTCGACTGACTCCTATGCTGATTTCGATTCAAAATTTCATCCTGTTAACTCAATTCCTCTACCATTCTTCTAAATGATATCTTTTATTTTTTGCATCATATTTGTTGTCTCACTCACGAATGTTGGCAGTCACTGGTAGCAAGTCTTCTGTATTCTTTTTAAACCTAATACAAAGTTTACATGTGTATGCTTTGAAAACGTCATTTGGATTCCTAACTTCTTTTGCTCTCTCTTTATTTGGTGCACAAATCTTATCCACGTGATACTGAAATGATTGTTTTCTTTCTTCTTTAAAGAAACTGGAACTTAACGATCTAATCTAATGGAAAGATGCCTATATTGGTGTTATCGCTGAAAAGACATGCTTCTGACTGGTTAAGTACGGAGTCGATCAGTATAAGTCTACATGCATGTTATACATGAATAATGAATTAAGTTCCATCTACATATTCTGTTTTAGCTTTGGCCATGAATGAGTAGTTCCTCTTTCTATCTCTATATACCTGAATTCCCAGATTGGAAGGAGGTAAGATTTGTGGCCTAAAACCATCGTTTTAGTAATTCGTTACTTTTGGTTGAAAATTGTTTTCTCTGATGCTATAAACCAGTTGGGATTCTTGATCCATTGTCCTGAAGTTATTGCATATTGTCTTGGAAAATTAATCAGTCCCGTGGTGGATTTCTTTTCTTCATAGTTCATTCAAGAAGATCTAAATATCCTCTGCAAAGGATAGAGGTGATATCAAAGGACATCTGTTGGGATCAGGCATGTCTATTTCTCCTCTTTCGACTAGATTTGTAAATACTCATGTTCAATGCTTCAGCCGCAAGGATGAATATGATCGGTGAAAGTGGGTCTCCTTGTCTTACTCCTCTACTTGATTTGAAGAAACCCCTTGCTATTTTGCTATTTATAAAGTACCAACAGTTTGAAGTGATCATCCTTATCATGTTAATAAGAAGCTTTTGAGAGAATTCAAAAGCTGTGATAACTTCCTTTAAAAAAAATTTCCATGATATCCTGTAGTACGCTTTTGACATGTCTAAATGCTACGTTGTCTGTAATTAAACTATATATAATGAAACCTGTTTGGGATGTAAATATTGTTTGATTCGGAGTAGACGTTATTCTTTTTGTTAGAAATACATGTATTGTTAGAAATTGCAAAAACTAACAAGTTTAAAATTGGTACGATATTGTAAATCATCCTTCTTAGATATTTGCACAATATTTGCGACCGATTAACTCTGTGGTATCTCTTTCCAGAGAAAGAATGATTGAATGGCTCGGATAAAATATGATTTAACAATGTATCAACGCACTTGATAAAAGTATCTGTTAAATCCTTAGTTCAATTTTGAAAACTGCTTCCCCACATAGCCTGGTTCTGGTATCCTAATTGGTGTATAACTTTCTTCTGCTCCGACCAACATAGGGATGTGCCTGATGATTCTGGATTGTTATGGCTTACTGGTATGCTTGTTAGCGTGTTTTTGAAAATGACCCATGGTCACCCCATCCATTTTTTCGATAGTTTCTACCCATGTTTCATCCCCTCTTTTTATCTTTTAAATAACCAGTATGTTACTAACTTTCTAACCATTCAGTTGAATTGTTTCAAGTTGATGTCCCCTTTTACGGCACAATTGATCCTGGACTTTTGCTTTCAGTTGATCTCTTCCATATTTAATTCATTGTTGGAATTGTTTTGTGCAAATAATCCACTCTTCCTTGTTATTGTGTATCGGATCCTTGTCTAAAATAGATTTATTTAAGCATCGGTTCCTCTTCAGAACTTCTCACTTTGGCAAATGCGTTTCTGAAGACGGTCAAATCCACAAACTAGTTGTCATTTTCGTATTTATTGTCAGACAAACACGTACAGGGATTTACTTGTAACTCTTTTCTCTCGAGCCTCCTTCACCATTTTAAGAAGTATGATTGAGACTTGAAATATTTTACTACTGTTTCTTCCAGTTATATGAGTTTAAGGACCATAGATGCGTGATTCGAGTTGGTTCAGGGTTAAGTATTTAACGGTTGAGTTGAATGGTTTGTGAAGACACCCATTGTTCTAAAAAATCGATCCAGACTACCTTTAGTTTCGTCTGCTCTTCCTCAGTTGTTACACCAGATAAAGTTGATCCTGGGTACTAAATCTTGTGTAGACCAAGTTCAAAATTTTTGATAGCCTTCTTATTCATTAAATTTCCCCCTCTTTTTCTTGGGTTTATAACAAAGTTAAAGTCATTTTTTTATTATTCCAAGCAATTGCATTCAGTTATCCATACTTCTCCTGTGTTCCATTTTTTTTGCATTAGAGATATACAAATGGTGAGAATAGATACCAAACTGATACAGGTTTGGCAATCTGTTTAGATGTGCTGGTATTTCAAACTTTTGTAATATAATCCTTATTTTATCGGAGTCCCTTAAAAGGATTTAGTGCACTGATACACTTTATGATTTGTGGTTTCAGGCGGAAGGAAAGAAAAGGATGAAAGCAATTGGCAAGGTTGATGTTCCACAAGAAGCTTTTATGGCTGTACTCAGGCTGGAGAAAGAGGTTCTATAACATGATAAACACCATCTCTATCTCTGTCAAGCAACCATATTTCACTTCTATATTTTGGACCAATGCTCTATATACACATGGTTAGCAATTATTACATAAACTCATTAACACTGAAAGTTCAAACGGGAGATGCATGAAACTGCAAAGGGACGGGCTTATATACCATAAATCTTGAAGTTCAGCTTCTAAAGGAAAGGATGTAAACAAAAATTGTTTTGACTTACTGAACATGAGCAAAGCTTGATTACTGTATGAATCATTTTCGTACGTTATTTACTTCTAAATTGTTGTATAGTTGTATTTTGATACCCGACTGCTACATTGATGATGCTAATTTACTATAGTTTGGACACCATGCATTTGTTAACATACAGAACTTTCACAATTTTTGTGGCTCTGAATTAACGTGTTCAATAATTGTACATGTATATGTTGGAAAAGTACGCAAATTTCCTTATATCAGATTTGTGAAGAAAATAAATAAAATGCAAAATGATGAGACACATAAACTTGATAACGGAGTTCGGCCAATAATGCCTATGTCTACGGGTTGCTGCAGATCTTTTATTTGAGGAAAATATTAAAAGTGATTACAAAACACTTTTTAACTCAATATTCAATTTCACTCTTTTAAGCTTTTTCTCTTTAAGTTTTTTTTTTCTTTTTTTTTTCTTGCTATTGGATTTAAGTTGAGACATCTTATGAAGAAGAAGATGATGTATTTATAGAGTAAGAAGATGGTTGGTTGGGGTTGGTGGCGGTCCTATATTATTCTTATGGGCTGCTCTGCCCATCAACAATTTCCCACTTGAAAAATGATTTCAATCCGTCTTACACCTTGATCAATGCAGCAGCTATTCTGATCTTGTTTACTCTAGCAGACCAATTGAAGTTGAACACAACTTCAATTTGTCGATAGTTGCCGTCTTAGTCAACATAGCCATTGGATTCTTGCTTCATTCGATCTTCTCTAGTATTAACACATCATCTTCCCATAGAGATCTGATGAAGTGATAATGAAGCCCAATATGCTTGGTTCTGGAATGAAATGATGAAGTCTTCGCCAAGTGTATCACACTTTCACTAGTACAAAATCTGCATGTTGCGTCGTCTTATTTGCGACGGTTTAGGTAAAAACAGTAGCAATTAGTATTATTTGCATTGGTTCTTTTAAACAACCGTAGCAGTTGGTCCATGGAAAGCAGAAATTTTTTTAAAAACAATTTGTGACGGTTGTCTTTCACAACGTAGCAAATATATATGTAATTAGGTCATATGCGACAGTTATATTTATAATCGTAGCATATATGTTGCAATTGCGACCCTTATTCAAAATATATATTTAGCTTCCTAGAAAACTGATTTACGACTGTTTTAATTAAAAATCGTCCCATATACTTATTCTAATTACCATATAGCAGACGTGTAAATTAACCAACCTGATCCGAACTATCAACTACTTCGTCTCTCCCTAGCTTTCTGCGACGTACCTAACTTCATAACCTAACTTAATTCCAATTACATCGAAAACACTTCGCCTTCGCCGTCTCGATCCACATCCCCAAATTCCTCAAAATTCGTGCACCGCAACCTCTCGCAAGCTTCAACAACCCTTCAGCTTCCTCGAGCTGCAGAAATTCTCCAGTGCTTCACATCTCCAGAAGTTGTCGATCTTCATCGTCCACTCCACATCTTCATAAATCCATCTGCATCAATCTTTGAAGGTATAATCATTTATTTGAAGCCTCTTTATTTGGGTTCAAAAATTTTCAAATGGATATTCAAATATAATTGATAATGGATTAGAAAAGAAGTGTAATCGTTGTTCAGATGAGTAATTTTTTCAACAGTAAAACAATTTCTGTTCAAGTCTAGAATATGTATAGCAAAGAATGCAGTATTAACAGTGGCATAAATTATATTAATTCATTTTTGTTCCAAATATCACACATTCATCAAAAAATATGGGGAGTGGACAATGTTGATAAATTTTTTTTCAAAACCAGGTCTCCACTGAATTGATAGGAAGATTGTGGCAAGTTAGGGAAAATGTTGCAGCAAGATATAATTTGATGCAGCTTTCTTACTCAAATAGAGCTTCTTTGTTCATCCGCATATCATAAATGTAAATATCCAGGTTCAAATTTCTACAGCTAGGAAAGGTTTGAATGTCATGAGGAGTCCAATAAATTCGACCATGCCTAATAGGAAAATAACCATTTAATTGCCTGTAGAAAAATACAGGTAGTTCAAAAGTATATGCAGTTTAATAAATATCTGTGAACAAATAGTTATGTTCAATCAGAGGTACCTTTTAGTTTAAATATTTTTCAAAACTTCAGTTCAATCATATGTCTATATGCGTCCAAATGAGGTGCTGAGTTGAGTTTGGCTTATCATATTTCTATTTAAATACATCTATATACATTAATTAGCAGCTCTCTGTTTTATATTCCTATCACTATAAACTTTGAAAGTTGTTTGGTCATGTGGAAACTGATTAATAATTAGAATTGTTTAAATCATAGCATTACTTTTATATCGGTTTATAGATGTCTGTTTGTTTGCATAGTATTACTTTTATATTAGTTTATAGATGTCTGTTTGCTCTTTTGTTATTAGAGTTTATAGATGATCAAAATTAACATATATAAAGATTTGTTTTTTTATGTGATATTTAGTTGTTTGTTCTTCTTGTATATTATTAATTTAAAGTTGAGTTGAGTATAGGTACAATAAAAGTTTAAGGTGAAACACTTAAGATATATTTTTGCTTCTGCGGTGCGTCTCTAGCATTTGCACATGGATCGTAATTGGATGTACAACATGAAACGTAGTGATGCTGAGTTCTTGAACAAAGTCGAAGAGTTCATCTATTGTGCATTAAACGATCAATTAAAAAAATGGAAGAAACTATTTTTTGTTCTTGTAGACTTTGCAAAAATGCGAAGAGGTTCCGTAACATAGATCAGATTAAGGATCACATAATTCTAATGGATTTAAGCAAAATTATATACGGTGGATATGACATGGTGAAAGTATACTTAGTAGAACTAGTTCTAGTAACTGTGGGGATGATGCGAATGACTTAGGAGATAATGTGAATAATGAGGTAAATGATGACGATAATGAGAATGATCATGTTCATGAGATGTTTTGTGATGATGAAGAACATTTGATGAAAGAGCCAAAGTTGTATGCAAAAATATTAATTGATGCTGAGAAGCCTTTGTTTCCTGGTTGTGATAAGTTCAATGTTGTCTGTTGTGCTCAAGCTTTTTAATTTAAAGGCAAAGTATGGGTGGAGTGATAAAAGTTTTACATCATTGAAAGACATGCTTCTGGAAGGTAATGAGCTTCCTACTTCTAACTATGAGGCAAGGAAATTTATGTGCCCAATTGATATTGGGTACAAAAAGATACATGTATGTCCAAATGGTTGTATTTTGTATAGAAATGAATACGAGAACTTGCATGAATGTACCAAATGTGGATTATCACGTTACAAGACACGAGGGTTTGTTTATAATGGCTCAGATAAGAAATCGCCTCCGGTAAAGGTGTTATGGTATTTTTCCATTATACCGAGGTTTTAATGCTTATTTGCAAATATAGAAAACGTAAAAAATTTGAGATGACATGTAGATGTGAGGAAGGATGATGGGTTACTAAGGCATCCAGCCGAAACTCCATAATGGAGAAACATTGATACAATGTATCCTAAGTTCGACAAAGAAATTAGGAATCTTAGACTTGGTCTTTGTACGGATGGCATAAACCCATTTGGAAACCTTAGCAGTCAACATAGTACTTGGCCAGTTCTTTTGATGATTTACAATATTCCACTTCACTTAAGTATGAAACGCAAGTACATTATGTTGTCTCTTCTAATCTTAGGACCACGACAACCAGAAAAAAACATCGATGTTTACCTAACTCCTCTTATTGATAATCTAAAACTTTTATGGGATAAAGGTGTGTGCATGTTTGATGCATACAGTAAAAGTGATTTCACATTGCACGCCATGGTTTTTTGTACCATAAATAATTTTCCTGCATAAGGTAACTTGTCTGGCTATAGTACAAAAGGTGTCAAAGCATGCCCAATTAGTCAAGACAATATGGTGCTAAGAGTTTACATTTTTGCAAGAAAAACGTGTATATGCATGATCGTAGATTTCTCCCTCTTAGTCGCCCTTATCGTAAAAGGAAAAAGCCTTTCAATGGGGAGATATAGAGTGGAGTTGCTCATTTTCCATTAACCATAAATAATGTTTATGAACGGGTCAAGGATGTTGAAAATGTATTTGAAAAAGCCTTTCCTCTTGTAGAAGGACCGTGGAAGAAAAAAATCTATATTTTGGGAACTTACATGTTGGAGACACTTACAGATTAGACATTGTCTGGATGTAATGCATATTGAAAAATATATTTGTGATAGTATCACTGGGACGCTCTTGAATATACCTGGTAAGACAAAGGATGGTGAGAAATCTAGGCGGGATATGTTGAAAATGAGTATTCGAAAGGAGTTAGCACTAGTAGAGAAAGGTAAACGTACCTATTTGCCCCTACATGTTACACGTTGTCCAAAAAAGAAAGAACTAGTTTATGTGAGTGCCTTCATGGTTTTAAGGTTCCAACAGGTTATTCTTCGAACATTAGCAGTAGTGTATCGATGAAGGATTTGAAATTGACTGGCCTGAAATCTTATGACTGTCATGTGTTGATGCAACATTTGTTACTTGTTGCAATTCGAGGTATATTACCTAAACATGTTAGACCTGTTATTACAAAGCTTTGTATCCTTTTTAATATAATTTGCAACAAGGTGGTTGATCCTGATATGTCGGATGATCAACAAGCTGATGTTATTTTTACTTTATGTCAATTGGAGATGTATTTTCCCCTTCATTTTTTGACATTATGGTGCATTTGGTTGTTCATTTGATAAGAGAAATCAAGAATTATGGTCCTGTTTTTATGAGATATATGTATTCGTTCGAAATGCACATGGGAACTTTAAAAAGAAAAACAAAAAATAGATATAAACCCGAAGCTAGTATCGTAGAAGGTACTGTAGCGGAGGAGGTTATTGACTTTGTCACTTGTTAATCCAAAAAATGAACCAACATCCTGACTTGAGTTTGAAAGCACCAGTCATGTTCTTACAGGGCAATATCACAGATCACAAATACCAGAAAAGAATAGTAAAAGAAAGAAGACAGAGAATTTTTATAGTGGTTTGGCTGTTATTGAATGTTACAAGATGTATTTGATTACAAGTCTTTGATTATCTCTCAATGGATTGGATCCTCGGAGTTGGAATCCACTGGACAATCATAGTGAATTCCTTTGGAGATTGTTGTGAAGGAGACAGAGCGAAGAATGTTTCCAGCATTGATTCTGCAATCAGTCTGGAGAAGATCCCCTTTGTGTTGCAAGTAGGATGCTATTTATAGAGATCAGAGAGCTTCTGGGCTAGGACTTCCTTCATCAGCTTGTAGGTGAGCCACAGGTGACTTAAGAGGGGGATTTGGCTCACAAAATAAGCCAAAACCATGGGTCGCAATCGACCAATGGTAGATGAGTCTCCTGCGACCCATGGTTTTAGCTCATGTGCGACTCATTGCTTCGCTGGTGACCCAATAGGTTGATCCGTTTTGCGGACCAAATTTTCCATCTTTTAAAAGTGTTACATATCGGGTTTGTTTACTGTCTGAGTAGAGGCATAGGCCACTGATGAGCTAAGCACTTAGGAGTTTTCTGGGGTTTACAATCGGAGTTGTTTCCATAGTCTTTCATCGTTGCTGTTTCACTTCGATGAAAATTCTCTAATTGTTTGCATTTAGCTGCCGATTAAACTAAAAGGAATCTCTCCGCTTCACTGATCCCAGTCGTCATCTTAGTCGTTGTTTCGTATTCTGCTGGATCCCGTTGGGTTAAAAACCTAGATAATATTTTCCCCCCAAAGTACGCCTTTTGAATGAAAGGTGTGCTTTGCACTGGAACAAGTCAAGGCAACAAGTCTTCGGTTGTTGAGCTTTACCTTCGAATTTTCTTGCCAGTCACAAGTGGTTCCAAACCTGTTACAGCCTAAGACTCTAGAATCTGCGTAAGTGTAATCTATACATCACAATCATCTCGGTTTCCTTCAGGATTACTACATCATGTATCAAAATCAAATCATATATCAGAATCACATCATATCACGTCATATATCAAGATCACATTGTTTCTCAAAGTCACATCATGTCACAACATATATCAAAATCACATCGTATCACATCATATATCAATGTCATCTTGTGTCCATCCAGTATTTATCCGTTTTGTTCTATTTATAAGGCATTCAAATCCTTTTTCTTTTCGCAAAACCAAGTCCCTTTTAAGGTCTGATCTTTTTGAACCACTTAAGCAAGATTAATGCGTGATCTCTTCGGACTGTTTTAGTTTAATGTGCGATCTCTCTGGACTGTATAATGTTTTAAGTTAAGGGGACGATCTCTCCAGATCGTTTGTTTGTTAAGTCAAAGGGGATTAAGTAAGCCCATCTGCTCACTCTCCGATGACGGGACATACTTCTTGCACTCTGGTCCCGTAGTGGGACTCCAAGGCGATCAATATCGTACAAGTCCATCCACTCGCTCTTTGGCAAGTGGACTTGCACCTTGCACTCCGGTCTCGTGATGGGACTCTAAGGTGATCAATATCAGTTATCAAAGTTCAAATATTCAAATCAAAATAAAGAAACAGAAATTAAACAAGCATGAATCAAAAAAAGCGTAAATTCTAAATGTTTATCTTAGGCATCCAACTCAGAGCGTGCCTAAGGACCTTTCGTGATCCCGTAAACATGTAAGCGTAAACGTGTAAGTGGCCTTTGATGATTGTTGTCCTAAGTTCTCTCAGGCATCCGACTCAGAGCGTGCCTAGGAACCTTTCGGGTTCCCGTACATGTGTAAGCGGCCTTCGATTATTATTGTTTACATACCAAAAGGAAAATTATGGGAAAAGAAATGATAACACAAAGCATTGGAATCGAATCCGACTTTCTTTTACCCCGGTCATGGGATAATTTGCCTCGGCGCCTGTCCCTGGGCGTTTCTTGATGCATTTGCCACGGATGATGGTTGTCCCTGCAATTCCGTCGCAGTTCTGTTCCTCACATACTGTGGCAACTGGTTGTTCCAGACCAGTTCTTCTATCAGATCATGAAGGTGTTGACACTTATTCGTCTCATGCCCACTCAACTCGTGGAAGATGCAAATTTTTTTAGATCTTTCCTCCCGATCAATGGGTTCCCTCCTAGGCGGCTTTCGGTAGAGGTTTTGTCCAAATCGTATCTAGGTATATCCTCTCCTGGGTTTCATTCAAGTCGGTGTATGAGGAAAATCTTAGACCGTTTCTCTGTCTTTTTGGGTCTTTGATGTTGTCACCGGCTTTCCTCTTCCCTTTGTCTTTTCCAATTCTAGCTCTAGAAGGTCCCCCGCCTTCGACGAAATTTATTTCAGCATCCACATCCTCATCCTTGGCTTCGGCGTCTTCCTGACGTAGGTACCTCTCAGCTTTGTAATATAATTCTGCAAGATCCATCATTGGGTCCCTTTTCAATGCGGCTTTGAATGCAGTCCTACTCGCCACTTCAGATACTGCTGCCATTAGGCTAAAAGATGGATCTGGTTTGTCCACAGCAGCTGCCTCCGCATTGAATCTTGTTAAATAGCTTCTCAAGGACTCTCCAGGCCTTTGTTTCACATTTGAGAGTGTATGTACGTTCCTCGGTTGTGAGACATGAACCCCGAACTATCTCAAGAATCTGCTCACTAAGTCGGTCCACGTGCTTATGGACCCATTTTCCAATTGTCTAAACTACATTGCAGCCAATTTGTAAAGTATAAGGGGAAGCATCACCCCATTACTTCCTCAGAAGCACCCAACACGTCCATACGTTTGATGTATCGCATCATACAAATCGTCGGGTCTATCTTTCCATCGTACATTTCCAGTGTCGGAAGCTTGAAATCTAAAGGGTTTGTCGTGTTTCAGATATTAGCAATAAATGAATTTCTGTTCACATGTTCCAGATCTTGATCTGGGGGGCCTCCTCTAATGAGTCTCCATACCAATTCAGCAACTCTGTTCTCCCCATCTAATGATGGTCTCAGTCCTAAAGCAGTACTTTGCCCCCTGCCTCATTGGGGGTATCCCGGGATGGATTCTTCCTGCAATATACCTATGTTTTGATTTGAAATTCTAGCTTAATTCATTCCTCCATTCCCTCGAGGAAGTTCTAGTTCATATCATTCTGTCTGTCACATCCTAGTGTTTGGATTAGCTTTCGTTCCACCAGTCTCTGGCATTTCAACAGTCGCTCCGGCATTGGCATTGATTCCCATGTTGATACCAGCGTTACCCCCATGTGTCGGCTGCTTTGGGCATGGGGGTAAGGCTTCACCTTGCTCCAATCCAAATCTGGCAATCCCTGCATTGTTCCTTAGAGTTTAATTCTTATTCCCTACAAATCTAACTACCCCTTGCTGCTCCATCCTCTGGAAGAATCCGTCGTCATCTCCTGTTGTTTAGCTAAGAGTCCATCCTATATCTCTTTCATCATCCTTTCCATCTCCTCTCTACTCATATAGCTGGGTGATGTGAATTTGAGGACACTTTCTGGCTGCCCCCAAGCTCCAGTTGATTTGCTTCAATTTTAGATCTGGTGTTAGGCCTCTTCATTTTTCTCCGGATCTCGGATTCAAACTTTAATTTTTCAGATCTCGTTCAAGGTTCTTAGTGAAAAGCACCAGAATGTTAATCTAAAAAATAGACCAACACCCTGGTTTGAGTTTGAAAGCACCAATATCACAGATCATAGATATCATAAAAGAACAGTAAAAGAAAGAAGATAGAGAATTTTTATAGTGGTTCGGCTGTTAGTGAAACCTACGTCCACTTTATATTTTTCTTATAGACTGATACAAGTCTTTGATTATCTCAATGGATTGGATCCTCGGAGTTGGAATCCACTGGAGAATCACAATAAATTCCTTTGGAGATTGTTGTAGGGGAGGTAAAGAGTAAAGAATGTTTCCAGCAGTGCTTGGGCAATCAGTCCAAGAAGATCTCCTTTATGTTGCAGGTAGGATACTATTTATAGAGATCGTAGAGCTTCTGGGCTAGGCCTACCTTCATCAGCTTGCAGGTAAATTACAGGTGACCTAAAGGGGGGGCTTTGACTCACAAAACAAGCCAAAACCATGGGTCAATGATGACCCATAGTCGATGGGTCGCTAGCGACCCGATGGGTTGATCCATTTTGCAGACCAAATCTTGCCTCTTCTGATAGTGTTCCTTATCGGGTTTGTTTGCAGTTTTAGCAGAGGCATAAGTCGCTGATGAGCTAAGCACTTAGGATTTTTCTAGGGTTTGCAATTGGAGATGTTTTCATAGTCTTTCACTATTGCTATTTTGCTTTGATGGAAATTCTCTAACCATTTGCATTTAGCTGCAGATTGAACTAAAAGGAATCTCTCGGTTTCGCTAATCCCAGTTGTCGTCTTAGTCGTTGTTCTGTATTCTGTTGGATCATGTTGGGTTAAAACCCCAGATAACATCACTCAACACATAACTGGTGTTGAACCTATTGGACTTTACATGTCTTGACATGATGGACGACTTGACAGTCATGGCACAATTGGGTCAAAATCAAAACTGGTTTCAATTGGTGGTGAAATGATTCACAAAGCTCACCCACTTGTTTTACAACACCTTAGTGAGGTTTATCCTTACTTGGAGGAGCACATGATGATTTTAAAATCTCAAAATCCTTTAAAGACCGAAATATGGTTGGCAAATGAACATAACCGCTCCTTCGTTGCATGGTTTAAAAATAGGGTAATGTCTCAACTGTCTCAAACAAATCATGATATTTCTAATACAATAAGATGGTTGACATATGGGCCTCAACTTCAAGTCAACTCTTATGAAGGATATGATATTAATGGGTATGTTTTTATACGAAACATCAGGATGAGAAAAGCAAAATGCAAAATAGTGGAGTAAGTGTCGTGGAAACTACACGAGAATTTGCTAGTGCTAAAGATAATATACCAATAAATGTGACAATGTCATATTATAGAATACTTGAAAATATTTGGAAATTTGAGTACAAGGACTGCACGATCCCTCCATTTCAATGTAAATGGGCCGACAACCATCGCGCTTTGAGTAGATAAGCATGGATTCACACTTGTTGACTTTGATCGAGTGAGTCATGATAATGATCCACTCATCTTGGCATCTCAAGCAAAACAAATTTTTTACGTGACTGACCCAGCTGATCATAAGTGGTATATTATTCTTCCCGGCAAAAGACACATTGTTGGGATTGATGGTGTGATAGATGAAGAAGATTATAATCAATTTGATGAGAACTCACCTTTCTCCGTCGGCGTAAGTCTACAAGAAGAAGAAGTTTATTTAAATGCAAATTATGCACATTCTGATCATAATGAAAGGGTTTGGATAGCGGGTTAATTTTTTTTCCTATCCATAATGCCACAAAGGTAAGCCACTAATAAAATTGCTGCATCATTGAAAAGTTTAGTTAAAAGTTTAACTATCAACATCTTGTGTGGTTTTAGCTCCATACTGTTATAGTTTTTTTAACTGTTAAATGCATTAGGACATATTTGTTCTAATATGTAAAATTGTTCATTCTTCTTAGAGCATGTATTCTTCTTAGATCCCAATCAAGAATTTGTCTTTAATACCCACAAATGGCTTAGTCCTCGGTTTACATTGTCCTGACACGACATATACATATAAAATGTAATTTCTTCACATTTTCTTTCTAAAGGTGATAATATTAGCAATGAGGTAAACAATTGAGAGGCCTCAAATCCCATGGCAGCAATTCAACTTTGTTTTGTAATGAGGTAACAGTTGCATTATTATTCAATTTCAGTTTATCTGCACAGTATGGTTATATCTGGTGAGAACCCCTTTTATCAACCATCCATTCAAAATCTAACGCTTTATATTTTAAAAACCTTTCCTGCCTTTGCAAAATAATGATACAACCGTTAATGTACTTTTACCATTTTTAAAATCTGCTAGATTTCTCCATATGTGGATCAATTTTTTTTAGTTATTCTTTACTATGGTAGAATAACTAGCTAAATATTGAAATATCTCTTTGATACAAGAATAACGAAAATAGAACCATATAAACACAATAAAGAGCGGAATTATTCTGCTTCGCAAACGTCTAAGAAGATGAAAAGAGGTCTGACTATCAGAAAGAAATACAGAACACATTAGCCAAAATACACTGAGTGGAGTGATAATGGTAAACCCATTGGAAAGTGGACGATTTATTATAAGGCGCTTGTAGGCAAAACATATAGACCCAAAATTGATATCAACATTAATAATTGGGATTTCGTCGGTCTGGGGGTTAAGGATACTATCTGGGAAGATATTAAGGTATTATAAATTATTTGAAATTATTTAACATATTGTATTCGATTTTTCAATTTTTATCTGAAATTATATTGTACAGATTTAGCTTCATTGGGGCATAAGTGCTGGCTTAGTACCTCTTGCTATACCTTTGTGACATATAATAATACTAGTATAACCGCACAACGGTAGAAAACCGACCGCTCAATTATACAAATTTAAGCGGCACAATTATTGTAATTTTTCCATAATTTCAGCTAAACAAATAATGCTAATATGATAGACTATAAGTTTATTCCATTGTTATAAAAAACGTTAACAAATCATAACGATGGTATTTATCCTTAAATATTGAACATATCAATGTTTTTGATAATTACAGTCACTTGCATATTGCTAATTTGAGTATTAAATTGAGTGAACTCTTATATGATTTGAATTACAGTCAAGATTGAATGCTTTCATATTAAGTTGTCTCCACCCTGATAAACTAAATTTTTTTTAAGTGCCTTATCATTATAAAATGTTTAGCATATAAAATTGCAGCATCAAAGATCCATGCCATACTAAATATTGTTTTTCAAAACCAAAACTTGGCATCTCAATTTACAGCACTAATGGTCTATATAAAGAAAAACCTCATTTGAACAAAAATTTGTTCATAGTTCATTGATCTCTTATTCAATGTTTGCTGACAGTAAATTTTTTTTCCTCAAAGTTTTCTTCTTAGCTTTACTAATAAGATTTTAATAGAACAACCAATATATTTTAAAGTGTTAAAAGTGGCACTACAACAAAAATACCCTATCACAACGCCCTTTTTACAATGGGCATTGGTTTCCCGTTGTAATAGAAGGCTATTACAACGATCCATTCAGACCCGTTGTAAAAGATGTCATATACATTACCCTTTTTACAATGGGCATTGTTTGTCCGTTGTAATAGAAGAATATTACAATGGTCCACTCAGACCCGTTGTAATAGATGTCAACTTTACAATGGTCAAAATTGCCAGTTGTAATAGCCTTTATTATATCGGTCCACTCACGCCCCTTTATTATATCGCTGTTTTCTTTTGCAAGTGACTACTCGTTCTCTTTCGTATTGTCTTCAACTAAATTAGGGTTTCCAAAAGCGCCGACGTTAGTATCTCGATCGAATGATGATTTACGTCCCTTAGCTTTGTCGATCGATGCTTTCTTCTCTTTGCGCTCATTCACGGCTGCTTCCAGTATTGAGTTTGAATCAACGAATCTGGTCTGTGAATTATATCGTTTAAATGCTACTGGTTCTCGCGTAGAAGCGATATCGAAACAATCCAAATCGCCGTTTATTTTTTCTTTAAGGAAAATCGGTACTCTCAACAAATCAAGTTGCGACTTTGTGATGGCAATGGAGTCGAAGGTTGGAGATTTAGGGTTGAACGGCAAAGGGGCGATGGCTGCATTCGATTGGTTGATTTGAGGAGGAATTTCGTGATGGCAAGATAGCAGCGTTGATGTGGTGGTGTTGGAGAAAGTATTTTTTTCGGTCGCGATTTTGGTGGGCTTCTAGTTGAAGGGAAGTGGTGGAGAATTGGCGACTGGTTAGGTTGCTGTCGGAAATTCAGGGGTGTTGAAGCTGTAAATGAATTTGTAATTAGGGAGGAGAAGGTGGTGCTGGGTATTGCTGGTTGAAAAGTGGTGTTTGTAGTCATAACAGCGAGGGATTGGATGATGGGGTATTTGATGGGACAATAATGTTGGCAGGTAAGTGGTGTGGTTGAGGTTGATGTGCACTGGTTGATGGGTAATGCTATGGATGGACTATTTGCTGAATGTTGAAGATGCAAGGTTAATTCGAGGTGGAAGTGGAAATTGACTGTTGTGGAGGTGGCAATAAGTGCTGAAGTTAAGGGTAGTTGCTGAAGTTGCTGAAGTGACGGTGTTGTGGAGCTTGTGGAATGAAGTATGGCAGTGGAGTGCGTAAATGTTATGGCGGTAGATAGTTGGGAGGGTTTGTGGATGATGGCTGCTTGTTTGGTGAATGACAGCGAATGTCGAAGGTGGGTGGATGGTTTGTATGTTGATGGTCTGTTGTGCACAGTTAGGCAGTGTGTAGAGGAATGGTGTTGGAGTG
This sequence comes from Allium cepa, assembly GCA_030765085.1. Lineage (NCBI taxonomy): Eukaryota > Viridiplantae > Streptophyta > Magnoliopsida > Asparagales > Amaryllidaceae > Allium > Allium cepa. The sequence continues at coordinate 567,164,862 of CM060938.1, forward strand.
CATTGTGTGAAGTTGTGGTATGTAGTTTGTTTAGTGTGGAAAAGTGTAAGATGGAAGGCAGTAGTTTGATGTTGTGGATTATTGTAATTTTGTGATATGTAGAATTTAGAGGAGTAGAAGTGTTTGATGAATGTGGCAAGGGGTAGGATAGTTGGAGTATCTTGTTGCTGCATAGAAGTGTGCAGGTTGGATGGTAGTGCAACGATGTAATGGAGTTTGCTATAACGGGTAGTGATCAGGTTGTAATACATTCTCGATAGAATTTTATGAATATAGAAGCACCAACTGTTGTAGTCTGCTTGATTTGGTACTTGCAGGTGTTACTATTTGTTGGATTCGATGTGGCTATGTTTCTGTTCTACTCTACTGTTCCAATAATATTTAAGGTGCTATCCTTTATGCATGAAGCCAGGAGTGTTACGACTATGGTTTTAGGACAAGCGAGAGTGAGTACTCATTTCGTAAAATATTTGTAGTATAGTTCATTTTTTGTAGATTGATGATTTTGATAGTTTACTTTTGATATATTGATGAGGAAGTGGAAAGCATGGGAAGCTGAGACTGCCTCGCTTGAATATTAGTTTATAAATGGCAAGTTCGCTTTCAAAATTATGCTACTAAATTTTTTTTCATGATTCAATTTTGGAGTAGGTAAGTTATTCGTTCTTTGTATGCAGACCCCTCAAGCTTCAGGCTTACACACCAAACTTCTTTTGTAAGTGGATAGGCCGAAAGTTGATTGGCAGTTGTGGGTGAATGGATGGTTTGGAAGGTTGTACTGATGGGGATGAGTGGATGGGTGGAAGGGGTGGTTTAGTAGTGTAGTATGGCCAGGTGAGATGTGTAGTGCATAGAGTTGTTGATATGCACAGTTTTCTCAGCAGGGGATAATCGATGATGGTTGAATGGTGTAAAGTATGTAGTTACAGGAATGGACCGGAGGAGTGTAAGTGTGGGTGACTACAGAGTGATGGAAGTTTATGGCCTGGAGTAGGTGCAGTGGGGTGGTACTGGAAGGGGATGAGACCGAGGCAGTGCAGCAGCTGTTAAGTGGTGCGTGGATGAACTTTGATATAGTGGTGATGTATGGATGTACTTGTGGGTAAATGAGAAGTTGTGCAAGCAGTATTTACTTAGTAGTGTTGAAGTGCAGGCAGTAGCTATGTGGGAGTGCACAGTTCAGGAGTTTGATGATGTTGATATGAAGGGTTTTGAGATTTTGTCGTGGGAATGGTTTCAGTGGAGTATGCAGTGATTAAGTTGAGAGATGGACTGCTGATGTATAGGGTGGATGGTCAGTAGTTTGAAGATGACAGGGGATATGGTAGTTGATATGAGATAGTGTTGTAGTTTGTATGGTGAAGTGATGTTGGTGATGGAGGAGTATTATATGAAATATTGTATGGAGTGGCTGATGGTTGTAGGAAAATTTGGCAGATGGGATGGATGTTAGCAGAGGCAGTGAACTGTTACCGATGAAGCAGTGCAGGTGGTAGTGAAGACAAGTTGGGTATTTGTAAATGGAGATGATTGAGTATGAAGTTTGTGAATGGTAACAACAGTAGCAGGTGATTGTATAGGAGTGTTCAGCAATGTAGGGGCAGAAGTTGTTTGGATGGAAGAGCAATGTTGTTGTATGGTCAGTGGGGAATATTGGCAGGGTGGTGTGGTGATTTCAGAGGGGGAAGTGCGTAAACATACACCAACCATCAGGACTTTCTAGCACTCCCGGCATTAGATGGATTGTAAGAAATATTAGTCCCTCAACTTATAAACGTGTAAAACTATGTAAAACTATGCTCAAATATTGTGCACTTTCTTCGTTTTTTATTTGCTCTAAGATACATGTTTTATTTGCTCAAATATTGTACATGTTTTATAAACTATGCTTTTAGTCTTTTCGTATGTGATTTTACTTATTTTACGACAATATTTAGTATTTGTATGGATGTATTGCATGGATGCTGTTGTAATTTTTTTTTAAAATTTGCATTTATTTTGCAACGGGCAATGTGCGTTATTATACGAGCTTCTTACAATGGGTTATAGCCGTTGTAAAAAGGTATATTGCAACGGTTTTTACAACGTGCTTTGCCCGTTGTAAAATGTGATGGATTTATTGCAACGAGGCATATTACAACGAACACATGTCCGTTGCGAAACCCATATTACAATGGACATTGCCCGTTGTAAAAAGACTGTTTTGTTGTAGTGTAGGTAATGGTGGACATACACGCTCTTAAACCTTGCAGACCCACATAACTACATAAGTGCCAATTTAGCTATTATTTTTTACATATAACATAGTGAAGATAATAGCGTAAACATAAATAATATATGATTTACAATATAAACACTATTATAATATATTTACTCAAGTTAACATACAAATGAAACACAAACTAAAATAATGCAACACCCTTGGTTTATAACGAAAGGTACACATTGACAAATGACAACACATGAGCTATAATATACCAGATTAGGCTTAAGGTAAAATAATGTAGAATCCTTTTTCTGTTTGAATTATGTGGATTATAAAAACTCAAAAGTCTCAAAGACAATTAATCGAAGGCAATGTACCTAGCATGAACACAATAGGTAAAGTAACTAAGTAAATAACATCAAATTTAAATTTAAAAATAAAAAATTTAAATGATATTACATGCCAATCACAAGAGTATACTCCTTTTTCTTTAAAGTAGTACAAATATAAATGGGTTTAAATGGACAAAATTTGCATGAAAATTAATTGCAGACCTTGGGTTGCCATTTGTGTACCATCACTAACTACCTATCATCCACCAACACTGCATTAACTTGTACATTTTCTTTTTTACATCTGGAATATCTTATGTATTCTCTAATTTCCCTTCCATGGTATGAGCTGCTCTTTAATAATCTGTAATTATTTTTGTAGAACCGTTTTCTGTTAACTGCTATTTTTGTAGAAAATTGTAAGTATTATTCATTTTTGCAAAAAAAAATCAATATTTTTAAATTTTTTTCATATAGATCTTTGATTAAGTATAAAGCTGAATTCGAATTGATATTTTGGTTACTAAGCATTTATTTCGATTATCCCAAACCGAGTACCACATAGATGATAAAATGAAAGACATCATGTTAAGAAATGTTAAAGAACGATGGAAGGATTTCAAATCAAGATTGGTTAGCGGTTGGATTACGAAAACAAGAAAGCTTTCAGAAGACCATAAAAAGCCGTATGAATTTTGTGATGGTATCACACAAGCACAGTGGGAAACATTTAAGAAGAATTGCGAAACCGAGGAATTTAAGGTATATTTGTATCTTTTATATAATTTAACATTGTATAGATATCAGTCTTATTTTCAAGCTATACGAATATGGATTTTGCAAAAGGGGCCTACTTCTTTAGGTACTCTGCTAGGTTTTCATTGACTTACCGTTAAGGTGATCAAAATAAAATTAAGGTGATCAACATCAGAGATTTGAAACCTTGTACTTTGAAGAGAACCACTTGTTATCACAAAAATAAATAAGAAACCACACGTCCTGTGCTTGGTCGACTACTAGGTCCACTTCTTCCCTTCCAAAAAATGCACCCTAATTTTCTGATATAATGCTATGGTAGCTGTACATCAGACGGTAATAAATAAATACAGAAGGATAGTCGAGCTACCATATCTTATCAATTTAAATAAGTGGGCATTTACTCCCCAATCTTTTCTTTTCTATCCGTCAAAAATAAAACAAAGTAAGAAAAGCTCTATTTTTGACTGTCACTTTGTCTCAAATTACCAAGTCCCTGCATCTTAAATTTTTGCACTGCTAAACTACCTTTTGAAATTAAAAGCATTCATTAACATTTTAATATTCCTCGGAGATTAATAAAAACTAGTTCTACCCAAGAGAATTGTAGGTTAATGGAAGATTGGGTTAATTCTACCCAAGATAAATAAAAACTATATCTAACAATAAGGAATATTGGTTAATCCTGTCATCGTTTTTAAAAGTAACAGTTATTTATCAAAAACTAAATCAATATTTTTCCTTGTTTCTGACAGTGCAGTTACTATAAATTATATTTCATAGTTCATGTGCAGTTGGCTTTGTTGCATTTTAGCTCATTGCAACATATGAGAAAGAGTCACATCAATCTCCTTCGCATTTCTAGATTATCCAATCATGTATCACTAGATATTTGAAACAATGTATAATAATCACAAAGATGTTAGAGTCTAACTTAATTTTATTATGCATAATAATCATTTTAAATAATGCATGCAGGTTCCCTAGTTTTCACACTTACATGTATATATATTACTTAGTGAAATGCTTGTTTCTATTATGCTTTAAGATTGTTTATTTGTTATAGGAACCATAATTTTGTATTTATTAATGTCATAAAACAACAAATAAGTGAGAAGGCTAGAAAGAGTCGGGCATGCAATGAGCATCCTCACTATTTGGGGCAACTTGGAAATGCCGGGAAGAAGGCTAAATGGATAGCTGAAGGCCATAATTCCACAGTCACACTACCAAGTGGACCTATTTTGGATCGAAGTGTTGATTGGATTGTGGCAAGATCAAAGAAAGGAGTTGATGGAAATTATGCAATCCCTAATGAGAAAACCAAAATAATTGCAGATAAAATAGTATGAATTTATCTCTTTTGGTTAAACTTTTCCAAAAATACAGCAATAAATTATTGGGATTTTTTTGACAGAATGATTTGAGAGAAAAAGTCATCAAAGGGACATGGGTTCCAAATAGACATGATGATGTCTTAAATCGTGCTCTCGAAAAAAAAAGAGCATCCATGTCGAGTTAGAGGCATTAGTGGGATGATCGGTATTAAAAACATATTTGGGAAGGGATTAGAAAAATCAAGGTTCAATTTGTGTAATATCAGTAGATCGGTTACATCTTATCACCAAGGAATTAGAGGTTAAAATGAGCTAAAGATTTGATTCTATGGCGGATACAAAAGCTAAACAAAAGGTTGAAAACATTTTGAACAGGATGGGTATGCACATGCCTAATTATATGATGGTCGACGACAACACACCATCAGCTGGTCGTCGTAGTAGTTGTCAATCAGTACAGTTGGATAAATTACAATCTACAAGCAAAATGCAAGAGATGGATCCCTATACAGACTTGCGGGTAACAAATTCAAAAGCTTATTTTGATTAAATATAAATTGAAAAAAAAAATCCTAATTAAGATCTGTACACATATTATGCATAGATGATATTACATTATGAAGCATTTTTAGTTATTTCACCATCTAGTTTCATACAATATGCACATTCTATAGATCTATACATATATTATGCATAAATGTTATTTTGTATCAACGTATCTGAATTTTGCAATATTATATCGTCCAGTCATCCTTGAAGTATACACATGAGACAAGTTTGTTTCTTTTTTCCTAATTATTTAAATTGTATTTATAAAATAATGGTATTATTGATCAAATTTCTATTAGTTGTTTGCATTATATTGTCAGTGAGAATTACTTTACATCAGCATCTAATTTCAATGGAACCCTTTGCTATATGTTGTGTTTAACTTTCTAGTCCACCTATAATGTAATATTGCCGGTTGAATAATCCACTTTTGAAACATTTGCTATAACACAAGTATTTTATATTACTAACAACTAGCATGGAAACCGTGCATTGCATACAATAATGTTCTAGAAAACAATTTTAAAATTTTGAACATAAATTTAAAAAAAAGAAATTTGATTTTGTTATCTGGTTTATACAATTTTATATGCAAGAATAAATTTAATATTGTTATTTTTAGCAGGATAAGCATCTTATATTTTGAAATCTTTTCTAAAACTATATATTTTCAAACTAAATATTAGTGTTAATTAACTATGTTTATTTAATTAATCTGAAAGACAAAAGATATAAATTTTTGTTCAGATAAATTCAAATTTGTTACTTGATACACAATAAGTTGAAAGATATTTTCAATTAAAACATTTTTATGTTGGAAGCAAAAGGTCTATTTTCTTATTATTTTATTTGTAATAATCAAAACTTCTCAAATTATATATCCGTAAAATCAATTCATGGATGACATTGACAACAAGGATTAGCTAGGTATCAAGTAATAGTATAAAATGTAATATTCTTTGGCCATATTTTGTTATGTATGATGTTTTCTTTTGCCAGATTTTGCATGCTTATTAATTATTAAATACAAATTCGTATTCAGTAGATGTTAATTGATTTTGTTTTGTACATGTCATTCTATAAACCAACTAAACGCCGTTTAGCGGTGAATTTAAACTCCAAAATTGTCGTAGTGGGTCATGGCATGGTACATCCTACTTCAAGACTTGGAGATCAATGTCATAATCAACAAATCTTGCCTGATCATTTAAAGGTTGGGATTGACGCAGTGAAGCCTATTAATAAAGGAACCCCACTTCCGATTCCAGCCAAGCATCACGTCATGATAGGAGAAGCGCTTGGTAGTTTTGTTCAATGGCCTAAAAATCTTGTATTTTTAGGAGATAATGATATGGTAAGAAGACACTTTATGTATTTTTTTTATTGAGCTTTGACATTTTCTGGTTTGTTGTGTATAATAATTGTCACAATATCGTGCATTAATCTTCAAGTTTGTTGTGTGTAGGCTACACCTTTTGTGAGCAAAGACAAAGTGAAAGAGTGTGTTGCAAAGGCCATGAATAATAATGAAAAGGTCATGAATACGATGGCAAATGAGTCTGCAAAGCGCAACAAAATCATGGGTGCAGAGATCTTTAAAATTTTAACGGATAAGTGTAAATATTTCCATGGCTTGGTAGTTCAAGTGCCATCCGATGAAGATGCCATCAATGCAATTCAAGTGAATAAGGATTTATTTAAGTACGACAAGGACTTTGAAATCCATATCACGATGGATGAAATTATCCAATTTCTTAGTATGACATGGTTGAATGAATCATGGTTGTAGATTTACATAATGTAAGTATTTGTTTCACACACACACACACACACACACACACACACACACACATATATGTTTAAATAATGTGTTATTTTGCATCAGTAAGGATTTATTTTAAGAAGCTAAACATTGTCTACTATTAATTTTCATGTGCTCCCATTTGAAAAGTTGCACTAAAGATTTTTCTAAGTATTGCAAAATTCAATGGTTGAAAATTAGTTTGTTATATGAACATTGAACCATGCACTGCTTCACTAAATTCATTAAGCATTTTATCATCTCTAATTTCACAAAAAAGTTGATGAATCTGCAGGTCTTAGGCCTTAAAGTTCATACCAAGGTAAAAGAAAGTACCACCACTTTTGCAAAAGTTAAATTACTGAAAAGTTCAATTATCAAAGTAACATAATATGTCATTTCCGACCGTAAAAGACAAAACAGTGTTCTCTATTCATTATATTACTTTAAGTCGAATGTAAAAAATAAACCCTCTTCTGGCATGTTTTGATTTGAATGATCATATCATATTATTTTAAGTCGAATGATCATACCATATCAATAATGTTGATTATATGTTTAAGTAATGTGTATGTGGTTAAATTATTTGTGCAATGTCCTCGAAGTGGAGACCATCGGTTTATGTGTCCCCATAAGCTTTTCCAAGTGCGGAAACATCCAAACGCGACAAATATATATATGACGAACGCATGGCATGTGTTGCAATCTAAGAGCTTAATATTAGCCTCGCACTATGATGGGTATGAACATTAAACTTTTACTAACTAGTTTACAATTGTTGCTGATTTTAACTTCCTATAAATTATATAATGCATTAAACATTGACTACTACTTGTTTTCAATATAGAGAAGAATGAAGTTCATGTTTTTGATCCGTAGCCCGAACGCAAACGTAGAAATTATGCCGCAAGTGAACATGTACGTTGTATTTATTTTCCTTTTGATTTCATGTTATCCTTTGTTTCACATGATGGATTTAAAGCTTTTAACATTAGCATTAGCATTCAAATTTGCCTAAATAAAGTATTGTTTAACATTTTCTTGCATATGTGTAGGGCCTTTTAAGCTTACAAGACATACGGCGGTAAGTTTCGAGGAACTTACTTGAAATGGATGAATGTTAAGGAGATTTTGTTTCTAACAAATAAAAAAAATTGTATTTCATTTGGGATATGAATTAATTTTAAACCGACTGTTGAATTATCTTGTAATATTGCTACAGTGTCTTCAATAATCTGGATGAACGGATTGTGTACATTATGTGATGAGGTATATGCATGAAATATTAAAAAACCACCGTTAAAACAAAGATTTAGCCGAGGTACCACTTTAATTTTTTCTTCATATTTTATGCTAATAATTATATGATTAATATTTCAAAACAATCTCTTAATTGCAGTACTTTGTACAAGTTGATTCTTATAGCCAACGAGAGATGGACGAGATTCGGGATAATTTAGCTGATTATATCATGCATAACTAGATGTAGTCTTCCTGTATGTTACAATATGGTGAGTTTATTTCTTTTCTACCGTTTGATATGTCTGTTGTTATTGACAAAAAATAAGTGAAGTTATTGACAAAAAGTAAGCTAAAAATAGACTAATATTTTCATCTTATGCCTGATAAAATATTATAAAATCTCTTGGACCTTCCAACTTTATTGATTTGATAATTATCTATACTATCTTTTGATAAAATTTAATTTATAGACGATTAAACATAGTGTGATTAAGGATTATGATTGAAGATTATAGATTACGATGGAAAATTATGTATAATCAATGATTACAACATCATTTCTTAAATTCATGCGATTTAAAAAAGAAAGAGTAGAATTCATAATAAAAAGTAGAAAATAACAAATCGCATTTATTAAGAATTTGAAATAAAGTTTAGAACAGACTGGATGTAAAAATTGTAAGTAAGAAAAAAAGGAAGTATTAAAATAAAAATAAGGGACCGCATTATACAATAAAGAGTGATGCTACTATGATCGAAGTAGTTTCGATCAAAAATTGAGAAATCAGGTTAACCATTGAATTCAGTGGGGTAATCTTGTAAATTAAGTGGTGGAGCTCCAAATTTTCTATTTGTAGCAGCAGATTTTGACAAAATCAAAACCGGTTATAATAGCATTTTCGAAGAACAAGAGTGGATGTATAAACTGATTTTTTCAAAATACTTTTTATCGGATGCTCCTCGAAGGGACGTTCGAATCTTAATAATTGTACTAATTACATTAATTTTTGGAGTTTTAGGCATATGAAGTATTTTTGAGGCTGAACTTTTATGTAATTTTCATCGATCAGTTCCATGTTCGTAACAATAATTTTGATCTGAGCAGTATCAGATTTATCAATTTCATATTTGTTGCGGTAGGATTAAATGACCAGGAGCATCTGATATTAGTTTGGAAATAATGCAAGCTTTCAAACATCAACTTTGAAATGTAATAGATCTACGAGTAGCAATAATATAAGACTACAGGTTGCTCATTTTCTAATATAAATATATGCAAATTATTAAAAGCGGTAGTAATATAAGAGTACATGTTCTTCATTTTCTAATATAAATATGTAAATTATATTAAAAACAACAGTAATATAAGACTACATGTTCCTCATTTTATAATATAAATATATGTAAATTATATTAGTGTTAGTTTTTTTCCCCTAAAACATCCAGTTTTCTTTATACCAACGAGCTTCTGTAAAAGGTTTGTCATATGCATATGCGAAGAACCACCTTCTTTCGTTGCTTTGATTGCTTTCTCTGCTATCCCCTTCACTTTCTTTCTCAAATTATTATTCACCATCATTTCGTTCACAGCCAATGCCACTTCTGCTCTCTTTACAAATGACCACCTTTTTTCTTTAGGGCCGTATATTTTTTCACCCATTGTAAATTGATGAATTGCTCGTAACTTCTGATTTTTGTAAATATAGATTATAGAACCGATAGTTTTTTACTTAATTTAACTTATGTCTGATAGAGTTTAGTTTGTTCAAATTTTAATTTTTCTTTATGCTAATAAGATGCCTATTATGTTAGATAGGAAGTTAGTATTTTGACAAGAACCTGCTTTTAGTTTAGCACATTTTCAAATCAGTATAAATTGGCTGTGCATTTTGCTTTGTTATTACTATTTTACTATTGGGTTTGACTTTAAATTGGCTATGCATTTTACATTATTAATCTTTACTCAGGAAAATTATCAATACTTAAGTAAGAGACAATGTTTTATTTGATCATATTTGATCCCACATTCGACTTTCATTTGGTGTAATAGTTATAAGCTTTGCGACTTTCAAGTGGATTCAATTTGACATATATGTAATTCAAAAATGATGCTGATTGAATTTCTTTTCCTTTCTCCCTGATGTTTTTTTAAACCAAGTGACACAATAAAATGCAAGATTAAACAACATTACATTACAAGATATATCAAATGTTAAGTCTTTTCAAATAATAATTTACCATCACCTTATCAATTTGTCAGCACATCAGTCTCACATCAGTCTCTGATGTTCCAAAAATATGGTAATGATATGTTTTGGACTTAACAGTAAAAATGATGCAATAACCATTCCTATAACAATGAACATTTTCATAACAGTCTAGTAAAAAAAGATACATGTCACAACTAAAAAGGTTGATTACGGAACCACATATACGTAAATTAGATCTGATAATTGATAAAATAAGACGAGACTTGCAATACCTGTACGGGATGTAGAAAATATCACGGTAAGAAAACAGTAAATCAAGGTGCCCTTATCATCCAACCATTTGAAATATTATTGGTATACTTCCCATCTAACTTATTATGAATGCAGAAGCAATATGTATAATTAAAACATACCTATAAGCAATTAAGGAATGGTACACTTTCTTTCATTCTTTCCGTGGTACTTGGTTTTAGGTCCTTATCAATTATATCCTAGGTCAAACTCCAAGTTTAATTTTTTTATGCTGATAGAAAAGAGTAACATATTCATTTGTTGATGCTACAGAAGTAGGGACCATAGTAGTACTAGCATCCTGCATATCCAACAAAAAAGCATTTAGTATGGAAAAAAGTAACAAGATGATGATAAATGGACTAGCTTTCAGGTTTAGCACAGAAAGCTAACTATGGTAAAGCTCAAGAGGAAGAGGAAATCCGTAGGCAAAATGAGCAAGCTTCTCCTGAGTACATGTGGCCACTTTATTTTTAAGGGTTTCTTTCAATTAGTTGTACTGCAGCCAATTAGTCTTGTATGTGTCACAACTAAAGGCTTCTTTGCTTATTTTGTTATTCTGAAATATTTTGTTACAGCCAATTGTGGTTCAACATATTTTGTTGTTTTAAAATACAAGTATGGTTTAGCGTTTAATATGTTCCACTAGTACAAAAAGTGCATATTGCTCCACCTCTTTTGGATCGGTTGAAGTAAAAACTGATACAAATAGAACTATTTGCATCAGTTCTATCTTAATAACCGGTGCAATTGGTACGTGGAAAGCAATAGGTAATAAAAAGTCAAAATTGCATCAATTGTCACCAACAACCGAAGAAAATACATCGATGCAAATAGTTTTAGTCGCATCGGTTTAAAAGTCAACCAATGCAACTACATTAATTTGCATCCCTTAGCAACATATTTTCGCATCGGTTCACTAGCGAAGGCGATGCAATTTCAAATTATTTAGGTTGTCTTCGTTACGCACCTGTTCTGCCGCTTATTTTCTTTCCCAAAAAATTGTTTCGCTTGCTTCAAAACCAAAAAAAAAAACCATAGAAACCAATTTTCACTGTTAATTTCAAACGTGATTTCGCAGATTAGATTTGGCCACGACTTCTCATTATCAAGGTACCAAATCTTCCATTATGAAGAGATTTGAATTGCGGGTGATTGGGTTACGAGGCGAGGATTGTTCGAATTGGGTCACTAATGGTTGTAGAGGTTGGTTTGCGCAATTATGGTGATTTTAAGGAATTGGGCTGTACGCGATTTGGATGGTGGCAGTGTTCAGGAGTGGTCGCGATTTTAGGTCAAGTTGTAGTTGTCGAGGCAGATAAAGAAGGCAACAGTTGTGATATACACAGGCGATCGGTCGAATGGAAGGTTAGTTTTTTTTGTAACCAACGCACTACAGGGTGTAAATTTCCACTTCAACTGAACAAGCAAAGCCAAATGCTTAAGCTCAGTTGGATATGGTGGGCAATATGACAATGTAACGGTGGTGGATAGCAGTGGAGGGAATAGTTCAGGGGTGGAGGAGTGAAGGCAAGGCAAATCAGAATTGGTTGAAGGCGTCGAGGAGGAGGTTGTTGTGCTGCTATGAATGACGGTTGTTTGGATGATGTGATTGGCAGCAATGGGTTCAAAGATGTAATGGTCGTTCAGAGATGCTGTGTTCAGCTGTGCTAGGGAAGTAATGCAATTTGTATGTTCAGTTCTTTGTTTTATCAATTGCAGGTCGGGTTTGGGATGTTCAGTGGTTCTTGGTTAGCGATTTTGCACAGGATCTGCAGTTGATTTTGAACATGATATATGCAAGTGGTTTGTGATAAATACATGATGGTTATGTAGGGGAAATGTATGAAAGCATGTTGCTTGTCTGTAGTGTTCTGTTGAGTATGTTGCTGCTGTTATGGTGATGGCAAATAAAAGGGCATAGCGTGGATGTTTAAAAGAGTGGTTGATGGAAGTGGCTTAAGGTAAAGCGGTATGAAATGTTGTGGACGTTGTTAGCTCTACTGACTATTTGTTGAGAGAATTTCGATGGTTATCAAACACTACCAGAAACTCCATTATTACTATTTTGTTAAAAATAAAAAGACTATTCCTTTGCTAGATCAGTATGACGCGTAGGCCTTAATACGATAGATTAATTGGCAAAGAAAGAGTTCCATGAACCAGCTGAAATATTTCTATTTTTAATGCTTCAGCAAATGGATTATTTTCAATGCTAGCAATTTTCTTCAGGCTTGAAAAGAGTGCCATCTTTTCACCAAAGAATAAAACTATTTTAACTTTGATACCACACTCTTCATTCACTCTCTCTACTGGGGATTGAAACAACTGGATGTCATATAATTTCTACAAATGAAAATTTTCTAACCTCTTTAGTTTTCTCTTGAATATCAATGATTTTATTGTTCTAGGTACTAATATGTGATCTCATAAATTGATCAATCTTTGGTAGGAGTTGGCATCTGATCATAGAAGGACTCACAATACTAAGCATCGAACTTCGCATGGTCCTATGAATCGAACCACTTACTACTGCAATGTTATTCTTGCCTAAGATATCAAGCATAGATTGTGGATAGCCAGGTACAAAACCTTTTCCTTCATTCAATAGAATGTATCTGTACAGCTCTGCATCCATGCATACTACTGTTGGACATCCCAACTCTCTAGTCAACTTGGTTGGTTGGCAATTAGTGTGTAGCATTAGTCTTATCAATTAAAACATGTCTGCTCTCATTTGTGATTCTGGACAGAAGCTTCAACACATTGAACATTCCTTAGTTTATTAGCAATCAAGTTAATAGAATCTGGATACATTTTAACATGTAACATGATTTTTGTGGTGGAAAGCAACAAGCAATGGTCCATTCAGTCCCAAATCTATATGGGATGTGGGATTACATCAGGTCAAGGGGTGATGGTTAAAGATGGTGTCATCATATATGGAACAGAGTCATCCCTCCCAAATTGTCTATGAGTATGTATCCAGGTTGTTAAAAAAGCAAAAAAAATGGACAGACTGGCTAAATGGACTGCAATTCATGACACTGTATGTAAACTATGTGAGCAGGAAGAGAAATCAAGAAATCATCCGTATTTTCAGTGTGCATTCAACATTAATTTATGGACTTCAATTGATAAGAGCATTAGATTAGATGAGGAAAATTTTATGAGGAGGTTAAAGTTCCGAGGAAAAAATGAAAGATTTGATGCGAAATTGAAATGCTGAAGAAGAGGAGAAAAAGGGTTATTTCAGTTAACTAAAATATATTTAAGCACATAAGTGGAAAGCAGAATTGCAGTAAACATTATATCCTTTTCAATATCTCAAAACCAACATTTGTAATAGAATATTCAATATAGTTTTATCCAACAACAGGCGAACGGATGTATCATGCTTTGCTATATGATTTGTTGCAAAATAACAAAAATACCCATATATAATAAACAATATACTTCTGCCTGCCAATATATAATAAACCAAATATGCAAAGCTATGTGAAATACTTAGGTTACATTTACAACAAATAGCTTATAAATTCATTGTATATGTTCTATTTTATATTATGTATTATACAGGAAATGGTGGAATAACAATATTTGTTTGTTGTACTTATTTTTAGGTGGTTAAATCATGTGCAATGACCTCGGAGTGGATAAGGACATCTTAGTGTCTCACTGAAATACATTAAGGTTAAAACACAATCGGAGTCTGGTATGTAAACTATAGGATCATTTTTAACAGTAGTTCACTTGCATATTTGATTATAATGGGGTAAACTGATTTTAGAAAAATGTTGGTTTTTTGATAACTCATTTCCATGCACATCAGTTCCAGACCTCCAACCTATTTTAATTTACAAGTGATAAATTGTTCGTTTTTATGAGCTATGTTATTACTCCACTATTCTGTGTCCCATAGGATTAGAATTCTTCCTTTCTTTTGTTGCGCATTGTCGTAAATCAAAAGCTCATCCTCTTTTAACTTGAGATACCACTTCTAATGTTCTATTTGCAGGCAGTTTATTCTCTATCAATGCTATAAAAGAAAATCTTTTTGAATCTAAGTAATGTTTAATATCCAATTGTTCAAAGGATGCGTTCATCCCCCTGACGTTCCAGAATATCACACACATAAATTCAAGGATTCGTTTGCACTCTCTGAGGCAAGGGGAGGAGTGCACCCTTTTACGATTTTTGTATGCTTCGATTTACGAATCACGACCCTTGTTTTTGATTCGATGCACCAGTTGATTCTATTCTGGTTTGTCAATAACGATGCCGTTAGGCGTTGTTGAAAATGGGAAAGGTACGTCGTCTTGCCTTGTTGTTCTATTGATTTTATTCCCTGTTGCACTATTGTTAGTTAGGTTATTCAGGTTTTGCTCTACTATTTTACAATTACAGTAGCATCTTGAGAATAGTTGTCTTCATCCATGTTAATTTCTGAATCTTAATCTGTTGTAGGTGTAGCGGTTTTGCGGGGAGAAGTATCATCAATGGAAAGTATTCTGGATCGTCATAGACATAGGGGTTGCTGCCTGGCTCTGGTTGTCGTTGGCAGACTGCAGTTGAATGCGGCGAACTAAGCAACAGGTCCTTTGTGCTTTCCTCCGTTATACTATTAGTAAGTGTTAAGTTTGTAAGGCCAGCCTTGTTTTTGTTTGTTAACAGTGTGTATAACTCTGGCCTGTTATAATCTGGATCGCGTTGTTGGAATTTTTGTTCTCTTTGTTTATAGCTGATACTATCATTTCATCCTTTTGTACTTCAATTGCACTAGCAATTTCAGCCACCTACACTGAATTTTCAGCATTATCTTTGGTCGTTTTTTGTTTTGGAACCCACGTTTTTTTTACTAATTAAAGATCTGAATTAAGACTGTACCACTTAATGATTGTAGTAAAGATCTGAATTATGCTGCTAAAATGAATGTATGAACCACTATTTTGTATAGATTATTAACACTATAATTGATATATGTTTATTTTGGTATTATGTTATTCAGTTTTTATTTGTCATCAAATTTAATTTTGAATGATTGTAATATTACATGCAATAATTGTTTGTTATAATCAATAATATACATATATATTGTCTATTTGAGTACTATAATAATGATTTCTGAGAATGGCTTTTTTGCATCAGGTATGAATAGCTGATGCAATAGAGGGATTAGTTTGCACCGGTTGTTATAAAAAACCGATGCAACAAAGAAGTCTTTTAAATCCAAAGACTCTTATGTTGCATCGGTTTCCAACAACAACCTATGCAACAAGTTACTCTTTTGCATCGGTTTCCAATACAACTGATGCAACATGAGGGCTGTGCCCAAGCAACCAACCGTATTTTGTATTAGTTGTTAGCAACAACCGATGAAAAAAGGACCATTTTGCATCGGTTGAACTGATGAAAAACTGTTAAGCCTGTTGCATCGATTGTATATGCATCGGATGTTGAACTGATGCAAAAGAGGGGTAAACAACTGATGCAAATGGTTTGTCTTGTAGTAATGTTCTAAACATATTGATTTTGTTTTCCAATGCTGTGAGTTGTGCAGCTCTTGTTTTGTGCTTAGCTTCATATTCATACATTGTACTTATATTTGAGTCAAATATGACGTAGTACTGCAGAATTATGGTTTGGCAGCTTTTTTTTTGCGTCGGTTGTTTAAAACAACTGTAGTACAAAATAGGTAACAATTTTTAAACCACTGATCATTTATTGCTACAGTTGGTAAGAACCGTAGCAAATAAATATATGGTTACAACAAAAAACCATAGCTATTTGCGACGATTGTTCACATAAACCGTAGCAAAAGGTTACGCTTATAGGTATGAAACAACAGCTTTTGCGACGATTTTGTAAAGAACAGTCGCAAAATGTCATAAAATGATGACATTTTGCGACGGTTATGTATAAAAACCGTAGAAATAAACAGTTTTTTACAGCGGTTTTAAAATCGTCGCAATAGTTTTTACCTATTGTGACGTCTGCATTTGCGACGGTTGTTAAACCGTTGCAACATGAGTTAGACAACCGTCGCAAATTGCCAGTTTTGTACTAGTGTTTGACTATCACTTTACAAAACATTCTTCTTCTGTTTGAATCCCAACACTATTGGCAAACCTTGAAGCCGTATATTCTCTTTACTAGCTTCGATGATTGCAACATACTCAGCCATTGTAGTGGATAAAGTGACAATCTTATATATTTGTGGCATCCAACTAACAGCTATAGTTTCAATGGTGAATATATAACTAGTGGTACTTCTTCGATGATTGACTTCACCTTCAAAATCTGCGTCTACGTAAACTTGAAATTTTAACTCCCATTTACCAAAGTACAAACTATTCTCTATGGTGCCTCGTATATGCCTCAAAGTCCTTTTGAATGCTTCCCAATGAGCTTTTCCTGGATTTGACATAAACCTGCTAACAACTCACACTACATGACCAATGTCTGGTCTCGTACAGACCATGGCCTATATCAAACTTCCAATAGCCAAGGCTAAGGAACCTCAATCATGAAATTTATCTCTTCCTTCGTCTGAGGGGACTAATCTTTGGACATGCGAAAGTGACTAGGCAAGGGTGTGCGACTGGCTTAGCGTCGTCTTTATTGAATCTCTATAAAACACGGTTGATGTACTCTGCCTGAGATAACTGTAAGAACCCTATCTGCTTATCTCTAATGATTTGCATTTCAAGAATCTTCTTTGCTGGAGTAAAGCCTTTCATGTCAAACTCCTTTGACAATTGCTGCTTCAACCTTCTGATATCATCCATATTTGAACCTACTACTAACATATCATCGAGATAAAGCAGCAAAATGATATAACTGGACCTATATCTCTTGAAATAGCAACAGTGATCAGCATTGCACTTCTGGAAGTCTTCCTTGAGCATTAATCCATCAAACTTTTTGTACCACTATCTTGGGGGTTATTTCAGGCCATACAAACTCTTCATTAATCTGCACACCATATTTTTCTTTCCTTTTTTTAAGAAACCTTCTGGTTGATGCATGTATATCTCCTCATCCAAGTTTCCATGAAGAAATGCAGTCTTTGCATCCAACTGTTAAAGATGAAGATCTTCAATAGCAATAATACTTAACACTGACCTGATAGTATCGAGCTTCACAACGGGAAAAAAATGTCATTGTAGTTCACTCCTTCCTTTCGTTGGAATCCTTTGACAACTAGTCGGGCTTTATCTGTTGGAACCATCATGATCCTCTTTCACCCGATACACCCATTTATTGTGAAGTGCCTATTTTCCCATGGGTAACTCCGCTAGTTCCCATGTCTGCTTTGAGATAAGTGACTTCATCTCATCTTTCATGGCAAGCTCCCACTTGCTAGCATCTCCAGTCTGACAAGCTTCATCATAACATTCAGGTTCCTTTGCATTGGCCAACAACAAATAGTTCATGTATCTTTTGTTAGGCACATGAGGTCGAGAAGACCTTCTCAATATAGTAGCTCGAGTAGGAGGCTATGGTGTGTCAGACTGGTGCATACTACCCTGTTCAATAAGTTCATCTGGCCGAGGACTTGCTACAGTCGGTTCCTTGACGACACTATTTGGGATATCATTTGCATCTGCAAATACCGACTCACTCTGCTCTGAGTTGCTAGCGTCTGTTTTATGTCTATCTTTGTACATTATTCTTTCATTAAAAATCACAACTCTACTGTGGATCACCTTATTATTTTCATCATCTCAAATGTAGTAGCCAAACTCATCCTCGCCATAGCTGATGAGCGTTCATTTCTTGGATTTGGGATCAAGCTTATTCCTACCTTGATCACTGATATGCACATATTCTATACAACCAAAAACTTTTAAATGTGATGGTTTTACCTTTTTTCCATTCCATGACTCCTCTGGTATTTTGTGCTTTAATGGAATCGATGGACCTCGATTGATCAAGTAAGCTGCCATGTTAACTGCTTCTATCCAGAACTATGCTCAGCTGCACCATTGTTTGAGGCATACCTAGCATAGTTCTCTCCATTTTGATCCCGTGCTTATAGCAGAACTTCTTAAATCTGGTGTCTTCATATTCACTACATTGTCAGTTCTAAGCTTTTTGACTTTTACACTTGTCTCATTTTCAACCATAGCTTTCATCTCCTGAAAGCCTCAAACACTTCAGATTTATGCTTTTAAAAGTAAACTCATACCTTTCGCGAGTGATCATCGATGAAAGTCACGAAATAGTGTTTCCTACCACTGGATAAGATGGTCGTTGACCCCTAAACATCAGAATGAATGAACTCCAACCTTCCTTCTTAGGGGTTCTACCATTGGTTTGAAAGCTAGCTCTCTTTTGCTTTCCAAGTATGCAATCTTCGTAGATGTCTATTTCCACTGACCGTAGACATGAAAGTTTCCCATTCGAATGCATAATCTCCATTCCCTTCTCACTCATATGGCTTAGTCTTTGGTGTCATAGATTGAAATTTTCATTGCTGGCTACAACAGTGATCGAACATCGTACATCTGCTGTCATGTAAAGAGTTTCCACTCTTCTTGCCTCAAGCAACTGTCATTTCACCCTTTGAAAATTTCCATTTATCACCATAAAAAATCGTAGTGTAGCCTTCGCTAGCCAACTGTCCTACGGAGATCAAGTTCTTTCTCAGGTTGAGCATATACCTGATATCCTTTAATCCCAAAACCGGCCCATTAACTTAATCTTCACAATACCTTTACCAATAATATCACAAGATTGATCATCACCAAGATATGCCTTTTCAAGGTTTCCAAGGACAAACCTTTTGAAGAATTCTTTCTACGAAGTAGCATGGAATGATGCTCCAAAGTCTAACACCCAAGACTCTTCCTTGCTCTCCAAAGAGCACATCGGCGCATCATCTCCTCCTAAGGTGTAAGTAACATTTTCCTCTGCCTTTGCCTCCTGCTTCTTCGGTGCACTTTTGCACTGATCTTTACAGTGCTTGGTTCCACAATTCCAATACTCAATGGTCTTCAAGCTATCAGAATTATTGGGATTTTTGGACTTAGACCTCCAGTCCTTTGATCTACCTCAGTAGTTCGATCTGCCACGCCCATTCCCTCTAGTAGAATTTCTTCCTCTTGATTATGTATGAAAAATTGAAGAGGTTAATGATTCACCCGAATCTCTCCATCGGATATCTTCATTGAGAACCAGATCATGAACATCATTAAATTTTAACTTATTGCTTCTCGACGAGCTACTCATAGTCGTGATAGTAGCATTCCAACTTTCTAGCAGAGAAGAAAAAGTATTAATGCTCGTACTTCTTGGTCAAGTTCAATTTTAACCGAACTCATTTAGGATGTAACGACATTCAGTTCACTGAGATGTTGAGCTACCGATGCGCCTTTTGTCATCCACAAATTGAACAATCGCCTCATCAAGTGAACTTTGTTAGATACCGAAGGCTTCTCATACATACTAAAGAGATCCGTCGTAAGACCTGCTGTGGTATTTTCCTTTGCTACGTTGAAAGTAACATTATGAGATAACGTTAATTGAATGATTCCAAAGGCATGTCTATCGAGAAGAGTCCAATATTCATCCTTCATATTCTTTAGCTTCTTTTCTGAGAGAGATTGATGAAGCTTTTTATGGCATAGGTAATCTTCAATCTGCATTTTCCAAAAGCCAAAGTCGGAACCATCGAATTTCTTGATTTTCGCATTTCCTTCATCTGCAACCATCACTCCCACTCGAGTCTAATTTCCTTTCTCACAAATTCTGGCTTTGATACCAGTTATTAGAAAATTATGAAAATTTCCTTATAATCAGATTTATGAAGAAAAGAAATAAAATACAGAATGATAAAAAACATAAACTTGATAAAGGAGTTCAATCAATTATACCTACATCTCCAAGTTGCTGCAGATCTTTTATTTGAGGGAAATATTACAATGTGATTATAAAACACTTTTAACTCAATACTCAATCTCACTCTTTAAAGTTTTCTCTCTTTAAGCTTTTGTTCTCTTACTATTTGATTGAAGATGGGATGTATCTTATGAAGAAAAAGATAGTGTATTTATAGTGAAAAGATGGTTGTTGGTTGCATAGTTGATGGTGGCTTGGTTGGTGGCATGGTTAATGGCTGTCCCATGATGTTCTTATGGGTTGATACTGCCCACTAAAAGTACACATTCATAGACACATACATGCATATACATAGAAATAGGGGTTGCTTGCAATTGACTTTAATTTACGGTGCTCATATGCAAGATTGATCATTCAATTTTTGTCAATTGCGTATCATTATAATTTAGCTGGAGTATGTTGTGTGTGCATACACTTGACCCTATGTAACAGCAGGAAGTTGAAAAACTTTCAATTGAATGTTATTGATCACTTCAATATTATAATTTAATTATGAATCCGTGTTTGTTTTTGTAAATGATCATGTATACACTTAATCCTCAAGCAACTGAAAATGAACAGCTTGTTTGACGTTTATTCAACTAGCTAGTGCCTGGTGTTGTATTAATCAATCGTCTGGGCATTATTGATTGTTATCCGTAATGTCGGAAAAGTGTTACAAAATTGTTAGATAGTAACGTCAGAAAAGTGTTACTAAATTGTTAAAAAGTAACGTCACAGAAGTGTTACGAAACTGTTACTGTTATGTTGCAAATTGCAACAATAATAAACTGTCATAGGTACGTCGTAAAAAATGTTATGAGTAGAATTGTGCAGTTAACAAATAAAGCAGAAAAAGCATACCGACAGAATGTTTCGGTCCAACGTTTTATAACTATTTACTTGAAATAATATTGCTCCCTCCACGATGCTTAAAGATATCGAGCAATTGTTTCCTAAGATGAAACGGACCTTCTCTACGATGCTGCACAATAACCGTAGAGTACCGACGAACTCAAGAGAGTAATTTCAGAACAGATCTGTGTGGAGAAAGAAAATGCAGAAAAACTTAATTATTTTTTCACTGTTTTCTGTCTGCCTATATATAGGCGCAGGTAGGTGCACCTATTCAGTAATAGGTGTTTGTTCAAATGAATGCGACTATTGGAAAGATTGCGACCCTTTACCAGACGGTGCGACCGTTTGAATTTGAATGGACAGAAATAAAAACTGTTCAGTCTGAATAGCCACGCTAAGCCAACTGCCAACTGCTAAGTGCCTCTAATACACCTCAAACGCCCATTCGCCAACGCAGTGGGTGCGGATTCGGACGCGTGCATGTGGGATGGTGCTTTGCACCACCTGCCATGGTATGAATTGTCATAATGTCCACATCTTAGTATATAAACACAAATAGTTTATTTTATTCTAAGATGTGGGACTATTCAACTTCCAAGGCAATTAATGCCTTCACATTCCCCAATACAACACATTCATTGCCTTCACATTCCCCAATACAACACATTCATTTCTAATAATCCCCCTACATGAATGAGTATTTGTTCAATTTGTTCTTAAAATCATGCAAAATATTTATCGTATCCTTTAAAGTAGCACACTGGCCTTGAACTTCCCTAGTGTTTATACTTTTGAGTTACTGGCGAATCAGTGGACTAGCTTGTCTTTGAACTGTAAGCCTTTTGTGTAAATTTAATAGACAACATGCAATAAGTGTTTTTAATCCTCCTTGGTTCTATGTTTGTGTTCGTTTTTTCCATGAACATCTGCTTGGTCTCATAAGTGCTTTGGCGAATTCAGTCTTACAATTCTCCTTGAAGCGGCGCCTTCGCACCCACGTAGGTGATTCTATAACAGCTATTTTCTCAATACTCTACTTGATTATATAATATTACCAAGTATAAACATCATTAAAAGTACCAAAACTTATCCTAATCTTCGGCGAGTAGTGCACTGAATTATTATAGGAATGGTTTGAATATTTATAGTGCTATCAAGTTTATGTAAACTTAGTTGTCCATTAGAACCTAGATCTTGGGATCTCCAGTCAACTAGGCGGGGTTTTTGTTTAAATGAACTTTTAGTTTATGGGCATTAATCCCATTTCCATCGATAAGATATTAACTTCTCTCTAGGTAAATCTTTTATTAGTGGATCTGTAATGTTATCATTTGATCTTACATAGTCAATTGTGATAACCCCATTGGAGAGAAGTTGTCTAACAGTTTTATATCTACGATGAATAAGTCTAGACTTGTCATTATAAAGCTTACTATTGGCCCTTCCAATAGCGGGTTGGCTATTGCAATGTATGCTTATTGGACAGGGTTTTCCCAATTCGGAATACCTTCTAAGAAACCTCGAAGCCAATCTGCTTTTTCTACGGCTTTGTCTAAGGCAATAAATTCCGATTCCATGGTTGATCTTGCTATACAAGTTTGTTTAGAGGATCTCCAAGATATTGCCCTACTAGCTAAGGTAAACCCATGTCCACTAGTGGATTTTGTATCTGATGAACCAGTTATCCAGTTTGCATCACAATACCCTTCTATTACAGATGAGTACCTATCATAATGTAGTCCATGACTTTATGTATAACTTAGGCATCCTAATGCTCGAATTATAGCTTTCCAGTGATTCTTTCCTATATTGCTTGTATATCTACTGAGTTTACTTACAGCATATGCTATATCAAGCCTAGTGTGGTTCATTACGTATGTAATACTTCCTAGTATGCGAGAGTACTCAAGTTGATAAATACTATCACCGCTATTTTTAACCTAGTTTTGGTTCAATCTACAGGTGTTTTTGATGATATTATATTGTGTTGTTTAAACTTTTCAAGTATTTTTCAAATGTAATGTGATTGAGACAACACATATCCTTGGTTGGATTTATGTATTTTTATACCAAGTATCACATCAGCAATTCCCGGATCTTTTATATCAAATCTGGCGGAGAGCATATCTTTTGTAGATTTTATTATCTCCTTGTTGCTTCCAAATATTAGTAGATCATTTACATATAGACATACAATGGCATATCCCATATTTGTATGTTTAGAATAGACACATTTGTCAGATTCATTTAAATGAAATCTATTTAATATCATATTTTCATCAAATTTTCATGCCATTGTTTAGACGCTTGTTTAAGCCCATACAGTGATTTTCTTAATCTACAAACCTTACTTTCATTTCTAGTTTTTAGGAAATCTTCAGCTTGTTCCATTTATATTTCTTCTTACAGTTCTCCATTTAAAAATATCATCTTTACATCCATTTGGTGTATTTCTAAATCGAGCACGGATGCGATTGCTAGCAGCATTCTTATTGATGTTATTCTAATTACTGAAGAATATGTATCAAAATAGTCCAAGTCTTCCTTTTGTCTGAAACATTGAACCATAATTCGAGCTTTATACTTGTCTATTACACCATCAGGTTTTAATTTCTTCTTAAAGATCCATTTATTACGCAAGGTCTTGCATCCTTGAGGTACTAATTCCCATGTATGATTTGCCATAATGGATTCGATTTCATTGTTAATAGCCTCCTTCCAGTAAGTGGCATCAGTGGAGTAGCTTGTTTGTATGTTAATGGATCGTCTTCTAACATAAATGTGTAGAAGTCTGGACCAAAGGTTTTTGATGTCCTTAATCTTTTGCTTCTCCTTGGTTTGTCCTCTTATTGACTAGCACTATTTTGCTGATTATTATCAATATTTTGTTCAGTATTCTCAAGAGAATTGGAGATTTCAATTTTCCTTTGTCTCTTTTGAGGAAAATTTCTAGTACCCTATTTTAAAGGGTACACATGCTCGAAAAATCTAGCATTTCTCAACTCAATGATGGTATTAATGTGAATATCATCAATTTTGGATTTATGTACCATAAACCGATAAGCAACACTGTTTTGTGCATATCCAATGAATACACAATCAATTGTTTTTGGTCCAATTTTGACTTTCTTTGGTCTAAGCACCTCTACTTTCGCAAGACACCCCCACACTTTTAAGTATTTGTAGAATGATGGTCTATTTTTTCAAAGTTCATAGGGAGATTTAGATGTTTTCTTCCATGGTATCTTATTCAAAATATGATTTGCAGAAAGAAAAGCTTCTCCTCAGAAGTTATCTGGCAAGCTAGAACTAATTAGTAAAGCATTCATTAATTTTTTAAGAGTTCTATTTTTCCGTTTGGCTATACCGTTGGATTGAGGTGAATACGGAACTGTAGTTTGGTGTATAATACCATGTTCGGCGCAGAATTCCTCAAAGGGAAATTCATATTCTCCTTCTCTGTCTCTTCTTGAGTTGATTTTTAACTTCTGCTTTATACTATTTATACACGTCGAATGGTTCATCCTTACTTATAAGGAGATACACGTAACAGTACCTTATACAATAATCAATGAAGGCAATGAAATACATTTTTCCACCTTTAGTTTGACATATTTTAATTCACATACATGTGTGTCTATTAGCTCTAGAGGTTCAGTTTCTCGTTCAACATGATGAAACGAGGTTCCTGTCAATTTTGCTTCTGCATAAACTTAACATTTAAAGCCGGAATCTATGTTACATTTTGGTATAAAGTCTAGATTAATCAATTTTCATAAGGTGTCGAAATTTACGTGGCCTAATCTAGAATGCCATACGTTTGAGGAAACAACAATATAAGCAGAAGATTCAATTTTATTCATATCATTGTTTGGTACAGTAGTGGTTACATTTACCTTAAATAAACCATCACAAACATATCCTCTTCTACATACACTCCATTCTTTGACAACACAAACTTATCAAACACAAAAGTGAGTTTGAAGCCATGCTTGCTAAGCAGCGATCCGGAAATCATATTCTTGCGGATCTTGGAACATGAAGAACATCTGCCAAAGTTAGTTCTTTTTCAGAAGTCATTTTCAGTACAAACTTTCCTTTGCTTCGAATTTTGATGTGGACGAATTACCCATAAAAAGTCGTTTGCCCTCGGTAGCGGTTTTGTAGGTTGTAAATATCCACTTATTTGCACATGTGTCATGTGGCTCATATGTCTACAAACCATTCCTTCGCATCACCAACAGAGTTGCATTCGGACACTACTGCACATAAGTCCATATCAAACACGCGTTCTGAGATGTCAGCCATGTTTGCTTCTGATTTCTTTTTCTTGGGTGCGTGACATTCTGTAGATTTATGTCTTTTCTTTCCACAATTATGGTATGAACCTTGAAATTTCTTTGATTTCTTAGAAGGATGCTCACGTTTCCTTTTGTTGGGTTTCTCTGACTCGACTACATTTGCTTTGGCAACCATGATATGCAAATTCTTTTTCTCAGATTGTCGGTTATTTTTCTCAATCCTCAATAAGATTATAAGTTCCTCCATCGTCATCTCCTTGCGCTTGTGCTTAAGGTAGTTTTTGAAATCTTTTCATGATGGATGAAGCTTTTCAATTGCAGCGGCAACCTGAAAGGATTCGCTTAGAGTCATTCCTTCATCGTGTAGTTGGTGAATGATGACTTGTAACTCTTGAATCAGGTTGATAACGGTCTTTGCATCAGTCATTTTGAAGTCAAGGAATTTCCCTGCTATGAATTTATTCATTCCCACATCTTCGATTTTGTACTTCTTCTCAAATGCCGTCCAAAGTACTTTGGAAGTTCGAGTAGTACAATGTACATTGTATAGGCTATTGTCGAGCCCATTTAATATGTAATTCTTGCACATAAAGTCAGAACTCTTCCAGACATTCAAGGCTTCAACTTTTATAGCATCGGGTTTCAATTCTTCAACTATGAGAGTATCTTCTGTAATAAAACTTTGCAAGGCACAAAGTCGTCAAGTAAAACACCAACTTTTACTGCCAGCGTTTGAAGTCCATCCCTGTGAACTTTTTTGGCCGTTCTCCATGAGGCAGCGCCCTTGTTGGAACCATACTTATAGACCGAGTAATAATCACAGTCTGTATTTGTGCAGAATTGTTGCTTTCATGAGACATTTTCGTCTACAAAAACAGCCAATAATAAATCGACAATGTTTCAAGATTGTTATTCGTAATGTCAGGAATGTGTTACAAAATTGTTAAATAGTAACGTCAGAAAAATGTTACTAAATTATAAAACAATAACGTCACAGAAGTGTTACGAAACTGTTACTATTATGTTGCGCGTATATAAACAGCAATAGGTGTATGTTCAAACGGATGCGATTGTTGGAAAAGTTGCGGCCCTTTACCTAAGTGTGGGTGCGGACGCACGCACAATGCACTACCTATCATGGCTTGTGCCTCTCTTTGTCTATGTGAATTGTCATAGTGTTCATATCTTAGTATATGAACATAAATAGTTTACTTTATTATAACATGTGCAACTATTCAATTTCCAGGGTAATTAATGCTTCAGATTGCTTAGTACAACTCATTCATTCATAACATTGATCAATTATGAGTGTTGTTATCTGCAATATCACATTGAATGTATTTAGAAATTTGTAAATATATGCTCATTGTTCAATCAGTGGACGATATAATGATCATGAGCTAAATACATTTTGATATTCAAGCCTACGTACCCTTGTAATTGCTTTAGCTTCAATTTTATGGTTTATGGTTTTTTTTCTTCTTCTGCACTGAAGCAAGCTAAATGGTTTGATTTTTATGTGGTGCTGATTCACATCAACTATTGATGATTCACATATGTAAATATTTAAATCAAGGATAAGCTTGTGTACAATAATGTGTCAGTTTTTAAGGAATTCTATGATGTATATTCGGTAGTATGTCCTTTTCTTCTTCTTCTTCTTTTTTTTTTTTTTTCCGTTTTTCGTTTTAGTTAAGAATCGTGCTACTGTTTTCTGTGGATTTTAAATTTTGAAAAACTTGTGCCTCAATTGTACGTACAATTTACTTTAAAAAAATAAAATAAAAAATGTCACATATCATTGTAAGAATTCGCTTTCCATCACATAGGAGATGTGGGATGGTGATGCCTAATTTTGTAGTTAGTTTAGAAAACAGTTTAAATGCGTGATATGGTTCAAAAAGCAAGGAAAAAGTATTGGCACTGGACACGTGATATTCAAATTTCAGCCCAAAAGCTTACTTTACCTCAGTTGACAACATACTAAACCATAACCATTAATTTCGCCGTCAAACAATCAAAATCAACGTTATTAAATTTTTTAACATATGTAACCTCTAGAGAATATGAATTTTTTTACTGTAGTTTTTGGAAACCTGAAAATGTACGAGTTCTGTGTTTTTAGTCTTTAATTTTATTTGCATATTTTTAATGGAAAAAGAAAATCCATTTATGCAACTGAATGTATCTTACATTTTGGTTTTATTTTTTGAAGGTGATCTGTAATTTTGGGTTTTATTTTTTGCATTTTTTGTAGGAAATTGCATGATAGTTTTTTGTATTCATACTACAATAATTGTTTTTTCTTCTAATTCCAAGAGTAATACTTAATTTAAGTACAACATTCATTTCAATATTTCGATAAATTGAACCCAATACCTTCAAAATCATAATATAGAGATCTTTTCAAGTTTTTGATCGGGAATTATTGTGAAGGACAAAATTTCTCAGCATTTTAGCCTCAAAAACAAACCTTCAGTATTTTTTCTAGGTATCAGTTTGTAGTTATTGGTAGCAGTTTTTAAGTATCAGTTTTTAATTCGGTAGCAGTTTTGACACAATGTTTGTCCTTATGAATAGTTTGGAAGAATGTTTGTCCTTATGAATAATTTTCAAGAGAATGTTTGTCCTTATGGTTAAAATATTCAGGTCGTGTCCTTGAGGCTAAAAATATACAAATTTTTGTACTTTAAATTAACAGGTAAATAGGCACAAGGGAAGAAATTGCAAAAAAATTTAGTCTCAGAGACAACAAGTTTGCTTTTTAGTCTGAATGACACTTTTTAATGTAAACTGAAAATGATAGTTACAACTATCATTCTGTGATTTACACTAAAAAGTGTTCTTCAGCCTAAAAAACAAATTTCTTGTCCCTGAAACTAAATTTTTCTCTAACTTTTTTCTCGAGTCTAAAACCCCTTTTTCCAGGAAATTATTGTGAGGACAAAATTTTTCTACATTTTGGTCTCAATGATAGACTTTTAATATTTTTGCATGAAGGACAACTTTCTTTGGATATTAGTTTTTAGTGATTGATAGCATTTTTTAGGAATCAGTTTGTAGTTATCAGTAGCAGTTTTATGTATCAGTTTTTAGTTCACTAGCAGTTTTAGAAGAATGCTTGTCCTTATGGATAATTTAGAATAATGCTTGTCTTTTTGAATAATTTTTAGAAGAATGTTTGTACTTATTATTAAAATATTGAGATCGTTTACTTGAGGCTAAAAATATACTAATTTTTGTCCTTTAAATTAATTCTACATTTTTTTATATAAAAGAATTTCAGAAGTTAAGCAATTTATTTTTAATGAGTTTTTTTTTTGGTTGCGTTTATATGTTTATAACATAATTAAAGTGAAGCCTACGTGTTTTCCAAGTTGTGTATTTTTTTTGGAAATTTTTGCACATTTAATTTTATATAATTTGCATTTAAAAAAATAATTTGTAGTATGTATCCTTTTTTTGATTATGCCAAAGCTACATAAAAATCAATAAAAAAAAATAAAAAAAATCCAGATTTGTGTGAATTTTTATCCACGTCGTTTTTACTTTTTTTTTTTTTAATGTGAGACTTCCATCCAACTAATAATTTAAACGGGGATTTTGTGCCCAGAGATGATTCCAGTACAATTGCTTAAATAAAGTGCAGTGAAAGAACAGTTAGAAAACGTTGGCACCAAGCAAAGTACAGCTCTGTTTCAATAAACTTGGCACCCAAGAATAACGGGCTCTATAAAAATAACCCAAACCCGTTTTCCATTTCTCAATCCAAAGAAAA
This sequence comes from Allium cepa, assembly GCA_030765085.1. NCBI lineage: Eukaryota > Viridiplantae > Streptophyta > Magnoliopsida > Asparagales > Amaryllidaceae > Allium > Allium cepa. Next base: position 567,194,405 of record CM060938.1, read on the forward strand.
CCAGGCAAGCATCCAGAAGAAACAATGAGAAGAGAAGGGAGACCGCATGGGATGGTGATGACTCAACCCATCAAACAACAAGATCCAGACCGCAAATCAAGAACCAATTATTTCAGCACAATCAAAAACCCTCCGACTGCCGGTGTATTTACCAAAATGCCATTGAAACCCACGAACCATTCCAAACCAGGCGGTGCGAAGGCGAACAAGATGAAAGGATCCATTAAAGGCTGCTCCAAAAGATTTGGGTCCAGGTGCGACATTGTTTACAATCCCGACTATGTTTTGTGGAAGCTCACGAATGCTGATTTTGGCGGCGACGGTGATTATTATTATTATGAAGATGAAGATTGTTGAAGCTTGTCATTTTATGTTTTCTTTATTATTTCTGTGATTTGTGAGTTTGGCGATTGTTCCAATGAATTTTGATCCAAAGCTATCCATTTTCCTCCTTTTGATATAAAAATGTTTCATTAATGAAAACAATAATATATACTAAAGATGATTTTGAACGCGGACATTACACTACCTGTATACGAAAGCATTCGGTAACTGATCTATCATTTGCAAAACCCGCTGTTTTGAATCGGAACATACATAAGAATGATATTTTTGAGAGAAATGACACCGCTTACCTACGCCAATATGGCGTAAGCGGAGCGTAGGTAAACGCAGCAACTACGTAACCCCTACGCCAATTCTGCCGCAGGTAAAACCTGTGTAGTTAATAAAACACCTACATCTTACCTACACCATCCGTCAAGTTGTTTCCTACGCCTTTCGTACGTCATAATTTTCCTACGTCTTCCCACACCATGTTGTTTCTACGATTTTGTTACAACATTTTTACTTCTTTAGGTACTCACGTCTTTCCTACGTCATTTGTTTACCCACGTCTTCCCTACGCCCAGTTTTCCTACGCTTTCCCTACGTCATTCTTACATATTACATTTTCTATGTCTTTTCTACGTCATTCATTTATTCACGGTTTACCTACGCCTGTGTTTTTAACGTTTTTCTACGCCATGCACACGACTTTTTGCTGCATTAACATTTCATTTACCTACGCCTTCCCTACATCTTTTCTGAAACAATTTTGATATATTACTATTCTATTTCATTTCACCAAATTAAATAGAAACTAAAATCAACTGATTTTGTATATATACACATTCCAACAAAAAGATTAACGTCAAATCATTCATTTTTAATTCAAAAAACAAATATCTCATTCATATTACAAAGTCAGACAATATTAATCAAGTTCCTATATGTTAAAATAATATGATAATATGTTCATGACACATGACATCATACAGATACCATTAAAAAGTTTTTAATACCCTCATCCCTCACGACGATCATTCGGCTCTCCATCAAATCGCTGTTGAAGCATCTCGGTGAGTTGTTCATACTGCATCTTCAGCATTTGAATCTCTCCTTCTTGACGCTCCACCTTTTCCCCTAGTTTGGCTCTAGTCTGTGCTTCTCCCTTATTGATGCTATAAGTGGCGTCTTTGTATTTCTGCATTTTATCAAATATTGCATCAATTTCTGCATTTTAAACTAATTAAAATAATGTTTTGTTGAAAGTTTAAATACTTACTCCAGGGATATTTCCATAATTTGGCCTATGGTCCTTTCTTTTAGCTATAGTACCGATAAGCTTGTCGAATATTCTTTCTCGACTTCATATGAAATTACTGTGCCCTGACTTTTCAATTCTTCAATTCTAGCTTGATATTGTGCCTGTATTTGTGATTTTCCAAATACAAGAACAAAAACATAAATACATGCTCACATTGTGCAGCCTCAGAAATCATGAGAAGAATAACTTTAACGATGTATCAAATTTAAGTATGGAACATATGATATTCATTTTAGAAATGATGAGAAGAATAACTGTAATGATACAACAAATAGTGCACTACTATGGCAATACCAATAATAACATATGAGCGAGAACGAGTTTACACTGCATACCAATCCATATAGCCTTCGTGTTCTTGTAACTCAAATTAAACACATTAGCTACATATATATAAAGTAAGACTGTATAAACAGAACTGAGGAATGTCATGAACTAAGACAACAAAATGATGATTTATATAAGCAGCTAGTAAATAATCCAGACGGCATGGAATTGACCAATGCTTATAAGGAGGGAACTTCTCCTCTTTACAATCTAATGCAGCTACAAGCAAGAAAAACTTCATAGAGAACAAAGTTTAAATGGCTTGTTGATGGAAACAAATGCTCTAAATTCTTTCACCAAAGTCAATACACAAATTAGAGCAACATCTCAAACAAATCATAAATGAAGATGGCACATTATAACTAATCATGAAGGCATTGTAGCACAAGCAATTTCTTACTATTTTAATTTCTTCATCAGTAATGTATCTGATCAATTTTTTGAACAGGTGATCTGTAAAAAGGTTCATACATCTCAGGCAAGGCAGCAGCTGGATAAACCACTGGAGATCGATGAATTGAGACAAGCTATCTTTCAAATTGATGATAAAAGTTGTCATGTGCCAGATGGTTTTAATTCTAAAGTTTCCAAGATACATTGAGAGGACATGAACAAACTTTTCTACAGGCTATGCAAGGAATTATGAGTTCAGGGAAGTTCATAACTGAAATTAATCATGCATTTATATGACCTATTCCTATATCTATGAAATACTTGTCAATATCTTATGCAACAATATGAAAAGATTTAAAATGATTTAATATTATGCAATCAAAGTGCTTTTATTCGAGGAAGATTATATCTGAAAACTCTTTATTAACTTATGAGATGGTCTGGGGATTTAACGGAAAAAGCTTCTCAAAGTATGTTTTTGAAAATTGACTTGAATAAAGCTTATGAGAGTGAACATAGATTTTATTATCCACATGATGTGTAAGTGTGGTTTTCGGATAAATTTATTCAACTTATAAATTATGCATCACTACCCTTTCTCTGTTCTTAGTGATGGTTCTCCAACTGACTTCATTCACAGGCAAAGGGATCCTCTATGCCCCTACTTATTCTCTATTGCAATGGAGATTTTTTAAATCTTGTTGGACACTGAATACGTAAAAGGAAAATTGCATCCAATACATAATATTCAACCAATGATTACTCACCTTTTTATATGCAGATGATACATTGATGGTGTGGAAAGCAACTATTCAAAGTGCACAGACTATCAAATCGGTGATGGACATATTACAGAAAACTGTAGGACTTGCCATGAGAAAGCAAAAACACTATTATTATTATTATTTTTGGTAGGGGAGTTAGGATTAAAGAACAAACTGCTGAAGTCATAAATGCGCAAATAGGAAAATTCCCTATAACTTACTTGGGGATTCAAGATTCCCTTATCAAATAATAAACTTAAGACGAGATTCTGGGCCTCTTCTTGACAAATTAATAATACTATTAACTGCTGGAAAAATAGATTTTTAAACATAAGTGGTATAGCAGAGTTGATAAAAACTATTTTATACTATATCATTATGTTTTGGATGTAGTTTTGTCATCTCCTTGAATCAATTATTCAAAAAATCAACTCCTTATGTGCTGGTATTTTATGGGGACAAGGTAACCACAAAATGGCATGACAGTATGTCTGTAGAATTAAAAAAGAAGGGGATAGGGCATTAGAGATCTTCATGATATTATGCATGTCACGGCTTTAACGCTTCTTTGGAGATTCTTGAATGGTGAAAACTTACACTGAGGCAAGATACTGTAAAGGAAAAAAAAATATGGGCTTTGAACATGGACAATAATGCTTTATACACATGGAAACTACTGCTCAAAGCTAGAAATTGTTCTCATGGTTTAATGTCTAGAAGAATACATGATAGAGCTGACCCAAATATGTGGCTAGATCCTTTGGTGGATGGATGGTCTTTGGTTGAAATTCTTAGAGAAGACTATATGCATACGGTTGGGGGGCCACAAAAAAGGTTTCCACTCTCATATCTCATGGTGATTGGAGTGTGCCCACTTTTTGTTTGCCACCAAACTTATTTCAAAAATTTCCAAGGTTAATCTATAGAATGCGACAAGTGGTATTGGCTTCCAACTGCAGATGGTAAATTTTCCTTCAAAACTGCTTGGAATAACTTTATGATCTAAATATTCAGTCTTGGTGTTCTCATATCTGGAATTCACATTGTGCCCATCAAAAGTCGATTTGCTCACTCATGGCATGACATAATAAACTTTATGAAGCACTTTTTAACAAAATTTAACTAATCTTGCACATATTCAACTATTAAACAGTTATTAAAACCAAGCTATAAGAATCACTTACTGCAAATTCCATCGATGCTTCATCAATCCATCCACTAGTGGTAGATCCGCTGTCCGAGGTGACCCTGTGAGTCCTACAATACACTTTCCAAGTAGTTGGCTCCCTATTAAGTTCATCGGTCTATAAAATAAAGATAAAAATAGAGTAAAAATGTGATAACCTGATGTAAATTAACGTTAAAATAAGATTTTAGAGATCAAACCTAATCGTTTCGATAATCTGCAAAGGATCTCGAACCACCACAATGTCGCTTTTGGTTTTGAGCCCTAGAGTTTGCAACTTTTTCTGCCTGAGCTTTTACTTCAGGAAGCTCCCAATATGCCAAAAACTGCTCATATATCTCCTGGGGTAGGTTCGGATGCTTCTTGCCTGACTCTTTCATACCGTGAATCCAGTCCCGATACTTCAAACTTGCTTTTCTATTTCATATCTGCTTCACAATTGCTGGTGAAGCATCATCTTTCCATTGAAATGACTCCTGTACATGTAGTGGAAAATGTAATGACCAAAAAAATAGATGTAACACAAATACACTAATATTATTTTACCAGAAACTCCTGAAACATCACTTTCTTAACATCATCGAGTATACCATTAAAATTGGGCCAAAAATCGTTAACCCGTGCTAACAAACCTACTCGAATAACATAAGATGTAGCCCTGGAAGTGAACTCATATCTGAAACATATAAATGTAAAGCATGAATATACATTACTCAAACTGTTTGTATGAGATATATCATTCAAGCACGATAGTGGTTTTTGACAATGGATACAATTCGATAGTGTCTAGGAAAACAATTTATGTTCTCACCTAGCTTATTTCAAATTAGTCAAAGTAAATTAAACAGAGTCAAAAAGTCAACATCAATTACTTATTTTGTAAGAATTCTTACCCAACATTGGCTTGCCAGAAAACTTCGACCTTGTTACGAAGGAGGAGTCTGACACGGATGCATTAGTCGATGGATTGGTAGCACCAACTTCAAGGGAAGTAGGATGAACAACGGGAGACATGATATGCTGCTCTGTTGATTGTGATCCCGATCCATCTTGACCACTAGGAGATGCACTAGGTTGTATTGTGGCAGATGTGTTGTTGCCAAAAAGATGTAGAGCAGGTCGTTTCATGGAACGACGATGACGATCAGCTCGAGTAGACACGTCTTGTTAAATGAAATTACTATAACATAGAGAAATACATATGATTTGAAGAATTAAATATACAACAAACCAATTAAAACAACATGAACTGAAGACTAAATACCCAAAGATAACTAAGCATACAAGAGTGATTTGAAGTAAAAATTCATACCAGTAGAAAAATCAAACAAGTATATTAATGAAAGCATGCTACCAATCAACACTATCATCATAACTTCCATTATTTACACTATCATATTCATCTTCACATTCATCAACTTTGACATTTTCATCTTCAATATCATTTTCATCAGCTTCCATATCATAATCAACTTCGACATCATCGTCAACCTCTACTCCATCAAATACTTCATTATAAAGTGGTCTGATGTCGTCAATGTCTTCGGTGATTTGCAGTAGTCCGTTATGGTCCAAATCATTCTGATATGGTTGATCTTCGTTTACGATCATGTTCGAATTGAATGACCATCTTGGCTTTGTTTTAACGACAGCCCACCAATCCGCTTTATTGTTGTTCATAGCAGGATATGGTACATAATAAACTTGAGTCGCTTGAATCACTAACACAAATGGATCATAACATTGGTATCGTCTTTTGTGATTTATTTCAATAAGTGGATAATCTTTATGTGCACGACGTATTCCTACATCTTTTCTATTGTCGAATCATTCACATTTGAACAAAAAGGTTTTAAGCTCTGGTGCCATCGAGTAAGTAAGTTCAATTATTTCCTGTAACATGCCATAATAATCTTTTAGATCATCATCCCCTTTACCTCCTTTAACACACACCCCACTGTTATAAGTTGTTTTATTTGCTCCAAATTCAGTTGTGTGAAATTTATAGCCGTTAACGTACATAATTGGACATTTTCTATACTTCATCATAGGACCAAATGCAAGTTTTGTATAACAAACATCAGTGATTCCATTATCATCAACCTATTAAAATAAATTCACATACATTATAATATTATATAGATTTATGATATAAAACGCGATTAATATATAATAAATCATGCTCACATATTTCTTAAACCATTTCTCAAATCCTTTACTGGGCTCAACATCAGGATTTGCTTCTTCAAATTAACTGTCGGACGATTAAAATTACCAAGGAAAATTTATAATATAAAACATAAATCATTTTAATTGATTGAAGTTGTGTTACATACCAAATAAGATTTGATAGCTCTTCACAATTAAGAAGCACGGTTGATTTAGCTAAAGTAAAATCTTTAATTGTCTGAAAACCTCCATCTTTCCATTTACCATATGGACGTCCTCGTTTCTTAAATATGGATAGAGATATATCAGATGAATCATCCATTTCATCCTCACTACGGTGGCCACTGTTAGAAATCTTGATATGGTCTTCAAAATAGTAATTGAAAAATGTGGATGCTTCTTCAGTAATGTATGCTTGGCAAATTGAACCTTCAACGCGTGGTTTTTGTTTCACCTTTTTTTAAGGTGACCAAGATACCTTAATATGAATACATGAAATATTAAATATAACATTCTCATAATGATATGATGAAAATATGAAAAAAGTCCACCTTAGTTATATATATATACACCTCTCAAAAGGGTACATCCATCCATATTGTACCGGTCCTTGTATTAAAGCTTCAGTTGGTAGATGTACAGGTAGATGTTCCGTGCTATTAAAAACTCCAGGAGGAAATATTTTTTCCAATTTACACAATAACTTCGATACATCCTTCTCTAGTTTCTCCAAATGAGCTTTAATAAGAGTAATTGAACATAAATCTTTGTACATTAAGCTAAGCTCAGTTATGGGCATCCAAACCTTTTGTGGTAATAGCTTCTTAAAAACTATCGGAAATAGAGTCTCAAGAAATACATGACAATCGTGACTCTTCATTCCCGATAGTTGAAGGCCTTTCATGTTAACACATCGTTTCATATTAGAAGCAATTCCATCTGGTAACTTCAAATTTTCTACCCACTCTAATACTTTTTTACGACAAATATTTCCCAACTCATAACAAGCTAAACGTTTGAAATTTGGACGTTCACTATCAATTTTTAGTTCAGGACGATTACAGTAGAATGCAATATCCTTCCATGACTTCAAATCATCTTTTGTTTTTCCCTTAACATTCATAATCGTGTTAAAGTAGTTCTCAAACACATTTTTTTCATTATGCATTATGTCCAGATTGTGCTAAAGTTTCAGATTCTTCCAATATGGTAGCTCCCAAAATATACTTTGTTTGCACCAATTATGAATTTGTCCTTTACCAGGGATTTTTGGCACTCTTCCTATCTCATGCATTTTAGGATAATCTTGCACGATCTCGTACACTTGTTCACTACTCAGAATGCTAGGTGGCTCTAAAGTAATAGTTGTATTTGCCCTGAAGTTTTTCTTATCAAGTCTAAAACGGTCGTTTGGATGCAAAAAATGACGATGATGATCCCACCAACACTGTTTGCCGCCATATTTTAATCGAAAGGATTCAGTCGAATCCATACAGATAGGACAAGCGAACTTGCCGCTAGTTCTCCAGCCAGAAAGCATCTCATATGCTGGAAAATCACTTATTGTCCATAATAAAGAAGCAAACATTCTGAAATTTTTTCCCTTGACACGTCGTAAGTAATAACGCCATCTATCCACAGTTTTTTTTAGCTCATTAACTAAAGGTTGCAAATATACATCTATTTCATTTTTGGAATTCTTTGGTCCAGGAACAATCACAGTTAAAAACATGTATGAATTCTTCATACCATCAACAGAGGTAAATTATAAGGTGTTACAATAACTGGCCATGTCGAATAAGATTTTCCAAACGACATAAAAGGCGCGTAACCATCCGTACACAAACCAAGTCGGACATTTCGTGATTCTTTAGCAAAATCGGGATAAACTTTATCAAAATGTTTCCATGCCTCGCCATCAGAAGAATGACATAAAATCCCTTCCTCTTGTTGTCGTTCATTATGCCATCGCATGTGTTTTGCAGTAGCACAAGATGCATATAACCTTTGTAATCTGGGTGTAAGCGGAAAATAATGCATACAAGTGAAAGGTACACCTTTTCCATTGGTTTTTGTAGGCTTATATCTTTTTTTATTGCAGAATTTACAATTCGTAAGGTTTTTATCTTCCTTCCAATATATCATGCATCCACCTGGGCATGTGTCAATTTTTTCATATGGCAAACCAAATGCACATACTTACTTTTTTAATGAATACCAATTACATGCCAACACATTGTCAGGTGGAAGCATTTTTTTACACAGACTTAAAATCGCATTCATCGTGTTTTCCGACGCATTGTATTCGGATTTTATAGTGATTAACCTAGATGTAGCCAACAATTGTGTCATTGTACAACCTTTATAAAGCGGTCATTTCGATGTTTTTAACAAATCAAAAAACTTTTAGCTTCCGAGTCAAGTTCTTCTGCTTCAGGTTCATCAGTCCACATACTTGGACCGGCAGCATCATGGACCATTTCCGTCATTCTATCTTCCATACTATAGTCATCAAAATTAGCATTGATGGTTTCGGTTGCATCTTCAACTACCATTGTCGAATCATGCTTTGTCCCCGATTCACCGTGATATCTCCACACGTAATAATTTGGCATAAAAATTGAAAAGCTATAGTTTCGTAATCTTGAAGTTTCATGCAATGGCATTTCTTACACGGGCATCGAATTTCTTTCATCTTTGTTTTATTACAAGACGCCACTTTTAGAAATGCTTCCACGCCGTTTCTAAAATGCAATGATATTGATCCTCTTTTCCATCCAGGCTCATACATCCAAGTTTGAACTTTCACATAATCCATCTTTTACTGCATAATTAGAAATAAATTAAACTATATTTAATTTTAGGAAATTTAAAGTCCAGAAAACAAAAAACAGGTCTATATTTGTAAATAAGTTTGAAAGTGGTCTATATTTGTTATTTCTTTTTGCAAGTGGTCTATATTTAAATTTACGCCTACACACTGCAACATTCCCCTCCGTATTTAGCACCCAAACAAACCATCACAAACAGAAAATTCAGTTACGACTGCAGCAACAAGTTTTTGGCGTCGTTGTTTGATGATTTAAGTTGTGCTAATTAATAGAACAAATAAATCATATTTATAATAAGCACATCTATAATTTCTACTTGATATTTTAACAAGAGGTTACAGGTGAATTTTTTGTTAGATTTATTTGAATGATTGGAAGTGGATTTGCCTCTAAATTGCCCCTTAATATCATAGTTTTATTCACTTTTCCTCTGGCTTATTTTTTAAAATTTTCTTAATTTAAAACCACTTCAAAACTTTGGGTTAATTTGATTGAGTATTATTAGAATTTGATTTTTTCCTTGCGGATCGACCTATACTTGCATACGTACTACAATTGTACGCCGTGTGCTTGTGATTTTTAACGATTATATTTTTAACACGTTTTTCTAATGGATAGAAACTTCTGTCATCGTCAACAAGTTTATGGCGCTGTTGCCGGGGAATTATAATTTAATTTTAGTTTTACTCTTCAAATTATTTTTATTTTATTTTATTTTTATTTTGTGCGTTGAGTTGCATTTAAAAAAACTATGCATTTTATTTCATTTTGTAACTTCAGGACAATATGCATCTCCGTTACATATCAAGTTACTTTATTTTGCATTGTTACATCTTATTTTGATACATTTCACTATTTACAGTCTTGCTTGCTATTTACATTACAATTTGAACACTTAACTTTCATTTTTTTGTTCTCTGTTTCATTTTTTGCATTACACTATCTCATTGTTTTCTTCTCCACCTCTGTTTTCATCTCTTCATTTCTTTTTTTATTCACTTCTATTCTTCATTTTAAAAAAAAATTCACAAAAATTGTGTATTCAAGCTTTACATCTACGTTTACAATCTGTAAAATTTGTTCAGCTACATCCTGTTGTTCATTTGTGCATCTACAACACTCTCTAAATTAAACATAACAACTGTACAAACTCCTCCTGCAACTTCAACACTTCAAATACTCCCGCACCATCAACTAACTAAACTGCAAACTGCAAACAACCCATACCACTCAATTCACCACAACCATCAACCATCAGCCATTACAACTCGCAACTCTAACCCATCACCAAAAACTCCTCTGCCATTCTTAACCTGCACAGAACAACCATACTTCAACTACGACACTCCTCCAATTCAATTGCCACCCCCACTGTAACCTTCAACATCCAATTGCCTGAAACAACACGGCCTTCAGCCAACATACATCTCCTCTGACCGACCATACCCATTACTTCAGCCAAAAACTGCTTCCTGCCTCATAAAACATCAACCCTCAACCATCTAAGCACTGCCACTGCACTGCCATACAACATCATCAAACAGTTCCATACAATATTGCATCCATCAACACCACTACTTCATCTTCATCCACCACTCTGTCACTCCTCAAACTTGTTCCATTGCTGCCTTTTGGTTAATTTCAACTTCTCCTGATTTGCCTTTTTTTCTGCCTCCTACTTCTGCCTTCCTCATCACTGCCAACTTCTCCAATCCTCTGCACTACACCTTACAAGCATCAACAATCTACCATCTACTTCCACTGCCATTCACCTCAAAATTGTTCCACCACCATCCTCCTGTTCCTTTAGCCAAAACTGCAGACACCTGAACTTCACCTCACCACTCAAACAACCTCTTCAACAATCACCATAGAACTGCCACATACATAATCAACCAATACTTTTGCTTCGACCATTCATTGTTTTAATCCATCGCACTGCAAACAGAATCAACAACCACTATCCCAAACACATCAATACACAATTCATAACCTCCACCTCCCCCCGCCTACTCCTAAACTTGCATCGCCACCACCTGCTCCTCCATTTCCATCCCACAATTGAACACTAATTATTGCACAACCAATGTAGTCTATCATCCACTACGACTAATCGGCTACATAATCACCACTGCTACATATCACCAGTTTTGACATACCCACCAATATATACAAATATACCACTCCTCTGAACAAATATACAGTTCGTTTACCATCCACCTCACAACCATTTCCCACTTTCTTGCCACCATAAATAATCCAACTTTAATACCACATCACTGTCTCCTGCCAAGCATTGCTTTCTACCAATACTCAACACTGCCTCCCTGTCAATCAAAGAGTGATCACCACAAACTCCAAACTGCACTCCAACATTCATTCCCTACTGTCATCTTCCGCATCACTTAACTGCACTTACTTCAACCTTCACCTTCAACTTATTACAACACTTCCTCTGCCTACTTCCCCTTCCATCGACAACAAAGCAACCCACACTGCAATTCAAAACAGCATTCTACAGACATCAACCTCTGTCACTTCAATTTCATCATTCCTTTCCAAACATCTTCACACTCAATTTTTCAAGTTCGTTCCGGGCATAGATTGAATAGGAGAGATTTTCCTCACGTCATTTTTTGGTGCAAGTTTTTGTCTTTTTTTTCCTTCTAATACCTTTTCATTCTCCATGGTTAACTGTTTAAATCTTATCTGGCACTGGTGATTTTGTTGACATGGTTTTTTACTTGATCAGAGAAAAGTGTTTATTCCCTTTTTTTTCGTGTATTTTTGGAAGGCCCTGGTTGTTCTGTGCTTTTGGCCACAGCTGTTGAGGGTAATAACTTAGGTAAAGAAGATGAATTATGGAAGGTAGTGGTTGATTTTGATCTTGTGCACGTACACAGAAGTATTCGTGCACTCAAGAACAAGAAAGATTAACATAAACAAGAAAAGAAGTACCGTTCTAAGGTGGTGAAAATGAGCAGTTGATTGTAATTTTTCAAGAAAATCAATAACTGTCTAAAATAAAATGTAATTCAGAAAAAGAATATCAAGAATTGGAAGAAATTAATGAAAGATGACAAGGCAGCTGGAATGGATATAGACAGATGCATATTTATTTACATTTGGGCATGAATGAACAAATACAGGTACTTAAAATTTCACAAAGAATTTGAACAGGATAATTTTGCAAGAAAATAATCAAATGGTAGTTTAAAGGAATCTAGATCAGATGTTTAAACTGTAAAATTTTCGTAACAGAAATTGAAAACTTGCAAGCTACGGATTACTAAAGATAAAATCAAATGAACAAGATTATCAATTAAAATTTAGAAAATAACAAAAATGGTAAACAACTAATTCAAGAACAGAGACTAATTTACAAAAGGCGAACAAATATAGACAGAAATTTAGAGATATTATATCAGGAAAAATGAATTAATAGGGATTAGCTAAGTAACGGATCTAAAATGTAAAGAAATGAGAAAATAAAATGGAAATTGAACTAAAAGAAAGAAAATGGAGATAATCTGCTAACTAAGAACGGGAACGAACTTGAAAAATTGAATAATTGTTTCAGATTTCTTCATAGCTACAAAGTGACCATAGCAGTACATTAAAATTCCCAACCCAAAACATCGAACCACACTCCTGAATCGAAATCTATTTACTTGTAACTTCGACTGGATTAAATACAATTTCCTTGCCACCGCAATCCACAAACTCCTCCAAACATCGCCAACAATCAATCCAAATCGCCAGTCACCAATTCACCAATTCAATCCAAGTCGACATCAACTCTAGCATCTTCAGAACCAATCGCGACCTCTCTATACTACAACCATCTACCTGAACCTCACCGCACCCAAATCGAACACCACAATCGCAAAACCCGAAAGCACTTCGAAATCCAAATCAAGCTACACGATCTCATCTTAATCTTATAATTTCTGATTTGATATTAAGAAATTTTTGCGGTAATACTTAAAATCGTGTACGAATTTTAATTTACGTTAAGAAAATGCGGTATTGATGAGTTGTGTGAAATTTAGGCTTTTGTATTGGAGAGTAAAGGAGAAGATGAAATCCAATCAAAACAAATAAAAAGAGGAGAAGATAATTTACCTGAAATTTCAGCGTCCAAAATGATCGACGGTTGTAGAATTAGTTTTTTTTTTTTCATTCGGTGAAAAACTGAGGTTAGGAGAATGGAAGTATACGGTGATTAATGCAAAAATAAAAAAACTAATTTTGTCCTAGTGCATGTGTAGGGATGGTGTGGGAAATTTTCTACGCCTTCCTTACGCTAGTTTGGAATCGTAGAAAATTAACAAAGACATAGAAATGACGTAGGAGATTATTTACATCTTTTCTACGGCATAATTTTAACGTAAGAAATTTCCTACGCCTTTCCTACGCCAATGTGGAATTGTATAAAAAAAACAGAGGCGTGGAAATGGCGTAAGAGATTATCTACGCCTTTTCTACAGTATCATTTTAGTGTAGGCGATTTCCTACACCTTTCCTACGCCTCGATTTTTTTCTACGTGTTGAAGTTGATGTAGGAGAAGCGTATGAAATTCCCTTACGTCTTTCCTATGCCTTTACCACTTTCTACCAGTTTCCTACACCTACCCTACGCCCCGCGTTTTGGGGTAGGAAAGACGTCGGAAACTTTGTGCAGGAAACTGCAGTATTTTCTAGTAGTGAAAGAAGAATTTTATTTAAATAAAATAGATATTACCTTGAGATGCAGTTAATATAAGCACCTTTGAATGATGAAAGATTCCATAGATTCAATGAATCGACCTCTGGATCTTGCAAGAATCAAGAGATAACTACATTTGTTTGTTTGTTTTTGGTTTGATTTGTTTTGGAACTATTATGCCCCAATAATCATAAAATATTTGATCTCAAATTGATAATAAATTGGAGAGAGAAAAATGACAGAATGCAATCTCTTAAAGGAGAAAATAAATTATAATTAAAGAAAGGGGTGATTCACCTTCCTATAATTATGATTTGCGCTTTCATTTAAAAAACAAAAACTAATCCTCACCCTTTCAATTTTGGCCGACCATACCATAGTGGTTTTGGGTCACAAAATTCCAAAATCCAATTAGTATTAATTCCATTTAAATCAAATCTAAATATTCTGATATCACTACGCGCGTTTATAATTTTTATTTGTGCACATTATTAAATGCTAATGGTATTCAAGCACTAATTTTCTTCATAATTGATAAATCATAGTATTAATTAATTTAGTCAATTACAGCTTAGTTAAATTGTATGGTTTTTTAGAGTATTCATCATTATGGTTGTGCAACTTAAATGTGTAAATTCATACGGTGGTTAATATTGAACAATTTGGATATTAACGATCACACGCCACCTTAGCTAGTGGTGTGACATTTTGACTGAATTTATCGCTTACACATCTTTTTGTTAATGTCTAATTTTATTATTATAAGTGGTATCAAGTAGTAACGATTATTTACACCAGTTCTCTTCTCAAAACTATATCATATTAGGACTTAGGAAATTTGGTTTTGGTCAAAATTCCAACGTCGCCCACATTCAATTTTGTAATTTTAAAACAAAGTGTTTGGTTCAATAATAACAATTATTATCAACCATGCTACTCCGACCAAAGATTTTGACTTTGATTTGATAACAGTTGACTATGATACTAACCCTATATAACTGAGAAGATGAATTCTCTATTTTACTTTTAATGCTTCAACTTGTGCCTAACTATAGTCATTCAATAGACCTCATGTCATGGTTTAACAATAATCAAAGTGGAGTGTCTGCATTGAAGTTCAACAATATTCTCAAGTCGAGTGAACTTTGTAACATCGTCACTTCAAGTATATCAACAAATAGAAAACTCTTGAGTGGGTCATTTCATAGTTATCTAATGACTTCCAGTAAGTAACCCTTTGGTGCCCTCAGCAGCCATGAGTAGCAC
This sequence comes from Allium cepa, assembly GCA_030765085.1. Taxonomy (NCBI): domain Eukaryota; kingdom Viridiplantae; phylum Streptophyta; class Magnoliopsida; order Asparagales; family Amaryllidaceae; genus Allium; species Allium cepa. Next base: position 567,209,697 of record CM060938.1, read on the forward strand.
ATTATATAATATTTGGAGAGCCTTACATAGTCTAGTCTCAACAAATGCATCAATATCCATAATCGATACATCTCGACTGGGAATATTTAAAATGATATGTTTATTATATTGTGACAAATTGTTCATGATTACAAAACATTGTAATTACTATTAAAAAACATATCATTTATGGATTTTCTACTAAATATACGTAAATTAAACAATTAATTAATATAACACATTATAACATGTATATATTATAAAGAATAATACCTTTTATTTCAGACTAGATGTTATTACCGAGTTACGTTTACTGGGGTTTACATATCAGGTCTCTATTTCCGATATTATTATAAGAAAAATCCTAGTAGCAACGAATACATAAATTAAATTCCTATTTTTAAAATCAAAAAGCGCAAATTGGCTTCCACTTTTTGATAGAAAATGCATGTAAACTTGAGATTTTCAAGAAGTTTTTCAAGAAGTAAAAAGTCAAATTTCTTTATTCTTAAGTAGTAATAATTGTTATTGAATTACAATTCAGTAAATAACTGCTGTTATTAATTATTATCAAATTTTATAGAATTTTTTCCATAAACTGCAAGTAAACGTGCATTTTCTTATGTTTAAAATAAAAATAAGCAGGGCTGTTATGGTAATGGTTGCCGTTACCATTTTATAAATACCATTACCGTACCGTTTTTACTGGTAAACTAAAATTGTTTACCATTACGATTGCTGATTGACTGGTATACCGATGAGTGGTATACCGATAAACTGGTAACCGTTACACTGGTAATGGTAGATTACCGTTTGTCTAGAAAAATAATAATTTTACATTGTAACAACCCGTAAATTTGGACCATTTAAATTGACGATATTCCATACTTGTCAACTTAAATAATACAAAACACGAATCATTAATGGAGTGTGTGTGTGTGTATTATATATATATATATATATATATATATATATATATATATATATATATATACATATATGAGAATCATCACAGAATCACAGAAATATAACATCACAGAATAGTGCAGCGGAAATATAACATAGTCATAAGAGTAGTTCATAAAGCTACCCATAAATACAACAATGTCTCAAATAAAAGAAATAGAACAACATAGATGTCCAATAGTCCAAATAGAAAGAGCAATACTTATAAGATAAGAAAATGATAGTCTTCAGTCTTCAGCTCCAAGCAGAACAGCAACAACAATCCTCAGTCTGATCCGAGCATAAGCATAAACAAACACTCGAATCAGGACATATATTCTTATACAGATAATATGATTCAAATTCAAACTAACAATAACTCAAAGATGAATGGAATAACATCTTTCAGGATCCGTTAAACTATTTATACATAATAGTGTACGATATGTAGATAATGTCTAACAGTAAAGTAAAATATCAAAATAGTGTTAAGGCGTTACCATTATCCCCCTTAACACATTTCATATAGCATTATAGACTATACAGCACTGTAAACTCCACCGTAAACTAGTGGGATGTCATGGAGTACTCCATAGGTATAATACAAAACAAAATCGTAGTGGTCGCGTATATGTGAATACAAGTATGACAAGGCACATAAGGCAATACCTAAGGTATTGAAACTACCGTTTGCCTGATCCGGACTGGTGAGAACGCATCGCCGCGACAATCGCAACACCGCGAAACAACACTCCAAGTTCAAGGGTGCGCACCAATCAACAACAGAGTAATGAGTAGTTTACGAAGAAGTGTGTTCGCTCGAGGTAGCTAACCCCATTTGGCCCGGCACGGCTCCTGTTTTAGTCATTTCCAATTTGACACTAGTGTCAAGGCTATCCATTATCGTTCTCTTTCTTCAGTCATCGCGTTCGTCAATCCAACCACTTCATTCTGGATCATACTCCGCGTATAGTTATTAAAGTGGGTTTCGGTTTAGACAGTGAGTATGTCCCTAACCGATTTCGGTTCCCTTAATAACCTTCGTAATTATTTTACCGATTGGTCGTTTAATATATTTCAAAACCAATTCAAATTCTATTTCAATTAGAATTCGTAATTCAACATTTTATTTGCCTTTCCAAAACAATTTCCAAAATTTACGTTTCATAACTTCCAATTTCATTTCAAATTCTATAATTCAATCTCAAAAGTTAAATTTAAATAATTCAAATACACACTTAAATTTGTATATAAGTTCCATTCCATAATCATTTAAACTTAATTTAACGTTCAAATATATTTAAACTCATTTATCAATTTCATTCGATATTCATTAATTTAATTATCATTTAAACAATTTCTGTTAAATTTCTAATTCATTAAATTTACTTCTTAAGTTCAACTTCATTATCAAAGCTTACAAATTTAATTTAAATTAAATTTGTCAAATCCAATTCTTTTAATTTCAAGTCTTCCATTTGTTTCGATAAAACGCATTTTTATTTCTTGTTAAAGAAATTCAAACTCATTACTTATTACTTTAGTTACATTTCAAACTCTGTTAATAAAGGGATTCGGTTTCACTTATTCAAGAAATTCAATTTCACTTAATAAGAAATTCAAGTCAATTTAATTTTTAAATAATTCAATCTTATTAACTATCAAATAATTTCAAATCTTAACTATCACTAATTCCAAACTTAATTATTAATAATTTTAAAACTTAATTATTAATAATTTCAAACTTAATTATTAATGATTTCAAATAATTAATAATAATTCCAAATTAATTATAACTAATTTCAAACTTAATTATTAATAATTTCAAATAATTAATAATAATTCTAAATTTATTATTACTAATTTTAAAAACTTAATTATTAATAATTTCAAATAATTAATAATAATTCCAAATTTATTATTACTAATTTTAAAACTTAATTATTAATAATTTCAAAACTTAATTATCAAATAATTTTAAATTTAATTATTAAATAATTAAATTTTAAACAATGTTCTTTTGTCAATTACGACGTTAATTTTTTGTTTCAAATTCAAATATTCACATTTACATTCATTCGAATTTAAATTCCAATTTTATTCAAAACCTTGTTATTAGTCAAATAACTTTATTTTATTTTAAATCAAAACATTGACCAATCGGATTTAATTTAATTTTCTATCCTAAGTCAAAGTTATTTGGGTATCTATCATTTCAACCCGATTCCATTTTAATTCAAAAAATCAAAGCATATAAAGGAAACTTGCAGTGTGATAACTGGGATGGTGTCAAAGTAAATAAACAAGCAATAGCATCCATGCATAACAATTCAACAATTTATTTAAATAATCCCGAAATAATCGTATTAATTTACATTTGTTATTTATGCAATTAATATAATTATTTCTAGAATCTACACTATCATTTCATGTATATTAAAGATTATTACATTATGGTTTTTCACTAATCGTTCAATTTCAATTTCAAGTTTATACTACAACAATTAATCTGATATACGTTCAATGGTTTAAAGTGTAATTAACCAATTTCTACGTGTCAATTTAATTAACAATTAAAAGGGTCAAGTTTAAATAATCAATATTCAACATATGAAGGGGTCAAGTTTAACAAATTATTATTCAATATATATAATCCATTTTTAAACTGTTAACTATCCTATATCGATTTTAACTTGCATATTATTTATCACTTAATAATAACAATTAACATCCAATTTAACATCACATAGCAATCATTCATAAATCAAGCTTGTATAAGAATATAGTCGTGAAAATTAATTCACCTTTCGTGGATAAATAAATTTGACGGCGAAGCACAAAGAAGCACGAATAGAGTCGGTACAATTTCGAACAACGGACACTGTAATATCGACAAAAGAAAACGATATTAATTCAGTGAACGTTCATTTATAATTTATAAATTATAAATGTGCTTACCAACGACGGAGAAAGGACGAAAGCTGAAAATCGATGATGCTGTAACAAGAAGCTCAATCGGTTGCTTCTGCGCACAACAAGCAGAGAAAAGTTGGTTACTATTTTGGCAACCAAATAGATATTTACTTACAAATTCTTCTGCAGTATCTAAACAACAGTGCTACTGTTCAATTATATATATATTTTTTTTTTGAATTACCTAGAGAACCAAGCTTCGCTTGTAAACTCTAGGGAAGTATGTGCCTGCCAAACACATATTTCGGGTACTTGTTACAGGGTTGTCAGTTTCAGGGCTCGAACTCGTGACCTTCAATCACGCAGTCCGGACCATCAACCAACTGCGCCAACCCTGTTGGCTGTTCAATTATATATATATATATATATATATATATATATATATATATATATATATTTATAAAAATGGCTGAGACTCACGCACTCACAACACCAACCCCCTTCAATATACTGTACACGCACATTCACCAGAAAAACACGCACGCACCTATACATGTCCAGGTTCATACACACACTTTTCACAACACAACATGTATGCAACAAACATGCACGCACACAGCACGCATAAGTAAATAATGTTACTAACAAACTCTTTTTTACAGAACACGGCAACCCCCCTCCTTCTACTTGCTGTACATGCACAAAACATATTCCCCCACCTTTCTTTTCTTTTCTGTATAACACACAACTCCCTTTATTTTTTTTATAAAAAACCCACGCACACAACTGTACACCTTCATACATACAGCACACACCATACACGCAATTCATACATGCACACACACACCCCCAAACACACACAGCATACATATGCATGTACACATCACGGCAGGAGTGGGGTTTGGGTGGTGTCGCGGTGAGGAGATGGACGTTGGAGGCTAGATGTGCGATTGGTTGAGAGAGTTGGAGGGTTTGGGTAGTGAGATGGAGAGGGGTGAGCTGAGAGCGTGCTTTTGGTTTTGGCCAACTTTTGGTTCGGGTAGGGGTGAGCTGAGGGCGTGCACATCACAACATGGTTCGGCCATGTTCTTTTTTTTATAAAAAATTTCCAGCAAAAGAAATGGAAATAAGAAGGAGGAGGGGTTTTCTTTTCAGCCATGGAGAGGAGAACGGTGCGTGAGGAGAAGTGGTAGTTTGCATGTTACAGAAGAGAAGCATGTTACAGAAGTGGTAGTTTGCATGTTACAGAAGAGAAGCATGTTACAGAAGTGGTAGTTTCGGCCAACTTGCTTTCATTTTTTTTATTTCGCATGTTACAGAAGAGAAAATGGAAGGAAGAGTAAAAGAAGAAGAGGAGAAGGCGATGTATCTGTTGCTTTCGAGATTTCTATATTTGAAAATGAATGAACAGGTTTGTTTATATTTTTTTATTTAAGTTTGCCCTATAAATTTCTCTTCGAATTCCCTAACACCACACATCTTCCCAAGCCAACTCCTACCTTCCAACTACCACCTTTAATGCATCCCAGCCAAATTTATTTTCAAATTTTTGAATGGATATGGGATGTTTGTTTTGGGATGAATATGGTTTAACCGGTTCGACCGGAACGATTCAATTACGCGACGATTTCATCGGACTCCGATTTGCACGAATAAATATACTGTTCTGATCAATGGGACGAGGCGCTTCCAACGGTACACAGATAATTGTGATGCGATGGTTTTATAAAAACTAGAATTTACGCCGCTTAAATTGTACGATTGCAAAACAATTTAAACGGGACATGCGATGACAGTTTTTGACGAAACGAATTACATTATCTTAATCAGAATAATTTTTACAACATAACTGTGTAAAAATATTTGGATTTGAAAGATAAATTTTACGCAGCTTTATATGAACTGATATACAGTAAAACGCGAACGAAATTTGCTGTAATATTTTGCGATGAAACTTTTTTTATATTCATCTCTAACTAGACGTATCTTATAAATAAAGTTTGGAAGTTAATCGAGATCGTTTATAAATTTCAAAATTTTTATATTAAAACGATGGATTTAAAATTTAAATTGGGTCGGAAATTCAGTGTCGTTACAATCTCCCACACTCAAAACTTTTCGTTCTCGAAAAGGAACGAGACGAGTGAAGTAGGAATGAAATAAGCAGAAAAGTCAAGCTAGATTTTGAGAAATTTGAATTATACCTGAAATTAGTAATTCGGGATTTGAATCCCGAATACCATCCTCAGTCTCCCATGTGCAATCTCTCTCATCTACACTCCATTAGACTTTGACGAGATTTACCGACTTCCTTCTAAGTTGTTTTGTCTCACGATCAACTATTTGAAGTGGCTTTCGCTCAATAGTCAAGTCAGGCTCAATAACTATCTCTTCCAATTGTGCAGTGGGAATGGTCATAGATGGATCGTGCACAACTTTGCGAAGATGTGAGACGTGGAACACATTGTGCACACCGGCGAACTTCTCTGGTAATGCAACTCTATATGCTAATGTTCCAACTCTTTCCATAAGTTTAAACGGACCAACAAATCTGGGAGCTAGCTTCCCTTTCCTTCCATATCTAACAATATTATTCAAAGGCGACACTTTCAGAAATACTTTGTCTCCTACGCTGAATCCGTGATCTCTTCTCCTTTTGTCAGCGTAGCTCTTTTGTCTATCCTGTGTCGTCTTTATCTTCTTCCTGTTTTCTTTGACTTTTTTAGAAGCTTCCATAATTATTTCTGGACCAAGCACTAATCGATCACCCGACTCGATCCAACAAGGTGGCGATTTGCACGGCCGTCCGTATAAGGCTTCGAATGGTGCCATACCAATGCTTGCCTGATTTATAATGGATAATTAATTCAAAACCAAATATACTTATTCAAATTTGAAATTCAATTTCTTTACCTGGTAACTGTATTGTAAGTGAATTCAACCAAGTGAAGATGGTCCTTCTAGGATCCACCAAAGTCAATAATACAAGCTCGGAGAAGGTCTTTCAAAATTTGATTCACCTCTCAGTTTGGCCATCTGTTTGAGGATGGTAAGCTGTGCTCAGATTCAGTTTGGTGCCCAAAGTATCCTGAAATGCTTTCCAGAATTTACTGGTGAAAATAGGATCTCGATCGCATACGATACTGGATGGTACACCATGAAGTTTAACAACTTCTCTCATATATATCTCGGCCAAACACGAAGCTGTACGAGTGGATTTGACTGGAATAAAGTGAGTGCATTTCGTCAGTCTATCGACAATCACCCAAATGCTTTCCTTCCCCTTTCTAGTCCTAGGCAGCCCATCAATAAAGTCTAAAGAAATCTGCTCCCACTTCCAACCTGGAATCTCTAGTGGCTGAAGAAAACCTGCTGTCTTTCTGTGGTCAGCTCTAACTTGTTGGCAAGTTGTGCATCTGCTAACATAGGTAGAAATATCATGCTTCATCCCACTCCACCAATATAGCTTCTTCATATTCTCGTACATTTTAGTGACACGGGGATGAAATGAAAGCGACGATTTATGGTTTTCTCTCAGCACTTCCTGTCTTAGACCATCAACATTAGGAACACAAATACGATTATCAATTCTCAACACTCCATTACTATCGACATGTGCACCCAATTTATTGTCAGCATTTCCAACTCTTCCGAGAACTATTTCTTTGATGCGATAAAGCAAAGTGTCCTCGTATTGCTTGGCTATAATGCGATCCATAAGAGCTGGGGAGACGGAAAGCTGCAATAACATTCCTTCAACAAGGTTACAACATGCCATTGCTTGATTTCTGCTCAAAGCATCGGCTACTGCGTTTGCTTTCCCCGGAGTGTAATTTATATCAAGATCATATACAGCTAGAAATTCGAGCCATCAAACTTGTCTCTGATTCAAATCTTTTTGTGAGAAGATATATCTCAATGACTTATGGTCAGTGAATAACTCGAATTTGGTTCCCAATAGATAGTGCCTCCATAGCTTAAGAGCAAATACAACCACAATAAGCTCTAAATTGTGAGTTGCGTAATTTGCTTCATGGGTCTTTAACTGACGACCCGTTCAGCATTAAAACTGCTCCTAATCCATCACGGCAGGCATCAGTATAGACGGATAATCCTTCGCTACCGTCAATAACTGTAAGAGCTGGGGCAGATGTCAACCTTCGCTTCATCTCATTGAAAGTCGCTTCGCACTTTTCACTCCAAATGAATTTCACATTCTTTCTGGTCAGCGCAGTAAGTGGGGCAGCAATACGAGCAAAGTTTTCCATAAATCTACGGTAATAGCCGGCCAAACCCAAGAAACTGCAGATATCTGTAGGAGTTTTGGGAGTCTCCCAATCCTACAAATTCAAGGGATCCGAATTTAGATATTGATAAGCTATTTAGATAGAATTGATAAGTAAGAATAGAACTTACATTGATTACGGCGATCTTAGCTGGATCGACCGATATCCCATTCTCCGAGACAATATGGCCAAGAAATCGTACTTCATCTCTCCAAAAGTGACATTTCAAAAACTTAGCTTTAAGCTGATGGCTGCGAAGAGTTTTAAGAACAAAAGCCAAGTGTGACCTATGCTCTTTCTCGTCTTTAGAGAAGATGAGAATATCATCGATGAAAACAAGAACGAACTTGTTAAGAACATCCCGGAAAACTCTATTCATCAAGTCGACGAAATAGGCTGGAGCATTAATGAGGCCGAACAGCATAACTAGCCATTCATAGAAACCATTTTTAGTGAGGAATGCTGTTTTAGGAATGCTATCCTCAGCGATTCTGAGTTGGTGAAATCCGGTAGCCAAATCGAGTTGGGAGAAAACTTTAGCTCCATGAAGCTGATCGAATAGATCGTTGATGCGGGGCATCAGATACCTGTTCTTGTGTGTGAGCTTGTTTAGCTCTCTATAGTCCACACACATTCTGAGAGAGCCATCAGATTTTGTGACAAATACAACTGTAGCGCCCCATTCTGAATGACTACGCCGAATCAAGCCTTTAGAAAATAAATCTCCAATTTGAACATTCAACTCTGCCTTTTCTTTAGGAGCCATTCTCCTAGGAGGAAGAACTACTGGTCGAGCACCAGGGATAAGATCAATGCGGAATTCAATTTCTCACGGAGGTGGTAGAGAATTGACTTCTCCAAACACATCAGAAAAGAGTTGAACAACTGGAGTGGAGCTAAGTTCACTTGGATGAGAGTCCAGAGAAAATATAAAACTCCCAGCACATTCTAGAGGCGATTTGCCTTTAATAACTAAAGGTAAGCTCTTGTTGTAGATAAGAGAGACAGTTCGAGCTTTGCATGAGATAACGGCTTCAAACTTTCGTAGCCAATCAATACCTAATCGGATGTCGAATGCCTCGAATCCAAGTACAAAGAAATCCCAAGTGAAACGATGCATGTCATACATAAGTGTGACATATTTGCAAACCCTTTTGAGGTTAGCGGGCCCTCCAATAGGGTTAGATACACATAAGAAGGTAGATGCTAGAATAGGTTCCAATCCAAGTTTGTTACATAAATCAATAGATATGAAACTATGTGTAGTTTCGGTGTCAAATAAAACTCTAACAGGTGAAGAATGCAACATAAAAGTACTCTGTAAAGTACCTTGATCATCTAGAACTTCTGGGGCAGGTGTGGAAATAGCAAAAACTCCAGATGGGGTACCTCTCTTCTGGGTTGGGCAGTCTTTCTTAAAGTGTCCTGACTGTAAGCAGATGTGACAGACATCTCTCTTGGCCATCCGAACCGGTGGCAGAATAGCTGCACCCTTTGGGGATGGGCAATTACTGGCATAGTGACCTTTCTGGTTGCAGTTAAAGCAGGTGATAGAAGAGATGTCTATGGGCTTCTTCTGAGAATAGCCAAGCCCAGATTTCTTCTGCCAGTTCTTCTTCTGTTGCTCAAAATTTGGCTTCCTCTTCCTAGTCTGACTAGAGGATGGATGAGTAGCTGGAGCCTTAGTGACTGATGTTCCCTTTGGCTTTCCCTCATATTGAAGAGCAAAATCCATCAACTCAGTGAAGGTTCCATGGACATGAGCGGTGAGGAGCTCGTAATACTCAGGGCGTGCGTCATGTATGAAATTCTCATTCTTAAGCAGATGCATATCAATCAAGCCAGGTCCGAACTTAGATAGTTTGTTGAATATCCTTTCATACTCAGTGAAGGTCATGTTGCCCTGCTTGAGATCCATAAAAGACCGATAGAGTTGGGCCTTCCCAGCAGCTGGCATCCACTGAGCCATAAAGGAATCCCTATATACATGTGATATGAAAACGAGTCAAAATTTGACGAGCTAAAAGGAATTTTATTTAGATGAAATTTTAGATAGATTACTACCTAAACTGGGCCCAAGTGATGGTTTCCTCATCAGTACGAGAAGTGACTGACTCCCACCAATCCTGTGCAGCATCCTGAAGCTGCCAAACGGCCAACTTACGCTTCTGAGCGTCTGTGATCTCTAAACCAGTAAAGATCCTCTCCAAACTCTTTAGCCATTGCTGTGCTTCGATGATACTCTCGGAGCCAGTGAATTTGACTCCGCCAAGCTGAGTGTATTCCTTGCTAAGAGTGGAGAATTTGACTGCGAGAGTTGGAGCACGTGGTTCGGGAGCGTTTCCCCTACCCCTGCCTCTAGCATTTCTTCTGGCATCCATCCTGGAATATCAAAAGTGATTTTAGAATCAAAGATAGAGATTTATGGAACTCAAAGAAATTCAATCAAATGAATTCAATAAGAAGAATGAAATCAAAGGATATGGATTCTGAAATGATTCTCCTCATTCCAGGGTACGTTTACCCTATCTCTAATGAGCTTAAAACTCCACAGGCTAAGGGCGTACCAAAGCTCTGATACCAACTGTAACAACCCGTATATTTGTACCATTTAAATTAACGATATTCCATACTTGTCAACTTAAATTATATAAAACACGAATCATTAATGGAGTGTGTGTGTGTGTATATATATATAAATGAGAATCATCACAGAATCACAGAAATATAACATCACAGAATAGTGCAGCGGATATACAACATAGTCATAAGAGTAGTTCATGAAGCTACCCATAAATACAACAATGTCTCAAATAAAAGAAATAGAACAACATAGATGTCCAATAGTCCAAATAGAAAGAGAAATACTGATAAGATAAGAAACTGATAGTTTTCGGTCTTCAGCTCCAAGCAGAACAACAACAGCAATCTTCAGTTTGATCCGAGCATAAGCATAAACAAACACTCGAATCAAGACATATATTCTTATATAGATAATATGATTCAAATTCAAAAATACAATAATTCAAAGATGAATGGAATAACATCTTCCAGGATCCGTTAAACTATTTATGCATAATAGTGTACGATACATAGATAATGTCTAACAGAAAAGTAAAATATCAAAATAGTGTTAAGGCGTTACCATTATCCCCCTTAACACATTTCATATAGCATTATAGACTATACAACACTATAAACTCCACCGTAAACTAGTGGGATATCAGGGAGTACTCCATAGGTATAATACAAAACAAAATCATAGTGGTCGCGTATATGGGAATACAAGTATGACAAGGCACATGAGGCAATACCCAAGGTAGTGAAACTACCGTTTGCCTGATCCAGACTGGTGAGAATGCATCGCTGCAACGATCACAACACCGCGTAACAACACTCCAAGTTCAAGGGTGCGCACCAATCAATAACAAAGTAATGAGTAGTTTACGAAGAAGTGTGTTCGCTCGAGGTAGCTAACCTCATTTGGCCCGGCACGGCTCCTGTTTTAGTCATTTCCAATTTGACACAAGTATCAAGGCTATCCATTATCGTTCTCTTTCTTCAGTCATTGCGTTCGTCAATCCAACCACTTTATTCTGGATCATACTCTGCGTATAGTTATTAAAGTGGGTTTCGGTTTAGACAGTGAGTATGTCCCTAACCGATATGGAATACAAAAGTATACAACTCATATAAACCCGAGTAACTTATATAAATCTTCACTTCACAAGTTGTTATTGACATCACTTATTTCACACATCAATTTCTATGTGTCAGAACTTAGATTATATAGTCCAATTCACTTAAACCATTCCACTACAACCTATTGATTCCACATATCAATTTGTAAAGAATCGAAGTGGTTTCGGCTATTAACTAATACCCAACTCCGGTCTCTTCGAATTCAATTCATCATAACACATGTTATTCAAGTGAAATGCAATTCAACTTTAAATCAAAGATGTCACCCTTTTTTTTACTCAGCAATTCATCATTGATAGATAACCACATTATCATTGCCCACCCAACACATCATATCACGAACCATTCATATCAGAGGTATCAATCAATTCAGGGCTTTTAATCAACGTTTAATCATACATAAGCAAGATAAATCAATCATACCATCTCGAATAAATCTAATTAACCATAATTGAATTAAATCAATTACCTTTAAGTCCTGCTTATTAATTAATTAATTACAACCCAATTGATTAACCATCCCATAATCATTCATCTTAATTAATCCTTCTTGATTAATTATTCTTTAATTACATTCAAATAATAATCTTTAATTAATTTCACAAATCAATTATTCTTTACCAAAATCAATAATTAATCTTTAATTAATTCACAAATTAATTAACTATATTAATTCCTTAATTACTTATATTAATCCATTTCTCTTAAATCACTTAGTACTGATTAATTAATCTTAATTAATCAATTTTTAATTACGTCATTGATTATATAAATTAATGATTTCTCATTTACATTTCAATTCATCCTAATCTAATTTAATTACATTAAATAATTAATCATTAATTAAACAGCAAATATTAATCACTCTTGATTTATCTCATCCTGTAATTATCTATCCTTTTTATTTACTTCATTAAATAAATTAATTACTCCTTAATTGATTACACAAATAACTTAACCTTCACCCATTCACATTAATCACCTTTATCCTTGATTAATTTCTCAATTTATTTTTCTATAATCATTTATATTGATTAATCATCCTATAATTAACTCCACTTGTTAATTGTCTAACCCCTAATTAATTTCCTTAATTAATCAACCGTTTAATTAATTACACTACGTTATTAAATTCGCAATTACTTTCCTTTATGTATTTATCATTTAGGTGATTAGTCTTCAATTACTAACCAATAAATCTCAATACTTTAGATCATCATTTCTGTTATAATTTTTTTTTAAAATCAATTCGTTTGGGTTTTGTTTTAATTTACCAAATTCCTTTTATTAACAAATCTTGTTTTAAATAAAACAAGGACCCACTGGCCCAAGCCCACAACTAAAATTTTAAAACAACTCGCTCCGGTTAAACATCAAATACAACACAACTAAATTGGACCGAAGCCCAATTCCAAATCCCCAGAATGAACTTGTAAGCCAAAACACAAACCCAGGAACCCTCCTACCTTCCTCATCTTCTCTCTGCTTCTAATTCTAATTTCAGGAACATGACCCACACGATCAACGCAAAGAGAAAATAACCCAAGCTCGATCGGTTCGAGCATCTCCTCGAGAATATCCCAAGACCATTGCCGATCACGCAAAACTCAAACACGAAGCATCTTCGTCTGGACCTCTCGTGCACGGTGACATTCGTGCACGTGCACATCTACCTCACTGACATCTCGCCGCTATGCCACCACCATCGAGTCTCTCAATACCTCCAGGTCCAAATCGTCACTTCACTAAGGGCCCCACTCTCCTCTGGTTGAACCTCGATCAAATTCCCAAACTTCCAGAACCGGAAAAACTCACATGCCTCCACCAATCGACGAACTGCGATCATCATTTACATCTAATTCCCCTGCCGCCTTTACAGATCGGAAGCCCACACACTACTCTTCCTTCCTGCCAAAAATCACCCCCTCCGGTTGCACCTCCATATCCTGGTTCACACGCGACGCCACCCAAATCAAAACCGCCCTTAAACCCTAACTCATCGCCGCCAGAACGCTACAGCCATCTACAAATCTCGCCACTAATTTTCTGATGATCACCAACTCACAAACTACCTCTGACCACAACTTCAGCCCTCAACTCGCCGCCATTCATTGGAATTCACCCTCAATCCCAAATCTGGACAACTAAAAATATCTCAACTTATACAAGTTTAAAAATCTCGAAATGCTGATTAAAAATCCTTGTTTTCCAATATGAATCAATTCACGAAATCCCAACATGAAATTTTGAACATTTGTTTGTGACTTAAATATGATTTCTACTGTTATAACCTTATTTTTGAATCAAATACAAAATTGATACACTTGAAATTATTTTTAAACTCCGTACTATACTGTTGTAATCATATTTCATTTAAAGATCATAGGCTTAAATTGTTTGAATGGAAAGATATAAATTTTCATGATAAAGTTGGGGATGTTGTTTACAACAGAACATTTAAACACACAGACGATGTACATACATCCAAACATTCATGTAAGCATTTAGACTATATTTTTACCAGATTTCCAGCACATGCATCAAAGATTCAACCACCAAAAAAAAGAAAAAAAATAAAGTACAAATAAAAAGTTTGCTCACCTTAAATTCTGTTTGAAGCAGAGGAATTGCTTTTGAACTGGAATTTGTTCTGTACTTGAATTTGATCTGCACTGCCCTGGGTTAAGAACTGAATCTTGAATTTGATCTTGTTGTGGTGATCTTTGCTTCAAGTTCCAGTTGTTGCATTAGGATCCGAAGCTTGATGTTTGATACAAGTTCCTAGGTTGAAACTGATCTGATGATCTTTGTTTTTTTTTTTTGAATTTGTTTAGATTTGTAAAAGCTTTTCTCAGATTTTGAAATGTAAAAATGAAACCTGGTTTTTCTTCTAATACATGATATCCACATTCTTCTTCGTATTAAAAGAAAATGCCACTTGTTGAGTTTGCATGTTACACAAATTACAAATGTCTAAAACATATTTTTACTATTTAACAAATTTCTTAATTATGAAATTTTATGTTTTAAATCCTTGCTAAATTTTTATTTATATGGATTATTTATTTATGTGTTATCTTTATATATGTGCATTATGTTTACATATGTTATATATTTATATAAACCATGTAATTTAGAAAGAAAGAATATTAACTCTTTTATTAATTTTATTTAAATTTTATACTTAAGTTGTTATTATACTTAAATTGATAACAATTCATAATTACTAGTGTTAAAAATGTCCAATTTACTTTAATTAATTTTTTTAAATTCAAATCAATGCTTCCAAATTATTTTACATATATGTATATATATACACACCTATATACTTGTATGTGTATACTAAAATATTTCAACATTATAAAGTTTATACACATCTATTAACATATTTTAATCTACCATCAGGTTTATCATTTCTAGATAATTATTTATTATAGTTTTAAATTCATACATATATATCCAGATATTTCTAAATTATTAGAATTCCATTTTATTTAAAAAAATAGAGATTTATAAAAGAAGATCATTAAACAAATATTATCAAATAAATATTTATCTAAATATTTATAAGTCAATATTTATAGTTCAAATTCAACATATATATATATATATATATATATATATATATATGTCAGATATATTCTAATTATCAGAATTTCATTTATTAATTCCCAATAAAAATCAGTATTTCTATAATTAACCCTGTTAATTATCAATTAACAGATGCTTAAAAATTTGGGTTATCACAGTAGGAATTGAAATAAAGTAAAAATATGAACAACCCAAAAAAATGGTAGGTATTAAAAGAGATGAAGGAAAAAATTAAAAATATGAAAAGCAGGTAACGTTCATGAAATGAAAAGGCTTTAGACAATGTAAATGGAAATGAGTAATGGAGCAAATGAGGAAATAATAAAAAAAGTATGCCAATTATTGATTAGAAAGAGAATGAGTGGACCAACTCTACTCTATAAACAAACTGTTGGAATTCAAATTTCAAAACATTTGTTCACTCAATTAATTTTGTTAACCCCAAACATACAAAATTTGACATTCATTAAAGATTTAATTACCACAACATACCTAAATTTGAACACACCAATTTACATAATAGGGACTAGCGCTACATAAAATAAAATATGGACCATGAATTAAAAATTCAAATTTAAAAACAGCATTTTTCTCGACACGTAATTATGAACTCAAATATTTTATTTATTTTAAATTTCAAGGTTAGTAATAAAATCACTTCCGTGCAACCTATGGCTGCTATATAACTACCGTAAAATATTATTTTAAAAATTCAATTTTCTCTTTTTACAACATTATATTTATATTCAAAATGGAAACGTTCACTTTATTTTCCTCGAGCATTCTTTTTTTTCTTCCTTAAAATGCTTATTCGTTACTTGCAATTCATAAATGTACACATTCTTATATTCTAAAAAGATCAACTTATATAGTATTAAATCCATTCTTATATTTTCAAATAATGTACATTCCAAATGAAAACATTCTTACATAAAATTTATTAATTGCACTTTTTCCTTTTTTCTTTTTCAATTGAAAGATTTCAATAAATTTATTTCCAATTAATTTTAATCTTCCACTTCAAAACATACCCTAATTGATGAAGTCAATTAAATAAATACGTGAACATTGTAATCCTTGTTTATAGTCATGCAAACACATTTATAAAATTACAGTATCAAATAAGCATTAAATTACATACTAAATAAATGTTTTTCTCTATCATCAATATTCATTTAACTCATCATTAAAACTGACATTTATTATTCCAGTTCCTGTTATTAATTATATTCTAATACGCGTTAGAACCTTTCACTTCATTGCTTCATTATAGTTTGTTGTTTTAGAATTTTATTTATGGTCCATACTTATGATCTAATAACATAGTTGACATTTGTTTTACATTTCATTACGTTAATATACTCCAATTTCCATCCTTTATTTGTGTTAACTACTATATTTCCATTTTATTGAATTTTGGTCAATTTCACCCGTTAATTATAATTAAAGTCTCAATTAATTTATTTACCTTGGTTTCATTCTCTTATTAAATTAATTATTACCTTACATACATAGTATATCTTCCATTACATCAATATTTTACCATTTCGTCTCGCCTTCCATTTACATAACCTTTTATTTCATTGATTATAATAAATTCACTTATTAAAATTTCCAATTCCAATATATTTGAGTAAACTGATTTCCATCCTTTTATTCAAATCAAAGGTCATATTATGATAAAAATTTACATTGGTTACATTGTATAGAATCAACCTTTTTACCATTATCAATTAAACCTACATTAACTGCACTAAGTAAGGGAATTAATTGCCATTTATTTCCATTTAAATTTAATAGACCAAATAAATAGGTGTATATATATATAATAATTGTCATCATTAGCCTTTAATTACATTTATAAGTTTATTACTTACAAACAAATGGTACCATTTCTTTCATAACACAAATTTTATTCAATTTCCACCAACAATATATTATTTCATTAATGAATTCAATATTTAATTCTTTTTCCTATGTTCACTTTATAACCAAGTATAACCTTACACTATTTCAAATAATTGGAATTACATTCAAATTGTTAATAATTAGCTTTAATTAACATTTTTGAATTTCATTTTAGTATTATTCCAGTTATAAATCTTAAATTTTAATTTCTTTCAACATTTAATTACAAAAATCTTACTAAATTTACTATTTTTAATTTTCGAAAATTACGGGTCGTTACAATCATCTCATAATGTAGCTCATAATCTAAGTGGGTGAAACACTATACATCCAAATATACACAACAAGAAAAGTTTGTTTCCTTAGCACCAATGCACAGCGTTTTTGAAACGATTGCCATGAAAGTGTAAACTTACGCTAAATTTTATTAACGTGCACGCTGTGTAAAATAAAGACGGTAATTTTATTTTCCTTCCCTCCTTTTCTATGAACTCACCTTAACAAAGACTTCCCCCAATTTCAATTCCAAATCCAAATCAATTCGCTTCCTTCGAAAAATAATTCGTCATCCCTGTTGTAATCGTCGACATTGCACCCTCGTTCCCCTATCCTTGTCTGCGTTGCAGTGGTCCAGCTCTCCCATGTGCCCTCATTCTCGTCCCCGTTGAAGTCGAGCTTTCATTACCCCTAGTTCGAGCTGTAGTCAGTGGACGTGAGTTTGTAGCAATCAGTGCCATTTGTCCTTGAAGTTTAAGAGTAAGTTATACTAGCTGGTTGGATTTTTCCTTTATTTCTAATTTTTAGATTAAGTTTAGATATTTGAGTTAGTATGCCTATCTAAGCATTTTAAGGTTGCGTTAGTATGCTTATGTAAGCATATACGGATTTGAGTTAGTGTGTGTATTGTTTGTGGGTCTTCTGTTAGGGTGGTGATACTCATTTAGGTGGTGATGACTTTGACAAGATAATTTGTTTGCTTTTATGTGTTATAACTAGGTGTATATTACAAAAACTGTGTGATAAGATAATTTGTTTATCCTAAATTGGTTATAGAAGATTAAATTACATAAACATTTGTATTCAGGGTGCTGTTACTTGCCATGTCATCAGGGTTTGTCCAGTTTTCCTGTATTATTTGCCTTTTGTTAAAACATTACGCAGTTTTCGCCGATTTATTTTTTTCCTAAGATATTTACTTTGGTTTATGTTGTTTATAATTTTGTTGGCAATTCAGTTCCTTTATATTTCTCTGAATATAGTTCTCGGTGAAATGAATTCTTACCACTTTTGCAACATCTAACTGAAGTGAAAACTTTTTGACCGTCACAAATTTCTAGGAATATTTAATTTCGTTGTTGTGAAAACGAGGCCAAGTTGTCATTTGAATTTAGCATAATACCAGTTATTTTTCAAGCTATTGACCTGGAGAAAACTAATTTAGTTCAAGGAATGAAATAATATTTCCTAACTGCCTGCCATGAACTATAAGTTAGTAGGATCAAAGACAGATAACGAAGGTTCAAACTTGTTCCTAAAAATTCTAAGGCTCATTTTGGTTTGAAAATGAGCTTCTTGTTTAGCGTTTTCAACACGTACTTTGAAGTATTTTGAAATGCAAGGTAGAGGAGAGAGAATTGGAAAACAGTAATCCGAAAAATGATTTCAATATATAAAATTGAATATGATTTGTTTCTTTTTTTCCGTTACAAGTGAAATTTAAAAATCTTTCATCTTTCTTCTCTTTTCTCTTTTAAATATAATAATAATGAATTTGCATCTACTCCTTTTTCTCTCACTTAAATTGAAACTTACAAAAAAAACACAAAACACAAAACTTATTTTCGAGACAACAAATATAAATATTTGATATGATTTGATATTTATTTACACTTTCATATTGACACTGTTTCAGTCATGATTTGTATGTGTTCTTATTTAATCTTATAAATGCTTAATCTTTTTTGCAACTATAAACTATAATATATGATTGTCATTTTGTTTAGGTAAAGCAATTTGAACACTTGTTTAAATTATACACCAGTTCAAGACAAAATGGAAACTAATTTTAACAAATGCGACTCAAAGTATTTCAATACAAACACAATTTTGAATAAAGTGCAAAACAAATTATGAACGAAATGCAGATTAATTTAACTACATGGCTTTGCTAAGCTTGATCACTTTGGTAGTATTCAGTGATCCAATGATTGACATAGTTTATTTTTATTCAAGAAAATGAACGGAGGAACCCGCTGCAGTTAAACGGTCTAAAATGCAGCCAATAGCAGTAATTAATAGTACCATTTAGACTCTTATTGAAAGCAACTATACTCAGTAAATCGATTTGACTATGATTCAACTATAATTTGATACAATACGAAAAAATTTAGTACATTGCCACTCAATTTTGACTACTGAGTAAGTTAATTTAGTAAGTCAATTTTGTACACAATGCAGTGTAAGTCAGTTCTAAATGAAGTACTAGTTAATTTTTTATACGGGAAATTTTAATGTGTCGTTGGACATATGTTAACAACGGTGGAAATAACAAATGACGAAAGAGAAAATGTGGTAAAATACCTCTTATATCGTCTGAATTCTACTTTTCCTTTTGTTTTTCCCCCCTCTCTGGATCATTGTTAACATGTTTCAATGGGCACATGTCAACAAACCATTTTTATATAAATCAATTTACCACAACGCAAACCAATTATGAATGTAGTGCAAGTGAATCCGATCAAGTAACGAATTGTACAAATCTAGTCTAGTGGAAAATATGTAAGGATGATGTACTAAAGCAGGCATATCCACTCCAAGAGAGAATACAAATGTTGTATGTGCTTATGATAAACATTTCTAGGTAGCTGAAAATAGGTTGAGCGCCTCATCTACAAAATCAAAATATGAACTTATCAAAATCATTCTTCTGTAAAATCCAACATGTAAATCTCAAATTCACTAGGTAGTCATTGCTATCTATGTGTTGACGTTAGACATGGAAAATAACATGTCCATTGAGGTCATGGAGAAGATAATGTTAGCTTATTACTTCTCAAAAGGATTTTTTATGGAAGATGATCACTATGACCATAATGTCTATATCACAAAAAGTCAAAATCTATCTTTCAGTTTTTATATTAGCGACATTATTTGAAGATTTTTTCAAGTTCTTATTTTTGTTCAAAGTCGTTTATCTTTGTAGAAAGATAAGGTTATTGTACTCTTGTATGGATAGGTTCCAGTTAGTATATATTTGATATATAAGGAAAACATTAGAGTTCATTGTATTATTTTAGTTTAATTAGCAGATTGTATGGGAATTTAGTTGCCAAAATAAATAATATGCAACATAACTAAAAATATATCTTAAAGACGGATACTTACAACCTGAACGTGGTAAAATAACTAAATGACCAATGCTCTATCCATCGTAGAATGCTTCTACAAATTGTCCAGGAAAGTAGATTGTCATCATTATAATATAAATCAAAATGAAGAACTATTTCATTTAAAAAATACCATGTATGCAGGAGAAAAGGCTAGAATTCTTCTAGGATACGATCTTGTTCAGCACTCTTATATTGTTTTATCAAGATTATTGGACAAAGATATTAGTAAACATGGTTGTTGATAAAGAAAGCCTTCTTCTCTCCTTAGTTAAAAATCATATAGAATTTAACAATAAATTGGAATCATTATTTCAGCCCGAAATTCGAATCTGAAACCAAACCTACTCGAATTGAGACTAAAAAGTAGGACTGAAAATAAGTAATGTATGCATTGTTTTTAATACGAATTAATCAAACATTAGTGCATAGTTACAAAGTTATTCCTAGACAGACATGATAATGTAAGCGAAATGAAGACAATGTAGTGAGGAGGAGATAGCCCAACATTACATGCAATGTTACACTTAACCTTTTCAATTTAGGTGTAACTAATATAAGTCATTTTCTTTTTCTTCCTATAGCCTTCATCGAATCCTATAAATAAAGACTTATGTAAATCAACTCAACAGCGTTTAGAAAACCTAGATCATATCAATTTTTATGTGAAGAGTATTTGTTATAATTCTGTCAGTTGGTTATCATCCAATTCATCGAATCCCATAAATAATTCTGTCAGATGGTAAACTTAAGGTAAATGATCTTAATGAATATAGTTTGCTTAATCCCCTAGATTTTTTCCTACTTGGATTTCTAGAACATAAGTAATATACTTATAATTATCAATTCAATTTTGAATATATGATTGAAATTCAATATTGAGTATGTGAATTTTTAAACAATATATGAAATAGCTATTCTATTTGAATTCAGATCCGTTTGAAATAATAATTAGTTGAAGAATACATGATATAAGATTTGTTTGAATAATATTTAGTTATATATGATATTAGAATGTGAGTTTCTATTTGAACAATATTTAGTTATGTAAGTTATTAGATATAAGATCTGTTTGAACATAGTTACTGAAGCATGGTTATTAAAAAAATTTAACCAGTGTAGTGTCCGTATTTTGCGTACATATATTAAAGTAACCTAAAATATATAACAAATTATATAATTGAACTATTAACAGTTCAAATAAATGTGTAGTGTTGATAAATATATACTTATTCGCATATATGCTGTCACTATATGTTATAACAATGTGCAGTTCCAATAAGTGTGTACTTATTTGCTTTTATGTTATAACCCATAAGTTATAAGTCTCTATAAATGTGCAGTCTAACTACCTTAGTTCAGTTCTAATAATTAGTGAAGCATGTGTAAATTATTGTGTAACTTTGTTCAGTTCTGATGCTTAGCTTAGGTTAGTTCTATCATTTTTGAAACATTTTCTTGAAGGCATTCTGTATTGCAGCAAAATAGCAGAGCTAGATAAACTTGGTATCAATTATTATTAGATTTAATAAACTCACTAATTCTGGTCAATGAACATGAAAAGTATTCTCTTAAGAATTTGAGGATCAAGACAGCCCTAAGTAACCAAGAGTTCAAATTTTTTTATATATAGGCTGACTATGCACATCTTATATCAGGTGAATCCAAGTAACGCTCTGTTAGTAGTTAGCCAATTGCTGGATTATGAGTGCTAAGAAGATTTTATTAAAGGTCTTATCCTCTCAGTTTGATCTCTTCTCCCTGTAGAGCCTCTGGTGGATGAATGTGAAAAATGGTTTATAATATGATACTTATTTTAAACAGTATACTCTTCTTTTTTTGATTTCTGCTGTTTACACCTGCTGCCTTATGTCTTTGTAGAAATCGTCTTTGACTGCTCACACAATTCTTGGAACATATTGTGAGTGAGGGAAGTCAAGATGTACATGTTCACAATGCTTTAGGGAAAATTATCATCGACGGCAACAATATTTCTGAGCATTTTCTCACCACAAACTCTTACTATGATTCACGAGTTATAGGTAAATATTGTGAGAAACGGGATCCTACTCTTGTAGTTGTTGCTTATAGATGAGGGCAATGTGATGATGAACTTATAAATGTAACAAACAAGAATTCTCTCTTCAAGTTGCAGGCTAGGTATGCTTTATTTATCTAAATGTTTAAGCTTCTCTTGATCGTACAATCAATTTACCCAAAAGGTAATATGTTTAAATATGATATTGAATACGATTGTAAACTATCACTATTCAAGGTAATTGGTTGTGGATCTATAGGTAATGGAAATTTGAATACGATCGTAGACTATCTTAGTAGTTTGTTGATATCCATATTTCCCTTCTCTAATAATTATTGCTTCCTGAATCATAAAAACTTTATTGTATTTGGCAACTAACTATAGGTTGAAATTCGAGATCTTTATCATATGGTATCATTCCAGAGTTTATTGGAAGATTTCCTATATTAGTTAGCTTGTCAGCATTAAAGGAAGACCAGATTGTTCAGGTTGGGTTACTTATAGGATTATATATATCGTTAAAATGTGTTGACACCTAAAAAAGTGAATTATGAAATTTAAAAGAAACTTCCATAAAAAAGAAACTTCCATAAACAACTTGATATAAAAGGCCACAATTGGTCCATGTAATGAGGAGATTGTCCTTTATATGTATTCATTATTGTATTTGATAGGTTAGTTTAAAATTGTTTTTGATATACTCAGGTTCACGCTTTGGCAAGGGACGAGTAGGGAATATAATAAATGGTTTAAAACGGGTCAGAGAGAAAATAATGGGTTGTTAACAGATTAAGTCTAGTTGTTTTAAGTCAATAAATAAGCTAATCATCTTTTTGAATTAAGGGCTGAACATTGAGTATTGATCCAAGCTGCTTAAACTTTATACACATGCCATGAATGAGTATTGTCCAGTGCGTAGTTTCTGTGGTGTGATAGAGCTAACAATTAAACAAAACTTCATTTAACATATTTACGATAGATATTTAAGTTGATATATACTTCGTGTATTCTTGGTACCATAGATTTCAGTATAGTTAGTTGCTAATAGACTAAGTTTTATAAAAAATTAACTAATTTAACTAAATTTTATAAAAATTAAATATTTTTTTGTAAAAATTAACTAAATCTTATAAAAATTAACCTATTTATAAAATTAACCAAGTTAACTTTGGCTTTACTAAAATTGGGAAGAAAATCATATCCATGCCATTATGTCATTTACAATTATTTTTTTGAAATGGTACTTTATATACAACAAATCATTGTGACAACATATCCCATGTCAATAAACGTTCGAAAACAAGTTTCAAACTTGTGAGCTCTTGCACCAAAGCCGAATCAATTAACCACTTGGAAAATGGTGCTTGTCATTTACAATTAGTATAACCAAGTAAACTTTGACTTGGTTTCTATGGAAAATAATAATATAATAATCTGGCAGAAGTTCATTTTGAATCATGCTTTTAGCACAAAAGAAAAGAGAAGAAGAAAAAAAATTAACAAAGATAAAAAAATAAAACCTATATGTATCTTTGTTGACTAATGTTACAAATGTGAATTTCTGTCACAGATAAAGGAACTGAATGTTAAGTTTCCAGGCCTAAAGATCTACAGGAGCTGTGATCTTCTCCCTTCTAGTTGGTTGTCTATAGCATGGTGTGCCTTATTTCTCAAACATCCTTATCTCTGCATTATAAGTTGCTTTTTTAACCTCTTGCTCACGTTTATAAAAATTTATGTCACCAATGTATGCTTGCATTCAATACACACTCAAGTTGCGAACACGAGTTTCAATTTCCATATAACATGTCTGAAACTTTAATGATTTATTCCACGATATGCACAAGCTTGTCTAATGGCTCAATTTATGGCAGGTACCCTATATACAGGATACCAATAGGTCATACATTGAAGGATTTGGATGCTTGCTTTCTGATCTTTCATTTGCTGTAACGACCCGGTATTTTCAACCATTCCATCTGCACATGTCGGACATGAATTGTTCAAAATACCACATTGTGAATAAAATTTGGCAAATCTTAGAATATACAGTAAGTACATAATCACAGACATAGAAATCAAAATACTCGCAGCAGAATTTAAAAGTAACTTAGTGGTTCATGAAGCCACCATCAATAGTCTCTAAATAAGAAATTTTTACATAGTCTATAAAACCAAATATAGTTTGAATCAACCATAGAAAAATCCCAATATTAATTGTCTCGATTACAAAAGCTAAAATAAGAACTGAACAGAAACTTGACAGCAGCTTGAAAAGGGAGATGATCTGCAGAAGTTCTAGCTCTGGGATGAAGTCTGAACTGAAAATCAGGCTGACCCAAGCGTAAGAAATAAACACAAACACTCGAGTTAGGACATACATACTTATATAGTGTAAGCTAATTCAAGTGAGCTGTAATAGAGTGCAATTAACTTAAAGGATGCTTGGGACCGCCCATCCTCTAAGGATCCATTAAACTATTTACTATGTAGTAATACTTCGCTATTATAATAGTGTCTATATTAAAGTAAACTTACTTTTAAATAGCGTTAAGGGGTTACCCATATAGCCCTTAACACATAATAGTCCTAGTAGTCCATCCAATATCATAGTCCCTCCTGATTGGGAAGCCACCAGAGGATACCACACGACCTACGGGAGAAAACCAAACTCATACAAGTCGCACTAGGGTAGGTGACATGGCACAACTAGGCAATGCCAGGGTAGATATACCAATTATGCTTCTGGACCGATGGTAAGGCGTAGCTGCTACTACCGCCCACCTCGAACAACACTCCCAAATCAAAGGTGCGCACCAAACAATCACAAGTAATAGAATGGCATACGAAGAAGTGCGTCCGATCAAAGGTGCTACCTCATTAGTCCGTTGATCACACCTGTTTTAGCCACCTTATGCCAACTCACGGGAGTCGGGTCCACGTATTTACCTCAAAGAAAACGTCACCACCATCCTACTTCATTCTGGAATCTCCACCGCGTACATGGTTGTCAAAGTGGTTTTCGGTATCGATAGAGAGTATGCCCATATCCGATCCCGGTCTCTTTAACAACCAACGTTATTACTACCCGTGGTTATAAAAATCCAAAATAGTTTTATATTCCAATCAAAATATTACCCTTTAAGACTATTTAAAAGTGAAGTCATTATTCTTACAAAACCCAATATAAAATCCCACAGGTTTAGCCCTAGTTCATTTGTATCAATCACAGTACTTGCAAAGTGCGGAAATATCTTTTTCAACAGATTTGAGTAAATTAAATTTTAGACTTCAATATACAAGTGCAAAATTTTCTATGACTTCTACTTAACAAGTAAGTTAAATTACCATTTCAAAAATAAATTAAATTTCCAATAAATTTCTTAACTTACCTTTCTTTTAAAACCAACCTCCCCTCTCTAAATCAAGTTATATTTCAACTTCCCCATTTCCACTAATTTACCTATTTAATTCATAGAAAACTTAACCTTCTATTAATTCGCTTTATATTCAAGTTATACCAAATTTTCATATTTATTTCTTGTGACGACCGCCCATGACTCCCGCACGAAAACAAGGGAATGGTGCGCTGAAAGGTGTGCCAGACAGCCATGGACGATGTCAGGGTAAGATTAAACAGCGGAATCTATCGTACAACTCACGGCGCATGGACAAAATACAATAGAGAAATATATGTATATAGTGAAGCTCATAACAGAATATCATCATATAGACTTCATAAAGGTTTGATATAAGCATCTGAACAATTAATACATCAAGCCTCACTACATAACACTCAAACATATACAAGCAGCGGAACATCCAGTACATATAGTAAGAAAACTAATATGCTAGCCTCCAGCTCGTCTTCGTCATCAACAGCGTTGGTAGCCAAGAACAGCACCTGTCACCTGCTACCTAGCCTGCCCATCCCAACATGGATGAACAGCCCAAGGTAATAAGAGTTGAACATAAAACCTTGAGTCAGACAATAGTCTTAGTGAGCAGTAAATTAACTACCAAACATACCAAAAGAGCATAAAGGATAAAAGGAATAGGAACTCAACCATCCCACTCCACCTCATTCTACAGTGATAGCCCCCAGACCCACTAAGCATAAACAAGCATAGCAAAGCAGACAATTTAAGTAAAGTAATTATCACTCGAGTCAAGGTCGATGTTTTCCAAATACAAACCCCCAAGGCCTAAACCAAGATCAGATAAGCACCCAGAAAACACCTCTCTTGAGTCCGAATGACGATACAACCAAACATTCATGACTCTGGCTATCACTGTTATCATTGCCTCGATTTCATCGTTAATTGAATGACCACCTGTCAAGGGCTAATGGTAACCCCGGTTCTGGATAAACTCTGCACGTCATCGTGACCCGTGCCTAGGACTTACCTACTCTGCCCAGAGTACTCGACCACCTACCTGTAGTCTTTTGGGTGTCCCGACCACCTACCTGTAGTCGTTTGGGCATCCCATGTACTCTTTCTTTGAATTTACTAGAACCTTCAACAACGATGAGATCCAAGCCTCCTAGTCATCCTTCTCGACGACTATTCTCATACTAGCCCAAGCTACCTCTCGAGCAATCCATTATCAACCAACTCGAACCATCCCTCGAGTTATCAACATGCTTGGAATGATCCCTGCTTGGATTATGCCAAGACTATATCACATCATGCTTCGCCTCATCTCATCAAAGCAAAGCTCCATCACAACATTGTCATCATATCCGTCCATATGAGCTTCATCATCCGCTATATATGCCACGAGCAGCTTTTCTCATCGCTTAGCCTCTCCCTTAGCTTTTGAATCATTTTCGACCATACTTGTCTAGATCCAATCATAAATCAACTAACTCTAAACAATCAATCAAGACAATCATTAATCCAAGCAATCAAATATTCAAACAAGGTTTAATAAACAATCATACAAGGAAATGGCAATTTGGTAATTAAAATGTCCAAATCTAATAAGCATGAATAATAGGCAAATGTCTCTACAACTTGAAGAATAAACTTGCATAAGTTAACTTGTAGTAAAATAGGTGTCGAAACTTAATAGATGATAGATCTACATGCATACTTAGGGAAAATGCAAGATATCACTATTTTTAACACATAAACAAGCCACTAATCCAATATACTCCCTTGGGTCCGCGTGAGAGATAACTACCACTCACCGAATCACCTAAACACCTCAAAAACAACCAACTCCAGATCTGGACAGCAAAGATCTAAGCTTGATCCGGCCAAATCTCACTTCAATAGATGAAATCTCTCTTTGTTGGACGAAGATCTTCAACTGTGGCTCTTGGATCTTCGATTTGATCTTCAATTTAGATGGAAGGAATCACTAGATTAGAGTGGAGAAAAGAAGTGAAGAAGTGTTGTAGTCGAGTTCTCAAAATGGCAGCACTTCGTCGCTTCAAAATCTGGTGCCAAAAAGTGAGGCGAACCCCTTCTATTTATAGGCAGATTTTTAGGTCGCACGGTATTAGGTCGCTCACGACCTAAAAAAAACATCACGACCTACGACCTAAAAGCACTCAACACACGGCTGACTTAACGACTCATGCGGCCTAACGACTCAACAAACCCAACGACCTAAAACACACGCGCGGCCTAACGACTTAGCTAGTTGCCGACTCACCCTGCCGACCTAAAGGCTTACGACCTAAGCCATTACACGACTCAACTACACTTGACCTAGCGACCTAACACACAACGACCTAACGACATACGAACACACGCGACTTAAAACACAGGCCGACCTAAAAACCACAGGCGCAACTTAACGACCCTAAGTCGCCCAACGACCTAACTTCAACACAGGCTATCCACTAGGTCGCCGTCCTCCTTAAGTCGCTCTCCACTAGGTCGCTCACCACTAGGTCGCTAACTATCTTAAGCCGGCAAACACCTTAAGTCGGCTAATCCCCTAAGCCGTTAACCTACCGAGTCGCTAGCCACTGTAGGTCGTCCCAATCCTTAGACCGGTCAACCCCTAAGTCGTTAACTTACTCTAACCCGTTAGCTACCTTAAGTCGTTCCATACTTTAACTCGTTAATGACCTAACATTCTTAAGTCGTAACTCCTATAGGTCGCTCCTCTCGACCTAACTCTCACACGACATAAGCTTCACACGAGCTAACCCTTAACTCGTCCACGACTTAAGCACCACCCGAGTTAACTTCCATACGACTCAACTCTAAACGGCTTAACAAGATCAACGACTTAATGTTGACAGTTTAACGATCTATCGACACGTAAAATACGGGTCGTTACATTCTCTCCCCCTTAGGAATTTCGGCCCCGAAATTCCAAACAACCAAGAGCAATCAAAATTATTCTGCATGCCTACCATCCATAGCAATCAACAAACCATGCATCCAATTACTAGCCTAGCATGCACAATTCTAAGACTTAGAACAAGCTACAAATTCATGAGATGTCACGACACCTTAGGGCCATACCTCGAAGAGTTCAGGATGAGCTGCCTTCATCCTCTCTTCCTCCTCCCACGTACAGTCGTCAACATCATCACTCCATTGTACCTTGAGCAACGTAATCGCCTTCCTCCTAAGCTGTTTCGTGTCGGTTTCAACAACACGAAGCGACTTACGAGGTCTCGTAACAACTGGATCAACCTCTAAATCTTCACAGCTATCAGTAGAAACCACCGTATTCGAGTCATGCACATACTTCCGTAGATAAGATACATGAAAAACATTGTGCACACCCGCCATATTTTCCGGTAACTCCAATCTATAAGCGAGCTTTCCAATTCGCTCGATGATCGGGAATGGTCCAACAAATCTCGGAGTCAATTTCCCTTTCTTCCCGAATCGAATAACATTCTTCAGTGGAGAAATCTTCACAAAAACCATATCGCCTACATCGAACTCCAAATCCTTACGACGCTTATCGGCATAACTTTTCTGACGATCTTGGGCTGCCTTCATTCGTCGCCGAATGATCTCTATACAATCCGTAGTCTGTCGAATTATTTCTGGCCCAAGTATCAGCTTTTCTCCAGTTTCCAACCAATATGTCGGAGAGTTACACGGCCTTCCATACAGTGCTTCATACGGTGCCATACCAATACTTGACTGGTAACTGTTATTATATGCAAATTCCACCAAATGAAGATGATCTTCCCATGATCCCCCGAAGTCCAAAACACATGCTCTGAGAAGATCTTCCAAAACTCGGTTGACTCTCTCAGTCTGACCATCTGTTTGGGGATGATAAGCTGTACTCAAACACAACTCAGTCCCCAAAACTTCCTGGAAGGTCTTCTAAAATCCACTAGAGAACAATGGGTCTCGATCGCTCACTATACTCATCGGAATATCATGGAATCGAACTATCCACTTAACATACAACTCAGCCAATTTCGATGCAGTCCTAGTTGATCGAACAGGAATAAACCTTGCACTCTTAGTCAAACGATCTACGATGACCCAAATCCCTTCATTTCCTCCCCTGGTTCTAGGTAGACCATCGATAAAATCCATCGATATCTGCTCCCACTTCCATGTAGGAACCTCTAATGGCTGAAGCAATCCACTGGGCTTCTTCTGCTCGGCTTTTACCAACTGGCAGTTCATACACTTGGAAATAAAATTTCCAACATCCTTCTTCATACCTTCCCAGTAATAGGTTCTCTTCATATCCCGATACATCTTATTTCCACCTGGATGAATCGTCAACTTCGAGTGATGACTTTCCCTCAGAACTTCATCTCTCAATCCATTTATATCAGGAACAACTAATCGTCCTTGCTTCCGAAGCCAACCCTCTCGATCGACTTCGAATCCTTTATCCTTTTCTGGATTCAATCCAGATTCCAAATCGCGGATAATCTTGACAAGCTTATCATCTCGCTTTTGGCCCTCGCCAATTCTTTCCACAAGAGTAGGTCTTATTGATAAGTTTGCCAACATATCAGGTTCCAATTCGCATCTAGGCCTGAAGTCAAATCCAGCCAAATACTCAAGGCTCTTCCATTCCAAAAATATGGCTCCCAATTCCGCATGTCTTCGACTTAACGCATCAGCCACTGCGTTACCTTTCCCCGGAGTATAGGCTATACCAAAATCATATGATGCTAAGAACTCTAGCCATCGTTGCTGTCGAAGATTCAAATCCTTTTGGGAGAACAGATACTTCAACGACTTATGATCCGTAAACAACTCGAATCGAACTCCCAATAGATAATGTCTCCACATCTTCAGAGCAAAAACAATCGCCGCTAACTCCAAATCATGAGTCGGGTAATTCCTTTCATGCGGCTTTAGTTTTCGACTTGCATACGCAACAACTTTATCCTTCTGCATTAGCACTGCTCCAAGTCCAGTACCACATGCATCGGTGTAAACCACCATCTCATCATTCCCACTCGGAATAGTCAAAACATGAGTACTCGTCAGTCGCTCTTTCAGGATTACGAAAGCTTGCTCACACTTATCATCCCATATGAATACCTGATTCTTTTTCGTCAATCCTGTTAACGGTGCAGCTATCTTGGAAAAGTCTTTGATAAACCGGCGATAATATCCTACTAATCCAAGAAAACTTCTCACATCAGATGCATTCTTAGGTCTAACCCAATCCTGGGTTGCTGCCACCTTAGCGGGATCAACTGCTATTCCATTTCCAGAAATAACATGGCCTAAGAACCTCACTTCACTCTTCCAGAAGTGACACTTCGAAAACTTAGCCTTTAGCTGATGTTTCCGTAAGATTCCCAAAACAATATGCAAGTGCGTCTTGTGCTCTTCCTCAGTTCTGGAATAAATCAGAATATCATCCACGAACACAAGTACGAACTTATTCAACTGATCTCTGAATACTCTATTCATAAGATCCACAAAATATGCTGGTGCATTGGTCAATCCAAACGGCATTACCAAACACTCATAAAAACCGGATGGTGTCCTAAAAGCAGTCTTCGGCACACTATCCTTAGCCACTCTCAACTGGTGAAATCCCGTTGCCAAATCCATCTGAGAAAACACCCTAGCTTCATGAAGCTGATCAAACAAGTCATCTATTCTCGGCAATGGATACTTGTTCTTCTTAGTCACCTTATTCAGCTCACGATAATCCACACGCAACCTCAACGATCCATCCGCTTTGGTTGCGAACACAACTGATACACCCCATTCGGACACGCTACGCCGAATGAATCCTTTCCGTAAAAGGTCATCAACTTGCACCTTCAACTCTTGCTGCTCCCTAGGCGCCATCCGCCTAAGAGGCATCACAACTAGTCTGGCTCCCTCAACTAGATCGATACGAAACTCGATCCCCCTATGCAGCGGTAACCCTTTGACCTCGTCAAAGACGTCCTCAAATCCATTCACAACCGGCATCGATGACAGTCCATCCCGTGGAACAACCAACGAATACATGAAGCTCATGAAGACACCTTCTTCATGCTTACATCGTATCACAACCTTTCGTCCTTCCACATTCCCGACTGTCACCTCCAGCCTCTCACAATCAATCCTTGCCGCATACTTCCTAAGCCAGTCCATACCCAAAATAATTCCGAACCCCGCAAAGTTCAGAACAAAGCAATCACAAACAAAAGAGCAATCATGACTCGATACAACTAGACCATGGCATACCATACACAAACATGACGAACCCCCTACTGGATTAGTCACAACCAATGGTCTATCAACAATATCCGGTTTCAAACCCAACCGGTCTACCAGATCATTACAAACAAATGAATGCGACGCTCCAGTATCAAACAACACTCTAACTGGAACACCACAAATAGAAAGAGTACCTTGAACCACCACACTCTTCCCCTTTTCTTCTGCAGTAGGAGCTTTCGAAGATGATGGAACAGCCCCCAAAGCATAAGCTTGCACAATCTGCTTATCTTTCCTCGGTTCTAGACAGTCCTTCTTGATATGTCTCAGCTTATCACAGTTGTAACACTTTCCCAGCACCTTGGGATTCCTACAATCTTTGGAGAGATGGCCCTTCTGCTGACAGTTGTAGAACGTCACTTCGCCCTTCGGCTTCTTCAGGCCATCCTTACCCTTCTGTTGCTGCTGCTTCCTCTTCTTGTTTCCACCCTGCTGTGGCCTAGACCCTTCCTTGGTTACAGCAACAACAGATCCTTCCTTAGGAAACAAACTCTCATGCCTGAGAGCTTTCTCCACAAGCTTCTCAAACGGATCGTCCAAATGATCCACCAACTGTCTCCCAAGATAATAGTCCAAGCCTGTCACAAACTTCTCGTTCTTTTGGTAGGGAGATTCAATATACGACCGAGCATACTTGGACAAAGCTTCAAACTCAGAAACATACTCAAGAACTGGTCTCCCACCTTTCTTGAGCTCCACAAACTTCTTAAACAGAACAGATTTCTGAGCCGTAGAAATGAACTTAGCTTCAAATCTAACTTGGAATTGCTCCCAAGTAATATCTTCCTCTGGAGTATCAATAGTGATAGAACCCCACCAATCAGCAGCTCTTCCCTGAAGCTGTCTCGATGCAAGCTTTCTCTTAGTTGCATCCTCGATTCCCAAGTCACCAAAAATCCTTCTACAAGCATCAATCCATCTCTGAACTTCTATGGTTGATTCTGTCCCCAAGAAAACTTTCCCTCCAAGAGCAGTATAGTCCTTACACAACTTAGCAAAATCCACTAGTCTTGGAGCTTGAACTTGAACTCCAACATCTACTGACGATCCTGAAGTTGGTATCCTTCTCATGATCGAAGTCATCATAGTTTCGAACATTGCAGCATAGTCAGTAGCTCCCCCAACAGTACGGCTTTCCCTAGCAGCTTGTCTCTCACTTCGAATCATCCTTAATATCTACAGAAAGGAATGATTTAGAACACCTTGAGAAACAACTACATAAGGAGTTCAAATCCTTCCAAACTACTATATTATATATAGTAATCATCCATCAAAATTACAATTACGTCCCTCATACGTAGTTACGTCAGCGAGCGTTGGCTAAAATCGATTAACCAAAGCTCCGATACCAAATGTGACGACCGCCCATGACTCCCGCACGAAAACAAGGGAATAGTGCGCTGAAAGGTGTGCCAGACAGCCATGGACGATAGTCAGGGTAAGATTAAACAGCGGAATCTATCGTACAACTCACAGCGCATGGACAAAATACAATAGAGAAATATATGTATATAGTGAAGCTCATAACAGAATATCATAACAGAATATCATCATATAGACTTCATAAAGGTTTGATACAAGCATCTGAACAATTAATACATCAAGCCTCACTACATAACACTCAAACATATACAAGCAGCGGAACATCCAGTACATATAGTAAGAAAACTAATATGCTAGCCTCCAGCTCGTCTTCGTCATCAACAACGTTGGTAGCCAAGAACAGCACCTGTCACTTGCTACCTAGTCTGCCCATCCCAACATGGATGAACAGCCCAAGGTAATAAGAGTTGAACATAAAACCTGAGTCAGACAACAGTCTTAGTGAGCAGTAAATTAACTACCAAACATACCAAAAGAGCATAAAGGATAAAAGGAATAGGAACTCAACCATCCCACTCCACCTCATTCTACAGTGATAGCCCCCAGACCCACTAAGCATAAACAAGCATAGCAAAGCAGACAATTTAAGTAAAGTAATTATCACTCGAGTCAAGGTCGATGTTTTCCAAATACAAACCCCCAAGGCCTAAACCAAGATCAGATAAGCACCCAGAAAACACCTCTCTTGAGTCTGAATGACGATACAACCAAACATCCATGACTCTGGCTATCACTGTTATCATTGCCTCGATTTCACCGTTAATTGAATGACCACCTGTCAAGGGCTAATGGTAACCCCAGTTCGAGATAAACTCTGCACGTCATCGTGACCCGTGCCTAGGACTTACCTACTCTGCCCAGAGTACTCGACCACCTACCTGTAGTCTTTTGGGTGTCCCGACCACCTACCTGTAGTCGTTTGGGCATCCCATGTACTCTTGCTTTGAATTTACTAGAACCTTCAACAACGATGAGATCCAAGCCTCCTAGTCATCCTTCTCGACGACTATTCTCATACTAGCCCAAGCTACCTCTCGAGCAATCCATTATCAACCAACTCGAACCATCCCTCGAGTTATCAACATGCTTGGAATGATCCCTGCTTGGATTATGCCAAGACTATATCACATCATGCTTCGCCTCATCTCATCAAAGCAAAGCTCCATCACAACATTGTCATCATATCCGTCCATATGAGCTTCATCATCCGCTACATATGCCACGAGCAGCTTTTCTCATCCCTTAGCCTCTCCCTTAGCTTTTGAATCATTTTCGACCATACTTGTCTAGATCCAATCATAAATCAACTAACTCTAAACAATCAATCAAGACAACCATTAATCCAAGCAATCAAATATTCAAACAAGGTTTAATAAACAATCATACAAGGAAATGGCAATTTGGTAATTAAAATGTCCAAATCTAATAAGCATGAATAATAGGCAAATGTCTCTACAACTTGAAGAATAAACTTGCATAAGTTAACATGTAGTAAAATAGGTGTCAAAACTTCATAGATGATAGATCTACATGCATACTTAGGGAAAATGCAAGATATCACTATTTTTAACACATAAACAAGCCACTAATCCAATATACTCCCTTGGGTCCGCGTGAGAGATAACTACCACTCACCGAATCACCTAAACACCTCAAAAACAACCAACTCTAGATCTGGACAGCAAAGATCTAATCTTGATCCGGCCAAATCTCACTTCAATAGATGAAATCTCTCTTTGTTGGACGAAGATCTTCAACTTTGGCTCTTGGATCTTCGATTTGATCTTCAATTTAGATGGAAGGAATCACTAGATTAGAGTGGAGAAAAGAAGTGAAGAAGTGTTGTAGTCGAGCTCCCAAAATGGCAGCACTTCGTCGCTTCAAAATCCGGTGCCAAAAAGTGAGGCGAACCCCTTCTATTTATAGGCAGATTTTTAGGTCGCACGGTATTAGGTCGCTCACGACCTTAAAAAAACATCACGACCTACGACCTAAAAGCACTCAACACACGGCCGACTTAACGACTCATGCGGCCTAACGACTCAACAAACCCAACGACCTAAAACACACGCGCGGCCTAACGACTTAGCTAGTTGCCGACTCACCCTGCCGACCTAAAGGCTTACGACCTAAGCCATTACACGACTCAACTACACTTGACCTAGCGACCTAACACACAACGACCTAACGACATATGAACACACGCGACTTAAAACACAGGCCGACCTAAAAACCACAGGCGCAACTTAACGACCCTAAGTCGCCCAACGACCTAACTTCAACACAGGCTATCCACTAGGTCGCCGTCCTCCTTAAGTCGCTCTCCACTAGGTCGCTCACCACTAGGTCGCTAACTATCTTAAGCCGGCAAACACCTTAAGTCGGCTAATCCCCTAAGCCGTTAACCTACTGAGTCGTTAGCCACTGTAGGTCGTCCCAATCCTTAGACCGCTCAACCCCTAAGTCGTTAACTTACTCTAACCCGTTAGCTACCTTAAGTCGCTCCATACTTTAACTCGTTAATGACCTAACATTCTTAAGTCGTAACTCCTGTAGGTTGCTCCTCTCGACCTAACTCTCACACGACATAAGCTTCACATGAGCTAACCCTTAACTCGTCCACGACTTAAGCACCACCCGAGTTAACTTCCATACGACTCAACTCTAAACGGCTTAACAACATCAACGACTTAATGTTGATAGTTTAACGATCTATCGACACGTAAAATACGGGTCGTTACATTTCTTAACTTAAATTCCATTTATTTTACAAATCAAAATTTACAAGATAACTTTATACTTTAAATTTTTAACATTTATTTATTTACATATTTAACTTGTATAATATCACTATACTTAAAAAAATCATTTTAATCCAATTTTAAATAAAGTATTATAACAATCTAATTTAAAAAAAAATTAATATTTCTAGAATATATATATATATATATATATATATATATATATAACCACGGGTCTATATAATATTTTCTAACCCAGGTCAAGTGATACGGGTAATATATCATTTCAATCCGTAATTTACACAGTAAATCCAGGTTCTATCATTTCGAACCTGCAATCCCAAGTTAAATAAATAAATTAAAATAAACAAATAAATATCATTCGGGCCTATCATTTCAGCCTGTAACGATTCTAATCTACAAGGAACTTGCAGTGTGATAAACAGTAAATAAATAAATAAATAACAGCATAAATATAACAGTAGATAACATAAATGATGATGCGTAAATGTAATAATAGGGTTTTAACAACATAAATTTATATCACAGGCAAGCAAAATATAAAATATAACTATATTACAACTGCACTTGTTATTAATTTACCGATCTATAAGTATGTTTGTCGGGTGAGAATACTCACCTTTACGCTGCTAGAGTTTTGATACAAAATAACGAATATCTACACCGGAAAGCGTATAGAAGGCACGATCAATTTTCAGAGGATGCGACAACCCGATTCCGATCTTGAACAAAATAAATAAACAATTTACGCGAATTCAAAATGATCATAGCAAATTTTGAATAGCAACAGGAACTAAGATTGGAAAAAAAGAATTTTGACACACGTGGAACAAGGATGGAAATAAAAGGAAAACTAAAGAAGAAAAATAAGAAATGAGAAGGAGAGCAGCTATTTACCTGAAGTAGCTCGCGCTAGAGAGAGGATATTGAACCCAAACGAGATGGAACGGAACTTTATACGTGGGTTTATACTTAAATCAGTGAGGTGGCGATTTAATTTTATGAACATGGGTTATGAATTTATATAGGAAAGTTTGCATATGGGTTGCGTGAATTTAGGTGAAATAAAATAGCAAGGAAATTTTTTTGAAACGTCAGCAGCAATAGGAAGCATTTATTCCAGATATATAAGAGGTAAATGGAAATGAAATACGTGAGTTTTAATTATAAAAAAAACGAGTTGCGTAAAACAAGAAGGGAAAGTGGCAAGAATTAATTTTTTTGAAACGTCTACAGGAATTGGAAGATTTTGTTCCAAATTATATATGAGAGGTAATGTAAAAATGTAGAAAGTTTACACAACCGACAAAGCAAGAAGTAAATGAAATTGGAATGGCTATGGAAACTTTGGATACGTGGGCTTTAATTACAGAGGGTTGCGTAATTTTAGGCATGCGAATGTAGGCAAGGAAGAATGGAAATCAAACCGTTATTTGCATTCAAAGATTTATACCAATTATATATATGAGAGACCAATGGAAAGAGTAGAAATTAACACGTGAATTCAAGGCAAGTTTTATATGGAATTGGATGGCTAGGGAATCTATTCCTTTCCCACTCAGAATTGCACGTCTACTGATAAATTTAACTATTAATATCTAAGGTATGAATTTTAAGAATACATACTATAGACGCAAAAATTAAATCAAACATACGCCCAATTTAACAAAAAAAAAACGTATCTAAATTTATGCTTTTTTTAATTATTTGCTACTTGTATATAGTACAATATACGTTTAAAGAATATTCATTAAATACGTACCATTTATATGCCAGCAAAATTAATCAAAACGAATATAAACGTGAAATTAAATAGCCTATTTACGCTTTATAAAATTTAAAATTTATTACTAAATTAACTTTTGATTTGTTTACATTGGTTTGATTTACTTAACATGTAACAAATAAACTGATGTATATACGTAAAATTTATTTCCTTTCATAATATTTATTACTTACTTTAAAAAGTATACAACCAATATCAGTAAAAAAACCGCAAAATAAGTATTGTACATATATATATATATATTTTATATAAAGATTTGATTTTATTAGCTAAGTATGAAATTTTTGAGCGCGTACTAGATGCAAAATTTTAATTGAAACGCACGCTCAAATAATTGACAAAAGTAACGTGATTAAAACTATTCGTTTCTTATTTATTTCTTTTACCCAATATTAATTTCTTAATTGAAAAGGTATATAACCAAATTTAAAAGAATCAAAATGGAAAAAAATGTTGTACGAATATATTCATTTAAATTAAAAGATTTGGAAAATTTCTACCACACTTTAAAAAAAATAAAAAAAATCAGTGAACAAAAGAAAACAAACTGAAATAAAGCGAAAAAGAAAATAAATAATTATATTTTAGAAAAATAGAAAGATAAATAAAGAAAATAGCTTAAGAAAATTGCAAACACAATCCACTTAACTTTAGGAAATTACAAATCTTCTTAAAAATGGTTTAAAATAAATCTTTGAGAAACAAACTAAGGAGAGAATGAGAATAAAAAAGTTCTTAAGAAAAATATAAAAATAAATAAAGAATTTCTTAAATTAATTGAAGTTGGAAGTTAGAAATTGTAAACAAAATACAACAGACACTGAAAAATGTCAATTACACTTTTAAAAACATTTTAAAACCAAAATATACAAAACAAGTTATTTTACCCCTGAAAACATAACTTAGAACATTACATGACTAAATAAAATATTATTTATATAATTTAAAGTAAACAATTTTGTTAAATACAGCAAATCACACACAATAGTCAAAAAGGCATAACTTTCACATTATAAATCAGATTTCAACGAAACGAAAAATAATATTCTTAAAATTTTATTTACTTTCATAATAAAAGATAAAATTCAAATTTATTTAAACTTTTAAATTTTTAAATTTAAAAGTCAAAGTTTGACCATATTGACAAAATTCATATTTCCGGAAAATATTTAATTAATTCATGTGTGGAATTCTAATCCACACCAAAATTTATATTTAAAAAAACAAATTATCTAAATTAAATAAATAAAACATTTATTCAAATTTTTGGTTTGACACATAGATGGTTTGGATGGCAAGCAAAGTGAGAGTAAATGCTATGAAACAGAAAAGGCATAAGTTAAGGAGAAAGAAACGTATATATGTTTTATTCTTAAATGCAAATGAAAATGAGTGGTTTTGAAATGAGAAATAAATCTTCTTGTACATGATTTGCAAATGAGAAATATATGGCTAGGAAAAGAGTTTGTATGGCTAAAGAAAGAAATAAAGAGGCCATGTAGAAAAAGGCAAGAAATCAAGCAATGGCCTGATGGATTTAATTAATTTCTTTCCATTGTATTAACAGTTGTTCTTAATTATATTTAGTTTGTTAAATGTGTGAATTTATTATGATTGAATCCTCAAATAAATTCATTTAGATAAGTTTCATTCTTTTATATTACCTTATGAATAAAATATGCATTTCTACTTTAACATTCCTTCCTTATTTTATTACAAAGTTTATTTTTCTTCATATTAAATTACCAAAATTTTATCAATTTAACAATTCTAATTATTAAAAATTTATGGGTCGTTACACTCTCTCCCACTCAAAACTTTTCGTCCTCGAAAAGGAAGAAGGTAGGGGAATATAAACAACCTAAAAGAAAACTAAATTGAAACTCAAAATAGAATCATTACTCTAAACCATACAAATTCAATTTTAAATTAATAATTGATCTCATCTATTTAATTTCACCTAAGTTAAATTTAACTATTTCAAATTTCATTACTTCATCTTCCAATTTTCTTAAAATAAAAATTTCTAAAATCATAAGTTTGAAAATCATTTGTTATACTCAAATGTGTTCAATAAATTAATTTCTTCTTTATTCCTAATTAGAATTAAATTTATTTCTCTCAATATATTTTTATCATCTATGTTAAATATGTTTACACTTATTACAACTGCTTAAATTTATTCTAAGTTCCTTTAACATCATTTTATATTGTAAATTATTCCATTACCCTTTTATTCTATTCACCTCTGTTAATCTTTTTATAGCTAGAATTTAAGTGTATAACATTTATCATAACCACTCAAATGTTATTTATAAAATCTTTTTATATTGTATATTATCCAATTACATTGTTAACTTCTGAAAATCAAAGTAAGTTATATTGAAATGCAATTGAGTATTATACAAATAAAACTTTCAAATTTAATTATCTCAAATTTGAATTATTTATTCTTTTTATAATTGAAATTATTCTTCAAGATAAAATTTAAGAATTAAATTTCTGATTCCCTTCAAACCATTTGGAGATAAATAAATATACGTACATAATATGTCAAATCAAATTTAAATCATATATCTATATATTATAAATCAAGTCATATGTTAGAGATTCAAACCAATTAAATTCTCAAGATAACACTATAGCTAGACTACAGAATGGTCTCTTCACTTCGAAACTCGAAAAAGAATGTCGATGATGCTACAGTCACTACCAAATTATTTCCCAGTGACAAAGAGAAGAGCACTGATTTTTAAACCTTTAAAATTCTTTGGAAACAAATTTCTATTCGAAAATAATTTAAATAATATATCCCTTTTAAAACTTTAAACCCAAGATTTGAAACCTTCGAAAATTTGAATTCTCAAGTTCTTTTTTTAATTTCATTTCTGTTTCCAAATTAATTTATAACCATTGTTTATAGTTCACTTATTTATACGAGACAAAACCAAGACCATAAATAAAATCAAAGACTATTATCTCTTGACAACTGGTTAAACTACTTATAAAAATTCTGAAAAGTATACTTATATATATATATAATATTTGATTTTTTTCCAAACATAGGAACAGATTTTTCAAAAAAAAGATATAGATTCAAATTTGATGGACTCAACTCAAAGAGAATGTTGATTTAAAGATAAGTTGGAATCAGAAGATTCGATGATTAAATACAAAATAAGGAACTGGATAAGTTTATATAAATCGCG
This sequence comes from Allium cepa, assembly GCA_030765085.1. Classification (NCBI taxonomy): domain Eukaryota; kingdom Viridiplantae; phylum Streptophyta; class Magnoliopsida; order Asparagales; family Amaryllidaceae; genus Allium; species Allium cepa. The sequence continues at coordinate 567,251,268 of CM060938.1, forward strand.
GGCAACCTTAACCGGGTCAACCGTGACTTAAAAAATAAGACCGATGTGGATTTTCTGGGGTAAATTTACATTTGATCTGAAGAGATAGAGTTTGGAATAACCAAAAATACTAGCATCTAAACCGAGTATAAATATAAATATCTGGTGAATCAATGCTAATCGTAAAGGAGTTTCACCCCTTTATTAGAATATTGGCGAGACCGCCAATTCACTATAAAGATCATCCGAAGTGGAGTTATGGGTTACTCCAGAATCGAAAGAAGATGAATAGTGAGGGACACGAATGAACTTTGGAACCACAGGGAACATTCCAAAATTCAAAGGAAATCGAATCAAAAGGAAGAGATTCAAGCTCGAATGAAAGTGATTCTGTAAATCAAATTTACCATACATGCTAAGTTTTCCTAGAGCCAAAGCCCTGATACCAAATGTAACGGGTCGCGCCAGTGGGGTAACGTCCACCGTAGCATATATTGGTACCCGTGTTCTGCCTTTACGGCCAGCCTCTCGACTGCACCACCAACCCCCGCGGGGACATGTAGGAGTAAGAGTCAACCGTTCGCTACCAAACCAAGAAGCGAGAACCCCTATCATGCTGCACCCTTCAAGTGCAATGGCATACATACATGTTGGACTTGAATTGTTCAAAATACCGCGTTGTAAATAAAATTTGGCAAATCTTAGAATATACAGTAAATACATAATCACAGACACAGAAATCAGAATACTTGCAGCGGAATTTAAAAATAACTTAGTGGTTCATGAAGCCACTATCAATAGTCTCTAAATAAGAAATTTTTACATAGTCTATAAAACCAAATATAGTTTGAATCAACCATAGAAAAATCCCAATATCAATTGTCTCGATTACAAAAGCCAAAATAAGAACTGAACAAAAACTTGACAGCAGCTTGAAAAGGGAGATGATCTGCAGAAGTTCTAGCTCCGGATGAAGTCCGAACTGAAACTCAGGCTGACCCGAGTGTAAGAAATAAACACAAACACTCGAGTCAGGACATACATACTTATACAGTGTAAGCTAATTCAAGTGAGCTATAATAGAGTGCAATTAACCTAAAGGATGCTTGGGACCGCCCATCCTCTAAGGATCCGTTAAACTATTTACTATGTAGTAATACTTCGCTATTATAATAGTGTCTATATTAAAGTAAACGTACTTTTAAATAGTGTTAAGGGGTTACCTATATAGCCCTTAACACATAATAGTCCCAGTAGTCCATCCAATATCATAGTCCCTCCTGATTGGGAAGCCACCAGAGGATACCACACGGGCTACAGGAGAAAACCAAACTCATACAAGTCGCGCTAGGGTAGGTGACACGGCACAACTAGGCAATGCCAGGGTAGATATACCAATTACGCTTCCGGACCGGTGGTAACGCGTAGCTGCTACTACCGCCCACCTCGAACAACACTCCTAAATAAAGGTGCGCACCAAGCAATCACAAAGTAATAGAATGGCATACAAAGATGTGCGTCCGATCAAAGGTGCTACCTCATTAGTCCGTCGATCGCTCTAGTTTTAGCCACCTTATGCCAACTCACGGGAGTCAGGTCCACGTATTTACCTCAAAGGAAACATCACCACCATCTTACTTCATTTTGGAATCCCCACCACATACACGGTTGTCAAAGTGGTTTTCGGTATCGACAGAGAGTATGCCCATTTCCGATCCCGGTCTCTTTAACAACCAACGTTATTACTACCCGTGGTTATAAAAATCCAAAATAGTTTTATATTCCAATCAAAATATTACCCTTTAAACTATTTAAAAGTGAAGTTATTATTCTTACAAAACCCAATATAAAATCCCATAGGTTTAGCCTTAGTTCATTTGTATCAATTACAGTACTTGCGAAGTGCGGAAATATCTTTTCAACAGATTTGAGTAAATTAAATTTTAGATTTCAATATAATTTCAGCAAAAATTTAAACCTTTATTTAAACAAATTTGACTTATAAAATCATAATTTCCACCTTTAAATAGTCATTTAAATTTCTCAATAATTTATGATTTTTTATAAAGTAAAATTTGCAAATATATATATAACTTCTTTATACTTTACTTACTAAAATCAAATGCAAAATTTTCTATGACTTCTACTTAACAATTAAGTTAAATTACCATTTCAAAAATAAACTAAATTTCCAATAAATTTCTTAACTTACCTTTCTTTTAAAACCAACCTCCCCTCTCTAAATCAAGTTATATTTCAACTTCCCTATCTTCACTAAGTTACCTATTTAATTCATAGAAAACTTAACCTTCTATTAATTCTCTTTATATTCAATTTATACCAAATTTTCATATTTATTTCTTAACTTAAATTCCATTTATTTTACAAATCAAAATTTACAAGATTACTTTATACTTTAAATTTTTAACATTTATTTACATATTTAACTTGTATAATATCACTATACTTAAAAAAAATCATTTTAATCCAATTTTAAATAAAGTATTATAACATTCTAATTTAAAAAATATATTTAATATTTCTAGATAACCACGGGTCTGTATAATATTTTCTAACCTAGGTCAAGTGATACGGATAATATATCATTTCAATCCGTAATTTACACAGTAAATCCGGGTTCTATCATTTCAAATCCGCAACCCCAAGTTAAATAAATACTTAAAAATAAACAAATAAATGTCGTTCAGGCCTATCATTTTAGTCCGTAACGATTCTATTCTACAGGGAACTTGCAGTGTGATAAACAGTAAATACTGTAGGATCGATTTCACCCTAGAGGGGGGTGAATAGGGTGATAGTGTAAATTATTAAAAAATTAATCGCGGAAGCTTATAAATTAATTTCAATTCAGATCACAGAATAGTAGCACAGATATCGCAGAATATAAATAACAGAATAAACCAGAACAACACAGAATTTACCCAGCTTCGGCAAAACCCTGCCTACGTGCTGCCCCCAAGGTTTCTACTAGAAATTAGATAGTCCCTCGCTTACACACGTAAACTCGCTATACACCGCTATTGACTAATCTAACTCTACGCTCGAAACCCTGCCACAACTCAACTACCGAGTTGCGAATTCTCAAGCTACACACCGCAGCTTGTACCCTAGTCACACGACTAGAAAATATAAAACGGTTAAAAAGTAAATACAAATTAAAAGCAAATTTAAAATAAAACTAATTTTAATATAAACCCCTTTTTTAAAAATAGTAAGGCCGGCCCCCTTTTTAATTTATCTTGACCGTCTCTTTTTATTTCTTGTTCGTACGCGGCCGTTCCTCTGTCTCAATTGTTCGTTCCTCCTTGCGAAATTAGGGTTTCCTCCTTGATGCAAATTAGGGCTTTCGAAGAGCCGACTTTTGTTCGATCGAATATATGTTTGTTCGAGAGTTGCGTTGCTCGATCGATTTGTTGTTGCTCTCTCTGGCTACTTCGAGACTCTTTGATTTTCTCACCGCGGCTGCTTCGTTGATCGAATTCCGGTATGTAATTATGTGCTTTTTTCTTTACTGATTTATGCTTTCTGGAATTCGATGCCGATGATGATAACTGGGTTTGGTATTTATATAGATTCGTCCCTCTTGAATTTCGTTCGTATATGTTGATTTGAATTTGTCTACTGAAATGCTCTGGCCGTACGATTTTGATCGAATGTTTTAGATTGTATTGACTTGTTCATAAAACTATATACTTCGATTGCTTGAATCCCACGGCATTGATTACAACTCCTTGGTCATCACGTTGTTGACTACAGCTTCTTGATTGCAACTGTTTCGGCCTTGACTTGTTCATAATCATATATTTTTGGCTACAGCTACGATTTTGACTTGTTCAACATTGACTTCGGTCATGATTTGTTTTTGTGAATTTCTGATGGACTTCGACTTGTTATTGTGATGATTTTCTTGACTACCACGGTTTTGAACACTTGATTAGCTTGCGATGTTGATTTTGTTTATGCTGGACTTCGTTCAGTAACACACGGTGTTGATCAATTTTGATGATGTTGATTTTGAACTGGATTGTGCTTCTGTGCATACTGTCATTGATACTGCTGGCTTCGACATCTTATATTCATGAGATGTTTATTGTGAAGCTTGGTTTACTGTCTGTATTCACTACAGTTTGTACATGCTTCACTGTTCTTTTGCATTTGTGAACATTGTCGAGTCTGCACTTGTTTGATATGAAAATCTGGTCGCATTGCAGTTGTATTAAAAGAATAAATTGGATTGAAGTTGCAGGCTTGTGTACTATGTCTTTTGAGCATTGCATTACTTCATAGTTCACTGTCCTGTTGTTTGCAACTGTGTTGCACTTGCACACTTTCATTATTGCTGCCTGGTTGACTTGACATTGTTGATCTTGGTGGCATAATTGCTTGTTGTTGTTTGGATCATTATGCAGTCTGCATTGAACTGTAGCTTTTTGAAGCTTGAGTTTCTGGTCACTGCACTTGTACCTATTCACTATCACTTGCATTTTTATCTTAGTACCATAGCTTCTCTGTTCCACTCGAGTTTAGTTGTGCACTTGCATTTGTGTACTGTGTCTTGTTCTCCTGTGGCTTTGGATATTTGCAGTTGGTATTTTAATTGGATTATATATTTTGATTTTGTGAATTTCTGATGACATTATTTGAACTTCGGCATTTTGACTTGACTGCATCTCTCGGCCGTCACTGTGTTCATCCCTGTGAGCTTCGTCTCTGGCCATCTTTACTGCTCATGTAGTTGCACTGCTTTATGTTGTTACTGATGTTGTCATATTGATGCCTCTGTTCGTTTCTGATAGTACTTTCCAGTTGAGTTTGAGTTGTTTCAATGTGATGTTTACACTATCTTCATATGCCCTTGACTTTGTTATACCGTGCTGTGCATTGCATTGTTACTTGGTCTTTGTGTAGTTTGCATTATATTGGTCGAGCTTTGATTCTTTGTTGGCACTGGTCCTGCTGCCTTCAGTTGCTTGTCGAACTTGCAGTTGGTATTTGAATTGCTTCATATGTATGTTAGTTGCGGCCTGTACTTGTGTACTTCTGGTATGCTGCAGCTTGCATCTTTGTTGCATTTACTTGAGTTTGTGTCATCTTTACTTGCATTGCTGTACACTATTGCTGCACTTTTGTGCTTTGAGTCAGTTTCATTGAGGTTGATCACTTTTGCTGTCCATTTTGATGTTGGTCTTCGTTGCATTCATATCATGTCGCCTTGTGTTGAATCCAGTTTCAAAACTAGGATTTGACCTTGTGCTTGTGTCGTGATTTTAAATATTTTGCACGTGCGTTGAACCCGGCTTTGCATTTGGGTTTGACCTGTGCTCACCTGTCCCTGTAGCATTATCAAGTGTATATATCGGTGTGCACGGCCTTGTGGCATATACAGTGATACACTGTGTATGTCACAAGTTGTTCGTGTATGATGAATTCAAATTTAAATGATGACGAACAACCCAAATAACTGAGGCAAATTATATTTTTAAAATTCACGTTTTATTTTATACTGCAAAAATATTTCTTTTTCAATTTTACTGCGTTAGTGAATATTTTTGCAGATTTCTCAGATGCTGGATTCAAACTGGAATGAAGTTGAAGATAAATACGAGTGTGAGTGATATGTAGTGAGGTGAATTGTAAATGTGAAATGTGATGTAATTGTAATCAAAGTTGTATAGTTATAGTGAGAGCTTGAAATTGTACTATTCAAAGATGTAATAAATATTTGTTTGAATAAAATATTCGTTTGAATTCAAATTTCGTGTTATTTATTTTATTCTGCAAATATTTATTTAATCTGTGAAAAAAAATAAAATAGTATATTATCAAATACATTTAAACGAATGTATATATGTTTATTATCATCAAACAAAAATCATATAAGCGCATATTCAACAATCTCCCCCTTTTGATGATAACAAACATATATTTAAGATTTTGAATATATTAAATGTATTTGATCATAGTTATATCCTAATTGCTCCCCCTATTTAAATGCTCCTCTCTACACAGTACTCCCCCTACATATATGCATACAAATAAAAATGGGCCTAGATGCAAATGGAAAATTATTTGACCTTTGCTTGATTTTATTTGACAAAATCTTAACTTTTCTCTCCCCCTTTTGTTATCAGCAAAAGAATTATAGTGTTAGAGAAAATAGAAATAAAGTGATTGATATTAATTCAACTTTAAAACTCAATTGAATATAAATATTAAATTTCGATAAAAAATAAAACAAAAATCATAAATATTTTGTTAGGCACATATTCCACTTTTAGAATGATGGAAATGATGTCATCATATAAAACCATACAGTTGTGTCTATTTGTGGTATATTTATATCAGGAATTTGAATATCTACTAACCATGCATAACCGTTAGGACTTTTAAATGAGATTAGTAGTATTCCAATTTTATTTTTAAAAATTGAATTCAAGTATCTTCTAACCACGCATAACCGTGAGGACTTTTAAATGGGATTAGAATCAACTTGTTTATTTTAAAAATCAACTTTTGATATGCGTTCCATACATGCATAACCGTGAGGACTTTTAAATGAGCATGGAAGCACATAACAAATTCCAAGTAATTCACCCATGCATAACCGTGAGGACTTTTAAATGAGAGTGAATACTTTGGTATTTATTTATTTATTTATTATTATTATTTTTTTTTTTTTAAAATGTGAAAATGAAAAACGAACGATTCCTGTTTAAAGTACCACATATCGACAAACTATATAGAATTTTGATGAATGATGGTTGATAGAAATATGATAGACATAGAGATGGTCATGGAATTTGTACCAACAAAAAGTTTTATAACTCTTGTTTAAATTTCTAAAGAAATTTTCTATTTATACTTTCTCGAGTTATAATATATGATCAATATCAACACTCATCACTTTTTCAATCACTATTTTTCTTTTCGATAATCATTTGGGAGTCAGATTAGTCATAATAGTCATTTAAAATCAAATTCAAAAATAATTATGAAATTAATTTTTCAAAAATGAATAATCTGAAAATATGGTCAAAAATGATTTTCTCCAGGGGGTTTTAAAAGAAAATTTTCTGCTATTTGAAAATTATTTGAAATGAAGAATATGCAGATATTTTCTTTGAAAAACGATGCAGCAAATGAATGTTTCAAAAATTAATCACGTTACACTAATAATTTTTCTATCAACCATATTACCAGTGTAATCTGCATCTGAATTTAAATTTCACTCAAAATTCACTCGTTGAATGTCAAAGACCAGATTAAGAAATTTCAACAAATTTTCTCATGATTATTATCAACAAAATTGAAAATTCTCTTGGATTTGAAATGAAAACCATGTCAACAATCAAACATATATTAAAGTGTCAATTTTAGAAGCCATCAAACATTATTTTTATTTCAAAGCAATTTCTTAAAAGTTTCAACACTTTCAAAAAAAATTTAAAATCCTTTTTACAATTTTTAAAATAGAATTCATTAGGATTTTAAATCGAGGCCGTGTCAAAACATGAATATAGTTTTAGCCAAAAATATTATAACAACAATATTATTATCCAATCAAAACACTATTTTTCTCTCAAACTTATATATCAAGTAATTCTAGAGAATTTTATAGTGTTTTTGGCATAAGAATATAAATGGCTAACAATTTTGAATAAAGTCAGAATCAAAATCATCATTAAATCATCATCATATCATCATCGCATAATTGGCTGGTTTTATTCAGAAAATGGTACAGATTATCACATTTAATATATCGTACAAATAAATATACTTTTACCTGTCTTTACCTTTACGATATTTCTCGTCGTTGTTCATTGTGATTCTGTCACCCTTATACTAGGCTAAGGAACTTAGCTTTGTCTCCCGTTGTGTTTCTGAAACAGCCAAAATCCAGAGAACACTATTGTTGTTCCTTAGCCTGCCACCACACCTACACGGAAAAGGATTTATGTGACCTATTTGTTTTTATAGGTCCATGGTTGTTAGTGGCAGGAAATTTTGAAAAATAATTTTGTGTAGACCCAAAACTGTTTATAGATGTTCCCTTCGGCACCCAAATTTGTTTAACTTTGAGAGATTTTATATTTGTGCCTTTTGGAACCCAAATCGGTATAGTTTTCACATGTTTGGGTCTATACCAACAATTATTGTGATCGTGTCCAAATTTTCTACAAATCGTGCACATTGAATTTTCTTGATTAATCTTGTTTTCAACAATTTTCGAATTATTATATCCAAGTCCTTGTCTAACCGTATTAACAGTTTGCTTTCCTAATAGCATATTCAACGATTTTTCACTTTTTGAAAATTTATCTAAAGTCGTAGACAATTGTTGGACTTGTGATTTGAGAGATTCATTTTCGTTTAACAACTGTGTGCACTTTTTAATAGAATTCTCTCTCCTAGTATTTTCATTCTCCTTTAAAATCAGAATTTCATTTTCAAGCGATTTTATTTTAATTTCTGATTTTTTAATTTCCTCATCAAATGTTGGACACTTATCACACTTAGGGATCCTACTTTGATAGGTTTTAACTAATTGATCAAGTTGTTTATTACATTCTATCAAAGTATCTTTTTGAGATTCAAGTTTGGCGTATTTTTCCCTAAGTCGTTCAAAACAACCGTTTACTTCATGAAAATATATAAGCAACTCAGAATGGGTAAGTTTTGATACCTCACTTGGCTCGTCATCGTCACTGTCAGTTGTATCACCTCGAAGACACAATTCTGCCTTTTCGCTTTCACTGCCAGTGCTTTGATCATTCTCGTCTATTTCATCCCAAGTGGCTGCAAAACTTTTCTTTTTCTGTTTCTTTCCGTGGCTGGATTTAATTTGTGGACAATCGGGCTTGATATGGCCGGGTTTGTTGCAATTATAACAAATAAACTTTTGTTCTTCTGAGTAGTCTAGTGCTTTGGCTATTCTGCTTTTTGCTTTTTGATTTCGAGCTGAATTTCCATGTTTTTGATTCCATTTTTTGAATTTCCTTATTAACAGCTCCAATTCTGCTGCTCCATCATCTTCATCGTTATCATCATCACTTTCGGTTGTTCCTTTGAGAGCTATTGATTTCTTTTGAGTGTCACCTCCTTCACACTCTTCTTTGAATTTCATTTCTAGCTCATAAGTGGTGAGATTTCCGATGAGTTCCTCAACTTTAAGTTGTTTTAAATCTTTCGATTCTTGTATGGCAGTTACTTTTGCTTCAAAGCTTCGTGGAAGGACTCTGAGAATTTTCCGGACTATTTCTAATTCGGTGTATGTTTTTCCGAGAGCTTTTGATTTGTATACGATATTGGAGAGTCGTCCGTACATCTCTTTAACATTTTCTTCCCTCGCCATTTTGAAGTTCTCGTATTCGCTGCTTAGCATTGCAAGGCGAGATTCTTTGACTTGAGATGTTCCTTCGTGAGTCACTTCTAGTATGTGCCATATTTCCTGCGCAGTTAGACAATGTGAGACACGATTAAATTCAAATTGATCCAATGAACAGATAATAGAATTCATAGCTTTGGCATTAGTATTCTGTAATTTATTTTCTAGTTCTGTCCATTGTTCCTTTGGTTTCTCTATTTCCTGATTATCAACAGTTATAGTTGGTATACTATAACCTGTCTCAACGATATTCCAAGCGTCAATGGTTTTCAGAAAAATTTGCATTCTATTTTTCCAGTAAGCATATTCACCATTGAACATTGGTAGTCTAACTATCGACTGACCCTCTGCAAAAGCATTATTAAAAGAAGCCATTTTAAAATTTTAAATTTTTTAAAACAAAAACTGATTTTTTAAAAAAAATCGAATTTTTAAAACAGATGTTGACTTCTATTCCTAGCTCCGATACCACTTGTAGGATCGATTTCACCCTAGAGGGGGGGTGAATAGGGTGATAGTGTAAATTATTAAAAAATTAATCGCGGAAGCTTATAAATTAATTTCAATTCAGATCACAGAATAGAAGCACAGATATCGCAGAATATAAATAACAGAATAAAACAGAACAACACAGAATTTACCCAGCTTCGGCAAAACCCTGCCTACGTGCTGCCCCCAAGGTTTCTACTAGAAATTAGATAGTCCCTCGCTTACACACGTAAACTCGCTATACACCGCTATTGACTAATCTAACTCTACGCTCAAAACCCTGCCACAACTCAACTACCGAGTTGCGAATTCTCAAGCTACACACCGCAGCTTGTACCCTAGTCACACGACTAGAAAATATAAAACGGTTAAAAAGTAAATACAAATTAAAAGCAAATTTAAAATAAAACTAATTTTAATATAAACCCCTTTTTTAAAAATAGTAAGGCCGGCTCCCTTTTTAATTTATCTTGACCGTCTCTTTTTATTTCTTGTTCGTACGCGGCCGTTCCTCTGTCTCAATTGTTCGTTCCTCCTTGCGAAATTAGGGTTTCCTCCTTGATGCAAATTAGGGCTTTCGAAGAGCCGACTTTTGTTCGATCGAATATATGTTTGTTCGAGAGTTGCGTTGCTCGATCGATTTGTTGTTGCTCTCTCTGGCTACTTCGAGATTCTTTGATTTGCTCACCGCGGCTGCTTCGTTGATCGAATTCCGGTATGTAATTATGTGCTTTTTTCTTTACTGATTTATGCTTTCTGGAATTCGATGCCGATGATGATAACTGGGTTTGGTATTTATATAGATTCGTCCCTCTTGAATTTCGTTCGTATATGTTGATTTGAATTTGTCTACTGAAATGCTCTGGCCGTATGATTTTGATCGAATGTTTTAGATTGTATTGACTTGTTCATAAAACTATATACTTCGATTGCTTGAATCCCACGGCATTGATTACAACTCCTTGGTCATCACGTTGTTGACTACAGCTTCTTGATTGCAACTGTTTCGGCCTTGACTTGTTCATAATCATATATTTTTGGCTACAGCTACGATTTTGACTTGTTCAACATTGACTTCGGTCATGATTTGTTTTTGTGAATTTCTGATGGACTTCGACTTGTTGTTGTGATGATTTTCTTGACTACCACGGTTTTGAACACTTGATTAGCTTGCGATGTTGATTTTGTTTATGCTGGACTTCGTTCAGTAACACACGGTGTTGATCAATTTTGATGATGTTGATTTTGAACTGGATTGTGCTTCTGTGCATACTGTCATTGATACTGCTGGCTTCGACATCTTATATTCATGAGATGTTTATTGTGAAGCTTGGTTTACTGTCTGTATTCACTACAGTTTGTACATGCTTCACTGTTCTTTTGCATTTGTGAACATTGTCGAGTCTGCACTTGTTTGATATGAAAATCTGGTCGCATTGCAGTTGTATTAAAAGAATAAATTGGATTGAAGTTGCAGGCTTGTGTACTATGTCTTTTGAGCATTGCATTACTTCATAGTTCACTGTCCTGTTGTTTGCAACTGTGTTGCACTTGCACACTTTCATTATTGCTGCCTGGTTGACTTGACATTGTTGATCTTGGTGGCATAATTGCTTGTTGTTGTTTGGATCATTATGCAGTCTGCATTGAACTGTAGCTTTTTGAAGCTTGAGTTTCTGGTCACTGCACTTGTACCTATTCACTATCACTTGCATTTTTATCTTAGTACCATAGCTTCTCTGTTCCACTCGAGTTTAGTTGTGCACTTGCATTTGTGTACTGTGTCTTGTTCTCCTGTGGCTTTGGATATTTGCAGTTGGTATTTTAATTGGATTATATATTTTGATTTTGTGAATTTCTGATGACATTATTTGAACTTCGGCATTTTGACTTGACTGCATCTCTCGGCCGTCACTGTGTTCATCCCTGTGAGCTTCGTCTCTGGCCATCTTTACTGCTCATGTAGTTGCACTGCTTTATGTTGTTACTGATGTTGTCATATTGATGCCTCTGTTCGTTTCTGATAGTACTTTCCAGTTGAGTTTGAGTTGTTTCAATGTGATGTTTACACTATCTTCATATGCCCTTGACTTTGTTATACCGTGCTGTGCATTGCATTGTTACTTGGTCTTTGTGTAGTTTGCATTATATTGGTCGAGCTTTGATTCTTTGTTGGCACTGGTCCTGCTGCCTTCAGTTGCTTGTCGAACTTGCAGTTGGTATTTGAATTACTTCATATGTATGTTAGTTGCGGCCTGTACTTGTGTACTTCTGGTATGCTGCAGCTTGCATCTTTGTTGCATTTGCTTGAGTTTGTGTCATCTTTACTTGCATTGCTGTACACTATTGCTGCACTTTTGTGCTTTGAGTCAGTTTCATTGAGGTTGATCACTTTTGCTGTCCATTTTGATGTTGGTCTTCGTTGCATTCATATCATGTCGCCTTGTGTTGAATCCAGTTTCAAAACTAGGATTTGACCTTGTGCTTGTGTCGTGATTTTAAATATTTTGCACGTGCGTTGAACCCGGCTTTGCATTTGGGTTTGACCTGTGCTCACCTGTCCCTGTAGCATTATCAAGTGTATATATCGGTGTGCACGGCCTTGTGGCATATACAGTGATACACTGTGTATGTCACAAGTTGTTCGTGTATGATGAATTCAAATTTAAATGATGACGAACAACCCAAATAACTGAGGCAAATTATATTTTTAAAATTCACGTTTTATTTTATACTGCAAAAATATTTCTTTTTCAATTTTACTGCGTTAGTGAATATTTTTGCAGATTTCTCAGATGCTGGATTCAAACTGGAATGAAGTTGAAGATAAATACGAGTGTGAGTGATATGTAGTGAGGTGAATTGTAAATGTGAAATGTGATGTAATTGTAATCAAAGTTGTATAGTTATAGTGAGAGCTTGAAATTGTACTATTCAAAGATGTAATAAATATTTGTTTGAATAAAATATCCGTTTGAATTCAAATTTCGTGTTATTTATTTTATTCTGCAAATATTTATTTAATCTGTGAAAAAAAATAAAATAGTATATTATCAAATACATTTAAACGAATGTATATATGTTTATTATCATCAAACAAAAATCATATAAGCGCATATTCAACAAATACATAAATAAATAACAGCATAAATATAACAGTAGATAACATAACTGATGATGCGTAAATGTAATAATAGGGTTTTAACATCATAAATTTATATCACAGGCAAGCAAAATATAAAATATAACTATTTTACAATTACACTTGTTATTAATTTACCGATCTATAAGTATGTTTGTCGGGTGAGAATACTCACCAGTATGCTGCTGGAGTTTTGATACAAAATAACAAATATCTACAGCGGAAAGCGTACAGAAGGCACGATCAATTTTCAAAGGATGCGACAACCCAATTCCGATCTTGAAAAAAATAAATAAACAATTTATGCGAATTCAAAATGATCGTAGCAAATTTTAAATAGCAACAGGAACTAAAAATGGAAAAAAAAAGAATTTGGATGGAAATACAAGGAAAACTAAAGAACAAAGGTAAGAAATGAGAAGGAGAGCAGCTATTTACCTGATGTAGCTCATGCTAGAGAGAGGAGATTGAACCCGAATGAGATGGAACAGAACTTTATACGTGGGTTTATACTTAAATCAGTGAGGTGGCGATTTAATTTTATGAACATGGGTTATGAATTTATATAGGAAAGTTTGCATATGGGTTGCGTGAATTTAGGTGAAATAAAATAGCAAGGAATTTTTTTTGAAACGTCAGCAGCAATAGGAAGCATTTATTCCATATATACAAGAGGTAAATGGAAACGAAATACGTGAGTTTTAATTAAAAAAAAGGAGTTGCGTAAAACAAGTAGGGGAAAGTGGCAAGAATTATTATTTTTGAAATGTCTACAGGAATTGGAAGATTTTGTTCCAAATTATATATGAGAGGTAATGTAAAAATGTAGAAAGTTTACACGACTAACAAAGCAAGAAATAAATGAAATTGGAATGGCTATGGAAACTTTGGAAACGTGGGCTTTAATTACAGAGGGTTGCGTAATTTTAGGCATGTGAATGTAGGCAAGGAAGAATGGAAATCAAACAGTTATTTGCATTCAAAGATTTATGCCAATTATATACGAGAGGCCAATGGAAAGAGTAGAAATTAACACTGAATTCAAGGCAAGTTTTATATGGAATTGGATGGCTAGGGAATCTATTCCTTTCCCGCTTAGAATTGCACATCTACTGATAAATTTAATTATTAATATCTAAGGTAAGAATTTTAAGAATGCGTACTATAGACGCAAAAATTAAATCAAACATACGCCCAATTTAAAAAAAAAATAACGTATCTAAATTTATGCTTTTTTTAATTATTTACTACTTGTATATAGTACAATATACGTTTAAAGAATATTCATTAAATACGTACCATTTATATGCCAGCAAAATTAATCAAAACAAATATAAACGTACAAATTTAAATGTGAAATTAAATAGCCTATTTACGCTCTATAAAATTTAAAATTTATTACTAAATTAACTTTTGATTTGTTTACATTGGTTTGATTTACTTAACATGTAACAAATAAACTGATGTATATACGTAAAATTTATTTCCTTTCATAATATTTATTACTTACTTTAAAAAGTATACAACCAATATCAGTAAAACAACCGCAAAATAAGTGTTGTATATATATATATATTTTATATAAAGATTTGATTTTATTAGCTAAGGTATGAAATTTTTGAGCGCGTACTAGATGCAAAATTTTAATTGAAACGTACGCTCAAATAATTGACAAAAGTAATGTGATTAAAACTATTCGTTTCTTATTTATTTCTTTTACCCAATATTAATTTCGTAATTAAAAAGTTATATAACCAAATTTAAAAGAATCAAAATGGAAAAAAATGTTGTATGAACATATTCATTTAAATTAAAAGATTTGGAAAAATTTCTACCACACTTTAAAACAAAATAAAAAAACAGTGAATAAAATAAAACAAACTGAGATAAAGCGAAATAGAAAATAAATAATTATATTTTAGGAAAATAGGAAGATAAATAAAGAAAATAGCTTAATTTATTGAAACCAGCTTAAGAAAATTGCAAACACAATCCACTTAACTTTAGGAAATTACAACTCTTCTTAAAAATGGTTTAAAATAAATCTTTGAGAAACAAAATAAAGTGAGAATGAGAATAAAATAATTTATTAAGAAAAATATAAAAATAAATAAAGAATTTCTTAAATTAATTGAAGTTGGAAATTAGAAATTGTAAACAAAATACAACTGACGCTGAAAAATGTCAATTACACTTTTAAAAACATTTTAAAACAAAAATATATACAAAACAAGTTATTTTACCCCTAAAAATATAAATTAGAACATTACATGACTAAATAAAATATTATTTATATAATTTAAAGTAAACAATTTTGTTAAATACAGCAAATTACACACAATAGTCAAAAAGGCATAACTTTCACATTATAAATCAGATTTCAACGAAACAAAAAGTAGTATTCTTACAATTTTATTTACTTTCAAAATAAAATAAAAAATTATTATTTTTAAACTTTTAAAATTTTAAATTTAAAAGTCAAAGTTTGACCTTATTGACAAAATTCATATTTCCGAAAAATATTCTATTAATTCATGTATGGAATTCTAATCCACACCAGAATTTATATTTAAAAAAAAACAAATTATCTAAATTAAATAAATAAAACATTTATTAAAATTTTTTGGTTGATACATAGATGGTTTGGATGGCAAGCAAAGTGAGAGTAAATGCTAAGAAACAGAAAAGGTATAAGTTAAAGAGAAAGAAATGTATATATGTTTTATTCTTAAATGCAAATGAAAATGAGGAGTTTTGAAATGAGAAATAAATCTTCTTGTACATGATTTGAAAATGAGAAATACGTGGCTAGGAAAAGAGTTTGTATGGCTAAAGCAAGAAATAAAGAGGCCATGTAGAAAAAGGCAAGAAATCAAACAATGACCTGATGGATTTAATTAATTTCTTTCCATTGTATTAATACTTGTTCTTAATTATATTTAATTTGTTAAATGTGTACATTTATTATGATTGAATCCTCAAATAAATTCATTTAGATAAGTTTCATTCTTTTATGTAACCTTATGAATAAAATATGCATTTCCACTTTAACATTCCTTCCTTATTTTATTACAAAGTTTATTTTTCTTCATATTAAATTACCAAAATTTTATCAATTTAACAATTTTAATTATAAAAAATTTATGGGTCGTTACACTTGTTGTCCACTTCTATTAGCAGCGGTAAGCTTTGTCTCAGTTCATTTGTAGTTGATCATTATGAATTTGAAAGCAATCAACGGAAGCTAGTATTTTATTTGCACTGTTAAGGTATGATCTTTTACTTGAGGCAAAATATCAACTTTTATTAGCTTAAAATCATCCTATGGGGTTTAAAATTTTCAAGTTTTGTTTATGTAAGAAAGCTTTCATGTTAGGACTTATGACACATTGCAATCCAATGTAAATGGAGGATAGAATTAGATTTTATGTCATAAACTTTATAGGAATAGTGTTGAATGTATCAAATGTAGGCATGGGTGATAATTCAACAAGAATGTTGTACCACTTAGTGATTCGTATACGATTGTTAGTAAGAATTCAGGGATTGATCATTTTACAGGATTGAATAAAATATCAAAGATATAAGGGACAAAGTTAAGATATATTTGAGATAAAGAGTGTAACATTACTGATATACAGTGGTAATATACAGAGAAATTATACATAGTATTTTGAAAGAGAGAGAGAGTGTGAGGTATGGATGTAGGATGGAATGAATGATAAATCGACGAAGGTCCTGGCAGCGAATGTGATGCACCATTTTTCTCGTCTGGTTTCACAAAACTTTGGCGGTGAATGTGTTTACCAAAGTGTGATTAGTTAGAAAATTCATGGTCGTGCAAATTATTTGAGATATCATGTGTGTGTGTGTGTATATCATAAGAGCATTTGTGGAACTTCATGGTCGGGAAAAAAAATTGCAGCTCTATCAATTAATAAAGATAAAGTTCTTCATTTCTGAAAACTAAGTAACTTATTTGATTTACTTGTATATCTGTGCTTGTACAAGCATTTTGTTTGTGTAACCTATTAGGTTTATTCTTCATTGCTTTGCCATGCTAATGTCTTTGTATCCTATTTACATTTTCTCTACTTGCAGGCTGGTATTGGTACTGTAGAGCTTATTGGTCTTGAGATATCAAAGCAGGTATGCATCTTACCATCGCACATAATCTGATATTACTTTCAGAGTTCTCTGATTTAAAGCTAAGCTTACTAATTGTTAATTCATTATATCCATTTTAACTTCTGTAGACAAATATTCCATTGCAAGAATATCGAGAGAAGATATGGCTAGTGGATTTCAAGGTATATATATTTTTGTCAAAATTTGAAAGTATTACCAAAGTCCCTTTTTTAGAAAAAAAGTTTCCATCAACTTATAGGGAAACAACTACTTACACTTGGAGCAAGGTGAGATTCACTAATAGTATTTGAATTGTCTACTAAAGTAAGCAAGTAGATAAAAATGTCATTTACTTTGTACTGTTATATTTTGCAAGGGACTGCAATATTTGTAAGTGGCAGTCCATTTGGTCCTATTGAAAATGGTGGTAAAACTTACTATTCTGGCCAGGTAAAAAAAATAAAATTTTCCTTTACAACTTTTTCATTGCTACATTTAATTAGTTTATATTTTCTTTATTGTAATTTCTCAATTAGTTAACATCATTCCTAGTCAAGCAAGCAATGCATATATCTTCCTAGTATTTGGTCTTGGTTTAGTAATGTCTGGGGCAATCCATGTTCATGATGATATGCTGCTTGCAGCCGGTACCTAAAATATTAAGTTTATAGTAAATTCCATCTTATATTCTTATTAAACTATAATCTATCTTGGTATCATTTGATTTTTGAATTCTGCTGAAGCTCTAGCATTACAAGTAACACAAGAGAACTATGACAAGGGACTGATATATCCGCCCTTCGCAAATATTAGGAAAATATCTGCTCACATTGCTGCCAAAGTAGCTGAAAAAGTTTACGAACTAGGTGAGTTTTCTAGTAACAGATATATTTCTAGGATTGAGCTAATTTCGTCCATAGCTCATTTCTTGCCTCCTTAGAGTAAATTTACTTTAAAAGAAGTTTTGGAAATTTTTAATTCTTTTAAATAGCGAGATGTAATTTGACTATCACATTAAAGTTAGTTTATTTCGATGACTGCTAACATGACTTGTAAATAATGAATGAGTAACAACTACACGACTGAACATATCTATGTAAAAGTACAGTGAATATCAATTAGAGACAGTTTTCTTTTAGCTATTTGAAATAATAATTCTATTTTAGTCATTTTTGGGTCAAATTTACTAATGAAATTCTATCATAATTTATAGCTGGCAAACAATTGTTCCGTCAACTTTTGACTTGTAAGATATATTTATGCTACTTTCTTAAAGCTTCCAACAGGGATATCATTACCCAAATAGAGGTTGCTTTTGAGATTTATACCCAAAAAGCAGCTACTGGGTAGCTACAGTCAACTATCATATTTAGTTTCTCAATCAAGAATAATAGTACATATTATATTCAACCATATGTTTCTGAAAGAATGAGAGATTAGATTTAAACATGATAATAGAAGACATGGTAATATTTTCAAAAAAGAATAGGAGAATAAAGATTTATCTGTCATAACACAACAACATATCAGTATACCCAACAATAGCCTAGCAGTATAGAACTTAACGAAATTTTAGTGATATTTAATAACAATTACTAATTATTTCACTATGTCTTTAACTTATGTTTCACGAATAATTCTGTAAGTCGTATTTAATGTTGTTCTTACATAAGCAGCGTTTTATGTTATAAATTTTAATTTAATTTAATTTTACTTTGATTGTCTTAAATTCAAAATTTAGTTTTAGTTTACCTCAATTTCAAGAACCAAGTCCAACTTCATAACCGAGTCCAATTTTTGAAAACTGACTACACCTTATTGGTATACCGAGAGGACTACTTGGTTAACAACATCGACGATTAGTTTATGTGATTTGTAAACAGACCACTTCATACGTCGATAATACGCAGCCTGATTTTACTCTAAGTAAATTACCGAGTTCATTTATTATTTTTTACTCTACTTCACTTGTAAATGCTACTTGATTTTATATCATGTTGTATACTTTGTATTGGTCAATCGCCTAATGAAATAGTGTGATGAATATTTAATGTTTTCATTATGGATCTGATTTAACTTTGTATACACTTTTTTGATGAATTGATTCTCAAGCATTAATTTTGCTTTACAGGTAGATAGATGATTGTGATGCAAAAAAAGGTTTCAATGAGTTATGGGTCGAAGTTATTTTTGCTGCTAGAACTACTTTTTTGTTTTAAAAACGTGCTACTTGCTTTTGTTTTGCTATCGCTACTTGTTCTATATTTTGTTTATGAACTATTGATGACAAACTATTTATGTTTGGTGTATGAATATTATGTATTTTGATTGTGAAATTTCATACGTTGGTTATCAAATGTGTCCAAAATGTGGTATTGATACAATATGTTGATTTTGAAATGTGATATCCATATAATATGATAATTTTGAAATGTGGTATATAATACTTGCCCAGTGTCGGAAGGTCAAGGAAGTTGGTACACATTGTGATTGATGTTTACTGAAACAGAATTTATAGAAAAGTAGAAAAAGTCTAATAGACTTAGCTTTGTATATAATATAACGGAGTTTTAAAACGCTGTTAAAACATTCCATAGCATTTTTAAAACGCTGTTAAAACATTCCACAATATTTTTAAAATGCCGTTGAATGTTTTAACAATGTTTTAAAAATGCCGTTAAATTGTATCTAAAAAACATAAAGCACGATTTGTTGCAACAAGGAAACGTTGTAAATAAATATCATAGTGTTGAAAAAACACTATAAAATGTTATCTTAGCACACAACAAACGCTAGAAAGATCTCTAACCGCACCCAACTAAACACTGTTAAATGATTTCATGACACTAGGGAAACGTTGTTAAAAAGAACATTAACAGCGTTTATTCCTTGTCATTGTATATCTCTAACATATAACAACATATCGATATACAACGTATGTAAAAACGCTATTAATAGCTTTTATAGCGTTTTTAAAATGCTGTTAAAGGTCCTGATTGTTGTAGTGATATCAACACACATAAAAAACAAATATGATTAGCTCTCAACATAGCCTAGATTATCTTTAAGATAACCGTGTTGTAGACAAACCCGAGGTCCATTATACTCAACACATAAGGTAAAGTACATGCAAGCATCCATGGAAAAATGTCAAACAGTGAGATGGCATACTTTCAGCTATACCACGATTAGCTCTCAGCTATGATAAGTATTGAGTCTAACTCCTCGATATGACATGCTCTCAACAATGTTATAGATTATCTCGTAGATAATCATATAACACACATGTATAAGGGGTTGACTACCTCATAGCTCTTTGCCTCACGAGTAGTCATATTGGCTCACGGTCACATACTCAATGATCTCACAAAGGTAAATAAGTGTAGTCTATCTCATCTCATTAATAATTAGATAGGAGACCGATAATTTCTCGGCTTTGCTCTAAGGGCTTTCCTCACACACTATCAACATTACCCATGTAGTCTAATGTTAGCTCAACGACCATCATGATCATGTATTCATCTTGCACCAACGTTATTGCATGACTACACAATGCCATGGTCATGACCTTGTAAGTGCCTCAAATGGTAATAGACTGCTGGCCTAGGTGGCACAGAGATGTGGCCCTTAGCAATGGCTCCCAGCCATACACAACAAAATTTAGTCTTTGATCTGCTGCACGAACAATGAGGCTGCTAGGATGGATGCTATAATAAGAGTACACACACAATAGATAGGCATACTTATAGCTCTCAGCCTGCGACTCGCAGATTGCAATAACATATATATGAATACCATGTATAATTATTCCCCATAAAATTGACATCTACTTATAAAAAGTAACTGAATAAATATCATCTTAGGTATCCCATAGCACCCGGTGTTACTTGCTCATTTACTCAATGCCCATAAACTACACTTGCTCCATACAATAATATATATGTTAATAGTCTAAAAAATTGAGAAATATTATAAAACCTCCCATACCGTATGGTATTGTAACTTTATTTATTCAACATTCTCATCACATAGAAAATGTAGTCAAACAAACCACATAGTTCATTTAAGGAAGAGATTATATTTATAAAAAAGTTTATTCAAAAATTTAAAAAGTCTTTATATCCTTGAAAAGTTGAAAACACCATTTATCCATTTACTTAAACCAACCACTAATGATTTCAAACCTTGCAATACGTTTCTAAACCGTTTTCCCATATTTAAATTCATAGAAAACTAATTTAAAATATAATATTATATATAAAAACCATCCCACAATTTTCTGTAATAAAACTTGGTTTTTAAATGAATTTATAAGCCTTCAAAATAAATTTATATTTATTTTAAACCACAGAATAAATTTTAAAATCACTTGCACAAAATAAAAAATCATAAAAAGCTCTTTAAAGTTAAATGATATTTATTACGGATCCTCCATAATTTTTCGAAAGTAAATAGGATTTTCGAATGAATTTTTAAAGCTCAAAATCAATTTCAATTTATTAGATCAGGTTTTTTATGGAATAATTATCATTGAATTAAAACAAATAATTTATCTTTGAAACGTGTCAAAATTTTACTTTAGAACCCAAGTTTTATTTAATTTAAAAAGATTTTTTATAATGCTAACGTGCAAATGCCTAGAGCTTCAATGCTCTAAGCAAACTAACAGGTCAGCTACCATGGTCAAGGCCGATCGATCAGTCTTAATGACAGTGTCAATAGTTCTGGTCGAAAATGGAGTATTGAAGCTTCAATTCTTCTCCATTCATTCACCTAATGCAAGCATGGACCCAAAGCAATGTTATGCAATCATTCAAGCACATCACCTATATATACACCTTAATTCTCATTCAGTCTTGCTTATAGTTTTTATATTTGTGTTAGCAGAATGGTTTCATCAAGCATAGAGAAGCACAAAAACGTTTCAAAAATAGCAACACATACATAAACAATATATTGAAACATTCAGACATAGATTTGTGAGTGAATAAGCACTCACCATAACACTAGCAACCAAAGATCTCCACTTCCACATCATAACTACACCAAAGTTCACCCGTTTCCTTTTACTATGAATTGCAACTAGACCCCAAACTTGATCAAAACTCTAACTTTTTTGGTTCAAGTGGAGTAGCATCATGTCAAGAGCGCATATCTTGATCTGAGCAATGAACTTTTTTTGGATTTTAGAAAGAGGCTAGGGTTTTGCTTTTAATTTGCTAGATGAGGATAAAATGCTATAGGATGTTGAAAATTAGTTACAGGGTAAATTGAAGCAACGAGGAGAAAATTTGAGAAAGTGAAATATCTAGCTCTTATTTTTGTATTAGCTTTAGGCTAATGGGATTAATTTTCTCATTTCCATTGCCTTCCATTCTCTTTATAAATTAATTTTCTACTTGTTCGAAGTTGTTCCAAACCTCAAATAAAAAATATATTTATGTAACACTAATATTTGCCCAACCTTAGATATTTATATAAATATTTATTTCCACCATTTTCATTTTATAAAATAATTAGAAATTAATTACACTCTTTAGCCCATTTATAAATAAATTACTAATTCCACTTATAGATGTAATACAAATTCTTCTCTTATGTAAATAAATCTCTAAATTTTTTTATTTTCCCATATTTAACTTTTTAAAGATTATTGTTATATTTATTTAAAAATCGTTTCAACTTTAAAAATATCAATTTTAATTCAAAAATACCAAGATCATTTTTATTAATAGTTTATCACTTCAAAAATAATTCCTATTAAAATAATTTTCTTAATAACTGATTCCATTATATAATTTCTTCAAATATATTATTTTGTTCGAATAATCATTTTTTCTTTTCCTCAAATATCAACAATAAATATTTATTATTAATATCTCTATTTTCATCAAAAATACTTCATCATTTAAATCCTAAAAAATTTCTATATTTCTAAATCATCTCAAATTTTAAATATCGCTAATAATCCCTATTTTTCACATTTTATTATTTAAAACCCATTTATTTAACTAAATTACTATTATTAATTTTAATTAATTAATTTTTAACATCAGGCTATTGCAGCAGTCCTTATATGCCTTGTGAGGGAAGGTGAATTTTAAGTTGACAAGGAGATAGTGAATGGCGATGATGACAAGGTTGGACAACTTCCTGTTTTTATTCACAAAAGGAGAGCTAGAGTAGTGGCCTCACCTTTCGTTAGAGTTAGGTCTTGGGATATTTATTGAAATTAGGAATGAACAAAAAACTTCATGGGCTTGTCATTCTTTTCTCACCCTTCATCGCTTAAACGGTCCAAGCATAAATCTTGCTCATGTCCGCTACCTTAAGTCATTTAAAGGTAGATTGTTTTTCATGAGTGGAAGCAGCAAGTAACATGAGCCCTTAGTAGTTAAACTGGCTCAGGCATGGGAGCTTCGAGAGCAAAGTCATGTGTAGGTATGACATGCACATCCTTATCTTGGGTAGAAACAACCCCAACAAGAGTTTTGAGCATGACCCTCTCTCCCTAGAATCATGCGTAATGTTGAAAATGTTAGGAGCCGCTGGTGGATGAGGGGTTTTGTCCATAGCTGCTACGACACTTTGACCATAGTCGATGATTTTATGAGTTTCCACCCGAGCATGAAGATTGTTTAAGTCATGAGCCATTTCTCTAATATTTGCGATCCCATTTACCATGCCAAGCTATATGTCATTGCTCATGCCTTGAATGGAAAGGACGACACTAGCTCCAGTGTCTCAGTTGGTGCTATGGCATTTTGATTTATCGGTCTCAGCTTCACCATTGTTAGGTTTCATGGTGAATGCTGAGAATATGTGTTTTGAAGAGAAGGAAATGATAAAAGTTGAGAGCTTTAGGCGATTTTGCCACCTAGGACTAAAATGTTGATAATATTTCCAACCAACCTTAGAGTGATGATGAAGATAGATCGTAGCAAAATTAATTCACAAAATTAATTGCTTAAACTATAAAATAAAGGATGAATACGAGAGCAATATGTAATGCAGCTAAAGTAAATAATAAATTACGTAGAGTGGCTCATTCTAGAAGAGATCAATATGCACTATGATTGATTTTCTTATTACTTAGAACTTTCAGGTACAGGAGAAATTTTAATAATTATTATAATAGTTTAGAGCTAGAAAATATATCTTTTGAGAGTAGAAAAAAATCCTTGTATAAGTGTACGTGAATCTCTATTTATAATTGTAGAGATCATGCTTTAAAGGGTTGAGATCAATACCTTGGATGTTAAGTATCGTAAGAGCCATTGATTATACCAATGGTCCAATTGCAGCTAGCTCGGATTCCATGTGGTCGGAATGGTCCAAATACATGCCTATTATGATAAAGAGGTTATGTCATAGGGGGGAATTCTGTAGTTTATTGTAAATTATTAAATTTATAATGAAATATCATTGAAGTAAAAGTTGTTTTTCTTTTTATTATTTACTTGTCATACTGTGTTATGCTAATTAATTTTTTAAATTAAGCATATTAAATAGAAAATCCTAAAATGATATGTTATGTGATAGCAACTATAGAATTTCATAATCATAAGAAATTTGTCACATTGAAATAATATATTATTTTAAATATTCATGGTCAAGATGCTTCGAGATCAGATATTGATACATCATTTTAGACTAGAGTTTGAAACTCTCTCCAAATGTTGGGTAGTGCATTACTTATGCCTACTAGGCACACAAAGCGGTTATGTACTAAGAGTTATTGGATAACCATCGATTGACGCACTCGAGAGTATTCTGTTGGTTAATATAACTAAGGTCAAATAGAGAACCTCAAAGTGATGCTAATATACAGTTAATTCGACTTGAGAATATTGTTGAACTCCAATGTGGATACTCCACTTTGATTATAGGTAAAACATGGAATGGAGACCATTGATACTTAGGTTTGAGATGAAGCATTGGAAGCAAAACACTATTCACTAGTGAATTCGTCTCTTCTTCAAAGTCTTTGACCAGAGCAGTACGATTAATAATAATTATTATTAATTAATTAAGGGTTTGTGCTTGAACTAAATGAGTTGAATGAGGACTATATTGGAACTTTGATGAAAACCAAATTCCATGAGTTTTAAAGTGACATAGTTTTGGCGATGTAAATTGTTGTAAATGATCGTTACTATTGGGCACCGCTTAAAGTCCTAAAATTGATTTTACTATAATGATGTGTAAATGATAATTGGCTAAACTGTCACACCATTAGCTAAGGTGACGTATAAATTTAATATCCGAATTGTCCGATATTGATCGTTGATTAAATTTATACCTTTGATTCGCACAACCGTAGCGATGAATTCTCCGAAAAACCACATGATTTATTTAATTTATAATTATATTAAACCAATTAAATTAATTAATATTTATAAAATATTAATTATTAAATTTTATTTGATTTTTCCATTAGTATTTAATAAAGTGCTTGTGTAAAATTTATATATATACATATCATTATACGATATTGATGAATAATTGAATTTGATTTAAATCGATAAATTATTAAATGGGTTTCGGGATTTTGGCCAAAACATCATATACCATACAACTAAATTTTGGCCAAAATTTTAAATAAATAAGTATTATTTTTTGGATTCTAAATATTTTAATTAGTTAAATATATTTTATAATATGTTAATATACATAATATGTATTAATTTATTTTAAAATTATTTTATTAAGCCGTATATTTTTAGAATAACAAATATTTTTCAATTTCGTAAATAATAAATTAATAAATGTTTTAAGTTATCTTTACCATATAATAGTGTGTATATATATATATAATCAAATCCTTTCGTATCGATCACAGATCGACTTGAAACTTTCCGAGGTTGGTCGCGTGGGCCCACTCACGTGCTAGAAAAAGTCTCCCGAGATTTGAGCATGATCTTAGCCTCCTACGCCTATAAATAGAGCCCCAAAGCCAATAGAAAAAGCAACTTTTGACTCTCAAGCGCCCAGACTCTGCCGGATTGAGATCTCCATCATCTTACACCATATTCTTGCTGTCAATTTCGAATTTCCAGTTGTAACTTGCTGTTGATTGCCGTAACAACTTGTAATCATTGAGACAAAATCAATAAAACTGCAAAAAACTTCATAGTGGACATAGGCAACACGCCGAACCACTCTAAAACACTTGTCTATGCATTTACATTACCGTTGATTGGATTTTTTGTTAGATAATACTCATTTTCAATTTACATTCTTCATTATTATCTCTTCAGCGACTCCCGAGAGTGTTGTGACCAATTTTGGTGCAAACAACATATTGAGCTAGTCAACATTGATTTCAATATGTCTATACTTATAATCATTATTTTCTATAATTTCAAAATATAACTAGGGACAACGTGGGCATATATAAAGGGCCAATATATCTATTGCATTGTAAATCCCAACACCTACAAACATTGACATTGACCATGTATACTATTTACATATTGCACATGCACTGTAGATATGAGCATATTTGGTAATCTTATATTAATATACTTAATTTAAATTAAATAAAACTAATTTTAAGAAAATTAAATAAAATAAGATATTACTTGCATGATTTTAGATTGGATCTAAATCATTTAGACTTCATAGGTCCAACGAAGATCCAAAAATAGAAAGAGATTTAAAATTCACCCCGTTAACTCGCTGCATTCCAACTTGGTTCCTTCAATGGTATCAGAATTTGTTAGCCTATGTGATCTAAATTAGCAATATTAGGGCTAACTTATTAAAGCCTGCCCCTTTAATAATTTATCTAGGAAGGCAATGTCTAAGGTTGGGTTTGTATATTAAGTACACTTTCTTACCTAACTACAGGCCTCGTGTGAAGGATGATGTATGCCCAAAGGTTATCCCCAATATAAAGACCCGAATTAATTCTGGGCCTTGGACTAATTTTCAAAATTTTGTTTGAAATTTAAAATTATATTTTGAATTTAATAGTTAAATTTTGAATATAAAATATATTTACAAAAGTTATAAAATATTTTTCAAAACCGTTTTGGAAATAAACTAATATATTTTGAAAATTATTGAATAATTCAGTTAATTAAATGAATAATCAATTAATGGTTAGTCAATTAAAGGGATCATATATAAATATATATATATTGATATATGTGTGTGTGTATCTTAAAATGTTTAAGGTAATAATATGTTAATTTTTAAAATTATTAAGAATTTAATTTTTTTAATTAAATGAATATTTATTTGATAAATATATAATATTAATTAATAAATTATAATATACATATATAATGATATATGTATATAAATAAATTTATATATCTGTTATAGTTTATATTCATCTTAAATTGTTTAGGATGAATAAAATATATTTAAATAAATTTATTAGTTAGTTAACTAAATACTAAATTTAAATTAATTAAACATGAGTTAATTCATAATATACATAAGAATATAAAGAGGTGTAAGTAAATAAACTTATATAATATGAATGTATATACCTTGGAACTGTAATAAACAAAATTCAGATTTAAGCAGTAAGTACATACATATTGTATGTATACTATGATTTTAGATGTGTCCGACACATGGAGTACGAGGATATTTCATAAAAAATATATTGTTCGTAAATTGATATCACTCAATATATATAAGATTACATATCCTTAATATATGTTATCCTCTACCATTTATATATTAATTGATTACTTGCATACTCTTTAGTTGTTGATGTTCCTCAAGCTAGAGAAGTTATGTGCAGTAATTTTAAAGTATTGATAGACCAAGTAAAATACATGCACGTATTTGTTGATATTCCTCAATGTACGTGCCTTTATAGTTAAGCCATTTTGAAATGGTATGCATGAGTGAATAGTCTCTTTCAGTTTATTGATATTCCTTACGGTCAGGATGAGATGAGGATAAAGAACATGG
The DNA here is from genome assembly GCA_030765085.1 of Allium cepa. Taxonomy (NCBI): domain Eukaryota; kingdom Viridiplantae; phylum Streptophyta; class Magnoliopsida; order Asparagales; family Amaryllidaceae; genus Allium; species Allium cepa. The sequence goes on from CM060938.1 coordinate 567,279,347, forward strand.
GTTAGGAGTTATATATGATACAACTGATAATGTGTTATCCATCACATGACGACCTATGATTTTTTGATATTGTTTAAGGTTAGAATCTCAATGCAAGCGAGTCCTAACACCCACCAAAGAAATTGAAAGATTTCTTCCTCTTAGGGTTTTTAGAAACATAAAAGTCTAGTAAGAGCTTATTAGATAAATGAAATGTAGCAATTTAACATATGTAATATTATAAGAACATATGCTTTGTTTAATGTGTCCTAATCTATTTAAATTAAATTTGTAGCAAAATGACCAACCTAAGCCTATTATTAAAAAATGATAAGCTCACCTGACCAAACTACATTGACTAGTTAAGAGCAATCACGATAGAACTCACATAGGAACGTTTATGCTCATCTATTAATAAACCTTTAAAAGAGAAACCCACTAAGGGAGCTAACCCATAGCGAGTTAGGTCTTATAATACTAGGTAGCCAATTGCAAAATTTCTTAAGTGTTCGTGTTGTCTACTTTAGACAAACAATTGCATAGGTAACACGAACATTTGTTTATCAACAAATTCTTTGAAATCTTTAGAGCTTTGTCAAGGGAGCAATCTCATTTGGGAGGGTACGAGATTACTTAGAAATTATTCAACATGAAGATAAGTAAGTGCATTTGCATTGAAGATTTCTTCTTAAAAATGAAAGGCTATATTAATAGACTTTCAGATCTACAAGTGACTATAAGAAAAGAAATACAAGTGGATGTGATCCTCGGTTCACCGACTTTGTAGTTTAAGCCATTCATACTTAATATAATATAAACTGATTGAGTGTAAACCTTATTGAGCTAATTAATATTTTAAGGTCAACTAAGTTCATTCAAGGATCAAAAACAGTGTTGGCTTTAAGGGAAAAACATCATCTTCGAAAGATTTTAAAAAAAATGCAAGCAAGGTTTGAAGAAAGGTGAAAAGGATGCTCCTACCGACGAAGGAGAATGTTACCATTATCATAAGAAGGAGAATTAGAAGTGCAATTTTCTGTACTATTTGAAGTTAGTCAAAGAAAGGAATGAAACTATTTCTTCCACTACAAGTGGTATGTTTATAATTCAAAATTGTTTTACAATCAATAAATTTTCTTGGGTTTTAGATACTGGATCTGGTTTCATATCTATATATCATTACAGGGACTTATGGGCAAATGACATGCGGTGAAGGGAGAAATGAGGCTTTAAGTTGCTGATGAATCTACATAAATGAAACTTAAGTTGGAGACTATCACTTGACTTTTATGAATGGATTTGATTTATTTTTGAATAATTGCTGATAATTTAAAAACTTTATTTGCAGTATTACATATATTTCTAGATTATCTAGGATGGGTTTTGATTTTCAATGTAAAGAAAGAATTATGATCATGGTGTTCAATAGAAATAATATTTGCAATGGTGTTTTAGTTAGTGGCATATATATACACTTAATTTGAATCATATCCGCGTAGTAAATGAATGTTCAATTGACATTTATTATAACTACTGATGGCACAGTAGGCTTGATCATATCGGTGATAAAAGATTGTATAGACTAAAAAACCAAAGGTCTTCTACCATCATTTGATTATGAATCAATTGATACCCGTGAGCCATGTCTTAAAGGAAACATGATCAAGCATCCCTTCAGTCAGAGCAATTAAAGAGTTAATGAACTCTTGGTTCTTGAACATATAGATGTATGTGGCCCAATGCGTACGGTGATAAAGAATAATTCGATGCACTTTGTAACTTTTACTGATGATTTCTTGATACTATGATATATATATATATATATATATATATATATAATGAAGAATAATGAGATGACCCGACTTTTTCTCCATAAAAAGTCGTATCATCCTTAAGAAAGAAAGGGATAGAAAAGAGAAAAGAAAGAACAGAAAGAAGAAACAATACAAGAATCTCAACAGCGGAACGAATAAATTATATTAATAACATAAGTATTACATAGTATACAACAGATATCAGAGTTACACATACAATACAACACATACTAGACAGTTATAAACACCTGTCTAGTTATTACAACTCAATACACACAGAAAACACTCAGAGATACCAACACAGCGGAAAACTATATAAAAAAAAAACTATACGCAGAAGCATCCTGCTCCATTGCTACTCCACAATTCGTCAAAGCTAACCTGAATCCTAACCTGAATTCCCTTGGCTACTCGTAAAAATTTGAGTACCCAAGAGTTAAAGAACAACAGAAATAACTCCGGGTCAGACATGGGTCTAGTGTGAGTAACAGGTTAAAGTTGCTTAACTTTGAAAAACCTTTGGAACGAAAAGGTATCACGTAAGACTTTCCATACATAAACATGGAAAAGTTTTTACCTTACGCTAACCAAAACATTTGATAGGAAATTCGATGATATTATAATAGTGTCTAGGGTTTTCAAGTAAATAAGAAATAGTCGAAAGTTTTACTTGATTAAATTCCAGTACTAGCCACAAAAGTGGGTAATACAATCAAAACCGTTGGCACTTATTGGATTTTGGATTCCATACAATGGCTGGGCTACTGGGGTACCGCCCGTCACAGTACGTGGCCTAGATCACCGTACCAAGGAGTACGCCCGCTCTCCTGCAACACAAAGCCGGAACCATTCCGTACTGAACAGTTCCGAACAAGACCACCCCGCAGTTGTGATCAGCAACCGCACCACTAAGCCGAAATAAGGGACATCTAGACAGGGGTAAATCTTGCTCTCAAGTGGGGGCTACCCACGAAGCCTTGCTGCACCTCCCTTGTTTTAGCCATTCCCGGTTGATGAGGCTTGAGGCTACGATTACCTTTATAGGACATATCACTTAGAATGCTCATCGTCCACCTGACGATGTTCTGAAAGCATTCAATCCATACAAGTTCGTTCCGGGTTCGAGCGAAACCGAAGGCATTATCTCGTTACACTCATTTTGGAATCACCCTCAGAGTTAACGACGATAATCCTTGCACTCTGAATCTTTATCTTCACTTTAGATTCACGACCTAACATTAATTTGGATCGATGTGGTTTTCAGATATCCAAATATGGAAACCCGATCCCGGTCTCATCGAAATCCAAAACGTGTCTTTTAAGGCCAAGTTGTTTTAATTTTAAAACAATTCAATTCATTATCTATATACACACAGATAGATAACTTACAACACAATAGATAATCAGCATTATCATTACCAACATAAAATTCATATCATAATCAGATAATCCATATTATCATCCAAAAGCAACCAATACATCCATATCACATACATTTCCCATCTCATAGCTGAGATTACAAAACATACCAGGCAACCAATACCAATCATCAAACATAAGCAATGATCTAATGATCACACCATTTATAATTAATTTAAAATGAATTAAATTAATTATTTAATTTCTAATTAATTTAAAATAAATTAAATTAATTACTTCATCATTAAAATCCTACTTAGCTTAACCATTAATTGATTACAAATCAATTTATAAATCATCATCTCATTATTCTTCCAATTAATCATTTCAGATTAACAATTCCCTAATTACAATAAGTAATTAGCCTTTAATATTAATTTCACAAGTTAATTATACTTAACTCTTTACACATAATTAACTTATAATTACTTAATTAATTAATTATCTAAAATTAATTACATTAATCCATTATTAATTAATTACTTCATTTATTGATTATTTCTTAATTAATCAATTCTAAATTACATCACTAATTAATTAATTATTTCCAACTATAATTTAATTAATCTCTCTATTTAGATTAATTACATAAGTAATTAATCTTCAATTTAAACCATATATATTAATCACCCATGATTAATAACCATTCAGTAATTAACTACTTTAATTACTCTTAATTCATTATCTAAATTAATCCCTTGATTAATTTCAAAGTAATTTAAATCCAAATTACTTCTACAATAAATATCCTTAATTACATTCAGTAATTATTAATTAATTACTTCCTTAAGTAATTACAAATCCATAAATTACATAAAGTAAAAATCAAACAATCCACAAATGTTTAAATTAATTTAACTTAATTAATTTAAACTAATCACATTAATCAAATTAATTACACCAAGTAATTAATTCATTGATTACTTTCATTAAATAATTAAACCTAAATAATTGATTATTATTAATTAATTAATTTAATTAATTATCAAAAATTAATCACATTAATTAATTTTTAAATAATTTTAAGTTAATGACCTTCATTAACACTTCTTAATTACTTAATTAAGAGTTAACTTATACTAATCATTATTAATTATCAATTAATTGATATTTAATTACAATTAATTAATCTCTAATTATTAATTAATTAAATGTTAATTAAAACCTAAATTATCTTTAATCACTTGATTAAATAAATCTTAATCATTAATTAAAATTTAATTAACCATCCTTAATTATAGATTAACTAACCTTAATTAACTAATCTCAAGTCTTGATTAATTAACTTAAAATTTATTAATTACTTAATTAAACATTCACATTATTCATTAATTAAATAATTAATATTCCATTTAAATTAATTTAATAATTTAAATGAAATCAATTTCTTAAGTTCTAAATTAAGAAACATTCTTCGTATATAAAGTATTTTAAAACAAATTGTTTCCAAATTTATTTTAAACTTCACTTAAAATTTTCAATTTAAAACTTTAAGATTTTAAAATGAAACAAATTGTTTAAACAAGGTTTTTAAACCAATTTTAAAATCCTTTCTATCTCATATGTTCAAAAACATACCTTTTATAAACTAAAAGTTTAAAAGATAATAAAACAAATTTATTTCAAACAAATTCATTTTAAAAATTTCTTTTAAAATTTCAAACTGAATTACAGTTAAATATTTATTCCAAATTTAAACTTAGAACTTTAAAGCTTTACTTACATTTCCATCTTGATTTTAAGTTCAAGTATTTAACCTTCCTAAAATAGTTTAAACAAATTTAAATTTAAAAATTTATTTTATTTTAAAAACTGTCATTAAAATCAAATCCCAGTTTTAAAACTGAATTAAAACTTATTATAAATTTTATTTCATAAATTAAAACTCATAGTTTAAATTCAAAACCAATGTTCCTTTATACTTTAAAAAGTTTAAAATCTAAATTTAAATTCCAGATTTAATTTAAATTCAAACTCAGATTCATCTACTTGAGCTTCATATTTCTGTTCCCAGATTTTAAACTTTGTTTTAAATTTTTAGTTGCATTTAAATTTTTTACTTCAAATTTAAAAAAAACATAAAAACAGTTTTCTGTTTGGTTTAAAACATCTTAAACTTACTGAATTCAAAATATATCAAAATCCAAGATTTAAATTATTGAATTCATATTTAAATTTCAGATTTAAAATTCCAGTTTGAACTTCCACTTACAATTTGAAACTTTACTTTTAAATTTTTAAAAACAAAAAGACAGTTTCTGTTTTGGTTTAAAACGAAACTTGAGTTTAAAAGCATTTCAAATTTATTTCAAAGATCTAAAATTTAAACTTATTGAATTCAAATTCAATTTCAGGTGCAAGGCTTATTTCAGATTTTTGTTTGCATTTTACTTTTTACTTTAAGATTTTAAAAACTTAAACAGGTTTTGTTTCTAATAAAACCTGAAACATTCAAATACTCGAGCCACTATTATTTACTTCGAGTCGAAATCCCATCCGCTTCGAGTTAAAACTCGAAACTCCCGAGACCATCACGAGTAAACTACAACTACACTAATTTCCAACTTCATCAGAAAATACATGTCGCCGTGCACATGTACATCGACGCCGGCCATCCCTGATCACCTCTGGCGATCTCCACATGTCGCCAACTACCATATCACCTGACCACGATCATCAAATCGCCCAGAATTCAACTCGAATTGAATTCATGTTTAAAACCGAAACCTGGAACATCTTTTCCCCCTTTCAAGCTTGACCTGTCAACGGCGAGACCTCCCAACTCCGGCCACTATCACCCTTGAAACTCCGTCAACAATTCCATCATTCCCTCATCTAACAATACCCTAAAGATCTTAGAACTCGATCCATAGTTGATGCCGAAGCACTCAAATTCTTAAACCCAGTAAAACTAGGGTTCATAACTAAAAATCCCAAATTATATCACCAAAATTTAATTTCAACTCAATCTAAGAATTTTCCTATAATCTCTGATAGTTACACTATCTTCAGAAGCAAATTCACCCAAATCAAATGCAAGCATCAACTGTACTTAACCAAAATGTAAAATATAGTAAATTCAAAACTGCACTTTGTTTAAAACACTATAAATTGTAATATTTGATTTAAAATTCATGAATTTACTTGATGTTTCCATTAATAAACCTGAAACATTAAATTATAAAGTTTGAATTTTCACTTTATGCTAATTGTTGCTCTGTGTAACTTAATTTCCAGGTTACAGACAATTCTATTTAATTTATATAAAATTTAAACTTACCATATTCTAAAATAAACAGATTTTATTCAAAAGTTTAAGTCATAACAGCAAACAAGTCAAAGAAAAGAATTCAGGGATCAAACATGAGTTTGGAATTTTGAAGAACAGACATGCAACATCATCATCATGTATACAGGCATATATTTACACGTATAATATTCACAGCCATTTCATATAAGTTCATTCCAAATTTTAAAAAGCATGAACAACTTTACCTATTTAATAAATTTATAAATGAGTTACTCACTTGAATTATGCAGAGCTCAGATTTTTAATATGCAGAACATTCTTTGAAAAAGTTTTGAATGCCCTTTGAAACTTGCTTCCAATTTGATGCCTTTAAACTTGTTTTTAAAAGATGCTTCCAGGTTTAAAGAATTGAATGCCTATATGCTTGCTTCATGGTTGCAGATGTAAATTCCCCAGGTTGTAGATTGAAGAAAACAAAATGCAGGTGTTGCATTTCCAGATTCTAATCACCCAAGTTTTTAAAGTATTTGATTTTGAAATTTTTGAGGAGATGAACTTTGTAGATTTGAGGAATGCAATTGATTTTACAGGAAATTGAATAGGTTATCATGATTTTCAGTTGAAAGGTTTCTTTAGTTAAGAAATGAAACTGAGAAAAAGCCAGGAATGAAAGAATGCAATGTTTTATAAACTAAATTTATGATTTATTAAAAACAAAGAAAATAAAAGATATAATTTGACACTTGTCTAAAATGTTAACACTTGTTAACTTCCTTGTTTAATTACTTAACACATGTTAACCCACGTCCTAAATTACATACACATGTCATTTTAAATGATTTGTTATTTTAATTAAAGTTAATGAATGTTTAAATTAAATTAATTAGTTTCTTATACTTAGTTATGTATATAATTAATTTCTAAAGAATAAAGCAAAGTGTTAATATAAATAAAACAATATACAAATAAATCATTTGGCAAAGATACTTTTAAATAATTAAAATAATTTTATAAAAGAGGTTATAACTTACTTGAATACATGTTTCATTAATTTAAATTGTATTTTAAATTTCATATTAAATTTACAAATCACATTTTATAAATCAATATTTTAAAAAGAATAAAACAAACATTTTAGAACCTTATTTTAAATATTCAAACTTAAGTTAAAATGAATTTAAACCAATAAAACATTTATCTCACATATTTAAAATCATTTAGTTATTTTATTAAATAGTTTTTGAAAAGCTTAAATCCAAAAATAAAATCACAATTCCTAATTCCAAACTATTAAAATTATGCTATACTAATTTAATTAAAACAACTTATCTATTTAAAATATATATAAATATACATATACATTATTAAATAGAAAATAGATTTATTAGTTTATTAAAAATAAATTCACCAATTAATTATTTAAATAAAGAAGATTATAGTATCAATTCAAATTTATCAACAATAATTATCAATTCAATTTAAATTTAAATACAGATTATTAAATTTATGTTGTCCAAAATTCCGGGATATTACAAATAAATTCGATATTTGGAAGAAATTTAAATAGTATACCAATGAGGTAGAAATATCGGACGAACATAAAACTAATATACTTTGATCAGATTAAGAAGGTGAGTAATAATGAATCTAGCAATATTAAAAGACAATGGAACTATCTCTCAGTTTACTCCACCCTATACTTCCTAACACAATGAAGTTTCCGATTAAAATAAATCAAGTCCTATTAGATAAGATTTGTTCTATGATGATTAACGCTGGGTTTCCTCTTTCCAATTGGGGATATACGGTCGGAACTGCACCGCATATGTTGAATTTGATACCTACTAAATCAATGCCTAAAACGCCATATTAGATGTGGTATAGAGTGAAACTCCACCTCAAGCATCCGAAGGTATGGGGTAGTCTAGCTGTTGTTAAGAATGTTGGCCCTAATAAATTTAACGTGAGATTTTCCCAATGTAAATTTATAGGATATCCCAATAATTCTATAGGATATAATTTCTATAACAATGAGGAACAAAAAGTTATTTTTTAACAACATGCTGCCTTTTAGAAAAGCAATTTCTATCAACAAAAATTAATAGCATAGTTGTAGACTAGGATGAGATATAAGAAATTAATACAAAGGCTGAGCCAGCGAGAGAATCAAATTCATCACTATATGAAAAAACACAACTTATTAGAAGGTTTGATAGGGAATCTCATGCAACAGGGAGATACTATGATTTTTCATGGATGGTGAAATGGAGGACCGTGTCTTATAAAATGACACTTCTTTGTCATTCTAACAAGAACTATAGAGTAAGGCTCTACACTTTGGCTTGAAGTTATGAAATCTAAAATGGATTCCATACATGACAACAAAGTATGGGCTTTGGCTGATGTTATCTATAAAATGTTCTTTGAAATAAAGTTTGAAAGAAGGAGTCAAGAGGATGTTTCGACGGAATAAACAGAAAGATTTCGATGAGGTCGAAGGCCATTATCAGAAGTCCACAAATAGAGAGCTTTCGACAAGGTTGGAGGCTACCTTTCGAAAACGATGGATAGCAGACACTTCACCTTTATGCGTAAAACCATTCGAAATGTTATGGTTTTTCCTTCAACATTTCTACCAGATGAGTATTCGACCAATTCAACCCTTTCGAAAGCATGTATAGCCTTCCGAAATGGTTAACGCAAATGATACTCTAAAAAATCCACCTTTCAACTGGGTCGAAAGGTCCTTCAACAAAGATTGAGAAAGGGGAGTTCAAACAAACCTTTTGAAGGAGTCGAAGGGATGCAGTCACCAGAGTTTAACAGTCCCAAACCTTTTGAAGGAGTCGAAAGGTTCCATCTCTCAGTATTCAAGAAGTTCTTACCTTTTGAAGAAGATGAAGAAGTCAAAGCAAGTGTGAGCAACTCTATAATGACCTTTTCGAAAGCATAGCAAGCCTTTCAAACGAGTTGAAACTCATCCAGGATACCTTTCAACAATGTCGAAAGGTTTATGAAGAAAGCAGTACTTACAAATCAAGAAAGAACGAAGGACAATATTTCGACAAAATTGATGGAAAGAAAGCTCTTGAAAACAATCAAGTGAAGAGCAACCTTCCAACAAGGTCGAAAGGTTCACAACATTCAAGTGAAGACAAACCTTTCGTCAAGGTCGAAGGGTTTGCAACAGTATATAAAAGGCAAACCTTTTGACATTGTTGAAAGGTTCATGGAGGCATAAAGAAAGGCAGACCTTTCGACAATGTTGAAAGGTCCATGATGGTATATGAGGGCAAATCTTACGAGAAAGTTGAAAGGTTCATAGCTGCATATAAATGGGGGACCTTCCGACACGACTGAGAGCATGGAGTCAAAAGGGAGCCGCATGCATCTATAAATAAGACCCAAGGGGTCATGCTTAGGGGGTCGAATTCTCTCGTTCTAATCTTGTATTTCTTAACCAATACATTGTAACCCTAATTGGGTGCTGATTTGGGCATTTAATGAAATAGAGATTTTCATGGAAAAAGAGGTAAGCATTATGCTCTATCAATTACTTTACTGCTTGCTTATACTTTTGTTGGATTAACTCCTAATTTCAGGTTTAATATCACCGAACAGTTCTTGTCGACAAGGTCGACCAAGCATCTGCTAAAAGTAAGTACTGCCACCTTTCGAAGCCCTTAGCCCTGTAGTTTAAACCTTTTGATAAGGCTGATAATATATTCGGTCATAACATCCTTGGTAACCTTCCGAAATGGTTAAGTTTGTGGCCTAAACCTTTCTACTAGGTCAAAAGAGCTATGCTATAGCAGTATCAATAACCTTTCGGAGTTATAATTCAAGTGGTCAAACCTTTCGACTAGGACAAAGACAACTCTTTAAGTATAGATACCTAGACTTACAAGGCTTAATCCAAAAGAGACCGTTTCTAAACCTTTCAAAAAGGATTAAAGATACATCATATAAGTGACCAAACCTTTCGACAACGTCAAAAGCTTCTACATATCTGCTGAGAAGTTTGATATCCAACCAACACCCAAAGAGGGCTGTCCTCCCGACCTTTCAACAAGATGAAATATAACCTTTTAAGGACAAATTCAAGGAAATTCAATCTAAACAAAGAAGGAAACTCTTAAATAGGATATCATACTAACCCAATAAAGTCGGAAGGTTTCATAACCCAACACCTAAACCTTTCGACGACGTCGAAAGGACTGATTCAAAAGCTATCTACCAGTAAGACTAAATTTGAAGGCAATTCTGAAGGGATTCACTTCCACTATTCATAGAAAGGACTTTCATCTTACTGAGCACTATGTTGGAGTGTTGACAAGAAATCTTGTTAACATCTAGTATAACTTTAGGGTGTTGACAAGAAATCTTGTTAACATTTTTGGCGCTAGACGGAGGCATGAACCTCTGATCTTATTAATTATTCATCACAGATTAGCTACATAAAGCTTTTCGTTCAAATGAAGAAGGTGGAAATAACAAGCAAAGATAATGATATCTCAAATGAAGAAGCTATGCCACATTCAATTTTGGAAAACCATATCATCCTAGACTTTAACCTAAAAAATACGGAAATTGGACACCCTTCAACCCTGATAAACAATGAGACTAAAATTCAGAATCTACAATGACAAATGACAACAATGTGAGAATTGCTAGAGGGGGTTCCATCTCAAGAATCGTTAAGGATCATGGAAGGAGGAGATGAAGCACAACCTTCAAAGAAGATCAATACGAGAATCAAGAAAGTCAGGTTAAGAGGACTATTATACAATCGAACGGTTTAACCATAAAAGACAGTGGAGATCACCACGATAACATTCTCAACCAAGTCACAAAGGATATAGTAAAAAGTGTATTCATTGAATCAGGGAAATATGTTATTCAGCAAAAGCTTCTTTTCTAGAAGAAATGTGGCAGCTAGCATTCCCCCTCACATTTAATTTCCTCCACTAATATATGATAGAACTGTCGACCCAGAAGATCACTTAGTGGCTTTCGAGATACAAATTGATCTATATAACACTACTGGGGTAGTTCGCTATATACTTTTCTTGGCAAGTTTCCAAGGATCAGCTATTAAATGGTACAGAAATTATCGAATGAAAGCCATCAATTCTTGGCAACAATTTTCCTATGACTTCGTGATACAATCTTATATATGCAAAGACCCAAATATAGGCTTTAGTTTGTTAGTTATTATCAAGCAGGGATCAGAAGAATCACTAGATGAATATTAAAAGAGGTTCAATACAGAAGCATTAAAAGCTGAAAATGAAACCGATAGACACATGTTGATAGCAATCCATTCAGGGCTAATTGAAAAAACTCCTTTCTAGGAAGACCTTTATATTAATGGATGCTAAGAGCTATGATACTTTTATTAACGTGTAGACAAATTTATCCGACCAAATAAAATGGGCTATGATAGGAAAAGATCGCAACAGGCATAAAAGAAGAAAGATCTGATTCCGATCACTCTAGACATAAATCAAAAGGCGGTGAAAGGGTTTGGAAGGAAATTCCAAAATACAACTATGTTGCCTTAAACCAACCACATTCTCACATATTTTCAATAGTAAAGGATAATGAAAGCTTCTCGACTACGTATAGAAAACAAATTCGACCAGAGCCTAAAAAAGGGGAAGATTATTGCGATTATCACAAAGCGAACGGACATAAGACCAATGAGTGTCGCAAATTGGCTGGAATGATTCAGACATGATCATGTCAGGTGCTTTATAGTGTTCATCAAAAAGACTTGAAAGACCCATTGAGGAGATCAACATAGCAACTTCAAAATACAAGTTCCCATCACATCATGAAGCCTGTAGCTTTATTTCAACTATGAACTCTTTCTCTCTTTTCATATCTTTCTAACTCAATTTGTACTTTCATTTATGCTTGAATTTGTGTTGTGCATTAACCATGTACTAGTTGAAATTCGAATGCAATTACAGGTAAAACAAAATCGGTCCAAAACACCTAATGCATTCTTAGAGCACAACAAACTTCCAGCTACTTGGAAAGATAACTCAAATGCCAGATATAAAGTGGCTACTAAGGGTGGAGCTAACACATTACGAAGATCTACCCACATAGGACTTCAGACTACCATCAGTCCTTCACCAATTCCAATGAAAAAGATTTACGACTTGATCATTCTGTTGCAGAGCGATACTCATCAGGGTATGGTAACCTATCTGAAGGAGAAAACAATACATTTCAGTTTAATCTTTGACAAATTATTAAAAATAAATTTCCCTACAAATTTTAAAATAAAGACTATTTTCAATTACCTCATGATTTAAGGAAGACAAGATTATCCATTTTGAAAACTGATTTGTGCAATCTTCCTAAGATACTATATAGGATTAATGAATGCATGCAAAAGATTTCCAAATAAGTAGTTTCACTATTTCAATTCTCTAAAAACATTGGCAAGGAAAAGCCTATTCATGTTTTTCAAGGAAAAGTTTTAAAGAGTTATCAAAAGCTTATTAACAGAAACTAAATTAGGAAATCCTATGCTCCTTTAAGAAACTGTAAGTTCATGAATCATGTCCTCCTATTCTTTTATTTCAGATTCGTATTTCTATTATGAAAAACTATTTTAATCCCTTACTAAAGGCACCTTCGGGGGGAACAGATAAAATCCTCTCAAGTCCTTACCAAAGGCACCTCCTAGGGGAAGGAATAAAACCCCTAAGTCCATATCACCTCTTAGGGGAGGGTCGGGATAAGCAACCATCAGCAACCTTCTAGAGGAAGGTCAACAAGCCCAATATCCCTTTGAGACAAGGGAAGCCTAAGAAGAGGCTCAACAAACAATGGACTACGATGTCCAAACCCCAGAGGATGCTCATCAAATAGTGGACTAAGATGTCCAAGCCTAAGAACAAACACCAAGCAGATAAAGAAAGTCAAAGATGTCCATAATGCAGAAAAAAGTCAAAACCCAAGAAAATAAAGGGTCAAGGAAAGAATTCTATCCACCGCCTAAAACGGGAATGAAACCGGAGGAATGGGTACCGACAAAGGCAAAAAGGGTAAAGGTATCTGATGCCAAATTCTAGAACAGAGAAATAAACCAAAATCATATCCAAAAGAGACAATATATGGATTAGCAAATCTTAGAACACCAAATGCATGGTAAATAATTTTTACATCAGAAGATTAAGGAACATGTATTCCTAAAGAGGAACATGAAGCAAAAGAATGGATAAAAGAAATACATCATAGAATATCAAAAGCAAAGATCTATGCAAGAGTTAAAAGAATAGATGTATAACAAGTTGTTATACCAAAAATGAAAGTGACTCCACTCAAAGGTAGATTGAGTAAACCAATCCATGAACATAAGGTGGCCCTTTAAGATAGAAGAGTCTATACATATATACTAACATGTTATTCAGACCATTGCACTATTAAACAACCAAGCAGTTGTACGAACCATTATTCCTAGTAACTACATGGCCTTACAGAACTACTTGGCTCCAATATAACAATAATACTGCTAACTTATAGGCACTTTAGAAATCACACATCAACTAAATTTACTATTACTAGACATATTTTTGATTTTGTGCATATATTGGGTAATGCTGTAAATAACTTATTCGTTAGATGAGATCCTGACAAGATTTTGGCTGAATTATTGATTTTGTGAACTTTCAGATTCCTTATCTCTTTTTAAGAAGATTTCGTATTAGGTTTTTTGAGGCCAAAATTTCCGCATTAACTTTGATGATTATTATTGATTTTGTATTTCAGATTCCTTTGTTGAATTTTGATGATTTTATATTGAATTTCTGGTTTTGAAAATATTGAATTTTTTCATTGAATTTTCATGATGATTTATGGATTTCGAATTTTTCTTGTTGGATTTGTGATGATTTCATATTGAATTTTCGATTTCGTGAATTTTGAATTCCTGCACTGATTTTTATGATGATTTGTATTCTTGGTTCCTTATTGGATTTTTAATGATTTCTTAGTCGATCTTTTTTTGTGAATTCTTAATTTTCTCATCGAATTTTTATGACGATTTACGGATTTCATATTTGGATTTCCTTGTGGAACTTTTGATGATTTCATATTGAATTTCTGCTTTCATAAGTTCTAGGTTCCCATGTTGGATTTTTGACGATCTCTTACCGGATTTCTAATTAAGTGAATTCTAGACTTTCTAATCGGTTTGATGGTGATTTGTGAATTATATTGAGATTATGATGAATACGTAGTGAGTTCTAGTTTCTAGTTTCCCATTATTATTTCCTACTAAATTACTAATTTCATGGATTTTAAATTTCTTGATTGGTTTTTACAATGATTTGTGGATTTTATATTCGTAACCTCCTTTTTGAGATTTCATAATGATTTCTTAACGAATTGCTAATTTTGAGAATTATGAATTTTCATGTTGACTTTCATGATGATTTATGAATGATATACACTTGATTTGCCCATGGGACTTTTGTAATGGTTTCTTATCGACTTCTTGTTTTCATGAATTCTTAATTTCGTGACTTATTTGTTGAATTTACATGATAATCAAAAGACTTTATATTGAATTTTTAATGTTGTAGTGGAAAGAATTTTGTGCAGATTGTTTAATGGATGTGGTCCAAACTATTTTATATTTATATTTATCGTATGCATTTACGAATCTTGAAATTTCCTATTTGTGTGTGTTTCATATTTCTCTGATTTCCTTATTGGATCTTTGATGAATTTGATCATATTTTTTGGTTTTGTGAATTATAAATATTGCCATTGAATTTTTCGTATTAAGTTACGAACTTTATATTGACTTCCTGAAGTTAAACTCTATATAAAACTTTCTTGATAACGGTTGGACTCTCATCAAAGCACAAGGAACTAGATAAGACCGTCGAAAGCGTGAAATTAATCCTCGTTGGCCGAGGAAGATATAACTGGAGAACATGGGATTTAGTGTAAGCAATGACCTTTTTAGGGAGGGCCTATTTATTTTAATTGATAACAACAGACTAGGTGATATCGTTTCATATATCTATAATGGTCATATAATTGCTTGAATGATATACCTAATAAAATGACCAGATAGTAAGAATAATTATAAGGATACTCATCATGGTTTAGCCTCGTGGTTAAGATCCTTATAAATGTTATTATTTGTTTTGTAGGAAGCAAAGGGGAAGATTCTTTGGAATTTTTGTCCTAAAGACCAAAAGCTTCTTTTATACCGGGGGGGGGGGGGGGAGGGGGGCGCTAAATGTTATCCATAAAATGTTCTCTAAAAGAAAGTATGAAAGAAGGAGTAAAGAGGATATTTCGGTAGAATAAACAGAAAGCTATCGACGAGGTCGAAGGCCATCATCAGAAGTCAACAAACATAGAGCTTTCGACAGGGTCGGAGGCTACCTTTTGAAGACGATGGAGAGCAGACACTTCACCTTTATGTGCCAAACCATTCGAAACATTATGGTTTCGCCTTCACTATTTCTACCATTCAACCAATTCAACCCTTTCGAAAGCATGTATAGCCTTTCGAAACTGTTAGGGAAAATGTTACTCTAAAAAATCCTCCTTTCGACTGGGTCAAATGGTCCTTCAACAAAGACTAAGAAGGAGGAGTTCAGACCAAATCTTTCAAAAGAGTCGAAGGGATGCAGTCACTAGAGTTTAATAGTCCTAAACCTTTTGAAGGAGTTGAAAGGTTCCATCTCTCAGTATCCAAGAAGTTCTTACCTTTCGAAGAAGACGAAGAAGACGAAGAAGTCAAAGCAAGTGTGAGCAACTCCATAATGACCTTTTCGAAAGCATAGCAAGCCTTTCGAACTAGTTGAAAACACATCCAGGATATCTTTCGACAATGTTGAAAGGTTTATGAAGAAAGTAGTACTCACAAGTCAGCAATGAATGAAGGACAATCTTTCGACAACATTAACGGAAAGCACAACTCTCGATAACAATCAAGTAAAGAGCAACCTTCCGACAAGGTTGAAAAGTTCACAAAATTCAAGTGAAGACAAACCTTTCGTTAAGGTCGAAGGGTTTTCAATAGTATATAAAAGAAAAACCTTTCAACAAAGTCGAAAGGTTCATGGAGGCTAAAAAAAGTCATACCTTTCGACAATGTCGAAAGGTCCAAAATGGTGTGTGAGGGACAAACCTGTCAAGAAAGTCGAAAGGTTCATAGGTGCATATAATAGGCGGACCTTCTGGCACTATCGAGAGCATAGAGTTGAAAGGGGGGACGCCTGCATCTACAAATAAGACCCAAGGGGTCTTGTTTATAGGTCCGAATTCTCTCATTCTAATCTTGTATTTTCTTAACTAATACATTGTAACCCTAGTTGGGTGCTGATTTGGGGATTTAATAAAATGGAGATTTTCATGGAAAAAGAGGGAAGTCTTATGATATATTAATTACTTTACTACTTGCTTATACTTTTGTTGGATTAACTCCTAATTTTAGGTTCAATATCACTGAAATGTTCTTGTCGACAAGGTCGACAACACTTCTGCTACAAGTAAATACTGCCACCTTTCGAAGCCCTTAGCCCTACAATTTAAACCTTTCGATAAGGTTGATAATATATTCGGTCCAAACATCATTGGTAACCATCCAAAGTGGTTAACTTTATAGCCTAAACCTTTCGACTAGGTCAAAAATGCTATGCTATAATAGTATCAATAACCTTTCGGAGTTATAATTCAAGTGGTCAAACCTTTCGACTAGGACAAAGACAACTCTTTAAGTATAGATACCCGAACTTACAAGGCTTAATCCAAAAGAGAACTTTCCTAAACCTTTTGACAAGGATAAAAAAGATACATCATATAAATGACCAAACCTTTCAACAAGGTTGAAAGCTTCTACATGTCCATTGAGAAGTTTGATATCCAACCAAGACCCAAAGTGGGCTATCCTCCTGACCTTTCAACAAGATAAAATATAACCTTTTAAGTACAAATTCAAGGAAATTAAATCTAAACAAAGAAAGAAACTCTTTAAGAGGATCTCATACTAACCCAATAAAGTTATAGGTTTCATAACCCAGCACCTAAACCTTTCGACGATGTCGAAAGGTCAAATTCTAAAGCTACCTACCAATAAGGCTAAGTTTGAAGGCAATTCCAACGGGATTCACGACCACTATTCATAGAAAGGACTTTCATCTTCTTGAGCACTATTTTGGGGTGTTGATAAGAAATCTTGTTAACATCTAGTATAAATCTAGGGTGTTGACAAGAAATCTAGTTAACAACTGACACACCCAAATGGATAAAACATATCGATCGCAAATGAATTTTTAAGAAAAAGCTAAATGTAAGTGAATCGTAAGAGACATATAAGGTAAGGCTAGTTGCGAAAGGGTTTCGTCAAATTCAAGGTGTTGATTATGATGAAACATTCTCACCCGTAACCATGCTTAAGTCCATTCGAATAATGCTCACCATCGTCGTGTTTTATGACTATGAAACATGGTAAATGAATGTGAATTTTTTTTTCAAAATGATGATTTAGAAGGGACCGTTTAAATGTCGCAGTACGAGGGTCCGATTGTCAATAGTAGGGAGGGAGAGGCATGCAAATTATTAAGATTAGTTAATGTTCTTAAACAAGCTTCAAGGAATTTGAATAAGTGCTTTGATTAAGTGATCAAATAGTTTTTGTATCAAAGCACAGAGGAAGCATGCCTATACCGGAAAGAACAAGGAAGTTTTATCGTATTCTTAGTCGATGATATGCTCTGGCAACGACATTACATTATTTCTATTGATGAAAGCATGGTTGTCCAAGAAAGTCTTCATGAAGGATTTGGAAGAAGCGACCAATGTACTTGGAATAAGGATATATGAGATAGATCCAAGAGGTTGTTGGGATTTTCTCAATCGTTATACATAGATACCATGCTGAAAATATTCCATATGGAAAATTCCAAGCGTGGAAATGTTCCGACACAATCTGGAATCATCCTATCTAAGAAGAGTGCTCCTCATACTGATGAGTAGAAAGAGCATACCAAGAGGATACCATATGCATCTGCAATCAATTCAATATTGTACACTATGCTATGTACCGGACTAGATGTGGCTTATGGGTTAGGATGCGTAAGCTGATGCCAGTCCAGTCCTGTAGAAAAACATTGTTAAAATGCATTCCTAAGTATTTAAGAAAAACTAAAAAATTATTTCTCATACATGTGAAAGATGACCTCTTATGAAGGAGTATACCGGTTCAAGCTTTAAAAGTGGTACTGATAACACGAAATCTATACCCGGTTATGTTTTTATGTTGAATGATGGAGCGGTCAGTTGGAAAAGTTCCACGAAATAGGCAATGATTGGTTCAAAGTTGGAGGCTGATGGAATATATCGCCCTCAATAAAGTGCTAAAAAGTAGTCTGGTTGCATAAATTTATGACTAAGCAAGGGGTGATTCCCAAGATCGAGAATTCAGTGACATTGTATTGTGATAATAATGCTGCGATATAGATCACAAAGGAACCAAGTGTTCATAAGAGGTCAAGACCTATTCTTAAAAAGTTCCACCTTATTAGAGAGTTTGTTGCTAATAATGGAGTCGTGATTGATAGAGTGTATGTCAAGGGCAACATAGCATATCCATTTATGAAGGGACTATCCTAGTCAGTTCTCAGTAAATTGATTGAAGGAATAGGGTTAAGATTCCATAATTGGCCCTAAGTACAAATGGATGATTGATAGAGTCAGGGGTATGCTATAGTGGTATTTTGTAATTTATAAAAATTATTAACTCTATAATGAAATTTCGTTCAAAATGAAAGGTGTTTTTCTTCCTATTATATAAGAATGCTATGTTATGTTAACTAATTTTTTAAATTTAACTATGTTATGTAGAAAATCCTTAACTGATATGTTATGTGATAGTAATTGCAATGTATTATAATCATGAGAAATTTATCACATTATATTATTTTAAATATTCCTGGTCAAGACGTTTCAAGATAGGATATTAATACATCCATCGAGAATAAAGTATGTAACGCTCTCCAAATGTTGGTCATTGTATTATCCATGGCTGTTAAGGACACCAAGGGGTTATGTCGGGTTAGCTACTAGATAATTATGGAATGACTCACTTGAGAGTTTTCCATTGGTTAGTATAACTAAGGTGAAACAAAGAATCTCGAAGTGACGATATAACATAGTTTTCTTGACTTGAGAATATTATTGAACTTCAAGGTGGCTACTCCACTTTAATTACAATGAAAATGTGGCATAGAGGCCATCGAACGACTATAGTTGAGTCTGAGTTGAAGCATTGGAAGTGAAACACTATTCACTAGAGAATTCGTCTCCTTAGTTATACAAGGTTAGTATCAAGGTCAACTATAGTCAACTAAAATTCAAAGTCTCTGACCAAAACAGTATGGTTAATAATAATTGTTTTGATTAAACTAAGGACTTTGTGTCTGGCTAAATGAGTGTAACTAGGACGATTTTGAAATTTTAACAAAAATTAAATTCTGCAACCCTTAAAGTGACATAGATTTGACGAAGAGAATTGGTATACGTAATCACTACTACCAGGTGCTGCTTAAAATATTAAAATTAGACTTTATCCAAAAGATGTGTAAGCGATAAATTTGGCTAAATTATCACAAAAACTGCTAAGGTCACATGTGGACATTAATATTCGAATTTTTTGACATTACCACTGATAGAATTTACACCATCAAGTCGCACAACCATAATGATGAATTCTTCAAAAAACCACATGATTTAATTAATCTACAATTATTTTAAGCTAATAAAATTTATTAATATTTATTACAAATTAACATTAAATTTTATATGATTTTTTAGTTTCATTAGTATTTAATAAAGTGCGCATGTCAAAGATATATATACATGTACGTATCGATATATGATTTCAGTGAATATTTGAATTTGACTTAAATTGATTAATTACTAAACAGGTTTTGGGATTTTTGAAGGCCTATCTGGGCACATATATAATCAACCGTAAGGGTGTAAAGCTGGTGGGTTTGAGCGTTCAAAATAGGTTTGAAATGGTATTAAAAGAATGAGCAAAGAGAGGAGAAAAGACCTCCATTTTTCCTTGTCCTAAATGCCTACTTAAACATATCACTTGTCTTTGTTTTGGCCTCCATCCTTTTTTTCATTCCAGCTAAAAATTTCAATGCTTCATAGCAAAATTCCCATAGGAAAAATTCTAATAGTAACTAATGAATACAATGGTGGTGCTTCATATTATTGAAATTTATAAAGGCTGATTCGGTTATGTCTAGAAGTTATTCTTGATTCACTGTGCAAATCGTGGTCTACCTCTTTACGTAATCTTTCAATTTCGTTAATATACATATACATATATGTATATATATCATTTGATTGTGTAGACTAGATCTTATAAATGTTATAACAAATTTATATATGCATGGATTATCTAATTAAATTTGTATATTCGAATTATTTAGATTAAAAAACATGAACGTATCATTATAATATACAAGTAAAATTTGGCCAAAATTGTATGTGTGTGTTAAATTTTAGAATTTGAAACTATTTTAATTAGTTAAAAATATTTAATAATTGGTTAAAAATATATTTATATATAACATATAAATATATTAAATTATTTTAAAATTATTTTATTAGTCCATAAACTTCTTGGCATAAAAAAATAAATTTTTATCTATCTCTATAAACAATAAATTAATAATATTTTAAATAATTTTAGTACATAATTCTTTTAAAACCTTTTAGTATATATAAAAACAACAGATCTATACGAATTTTAAAAAAATTCTTTTAAAACCTTTCGATCGGAGTATATAAAAAGAAATTATATGTATATTTATTTTTTATACAATTTTTAATTTAATAACAATATTATAAAGTTTATAAATAAATATAATTTTATAAAATTAAGTTTAAGTGTACATATATATAAATATAACATAAATTTCTTATATATATATATTGTTGGGAGTATTTCGACCGGCTCAACATCGCCGAACCAACACCCTTCCTATGCATAACCGAACCAACCCACACTCCATCTCCCTGCCAAACCAACTTCATCTCCATGTACTACCGGACCACCTACTACCGAACCAACTACCGGACCACCTACTACCTAACCAACTACCGGACCACCTACTACCGAACCAACTACCTCTCCAACATACTACCGAACCAAACACCTACTAGTCCAACACCAGCCGAACCAACCAACTTCCCCTACATAGCCGAATCAACCTCCTTTCCATGTCCAACCGAATCAACCCACCTCCAACGTTGCCGAGCCAGAAGCAAGGGAAGACACGACCGGACCAACTCTGTCAGGCCAGATTGCTTCAGCCCAGGCCCACCAGCAGCTATATACATCCAAGACCCCTGCCCCCAACCTCACTCTATAAATAGAGGGGCAGAGGTACAACAATGGCGGACAAGTTTGAGAGCCCAAGCACGGAAGGAACTTTCAAACAACTTTTATATACTTGTAATCAAGGCTTTGTACTTGTAATCTGAATAGTAAGAGGAGAATAACATATAAAGTGGACGTAGGCACGTTCTGGCCGAACCACTATAAATCTGTGTGTCTTTTTACAGTTTAGTCCCTGCTTTTCATATATTTGCATAAATCCCCCAAATCACTGAAAACAACATAAAATCAACTAAATCATACGACTTGGAGGTGTTTGCCCATTTTTTGTGCAAACATTTTTGGTGCTTTCACTGAGAACAGGAGCCGAAGCTTCAGCTTCTCCCACTTAACCCTTTTTCTATCAGCATCATTCATTGCTTGGAAAACATGCCTCCCGGATGGAAGAAAGATGCTAATAAAGGAAAAAACATCGCAACTGGCAGCATCCCAGATCCAGTGATCAGAGACCAAGACAATCGTCCAGTTCCAACAGCAAATTTAAATCAGGCAAATCCGACAGCCCCTGCTACGGAACAACCAATTACAAGGACGGATCTAGACAGGATTGTGGCTGAAGTAACTAACCGCTTCGCATCTCAACAAGAAGCCTTGGTGGACCAACTCATGTCACGCTTAAGGGATGCTGAAGAATCCAACCGCAACACGGAATCATGGGGCGAGTCCTGATCTGGAGGATCTGGGAGACGACAAAGGTCTTTCTTCTTCGAAGAAGTTAACAACAGAAACAGCAATGGTAGGAGCCGAGCCCGGACTCAGCCCGAATTCCGACCCGAGGAGACACTTGGAACCGAACCCAACAGGGGAGGTACCAGGCAGGGGGCGGATGTAGCTGAGCCTATCATGCTACCTATCCATGGAAACACCAGTAGACGGAGCCGAGCTGGAGTCCAGCCCGAAGTTGGACCCGAGGAAGTGCTAAGAACAGAACCCAGCAGGGGAAGATCAAGGCAAGGGCCAACTGTGGCTGACCCCAGCATGCCCCCGGAAGACCAGAGGCAGCCATTGGAGAATGTCAGGAGTGATAAACGATACCATCCTTATAGGTCATCTGGACGGAATCAACCCCGCAGGGAAGAACCAAACTCATTTTTATCCACTCCAAGTTCTGATGAAAGGATGGTGCGATTGTTCAGAGAGTGCATCCAACGGGAGCAAAGGGATCGGGGGATAGGTGCTAGGGTAACCAGCCCCTTCACCCGCAATATCGAAACTGCCATCACCCCCCGGGAATGGAAAATGCCAACGATGGAACCTTACAAGGGAACCTCTGACCCCATCGGACACCTCCAGAGACCACCAATACTCTCAACTCCAAATGAGGGCGAAGAACTATACCTATACCTTGCTGTATCGTCCCATGCTTTAAGCGCCGCTTTGGTGAGAGAAGACAACCACGCACAACGACCCGTACACTTTGTGAGCAAGAGATTTACAGGGGCAGAAGCCAGATACCCTAAACTTGAAAAGCTAGCACACTGTTTGCTAATCACGTCATGGAAACTGCGACACTATTTCCAATCTCATTCCACCAGAGTTTTAACCGATCAACCCTAAGGCAAGTACTCCATTGCCCCGACACTTCTGGACGACCACTTAAATGGTGCATTGAACTGAGTCAATATGATATCACCTACCATCCTCGCACCGCTATCAAGGGGCAAGCCATAGCTGATTTCATTGCCGAATTCACTGCTAACGAAGGTAAGGAGCAATCTGAAATAGCAGAAGATATCAAGTGGAATCTCTTCGTAGATGGAGCATCAAATGAACAAGGCTTGGGGGCAGGTGTCGTAGATGGAATTCGCTGCCACGAACAATGACACAGAATACGAAGCAGTGATAGCCGGATTAGAACTTGCCCTGGAGATTGGGGTCGGTACTTTATGTCTCCATAGTGATTCTCAACTTATTGTAAATCAAATACTGGGAGAATTCCAGACTCGAGGAGAACGACTCACAGCATATCTAAAGAAGACCAAGCTGCTGCTCAATCAGTTGGATCACTATTTAATCAAACACATTCCTTGAGAAGAGAATCAAGAGGCTGACGAACTGGCAAAGCAAGCTAGCATGAAGGACGGCGCCGCTTCCCAAACAATAACCATCTCACAGCAACTAGCCCCGAGTTGCGAGACACTGAACATGATAGCTGCAATTGAAGAAGAAACTTGGATGACCCCATCCATAAGTACTTACAAAGTGGCACCCTGCCCGACGGACGTAACGAAGCTAAGAAAATCTTAAGCAAAGCTCCCCGCTACACATTACAAGAAGGCATCCTCTATCGGCGCGGCTTCTCTAATCCCTTATTAAGGTGTATCGCTGGAAGGGAAGCCAGGGAAGTCTTGTCCAACATCCATCAAGGAAGTTGCGGAGATCACACCAGAGGACAGACTCTAGCAAAGAAAATACTCCGATACGGGTATTACTGTCCCACTTTAAACAAAGACGCCCTAGACTTCGTCAAAAGATGTGACAGATGTCAGAAATTTGCTAAGATTCCTCGACTACCAACAAATGAAATTACTCAAATGACCAGCCCTTTGCAATATGGGGAATTGACTTGATTGGCGAACTGCCGGTGGGCCGAGGCGGAGCCAAATATGCCATAGTAGCGGTTGACTGTTTCACCAAATGGGTGGAAGCGGAGCCTCTAAATAAAATATCTTTGGCAAAAGTTATTAACTTCTTGATCAAAAATGTTTTATGCAGGTACGGGGTTCCACTCAAAATCATATCGGACAATGGACTTCAATTTGACAGCGAGGAATTCGCCGACAGGTGCCAAGAGCACGGAATTCATAAAAGCTTCTCATCTGTGGCTTACCCCCAGGAAAACGGACAAGTCGAAGCTGTCAACAAAATCCTCAAAACCTTAATCAAGAAGAAACTTGAAAAGTCAAAAGGCGCTTGGGTGGATGAACTTCCTACGGCACTTTGGGCCTACCGCACATCTTACAGAACATCAGCAGGGCATACTCCTTTCTCTTTGGCATACGGATCGGAGGCCATGCTCCCAGTTGAAACTGTAGTGCCTTCCCACCGTAGGATCCACTACAACCCAGAAGAGAACGAAGAACTCCTCCACATGTCTTTGGATCTAATTGAGGAGAGAAGAAATGATGCAGCACTCAAAGCAGCAGCTCACAAGCAAAAAGTGGCAACACAATACAACTCCAAAGTCAAGCACCGCAGCTTACAAGAAGGAGATCTTGTCCTCAAGCGGATCTTCCCGCGCCCCGGAGCGCTAGATCCAATCTGGGACGGACCCTATGTAATTCATAAAGATCTCTGCAACGGAGCCTATATTTTTTCAACAGTGGATGGAGAGGTGTTCTAGAGGGCATGGAACATCCAACACCTCCGTCGATACTTTTCTTAACTTGTACTACCCATATGAAGTGAATTAACAAAGAAAATCAGTGAACGTAGGCATTTTCGTGCCGAACCACTTTAAAAAATCTTGTCTCTTTTTAACTTGTTCCTTTATATCTTGGCTGCTTGTTAAGCTTTATCCTTTGCTGTTGAACAAAATCATGTATAACGACATTTCCACTTTGGACACTTCACGGCGCAACCTCACCTGGACAAGACCCAACAGGTACTATGCAAATCTATGCACTCGCCAATCAGACACTTTTGCTCCAGCATCCCTCTGCTGCGGGTTAACTCATTGCTCGCGACTGCCCTCAAAGCCAACTGTAATGAGCCGATTATAAGCCATCAAGAAGGCCGACTATAGCCGATGGCAGCTCATTACGGCGTTCGGCTCGCCGGCAACTGTGAACCTACTTTAATCCCCAACATAAGGTGTGGCCAGCCAGGGGTAGTTCACGGTTGACGATCGGCACCCACGCTAGCCGGCCACAGTAAATCGAATAATACCCACGATTACGGGCCATAATGGCTCGGGTAGTTACTGTGTGCGATCTCGTCTCCGATATGTCTTAAGTGCGGCTGTGGTAAAAAAGATAAACTCCCCGCGGAGGCGTAAGATGGGTGACAAATGTCTCCAAGACCCACAGCTAGGGAAAGTGACTACAAAACCCTTTGCCACGAACTTAAGCATATCGACGGCCTTCCATGATTGGAAGTTTTACTGTTTCTCATATTTCCATTTCATTTAAAAACTTTTCTCCTATCCTATATAACAGTCCCTAAAGTACAGGTCACAAAATAGGGGAACTCTCGCTTGTGGAAACATGAGCTCACATCCGAATGACGGAACACTCAACTACATTCCATACTCAGTCACGCAAGACATTCAAAGCAACCCTCTACAACTAAAACACGAAGGGCGGTACTTTCTTCTCTTGTATACAAATATGTAGCTTTAATTTATTCACATGTCATATTGGCATTACAACACATGAAATAATATTTTAAGAAGAAACTTAGCATCAAATACGATTGAATCACATGCATAAACACGCAGCTGTATTCCTTATGCAACATATCAAAATGACAACAGCATTCAAACATGACAGAATCAGCTTATGTTATAAAATTATATAAAGTCATTCTTTACATTAATGTTTCGGACTAACATAGACAGCAACCAAAATATGTACAAGTCAAGTCAAAGAATCGGGGCTTCGCCTCCATCCCGCTGGCCCTCCGGATCTACTTAACTGTAGGGTCAGAACTCCCCGCATGTACTCCAGAGGTCCCGCCTGCCCAATTCAAAAGAGAGTCCATCAATAATCACGAAAGATAAGCAATCAAATCATGAAAAGATTAAAAGGGAAGACTTACCAGCGTCTGCTCCCTGGTCGTCATCCTCCAGTTGCACACACATTTCCTCAGCGGCGAGCAGCCTCATGCCTTCCTTCACCGCCGCCTTCTCCTCCTTGGTGAACTATGCGGTAACCACATCCATTCTGAAGGCCGTGCCACCCTCTTTATCCGCTTCAGCCTTGGCTTCCTCTAAAGCCCGGAGATATGTCCTAGCCATAACCCGGGGATAATCGTCCATCTAGGACAGGTTGCCCTGCCTCCAAGTGCGGAAATACATGTCCTGGAGCATCTCATCCATCATCCCCTCGTTCTCCTCAAACTCTTTCATCCGGGCCTCAAAAGCCGACAGCCGTGCAACAGCAACATCTCTCTCCAATCGGTATCTCGAGCAGTCAGCCTGAAGGGACTTCCGCATCACTTCCATCTCCTCCTTCAGCTTGGCCTGAGCAAGCTCTACGGCCTCAAGCCTCCCAGATAACTCCTCTACCTGCTCAAGATCCGCTCTCCGAACCTCGTCCACCGTTGCGATGGCCATGTCAATCCGTTCCTTGCAAGCAGCCTCCATCTTTCGTAGTTCTGCCTTACTAGCCTCTTCCATAGTCTTCTTCAACCGCCTGGAGGCTGTCTCATGCTGAGAAATCTGAATGGCCTGATCGGCGAGCTGCTTGGCCTGGTCAAAAACCATTAACCGTAGTCCGATGTTGGCACTCCCAATCTCCTCTCCAGCCTTGACCAGACGGGCATGATGCCCCATTAACTTCCTGGTCTCCTCTGCGACCCGGTCGATATTAGCCTTGGCTTCGTCCCCCATGGTAACTATCCGAGTAGTAAGCAAATAGAGATCTAAGGACTTAGCCTCATCAAGGACCCGTACCATGGGGTTGCGGGGAAGAAGATGCTCACCCGTGACCTCGTCAAAAGATATGTCCTGAAAACTCAGGTCCAGATCCGGGTAGCCGGCAAATGGGTTGCGAACCAAACTAGGATGGTCTATCGGGGTGACGGTTGGATTTTCGGACGGATGCGGGGAAGGCACAAACTCAGTATCTTCCTCAGTAATATCATGGATAGGCTGACTGGAGTCTGAGGGCCAGGTGAAGGTTCAAACGAAGATCGCCCCCTCTTCATCCTTCGCATATCTTCTTCAATAACTCCGAGAATAGGGCGATAGCTAACCACGTCTCCGGGACGGCTAGTTGACGGCTTTGGTTTGACAGAAGCTTTGAGTAGCTTGTGCTGTTCAAGACGGTGCCGAATATCTGATGTCTTGGCCACCTTACCCGTTCCTGGAATAAAAACCAAGTGTTACAAGCATGCATGAAACTATGATCCGAGAAATATGTTATGTTAAAAGGAGTGGGAAAAGGCGCTTATTTTACAAACCCTGAGGGGGAGTGGGATACTGCAATAAGTCCTGAATCTCATTCCAGGACGGGAGCTGGCCATAAAATATTACTAAGTCCTTATCATAAGGGGAGTCTGCGAAAGTTAAGAATTCACCTTGAACCGCCAGAGTCGCCTTAGCTGAAGGACTCTTAGAAGATGGATCGACACCAGTCCCAGCCTTGTTAGCCTTCTTCGCCTTCTCCACCGAGGCTGATCCTTCCTCCAACCCCTCAAAAGCCTGGCGGAAGGCATCATCCGTCCACTCCTGGATCTCCCCTTCCTGCTCAGAAGACAAAGCCCCGGCACCACTACCACCCTGTCCTTCACCCTCTCCATCTCCTCCGCTCTCCTCCTCGTCTCTTTCCTCCTCTCCACCTTCCTCCTCCGGAATATCTGGGCATGTGCTAGGGGAGGGTCCGTCAGACTTCTTAAGCTTCTTCCCCCCGACGACTGGAGGTACCGAGAAAGGTCTCCTCTTGCTACTCTTCGCAGTGGCCCCATCTTTAGCTTTAGCAGCCCTCTCCTCGGCTGTATCTCTCTGCTTAACCACAGATTGACGTGGCGGAATCAAGTTGTGCTCCAGGAGAGTGGCATTCCTGATCAGGTAAGAAGCCGACCTATCCCTTCCTGAGATAGCCTCTACCTCCGCAGCCATCTGTACAAGGTGATCATTCTCCACGACCGCAAAGCCACCTGTCGCTAGCAAGAAATAAAAGCACATAAGAAGAAGCATTGTAGTCGGGACAAAGAAATTACGAATGGAATTCAACTTACAGCCAGAGGTGAAAAGGCGAAAAGAAACGGAGTCGTCCTTGACGAAGAACCATTCCTTCTTAAACATGGTAAACTTCGAGTATAAGTCCAAGACCGGCTTAAAGGACACGGCCGACTCTAAACTAATGTACGGAGACCCCTTCTTGTAGCCCCTCAGATTATATAGATATCGGATTTCCCGGTTAGAAGGAAGGCGTCCATATCTCCTCTGGAAGATAACGAATAGACACACTAAGATGGCATAGGAGTTGGGCTGAAGCTGAAAAGGAGCCACTTTCAGGTAAGTAATGAAGCTGACTATCCACGCATTTATCGGAGGAATGGCCCCGCACATGCAATGGTATTGGCTATACGCAAAGTATCCTTCGGGGGGATTATATGGCATGACCCCCTCCCCTGGCAACAGCATGCATGCTCTATCAATCCCAAAGGAGCGGGAGATAACGTCAAGTTGCTCCTCTCTGAGAGAGCTCGGAAAGCAATCAGGAGGAGAGTTCAGAAGCTCTTGGGGACCATACCCGTCTACTAGCGACCTCGGGGTGGGTCCACAACGTTCCGGTCCTGGCTGGGCTGGGGGCACAACGGGGGACTCTCGTCTATCCGTAGATTTTCTTTTTTCTGATCGAGTTTCCACTTTGCGAGACATTTTCCTACAAACACAAAAGAAAAACATATTGTTAAGACAAAGGATATAAACAAGCGAGTGTATATAGTCTGAAATTTCACTCATAAATCAGAACACTCAAACTCCCAGTGTCATTCGGTAATGCAAATGTAAAATTTCATTCGGTATTCGGAGTCTCAGGGTTCATCCGGTGATTCAAGAATGAGTTCATTCGGCGTTTCCCGTTCTCATTCGGTGGTTCGAGCACGAGTCTCATTCGGCATTCCCAATACCAGGGTTCATTCGGCATTTTCAGTATAAGGTCCATCCGGTATTAAATCTTTAAGTTCATTCGGTAAAACGAAGTAAAATGAAGAAGCCATTCGGCAGTCACCTGATTCGGTAGCTAAGGATTGATTCGGCAAAGTGATTGATTCGACATGAAATTCTGGTCCGGCTATCTCGTTCGGTAGGGAATAACGGAAGCCCTAAGCCCATACTTATAGGGGAAGGTTGAATAACCGAACCAGACGGTTCGGCTCTCGGGCATAATATGGTTGTCCAATTAAAACAAAGCACGACATATGTTAAACATAAGCCCTACTTTGGGGGGCAAGTGTTGGGAGTATTTCGACCGGCTCAACATCGCCGAACCAACACCCTTCCTATGCATAACCGAACCAACCCACACTCCATCTCCCTGCCAAACCAACTTCATCTCCATGTACTACCGGACCACCTACTACCGAACCAACTACCGGACCACCTACTACCGAACCAACTACTGGACCACCTACTACCGAACCAACTACCTCTCCAACATACTACCGAACCAAACACCTACTAGTCCAACACCAGCCGAACCAACCAACTTCCCCTACATAGCCGAATCAACCTCCTTTCCATGTCCAACCGAATCAACCCACCTCCAAACGTTGCCGAGCCAGAAGCAAGGGAAGACACGACCGGACCAACTCTGTCAGGCCAGATTGCTTCAGCCCAGGCCCACCAGCAGCTATATACATCCAAGACCCTTGCCCCCGACCTCACTTTATAAATAGAGGGGCAGGGGTACAACAATGGCGGACAAGTTTGAGAGCTCAAGCACGAAAGGAACTTTCAAACAACTTTTATATACTTGTAATCAAGGCTTTGTACTTGTAATCTGAATAGTAAGAGGAGAATAACATATAAAGTGGACGTAGGCACGTTCTGGCCGAACCACTATAAATCTGTGTGTCTTTTTACAGTTTAGTCCCTGCTTTTCATATATTTGCATAAATCCCCCAAATCACTGAAAACAACATATAATCAACTAAATCATACGACTTGGAGGTGTTTGCCCATTTTTTGTGCAAACATATGTATTAAATGTTTCTAATTCAAATTTCAAAATAGCATTTTTAATTTAAAACATGGATCTTATTTTGAATTCTTCCAGAGTCAAAACTAGATTACAAAATGTTAATTTTAAATTTCAAAACGTACCGAATTAGTCAAAATTAATTTTAGTATGCATATACATATGATTATCATTTTATATAATTTCAAAATATAACTAGGGACAACAAAGATGTACATAAAGGGCTAATATGTCTGTGGCGGTGTAAATCCTAGCACCTACAAAGATACACATTAACTATATACACTATTTACATGTTGCACGTGCACTATACAGATATGAGTGTATTTGATTATTTCATATTACTATACTTAATTTAAATTAAATAAAACTTATTTTAAACAAATTAAATAATATAAGATTTTATTTAAAATAATTTTAGATCAGATCTTAATATATTAGACTTCACAGGGCCAACGAAAATCCAAAATGAAAAATGTTTAAAATTCATCCATTTAATCCGCCATGACCCGACCCAGGTCCTCCAATGTTATTAGAGCCCAATAGCACATGTGATCTAAATTAGCAATATTAAGCCTAATTATTAATGCCTACACATTTAGTGGGTTGTCTAGAAAGGTAACGTCTAAGGTTGGTTTGGGTAATTAAGTACTCTTTTTGTAACGACCCGAATTTTTAGCCATCTGATATTGGGATAATTAGCCAAATTTAATTATTGGAATATTTATTTTAAGTCGGATAGATGAATTTTCTAATAATTGAAAATATCTGAATCTATAAATTGATTAAACTATATTAGATTTTAAAAATGTAAATTTCTGAGTAGGGGAAAATTATACACACACACATGAATGTATAAACTTCATAATGGTAAAATTTCAAATTTATGACTATATGCACATATATGGGTATATATTATGAAATAACGCATATGGAAATATAAATATCTATATATATACACACACAAAGCTGTATGATGTTAAAGATATATATATATATATATATATATATATATATATATATATATATAAGTGCATGTGTGTGTATATATGTATGTATATATGTCCATATGGAGAAATGTAAATATGTATAAAGATAGATATGATACAATAAATATGTACATTGTATATGTATGTGTATATATATAAATAAATGTATTTGTGGTAAAAATAGTGTATGTGTACATACGTATACATATAAGTGTAAACTTTATAATGACAAAAATATATATGTGTAGATATATATGAAAACAAATGAATTTGTCAATATGCAAGCATGTAAGTATATATATGGTGAACATATGCATATGAGAACATATATATATATATATATATATATATATATATATATGCATGTGTGTGTATAAACATAAGGAAACATCATCATGGCAAAAACATCTATTCAAGCACAAACATTAAATCAACTTAAAGATCAAATCAAATCCATATGAAATCACATTAGCTCATAAAATCAAATCAACAAAAGGAAAAAAGAAAATAAAAAGCAAATGAAATAAATGAGATTAAGAGCATGTACACTTCACTCTCTCCTTATATATACAAGGCGAGCTTGTTCTTAAAACTGCTGCCATTAAATCAAATGAAGGAACTGCTACTGAAACAAAAATAGAGGAAGAAGAAAAAAGGCTGCAGTTCATCATCTTTTAAAAAAACGAGTAGACATTTTAAATTTTCTTACTGGATATAACATTTATAAGTATATGATTGTGATTTTGGATGATTTTGGATTTATGTCATGTATGTGTGCATCTGTTATGTAAGTTTAAGTAAGAATATATGGAATCAACATGGCAGTATCATCGTAAACTCGAAAATCCCTGTAAATCTTCTTCCAAAAACTCCTCTATCTTGTTTATTTTTGTTATTAAAAGTTAAACCCTTTGTTTTGAAAATCAATATCTCTCCATCCATCGAGTTTTAAAACATGACCCCAAAACAAAAGATGTTAGTTTTCAAGTATAGAACATTTTAAAATTCAATCCATTGAATTGCATTGAGCATGGAGGGAGAAAACTCCAATTTACAGTGGGTAGATCAGTAGGGACAAAAATTCAAACATCATAATTTAATGAATGGTTTATATGTATGTGATCGTGGTAGAAAATGGAGATTTTTAGAGGTACTTAGAGAATTTTTAAAGGTTTGTGGTGACAGGAATATTGAGGTGATCGTATTTCGATGAAAAGTCAAATTCAGGCGACGATGTTGATTTCAGGCCGTAGTGTTCGGCGTGGAGGAGGTTCGAGAGGTGGATCACTTGGGAAAAATGTCGAAATAATTTTTAGGTGATCATGGAAGCTAGGAATGGTGAAAATAGGGTTTAAGGTGGGATGTTCATGGTCTTGCTTCATGTGTTAATGGCGACGTCGAGAGGAACGTGGAGGCGTGCGCCTAAGGAGGGATGGGCAGAGTAGACGATGGCGAGTCTCTGGGCGAAATGTAACAACCCAGATTTTTCAACGTTTGATTTGGAATATTTAAATGGTTTGAAAAATTGATTTGGAATATAAATTGATTTTGGATATGAATTTTTTTGGTTGGGATCGTAGGATGAATTTAAAATTTAAATATATCGATTTATTGAAACTAACAAATCATGAATAATTGAAAATTGGAGTCGAGTATAAATCGAAATGATTTCTAATGTAGGTATAAATTCTATTTGGATTAGAAATTAGTTAGTAAAGTTTTTAAAACTGAACTTCAAGCGATTTCGTAAATTTTAGAAATCGTCGATTTAATCGACGCGTTAAAATAGAGATCCGACGCACAACCTCGAAATTCGATGAACCAGTTCCATTGGATCCGTAATAGTGTGTTATTATCGAATTTCAAATTTCATAGCATTTAGAGTTACTGATTGGTCTTACGGAATAGAAACGCCTAGAAATAATTTAATTTAATTTAAATAGTCGATTTAAAAAGCTATCTTCCTCATAAGATCAAGTAAGGACTCGAAACTTATTCCATTGAATTCGAAATAGCGGTATAACATTATAAATGCCTAGCAGCATGCCTCGATAGGGTATCGAAATTTTAAATTACATTAAAAGAGATATTTTAGTTTAAAATAAATAAAATTGAAAAGTCAATTATTCTCACACGCCACCTATCACGTTCAAGCCTCCCGTTTCACCTTTTTAAAATCACAAGCCCATCCTTTCATTCTTCAATTCAAAATCACGTCTCTTGTTCCTTTCTTCTCTAGTGAAACCGAAATCAAATTCAAATAAAAAAGAATCAATCAAATTCAAATAAAAAAGAATCATGCTGTCATTGATTCTTTCTTCCAAATGAAATCATGAGTTCCTCCTCTTCATATTCACCTCACCTTCCAAGCGAAATCAATTCGAAAACAAAAATTAAAAAAAGGGATGGCACGCGATTACAATCGTGATTGCACGCTTGAGCTGGAGGTCTGGGCGAAGGGCGGAGGAAGCCCGCGTGGGTCGTTAGAGCTCTGAGGCTTCAGCACGAAGCGCGATAGTGCGCGGGCATATCATTGAAGGAGACATCGATGGCGAGGCGTTGGCAGAAGTTGGAGGCGCGCCAGTTGAGGATGGTGGCTTGCATGGGGGAAGACGCAGTCGATGTGGGGGATTAGTGACTGGGGGGAGACGTTCGTGTGTGCCCGATGGACGAGGGTTTTGCAGCGATATGGCATGAAGAAGGCCGCGACTTGGATTTTTCTGTCAGGGAGGGGTGCACATTTGCACGCTGTTACGGCCTGAACTGGTAGTTGTTTGATCTGTAGGAAGTAGTGGCCAAAATTGTTGAACGAGATGCCTGGAACATGGTCGAGAGTGAAGCGCAATTGATTTTTTCGTAAATGAGGTAATTTAATTAAAAATCATTTTAGTTTATGTTAATCATATAAAAAAAATAAAAAATTAGATTAGATAGCTGATAAAATTTATAAAATTTTCAGACGAGGCTTGAATTGAGTGGCATCAAATTCTACACGAATGAATTGGTAGGGAATATTTCGAAGTCAGCTGGATTCTAGAAAATTTAAATTCTGGATATTCAGCAAAATTATAATCAAAGGTGAGAAAATTCTCACTCATTTGGAATTGCCAATTTAATTTTAAATAGTTAAAATTAATCATTGGATGCTTGGTTGAATTTATTAATTATTATCTGTAGAATGATATTATATTATATTTATAGTATCATATATATTAGTAGTCGGATTGATATTCCCGCACATTATAGCAGATGAGACCCTAGTGCCTCGCATAATAGCGGATGACCCTATATACCGTGGTATCCCCTCGAAGTAGGAATGATATTTTTATGTTGTATTAACATCTGTGGATGTAGGGAAGCAGGTTGGAGGAATCCAACTGAATTCCTAAAAAATGTTAAATCTAATTTCATATAGTGATATATGAAGTGCGTATAACCTGTTATAGATTATTGTTGTAATTTGAATTATTGGATGCTATAGTAGCACTGGCCTTAAATTTTGATATTTTAAATACCATAAATATACATTTAAAATTAAAGGAATTAAAGGGAATTTTCGGTATAAAAATATTTATATTGGAATTGGGAACTATTTTAAAGAAATTGAGTTAGAAAAATATATTGATTATTGGGTACACTTAACTATTGTGAATTATTAAATGGGGATTTTAAAAATGAATTATATAAGAGAATTTATAAATGATATTTCGAAAATATAAAAAGAGTTCAAGTCGCAAAACTAGATTTGAAGTTATAAACGTAATTATTAAGGTAATGGATTTATAAAAATAAAATTTTATAAATGAGATTAATTTTATAAAAAGTGAAACTCAAAGGAGTTACAAAATTTATAAACGATGTTATAAATAAGGGAAATCAATATTAGATGATAGGAAATATAAATTTACAGGGAGAATTTACATTAACATATGGAAATTGGGTGAGAAAAATATTGATACTACTTTTGAATAGTGAAATTGGTTAAGGAGATCGGAATGGAAGTGATGTGATGTGATTCGAGAGGAATTTATAAAATTAATTGGTTATCGAGGTTTAAAAATATATTTTTAAATTCTAAGGAGTTAAGTTTTTCAAAATAGGATTTTTTTATATATTTAAAGCTATGGAATTTTAAACTAGTCAGGATTGAGATATTTCAGTTAGATTTTCAATACCAAATATTTTTCTAGTAAACTCTAACTTTTAAAGTCAGCTTTAAAAATTTATTTGTTTATTAGAAAAAGAATAAGTTATTGATGTTTTTTAAAAAGAATTTGCGATATTTTAAATAATTACTTGAACATATTTTTTTTCAAAATAAATTATTACCCTTTTTAAATACTTGTATATATATTGGGTTTTGGAGTAATTGAAATTTTTTATTTATAAATTCTCTCGGGGTTCGTAAATGGGGTATTTTTTTAAATAGATAAGGTTTTTAGGGAAGGAATTTTATAAGGGATCTGGAGGAAATGAAATTTCAAATGTTGAATATGTGAAATTTGAAAATGAAATCTGAATTAATAAAAGAAGTTATAAATTGTTGAATGGGGTTATAAACAAGTACACTGGGTTTTGGAAATTGAAAAGGGAATTTATTAGTGATTCCGATGACTTATGAGATAAGTTACGAAATATTCTCTTAAGTGTTGATATTTGAAAGATTTTGGAAAATAAGACTTGTAATTTTTTTTCTTAAGTATAATAATGGAAATTTGGAAATATTTCGAAGTGTTGAGATGGTTTGGGAATATCCGGTTATGGATTTAAGTATTTGAATTTTTTTTCAAATATTGGAAGGAATCGATATATCTTATAAAGACATTTTGAAAATAGATATTTTGAGGAAAAGTGTATAATATGGCCTGGTGTCTGCTTATGGATGTTTATTGATACTTAAATAACTGACTATCGATAATTGGCCAATTTCGTTAATCGTTTTGAAGAGATCAAGATCAGGTTTTAATTATTCAAAAACCACTTCGATCCAATTTGAACATTACAAATGAATACCGTGAAGATGATGAAGATGGTGATTCGGTTTGTCCAGACCTAGGATAACTTATATGGACGAATGCTATCATAATATCGTCATTGCAGGACGATGAGCATTCTAAGAAGAATTATTTCATAAAAGGTAATGCTTAGCCTCAAGCCTCATTAATCGAGACGACTAAAACAGGGGAGATGCAGCAAGGCTAAGTGGGTTGCACCCAATTAGGGTATGTTTCCACTTTTCTAGATGTGCTCAGAAATCTATTTATTATTGATATGATTGTGAATGGAAGAAGGAGCAGTCGATGGTAAGGGTGAGAACACCCAGGGTGATAACATATTCGGTCTATCCAGGTTAGGGGTCGGCCGGTCTTGTATAGCAGGGGATCCCGGCGAGATCCTCGGTACATTGTTCTAGAGGTGTACTATGATGGGTGGTACCCCAGTGGCCCAATCATTGTATGGAATCCATTCTCCAATAACCGCCGTACGGTTTTGATTGTGCCCAACTATGCTGAAACGTAAGATGTAAGAATTTCAGCTATTTTCTGTTAAATTTCTATAGACACTAATATAATATTAGATGATTTTGATAAAAATTGATTTGGTTATCGTAAGGTAAAACTCGTCATGTTTATGTCTGACGTGGTCTTACGAGATACCTTTGTTTTTCAAAGGATTTTGAGAAAAGCTAATAATTCAAAGTGAGTATGTTTTCTCACGCTGGTTTTCCAGACTGAGTCGGATGTTATTTTATTATAATGCTCTGGTCAGACCGAGTATTACAGATTCATGATAGGATGCTATGAAGCTCTGGAGACGAGCTGGATGATAGAGACGCGCCTCCTTATTTGACTTATATTTCCGCTATATGGGATAAGTTATTATAACTGTCCAGATTGATGTATTGGTTATTGTACACTGATGGTTGTAAGTATAAAACAGTTACAGATTCTTTTTTATAAAAGTCTATTATTATATATCATATTTTTTCCGCTGCTTTTTTGAGATTTTGTGCTTGTTGTTCTATTTTCTTCTATCTTTTTCTTCTTCTTCTTTACCCTAGTTATTCGCTCTTTCGTACACTTTGGGTTGGTCTAGAGTGAATTATTGTCAACTCAAAGTGGTACGGAAAAGCGGCTCGCTACATTTAGTATCAGCTGAAGGTTAAGCGAGAACCTTGGCTCTGGTGGGGATTATTCATTAGAGACAGAGTCAGTAGCACTCTAGAATGAGTTGAGTGTATAAAAGATACGGGCACGTATTTATTAGTGAATATAAATAGTTTTGTATTGTGTTGATTTATCCGTTGAGTGGCGTATAAATTCTAGTCGGATAGTGGGACGCCACTAAATCGATAGGTGTTTCTAAACACTTAAACACGATAAACTGATACAATATGGTTTTGAAGTGGGTAAATGAAATAATTTTACCTAAATTATATTTTTATATAAAGGAAATAATTTTCAGAAATTATTAAGGTATGTTTGGAGCGTTTGGATGATAATACTATAATCAAAACAAAATTTCAATTTTTTTTGAAATAGTTTATAAAGACCAAAATAGATTGTATAAGTGAATTATACAAATGAGTTAAAAACTAAAAATGGATACAAACCAGAATTTGAAAAGTTTAAATCTCGGAGATTTTTAGAAGCATTTCCAAAATGTTTGAAGACAAATTATAGTATTATTATTTTGGAGATATTTTTGAATAAAGAAAAGAATAGTTTTAAATGGATTTTGGAAGAGATATAGCACTGAACTCACTTCAACCACTGGAAAATAATTCTAATGATAATGGCCACATCATCAGTATTCATTTTCGAGTTTCTAAGTGACAAATTGCTACCGAAATTGATTTGATTCAGATTTGTTGGGCAAAGAAGTTTTGTTTAAAAATTCCAAAAGGAATTGTTTTGGATAAAATTAGGTTGATTTTAAAATTTGAAGGAAGTGTTTTGTTAAGCCAAAAATAGTGTGTGTATATATATATATATATATATATATATATATATATATATGATTTCAAGGTGATTTGAAAAATATACCAGGTGTTTGAATTCTAGAATTTTAACATAAATTTTGGGAACTGAGACAATAATAAATTCGAATGTGAAATTTCTATATAACTTAAGTAAGGAAGTGGAAAATTTTGAAATTGGAATTAAATTCTTACTTAATTTAAATTAAATGAATTAAAAATAAAATTATTTGGATTGAAATTAATTTAAGTATGTAACTTTAATTTAGTTTTGAAATGTTGGTTAAAAAGGAATTGAAATTTAAATAAAAAGGTGAATGGGATTTGAATTATATGGAATTGAATTAAGTACGTAAATGTGAATTATAAAGTGACTATATAACTATAAGTTATAAATTTGAATTGGATTAGAAATAATATCGAATGGAAGTAAATATACATTTTGAGTGTGAAATAATTATATAACTAAGTTATAAAATTTTGAACGAAATAAAATTTAAGTGAAAAATTGGAATTGTGATTAAATAAATTTGTATAGCTTATAAATTTGAAATTAATAAAATGAAAGTATGCCAAGAATATAAAGTGAGGTATAAAATTTAGTTAATAATAAAATGTGAATACATTTGAGCGTTTGATGGAAATGAGAAGAAAATAAGTTGTGTGACTTATAGAATTGAAAAGTGAAATAGAAAACCCAAAATAAAACGGTTTGATATTTTGGTGAAGGAAATAAAATCCAAATTTGAATTATAAAATGAAATTGAACTCAAGAAAATTAATGAAGTGATTTTTGAAATAAAAATTAGAAATTGAATGTGGAACTTGAGTATAAATTAAAATTCAACGAAATGTAAGCAAATAAAATATAATTGGAAATATTATAGAATAAAAAAATGGATTGGGATAATAACGACTTATGTTATAAATAATTTCATTTTAAAATATAAATAAATTAAATGTGGCCTTGGATACGAATCAAATAAATTCAATAATGAATTCGAGTATGGAATCAAAATTAAGGTGGATTAAATGAATGGACTCATTAATCAATTAGTAAATGAAATGGAAGTTGGTTGAAATAAAATAAACTTTCGTTATAAGGTGGAAATAAATTTAAAATAACGGATTAACTTAAGCTAATATTATTGAATGAAAGTTAGCTCGAATAAATAGTGAGTGGTCATTTAATAAATAACATGGAGTGGTTCCGAGCTTAATATAATAGATTTGAGTATAATGGAATGCAATTGAATTAATTGGAATAAATTTGAAATTGGATAGAATTAAATATAAAATATATTTGGAATCATTTTAAAATAGCTATAAACTAAAATGATTGCTTTATTAAATGAACAATGCCGAATTTGCATAGAAAAATTGTTGTTCGATGCAACGAAAGTAAATAAAATTCTTTGAATTCATAGAAGTAAATAAAGTTGATTTTTAAATCAATTTGGAATGGATATGAATTTTTTTGAAATAAAAATAAATTGAATGCAAATAATATGGTTGTAAATCATTCGAATTGAATGAAATGATATATAGATTGATTGGAAGTAATTATATTGGTGTTGGAACCTCATAATTGCTTATAAATATATGTTAGCTTGCATTGCTTATGAAATTCATGTGTTAACTAGTTGAGTAAATGAAATGTTGTTAAAATTTCATGTTTTGGGTACTTATATGGTTTAAATTGAGTAAGTATAGGTATCTGGAGACTTTCGGACTAGATTTGGGTTGTGAAATTGCTTTTGAAGTAAATGCAAGCTTAGTATTGCTTAAAATACTAATATAAGGTACATTTACGGATTAAATATCGCCAAATGTAAATATTGATATATATATATATATATATATATATATATATATATATATTGTTTTTCGACTGTGTGAGTTAATGTATATATATTTATCTCTCTTGTCATATTGCAAAAGGTCCTCCGTACAAAGAAGACTCTACCAATTTTTTTTTAAAATTTAGGGTGCTAGAAATTTTTTTGTTAACGACAATTTGATTTTGAATTGTAATTGGAATAAAAGATTTTGAAATTATAATTGAAAAATAATTGTTTGGTTGGAACTAAAGGATTAGAAAAGTGAAATATCGAATTTTCGTTAAAATGGGTTTGGATAAGTTAATGGGTTTGGAGCCTTTTTCTGCCTTAGCAATTTCGAAGACGAAATTCTTTTAAGGGTGGAGGAATGTAACGACCCGAATTTTTCAATGTTTGATTTAGAATATTTAAATGGTTTTAAAAATTGATTTGGAATATAAACCAATTTTGGATATTAAGATTTTTGGTTGGGATTATAGGATGAAATTCAAATTTAAATATAATGATTTATCGAGATACGAAAATAGTGAACAATTGAAAATTGGAGTTAAGTATAAATCGAAACGATTTTTAATGTGGATATAAATTCTATTTAGATTAGAATTTAGTTAGTAAAGTTTTCAAAACTAAATTCAAGCGATTTCATAAATTTTAGAAATCGTCGATTTAATCGACACGTTTAAATAGTGATCCGAGGCACAGTCTCGGAATTCGACAAAACTAGCTCCTTTGGATCCGTAATTGTGTGTTATTATCGGTTTTCAAATTTCATAGCGTTTGGAGTTATCATTTGGTCATACATAATAGAAACGCCTAGAAATAATTTAATTTAATTTAATTTAAATAGTCAATTTGAAAAGCTATCTTCCTCATACGACCAAATTAGGGCTCAAAACTTATTCCATTGAGTTCAGAATAACGGTATAACATTATAAATCTCTAGAGGCACGCCTCGATAGGGTATCGAAAGTTTAAGTTGCATTAAAAAAGATATTTTGATTTTAAAATAAATAAAATTGAAAAGTCAAAACTATTCTCACACACCACCTATCACGTTCGAGCCCCCCTTTTGCCTTTATAAAATCACATCCCCCTCCTTTCATCCTCCAGTTCAAAATCATGACTTTTCTTCCTTTCTTCTCCAGTGAAACCGAAATCAAATTAAAAAAATTGAAATCGCATTGTCCTTGATTCTTTCATCCAAATGAAATTGCGAGTTCCTCCTCTTCATATTCACCTCACCTTCCAAGCGAAATCAATTCGAAAATGAAAATTAAAAAACAAAAAGAGGGATGGCATGCGATTATAATCACGATTACGCTCTTGAGCCGGAGGTCCAGGCGAAGGGCAAAGCAAGCCGGCGTGGGTCGTTGGAGCTCCGAAGCTTCAGCACAAAGCGCGACATTCGCGAGGGCATTTCGTTGAAGGCGGCATCGGTGGCGACGAGTTGGCAGGAGTTGGAGGCGCGTCAGTTGAGTATGGTGGCTCGTGTTGGGGATTGGCGCCTGGGATGGAGGCGTTCGCGTATGCTCGATGGACGAGGGTTTGGCAGCATTATGGCGCGAAGAAGGTCATGACTTGGATTTTGCTATTGGGGGAGGTGCACATTTGCACGCTGTTATGGCGTGAGCACTATTTGATTTGTGGGAAGCAGTGGCAGGAATTTTGAACTAAATCCCTGGAATGTGGTCGAGAGTAAAGCGTTATTGGGTTTTTCGTAAACGAGGTAATTTAATCAAAAAGCATTTTTTGTTTATGTTAATCATTAAAAAAATTGATTAGATAGCTAATAACATTTTCGTAAGAGGTCTGAATTGAGTGGCATCAAATTCTACGCGTATAAATTGGTATGGAGTGTTTCGAAGTCAGTTGAATTCTAGAAAATTTATATTCTGTACGCTCGGCAAAATAAAAATCAAGGTGAGAAAATTGTCACTCATTTGGAATTTCCAATTTAATTTTAAATAGT
Organism: Allium cepa; assembly: GCA_030765085.1. Taxonomy (NCBI): domain Eukaryota; kingdom Viridiplantae; phylum Streptophyta; class Magnoliopsida; order Asparagales; family Amaryllidaceae; genus Allium; species Allium cepa. The sequence continues at coordinate 567,321,911 of CM060938.1, forward strand.
CAAAATTAATCATTGGATGCTTGCTTGAATTTATTAATTATTATCTGTTGAATGATAGTATATTATATATATAGCAGTATATATTAGTACTTGGAGTGATATTCCCGCACATTATAGCGGATGAGACCCCATGCGTCCCGCATAATAGTAGATGACCATATATACCACAATATCCCCCTCGAAGTAGGATTGGTATTTTTGTGTTGTATTAACATTTTTGGATGTAGGGAAATAGGTTGGAGGGATCCAACTGGATTCCTCAAAAATGTTGAATTTAATTTCATATATAGTGATATATGATGTGCGTAGATAACCTATTATAGATTATTGTTGTGATTTGAATTATTGGATGCTATAGTAGCACTAGCCTTAAATTTTGATATTCTAAATACCATAAATATATTTTTAAAATTAAAGGAATTAACGGGAATTTTCGGTATAAAAATTTGTATTGGAATTTGGAATTATTTTAAAGAAATTAAGTTAGAAAAATATTTTGATTTTTAGGTATAGTTAACTATTGTAAATTACTAAATGGAGATTTTAAAAATTAACTATATAAGAGAATTTACAAATGATATTCCGAAAATATAAAAAGAGTTGAAGTCAATATCAAAAATAGATTTGAAGTTATAAATGCAATTATTAAGGTAATGGATTTATAGAAATGAAATTTTATAAACGAGATTGGTTTGATAGAAAGTGAAACTCAAAGGAGTTACGAAAGTTATAAACGATGTTATAAATAGGGGAAATCGATATCAGATGATAGATTGAAAATATAAATTTACAGGGAGAATTTATATTAGAATATGGAAATAGGGTGAGAAAAATAGTGATGCTATTTTTGAAAAGTGAAAATGGTTAAGGAGATCGGAATGGAAGTGATGTGATGTGATTCGAGAGGAATTTATAAAATTTAATTGGTTATCGAGGTTTAAAAATATATTTTTAAATTCTAAGGAGTTAAGTTGTTTTTAAAAGGGAATTTTGTTTATTTGAAACTATGGAAGTTTAAACTAGTTAGGATTGAACTATTTCGGTAAGTAGCTTTTCAAATATTAAGTATTTATTCTAGTAAATTCTAACTTTTAAAATCAGGTTTAAAAATTTATTTGTTTATCATAAAAATGAGTTATTGATGTTTTTAAAAAGATGTTTTTGATATTTTCAATAATTACTATAACATGTTTTTTTTAAATTAATTATTACCCTTTTTAAAATACTTATTATATATATAGAGAGCTTTGGAGTGATTGAAATTTTTTATTTATAAATTCTCTCGAGATTTGTAAATGGGCTTTTTAAATGGATAAGATTTTGAGGGAAGGAATTTTATAAGGGATGGGAGGAAATGAAATTTCGAATGTTGAATATGGGAAATTTGTAAATGAAATCTGAATTTGTAAAGAAAGTTATAAATTGTTGAATAGGGTTATAAATAAGTACATTGGTTTTGGAAATTGAAAAGGGAACTTATCAGTGATTTCGATGACTTATGAGATAAGTTACGATATATTCTCTTAAGTGTTGATATTTGAAAGATTTTGTATATTAAGACTTGTAACATTTTTCCTAAGTATAAAAATGGAAATTTGAAAATATTTCTAAGTGTTGAGATGGTTTGGGTATATCCAGTTACAGATTTAAGTACTTGAATTTTTTTCAAATATTGGAAGGAATCGACATATCTTATAAAGATATTTTGAAAATAGATATTTTGGGTAAAAATTTATAATAAGGCCTGGTGTTTGCTTATGGATGTTTTAGTGATAGTTAAATAATCGAATATCGATAATTGGCCAATTTCGTTAATCATTTCAAAGAGACCAAGATCGGATTTTAATTATCCCAAAACAACTTCGATCCAGTTTGAACGTTACGAATGAATACCGTGAAGATGATGAAGACGGTGATTCGGTTTGTTTAGACCCAACACAACTTGTATAGACGAATGCTATCAAAACATCATCATTAGTGGACGATGAGCATTCTAAGAAGAATTGTTTCTTAAAAGGTAACGCTTAGTTTTGAGCCTCATCGACCTGGAATGACTAAATCAAGGGAGATGTAGCAAGGCTAAGTGGGTCGCAACCAATTAGGGTATGTTATCACTTTTCTAGATGTCCTTAGAAACCTATTTATTATGGATATGGTTGTGCATGGAAGAAGGAGCACTCAATGGTAAGGGTGGGAACACCCGGGGTGATAATATATTTGGTCTATCTAGGTTAGGGGCAGGTCGGTCTTGTGTAGCAGGGGACCCGACAAGGTCCTTGGAACGTTGTTCTAGAGGTGCATTGTGACGGGCGATGGCCCGTTCATTGTATAGAATCCATTCTCCAATAAGCGCCGTATGGTTTTGATTATGCCCAACTATGCTGAAACGTGAGATGCAAGCATTTCAGCTATTTTCTATTTACTTTCTATAGACACTAATATAATATCAGATGATTTTGATAAAAATCGATTTGGTTATCGTAAGGTAAAAACCCGTCATGTTTATGTATGACGTGGTCTTATGAGATAACTTTGTTTTTCAAAGGATTTTGGGAAAAGCTAATAATTCAAACTTAGTGTGGTTTCTCATGCTGGTTTTCCAGACTGACTCGGGTGTTATTTTATTATAATGCTCGGGTCAGACCGAGTATTACAGATTCTGGATACGATGCTATGGAGCTTTGGAGATGAGCTGGATGATAGAGACGTACCTCCGTACTTGACTTATTTTTCCGCTGTATGGGGACAAGTTATTATAACTGTCTAGATTGATGTATTGATTATTGTACTTTAATGATTGTAAGTATAAAACAGTTACAGATTCTTTTGTATAAAATTCTGTCATTATATATATATTATATTTTGTTCCATTGCATTTGTGTGATTCTATGTTTGTTGTTCTATTTTTTTCTTCTTTACCCTATTTATTCACTCCTTCGTACACTTTGGTTTGACTAGAGTCAATTGTTGTCAACTCAAAAGGGTGCGGAAAAGCGGGTCGGCACACAAAATCTGGTAAGGAACGGTGGAAGGGGTGGTCGAGGTGAGGCGTTTGAGTAGGGCACAGTTATTTTTGAGTTTGGGTTGAGTAGTCGAATTTTTTGAACTGCAGTTGGGTCGCATGTTCAGGTGGGTAGCAGTGGAGTGGGAACGTGGGCGGACTCATGAGGATCGTCGGTGGTGAGTTGCTTGGCCTGGGGCGTGTGTGTACATGCATATGTACCTGCACGTTGGATTCTCAAATGTAAGAACATAGGGAGTGAAAGAACTGGGAAGAAGAAAAGAACCGGAGAGGGAAAGAAACAGATTAGGCCGGGTTTGCATATGTATGGGCCGATTTTTTTTTAAAATTAAGTAAATTTAATTTATTTTTATAAGTTAGTAATCTTTAAATTTATAAATAATGGTTCTCTTCCATTTTAAATCCAATTGAAATATAGTTTGTGGCGTCGAGACCCTATTGCGGTATGTTTTATATGAACAAGTACTGGCAAGCTTTCTAAAATGTTAAATTTAATGGTTTTTAAAAATTAAAGTAAACGAATAACAAATTTCTTCATTTCTAATTATATGTTAATTGATAAATTAATTTCAAATGATATGTTTAATGACTAATTAACTAAAACAAATTATTTATTTAATTTTCTTCGATTAACAAATGAATCTGGATTAAAGGGTGACTCGACTCAGTTAAGTTAAGCCAGTCCGGTCAGATTGAAAAACTGATTTAATATAAGTTGTTGATTGAATTATGATCCATATTGACCAATATGGTTCTTAGATATTATTTTCAATTATCCATTGTCTGTGTCATTAGGGAGCCGAACAAATTTTAAAGTGAGTAGAATAAAATGTTAACACGTTTTATGGGCAAGTAAATCGACTAGAATTGATCGCTATTCCGATTTCGAAAAATGGAATGATTACAAGCGAATCATTTTCGATGGGCTGGTCTTGATAAAGTGGATATATGGAATGAATTTCCATATGTGAAAATGGTCACCCTGATTGTGAAATTGTTTAACTGATCAAATCGCCGTTTAAAAATTTATTATTTGGATTCGATGAGACCAAGATCGGATATCAGCGTTAACCGAAACCATTTCGACTCTAATAACCACTACGAACCTTTACGGTTTTGCTTTTAAAGCCCAGTATGCTGGAATATAATTAATTCAAATTCAACTATTTTAAATAAGTATTGTACTTAGACACTATTATAATATCGATGGATTTTCTATAAAAGTGTTTTAGTTATCGTAAGATGAAAATTCATTATGTTTATTTGTGACGTGGTCATACGAGTAACCATTGTTTTTCAAAGGATTTTGATATCTTAAGTATTTCAAATTAAGTGGGTTTACTCATGCTAGTTTCCAGTCTGACTCGGGTGTTACTTTATTGTAATGCTCGAGTCAACCGAGTATTACATATTCATGTTAGGATGCTTTTGGAGCTCAGGAGACGAGATGACGACAGAGACGTGTTGCGCGTACTTGATTATATTCCGCCATGTATTGTAGGCTATATATTCAGCGTTTGTGAGGATAAGTTATTTTAACTATCCAAATTTATGTGTTGATGGTTGTACTCTGATAATTTGTATTAACTGATATAGATTCTTTTTGTATAAAACCCTTTTTATTATATATTATATTTCGTTCCACTGCGATTGTGATATTTTGTGTTGTTGTTATTTTTGTTTCTTTTCTATCTCTTTTCTTCTTAACCCTTAATGATCTGGTTCGGTACTCGATTACTCGGCATTCTATATGGTGAAAGTATTAGTGTCGATTTTCGAGGGTTGAAAATCGCCCGGTTCGTTACACTATCCTACCCAGCTACTGGCCTAGTCCAAAGGATGATGTAAGCTTAAAGGTTATCCATAATATAAAAGTCTTGGACTAATTTTCAAATTTCAGTTTAAAAATTTTAAATTATATTTTTAATTTATAAGTTAAATTTAGAATATAAAATAATTTTATAAAAGTTATAAAATATTTTTCCTTTTTTTAAAATGCAATATTTTTGAAATTATTTAATAATTTAATTAATTATATTAATTAAATGAATATTAATTAACAATTAGTTCATTAAAGTAAACATATGTGTGCGCGTGGCCTAAAATGTTAAGGTAAATAATATATTGATTTCAAAAATTATTAATAAATTATTAGTTAAAAATATTTAATTAAATGAATATTTATTCGATAAATATATAAATTAAAAATTAATTAACAAAATAAAATATACATATGCAATCATATGTCTATGTATATAAAACAATAAATGTTACAGTTGATATTCGTCTAGAATTATTTAGGATGAATAAAATAAATTTTTGAATTTTAATTAATTTAATTTGTTAGTCAATTAATTAATAAATCAAAAATGATTATGTAACGATACGGATTTTTCGCGCTCAAAAATCGACATCCATACTTTACATCGTATTCGAATGCCGTAGATTCGACCGTTCAAATCCGATTCGCTGGAGCTTATAACACAATTAAGTAAACGACACAGCGAAATAAAAGAATAATACATTGATATACAGCTTGATACAATATCTGATACAGTGAATATCAATATACATCAGAGATATGATACAAGAAATAGCAGCGGAAAAGGAAAATAGATAACATCTAGCAGCGGAACAATATAACTCAAGACAGTCTTCAAAAGAGAACTCCAGCAGCAGCAGCTCGTTTCAACATCACGATACGCAAAGACAAGCAAGTCTCGTCCTCATCCAAAGACTGAACTAGCTCCAGATAATTCACTGAACCTAACTATCTGAAAAACCCAACTCTAGACTGCTCGTGTAGAAAATTTTGAGCACCCAGAGTTTAGGAAAGAAACAATAAACTCCGGATCAGTCATGGGACTGGTGTGAGCCACAAAAACAGTTTATCTTTAAAAAACAAACAAAGAAATAATTTAAAATAGATTCGCAATGCTTTTTAGAAATGAGACTACCATAAGGCCTCCCGCATACACACACAATGCAAACGCAAAATCGGAGGAGATTTCTCCTTATGATAGTCAAAGATGCTTGATACGCATTAAAAAGAAACATTTGATATTATTACTAGTGCATAGTGTAGTAAAAATCATTTCAAAAGTAAAGATATAAATCTTAGCCAACATAGACATTTCGAACTATGCCTACTATAGCTACCATCCAAACAGTGGGGAGCAACCATAAGTGAATGATAGGTTCTACAACTAAAACCATACAATGTACGTATTTGAAGAATGGATTTCCAACAAATGGTCGGGCCAAGGAGCTTCCCATCGCCACATGGAAACGCCTCTGGAAGGACGCCCCGAGAACCCAACTGGATCTCTGCCAAACAAGGCCGGCTACCCCCCTTCCCGGGGAATATACCAAATCTCAGATATGCCACCCCCGGTCCTTTGGGACCTTTATACGAGGCGCCTCTAAACCAACAACCACACAGAAATAAATATAGTGTGTCCACATGAGTAAGTATCAGGGCTCCCTACCATGACACTACCCTTTTCCAGAAGGAATGGTCATACCCTAGGGAAGCTATCCCTGAAAACCTTGCCGCACAATTGCTGTTTCGGCCATTACCGGTTTGTGAGGCTCGACGAAGTCTCGTCCATAAAGCTACGCTTTGATCAACAAATGATCAGCAACACTCAGCATGCCACATTACCAAGTTGGGAACATATCGTTGATAACCTTCAACTACATAACCTCTGAGCTTGTACGTCTCAGAGAAGGGTGTTAATGCTAAGAGAATAAATTCTCCGCCACCAATAGAAATGTATTTGAAAGAAATCTGCTTTATATCTCAAAATGTAATGTCAGACATACAATTTATACAAGTCTGTTCTTGACTTAGAACAGAACCGAAGGCACTTCCAAAGAAGCCCTTGCAATCCGGGTATTCACAATCCCGATCGAACTTCCCATCACTTAGGAAATCTCTATACCGTAGCTACTCGGTGCAGAGACAATCTATAGGTCATCCTATCGTTCTCGCAAATACGCGGTCTTCACCGCCGGTCCTCAAATGTTGTCCATAACGACGTATCACATATTCGGAATGGGTTATATGACCCAAAGGTCCTTTCCCGGCTAACCCGAATAGTGAGCGCAACTTTTAAAAATATATGGATATGGGATTTCAATTAAGTCACAACTTAATAATTCAAAACTTTCTTTCAAATGGTTTAAACAAATTACCCTTTTCAAATCTTTTAAACAAAAGATTTATTTCACTAAGTTCACCCATTTTCACAAAGTTTCATTCCAGGATTTCAAAATAATTTCATCTCAATTGGATTAATTCATTTAAATCTTTAAATCAAGATTTTATCTTATAGCTTTCAAACAGTTTCGATAACTTGGGAAATCATTTTCATTTTTAACTTGAAATCCTTTTTAACACAATTTGGAAGTTCACTTCCTATATGAAAGCTTTTATTATTTGAAAACAAATAGTTTTTGTTTCAGAAAGATCAAATTTTATTTACACGAGTTAAAGCCTTTGAATTTAAATTCAAATTTCCAAATCAATACCCTTAAAATAGTTTAACCCATTTAAACTGGTATAACATCTTTAGTACCTAGTTTCCAGATCATAGAATTCAATTTCAAATATTGAATTCAAATTTAAATCAAAATATTTAAATTACAAAATTCAATCAAGTTATTAAAAATAAACTTCATCTTTGAAATTCCATTTCAAAAGTTTTTCACTTTATAGCCAATCCATTTCCAAAACATTTGAATTCAAATATTCAAATTTAAAACTATTCAAAAATCTATGACTTAATCGATTTCCTCATGAAATCATATTTGTGTGTGTATAGTGTGGTCCAAGGGTTTTACACAATAGTGCATAATATCAATCATCACAGATTTAATCAATATCGATAAGCGATATAATCAATAATGCTTATTTTCATTCACAGATTCATAGATAGATAAATTTATCAATCACAAAGGTTCATCATTACCATTCGATGGGGTTTCGGATAACCAGCTGGAATCTGAATCTCTGTCGCATCGAAATTCAAATGCCGTTTTACAGGCAAAGGGGTTTTCACATAGACATACAGAATAAAATCACCAATCAAAATCCAGCACATAGTAATTCACATCTCATGGCATCACAATTTCAAACAGAAATATCAATTCATTTTACAACAAATCAGATATCCTACATACACAATCCACAATCAATCATCTTTAACTCTTATTGTAATTAATTCAATTTTAATCAATTACTTGAGAGTTAATTCCTTAGCCCTGTTTAATTTATCATTAATTATCAATTGATTACTTGTTTCATTTCAAATTATTTAATTAACAAATAAATTCTTAATTAATTATTAAGTCTTAATTACTTAATTCCTTTATTCACTCTATTAAATTAATTACTTCATAACCAATTTATTTAACCTTGATTAACTATTCTTTAACCATAAATTAATAACTTTAATTATTAATTTATGTACCATTAACTACTTAGTTAATCAATTATTAGTTCTTAATTAAATTCCTCAATTAATTAACTTTAATCGATTCCAAATCATTTGATTAAAGGTCCTTTAATCATTTGTTAATCAAATTAAATCAACTTTAAATTATTTGAATAATTAACTTTTAATTATTAAACTATTCTTCAATTAATCACTAACTTCGCATTAAAATTCTTTAATTAATTATCCCTTAATTAATTATCTTAATTGACCACAAATCATAAATTGTCTTTTAATTATCTAATTGACAATTTGTGATTACCAATAAATTAAACACTTAACAATGAGTTGATCAAACTTTAATTTCAACTCGACAAATCTCTGATCTCTTAACTAATTACAAGTTTAAATTAATTATTTATCATTAATTACCACTTCTTAAACAATTAATAATAATACTTATTTGTAGCAACCCGCATATTTATCGATTTTATATTTAAATATTTTATTTAAATATTTCATCATTAGTCGGATTTTAGTCCGAAAAGCTACTTTTTGCCTACGGTCGAATTAGGACTCGGGATCACTCCCATTGAGTTTAAAATGCCGTTTGCGACCTTTTTGAGTATAAGCTTCGATATGTTTGGAGAAAGTTGATTTTTGCTACTTTTCACTTTGGGTTTGGTTTTGGGCTCAGCCCTATGTTTTAATTTATACTCCAAAACTGAACCACTCTCCCCATTCTCCCTCACTTCTTTCTCTTTTCAGTTTTCTTAGCATTAATGGTGGGAGAGATTGGAAATTAAAACTCCAAAACCCTAGTTTCTCTTGCAAATCAAATTCCTAGCTCCAAACTCAAGAAGAACCCATTGGTAAGCTTCTCTTCTTCTTCTCCAACTTATTCTCTTACCAATTTCAGAAATTCCTAAACCTAATTTTGGGAATGTTCTTGTTTTGAGCTTAGATTCAAGCTCATTTGGGTTGTGTTGAAGAGAGGTTGATTCTCCATTTGCTTTCAAGCTTCTTCTTGTTCGATTTTGTAAAAAGGTGAGATTTTTAATCTCACATCTAAGTCTATGAATTATCTTCGAATGTTAGGTATGAATTCCTAACACTTATTCGTGTGTATTTGCTTTTGGATTGGATTGAATTGGTGTATATTCCAATTTTTTTGTGTTTTGATTTCAATTCGTTAAAAATCCTAACTTTGATGTTTGAACATGTTTTTGGTGATGCATCGAGGAGCATATAGGGCCGGGTAGTCGATTGGCATAATCCCTTAGCGCCGTTGCTCGAGAGAATGCAATTTGGTCAAGATTGAACCTCATTTGTAATAGGCAGGGAAGAGGCTGGAAACAGGTCCGGCCGACCGACCCCCCTGGTTCGGTCGACCGACCTGCTTCCAAATGTGCAGTTGCACTTTTGTTTCTGGTTCGGCAGACCGACCCCCTGGTCCGGTCGACCGACATGCTTCCAAGTGCATAAGCACTTTCTGTTTTAGGTTCGGTCGACCGACTCAGGGAGTCCGGCCGACCGACCTGATGATTTTTGCCTGCTTTGCCTTGTTGCTTAAATTTCCAACTTAAATCGATTCGTGTTGTTTCCTATTTATTGTTATCAATTATTATGACTTTGATGACTCCTTTTTAGGGATTTTCTTGAGTATCCATTTTGATGGATTCTTTATCGGTTTCGTTGGATTTTTATTCACATCTTCATATGTGAATTTTAGTGATTGATTGTTTCTACAATCTTCTTTGTGTTTTGTCACTTTAAAAATATAAAGGTTTTATTATACTAGTAGTAAATATCAAAACTCTTTCCTCATATGATTTCAATACTATTTTAATACCAAATTTGTTTATAAAACCGTTTTCCAATCTATTAGTATATACAAACCTTTACCTCACTCGTACGAGAAATCTAATTAAACGGCTTAGTAAAATGAGTGGTATGAAACGCTTACGTCTACTTCGTCGGTTAATTCTTGGACTTGTTCGATTGAATCTCTTGTGACAATTTTCTAGTGGAAATCTACAGTTTGTTCGTAAATTTTTAAGTTAAGCTAGTGGTTATGGGACATGATGCTAAACTCATATATTTACTAGCTTAGTGTAATTAACACTTCTCGATGATCATGACGATCATTTTTGTGATTTCGACTAGCAATGCGCGATGTCTCTTTGTCTGTAAGGGAGACTAAACCCCGTTTTGTGGAGTTTCGACTCAAATTTGGTGGGGTAGCAACCCACGGTCTTCGGACCATTCGTGTGTCAGGTCTTTGGACCATTCGTGTGTCAAATTAATGGCTAGCTACCATGAGATAGCTTCTCGTTCGTGTGTTACAGCTGTTGGTGAGTTTTCATGCTCCCGTTCATGTGATAGGCCTTCCCCCCCTTATTTTGTGAAATTTTTGGATTTCGTGTGTCGAATTCTGGAATTTATACTTCACCTATTTTTGTGATTTCTATTGATATGATTTATTAATTCTTGTGCATAGGTGAATTTGTGTGTCATTGACTGGATTTCTTGTGTTGATTTCTGGAATTTATGTTTCACCAACTTTGTGATTTCTATTGATATGATTTATCAATTCTTGTGCATAGGTGAATTTGTGTGTCATTAACTTGTTGTGAATACAATTTTGGGTATGATACCCTTTTTGGATCTTTGAGAAGATTCTTTGATATTGATTAATCGTTTGTTGATTATCATTTACATACTTATAGTAGTATGCCATTATGGATATTATACGTCTATGCCATATCTTATATGTCATTTATTGTGGCTTGGTGAATGAAATTAGGAGTATGAAATTCCTTTTTATCTTGAGTAGATTATCGTGATATTGATATATCTCTTGTTGATTTTCAATTACTTATATATATCACAGCTTGGCATTGTGATTATTATGTGTTTAGTCATATCTCCTATTCTATATCATGTTATCTGATATTTATAGTTAGACTAATCCGTTTATTATTTTCTTATAAATAATACTCGGGTCAGACCGAGATGTTGCAGGTGCTTCGACTTGACTTCTCTCCGGGAATCCATTACTCTGACCTTTTGCTGACTACTTAATTAGTAGTTTTGTTGTACACATTTGAGATACAGACTCCATAATGTGTACCTATTCTTTTGTGTAGTTCGTGAAACTATTCTTTTGTGATATTGTGGATCTTTTTAGACCACTACTCTGATGTACACTTTTATGTGTAATATTCATATCTTATTCCGCCTTTGTGATATGAATAGTCTGTGACTGATTTATGTTATGTTTATTTCTATATTTGTTTCCGAAGGATTTATATAGCCACCGTGTAGTAGCTTTGAGTTTGTGTCGGTATGTCGGATTTCCTCTTGAAATAGAATGCATTTTATATTATCTGACATATCGGTGCTCGCGCAAAGAAATTACACGGATGGTCGCTCCTTAACAGCCTTATTCTCCGTGCTAGTTGACAGCATTACACCGTAATGTTCTTGGCTAGCGTGGGCATAGAGGTGGGGCATCACATTATTTGTCTTAATTAACATATAAATAAAAACCTCCATGAACTTTGAAATCAAATTATCACAAATTTGAAAACTTCGATGTTAATTAAATTCTAACACTTAACTTAAATCATCTACTTGATTAAAATATTAATTAAGATTTCAAAAACATTTTAAAATAATTAAAACTTGCATTACAGCTTTAACCCAAATCGTTAAACATTTATTAAAATTTTTATGAAAGATAATCGGCTTAACTAATTTTTTTTTCTATACTGCAGTTAAAGAAATCTACCCAGAAACTTTTCAAGTTTTACTCGAATGTCACTTCGATTTTTCACATATCTTCCCCGAGTCTTCCCCCTGCTCCTTTCCTTTCGCGCTTCCTTCTTCTACTTTTTTTTCTTTTCAGTTAAGTTTAAACTTAACTTCTTACGCTGTAGGATTCACGCGAACAAATAGACAATTTTGCTCGAGAAAATCACCTTCTTCCCCGAGCAAACTCTCGAGAACCCAACTCCCCTGATTGACGTGCACGCGGTGCACCTGATACCACGCCGCCGACTTCTGTTGATCGTCGTGACATTGCTCGATGATCTCTTGAGTCCATACGAACTCACATCCACACTTCCCTCGAACGCATTCTTCTCGAATTCGAAACGAGGTAAAAATTAGAACTTGGAAACGCTCGAAAACATTCCACCACAAAACCTATCACTGATTCTCACTCGACGCTCCGACCACCTGAGAGCCATCACCTCCGGCCATGGCCTTGTCAACCCCATGTCCACCTTCACCCAGCAACCCGAGCAACTCGATCGCCTAGGCAAAGTGCGGCGGCTTCACAAACCTCAGCGACCCGAAAGAAATATTCGAACCCTAAATCGTTCTCGTCCCCAAAAACCTTGCATTAGAATTTTTTTCAATATTTTTCCTAGATTTGAAGATGGTCGTACTAACTCCTCAACAAATTTCAACGTTTAAAAATTTGTTGAACTACAGAGATTGATAGAAATGTATTTTTAGTTCATCTACAGGTTACTGTTGATATACTCAATGAATAATTACAATTTTTGTTTTAAAAAATTTTATCTTTAGTAAGGATTCAAGCTATAAATTTGAGTTAGCATTTTACAGAAATCAAATTTATCCTAAATAATTCTTGTTTGCCTGTAGAACTTGTTTCCAGAATACAATCCACCATTATGTTTTTGAAACAAATTTTAAAAATCCTAATTAAAGTTTAACTCTCTTGCTCTATGGAAGAATTTAACTTAACAATGAATAGCAACAAATAGATTCAAGGTTTGAAAACAAATATACTTCTTGTATCAATTACAGAGAAACACAGAGCATCAATTTCCTTCTTCTACTTTTTTTTTATCAATTTAAAGCCTTTGAAAATTATGTTTACTCACAGATTCTCAAGCATGGATTCAAAGAAATGTTTTTTTTAAAAAAAAATTAAAGTTGCTCACTTGATTTCCAGGAAAGAACAGAGGCCTTTATTTTGCACAGGCCTGAGAAAATGCAACTGAAACCCTTTTTCTTTTATCTCTGGCTTTGTAGCTGATTTGGTTTATGTGTAAATTGAAGTTTGTTTATGTTATTAAGATGATAGTTGCTTCGATTTTCTTTTCAGATGTGATTATGAACGAACTGGAATGAAGATAAGATATATGAAAATGAAGTGTACAGGTTGATTATTATTTTATACAAGGTGATGTTACCTTCTCTTTGTACTATAAGTATGGTTGAAGATGCTTTCATTTCTTTTTTTACTCGGCTGATGATTTCTTTTGTATGCTTGAGGTATTTGCATTTAATGCATGTGTACATTGATCTTTTGCCATACTTACTTTTTTTATTTCCACTATGCTAAATTTGATTTCGGCTGCGTTGTTGTATTTTATACTTGCTTTTATTTGTTTATAAGTTGAGATGATGTAGCTTGCTTTCCCAGGTTGCTTCTTGTTTTATGTTCTTATGTATTTACATTTTCATTTATTTGCTTTGTTTATGTTTGATAGATATTTATTTTACTTTATGTACATATTATAAAAGTTGTTATATTTATTTTTATTATATTAGCTTATATATTTATTTCTATTCTTACATGACTACTTATTTTTATTTCTATTTATTTTTAAAACCATTTATTTAAGATTTTATTTCAAATCCAATATATACATATATATATTCACATATATACAAATTTTCAAATTCATATGACTTAATATATTTTCTACTTGAATCGGGGAAACCCGCTGCCATTTATAATCAATTTTACAATTTTAATTAAAAAAAATTCATTTAAATTATCAATTTAAATTCATAAAAATCCGGGGTCGTTACAAACTTCCCCCCTTAAAGAATTTCGTCCTTGAAATTTGCAGGCACGAAAACAACACAAAGATAGACAGATTCGATCTCCAATAATTCCGCAAACTTTAGATATGAATTCCAAACTCAAGTCGGAATATCTCAGAATATATACTAATTCGTCCCTCTTCGGACTTCGATATACCCAAGAAATTCAATAAAATTTCAAATTCGGTTTTAAACGAAATCGTTTTATCGATATAATTCAAATTTAGCTTCATATTCTATTATTCAATTTAACCCAATTTAAAATTTCCAATTTATAATTTTCAATTTCAAATTTCAAATTCATATTCATTAAATCAAAAACTGATAAGAAATCGATGAAGATAAGAAGTAAGGATTTTCTACAATGATTCGTAGGGCCACCATCCCACTGAAACTTCTTCTTGCAGCTGTTACGAAGAAATCGAAAAGAATTGAAATCGAATCAAAGGAAATTGATAGAGAAAGATTGTTTCCACTGTCGTAGGGCATTGACCATTTATAGTCGCACTTCCCTGTCCCCTATCTCGTTCTTTTCTTGCACTCATACTCACTATCCGTGGATAGTAAGAGAATTTACTGAGGCATTCAAACGGATATCTTAGGGATTACTCATTCTAGTGTATACTTCACCCTATCTCTAATAAGCTACTTAACGTGTTATACTCCTGAGCTAAAGTTTTAACCTTAGCTCTAATACCAAATGTAACGATACGGATTTTTCGCGCTCGAAAATCGACATCCATACTTTACATCGTATTCGAATGTCGTAGATTCGACCATTCAAATCCGATTCGTCGGAGCTTATAACATAATTAAGTAAACGACACAGCGAAATAAAAGAATAATACATTGATATACAGCTTGATACAATATCTGATACAGTGAATATCAATATACATCAGAGATATGATACAAGAAATAGCAGCGGAAAAGGAAAATAGATAACATCTAGCAGCGGAACAATATAACTCAAGAAAGTCTTCAAAAGAGAACTCCAGCAGCAGCAGCTCGTTTCAACATCACGATACGCAAAGACAAGCAAGTCTCGTCAACATCTAAAGACTGAACTAGCTCCAGATAATTCACTGAACCTAACTATCTGAAAAACCCAACTCTAGACTGCTCGTGTAGAAAATTTTGAGCACCCAGAGTTTAGGAAAGAAACAATAAACTCCGGATCAGTCATGGGACTGGTGTGAGCAACAAAAACAGTTTATCTTTAAAAAACAAACAAAGAAATATTTTAAAATAGATTCGCAATGCTTTTTAGAAATGAGACTACCATAAGGCCTCCCGCACACACACACACACAATGCAAACGCAGAATCGGAGGAGATTTCTCCTTATGATAGTCAAAGATGCTTGATACGCATTAAAAAGAAACATTTGATATTATCACTAGTGCATAGTGTAGTAAAAATCATTTCGAAAGTAAAGATATAAATCTTAGCCAACATAGACATTTCGAACTATGCCTACTATAGCTACCATCCAAACAGTGGGGCGCCACCATAAGTGAATGATAGGTTCTACAACTAAAACCGTACAAGGTACGTATTTGAAGAATGGATTTCCAACAAATGGTCGGGCCAAGGAACTTCCCATCGCCACATGGAAACGCCTCTGGAAGGACGCCCCGAGAACCCAACTGGATCTCTGCCAAACAAGGCCGGCTACCCCCCTTCCCGGGGAATATACCAAATCTCAGATATGCCACCCCCGGTCCTTTGGGACCTTTATACGAGGCGCCTCTAAACCAACAACCACACAGAAATAAATATAGTGTGTCCACATGAGTAAGTATCAGGGCTCCCTACCATGACACTACCCTTTTCCAGAAGGAATGGTCATACCCTAGGGAAGCTATCCCTGAAAACCTTGCCGCACAATTCTTGTTTTGACCATTACCGGTTTGTGAGGCTCGACGAAGTCTCGTCCACAAAGCTACGCTTTTTACAAAAGCCACGCTTTGATCAACAAATGATCAGCAACACTCAGCATGCCACATTACCAAGTTGGGAACATATCGCTGATAACCTTCAACTACATAACCTCTAAGCTCGTACGTCTCAAAGAAGGGTGTTAATGCTAAGAGAATAAATTCTCCGCCACCAACAGAAATGTATTTGAAAGAAATCTGCTTTATATCTCAAAATGTAATGTCAGGCATACAATCTATACAAGTCTGTTCTGGATTTAGAACAGAACCGAAGGCACTTCCAAAGAAGCCGTTGCAATTCGGGTATTCACAATCCCGATCGAACTTCCCATCACTTAGGAAATCTCTATACCGTAGTAGCTACTCGGTGCAGAGACAATCGATAGGTCATCCTATCGTTCTCGCAAATACCCGGTCTTCACCACCGGTCCTCAAATGCTATCCATAATGATGTATCACATATTCAGAATGGGTTATACGACCCAAAGGTCCTTTCCCGGCTAACCCGAATAGTGAGCACAACTTTTAAAAATATATGGATATGGGATTTCAATTAAGTCACAACTTAATAATTCAAAACTTTCTTTCAAATGGTTTAAACAAATTACCCTTTTCAAATCTTTTAAACAAAAGATTTATTTCACTAAGTTCACCCATTTTCACAAAGATTCATTCCCGGATTTCAAAACAATTTCATCTCAATTGGATTAATTCATTTAGATCTTTAAATCAATATTTTATCTTATAGCTTTCAAACAGTTTCGATAACTTGGGAAATCATTTTCATGTTTAACTTGAAATCCTTTTTAACACAATTTGGAAGTTCACTTCCTATATGAAAGCTTTTATTATTTGAAAACAAATAGTTTTTGTTTCAGAAAGATCAAATTTTATTTACACGAGTTAAAGCCTTTGAATTTAAATTCAAATTTCCAAATCAATACCCTTAAAATAGTTTAACCCATTTAAACTGGTATAACATCTTTAGTCCCTAGTTTCCAGATCATAGAATTCAATTTCAAATATTGAATTCAAATTTAAATCAAAATATTTAAATTACAAAATTCAATCAAGTTATTAAAAATAAACTTCATCTTTGAAATTCCATTTCAAAAGTTTTTCACTTTATAGCCAATCCATTTCCAAAACATTTGAATTCAAATATTCAAATTTAAAACTATTCAAAAATCTGTGACTTAATCGATTTCCTCATGAAATCCATATTTGTGTGTGTATAGTGTGGTCCAAGGGTTTTACGCAATAGCGCATAATATCAATCATCACAGATTTAATCATTATCGATAAGCGGTATAATCAATAATGCTTATTTTCATTCACAGATTCATAGATAAATAAATTTATCAATCACAAAGGTTCATCATTACCATTCGATGGGGTTTCGGATAACCAACTGGAATCCGAATCTCTGTCGCATCGAAATTCAAATGCCGTTTTACAGGCAAAGGGGTTTTCACATAGACATACAGAATAAAATCACCAATCAAAATCCAGCACATAGTAATTCACATCTCATGGCATCACAATTTCAAACAGAAATATCAATTCATTTTACAACAAATCAGATATCCTACATACACAATCCACAAGCAATCATCTTTAACTCTTATTGTAATTAATTCAATTTTAATCAATTGCTTGAGAGTTAATTCCTTAACCTTGTTTAATTTATCATTAATTATTAATTGATTACTTGTTTCATTTCAAATTATTTAATTAACAAATCAATTCTTAATTAATTATTAAGTCTTAATTACTTAATTCCTTTTTTCACTCTATTAAATTAATTACTTGATAATCAATTTATTTAACCTTGATTAACTATTCTTTAACCATAAATTAATAACTTTAATCATTAATTTATGTACCATTAACTACTTAGTTAATCAATTATTAGTTCTTAATTAAACTCCTTAATTAATTAACTTTAATCGATTCCAAATCATTTGATTAAAGGTCCTTTAATCATTCGTTAATCAAATTAAATCAACTTTAAATTATTTGAATAATTAACTTTTAATTATTAAACTATTCTTCAATTAATCACTAACTTAGCATTAAAATTCTTTAATTAATTATCCCTTAATTAATTATCTTAATTAACTACAAATCATAAATTATCTTTTAATTATCTAATTGACAATTTGTGATTACCAATAAATTAAACACTTAACAGTGAGTTAATCAAATCTTTAATTTCAACTCGACAAATCTCTGATCACTTAACTAATTACAAGTTTAAATTAATTATTTATCATTAATTACCTCTTCTTAAACAATTAATAATAATACTTATTTGTCTTAATTAACATATAAATAAAAACCTCCATGAACTTTGAAATCAAATTATCACAAATTTGAAAACTTCGATGTTAATTAAATTCTAACACTTAACTTAAATCATCTACTTGATTAAAATATTAATTAAGATTTCAAAAACATTCTAAAATAATTAAAACTTGCACTACAGTTTTAACCCAAATCGTTAAACATTTATTAAAAATTTTATGAAAGATAATCGGCTTAACTAATTTTTTTTTTCTATACTGCAGTTTAAAGAAATCTACCCAGAAACTTTTCGAGTTTTACTCGAATATCACTTCGAGTTTTCACATATCTTCCCCGAGTCTTCCCCCCGCTCCTTTCCTTTCGCGCTTCCTTCTTCTACTTTTTTTTTCTTTTCAGTTAAGTTTAAACTTAACTTCATACGCTGTAGGATTCACGCGAACAAATAGACAATTTTGCTTGAGAAAATCACCTTCTTCCCCGAGCAAACTCTCGAGAACCCAACTCCCCTGATTGACGTGCACGCGGTGCACCTGATACTACGCCGCCGACTTCCGTTGATCGCCGCGACATTGGTCGATGATCTCTCGAGTCCATACGAACTCACATCCACATTTCCCTCGAACGCATTCTTCTCGAATTCGAAACGAGGTAAAAATTAGAACTTGGAAACGCTCGAAAACACTCCACCGCAAAACCTGTCACTGATTCTCACTCGACGCTCCGACCACCTGAGAGCCATCACCTCCGGCCATGGCCTCGTCAACCCCATGTCCACCTTCACCCAACACCCCGAGCAACTCGATCGCCTAGGCAAAGTGCGGCGGCTTCACAAACCTCAGCGACCTGAAAGAAATATTCGAACCCTAAATCGTTCTCGTCCCCAAAAACCTTGCATTAGAAATTTTTTTCAATATTTTTCCTAGATTCGAAGATGGTCATACTAACTCCTCAACAAATTTCAACAGTTAGAAATTTGTTGAACTACAGAGATTGATAGAAATGTATTTTTAGTTCATCTACAGGTTATTGTTGATATACTCAATGAATAATTACAATTTTTGTTTTAAAAAATCTTATCTTTGAAGCTATAAATTTGAGTTAGCATTTTACAGAAATCAAATTTATCCTAAATAATTCTTGTTTGCCTGTAGAACTTGTTTCCAGAATACAATCCACCATTATGTTTTTAAAACAAATTTTGAAAATCCCAATTAAAGTTTAAATCTCTTGTTCTATGGAAGAATTTAACTTAACAATGAATAGCAACAAATAGATTCAAGGTTTGAAAACAAATATACTTCTTGTATCAATTACAGAGAAACACAGAGCATCAATTTCCTTCTTCTACTTTTTTTTATCAATTTAAAGCCTTTGAAAATTATGTTTACTCACAGATTCTCAAGCATGGATTCAAAGAAATGTTTTTTTAAAAAAAAAAATTAAAGTTGCTCACTTCATTTCCAGGAAAGAACAGAGGCCTTTATTTTGCACAGGCCTGAGAAAATGCAACTGGAACCCTTTTTCTTTGATCTCTGGCTTTGTAGCTAATTTGGTTTATGTGTAAATTGAAGTTTGTTTATGCTATTAAGATGATAGTTGCTTCAATTTTCTTTTCAGATGTGATTATGAACGAACTGGAATGAATATAAGATATATGAAAATGAAGTGTACAGGTTGATTATTATTTTATACAAGGTGATGTTACCTTCTCTTTGTACTATAAGCATGGTTGAAGATGCTTTCATTTCTTTTTTTACTCGGCTGATGATTTCTTTTGTATGCTAGAAGTATTTGCATTTAATGCATGTGTACATTGATCTTTTGCCATACTTACTTTTTTTTTATTTCCACTATGCTAAATTTGATTTCGGCTGAGATGTTGTATTTTATACTTTCTTTTATTTGTTTATAGGTTGAGATGATGTAGCTTGCTTTCCCAGGTTGCTTCTTGTTTTATATTCTTATGTATTTACATTTTCATTTATTTGCTTTGTTTATGTTTGATAGATATTTATTTTACTTTATGTACATATTATAAAAGTTGTTATATTTATTTTTATTATATTAGCTTATATATTTATTTCTATTCTTACATGACTACTTATTTTTATTTTTATTTATTTTTAAAACCATTTATTTAAGATTTTATTTCAAATCCAATATATACATATATATTCACATATGTACAAATTTTCAAATTCATATGACTTAATATATTTACTACTTGAATCGGGGAAACCCGCTGCCATTTATAATCAATTTTACAATTTTAATTAAAAAAAAAATCATTTAAATTATCAATTTAAATTCATAAAAATCCGGGGTCGTTACAGATTAAATGTGATTTAATTAATATTATACATAAGATTATAAAGAGCTATGAATAAATTAAATTTATATAATAAGAATGTATAAGACTTAAATGGAATTATAATAAACTCAATTCATATTTAAGGAACAAGTGCATACGTATTGTGGTGGAACTAGGCTATCCTGCAGCGGAGTTAAAGGTAAACTTTAAAATAATTCCTTTATTGGATCTTTGTTGGGTCTATATAGTCTAAATTAATTTAGAACTTTCCTAAATTTTATTTTAAAAAAAATCTTCATTTATTACAATTGTTTGAAATAAGTTTAGTTTAATTTTAAATTGCTTGTATTATAATGAATGCATCAAATACATTCATTTTTGTGAAGTCTAATTGCATTATAGTAGTGTATATATGTTTAAAACATGTAAAAGTTTAGAGAAAGAAACCTTTCATTTCTCTCTCTATAATTATCCGATATATTAAATGACATTTACTATCGAATTCATACATTTTTTAGTTTTCGAAGTTTCTGATTAATAAATATACATGTTATATATATGTATATACAAAACTGCTTACACTTATACATAAGATGTTGACAAAGTATTTTACTAATTGGCAAAAGTTAACTTATATATACATAGCAAGACAATCAATGAATAAAATAGGCATTTATGAAGAAGAAAAGTTGGAGGACTTTTCTCCTTCCTTTACTCGTTTATTTAATGTCATTTTAAAATAGCAATTAAACACGTAAACATATATTTATATGTATTAATTTTGACCATTCTCATATTTTGAAATATGTGATTAACAAATATGAATCAAGTCTCGACTTAGGAACGATTTTAAAGTTAAAGTTATGATTTTACAGAAAAGTAGATTTTTTAAACTTAGAAAGGATTTAATGATAACAAATTAAATAGCAAACACCAAATTAGGAGGGATTTAGAAATTTATGATATTTTATACAAAAATCCATTTACTGTTTTTTTAAACAACATTCAAATAAAAGTATACAATAATTAAAAAAAATTCAGAAAATAATCAAATAAAACTTATATTCAATTTCTAAATGATTTCAAACAAATAATATATGTACTTTATTTGAGTTGAAACGAAATAAAATCATGTCAATAAATTTAAAATTAGTTTTCAATCAAAATGGTTGTATTTTTGTTAAATAAATAGTTTCTAAAACAAGAATAAAGGGGACAACTTAGGCACATATAAATTCATGGTAAAAATCTAGATTTAAAGTATGTGAACATTATGAATGACTAATTAAATAAAATTTAATATGTTATAGCTTTAATGTTAAGGAGGTTAACATGTAATCAAAAGGGGATAATACAAAATGGCTCTAAATCAAATTAACATCATGAACAAACATTGTTAAAGAAGATGTGAAAAAAGAGGATTTAGTTCAAGTTAAATAGATAAACACATATTCAGATGTGATATGCAAAAGATCTAAATCATATGAATAAGATAAATATAAGAATAAATAAAACTACAATTGTACCTTAAGACGTAGTGAATGGAACTCACCTTAAATGATGTAGCTCCTCGAATCTTCAAGATCCATGCCCAATCCTTTCAAGAGATGGATATCCACTTGTGTTTCATTTTGTTTGATGTTTTTTTAACTTGGGATTGAAAGATTTTGGAATTTTTTTTTGTTTTCAACCGTGGAAGGTTAGGAGGAGAAAAGAAAGAAAAATGAATGGGAAGAATTAATTGTCTGTATGAAATGAATTAGTGAATTCGTTTTACTTGAAAGAACAAAACCTTTCTCATTCTTTAATAAAAACTTCCATAATTGGTTATTTTTATTATCCGTCTCTCGACTTCTCTCTCTTCACATAATATGGCTTAAAATACGTACCATCAAATGACATAAAATTTTGATAAATCACTTAATGCTTTTAGCTCGCAAAAATAACTTTTATATATGCACTCAAATAATCACAAACAACTCCCATACAACAAATAAATGAAATAATAATTAATATTATTAAATATTAATTTATTTAATTAATTTACAATATTTTATAAATTAATTAAATCATGTGGTTTTCGGAAGCATACATCATTAAGATTGTGAGACTCAAAGGTATACATTAAGCCAGTGATTAATATCAAACAATTCGAATATTATCGTTCACATATCTTAGCTAATGGTGTAAGATTTTGGCCTAATTTATCGCTTAGACATCTTTTGGTAAAATCCAATTTTACTTATTATAAGCGGTACTTGGTAATGGCAATTACTTACACCAATTCTTTTCGTCAAAACTATATCACATGAGGATGGAATTTGGTAATAGTCAAAATTCCAATATTGTCCATATTTAACTTTATAGTCCAAACACAAAAGTCCTTGGGACAAGAATAACAATTATCGTTAGTCGAACCTCTCTCGTCAGAGACTTTGACTTTGTGTTGACTTTTAGTTGACCATGATGCTAGTCTCATATAACCGAGGAGACGAATCCTCCATTGAATAGTGTTTCACATCTAATGCTTCCACTTGACCCAACTATAGTCGTTCGATGGACATCGTGCCACGATTTAACTATAATCAAAGTGGAGCTTCCACATTGAGCATCAACTATATTCTTAAGCTGAGAGAACAGTGTAAATTAGTCATATTGATATATTTTTCATGTAACGTTTCGGATTTTGCCCGCTCGAAAATCGACATCCATACTTCAAATCGTATTCGAATGCCATAGATTCGACCGTTCAAATCCGATTCGCCGGAGCTTATAACAATCATTAAGTAAATAACACAGCGGAATAAAAGAATAATACATTGATATACAGCTTTGATACAATATCTGATACAACAGATGATCCAGTAGATATCAATATACATCAGAGATGATACAATAAAATAGCAGCGGAACAAATAACTCTAAGATAGTCTTCAAGGAAGAACTCCAAAAATAACTGTAACTCCATTTCCAAGAATCAATCCAGAGACTTAAGTTTTTTTACTGTAAAACTCGTTCTTTCACTCCACATACCTTTATCTTTCACACAATCATTTTTAGATGATAAATCGTACCATAACAAACGAAATTTGTTTTGATCTCGAGTTCAAATGTTTAATAGATCAAGTAGAAATGGATTTTAAATCAAAGTTTTGTTTTGAAAACTCCAAACAAAGAGCAGAGAAAATAACAGCCTGTACATATAAGCTTTCAATATTCACAGGCATTTATATGTATATAAATTTAAACATACTCATCCACATACATACTTGCAACAAAATTTTATTTTTAAATTTGTTTTTAGAGTGATATTACTCACTTGGAAAGGAGAACAGAGGCTTCTTCATGTTGACACAGTTTTGAAATTGCTTGCTGAAATCTTCTAGATTTCTGATTTGATTCATTGTTTTGATAATTTTGTTTTTGAAATAACATTCATTTCAGTTTTGCATAGCTTATGGACGAACTGAAGATGCTTGATATAAATGAGAAAAGAAGTTTACTGGTGGTGATGTATATGTGAAGCTATAGGTGTAGTTAGTACAACAGGGTGATATATATTTGTAAAATAAGCATGCTGAAGATTCTTGCATTCAATGCTAGAGGTGTATTGCATTTAATGCCAAGATATGTGTCTCCATACCTACCTCATTCTATCCTTTTTCTTGCTTCAGCTGAAGTGATCTTGTGTTGGAGGTGATACTATATACATAGATATTATTATTTGTACAAGTTAATGTTATCTTGTTTGTTATGTTATGTACAGTTCTCACTTACTTGTTCATGCATATTTGTACTTTGTTTTGATTCATACTTTGTTTTAATTTTATTTTTTTTAAATCCTTATTGATTATATTTTTATATATCAATGTTCTTATTTTTATTCATAGCTTAAGTATGAATTATTTTACTTTACAAATAAACTTCTATTTTAAAATTGTTGTTTACATTTGGCAAATGTTCTACTTTCTATTTTTAGAAGAAATAATAATAATTATTATTTTATTTCAAATTTATTATCTTATGTTATTTTATAAACTCAAATCATTATTAACCATCAATTCAAATATTTATTATTACTTATTTATTTATTTTATACTCATGTCAAATATCTGTATTTTATGATTATTTTTAAACCATTTACTTGAGATTTTAACTCAAGTTCAATATATACATATATATATTATATAAAATTTGCTCATATATACCCAAATATATATACATTCAATATATACTCATATTTACAGTATTTTAAATGTAAATGATTTATACAGAATATACTTGGATCCGGGGAAACTCGCATCACTTAATCAATTAATTTCACAATTTTTATTCAAAATGAAATTACTTAACAATTTTAAATTCAAAAATTCAATTAATTATCAATTTAAATATTTATAAAATCCGGGGTCGTTACAGACTTCCCCCCTTAAAAGAATTTCGTCCCCGAAATTCGCAGGCACGAAAACAACACAGATGGATGAAAGATAAAGAAATATCTTTTCAGATCAAACTGGATATCAGTTCTGCAATTGGCTCACCAAATCAGAATATCAATAATAGATACAGGAAATTATAATTAAAATTTCAAATTTTGGTTTTAAACAAAATAATTTTATCGATACAATTCTAATCATTCTTCATATTCTATTAATCAATTTAATTCAATTAAAATTTTCAATTTCTAATTCATTTATTAGAGTTTAAATCGAAAAGCCGATAAGAAATCGATGAAGTACGAAGTAATAATTTTCTGCAACGATTCGTAAGGCCACCATCACATCGAAACTTCTTTCTGGAGCTGTCGCGAAGAATTCAAAAGAATTTAGAAACGAATCAAAGAAAATTGATAAGAAAGATGTTTCCACTATTGTTACAGAGTATCGACCAATTATAGTCGTATTTCCCTGCCCTCTATCTCGTTCTCTTCTTGCACTCATACTCACTATCAGTAGATAGTAAGAGAACTTACTGAGGCATTCAAACGGATATCTTAAGGATTACTCATTCTAGGATTTACTTCACCCTATCTCTAATGAGCTACTTAATGTGTTACACTCCTGAGCTAAAGTTTCACCTTAGCTCTGATACCAAATGTAACGTT
Organism: Allium cepa; assembly: GCA_030765085.1. NCBI lineage: Eukaryota > Viridiplantae > Streptophyta > Magnoliopsida > Asparagales > Amaryllidaceae > Allium > Allium cepa. Next base: position 567,347,900 of record CM060938.1, read on the forward strand.
TCGGATTTTGCCCGCTCGAAAATCGACATCCATACTTCAAATCGTATTCGAATGCCATAGATTCGACCGTTCAAATCCGATTCGCCGGAGCTTATAACAATCATTAAGTAAATAACACAGCGGAATAAAAGAATAATACATTGATATACAGCTTTGATACAATATCTGATACAACAGATGATCCAGTAGATATCAATATACATCAGAGATGATACAATAAAATAGCAGCGGAACAAATAACTCTAAGATAGTCTTCAAGGAAGAACTCCAAAAATAACTGTAACTCCATTTCCAAGAATCAATCCAGAGACTTAAGTTTTTTTACTGTAAAACTCGTTCTTTCACTCCACATACCTTTATCTTTCACACAATCATTTTTAGATGATAAATCGTACCATAACAAACGAAATTTGTTTTGATCTCGAGTTCAAATGTTTAATAGATCAAGTAGAAATGGATTTTAAATCAAAGTTTTGTTTTGAAAACTCCAAACAAAGAGCAGAGAAAATAACAGCCTGTACATATAAGCTTTCAATATTCACAGGCATTTATATGTATATAAATTTAAACATACTCATCCACATACATACTTGCAACAAAATTTTATTTTTAAATTTGTTTTTAGAGTGATATTACTCACTTGGAAAGGAGAACAGAGGCTTCTTCATGTTGACACAGTTTTGAAATTGCTTGCTGAAATCTTCTAGATTTCTGATTTGATTCATTGTTTTGATAATTTTGTTTTTGAAATAACATTCATTTCAGTTTTGCATAGCTTATGGACGAACTGAAGATGCTTGATATAAATGAGAAAAGAAGTTTACTGGTGGTGATGTATATGTGAAGCTATAGGTGTAGTTAGTACAACAGGGTGATATATATTTGTAAAATAAGCATGCTGAAGATTCTTGCATTCAATGCTAGAGGTGTATTGCATTTAATGCCAAGATATGTGTCTCCATACCTACCTCATTCTATCCTTTTTCTTGCTTCAGCTGAAGTGATCTTGTGTTGGAGGTGATACTATATACATAGATATTATTATTTGTACAAGTTAATGTTATCTTGTTTGTTATGTTATGTACAGTTCTCACTTACTTGTTCATGCATATTTGTACTTTGTTTTGATTCATACTTTGTTTTAATTTTATTTTTTTTAAATCCTTATTGATTATATTTTTATATATCAATGTTCTTATTTTTATTCATAGCTTAAGTATGAATTATTTTACTTTACAAATAAACTTCTATTTTAAAATTGTTGTTTACATTTGGCAAATGTTCTACTTTCTATTTTTAGAAGAAATAATAATAATTATTATTTTATTTCAAATTTATTATCTTATGTTATTTTATAAACTCAAATCATTATTAACCATCAATTCAAATATTTATTATTACTTATTTATTTATTTTATACTCATGTCAAATATCTGTATTTTATGATTATTTTTAAACCATTTACTTGAGATTTTAACTCAAGTTCAATATATACATATATATATTATATAAAATTTGCTCATATATACCCAAATATATATACATTCAATATATACTCATATTTACAGTATTTTAAATGTAAATGATTTATACAGAATATACTTGGATCCGGGGAAACTCGCATCACTTAATCAATTAATTTCACAATTTTTATTCAAAATGAAATTACTTAACAATTTTAAATTCAAAAATTCAATTAATTATCAATTTAAATATTTATAAAATCCGGGGTCGTTACATTTCACCTTAGTTATACTAGCCAAAACAAAGCATATCATTCTGCATTTTCTAAAATTACATAATTACCCCCAGGCACATCCCTAACTCTACCAACCTCCACTTGCACTTGGGGTCAATTATGGAATCTTTATCCCATTCTTTCAATCGGTTTGATGATAACTAATCGATCTAGACCTTTCATGAGTGGATTTGCTATGTTGGTTTAACTATCTACTCCATAAATCAACTCTCTCTGATGTTTATAAGCTACTTTTATTGTGTGAAACTATTTGGAGTATATCTCTTGACTTCTAGTGAGCTCTTATTATTACATTGTTATCATATAATAATGATTAGTATTCTTAATACTTGGAATCACCCTTGCTCGGTTATAAATTTGTGGACACACACACACACTTCACTTTTATTGTGGCATTATTCAAGGCAATGTACTTAACCTTTTCATTGAATCATCCATGATGTTTCGTTTGGAACATTTCCAACTTAAAGTTTATTGATTTGAACTTATTATTGACATATTATACTCAATATCACGTATGAAATTTGAATCTGAACATCCATCTAAGGATTTTTATTTTCGTAAACAATTCCTCTAGTGTTTCGTAAATACACAAGAAGATCTCAAAACACCATTTAGTGCTATCAATTTGGATTTGATATTTTCTTTATGTATCAAATACGTAAACAAATCACCATCTCATAAATAATATAACATGTATGGTAATTCATATTGCCAATACATAAGGAATTCATCTTACATGTTCCGTATTAAACATTTTAATAAAGTGTCCTTGCATATCGTTTGGACATTCCCAATATCTTTTACACTTCCTATAAAGTACATTATATACAAATACTACATGGAGTATTAAAATTATTAAGGCTGATTTTAACTCAAGTAACCTATGTGCATTTTGAAATAATAGAATAATTTAATATTTTTATCAAAATACGTGTTCAATTTTCATGCTTTTTCGAATGATACTTTCATCCTCGTTCTTGGATCGTATCCGAAAAATCCATGAACTCGATATTGCTCCACCAATTTTGAGCCACTTTGGTTGTTATATGAAAATAGACTAGTCTAAATCTATATTTAGAACTTTCTACTTTAATACATATATACGAAAACTTAAAGTCATACAAGGCGATAATTTTGTGAGTAAATTATACTAACTTGAGCAACATCAAATGGTGAATCTGTTGTGTTAATTTAAATAACTGAAATTTAAGGTATTATTCTTATAAATGTATTTCATTGTATTCCAACTGCATTTGTCTTTCTCCAAAAGACACATTCGTGGCTAATGGATCATATCTGTAATTACTTGTATTTTACGTATCGAAGGATCGTAAAATGTTTTTATTTTGTTCGTATGAGATCGCAAGATTCGATAATTTTGGGATATGACTCTCAGGGACATTTTACACGGCTATGATTTTTTCCATTTCTTTGTGACCATTTTGACCCTAGAAATCATGTTTGGGCTATAACTTTTGATAAGAGTCGACTAGGGTCTCAAACCAGTTCCATTGCTTCAAGATGATAGTTTTGCATTTTGTAAAGCGGTAATAATAGAAAAACATGAATTGCGGTTAGAAAGTTATGAAAGTTTTAAATTTTAAAGCTGTTGGTTAGGATTAATGTGTAATTAATTAAGCCCATTAGTGAGCATATTAGTCTAACTAGAGAATATTATAAATAGAGGGCTGAAGAGTCAATTAAAACTTTTTCCTCTCGTTCTAATTCAGGTCTAAACCCTTATTAGCCCTAGATCCATCCCAATTTCATCCAAATCACCGAATTGTTCTCTAAATCAAACTAGATTATGGATTAGAGGCTAGACATAATAAAATTGGTTGATTTGAAGTGCTTTTCATTGCTATTCGAATGGGATCTATATTCATATTGGTTAAATTTGATAAGTGGTGAGTGGTTAATGCGTTCTCAGTATATTATGCATGATTATATGGTAGAATCATAAGATTTAACATGTTTTAAATCGATTTTTGGCCATAAAGCCTTTTCCAACTTTAATTACATGTTAAACTACGTATATGATTTAGATTGATTAGAAATCATCCTTGCTTGTGCTCATATATTCATTCTATATGTAGATCTGTATTAGAAATTGACTTGCTTATCTTATTTTGATGGATTACACGTTTGATTGGTTGAAATTGTTTGTTATTCTATGTTGGTTAATATGATTTGATGTTGTTTATTAGTATTGTGACTACTTAGAAAGTTAGGTCGAAGACTTGAGTAAATCAAAGGAAATTGGTCAGAATTAGACAAAACTTGGAGGGGAGGCTCTGGAGTATAGGAAGAGCTTGTGGTTGATGGCACAAGTTTCAATTCATCAACTAACAAGTTGGCACCAAGTTGATAGGTCGGCACCGACGTCTATAGTTTAGTCCATGGTGGCAATTTAGGGGAGAGCAAGAATGTTGATGGTAGAGGTTGCTTGAGGTGATGGATAAGTGATTGGTTAAGCGTTGGAGGCTATGATGACTTGTTTCTAGGATACGAAATAGAGTGCTTTGAAGAGAGAACTTTTTCAATGACGACTTGATTTGTGTTGAGAAGTCGGGGTCAAAGCATGTAGGCATGGAGTACTAAAAGCAAGGAAGGAGTGGACGAAGACTTAGCCATGGATTTACTAAGTATAGAGCTCAGGGCCAACATAAGAGGTCAGTACAAATTTCTAGGGTTAGGTAAAAATAGGATGAAACTTCTAAGAGGTGAAGTAGAGGTCCTGTAGATCGTGCTAGAGGTTTTGTCTCATTCATATCAGGTCGGATGACGATATAATAACATGATGAAAAGCTATGGTCTTCAGATGTTGGCTTGTGTTGGAAGTAAGTTCCAAAGATGGTAGCTTGCAAAAAGGATAGGTCATAGGATCAGGGAATGTGGAAGGGTTCCTTATGAATAATGGAAATTAGAATATTGAGCAATATGGGATCAATATCCAAATGGAGCAAAGGAGGGCTCAGGTGTATGTGCTAAGGAATCGTTGATGCTTGGAGTGTTTTCTATTGTACTCGTAATAGAGGTATTGTAAGTGGGGACGCCCTTGGACCAATGAAGGAACCTGTATACCATGGACTTGTAGCTTTAGGTCTAATGTCCAGCTTTAGGCTACATAGCATGTATACAGCATTGGGTTGCGAGATACGAGAGTGTAACGGAGAACTGGGATTTTCATTAGTCTCTGGTAGAAAGGAGGCCATATGAACTATCATATATTCAGAGCACATGGAGTGATAATTAGATTAGTTTGATGGATGCTATGGTTTCTTTCTTTAGCAGGCTACCATCGTAGGTATCTGGGGAAGTAGGTATTGTAGATAGGAATACCTGGAAGACTGATATCCTTTATTTGGTTTGTGATATATCTTTATGATATTGTAGAGTAGCATATTATAGTGTTGTATGCTAACTCTTTGGTTGCAGGGGCATGTCAGGTATGGTTCGTGTACTCTTGTTCCTTACCATATTTACATGTTTAGTATTTTGACACTCATTTACAACATACACCAAACTGTTATTCGACCTAAGGTTTTAAGCTTTGTTTCTTATTATCTTTGATACTCATAAATGAATAGACTAGATAATGGGTGCAGGTGACGCAGTAGCTGTTTGGAGGACGAGATGGATGGAGCCATCTCACATTACATATATATATATATGGAGTCTATGCTTATTCTACTGAGCAAGGCTATAGAGCCCATGGTAGTCCTAGCTTATTACTATTTGTATTAGAGATAGTTATTAAGTTTGTTTCCATTGTATAAATTGTACTACTGATGTACAACTCTATAGTTATTATACTTTGATGATGATGGTGTGTTCATATTGTTAATACTGTCTCTTCTGTTATATCTGTGATATTATATTTTATCCATGTGCTGTGAGATATGACATGTTATATGCTATATTGGTTTATTTAAACCTTGATGATCATCCTATCGGCCCGACATGATTGCAACACACCATTTATATACTATTGGTGCCAATGGTATAGGGCAGTCATCACATTTGGTATCAGAGCTTTGGTTATATGCTTAACTGGAGTTGATACCGTGGTCCAGTAGAGATAGGGAAGGTGTTTATCACCTTAGACTGGATTGAGAGTGTGTGTATGTATATGAGAGTGTGCGTACTTGTTATAAGTTTTGTTTTTAAAACTATATAATAATATATTATGCGGTATAATTCGCATGCACATAAGAACTATGGATACAACTTTCTTTATAAGAGATTAATCATTCTTTTTATAGATAAGACTGAGCTGGCATATAAGGAATGCTGTGAGGAATTCTGCTTCAGGAGTAGAGAAAGAAGCGGGATTAGGAGCTGCTATGTCTGATGTCCAAGCTATGTTCAATACTATGATGGCTAATATGAAGAAGAATGCTCCTAAGGTGGTGATAATAGAGGTGCTCCAGTGTAAGTGCCTAGGGTAGATTTCGCCAAACTAAGAAATGATTACTCTACCCTTGGAGGAAAGTCGTTCATTGAAATGGAGTTAGCCATAAACACGCAAGACTGGTTGGATATTTGTAAATGCATCTTTGGTATATAGAGGTGGAAGATGCTACGAAAATAAAGTTGGCTTCAAGGCACCTACAGGGCCGAGTCATGAATTGGTGGAGTGTTTTTACTATTGCTACTCTAAAGGATCAGTTCAGTTGGGATTAGTTCAAGGCAAGGTTCAAGGAAAAGTTTATTTCGGCTGCTCAAAAGTCAGTTCTATTTGGAAAATTTATCGATCTCAAGTAAGGAGGAATGAGTTTTGGAGTATTTGGTAGAATTCGATGCTATATCTAAATATGGGACGTCCACTGCCAGAATTTTGTTCATAGAATCGCATCTTTTACATCAATAGAAAAAAATGTGGTGTTAAAAATCAACCTAACATCGTTATTTTTATTAACGATGTTGTATAAAACACATGCATCGCATTGATTTTCAGAGCGATGTTGAAAATCCTTTTATTGTCTTTATGACATAGTTCTTTTACATTGATTTTCAGGGCAATGTTAAAATGTATATTCCAAATTTTTAATAAAGCATAGAAAAATAAAAGTAAATATTTTGATAGAAAACTCAAAATACACCAAAATCAAACTCCCTTCGAAAAACCAACCAGCTCTCCAAATCTGCATAAATCAACCCAATCACACCCAACCGGTTTTCAAATCTCCTTCCGTCATATATAGTTAAGTTCAATATCTCGTTCACCCTTAGGTTCATCATTCCTGTCGATTCTCCGGATCTTAGGCTGCGGTAGAATTCGAGGGTAGCGTCGCCTCTGGTATAATTGTTATTTTTAGGGGGCATTATCAATGTTGTTAAACACAATTTTCATTTTATTTGCAAAGTGGTCCTTTTTTTCACAACTGTTATTTACAATCTGCATCATTGAGAACCCTCCAACCAGCTTCAGCCACGTCATCCAAAAATCATGCAGCTCCCTCTAAACTTTCTTTCCAAAAATCACCCAACTCCCTCCAAAATTATTTCACTTCCCTCCGGATCGTCCCTTAATTTCTCCTTAACATTTATTCAACACAGAAAATATAATGTCTTCCTCCTCAAAATAATCGCCATCTCCCAAAATTATAATCCATCCTTCTTAAAACTTCGCCCAAAAGAAAAGTCGTCATTCCAAAAATGAAATCAGAAAATTCGCTGCCAAAATTTGTCTCGAGCTTAAGGTCATGATGTTCGAGTTTGTGCTGCTGCCTAGCGAAAGTCATCGACAAACTAGATGTCTAGTTGTAGGTTTGATGTTCGATTTAGTCGATTTTGGTAAACTAATCGACTCAGGTGATTCAATATTCTGGTTAGTGTAGTCGACGAAGTCGTGATTGGATATTTGGTGATCGATTTGTTGGTGGTATAGTTCTCGATTTTTTGATTCGCTGTTGGTAGATTTGAGATGTTTGATTTGGGTAAGGATGATTTTGGGACCGCGGTTGGTGGCGTGGTGGGTCAAAGATGGTGAGGCGTTTTCAGGCGGTGGATTTGCTGTTTGGAATGGTGTAGCAAGGTGGAACTATAATGGTGAATGCGGTTGTATTGTTATGAGTTGCGACAGTGGAGGGCTTGTAGATAGAGGTGTGGGGGGAGGAAGTTTTTGGAGGATTTGTGGTGGTTGGGTTGTTGGGTGGGTCTAAGAGGGTGATGGGTTAAATATAGGAGTTTTATGGATTGCTTTGGTTGAGGTTGATGATAGGAAAGCCTATTAGGGTGGTAGTCAAGGTGATTGAGGGGATTTGAGATTGATTTGAGATTTGGTGAAGTAGTGGTGCAGTTTTGAGAAGGAAGGTGGATTGTTTCTTTGGACTCTGTTGAGGGGATGGAAGTGATGTTATTGACAGTGGATGGGGGTGACTAGTAAATTTGGTCCGAGGAGATGGTGACCGGTTGTTTAACTTGGTTTTGGTGAAGTGTAGGAGGAATTATTACTGTTATTTGGACAGTGAATGGCTGAATGTTTTAAGAAGTTTTGGTGATTGGGTGGTAGGTGATGGTGTATGTTTTGTTGAGCGATCGAGATGGTCAGGATGGTGAAGCGCTATAGTTTCAGGTAGGAGGCCGTGTTTGAAGAGGAAGTGTTGATTCACTATGTTGGAGGAGTGGGTGTTGATGTTGATGTGCAGTCAGGTGCGGGTTTGTTTGGTGGTTGGAGCTGTGTACATGTCTCGAGTATAAATGAGCATGTATTGGTGTTCTAGTATATATTGTAGACACGAATGGGTGGAGTGTTTGTAAGCTAGAAGGAGTCATAAGAAAACATTGTGTGGCCTGTGGGTGTATAGTAGCGACCACCAGGTGTTTGTGGAAATGGTTGTGAAGACATAGTATGCGTAGAGATGAAAGTGGGCACACGAACCATTTCCGATACATGATGTGCTGCAATGGGGACATGAACTGATCACATGATGTACTGCTATGGAGTGTTTTATGTTTAAGAAAGTGGGGAAAATGTGTATGTTTGATGTTTATAAATATGAGGTGTAGTCCATGAGTATGAATGTTTAACATTATGTATTCAATTTTTATTACGAAGTATTATGTGTTTATACTATTGTTTGTTGTATATATAACCGTTTTTAACATTGTTGAGTATTATGTAATGTGCTTAAAACAAACTAACTTCACATATTACAATTATAAAATTGATTGCGATTGTACAAGCCAATGTATACGAAATTCAATAACATCGTGTCTGATAGAATGAGCAATGTGTAACTAAACCGATTTACATCGCTAATAAGTTTAAAACTGATTTCGAATGTAGTATAGACATCAGATATAAACTGATATATAAACTTTTACTATTTTTAACATCACCCACTAATACATTGGTACATTTTTCATAGACATCGGTCCGACCCAATGTCCATGAACAAAATTCTAGTAGTGGTCTTTCATCGACACATTGAGGAAGAATGAGAAATTCATCATTATTTTGGATTACTATTTAGGGGGAAAGCTAGTGGACCATATAGATGAGCCGTTTAGGAAGCTTATGTAGAAGACACTTTGCCATGAGAGCTTGTACCCTAAGTCTACAACTGCTATTTTTGTTTCTACCGAGAAAGAAGAGCAAAAGTTGCAGCAAGGTGGTGAAGGAAAGAAGAAGTGGAATGGGAAGAGAAAGTAGCCTTGGGGTAATGGTGGCAAGATGAAGGGTTAATGGGTATCTATTTGCTGCGGATGCAAAGAAGGGTCATCTAATTAAAGACTACAAGACGAGTGAGAAGAAGAAATGTTACAACTGTGATAAGCCTGGGCATTTGAAGAAGAATTGTCCAGAACTAGTGAAGGATAAGCAGGTAGTGAAGGCATACGCTTTGGTCGTAGTCCCAACTTCGTCAAGTACTCCCTCGACTAAGGAGAAGGGGAAAGGATTCATCATTCAAGGTATGCTTTCTATTGGTGATGTTCATGTTCGAGTTTTATTTGATACCGGTGCTTCTCATTCATTCATCTGTAGCGACCTAGTAAATAGATTGGGATTTGATCCTGAGATAGTAGACCGACCCCTAATCGTGACGAGCCCAGTTGGAGGTTCTACTAGTCTACATGGTTTGTCATGGCTTAGTTTTATCGAGTCATGGATGTTCTTTGGTTGGTGATTGTTTTGTTTTCAACTTTGTTGGGTTCGGCATTATCTTGGGTATGGACTGGCTTTGGAAATATGCAGCCTTAATGGGTTGCGAGAAGCCATTAGTGATGGTCGGGGATATGGATAGGCAAATGGTAGTGATTAAATGCCCACCAGAGGATGGCGTGATGGTTAGCTTTCTATATTCGCTTGAGGTTCCAAAGAAGGGATTGTCATAAGTGCCTATCGCTAAAGAATATTTGGATGTCTTCGAGAAAGTAACTAGATTGCTACCACATAGAGAGATCGAGTTTTCTATAGACTTGGTAAAGGAAGCCAGACCGATAGTTATGCCTTTGAGGCATATAGCACCCAGAGAGCGGAAGAAATTGGAGGTGCAAGTAAATGACCTATTGAGGAAAGGGTTCATTCATAGAAGCATTCCCGAGTGGGGCGCACCTGTAGTATTCGTAGTTAGGGAGGATGAATCTTTGAGGTTGTGTGTAGATTATTATGAGCTGAATAAAATAACGAAGAAGAACAAGTATCCACTCCCACCCTTCGCTGACTTGTTCGATCAACTGCACGGTGCGAAGGTGTTCTTCAAAATGGATTTAGCGATGGGATTTCATCAATTAGGAGTAGCATAGGAGAGTGTGCCTATTACTATGTTTCATGCATCGTCGGGTTTCTATAAGTGGTTGGTGATGCTATTTGTATTAACCAACACTCCGCATACTTTGTGGATCTCATGAATTTGGTTTTAGTAACCATTCGAATAAGTTCGTGCTTGTGTTCGTGGATGATATTCTGATCTACTCCGAATTGAAGAGGAGCACAAGTCGGACTTGAGGATTGTGCTATAGACATTGAGAAAGCAAAAGTTAAGACCAAAGTTTTCTAAGTTTCACTTCTAGAGAGTAGAAATGAGATTCTTGGGACACGTCATGTCAAGATAGGGTATGGCGATGGATCCTGCAAAGTGACAAAAGTCCATCGTTGGAATCGACCCAAGAGTGCTATGGATGTGAGAAGTTTCTAGGGTTGGCGGGATGCTATAGATATTTCATAAAGGACTTCTCGAAGGTAGGGGCACCCTTGACCAATTTGATGAAGAAGAATTAGACCTTTATGTAGGATGCAAAATGTGAGCATGCATTTATGAGTCTAAAAGAGAGGTTGACAAGTTCACCGGTACTGATCATTCCAAGTGGAAATGAAGAGTTGACAGTATACACCAATGATTGTGGTACTGGATTAGGTGCGGTGTTAATGCAGATGGGAAGGTTTCTCACTTATGTGAGTCGACAGCTAAAGCCACATGAAAGAAAATAACCAACTCTTTGTTTGGAATTGGTGAGAATTGTTTTTGCTTTGAAGGTGTGGATGAGTTATTTCATGGGAGAAAGGTTTGAGCTATTCACGACCATAAATCCTTGAAGTACTTTTTCTTTCAGAAGGATCTCAACTTTCAACAGCAACAGTCGTTGGAGTTCTTGGCCTCTCATGATTTCAATATTTCCTATAATCCAAAAAAGGGAATGTAGTTGACGATGCATTGAGTAGAAGACATGCTGGATTGGGAGTACTGTTTTTGGAATGGAAGTAGATAGAATATATTGCTGGATTTGATTTCAGGCCTCACTATGAGTTAGAACCTAAAATGTTGGCATGTTTGTCGATTAGACCTACTTTAATCGGAAGGATCATTACTAGTCAGAAGTAAGATTCTAGGCTAGTAGAGATCATAGAAAAGATAGAAGAAGGAATTGAGTTTGAAGACATAAAGCGATACAAACTCAACATAGAAGGTTGGCTTCGTAAGGATGTAAGATTATTTGTTCCTGATGTTGACGGATTAAGAGATAATGTGCTAAGAGAGTGTCATCATTCTAGATTGACCATTCATCCCGGTGGTAACAAGATGTACCAAGGTGTGAAGCGAACTTACTACTAGGAAGGTATGAAGAGGGATGTTGGGGCATTCATCTACAAGTGTACAAACTGTTAGTTGGTAATGGCAGAGCCAAAAAAAGCCAGTAGATTGTTGAAACCACTAGAGATTCATGAATGGAAATGGGAACAACCTTCGATGAATTTTATAGATGGTCTGCTGAGGTCTCAAGCAGGGTGCGATAGCATTTGGGTCATAGTAGATCAGTTGACCAAAAGTACAAGATTTATACCTATTAAGTCAAGCAAAACGACATCCGAGCTGGCGGAGTCATATGTAAAGAGGATAGTACGATTTCATGGTCTGCCGAAGTGCATTTTGAGCGACCGAGACCTGCTGTTCACCGGTGAGTTTTGAAGAGCTTACAGGAGGCGTTATGGATGGAGCTGCATCTTAGTACAGATTATCACCCACAAACGGATATGTAGGCCGAAAGTGTAAATCATATATTGGGAGATCTCTTGCGAGCATGCATTATAGACTTTGGTGGATCATGGGATTATCATTTGGATTTGGTGAAGTTTGCATACAACAACAATATTCAATCATGTATTGGTATGGCTCCATACAATGCATTGTATGGCCAATCATGTAATGCATCTTCATGTTGGCGGGAAGTGGGTAAGAACTGATACCTAGGCCATATATGATTAGAGAGACTTCGAAGAAGATTGATGTTATTTGACAACGAATGAAAGCTACTCAGGATTAACAGAAAAGCTATGCGGACAAGAGATGAAGAGAGTTAGAATTTTCTATTGAAGATATGGTGTTTGTAAAGGTTTCTCCTCTAAGGAATGTAGTTCAATTCGGTAGAAAGTGGAAGTTGGCACCGAGATTTATAGGACCTTTTCCGATAGTCGAGATAATCGGGAAGCTAGCATATACTACTGATTGCAGGGCTAGGATAGGTTAGTATTCCACATGCTAGGATAGGTTGCTTATACTACTGATTGCATGGCTTCTTCTTTGAGATGTTTGATGGTTGCTTATGATTGATAAACATGCGAGGTGACCATGGTTGCTTATACTTTGACTTGTTTGGGGATTTCAGGGGCGAAATTTCTAAAGGGGGAGAAAGTAATGACCTGTATTTTACGTATCCAAGGATCGTAATTATTTTTATTTTATTCGTATGAGGTCATATGATTCTATAATTTTGGGATATCACTCTTAGGGACATTTTACATACCTATTTCTGAGTTTCTATGTCGTCGTTTTGACCTTGAAAATCTTGTTTTGGCTATAACTTTTAATGAGAGTCGAATTAGAGTCCCAAACAGTTTCATTGCTTCAGCATGATGATTTTCATTCTGTAAAGTGGTTTTAATAGAAAAAGGGATTTACATTTAGAAATTAATGCCTATTTTTAAGTTTTTACAGTAATTAATTAAGCCTGTTAGTGAGCCTAGTAGTTTGATTAGATAATAGTATAAATAGAGGGCTAAATAATCAAGTTAAATATTTTCTCTCTCGTTCTAAATTAGGTCTGAACCCTATTTAGTGCTTGATCCATCCTAATTTCATCCAAAATCACCCAACTTACACCCTAAATCAAACTAGATTGTGAATTAGAGATTAGATCTTTGATTAGACGCTAGAGAAAATCAAATTGGTTGATTAGAAGTGATTTTCACTACTGTCAGGGTTCGATCAACATTCATATTAGTGGAATTTGGTAATTAGTAAATGGTTTATGCCTTCTTACAATCCTATACATGTTTATATGGTAGAATCATAGATTTAACATGTTTTAAATTGATATTTGGCCATAAAACCTTTTCCAACTTTAGTTACATATTAAACTATGTATATGATCTAGATTGATTAGAAATCACCTTTCTCATGCTCATATATTTATTCTATATGTAGATCTATGTTAGAAATTGACTTGTTTGTCTTATTTTGATGGATTGCTTGTTTGATTGGGTGAAATTGTTTGTTATTCTAAGTTGGATGATATGATTTGATGTTGTTTATTAGTATTATGTTTGTATAGAAAGTTAGGACAGAGAATTGAGTATATCAGAGGAAAAGTTAGGATTGGACGAAACATAGAGGGAAGGCTCTGGAGTATTGGAAGAGCTCGTGGTTCAAGGTGCAAGTTCCAATTTATTAACTAAATGAGTCGGCACCAAATTGAGAGGTCGACACTGACATTTGTACTTTAGTCCATGATGGTGGCGATTTTGGGAAGAGCAAGAATGTTGCTAGTAGAGGTCGCCTAAGGTGATCGGCTAAGTATTGGAAGCTATAACACTTGTGTTGAAAAGTCAGAGTCAAAACATCTGGACATGGAGTACTAGAAGTAAAGAAGGAGTGAAATAAAACTTAGCCCTGAATTGTCTAAGTAAGAGCTTAGGGCCGACATGAGAGGTCGGTACCGATTTCTAGTGTCCAATGGGATGAAACTTCTAGAAGGTGAAGTGGAGGTTCTGTATATCGTGCTGGAGGTGTTGGAACATTCATATCAGGTTGGATGACGATATAACAACATGATGAAAAGCTATGGTCTTCGGATGTTGGCTCGCATTGGGAGTAGGTTCGAAGATGGTGGCTCACAAAGGGGTGGACCGTCTGATTGGGGAATGCAGAATGGTTCCTTGTAAATAATGAAATTTTGGATTGAGCAAGAAGGGCTTGGTATCCAAATAAAGCAAAGGAAGGCTCAGGTGTATATGTTAAGTAATACTGATGCTCAAAGTGTTTTCAGTTGTACTCATAGCAAGGGTACTGTAAATGGGAATGCCCATGGGTCAATGAAGGTATCTATATGCCCTGGACCCGTGGCTCTGGTTCTAGTGTCCAGCTTGGGCAGCAAGACACGTATCTAGCTTTGGGCTGCGAGATACGAGAGTGCAATGGTGAATCGAGATTTTCATTAGTCCCTAGTAGAAAGGAGGCTATACGAGCTATCATATATTCAGAGCACATGGAGTGATAGTTAGGATTGTTTAATGGATGCTATGGTTGCTTTGATTTCTCTCATTAGTAGGCTATCACTCGTAGGTTTCGAGGGAAGTTGGTATTTGAGATCAGAATACCTGGAAGACTGATGTCCTTTATTCGGTTTGTGGTAATTCTTTATGATATTATGGAGTAATATATTATAGTGTTGTATGCTAACTCTTTGGCTGCAAAGACAGGTCGGGTATGGTTCGTGTACTCTTGTGTAACGTACGCGATTTTTCGTTGCCGAAAAACCGAATAGTTATGGGTTTTAAAAAGAATTTAAGAAAGAAAAGAAGAAGAAAGAAGAAGGTAGGAGATTTAGATAGGGAAAAGAAGATAGAAAATTTTAAAATAGAAAGAAAAGAGAAGAGAAAGAAAATAGAGGATAGAACAAAATTTTAAAATAGAACGGAACAGAAAGAAAACAGAACAACATCAGAATCTCACAATTCACAGCGGAACAACATATAATAAGTAAATGAAAAATCTTTAAACAAAGAACTATATCAGTTATTACATCACATTATATTACATTACATCAAATCATAATCAGAGTGTACAACAACAAACAATGCAGCGGAAAAAGAAATACTATATAACTAGTAATACGCCATGCCATCCAGCTTGCCTCCAGCAATTCCAGAATGTCCAGAATATCCTGATAAACCTAACTCTTAACTGCCCGTGTGGAAAATTGGTGGGCACCCAGAGTTTAGGAAGGAAAACAATAAACTCCAAGTGAGTCATGTGACTGGTTGAGAACTCAAAACAGTTTATTTATCTTTAAAATTAAAATAGAGGACTATTTTTAAATTCAATTCGCAATGCTTTTAAAAATGAGACTACCATAAGGCCTCCCGCACACACACATGCAAACGCAGAATCGGAGGAGATTTCTCCTTATGATAGTCAAAGATGCTTGATACGCATTAAAAAGAAGCATTTGATATTATTACTAGTGCATAGTGTAGAGAAAAATTCATTTCGAAAGTAGAATATAAATCTTAGCCAACATACGACCATTATCGTATGCCTACTATAGCTAACTATGTTCAATAGCAGGTTACCGCCACATTCCATAGCAGGTTATACAACTAAAACCGTACAAGTCACGTATTGTTTCTTTGGATTTCCAACAAATGGTCAGGCCAAGGAACTTCCCATTGCCACATGAGAATGCCTCTGGAAAGACATCCCCGAGAACCAAACCGGAACTCTGCCAACACAAGGCCGGGTTACCCCTAACTGGGTAACTACTGACACGAGCACGCCATTCCCCGATCGTAAACGACCTTTCTCACGGGATCCCGATAGCCAACAACCACAAAGTAATAAATTCGTAGTAACCACATAGGTTAAATATCTGGGCTCCATACCATGATACCACCTCTATCCAGAAGGAAATGTACATACCCTAAAGGGTGCTACCCCTCATAACCTTGCTGCTTCTTTCCTGTTTTGACCATTTCCGGGGTGTGAGGTTCGACGAAGTCACGTCCACAAAAACATACTTTATACAAAAGCCATGCTTTGGGTCAACAAATGATCAACACAATGATCACCAAGATAGACGATCACATAAATGATCCTATCACAATAATCAACACAATGATCATTTACAGCAACACTCAGCATGTCACATTACCAAATTGGGAATATATCGCTGATAACTTCAACTATATAACCTCTGAGCTCGTACGTCTCAGAGAAGGGTGTTAAGCTAAAAGAATAAATTCTCCGCCACCATAGAAATATATTTGAAAGAAATCGGCTTTACATTCTCAGCTTGTAATGTCAGACACACAATCCATACAAGTCTGTTCCGGGCTCGAACAGAACCGAAGGCACTTACAAAGAAGTCCTTGCAATCCGAATAATCTCTAATCACGTTCGGATTTCCCATCACATATGGAGATCTCAATACCAGGGATCAGCCAGTGCAGAGACAATCAACAAGAAACCCTTTCGCTTTCGAAAATATCCGGTCTTCAACACCGATCTTCGAATGCAATTCATAACGACGTATCACATATTCGGAATGGGTTATACGACCCCAAGGTCCTTTCCCGGTTAACCCGAATAGTGAGCGCTTATTTTAAAAAAAACAAGTGTGGCATTCAATTTCAAACAATTCACAACAAATACCTATTTAAAGGTAAATATTGATAGTCGGTCATTGAACTATCAATAGATATGCCAACATCACCAGATTCCAAATAATTTTCCAAATTATTTATTTCACAAAAATATCTTTACAAGATATAAACATAATTTCCATACTTTAAAAATAAATCAATATTTATTTTTAAATCTAATTTCCCAATTTCATTTATAAATTCTATATTGAATTTACATTCCAAAATATTTATGAATATACGATTTCCATTCGTTTTCAAATATTCATTTTCAATTTATCTTCAAAAAGATAAATTCAAAATATTCACTTAATATTGGAAAAGCATTTCTATACTTATTAAAAATAAGTAATTCACAGATCTTTTTATTTTCTATACTGAGAAAATATTTAATATACCCTAATCGAAATTAAGTATATATTTCATTCTTTTAAGGAAATCATTCACTTAATCATATTTATTTGGGCCAAAACGAATGTTGCGTAAAACATCGTTACGACAACCCAAAATCATTAGTATAGGGATTCGAAATTTAAAATAGATATATAATCCCAATACCACACAAAACATTTCCTTTCGGAAATCATTTACTATAACAACAGTGTTATAGTCCACCATTTCCTTTTATTTCCCGAAAACATCTATTTCAACAATAAATGTTGAAATCTATGGTTTCGAATCTCAACATCTTTTAAAACATCTTTAGATCGTTTTAAATTCTATTTAAAACATCACATTCAAAACCATTTCTTTAACTTATTATTCACAATTCAAAAACGTGAATATACCTTGTTAATAAATTTCATTACTTCTATTCATTTTATTTTAAAGAATTATTCACTGTCTAAAACATGAATATAATTCCATAAATAAATTACAACAATTCCTTATCAAAATAAGTCGTTGCGGATTTATAAAACAATGTTTATAAATTCTATTTCTATTTATTTTATAACAACTTCCTTTTATAAATTTCCTTTATAAATCTATTAAATTTCATATCTCAATGATATACTAAAATTTCATATTATAAGTCAAATACTTATAATTTATTTATTTACAAAAATCATTCCTTCAAACTTCCCAAATCTATAAATCTTATAACTTCTAAGATTCATTTATTTATCCACATCTATTTCCTAAATAACTTTATAAATTTTATTTATAAAATTCTATTTAGAACTTCACCGTTATAATTCTATAAGTTTCATTCATTAGTGAAATTCATTCACAATTCTTTCTAATACTTATAAAAGCTCGTTTTTATAATTCCAATATTTTTAATTTATAAATATCAATTTATAAATCTTTTAATATAAAACAATTTATATTATTACTTTAAACATCTTTAAACTCTTTCATAATTTTCATCATTCTGATTTATAAAATAAAAATTTTATAAATCCTATTTTAAACTTTTTATAATAGATTCAAAAATCCCAGTTTAAGCTATTTTATAAAATCATAAATCCCATATTTTCTAAAATCAACCTTTAACTATATTTCTCAAAAATATAATTTTTATAACATTAAGATTTATAACGTTTATTTATTTATAATGGATCAATTCCAAAAAATATTTTATAAACGTATATTTCCAAAAATCACTTTAGAAATCAAAAATCGTTATTTTTAAACTTCAAATTTGGATCCGATGATGCAACACGTCAAATATTCAATCACAACTTTCAAACATCATATATCATCTATGATAACAATCAAATATCACAATATATGGAATCAAATAAATATTTGTGAGGAATCCAGTTGGATCCCTCCAACCTGTTTCCCTGCATCCACAGACACTAGCACAATACCATTCTGTTTCGAGACGGAATATCGCGGTACATGGGATTTTATAAATATATATCCGCTTACTAACGGCGCAATAGGGTCTCATCCGCTAAAAGAAAATGCGGGAAATCAATCAACTGCAATATATACATATGCCAATATATATATATTGCTATATATAATATAATACCAATTCCACTTCAAGGTGGAATATCGCGGTATATGTGTGTAATAAATAACCTCCGCTTACTAACGACGTATAGGGTCTATTCACATCCAATATATATATCAATCATCATTCAATTATTCAATCAACACAGTCAAGCAAATTTTTAAATCTAACTATTTAAAATTTAAATAAACAACAGAGATTCCTTTTGAGTGAGAAGTTCTCACCTTTATTCTCGTTTGCAATCCACTTCCAATTCAACTTGTTTTCTTCATTTATACCTTGTATAAATATTTATACAATTCATTAATACTCAATAGATTGAATAATAAATTTTCATTAGATAATTTTAATTCGTCGGTGATTTCATTTTAATAGTTAAATTAACTCATAGTTTCGTTTAAACCAATTTCTCGTTTAATAAATTTATTTAAACAAATTTTCTTCTTTAATAAATTTATTTAAACTAATTTTGTCCTTTTAAAATAATTTTAACTAGAGATTTCCAATTGAACTGAATTTCCTTTTTATAAATTAAATCTACTAATTATTTTACTCTAAAGTAATATCTTAAAATCAATTTCTTTTAAATAATTTGTTTAACTAAAAATTTAAATTTCTTTTAATAACTTTCTTAACTAACTATTTATTTAAATAAATTTTCCTTTGATAAATATCCTTTAGTTATTTAAAATAAACAGATAAATTTTGTTAAAATAATTAATCCTCATATTATGTATTATTTTAATATAAACTTAGTAGATTTTAAATCTATCTATACATTTATTTTACATCTCTAACTAATGACTTATTTATTTATAAGTTAAATAAATCATTCTTTAATTACCATATTAATTTAGTCATTTATTACCTTAATTATCTCTAAGATAACAAATTTCTTTATTAATGATTTTATTCTTTCAATATCTACTTTTAAGTTTAAACCTTGTTTTAAACATTTAAATATTTAAACTTTTATTTCAAATTAACTTCTCTTTTTTTTTATTTTATATCAACTAATTTTTCTTTAATAAAATATTTATCCAAAAATTTAAAAATTAAATTCCTTTAATAAATCATTTCACTTAATAAATTGAATTTCTATCAAATTTTCTTTTAAATAACTTTATAAATTTTTAAACAAATCTCTTTTATAAAACAAGTTTTCCTTTTTATAATTTATTTAACAAAAATTTAATTTAAACAATTAAACTTCCTTTTACAAATTCTTAAACTAAATTGATTTATCCAAGATTTTATTTTAACCAATAATTTCATTTTGTTTTTTTTTTTTAATAAATTTGATTAACTAAAAATTATATTTTAAACTAACAATTTTATTTTCAAACTGTTTTAAATTTCTAATATATTTTTTTTCTTTATCAATACATATACGTATATAAAAAAAAATTACCTTACTGCGCCGAGTCACGCGAGTGCCCAGACACCACCAATCGAGATGAACGCCTCGACAGTGCCACCTCCATCGACGTTGCCGCCCCATCTCCACGCGCGACCCACTGCAGCCATCTGAACACGCCGCCCTATCATCATCGTCCTCGACCTGCGCCGCACGCCACCGCGCGTCGCCTCTATCGCCACAAATCATCGCGACTTGAATCGCAGCCCTCCTCTTCAGCTGCTGGAACCGCCGCTCGAACTTGCTTCGCCCCATCGACTCTCGATGCCGCCATCATCGCGCGCGCTTCACCCTCCACGCGAGTCGCGCTCGAGAATCCTCACTGAATCGCGATTTCGATTTGGGGCTTCGGCCCTTTTTTTTTTTATACCTGGAGTCGCGATTAAATATGAAAGAAGAGAAGAGGAAGAGGATTTTAGGGCTTCGGCCGTTGTTTAGAACGAAAGGAGTTGATTTTCATTTCTGTACGCGGCCATTTTTTTTTTATTTCTTCGTTTTTTTGATTTTGAACGAGAGTGAAGGGGGAGAGGATATTTAATATTGAGAAGAACATGGGCTGCACGATTCAGTGTCGTGATCTTAGGCGTGATACTAGGCGTTGATTTAGGGAGAACGTGGTGTGTGTTGACTTGAGTATTTAAATTTAAATTTAAATTCGTTTAAAATCTTCAACGCGTTTATGTGTCGTGTGCTCACATATTAACTCCGAAAAATACGAAATTTGAAATCCGAGAATAATTCAATATTCCGGACCCAATGGAACTGGTTTCGTCGAATTCCGAGACTGTGCCTCGGACGGCTATTTTTAAATATCGATTCGAACGATTAAATTCCAAAACTGAACAACTCACTTTCAAATTCAATTCTGAAGCTTCTAAAATCTTCAATATTATCAATATGAATTTTACAAGCCTTTAAAATATTTTTAATCGGCTTAAAATTGAAGATTCAAATTTTTATTCAACACTCAATAGATTAAATTCTATAATTTAATCGTTATATTCATTCTGATAATTTGAAATTCAATTCAAACCATCCTTCAAATATTTAAAATTAATTAAATAATTGCAAATTAAATTATTCAAAATCCTGGGTCGTTACAATCTTTCCCCCTTAAAAGAATTTCGTCCCGAAATTACAAGTTAAGAAGAATGTCCTTATCCCGTTAACTACTTTTCACAATCCAAATAGTTTTATCAACTTACTAACCTAAATCTTTTTACTAGAGATTCACTATCATTTCAACTAGCTTTCCAATTCCAATCATAGGTTTCAAACAATATTGTTTTCCTAACAATTCAAATTTAAATTCAAATTCAAATTTCAAACTTTCAAAATTTCTCAAAATTTTTCTAACACCCTAAATTTTCGAAAAATTTCGCCAGCGTCTCCTTTGCGCGGCTAGCTCGGTACGACTACAAAATGGCACCACGGCCCCTCAGAATCAAAAAGGAAAGAGAAAAGCCAAGTGGCTAGAGAAGAAAGTCATCAAATCTCATACTGAAATTCAAATACGTACCTTTTTGTCGAGCCATTTAATTTTATCTTTGAAATCAAAATCTCAATTCCTTTATATACCTGTATAACCTACTAGTAGTAGTAGCATACAATTCCAACATTCAAACCATTTTGCCAATTACAAAATTTTCAACATATGCTGATTATACATTTTTATTTCACTATTGACGTTACATATCCAATTTCATTTGATTTCACATTTCAATTCAATTTCCTTCTCAATTTAAATTCCATTTGAATTCAATTCACAATTTGAAATTCCATTCGAATTTACTTCTCAATTCTAAATATTGAATTCATCGATTTACTTTCATTTGCTAATTCATATTACTATTTTAAATTAGTTTTATTCACTAATTCATTTCAATTTTTAATTCATTCAATTTCATTTGAATTCAATTCAAAATTTCAATATCTATATTCAATTCATTAGTCCTAGAATTTATAATTTATCAAGTTAGTTTACTTGAGTTCAATCCATTTTATTTAATTCCATATACTAATGATAATGATTCAATATTATCACTTCCTAACAATCATGCAACCATATATTATAATAATTCATAGAAAACCATTTCTTTTCTATACAAAAATAGTTTTGGGCAAAATTATCTTATTTACCCGATTCAAAAACAATTTTATATTCACTAACAAATACGCGCTCATATCTATTATTACACTTAAACTCATTCTAGAGTACTGCTGACTCTATCTCTAATGAGTAATACCCAACAGAACCATGGTTGTCGCTTAACCATAAGCTCCGATACCAAATGTAACGTACGCGATTTTTCGTTGCCGAAAAACCGAATAGTTATGGGTTTTAAAAAGAATTTAAGAAAGAAAAGAAGAAGAAAGAAGAAGGTAGGAGATTTAGATAGGGAAAAGAAGATAGAAAATTTTAAAATAGAAAGAAAAGAGAAGAGAAAGAAAATAGAGGATAGAACAAAATTTTAAAATAGAACGGAACAGAAAGAAAACAGAACAACATCAGAATCTCACAATTCGCAGCGGAACAACATATAATAAGTAAATGAAAAATCTTTAAACAAAGAACTATATCAGTTATTACATCACATTATATTACATTACATCAAATCATAATCAGAGTGTACAACAACAAACAATGCAGCGGAAAAAGAAATACTATATAACTAGTAATACGCCATGCCATCCAGCTTGCCGCCAGCAATTCCAGAATGTCCAGAATATCCTGATAAACCTAACTCTTAACTGCCCGTGTGGAAAATTGGTGGGCACCCAGAGTTTAGGAAGGAAAACAATAAACTCCAAGTCAGTCATGTGACTGGTGTGAGAACTCAAAACAGTTTATTTATCTTTAAAATTAAAATAGAGGACTATTTTTAAATTCAATTCGCAATGCTTTTAAAAATGAGACTACCATAAGGCCTCCCGGACACACACACATGCAAACGCAGAATCGGAGGAGATTTCTCCTTATGATAGTCAAAGATGCTTGATACGCATTAAAAAGAAGAATTTGATATTATTACTAGTGCATAGTGTAGAGAAAAATTCATTTCGAAAGTAGAATATAAATCTTAGCCAACATATGACCATTATCGTATGCCTACTATAGCTAACTATGTTCAATAGCAGGTTACCGCCACATTCCATAGCAGGTTATACAACTAAAACCGTACAAGTCACGTATTGTTTCTTTGGATTTCCAACAAATGGTCAGGCCAAGGAACTTCCCATTGCCACATGAGAATGCCTCTGGAAAGACATCCCCGAGAACCAAACCGGAACTCTGCCAACACAAGGCCGGGTTACCCCTAACTGGGTAACTACTGACACGAGCACGCCATTCCCCGATCGTAAACGACCTTTCTCACGGGATCCCGATAGCCAACAACCACAAAGTAATAAATTCGTAGTAACCACATAGGTTAAATATCTGGGCTCCATACCATGATACCACCTCTATCCAGAAGGAAATGTACATACCCTAAAGGGTGCTACCCCTCATAACCTTGCTGCTTCTTTCCTGTTTTGACCATTTCCGGGGTGTGAGGTTCGACGAAGTCACGTCCACAAAAACATACTTTATACAAAAGCCATGCTTTGGGTCAACAAATGATCAACACAATGATCACCAAGATAGACGATCACATAAATGATCCTATCACAATAATCAACACAATGATCATTTACAGCAACACTCAGCATGTCACATTACCAAATTGGGAATATATCGCTGATAACTTCAACTATATAACCTCTGAGCTCGTACGTCTCAGAGAAGGGTGTTAAGCTAAAAGAATAAATTCTCCGCCACCACAGAAATATATTTGAAAGAAATCGGCTTTACATTCTCATCTTGTAATGTCAGACACACAATCCATACAAGTCTGTTCCGGGCTCGAACAGAACCGAAGGCACTTACAAAGAAGTCCTTGCAATCCGAATAATCTCTAATCACGTTCGGATTTCCCATCACATATGGAGATCTCAATACCAGGGATCAGCCAGTGCAGAGACAATCAACAAGAAACCCTTTCGCTTTCGAAAATATCCGGTCTTCAACACCGATCTTCGAATGCAATTCATAACGACGTATCACATATTCGGAATGGGTTATACGACCCCAAGGTCCTTTCCCGTTAACCCGAATAGTGAGTGCTTATTTTAAAAAAAACAAGTGTGGCATTCAATTTCAAACAATTCACAACAAATACCTATTTAAAGGTAAATATTGATAGTCGGTCATTGAACTATCAATAGATATGCCAACATCACCAGATTCCAAATAATTTTCCAAATTATTTATTTCACAAAAATATCTTTACAAGATATAAACATAATTTCCATACTTTAAAAATAAATCAATATTTATTTTTAAATCTAATTTCCCAATTTCATTTATAAATTCTATATTGAATTTACATTCCAAAATATTTATGAATATACGATTTCCATTCGTTTTCAAATATTCATTTTCAATTTATCTTCAAAAAGATAAATTCAAAATATTCACTTAATATTGGAAAAGCATTTCTATACTTATTAAAAATAAGTAATTCACAGATCCTTTTATTTTCTATACTGAGAAAATATTTAATATACCCTAATCGAAATTAAGTATATATTTCATTCTTTTAAGGAAATCATTCACTTAATCATATTTATTTGGGCCAAAACGAATGTTGCGTAAAACATCGTTATGACAACCCAAAATCATTAGTATAGGGATTCGAAATTTAAAATAGATATATAATCCCAATACCACACAAAACATTTCCTTTCGGAAATCATTTACTATAACAACAGTGTTATAGTCCACCATTTCCTTTTATTTCCCGAAAACATCTATTTCAACAATAAATGTTGAAATCTATGGTTTCGAATCTCAACATCTTTTAAAACATCTTTAGATCGTTTTAAATTCTATTTAAAACATCACATTCAAAACCATTTCTTTAACTTATTATTCACAATTCAAAAACGTGAATATACCTTGTTAATAAATTTCATTACTTCTATTCATTTTATTTTAAAGAATTATTCACTGTCTAAAACATGAATATAATTCCATAAATAAATTACAACAATTCCTTATCAAAATAAGTCGTTGCGGATTTATAAAACAATGTTTATAAATTCTATTTCTATTTATTTTATAACAACTTCCTTTTATAAATTTCCTTTATAAATCTATTAAATTTCATATCTCAATGATATACTAAAATTTCATATTATAAGTCAAATACTTATAATTTATTTATTTACAAAAATCATTCCTTCAAACTTCCCAAATCTATAAATCTTATAACTTCTAAGATTCATTTATTTATCCACATCTATTTCCTAAATAACTTTATAAATTTTATTTATAAAATTCTATTTAGAACTTCACCGTTATAATTCTATAAGTTTCATTCATTAGTGAAATTCATTCACAATTCTTTCTAATACTTATAAAAGCTCGTTTTTATAATTCCAATATTTTTAATTTATAAATATCAATTTATAAATCTTTTAATATAAAATAATTTATATTATTACTTTAAACATCTTTAAACTCTTTCATAATTTTCATCATTCTGATTTATAAAATAAAATTTTTATAAATCCTATTTTAAACTTTTTATAATAGATTCAAAAATCCCAGTTTAAGCTATTTTATAAAATCATAAATCCCATATTTTCTAAAATCAACCTTTAACTATATTTCTCAAAAATATAATTTTTATAACATTAAGATTTATAACGTTTATTTATTTATAATGGATCAATTCCAAAAAATATTTTATAAACGTATATTTTCAAAAATCACTTTAGAAATCAAAAATCGTTATTTTTAAACTTCAAATTTGGATCCGATGATGCAACACGTCAAATATTCAATCACAACTTTCAAACATCATATATCATCTATGATAACAATCAAATATCACAATATATGGAATCAAATAAATATTTGTGAGGAATCCAGTTGGATCCCTCCAACCTGTTTCCCTGCATCCACAGACATTAGCACAATACCATTCCTTTTCGAGACGGAATATCGCGGTACATGGGATTTTATAAATATATATCCGCTTACTAACGGCGCAATAGGGTCTCATCCGCTAAAAGAAAATGCGGGAAATCAATCAACTGCAATATATACATATGCCAATATATATATATTGCTATATATAATATAATACCAATTCCACTTCAAGGTGGAATATCGCGGTATATGTGTGTAATAAATAACCTCCGCTTACTAAGGCGTATAGGGTCTATTCACATCCAATATATATATCAATAATCATCATTCAATTATTCAATCAACACAGTCAAGCAAATTTTTAAATCTAACTATTTAAAATTTAAATAAACAACAGAGATTCCTTTTGAGTGAGAAGTTCTCACCTTTATTCTCGTTTGCAATCCACTTCCAATTCAACTTGCTTTCTTCATTTATACCTTGTATAAATATTTATACAATTCATTAATACTCAATAGATTGAATAATAAATTTTCATTAGATAATTTTAATTCGTCGGTGATTTCATTTTAATAGTTAAATTAACTCATAGTTTCGTTTAAACCAATTTCTCGTTTAATAAATTTATTTAAACAAATTTTCTTCTTTAATAAATTTATTTAAACTAATTTTGTCCTTTTAAAATAATTTTAACTAGAGATTTCCAATTGAACTGAATTTCCTTTTTATAAATTAAATCTACTAATTATTTTACTCTAAAGTAATATCTTAAAATCAATTTCTTTTAAATAATTTGTTTAACTAAAAATTTAAATTTCTTTTAATAACTTTCTTAACTAACTATTTATTTAAATAAATTTTCCTTTGATAAATATCCTTTAGTTATTTAAAATAAACAGATAAATTTTGTTAAAATAATTAATCCTCATATTATGTATTATTTTAATATAAACTTAGTAGATTTTAAATCTATCTATACATTTATTTTACATCTCTAACTAATGACTTATTTATTTATAAGTTAAATAAATCATTCTTTAATTACCATATTAATTTAGTCATTTTATTACCTTAATTATCTCTAAGATAACAAATTTCTTTATTAATGATTTCATTCTTTCAATATCTACTTTTAAGTTTAAACCTTGTTTTAAACATTTAAATATTTAAACTTTTATTTCAAATTAACTTTTTTTTTTTTTTAAATCAACTAATTTTTCTTTAATAAAATATTTATCCAAAAATTTAAAAATTAAATTCCTTTAATAAATCATTTCACTTAATAAATTGAATTTCTATCAAATTTTCTTTTAAATAACTTTATAAATTTTTAAACAAATCTCTTTTATAAAACAAGTTTTCCTTTTTATAATTTATTTAACAAAAATTTAATTTAAACAATTAAACTTCCTTTTGCAAATTCTTAAACTAAATTGATTTATCCAAGATTTTATTTTAACCAATAATTTCATTTTTTTTTTTTTTTAATAAATTTGATTAACTAAAAATTATATTTTAAACTAACAATTTTATTTTCAAACTGTTTTAAATTTCTAATATATTTTTTTTCTTTATCAATACATATACGTATATAAAAAAAAATTACCTTACTGCGCCGAGTCACGCGAGTGCCCAGACACCACCAATCGAGATGAACGCCTCGACAGTGCCACCTCCATCGACGTTGCCGCCCCATCTCCACGCGCGACCCACTGCAGCCATCTGAACACGCCGCCCTATCATCATCGGCCTCGACCTGCGCCTACGCGCGCACGCCACCGCGCGTCGCCTCCATCGCCACAAATCATCGCGACTTGAATCGCAGCCCTCCTCTTCAGCTGCTGGAACCGCCGCTCGAACTTGCTTCGCCCCATCGACTCTCGATGCCGCCATCATCGCGCGCGCTTCACCCTCCACGCGAGTCGCGCTCGAGAATCCTCACTGAATCGCGATTTCGATTTGGGGCTTCGGCCCTTATTTTTTTTTTTTTATACCTGGAGTCGCGATTAAATATGAAAGAAGAGAAGAGGAAGAGGATTTTAGGGCTTCGGCCGTTGTTTAGAACGAAAGGAGTTGATTTTCATTTCTGTACGCGGCCATTTTTTTTTTTATTTCTTCGTTTTTTTGATTTTGAACGAGAGTGAAGGGGGAGAGGATATTTAATATTGAGAAGAACATGGGCTGCACGATTCAGTGTCGTGATCTTAGGCGTGATACTAGGCGTTGATTTAGGGAGAACGTGGTGTGTGTTGACTTGAGTATTTAAATTTAAATTTAAATTCGTTTAAAATCTTCAACGCGTTTATGTGTCGTGTGCTCACATATTAACTCCGAAAAATACGAAATTTGAAATCCGAGAATAATTCAATATTCCGGACCCAATGGAACTGGTTTCGTCGAATTCCGAGACTGTGCCTCAGACGGCTATTTTTAAATATCGATTCGAACGATTAAATTCCAAAACTGAACAACTCACTTTCAAATTCAATTCTGAAGCTTCTAAAATCTTCAATATTATCAATATGAATTTTACAAGCCTTTAAAATATTTTTAATCGGCTTAAAATTGAAGATTCAAATTTTTATTCAACACTCAATAGATTAAATTCTATAATTTAATCGTTATATTCATTCTGATAATTTGAAATTCAATTCAAACCATCCTTCAAATATTTAAAATTAATTAAATAATTGCAAATTAAATTATTCAAAATCCTGGGTCGTTACATCTTGTTCCTTACCATATTTACCTGTTTAGTATTTTCAGACTCATTTACCGTTCACACCAGACTGTTGTCTGATTCAAGTTTTTGTGTTTTGCCTTTAATTATCTTGGATACCCTTAAATGAGTAGACTAGATAATAGGTCTAGGTGAAGTAGTAGCTATTCGAAGGACGAATTGGATGGAGGTATCTCGTATTATATACATATATAGATTCTACGCTTATTTAGCTGAGCAACACCGTGGAGCCCATGACAGTGCTTTCTTATTACTATTTGTATTAGGGACAACCTTTGAGTTTGTTTTAGTTGTATAAACTCTACTAATGATGTATAAATCTATGGGTATTATATTCTAATGCTGATGGTCTGTTCACATTGCTTTTACTATTATTCTGTAATATCTATGATATTATAATATATTCATGTGCTTTGAGAACCTTAATGATTGTCCTATATCAGTCGAATACTATATCAGTCACTATTTATATACTATTGGTGCCGGTGATATAAGGCGTCGTCATAATATCCCTTTGGGCATAACTATCAAAATCATATTTTGATAATGTACTTGGAATCTATTTCGGATCCGCGCATCGAACCATATCATAGAGTCGATACTCTTAATGTTTTAAATTAAACAACAAGGATTATTTTGACACTGAAAAGAAACTCATAGTTTCTGTTTAATGTCCTAGAATACTTATTCTAATATATTGTGTTAAGCTTCGATCAATTTCATTTCATTCGTTGTAGTTAGTTTTTCCATGGATCGTATCCATATTCATTTTATACCAGTTATTTCTTAAAGAAATTCCTTCGCTATAAAATTGGTATTTCTTGAAACAACAATTTTTTCTCGGTGTAACAGAGCGGGCATTTATTAACATTTTATGAATGCCTTACATAAAGCTTATTTAGCGTTAGTTCACATTATTATGTTCACAACATAAATTAGTCATCTAGTGACAATCGTTATAAAACTCTCTTTGGACGATACATACAAGATCCCTTGCATATAATTATCATGTGCAGTTTTTTGGTTCGCACAACCTACTAATCCTTGGCCTATGACATGGTAGGGTTTCTTATAAACCCTTATCTTGGATGATTTTGTAAACCATTCTTTGGATGATATTAATCTTGTGTATTGCTCTTAAGGACACACTATATTGAAAGAATTTAACTCAACTTCACTCATCATTTAATCGTCTTTTGTCGAACAAAGTTCATTTAATCATCGTCAACACATCATTATATATTATAAGAAGGAGTGACTCTTGAGACCGAGTTTTTATTCATTTTAGGTATGTTTGCAACTCTTTTTGATATACTTACCCATTCGATCAAATTGAATCATTTTATTGCATGTTATTTTATTTACTTCCATTTAATATTCTTTGAACTTATCGTAGACATCCTCCATATGTATTAAGTATAGATATTTTTGCTTGTGATAATTCATTGGTGAATACAGTGAAGTGTGTGTGGAAACATTTTGGTATTATCATACTTGTGATTGCATATATCTATATGTATCAATTTGAACAGTTCATGAACTATTATGACGCTCCTACCAAATTGGTGCATAACCCTTAATTGTTTAGGATATAATTCCTAGTATCATATGATTCATAATCATATAATAAAAATTAGTTCTCTAAACTACAACCTAGTCTATAACTCCAAACTAATTGTAAATAACTTTTGATACTTTGGAATTTTTAAAGCATCACTTTTTTGTGAAAACAAATACCACATTATAGTTTATTTCATATATAATGTGCAGTACGTTTTATGTAAACAATTTTCATTACTTGATGCACTATATAAGTGTTATATGGCATGCTCCCACTATTTCCGCCTTTGCTATAATAATGTATTAGATGCGTAGGTCCATCATCCACTTAATATAGGCCATTTATTTCATATACTGCAGCTAGTTTACAGTGAAGAATTTTGATCAAATATCTTGAATTCAAAGAAACAAAACTCATAGAAAACAATTTTCTATACAATATACCTTTTTGGAATAGAAATAATATTTCTTATTCTAACATTAAGTATCAATCATTATCATTATAATTTTCGATGTTTCTTTATGAAGCATAGCTGACTATTCACTCTCTTCATCTCAACTGTACTTTAAATCACATCTACTCTTATAGATTTGTTTTCCTTTTAAAGTAGTCAAACTATTTAAATGAATACCCTTACTACAATATTATAACGAACTCTTTATAAAAAGACATTTGATTATCCTTAACAATCGAGGACATCAAATATTATGCATTGATATTTGAGAGATCAAGTTCTTAGGTCAATAATGTAGTTTTGATTTTGTATTACATTTAACATAATACAATCTTTATTGTAATTAATTAAATTGAATACTCAATCTCATGATATGGTTTATTTTTTTGCTTTGAATGAACTATTTTCATCGAAGTATCATACATTACGAAATATGACCGTTCACCATATAACACTTATATGTGATAATTTATGGATCAAATATCCATAGTCTTGTATTGCTTTAGATTTCAGAACTCATAGAATGCAATACACGGTCTCGATCAAATGACCAAATTACGAACAAATTAAATAGTTGTAAAATTAGGCACTTGCATAGGTATATAAAACATTTACATGTAAAAGTATTTAATAGTAAGTATGTTCTGTATTTCAATTTTTCAATCTTCAATTTAGTTCATTTGTACATCTTAATTGATAGACATTTTATCAATTAAATTATACGCACACATTTATTAATGCGGATTATTATAACATTATATAACATATATTCTCATAATATTAGAAAAGTTAAATGTAATCATTTTATTTTCTCTGATAAGGCTCCCATTAGTATTTTATGTTTCACCAAACCTAAAGCGAAACATAGAAGTCTTTCGAATTTATTAGCGGGTGTTAGGACTTGTATGCCTTTGGATTCTGACCTTGAGGAAAGCTTAACATATCATAGACCCGCACATGATGGATAACTTTTTATTGATTATATCATATGCTACTCCTATCCTATAATTTCTTGTCCTAATCCAACCTTTACCTTGAGAAAAGCTCAACAAGTATAGAGGGATTATTCACTCGGACCTATCATTTCACGACGATCTACGTATAATGCACATATCTTGAGGAAAGATCAATAAATATATGTAGTTATCTTACCTCTTCATTTCGGTATACTAATAGTACTACACATAACATCCCTAGCTTGAGAAAAGCTCAACAACTAAAGAGTACGCGAGTAATATATTAATATATAAATGATAGAGGATGCTTTAAATTGAAGATTTATAATCTTCAATATATTATATCAAGTGATAATGACTTATGGAATAATGTATTTCTTATGAAATACCGTCATGATTCAAGGGTTAGACACATCAGAAATCAAGGCATACAAACATATATGTACGTATTGATTCCTTAAGTCTATCTAGAGTTTCTTTAATATTCCACATTTAGTTTATACATTCATATCATATAAATTTTATTATATATAAGTCTTATATTTCATATTACTTATATAACAGTCTTATGTATAATATTGTAATGACCTGCAATTTCGGACACTTCGTATTTGAATGTTTGAATTATTTGAATTTTGAATCTTGGATTAGATATGATTATAGTGATTTATAACCTTGTTAACCCACTTTTAAGTAATAAATAATGATGGTAAACTTGTTTTTAGAAAAATGTTTACGGACATAAATACTTTGAAGTAATATCGGCAATGTGATCGAAAATTGTTTTATTGATAAATAGCTTTTTTACTTGTCATAAGTTGTTCAAAATTTTTTTACTTATACTAACACACTTGGAAAATCAATAATATAAAATAAAAATATTTTACCATTCATGGAAATAAAATATTATGATGTCAGGGTGATGTCATGGGAAGATATTTTGTCTATAAGGGTAAAATGATAATTTGCTAAGGAAAATGAGGTGTAAGTTAAAAGCTTGCAAGGAACATGGAAGGCCTATTTTGGCCAGAAATGGGAGGATAAAGATGAGGGTTTGGACTTGTCAAACACTTCATAAAATCCTTAAACTTGGAAATATCAAAAATCTCAAAAATGGTGGCAGTGGATTTGCACTAATCCACTTTGTTCTTCACTAATCATTTTCCAGTTAGTTCTAATATTCTCCAAACTTAACAAACTTTCACCAACACCTTAGAACACCTGAGGGACCAAGGATCTAAAGTAAAAGTGGGAAAGGGTGGAAGAAATGGAAGGAGCATGGTGAGGCTGTAAGCAATGATGTGGAGGGAAAGAGGTTGCCTTGGCTTGGATGTGTTAAAGGTTGGATCTTTAAGCTTTTGGATGATAGAAGGAAGTAGTTCTTTGTTCTTGTGCGTTTTAAGCTTATTATAGGATTGAATTTGGGTGAGTTATCTCACTGTCTTACATGTATATATTATATATGTATATATATGTATGTGTGTGTGTGCGCGCAAAAATAAAGTTAAAATGACATTAACTAATTAAAGCTATAAACTTTGGACCCTTTGCTTTGAAAGAAAATGACAACTTTATATTGTATAACATCACTCCTATTAACTTTTATAACATATGGTGTAGTCTGGACTTGATGTTTAAATGGTTGTTTGGATTATGTGTTGAATTAAAGTATGTTTGAAAGTGTTTGAAGCGAGAATAGCCGCATAAATGCACTTCTATATCCCTTAACTTTAACTTGTGTAAATGGAAGTCAATAACTTAAAGTAGGATAATTTAATTTGGTTGTTCTCTACACATATTTTGGTGTATAAGGTAGTAAATAAATGGTTTGTAAAGTTATAAAAATTATGAAACAAAGTTGTGAAAGTTAGAAGCAAAAATGGATGCACTTTGAAAATGCCTTGTGTTCAATGATTTTCAAAGTCAACTCTGAGAGACATCCTAGGCCTTCTTTGCATTTTTAATAAGTACTAGAAGAGTACTTATAGCTAATAAAATATGGAAATTTAAATTCTCTATTAACTTGTGAAACAAAGTTACAAAAGGTTATAGCGAGAAGAAGGTCGCTATATGAGCACTTTGAAATATCTTATTTTAGAGAATTTTTGTAATTAGTTTGAAAGATTTCTTTAGGGGTTTCTTTGCATTTTTAATAATTATTATATGCATAATTATAACTAAAAAATCAAAGTTTAAAAGTGTAACGACCCCCAATTTTAGTTATTTGAAATTAGAATACTTAATTAATTTTAAAAATTGAAAAGTTAATTTTATAGGTTAAATAAGTTGAATTTCAATATAGCGATTTATGGGATAATTTAGTTGTTGAATTTAATAAGAATGAAGGTAATAAAACTTTTAAAAGTGAATTACTCGATCTTGAAAATAACTCATTTTAATTAACATATAATAATAGACATCTGGGGTACTGTCTTGGATTTTGACGAAACTAGTGTCATTGGATCAGTAACAATGAATTATATTACGCCCTCAAATTTCGTAGTGATCAGATGCACCGTTTGGTCGTACGGAATAGAAACGCATTAAAATTATTATCAGAAATTTAATATAATAATTAGGTTTAATAAGCTATCTTCTCCATACGATTGAACCAGGGCTCGAGACTAGTTCCATTGCATTAAGAATAGGGGTATAACATTAGGAATGCTAGGCGGCATGCCTTGATTGGAATCCGTAATTATATAACTAGATATTTTTGAATTTTAAATAATATATTTCTTTCGATTTAACTTTACACTACCTAACCTTTCTTATCAGCCACCTTACCCTGTGAAGAGCCTGCATGCTTCACGTGTCTTCTCATCCATTCTCTTCTATTTAAGCCATCTCCTGAATGAAGAGAAAAGAGAAAAAAATTATCTTAACATTTACTCAACAAAAAATTCTCAAACGATTTTTGAAATTCATGTTTATAGGGGATCTTCGACTGGGTATGCGTTTGAGGCTATTCGATCACTGTTTGGCATAGTCGTATGGAGCACTGACCACTAGGGTTTTAGATTCTTGAACATTGGTTCATCGATTCGTGAAATGGAGATCGTTTTTGGATTCGTGTGGTCATTTAACACTTGGGGTCAATGTTCAGGAGGTTGCAGTGCCTTGGAGTGGATCACGTCATCACATGAACAATGTAGGCTTGGATGAGAGGTCGTGATGCATTTTGGAGGAGGGGGTCGAGTTCAAAGGCATTGGGTTGAGCATGAGCGGTTGTGGTGGGAAGCGCGTTGGTGAAGTCGGATCGAGAAATCATAGAGCATAGCTCCGTGTAGCCGTGTGCACGTGCACGACCTAATGGTTCGTCGTTGTTCGTGTACAGGGAGTCATTTGGTAGGGAAGAAAGTGATAGGGGTAAGGTTGAAATTTATTTAAAAAATTTCAAATTTTTAATTCTGTATGTATCGATAATCTAACGACCCTGACTCGACCTTCGAAAATAGGCACCGAATACGACACTCGTATTCAAATGCCACAGATCCAAACGTCGAATCTGGTTCGCCGGAGCTTGTAACACATTAAATATAACAACACAGCGGAAGAAAGAAATGAATATCAATATATAAAACATTGATACAATATCCAGATACAATGATGATACAATAGAATGATATGATACATATCAATACTATCATAGATACAAGACACAGCGGAAAGAATATCTTCAATAGAACGTACCTACGAAATCAAATATGATCTCCAATAGAAAGAATAGTCTTCAGAAGAGAACTCCAATGCTTACACTCTCCATCTCCAAAGCACCAATCCATAAGTAGCTCGAACACCCAAACACGATGTACAAAGATAAGCAAGGACGGTCGTCAGAATCCAAAGACTGAACTAGCTCTAGATAAGCTACTGAACCTGACTATCTGAAAAAACCTAACTCTAAATTTCCCGTGTGGAAAATTGTGGGCGCCCAGAGTTTAGGAAGGGAACAATAAACAATAGGTCAGTCGTTGGGCTGGTGTTGACAAACAAAAATAGTTTTATTTTTAAAAACAACAAAAGAATTTAAATTGAAATCCACAATGCATTTTAGAAAATGAAACTACCATAAGGCCTTCCGGCACACACACAATTCAATCACACACTTGGGGGAGATTTCTCCTTATGATAGTCAAATATGCTTTATACGAGAAAACTCTTTGATATTATTATTAGTGCATAATGTAGAAAACATTTTCGAAAGTATAATATTAATCTTAGCCGGCATACGTACCATTATAATATGCCTACTATAGCTACCATATTAGATGGCAGGTTCTACAACTAAAACCGTACAAGACGCATATTAGATGATTGGATTTCCAACAAATGGTCAGGCTAAGGAACTTCCTATTGCCACATGGTAACGCCTCTAGAGGGACGCCCCGAGAACCTACCCGGCTCTTTACCAACATAAGGCCGGCTACCCCCTTCCCGGGAAGTAAAACCTAAGATATGCCACCCCCGGTCGTTTGCGACCTTTATCCGAGGGCCCTCCATCAACAACATCACACAGTAATAAATGTACTACAGTGTCCACATGAGTAAGTATCTGGGCTCCATACCATGATACCACCCTTTTCCAGAAGGAATGGTCATCCCTAGGGGAGCTACCCCTGAAACCTTGCCGCATCTTTCTTGTTTCGACCATTACCGGTTTGTGAGGCTTGATGAGGTCTCGCCCACAAAGCTACGCTTTTCACAAAGCCATGCTTTGAGAAACAAATGATCAGCAGCACTTCATATGACACATTACCAAATTGGGAATGTATCACTAGTAACTATCAACTACATAACCTCTGAGCTCGTACATCTCAGAGAAGGGTGTTAAGCTAAGAGAATAAATCTCCGCCACCAAATAGAAATGTATCAGATAGAAACCAGCTTTACATCTCAAGGTGTAATGTCAGACACACTTCCATACAAGTCTGTCCCGGGTTTGAACAGAACGAAGGCACTTCCAAAGAAGCCCTTGCAATCCGGGTATTCACAATCCCGATCGGACTTCCCATCACTTAAGGAATCTCTATACCATAGCTACTCAGTGCAGAAACAATCGATAGGTCATCCTATCGTTCTCGCAAATACCCGGTCTTCACCACCGGTCTTCAAATGCTATCCGTAACGACGTATCATTATTCAACATGGGTTATATGACACAAGGTCCTCTCCCGGCTAAACTGAATAATGAGCGCAATATTTAAAAGAACATATGGATATTGGGGTCTCAGTTAAATCACAGCTTAAAGCCCAAAATCTTTCATTCAAATGGTTAAAAAAAATTATCATTTCCAATCTTTTAAACAAAAAGATTTATTTCAAAAAACCTTCAATGGTTTAAACAATTTCCACACTTAAATCTTTTAAACAAAAGATTTACTTTTAAGACCCCTTTCAATTTAAAACAAGGTTCACCAATCTTTCACAAAGATTCATTCATAGCTTTTCAAAACAATTCCATTTCAAATTGGATTAACTCATCCGGTCTTTAAATCAAAGACTCATTTCATAGCTTTCAAAACAATTTTCAAAGATTCATTCATAACTTTCAAAACAATTCCCGTTTCAATCTTTTATATATAAAAGATACACCATTTAAAATCCTCTTCAATTTCAAAATAGGTTTCAACTATCTTTCACAAAGATTCAATTATAGCTTTCAAAGCCATTCTATTTCAAACTTGAAATCTTTTCATCATAATTTGGAGTTCTTTCCTTATATAAAACCTATTATTATTTGAAACCACTTGTTTCCGTTTTGAAAAAAAACCCGATTATATTTGCACGAGTTAAGGCCTTTCAAATATAAACTTGGGTTAAATTTAAATTCTCAAAACCATACTTTTAAAATGGTTTAAAAACCCATATAAACACATTTATAGCTTGTATAACCTTTTTACATCATAAATACCAAATATAGAATTCAATTTCAGATATTGAATTCTAATTTAAATCAAATTATTCAAATTTCAAATCTTTATTAAGTTATTCAAAATAACTTTCATTTTTAAAACACCTTTTCAAAAGTTTTTCACTTTAAACCTAATCCATTTCTAAAACCATTTGGATTTAAAAATCAAATTCAAAACTATTTTAAAAATCCAAGACTTAACCGATTTCCACGTGCAATCCATATTTGTGTGTGTATAGTGTAGTCCAGCGGTTTTACCCAATAGTGCAACATCATCAATCATCACAGAATTCAAACACAGCAATATTGATAAGCAGTATAATCTATAACGCTTATCTTCATTCACAGATCATCGATAAATAGTATAAATTCATCGCAGATAAATAAGTTACTTCATAGAAGAATAAATTAAATCACAGTTCACAGCTCTAATCAATTCAATTCATATCATAATAGGAACACACATCAGGGATAACAAATAGTTTCAACATTCAATAGGATTCAAACATCCATAAGTAAGATCAATTAATTATCTGATTAATTTAAATCAGATTTGTCACTAATCCTGGTTAATTAATATTGATTAATTACAAGTCATTTTAATTAATTATCCTTTAATAATAAATTAATTAACCTTCAATTATTAATTAATCAACCTTAATCATTAATTTATTACCTTTAATTAAGTAATTGTCTTTAAGTAATTAATTTCTTTTAATTACTTCATCACATAAATCAATTATCCTTTAATGTAATTACACCAAGTAATTACCCCTTATTATCATTAAGTAATTGATTCCATTGAGTAATCATACCTTAATTACTTACATTGATTAAATTAATGTTTTATATAACAAAAGCATTTCATCTTTAATTAATTATAACATTAAGTTCATTTAAAATAAACTTTGAAAATAAAAGTGATATTGGTTAAACACTTTAAACTTAATTAATTTGAAATAATTTTTATTTGAAAACCTTTAACAAATTTAAAACTTAGGTAAACCTTCATTATTTAAAAAAGAAGCAGTTTAAACAAAATTGTATTAAGCAAAACTTGATTTTGTTTTTGAAGTTTAAAACTGTTTTTATATCAAATTTCTAGACCCGAGGAGAAACCACAAAGTCTCGAGAAAAATTTAAATCTTCCCAAGCAAAGTCATTACTTACTTCGAGTTATCTTGTGTGTTTTCTTTTCCTTTGTTTTAAAACTTAAAAATTCTAAAAACTATCATACTAGTAACCACTAAAACGAACCCGAGCATGAACCCGAGTCGAACCATCATCTATTCGAGCAATTCCCCGAGTACTTCTTTTCTTCCCAAACACCCCATCAAACCCAGACACACAAGTACGAGCGTGCACGTGCACACGCTGCCTGGTCGATTCCGACCTTCACCACGAGCTCCAACAAGTTGCCAGCGACCTTCCCTAGCCATATGATAACCTCGATTTTCGAATTCCACCGAGAATCAAAATCGAGCAGATTAGCTTCCATCAG
The DNA here is from genome assembly GCA_030765085.1 of Allium cepa. NCBI lineage: Eukaryota > Viridiplantae > Streptophyta > Magnoliopsida > Asparagales > Amaryllidaceae > Allium > Allium cepa. Next base: position 567,387,293 of record CM060938.1, read on the forward strand.
AACCCAAACTTCGAGCAACTAAACCCATCATCGACGACCATCCCAATCATCGACCACCTCGCCATCTTACTCAAGACTGCACCAGACCACGACGCATCCATTCCCCAAAGTCACGACGACTCTGATGCTACCTTGCCTTCGAACGACCCACCCTTCCAACATCAACCAAAAACCGTCTCAAACCCTAGATCTGCATCTCTTATCCACCACGATGAACCGGAACTCCTGCAAATATTTTTTTCATGACCATCAACGTCCCAGCTACATCCAGACTCAAAATCGACGAATAGTTCATCGTCGTTGGTCGGGATTTGATGAAAATGCAAATTTTAATAAATTCGAGATAACTCGCTAATTACTTACTTAAAAATCTTGAAACCATTACCTAATTTCATCATTTTTCAATACAATTTTTTATATATAACCAAATCCTAATTTCAAGATGGTTGAATATTTGACCTGTCATTGATTTCCTCTGTATTTTCAAAATTTTGAATTACTTATCACATATTTTTACTTGTGATTATTTTAATAATAAGTTTATGTTGTTATAAACATTTTCTCTTCAAAGTTCTAAGCCTAATATTGATTTTACAAAGCGAATTTGAATTTAAAGCTTGGATTTGGAACCCTGTAACTAAGAACATGCTCTATTTTCATATATACAAGCGTGTACACTCAGTCATTCACATATATATAAACATGCAAGCAAGCACACACCATCATTCAACCACATCTCATTATCACACTTCAGGAATCATCAAGAGAAAATCAGGGTAAAGTGAGTTTGCACACCATAGGGATGAAGAACAAAGAGAAGCTTTTGAGTTTCTTGTTTCCAGACTTAAAAATTGGGGAAGGATCTAAGAACTTGGTACTTGGATTTCTGCTTAGCATGATTCAGATTTTTGATTCTAGATTGAACTTTTACTTGTTGAATTATCTTGTTTTTTGTTGATTTTGTTGCTCTGATTTCTGCATTGTCTTAAATTTCCTGAAGCTTCAAACCTGATGCTGATATGCTATTTGATTTGCATTGCAATTTAAGTTTGAACTTGATCTTGGCTTTGCAAGTTTGAATCAGGTTGAGTTTGTTGAATTTAGATCTGAAGCTTGAATTTAATCTGCTGAGTTGTTGAATTTGCTTGTAACTGGGTTTTAATACTGAGATGCTTCAGTTTTTTTCTTTAGTTTTGTTTCCTGGTTTTTGATTCTTCTTTTGGTTTCTTTTCTGTCTTTACTTTACAGGTTTGTGTTTTGTAAACTTTTAATAGAAATGAGAAAGATGCATAAGTATATACTCTTGTTTTAATTCATATTTTTGAAAATACAAAGACAAAGGACACTTGTTAAATTTATGATGAGATTATTACACTTGTATTAATGCTTGACAAAAATGTTTACAAATGTAAATTTTTATTGTAAAAATGCTTACACATGTAAATTTTTGTATATTTATGTTTAAGTCCTTTAGTTCAATTAATTTTAAAATTTAGTTTTAAACCCTTACTTTTAAATTAATTTATACATTTTGTTTTTAAACCTTATTTTATTTTTTATTTACAAATCATATTTTTAGCCCTTATTTGATTTCAATTTATAAAACATATTTATCTATTTTATATTTACAATATATGACGTGTATTTTAAATTTTATACTTTCAAAATATACATTCTTATCAAAGCTTTGTATTTATTTATCAACTATATTTATTTTCAAGTATATAAGACAAAACATTTTAAATCTTTTATTTGACCTTTTTTGACATCATATTATATTTACAATTCTAGTCATATACCTACATATTATATATATTAAAATTTAGAAAACAATTTCTTATTATCCTTACAAATATAGCTTTTAAATCCAATTTATTTCCTAAGATATTTATTCTTTAGTTTCAATCTCACAATTCAATTTAAAATAAATTTTATATACAAATATCTAATTAAATTTGGAAAAATTCACATTTGTTCACAATTTGATTCCAAAAATTAAATTATTTGTCAAATAAAACTTATTCAAAATTCACTGACTCATTTAAAACAAGGTTCACCAATCTTTCACAAAGATTAACTCATCCAGTCTTTAAATCAAAGACTCATTTCATAGCTTTCAAAACAATTTTCAAATATTCATTCATAACTTTCAAAACAATTCCCGTTTAAATCTTTTATATATAAAAGATATACCATTTAAAATCCTCTTCAATTTCAAAATAGGTTTCAACTATCTTTCACAAAGATTCAATTATAGCTTTCAAAGCCATTCTATTTCAAACTTCAAATCTTTTCATCATAAATTGGAAATTCTTTCCTTATATAAAAGCTATTATTATTTGAAACATCTTGTTTCCATTTCGAAAAAAACCCGATTATATTTGCACGAGTTAAGGCCTTTCAAATATAAACTTGGGTTAAATTCAAATTCTCAAAACCATACTTTTAAAATGTTTTAAAAACCCATATAAACACATTTATAGTTTGTATAACCTTTTTACATCATAAATACCAAATATAGAATTCAATTTCAGATATTGAATTCCAATTTAAATCAAATTATTCAAATTTAAAATCTTTATTAAGTTATTCAAAATAACTTTCATTTTTAAAACACCTTTTCAAAAGTTTTTCACTTTAGACCCAATCCATTTCCAAAACCATTTGGATTTAAAATTCAAATTCAAAATTATTTTAAAAATTTGTGACTTAACCGATTTCCACGAGCAATCCATATTTGTGTGTGTATAGTGTAGTCTACGGGTTTTACCCAATAGTGCAACATCATCAATCATCACAGAATTCAAACACAGTAATATTGATAAGCGGTATAATCTATAACGCTTATCTTCATTCACAGATCATAGATAAATAGTATTAATTCATCGCAAATAAATAAGTTACATCACAGACGAATAAATTACATCACAGTTCACAGCTCAAATCAATTCAATTCATATCATAATAGCAATACACATCAAGGATAACAAACAATTTCAACATTCAATAGGATTCAATCCTTAAGTAAGATCAATTAATTGTCTGATTAATTTATATCAGATTTGTCACTAATCCTGGTTAATTAATATTAATTAATTACAAGTCATTTTAATTAATTATCCTTTAATAATAAATTAATTAACCTTTAATTATTAATTAATCAACCTTAATCATTAATTTATTACCTTTAATTAAGTAATTGTCTTTAAGTAATTAATTTCGTTTAATTACTTCATCACATAAATCAATTATCCTTTAATGTAATTATACCAAGTAATTACCCCTTATTATCGTTAAGTAATTGATTCCATTGAGTAATCATACCTTAATTACTTACATTGATTAAATTAATGTTTTATATAAAAAAAGCATTTCATCTTTAATTAATTATAACATTAAGTTTATTTAAAATAAACTTTTAAAATAAAAGTAATATAGATTAAACACTTTAAACTTACCTAATTTGAAATAATTTTTATTTGAAAACCTTTAACAAATTTAAAACTTAGGTAAACCTTCATTATTTACAAAAGAAGTAGTTTAAAAAAAATTGTTTTAAGTAAAATTTGATTTTGTTTTTAAAGTTTAAAACTGTTTTTATATCAAATTTCCAGACCCGAGGAGAAACCACAAAATCCCGAGAAAAATTTAAATCTTCCCGAGCAAAGTCATTACTTACTTCGAGTTATCTTGTGTGTTTTCTTTTCCTTTGTTTTAAAACTTAAAAATTCTAAAAACTATCATACTAGTAACCACTAAAACGAACCCGAGCATGAACCTAAGTCGAACCATCATCTACCCGAGCAATTCCTCGAGTACTTCTTCTTCTTCCCAAACACCCCATCAAACCCAGACACACAAGTACGAGCGTGCACGTGCACACGCTGCCTGGTCAATTCCGACCATCACCACGAGCTCCAACAAGTTGCCAGTGACCTTCCCTAGCCATATGATAACCTCGATTTTCGAATTCCACCGAGAATCAAAATCGAGCAAATTAGCTTCCATCAGAACCCAAACTTCGAGCAACTAAATCCATCATCGATGACCATCCCAATCATCGACCACCTCGCCATCTTACTCAAGACTGCACCAGACCACGACACATCCATTCCCCAAAGTCACAACGACTCCGATGCTACCTTGCCTTCGAACGATCCACCCTTCCAACTTCAACCAAAAACCATCTCAAAACCCTAAATCTGCATCGTTTATCCACCACGATGAACCGGAACTCCTGCGAACATTTTTTCATGACCATCAACGTCCCAGCTACATCCAGACTCAAAATCGACGAAAAGTTCAACGTCGTTGGTCGGGATTTGATGAAAATGCAATTTTTAACAAATTCGAGATAACTCGCTAATTACTTACTTAAAAATCTTGAAACCATTACCTAATTTCATCATTTTTCAATACAATTTTTTATATATAACCAAATCCTAATTTCAAGATGGTTGAATATTTGACCTGTCATTGATTTCCTCTGTATTTTCAAAATTTTGAATTACTTATCACATATTTTTACTTGTGATTATTTTTAAAAATAAGTTTATGTTGTTATAAACATTTTCTCTTCAAAGTTCTAAGCCTAATATTGATTTTACAAAGCGAATTTGAATTTAAAGCTTGGATTTGGAACCCTGTAACTAAGAACATGTTCTATTTTCATATATACAAGCGTGTACACTCAGTCATTCACATATATATACACATGCAAGCAAGTACACACCATCATTCAACCACATCTCATTATCACACTTTAGGAATCATCAAGAGAAAATCAGGGTAAAGTGAGTTTGCTCACCATAGGGATGAAGAACAGAGAGAAGCTTTTGAGTTTCTTGTTTCCAGACTTAAAAATTGGGGAAGGATCTAAGAACTTGGTACTTGGATTTCTGCTTAGCATGATTCAGATTTTTGATTCTAGATTGAACTTTTACTTGTTGAATTATCTTGTTTTTTGTTGATTTTGTTGCTCTGATTTCTGCATTGTCTTAAATTTCCTGAAGCTTCAAACCTGATGTTGATATGCTATTTGATTTGCATTGCAATTTAAGTTTAAACTTGATCTTGGCTTTGCAAGTTTGAATCAGGTTGAGTTTGTTGAATTTAGATCTGAAGCTTGAATTTAATTTGCTGAGTTGTTGAATTTGCTTGTAATTGGGTTTTAATACTGAGATGCTTTAGTTTTTTCCTTTAGTTTTGATTTCCTGGTTTTTGATTCTTCTTTTGGTTTCTTTTCCGACTTTACTTTACAGGTTTGTGTTTTGTAAACTTTTAATAGAAATGAAAAAGATGCATAAGTATATACTCTTGTTTTAATTCATATTTTTGAAAATACAAAGACAAAGGACACTTGTTAAATTTACGATGAGATTATTACACTTGTATTAATGCTTGACAAAAATGTTTACAAATGTAAATTTTTATTGTAAAAATGCTTACACATGTAAATTTTTGTATATTTATGTTTAAGTCCTTTAGTTTGATTAATTTTAAAATTTAGTTTTAAACCCTTACTTTTAGATTAATTTATACATTTTTTTAAACCTTATTTTATTTTTTATTTACAAATCATGTTTTTGGCCCTTATTTGATTTCAATTTATAAAACATATTTATCTATTTTATATTTACAATATATGACGTGTATTTTAAATTTAATACTTTCAAAATATACATTCTTATCAAAGCTTTGTATTTATTTATCAACTATATTTATTTTCAAGTATATAAGACAAAAGCATTTTAAATCTTTTATTTAACCTTGTTTAACATCATATTATATTTACAATTCTAGTCATATACCTACATATTATATATATTAAAATTTAGAAAACAATTTCTTATTATCTTTAAAAATATAGCTTTTAAATCCAATTTATTTCCTAAGATATTTATTCTTTAATTTCAATCTCATAATTTAATTTAAAATATATTTTATGTACAAATATCTGATTAAATTTTGAAAAATTCACATTTATTCACAATTTGATTTCAAAAATTAAATTAATTGTCAAATTAAACTTGTTCAAAATTCGGGAATGTTGCAGATAACTTACAAAATTTGTATCTCCTTCATACGTGGTCAGATTCAAACGTAGATTTTTACGTTATGCTCATATCGACAAGTGCTTTATGATGGAATTGGTTTGGACGAATTTGGAGACTTTGAAAATTTAGGATAAAATCGAACGTCGTCCAGTTTTAGTTCCAAACTAGAGCGGATCGGTGACAACATAAAATTTCAGTGAGTTCAACTCACCTTTTTGGATAACTAGTATGATTTATAGTTGATATAAATGATTGAATGATTATTTGGATAAATTATTATATTTTAGTGGTTTGGATATATTCCCACATATTGGAGTGGATGAGACCCTATTTCGTTCCCGTGTAAGAGAGGATGACCCTTTGTATACGAATCACGCCTTGAAGAGGTTGATTTATATTTTATGATTGTGTAACATTTGTGATGCAACAAGAAATATGTTGGATGGATCCGACGGGATTCCTTGCTATTATTGAATTGTTCAATGATATTTCTTTTATATGGTTTATTTATTAATAAATATAATTGTGGATGTTGTGGTATTAAAACCATTGTATGTTTGAAATTAAAACCCATTACTGATAGAAAATCAATATCGATATTAGATAAGTGTTGGGTGGTTATTGGCCTTTAATTAGTATTTTAAAAATACTATAAATTGCCGATTAAGCCAGAATTGGTCGTTGAGACAAGAAATGATTTTTAAATCCAAAATTGGATTTCAAAAATATTACAAGGATTTTCTAATTAAATATATCAATATTGTTTTAAAGTTAATTAATTATATTAATATTGTTTTAAGTTATAAAATTATAATAATATAAATTTATGGTTATTTAATTGTAATAATATACTTTTAAAGTTATTAATTATATTAATATTGTTTTAAAGTTATATAATCATATTCGTATTATTTTAAAGTTATTTAATTATTTTTATATTGTTAAGGGTTGTTTGTTTTATAATTAATATGTTTTAAGAAATTATAAAAAGCTAAATAAATTGAAAAAAAGAATTTAATTATTTAAGATAATTATGGATTGAAACTTAAAATAAGGATGATTAATAATGTTTTAAATTAAATTACTATTATTTATAAAATGGTTTGAAGAATTAAGGAAGATTATTCGCAAGGTGAAAGAGTTTATAAATGGTTGGATATTTATGAACAATTTTTTTGAAGTGGGTTTATAGAATTATAAAAGAAGGATATAAATGGTATATGGGTTCATTAAGAGTTACAAATGATTTTGAAAGGTATAAGAAATTTATATGTGACTATATTCTTGGTAAGTGAATTGTTAATGTTTTTCAGAGATTTATAAAATGGTTTATAGCAATCTTGGAGGAGAGGAATTATAAATGATTTGAGAATCGAATAAAAATGAAACCTTTTTGAGTTTGTAGATATACTTATACCGTTGAATATGTATATAGCTATTTCTAAATATTGAAATACAGGGATTTGCGAGTATATCTTTTAAATGTGTTTATATACAAGTAATTAACAAAGTAATTGTATGTTTAAAGACTTATTAAAGGGTGCTAGTGATTACTTATATACTGGGCCAATGTTGTTTTTCCAAATGAAATAAAATCCCGATTGAATGTTTGTTGTTCGATAGTTAAATAACCGACGACCGAAAATAGACCTAATGTAACTTTAGAAATATCTAGGAGAAACACGTAAGTTATATGGAACGGTCATTTCCGATGATGTTGTACTGTGCGTATAAATCTTATTTCATTCTTTTAAGATGATGATAAGGAAATTCGTCAACTACCGGGTAGGAGGTGATCTCCAACCTTATCTTTTTCTATTTATTTCCTAAAGAACCGCGGTTGAGTTTACCGAAAATTATCGAATATTGTTTCGAAGGGACCGAGATCGGATATGTTACCCAAAAACCACTTCGATCCAATGAATGCATTTCGAAGTGAAGGCATCGTAAAGAGCTTGGAAATGAAGATAGAGATGTGAAGTGCAAGGGCTAATCACTATTAATCCTGAGGGTGATTCTAAAGTGGATGCAATAGGAATAGCATCAGGAATAGTACCTTCGGTTTCATTCTGACCCAAAATGGACTTATATGGATGAATGTTATCAGCACATTGTCATTGGAGGGTAATGAGCATCCTAAGTGTGAATTTCTTCAAAGATAATCGTAGCTTCAAGCCTCATTAACCGAGAATGACTGAAAATAGGGAGATGAAGCAAGGCTAAGTGGGTCGCACCCATTAGGGTATGTTGTCACATTTCTACATACATCTACATATTTATGGATTAGTTGGGCATGAGATCTCAAATAAAAAGGGTTGCGAAGCAACAGGGGTGATGACATATTCGGTACTATCCAGTCAAAGGTAGGCCAATCTTGTGTTGGCAGGGGATCCAAGTGAGGTCCTCGGTATATTTTCTAGACGTGTACAATGATCGATGGTACCCAGTGCCTAGTCATTGTATGGAATCCATTCTCCAATACATGCCTTTACGGTTTTGATCGCAGAGCCTAATATGCTGGAATTTAATTAATGTAACAATTTTAGCTATTTTAATAAGTATTTTTACTTAGACACTATTATAATATCACAGGATTTTTATGTAAAAGTGTTTAGGTTATCGTAAGGTAAAAACCCGTCTGTGTTTATGTGCGATGTGGTCTTACGAGATACCTTTTGATTTCAAAGATTTTCTTATAACTTTAAATCCAATTAGGTGTGCTTTCTCATGCTGGTTTTTCAGACTGACTCGGGTGTTATTTTATTATAATGCTTGGGTCAGACCGAGCATATTACAGATTAGATTGGATGCTTGGAGCTTCAAGAGACGAGTTGGAGCCTAGAGACATATTCACGTAGTTGGTTATTTTCTGCTGTATTCATTATTGTGTTATCAGCAATTATGAGGACAAACTATTATAACTGTCCAGGCTGAAATATGTTAATATACTCTGATTGATGTTTGTAACATCCATATTACAGTTTTTCTTTTGCGTAAAGACTTATGATATATTATAGATTATTCGTTCCGCTATGAAATTATATGTTGTTTAGTTTTCTTCTTATCTTCTTTCTCCTTATTTTCCCCTAACAATCGGGTTTCCCTGACACTCAATTGCTCGACTATGATATAGTGGATATATTAGTGTCGATTTTCGAGGGTCGAAACATTCAGATCGTTATAAAAAGATTTTTGAACTGATCAAATAAAATGGCTAAAGTTAGAGAAAAAGGTGGTTATATATAAATACAATATAAAATATACCTTGTATTTGGGCATTTTTCTAAATAAATTAATATATATCCTTAGGGGTTTCTTTCCATGGATTTTAATTACCCTAAGTGTAGTACTTACAGTAAAAATCTAAAGTCTTAATTCATTTGTTAAAGTGGTGAAAACTGGTCGCAAAGTTCGTGCTTTTCTATGTTATTCTTGTCAAGGGCTTTTAACCGCATTTGTAAATGCTGTAGTAAGTTGCTTGAGGTTTTAATTGTCTAAATATGATACTTAAATTTGATGTTTATCTTGGGTCTTATTAGGGATGTTTTCTAACATACTTTATAGTGTTTTAAAGTTGATTTGAAGTATAAATATATTTATTTATGAATTTTTGAAGTAAAGGGGTTTTATAATATAAAACATGCTTTTTATTTATTTTCATCAAATTATAAAATAGTAATTTTAAGTAATATTTTACATAGATATATAAAACCTACTTATAAATATTTTTAAAGCATTTTTTATAATATACAAGTTTGGACAAGTGATTTAAGTGTTTTATAAAATAATAAAGGAAGTTTTGAATTATAACACTTGTGATATAATGAACAGTTTTATGAAGTTAAACTAAAGTACATTATCCTATTAATAAGCATATATAGATCTTTAAAAAGAACATTTTAAAGATAATGACAAGTATGGAATGGTTTTGGGTTTGTTGTGATAATGTGTTAATAACATTCGTCTTTAACCTTTTTTATTATACTTATGAATGTAAATAGATCTTTAAAAGAACGTTTTAAAGATAAGCATAATGAAGTAATTTTGGGTTTGTAGTGACAATTTTTAAGTAACGTTAGTCTTAAACCTTTTAAAATAGTTTTGTGAATGTAATTAGACCTTTTAAATGGATTTTAAAAGGTAATAACAAGTATGTAACATCATATCACCAAATCAAACTGCATTTCTATCGAATAGAAATATTACTGATAACATCCTACTAACACATGAGTTACTGAGATGATACAACCAGAAAAATGTGTCACCTCGATGGATGTTAAAATTGGATATAAAAAAGGCCTTCAATTCAATTGAATGGATCTCAGTTGTTTCCATTATGACACAGATGGGCTTCCCTAAGACATATATTGCATGGATACACACTTGCATTTCTACTGTAACATATACCGTTAAAGTCAATGGTCATGCTACTGGCTACTTCAGATCATTTAAGGGGATCAGGCAGAGAGATCCTATATCTCCATACTTATTCATCTTGGTCATGGAACTATTGCACTCCATACTCACTAGCCATGATTTTGCTAGAAACCTGAAAACAAATCCAAACGTGTTGGGCGAATTCTCACCCAGAAGATCTCGAGACCAAGAAGTCACAGTTTTACCCAGGATCACAACCCCCGCTTCATTCGGAAAACACAAGGCTCGGTACAAGCATGGAAGACCATCCGGCATTCTCATTCGGCATAAGAACAACCTTCTCCAAGCTCCATTCGGCCACCGGACCAACCTTCTCCAAGCCGAACCAACCTTCTCCAAGCTCCATTCGGCCTCTCCCATGCGTGTCGAACCAAGGTCACCACCGGACCAAGGCCATCACCGAACCAACATGCCTTAGCCCTCTACAACCGAACCAAGGTCACCACCGGACCAAGGCCACTACCGGACCCACTCCACTACCGGACCAACCACCTACCTCAATGCCGAATAAACCTCCATCCCACTCCATCACCGGTCCAACACCACCCATTCAAGACCGAATGAAGCCTCGCCGAACCAGAATGCTGCCAGGCTAGATTGCTCCAGCCCAGGCCCACCAGCAGCTATATACATCCAAGACCCCTGCCCCAACCTCACTCTATAAATAGAGGGGCAGGGGTACAACAATGGCAGACAAGTTTGAAAGCTCAAGCACGGAAGGAACTTTCAAACTACTTTCATATACTTGTACACAAAGCATTGTACTTGTAATCGGAAACAAAGAAGATAATAACATATAAAGTGGACGTAGGCACGTTCTGGCCGAACCACTATAAATCTGTGTGTCTTTTACATTTCAGCCCCTGCTTTTTTCATGTTTACACAACTCATCTGAATCATTAAGAATCACATAAAATCAACTAAATCACACGACTTGGAGGTGTTTGCCCATTTTTTGCGCAAACATTTTTGGTGCTTTTCACTGAGAAGTCGAACTCGAAGCTTCAGCTTCCCTCATTCAACCTTCTTTCCCAATAGCATCCTTCATTGCCTAGGAAACATGACTTCCAGACCAAGAAAAGACGCCAACAAGGGAAAGAACGCTGCGACTAGCAGCGCTCCAAATCCAGTGGATCCAGATCAAGAGAACCATCCCACTACAGCAGCAGTGCCACATGTAGATCAGGCAATTGCAACAGCCCCTGCCGCGGAACAACCGGCAGTAATCACTAGAGCGGACCTAGACAGAGTTGTGGTGGAAGTAACTAACCGCTTCGCATCCCAACAAGAAGCTTTGGTGAACCAACTCATGTCACGCTTGAGGGATGTCGAAGAATCCAACCGCAACACTGAATCATGGGATGAATCTCAATCTGGAGGATCTCGGAGACAGCAAAGGTCTTCCCTCTTCGAGGAAGCCATCAACAGGAACAACAATGATAGGGGCCGCGCCCGGACTCAGCCCGAACTCCGACTCGAGGAAGCGCTTGGAACCGAACCCAACGGGGGAGGCGCCAGGCGAGGGTCGGATGTAGCTGAGCCAGTCATGCCACCTAATCATAGAAACCCCGCTGAACGGAGCCGAGCTAGAACCCAGCCCGAAGTTGACCCCATGGAAATGCCCGAAACAGAACCCCACAGGGGAAGATCAAGGCAGGGGGCAACTGTAGCTGGTCCTAGCATGCATCCGAGCAGCCAGAGGCAACCACTGGATAACGTCAGAAGTGATAGACTATACCATCCCTACAGGTCATCTGGACGAGATCGATCCCGCAGGGAAGAACCAAGTTCATTTCTATCCGCTCCAAATTCTGACGAAAGAATGACACGACTATTCAGGGAATGCGTCCAACGGGAGCAAAGGGACCGAGGAATAGGCGCTAGGGTCACCAGCCCCTTTACCCGCAATATCGAAACTGCCATCACCCCCCGGGAATGGAAAATGCCAACCATGGAACCTTACAAGGGAACTTCCGACCCCATCGTACACTTACAAAGATACACCCAGCATATGCTCATGAGCGGAGCAACAGAAGGGGTGCTGTGTAAACGCTTTCCGCTATTCCTAGCAGATCTAGCTACCTCCTGGTTCTGCCATCTACCCCAAGGATCTATCAGCTCATGGGAGATGTTGAAAGAAAGGTTCATTAGCCAGTTCCGCATCCATGTAGAACAACCCAAGGATGCTTATTCTCTATCCAATGTTAAACAGAAATCCGGAGAGACACTGCAACAATATCTAACTCGGTTCAACGCCGCAGCGGCCGCAGTCCAAGATGCCGATGAGAAACTCACCCTAATGGCCCTCTGTAGCGGTGTACATCCAGATACCAAGTTCGCAAGAAGACTAACTAAGGAAAAACCAGCTACTTTACCTGATTTCTTCCATGAAGCTGGAAAGTATATGAGACTTGAAGACGCCGCCACTGAGAGGCAGTCAAGGCAACAAGGTAAGACAACTTCGGACAAGGTTCCCGCTGCAGCCAAGGACACTCGAAGAAATGAATCTAGAGACAATGTTGGGGGCAAGAAAGTTGAAAAACGCCAATATCGACCAGGACCGAGATTTGACTCCTACACTCCTTTGAATGAAACCATCGAAAACATCTATCTAGCCACTCAGGGCGAACTCGGATACAAGCGCCCCCCGCACAAGAAAGAATCTGATAACGCCCTCAAGTCTGGAAAGTTCTGCCGCTTCCACGAATCCCACGGACATGACACCAATGAATGCCACCATCTCCGGGACTTGATCGAAGAACACATCAGAAGAAGAAGGCTGGAACGCTATGTGAAAGGTCAGAACAGGACTCTAACTCCTGCCAATGAGAACTCAAAGCGACCCCTCCCAGAAGTAGGCGGAGGGAATCGCAACACCAGTGGCTCTAGTCAAGAGAAGATAGTGGTCCATACCATCTCGGGAGGACCACACATCGCCGACAGAAGCTGGGCAGAGATGGAAAGATACGGCAAGTCACTTAGAAATGCTGAAGGCTATGTCAACTACATTATGGAAGAACGCCACCCGAAACGGAAAGAGAGTGACGACATCGTATTCAGTAGGCGTGATTTAGAAGGAAGACAGTATCCGCATATGGATCCCATGGTCATCTCTGCCTGGTTCGGTCCAGCTAAAGTTTTCCGAATTCTAATAGACACAGGAAGCTCCGTAAATATCCTGTTCAAGCATGCTTTCGACAAAATGAAACTGTCAATGAAGGATGTGTCTCCCTGCAACAAACCCCTGCGCGGTATCACTGGAGATGCGAAAATGCCCCTCGGGCAACTTGACCTTTTCGTCGAAATAGGAAGTCATCCCCGCTCCGTTGTGCGAAAACAAACGTTCGTACTAATAGAAAACCACTCGGCCTACAACGCCTTCTTGGGAAGACCAGCCTTATCTGACATCCAAATTGTCCTAGCCCCGTGGTGCCTAAAGATGAAATTCCCAACAGATAACGGAATAGGAGAAGTTGAAGGAGATCAAGACGCCGCTCGAGATTGCTATGTAACTGAACTTCGCAATAACCATAGAAAGAATAAAGGGAAAGATGCAGAGACTAATCTCTGCATGAAAAGCTTGGAAGCATAGCAACTAAAGAAAGCCCCTCCTCTTCGATACACCAGCGATCCTTTCAATGAACTAGACCCCAGGGATAAGGAGGAGGAGGCTACCGCTGAGCCCGCAGAGGCCATGGAATTCGTATCTGTAGACAAACATGATTCAAACAGACTATTAAAAATAGGATCTCAGCTAAAAACAGAATTGAAGGATCAACTCATCGACTTTCTCCGCCACAACTTAGATGTATTTGCGTGGACACATGCCGATATGAAAGGAATCTCCCCAGACATAGCATGCCACATGCTGAACATCGATCCCACCAGGGCACCGATAAAGCAGAAAAAGAGAAGCAAGGGAGCAGAACGATCAGCAGCCCTCGACGAGGAAGTAAAGAACCTACTTGCTAATGACTTCATACGAGAAGCCATCTACCCCGAGTGGATAGCTAACCCGGTACTAGTAAAGAAAGCTAATGGGAAGTGGCGAACGTGCATTGATTTCTCCAACTTAAATGACGCTTGCCCGAAAGACTGCTTCCCGCTCCCCCGAATCGATCAACTTGTGGACAGCACTGCCGGGCACGAACTTTTATCTTTTATGGACGCATACTCCGGATACAACTAGATTCCCATGCACGCTCCCGATCAAGACCACACTAGCTTCATCGCTGACCGGGGATTATATTGTTACAAAGTCATGCCTTTTGGACTCAAAAATGCCGGAGCTACCTATCAACGCCTCGTCAACAAGATGTTCGCGGAATTAATAGGACGAACTATGGAAGTATATGTAGATGACATGTTGGTAAAGTCCAGGAAAGCCGACGATCATGTAAGCCACCTGAGCGAGATGTTTCAGGTACTTCGCCGATATGGAATGAAGCTGAATCCTCTAAAGTGCTCCTTCGGAGTGTCATCGGGAAAATTCTTAGGATTCATTGTCCATTCCAGAGGAATTGAAGCAAACCCTGAACAAATCCGGGCTCTAAAAGAAATAAGGATACCTTCCACCCGAAAAGAAATGCAGAGCTTAAACGGAAAGGTGGCCGCCCTAAGCAGATTCATTTCCAAAGCAACTGACAAATGCGTCCCTTTCTTCGAAGCTCTCAAGAAAGACAAAGGAAAGTTTGAGTGGACCGATGAATGCTTAAAAGCCTTCCTAAACCTAATCGAACACCTTCAGAAACCACCAGTACTCTCAACTCCGAACGAAGGCGAAGAGCTATACCTATACCTTGCTGTATCATCTCATGCTTTAAGCGCTGCCCTAGTAAGAGAAGAAGACCGCACGCAACGCCCGGTGTACTTTATAAGTAAGAGATTTACGGGGGCAGAAGCCAGATATCCTAAACTTGAGAAATTGGCATATTGTTTATTGATCGCGTCACGAAAACTACGACACTACTACCAATCTCACTCCATCAGAGTTCTAACCGATCAGCCACTAAGACAGGTGCTCCATCGTCCCGACACTTCTGGACGACTCCTCAAATGGTGCATTGAACTAAGTCAGTATGACGTCACCTACCATCCTCGCACTGCTATCAAGGGGCAAGCCCTGGCCGATTTCATTGCCAAATTCACTACCAACGAAGGCAAGGATCAGTTTGAAATAGCAAAAAACATCAAGTGGAACCTCTTTTGTAGATGGAGCATCAAACGAACAAGGCTCGGGGGCAGGTATTGTGATAATCACCCCCAGGGGAAGAAAGCTGTACTATGCATTAAGGTTGGAATTCGCGGCCACTAACAACGATGCGGAGTACAAGGCAGTAATAGCGGGATTGGAGCTTGCCTTAGAAATTGGAGTCAATTCTTTATGTCTTCATAGTGATTCTCAACTTATCGTAAACCAAGTACTAGGAGAATTCCAGACACGAGGAGAACGACTCACAGCATACCTAAAGAAAACCAAACTGCTGCTCGACCAATTGGACCATTATCTAATCAAACACATTCCTCGAGAAGATAACCAAGAGGCCGATGAACTAGCAAAGCAAGCTAGTATGAAGAATAGCACCATTTCCGAAGCACTAGCCATCTCAAGGCAGATAGCCCCAAGTTTTGAACAAGTGAATCTGATAACTACAATTGAAGAAGCAACTTGGATGACTCCTATCCGGAAATATTTGCAGGACGGCACACTACCAGACAAACGTGATGAAGTCAGGAGAATTTTGAGGAAAGCTCCCCACTACACAATACAAGAAGGCATCCTCTATCGGCGTGGCTTCTCTAGCCCCTTATTCAGATGCGTCGCTGGAAGGGAAGCCAAGGAAATCTTATTCAACATCCATCAAGGAAGTTGCGGAGATCACACTGGAGGGCAGACTCTAGCGAAAAAGATACTCCGATATGGATATTACTGGCCCACACTAAACAAAGACGCCCTAGACTTCGTCAAGAGATGCGACAGATGTCAGAAATTTGCCAGTATTCCTCGACTACCCACAAATGAGATTACTCAAATGACCAGCCCTTGGCCCTTTGCTGTATGGGGAATTGATTTAATTGGTGAACTGCCAACGGGCCGAGGCGGAGCCAAATATGCTATAGTGGCAGTTGATTATTTCACCAAATGGGTGGAAGCGGAACCCCTAAATAAAATATCTTCAGCAAAAGTTATCAACTTCTTGATCAAAAATATTCTGTGCAGGTACGGAGTACCACTCAAGATCATATCAGACAACGGACTCCAATTTGACAGCGAAGAATTCGCCGACTGGTGCCAAGAGCATGGAATTCATAAAAGCTTCTCATCAGTAGCTTATCCTCAAGCAAACGGACAAGTCGAAGCTGTCAACAAAATTCTCAAAACCCTAATCAAGAAGAAACTTGAAAAGTCAAAAGGCGCTTGGGTGGACGAACTTCCTACGGCACTTTGGGCTTACCGCACATCTTTCAAAACATCAACGGGACATACTCCTTTCTCTTTGGCATACGGATCGGAGGCAATGCTCCCTGTTGAGACTATTGTTCCTTCCCACCGTAGGATCCACTACAATCCAGAAGAAAACGAAGAACTCCTCCTCATGTCTTTGGATCTGATTGAGGAAAGGAGAAATGATGCAACACTTAAAGCAGCGGCTCACAAACAAAAAGTGGTAGCACTATACAACTCCAAAGTCAAGCATCGCACTTTGCAAGAAGGAGATCTTGTCCTCAGGCGAATCTTTCCGCGCCCCGGGGCACTGGACCCCATCTGGGACGGACCATATGTAATTCATAAAGATCTCCACAACGGAGCTTATATTTTGTCAACAGTGGACGGAGAGGTGTTCCAGAGGGCATGGAACATCCGACATCTCCGTCGATACTTTTCTTAACTTGTACTGCCCATATGAAGTGAATTAACAAAGAGAATCAGTGGACGTAGGCGTTTTCATGCCGAACCACTTTAAAAATCTTGTCTCTTTTTAACTTGTTCCTTTATATCTTGGCTGCTTGTTAAGCTTTATCCTTTTCTGTTGAACAAAATCTTATGGCATCTCCACTCAAGACGCACAACGGCCCATCTGGACAAGGCCTAACAGGTACGCTACGATTCTATGCACTCGCCAATGAGACTCTTTTGCTCCAGCATCCCTCTGCTGCGGGTTAACTCATTGCTCGCGCCTGCCCTCAAAGCCAACTGTAATGAGCCGATTATAAGTCATCATAAAGGCCGACTATAGCCGATGGCAGCTCATTACGGCGTTCGGCTCGCCGGCAACTGTGAACCTACTTTAAGCCCCAACATAAGGTGTGGCCAGCCAGGGGTAGTTCACGGCCAATGGCACCCACGCTAGCCGGCCACGGTAAATCGAATAATACCCACGATTACGGACCATAATGGTTCGGGTAGTTACCGTGCGCGATCTCGGCTCCGATGTGTCTTAAGTGCGGCTGTGGTAAAAAAGAAAACTCCCCGCGGAGGCGTAAGATGGGTGACAAATGTCTCCAAGACCCACAGCTAGGGAAAGTGACTACAAAACCCGTTTGCCACGAACTTAAGCACATCGACGGCCTTCCGTGACTGGAAGTTTTACTTTTTCTATATTTCCATTTCATTTAAATACTTTTCTCCTATCCTGTATAACAAACTCTAAAGTACAGGAAACCGAATAGGGAGCATTCACTCATGAGAATCTAAGCCCGCGTACTGGGTGGCAAGGTACTCAGATATATTCATGATCAGTTACACAAGATGCTCAAAACTACCGCCTGCAAATAAAACATGAAGGGCGGTACTCTCTTCTCTTGTACATAGATGCATAACTATAGCTTATTCATATGTCACACCAACATTGCAAAACATGAAATTATATTTCAAGCAAAGACTTAACATCAAACACAACTAAAATCACAGGCATATACATGGTTATACTTCTCACGCAACACATCAAAATGACAACAACGTTTAAACATAACAAAATCAGCTTATATTATGAAATCACACCAAGTTATTCTCTGCAAATAATATTATTACAGTCACATCAATGTTTTGGACTAACGTAAACAACAGTAAAAAAGAAATAAAAAGCGGCCGAATCCGGACGAGTAACCAGCTGCGTCCACACTCCATCACCGACTTCCCAAGCCTATTTGGCCGTAGGGCCGGAACCCCCAGCATGTTGATCGGAAGTTCCACCTGTCCAATTCAGAAGAGGAATCCATTAAACAAACGATAAACAATCAAGTCATGGAAACCCAGAAAGAAAAGGAAAAGAGAAGAATAACTCACCAGCGTCCGCCGCTTGATCCTCATCCTCTAGTTGCACACCCGCTTCCTCCGCAGCGAGCAATCGCATCCCCTCCTTCAGCGCCACTTGCTCCTCTTTCGAGAACTGAGCAGTGACCACGTCCAGACTAAAAGCCACTCCACCTTCCTTACCCGCATCGACCCTGGCCTCCTCTAAAGCCCGGAGATATATCTTGGCCATGATCCGGGGATAGTCATCCATCCAAGACAAGCTGCCCTCCTTCCAAGTGCGGAAGTGCATGTCCTGCAGCATCTCGTCCATCATCCCCTCATTCTCCTCGAACTCCCTCACCCTGGCCTCGGAAGCCTGCAACTTGGCGACAGTGGCATCCCTCTCTGATCGGTATCTCGAGCAGTCAGCCTGGAGAGACCTCCTCATCTCCTCCATCTCCTCCTTTAACTTGACTTGAGCCATCTCCGCGGCCTCAAGCCTCCCAGACAACTCCTCTACCTGCTCGAGATCCGCATTCCGAACCTCATCCACTGTCGCAATGGCCATGTCGATCCGCTCCTTACAGGCGGCCTCCATCTTCCGTAATTCCGCCCTACTTGCCTTTTCCATGGTCTCTTTCAGACGCCTGGAGGCTTCCTCGTGCCGAGAAATCTGAACGGCTTGACCGGCAAGCTGTTCGGCCTGATCAGCAACCTTCAGCCGCAACCGAATATTAGCACTTCCAATCTCCTCCCCGGCCTTGACCAATTGAGCATGATACTTCATTAACTTCTTGGTCTCCTCAGCTACCCGATCAATATTAGCCTTGGCCTCGTCTCCCATGGTAACTACCCGAGTGGTAAGCAGATCAAGGTCTAGGGACTTAGCCTCGTCTAACACTCGTACCATGGGGTTGCGGGGAAGGAGATGCTCACCCGTGGCCTCATCAAATGAAATATCCCGAGAACTTGGGTCTAAATCAGGATGACCATCAAAGGGGTCACGAGGCACATCAGGACGCCTTATACGGATAACTGTGGGATTCTTGGAAGGAGGTGGAGGGGGGATAAACTCCGTGCTCTCCTCCGTGGCATCACGAGGAGGCTGAACAGGAAGCTGCGGACCAGGGGAAGGCTCAAATAAAGGACGACTCCTCTTCTTTTTCTGAATGCTCTCTTCGATGACCCCAAGAAGAGGACGGTATTTGACCACGTCTCCAGTGCGACCAGTGGGAGGCTTCGCAGAAGCTTTCATCGACTTGAATTGTTCGAGGCGGTGTCGAACGTCTGACGTTTTAACCACCTGGCCTGCCCCTGGAATAAAGAACAAGTGTTACGAACATACAATGGTCCACAATCCAGGAAACATGTTAAGTAAAAAGAAAAGAAAAGTGTGAAGGCACGTCTACTATACAAACCCTGTGGAGAAGTGGGGTACTGCAATAAGTCCTGAATCTCATTCCAGGACGGGAGTGAACCATAAAATATTTCTAAGTCCTTATCGAAAATGGAATCGACAGAGGACAAAAGTTCACCTTGCACCGCCGAAGCCACCATGGCTGAGGAACCCCTTGGGGATAGATCGGTACCAGCCCCGACCTTGCCAGTCTCCTTCGCCTTCTCCGCTCCCGATTCCCCTTCCGATTCCCCGAAGGCCTGGCGGAGGGCCTCATCCAGCTCAGAATCTTGCCCAGAAGTTAAGGCACCAGCACCACTACCACCCTGACCATCTCCATCTCCTCCGCCTTCCGACTCTCCTTCCATATCACCTCCTTCGCCCTCTTCCACACCTTCCTCCTCCGGAATGATCGGGCAAGTACTAGGAGAAGGACCCTCCGATTCTTTAAGCTTCTTGTCCCCCGCGACGGGATGCTGTGCGAAGGGTTTTCTCTTGCCACTCTTCACCGTGACCCCCTCCTTAGCTTTGGCAGCCTTCTCCTCAGCCGTGTCCCTCTGCTTAACCACGGACTGGTGCGGCAGGATCAAATTGTACTCCAGGAGGGTAGCGTTCCTGATCAGATAGGCGGCTGACCTGTCCCTCTCGGAGATAGCCTTAACTTCTGCTGCCATATGGACTAGGCGATCGCTCTCCACCACCGCAAAACCACCTGTCGCTGACAAACAACAGAAGCACATAAGGAAAGGAATTGCAATCAAGACAGGAATTACGAATAAAGAGTTAACTTACATCCGGAAGTGAAGCGACGAATGGAGACAGAATCGTCCCTCACAAAGAACCACTCCTTCTTGAACATGCTGTACTTTGAGTACAGGTCCAGGACCGGCTTGAAGGAGACGGCCGACTCTAAGCTAATGTAGGGGGACCCCTTCCTATAGCCCCTCAGATTATATAGATACCGGATTTCCCGGTTGGATGGAGAGCACCCGTACCTCTTCTGGAAGATAGAATATAAGCACACCAAGATGGCATACGAGTTGGGCTGAAGCTGGAAAGGCGCCACCTTTAGATATGTAAGGAAGCTAACAACCCAGGCGTTGATAGGGGGAATGTCCCCGCACATGCAATGGTACCGGCTGTAGGCGAAATACCCTTCGGGAGGGTCGTATGGCATCACCCCGACTCCCGGAAGCAACATAAGCGCCCTATCTATCCCGAAACAACGGGATATAGCATCAAGCTGCTCCTCCTTTAGAGAACTAGGGAAGCAGTCGGGAGGGGAGACCAGGAGCTCCTGGGGTCCATACCCCTCCACCAGCGATCTCGAAGCAGTTCCATGCTCCCCGGACCCCGATTGGGCTGGGGGCACGGAGGAAGGCTCGCCTCCATCCTTGGATTTCCGTCTGTCTGATCGTGTTTCCGCCTTGCGAGACATTTATCTGCATACACAAAAGTGAAAAGACAGGTTGTTAGAACAAGGAGTATGGAGATGTAAGCGAAAAAGAATGCATAAGTCCAGAATTCCACTCAAAGTCCAAGTACAAGAGTTCATTCGGTATACATGTCATTCGGCACTAAGAGTTCATTCGGTATACATCCATTCGGTACTAAGGCCTAAGGCCCATTCGGTAAAACGAAGACGTCCGTATGTATTCGGCAAATTAGGCCCATTCGATAGTAAGTCCATTCGGCAATAAGTGTATACCTGATTCGGTAGGCAAGTTGGTTCGGCACGAAGTGGTTCGTCTTTCGTTTGATTCGGCAAGAGTGTTGGCTCGGTATAGTGTTGGTTCGGCGCTTGTTGATTCGGTGAAGAAAACCTAAGGGGGTATAGCCCCTATATATAGACTGGAGGAACACCACCGGACCAGATGGTTCGGCATACCGGACCAACCATATGCCGAATGAAAACATCCATCCGGACCAACCAAACACCGAATGACGTTGTCTCCACTAGCGAAAGTCAGAAGCAGGGGGCACGCGGAGCGCCTCAATCAGATAAGTACCGAACTCTAGGACCTACTAATAAAGTAGAGAATATGATAACAATGAATGAGTCGTAAATCTCTCACCAACGTGGGTTAATCATTTACACGTGTACGCGACCACGAACGGTCCATAGGCACGCTCTGAATGGCTATTAACCCTATCGTCGTGAGAATTTGCACTTTGACATCCTTTTTTAAGCTCATCGGTTAAATGGATATTTGATTCTGATAGTTATGAAATGGCTAAGCTACTTACACATGTACGGGGTCGCGAACGATCCCTAGGCATGCTCTGAGCTGGCGATAAACCACCTTGACGAACGACCCAGGGATCCACTCTAACGTGAACCTGGCATCGATAATGCTAAACCCCCTCGGGGCACACTCTCTCGCCTCGAACGGCACGATTCACTTCATCTCGAATAGTTCGATCCCGAACGGTCGTCATTTGAAATCACACTAAAGCTATAAATTCCTTCGCAGGACATCAACAAGATATGAACATCCAGCCCATGGCATTACAAAACAAGCCTTTCCACCACAGGGAAACAAAGCGCGACACATGCAAGCACGTGCCCCCCTTTGGGGGGCAAATGTTGGGCGAATTCTCACCCAAAAGATCTCGAGACCAAGAAGTCACAGTTTTACCCGGGCTCGTAACCCCCGCTTCATTCGGAAAACACAAGGCTCGGTACAAGCATGGAAGACCATCCGGCATTCTCACTCGGCATAAGAACAACCTTCTCCAAGCTCCATTCGGCCACCGGACCAACCTTCTCCAAGCCGAACCAACCTTCTCCAAGCTCCATTCGGCCTCTCCCATGCGTGCCGAACCAAGGTCACTACCGGACCAAGGCCATCATCGAACCAACATGCCTTAGCCCTCTACAACCGAACCAAGGTCACCACCGGACCAAGGCCACTACCGGACCCACTCCACTACCGGACCAACCACCTACCTCAATGCCGAATAAACCTCCATCCCACTCCATCACCGGTCCAACACCACCCATTCAAGACCGAATGAAGCCTCGCCGAACCAGAATACTGCCAGGCCAGATTGCTCCAGCCCAGGCCCACCAGCAGCTATATACATCCAAGACCCCTACCCCCAACCTCACTCTATAAATAGAGGGGCAGGGGTACAACAATGGCAGACAAGTTTGAAAGCTCAAGCACGGAAGGAACTTTCAAACTACTTTCATATACTTGTACACAAAGCATTGTACTTGTAATCGGAAACAAAGAAGATAATAACATATAAAGTGGACGTAGGCACGTTCTGGCCGAACCGCTATAAATCTGTGTGTCTTTTACATTTCAGCCCCTGCTTTTTTCATGTTTACACAACTCATCTGAATCATTAAGAATCACATAAAATCAACTAAATCACACGACTCGGAGGTGTTTGCCCTTTTTTTGCGCAAACAAAATGCAAGGTGCCACTTATCACATCTCTTAAGTTTGCTGATGATATTGTTATATTTGCAAAACCAGATGCATGTACAATTTCCACTATTAATGCCGCACTCAATCAATTTCATACCACCACCGGTCTACATATCAACAAACACAAATCACACATTATCATTGATGCATTATCCTTTGACGACAGAGACAACATCACCACCCTTTCCGATCTTTTGGCAATGCCAGAGAACTTTATATACATTGGCATCTGTAACCACTTCAAGAATCTCGACCACACAATGCTTGCTAATGTATGAAAAGATTATTTCTAAACTTAGGAATTGGCCTACCCATCTTCCATCACAGGCGAGGAGAATTACTATTGTGGAATCCATCATATTTAGTATGACATCATATTGGTCGGGGTTTTATATTTTGCCTAAGAAATTGATTTCCATGATCAATGCTACTATGAACCATTTCTTATGGCATGGAGATTGCTACTCGCATAAACCTATTCCTATAGCCTTTATTAAAAAATGCAGACGGAGAAAAAAGGGGGGATTGAGTATTATTAACTTGTAATACTGGAACATGGTTGCTGCTACTAAGCATATAGATGATATTCTAAGTAACAAACCAAACTTATGGGTTAAGTGGATTAAAAAAAACTATTTGGTTGGAATTTTTTTCTAGAATATGACATATTCATCAACTTCTAGTTGGTTCCAGAAAAGTTTGCTTAAAATGAAACATGTTATTCTACCGATTATCAAATACCACATTTTCTCTAATATCCAGACTTCTTTTTGGCACTCTCCATAGGCCTCGATTGGTATAATATTAAATGAATTAGTAGACACCATGTAGAAAAACTCTATTTGCATCCCTAACAATGCTAGTATTCGACACTTCATTCTCCATGACAATGTCGTTATGTCCACTGCTAGTTCACCAGTGATTAGAAATGTTTGGAATATGATCATGAACGAAAAAAATGTTAACACGTCATACAAGATCCAATGGACTGGTAAGCACTGTGCTCATTCCATTGCTACTGTATACAAAGATCTACTTCCTGATAGTCACTACCCTACTTCACCATGGTACCGTAGAATATGGAATAGTTTGGAATCTGAAAAGGATAATTTCCTTCTTTGGATAACAATTCATAACTCTTTACTCATACGAGATAAATTAATGGCCAGGGGATTCATCACTACGAACATATGTGTCATCTACAATGACCAACCTGAAAGTATATATCACTTATTTCTAATGTACGATTATCTACCAACTTCGAAAATCTTTATTACTGGCAGCTAGTTTATACTATGGCAATGCTAACTGCAGCCAACAATGGCTTGAAATCTTCAAACTATCATGGTGGAGAACCCACCAGGGAAGTCAAATGCTTGTTACGCTCAAGAGTTTCATCACTATATTATGGCGAGAAAGAAATTACAGAATTTTTGATAAGAAACGTAAAAAACAAGAGGGAATTCATAGCTGACGTGAAAGAAGCAATTAATAGAAGAACGAAACATTTGCAAGCTTCTGGTACTGGCTTTGAATGGTGTATTAATTAAATTGGTATTTGGGTTTATGGGTCTTAATACTAATTTAATTATTTGGTCTTCTGTTATGTATTATTCTTTTCTTTCTTTTCATTTATTTATATGTCTATATCATGTCTCTTTGAATCAAGATCTGGTAGTGGCCAGTATAAACCCACGTTTACCTATAAAAAAATAACAAATATGTAACTATTTGAAATGGATAGAAAAAGTAAAGGTTTAAAGTAAGAAATCTTGTTAATGACTTGTGAATATACTTATATCATTTGAGATAGGTATATGAATACATTTTGAAGTATTAAAAGAGTACGAATGAATAGTGAAAAAATAGTATATATGTATATGTCTTTTGTAAAAATATTTTAAATATATATAGAAGTGTTTACAAAGAGATTTCAATCAATAAAGGGACTAATTGAATAAAAAGAGATTAGAAGTCTCTTATGTGACTTAATTGTGATTTGTGTGACCTGACTGTGCTTTATGTGTTTACTCATTTGTGGAAAGTATTAGTCATGTATCTAACACTAAAAGCCAATGAAGTAGGCTTGTCTATCTGTGATAATTAAGAATGAAGTGTCTAAGCAAGGCTTTGATGCAACTAGTACTTTAACTTACCTGATTTCACTCTTGACCGAGGGATAGTGTAAGATAAAAAGTTCGAAAACGCGATAAGTATACGAAACTTAGTTTCCATATGTGATTGTCTTCATTATTGTTGAAATTAACAAAATCCTTTGATTTAGTTCTAAAGAGACCGGGATCGGTAAGTGTTTTACTTGTCAAATACCATTTCAAAACTACCATGCAAGTTCTATGTTTTGGAAATGATTGTGAAGTGGAGTGCTATAAAGTTATGTTGTATATCCTAAGTATAAGTCCAATGAAGAGGTTAACATTAGCATTCGTCGGATGACTTATGCTGGGGTCCTTGTATAGATCCGTGGACTGTTTGAGATGTTGGAATCCATATGGAGATTCGTTCTATCCGATAATGAATACTCGTGTAAGTGATGTCGAACGTGACCTCGACACTGGAAATGAAAGAAAAAGAGTAGGCGCATAGCTTGAGGTTTGGCTAACCTGCAATAAGATATTATCTCTCCATATATAGAGCATGCTTATCGATGTTGTGCGTGGGGGTGATGATATTTAGGTTTACGTGTTTTAAACGTGGACCGACTATGTTTACTTATGGTATATCCTATCTGAAGATATATGATTCTTGGAGGTAGTTTCTGACCTTTGTGTAGGAGATTGGATTTCGACTTGATCGAAGGGATCTCCATGGAAAATCCATTATGTGAACGTACCATAGAAGTTTCGATTGTACCCTCAATATTATTATAGTGTGATCAATGTAAGTGTCAAAACTATTCGATTTGATTTACATTCTACACCCTATTATTTATTATATCGTAATATGTACTTATTAGATGATTTGGAATTTTTGAGGGATAATTGTAACGATGGTCTCAAAAGATGCTGTTTGAAAAAGACAAGTTTTGGTTAATGTTCTGGACATCAAGGAGACAAGTTAGATTTTTCACTTACCATTGTATTCTTATTTCTGTTGCATTACTATTATGTGTATATATTAGCATTTGTGCGGACAAGTTGTTATAACTGTCCAAGCTGATGATACTATTTAGAATTGTAACTCTAAAATGTCGTGTATCTTAGAATGAGCTTTTGTACTATCTATTGATATTATATGTCATCATCTTGCTACGAGATTTGATATTGTATTTATTCTTTCTTGTTCTATTTTTTCTTTTAATTTACCCTGACAATCTATCTTTCATGCACTTGGATGCTCGACAAAAGTATATCGTGGATGTATTAGTGTCAACATTCGGGGGTCGAAAATGCAAATCGTTACAAATATTATATCAATTAAATCTTATTTATTGATTAACTATTTAATTAATTTCATTTTAGTATTCCAATACTACCTTTCCATTGGACATGTCTATTATAATCTTTATAGTATATACTATAACATTTATAGTAATACCTATATATCATACATATACATATACATATTATAACCATTATAGTATAACACATATATCTTATATATGTGTATTTTTATTTATTTAATTAATCATTAATTTATTTATTTAATTAATTAAACTTTAATTTTTTTAATTAAGTAATTTTAATTATATTATATTAATTTCAAAATTATTTTGTAAATACATGTATGCTTATGTTATCTCAAACACTTTAAAATAACATAACATATGTCACTATACATAATGCATATATATAAATATTAATTAATTAACCTATTTAATTAATTCATTTTATTAATCTTATTAATGAATTTTAAATTTAAAAATTAGTATTTAAATATTTTTGAACATTTTGAAGATATCATTATTTTTTAAACATTTTGAAACTTATGTTGTATTATAACTTTTATGACAAACATGTTTTTATTTTAAATTTAAAATCTTTTATTTAATTTTCTAAATAATTTTGAAAATTAGGCCAATGTCCAATTCAAATTAGGTCGTTTTCTATTAGGCCAACTTTTGGGCTCACTTTACTTTTCAGGCCAGGCCGGTAACCAAGTAGGACATGATACTTGATTAACCAATTCCAATCCTAGATATTACCTTTTTAGAGACCATAGTAAGTGGGTAAGTTTAAACAGTTAGCCCTAACATAACTAATTTAGACAGCATAGGCTATTAGGATCTAATACCATTGTTGCAAATGGGGCATCCAGTTATAGAGTTAAAGGGTAAATTTAAAAAATTACCTTTATTGGATCCTTTGTTGGGCCTATGTTGTCAAAATTCATTTGGAACTTTTCAAAATTTTCTTTTAATTAAATTCTTTATTTTATTTTACTGTTTAAAATAAGTTTGATTTTATTTTAAAATGTTTGAATTATAATGAATTTATTAAATAAATTCATTTATGTGCAGTGTAAGTGCATTATAAGTAGTGTATATATGTTTAAAACATGTAAAAGTTTAGAGAAAGAAACCTTTCATTTCTTTCTCTTAACACAACTAATTAACTAAGAAAAAATGGGACCATATGTGTAGAGAAAGAAACGTTTCATTTCCCTCTCTATAATTAACTGACATATTAAATAACATTTACTATTGAATTCACACATTCCTTTGTTATCCAAGTTTCTGACGAGTAAAATATACGTGTCTATATATGCGGGTGCGGCGCAGTGGAAAGGAGGCTTGCGTTCTGGTAAAAAGACTCAGGTTCGATTCCTACCATGTGCTTCCCTATCCTACATAAATTTACCCGGGGGTATGGGGGCTTGGATCAGCGGACGGCTTTACTATACCCTCCTCAGGAGTTTACCGGTCTGTCGGGTTCTCCTGGGTATTCAAAAAAAAATGTATATACAAAACTGTTTGCGCTTATACATAAGATGTTAGCTAAGCATTTTATTAGTAGACAAAAGTTAACTTATGTATGTATGTATGTATGTATGTATAGCAAGACAATCATTGAATTGAAGTAGGCAATTGTTATGAAGAAAAGGTGGAAGAATTTACTCCTTCCTTTAATTATTCATTTAATGCCAATCAAAATAGCAACTAAATACTTAAATATATATATATATATGTATGTATGTATGTATATAAAACTAATTTTGATCATTCTCATATTTGGAATTCTATGATTAACAAATATGAATCAAGTCTCAACTTAGGAAGGATTTTAAAGTTAAACTTCTAATTTTACACAAAAGTGCAGTTTTTAAACTTAGGAAGGATTTTAAGATAGCAAATTAAAAGTCAACATTAAATTAGGAAGGATTTAGATGTTTATGATATCTTACACAAAAGTCTACTTATGGTTTTTTTAAACAACTTTCAAAGAAAAGTATACAATAATAATAGAAAATATTTAGATAACAATCATATAACAATTATTGCAAATGATTTCAAATAAACAAAATATGTAATATATTTGAGCCGAAAAAATAAAATCATAAAAATAAATTTAAAATTAGTTTTCAATAAAAATAGATGTTTTTCATTAAATAAATAGTTTCTAAAACAAGAACAAAAGCGACAACTTAGGCACATATAATTTCATGTTAAAATTCCAAATCTAAACTATATGAACATCATGAATGAATAATTAAATAAAATGTAATATGTTATTACTTTTAATGTTAAGAAGGTTAACATGTAATCAAAAGGGGATAGTGCAAAATGGATCTAAATCAAATTAATATTATGAACATACATTGCTAAAAAAGTTGTAATGAAAGAGAATTTAGTTAAAGTTAAATAGATAAACTTATATTCAAATGTGATATGCAAAATATCTAAATCATATGAATAAGGTATATATAAGAATAAATAAAGCTAGAATTTTTCCTTAAGATGTAGACAAAGGAACACATTTTGAATAATGATAGCTCCTCAGATCTTTAAGATGCAGGTAAATCCTTACAAGATATGGATGAACCACTTGTGTTTCATTTTTTATAATGTTTGTTCTGGTTTGGAATTGAAATTTTTTGGAAATATTATATAGTCTTCTGCCATGGAAGTTAGAAGGAGAGAAGAGATAAAAATGAACAGGAAATGATGAATTGTATGTAGAAAGTGAATTAGTGAATTTTTTTAATTGAAAGAATGAAAACTTTCTCATTCTTTAATTAAAAATTTCCTAATTAATTCCCTTGATTATCTCTCTCCACTTATCTTTCTTTACATGATATGGCTAAATTACATGCCATCAAATAACATAAAGTTTCCATAAATCATTACATGCAATTATGTTTTATTCAAATTACATTGATATCATATATCAATGATCGCAAATCTAACTTTTATAATGCATTCAAATAATTACAAACAACTCCCAAACATCAACTAAATGGAATAATAATTGACATTTTTGAATATTAATTAATTAACTAATCAATTTACAACATTTATAAATTAATTTAATCGGCTGTGCGACTCAAAGATGTAAATTTAGTTAGCGATTAACATAGAACAATTCGAATATTAGCATTCACACATCATTTTAGCTACTGGTGTGAAATTTTGGCTGATTTTATCACTAACACATCTTTTGGAAAAATCCAATTTTACTTATTATATGTGGTACCAGTAGTGACAATTATTTACACCAATTTTCTTCGTAAAAAACATATCACATTAGGACATATGGAATTTTGTAATGGTAAAAAATCCAATATTATCCACATTCAACATTATAGTCCAAACACAAAAGTCCTTGGTTCAAGAATAACAATTATCGTTAATCGAACTGCTATAGCCAGAGAATTTGACTTTGAGTTGACTTCAGTTGACCATGATACTAACATCATATAACTAAGTAGATGAATCTTCTCTTGAGTAGTGTTTCACTACTAATGCTTTCACTCAACCCAACCATAGTATTTCGATGGACGATACGACATGAATTAACTATTATTAAAGCAGAGCTTCCACATTGAAGATAAACAATATTCTTAAATCGAGATAGCTCTGTAAGTTAGTCGCATTAATTTTTTCTATTTGACCTTAGTTATATCATCCAATAGAAAACCATCGAGTAAGTCATTCCATAGTTATCTAATAATTATCGGTCTGTAACCTATTAATGCTTCCGGAAGCCATGAATAATACACTGTCCAACATTTGGAGAACGTTGCGTACTAGTCTCAACAGATGTATCGATATCCAGTTTAGATACATGTTGACTATGAATATTTAAAACAGTATATTAATTTCATTGTTATAAACTACTCATCGTTATAACACTTTGTAACTACTATCACAAAATATACCCATTTTGGATTTTCTATTAAATATACTTTTAATTAAATTAATTAATTAATGAAGTCACGTTATATAGAGTATGTAATAAAAAGAAAACACATTTTATTTCAAATAAGATTGGTTATCGAGTTAGATTTATGTAACAAATTGCATAAGTATCCCTTGGGTATAGCCCTAACTCTATCATATTGTTCGTATAATGAGATTTTTTAGATCTGTTCGATACTTGAATCGCAAGGGTATTTCATAAGAAATATACTATTCCTTAAACTGATATATATATATATATATATATTAATGATTATGAATAATTACTATGATTAACTTCTACCATTTATAATCAATAGATCACTTGCATACTCTTTAGTTGTTGATATTCCTCAAGCTAGAGATGTTACGTGTTGTACTAGTAGGGGATATATGAGGCAAGATACAAGCATACATTTATTACTATTCCATAAGGTACATGCATTTATACTTAGGTCGTTGTAAAATAGTAGGTATAAATGGATAATCTCTTTTGATTTGTTTATATTCCTCAAAGGTCTAGATGAGATTAGGATAAAGACCACATATTTGGAGTTGTACATGATACAACCAATAAGGTGTTATCCATCGCATGAGGACATATGATTTATTAATATTCCTTAAGGTTAGAATCCTAAGGCAAATGGGTCCTAACACCCATAAGACAAATTAAAATACTATGTTTCCTCTTAGGGTTTTGAGAAACATAAAAGTCTAGTGGGAGCTTATTAGGTTAATGAAGTGTAGCAATTTAACCCATCTAATATTATAAGAACATTTTTTATGTTTAATGTGTCCCAATCTGCTTAAGTTAAATTTTCAATTAAATGATCAACCTAAAACTATTTTTTGTAAATGATAAGCTCACCGAACCAAACTATATTGACTGGCTAAGGGCAATCAAGATAGCAGTCACATATTAAATTTATGCTCATCTATAAATGAAATTTTAATAGAGAAACCCATTAAGGGAGTTGACTCTGAGGTAGTTAGATCTTATAATATTTGGGCAGCCAATTGCGAAATTGCTTATGTTCGTGTTGTCCACTGTAGGAAAATAGTAGCAAAGGCACCACAAACATATGTTTGTCCATAAAATATTTATAAACCTCGAAGCTTTGTTTAGGGAGCAATCTCAATTCTCAAGGTATGAGATTTGTAAGAAATTATTTAGCATGAAGATGAGTAAGGGCAGTCTTGTTGAGGATTTTGTCCTAGAAATGTAAGTCTGTATTGATGGACTTTCAAATCTACAAGTGACTATAAGAGACGAACCGCAAGTGGATTTGATCCTAGGTTCGCTAACTTGATAGTTTGACCTGTTTATATTGAATTATAATATAAAACAGTTGAGCGCAAACCTTATCGAGCTACTTAATATGTTGAAGTCGGTTGAAGGGTCATTTAAGGAATATAAAAGATGTTGGTTGTAAAGGGAAAATCATCATTTTGGAAAGGTTTGAAAAAATGTAAGCAAAGTTCCAAGAAATGTGAGAAGGATGCTCCTACCAACAAAGGTGAATGTCACCATTATCACAAGAATGGGCATTGGAAATGCAATTTTTCGGACTTTTTGGAGATGGTCAAAGAATGAAAGGAAACTATTTCTTCCACTCCACGAGGTATGCTTATGATTCAAAATTGTTTTCTAATCGATAAATTTTCTTGGGTTATAGACAATGGATCTTGATCTCATATCCATATATCATTACAAGGAATTAGGGGTAGACAGCATGCGGCGAAGGGTGAAATGAGGCTCCAAGTTGCTAATGAATCTATGTAGATGCAACTGCAGTTAGAGACTATCAGTTGAATTTGCTGAATGGATTGATTTTAGTTTTATATAATATTTATTATTTAAAAACTTTATTTACATGATTATTAATTTTTCTAGATTGTTCGACATTGGTTATAATTTTAATTAAAGAGACAAAGTCATGATTATGGCGTTCGATGGAAATAATATATGCAGTTATGTTTCAAATAATGGCATATATGTACTTAGTTCCAATCATAGTTGTGCTGTGAATAAATGTTCTATTGACATTTATAATAGTTACTTCTGACATTGTAAGCTAGGTCATATTGATGACAAAATATTGTACAAACTAAAAAATGAAGGTTTTCTACCATCATTTGATTATAAACCATTTGACACTTTAGGGTTATGTACCGAAGGAAAAATGACCATACATCCATTTAGTAGGAGCAATAAAAGACTTAATGAACTCTTGGGTCTTATACATACTGATATGCATGGCCCAGTGCATGTAGTGGCAATGAATAATTTGATATACTTTGTAAATTTTACTGATGATTTCTTGAGACTATGATATATATATATATATATATCTTATCAAGAATAAATTTGATGTTTGCGAGAAATTTAAAGAGTATAAGAATGAGGTAGAAAAATCAAAAATTTAAAATCCTTCGATCAAATCGAGGGGATGAGTATATTGGATAAGAACCCTAACATTATTTGATAGATAATTCAACTATCTCTCAGATTTCTCCATCCTATACTCCACAGCACAATGGATTTTCAGAGAGAAGGAATTGAATCCTATTAAATATTGTTCATTCCATGATGAGTAAGGCTAGTAAGGCCGAATTACCTATTTCCAATTAGGGATTTGTGCTAGAAATAGTAGCGCATATGTTGAGTTTGATACCTACTAAATCCGTGCCTAAAATGCCATATAGATGTGGCATTGGAAGAAACCCCACCTCAAGCATTTGAAGGTGTGCGGTTGTCTAGCCTATGCTATAAGGTTGGCCAACAATTAATTGAGGAAAGATCGACCCTGTGTAAACTTATAGGATATTCCAAGAATCATATTGGATATAATTTCTATAACATTAAGGAGCATAATGTTATTGTTTCTATAACATTAAGAAGCATAATGTTACTGTTTCGTTAAATTCAAAGT
The DNA here is from genome assembly GCA_030765085.1 of Allium cepa. NCBI lineage: Eukaryota > Viridiplantae > Streptophyta > Magnoliopsida > Asparagales > Amaryllidaceae > Allium > Allium cepa. The sequence goes on from CM060938.1 coordinate 567,421,145, forward strand.
GTTGATTATGACAAAATGTTTTCACCAATAGCCATGCATAAGTCCATTCGAATATAGCTTTTCATCGCCGTGTTCCATGACTATAAAATATGGAAAATGGATGCATTCCAAAGGATGACGAATTCCATCGGCACTTTTCCTCGCCATGTTCCAAAGGATGACTAGTTTCCAACCCTCTCCCACTTCTTGTCAATAGAGTGAATCCCGCCTACTCCTTACTATTACCTCACTTCCATCCAATCATTCTAGAACATTTTGGAGCATCAGCTAAAGGATAAACTACTATTTGCTTCCCTTTGTCCCCATTTCACTCTTCAACCTCCAGCTCTATTGTCAGTGCCATTGCCTCTTCATACTCTCTATAACAGCCAAGATCCACATCACCTATATTAGCATCAACATTCTTTGCCATGTTATTACTATCAACCTCAAAGAAATCACCCATAACATTATTGTCAGTTGAAGTGATCTCAATAGGGTTTCCAATTTCTCCTTCTTGCACATGTATACCCGAATTATTCAAGTTCCTTTTAAACCTCTAAATTTTGAGACTGCCATCATTTGCATTTCTCAAAGACATTCTTCTTAAAGCTCTTTGAATCCATCACAAATTTGGGGTCACGCATATACCTTCTCAAAGAAATTTCATGATAATACTCATTTGTATAAAACTTGATAAGAGAAGGGAGCACACGTAGAGTCCTCACCTCAATTTCCGCCCTCGGAGTGGTAAAATCAACTGCACTCATAAGGTCTCTCCGCAACTTCTTGACTTCCTTAACCTTAGCCAATATACTACTCACCAAATTAAAACTTCTACAAGCTAATGGCACATTCCTGAGAACAACCCATACCCTCACCTTGCTGCCAACCCTCGAACACCCCTCTTGTGAATTCCATCTTCTCATTCCAAGAATTCCCTTAGAGCATATCATTGATCTAACATTATCACTAGTGAAGAAATTTTGAGGAAACTTGGCAACGAAATTGTTATTAAGCTTCCTGATATCCTAATTCCAACTCTTGAGAGTAAGATTGTGAAACTTCAAACTAAGCAGTTCTTCTATTTCTTGAATAGTAAAAGCTCCCTTAACAATTGAAATCACCACCTATGCATTCGATCTTTGAATCTATCTATCTAATTCAGCAGAAGAAATATAAACCTCGCCGCCATTTTCCATTTCCATTGAACTAGCTGAATTATTCCAAAATGAGGATTTACATGCAAACCCTTTATGGCCTAAGTGATTACATTTAAAACAAATCAAAGGGTACCTGTAAGTTATTGCCTAGTGTTTGGATGAACCACAATGAAAATATCTTTTATTTGATTTAATTTTCTCCAGAAGATCCATGTAATGATGATTCTTGGAATATGTAGCACAAGCCTTGAGTTTCATATATAAATTTATGAGAAGCGCCTCTTTGTAACTAAGTTGATTTGTTAAATTCACGTGAGAGAGAAGAGGGAATGATACATCATCTTGGACACCATTGAAGCTGAAGCTGGACGCTAACTCCTAAAAGTTTCTTATGTCTCCTTTTACTTTTCTGCTATTTATAAGAATTTATTGTTTGAATTTATGAACGAACCCCTTGTGAATTTATTTTCACAATTTGACTATAAAGAATCGACTATAATGTTGATTTAAAAGTAAACTTTTAATAAATTTGTTTAAAATAAACAAAATGATAGAATAAAACATGTAGAGAATAAATATTTAGGAAAATTTTATTATAGTATGGAGAATTATTATAATATTGAATGATTTTTTATAAGGACAATTTTATATAAATTTCATCTATAAAATGTGTTTTAAAAAGGAATTTTGAATTTAAATCCTGGAAATATTTAAAAATAATTTCAAAAAGATTTAGAGAAAAATATTACTTGAAAATATTTTTAGTTAAAATATTTTGGAAGTGAAAATTTTAAACGGAATGCATTTTCTTTGGTATAATTTGGAGGAAAACGTATCTCTTAGTTTTGTGTTAATCTGAATAATCTTCTAAGAGATGATTGGATGTTGCTTAGACAAACTATAACGACCCGTAAATTAATTTCTTTGTATTTGTATACTAAATTTTTTAGATATTTAAATAATGGGTTTTAATAATAAAATAAACATGTTTTAAATATAAATTAATGATATTAAAATCATTTCTTAATTTTGTTCACCAAAATAAATAGTTCAAACGAAAATTGAAAAAGTGATCGAAGAACGTTTTCCGAAAATTCGACATTTTAGCATCGGAAAAGTCATTGTAAACATTGTGCATAATTTTTATCACTCATTTACACATTAACATGTCATATGTTAAGTTAGTAAAGTATTAATAATAATAAAGCATGATTAATTTAAATATAAACATGATAAGATGCCTTATGTTTAAAATAAAGAAAGAATAAAATAAGTGAATAAGTTCTCATGTATAACCATACTCAACACCATACCTTTGTACACACTATGGTGCATGTCATGTTCTAGTATTTTGTGGGGGCTACCTTGGCCATGAGTTTGAGAGGGGGAGGATTGAGGTGGAGCTTTGTGATCGGTGGAAGTAAGGCTAGGGTAAATTAGTAATTCCACCTATTTTCATGTCTATAAATACCTCCACCCTAACTCCATTTCTCAATTTGTTATCTCATTTCTCATTTTCCTAAGAAGCTTTCTTCATGTTCATGTCCACTCATCGCTTCTCTTCTTCATTCTTAGAAAAAAACTCACCTCCTTTCACTTTAAATCTCTTCCTTGGTTCACAAAAAACTCCATATATACACATACAAACACTTCTATACCAAAACCAAGACCATTTCCACCTCAAAACATCAAGGCGAGCCCAACATAGCCAAGGCTGAGCCTAATTTTGCCTTTAGCCGAGCCATATTGCACCCTACAAGTTAACACAAGTGCATAAATTCAAGTTAAGGGAGTTTGCTTAGCGTTTATACAAGTTCGGTGGAAGTTAGACTTTGTTTAGCGCATTTTGGTGAGTAAAACTTCACCCATAAAAACCAAAGTTTAAACCCATACTAATATCTATATTTCTTGCCTAGTATACTTGTTATATATGTGTAATGATGGTTTGATTGGTCGCTTGAAAGATGGTCGCTTTGGATAGTTAGTAAGTGAATTATTTGATATATGAAAACACATAGTTGAACTAATCCCATTGTTATTAAGTACATGATATATGTTGTGATTATTATATATCACCATGTATTAATGCTCATACCTTTTGTTATGTGATGTGTGGTTGTGTAACAAATGTCATATGCTTGAATTTCGAACTTTCCGTATTGCGATAGTCGCTATATCAGCACTTTGGAAAATCACCTTTTATCGATACTGTTTGGTTTCATTATCGTGCTCGGAATTATTTTACAAGTTAAGCAAGTTTTTAGTTAATGATGTTTTCAAAAATAATTAATTATTTTAATAATTATTATTTAATTTAATTAATTATTTAATCAATTATTTAAATTAATAAAGATTAAGGTCAACTAATTAACTTATTAACGAGGTGTTTTAAATTTAACTAATTACTTAGTTAATGATGTTTTAATTTTAACTAATCATTTTAATGAGATGTTTTATATTTAACTAATTACTTAGTTAATGATGTTTTAATTTTAATTAATCATTTTATTTAATGATGTTTAAGACTAATTAATCTTTGGATAATGATGGATTAAGATTAATTAATTTATTAATCAATGATATTTTAAAATTAGTCAACCCTTTTTAATTAATGACTTTTAAAAGTTAATAAATTTTTTAACCTAAAATAAATTTTAAATTAATTTACGACTTTTAAATAATGATATATAATTGTTGTTTAATTAATTTAATTATTAATTAATTGAATTAATGATGTTTTAAAGGAGATTAACCCCTTTTTAATTAAAGGTTATTGACGTAAATTAACTAACTAGTTGACAAAGTTTTAAAGTTAATTAATCAAGTGTATAATGATGTTTTAAGTTGTTAAATCCTTTTCATAATGATGTTTCAAAGTCAGTAAACTCTTTGACAAAGTGGTTTAAAGCTAATACTTGTAATGTGGAGCCAAGTATGAATTTAGATTTTTAAAAGAAAAGTTTGAATTGTTTATGAAGGTGAATTAATTTCCTATAAAAATTATATGCAAATGATTTATTTATATAATTAGCACTAAACATCAAAGAAGTAGACTTGTCGCTATTTTGAAAGTTAAGAATAATGATGAGACATGACTTTGAGGTAACACTATCTTGACTTGTCCAAAATTATTGTTAACCAAGAAATAATACCAATTTTAATTTGATGAGTGGTGGCAAGTATACAAGACTTAATTTCCATATATGACCGTTTTTTATCCTTGGTAGTTGATTTCTCAACTATTGGTTACTTCAGCTTCTTTGTTATCATCATTCGAAGACGATTTATTGCTCCATTGAGCATTGATGCCCTTCATCAGAAATGACTAAAACCAAAACACAAGAGGAGTCCAAGCTATGTGGGGTTGCTCCCATTATGACACTTTCACATCTCACCTAGATTGGATTAGGTAGCGCTATTAGATGTGAAATATTTGGATTCTCAGTAAGGTCTAGCAGGGTCCGGCTTGGAGGGTTCCGAGAAGTGTCATAGAGTAAATGATCTTCTCAGAAGTATATTACTAGAGGTATACTTCAAGTGAGTGCACCTTCCTAGTCATTTTTTGGAGATTTTCCTTTTCTTATTTGATTCAAACCTTTAAATTTATCTCCTTATTTGCACCGGAATGAGTCAACCACTCTTCGGGTGTTAATTTATTTATCCATTCTTTACATTTGGATATTGATTTATGTGAGAGTAAACGCATTCCGTGTTCAGCGGCATGGTCTCACATGTTTGTGTTTAACTACATACTTTTTTTTAAATTTTTACTCATACCAGACATATCATCTGACCCGAGTTATTTGTTTCCATAAACTCTTGAGTACTCATTTTATTTGAGTAGTCCAAGAGCAGCAGGTCTTATTGGCTCTTTTGAAGACGGCGTCATAGCTAGAGGCTTTTCATCTTCTTATTTATCTATTTCGATGTACTATTTAGTTTGTGTAAGGGCATTTTATTTCAGCATTTGTAAAGGCTGGTATTATAACCGCCTAAGCTAATTTGTAGTACTTTTGTGTAACTCTGATAACTCCTTGCTAAGGAGTAACCGTTGTACTGGTTATTGTAATGTTTTAATTAGCAGTTTCGTTATGAGGTTTTCTATTTGTTCTTTATTTCTCCCCACCACGATTCATTTTCTCTGATGCTTGGGCAACAGCACATGAACGCCAAGATGTGTTAAGTGTCGTTCCTAGGGGTTAGAAAGGTGGGTCATCACGGTTGGTATCAGAGCTTCGTTTGAGCGAATACCTTAGCGTAATTGGGGTGCAACTCATTAGAGATAGGTGAATATAGCCCTAGAATGAGATAATCTTGAGAGAGCATTTCTTTTCCTCCCTTGAAAGTCTGGTTTTAGATCCTTTATTGCAAGTTTTCCTTTTATCATCTTTGACCTTATCTGTATTCTAATGATACATGTCACTTATCCAGGTTATTGAAAATGTGTACAAGAGGAAGATTTGGAGGGGATCTTGAACCAGCACGGCTAAAAATTGTAGAACTACTAGAAATGTGCCGATTGTATGCTGGTATTAGAAGCACTGATGCAAGTTCAACCGCCCTAGAACTTTGCAACCTTACGCAAGAATTACATTGCTTTAGGTGGTAAGCCTTTCTATGGAACTAAAGACATTTTGGGAGTTTAGACATGGCACCTCTCTCGTGAGAGGATATTCAAGGATCTTTAGTTGGACGATGCTAGAAAGAGATTGTTGGCATCGCGTTATCTTCAGAAAGCAGCAATGGATTGGTGGGATTCAATCACCATAAATACACCAGAAGAAGATTTCTCTTAGGCGTAGTTTGAAAAAAATTTGAAGCTAAATTTATCCCAGAGGAAGGAAGGATTCGGTTGTTTAGAAGTTTCATGGATTTGAAACAAGGTGAGATGGCAGTGGCACAATATGAGCATAGGTTCAAAGCATTGTCTCGCTTTGGACCATGATTGATTGATATGCCACTTAAGAAAAATGAGATGTTTGTGAAAGGAATGGGACCAGAGTTCCAACGGGAAATGACCAATCCTCTCAACGATAACTTTACCAATTTGATAAGCATGGCTTTGATATTTGAAGTTCTTGATATTGAGCAAGGAGTTCAGAAGAGGGTAGTGCCGATAGTTAATTCCTAACCTTTATTGGTTATCCTGGTTGCCAATAAACCATTTTTCAAGTGAAAAGGAAAGAAGAAATGGTTAGGAAAGATGCTTGAGGTGGAGCTCCAACTCATGTTAAGCAGTTAGACTTGACCAAAATCCTTTGTTATAAGTGCTATAAAATGGGCCACTTTGCAAAAAATTGCCCGGAGACTAACCTACCAGTATGCTATAATTGCAACTAACATGGACATATGAAGAACCGATGCCCTTTCCCGAAGAGGGGGGCTCAGGGGAAGGCTTTTACGATTGAGGAAATACTATCTATCTCTAGGGATCTAAAAGGGAAGAAGGTGTTGCAAGGTACACTATCCATTTCTGATATTCCTGTTAGAGTGTTATTTAATACAGGTGCATCCCATAGTTTCATTTCACAAGATCTTGTTAATAAGTTTAACCTCAAACCCATTCTTTTAAACAATTCTCTTTGTGTGTCAAACCCGATTGGGGCTTTAACCAATCTTGACACCATATGTTTGAATGTGTTTATTTCTTATCGAGACTGGCCTTTCTTTTCTGGCTTATTTGTTCGTAGGTTCATGGGTTTTAGGGTAGTATTGGGTATGGATTGGTTGTTTAAATTTAGAGCAATCATAAATTGTAACCAAAGGATTATCAGAATTAGTGATGAGGGAAATGTTGGTATGGATATTTATTGTGGGGAGCCTAATAAGTTGTTGAGCTGTTTTCTCTATTTGCTCGATGCACCTAAAGAGGAGCTAAGGAATATACTAATTGTCCAGGACTTCAAGGATATTTTTAAAGAAGTGCAAGATTTACCTCCTTATCGGGAAGTAGAGTTATGCATTGATTTGATTCCATGAACCAGACCTATTGTACAACCTCCTCAAGGTTAGCTCTGAAGGAAAGAAGAGAACCGGAGAAATAGACGTTTGATTTTTTTACAAGGGTTTGATCAGACGTAGCAGATCAAGTTGGGGATCACCAGTACTATTCTTTGCAAAGGCTGATGGTTCTCTTAGATTATGCATGGATAACCGAGAATTAAATAAGAGGACTATCAAGAATAAGTATCCTTTACTTAGGATTAATGACATGTTTGACCAGCTCCACGAAGCTCGGATATTTTCTCAGTTGGATCTTACCACTGGTTTTCAACAGATAAGGGTAACAGAGGAGAGTGTCCCCTTAACAGCTTTTTATACCCATGATAAATTTTACGAGTGGTTAGTCATGTCATTCAGATTGGCTAACGCACTCGCTTATTTTGTAGATTTGATAAATAGAGTGTTTCAGGACTTTCTTAACAAGTTTGTCCTAGTCTTTATAGACGACATCCTCATTTATTCTAAAACTGAGGAAGAGCAAAAGTACCATCTTCATGTTATTCTTAGTACTTTAAGAAGTCATGTTTAAAAGCTAAGTTTTCTAAATGCCATTTTTGGAAATCCAAAGTTAGATTTCTAGGGCACATAGTTTCGGAAGAAGGCATATCAACGGACCCAGATAAAGTAGTTGCATTTCAAGATTGGAAGAAACTAAAAGTGCGATGGAGGTCAGGAGTTTCTTAGGACTGGCAGGTTTCCATAGAAGGTTCATTGAAGATTTCTCAAAGATTGCTTCTCATCTGACAAAGCTGACGAAGAAAGATGCTAAGTTTGTTTGGACATCCAAGTGCGATTAAGCATTCATATAGTTAATGGAGAAATTGATAAGTGCTCTCATTTTAACTATTCCATATGGGAGTGAAGGATTAACTATTTACATGGATTCTAGTAGGATTGGATTGGGAACAGTTTTAATGCAGAATGGTAAAGTAATAGCGTATGCGAGTCAGCAGTTGAAACCTCATGAGAAGAATTACCTTATGCGCGATTTGGAATTGTTGGAAGTTATCTTCGCATTGAAAGTATGGAGGCACCATCTTTTGGGTGCAAAGTTTGAATTATTTACGAATCACAAGTCACTAAAGTATCCTTTTACCTAAAAGGATTTGAACTTAAGGCAGCAAAGATAGTTGGAATTTCTCGTGTCTTATGACCTGGAGGTTCTTTATAGCCCAGGAAAAGCTAACGCATTTGTAGATCCAATGAGTAGGAATGCGGCGATGATTGAAAATTTGGAAGTTAAGCTAGCAATATTGGAGAGAATTGCACATTCCCAAGTAGAAGACCCTAATATAGCTCGGCTTAAGAAGGATGTTGAAAATGGAATTATTTCTAGTTTCAGATTGACTCTCGAGGCATTTTAAGAATGAATTGACGGATTTGTGTGCCATATGTTAATGGAATTAGACAGGATGTGTTGAGAGAGTGCCATCGGTTAAAGTTATCTATCCATGCAAGAGTAACTAAAATGTTTCAGAATATAAAGAAATCCTTTTGGTGGAAAGAGATGAAGAGAGACATTCCAATTTTCGTAAACCGGTGTGTGAATTGTCAACATGTCAAGAGTGATTGGCAGAAGACTGCTGAATTACTCCAACCATTAGAGATACCAAATTGGAAGTGGGAGCAAGTATCTATAAACTTTATCAATGGGTTACACAAAATTAGAAGAGGTAATGATGGCATTTGGGTAATTGTAGATCAATTAATGAAGAGCACGCACTTTATTCTGTAAAGTCAACAAGAACTGTAGCTTCTTTGCCCGTGATTTATTTGAAGGAGATCGTTTGACTACATGGAATTCCAATAAGTTTAATTATTGATCGAGATCCCATCTTCACCAATCCATTTTAGGGAATATTGCAAGCCGCTTTAGGATCATAGTTGAATTTGAGCACAGTCTATCACCCACAGACGGACGGACAAACCGAAAGGGTGAATTGGATTTTGAAGGATCTCCTAAGAGCATGTATTTTGGAGGTTCTTGGGAAGATCATTTGCATTTGGTAGAATTCTCTTATAATAATAGTTACCAAGCTAGCATTGGCATGGCACCCTACGAGTCTTTGTATGGACAACCATGTAAATCACCATCATGTTGTGTTGAGATTGGAGACCGATTACTTCTTGGACTAGAGAAGATTCAAGAAGCATCAGAGAAAGTGGCTATGATCAAGGAAAGGATGAAAGAAGCCCAAGATCGACAGAAAGGTTATGTCGATCAAAGGAGAAGGGACTTAGAGTTTGTGGTCGGGGATGTAGTATTTGTGAAAGTTTCCTCAATGAGAGGAGTTGTAAGATTCGAAAGGATAGGAAAGTTAGCACTCAAATTCATTGGACCATTTAGAATTGTTGAGAGAATTAGATCGTTGGCCTATAGTAGAATTGCATGAGTCAAAAGTCCATAATTTTTTTCATGTATCTCATTTGAGAAAGCATGTTCATGATCCGACATTGACTGTTGAGACATCTGTTCAGGAAGATTTAGAGATAAAACCAAATTTGACGATAGTTCGACATCCAGTTCATATTGTGGATCGGGATGAAAGGAGATTGAGAAACAAGATTGTTAAGCTTGTGAAAGTTCAGTGGAGTAATGACCCTCATGATTGCACTTGGGAGACCGAGGATCATATTAGAGAAACTTACCCTGATGTAATGCCTGGTTAGTTGTTTGAATGTTCTTGTATGGCACAGTTGCTTTGCATTGCTATATGAATTTCTAGGTATAATGCATACCATTTGGATTTTCTTTTGTGTATTAATTTCGAAGACGAACTTTCCGAGGGGGGGAGGGGGGTGTAACAACCCGTTAACTAATCGCTTTGCATTTAAATATTTAAATAATTTTTAAAATATTTACATAATGGATTTTAATAATCAAATAAACATGTTTTAAATTTAATTAATGATATTAAAATTAGTTTTTAATTTTTTTACCAAAATAAACAGTTTAAATAAAAATAGAAAATGTGATTGAAGAATGTTTTTCGAAAATTCATCTTTTCGACATCAGAAAAGGCATCGAAAACGTTGTGCACAATTTGTATCACTCATGTGCACATGCACATGTCATATAGTAAGTTAAGTAAAGTATTAATAGTAATAAACCATGATTAATTTAAATATAAACATGATAAGACACATTATGTTTAAAATAAAGAAAGAATAAAAGAAGGAATAAGTTTTCATGTATAACCATACTCAACGCCATACTTTTGTACACATTATGGTGCATGTCATGTTCTAGCATGTTGTGGGGACTATCTTGGCCGCATGCTTGAGAGAGGGAGGGGGTGAGGTGGAGTTTTGTGATTGGTGGAAGTAAGGCTATGGTCAATTAGTAATTCCACCTATTTTCATGTCTATAAATACCTCCACCCTAACTCCATTTCTCACTTTGTTATCTCATTTCCCATTTTCCTAAGAAGCTCTCTTTGTTTTCATGTCCACTCATGGCTTCTCTTCTTCATTCTCAGAAAAAAGATCACCTCCTTTCACTTTAAATATTTTCCTTCCTTCACAAAATACTCCATATACACACATACAAACACTCCAGTACCAAAATCAAAACCATTTCAATTTCAAAACTTCAAGGCCGAGCCCAACATAACGAGCCCAATTTTGCCTTTGGCCAAGCCATATTGCACGCTACAAGCTTACGTAAGTGCATAAATTCAAGTTAAGGAAGTTTGCTTAGCGTTTAGACAAGTTCGGTGGAAGCTAGACTTTATTTAGCGCATTTTGGTATGTAAAACTTCATTCATAAAAATCGAAGTTTAAACCCATAGATCTATATTTCTTGACTATGTATGCTTGTTATATATGTGTAATGATGGTTTTGTTGTTGGATTGGTTGGTTGCTTGAAAGATAGTAACTTTGGAAAGTTAGTAAGCGAATTATTGGATATATGAAAATCTATACTTAAACTAATCCCATTGTTATTAAGTACTTGATATATGTTGTAATTGTTGTATATCGCCATGTATTTATGCTCGTACCTTTGTTGTGTGATGTGTGGTTGTGTTGCAAATATCATATGCTTGAATTCTGAACTGTTCGTATAACGATAGTCGCTATATCGACACTTTCGGAAAATCATCTTTTATCGAAACCGTTTGGTTCCATTATTGTGCTTGGAATTATTTTACAAGTTAAGCAAGTTTTTAATTAATGATGTTTTCAATTTTTTTTAATTATTTTAATAATGATTATTTAATTTAATTAATTATTTAATCAATTAGTTAAATTAATAAAGATTAAGGTCAACTAATTAACTTATTAATGAGGTGTTTTGTATTTAACTAATTACTTAGTCTATGATGTTTTTATTTTAATTAATAATCTTATTTGATGATGTTTAAGACTAATTAATCTTTGGATAATGATGGATAGAAATCAATTAATTTATTAATTAATGACACCAAGCTGTGACGCCCCACCCCGAGACCCACTTTAACAAAGAGTATTACTGTGTAATATTGTCTACTAATGCGGGGAATAGGGATGGTTAGAAGCAACCATCTATAGCCTTGTCTTAAACATCTACTAAATAGTCGATAAATAATCTTTTTTTTATCTCAAATGGTTCGGCATATTCAATAAATGCTTAATTCAAAACTATAGGTGGCTATCGGATTTATTGGAAAAAAATACAACAACTAAAATGTATACTTCTTTTGGCTCGTTGTATACATATGTAGTGTTTATAATTTAATACTTATGAATTAAAATAAATTGGAAATTTGATTTGGAATAAACAATGGATTTTGGGAATAAAAGGGTGAAAAAAAAGTTATGGAAACTTTATATTGTTTATTTGTGAGAATAGTGAATGAAATATGATTTTTATTTGAAGAAAATGCAATAATTCTTGTAATTGTTGCCAAACACTTCTTTTAATATTTTTAAAAGAAAGTATTTATTTTTAGTGTGTTTATATCAAATAAGAAGATGAAATTTGATTTAAAATAAAGTTTTGGTTATAAAATTTTGTTTAAAATAATTTGATATATTTTATTACATAAGAAATAAATTTTGTGTAATTTTTGAAATTAAAAAAGAGGATTTATTTTATTTGTATAAAATTGGTTATTTATGTAAAATAAGTGTTTATTAGTAAAAATAATTTTAAAACTAAAAATTATCTTTTTATTAAGTGTAGAATATTTTATTTAACATGAAAGTGCGTTTAGATAATTTATTTGTGTTAAAAACTTGGAGAAATGTGTTGTTTTATTTGTTACATAAGTGTATGCATTTGGTTTTAGTGTGAATTAATTAACTTACGCTAATTATTTGATTTTGGGTTTAGGCCCACTTAACTAAACTAACCTGAACAAAGAAAAAATAGAGCATTTATCAACGTATTTAGTAGATATTTAAGTCAAGGCTATAGATGGTCGCTCCTAACCAGCCCTATTCTCCGCATTAGCAGACAGTATTACCCAGTAATACTCTTTGTTAATGTGGGTCTCGGGATGGGGCATCATAGCTTAGTAGTAGAGCTGATTTCAGAATAAAATATGATGTATCATTTTGTATTGTATCATGATGTATCTATATATATGTATATATATCTGCTTTTTGCTGTTCTGTGATGTGATATACTTTTAGTTGTTGTATTTTATTCTGATAGATCTGGTAACCACCTATAGTTTTGTATTAAGCATTTATTGAATATATCGATCCACTTGAGATAGAAAAAAATAGAGCATTTATCGACGTATTTAGTATATGTTTAAGACAATGCTATAGATGGTCGCTCGCTCCTAACTAGCCATATTCTCCGCATTAGCAGACAATATTACCCAGTAGTACTCTTTATTAATGTGGGTCTTGGGGTAGGGCATCTTAATATCAATTAACCCTTTTTAATTAATGACTTTTAAAAGTTAATAAATCTGTTTAACCTTAAATAAATATTTTCTTAATAAATTTTAAATTAATTTATCACTTTTAAATAATGATATTTAATTATTAATTAATTAATTAATTAATTAATGATGTTTTGTAGGAGATTAAATCCTTTTTAATTAAAGGTTATTGAAGTAAATTAATTAACTAATTAACAAAGTTTTAAAGTTAATTAATCAAATCATAAGAATGTTTTAAGTTGTTAAATCCTTTTCATAATGATGTTTCAAAGTTAGTAAACTCTTTGACAAATTGGTTTAAAGCTAATACTTGTAATGTGGAGCCAAGTACGAATTCAGGTTTTTAAAAGAAAAGTATGAATTGTTTATGGAGATGAATTAATTTCTGTAAAACTTATATGGAAACGATTTATTTGTATAATTAGCACTAAAGATCAAAGAAGTAGACTTGTTGCTATTTTAAAAGTTAAGAATAATCGTGAGACATGACTTTGAGGCAACACTATCTTGACTTGTCAGAAATTATTGTTAACCAAGAAATTGTACAAGATTGAATTCGATGAGTGGTGGTAAGTATACAAACTTAATTTCCATGTACGATCGTTTCTTTATCCTCAATAGTTGGTTTCTTAGCTATCTGTTACTTCAGCTTCTATGTTATCGTCATTCTAAGACGATTTATTGCACCGTTGAGCATTAATATCCTTTGTCGAAATGATTAAAACAAAATCGTGAGAGGTGGCCAAGCTATGTGGGATTTCTCCTGTTAGGATACTTTCACATCTCTTCTAGATTGGATTCAGTAGCGTTATTAGAGGTCAAATATTCGGATTCTTGGTAAGGTTTGGCAGGTTCTGTCTTGGAGGATTCTGAGAAGTGTCATAGAATAAATGAGCTTCTCGAAAGCATATTACTAGAGGTATACTTTAAGGGGGGGTGTATCTTCCTAGTCATTTTTTGGAGATTTTCCTTTTCTTATTTGATTTAAACCTTCAAATTTATCTCCTTATTTACACCAGAAAGAGTCAACCACTCTTTGGGGTGTTAATTTATTTATCCATTCTTTACATTGGATATTGATTTATGTGAGAGTAAATCCATTCCACGTTCAGCGGCATGGTCTCACATGTTTGTGTTTAATTACATACCTTTGTTTAAAGTTTTACTTATACCAGACATATTGTGATCTGAGTTGTTTGTTTCCATAAATTCTTGAGTTCTCATTTTGTTTGAGTAGTCCGAGAGTGGCAGGTCTTCCTTGGACTCTTTTGAAGGCGACATCCTAGCTGGAGGCTTTTCATCTTCTTATTTATATATTCCAATGTACTATCAAGTTTGGGTAAGTGCATTTTGTTTTGGCATTTGTAAAGGCTGGATATTATAACCGCATAGGCTGATTTGTAGTACTTTTGTGTAACTCTGGTAAATATTTGCTAAGGAGTACCCGATGTACTTTTTACTGTTATGTTTTAGTTAGCAGTTTTGTTGTGAGGTTTTTATTATGTTCTTTATTTCACCCCACGACGATTCATTTTTCTAATGCTTGGGCAACGACACATGAACACCGAGGATGTGTTAAGTGTCGTTCTAAGGGGTTAGAAAGGTGGGTTGTCAAACAAACATTATGGAGTACTTAGTAAATTATTCTCTTTATCATTGTGCGATCGAAATAAGTTTAAATCCAAACGAACCCAAAGTAACTTTTAATAAATAAATCGTTGAAGTTATTTCATATAGAAATATTTGTGGAATGTTTTCAAAAATGAGTTTTGAAATAAGAACTGGGTAATCAATCTTAAGTTTCCTTAAAGGAAGCTGGTTTAAAATAAAGGTTATTTTAAATAATGATTTAATAAATGAAAATATAAACTCTTGGTTATAAAAGAGATATTTTGATTCAAATTTTAAAATGGGTTAAATTAGATAGGGAGTTTTAATAGACATTATTTTATTAAAACCATAGCTTTTATCAAAACATCTAGGCAGTGTAAACTATATATCATTGCGCCAAGCCATATACATCTTTTATTATAACACCTTAAGATAGAGAGTTTGACAAGTTGACTCAATTTTTAAAGACCCATATATTATTGGGCCTTCATCTAAAATTTTGAAAGTAAAATAAAAAATTGGAGTTTTTAATGTGCTCTTAGGATATAGAAGATTATTGTACAATTAGATAAAGCGGAGTGGGTTTTTAACTGCTAATTTATGAAACAATTCATAAGTAATTTTATTGTTGAATAAATACTAAATGAAAATTGTAAGTGATTTAGACAAATTGGTGTAGTTAAGAAATCGGTAAATTTAGAGAGTGACTTTCAATTTTGTTTGAGGAGCTTGGATAATCTTCTAGGCAATAACCAAAGGCCGATGAGCAAAATGGCACACTTAATTAATTATCTATATACTTGGGCAATTTAGAAAGTTTTAAACCTAAGCTAGGATTTGATTGCTAGTCATTTAACATTTTAAATAATGTTAAGTGTAAGTTTATTCCTATAGGAATTCGATTTGATTCGATTTGATTGATTGTGCGATTTTATATACTATTGTTTATAAAGTTTGAATTTATAAACAGTGGTTTTTGAATTGTTGTTTATTAGGACTTAAATCCCGGAACTTTTGAAAAAGTGATTTCAGAAGAATTTGTGCAAAGAAATAATGAAAAATTTAAAAATTAAATGCAAAAAGGTACGTAGTAGACTTAGAAATTGAAATTGATTGATGGTTTTTGTGCCCTAGATATGGGAGACCATTTGGCCTTTGTTTTTTTGGTTTAGGGCCCGTAGTGACGATTGTAGTTTTTTTGATCGAGTCAGGCAAAGGAGGTGCTTCCGAAATTTTCTGCAATTTAAGTTACTTCAAGAATTTAATAACTGATTTTAATTAATAGTTTTAAACCTAAGGGTTTGGAGCCATTTTCTTACTTGAGAATTTGGGGGATGAAATTCTATTAGTGGGGGAGATTGTAACATCCTAGAAATTTGATCATATTAATTTGAATATTTAATTAAATTTAAATATTTAAGTGGTTGGATTTACGGATTCAATAATTATATTCAAATATAGTGATCATTTAAATATTTAAACTGTGAATTAAATGGATTTAATAATTTCGTTTGACTCCTTTTAATTAATAAATATTATTGAACGGTTGGAACACCATCGATGGTGGCATGACATCATAGATATCGTGGTGAATGCGACAGTTAGGATTATGATTTTTGGCTTCATTCTCTAGCCTTAGGCGGAGATAGGTGGCAAGGGTAGTTGGTTAGGTCGGTCATGGCGTGATCTACCTCCAGTGTTGTTGATGCGGCGATTGGAAATCGCCTATGGCAGTGCTGGGGTGAAGTCAAACGACGACGTTTCTCAAAGCTCATCCTCGAGCTACATGTGACAATAGGAGGCAAGTCTTGGGTTGAGGAGTTCGTGGTGGTCCTGGGGAGCCGAGGCAGGCAAGCGACGGTCGGAGATGGCCTGAGGCGGCAGCATCAGATTGAGAGAGCGGCGGCCAGTTTTGTTTTCAGTCGTAGATGATCAGGCTAAGCCAGGGTAATTACGGTTAATGAATGTAATTAAAAAATAATTGTATTATTTAAATTTGGAATCTTGTAAGCTTAACAATTATTTCATACTAGGTCCAAATTGAACATAGTTAGTCTTGTTTGATTGATTGTTTGGTTGAAATTCCATTTCGGAAAAAGGATGATATATTATCTTAATTGCTATAAACCCATATGATCATATGTGTTATCCATAACTATTATTTTATAGGGAATATTTGTAGAGAGACCCTGATGGGTTTCTCGCCAATAATTATTATTTCCTTATGCAGCTTATAATGATGTTTAGTTGATATTAATCGTGATATTCTTTTTAAATTGTTTAAGTGTTGTAATAACAATTTTTGCTATATCATCATTTATTGAATATCATCTTCTAAACTTTTTGTGTGTGTGGAACTTGAGCTTGTATTTTCATGAAAAAATAGATGTTTAAAATTCATTAATCATTTTGATTAATGATATTTAGATCTAATTAAACATTTTAACTAATGATGTTTAAAATTAATTAATCATTTTAATTAATGATATTTTATTTTAGTTAATCATTTTAATTAATGATATATGAATTTAGTTAATCGTGTTAATTAATGATATTTGAATTTGATTAGTCATTTTAGATAATAGTACTTGAATTCAATTAACCATTTTAATTAATGATGTTTGAATTCATTTAATCATTTTAAATAATGTTATTTGATTTTAATTAATCATTTCAATTAATAATATTTGAATTTAATTAATCATTTTAATTAATGACAATTGAAGTTAATTAATCATTTTAATTCATAATGTTTGAAATGAATTAAGTGATTTAGTTTTTTAAAGTTAATTAATGGATTTAATAACGGTTTTAAAGTTAAATTAGCGATTTAATAAAAGTATTTTAGAAATAATTAGCTGTTTTAGTAAAGATATTTGGGTTTATTAAAAAGATTATAAATTCGATCAATTATCTTTCGGGATAGTTAATATTAATTTATGAAAGATTATAAATGTGATTAATTATCTTTTGGAATAATTAATGTTGGCATAAATTTATAAAAAGATTTTAAATTTGATTTATTCTTTTGGGGAAAATAAATGTGGTTTTAAAGTTAAAGAAAAGCAATATGAATTATCCTTTGGTTATTATTTTAAATTTATAAAGGTATATAGATTGATTTATTATCTTTTGGGATAATAAGTGTTGTTTTAAATTTATAAATGATAGTTTATAAATGAGAAAATCCTTTAAAAGGAACCGTTTCAAAATAAAGCTAAGTTTAAATTGTTTAGGTATCATAAATAATGTTTTGACATTTGTTTTGACCTTGGGTTTAATATACTTAGAAAATATAATTTTCTCTTTTAAAAGAATATTCCGTAGGTTGTTTTTAAAGTGTCTTGAAAAGTATTATGATATGAAAAACAAACACAAGTGTGAACAATCATTTTCCGATAGTTGATTTATCGACTATCGAATTTGATTCCATTTTCTTCTCTGTATTTCGTCTATTCAGGACGATTTGTTGCTCTTTTGAGCTTCGTTATCCCTTATCGAAAATGACTAAACCTAAAGACTGTGTAGGGCCAAGCTGCGCAGGGTTACTCCCATTAGGGTATTTTCACATCCACTCTAGATTGGTCAGTTTTGCGCATTGAGATGTGAAATACTCGGACACTCGGTAGCAGTTGGCGGGATCCAACTTAGAGGTTTCCGAGAGCCATCAGAGTTCTCAATTATATTTCTAGATGTATACTTTTAGTAAGGTGGGTGCACCCTCTTAGTCATTGTCGGAAAATCTTCTCTTTTTCTTATTGTTTATTCAAATTTTTGTATCGTTTCCTTAATTGCATTGATAACTGCCTTGTGCTCTTCTCTATGTTTAATTATTTGTTTCCATTCTTTTAAATCTAGAACTTGATAGTGTTTATGCCTATTCTTTAAGTGTGAGATTTGTTCTTACTAATATCCACCCTTTTTATTTGGATTTTTTGTTGTTGTTTATTTTCATTCTTTCTTGGTTAGATCGTTATTCTGATTTGTTTTCCATTTCTTCATCTATGGATGTTATTCTTATGATGTAAAAACCTATTCTGTGTTAGTGGCATGGTCTCATAATTTTTTTTATACATTCATCATATTACTGGAGTTTTCTCATGTTGGTTTTCCGGACTGACCTGGGTGTTATTATATTATAATGCTTAGGTCAGACCAAGTTTTTTTAAATTGGCTTTTGTGATATGGAGATATTGGAGAAGTGCTAGAAGTTCAACTATCATAGTGTTATATTTTCCGCCGTATCGTATGGTATACCTATTAGCAACTGTAAATTCAAGATTTTATAACTATCCAGTTGATAAGGTTTGTTTTTAACTCTGATGTACTTTATATTTTGGAATGACAGTTTATACTTTCTTTGTTATATTACATGTTTTCGTTTCTGCTATGAGATTTTGTTTTCCATGTTCTTTGTTCTGTTCTTTTTACTTTACCCTAACAATATGCCTTTTTGATGATTGGATGTTCAACATTTGAAAACCGTGGTTACTTTCGATGTCGACTTTCGGTGGTCGAAAAGGTAGGTCATTACAGGTGACATGTGATTGTTAATATATGAATCGTTCGATATTAATCACTGATTAAATTTGCACCATTGAGTCGCACAACTATATTGATGAATTCTCTATGAAATACAAGATTTAATTACTTTATAATTACTCTAAACTAATTAAATTAATTCATATTTGTGAAATGCTAATTAATAAATTATATTTGATTTTTAAATGCCGTTAGTATTTAATAAAGTGTGTATGTAAAGGTTATATATGTACATATTGATATACGATACCGATGATTATTTGATTTAAATCGATTAACTACTAAACAAGTTTTGGAGTATTGAAGTCCTATCTAGGCACATATATGGCCTTCTATAAGGATGCAAATAGGTGAGTTTGAGCCTTCAAAATAGTTTTGAAATAGTGTTAAAAGAATGAGTAAGGAGATGAGAAAAGACTTCCACATTTTCCTCGTCCTAAATGCCTACTTAAACACATTACTTGTTTTTTTTTTGCTCCATCCTCTTCCTTATGCCAGCCAAAAAATATCAGTGCTTCATTGCCAAAATTACCAAAGGTAAAATTCAAACAAAAATCCATTAAAACAAAGAAAATGGTGGTGCTTCAGATTGCGAAATTTCTTGCAACTGATTCAGTTGTATCTAAGAATTATTCTTCGTTCAAGCTGCAAATCATAGCCTACCTCTGTAGGTAATCTTTCAATTTCATTAAGATTATGTAGATTGGATCTTATAAATGTAAAATGAATTTATATGTGCTTTTATTTTATAATTTAATTTTATCTTCAAACCGTTTAAATAAAAAAACATGAAACATCATTATAACATATAAGTAAATTTCGACAAAAAATTAAATAAATAAATATTAATTTTTTGATTTTAATTAGCTAAAATATTTTATAATATGTTAAAGCTATATTTATATAATATATATAGAGATCTCTGATGCATATATCATTAAAAAAATCCCATTATATAGAGAAAGTATTGAGCAAATTTGAACATTATAATTGTAAACCCAGAGTAACACCAAGTTTGATGTACATTATAAATTTCAGAAGTTTATTGGATATGTATTGAGCAAAGTATACACATATTTCAGAAGTTTGATGTACATTATAAATTGCATAAGATCTGATTTGGCAAACTCCGCTAGCAGATTAAGAATGCGGATATTGCGATGCTAATTGGATATCTGTTAATGCAGATAGCAAATCTACAAGTGGATATGTATTCACAATTTATGGAGTAGCAGTGTTTTGCAAGTCACTAAAACACACTAATTGCATGTCCCACAATGGAAGAAGAACTCATAGCCTTAAAAAAACTACTGAAGATGCATAATGGCTTTGAAATTTTCATGAAGATAAACCATCATGGCCTATGCCTATGACTACTATTTGTATTCATTGTGATAGCATGACAGCAATCACATGAGCTAAGAACAAAATTTACAACGGTTAATATGGGCATATATGAAGAAGGCATGAAACTATCAAATGAGTTTCTCAAAATTAGGTAATAACAATAAATTATGTGAAGTCAAAGTAGAATATAGCCAAATCTTTGACTAAAGGGCTATGTAAGGAGCAAGTAATATTTACATCGAAGGAAATGGGCCTAAAGCCAAAAGATTAGGACATAAGCCTGTAGAAACCTAACCTATTAAATTGGAGATCCCATGGTCTAGCTTCAATAGGAAAACTGGTTAGGGAAGTCTCAAGTAAAACACATAAATTACCCGTTCCTATGATTATTGACGTGTGTTTCTGGCAAAATTACTATGATGTATTAATATTCTTAATAATACTAATATCTTACTATAGAAGGATTATAGCAGGATATTATTAATTAGTATTGCCTTTATGAGAGTGATGTAGGGTCGCATATATGAAGGTTACATGGCTACACTGTAACACGCCATACCCCTTAGTATACCCAAAGAGACACATTAAAAGGCATGGAGCGTTATTGGTATAACTAAAACTAGCAGATACTAAGATTCACAAGACAAAATAAATAAAAATAGCAGAAAAAATAAAAAATAATCTGCTAGAAGTCAAACTTCATAATATAGAATTACAAAACCAAATACATCATATGTCTCAAAATACCAATATATGTCTCATGAAGTCAAAACCTCAGTCTCATAAATATCAGAGTATGAACTATCCCCCACAAAGTGCCAGTACATGGAATAAGCTAATAACTAAAAATAAAGAAAAGAAATACATAAGAAATCTCAGCTAAAGAAGTCTCCAAGTGTCTGCAATCTATTGCCCATGCTATTGCTAGTCTATGGGGGGGAAGGGGAAATTGAGGAGTGGGTCAGACTAAAAATCTAGTGAATGATAGTAATTACTAGAACCTATAGGCAAAGTTAAACTAATAGACTTTATAACAGTTCTAGTATATAAAAAGAATCAAAGAAAATAGAGAGAAGGAATAAACTGTAAATAAATACGAATTAACTAGGTCAACATAATTGATTAACTTTGATTGTTTGCACTTGTTTTTGATAGCTGCTTAGATTAGGCTGAATTCCTAATACTACCCTTTGATCGGCCTACTACTCCATAGAATCTACTGTGTACCGGATGCTAAAGCTCCCTACGTAGTAGACATTGCTGCTTACGAAAGACACATACTAAGCGCTTAGAACTCATAACGATTAATGAGCACCCAAATGGAATTCGCATGCGTAACCGCTACCATGCTCATGTTACATGTTGTTCCACCTATTGGGTTATCTTATTACCTCAAGCTCCAGCATAAGAGTGCCCCTCGTATCACTTCAGGATTATGTGAGACACCTCGTCTCACTTCAGGGTTATGTGAGACATCTCGTCTCACTTCAGGGTTATGTGAGACATCTCGTCTCACTTTAGGATTATGTGAAAGACCGTGTCCATAGAAATAATAGGGGAAATGATGTTGGTACTGGCCCGTCATCCAAACAATATCTAGTTGTGTCCCTTGTCCAAATACCTATGATTTAGACTTCTACTTATTGACCATTTACTACCGTTATTAACATAAGTGTGCCCCTCATCTCACTTCAGGGTTATGTGAGACACCTCGTCTCACTTCAGGGTTATGTGAGACACCTCGTCTCACTTCAGGGCTATGTGAGACACCATGTCCATAGAAATAGGGGAATGTTATTTGGTATAGGTCCTGCTTTAATTCTTTGCTTATTAACTTATATAAATTATTTAAATAAGCCTTTACTTCTGTTCTTACTATCTATGCTTACTAATTTATTCTAAGTCTTAAAATAAGCCTCACTCCGTTCTATTTCTTATTATAACCTTTGTTATAATCATGCTTGTTACCTAACCCAAGGTCTAAGTATGAAAATAAGCTTCTTTCATCTTATACACTTTTTAGTTACAATTCGAAGTTATAACTAGGCCAACTATCTTTATTTGTCCAATTCTAACATCAATATCATAATCAAGCTCAATTTCAGTCTTAATTCTATTTTTCTTATAGTCTTCACAATTTACATCCTATCTTCCGTTATTTTAGTATTCTTATAATTTTAACCTATCATCGCGCTTAATCTATTCTAATCCACACGCGAAGAAGAAGGAGAAATAAAAGAAAACTGAAAATAGAAGAAAATCCAAAGCGTAGGAAAATGATGTAAATAACGCATAGATAACAGTAAATGAATAAAAATACTGTAAATAAACCATAATTAAATGGATAAGCTATTATTAATAGAAATAAAATAAAATCAATTGAAAAAGAACAGCTAAAAGAAATAAAATAAAAATAATTCTAAAAATTGTAAATAAACTACTAAAAAGATTATTCCAAAAAACATAGTAAACTACAACTATTGAAAACCCTATTATTTTAAATTACTTAAACAAATCTAAAATAATTACAATCACTCATCTCTGGTCTTAGCTCTACCCTTTAGGTCTTCCTGGATCCACTTAGGGTTATTAAATATTTTCATTTAAAAGTATTTCCTCCTTGTAAAATTATTCCGTTCAGGGTCCTTCCAGAAAAGGTGAATCCATTTGGAGGAAATCTTAGAATGGGAAAAAGTGTTAGGTCTAGGAATGTATTTATAGGTGTAGAAGTGATCTCAGATCATAAGATTTGTGGATTGAATAGGATGCAACCACGTCATAGGCTGAATAGGAACCATCAGATGGAAGCACGAAGGGACCGGATGAGCTGAAAGAATGAAAATGATGTATAAAATTGGCCATGAACGTTACAGGAACGAAGGAAAAATTCCTTCGTTATTACCCAAGGCGGGTCAACTGCCTTTCCTCTTAGGTCGACCAGCCATTGGACCTAGGGCATTGTTATGTCGGCTTTTTGGTCAACCTAGCCTAATATATATATATATATATATATATATATATATATATATATGTACATATATATATATGTATATATATATATATATATATCTGTGTGTGTGTATGTATGTATATTCGATTTCTAGTTCTTCTCGTATCTTGCTCATATTAGCTAGGATTCTGACATTCTTTATATGAAAATTCACCAAAAAATTACCACGGACATAATGGTGCAACTCCCCTAGCTCAATTCTGATAATTTCACAAAGTTATTTTGTTATTTAATTAATTCCTTAATCAATTATTATAGCTTAATTTCCGAGTTGTTACGTTCTCCCCTCCTTAAGGGATTTCGTCCTCGAAATCTCGAAGGATAGAAGAATGAACTAAATGTTTTCATCTAAGTTCTACAACCAACTACTCAATCATCTCCCATTCATCCATTATCCTTAAGTTTTCTAATGCGATTTATGATACTTATGCAATTAGTGTTGTGTCGATATCCCTAACTAATTCAAATGATTAGGCGGTCCATTGATTCAGTTGACCTCCTTTTATGCAACCATGTCTGTTCCATGTATCGAAATGAATGCAAAAATTCCTTTATGATAACTGATAGTTCTATATGCATGCTACAACCATCATCCAAATGCAACAACCATTTGATAATCATCCATTTATAGCAACCATGGAATAAAATAAAATGCAAATGCACACACATCCATTTGCATATGCTCTAGTGTCTTAGTTAGGCCGATCCCTAAAGGATAATAGTGCCTAGTGTAAGTATATGCGTCAATTAGCATCCACTAGCAAACACTTGCAATCACTAGCATGCATCATATATAACATATTCTAATAACATGTTTACATCAAATCCTACCATCCATAGGCTGAATCCTAAGTTCTACCCTCCCAAAGGATAATAAAGGAAATAACCTATTCAAAACTAAAGATGGAAATAGGAAATTTATAAACTTATTATCGAAAAGATAAGGATATGAGATACGAATTTTCTCCTAATCAAACAATCTTCTCCGAAGTCTTTCTAACAATGTCAGGACCAAGTAGCAATCTCTCTATAGACTCTAAGCAACACGAAGGCGACTTGTGCGATCTTCCATAAAGAACTTCGAAAGGTGTCACTCCAATGCTAGCTTGCAAACTACTATCATATGGGAATTCCACTAAAGGAGGATGCTTCTTCCAGGATTCTCAAAATCAAGAATACTCATTCTCAATCATGTGTGTCTTACTATCTTACTAATTTCACTCTACTGCTCTCCTTTAGTCTGCACAATTGAATAAATATTCTTAGGTTCTTACTAGTGTCCTACACACTCCACGGGAACTTCTATCATTACTTTTAAAAGTAATCACTGCTATAGCCTTGCACTTTTTCCGTTACACATAGGAAATGATTCCTATCTACTTCACATTTGAGAGCTTGGTTTGGTATTTATCACTTTATTTTAAAAAAATATGAGGTTTTTAAATTTTTAAAACATTAAATCCCAAAATTTGTCTTTAAAAGTGTTATCTTTAAGTTCCTATTAAATTCAAGAATACTTGGTCACTTAGTATTATTCCTCAAACCTAAAGGGGAAAACTCCCAAAAAATTAAGTCCAAAACTTATTCCTCCTTTTCTTTTAAAGACTTTTACAGCTTTCTATAAAAAAAATTGATTTTCAAATTTTACTTCTACTACGTTTTTTATTTCTAAAAACTTATTTACTTTTTCACCAAACCATTATCATTTAAAATATCTTTATAATGTCCTTATGTGTCTTTTAAAAAAAAAATCTTCTTATTACACTTAACAATTTATACCTTAATGTATTGGAACTACTTTCTCTTATGGGAAACTATTAATGGTAAAACCTTCTATGAATCCTTTAAAAGAGGATTTTATGTTTATGTGAAATTACAAGGAACCTATTTTACATTTTTCGAAATAGGCTATACAAAATATAGTGCTTCCCATACCTTGTATATCTCTTTCACTATTCCTTATAACTTGCACATAACATCTTTATTTATAATTTGGTTTCATAGAAATTTTTATCATTATTCAATTCGTTCCAATAGATTAGAGTATTTTTAATTTATATTCTCTTACCATAGACAATTTTTATGAAATTCACTATTTTTCTAATATTTAACTTACACTTTTCTTTTCAAAAAAACTCATTTTCAAAACTATTTTTAATATATCCATAAATAGAAAACAATTCCTCAAATTTATTTAAATTTTTTGTGTACTTACAAACCACTTTATTTTTATATTTGAAAATTTTCTTCAAAACACATTTTTGTATGGGTCAAAACAGATGTTGCGTAAAACACTATTACTACAACCCAAAAATACTAGTGTATGGATTCAATTAAAATAAATACTAATAAACCTCATATACTATGCAAAAACATTTCCTTTGGAAGTCACATACTGTAACAATAGTGCTATAGTTTATGCTTCCTTTACTTTTCACGAAACATCTATTACAACAATAAATGTTGTAACCTACGTTTTTGATACTTAATGACCTCTAGGTTTTTTATATTTAAAATCTTTATTTACCTATAAAGAAACTAGCGAGCTATAATTTTTCAAAAGAATCTTACTTTTAATAAAATTTATATCATGTAAAAACCAATTTAAATTTCATACCATTTTTAAAAAACCCAATATTTATTTCCTAAAAGAAAATATTAACAACGAAAATTTTCAATTCTAGCAATTATTGTGACGACTCAAAATTTTCAACATTTGAAATTAAATTATTTAATTGATTTTTGATATTGGAAGTTGTTTTAAGCTTGAGTTTCAATTTTAACTATGAATATAGCAATTTAATTATCAAATTTAATTATAGAAATTTGGGTAAAATTGTAAATCTTTAATTTTAAGCTTGTTAAAAACAATTTGATAACATAAAATAAAGTCAATCAAAGTGACAAAAAGTTACGAGATCTAAAAATAACGAGTTATTTAAATGGCGACTAACAATTCAATGGCGATGCAATCGGATCTGGGAGGGGAGGACGCGGAGGAAGATGGCTGGACTAGAGTGATGGATCGGAGAAAGAGGCAGATGGTTTCAGGTGCTAATAGGCAGAAAGGGTTTCGATCAGCGGCTGAGCATGCTAAGGGAAAGCCAGATCTACATATCCTCGTGTACAGAAAGGGGATCGGATGAAGGTGAATGGGTCAGTGACCGGATCAGATGTGTTTGCAAAGTCTACACCTAAAAACTGGTGTGATCTGGTCAAAGGAAAAAAGCAAGGTGATCTAATTCAATACTTTGATCCAGCAATTGTTAATGATAAGAAAACAGCCATAATTGGAGAGGAGGAGCTGATCTCAGCAGAGAAAATATGGTCTAATTCTATTCTTATATATTTGGTGGGCAAAAGACCGTACTATATGTTTTTCAAAGCATATATAAGAAGAATGTGGGTTCCAAAAGGTAAATTTGAAGTCTTTGCTAGAGATAATGGTTTCTATCTAGTTCAATTTGAATTAGCAGAAGATTGTAACAAAATACTAGAAGGAGGACCATGGATGATGGATGGAAAGTTCATAATCATGAAAAAATGGAACAGTTCCATCAAATATGAAAAAGATCTATTGCTATCCATTCCTATTTGGGTGAGATTTCCAAATTTAAATTTTGCATATTGGAATCATATTTCATTGTGTAAAATTGCTAGCACTATTGGTCGACCTATTGCAATGGATGAGCATACCAAAAATAGAAGTAGAATAGCATTTGCCAGAATGCTCATTGAAGTTGATGCATCTTTCAAATTTGAAAAGGAAGTACAAATCAAACTGCCTAAAGGAGATTGTGTAATGCAAAATGTTGAATATGAATTTATACCTCCGGTTTGTAGTAACTGTGTATGCTTCGGTCATGTGAATAATGAATGCCCTATATCATTTACACAACAATGGATACCAAAACCCACAACATGTAACAATGAGGCTGATCACATGGACATTGTTTCAGAGGAAAATACAAAACAGCAAACTCTTTACATCAATTCAGAAGGAATAGTACATCACAATGCAGAAGTTATTACAATAGAAGAGTCCAATGTCCAAGATTATACATATAATAAGAATAATGATATTTCTCCATCAGATACAACTGCTTTGAATGTTGAGACATCTCAGACATCATCAAAGAATCCTGCAATTGCAGCCTCGCCATTAACTGAAACAGAAGAATGTGCTGTATCTGATTCACCTCCACAAATCAGCATGGCTGCCACAATTGCAAAGGGACCCTATGCTTGTCTTTCTGATATATCTCAAATACAAAACATTGTAGAAAGAACACCTACAAGTACTAAGACTCTGGATCCAACTGCACTGACGTCATCGACAAAAGTCTCAGTCAATCTATCATCATCAGAGAATTTATGCAACAGGGAGTTATCAAACCATAATGAACACGTTTTAAATAATTCACACCCTCAAATTTCAGATCTAACAACTGTAGTGCTTAATCCTTTTCAGGTGCAGAAAGACATGAAAGACTCAAATGTGGAAGCATCTTCTTTATCTCAATCATGTATTAATCCCACATACCCTTCAACCACCAATCCCCTCAACAATTCACCAAAAAACCTCACATCCATCAACCCTGAGTTTGAAAAAGTGCTTACAGAAATGAAAAGGAATAATTTTCAAGAAAAGAAAAAGAATAAAGTGATTCATGACAGTGTGACTCCCACAATAAGGACCAGGAGTCAAGCAAATTCATCCAAATAATGTCAATCTTGTGTTGGAATGTGCGAGGTCTTAACAAGGCAGCACATGTCTTAGAGGTAAAAAACATCGTTTTCTCGCAAAAACCTTCTATGTTTTGCTTAGTTGAAAATAAATTGAGAAGAAATAAAATTCAGCTGTATATGGAATCATGGGGAAAGAAATGGACATGCATAAATAACATTGACTATCATCACAAATGCAGAATTCTCATTATGATCAACTCAGATATTTGGAGCAGTTATGTAATTTCTATGAGCAAACAACATATTACATGCATGCTAAATAATACTGCAGGGGCTCAATGCATTATTACTGTCATCTATGCATTAAACCTTGAATCTGAAAGAAAAACTCTATGGTAACAACTGGAAAAAGAAGCAAACACTTTTATTACCCCTTGTTGCATCATAGGGGATTTTAATTGTGTTAGATTTTTGAAGGAAAAAATGGGAGGAAATAAGTTGACAACCAGAAACATTCAGGAGCTTAACAATTTTATCAACTCTGCAGGAGTTAAAGAGCTTAGTATTTCAGGGGTTAAGTATTCATGGAGATCAGGGCCTAACAAAAATATTGCTACAAAGATTGATAGACTTTTATGCAACATTGAATGGAGGAACATGTTCAAAAATTCCCATGCAAAATATTTAGACCTATCTACCAATGATCATGTACCTATTATGTTTCATTTTAATTGCACACAAACATTAGAAGGTCCAAAACCTTTTAAATTCATGAATCACTAGGTCATGTGTGAGGGGTACAAAGAAGCAGTTGAAAAATGTTTTGTTTTCCCTGAACAAAATCAGTTATTCAACCTTATTCAAATGCAGAAAAATATCAAAAAGGAAATCAAAAGATGGTGCAAAGGAAAAAAATGATTTACAGACACAAATTTCAAAAAGCAAGCAAAAGGTCAATATTGCTTTGCAGATATTAGAAAATAATCATAACTCCTTAAATGCACAAAATCTGCATGATGCACAAGTAGATCTGGAAAAAAATTTGGAGCTGTTAGCAATGGACAATAAACAAAAAACAAAATGCCAATGGATCAAATGGGATGATAGTTGTTCAAAATTTTTCTTTGCAAAACAAACAACCAGGAGATTTGTTAACTACTGTCACAACATTATAAAAGGAAATGGAGAAGTAGTCAAAACACTAAAAGAGATAGAGGAAGAGGCTGTCAAATATTTTTCCAACATATATAATAAAGGAAACATGATTGATCAGTTCCCCAATATCACTCCAAAAAGGAAAATAAATGAATGGGGAAAAGTTTTCCTTAATGCTTCATTTGAGGAAAAAGAATTAAAAAGAGCCATTTTCAGTGTACATAATGATATTTCCCCTGGATATGATGGTTTTAATGCAAAATTATACAAAAAACATTGGAATGAATTAAAAAAACCTCTTTAAGAAGCAATGCAGACTTCTTTTGATAATGGCAGAATAGTGAGAGAAATCAACCACACCATTATCTCCTTAATCCCAAAAGTCAAAACCCCAGAATCTGTTTCAGATTTCAGACCTATAGCATGTTGTTCCATGCTGTACAAAATCCTATCTAAAGTGTTATGTGACAGAATGAAGTTTGTTCTTGGAGAATTAATTTCTGATAATCAAACAGCATACTTACCAAACAGGCAAATCAAGATGGGATAATTATTGCACATGAGCACATCAGAAATTTTAACAAGCATGGCAGTAACAAAATGTGCATAAAGGTAGATCTCAAAAAGGCATATGACTCAGTAAACAGACAATTCATCCTGCATATGATGAGAAGCATGGATTTTCCAGATAAATGGATAAAAATAGTTCATGAAATGATAACTACTCCTAGTTATTCTTTTTCTATTGAAGGATGTCATAAAGGATATTTTACTGGGGGTAATGGATTAAGACAAGGAGACCCCTTATCCCCGTACCTGTTTACTTTATGTATGGAATATTTCACTTTGTTGATGGATGCAAAAGCTACTAAAGGAAAAGTAGAATCAGTTATCAAGAACAATTCAAACATAACACATCTCATTTATGCAGATGATCTGTTAATTTTCATAAATGCAACAGTAGTGGGAGCCAAATCTGTTAAAAACTGCTTCAAAAAACTAAAGAAAGTGACTGGATTGGAAATGAATAATCTCAAAACCCAAGTTTTTTTCAACAAGTTTTGCAATAATAAGGATCAAGTGCTTAACATTCTGGATATTCAAGAAGGAGAACTACCTGTCAGGTATCTTGGATTACCCTTATCTGTCACATACATCAAACATTCAAATTGTAAACAACTTATAGACAGAGTGTTAAATAAGATGCATGGTTGGGAGTGCAAATTTCTCACAATTCGAGGTAGAATTGAACTAATTAAAGCTGTTGTTTATCCAATGGTCAGTTTTTGGATGCAATGTTTCATGCTACCTAGCTTAACTATCCATAAAATCAACTAGTTATGCAAACAATTTATCAGGAAAGGAAAAAAGAGTAAAGTACCATGGAAAACAGTCATAAGTGTTAAAGCTGAAGGTGGGATGGGATTGAAAAAACTGTCAGATATAAATAAAACTTTTTGCATCAAAAGAATATGGGAAACTCTTAACAACTCATCTCACAGTGCTAAATGGCTTAATGTGAAATATGCAAATAATGAGACTTTATGGGAAGCTAACTTTAGTAATAATTCCTCATGCACTTGGAAAAAAATGTTATATCACAGAAAAGATGCTCAAAAATTAATTGACAGAAGAATTGTGGACGGCAAATCTACTAGTTTATGGTTTATACCTTGGATTAATGGTTCAACCTTATTGGAGAAACTGGGGCATGAAACCTTATCATACTCAAGAGGTTATAATCATAAGGTAAATCAAATCATATCTGGTAATAGTTGGAGGCCTGAAAACATCTCATATCTTGGTAACATAAGTGAGGAAATAAGGCAAGTTCCTATATATCGTGATAAAACAGAAGACTATTGGTTTTGTAGAAACAGTAAAAATGGCCTTTTTTCTTTTCACGATACATGGAAGGAGTTAAGAGTCAAACTTCAGAACATCAATTATTACAAAATCATATGGAATACCATCCCACTCCCAAAAATGAATGTATGCTTATACAGAGCTATATTCAGTTTCCTACCCACAAAGGATAAACTACACTTACAAGGAGTGACTGAAGATAACATGTGTGTTTTGTGCAAAAGGGAAGTAGAAACATGTAACCATCTATTTTTCAACCGTTCCTTTTCTAAACATGTATGGTATTAGATCAGAACCATGATGGGGGACCCTATAACGCATAGGAATGTTCATATCTCAATTACAGATGCCATTGCATATATATCTCAGAAATTTGCAGCTAAAAGCATAAAGAAAGATATCATAATAGCTGCGCTTAGCTCCTCTGTTTGGTACATTTGGAAAAGCAAGAATTCTATCATTTTCAACAATGAACAGATAGACAAAATTACGGTCTGTAATACCATTAAATCCAATGTTCGAGATATTATCATTAACAGATCCAAGTTTTTCAGTCATAGCATAATTAATGCTGATAATATCATTTAGAAATGGGAGATTTTACCTCTTCAAGTTGACCTTACCTTGACCAAAAACCCTAATTTCCCAAATACAGCATCATCCTCAAGATACATGATTGATAGAGAAAATGGTGAAACTGAGAGATCCAGATTGTCTAGACGCACTGATAGCATTATCACTATCGTTGACAGAGAAGAAAGATTGCCAGGGAGAGAGAATGAGCCGCCATGAGTTGCTAGATTTTCGCAACGTATTTAGGACTTTGTTGATGAGTATACGGGTCGCTTAAATTTACCATATGTTCATTATGTATATACTATGCTTTGTAATGTTTTGTCATTATCAATAAAGTGTTTGATCCTTTTTCAATAATAACAATAATAATAATTTGATGGCTTAGAAAATTTATATTGATAATACTGAAGATAATGGAAGCTTCAGGATTTAATTTGAAAATGATTTGTTCAGTATTGAAATTTTAACGTTTAAATCGATATTCAAAAATAGTCTTCCGAGACACAGTCTTGGAATTCGACGAATCCAGTTCCATTGGATCCGTAATATTGAATTATTATCGGATTTCAATTTTCGTAATGTTTGGAGTTGTTGTGTGACTGTATGATAAGCAAACACGCTAAATTTTAATTGAAAGTTCGATGTTTTAACTAGTTCAAAAAGCTATCTTCTCCATATGATCGAATTTGCACCCGAAACCTTTTCCATTGTGTTCGAAATAGGGGTTAAACATTATAAACGCCTGGCGGCACGTCTTGATTGGAGATCGAGATTTTGAGTTGCGAAATTTATACAATTTAAATTTGAACTTGAATTTAAATTTAAATGTAAATATATACGGATTTAATAATCTTTTCTCAAGGCAAAATGACACATTTCTTCCATCTTACAATACTTGGCATAAATTTTAAAACGCGTTCGCTTGAGAGAAAAAAATTCATTCAGAAGAATATCAATAATGGCCGAACGATTCATTCCCATCTTCATTTCAAGTATAAAAAATCGCGAGCCTCTCCACTTAACAAAAAATCAAAATTTAGAATCGTTCGAAATTCAAAAAATTACAAGCCCTAAATTCCCCACTTCTCGAAGAAATTAAAATAAAAATCGATTCATAGCCGTGTTCGAATAACCAATCGCGAGGAAGGTCGTCCATTTTCGATTCAAGGAGGCGACGATTTGGAGAGCAGTGTCGAACTCGAGCATGTTGAGGGGAGATGCCGACGTGAGTGATGGGGGAAGCGTGCGGTGTACTCGAGCATCGCAGCGGTGTTGGCGTCGCGACAGGGTTGTTCGAGCGATGGCCTCGAGCGCGTAGGAGTAAGGCCATGCGTTGGTGTACGGCCTATCTTCGAGCGACATTGAGAGCTGAAGGGTAGCCTGGAGGAGAGCATTTCGATCTGGAGCTGTGGTGCTATCGGTTTAAGGGTGCTCGCGAGAATTGTTAGTGAGGTATTGTTTTCACTATTAATTTAATTTAATAAATGTTACATGTTCAGGAAGAAAGTGTACAGTGGGTTTTAAAATTTATATTGATTTCAAAACACTTTTTGTTGAAAATAAAATCAGCTATATATATATAAGTATACAGTGCATGTTTCTAAGGAAATATATATGAATTTATAGTAAAGTTTAAGATTTCTATTTTTATTAGGTAAACAGTAAACAGAAAATAATAATTTGATTTGTAATAGTTCTTATGTAAACAGTAAAGGGGTTTTATTAGGGTATAAAATAATTTTGTTTTTAACTTGATAAAATCTACATGCATGTTCTATTTTAAAGACAATAAAAATATCCTTGTTTTAAATCAATATGGAAATTTAATTGTTTGATAAGCTTATTAAATTTTTTTTAAAGGAAATTTAGTTTTAAATTTAATGTTTGGTTAAACAAAGATTTTAATTAAAAGGGAAGTTATTGATTGGATATTTGGTTAAACAAATGTTTGGTTACCCAAATCTTATATAATTATTTGTACAAGGTCTAAAACTGTGTGGAAATCAAGATGGAAAGAAATTGGATTGCATGCACAATAAATGGTGAGATCTTCTCACTCAAAATTTTAATTGAAAATTCCAGTTATTGATTGGTTGTGGAATTGTGATAGTTAAATTAAAATTGATTGATTGTGTGTTTGGATAATTTATTTATTATTAGTTATATTAGTTTAGACCCTATGCGCCGCATAATAGCGGAAGTTATTATATTAAACCCATATACCGCGGCATTCCAGTTCGAAGTGGAATTGGTATTATATATGTATTTGGAGTTGTTGATTTCCTGCATTATATAGCGGATAAGACCCTACTGCGCCGCATAATAGCGGATAATATTTTATAAATCCCATATACCACGATATTCCACCTCGAAGTGGAATGGGTATTTAATTGTTGTGCTAACGTTTGTGGATGCAGGGAAACGGGTTGGAGGGATCCAACTGGATTCCTCAAATATTTAATTTGTTTCGTATGTTGTGTGTTGATTATTTTTAATTCGTGTGACTATTTGTGATTGAAACCGTTGAAGGATGTAATTTAGCCGAATATATTTTTGGTATCGTAGGATTCCAAAAATAAATAAAAAATTGATTTTGAAATTTGGGTAGAAAATTTATAATAAATTCACTCAAAGGAATCGTGTGTATTTTAAAAGAAGGAAATTTAAATAGATAAAGTTTTATCTTTGAAAACTTATTGAATAAATTCCAAAAATATGGAAAAATATTTAATAAAGGAATTTCGAGTAATGTTGTTTAATAGTTGAGGGATTTATTTAAGATACAAAGAGATAAAGAAATCTATTTCAAAAGGAAATAAATTTAGAAATTAAATTTGAAATTTAATTTAGAGTTGAAATTAATTTTAGAAATCGGTTCGGGAATTAATTTGGAATTAGAATAAATCTTAGGAATCGATTTGCAAATTTGGTTAGGTGTTTTGGAAATAACTGGGAAAATCAATTTGAAATTGATTTGATTTGATATTGGAAAATTAATTTGGGGAAATCAAATTGGAATTTGATTTTGTGTTTGAAATAAACTAGAAATCAATTTGGGATTTGATTGGGTTTGAAGACGATATTTGGGAATCGATCTAAAATTCGTATATCAGTTGATATTTGGAAATGTAAATTCACAACGGAAATTTGTAAAGAAAAGGGAAATTGTTTAAAAATAAAAATTGGTTTATTTTTAAAGTGTGGAAGAAATTTACAAATTGGAATGTAAATTAAATAAATCGAGAAGATTTATTAATTCATTTGAATGGACCATTTTGTAATGGAAAAAGAATTCTTCCCTGGAAAGCCGAGTATATTTTTAAAATAGCTTTTGAAATAAAATTTAAAAGTTCTAAATTTGGTTTTATAATAATATTGTTGGAGAAATTAGTTTTGGAAATTGTTTTAAAAGTAAAAAAATATTATTTAATTAATTATATAAAGGATTATTTTAAAGATTTAAATTAATATTTGATTTAGAAAAATAGTTATTTAAATATTTATACTCTATCTACTAATTTTATTTTAAAATTAGTTTTGGACTGAATTTTTATATGAGATATTAGTATAATATTTTTCATAACTAATATTTAAGCTAATATTCTAAATAGTTTATTTTAAATGTTTCCAAGTATATTTTGAATAAGTATTTTATATTATTTTAAAATATTTGAAATCGGCATATTTTCAGTGGAAATGAATAAATATTTGAAAATGTTTTCCGCGTAAGTAAGAAAATTGATTTGGAATTTATTTTCAAAGGATTGAAGCGTGAAAAATTGATTTGAATTTATTTTCAAAGGGTTGAAAAGTGAAATTTTATCTTGCGAAGATATATTGAAAATAATAATAATTGGGGGAAAATTATTTGAAATCCAGTGATTGTTTTGAATGATGATTGATAGCTAAATAACCGACTATAAATATTGGCCATTAATCGGCATTTGAATTTCGATGCGACCGGGAGTCGAATTCCAACAGGATATTCGAAACCCACATCGAACCTTTGTGATTGTGATGGATCTTTATTTAAAAGATTGAAGTGGAATTTGTTGTGATTTGTTTGAAACTGAATGAACACTTATTTTTAAAAATAAGAGCTCGTTATTCGGATTAGCCGGGAGAGGACCTTGTGTCATAGAACCGATTCCGAATAACAATATGATGAAATGGGGTTGCATTTGAAGATGGTGTTGAAGACCGGGTATTTTCGATAGCGAAAGGATACCTGTCGAATGTCTCTGCACCAGGTTGCTCCGGTATAGAGATTTTATCATCCTTTGTGATGCGTATTTTGGACGTGATTAGTGAATATTCGGATTTGCAAGGGCTTCTTTGGAAGTGCCTTCGGTTCTGTTCGATCCCGGAACGGACTTGTATGGATATGTGTCTGACGTTACACCTTGAGATGTAAAGCTGGTTTCTATCAAATACATTTCTGTTGGTGGCGGAGAATTTATTCTCTTAGCTTAACACCCTTCTCTGAGACGTACGAGCTCAGAGGTTATGTAGTTGATGGTTACTAGTGATATACCCCAATTTGGTAATGTGGAATACGAAGTGCTGCTGATCATTTGTTGATCGGAGCATGGCTTTTGTGAAAAGCGTAGCTTTGTGGATGAGATTTCGTCGAACCTCACACCCGAAATGGTCGAAACAGGAAGAATGCAACAAGGTTATAGGGGGTAGCGCCCCTTAGGGTATGTGCATTTCCTTCTGGATAGAAGTGGCATCATAGTATGGAGCCCAGATACTTATCTTGTGTGGATATCGCAAATATATATTACTTTGTGATTGTTTTTGTTGAGGATCCCCAGGTAAAGGTTGTTTACAACCGGGGGATGGCGTACTCGTGTCAGTAGTTACCTATTTTGCAGAGGTAACCCGGCCTTGTGTTGACAGAGATCCGGTTAGGTTCTCGAGACGTCCCTCCAGAAGCGTACCCATGTGGCAATAGGAAGTTCCTTAGCCCGACCATTTGTTGGAAATCCAAAGAAACAATACGCGCCCTGTACGGTTTTAGTTGTATAACCTGCCATGGAATGTGGCGGTAACCTGCTATTGAACGTGGCAGCTATAGTAGGCATAAGTGCGAAATGCCTATGCTGGCTAAGATTAATATTATACTTCCGAAATGTTTTCCACACTATGCACTAATAATAATAATATCAAAGGATTTTGCGTATTAAGCATGTTTGACTATCATAAGAAGAAATCTCCTCCAATTCTGCGTTTGCATTGTGTGTGTGGCGGGAGGCCTTATGGTAGTTTCATTTTTCAAAAAGCATAGAGGATTTCTTTTTATTTTCTTTGTGAAAATAACTGTCTTTAAGATCTTACACCCTTCTCTTAGTTGTCTTTCTATTGGTGGCGGAGAATTTATTCTCTTAGCTTAACACCCTTCTCTGAAACGTACGAGCTCAGAGTTTATGTAGTTGATGGTTACTAGTGATATATTCCCAATTTGGTAATGTGTCATACGAAGTGCTGCTGGTCATTTGTTGATCGAAGCATGGCTTTTGTGAAAAGCGTAGCTTTGTGGACGATACTTCGTCGAACCTCACATCTCGGAATGGTCGAAACAGGAAGAATGCAGCAAGGTTATAGGGGGTAGCGCCCCTTAGGGTATGTGCATTTCCTTCTGGATAGAAGTGGTATCATGGTATGGAGCCCAGATACTTATCTTATGTGGATATCGCAAATATATATTACTTTGTGATTGTTGTTGTTGAGGATCCTCGGGTAAAGGTTGTTTACAACAGGGGGATGGCATACTCATGTCAGTAGTTACCTATTTTGCAGAGGTAACCCGGCCTTGTGTTGGCAGAGATCCGGTTAGGTTCTCGGGACGTCCCTCTAGAGGCGTACCCATGTGGCAATAGGAAGTTCCTTAGCCTGGCCATTTGTTGGAAACCCAAAGAAAAAATACGCGCCATGTACGGTTTTAGTTGTATAACCTGCCATGGAATGTGGCGGTAACCTGCTATTGAACATGGTAGCTATAGTAGGCATAAGTGCGAAATGACTATGCTGGCTAAGATTAGTATTATACTTTCGAAATGTTTTCCACACTATGCATTAATAATAATAATAATATCAAAGGATTTTTCGTATTAAGCATGTTTGACTATCATAAGTAGAAATCTCTTCCAATTCTGCGTTTGCATTGTGTGTGTTGCAGAAGACCTTATGGTAGTTTCATTTTCCAAAAAGCGTAGCGGATTTCGTTTTATTTTCTTTGTGAAAATAACTGTCTTTAAGATCTCACACCAGTCTCATGACTGACCTGGTGTTTATTGTTCCCTTTCTAAACTCTGGGTGCCCTTAATTTTTCCACACGGGCAGCCTAGAGTCAGGTTATCAGTTATTCGAAAGCGAAGTCAGAAATGAGTTGCTATGGAGATTAGAAGTTGAAGCTGGATGGCGAGACGTATCTTTTTACTATGTAGTGTCCGTTGCGTATGGTTGGTTTCATATAGTCAAGTTATAATAACCGTCAGTGACGTATTGTGACTACCCGTAATTTTCGATCACTTAAATTCGGAATATTTAATTGATTTTAAATATCAATAAAGTAATTTTAACTTGAATTACGAATATCACCAATTATTTGATAATTAAATTATTGAATTAAATAAGTTGAAGTTGGTTCAAATGTTGAATCTGGAGTTTTAAGCCTATTAAAAATAATTTGAAGGCTTGAAAACAATTTATATTAATAGTACTGAGGATAATAGAAGTTGTAAAATTAAAATTAACAGTGGTTTGTTAAGCGTTGAAATTTATATTGTTTAAATTGAATTTAAAAATAGCCTTCCGAGGCACAGTCTCGGAATTCGACGAAATCAGTTCCATTGGATCCGTAATATTGAATTATTATCGGATTTCAAATTTCGTATTTATCGGAGTCAGTATGTGAGCATTCGATAAGTAAACGCATTGGAAATTTAATCAAAAATTTAATAATATTGTTTCTTTATTTTTTTACATCGGCTGCTCCTTATCACTTCAGCCTACTTTCTTTCACCGTCGTAACTTTTCCTTTCACATCATATCTGCTGTAGCCGACCATCTTCTGAAGCAAGCCGTTCCTTTTCATTTTAAAATCATTACGTCTCCTTCCCTTCTCTCGGAACAAATTAGCTTCAACAAAACAAAAATGGTCGCTTCCTCTGTTAAAACAAATCGAATAGAAATCATAATAGAAGGGGGCCGAGCAAAATCCCTCTTCAGTTCCAAAATCTCGTCTCTCTCTCAATTAAAAAAAAAAAGAGGCTGAGTTTACCTCCTTCAGATAAAATCAGTTCGATTGCTTTTAAGGAAAAAAATTGGAGATAGCGAATCAAAGCAACTCGTTCTCGGCCGCATCTCCTACTAGTTCGAAGTCAAACAAGCATCATGATGGTGGGACGCATTCGTCTTCAGCTGAAATCGATTTGGGTGTGGGCTTGGAGATGGAGACTGCGCGCGTGGGTTGTTGCTCGCGATTCAAGGAAGGACCCATGGTGGTGAGGCGAAGTCAGTTAGCATGGATGGTGACGTGGAAGCTTACGGCAGTGGAAGTGGGGTCTCGCGGTCGCGATGGGAAGCTAGGGTTTGTTCTACTTCGAAGATCTCGTCGCCGAGATAGGCGATGCTGGCCAGAGTCGATGCCGTGAGGCTTGAGTTGCTCTGTTGATGTCTGGTGTGACGCCCCACCTCTATACCCACGCTAGCCAAGAACACTACGGTGTAGTGCTGTCAACTAGCGCGGAGAATAAGGCTGTTGAGGAGCGACCATCCATGTAATTTCTTATCACACGGTGGCTATAAAATGATCTTCGGAAACAAATATAGAAGTAAGCATAACATGCGAATCAATCACAGATATCCATATCACAAAGGCGGAAAGAGATATGAATATATATCACATAAAAGTGTACATCAGAGTAGTGGTCTAGAAAGATCCACGATAATACAAAAGAATAGCAACGTGTGATATACAAAAGAATACAACTATGAGTCTATATCTCAAGTGTAAACAACAAAAGCTGCTAATCTAAACAAGTAGCCAAAAGTCTGAGTAGTGAATCACTGGGGGAGGAGTCAAGCAGTAGCACCTGTAACATCTCGGCCTGACCCGAGTATTATTTATAAGAAAATAATAAACGGATCAGTCTAGCTATAAATATCAGATGACATGATATAAAATAAAAGATATGGCATAAACATAAAATATCCATACTGACATACTACTATAAGTATGCAAATAATGATCAACAGGAGATCAACCGATAAGAGATAAATCAATATCACTAGAATCTTCTCAAAGATCCAAAGAGGGCATCATACCCTAAACTTGTACTCATGACAAGTCAAAGAGATAAATTCCAGAAATCAACACAAGAAATCCAGAAATCATAAAAAGGGAAAGAGGCCTATCACATGACGGTCCGAAGACCATGGGGAGCTACCCCACATGTGTGAGTGGAATCACATAGATTGAGGTCAAGACTAACCAAAAAGCAGAAAGGTATGTGTGAATGGAATCACACAAGTGGTGTCTAGTCTAACCTTGCAATGAAAGAGACATCGCGCAATTGCTAGTCTAATTCATAAAGCGATCATCAAGATCAACGAGAAGTGTCAATTACACTATGCTAGTAAATATAGAAGTTTAGCTTCATGTCCCATAACCACTTGCTTAACTTAAATATTTACGAACAAACTGTAAATCTTCACTAATAAAATTGTCACAAGAGGTTCAATCGAACAAGTCCAAGAATTAACCGACGAAGTGAACGCAAGCGTTTCATACCACTTGTTTTACTAAGTCGTTTAATTAGATTTCTCATCCGAGTGAGGTAAAGGCTTGTATATACTAATAGATTGGAAAACGGTTTAAGAAAAGAGCTTTGTTATTAAAAATAGAGTTGAAATTGTTTGTTAAAAGAGTTTTGATATTTACTACTAGTATTGAAACCTTTATATTATAAAGTGACAAAACACATAAGCAAGTGTAGAAACAATCAGTCACAAAGATCGCATACGGAGATGCGAATAAAATCCAAGGAAATCAGCTCAATGTTTTTCAGATAAGATCCCCTACGGAGGGGGGGTCCAGGGGGGGTGGCAACCCCCCAAGGTGGGGGTGCGGGGGCAACGCCACCGCTTACGGGGTTCGACCTGCCCGGTCAGGTCGCGGGGGTCCACGGGGCAGCGCCCCGACCAAAACGGTACGACCTAGTGAAGACAAAATGAGGTCTAACGACCTAAGGGGAATAGGGTCGAGCGACCTAATGGTTGCGACTTAGGGGTCTAAGGAGTCAACCGACCTAACTGGTGCAACCCTGTGGTCATGCGACCTAACTGAAATGGCCAAGCGACCTAACAATAGAACAGGTCAAGCGACCTAACGTTTTAAGGCCGAGCGACCTAATTAAACTCGCGACTTAATGGTGTGAAAGGCGTGCGACCTAACATGTTACGACCTAAGGGGGGTGCGCGACCTAAGAAGGTTCGCGGGCTAGGGATGAGCGACCTAACAAGGTTCACGACCTAACGGAGACGAGGTCATGCGACCTAAAGTGGTTCGCGACCTAAAGGTGTTCGCGACCTAATAGGGTTCGCGACTTAAAGGTGCACGACCTAAGGTCTTTCGACCTAGGGGTATATAGGTAACACGACCTAAAGGTGTCGCGACCTAAGGGGCCAAGCGACCTAGTGGGTCATACGACCTAAAGGAAATAGGGTCCAACGACCTAAGGAAAACAAGGTCCAACGACCTAAGGAAAACAAGGTCCAACGACCTAAAGGGATGGGAGTCATGCGACCTAAACGAGTATGCGACCTAAAGAAGTGCGCGAGCTAAATGAAGGCGGAACAACTCAGGGTCTAACGACCTAGGGGGGGCGACCTAAGGTCTAACGACCTAAGACCGAGGAGACGTTTCCAACAGAGGGAACGACTTAACGACCTAAGCCTAACGACCTACGACCTAAATCCGAGGCGACCTAAATCCGAGGCGACCTAAATCCGAGGCGAACGAAATATGCAGGCCTTGACTTTTCCACACGCG
This sequence comes from Allium cepa, assembly GCA_030765085.1. Classification (NCBI taxonomy): domain Eukaryota; kingdom Viridiplantae; phylum Streptophyta; class Magnoliopsida; order Asparagales; family Amaryllidaceae; genus Allium; species Allium cepa. The sequence continues at coordinate 567,463,020 of CM060938.1, forward strand.
CGAGCTAATGATTCCGAGCGACCTATACCTGGGCAGAGCGACCTAAGCTCAGGAAGTTCACCAAACAACTAAAAATTGGAGTTTTTGGCCAATCCAATCCAAACCAAATGCAAATATACATGCTAAAGTGATGGGGAATCATTCCCAACAGTCCAATATAGTTATAGACTAGAATTGTGAGATAAAAATATCACCTTTGCTCCAAAACCTAATGAAAATGAAGAACAAAGCTTGAAGGCAAATGGAGAAGCAACCACAAGCTTGAATCCGATGTCTTCTTCTTGAATTTGGAGTTGAATGTTGGAGTTGCAATAAAACAAAGACTTTGGAGTTTTAATTTCTCATTCCATTCACTATTTTTGTTGAAGCTTTAGTGTTAGGAGATGAAATGAAGCAATGAAGAAGAAGGGGGGTGGAACTTGGGCCTAATGGGCTAAAAGTCCAAACCAAAGGCTCGAGTGAAAAAGTGGTGAAATTCCACTAACCCCAAACATATCAATGTTTATACTTAGAAGATTGCAAACGACGTTTCGAACTCAATGGAAGTGGTCTCGAGTCCTAATTTGAGCGTTTGCAAAAAGTGGCTTCGGACCAAAATCCGATTAACGATAAAATATTTAAATATAAAAATCGATAAATATGCGGGTTGTTACATCTGGGGACGTGAGGTGAGCAGTTTTGCGTTTCTTTTTCTTTGATTAAAATTAAAACGTTCAACTTTAGAAATCAATTCATTTCTATTCAAAAACTAACGATGATAATAATGTATATTTTAGTTATAAACTGTTGAAAACAGAAAATATATATTTACAGTCAAGTTTATGGTGTAGATCTGATTTTTGAAAATATATATGCAGATTACTTCTTATAAAAATAGAGTAAGTTTCAAAACATAAAATGAACATGCATTTACGCTTTTTAATTTGCTAGTTATTCTAAATATTGTATTTAGGGAGATTTATTCGTTTAACTAACTTATGTAATCTTTTAGTGATTATTAAAGGGAAGTTAGTTTAAAACTTAAAACTATTTAATAATTAAACTTAGTTATTTGTTTAGTTACCAAAAGATATTTTATTAAAGGAAAATTGATTTAATAAATAATTAGGTTAGTAATTTATCAGAAGGAAATTATTAGTTAGATAAAATCATTAGTTAATTAATGCTTATTAAGTGGTAAAATAATGATAATAAATTGTTTGATTGGTTCAAATATTAAAAAAAACCATATAATGTGTATTCAAGGTCAACATCTGAAAGGAATAGGCTGGTTGGGTTGCAAACGGAATAAGGTGAGTTAATCTCACTCAGTTAATTCAAATTTAAATTTAAATGATTAAATTAAATAATTGTTTGAATGGTTGAATGAATTGATGTGCTATAGTATGGTATATTTTGGTATTGGTATTTATGTTGTGCTAACATTTGATGCAGGGAAAACGGGTTGGAGGGATTCAACTGGACCCCTCACATTTATTTAAATTATTAAATATTCTCTGTTGTGATTATTTGATATCCTATGATGAGTTATATTGGAATATTGAATGTTATGGTTTGATTGGATATTTGGGTATAATGAATTACCAAAATATGTGAATTGGATTGTTGAAAAGAAATTAAAGAAAGTAAATTTGTAAGCGAAATAATTATAGAAAGTTTGAATAAATTAAGAATGAATTGAAAAGAAATAGAAGTAATATGAAAATAATAATAAATAACTTCGAGTATGAAGTGAAATGGAATTTTGAATAAAATGAAATTGATGAATTGTAAACTTAAGTTATATCAATTAAAGAAATAAAGAATTATTTTGAAATTTAAAGTTTAAATTTATTTAAAAGAATAAAGAAGTAATTGAGAAATCTAAAAATTTGAAATCAAGAAATGAGATCTGAAATTAATAGATTCTGAATTTAAAGGGAATAAATTGGAAATCAATTTAGGAAATTGATTTAAGTGATTGAAGTTGGGATTTTTCTCTGGATAACCAAGTACATTTTTAAAGTAAATTTTCAAATAAATTTAAAGGTTTTAAAGTTGTTGAAAAAAAAACAAGTTATAGAAAATATATTATTTCTAATATTTAAATTCAAAAGTAAGCATTTTCTTAAATCTATTATAGTAGTAATTTCTTAAAAAGTGGCTTAGTATTTTGTTTTTAAAAAAGCGAAAATCTAGTTTTATATCTTATTAAGTAGCCTTATTTTCAAATATTCACATAGTATGTATTTTAACAAATTATTGAAGTAATTTAACTTAAATGTTTTTAATTATATTTCAAAGTAAAGTGTTTTAAATTATTTTAAAATCTAGTTTTGTGCTTGGTGATTTCAGAGGAGATAGAAAATATTTGGGAAAGTTGATTCTGAAAAGAAAGATGTTTTTTTGAAAACTGTTTCAAAGGGTTGAAAATAGAAATATATCTTGTGAAGATATTTTTTTGGAGATTAATGAATAATTTGGAAATTATTTATTGGTTGGTGGTTGTTTTGTGAATATAATTAATAGTTAAATAACCGACTATCAATATTGGACAATGCGTTGATCGTTTCGAAGAGACCGGGATCGAGATTTATTTCTCGAAAACCACTTCGATCCGATTTGTACGTTTCGTGCGAAAAACGAGTTCGGAGTCGAAGATGGAGCAGTGAAGTGCAAGGGATAGTCGCTACTAATCCTGAGAATATTTCCAAAATGGATGTAGTAGGAGTAGTGCCTTCGGTTCCGTTCGAACCCGGGACGGACTTGTATGGACGAATGCTTGCGAAACATCATCAGGTGGGCGATGGGCATTCTAAGTGAAACGTTCCAAAAGGTAACGCTTAGCCTCAAGCCTCATCAAATGGGAATGACTGAAAATCAGGGGATATGCAGCAAGGTTAGGTGGGTCATGCCCAAGCAGGACAAGATATTTCCCGTGTCTAGATATCCCTTTTTATATATTTCGGCTTAGTGGGTGGTTGGTCGCGCCAACCATGGGGTTTATCTTGTTCGGGACTGTTCAGTAAGGAATGGTTCCGGCCTTGTGTTGCAGGGGATGAAGGGAGTAATCCTCGGTACGGTGATCTAGGCCCCGTACTGTGACAGGTGGTACCCCAGTGCCTACTCATTGTTGGAAATCCATTTTCCCTACGAGCCTTGTACGAGTTTTGTTTGTATTACCCACTCTGTGGCTAGTAGCTGGAATTTAATAATGTAACAATTTCGGCTATTTTATAAGTATTTGTATATAGACCCTATTATAATATCAGAGGATTTCTATAAAAATTGTTTTAGCTATCGTAAGGTAAAAACCCGACATGTTTATTTGTGGCGTGGTCTTACGAGATGCTTTTGTTTTCAAAGAATTTTTGAAACTTTAATAATCAATTGGGTGTGATTTTCTCACGCTGGTATTCCAGACTGACTCGGGTGTTATTTAACTGTAATGCTCGGGTCAGACCGAGTATTATAGGATACAGGGGATGCTCTGGAGCTCAGGAGACGAGCTGGATGACGATACGTACTTACGTACTTGTTTATGTATATATTCCGCTGTGTTGAGTTGTTGCGTATTCATTGTATGTTATTGATGTGAGCTGTGATTGATGTACTCTGATGATGTAACATATGTAAACAGATATATTTGATTTGAGTAAAGATTATCTATTATCTATTATATTTTACTCCGCTGCGATGGTTAGATTCTGATGTTGTTTTCTATCTTTTCTTCTTCTACCTCTTCTTCTTTAATCCAAATGGTTCGTATTTCTATACAACTTGAGTTGATTGTTGTAGAATAGTGTTGACTCAAGGAGTACGGATTTGCGGGCTGTTACAGTTGGTATCAGAGCTTAGGTTGGAGATAACCTTGGCTCTGGTGGGAATTGCTCATTTAAAATAGAGTCTGAAGTACTCTAAAATGAGTTTGAGCATATTAATAGATATGAGCGCGTATTTGTTAGTGGATATAAATTGTTTTAATATTGTGTTGATTGATTTATTGAGTGGCATATGAACCTTCGTCGACACAGTCTGCGCCACTGTATCGAAGGGGTTTCTAAACATTTGAATAGAGCAATCGACACGGTATTGTTTTAAATATGGGTAAATGAAATAATTTTACCCAAGAATATATTTTCAATATAAAGAAAGTTTTTGTAAGCTATTTAGCTAATATATGGTTGCTTGGATGTTAGAAATGATAATATTAAAGTATTATCATTGTTAAATGAAAATTTAACTAGAAATTGAAAAAAAAACCCAAAGTTTGAAGGAAATAAATTCATAATGAAATGAAATGTATAAATATGAATTATAAATGTAATTATAAAATTGAAATGTAATCAAGTGAGAATTTGAATAAGCATGAACTGTATAAAAGAAATATAGTTAAAACTTATTTAAGCAAGATTTGGAAATTTAAATCCCGGGAATTTGGAAGTGTTTGTCAAAGTATTTGAAGATGAATAATAACACAATTGTTTTGGAGGTACTTCCGAAAGGAAAATTGTTTTAAAATGGATTTTGGAAGTGAAATAGCATTGAAATCACTTGGATTATTGGAAAATAATTCTGATGATGACGGCCGCATCATCAGTATTCATTTTCGAATTTCTAAGTGAAGAATTGCTACCAAATTGATTTGTTTAGGAAAGCAGATGTTTTTGAAAATTTCAAAGGAAATTTGTTGGAAATAAAAGCCAGGATTGGATTAAATTTTTTGAGAAATGTGGTTTGAGATATTGGAGATTTCAAAATGATTTGAAGCCAAAGCCGGGAGTTTAAAAATCCTGATGAGATAAATTGTAAGCTTATAAAATTGAGTTGAGTTTTAAATCAGGAAGGAAATATAGGCTTTGAATGTTAGAATTTAAATTTAAAGAGAAAAGTTGCAAATGAAAATTTACTTGGAGTTGGAAATAAAAATTTGATTGGATTGAAATTAATTGGATAGGCTGAAATAATATCCAGTTGTATTCGAATTAAGTTAAAATCGAATTGAGTCAAATAAATCTGAGTTTAAAATAGAATTGAACTGGAATAAAAATTCAATTGAATAAATTGAATTGGAATTGATTCTTACCTAGGTAACTAGAAAATAAGTTGGATAAGAAATAAATTAGATAAGAAATGAGAATTGAAATCAATAAATCAGAATAACTTATTAAAGAATTAAAGATCAATGGAAATAAAATATGCTTGGGATATAAATAAGCATGAAGCTTGAGTTAAAAATAAAAGATGAATATATTCAAGTCTCGAATGCATGGAATTGTGTAAATAATATGTTGTGACTTATAAAATCAAAACTTGGGTTATAAAATAAATTGGAACCTAAGAAAAATGAAATGAAGAGATTTTGGGGGTTAAAATCAAGTTCTGGGTTATATGTTGGGGAAAGACTATTTAGATAATAAATTAGATAATGAAATATGTAACGAGAACCCAATGCAGTTAAATAACAGCTGAACTGCGAGATAATAAGGAAGAGTGGAAATAAAACTCGAGATATAAAATTTAATTCGATTCAAAATGGTTGATGAATTGAGAATGAAGCTAAATTGTGAGTTCATAAAAGTGAGATTGGATTAAAATAATAATGGTTTGTATTGTGAATAAAATCCAAATATGTAGAAATAAATTGAAATGACCTTGTAAATTTATTTAAGTGAACTGAGAATGGATCGAACCTGGAAATTTGAAATTTATAATAATAAATCAAATAAATTTGTAGTTGAAAGGAGATTGGATTGAAATAGAATCAAGTTAAATTGAAAAGAGAACTTGGTTTGCAAAATGAGAATGAGATTAAGTATAAATTAGAGTGAATAAACTCAAGCTAAAAGATGGGAAGGAGTTGAATTGAATTCAACTTAAAACAAAGTTTAATAATATTGGATTGGTTTTAAACCAAGTAAAAATAAATTTGGATCGAAATAAAATTTGGTGGGTTGTAAATAAAATTTAAGAAAATAAAAATGTAAAATAAATTGAATGTGGATAAACTAATTATATTGAATAAATAAATGATGGAATAAATAAGTATCAAATGAAATGTGGTTTAAATAAGTTGAGAAATGGTTATTGAATAAAATAGTTTGGAATAAACTAGCTTGGAATGAATTGTAAATAAATGGATGGTAAATGAAATTTTAATGGAGTGTGTTGAGCTAAGTAAATGGTTGTAGATGGATTAAATAAAGAGGGAAATTTAATTGGTAATTAAGATGAACCTAAGTTGTATATGGTTTGGATGAACTAATTGGTTAATAAAATGGAATGCGAGTGAATAGATTCAAATTTAAATGCAATGAAACTGAGAATATATGGATTGTGGATAAATTTAAAAATGGAATAGAATTAAGCGTAAGTTGAGTTGGAGTCAATTTAAATTGATTATTAAACTCAAGTGCTTATTTATTCACATAAATCTCGTCAAATTGCAAAGAATAAATTATTATTTGGTGTAAATGGAAGTAATTAAAATTTTATGAGTCGATAGAAGTAAATTAAATTGATTTGGAAAGCAATTGAATTAAATATGAGTTCAATTTGCTTAAAAATAAAATAAATGTAAGCAGTTTTAAACCATTCAAATTAATGAAGTTATATACAAACGGATTGAAAAACATTCACATTTGATGAGAATGGTTTATAAATTAATTGAAACAGTTGAATTAGCATGAAACTATATTAATTGCTTACGAAAAAATGTTTGGTATGAGATTCTTTTAGAATTCATATGTTTTAACTATTATAAATAAGTGAAATGTAGTTAAACTACATATATTTGGCACTTACATGTTTAAATTGAGTAAGTACAGGTACCTGGAAGCCGTATGGCTGGATTTGGGTTGGGCTATTTGCTGAAAATAATAAGCTGCTTGCTTAAAATGCTAAATAAGGTACGCCTACGCAATTAAAATAGGAAATATGAACTGTTTTTGATTTTTCCGACCGTGTGGGTCGATGTATATATATTTATCTCTTTTGTCAAATTGCAAAAGCTCCTCCGTACAAAGGGGACTCTGCCAAAAAATTTCAGAAATTTTGGGAGTTAGAATTTTTTGGAAAATTTGGAAAATTTTGTTAACAACAAAACGATTTCAAACTAGGAATTGAAATAAGTTAGTGAATGAAACTAATTAAAATAATGACATGAATTATTTATAAATGAAAAATAAAATTTAACATTTGGAGTTGAAAATAAATTGAATTCATATGGAAATGAAGGAATCAATTTGAATAGAAATAGATATAAACTAAAGTGGTAAGATGAAAATAAATATAAGAAACACATAAAATACTTATACTAAACTTAAGAAGGAATGGTGAAGTCTTAAATGGAAATTGGTACTACCAATGTAATTTAAGTCAATATTGGAATGAATAGATGTTGACATTTTGTGAGAAAGTCGATAAAATATTTTGGAATATTGTGTTTGGATATTGGTGCTAAGCAGGTGTGCAGGTATTATAAAGGAAAAAGAAAATTGGATTTGATTTCAAGAGATAAATTTGAATTGCCCGACAAAAGGTACGCATTTATATTTGGTATGGAATTTAATTGGGATTTGGATTTGGATTTGGATTGAGCCACTTGGCTTTTTGTTTTCTTTTTGGATTTGGGAGGCCGTAGAACCATTTTGTAGTTGTACCGAGCTAGCCACGCAAAGGAGACGCTGATGAAATTTTTCGGGAATTTAGGGAGTTAGAAAAATTTTGACAAAATTTTGATAACTCAAAGTTTGGTTTTAAATTGAAACTTGAATGGTTAGACAAATAATATAGTTTGAAACTATGGGGAGTTGAGAAGTTAGTAAGAAAGATAATGGTTCTTTTATATAAAAGATCGTTGGTAAGATGTTGAATTATTGGTTTTGAGGAAAGATAAACGAGTATTGGGCCATTCTTCCTAACGTGTAATTTCGGGGACGAAATTCTTTTAAGGGGAGAGGAATGTGACGACCCGTAATTTTTGATCACTTAAATTCGGAATATTTAATTGATTTTAAATATCAATAAAGTAATTTTAACTTGAATTACGAATATCACCAATTATTTGATAATTAAATTATTGAATTAAATAAGTTGAAGTTGGTTCAAATGTTGAATCTGGAGTTTTAAGCCTATTAAAAATAATTTGAAGGCTTGAAAACAATTTATATTAATAGTACTGAGGATAATAGAAGTTGTAAAATTAAAATTAACAGTGGTTTGTTAAGTGTTGAAATTTATATCGTTTAAATTGAATTTAAAAATAGCCTTCCGAGGCACAGTCTCGGAATTCGACGAAATTAGTTCCATTGGATCCGTAATATTGAATTATTATCGGATTTCAAATTTCGTATTTATCGGAGTCAGTATGTGAGCATACGATAAGTAAATGCATTGGAAATTTAATCGAAAATTTAATAATATTGTTTCTTTATTTTTTTTACATCGGCTGCTCCTTATCACTTCAGCCTACTTTCTTTCACCGTCGTAACTTTTTCTTTCACATCATATCTGCTGTAGCCGACCATCTTCTGAAGCAAGCCGTTCCTTTTCGTTTTAAAATCACTACGTCTCCTTCCCTTCTCTCGGAACAAATTAGCTTCAACAAAACAAAAATGGTCGCTTCCTCTGTTAAAACAAATCGAATAGAAATCATAATAAAAGGGGGCCGAGCAAAATCCCTCTTCAGTTCCAAAATCTCGTCTCTCTCTCAATTAAAAAAAAAAGAGGCCGAGTTTACCTCCTTCAGATAAAATCAGTTCGATTGCTTTTAAGAAAAAAATGGAGATAGCAAATCAAAGCAACTCGTTCTCGGCCGCATCTCCTACTAGTTCGAAGTCGAACAAGCATCACGATGGTGGGACGCGTTCGTCTTCAACTGAAATCGATTTGGGTGTGGGCTTGGAGATGGAGACTGCGCGCGTGGGTTGTTGCTCGCGATTCAAGGAAGGACCCATGGTGGTGAGGCGAAGTCAGTTAGCATGGATGGTGACGTGGAAGCTTACGGCAGTGGAAGTGGGGTCTCGCGGTCGCGATGGGAAGCAAGGGTTTGTTCTACTTCGAATATCTCGTCGCCGAGATAGGCGATGCTGGCCAGAGTCGATGCCGTGAGGCTTGAGTTGCGCTGTTGATGTCTGGGGACGTGAGGTGAGCAGTTTTGCGTTTCTTTTTCTTTGATTAAAATTAAAACGTTCAACTTTAGAAATCAGTTCATTTCTATTCAAAAACTAACGATGATAATAATGTATATTTTAGTTATAAACTGTTGAAAACAGAAAATATATATTCAAGTTTATGGTGTAGATCTGATTTTTGAAAATCTATATGTAGATTACTTCTTATAATAATATAGTAAATTTCAAAACATAAAATGAACATGCATTTACGCTTTTTAATTTGCTAGTTATTCTAAATATTGTATTTAGGGAGATTTATTCGTTTAACTAACTTATGTAATCTTTTAGTGATTATTAAAGGGAAGTTAGTTTAAAACTTAAAACTATTTAATAATTAAACTTAGTTATTTGTTTAGTTACCAAAAGATATTTTATTAAAGGAAAATTGATTTAATAAATAATTAGGTTAGTAATTTATCAGAAGGAAATTATTAGTTAGATAAAATCATTAGTTAATTAATGCTTATTAAGTGGTAAAATAATGATAATAAATTGTTTGATTGGTTCAAATATTAAAAAAAACCATATAATGTGTATTCAAGGTCAACATCTGAAAGGAATAGGCTGGTTGGGTTGCAAACGGAATAAGGTGAGTTAATCTCACTCAGTTAATTCAAATTTAAATTTAAATGATTAAATTAAATAATTGTTTGAATGGTTGAATGAATTGATGTGCTATAGTATGGTATATTTTGGTATTGGTATTTATGTTGTGCTAACATTTGATGCAGGGAAAACGGGTTGGAGGGATTCAACTGGACCCCTCACATTTATTTAAATTATTAAATATTCTCTGTTGTGATTATTTGATATCCTATGATGAGTTATATTGGAATATTGAATGTTATGATTTGATTGGATATTTGGGTATAATGAATTACCAAAATATGTGAATTGGATTGTTGAAAAGAAATTAAAGAAAGTAAATTTGTAAGCGAAATAATTATAGAAAGTTTGAATAAATTAAGAATGAATTGAAAAGAAATAGAAGTAATATGAAAATAATAATAAATAACTTCGAGTATGAAGTGAAATGGAATTTTGAATAAAATGAAATTGATGAATTGTAAACTTAAGTTATATCAATTAAAGAAATAAAGAATTATTTTGAAATTTAAAGTTTAAATTTATTTAAAAGAATAAAGAAGTAATTGAGAAATCTAAAAATTTGAAATCAAGAAATGAGATCTGAAATTAATAGATTCTGAATTTAAAGGGAATAAATTGGAAATCAATTTAGGAAATTGATTTAAGTGATTGAAGTTGGGATTTTTCTCTGGATAACCAAGTACATTTTTAAAGTAAATTTTCAAATAAATTTAAAGGTTTTAAAGTTGTTGAAAAAAAAACAAGTTATAGAAAATATATTATTTCTAATATTTAAATTCAAAAGTAAGCATTTTCTTAAATCTATTATAGTAGTAATTTCTTAAAAAGTGGCTTAGTATTTTGTTTTTAAAAAAGCGAAAATCTAGTTTTATATCTTATTAAGTAGCCTTATTTTCAAATATTCACATAGTATGTATTTTAACAAATTATTGAAGTAATTTAACTTAAATGTTTTTAATTATATTTCAAAGTAAAGTGTTTTAAATTATTTTAAAATCTAGTTTTGTGCTTGGTGATTTCAGAGGAGATAGAAAATATTTGGGAAAGTTGATTCTGAAAAGAAAGATGTTTTTTTGAAAACTGTTTCAAAGGGTTGAAAATAGAAATATATCTTGTGAAGATATTTTTTTGGAGATTAATGAATAATTTGGAAATTATTTATTGGTTGGTGGTTGTTTTGTGAATATAATTAATAGTTAAATAACCGACTATCAATATTGGACAATGCGTTGATCGTTTCGAAGAGACCGGGATCGAGATTTATTTCTCGAAAACCACTTCGATCCGATTTGTACGTTTCGTGCGAAAAACGAGTTCGGAGTCGAAGATGGAGCAGTGAAGTGCAAGGGATAGTCGCTACTAATCCTGAGAATATTTCCAAAATGGATGTAGTAGGAGTAGTGCCTTCGGTTCCGTTCGAACCCGGGACGGACTTGTATGGACGAATGCTTGCGAAACATCGTCAGGTGGGCGATGGGCATTCTAAGTGAAACGTTCTAAAAGGTAACGCTTTACATGACATACATCGACCATTAGGTCAGAAACATAATATATATATATATATATATATATATCATTTAACTCTTAAAATTAATCTGAAAACATACCTTTCCCTTTTAGAATTTTAAAGCGGTTTTGCTCAAAATATATTTCATCTATCCTCTTTTTACCCGTACTTAACTCAAATAAATGTTATTAGTTCATGATCATAAATAAGAAATGCTACACTTAACTATTGAGGAGAAATAAATCAATTTCATTTCAAACCTGCTGTATAGAAGACCAGTTTTGACCTAGCAAACAACAAAATCTGAAGAACTTTATAAAAACGAAGTTGTTATACTCAGTCTATGATTTCCATCAATATAAAAGGTCATCAAAATCGGATTTACGGTTTAGAAGTTATGTTAAATTTACTTTTAGTTTAATCCTAGAGAATTTTGTAATTGGGCAGAACTGCCTATCCATATTCAAACCCACTTTAGACTTAGTAAAAAGAAAAATATTTAAAAGTGATAAAAAGAAATTTTATAGCCTACTGAAATCTCTTCCATTTGCAAAAAGATTGAGCGAGTTATAAAATCCTATTTATTGTTTTTTTAGTACAACACTTTTCTAAATGAAATTTCAGCTTTTAAAATCAATATGAAACTTGTAATTTCTCCCAAACCGTTTTAATTTCAAAATACAATTTCAAACAATATTTTTGCTAAGCCATTTGTTAAATGATCCTCTTTTTTCCTGGAAAGCTAAGACATATAAAATTATGATCAACTTTATGTAATCATCACAAACCATTTTATTAAGTGGAAATATTTTTATTACTTTCCAAAATCTAGCATTAAAAACAACTAATTATGAAACTCATTATGGAAGAAATAATTAATTTCTTCCATTATCAAGAGATAATTATTGATTATCCATCAAAATTAATTTTTAAAGTCATCATTAATTACTTGTACTAAAATATTCAATTAATATTTTAATTTTCAAATCAAAGTATTCTTTTACCTTAAATACATCATTTTATTAATCAAAGCATCAAATGATATTTTCTTCTAATTAACACATCCCCTTAATTAGAATTATTCAATTTACTTATCCAAATTACCCTATTCAATTTCATAAATTTCAAATAATTTAAGGGTATTGTCTCGCCATTGAATCTCTGATAAATAGATATATGCATTGGCTGTAGAGTCGATCGAATGATCAAAACTGCTTCGCCACTCTGTTACTCGTCTCTAAAATCAATGGCTGCAATTACCATTCAAAAATAAATTTAATATATAATCTGAACATATTATTTTCAAATTCTCAACTTTTAAAACACAAACCATCATGTTTGATTGCCTCATCATAGCATTAAGAAGATTCCTATCGATAACGTTGATCAGGCGTATCGACCAAAACTCTTAACTACTCAATGGACAACCCAACACTCTCAAGTTATTTCTATAAAAGAAATACTACTCATATAAATATATTCTCAAAATAATTTTCTAAAATATCTCAAAGCTCAAATTTCTCTTTAAAACTCATATTTATATAGCTTCAAAATTCAAACCAAAGAACATTAAGAGAATGCATCGAGATATTCCCAGAATACTCGATTCTTAAAATCAACAGAAGGAGATAGAGTGTTCGTCAATCTTACGATGTCACGAACCACTCCCAAAAATCATAAAGATATAGGATAAGCAAGATATTCTTCTCAAAAGGATAAGAAGCACACAAACAACAAATTAGTACTTTAAACAAAGTAATGCGACAAAGAATAAAACTGATTGAGTATCCCAAAAGGATAACTCAAAGAAACTGAATGATAAACTCAATCAAACTCGAACAATCCAGAAACTCACTAATTCCTTAGTGGATGTCCTCGTGGAAGGATAGCCGAAGGCTAACACCCAGGAATAAAGTTAATTTAACACTCGATTGCTCGATTGGATATCAAACCCAAATGGACTCACCAAAACTCAACAAATTCACCTTGATTGGAATTTGAGATATGTCATCAACATCTCAATACTCAAGAACGAATTCAAAAATTTTGGAATCATTATTAACATTCCAAAGTGACAGAAATAATAAACCAATCAAAATACGAAACCTAAATATACAATAGGATCCTATAAAACAAAGGATTGGACTTGATATCAAATAAGTCAATCCATCTCAAATCAAATGCATCTCAAGATTGTGAGTAACGAACAAATACTCACAAAAGCAGCATCAAATAAAAATCTCAAAATGCTCACAACGAGCCAATCATTGTGGATACCCTCAATACGATTCACAACTCTCAAAGGAACACAACAAGAATACTCAAAGGAATCAATAAGCTTCATCGATACGAACTCACTCACATCGACAAAAATAAGAATAGATAATCCAAAATAAGATTATTCATAAGATAAGATAACATCAAACTCAATTATGGAATACTAAGGAATACAATTTATATTCCTAGACATATTCCATCTCAACATATCCCAAAACTAGAAAAAGAATCAAAGCATGATTTGAAAACAAAGCTTGAATTAAGGACAACGATTCACTCGTATTGTACTTCAACGTATCATGATATATGTACTGTTCTATGTTTATTCTACTTTGTTCTGACCACAGCTTTAATACCAAGCTATAACGCCCCACCTCGAGACCCACCTTAACAAAGAGAACTAACAAGTAATTCCGTCTACTAAAGCGGAGAATAGGGCTGGTTAAGGGCAACCATCTATAATTTTGTCTTAAACATCTATCGAATACGTCGATAAATGCAATATAAATTTTCTTTTCAACTAAAGTGGATCGACATACCCAGTAAATGCTTAATCTAAAACTATAGGTGGCTAACGGATCTATCAGAACAAAATACAATAAATAAATGTAAAGCACATCATATAACAGTAATCAACACCATATATATGCATATACATTGATAAATGTTTAGTACAATACAATATGAATACAACAAAGGTGGTACTCGACCACACCATATACATTGAATCAAATGTAAATACATCAGAGTATGCGGAAGAAATAAACTACTCAATAGATAAGCGAATGTCCAACATCAACTTCAAGCTAAGCCTAATAGACGATACCTAAAACAACTCGGTCTGACCGAGTATAAATACACCGGTCAGTCTAGCTACACAAATAAGTCAATATCGATAATATGAAGCAGAATGAAATAGTGATACTTCTTCTCGAATGAGGAGAAGGATTAGATGACTCATAGCTCAATACTTAAGTAACAAATGCTACCTAAGTGATAAATACCTTGAAAGGGGTAACTCAAACTCAATATTCAAATAAAACACAAGTGCCTCATATCATCGGCGATAACCCATAATGAACTAAAATCAACTCATATAAAAATCAAGCAAAACTCAAATGGTTCAAGATAACTCCATAACAATGTGAGATCTCAAACTCATAAATTAAGCCAAGACAGCTAAATCTCACACATACATCTCAATCTTAAAAGCTCATGGAACTTGATACGAATTCAAACTCATAAAATCTCAAACTTAATAAATAATTCGATGCATGTTCAAAACTCAGAAAATCTTAACATAATGCGCCAAAAACGGCGAAATCAAATCTCAGAAAATCCAAATTTGCCAGATCCCTAATTACAATGCCGAAACAATGCTGCACGTGCTAAACCCAGATGGCAAAAGCCTTAGATAAGATCGCTAACACCTCCCAAAGCAGTTCGTCCTACAACAAGGTCGCTGACACCTTTGCAAGCCGTTTTGTCTACCCTAACAAGGTTGCTAACACCTCCCAAAGCAGTTTGTCCTCATGACAAGGTCATTAACACCTCTCAAAGCATTCTGCTAGGTAAACATCATGAATGTGTCATACACTCATGGATGAAAACCCAAAAAGTGTTAACGTGTGTCCCATACCATACATTCGCACTTAGCGGTTTACTAGCCGCTAGTCGATGCCACACTAGGAACATCATAAAACTCAAAAAAAATCATATCTCGCCTCGTCTAATTGGCAAGTGACAAAAGAGACACCATACTCGTCTCATCTCATCTGTAGGTATTAAATGGCATCGTAACTTATCTCATCTCCTCGATAAGTGAAAACATCATGATGGTTTCTCATAAACCATGAATCTTAAAATATGAAATCATATACACAAGACTTGCCTTATATCATTGGCAAGTAAATAAAATATCATGATGGTTCTCATCGACCATACTCCTGCATAGGAGATCTCAAACCATAATACTTGCCAAATCTTGGCCATCTTAAATAATTCTAATAAATAGGAATTATAAAACTCAAACTATGCCATAAAATGGTAAAACATCTCAGAATCATTAATCTCAAATAGCTTTGATCGTAATAGTCCGGAATTAACCAAAATAGTAAACGCACATGTCCCATACCACATGTTTCAGTAAATCATTTAATTCTCTTTCTCATACGTTTGAGTAATGTAAAAGTGTATGTTTTATATATAAAATAGTTTACTAGAGAAAACAAGCTTCTAAACTTTTTCCCAAAAAGATTAATAAAACCAATATTTGAAATTCTTTTATTATAGAAAATGAATAGATTTTATATTAGAAAATAATTTTAAAATACTGTATAATAATAATTTGGAATTTTCGTTTATTTAAAAAATCACTTCAAAAATGGTTGAGTGAAAACCGTGCTCGAAAACGATGAAAAACAAAAAAGATAACTCAAGACCGATAACTTGAGTTCAACACAAATTCAATTCAGATTTAACCCAAAATCAATTCAAATTCTCCAAATATAGCTAGTCTATTGATAGGCATCTAGCTCTCAAAATATCTCAAAAACAATCACCATAATCGAATAAGAATGAGAACAAAAATAAGCTAATACACTCCTGAGGTCAATAATTGTTATTGTCATCATTTTTATCTCGGAACTGCGACAAACAAACACAGTTTGACCAACCAAACAACAAATTTCAAGAAATATAAAAGGTGGAACTTTTAGTACAAATTTTAAGCTTTTCGAAGCTTCTAAGATTATTGAATTTGGATAAGACATGAAAAGGTTATGATAAAAAATAGTTCAGGGGTCTTAATTGCAATACCTCTGTCATTTTGGTCTCAGGATAGCAACAATCGAATATATTTTTGACCAAACTAACATCAATATTTAAGAAAACTCAAAACATGAAACTTGTAATACATGATTTGCGATTTTCGAAACATCCACAATTATCAAATTCGGATAAGAAACTAAGAAGTTATGGCCAATTTTGTTTCAGTTTCAAACACAAATCAAATATTGGTTTTGCTCTCGGATAGTAGTAGAAAAATTCAATTTTGACATAGCTAACCTCAAAAGTACAGAAAATTTAATGCATGATAGTTGCAGTGCATGATTTGAGCTTTACGTAACATCGAGAATTATCAAATTCCGATCAAAATCGAGAAAGTTATGGCTAATTTTGTTTCAGCTTCAAACACAGAGCATTTATAGATTTTGCTCTCGGGTTAACAGTAGAAAATTTCAATTTTGACATAGCTAACCCAAAATTACAGAAAACTCAATACAAGAAAGTTGTGGTACATGACCGGTGCTTTTCAAAACATCCAAAATTATCAAATTACAATTTAAAATGAAAGAGATACGTCCAATTTACTGACAATAATTCATAAATGAACATGCAACAACCAAAATTGAGATTTCTTACCTTGAAATCTTAATCAAATCTCGAAAATGTGAGTTTTGATACTCACCTTGTGATTTTGTAGGCAAAACTCATATTTGTAGCTAGAAGATTGAAGCTTTGAGGAAGAAACAACTTCAAATAACCTTCTCTATTCTTTATTTGGTTGATTTACTTCTTGAATTTGCAGCAAATTGATTGAAAATATAATTTTTGTTTGAGGAGGCCATTGCTTTTCTTATTTCTATTTACTGTATAAGCTTTGGAGAAGAAGAAGTAGAAGAAAAAAATATGTACTGTTAGTTTTTCTCTCATTAGAAGCCTCCAAATGTTGGGTTTTGGATTCAAACCTCACCCTAGAAGCCCAGCTTAAAATACTTAGAGAAAATTACAAAGGAATGTACATATTTTAACTTATATTATTACTATATGCACACTTTTCTTCATTTTAAAGCCAAATAAATGTATACAGCCATTTGTATGAAATTAAATTGCTATCTGAACAAAATAAAATTTATTTTAACAATAAAAAAGTTATTTTTGTGAATAAAACATTATTTTTATCAATATTACACCATTTACCCTATTTTTTAACACAACAATTTGTATAAAAATTATTTTCTTGTCAAATATTTTATAATAAATCATTTTAAATATTTCTAATCATTAAAATACTTTCACATAATATTTCATCTCTTATATTAGTCAAATTTATATTTTCTACATATTTCTCCTTTTTAAATCCACAAAAGATTAATATTGACAACATTTTTCAATATTGTTATGTTAACCCAAATAAAATTATAAATTGATTATTCTCTACTCAAATTCTCAAAATAAAGTTTTTAAAACTTTATTTCCATCAATTTAAATTTATTTCAACAATTGAATGTTGAAATACATCGCTTATTTAATTTATTAGCTCCAAACTAATAATTACCTAATATTTCAATTTATTTAAGCCAAATACTTATCCAATCAATATTTAATCCTATATTTATACCCAAATAAACAAAATAAATTTTCAAACTTTATTTTTTCCTACAAAATTCAATTTTATTCCAAATAAACAATTTTCAATTATTTAATTTAAAATATTAAAACTATCATTATAATTTAATATTAACAGGTAATCTTCAAAGCCAGGTTTGTTACACTTGCTCTCTGCCTCGTTCTTTAAGGACAAGCTCTACTAAGATGATCGGGCTGCCCATAGTTGAAACACCTCCCCTTCATCGTTTTATTCTTATAGTACCATGCGTAATGACCAACCCATAGTTATTGCATTTCCCGTTTTTCTTGATCTACTTCTGAGGTACTCCAAATCTAATAACCTAAACGTTTTCTTCATAAACTCCAACCTAGCTCGTGCCTCCTTGAAATCCTCTATGCTAGAAATCATTCTGACGCCTATACTAGTGAAGTTCTAGCATATCTTAGAAAAATTGGCTGTTGTTGATGGATTAAAGGGACCTCCACCTAACGGTGCTGGATTGGACGCTTGCCCTTGCACCTCTGGTATCGTAGTTTTACGGAAACAGTCAGCCATATTATGCAAAGAAAAGGAAACATAGGATCGAAAGAATCGAAAGAAGGTTGAACTGGACTTTTAAGGAGATTTTTATAAAAACTTTTTTATACTTGAAAAACTACTTCTATAACAAGAGTTTATTTCTAAAAAATACTTCTAATTTAAAGATATGCTGCTTAAAAATAGGTTAGTTTTGGAAGAAACACTTTATTTTTAAAACAAGTTTTTACGAATCCTGTATAGGCTCTGATACCATATGTAACACCCCACACCCCTTAGTATACGCAAAGGGACACACTAAAAGGCATGAAGCATTATTGGTATGACTAAAACTAGCAGAGACTAAGATTTACAAGGCAAAATAGATAAGAACAGCAGAAACAATTAAAATAATAATTAGCTAAAAGTCAAACTTCATAATATAGAATTATAAAACAAAATACATCACATGTCTCAAAATATCAATATATGTCTCATGAAATAAAAAACCTTAGTCTCATAAATATCAAAGTACAAACTATCTCTCACAAAGTGCTAATACATGGAATAAGCTAAAAACTGAAAATTAAGAAGATAAATACATAAGAAATCTCTCCCAAAGAAGTCTCCAAGTGTTTGCAATCAATCGTCCTTGCTCTTGCTAGCCTATGAGGGGAAAAGAGGAAAATGGAGGAGTGGGTCAGACTAAAAGTCAGGCGGATGATAGTAATTTCTAGAACCTTTAACCAAAGTGAAAGTAATAGACTTTATAACAGTTCTAATATATAAAAGGAAACAAGGGAAATAGAGAGAAGGAATAAGCTAGAAATAAATATGAATTAAATAGATCAACATAATTGATTAACTTTGATTGTTTGCATTTGATAACTGCTTAGGTTAGGCTGAATTTCTAATACTACCATTTGATCGGCCTAATAGTCCATAGAATCTACTATGGACTGGATGCTAAAGCTCCCTACTAATAGACATTGGTGCCTACGAAAGGCACACACTAAGAGCTTAGAACTCAAAAGGATTACTGAGCACCCGAATGGAAGCTGCATGTGTAACCGCCACCATGCTCATATTACCTATTGTTATACCTATTAGGTCTTCTTATTACCTCAAGCTCCAGCATAAGCCTGCCCCTTGTCTCACTTTAGGACGATGTGAGACACACCGTCTCACTTTAGGGTTATGTGAGACACCTCGTCTCACTTCAGGATTATGTGAAACATCGTGTCCATAAAAATGGGGGAATGTTATTTGGTAAAGGTCCTACTTTAATTATTTTAGATAAATTATTTAAATAATTCCTTACTTTTGTTCTTACTACCCATGCTTATTAATTTATCCTAAGTCTTAAAATAAGCCTTACTTTGTTCTATTTCTTATTATAACCTACATTATAATCATGCTTATTACTTAACCTAAGGTTTAAGTGTGAAAATATGCTTCTTTCATTTTATACTCTTTTTAATTATAATTCTAAGTTATAACTAGGCCAATTATCTTTAATTAGTCCAATTCTAACATCAATATCATAATTAGGCTCAATTTCAGTCTTAGTTCCATTTTTATTATAGTCTTTACAGTTTACATCTTATCTTCCTTTATTTCAGTATTCTTATAATTTTAATCCATATTCGCATTTAATATATTGTAATCCATACGCGAAGAAGAAGGAGAAATAAAAGAAAACTGAAAATAGAAGAAAATCCATAGCGTAGAAAAAGGATGTAAATAACGCATAAATAACACTAAGTAAATCAAAATACTGTAAATAAACCGTAATTAAATGGAAAAGCTATAATTAACAAAACCAACTAAAATCAACTAAAAAGAATAGCTAAAAGAAATAGTTCTAAAAACTATAAACAAACTACTAAAAAGGTTATTTCGAAAATCGTAGTAAAACTACAACTATTGAAAACCTATTATTTTAAATTACTTAAAGAAATCTAAAATAATTACAACCACTAACCTTTGGTCCTTAGCTCTTCCCTTTAGGTCTTCCCGGGTCCACTTGCGGTTGTTAAATATTTTTATTTAAAACGATTTCCTCGTTGGAAATTTCTTCCGTTTAGGTTCATTTTCTGAAAAGGTGAACCCAATTAGAAAAAGTGTTAACCCTAAGGTTCTATTTATAGGTGTAGAAGTGGATCTCAGCCCATTAGATTTGGGGATTGATTAGGATGCACCCATGTCATAGGATGAATAGGAGCCATCAGATGGAAGCACAAAGGGACCAGATGAGCTGAAAGAATGAAAATGAAGTATAAAATTGGCCACGAACGTTATAGGAACGAAGGAAAAATTCCTTCATTTATTACCCAAGGCGGGTAAACTGCTCCTCCACCTAGGTCGACCGACCGATCGACCTAGGGCATGGTTAGGTCAACCTTTTGGTGGACCTAGCCCAATATATATATATATATATATATATATATATATATATATATATATATATATATATGATTTCTTGTTCGTCTCATATCTTGCTAATATTAGCTCGGATTCTGATGTTCTATATATGGAAATTGACCAGAAAATTACCGTGGACTCAATGGTGCAACTCTCAGGGCTCAATTCTGATAATTTAACAAAGTTATTTTGTTATTTAATCAATCCGTTAATCAATTATTATAGCTTAATTTTTGAGTTGTTACATACACCCTCCAAAGCTCTCATGAAAACGTGATCTGTTTAGGACCAAAACGACCGTAACCAAATGAACCGAAATATGTTAGGATTTTTGTGTGTGACATTTGTTATTTAGATGTACTAAAAAATGCAATTAGTTCTAGATTTAAGTTCACTTTTTGCAATGTACATCGATAAATGATCACTACAGAAGGTTCAAGACCAAAAGACATAGATCCATATTAATAAATATTCTCTCGAGATTTATTTTTATTTTCTATTCAAATGTACGGTATTATTAGAGTTTAAATAGAAAATATGGGGTATTATTGGGTTATACTCCATTTAAAGTTTCACATTGCTAGATGTGAGAACCTTCACCTCTCGACATACTAATCCAAAATCAAAGGCGACTTTCGGACTCACGTCGATGCTGAGAGTTACAAATTGTCGGGCTTTTAAAACATTGTAGAGACTAAAGATATATAGGTATGATTTAAGATGCACTACTTTCACAATCCGAAATCCAATGTTCGAAAATTGACACTAAATACCTCACTTGTATTCGACTGCCAAAGATTCAAACATCGAACTCCAGACGGATGGAGCTTATAAAAACATCAGATGAATATAAAATAGCGGAAACAGAATGAATATCATGTATCTCATCACAAATATAACATCATCATAATATCCATTGCTACATCAGGGTATTTTTATATATATATCACAACTCCAAATAAACATCATAATAGTACAACAAATGATCATACATCCAAAAAGTCTTCAAAGAAATGAAGCGATAGCGAACTTCCAAAAACTAAGCACCTGAGATCCCAAAAGCTTCTAAAATATCTCCAAAGAAAAAGCTGCAAAATGCTGTTAACACCAGAACACGGAAACCTGCTACTAGGCCGCCCGTGTGGAAATTACGGGCACCCAGAGTTTAGAAAAAAAATAATAAACTCCAGGTCAGTCATGGGACTGGTATGAGTAAACAAAAACAGTTGCTTTTAAATAAACTAGATTTATAAAAGAAAACCGTTATGCTCTTGAAAAATGAAACTACCATAAGACCTCCCGCCACACACACAATGCAATCGCAGAATTGGAGGAGATTTCTTCTTATGATAGTCAAATATGCTTGATACGATAAAAATTCTTTGATATTATTATTAGTGCATAGTGTAGAAAGCATTTCGAAAGTATAATATTAACCTTAGCCAACATACAACCATTATTGTATGCCTACTATAGCTACCATCTAAACAGTGGGGCGCCACCATAAGTAAGTGGCAGGTTATACAACTAAAACCGTACGGGACTCGTATTGTTTCTTTGGATTTTCAACAAATGGTCAGGCTAAGGAATTACCTACTACCACATGGGTACGCCTCTGGCGGGACGTCCCGAGAACCTACCCGGCTCTCTGCCACACAAGGCCGGGTTACCTCTGTAACTAGGTAACTACTACTCGAGTATGCCACTCCCCGGTCCTTTGGAACCTTTATCCGAGGGCCCTCTACCACAAAGCAACAACCACACAGTAAATGAGATTGGAGCAACCACATAGGTAAATATCTGGGCTCCATACTATGACATCACCTTTTTTCAGAAGGAAATGACATACCCTAAAGGGCGCGACCCTCATAACCTTGCCGCATCTTTCCTGTTTCAACCACTTCTGGGTTGTGAGGTCCGATGAGGTCTCGTCCACAAAGCTACGCTTTACAGGAAAGCCATGCTTTGATCACAAATGATCAACAAATGATCATCAACACACAACGGCACTTAGCATGCCACACTACCAAATTGGGAGTACATCGCTGATAACCTTCAATTACATAACCCCTGAGCTCGTACGTCTCAAAGAAAGGTGTTAAGCTAAGAGAATAAATTCTCCGCTGCCAAAAGATACGTATTTGAAAGAAATCTGCTTTATATCTCAAAGTGTAGTGTCAGACATACAACTATACAAGTCTGTTCCGGGTTCGAACAGAACCGAAGGCACTTCGTCCAATAAAGTAAGAAGCCCTTGCAAACCCGGGTATCCAAAATCCCGATCGGACTTCCCATCACTTAGGGAATCTTTATACCGGTGCAACTCAGTGCAGAGATAATCGACAGGTTATCCTATCGTTTTCGAAGACACCCGTTCTTCACCACCGGTCTTCAAATGTTATCTATTTCGACGTATCACTATTCAGAATGGGTTATACGACACGGAGGTCCTCCCTCGGTTAAACCGAATAGTGAACGCTTAATTTTAAAACATGTGGATATCAATCACACAGACTCACATTCAGGGTTCGATGTGGGTGTCGGATAACTAACTGAAATCCGACTCCCTGTCGCATCAAAGTTTAAATGCCGTTTTACGGGCAAAAGGGGGTTTCACATCGATACAGAACAAATCACAAATCACAAATCACAGTGTAGTACAGAGCAATCTACATCACACAATATCACAATCAAACAGAAATATCAATCTAGTGCACATCAATCGTTAATTATTTTCCAATGTGAGTGTGATTCAAATAAATTAACCACATAATTATTTTTATTGATTATTTAAAATCAATGATTAATTTTGGATAAATCGATTTAAATTTTAATTAACTCGATTAATTATTTCTTAATGAATTATTTTAATTAACTACTAATTACAAATTGATTAACTTAAATTATCTAATTAACAATTCTTAATTTACAAATTAATTAGATACTAAATTAGTTATTAATAAATTTTAATTATAAATTATAAATCCTTAATTACTTAGTTAATTACAATGATTAATTTAATTGTTCTTGATCGCTTTTGTAACGAACCGTTTTCCCGTACCAATTGAATCGACAATAAACCACACATGTCCAACTCAAATTGCATGAAAAGACGGATCATTAAGGGTGATAAAGAAAAGTAGATAGAACAGAATCTCACACGAATGGAATAACATATAATATTGAACAAATATTTTTACGGCAGAAAAATTTTAAATACATATATCAGAGTCTAACCTAAATTCAGCTTGGACAGTTATAAACATCTGTCCTTACAATTGATGACAAAAGTAAAACAAAATACACTAAGCAAAGTGGATAGTAGAATATCTCCATACGTCGATGAATATCTCCAGATCTCCTCTGGAAACTCCAACCGTCTTCGACTACCCTGAAACTACTCGGATCTGACCCGAGTATTGAAAATACCCGGATCAGGCTTGATAAACCAGCATGAGAAAAACTCAATAATAAATGACAGTGTCATATATCAGCCTTTGAATTAAATCCTTTTGAAATAAAGAGTATCTCATAAGACCACGCCCACACATAAATACGAACGGGTTTTTACCTTATGATAACTAAAACACTTTTATATCAAAGCATTTGATATTATTTCTAATGACATCTGTTTGAAAACATTTGCAATAAACTATTAATCTTAGTTGAAATTGTTACCATTATTAAATTCCAGCATACTAGGCTCTACAAACAAAACCGTAGGTTCTTATTGGAGAATGGATTTCCATACAAATGACCAGGCGCAGGATCTACCTTCCGAAATGGGTACACCTCTAGATGGATGTCCCGAGGCATAGAACATCTGCCCTCTACCAACACAAGACCGACTTGCCTTTTTAAATAGACAGTACCGAATATGTCATCCCCGGTCGTTACTAACCTTTAACCGAGCGCTCGTTTTCCATACACCACATTAATATACATCCCGAACGTTATAGCGGGAAGAAATATATCTAGAAGGGGATGATCATACCCTAATTGGGAATGACCCACTTAGCCTTGCCGCATCTAATCCTGTTTCGGTCATTTCCGGTTTGATGAGGCATGAGGTCACGATTACCTTTTTACAAAGCACATATCATATCTTTGAATGCCACATTGCCATTTCCATTTAACTACTAATTTCCCTCCACAAAAATGCAACCCTTGAGCTCGTAAGTCTCAAGGAGGGTGTTAAGCTAAGAGAAGTTGCCTTCTCCGCCACCACTGATGTACGTTTGTAAAAACCAATGTACGTAATCGTTAGAAATGCAATGTCAGACAAACGTCCATACAAGTTGTACAGGAACAGGACAAACCGAAGGCACTTTCCTCGGCCATTACTAGGCGAGAAGCCCTTGCAATCCGCAAAATCTCCATCACGAGGAGACCACTGCTATATATAACTCGGAAGCTACCCAGAGCAAGTCAATAAGCAATCCTCACGCTATAAAGATCCACGGTCTTCAATAATCATCGTCTTCCACAAGTCTTCACGTTCGAACGTATACATTGGTTCGAAGTGGCTTTCGGATAGAAATTAACCAAATCCGACTCTGGTTCCTTCGAAATCCAATCATCGATAAAAGTGAATATGAGTATATAGGATTTATTAAGTCTCTTTTCACTTTAATACTTTTCGGATGATTTTGAAATCTCTTTCTTTTAACTTAGGATGATTCTAAGAAATTTATTCTTCTGCTTTGGAAAATATCCCAGATTTTCTTAACTTTCAATCAAATCCTTTAAACTTTTAGGCGGGTCAAAAACAATGTTATTTAAGACATAGTTTACGATAAACCCTAAGTCAATCTTAACAAAATCATTTTTTGAGTAAATAGGATCATAGAAATCATTCATCTTGGAGATTGCTTAACTTTTGGATAATACCAATCTTCTTTTAATTCAAAAACTTAATACAAAATCTTTTTATTAAGAGCATCCGGGCTCTCCCTTCGATCTGTTCCACCCCTCGCCTAAGAAAAGAAAACATAGGCCCAGTAAGTTCAGGGCACTGATTTCTCCATCCCTAACCTTAGTTAAACACCTTGTTTTATCTTCCCAGATCTCACAGGCGGGACAAATGTACTAGTCGTTTCCGCATACTCAGATTTTCAACTTTACTTTGGAATTTCTTATAGATATTCCAAATTATCTTTCAAAATGCTTAATTATCCTTTTTAAAACATCCACAATTTATTTTGGAAAACGTCGTTACATTTAAAATCATATTCCAAAAGTTATAGAATTCGCAACATTAAGTGCTACGGAAAATGCTAAATAAGCTTATTTTGAATTAAACAACTTTTAAACATTCAATAATTCATATTTTCCAGTCCCAATCTCTTTTAAATCATTTAAATAGATTTATCAAATTTACTCCCTATTTTTCCTATAATTAAAAACATCCATTTAAACAAAGTTCATGTTATGGTCACTAAACTGCACTAGCGCGATTTTTCTAGAAAATTGATTTGGACTTATTTCAAAATCTACTTGTCGAAACTTTTATTTTCTTTCTTCATTTAGAAGATACTGATATAATAGTCCAAAATTTTCTTATATCGAAGAATTCCGAGGTATATTCCACTATATACACTCATTTGAACTTTTCGGCGCGAAATCGCGAACTACCGTTACGCGACGCGTCTAGTTTTAACTTATTTTTCAATATTTGAAATAATCAATCCAAATTTATACTTTTCAATACATTAACTATAAGAATAGATAATTGTTATTATATATAACATATTTATTTAGGATTTAAACTCCTTTTAAATTTAAATCGAACGAAATCTCTCATTTTCGAAATAGCGAAATTACGGGTCGTTACGTTCTCCTCTACTTAAAAGCATTTCGTCCTCGAAATGTAATCAAAGACAAAGGAATCTATCCCATACTCATCTACTCAAATAATTTGACTTATTTCTACTGATGATAGAGAAGAAGAAGGCCGATATCATAACAACACTAAAAAAGATGATGCCAAACATACATACCAAGATTTTCCACACTAACCTGAGTACTTATCATGTACTTAAGGTTATATATACATACATCAAGTTAAATTTTTATTCTATTCATCCTAGTGCATATTGCATATTTAAGATAATATATACAACAACCAAACAAGATTATGCATCCAAAACAAACACATCGATACTATATCAACATAAATGAATACATCCACATAACTCATTCCCTGTCCTGAGCATGTACTATATCTGTGGTGTGTGTGTATATATATATATATATATATAAACATAAGTCCAACTACTATATCTTAATGCCTACTATTTAAGATAACTATCCAACTACTAAGTAGACAGACCCAACACGTCATACTATATGTGATATTTGATTCGATCTATTATTTAAATCCACAACTTTTCTTTTGAACTAGTATCGATCCCTCGATTTTCTAGTGCGGACTTTGATCAGACTTCCTGATCACAAACCCTTGCTTTCCTTACATAGCTCTCAACTATGATAGAAAACTTGTGTACATAATCATAAACTCTCATCAATGTTCGCCATCAAGAATCGAGTGATAAATCCTTTTTCGGATTAGTGTAAACACCTCAAAGTTCTGTACTCAAATCTTAGATCGAAATTTATGTGCCAAAATGATCTACTTTTAACTTATGTACTTAATCTTTACCTAATACATTTTTTCAAAACTTCTATTAATCCAACTTTATTTCACAACCATTTACCTTTTACTAAATCCATTATTACTTAAGCTCATAAATATGACTTAAACTTGTATAATATACCTTTACTTCCTAAGAGTATATATACATATCCCTAATCTTCAAACCATCATCACTTCAATTAGGGTCTTCAACAAATGTGGAATTCTATTATTATCACAAACTAATAAGTTATAAAACTCAATCCTTAGTTTTCTTTACCTAAGGTTTCCATTTAGCTATTATTATTTATCCAATCCATATATTAATAAGACAACTTTATTAAGTGTACACTTTTTTTTTACTGATTCTATGATTAACTTACTTAACTTATTTACCTATCCATTTTCTAAATCAATTTCTTGATCTTAAATCCATCAAATACCTTATAGTCAAATTGTGAAACTTAATTCACATGGTATTTGGTATAACCTTTTTCATCTAACAATCAAACTACTAACCATATAATTCAAAAATATCCACTTCTAATCTTAGTTCATTTTGAACTACAAATGTTACCCTACATGTATCACTAATTCAAAGTTTTATATTAGGATGATATTTCTTATATCTCTTATTCCTAAGTTTCACTTTCATTTTAACCTAGTCAAAATGTCTAAATCTAAAGTTACCTTATCTCCTTATAAGTTATACAACTTGTCTTTTTATATTATATTTACCCCAAATTTCAATCTTGACTTGTCTTTTTCTATCTTATTGATAATAATTTATTTATTTATTTATTTATTTATTACTTTCTCCAATTACAACTTCTAACTTCAATAATATCATCAAATATCTTACAGTCAAATTGTGAATTCTACTTCACAAGATATTTGTACTTAGCTTATAAATCCATCCATTATGATAATCACTTAATCATTATTATTTCTTAATACTAAGTATCTAAGGGTATATGATTAAAGTTCTAAATTCTAGCTTTCAACTAATTGATCCTATATGAAATATCTTATAGTCAAATTGTGCAATTCTAATCACAAGATATTCATATTTTAGTTTCGCTAAGCAAAGTTACAATTAATCCTTAATTTCTAACCCAAAAGATAATAGTATCCCCTTTAATATTTATAACATAAACCAAAGGTAAAATCATTTCATTTACCAATTTTTTTTTTAAAACGAAATAATTTTTATAAAATTAACAAATACGCGCTCATATATATAATACTCTCATAACTCATTGTAGGGTGTTACCAACCCTATCTCTAATGAGTTACTCATCCTAGGATATTACTAATCCTATCTCTGATGAGATTTTACCCATAATAGAGCCAACGTTCTCGCTTAACCTTCAGCTCTGATACCAAATGTAAGGAACCGTTTTCCCGTACCCTTTGAATCGACAATAAACCACACATGTCCAACTCAAATTCCACGAAAAGATGGATCATTAAGGGTGATAAAGAAAAGTAGATAGAACAGAATCTCACACGAATGGAATAACATATAATGTTGAACAAATATTTTTACAGCGGAAAACTTTTAAATACATATATCAGAGCCTAACCTAAATTCAGCTTGGACAGTTATAAACATCCGTCCTTACAATGGCTGACAAACATAAAACAAAATACACTAAGCAAAGCGGATAGTAGAATATCTCCATACGTCAATGAATATCTCCAGCTCTCCTCTGGAAACTCCAACCGTCTTTGACTATCTTGAAACTACTCGGATCTGACCCGACTATTGAAAATACCCGGATTGGGCTTGATAAACCAGCGTGAGAAAAACTCAATAATAAATGACAGTGTCATATATCAGCCTTTGAATTAATCCTTTTGAAATAAAGAGTATCTCATAAGACCACGCCCACACATAAATACGGACGGGTTTTTACCTTATGATAACTAAAACACTTTTATATCAAAACGTTTGATATTATTTCTAATGACATCTCTTTGAAAACATTTGCAAATAAACTTATTAATCTTAGCTGAAATTGTTACCATTATTAAATTCCAGCATACTAGGCTCTACAAACAAAACCGTAGGTTCTTATTGGAGAATGGATTGCCATACAAATGACCAGGCACAAGATCTACCTTTCGAAATGGGTACACCTCTAGATGGATGTCCCGAGGCACAGAACATCTGCCCTCTACCAATACAAAACCGGCCTACCTCTTTAACTAGATAGTACCGAATATGTCATCCCCCGGTCGTTACGACCATTAACCGAGCGCTCATTTTCCATACACCACATTAATATACATTCCGAACTACATAGCGGGAAGAAATATATCTAGAAGGGGATGATCATACCCTAATTGGAAATGACCCACTTAGCCTTGCCGCATCTAATCCTGTTTCGGTCATTTCCGGTTTGATGAGGCTTGAGGTCACGATTACCTTTTTACAAAGCACATATCACATCATTAAATGCCACATTGCCATTTCCATTTAACTACTAATTTCCCTCCACAAAATACAACCCTTGAGCTTGTAAGTCTCAAGGAGGGTGTTAAGCTAAGAGAAGTTGCCTTCTCCGCCACCACTAATGTACGTTTGTAAAAACCAATGTACGTAATCGTTAGAAATGCAATGTCAGACAAACGTCCGTACAAGTTGTCCAGGAACATGACAAACCGAAGGCACTTTCCTCGGCCATTACTAGGCGAGAAGCCCTTGCAATCCGCAAAATCTCCATCACGAGGAGACCACTGCTATATATAACTCGGAAGCTACCCAGAGCAAGTCAACAAGCAGTCCTCACGCTATAAAGATCCACGGTCTTCAATAATCATCGTCTTCTACAAGTCTTCATGTTTGAACGTATACATTGGTTCAAAGTGGTTTTCGGATAGGAATTAACCAAATCGGACTCCGGTTCCTTCGAAATCCAATCATCGATAAAAGTGAATATGAGTATATAGGATTTATTAAGTCTCTTTTCACTTTAATTCTTTCCGGATGATTTCGAAATCTCTTTCTTTTAACTTAGGATGATTCTAAGAAATTTATTCTTCTGCTTTGGAAAATATCCCAGATTTTCTTAACTTTCAATCAAATCCTTTAAACTTTTAGGCGGGTCAGAAACAATGTTATTTAAGACATAGTTTACGATAAACTCTAGGTCAATCTTAACAAAATCATTTTTTGAGTAAATAGGATCATAGAAATCATTCATCTTGGAGATTGCTTAACTTTTGGATAATACCAATCTTCTTTTAGTTCAAAAACTTAATACAGAATCTTTTTATTTAAGAGCATCCGGGCTTTCCCTTCGATCTATTCCAACCCTCGCCTAAGAAAAGAAAACGTATTCCAGGTAAGTTCAGGGCACTGGTTGCTCCATCCCTAACCTTAGTTAAACACCGTGTTTTATCTTCCCAGATCTCACAGGCGGGACAAATGTACTAGTCGTTTTCGCATACTCAGATTTTCAACTTTACTTTGAAATTTCTTATAAATATTCCAAATTATCTTTCAAAATGCTTAATTATCCTTTTTAAAATATCCACAATTTATTTTGGAAAACGCCGTTACATTTAAATTCATATTCCAAAAGTTATAGAATTCGCAACATTAAGTGCCACAAAAAGTGCTAAATAAGCTTATTTTGAATTAAACAACTTTTAAACATTCGATAATTCATATTTTTCAATCCAAATCACTTTTAAATCATTTAAATAGATTTATCAAATTTATTCCCTATTTTTCCATAATTAAAAACATCCATTTAAATAAATTTCCTGTTATGGTTACTAAACTGCACTAGCGCGATTTTTCTGGAAAATTGATTTGGACTTATTTCAAAATCTACTTATCGAAACTTTGATTTTCTTTCTTCGTTTAGAAGATATGGATATAATAGTCCGAAATTTCCTTATCTTGAAGAATTCCGAGCTATATTCCACTCTATACACTCATTTGAACTTTTCGGCGCGAAATCGCGAACTACCGTTGCGCGACGCGTCTAGTTTTAACTTATTTTTCAATATTTGAAATAATCAATTCTATTTTGATTTCAACACTTATAAAATCATTTGAAAACATTTTAAATCAATATTTTCACTTTTTAAAGTATTTAAAATGAATTTTAACTATTACCATATTATAATATTATTATATTCACATTATTTTAATATTAAATTTTAAATTCCAATTTCGACTCAATTTCAATTCTAATCTCAAATTAAACACATTTAAAACTTTGATTTCAAATCTAATCTCAATTTAAACTTCAATTCGATATCAAACTAAACTTCACTTTTCCAAAATCGATTTCAATTTCACTATTCATCTTAATTTCAATTTCTAATTAACTATCCTTTTCAAATCTGATTCACTTCAAATTTCAAATTCTCTTTCATTTTAACATTAATTTTGCTTCTAAATGAAAAGAGACTTATTTTTCCACAATATCTCATATTACTAAAATATGGTGTTTTAGATAAAGAGATTACTTGATCAAAATGAACATATCCAATATTCATATTTATCACTAACATAACATCCATTCAACCAATCACATGCATATGATTTCAAATCTAACATTGACTATTAATATCGTAACGGAATATATTATCACAATTCGCTTAATTTACTAACTACCAAATCATCCATATTAACAATCAATTTGGTATAAACATTCATATGTCATAAGGGTGTAAATATGATTTATAACATAATCAAAATATAAATTCAAAAGCAATGAGAATTTCTCACCATAAACCAAAGCGATTAACTTTCTACCAACATTCTAATCAACCAACACTTCACTAATTAATTCCTACTCCATTAAACACTAGCAAACAACACCCTCTCCCATCCAATAGCTTGGCCAAGGCTTGAGATGGAGGTTGGCCGAAAATATAGAGAAGAAGCGGTAGAGCTTTGAACTTGAATTCCCAAGATTTAGATCCGAAAAATAGGTCATCTTCTCTCTTGTTTTTGACTCTCTTACTCACAAAAATTGAAAAACTTATTAACTAAAAAGTTTTTGCAAATTCTTTTCTATTGAATTTGAAAAAAAGAATCATTTGAATCCAAGTTGTTTTGAGGGAGATATGTTCAAAATAAAAGAGCTATTCTCGGATTCACAAAAATAAAGCCCGAAAATACACTTCAAACAATTGAGTTTCAGGTATAGAAAACTTCAAAACTGAAAAAAGTGAACAACAATAAAGTTGTAGCCACAAAACTTTCATATGGTTTTTAAAAAAGAATTTCTAAATTTGGATCTTTTTTGATCAAGTTATGATCAAAACAAAAGGCCTATTTTCTGGCTTAAAAACTAGGCCAGAAAATGCACTTGAAAGAAGTGGAATTTTGACCTATTTATGCTAAGAACTGGACAAAGTGGTCAATATAAAAGTTGTACCCTCTAGAAAAATACATGATTTAAAAAAACAATTTTTGCATTTTGGTTCTTTATTGAAGAACTTATGGCCGAAAGAAGAAGAGGTAAAATATAGAGAAAAAAGGAGTTTGTTTTGAAGAAAATAAACATTGATTTCTTTTGAAAATTTTGTAAATATTTTGACATTATTTCTTTATGATATTTTTCTATGGCATGGAAGCCATTAGAGAGGAGAGGAAGAAAATGAAGAAGCTTGAAAAAGGAAGAAGAAGAAAATGTGAATGAAAGTGAAGAAGGAGGTGGATATTTACAGAAAAAGAAAGAAAGTGGTAATTTACCAAAATAACCTCTTACCAAATTACCAAACTAAACTTACTTCAACCTAAAACAATCTCCATTTTTTCAAAACTTAACATCGCCTTTCACATCCTTACTTTATGTCTTAATCCCTTAAGAACTAAGCTAGGTAAAATAATAATTATATTGGCTTTCGATGTGATATTGACTTGATGTTTACTTTTGACTTTTCTTACTTACTTTTGTTAATTCTTACTTACTTTTGTTAATTCTTACTTACTTTTCTTAATGACTTCTAGAAGTTTTCTAATCTTGTTTAGTAAAAGTAAACTTGATTAGTTAATTAATTAATACTTACACTATTAGAATATATGTTCCTATATGAGAAAATAAAGGTGCGACGACGTTGCGACAACTTTTAATCGATAAAACGTTGTTTTTGGACAAAATGTTTTACGGTCACATTTTGACGTTCTAGTTAAACTATATATTTATGTAAACCAAATTTAAAAATGAACTTCTTACTTTTTTAAATAAATTAAAACAAGTCTCTTTATATTTTAAAATCATATTTAATTAATATCAAAATCTCTAATTTTACAGTGTATGTAAAACTGACAAAATGCGACAAATTTTTGTTATTTTTATAAAACGATTATTAACAAACTTTTAAATCTTTTAACATACTTTTATTATCTTTATAAGATGTTTTAAATAAGACTTATCCTTTTAGAAAAATATTAAAATCCATTTATTTAAGCCTTTATTTATTTTTAACAAAACTTAATTTTTGTCGATTTGTTCTAAAATCCAAATTTATACTTTTCAATACATTAACTATAAGAACAGATAATTGTTATTGTATATAACATATTTATTTAAGATTTAAACTCTTTTAAATTTAAATCGAACGAAATCTCTCATTTTCGAAGTAGCGAAATTACGGGTCGTTACAGCTTTCCAAAACAGTTGGTCATTTATCTAAATTAACATTAAAAATCTTCTTTAATTATTTCGAAATAAATTTATTATTATATTAAAAGCTTTAATGGTAATTAAATTTAATATTTAACTTAAGTTAATTACTTAATTAAAATATTAATTAAGGTTTTAGAAAGCATTGATATGTACTCACTTAGTCGATAAGTTAAACAAGTTTTTAACTCAAATAGTCAACATTATTTATTTCACGTTATAAACTTTAAATGGTTGGGCTTAACCCATTTTGGAAATATAACTCGAGCATACCCAGTTCTTACTCGAGTTTCCCTCGTCCCTTCCCCGAGTTCTTCCTCTCCTCCTATCGTACTTACTTCTTCTTCTTCCTTTCATTTTTTTGAAAGCTAGGTTTAAGTTTAAACTTTTATACAAAACACATACTAACGCACCCACAACCAACTAGAAGCAGATCAACTATTTACCCGAGTTTTAACTCGAGTTGTTCTCACCAGAAAATCACCTGACACATCGCAAGGTCGTGTACATGCATGTTGCCTCGCTGTAACAGCCCGCAAATCCGTACCCCTTGAGTTAACACTATTCTACCTAAATCAACTCAAGTTGTACAGAAATACGAACCATTAGGGTTTAAGAAGAAGAGGTAGAAGAAGAGAATAGAAATCAACAACAGAATCTAACCATCGCAGCGGAATAAAATATAATAGATAATAAATAAAATTTACTCAAAAGCAATACATCTGTTTACATATTACATAATCAGAGTACATCAATCACAGCTCAACAATATCATACACTGGATACACAATTACCCAACACAGCGGAATATATATATATATATATATATATATATATATATATATATATATATAAAAACAAATATGGGAGTACGTATCGTCATCCTGCTCGTCTCCTGACCTCCACAACATCATATCCTGTATTCTATAATACTCGGTCTGACCCGAGCATTACAGTTAAATAACACCCGAGTCAGTCTGGTATACCAGCGCGAGAAAATCACACTCAATTGATTATTAAAGTTTCGAAAATCCTTTGAAAACAAAATCATCTCGTAAGACCACGCCACAAATAAACATGTCGGGTTTTTACCTTACGATAGCTAAAACAATTTTTATAGAAATCCTCTGATATTATAATAGGGTCTATATACAAATACTTATAAAATAGCCGAAATTGTTACATTATCAAATTCCAGCTACTAGCCACAGAGTGGGTAATACAAACAAAACTCGTACAAGGCTCGTAGGGAGAATGGATTTCCAACTAATGACTAGGCACTGGGGTACCACCTGTCACAGTTCGGGGCCTAGATCACTGTACCGAGGAGTACGCCCGCTCACCTGCAAGGCAAGACCGGGACTACCCCTTACTGGATAATCCCGAGTGAGATCACCCCGCGGTTGGGATCAGCAACCGCCCACTAAGCCGAAATAAAAAGGGACATCTAGACATGAATGACCTCACCCTGCTTGGGTGCTACCCACCTAGCCTTGCTGCATAAACCCTGATTTTCAGTCATTCCAATTTGATGAGGCTTGAGGCTAAGCGTTACCTTTTCAGAACATATCCCCTAGAATGCCCATCGTCCACCTGACGATGTTTCGCAAGCATTCATCCATACAAGTCCGTCCCGGGTTCGAACGGAACCGAAGGCACTATTCCTACTCATCCATTTTGGAAATATCCTCAGGATTAGTAGCGACTGGCCCTTGCACTTCACTTCTCCATCTTCGAATCCAAACTCGTTTTCACGAAACGTACAAACCAGATCGAAGTGGTTTTCGAGAAATAAATCTCGATCCCGATCTCTTCGAAATGATCAACGCATTTGTCCAATATTGATAGTCTGTGATTTAACTATCAATTAATGTTCACAACATCCATCACACAATAAATATATTTCACTTTCAAACTCCTTGAAAACAGTTTCCAAAACTATCTGTCTTTCTCAGAATAAATTCCAAGTATTTCTATTTCCACTGGAATCACCAAGCACAAAACTTTAAATTTTTTTTAAAATAATTTAAAAACACTTTATTGTAAAATATATTTAACATTCAATATAGAAAAATTACTTTAGTACTTAATTTAAAATAACACTCTAGAAATAACTAAAATAAGGTTACCTTATAACTATACATTAGATTTTTTTCTTTAATCAAAATACCATATCATTCTTTAAATAATTATTACGATAATAGATTAATAAATTACTTACTTTAGAATTTACTTTAAAATATTTAAATTAAAACTACTTCAATAATTGATTAAAAATATATACTATATGAATATTTGAAAATAAGGTTACTCTATAAATATAACTAGGTTTTTACCTTTAAAACAGAATTACTAGGTCACTCTTAATAAATTATTTCTACAGTAATAGATTTTAAATAAATATTTACTTTAGAATTTAAACATTTGAAATAATAAATTTCCAAGAACATACTTTGTAAAACAACACTAAAACCTTTATTTTATTTTAAAAACTGACTTTGAAAGCGTACTTGGCTATCCAGAGAAATATACTTCTCTTCACAACCTTTAAAAAATAAATCACTATTTATTTTTAGACAATTTTCTCGTTCCTTTAATAAATTCCCACCTTGAATTTATTCTTCCAAATATTCAATTTCAAACACTTAAATCAATTTCCAAATTGATTTCCAATTTACTTCATTTATTCCAAAGTCCTTAATTTCAGATTTCATTCCTTACTTATGATTTAAAATACTTTTAACTGAAAATTCCAATTTAGATTTCTCACTCTACTTCTTATTCCTTTAAATAAATTTTAAACTTTCAGTTTTAAAATAATTCTTTATTCATTTAAATTAATACTACATAATTTTACAATTCATTAATTACTGTTTATTCAAACTCTTTTCTTTTCATACTCGAAGTTGTTTATCAGTATTTAACATACTTCTAATTCTTTTTCAATCCATTCTTAATTCATTAAATTTTCTAAGATTATTACGTTTACAAATTTACTTCCTTTATTTTCTTTCGAAAATCCAATTTATATATTTTTGGTAATTCATTTTGACCAATATATATATATATCCAATCCAATCATATCATTCAATATTCCAATATATTCAACATAGAATATCAAGTAATCACAAACAGAGAATATTAAATAATAATGTTGAGGGGCCCAGTTGGATCCCTCCAACCTGTTTTTTTCCTGCATCCGCAGGTGTTAGCACAATATAATATGCCAATTCCAAAATTACCATACTACAACACTTCAATGAATTTCAACCATTTAAACAATTATTTATATTTAATCATTTAAATTTAAATTTAAATGAACTGAGTGAGATTAACTCACCTTTGATTTGTTTTGCAATCGACACCAAATAGGCTTGTTTTTCTTCATGTTTTCTGACCTTGTAGAAACATTATGGGTTTTATTAATATTTGAAATAATCAAATTATAAATTATCATTAAATAAATTTTGACTAACCAATTATTTATTTCAAACTAATTTTCCAAAAGTAAATAATATTTCTTTTCCTTTGAAACCCATATACTATAAATATATTAAAATTGTTATGCGAACCTATATACATTTATATCAGTATTA
Source organism: Allium cepa (assembly GCA_030765085.1). NCBI lineage: Eukaryota > Viridiplantae > Streptophyta > Magnoliopsida > Asparagales > Amaryllidaceae > Allium > Allium cepa. The sequence continues at coordinate 567,500,787 of CM060938.1, forward strand.
TACTTCTTTACTGTAAGTCAAGAATTCATCTATGATTTATATACTTATTCATTATTTTTACATTGAAACAGAAATCCTTCATGTTACTGTAAATCTTCCCAATATTTATTTCCAGTTTGTATATATATAATTAAATAAAGTAAAATTATATTAAACACCCAAAACCGATACCTCACTGATCTCGACCCAGGCCTGACCACCTCGCGTTCATTGTCGCCGCCATCAAAATTGCGACAAAGTTGCCTTGCTACTGTCGCATCGATCGAAACCCCTCTACCACGCGAATCCTACGGCAGTGCTTGACTCGGCTACATGCCGCGATGCCGACGCCATCGAAGTCAAGACTCATCCCAGCTCTGGCGATCACTCGACGATAAACTCGCGACTCGAAGCTACCACGATTCGCCAGGTGCCTACCCCAATAACCCTTCGATCGAATCAAAACTCGATTTTGATTTCCCTTTTGCCCTTTTTTTTTATTTTCGGACTGCTTGGAGTTTTGGGAAGAAGAAAACAAAATTCGGCCCTAATTGATCTTGATCTCGGCACGAAGTATCGGCCATTGATGAATATAATTCCCCTTCTGAAAATAAAATGAAAATCTCAGCTGAAAATAAAGGGAAATGGGACGTGATGGCTGAGCGTACCGGGTAGGGTGGCTAAAATTCAGAGAGAGGGTGGCTCAGGAAGATATAGGACGGCTGTTGATTGGATCTTTATAATTTAATTTAAATCGGTAATTATCGTCAAAGCGTTTATACCTCGTACGATCACACGTTACTTCCGAAAGCTATGAAATTTGTAATTCGGTAATAATTCAATATTACGGACCCAATGGAACTATTTTTGTCGAATTCCGAGACTGTGCCTCGGAAGGCTATTTTAAATTCAAGTTAAAACGATAAAATTTCAAAACTGAACAGATCACTGTTAATTTCAATTTTAACGCTTCTATTGTCTTCAGTATTATCAATATAAATTTTATAAGCCTTCAAATTATTTTTAATAGGCTTAAAATCTCAGATTTAACATCTTTCCCAATTTTCAAATTATTAAATTCAATAGTTCAATTATCACATAAATAGTGATATGAAATTTGGATTCAAGTATAAAATTAACTTTCAAATATTTACAATCAATTTAAATATTCCAATTTTAAACGCTTAACAATTCCGGGTCGTCACACTAGCCGCCGCTCCGGTGGACATCGCGATCTACGGTAAGTCGAAAAACTCACCCAGACTCGAAATCGAAGCTCGATTCGGCACAGAAACCTCGGAATCAAAATCCACCTTTTCGTCGAACCTGAAACTTGAACATAACCAAACCAAATTGCCTCGTCCTCATCGCGTCATTCGCCAGAAAATCCACAACTCCGGCTATATCACGTCAACACTCCTCTCTTCCATTTCCTTAAATCTCAAGAAGCTCGGTCAAACCAAGAGGACGCAATCCTCTTTCCACTAAACACGTTCAAAACTCGAATTGTAACCCTAAATCGAACTCGACTCCTCAATTTACGCAGTAGAAATATTTTTCGACAATGTTCCTGAGATCGTGGATCAACACACTAGCTTCAAACCAATTTTCATCAACTAACATTTGATCGATCATCAGCAAATGGAAAATGAACAAAATTTGTTCAAACGTGAACTGCTCTTGAAACACTCAAATAAAAATCATCACATTAATTTAAAAATCATGTCTTTGTATGTTCATTCAAGTTATGTAATCAAATCAACGATTTAAAATACTTAAATTTATCATAAAAAATTGTTTTTACTGTAAATTTTTGGTTACAGAGTTAACTCTTCATGATCCAGCATAAAACGAATTTTAGTTGTGATTCAAGTTTAAACAAGTTTATTTTGTTTAAAAATCCTAAGCAAAAAATGTTTGTATGAAGTTTATTTTAATTTTTTTGTAATTCACTTTGCTCTGAAACAAAATATTGAAGAACAAACTGTATAAAAGTTTCCAGCAACACAGAAACATACAGAACAACATTTTCTTTTCAATATACAACAAAAACACAAGATTCATGACTAAATACATAGATTTCAATTAAAAAAAAATAAGTTTACTCACAGAGAAATATTGATGAACAGAGACTTGTTTTTTCCTTTTGTTTGAAAACATGCAGATGATCTGCTTTTAAATTTTTTCCTGTTTTATTTAGTTGAATGATCTTGAGTTTGAAAATAAAATGATACTTATGTTTTCTTTTCTTCCTGACTTTGCTATGTTTTTTCTTTTGAACGAACTGAAACAAATATGCATGTATATATATAAAGGAGGCAGTGTTGTATCAGGTAGGTGTTTTCTGGTGTGGTTTGCTTCTCTCTTTTTTTTCCCCAGATATTTCTTTGCTTTGTTGACTAAGTCAAACTTGATTTAGCCTGAAATGATCTTGTATATGCTGAGAAGAAGGCATTTAATGTTCATGTTTCCATCTTAGCTAACAGATAATTTTACTTGATTTTTTTGTAAGTATTATTTTGTTTTATTTGTAGAATTTTTTCTTGTTTATATTTTTGTTTACAATCTACTTGTCTGATTTGCTTTGCTTATACAAAATCATTCTAGTTATATTTTTTTCTTGCATACATACCCATCTATATGTTTTTGTTTGATTGTTTCCTTGTTTACAAATTTACATGCACTTATGTGTATTCCATATGTCATGTTATAACCATACGATTTTATTACAAACATAATCTTGAATTTTTATTTCTATTTGAATTTTAACTATCAATATTTAATTTATCACATATCTTTTATTTTATGGTTTAAGACAATTTCTTGTTTGTGATATTTTTTTTCTTTATTATTATTTATTTAAAGCTTAAACTATCAAATATTTATTTATATCCATATATCTTTGTAATTTTAATATTAATAATATTTTATTTCTTTTGAAAAATTTTCAAATTAATTTTCATAAGTCTAAACAAGTTACCAAATTTAAATTCATAATTTTGGGATGTTACAACTACATTTCCAGAACGCACCACGGAAGGTAATGAAATACTAAAAAATAATCATCTTAAAAAATATATCAGAACAGAGACTCGAAAAATAGTAGTAGTCAAATCCAATGTACACGGAAATAAAATACATGGTCTGATAAATGCAAAATACTGAAGAAGATGGATAGCTACGAGGAGATTAAAATAAAACAACAAGCAAAACCAATGATGAGCTTGCCTCTCCACATACTAATCACGGGCCTATCATATGATGCCATGTCCTCTTATGGAGGTGAAAAGAAAGGAAAAGGGGTGGGTTAGACAAAAGTCCAGTGAATGAGTACACTATTAATGTATGGCGGTCACATGCAGTTGACTTTAATATTACTGTATGGGACCTAGGGTGTCTTAAGAGTGTTTCTAAATTACTTGTTTACTTTATTTAAGGGGTTTAACTCAATACACACCTACATTAACTACTTGTGCATGCTCATACTTATGATCGAACAATGGATCAAACCAAAATGATAACTTATGGTAGGCTAATAACTATTGGAACTTTTCCAACGTAGAGTTATGCTACAATTTCCCTTATGGGACTATATCTCTCATATTACGATTAGCGTAACTATTACGCATAAGTTTCCATACAATTTCTACCACGTGACTAAGTTTCCCACAATTACTGCTGCACGTACCCCCTTACGCATTGAGAGGGAGCCTATAATGCCGACTCATCAAAGTGTCTCACCATCTGCATCTGTGTCCACCTTTCAACGGTAACATAATGCCTCTTAGTGCATGCCCCAAGATCCAACAACAATACAGTATCATGTCGCATCGGTATTCATGAATACAAATGAACTCCAGTTGTGCCGGGCCCATATATATTATTGGGCATTACTCAGTGTTGCGAGTCCATTGTAGAACGTAATGTGACTGTCATTTTGCAATGGAATCACCCCCAGTTGATATTCGATTGTGACAGCCCATAAAATTTAATAAGAAATTAATATTTAAAATAAGGCTACAATAAAAAATTTGTAAATATCGAAACATGGTCATGTAAGTTGCACCATCGTGTTCATGGTATTTTTTAATGAATTTTCACATATGATATGCTGAAAACAGAGTCCGTATGGAGAAGTTATGGACATTTGAATTTTTTAAATTTAAAATAAATTTGAAGTTTAAAATTTTAATTTTGGGATAATTCCATATGTTTGAAATTTAATTGAAACATTTACTTAGGCTGGAACTAACATTAAGGAGAAATTAAAGTTAAAGACGAGTTAATCTAGATTAAAAAGGGGTAACAAATCAACGAAACGGGAAAGAAATGGAAAATGTCGCTGGCTGGTATGAGCTAGTCGATTGTCTTTACAGGGTCGGTTGACTGCCCCTATAGAAGTGGTCGACCGGTCGGGTTGCTTTAGCTAAAAAATGAGTTGGACGAATGGCCTGGGTTCGTTTGGTTTTAATCTGACTGTCCTTATTTCTTTCTATCTCTGTAAATAGACCTAAAGAATCTCCCTTTTTCCACACAAAATATTGTAACCACGTCGAGATTCTGTCAAAATCATTTCACCTAAGGTTTCAGACAACAATAAACTACAAGTAAGTAATTTTAAATCCTAATCTCTATTTCAAATTCAATCTCCAATCTTCCTTCTTTCCATCTTCTGAATTCTAAAACCTAATACATGTATACAACTTATTTGTGTACATTAAAAAGAGGAAGATATATTGGAGGTTTAAAATTAGTTTAATTTGGATCTAAGCCAAAAACAAAGAAATCTTCTATGAGTGAAATTTTACTTTCTCCCGTTCTATTCTCTATGTTTTACCTATTTGGATCTGATATTTGTCTTAGGAAATTCTATAAATGCAAAACCTTAAAACAATAAAACCCAAGAATTTTCCTAAGTAAATATAAATATTTGTAGTTATTGGAATTTAAATTGTTCTTTGTATTGGTATATTAGAATCTAATTAATTGTTATAGTTAGATAATGCATGGTCAATTTAACATATTTTCCCCCTTTGGAAATAGAAGTGTTAAAGGATTCAAAAAGAGTATAACTTAGAAATAATGTGTAATTATGAGTTGAATTGTTTGTAATTTGCACTGCCTATTTCTACCACTTAAACAAATAAAGAACTTCTTTCTCACTTTAAAATGTTGTATAAAAAGGTTGAATTGAACATAGGCAATCTAATATGTGAGGATTTGTTCTTTAAAACTGAGAAGGGGATTCTACTGTATTAATATGGGACAAACGTAGATATTCTATATTGTACAAATCTATTTTATTTGGCTATGGTAGTAGCAATACATGTGATAATTATATATTTGTATGAGATTGATATTTCACATTACCTTAAGAGAATTGTTGAAATAGAAAATTTAGACCAAAGGCTTTACGCATAAATAATATATATATATATATATATATATATGAGTAATATAACTTATTGATTATAGCGTATTGAATGTAATAATTAGTATTATTATAGTTAAGTAATATTAATCTTAGAAATATAGTTAGAGTAAATTAGGGAATCAATCCCTAATTAGGGGCAAAATAAGAGGTTACCTGATATGGCCTCAATTATTTGTCATGTAGGTTAATATATGTATGTAGTAAACGTACATATAAGTTATGACTAGGTTATAGTGATGCAATGTTAGTTCAAATTTATATGGTAGTCTACCTAGATAAATCTTGTTACCAGCTGTGATGGCCGCCCTATACCACGGACACCAATAGTTTATAATAGTGTGCTGCATTGATACCCGACTGATATAGGACGATCATGAAGGTTGAAATAAACCAATATAGCATATATCCTATCATATCACACAATGCTTGGATAAAATATAATACCAAAGATATAACAGAAGAGACAGTAATAACTATGTGAACAAATCATCATCAAAGCAATAAATCCACAAAGTTATACATTATATGTAGTAGAGTTTATACAACAGAAGTAAACTCAAATAAATTGTCTTAAAAAATAGAAACAAGCAAGCTCTGTCACGAGCTCTATAGCATTGCTCAGTAGAAAAGCAAAGAAATATATATATATATATATATATATATATATAATACGAGATAGCTCCATCTAACTCGTCCTCCGACATCTACGGCATCACCTAGACCAATTAACTAGTCTACTCATTTAACAGTAACCCAGATAATGAGAAATAAAGCATAAAATCTTGAGTCAGACAACAGCTGGTGTGAATGGTAAACGGGTCTCAAAATACTATGGTAAGGAATAAAAGTATATGAATAATACCTGACCTATCTTTGCAACCAAAGAGTTTGCATATAACATTGTTGTACGCTACTCTACAATATCATAAAGGTATACCACAAACCAAACAGAGGATATCAGTCTTTTAGGTATTCTTGTCTCCAATACCTACTTCCCTTGACACCTATAAGTGATAGCTCACTAAAGAAAACAATTGTAGCATCCATACCATCCATCAATAATCCTAGCTGTCAATCCTTGTGCTTTGAATATATGATAGCTTATATGACCTCCTTTCTACCGAGGACTAATGGAAATCCCATTCTTCGTTGTACTCTCGTATCTCGCAGCCCAAAGCTGGATACGTGTCTCACGTCCCAAAGCAGGACAATAGACCCAAAGCCACAGGTGTAGGGTATACGGATCCTCACTAGTAATCCATTGGAATCCCCACTTATAATACCTCTGCTTCAAGTACAACAAAAAACAATTTGAGCATCAACGATTCCTTAACACATACACCAAAGCCCTCCTTTACTTCATTTGGATACCAAGCCCTTCTTGCTCAATGTAGTTTCGATTATTCATGAGGAACCCTTCCATGTTCCCTGATTGTACGAATCACTCCTTTTATGAGTTGCCATCTTCAGATCCTACTCCCAACAAAGAGCCAACATACAAAGACTTTAGCTTTTCATTATGTTGTTACATCGCGATCCAACCTTGATGTGAACAAGCCAACACCTCTAACACAATTTATAGGACCTCTACTTCATCTCCTAGAAGTTTCACCCTCATTGGACTCACAATGAGATGTCGACAATGACCTCTCATGCAGGTACTTACCTCTCCCTTTAGCTAATTATTGGTCAAGTTTCTTTCCTCCCCTTCCTTGCTTCTAGTACTCCATTCCTGGATGCTTTGACCCGATCTATCCATCCAAACAACTCGGTTTTCACTCCAAAGAACCTGCTTCAAATTATAGAAAAAAGTCAGTTAGCCTTCAACCCATAACCAATCCGGTATCTCTTGACATGGGTTACCTATACTAGCCTTGCTCTTGAATTTCCCAAAACCACCAACTTTTTGGACTAAGCCATAAAATTCGGTACCGACCACTTATGTAGGTACCAACTTTTGTGCTTTAAGAATGTGGACCTGCAACTTGAACCTCAAGCTTCTCTCATACTCCAGAACTTACCCTCCAAGTTTCATCCAATTCCAACCAATTTTGCCTCTAGATGGCCCAAATCACCAACCTATCTTCCTATGCATCCATAACACTAACAAACAATACCAAAGCTTAACATCCAATCTTAGCATAACAAGCAATTTCATAAATTCAAACATGCAATTCATAGAAATAAGACAAACAGGTTAATCTCCATTATAGATCTATATATAATCATGAACATATAAACATGAATAAGATGAATTCTAACTTAGTTTAGGTCATATTTATAGCTAACATGCAATTAGGGTTTTAGATAAGGTTTTACTATTAAAATCATATTAAATCATGCAATTTTACCATATAAACATGTATAGGATAGTGAGAAGGCATAAACCACTCATCAATTACCAAATTCAACCAATTTATGTGTAGATCTAATCCAGACAGCAAAGAGAAGCACCCTAAATCATGCAAATTAATGATCTCTATATTCTACTTGATGATCTAATAACTAATTAACAATTTAGTTTGATTTAGGGAGAAATTTGGATGAATTAGACTGAATATAGGGATAAGGGTTTAGACCTGATTTGGAATGAAAAGGAATGTTTTCATTCGACTCCTACAACCCATATTTATTGATTCTATAACTAGACTAATGGGACAACGAATTGGCTTCACTAATTACACACTAATTCTGACCAACGGTTTTCAAAACTTAAAATAGGCAATAATTCCATTTTTCTCTATAAACATTCTATGAAATGGGAAACCATCATCCTGAAGCAATGGAACTATTTTGAGACCCTAATCCAACTCCTATCAAAAGCTATAGTCCAAATAAGATTTTTTTTTTTGGAAAAAATCATAAGTATGTAAATTGTCCTAAGAGTCATATCCAAAAATTATAGATCATACGACCTCATACAAATGAAATAGAAATATTTTATAGTCCATTGATACTTAAAATACAATCGTTACACCAGTAGTGTGGCTTTCCAGACTAACAGGAGGCTTCGTTTAAAATAAATAACTCCGGTGGACATGAGGTTAGGGTAAATGTACCAAATTAATCTGGCTACCCGTTCCTACGAATAATTGGTATAATGTAAGAGGTCACAAGTGGGTTATGGTTCACATATTATGATATGGATACGGTAAGTGAAATCATTAGGAAGGGTCAGCTTTGGATTTGAGGTATTAAGTGGCCATGGTAGGGTCCGCCTCTTTCTTAGATGAAGTATTAAGTGACCTATTAGGATTTCTTACGGTGTTAGTGAGGAGGAACCATGTACAGACCCGTCTTTGGGTTAGGGCTTAAATGATGAGGATCTCCCTATTTATAGGACTTAAATGGTCAGACTATGCCTAAGCCCCATTAAAAGGTATTAAGTGGTTTGGATATGTTCTCATACATCGTATGCACTAGTTATGAAGAATGTAGAGTCAGACTAAAAGAGCTCTCGGGCTTGTAGTTAACTTTTGCGTAGTTGGGCTGGAAGGGCCTTAGGGCCTACAGTTGACTTCATACATATTGATAATTTTAATACATAATACAAATTACATTTCCGGATAATACTGCCCAGATTACTATTATGGTAAAACTTGGAATTTCTTTAAGTAGAATTTGTTGTTTTGACTCCCTCCTCATTTCAATAAACAAGTTAGGACATAGGATATTGCTAAAAAAGCCAAAGGTGGGAGGGCTGATCGTTATGGCAATGTTTACCCGCTACTACTTATTTATGTTTTTTTTTCATGTACCTAAACTTTGAGACTATGTTGTTGCTAATTCTATTGTCAGTTTGAGAATTATGTATTGAGATGATTATGTTGGGATATTTTGAAATTTTATGGCAATGTTTCTGTGTTTTCCGAAATGGCTTTTATTTATGGGTACATGTTTTACTATTATTTTACCCATTCCACTATGAGATTCTGAAAGTTAATAGATAGCTCCATGTACCGTGTAATGTTTTTAATTTTTACCAACCAACAGGCAGTCTTGGAATGGTTTTAAGTTTTGATGGGCCTTTTCTTGGTGATTTAGGTCAGTTTTGGTGCGGGTTGTTACATTTGGTATCAGAACATAGGTTACCCGATCAAAAGGGGAAATAAATATTTGTATGAAAGCGTACTTATTGTATTTGAAATTTTTTTCCAAATGATTTTCAAATGTTTTCTAATGATTTTCAAATGTTTTCTTAAAAATCCTATATATATGTGTCCTTTAAAGAACATATGCAACCACACTAAACAAATTTTTCCTTTCAGCAGTTAATATTGTATTAAGAAACTGTCACTAAATTTTTTATAAACCTATATGTAGTTGATATGGCTAAGAATTTAGAAGCTAGAAATTCATCTCTTCAAGGGATGCCTAACATTCGTAGCATGCCTGAGTGGTTCGAAAGGTATTTGAGACATGTGGGAAAGGTTCCGCTTTCATAACAAGCTGCTTTGTAAGCACCATCTATATATCCATTACCTAGACCTTTAGACTTCCTATAATTATGCAAGGACTTCCAAAATATGGGTGGGCGTGCATACATAGGAATTGAGGATTTTCTAGAAACCAAGGCATGGATAGTTGACTGTGACCACATATTTAGGAAGCTTGGGTGGGAGGATAGAATAAAGAAAAGGATTACTGCTTGACATCTTCAGAAGGAAGCCTTGGATTGGTAAACTATTGTTGTGTGAGAAACGGATGAGGAGGAGAGTACTTGAGATGGCTTTAGGACTCGCTTTAAGATAAGATTTATGTCTGGTGCGGAAGCGAGTTTGCAATTAGAGAGGTTCATTCAGTTGAAGCAAGGGAGTTCTACACTTAAGGAGTACATCAACAAATTTATGTAATGGAAAAGTTTTGGAATGGGTTTGATAGACATGCCAATGAAGAAAGCTATGAAATTTGCCAAGGGTCAGAATTCACCATTAGAAGAGTTGCTTTTTGCCCAGATTCCAATAGACGCTACTTATGGGGTCATTGTGAAGACTGCCTTGTTATAGACTACTAGTGGTGAAGATAAAGGAAAGGTGAAGGAGAAGGTTGAGTCAAAACCAAAGTAAGAAGGAGCTAAGAAAGGATTTTAGGCAAATAAGAAGGCTAAGGTTATGCTGAAGAAATAGAAGATAGTTTGTAGAAGGTGCCATAAAAGGGACACATTGCTAAAGATTGCAAAGTTAGCTTAATTAGGGAGGAATTTAAGGGAAAGTGCTTTAATTTCTTTAAGAAGGGGTACTTTTAGAATAAGTGTCCAAAAATTGCTAAAGGTGGTCAGAGTTGATATGTGTATGCTATGGTGGTGGTTCCTATTTTGAGTAGGTTACCTCCAAAGGAAAAAGGGCAGGCTACTTTGGAAGGTACGCTTATTATTTCTGAATATGTTATGTGTACCTTGAATGATTCTGGAGCATCTCACTCATTTGAGCTGAAAGAATAGTTAGATCCTTAAACATGAAAACTCGAGTTGTCACCAACCCAATAACAGTATCAAATCCTATTAGGGGGTCGATATCTCTTTCCTTATTTACAAAGATCTATTTGTGGACATATGTAACACTGAGTTCACATGCAACCCGTACATTCTTGGCTTTGAGGGGTATGGACTTATCTTAGGGATAGATTGTTTATCTTCCTATGGGGCTATCTTAGAATGTGAGAGGAGGATAGTGTGGCTAAGCAGTTGTTCGGGGAAAGATATTGATGTTCATTGTTCGCCTCAAAATATAGATGAGTTGAGCAATCTATATTCTCTTAGCTTATCACAAAATGAACCCTCATATGTACTCGTAGTCCACGACTTTGATGATATTTTTGAGGAAATCTCTGGTCTCCCATTCCGTAGGGAGATCGAGTTCAGAATTGATTTGGAGAAGGTTGCTAGATCTGTTGCACTACTACTGAGGCATATGGCTCCCACGGTAAGGCGAGAATTGGACAAGAAGATTTTGGAACCATTGCATGAAGGATTCATATGCCACAACATTTCTAAATGAGGAGCACCAGTTGTCTTTGTCACCAAGGTAGATGGCTCATTAAGGCTATTTACAAATATCGAGCATTAAACAATTTGACTAAGAAGAATAGGTACCCTCTACCTTGGATAGATGACTTGTTTGATCAGTTCATTGGTGCTAAAGTCTTTTTCCAATTGGACTTGGCCACCAGATTTCATCAGTTAAGGGTAGCCAAAGATATTAAAGCGAAGACATCTTTCCACATGCAGGATGGACTATTGACTAATGCCCATGCATACTTTTTGGATTTACTAAGCGGAGTTTCTAAGGGACAATTGAACAAGTTCATTGCGGTATTTGTGGATGACATTCTCATATACTCCAAGATGGAGTGCAAGCATGAAAACACTTGAGGGAAGTATTAGAATCTGTAAAAGAAAATTTCTCTAAGTATCATTTCTAGCAAAGAGATGTGAGGTTTTTAGGTCATATTATTCTCGAGGAAGGATTGTTTGTTGATCTGGCTAAGGTAGAAGCTGTTCAAGGATGGAAGGTTCCAAAGAATGCTATGGAATTAGGATTTTCCTTGATTTGGTTGGTTATTATTGAAAGTTTATTAAAGACTTTGTAAAAATAGCAGTACACTTAATCCGTCTAACCAGAAAAACCTTGTTTTTGCACGAGACGAAAAGTGTGCAAATCTTTTGAGACTTTGAAGAGGTTGTTGACTTGCACACAAGTGTTAACGATTCCCGATAGATCAAAACCTTTCAATTTATACACTAATGCATGTGGTATGGGATTGTGAGCTTTCCTTATGCAAGAAGGGAAGGTGGTAGATTATGTTAGTAGGAAATTAAAGGATCGTGAGAAAAGGCATCCTACTCATGATTTCGAATTAGCAACTGTTGTTTTTGCTTTAAAGGATCATGAGAAGTTTGATTTTTTTCGTCGACCATAAACCTCTTAAGTACCCTTTTTTTCAAAAGATTTGAATCTTAGGCAGCAGAGATGGATGGTGTAACGACCCGAAATTTCCCTACTTTGATTTGCGAATATTTAATTAATTTTAAATATTCAAATAATAGGTTTTATAATGGAAATAAAAATATTTTAAATAATAATCAATGATATTGAAATCATTTTCAAATTTTGTTTACAAAAATAATTAGTTTGATGAAAAACAGAAAATGTGACCGGAAACCGTTTTTCGAATTTTCGACGTTTCATTGTATAAAAATTGTTTGAAATATTGTGAGCCTTGTTTATATTTGAAACAATATTTAAATGGTTAAGAATATAAATTATTTAGTATATATTGATGTATATAGCTATATACACTTAAATATATACATGTATATACTAAAAAATGCCTTAAGAGACATGATTTGACACTTTGGCGACTCGTGTACAAACATGTTTAAACATGTTTTCTTTGACATGATAGGGGGAAAGGTGGAGGTTGACATGGAATGTGTGGTGGAGGGTGTTGAGGTGGCAAAACAATGTGGAGGGTAAAGGACAAGGGGTGTTTAGGTAGTTTATTTATTTTCTTGGTTATAAATAGCACTTTCCTCCTTCCATTTTCCTCCTCTTCCTCCTATCATATTTTCCTCATCTCAGAACCAATTAGAGATTTTTTTAAAAACATGTAAAATTTTAGTGGCTATAACTTTTATTCGTATGAATTCTTCAAATTGTGAGCTTAGCTATGTCCAAATCTCATTTCTTTCAAACCCAATTTTGGATCTATATTTTCAAGTACGAAAATATCTCTTCTTCTTTTGACCATATCTCCCTCAAAAAGAATCTAAATTGAGTGATTCTTTTTTTGAAATCAAAGAGAAAACATTAAAAATAACTTTTCTTTTAACCACTTTCCAAAATAACGAGAGTAACATGGCGAAAGGTTGAGGGGAAAATGACCTATTTTCAAGTTGCTTTTTATGATTTTCCAAGCTTTGCAAGTTCTAAGTATTTCAAGTTTTCAAAAGAGTTTTGCAAGAATTTGGTGAGTAAAATTCTAACTTTTTGTGGAAATATTCAACCTTTATTATGCTACCTATTTGGTTGTAGAATATATTGTTTGGATGGTTGAATATTCATATGGTTTGGATGTAAATATGTTGCTAGTTTATGGTTTAGCGTAGATTTGTGAATCGAATGTTAGAATGATGTTTTTGGTTATAAATTTGTGATCTTTGTCTTGTGATTGAAAGTGATATGGAAAGATAGTAAGTAAAGTTAGTAAATGGAAAAGCTAGTGAGCAAGGTTAGCACTTGAAAGGTGTTTATGTTCGACATAGCAATCTTTTGAGTTTTAAATTTGATTGCTTACTTTGTTTTGAACAAAAAGTTTTATAAAGTTTCTAACCTTTTGTTTTGCTTCCAAACTTTATATTAAGTTCATAAAGTAAGTTATAGTTAAACTGTAAGTATTTTAAAAGACTGTTTGATATGTTAGTCAATTTTGGAAGTTATGGTATCCATAGCGATAGTTGCTATAGATGTAGTTCGATAAAAAGTCCAATTTTTTAAAAGTTAATATTTATGTTTAAAGTGTTTCGAAATGTTTTAAAAACTTAGTAATAGTGATTGAGGAAAGTTAATTAAGAATTTAATAGTTAATTATTAATTTATTAGTTTTGATAATTAATAATTAACTAAGTACTAAACAATGTTTGTTAATTTTAATTAATTAAAGATTTTTACTTATTAATTATCCTTTAAAAGTAAGATTAATCTTTAATTATTTATACTTTAAAGTATCTGGTCAGAGGAAGAAGATTTCACTTTGGCTGGACAAGTTGTAACGACCCGCTATTTTGGACTATTCGCATCCGCACATGTCAGACATGAATAATTCAAAATACTGAATTGTTAATTTAAATTTGGCAAAAACTGAACATATACAGTAAATAAATAATCACAGATCACAGACACAGAGTAATAATTGTAGCGAAAACAAAAGATAGTAGTTCATGAAGCTACTATATACATATCAGAGTTAAATAAGGTACAATAGATGTCTCGAATACAATAGTCAAATACAAGAATCAGAATACATCACTAGAATCAATTGAATATCTGAAAGCTGGATAGATAGCCGGATCTCCAAGCGAAGCTCCAACTCCACAGGTGAGTCTCAAAAGCTGGTACTCTCAATCTAACCCGAGCGTAAAGCAAGACACAAAACACTCGAGTCAGGATTAACATTCTTATATCAATAAATCCAACTCAAGTGAAATAATCACTGAAATACAAGTGACGTTGGAATAACCATCCTCTAAGGATCCGTTAAACTATCTACTATGTAGTAGTATACACTAACCCCATTTGGCCTGGCACGGCTCCTGTTTTAGTCATTTCCAATTTGACACAAGTGTCAAGGCTATCCATTATCGTTCTCTTTCTTCACTTATCACGTACATCATTCCAACCACTTTATTCTGGATCACGCTCCGCGTATAGTTATTAAAGTGGTTTTCCGTTTAGACAGAGAGTATTCCATAACCGATTCCGGTTTCTTTAATAACTTTCGTAATTATTAAACCGATTGGTCGTTTTATAAATTTCAAAAACCAAATCAATTTCCATTTCAATTAGAATTTGTAAACCAACATTCCATTTGTCTTTCTATATCAATTTCCATAATTTTTGTTTCAAACTTCCAAATTACTATTTCAAAATCTTATAATTCAATTTCAATTTTTATAATTCAAATATTGATTCAAGTTCGTATATAAATTTCATTCTGTAATCATTTAACTAGTTTAATTTAACATTCAAATCAATTTAAATTCATTGATCGATTTCATTCAATATTCGTTAAATTACTTTATCATTCAAAACAATTTCTATTTAATTTCCAACTCATTAAACCAATTTAAGTTTTCCTATATCATATCAAACTTCCAAATTTAATTAAATTAAATTTGACAAATCAAATTCTTTAAATTACTAGTCTTATATTGAATTCAAAAGAAATCACATCTTATTTCTTGTTGAAGAAATTCGATTTCACTTATTTACTTATTTAATTTAACAAATTTCCAAAACTTAATTATTACAAAACTCAATCTCACTTATTAAAGAAGTTCAATTTCAATTATCAAAGAATTCAATTTTATTTAATTATTAAATAATTCAATCTTATTTAATTATTATATACTTTCAACTTAATTAATAATTTCAAAATTTAAATATTAAATAATTCCAATCTTAATTATTAAATAATTCCAAAATTAATTATTAAATAATTAATTTTAAACAACGTTCCTTTATCAACTATTATGTTAATATTTTATTTCAGATTATTTAATATTACATCTCTTTTCATTAAGATTTAGATTCCATTTTTATTTCAAATACTTATTATTTATTCAAATAAATCTTTATTTTATTTTTAAATCAAATTATTGATCAATCGGGTTTTATTTAATTCTCTATCCTAAGTCAAGTTTATCTGGGTATTTATCATTTCAACCCGATTCCATTTCAATTCAAAATCAAAGCATAGCAAAGGGAACTTGCAGTGTGATAACTGGGATGGTGTCAAAGTAAATAAACAAGCAATAGCAACCATCAATAACAATCCAATAATCAATTCAAATAATCCCGAAATAATCGTATTAATTCACATTGTTGTTTGTGCAAATTAATATAATTATTCCTAGAATCTACACTATCATTTCATGTAGATTAAAGATTATTACACTAATATTTATACGGTTCTTCAGTTGATATCTATTATTCAATTTCGTACTACATCGATTTAAAAACATACATTTAAATGGTTCAAGGTGTAATTAACCATATTTCTGCGTGTCAATTAATTCAATATTTAAAGGGGTCATATTATGAAAATGTCATCTAATCAAATTCAACATATATCAAATCTAACTGTTCTACGTCAATTTCAATTCCAAATTATTTTTCATTTTCTACATTAACAATTTTGACGTCCAACTTCAACATCAAACAATCAATCATTTATCAACCAAACTGGATTATCATTGCATAAATAACAGATAATGGTGTCAGATGTCACATGTGAACTGATATAGGTAATAACATACATATATCAGTGTAAATGGCTAACAGCCGCATATTTCAATTGTCGTTTCAATTGAAATCAAATTTAATAAATAAAAGAACATTAATCGTGAGTGATTGCTCACCTTCGAGGTTAGAGAAGGGTGGATAAAAAAATGAGCTACGGGTCCAAGTACGAATTCCAAACCAAAGCTAGATTGGCACGAATTGGATGGGCAAAGCTGATAAATAAGGAATTTACAAAGTCAAATCAGAATGGAAACGATGAAGGTAATGGTATAAGTGAATTTGATATAGACACACCATATTAAATTATTTGTGTACACAAAATCATATTCCAATTTCAACTATTTATTACTACTATATGTACATGCTTTCAAAATCATTATTTTAAATTAAAACACATAACACAAAGTCTCTATATGAAAATTAAAACTAAACTAATGTATACTTAGAAATCAATATCCAGTTTCAACTTTACACAAATTTACGAAATATCGATATATATAGTTTTAAAATTAAACACATATATAATTTGATGTACAACAATTTATATAACTCATTTTTTTTTCAAACAACTCTATATCCCTGCTTAAACAGATCTTATTAACCAATCACTTAAAATTTGAAATTTATGTACAAAATACCTTATAAAACAAATATAAACATCCTATTGAAAACCATAGTAAAAAAATATATACAAAATAAATACCTATCTAAATCAAGCTATAACAGAGTATATGCAAAATTTATGTATGTGCAGACCAGAGAATACATGAAACAAAACATAACCAAAATGTGCAACTAACCAACTATTTGGTAAACATTAAAACTTTATTTTATATCACTGTAGCTTGTTCCTAAGCCTATACATTATTTTATTAAAACTGTCCTTCAATACAGTATAGTTTAGGCAGTGGTTTGACATATTATATACAACTTATTTTATATCTTGTTCCAACTTTATATAAGTATAACCCGACCCTTATCTCTCAAAACCCAAAACACACGTATGCATAAAGCATATGACAGACTATATACAAAAGCTTCCAAACTTTTTATATTAATAACTTGTACAAACCTATGCATGAAATACTGCTATATAAATACTTTGCAACCAATATTACATATATATAAAATCACGTTTATAGACACTATATATGTATTATTATCTTTTAAGATTATAAACACCATACTTAACTTTATATAGCTAACAAAAGATATACAGATACTAACGAAAGAAATACAGATACTAACATAAACGAACACATGTAAGCTAACATAATACAAGAATTTATAATAAAAACCTGATGTAAAAAGAAAGGTTGATGCATGTGGAGCGGAGAGAGGGGAAGGAAGAAAGGGCGGTTGCAAGGCTGTAGGCGCGAGCTCGGTCTCGACTGGCGAAACTGCTGGCCGAGGTGATGGTCGGCGAAGTGTGGTGTGCAAGCTCGCGGAGGTGGGCTAGGGTATGGAAGACGAGGCGGTGATGGAAACAAGGCAGGTGGAGTGGGTCGGCTGTGCAGATCCATACGAATTCTTCCTTTTTTTAGGGAAGGCGGTGAGATTCGGCCATGGTCAGAGGTGGAGCGATGATGGTGGTTCGGCCTTGGAGGGAGGCAAATGCGTGGGAAAGTGCAGGAAGGAGCGAAAGGCAAGGCTAGGTTTTGGTCTCGGCTATGGTGGAGTTGCGGCGTGATTGAGGGAGGACTGTGATGACCCGGAATTTTAGACAATATCAATTTAATAATCTGAATTAAAAATTAAATTGATTTGATATTCTTTGTTAATAAGATTGAGATTAATTTAATAATCCAATTAAAATAAATATTTAATTGATAGATTTTTTCTTTTCTTTTAAATCTAATAATTGTTTTATATTTATAATGTATATAGAATATGCATATATTATAAATAGATAATCCTTGTTTAAATTTAATAAATAAATAAATCTTGTTTTCTATATATATATATATACCTTTGGTAAAATTGGGAATTATGATTTTATTTAAAGTTAAACTTTTAAAAGTATATAATAAATAACTATATGATTTTAAATACATAAGGTAAATATTTAAATGGTTTAAAATATGTTTTCACTTAAGTTTAAATTTAAATAAAATTAACAATAAGGTTTATTTTGAATAGTGTGATAAAATAAGTAATTTATTAATAAAGAAACAATTTCTTTTATAAATTATTTAGAGTTATCAAATTTGTTATTTTCAAAATATAATAATGTATTGTTTTTAACAAATAGAATTTTATAAAAATAGTTTGTTTTTCAAAACTGAATTATGTAGTTATATATGTATATATATAACTTGATTTCAAAAATTTAGTTTTATAATTTGATTTGAATTTGAATTTAAAGCTTTGAAATTCAAAGTATGAATTTTTATTTTCTTTGGATTTTAAAATATTTGTATAAACCTTTATTTTATAAATATAATTGGATTTATTCATTTCAAAATTATCTACATGTAAATAAATACATATTAACTAATTAATTAAACATAGATTTACATTTATCTTATATTAACATCTAATTAAATACAAATTAACATTTAATTATAACTAATTAAATTTAAAGACAAGTGTAATCATCTTAGTCCTTATAATAACATGTGTTAGTTAATAAAGTAAGGATTATGACAAATGTTAAATTGGAAGACAAGTGGCATTTTTAAAATTAGCTTTTTCTTTTATTTTTATTAATAAGTATTTCAGTTTTTATATATAAACAAATCTTCTTTCAATTCTTTTTTTTTCTTTTCTAAATAAAAAAAGAGCAATGCAAATTTGAAACACTTCCTTTGAAACCAAAAATCTGAAATCATCTTATACAAAAACCATGTAACTCATCTTCAAACCTGCACATCTTCAAACATGCAAAATCATTTTCAAAATTGAATCAAACATGCAAGCAAACTTGTCACCAACTCAAAAGATATGAAGACTGCATTTCTTAGAATCTGGAGTTTCAAAGCATCTGCATTCTTCTTCAACTCAATCAGCTATAATTTTAAAATCAAGTCTAAGAAGCAACTCAAGTTTCTAAAAGCAATTAATTTTTTTTTTAAAAAGAGGCTACTGCATATCCCAGTTCTAAAAATCAAAAAAGCTTTTCATAATGGAGGCTCTGTCTTCCATCTTCAAATCGGTGAGTAACATCATTTTAATGAGTTTAAGTATTTTCATCTGTTGCATGTTGATTTTTATGTTAAATATGTATGATATGTATATATAAGTAGGTATTCTATATATAAATGAATGGATATATTTGAACATGCTATAGTCTCTGTATTATACTGTTCTTAAGTTCCCAGGTTCAAGAAATTGTTCAAACTACATTATCATATAATGTAATCTATGTTAGTATTTAAAGATTCATGCAAATATGTTTGTTGAATCATGAATTTAAGTTTAAAATTTTATTCAAGTTAAAATAATTTTGAATTGTCTGTAAAAATCAAACAGAGCAAGTTTGAAGTAAAGTGTAAATCCAATTATTTTAATTCATCAATTCAGGAACCTAAACTAAATCCTTAACATAAATCATGATTTTCAAGAATAAAATTATAATTTATAGCTTGAGGAGGAAGGTGCAGTTTGGGGATGAACAGAAAATGGAAAATAGGGGATTTCTGGTGATCTATGAGATTGGAAGGGTCGGGTTTCTTCCAATGGATGGAGGAGTGATCAGTGAAGCTTGAAAAAAAATTAGATGGCGATGTATTTCATCGAGGAGGCAGCGGTGGAAAAATTCTCCCTGGAACCCTAGTTTAACTAGGTCAGGTTGATCGATCATCCACATCTTCTATAGTGGATCGAGTGTCATGGGCTTTTGGGGATCGCTAGAGGGAAGGTAGTCGAGGCTGTGGCCGATGGTGGGGGCTCTTTTTGCATACGGTCGAATTAGGACTCGGGACCACTCCCATTGAGTTAAAATGCCGTTTGCGACCTTTTTGAGTATAAGCTTCAATATGTTTGGAGTAAGTTGATTTTTTTCTACTTTTTCACTTAGGGCTTTGGTTTGGGCTGAGCCCATTAACCCCACTTAACTCAGTTCCAACCCTCTCCTCTTCATTACTTCATTTCATATTCCTAACACTTTAAGCTTTAAGCAAAAATGGTGGAAGAGAGTGGAAATTAGAAATTCCAAGCCCTAGTTTCATTGCAAATCCAAGATCTAGCTCCAAATTCTAAGAGAACCCATTGGTAAGTATCTCCTTTTTCTTCCCCAACTCATTCTCTCTTTGATTTCAGAATATTCCTAAACCTAATTTGGGAAATATTTCTCTTTTAAGCTTAGAATCAAGCTTCTTGAGTTGGGATTGAAGTGTGGTTGATCTTCCTTTGCTTTCAAGCTTCTTCTTTATTGATTTGGGTTCAAAGGTGAGATTTTAATCTCACATCTAAGTCTATTATTATCTTTGATTGTTAGGTATGAATTCCTAACACTTATTCATGTGCATTTGATTTTGATTTGGATTGGTTTTGTGAATATTCCAAATTTTAGTGTTTTGAGTTCAAATCTTCAAAAAAAAATTCATAGATTTATTGTTTGAACATGTTTTTGGTGATGCATCGTGAAGCTTATAGGGCCGGGTAGTCGATTGACATAAATCCCTAGTGCACGTTGCTCGCTGTTTGCATTTTGGAGAAGATTGCATCTTCATTTCATAGGCTAAGAAAACAGCCTTGGTGCCAGTCAGTCGACTGGTTTTTAAATTCAGTCGACTGGCTGTAGCACATAGGCATTCCGAAGACAAATTACAGAGGCTCAGATCCTCTATTTCCCTGCAATCAGTCGACTGGACTTTTAGGTTAGTCGACTGACTGCAGGAAATGAAATTTTCATGTTTCTGCTTCAGTCGACTGACTGCAGAGGGCCAGTCGACCGATCTGCTCCTATTTGCCAATTGTGCCTATTTGTGCATGTTTTTGCTCGGTTTCCAAATTTAATCGATTCGTGATTATCCGGTTTGTTGATTTTCATTTATTATCGACTTTGATGTCTTTTATATCGGGATTTTTGAGAATATCCATTCCGATGGATTCGGTATCGATTTCTTTGGACTTTATTCACGTCTTCGAATGTGAATTTTTGTGATTGATTGTTCCTACAATCTTCTTTGTGATTTGTCACTTTAAAAATATAAAGGTTTTCTATACTAGTAGTAAATATCAGAACTCTTTCTTCAATGATTTCAACACTATTTTATTACAAAGCTCGTTTTCTCAAACCGATTTCTAATCTATTAGTATATACAAACCTTTACCTCACTCGTATGAGAAATCTAATTAAACGGCTTAGTAAAACGAGTGGTATGAAACGCTTGCGTTTACTTCGTCAGTTAATTCTTGGACTTGTTCGATTGAATCTCTTGTGACAATTTTCTAGTGGAGATCTACAATTTGTTCGTAAATATTTAAGTTAAGCTTGTGGTTATGGGACATGAAGGTAAGCTCATATATTTACTAGCTTACTGTAATTGACACTTCTCTTAGATCATGACGATCATTTTATGATTTAGACTAGCAATTGTGCGATGTCTCTTTGACTGCAAGGTTAGACTAGACCTCATCTGTGTGATCTCGACTCACACCTATCTCTTTATCTGCGAGGTTAGTCTAGACACCATTGGTGTGATTTCGACTCACGCATATCTTTTCTGTCTGCGAGGTTAGACTAGACACAATTTGTGTGATTTCGACTCACACATAAATTTTTGCTTTTTGGTTAGTCTAGACCTCATCTGTGTGATTTCGACTCACACATATGGGGTAGCTCCCCATGGTCTTCGGACCGTCATGTGATAGGCCTCTTTCCCTTTTTATTATTTCTAGATTTCATGTGTTGGTTTCTGGAAATTTTATCCTTCACCTATTTTTGTGATTTCTACTGATATGCTTTATCAATTTTTGTGCCTTGGTGAATTCGTGTGTCATTGACTTGTTATGAATACAAGTTTTGGGTATGATACCCTTTTTGGATCTTTGAGAAGATTCCTGTGATATTGATTAATCTCTTGTTGATTTTCAATTATTTATATATATATGACAGCTTGGCGTTGTGATTATTATGTGTTTAGTCATATCTCTTATTCTATATCGCTTCATCTGATATTTATAGCTAGACTGATCCGTTTATTATTTTCTTATTAAATAATACTCGGGTCAGACCGAGATGTTACAGGTGCTTCTGCTTGACTTCTCTTCTGGGGTTATCATCCTGACTTTTGGTTAACTACTTAGATTAGTAGTTTTTGTTGTATACATTTGAGATATAGACTCCTTGATGTATACATATTCTTTTGTCTAGCACTTGTATCTATTCTTTTGTGATTTCGTGGATCTTCTTGACTCCTACTCTGATGAACACTTTTATGTGTTATATATATTCATATCTATTTCCGCCTTTGTGATATGAATTATCTGTGACTGATTTGTATTATGTTTATTTCTATATTTGTTTCTGAAGATTGTTATAGCCACTGTGTAGTAGCTTTGTGTTTGTATCGGTATGTCCGTTTTCCTCTTGAAATGAAATGCATGATTTACTATCTGACATATCGGTGCTCGCGCAAAGCAATTACACGGATGGTCGTTCCTCAACAGCCTTATTCTCCGGGCTAGTCGACAGCATTACTCAGTAATGTTCTTGGCTAGCGTGGGTATAGAGGTGGGGCGTCACAGCTTGGTATCAGAGCCAAACTTCGGAACAATGTAGAATAATCTAGCAAGGATCATGTCCTAAGTCTTTCTTAGGAGCCGTGCTTTAGGATTTTATTTGGGTGTTCATACCGTTCGATCATATTTTCTTTAATGATTCCTTGTTTTATTATCATGATTGTTGATATTCATTCTAAGAATAACTTTTTCTTCTTCTTTTCTCTTTTTTCTTAAAGAAAAGAAATGGTTGGTTCTGGCAATCCTAGCGCTGGTCAATCCAGTAATCCTTCTCTGGATGGCGCACTCATGTCTGCCCAACAACTTTTGGATATTATAAAGAATCAAGAGTTTATCTATGCTTTGAGTAAGAACCCCGAGATGATTTTACCTTTGAAACTTGAAGTTCCTTTCAATCAGCTTGTGGATATCACTCTTCGATATGAAGAGGTTGGTAAAGGAAGTGATAGTGATATTGGGATTTCCAAGAAGAGACATATTAAGTTCAAAAGCCCTAATCCCAATAAGAAAGTGAAACAAACTATTTTGGTATTAAAGACTCCAGTCCCTAATCGTGGAGGATGCTACAACTGTAATTCTATGGACCACTATGCAAAGGAGTGTTCGGAACCACTCTTTTGTCGTTATTGCAAAAATACATGTCATCATATTTCTGCCTGCCCCATACTTCAAAGCAAGAAGAGGGTGGAACAAGAAACTTCGGTAGACAAGACTCCTACCCTAAGTCGTAAACAATGCTACAATTGTGGTTCCACGGACCATTATGTAATTAAGTGCCCGAAACCCCTTTATTGTCACTATTGCAAAGACTCGGGGCATCTTTTATCTGCTTGTCCCAAACTTTTGAACAAAGACATGAGAAAGCTAAATATTGTGCAAATCCCTAGCGACACTTCTCTTGGTCAAGGTATTTTTCACTCAATCCTTGATGGCATTGTTTTATTTCGTGATCTTCTTATTCGAGTTCTTGTTGATATGGGTTTCATCTCATTATTTTTATATCAAAAGTACTTGATGATTCTTTTTCTTTGAAAATATTTTGGGCTTGATGACTTCTTTGAGAGTTGCGAATCCGGATGGTAGGTCCACAACACTCAATTGCTTTCTATTGATGTCGAAACTATTTTATGTGATTTTTCTTTTCGAGCCGATATTTTTACTTAGGCTTCGGAATTGATTTTTGTAAGGATTGGCTTAATCGTTGTGAAGTCCATATCCTATTTTCCATGTGGACTATTCATCTTCGACATTTTCTATCTGTTAAGCAGATTTCTATTTTTTCTCGAGATTTCGATTTCAAATTTTTGAAGGCATCATTTTATTCTTTAAGCCCTCAAGATGAGAAAAGTGTTACTTCTCTTATCTAAATAATTTGTGAAACTTTTCCGGTATTTTTGAATTTGTCTTAGGATTATCACCTAAGAAATCTTTTGTGTGGTGTTAACGTCTTTCTAGTTCGACCTTGCCACCGATCTTCATTTGGCTACGAGTTGCGGGAGTTTGCATTCCACTTACCGCATACCGCACTCGTTACGATTCTTATGAATGACTTATTTTGTCACTCAGTTTGTCCAGCTTATTTCATCCATTTTATAAATCGAATATTCTATGAATATTTCGATGATGCCATTCTTGTATTTATTGATTTTTGGATGAAAATAGCAATTTAAAATTTTGCAAATATTTTTCATAAGATTTAATTATAAGTATAAATAGGATTTCTGTTTTTTAGAACGAAAAAAGAGAATTTTCAAAAGTTTTTAGAAACATGTTTATCCTATAAAAGATGATTTTGTGATTGTATTGCCCATTTAGTGTTTTAAGAATTCTGGTCGATGCGCTTGATCAACGTTATCGATAGGAATTTCCTAAACGCTTTGATGAGACAGTCAGACACGATAAATTGACTTATAAGAATGTAAAATTTTCTAGAAAGATTATTACATAAAGGTAAATGTAATTTTGAAAGTTTTAACTTGTTGGGAAAGAAGATTATTTAAAGGAAATTCTTTCTTTTCGATACTCTTATTCTTGGGATTCCCGAGGGGAACCCAGACTTTATCTTTTGTACCAATGCTTATTGTATTGGTTTGGATGCCGTTCTCTTGTAAAAGACAACGTGTTATTACTTGTGCTTCTAAATCATTAAAAGTCGATCGAGACTAGGTATGCCACTCATGATCTAGTGCTCGCGGCTATTGTTTTTGCCCTTCGTATTTGGCGTCATTATCTTTTAGGAGAGAAATTTGTTCTTTATACCGATCATAAGTCTTTGAAATGTTTATTTTCTCAAAAGGAACTTAATTTGCTTCAACAACGTTGGCTCGAGTTCCTTGCTCCTTATGATCTTGATATTCTTTATACCCCTGGTAAGGGTAATCGTGTCGCCGATGCTCTTAGCCGTAAACAACAAGCTGCTGTTTCTATGATGATATCCGAATGGAACGATCTCGAGATCTTTTCCACTTGTGAGATTCGAGACCGCGTATCCGATTTGTGCTCATCATTTGTTTTATGTAGCCTTGAGGCTCATCCTTCTCTTTTAGACCGCATTCTTGAAGCTCAAAGGTTAGATCCCGACTTGGCTCTTCTTGGCCAAAATATTAAGGATAAAATTGATATTGAAGGTTTGAAGGACTTTGATATTGATTCTCGTGGCGGCATTCGGAGATTTGGTAGACTTATCGTGCCAAATATTAGTGATCTTCGAAAAGACATCCTAGAAGATTCCCATCATTCTAAATTTACCATTCATCCCGGTAGTAGTAAAATGTACGCGGATATGAAGCGACTTTATTATTGGGAGGGAATGAAATCTGATATTGCTAACTCTGTTAAGCATTGCATGACTTGCCAACTCGTTAAGGCCGAACATCAAAGGCCGGGCGGGTTATTGCAACCTTTAGAAATTCCAATTTGGAAGTGGGACCAAATTTCCATGGATTTTATTGACGGCCTTCCCCGTTCTCATTCGGGTCATGATAGCTTATGGGTTGTAGTTGATAGACTTACTAAATCCACCCATTTTATTCCCGTTCGGTCTAACCGAACCGTTCCTCTTTTGGCCAATCTCTTTGTTAAAGAGATTGTTAAATTACATGGAGTTTCTACTTCTATTGTTAGTGATCGCGATCCATTGTTTACTAGTGGATTCTGGAAGAGTCCCCAAAAAGCTTTAGGAACAAAGCTTAATTTTAGCACCGCTTATCACCCCCAGTCCGATGGACAAACCGAGCGTGTGAATCAAACTCTTGAAGATCTTCTTCATGCTTGTGTGCTTGATTTCGGTGGAAGCTGGGAAGATCATATTCCTCTTGTCGAATTTTCCTATAATAATAGCTTCTAATCTAGTATTGGTATGGCACCTTTCGAGGCACTCTATGGAAGGCCATGCCCATCTCCTTCTGGTTGGCTTGAGGCCGGTGAGAAGCTGGTTTTAGGTCCAGACTTTATTCGGGATTCCACAGAAATTTTTACCTTATTCGACATAGGATGAAGGAGGCCCAGAGTAGACAAAAATCCTATGCCGATAAACGGAGAAGGAAATTAGAATTTTTTGTTGGAGATCTTGTTTTTATTCGTATTTCACCTATGAAAGGTGTTGTACGTTTCAGTCGGTCGGGAAAGTTAGCACCCCGATATATTGGGCCATTTCCTATCACTGAACGTATTGGTTCCATGGCTTATCGCCTTTTATTACCGGCTCAAATTTCTGCTATTCATGATGTGTTTCACATTTCTCAATTACGGAAATGCCTTCGAGATTCCGATTCCATTCTTGAGCCCGGTATTGTGGAAGAAATTGAAGTTTCACCTAATTTGACTTATGAGCAACATCCTATTCGTATTATTGCTTCGGAGGTCAAGCGCCTTCGAAATAAAGATCTTCCTCTTGTTAAAGTTCAATGGTCTTCAAATCCTAAGGATTGTTCTTGGGAATCTAGAGAGTTCATCGCGAACACATCCGGACTTACTTGCTCGTGCTCTTTGAGGTAAACTTCTTATTTCAAACTTCTTTTGTGTTGAATATGCTTTTATGGTTGTTACTATATATCTTCTTCTTAAATATTGCGAGGACGCAATTTCTTTAAGGAGGGAAGTCTGTAACAACCGGCATATTTGTCGATTTTATATTTAAATATTTTATCGATACTCGGAATTTAGTCCGAAAAGCTACTTTTTGCATACGGTCGAATTAGGACTCGGGACCACTCCCATTGAGTTTAAAATGCCATTTGCGACCTTTTTGAGTATAAGCTTCGATATGTTTGGAGTAAGTTGATTTTTTGCTACTTTTTCACTTAGGGCTTTGGTTTGGGCTGAGCCCATTAACCCCACTTAACTCAGTTCCAACCCTCTCCTCTTCATTAATTCATTTCATATTCCTAACACTTTAAGCTTTAAGCAAAAATGGTGGAAGAGAGTGGAAATTAGAAATTCCAATCCCTAGTTTCATTGCAAATCCAAGATCTAGCTCCAAATTCTAAGAGAACCCATTGGTAAGTATCTCCTTCTTCTTCCCCAACTCATTCTCTCTTTGATTTCAGATAATTCCTAAACCTAATTTGGAAAATATTTCTCTTTTCAGCTTAGAATCAAGCTTCTTGAGTTGGGATTGAAGTGTGGTTGATCTTCCTTTGCTTTCAAGCTTCTTCTTTATTGATTTGGGTTCAAAGGTGAGATTTTTATCTCACATCTAAGTCTATTATTATCTTTGATTGTTAGGTATGAATTCCTAACACTTATTCATGTGCATTTGATTTTGATTTGGATTGGTTTTGTGAATATTCCAAATTTTAGTGTTTTGAGTTCAAATCTTCAAAAAAAAATCATAGCTTTATTGTTTGAACATGTTTTTGGTGATGCATCGTGAAGCTTATAGGGCCGGGTAGTCGATTGACATAAATCCCTAGTGTCCGTTGCTCGCCCGTTTGCATTTTGGAGAAGATTGCATCTTCATTTCATAGGCTAAGAAAACAGCCTTGGTGCCAGTCAGTCGACTATTTTTTAAATTCAGTCGACTGGCTGTAGCACATAGGCATTCCGAAGGCAAATTACAGAGGCTCGGGTCCTCTGTTTCCCTGCAATCAGTCGATTGGATTTTTAGGTTAGTCGACTGACTTCAGGAAATGAAATTTTCATGTTTCCGCTTCAGTCGACTGACTGCAGAGGGCCAGTGGACTGATCTGCTCCTATTTGCCAATTGTGCCTATTTGTGCATGTTTTTACTCGGTTTCCAAATTTAATCGATTCGTGATTATCCGATTTGTTGATTTTCATTTATTATCGACTTTGATGTCTTTTATATCGGGATTTTTGAGAATATCCATTTCGATGGATTCGGTATCGATTTCTTTGGACTTTATTCACGTCTTCGAATGTGAATTTTTGTGATTGATTGTTCCTACAATCTTCTTTGTGATTTGTCACTTTAAAAATATAAAGGTTTTCCATAGTAGTAGTAAATATCAAAACTCTTTCTTCAATGATTTCAACGCTATTTTATTACAAAGCTCGTTTTCTCAAACCGATTTCTAATCTATTAGTATATACAAACCTTTACCTCACTCGTATGAGAAATCTAATTAAACGGCTTAGTAAAACGAGTGGTATGAAACGCTTGCGTTTACTTTGTCGGTTAATTCTTGGACTTGTTCGATTGAATCTCTTGTGACAATTTTCTAGTGGAGATCTACAATTTGTTCGTAAATATTTAAGTTAAGCTAGTGGTTATGGGACATGAAGCTAAGCTCATATATTTACTAGCTTACTGTAATTGACACTTCTCCTAGATCATGACGATCAATTTATGATTTAGACTAGAAATTGTGCGATGTCTCTTTGACTGCAAGGTTAGACTAGACCTCATCTGTGTGATCTCGACTCACACCTATCTCTTTATCTGCGAGGTTAGTCTAGACACCATTGGTGTGATTTTGACTCACGCATATCTTTTCTGTCTGCGAGGTTAGACTAGACACCATTTGTGTGATTTCGACTCACACATACATTTTTGCTTTTTGGTTAGTCTAGACCTCATCTGTGTGATTTCGACTCACACGTATGGGGTAGCTCCCCATGGTCTTCGGACCGTCATGTGATAGGCCTCTTTCCCTTTTTATTATTTCTGGATTTCGTGTGTTGATTTCTGGAAATTTTATCCTTCACCTATTTTTGTGATTTCTACTGATATGCTTTATCAATTTTTGTGCCTTGGTGAATTCGTGTGTCATTGACTTGTTATGAATACAAGTTTTGGGTATGATACCCTTTTTGGATCTTTGAGAAGATTCCTGTGATATTGATTAATCTCTTGTTGATTTTCAATTATTTATATATATCACAGCTTGGCATTGTGATTATTATGTGTTTAGTCATATCTCTTATTCTATATCGCTTCATCTGATATTTATAGCTAGACTGATCCGTTTATTATTTTCTTATTAAATAATACTCGGGTCAGACCAAGATGTTACAGGTGCTTCTGCTTGACTTCTCTTCTGGGGTTATCATCCTGACTTTTGGTTAACTACTTAGATTAGTAGTTTTTGTTGTATACATTTGAGATATAGACTCCTTGATGTATACATATTCTTTTGTCTAGCACTTGTATCTATTCTTTGTGATTTCGTGGATCTTCTTGACTCCTACTCTGATGAACACTTTTATGTGTTATATATATTCATATCTATTTCCGCCTTTGTGATATGAATTATCTGTGACTGATTTGTGTTATGTTTATTTCTATATTTGTTTCCGAAGATTATTATAGCCACTGTGTAGTAGCTTTGTGTTTGTATCGATATGTCGGTTTTCCTCTTGAAATGAAATGCATGATTTACTATCTGACATATCGGTGCTCGCGCAAAGCAATTACACGGATGGTTGCTCCTCAATAGCCTTATTCTCCGGGCTAGTCGACAGCATTACTCAGTAATGTTCTTGGCTAGCGTAGGTATAGAGGTGGGGCGCCACATCCCAGGTTCAAGAAATTGTTCAAACTACATTATCACATAATGTAATCTATGTTAGTATTTTAAGATTCATGCAAATATGTTTGTTGAATCATGAATTTAAGTTTAAATTTTTATTCAAGTTAAAATAATTTTGAATTGTCTGTAAAAATCAAACAGAGCAAGTTTGAAGTAAAGTGTAAATCCAATTATTTTAATTCATAAATTCAAGAACCTAAACTAAATCCTTAACATAAATCATGATTTTCAAGAATAAAATTATAATTTATAGCTTGAGGAGGAAGGTGCAGTTTGGGGATGAACAGAAAATGGAAAATAGGGGATTTCTGGTGATCTATGAGATTGGAAGGGTCGGGTTTCTTCCAATGGATGGAGGAGTGATCAGTGAAGCTTGGAAAAATATTGGATGGCGATGTATTTTATCGAGGAGGCAGCGGTGGCAAAATTCTCCCTGGAACCCTAGTTTAACTAGGTCAGGTTGATCGATCATCCACATCTTCTATAGTGGATCGAGTGTCATGGGCTTTTGGGGATCGCTAGAGGGAAGGTAGTCGAGGCTGTGGCCGATGGTGGGGGCTCTTTCGTGGTTGGAGCTCCGCGGTTGAAGCGTTGACAGGTTTTGGAGGTGGTTGTTCTTTCTATTCCAGCTTTTAAGATTGAACTCGAATTCGATTTCGAGCTGTGGAAGGGTGAATTGTTGGTCGTGTTTGGACGTGAGGTTGGTCATCGATGTGGCAAGACCACTGGAGGTGGCTGGAGTTGATCGGAGGCACGGTGCATGTGCACCGTGCACTTTGATTCCTGATGCTTGCCTGGGGAAACAGTGGGGTGAACTCGAGAATCACTCGAGTAGATTCTGTGTATGGCTCGAAGATTTTTGTTTGTGGACTCGAAGCAAAATTTGCACTGGCTCGGGTTTGGGTATTTTGTAACAGGTTTTAAACTGCAAACCTGTAATGTTATAAAATTTTTAAACAGATTTTGGAATTTGAAAACAGTTTTTAAATAAAGTTTAAATCAGATTTTGAAATATGGATCCAAATAATTTTTGTATCCTAGTTTGACGTTTAAGGAAGTTTTATAAATTTAAATTATTTAAAACAATTTTAATGAGTTAAAAGTAAAATTTAAAATGTTTTGTTTAAAAATTTCAAACTGAAGTTTAAAGATGAAAGCAAAGGTTTAAACTAAATTTTAAATCCAAGTTTAAAATCTGGAATTAAATTTAAGTTTAAATCTCAGTTTTAAAATAAATTAAGTTTTTAAACTTGAATTGTGAAATATTTTAAAAATGTTTAAGTTGTTTAAAAATAAAATTTTAAAATGAGAGTAGATTTTTTAAAAATCTAAAGATTAATCTGAATTCAAATTTAAATACGTATTCAAATTTTGAAATGAAGGAAGTTTTTAAATTTAAAATGATTTAAACAATTTGAAATGTTTGAGTTGTAATTCAAATTGATTTGAATTTAAATATGAATTGGGTTTTAAATACTTTTAAACTTCTTTATTAAATGAGTATATATTTAACTTGTGAAATGAAAGGTTTAGAAATGTGTTTTTACAACTTTGTTAAAGATAGTTTGAATTCATTTTAAATCTTAAATTTAAAATGATATTTGAAAGTAAATTTAAAGTAAATTGATTTAAAATATTTTGTAAATGATAACTTGATCATTAATAAGAACAAAGTTTTATCTTAAAGTGAATTAGAATTTAATGATTTGTAATTAATTAAAAAATTTAAGGAAATTAAATGGATAATTTATTTATTTAATTAATTAATGATTTTGGATTAATTAAATAAGTAATTAAATGTTTAAAATAATAAATTAATGATTGAGATTAATTAATTAGGAATAATTAATTTGTAATTAAGGATTATCAATTAGATTTTAATTAATAATTAAGAATTAATTAATCAAATAATTTAGAATTAATTAAGTTACAGTTAGTACTTAATTAATTTAATAATTAAAGATTAATTAATTGATTATTCAAGATTAATCAGTTTATAATTAATATTGATTGATGAAAGTTAATTACTTTAGAAAAGTAATTAAAGAATTTTTAATTGTTAACGATGTTCATTAACTTGTGATAATTTAATAATTAATTAATGTGATTAATTTTTAATAATTAATTAAATTCATTAATTTATGATAATCAATTGTGAAATTTATTTAAGTTTAATTACTTAATGAAAGTAATTAAGGAATTAACTACTTGAGTTTAAATGTAATTTGTTTAAGTTAATTAATTAAGTTTAATTAAGTTAAACATTGGATGCTTGGGTAAATAATTACTTAATGTAATTAATGGAGTGTAGTTACTTAGTGAAGTAATTAATGATAATTACTAGATGTAATTAATGAAAATGATTTAAGAATGAAAGTAATTTGGATTGAATTATTTTGTATAATTAATCAAGGGATTAATTAAAGATAATTAATTAAGGATTAATTAATTTGATAAGTAACTAAGGGTAGTTAATTACTGAATGTGATTAATCAAAGGTGATTAATAATTATGGTTTAACTGAGATTAATTACTTAATGTAATTAATTTAAATAAGATGATTAATTTAATTAAGGATCATTAATTAATACAATTAATGATGTAATTAAGATTTATTAATTAAGACTAATTAATCAATAATAAGTGATTAAAGGTAAATAATTAATGTAATTAATTAAGGTTTAATGTAATTAATTATAGTTAATTAATTAATGAAGTAATTAAGGGTTAATTACTGTATTTGGTTTAGAATAATTAATTTGTGAAATTAATTGAAGGATAATTACTAGAATGTAATTAAAGGATAATTAATCAAGGGTGATTAATTAAGGTGATTAATTAGAGGATAATTAATTAATTAATTAATTTGTAATTAATTAATGGTTAAGTAAGCAAGATTTATATTGATGTAAATAATTAGTTTAATTCACTTTAAATTAATTAGAGATAGAAGTGATTGATTAAATTCATTTTAAATTAATTATAGATGTGTGATTATAGATCATTGCTTATGAATGGATGATATTGTTTGCCTTGAATGGTTTAAAATCTCAGAAATGAGATCAGTAATGTTGTGTGATATGGATGCATTGGTTGCATTGTGATGATGATATGGATTATCTTTTGATAATGATAATATGGATTATCTATTGTGAATCTGTGAATTATCTATCTGTGTGTATATAGATAATTGTATTGAATTGTTTTAAACTCTAAAACAACTTAGCCTTAAAAGACACGTTTTGGATTTCGATGAGACCGGGATCGGGTTTCCAGATTTGGATATCCGAAAACCACATCGATCCAAATTAATGATAGGTCGTGAATCTCAAGAGTGAAGACTCGAGGTGTAAGGACAATTCGTCATTAAAACTCTGAGGGTGATTCCAATACGAGTTTAACGTGGTAGTACTTTCAGGTTTGAGATGAAGATTCAGAGTGCAAGGGTTGTTGTCGTTAACTCCGAGGGTGATTCCAAAATGAGTGTTACGAGATAATGCCTTCGGTTTCGTTCGAACCCGGAACGAAATTGTATGGATCGAATGCTTTCAGAAAATTGTCAGGTGGACGATGAGCATTCTAAGATAAATGTGTCCTATAAAGGTAATCGTAGTCTCTAGCCTCATCAACCGGGAATGGGTAAAACAGGGGAGGTGCAGCAAGGCTAAGTGGGTCATGCCCAAGTAGGACGAGATTTTACCCTGTCTAGAGGTCCCTTTTATTTCGGCTGTGTGGGCAGTTGGAATCGCGCGCCAACTGCGGGGTTGTCTTTTTCGGGACTGTCCAGTAAGGGATGGTTCTGGCTTTGTGTTGTAGAGGATTGGGAGTGATCCTCGGTATGGTGATCTAGGCCACGTACTGTGACGGGTGGTATCCCGGTAGCCCTGCCATTGTATGGAATCCAAAATCCAATAAGTGCCAACGGTTTTGATTGTATTACCCACTTTTATGGCTAGTAGCTGGAATTTAATCATGTAACAATTTCGGCTATTTCATATTTACTTGAAAACCCTAGACCTATTATAATATCACTAGATTTCCTATCAAATGTTTTGGTTAGCATAAGGTAAAATCTTTCCATGTTTATGTGTGGGAAGTCTTACGTGATACCTTTTCTTTCAAAGGTTTTTCAAAGTTAAGCAACCTTAACTTGTTACTCACACCAGACCCATGTCTGACCCGGAGTTTTTCTTCTGTTTTCTTAAACTCTTGGGTACTCAAATTTTTACGAGTAGCCAAGGGATTCAGGTTAGCTTTGACGAATTGTGGAGGAGAAATGGAGAAGGAGGCTTCAGCTTTGTAGATATGTTTAGTGTTCCGCTGTGTTTGATATCTCTGTGTTTTCTCTGAGTTGTATTGAGTTGTATAACTAGACAGGTGTTTATAACTGTCTAGTGTGTGTTGTATAATTTGTGTAACTCTGATAGTTGTTATATACTATGTAATATTTTATGTTATTAATATAATTTATTCATTCCGCTGTTTAGATTCTGATGTGTTGTTTCTTTCTTCTTCTCTTTCTTTCTATTCTCTATCCCTTTCTTTCTTATTAATGATCCGTCATTCTGTAGAGATGAATGGCGGGTCGTTACAAGGACAATGTTGGAGGAGCAAGGTGGGGTCGGTTGTCACTCGGGTTGCACTGGTGGTGAGTGGCGGGGCTGTAAAAGGTGGCGGCTAATGTAGGCTTTGGTGAAAGGAGAACAAGAAGCTAAAGTAAATGCATGCGAACTCTCCCTTTATATTTGCAGATAGAAGATAGAAGGTGAGGAGAAGAAAGGTAGGAGCTGCTGTTTAAAAATGAGAAGAAGGTAAGAGAAACATAAAAAGAGGGGAGGATGGTTTGGCTCTAGGAAGGAAAGTAAATATACATGTCATAAAAATTAAAAAGAAAGAACCAATAGTTTAAAATTGGAAATGATGGGATGACAGCTGTGGACAGGGAGGAAAAATAGGGTGAAAGCAAATATAATTGGAACCAGTAAAAGAAAAAAGGTCGCGGGTTGGATTTGTCATAAATATAAAGATTGACATGGGAATAGAGAAAGTTGTAAATTAATTTCTAGAAATAGTAAGAGTCATACACGAATTCATAGAATTAATGGAACAAATGTCCATTCATTTCTGACTATTAAAACGGTCAGTTGAGAAACCAAAGATTTTAAAACCAATACTGATACGAAATCGATTTTCAAGGATTTCGCTGCGTATCGTACCTCAAAACACAGAATCGAATATACCGCAAAGATCAGCACGACGAGACGGTTAAAACGGTATAAAGATATCAGTGGTATGATTGAATTATAAAAATTCAAATTTTCTACTAGCGGAAAATGCAGCAAAAACGTAGAAAAATAAGATCGACGGAGCTAAAGAAATCCGTATTTGGAAAAAACGGAAAATGAGTCTTGCTCAGAAGATGATTTACAATTTTTCTATATAAAAATATTTAGATTTCGAAAACATTTTATTTTCATCAATTACTAACTGATTAATTTGAAATAAAATTACACACGAAATAAACTTCCATATTTTTGGATGA
Source organism: Allium cepa (assembly GCA_030765085.1). Classification (NCBI taxonomy): domain Eukaryota; kingdom Viridiplantae; phylum Streptophyta; class Magnoliopsida; order Asparagales; family Amaryllidaceae; genus Allium; species Allium cepa. Next base: position 567,536,442 of record CM060938.1, read on the forward strand.
AAATTTGCCAGTTGCTATGTTTAACTAGACGCATTTCAAATATTAAATTTTTATTTCAAAATTTTATTATTTAAAATTTCAAAATATTCAATTAATTAAATAAATAAAACGACTATAATTTTACGGGTCGTTACACTCTCCTCCACTCAAAACTTTTCATCCCCGAAAAGGAAGGAGGCAGGAGAATAGAAACAACCAGAAAGAAAATAGGTTGAAAACAAAATAAACAATTAGTTCAAACTAAACAAATTTCAATTTAAATTTATTAATACTTATTAATTGATTTCAAATTCAAGTATTTCATTAAGTTGATTTAATTTCAAATTTATTAATTCCCTCAAAATAGAATTTATTTTATTTATCTCATTTATTGTTCTACAAACTTATTATTCTATTTATCTCTACTAACATTTTATAATTAAAATTAAGTGTATGACATTTATTATAAACACTCAAATTTATTTATAAAATCGTTTTATGTTGGATATCATCCAATTACATATTCAACTTTTGAATAATTTAGGTAAGTTGTATTAGAATGAAATCAGGTATTATACAAATAAATTCTCCAATTCAAATATCTTAAGTTTAAATGTTTATTCAGATTTTGGGTTCATTTAATAATTGAAATCATCCTTTAAGAAAAATTAAGAATTAAATTTCCGATTAAATTCAAACAATTTAGAGATAAATATATATAATATCTCAAATCAAATTTATAATCATATACTATATATTATAAATAAAGTCATACTTTAGAAATTTAAATCAATGAAATTTTCAATACAAAATGCAGCAGAGCTACAGTATGGTCTCTCCACTTCGAAACTCGAAAGTGAATGTCGATGATGCGGCCGTCATTACCGAAATTATCTTCCAGCGACAAAATAGAAGAGCTCAAGTTTAATCATTTAAAATTCTTTGAAAACCATTTCTATTCGAAAATATTTTAAATAATATACATTTTAAACTTTAAAACCATAGTTCGAAATTATCGGAAATTAAATTCTCAAATTTTGATTTAAATTCACTTCAAATTCCAAATCAAATTACAACTAAGTTTTATAAATTCATTTATTTATATTATGCAATAGTCAATGGTTTACAAAACAATAAATGAAAATCAAATATTATCATTTCTGACAACAAATTCATTAACAATTTAATTTCAGAAAACTTAAATTTATATATCATATAATCATACAAAACTATTTTGTTTATCAGATTTAAAAACAATATTGTGTCAGTTTGCTCTGCTCAAGTGTTTTGGAAATCCTATCGATAGCGTTGATCAGACGAATCGATCGAAAAACCCAAATCATCATCAACAACTCAAATAACACAATATATAAAACGTTTTTAACATTAATTTACAAATACACTTCCTCGCTCAATGATACAATAATGGATTTCAAAACAAGAATAGAGATTCAAATTTGATGGACTTAAATCAAAGAGAATTTTGATTCGAAAATAGGTTTGGAACAAAGATAAGATGATTAAATAACACAATAGGAATATGGATAAGTTTATATAAATCGCGGGCAAACTTAACCGGGTCGACCGTGACTTCAAGAATAAGATCAATGTAGAATTCCGAGGCAAATCGACATTTGATCTCAAGAAATAGAATTTAGGCATAGCAGGAGATAGATAGCATCTAAACCGAGGATATATATAAATCTCCAATGAATCGACACTATTGTAAATGAGTTTCATCCCTTTACAAATCACTAGAATATTGGCGAGATCGCCAATCCATTATAAAGATCATTCGAAGTGGAGTTATGCGATACTCCAGAATTTAGAAAACTACGAATAGTGAGGGACAATAATGAATTTCGGAACCGTTGGATGTCCTAAAATTCAAAGGAAATTCAAATAATAAAAAGATTCAAGCTCGAATGAAAGTGATTCTGTAAATACATTTACCCTATATGCTGAGTTTTGCCTAGAGCTACCAAAGCTCTGATACCAACTGTAACGACCCGCTATTTTGGACTATTCGCATCCGCACATGTCGGACTTGAATAATTCAAAATACCGAATTGTTAATTTAAATTTGGCAAAAACTGAACATATACAGTAAATAAATAATCACAAATCATAGACACAGAGTAATAATTGTGGCGGAAACAAAAGATAGTAGTTCATGAAGCTACTATATACATATCAGAGTTAAATAAGGTACAACAAATGTCTCGAATACAATAGTCAAATACAAGAATCGGAATACATCACTAGAATCAACTGAATATCTGAAAGCTGGATAGATAGCTGGATCTCCAAGCGAAGCTCCAACTCCACAAGTGAGTCTCAAAAGCTGGTACTCTCAGTCTGACCCGAGCGTAAAGAAAAACACAAAACACTCGAATCAGGATTAACATTCTTATATCAATAAATCCAACTCAAGTGAAATAATCACTGAAATACAAGTAACTCAAAGGACGTTGGAATAACTATCCTCTAAGGATTCGTTAAACTATCTACTATGTAGTAGTATACGCTAATTAGATAATACCTATCAGTAATATAAAGTATCAAAATAGTGTTAAGGCGTAACCATTATCCCCCTTAACACATTTTATATAAGTGTCATAGTCTATACCACACTATAAACTCCACCGTAAACTAGTGGGATATCAGGGAGTACTCCATAGGTATGACACAAAACAAATTCGTAGTGGTCGCGTATATAGGGATACAAGTATGACAAGGCACATGAGGCAATACCCAAGGTAGTGAAACTACCGTTTTCCTGATCCGGACTGGCGAGTACGCATCGCCGCAACGATCGCAACACCGCGAAACAACACTCCTAAAATTTCAAGGGTGCACACCAATCGATAACAAGTAATGAATAGTTTATGAAGAAGTGTGTTCGCTCGAGATGGCTAACCCCATTTGGCCCGGCACGGCTCCTGTTTTAGTCATTTCCAATTTGACACAAGTGTCAAGGCTATCCATCATCGTTCTCTTTCTTCAGTCATCACGTACATCATTCCAACCACTTCATTCTGGATCACACTCCGCGTATAGTTATTAAAGTGGTTTTCGGTTTAGACAGAGAGTATGTCCATAACCGATTTCGGTTTCTTTAATAACTTTTGAAATTATTACACCGATTGGTCGTTCAATAAATTTCAAAAACCAAATCAATTTCCATTTCAATTAGAATTTGTAAACCAACATTCCATTTGTCTTTCTATATCAATTTCCATAATTTATGTTTCAAACTCCCAAATTACTATTTCAAAATCTTATAATTCAATTTTAATTTTTACAATTCAAATATTGATTCAAGTTCGTATATAAATTTCATTCTATAATCATTTAAATAATTTAATTTAACATTCAAATCAATTTAAATTCATTGATCGATTTCATTCAATATTCGTTAAGTTACTTTATCATTCAAAACAATTTCTATTAAATTTCCAATTCATTAAATCAATTTAAGTTTTCCTATATCATATCAAACTTCCAAATTTAATTAAATTAAATTTGAAAAATCAAATTCTTTAAATTACAAGTCTTATATTGAATTCAAAAAAAATCACATCTTATTTCTTGTTGAAGAAATTCGATTTCACTTGTTTACTTATTTAATTTAACAAATTTCCAAAACTTAATTATTACAAAACTCAATTTCACTTATTAAAGAAGTTCAATTTCAATTATCAAAGAATTCAATTTTATTTAATTATTAAATAATTCAATCTTATTTAATTGTTAAATAATTTCAATTTAATTAATAATTTCAAATTTTAATTAATAATTTCAAATTTTAATTATTAAATAATTCCAATCTTAATTATTAAATAATTCCAAACTTAATTATTAAATAATTAATTTTAAAATAACGTTCTTTTATCAACTATTATGTTAATATTTTATTTCAGATTATTTAATATTACATTTGTTTTCATTAAAATTCAGATTTCATTTTTATTTCATATACTTATTATTTATTCAAATAAATCTTTATTTTATTTTTAAATCAAATTATTGACCAATTGGGTTTTATTTAATTCTCTATCCTACGTCAAGTTTATCTGGGTATTTATCATTTCAACCCGATTCCATTTCAATTCAAAATCAAATCATAACAAAGGGAACTTGCAGTATGATAACTGGGATGGTGTCAAAGTAAATAAACAAGCAATAGCAACCATCAATAACAATCCAATAATCAATTCAAATAATCCCGAAATAATCGCATTAATTCATACTGTTGTTTGTGCAAATTAATATAATTGTTCCTAGAACCTACCCTATCATTTCATGTAGATTAAAGATTATTACACTAATATTTATACGGTTCTTCAATTGATATCTATTATTCAATTTCATACTACATCAATTTAAACAACATACATTTAAATGGTTCAAGGTGTAATTAACCATATTTCTGCGTGTTAATTAATTCAACATTTAAAGGGGTCATATTATGAAAATGTTATCTAATCAAATTCAATATATATCAAATCTAACTGTTCTACGTCAATTTCAATTTCAAATTATTTATCACTTTCTACATTAACAATTTTGACGTCCAACTTCAACATCAAACAATCAATCACTTATCAACCAAACTGGATTATCATTGCATAAATAAAAGATAATGGTGTCAGATGTCACAGGTGAACTGATATAGGTAATAACATATATATAACAGTGTAAATAAATAACAGCCTCATATTTCAGTTGTCATTTCAATTGAAATCAAATTTAATAAATAAAAGAACATTAATCGTGAGTGATTGCTCACCTTCGAGGCTAGAGAAGGGTGGACAAGGAAATGAGCTACGTGTCCAAGTACGAATTCCAAACCAAAGCTAGATTGGCACGAATTGGATGGACAAAGCTGATAAATAAGGAATTTACGAAGTCAAATCTGAACGGAAACGATGAAGGTAATGGTATAAGTGAATTTGATATAGACACACCATACTAAATTATTTGTGTACACAAAATCATATTCCAATTTCAACTATTTATTACTACTATATGCACATGCTTTCAAAATCATTATTTTAAATTAAAACACATAACACAAAGTCTCTATATGAAAATTAAAACTAAACTAATGTATACTTAGAAATCAATATCCAGTTTCAACTTTACACAAATTTACGAAATATCAATATATATATATATATATATATATAGTTTTAAAAATTAAACACATATATAACTTGATGTACAAAAATTTATATAACTCATTTTATTTTCAAACAACTCTATATCCCTGCTTAAACTGAGCTTATTAACCTATCACTTAAAATTTGAAATTTATATACAAAATACCTTATAAAACAATATATAAGCGTCCTATTGAAAACCGTAGTAAAAAAAATAAATTCAAAATAAATACCTATCTTAATCAAGCTATAACAGAGTATATGCAAAATTTATGTATGTGTTAGACCAGAGAATACATGAAACAAAACAGAACCAAAACGTGCAACTAACAACTATTTGGTAAACATTAAAACTTTATTTTATATCACTGTAGCTTGTTCCTAAACATACACATTATTTTATTAAAACGGTCTTTCAATACAGTATAGTTTAGGTAGTGGTTTGACATATTATATACAACTCATTTTATATCTTGTTCCAACTTTATATAAATATAACCTGACCCCTATCTCTCAAAACCCAAAACACACGTATGCATAAAGCATATGATAGACTGTATACAAAAGCTTCCAAACTTTTTATATTAATAACTTGTACAAACCTATGCATGAAATACTGCTATATAAATACTTTGCAACCAATATTACATATATATAAAATCACGTTTATAGACACTATATATGTATTATTATTATTTTTAAATTATAAACACCACACTTAACTTTATATAGCTAACAAAAGATATACAGATACTAACGAAAGAAATATAGATACTAACATAAACCAACACGTGTAAGCTATCATCATACAAGAATTTATAATAAAAACCTGATGTAAAAAGAAAGGTTGATGCATATGGAGCGGAGAGAGGGGGAGGAAGAAAGGGCGGGTGCAAGGCTATAGGCATGAGCTCAGTCTCGACTGGCGGAACTGTTTGGCCGAGGTGATGGTCGGCGATGTGTGGTGTGCGAGCTCGCGGAGGTGGGCTAGGTTATGGAAGATGAGGCGGTGATGGAAACAAGGCAAGTGGAGTGGGTCTGCTGCGCAGATCCATACGAATTCTTTTTTTTAGGGAAGGCGGTGAGCTTCGGCCATGGTCAGAGGTGGAGCGATGATGATGGTGGTTCAGCCTAGGAGGGAGGCGGATGCATGGGAAAGTGCGGGAAGGAGCGAAAGGCAAGGCTAGGTTTTGGTCTCGGCTATGGTGGAGTTGCGGCGTGATTGAGGGAGGACAATGTTGGAGGAGCAAGGTGGGGTCGGTTGTCACTTGGGTTGCACTGGTGGTGAGCGGCCGGGCTGTAAAAGGTGGCGCCTAATGTAGGCTTTGGTGAAAGGAGAACAAGAAGCTAAAGTAAATGCATGCGAACTCTCCCTTTGTATTTGTAGATAGTAGATAGAAGGTGAGGAGAAGAGAGGTAGGAGCTGCTGTTTAAAATGAGAAGAAGGTAAGAGAAACATAAAAAGTGGGGAGGATGGTTTGGCTCTAGGAAGGAAAGTAAATATACACGTTATAAAAATTAAAAAGCAAGAACCAATAATTTAAAATTGGAAATGATGGGATGACATCTGTGGACAGGGAGGAAAAATAGGGCGAACGCAAGTCACGGGTTGGATTTGTCATAAAATATAAAGATTGACATAGGAATAGAGAAAGTTGTAAATTAATTTTTTGAAATAGTAAGAGTCATAAACGAATTCATAGAATTAATGGAACAAATGTCCATTCATTTCTGACTATTAAAACGGTCAGTTGAGAAACCAAAGATTTTAAAACCGATACCGATACGAAATCGATTTTCAAGGATTTTGCTGCGTATCGTACCTCAAAACACAGAATCGAATATAGCACAGAGATCAGCACGACGAGACGGTCAGAACGGTATAAAGATATCAGTGGTATGATTGAATTATAAAAATTCAAATTTCTACTAGCGGAAAATGTAGCAAAAACACAGAAAAATAAGATCGACGGAGCTAAATAAGTCCGAATTTGGAAAAACTAAAAACGACGCCTTGCTCAGAAGATGATTTACAATTTTTCTATATAAAAATATTTAGGTTTCGAAAACATTTTATTTTCATCAATCACTAACTGATTAAATTGAAATAAAATTACACATGAAATAAACTTCCATATTTTTGGATGAAAATTTGCCAGTTGCTATGTTTAACTAGACGCATTTCAAATATTAATTTTTTATTTCAAAATTTTATTATTTAAAATTTCAAAAAATTCAATTAATTAAATAAATAAAACGACTAAAATTTTACGAGTCGTTACCCAAGTAGTGCCCAAGAATGAATCCTTTCGATATTTAGGATCAAATATTGCAATATGATGGTGAAATTAATGAAGATATTAGTTTTAGAATTCAAGGGGGATGAGTGAAATAGGGAAAAATGTCTAACATTCTCTATGATAGGAATGTCCCACAGAAGCTTAAAGGAAAGTTCTATAGAACAGAAATCAGGCTTGCGATGTTGTATGGTGCAGAATGTTGGCCTACTAAAAGCCAACTCATCCAGAAGATTAGTAGCAGAGACGCATATGCTGCAATGAAGCTACGGTCATAAAAGAGGAGACCGAATTAGAAATGCTAATATATGTGATACACTTGGAGTAGCACCAATTGAGGAGAAGCTAGTCCAACACCATTTAAGATGGTTTGGACATCTTCAATGGAGGCCTCTTGAGGCACTTGTGCGCGTTGGAGTTATAGGCCGCGTTGAATACTCAAAGAGAGGTAGAGGCCAACCAAGGTTGACATGTAAGGAAGTAAGGGACTTAGAGGATTAGTATATATCCGAAGAGCTGGCATCGGATAGGAGTGCATGGAAGTTAGCGATCCATGTACCAGAACCATGAGCTATGAATTTTTTTGCTTAGGGTTGATTTAGGGGTAGTGTTATAAGTTTTAGATTATAGGGCTCGTGAATAGGAGCCCAAGATGTAGTTTTGGTCTTTGGTCAATATTACTATTATTACAATTTTTACTATTATTATTATCATCATGGATTTACATTTTAATCCTTATTTTTATTTTACTTAGTTATTATTATTACTATTATTTGTTTACTTATTTGACTTCATTTTATTATTATTATTATCATGGTTATTATTATTATTGTTGTTGTTATGACTTGACTTTTTCATTTAGTTTTGGGTTCCATCATTAGCCGACTCCTACTTATTTGGGAATAAAGACTAAGTTGTTGTTGTTGCTGTATTGGTTAAGTACATGGTTTAATTTTAATTAATTATTAATCAAATATAAGGTCAATTGTTTATTATTTAATAAATCAATTGTTAATTATTTTTAATGATAAATTAATTAAGGTCTAATTTATAAATAAATTATTTATTAAAGGTTTAATTATTATTTAAGTTTTGATTAAAAGATTAATTAATTAATTAAGTTACTTAATAGTTAATTATTAATAAAGGTTTTAAATTATTATTTAATAATTAAAAAAGGATTAATAAAGGAATTTATTTATCAATAAATTATTTATTAAGTTTTAATTATTTATAATTAAATTAAGTACAAATCTAATAAAGGCTAGCAATAATTTAATAAGAGTTTAACTTGTAATTAATCATTTTAAAATGGAGTTCTAAGTTTTAATCATTGTTTTTCAAGAATCAAATTGTTTCAAAGATACTTCATTTTTAAATATTGTTTTAAACACAAGGGATTCAAATGTCGGTACTATTAAGCAGACAAACAGTTGTGAAAAAGTTATGTAAATGGTTTGATTATGTGGATATTTGTTAGCAGAATAAATCTTCGTTTTGCAATAATGTAATTGCTTATTGTGTGGACATGTGTCAACAGAATAAATCCTCGTTCTGCTATAAGTTAATTATTTGTTTGTTGGACACCTATTTGGCAAGACAAATCACCATCCTGCTATTATTTTATTTGGACATGTATATGCTAGTTGAGTGTATTGACATGTTATTCCTTGAGTTGGATATGAATTCCATTTACATATATGCTAGCTTATGTAAATAAATGGTTAAGTGACTTGGAAGTGAAATTGATGTTAAATTGTAACTCAAATTACTATCATTGGAATTGCTAAGTTCCTTTTGAAATTATAAAGTACGGTGTTGAATTAACTTCAATTCTTTAATCAATTTTGGGGTTTAAAGTTTATAAATGATTTTTCAAGTTATACTATTATTTTATAAAGGTATTTATAAATAATAACTTTTTTATAAAATGGGTTTTACTAAATAAAAAGGTTTATTTAAAGCGATTTAAAAGGATGAGTTGCAAAGGATATTTTGTAAAGGATTTTTCTTAAAGAAGATTTACCAAAGGAGTTTTAAATAGGAAATGTTTTATAAATTTAGAGGTTTGTAAAGAGTTTTTTTTTAAATTGACTTGTAGACTTATAAAACTGTTTTATAAATTGATGTTGGAAATTTATAAAGGTATTTAAATATGAAGTGAGCTTTTAAAAAGGAACTTTTATAAAGGATAAGTTGATCGATTTATAGTAAGTAATGTTTTCAAAAAGTAATTTAAAAGGAGGAATTTTCCAAATGTTTTGATAATATATTTATACCCTTAGGATAAGTATAAATGTTTTCCAAGTAAAAAAGGGATGTAAGGGGTTTGGGAAATGTGTTTAGAAAAGATCTTTTGATCGAATGTTTATAAAGCGATTATAGTTAATTAAATATTAATTAATAAAGGCATAATGGATCCCAAATAGAATTAAATCAGTGTTGAAAAATTATTTATTTTCTAGTTAAATAACTAACTATCAAATTTGAACCTAAACATAACTTTGGAAATATCTAGGAGAAACACGTGAGTTACATGGCAAGTCATCCACTATAAGAAAAGTTTATTTTCTTGGCATTACAGTACAACATTTTTGAGTGGGTTGCTGTAAAAAATGATAATTTATCCGTATATTACTTTAACCTCGAGGTTGTGCACGCTGTTAGAAATCGAAGGGGCTAAAATTATTTCCTTTCCCTCTGTTTCAGTGTATTCCCATTATGCAAAAACTTTCTCTAAATTTCAATTCCCTAATCCAAATTTAATAACAAAACTTCCTCCTCCAAGAGAAAATTTTGTCAATCGATTGGCGTTGTTGTAGTCGTCCTGTTGCAGCCTCTTTCCCATTTACAGTTGTCCCCTTCTCCGTTGCAGTCGTCCCCGTTGTAGGCTCATCTCCATTTGTCATCATCCATATCCCTATTACAGGATCGTTGGTGACCGTAGCCTAAGTTCCAGCCGCACAGCTCTAAAAGGTGATTTTTTTTTTCCGAACTTACCTTATGTAAATGATAGTGATCAAAGGAATTTTCGATTGATTTCCTACAATGCTATTATAATAACCATTGGTGCCTCTATCCTCTTCAAGATCATCTGTTGTAATCAAACCAGGCTTCAAAACCCTAATTCAATTTATTCACCTTGGTAATTTCTTTTCAATAGTATTATGTTATTGCCTACCTCATCCTAGATTTCAAATGGAAATCCTTCGGTATTTCTTCAACCTGCCCAGTTTAAGTAATAACTAGGTCAGAACCCATGCGCGAGTACGGGCAAGTGATGGGTTTATAGTTTCGATGGTTGTATGATATCGGTTCCGCGTTTAGAATAGATTATTTTTACATATGTTGTTGTAAAAATAGACGTTAGGCATGGTTTTCACAGATTTTTTTGAACATTTTCATCTACATGCCAGAAGTAGTTACTTTGCAGTGGAGATAAATTGTTGAAAATATAATAGAATGTTGTATTGTCATGCACAAATTTAAGTAAACCTTGGGTACAAACATAAAAAACACGTATACAGTTCTATTTCAAACTACTGAAATATGATGAAGTACAGAAGTACATAGTTTTACTATAAAAACTCTAGAAAGTCCATAAAAGTGTACAACATAATCTAAGGCATTCAGATGTGGTAGATTTTCAATTTTGAACTTTGAAAATTTCAAGTTGCTCCTTGCACCATTCCCCCGATCAGGGCATTAGTGTAGGTATGGATGTTTTCGACTTCTCAAACATCATGTGAAGAAAAATATATTTCAAATGTTGGTCAAAGATATATATATATATATATATATATATATAGTTAAAAATTCATAGCGTTTTCTTGAGTTAGTAATTTTGTTACAACTAAATAATCAAATGTCATGTTTGGAGCAAAGATTAGCTACATTATAGGCTATAGTTTGTATTAAAAAATGGATAAAAGAAATAATATTCTTAAATTAATCAATCTTCAAAATATAAATTAGAACATAATAACCTTGTGCACATGTTAAAAAAGTTCGAAATGTTCATGCTTGCATATTCCAACAACGATAGAATTAAAGGTTTACATATTCCAACAGCGAGAGAATTAAATGTTTGGCCAACTGGTTAGGAATTTAAAGTTATACTATTTACACAACAGTATAATAGTCAAAAAATATTCATGAATATATATAATACTACCACATGATATATACGTGATAATTGTTCGACTGCATATGTGATATTCTATACGGATTTGACTTATTAGTTTTTGACAATACGTATGCTTTTTGATGTAAAATCTGCAAATTCATTTTATAAACCATGTATATATAAATTTACCAATATCACATATATTTTCCTACCCAGTTGCAAAAAAGTTCAAGATTTTTCCAATGTTCACTATGTTGCGCTAGTGGAAATGAAATGTTAGCGAATATAATGGACCAATGTTCAAAATATGACCGGAAACCGTTTTTCGAGTTTTCGACATTTCATCGTACAAAAGTTGCTTGAAATGTTATGAGCCTTGTTTATATTTGGAACAACGCTTAAATGGTTAAGGATGTAAATTATTTAGTACATAGGGTGTATACATAGGTATATAAACTTAAGTATACAAGTATATGCTAAAATATGCCTTAAGAGACATGATTTAACACTTTGGAAACTCGAGTAGAAACATGTTTTCTTTGACATGATGAGGGAGGGGGGACAAGGTGGAGGCAAATTGGCATGTATGGTGGAGGGTGTTGGTGTGACAAAACACTATGGAGGGTAGAGGACAAAGGGTGTTTAGGTGTAACGATTTCGGATTTTCGTTGCCGAAAAACCGAGATGTTATGGGTTTTAAAAAGAAAAGAAAAGGAAAGAAGATAGAGAAGAGATAGGAAATAGAGAGGAAAGAAGATAGACAATTTTTAGAAAACAGAGAAAGAAAAAGAGAATAGAGGAAAAAGAAAACAAAAGACAGAAAAGAAAATAGAGAATTTGAAAATAGAAGATAGAAGCATTTTAATAATAGAACGGACAGAAAGGAAACAACAGAACAACAACAGAATCTCACAATACGCAGCGGAACAACATATAATAATAAATGAATAATCTTTAAACAAAGAACTATCAGTTATTACATTTCTTTTCATTACATCACATCATATCATCAGAGTGTACAACATCATACAACAACAAACAGTGCAGCGGAAAAAGAAATACTATATACTAGTAATACGCCATGCCAATCCAGCTTGCCTCCAGCAACTCCAGAATATCCAGAATATCCTGATAAACCTTAACTCTTGACTGCCCGTGTGGAAATTGGTGGGCACCCAGAGTTTAGGAATGAAAACAATAAACTCCAAGTCAGTCATGTGACTGGTGTGAGAACTCAAAACAGTTTATTTACTTTAAAATCAAAATAGAGGAATATTTTTAAAATTCAATTCGCAATGCTTTTAAAAATGTAACTACCATAAGACCTCCCACCACACACACAATGCAAACGCAGACTTGGAGGAGATTTCTTCAAAGATGCTTGATACGCATTAAAATAACATTTGATATTATTACTAGTGCATAGTGTAGAACAAATCCTTTCGAAAGTAAAGATATAAATCATAGCCAGCATAGGTACCATTATATTATGCCTACTATAGCTACCTCCTGAGGAAGCAGGTTCTATAACTAAAACCGTACAAGATCGTATTGTTTCTTTGGATTTCCAACAAATGGTCAGGCTAAGGAACTTCCTACTGCCACATGGGATCGCCTCTGGCTGGACGTCCCGAGAACTTAACCAGCTCTCTGCCAACACAAGGCCGGGTTACCTTTATCACTAGGTAACTACTACACGAATATGGCATCCCCCGGTCCCATCGGACCTTTAACCGAGCGCTCGTCACCAACAACACCACACAGAAATAGATATAGTGTATCAACATGAGTAAGTATCTGGGCTCCATACCATGATACCACCCTTTCCAGAAGGAAATGCACATACCCTAAAGGGAGCTACCCCTCATAACCTTGCCGCATCATTCCTGTTTTGACCATTACCGGGATGTGAGGCTCGATGAATTCACGTCCACAAAAACATACTTTATACAAAAGCCATGCTTTGGGTCAACAAATGATCAACACAATGATCACTAAGATAGACGATCAAATAAATGATCCTATCACAAATAATCAACACAATGATCATTTCAGCATCACTCAGCATGTCACATTACCAAACTGGGAATATATCGCTGATAACTTCAACTATATAACCTTTGAGCTCGTACGTCTCAAAGAAGGGTGTTAAGCAAAGAATAAATTCTCCGCCACCAACAGAAATATATTTGAAAGAAATCGGCTTTATATCTCAATTTGTAATGTCAGGCATACAATCCATACAAGTCTGTTCCGGGATCGAACAAAACCGAAGGCACTTACAAAGAAGTCCTTGCAATCCGGATATTCACAATCCTGATCGGATTCACCATAACATATGGAGAACTCAATACCGGAGCAACTCGGTGCAGAGTCAATCGATAGTTCATCCTATCGCTTTCGTAAATATCGGTCTTCAACACCGATCTTCAAATGCAATTCACAACGACGTATCACATATTCGGAGTGGGTTATACGACCCCATGGTCCTTTCCCGGTTAACCCGAATAGTGAGCGCTTATTCAAAAATAAGTGTGCATTCAATTTCAAACAATTCACATCAAATACCCATTCAAAGGGAAATACTGATAGTCGGTTATTGAACTATCACTGGATATGCACACATCACCAGATTCCAAATAATTTTCCAAATTATTTATTTTCCAAAATATCCTTACAAGATATAGAATTTCAACACTTCAAAAATAAATCAATATTTATTTTTTAACCAATTTCACTTTTCACATATAAATTCCATAATGAATTTATATTTCAAAATATTCGTGCATATACGATTTCAATTATTCATTTTCAATTTATCTTCAAAAAGATAAATTCTCTATATTCACTTCACATTGGAAAACATTTCCATACTTATTAAAAATAAGTAATTCACAAATCTTTTTATTTTCAACACTTACAAAATATTCAATATACTTAGATCGAATTAAGTATATATTTCATTCTATTAAGAAAATCCTTTCTTAAACATATCTACTTGGGCCAAAACGAATGTTGCGTAAAACATCGTTACGACAACCCAAAATCACTAGTATAGGGATTCGAAATTAAAATAGATATATAAATCCCAATACTATTCAAAATTATTTCCTTTCGGAAATCATTTACTATAACAACAGTGTTATAGTCCACCATTTCCTTTCATTTCTCGAAACATCTATTTCAACAATAAATGTTGAAATCTATGGTTTCGAATCTCAACATATTTAAAAACATCGTTAGATTGTTTTAATTCTATTTAAAATATCACATTCAAAAACATTTCCTTTAACGTATTATTCACTATTCAAAAACGTGAATATACTATGTTAATGAACATCATCCTTTTATTCATTTTAATTCAAAGGATTATTCACTATTCAAAAATGTGAATATAACTCCATTAATAGGTTATAACAATTAACTTATCAAAATAAGTCGTTTGCGAATTTATAAAACAACGTTTATAAATTCCATTTCTATTTATTTATAAAAACTTCTTTTTTTATAAATCCTTTTATTAACATATTCCAGTTTATAACTCAATTATAAACTAAACGTTCACATTATAAGTTAATTACTTATAAAACGATTATTTTACAAAATCGTTCTTTTTAAAGACTTTTCAATTTATAAACCTTATAATTTATAAGATTTATTTATTTAACCAAATCTATTCTTCAATTAACTTCACAAATTTATAATCTTACTATTTATAAATTTCATTTATAACTTCACAGTTTATAATTCTATAGATTTCATTCATTTATGAAATTCACTTTCACTACATTCAAACACTTATAAAAACTCGTTTTATAATGTCTATATTTCAATTTATAAATATCCATTTATAAATCTCTAAATATAAATCAGTTTATATTATTATTCTAAAACGTCTTTAAATTCCTTTATAATTTCATCATTTCGATTTATAAAATAATCAAATTTTATAAATCCTATATTTAAACTTTTATCATATATTCAAAAATCCAATCTAAATTATTTTATAAAATCATTAGTTCATATTTCTCAAAAATCGACTTTTAATCGTATTTCTAAAAATCAGCTTTTTAACTATATTTCACAAAAACCATAATTTTTTATAACTTTAAAAATTATAACGTTTATTTATTTAAAATGGATTAATTCTAAAAATATAATATATTTTCAAAAATCACTTTAAAACCATTTTAAAATCCCAAAATCTGGGTCCGATGATGCTACACACCAAATAGTCAATCACGACTACAACGATATCATATATCGATACGATAATCCATCAAATATCAAAATATCTGAAAATCAAATAAAAACTGTTGAGGAATCCAGTTGGATCCCTCCAACCTGTTTCCTGCATCCAAAAACATTAGCACAATACCAATTTCGCTCCAGTACGAAATTATCGCGGTATATGTTCTTAATAAATATTATCCGCTTAATAACGGCGTAATAGGGTCTCATCCGCTAAACAAAAAATGCGGGAAATCAATAACTGCAATATATACATATGCCAATATATATATATATTGATATTATATATAATACCAATTTCACTGTTTATGAAATATTCGCGGTATATGTTTATATTAAATAACATCCGCTTACTAACGGCGCATAATGTCTATTTTAACAATCAATAATTTACAGTCATCATTCAAACATGCATTCAAATATTTTAAATCTAACTATTTAAAATAAAAATCGAAATCTATTCGATTGAGTGAGAAGTTCTCACCTTGGTTTTTAAATTCCGTTTTAGCTTTTATTTCGAATAAAATTAAACGCGCGTTTAATTTTACCCGAAATTCTCACTAACTCCAAATGACTCCAAACCAACTCCATCGCGTAGTGCTCGTCCATACGATTCCAACGCAACTGAGTTTGCATTTTTTCGACCTCGTATGAAAAAGTTATGAATTTTACAAGTTTATACACGTTTTTTATAACTAAATTCAACATAAACTTAATTATTTACAACCCCTACCCAACCATAGCCCTTGGATCCTTCATCTCTCCATCATAGCCGCATGCTTCATCTTCCCAAACCCCTCACGCAACTCCATCTACAGCAAAACACACGCACGCACAACCCATAACCAAGAAATTAGGGTTTCACTTTGCCACCTCTTCGCTCAACTAGAATTCGATCGGGACGTTGCAAATCGAAGGCCATCACTAGCTCTAGGTTCGGCCCCAACCCCCTGATGCTCGGCCATGTCTAGCCCCTCGAAATGCGTGCAAAAACTGATGCAAACGGCCCCCTTTATCTCACTCCACGTTGCTCCGTTTCCGATCATCACCGTATGGAATCGAAGCTCTCTTCGTGCTCTTCAATCTTCGTGTTGAACACCTCGCGTGAATGTGAATGGATTTGGAGAGATTGATGAATGAAATTGGGAAAAATCTGGCCTTAGAAATAGAAAGTGGCGGCTACAACAATTAGGGTTAGGGTTTGTATATTTTTTTTAATTTATGAAGAGGTAGGGGCTATTTATAAGGAACGAGCGACACTATTCATCCCGGAAATTCCGAACTCCGATTTAGACGCCGTAACCAGCGTACCTAGGGTTTATCCCGCGTTCCGGACACAATGGAACAGGTTTCGGAAGCTAATTCGGAAGTATGTGCGAGTTATGGCTGAAAACGTTCAATTTGAATTAAACCGATTTAAATCGATTTCTAGGCGTTTTAATTTGTACCGGACAAACGGTAAATCCAATTGACTTGAAATTTGAAATCTTACAATAATATCACATTACGGATCCGATGAAACTGGTTTCGTCGAAATCCGAGACTTTTTGAAAAATGGCTATTTTGACTCGCCAAATTTAAATAAAAAATAAATCGATGCGTTTCGAGCTGCCACGATCAAACGATAACTCCGATTGACACGAAAATTGAAATCCGGTAATAACTAACTATTACGGATCCAATGGAACTGGTTTCGTTCAATTCTGAGACTGTTCAAAAATTGACTATTTTACAGTCGATTATTTAATATTAAAATATTCAATTTTCACAAATTAACTTTTAATTCGATTTTAAAAGTTCTAAAATATCATTCTAACTCCCATATGATAAAATAAAATTTTACAAATCATTTTCTATCATATTTAACTCGATTTTCAATTATTTCCATAATTTAACGTATTAAATTATTGATTTAATTATCTAATTAAATCCAAAAATTCAAATAAAAATTTATTTGACTTATAAATTCACTTATTAATATTTAAAATTAAGTAAATATTCAAATTTTAATTTCTAAAAATTCTGGGTCGTTACATTAGGATTTTTTTTCTTACTTATAAATAGCAATTTCCTCCTTCCATTTTTCCACCTCTTCCTCCTATCATATTTTCCTCATCTCCAAAAAAAATAGATATTTTTTTAAACCGTGCAAAATTCCAGTGGCTACGACTTTTATTTGTAGCAATTCTTCAAATTGTGAGCTTCTCTATGTCCAAATCTCATTTCTTTCAGCCATTTTCGGGATCATATTTTCAAGTTCATATATACCTCTTCTTTTTTTGACCATATCTCCCTCAAAATAAATCCAGACTGAGTGATTCTTTTTTGGAAATGATAGAGAAAAGTATTTAAAACTACTTTTCTTTTGACCACTTTCCAAAATAACGAGAGTAACATGGCGAAAGGTCGAGGGGAAATGACCCATTTTCGAGTTGCTTTTTGTGATTTTATAAACTTTTCAAGTTCTAAGTATTTCTAGTTTACAAAAGAGATTTAAAAAATTTTGGTGAGTATACTTCTTACCTTTTTTAGAAAGATTCAACCTTTATTATGTTGCCTATTTGGTTGTAGAATAAATTGTTTGGAAGGTTGAATTTTCATTTGTTTTGGATGTACATATGTTGCTAGTTTATGGTTTAGCATAGATTTGTGAATCGAATGTTAAAGTGATGTTTTTTCTTATAAAGTTATGGTCTTTGTCTTGTGATTGGAAGTAATATGGAAAGATTGCTAGTAAAGTTAGTAAATGAAAAAATTAGTGAGCAAGGTTATCACTTAAAAGTTGTTTGTGTTCAACATAGCAATCCTTTGAGTTTTTAAATTTGATTGCTTACTTTGTTTTGAACAAAAAGTTCTTTAAAGTTTCTAACATTTTGTATTTCTTCCAAAATTTTATATCAAGTTGATAGAGTAAGTTAAAGTTAAAAAGTAAGTGTTTTAAAAGACTATTTGAGATGTTAGTTAATTTTGGAAGTTAGGGTATCCATAGCGATAGCCACTATAGATAGAGTATGATAAAAAGTCCAATTTTTGAAAATTTAATATTTATATTTTAAAGTGTTTCGAAATGTTTTAAAAACTTAATAATGATGAATTATGGAAAGTTAATTAAGAATTTAATAAATAATTATTAATTTATTAGTTTTGATAATAATTAATTAACTAAGTACTAAACAAGGTTTGTTAATTTTAATTAATTAAAGATTAGTAATAATTAATTATCTTTTAAAAGTAAGATTAATTTTTAATTAATTATGAGTTAAATACATGATTTATTTTTAATTAATTATCAATCAAATATAAGGTCAATTATTTACTATTTAATAAATCAACTGTTCATTATTTTTAATGATAAATAAATTAAAGTTTAATTTATAAATAAATTGTTTTATTAAAGGTTTAATTTATTATTTAAGTTTTAATTAAAAGATTATTTAATAAATTAATCAAGATTAATTAATAGTTAATTATATTTAAATTATTATTTAATAATTAGTAGAGGATTAATTAAGGGTTTTATTTATAAATAAATTATACATTTACGGTTTAATTATTTATTAATTATATTTAAATCAAGTTCAAATCTAATAAAGATTAATTGTGATTTAATAAGAGTTTAACTTGTAACTAATAATTTTAAAATAGAGTTTTAAATTGTTAATCCTTGTTTTCCAAGAATCAAATTGTCTTAAAGGTACTTCTTTTTCAAAGACAGATTTAAACACAAGAGATTCAAATGTCTATACCATTAAGTAGACAAACAATTGTAAAAACATCATATAAATGGTTTGATTATGTGGATATGTGTTAGCATAATAATTCTACGTTTGGCTATAATGTAATTGTTTATTGTGCAGACATGTGTTAGGAGAATAAATCCTCGTTCTGCTATAAGTTAATTGTTTGATTGTTGGACACCTATTTAGCAGGACAAATCATTATCTTTCTATTATGTTATTTTGACATTTATATGCTAGTTGAGTTGTATTGACATATTATTCCCTGAGTTGGATATGAATTGCATTTACATATACGTTGATTTATGTAAATAAATGGTTAAGGGATTTGGAAATGAAATTAACATTAAATGATAACTTAAATTACTACCATTGGGATTGTTGAGCTCTTTTTGAAATTATAAAGTATGGTGTTGAATTAACTTCAATTCTTTAATCAATTTCAGGGTTTAAGGTTTATAAATGATTTTTAACTTATATTATTATAAAGGTATTTATAAATAATAAATTGTTTATAAAAGTAGGTTTTGGGTTTTACTAAGTAAAGAGGTTTATTTAAAGTGATTTAAAAGGATGACATGCAAAGGATATTTTGTAAAGGATTTTTCTTAAGGAAAATTTATCATCAAAGGAGTTTTAAATAGGAAATGTTTTATAAATGATTTAGAGGTTTGCAAAGAGTTTTCTTAAAATTGACTTGTATACTTATAGAAGTGTTTTATAAATTAATGTTGGAAATTATAAAGGTATTTAAATGTGAAGTGGACTTTTAAAATGGAACTTTTTATAAAGGATAAGTGAATCGGTTTATTGTAAGTAATGTTTTCAAAAAGGAATTTAAAAGGAGGAATTTTCTAAATGTTTTGATAATATACTTATACCCTTAGGATAAGTATAAATGTTTTTCAAGTATAAAAGGGATGTAAGGGGCTTGGGAAATGTGTTTTGGAAAGATCTTTAGATCGAATGTTTATAAAGTGATTTTGTTTAATTAAAGATTAATTAATAAAGCTTAGAGGATCCCATATGGAATCAAATAAATGTTGAATGATTGTTTATTTGATAGTTAAATAACCAACTATCAAATATGGACCTATACGTAACTTTGGAAAAATCTAGGAGAAACACGTGATTTATATGTCACGGTTATCATCAATGATGATGTACTATACATATAAATCTCGTATAGTTCTTTTAGGATAAATGATAAGGAAATTCGTCCATAAATGGTTAGACGGTAAACTCCGCTCTTATCTTTGTCTATTTATTTCCTAAAGAATCGAAGTTGAGTTTACTGCGAACTATCAAAAGTTGTTTCGAAGAGACTTGGATCGGATATGTTATCCGAAAACCAGTTCGATCCAACTTAAGCATTTTGAAATGAAGACATCTTGATATGGAATCGAACATGGAGCATTAAGGGTGATTCCAAAATGGATGTAGTAGAAGTAGTGCCTTCGATTTTTCCTTATTATGGACAACTTGTATAGATGAATGATGGCACTACATTACTGCCTAAAATGCAATGTTAGCATTCCAAGTGGGATTTACATTCAAAAAGTAAGCATAGCCTCAAGCCTCATCAAACGAGAATAACTAAAATCAAGGAAGATGCAGCAAGGCTAAGTAGGTTGCCCCCATTAGGGTGTGTCATCACCTTTCTGATACATCTACATATTTATGGATTGGTGGAGCATGAGATATCAATAATAAGGGTTGTAAAGCAACCGGGGTGATGACATATTCGGCACTATCCAACAAAGGGTAGGTCGGTGATGTGTTGGCAAGGGAACCTGGCGAGGTCATTGGCATCTCTACACGTGTACCATGATAGATGGTACCCCGGTGCCTTGTCATTATATGGAATCCAATCTCCATATGTGCCTTTATGATTTCTATTATAGAGCGTGGTATGCTGGAATTTAATAATGGTAACAATTTCGGCTATTTTCATATATTTATTTTGAACGATTAGACATTATTATAATATTATTGGATTTTCTATAAAAAATATTTTGGTTATCGTTAGGTAAAAACCCTTCCGTGTTTATGTGCGTTGTGATCTTATGAAATACCTTTGATTTTAAAAGGGTTTTAAACATATTGGTTCAGTTGTTTGAGTTTACTAACATCAAACCCATGTCTGACCTAGAGTTTTCTTTTCTTTTCCTAAAACAATTGGATGCTCAAACTTTTATAGGTAGCCAAGTAGTTCAGGTTTTCCCATAGATGCATTTTGGAAGAGCTTGGAGCAGGAGGCTTGATCGATATCTAGTTATTATCTTGTTTCCACTGTATTATATGTATCTTATATCAGTTAGGTGGGGATAGATTGTTATAACTGTCTTAGGGTAGAATTTGTGTTAGTATGACCCCGATGTATCATTTTTGAAATGAATTTATAAAGTACTATGTTGATTAATATATGTTATTCCGTTGCGTTGTGAAATTCTGTGATTGTTTAGTTTCTTCTATCTCTTATCTTCTTTCTTTCCCCTAATAATCTGTCTTTCCGGAACTTAGTTGTTCAGTATGTGAAAATCGTGGATGTATTAGCATCAACTTCTAAGGTTCGAAAAGGCAGGTCGTTACAGATGAAGTTTGTAGTATAATGTGACTTTGAGATTCAGTGTATCCTTATTAAATGGAATGTTATTACCGATGCCCTCGGTCGAAGGCATGCTACTTTAGTGCTATTTATGAGTGGAGGCAATTGGTGTTTCTCTCAAACTTTAATTTCCAACCGCCAACTGTACCCGCTCAAGTATATCTTGCAGTTATGGAAGTAATGTTGGAATTAATGGATCATGTAGGACTATGGCAGAAGGAGGATGCGGTATTAATGGAGATTTTCAACAAAGTTAGTAGAGGTGAACATTTTTTGCATGATGGTATATATGCTTTGGATCAAAGATGATGGCCAAGGAGAGATGTGCATTTGTGTGTCACAATGCAGGAAGATGTGTTGGAAGAAGTACTCGTAGAATGTCACCATTCTAAGATGACTATCCACCATAGAGGAGATAAAATGTATAGAGATATGAAGATGATTTTCTGTTGGCCTAGAATAAAGAAAATAGTAGCAGAGTATGTTTCTAAGCGTCTAACATGTCAAAAGATTAAGGCGGAAAAAGAAAAGCTTGGGGGATTGTTGTTGCCATTGGAAGTACCAATTTGGAAATGGGAGCATATATCTATGGAATTTATAGATGGGTTGCCTAGAACTCAAAGAGGCAATGAAGCTATTTGGTTATAGTGTACGGGCTCATTAAGAGCGCTCACTTTATTCCTATTATGAGTGATAGAACTGTAGCATCTCTTTCACCAATTTATGTCAAGAAAGCGGTAGACTTCATGGAATTCAGTCAATATGCTTAGTGATAGGGACTTTTTGTTCACTAATGATTTTTGGGGAAGTTTGCAATCTGCTTTAGGAACATCTTTAAGTCTTAGCACCATTTATCACCCTTAGACGGATGGGAAAATAGAGAGGGTTGATAGAATCTTATAAGATTTATTGAGAGCTTGCATCATGAATTTTAGTAGACCTTGGAAAGTACACTTGCCTATGGGGGAGTTCGCATACAATAATAGTTATCAGGTAATGATTGACATGGCACCCTTTGAAGCCTTATATGGGAGGCTGTGAAAGTCGCCTAGTTGTTGGTGAGAAACTATGGACAAAATCATACTTCGACTAGACTTGAACCAGAGACCTCAGAAAAGGTGGAATTTTGATTAGACGGCGAATGAAGCCGCACAGGACCGTCAGAAGTCTTATCCTGACAGGCGAACGAAAGATTTAAAATTTACTACTGGGGACATGGTTTTCATTAGGGTTTCACCTCTTAGGAAGGTTATGAGGTTTGGTATTTTAGGGAAGTTGGCACCTAGGTTTGCTGGGCCTTTCTCGATTTTAGAGAGGGTAGGAAAACTTGCTTATAGAACAGAGCTTCTAACCAAGTTAGCAGGGATCATGACATTTTTCATGTTTCCTATTTAAGAAAATATCCGCATGAAACTACCACTGTGGTAGTGCCTGATAAGTTAATAGATGTTGAAATGGAGCCAATGCCCCCCGTGTCACTACACGTATTGTGGAACATGACATCAAGAAGCTTCGTAATAAGGAAATTAAGTTGGTTCGAGTTTAATAGGGATATAACCTGGCAGAAAGCACGTGGGAAACCAAAGAAAAGATGAAGGCTCCCCCAAGCCTTTATATAGTGAATTTCTCTCTCTAAATTTAATAACTTGGTTGCATCGTGGCTGCTAGATTGGATGGTAGAGTATGGTTTCCACACTTTTATTTATTTTATCATTGCACTCATATAGAAATTCCTGTATATCTAGGATGTTTGCATACATGCCGATACGTCACGACCTTGCACCACGCTAGGACCGAGCTCACCTATAGTATGTTTGCATACATAATCACATTGTACTTTTGGTTGAGTAGATGATTGTGTAGATTATTGTAAATAAATTGGTTGTATAAAATGATTGTTGAGTGCACATTACATTATCTACCCTTAGATTTCTGGATGAAATTCGTTTTAAAGAGGGAGAGTGTAACACTCCATAAAACTTAATAAAAATTAATATTTATAATAAGGCTAGAAATGGAATTTTTGTAAATGTTACAATTTGGTCATGGAAGTGCGCCATTGCCTATGGCTATAATCTGATGAAATTATATATAATATGCTGAAAACGGAGTCCATATGGGGAAGTTATGGACATTTGAAGCTTTTTTTATTTAATATGAATTTTAAATTTAATTTTTGAATTTTGGGATAACTCCAAGAGTTTGAAATTTGAGTTGAAACATCTACTTAAGCTGGAACTAACGTCACGGAGAAATTAAATTTAACGGTGAGTTAATCTGGATTTAAAATGGATAATAAATCAATGAAACGGGAAAGAAATGAAAATGTCACTGGCTAGTATGGGCTGGTCGATCACCTATATAGGGTCGGTCGACTGCTAGTGGTTGACCCCCTATAGAAGCGGTCAACCGGTCGGGTTGGCTTAGCTTAGAAATGAGCTGACCGAATGGCCCGGATTCTTTTGGTTTCCATCTAACGGTCCTCATTTCTTCCTACCTCAATAAATAAACTTAGAGACTCTCCCCTATTCCACATAAAGTATTGTAACTACGCCGAGACTCTATCAAAACCATTTCTCCTAGGGTTTCAAAGACAGTAAACTATAGGTAGGTAATTCTAAACCCTAATTTCCTTTTCAAATTCAATCTCCAATCTTCC
This sequence comes from Allium cepa, assembly GCA_030765085.1. Lineage (NCBI taxonomy): Eukaryota > Viridiplantae > Streptophyta > Magnoliopsida > Asparagales > Amaryllidaceae > Allium > Allium cepa. Next base: position 567,561,264 of record CM060938.1, read on the forward strand.
TTCTTTCTATCTTTTGAATTTTGAAACCTAATATACCAGTATACAATCTATTTTTGAATATTAAAAAAGGGAGATCTATTGGAGATTTAAAAGTAGTTTAATGCAAATCTAAGCCTAAAATGAAGGAATCATCCATGAGTAGGATTTCATTTTTTCCCATTCTACTATCTGCGTTATACCCATTTGGATCTGATATATGCCTTGGGAAATTCTAGAAACACAAAACCATAAAACTATAAAACTCTAGAATTTCTCGAAGTAAATATCAGTTGTTGTAATTATTGGAACTTTAATTGTTCTTGGTATTAGTATATCAGAGTCTAATTAATCGTCATAATTGGATAATCTAAACCTCTTTTTTCCCTTTTGAAATTGAAATTTTAAAGGATTCAAAAGAAAGTAATTTAGAAAAGATGTATAAATTATGAGTAGAATTGTTCGTAATTTGTGCCACCTATTTCTACCACTTAAACAAACAAAGAACTTCTTTCTCACTTCAAATTATTTTATAAAATTATTGAATTGAACTTAGGCAATCTAACTTGTGATGATCTGTTCATTAAAATAGAAAAAGGGATTCTGCTAAATTAATATGGGACAAATGTAGATATTCTATGCTGTACAAATCTATTTTATTTTGCTATGGTAGTAGCAGCTCATCAAGAAATTGTAGATTTTCAAGAGATCGAAATTTCACATTACCTTAAGCGAATTGTTGAAATGGAATAATTAGACCGAAAACTCCACGCGTAAATATAATATAGATATATATATATATATGAGAAATATAATGTATTTATTATAGCATATTGAACGTAATAATAATTATTCACTACAACAAACAGGACCTTTAACAGCGTTTTAAAAACATTATAAAAGCTTTTAACAGTGTTTTTACGTATGTTGTATATCGACATGCAGTTATATGTTTGGGAAATACAATGATAAGAAATAAACGCTGTTAAATGTCCTTTTAACAGCGTTTCCTTGATGCCACGAAAGCTTTTAACAGTGTTTGGTTGGATGCAGTTATAGATCTTTCTTAGCGTTTGTTTCGTGCAAAGATAAGATTTTATAACGTTTTTTCAATGCTGTGATATTTATTTACAGCGTTTCCTTGTTGCCATAAATCGTGCTTTATGTTTTTACACACAATTTAATAGCATTTTTTAAACGCTGTTAAAACTTTCAGTGGCATTCTAAAAACATTGTGGAATGTTTTAATTGCTTTTAAAAAGCTGTGGAATGTTTTAACTACGTTTAAAAAACGCTGTGGAATGTTTTAACAGCATTTTATAAACGCTGTGGAATGTTTTAATTCCATTTCAGCAAACATCCGCCACAATGTGCATATATACCACATTTCAAAATTAGCATATTATATCAATATCACATTTCAAAATCAACATATTATATCAATACCACATTTTGGACACATATTTGATAACCAAGTTATGAAATTTCATAATCAAAATACACAATATTCTTACACCAAATGTAAATAGCTTGTCTCATCAATAGTTCAAAAACAAAATATAGAACAAGTAGCAATAGCATAATAAAAGCAAGTAGTACATATGTTAAAACCAAATAGCAGTTCTAGCAGCAAAAATAATTTCGATCCATAACTCGTTGCAAACTTTTTTAGCATCACAGTCATCTATCTACCTGTAAAGTAAAAGTAAAAGTAATGCTTGAGAATCAATTCATCAAAAAGTGTACACAAAGTTAAATCAGATTCATAATGCAAACGCTAAACATTTTATGGTTAAAAAACTATGTTAGGCGTTATTGTGCAACAAAATATTGAACAGATGCACAAATAAATTCAATGTATGGTGAACAAGTGACATGCCAAGGTTTTCATAATATTTTATGGTTCCATCCTCGTGTTATGTTATTTGTGCAAATGGAACCAAATCTACCAGAGTAAATGATAATGCATTGTGAAGTCACACTCGCATAAGAATGTATTCCTAGGCTAGAGTAGTTAACATTCCATGTAGAAGGCATGTTATTAGTTAGTTATTCCCATTAAAATGGTGAAGTACACAAGCATAACTAAGGAAGTCAATAATTAAATCATTGGCAGCAAGCCTATATAGTTTTCCATTGAACCATAAATTACCAAAACCGAAACAGTACTGAAATAATAACTAAATCAAATAAATTTGTATAGTAACAGTACTGAAATAATTACTAAATCAAATAAATCAAAACGGAAACAGCACCGAAATAGTACATGGCTTGATCCAGTGTTTGCTGCCCTGACATGGCCGACTGAAGACCAAACATGCAGGAGCAATGTCGAACGCCATCAGGTGAAGGAAGAGATTCCATACGGAGACTTCTGGGACCCGACAGAACAAAGAAGCTTCAAACGTCGCACTACTATATTTGAAAACCAAAACTCAATGTTGACATGTACTATAAGTAAAGTTATGAAACAAACTCGTAATCTAAAATAGGTGCAAAGGTATACCAACCTACCATTGAAACAGATCTGAATAGAGCAGCAGATCGAGTCGGGTATATCGATAAACAACTAGACTAAACTCATTCATTGCAAATTTCCCAATCGGTTATTGAATTATAATTTGCATGTGCTTGGACTTGAGAGAACTAATACTATTATAGGAATGAATCTGACTACATATATTTCGAATAGAGTTATGGTTGTTGTTAAACACTTCATTGTTCCTTTCACACAATATACACCACACTGCTATAGAAAGAACAAGTCTGGCAATTTCACTACTTTTATTTCAAGCATTAAATCCGAGATCGATGAAGTAGATCTCATTTTTTAGTGATAGTAGATACCTTTGACCAGGTGCCATTTCAATTTCTTTTGACACTATTTCCAAAAGTGTGCCGAAAATTTACATTTGAAAAAGATGTCCTATGTCTTCCAGTTCTTGGTCACTACAAAAAACGCACTCAGGACTAACATTCGCACAACATTGGATTAATTTTCTTTTGGTTGGAATATAATTGTTCAAAACTCTAAAAGGACACGCTGCCATTTTAGGTATATGTATTCTATGCTACACGGTGTTTTCCCAAACCATATTCTTAGATGTTGACCTAATCATATGCCTCACTCAACAACACTTCACTGTCAAACTGTCGAACTGAACCATCTTAATACTACCTCTAACTCACTCATTTCTGGTAAAATTACATACACATCTTCCTCAAAACTAACCGCTGCTGTGCATTTTTTCAACAAAATAGCCCTGCAATCAACAACTACCCCATACATCCGTACAATACTCCATTGCCAATTGTGTGCATGCATCAACAACACTGCAATTTTACGTTAAACAAACTGTGTAAGCAGTTCTCTGATTCAACTGCTACTATACCCCACCCAGTCATAACCACTGTGTTAACCATAAAAACACTTCCTACCTATTCTCGCTTCAACAGTGCACTAACTGCCTCACACACACTGACCAAACACCTCTTTCAACTACCACTCCCCCCACACATTCAACAGTCACTGATGTTCCCTCCCTACACCACACCATCACCTACAACTAGCCACTCAAACAACCATTAAAACCCTTGTGCAAACCCACATCAAACCCAAGCATCATACATACTAGTGCCATACAACAACATTTATCAGCACATTTAACCGACATAAGACTTACTAAGATCTGAACATCTCAAAACACCATCATTTATATCATTAACCTTATCTAAGACACCAAATTTATTCATATAGTTCATAATGCAGAGTTGCATTTCAAAGCATATGATTAGTCTATGGAGACATAGGAACATCACATCTCTATGTATACGCAAGTACTTTTATTGTTGGAATTAAAGACACGGATGACAGCAGAACGTACCTCATCAGGTATGACGACATCTCTTTAAACATTCTCAACCACCATATTATCTTCAACCTTCTGCCCTTAAATAAGTATCACAAATCACGCAGAGCCTGTCAAATAAAAATAATTTGTGAAGTTAAACACCCCACCCACATACACAGATACATCGAACATAACTAAATTGTAGTGCCGACTTACCGGAACATGCATCTGTTTTAACTTTATCAACAGGCCAAGCAATTGCAATGCCGACTGCATCTTCAATATTTTGTAAGTTGGATGTTGGTCTCCATAGACGTGCATTTGGAGCATTTGTAACATCAACCCAAACCTTAACTGCATTTATCCCTGAAGGAACAAAATGAACTAATACTTTTGGATCAAATGAAGAGACACGTCCCAACACGATAGAATACTAGATCACAGAACACTCTAGGTGTGGCGACCCAACTTTCTATCACCAGAAAGACGCATCACTAATTAATTAAGAAAGGGATAGAAGAAGAAAAGAAAGAGAAGAAAGAACAACAACACAACAGAAATCTCACAGCGGAACGAATGAAATATAATATATAACATATACATAGTGTCATATACATCAGAGTACACAACTTCATCTCAATTTAGACAGTTATAACATTTCTTTCTAATATACAATATAAGAACAACTATACATAATAACACACAGCGGAAACTCTATCTATATATCTACATGCTGAAGCCTCCTGCTCTAAAGCTCCTCCAGATTTCGTCAAGGATAACCTGAATCACTTGACTACTCATACAGAATATGAGTACCCAAGAGTTTAATAAAACAGAAAATAAACACTCGGGTCAGACAGGGGTCTGGTGTGAGTAAACGGTTTAAAGTTGCTTAACTTTAGAAAATCCTTTTGAAAAGAAAAGGTATCACGTAAGACTTCCCACACATAAACATGGAAAAGTTTTTACCTTACGCTAGCCAAAACATTTGATAGGAAATCCAGTGATATTATAATAGTGTCTAGAGTTTTCAAGTAAATATGAAATAGCCGAAATTGTTACATTTATTAAATTCCAGCTACTAGCCACAAAAGTGGGTAATACAAACAAAACCGTAGGGTCTCGTAGGAAGAATGGGTTTCCATCAATGACAGGGCTACTGGGGTACCGCCCGTCACAGTACGTGGCCTAGATCACCGTACCGAGGAGCCAACCTAACTCCCCTGCAACACAAGGCCGGGACCATTTCTTACTGAACAGTCCTGAACAAAACCACCCCGCAGTTGGCTGTAGATCCAACCGCCCACAAAGTCGAAATAAAAAAGGGACATCTAGACAGGGATAAATCTCGTCCTACTTGGGCATGACCCACTTAACCTTGCTGCACCTCCCATGTTTTAGCCATTCCCGGTTGATGAGGCTTGAAGCTGCGATTACCTTTGTAGGACACATTTATCTTAGAATGCTCATTGTCCACCTGACGATGTTCTGAAAGCATTCAATCGATACAAGTCCGTTCCGGGTTCGAATGGAACCGAAGGCACTATCTCGTTGCACTCATTTTGGAATCACCCTCAGAGTCAACGACCATAGCCCTTGCACTCTGAATCACCAACTCGAGCCTGTAAGTACTATCTCCGTCAAACTCATTACGCAATCACCCCTAGAGTTATACTGACGAATAGTTCTTACACCTCGAGTCTTCACTTGCACTCCACTTGGATTAACGACCTAACGTTTATTTTGGATCGGTGTGGTTTTCGGATATCCAATTATGGAAACCCGATCCCGGTCTCACTGAATCCAAACGCCATTTTAATGTCCAAGTGGTACTTAAGAGTTTTAAAAAGTAGATATTCAGAAATATCACTTAACATAAATGGATGATTCACATTACACAGATAGATAATCCACTATTATCACATTCATCCATACATATCACAAAGCAGCATATCTATCATATCTCAGATATATCACATTCATATCATCACATATCAACCAATGACATTCAATATCATCCAATATCATTATCTCATCCAATGATATTTATCATCAATCATTACTCATCCATGACAAGTTTAATCCAAACTTGATTAATTTAATTAATCCTTAATCAAATTAATTCCTTACCTAATCACTTGGATTATCATCAATCCAGCTTACATATTAATTAATTACTCTTAATTAATCTCCCTTGATTAATTACTACTTAATTACTTTAAGTAATTATTCCTTAATTACAATTTTAATTAATCAATCTAGATTAATTACTTTTTAATTGTACCAAGTAATTATCTCTCAGTTACTCTTTAAATTAATCACACTTGATTAATAATTATTTAATTACCCTGATAATTATTTCTTAATCATCCTTTTAAATTAATCATACCTGGTTAATCACCTTATTAATTAATCATACTTGATTAATTACTCTTGATTAATTTCCTTTAATTAATCACACTTGATTAATCATTTATAATTAATCATATTTAATTAATTACTTTTAATTAATCACATTTGATTAATTACATTTTAATTACATTTAGTAATTAAACTTAATTATAAATTAATTAACCTTTAGTTGTTAATTAAAAATCAATTATTTATTTCCATTAATTAATGATTACTTCATTAATTATATTTCTTTCTTAATTATTTACTTTATCAAGTAATTAATCACATTATTAAATACTCTTAATCCTTTTATTAATTAATCATTAATTAAATAATTTAAACCTTTAGTTACTTATATTAATTAATAACACAAGTGATTAACTCTTAATCACATCCACTTAATTACTTCCATAAAGTAATTATCCTTTACTCAATTACCTCCAGTAATTAATTACTTAATTACTTAATTACTTCACCAAGTAATTATATTAGATTAACCCATAAGTGATTATCTTAATTAATCACAAATTAATTACTTAATTAATTATTGAATTAATTATTTAATTAATTAAATGATTCTTCAATTTACTATATCAAAAAGATTCTTAATTAAGTAAATCATTACCTTAATTAAGTTGTTCTATTAACCAATAACACCTTGATTATTAACAAAAATTTAACTATCTTAGTTATTTTCACAATTATTTATCTTTAGATAAATCAAAATTCTAATTTACATAAGATAAATCCTTATTATAATTGATTATCAAATTCTTAATCATTAAACTTTATTTAAAATAAATTATATTTGAAATCAATTATAATTAAAATAATTTTAAACATTCAAATTAAAAACTTTTAAATCCTTGAACTTTCCAAAGTTATTTAATAAAAATTTAATTCAAAACTTTATTATTTAAATTTCATTTAATTTATTTTTAGAACTTCCATATTTTAACATATATAAACTTGTTTATAACCAACTTTAAAACGGTTTAGTTTTATAAACAAACTTGTTTAACTTTTGTTTTTAATCTTGAACTATTTACAAAACCATGTTATCTTTGTTTTTAGACTTTTAAAATCTTACTATTATAATTTTAAAACCTTTTAAACCTAAACTTAAAAAAAAACCCACCCAGTCAAAACACGAGCAACCTTCTACACTTCCTCGCGTCGACCTCGGGTAATTAAGTAAAGAACCCAAGTATCCCCACAATTTACCTGCTTCGAGCCAAAGTAGCAAATACCCGAAGAATTCTTTGAGCCCAACCTCTATCTTCTTCTACCCAAAACCCATTCCCTCCTGATGCACGCAGCCGTGCACTTCAACGTGGACGACCTTGCCGGTCGACGGCGAACCCCACGCTGGCCTCCACTAAGTCGCAATTGACCTCGACAATACTACCCTCAACCCAGAAAACTCAAATTGATCGAGAATCAAAACTTAGCCAATGAAACCATCAGTTCAAAACTACCTATGCCAGAATAATCACTTTCCACGGCAACCAAAACTTCGATACACCTCGCCACTTCCACCGTAGCTACGCCACAACCTCCAGAAACACCAGAACCACTCGCGATCATCACCTATTGCCTACCGACGCCATAAAGACCCAAAGAACAACGATGACATTTACAGGATGTTCTATTTCAATAATTATCAGCCATCTCATTTATCAATAAAATACACGAGTATTTTTCTGATGTTCCTCTACACTCCCTCAACCTCCATGTCCAACGACATTGCACAGTTCGTCGTAGATCGACGCCAATTGACCAATATGTCCAAAACTAATAAACCGAGATTTCACTCCAAAAATCAATCTAAAAATCATGATTCATATCTTAAAAATCATGATTTACCATTTGTAACTCAATTATAAAATCAAAACTGAAAATTGAATTCACCAAAATTTTGACCCAATTTAATTTTTTTTTACTGTAAATTTAAAATTCGAGCTAATCATACATTTTAACGACCTATAACTATTTTTAACAGATAGATTACTTGATTACGATCAACATCTATTTACAATTCAAGGTCAGATTCGAATTCAATAACAAGTTGTTGAATTTTATTTAAAAAAATTGAAACTGTATATAAACACACTGTAACATTTTTTTTAAACTATACAGGTATTTCGAACCATATACTCAAACATGCAATTAAATTTAAGTTCAAGTATTCCATTAACAACATATTATTCATCACAATATCAGGTTAAATTAGGGATTAAACTGTTTTTAAAAAAAATTCCTTTTACTCACCTCTTGTTTGCAGAAGGTTACAACAGTTTTCCAGGCTTGAAACTTCACTGCATGTTGAACTGGTTGATTAATTTCAGTTGCATGTTGATTTAATCTCCTGCTGTAAATTCTGAATTGCATGTTGATGTTCCTGAATTTCTTGTTTGTATTGCTTGATGCACTTGAAGATGAACTTGCATTTTCCTTTTTTCCAGATCATCTCCCTTTTTGTTTCAGATTTTACAGTTTAATGTCTTTCCTGATTTTCCTTGTTCTTTGATTTGCATTTGTATTACATTTTCTTATTTTTGGTTTGTATTACATTTTTGTTGAGAATGAAGAAAGACATTTGCTGAAAATAAAACTCTTCCTTTTATCATATTTTTATTTTTAGATTTTAAATTAAAGAGAAATGACACTTTTCTACTATGATGCATTAGTTAACTTACACCTATGCATATTGATTTACAAATGTCCTTGTGTTTAAATTAATGTCTTACAAGTGTTATGATGTTTAATTAATATTTACAAAAATTATTTTTTTATGTTTTATTAATGTTTTTTAATGTTATTTTCTTTTAAATAATTTATTTAAGCTATATACATGTATTTATGTAATATTTAGATAATTATAAAATGTGAATTTATTTTATATAAATAAGCTTTGGATTTCAATAAATACTCATGTGAATTCAAATAAACATTTATTGACAAATAACTTATGTTTTTGATTCAAATCTACATAACATATGTTTATAAATTCGAGAAATTTAATTTAACTCCTTATATAAAAATTTTAAAACAATTTTATCTTATGATAAAATTAAAAAGAAAGAGTATTAAAACAAATGAAACTTTAAATTTAAATCTTATATAAAACAAAAGCTTAAAATATTTATATATATATATATATATATATTGAATAAGAAATTAACTTTGTTATAGAAATTTAAATCTCAAATATCATTTCAAAAGTATTAAATCAAATTAACATTTCAAATTACAAAACTATATATTTATTAAAGTGTGAAAATACTTATTAAATTCAAATCAATATTTCCCTATTTCTAATATATATACAAATACATATACACATTTCAAATAGAAAAACATTTTAACATTAAATTTGAAAATTACTGTGTTGAATTTTAAAACACAAACCAAATCATTATATATATATATATATACACATATATATTACAGTTTCAATATAAAGTTTTTATTATTTTAAAACTTCCTATTTACAAGATATATCAATATATATATATATATATCATAAATAGAAAAAATTCTGATTAACATTTGGAGAAATAAATATTACCAATTTATATTGTTAAGAAAAATATTAATAGATATTGTCAAATTATTATTATCAACCTTTAAAATAATTTTAACTTGTCAATTTATAATATAAGATGATCAAATTAATTTAATTATTAGAAAAGATTATTAAATTGATATTGCTTAAAATTCCGGGTCGTCACATTCCTTCCCCCTTAAAAGAAATTCGTCCCTGAAATTTAAAAGCAAAGATAATTTAATAACCCAGCAAAAGAATTTAAATTTCAATTCAGCAATCACACAATCAATCATAGCAACCATATCAACCAATTCAAACAAACAATTTTATCTATCCAGACAAAATTTTGGATAGAACTTCCTAATATTATCAAGAGTTTTCCTGGTACCTATACTGGAATACTCGCTCTACATAATCTTAGGCAACTACACTACTATAATCAAGAACTCCCTCATCTGATCCTACAAATCTGAACAAGATATCAGACAAAACTCATGATCAGCCCAACTACCAAAACCTTCCAAACTACTGATTCTAACACTCGAAGAATCATACACATATTCCTCTGAGACATGTGAATTACAATGAATTCCAGCTATCCGAACTGGCAATTCAATCCTGTAGATCAAAATCTAATCTTCAGAGAACACAGGAAAAAAACTCAAAATACTTCCGGAGCTAGCTCTCCAGTTTTACCACATCTTATATCTCCTCGATCGGATAAAACTAAAGTAATATCCAAATTCCAACTTCACATTCCAAATCTCCTTAATTCTTAACTGCATAACTCTTCCGATGTTCCTGAGTCGCCTTCATATTTCGTAATCAACTTAACCCTTATTGATTGCTTCAAAAACAAACAGGACCAAAATCAAACCAATCATCTGATCCTACTCAACAAAATGGCTCTCCTAAAATTTGCCGAAATCCAATACACAACTATACTCCACAAGCATCAGTGGACTTCAAACCTACATCTCTTATCTGGAATAGCCAAAAAGTTGCACTTGACCATCTTGCCTTCCAAATCCAAAAAATTTCTTCATACTTGAGTTTCCTATAGAAATCCTCTAATCCAAGAAAGCTACAACTCCCGGTTGCTTCCCGTTCTAAAATAACTGCTATCTCGCTTTCGCTGCGCAACTCTGATCTGGAGTAGATAAGAATACTATCGAAGAACTCGAGCACAATCTTTCTCCATACACCGTTCATCCAACTTATAAAATCTTAGTGACCATTCCATTTGGTCAAAACTTCCCAACAGAATCTTAACTAGAGCTAGATGATCAATCCCACTCCAAAGAACCCTAAGCTGCCTCACCAACTTCTTCTTGCTCTAAGAGTCATCCCTTTACATGGTTGAACCATCAGTATTACTCCTGGAATCCAAGTCGATAAGAAAACTCAATCTCCGATTTGGGTAACTTCTGAATTCCTCAAAAACATCTGGAAAATTGCTGACTACTTAACAGCTTTTACCTCCAAATGAGATACCTTAATTTCCAAACCAATGATTACTCAAAGATTTCCCAAACTAATCGCAAGTCACTTTTGCGATCTCACCCAGTTCAGATTCCAAAGAACTATCTTCATTAACTAGAACAGCCTTCCTAAACAAGATCAATCTTCAAGAATGGCTTATCTACCAGAAAACTGATAGATCACTTCCAACAAACATCCTGCTCTGTTGAGCTTCCCGAAGAAAAGGAGAAGCCTTCACTACCTGCCTGGTCTGCTTATAGTAGTCCCAAAGTTTTCGAATCATCGAAGAAACAGATCCATGCTGCTGCTTCCAAACTTCATTTCAATGCTACCGCTATGCCAAAAGATCATCCTTAACCCTAGGCTTCTTGAAACTCAAAACTATCACCCAATTCCACTAAAAATCTATGAGACGAGTAGACATCTTCTCAAGAAACTCGGCTCCAAATCAAACACCAATCACTTGTCCTTCTCAAGGAAAACAAATGAGACCATGTCCGAAATGAGATAACTCATCGACCTTAGCCTCATACTTCAATATAGATAAGACACCCTTACTTGAGATCCAGAAAATCTCTAAACATCCGAATCTTCCCTGCAGTAGGCACAACGTTCCTTCAACACCATCTAAATCTTGCTCCTGAAGAACATCTTCAGAACCATCCATGGATACTTCATCCCACCATACAGATCTTCCTTCCTGAAGTCACCAAGATACCATCACCTACTTCTGCTCAGCTAACAAACTCAACTCTTGGAAATCCCTGCTCACTCGAGAGCAAAACAACCTCACACTCCAAGCATATATTCCAATTCTTGAAAATACTTCCTCTAGGATCAATGAAATCCTTTCACCAATCTACAAAGCTTATTCGAGACGGTATTAGATCTACAATCTCGACAGACACATCTCCAACCACAACATATGAGCCTCTTCCATTAGTGGTGTCGTGTTCCACACACTCCTACCTTATCTACCTTTATAACCTATGTTGGAAAATCTGAACATATAACCCAACAGATTAGGTAGATATATAAATATATATATATATATATATATATATATATATAAATTACAAGTATGCTCTCTCAAGATAGACACCACTCCAGAGCCTAGGTATTCACTCAACCTAACGCTCTGATACCAACTGTGGCGACCCGACTTTCTATCACCAGAAAGACGCATCACTAATTAATTAAGAAAGGGATAGAAGAAGAAAAGAAAGAGAAGAAAGAACAACAACACAATAGAAATCTCACAGCGGAACGAATGAAATATAATATATAACATATACATGGTATCATATACATCAGAGCACACAACTTCATCTCAATTTAGACAGTTATAACATTTCTGTCTAATATACAATACAAGAACAACTATACATAATAACACACAGCGGAAACTCTATCTATATGTCTACACGCTGAAGCCTCCTGCTTTAAAGCTCCTCCAGATTTCGTCAAGGATAACCTGAATCACTTGACTACTCATACAGAATATGAGTACCCAAGAGTTTAATAAAATAGAAAATAAACACTTGGGTCAGACAGGGGTCTGGTGTGAGTAAACGGTTTAAAGTTGCTTAACTTTAGAAAATCCTTTTGAAAAGAAAAGGTATCACGTAAGACGTCCCACACATAAACATGGAAAAGTTTTTACCTTACGCTAACCAAAACATTTGATAGGAAATCCAGTGATATTATAATAGTGTCTAGAGTTTTCAAGTAAATATGAAATAGCCGAAATTGTTACATTTATTAAATTCCAGCTACTAGCCACAAAAGTGGGTAATACAAACAAAACCGTAGGGTCTCGTAGGAAGAATGGGTTTCCATCAATGGCAGGGCTACTGGGGCACCGCCCGTCACAGTACGTGGCCTAGATCACCATACCGAGGAGCCACCCTAACTCCCCTGCAACACAAGGCCGGGACCATTCCTTACTGAACAGTCCCGAACAAGACCACCCCGCAGTTGGCTGCAGATCCAACCGCCCACAAAGCCGAAATAAAAAAGGGACATCTAGACAGGAATGAATCTCGTCCTACTTGGGCATGACCCACTTAACCTTGCTACACCTCCCATGTTTTAGCCATTCTCGGTTGATGAGGCTTGAGGCTGCGATTACCTTTGTAGGACACATTTATCTAAGAATGCTCATTGTCCACCTGACGATGTTCTGAAAGCATTCAATCCATACAAGTCTGTTCCGGGTTCGAACGGAACCAAAGGCACTATCTCGTTGCACTCATTTTGGAATCACCCTCAGAGTCAACGACCGTAGCCCTTGCACTCTGAATCACCATCTCGAGCCTGTAAGTACTATCTCCGTCAAACTCATTACGGAATCAGCCCCAGAGTTATACTGACGAATAGTTCTTACACCTCGAGTCTTCACTTGCACTCCACTTGGATTCACGACCCAACGTTTATTTTGGACCGGTGTGGTTTTCGGATATCCAATTATGGAAACCCGATCCCGGTCTCACCGAATCGAAACGCCATTTTAATGTCCAAGTTGTACTTAAGGGTTTTAAACAGTAGATATTCAGAAATATCACTTAACATAAATGGATATTCACATTACACAGATAGATAATCCACTATTATCACATTCATCCATACATATCACAAAGCAGCATATATATCATATCTTAGATATATCACATTCATATCATTACATATCAACCAATGACATTCAGTATCATCCAATATCACTATCTCATCCAATGATATATATCATCAATCATTACTCATCCATGACAAGTTTAATCCAAACTTGATTAATTTAATTAATCCTTAATCAAATTAATTCCTTACCTAATCACTTGGATTATCATCAATCCAGCTTACATATTCATTAATTAATTACTCTTAATTAATCTCCCTTGATTAGTTACTACTTAATTACTTTAAGTAATTATTCCTTAATTACAATTTTAATTAATCAATCTAGATTAATTACTTTTTAATTGTACCAACTAATTATCTCTCACTTACTCTTTAAATTAATCACACTTGATTAATATTATTTAATTACCCTGATAATTATTTCTTAATCATCCTTTTAAATTAATCATACTTGATTAATCACCTTATTAATTAATCATACTTGATTAATTACTCTTGATTAATTTCCTTTAATTAATCACACTTGATTAATCATTTATAATTAATCATATTTAATTAATTACTTTTAATTAATCACATTTGATTAATTACATTTTAATTACATTTAGAATTAAACTTAATTATAAATTAATTAATCTTTAGTTGTTAACTAAAAATCAATTATTTATTTCCATTAATTAATGATTACTTCATTAATTATATTTCTTTCTTAATTATTTACTTTATCAAGTAATTAATCACATTATTAAATGCTCTTAATCCTTTTATTAATTAACCATTAATTAAATAATCTAAACCTTTAATTACTTATATTAACTAATAACACAAGTGATTAACTCTTAATAACATCCACTTAATTACTTCCATAAAGTAATTATCCTTTACTCAATTACCTCCAGTAATTAATTACTTAATTACTTAACCAAGTAATTATATTAGATTAACCCATAAGTGATTATCTTAATTAATCACAAATTAATTACTTAATTAATTATTGAATTAATTATTTAAATTAATTAAATGATTCTTCAATTTACTATATCAAAAAGATTCTTAATTAAGTAAATCATTACCTTAATTAAGTTGTTCCGTTAACCAATAACACCTTGATATTAACAAAAATTTAACTATCTTAGTTATTTTCACAATCATTTATCTTTAGATAAATCAAAATTCTAATTTACATAAGATAAATCCTTATTATAATTGATTATCAAATTCTTAATCATTAAACTTTATTTAAATAAATTATATTTGAAATCAATTATAATTAAAATAATTTTAAACATTCAAATTAAAAAAATTTAAATCCTTGAACTTTCCAAAGTAATTTAATAAAATTTAATTCAAAATTTTATTATTAGAATTTCATTTAATTTATTTTTAAAACTTCCATATTTTAATATATATATATATATATATATATATATAACTTGTTTATAACCAACTTTAAAACAGTTTAGTTTTATAAACAAACTTGTTTAACTTTTGTTTTTAATCTTGAACTATTTACAAACCATATTATCTATGTTTTAAGACTTTAAAATTCTTACTATTAAAATTTTAAAACCTTTTTAAACCTAAACTTAAAAACAAAAACCCACCCAGTCAAAACACGAGCAACCTTCTGCACTTCCTCGCGTCGACCTCGGGTAATTAAGTAAAGAACAGTTTACCTGCTTCGAGCCAAAGTAGAAAATACCCGAAGAATTCTTCCAGTCCAACCTCTATCTTCTCCTACCCAAAACCTATTCCCTCCTGATGCATGCAGCCATGCACTTCAACGTGCACGACCTCGCCGGTCGACGGAGAACCCCACGCTGGCCTCCACTAAGTCGCAATTGACCTCGGCAATACTACCCTCAACCCAGAAAACTCAAATTGATCGAGAATCAAAACTTAGCTAATGAACCCATCAGTTCAAAACTACCCATGCCAGAAAAATCACCTTCCACGGCAACCAAAACTTCGAGACACCTCGCCACTTCCACCGTAGCTACGCCACAACCTCCAGAAACACCAGAACCACTCGTGATCATCACTTATTGCCTACCAACGCCGTGAAGACCCAAAGAACAACGATGACATTTACAGGATATTCTATTTCAACAATTATCAGCCATCTCATTCATCAATAAAATACACAAGTATTTTTCTGATGTTCCTCTACACTCCCTCAACCTCCCTGCCCAACGATGTTGCACAGTTCGCCGAAGATCGATGCCAATTGACCAATATGTCCAAAACTGATAAACCGAGATTTCACTCTGAAAATCAATCTATAAATCATGATTCATATCTTAAAAATCATTAGTTACCATTTGTAACTCAATTATAAAATCAAAATTTAAAATTGAATTCACTAAAATTTTGACCCAATTTAATTTTTTTTACTGTAAATTTAAAATTCAAGCTAATCATACATTTTAACGACCTCTAACTATTTTTAACAGATATATTACTTGATTACAATCAACATCTATTTACAATTCAAGGTTAGATTTGAATTCAATAACAAGTTATTGAATTTTATTTAAAAAAATTGAAACTGTATATAAACACACTGTAACGTTTTTTTAAACTATACAGGTATTCAAACCATATACTCAAACATGCAATTCAATTTAAGTTCAAGTATTCCATTAACAACATATTATTCATCACAATATCAGGTTAAATCAGGGATTAAACTGTTTTTCAAAAAAATTCATTTTGCTCACCTCTTGTTTGCGGAAGGTTAGAACAGTTTTCCAGGCTTGAAACTTCACTGCATGTTGAATTGCTTGATTAATTTCAGTTGCATGTTGATTTAATCTCCTGCTGTAAATTCTGAATTGCATGTTGATGTTCCTGAATTTCTTGTTTGTATTGCTTGATGTACTTGAAGATGAACTTGCATTTCCCCTTTTTTCCAGATCATCTCCCTTTTTGTTTCAGATTTTACAGTTTAATGTCTTTCCTGATTTTTCTGTTCTTTGATTTGCATTTGTATTACATTTTTCTGATTTTTGGTTTGTATTACATGTTTGTTGAGAATGAAGAAAGAAATCTGCTGAAAATAAAACTCTTCCTTTTATCATATTTTTATTTTTAGATTTTAAATTAAAGAGAAATGACACTTGTCTACTATGATGCATTAGTTAACTTACACCTATGCATATTGATTTACAAATGTCCTTATGTTTAAATTAATGTCTTACAAGTGTTATGATGTTTAATTAATATTTACAAAAGTTATTTTTTTATGTTTATTAATGTTTTTAAATGTTATTTTCTTTTAAATAATTTATTTAAGCTATATACATGTATTTATGTAATATTTAGATAATTATAAAATGTGAATTTATTTTATATAAATAAGCTTTGGATTTCAATAAATACTCTTGAATTCAAATAAACATTTATTCACAAGTAACTTATGCTTTTGATTCAAATCTATATAACATGTGTTTATAAATTCTAGAAATTTAATTTAACTCCTTATATAAAAAATTTAAAACAATTTTATCTTATGATAAAATTAAAATGAAAGAATATTAAAACAAATGAACTTTTAAATTTAAATCTTATTTAAAACAAAAGCTTAAAATATATATATATATATCTATATTAAATAAGAAATTAACTTTGTTATAGAAATTTAAATCTCAAATATCATTTAAAAAGTATTAAATCAAATTAACATTTCAAATTACAAAACTATATATTTATTAAAGTTTGAAAATACTTATAAATTCAAATCAATATTTCCCTATTTCTAATATATATACAAATACATATACACATTTCAAATAGAAAAACATTTTAACATTAAATTTGAAAATTACTGTGTTGAATTTTAAAACACAAACCACATCATAATATATATATATATATATATATATGCATATATATTACAGTTTGAATATAAAGTTCTTATTATTTTAAAACTTCCTATTTACGAGATATATCAATATATATATATCATAAATAGAAAAAATTCTGATTAACTTTTGGAGAAATAAATATTACCAATTTATATTGTTAAGAAAAATATTAATAGATATTGTCAAATTATTATTATCAGCCTTTAAAATACTTTTAACTTGCCAATTTGTAATAGAAGATGATCAAATTAATTTAATTATTATAAAAGATTATTAAATTGATATTGCTCAAAATTCCGGGTCGTCACAGGACCTTAACGAAGTGTGGTAACTTTGGTTATAATACTATGCTTGTATATATGCATTCCCAACACTGTATTTCATGTCATAATATTATGCTTGTATATATATAAACATTAAAGTGAAGTTTGGTAACTTTGGTTAATTTATGCATTCCCAATCTATTAAGCAACTTTGGTTAATTAAGCAACTTACTGAAACTACTCAAGTATGCCTTCACAATCCTCTCTAAGGTAGATAGCATCCTTCATGGAATTAACATCCCTATCGTTTTGCATTCTTCTCTAACAAAACTTATATCATCAATAGACTCATCTGTCTCTACTTCATGATACCCTCGCGGTGGTGCCTTCAATACAACATACCAAGTAGAAGAATCGTTTTCCCTTAAATAATTGATTTGTTTCGCTTGAGACGCAAGAATATATGGATCTCTTGAAAATGAGGCTTGATGTTGATGAAAATTAACAAGAGTAAACCCGTCTTCAACTTTCACTCCATTTCCTTTGTTTGCCCAATTGCACTTAAAAACAGGAATATAAAAGACATGGTAGTCTAACAAAATTAGGTCGGTTAAAATCCCATAATATGTGAACACATCAACCACTTGAGAGGTATCCTTTGCACTTGCTTTACACATAGTAGTGGCATCATAAGTCACCTCGCAATTTTGAGTTTCTCACTCAACATCTTGCTGTGAAATCCTTGGCCGTTTATAATATATCCTTTGCATGACAATGTGTTAGTACTCAGACCATATGTAATCCATTTTAACAACGTATCATGATCCTTTGATTCAATAGATATCTGGAAAAAAAAATTGATGTATTTACCAAAGATTTTGAAAATATTATTTTGAAGCCAATTAAAGAGTATTTACAATAACCTTTTTCTAATCCAATTAGTGAAGTTTTTTGTATGATTGTTCCAAAGCAATGTCGCATTTTTTTTCATGCGTTGGTCTGAATTTTCCAACTCCTCAAGATGCAAACTAGCATAAAAGAAAAAAAATGTAAGTTATACATGTTGTTATACACATCAAAACAAAACAACATAGAATGCAATATTTACTTACTCTAAAAAAGGTTCCAATATAGCCATATCCATTAGGACAGCCAAATGAGCACTTTCTTTCTTGTTAAATGGCAATGTAATTGTCTCAAGCTCTGAAATTGGACGACCTTCGAATATTGCATGATTTTCATATCTTCATTTCGACCTAGTGTCTCCTCTATTAGTGATGATTTTTTTTAAAAAATTCACCAAAAAATCTCATAGATTCTTCTACAAGGTAGGACTCCGCAATACATCCTTCAGCTTGTGCATAGTTTCTTACATAATCTTTCAAAGTCTTCATATACCTTTCAAAGAAGTAAATTCAACGAAAATGAACCGGTCCACACAATCGAGCTTCTCTTTCGAGATGAATTGTTAAATGTATCATTATATCGAGAAAAGAAGGTGGAAAATATCTTTCAAGATCACATAAAATTATAACGATCTCATCATCTAGTTGTTGCAGCTTTTCTTTATCAAGAACACGTTGACATATTTTATTGAAAAATGAACACAAACGGATTATTGTTTTCCTCGATTTTTCTGGCAACAATCCTCTTATTGCAACAGACAATATATGCTGCATCAACACATGATAATCATGAGACTTAAAGCCACTAACTTTGCAATCCTCTAATGATACACATCTTTTGAAATTTGAGCAATATTCATCAAACCCTTTGAAATCATATAATTTCTTGTAGAATTTTTTTTTCCACAACTTGACAGTGTGTACGGAGCCGGTGGAAGATATGTTTTCTTTCCATGAGGTTGTGCAAAAAGACTATGTCAAATTCCCCAGTCCTCTAAATCTTTTCTAGAATTAGTTTCATCTTTTGATTTGCTATCATGCAATATTGTGCTAGCAAACTTTCTCCAACATTTTTCGCTACATGCATTACATCTAATTTATGTCGCAATGGAAGTTCCTGCAACAATCAAGAATATTACATTTTAGTATTATACATTTTTTCTGTTTAATCAATGTAGGGAAAAAAATAAACACTAACCTCCCAATATGGTAAATGAAAGAAAATTGATCTTTTTTTCCACCTTGATAACTCTGTTGTTACAGGGTTATCATTCTCATTATGTTCATCTTCTTTGTTGTGAACACGCTTCCTTTTTTGTCCATTATCTTTTCTTTCCCTTCTTATCCAGTCTTTTCTTCCTTATCTTTTTTTATTTTTTTTTATTTCTTCTTCCTTATCTTTTCCAAGATCATTAGGAAAATCTTGAAGCATAGCAGAAATGTTTCTACCTGTCAAAATCCTAGGCTTGGTGTCTTTCTCCACTGTACTATCAAACCAAGTCTTCTGTTTTCTCAATGAATCTTAAGGAGGTAAAAATATTCTATGATCCATATACACAATCTTTCGACTATGATTTAACCATCGATTATGAGTGTTAACACCGCATAATGGACAAGCTTTTTTACCCTTTACACAACATCCAGCAAGATTTCCATAAGCCGGAAAATCATTTATCGTCCATAGTAAGATTGCTTTTAAATTAAAAAGTGTTTTATTAAATGCATCATAAATATCAACACCTCTATGCCACAAATGATGTAAATATTCTACAAGTGGTGCCACATATATATCAATATCATCTCCCGGTTGATTTGGACTAGGAATCGCCAATGTTAACAAAATATTTTCTTCTTTCATGCACAACATAGGCAGAAGATTATATGCCACTAGCATTACTGGTCAGCAATTATATTTAGAACTTTTAGTGGCAAATGGATTGAAACCATCTGTAGCTAGACTAAGTCCGAGATTGCGTGGATCGGTTGAAAATGATTTATATTTCTCATCCACTACATTCCAAGTCACAGAATCCATAGGATGACGCATTTTTGCATCATTGCTTTTATTACTATAATGCCATCTTAGATCTTCTTCCCTTTTTTTGGATCTAAACATTCTCCTGAATCTTGGAATGATTGGAAAATATCTCAACACTTTGACAGGGATGCCTTGCATGATCTCTTTTGTACTCTTATTTATCTTCCATCTTGAAGAACCACACTTTGGACAACTATTCAAATCTTTGTATTCTTTTCTAAAAAGACAACAATCATTCTTATAAGCATGAATCTTCTCAAAATCCATACCAAATATTTTAAGAAACTTTTTTACTTCATATATAATCTTAGGAAGTACATTATCCTTCGGCAATAATACATGTAACACATTTAATAGCTTATCAAAACCAGTATCGGATAAACCGCACTCACATTTAAGATTATATAAAGCGGTAATAGTAGATAATTTTCTCTGACCGGCACAATCAGGATATAATGGACTTTCTGCATCTTCTAATTTTTTTATCAAATCATCTTCTCGTCTTTGTGCATCAACATTATCTTTATCGTCGGCAAAAAAGGTATGATCAACAAAATCTTCATCTTCATAGTGAACGGCTTTGAATAAATCATATGTGTCATTCAAATCCATTTCTTCAACTATATTTATTTGTTCACCATGATTATACCACTAACTGCATTTGTACTTAGGATCCATTCCTCTTATAACTAAATGCTCAAACACAATCTTGTCATGATGATGAGTAAGATTTCGACAATCTATGCAAGGACATAAAAAATTCTACAACTGCTAAATTTTTCTTTGTGGATTGCACAAAATTCCATGTTCCTTGTCGGTACTCTATACTAGTTCTATGATGAAAAATAGAAAACACAAATATTAATTGTAATATTAAAATTTTTGAAGTATATTTAGTTGTATATTATCCTATTACCTGTGTGAACGCAACCTGTCTTTCATCGAATATACACTGTAATTCCAAGAAAGTATACACTATAATGCACATCACAACATTACTGTTAAAGAGAAGCATAAATTTGCGATGATTCATTCAAATCATTTCAAATATTCCTCGGAAGAACACAATTATTGATTTGATAACTATGACATCATACTATTTCTTTTAAAGTATGTTGGATAGTTAATTTGTTGACATGATAGACCAAACTGCGGTGAAATTTCTCTTGTTACATTCTTTAAATATACTTCAATCGGTACAAGATGGTTATATGACAATTCATCTTGCTATAACGATAAGTATAAATGCATTCTATAAAATTTAATGCATACCCTCTATTATGTTTTACATCATTTCATAATTCCAAGAGTCCATATACCCTCTATTATGTTTTACTCGTCACACCTACTATGCACTAGAAAGGTTTTACTACATATACAAAATCTATATTAAACTATTGTAGGTGTGGTCTTGCTCGTCACTCCCACTAAGCACCAGAAATATCTGCTGCATTCTTTTGTAGTATGCCATCACTTTGTAATCATTTAAGAATTCTCAAGTTTGTTACAAAATGCATTCAAGAAAGGTTTATATCAGTACTAATTTATTTCTTTAACTAAATTGAATAACTCTGAAAATGGAACTTTGAAAGTGTAGTAATCTTATAAGCGGATTACACATTCATTAATAATTTTGTTGGCATGCATATATGAATTCTATAACATTATGTATCGCCAATAATTTCTTAGAGTATCTTTCAAGTTATCCCTAGACATCTCTACATGCAATGTACGCTGCCTTTAGTTCTTTCTTTCCCATTCAATAATGTAATCATTTTATCTTAATTTTCATACTTTTCTAAATCATTTTCAAATTCGTGGAAAAGTTGATTGTCTTTGAGAATTTCGTGTGTCTATAAAACATGTAGCATTTCATTACAAAAATAGTTGATTTTTAAGGCAAAGGATTACACTTACGTACCCAAAAAATCTATATTTTCCATAATGCCATTCGACAATGGTCATTTGGCATAGATCATCCATTCTGCAAAGGAAACAAGCTGTGACGACCTGGATTTTTTAACATGTGTTAATTGGGCACTTGCTGTGGTTTCTTGTGATGAGCAGGATTTAAGAATTTTACAGGAGACATTCTAGTTTTATAAAACAAAAGAATTTGATTTTTTCAATGCTTTTAAGATTTAAAAAAAATAAAGTAAACAAGTTTTTTTTTTTACTTATGAAACTAATTTGTTTCCAAGGATAAGCGTTTTAACAAGTTTTAAATATATTTAAAATAAGATAAGTTTTAAAGGATAGAAAAGTAGGTTTTCAAAATGTTGTTGTTTTAAAAATTTATTTAATAACTGTGGAAAGCTTTTAAAGATTTTAAAAGTTAATTAGATGTTTATAATTGATGTGCAAAGTGTTTTCAATGGAAATTTAATAATATAATTAAGTATAAGTATATATAAGATGGCAAATACATATATACATAAGAATACACACACACACACACACACACACATATATATGCAAATTTATATGAAGATTGGTGTAAGCAAAAGAGGGAACACACCATAAATACCATTCAACTCAAGCACTTGAAACATCACATCCTAGCCTACAAAACACAACATCAAAACTTTTAATGAAAATCAGGTCAAGGTTATTAAGCAAAACATAAGAAAAGGTGGCATGCTGAGGAAGGTAGCAGTGCACTTATATATATATATATATGTGTGTGTGTGTGTGTGTGTGTGTGTGTGTGTGTGTGTGTACCTCCACACTGGCCTCAATCTTCACTCAAACTAAGTATAACAAAAGATAAGCAACACTGCCACTAAAACAACTCAACTCAATAGGGATCATCAACAAAACAAAAGAAAGTAGCAATTTCAGAAGCTAGTATTCTCTGTTCAACATTATCGGTGAGTAAATCTTTTTCTGGAAATGAAATTTTAATCTGTTCTGTTGTTTGCATGTGAAGATCTTAAGAGAATGTTATAAATCCTGTTGGTGTATATAGGTTATTATATATATATATACATAAATTAAGATGTGCATGTCTATTATGAGCTTATTCAACTCTGTTTTCAAATACAGGGTCTAGATTAAAATTTAAAATTTAAAATCACCTTAACCAATTACTGTTAGGCCTTGGATTTCAAACTAAAAATGTTTGTTTATACATAAATTAATATGTAAAAATAGATTCGTTCTTAATAGATTTGGGAATCTTCTGAAAACAAGAAATACAGTAGATTTCCTTTTAATGTGTAAACACCCAAACTTTTTAATTTGTTGATTCGAGTTTACAACTTGAATCGTCACCCAAAAACTTGATTTTTAAGAGGAATATCATGAATTTTAGGTTTGAAAATCTTGTGATATGACATGTTGATCGCAAATGGGTTCTCGTGCGATTTCTGATGATCGAGAAATTTTAGGGACGCAAGTTCTTAGGTAAAGTGAGTCTGGAGGTTGGTGACGATAGCAAAAATGCTCGAAGTGGTGCTAGATGAAGGTGATGGCCGGTCAAGGTTAAACTAGGGTTTAAGGGCCTGTTGAGTTTGATGTTGGAATCATGATTATCGCGACGGCGAGGAAAGACGGGACTTGGCCGGAGTGGGTGAGTTAGGTGTGTGTGTGTCTCCAGCATAGGTATCGGCGAGATATAGTGGCCTCTGGCTGCCTGAAGCGGTGGTGTGGAGGAGTTTTCGATGGATAGGTTTGGTTGTGGGTTGTGCCGTTATGCTTGATTTCGTGTTGATGGTGGATTCAGGTATCTGGGTAGTCGAGGACCTCGGCGAAGCTATCACCGACTTATCTGAGGTTGATTTGGCGATCAGAGCAGGGTGTGGGGACGTGCAGGTGTACAGCGTGCACGAGAAGTTATTGGATCAGGGTGGTTCGGCAGGAAAGGTTTGCATTCGATCTGAGTTTGTTAAGTTCGCTTGTATCGATGTTTGTTAGGAGACGTCGAACTGGTCGGAGATAATATCTCCGGCTCGTGCTTTCGCTCGAAGTTTTTGGTGATTTCCTGGAAGCAGTGTTGGAGAAGAAGAAGTTTATTTTGGTTGGGGTTCTTTTTGGGTTATTATTAATTAAGTTTGGGCTCGGCCCATTGCTGTGTGATGAGTTAATTTAAAACGCACGGTTGCTTTAGTTTCGGTTAGTCTTGGGCTTTTGGTTTGGCCTGTTGAGTTATTTTAACAGAATTTGGTTTGTTTTTAAAGGAAGATTGTTTAAAACTATAAATCCATAACCAATGGGAGCATAAAATCAAGCATGATTGATTTAAAGTAAACTTTTAAAACCGAAGTTCTTTAATGTAAATGCTTATTTAAAGTTTTACATGGACAAAGGAATTTTAAAATATTTAAAATTTGTTATGCTTTAAGTCTATTTAATTTAGGCAAATTTAAATAAGTTATTTTATTATAAATTAGCCAAGCTTTTGAAAATAAATTTATTGTTAATCCTTGGGTTCATTTGAATAAATTAAGGTATATTTAGAGTGATTAAATTAACAACTAAGAATAAAGGGTTATTTACTTAATGTAATTAATTAAATTAATGAGATTAATTTAAGGTAATTAACTTGATTAAATTAATCATTTGATGATTGGTTAAATATAATTACTTAATGTGATTAATAAACTGTAATTACTTAGTGAAGTAATTAATGGGTTATTACTAATTATGATTAATTAAAGAAGAGCATGAGTAATTAATGTGAAGGGTGAAGGATAAATAAATTTATGTTATGAATTAAGGCTTAATTTAATTAAAGAATAATTAATCAATGATGATTAATTAAGATGATAATTAAAAAAAGACGATTAATTAATTGGTGGGTAATCAATTAATGTTGGGTAACCTAGGCAATCAAGGATTAGAATTGATTTAATTTGGGATAAATTAAAATTAATTTTGAAAATGATGAATCTTGCATATGAATGATCTAATGATGTTGAATGCCTTGAATTGGCTGATATACCTGATATGAAACGTTGCGTGGTATGATATATTTAGGTGTACAGTGATATTATGGTTATTTATCGATGATGAATTGCGATGTAAAAGTGACATCTTGTATTATAGTTGAATTGAATTTCACTTGAGAATTTGGGTTAAGGTGTATTGAATTCGAAGAGACCGGAGTCGGGTATTAGTAAATACCCGAAACCACTTCGATTCTTATAAATTGATATGTGAAATCAATAAGCTGGAATGGAATGATTTAAGTAAATTAGACCATTTAATCTAAGTTTTGCTACTTAGAAATTGGTGAGTGAAATAAGTGATGTCTATAACAATTTGTGAGTTTATAATTGATACAAGTTACCCCGGGTTATATATAACTTGTATGCTTTTGTAATTCATGTTAGACGGGTTTACTCACGCTGGTTTCCAGCCTGACTCGGGTGTTACTTTGATGTAATGCTTGGGTCAGACCGAGTATTACAGATTTTCAGGTAAGGACGTCATGGAGCTCAGGAGGCGAGCTGGATGACAAGAACGTATGGAGTGTTTTCGCTGTATTATATTGTTGTATATCTGAGACATGATGATTGTGCATATCCAGTGTCTGTATATATATGTAACTCTGATGTATTATAAATGTATTTGACAGATATAGAATTCTTTTGTAAACTGTTATTATTTGATATTATATTTTGATCCACTACGAATGTGAGAATTTGTGTTGGTGTTTTACTGTTTTCTTCTTCTTCTTTCTCCCTCTTCTTTTTCTTAACTATCTGGAATTTTCAGGATCGAAAATTCCCGGATCATTACAGTTGGTATCGGAGCCAAGTTAAGCGAGAACCTTGGCTCTGGTGGGATTACTCATTAAGGATAGGGTCAACGGTACCCTAGAATGAGTTGAGTGTATATTTGTATGAGAGCGTACTTGTTATTTTCTAAAGATTTTATATGATTTTATATAAGAATATATTTTGATATTTATAAAGCAATATTTCATTCAAATAAATATTAAGTTAATTGGTTGTTAAATCATTGGAATTAAATAGAAACAATGAGAATTAAGTGGTAATGGCAATACAACCAAATTGAAATTAAATGAAGATAAGTTTGAAATAGATCCAAGCTGGAACTAAAATCCTGAATTTGTAGAAGTAAGAATAAGATAAAAATAAAATTGGTATCCAGATATGATAATCTTGAATACCATCATAAATAGCTATTGTGTTTAATAATGATATATTTGTTAATAAGTAAGCCAAATGAAGTAAACTTTTAAGATTAGTATAACTTCTAAATAGAAGTGGGTTTTAAATTGTGGAATTTTAAAACCTAAGTCTAGAACCATTTGAATTGTTTCAAAATGTGAAGAGAAATTTGTTTTGAATTAAAAACCAAAGGTGGTTTAAAAATTTAAAGTATAACTTGGTATGTAAAGGAAATTAATATGAATATGTGGACATACATAATATCAAAAATGGTTTGAAATAAACTCTAAATGTTGAGTTTTAAATTTGGAATGTGATGTGGTACCCAAGGTGATAAGTTTTGAACTTATAAGAATGTGAAGTTTAAAATTTGAAATGGGAATTCAAATTGGGTAAGGATGGATTAAGCAAATGGAATTTGACTTTGGGGAAAGTTAAATAAGTTAATAAGTAACCTGAATTGGAAATTTTAAGATGAAACTGGGATTTAACTTGGAAAGTTAAATGGTTGATTTTAATGGGGAGTTTGTGTGATCTCAAAATGGGTTTGAGATCTGGAAATTGAAAATGGATGGATGTTTTAAAATAAATTAGATGATATCATCCTATTGTTATTAAAAATCTTTAAATTGTGAATTGAATTTGTTTAAATGAATGAGAAATGAAGTGTGGTAATATATCCATTATTGAGATAAAAGGAAAATTGAACTTAAATTTGAAATTAGGATTTCTATGGAAGAAAGGGAATATGGTTAATAATTTTGTAAAAGAATAATTGAATTTGTAAACTAAAATTTATTTAAGAACTGGTTTCAAAACTGGAAAATAAAATCGAGTAATAAATTAAATTTTGAAGATAAAATTGTTTTTAAACTCTTATTTGGAAATTGGACTCAGAATTAAATTGTTTAAAGATTTGGATGGTTGATTTAAAAAAAGAAAAAAAAATAAAGGTTAATTTGATTTAAGGGGTTAAATCAACATTTGGAAATTTAACTCGAATTTATATAACTCGAGATGGTTTAAAGTTGAAATTTGAATTGAATTAGTTCAAATTCAAATGGGAATCGGGATTAATTCAAAATTTAAATTGATATGAATTGAAATTGTTTCAATTTGAAATTTACTTGAATTAATTAAAATTGTGATTAAAGTTGAATAATCTCAAATTCAAATGGAATTTGATTTGACTATGGATAGAAATTGAGGTTAATTCAACTTGAATTGGGGTTAAATCAATTTCAATGGAAATTGAAGTTATTTAAATTGGTGTTGAGTCAATTTAAATGAGAGTGGAAATATAAATTGAATTAATTGGAAATGGAGATTGGGACTTGAACAGTTTGGCTCTGAACTATTTTTCCAAATAAAATATTTTAACATAAACAGTTTTAAATCTATTTTCCTATCTATTTACTATACAACTTTCTTTTTAAAACCCAAACTATCTTATACTTTTTTTGCAACTACTTTTGGAACTATTTAACTATTTTACAACTATTTTATAAACCAATTACTCTTTTTCAACTATTTTACAAATCAATTACTATTTTACAACTATTTTGCAATTATTTACAACTATTTAACTATTTTACAATTTCTTAACTATTTTACAGATATTTTGCTTTTACTAATAATTATTTTTTCAACTACTTATTTATTTTTAAAATTTTCAAGTTATTTTCTAAATATACACTGGTCGGAGTTCAAACTGTTATGATTAAATACCCAACTGAGATAAGAATTGAATTGATAATCCAAATGGGGATTAAGGCAAATGTGAATAAGTGAATAAAATCAAAGTGAGGATGAATAGAAAGGAAATTAATTTGGCTAATAACCTATGAAGTTAAACAAGTAGGATGTACGTATATTATTCTATTCACATAGTGATTTGATCCAGATTCGAGCATAGAATTTCGAGATAGTTATATCGATCCGAGTTGGGATTTTTCACTCGATTTTCGACGGCGAACCTGGATATGGATTGTTGATTGGTTCTGGACATTCTCTGTCATAGTTTTGGCTATGCAAGGAGAACGATGGTTTCTGATCAAGAAACCAGATCTGTGTTCGCACTAGGAAGTCGGGTGGACGACACTAGTTCGGAAGTGAAAGTGTGTGATTGAGTGAGCGATCAGATTGGTATAGCGTACGGATGATATGTGTACATCGTATGGATTTGAATAAAATTGATATTGGAAATTTGTGGATAAGAAATGTGAAATGGTTTTTGAAATGAAAGGTATATTTTATTAAATATATGATGAAGTAAAATGGAAATTGGATATTTCTATAATAGAAATTTACTTTATGGAAGTAAGTGATATGGTAAGTGATATGATAAGTGGTTTTCTAAAGAGTAATCAAATTTGAATATTTGATTTGGCATAAACAAGGTTATATATCTTTGTTATATAAGAAAAATCGCCCTTTGTGAATCTATTATCGAAAGAAAAGGATTTTAAAAGTGTTTGAAGTATAAAAAGAGTTTTATACAACTTTGAAATGATCCAAAGTTTTTAAAAATTATATATATACATATATATGTATAAAGGATCTTATGAGGATTTTGGAAAAAGGTTTGGGAACCTTTGGATTTGGAAAGGCTTTTGATTTTTGGGTAAAATCAATACTGGAATTTGGAAAGCCTAGTTTGAGAATTATCTATTTTGGAAAATCGATTTTGAGAAGGGAGATTTATTTGAGATTCATACTAGGCGTATGATTTGAAAGATACTATATGTGTATAGTATAAAGTGTTTTGAAAATGGCTCTAGGGAAAAAGGCGCTCCGTTGAAATGAATTTCTCAAGAGTGGCATAGGTTGGTACTGCCTTGAACCCTAAAAGGGGGTTCTAAAGTTGATCCTGTGAGGAGCCTGGACAAAACTAGTTCCTAAGGATTTTGTGTAGTGTGTAGCGAAAGTCGAGGGCGTTGATGCCTACAGAGGCATTTGGGTTATGCTGTGACGACAGTGTAACTCGATGTCACTGCGATCTACTGCAGACCATAGCGAAAGTTGTGTGTGCTGTTGAGAGCCAACAGTCTGCGTTTGATTTTATATCGGTAAACTGCGACCTATGGTAACATAGCGAAAGTCGTGTGCGCCGTTGAGAGCCAACAATCTATGTTTGATTTTATATCGGTAGACTGTGACTTATGTGGGAGTAGAGAAGTTTCATTTTGGCAGCGAAAATCGAGGGCGTTGATGCCTACAATTACATGGACTTTTGCTGTGATGGCAACGTAACCCTAGAATGTAACTGCGATCTGTTGTGGGTTCCATAGCGTAATCGTGGGGCGCGGAGTGCTTACAGTTACATGGATTTTCGCGATGGCAACGTGACCCAGGATGTAACTACGACTATGGACGGGGGTGATGATTTCCAGAGCATTCTCACCAAGGATATTTCCTCTATTTTCAAAGACTGTTTCTATATTTTCAATAAAATTATTTTTCAATTTCGCTCGATGTTGAAAACGGGTCTGCCAAGCACTTATAGATTTTCAGTCGTACGCCTAATCAACGTATGACCGAATTTCTGTGAGAACAAGCATGGACTTGCCGAAACATCAAGTTATAAAGTATATTCATAAAAACTACTTTGGAATAATATAATATGGATATTAAAAAGTGTCTTAAAAATGATCAAAGAATATTTGTCAGATTTTAAGCATTTTCATAAATTCTGGCTTCGTTCCTTTTCGAGGACGAAAGGTTCTAAAGGGGAGAGGAATTTGACGACCTGGATTTTTTAACGTGTGTTAATTGGGTGCTTGCTGGAGTTTCTTGTGATGAGCATGATTTAAGAATTTTACAGGAGACATTCTAGTTTTATAAAACAAAAGGATTTGATTTTTGCAATGCTTTTAAGATTTTAAAAAAATAAAGTAAACAAGTTTTTTTTACTTATGAAACTAATTTGTTTCCAAGGATAAGCGTTTTAACAAGTTTTAAATATATTTAAAATAAGATAATTTTTAAAGGATAGAAAAGTAGGTTTTCAAAATGTTGTTGTTTTAAAAATTTATATAATAACTTTGGAAAGCTTTTAAAGATTTTAAAAGTTAATTAGATGTTTATATTGATGTGCAAAATGTTTTCAATGGAAATTTAATAATATAATTAAGTATAAGTATATATAAGATGGCAAATACACATATACATAAGAATATACACACACATATATATATACACACACACACACACAAATTTATATGAAGATTGGTGTAAGCAAAAGAGGGAACACACCATAAATACCATTCAACTCAAGCACATAAAACATCACATCCTAGCCTACAAAACACAACATCAAAACTTTTAATGAAAATCAGGTCAAGGTTATTAAGCAAAACATAAAAAAAAGGGAAGCTTGCTGTGGAAGGTAGCAGTGCACTTTTATATATATGTGTGTGCATACCTCCACACTGGCCTCATTCTTCACTCAAACTAAGTATAAAAAAAGATAAGCAACACTGCACTAAAACAACTCAACTCAACAGGGATCATCAACAAAACAAAAGCAAGTAGCAATTTCAAAAGCCAGTATTCCCTGTTCAACATTATCGGTAAGTAAATCTTCTTTTGAAAATGAAATTTTAATCTGTTCTGTTGTTTGCATGTGAAAATCTTAAGAGAATGTTATAGATCCTGCTGGTGCATATAGGTTCTTATATATATACATAAATTAAAATGTGCATGTCTGTTATGAGCTTATTCAACTCTGTTTTCAAATACAGGGTTTAGATTAAATTTTAAAATTCAAAATCACCTTAACCAATTACTGTTAGGCCTTGGATTTGAAACTAAAAATGTTTATTTATACATAAATTAGGATGTAAAAATAGATTCGTGCTTCATAGATTTGGGAATCTTCTGAAAACAAGAAAAACAGTAGATTTCCTTTTAGTGTTTAAAAACCAAACTTTTTAATTTGTTGATTCGAGTTTACAACTTGAATCGTCACCCAAAAACTTGATTTTTAAGAGGAATACCATGAATTTTAGGTTTGAAAATCTTGTGATATGGCGTGTTGATCAGAAATGGGTTCTCATGCGATTTCTGATGATCGAGAAATTTTAGGGACGCAAGTTCTTGGTAAAGTGAGTCTGAAGGTTGGTGAGGATGGAAAAAATGCTCGGAGTGATGCTAGATGAAGGTGATGGCCGGTCGAGGTTAAACTAGGGTTTAAGGGCCAATCGATGTTGGAATCGTGATCATCACGACGGCGAGGGAAGACCTGACTTGGCCGGAGTGGGTGAGTTAGGTTTTTTGTGTCTACGGCGTAGGTATGGGCGGGATATAGTGGCCTCTGACTACCTGAAGCGGTGGTGCGGCGGAGTTTTCGATGGGTAGGTTCGGTTGTGGGTTGTGCCGTTATGCTCGATTTCGTGTTGATGGTGGATTCAGGTATCTGGGTAGTCGAGGACTTCGACGAAGCTATCGCCAACTTGTCTGAGGTTGATTTGGCGATCAGAGTAGTGTGTGGTAATGTGCACGTGTACAACGTGCACGAGAAGTTGTTGGATCAGGATGGTTCGGCAGGGAAGGTTTGCATTCGATCTGAGTTTGTTAGGTTCGCTCGTATCTATGTTTGTTGGGCGACGTCGAACTGGTCGGAGATGATCACTCTGGCTCGTGCTTTCGCTCGAAAATTTTGGTGATTTCCTGGAAGCAGTGTCGTGGAAGAAGAAGTTTATTTTGGTTGGGGTTCTTTTTGGGTTATTATTAATTAAGTTTGGGCTCGGCCCATTGCTGTGTGATGAGTTAATTTAAAAAGCACGGTTGCTTTAGTTTCGGTTAGTCTTGGGCTCTTGGTTTGGCCTGTTGAGTTCGCTCATTTTAACAGAATTTGGTTTGTTTTTAAAAGAAGATTGTTTAAAAATATAAATCCATAACCAATGGGAGCATAAAATCAAGCATGATCGATTTATAGTAAACTTTTAAAACCGAAGTTCTTTAATGTAAATGCCTATTTAAAGTTTTACATGGACAAAGGAATTTTAAAATATTTAAAATTTGTTATACTTTAAATAATTTAGTCAAATTTAAATAAGTTATTTTATTATAAATTAGCCAAGCTTTTGAAAATAAATTTATTGTTAATCCTTGGGTTCATTTGAATAAATTAAGTACATTTAGAGTGATTGAATTAACAACTAAGAATAAAGGGTTACTTACTTAATGTAATTAATTAAATTAATGAGATTAATTTAAGTTAATTAACTATATTAAATTAATCATTTGATGATTGGTTAAATATAATTACTTAATGTGATTAATAAAGTGTAATTACTTAGTGAAGTAATTAATTGGTTATTACTAATTATGATTAATTGAAGAAGAGCAAGAGTAATTAATGAGAAGGGTGAAGGATAAATAAATTTATGTTATGAATTAAGGCTTATTTTAATTAAAGAATAATTAATCAATGATGATTAATTAAGATGATAATTAAAAAAAGACGATTAACTAATTGGTGGGTAATCAGTTAATGTTGGGTAACCTAGGCAATTAAGGATTAGAATTGATTTAATTTGGGATAAATTAAATCAATTTTGAAAATGATGAATCTTGCATATGAATGATTTAATGATGTTGAATGCCTTGAATTGGCTGATATACCTGATATGAAACGTTGCATGGTATGATATGTTTAGGTGTACAGTGATATTATGGTTATTTATCGATGATAAATTGCCATGTAAAAGTGACATCTTGTATTATAGTTGAATTGAATTTCACTTGATAATTTGGGTTAAGGTGTGTTGAATTCGAAGAGACCGGAGTCGGGTATTAGTAAATACCCGAAACCACTTCGATTCTTATAGATTGATATATGAAATCAATAAGCCGGAATGGAATGATTTAAGTAAACTAGACCATTTAATCTAAGTTTTGCTACTTAGAAATTGGTGAGTGAAATAAGTGATGTCTATAACAATTTGTGAATTTATAATTGATACAAGTTACCCCGGGTTATATATAAGTTGTATGCTTTTGTAATTCATGTTAGACGGGTTTACTCACGCTGGTTTCCAGCCTGACCCGGGTGTTATATTGATGTAATGCTCAGGTCAGACCGAGTATTACAGATTTTCAGGTAAGGACGTTCTGGAGCTCAGGAGGCAAGCTGGATGACAAGAACGTATGAAGTGTTTTCGCTGTATTGTTGTGTATCTAAGACATGATGATTGTGTATATCTAGTGTCTGTATATACGTGTAACTCTGATGTATTATAAATGTATTTGACAGATACAGAATTCTTTGGTAAACTGTTATTATTTGATATTATATTTTGATTCGCTGCGAATGTGAGAATCTATGTTGGTGTTTTCCTGTTTTCTTCTTCTTTCTCCCTCCTCTTTTTCTTAACTATTTGGAATTTTCGGGATCCAAAATTCCCTGGTCATTACACAAACAGTGAATAAAACCCATAGCATTTACATTATCGCTCAAAGTTGGCTGCTACTTAATATTTGATGAATCGGTTTCTTGGAGTGCTCTTCAACTATTACTGACTTAATATTTTTATTCAACTACTTTAACCAATCCATCGTGCGAAGCATAGTTTGAACTAGTATATAATGAATATTCAACCACACATACTCAAAGCCAAAAAGTAATTTTCTCTTAGTAGTAACAAAATACGATTACTATTGCTTTTCTTTAGGAAGCTTCCACTGCATATTCCCAACCCGGTAGACTTTAGAAATGTACCAGAAATTCTAGTTTTGGGTCTGAACTTCATAGACTAAAAAGATACACAAAACCATATAAGACAAAAGACAATCACTTTAGCATGGCTAGAGAAATAAGCCTAAATAGCAGTAAACCCTAGAACAAACAAATTCTGAGATAATGGATGCATTATTCAACCTAAATTTTTCTAGCAATGGTGGTGTGATAACCCGGATTTTGGACATCTGAAAATGGGTAATTAACTGTTTTAATCAATTGAACAGATAAAACGCTGACAATAAAAGACCTGGATGTGTAAGTGAATTTGGAAATGTAATAAAAAAAATTAGTATAAATATTTGGATAAGTATTTATTTGATAATCTCTTAATTTAATTAATTTTAAATTGGCAAGATTGTTATTTCAAACAATAATAATTATGTGTTGTTTATATATATATATATATGTATAAATAAAATTTAAAATAATTATTTACAGGTTGAATTTGTTTTGTTTATATGTATATATTTTGAATTTAAGTTACATCATATATAATTTTATGTATGAATATAATTTGTTTTATATTAGATTTTATTTATAAATTAAAATAGCTTGTAGATGTATAAATAAGAATAAACATGTTATTTAACTAAAATAATGGTAAGTGATTTTTAAATAAGGATTAAACATAAATTCTTGTATTTAACATTTGGAAAATCCTTATAACATGCAACAAATACACTTGTTATATTAATAATAGGTTTGTACATTTGTAAGCCAAGGGAAAGTGTACACTTACAAGTGGCATACTTACCAATTTAATTTTGTAAAAAAAAATGAATTAAGGAAAAAAGGCAGGCTGCTCTTTTTTCTTCTTCATATTCAAAACTAAACAAAGTTTCAACCTGAAAATTAAGTGAGTAATCAAATAAGGATCAAGCAAACAAATGCAAATCTGAAGCAAAATAGAATCTGAATTCAGTTAAAACTTGCAATTCATTCTGCTGCAAATACAAATGGGATGAAGATTTACTCAGCATGTCAACAGCAGTTCAACACCAATTTGAAGCATGCATTCAATTTTTTTTCCAGCAAAATCAACTCAACTTAAACAAAGAACATCAAACCGAATATGGACACTTTTAACCTGGAAAGCAAAATTACTCCTCTGTTTGTGGCATATGCAGGTGAGTAACAAATTTTTCTAATTTAAAAAAAAACTAAGTTGCCTAAAGACTAGTTGCATGCTTTTTCTCTGGAAATAGTATGTTTTGTGTGATATATAAATAAATTGTTTGGATGTATATATGTGTAAATTTCTGTTGTATTATGTATCCCTGTTATCAGTATTCAAGTTTAAGTTATGATCAAAATCCATATACTCTGGATCCATTTTCTGTTAGGACTTAGTCCATTAACAAAAGTTGTTTGTTTACCCAAGATTAAAGATTTAAAAATTGGATTTAAGTTGAATTTATTTGAATTTGCTCTGGAAACTCAGTAGAACTGTGAAAAATTTGTCTATGTTAAAAATTCAGACACATTAATTCACTGGTTCAAGCATATAATCTAGAAATGTATCAAAAATCATGATTTTTAAAACTGGAATCTCAATTTTTAGAAGAAGGTTCAGAGAGTAGATTGGGTTTGATCAAATTAGGAGTTTTGGGTTGCCTCTGGTGTTTTGGTGACTCGGCTTGGTCGGAATTCATACTGGTGGCAGTGGAGCTATCGAAGAGGTCAGCAAAAATGTCAGGGCGGTGATCTAAGTGTTTTTGGTGGCAGCGGTGACCAATTTTTGGTTCTTAACCCTAGATTTGATGGTGTCCAGTAAATGATCAACTAAGTTTTCTCTGGTGGATCGAGTGTTTCGAATTTTAGGGAAATCGAAGCGTAGTGAGGTGGTGGAGCTAGGGACCGGGTTGCGAGATCTCCGGTGACTTAAGGCGAGGGGTCGAAGGGAGTTTCCGATGAACTGTTTTGTTCAGAGGCAGGTCGAGCAGCTAAATTTTTACTCTTGGATCAAATCGATGATCGTGGAAGTTGTTGGAGATGAGGTAGTTGTAGGTGATGTTTCGGAGATTGTCGCCATGATCGGAGATGCTCCGATGAACTGTACATATGCACGCATGTGTCTCTGTGCATTTGGAAATTTGGTGGTTAGAGAAGAAGGGATGTCTCACAGTAGGCCCCGTGGTTTCGCTGTTCTGGCTCGAGTAAGCACTCGTGTGGGATTGGATGGGTTGACAGTTAACCAACGTTTAAGTTTAAAAAAAAAAGAAACTGGTAGAAGAAAAGGGAAGCTCGAAGTTATGGGAAGGATTTCTCGGGGAAGTTTGGTTTGGAACCCGAAGTATTTTAGGGTTGGCTCGGGTAGTATGTTCCAGGCTTTAAGTAAACAGAAACCTGATTCTGTTTGATAAAAAAATTAAGTTTAAATGTAAACTAAGATTTAAAATAAGCTTAAACCCCAGTTGGATATGAATTTAAGTTGTTTGAATCTGAGTTTGAAATAAATTAAGACTTTAAACTTGAATGGTTAAATACTTTAAAGGTGTTTAAGTAGTTTGAATTTCTAAGATAAGTTTTAAATTGTAAGAAGAGTTATCTAAATTCAAATTTTAATATGTATTCAAATTTTTGGAAGTGAAGGAAAGTTTTAAAATTTAAATTGTTTTAATCAATTTGAAATATTTAAAGTATAATTCAAATTGATTTGAATTTAAATATGCATTTTATTTAAGATCCTTTTAAACTTCTTTATTAAATAAGTATTTCTTTAACTTGTAAAATGAAGGAGTTTTAGAAATGTGTTTTAAACCTTGTTAAAGATAATTTGTATATCATTTTAAACCTTTAAACTTAAAATGAAAATTTGAAGTTAAATTTAGAGTAAGTTGTTTTAAATACCTTATAAATGATAATTTGATTATTAATAAGAACAAAGTTTAATCTTAAAGTAACTTTAGAATTTAATGATTTGTAATTTCATTTAATTATTAGGGTAACTTAATGGATAATTAATTACTTAATTAATTAATGGAATGGATGATTAATTAAGTAATTAAGAGTTTTTAAATTAATTAATTAATGATTAAGATTAATTAATTAAGGTTAATTAATCTGTAATTAGGATTATTAATTAGATTTTAATTAATAAAGAATTGATTAATCAAGTAATTAAGGATTAATTAAGATTGCAGTTAACACTTAATTAATTAAATAATTAGGGATTAATCAATTGGTAATTAAATAATAATTAATTAGTAATTAATGATGGTTAATCTGAGTTAATTGCTTAAGAAAGAAATAAAGAGTAGTCATTGAAGGTCATTTAACAATTAATTATTGTGAATAATTTTAATAATTAATTAGATTAATTTTATTGATAATAATCAATTGAGGAATTGTTTGAGTTTAAATACTTAATAAAAGTAATTAAGAAATTAATTACTTGGGTTTAATGTAATTAGTTTAGATTAATTAATTAAGTTTAATTAATTTAAACACTTGATGGTTGATGAATAATTACTTAATGTGATCTATGGAAGTGTAATTACTTAAGGAAGTAATTAATGGTAATTACTGGATGTAATTAAAGAAGTTGACGATGAAAGTAATTTGGATTAAATTCCTATGTAATTAATCAGGGAATTAATTAAAATAATTAATTAAGGATAATTAATTTTTGAAATAAGTAATTAAGGGCAGTTAATTACTGGATGTTATTAATCAAGGGAGATTAATAATTATGGTTAATAATTAATTAATGAAGTAATTAAAGGTTAATTACTGTATTTAGTTAAGGATAATTAATTTGTGAAATTAATTATAGGCTAATTACTTAAATGTAATTAACGGATAAATAGAGTGATATTGGAAGCCTTTGATTAATTGTTATCCCTAATATATGGTTCGTAATGCTATGTGATAAGATATGTTTGATTTGAAACTGTGATGATGTGGTTATCTATTGTTGATGAATTTTGTGACACCCTGTATTAAAATTTGTGTTGTATTTCACTTGAATAATCTAAGTTAAGTTGACAATGGTTTCGAAGAGAACGGAGTCGGGTATTAGTAAGTACCCGAAACCACTTCGATTCATTGAAAATTGATATCTGAAATCAATAGGCTGAAATGGAATGGTTAAAGTGAATTGGACCATTTAATCTAAGTTCTAGCACTTAGAAATTGATGTGAGAAATGAGTAATGTCTTTAACGACTTGTGAACTTGTAGATTGATATAAGTTATCCCGGGTTCATTGCCAGTTGTATGCTTATGTATTTATGTTAGAAGCGTTGGTTTCCAGCCTGACCCGGGTGTTACTTTGATGTAATGCTCGGGTCAGACCGAGTATTACAGATTTTCAGGTAAGGACGTTCTGGAGCTCAGGAAGGCGAGCTGGATGGCTGGAACGTATGAAGCATACCCGCTGTGATATGTAGTTATATCTAGGACATGTTGTTTAAACTGTCCAGTGTTATGAAAATGTTGTAACTCTGATGTGAAATTTAAATGTACTAATACAGTTCTTCTTTGTAAACTGTTATTTTACTTGCTACTATATTTTATCCGCTATGAATGTGAGATTTTGTGTTTTGAGTTTTCTGTTTCTTCTTCTTTCTCTTTCTTCTTTCACTAACTATCTGGAAATTTCGGGATTGAAATTTTCGGGTCGTTACAGGTGGGCTGACGGGTATAAGGCATACTTGTTCAAAAAACCATGGCCTACCATTAAGAATTGTTTCTACAAAGCAGTAGAACATTTATTTAAAACTAAAACTTTTCTTATGGTATAAATTCTACAAATCTTATCGTGATCCCCGAAGTTGATAACCATATATATTTATATATTTCATCATATCGCTTGTTTTACAGTCATCTACAGATGCATCGCAAACAGTATAACTACCAGACTTAAAGCCTTTTCTATTAAGAATCATATCATCCAAGCAAGTTGCATTCTTGCAATTTTAACAGTTTTGATTCTAGATCATGTTACAAAAACCATATTAAACTACCACAAAAACAAGAACTAAAAAAATAAAGCTCACCGATTTTGAGATTTTCACGATGGCTGATTTTCTTCTTTTTCACAATAATGAAGATAATTTGTTTCGTGCGTTGTCGGATCGAACGTTTGTATTTTCGTGCACCGTCGGATCGAAGATAATAAGCTGATAACCCAGTAGGTTTTAGAATTGGGATTGGGGATGAAAATAACGAGGGCAAGAGCATGGTTTAAAGTTTGGGGATGGATTTCTTTTGAAAGTTTTGTTGAAGTGGTGAGAGGGAAGCGACTTTTTTACGAGTAAAAATAATTACCACCCTCATGTAAAATTATCCCGCCTTTCAATTCATTTAACAGCACGCGACGATTCAACGCTGTCCAGATTTGCAGTCAAAAGCATACTTTCTTGTAGTGATTATTAGAATAGTTAAGTAATATTAATCGTAGAAAGATAACTAGTGTAAATTAGGAAATCAATCCCTAATTAGGGGCGAAATAGAAGGTTACCAATATGGCCTCAATTATTTTTCGTGTAGGGTAATATATATGTAGCAGACATACATATAAGTTGTACTAAGTTATAAGGATGCAATGTTAGTTTAAAGCTACATGGAAGTCTTTCCTATTAAATCTGGCTACCAGCTGTGATGACCGTCCTATACCATCGGCACCAACGTTACAAAATAGTATGCTGCAGTCATACTCGACCGATATAGGATGATCATCAAGGTTGAAATAAACCGATATAGCACATTACCGGTCATATTTCACAGCGCTTGGGTAAAATATAATACCATAGATATAATAGAAGAGACAGTAATAACCATTTGAATAATTCATCATAAGAGCAATAAATCCATAAAGTTATACATCATATATAGTAGAGTTTATACAACAAAAGTAACCTCGGATAAATTGTCTCAACAAATAGAAATAAGCAAGCACTGTCATAGGCTCTAAAGCATTGCTTAGTGGAAAAGCATAGAAATCTATATATGTATATAATACGAGATAGCTCCATCCAGCTCGTCCTCCGAATAGCTACTGCATCACCTAGACCTATTATCTTGTCTACTCTTTTACGAGTAACTAAGATAACAAGAAAAAGAGCATAAAACCTTAGGTCAGACAATAGCTGGTGTGAGTGGTAAATGGGTCTTAAAATACTACATAGGTAAATAAGTTAAGGAACACGAGTATATGAACCATACCTAACTTGTCTTTGCATCCAAAGAGTTAGCATATAACACTATAATATGCTACTCTACAATATCATAAAGGTATACCACAAACTAAATAGAGGATATCAGTCTTCCATGTATTCCAACCTCCAATACCTACTTCCCCTGATATATATAAATGATAGCTTAAAAAAGAAAACAACCGAAGCATCTATAACATCCATTAAGAATCATATCCATCACTTCTTGTGCACTAAATATATGATAGCTCGTCTGGCCTACTTCCTTTCAGGGACTAACGGAAATCCCAGTTCTCCGTTGTACTCTCGTACCTCGCAGCCCAAAACTGGATACGTGTTTCGTAGCCCAAAGCTGGACACTAGACGCAAAGCCACAGGTCCAGGGTATACGGACCCTCATTACCAATCCATGAATGTCCCCACTTATAATACCTCTGCTTCGAGTGCAACTGAAAACACTTTGAGCATCAATAATTTCTTAGCACATACGCTCGAACCCTCTATTGCTTCATTTGAATACCGAGCCCTTCTTGCTCAATTTAGTTTCTATGATTCACGATGAACTCCTCCATGTTCCCTAATCCTATGAATCACTCCTTTTACGAGCCGCTAACTTCGAATACTACTCCCAACACAAGCCAATATTTAAAGACTCTAGCTTTCATCATGATGTTACATCACCATCTAACCTTGATGCAAACGAGCTAAGACCTCTAGCATGATCTATAGAACCTCTACTCATCTCCTATAATTTTCGCCCTTATTGGACTCATTATGGGAAATCGACATTAATCTTTCATGAAGGTACCGACCGCTCCCCTTAGCCAATTATTGGTCAAGTTTCTTTCCTCTCCTTTCTTGCTTCTAGTACTCCATTCCTAGATGATTTAACACCATCCAAACAACTCAATTCTTAGTCCAAAGCACCTACTTTAAAATCTAGAGAAAAAGTAGGAATAGCCTTTAACCCCTAGCCAATCACCTATCTCTTGACTTGGGTCACCTCTACTAGCTTGCCCTCGAATTTCCTAAAACCACCAACTTGTTGGTCTAACCCACAGAACTCGGTACCGACCTGCTATGCTTAGAGAATCTGGACCTACGATTTGAACCCTAAGCTCCTCCCATACTCCAGAGCTCCCCCTCTAAGTTTCGTCCAATTCCAACCAATTTTGCCTTCGATTTGCCCAAATCACCAACCTGTCTTCTTATGCATCCACAACACTAACAAATAATACTAAAGCATAACATCCAATCATAGCATAACAAAAAATTTCATCAATTCAAACATGCAATTCAGAAAAATAAGACAAACAAGTTAATCTATATCATAGATCTTCATATAATTATGGATATATAAACATGAATAAGATGAATTTTAACTCATTTTAGGTCATAGCATAGTAAACATGTAATTAGGGTTTAAGAAAAGACTGTCAAAATCATGTTAAATCATGCAATTCCACCCTATAAACATGTATAGGATAGTGAGAAGGCATAAATCACAATTACCAAATTCAACCAATTTGAAGATAGATCTAATCCAAACAGCGAAGATAAGCACCCCCAAATCAAGAAAATCGATGATCTCTATATTCTAATTGATGATCTAATCACTAATCAATGATCAATAATTTAGTTTGATTTAGGAAGAAATTTGGATGAATTAGGATGAACATAGGGCTAATTTGGGTTTAGAACTAATTTGGAATGAGAGGGAAAGTTTTCGTTTGACTTCTATAGCCCCTATTTATAGTGATTCTCTAACAAGACTAATGGACCAACTAATAGGTTTCACTAATTACACACTAATTCCGACCAGCGGTTTTCAAAACTTAAAATAGGCATAACTTTCTAATAGTAAGTCCGTTTTTCTACTATGACCATTCTACTAATTGGAAAACCATCATCCTGAAGCAATGGAGCTAGTTTGAGACTTTAATTCAACTCCTATCAAAAGTTATAGCCCAAATAAAAAAAATTAAGGTTAAAAATGTCGCATAAAAATTTGGAAAAAAATCATAGGTGTGTAAAATGTCCCTAAGAGTCATATCTCAAAATTATAGAATTATACAATCT
Source organism: Allium cepa (assembly GCA_030765085.1). Taxonomy (NCBI): domain Eukaryota; kingdom Viridiplantae; phylum Streptophyta; class Magnoliopsida; order Asparagales; family Amaryllidaceae; genus Allium; species Allium cepa. The sequence goes on from CM060938.1 coordinate 567,604,340, forward strand.
CATATAAATAAAATAATAATATTTTTCGGTCCTTTGATACGTAAAATATGGGTCGTTACACGAGCGGTGTGGCTTTCCAGACTAACTTGGGAGATCACCTAAAATATATAACTCCGATGGATGCGAGATTAGTCCTAATTCTATAGGTAAACCTACCTTGTTAATATGGCAACCATTTCATATGAATAGGCGAACTAATATAAGAGGTCACAAGTGGGTTATGGGTCATAAATTGTGCTTTGGATACAGTAAGTGAAATCATTAGGAAGAGTCCACTTCGGGTTTGAGGTATTAAGTGGCCATGGTAGGCTCTACCTCTTTCTTTGGTGAAGTATTAAGTGTTATATTAGGATTTCTTATGGTGTTAGTGAAGAGGAACCATATAGAGACCCGTCTTTAGGTTAGGTCTTACATGACGAGGATCTGCCTATTTATAGGTCATAAATGATCAGACTCTGCCTAAGTCCCATTAAATAGTTATTAAGTGGTTTGGATATTTACTCAGACATTGTGTGCACTAATTTTGAAGGATGTAGAGTCAGACTAAAAGAGTTTTTGGGATTACAGTTGACTTTTGTGTAGTTTGGCTGGAAGGGTCTAAGGGCCTACAGTTGACCTATATGATAATTTTAAGGGACGGTTTGGCTAAAGTCTCTATTACGTTTCAAAATATACCAAACATCACTGCCAAAAAAAGCATGTATCTTAGGTCCCTAAAATTAAAGTACTGAATAATTGCAGACATTTATGCAATTATATTAAAAAAACTATAGACATTTCTACAATTATTCACTGAAAAATTACGAAATTTCCACAGTTATAGGTATTGAATCTAAATCATCATATGATAGGTTTAACGATATAGGTAACTTAACGTAAATGAACCTTTGGGATCATATTAAACCTCTATACAGTGTCCACTATAAGCATCTAACCTAACAACCTTCTTATCATAATCTAGAATAGCATCAAACATCGTCATTCGGTCCATGTCCAAAATCAACCCAATTTCAGAAAATCCGAAGACAAAATCATGAAGTCAAACTCGACCCACAAAATAAATAATTTCAGACCCCTACATATCATTGATAAATAAGCTGATCCTCCAATAGGGTTTGATACAACTATAGGGTCTGTAACTATGCAAGTGTCTAAGTGCAACTCATCTATATGTCTCATGGAGATAAAAGAGTGCGATGGCTTCACGTCAAATAAAGATTGAATGGATAAACCAGATATAGTTAACACACTTGCAATCATGATCTTCTTTCTCTTGTCCACAGCTGGAGGTGCACTTGAACTAGGAACAGCTTCCTATGTGTAAGCTGGAACCACTTAGGTAGAGGTCTTTTGAGGGGCTAGACACTCCCGCCTCATGTGCCCGTATTGATTGCAATTGTAGCAGTTGATCTTTGAACCATCTGCCTTGCATTCTTTTTCTAAATGTCCCTACTTTCCACACTTCCTGCAATGCATATCCTACTTCTTAATATTTCCCTTAGGTCGTAATCCTCCCTTGTGCTGATTTTGCTGTAGCACCTTCCCTCTAGACTTCTTGGTTTCTTCCTTTACTTCCTCCTTGAGGACAGTATTCAGCAAGGCCATCTCCGCCAAACCCTCATATGTCGCACTCATGGGAATATGACTAATGGCTAAATCTTGAAGGGGTTGCTTTAATCCTTTAGCAAACTTCAGTACATTTTTGTGTGTGGTATTAATCAACTCTATCTCAAACCCAGCCAACTTGTTGAACTGATTCACATACTCCTTCACTGACATGTCTCCTTGCTTTAGATGAATAAACTTCTTTAACTGCAATCCCTCTTCAGATCTAAAGAAATACTTCATCTCAAAACATCTCCTAAGCTCACCCCAAGTGATATCCTCCACAATGGTCTCCACCTCAATAACATCCCATCAACTCAGGGCCTCCCCCGGTAGATTCCAAGTAGAAAGTTATCTCCTCACATCATCCCTCAAACCCATTAAACTAATAATCCTCCTGAATGTATGAATCCATGTCCTCGAATCCACAAATGACTCAGTCACTACATACGGCTTCCCACCAAGGCTTGCAAAGTTCTTACATAACTTAACAAAATCGACGGCAGGTGGGTGGGTAGGAATTGCACCCGACGCTCGCTTTGTGGTCAACTATTAGGGTTATAATTAGCTCATCCCCTTGCATAAAGATACCGGTGAAACCAAATCGGGATGTTCATACCCAGAATCTCAACCGCATCACCTGGGCCTGAATTACTCATCCTCTATCTATGATTTTGGAATATATTAGCAATTTTTCATAGATTGCATTACAAGTATAGGGAAAGAGTTACTCGTGTTATATTTATATAAGATCTTTTGAAATTTTTTGATCTATACATATATACACACACTTTGGAAACTCATTTTGAAAATGTTTTTGGAAAACCTTTTCAAACACATTAGGAAAACCTTTTCTTTTAAAAAAAAATTCAAGTGCGTTCTCTCAATATGGCCCTAATCACTAAGGAATTTCAAACTAATCCATGGTACCAATTGTGGCAACCAACACCTCTCGACACAATGACCCAAATCCTAGGGTAACTTTTGAACTCGCATCGGTGTTACAAAATATTAGTTATTGGGTTTTTTAAGTCATTATAGTGACAAAAGATTTACATATATGATCAAAGATAAACTATGCTTTTAGAGCTCATGGCGAAAGGCAGCAAAATATAAATAAATAAAATAACCATCTCAGAAAATATCTGAAAACACAGCCACAAAATACAGTACGTATTAATACCAAAGTATACAGAAATAAGATACATAGCCTGATAAATGCTAAGCACTGAATAAGATAGATAGTTTGGAGAGTAAAATAAAATGATAATCAACTCCGATGATGAGCTCACCTCTCTATGTACTAATCATAGGCTTATCACCTACTGCCCTGTCCTTATATGGTGGGGAAAAGAAAAGAAAAGGAGTGGGTCAGACAGAAGTTTTCTGATCGAGTACACTATTAATATATGGTAATCACATGTAGTTGACTTTAATAATACCTTATGCGACCTAGGGTGTCCTAAGAGTGTTCATGAATTGCTTGTTTACTTTATTTAAGGGGTTTAACTCAATACACACCTACACTAACTACTTATGTAGGCTCATACTTAGGACCAAATAATGGATAAAACATATAGATAAGTAATGATCGGCTAATAACTACTGTAACGTTTCCAACATAGAGTTATCCTAAAATTTCCCTTATAAGACTGCAACTCTCACACTACGACTAGTGTAACTATTCTGCATAGGTTTCCTTACAATTCCAACCTAAGGGCTAAGTTTCTTGCAACTACAACTACATGTACCCCCGTCACACATTGAGGGGAGCCCGTAATGCTGACTCATTGAAGTATATCATCGTTTGTATCCGTTTTGACCTTGTAACGTAATGCCTATTATTGCACATACAGGGATCCAACAAAAACATAATATCACATGGCGTTAATATCTGTGCGTACCAAGGAATTCTTGTTGTGACGAGCCCACACACTTCATTAGGCATTAGTCAATGCTGCGTGTTCACCATAGAACCTGCTCTGAGTGCCATTTGCAATAAAATCTCCCTTAATCGAATATCGATCCTCGTGGGATAAAGTGCATTTACCCAGCCCCACAACGTCTTAGTGTCGTCTCATAAAGAACTAGCTTCCCTACTCCTAACATACATACATACATACACACATACATATATATATATATACACATACATATACATATGTGTGTGTGTATTATACACCATTAACTAATTTATTTATAACCTGCCATAGGCCGAGGTTCATATTGTGCTTCATGAATGGCAACCGTCAACTGCCTGTTCCTGGAGTGGTCGACCGTTTGCTGTTAATTGCTCTAGATAGTGTAGTCGACCGATCAAGGTGAAAATTTTAGGTTAAATCGTGTTGTTCAATTTTTGATTAATTACTATTTAATTTCATCCGTTCTCAAATTTCAATAGTAAATTTATAGTTTTCAGGTTTAATAAATTTATCAGCGAAATCAAAAGTGGTATTTGTCTAAAGTCCTAATCAATTTGATTCTATTGTTTAACAGCAATATTATCATATTATATTAACAGATTATAGAAATTTCTATTTAATTAGAAAGAGTATTAACCTAGATCAATTCCTATTTTAACAAGTTTACGCCAACTTAATTTATAATTCGATTTTAGGTTTAAAAAAAATGATTCATCGATTCAGTTTCTAATAACCTAAATCAGATAGGATAAATTCGAATTAACTACCTATAAATCATCTTACTAAAGATATACCTACTGTAACGACCTGTAAATTTTGATAATTAAGACTATCAAAATTAATAAAATTTTAGAATTTTGTATTGGGAGAAATTAAAATTTATGATTTATAAATGGAATAGATTATTAGAATTTAATTTAATAATGTTAGTTTAATGTAATTGATAACTATTTTAATGTAACTTAAATCAATTGAAATAATTGTAAAGTCAATTTGATTATAATTATAAGATAATAAGGAAAATATAATTGTTTGAATCAATGGTTGGAATTAATGTAATTAAATATAAGTATTGCAGTTAATATGGTAAAAGATGATAACTGCAAAATAATTGATGTAATAAATTGTAAACATATAAAATTCATAGGGTATTGTTGATTAAATAATAAGAATGTAAATCAAAATAAATTAATTTGTTGGAATTTAAATTTAAATTAATGAATTTATTACAGATGTAATAGAATGATGTAATTAGTGCAATATTTAAATATTGAATTTGACATGGAAAATTAATTTTTAGATTTTAGTTCTATGTAATCAAGAATGATTAAAAAAATTTAACATTTAAATTTGAATTTAAAAGGTGATTAAATTAATATAATAATAATTTATTAATTAACATGAAAATTAGCCATTTTGCCCACTGTCTTGGATTTCGGCAAAACCAGTTTCTTCGGATCCGTAACAGTGAATTATTATAGGATGCCAAGTTTCATAATGATCGGACTTGTCGTTTGATCGTGCAAGCTTGAAATATGTAGAAATTGATTAAAAGAATTTAAATGAATATAATCTGATTTTGAAAGCTAACTTCTATGTACAATGGAATTTGGGCTTGAAACTAGTTCCATTGAGTTTAAAAATATCGAACACCTCTACTTCGATATATTGGATGACTCATTTTCATTTTGGAAATGAAACGGGCTTTGCGGGTCGTTGTTATTGTTTCGACCAATTCAATCTGTACCATTCATTCTTATCTATCTTGTGTCTATATAAATAGTTTTTCATAACCCTAATAGCCTCTTTATTCCTTTTTCATGTACATACAATTCTATCTATCTGCTTCTTCCTCCTTCCCAATGGATGCAAATCCAAAACCCTAATTGCAAATCAAAATCAAATCGAAAATTTTAAACTCCTCAAATCATAGCAAATTATATAGCGTTTCGAAGCTCTCAACAATACGAACCTACGGTAGGTGTTCATTTTCTAAAATAGTGCTCGAGACAACGGCAAATCGCGGTCAAAGTCGAATTGGGTATTTTTAATCTGAGCTTCAATCGATGAAATTGGAAGACGGGTTTTGTAGAGCTTGTCGTCTGGAGTTCATCGCTAGTAGTCGCTTGGCCTGAAGTGACATGTGGTGATCGAATAGATGAATTAGGGTTCGAAAAACCCTAACTTTATAGGGCGGCGGATCTGCATAGGCGGCGATAGAGGCCGGGTGTTTTTGGCCGAGGGTAGTGGGGGAGGAGGCGAGTTCGTGGTTGGTTGTGCCTTGATCAACGACGGCATATAGTTGGCGAATTTGATGGTCAAAGTTGCGGCTAGAAGTTGGGTTGATCGTGCGTGATTGACATGTAGGTTTGAGCGTGTTGAAGGTTAGCGTGTTTTTTATTATTATTTTATTTATTGAATAATATAAATCGTATAACTTCTAATCTTAATAACTTTCTCATACGAGCTCAGATTCACGCGCGGTCTTCTCCATTGCGATCATATCGAAATTTCAGACAATTGAAACTAGTTTGGTTGAATTCTGAGACCGCTAGATTTTTGGGCTTCATTTGGTTTTTAAATCAATGAAAAATTAAAGGTGGGTGTTTTAACCCACTCATAACTACTAAACCATCTTATGTTAGTTAAATTAAATTTATGATATGATTAAAAATTAATTGATCGCTATTTGGTATATTTCCTTCGAGTTTAATTTGTATTTATATTGAATTTAATTTCATTTAATTTAATACTGAATTTATATTATTAAGTGAATACCCGATAATGATAACTAGTTAATTATTGTGATTTATTGGCTGATTTGAATGACGATTTTGATGGATGTTTAATTGTTGATATTTGGATGGTTAGATGTATGTTTAAATTGTATATTGTTATCACATTGCAAGTTCCCTCAGTTGGTTTTTTGGAAAAATCACTATGGTTGGAAATTATACATACCCTAATGGACTTATAGATTAGGGAAAATCGTTATGGGTTGAAATGATAAATTCGAGCGATTTTATGAATTTTGAATTTTAACTCGGGATTGCGGGTTAAAATGATATATACCTGTAAATTTAAATTTATTACGGGTTGAAATGATATATATCTATATCACTTGACCATTAGGTAGAAAATTATATACGAACAACGGATTGATTAAATTAAATGTTTTTAAATCCTTAATTTTGAATCCAGTTAAATGATATTGTGAAATAAAATTTGATTTATATGAACTAAATTGTTTTCAAAATCCAAGCTTTTAAATGTTGAAATTGAAATTGGTTTGAACGAACTGCTTAAAGGATTTAAATTAAAGTCCAAATGTTGAATTTTGAAATTTAATAAAATTTATCAAAATTGAGTTATTACAAACGTTTGAATATTTTAAACTTTGAAACATGTTGAATTGAAACTGGTTTAAATTTGTAGTTCAAATATGGATTTGAAATCGATATAAATTGAAATGGTTTTAATGAGAATTTGAATTGAAACTTTTGGCCTTTTGAATTGAAATCGTTGAATTAAGATTCATTTAAAGTGAATTTTGGAACTAACGTTGATTTGGAATTGATTTGTGAAAATGGAAGAATTAGTTTAATTTGATACTATTTTCAAAATAAATTATTTTAATATAAACTGTTTAATAATCTATTATTCAAAAATTCAAATTATTTAGATTCTCAAAACTACTTCAACTATATCATAAATATTTTAAACTATTAAAAACTATTTTAACCTATAATGAATCCTTTTTAAACTTTTTAAACTATTTTAAACTATATTAAATTTATTTTTTACTATTAAAACTATTTTAAACTATTAAACTATTTTTAAAACTATTTTAAACTATTAAATTATTTTTAAAACTATTTTGAACTATGAAACTGTTTTTTAAACTATTTAAAACTATTTATGACTATCCAAAACTATTTTCTAAAATTCAAACGGTGCAAGGTTGAATTGTCTATATTTTAAATCCTTGATTTAAAAGTGAATATGGTTAAATGATGTTATAACCTACATTGGAATTTAAAATGATATCTTTTTAAAGAAATGACATATGAGTAAATACAATGATTTTGAAATGAGGGTTTAATCCATTTTGTGGATATGATTTCGAAAGTGAATGTGATTTTTGGAAGTGATATGGTTTTAAAGTAAATGTGGTATTTTAATATCAATTATGAATCGGTTTTGGAAATGTAAAATAACCATCCGGTGTGAAATAAGCATTTAGTTATTAAAGAGAAAGGGATTGAATATTATTATACTCTCTACCAATACTGAAAACAACTTTAACAACTGTGCATATGGTGGAGAATCCGGAATGAAGTAGGATGGCTTGGCTAACGTTACTGTACTAAGTATGAATGCAGCCCTGACCCCCTTGGATTAGCTTGATATGACTACAACAGGAGCCACGTCGGGCCAAGTGGGATCGCGCCTCCGATCGAACATGCTTCTTTGATACCATATTTATTACTTTGTGATTGATTTGGTTGCCACCCCTCGATTTTGATTATGAGAGTGTGTTCCAAGATGGGCGATAGTAGCTGTTATGCGTTACCACCAGTTTGGATCCGCAAAACGATAGTATCCTACCCTAGGCATTGCCTCGTCTGCCTTGTCATATGCCTTATCAAGCCCACTACGAATTAGGTTTGTGTTGTACCTATGGAGTGTTTCCTGATAGCCCACCAGTTGGAGTTTACCATACTATATAGATTACGTCATTTATATAAAATGTATCAAGGAGGATATGGGTAACACCTTGATGCTATTTTAATACTTTACTTTACCGTAGACATATTATAATAGCGTATTGTAATATGTATGTAGATAGTTTAACGGATCCTTAGGAGATGAAATCCCAAACATCTCTTAAGTTATTGCACGCATGTTGAACACTGGATAGGAGATGTAAAATCCCGTACACTTCTTTGAAGCCGTTACACTCATATTTATTTATTGTTGATTTAACTTACATAAGATCTTTTAGTTCCGACGTGAATGCTTTGTCTTTTCATTATGCTCGGGTCAGTCTGAGCATTTCAGTGCATTGAAGACCACTTTATTTCTGGAGGACGAAGACGGAGATTTGTATACTATTTATTATATATATATATATGTACGTATGTTGTTCCGCTGCATTATTTTATTCATTCCTGCTGTATGTATAACTCTGATTTATATTGTAAAAGTGCAACTAAATATTATTTGTAAAACAGCTTCATGAACTAATTATTTATTATTATATTTTGTCGTTCCGTTGTGAGATCTGTGTTTTGTTTTTCTCTTATTTTTCTTATTCATCCCATAATAATCCTCCCTTTTGAATGGTTTGAGTTTGACATGTATGGTTTATTGTCAATTTAAATCGTCCAAAACGGTGGGTTGATACATTTGTTATCAGAGCTTTGGTTCAGCATTAATCTTAGCTTTGTACAGTATGACTTATTAGAGATAGGGCAGTAATACCTTAGAATGAGTTTGTCTGAGTGTGTATGTATGAAAGAGCGTATTTGTTAGTGTTATAAAAATGTTTTATATTGTGCAAATTTGTTCTGTTTAGTATTTATAAATTCTGGTCGGAACATGGGATGCCATGGCATCGATGGGGATTTCTAAACACTTAATAGGGTAGACCAAAATAATATTATTTTGAAATATAGGTAAATGAAATAATTTTACCTAGCATTATATTTAGTGTATAAAAGAATAATTTTTAAAAATTTATATAGTTGTATGTAATATGCTTGTTTGTTTGGAAGTGAAATTTTATAAATATTAATTATAAAATAAAATTTACAAGTAAATTAAATATGATTTGGAAATTTGAGAACTTAAGTTCTTGGGTTTTGAAATTGTTTTTCAAAAGATTTTGGAATATTATATTGGTATTATTTGGAAGTACCTTCGGATATAAATATTTTCAATGTGATTTGAAAGATATATTTTAAAATGGAAAAAAGTTTTTTACTCCCCTCTTCTGTCGTCGGAAAATAATTTCGGTGATGACGACCGCATCATCGACTTTCATTTTCAAGTCTCAAAGTAAGGAGGCCACTTAGTAGCTTTACTACACATTTGGTTTGATAAACAAATTTTGATTTAGAATTTCTTAAGTATGATTTGATATATATATATATATAAGGTATGAATATATATATATTATTTCAAAATGATTTGAAATGAACCAGGCATTTATTTCTTAAGTTTCTATAAATTAGGGATTTCACTTATTATAATGAATGAAATATTGTCTATTTTAATAGTGGAAACTTCTAAAATGAAAAATTATAAATTAGATGCTAAGTGATTAATTATATATATATATAAGAAATTGGAAATTTATAACTTGTAAATCGAAAAAGGAAAATTTAGAAGAGGTAATTATTAAACATTTTATAAACTAAAATGAGTAAGATAAACTTTTGTAACATTCAATTACATTCATAAAACATATATAACTTACCAGAAATGTTTAAAAAGTTGTAATTTTAGAAATATGCAATAGAATATTATACAAGTAAAACTTAAGTAATGTAAGTGTTCAAATGGAATTATTTCTATAAATAAGAATTTTGATGTACAAGAAATGTTATAAGCATAAGTTAATGTTTGAAATGCTAATAATTAGATTGAATTGTAAAAAGTGGATATTATATAAGAAAATGTTTATAAATAAAAGATTTAAGATGTTACCTGAATATTATGAACTTAAGTTATGTTTTGAGGTGATTTATAATTAAATTGAATAGTTAAATTAAAGAGAATGCTATTTAAGTAAATAATTATAAACTTAAAGAAATGATGAGATAATTTATAAATAGTTTTAACATTAATTGCTACTATATATGAAGAAACGGATTGGAATCAAAGAATAAAGAAGCTTAAGTATGAACTGATTCACTAGCGAATATAAATATTTAGTTGAAATCAAGTATATATATAAATATGAATTTAACTATAAGGAAAATTTTGTAATACTTTAAAAATAAAAATTATTCCTTGATGATTTTAAATTTCGAATAGGAAATGAATTTGTAAGTAATGAAGTTAAATTAATAAAAATAATCATCATATGAATGAATGAAAAAGGGTAAATAATGATGTGAAAAGTGACCGATAGGACAAACTCGAATAATATTTAAAGTCTTTGTTGTTTAGCTTATGGGATGTTTAAGAAAGAATACTTCAAAAATTTTAAGCTTGTATGGATAATCAATTAAGTAATTACCTGAGGACCATTGAGTGTAAGGTACACTTGTTAGTTTATTTTTCACCCTTATACAATGAATGGCCTCTGAACCTGAACAAACCATTAGTTTTGAATTGCTATATATGTGTGATGGATTCGTTTGTTGCATATGATGATCGTGCTGTTTTAATGTTTTATGTTGATTTGCTTTTGATACTAACTAAAAAAACTAAATATTTCTTTTGTACATAATTCTCACTATTTTGGATTATATAAGTGGAATATAGGTTTACGGAAGCAATAGCTGCTGCTTTTGGTTTCATAAATAAAGTTATTTACCCAACAAATAGGTACGTTTTCAGATTACGGTTTTGCAATGATATTTTATTGTTTTTCTCGTGGTTTGGGATGTTTTATTTTTGAAATATCATATATATATCTATTGTTATATTGATATTATTATTTTGCAGACCTAACCGAGCAAAGGAGACTCTGTCGAATTTTTTCTGAATTTAGGACTTAGAAAATTTTGTCTAAGTGAAAATATTTTCAAGATTTTATTAAACTTGGATATGAAAGATTTAATTGTTTATAAATTTATATATTTTATATAAAATACTTAATTATGTAAATTTAAAGTGTTTATAAATTGATTATTTTGAATAAAATTTTATTATGTCCTTAATTCCTTCTTTTCCCTTTTCGAGGATGAAAAGTTTTGAGTGGGGGAGAGTGTATGACCCGTAAATTTTGATAAATAAAACAATTAAATTTAATAAGATTTTAGAATTTAATATTGGAAGAAATTAAAATTTATGATTTATTAATGGAATAGACTATTAGAATTTAATTTAATAATGTTAATGTAATGTAATTGATAACTATTTTAATGTAATTTGAGTCAATAGAAATAATTATAAAGTTAATTTGATTATAAATGTATGATAATAAGGAGTAAAATAATTGTTGGAATCAATAGTTGGAATTAATGTAATTAAATATAAATATTGCAGTTAATATGGTAAAAGATGATAACTATAAAATAATGGATGTGATAAAATGTAAACTTATAAAATTCATAGGATATTGTTGATTGAATAATAAGAACATAAATTAAAATAAATGAATTTATTAGAATTTAAATTATAATTAATGAATTTATTACAGTTGTAATTGAATGCCATAATTAGTGTAATATTTAAATATTGAATTTGACATGGAAAATTTATTTTTAGATTTTTAGTTCTATGTAATCAAGAATGATTAAAAAATTTAACATTTAAATTTGAATTTAAAAGATGATTAAATTAATATAATAATAATTTATTAATTAACGTGAAAATTAGCCATTTTGGCCATTGCCACGGATTTCAAGGAAACCGGTTTCATCAATCCGTAATAGTGAATTATTGTAGGATTTTAAGTTTCGTAGCGATCGGACTTGTCGTTTGATCGTGCGAGCTCGAAACATATAGAAATTGATTAAAAGAATTTAAATGAATATAATCTGATTTTGAAAGCTAACTTCTATATACAATGGAATTTGGATTTGAAACTAGTTCCATTGAGTTTAAAAATATCGAAAACATCTAGTTTGATATATTGGATGACTCATTTTCATTTCGGAAACAAAATAGGCTTTTCGGGTCGTTGTTATCATTTCGACTAATTCAATCTGTACAATTCATTCTTATCTATCTTTGTCTATATAAATAGTTTTTCCTAACCCTAGTAGCCTTTTGTTCCTTATTCCTATACGTACAATTCTATCTATCTGCTTCCTCCTCCTTCCCAATGGCTGCAAATCCAAAACCCTAATTGCAAATCAAAATCAAATCGAAAAATTTAAACTCCTCAAATCATAGCAAATTATATACCGTTTCGAAGCCCTCGACAATATGAACCAACGGTGGGTGTTCGATTTTTGAAATAGTGTTGGAGCCAACGGCAAATCATGGTCAAAGTTGAATTGGGGGTTTTTAATCTGAGCTTCAATCGATGAAATTAGAATATGGGTTTTGTAAAGCCCGTTGTTTAGAGTTTATCGCTGGTAGTCGCTCGGCCTGAAGTGGCATGTGGTAATCGAATTGGATGAATTAGGGTTCGAAAAACCCTAATTTTATGGGACGGTGTATCTACATAGGCGGCGACGGCGGAGGCCAAGGGTTTCTGGCCGAGAGTAGTGGCGGAGGATACGAGTTCGTGGGTGGTTGTGCCTTGGTCAATGGCCGCGTATAGGTGTTCAATGGTCAAAGTTGCTGCTGGAAGGTGGGTTGATCGCGCGTGATTGACCAGTAGGGTTTGAGCGTGTTGAAGGTTAGCGTGTTTTTTTGTTATTATTTTATTTATTGAATAATATAAATCGTATAACTTCTCATCTTAATAACTTTCTCATATAAGCTCAGATTCACACTCGTTCTCCATGCGATCGTATCGAAATTCCGGACATTTTGGAACTGGTTTGGTTGAATTCTGAGACTTTTGGATTTTTGGGCTTTATTTGTTTCTCACCCGTCGAAAAATTAAAGATGAGTGTTTTAACCTGCTCACAACTACTAAACCATCTTCTATTAGTTAAATTAAATTTATTATATGACTAGAAATTGATTGATTGTTATTTGGGATATTTAAATTGTCATTCGAGTTTAATTTGAATTTATATTGAATTTAATTGCATTTAATTTAACACTTAAATTAAATTGTTAACTGAATACCCGACAATGATAACCAGTTAATTGTTGTGATTTATTGGCTGATTTGAATGATTATTGTAAGGGATATTTAATTGTTGATATTTGGATGATTAGATAAATTATATATGGTTATCACACTGCAAGTTCCCTTAGTTTGCTGTTAGGAAAAGTCACTTTGGGTTGAAATGATACATACCTGAATGGACTTGTAGATTAGGGTAAAATTGTTATGGGTTGAAATGATAAACTCGAGCAATTTTATGAATTTTGAATTTTAACTCAAGATTGCAGGTTGAAATGATATATACCCGTAAATTTAAATTTATTGCGGGTTGAAATGATATATATCTGTATCACTTGACCATATGGTAGGAAACTATATACGGACACCAGATTGGTTAAATTAAATGATTTTGGAATCCTTAGTTTTGAATCTAGTTAAAATATATTATGAAATAAAATTTGATTTATATGAACTGGATTATTTTCAAAATCCAAGCTTTTAAATGTAGAAATTGAAATTGGTTTAAATGAATTGCTTAAAGGATTTAAATTAAAGTCTTAAAGTTGAATTTTGGAATTTAATGACATTTATCAAAATTGAGTTATTATAAACGTTTGAATATTTTAAACTTTGAAACCTATTAAATTGAATGTGGTTTAAATTTGTAGTTTTAACATGGATTTGAAATCGATATAAATTGAAATGGTTTTAATGAGAATTCGAATTGAAATTTTTGGCCTTTTGAATTGAAATCGTTGAATGGAGATTGATTTAAATTGAATTTTGGAACTAAAGTTGATTTGGAATTGATTTATGAAAATGGAAGATACATTTTGATTTGATACCATTTCCAAAAAAAAAATATTTTAATATAAACTGTTTAAAATTAGTATTTAAAAATTCAGATTTTTTAAATTCTCAAAACTACTTCAATTTTATCAAAACTATTTTAAATTATTAAAAACTATTTTGAACTATGTTAAATCTATTTTTACTATTAAAACTATTTTAAACCGTATTAAATCTATTTTTACTATTAAAACTATTTTAAACTATATTAAATCTATTTTTACTATTAAAACTATTTTAAACTATTAAAACTATTTTGAACTACTAAACTATTTTTAAAACTATTTTAAACTGTTAAACTATTTTTGAAACTATTTTAAATTATTTAAAACTGTTTATGACTATCCAAAACTATTTTCTAAAATTCAAACGGCGCAAGGTTGAATTGTTTATATTTTAAATCCTTGATTTAAAAGTGAATATGGTTAAATGATGTTATAACCTACGTTGGAATTTGAAATGATATTTTTCTAGTGAAATGACATATTTTGAGTAAATATGATGGTTTTGAAATGAAGTTTAGTGGATATGATTTCGAAAGTGAAATGATTTCGAAGCTGAATATGATTTCGGAAGTGATATGATTTTGAAGTAAATATGATATTTTAATATCAATTATGAATCAGTTTTGGAAATGTAAAAGAACCATCCGATGTGATATAAGCGTTTGGTTGTTAAAGAGACCGGGATTGGATATTGTCATACTCTCTGCCAATACCGAAAATCAACCTAACAAATGTGTGGAGAATCCAAAATGAAGTAGGATGGTTTGGCGAACGTTACTGTATGAGGTATGAACGCAGCCCTAACCTCCGCGAGTCAGCTTGATATGACTAAAACAGGAGCCACGCTGGGCCAAGTGAGGTCGCACCTTTGATCGGACTTTGATACCATATTTATTGCTTTGTGATTGATTTGGTGGCCACCCAATGATTTTGTTTATTCGAGTATGTTCTGAGGTGGGCGGTAGTAGCTGCTGTACGTTACCACCAGTACGGATCCACAAAACAATAGTATCCTACCCTGGGCATTGCCTCGCATGCCTTCTCATCTGCCTTATCGGGCCTACTACGAGTTTTGTTTGTATCGTACCTATGGAGTGCTCCCTTATAGCCCACCAGTTTATGGTGGAGTTGTGTAGACTACGACATTTATATAAAATGTGTTAAAGGGGATATGGGTAACACCTTAACGCTATTTTAATACTTTACTTTACTATAGACATATTATAATAGTGTATTGTACTATGTAAGTAGATAGTTGAACAGATCATTAGGAGATGGAATCCTGAACATCTCTTAAGTTATTGCACGCACATTAGATATTGGATATGAGATGTAAAATTTCGTAAATATCTCTGAAGCCGTTACACTCATATTTATTTATTGTTGATTTAACTTACATATGATCTTTTAGTTCTGACTCAAGTGTTTTGTCTTTTCATTATGCTTGGGTCAGTCTGAGCTTTTGTGTATTAAAGGCCACTTTATTTCTGGAGGACGAAGATGGAGATTTGTATATTATTTATTATATATATATATTCCACTACATCATGTTGTTCCGCTGCATTATTTTATTCATTCTTGCTATATGTATAACTCTGATTTGTATTGTAAAAGTGTAATCAAATATTATTTGTAAAACAGCTTCATTAACTATTTATTTGATTATTATATTTTGTCGTTCCGCTGTGAGATTCTGTGTTTTGTTTTTCTTTCTTTTCTTTTTTTTTTCTTATTTACCGCATAACAATCCTCCCTTTTGAATGGTTTGAGTTTGACATGTGTGGTTTATTGTCAATTTAAACCATCTAAAAAGGTGAGTTGTTACACACACTCACCTCAGATCCATGCTTTATTTTGAGTCTAGATTGAAATCTCCCTCCATTTGTCAGTTGTTTACTTGATTCATCCTCCTTAATCTCCCTACTTTTATTCTTATTTTACTTTTGAAGAATTTAGGTTTGGAGAGGAAAGAATTTGGTAGAGTTTTAATAGTGAAAACTAATTTTGTGAATTAGGGTTTCTATTAGATGTGTGTTTATAGGGATTCATCCTATACGTTGAACATTTACTTCACAGTTAATAAAAATATTTCATTAAATTTGGGCCATTAGCCGCTCAAATTTATGGATTTGGAACATCAGTCGGTCGACCACTAAGTGTGTGCCGGTCGACCACTACATGTTGATTGATAATCCTCTAGGGTTTCCACCGGTGGAGCTACTTATTTAAGGAAAGTTTAATTTCTTTATTAGTTTATTTAGTAGCTTTCGTTTTCAAATTTTAAAATGTCTATAATTTCTACATATTAGCTCCGACTTCAAAGACCTATATATGAAAATTGCTTGAAATTCTCTACGAACGTATCGGTGCAAGTTTCGTAGACAAATTCGAAAATTTGTAAAAATTTCTTTTTTGCCCATGTTATGTTTTAAATCCAAGTCTTATTCTATCTTAAATTTTTCTGGGTATTACACAAGATATATTGGAGCATATCTCTTTATATACTAATACTCAACCTAGTAATCAGATTGGTATGAATATTAGATATGAAAGCTTGTGAAGGGCACATAGGATATATATATATATATATATATACATATAATCTTTAATGGCCAAGAGATGGGCCTTGGGCCTTGGGGCTGCCTCATATTTATTTTTGCAGTTTTATATCATGAATGGAAGTGTGTTCATTCAAACGAACATAACCATTTCAAACGGATACATCTTTTGAACCCTATAAATATGGGCTCGTTTTTCCACTCCAAACATGAAAATTTCTCTTCTATGCTCTCCTTCTTCTTCCAACAAAACTCTTCCTACTCATAGCCACATCACAAGAGTACACAGATTGACGTTTGAATTGAGTTCCGGCAATCACTATAGATCCCTGACTGTGAGTTGTATCCTACAAGAGAGATTTTAGTGCTAAACATACTACAGCAGAGCATAGGAATAAAATTTTATCATAGGACATTGCCTATGCAAGTCTCTCTCGATTTGGGTCAGATTGTCTCTATTTTATTTAATCATTTCTTTTATGATTCCTTTTTGTTATCATCTATTGTTTCTCCAGGATTACTATCTAAATATACCGCTGATAACACTATTGATTGATCCATGTAGCATTGTCCCTAACATTGTGTACTACTGAGCTGCCTGCTAATTGGTAAAACGAAAATTTAAGCTAAAGTTATGTAATGTCATTACTAAATAATGCCATAAACTAAAATATGTAGTTGTTGACAACATGAAATAAAGACAAGTTTGAAGTTACTTGTGCTAATTTATTCAAATTTTCTCTTTTCATGAATCAATTGTTATAAGTCATTCATACTAGCTGATAATCTTAGCAAATCAAAAGTTTAGTTAATATATTAAATATAGGTTAAATAAGTATTGTAAATGATAACAAAAAATTTCCTTGATTGCTTTGATACTTTATATCTCTTAGCTTATGCAAGATTAAAGCAATAATTAACAAGCAAGTCACATGTGTTATAAAATAAACAAGAGTAGAAGCCATTAGAGAGAGGTGAACTTTTATTCATTATGATAAATAAACAGTACAAGTGAGCTCTATTTATATATTCTATATGGAATGAAGATTACAATAATGTCCTTTAACATTTAGCATATTCACCATTATTACTTATATATATTACAGCACTCCTCCTTGAATATGCATACGTAAAGATGAAGAATAATTTTCTCATTAAAAACCTTATTATGAAAAATCCAATGGGAAAAATCATAAACAAAGAAAAGAGTGCAACTTTATTTCACCTTTCAGTAACATGTTTTATAACGTTATTATGAGGGTTGATACTTCTAGATCAAAATAATGCCTCATTTAAACCTTACTAACAAAAACCCAATAGAAAAATAGTAATGAAGGAAAAAGAGTACATTAAAGCATACTTTTGGATGCTCCCTCAGATTTGTAAGGCATTGCTCAATTAGTCTATTGGTGCGGCCAACGCATACCAATTTTATACACCAATTTTTGAAACATTCATTTTGGAAGTGCCTTTGTGAATAGATCTTTCAAATTTTCTAGGGACTGGATTTGTTTCACTCTATCTTATTGTCCTTTGTATTCATGTGTGATGACAAATTTAGAAGAAATGTGCTTCATCCTATCATCCTTGATGTAATATACTTGGATGTGAGCTATGCAAACTGCATTGTTTTCATAAATAATAGTTGATCCTTCTGTAGTTGAGTGGAGTTGACATATTTTTCGATATGCACAATTAACGATCTTAGCCATATATATTCTCAAATTTGCTTCATGTAGTGCTAGTATTTCAGAATGGTAAGATGATGCTGCTACCAAAGTTTTCTTTATAGCCATGAAATAGCTGAATCGTTATTACTAAACACGCATCTATTTTATGATCCTGTTTTATATAGGTCAGAAAGGTAATCTGCATCAGCATAGCTAATTAGATTTGGCTTACTGCCTATGTCAAAATAAAACAAGCCTAAGTTTGTCATTTCATGAAAATATCTCATGATATGTTTTATCTCATTCCAATGTCTTTTCCTTGGTGTAGAACTATATCTTCCTAGAAGATTTATTAAGATTGCACTATCTGGTCTCATGCATTGTGCTAAATATAATAATGCACCAATGGCACTGAGATATGTTACTTCTAGACCAAGCACATTTTCATTATCTTCTAGCAACAAGGGTCCTTTTTAATATCTAAAAACCCGACAACCATATGCGTACTAAGTGGATATGCTTTATCTATTTGGAAACACTTTAGGATTTTCTTAGTGTAGTTTGACTGACGGATCAGTATGCCATTAGTAGTATAATCAATCTATATGCCAAGATAGTATTTATTTTTTCCATGATCTTTCATTTTAAATTCTTTCTTTAAATAATTTATTGTTTCAACAATCTATTTTGAAGTCCCAAACAAATTTATATCATCAACATAAATTGCTAAAACAATAAATCCCTTTATCGATTTCTTTATAAAGACACATAGACAAATGAGATTGTTTTATTACCAATATTCTCCAAAGCATTCATACCACATTCTTGTAGAATGTTTCAAACTGTATAATGATCGTCTCGATTTTAATAAGTACATCGACTTTGGTTTTGCCTATCGACTTTGGTTTTGCTCCAGGTAACCTATATCCATTTAGGATTTTCATATAAATATCGGTATCTAATTCACCACAAAGATAAGCTACCATAGCATAAGTTAGTCTTATATCAAGTTTCTCAAAAACTATAAGGTTTATCAAATATCAAAATGTTATAACACCCATAACAAGAGAGTATGTTTCTTTAAAGTCAAAACTTGGTCTCTGCGGGAAGTTACCTTTTATCTCACGATTTCATTTTTATCATTTCTTTTTCTAACAGATACCCAGATTTAACCTATTCTGATGTTTTCTCTATCGGTCCAAATACACCATGTTTTTTGAGCGAATTAGTTCAGCTTGGTTTATGCTAGTTGGTTCAGTTTCATTATTCTCATTGCCATCTTGACTTTCAGTTATTTCAATAACTACTACGAATGGGAATACATCATCAATTATTATTTTACATCGATCCAACATTTTTCCATAAACCGTATAAAATATCAAGATCTCATTATTATGTGCCAATATACTTTTGGAAGCTTCTATTATTGCTTCTAGAATAATAGTTCATTTTGCATTTTTAGGAGAATAAGGATTTTCATTAAGTGAACTTCTGGGTCATTTATAACCTCTTCAGGAGGTCTATTAATTGATGATTTTTCATTAGATTTTCTTTTTCTGAGGGTCAAGTCTTTTGAACCAATGGATCTTCCATGTTGTTGTCATGCTTTAGATTCATCTAATGTTATATTCAACTTTGGTCCTTCTTGGACTTTAATTCTACTCGGTACATTTGCTGAATGTGAGATTTAGTAACTTTGGATATCACTAAATGCATCTGTCATTCTATTTGTAATATTCTAAATATTTAAAATTCTCTATACCTCTTATTGGAATTGTTCGGCACGCGGATCCAAATGAAACATATATGGATTATTCCATGATATTTCACATCATTCTATCAGGATGGTATTTACTCCCCCTAATGGAAAAAAAATTATCTCAGCAAATTTACAGTCCAAAAATCTTGATGTGAAAACATTACCTATAAGACTTTCAAGATAACGAATTATCAAAGACAAATCAAATCCAACATAAATTCCCAACCTATTTTAGGGCCCGTTTTTGTATGAAGTGGGAGACTAATAGGCACATGCATAGCGCAATCAAATTTCGTAAATGTGAAATACTTGGTTGAGATTCGATTAAGAGTTGTGATGGTGAAAATTAATGATAAGCTATTGGTCTAATTTTAAACAATTTTAATGCACTTAAAATTACATGTCCCTAGCTGAAAATGGTAACTTTGATTGCATATGCAACGATCTTGCAATAAGTTGCAGATGCTTAATTAATGATTCTACCAGACCAGTTTGAATGTGAATATGAACTATTGGATGTTCAACTTCAATTCCCAATGATAATTAATAGTCATTAAATACTTAAGAAGTAAATTCTTCTGCATCAACTAATCGAATTGATTTAATATGGTAATCAAGGGACTAAGTTCTCGGTTTGATTATTTGAGCAATAATTTGGCAAATGCCATATTTCTTATAGAAAGAAAACATACATGTGATCAACTAGTTGATGCATTAATTAATACCATAAAATATCTAAGCGGTCCATATTCCGGGTGGATTGTATCACATATATCACCTTGAATTCTTTGTAAAAATGTTAAAGATTCAGAATTGATTTTATTATAAGAATGTCGATTAATTGATTTTCCTTATGCACATGGGGCACATAATTGATTAGTTGGTAAATTTAATTGGTTTGATAAATCATGCCCATTTGAGTTTTTAGCTGTTCTACGCATCATAGTTGACCCAGGATGACCCAAGTGATCATTCCAACAAATCAGTGTCTTAGTGTTTGTTAGCTTCTGGCTAATGTTTATAGAGTGAGATTCAACTATGCCAATTTTCATGAAATATAATACAGTTGAAATTGAATTAAATTAAGAGAAACTAAATAAAAATTTAGGTTTTCCATAGCCATGGAGGAAACTAAACCTCCTCTTAAAAACTCTCCACCAGTTTCCGACATTAACCTCGACCGACCACCTGACCCTACTCATGTAAAATTTCCACCTCAAGGAGGCCAATTCATTGATGAAAAAGGCTTTCAATATATATAAAATCGCAAGAAGGCTGCATCCATCTACCAGAAGAATACCTAGGAAGAGTTCGTGGCAAGTTTTGATAAAGTTAGGGGTTTCGTTGAGAAAAGATGGGATGCAAGATCCCAAAAGCCCAAAAAAATTGAATAATAGGAGAGATGGAATTGAAAATGTCCGAAAGCTAGTTACCTTCCCACTGAACAGAAATCAAGGGATGAAATCATGGGCTCAAATTATTTCAGGGGAAATGGATGATCAAGAAGATCAAGAATCTGAAGAATGCAATCTGGAATACATCCCCTCTATCAAAACCAGCGATAAAAAGATTGACATCATAAAAGGACCAGTTTTTAAAAGAACAGAAAATGAGTGGAAAATGCCATTTTGGTGTATCTTGTTGGTGCAAAGCCTTATTTCGTATACTTTCAAGCATTTGTACAAAGAGTATGGATACCAGAAGCCGAGTTTGAGGTGTATTCCAAAGAGAACATATTCTTCTTGATCAACTTTAAAAATCCATCATATTATGTTAGAATCCTCAAAAGCAAACCATATTTCTATGAAGACTTACCATAATGAGAAGTTGGTCAGGTAGTATAAAATTAGACAGAGATCTTTTAACTGCAATGCCAATTTAGGTAAAATTGCCAAATGTGAATCTAAAACTTTGGAACAAAGAGGCTTTCAGTGTATTGGCCAGGATTATAGGAAAACCAATTACCAAAGAAAACGAGATTAAACTTTGCTCGAATTTTTGTAGAGGTAGCGACAAATGATAAATTACCAGATGAAATCAATCGACATTATACAATGGTGAAAGAATTGTACAAAAAGGAGAATACAAGTGGGTGCCTCCTAATATGACATATGCATCTACTTTGGTTACAATAAGAGCCAATGCAATTCAAAGAAAGCCTGGGTTCCAAAGGAGAAAGCAATGCAAGAAAATCACAAGGGGATGAAAGCTCAAAATCTGAATCAAAATTCTCTAGTAGACCAGTTAATGAATCAAGAAAATAGTAAAGGGCATCTTATAATTACATAGATGAAGAAATGACTAAAGAGAATTTGAAAGAAACTAAAAAAAATAATCAAGGAAGTAAAGATTCACAACTCAATGAGCAGGAAGCCTATGGCATCGCCGATGAATCCCATCATTCCCAGCAACTCAATGTACAGGATGCTCGTATCATAGTTGAAAAATATCATCAGTTTCAGCAACCTACATTAGCTAGCAAAATAATAAATAGGGAAGAAAGGGGGAACCAAACAATACACAGTTCATTGAATTTCTCCTGGCACCAGATCCAAGTTCACATACAAACAAAGGACAAGAAAGTAATTGTAGCATTGATTCAAGCTTAGATCTTTAATCAGATCGGAGAATGTCTGAAGAAACTTCAAACCCAAAGGTAGTAGCAATATCAGGAGTGGAAAGTAATCCAATGATGATACACTTCCTAACATATATCAACATTTAATAGTATTATATGCTGCAAATAACGATAAAGGGATTAGATGAAAAAGGAAAGAGCTAGATAGTTTCAAGCAAAAGTATATTTCATACAAACCAGAATGGAATGATCTCACAGAAAAGCTAAAAATTAGAGGAACGAAATGCAAAAAAAGAGGTAAAGCATTAGGCTTAGACGTGAGAAATAGAAACTCTTTGCAACTTACTTTATAATGTCATTCTTAGTATCGAATGTTAGGGGAATTAACACCCCTTATAAATAAGTAGATGTCCTATATATGATTAGGAAATATAAGGTAGCAGTTGCTGTTATAGTAGAAAATGAACTAAATGATAATAATAATAAAGATTAATTCTGTTTAAAAATTCCAAATATTTGGAAAGGTATAAACAACAATATTTGTGGATGCAAAGGCAGAATAATGCTATCATTACTAGTTTTTGGAGTATTGGTGATATAATCTTGGATTACCAATTTATATTTATATTATATAAAATAATGGTGGTTTAATTTTTCAAGTTACTGGAGTATACGCAAGTAACTTTGAAAATGAAAGTCATATTTTATGGAAAAAAATAATAAATACAAACAAAAAAAGTAATGCGCCATGGCTATCAGTAGGGGATTTTAACAATGTTATGAATTTCAAAGAAAAAAGTGTTGGCAATCGTATTCCTTTAAATTTTTCAAGAAAATAGAGAAATTATTATTTGAAACTAGTTTAATTGAACCTTTACTGAATGGTTTTAAATCTACTTGGAGATCAAGTGAGTTTAGACACATTTTATGTAAGTTAGATAGAGTTATTGTTAATGAGAATTTTACATTTCCTACTTTTTCTTGTTCAATGGTTGAACAAAACATAAGCGATCATACCCCTAAATTAATCTAAAAGAAACTATAAAAAAGACAATAAATATTCCTTTTAGATTTATAAATGGTTAGATTTAAAATGAAAAATATAAGGAAACAGTGAAAGAATGTTCAAATTTAAAAGTAAGGGTTCAAATCAATTTCAACTCAGTGTGTTTTTTAAGAATACTAAATATCAATTGAAACAATGGAACAAGCTTAATCCTAAGCATTCAAAAGTAATAAATGAAATAAAGAGAGAGGGTAAGAAGTACATGACCTGCTAGATAGCAACCTCGGAGATGGAGATATAGCCTCAAGTTTTTTCACTAATCAAATTAACACGTCAAGAGAGATGCAAATAAATGTTAGTAATCTTAAAAAAGAAAAGAAAAAAAGATTGGTTAATGCAAGGAGACGAAGAAACTAAATTTTTCTAGGCTAGAATGTCTAGTAGAAGGCGTATATATTATATATTCAATATTTATGATAATACAGGAAGATCTGTTCATAACTTTGACAAAATAGCAAAGGAAGCAATTGGATATTTTGAAGAATTGTTTAATGGTCATAATGAATTAAATCATTTTCCTCATACAATATGTAAAAAGAAAGTAAATTCCATATCTTCTAAAATTCTACTAGAAAGAGTAAACGAAACAGAATTTAAACAAATCATTTTTAACTGTAATGGCAACAAAAGTCCTAGTCCTTATGGTTTTAATTCAAAATTTTATAAGAATTGGAGGGACAACATTAAAGATGAAACTTTAAATGTGGTTCATGAATTTTTGGAAAATGGAAAATTAATTAATTTTTTTAATCATACCTTTATATTTTTAATTCCAAAATCTAAAAACCCAAGTAATATAAGAGATTTTAGGCCAATTTCCTGTTGTAATTATATGCATAATAATCGCTATAGTTTTAAGCGGTAGGAATAAAAAATTCCTATCTTATATTATCTCCGAAATCCAAAGTGCTTTTTGTGCATAGAAGATACACACACACACACACACACACACACACACACATATATATATATATATATATATATGAGAATTCTTTACTTGCACATGAAATGGTAAGAAATTTTAATAGCAAAATTGATAATAGTGTGTGTGTCAAGATAGACTTACAAAGGGCATATGATAATGTAAATAGAAATTTTATCAATAGAATGATGATAGAAATGGAATTTGATATAAATTTTTGTGACCTTGTACATGAGTGTATAAATACAGCTACCTTTTCTATTTTAATTCAAGGTCAACCAGTAGGATTCATTAAGAGCAACAGAGGCATTAGAAAGGGGGATTCCCTCTCCCTATATCTATATACAATAGTAATGGAATATTTACAATTTTAATGGAAATGGAAGAAATCATAAAGAATACCATCCCTTTAAATATAAAAAAACCAAGAATTATTCATTTTATATGTGCATATAATCTTATGTTATTTATTAAGGCTAATAAAACTAATGTCAATGCTACTAAAGAGATCTTTCAGTTATTGTAACATTCTTTTAGATAATTCAATGAGAATATGGAAATATGGTCATGCAAACTTCTATCAATAGCAGGTAGAGTAGGGTTAATAAAGACAATTGTTTATGCTATCATTCTATATTGGATGCGAAAGTACCAAATTCCAGTAGCAACTATAATCAAATAGAGAAGTTATGTGCTAACTTTATATAGAGAGGCGGATATCATAAAATGTATTAGGAAAAATTATGCAGGCCAAATAATGAGGGAGGTATTGGCCTTAGAAATCTACATGATCTCAACATAATATGCAGCTTAAAACTTTTTTGGAGATTCATTAACAATGATCTATGTGGGCTAAATGGATAATAAATAAATACATTAGAAAAGGATATTTTTGCAATACAATAATTAAGCCAGATCATTCAAGTTGTATGAAGCAAAGCTAAAGCATAGAGACACAACAAAGAAGGTTATCAAAAGAAATTTTAAAGATGGTTCAAATATTAATTTATGGTTCGATCCATGGTACAACAATGAGTGAGTCATAAATATCTGAGGATGGAATAGTCTGGATATTATGGGAAATGCTAAAGCAACAATCACTGAGATTATTGAAAACTATCAATGGTACCTAGAAAAACATGCAGCAGCAAGTGGATACGATAGTACTATCAGAAAATTCCCTATTGATAAATATGCAGCTCAAGATGAGTGGGAATGTATGTTATCTAAAAATGATAAATTCCTTTCAAAAAGACATAGGAGTTCATAAGAGGACAACAATCACTGTACTAAAATGTTTTATTACTCTTTTTTTGCTATTATAGATAGGCTTCCAATAAAAGCTGCAATAAACAAGTGGGGTAATGTAGAGGATATGGCTTGCTTATTTTTCTATGATGATATAGAGACCGGAAAAAATTTGTTCATTCAATGTAGGTATGCCAGTTACTTATGAATGAATGCAAAGTCTCGGTAAGGTATTAATCAATTAAGCTCTATGAAATTAAGAGCTGAAATTGAATTAATCAGGAAATATTTCTGTAATGACTAATAATTTTTAACGGTTTAAATAACATAATTAACTGAATTTTTCTTAAAATTAAAACAATTAAATTTAATAATGAAAAATTGATATTTGTGATACATCTATTTTAACGTAACAAATGTCAGATTTTTCATCAGAAAATATAGAAGTTAGTTCTTTTGTGTAATTTTCAATTTCAGTTTAAAATCAGTTTATGTGATGAAAACTAAATATTTTTCAAACCTGAATATTTTTGTATAATAAAAATGAAGACTATTTTCTGAGTGGGACGTCACATTTCGTTCCTCTAGATTTGGACTTCTCTAACCCCGCTTATCTTATTTTCTGTGGTTTAGTAGCATTTTGAAGCGAATTTCGACTTTTGATGGGATGATCATATCACTTATATCTGTGTGCCATTTTGTCCGTCTCATCGTTCTGATCTTCGTAGTACATTCATTTGTGCATTTCTTTGTCCGGTATGTGGCGAAAAACCCTGAAATGATAAACCGTACCAGTGCCCATTTCTGAAACCTTTTGGTTTTCTATGACCATTCACTTATCCTCCGAGAAATCTAAAAACCACAAATTTAATAATTTGACTTTCTCTATTCCACGGTTGCTTTTACGTCCCTTGGTTCATACCCCTTCTTTTTCTCTTCCCCTTTTATTTGTCCCGTTTCTTCTTCTGAAAAAAAAGAAGTTATATATATATATATATATATATATATATATATATATATATATATATATATATATATTCTGAAACCATCGTGCATTCTTCATCTTCAAATCGCTCGAGATATGCATGCAAATCCTATATTTTGACCGAAGCCATCACTGTTGCTCCTATTTTGATCTACTTTGGGGAAAAATCTACGTTTTTGAGTTTGCTTTGAAAAAAAAGTGAAAAACATATAAAATTTATACATTTGAGAGCAAATTTTTTGTCCTCTTCCCATTTGCAATCCTCCACCCTATCTCCTGTTCTCTCCACCGTACGTGTAGCAGCGCCACACCACCTCCGACTTAGCACTTCATTTTCCCTCCTCCGCAACAACTCGCTACCCAACACCCCAGCCTATCACCGACCATCCCCTCCTCCGCCTTGAATCCCACAGCCCGCTGCAAAACCCTCACGGCCTCACCACCAAACTCCCCAGACCTGCCACCCGAAACCGAACCTACATCTAAACGCCTCAACCCGCCTAGAGAAACCCACTGCTAGTGCCTCTCTCCTACCCTACATTTTCCATGCAACCTTACACCTTGCCACACCATGCAACAACCCAAAACCTGCATCTCTGACCAGCCGTGCTTCACTTGACACCCCTTTACCCATTTGCCACAGCAACCCTTCCACCAGATTTTCCATTCTCCAAGCCTCTCCGCCCATATACCCATCACCTCCAACCCTATAGCCGATCACTGTCAGTCACTAGCATCCAATACACCTCTACAGCTGCTTTGTGCCACCCTCAGCCCTGCATGCGGCCTGGACTTTCCCATGCAAACCCCGTCGACCTGACCCAAATAGCACTCTGGCCGATAACACCCTGTGCCAAGCTTTTTCTTCATGCAAAATTCACACATGTTGATATGATTATTTTAAGCAGCGGGTTGCTCGGGTCACTAACCCTACAAATTTACACTCTGAGAGAAGGCTTGGTGATGCCACTTGAAATAAACACTTAGAAGCATTCTTTTATAAAAGTTCATATAAAGGGGTTCGTATATACATGACAAAGTTCTAATTCTTTTATTCTGTTCAATAAAAAAAGGTTTATATATTATAAAGCTTGATGTATATGTTTTGATAAATATTATAAAGTTTATCAATTTTTGATTTTAATATAATATATAGATATTTTGATTTAATTTATGTGTTTTAGTTAATATTGATTTTAAAATATAATATGAAGATTTTTATTTTAAACATATGTTTTTAAATTTAATATTGATTTCTAAATATAATATATAGATTTTATTTTAAGTATGTGAGTAAATTTTAGATTTTTTTTTGAATTGTATATTTTGCTTTATCAATTCTATAACGATCCAGAATTTGACCACTTTAAAATATACTATTTATGTAATTTTAAATATAAAATATTTATGTTATATGATTCAAATAATATTAGATATGATTTGAAAATAGAAGTATACACAAAAATAGTAATATTTGCCTATGTCGACAAAAGTGATAAAATACTGATTTCAGAAAAGTAAGTTTCAATGGTTAAACAATTTTTCTAATTAATTTATGAGTGTTTATAATTTTAAATAGAAAAATACAAATTTATTTTAAATTTGGTTTACATAAATAAATAGTTTAACTAAAACGTCAAAATGTGAACGTAAAACATTTTGTCGATTAAAAGTTATTGCAACATCGTCGCACCTTTCGGTTTACAAATTAACCATTTGGTTTACAATTTTTCTTATATAGGAACATATATTCAAATAGTACAAGTAATAATTAATTCATTAATTAAGTTTAATTTTACTAAACATACTAAGAAAATTCTAGAATATAATGAGCAAAAAGTAAGCATAAAAAGACAAAAATGTACAAAAGTCAAAAAGTAAAACATCAAATCAAACAAACATAATTATCACTTTCTTTACTTAATATTTAAGTGAAAATGACATAAAGTAATGATTTGAAATGTGATGTTAAGTGTTGAAAAAAAATAAGGTTGCTTAAAAAGTAAGTAAGTTTATTTTGGTAAATTGGTAAAGGGATATTTTGGCAACTTACCACTTCATTTTTTTCTATAAATACCAACCACTTTTTCACTTTTTTCACACTATGTCTACCTTCTTCTTCCCCCCTTGAAACCCTCTTTAATGGCTTTTTCTTTTCTCTTTTCCTTACTAACTTTTTCAAAATCCACTACAAGGGGAGGGGGGATTTCCGACGGCTGAAAACCGTCGGCGGCCGTCGGAAGCCGTCGGCGGCCGTCGGAAAAAGCCGTCGGAAATGAAGGCGTCGGGGAGCAGTATTTCCGACGGCTACCGACGGGTGATGCCGTATACATTATCGACGGTTTCCGGCGGTTTCCGGCGGTTTCCGACGGCTTCCGACGGCCGTCGGAAACCGTCGGAAACCGTCGGAAATCAGGCCAATAAGCCGTCGGAACCCGTCGGAAACCGCCGGAAAATTTCGACCAATAAGCCGTCGAGAGCCGTCGGAAGCCGTCGGAAACCTGTTGTTTTTTTTTAAAATCTGCTGCAAATAGAGCCTTCCAACCACATTTCTCTTCCAAACACTACAATATCAATACTGCACAATCAAATAAACAATAATCCAACCAAACATGCAAACCAATACTCCAAAATATTCAATAGACACAGAAATAAACTAAATTAGAATAAAAATAAAATACAAAATATACATAACATTCCAACATTAACAATAATACTAACAATAACTGTTCTAATCATGCATATCCTGATACAGCTACAGAACCAAGTGTATTATACATAATTATACATATCAACAATTAATTGTTCCTTCTACCAAATCATTGTAAACTAAAACTAAACATACCTGCACGAACGAATTAGAAAGCAATGAATCAATCTGCCCCAGATCCAGAGCCAGCCGATGAAGGGAAGCGGCCACCAAACTGCTGCATGTACTCAAATAACTGTGCCGTCTGCATGGCCTGTTGGCGGTTCTGCTCCTCCAACTGCTGAACTCTAGTCTGTAATTCTTCTATACTTGCTAGCTCGCTCTGAGGTCTACTCCGCCGTCTCCTACTCTGACTACTGGACTGCAATAATTGAAAAATAAATAAAATCAAAGTTTATTGTTTTGAAAAGGTAAGAATATCATATTTTAAGTATTTTAAGAAAAATTAAATTATTTACCGCTAAATTGCCAAATCCGTATCGTCGACCATGCTCTGGTGGACTCATAACGGACTCAAAAATAATGTCCTCTTCATCGGTCGTCAGCTGCTCTCGACCCGTATCAGAAAGGAGTTTCTGTCGCTGCTCCATAAACATCTCCTGCATTGACAAATTAATAATATCATATCTTATTTCATAATAATTTGACAACTAAAACAATTACTAATACTGAATAAAATGAAATATGCTTACATGGCTTTTACTGGATTTATCGTCCTGCCATGTGTACGAAACAGTCCCGTCTGGATTAACATGCTCAACAGCATGCGTACGGGTGAACACGTCCATATAGCTGACAGGACCATGTGCCTCGGCTTCCTGAAGTTGATTGTTACATACAATTATTATACATTTAAAATCATATAGCATAAACTATTTACATTTATTATTCAGTAATTAAATTTACCAACTCCTGCCGATACTGCTGAAACGACTTCGATCCTCCGCGATGAGTAACGGGATTCTTATTTCTATTTGCAGAGTTTCTATCTGACTCTGCCTGTACATTCAAAATTTGATACATTATTTTTCAATCACGTTAAATTAATAATTGAAAAAAAATTAGTATACTTGCCTTCGCCTCGTCCGTCTCCCAGTAGCTCAACCAAGCTTGCCACACGCTCTCCCCCATCCACCGTGGTCTCTTCCCGGATTTCTTAACCTCAGATATCGTGTCTCTGTAGTTCTTTCGCATCTTCCTCATCCAGTATGCTCGTGCCAGCTGCATATCATCTGTCTGGATGTCTATCTCAGCCTGTGTTAAAAAAAGATTACACTTTAAACGATAAACGGTAGAAAAACGACAAAAACGAATTAAAAATGGAAAACATAAAAATTACACATACTAGGACATCCTGCCATATGCACTCTATGATGTGCGGAGGGATGGTATCCCACTTTGGCCAGCACGCACTCATCCTACTACGATATGCTGCTCTGGAGACGTCCAACACTACCTTAGTGGGTAGTAGCTCGAACCCCCTGTTTTTAAGTACGATACAGATAAGTACATACGTATAGTATAGAAAAAATAAGATGATGAATAAGATTTAATTTTTACCCATCTGCTTTGGGGGCTAACGTAACAACTGGACGGTGTGGCGCTTGCGATGGGCCACTGCCATCGCCTCCTGAAGAACGGGAAGAGCTCCTCCCTCTATGTGACATAATGATAAACCTGTGACGTTTACACATCATTATATAAGAGAATAAAAACATGATAATGAAATATATTTCATATGAACATGACATCAATGGTATAAATTGCTTAATTATAATGACTGAAATGTAAATAGACATGTAAGTTTGTTATACCTGATTCATGATGGGTGTACTCTTCCTACGATAAGCAGAGTTCATTGCATTTTTAATAAAAATTGCTAAATAAATGACAAATTGAAATAACATAAAACAATAGTAAACGGATTTAGTTTCATAGTTACATCAATTTCATAATACATCAAGAATTCAACATAGTTACATCAATTGCAAAAAAACAGATTCAAATTTATATCAGTCATCATCGTCTTCTGATTCAGATTCGGTCTCGTTTTCGACGATATTTTCCTCTGCACTGTCAAACGCTTCTACCAAAACATTTGGTTCTTCAACATTTACATCATCGTCGTCAACTTCAACCATAGGAAACATTGATCGTGCTGCATCTTCGACCATATTTTCTATACGGGTCGTTGAAACTATTTCGTTAACGACACTTTCAGACTCTACAGAAGTATTTGCTACAACTTCTCCATGCCGATCCCAAACATAATATTCGGGTGTGAAACCGTGTTGGCACAAATGAACTTTCACAATATCTGGTAACAAAAACTTCAAATGTCTACACCTACTACACGGACAACGAATTTCTGGATCGTTTCCGTTATTACTTAAGGCGAATTCAACAAACACGTTTATACCGTTATAAAAATCTTCTTTTATTGAGCCCCTCATTCCTTTTCTTTGGTACATCCATCTCCTTCGATCAACAAAATAATCAATCATTTTTCCTATTTGACAAAATGAGAAGTTCAAAATTTAATATTTATTTTGAAGAATACACATTCGAAAAAGATTATTTTCATGTTCGTATAATATTTTGAATTTAAAGAACAACTTCACAAATTTAAAAATATTTTCAAATAGGGCACATTTCATTTTTTAACGTACGTAACGATTAAAAATATATAATTTTTTTTCATTGGTCAGACATCCTACCTCCCATTACAAACACAGTAAGCATTTACATTTCGTATATTACTTCGTCCCAAACGATTCAATAAAATTTCGGCAGCATTTCCCTTTTGTTCCCTGCATTGTACACAAATGCGTGTACGCAGGAAACAAAAAAGAAAAGTTAGGGCGAAATTTTATGAACCGTTTGAGACGAAGTAGTATACAAAATGTAAATTCTTACTGTGTTCATAACTTGTCCAATACAGGGACAAATCCGACAAACATTGTACCAGATGAATATAAATGGTCGTTTTTCGAAAAAAACGACTATTTATACAACGATCATGTACAACACTCGTCAGACGGGGCCAAAAACTCTCTAAGGGACATTTGTCGGTTAACATGCGCGCATTTTACTCAAAAATACAGTTTTACTCACTGTTCACATTTATATATTAATTTCACACATTTATTCGACGTATTACGCATCAACTTAGGGCTGGTTTAACATTTTGTCATTTTTCAATACACACAATTATAATTTAGAGTAATGCATTTTTTTTGTGTCATAAGTAAAAACGTGCACAATATAATACTCCTAGTTCATTCAATCATTTTATCTTATTCCAAATAACGTATACAATCGTCGAATCAAGGCATACACAACAAAATACATATACATGAACATGCACAAATTATACGTGTTTATCACAATTTCACGATAAAAGATGAAATTGGTATACCATGTGATGCTATAAACCGTTATTACGCTAGTGGAAACAATTGCAATCATTAATTCGCCCTAATTTATCAATTTATGCAAATCTATAATTAGGGTAAAAACTGAATTTTTCATAAAAATAAGAGATTATACCTGAGATTAAGAGTACTGAAGCTTGATTAGAGTGCGTTGGAAGATCCGGAAGCTAAAAATTAGGGATTGGAAGCTTAGGGGTTGAATTTGGGGGGTTTTTTGGGTTTTTTTCGTATGAAATGGAGGAGGAAGAAAGGGCTCGGCTGGCTGGTATAATCGCAAATTTGCGACGGCTTCCGACGGCCGCCGACGGCCCGTCGAAAGCCGTCGGAAAATGGCCGTCGGAAGCCGTCGGTCTTGGCTGTCGGTATTCTGCCTTTTTCTTGTAGTGATCATATCAAATCAACTCCAAACACAACCAAACTTTGCCAAAGACACTAGAATGCCATTAAAACATGGATTAACATCTAAGAAATGAAGAAGTGATGTAGGAAGGGGTGGAATAGGAGGAGGCTGAACCTATGGAGGAGGGAGGAGCAAGTCATGAAGCTCCAAAGCAAGAAAAAGAGAAGAAAGTGCCGTCGATTTCATTTCAAGAAGCTAGGAGCAAAATCAAGGTACTGTGGAAGATTTGTCGAATTTTCCAAAGTTGGTTGGAATTTAAAAACAATATTGAAGTGTTAGATTAAATGAATGTTGGTAGAAAGTCGATTGATTTGGTTAAAGGTGAGTACTCATATTTAAAGTTACTAATTTCTAAAAATATTTCAAGTTAATAACATGAAAAGTTTAGAATATGTTGGATGATTTAGTGGATGATAACTTGGTTGATATTATGGTTGGTTATATGTTTTTGATAGGGATGAAAACTTGGTTTGATAAATAATAATAAAAATGGTTAGTAAGCATAGTTGATTTAATAGGAATTTAAATCCATATAAATATGTATATGGAAATTATTTAGCCTCTTAATGAAATTAAAATATCTAAGAAAATTGAAAATGATATAATACTATAATATGAAATGAAATGCAAAATGGATTTGAAATATGAAAAATATTATTTAAAATGATGTAAATATGTTTTATGAACATTTAAAAGTGTTTCCATGAAGTTAGAAAAGAAATTGAAAATTTAGTCAAAAATAGGCTCATAGTGTAACGGTACGCGATTTCGCACCATAAAAGCCAAACGAGTATAAAAGTTGGAATATAGCTCGGAATTATTCGAGATTAGAATTTTACAAACTATTATATCCATAGTTTTTCAACGAAGAAAGAAAATTGAGATTTCGATAAGTAGATTTAAAGATTTGAGTAAAACAAGTTTTTGGAAAAATCGCGGTTTGCAGTTCGGAATCCAAGACTAGATTTCTTTGAAAATGATGTTTAAAAATTGTTTAAAAATATGAAATAAATCTTTTAAAATGTTTTAAAAGTGATTTAAGTAGTAAAATTAGATTTTAAAATGATAAAAAGTTGTTTTAATCAATATAGCTTTAAAAAGCACTTTCCGTAGCACTTTTTCGCAGCACTTATCAATAACTTTTAAAATATAGTTTTAGCACAACCGTACTTTTCCAAATCTTTTGTAAAGGTTCTTAAATAATTAATAGAGTATTCAAAGATTGATTTAAAGGATTTATGGAATGGTTAAATAAATGAGTAAGTGTTTTAAATAATGATTTGGATGTTTTATAAATCAAGTCTAAAAATGAAAGAAGTATGCAGAAATGACTAGTATATTTGTCCCTTTTGTAAGATCTAAATGGTAAAACAAGGTGTGTAAATAAGGTCAGGAATGGAGCAACAGTGCCCTAAACTTACCCGGCCTTCAATTTATCTTTTAGACGAGGGGTGGAACAGATCGAAAGGAAAGCCTGGATGCTCTAAAAGATCATAATTAAGTTTTTCCAAGGTAAAAGAAAAGAAACAAATTTTTTGAATTTATTATAAATGGTATATATATAAGATTTATAAAATTGATATTTAATAAATAAAGCTAATGGAATTATAAAAGTGTTTTATAAATATTAGAAATGGAAATGTAATCAAATTTATATATGGTTTGCAATTGAAATTTAGAAAAGAATTTATAAAGGATTCTATAAATAATAAGATATGAAAGGAATGAATTTGTAAATAAGAGATTATAAGTACTTAAAGTATAATTGAATTTTGACTTATAAATGAGATATAATTGGAATTTGTTAGTAAAGTAGTTTTGCATATGGAAGTTTACAAAATATAAATGGAATTTGTAAACATTGTTTTACAAATCTGAAATCAATTTAATTTATTAAGTTAAATATGCAAGTTTATTAAAGGAATTATATTCACGATTTTAGACGGTGAATAATCCTTTAAATTAAATTAGTTAAAGTAACGAATTTGGTAAGAGTATTATATTCATGATTTTGGACAATAAATAATCCTTTAAATTAAATGTGTAATAGTAATGAATATTGTAAGAGAATTATATTCATGAATTTGGACTATGAATATTCCTTTAAACTAAATGTGTAAAAGTAATGAATTTGGTAGGAGAATTATATTCACGATTTTGGACAGTGAATAATCCTTTAAATAAAATCAATACTTTGGAAAGTGATATTATAAAAAGGGAATTTAAATGGTTTGAAATATAATAAGTTGTGAATTTACTTATTATTAAAATAAGTATATGAAAATGTTTTCCAAATATCCAATAAGTGAAATGGTTGTGAATATTATCATTTTAAAGATATTTTGAAGTGAATAATTGGGAAGTGTTTTGAATTATAAACGATTAATAAAAATCAGGCCCAGTGATTACTTAAGTGCTAGATTTTGTTTCTTACTTCGATAGCTAAATAACCGACTATCAAATTTGGCCATTTTAGTTTTTCAACTTGATGTAGAAACTAATTAGTCGTAACTTAATATGTAACTGGCTGTGCAGGCTTGATTATCATTTGTGTTGAGAATGTTGATTCGTGTAGTGCGGAGTGCTTACTCCAATCTATCAAGCTTCCTTCTTGGCCGAAGGATAGCAAGTTGAAAGTTGGAGACGTGATAAGTTTATGAGACTTAGTTTCTATGTGAGGTTGAGAAACGCTTTTGCGTTGTTGGTGCGAAGAGATCGGGATCATTTTATCTGAAAACCACTTCGTACCAACATTTATATAACGATTGTGTAGGTTGGCCAATGATACTAATATTTAGGATTTTCATAGTGAAGGACTGATTGTTGATCGGTTGGGGTTAAAATCCCAATATACATATAGTAGCAGTGGTCTCTTCGTTATGAAATATCCAATTCAAGGACTATTTGCCAGTAATCCTAGGGATTTCCCGACAGAGTGTGGTAGGTGAGTACCTTTGGCTTGACCTGTTCCGAGATAACTTATATGGACGAGTGTCTGGCATTGCATTTCTAAGATTACATATATTGGTTTTTACAAATGTACATCATTGGTGGCGGAGAAGGCTATTTCTCTTAGCTTAACACCCTTCTTGAGACGTATGAGCTCAAGGGTTGTATTTTTGTGGAAAGAAATTAGTAGCCAATGGAAATGGAAAATGTGCCATTCAAAGATGATGTGATATGTAGGATGTGTTATGAGAAAGTAATCGATACCTCTTTAGCCTCACTCCCTGGAAAATGACTAAAACAGGGATAAGACCAGCAAGGCTGAGTGGGTCGCTCCCAGTTAGAAGATGTCATCACTCTTCTAGATATATCTTTACACGCTATGACGTTTTGTATCTGATTATTGTTGTGTATGCTTATGGCCACGAATTAAAGGTCGGTAACGACCGGAGTGATGATATATTAGGTACTATCCAAGAAGGGGTAGGCCGGTCTTGTGTTGGTCTAGGCACCAAGTATCTCAGCCCTAGGTACATCCGTCTAGAGGTGTACCGAGTTTTCGAAAAGGTAGTCCCTTTACCTAGTCATTTGTATGGAATCCAAAATCCACTACGAACTTGCGGTTTTGCTTATAGGGCCTAGTATTGCTGGAATTTAATAATGGTAACAATTTCAGCTATTTAATCTATAATTTGTATAATAGACACTATTATAATATAATGTGATTTGATATGAAAAGGTTTTGGTTATCGTGGGAAAAACCCATCCATGTTTATGTGTAGGCGTATCTTATAAGATACCTTTTGTTTTGATAAAGGAAAAGTTTTGATAACTTTTTAAATCCAGTTGAGGTGTGTTTTTCTCATGCTGTTTTATCAGACCGATCTGGGCGTTCTTCTCTTTCAATGCTCAGGTCAGACCGAGTATATTTACAGGTTTAGATTTGATACTTTTGGAGCTTCAACAGGCGAGTTGGAGATATTCATGTCGTACACACGTATCTGTTTATTATTTCGCTGCATTGCTTTGCATTGTTGTTTTTGTAAATTATCAGCATTTGTGAGGAATGGTTATTATAACTATCCAAGGTGATGATTATTTATTATGTACTATGATATTGATTTTTGTATATTACAGTTTCTATTTGAAAAGATTATTTATCTATAGTACATTTTATTTCGCTGCGATGTAAGATTCTGTATTTTTTTGGTTTTGCTTCTCTCTTCTTCTTCTTCTTCTCTTCTCTTCTTCTTTCTTCTCTCTTTCTTCTCACCCTCTCTTTTCTTTCTCATAATAATATGCAATTAGTGCACTCTGGGTCGGACATGTGTGGTTTATTTTCGGATTCAAAGGGTGCCGATTTCGGGTCATCGCAAATTCCTTATTATCAGCTTGTTCATCGAATCCGTGTTCAACTTGCTTTGCTTTAAGATTGGTTTGGATTGAGCGATTGTCGAATTTGTGGTTCAAATTTGTAGCTTGTCGTATTAGCTAATCTCTCTAACCTCGAAAGACGAGTAAT
Source organism: Allium cepa (assembly GCA_030765085.1). NCBI lineage: Eukaryota > Viridiplantae > Streptophyta > Magnoliopsida > Asparagales > Amaryllidaceae > Allium > Allium cepa. The sequence goes on from CM060938.1 coordinate 567,642,423, forward strand.
CACTTACGATTAACATTCTTATATTTAGTAAATTTAATTCACATGAAATGACAATTGAAATATGTTGTTAAAATTGAATTATTAAGTTATTTAATTGTTAAATATAATATACCATTATCTACAATTTTTTACTTGTGACATATGACACCATAATCTGTTGTATATATTATATTTAGTTCATTACTGATTATATATGTCTGTTGTTGATATGTTATATTATTATCGTATTTATTCTCACTCTGTAAGTTCCTTATTAGTTTAGAAATCTCTATGGGTTGAAATGATACATACCCAAACGATCTTATAGATTAGGGGAAAATCGTTATGGGTTGAAATGATAAACCCAAGCGATTTTCAATGATTTTGAATTTTGGGATTTCAGGTTGAAATGATATATATATATATATATATACCCATAAATATTTAAATTGCAGATTGAAATGACAAATATCGATATCACTTGACTATAGGATAGAAAATTATATACGGACACCATTGGTCTATATTTTGAAAATGATTTCCAAAGTTTTGAATGGGAATATATAGGTTTTAATGAATATCGATTTATATATAAACTCCATTTTATGTGTATAAAATTTAGATTTTTTAAATAATATATTTCGAAAATTTTAATTTATAAGTTTGTTTTGGAAAATATAAATTTTAAGATTCTACCTATAATTTTATTATTCTAAAAATATATAAACTAAGATTTAATATAAAATAAATTTAATAATAAGATTTAATTTAATAAAATTTAATTTAATTAGTATATAATATGTTTAATAATTTATTTAAATTTTTATTAGTAATTTAAAAATAATTTTTTATAAATTAAATAATAGAGGTCAAGATGCTAAATTAATGTTGACTTGAAATTGAAATTGGTTAATAATTAAATTTAAATAAGAATTTATTTGAACTCATTGATTTTGAGATTTGAAAGTTATGATTTATCACTTGATTTGATAAAAAGTGATTAAATGAATATTCTCAACTTTAAATAAAGCTGAGGGTGAATATTTAATATTGGTTAAAATTTATAAATTGAGATTTTATTTAATTGTTATTAAAATGATTACATGAATATTTTCCAATTTAGATAAAAATTAAAGTTAAATTTTGAAATATAAATGAAACTTATATTGTAAATGTTTGAATATTTAAACTTTGAATCTTATTGGAATTGAAGTGATAATTCAAAGCAAGCTCTAAAATCGATAAAAATTGAAATGGTCCATTGAGAATTTTAATTGAATCTTTAACCTTTTAAATTGAAATTGTTGAACTGGGATTGATTTAGACTGAATTTGGAATTTAAGTTAATTTGAATCGATTTGTGAAATTGGAGGAAACTAATTTTATTATATAAAGTATTTTTAATATATATAAACTATTTTTAATATATGAACTATTTTAATCAAATAACCTAAACTTTAATATAAACCATTTTTAATTTATAACTATTTAAAATATATATAACTATTTTCAATGTTTAAATTATGTAAGTTGGAACTTTTATGATTTAGAGTTAATGGATTTAAATACTAATATTTTGATATGATGGTTTGTTTTTGAAAAGAATATGATGGTTTTATATGAAGTATAAACTGTTTGAAATATAATTGACCACGGTATGAAATAAGCGTTTGGTTGTTAAAGAGATCGAGATCGGATATTGTCATAGCTCTGCCAATACCAAAAACCACTTTAACAACTATGTATGTGGAGGAGATTCCAGAATGAAGTAGGATGGTTTGGCGATGATTCTGTATGAGGTATTTACGTAACCCTGACTCCCGTGAGTCAGCTTAGATATGACTAAAACAAAAGCCATGTCGGGCCAAGTGGGATCGCACTCCGGATCGGGAAAATTTCTTCGATACTATTACTTTGTGATTTGATTTGGTGCACCTTTGATTTTGGAGTATGGCTCGAGGCGGACGGTAGTAGCTGCTATGTGTTACCACCAGTTCGAATCTGCAAATGATATATCTACCTTGGCATTGCCTCGCATGTTGTGTTCACATGCCCTATCGCGCTTTCTATGAGGCTGTTTTGTACCGTACCTATGGGGTGTCCTCTGGGTAAACCACCAGTTTGGTGGAGCTAATGGCATTGTATAGACTATGGGAATATATAAAATGTGTTAAGGGGGATATGGATAGTGCCCCAATGCTATTTTAATAGTTTACTTTACTGTAAACATTATTTATATTGCGTATACTACTACATAGTAAATAGTTCCACGGATCCTTAAAGGATGGAAATCCCAAACATCCTTTAAGTTATTTTATATTTCAGTTGACATGTCACTTGAGTTGGATTTACTTGTTTAAGAATGTTAATCCTGACTCGAGTGTTTTGTGTCTTGCTTTATGCTCGGGTCAGACTGAGTGTCACGGCATTTGAGACTCACCTTAGAGCTTGGAGATTTTCTTGAAGATCTGTCTTTAAATCCAACTTTCAGTTATCTCCATTATTTACAGTTTTCCATTCAGACTTGTCACTTCGTATTGAGATTTCTATGTATTGGATATCGGTTGTATTTTGTTTAAGCTTTGTTCTTTATTGTAGTAGCTTCATGAACTACTATTTATCTATTCCGCCGCTTATTGTCATATTACTCTGTGTTTGTGATTCTGTGATTGATTTATTTACTGCATATGCTTAGTTTTGCCAAATACAAATTAACAATCTACTGTTTTGAGCAATTCAAGTCCGACCTGTGCTGATGTGAATGGTTCGGAATAGCTGGTCGTTACAATTTCAGTAGTAAATCAGAAGATAGAGACATAACTTATATTCTATCACTACAACAATCTATTACATTTGGAAAGAGCGCAACAGCAGACTTCATAACAACAAGAAGTTAACGAAAGAGATAGACTTGTATAAATAAAGACAGTATAATTATTCTATCGAAGTTTAAGAAGAAAGGGAAAAGAATATACCCATCTCCGTACAACAGATTCCAAGTGGTTGAAGATTATCTGAAATTGCCAAACCAATAACCAACTTCAAAGTTTAACAAATCTATGGATGCTTCTTCAAAGCCTCGCTGAGATTCAAACCCAAGAGTTGCTACTTCTAAGCCTTGCAATTGTGATAACCCGGATTTCTGGATATCTGATAATTGGATAATTAACTGGTTTTTACTATTGAGATACTGATTTTTATTAGTTGAACAAATAAAATTCTGACAACTATAATATCTGAAAATGATAAATCTTATGATAATATATATATATATATGTATGTATGTATGTATGTATTTGCAAACCTTATAATATTGAAAATTATAAGTATGTATATAATATAATTAGAATACAATGTAATATATATATATATTATAATTGGGAGGTTATGTTTTGAATTTAATATAATAATTTTCAAAAGCTATTTCAAGTTAAATTTTATATATTTTGAAAACCCTAAAGGTAAATGTTTATTAATTATAGTATGATAGTTAAAATGAGATTTAGCAAAAGAGTTTATTATGCTTTCTTTTTAAATATACATGTACTAATTATGATTTGTATATATATATAAACATAGATTAATAAAAATAAATGGGATTTAAAACTCTATATTTAAAATCTAGTATTTGTATATATGATTACTTATTAGTGCATAATTTGATTTCTTTAAAGATTTTTATAAATATTAAGAAAAAGGAAGAGTTTAAATATAAACACATAAAACATATATAAATATAAAAAATAATTGAAAATATAATATAAAAATTGTATAAAAACATATTAAAACATAGATTCATGCAAAATTACAAATGTAAGCTAATTCTTACATGCAATTAACAAGTGTAGGCTAATTAAACAAGTGTCATTATTTTTTCTTTTCATTTTTTTAAATAAATAACTTAGCTATATATATCTCTACCTCTACTCTCTCTTTTCTTTTCTATCTTACATTTTTTCAAATCAAAACCTGAGAAAGAAAACTCAAACCTTAAAAACTAGAAAAGATATAAAATTAAAAACTAAAACCTGAAGCAATCCAAAACCAGAGAAGTAAAACCAAAGAAAACAAGCAACTGATCAGTTTCAAGATCATTCAAATCAAGTATCAAGCTAACTCAATAAGGCAGATCAAATCACTTTCCAGTTTTTGGCTCAAAAGCAAAAATCAACTATCCCTGTTTCTGTTTTTCAATTTCAGGTGAGTAAAACAACCTTTGTAAAATCTTGAATCTATGTATATCTTGATTTGCATATGATAAATACTTAAATTATGTTGTGAAATATTTGTATAAATGTAAAAAATATGTCTGAATGTCAATATATATGTGTAGATTTTATGTATACAATAATACATGCTTTGTTATAGTTTTACAGGTTTAAAACTTGATCAAAATTCAATTTCTCTTGCCCTAATCCTCTATGAGTTGTGATTTATAGACAAGAGTTGTTAGAAATAATAAGATATTAATTTTAAAAATAATTTCAAGAAAAATCTGAAGGTAGTTTTAACAAGAAGGAAGAATTACAGTGAAATTTAAATCATATCAAAATTTTGACTTCAATGATTTATGGTTTCATGTATATAATCGATTATCTTTTAGAAAACTATGATTTTTAAAAATAAAATGAGAATTTTTAAGTTGGTATCTTGGGAGGAATTGAATGATGAACGAATTTGGGGTTTTTGGCAGTTTCTGGCGATCTGAAGGGAGTTGGTCGTCGTGATCGAGGCTGAAGGAGGCTTGAGTAGCGAGGATCATTGTAAAAATAGTCAGGAATTTTATTGATCGTCGGGGTGACCTGGCGACGACGTTTTAGGGTTTTAAACCCTATCTAGGTCGATGTTGGATTCGAGGCTAATACGGCCTCATCATCGCGTCGAACTCAATCGGAGGTGGAGGAAAGGTAGCATAGGTCTTTGACGAGGATATGGACGCGGTGGCAGAATTTCAGATGATCGGAGATGGGAGGAGCGTGTTCTTCTAGTGACAATGCTGTTGTTCCAGGTATGGCTGGAATGTCGAATTTGATTTGGTTGGTGATATTGGGTTTCTGGATGGTCGTAGCTTTCATGGGAGACTTCATCGACATGCGAGTCGTCACGGCATTGGTCGGAATCGAGCAGATCACCGGTGCACGTGCACATGTGCATGGAGATGTCTGAGATTGTTTGAGAGTTGGGAAGAAGATGCTTTCTCGGGATTGGGTTGAGTCGATCGTGTGTTTTCTTGGGGAAGTTAGGGGGAGTTTGCTCGGGGTTTTTATGATTTAGCTCGGGAGTTTTGCTTGGGTTTTTGTTCTTTGGGCTCGGGTGTGTTTTGCGTTGTTTTTAAGTTTAAACTTTTTTTTAAATTTTAGCTAAGAAGATGATGTTTGAATTAAGATGTGATTAAGGTAAGAGTAACTAGCTTTAATTAAATAAAAAAATATCTCAAATGTTTGTATAATTTGTTTTCAAGCATCTAATTAAAATAAATATAAATGACAAGTAAGTGTTAATTAAGGTAAATAGTTTATCTTAACTAATTAAGGTCTTATTAATAAAAGTAATTAAAGTATAATTACTTAATTAATTAAAGATAATTACTTAATGTAATTAATTTAAGATAGTTTAATTGTTTTAATTAATTAAGGGTAATCACTTAATGAAATTGACTAAGTATAATTACTTAATGTAACAAATTAAGTATAATTATTTAATGTAATTAATAAAGTATAATTACTTAGTGTAAGTAATTAATGGATAATTGCTAAATATAATTAATAAAAGGGAATTACTTAATGAAAGTAATTAAAGGATAATTACTTAAATTAAATAAATTTAAGGATCATTAAAGGATAATTAACTTAAGTAATTAAAGAATAATTACTTAATGTAATTAAAGGAATAATTACTTAATGGGAGTAATTAAGGGTAATTAATTAATTTAAGCAATTACAGATAGTTAATTACTTAATGTAGTTAATTGAAGGATGAGTGATATAAGCAATTAAGGATAATTAATTAAGATGGATAATTAAAGGATGATTAATTAATGGTTTGTAATTAATTAATGTTGAGTAAGCATGATATAAAAGTAATTAATTTAATTTATTTGGTGATTAAATTAAATTAATTAGGAATTTTATAACTAATCAAACTTTCTTATGGATGATTAAATTGTATAGGATGCCTGAATTGATTTTAATCCCTAGATTGATAATTTGTGATGCTCTGTATGTTTGGGTTGAACTGTGATAACGTGGAATTGCTGTGTAAATATGGCATCATGTATTTAAAATTGAACTAAACTCATTTAAACAACTTGGCTTAAAGATGGAATTAGATTCGAAGAGACCACGAGCCGGATATCAGTAATATCCAAAACCACTTCAATTAATAACTATCTATAATTCTTTATAGATTTAAGTTTAGAATCAATTAGGTCAGAATGGAATAAAATAACATGCCTTTTAAACTGAGTTCTTGGATATTGTTTTGCAATAAGTAATTGGTTATAACAAGAAAAGAACTCGTAGTAAGGTACGAGTTACCCTGGTTTGCAACTGTGTTTTATAACTTAGTATGCAAATTATATGGGTTTACTCACACTGGTTTCCAGCCTGACCCGGATGTTACTTGATTGTAATGCTCGGGTCAGACCGAGTATTACAGATTTTCAGGTTAGGTCGTCTAGAGCTCGTGAGGCAAGCTGGATGACAGGAACGTATGGAGCTTATTTAGTTGTGTATTGTAGTTATATTGTTTGTATACTAGGACATGTTGTTACAATTATCTATATTGGTTGTACTCTTATATATTGAATGTAAACTGACAATTACAGCTTTTCATTGTAAAATGCTATTATTTGATATTATATTTTGTTCCGTTGCGAATGTGAGATTCCGTGCTGTTGTTTCTTGTTTCTTTTTCTACCGCTTTTTCTCCTTTCTCTAACAACCTGGAATTTCCTGCTTTCGATTGCTCAGCACTTCTACAGTGGACGTATTAGTGTCGAATTTTCAAGGTCGAAAATTTCATGTCGTCGCATTTTGGTATCAGAGTAGAAGGTTAAGCGAGAACCTTGGCTCTGGTGGATTTACTCATTAAGTATAGGGTCAGTAATACCCTAGAATGAGTTGAGCGTATTATATATGAGGGCGTATTTGTTATTTTCTTATATAAATATTTTAAAACAGTTTTAAAATTAGTTTTTATAAACTTATATTTTGATATAAAGAAATGGTTTTTCTAATTATTATATACATTAAGGAAATTGGTTGTTGGTTATTGAAATTGAATAGAATAATAAGAATATAAGTTGGAATTCTACTAGTTAAGTCTAATATAGGTTAGGAAGTCCCACTATATCTAGTCTTAGAGAGAGATGGCTAAGAGTGAAGAATGGAAGGCTAGATGCAGAGAACGAAGAGCAGCTGCACGTAAGGATCGAGAAGAAGAAATTCAGGAGTATGAGAAATAGGTTGAGGAAAGGGCTGGACCAGGACCTTGAAATAATGTCACCTGCTACAGATGTTTCAATAAGGGTCATTACGCAGCCAAGTTTAGTAAAACAAGGAAGGAATTGAAGGTACATTCCAACGGTTTTGCTTTGAGATCTTGTGTTTTAAGTGTCATAAGAAAGGACATTTCCTAAACCATTCCCTGAAGTGAGGAAGGTGAAGCGTAAACCTGTAGAACCAGTCGATGAATTGGCCATTTGCTATCATTGTAAGAAGTCGGGACATATCACTAGAAATTGTCCCGAGAGATGGAAGAAGAGTAAGGTTATGGAACGTCCTGCAGGAGGAGTAAGTGTTATCCATATGGATAGAAAGGTAGAAACCTTTTGTGATAAATGTTATAGGTGGGGACATCCTGTTGAAAAGTGCATGTTCGGGCTTTGCCCATTGAAAGGGAGTCCCTAGATTCTTGTATGAATACTAAGGCTCTGTTCTTTTCCAAACCCCTAGGTAATGGAGAAGGCACCTAGATTTATGACTTCTGTAAGACTCTTCTATTGGATAAATGGATGTAATGTTTAAACTACTAGTGTGTGGACTATCAATGTATGGAATATTTTGTGGCAGTACAATCTAATATAAAAATTATCTTTATTTATTTGAGAATGGAATTGGAATTGATTCAAAAGTGGAATTGTAATGAATTAATTGAAATTTGAAATTGAATTAAATTAATTAGGAATAAAATCAAAGTTAAATAAGTTTAGAACGAACAACCTGAATTGAAAATTTCAAGATGAAATTGAGATTTAACTTAGGGAAGTTAAATGGTTGGTCTGAATGAGAATTATGTGTGATCTCAAAACGGGTTTAAGTTCTGGAAATTGGTAATGGATGCTATTTATGGGTGTTTTAGATAATTTGGATGTTTATTTACTTTGACATATCCTGCTATCATCCCGTTGTTATTATTAATCTATAAAACTGTGAATTGGATTATTTTTAAATTAAGAAGTGGATTGAGATAAAATATATCCATTGCTGAAATGAAATGAAATAAAATTTTAATTTGAAATTATTTAAATAATTTTAATTTTTAGAAATAAAATTGAAGTTTTGGAATCATTTTGAACTTAAGATTTAAATGTTAAAAATGAACTTGCGAACTAAAATTATTAAAAATTGGTTTCAGAATTGAAGTTAAAATTAGGTAATAAATGGGATTTTGAGAATTAAATTGTTTAAAAAGCTTTGAACTTCTACTTAAACCTTGAAATAAGTTAAGTAAAGGTAATTTAAAATGAATATTTGAAATTTGGGCTCAGAATTAAATTGTTTAAAAACCTTGGTTGTTAAATTAAAAGTAAAGGTTAATTTGATTTAAGGAATTAAATCAACATTTGAAAATTTAACTCGCATTTATATAATTCGAGATGGTTTAAAGTTGAAATTGGAATTGAAATTAATTCAAATTGAATATGATTTGAATTTTATGGGAACTGTGATTAAAGTCGAATAAGTTTAAATTCAAATGAAATTGATTTGAATTTGGAATAGGAATTGAGGTTAATTTAACTTGGATTAGAAATTAAAAATTGATTGGAAAAGGAGATTTGGGAAATTGAACAGTTTGGCTCTGAACTATTATTTTCAAATAAATTATTTTAATATAAACTGTTTTAAATATATTTTCCTAGCTATTTACTATACAACCTTTCTTTTTAAAAATCATCAAAACTATCTTATACTTATTTTTCAACTACTTTGAAAGTAATTCCTATTTTACAGCAATTTTTCATCTGTTTTACAAAATAATTACTATTTCATAACTATTTTGCAACTATTTAACTATTTGACAACTATTTTATAACTACTTAACTATTTACAGCTATTTTACAATTAATAACTATTTTTCAACCCCTTAACTATTTTAAACTTTTCACGCCATTTTTTAAATTCAAGCAGGTTAGAGTGCAAACTGTTTATAACTAAATACCAATTGAGATAAGAATTGAAGAAATTGTGAATAAGTGAGTAGAATCAAAATGAAGGTGAATAAAAAGAAAATTGATTTAGCTAATAATCAATGATGATAAATACGTAGGATGTACGTATATTATTCTATTTGCGTAGTAATTTGATCCGGATTCGAGCATAGAATTTCGAGATAGTTCATAGATCCGAGTTGGGATTTTTCACTCGATTTTCGACGGCGATCCTTGGATATGGATTTTTTTATTAATTCTGGAAATTCTCTATCGTAGTTAGGGCTATGCAAGGAGAATGATGGTTTCTAATCAAGAAACTAGATCTAAGTCCGCACTAGGAAGTCGGGTGGACGATACTAGTTCGGAAGTGGAATTGTGTGCTCGAGTGAGCGATCGGATTTGATATTGCGTACGGATGATATGTACATCGTACGTGCTTGATTGGAATAGATATTTTGAAATGAAATGTAAAATGATTTTTGAAATGAAAAAGTATATTTTGAGAAATATCTGATGATTAAAAGTGAAAGTTGGATATCTCTATTATTGAAATTCACTTTTTGAAGAGTAAGTAAGGTAGTAAATAAATTTATAAAAGGAATCAAACTTGAATATTTGATTTAGCATAAATGAAATATGTATATATATTTGTTATATATGATAAACTCCCCTTGTTGAATCTATAACCAGAAGAAAAGATCTTTGAAAAATATTTAGAGTATAAAAGGGAATTTATATAAGTATGAAGTGATCCAAGATTTTTCAAGATTTTATATATCTATATACATATAAATGATTTTATGAGAATGATTTTTTGAAAAAGGTTTTTGGAACTCAGTAATTTTGAAAGGCTTTTGATTTTAGGGGAAAATCAATTTTGGGAATTTGGAAAGCCAAGTTTGGAACTATCAATTTGAGATATCGATTTTGTGTAAAACAGATCTATATTTAAATCATAAAGAGTATGATTTGAAAGATACTATATATGTATAGTATAAAATGTTTTAAGATTCGCCCTGGGGAAAAAGGCGCTCCCATGAAATGAACTTCATAGGAGATCCACAGGTGGTTCTGCCTTGTGCCCTAAGGGGGGACTCTAAATTTGATAATGGGAGGAAGTCTGGACAAACTAAAGTTCCTGAGGATTGTGTGTGGGTAGCGAAAGTCGAGGGTGCTGATGCCTACAAAAACATTTGGGCTATGCTGTGACGACAGTGTAACTCGATGTCACTGCGATCTACTGTGGACCATAGCGGAAGTCGGGGGCAGTGAGTGCCTATGGTCTACATTTGATTTCGTCGGAAGGGCGACGTAACATCGGTAGACTGCGATGTATGAAGACATAGAGAAATTCATGTGACAGCGAGTGCCTACAGGCTACATTGGGACTCGATTGATGTAGTCTGTGATCTATGTAGGAGTGGTGAAGTTTCATTTGGCAGCGAAATTCGAGGGCGGTGATGCCTACAGTTACATGAGCTTTTGCCAAGATGGCGACGTAAAATCTGGGTGTAGCTGCGATCTGTGGCGGGTTCAATGGTGTAATCAAGGGGCGTGGAGTGCCTAAAGTTTTCTATGGATTTTGCCAGGATGGCAACATAACCACTGGGTTAACCGCGAGCATGGAGGGGGTGATGGTTTCCAGAGCATTCTCACCAAAAATGTTTTCTATATTTTCAAAAAAAAAAAGATTTTCTATATTTCCAAAAATGTTTTCTAAGTATTTTCACTGGGTGTTGAAAACGGGTCTGTTAAGTACTCGTAGATTTTCAGTCCTACGTCTGATCAACGTATGATCGAATTTCTTTGAGAACAAGGATGGACTTGTTGAGACATCGAGTTATAAAAAATATTTTTATAAAAGCCATTTTGGCAATATTATGTAGATTTTAAAGTGTTTTAAAAAATTTATAATAAAAAGAGTTTATAGTTAAAAATGTTCAACAAGTAATTTAACCAATAATAAGCACTGTAATTAAAATTCTGGCTTCGTTCCTTTTCGAGGACGAAAAGATTTAAAGGGGGAGGATAAGATAACCTGGATTTCTGGATATCTGATAATTGGATAATTAATTGGTTTTTACCATTGAGATACTGATTTTTACTAGTTGAACAAATAAAATTCTGATAACTATAATATCTGGAAATGATAAATCTTATGATATATATATATATGCGCAAACCTTATAATATTGAAAATTATAAGTGTATATATATATATATTATAATTAGAATCCAATGTAATATATATACATATTATAATTGGGATGTTATGTTTTGAATTTAATATAATAATTTTCAAAAGCTATTTCAAGTTAAATTTTATATATTTTAGAAACCCTAAAGATAAATATTTATTAGTTAAAGTATGATAGTTAAAATGAGATTTAACAAAAGAGTTTATTATGCTTTCTTTTTAAATATACATGTACTAATTATGATTTGTATATAAAGATATAAACATAGATTAATAAACATAAATGGGATTTAAAACTCTATATTTTAAAACTAGTATTTGTATATATGATTACTTATTAGTGTATAATTTGTTTTCTTTAAAGATTATATAAATATTAAGAAAAAGGAAGAGTTTAAAAAAAAACACACAAAACATATATAAATATAAAAAATAATTGAAAAATTATTCTACTTGCATGAAAAATAAATCTACACTACTAACATGAAAGTAAATAAACAAAAGAAGCATGTAAAAGAAAGAGAGCACTAATTAACATTGCATAAAAAAGAAGAAAAAAGAATTACATAAGAGAAGAAATGGCTAAGTAGCCATGGAAAGAAAAAGAGAAGCTTTCTTTTATTTTGAGCCTAAACTAATCTAAAGAGAGACTAAGTAAAGAGAGGAGGGTTACATGAAACATAAGGGGTTATTTATACAAGCATGAAACCCTAATCAATAATTTGGGGAATGACCAAACTACCCTTGAGAAAGTGTGGAAGCCAAGTAATCATTAGCTTCTACTAATCATCATTTAAGTGTACATGAAGCCATTAATTCCATAAGCATGTGCATTAGCCTCCAACTTGTACATTAAGGTAGTGGGTAGGTGGGGTCCTCCATGATCTTCACTTTGAATTATTTCCATCTTCATTCCTTTATATTCCTTGTGCATGCATATTCCTTCATGAAACCCTCCTATTGAGATCAAATTCCTACATAAATATATATAAATTTCCAATCTAAAAAAAATATGCACACAAATGACTGTTTTACCCCTATATGAAGATGGATATGTGACAATTTGGAATTAATATGGATTTTGGTTAAAACAGGTTAAATTACCCTATATGATCATTTATTTAATTTAAATAGAATAAATATGGTGGTAAAAATATGCACATTTACGTGCACAACAAATACCCCCACACTTATCTTTTTATTTGTCCTCGAATAAACAAAAAAGAAAAAAAACTAAGATAAATCCATTTTCGTAGGGAGCACGATTGCATTGAGCGTATGCAACAAGCCGTTAAACCTCTGGGTGTCCCCTGTAGGACGAGTGTTGTCTCGTGAGGGTTTTCAGTGGATACTACCCACAAAATTCAAATGCAGGATGAAAATATTTACGAAATGAAAGATTTATTTACAAAGAGCTGAAGGCAAGTTTTTGAAAATATTTACAAATGAAGAATTCATTTTTAAATCAACACAAATAAGTTAAATATAGGCTTTGGTCATTATCTTGAAAATTTAAGTCATTTACTCATCAAAATTTCCAACAAAAATCAAGTTATCATAACAAATAGACCATAGTTTAACTCGTTATTTCGGTTGATAACAAAGTGTAATTATGAAAAGGATCCTTAGTTGATTATCAAAGTTTATCAAAGTGGTATTTTCATTTCTTTTCAATAACAAATCAAATCAACTAAGTAAAAATAGTGCTAGGATTTCAATTGCTTGCTCTCTCATTATTTGCAAGAAAAATTACACACCTAACTCAGGTAAACTGAGGCCAGATATACCACCCATACACTGCCTTTCAGGCTTATGTGAGGGGAGTACAGAGCATGGCGAGTGCACACACTTTCGGGCATACACGTATCGACCGTAGGTGATTTTTATTAAGTCTTTTCTTTTTTTTACATGTGTTCCATACATGCATAACCGTGAGGACTTTTTAATGAGTATGAAAGCACATAGTCAAAGATTCCAAGTAATTCACCATGCATAACCGTAAGGACTTTTAAATGAGAGTGAATACTTTAGATGTTATTATTATTTTTTAAGAGAGGAGAGAGTTTTACAAAATCATCTTAGCACCATTTTACTTAGAAGACGAAAAACGTTATATCTTTACTTTAAATCAGCCACTTTTCAAAACAAATATTTTCAATTAGGATGTATTTCATAATTAGCACGTACGAATCTTCCTATATACTAGTTAAACCATTGTTATTTGTAATCAAACTTCATTTTTTTGTTAAGATAAATAAACTTTCAAAATTTTCAATTTCATAAGCCAAAACCATATATTTACCCTATAGTGTTTCTTTAAAAATAAATCAAAAGAAAATTTGTTTTTGGGTTTTTTTAAATTTTTTTGAGATTTTAAAAGAAAACGCAAAAATAAACTATAAAAAAAATGAAGATGAGTCTCCCTCCACACTTGATTTTGACTGTGTCCCCACAGTTAACCCAAGTGGAAGGAGAAAAATAAAAATAAAAACATGACCTTTATTTAAATGAAAATTAATGGTATTTACACGAGATCAGAAAGTATATCATCAAAAAGTAAATGAAACGGTCGTCCAAAGACCGATTCATTTGTCTCGTCAAGTATGCGAGACACAGCTTAAGCTCAGAAAACCAAACCTTTAAAGATTTTAAAGTTGAATGTTGATTTGGGAAAACGAATTTCATTTTATCAAAAATTGAATGAGTTGTTTATTTTCAATGATTTTCGGGGTTGATAAAACAATTTCTTAAAATTTATTTTCACCAAATTCAAGTATATCATCGATTTCAAAATCGAAATGGTGATTCAAATCGTCCCCTTCAGAATTTGGCAACTCATTTTCAAAAAGTCCATAAAACTCATGTTCGTTAAATTCGACTTCCTTTGTTGGTTTGTCAACAACTTCATCACGTAAATCGAGTTTAAAATTCAAAGTTGTCCTATTCAAATTTTCAAAAAAAGGAAGATCGAAGTTTAAATCGAATTTCGCACCATTAAAAGAGTTGAAATCCAACTTGATTACCATATTTTCAACAACTTTATTAAGATCATCATTATCAATTTCAAAATTTGTTATTTGAAAATCATCGATTTGGGTAAAAGATGGATTATCGTTTGATTCGTCACACATTGAAACTTGATTTTGTTTCTCACGAAAATTTTCCAATGTTTTAATCAGCAAATTCGTGTGATCATCGCAAATTTCATTCATTTTCTCAACAAAGTAAAATTTGTAATTATTAGCTTGAAAATTTTCGATTTGGACTTGCTGAGAACAAGAATTGTCAATTTCGATAAACAGTAGATTATTATTTGATTCTTCGCAAGTTGAGATTTGATTATGATTTTCACGAAAAGTTTTGTATTTTTCAAGTAATAACTCCCCGTTATCTTTTTCCATTCGGTCAACAAAATCAAATTCATGATTATTGTTTTGAAATTTTCACTTTGAATTTGTTGATAACAAAAGTTTTCAATCGTATCGTTATTGAAACTATTCCCATTACCAAAATTATTTGAAAATTGGTTCACATTTTTGTCTTGATTTTGAAATTCATTTTGAAGCTCGAAATTGAATTGGCGTGGGTTATACCCTAAATCATTCGAATTTTGAAGTGAATTCAAATTTTGATTACTTTGACTTGAACTATTGCACAAATATGAGTTACACAAATTGTTTATACTTTGATTTTGTTGTGTAGAGAGTTCAAGTAAAGATGAAATGCTATTTTCGAGATTTGAGGGTTGGTCATTGTTTTGAAAACTTTATTGTTTGAAATTTGAATTGTTTACACAAAAGTTGTCATTAAAATATATATGAATTTGGAGTGAAATTATATGGATTATACTGATTTTCACAACTATCATAAAGTTCAAGCGAATAAGGAAGTTCAGACATTTTCAAGAATGTTTTTTAGAAAGGAAAAATATTTACGAGTAGAATTTATTTTTCAGAATGGAATTTTTTTTGGTTTTTGAAAAAGGTCTATTTTTTTTTTGGATTTTTGAAATTTCAAAGGAAAAGGGTTTAGAAATTTCAAAGAAAAATAAAAGGAATATTTACAATTCTTTTAGTTTTGGACTTTTGAATTTTTTTTTGTTTTTTTTTTAAAATGCATGAACTAATGCAACTAAATGAATGCAAGGGTTAAATACAAATGATTTATCCTAAGTTAACCCAAAATTGTATAATCACTCATTGTCTTAGATAAACAAGATAGTTCTCAACCAAGTAACGGGCAGGATTTATCGGTGTACCACGAATCACTGTAGCAATGCAGCCGAAGGTTTAAGTACCTTCAGAGGAACAATTCAGTATAATATTTACGAGTCACTGTAATATTTATCACTGATTATTGCTCTGCCGTAGCCTAGACACCAAGAAATTAAATTGTTCAAAGAAGACAAATTGTCAATATACAATTAAGAGTTATCGATGTCTAACTGTTATTATTAATCAAAATCTAGGATGAAATGCAAAGCAGAAAATAACGTGTATTAACAATGCAACTACAATGAAATTATTTGTTTACGTTTTTTAATTTTTTTTTAAAATGCAAATGCAAGCAACCAATAATCCAAGTCGAATAAAACTAGAAATGAAAGCAGAATATTATTTTTTTGAGCTAGCAAGCAGAGCAATTTATTTTGGCTAGCGAAGCAAGCAACTCCTCCTGGTTTTCTGCTTTGACGGCCTGAAAATTAAAATAAGATATATACAAGTTGTTTTTTTTATAAATACCAAAGAAGTAACTAAAATAAAGGAGAATCAAAATGAATCAAATCAAAAGAAATCAAACAAAACGAAGAAAGTTGTTTTTTTAATATACCAATTCAACAAAACAGCAAATTTAAAACTAACAAAACAAACCAATTTCTTAATCAGGCCGTTAATCCAAACCCGGCCTGCTAAATCAATAAATCACTCTTTATTAAAACGTACAACTCAAAATCGAAAACTGCTTATCAAAAATCTCGTTTCAATTCAAAATCGCACAAAGAAAATTATCCCACAATCGAAAACAAAACACAAATCAAAATAAAATCAAAGTTGGAGTCTCCTTTTTTTATTGTTGCTGTAGTTCGAAGAGTTCAAGGCCGTATGTCTGGTTTTGGTTTCGTTCGTCATTGTTGATTTGAAGTCGCGAATGGGTTAGCAATGGACGCAGTTGAAGTGATGTCGATTTGAGTGATCGATGTCAGGAGTTCGCCGATTCTCAGCGATTACTAGGGTCGAGACAATTTCGAATTGTTCGAATAGGGGATTCTGAGTGAGTTCGAGTGAATTTCGAAGCTTGAGTAGATGTCGCGATTGTTTAGTGTTTTGGGATGCACGTAGGTAGTTGAATTGGTGAGATTGACGGCAGCAGTGGGTTCGAGTGTTGGCTGCGTGTTCGCGGTTCAAGGAGGTGATGCAAACTGTGTTCGATTTGGTGAGGCGGTGTGGCGGTAAGTAAGCGGATGTGGGTTTGACTGCGATCAGAGGTGGGACGTTATCTCGGTTGCAACATTTGAAGTTGTAAAGGATGAGGGGGGTTCGACTGTCGCTTTGTTCCATTGTGGGCAGATGCTTGATGTGGTGTGAAGCAGGATGTGGTTAAGGTATGCGACGATGACAATTTCGACAGCAATTTTTTTGTTTTGTGGTGATGAATGAATGGGTAGTAGTGCTCGGAGAAGTGAGTTGAAGTTGTATGTTAGATAGTTTGAACTTGGTTATGAAGATGGGGTGGAAATGAAATGTTGATGAGATGATTGTTGTTTGAATTGCGAGGTGATTCGAGAGGATGGATTGGTGATGGAGGTTGCTGTTTGAATTGGTAGTGATTTTGGGGTTGGATTAATTTTTGTGGTGGTCTGTGACGTTTTGGGAAGGTGGTAGAGGGAGAGCAGATAGTTGAACGGGAGATTGTAAGTTGATCGTGGAGTGGTAAGCAGTTTGGGATGCTTGTGGCAGAGATGGACAGAGAGTGGATGTTGAGTTGCTGCAGTTGAATAGGTGGTGGAGGGCAGTGGAGATGGTGAGTTTAAGCTTGACAGAGAAATTGTTGAGCAATGAGTAGTGTGCAGGGATGGAAAATAGAAGTGAATGTGGTGGGTGAAGTGATCAGCTGCAGTTTGTTGTGGGAATTGGTTGAGCAGGGGTATGTTGTTGTGGTCGCGGTAGGGGATTCGAATTGGCGATAAGAGGTGATTGTGGGTGGGGAGGATGATGTCGGAGTTCTCAGGCAGAGAATATGGTGATGGAGGAAGGCTGTTGAATGACAGTGGGCAGTGGATGGTAGGCAAGTAAATGATGGTGAGCAGAGGGTTGTGGTTAACAAGTGGTAAATGACAATGAGTGGAGGATGGCAGTGAGTTAGGAAGTTGATGGATGTTTGTGAGTAATGGTGTGTGGACTAATGTAGATGTGTTGACAGAGTGGTGCTGCAGTGTTGTATTTGGAAGAAAAGAAGTAGTGGATAGCAGTGGTTTGTAGATGGTTTGAAGTGGTGAAGTGATATGAGCAGTTTGCAGATGTGAATTACAGTGAGAAGATTGTGCAGTAACAGTAACAAAGAAGGGGAAGAACTGCACAGTTTTTAGGCAATCAAGTTTGTAACATAAATTGAGTTGTAAATTGTAACTAAAATTGTAAAGAAAATTAATAGGAAATAAAACGTTTTTGATTTTTTTTTGAAATTATGTACATTTTTTTAATGGAAATAGAAATGCAAATGCAAAATGAAAAACTACAAACACACAAACAAATGCAAGCACAAATCTAAGACAGAAAACAATTTTTTTTTAAATGCACTCAACACACAAAACAATCACAAAATAAATCAAACAAAAAGTAATTCGAAGAATAGAAAATTAAAATCAAAGCAACTCCCCGGCAACGGCGCCAAAAACTTGTTAATCGACGGAAAATCTATGGAATTAGAAAACCATCGAAAAATTTAGAAATAAAAATAACCGCAAGCGCACGATGTACGAGTGTAGCATGTGGCAAATACGGGTCGATCCGAACGGAATTGATGATTTTAAAATTCTATTCAATCAAATTATACCGTAGTCGAGAGTGAATAGCTAGAAATGTAAGAAACTAGCAAAAACTAGCAAAAGAAAAATAGATAAAAATATGAGAGTTAAATGATAATTTAGAGATAAATCCACTCTCTAGATCATATAATTCAACAATTAATGAAATTATGATCTCTTTTTTGGTCATAAGTGAGTTTAAATGATGTGTTTATCATAAGTATTGCTCATTTGTGCTATTAATTAGCTCAACATAAGCCATCAAACTATAACACAACCTTTAAACCACTTACTAATCTTATGAAAATGACAACAAAGTTGCAAATGAAATCTATTTTAAGTATGGCCTATTAACTATTGATTAGAAATATAGACCATCAAATTTGAATTTCAAATCACTTTCTTATGCCATAATCATATTTTGATGAAGAGGCATTTGTATTAGTGATTGCTTAAGCATAGCCTATTTTTTGTCAACAATATAGGCTATCAAATTCAAAACAAAAACAACAAATTAGACCACTTCAAGCATTGTCATTAAGCACAAAAAGAGAGCTATAATCATCAAAATATTGAAGCTATATGATTAGAGGCTTCATTACCCCTAAATTAAAGGGATTAGCCTCTCATATTTGTCATCAAAACAACAAATATAGCTTGCAACATGAAAGAAAAAGAAAAGGAAAAAGAAAGCAAAGTAAAGAGAAGAAAAAACTATTCTACTTGCATGAAAAATAAATCTACACTACTAACATGAAAGTAAATAAACAAAAGAAGCATGTAAAAGAAAGATGGCACTAATTAACATTGCATAAAAAAGAAAAAAAAAGAATTACATAAGAGAAGAAATAGCTAAGTAGCCATGGAAAGAAAAAGAGAGGCTTTCTTTTATTTTGAGCCCAAACTAATCTAAAGAGAGACTAAGTAAAGAGAGGAGGGTTACATGAAACATAAGGGGTTATTTATACAAGCATGAAACCCTAATCCATAACTTGGGGAATGACCAAACTACCCTTGAGAAAGTATGGAGGCCAAGTAATCATTAGCTTCTACTAATCATCATTTAAGTGTACATGAAGCCATTAATTCCATAAGCATGTGCATTAGCCTCTAACTTGTAATTAAGATGGTGGGTAGGTGGGGTCCTCCATGATCTACACTTTGAATTATTTCCATATTCAATGATCTACATGTACACGACCACTGACCAGAGCGTCCACATTTATAACAAACTACCTCATAATTCTTTTTTTCTACAACCGAATCATTATTCTTTTCATGCTCAATTTTTTTTGTTGCCTTTTAAAGTTGGTAGTTCATTACCTCTAAAACCACCATAACCGTCTCTGTTGGAGTTATATCCACGTCCGTGTCTGCATCCATGACCACGTCCTCTACCTTAACCTCTTCTGGAGTGAGAGAAATTAACATTAACTTCTGGTAATGCAACTGAACTAGCTGGTCTTGACGAGTGACTTTTAATAAGCAATTAATTACTTTTCTCAACAATTAAAGGACATTCTCTAAGTTTCGAATATTTTGTAAAACGACGCTCTCGATATTGCTGCCGTGGGAGTATATTCAAGGCATGAAACAGTGAAAATATTTTTCAAGCATTTGTCATCATCCATCTTTTCTCCACACAATTTTAGTTTAAAAGTTATTCTAAACATTGGGAATTGTATTTCCTTATAGATTTGAAGTGTTGAAACCTCAGATTCAACCACTCTTGCCTAGTGTTCAGAAGTATAACCGTCTTTTGGTGGTCACAATGCTCCTTCAAGGAGTTTGATAAGCGGAGAAGATCTTTTTCAATTAATATTATGTTCTAAGAATGTCGAAGATATAATATCTTAAAAATATCAAAGCATTTGCTTTGTTCTATTAGAACGTAGCATTACCATTTCTAATTGTAATTTCTAAGCATTAAGATTGCAAGTGAATTTCAGCATCCAACACCCATGATAAATATTTGTCTCTAGATATGTCCAAAGCTTTGAATTCGAGCTTAGCAAAGTTTGTCATGTTATAACACTGTTTACTATCAAGAAAACAGAGGGAAAATGCTGTAAATAATACTTCAAAACAAGAATTTTTTTACCGTGAATTATTACTATACTATCCATAAATAAGAACAATTGACTGAGGGAAGCTCATCTAGAAGAATAATAAATGAACCAAAAGTGTTGAAAAATATAAATGATGGCAAAAAATATTTTTACCGTCTTAGAAATCCAAAGCATGAGTAGACATGAAAATGTGAATATAAACATGCATGTAAAAAACCAAGGGCAAGGCAAAAACTTGCTTTAATAATAAATAAAAAAATGTTTTCGTATTACGACAAAGACATCCTACCACCTTACTTGTAAAAAGGGTATCATTATGAAATGTTGCGGCTACCGAAAATTATTTAAATCCTATCACTTGTAAAACCATATACTAAAAAAACTTACTGAAGTGTGTACTTGAGCATCTCAAAAGAAAATTAAGTTGTCCATGGGCTTTAAAATCAAATTGTAAGTAAACATGCAATGCTGGAGTTAGCAAAACAAATGACATTTAATGGTTAAAAAGGAAAGTTATTCGCAGCCTAAAGGATGATACATAAAAAAATTGCATCAATTTTTTGCAGTAAATTGTTAGCACCAGATTTGATCACTAACACCCTTAAGTAGAGTTATGTAGAGAGTTTAATGAAGAGAGTGAATTAGAATAGAAGAATAGTGTAATTCAATGCAAGAAGAACAACAAAAACAAGAACACCAGATTTATAGTAGTTTAAAGTAATTGCCTACGTCTACTATGAGTTTAATCTTTATTGCTTTCTCAATCATTTGAATATAGATACAATTCATAAACCAATCACTTGAATACAATTTTTACACAAAGAAGATAAGTCGAATCCTAGAGTCTTATCATGAGTTATTAAGTCTAATAGAGATGGGCTCTGAATGCTCTAATCGATTATCTACAAATGGCCAAAGATCAGGCCTTAAAGCACGTTGAAGGAAATGTCTAGTAGGGGTCAGCCTCAAGTTGCGTGCAGCTGGATCTTGCTATGAGTTTGAATCTGCTTGTATATTCGAGTAACGCACTTTCTACTCAATGCATTCATGATCCTTTACCCATGCTTTGGGTTGGAGTGACAGTCAGTTGCCCATGAGCTTAGGTATCGATTTAATGATTCTATCTCTAGGCATTCTTTCGGTTGTAGCCTTGTGTAGCTGTAAGCACTATATATAAGTTTCAATATTGAGCTATCATAGCTAGTCTCTAGATGACCATGCTCCCGGTCTCGGGTTGAAAAATGTACTGCATGAACGGTTGAGTCTCGCCTTAGCTATGTTTATATTCCCACCGAAACTCCAAAGACATAGAGTTGATCGGTGAATAGTCGGTTCGAATTCAGATTGCTTCTCGCTCGTGCTCCCAGCTCTGGGGCATATACCGATAAGTAGGAAGGTCAGCCATGCCCATTATAGCTTTACTCTCTTTCCCGTTGAATCGTGGGATCAGGTCGGTCCATGGGAGACTGGCTTTCGCCTATCTTGGATTTTATCATGGTTTTTCATTCCAAGAGGAATACTTCGATGCCTCATCAGCTTTAGGGCGTAATTTGGGCGTTGGATGGTCATCCACGTCCGCTTCGGTTCATGTTCTGTAATCAGATCTTGGGGGTAAAGTTGGATATAAATGCAGTCGGGTCATGCTCATCCAGTTTCATACTCCTCCTTATGGATCAAAGGAGGGTGCTGGAGAATGTTTGACCAAATCTTTGTGGTTTACTCTCCTTTACACACTATGGAGGTCTTAGTTTTTTAAGGAACATCTAAGTCGCCTTTGTATATGCTTGGTGCGGATCGGTATTGACCCTCGATCTGAGGTATGATATAGTTGGTTGCTCATAGCTTTGGACGCCGTTTCGATTAGTTCTGTATTGAGGTCTCCCTGTAGTCGTTGCCTTAAGTTGTAAAGAACGGCAATCTAGAGCTATAGTAAACTGTTGTATTCAGCTTTAAGTGATTTGTACTCCTGCTCCCAGCATTGATTCGGCCAGGTGACAGTTGGATGGTCGAACTCAATCCTTAGCGAGTTAATAATCCTCTTGTCGATTTTAGGCTGAAGTTTGCGAAATAGAGAATGGTCGGAATCCACTCGTCTATTTATCGATATTTATACACCACTCTGCATTCTGGTGACTTAGTGTTATTCTCGTCCCGGTCGACTTGCGCCCAATTTGTGTTCATGCTTCGATCCATGCTCCGGGGACTTAGAGATTTGTCGAACGGTTTATGCTTTAGTCCACAGTTTGGGACGCAGAGATTTTCATCAATTCATTTATACTTCAGTCCTCACTCTGGGGACTTAGAGTACTCTAGTCAGCTTCTGGGACTTAGTAATTTTTTATCAAGTCGTTTATAGTCTACGCTCCAGGGACTCAGAGTACTCTAGTCCGCATTTTGAGGAATTAGAGGTTTTTAAGTCGTTTATACTCTAATCCGCACTCAAAGGACATAGTGGTTATTAAGTCATTTATACTCTAGTCCGCACTCAGGGGACTTAGAGTACTATAGTCCGCACTCTGGGGATGTAGAGGTTTTCAAGTCATTTATACTCTAATCCGCACTCAGGTGACTGAGAGTACTCTAGTCCGCTTCAGGGACTTTGAGGTTTTAAGTCGTTTTATACTCTAGTCCGCACTCAGGGGACTTAGAGTACTCTAGTCCACACTCTAGGGACGTAGAGGTTTTTAAGTTGTTTATATTCTGGTCCGCACTCAGGGGACTTAGAGTACTCTAGCCCGCACTCTGGGGACATAGACGTTTTCAAGTCGTTTATACTCCAGTCCGCACTCAGGGGACTGAGAGTACTCTGTCTGCTTCAGGGACTTAGAGTTTTTAGGTCATTTATAATCTAGTCCGCACTCAGGGGACTGAGTGTACTCTAGTCCGCTTCAGGGACTTAGAGGTTTTTAAGTCCTTATACTCTAGTCTGCACTCAGGGGACTTAGAGTACTCTAGTCCGCATTTTGGGGACGTAGAGGTTTTTAAGTCGTTTATACTCTAGTCCGCACTCAGGGGACTTGGAGTACTCTAGTCCGCACTCTGGGGACGTAGAGGTTTTCAAGTCATTTATACTATAGTCCGCACTCAGGGGACTGAGAGTACTCTAGTCCACTTTAGGGACATAGAGGTTTTTAAGTCTTTTATACTCTAGTCCACACTCATGGGACTTAGAGTACTCTAGTCCGCACTTTGGGGACGTAGAGGTTTTTAAGTCGTTTATACCCTAGTCTGCACTTTGGGGACGTAGAGGTTTTTAAGTCGTTTATACCCTAGTCCGCACTCAAGGGATTGAGAGTACTCTAGTCCGCTTCAAGGACTTAGAGGTTTTTAAGTTGTTTATACTCTAGTCCGCACTCAGGGGACTTAGAGTACGCTAGTCCGCACTCTGGGGACGTAGAGGTTTTTAAGTTGTTTATACTCTAGTCCGCACTCGAGGACTTAGAGTACTCTAGTCCACACTCTGGGGACGTAGAGGTTTCTAAGTTGTTTATACTCTAGTCCGCACTCAGGGGACTGAGAGTACTCTAGTCCGCTTCAGGGACTTAGAGGTTTTTAAGTCGTTTATACTCTATTCTGCACTCAGGGGACTTAGAGTACTCTAGCCCGCACTCGGGGGATGTAGAGGTTTTTAATTCGTTTATACTCTAGTTCGCACTCAGGGGACTTAGAATACTCTAGTCCGCACTCTGGGGACATAGAGGTTTTCAAGTCGTTTATACTCTAGCCCGTACTCAGGGGACTTAGAGTACTCTAGTCTGCACTCTGGGGGCGTAGAGGTTTTCAAGACATTTATACTCTAGTCCGCACTCAGGGGACCGAGAGTACTCTAGTCCGCTTCAGGGACTTAGAGGTTTTTAAGTCGTTTATACTCTAGTCTGCACTCAGGGGATTGAGAGTACTCTAGTCCGCTTCTGGGAGTCCGCACTCAGGGGACTGAGAGTGCTCTAGTCCGCTTCAGGGAGTTAGAGGTTTTTAAGTCATTTATACTCTAGTCCGCACTCAGGGGACTTAGAGTACTCTAGTCCACACTTTGGAGACGTAGAGGTTTTTAAGTTGTTTATACTCTAGTCCACACTCAGGGGACTTAGAGTATTCTAGTCCGCACTCTGGGGAATTAGAGATTTTTGTTGAGAGCAGTCGCATTTCCACTCTTTAATTTGTATTTCATCAACCGTATCAAGGCTAATGTTGTCGAATGAACGATCGAACCATGTTTGCTCATGGAATGGAATTCTGCCCCCAGCATGAGGGACGAAACTTGAAAAATGGACGGTCGATTCTCATCCGCTTGGTGATTATAGCTCTTCCAATCAAGTCAAGGAAGGAGGTACATGACAGATGGTTGGATCACATCCATGCTAGGTTAGAGAGTTAAATCTCACACAATTTGCTTCGTATCTCTTTCTAGAAAATAAGGATAATGGATTATTGAGAGCGATGGTTGACGAGTAGGTAGTCCATCACAACTACTCCAAGTCGGGCTTTCGAACAATCTTTTGTGTTCAGGGTAGGATTTGATGTGTAGATGATTAAACCACGTCTATTGTAGATAGATCCCGACGTCACTGAGCTTCAGGAAAGGCATTTGTATTTTCTCGAACTTTGTTCTATGACTTGATTTGAGTGGATGATCGGACCATATTCATTCCAAGCCTTGCTCAGCTCTCCAAGTCAAATGTGGAGGTCAATAAATGGATGGTCAGTCGTGTTGACTTTGTTTGGGCTCCAATCGTGATGAGCTTTTCAATCTCTAGTTCTTGGCCCCAAATTAAAGGCACATGGTTGATGATGAGCGATTGAATCATGCTCGTCTAGATGAAACTCCACATGTCCGATCATGGTTTGCGTGGACTGGTTGGCGGCCAAATCAGAGTACCTGGTCACCTGCATCGTTTTGAAAGAGTTTAATTCAAGTTGGTCGTAGTTCATAGAATAATTGAAATAGAAATATAAAATGGAAATAATTCAAAGAAGATTAGAATAAATCTCATTGATAAGTGAAGCAGCATCGTGTGCTCGCTATTCAACTTTGCCCCTAGCTCCTTTCAAAGGATGTCGGCCGTCAGCAGTCCAATTAATAATAATAGCCCTTTATTAATAGGCATCGGATGTTCGTTGCCCGCCATTCTGCAGGACTTGTACACACTATTGAAGCTTTCCTTTCCAGATCGGCTTTTCGATCACACCTCGGAGGTATTTGTAATCGCTCATGTTAGGATCGATGAGCATCTTGGAATATACAACATTCCTCTGATTTTCTTTATACTTTGGTGTACTCTCTCGAGGTTGGTTTCCAGTACCACTTAGAGTTGTGAGTCTTCAAGTAGAGGTTGTCGATCGAATCTTTCAAACAGCATATGAGTCGAACTTTGAGGTCTTGCTTTGCCTACTGGATCAGCATCCTTAGCCTACGGGCGTTCATTATTATTTTTCCTAGTTTGTTCTGCTCCTCCACACTTTGGTTTAGATTCATTTTTGTCATAAAAAACAATCCATGATCGTAGGAGGCTCTCTAGCTAACTAGCTGTCAAAATATATTCAGAGGTCGACTCTCCTCAAATGTGATCGGTATGACATCCTTTATAGCATTTGGAATAAATTGCATAGAGCCAAACGTTGGTATGCTTGGAGTCACTAAATTTGAAGTGCCGGGTCAGTGAAGAATGGTGCTTGGAGTCATCTTGGCATTTGCCTAGAGTCATATCATCTATGTTCTCCAACCTTTGGGAGTATCGTTTGAGTAGTGGTTGCTTGTTCATTCCCTTTTTGTCGTTCAGAAGCTGTCGCTAGACCGTCTATGCCCTGGTCGATCATGGGATGTAAGGGAAGTGGATATAATGTTCCTTTATTAAGTTGAGTTTTGAATTCACTATGTGGAGGCACTGTGCTTAAAAAAAATTAGCCTCTTTTTCGAAAATTTAGGTCGTGCCTGATTTTTTAAAAAATAATAGGTGTCGTATAAGAGACCAGTGTAACTTAAGTTTGGATCGGCCTGGATGCCGCTCGACATAGGAATGCGGCTCGGAGTGGATGCCGCTCGGCATAGGAATGCAGTTCGACCTGGATGCCACTTGGCATAGGCTTGCGGCTCGGTATGGATGTCGTTCGGCATAGGCATGCGTCTTGGCCTGGATGCCGCTCGGCATAGGAATGCGGTTCGGCCTGGATGCCGCTCGGCATAGGCTTGCGGTTCGGCCTGGATGCCGCTCGGCATAGGCATGCGGCTCGGTATGGATGTCGTTCGGCATAGGCATGCGGCTCGGCCTGGGTGCCGCTCGGCATAGGAATGCGGCTCGGCCTGGATGCCGCTCGGCATAGGAATGCGGCTCGGCCTGGATGACGTTTGGCATACTCTCGCTCGGCGTGGATGTGACTCGGCCTAGAGTGGCCCGACATATGCCTTTTCTGGGGCGATCGGCTGAATTGCCTTTAGAGGAGGGTCGGCCTTCATTCCACTTGAGTGCAAACTTCAACATCCAATCCCCAGATCTTGCGTACATCAGTGAATCCAATCTACGACTATCAGCTTTCTTTATATTTCTTTCAAATCTGAGTAGAATAGGAAGTTTTCTAGTAAACAACCGGATCTATCTCGTGAATATGGAAATCCACTAGTAATCGATGAGATCCAATCAATCTGACAGTTCAACTCTCAGTGAAAGCACCAAAATGTTAGCACCAAATTTGGTCACTAACACCCTTGAGTAGAGTTATGTAGAGAGATTAATGAAGAGAGTGAATTAGAACAGAAGAATAGTGTAATCCAATGCAAAAGGAACAACAAAAACGAGAACACCAGATTTATAGTGGTTCGGCGTAATTGTCTACGTCCACTTTGAGTTTAATCTTTATTGCTTTCTCAATCACTTGAATACAGGTACAATCTGTAAACCAATCACTTGAATACAATTGTTAAGCAAAGAAGATAAGTCTTGAATGAGTCTTGAATGTGGCAGAGTCTCTCGGGTGTTCTCGAAAAAAGGTCCCTTTCACTGTGCCCCTGCCCTTCTATTTATAGACGAAGATGAGTTGGACTTCCCTCATGGGCTTAGGAACAAAGTACCTCGGCCCACAGTCGGTGACTTCTGCACACCGGGCTAGGCATGCCGAAACATGTCGATTGCATCAAACCCCTATACCTTCAGGTTCTTCTAGGTCAGAATCTTGTCTAGTGCTAATAATAATATCTTCAACTGTCGTTTTGTAGCCATCCCAAGGTGCCAGCTAACATAAATTTTGTCAAAGATTTCATAATTTACAATGAAATAAATACATTAGATGGTAATCTCTATAAAGTTTTCAAATTATATTCAACCCAATTACCTAAACATCATGATGTCATGAGTTGTATATCAACCACAAATTAAAATGCATGTTCAAGTAACATCAGAAATCAACAAAATAAATCACAACAAATAACGTAAAGTTAAAGCATAAATAAAACATCCATAGGATATTTAGGGCATGCATGGTACAACTCAAAGTTTCTAGAACGTTGAAAGGGTATTGACCGTATGGATGATAAAAAACTAATATATTAATGATGCATATATTAATACATTAATGTGGTAGAATATTCATATACTTTATATAAATAGGTTACACAAACAAAACAACACAGAGATTCCAAAAGAAACAATATTCTTTAACATTTTTCTGAAGTACGTTATGTAGAGTATGTATATAGCAAAATTCGTTTCTGATGTGAAATAATGGAGAGAACAATATGCATATATGGACAAGCATCATTGTCCCAGTGGTTAAGTGATTCGACTTTGGTGTGAGAGGTCACAAGTTCGAAACTTGCGTAGCGTGATTCGAACATATATTGACATTTGATTTGTTTTATGTTGTCTCAGTGACATGTTGTATCTAAGTACCGTTTCACAAAAAAAAACAATGTGCATATATGGAGTGGAAAAATGGTACCTAAGGTGTAGATGATAGTTGCAACCAAAATCTAAATATAAATTGTACCTTATATGTCGTTGTAGGAATAAAGTAGGTTGATCTAGAGAAATAATGACAAGCATTCTTCTACTGTATGATCTAGATAAATAAGATATAAGGATATTAAATATCTAGTAGTTATTCTACAATGGGTAGCACTGGATTTTACAGTTTGTAGAAAACAAATAAAGCATTAGATATATAAAAAATGTAGAGTAGCATTGTGATAACATGTTATAAGATAAACAAGAGTACAAGCCATTAGAGTGGTGATGTTTTATTCATTGTAATCAATAATACAATACAAGTTATTTACAGACACTATATGAAATGAAGATTACAATAATATCCTTTAAAATTTAGCACATATGTTTTTTTTGCTTAAGGCAAATAGGATTGTCTAGGCTCTAATCAGTTTTATTTAGAATATGAAACGAAGATACAAGGAAAATGACAGCAAGAGAAAGGAAAGAAAAAAACAACAGTAAAGAACATAAAATAATGAACATGAAGTAGTCCAATTTTCGAATTAAACCCAACATGAAAATTCCAAATAATAAACTAATGCCTCATTTAACGGCGTATTAATTTTGTTATATAATTTCTAGTTATCCAGCTTCACTTTCATTTTTCTTTTCACCAATCTCATCAGTGCCAAGGTTTACGGATGTTTCATATTGAAATGCAATTATTTCGCTCATTCCAAGTAGCTCGAACCATTTTCCTCACCAAAGAGAGCAGTATTTGTGCTTTAGGAGTTTGGTATCTTGTTGCTTTGAAAAGGCGTTACCACTCTTCCATCGAATTCCTTTTCGGAGGTTCCTAGTCTGTGTTTAACAAGAGTCGTCCAGGTTGTGTTCCATAAAGGACATAGAGATCACATCCAACCATTCAAATCAAATTAAGTTTATTCAGGGTGTGCATTGAGTATGACAATGCGTTTCAAAGCATTAGGTTGTCCCTTGTGGATTGCGAAATTATGCATCTTAAGGACGCTAGAGAAGGGTGAATAGTGTTTTCTAACTTTTGTAAATCTTTTTAAATTTCTTTCAAGTTTAATACTAAATCGCAAATTTTCAACACAGAATTCTATCAACAATTAATCACATATCCAACTACATATAAAACTAAAAGCAATAAAGTAAAGTAGAGAATTAGAGGGATGACACCAAAGATTTTTATACTGGTTCGGATTTCTCCCAATCATGTATAATTGTCTGTACAGATTTCTTTTCAAATGTCAATCTTTAAACGAACAGAAGACAAATTCAATTACAATCTCAATTCCGAGGCTACGAGACACACCCTCTTGATTTTCTAGGCTCAGGATACAACTACTTGATTTGGACGGGCTATAAGCATACCCACTTAGATTTCCGGCTACCAATTACACAACCACTTGATTTGAACAGGCTACAGACACTGTAACAACCCGCATATTTGTCGATTTTATATTTAAATATTTTATTTAAATATTTTATCGGTACTCGGAATTTAGTCCGAAAAGCTACTTTTTGCATACGGTCGAATTAGGACTCGGGACCACTCCCATTGAGTTTAAAATGCCGTTTGCGACCTTTTTGAGTATAAACTTTGATATGTTTGGAGCTAGTCAAAAATTTGACCATTTTCACTTTGGGTTTGGGTTTGGGTTCAGCCCTATGTTTAACTTATACTCAAAACTGAACCACCCCTCCCCATTCACTCCCACTTTCTCCTCTTTTCAGTTTTAAAGCATCAATGGTGGGAGAGATGGGAAATTAAAACTCCAAAACCCTAGTTTTATTTTGCAAATCAAGCTCTAGCTCCAAACTAAAAGAAAACCCATTGGTAAGCTTCTCTTCTTCTTCTCCAACTCATTCTTTCTTTGATTTCAGAAAATTCCTAAACCTAATTTGGGAAATGTTTCTCTTTTAAGCTTAGAATCAAGCTTCTTGAGTTGGATTTGAAGAATGGTTGATTCCCCTTTGCTTTCAAGCTTCTTCTTCAATCGTTTGGGTTCAAAGGTGAGATTTTTATCTCACATCTTAGTTTATATTTATCTTCGATTGTTAGGTATGAATTTCTAACACTTATTCGTGTGCATTTTCTTTTGGTTTGGATTGATTTGGTGAATATTTCAATTTTTAGTGTTTTGGGTTCAATTCTTTAAAAATCATAACTTTGATGTTTTGATCATGTTTTTGGTGATGAACCAAAGAGCTTCTATGGCCGGGTAGTCGATTGGCGTAAACCCTTAGTGCCGTTGCTCGACGGGTTGCAAATTGAGGAAGTTTGCACCTCTTTTGAAATAGGGTAGGAAGTGCAAGTATACAGGTTCGGCCAACCGAGCTCAGGGTCCGGTCGACCGACCTGCTACCCAGGCACTTCCTGCCTCTGTTTTGGAAGTACTGGTTACAGGCTTCGGCTGACCGAGCCCCTGGGCCGGTCGACCGACCTGGTGCCCGAGCACTTCCAACCTCTGGTTCGGTCAACAGACTCAGGGAGTCCGGTTGACCGACCTTCTCCTATCTGCCAACTATGCTTTTTTGCCTAGTTGTTTGAATTTCCAACTTTAATCGATTCGTGTTGTTTCCTATTTGTTGTTATCATGTATTATGACCTTGATGGCTCATTTTTAGGGATTTTTTGAATATCCATTTCGATAGATCCTTTATCGATTTCTTTGGATTTTATTCACGTCTTCGTATGTGAATTTTTGTGATTGATTGTTTCTACAATCATGTTTGTGATTTGTCACTTTAAAAATATAAAGGTTTCTATACCAATAGTAAATATCAAAACTCTTTCTTCAAATGATTTTAACACTATTTTATTACAAAGCTCGTTTCTTAAACCGTTTTCCAATCTATTAGTATATACAAACCTTTATCTCATTCGGATGAGAAATCTAATTAAACGGCTTAGTAAAACAAGTGGTATGAAACGCTTGCGTTTACTTCGCCGGTTAATTCTTGGACTTGTTCGATTGAATCTCTTATGGTAATTTTCTAGTAGAGATCTACAGTTTGTTCGTAAATATTTAAGTTAAGCAAGTGGTTATGGGACATGAAGCTAAACTCATATATTTACTAGCTTAGTGTGATTGACACTTCGCGTTGACCATGACGATCATCTTGGTGATTTAGACTAGCAATGTGCGATGTCTCTTTGTCTGCGAGGGAGACTAGACCCCGTTTTGTGGAGTTTCGACTCAAATTGGTGGGGTAGCAACCCATGGTCTTCGGGCCGTTTGTGGAGCTTCGGCTCAATTTGTGATGGTTAGCAACCATGGAATTAGCGTTCCGTTTGTGATACACGTGTTGGTGAGCTTTATGCTCCTGTTTGTGATAGGCCTTCCCCCTTTTTGTGATTTCTGGATTTCTATTGATGATTTCTAGA
The DNA here is from genome assembly GCA_030765085.1 of Allium cepa. Classification (NCBI taxonomy): domain Eukaryota; kingdom Viridiplantae; phylum Streptophyta; class Magnoliopsida; order Asparagales; family Amaryllidaceae; genus Allium; species Allium cepa. Next base: position 567,674,456 of record CM060938.1, read on the forward strand.
ATTTGTGTTTCACCAATTTTCGTGATTTTCATTGATAGGTTCTATCAATATTTGTGCATTGGTGAATTTGTGTGTCATTGACTTTTGTGATTGGCATTGATATAATTGTCAATATTTATGGTTTTTGTGAAGGAGATATAGAGTATGACATTCCTTTTTATCTTTGAGAAGATTTTTGTGATATTGATTAATCTCTTATTGATTTTCAATTACTTATATATCACAGCTTGGCATTGTGATTATTATGTGTTTAGTCATACCTCTTATTCTATATCATCTCATCTGATATTTATAGCTAGACTGATCCATTTATTATTTTCTTATTAAATAATACTCGGGCCAGACCGAGATGTTACAGGTGCTTCTGCTTGACTTTACATCCGGGATTACCTCCTTGACTTTTGGTTAACTACTTAGATTAGTAGTTTTTGTTGTATACATTTGAGATATAGACTCCATGATGTATACTTATTCTTTTGTGAAGTTCGTGTAACTATTCTTTTGTGATATTGTGGATCTTTTTAGACCGCTACTCTGATGTACACTTCCTAGTGTAATATTCATATCTATTTCCGCCTTTGTGATATGAATTGTCTGTGACTGATTTATGTTATGTTTATTTCTATATTTGTTTCTAAAGATATTATAGCCACCGTGTAGTAGCTTTGAGTTTGTTTCGGTATGTCGGATTCCCTCTTGATAAAGAAATGCATGTTATACTATCTGACATATCGATGCTCGCGCAAAGCAATTACACGGATGGTCGCTCCTCAACAGCCTTATTCTCCGTGCTAGTTGACAGCATTCACCGTAATGTTCTTGGCTAGCGTGGGTATAGAGGTGGGGCGTCACAGCTTGGTATCAGAGCCAAACTTCAGAACAATATGGAATATTATAACAAGGATCATCGTCCTAAGTCCATCTTAGTAGTCGTGCTTTAGGACTTAATTCGAGTCTTCGTACCGATTCATCCTATTTTCCTTATGATTCCTTGTTTTATCTATCAAGATTGCTTGATATTCATTTTGTGAATAACCTTTTTTTTCTTCTTTATTTCTTTCTAAAGGAAGAGAAATGGTTAGACCTGGCCGTCCCAGCACCGGTCAATCTAGTGTTCCACCCCAAGATGGAGTTTTTATGACCACCCAACAACTTCTTGACCTTGTCACGAATGCTCAAGCAGCAGGTTCTAATCCGGAACCTACTCACCCTAAATCTGGGTTTGCACGTTTGTGCAATGATTGCACCAACCTGGGTGGGAAGCCATTTAAAGGTTCTGAAACTATTATTGAAGTCCAGGCTTGGTTAAGGACATGCGATCGAATCTTTTCTCGCATGAACCTCATTGATCTTCACCGAGTTCAGGTGGCTTCTAGTATGCTCCAAGAAAGAGCATTAGACTGGTACGAGCTTCTGATTTCTGAAATAAATGAAGCGGATCTCACTTGGGAGAAATTCCGAGAGCGCTTCGAGTTAAAATTCGTACCAGAAGCTGAGAAGGTGACTTTGGCTCGCCATTTTATTGACCTTGTTCAAGGTGAATCTTCCGTGGCAGATTATGTCGCGTCTTTTGAATCTCTCTCTAAATACGGGGTTGAATATATCAACACCCCGTTGAAGAAGAACCAAAGATTTGTCTATGACTTAAACAAAAGTCTCAAGAAGCCATTACTTCTAAAATTAGAAGTTCCCTTCGACCAACTCATTGATATCGCTCTTCATCTTGAAGAGGCGGATAGGGAAAATGATGTTGAAGTGGTGGGTTCCAAACCAAGCTTCAACAACAACAAGAAAAGGCCCGGTAGATTCAAAGGCCCTTATCCCAACAAAAAGGGGAAGCAAGCAACCTCTGTGGCAAAGACTTCTTCCTTTGGTCGTGGGGAATGCTATAATTGTGGTTCGAAGGACCATTATGCGAACAAGTGTCCAAAGTCTCTCTCTTGTCGCTACTGTAAGGGTCCGGGTCATGTTATATCTTCATGCCCCAAGCTTTAAGGCAGGAAGGAGGGAAAGTTAAATGTTGCTCAAGCCCCTGGCAACACATCTCGTGGCCAAGGTATTTCTCATTCTATCCTTGATGGCATTATTTTATTTCGTGATCATCCTATTCGAGTTCTTTTTGATACTGGTGCGTCCCATTCTTTTATATCAAAAGAGCTTGTTGATACTTTTTCTTTAAGTGTTGTTGCTTTAATGACTTCTTTGAGAATTGCGAATCCGGTTGGTGGATCCGCAACAATCAGTTTATTGTGTAAAGATGTCGAGATTATTTTGTGTGATTTTTCTTTCCTAGCCGATTTGCATGTCATGTGTTATTTAGGCTTTGGAATGATTTTGGGAATGGATTGGCTTAACTGTTATGAAGCTCATATCCTATGTCCTGAGCGGACTATTCATCTTCGACATCCTCAATCTGTTAAGCAGATTTCTATTGATCTTAAAGATTCGGATTCCGCTTTGGTTGCATCTTTATATTTTTTAAACCCTCGTGATGACGATGATGATGATGAGGGTGATACTATTTCTCTTATTCACGTCGTTCGTGAATTTTCCGACATATTTGATCCCGTTTTGGGCTTACCAGCTAAGCGAGCAATTGAGTTCAAAATTAATCTTATTCCTGGAGCTCAACCTATTACTCGTCCTCCTTATCGCCTGTCTAATAAGGAGAATGAGGAGATGCGCAAACAATTATCCGAATTGGAGACGAAGCAATTTATTCGCTATAGTTCCTCGCCTTGGGGAGCTTCGGCTATTTTTGTGAAGAAATCTGATGGTACACTTAGGCTTTGCGTTGACTACCGCAAGCTTAATGATCTTACTATCAAGAATAAATATCCTTTACCTCGGATTGATGATCTATTTGATCAACTTAGTGGTGCTAGAGTCTTTTCACAATTAGACTTAGCTACTGGATTTCATCAGCTTCGTATTGCAGAGGATAGCATTCCTTTGACATCATTCCGTACGCGTTATGGATCTTATGAATGGCTTGTTATGCCATTTGGTTTAACGAATGCTCCAGCTTATTTCGTTGACCTTATGAATCGAGTTTTCAAAGATTTTCTCGATCGATTTGTTCTCATCTTTATTGATGATATTCTTGTGTATTCAAAAACCGAGGAGGAGCATGAAAAGCATCTTCGGATTGTGTTGGAAACTCTTAGGAGTAATCAATTGAAAGCAAAATTTTCTAAATGCCATTTTTGGCAACCTAGTGTGAAGTTTCTCGGTCATATTATTTCCGAATCCGGAATTTCCGTGGATCCTTCAAAGATTGAAGCGATTCAAGATTGGAAGAGACCGGAGAGTGTGATGGAGATTCGTAGTTTTCTTGGAATGGCGGGTTATTACCGCCGTTTTATCAAAGACTTTTCTAAAATTATCGTGCCTCTTACTGGCTTAACAAAGAAAGGTGTTAAATACATTTGGTCGGACAAATGTGAAGCTTCTTTTCAGAAATTAAAAGAACTCCTTTCTGATGCTCCTATTCTTGTGATTCCCGATGGGAATCAAGATATCGTTGTTTATACCGATGCTAGTCGTGTTGGTTTGGGTGCCGTTCTTATGCAAAGGGAATGTGTTATTGCTTATACTTCTAGGCAATTAAAGCCAGCCGAGACTAGATATGCCACTCATGATTTAGAGCTCGCGGCTATTGTTTTTGCTCTTTGGATTTGGCGTCATTATCTTTTAGGAGAGAAATTTGTTCTTTATACCGATCACAAGTCTTTGAAGTATTTATTCTCTCAAAAGGAACTTAATGTGCGTCAACAACATTGGCTCGAGTTCCTTGCTCCTTATGATCTTGATATTCTTTATACCCCCGGTAAGGGTAATCGTGTCGCCGATGCTCTTAGCCGTAAACAACAAGCTATTGTATCTATGATGATATCCGAATGGAACGATCTCGAGATTTTATCCACTTGCGAAATTCGAGACCGTGTTTCCGATTTATGCTCATCATTTGTTTTATGTAGCCTTAAGGCTCATCCTTCTCTTTTTGACCGCATTCTTGAAGCTCAAAGGCTAGATCCCGAATTGGCTCTTCTTGGCCAAAATATTAAGGGTAAGATTGATATTGAAAGTTTGAAAGACTTTGATATTGATTCTCGTGACGGCATTCGAAAATTTGGTAGACTTATCGTGCCAAATATTTGTGATCTTCGTAAAGATATTTTAGAAGATTCACATCGTTCTAAATTTACCGTTCATCTCGGTAGTAGCAAAATGTACGCGGATATGAAGCGACTTTATTATTGGGAGGGAATGAAATTTGACACCGCTAACTTCGTTAAGCATTTCATGACTTGCCAACTCGTTAAGGCTGAGCATCAAAGGCCCGGTGGGTTATTGCAACCTTTAGAAATTCCAATTTGGAAGTGGGATCAAATTTCCATGGATTTTATTGACGGCCTTCCCCGTTCTCGTTCGGGTCATGATAGTTTATGGGTGATCATTGATAGGCTTACTAGATCCGCCCATTTTATTCCCGTTCGATCTAATCGAACCGTTCCTCTTTTGGCCAAACTTTTTATCAAAGAAATTGTTAAATTGCATGGGGTTCCTACTTCTATTGTTAGCGACCGTGATCCATTGTTTACTAGTGAATTTTGGAAGAGTCTTCAAAAAGCTTTGGGAACGAAGCTTAATTTTAGCACCGCTTATCACCCCCAGTCCGATGGACAAACCGAGCGTGTGAATCAAACTCTTGAAGATCTTCTTCGTGCTTGTGTGCTTGATTTCGGTGGAAGTTGGGAAGATCATATTTCACTTGTCGAATTTTCCTATAATAATAGCTTCCAATCTAGTATTGGTATGGCACCTTTCGAGGCACTCTATGGAAGGCCATACCGATCTCCTTCTTGTTGGCTTGAGGCCGGTGAGAAGTTGGTTTTAGGTCCAGATTTTATTCGTGATTCCACAGAAAAGATTGACCTTATTCATCATAGGATGAAAGAAGCCCAGAGTAGACAAAGATCCTATGCCGATAACCGGAGAAGGAAGTTAGAGTTTTCTGTGGGAGATCTTGTGTTCATTCGTGTGTCACCTATGAAAGGTGTTGTACGTTTCAGTCGATCGGGAAAGTTAGCGCCTCGATATATTGGGTCATTTCCTATCACTGAACGTATTGGTTCCATGGCTTATCGCCTATCATTGTCGGCTCAGTTTTCTGCCATGCATGACGTGTTTCACGTTTCTCAATTACGGAAGTGTCTTCGAGATTCCGATTCTATTCTTGAGCCCGGTGTTGTGGAAGAGATTGAAGTTTCGCCTAATTTAACTTATGAGAAACATCATATTCGTATCATTGCTTCGGAAGTCAAACGACTTCGAAATAAAAATGTTCCGCTTGTTAAAGTTCAATGGTCTTCAAATCCTAAGGATTGTTCTTGAGAATCTAGAGAGTTCATCGAGCGAACACATCCGGACTTACTTTCTCGTGCTCTTTGAGGTGAACTTCTTATTTCAAACTTCTTTTGTGTTGAATATGCTTTTATGGTTGTTACTATATATCTTCTTCTTAAATATTGCGAGGACACAATTTCTTTAAGGAGGGGAGTCTGTAACAACCCGCATATTTGTCAATTTTATATTTAAATATTTTATTTAAATATTTTATCGATACTCGTAATTTAGTCCGAAAAGCTACTTTTTGCATACGGTCGAAATAGGACTCGGGACCACTCCCATTGAGTTTAAAATGCTGTTTGCGACCTTTTTGAGTATAAACTTTGATATGTTTGGAGCTAGTCAAAAATTTGACCATTTTCACTTTGGGTTTGGGTTTGGGTTCAGCCCTATGTTTAACTTATACTCAAAACTGAACCACCCCTCCCCATTCACCCCCACTTTCTCCTCTTTTCGGTTTTAAAGCATCAATGGTGGGAGAGATGGGAAATTAAAACTCCAAAACCCTAGTTTTCTTTTGCAAATCAAGCTCTAGCTCCAAACTAAAAGAAGAACCCATTGGTAAGCTTCTCTTCTTCTTCTCCAACTCATTCTCTCTTTGATTTCAGAAAATTCCTAAACCTAATTTGGGAAATGTTTCTCTTTTAGGCTTAGAATCAAGCTTCTTGAGTTGGATTTGAAGAGTGGTTGATTCCCCTTTGCTTTCAAGCTTCTTCTTCAATCGTTTGGGTTCAAAGGTGAGATTTTTATCTCACATCTTAGTCTATATTTATCTTCGATTGTTAGGTATGAATTCCTAACACTTATTCGTGTGCATTTGCTTTTGGTTTGGATTGATTTGGTGAATATTCCAATTTTTAGTGTTTTGGGTTCAATTCTTTAAAAATCATAACTTTGATGTTTTGATCATGTTTTTGGTGATGAACCAAAGAGCTTCTATGGCCGGGTAGTCGATTGGCGTAAACCCTTAGTGCTGTTGCTCGACGGGTTGCAAATTGAGGAAGTTTCTACCTCTTTTGAAATAGGGTAGGAAGTGCAATTATACAGGTTCGGCCAACCGAGCTCAGGGTCCGGTCGACCGACCTGCTACCCAGGCACTTCCTGCCTCTGTTTTGGAAGTGCTGGTTACAGGCTTCGGCCGACCGAGCCCCTGGGCCGGTCGACCGACCTGGTGCCCGAGCACTTCCAACCTCTGGTTCGGTCAACCGACTCAGGGAGTCCGGTTGACCTACCTGCTCCTATCTGCCAACTATGATTTTTTGCCTAGTTGTTTGAATTTCCAACTTTAATCGATTCGTGTTGTTTCCTATTTGTTGTTATCATGTATTATGACCTTGATGACTCCTTTTTAGGGATTTTTTGAATATCCATTTCGATGGATCCTTTATCGATTTCTTTGGATTTTATTCACGTCTTCGTATGTGAATTTTTGTGATTGATTGTTTCTACAATCATGTTTGTGATTTGTCACTTTAAAAATATAAAGGTTTCTATACCAATAGTAAATATCAAAACTCTTTCTTCAAATGATTTTAACACTATTTTATTACAAAGCTCGTTTCTTAAACCGTTTTCCAATCTATTAGTATATACAAACCTTTACCTCATTCGGATGAGAAATCTAATTAAACGGCTTAGTAAAACAAGTGGTATGAAACGCTTGCGTTTACTTCGCCGGTTAATTCTTGGACTTGTTCGATTGAATCTCTTGTGACAATTTTCTAGTGGAGATCTGCAGTTTGTTCGTAAATATTTAAGTTAAGCAAGTGGTTATGGGACATGAAGCTAAACTCATATATTTACTAGCTTAGTGTGATTGACACTTCGCATTGATCATGACGATCATCTTGGTGATTTAGACTAGCAATGTGCGATGTCTCTTTGTCTGCGAGGGAGACTAAACCCCTTTTTGTGGAGTTTCGACTCAAATTGGTGGGGTAGCAACCCATGGTCTTCGGGCCGTTTGTGGAGCTTCGGCTCAATTTGTGATGATTAGCAACCATGGAATTAGCGTTCCGTTTGTGATACACGTGTTGTTGAGCTTTATGCTCCCGTTTTTGATAGGCCTTCCCCCTTTTTGTGATTTCTGGATTTCTATTGATGATTTCTAGAATTTGTGTTTCACCAATTTTCGTGATTTTCATTGATAGGTTCTATCAATATTTGTGCATTGGTGAATTTGTGTGTCATTGACTTTTGTGATTGGCATTGATATAATTGTCAATATTTATGGTTTTTGTGAAGGAGATATAGAGTATGACATTCCTTTTTATCTTTGAGAAGATTTTTGTGATATTGATTAATCTCTTATTAATTTTCAATTACTTATATATCACAGCTTGGCATTGTGATTATTATGTGTTTAGTCATACCTCTTATTCTATATCGTCTCATCTGATATTTATAGCTAGACTGATCCGTTTATTATTTTCTTATTAAATAATACTCGGGTCAGACCGAGATGTTACAGGTGCTTCTGCTTGACTTTGCATCCGGGATTACCTCCTTGACTTTTGGTTAACTACTTAGATTAGTAGTTTTTGTTGTATACATTTGAGATATAGACTCCATGATGTATACTTATTCTTTTGTGAAGTTCGTGTAACTATTCTTTTGTGATATTGTGGATCTTTTTAGACCGCTACTCTGATGTACACTTCCTAGTGTAATATTCATATCTATTTCCGCCTTTGTGATATGAATTGTCTGTGACTGATTTATGTTATGTTTATTTCTATATTTGTTTCTGAAGATATTATAGCCACTGTGTAGTAGCTTTGAGTTTGTGTCGGTATGTCGGATTCCCTCTTGATAAAGAAATGCATGTTATACTATCTGACATATCGATGCTCGCGCAAACCAATTACACGGATGGTCGCTCTTCAACAGCCTTATTCTCCGTGCTAGTTGACAGCATTCACCGTAATGTTCTTGGCTAGCGTGGGTATAGAGGTGGGGCGTCACAGACACATCCAAGTAAATACAAATAGAGTTTAATGATTTTTCCGAAGACAGTTTCTTGAACTTTGGATATAATGGATACTATAGCCACTTGCACAACACTTTAACCTTTGATTTGAGAGAGATGATTCGATTTGAGAGAGATGAATCCAAAATAGTAAGAAAGTATTATGAATCAATAAACAAAAGTATAAATTGATTCTATGTGATTTTGAAGAAAATTTGGTATATTTTTTAATGGGGTTTTCAAGAGAGTAAAAAGGGGGAGGAAAATAAGTTAATAACTACCGAAAAAATTCGTTTGAACTCTCCTTTATAAAATGAATAAACAGATATGTCCATTCGCAAAGAGTTGTGATGAATAGACACTTCTTTTCAAAATTTTAAAAAACCATTTGGCAGCATGTATGCCACATATCATCTGGGTATATGTCAACATATGTTTGTGATTAAATTTTGAAAACTTATTTCTCTTTTAAATTGTTTTGAAAATCCTATACTTTTGTAAAATAGTTTGATACTTTGTAAAACATATTAAACATAGTTTATAAATATTTTGATCTTTTAAAAACTTCTACAAAATATTTTTAAATATATTTTAAAATTTTATTTTGTTTTAAAAAAAGAAAAATAGGAGACAGAGATCAAAGTTTGCTATCAGCTATGTTAACAATATTCTATGACTCTATACACTATATTACAATATTGAGATCTTCATATTTTGGTCTTTAAAGTAATGAGTCTTTATGTCCATTTCTTGAGTCTTTATACTGTACAGTCTTCGTTTCAACATCTGTGTAATATCTTGCACTATATACCATATAACTTAGCAAAACATTAGTATCTTTATTGTTTATTATTGTTATCAAGGTTGTTATCATCAAAATCAATAACCGAGTTATTAACATCTCCCCCAAGTCGAATCTGTTCTAGACCCGTTTATACCATGGTAAAGTGGGTATTCGATCTAATGAAGTTAATAAATAGTAGATGCTTAAAATTGTGAGTGTATTACTCACTGTTAACATATTAAAGAATGTCCTTTTTTGCATATATATTATACGTAGTCACATGCATGTTCACCCTTATTCTTGTAAATATTACAACAATGCCTTTTTTTGGCAAAAAAACTCATTGTTAACATATTGATGTAAGAAAACCTTTAACATAGAAATAATTTATACAAAAGGTGAGGTGAAGGTCGTTTATTCAGTTAGCACAAGTCAGTTGCAAATTCTGACTTACCACTTTTATAATGTCCCCACATACGCAAATTTATGTAGTGTAAACGAATAAGTTTCCTTTCAGTTGTTTTACGAGGAAAAAAGATAAACATCACGATTGACTTTCGCATTTTGATAATGTATTTACGGCATGCACTTCGTGTGTGAATTTTTTTCTACAAATTTTATATATTGAGTCATATTTTTGCATTAAAATCATGTATAGTTAGTTTTGTTTTTATTTATAAGTTGCAAGATCTAATTTTTCATTAGTTTCAATTTTTATTTCTATTATTAATTATAATAAAGAACGATTTAAATGAAATTCATTTGTTAGATACGATTTTAAGTGATATGATTTGATTTTGTAATATTTGTAGACGGACGTTTTGAATTGTTAAAGAAAGTGTGTTTATTAGATTATATTTTTATGTGATATTAAGATTTGATTTGCTAATATTTATAGAGAGAAAGTTTGAATTGGTAAAGTAAGTTTATTTGTTAGATCTTATTTTTAAGTTGTAGAAAGATTTTGATAATATATGTAGAGGAACATTTTGGTAGTTTACGCTGACAAAAAAAGAGTGACACTAAAGGTATTACAATAATTACAAGTAAAGATATAGCTAGCGCAAAAGTTGTGATTCTTTTCTCATTTTTGATGTCAAAACTCCACATTTTGCTTGTGTTTTGGATTTAACCATGCATAATTTCCATGACCAGTTCTAGTTACTATTTTTGTATATGAGATATTGTCAACTTTACAGTGGTTATTCACTTATTTTGGATCATAACCAATGAAAACTCCAGATGATTTCAAGTTTTTCTATCAAAGGCTACTCCCACAGTAGCCAAGAATGTAATACATAAAAGCTATTCAGTTCAACCATATGAATTCTCTTTTCAATTTTTCAAGTAGCGTGAAAGAAAGAGAGACCGATAAAGCAAGGGAGGAATAAATTTTAGAGTGGTTAAATGGTAGAACAATACATTAATTGCTTAGAGATTAAACTTTATACTATCTGAGTTGCATAAAAAAGGATAAAGAAAAACATGATTTATATAATTCATTGAAAACAAGATGTTTAGAACCAAACTTACTGGCTTTATATTAACTCCATATAAGTTTGTTCCAAAAGATAGGCCAGTCGACACTGCTTCGTAACCAAATTTTAAGTCAGGTAAGTGCATTTCTTCCCTTCATAATTCTTCGAAACTTTAACCCATGTAATTATGCGCGCACATATGTACTGAGTCTATTGACTAACATGAATATATAAATTTATTGAAACCTTGTCCACGGAGATTAAAGAATCCACACATATAGACGTATAAACGGATGTTTTTGGATACATATAGTACGATATTCGTATTTATATCCGAAATCATTTTCGAATATTGAATATTTGTATCCATATACGTGGACGGGAATCGGATATTTTTTAACCAGTTCATAATCAATACGCCTAAACAAATAAATAGAAAATTTTGATTTATAATAAATTCATTTTTTATTAAATATAAAAATAATAATAAATACACTAAGAAAAATAATTTTAAACGGTAAAAAGTAATTTTTATACACATATGTGTATGTATATATATAATATTTTTTACCTGGATAAAATACTAAACGACAATCATTTGATGTACGTAAATACAAAAAATAACAGCCATAATCTTGATAAAAACCGGACGGATAATTATCGGATACGGGCATGGTCATATCCGAATCTGTATCTCCTTTTCAGATATTGAACAAATTTTCATGCTTCGAATATGGATACGGAGGGTTTTCAAATTTTTCGAATAACAAGTGACTGCCCTAGCCACCTAGAACAACATATTTAAGCATGTAAAATGTCCCTGTGATTTGTAAAACAGTACTACACGGGATCCCACATAACTAAACATAACACATTTTTTGTAGTAATTTAAGCATCATAAGCTTACAAATATTACACTGACGACATCAAGCATTCATAATAGTTGTATTACTTTTGGTGTCATACTTTTTTGGTGTAAACGTGAACTACCAAAAATGCCCCTCTACATATGTTATCAAATCTTAATATCACCTAAAAATAGGAAAATAAACTTCATTTACCAATTCAAAATGCCCTTTTATAAATATTGCCAAATCTCACTGTACTTAAAAATAGGATTAAACGAATAAACTTTTTTTACCAATTCAAAACCCATATCTACAAGTATTACCAAATCTTAATATCACTTAAAATATATATCTAACTAATTAACTTTTTTTTACAAATTTGATCTTTATTAATTAGTAATAATAAAAATCAAACTAACAAAAAATTAGATGTTGAACCATCGAATAAAAATTCAAACTAACTACACATGATTTCATTGTAAAATTATGACTAAATATTTGAGTAAATCATTCATCTTAAATGTGTTAAACATATATAATTTATTGAAAAATAATTCATGCGCAAAGCGCGTGCCGTAACGCTTACTTATAATGCTAAAGAAGAACAAGGTGCTTGGTGTGTTACGTGTAATACAAATTTTAAAATTCAATGATGTAAGCAGATATGTATCGCTTCCCCTATAGATTGTAGCGACTAAAACCCACGGATTTATACATGCAGTGGAAAAAAATTATACCTCGTTAGTTATAGTTGCATCCAACCGGATATGTCACTGAGAAGAGTAATTTATATCAAGATATTGTGAATTCACAGTTCATGCATTAGGAGTTAGGACCTACAGCTAAAATAAGATATGGTCATATTTGCAAATGATGGCCTACTTTTATAAAATAGCTAAATCTATGGATTAAAGAATGCCACTTTATAAAACAAGCACATAATTCCCTTGTTTATTGATTAAATTTTCTTCGAAAGGGGATATTTTTGCACACGAGGGCCCAATTTCAAAAACTAACAAAAAATTATGTATTATAGAGAGCCTTCATAGAAAATAGGATAAATTTTTTGTTTGGACCAAATTACAAGTTTAGACCAAAGTTTAAACCAATTACAAAAATAGGGAATTAGGCTGAAGGAAAAACCTGAGAACACTTTTAGTCTGAAGGACAGAAGTTTTAAAATTTAGTCTGAAGGACAAAAAATGATATATTCATATAGCATTGCACATTCATAACGCTATATTCATATAGCATTACACAGCTGCTTGTTTGTGTATGCAGAAACTTATAAAATTGTGTTGTATATAGCATTATAGATGTGTAATGCTATATGAATATAGCATTATGGATGTGTAATGCTATATGAATATATCATTTTTGTCCTTCAGACTAAATTTTAAAACTTCTGTCCTTCAGACTAAAAGTGTTCTCAGGTTTTTCCTTATGACAATTCTGACCATGTTGGATGCCACGTGTACTGGCGCCATTTCAAATGCCTCAAGTACACGTATAAGTGTACAAAATACACTGGCAGCATTTGAAATACCGTCAGTTTGCAACATCCAAAATGTCGCCACTATCTGCTGCTTTATTAAGCAGCCACCTCTTTTAGTTTTGGCTTCTTTCAAAAAAATTTAGATCTACAAAAATCCTAAACTGCTAAAATATTTGCAAAGTGTAGTTAAATCTTAATTGAATTTAGCTATAGCCGAGTAGTAACATCTAATTCTTCTTCTTGAATAAGAAATTAGCTAGGTATGTTATTTTGGAAACCCTAGTTCAATTAATTTTTTTTTCTCATTTGTTGTTTGGTAACATATGATAGTAGGTAACGAGTTGATTAAATGAATTGTAGAATGACTCTCAAGTGTGTATCAACAATCTGTTATTTTGATGGCGAATTGGTTATTAGCGAACTTAATTGTGGAAAATGTGGGTGAGTCGTGTAAACCAGTTAAAGTGTCGAAAGGTTGTAATTTGGCACAGCTAAAAGAATCGATTTATAAAGCAACCAAGATAAAATATGAAGAATTTGATATAGAGTTAGTGTGTAACTGGCCGACGGATTCAGGATCGAAAGCCATTGAAATAGCCGATGATAATGACGGGGAGCTAATGCTTTCAGCGATATCGAAATCAATTGAGTTGTTTGTTGGGAAAAGTAGGCGGTTGCAAGTAGAAGAATCCGTACGAGAACAAGCAGTTAATAGTGTAATTGATGACCACCGAAGAATGGTTGAGGCAGTAAGCATCAGTCGCGGAACCGAGTCTCCGAGTTTCAGTAATCCGACTATGACAACGATGTACGGTCAACAACAAGCCCTATTTGGATATCCGCCGTGTATGAGTTATCAACAAGGCATTCAGTATACCTACCCCTATCCAAGTCAAGGCAGCTTTATGCATTTGCGCGGAAGGTGAAATATTTATTTATGAATTTTATATCGTATTAAATTGATAGTTGTGCGATGCTTAAAAGTTTTATTGCTGTATATGCAGTTATCTTACTTGTCGACCAACATTGCCAAGTACTGTCGAACCATCGAACTGTCATATGTCTCCATATATGTATCCAACTCCATCCAAGTTATATGATCTAAGCTAGAGGTATTTCTCATGAAGAAGCAAAATTTATTAGCTAGTAATTTCGGTACTGGTTTTAACTTAAATGTATGTGTGAATTGCATATTTTCCACGCATGATATTGCTACGCAGTCTAATACCGAAATAGAGAATGTAAATGTAACCGCAAACGAAGAAGATGTTGATATTGGGATGGACGGGGATGAAGGTGAAGATGTCTATGACGAATCCCCTGTAAATAGTATGGATTTAGTGAATATGGCGGAGAATGACATGTCGTGGATATGTAGTATTCAAGTGAACAATGATCTTTTGAACTATGATTTTCCGGTTGAAGATAATATTTCCGAAGACAATGATGAGGTGGAAATGGATGTACCTTTGGATGATGATTTGTGCAACACACAAATCATGGCAAGGTCAATCGTTGCAAATATTGAGTTCGACAATGAGTTGTTTTAAACTGTAAGCGTTCAGAATAGAATCAAAGTTGGTATGATATTCAAGGTGAAAGCCAAGGTGTTACAACAGTTGAGCGAATGGTCAATTTTGCATGCAGTTTCAATAAAACCAAATACACCGCCGTTTGTAATATAGATGACAATTGTCCATGGAGAATTCATGCGAACCGGTGGGTTGTAAGAAAATATCATAGTGAAACATAATTGTGTTAACCCAACGGTGAACTCCACTCACAAGCAAGCGACTTCCAATTTTGTAAGGTCAAAGATCATACCTTTTACGAAAGCCGATCAGAACATAACAGCCAAGACGGTGCAAGTTTTGATGGAAGAACATTTGTTTGTGGAAATTAGTTATACGAAGGCGTGGAGAGCTTTGAGTAAAGCGGTGGAAAGAATTTATGGCGATTGGGCAGAGTCACATAGCACTCTAAGACAATATTTTGCTGAAATAGCTAGAACGAACTCTGGAAGCGTTGGACACGTTACGACTGATGAATTTGAAGTCTTCGATCGAGCTTTTTGGGCCTTTGGGCTTTGTATTGAAGGATTTGTTCATTGTCATCCGTTATTATGTATTGACAGTACACATTTGTACGAGAAATACAAAGGGACATTACTTGTGGCTACTGCTGTTGATGCGAATGATCACTTATAACCTTTAGCGTATGCAATTGTAGAGTCAGAATCCGAGGATAGTTGGGTGTGGTTTTTCGCCTACATGCGGCGATTCAATCAGGGTGTTAACAATCGAAGAATTACCTTCATTTCAGATCGAATGAAAGGAATACCATCGACCTTGGAATCGAAATGGTGTTTGCCACATAAACACTGATTTTGTGCTAGATATCTTAAAGCTAACTTTCGACCTGGAGGATTTAGAGAAAAACGATTAATCGATCTTTTTTATATTGCTGATTATGCCACGGAGGAAGCTGAGTACAACAAAATACGTGAAGAAATCAAAACTATCAACATCAGGGCTCACAATTAGATAGAAAGGAGTTTGGGAGCGAAAGAGGAGAATTGGGCATTGTATAAAGATGACGGCGGCCGATTTCATGTCATGACCACTAACTGCGTAGAAAGTTTCAACGGTGTACTTAAAGGAGTTCGGTCTTTACCTGTCAAAGTTTTGGTTGCACGCACCTTTTTTAGGTTGGTTGATTACTTTTGTCAACGAAGAGAAGCGGCAGCAAAACTGACTTCTCGTCTTACTCCAAAGTGGGAAACCAAGATTGCCAGAAGAGCTAATAAAGCAAGACTTACAAGAATAATTCTCTTTAGTCAATCTGAGTGGCAAGTTGTGCATTTTGGTGACGAATTCAAAGTACTAATCACCGGTAACAGTTGCTCTTGTATGTGCAACATCCCTCTTTTAGAGCACCTACCGTGTACGCATGTTATGGCTTCTTGCTCAACGGTTTCCAATGGAGCTATTAGAGCCTATCATGACTTCGCTTCAGCATGGTATTCTACAGAGAAATACTTAGCCGCTTACACCCCACAGTTTCACCCGGTCCGATATAAACGCTATTGGAGTTCAAGTGACAATTAATTAGTCCTACCTCCAGTAGCTAAAAGACAAGCAGGACGTCCACGTTCAATCAAAATTAAAGGTACAATGGACGAGATGCAGACCTCGCAAGAAAATAGGTGCAACAAATGCGGTGTTCTTGGTCGGAAAAAAAATCATTTCACTTCAGCAACTTAATGTTTTCATTTTAGTTATTTTGTAATTTTAATTCGAATGCATTCTAATTTGTTCGAGAACAATTGTTTGTGTAATCTAATTTCGACGCAAAGTTTATTGTATACGTATTTATTTCAACAAAATTATTCTGCACTTTACTGTAATGGCAGTGCTGGCTATGTAGAGGAAAAGTTGGCGGCACTACAAATCGAATGCACTCAAAGCTGTTCGAGAAGCCTTCTCCCACGGCATTTGAGATGTCGCAATCTATTTTTTCGCTGGCGCCATTTGAAATGCCACGGTCTAGTGGCATTTGAGAAAACACCAAAACAACTGAAGCCTACATCCCACTGCGTAAGGGTTCCCTATTCCTATGAGCCTTGAGTAAGAGGGCGGCTCTGTTGTTTGCCATCGCACCATAGTATCAATTGCCGGTTTTGGCAAGCATTTAGAATGACTTTTCATAACAACAAAGTTCAGTCAGTATAATATGGTTCAAATATATATGCTAGGATAGCCCAACAGGTTGTGTATGTTAGGAAGTAATTACTCTGGAACTCTCGCCCCCACCTTTCTTCCTTCTTTGATACTCTTCGGTTCAAGGGTCGGTGGGAATGATATAATGTCCTCAAACGGTGCAGGAGGGGCAACGTCCTCGATAAGTGGTGGCATGACGGAAGGAGGAGGAGGCAGAGGTAGGATTGGTCTTGACATTTTGTTCTTCGACAAACAAGAAAGTAGAATTTGTTTGAGAGAGAAACATTTCGCCTTGCTTTCAGGAAACTCCCCCACGGGCTCATCAACTATGTCCAACATATGATACATACCATCCGCCTGCATATAACATAAATCATTATGGGTTTTCTAACTACCGTACAAGTTGTTAATATAAATACGTACCACATTCCGTTCAAGCAGAGCTCTTGGAGTGTAAGGTGCAACCTCTTGCTCTGGTGCTTCCTCTCGTCTTCTTAGCACATAACGCCGAGTGATATTCCAATACCATTTAAGATACTCCTCATCAGTCAGCGTAACTTCATGCTCATCTTCCCCAACTAGGAAACAGTTGTTCCATAACTCAATCATCGTTTCGAACTCATATTCACCATACAGAAGAGTGTAATATGGAGCAAGATATGGTAAGTGCTGGCAAAGACCAAACTATCTCATGACTCTATCTGAAAGATGGTATGCTAGATCCCCAAAACAAAATATCATAAGTCTTACCCGTTATAACGGCCTGTCCACTGTGTAAATAGCTGAAAGAGCATGAAGCTCTGCCTTAGTATATGGATTCATGTGACTGCATTGTAGTCTAAGACATCAAACTCATTCTAGTAGAATGCTAGATTCCGTCTGTGGGTCAGTTTGGTATTCTTGGGGCCGATCCACCTGTAATAGCAAAAAATTATACTACGTATTCAAAGTTATTGTGTATATACAACCATACTAACAACACTATTTTACCTCGCTCCGTATGGCTTTGAATAATAGATTATTTGCCTCTTTATAGATATACGACCAACCAGACGATAAGTCCACGATCATAGCTGCAAGAGTGTAACATATTTAGTTACAGTTTACGACAATCTCAAATATGAAACAAAGAATAACTATGTACGTACCTAAAGTAGATTCATACAGCCTCCGGCAGACCGTTGTACCAACGCAACTCTCGTAAGCTCTGTATACGTGAAAGCTAGCACTGCACTACCCCATGAATATTGCTGATATGACTCGAAGTCTTCTAAAAATGGGAGCCATGGAAGCACCACTCTAGTCTTCGATTGATCATAGAATAGACGTTGTGTGATGATGCCCAACATAATAGTGTAGGCACGCTGGGCTATCTACAATGGAGAGGCACGACGAGAAATATCACCAGCCAATTGCTCTCTAAACCATGTGGCCACTATCGACTCATTTCCCCACCTCACGTCTTCTGGAGGAGATAAGTCGAGCAAGGGCTTACATAAATCCATATAATTTCTTGAAAAATCTGGTTTTAAGATGGGATCCCCGTTAATCGGCAATCCGAGCAACACAACTACGTCTTTCAAAGTGATGGTCATCTCACCTACTCTAAGATGAAATGTAGACGTCTCCGGTCGCCATCTATCAATCGACGCTACCAGACGAATTCGGTCAAGCTGTGTGTATCCCAACTTATTAATAACACCGAATCTAGCTTTGTCTAGAAGTTCTAACATGCTAGGATGCACTGACATGACAAGCTTTAAAGTCGAAGAAAGGTTAATGAAGCCGTCCAGCTCAACCTCCTGTCGATAAATAAAATGCAAGCAATTATGGTATTCTCCAACACTTTGCAAAATGATAGAAAAATTATATCAACATGTACCTCCATTATATTATTATTGTTCGTGCAGTACTGAGCTTGTAGGTAAAGCACGTTATCATCGATCGGTCCGGACGCCATTTTGTCGTATCCTACCACCATAACATAAAAAAAATTAGTCATACCATAATACATCCTTATATCAAATCGACAAATGATTAAACATGTGCTTTACGCGCCCAATCTACTTCGTTATAGTATAGAACTATAGATTTGCAAGTATAAAACAAGTTTACCCAAACCCTAAATTCATAAAATCATAATTACAGAAAAAATCGATAGAATTCAAACCTGTAGAGGTGCTTGGGAGGATGAGAAAGCTATTCTTCAAATTCTAGCTTGATTTAATGCGTTTTCTAGTCAAAATTTTGAATTTTGATGATTTGGAGGGTTAAGTTCGAAATTCTTTTTAATGGGTTTTAAGAGAGTTGGAAAATGAAGATAGAGCGATGAAAGGGCTGCAGAAAGACAGAGCAAAAATTTAGACGGTATTTTGGATGCTGCGAACTGTCATCATTCCAAATGCCGCTAGTGTGTTTTGTACATTTTACGTGTACTGGCAGCATTTGAAATGCCGCCAGTATACGTGGCGCCAACGTGGCCAGAATTGTCTTACTTTTGTAATTTGCTTAGACTTTGGCTTAAACTTGTAATTATTTTGCAAACTTTTCCCAAATAAAAATTTTATCCTAGAAAATAAGTACCTAGGTTCCTTCGTTTGCTGAATAAATTTTAATTTAGAAGGGAACATCGTTAGCCATTGTACTAAACCAAAATGCCCAATCATAATTGTTTTTATCTGCTCTAATGATGACGGCTTGAGTTACTAGATCGCAAATTTCACGCTTGCCCAAAAATTGTTTTCTAGAGATATACGATTAATTCTTTCTTTCCAGAGAAACCACATGCAAGTTGAACGAGTGATTCGAACTAAATCATTATTAAAACTATGTGTAGAATAACAACGAATCACATCTTGAATTTCTTCCAGTAAAGTAAGGATTGTAGAGTGCCTAAATGGCCATTTGAGTTTAATGCAAAGAAACTTTCAAACATATGCTGAGTAAACACATTCAAAGAACAGTTGGGTACAATCTTCATTATGGGAGTTGCAGAGGACGCATAGAGGATCAATGACGATGCCTCTTTGAATACGTCTATGCTTTGTGGAAAGAAAATGGTTGATCGCTTTAAATAAGCAGACAGCCTTCTTTGATCTGTGCACTTCATGCCAAACCAAAGAAGCCTAGTTTTTATTCTCATGCATAGTGCGAACTGAGTTCCAAATATGTTTTAAACTTGTATCCTCCATTTTGACTAGATGTACACAACCAATAATATGTATCATTATCATGATAGATGGTTATATTATCTATCTCAGATTGCATATATATCTCATCCTCACATTTTCATCTGCCTTGATCAATTATTTGATTCACTAGCAAATGTTTGGTCCTTGTGCAAATAGCCATTTCCTTACCTAATTTACCGATAATATTTCCACCTTGTAACCATGGGTCGAACCAAATAGAAATGGTTTTCCCATCAACCACTCTTTTCCTCATGCATTTCAAAGCTAGCTGTCTATTTTTCAGTAGAATTTCCAGACACATGAATCATCAGATCTAGGTCCAATTTCCTATTATTGTTGTTCACAAGTTTAGCCAAATTCCCTACTTATTAACAATTCCCCAAATGAGTTTGACACTGAGAGCATCACTCAGCTCTTCCCAATCTCTGAAACCTAGACCCCTTTCCATCTTATATTTGGCAATGACTTCCCAAGGGATTTTGCTAATGCTACCTTTCCCTAAAAAAAATTAAACAAACATGTTTTATTTTGTGGATAGTAGCACATAGAAGTTTGAAGCATTGCATCCAAAACTGCACCATTAGGTAGATTGTGGATTTAATTAACTTCTCCCAACCAAACTGAGCAATTTAGTCTTCCACCCATTAATCTTTGGTTTGATCTTTTCCAACAAAGGAGAGTAATCCCTATCCTTTAAATTAGAGCTAGATAAAGGAATACCAAGATATCTTACCGAGAGGTCCATTTGCCTGATGTTGAGTAAGTTGCATATTTCATCTGCTGTAGATACTCGTTTCCCAAAATAGATATTCGATTTGTCACAATTTAAAATAAGACCTGCCACTTCTTCCATTAAAGTGAAAACTTACTTCAAAGCATTAACCATCGAAACATTCGCTTGACAAAAAATAAGAATATCATGTGCATAAATCAAATAAGTAATTTTAATACCCTGAGATTTTATCGAAGTAATTTGATTACTTCTAACTTGATCTTTCATCAATAGAGAAAAATACTCTATAGCAAGGTGAAGAGAAGTGGGGACAAAGGATCTCCCACCTCAGTCCACTGCTGCTTCCCAAAAGAACTGTTAGGACGTCCATTATACATGATATGATACCAAGGAGAGTTAATCATTTCAGCAATTAGGTTAATCCATTTCAAAGGAAACTTAACTTCTTAACATGTGTAAAAAAAAAGTTTTATTAACAGAATCATATGCTTTCCTCAAATCAATCTTAATGCATATGTTTTGATTGTCCTTATGACCCAATCCTCTACTGATTTCATAAGCAAACAAAATATAATCGCCAATATGTCTACCTTTTATGAATGCATTTTGATTTTCTGAAATGAGAGAGTCCATGAATAAGTTTAATCGACTATACATAACTTTTGATAAGACCTTATATAGGGTGTTACAACAAGCAATGAGTCTAAAATCATGGATCTCTATGGCATTAATTTTTTTGAATTAGATGTAAATGTGTATGATTCCATTCCTTGATAAATTTACCCGATTCATAAGTATCATTCAAAATAAGAGTTAATAGTTCTTTCATTAAGTCCAAATAAACCTTGTAAAATTTAGAATTTAATATATCAGGTCCTAGAGAATAATGATCATTAGTACCCCAAATGGCTGATTTGATTTCTTCTAGAGAAATATAGTCATTTGAAAAATTCTCCTTATACTTTGAAATAATTGATTTGCATATCACACAAGGGAATCTTGCTCGCTCGTTTTGCAAAAAGCTCTTTGTAGTAATCTAATGCTGCATAAATGAAAGATTTTTGCCTTGTATCCAATAGACCATTATCTGCAATGTATAGGACATGGCTGAAACATTTTTATTGGACATTTCCGCATAGAAAAATGCCAAAGCCTCATCTCCTAATAATAACCACTCATATTTAGCTTTTTATCTAACATCAATCAGCTCCTTGTTCAACGCTGCCTCAAGAAGATTCTTCGATTTTTGAAAATTCTTTGCAACGATATCATCTCTATTACTCTCACTTTGGTTTTGAAGAAAGGGGAATTTCTTTCTCAAATCTTTTACTTCTTGCTTCGTATTGTTCCAGATGATGCCCCATTCTTTCAATAAGTGCTTGATATTTTTGTGCTTTGCAAGTAATCTAAAAAGAGGCCCACCAAATACCTCTAAATTCCAACCATTTTCCAACACAGAAAAATAATCACAACATAAATGCCAATGATTCATATATCGAAAAGGTTTAGAACAATTGACAACAGCGGATTCTAAAGAAATGAGAATAGCATTATGATCACTAAAAGATAGAGGCAAATGATTAACAAACATGCGAGTAAAAAAGTTGATCCAATCCAAATTGGTGAAGACTCTATCAATTTTAGTAAAAAATTTGAGGTTGGGACCTAACCACCAAGAAAAAAGAAAACCTTAATAGGAATTTCCACCATATCCGTTCAAAAGATCAAAGAGTCTAATTCCATAATCTTACTAAATAGAATAGGGATACCTCCTAGCTTGTCGCTAGCATTTCCAATACAATTAAAGTAACCTAAAATGATCCACTGTTTGAGGATATAAAAGCATCTTCTTTTAAGTTAATCGAAAGCTTCTTTCTGATTTTAGTAAATTTATATGCATAGACAAAAGAGATGCTACACTTAAAACCTTCGGAGTTAATCAGTTCAGGTGTAAGAAGCTAATCACTCAATCTAATAATGTTGAATTGCCACGAGCGCGTATCAATGAGCACAAAATTTTTACATTTATAGTAACAGAAAATATTGCTAAAAATACTCCAATATGAAGCTAGACTATTTTCAAACTTGGACAGTTCCTCAAAAGTCAATTATTCTCAAGCACTCCATTATGAGCCCAACCATAATCGTTTCTTTCATCCATACCATAAAATCCAATATTAAATCAATCAGCACTAGCTTAGCACAGATTAAATCGCACTTTGATTATCCTGCTTTATTTTGATTATCTCTTAATTATACAATACTAATTAATAAAAGTATTGTAGCATAAAAATTGAAGCTTTGGATTGCGGAAGAAGGACATTCAATAATCTTGACAATCTCAACAATTTCAATCCAAAAAAGAGAATAAATAGAAATTCAAAAGACATAAATTACAGACAAAGAAACAAATGAAAGAATTCACTGATATAATGAGGTTCGATTGTGCCTACATCCTTAAACCCAAAAATCTTTATTATTCCATCACTTCGAGATAGAGTACAAAAATATATATAAATAATATAAATCACTCAATAAATTTAACTCACCCTAAAATAGATACAAATTATGGATCTTGCTGATGATATTTTGTAGAGAGCTTTTTTGTCAAAAAGATGAACAAACGTTTCATATGTATAAGTGTGGGGATGAAGACTGCCTTGGAGATAAGGTTAAAATCTTTCCGAATTTAATTGTTTAATTTCAACACAAATTAAGCATAATGATACTTGTTTCTACATTTATTCCCTATTTGATTGATTTCTATGCATATTATTCTTCTTTGTTCATACCATAAAATCAATTAATGATTTATGTCAATTAATTAATTATCTTTCTATTCTGCTTTTCAAATATATCCATATTTAATTGATTGCTTAAAACAAATAATATATCTTCTCAAACTAATTGATTAGCTTTCCTATTTACTTCCTATATTTAATTAATTGCATGAATCAATTAATATACCTTCTGTCTTTCAGTATTTAAAATATATTTGAATCGTCCAAATTTAACACTCCATCATGATTTAAATATATTTGTCAATCCACAAAACTGATTGTTAAGTCAGCGCCTTATGGTGTAAGGTGGCTCGTACCACACTACTCAAACTTGAGCAATCCTCAAACTTGTCCTTTGGAATCGACTTTGCTAATATATCGGCTGGATTGCTCTTTCTGTGTATCTTCAATATATTTATTTATTTCTCTTTTCATGAAGCACGAGAAAAAACTTTTAACATCATTGTGCTTTGTCTGTGAGCCGTAGGCTTGATTCTCAATAGGATGAGTGACGCTCTAGCTTTTTGAAAACAACTTCAACGTCTTCTACATTATTGATAAATCCTCCAAAAGCTGTAAAAAAAAATACAGTCCTTTCTTAATTGGTTTCAAAATAAGCCATACATTTGTAGTTGATAAAGCTACAATAGATTGTAGCTTGGATCCCAAGAAATTGGGCCCATGCTAAGTGTATAAACATTGCCCGAATTTGATTTTCTACCATCTTTGTTTGCGTCACAATCTGAATCACAATAACCTCTTAGAGTTATATCGCTATTAACTCTTCCAAACAACAAGCCGATAATTGGAGTGCCTCTCAAGTATTGTAGGATCCACTTTACTACTTGCATGTGAGTCTTGCTCAATTTAGACATGTATCTGCTAACAACACCAATTGCATGAGCTAAATCAGACCTTATGCATACCACAACGTACTTAAAGCTTCCAACTGCACCATATAGAAAATATTAGCCGTATCCCTTTTGTCTTCATCCGATGTGGGGTATAAATCTTTGGATAGTTGAAATTGACAACCTAAAGAAATAGCGATCAGTTTAGGTTTCTCCATACTAAATTGAGATAGGACTTTCTCGATATACTAGGTTTGAGTGAGCCTCAAAACTCTTTTCTTTCTATCCCTTTGAACCTCCATCCTAAAAAAAATTATGCCTTTTCCATATCCTTTATATCAAACTTCTTGTCGAGCTCCGCCTTCAATTCTGAAACTCTAGTCATGTTGTTAGAATCTACCAACATATCATCAACATAAAGCAATAAATAGATGAAATCTTCATCAAACTTCTTGAAATAGGCACGTTGGTCCTTAAAGATTATAGAGCAATCATGTGCGATCATAAACTTATCAAAATTATTATACTATTGTCTCGGAGACTATTTAAACCATAAAGAAATTTATTAAGCTTACAAACATGATTGAGCCTGCTACTGTCAACGAACCCCTCTACCTACTATAGGTAAAGTCCTTCTCCAGGTCACTATGTAAGAATGCTATCTTAAAATCTAATTGCTCCAACTCCATGTTGAAGTAGGAAGCCAATGCCCAAATAATGTGAATGGAAGTGTGTTTGATAAGTGGAGCTAAAATATCTTAAAACTCCACACCTTTCATTTGAACATACCCCTCCGCTACTGATCTCGCCTTATACCTCGAATCACCATTGTCGCCTTCTTTCACCCTGTAGATCCACTTACACCCAATTGCTCTCATGCCCTAAAGGAAGTGGCACTAAATCGCAAGTGTTATTTTTTGTGAAAAGACTCAATTTCCTCCTCTATAGCTACTAACAAACACGAACTATCAACTAAACTAATGAATCTATAGTCTTTGTGCTCATCATGAACTATGGTTAATGCATAGGCTACCATGTCATCAAAGTCGATGTCTTCAATGCTCAATCCTACAAAATAATCAAGCCATCTAGATTTTTTCTTCTCTCTGATTGGTCGAGTCTGAATTTGAGCTCCATCTTGAGATTGATCCTCTTCTTATCATCATCAACCATTGTGTCATTAAAAACACTATTTGTACTTGTATGAAAGTCTGATGATCTATTTAGTGTTTGGAACTCTGAATTTGTCCTCTCAACTTCATCATTAACTAAAGGAGAAGGCTACACCTTCAACATAGCCTTCTCATCAAATGTAACACGCCCGCTAATAACAATCTTCTAGGTAGTAGGACACCGCAGCCTAACATTTAACTCTTCTCCTACATCAAAAAAAAATACAGTTACGCGATATTGGATTCAACTTCCCTTTGCCCTTATGCACATAAGTTGGACAACCAAACAATCTGAGAAAGGAATATGAAATATTCTTTACCTTCTAAACTTCTTCTAGAATCTTCATATCTATGGTAGTAGAAGATGTACGGTTGATGAGGAGAACCACCATAGATAATGCTTCTGT
Source organism: Allium cepa (assembly GCA_030765085.1). NCBI lineage: Eukaryota > Viridiplantae > Streptophyta > Magnoliopsida > Asparagales > Amaryllidaceae > Allium > Allium cepa. Next base: position 567,700,294 of record CM060938.1, read on the forward strand.
CCAAAATCTCTTCTTCAATCTAGCAGTCGGACATAAGCAACGAGTTCTTTCTAACAATATTTAATTCTTCCTCTATGCAACCCCATTTGATTGAAGGTCGCCTGGTGTGGATACTGCATTTTGATTCCCTTGGACTGACAAAATTTTCTAAATTTTTAAGAAGTGAATACACACCAAAATCTTAACGATGAACCTTTACTTTCTTTCTAGATTGCTTCTTAACAAGAGATTTCCAACTGTAGAACTTTTCAAAAGTTTCATTTTTTAGGCTTCACAAAATAAACCTATACTTTTCTAGAAAAATCGTCAATAAATGAAACAAAATACATGTCTCCTCTAATAGATAGGCATGGCACGGGGCCCCAAACATCGGTGTGAACTTACTCCAAATTAGAGTTGGACTTATGCTCTGTAATGCTTAAAGAAACCTTCATTTTCTTTTCAAGTACACATCCCTCACAAAAGCAAAGTTTTTAATGATGAATGTCATCAATCAAGCCTTGTTTTCTCAACACCTTAAAGATGCGCTCTCCAATGTGTCACATATGAAAATGTCACAATTTGGTAGAATAATAATCAACAACCGAAGAAGACTTCGCAATAATAGTGGCATCCTTCAACAAATACAGATTTTCAGCTTTTTCCCCTTTCATCACTATCAATAAGCCATTTGCAATTTTCAGCAAATCCTTTTCTATTACACACTTTAAGCCAAGATTACACAAAGCCCCAACAGAGATCGAATTATGCCTCAAATCAGGCACATGCTGACATCACACAAAGTAAGAAAAATGGCATTAAACATCTTTAGCTTCACCACTCCAACTCTAATCATGCGGCAAGTAACATTATTGCTCATGAGAACCTCTCCTCTATCAAACTGACGATAAGTGAAAAATGGCTGCTTATTAGGTGTCATATGATTGTATGCTCCTATGTCAATAATCCAAATAGTACTTTTCATAGAAGAGGCAGAATATGTAAAAGCTCCAGGATCACTCTCTAAACCCGATGTCTCCACTATAGAAGCTAAAGCCTTTTGGGTAATTACTTTGTTTTTATTCTCCAACATGGCGCAACTTCCAATATATTATCCATGTTTTTTGCAATAATGACAAACTCCTTTCTGAGTTCCCATTGACTTGCCGCTATCTCCAGCATAGTTAGATCTACTCTTACTTCTTCCCCTCCATGCAATAAGGTCATCGAAATCATTCTCTATGCTCATGTTTGATAACTTTCCCCTTAATATCTCATTATGCAAATTTGTCTTCACATCCTCCAAGAAATTAGAGGTGCACCTATAGATTAAAGAGTTAATAAAAGTGTTATACTCTACAGGCAAAGGAAACAAAAGAATGGCACCTTGTGTTCATCTTTAATTTTTACTTCGGCTGCTCAAAGATTCATAACAAGTGTCTTTAGGGCATCTACACGAGCAAATACACTGGTCCAAACTTCATCTTGAACAAATAAAGTTGTTGTTGTAGGATAATGTGGTTGGTGAGAGACTTATCATAGAACTTTCTCTAAAGGGCACGCCCCATGATTCCATAGCAGTTTTCACATAAGAAAACTTTCTAAGGACTTTATCAGAAAGGCTAAGCTATATGGTGGTAAAAGCTATTGGAATTGGGTAAGCACGTAGTAGAGCAAATGGGTAAAGCTTAAAAAATTATTTCATTTTGGATCTAGTTGGGCCCATGAAGTCTAAATTTATTTAGATCTGATCTAAACTAATTTTAGATAAAATCAATATTTTATTTTATTTATAAATAAGGTTTTATTTTGATGTTATATTTTTATTATATTATAACATGCATATCATATATACATCTATTTACGTGCATGTGCAATAAAAACAATGTACATGATTTAAATGCCTATATATAAGTGATGAGATTTACATTACAACAGACATGATAGTCCCTCTGTATACATATGTAATGTCTAACACACACATAGATATATATACATGGTGTAGTGTGATATAAAATATATTATATATATAATGATGATGATGGACATAATTATATATCTTAGTGCAAATAATAATAAGTATAAATTTTACGCTTAAATTCAAATTTAAGAACTAGATATTATACTATTTTCTAATTCAAATTTAAATCAACAAATAATATTTTGACAAAGTAAAATAAATGTATATAAATATGTGAGAGCAAAGAAAGTTTCCAATAATGTGTGTATATATAAATTAATATTTAAATTCTGAATGTAAAATAACATTATATACTTAAAATACAAATGAATATATATATATATATATATATATATATATATATATATATATATTTGGCCTAAATATGTTTGACAAAGTCTAACTTTTTTAGAATTTAAAATCCTTATGGTTTTTTTGAAAATAAGGTTTTTTCTATTTAAATCATTTCCATATAGAAATGTTAACAAAATTAATTTTTTTAAAATAAATTTGGCAGTCATAAAAGTATGTTAAAATATACTTTATATAATTTTTATTTTATAGTAATATATCATATTTTAAATGAATATATATATGGTTTTAAATTAATACATACATACATATATATATATATATATATATGAATTTTTTTGAAATACTTTGGCAAAGCCAGCCGACATTTAACATGTGTCATCTACATTTATTACCCATACGACTAAAAGAATAGGTGATCGGAACAGGCTCCAGATCAGCTAAGACAAAAAGGAAAACAGGAACTAGACAGACAAGTCTAAGCTACAAAGCAAGAAGGACAACTGTCCCGCAGAGTCAGGATAGACCACATCGATAGTCGCAGGACTAAGAACATGAAGTACTTGACAAAACAGCGTAGCTAGAGAAGTCACGAAAGACTGTGACATGGTAGAGTAAACATAATTCCGATCTTAAGATGAGTCCAAAAATAAAAGCCAATTACATAGTCCGAAATCGCCTCGAGTAGATAATGTCAAGCCTTCACCATCCACATGATAAAATAACCACCTCGATTTCTCATCTTCGTCCACATACAAATAATAGCTATTCAGAACCGGATCATATCTCATTTCTGAATCATAATGAACCCAAGTATGCTCTTCTAGGAAACCACAAAATGGTATCCAAATCAAGAGATGTCGATGCAGTAGATATACTATCTAGGATCGCATGTGCCATAGTAACAGTTTTAATAGGGGGATAGGGGGAGGAACAGGCGGAGACGGAATGATAACCTTAGGGACCCCTTCAAAACTGGCCGAGGAAACAGAATCTTAGCCAAAGGAGATTGGGAATCCAGCCCGAACGAACACATATCAGTAGAATGACCAAATGACTTACAAGATGAGCAAATATCAGGTTTACACTTGTACTTCACATCTACTATCACATCATGGCCATCAGCAAGTCACACTGTTAGCGATGATGACAAAGGTTTAGAAGGCTTGATCTCAATCAAAGCTCTTGAATAGTGTAAAGATTGAGGGCTTCAGTATTAGAATCAAAACACTTGAGGTCGCCGATGATACTGGCAAGCTAGTTCAGACCTAACAGAGGCTGGAGGGCAAACGGAATATGTGTAAAAGTATCCCAAACAGGAATAGAAAGCACCTTCTCCCTAGCTTTGTCAATAGTAATGCTCTATTGTGTAACAATAAACAGCTTCCCCTCTATTATAAGTGGACTGGTCTCAATAGCTCTCAACTTGTCATTATTTGTTAGAGAATTTGAAATAAAACATAGTGTTGAAAAACTAGACATGAAGACTACCTTTTAAAATCCATTTCCGTTTACCGTGATCACGAACCTCCCTGTAAGGAGCAGAAGAATCCAGGAAAAATCCAACCAAATATTCAAACCGATAATTAACTCCTTTTTGGACGACCTCAATCGACGAAACATTGACACCATCGATAACAACTGTATCAAACGTTCTAGGTGAAAAAGTTCTTACATTCCTAGGTAAGCCTTTGAAGGGAGAAGACCATTTCGGTAGCACATCCACTAGATTAGCTACAGAAGGGCATGATTGAGTTCTGTAATGCTTTAAAATTCGATTTGGCATTTCCACAAGCAGATGGAATGCACAAACCAGAAGTCGGATCAGTAGGAATCAAATCATGTTCCATATGAACATCAACATTCGACTCATCCCCTAAAGATAGATCATCGACATTTCTAGAAACATTGTTCGAATCTATGACAAAATCATTACCAATTCAAGTAACAGAATTATCAAAATGGGCATGACCATTACCAGAAGCAGCAATACTAACAGAAACTTCAACAGATTCTGGAATAGACGCTATGACATTATGAAGTAGAGGAGAAACAACACAGCCAGAAGATACGGATGGTAGACAATTTTCATCTGAAATAGCAACTTCGGCAATGAGGCCAATAGTGGCAGACGATACCTCGCCACTCAATAGTGGCAGGCGATACCTCACCACTCAAATTTGAAATACTTGTATGTATATTATATAATAAAATTTTGTACGCAATATATATATTTACATTATACTTTAAAAACCATATATTGTTTTAAAAGCCTCTTTCAAAATTATTTTTATATTTGAAATTAATTTTGTTAAACTTTTCTTAACTCGTCGATAGCTATATATGCACATATAGAAAAAAATCACATTACACACACATACATAGATTTTTTTTTATATATATATGTATGTATGTATGTATGTATGTATGTATGTATGTATGTATGTATGTATATTCACATCCAATGTTGACAACATAGAGATATGTGGATTCATGATATCATAATATAATCTAGCACGTATAAATCAATATAAATATCAAACAGATATATAAAATTGTAAATAGAGTAGTTGCCTTGACTATAGCCTAATTAGTACAAATTGAATGCTAAATCGGTCGACGCTGCTTGGATTTGAATTCAAATCCTTCTTGAGAGGGCTACCAGACTGAAAGTACTACTGATACCCGGTGCCTTGGCTCGGCTACAAAATGATAGTTGAAGATATTATTATTAGCATTAGACAAGATTCTGACCAAGGAGAGCCTGAAGGTATAAGGGTTTGATGCAATCGACATGTTTCGGTCTTTATGTGCAGTTGGCATGCCTGGCCCAGTGCACAGAAGTCAGCTACTGTGGGCCAAGGTACTTTGTTCTGGGATTGTGAGGGGAGTCCAGCATATCTTCGCCTATAAATAGAAGGGCAGAGGCACAGTGAAAGGGACTGGATTCCGAGAACACTAGGGAGACCCTGCCATTTTTGATACTCTCCTCTTTTTAATTCAAACTTAAATGCAAGTGATTGGTTTACGGATTGTATTTGTATTCAAGTGATTAAGAAAGAAATAAAGATTAAACTCAAAGTGGACATAGGCAATCACGCCGAATCACTATAAATCTGGTGTTCTCGTTTTTGTTGTTCCTTTTGCATTGAATTACACTATTCTTCTGTTCTAATTTACTCTCTTCATTAATCTCTCTACATAAATCTACTCAAGGGTATTAGTGACCAATTTTGGTGCTAACATTTTGGTGCTTTCACTGAGAATTGAATTCTTAGCTTGATTGGATCTCATCGTCTACTAGTGGATTTCCATATTCACGAGATAGATCCACTTGTTTACTAGAAAACTTTCTATTCTACTCAAATTTAAAAGAAATCTAAAGGAATTTGAGAGCCATAGTCAGAGAAACTAAGTCTACAGCCCGTTGTTTTTGGAAGATTTGATTATGATAATTTTCTTGTTTAGTGTTAATCAAGTGTTCATGTACATGCGAAAGGATTGGATTCAATGATGTCCGCAAGATCTGTGGATTGGATGTTGAAGTTTGCACTTAAGTTGAATGAAGGCCGAGCCACTCAATGCCGAGCCATATCTATGCCAAGCCACTCTATGCCGAGCGACATCTAGGCCGAGCCACATCTAGGCCGAGCCACATCCATGCCGAGCCACATCCATGCCGAGCCACATCCAGACCAAGCCACTCCAAGCCGAGCCACATCCAGGCCGAGCCACATCCAGGCCGAGCCACTCCATGCCTAGTTACTCCATGCCGAGCCACATCCAAGCCGAGCCACTCCAGGCCGAGCCACATCCATGCCGAGCCACTCCATGCCGAGCCACTCCCATGCCGAGCCACATCCAGGCCGAGCCACATCCAGGCCGAGCCACATCCAGGCCGATCCACATCCAGGCCGAGCCACTCCATGTCGAGCCACATCCAGGCCGAGCCACTCCATGCCGAGCCACTCCAGGTCGAGCCACTCCATGCCGAGCCACTCTAGGCCGAGCCACCTTGGCCGACCCGCCTTGGCCGAACCATGCTTGGCTAATCCAAACTCAAGTTACATCAGTCTCTTATACGACCCCTATTTTCAAAAAAATATATTTTCAGGTACGACCCAAATTTTCAAAAAAAGGTCCAAATTTTTTTTCGATTCAAAACTCAACTTAATAAAGAAACATTCTATCCACTTCCTTTACATCACATGGTCAACCAGGGCATAGAGGATCTAGCGGCAGCTTCTGAATGGCAACATGAGAATGGACAAGCAACCGCTACTCAAATAATACTCCTAAAGGGATATCATACTGATCACGTTTGAGGAGAATCAACCTCCAAATATATTTTAGCAGCTGGTTAGCTGGAGAGCCTCCTACGACCACAGATCATTTCTATAACAAAATGAATCTGAACCAAAGTGTGGACAAGCGGAACAGACTAGGAAAAATAACAATGAAGGCCCATTGGCTAAGGATTCTGATCTCAGTAGACTGAACAAGATCTCAAAATTCGAATCATATGCTCTTTGAAAGATTCAATAGAAAACCTCTACTTGAAGACTCGCGGCTCAGAGTGGTACTAGAAACCAACCTCGCGAGAGTACACTAAAGTCTAAAGAAAATCAGAGGAATGTTGTATATTCCAAGATGCTTACTGATCCTAACACGAGCGATTACAAACACCTCCGAGGTGTGATCGAAAAGCCGATCTAGAAAGGAAAGCTTCAATAGTATGTACAAGTCCTATAGAATGGCGGGCAGTGAACATCTGATGCCTATTAATAAAGGGCTATGATTATCATTTGGACTGCTGACTGCTGACGGCCAACATCCATTTGAAAGGGGCTAGGGGCAAAGTCGAATAGCAAGCACACGATGCTGCTTCACTTATCAATGAGATTTATTCCAATCTTCTTTGAATTATTTTCATTTCTATTTCTATTTCAATTGTTCTATGAACTATGACCAACTTGAACCAAACTACTTTCAAAACGATGCAGGTGACAAGGTACTCAGATTTGTTGCTGCCAACCAATCCATGTAGATCGTGATCGAACCTGTGGAGTTTCATCTAGACGAGCATGATTCAATTGCTCATCATCAACCATGTGCCTTTAATTTGGGGCCAAGAACTAGATATTATAAAGCTCATCACGATCAAAGCCCAATACTAAGTCAACATGACCGACCATCCATTCATCAACCTCCACATTTGACTTGGAGACCTAAGCAAGGCTTGGAATGAGTATGGCCCGATCATCCACTCAAATCGAGTCATTGAGCAAAGTTCAACAAAATAAAGATGCCTTTCCTGAAGCTCAGTGACGTCGGGATCTATCTAGAATAGACGTGATTAGATCATCTACACATCAAATCCTAATTTGAACACAAAAGGTTGTTTAAAAGCCCGACTTGGAGTAGTTGTGATGGACTACCTACTCGTCAACCATCGCTCTCAATACATGGACACGACTGCACCTTGAAACATATGCAACTTACTTTGTCTACTCAATAATCCATTATCCTTATTTTCTAGAAAGAGATACGAAGTAAATTGTATGAGATTTGACTATCTAACCCAGCATGGATGTGATCCACCCATCTGTCATATACCTCCTTCCTTGACTTGATTGGAAGAGATATAATCACCAAGCGAACGAGAATCGACGGTCCATTTTTCAAGTTTCGTCCTTCATGCTAGGGCAGAATCCGCTTCCATGAGCAAACGTGGTTCGATCGTTCATTCGACAACATTAGCCTCGATACGGTAAATGAAATACAAATTAATAGGTGGAAATACGACTGCTCTCAATGAAAACCTCTAAGTCCCAGAGCCCAGACTAGAGTACTCTGAGTCCCCAGAGCATGGACTAGAGTATAAACGAATTAAAAATCTCTAAGTCCCCATAATGTGGACTAGAGTACTCTAAGTCCCCAGAGCGTGGACAAGAGTATAAACGACTTAAAAATCTCTAAGTCCCCAGAGCGTGGACTAGAGTATAAACGACTTAAAAATCTCTAAGTCCCAAGAGTGCGGACTAGAGTACTATGAGTCTCCAGAGCGTGGACTAGAGTATAAACGATTTAAAAATCTCTAAGTCCCCAGAGTGTGGACTAGAGTATTCTGAGTCCCCAGAGCACGGGCTAGAGTATAAACAACTAAAAAATCTCTAAGTCCCCAGAGTACGGACTAAAGTACTGTGAGTCCTAGAGCGTGGATTAGGGTATAAACGAGTTGAAAATCACTAGGTCCCCAGAGTGCGGGCTAAGGTATATATGACTTAAAAATCTCTAAGTCCCTAGAGTGCGGACTAGAGTACTCTAAGTCCCCTGATTGCGGACTAGAGTATAAACGACTTAAAAACCTCAAAGTCCCCAGAGTGCGGACTAGACTACTCTGAGTCCCCAAAGCGTGGACTGAGGTATAAATGATTTAAAAATCTCTAAGTCGCTTGAGTGCAGACTAGAGTACTCTAAGTCCCCTGAGTGCGGACTAGAGTATAAACGACTTAAAAATCTCTAAGTCCCCGAAGCGGATTACACTCTCAGTCCCCTAAGTGCAGACTAGAGTATAAATGACTTAAAAACCTCTAAGTCCCTAGAGTGAGGACAAGAGAACTCTAAGTCCCCTGAGTGTGGACTAGAGTGTAAACAACTTAAAAATCTCTAAGTCCATGAAGCGGACTAGAGTACTCTCAGTCCACTGAGTGCGGACTAGAGTATAAACGACTTAAAAACCTCTACATCCCTAGAGTGCGGACTATAGTACTCTAAGTTCCATGAGTGCAGACTAGAGTATAAACGACTTAAAAACCTCTAAGTCCCTAGAGTGCGGACTATCAGTCCCTTGAGTGCGGACTAGAGTATAAAGGACTTGAGAGAAATCTCTGTCTCTGAAGCGGATTAGAGTACTCTGAATCCTCAAAGCATGGACTAGAGTATAAACTACTTGATAAAAATCTCTAAGTTCCTGAAGCGAACTAGAGCACTCTAAGTCCCTAGAGTGCGGACTAGAGTATAAACGAATTGACAAAAATATGTATGTCCCAAACTGTGGAATATAGCATAAACCATTCGACAAATCTCCAAGTCCCCAGAGCATGGACCGAAGCATGAACACAAATTGGGCATGAGTCGACCTGGGGAGAATAAAACTAAGTCACCAAAATGCAGAGTGGTGCATAAACATCGATAAATAGACGAGTGGATTCCGATCGTTCTCTATTTTGTAAACTTTGGCTTGAAACTGACTAGAGGATTATTAAGTCGCTAAGGATGGAGTTCAACCATCTGATTAGTGGCCTGGCCAAATCAATGCTGGGAGTAGAAGTAAAAATCACTAAAAGCTGAATACGACAGCTTACAATAGCTCTAGCTTGGCATTCTTTACAACTTAAGGCAACGACTACAGGGAGGCCTCAATACAGAACCAATCAAAACGGCATCCAAAGCTACGGGCGATCGACTATATCACCTCAGATCGAGGGTCAATACCGATCCGTACCAAGCACATACAAATGTTCCTCAGACATTCCTTCAAAAAATATGACCTCCAGAGTGTGGAAAGGAGAGTAAACCATGAAGACTTGGTCAAAAATTCTGCAGCACCCTCTTTCGATCCGTCAGGAGGAGTATGAAACTGAATGAGCATGACCCAACTGCATTTGAGCCAACTTTATCATGAGATCTGATTACAAAACATGAACCAAAGTGGACGTGGCTGGCCGTCTAGTGTCCAAATTACACCCTAAAACTGACGAGGCATCAAAGTATTCCTCTTGGAATGGAAAGCCATAATACAATCCAAGATAGGCGAGACCCAGCCTCCCATCAACTAACCTAATCTCATGATTCAATGGGAAAGAGAGTAAAGCTAAAGTGGGCATGGCTGGCCTTCCTACTTATCGATATATGCCCCAGACCTAGGGGCACGAGCAAGAAGCAAGATGAATGTGAACCGACTATTCACCGATCAACTCTGTGTCCTTGGAGTTTTGGTGGGAATATAAACATAGCTAGGGCAAGACACAACCATCCATGCAGTGCATTTTCCAACCCGAGACTAGGAGCAGACGCATGTTCATCCAAAGGCTGGCTGCGATAGCTCAATATTGAAACTTATATATAGTGCTTACGGCTACTTAAGGCTACGACTGAAAGAATGCCTAGAGATAGAATCATTAAATCGATACCTAAGCTCGTGGGCAATTGACTGTCACTCCAACCCAAATCATGGGTAAAGGATCATGAATGCATTGAATAGAATGTGCTTTACTTGAATATACAAGCAAATTCAAACTCATAGCAAGATCCAGCTATGCAGCTACACGCAACTCGAGGCTGACCCCTACTTGACATTTCCTTCAACGTGCTTTTAGGCCTGATCTTTGGCCATTTGCAGATAATCGATTAGAGCATTCAGAGGCCATCACTATTGGACTTAATAACTCATGACAAGACTCTAGGATTTGACTAGAGTAACCATCAACATCTATGCCTACCAGCCATTGCGACAGGGCATACAATGACGTAAGACGTATGAAAGACTACATAAATAGAATACCAAACTAAGCCAATTCGATATCACTTATTTCCCTCGAAGGGATATCCAAGGCGGAAATTAGCAAGCCTCATTCCCAAACTCACTGCATCAGATGACTACTAGAAGAGTAGTAGAGAACCAACCAATATATAGAAAATGTACGCTGATGGAGCATAAAGTGATCAGTGTTATGGCGCAGGAGTCATGATAATGATTCCCGAGGAACGATCGATCTGCTACTTTCTGAAACTCGATTTCCTTGTAATAAACAACAATGCTTAGTATGATGCCTCGACCGCCAGACTCAAACTTGCTAGAGGATTGGGAGTGGAAGTTTTACATATCTTTTGTGATTACTGATTGATAGTATGCAAAGTTAAGGAAGTTGATCTTGCTAGGGGGCATTGTCTTGCTCCTTATCTCGACCAGGTCCAAGAGCTACTAGCCGACTTCGCGTATTTCAACATTACACACATTCTCAGCGAACAAAATGAAAAGAGTCCAGTTACTGGCCAAGCTAGCCAGTTTTAGGTAAGCGCAACAGACATACATTACTTCGGTTGAAATACTTAATATTCCAAGCATTGACGGATGAAGATCGGCTAGATCTTGGAGATAGAGCCAGAAAAGGGGTCATGGTTGACTCCTATCAAAGACTATCTACAACAAGGAATTTTTACTGAATGAAGGAATGAAAAATGACAAATCCTCCTCAAAGGTTCATGCAAAATCATCCAAGAAGAAGTCATGTGTAGAAAGGAGTTTATCCATTTCCATACTTTGGTGTATCATCCATGATGATATCAAATGAGTCTTGAGCGAAGTCTATGAAGAAGAATGTGGTGATTACATCAGGGGGAAACCCTGATAAAGAAAATACTCTGCTACGGGTATTACTGGCCAACTATCAATCCAGATGCGGTTGATCATGCTAGACAATGCGACAAGTGCAAGATGTTTGCAAAAAATACGAGAGCTCCGCTGATGGAAATTACTCAAATGGCTAGTCCATAGCCACTTGCCACTTAGGGGCATTGACATCATCTTCTTAAAGATCCTAAAGATGGTGTGAAATACGCCATCGTAGCAGTTGATTGCTTCACCAAATGGGCAAAATGAAGAACTTTTAACCACGACCAAGATGAAGAAAATAATCAACTTCATTGTCTGTAACGTCATCTATCCTTATGACCTTCCATAATCCATTATAACTGCAAATGGATAGGTTGAAGTTGTGAACAAAATCATAAAGTCTGTTCTGAAGAGAAGTTTGGAAAAGACTAGAGGTAAATGGGTGGATGAACTTCCAACAGCATTATGTACTTATAGAACTACCCATGGGTCCGTGATTGGACATACTCCATTCGCCCTTCCTTACTGCTCTGAGGTCGTCATCCATGTAAAACTTGAAGTCCCCTTTCATCAAGTGGCTGATTACAACCCTTATTTCATAAAAAAATACAAACAAGGAATTGCAATTGAATTGCAATTAAACTAGATGGAATTGGTAACGACTTATGAGCATATAAAACGCATCTGAGAGTCAATGGCAAGTACATGTACCCGAACATGCATGTGTACATCCGGAAAAGTTTGACTTCTTGAAATGGACAAAAATTGAATTCTCACTTAAGGTCATTAAGAATTGGATCAGTTAGCCGAAGCTTACTAGCCCTGTAGAACCGGACACAGATGGGCACTGATGAACTACAATCCTAGATTTATAATATTAGGAATCAACCAAGCGTCATGATGACCAAAGAAGGATACGACATCTTAGGAGGATAAAATTAAAGGATAATGACTATTCATGAAATGTGATGGATTTTTTCTAGAAACAAGGAATACTCACTGATTCAAAGCATGTCGTGTTGCTTCACACGACGCACTTTGGGGGGGAAATGTTACCCGACACTTGGCCCGGCTATAAAATGACAGTTGAAGATATTATTATTATCACTATACAAGATTCTGACCAAGAAGAGCTTAAAGGTATAAGGGTTTGATGCAATTCGACATGTTTCGGTGTTTATGTGCAATTCGGTAGGTATGATTCGGTGTGTGACGCTCGGTCTGAGTAACTCGACCACCATCGCTCGCATCCTTCATTCGACCATCACTGCCCGGCATTCTTTGGTTTGACCACCATCACTCGGCATCTCAAGTTTAGAAGCTATCGCTTGGCATTGCCATCGCTCGGCATTCTTTAACAATGTCGTTTGTCAAAGTCACACAGCAAGGTCGCTCGACAACTGCCGTTCGGCATCCCTTGCTCGATGCAGACTCGAGGTGTTAGCAAGTTTTAAGCCCACAACAAAGTAAGAGCGTTCGGCATGACTCTGCTTCGAGTCATTCAACGATCGACTAGACAATTTTCGACCGGCATTCCTCATTCAACATGCCTGGCCCGGTGTGTAGAAGTCACCTACTGTGGGCCGAGGTACTTTGTTCCTGGGCCCGTGAGGGGAGTCCAGCCTATCTTCGCCCATAAATAGAAAGGCAGAGGTACAGTGAAAGGGACCGGATTTCGAGAACACTAGAGAGACCTTGCCATTTTTGATACTCTCCTCTTTTTAATTCAAACTTGTATGCAAGTGGTTGGTTTACGGATTGTATCTGTATTCAAGTGATTGAGAAAGCAATAAAGATTAAACTTAAAGTGGACGTAGGCAATTACGCCGAACCACTCTAAATCTGGTGTTCTCGTTTTTGTTGTTCTTTTTGCATTGAGTTACAATATTCTTCTATTCTAATTTTCTCTCTTCATTAATCTCTTTACGTAACTCTACTCAAGTGTGTTAGTGACCAATTTTGGTGCTAACAACTATGCACTAATGTCGTGTTTTGATTGAGTTTTGATGCTTGAAATGATGGAGGATCACAAGATAAGGATTCAGCTTGAGGTTGATCGTATGAGATTTGAAAAAAGACATTAATAAATAAGGGATTAAGGATGTATAAATAATAGAAAAGGAGAAGAGCAAAAAGTGGATCCGAATCCACAAATATCTCCACTAATTTAACCACTTTTTTGAATCAAATCCAACCCATATTTCCCATCTATGGCCAGCTACATCGGGTCCTATATGGGCCTTCCAATCATTTCAAGCACGATTAAATAAAATTCATTAAAATTTAAATTAAACGTGCATCGATATCGTATATCAAAACCTATGTATATAACTTTTATACACACACAACTTTCAACACAAATCAAATAAAATTTCATAAATATTAATTAATTTAATTAATTTATAAGAAATAAAATTAATTAAATCAGGTAATAGTCGGAGTATTCAACATTTCGATTGTGTGACTCATAGGTGTAAATTCGGTCAGCGATTAATATCGAATAATTCAAATATTAACGTTCACACGTCACATTAACTAGCAGTGTGATATTATGACAATTTTTTTTGTTTATTTAGCTTTATTAAAATCCAATTTTACTTATTTTAAGCTTTACCCGATAGTGTCAATTATTTATACTAATTCTTTTTATCAAAACTGTATCATAGTAAGACTTATGGAATTTGATAACGATCAAAGTTCCAATCTTTTCCATATTCAACTTATAGTCCAAGCACAAAGTCCTTGGTTCAATAAGAACAATTATTATTAACCAAACTGCTCTGGCCAGAGATTTTGACTTTGAGTTGAGTTTAGTTAACCATGATACTAATCTCATATAATTGAGTAGATGCATCCTTTGTTGAATAATGTTTTACTTCCAATGCTTCTACATTAAAGACCGACTATATTCTCAAGTTGAGGGAATTGTATAATATTGTCACATCGACATTTTCTATTTGACCTTATTTATGTTAACCAACAAAAAACTACCAAGTGAGTCATTCTGAAATATTCCAAAATTTTAGCATTGAATATTTAATTAGTTTTAAATATTTGAATAAATGGTTTTTATAAGTTTAATAATTTGAATTCAGATATTGGAATTATATAAATATTTAAATTTTGAATTAAATATTAGTTAAATAGATTCAATAGCCTTATTTAATTCCTTTTAATTAATAAATAATATTTTTGTAAATTAATTTAAATATTAAATATTCGAATAAATAACAAGAAAATAATTTATTAATAAACGACTTGATGTTTATTGACGTATTTTCCAATTAATTTATTTGATTTTTCCATAATTTTTAATTTAGAAATATTTAAATTGTCGTTTGATATATTTTTCGGCAAACGATAGTATTTTCAAAATTTTATAGAATGTGACAACCAATGTATATTATTTTTGTTTAGGGATCATATCACATTTTTATGTGTGATCTTATTTTTGTTTCTATCATACGCAATTTATACGCGAACAAATTAATATGCAGCGACGTACCAGAAATTATAGAATAACATATCTCAGCACTTAACCTAACCTTTTACTTTCTCTATTCTCTCTCTTTCATTTTCATTTTACTGTAAATAAAAAATAAAATGTCCATATCACTTCAAAAAATTAAAATCTCAAGTTATACTCAACGAAAAATTATAAAGATGATTTCTCTTAGTTTGTAATTGAGAGATCTTCGATTATATGTGTCGATTGTTGGGTACGTCCAATGGTGGTGATGCTCGAGGTAATGGCAGTGAGCTTGGATTAGAATTTGTGCAAGATTTAGGCGGTGATAGTTGAAGAGTTAATTGCATCGGGTTTGTTGAGTAATGGAGCATCCGTGGTTGCATTTTGGTGGAGCTTAGTTCTTCGTAGAGGAACACGACATTTGTACAGTGCTTAAGCAAGCATCAGGGACTAGGGGATGTCGGGTTTGCTGTTGAGGAGATGTCCAAAGAGCTTGCTCAATGAGGAGTTGAATGGATTTGATGGATTTTGATTTCATGGAGTGTAGCTCCATTGAGGGTGGTGCATGCACGGTGGATTTTGGGTAGAAGGTGTTGTTTACGCCAAAATTGGTCACAAATCCCAGAAGTAGTGAAAGCACCAGTGTTTGCACACAAATCTTTAATATCCAATCACAAATTATAGATCCACATAATGTAGAGAGAAAAAATGAAGAAATAACAAAATTTAAATGAAAGAAAATGGGAAAATCCACAAGATTGATAGTGATTCGGCTATCTCCAGCCTACGTCCACTTTGAATTGAACCTTTTATTCCTTTTATATTGAGATTACAGTTACAAACCTCTGAAATTAGTAAAAAAAAACGATAGATTTTCGCTTATAAAAGCAGAAGAAGATCCCTTTTTAATTGCCATAGAGCTGCAATTTATAGGTGCGGATCTGAAAATATCCACCTCAAAATCTAGAATACCTCTTCTCATGCATAGGTGGGCCCCACCATATCGATATGAAGTCGTTTGGGATCGATCCTGATCGATCCGGGTATAATTCATATTGATCCAAAAATCTTCCAATGAAGCCGAGATCGACCATGGACGTTCTTGAGTGAATAAGAAAGCTCCTGTGAAAATTTCATAGCATTTGGACTTGTAGAATGAGAGTTATGATCGATCCAAGTTTGTGTTTCTCAATGTAGGCCGGTAGCTTCGTATCCGTCAATGCTTCATATCCATCACATTCCATTGCCTCATGTCCATTATTTCGTATCGATCCCTAAACACTCGCTGCCCTTCGTATCCATCCCTTCTTCGTATCGATCCCAAGTGTCCATGTTGTTCGTATCAATGCCATGCTTTGCATTCCATCTTAACTGCTTCGTATCAATCGATACGAGCACGATCGATACAAAATGTGCCTCTATATCCAACAATTGCCACCCTTCATGTCCATCCCCTAATCTATTCTTCGTATCGATCCCTAACTTGGATCGATATGTATTGTGATCGATCCGAAACAAAGTCAATTTTCCATATCCATACCCATACCTATGTTGATCGATACGAAAGCATCGATTCGAAGTATATAGCTGAGCCAATGTTAACCGATGTGAACCATATCGATACGAACTGATTTCCCATGAATATTGATCCATCCATACCTTTACCATACGAACTCCGTTTGACCAGAAATTTGAAATGTAACCTTTCATAGCCTTGTTAATCATTCCCACTCGATCCCTCCTTGATTGGAGCTTAGTCCAATTTTGATTGTATCGACCATGGCATCGTTTCCAATTTATCTCCAATCTTGATATCCATCCTTTTTTATCGATTTGTTGATATCCTGGTCTTGACCAAAAGGTTGGGTAATAAGTGCCTATACATGCAAATATCTAGAAAAGGGGAAGAAGGATTTAAGAGAGGATTAGGTTAGGTAATTAAATATTAAATGATATTAGGTCAAATTAATTATTTAATTAAATTGATAGCTTACAAAATTAATATCTAGATCATACAAGGTCGGATTCGGACACAGTAAGTTTCATTGGGCTCATATCGACTCTATGCCTTAGAGTTGGATTCGTTGAATTTGGAGCTAGTAGAATTTTAGGTTAAAATCAAACGTTGTTCAATTATAGATCAAAGTGGAACACGAAAATGTCAACTAGAATGTTGGTGAGTTTACTCACCTCTAATTTCTATGTTGCTATAAATTATTATTAAATGCTTGGGTGATAGTTTTAATGAAGTGTAAATTGATGATAAACGTACATTGATTTAATTTAATTACGTTTAGCGTAGTTAAATTAGTTATACTTCGTTTATGACATCTATTTAGCAACATAAAATATCATTCTACTATAGTTAAACTAAATAGATTATTTTGGACATCTATCAAGCAGAATGAATCACCTATCTATGCTTGTAAAGTAAACAAATTATTTTTGATGTTATTCAATATATAGATGAATCAATAAATGATACATTAGTTATTGATTGCTAATTATTGATTTGGATTGCATAAATAACCATTGTTTCGCAAGGACTTTTGTGGAGAGACCCTAAGGGGTTTCTTTCCATTTAAATTTACTGTTATATGCACCTACTTATACTCTTATGTTGCTTGTATTGATGATTGGTTGGAATATTTTTGACATACTATTTGATATGTGTAAGTATTGTTATGACTATTTTTGCTACATCGTCAGTTATGAAATATCATCTTCTTAAACCTTTATCGTATTGAACTGAGCTTGTATTTCTACAAAATAAACGTTTAGTCATGTTTTTCACTTTGAAAGTTGTTTAAACTAAATTCTCAAGTATTTTGAGAATTTTGATAATAAAGATAAGTGTTGGCTAAAATTTATCAAAGAGCGATAAATTTAACTAATTATCTTTTGGGATAATTAATATTGTTTTAAATTTATAAAGAGATTATAAATTCAATTAATTATCTTTCGAGATAATTAATGTCTATTTAAGTTAATAAAGGATATAAATTGGATTTAATTATCTTTCAAGATAATTAATGTTGTTTAGATTTATTAAGGTAACTTACCTTAAATATTTTTTAAATTATTTTCAAATAGGTTTGTAAGGATTATATAAGTATTTGAAAATAATTGGAGGTTTAAATACATTCTTAATTCTTATTGAATTATAATAAATTTAATTAATGTATTTATTAATGAAGTTTAAAGTTAATTAACTGATTTAGTAAAAATGACTAAAATTAATTTAACTGATTTTGTGACGCCCCACCTCTATACCCACGCTAGCCAAGAACACTCCGGAGAAGTGCTGTCAACTAGCACGGAGAATAAGGCTGTTGAGGAGCGACCATCCATGTAATAGCTTATCACACGGTGGCTATAAATAATCTTCGGAAACAAACATAGAAATAATCATATCACAAATCAGTCACACATATCCATATCACAAAGGCGGAAGAAGATATGAATATATAACTAACACATGAAAGTGTACATCAGAGTAGTGGTCAATAAGATCCACGATAATACAAAAGAATAGCAACACGTGCTATACAAAAGAATACAACTATGAGTCTATATCTCAAGTGTATGCAGCAAAAACTGCTAATCTAAACAGTTAGCCAAAAGTCAGAGTGATGAATCCCTGGGAAGAAGTCAAGCAGAAGCACCTGTAACATCTCGGTCTGATCCGAGTATTATTTAAGAAAATAATAAACGGATCAGTCTAGCTATAAATATCAGATGACATGATATAACATAAAAGATATGGCATAAACATAAACATCCATAACGACATACCGCTATAAGTATGTAAATAATGATCAACAGAAGATCAATCAATAAGAGATAATCAATATCACAAGAATCTTCTCAAAGATTCGAAGGGGGCATCATACCCTAAACTTGTACTCATAACAAGTCAATGACACAAATTCCAGAAATCAACACGAGAAATCCAGAAATCATAAAAAGGGAAAGAGGCCTATCACATGACGGTCCGAAGACCATGGGGAGCTACCCCACATGTGTGAGTGGAATCACACAGAATGAGGTCAAGACTAACCAAAAAGCAGAAAGGTATGTGTGAATGGAATCACACAAGTGGTGTCTAGTCTAACCTTGCAATGAAAGAGACATCGCGCAATTGCTAGTCTAATTCATAAAGCGATCATCAAGATCAACGAGAAGTGTCAATTACACTAAGCTAGTAAATATAGAAGTTTAGCTTCATGTCCCATAACCACTTGCTTAACTTAAATATTTACGAACAAACTGTAAATCTTCACTAATAAAATTGTCACAAGGGGTTCAATCGAACAAGTCCAAGAATTAACCGACGAAGTGAACGCAAGCGTTTCATACCACTTGTTTTACTAAGTCGTTTAATTAGATTTCTCATCCGAGTGAGGTAAAGGCTTGTATATACTAATAGATTGGAAAACGGTTTAAGAAAATATTTACTACTAGTATTGAAACCTTCATATTTTAAAGTGACAAATCACAGAAGCGATTGTAGAAACAATCAATCACAAAGATCACATTCGAAGATGTGATAAAAATCCAAGGAAATCAGCTCAGGAAGTTCGGTTGAATGTTCTTCAGATAAGATCGCCTACGCAGAGTTATACGGGGTTCGACCTGCCCGGTCAGGTCGCGGGGGTCCAGGGGGCAGCGCCCCCGGCGGGGTGCGGGGCAGCGCCCCATCACGGTACGACCTAAGTGAAGACAAGCGGCTTACGACCTAAAGCAAAATGAGGTCTAACGACCTAAAGAGTTCGCGGCCTAAGGGATACGACCTAAGTGGCGCGACCTAGTGGATGACAGGTCATACGACCTAAGGGTAAGGTCGGAGGCGACCTACGACTTAGTGGGGTCGAACGACTTAAGGACAGCCGACTTAACAAACAGGTCATACGACCTAAGGGTAGGTCGGAGGCGACCTACGACTTAGTGGGGTCGAACGACTTAAGGACAGCCGACTTAACAATTCGCGACTGAGAGAGGCTTAGGTCGGATACGACCTACGACCTAGTGAAGCATAGGTCGGAGACGACTTACGAGATAACACGCGAACGACTTACTGGAGCTTAGGTCGGAGACGACTTACGAGATAACACACGAACGACTTAACTCTTAACTCGCAGCCGACTTAGCACTCTAACTCGTGAACGACTCAACACAGGCGAACAGAAATACAAAGGCGGTGACTTTTCAACGCGCGCGACTTACGACTTAGGCTTAACTCGTGGACGACTTAGCGATGGCCAGAAACGACTTAAGGCCAGAACGACCTAACTCCGAGGCAGTGCGACCTAACTGCAGTTTTTTGTCAAAAACGCTAAAAATTGGAGTTTTTCGCCAATCCAATCCAAACCAAATGCAAATGCACATGCTAAAGTGATGGGGAATCATTCCCAACAGTCCAATATAGTTATAGGCTAGAATTGTGAGATAAAAATCTCACCTTTGCACTAAAATTTATGAAGATGAAGCTTGAAAGCAAGGAGAAGCAATCCAAAGCTTGAATCCAATATCTTCTACTTGAATTTGGAGTTGAATGATGGAGTTGCAATTGAATTTGAGCTTGGAGTTTTAATTTCCCATTCTCTTCACCATTAATGCTAAAGCTTGAGTTAGTTAGGAAATTTATGAAGAGTGAGGAGAAGAGGGTTGGAACTTGGGCTTAATAGGCTAAACTAACCCAAAGTCCAAAGCGGGAAAAGTTAGTGAAATTTCACTAACTCCAAACCTATCGATGTTTATACTTAAAAAGTTGTAAACGACATTTCGAACTCAATGGAAGTGGTCTCGAGTCCTAATTTGACCGTTTGCAAAAAGTAGTTTTTCGGACCAAAATCCGATTAACGATTTAATATTTAAATAAAAATATTTAAATGTAAACTCGATAAATATGCGGGTTGTTACAGATTTGATAAAGGGGTTTAAAGTGAATTAACTGATTTACTAAAGGGGTTGCAAATTTGATTAATTATCTCTTAGGATAATTAATGTGGTTTTAAATTTATAAAAAATTATATCAATTATCTTTCAGGATGATTAACATTGTTTTGAATATATAAAAGCATTTTAGTTGAATAATTATCTTCCGAGATAATAAATATTGTTTGAAATTTATGAATGATACTTTATAAATGAGAAAATATTTTAAAAGAAATTTTTGAAAGTAAAGCCAAGTGTATATTATTTTAGGTTTATAGTAAACAAATTTTTAATGACATTTTTTTTACCCTTCTTCTAATACACTTAGAGATAAAATTTTCTTTTTAAAAAGAATAGTTTAAAGAGTGTTGTTTTTATAGTGTTTTACAAATGTTTGTAATGTGACAATCAAGCACTAGTGTGAGTCAAATGTTTTCAAAGATTTAATATTATATTTGACCTTTTATTTATTCTCTATGGTTGATTTATTAACTATCGATTCTACTATCTTCTTTGAGTTTCATCAATATAAGACGACTTGTTCAATTGAGTGTTGATATCCTTTGCTGAAAATGACAAAAAAAATAGAAAGTGAGTGGATGTCAAGCTACGCAAGATTGCTTCCAATAGGGTAATTATACATCCACTATAGATTGGATTCAGTGGTATGCGCAGGAAGATGTGAAATACTCGGACGCTCAATAAGGTTGACGGAGTCCGGCTTGTACATTTCCTAGAGAGCATAAAGAAAATGACCCTCTCAAGTATATTTTCTAGAGGTGCACTTTTGTATGGGGCGCACTCTCTTAGTCATTATTGGAAATTCTCTTGTACTTATTTGATTCAAATCTTTGAATCATTTTCTTAATTGCATTGAGAAGTGCCTAGAGCTCTTCTTGATGTTTAATTATTTGTTTCCACTCTTTTAAATCTACTTTTATTCCAACCTACTTTCTATTCTTTCATCTATGGATGTTTTTCTTATGATGGAAAACCCATTCCGTGTTTAACAACGTGTATTCATGGAATTATTATATATCCATCATATTATTTGAGTTTTCTCATGTTGGTTTTTCAAAATGATTCGAGTGTTATTTTGTTATAATTCTTCGTCGGACTGAGTATTTTTCCAGGCTATCATTAGTGGGACATGGAGCTCATGGAGTAGAGCTAGATGTTCATCTCCTAAAATATTTTTATTTTTCACTACATTATTATACCAATCGGCAATTGTAAGGTCAGAAATTTACAACCGTCCAGCTGGTGAGGTTTGTTTTTAACTCTGATGTACCTTGTATCTTGGAGTGATAGTTTATACTATCATTATTATATTATATGTTTTCGTTCCTGTAATTGTTAGAGTGATAGCGTGATAGGGGATCTCGCATTATGAACTACGTGATGAAGCTTTGTCTCTTACCCCAACACGTCCCTTTATTGGTTGGTTGAGAAGTCGAGAGGCTGCTCATAAAATCAGGAACAAAGTTAACATTTGTAGTCACCCCCAAGGACGAAGAATGTTACATTTGTTATCAAAGATGAAGGTTAAGCGAGAATCTTGGCTTTGACAGGGTAAACTCATTGGAGATATGGTAAGTAACTCCTTAGAATGAGTTGAGAGTATTATATATACGAGAGAGTATTTGTTATTGTTATAAAAATGTATTGTGTTAATTGGTCTATGGAGTTGTTTATAACTCCTGGTCGAGACATGGGATGCCACAGTGTCGATATGGATTTCTAAACACTCGAACAAGGCAAAAGGACATGAGATTTTTGAAAATTTGGTAAATAAAATATTTACTTAGGATTATATATGTCACATATAGAAAGGAGCAATTTTCAAACTTATATAGCTAGTAATGTTGTGTTTGTATGAAAATGATAATATATATTTATTATCATTATTATTTGATTTGTCATGCTTAGATAGTTAGGAGCATTGACTATCGTTTGTTGGTTATTCATTGTTTGCAACAAAAATTGGCACAAACACCTAGTAGAGATTTTGTAGAGAAATAAATAAAGAATAATAAATGTGAATAGAGAGAATATGGCGATAAAGCAATCAGAATTAAACAAATAACGAAAACACGGCAATTAATAGCGATTTGGCATTGTTTGCCTATGTCTACTTTGAAGAGATAGCTTTATTAATCACTCTGTCAACTGAGTACAATAGGGATTGGATGAAAATTCTTAGTTATAACAGAGTACAAAACGACAAGCAGCATATAATCTCGAAAATGAACAATCAAGCCTATATTTATAGAGGAAGATAATGTAATATCTCCCTGAAAATTCGGCAGCAAGATCTCCACAGCCATATAGGCTCACTAGAGGGATTACATGGCCCAAATCACAAGTAAGGATTGGGGCCGTCCCTGTTTTGGAGGAGTTTGGGGATGCGATCCTATGGGGCTTCTCATGTTGTATTATGCTTAGCCTCCAAGTTTAATGCCAAGTGGATTAGTAAAACTCGAGTTATTGATCAATCTTTGTAGTAATATGTGATGTTTCTAGTTTAGATTAATCCCTATAGAAGGAAGAGGGTTGATCCCTCTTGCTTGCTCCTCTTGGGGTGCGATGCCTAGGATGGACTCTTTAAGGTCCCCACATCTTATTTCCAGAGTTTCATATGCATTGGACTTCTTGATCTCGAGATATCAATTCTTTTCCATTAAACTACACTTGTGTCTACGAAGTGGTCAAGCCCTTTGGTTGAGACATATTATAATCGATCCCAACTATATTCTATACTTTGTACATTCTATATAGCATATCTCTCAATTTTGTTCGATCACAGCTTGATATTACCATCTATACTTAATTATTGGACCACACAATCATCGCTTTGGGCTTATTGGCATTAATGACAGTCGAGTCTGACTTGTCCAATCAGTTTGGATATGGCCGGGCCTAAATGCCAGATGACATTAATTTATGCTCGTTCAGTTATAGACATTTATGATTTTGATAATTGTGAGTGTATTATAAACGATTGTGAATTAAGTTTCACAATTTGAGTCAAAGGTGTTCTGTGAAATTGTTAAGTAAAAGTCATCTTTTAATAAAGTTGTCTAATATAATCTAAATAGGAAGACAAGAGGTACAACCGAAATTTTCGATGATTAAATTTATTAAATTAAATAAGTTTTGGAGTTCGATGTTGTGGAAAAAAAATAAAGACTTAATAATAAGATAATAACTAGAATGAAATATGATGGTATTAATTTAAGGTAATCGATAACTACTTAAAATATAATTTCCGTTTAACTGAAATGATTAAACAGTTATGATTGGCTATAGATTGAAAATTTATTGTAATAATGTGTGTATTAATTGATAATTGGATTAAAAGAGTAACGTGTAATAATTAATGAAATAGTATGTAAATTATTGTAATTGATAAAAGTAGTGTTTTGGTAGTAGGTATGACATTTGTGTGTAGATAACAAACTTACAAATGTTATTAAATTAAAAAAGGTAACGATTGTCATTTGTTACCGATATTTAATCCGTTGAATTAAATTTGAAATCAATTGCAACTAAATGTAATTAAATATCACGTTAATATGAGTTAAGACGATAACTGCAACTTGTGAATGTAATAAAATGTATAGAAATGTTAATTATATTCACAATGTGAGATTTAATAAAAAGAGTGAAATAAAGATAAATTAATTTATTGGGATTTAAAATTATAATAAAATTGACAAAAATTCAACATAATTGAAACATTGCAACTTATATGGAAAAAGATGATAATTGTAAAATATTAGTGCAATAGAACATAAATAAATGGTAACTATGTCCATAGAGTAATGATTGATTAAAATAAAGATTAAAATCAAATTAAATCAATTTATTGGAACTAAAGTATAATTAATTAGATTTTATTTATACATTACTAGAAAAGGGTTAAATAGCGATCGGGGGAGGGGGCGACGGCTTCCGACGGCCATTTTCCGACGGCTTCCGACGGGCCGTCGTCGGCCGACAGAAGCCGTCGGAAAATCGCGTAATACTGGCTCCAGTCGAGCCTCTTCTTCCTCATTTCAGAAAACCGAAAACCTGATTAGAAATTCTCAAATTCACTCCACAACCCTCTAATCACTAATTTCATATTTTTTTTCATCCTCTCCGGCTTCAACCTCTTTTGCTTTCTAGCTCAAGTATAATCTTTTATTTTCGTGAAAAATTCAATTTTTACCTTATTTCTAGTTTTGCACAAGTTGATAAATTAGGGCTAATTGGTGATTGAAATTGTTTCCAATAGTGTTATAATAGTTTCTAGCATTCCATGGTGTACCTATTTCATCTTTTATCGTGAAGCTGTGAAAAATATGTATAATTTGTAGTTGTTCGTGTATATGTAAATCGTTGTGTACGCCTTGATTCTACGATTGTATATGTATGTAGCGCTGCTATCATTGTATTGTGTTAGTTAGAATAAGATAAAATGAATGCATGAGCTAGGAATATTATATTGTGCATGTATTGACTTATGTAACAAAAAAAATGCATGAGTCTAAATTTTAATTGTGTGTATTGAAAAATGACAAAAATGTTAAACCAGCATTAAGTTGATGTAATACGTCAAATAAATATATTAAATTAAAATATATTTTTGTAAATGTGAACAGTTAGTAAAACTGTATTTTTTCGTAAAATGCGCACATTTAATTAACTAATGTCCCTTAGTGAGTTTTTGACCCCGTTTGACGAGTGTTGTACATGATCGTTACATAAATAGTCGTATTTTTTCAAAAAACTACTAGTTATATTCATCTGGTACAATGTTTGTTAGATTTTTCCCTGTGTTGGACAAGTTATGAACACAGTAAGCATTTACATTTTGTATACTACTTCATCTCAAACGGCCTAACTTTTCTTTTTTGTTTTCTGCGTACAGCATTTGTGTACAATGCAGGGAACAAAAGGAAAATGCTGCCAAAATTTTATTGAATCATTTGAGACAAAGTAATATATGAAATGTAAATGCTTACTGTGTTTGTAATGGGAAGTAGGATGCCTGACCATGGAAAAAATATCTTTTTGTACAAAATTTTGTATCGATACATTAAAAAATAAAATATGTCATATTTGAAAATATTTTTTAATTTGTGAAATAGTTCTTTGAATTCAAATATTATACGACCACGAAAATAATCTTTTTCGAATTTGTATTCTTGAAAATAAATATTAAAATTTGAACTTGTGACTCATTTTCTCAAATAGAAAAAATGATAGATTATTTTGTTGATCGGAGGAGATGGATGTACCAAAGAAAAGGACCGAGAGGCTCAATAAAAGAAGATTTTTAGGTATAAACGTATTTGTTGAATTCACTTTAAGTAATAACAGAAACAATCCAGAAATTCGTTGTCCGTTAGTAGGTAAATCCAGCAAGAGCCATGTTAGTATATTTCATTTTATGCAGTATTAGCAATTGTTCTACTTGTTAAAATATAAAGAAAATAGATATGATGATATTAATTTGTTAACGCAGGGAAAATTTATGGTGCAGCGCCAGAAACTCCTTGCTGATACGGTTTGAGATTAACTGACGACGTATGAGGAGGATGCTATTTTTGATTCAGTTATGGATCCATCAGAGCATGGCAAACGATACGGATTTGGCAATCAAGTGATAAGTAAATAATATATTGGGTATTATATAAGTTTTCAAATTCAGTACATTGGTTTGGAGTCACTTCTTTATGAAAGCATTATGCATTACCAAAATATATTAATTCATTACTTGAATGTCTTTTCAAAAAAAAATAACGAAAAAGACATGTTATTTAATTTAGTTTGCTTGATATATGCTGTACACATGCATAAATTTGTCACATTTACTGTTAAAGAGATCAAAAGCAGTGATATCTTGTAATGTAACGTAATATTATTTTTATTAATAAATGGTTGAAGTATAATTTAAAAACGGCCAAAAGAACATATTTTCAAATGTATACATTATACATAAGTAATGGTTAGAACTTCATTAGTGAGTAAATTATTGTTGCTTTGATTTTATTGCATTAAATAACAGGAAGAAATTCGATGCGGCAAAATGGTAATGGACAGAGTTTTAAAATAGAGTGACTTTGCCATAAAAGCCTTAAGTGCTTCTAACGGTATATTTATATTTATCTATTAGCGACTAATGTAACATGTGGATTCATTTTTGAAAATACTCGACTAACGTATGATTTTTGAATGAAAATATATAAACTGAACGAGTACTTGTACATTTGTTTTGAAATAAAATAATATAAGGATAAAGTTATTCTGCATCGACATAAATTATTTTATTGCTAATTTTTTCTTCATTTTAGGACTATTATCTTGATTAATAAGTATAAATGAACATATAAATATGAAGTACAAATACTTTACTAGAGTAGATTACATATGGCTGTAATAAATTGTAAATAAAGCCCTTTAGTGTTTCAGTTATCAAAATGGCGGTTTATGCTATGGGAACTACATCAATTAATGTTTTTTCCCATCATCTAGTATGTGTAAATTCTAAGTTCAAATGATGAGTAATTTGTTAAAATACAAAACAATGTTTTGTAATGGTTGAAACTTGTCCAATACATTGTCAGCCTCATTCAGTCTACAATTTCATGGTTTAGTCGCACTGCCCTCCTTAACCAATTTACATGCTATTTTTTGAAACTAACCATTTCCTTTCGAAATAGTTATCCCTTTGCTGGGTGACACAACTGTTGGTATCTATAAATTTTCCAACCTCTCTTTCATTTGAGAGATAGAAAACAGAGTAATTTCATATTTATTGCTCTCATCCTTCCCTATAGTTACTTTACTTATGCTAAAATTTTCCAAATTTATAGTATTTCAAAATATAAATCTACAATCTTGTCACTATAGTTATTTGGTGTTACCACAATCTAAAATGTTATCAACATGCACATACACTTACATGAACATGCATAAACTAAATTAAATAACATTATCACACTTCTAATCATTCACATGCATGCATATACACTTACAAAGATCACACAGCTAAATTAAATATTTATTATAGGCCAGTAGTCAGAGACAGGGTAGGCAGACTAGAGCTCAGATCGATCTAGCAGAGATCGAAGATTTGCGGGCAAGAGTGGCGCAACTGGAGGAGCAGAACCGTCGGCAGGCCATAGAGACCACACAGTTTCAAGACCAGTGTGTCGCCGAATACATGCAGTAGTATGGTGGCCGGTTCCCTTTCTTTGCTACCTCAGGTTCTGGAGGAGATTGATTGATTGTTTTGATCAGTATGTTTTTTTCTTCTGTTTTGTATGATTTTGTAGATGGTGGAGGTAGCTTTTGGTTTATGTACTATATGATGATACACTTAGCTGCTTTGTTATATAATTATATGGATGTTAGGGATGTTGTGGATATATGAATTGATAGAACATTTGGTGTTGTGGATATTATTATGTATTGTACATTAGTTTGGGTGATGATTATGTGTTTTGACTTAATTTTATATTTTTTGTTTGGTGAATTGTGTATAGTTTGGTTTTTGATATTTGGTTGGAATATTATATATTATATTTTACAGTATTGGTGGAATAGTATTTGAATGGAAATGTGGATGGAAGGCTATATTGCAGCAGAAATATAAAAAAAGCAGCAGATTTCCGACGGCTTTCGACGGCTTTTAGGTTATATTTTTCCAATGGATTCTAACCGCTTTCAGATCAACTTTTTCAACGGTTTCCGACGGCTTCTGACAAGTGTCGAAATTTGTCGGAATCCGTCGAAAGGCGTCGGAAATACGAATGGCGAGATTGTCGAAATCCGTCAGAAACACTGCAACCCGGCGTCTTATTTTCCTACGGCATTTCCTGACGGCTTCCGACGGTCTCCGACGGCCGTCGATGGTTTTCTACCGTCGAAAAATGCCTTTTTCCTTGTAGTAATAGTTGAAACTGAACAATGTAACTAGTGTAATATTTAACACTGAATTGATATGTAAATTTGTTTTAAATTATTGTAAATGTGCAAGTAATTAAAAATGATGAAAATTGTTAAATTAAAAATTAAAAAGTTATTTAATTAATTTAATATTAATTAATTTAATTAACGTGAAAATAACTACTTTGGCCATTGTCTTGGATTTTTACGAAACTAGTTTCATTGGATCCGTAACAACGAATTATTATAGGATTTCAAGTTTCGTAGCGATCTGGCTTGTCGTTTGATCGTACGGACTCGAAACGCGTTAAAATGAATTTAATTGAAATCAATTTGAAATAAGTTGATTTTAAAGCTAACTTCTTCATACGATGGAATTAGCACTTGAAACCTATTCCATTGAGTTTAAAAATATCAAAAACATATATTTTGATATATAGGATGACCTACTTTCATTTCGGAGATGAAACGGGCTTTTCAGGTCGTTATTGTCGTTCCTACTAATTAGATAAGTGTTTATTTTCTTATCGGGCTTCGTTAGTATAAATATATTCTTATAAACCCTAGCAGCCTTTCATTCCTCATTACTATACGTACAATTCTCTCAGGCTTCTCCTTCTCAATGGTAGAAACATAGTCTAATTTCAAAACCCTATTCCAATTTCAAAATCAAACTCCTCAAAACCCTAACATATTATATACCGTTCCAAAGATCTCGGCGGGCGTAATTCACTGCCACTATTTTTTGAATCATTGTTTGATCAGAAATTAAGGATGAGCCTTGGCAGTCCATATTAGGGTTTCAATGATTTAATAATGGATCTACGTTCTAGCGACGATCGGAGGACATGTGGTGGTAAAGCTCATCGAGCAGGTCTGGGATCTGTTATTCGTTTGTGCTTGTTGTTAATCCATTCACCAGAAAATGCCTAAGACTATTAGCGCTAGCGGTCACATCCAAGGGGGTCTGGGATGTCATGGGGCCACCAGGAGGAGCAGCCTGAGCTGCTTGAGGCGAGGGTGAGGTCCGATCATCGTGAACTCATGCGTGGTGGCCGTGGTGGATGGTTAAAGAGGTGTATTGGTGGTGGCTCTGTTATTAGGATTGAACGAAGAACGTGATTAGGTATGGGAACGTGATGACATGGCGATTGTTAGTGGGTAATCCTCTTGTTATTTTATTTTATTTTATTTTCGATTTCAAACCGTCTAACGTTAATAGATTTTGCATACAAACTTGGATTTGGACGCGGTTTATTTCGTTAGAATCATATCGAAATTTTGGACATTTGGTCACTGGTTTGGACAAATTTTGAGTCGGTTCAAATTCAGGCCTTATTTTGGATTTCAAATTGTTTTGAAATCAAAAGTGACTATTTTAACCCCTCATAACTACTAAATTATCTTATGCTAGTTGAATTAAATTTATGATGTGATTAGAAATTAATTAGTTGATTTTTGGTATGTTTAAATTGTCAATTTAGTTAAATTTGTCTTTTATTGCATTTAATCATCGTTTAATTTAATATTGAATTTAATCGTCAATTTAATACTTGTTAACGATAATCAGTTATCTATTGATATTTATTGGTTAATTGGATGATGATTGTGATGGATGTTTGATTGTTGATATTGAATGACTGGATTTATATTTTATATTGTTATAACACTGCAAGTTCCCTATGGGTTGAAATGATACACACCCGAACGATCATATAGAATAGGAAAAAAAATCATTATGGGTTAAAATGATAAACCCAAGCGATTTGCATTGAATTGAAATTTTGGGATTCCGGGTTGAAATGATATATATCCATAAGTATAAAATATTTACGGATTAAAATGATAAATATCCGTATTACTTGAGCATATGGTAGAAATTTTATACGGACACCGGATTGGTTAAATTAATTGATTTTAAATCCTTAAATTTTAATTCAGTTGAACGATATTTTAAAATAACATTTAATTATACCAATTGAAATATTGTTGAAAATTCGATTTTTAAATGTGAAATTGAAATTGGTTTAAATGTGTTGTTTAAAGGACTTAAATTGAAATTTGGAAGTTGGACGTGGCCTGGATGTATTGAAATGAAAGAAATAGTTCAATTTGATATTAATTTCAAATTTACTATAATTAGTATAAACTGTTTTAAAACATATTACTTTCAAATCCTAATTATTAAGATTTTCAAACTATTAAACTAATTTAAGCTATTTTGAACTATTTGAACTAATTTAGTCAATTAAAACTATTTTAATCTATTTAATACAATTTAATATGTTTTAATCTATTTTAACCTAATTAACCTAATTTTATCTATTTTAATCTATTTTCAAACTATTTAACTAATTTTAAATCTATTTATACTATTTTAACCTATTTTATACTATATTAATCAATTTTAATCTATATTAAACTATATTATCTATTTTAAACTATATTAATCTATTTTAAACTATATTAATCCAATTTAACTAATTTTAAACTATATTAATCTGTTAATCTATTTTAAACTATCTTAACTATTTTTTTAAACTAATTTAAACTATCTAAAATATTTTTTGAATTCCAGCTTTTGTAAAGTGGAAGTTTATATTTAAATCATTGATGTTTAAGTAGAACACGATTAAATGATGTTATAACATAAGTAGGGATTTGTAACAACCCATAATTTGACCACTTTAAAATATACTATTTAGAGTTATTTTAAATATAAAATATAGAAGGTTTTATGATTTAAATAATATTAGATAGGATTTGGAAATAGAAATATACATAAAAATAGTAACATTTGCTTATATCGACAAAAGTGACAAAATGCCAATTTCAGAAAAATAAGTTTCAATGGTTAAATAAATTATTTTAATTGATTTATTAATGTTTATATTTTTAAATAACTTTTTAAAAATTTATTTTTAAATTTGGTTTACATAAATAAATAATTTAACTAAAACGTCAAAATGTGACCGTAAAACATTTTGTCGAAAATCAACGTTTTACCGATTAACGTTGTCGCAACGTTATCGCACCTTTATTTTCTTATATAGGAACATATATTCAAATATTGTAAGTATTAATTAATTTAGTAATCAAGTTCACTTTTACTAAACAAGATTAGAAAATTCTGGAACGTCATTAAGAAAAGTAAGTAAGTTTAAGAAATATCAAAATTAAACATCAAATCTAAATCACATCAAAATCCAAAAAAATAATCACTTTTCTTTACTTAATCTTTAAGTAACTAAGACATAAAGTAAGAATTGAAAGGATGATGTTAAGTGTTGAAAAAGTGGAGTTTTCTTTAGGTTGAATAAAGTTAGTTTGGTAATTTGGTAAGAGGTTATTTTGGTAAATTACCATTTCTGTCTTTTTCTATAAATACTCACCTCCTTCTTCACATTCATTCACATTTCTTTTTCTTCTTTTCTCAAGTTTTTTATCCTTCTTCTTCTTCTCTTAAATGGCATCCAAGCCATAGGAAAAAGTAGAAAGAAATAATGTTAAAATATTTACAAAATATTCAAAAGAAATCAGTGTTCATTCTGTTCAAATCAAACTCCTCTTTTCTCCATATTTTTACCTCTTTTTCTCTCGGCCATAACTTCTTCAAAAAAGAACCAAAATACAAAATTCATTTTTTCAAACCAAATAAAATTCCAGCGGTTACAACTTTTATGTTGAGCACTTTTTTTAGTTTTGATTGCTACACCTGAAACTCAATTCTTTGAAGTGCATTTTTGGGCTTCATTTTTCTATCAATTCGAGAATACCCTTTCTTCTTTTGATCATAACTAGTCGAAAATCTAGTGTTTCTTTTTTCAAATTCAAGAGAAAGTAATTTTCAACAACTTTTTAGTTTACAACTTTTCTAAATTTTGAGATTTAGACGGCCTGAAACCAAATACAAGATAACCTAGTTTTCGGATCTAAATCTTGAGAATTCAAGTTAAAAGTTCTACCACATCTTCTCTATACTTTCGGCCAACCTCCATTTGAAGCCTTGGCCAAGCATTAGGAAGGAAGAATTCAGGCTTATTTTCATTTGGTTCCGAAGCATGGTAGCAGTATGGGTTAGATCTTAATTTCCTTACCTTAAATTTTGACGAAGTGGAATCCAAAGTGACTTATTTCTTCCTTTAAGTTCATTAAAATCATTGCTAAGTTGAAGGAACTTTAAATGTTAAGTGTTGTTTGAAAACCCTTGTTGAATGCTTGTTTACTTTGTTTGCTAAAAAATTGTTTTATTTTCTTGTTTGACTATTTGGATGGTTAGTTAATTATTTTAAAATTTAGAAGTTAAATACTTAATGGGGTATGCGGAAAGGACTAGTACATGTGTTTCGTCTGTGAGATCCAAGTAGACTTGGATGAGGGACAGAACATGTCGAAGGGAAGTCCCGGATGCTCCAAAATAAATATCAAATCATTTTAAACTAAGATAAAATAAAATGTTATAAATATTTGATAGAATGAAGCATTGATTATAATTTATTGTTGCGTTTATTTCATTGATTAATTGTTTGAATTAGGCTCGGCCAGTTTATGAGCACTGATTATTATTTGTTGATTGTTGACTTTTCTCAACAATTTATGAGCAATTAATTACCCATATGCATAAGCTGGTAGAAAATAATTGTAGGCTAACACCTTGCGATTTATTTAACAATTTGACTGTAAGGTGTTTAGCAGTAATATTTGGCTCACTTTAATT
Source organism: Allium cepa (assembly GCA_030765085.1). Taxonomy (NCBI): domain Eukaryota; kingdom Viridiplantae; phylum Streptophyta; class Magnoliopsida; order Asparagales; family Amaryllidaceae; genus Allium; species Allium cepa. The sequence goes on from CM060938.1 coordinate 567,734,003, forward strand.
TAATGAATTGTTCTGAAAACTGGTTTTCAAATGGAAATGTTATGAAATGTTTTCCCTTTAAAAGAAACAGAAATGTTTGGTAATGAATATTCTAAAGTTATATTATAAAGGAATGATTTATATAAGAATGGTTTTATAAAAATGTTTTATGAAATGGAAAGAATTTAGAGGACTAAATTTGACGGTTTTAAGATGATTATTGAATGGATTTAGGAAACGAAATTTATTATAGATTTGAAAGTACATGTGAATATTAGTGTGAAATGATTTATCATTTCGGGATATAAAATGATTTGTTGTGTTATCGATGATTCAGGTAACTTGTAACTAAAAAGTGGGCACATGTTTTTTGTATAGTTTGCTCCTAGAATAGAGGGATGTACTTATTTATCGAGTGTACGAAGGCTGGGACCTAGTTGTGATGTTATTGGGAGAAACCTCCCAATCTGATTGCATATGGTTTGATATGCTTTTGTTGCAGTATTTGGGATTTCCAAATAAACTTTTCAAAAGTGATTTGATTTAAGATGCCAAAGTAAAGTATATTTTGAATATAAAATATATAGATATTTCAAAAGTTTTGAAATAAGAATTCGGTAACAAAGTCCAAAGAGATAATTTCCATAAAGTTAATTAGATTTTGAAAATCTAAATTTAAAGATTAAGCCTAAGTGGGTAGTTTTAGGAATTGCATATTGTTTGTTGCATCGTAGGCTCCATGAGTCCTATTTTTAGTAGGAGAACTACGTTGGCTTGATCCTATATCTAATTGGATACCGAATTAGATAAGGGTACATAGGCAGTCACAAGTGGTAGTGATGCTACCCCTAAAATAATATAACCCTTTCATGTTTATCTGTTATTGGTTATTGTTTATCTTATGTTATTGTATCTTTCCTGCTTATTATTTTATTCCACATTTACATTGTTTATTGAGTTTGCAGATAAGAATAGTGTTGTCTCTCTCATCAGAGTTGTGCAGTGGTAGATTTATAGTCATTGTATTTGGTATGTATTAAAGCACATTGTAGAATTAATAAATTAATTAATTACTCTGATTAGTTGTATAATTAAAATTGTATCTTATACATTTGGCAATATTGAATATTTGTCAAACATAGTGTATTAAGTTGGTATTTTTCATTAGTATTTTTAGAACAGACGGATTTTTTGGTAATTTTAATTGGTCTGAAAATCCGGGTTGTCATGGGATTTAGATGACATATTTGAGGAATATGATGATTTAAATGAGGATTTAATCTATTTTTGGAAATGTAAGTTTGAAAGTGATATGATTTCAAAAGTGATATGATTTCGGAAGTAAATATGATTTTGAAAATGATATGGCTTTGAGAATATGATATTTTGATATAAATCATAAATCGGTTTGTAAAATGTAAAAGAACCATCTGGCGTGAACTAAGCGTTTGGTTGTTAAAGAGACCGGGATCGGATATTGTCATACTCTCTGCCAATAACGAAAACCACTTTAACAACTGTGTACGTGGTGAAGATTCCAGAAATGAAGTAGGATGGTTTGGCAAACGATTCTGTATGAGGTATTTGCGTGATCCTGACTCCCATGAGTCAGCTTAGATGTGACTAAAACATGAGCTATACCTGGGCCAAGTGAGGTCAATCCTCTGATCGAATATGCTTTTTCGGTACCATATTATGACTTTGTGATTGATTTGGTGACCTCCCTTGATTTGATTATGGGTGTGTGTTCTGAGATGGGCAGTAGTAGTTGCTATGTGTTACCACCTGCCCAATTCTGCAAAACGGTAGAATCCTACCCTGGCATTGCCTCGTGTGCCGTGTTACATGCTCTATCGCGCCTTCTACGAGTTTGTTTTGTATTATACCTATGGAATGCCCTCTGGGTAAACCTCACGGATGAGCTTACGGTACTGTACAGATTATGGGAATATATAAAATGTGTTAAGGGGGATATGGGTAATGCCTTAACGCTATTTTGATACTTTACTTTACTCTAGACTCTATTATAATAGTGTATTGTACTACATAGTAGATAGTTTAACAATCCTTAGGAGATGGTAATCCCCAACATCTCTTAAATTATTGCACCCATGTTAGACATTGGATAGGAGAGGTCAAACCCCGTAAACATCTCTGATGCCGCTACACTCATATTTATTTACCATTGATTTAACTTACATAAGATCTTTTAGTCCTGACTCGAATGTTTTATCTTTTCAATTCATCGGGTCAGTCTGAGCTTTTCAGTTTATTGAAGACTGCTTTCTGGAGGATGAAGACGGAGATTTGTATGCTATGTTATTTCCTTTATTTGTTCCACTGGATTTATTTATTATTCCTGTTGTATGTAATTCTGATCTATATTGTAAAAGTATAATCAAATGTTATTTGTAAACATCTGCATAAACGTTTATTTGATCATTATATTTTGTCATACCGCTATGAGATTCTATGTTTATTTTTCTTTCTTCATCCGCTTTTCTTATTTACCCCATAACAATCTTCCCTTTTGAATGATTTCAGTCTGACTTATGTGGTTTATCATCGATTTAAACCATCCAAAAAGGTGGGTATGGTATCAGAGCTTTGGTTTAGTGCTAACCATAGCTTTGTGGGGTCTGACTTATTAGAAATAGGGTAGCCCTAGAATGAGTCTTTGAGTGTATATATGAGAGAGCGTATTTGTTAGTGTTAAAAAAGGCTTTGTACTGTGTTAATTTGTTCTGTTTTGTATTTATAAATTTTGGTTGGCACATAGGACGCTATGGCATTAATAGGGATTTCTATACACTTAATAGAGAAAACCGATGCAATATTGGTTTTGAAATACATCTAAATGAAATAATTTTGCTCGGTATACATTTTGTATATAAAAGAATAATTTTATAAATGATATAGTTGGTTGTAATATATTTATTTGTTAGGTAGTGAAATTTATAAATATTGGTTGGAAAATGAGATTGTAAATAAAATAAATATAAACTAGAAATTTTGGAATTTAAGTTCCAGGATTTTGACAATTTCTTCCAAAAAGGTTTTGGAATATAATATTAAGTATTTTCTGATACGAATATTTCAAGATGATTTGGAAGAAATGTTTTAAAGGAATTTTGGAAGGAAATAAGTTATGTACTCCCTCTCTCTGTCCTTGGAAAATAATTTCGGTGATGAGTGCACGCATCATCGATGTACATTTTCGAGTTTCTAAGTGGGAAGGCCACTGCTGTAATTTTACTGCACATTTGTTTTGATTACGAATCTTAAAATTTTCTAGATACGATTTGGATATATAAAGATATTATTATAGATATTATTTTAAATGGATTGAAAAGGAAAATCGTTACGTAGTTCTTAAGTTTTCTACAAATTGGAAATTTCAATTATTGTAATGAAATGAAATATTGACTATTTTAATAATTGAAAACTTTTAATATGTGTAATTAGAAACTAGATGCTAATGTGATTAATGAAAAATATAAGAAACTATAATTTTGTAAATTTTAAATGAACCTGTGTAATATTCAATTGCATCCTAAAAGATATATATATATATATATATATATATATATAAAACTTACCAAAATATAAAAAGTTGTAATGTTAAATAGGAATATGTAATTGAATACTATACAAGTAAACTTTAGTAAATGAAGATGTTCAATGAAATTACTTTTGTAAATAACAATTTTTGATATTATAAATTGTTATCAATTTAGGTTAATAGTTTGAAATGTTGCTAATCAAATGTAATAGAAAAGCGAATAGTGTAAGAAAAATGATTACAAACTTAAGTTAACATTTTAAGCTATTTATAATAGTAAAAGGTGAATACTGTAGGTAAATAATTATAAACTTAAGTAATCTTAAAGCCATTTATAATTAAAGTGAGTATTATATTAATTGAATGGTTATAACTTCAAAAGATTTTGAAATGATTTAGAAATAGATTAAGTATTCAATAATACTATATATGAAAATAATGAATGTGGAAAAAGTAATAATGAATAATCTAGATAATTGAAATAAAAATAACTTACATAAGCAATGAATGTAAAGTATGGAAAAGAGAATGACATTATATGAATAGATGAGAAATAAATTTTGTAAGTAATGAATGTGAACTAATAAAATAGCATTGTATGAATGAAGAAAAAAAATGAACAGTAAATGATGTGAATGGAAATTAATAAGAGTAAACTTAAATTATGTGTTAAATTCTTTGTTGTTCGGTTTATGGGATGCTTGGGAAGTGATACTTTAATTTGTTTGGAACGTATAAATAAGCTATTAGGTTATCTAAGACTGGTGAGTGTATGATATATTTAGTAGTTTATTTATCATTTTATACGATTAACAATTTCTGAACGCGAACAAACCATTTATTTGATTGCTATTGATGGAGGGTTGATTACTTTGATTGCATGTGATGATTGTATGGTTTTGGTTGCAAGTGATTGTTATTATATTGCAATGATTTGTTGTTGTTAGTTGAAACAACTTAAATATTTCTCTTTACATAGTTATTAACCTCTTTGGATTATATAAGTGAAATACAGGTTATGGAAGCAATAATTGCTGCTTTTGGTTTCATAAAATAAAACGTTGTTTGCCCGACAAATAGGTACGTTCTCGGATTACGGTTTTCTAGTAATACTAAATTTTATTTCCATGGTTTGGGATATATTATTTTAAAATATGTGGTATATATAGTTATTATTGATATTATTATTTCTTCCAATCTCTCCGTACAAAGGAGACTCTACCGAAATTTTCTGTGAATTTTGGACTTAAATTTTTTTTGTGAAAAATAGAAATGTTTTCCAACTATTATTGAACTTGAATATAAAAGGGTTTAATTGTTTATAAATTGATATATTTATTTAAATTATTTAATCATGTAAATTAATTGTTTATAAATTTAATATTTTGAATAAGATATGTTGATTTCTTTTTCCTTCTTTTCCCTTTTCGAGGACGAAAAGTTTTGAGTGTGGGAGTGTAACAACCCAAAATTTTCGATGGTTAAATTTATTTAATTAAATATGTTTCGGAGTTTGATGTTGTGAAAAAGAATAAAGATTTAATAATAAGACAATAACTAGAATGAAATGTGATGGTATTAATTTAAGGTAATCGATGAGTACTTTAAACATAATTCCCATTTAATTGAAATAAATAAACAGTTATGATTGGCTATAGATTGAAAATTTATCGTAATAATGTGTGTACTAATTGATAATTTGATTAAAAGAGTAATTGATAATTTAAGAGTTGTAATAATTAATGAAATAGTATGTAAATAATCGTAATTGATAAAAGTAGTGTTGTGGTAATATGTATGACATTTGTGCGTAGATAACAGACTTACAAATGTTATTAAATTAAGAAAAGGTAACGATTGTCATTTGTTACCGATTATTTAATCTGTTGAATTAAATTTGAAATCAACTACAATAAAATGTAATTAAATATCACGTTAATATGAGTTAAGACGATAACTGCAAATTGTGAATGTAATAATATGTATAGAAATGTTAATTATATTCACAAGGCAAGATTTAATAAAAAGAGTGAAACAAAAATAAATAAATTTATTAGGATTTAAAATTCTAATAGAATTGACAAAAATTCAACGTAATTGAAATATTGCAGCTAATATGGTAAAAGATAATAATCGTAGAATATTAGCATAATAAGACATAAACAAATGATAACTACGTCCATGGAGCAACGATTGATTGAATAAAATGATTGAAATCAAATTAAATCAATTTTTTGGAATTAAAAATTAATTAATTAGTTTTGATTTATTGTTGAAACTGAACACTATAATTTGTGTAATATTTAACACTAAATTGATATGTAAATTTATTTTAAATTATTGTAAATGTGCAAATAATCAAAAATGATGAAAATTGTTAGTTACTAAATTTGAAATTAAAAAGTGATTTAATTAATTTAATATTAATCTATTTAATTAACGTGAAAATAACCACTTTGGCCAATATCTCGGATTTTAACGAAACCAGTTTCATTGGATCCGTAACAATGAATTATTGTAGGATTTCAAGTTTCGTAGTGATCAGGTTTGTCATTTGATTATACGGACTCGAAACACGTAGAAACCAATTTGAAATAAGATGATTTTAAAGCTAAATTCTCCGTACGATGGAATTAGTGTTAGAATCTCGATTTTGATTATAACAACCTATATAAAATGTTATGTGTATATCAAACCATCTTTGTAGGAGATTTACTGCAGATTCATCTACAGATGTTTATAGCTATATATTATGTGTCTAGAGTCTGTATATTACTTAGAAAATTTGTTAAAATCTCTCCTTACATGATATATATATATACATGCACATGAACACACATGCTCATACACGCACAAAATAGCAAACTCAGACGTCTGAAACCAATCATTCAGACGTCTGAGTACTGAAATAAGAATATTGTTTTCACAACACTCAGACGTCCGAATGAGGTCAAAAATGAACTATTTCTTTGCTGTTTGCATTTAAATCTAATTCAGAAGTTTGAATTTTTTTTATTTAGACATCTGAATATCCCCAACTGCTATTTTCTTGCAAAGTCACTTCTCTTCACCAACAGAAACATTCTTTTAAATCAATAGTTGCATCCGTTCTTTTCAATATAACTTTGCATTTAAAGATGCAACTCTTTATATACTATAAATAGATTATAGAATTCAACAACAAATTACCGAATTTACTTTTAGCACTCTTGAATTCTCATATATTCTCAAACTTTCAAATTGCACTCAAATTACTTACATACTTTGATCTTTTGATCACTTTATCTTCCACAATTCTCAAAGCACATCACTACATATCATTAAGGAGAAGATTATCGGAAGATTGTGCTCAATTGACTTGTCCATGTTATTTAAGAACACATTACGGTCAGATATCTTTGTTATTTGTATTGAAATCCTATTCGGTTGCTTAGGCGGGTGAAGTCCTGTTCGGTTGCGCAGGCAGTGTAAACCTGTTCCTCCGGGTTAAGTGAGGGTTGTCGTAGTTGAAATTCCACAAGGAGTCTGGGACTGGACGTAGAACGGAAAGTTCGTACCAGTATAAAAATTCCTGGTGTGCTTGTTTTATTTTTATTTACTTTGCTATTATCATCTGTTTCCGCATTTAGATTTAGTTATATTCTATATTAGTCAATCCTAAGTAATAACTTGCATTATTAGTTACTTTCATTTGGTATCAGAGCAAGGCATCTTATAACCGTTACAGAGTTATCTGATATCTTGCTAATATGGAAAACAACACTAGCACTTCCAATAACATTATCAATAACACTAGTTTTATTGAAGGTCAATCCACTACACGACCTCCATTTTTTAATGGTCTAAACTATAATTATTGGGCAACTCGTTTGAGAATCTTTATGCAATCAAATAGCTTTGAATCATGGAATATTACACAAAATGAATACACTCTTTCTACAAGAGAATACTCCACTTGGTCAAATACTCAAAAATTAGATGCTACTGCCAATGCTAAAGCTATGAACAAGTTTTTCTGTGCACTAGATAGAAATGAATTTAATCATGTTAGCATGTGTCAAACTGCTTATGAAATTTGGAGAAAACTTAAAATCACTCATGAAGGAACTAACAAAGTTAAGCAAAGCAAAATCTCCATTCTCAAAAATCAGTTTCAAAACTTTAGAATGAAACAAGATGAATCCATCAATGATATGTACTCTAGATTTCAAGATATCTATCATTCACTATTAGGATTAGGAGAAAAATACACTGATTTTGGTATTGTATCAAAAATCCTAAATTCTTTAACGGATGAATGGGAAAGAAAAGTCTTGGCTATTGAAGAAGCTAATGACCTCTCTACCATAAAACCTGAAGAGTTAATAGGAAATCTAATGTCCTATAAAGTGAATTTGCAAGCAAAACGAGTACAAGCACAAGAACAAGACAAAAAGAAATTGCTTTCCATGCTGAAGAAGAAGAAGATGAAGATGAAGAAGATCTAGCATTTATTGCCAAAAATTTCAAAAAATTCTTGAAATTCCGGAAAAACAACATAAATAATGGAAAACGAAACTTTCAAAACAAAGCATCATCTTCAGTTCTAGAATGCTTTAATTGTCATAAGAAAGGTCATATGCAGAAAGAATGTCCAGAATTACAGAAAAATTACTTCAATAAGGGTAGAAAAGATAAGAAAAAGAAAGCATTCTCTGTTACATGGGATGATTCAGATACCTCTTCATCAGATAACAGCAGTGACAGTGAAAACGAGCAAGCAAATGTTTGCTTTATGGCTAATGAAAATGAGGTTAGTGATTTTACTTTTGATGATATGATAGAGATAAACTCAAAGCTAGTTGACACTCTAAAATAAACTAAAAACAAAACATAAGGAGACTCGTGAACTTCAAAATAAAGCAGAATTCAAAAGAGATATGCTCAAAGATGAGAAGAAAATAGTAGAGGAAGAACTTGAAAAATTACAAGAATTATTTTCTAATATTAATTCTCAACTCACTCTTTTAAGTCAAGAAATTGAAAATCAAAAGGAAAAGAATGATGCTCTTGTTTCTGAAAATCATGAACTAAAAACTAAGGTAAAATTGATAGAGTTGGATAATACTAGTCTCAAAACTAATTTAGAAATCATCACCAAAAATGTTTCAAATTTTTATAAAGGAAGAGAAACTTTATCTAAAATTATTGATAGCTCTCAATCTATTTCAAGTAGAAAAAGATTAGGATATGTTAAGAAAACAACAATTTCACCTAGAAAGAAAATTAGGAAAAATATTAATCCTACTATTGAACAGACAAAAAGGAATTATAACCCAAAAAGTATAAAAATTTGGGTTCCTAAAAAACAACAGTTTGATTAGGAAGAAATATATAAACGCCTTTTTTGAAACTGTTCATAAAAATAAAGATTACATTTTTAAATTGGATACTAAGCCCTCTTGGGTTTGGTTTCCTAAGATTTAACTCTTAGGACCCTATTGAAAAAGTGGGTACCAATATTATCTTTTATTTTTTGTAGGTCCCACTCAAGAAAAGAGAAAAATGGATACTCGACAGTGGTTGCTCAAAACATATGATAGGAAACAAAGATATGCTATCAAATATTATTTACTCAGATGGAGGCTCCGTCACATTTGGAGACAACTCCAAAGGATATATCATCGGCAAAGGCGATGTGAGCAACAACGGTATTTCAAATTTACCTCTTATTTCAAATGTTTTACTTGTCAAAAATTTAAAACATAATTTATTTAGTATCAGCCAATTGTATGACAAAGGATTCAAAATCACTTTTTCTGAAAACAAATGTAGTATTTTTGATCAAAATCAAAATCTTATCTTTGAAGGAAATAGAGACAGAAATATCTATGTTCTGAATATAAAAATAAATCATAATTCAGATATGTGTTTAATAGCCAAAGAAAATGATTCTTGGTTATGGCATAAATGATTCTGTCATATTAACTTCAAAACTATAAACAAGCTTTCTGAAAATGATTTGGTGAAAGGTCTACCAAAAATGAATTTTTTTGTGATACATGTCAGTTAGGAAAGTTAACTAAGTCATCTTTTAAATCTAAAAAGGACATTTCAACTTTACAACCACTTGAATTACTACATATGGATTTATTTGGACCAACACAAGTACAATCCATTAATCATAGTAGATATGTATTTGGTATTGTTGATGATTTTTCTAGATATACTTGGACTATTTTTATGAAAAATAAAAGTGATACCTTTGATAATTTCAAAAAATTTGTCAAAAGAATTCAAAATTTTAAAGGTTTGAAAATCAAAAACATAAGAAGTGATCATGGAGGTGAATTCGAAAATGAAGCCTTTGAACATTTTTGTAAGAAAAAAGGAATATTCCATAATTTTTCGTTTCCTAGAACTCCACAACAAAATGGAGTTGTAGAACGTAAAAATAGAACATTATAAGAATATGCAAGGACTTTGTTAAATGGAAGTACGTTACCAAAACATTTCTAGGCTGAAGCAGTTGCAATAGCTTGTTATGTTTTGAATCGTGTTTCTATTCGACCTCTACCTAAGAATACTCCTTATGAACTTGTTAATGGACGTAAACCAAATATTTCTTATTTTAAAGTTTTCGGTTCAAAGTGTTTTGTTTTAAACACAAAAGATCAGCTTGGTAAATTCAATTCAAAATCCGATGAAGGAATCTTTTTAGGATATTCGGATCGAAGCAAAGCTTATCGAATTTATAATAAAAGAACAAATATCATCGAAGAAACCCTTCATGTATCTTTCGATGAAAATTTTAAACAAATTCCAAGTATAAGAGATGATGAAGAATTTCCTGATAATATCACAAACACAGAAATTTCAAATATTGAAAATAATGAAAACATTGATCACAATAACAATGAATTAAGATCTCCATCTAGAATATTAAGAGATCATCCTCATATTAATGTTATCGGAGAACTCAATTCATCTGCTAGAATAAGAAGTCAATAAATCAAATGGGTCATGTAGCTTTTCTATCTAATATTGAACCTAAAAATATTAAAGAAGCATCTACCGATGAAAATTGGTTAATCGCTATGCAAGAAGAGCTAAACCAATTCGAAAGAAATGACGTTTGGGATTTAGTTCCACGACCTAGTGATCAATCAGTTATTGGTACAAAATGGGTTTTCAAAAATAAAGCAGATGAACAAGGAAATATTATTAGAAATAAAGCTAGATTAGTTGCTTAAGGATATAACCAAGAAGAAGGAATTGACCATGAAGAAACGTATGCTCCAGTCGCTAGACTAGAAGCAATATGAATCTTACTAGCATTTGCATGTTTTCATAACTTTAATTTATATCAAATGGATGTCAAAAGTGCTTTTTTAAATGGTTTCATAAAAGAAAATGTTTATGTTGAACAACCTCCATTATTCGTACACGAACAATTTCCTAACCATGTCTATAAGCTTAAAAAGGCTTTATATGGTTTAAAACAAGCACCCCGTGCTTGGTATGATCGTCTTAAAAGATATTTAATAGATTTTGGTTTTGAAATTGGAAAGGTTGATCAAACTCTTTTTATTAAAAGAAATAAACAGGATATTTTAATCGTTCAAATATATGTTGATGATATTATTTTGGATCTACAAATGAAAGACTTTGTCAAGATTTTTCTAAAATAATGACTAAAGAATTTGAAATGTCACATATGGATGAGTTAAATTATTTTCTTGGCTTACAAATAAAACAACTAGAAAATGGTATTTTTATTAATCAAGAAAAGTATTGTAAGAATCCAATTAAACGCTTTGGTATGGAAAATACTTCTACCAAACCAACTCCTATGAGTACAATCATACATCTTGATAAAGATGAAAAAGGTAAAAGTATTGATTAAAAATTATATCGAAGTATGATTGGATCGTTACTATATTTAACAGCTAGTAGACCTGACATAATGATGAGTGTTTGCTTGTGTGCACGATTCCAAGCAAATCCCAAAGAATCACATTTACGAGCAGTGAAACGCATACTACGGTATCTTAATAGAACCAAGGACTTTGGACTATTCTATCCAAAGGAATGTCCTTTTGAATTAGTATCATATAGTGATGCTGATTTTGGAGGAAGTCGGACATATAGAAAAAGTACAAGTGGAACTTGTCACTTCATTGGACGATCTCTAGTATCTTGGTTTAGTAAGAAACAAAATTGTGTTTCATTATCAACATGTGAGGCAGATTATATTTCAGCAACTTTGGCATGTGCTCAAGTTATCTATATGCAACAAACATTGCAAGATTTTGGTTTTAATTTATATAAATCAACTATTTAATGTGATAATTCTAGTGCTATAAATTTATCTAAAAATCCTGTGAATCATTCACGAACAAAGCATATTGACATTCGTCACCATTTTCTTCGTGATAATATTGAAAAAGATTTAATAAATTTTGGAATATGTGTCATCTGATAAACAATTAGTAGATATCTTTACAAAACCGTTAAATGAAAATACTTTCATTAATTTAAGACGAGAACTTGGTATCGTCTCTCTTAAAGATTTATAAATTCAAATAAAAATCATAGCTTTTTTTCAAAAGAAAATAAAAAGTGTCGTCTACCACTCGAACTTAAGATCTCATACTTGATAGTCCTCTATACTACCACTTCACTCTCTATTGTTTTCTGAAATACGAGGTTGTCATTAAATTCATATATACCTTCTGTTCACTCCTTCTTTTCCTATGGATATTATTTCTCTAACTATACATTGTCCTCTCTATTTTTAAACAAGCTTCTTCCTATATATTGTCTGCATTCTTACAATTCTTTTCACCAATAATTCATTTGATTCTCTTTTAAAAACTTTTCAAAAATTCTGTTCAATCATGTCATCTCAAAATAACTCCATGTCATCTAAGCTATCTTACACCTCTCCTTCGTCAGGATCGGAGAATCTACCAACTCCTACTCCAATATATGAACCGATTCCGATCATTCCACCCTCTACTCATACTGGATATACTCCACCAGCTAAAAAAACAAGACAGTCTCTCTTTTTTGGATCACCATCAACAAAAGAAAAAATCGATGATATTCATCATTATCAGAAAGAAACATTAGACTTACACCGTGAATTATACTATGAGCAAAAAGTTAATACCAAACGGCTTAGCTTTTTGAAACAAGTAGCGTTAAAGTTCTGTGGTTCTTCATCAAAAAATACTGTTCATCAACCATCTACAGCTCATTCTCCAAGTCGTCGCAATCCTTAGGAACCATCACCACAACGTCCACCAACTACTCCAAATTCTTGGGAACGTGGTAATAGATGGTCTCCGCTTCGACCATATGTTGAGGACACCAAAGTTGAAGAAGAATCTTATCGTACTCCATCATCTTCTTCAAAATATATTTAATCGTTTGTTATTTTTAATATAATTTATTATTGTTAGCGCCAAAATTGGTCACTAACACCCAAATCCAGATGAAAGCACTAAATCACAATCACAGCTCACAGATAGGATGTATGTAGAGAGTAATAATATGAAGAACAATCAAAATTAAAATGAAAGCGGTAAAGAACAACAGATTTTATGACGGTTCGGCTAACTCCGGCCTACGTCCACTCCAGAAGTTTTCTTTTTATTGATGTAAGAATCAGTTATAGTTTCAAAGTGGGTGACTAGCCTCAGTCTTAGGAAAAAAGTCAGAGAACAGAAGAGAAGAGGCATAAGATCCCTTTCACTGTGCCCCTGCCCCTCTATTTATAGATGAAGATGGGTTGGACTTCCCTGATGGGCCTGGTAGCTGCATACCTAGGCCCAAATGGAGTAACTCTATGTGCTGACCCAAATATGCCGAACGATCTTCTCATGCGTAACAGTATGATGTCGAGCGAGGTGTCGAGGTATCGAGGTACAGAGGTACCGAGGTATCGAGGTATGGAGGTACCGAGGTACGGAGGTATCGAGGTACCAAGGTATGGAGGTATCGAGCTACCGAGATATGGAGGTATCGAGGTATGGAGGTATCGAGGTACCAAGGTATGGAGGTATCGAGGTATGGAGGTGCGACTCTTTTATGCCGAGCGGCAACCAATGCCGAACCATTCCTTATGCCAAACCATCCTGATGCCGAACGACCCGCCCAATGTCGAGCATACTCGTATGCCGAACAAGATAACTATGCCGAACGTACTCGTAGGCCGAACGATGCAACTATGCCGAACGTACTCATAGGCCGAACGAGGTAGTCATGCTGAACGACCCATCCAGTGCCGAGCGCTTTCTCCAATGCCGAGCACTCTCTCCAATGTTGAGCGCTCTCTCCCATGTCGAGTGCTCTCTCCAATGCTGAGCGCTCTCCCCAATGTCGAACGATCTCCAATGCCGAACGCTCTCTCCAATGCCGAGCGCTCTCTCCAATGCCTAACGCTCTTGCACGCCGAACTCCCATAGATGTCGATCGAACTATCATCCATCCACATGGCCGTCATCCATTTAAACCGAATCCATCATATTCCAGCTTCGGTAGTCGTGAAGTTGTTCAAGTTAAACCCGCCTGCCTGTGGCCTTGTAAAAAGGCGGGTTAACACTTGCCCCCCAAAACATGCCTTGCTGTTGGAAGGTGTGTTTTGAATAATTCCGAATCTAATATCCGAAGTCCATAGCTCATTCCATATCCATCCGGACTCGATAACGAGTCTTAGTCCAACCTTATCCAATAACCAGTAACCGAACCCATGACCTCTCCGGGTCAATATCCAAATCCTCTGTCGTGCATAGCCGATATTCATATCCGTAGCCTCTCCGGGTTCTTGTCAAGCACAGTCCACACCTGACGACCGAAGTCCAGTGTCCCTGAACGTTGAGTAATGCATGGCTTAAGTCCTAAGCCGAATCCTGGTCGCTCCAGACCCTTACCAAGCATTGTCCATACTCGACGGCCTGAAATAGAAACTGATAATATGGGGCCTAAGTCCTAGGCCGAATCCTGGTCTCTCCGGACCCTTGCCGAGCATAGTCCATACTCGATGACTTGAAATAGTAACCGACAATATAGGGCCTAAGTCCTAGGCCGAATCTTGGTCTCTCCGGACCCTTGCCGAGCATAGTCCATACTCGACGACCTGAATAAGTTGATTTGCCGTGTTTGGACAAAGCGACCTACCCCTTGCCAGGTATAATCCATACCTGACGACCATTTATCAAAAACCAGATAAAAATCCAATCGAAAGCCAATCCAAAATCTAGGTCAAATCAGAAAACAAAAATTCCATATCGAAAATCCAAACCAATATCCAAACCAGAAAATAATCATCCAAATAAAAGTCCAAATCAAGAAACAAACAAAACCAGAAGTTCAAACCAAATTAGAAAAAAGCAAATGTCTAAGCCAAAAAAGGGAATGCAGACTTCACAAACTAGAGCGTCGCGGTTTTTCATCATCTCAGATCATGCCTAGGGGCTATCTCCGTCCCCATACATGAGTAAGTGACTTGGCCGTTTGCCCATAGTCTGCAACTTATTTCATAATATCCCAATCAGTTGATGACCAATCGACCATCTGTCATGTGCCTTGCACCATCACTGTGTGAGGTAGACAGTGGTTGCTCCTGCCCTGCCGCTGCATCCCGAGCTTCGACGTATTGTTGCAACTGCCCATTCCTTACATGCTCCTCAATTATGTCTTTTAAGTGCCTGCAGCTGTTGGTATCGTGCCCGTCCAAATCGTGGAAGAGGCGGTGTTTTCCTAGTGCCCTCTCACGTTCGGAGGGTTCTCTCCTAGCCGGCCTTCGGTAGGGAAGGTGATTCCGAGTCTCCAAATAAATCCGTTCCAGCGTCTCATTCAATCCTGTATAGGTGGAGAATTTTTGCTCTCTCCCCCGCTTCCTAGCCTTTCCTAACTCGTTATCCGGCTTCCTTTTTCCCCTTTCCAAGCCTCCGCTGGATGGTCCTCCATCCTCAGTCGCGCTCACCTTCTTTAACTTCATATCTGAGCATGCATCTTCCTGCCGAAGGAATTTTTCAGCTTCGTGAAAGAATTCCCAGAGATCCTTCGGTGGGTCCCCTATCAGTGACACTTTGAAATCTGAATTTTCTCTAACTCCTAACACCGCGCCATTAAAATCATCGATGGATCCGACCGATCCACCGAAGCAACTTATGCATTGAATCGAGTTAAGAAAGCTCTGAGTGATTCGTCTGTCCTCTGTTTTACCAACGTCAGCGTCATTACATTCTTTGGCCTTTTGATGTGTACTCGAAACTGCTTCAGAAACCTGTCCACCAACTCTGTCCATGTCCCGATAGATCCTTCTTCCAGCTGCTTGAACCACATAGCGGCTATTTCCGTTAATAATAAAGGGAAACATCGAGCCATAACTTCTTCCGATGCCCCCAGCACCTCCATGTGTCTTGTATATCTCATCAAGTGATCTGTTGGATCGGCCTGTCCATTGTACATTTCCACGTTAGGTAACATGAAATCTGCCGGATTCCGAGCTATCCTGATTTCACGAGTGAACGAACTCTTGTTTACTCCTTCCAGTTCTCTATTGGTCAAACCTCCGCGCATGGTTCGCCTGATAATCTCAGCTAATCCAGCATTGTCCGTCAAGGGATGCCCCTCGAGTTCCCGAGGGAATTCTGGTACATACTCTTCATCTCTTGCTCTTACATTCCAGCCAGCATCCTGTTGCATGGTGTTAGCTGGAACCCCTCCATGAACTGGTTTAGCATTATCTGATGGTGCGGTCCCGAGTCCAGGTCCATCCGGATTGTTAGTTGTCTGTTGATTGGGGGTTTCCCCCCACTGAACCATTCTCTCTGCTTGCTGATTGAGCGCTTCTGATCTGTCTCCATGAATCTGATCCCCCGCATTTCCTACTTGCGTAAATTGTCTGAGAAGAGCCTGCATCATCTCCTCTTGTCTTTTCATCATGACTTCCATTTCCTCTCTGGTGATGTAGATGGATGCTTGACCTGCTCCAGCTCCAGAGGAAGCCTCTTCACTTCCCTTCTGATTGCTCCTTTCTATCACTTGCTTTCTTGTTGATGGCCTAGCCATTGCTTTCTAGAGTCCAAGTTCCTAGCTCCAAAATCCCTGAGTGTTTGCCTTCTTAGTGAAAGCACCAAAATGTTGGCGCCAAAATTGGTCACTAACACCCAAATCCAGATGAAAGCACTAAATTCCAATCACAGCTCACAGATAGGATGTATGTAGAGAGTAATAATATGAAGAACAATCAAAATTAAAATGAAAGCGGTAAAGAACAACAGATTTTATAGTGGTTCGGCTAACTCCGGCCAACGTCCACTCCAAAAGTTTTCTTTTTATTAATGTAAGAATCAGTTACAGTTTCAAAGTGGTAGACTAGTCTTAGTCTTAGGAAAAAAGTCAGAGAACAGAAGAGAAGTGGCGGAAGATCCCTTTCACTGTGCCCCTGCCCCTCTATTTATAGATGAAGATTGGTTGGACTTCCCTGGTGGGCCTGGTAGCTGCATACCTCGACCCAAATGGAATAACTCTATGTGCCGATCCAAATATGCCGAACGATCTTCTCGTGCCTAACAGTATGATGTCGAGCGAGGTGTCGAGGTATCGAGGTACCGAGGTATGGAGGTATCGAGGTATGGAGATATCAAGGTATGGAGGTATGGAGGTATCGAGGCACCAAGGTATGGAGGTATCGAGGTATGGAGGTGCGAATCTTTTATGCTGAGCGGCAAGCAATGCCAAACCATTCCTTATGCCGAACCATCCTAATGCCAAACGACCCGCCCAATGCCGAGCATACTCGTATGCCGAACGAGGCAACTATGTCGAACGTACTCGTAGGCCGAACGAGGCAACTATGCCGAACGTACTCGTAGGCCAAATGAGGTAGCCATGCTGAACGACCCATCCAGTGCCGAGCGCTCTCTCCAATGTCGAGCGCTCTCTCCAATGCCGAGCGCTCTCTCCAATGCCGAACGATCTTCAATGCCGAGCGCTCTCTCCAACGCCGAACGCTTTCTCCCATGCCAAATGCTCTCTCCGATGCCGAGCGCTCTCTCCAATGTCGAACGCTCTCTCTAATGCCGAGCGCTCTCTCCAATGCCGAACGCTCTCTCCAATGCCGAGCGCTCTCTCCAATGCCGAATGCTCTTGCACGCCGAACTCCCATAGATGCCGATCGAATTATCATCCATCCAAATGGTCGTCATCCATTTAAACCGAATCCATCATATTCTAGCCTCGATAGTCGTGAAGTTGTTCAAGTTAAACCCGCCTGCCCGTTGCCTTGTAAAAAGGTGGGTTAACAGTTATGTTGTCATTTCATTCCGTTTATTCTAATTTTGTAATATTGAAAATTATTCAATAATATATATTATTTTTTATTCTCACCATTGCCAATATATGCTTCTGTACATAATTCAGACTTCAGAATTAGTTTAAACATGTGTCTGAATATTCATATAAAAAAAATTTTTCCCTAAATTCAGACGTCTGAATCAAAAATAACAAACGTCTGAATTAGCTTTTTTTTGAACTAAATCCTTGCGGGTTGCAATTCAACCCAATTCAGACGTCTGAATTGAATTATTCAGACGTCTGAATCTCTTATGAGCAATTTTTTTTACACCTTCCTTATTTTTATTCATTACCTTTTTTACCCCTACCTTTACATCCTCTATATCATGACTTTTTTACCTCTTTACTTTTTACTTCAGAACCCAACCCCCCACTTTCAACTCATTCAAAGCTTTTAACCTTTCTCTAACTCTCCAATGACACCAAGATTAAAGAGAACAAGAGAATCAACTTCTGGACCATCCGAAGACCAAATTCGGCAATGGCTATGGAACGATGTTGTTGTTTCTTGGTTCAATTCCATAAAGAAGTCCAACATCTTCGGAGGAGCATTCATGAAATTCTCGGATTTCGGGCATATCGTATTAGAGAATTAGCAGAGCAATTTCACTTCGACAATTTGATTGGACATACTCCTAAAAATGTTAAGATTAATCATCTTATGATTAAACTTTTTCTTGCAAACTTAAATTTGGATCACCGAAATCCTCAAAACCGTCAAGATTGTGTTTGGTCGTCGACTAGGTCATATTTTAAATTGCCCTTATCAAGGAATTGATATTAATGAAATTGAAGTTGATATGGAACATCGAGATGAAGTTTCATATCAATTTTTATCCGATGAACTTATAAATATGGGCAATTTAAAATCTACCTTCTTTAAGGCCACAAGCTAGGCAAATTCATCGTGTTTTTATTCGCTCTCTCCAACCAAGAATGTGTAGCTATGAAAAAGTGTATAAATAAAACTTTCAAACATTTTATTCTATCTACTCTAATCAACAAGTAAATTGGGGGAAAATTATTTTGGATGAATTCCAAGATATCACAATCCGAAGGAAGTATAGAACTATTCATTATGGTGCTTATATTATGCGCATTCTCCTAAATATCGATGTACCAATGTTTGACTCCGATTTTACAAGTATTAGTGAGTTAGACGCTAAAACTTTAGGGTTGATGAGTCTTCCTATACGACCTCCTTCTCAACGAATCATTTCCTTCCAACAATGGTCATAAAATATTCAACAAGGTATTCCTCAACCTCGAGACATTAGTATTGCTCCTTCTTCCCGAACCCAACATGAAGAAGAAGGGGAGGTGATAACACCATTCAAGAAATTGGCCCGGATACTTCTTCAAGACAAGTCAGCGTAACTCTCTTCCGAAATCAATCAAAGATTCATTGGGACATAAAAGCACTTGAGAAGAAGACGGAAAGAAAATTCAATTCTATCAAAGGCTTTCTCAATAAGATATGGGATCGAATTTCTTGTTCCGGCTCTACATCTACTCAAGCTTACAATCCATCCCCATTTGAATGGTCTTCCTCAAGCTCTAGCTCTAATCACAATGATCCGTCTCTTTCAAGTCAATTTTAAATTATCTTGGTTTATTTTTATGTTTACTTGTCGCTTTTATTGGTTAGTCGTATGAGAAATGTCTAAAACATTATTTCTTTATGTACTATTTCCTCTGTTTTCCTTAATGAAATGTTTTTTCTATTATCATTCATGTTCTTTCTTTTTGTCGATGACGAAGGGGGAGAAATTTAAATTGTTCATATTGATAGGGGGAGTATCTAGTCTATTAATTTTATATAGTTGTCATCATCAAAAAGGGGGAGAATGTTAGACTCTCGATTTTGATTATAACAACATATATAAATTGTTATGTGTATATTAAACCAACTTGCAGGAGATTTATTGCATATTCATGTACAGATGTTTATAGTTGTATATTATGTGTCTAGAGTCTGATATTACTTAGAAAATTTGTTAAAATCTCTCCTTACATGATATATATACACACATGCTCATACATGCACAAAATAGCAAACTCAGACGTCTGAAACCATTCATTCAGACGTCTGAGTACTGAAATAAGAATATTGTTTTCACAATATTCAGACGTCTGAACTAAAATATTCAGACGTCTGAATGAGGTCAAAAATGAACTATTTCTTTGCTGTTTGCGTTTCAATCTAATTCAGAAGTCTGAAATTTTTTATTCAGACATCTGAATATCCCCAACTGCTATTTTCTTGCAAATTCACTTCTCTTCACCAACAGAAACATTCTTTTAAATCAACAGTTGCATCCGTTCTTTTCAATATAATATTTCATTTAAAGATGCAACTCTTTATATACTATAAATAGATTATAGAATTCAACAACAAATTACCGAATTTACTTTTAGCACTCTTGAATACTCATCTATTCTCAAACTTTCAAATTGCACTCAAATTACTTACATACTTTGATCTTTGATCACTTTATCTTCCACGATTCTCAAAGCACATCACTACATATCATTAAGGAGAAGATTATAGGAAGATTGTACTCAATTGACTTATCTGTGTTATTTAAGAACACATTACGATCAGATATCTTTGTTATTTGTATCGAAGTCCTATTCGGTTGCTTAGGCGGGTGAAGTCCTGTTCGGTTGCTCAGGTAGTGTAAACCTGTTCCTTCGGGTTAAGTGAGGGTTGTTGTAGTTGAAATTCCAAAAGGAGTCTGGGACTCGACGTAGAACGGGAAGTTCGAACCAGTATAAAAATTCCTGGTGTGCTTGTTTTATTTTTTATTTACTTTGCTATTATCATATGTTTCCGCATTTAGATTTAGTTATATTCCATATTAGTCGATCCTAAGTAATAACTTGCATTATTAGTTACTTTCAATTAGGACTTGAAACATATTCCATTGAGTTTAAAAATATCAAAAATATCTATTTTGATATATGAGATGACATACTTTCGTTTCGGAGACGAAACAAGATTTTCAGGTCATTATTATCATTCGTACTAATTGGATATGTGTTTATTTTCTTATCGAGCTTCTTTAGTATAAATAGATTCGTATATACCCTAGCAACCTTTCTTTCTACATTACTATACGTACAATTCTCTCAGGCTTCTCCTTCTCAATGGCAGAAACATATTCCAATTTCAAAACCCTATTCCTGTTTCAAATTTAATTTCAAAATCAAACTCCTCAAAACCCTAATATATTATATACCATTTCGAAGCTCTCGGCGAGTGTAATTCACTGCTGCTATTCGTTTTCCAATTTGAATCGTCGTTTGATCAGAAATTAATGGTTTTAAAAAGAGTTTATTACAACAAAGGAAAGTTACTGTAATATAAGATGATTTTAAAAATGTACATTTTATACGAGTATGGTATACAAAATGATTTATACGATTTATAAAGGATATTTGAGAATTTGAATCCCGATATTGCTCAAATTGATTTCAAAGAGGATTTCGAGAAAAGTAATGATAGTATTACTTCGAAAAATTTGTAGGTATAGATATTTCAAAGAGAAAGTATTTTTCTTTGGATAGTTCGGGGGAAAATATCTCGATTTATTTTATGGTAATCTAAATAATCTTCTAAGTGATGATCGAATGTTATTTAGGCGAATGTTGTAGTGCACTTAGTAAATTATTCTCTTTATCATTGTACAATCGAAATGAGTTTGAATCCAAATGAACTCAAAGTGAGTGTTAATGAATAAAGTGTAAATTTATTTTATATGTATGAAAATATATGTAGTATGATTTTAGAAAGGGTTTTGAAATAAAACCGGGTATTTAATTCTTATTTTTCTTAAAGGAAATTGATTCAAAACAAAAAGTATTTTGATAAATAATTTGAAAAATGAAATTTTTAACTCTTGGATTGAAAAGAGATAATTTAACTAAAGTTTTCTTAATGAATTAAATTGGATAGAAAGGTTTTAATAAGCATTATTTTATTAAAACCATAGTTTTTGTTTAAAACATCTAAGTCAGGTAAACTATTTGATGTTATTGGGCCTGCATTTGAATTTTTAAAAATAAAATAAATAAATTGACATTTTGTGTATACTCTTAGAATTTAGAAGAGTATTATACAAGTAAATAAAAGCGGAGTAAGTTTTTAATTTAATGTTTTATAAAGATTGTATCTTTATAACATGTTTTTAAACCTAAGTGGCAATTTGCGAGACAATTCATAAATAATTTTATTATTGAATGAAATATTATAAGTGAAAATGAAAGTGATTTAGAAAGAGATTGGCATAGTTAAGAAATCAATCAGATTAAGTACACAAGTTATACATAAATCATTTATTCACACGGTTCTTAATCTAGGATTCGAATACATAACTTTGGAGTGATTCACGTTTGTTCGAAAAAATATTTCTCACTTGATTCTTGTCAGCGAATACGCGATTCATATTCTCAATATAATACCGAGGTTTTCTATTATAGGATATGTCTATATAAGGAGAATTATGATTTCTAATCAAAGAACCTGATCAGAGTCCGCACTAGGAAGGTCGAGTGACGATACTAGTTCGGAAGTTAGGTCTAGTATCTGAGATAATGGTTAGATCAGATATTGCATACGAATAATTTATGAACATCATACGGGCTTAAGTATATTTGTATGATTTGTTGTATTACTTAGGAAAGTTTGGGAAGTGACTTTCAATTTTGTTTAAGGAAGCCAAAATAATCTTCTAAGCAATAACTGGAGGCTAATGAGCGTAATGATACACTTAGAAATTATATATATCCTTGGACAATCGAAAAATTTATGAACCTAAGAAAAATTCTAAATCTTGTTTGTGTAGGATTAAGTAGTATACCCTAGAAGGAGTTAATAGGATATTGAAAATATTTTGCAGATAAATAGATAAAGTAGCAAACAGAGTGCGGAAATGTAAAAGCAGAAAATAGCACAAGATATAACAAACTTCGGCTTAATGCCTACTGCTGCCTCCAAAGCTATTATTAGAGCTGAATATTCAAACGATTACAAACAGTAAATTCGCAGATACTGCTAACAAATATTCTAACTCTATGCCTAATAACTCTGCTTGAACTCAAACCTCTAAGATCAGAATCCCCGAACTACACCATGTAGCCCGAAAATTAAATTCTAGAGTTCAAAAACTAAAATAAACTAAAGCAAAAAATAGTGCAATAAAACTAAAACTCCCTTCTCCTTTTTGAATCACGGGAACACTTTAATTCAGCTGTCCATCCCTTACTTTTATTTCCACTTCAGATTGAAATTCACTTCACCTAGAACCATTCGATCGACGATTTAGCCCTCCTCTTGAGCTCGAACGCCGCCGCCGCCAACTGACTGGAACGTCACGTAGAAAGTCACCGTCGCCTAAAGCCTTGTCAACCGTTGCAGCGCTTTTGGATCTGGACATGCTTCTGCAGATTTGAACCCTAAATTGATCGCACCTAGAAATTTCTCACGTTGCTTCTGGAATTTGAGATGAAATCAGAGATCGTAGCTCGACGCCACTGTGCTCACTACTACTCATCGATCACTATTGCCTATCATTTTCTTGTATTGGTTCATGTTGATGCTGTCATGGCTGCTAGAGTTGCTGGCAATGATGATCTGAGATAAGAATGCGATGAAGTATAATAGTGATGCTTTGGTTGTTTTTGCGCTATCTGAAGTTGGAGTGTGATGTACTGTAGCGAGATATGAGATGAACTTGATTGTGTCAAAATCTTGGTTTTGCTTTAATTGTTAACGCACAGTGATAGTTGATCAGATGGCCAGAATATTGTATGTTTCTTTGATGCCCTGCTACTTCTAGTTTTGCAATGGAAGTGATGTAGATTTTGATATGATAGGATTTTTTATGTGTGGAGATATAGATGAATTGAAGTTCAGTATAAAGTTAAATAACGAAGTATTGTGAATTCGATAAACTATTGAATTGAGATGCCCAAAATATATAGCATTGATATTCTCATCTTCTCATCAGTTTGGCCAATAGTAGTTTAGGAAAAGAAATGATATTTCTTGTCAAAACCGACCGTTAGAGAGATTTGTTTACTGTTATTGGCTAAAATTAATTTTTCTGAAGCCAAAAAAACACGTTTCCTGTCTCACTGCAACAATTTACAAACGCAAGCTTTCCTCCTAAAGCTTTGGTAGCAAGAATAAAATCACTCCCCAACATTCCGTTCAAATTCCAGATCTCGATTAATTCTTCTTGCAAAATAGAAAAATTCAAACAATTAGAACCCTTAATCAACGCATCAAACCTACAACCCATATCTCCACTGCCCACCACAAAACGCAGCAAAACACCTATCGACATCACCACAGCCGGCCATCTCCCTATCGACGTAAGTACGTCTCCACAGCCGTCCATCTCCCTATCGACATCGGTACATCAACATCAGGTATGACAAATTAGGTGGTAATCTCTAATATAGTGAAATCGTATGACTTTTGAATCAGTTAAATTAACCTTCTTAGGAAGAATTAATATAAATGGTTGAAACTATAAAAATTATCAAATGCGCTGTATTTTTATGGGCTGTTTGCTTTAGTTCTGATCTCACTCTCAAAACTAATTCAAGTATTAATTAGTTAGTAAAATTAAATGATGACATTTCAATGCTAAACTTTGATTGACTTTATGCTCTCTTTTTTTAATCTTTTTAGGAAGAATATATATAAATGAGAGAAAGCAAATATTTTAAATTAGATGTTATGGAATGTAATAACCATACAATATATCAAATTTAACAAATATTAAACCCATATGAAAAAAACGTTGAATAAGCGGAAAAAAATAAACATAGCATACTGAAACTATGTAAAGAAGATTGTCATTTCATGAAGGCTTTATGAAGCTTCAGTATAGCATACAGATTTCACTTAATTCATTATATGAGAAATTGAAAACAAAATAAAGTGAAAGTCCTTTACATTTTATTGTTACAGATGGTGCAAAGATATTTGTTCGGCATATATGGTAGAAAAAAGCTCACAATTAATAATATAGATTGTGCATAGCCGAAGCACAAACTAAAACTTTGAGTCTTAGCAGCGGGGATTCATTTGTGGTTTATGACAAGCATGAACAGTAAGTAACAAACGTGTGACATGCGCATGTGAACTGTGAAAATTCATGACCTGGATACCTTTTGGGGCATTCATACTTTCTTTTACATTAATTTAAATATTAAAGTTGGCTCTGTCAATCGATTAGTTATGCTTGATGAATGGTCGTATCAGTTGCTATAGCATTATCCAGGTTTGGCATTTCATCTAATGCAAACTTATCGAATGTAATTTGATTTTTTCTTCTTCAAGCATATCATGCTGACTTTATCTAATGTATTAAATAATTCATTGTACTCTAATTTAATCACAGTTATCAAAGGAGGATTGGTGGGAGTCCAAGCTGAGTTAAGACAATTGAATTCCTCGAATTGTGTGGCTTCCTCTACATCCAGACATGCAGCTCAAGTCAATTTATATGTTTTGCATGATTGATATTCTTGCTAAAACAGAAGTCAGTTTACCATAGCTAAATGTTATGAAAATTTATTCTGTAGCTTGATTTGGTTACGACAATGTAAAGCAAATGCAGGCAGTGTGGTACTAACATGTCGAATGAAGTATTGAACAAGTTACTTGGTGCGTCAGGTTAGATTTCCCTTTTCTTCCTATGTCTATTTTTATTTGGTCTAATTCTTCATTATATGTAGAAAAAGAAAACCCTTGATAATATCAAGGTAATGTTTACTAATTGATCATTTGAATATTATCCATGTACACAAGCTAATGGATTCAATCCCTCTGTTCCCAATCTCATGTGCCCTCTGTCCCCATGCAATTTGAACCGTTTATTGTTTATTAATTAATTGAATTAATTAGGTTGGTTGATGAAATAAATGGTTATGGTTGAATGGGACAGGGGGCACATGGTATTTGGGGACAGAGGATTTCATCTTCAAGCTAACAATGATGTTGCGCCCTTAGGAATATAAAAAAGTAAGTGTGCGCGTGCGCATGCATACCTTGTTATAAAATTATCGACATTATATGGGTTGACTAAATTGGTGATGGATAATTGTGATCCCTTATGTGCTACTGTGTATGGTATTAAGTTGTCATTTTATGTTTACTCTTTTCATTTTATACGATTCCAGTATGTGTTTTGATATTTCTGTTGGGTTAACTTGGTTAAGTAGAAGTTTGCTTTACATTTTAGTAAAAGGATGTGCATTTTATTAACATATTTAAGGTCACCCTGAGAACTGAATTTAATTTTTAGTAAAAGTGGAATAGCTGTTGTTTTTTAATAATGCAAGAAAACTTGTTATCTATTGCTTAAGATTTACCCCAAAAACTTAACTTCTACATCACAATAGGAATTTTCTCTTCTTAAATTCATTTTTAGCCTAGGATCCAAATAAATCACAAGTTACTTTTCACAATTTCTTTTTACAATGTTTTCTTAAAAAGAAGCAGTTCTACAATCAGACGCATCATGTTCCTGTTTGCCAACCCTATTGTTGCCAAGCAATCAGTCTTCTTATCGTCATCACAAAATACAGCAGCGTGTTAGTGTGTACTGTTTGGAATTATTTGTCGGGAACCAATGAGAAAGAACAGAAGGTCAGAGTGAGGGAAAGTGTTATCTTTTCCAGTTCAACTCAAATTTCATATCCGTATAACAAAGTTGGCCGAACTCTTAACTAAAATACCGAAAGTAAAATTTTTGAAGACTAACCTCATGTCATCTAGAAACCTTAGGATGCTTAAGAAACTTCAAAATGGGCAAGAAAGCTTATGATATGTAATACAAAAAATGTGTTGACTAAGAAGTTAGCAAATAAATATTTTCCCATCCTTCACTATGCGTAATGAGTTAAAGAGTTTGCTTACATCAGTAAGAACATAATATATATGTAAATATATGTATTTATGTATAATGTCAACAGTTAATTATTTTTTTAATATAATTTAACATTTTTAATTGAAGTATGGACCTTGGAAAGATAAGCTAATGAAAGTTGAAACTCAAATTTGTAAGAGAAGTCAAGTAGAAATACTTTTTTCTGTGATGCATCAGTGCGCTCTATGTTAACTGCTTACATTTAAGAGAAATGGACTAAGGTTATGTAATCATAAGTTTTTTTTTGGTCAGTGTATTTACTATCTGTGTTTTCATTTGGGTGTTATAATATGTTTATTAATGTCAAATTTAAAGATGATAAATATTGTTAATGTGACATCCCGGAATTTTGACCCTATTATTATAATAAGTTTTTAATCAAATTTAAAAAAAATACAAGATTTTCATTTATAAATAAATAATATGTTGGACATTTTTAGTTGTATATGTGTTATAAAGGAATTTATAATTTCAAAATGTAAAATAGACTCTTTTAACAATATTTAAAATGAAATCTGTTTTATTTAATTAAATTAAAAGTTTTGTATGAATGACATTTAATCTCAGATATATGAATGCATTTAATAATAATAATATTTACAATAACACAATTATATTCATATTAAATATAAATACATTACAAATCAAATTTTGGAAAGATTAAATTTTAAATAAAAATAAAAATAAGATCAAGTAGTGTTTTTAAACAACAATTTTTATAATTAAAATAAAATAAGCTTATAAATATTTAATATAAGTATAACATAAAAATATGGATATTAATAAGATCTAAATAGAAGTGTTAACTATGTAAAGTTTTGTACTTAAGAATACATGACATATAAGGGTTATTCATGCAATAAAGACAATATAAAAATCTGCAAGCAAACATACATAATTAGTCAAAACCAGTGTATAAAACTTTGTGTTTAAGTTGAAGGATGATAAAGCAAAAACTATTGTACAAATACACTAGACAAAAACAAGGTTCTGCTGGTATCATTATGAAGTTAGTCAGTAAATTGTATATGCATAGTAAGATAAATATTCACATCTAAAATAAGACAAAACAAAGTTTGCCAGCAAACATATTAGTACAAACACAAAAATCTACAAATATCTTTAAACAAATTTAACTTGTTTGCAAACATTACCTATATGTGAAGATAAGAGAACAAGTATTCATATCAAGATAATAAAACAAAACTCTTGTACAAA
The DNA here is from genome assembly GCA_030765085.1 of Allium cepa. Lineage (NCBI taxonomy): Eukaryota > Viridiplantae > Streptophyta > Magnoliopsida > Asparagales > Amaryllidaceae > Allium > Allium cepa. The sequence continues at coordinate 567,762,056 of CM060938.1, forward strand.
ATTGGTCAGCAAAGCATTATAAGTGTAAACCTATATGTAAACATTTCAGTACAAACAAAACCTGAAATATCTTATACAAAATGTTTGTGTCAGCAAACATTATGATATGTTAACATATATGTTAACACAAACATTAATTAGCACACTTTCTGCCTGAAAAAAATCTTCTAGCCGAAATACTCAAAGCATCTCAGGTTTTAGTACATAACAATAAAATAAAAATGAAGCAAGATATTATGCCAAGCCAAAGCTTGTTCCAGAAGACATTATGTTCAAAGTTATATATATGTATTCATCTGTTCTTATCCTTTAGCTCATTTGTAACTGCAAAACAAAAAAAAAGCAAAAGAAGAATAAACAAATTTCAAGTTCAAATAAAAGTCAGGAAGCAAGAAGTTTACTAGAACTAAATTTCAACTACTGTTTTCTTGCATCATCCTCTGTTTCAAGTTTCAACAGTAATCTATTTTGGTGAGTAAACTAATTTTAAATCTAACTCTTAAATATGTATTTCATGAAGTATTGTTATGTGGATAATTTAAGTTCTGGAATGTTTGGCTTAGTTCTGTATATTCTGCATCTTGATATTCTTCTAGGTTTTAAATTTCTGTTGAGTCAAAGGAATTAAAGAATATTTCATACTTTTATATAAAGTCATCTCATGTAATTAGTAATTTAACTAAATAAAATTTGTCAAAGCTTCAGATTAAGGTTTGAAGTTGTTTTTAAGATAGCTGTAAAATTTAAACACTGAAAACTTAAACTTACAGTAAAAAGTAAATAATGATCAAAATTCGAATTGCATAAATTGTAAATTCAAATTTATATCTTGCAACAACATACTAAGTTATGATTTTTAAGACCCAAATTATAATTTTTAGTTAACAAGTCTGAGAGCAGTTTGATAATAAACCATTTATGCTTTTCTATGAATTTCTAAAGATTCTTCCAATAATTATTGATGAAATTTGACATGAAGCTCATGTATTGATTCTAGATCACCTGAAAAATGTTAGAATTTGTTTTTAATTGCAAGAAATTGTGGGAATTATGGAAAATAGAGTTTATGGGTTCTGTGTTTTCGAGCTCTGTTCATTTGAGGGTCGCGTCGTCGTGGCACCACCGAGTGCCATGAGACTTGAGAGGGTGCTCGAGTGTGGTGTCGGCAAGGTTTGACCGGAGCCACGTCGTCTCTGGCGGTCGCGACAGTGAGTACGAGGTGGTTTTTGTCCATCGTGTTCGTGGAGCAATTCGACTTTACAGGCATATTTTGATTTCGTGGTTGTCGCGTTTTTCTGGGCTTTGTTTTCGTGTGAGGGGATGCCGTGGGGTTTGTTGATGGTGTAGTGATGCGATGGCGCGGTGGTGGACCGCCGTGCACGTGCACGGCGATGGGGAAGTTTCGGCTGTTGTCGACTCGTGTGAAACGCGAGTTGGATCGTGTGTTGCCTCGGGTTGTATCTGGGTCGAGTTTTGAGTAGGCGCGTGGGTATCAATAGGATTCAACAGTTTAAAAAAAAAACTTAAGCCTTAAAAAAAAAGAACAGAAGAGTAAGAAACAGGGGAAGAAGAAGGAAGGCAGGGATTGCCGCGAGGGAATACTGGGTAAATCACGAGTTCGACCCGAGTTTGATGCGTTGTTGACTTCGGGTTTTAATTCCAGAAGTTTGCCACTATATTGAATTGAAGTTAAATAAGTTAGTGTAAATTATGTTATTAAGTTTTGACCAAATTGTTTTAAGCCCAAATGAACTTTAAAGCTTTACGGTAACAAGTTGAGTAATTAATTTAAATCCAAGTTAATTAAGAATGTAATAAATTTTATAATTAAGATTTAATAAGTAGTTCAAAAGTTTAATCAAATTTGTAATTAAAGATTTTAATGATAATCTTGTGTGAACCCATGTGTAATTAAGAATTTAATTAATCATTTGAAGTTGATTAATTAACAAATCGTAGTTAACGAATTAATTAAATAATTAATGATTAATTAAGCAATTAATAATAATTAATTGTGAAATTGAGTTTTATAAATCAATAATTAAGGTCATTGATTAATAATTAAAAATAATTAATTAATTAAGTGAATAATTAATAAGTAATTAATAAATTGAAATAAGTTAATTTATTAGTAATTGATTAAGCAAGAATAAAATATAATTTACTCTTAAGTATGCAATTAAGTTTAAAACAAATCAAACTTGTTGATATGAATCAATAATTCTATTTGATTGCCTCTGATGTTTATTTATGTCCTGTGATGTTCTGTGATATTCTGGATATATCTGTGATTGTATGATTTATCTGTGTTAATTACTATATGATTTATCTGATGTTATTTATCTGTGTTAAATTGCTTTATGAATTCAATTGTTGAATTTAAATTGTATAAGTTAATTAGACAACTTGACCTTTAAAATGGCGTTTGGATTTCGATGAGACCGGGATCGGGTATCGATTTGATATTCCGAAAACCACATCGATCCAAATTAAACGATAGGTCGTGTAATCTCAAGTGAAGATCGACATGGTGTTTTCAGAATGCAAGGGTTATCGTCGTTAACTCTGAGGGTGATTCCAAAATGAGTGTAACGAGATAATGCCTTCGGTTTCGTTCGAACCCGGAACGAACTTGTATGGATTGAATGCTTTCAGCACATCGTCAGGTGGACGATGAGCATTCTAAGAGATATATTCTAAAAGGGTAAACGCAGCCTCAAGCCTCATCAACCGGGAATGGCTAAAACAGGGGATGTGCAGCAAGGTTAGGTGGGTCATGCCCAAGCAGGACGAGATATACCCCTGTCTAGATGTCCCTTTTATTCGGCTGTGTGGGCGGTTGGTCTGCAGCCAACTGCGGGGTTATCTTGTTCGGGACTGTTCAGTAAGGAATGGTTCCGGCCTTGTGTTGCAGGGGAGTTAGGGTGGCTCCTCGGTACTGTGATCTAAGCCACGTACTATGACGGGCGGTACCCCAGTAGCCCTGCCATTGTATGAGATCCAATTTCCAATAAGCGCCGTACGTTTTGATTGTGCCCAACTACGTTGGAATGTGAGATGTAAGCATTTCAGCTATTTCTGTATTTTACTTGAAAACCCTAGACACTATTATAATATCACTGAATTTCCTAGAAAATGTTTTGGTTAGCGTAAGGTAAAAACTTACCCGTATTTATGTGTGGGAAGTCTTACGTGATACATTTATTTTAAATGATTTTCAAAGTTAAACAACTTTAACCCGTTTACTCATACCAGACCCATGTCTGACCCGGGGTTTATATTTTGTTGTTATAAACTCTTGGGTACTCAAATTTTTATGAGTAGCCAAGTGATAGGTATTCGGAGTATAGAGTTTTCTGGAGGAGTTGGAGCAGAAGACCTGACGTATGTAGCTATCCATATAGTTCCGCTGTGTTAGTTAGTTTATGATATTTGAGATGTATGTTCTGACAGATATGTATATGATAGTCATGTTGTATGATATGGTATAACTCTGATGTATATATAACTATGTAATAGTTATGTTGATGTATTATATTTTATTCCATTCCGCTGTGAGATTCTGATGTTGTTATTCTTTCTTTCTATTCTTTTCCATTTCTATCTCTTTCTTTCTTATTGATGACACGTCTTCCTGGGCGTAGGAAGTCGGGTCGTCACAGCTAATTTTTGGTATAATTTAACATGCTTTTATTAAGTATAGACCTTAGAAGAAGAAACTAACTAATATGTGAAATCCATATTTGTACGAGAAATTAACCGAAAACATTGTGGTATAACTTTTTTAGCTGTATCAAAATATTTTGCGATCGTTTTTTTGCATGTGTATTTAAGAGAATTGAACTGATGTTATGTGATCATAAGTTTATTTAAGCGCAAAAGATTATGATTCTATACCAATTAAGGGTCAGTTTAAATCGGTTGTGGATTTGAAAGGGCGGATTTTTGAATCCAACCATTTAGGAAGGGGTAATGACTTTGACTTGTTGATCTCCAATGCTCAGAATGATGAAAAATACATTGATGAAGCTGCTGTGATACCAAAAATACATCTGTTATAATTCATCGCATCCCTGGGCATCCTCAGAAGCCTATTATTATATAAAGAGATGAACTAAAGGTAATAGAGAATACATTGGAGGAACTTCTCCCATGGAGTGGTTTGTTTGCCACATCAGAATCAGAATGGGATGAGTTTGGCAATGATTTGTATGCTACCTCTAGTGTTGTTCCTGCTCAATCGAGTATTCCACATATTGATGCTTCTACTACAAACATAATTGATGAGGAGAGTAAGATTAAAAACTTCAGTTTAAACACCTGCACTTGATTGGAGCTATCAAGGACAAGATGGCTTTGGAAGGTGCCTGGGTGGAAGAATAATGTTTGGACGTGGATTTGGTCCAGGCTACGAAAGGCCGTTTGAAAGGAAGACACCTCCTCCAAGCTATGTCTGTCATAGATGTAAAGTCCCAGGGCATCTTATTCAGCATTGCCCAACAAATGGTGACCCTAGTTATGAAGTAAGAATGATGAAACCGCCTACTAGGATTCCTGAATCAGTGCTAATGACCACTACTGATGGTATCTATTCAATGCCTAGTGGTGCAGTTTCAGTATTGAAGCCAAATGAAGATGCATTTGAGAAGGGAAATTCAAGATGTGCCTACTACCCATCAAATCAGTGATCTTCTACCTGAACTTAGGTGCCCACTTTATAAAAAAGTCAGCAAAAATATTGTATTAACCAGCAAATGTTGCTTTAGAAGATTTTGTGACAAATGCATACGAGATTACATAATAACAACTCAACATGCCAATTTCGAGAGACAACCAATCGTATGATGGAATCGAACACAAGTAATGCAGATAAAGCTGGAAGCCATGTTTATGTTCAAGGTATGAAACCGGCTCATCCTATGCTTCCCAAAATCTCTTCTCTTGCTCTTTCTGTTGCTTCTAAAGATGGACTGAAGAAATCTCATACTGAAAGATCGTCAGGTTCGAAAGCAGAGTGTGCAAAAGAAGATGATATTGCAAGCAAAGGAAAGGCTATTGATGGTGTGGAACGAATGCTTTGATAAGAAACAGTCAATTAGAAGCAAATCATGAATCTATAAGAACTTCTGTTTAACTAATCACTACCTTTTACCATGTTCAGGCATATATGACAAAAATATGTATCATATTGATTTAGATACATTGCCTTTAATGAACATGGGTTTAATGTTGGGCAATAACAATACATAAAAGTTAAGGACTAACACTTGATCAAGCAATCATTAATATTAGCGATCAAGGAAGTCTCGATTTAACATTTGTCGCACTATCAAGAACTAGAAAATTATAGAATTTTACATTCAATCCTATGTTTACTTTTTAAAGACTTGCATAAATTAGAAAATCCAAAGGCCTGCCTTCTAGATTCTTAGAGGAAAAACGTTTGAATGCAATGTCTTTTGAATAAATGGTAAATAAAAACAACTATTATTTTTTCTTATTATAATAATTATTTTTTAAGAAAAATATGTATTAGTGCTAATACCTTTAACATATTTTGTAGATATGCAACATGGGTTATTCCCATTAGTGCCTTCTTTGCTTTGAGTTTGTATTAGTACTAACATTTATTTACCGCCTTGCTATGGTACTATATGCAGGTTGATGAAAGTAAATGGTGATACAAGTGGGGTTGCAAGAAATGTAAATGTGTAAAGTCTTTATGTTTAAAACTGTGAGTTCTTATGTATTTGCTCTTAATTACATTGTGTTATATTGATCATTATAATACAAAATATGCTCCTACTATTTGTTCAACCAATGGTATTCAATTAAGATATACGAATGAATAATACCATTTCTAAATAATAACAGTTTAATTCTTTGTCAAATTCTTTCCTTCATGTATGCTAGTGTAATTAGAAAATCATTAGTTTATGTTTCATGTGAATTTTCATTATTGTGCTTGACTTAGCACGGTATAATTTTATATTGCAAAATGGGTAGTTACGTTAACGTAACTAGCTACAAGGTTAGATAAAAGCAAAAACAATAAAATTTGGTTTTGCAATTGGTTTTGCAACCTTCATTTGGAAAAAGCAGCTTTAAGAATAAAAAATGCAGTAATGAAATAATAGTATTTGATATGTTGACTGATTGACTAAATATAACACCAGATTTTTAGTTATGACAAATTCATACAGACCATGTATATTGTTCCAATATGTACCAATTTATGTTCTCTTCTACTTGTAATTGAATACGGAGAACCTATAATTTGACGTTTGCATATATATGCATTTCCAATAACAATGAGGTAGGTAATATGGATAAAATTATTGTTATTTTAAATCCAAAATTACAAATATGACTTCCTTTCAAGGGTGGTTAAAATATTCTGAGCTACTAATGCATCAGCAAAAACTAAAAGAGTTGTAATGGGTTTCTCGTCTTTTCAAGGTTGGTGTTGCCCGGATTAAGTACATTTATGAAAAAAGCAAAAGATCATTGTTATGTATCAATCGGTTATTGATTATTCGACCGAATCAAACTTCTTGTTGAAAGAAATATCAACAATATCAGAGTCCAAAATTTAGTTTTTTGATTTGTTTTTTTACTTCAACAATATTAGTTTCTATTTTTTTATTTAAACAATGTTAATTTTTTGAATAACGATGGTACTTTCAGATAATTTATTTAAATACCATAGTTCAATAGCATGTGATTTATTTATTACATATATTCTTGCATTTTTCATCTTATTTAAATATTCACAAATATGATGATATATTTTGGACTTTTTGCTTGGTTGTTTTTTCTTTTATTTTCAAATTCAATAGTGATTTAGAGCACAAAAAAGCTGAAAATTAAAAGTATATTGATCATTCTTGATATAATACATACACATACATACATATATGGCTGTTAGTGTTTCATATCAATATATTGATTATAGATATTTAATATCAATTTGGATTACGTGTAAAATCCTTTGTTTAATTGGACTTACACTTTTTTGATAACTTTCGTTTTTTTTTAAATACAATTAATTTTTCATCAAATTTATAACCAAGAAAAAAATTAACAATTAATTTTTTCTTTAATATTATATAACCCAACGGCGGTTTTTCCACTGTTGTGCGGTTATACTAGTATTTGACCGAATCTGCACTGATTTTCAGTTTGATTGTTTCCAAAAAAATCATTGAATAAATGGTATGATCATGTTTGATTGATTCTCCAATTCGATTCTGTAATCCACAAAAATTATTTCTTAACAGTTTGTGAGAATCTGCCTGAGTGAAAGCTACCAAATATGAATATGTAGACCGAAGTTTTCGTTTGAATGGTTCGCATCAATATTTCCTTTTCCCTAAATATTTATTTTTTCCCATTTCTTTGTATATTCAGCCTTTTATTGAACTGAAAGAGAACTTTTCAATAATAATAAGTATATATTGTTTTACAAATAAAAATAGATGCGTTTGAAATGTAATACGTGTAAATCAGGCATATGAAATGTAATGGATGACAATTTACTTAGAAACAAAATTATGCTGTGATGATCTGTATATTATCTGTAGACTATAACACACTCTCAAAGAAAATTCAAATATAAAAATATATTTGTTATCATCAAACAAGACATGTACTGCACAATCTCTTCCTTTTGTTGATAACAAAAAACAAGTTAAGATTTAAAAACTGTAATTTGTATTGTGTGTCTACCCAATGCCATAAAATCAAAATCACAACACAATATTTTGATATGCATAACATGCTCCCTCTATATATGTGGCATATGTGTTTTAGAATAAAATATTAAAACAACGATATTTGTTTCTATAACAATATGAATTCAAAAGCATAATGTCACCAAATCTTAACCGATCTCTCTCCCTTTTATTTTCATCAAAAGTATAAATATCAAATTAACACGATGAGAAAGTGATATTGAATGATGAAACTCGATGAAAATATGACAATAAATATTTAATAAAAAATCAATCACAGATCACAGTAGCTATATTGATCAATGTCACATCCCATGGGTGGAAAGAGGTGACAAAAAATTGTCATTATATGCAGTGGGGTTCAAATGACATAACCCATAAATATTTCATAATTAAATAGCTTATTTTAATTTATTATAAGATCAAGTCATTTCCATCCATGCATGTCGCGAGGTCTCTTAGATGAGAATGGACGTGAAAAAAAAATTATTTAAAACAAATTAACCCTAACTCATCATAGATGAGATCAAGTACCTTCCATCCAAGCATTGCCATGAGATCTATTAGATGAGGATGGATGTAACTTAACGAGTACCGACACACCTGTTTCATAAGCATGCTAGGGCTTAGGGAGTCTGCTATATCATATGTGCTATTTTTTATTAATTTCCAAAGCTTTTATTAAACAATTTTGGATATGTCAATTTAGCCAATAGTAGCACAAAAACTTAAAATATGAGTCAATAGAACATGAATGTCGAATGTAGATCCAAAGATGATGTGGGATCTGCAGCAATCAAAACTAGACTATAAGGTATGCTTGATTATCAAAAGATATAATAATGTCACGATTTAATGAATTACAAATGCAGTATCTTTAATCGTCTGTGTAATCGATATAAATATTTCCGAAGTTCAATCAATGTGATATGATTTCAAAAGTAAATTCTCTATAAATACCTCAAAAATATTTTGAGACCTATATTATATCCTTTAACAGACAAAATGAATTGGTTTTATAGCTATTTGTGTAAAGAGGAGCACATGGTCCAAGGGTATACACATTAATATATCAAAACAAAAATCAAATGCTCAGTCTCAAAAAATTTCACCACAAAGCTCAAAAATAATTCTCCTCCAACCATCTCAAGTTTTTAATACCAATAATACACCTCAAATTTTTTTATCACAAAGGTTGAAACTTTGATTTCATAGAATCATTTGCACCAAAAAAAACATGTCAAAGCTCATCTCATAAGCAGCAAGTTTTTCATCACAAATTCATATCAAAGATCTAGACAAAAAGTCTTATTTCAAAATATTCACATCATGAATAAATATGGAGAGTAAAATAGGAAAAAAATCCTAAGAAAGAAAAAAAAATATTTTTGGATTCTTGGAAGTAAAATGAAATAGAAAACAAAATGAAAACTCTCTATATGTGCATGAATAATTGTGTGAAATATCAGCCAATCTATGAGACATACGAGCTATCAAAAAATATCAAACTAGAAGAATCACAAAGGTTAGAAGTCGTACCAAATGTTCTGACAAGAAGTAAAAGGTTATGGTTTCAGCATACCACCGTGACCTGGGCTATCAACGGTGGTGAACAATGATACTACTCTTACTCTCTGTGTCGTGGTGGTGTACAATGGTATACCAAACATGGATTTTGTATCTGACTTCATGAGCTCTCATCATCAATGTCAAGAAAAAATCAAGAATCATCAAACAATCATATCATGCACTCTATAATATTAAACAAATTTGGCTCCAATGTTTGAATTTCCCACTAAGATCATCTCTGAAGTTGCGTTTGTATTCACCATTTTTATCCAAAGTTAGTGAATCTCCCCTTCATTTCTTAGGCTTTGGAACATTATAATTAACACTCATCAAATTTGTACAACTCAAAATCTTCCTCTATTATAGTTTCTCCTTAATCCGTCAACGTATCTACACATAGGAAGAAAAAGAAGACCTAGAAAATCATAGGTCTATTAGCATTTGCGACATTAGAGCTTGGTAATCCAAAATTATCAAGGAAGCCTTTAGGAACGCAAATTTTTCTAACATCTTTACATTTGTTCCTATTCCAACTAAAATTATCAGGAGAGCCTTTAGGAACCTGAATTTGTCTATCATTTTTTACACTTGTTCCCATACCAATATCTATTGAAACTATGTCCAATTTCACCATAACATAGACACTTTGGTAGAACGCTTCTACCAAATGCATTATCAGTCATGTTTTCCCTATTGTGTTGTGATTTACCAAAACCAAGTCCTTTTCTATTGTTTGTATATAGTTGATCTCCCAAAAGCATACTCAATGACTTTCACCTCTAGAAAATTTATTAATAATTGATTCAAAAGTTTGGACTTTGTATTTAAGTAATGTATTCTCTTCTACTTGCATGGTACATCTGCTAATGAAAATTTTCCTCTTTGCATCATCATTTTTATTCAAAATCAATATCTTATCTTTGAGAGTTTCAAGGTTTGTCCTACATTCATCTAATTCCCTTTTATAAGAATGACAACTTTCACACTCAAGCTTTCGAGCTTCTTTAATTTTTTCGAGTTTGTTTTCTAGCCTATCATTTATGCAAAATAGCTCAATGTTTTTAGATTTTAATTTTTTGTTCTTAAGATTGAGATTAACAATTGTTCCAGTAAGTTCATGACAAATTAACAACAAATCTTGATAAGTATAATTTGATACCTCACTGGATTCATCATCACTATCATCATGAGTTGAATGTCTCATCAAACATGGATTTGCTTCTGCTTCATCACTATCAATGCACTCTTCTCCTTCTTTATCGTTTCAAGTTTTAGTGAAGGCTCTCCTTTTCATTTTTTTTTTTTTGCTTTCTTACGTTGAATCAACAGATAGTTGGTTTTGATATGACCCAGCCTTTTGCACTTGTAGCAAATGATTTCTTCATTCGAACTTTATGAGCTTTTGGACTGCTTTGACTTAGCACCTTTTCTCTTTGCTATAAACTAGGAATTTCTTCTTGACCAATTTTTAAGACCACTTATCAACCTTGTCAGCTTAGTAATAAGATTATTCGCATCATCGTTGTCAAAAGTGTTGCTAAGTGCAATTGATCTCTTCTTGGAGTTTGAATTATCGCGATCTTCCCCAGCTTTTAGTTCAATTTCATAGGTCATCAGATTTCCAGTTAGTTCATCCATGCTTTGTTTGTTTAAATCATTGGATTCTTGTATAGCAGTCACCTTTGCCTTAAATTTTTTTGAAAGAATTCTCAGAATTTTCCAAACCATCTCAACTTCAGTGTACACCTAACCCAAAGCTTTGGAATTGTATACCAACACTGAAAAACTTTCATACATATCTTTTATGCTTTCGTCCTTTAACATCATAAAATTCTCATAATCATTACCGAGTAGGGCGAGATGAGATTCCTTGACTTAAGATGTGCCTTCAAGTGTAACCTCCAAAATATGCTAATTTCCTACGCAGTCAAACAATGAAAAATTCGATTAAATTGATTTTTATCAAGAGCACAAAAAATAGCATTCATAGCTTTAGCGTTTAATGAAAGCAATTTCATATCAGCTGCATCCCATTTGTCTTTGGGCTTAGGGGGTTCTACACCATTGATTGTTATCGTGGGGGGAGTGTACCCTGTCTTAAGTATATTCCAAACATCATAGTCAACAGAGATCAAATATATTTTCAACATAGACTTCTATTAAGTATAGCCAGTTCCATTGAACATAGGTGGTCTAGCTATTGATTGATCCTCCGAAAAAACATTATTAAAAATAGACATGACTCTAGAGTAAACCTAGAGTCTTGGCTCTAATATCACTTGTAGGATTGAGTACTATATGCTAAAAGGGGGTGAATACGGTATTGAAAATATTTCGCATATAAATAGATAAAGTAGCAAACAGATTACGAAAACCTAAATACAAAAAATAAATAAAACAAGATATACCCAGCTTCAGCCTAATGTTTACTGTTGACCCCAAAGCTATTAGTAGAGTTAAATATTCAAACGCATACATACAGTAAACTCGTAGACAGCGCTAACAAATATTTTAACTCTATGTCTAATAGCTCTACCTAAACTCAAACCCTTGGGATCAGAATCCCTAAGCTACAACATATAGCTCTCAAAATTCTAATAGTTCAAAAACCAAAATAAAATAAAGCGAAAAATAATGCAATAAAACTTGAACTCCCCTCTCCTTTTTGAATCATGTGTACACTTTAATTCAGCGAGCTGTCCCTTACTTTTATTTCCACTTCCAAATTGAAATTCACTTCACCCAGAAATAATTCGATGGACGATTTCACACTCCTCTTGAGCTCGAACACACCCACCACCAGCTACCTGAAATGTCTCTTGGAGCCTTGTTAACTGCTGCAGTGCTTTTGGATATGGAGATGCTTCTACAGATTTGACCCCTAAATCAGTCGCGCCCAGAAATTTCTCATGTTGCTTCTGGCGTTTTAGATGAAATCAGGAACCGTAGCCTGATGCCGCCATGCTCATTGCTGCTCATCGATCACTATTGCTTGTCGTCATTTAGTATTGGTTCACGTTGATGATGTCGCGGCTACTAAAGTTGCTGGTGATAATGATTTAAGATAAGAATGTGATGAAATATGAATCCTCCGGTTGTTGTTGAGATATCTGCTGCCTAAAGTTGGAGTGTGATGAACTGTAGCGAGATGTGAGATGAACTTTATAGTGTCAAAATCTTGGTTTTGCTTTAATCGTTAATGCAAAATGATAGTTGATCAGATGGCCAGAATATTGTATGTTTCTTTGATGCTCTGCTACTTCTAGTTTTGTGATGGAGGTGATGTAGATTTTTTTATGATCGGATTTTTTGTGTGTGGAGATGTTGGTGAATTGAAGTTCTGTACAAAGTTGAATAACGAAGTATTGTGAATCCGATAAACTGTTGAATTGAGAAGCCCAAAATATATAGCAATGATATTCTCATCTTCTCATCAGTTTCGGCAATAGTAATTTAGGGAAAGAAATGATATTACTTGTATTTGAGTGATTCTACATTGATTTTTAGTTTGATTATTTCCAAAATATTTGAGTAAATGGCATGGTCATATTTGATTAATTCTCCAATCCATAAAAATTACTCCTTGACTGTTTGTGATAATCCGCCTGGGTGAATGCTATCAAATATGAATGTGCAGACTAATCTTTTCTTTTGGACGGTTCACATCAATATTCCATTTCCCTATATATTTATTTGTTTCCGTCTCTTTATATATCTAGCCTTTTATTGAACTGAGTGAAAACATTTTCAACAACCAATATTTTTTCCAAAAAACCTATAAATTTACAATACTGGACAAATACGTTGGATGTGATATATATATATATATATATATATATATATTATTTGACAGATAAAAATAGATGCATTTGAAATGTAACACGTGTAGATTGGACATATGAAATGTAATAGATGATAATTTACCTGGAAACGAAATTGTGATATGATGATTTGTATATTATTTATAAACTATAACGCACTTTTAAAGAAAATTCAAATGTAAAATATATTTTTTTATCATCAAACAAGACATACACTCCAAAATTTATTAGTAATTTAACATTAATAATTTTAAACGTTAGTTTATTCTTTTATGAAATTTGATTTGATTGATAGCGTGATTTTAGGAATTAAATCTCAATGCTAAAAGTGAATTCAAAAGAATTTGTAAAAATAATAATATTATTATTATTTTGAAAACTTTGATAAATATTACTATTCCGGGATATTTGAAAAGAGTTATTGTGAAGTGGGTTTTTTTCAAATATTTTTTGTCATGATTAAGTTGGACGATTGAGAGTTTTTCGATTTGAAAGACTTGCCAAGTATATTTGTTTACTTTAGTTATTGCTGTAGGAGGAACCGGAATACCACCGGATGCTCTATATTGTTTTAATTCTAAAGTTATACCATGCTTCGGTAGGAAGAACCCCGTCCTTGTCATAATTGATTTTGGTTTTGATTTATTTCTCTTCAGAGGAATTTGAAAATATATTTTGAATATAAAAGTCCTAACATTTAGTTCTAAATTTATCTTTTGAAAAGATTGGATCCTTAGTATTTTGTTACAGAGTATTCCTTGTACTTTTGTTGCATATGGTTATTATGTTATTTATGTTGCTGGTGTATTGTTTGTTTATCTGCATGATTCTCTTTTGAATTATGAAAGTACAAGATAAGCATAGGGATGCAAGAGGTTACTCTTTCGTTTCTTGAGCATCAGCGTCCGTGTCGAGGTAGGAAGTTACTTGCATAGATACAAATCAAACATAAAAGAAGTATATAGTAGATTTAATATTGGTTATTGACTGATGATTTTATGCTGTACATATGGGAGGCCACTTAGCTTTTGTCTTTCTTTTTTGATTTGGGCCAGTTGTGACGAGTTGTAGTTCTTCCAGATTAGTTGTGCAATCCATAATGTAAGAGATTTTAAAGGTTTAATAACTCATTTTAACTAATAGTTTTTAAACCATAAGGGTTTGGAGACATTTTTTCCTTGGGAATTTCAAGGATGAATTATTTTTAAAGCGGGAATGTAATATCTTGAAATTTTATCATTTTAATTTTGAATATTTAATTAATTTCAAAATTTTAAATAATTATTTTTAAATGTTTAATAATTTGAATTCAAACATAAGGATTATTTAAATATTTGAATTGTGAATTAAATGTTAATTAAACGGATTTAATAGCCTTATTTAAGCCCTTTTAATTAATAAATTATAACGGTGAACCCATTTTGTAAATTTATTTACAATAATAAATAGTTCGAATTAATAACAAAAAAATAATTTGTTAATAAAATGACTTGATTTTTGTTGACGTTAAATGAATTTATTTGATTTCTCCATAATTTTTAATTCGGAAAATATTTAAATTGTCATTTGGTGTATTTTTCAGCAAATGATGGTATTTTAGAAATTTCATAAATGTGATAACCAGTGTATTTTTTTTTTTTTTTGAGATCGTATAACATTTTTCTGTGCACTCGTATTTTTGTTTTCTGTCGTTCATGATTCGTACGCAAACAAATTTATGTGTAGCGATGTGTTGGAAATTATAGAATAACATATCTCAACACTTAAGCTAAATTTTCACTTTCCCTCTTCTATCTCTTTCATTTTCGTCTTACTATAAACAAAAAAGAAAATGGCCTCATCTCGTCAGAAAATTAAAATCTCAAGTTATACTCAATGAAAGATTATAAAGATGATTTCTTTGAGCTTGTAGAGATCTTCGATTCTTTGTGTGGATTATTGGCTACATCCAATTTTGGTAATGCTCGATGTTATGGCAGTGAGCGAGGGTTAGGATTTGTGCAAGACTTAGGCAATGATAGGTTGGGGCATTGATTGCATCATGTTTGTCGAGCGATGGAGCACCGTGGTAGCATTTTCGAGGAGCTCGATTCTTCATGGAGGAATGCGACATTCATACAGTGTTTAAGCAAGCATAAGTTTGTGATGTACCTAGGGATGTCGAGCTTGGTGTTATGGTGATAGCCAGAGAGCTCGTGCAATGAGAAGTTGAATGGAATCGATGGATTTTGATTTAGTGGAGTGTAGCTCCATTGAGAGTGGTGCGTGCACGGTAGGGATTAGATTGAAGGCGCCTATGTGTGCACGGATCCGGGAAGGGAGAAGAAGGATTTGAGAGAGAATTAGGTAGGGTAATTAAATATCAAATAAGATTAGTGTAAATTAATTATTTAATTAAATCGATAGCTTATAAATTTAATATCTTGTTATACAAGGTCGAATTCGGATATGGTCAGTTGCGTTGGAATCGTATCGATTTTCGCTACACCATGGAGTTGGATCCATTGAATTTTGAGCTAGCAGAATTTTGGACTAAAAATGAATATCGTTCGATTTTAGATCAAATTGGAATGCGAAAACATCAACACGAATTTTGGTTAGTTTACTCACCTCTAAATAAGCTATATGATTTCTATGTTGCTAAGATTATTATTATTGAATTCTTGGTTGATAGTTTTAATAAATTATAAATTGATGATAAAATTATAGTGATTTAATTTAATTACGGTTTACGCAGTTAAATTGTTATACTTCATTTGTGACATCTATTTAGTAGAATAAAACACCATTTTGCTATAATTAAATTGAATAGATTATTTTGGACATCTATCAAGCATAATAAATTACCGTTATTTGCTTGTAAAGTAAAACGATTATTTTTAAAGTTAATTAATATGTGGATGACTTAATAAATGATACGCTAGTTATTGATTGCTGATTGTTAATATGGATTGCATAAATAACCATTGTTTTGCAGGGGACTTTTGTAGAGAGATCCTAAGGAGTTTCTCGCCATTATTAATTTGCTGTTATATGCATCTTACTTATATTCTTATGTTGCGTATGTTTGGTTGAAATATTTATGACATACTGTTTGATTTGTGTGAGTGTCCTTATGGCGATTTTCGCTATGCTGTCACTTATGAAATATCATCTTCTTAAAATCTTGTTGGTGTTGAACTTGAGCTTGGATTTTTAAAAAATAAGTGTTTGGTCATGTTCTTACACTTTGAAAGTTGTTTAAACTATAATCTTAAGCATTTTGAGAATTTTTAAAATGAAGGATAAGTGTTGTTTAAAATTTATAAAAGGAGTTATAAATTTAATTAATTATGTTTCGGGATAATTAATGCTGTTTTAAATTTATACCGAGATTATAAATTAGACTAAGTCATTTTAAATTCATAAAAGATATAAATTGGATTTAATTATCTTTCGGGATAATTAATGTCGTTTAAATTTATAAAGGTTGTTTACATTAAATATTTTTGTAAATTCTTTTCAAATGGGTTTGTAAGGATTGTATAAGTATTTGAAAAGAGTTGGAGGTTTAAGTATATTCTTAATTATAATAAAGTTAATTAATAAGTCTATTAATGATTTTTAAAGTTTATTAACTTATTTAAAATAAGTGATTAAAGTTAATTTAACTAATTTAATAAAGGGGTTTAAAGTAAATTAATTGATTTATTAAAGGGGTTAGAAATTTGATTAATTATCTCTTGGGATAATTAATGTGGTTTTAAATATATAAAAGAATTATATCAATTATCTTTTAGTATGATTAACATTGTTTTAAATTTATAAAAGCATTTTAACTGAATTATTATCTTCTGAGATAATAAATGTTGTTTGAAATTTATAAATGATAGTATATAAATGAGAAACTCTTTTAAAAAGAATTGTTTGAAAGTAAAGCTAAGTGTAAATTGTCTTGGTTTTATAGTAAACAATGTTTTAATAACGTTTGTTTTTTACCCTTCTTTTAATATACTTAGAAATATAATTTGCTTTTTAAAAAGAATATTTTAAAGAGTGTTGCTTTTAAAGTGTTCTACAAATGTTATGTGAAAACCAAACAAAAGTGTGAGTCAAATGTTTTAAGAGATTTAATTTCCATATATGACCATTTTGTTATTCCTGATAGTTGGTTTGTTAACCATCATTTCTGCTATCTTCTTTGTGTTTCATCAATTTAAGACGGTTTGTTGCTTATTTTAGCATTGATATCCTTTGCAAGAAATGACTACAACCAGAAAGCAAGTGAACATCAAGCTATATGGGGTTGCTCCCATTAGGGTATTTTCATATCTACTTTAGATTGGATTCAGTGTTATGCACGCGGAGATGTGAAATACTCGGATTCTCGGTAAGGTTGGTGGGGTCCTGGTTTCATTTTTGAGAGAGCCACGGAGAAAATAATCCTCTTAAGTATATTTTCTAGAGGTATACTTTAGGTAAGGGAGGCACACTATCCTGGTGATTGTTGGAAAATTTCCTTTACTTATTTGATTCAAATCTTTAAATCGTTTTCTTAATTGCTTTGAGAAGTGCCTGGAGCTCTTCCCAATGTTTAATTATTTGTTTCCATTCTTTCAATTTTGATTTTGTTTCGACTTGTTTTCCATTATTTCATTTATGGAGGTTGTTCTTGTGAGGGAAAACTCATTCTATGTTTAGGGTGTGGTCTCACAAATTATTATATCTTCATCATATTACTTGAGTTCTCTCATGTTGGTTTTCCAGACTGATCCAGGTGTTATTTTATTATAATGCTTAGCTCAGACCGAGTATTTTTTCAGTTTGTCATTGGTGGGACATGGAGCTCATAGAGTAGAGCTGGATGTTCACCTGCCATAGTATTTTTATTTTCCGTTTTATTATTACTTATACCTATTAGCAATTGTAAGTCATAAAACTATCTAGCTAATGAGGTTTGTTTTTAACACTGATGTATCTTGTATCTTGGAGTGATAGTTTATATTGTCTTTATTATATTATATGTTGTCATTTCCATAGTGAGATTTTGTCTCCGCTGTTTGTTCTTTTTATTATACCCTAACAATCTACTTTTCAGCGATTGGATGTTCGACGTCGGAATACCATGGATGTAATTTGTGTTGACTTTCGATGGTCTAACAAGCGCATCGTTGGATATTCCATAGTTATCTAGTAACTATCAGCACATAACCCCTTGGTGCCTCCATTAGTCATGAGTAATACATTGCCAAATATTTGAAGAGAATTATGTACTCTAGTCTCAATGGATGCATCGATATCTAGTCTTGATACATCTTAACAAGGAATATTTAAATAGTGTGTTTATTATATTGTGCTAAATTTCTAATTATTAAAACACCTTACAATACTATCACAAAACACAAAATTTATGAATTTTTAGTTAAATACTCTTAAATTGAATAATCAAACATTTATAACATATTATAGCAAGTATATAACAGAAAGAAAATATCATTTATTGTGAACAAATTTTGTTATCGAGTAAGATATATATAGAAAACTATATAATTGCTTCTAGGTCATACCCATAACTCTATCAATCTCCTACTTGCAGTTGGGGTTAATTATGGAATCTATATCATATTCCTTCGATTAGTTTGATGAGAACTGATCGAGTTAGACCCTTTGTGAATAGATCTTCCATGATGTTTTAATTATCTACCGTGTTAATTAACTTTATCCAATGTTGATAACTGTCTTTATCACGTGGAACAATTTAGAGTATACTTCTCGACTTCTCATCGACGTATATCATACATTGTTATCATATAAGAATGATTAGTATTCTCAATACTTGGAATCACCCCTAGCTTAGTTATAAGTTTTTGCATTTATATTTATAAATTGCTTTTATTGTGGCGTTATTCAAGGTAGTGTACTTAGCCCTTTCGTTGAATTAGCCACAACCTCTTGTTTGGAACCTTTCCAACTCAAAGCTCCCTAACTACGGTTTGAACATGAATTTAATATTGACATATTATACTCAATATCACCAATGAAGTACGAGTGCATATGTTCCTTCATAAGGAGTTTGTTATTTCTATAAACAATTCTCTAATATTTCGTAAATGTATCATAATTCATATTGTCAATACAAAAGGAATCCATCTTACTTATTCCGTATTAAACATTTTAATATGGTGTCTGTGCATATTCTTTGGGACATTCCTAATATCCTTTTATATAAATTATAAAAGATATCCTTTTACTAATGATTTTAAGTCGAGTACACCATTAATAATCGTAAGTTCGTTGTTTTCCTTTTACAAATATTTTAGTACCTTTGATAGTTCTTTCTTACAGACACACGCTTCATCTGCATTTTGAGTGAAAATCAAACTAGCTATCTAATATTTCTATCAAAATACTTACCCAGTTCTGATGCTTATAGAATAATACATTTGTTTCATTTCTTGGATCATATCTGAAAAACCACAAACTCAATATTGCTCCCACTAACATCGAGACACTTTGGTTGTTGTATGTAAACATTTTATTCTAAATCATTATTTAGAATTTTTATTTCAACGCATATGTCCCAAAACGCAATATCGTACCTAGCGATAAATTTATGACTAAGATCTGAATCAACTTGAGCATATTGAACGGTGTATCTGTCACACTAATTACAACAATTGAAATTTATGATTTTATCCTTATCAATGTTGCTTACTATATTGCAACTGCATTGGTCTTTCTCTTGAAGATACATTTGGCCAATGGATCAAATCCATTTGGGTACAACTATCAAAATTGTATTTTGATAATGTACCTAGAATTATTTTGTAGTTGTGCATTATACCATATGATTAAGTCAATGCTCTTAATGGTTTAATTGACAATTAAGGATTATCTATTCTCTAATTGGTAAGAAACTCAAAAATTTTCTTCAATTAATGTCCACGACTACTTATTATACACTCTAATGAGTTGTGTTTGTTTGGTTTTGGTTAATTTCGTTTCATCCTGCATAATCAGCTACGTCTTTGGATTATATTTGAATCCATTTACTACCAATAATTTCTAAAAGAAATTCCTATGCTACGAAGTTGGTATTTTCTGAAACAACAGTTGTTTCTCAGTGCAACAAAATAGGTATTCAAAACACTTTATGAATTACCTTATATATAATACTGATTTGGTTTTAGTTTACGATACGTATGTTCAAAACATAAGTTAGTCATCCAATGACGATTGTTCTTAAACTCCTTTTGGGGCAATCCATATAAGATCCCTCATATGCAACTATTACGTGTGGTTTTTTGACTCGTACAAGCTGTCCACTCTTTGGCATAGGATATGTTCTGGTTCCTTAAAAACCCTTATCTTGTATGATTTTGTATACTATTCTTTAGATAAAATTAATTTTAATCTTATATACTACTCTTAAATACATAACCTTATAGAAAGAAGTTAACTCAACTGCACTCACCGTTTATCATTGTTTGTTCAACAAAGTTCGATTACATCTTATCGATGCATCATTATGTATCATTAGGAGAACTAACTTCTAAGATTGAATCTTTGTTCAATTTATATACTTTTGGAACTCTTTCCAATATACTCACTATTTGATTGAATCGAATAATTTTTATTTTCTATTACACATTATTATACTCACTTCCTATTATATTCCATGGGCTTATCTTAGACATACTACATGTGTACACATGTTCATGGCTGTGATAACTCATCGGTGAATACAATAAAGTACATGGAACCATTTTGTATTAATGGACTCGCGATTGCATGCATCTTTATATATTAATCCTAAGAGTTCATCGATCCTTATGACGTTCCCACAAAATGGGCGCTTTGCCTTTTATAGATTGAGATATAATTCACTATATCGTGTATATGATTCAAAATCATATAATTAAAGAATTATTTCTCCAAATTGTGGCTTAGTCCATAATTCCAGAATAATTACAAATAATTTTAGATACTTATATATTTTACAATGCATCACAAATAACACTACGATAGTTTTATTTTATAATGAATATTCATAATATTCATATTGAAAGAAAACTATGTCTATTTTTCAATCAACACTGAAAGATCATTACTATTTCATAAATAATGTTTGATATGTTTTACGAAAATCATTTTCGTAACTTGATGCAACCAATAAGTGTTATATGACATGCTCCCACTATTTCTGCCAATACTATAGTGGCGTATGAAATATGAAGCTCCATTCAACCACTTAATATAGGCTATTTATTTCATTTACTGTAACTTGTTTACAGTAGATAATTTTGATCAAATATCTTAAATTCAACAAAATAAATCACATTGAAAACAATTTTCTATATGAAAATATATTTTGGAACAGAAATCATATTTCTTTTATTAATGGTAAGTATCAATTATTATTTTACAATTCTCATTTCCAATGTTTCTTTATGATAAAGAAGTGGCCATTCAATCTCTTTGTCCCAATTGTGCCTTAAGTTACATTTATTCTCATGCATTCGCTTTCCTATCAAAATGATCGAACCATTCAAAGGAATCCTTTGCTATCATATCATAATGAATTCTTTACAAAAATGTATTCTATCGTCCTTAAAATTTAAGGATATCAATAAGTTGCATTCTATGTAAACTGATCAAACTGATATTTCGATGATTGAATTCTTAGATCTATTTTGTAGCTCTTGTTCTACCGTTATATCTAACATAACAAGATCCTTACTATGATCAATCATATTGAATACACGATCTAACACTATGGTTTATTTTCTCACTTCGAATGAAATAAATTCATTGAGGTTCGATATACTACAAATTGCAACTGTTCACTATATAATATTTATATGTTATTGGAAATGGAACAAATGTTCATATCCTTGTATCGCTTTTAGAGTTCGAAACTCGTTGAAGACGGTATACAATCTCGGACAAGTAAACACATAAGTAGCCAATTTACCAACATATTTAGCAGTTGTATTATTAGGCACTTGCACGGGTCTTGAATTGACAACATGAAGAAAAAAAAATTCTATTTATAAATTTTAATTAAGTTCGTATGTATATCTTAATTGATAAAAAAATTATCAATTTTATCAGTTGGACAAATTTAGTGATGTAGATTATTTTAACTTATATATTATAGATGTTCTTACAATATTTATTTTTTTGAGTATTACCATTTCATTTTTCTAATATAGCTTCCATTAGACTTTTATGTTTCTCAAAACTCTAAGATGAGACATGGAAGTCTTTCGACTTCTCCAGGACTCATATGCCTTAGGATTTTGACCTTGAGGAAAGATTAACAAATCATAGGCCCACATATGAATAAATCCTTATTGGTTGTATCACATAAAAATCCTAACTTTGTGGTCCTTGTCATAATCTCATATTTACCTAGAGGAAAGCTCAACATATAAATAGAGATTATTCATTCATACCTACCATTTTGTGATGGCCTAAGTGTAATGCACATACCTCAAGGAAAGCTCAACAAATATGTGTAGTTATCTTACCTTGTCTATTCGATATATTAATAGTACTACACGTAACATCCCTAGCTTGGGGAAAGCTCAACAGCTAAGGAGTATGCAAGTAATCTATTAATATATAAATGGTAGAAGATGACTTTTATATTAATGATTCGTAATCTTTAATATATTTAACCGAGTGATATGCAATAATGTATTTTTTATGAAATACTCTTTCTATTGAAGTGTCGGACATATCTAAAACCACGGTACATGTACTATAGATATGTATTTATTCCATATGTCTATTTTGGGTTTCTTACTGTTCCACCTTTTATTATTAATTTACATTATATAAGTCTAATTCTTGTATAACACTTTATAATTTAATTAACTTATATAATAATCTATGTATATTATTATGTTAATTTTATTATTCAAATCTTATTTAATTAACTTATTAATATGAAAAATACATTATTTAAAGGAAACCGCGGCTAGAGTTTATGACCTAAATTCCATGCGGTTCCCAACAAAGATCTCATGGTTGAAATTCCTCCTGATCAATGAGAGGAGAATGGGTTTATAGAAGTGCATTCCAGAAAGGAAAGAAGTGCTAGTAGGCTGTTCTTTAGCTATTCGAATCATAGGAGTGGTGGTGGTTTCCCTTCAAATCTAAGGGCTGGTCGGGCTACCAGTAGATTTAAGGATTGGAACATATCAAGCTTAATTCTCATCAGGATTTTATGCAGATCAACAAGGAATTTCCCTCGGTTGTTGAGGCTTATGAGGATAACATAAGGCTAGGTGATAATTGTCAAGATATCAGAAAAAAGTCTCGAGCTTAGAACGATATTGTGGCAGAATTGGAAGTGCTTCGTAGGCTCCTATTACCTATTTTCATCCGCGAGAGTTTTATAATTTGAAATGTGTGAAAGTAGATACACAATTGATTAACTCAGCAATAGAAAAGTGGATAAATTCCATAGCAATCTATGTTATGGGTCTAAAAGCCTATTACCACTTTTTTGATCCATATATTATTAGGATTTGGAAACCATCTGGGTACTTCCATTTTTTACTAAAGAGAATGGTTTCTATTTAATAAAATTTAAGAATCAAGAAGACTATGATAAAGTTTTATCCGATGGTCTTTATTTTTATTATAAACGTCATATAATAATGAAGAAATTGTAACGGTCGGCCTTTCCGACCCTCAAATGTCAGTATATTTATACATCCACGGTATTCACATGTCAAACATCCAAGTGCCGAAAAGACATAACGTTAGGGTAAAAGAAACAAGAAAGAAGAACACAACACTAGAATCTCACATGCGATATAATAATATATAATATCTCAGAAGGTATTTCCTAAAAATAAAACCTTAATATATATAGATCAATTAGAGTAAACTAACATATCATCATCATGTATAGTTATAACAGCTTGTCCTTACAAATGCTCATAAATACAAAACAGGTAATTTGGCGGAAAATAAATACAATAAGGAATCATTCTACTCCTCTCTAAGAGGTCCAGTGAACCACGCCTAGAGCTAAAAATATACACTGGCTGAACCAAGCATTATAAGAAAATAATACCTGGATCAGTTTAGTAAACAAATATGAATTCAAAATAAAGGTATCTCGTAAGATAACGCCTCAAATAAACACAGACGAGTTTTTACAGAACGATAACCAAGTCATTTCTATTAGAAAAACCAGTGATACTATTATAATGTCTAATGTGTGAAATATAGGTAATCAAGTAGCTGCGATGCATGTTAGTGTACATCACAATAATAATAGGTACACGATCACAACCGCTAAGGAACGATCGCTAATTATGTAGTATTTCCACGAAGGTATCCATGGTACTTCAAGAATGGTCCTCCTGCATAAGGATCAGAGATATCCTTCCAAAGCAGCGTACACCTCTAATGAACGTACCATAGGAAAAAAAATCATAGCTGGTCTTGTTAAGACTTGATGCATCACTCCCGCATGCATATCCATAAAAGTATCTCTAGAATGGAGTTGCAAGCACTGTATGGTTTGTTAACCCTACTGGCTATGTCTCCTAACTCTGGTTTTAGTTATCGCCACTGGTGAGGCTATTTCTGACATTCCAGCACATGAGTTACCACTCAAACAAATCTCGATACACGAATCCCCCACTCGAATAGATCTCAAAACCACACAGGGATTCCTATATCACAACAGATCTTGGAATAACACATGGATTCCCATGTCCTGAATAGATCACAAACAACTACATGTGTTCGAGCATTTGAAACAGATCTCGATTCTCCACATAGATTCCAACATCTCAATCCAATCTCCAACCTCTTCCAAAGCATAGAACACGTATATAATTTTGGAGTGATTACGGTTTTAAGTCATCTCGTAAGTACACTCCACCACTTACCGGGCGTCCCAAAACCAATTGACGGATTTCTAGTAAATCAACTTCAATTCTGTCGGAAATAAACAGACAATGCATAAGAGAAGAGATCACCTCTTAACCGTTTAAGTAGATATATTTCCTTATCATTTCTTCTAGAAGAGCAAAACGAGTTTATACGTACAGTATATAATTACCAAAGATAAGTGTACCATATAATTTCCGCGTTTCTTCTATATATTTCCAAAGTTCTATTTAGTCAATTTAAAAAAAGTAAGAATGAGCACAGAAGGGAAACTAAGTCTTGTATACTATCCATTAGCAAGTAGCACACCAATGATGATCGACGCACATCAGCACGATCAAGTCATATAAATGACTACTAGTCACCTTTTTAATTAATCTTCCTTTATTAATTAAAAACCTTTTTTATTAGTAAAACTCAGTTTTACCCAATAAACCTTTTTATAAGTGAAACTTCACTTATTAATTAAACTTCACTATTTAATCTAGACTTCACTATCCATTTCTACATATTTCATTACTCATAAAAGTGTTCATATACTTGTCTCATCTGTATAAGCATATTCACAAATTAATAACAAGTTTTACTTGCTTAAAACATAGTCAAAGAGGTTAAAACCAATGTCACTCAAACATTGTTACTATAAACCTCCTCTCTTTTATACTTTAAAACTTATACTTTTCTATTTTTTCCAAAGATTCCGTACTTCTTATTATTTTTAAAATTCCATTATTAAAGATCTAAGTATTTCCCAAAATCATTAAAAAATATTTTACCACTTTAAAATTTTATTCAAGAATTTAAAAACAAATTTTACTAAAACATTGTTTAAAAAAAACCCAAAACACTTTCCACTTTATAATTATCTTTAAAAATCTCTGTTAAAGATTATATTCCTTTTCTATGAGTTTAAGACAATTTTTATTCAGACAGTGTCACGGCAATCCCAAATCATTTCCTTTATAATTATCTCTTAAAACATTCTCTTTTAAAAGATCTAATTATATCCTAAATTTGACAAGTTAGTACCTTTACTTAACTTTACAAAATTATTCATTATAACTTAAGTGTTATAGTCCAAATCCTCCCTTGTCTCTTCATTCGAGACTTAACTTACTTTTCCAAGCTTACCTAAACACTTTAGAATTTCGAAATAAATTTAAAAGATGTTATTATATAGAAAATGAAAAATACTATAATAATATATATATATAACTAATTTTCGAGAAACTATTTATATATAAAAACATTTTAAAATGCGGTTTAAAATATTACTTAGAATATTGCTTTAAAATACATTAATTTATACTTATTTAAAAACCATAAAACTTTTATAGTTTAAAACCCTTTCCTTTGAAACCATAAAACTTAACTTACTTACTGCTCTACAACCGCTGCGTGGTTTGAATTGGCTAGCATGCACTGTTGGTAAATTGATTTGTTTTGATACTAATACAGTGGCGCGAGATATGCTTGTATACGCCAAGGCTCTGATTGAGATTTCTCCCTATAGGACGCTACCATCCTCCATTCCTGTCCAGCTTGATGTTGGTCACGTGGTGGATGTACGTGTTCGTTATGGATGGGTCCCTGATATCTGTTCCTCCTGTCACTCTTTTGGCCATATTGCCTCTGCCTGCAAGCACTCCGCTGTATCTGCTGCTACGCCTAAGATCCCTCTGCCTCGGCCTCCTCTAAGGAAATGGGTACCCAAAGTCTCTCAGGTTGCTTCTGCCCCTGATCCTTCTCTTTCCTTATTCCGGCCCGAGTCACCGGTTCCTGCTGATGTTCTATCTGTTCTGCATACTGAGCCAGTTCTCTCTCCGCCTCGAGTTGTTTGGGTCGAGAATGAACTTTGTTGGGTTGACCGTCATTCTGATATGAGATTCAACCCTGTGAACGAAACCTACTTTAGATATGTTTTTGAAGATCTGTTGGACCTACGTTGCCTTTATTACAGAATTTCTGGAGACTCTTTGGACCTTGATTTGGATGGAACGTATTCTGAAATTAATTCCGTAATTCTAGCTGATACTGCATGGGACCGATCTTTTATTTACTCCACTGAAGTTGACTGTTATGATCCCTCTCTTGCTCTTCGTTTCCGCCCCTTTTTTGGTCTCCGTGGGAGTGGTTCTTTGGATTCTACCCGGGTTGGTGAGGGTAATGGAGATTCTTCCTCTGCGGAGGAGAACTAGTCTAGTTATTTATCTCTGTAGCTGTGACATGTCTGTCACACTCCTGTACTGTACTTTTATTCTTCCTATCATAGTAGCTGAGGTGTCTCTACCTTACTCCTGTACTTCAACTTTATTACGTTCGTAATAAAAGTGGTCGGTCCACTATAAAACCGTCGGCCTTGCCAAAAAAGAAAAAGTTTAAAATTTTCCCATAATAAATACTCTTATAGTACTTATCAAAATACAAAGAAGCCCTAGGATGTCTTCCAAAGTTAACTTTAAAAATCATCAAACACGGCGATTCCAAAGTGCATCCTTAGCAACATTTTCGCTTCTAACCATCACAATTTCCATTCACAATTTCTATAACTTCCAAAAGCATTTCCTTTATCTCAAACACACCATATGTGTGGATAACCATATATATATATATACATATTTCCACGACACACATTTTAACCGATTTAACAAGTGTTAAATACGGGGGATTTTCCAAGTGCGTTTATAGCGACAATTTTGCTTCAACTATTCACAATAGAATTTCCAACTTAATTAAATAACAATATCAAACATGTAAAAAAGTATTGTGGGCCACGATACATGTTATATGATTAAAAGAGACATTATATTACATATATTGTTGTTATTTGCTTGCAAAAGCAATGAGGGGTCCAAAAGTAACAACTTGCATTATTCGTTATACTATTTATATTTTAACACAACAAATACAATCAACTAGTAAGTAAAATCACCAAAATTCCAACCAACGCTTTTGCGTTCCTGTTCGATCCAAAATCGAACGATGTTCGATCCAAAGTCGAACTACGTTCAATTTTAGATCCAAATTTCAGTTGCTCCTAACTTGACGAAATCAACTTCGGCCGTAGAGAATCTCGATATGAGTGCAACGTAAAAACGACATCTCGATTGGACCTCGTAAGAGTGAGATGTGAGTTAAAAACTAAACACGAATTAAATTAGCTAAGTCGATTAATTAATTTAACTTTAATTCACACCCAAAGCCCAGAGCCCATCCAACCTGCATTGCATAGTGCAGCCTGCATATCCTTGTTTCCCAAAAATTAATTTGTGCGCACTGATGCTCGACCCATGCACACTAATCCATATCCGTCCCTCTTCCATTGCCAATTTTTCCACCGATACTCAACAAAAATGAACACTGACTCCATCGACGAACCCCATTTTCCGCATGCTTCGTGATGCACCTACCCATGGCCAACTCGATCATCTCCTACAAAACCACCTATAGCCGACGTTCACTGTTCCCAAATGATGCATTTCACCACAGCCACTTCTGGCACTTCCAACAACCACCAAACGACTTCTCTTGCTGCCACGAACTCCACAAACTCAATGACACATTCACTTTCTCTTTCGATTTCCCCAACTATATCGCGACTTGCTGAACCCACATATGACAACTAAGATATTGTGTTCTGTCATTGACGACCACACCTTCCCATAATAACACCATCTACTAGTCTTCACCGATTAAGCATAATGCCACCATCAACTCGACCAAACTCCACATCAATCCTCGACCATCCGCAAACCTAGTTTGACTGTACAAAGTCGAGCAACCCCAAGTTCAACCGCACCCAAATCGACACACACCAGCATGAAGCCCTTGACCACACGAGTTCAATGAATCAAACAACATTTAATTTCCTTAACCCTAGCTCACAATTTAATTCAAATAATGGCAACGACTATGTTTCGGTTAATAGGAAATGAAGAAAGGAAGAATGAGGAGAATGATAAAAATGGTTAAGTGATGGGTTATTTATAGTGAAAATAATAATATATTTAATTCCTAAAATTGATCGCTTCGTGCTTCAAGCTCGCACGACAACACGGCACGTCCGATTACCACCAAACTCATTACTTTGGATCCAATGACATTGGTCTCGTCAAAATTCAAGTGGTGCCCCAGAATGATAATTTCACACATTACTTAAAAGAATTATTATTAAAACTTGTTTAATCCCACTTAATTAAAAATTAAAAGTTTAAATCATTTCATTTTTAATTTAAATAAGCTTTCAAAATCATTTTTATTCACATTAAATCCCCATTTAAACATTTAAATAATTCTGATATTTAAATATAAAGCATTTGAAAATCCAGGTCGTTATAATCTCTTGCCTTAGAATATTCCATCCCTGAAGTACTGATGGGAGCAACAAAAGAAACAATCACATTTCAATACCTAACGATATTGCAATCACTGGCAACCAAAGAAACAGTCATATAATACTACATAGTACTATAATCACTACCAACCAATCCTTATGTTTCACTTAGATTGAAAGAATTCTCATCGCACAAGGATAATAGACAATCCACTAAGCGTTACCTTAATCTCGACAGCTTGGGTTATTACTTAGTTGATTCCTCATGCTACCTTAGAACAATTCAAAGGGTCATTTCCCAAACTCTCTAAAAGCCAACATACATAGCATACAAATATTATTAAAGCCTGTATGATGCATATATATCTTTCGTATACAATACCCAGTCTGATCACTAGCTCGATCATAAAGATTTATCTTCTGAACTAGTATATCTTATCTGACCTCTCTAGTGCGGACTTTGAGCCGGTTTCTTGATAAGAAACCTCCGTCCTCCTTACATAGCTAGATACTATGATAAAAAACTTCAGGATCTTATCAAAAATCTGTGTCAAGTGTTCATCATCAAGAATCAAGTGAAAAATCCTTTTTCGGACCGATGTAGACCACCTCAAAATCCATATACTTGAATCTTGGATCAAGAACTATCATGCGAATAAGATGATCTACAGGCAACTTATGTACTTTACTCCAATTAGTTTCTTAACTACACTAATTACTTTTCATTTTAATTCACATTCATTATTCATATGGTGTATTTCCTTTTAATACTAAAACCATCTATGAATCATTTCATAAATCTTTATTTTAAGTTATTAAATAGTATATAACTTAAATTCATACTCGTACATCACTCCACTATATCCTACGAGTAAAATACAAGACAATCTTATTCATTTTTCTTAACATGGATATTCGATCAATTGAAAACTTATTTAAATTATAATATCATTCAATTTTAAGAGTTACAAAAGCTTAACTTTTCATATTTCCACCAAAACATTTACCTTAAATTTCTCATATCAACTTGGAAGTTTTCGACTATCCAAAATCGTCGAAAATTCCATTTCATTTCATAAATTAAAAATTACTAATCAAAAAATTAATCAAGATGCACAACTAAATTACCATAATGCTTATGGTACATGAGTCCATAATATAACTTAACCTTTAAGAACTAAACATCGGGTTTCATTTCAAATCATTTGAAATGATATATACTTATAACTTTGTATATCAAATCATACTTTCAGGATTTCAATCAACATTTTCTTTACCAAAATAACTTTGTAGCAAAGCTATTATAGTAGCATCCCCGCTTAGAAACTTGAAAATAAACACTGATGATGCTGCAGTCATCACTAGAATTATTTTTCAACGATAGAAGTGAGTTCAGTACTTTTAAATTATGCCTTTCGGACTTAAGCAAAAAATCATTTATACAATGGTATCAAATACTTTATAAATATTACTAAGTACCATATTGTCAATTCATAAACCAATTTCCTAAATATTTAATTTCGAATAACACTACTATAGTTTTCTCTTTATAAACTTTGGGAAAAAAAATTCAAAAACATCGGGATTTAAGTTCTTAAATTCTTAGTTTAAATTCTTTTTATTCATAAACTATACTTAAATAAAGTCACTTCCTTAAATAAAACATTTCACAAATGTATATCTTTGTTTAGATTAGAATAAACAACCTTTGTTAAAATTAAATTTTAACGCAACATTTTATCACCGAGCGCCTTGTAATCAAACTATGAAACTTAATTCACAAGGACTTCATTTTAATGTTCTCACAAGTTACTATCTACCCAACCCATGTAGTGTAAAGGTAAAACTGCTAATAAACTGGTCGAGCATAGTTAATCAAACAATAAATGATAATACTCGAATAGGATCATTTCTATTAAACAAACACATCATTTTTTTGAAACTTATTCTTTTGCATATATAACATAATCCTGGTAAAATTATTTCTTTACCAATTTCAAAAACAATACCGTGTCGATTTTCCTTGTTCAAATGGTAAGAGATCTGTATCAATTACGATAGCAACATATATTGACAAGAATCCATAATCCAATCAACAGACCTATCAGCACAATACAAAACATTTTTTCAACAATAACAAATACACACTCTCATATATATCACAAACTCAACCCAAAGGTATTCTATTACCCTATCTCTTAAGGAGTTATACCCACTAAAGCCAAGGTTCTTGCGTAACCTTCAGCTCTGATACCAAGTGTAATGGTCGTCCTTTTCAACCCTCGAATGTCGACACTAATACATCTACAAGATTCACATGCCGAGCACCCAAGTGCTGAAAAGACAGAATGTTAGGGTAAAAGAAAAGAAAATGAAACAGAACAAGAAAGAAGAACATAATATCAGAATCTTACATGCGGAATGATAAAGTATAATATCTCAAAAGGTCTTTCCCAAAAAAGAAAACTCTAATATGTATATATACATTAATCAGAGTGAACTAATCTATCATAAGCTCGGACAGTTATAACACCCTGTCCTCACAAACATGATAAATACAAAACAAGTAATGCAGCAGAAAATAAATATGATAAGAAATCATCCAGCTCCACACCAAGAGCTCCAATGAACCAAAAAATAAATTTAGAAATATACATGGTTTGGCCCAAGTATTATAAGAAAATAACACTTGGATCAGTTTGGTAAACCAGCGTGAGATACTCAAATCATATGGATTATTAAGGTTTATAAAATCCTACAAAAATAAAGGTATCCTGCAAGACCATGCCGCAAATAAACATGGATAAGTTTATACCTTACGATAACCAAATCATTTCTATTAGAAAATCCAGCGGTACTATAATAATGTCTAGGGTGTGAAGTATAGGTAATCAAGTAGCTGCGGTGCACATGAGTCTACATTACAACAATAAGAGGTATACAATCACAACCATTAAGGTGTGTTCACTAATTCTATAGGATTTCCATGGAGGTGCCCTCGGTACTTCGAGAACGGTCCTCCTGCACAAAGATAAGAGATATATTCCAAAGCAACGTACATCTCTAGTGAATGTACCATAGAAAAAACATAGCTAGTCTTGATAAGGCCTGATGCATCACTCCCGCATGCATATCCATATAAGTATCTTTAGAATGCAGTGGCATGCACCCTATGGGTTTTCCAACCCTACAGGCTATGTCTCCTATCTCTGGTTTTAGTCATCACCGCAGATGAGGCTACGTCCGGCATTCTAACACATGAGTCACCACTTAAACAGATCTCGACATATGAGTCCCCAACTCGAACAGATCTCAGAACCACACATGGATTCCCATATCTCAACAGATCTCGGAATCACACGTGGATTTCCATATTCTGAATAGATCATGAACAACTACATGCGTTTGAGCATCTCAAATAGATCTCGAATCTCCACATAGATTTTAGCATCTTAATCTAATCTCGAACTTCTTCGAAATCATAGAACTCATATATGATTTTGAAGTGGTTATAGTTTTAACTCATATCATATAACTACACTCTCCTACTTACCGGACAATCCAAAACCAATCGACGGATTTCGATAAACTCAACTCCAATTCTATGAGAAATAAATAGAAAATATATAAGAGTGGAGATCACCTCCAAATTGTTTATGCAGATAGATTTTCTTATCATTTGTCCTAGAAGAGCAAAACGAGTTTATACGTATAGTATAGCATCATCAAAGATAACTATACCATATAATTTTCGTGTTTCTTTTAATTATTTCCAGAGTTATATTTGGTCAATTTCAACAAAAGTAAGAATGATCACATAAGCGAAACTAAGTCCCATATAATATCCATAAGCAAGTAACACACGCATCTTGATTGACACACATAAGCACGATCAAGTCATATAAATGACTTCTAATCCCCTTTTTCATTAATCTTCTTAATTAAAAACCTCGTTCATTAGTAAAACTCGTTTTTACCCAATAAACCTCATTATAAATGAAACTTCACTTATTTAAACTTCACTATTTAATTAAATTTTACTACCCATTTCTACACATTTCGATACTTTTAAAAATATTCATATACTTATCTCATCAGTATAAGTATATTCACAAATTAATAACAAGTTTTACTTACTTAAAACATAGTCAAAGAGGTTAAAAACGAATGTCACTCAAACACTGTTACTATAAAGTATAAACCTCCTCTCTTTTATACTTTAAAACTCATACTTTTCTATCTTTTTCCGAAGATTCCATACTTATTATTATCTTTAAAATTCCATCATTAAAGATTTAAGCGTTTTTCCAAAATCATTAAACAATATTTTACCGCTTTAAAATATTATTCGAGGATTCAAAAACAAATGGTACTAAAACATTGTTTATTACAAACCCAAAACACTTCCCACTTAAACTCTATTTTAAAGATTATATTCCTTTTATATGGGTTTAAGACAATTGTTATTTAAACAATGTCACAACAATCCTAAATCATTCCATTATAATTATCTCTTAAAAACTCTTTTTTAAAAGATCCAATTATATCCCAAATTTGACAAGTTAGTACTTTTACTTTACTTTACATAATTATTCATTATAACTTAACTGTTATAATCCAATTCTTCCCTTATCTCTTCATTCGAGATTAACTTACTTTATCAAGCTTACCTAAACACTTTAGAATTTTGAAATAAATTTAAATGACATTATTTTATAGAAACTTAACAGCACTTTAATACAATATGTATAACAATTTTTTTTAATTTATGT
The DNA here is from genome assembly GCA_030765085.1 of Allium cepa. Taxonomy (NCBI): domain Eukaryota; kingdom Viridiplantae; phylum Streptophyta; class Magnoliopsida; order Asparagales; family Amaryllidaceae; genus Allium; species Allium cepa. Next base: position 567,796,182 of record CM060938.1, read on the forward strand.
ATGAAAATACTTTAAAATGTGGTTTGAAATATTACTTAAAATATCACTTCAAAATACTTTAATTTATACTTATTTACAAACCATAAAAGCATGTTTTATAGTTCAAAACCCTTTCCTTTGAAATTTAGAAATAATTATAAAACATATTTAAACTTTAATATTTTTAAATAATAAATACATTTATAGTACTTATCAAAATACAAAGAATCCCTAGGATGTCTTTCAAAGTTAGCTTTAAAAATTGCCAAATACAGCGATTCCAAAGTGTATCCATACTGATCTTTTCGCTTCAAACTATCACAACTTCCATTCACTATTTCTATAACTTCCTAAATCAATTCCTTTATGTCAAACACACCAAACATGTGAAATGAATAACCAATTATATATTTCCACAACACACATTTTAAACAATTTTACAAGTGTTATATACAAGGGATTTTCCAAGTGCGTTTATAATGACAATTTTGCTTCAACCATTCACAAAATAATTTCCAACTTAATAAAATAACAATATCAAAAATGTAAACAAATAGTCTGGGCCATGAAATATGTTAGATGAGTAAAACAGAGACAATACTATATATATTTTTGTCGTTTTCTTTCAAAAGCAACGAGGGGTCCAAAAGTAATAACTTGCATTGATCGTTATACTATTTATATTTTAATACAACAATCCATTATATACACAACAAGTAGTTAACTCACCAAAATTCTAGCCAACTCTTTCGCATTCCTGTTCGATCCAAAATTAAACTGTGTTTGATTTTATCTCAATATTCCACTAGCTCTAAATTTGAAGAAATAAACTTCAATTGTAGAGAATCCCAATACGAGGGCAATAGTGAAAACAACATCTCGATTGGACCTCATATGTGTGAGATATGAGTTAAAAACTGAACACGAATTAAATTAGCCAAATTAACTAATTAATTTAATTTTAATTCTTACCCAAAGCCCATCAAACCCATATTGCACAATGCAGCCTATATTCCCTTCTTCCCCAAAAATCAATTTGTGCCCATTAATACTCGAATCGTGCACAACAACCCATGTCCATCACCCTTCCATTGTTAGTTATCCACCAATACTCAACGCAAACGAACACCGCACCATCGACCGACCTCACTTCCCGCGTGCTTCATGATGCATCCACTCATGGCCAACTCGACCGCCTCCTACCAAAACAACCTGTTGCTGATGTCCATTGTTCCCAAATGACACATTTCAGCATACCCACTTCCAACCACTACCAAACGACTTCTCTTGCTGCCATGAATTCAATAACACGTTCGCTTTCTTCTCCAATGTCTCCATATGTATCATGACTTGCTGCACCCATATATGACAACCAAGATGTCGTATTCTGCCATTGAGGACCGCACATCCTTGCAATACCACCATCTACTTACCTTCATTTAATAAGCACAACGCTACCATTAACTCAACCAAACTCCACCTCAATCCACGACCATCTGAAACCCTAGTCTGACTGTACACAGTCAAGCAAACCCAAGATCAATCGCACCCAAATCAGCACACATCAACACGAAGCCCCTGACCATACGAGTTCAATGAATCACACGATATTAAATTAGCTAATTTAGTTCACGATTTATTTAACAATGGCTGTGGCTATGTTCTGGTTAACATGAAATGAAGAAAGGAAAAAGAGGAGAATGATAAAAATAGGTTAAGGGATGGGTTATTTATAGTGAAAATAATAATATATTTGATTCCTGAAATTAATCGCTATGCGCCTCGAGCTCACACGACCACACTGCACGTCCGATCACCATATAACTCATCGGCATACAACAACTCATTATTCAGACCTAACTACACTGGTCTCATCAAAATCTAAGATAGTGCTCCAAAAGGATAATTTCACACGTTAATTGAAAATAATTATTATTAAAACTAGTTCAATCCCTTTTAATTAAAAATGGTATGTTTACCATTTCATTTCTTTATTAAAAAGAATATAAATAAGCTTTTCAAATCATTTTTATTCACATTAAATCCCTGATTTAAATATTTAAATAATTATAATATTTAAATATAAAGCGTTCAAAATCCGGATCGTTATAGAAATGGACAGATGGTATGAAACTAACTAGATATTTTCTAAAATATCTTCTTATTTGGTTTCATTTCCTGAATTTAGATACAGACTTTTAGACAGAAGAAGAAATTGGTATAATTGCTTTAGTTATTGGCTACCCTATTAAGCTTCGATCAAGTTACTAAAGGAAAGTTTCGATTATCATTTGCTAGAGTGTTGAAAGAAATAGATGTTAATTTTTCCTTTCTCAAACGTGTTTCGATTCTAGATGTAGACGACAACATTATTTGGTGGAAAGTATTGTATGAATGGTGCCGTTTAAAATGTAATACATATCAATGCTTTGGTCATTTAGATAAAAGATGTAATTCGGTCAAAACTTGTTTGCGTAACAAAAAACTGCCAACGCAGATGATTCTACAATGCAAGCAGATACATTTGATTGTACAAATGCAAATGTTAATCCTGATACTCAAAATTAAACCGTAGTTCTTAACACAACAAATAGACAATGTGGAACCAGTTTCAATAAAATTCCTCTACGGTCTAGAATTGTACACAAAGTCGCTAATTAATTCTTCTGATAAACAGCCCTATAACATTCTGAACTGCTCTGACAAACTCTAATCATATAGATAATACATGTAATTTAGATACACCTAAAAACAATATAAGTATGGACACCAAAGTTCTAGCTGATTCTGCTACTAACATGCTTTCTAGTCCTGAATAGGAATGCGATAATCCTATCTCTATTCTTGCAAAGATTGATAAGGGCAAGTAAAAAGTTAATAATGTAGAATGCAGTTCAATTGAACCTATGTGTAACGACCCAGAATTTTGGTTATTTGAAATTGGAATATTTAATTATTTAACTTTTAACTTGAATTTCAAATATAATCATTTATTGGATAATTAAATTATTGAATTTAATAATTGGATATTGGATAAAATATTGAATCTTGAGTTTTAAGCTTTTTAAAACTAATTTAAAGGCTTAAAGAATTATTATTAATAATAGTAAAGATAATAAATCCTTTTAAACTGAATTAAAAAGTGATTGTTCAGCTTTGAAAATATATCGTTTGAATTAACATGTAAAAATAGTCATCCGGGACACAGTTTCAGAATTCAATGAAACTAGTTCCATTGGATCCGTGATAGTGTATAATAATCGAATTTTAAATTTTGGAACATTTGAAGTTATTGTTTGGTCATACATGATATAATCGTGTTGAAATTCATATCGAAAATTCAATATAATAATTGAGTCCAAAAAGCTATCTTCTCCATATGATCGAATTATGACTCGAATATTTTCCATTGCGTTCGAAATAGGGGTGTAATATTATGAACGCCTAACGGTATGCCTCGCTAGGGGTTCGAGAATTTGAGCTAAGTAATTGAGACGATTTAAAATTTTAAATATATATGTATATATCCTCATTAATTTTGACTATATTCACATCAGCAACTTTCTTTCTTTTCGTAGCCGCCTAGGATTTTGCATTGCCCATTCAAACATGCTAATGTTCACATCTCCTCCTCCTTTATAATTTCACGCAACTACATAGTTCAGTAAAGAAAAAAAGGGCAAAACTTCAAAAAAATTATCTCTCAAACCACTAATCTATAAATCACGAAACTAGCTTCTAAAATCCTATTTCACTTTTCTCTTCAATCTAGTATGCTCAAAATAAGGTGCGACTGCATTTGGATGAGATTGAAGTGAGGGAGTCTAAATCTAGGCATCGAAAGGCCTTGACGATGGACGAAATAGGTTCATCGTGGTGGGGCGCAACTCTGGTCAAATTCCGGTGGAGTACGGTTCTCGGTTGGTGGTCGCATGACGTGAAGCCATGCACAAGATATCCCAGGCCGTTTTGGCATGTGGGTGTGCGGGAGTGTAATGTCGGGGTGCATCGGGTAGAGCTCACGGAGAGGGAGAGTTCAGTGGTGGTCGCGTGAGATTTCATGGAGGAACGGTGGAGGGTGGGACGGCCAAAGTTTGGCAATGGAAGTTTGAAGATACAAGAAGTGGGAAAACGAAAAATTTGTTGGGGAAGAGGATATTGTTCACTACGAATGGGTTTATAGTTTGATTTGGGGCTCGGCTCACTTGGTTATACGGTGAGGGATTGTTTATTTTATTTTATTTTATTTGTTTAACTATGTTCTTAATTGTTAATTTGGAAATGAAATAATTTTCTCATTTTAAATCAGATTAACCCGTGAATTTTTGCGTTACGATCATATCGAAATGGACTATGCAATAAAAATGAAATGGTTGAAATTCGAGCTAACGGGAATTTTCATCAAAATTAAACATCAGTTAAATTTTAATCGAACACTTCAGCGACGACTATAATCAAGGTGAGTTAATCTCACTCAATTTTGGATTTACCGCAATTAATTTTAAATAGTTAAAATTATTTGTTAATTGATTGATAGAATTGATAAATTATTATCAGTTGAATGTGACATTGTATATAGTAGTATATATACATATATTGGAGTGATTGATATTCCTGCATATATATTGCGGATGAGACCTTGTACGCCCCGCATAATAGCAGATGACCCTATATACCGTGATATCCACCTCGAAGTGAGATTGGTAATTTTATATTATGCTAACATCTATGGATGTAGGAAAACAAGTTTGAGGGATCCAACATGATTCCTCAAGAATGTTGAATTAAACTTTATATATATTGATATGTGATTTGTTTAAATAATCTGTGGTAGATTATAGTGCAATTTGAATTTATTGGATGCTATGATAGTGTTGGCCTAGATTTTGGTATTTTAAAATACCAATTGTAAATGTTTTGAATTGGGAAAAATAAAATAAAAAGAGAAATTGGAAGTAAAAATATTTATGGAGAAATTGGATTAATTAGAAGAGAAGAATTTAGGAAATAAATAAATATATTAATTTCTAAATTATACTTGATCATCTCGGAATATGGAAAATAGAGATTTTGGGATAATGTAGATAAAATGATTTTAAATAATAAAACTTAAACGGTGTTGGTTTAAGTGTAAACGAATTATTTTAAAAATTGAGATTTTAAATAGTCTGAAAAAATAAAGGGAAAATTTGAAAATAAAATATAAAGTTGATATACTAGATTTTGAATAAGATTCTAAATTATGAAAAGGAAGTGAAATATGAATTTAGTTGGATTCTGGAATATAGTTGGGTTATTTGGGAAATTGATTTAAAAATGGAATTCAATTTAGAAATCGATGTAAAATCGATTAAGTATCATGAAACGGTTATAAATGGGAAATGAGACTACGGAATTTATATACAAGGTTTATAAATAAAGTAAAGTGATTTTTAGTAGATAAATTGAAGTTATAAATTCATGGTGAGGATTTATAAGGAGATGGGAAAATCGATTTAAAAATGAATGGCAGATTTATTTTCATAAATATGGAAAGGGAATTTACGAAACTGGGACGTAAATTAAATTTGAAATAAATCAAAAAGGATTGCTTAATGTTGGACTGGTTATATAGGAGTTGAAAAATATATTTTTCTAAGAAGTTAAGTTTATTTTAAAAAGGGGATTTTTAGGTATTAACTAGAAAATTTAAGGTTTTAAAGAATATTTTAGAAATTAATTATTTAGTTGTTTAAAATTGTTTTTAAGTATCTTTTAGATTATGAATTAAGTTAGTTTATATTAAATTAATTATTATTTTAGGATTAATCAATATTATTATATCAAAAGGATAAATTATTCAATAATTATGTTATTTTTATATAATAACTTTTATTTTAAAGAGTATTCACCTAAATTTAACTTGGAAGTTATTATGGAAATTTCAAAAGTATTCTTGTGGAAATTTTTAAATAAAGTTTTTAGGAGGTAATGGTATACTCCATGGCGAAATTGGAGGCAGTGAGTGCCTGCAGTTAAGTCTTGGATTTCTCTAGAATAGAGACGTAACCATTGAGCTGTGAATCCGTGGTTTGATATCGCAGTGATACTTTCCTTATTTTTTTAAAAAGATGTTTCAAATATTCTTTTGTAAAGGGATAGTTTGTGAATTTACTAAATTCGATAAGTTAGGTACATATATTTTGGATAAAGAGATTTAATTTATTAAAATTAAATTAAAAAGAGATTTGGAGTTATTTAGTGGGAAATGGAATAACTGGTTGAATGATTGTTTATTTGATAGTAAATAACCGACTATCAAAATCTGGACCCAAAATATAACTTTGGCAATATCTAGGAGAAATACGGGATTTATATGGTACAGTTACCATTCGAGGTGCTATATTGTACGTATAAACTCATTTCGTTATTTTAGGACGTTGATAAGGAAATCTGTCCACTAACAGTTAGAAGGTGATCTCCGGTCTAAATTCGTCTGTTTATTTTCTAAAGAAACGGGGTTGAGTTTACCAGAAATAGTGGACGTTGTTTCAAAGAGACCAGGATCGGGTAAATCATCCGAAAACCACTTTGATCCAGCGAATACGTTTTCTATGTGAAAACAAGAGCATGGAATCGAAGATGGAGCAGTGTAGTGCAAAGGCTAATCGCTATTAATCCTAAGGGTCATTCCAAAATGAATGTAGTAGGAATAGTGTCTTCGGTTCCGTTTGGATCCGGAACAAACTTGTATGGATGAATGCTATAAGTACATCGTCATTGGAGGACAATGACTATTCTGAGTGGAAATTTTCTTGAAAAGGTAATCGTAACCTCTAGCCTCATCAACCGGGAATGACTGAAAAGAAGGGGAGATGCAGCAAGGCTAAGTGGGTAGCACCCAATTAGGGTATGTTTATCACCATTCTAGATACCCTCGGATATTATTTCTACGATTCATGGAAGGAACTCGGAAAGGGTGGGAACACCCAAAGTGATATCATATTTGGTCTATCCAGGTTAGGGGTAGTCCGGTCTTTTGTTGTAGAGGATCCAGGCATCGTCCTCGGTACACTATTCTAGATGTGTGCTATGGCAGTTGATACCCCAACACCTAGTCATTCGTAGGGAATCCATTCTCAAATACATGCCCTTTACAGTTTTGATTGTGGAGCCTAACATGCGGGAATCTAAAACGTAACAATTATAGCTATTTGAGTAATTATTTGTACTTAGACACTATTATAATATTAGAGGATTGGATATGAAATGTTTTGGTTATCGTAAGGCAAAAACCCATCGTGTTTATTTGTGGCGTGGTCTTACGAGATACCTTTGATTTTCAAGGGATTTTGATGACTTTAATAATTCAATTTGAGTGTGTTTTCTCACGCTGATTTTACAAAATGACTCGGGTGTTATTTTATTATGATATTCGAGTCAGACCGAGTATTAAAAATACAGGATAGGATGCTCTGGAGCTCAGAAGACGGGCCGGATGGCGAAGACGTATTACACATATCTGGTTTATATTCAGCTGTGCATTGTAGGCTTTATATTCAGCTTTTGTGAGGACAAGTTATTATAACTGTCCAATATTTTTCTATCGATGTTTTGTACTATGATAATGTAATGTATAAATAACAGATATAGTTCTTTTTGTAAAAAGACTAGTTTTTATCTTTTATATAGTGTTCAGCTGCGATTGTGAGATTCTGTGTGTTGTCCCGTTTTTCTTCTTCTACCACTTTCTTCTTTTCCTTAACGATCTGGTATTTCCGGCATTCGCTTGTTCGGCATGTAATATAGTGGACGTATTGATGTCGATTTTCGGAGGTCGAAAATCCCGGTCGTGACACTTGGTATCAAAACTGAAGATTAAGCGAGAACCTTGGCTCTGGTGGGGATTACTCATTAGAGATAGGGTCAGTAGCACCCTAGAATGAGTTTCAGTGTATTAATATGTGAGAGCTTATTTGTTAGTGAATATAAAATTGTTTTATATTTTGTTGATTGATCTATTGAGTGGCTTATGGATTCTGGTTAGTACGGGTAATTAACGTTATTGATAGGGATCACTAAACAAATGAACAGAGCGATTCGTTTTGGATTGGGGTAAATGAAATAATTTTACCCAAATTACTTTTATATATAAAAGAAATAATTTTCAGAAAATCATCATAATTAGATTTGGTTTACTCGATTGTTAGGAAATAATAATATTAAATTATTATCTTGTTATGGTGATTACATAAAATGTTGATATTATGACCAAAAGTTAAGATATTAATTCATATAACAAAATGGAATTCGTAAATATGAGTTTATAAATGTGATTTATAATTTGAAATAGAATGAAATCCCAGAGGAATATTTAAATATAGATTAAAAGGATTTAAAAGATGGAAATTTGGGACTTTAATTCCCTTTGGTTTTGAAATGTTTTTTTTTCAAGTCTCCAGAAAAGAAAAGCGATATTATTTGGAAATATTTTTGAATTGGAAATGAAATCTATTGGAGTTTGGAATAAAAATATTTAAAAAATGGTTTTAAAGGGAAATAAAAGCACTGAACTCACTTCGGTCGCTGGAAAATAATTCTAATGATGATCGCGACATCATCGGTGTTCATTTTCGAGTTTCCAAGGAAAGAATTTGTTACCTTGATGATTTGCATTGGAGTTTTGGTTTGTTGAAATTGATTTGATTTGAAATTCAAAGGAATAATTTGAAGGATTTTAAGGTATACATGATTTCAAAATGATTTTGAAATACTTAAGTAATTGTTTAAACTCCGGAGTTTGATCTAAAATGTTTTATGGAATATAAATAAGTTTAGAAACTTATAATAATTTGAAATTTGTTTAGAATAAAATTTAACTTAAGAAGAGTTAAATAAAAGTAAGTGTGATAATGAAATAAATCAATAAAGCAAACAAATTAAAATAAATTGGAAGAAATTGGTGAATGGAATATAATTAAGTTGGGTGACTTATAAAAATGTGAAATTTGATTTTGGAAAGAAATTAAACTTAACTTAAGTTGGGTACAAAAAAGAATTCTGAAATTATGCCTAAGTAGGCTAAATGGGATAAGTATTGAAAAGAGAATTTACTAAGTTGGAAATAAATTAGTGGATGAACAAATTTATTTAATTGTAAGTAAATGGAATTAAAATTGAATATTGGAATGATATTTAATTTGAATAAAGTGAAAATGAAGAATTAGTTTGAGTGGACTGAATGAAATAAATATTAGAAATAAAAATTCATTGAGATATGAAATGAATTAGTGGATGAAACAAATTACAATAACTAGTGAATTAAATATTGTTTGAGATACGATTGGTAAAAGCCAATATTTAAAATTGGAAGGTAAATTGAGTTCAAATGTAATCGAAAATTTGATTTATATAGAAACGGATATGAACCAAAGTGATGAAGTGGAAATAAACATAAGAACTTTGTGTAAAATATTTATTATAGACTTAAGGAATTGATGACGAAATTCTTATATAAAAATTGTTATTGGGAAAAATACTTAGTACATATTTGAATATAGATTAAATAAGGTAAATGAGAATAATAAGAACTTGATGTGGCAAAGAATCAATTGGAAATAAAAACATAATTTGTACATATATTATTTTATTCGCATAAAATTTTGATCCGGATTCGAGCACAGAATTTCGAGATAGTTTATATCTATCCGATTTATGATTTTTCATTCGATTTTCGACGGCGAACACTGGATATGGATTTTTGAGTGATTCTAGAATTCCCTATCATAGTATACGGCTATGCAAGGAGAATGACGGTTTCTGATCAAGAAACCAGATCCGAGTCCGCACTAGAGAGTCGGGTGAACGATACTGGTTCAAAAGTGAAATTTTGTGATCGAGTGAGTGATCAGAATTAATATTGCGTACGGATGATATATGTGCATCGTACGGGATTTAGTAAAACAAATATTGGTAATTGAAAATGCTAAATAAAAAGATTTTGAATTATATGATCGGATATTATTGGTAAATAAGGTGCAGGTATTTAAACAAAAGCTAAATTGATGTCTTCGATTCCAGAAGAAAATTTTGATTACTCAACAAAAAGGTACACGTTTAAATGGAATTTGAAATTTGGTGGTTTTTTGATTGAGCCACTTGGCTTTTGTTTTCTTTTGATGATTAGAGCCTGTAGTGGCGTTTTGTAGTTTTCGGATCTAGCCTGCAAAGGAGACGCTTGCGAAATTTTTTGAAAATTCAAGAAGTTAGAAGCATTTTGAAGAAAATTTTGATAATTTAAAATTTGATTTTAAATTATAATTTGAATAATTGATGGAATAATATTAGCTGTAATTTATGGATGAATTTAGAAAACTAGAAAGAGTGATAATGTGGTTTTCAATAAATTGTTCTTGGGAAGTTGTTGGGAACTGTGTGGTTTTGGGAAAAAAATAGTTAACGGGTTTTGAACCATTCTTCTTACCTGGTTATTTCGAGAACGAAATTCTTATAAGGGGGAGGAAAGTAGTGACCCAGAATTTTGGTTATTTGGAATTGTAATATTTGATTGATTAATTTTTAACTTGAATTTCAAATATAACCATTTATTGGATAATTAAATTATCTAATTTAATAGTTGGAAATTGGCTAAAATATTGAATCTTGAGTTTTAAGTTTTTTAAATGTAATTTAAAGGCTTATAAAATTTATATTAATGATAGTAAAGATAATAAAACTTTTTAACCTGAATTTAAAAGCGATTTGTTCGGTTTTAAAAAACATCGTTTGAATTAACATGTAAAAATAGCCTTCCAAGGCACAGTCTTGAAATTCGACGAAACTAGTTCCATTGGATCGTAATAGTATATTATTATCAGATTTTAAATTTCAGAACATTTAGAGTTACATTTGGCCATACGAGATATAAACGCGTTGAAATTGATATCGAAAATTCAATATAATAATTGGGTCCAAATAGCTATCTTCTCCATATGATCGAATTAGGACTCAAAACCTTTTTCATTGCATTCAGAATAGGGGTACAACATTATGAACGTCTAGCGGCACACCTCGATAAGGGTTCGAAATTTTGAGCTGTGTAATCGAGACGATTTAAAATTTTAAATATATATATATATATATATATATATATATATATATATATATCCTCATTGATTTTGACTATATTCATATCAACAACTTTCTTTCTTTTCGTAGCTGCCTAGGATTTTACATTACCCATTCAAACACGCTAACGTTCACATCTCCTCCACCTTTATAATTTCATGCAACTACATAGTTCAGTAAAGAAAAAAAAGAATGGCAGAACTTCAAAAAATTTATCTCTCAAACCACTAATCTATAAATCACAAAACCAGTTTCTAAAATCCTATTTCCAGTTCTCTTTAATCTGGTATGCTCAAAATAAGGTGCGACTACATTTGGATGAGATTGGCATGAGGAAGTCGAACTAAGGTTTGGGTTAGTTGTAAATCTAGGCGTCGAAAGGCCTTGAGGATTGACGAAATAGGTTCATGGGGGTGGGGCGAAGCTCTGATCAATTTCTGGTAGAGTGCGGTTCATGGGTGCGGGAGTGTAATGTCGAGGTGCATCGGGTAGAGCTCACGGAGAGGGAGAGTTCAGTGGTGGTCGCATGAGCTTTCATGGAGGAACGACGGAAGGTGGGACAGCCAAAGTTCGGCAATGGAAGTTTGAAGATACTAGAAGCGGGAAATGAAAAATTTATTGGGGAAGATGATACTTTTCACTGCGGATGGGTTTTTAGTTTGATTTGGGGCTCGGCCCGCTTGGTTATATGGTAAGGGATTGTTTATTTTATTTTATTTGTTTAACTATATTTTTAATTGTTAATTTGGAAATGAAATAATTTTCTCATTTTAAATCAGATTAACCCGCGCGTTTTTGCTTTATGATCATATTGACATGGACAACGCAATAAAAATGAAATGGTTGAGGTTCGATCTAATGGGAATTTTCGTCACAATTAAACGTCTATTAAATTTTAATTCGAACGCTTCAGCGATGACTGTAATTAAGGTGAGTTAATCTCACTAAATTTTGGATTTACCGCAATTAATTTTAAATAGTTAAAATTAATTGTTAATTGATTGATAGAATTGACAAATTATTATCAGTTGAATGTGATATTGTATATAGTAGTTTATATATCGGAGTGATTGATATTCCTGCATATATATAGTGGATGAGACCCTATATGCCCCGCATAATAGCGGATGACCCCATATACCGCGATATTCTTCTCGAAGTGGGATTGGTATTTTATATTGTGCTAACATCTATTGTGATGCCCCGCCTCTATATCACACTAGCCAAGGAAACTATGGAGTAATCCGTCAACTAGCATGAAGAATAAGGCTATTGAGGAGCGACCATCTGTGTAACTACTTTATGCGAGTACTGATATGTCAGATAGTATTGAGCCGTGAATCCATGGTTTGATACCGCAGTGATAATTTCCTTATTAAAAAAACGGGGTTTCAAATATTCTTTTGAAAATGGATAGTTGGTGAATTTACTAAATTCGATAAATTAGGTACATATATTTTGGATAAAGAGATTTAATTTATTAAAATTAAAGTAAAACGATATTTGGAGTTATTCAGTGGGAATGGAATATATGGTTGAATGATTATTTATTTGACAGTTAAATAATCAACTATCAAAATCTGGACCCAAAATATAGATTTGGGAATATCTTGGAGAAATGCGGGATTTATATGGTACAGTTTCCGCTCGGGGTGCTATATTGTACGTATAAGCTCGTTTCATTCTTCCAGGACATTGTTAAGGAAATTCGTCCACTAACGGCTAGGAGGTGATCTCAGGTCTTACTTTGTCTGTTTGTTCCTAAAGAACTGGGGTTGAGTTTATCGGAAATAGCGAACGTTGTTTTAAAGAGACCGAGGTCGAGCAAGTTATCCGAAAACCACTTCTATCCAATGAGTATGTTTTCGATGTGTAAACAAGAGCATGGAGTCGAAGATGGAGCAATGAGGTGCAAGGGCTAATCGCTACTAATTCAAACGGTGATTCCAAAATGGTTGTAGTAGGAATAGTGCCTTTGGTTCCGTCCATACCCAGAATAGACTTGTATGGATGAATGCGATCAATACATTGTCATTGGAGGACAATGAGTATTCTAAGTGAAAATTTCCTTGAAAAGGTAATCGTAACCTCTAGCTTAATCAACCGGGAATGACTGAAAAGCAAGGGAGATGCAGAAAGGCTAAGTGGGTAGCACCCGATTAGGGTATGTTTATCACCTTTCTAGATACACTCGGATATTATTTCTATGATTCATGGAAGGAGCTCGGAAAGGATGGGAACACCTAGGGTGATAGCATATTCGGTCTATCCAGGTTAGGAGTAGTCCGGTCTTGTGTTGCAGGGAATCCTGGCATGGTCCTCGATACACTGTTCTATACGTATACTGTGATAGGTGATACTTCAGTACCTAGTCATTCATATGGAATCCATTCTCAAATACGTGCCCTTTACAGTTCTGATTGTAGAGCCTAGTATGCTGTAATTTAATTAATGTAACAATTTCAGCTATTTGAGTAAGTATTTGTACTTAGACACTATTATAATATCAGAGTATTTGATATGAAATGTTTTGGTTATCGTAAGGTAAAAACCCGTCGTGTTTATTTGTGGTGTGGTCTTACGAGATATCTTTGATTTTCAAAGGATTTTGATAACTTTAATAATTCGATTTGAGTGTGGTTTCTCACGCTGATTTTACAGACTGACTCGAATGTTATTTTATTATGATGCTCGGGTCAGACCGAGTATAACAGATACAGAATAGGATGCTATGGAGCTCAGGAGGCCGGTTCAATGGCGAAGACATATTACACGTATCTTTTTTATATTCTACTATGTATTGTAGGCTGTAAATTCAGCTTTTGCAAGGATAAGTTATTATAACTATTCGGTATTGTGCTATTGATGTTTTGTACTATGATGATGTTGTTTATAAACAACATATATAGTTCTTTTTGTATAAAGATCAGTTGTTATCCATTATATATTATTCCGCCGCAATTGTGAGATTCTGTGTGATGTCCTGTTTTTCTTCTTCTACCTCTTTCTTCTTTTCCCTAACGATATGATATTTCCAGCATTCGATTGTTCGGCATGTAATACAGTGGACGTATTGATGTCGATTTTCGAAGGTCAAAAATCCCGGTCGTGACACTATGAAACTTATACAGTTCCTACTAATAATTACCTCAAAGAGAATGCAAACCTGAGAATTACAAGGAGAAGTACACAAGATGAAGTAAATATTGAGTTCAAAGCAGATATTTCAAAGGGAGTTATTAACAACTCTACATGATCTGAACTTATTTGTAATGACCCAATTTTTCGACTTTCGAAAATCGACATTAATACTCCACTGTATCAACTGCCCAACAATCGAACGTCGGATAACCGAACCCTTAGGGTTTAAGAAGAAGAAGATAGAAGAAGAAACAGAAACCATAACAGAATCTCACATATCGCAGCGGAACAACATATAATGGATAAATGAATATTTTTAAAACAAACAACTATATCTGTTTTATATTACATCATCAGAGTACAACAACTTACATAGCACACAACTGGACAATTATATGAACTTGTCCTTACAATTGAATACGCAGCGGAAAGGATAATAATATACGGAAGTACGCCTCGCCATCCAGCTCGTCTCTTGAGCACCACAACAACTCTTGAATTCCAGAATGACCTGATAACCTAACTCTAGACTGCCCGTGTGGAAAATTATGGGCACCTAGAGTTTAGAAAGGGAACAATAAACTCCAGATCAGTCATGCGACTGGTGTGAGATCTTGAAAAAAATTTATTTTCATAAAGAAAATAAAAAGAAATTCGCTATGCTTTTGGAAAATGAAACTACCATAAGACCTCCTGCCACACACATAATGAAATCGCAGAATCGGAGGAGATTTCTTCTTATTAGTCAAACATGCTTAATACGCAAAATCTTCTTTTAATATTATCATTAGTGCATAGTGGAAAACATTTCGAAAGTATAATATAAATCTTAGCCAGCATAGACATTTCGCACTTATGCCTACTATAGCTACTATGTTCAATAACAGGTTACCGCCACATTTCATAGCAGGTTATACAACTAAAACCGTACAGGGCGCGTATTGTTTCTTTGGATTTCCAACAAATGGTCAGGCTAAGGAACTTCCTACTACCACATGGGTACGCCTCTGGAGGGACGTCCCGAGAACTTAACCAGTTCTCTGCCAACACAAGGCCGGGTTACCTCTGTAACTAGGTAACCACTACACGAGTATGCCATCCCCTGGTCCGTTGGACCTTTATCCGAGGATCCTCTACACCAAAAACCACAAAGAAAAATATTTACAGTAACCACAAAGGTTTAATATCAAGGCTCTCTACCTGACACCACCCTTTTCCAGAAGGAAATGACATACCCTAAAGGGCGCGACCCTCATCACCTTGCCGCATCTTTCCTGTTTCGACCATTTCTGGGGTGTGAGGTCCGATGAGGTCTCGTCCACAAAGATACACTTTTCACAAAGTCATGCTTTGATCAACAAATGATCATCAACATACAGCAACACTTAGCATGCCACACTACCAAATTGGGAGTATATCGCTGATAACCTTCAACTACATAACCTCTAAGCTCGTATGTCTCAGCGAAGGGTGTTAAGCTAAGAGAATAAATTCTCCGCCACCAACAGATATGTATTTGAAAGAAATCTGCTTTATGTCTCAAAGTGTAGTGTCAGACATACAACCATACAATTCTATTTCGGGTTCGAACAGAACCGAAGGCACTTTCGAAGAAGCCCTTGCAAATCCGGATATTCACTAATCACGTCCGGAATCCCCATCACAAAGGATGATAAAATCTTGATACCGGAGCAACCCGGTGCAGAGACAATCGACAGGTAATCCTTTCGCTTTCGAAAATAACCGGTCTTCAACACCATCTTCAAATGCAATCCCATTTCATCATATCATTATTCAGAATGGGTTTTATCGCACAAGGTCCTCTCCCGGCTAATCCGAATAACGAGCGCTTATTTTAAAAATAAGTGTTCATTCAGATTTCAAACAAATCACAACAATTTCCACTTCGATCTTTTAAATAAAAGATCTATCACAAATCACAAAGGTTCGATGTGGTTTTCGGATATCCACTTGGAATGCGACCCCCGGTCGCATCGAAATTCTAATGTCATTTAAAGGCCAGTATTAATAGTCGGTTATTTAACTATCAATAAATATTCACAACAAACACCAAGATTTAAATAATTTTCTCAATTATTTATTCTCAAAATATCTTTGCAAGATATATTTCACACTTCAACCATTTGAAAACAAATTTCAAATTATTTTCCACATTTCAATACTTTGAAAACAAATTTCAAATCACTTTTCACTTGCGGAATAAGACTCCTGATATTATTTATTTCCACTGAAAGTATGCCGATATTTTAAAATACTTTAAATCACTTATCCAAAATATATACTTGGAAACATTTAGATAAAACTATTTTAAAACATTTATTTAAATATTAGTTATGAAAATATAATATAAATATCTCATATAAAATTTCAAGTCCAAACTGACTTTAAAATAAAAATTAGTAGATAGGGTATAAATATTTAGATAGCCAATTTCTAAATCAGATTTTTATTTAAATCTTTTAAATAATCATTTCTATAATCAATTAAATAAATCTTTACTATAAAGATTTAAACATTTCCCAAATAATTTCTCTAACAATATATTATTATTTTTTAAACAATTTCCAAAACTTTTAATTTATACTTTAAAGTTACTTTGAAAATATATTCGGCTTTTCAGGGAAGAATTCTCTTTCCAATTATATAAATTAATAAATCTTCTCGATCTATTTTAATTTACATTCCAAATCTGTAAATTTCTTTTCACACCCTTTAAAAATAAAACAATATTTATTTTTAAAATGAATTTCCCTTTCCTTTATAAGTTCCTATTGTGAATTTAACTTCAAATATCCATTGATATACGATTTTCAAATCGGTTTCCAAATATTCATTTCAGCACCGAATTAAGTTCTAAATTGATTTCCAAATTTATTTTCAAATACTAATCAATTTCCAAAATTGATTTCTAAATTTATTTCAACACTAAATTTATTATCTTTTGAAACAAATTCCTTCTTTTAAATTTATTTAATTTTCTAAAGTTAATTGACTATAAATTTTCTACTGAATTTCAAAAAAATCAAATTTTATTTATTTCTGGTGTTCTACGATACAAAAAATATATTTGGCTAAATTATAGCCCTCAACAGTTTCAATCACAAATAATCACACATAGATTATAAATAATCAACATACAACATACGAAACAAATTAAATATTTGAGGAATCTAGTTGGATCCCTCCAACCTATTTTTCCTGCATCCACAGACGTTAGCACAACAATTAAATACCAATTCCACTTCGAGGTGGAATATCACGGTATATGGGATTTATAAAATATTATCCGCTATTATGCGGCGCAATAGGGTCTCATCCGCTATATAATGCAGGAAATCAACAACTCCAATATATATTATATACTACTATATATATAATATCATCCAGTGAATAATTATTATAAATCAACCATCCAAGCACACAGTCAATCAATTTTTTAAATCTAGCTATTTAAAATTAACTGGAGATTTTAATTGAGTAAGAAGATCTCACCTTGGATTATGCATGCAACCCATTTTGCATTCTGGACTTGATTTTTATCATTGTATTTGACCTCTTCTATTACTAACCATGACTCTACTCCCACTCCCCCACCAAAGTCAGTTCCACTCTCCCCCAACTTCAATCCACCGGTCATCAACACAGCCAAGTCTGCTTCTCCTGTTAACATCACCATTGACAAAACTTGTAACCCTACCACCGTGCTCGCTCTATCACCGTCTAGCCTGCCTTCCAGTTGCCCACACTCGAACGCGATCTACTCGCTCATATGAGGCGCATCGATTCGGTGATAGATCTCTCCCTTCCTGTCGCTTACCCCCGTCTTCTCGTATTCCCAAGCATCATCATGGTTCTGTTAACGAATCGCCTGCAGCTCGAGCACGAGTTCCTTCAAATCGCGGCTAAGCATCGGCCTCATGCTTCTCGATCATATTTCCATCTTCCAGGTTGCCTCGTGACTCATTCGATTCCCTTTTTTTTTAGATAGGTATCGACTTTGATTTTTTTTTTTTACTGAGGAAAGAGAGGAAGTTGCATGACATAAAGGAGAGGAGGGGGATAAGACGTGATGTCGAAAAGAAGGTGGCGTGTAGAGGAAGGTAGGGTTTGATTTATTTTTTTATTTTTATTTTTATTTTTTTTAATTTTATATTTAAAATTTCTCGTATAACCAAACTCGAAATCTCGAACTCCTATCAAGACGTGCTGCCAGGCGTTTATAAGGTTACATCCACATTCTGAACACAATGGAACGTATTTTGGAGGCTAATTCGATCATATGCGCAAGTAACGGAAGTAAATGATCAATTTTAAATTGAATCGATTAAAATAGTTTCTATGCATTTTGAGCTGCCAGGGTCAAACGACAACTCCGATTGCTACGAAAATTGAAATCCGATAATAATACAATATTACGGTTCCAATGGAACTGGTTTCGTCGAATTCCGAGACTGTGCCTCAAAAAGCTATTTTTAAAGGTCGATTTAAACGATATATTTTAAAACTGAACAAAATATTTCCAAATCCAATTCTGAAGCTTCCATTATCTTCAGTATTATCAATATAAATTGTCTAAGCCATCAAATTATTTTTAACAAGCTAAAAATTGAAAATTCAAAATTTTACCCATCATTCATAAATTAAATTCAATAATTAAATTGTCAAATTCATATTTATATTCGAAATTTAAGTTAAACTAACTTTCAAATATTTAAAATCAATTAAATATTCCATTTCAAATGTTAAAAATTTCTGGGTCGTCACATCCTTCCCCCCGTAAAAGAATTTTGTCCCGAAATTACTAGTTAAGAAGAATGATCCTTAACCCATTTGCTATTTTTCTAAAACTAAACGGTTTTATCAACTTACTAAAACAAATCTTTCTTATCAGAGACCCATGATTAATTCAACTAACTTTCCAACTTCAATTATAAGTACCAAACAACATTGTTTTCTCAATAATTCAAATTTTTAAATTTAAAATCAAATTTCCAAAATTTCTTAAATTTTTTTTAACACCCTAAATTTTCGAAAAATTTCGTCAGCGTCTTCTTTGCGCGGCTAGCTCGGTACAACTACAAAATGACACCACAGGCCCTCAGATTCAAAAATAAAACAAAAAGCCAAGTGGATGGACAAGAAAATCACTAAATTTCATATAGAAATTTAAATACGTACCTATTTGTCGAGCAATTCAATTTTATCTTCGAAAATCAAATCCAAGTTATCCTTTGTCTTTAACACACCTGTATATCCTACTTAGCAATAATATCCATTCATAGCCTTAAAAATCATTTTATACATTTCCTTATAGAAGTTTTCATATCTACTTCTATTCAATTGGTTTTCCCATTACCATATTCATTCAATTTATCTTCAACCCTGAATATTGAATTTTATCTTTCAATTATAACTGATTCATATTATTATTTTAAACTAGTTTCATTCACTAATTGACTTCAATTTCAAATTTGAAATCATTTGTCGCTAATCAAAGATTTTCAAAATTTTCGGAAAAATTTTCTAGCTCCCAAAATTTTCGGAAAAATTTGGCAGTCTCCTTTGTACGGAGGAGCTTTTGCAATTTGACAAAAGATATAAATATATGTACACCCGGTCGGAAAAACAAAAACAGTTCATATTTCCTATTTTTATCGCGTAGGCGTACCTTATTTAGCATTTTTAAGCAAGCGGCTTATTTAATTAGCATTTTGCGCAATCAAATCCAGCCAAACGGCCTCCCTGTATCTGTACTTACTCAATTTAAACACGTAAGTGACATATATAGGAAATTCATTTACATTTCACTTATTTTTGATAATAAACACATAGTTTTCATAAGCAATGCACTCAAAATAATTCCCATAAGCAATTTATAAGGTTTCAATACAAATTTAATTGCTTACAACTACATTCCATATCATTTCTATTCAATTCAAGCGATTTACAGTTCGCTTTCTTTCGTTCAATTCATTTTTTTAAACGAAACGAACTCATATCCATTTCAATTGATTCAAAAATCAATTTTATTGGCTTTCATTAACTCATAGAATTTTATGCAATCTCATTTGTGTCAAACGACAACCATTTCTATGTAAATTCGACGATATTCACTAAATAGAATATCCAATCTAGTTTATAACTAATTTAAATTGATACCAACTCAATTTACTCCTTATTCCATTTCATTTCCAATTGATTCCGTTCAATTCATTTTGCATTTCATTAATCAAACAGGTTTCATTCACAACCATTCCATAAAACTTAACAACAACCATTTCACAATTTTTACTTAAGTCGAGGTTTTATCGAATATTTACTTAAGTTATTTCAATTCAAGACTCAAATTTATTTTTCCTTGTAACACTTCCAAACTTAAATCCTTGATTTGATTTTCATTTATCAAATCCATTCCATCGACTAATTTAATTAAATTAGTTTTGCTCACTTATCCATTTTAAATTTCAACTTTCCATTCTCAATTCATCTCGAATTTATTTTATCAATAACAAGGAAATTTTCAATTTATTTCTACTTACTTGAATTTATCTGCAAATTCAACTCACATTTGAATTTTTAATTTAATTATTTCAACTTTCCTATTTCATGAATTAATTAATTATCATATTAGTTTACGTGAATTTAATCCATTTTATTTTTCCATGTTTGGATTTTTATTCAACTTGATCCAAATCAAATCTCATTCCATTTTTCAATTCCAATTCATTTACTTACAAATGTTAACTCATTTGTTCATTCACAAATTTATTCCACACTTACTTTTATTTATCCCGTTTTCAATTTGAATCTTATTCCAATCAAATTTCAAATATTTTTTATGATTTATCAAACTTATTTAGATATCGTAGCATTTTAAAGATTTCCAGAGCCTTTTCACCTTTTCCAAAACCATTATTGAAAACAATTCAAATTATCCTTCGAATTTCAAAACCAAACTCAAATTTTCCCAATAACTTCCATTTAAAACAATTTGGCAGCAATTACTCTTTTGGAAACCCAAAAATGAACACCGATGATGTCGCGATCATCACCGGAATTATTTTCCCGTGACCGAAAAGAGTTTAGTACTTTCATACATTCAAAACACTTTTCAAAACCCATTGAAAATAATCTTCAAAATAAAAAAGGATTTAAATTTTTCAAATCTCCAAAATTTTCAAATTCTTTTCAAAACATCTCTCTGGAATTCCTTTTCAAATTACAAGTCACATTTACAATTTATATTCTCAAATTCTATTTGCATGTGAATTTATTTCTTAATTTTAGAGTTACGATTTCAATTTATTTTTTTCAACTTTAATGATAATAATTTAATATTATCACTTCCTAACATCCAAGCAACCATATATTATAATAATTCATAGAAAATTTATTTCTTTTATATACGAAAATAGTTTGGGTAAAATTATTTCATTTACCCTATTTTAAAACGGTATCTTGTCGATTTATCTTATTTAAGAGTTTAGAAACCCCTATCGATACAGTTAGTTAGACTGCACTGACCAAAATCTATAAACACTCAACCGATAAGTCAACACAATATAAAACAATTTTATATTCACTCATTTCTATTATTACACTCAAACTCATTCTAGAGTACTACTGACTCTGTCTCTAATGAGTAACACCCAACAGAGCCAAGGTTGTCGTTTAACCAAATGCTCTGATACCACATTGCAACGACCCGATTTTTCGAAATCGACATTAATACGTCCACTGTATCAACTGTATAACAATCGAATGCTAGAAAAACGAACCCTTAGGGTTTAAGAAGAAGAAGATAGAAGAAGAAACAGAAACCATAACAGAATCTCACATTTCACAGCGGAACAACATATAATAGATAAATGAATATTTTTAAAACAAACAACTATATCTGTTTTACATTACATCATCAGAGTACAACAACTTACATAGCATACAACTGGACAATTATATGAACTTGTCCTTACAATTGAATACGCAGCGGAAAGGATAATAATATACGAAAGTACGCCTCGCCATCTAGCTCGTCTCTTGAGCACCACAGCAACTCCTGAATTCCAGAATGACCTGATAACCTAACTCTAGACTGTCTGTGTGGAAAATTATGGGCACCCAGAGTTTAGGAAGAGAACAATAAACTCTAGGTTAGTCATGGGACTGGTGTGAGATCTTGAAAACAGTTATTTTCACAAAGAAAATAAAAAGAAATCCGCCATGCTTTTGGAAAATGAAACAACCATAAGATCTCCCGCCACACACACAAAGAAATCGCATAATTGGAGGAGATTTCTTCTTATGATAGTCAAACATGCTTAATACGCAAAATCTTCTTTTAATATTATCATTAGTGCATAGAGGAAAACATTTCGAAAGTATAATATAAATCTTAGCCAGCATAGACATTTCGCACTTACGCCTACTATAGCTACTATGTTCAATAGCAGGTTACCGCCACGTTCCATGGCAGGTTATACAACTAAAACCGTACAGGGCGCGTATTGTTTCTTTGGATTTCCAACAAATGGTCAGGCTAAGGAACTTCCTACTACCACATGGGTATGCCTCTGGAGGGACGTCCCGAGAACTTAACCAGCTCTCTGCCAACACAAGGCCGGGTTACCTCTGTAACTAGGTAACTACTACACGAGTATGCCATCCCCCGGTCCTTTGAGACCTTTATCCGAGGAACCTCTACACCAACAACCACAAAGAAAAATATTTGCAGTAACCACAAAGGTTAAATATCAGGGCTCCATACCTGACACCACCCTTTTCCAGAAGGAAATGACATACCCTGAAGGGCGCAAACCCTCATAACATTGCCGCATCTTTCCGTTTCGACCATTTCCGGGGTGTGAGGTCCGATGAGGTCTCGTCCAAAAAGATATACTTTTCACAAAGTCATGCTTTGATCAACAAATGATCAACAAATGATCATCAACACACAGCAACACTTAGCATACCACACTACCAAATTGGGAGTATATCGCTGATAACCTTCAAATACATAACCTCTGAGCTCGTATGTCTCAAAGAATGGTGTTAAGCTAAGAGAATAAATTCTCCTCCACCAACAGATATGTATTTGAAAGAAATCTGCTTTATATCTCAAAGTGTAGTGTCAGACATACAACCATACAAGTCTGTTCCGGGTTTGAACAGAACCGAAGGCACTTCCGAAGAAGCCCTTGCAAATCCGGATATTCACTAATCACGTTCGGAATCCCCATCACAAAGGATGATAAAATCTTGATACCGGAGCAACCCGGTGCAGAGACAATCGTCAGGCAATCCTTTCACTTTCGAAAATAACCGGTCTTCAAAACAATCTTCAAATGCAATCCCATTTCGTCGTATCATTATTCGGAATGGGTTTTATGACACAAGGTCTTCGCCCGGCTAATCCGAATAACGAGCGCATATTGTTAAAATAAAGTGTTCATTCAGATTACAAACAAATCACAACAATTTCCACTTCGATATTTTAAATAAAAGATCTATCACAAATCACAAAGGTTCGATGTGGTTTTCGGATATCCACTTGGAATCCGACCCCCGGTCGTATCGAAATTCTAATGTCATTTAAAGGCCAGTATTGATAGTCGGTTATTTAACTATCAATAAATATTCACAACATACACCAAGATTTAAATAATTTTCTCAATTATTTATTATCAAATATCTTTGCAAGATATATTTCACACTTCAACCATTTGAAAACAAATTTCAAATTATTTTCCACATTTCAATACTTTGAAAACAAATTTCAAATCACTTTTCACTTGTGGAATAAGATTCCCGATATTATTTATTTCCACTGAAAGTCTTCCGAATCCCAGTATTTTAAAATACTTTAAATCACTTATCCAAAATATATACTTGGAAACATTTAGATAAAACTATTTTAAAACATTTATTTAAATATTAGTTATGAAAATATAATATAAATATCTCATATAAAATTTCAAGTCCAAACTGACTTTAAAATAAAAATTAGTAGATAGGGTATAAATATTTAGATAACCAATTTCTAAATCAGATTTTTATTTAAATCTTTTAAATAATCATTTCTATAATCAACTAAATAAATCTTTACTTTAAAGATTTAAACATTTCCCAAATAATTTCTATAACAATATATTGTTTTTTAAACAATTTCCAAAACTTTTAATTTATACTTTAAAAGTTACTTCAAAAATATATTCGGCTTTTCAGGGAAGAATTCTCTTTCCAATTATATAAATTAATAAATCTTCTCGATCTATTTTAATTTACATTCCAAATCTGTAAATTTCTTTTCACATCCTTTAAAAATAAAACAATATTTATTGTTAAAACGAATTTCCCTTTCCTTTATAATTCCTATTGCGAATTTAACTTCTAAATATCCATTGATATACGATTTTCAAATCGGTTTCCAAATGTTCATTTCAGCACCGAATTAAGTTCTAAATTGATTTCCAAATTTATTTTCAAATATTAATCAATTTCCAAAATTGATTTCTAAATTTATTTCAACACTAAATTTATTATCTTTTTAAACAAATTCCTTCTTTTAAATTTATTTAATTTTCTAAAGTTAATTGACTATAAATTTTGTACTGAATTTAAAAAAAAATCAAATTTTATTTATTTCTGGTATCCTACGATACAAAAAATATATTTGGCTAAATTATAGCCCTCAATAGTTTCAATCACAAATAATCACACACAGATTATAAATAATCAACATACAACATACGAAACAAATTAAATATTTGAGTAATCCAGTTGGATCCCTCCAACCTGTTTTCCCCGCATCCATAGACGCTAGCACAACAATTAAATACCAATTTCACTTCGAGGTGGAATATCGCGGTATATGGGATTTATAAAATATCATCCACTATTATATGGCGCAATAGGGTTCATCCGTTATATAATGTGGGAAATCAACAACTCCAATATATACTATATACTACTATATATAAATATCATCCAGTGAATAATTATTATAAATCAACCATCCAAGCACACAGTCAATCATTTTTTAGATCTAGCTATTTAAAATTAACTGGAGATTTTAATCGATTGAGAAGATCTCACCTTGGATTATGCATGCAACCCATTTTCCATTCTGGACTTGATTTTTATCATTGTATTTGACCTCTTCTATTACTAACCATGACTCTACTCCCACTCCCCCACCAAAGTCAGTTCCACTCTCCCCCAACTTCACTCCAGCGGCCATCAACACAGCCAAGTCTGCTTCTCCTGTTAACATCACCATCGACAAAACTTGTAACCCTACCACCGTGCTCGCTCTATCACCGTCTAGCCTACCTTCCAGTTGCCCACACTCGAACGCGATCTGCTCGCTCATGTGAGGCGCATCGATTCGGTGATAGATCTCTCCCTTCCTGTCGCCTACCCCCATCTTCTCGCATTCCCAAACATCATCATGGTTCTGTTAACGAATCGCCTACAGCTCGAGCATGAGTTCCTTCAAATCGCGGCTAAGCATCGACCTCATGCTTCTCGATCATGATTCCACCTTCCAGATTGCCTCGTGACTCATTCGATTCCCTTTTTTTAGATAGGTATCGGCTTTGATTTTTTTTACCGAGAAAAGAGAGGAAGTTGCGTGACATAAAGGATAGGAGGGGGATAAGACGTGATGTTGAAAAGAAGGTGGCGTGTAGAGGAAGGTAGGGTTTGATTTTTTTTATAATTTTATATTTAAAATATCTCGTATAACCTAACTCGAAATCTTGAACTCCTATCAAGGCATGCCGCCAGGCGCTTATAAGGTTTTATCCGCAATCCAAACACAATGGAAAGTGTTTCGGAGGCTAATTCGATCATATGTGCAAGTTACGGAAGTAAACGATCAATTTTAAATTGAATCGACTAAAATAGTTTCTATGCGTTTTGAGCTGCCAGGGTTAAACGACAACTCCGATTGCTACGAAAATTGAAATCCGATAATAATACAATATTATGGGTCCAATGGAACTGGTTTCGTCGAATTCCGAGACTGTGCCTCGGAAAGCTATTATTAAATGTCGACCTAAACGATATATTTTAAAACTGAACAAAACATTTCCAAATCCAATTCTGAAGCTTCCATTATCTTTAGTATTATCAATATAAATTGTCTAAGCCATCAAATTATTTTTAAAAAGCTAAAAATTTGAAAATTCAAATTTTTACCCATCATTCGTAAATTAAATTCAATAATTAAATTTCCAAATTCATATTTATATTCGAAATTCAAGTTAAACTAACTTCCAAATATTTAAAATCAATTAAATATTCCACTTCAAATGTTAAAAATTTCCGGGTCGTCACATTATTAGCTAAGTTAAGTCCAAAGATAGATGCAACAAACATAGTAAGGTGAGTTTTCCCCTTAGTAACTCAAATACCGAGGGTAATCATATCTCTAATAATTAATGTCGTTCCTTGTTTGGAACATGAAGAGAATGAATTTCCCTTTAAGAAAGTTAGAAGTCATAAATCATATTAGCAAACTACAAGTATCAGTAGTGGCATTACTGGAACATAAACTAACTAATGATGATATTAAAGTTTTTGTAAATGGAAACAATTTAGGCTGGTCTTGTTGTCTGAATGGTTTTCCTAATAAGAAGAGTGGAATATGTGTTATGTGGGATATAAATTTTTGGTAGGACAGTATACTTTCCATTAATCATCAAGCTGTGATCCGTATTTCACAAAATTTTGGGGGTTTTAATATTATTTTCACTATGGTATATGGGTTTATTTACAAGCTCAAAGAAATGAGCTACGGGATCACATAAAGTTGATTGCAACATATGATTCTGTCCCTTAGATTATAGTAGGAGATTTCAATGCAGTTCCTATAATACAGATAGAGTGGGTCCCTTTAACAAATAGAAATGCCGATGAAGATTTTTTTTACACGATACAAACATTGGGATTGCTAGAAATTCAATATTTACCTAGAGAGAAGGTGAAAAAGTTTCTATTCATAGAAAAATTAACAAAAAAAAGGTCAAATTCTGAATCTTAAGCTATGTTTTCTGATGTTTCTGCTAATTTTCTCCCACACTCTACAAGTGGTCAATGACCCATTTTCATTCAGTTATATTCAAATGAATCTCAATAGATAAACATCCCTTTTAAATTCAATAATGCGTGGACTAATATACATGGCTATAAGGATGTGGTAGAAGATGCATGGGTAACTGTTAATTTAGGTAACTGGCTCTTTAAATTCTTGCAAAAATTGAAGTGGGTTAAATATTCTCTCAAGTAATGGAATAAAGGACGAATTCCTTTGAATATGTTATTAATCAGACGAGGGATATTAATAGTCTATATCAACTGTTGCTAGATAATCCCTCTGATCAAAATGTTGTTCAAGCATATAAAGACAATCTATTTCAATTGGAATGTTTTTTGTTTAATTATGCTACTGAATATTAGCAAAAATCTAAAGTTAGTAGGTTGAAAGATGGGGAACAATGTGCTAAAAATTTCTATTCCAAAATGTCACGTAGCAGAAACAGAAAAGCTATGAATGGTATATTAAATGAAGCTGTATCATCCTATTTCAGATTTAAAAACTCTTCAAGATGTGGCATTATCTTACTTTACAAAGCTTTAAAACACAATGGATCTTAAGAAATTTTTTGGTGTAGCCATTTGTAAAAAAATCTTGTCGGAATCAACAAGGAGGATTTTGGAGTCATACATTAGTGAAGAGAATATCAAATGTAACAACCCGCTTTTCGATCCTAAAAAGTCGACACTAATACGTCCATGGTATTCACATGCTGAACATCCAAGTGTTGAGAAGAGAGATCCATGGGGTTAAAGAAAAGAAGAAGACAGTCTAGAATCTAACAACCCCATGAGTAATCTATAATATATCGGTGAATCTTTGAAAAAAGAAAACTTTTATATACATACATCAATCAGTGTACAATTAAACTATCATCTAACCCTGGACAGTTATAACAATCTGTCCTTATAATTTCCGATGAATACAACAAGAACAACAATGGAAGATAAAATATGTGAACACGTATTAGAGGATCCAGCTCGTCTCCTGAAGCTCCAAAGTGTCCAGCTAAATCTGGAAAGTATGGTTGGGCTGATCCGAGCATCTTAAGAAAATTACGTCGGGATCAGTCTAGTAAATCAACATGAGAAACACAATCAAATGGATTCCTATATCTTATCAAACCTTTGAAAAATAAAGGCATCTTGTAAGACCATGCCACATATAAACATAGATGGGTTTTTATCTTATGATAACCAAACCATTTTATAGAAAATCTTATGGTATTATAATAATGTCTAGAGTAAAATAAATATAAATCATAGCCGAAATTGTTACATTAACAAAATTCCAACATAACAGGTATACAACTAAATCTACAAGGGCATGTATTGGAGATTGGATTTCCATCAATGACAAGGCTACTGAGGTACCGCTTTCCATAGTACACCTCTAGAAAAATGCACTGAGGGCCTCACATGAACACCTGCGAATCAGAGCCAGCATGCCCCTTTAAAATGACAAGCCGGATTACATCATTCCCCAGGACCAATGCTCAAAACAATGAGCACTGGCCATGTCCCCACTCTTCATGCACATAGTAAATCCATGAATATTAACTCAAGATCAAGGAATAACTGCTCTTAATGGTAGCGAACCATATAACTCTGAAGCATATCCCTATTTTAGTCGTTACTGGGTTATGAGGCTAGTGAGGTCATGATTTACCTTTTCCTCTCTTAGCAATTCCGACTTGGAATGCTAACACTACTTTCCATGCATAATACAATGTTAGCATTTGTTCATACAAGTTATTCGGGATATGAACAAACTGAAGGCACTACTTTTATTTCATCCTTTTTAGAACCACCCTTGGGATTTGTAGCAAGTATCCCTTGCCC
Source organism: Allium cepa (assembly GCA_030765085.1). Taxonomy (NCBI): domain Eukaryota; kingdom Viridiplantae; phylum Streptophyta; class Magnoliopsida; order Asparagales; family Amaryllidaceae; genus Allium; species Allium cepa. Next base: position 567,825,366 of record CM060938.1, read on the forward strand.
TTTAAAAAACCCTTTTACTCCATCATCTTCAAGATGCTTCTAATTTGAAAGCTTGAGTTGGTTTGAAGCGGTTTTTGGATAATTCATACTTATCAATCCCGGTCTCTTCGAACCAACATTTCGATGGTTTTCGGTAAACTTAACTCTGATTCTTTCGAAAATAAACAGGCAGTACATAAGATCGGAGATCACCTCCTAACTCGTTTAAGCGTATGGATTCCTTATCATTATCCTAGGAGAACAGAACGAGATTTACAAGCACAGTACAACATTATCAAAAATGGTTGTGCCATATTACCTCCGTGTTTCTCATAGACATTTCCAAAGTTTATTTGGCTAAGATTTGATAGTTGGTTATTTAACTATCAAATAAACAATCAATCAAACATAGATTTAATACCATATGAGATCCACTAAGCCTTAATTAATTATTCTCTCATTAATTAAAACATTGTGATTATTTACCAAAAATATTCGTTACTTATCTCAGTAGTATAAGTATATTCTCAAAACATTTTTAAGTAATGATTTCTTATTTTTCAAAATCATATTAACTGGATCAAAACATGGTTATTCTAAACATTTTTCCCTTATGAACCTCAGAACCATTTATCCTTCGGTATTGAGTATGAAAAATGCTTCCATACCACCAAAATTAAGAAGGATTATTTGTTTCGTTTTCATAAATTTTATTTTCAGAAGTGATCCAATTCATATAAAATCAAAGTTTAATAAACAAAAACTTCTTTCCAAAATCCAAGGTCTCTTTCCAATCTATAACTTTAACAAACCCTTTCGTTAAAAAGAATACACTTTATAAAAAAATTATATATTTTAAACACCTTTTATAAACAAATTATTATCAAAATACATCATTTAATTTAATTTAATTAGCTTGAATAAATCAATTAACTTAAAACATTATTCGTAAAATGATAAATTAATACTAAACAACATCACTAGATAATTACTTAATTAACTTAAATATCATTAATAGAATAATTTATTAAGTTTAAATTTTTTACAAATAAATAATTAATTGAACCTTTAAAACCTTAATTAATTAATTAATTAATCTTTTAAATAATTAATTAATTAACCTTAAAAAATCATTATTTAAAAATATTAACTTTAAAAATATTATAATTCAATATTATTAGCTTAACCATTTAAATATAGGAAACACTTTACTTTCACAATATTATAAAGTTAAAGTAAATTTTAGATCCATTTACTTTCAAAACTGGGAAGAGGCTTAGCTACCACAACGACACTTAAACAAGTTACCATTTATTACAGGTCAACATTCCAAGTCATATCACTGATAATTACATAAGCAACAAATATGTAAATAAAATTCACAATTGACAAACTACAGATAATATGTCCTCTGTCCAAGTCAATTGACAATCAATAAATGTTTAAATTAATAAAATAGCAGAATGGAGATTTATTCTGCTATCAGAATATCAATGGTAAAATAAAATTTACCAATCGACACAATTATTTTTTATACCAATTAAATTAGCCAAATTTTCACTTCAACCTCCAAACAATTGCACCAATGTGTTCTATTAGCTAATATAAACTGAACATCGAAATCCGTGGGTCGTAAGAGAGGGTTAAAGCCTGTTAAAGTTCAAACCATTTTAATTTAAAATTTTAATTAATTAAACACCTACACACCCTCTTGGGCCAAGGCCCACTACCATAACCAATACAAGCCTACCCTTCTTCCCAAACAAACAAACCAATATTCCCTCTCAAATATTCGAACTGGAACTCAAAGGGAGGCAGTGCATTCGTGCACATGCACAACTACTCTTGGCTTCTGACAACCACTGCGAACCCCTCCGCAAACTCCAACGATGACGTGCACTACCCCAGTACCCTCAAGGACAACTCCAATGGCCAAGATCTTCATTTGACCAACTTTCCCCAAAGTGAAAATGCATACAAGTTCGTAATCCCACCTTTGACCAGCGCCTCGATCGACTACAGCCAATGTTGCCACTGCTAGAAGCGTCTCAACAACCAACCTTACCTTCATCCTAACCATTAGACTTCACGATGGGTTCCTCCACCTCCTATGACGTCGTGTTCGAACCAAAAGAAAATAAAATGGGCTGGGCAAACTCTAGTTTGACCAATCCTCAACACCACCGGCCACCGTATACCACACGACTACCTCCATGTATCCGCCACATTCCTAGGTTGCTCCAGCACCAGTCGCTTTACCCCAAACCACTATGATCATCGAAATTTAACAAAATCCCAAATCAGTTCATCTCGATTCCTCGACCAATTCCCACCACGATAAATCCTGCGAACACCCTTAAAAATCCTGAATCAATGCTTCAAACCCACGCATATTCTCCATTCTTTATTTCACGATCGTCGAAAATTCGCCATTTTCTTGATAGTTACCATGATTTAGGAATTTCAATCACTATACTCGACGAAACATCAAGCAGCCTTTTTTAAAAATAAATTTAGACCCTAAAGAACAACTCCACGGGTGATTGTTTTGACTTAATATCAATGCACTAAGGATACGGAATTTTGAAACTTGAATGGAAATGGTTTTTATTTGTGTTTGCAAAAAGACCGTAAGTATAACAAAGTAAATTAGTTCATGTACATATTCCAGTAAGCAATCTTTCAATATTCTTAAACAAAATTAAGGTGTTTAAATCCTTAAACATAAGTGTTATTTTAAAAGAAAAATCATTCAACTATAATTTTTTTTTCACAATATCTAGAATAAGAAAATAAATAATGAAAGTGACATCTTGCAACATTTATTTTTTTTTCAAAATGTATAAATAAGGGTCAGTGATTCTCACCTTTCTATTTTGAAAGGCAAAAACCAAATATTTTCCTTTATTAAAGCAAGCTTAACTCCATTATCACTAAATTCCCAAACCTTTTAAGCTTGAAAAGGAGATTATATATTTTGTATAAAAGATTGGAAAAACGGAAGATGGAAGTTAGAATGTATAGAAAGTGAAGACGAAGAGCAAAAATGAAAATAAGCTTATTTTTATAAATGAACGAGAAGGGAAAATGTCACAAATCCCTTTATCCTCATTTTCTTTCCTACCAACATTTCCAATTTCAACCAATATGTCGACCATATGAAAATATAATGGATCATAGGATGATCCATGTACTATTCTCAATATAAACACTTAGGCCATTAAATCATCGCTTGAAAATCAAATTTTAATATATTTTATTACTTTTATTTTTCCTTTATTCACCTTCACATTTTCAAAATATGTTTGTTAAATAATATTAAACATTTAAATATATTTTTTGGAAACATAAGCTAAGGTAAACGACTTGTTGTTCGATAAAAAACTGAAAAACAAAAAAGCAAATTTTGGTCACTTTTTTGTTTTATGCAAACAAAGGTCAAAAATGAATTTTTTATATTATTAGTTATAAAATAAAAGAGGCTATTTTTTACTAAAACCCATTAATTGAATATTTAAAATAAATTAAATATTCTCAAATCAAAGCGATAAAATTCCTGGTCATCACATTTTCCCCTCTTAAAAGTATTTCGACCTAGAAATTTTACCACAATCCTAAACCTAGAAAGAAACAAGCTAACACATGAATAACACTACTCATAAGTTTGTATGACATACACTGATCATTCTGATTCAATCATCTATTCGAATAGATAATATTACTTCCGAACTAGTATCGCCCATCCAACTCTCTCGTGCGGACTTCGATCAGGCCTTTTGATTCGAAACTTCCGTTTTCCTTATATAGCCATATATTACAATAGAAAACTTTGGTTCCATATCAAGAATCTTCACTAAGTGTTCTCCATCAAGAATCGGGTGATAAATCCTTATTCGGAATGGTATGAAACACCTCAAAGTCAAGTACTCGAATCTTATATTAAGAACTATATGAAAAATAGAAATGATCTATATACACCTTACGTACCTATCTTATTGGTTCTTATCTACTCCACTTATGTTTACATTTCCAAAACATTTATGAAAACATTTCGCAAAAATTTCGATTTAGGTTCAAACTTTTTGAATGATACAACTTTATTTAAACCTTCTCATAAATTTCATTTTCTACTTTATTAACTTGTATAATACTCTTTTAAATCCTAAGTGTATATACCTAAAATCTAATTAAAACCTTTTTTACTTTTTACTACTAAGATGTAGGCCCCAAAATAAATCTGGTTCTAAAAACTAAGTCGAAAAATTCAACCTCTTACCCAATTTGCCTGACAAGTAGCTAAAAAGAGTAGGATGCCGGTATCCAAACTCAGTCTTAGAGACTACTTTTCCTTAAACACTTCAACAGTAAAAATGTTTATTGACATTAAATTGTCTTCTACATCCTAGATGTTAAAACCCACTAATTGAGTATTTAAAATAATTTAAATATCCACAAATCAAAGCGATAAAATTCCAGGTCATTACATTAAAACTGCTACTTTTCAAATCAATGATGACATTAGCCCAAGTCCAGACGGGTTTGGGTCAAAGTTTTACAAGCATCATTAGGATTTTGTAAAATGTGATCTAGTAGCAGTTGTTAAAGGAATTTTGCAAGTGGACATATGTAAAGGAAATTAACTATATTTTCATTGCTTTGGTGCCAATAAAAGATAATGCTAGTTCCACATCAGAGTACTGCCTTATTTCATGTCGCAATGAATTAATAAAATTGTAGCAACTGTCATATGCAACAATATCAAAAGGTATATGAATGATTTAATCTCTACAAATTAGAATGCATTTATCCCTAAAAGAAATACAAGCAAAAATTCACTATTGGCTCATGAAATGATGAGAACCTTTAATAGGAAAGGCTCTAATAGTATGCGTTTAAAGGTGAATTTGTAGAAAGCGTATGATAAAATCAATGGAGAGTTTGTCCATCATATGATGCTATGCATTGTTTTCCTATTGCATTAGTCAACTTTATTTATACATGCATCTCCACCAAACTTTCTCTGGTTAATAGAAGGCAACCAATATGGATTTATAAAGTGTAACAGAGGCTTAAGGCAAGAAGACTCGTTATATCCTTATCTTTTTTCTATAGCCATGGAATTTCTTTTGATTTCGCTTGAGCTAAAGCATTAAATGGTAACATTTCCCCTATTTATAAATGTGATCCTATTTTGAACTACCTTATATATGCTGATGATCTATTAATATTTGCTAAAGCATGCATAGACAATGCCAACACTGATAAAAAGGTTTTTTGTAATTTAAATGATAATTCTGGCCTAGTAATAAATGAGTAGAAATAAAAATTATATTTTCGTAAAGGAGAGCATAGAAAATAAGAAATTTTGGGAATTTTACTGTAACGACCCAACTTCCTACGCCCAGGAAGAAGTATCGTTAATAAGAAAAGAAAGAGGTGAGAAAATAGAAGAGATAGAGAAGAAAGAACAACAACATCAGAATCTCACAGCGGAACGAATAAATTACAATAATCACATAAGTATTTACATAATATACAACATCAATCAGAGTTATACAGATAATACATCACATACTAGACAGTTATAAACACCTGCCTAGTTAATACAACTCAACTCCAACAAATGACTCAGAGATACCAACACAGCGGAACTATATATATATCTACAACGCTGAAGCCACCTGCTCCATTGCTCCTCCAGAATGCATCAAAGCTAACCTGAATCCCTTGGCTACCCGTAAAAATTTGGGTACCCCGGAGTTTATTTTTACCATGCCAAACTGAAAGTTTACCTATTATAATCTTGGAATTCCTTTGAGCGGTTCATGCTTAAAAATGGTAGATTTTAATACACTGCTTGACAAAATCAAAAAGAAACTAAATGGGTGGAATGGTAGGCTTGAGTTGATCAAAACAGTAATTTATTCTATTATTTCCTTTTAGTTACAAATTTTCCAAATGTCAATGGTGTTATTAAAAAATTGATATTATATGTACAAATTTCCTCTCGTTACATAAGCAACATAAAATCAATTTGAAAAATGTATGTAAACCAAAACACGAGGGAGGTTTGGGATTAAGGAAAATATAGGACATGCAAAAATCTACAACCATTAAGCTGTTAAGGTTCTTAGAGAAAAATAGTTTATGGTCAAAATGGATGTGGAGTAGATATTTCTCAAAAAGTAAATTTCTTAATTTTACCTGAAGATCCGTATGCTTCTATTACCTAAAATAATTTTAAGAGTAAGAGATAATAGTAGAGGACTTATGAACAAGAACATTGCAATGGTAGGGGCACCAAAATATTGTTTGATCTAGTTACATAGTGAAACAAACATAACCTAGGCTGGCAATATATGTGCAATGTTGGAGGCTGTAATAAAGAAGTATATGCACTCATTTTAGATTCTAAATGGTGCATCAACACTTCTAATTTACATCTTAATATTTGTAACAGAATAGAAAACATTTGTAACGATCCACCTTTTCGACCCTCGAATGTCGATACTAATACATCCACGGTATTCACGTACGGAGCACCCAAGTGCCGAAAATACGAATTGTTAGGGTAAAAGAAAATGAAACGGAAAGAGAGAGAGAAAGGAACATGGTATCAGAATCCCATATGAAGAATGATAATATACAATATCTCAAAAGGTACCAATATATATGTACATCAATCAGAAAAAACTAACATATCATCGGCTTGGACAATTATAACAACCTATCCTCCCAGATGCTGATAGATATGATCAAGTAAGGCAACGGAAAATAAGTACGGTAAGATATCATCCATCTCCTCTCTAAGAGCTCCAATGAACCACAGCTAAATCTGGAAACATATTCGAGCTAACCTGACATAAAGAAAATAACACCCGGATCAGTTTGGTAAACCAGCGTGAGAAACTCAAATCATGTAAATTTGTTATATCTTAAAACCCTTCAAAATAAGAGTATCTCGAAAGGCCACGTCGCGAATAAACACAGACGGGTTTTTAACTTATGATAACCAAACCATTTACATTATAAAATCCAGTTATGATATAATAATATCTAAGGTGTGGAATACAAATAATCACATAGTTGGTGATGTGAGTGTATATCACAACAATAATAGTTATACAATCAAAACCACTTAGGCGCATTTTCTAATTGTGTAGGATTCCATATAGATCTCCTCAGATGAAAGCCGACTACTGCACAAGGATCAGATATATCCTTCTGATGCATCGTATATCTCTAGTGAATACCATAGGAAAACCATAGCCGGTCTTGTTAAGACCTGGTGCATTGCTCCCACATTCATATCCCAATAAGTAGCTTTAGAAATAGAGTCGCATGCATCCTATGGGTTTGCCAACCCTACTGGCTATGGCTCCTATCTTTGATTTTTGCCACACCAATGATGAGGCTATATTTGCCATTCAACCTATGAGTCAACACCCGAATAGATAATCCACACAAGCTCCAACTCGGACAGATCTCAGAATCACACATGGATTCACATATCTCAACCGATCTCAAAATCACATATGGATCCCTCAACAGATCTCGAAACCACATATGGATTCCCACATCCTAAATAGATCACGAACAACTACATGTGTTCGAGCATCTCAAACAGATTTCGAATCTCCCTATAGATTCTAGCATCACTAACCAATCATGAACCAATCATGAAGCCATCACAAAGCAATCACGAAACTCTTTCAAAGCATAGAACATGCATATGATTTTTAAGGGGTTACGGTTTCAAGTCATTTTATATAAGTACACTCCCCCGCTTACCGGGTGCTCCAAAACAAATTGACTGATTTCCTAGGAATCTCAACCTCAGTTCTGTGGTAAATAACATACATACATAAGAGCGGAGACCACCTCCTAACTGTTCATGCAAACAGATTTTCTTACCATTATCCTAAAAGAGCAAAACGAGTTTATACGTATAGTATAGTATCACCGAAGATAGATGTACCATATAATCCTTGGATTTCTTCTAGATATAGTATATTCTGGCCAAGGTTTGATGGTCAGTTATTTAACTATCAAATAATTAAACAATCCAATAAAATGAGAATAATTGCATATGGGAAACTCTGTCCCGTATATTGTCCATAAGCTCTAACACACAAAGCACAATCAAAACAACAAGCAAGATCAAGTCATATAAATGACTTTTAATCCCCGATTTAATTAATCTTTCTTTATTGATTAAAATCCTCTTTTATTAATAAAACTCATTTTTACTTAACAAACCTTCTATAAATGAAACTACATTTATTAATTAAACTTCTCTATTTAATTAAAACATCATTATAGATTTTCAATACATTCTAATACTTTCCAAAGGTATTCATATACTCATCTCGACCATATAAGTATATTCAAAAATCAATTTCAAAGGGCTTAAGACAAATGTTACTCAAACATTATCACTACAAACTCAAAACCATTTCGCTTATGATTATCTTTTAAAAAAATTTAGAGATTTATTCACGTACGTAAGTATAATCAAAATAGGCTAAAGGTGAATGTTACTAACACATTGCCACAAAAAACCTAAAACCAATTCATACTTGTAATTCTCTTTGAAATTCCATTATTAAAGTTATAAGTATTTTCCCAACTCATTTATAATATTTTAGCACTTTAAAATATTATCCAAGGGTTTAAAAACAAATATCACTAAAACATCGTTTATGACAAATCCCAAAACACTTTCCTATTCCATTATCTTTAAAATTCCATTTTAAAGATCCAATCAATTTTCAAAAGTATAGTTAAATGGGTTAAAATAGATATTGCATAAGCATCGATACTATAAACCCAAAATCACTTTGATAATTACCATTTGCTTAAAATATCCATTTAAAGTTCTAAATATAGCTCCACTTATTAAACAAGGTAATATACCTTTTTAATCAATTTATAAGCCAATCCATTGTAACATATGTGTTATAATCCAAAAACTCCTTTTAAATCCCTTTACAAAATATTCCATTATTTTTTTTTTCAATATCCTTCTAAAATATCCTTCGTAAATATCCTTTTTTTTAATCTTTATTAAAATATTTAATAACTTCAAAAACCATATATGTACTAAAAATATACTTTTAAAATATTTAAACTATATTTTGAAAACTTTATTTAAAACACTACATTAAAACCTGCTTTATAATTTAAAATCATCACTTTGTAAATCCACAATTGATTTCAAAGATATATCTAAACCTTGTTATTTCTCGATAATAAGTACGCTAACATTACTAATTATGAACACGAATAAGCCCTAGGATGTCTTTCAAAGTTAACTTCAAAATCGTAGAACACAGCAATTTCAAAGTGCATCCATCGTGACATTTTCGCTACTAAGATTTATGACTTCCACTTCCAAATTCCACAAATGGCCAAACCAATTCCATTTATGCCTAACACAAACTATGTATAAAACAACCTAATATATACGTACATAAATATTTCCATAATTTCCCGCAATTTATACATTTTAACATATGTCAGTTATCAGGGATTTCAAGGCACGTTTATAACGACTATATCGTTTCCAACATTCATAACATACTATCACTTTTCACAAAGCAATATCAGACGTGTAAACAAGTAGTCTGGGCCATAATACATGTTATAGATGATCAAATGGAGATTATTATACTTTGTAATAATGTTCTCACTTATTTTACAAAACAAGGCAGGGTCCAAAAGTAATAACTTGCACTGTTTGTTATACAGTTTGTATTTTCAATACAACAACAATTATATATACAACGATATATAATTAACTGACGAGTAAAATTCACCCAAGCACTAGCTAACAATTTCGCGTTTTCGAAAGTCCTAAATACTAAAATTCCTTTAAGCCCCAAACTTGACGAATCTCACTCCAATGCGTAGATATCATAAATACGAGTGCAACGGCGAAGACGGCACCTCAATTAGACCTCTTATGAACAAGATAAAGGGTATATAAGATTTTGAATTAAAATCTTAATTAATTAATTTAATTAATAAACTATCCTAACATTACCTTAATCCTCTATCTCCCTCTTTCTCTAATTCGAATGCGTGCACAAGGAGATACACGTTGATACCCAACATAAGCGCGCACATTTCCACCCCTTGCCGAAGCTCCAATCGATGAATTGGCGGACAGGTTTGCTAGCATTTCCCCCTTCGCCTCCTCTCTATAATGCACATGAAAACGACATACCCAATGCTTCCTATCAAAATCTGACTTGTTGCCATGACCATCACCAAAATGTCACATCATACCTCGGCCAACCATCGTTCCTCAAACCATTTCCATTGCACTTCTAGCGCCACCATGAACTCCATAGTCACTTCGAATCGACCTCCGATGCTCCACTGCCAGTTGCAAATTCGGGTAACCCCAGTAAAATGTCGCACGTCATCTTTGGGGATCATGCCTCTAATCGAGCACCACATCCGACTCGGTTTCACCTAACAAGTGCAATGCCCACCTCCCATAACCGCTCACCTTCTCTATCACCACCAAACTGTAGCCTTAGTTTGGCCTAGGCTACGTTAAACATAGCCACCAAACCTCGTATGCAAAATGAAACATAGGGAACTAATGCTCTAGACCACACAAAGCCAAAAAATCCAAAATCGCTCGAATCTGTAAAATATTTCTCTTGATTTAATTGGTTGAAATTTAAAAATGGGTAACGGCTACTCTCTGAAGGAAGAAAACAGAATAGGAAATTAGGTTGGATATTAATGAGTATTTATAGGAAATTTATATTATATCCTATTCTTTTAATTTTGACCCTACGTGTTTCAAGCACGCATGACTAGGCAGCATGTCCCATCGTCACAAAACTCATCGGCGTAGGACAATTCATTATTCTAGATCCAATGGTACACGTTTTATCGATATCCGAGTCAGTGCCCTAGAATGATAATATCACAGGTTAATTAAAACGAATTATTATTAAAACAATTTAAACCACTTAAATCATAAATTAAAATTTACAGTAACCATTTATATTCAAACTGAATTTAAGTAAGCTTTCGAAAATATTTTTACCCACATTAAATCCAAGATTCAATTATTAAATAATTCCAATACTTAATTATAAACAGTTCAAAAATCTCGGCCATTACATTCTTCCCACTCAAAAGAATTTCGCCCTCCAAGTTCCAACACGAGCAACTAAGCAACAATCACACATCAATACCTAACGGTATAGCAAGCCAAGAAACAATCACATCATAATACTATATAGTGCTACCATTACTAGCAACCAAAACTCATGATTCACCTAGGTTCAAAAACCCTCTCGTCGCACAAGGTTGACAATCAATCCACAAGCGTTACCTTATGCTCAACAGCCTCAGGTATTACTTAGTGATCACACATGCTACCTCAAACATTTCGAAGAGTCATCCCCAAACTCTCCACAAACCAACACATATAGCATATAATTATACTGAAGCCCATACGATATACATATATCATTCGTACACAATCTCAAATCTGATCACTTACCCGATCACATAAATTCCCCTTCCAAACTAGTATAGATCACTTGACCTCTCTATTGCTGACTCCAATCCAATTCCTTGATTATAAACCTCCATTCTTCTTACATAGCCATATACTATGATAGAAAACTTCAGGATCATGTCAAAAACTTGTATCAAGTGTTCACCGTCAAGAATCGATTGAAAAATCCTAATACGGCCAGTGTGAATCTCCTCGAAATCCATATACTCAATCAAAAACTGGTACACGAATAAAATGATCTACGTACAACTTACGTACTCTATTCAATTGGTTTCTTAACTATACCAATTACTTTTCCATTTTAATTCACATTTATTTATCACTTGGTATTTCTCATTTAATACTAAAATTACTTATGAATCATTTCATAAAATTTACTTCAAGTTATTAAGCACTATATTACTTAAATTCATATTCATATAATACTCCACTTCATCCTCAGAGTATTTACAAAACATCCTTTTCATTTTACTCAACATGAATATTCGATCAATTTAAAACTTATTTAAATTCTACCATCTCTAAGTTCAAGTGTTATATAAACTCATTTTATATTTTCACAAACACTTAGCTTCAATTTTCTTACACAAATTTCGAAGTTTCGACGGTCCAAAATCGTCAAAAATTCCATTTCATTTTGACAAATGAAAATTATTGATCAACGGATCAAACAAGATGCACAATCAAACTTACCCAAATTGCAAAGGATATACGAGTCCATAAAATATCTTAATAGAAAACTCAAGAACTAAGCATCATATTATTTCAATTCATTTTGAAATATATATACTTATAACTTTTGTATACCAAATCATACTTCCGACATTTAAAACAAAATCTATTTTTTAGCAAGACAACCTTGTAGCAAATCGCTACTATAGCTTTCCTCACTTTGAAACTCGAAAATAAACGCTGATGATGTTGTAGTCATCATCAGAATTATTTTACAGTGATAGACATCCAAGCCGTGCCTTTCGAATTTAACCAAAATCATTCCTAAAATGGTATCAAATGCTTTGTGAATATCACTAAGCACCATGATATCAATTTCGTAAATCAATATCTCAATTATTATCTCCCAAATAATTCTATTTACAACACCTTAGAAAGCCAATTTCTAAATCACCGAGATTTAAGTTCTCAAATTCTCAGTTTAAATTATTTTTCATAAATTCAAAACAATATTTATAAACCATATTTATATAAGTCACAACCTATATAAAACTATCACCGAAGTGTTTGCCTTGTTTAGATTATAATAAACAACTTTTGTTAAACTCAAAATTTAACCACAAATTATCGTTGAACACCTTATCGTCAAATCATGAAACTTAATTCACAAGGTGTTCATTTCAATGTTCCCACAAGTTAATATCTATCCAATCCATGTAGTAAAAAGGTAAAAATGCTAAGTTTAAGTGTCATTTGCGACTTCGGAAAACCCCCACCTCTACAATAAAATGATGCACGTCATCTTAGAGGATCGTACCTCCAATCGAGCACCCCATCTGACTCGGTTTTGCTTAACAAGTTGCAACGCCCACCTTGCCATAGCCACTCGCCTTCTCTATCTCCACTAGACGCCAGCCTTAGTTCGGACTATTCCACGTCAAACACAGCCACCAAACATCGCACATAAAACGACACATAGGGAACTGATGCTCTCGACCACACGAATCCAACGGATCCAAAACCTCGAATCCATAGACTACTTTTCTTGAATTAATTGGTTGAAATTTAAAAATGGGTGACAACTACTCTCCAAAGGAAGAAAGAGGAATGGGAATTTAGGTTGGATATTGATGAGAATTTATAGGAAATTTATATTATATTCTACTCTTTTAATTTTAGTGCTACGCATTTCGAGCACAACATAACCACATAGCACATTCCATTGTTACAAGACTTGTCGATGAGGACAATTCATTATTCCAGATCCAAGGGCACTAGTTTCATCAAAATCTAAGATAGTGTCCCAGAGAGATAATTTCACACATTAATCAAAATGAATTATTATTAAAACAATTCAAATTACTTAAATCACAAAATTAAAATTTACAATAATCGCTTATTATTTAAAATGAATTTGAGTAAGCCTTCAAAACTATTTTTATTCACATTAAATCTAAGATTCAATTATTAAATAATTCCAGTATCTAATTATAAAGTGTTCAAAAATCATGGTCATTACAACATCAGCATAGACAGTGACACTTATGAAGATTATCGGTGGTGGCTTCGTACTCCTAATGGTAAATTCTCTCTAAAATCAGCTTAGAATAGTGTTAGAAATAAATCACCCAATGTTCAATGGCATCATCATTTATGGAACATCTTGTGCACCAAAAATGTCCACTTGCACTTACTTGGCATTGTTAAGCAAGCTTAATACTTTGGATAGAATAAGGAAATGGGATAGTAAAACTATGATAACATCTGTGTTGTGTAAAAATGTGGATGAAACAAGAGACCATTTATTTTTTGAATGTGAATATTTAAAATATACTTAGAATCAAATAAACAACATTTCAATATAAATTATTTGCAGCCGGAAAAATTACCAGATATCATGAATTCATTAACTGGTGCTCACGGTAGAGATAAACCGTAGAAAGAGCTATTAGACGTATGCTTGATGACAGTGGTTTGGCATGTTTGGTATGGAGGAACAGGTTCTAAATGCCATTTCAAACTAGATATAAGCTTATTAAACAAGATGTTTCAATTTTAATATTTAAACCTATCCGTAGACAATAAACAAGGGATTTCAGAATTAATGAGAAAATTGGCTTATATATCTTGTTTCGATGTTGTTCTATTCTCCAAATTTGATGCATGTCTTCTTCCATGAGGTTCATCGATGATCTAGTTACTGATTTCATGCGCTTCAAGGAAGGAGATAACGGTTCTTCAGAGATTGAAGTGAAGATGGATTTGGAGTTCGTCATTTTAATAATTGAAGTTTGAGGGAAGAATAAATGAAGTGTGCTATTCTCGAGTAAATGGAAGTATGGAAAGTGTCACATGTCAGTGGGATTTAAGGAAGGGATGTTTTGTAATTTTTTGTTTTGAGGGTCATGGTTTTTTTATTTAGAAGTTTTTCACTTAAGTCTTATATACCTTTAATTGAACTAATTCCTTAAGTACGAGTGAGTTATTAGGCAGAGTTTTTCTTTCGCTTGTTTTGAAGATGTATCAACTAAAGTTCTATAAACCTATATATATAATAAGCCAAGTTTCTAAAAAATCTTATTGAATTAATTTAATTAAATAATTAATTGACATTTTAATCCATTTTAGTTTATTCATTTTAGACATTTTAAATTGAATATGTCCACTATAACATTTATAGTTATACACATATATCTTACATAGGTGTATTATATTATTTATCAATTAACATTTATTAATTTATTTAATTAAAACAATTTTAATAATTATAATTAATTTAAAAATTATGCATATATATTAGCTTAACATTTTAAGATACTATTATACATATCAACATATATATATATATATATATATATGTTGCTTAATTTAATTAATTAAATTTTAATCAATCAATTAATTAATCTAATTAATTAATAATAATTTTCAAAAATATTTATTTCATTTTTAAAACAATTTTGAAAATTATTTTATAACATTATAAAATCATTACTTATTTTGAACATAACCTTTTAGATTTAAAATATTATTTTTGTTTATTTTATATCGAATCTTTTAAGTTTTAAATTTTATTTTAATTTCAAAACAGATTTTTAAAATAGCCCAAGGCCCAAATAAATTTGGATTTTATATTGGGTATAACCATTTGACTTATCTCGTCTTCTCGGGCCAGGCTGGTAACCAAGTAGGGTAGAGTACTTGGTTATCCAAACTCAACCTTAGACACTACTTTTCTAGACAACCTACTATATGGATAGGCTTTAATAAGTTTGCCATGATATTGCTAATTTAGACCACTTTGACTATTGGGTTCTGATACCATTGCTGGAACTGGGCCGGTATGCAGCAGGGTAAATAGGTAAATTTTACAAAATTATTCTATTTGGCCTTACTAGGCCTATAAAGTATAAATTAATTTAGATCTGATTTAATTAATTTTAAATAAAACCAATATTTTATTTGATTTATAAATAATGTTTTATTTTATTGTTATATTAGTATTATATAATATAACATGCATTTATATACACATGTGTGTGTACGTGCAAGTGCAACATAAACATTGTACATAGTTTAACATGGCCATGTATAAGTGTTGGGATTTTACACCACAATGGACATGATAGCCTCTAGTGTGTGTGTGTACATACATACATACATACATACATATATATATATATATCCGTAAGTGCAAATATTAATAATTTAAAATTGAAAATATAAATTCAAATTTCAAATTTTAGATCTAGATTTAGATTTTAAAATATTTTCTAATTTCAAATTTAAATCATTAATAATATTTTAATTAAGTAAAATAAATATATATAAATATACAAAATTAAGTTTTTTTTGGGCGATGTTTGTGTGTGTGTTAATATTTAAATTTTGAACATAAAATAATATTACATATTTAAAATATGAATTATATATATGTGTGTGTTTATATATATTTTTGACCTAAAGAATCTTTGATAAAATCTATTTTTAATATTTAAAATCCTTATGGCTTTTCAAGAAAAAAATTTCTAATTAAATCATTTCTGTATAGAAATGTTTAAAAATTACTTATGTTTAAAATAAATTTCACAATCACAAAATTATGTTAAAATATATGTACATATATGTAATATAATATTTATTTTGTATTAAAGTAATATGTCATAATTTTAAATGATAATAACTATACATATACATGTACGTATGTATTTAGTAAAACAAGCGATCCTCTCTAGGAGGAAAGCACTAACGTAGTTTTATTCCACACTCAAAAAGGTGTAGTAAACAAGCCTAGTAAATAGCAAAACCCCCCGTTCAAGAAGAAAGGTAAAAAAACCTCCCATTGAAAATAAAAATAAGAATTAATAAATAAAGAAAATTACTATTGGGCAAGATTAGACCCGGTGAAAACAATATCGAACAAACCTAGAGCGAGACCGTCCAACCATAAAAGGGGAAACCTAAAATATCAACTCCTTATCTACATCCCACTCGCAGCAGCTCCATGGCCTAGACAATCCAAATCATATAGCCCATTATACCCGAAATAACTCAACAAAAGACGTAAGTCCTGCACAAATACACATATGAGAAAGTATTAGATACATATATATATATATGTGGAAGAAAACATGCCAGGAAGATATGTGCTTAAATCCAGTTATCCAATAGATAAGAAGAGTTCAAGTAATTATCCGCCTTACAAGAATTAATTATAGCAGTGCTTAAGGCCAAATTATGTCTCCCTCTACTATGCTCTACGTTTACCCTTAAATTGTGAATGTGACTTTTCGCACTTTAAGAAATTCTTTGAAAAATGCATTTTTGGTCAATTTGTAACTAGGATTTGCAATCCAATTATAAGTAAACAATGCAATAGTGTAAGTTAGGTTATCAAGTGAGATGTTAATGCTATTAAACATTCTTTGGTTCCTTTCAAACCATATATACCGGTAAGTGATTACAAGGATGGTATCAATTAAGATTCTATAACATTTGGTGTACTGAAATCTAATGACATTCCAACAGTGACTGCAGTTGTAATTAGAATTGTTCATATTAAATTCGAAAGTACAGAGAGTATTTACAAGTATAGTATTAGTTAGGGGACAATTATAGTATAAATTTGCTATGTTTTCTAAGTTTGAGTTGTAAAAAACACATTTTTTGTATATAGGCAGATGTTTATCTTGTGACAACTTGATTGTGTTTAATTTTTGGTGAAAGATTTGCCATATATGTAGCCTTACCTTAGAGGGGGAGGCATTGGCTTTCCAGATGAATTTGAACTTCTTTTCCTTAGTCCTGAAAAAATTTAAAAATTTGTAAACCGAAGTCGATGAATATATTTTGTTGTTTTCCCAACACTAACTCTTTGTATCTCTTTCATCATCTAGAGTATAGAAATCTAGCTTAGAACAAAGTGTTATAAATTGACACAAGGAATTACCTCAAAATGCAAGGTTAAAACTAAAATTCCATGGAAATTCATTATCTGGACTAGAGTGCTTTGAAAGTAGTTAATTTTTGAAGTGTGTGTGTGTGTGTGTATCAAAAAGTTTTTGAATTTCACTTTTAAAGGAATATCCAGAATCCATCTATCGTTCCAAAAGCTTGTATTATTACCAGAGTGAACTATATTATTGATGCCTATATTAAAAATGTTGAAACATTTTAAAATAGATTTCTAAATGGAGAACATGTTATTAGAATTAGGACAAATATGATGGAGGATATATGTTCTATCATAAAATTGGTTGAGATCGTTTCTTTTCAAATAAGATTTTTATTTTTTGTCATTAAATTTCCAAAGTCATTTTCATAATAAAGAGACATTGAGGTTATGGAGATTTATAATTCCTAGGCCTTCTTCTTTTTTGGATTTGCATATTGTTTCCCAATTAATAAGGCATTTGACACTAGAGCAGGAATAGTCACCATTCCAAAGGAATTTTCTTCTAATATTATCTATTTTATCAATTACTCATTTTAGAAAAAAAAGACATCCAATAGATCGGAAGGTTCGATGGAACAAGGTTAATTAAGATAATTTTTCCAGCTCTAGATAGAAGTGTATTGCTCTAACACGATAGTTTCTTATTAATCCTACCTAATATCACTTGTCAATCCTCCTTTTTTTTAATTTAGTTGGCCTAATCGAAAATCCTAAGTATTCTATTAGGAATTTCGTGCTTATACATTTTAGAGTATTCGCAACAAGATTTTCGATCATATTTATATCATTCAATACTAAAATTGAGCTTTTGCCAAAGTTAATTCTAAGCCCCAAAAGTATCTCATAGCTATACAAGATAAACTTAAGAGCTGGGATATGTTTAGGAAAATGTGATGAAAAGAGCATGGTATCATCTGCGAATTGAAGGACTAAAAGCCCATCATTGGTATATTATTTCCTATGCTTTCCATAATCCCATCTAAAAGAGTTTATTGATCTTAGTAAAAACATCCACTACTAAATTGAATGGTAATGGTGACAAAGGATCACCTTGTCTAAGACCACACTTAGATTAAATTTTATTTCCTAGGATACCATTAACTATTATACTCAAGTTTTCAATTTGAAGTATAGTCATAATGCAGTTTACCCATCTAGTACAGAAACCCTTGGTGTAACAACCCTGCTTTGGAGATTACCATGAATATTAAATTATAATGATGATTATAATTTAATATTGGAATTAATTGAATTAATAAGGATATAATATTGTTTATTTTAATAAACAATGAATTTGGATTAAATTGAGCTAGTGTGATAAATAAATGAAATCCTGAATGTATAATTGATATTCTTGAGCGGAATAAAATTTATGTTTTATTTCGGGAATTTTCAAATATGATTGTTAAATTATATTTGAGTAAAATGTTAGTATTGGCAAAATTTAGAGTTATTGTTAGTATTGCTATTTTATTATCAAGAATAAGTGAAAAATATATTCCATGTGATAAAAATAACATTAATGAGTGAAATAAAATATTTATTGATGATTTAGTCATGTATTAATATTTTGAAATATGCTATATATTTTATTTGGTCAATTATGCCAATTTACAATTTATATTGTAAATATATGAAAACTGGGTTAAATTAAATAAAATAAAATAAAATAAATAATAAAAAGTGATAAACTTGTGTTTTAATCTTTTATTTGGAATCTAGATGTTGTAACAATTCCAACAAATCCAAGTTTGTAGAAATTGGATTAATATTGAGTGAAATATGTACATAAGTAGATAGTGCAAATAATTACATAAACATATAAATTAGAGTAGTACTAATGGGTATTTGGGTTGTATCTATCTCAGCCCAATAGATACTTCCAGGAATTGGTACGTATAATTTTTTCCTTTCGTTCATCTTACCCTTCTCCTCAAAATTTCCAGAAACTTAAAAATAGAAAACTATGGCCTCTTGTTAAATCTTTGTCAAATTAAACAGTCCTAGCTGAAATCAATAGAGAAATCAGGTCTAAAATCACTAAAAGGCAATCTCTATCCATCGCTATCTCGAATTCATGAAGAAATCCATTTCTTTGTTTATTGAATAATTGTTTTTTTTTGTTTTTCTCTTGCATGTCCTCTTTTTAGCATTTACAGCCGCCGAAGCACCTTCTTCCCGCTAAAGCTCCATCTCGAAGCTCGAATTTTTTTTTCTTCGCTGCAATAGGTAAGCAAATGCTTACAGAAAACCGTAAGTGAATTAGCTCCGTCTAGAATCAAAATATTGTGCATATAGTTGAATATTCCTATTGTTTGAATTTTTCTCAATGCTGTCCATTTTGAAGCAGAAACGAAAATTGGCTTAACTTTTCTGTTTCTAATCCAAATTTAATAATTTTAGATGTTTCGGAAAGCTTATTTCGTTGGCTGCAACTTTCATTTGTTGAATTTTCAGTAAATTTGAAGTTTGCTATGCTAAAATTGACAATGTTTGTCACTGTTCCGAAAATGTATCAGTCCAGGCTTAACTTTTAAATTTTTAGTAATTCTAGCATAACTTTTGCGTTTCAAATCGAAATTTCAAAAGAAACCTTAGAATGTAGGCTACAACTTTCATGTTTTGAGTTTCCTTTAATTTTGAAGCCAGCTTTGTCAAAATCGTTCTTTTCCTACTGCCATCCCGAGAGCAAAAACTAATTCTGCTCTGTGTTCGACACTAGAACAAAATCGGCCATAACTTTTTCGTTTTGGGCCGAATTCGATAATCTTATATATTCTGAAAAGCTCAATTCTTAAGCTACAACTTTTTCTTTAATCATATTGCCAGATCCTGATGTTTACTAGACTGAAATTATGAATGTTTATCTCAGTCCTGTCAATATACATATGCAACAGGCCTTGTTTAAGACTTATAGTAAATTGATCGAAATTTTTAGATCGCTGATCGGAATTTGATGATCTTGGTCATTCCGGAAAGCTTAGAAACTAAGCTACAACTTTTTCTTTAATTGCATTGCCATATTTTGATGTTTTCTATGCTAAAATCATAAATGTTTTTAAGCATTTTAAGGGTTTTTAAACAAGCATTCTTTATTCTCAAATCTTTTATAAATCATTAAAAAATATTCTTTTTTTTCTTTTTTCTTCTTTAGAAAAATATTTTATAAATAATTTTATTTATTTTAAACATTTTTATGTTTTTCGAACGTATGAGGAAGTAAATTAAACGGTTTAGTAAAACCATAGGGTATGGGACTTGTGTGTTTACTTTATCGGTTAATAGCAAACTTGTACGATCGAAATAAATTTAAGGAGATATTAGAGACCTCCTTGATGTTATCTGATTTGAGATGTTTCATTGTACTTAATGGTAGAAACGGCATTTTACCGCGTTAGTCTAATTGACTAATATTTGATATAGTCTATTAGATAAAGACTATATGGATGAAGATTAATATTCACCGATGAGATGAGGCAATGCATATATGTTTTGGGTTGATACTGTTTTATTATTTCTTTGAGATGTGGTATCAACCGATGAGTAGGAATCATTAGGCGTAAATGCATGGTATGGGACGTGCATTAACACCTTTTTAGTTCCTATTCGTGAAGTTGTGACACATGGATTACTAGACTAGTACTAAAGACTTCGAGAGCTCGGGATTTGCAGTTTGATAGTCAAATTCCAATCATATTATGATATTACTCGAGTCTTATGACGTCACCGATAGGGATGGATGGAAAATTATAGGCTACGTAGTCGTGTGCGTAAGCACGAATGATATAGATGCGGCCGATCCCGAGCAAAATGATGTATGGTACCAAAGTATAGTACTAGTGGAAGACAATAACACGTGCAAAACAGAATTTTATTGATGATTTATGATTTGATGAGATTTATGAGATTTGATGACTTTATGGTTGTTTATTGATGATTTATTTAACTTATTAACATCCTCCTTATGTGTAACATGTATACTGATGACAATTCACTTGATTATCACATTGCACTTTTCGTTCATTTTCATTTTTTTTGAAAACAACAGGATGAATGTTTTTCCCTAGCTATTACTTTTGAGTACCTTATCTACTGATAAGTTTAGTTGCCTGACCCGTGTGTTTTCACTCGGGTCAGACCGAGTTGCAGGTTAGTTGAATTCCTTATCTTTTGGTTCAGCTTGATCTTTTTGGGACACATCTATCTGCAGGTTGGCTTGTTCATCAGCCTTTTTGGGTTTCCGCCTTAGTATTATTTGTATATTTTGGGATGTCTATATTTTGGCACTAGCTACATTGTAGCAACATATGTATATGGTATTATATGGATATGTATGGTGATGTATATGGATATATATGACTGATCTGGGTTTACTGTTCTGTGACTATGTTTCCGCACTATATTGTTACATTATTTCTGAAATGTTTTAGTTAGCCTTCATAATGTGCGATGGTTATGTACTGGATATGTCAAACCACTTATGAGGTAAATGGAAAAAAAATAGACATATTTTTGACATGTTTAGTCCATAGCTATTGTATGTTATGACTGTCGCTCATATCCAGCCCTATTCTCTGCGTTAGTAGACAGAATTACTTGTTAATTCCCTTTACTAACGTGGGCTTCGGGGTGGGGCGTCACACTTGGTCTGCAATATATTTTTTTTGAGAAAAAATAGTCAAGCGAATTGAACGCTTTAGCGAAATCTAGTTTTAAGAGGGCACAAGTGATATTGTTCTTACAACAATAGTTAATAAATTCTTTGACTACTGCAACCTCTTTCATGATATTTCTGCCTCTAATAAACGTTGATTGAGTAATGTAAATTAGATTATTCATTTTAGGACTTATCCTAACTCATAGAACCTTAGAAATAGTTTTAAGAGAGTAGCTTATTAACAAAATAGACCTAAAATCTTTGAGCTCTATCGCTCCCACTTTCTTGTGAAACAAAATGACATTGACAAAGTTAAATCTTCCTATTTGCAGGTTACCATTATAAAATTCTACAAACATATTAATTGTGTCTTATTTTAAAATGTGCCAAAAAAAATTTATAAAACAAAATGGGAGAACCATCTGGTCCTGGCACTTTATCACTAGGCATATCGCTGATGGACCTAAAGATCTTCTCCTCTAAGAATAAACCATCCAGATCACTCAAAGCAATCCTAATGTTTATGGGGCATAAATCAATCCACCTTGCATTATTTCTATGCCCTTCGATTGTTCCATTGATGTCTTTGTAGTAGTTTGTAAAGACATTATTAGCTTCATTTTGGTTTGAAATTTCCAAGTTGTTAACGAGTATGGAACTTATGATATTACTACGTTTGCGACCATTGGTTATCTTATGGAAAATTTAGTATTTAGTCCCCCTCGTCCATTCACTGGACTCTTGACCTTTGCTTCAACATTATTTTCTCTTATTTACCGACTTTGTCTAGTTTTTCTAAGGTTGAAAGTATGTTTTGCTCGTATAATTCAAAAATTCTAAGTTCTTCTATCTTATTTAGTTTTAAAATTTCAAAACATAAGTTCTCTTTTATTTTTAATATTGCCAAAAACATCTTTACTCCCTTTTTTAAGAAGTACTCATAAGTCCCTAATTTGCTTACAAAGACCTTAGTGATATTTTTAGAATATTTACTATTATCACAACTCATAGAAAACCATTTGTTTGAAATTAGATCTGTAAAATTATTTTTTAACAGCCATATCTTTTCAAATTTAAAAGTACTATGAAGAGGGAGGTAATTTTCATAAAGAAGAATAATGGGGCGTGATCATGTAACGACCCGTATTTTACGTACTGAAGGATCATAAAATATTTTTATTTTGTTTGTACAAGGCTGTATGATTCTATTGTTTTTTGTATGACTCTTAAGACATTTTACACACCTATGATTTTTTACCTGAGTTTCTTTGTGACATTTCCCCCCTAGAAATCTTGTTTGGGCTATAACTTTTGATAGAAGTCGAATTAGGGTCTCAAACTAGTTCTATTGCTTCAGGATGTTGGATAGAGTAGTCATAATAGAAAAATGAACTTATGGTTAAAAGTTATGCATGTTTTAAGTTTTAAAGTTGGTGGCCAGAACTATTGTGTAACTAATTAATCCTATTTGTAAGCCCATTAGTCTAATTAGAGAATACTATAAATAGAGGGCTGAAGAGTCAAATTAAAACTTTTCGCTCTCATTCTAAATCAAGTCTAAAACGAAATTAGCCATAAATTCATCCTAATTTCATGAAAATTGCTCTCTAAATCAAACTAGATTATGGATTAGGGATTAGATCTTCGATTAGAGGCTAGAGCTAATCAAATTGGTTGATTAAAAGTGATTTTCATTGATATCTGGATTGGATCAACATTCACATTGGTTGAATTTGATAAATAGTGAGTGGTTTATGCCTTCCCACTATACTATGCATGTTTATATGGTAGAACCATAGGAATTATCATGTTTTAAATCAATATTTGTCTATAAAACCTTTTCCAACTTTAATTACATGTTAAACCATGTATATGATTCCCTTGCTCATGCT
Organism: Allium cepa; assembly: GCA_030765085.1. Taxonomy (NCBI): domain Eukaryota; kingdom Viridiplantae; phylum Streptophyta; class Magnoliopsida; order Asparagales; family Amaryllidaceae; genus Allium; species Allium cepa. The sequence goes on from CM060938.1 coordinate 567,849,566, forward strand.
TATATATTTATGTTAGATGCAGATCTATGTTAGAAATTGACTTGTTTATCTTATTTTGATGGATTGCATGTTTGATTGGATTAAATTGCTTGTTATTCTATGTTGGATGAAATGGCTAGTATAGAGCTCAGGGTCAACATGAGAGGTCGGTACCGACTTCTTGGATTAAGTCCAAACGGGATGAAACTTCAGAAAGGTGAAGTAGAGTTCCCATAGATCATGTTGGAGGCATTGGCTCGTTCATATTAGGTTGGATGATGATATAACAACATGATGAAAAGCTATGGTCTTTGGATGTTGGCTTTTGTTGGAAGTAGGTTTCGAAGATAGTGGCTCACAAAGGGGGTGGGTTGTAGGATTAGGGAATGTGGAAGGGCTCCTCGTGAATAATGGAAAATGGATTGAGAAAAAAAGGTCGGTATCAAAATAAAGCAAATGAGGGCTTAGATATTTGTGCTAAGGAATAGTTGATGCTTGAACTATTTTCTGTTATACTTGAAGTAGTGGTATTGTAAGTGGAGATGCCCATGGATCAATGAAGGGACTTGTATACACTAGACCTATGGCTTCGGGTTTAGTGTCTAGCATTCGGCTGCGAGACACATATCTAGCTTTGGGTTGCGAGATACGAGTGTACAACAAAGAATCGAGATTTTCATTAGTCCTTGGTAGATTGAGGGCATACGATCTATCATATATTCATAGCATATAGAGTGATGGTTTGGATTGTTTGATGGGTGCTACTATTCTTTGGTTGCTCTCTCTAGTAGGCTATCACTCGTAGGTATCAGGAGAAGTAGGTATTGGAGATAGGAATACCTAGAAGACTAATATCCTTTATTTGTTTTGTGGTATATCTTTATGATTTATAGAGTAGCATATTATATTGTTGTATGCTAACTCTTTTGTTGCAGGGAAAAATCAGGTATGGTTCGTGTACTATTCTTCCTTACCATTTTAGCTATTTAGTATTTTGAGACTCATTTACCGCTCACACCTAATTGTTGTCTGACTCAAGGTTTTATACTTTGTCTCTTATTTCCTTGGACACTCTTAAATGAGTAGACTAGATAACAGGTCTAGGTGATGCAGTACTGTTCGAAGGACGAGTTGGATGAAGCTATCTCATATTATATACATATATGGAGTGTATGCTTTTTCTGCTGAGCAATATAGTGGAGCCCGCGATAGTGCTTGCTTATTATGCTTTTTATTAAAGATGGTTATTGAGTTTATTTCCATTGTATAAACTCTACTATTGATATATAAATCTGTGGATATTATACTCTGATGATGATGGTCTGTTCATATTGTTGTTACTGTCTCTTCTGTTGTATACGTGATATTATAATTTATCCATTCGCTGTGAGATATGACAGGTTATATGCTCTATTGGTTTATTTAAACCTTGATGATCATCTTTTATCGGTCGGACATGATTGCAATACACTATTTATATACTATTGGTGCCGGTGGTACAGAGCGATCATCACAGACCAGAATGAACAGTAGGAAGCCCCTTGACGCGCAACGCTAGGAACCTACCTTCCATTTCATTGGTAGTGATAAAGCGATCAAGCAGCACAATCGAAAGGGTTTTACTTGAGTTTGACCATGTGAACTGCCTATTACTAAGTGGTAATTCAATCAAATTACTATTAGCAATAAATTAGTCAACTCTTCCACTGTAGAGGTATCACCTTCTCTGGGCGATTGTTCTGCTATGTATCTTGTCACATTAAAGTTGCCTCCAACTACTCGTTGATCGATGGTCAAGGGATCTTAATTCAAGACATTCTCTCAAAGGTTCCTTCAATCAATCTTATTATGATGTCCATAAACATTGGCAACATATAAAATTGAATCGTCATTAAATCAATGAAATAAGATGCATTGAGTGAACATTAATGACAATTTGCACTAGTTTAAATCAGTTATTATTCCAACCCACCATTAATCTACCCCAGCTATCCCTAGCCGAGTACAAACCCAATTACTAAGACAAAATCCACCTACACTTTTATAGAAGAGGTAATCATGTCATTCTATTTTAGTTTCTTGCAGTGGAGCTAAATTAATGAACTTGTACTTTATAATAGTCCTAATTTTAATACGTTTATGTGGTTTGTTCAAATCCCTAACATTTCAACTAATGTATCTTATGATCTAAGTGATGAAACCCTTTCAAGTTCTTGTCCTTAATAAATTTGTATACCAGACCTATCTAGATCAAAAATGAAACATGACCTCCTAACTAGATCTAACATAGATGAAGTATAAAGTTCATTTACCACAAAAGGACTATAAGTACTATCTAAGTAAACGGCCGAACCTGAGCTAGAGCCCATTGCTCTAGAGTTTAAAGACATTGTATTCCGATGCAATCATGCGCTCCTCCTAACCGATCTGCCAACATACACACATGCACACATGCACACATGCACATATGGTTATATATATGTGTATATGTGTGAATTATTTTCGAAAATACTTGTATGTATATTATGGTGTAATAAATTTTATATGTAACATATTTTTAAATTTATACATTAAAAATCAATTTTTTTTCAAAAGACCCTTTTAAAATTATTATTTAAATTCAAAAATTATTATTTTAATCTTTTCTTTAATGGCTATGTGATTTATATGCATATATATATATATATATATAACATTATGCACAAGCGCACGCACGCACATACATACATACATACATACATACATACATATATATATATATGTATGTATATATATTTACGTTTAATGTTGACAACATAGACATATATGGATTCGTGATATCATAATCTAATCATATAGGTATGATTACCAAATAAATATATAAAATTGTAAATATATTAGTTACAATAGCCTAATCAGTATACATTGAATGTTGAATTGATCGGCTCTACTTAAATTTGAGTTCAAATCCTTACAGAGAGAGCTACCAGACTAAAAGTACTACGAACCGATGTACTATTTTGATGGAATTTTTATTGTCCGATGCTTAAAACAGTGAAGGAAGTGGGGATAGGGCTTCGAACTAATGTGGATCTTAGGATATTCCAGAAGAAATATCAACAAGTGAGGGGTTAATGGTGTTTAAATAATAGAGAAAGAAATGGGCAAAAGTGGATCCGGATCAGTAAATATCTCTACTAATTTAAACCCCCTTTTTGAATCAAATTCAACCCTTATTTCTCCATCTATAGCCGGACAAGTTAGGCCTCTTTACGGGCCTTCTAATCATTTCAAGCCCAATTAAATAAAATATATTTAAATCTAATTTAAACATACATCGATATCGTATATCGATATGTGTGTATACAACTTTGATTACACGCTGTTTTCAACACAAAATCAAATAAAATTTTATAATTAACATTTCATAAATATTAATTAATTTAATTAATTTATAACAAACTTAATTAATTGAGTCAAGTAGTAGTCGGAGTATTCAACATTTCTGTTGTGTGACTCTTAGGTGTTCGGCCATAAATTAATATAGAATAATTTGAATATTAATATTCACATGTCACGTTAGCTAGTAGTGTGACATTATGATCAAATTTATTGCTTATATGGTACTTATTTTAAGCTTCACTCGTTAGTGACAATTATTTACACTAATTCTCTTCTTTAAAACTATATCATATTAGTTATGGAATCTGGTAATGGTCAAAATTCCGGTATCATCCATATTCAACTTTATATTGCAAATACAAAGTGCTTGTTTTAATAATAACAATTATAATTAACTGAATTGCTCTATCTAGACACTTTGACTTTAACCTGAATTCAGTTGACCGTGATACTAACCCTATATAACTAAGGAGATAAATTCTCTCTTAAGTAGTGTTTCACTTCTAATACATCCACTCGACCCTACTATAGTCATTTGATGGATGTGGTGCCACGATTTAACTATAATCAAAGCAGAGTTCCATGTTGAAGCTGGACAATATTCTCAGGTCGAGGAAATTATGGAATATTGCTACATCAATATTTTTTGTTTGACCTTAGTTATATTAACCAACAGAAAACTATTAAGTGAGTCATTCTAAGATTATCAAGTAACTATCAGTACGTGACCCCTTGGTGCCACCAAGCTAGGCTTGTCAACGGATGCTCTCGGATGCGGATAGTGACATATCAGCATCCGCATCGGAAATCATTTTCGGATATCGGATATTAGCATCAATGGATACAAACGGATAAATCACGAATTATAAAAAGAATATTTTAGTTTAACATAAATATTTTTCTATCCTATTAATTATAAAAGTGTTAAAAATTAACAAATATGATGATAACAAATAGTTTCAAGTAGTTAAAAAGAATTAAGTGTATATAATATAAACTATTAATAAAATAAAATAATAAACAAATATCTTTCACTGCAATAAAATACACATAATTTGAACTATAATCTTGACAAAAACAGGACAGATAATTTTCAGATGCGGATGTTTTCGTATCCGCGTCCTTTTTTTCGAATATCAAATATTTATCCGCTTTTCGGATGCGGATGTGGATGAATTTTAGATTTTTTAGGTACCCATTGATAGGCCTACTCCAAGCATCCATGGGTAATGTACGACCCAAACATTTGAAGAGCATTACGTACTCTAGTCCCAACTGATGCATCAACATCTAGTCTCGATACATCTTGACTAGGAATATTCAAAATAGTGTGCTTATTATATTGTGACAAATTGCTCTTGATTACAACAACTTGCAATTACTATCACAAAACACACTATTTGTGGATTTTCTATTAAACATACTTAAATTGAATAATAAATTACTTATAACACATTATAACAAGCATATGATAGAAGAATACACCTTTTATTTCGAACAAGATTGGTTATCGATTAGAATACGTAACAAATTACATATTGCCCCTAGGGCATACCCCTAACTCTATAAAAATCATCCTCCTCCAATTCCTCAATTTCTTAGGCATCAATTTGTTTAATTTCCTAGATCTGAGACAACCTTAAAAGTCATTTCTTTCTTCAATACCGTTTCCATCTTTATCTTCCATGTGCCAAAATCTCCCTTTCTATCAAATATAACGACTTTATAATTTGTAGAGATTCCATGAATGCTACTCGTTGTAGAAATAGACGTAGCTGAAATAATCTTCAAACTGAATAATAAGCTCTTACCAAACTTTAGCGCAAAATTAAAGTTTTGGATAGCGGAAGCTAGACATCGGATAAACTAGTCTGTGGAAAATCATAACAATTCCAATTAAACAAAGAAAATAAAAAGAAATTCAAAGGGCACATGTTGCAACCAAATAAAGAAAGGAAAGAGCATACCAATATAATGAGGTTCGATTATGACTGTTAGAACTGGGCTAGCACGTAGCGGGTTAAATGGGTAAATTTCGTGAGAGAAAATCCATTTTGGATCTTATTGGACCTATGAAGCATAAATTAATTTAGGTTCAATCTAAATTAATTTTATATAAAATCATTATTTTATCTTATTTATTAACAGAAATATTTAATTTGATGTAATATATAATATATAATATATAATGTGCATATGTGTATGTGCACCTGTAATACGTATAGTATGCATGGTTTAACATACCCATGTCCAAGTGCTGGGATTTACACCGCTACGGACAAGTTAGCCCATCTATATACATATATATGTGTCATCTATTTATATTTATACTTATATAATTAAATGGCATAAATTATATTTATACAAAATTGAACATTATATACGCTTAAAATAATGGAAAAGTAATCTTATTTTAATATGCTTATATACATATATATAAACAATTTCAATTTCGAATTTCGAATTTTAAAACTAGATCTAGACATGAAATTATCTTTTAAACTTAAATTAAAATTTGTTAATAAATTTTATATTATTAATGTATAAATATTTGTATATGCCAAAAAATTAATTTTTTCAATGTAATTACAATATACATATATATATATATATATATATATATATATATATATATATATATATATTAAAATACATATATACAAAAGATAATTTATAATATAGAATGATGTTATATAATAAAGTGTGTGTGTGTGTATATATATAATATAAACATATTTCTTTTTGGTTACATTTATATTTTGGCAAAATCAATTTGTTTATAATTAAACCGTAAAAAATCCCTTTTCTTAATATAAAATCTAAATCCATGCAGATTTTTTTTGAAATAAAATATCAAGTATTGTTTGTAAATTTACGTACATTCACATTGTAACGACCTGCTATTTCGAACCATTGAAATCAACAATAATCCACACATGCCAGACTTAAATTGCTCAAAACAACAGGTTGTTAATTTATATTTGGAAAAACTAAGCGTATACAGTAAATAAATCAAACACAGAATCACAGACACCGAGTAATACAATAATAAGCACCCGAAATATATAAATAATAGTTCGTGAAGCTACTACAACATCGGAGTCTAAAACAAGATACAACAGGAATCATAAATATAAAGTAGTCTCAATACAAAGTAAATGATAAGTCTGAACATAAACAACTGGAAATAACTGGGATAACTGAAAGCTGAATAGATAAAAGATGGATCTCCAAGAAAAGCTCAAAGCTCCAAAGGTGAGCCTCAAATGTTGTGACACTCGGTCTGACCAGAGCATGAAGCAAAACACAGAACACTCGAGTCAGGATTAATATTCTTATGCAAATAAGTCAACTCAAGTGAAATGTCCAAGTGAAATGCAAATAACTTAAAGAATGTTTGGGATTCCATCCTTTAAGGATCAGTTAAACTATTTACATACATAGCACAATATGCTATATAGATAGCGTCTATAATAAAGTAAAATATTAAAATAGCATCAAGGCGTTACCATCATCACCCTTAACACATTTTTATATATTTCCATAGTCTATACAGATACTGTAAGCTCCACCAAACCGGTGGGATACTCAGGAAGCATTACATAGGTACGGTACAAACCAAACTCATTATGGGTGCGATAAGGCATGTGACAAGGCACGTGAGGCAATGCCTAGGTAGGATTCTACCATTTTGCAGAATCGGGCCGATGGTAAGGCAAAGCATCAACTACCGTCCACCTCGAGACACACTCCTAAAATCAAAGGTGCAACCAATCAAATCACAAAGTAATAGAATGGTATCGAAGAAGCATGCTTGATTGGAGCTGCAACCTCACTTTGCCTAGCTATAGCTCCTGTTTTAGTCATATCAACATGACTCATGGGAGTAAGGGCTATGTTCATACCTCAACAGACGTTCGCCAAACCATCCTACTTCATTCTACAATCTCTACCGCATGCATAGTTGTTAAAGTAGTTTTCTGTATTGGCAGATAGTATGACAATATCCGATCCCGATCTCTTTAACAACCAAACACTTATTTCACACCGCGATCATTTTATATTTCAAACAGTTCATAATTCATATCAAAGTATCATATTCATTTCAAAATCATATCACTTTAGAAATCATATTCACTTTCGAAATCATATTCACTTCCAAAATCATAACTACAAAGTAGTTTAAACCATCATATCAAAATATCCGCATTTAAATCCATTAAACCTAAATCATAACAGTGCCAACTTAAACAGTGTAAACATTGAAATAGTTTATATTTATCGAAATAGTTATAAATTAAAAATAGTTCATATATTTAAAAATAGGTTATAGATTAAAATTGTTTATATTAAAAATATTTTATATATTAAAAATAGGTCATAGAATAAAATAGTTTCTATATTGAAAATAGGTTATAGATTAAAATAATTTATATATTAAAATATATATATTCAAAAGAGTTTATATCGAAAATAGTTTCAAATTACAATCGTTTCTTTAAATTTCATAAGCCAATTCAAATCAATTTTAATTCCAAAATTCAATTTAAATCCATCTCAATTCAACAATTTCGATTAAAAAGGTTAAGGTCCAATTCAAATTCTCATTAAGACCATTTTTAATTTATATCAATTTCAAATCTAGGTTTGAACTACAAAATTAAACCACTTCTAATTCAATAGGTTTCAAAGTTTAAATTAAATATTCAAACAATTTACCATAACTTAATTTGATAAATTTCATTATATTTCAAAATTTAACTATAATTTTATTTAAATTTGAAAATATTCACTTAATCATTTTAATAACCATTTAAAAAAAATCCTAGATATACAAATTTAAATCAAAATTAAATATTCAGTTTAAACTTTTTTCAAATTTAAAAATAGTCATTTAATCATCTTTAGTTAAATATTTAAATAAAATCTCAAATTACAAATTTAAATCTAAATTGAATGTTCAAATTCAATCTTATTTAAATTTAAAATATTCACTTAATCCTCTTTAATCAAAATCAAGTTATCAAGTTATACAAACATATCTTTAAAATCTCAAAATCAATAAGTTCCAAATCAATCTTTTCTTTTTAAATTCAATTATTAACCAATTTAAATTTCAAGTCAACTTTAATTTATCTTTCCAACCCCTATTATTAAGTTATTACAAAATCTATTTTCAGAATATTAATATAATTTTAAATATATACTTAAACATATTATATATTAATTAAATTAAATTTTATTAAATTAAGTTAAATTAAAACTTATTATTAAATCTATTTTATATTCTATTTTATATATTTAAAAATAATAAAATGTAAGTAAAATCTTAAAATTTTACCTTTTTAAAACTTAACTTATAAAATTTTAAAATCTCCAAACATATAAATTAAAATCTAAATTTTACACCTATATTAAAATAAAATCTCTATATTTTATTTTAAAATCCAAAACATTTATTTTTCTCTTCTCAAAATTTTCGGAAATCATTTTAGATAGACCAACGGTGTCCGTATATAATTTTCTAACATATGGTCAAGTGATATGGATATTTATCATTTCAATCCGCAATAATTAAAATTTATGGGTATATATCATTTCAATCCACAATCCCAAAATTTCAAAATCGATAAAATCGCTTGGGTTTATCATTTCAACCCATGACGATTTTTCCTAATCTGTAATATCATTCGGGAATGTATCATTTTAACCCATAGGGATTTTCTAAACTAACAGGGAACTTGCAGTGTGAGAATAATGGAATGATAATATAAATAACATACATATCAATGACAAGCATATATAATCATTAACAATTAAAATTTAATATATATACTAGCAGGTTATGGTGTCATATATCAATTAACATAGGATAACAATTTTAAATATTAACATATCATATTCAATAATTAAATAACTAATAATTCAAGTTTAAAAACATATTTCAATCATCATTTCAGGTGAATTTAATTTACAAAACATAAGAATATTAATCATGAGTGATCGCTCACCTTTCGAGGCTAGTGAACAATGGAAATGAAAAGCGACGGACACGGATACGCATATGGATACGCAAGCGACACAGCGAGAAAGCTAGAACTCTGCTGTAAATCTAGATAGCAGAGAAACAACGAAAAGTGAATTTAGATTCGATGGATCAAATATATATACAATATATATTTTTGTGTGTGTATATATAAAGGAAGACACAGCACAAGCTTGCTATGATTCAATAGATCAACATATATAAGTACACTTATATATACGCTTATATATGAACAAAGTGACAAATTCTAGGTAGCTGCTATGATTTACTGAATTAATATATATAAGTATACTTACATTAAAAGCTTGGACTGTGGGAAAAAAATATAGATAACTTTTTCTGCCGACAAATATATATACAATAGCAACATATATGAGCTTTTGAATACCAACATATGTAAGCTTTTGAAATATATATATATATATATATATATATATATATAATTTTTATATAAGAAGAGGAGACAAAAGCTTGGCTTGCTGCTTGGGAAACTGCTCGTAGGGAAGTCTATCAGGGCACGGTAGGGGTGACTAGGAAGGGTAGGAGGTCACCGAAGGTGGCTAGGTCGTGCTCGGTTGTGCTGTGAGCGGTAGATGGTAGTGGGGTCGGTGAAGGTTGGTGCAATGGTTCGGTGATGGGAAGTGGAGGGTTTGTGGCATGGCACAAAGACGACTGGAGGTGGGAATGCGGGCTGTGGTGGGGATCAAGGGGGGAGAGGGTTCGGAACGGGCTGTGGGTGGAGGAGAATGCTCGGATGGCTATGGGATTGGAGCAGCAGGCGGTGGAGGATCTTCGATCAGGTAGTGGGTGGCAGGGTCTCGGCTAGATTACTTGGTGGGGATGGTGGCCAGGGAAGTGGGCGGGTGATGGAGAGGGGAGAGAAGATGGCGGTGGGGTGGAGATTGATGGTGAGCTTGGGTCTGGCTTCGGGTAAAAATAAAATGAGCATGGTTTCCTTCAAGAGAATTTTTTTATGAAGTAACAGATATAAATATAAAACTTAGGTATATAAATTTTCTTGAAGCAGAAGGAATTGTAACCTGGAGATGGACATGCAGGAACTCGAAGCAATTATGAACCGATAAACTTTACTTCATATTTTTTTCTTTTTTAAGAAGAAGGCGGAACGAAGAAGAAGAAGAAAGAAAAGGAAAGAGCAGTGATGAACCAATATAAAGGTGAGATGGAATAACAAAAGGTCAGACGATTAAATTTCAGGAAATAAATGCTAATGGCTATTGGTACTATAAGGTGGATAATGAAAGGACATAGGAAACTCAAAAGGTCCAAATACGAAACCGATACGACAAATCGTATCGCTGAATTCTCCATGTACCAGACACGAAATTTACACATGAATATTCTGCAGAGATCAGCACAATGGGACGAACAGAATGGTACACAGATATGAGTGATACGACCATCATATCAAAACTCGATATTTTGCTGCCGAAATGCTACTAAAAAGCCGAAAATAATGTAAACGGAGCTAGTGCAGTCCAAATTTGGCGAAAAGAAATATGACGTCTCACTCAGAAAATGATTTACATTTTCTTATATAAAAATAAACAGATTTCAAAATTATTTATTTTCATCAAATTTTAAGCAGATTTAAATTTTAAATTGAAATTTCACAACCAAACAAACTTTCATATTTCTGATGAAAATCCGATGCTTGCTACTTTTAAATAGTCCCATACCAAATATCAAATTTCATTTCTAAAATTTAATTGTTTATTTTCCGGAAAAATTTAGTTAATTACGTTATTTAAAATCCTTAAAATTTCTAGGTCGTTACACTCTCCTCCACTCAAAACTTTTCATCCCCGAAAAGTAAAGAGATAGGAGAATAGAAACAACAAAAAGGAAAGATAGATTCGAAATACATAGTACCATATATAACAATTAATTCAAAACCGTATAAATTTCATTTTTGGACATCCTATTACCTACATTTATATTGTATATGATTCAATTACATATTTTTATTACATTCAAACTTTTTCCTAGGAAATTTTTATGAATGTTTCCTAATGTAATTGAGCACTATACAAATTTACTTTTATTTACAACATTTCTATTAAGCAAAATTTAGTTTGAACATTTTACTACTTAAGTTTCTCTTGTATAACCTTCAATTACGTATTCACATTACATTTTAACTTTTTGAATATTTCAGGTAAGTTATATATGTTTTAGAATGCAATTGAGTATTATACAATTAAATGTTATCCTAGTTTAACTGTTTCAAGTTGTTTCAGTTCCATTTCTTATATTTAGATACTCTAATTATTCAAAAAAATTGCTTCATTTCAATAATTGAAAACCATCACTTAACACAAAACTTAAGAGTTAAATTTCTGGTCTGACTTCAAACCATTTTGAAATAAATACATACATACATACATACATACATATATATATATATTATACATCAAATCATACTCAAGAAAATTGAACCAAATCCATTTTCTAAAACAAAAGTGTAGCAAAGCTACTAAGTGGTCTTTCCACTTTGAGACTCGAAAATGAATGTCGATGATGCCGTAGTCATCATCGAAATTATTTTCCAACGACAAAAGAGAAGAATGCTGACTTACTTCTTTTAAAATTCTTTGGAAACAATTTCCATTCGAAAATACTTTCAAATAATATATTTTTATCAAAACTTTGAAAACCAAATTTGAAAAGCATCGAAAATTAAATTCTCAAGTCCTTAATTTAAATTCATTTCATTTGCAAGTTAGATTAATAAATTATGTTTTTTTAAATTTCATCTCCTTATAACATACAACAATAGCTAATAGTTTAGGAGTGTTGATAACAATAAATGATAATCTAGTACTATCATTTCTAACAACTAATTCATTTAACTATCCAATTCCAAAAAATTATACCTTTATATATAAAGTATAATCATACATAAAATTATTTTATTTACAAATTTCGAAAACAATATTGTGTCACTTTGCTATATTCAAGTGTTTTAGAATTCTATCGATAGCGTTGGCTAGACGAATCAATCGAAACTCAAAATTCAAACTTAACAACTCAAACAACACAATATAAAACATTTTTATAGCAATTACAGATACACTCCCTCACAGGATGATTCAAGAATGAATTCCAGAACAAGGATAGAGATTCAAATTCAAAGGAACCCTAATCAAAGAGAATTCTAACTAAAAAGATAGGCTCGAAAGGCAGTTAAGATAATTAAATTACAAAAGAGAAAAGATGGATAGACTTATATTAATTGTGGCGACCTTAACCAGGTCAACCGAGACCTAGAAAACACGAGAATTTCATTAATGGAAACCGGGACAAACTTGTTGAAAATATCGTGGAAAACATGATATATGAGATCGAAGAAGAAGGCAGGAGCATTGGTTAATCCAAAAGGCATGACTAACCATTCTCCGCTTGAAAACCTATCTAGTGAATGCTCTCATCGGCTACATGAAGCTGGTGAATATCAGTAGCAAGATTGAGCTTCAGGAATAAGATCGATGTGAAATTAAATTTCTTGTTTGGGAGGAAGAAAAGTGACTACACCAAAGACATTAGGATAATATCTGACTATCGGGGTGTGGTCAAGATCACTAGGTTGAGAATCAAGCGAAAAGATAAAACTTCGTACATAATCCTGAGGCATTCGACATACAATCACAAGAGAATTACCTTGATCGTGTACGAGAGAAATGGTTTGGGGTTTGCAAGAAATAACAACGTCGAAAGCGAAGATGTAGAAATCTCCGGTGAATCGACGCCTGTTGTAAAGTAGTTTCACCCCTTTATAAATCATACTAAGGTCGGCGGGACCACCGACGAGATTAGTCGCTTATAAGGATGAAATTGCCAATTAAGATTGCAAGATGTGCTCAAACATATTATAGAGATCAGCATAAATAAAATCATGAGATGCTCCGGTATCAAAAAGAACACGAACAGGAAAATACAAGAATAGATTTTAAAACAAAGGGGAAAGTTCCAAAATTCAAAAGAAATCCTAATCCAGAAGGATCCTAACGAAGAATTTTAAGCTCGAATGAAGATGATTCTATAATTAATTTTACTCATTCTAGGGTATTACTACCCTATCTCTAATGAGTTTCTACTTCATATTCTAAGTTTTTCCTAAACCAGAGTTCTGATACCACATGTAACGAGACACCAGCCAGTGGGGTAACGCCCACGTAGCATGTAATGGTACCAGTGTTCTGCTTTTTCGGCCAGCCTCTTGACTACACCAACCCCGTGGGACATGTAGATGTAAGAGTCATCAATTCACTACCAAACCCAAAAGCGAGAACCCCATCATGCTACACACGCCAAATGCATAAGCAGACACACAAGTCAGTCTTGAATTGCTCGAAACAACAGATTGTTAATTTATTTTTGGCAAAACTTAACACATACAGTAAATAAATCAATCATAGAATCACATACACAAAATAATACAACAATAAGCAGCGGAAATAGATAAATATTATTTCATGAAGCTACTACAATATCAGAGTCTAAAACAAGATACAACAGAAATTGCAAATACAAAGTAGTCTCAATACAAAAGCAAATGATAAGTCTGAACACAAACAACTGGAATAACTGAAAGCTGAATAGATAAATGACAAATCTCCAAGCAAAGCTCCAAGCTCCAAAGGCGATTCTCGAATACTGTGACACTTAGTCGAACCCCAGCAAAAAGAAAAACATAGAACGCTCGAGTCAAGATTAACATTCTTATGCAAGTAAGTCAACTCAAGTGAAATGTCCAAGTGAAATGCAAATAACTTAAAGGATGTTTGTGATTCCATCCTTTAAGGATCCGTTAAGCTATCTACATACATACTACAATACGCTAAATAGATAATGTACATAGTAAAGTAAAATATTAAAATAGCGTTAAGGCATTACCCATATCCCTCTTAACACATTTTTATATATTCCCATGATCTGTACAGATACTGTAAGCTCTACCAAACCAATGATATATTAAAGGAGCACTACATAGGAACGGTACAAAGTAAACTCGTAGTGGGCGCGATAAGGCTTGTGACAAGGCATGTGAGGCAATGCCTAAGGTGGGATTCTACCGTTTTGAAGAACCGGGCCGGTGGTAACACGTAGCAGCTACTACCACCCACCTCAAGACACACTCCCAAAATCAAAGGTGCACCCAATCAAATCACAAATTAATAGAACGGTATCGAAGAAGCATGCTCAATCGGAGGTGCGATCTCACTTGGCCCAGGTGTAACTCCTGTTTTAGTCACATCCAGATGACTCGTGGGAGTCAGGGTTGCGTTCATACCTCATACATACGTTCGCCAAACCATCCTACTTCGTTCTGGAATATCCACCACGTGCACAGTTGTTAAAGTGGTTTTCGGTATTGGCAGAGAGTATGAAAATATATGATACTGGTCTCTTTAACAACCAAACGCTTATTTCACAAAGTGGTCATTTATATTTCAAACAGTTCATAATTCATATCAAAATATCATATTCATTTCAAAGTCATATCACTTTCGAAATCATATTCACTTTCAAAATCATATCACTTTCGAAATCATATTCACTTTCAAAATCATAACCACAAAGTAGTTTAAACCATAATATCAATAAATTCGCATTTAAATCCATTAAATCTAATTCATAATAGTTCCAACTTAAACAGTTTAAATATTGAAATAGTTTATATATAAAAATAGTTGTAAATTAAAAATAGTTTATATATTTAAAAATAGGTTATATATTAAAATAGTTTATATATTAAAAACAATTTATATATTAAAAATAGGTTATAAATTAAAATAGTTTATATATTAAAATAGTTTATGTATTAAAAATAAGTTGTTGGTTAAAATAGTTTATATATTAAAATATATATATTCAAAAGAGTTTATATTGATAATAGTTTCAAATTAGAATTGTTTCTTTCAATTTTACAAATCAATTCAAATCAACTTTAATTCCAAAATTCAATTTAAATCCATCTCAGCTCTCATTTAAAAAGGTTAAAGGTTCAATTCAAATTCTCATTAAGACCATTTTTAATTTATATCGATTTCAAATCCAGGTTTGAACTACAAATTTAAACGACGTCCAATTCAATAGGTTTCAAAGTTTAAATATTCAAACAATTTATCATAACTTAATTTGATAAATTTCATTAATATTTCAAAATTCAACTATAATTTTATTTAAATTTGAAAATATTCACTTAATCATTTTAATAACCATTAAAATAAAATCCTAGATTTACAAATTTAAATCAAAATTAAATATTCAGTTTCAATTTTTTTAAATTTAAAAATATTCATTTAATCACCTTTAGTTAAATATTTAAATAAAATCTCAAATTACAAATTTAAATCAAAAATAAATATTCAATTTTATTTAAATTTAAAATATTCACTTAATCCCCTTTAATCAAAATCAAGTTATCAAGTTATAATAACATATCTTTAAAATCTCAAAATCAAATAGTTCCAAATCAATCTTTTCTTTTTAGATTCAATTATTAACCAATTTAAATTTCAAGTCAACTTCAATTTATCTTTCCAACCTCTATTATTAAGTTATTACAAAATCTATTTTCAAAATATTAATATAATTTTAAATAAATACTTAAACATATTATATATATATATATATATTAATTAAATTAAATTTTATTAAATTAAGTTAAATTAAACCTTATTATTAAATCTATTTTAAATCCTATTTTATATATTTAAAAATAATAAATTATAAGTAAAATCTTAAAATTTACCTTTTCAAAACTTAACTTATAAAATTTTAAAATCTCCAAACATATAAATTAAAATCTAAATTTTACACATATATTAGAATAAAATCTCTATATTTTATTTTAAAATCCAAAACATATATTTTTCTCTTCTTAAATTTTTTGGAAATCGTGTAAAATAAACCAACGGTGTCCATATATAATTTTCTAGCCTATGGTTAAGTGACATGGTTATTTATCATTTCAATCCGCAATAATTAAAATTTACGAAAATATATCATTTCAACCCGCAGTCCCAAAATTTCAAAATCAATAAAATGCTTGGGTTTATCATTTCAACCCATAACGATTCTACCTAATCTATAATATTGTTCGGGTATGTATCATTTCAACCCATAGGGTTCTAAACAAACAGGGAACTTATAGTGTGAGAACAATGGAATAATAATATAAATAACATACATATCAATGACAAGCATATATAATTATTATTAGTTAAAATTTAATATATATAAATATATATATATATATATATATATATACTAACAGGTTATGGTGCCATATGTCAATTAACACAGGACAACAATTTTAAATATTAACATATCATAAACAACAATTAAATAACTAACAATTCAAGTTTAACAACATATTTAAATCGCATTTCAAGTTAATTTAATTTACAAAACATAAAAATGTTAATCGTGAGTGATCGCTCACCTTTCGAGACTAGAAAACAACGAAAATAAAAACAATGGACACGGATAGCATACAGATATGAAGTGACATAGCTACAAAGTAGAACTACTGCTGTAAATCTGGACAGTGGAGAAACAAGGCAAAGTGAATTTAGATTCAATGGATCAAATATATATACAATATATATACTTATATATATATATATATATAGAAAGAGATAACACAAGCTAGCTTTGATTCAATAGATCAACATATATAAGTACACTTATATATGAACAATGTGACAAATTCTGGGCAGTTGCTATGATTTACTAAACCAATACACACACACACACACATATGTATGTATGTATGTTTGTATATAAGTATACTTACATATAAAAGCTTGGACTGAGAGAGACAAATATAAATAACTTTTTATGCCGATAAATATATATACAACAGCAACATATATGAGCTTTTGAATACCAACATATATAAGCTTTTGATATATATATATTATTTATACAAGAAGAGGAGACAAAAGCTAGGCTTGTTGCTCGAGAAACTTCTCGAAGGGAAGTCTGTCAGGGCACGGCAGGGGTGACTGGAAAGGGAAGGAGGTCGTCGAAGGTGGCTGCGTCATGCTTGGCTGTGCTGTAAGTGGCTGATGGTGGTGGGGCTGGGAAGGTTGCTGTAATGGTTCGGTGATGGGAAGTGGAGGGTTTGTGGCATGACACAAGGATGGCTTGAGGCAGAAATGAGGGCTATATAAGGGATCAGAGGCCGGAGAGGTTTCGAAACAGGCTAGGCTGTGGGTGGAGGAGAAGGCTTGGATGCCTATGGGATTGGAGCAGCAGGCGATGGAGGGTCTTAAGTCTGGTGGTGTGTGGCAGGTCTCAGCTGCAGTGCTTGGTGGGGATGGCGGCCAGAGCAGTGGGCAGGTGATGGAGAGGGGAGAGAAGATGGCAGTGGGGTGGAGATTGATGGTGGGCTTGGGTCTGGCTCCGGGAAAAAATGAAATGAGCAGGGTTTCCTTCGAGAGAAAAAAATTTGAAGTAATAGATATAAATATAAAAATTAGATATATAAATTTTCTCGAAGCCGAAGGAATTGTAACCTGGAGATGGACACGCAGGAACTCGAAGCAATTATGAAACGATAAACTTTGCTTCATATATTTTTTCTTTTTTAGGAAGAAGACAGATCGAAGATGAAGAAAGGAAGGGAAAGAGTAGCGATGAATCAATATAAAATTGAGATGGAATAACAAAAAGTCAGACGGTTAAATTTTAGGAAATAAATGCTAATGGCTATTGATATTGTACGACAGATAATGAAAGCACATATGAAACTCAAAAGGCCCAAATATGGAACCGATACGGCAAATCGTTTCACAGATTTCGCCGCGTACCGGACACCGAAATGTACAAATGAATATATTGCGGAGATCAGCATGAAAGGACGAACAAAATGATACATAGATATGGTGATACGACCATACTATCAAAACTCTATATTCGCTGTCGAAAATTCTATTAAAACGTTGAAAATAATATAAATGGGGCTAGGGCAGTCCTAATTTTGCGAAACGAAATATGACCTCTCGCATAGAAAATGATTTACATTTTTCTTATATAAAAATACACAGATTTCAAAAATATTTATTCATCAAATTTTAAGCTGATTTAAATTTTAAACTGAAATTTCACAACCAAACAAACTTTCATATTTTCTGATGAAAATCTGATACTTGCTATGTTTAAATAGACGCATAAAAAATATCAAATTTCATTTCTAAAATTTAATTGTTTATTTTTAGGAAAAATTTAGTTAATTACGTAATTTAAAGTCGTTAAAATTTCCGAGTCATTAAAAACATATACATACAGACACATAGATATATACACACACACGCATACATATACATACATACTAACATATATATATATAGGGGTTTTAGGCACAAGTAAAAAGTTAGAGAAAAATTCAGTTTCAGAGACAAGAAATTTGTTTTTTAGGCTCAAAGACACTTTTTTGTGTAAATCACGGAATGATTGTTGTAACTATCATTTTCAGTTTACACTAAAAATTGTCCTTCAGACTAAAAAGTAAAACTGTTGTCCCTGAGACTAATTTTTTTTCGCAACTTCTTCCTTGTGCCTATTTATCTGATATATATATATATATATATATATATATATATATTATAACTCATAAATAGAGTTAATGTGTTATGTTATAAAATTATATATATACATTTGATATTTAAAACATATATAAGCATGGGAAAAATAATTTTTATTTATTTTTGAAATATCATCATGTGTATGATTTAACAAAAATTTCACATATATATACTTATATTTAAATATTAAAATTAACCTTTTTTCTTAAAATGCTTTTAAAATTAGAAAAAATAGTTTTGTTAATTTTATTTCTGGACAAAAGATTTTATGTGTGTGTGATTAATTTTAATAACAATATGTTAATATATTTATATTCTAGGTTGACAGCACACACACACACACACACACACACACACACACACATATATATATATATAAAGATTCGTGATAAACTCATCTAATCTAAACATGTATAAATATAAATAGGTGACAAATAATATGTACATTTATAAATTAGAATATCACCTTGACCATAGCACAACTGAAACACCATGAATGTTGAATCAGTTGAACCACTTTTGGATCTAAATCTAAAGTCTTACAAAAAGTGCAACCCAATTAAAATATCTACGCAGCTTATTGATATTTGATTCAATCTTATGTTTTGAAACATTATATAATGGAGGAAGGGGGAATTATTTCAACTAGAAGTAGGTAGCATAGAGATACAAAAAAAGAGTAACACAAATAAAGGGTAATGTTGTTTAAATATAAGAGAAAATAAGAAGCTAAAAGTGGATCAAGGTCGACAAATCTCTCTACAATTTCAAACCCCTTTTAAATCAAATCCAACCTGTAATGACCCAGGGTTTTGGTCAATTAAACTAGTCAATTTTATATTTTATATAGTCAATAAATTAAATTTTATAGATAAATTAAATTATTTTAATTAATTAATAATAATGGTAAATTTGTTTTTAAAATTTGGTTACCAAATTAAATAGTTAGTAGAAAAATAGAAAATGTGACCGAAGAATGTTTTTCGGAATTTCGACATTTCGACACCGGAAAGTTGTCCGAAACTTTGTTCGTCATTGTGCACTACACACACGCACACACACACATATATAGAAGTTAATTAACAAGATAACAATAATAATATACTTAAGAATATTATCTTATTATTAATTTTAATTTAACAAGTGATGCGACAACACATAATATATATATATATATAAAGAGATCGATGTGACAAAACATAATTATATATATATGTAAAGAAACTGATGTGGCAACACATAATTATATATATATAAAGAGATCGGTGTGAAAATACATAATAATTATATATGTGTATTTATTTATTTATAAAGAGACAGATGTGACAACACATAATTATATATATATATATATATAAGGAGTGACGTGGCTGAACAAGATTATTATAAATTATTATTTATATATATATAAGCATTTCCCTTATTCTTTCTTCCATTTTTCATTTCTTTTTCCAAATTTTTTCTAAGTCTCTTCTTCCTAAAGCTTCAAAGCTCTTTAATGGCTTCATTTAACATTTTAAAGTTTTATATTTTCAATTTTTAAACTTTTCAAAACTTTTTGAACTTGGCTTCATACTCCTTCTTTTCCATTCAAATTCCTATATTTTCACCCCAATTTCATTCGGCCATAAATTCTTATATACTCCATCAAATTAAGATTTTATTTTTTTTAAAACCATGTATATTTCCAGTGGCTATAATTTTTTAGTTTACACATTTTCTAATTTCGAGCTTAAATACTCCAAAAAATCATTTTTTGCAAGAGTGTTTTTGAACCTAGATTTTGATGCCTGAAACTACCCCTCACTGTTTTGACCATAACCTCCTCAAAATTTAACCTTTTTGAGTAATTCTTTTTTTAAATAATATAGAAAAGAATAGTCTAAAACTTTCACTTTTTAAAAATCCTAGAGTAATGGGTCCAAAAATCCATGGGAAAGTGACCTATTTTCGAGCTCGGTTTTTAGGGTTCGAGTGGAGTTTTGTCGAGATTTAAGGTGAGTAAATTCCTAATTTATGTGGAAAGAACTTTATCTTATATGTTTTGTTGATTTTAAATCTATATGTTTGTCACATATAATTTGATCTTGGTAGTTTGAAATATGTTGATTAGTGCTAATGTATGGGTTAGCATTAGCACTTAAATGGATATATTTAAATGATGATCGGTATAGGCTGGGATTTGGTTATGTTATTGAATTGATTTGTTGTGTATGTGACTTTGGATATGTGATTGTGTGAATATAGAAGGTAGTATATTGAAAGTGAAGTGGACTTGAGATCCGTTTGGAAATCAAATCATTTACTTGTTGTTTTATTAAAGATTTGATTGTTTTTCTTAAAAAAAAAATCAAACTCTACTAAAGTTTTAAAATTTCTTCCTTTAGTAAACAAGAGTGAAAAGTTTGAGTTTATTGATAATAACTTAGAAATAAATCTTAGGTTATTGCACTCACAGCGATGATCGCTATGGATGCAGTTCGGTTTTTTCAAAATTTCAAGTTCTAAGTTTTCTTTTAAAATGTTTTGGAAATCCTTTTCAAAGTATGGTAGCGATGCTTAAGTTATTTTTAACATAATTAAGAAGGTTCATTAATTAAAATTAATTGGTTAATTAAGAATAATTATCTATTAAGTAATCAGGTTAAATAATCAGTATTAATTAATGTTAATTAAGTAAGTTAATCATTTATTAATTAAGAAGTTTTAATTAATGACTTACTTAGGTTAAAAAGGGTAATTAATTTTATTTAGTCAATTTTAATTACTTTAATTATTATTTAGTTATACTTTAAATTATCTAATTAATTATTATTTAACTAAAGGTTAATTATTTACTAAATTATTGCTTAATTAAGGATTAATTTTAAGCAAATGTTTATTTGGTTAAAGTTTAATTATTAATTAACTTTTAATTAATTAAGGTTTAATTTATTATTAAAGTTTTAATTAAAAATTATTTTACTATTATTATTTTATTAAATAATTAAGATTAATTAATATTTAATCATTAATGAAGGTTAATCAATTATTTAATTGTTAGTAAACTATTAGCTTAGGTTTAATTAATAGTTAATTAGGGGTTAATTAATTATTTCTTAA
Source organism: Allium cepa (assembly GCA_030765085.1). Lineage (NCBI taxonomy): Eukaryota > Viridiplantae > Streptophyta > Magnoliopsida > Asparagales > Amaryllidaceae > Allium > Allium cepa. Next base: position 567,871,691 of record CM060938.1, read on the forward strand.
TTATTAAATAAGTTTAATTATGATTTAATAAAGAGTTTAACTTGAATTTAATTATTTTAAAAGGGTGTTTTAAGTTTTAAATCCTTGTTTTCTAAGAATCAAATTGTTTAAAGGGAACTTTCATTCCGAGGATAGTTTTGAATACAAGAATTAAAGTGTTGATACCATGAAGTGGACAAATAACTATCAATAAGTTATAGTATTGATTGATTATATTGTTGGGCATCTAATAGTAGAATAAATCATCGTTCTCCTATAGAGTAATTGTTTGATTATCGTGGATATAGAATAACAAAATAAATTCCCACTATTTTATAAATTGATTTTTGATTATGTGGACATATGTTAGTGGAATAAATCACCATTCTACTATACGTAATGATTTTTTTTTGGACATCTGTTAGCAGGACAATTCACCCTCCTGCTATTATGTTATTTGGACATGTATATGATAGTTTCTTCATACTGAAATGTTATTCCTTGATTTGGATATGAGTTATATTTACATACTTGTTGCTTATGTTAATAACTATTAAGTGAGTTGGAATTGAAAGTGAATGGTAACTTAAATTAGTACCATTAGATTTGCTAAGCCTCCTTTTGAATTTATAAAGTATGCTTTTGAATTTATAAAGTAAGTTTTTGAATTAACTTCAATTCTTAAATAAATTTTAGAATTCAAAGTTTATAAATGATTTCGAAGTTGTGCTATTATGCTGTAAAGTCATTTATAAGTAATTACTTGTTTATAAAGGAATTTTACAGAAGGTTTACTTAACGTGTTTACAAAAGATAATCTGTAATGATATTTTATAAAGGTTTTATAAAGAGAGTTTTAAATTAGAAAGAGATTTATAAATCATTTTAGAGATTTCAAAGGAAGTTTAAGTCTAGTTTGGAAATTTATAAAAGGGTTTGGAATGTGAAGTAAATGGATTTAATTGTAGGTGAAGTTTTTAAAAGGGAATTGTTGGCCATTTAATATGGAATTTTAAAGAGGGAATTTTCAAAATGTTTTGGTAAGCAATGTGAATTGTTTCCAAGTTTAAGGGGAACATTAGGGGATAATAGTGTTTTGAAAGATCTCTTGATCAAGTTTTACAAAGAATCATTTTAATTAAAGAGAATTAACAAAGGCTTAGTTGATCCCATATGAATATTAAACAATCATTGGATGTTTATTTATTGATAGATAATAACCGACTATCAAGTTTGACCCAATTTGACTAAAGAAGTATGAATGTAAATTCGAGTTTCCCGATAAGGTCTTGAATACTTACTTCCAAAAAACCGGGATTGGGTCAACCGAAAATTATTGGTTGTTGGTACTGAGATCGGATTTATACATCCGAAAACCACTCCAAACCAACATGTACGTTTGAGTGGAAGACAACTTAATGATGATTAAAGATGGTGCTCTTTGAAGTGCAAGGGCTGCTGCTACTAATCCTAAGGGTGATTCCAAAATGGATGTAGTAGAGTAAGTGCCTTCAGTTTCGTTCAGACCCAGAACGAACTTGTATGGATGAATGCTGGCATTGCATTGACACTTGGATAGCAGTGTTAGAATTCCATGATGGATTGCTACTCAAAAAGGTAATCGTAGCCTCAGGCCTCATCAATTGGGAATGGAAAAAATCGGGCATGCAGTAGTGTCAAGTCGGTAGCTACCAAGTAGGGTATGGTCATTCCAAATCGTGATCGGTTATTATCTCTCATTTGTAAGCTTCGGGGCCCATTAACGGAGGGATGATCATATTCGGTACTACTATTCAAGAGGTAGGCCAGTCCAATGTGGCAGGGGTAGAAGATGTTCATGTGAGCCCGGTGCTTTTATCTAGAGATGTAACTTCAGAAGGTAGTTTCTTACCATGTTATAGTATGGAATCTAATCCCCAATACATGCCTTACGTTTTCCATTGTAGAATCTAGTATGTTGTAATGAGAGATGCAAGCATTTCAACTATTTCATCTGTTTACTTTAAACCTAGACGCTATGATAATAGCATTGGATTTTGATATAAAATGTTTTGGTTATCGAAAGATAAAACCCCGTCCGTTTTTATGTGTGGTGTGGTCTTACGAGATACCCTTTGTTTGAAAGGTTTTCAAATGTAGAGAATCAGTTTGGTTATTATTTGTTATCGAGTTTTACTCACACTGGTTTACGAGACTGACTTGGGCGTTATTCCATTTAATGCTCAAGTCAGACCAAGTATGTTTGCCAAGTTAACTTTAGATGCTTTAGAGCTATGGAGTCGAGTTGGAGGTCCAAGACATACTCTCGTATTTTGGAAATCTTTCATTGTGTATGTGTTATGTGTAGCTTGTCTGTTGTTGTAAGGACAAGTGTCATAACTGTCCAAATTTAGGATAAGTTTAGTGTACTCCGATGTTGTAAATATGAATAAAGATGTTTCTTTTCTCGTAAAAATCGTTATTGTATTATATATTATTTGCCGCGTTATGAGATTCTGTGTTGTTTGGTTTTCTTCTATCTTCTACCTTCTTCTTTCACCCTAACAAATCGGTATTTCGGGCATTTGAATATTTGGCATGTGATACAGTGGACGTAATTGTCGATTTTCGAGGGTCGAAAATCTGATTCGTTAGACAACCCCTCTATCCCACAGCAGTGGCAAGCCATGCCGAGCCCCTTCATGCGCCTTCCTTCCATTTTAAGCTCGACCGAATAATGTACATTTAAATCAAATTTCATCGATATCGTATATCGATATGTATGTATACAACTCTTATATACACACTATTCTCAATATTGATTAAAAAATGGAATGAAATTTATAATTTATATTTCATAAATATAAACTAATTTAATTAATTTAAATCAAGTGGTAGTCAAAGTTCAACATTTATGTTGTGTAACTCTTAGATGTAAATTCAGTCGGCAATTAATATTAAATAATTTGAATAATAACGTCCACACATCACCTTAGCTAGTAGTGTGACATTATAGCCAAACTAATCGCTTAAACACCTTTTACAAAATTCAATTTTTACTTATTTTAAATGTAACACCTTAGAGCCAATTATTTACACCAATTTTTTTCATCAAAACTATATCATATTAGGACTTATGAAATTTGGTAATGGTCAAAATTCTAATATCATCCATACTAAACTTTATAGTCCAAACATAAAGTCCTTGGTTCAATAATAATGGTTATTATTAACTGAACTGCTCTTTCCCGAGACTTTGATTTTGAGTTAACTACAGTTGATCAAGATACCAACCCCATATAACTGAATAGACGAATTCTCTCTTGAATAGGGTTTCACTTCCAATGCTTCCGCTCGACCCTACTATAGTCGTTCGATGTATGTCATGCCACAATTTAATCATACTCTAAGTGGAATTTCCAAATGAAGCTTGATAGTATTCTCAAGTCGATAAAATTATATAATATTGTCGCATCGATATTTACTATTTGACCTTAGTTATGTTAACCAACATAAAACTATCAAGTAAGACATTCCATGGTCATCCAATACTATTAGTATGTAACACATTGTCGAACCTTTGGAAAGCATTATGTACTCTAATCTTAATTCGATATACATTCTCGATGCTTCTTGACTGGAAATATTTAAAACGATGCGTTTATTATATTTTGATAAATTGTTCATGATCACAATACCTTGTAATTACATCACAAGACAGACTATCATGGATTTTCTATTAAATAGACTAAATTGAATAATCAATTATTTACAACACTTTATCATAAGTATATAACATAAAGAAAACACCTTTTATTTCAAAAAAGATTTGTTATCGAGTTAGATATGTATAACAAATTATATTATTGCCCCCAGGGCATACCCCTAGCTCTACCAAAAGCATCCTCCTCCAATTCCCCAATCTCTTAAGTGTCAATTTCTTTAGTTTTCCTGGATTTGAGACAACCTTATTTTTGTTAGGACATCCATTTTCTTTAACGAAATCCATCGTTAAAAGTCCTCCCTTTCTTCATTACCGATTCCATCTTTAACTTCCATGTGATGAAATTTTCCTTTCCATCAAATCCAACGACTTCATTATTTGTAGAGCTCCTATAAATGTTGCTCGTTATAGAATTAGACATAGCTGAAATAATCTTCAAATAGAACCATAAGCTCTAGTACCAAACTGTAGTACAAAATCAGGGTTTTGGATATCAAAAGCAAGACACCGATAATCTAGTTTGTGGGCAATCTCAACAATTCCAATCAAACTAAGAGAATAAAAAGAAATTCAAAGTACAGAAGTTGCAGAAAAGGAAAGAAAGGAAAAAACACATCGATATAACGAGGTTTAACTATGCCTATTGGAACTAAGCCATCATGCAGCGAGCTAAACGTATAAATTTCAAAAAAAATAAAAATCTATTTTGGATCTTATTGGACCTATGAAGCATAAATTGATTTAGTTCCGATCTAAATTAATTTTAAATAAAATCATAATTTTATCTTATTTATTAATAGAAATATTTTATTTGATGTTATATATGATATATAAGGTGCAAATGTATATTATATACGCATGTACATATACGTGCATGTACAACATATATATAGTGTGTATGGTTTAACATACTCATTTCCAAGTGTTGGGATTTACACCGCAACATACACGTTTGCCCCTCCATATACGTATATATGTGTCTATTTATATTATGTACTTATATAATTTAATGATATGAATCATATTTATATAAAATTAAACATATATATATTCATATACATAAAATAATGGAAAAGTAATCTTAATTTAATATACATACATACATATTTATGAATATAAATATAAACAATTCCAAATTTTTAATTTTAAAACTAGATCTAGATATGAAAATATGTTTTAAACTTAAATATAAATTTATAATATGTTAATAAATTATATATTATTGATATATATATATATATATTTGTATATGTTGAAAAAAGCAATTTTTCAATGTAAATATAATATAAATATATGTAATATTAATACATATATTTTTTAAAAAGATCATTTATAATATAGAATGATGTTATATAATAATGTACGCACATATATAAAATATAATTATATATTTTTTTGGGTTTCGGTTACATTTATATTTTGGTAAAATTAGTTTTTTTATAATTAAATTTGTACAAAAAAATCCATTTTTAAATTAAATCTAAATCCATATGAAAATTTTAAGTTTATTTTGAAATAAATATCAAGTATTGTTTGTAAATTTATGTATATTAACATATACATACACACATATACATACTAACACACACACATAGAGACATATATATTACAAATCATAAACTAAGTTAATTTGTTATATTATAAAATTATGTATATATACATTTCATATTTTATATATATAGGCATGGGAAAAATATTTTTTTATTTTCGAAATATCATCATGTACATGATTTAACAAAATTCTCATACATATTATATACTTAATTTATATATCAAAATCAACCTTCTATCTTAAAATCCTTTTACGATTATCTTAAAACTAGAAATTGTTTTACTTCTAGACGAAATCTTTTATGTGCGTATGTGTGTAATTAATTTTAATAACAATATGTTGGTATATTTATATTCTAGGTTGACATCACATATATATAAAGATTCATGGTAAACCCATACAATCTAACCATATATAAATAAGAATAGATGACAAATATACATACATACATACATATATATATATATATAGAATATTACCTTGACTATAACCCAATAGCAACACCTTGAATGCTGAATCGATCGAATCTCTTTTGGATCTGAATCCAAAGTCTTACAGAAAGTGCTACCCGACTGAAAGATCTACGTAGCTTGTTGATATTTGATTCGATCTTGTGCTTTGAAGCATAAATATAGAGGAAATTATTTAGGCCAGAAGTGAGCGGTTTGGAAGCTCAAAAAAAAGAGTAACATAAATGAGGGGTTTAGGTTGTTTAAATAGAAGAGAGAATGAGGAGCTAAAAGTGGATCAAGATCGACAAATCTTTTAGCTTCCAAACCATAGCCATTCGATGTATGCCATGCGATACGTATGTCATGCGATGATTTAACTATAGTTAAAATGGAGTTTCCACAATGAAGCTCGACAGTATTCTCAAGTCGAGGGAATTGTGTAATATTATCGCATCGATATTTTCTGTTTAACCTTGGTTATTTTAATCAACAGAAAACTATCAAGTGTTTCATGATTATCTAATAACTATTAGTACGTAATATATCACCTAACATTTGGAAAGTGTTATGTACTCTAGTCTCAAATAATGCATTGATATCAAATCTTAATACTTTTAGACTAGGAATATTCAAATGACTCGTTTATTATATTGTGATAAATTGCTTATGATTACAACACCTTGTATATCACAAAACACATCGTTTATGAATTTTCTATTAAATATACTTAAGTTGAATAATCAAATATTTATAACATGTTATAACAAGCATATAACAGAAAGAAAACACCATTTAATTTAAATAAGATTTATATATAACATATTACATAGTTCACCTTAAGGAATATCTCCAACTCTATCAATCTCCCAATTGCACTTAAGGTCAATTATATAATCTCTATCCCATCCCTTCGATTAGTTTGATGAGAACTGATCGAGCCAGTCCTTTCATGAATGGATCTACTATATTGTTTTAATTATCTACACTATCAATCAACAATCTCCAATGGTGATAAACTACCTTTATCATGTGGAACTATTCGGAATATGTTTCTCCGCTTCTAGTTAGCTATTATAATTACATTGTTATCATATAACATTGACAAATTATTCTTAATAGTGGGAATCATACCAGCTCAGTTATAAATTTGTGTATCTATTTTATACATTGCATTTGTTGTTGTGTTATTCAAGATGACGTACTTAGCTATTTGGTTGAATTAGCTGAAATCTTTTTTTTGGAGCATTTCTAACACTAAGTTCATTAACCATGTTTTGAGTCATGAATTCAATATTGATATATTATACTCAACATCACTTATGAAGTTCGAGCCCGAATACTCCTTCATAAGAAGTTCATTGTTTCTATAAATAGTTCCCTAGTAGTTCTTAAATACTCAAGAACATTCTAATCTACTATTTAGCGATCTTAATTTTGGATTTGATACCAGTTTCATGTATCAAATACATTAGCTAAATATGATATAAACAGTACAACATGTATGATAATTTCTATTGCTAATGCATATGGAATCCATCTTACATGTTACATATTAAACGTTTTAATATGGTATCAGTGGATGTCATTTTGGGACATTCCCAACATCCTTGTACTTATTGTAAAAGGTATAATTTAAGAATCCAATGTTGAGTATTAAATAACCGAAATATAATGATTTTAACTTGAGTAAATCATTGGTAACCATAAGTTTGTTATTTATCTTTTATAAACATTTTAGTACCTTTAACGGTTATTTCTTATGTACACACTATTTGTTTGCATTTTGACTAAAAAAATAAAATGTAACTACCTGGGTTTTCAACCCTCGAAAATCGATACTAATATATCCTCATGTCGTAAATCCATGTGTCGGAAAGGCAGATTGTTAGGGGAAAAAAGAAATAAAGATAGAACAGAATCTCACACGAATGGAATAACATATATTATTTCAATATAAAATCTTTACAGCGGCAAAATTTTGAATAACATATCAGAGTCTAACCAAGATTCAGCCTGGACAGCCATAAATCTCTGTCCTTACAAATGTTGAAAACAAAAAACCAAATGCAATAAATGCAGCGGATAATTGAATACATCCATACGTAGATGAAGATCTCTAGCTCTTCTCTGGAAATCCCAAGCATCTTCAAGTAAACCTGAACCTACTTGGATCTGACCCGAGTATTAAAAATACGCGGATTAGGCTTGATAAACAAGCGTGAGATACTCGAAATTTTAAATGCTAATGTAAATCAAACCTTTGGAAAGAAGGGTATCTCATAAGACCACACCCATACATAAATACGGATGTGTTTTTATCTTATGATAACCAAAATACTTCATACTGAAAAACACTTTGATATTATTATTAATGGCATTCTTTTGAAAACACTTTTCAAGTGATGTATCAAAATAAAGTATCAATATTTGGAATAAGTTTATGGTAATATATCTGGATTAGGTCAATGGAATACACCGGAATATATGATACCAAAGGGGTAGCTAAAATGTTTGTAAAGCATTACAGCTATTTTGGGAATACAATCAAAACCGTAAAGCTCGTATTGGATTTGGAATTTTCAACAAGATAGGGAACTAGTGGCCTTTTCCTTCGATCCATGCATAGCAAAGATAGTTCCCACGTGCCTTAATCGCTTTTCATAAGCAAGTCACTGGGAACTGCACTTGCTACACTACCAATATCTAGTAGCCTTATCGCTTTTCACAAGCAAGCCACTGTATCAAAATAAATGCCTTGAGGATCCAAATTCCACCGGACTCCTCCATACTCATAAAACCAAATAGCTTGAAATATATACCCTACAGACCACATAATTACCCATATCATCTCTAGGATGTGAGGTGTTTATGCCAAAATTGGTCATAAACACCCAATTGCAGATGAAAGCACCAAATCACAGTCACAGATCACAGAAAAATTATATGTAGTAGAATTAAATATGAAGAACACTCCAAAAATTAAAAGAAAAGCAGTAGAAAGACAAGATTTATAGTGGTTCGGCGATATAGCCTACGTCCACTTTGAAGGATTTGTTGTTTATTGATGATTCTCAACTGATTTACAAGAGTAAAATCGATAGTATCCAAGTTAGAATGGAGTTTCCACCGAGTAACGGTGCGAAGAGCGATAAGTCCATTTTCTGGAGGCATAGGGCTGCTAATTATAGGTGCAACCTGGAAACATCTGGCCTATATCTCGGAATCCTCCATTTCACATGTGGGTAGGCCCAAGTGATCGATCTGGGCTAGTTTGGGATCGATCCCTGATCGATCCCCATACATTTTGTATCAATCGAAAAATGATCCAATGATGATGAGATCGACCATGAGCATTCCTATGGTGGTATGCAAGCTGTGGTGAAAATTTGAAGGCATTTGGACTTGTAGATCTTGAGTTATGACCGATCCAAGGTTGATATTGTTGGTAGGCTGACATGTTCATATCGATAGCCTCGTACCGATCCCTTCGTACCCATGCCATTCGTATCGATTGAATGTGTATCGATGATGTGCTTCAAGAATCCAAGGGAGATCAACTTTTCACGCTCGTTAACCGCTTCTTTTATCTGACCATGCTTTTCATATCCATCATGTACCATTCCTTTTGTATCAATTCAGGCGTGCACTCTTCGTATCGATCACCTGGTTGGCTTCATATCGATGGAAAGTGATAGTTTCGTATTGATCATCCGGTTGATCGATACGAAATATACATCAACATGATCGATACGAAGTAGACAACTATGGGCTACTTCGTATCGATGGGAGGGGTTGAGTTTCATATCGATTATTTGGTCAATCAATACGAAATATATATTAACATGGATTGATACGAAGCTTATATCGGTATGAAGTGAACAACCTTGATCGATCTAAGAGTTGCTTTCGTCTAATGGATACGAAAAGGAATGAGTGCAAACTTGATGGAAGTGAAGGAAATGGAAGTTGATGGATACAAAATAAGGCTTCCTTCATGGATAAAAAAAGCCAATTCTGATGGATATGAAGCCGCATGGATATGAAGGAGGTTGGCCTATGATGGATATGAACATGATGGGTCCGAATGAGGTTGATTCCTTGATTTTGATCGATCGATAACTTGAGCATACGAACATCGATTGACCCAAAATTTGGAACGTTGGCTCTGATAGCTTTACTTGTCGTGTCACATCAATTGTAGCTCGATCCAGGCTCGGACCAAATTTGTCAGTATCCATAGCGAACCTGTGTATAACTGATCTTCGGGATGGATTGTCTTCGGTTTCCAGTCAATTCCTTGGTGTCACGGCCTTGCCAAAAGGCGGGATAACATTTTCCCTCCGAAACAGCCTTGCGATAGGAAGTTGTATTTTGTAGTTCGATAAGCTGGATGTTCGTATCCTGTCAGTGACCTGTAAAGAGATTGATAATCTTACCTAACTATGAATAGCAATCATTCGAGATCGTATACCGTTGAAGGCGATATGTGACTGTTCGAGGTTGGATGCCATTTAAGGAGAAAGGTGACCGTTCATAGTAGGGTGTCGTTCGGGACGAATTGTGTCCGTTCATGGTTGGGTACCGTTTGAGGCGAATTGTGATCGTTCGTGGCCGGGTGTCGTTCGAGGCGAATTGTGTATGCCTGGGGGGACTTAGTATCATTAATGTTAGATTTCACATTCGAGTGAGTTTCTGAATCGTTTGTTACAGTGGTTCATCGCCATCCCAGAGCATGCCTGAGGACCATTCGTGATCCCGTGCTTGCGAAGTGACTTGGACGTTATGGAATTATAAAAACCATATTTACATTCAAATGAGTCTTATAATAAAAATTTCCAACCAAATCAAGTCTAGATGTAAAAAACAAAAAAAAAAGAAAAATAGAGACGTCAAAGTGCAAACACCTTCACTGATGCGATTGATAGTCGTCTCAGAGCATGTATGAGAACCGTTTGTGATCTCGTACATGTGTAAGTGCATTAACCATGCTAGTGTGGAGTTTTCCATTTATTCATCATTATTCTAATCGATTGATGACAAGCTGACGCCTCGATCCGGAGCCACCCTCACTCGATGCAGATGGTGGTCGCTCTTGTTGCACCGTCGTTGCTCGCCTTTTCACATACTGCAAACAGCATACCGTTACAGATATGTCCTTCAATCTCATCCTTCAAGTGCCTGCAATCAGTCGTACTATGGCCGCTTAGCTCGTGGTATAAGTAGTACTTGTCTGATTTCTTCTCATTTTTGGTCGGATCCTACCTCACTGGCCTCCGATAGGGAACCTTCCCCTAGTGTCTTGGTAGATTCGTTCCAAAGTCTCGTTCAACTCCGTAAAAAAGGTGAATCTTGATTCCTTTCGCGGCCGCTTTGGCTCATCACAACTATCGTCTACTTTCTTTTTCCCTTTATCCTAGCCTGAATCCTTTTCAGGCGGATCTCCGTTTTTGACTGCATAAACGTCAACTCCCTCTCCCTTCTCTCTCTCAGCATTGCATGAGTCCCTTGTCAATGAATCCTTGAATTTGTGCCATTAGATATGCCAGATACAGCTGCCATCAGAACCGTGGATGGATCTGGTCGATCCATCGATGCTGCTGCTGCATTGATTCGCGTCATAAAACTCCTCAAAGATTCCCCAGTTCTCTGCTTTAGTGCTATCAAACTCATCACATTCTTGGGCCTCGAAATGTGAACTTTGAATTGCCTCTTAAACTTCTCAATCAACTCAGTCCATGTTTCAATGGAACCGCTTTCCAATTGTCTGAACCACAGTGCTGGTACGTTTGTCAAATACAATAGGAAGCACGGGCCATGACCTCCTTTGATGCCCCCGGCACTTCCATGTGCCTCATATACCTTATTAGATGAACTGTAGGATTCGTCCTCCTATCGTGCGTCTCCAGTGTTGGTAGCTTGAATTCTGGTGGATTCCAGGCCTGGCCGATTGCGGGAGCGAAGGGGCTTCTGTTTACATCTTCTATATCTTTATTCACTAATCCGCCTTTCATGGCTTGTCTGACCACCTCCACCAATCTATCACTGTCTCCAGGCTGTAGTCCTTGTCTGTTGCCTTCATCTACCCTTCAAGTTCACGAGGGAATCCTGGAATCTGCTCTTCTAGACGGGCATCCATTCCTCTATCAACGCCATATTACACAGTTTCAGCTGGTATCTTGCCTGAGATTGGATCAAAATGCTCCTGGGGAGTGCCCCTCAGCTCAGGGGCTGCTCCTGATGGTCCTACTCTATTCTGAATCTTGGATGTTCCATGCTCCTGATCTCTATTCCTAGCACTTACTGAAGTTGCGTTCTCTTGATTCTGGGTTCTAGCTTGCCTAATCTGCATGAGTAGGTTCTACATCGTCTCCTCCCGCCTTTTCAGCATCCCACCCCACATAGCTTCCGTCATCATCTCCATCTCGTCTCTGGTGATGAAGAGTGAAGTCTGATTAGCCCCTGAGGATGCCTTCTGGCTTCCTTCATGCCGACTCCTTTCCGTTCTTCATCTCCTTTTTGATTGCTTCGCCATAGCTTTCCAGAAATAAGTCTTTAAGCCTTCAGATCCAAAATCCACGTTGTAGAGTCCCTGAATGCTTGAATTCTCAATGAAAGCACCGAAATGTTTGTGCCAAAATTTGTCACAAATACCCAATTGTAGATGACAGTATCAAATCATAGTCATATATCATAGATAGATTGTATGTAGTAAAATTAAATATAAAAAATACTCCAAAAATTAAAAGGAAAGCGGTAGAAAGACCAAATTTATAGTGGTCCGGTGTTGTATCCTATGTCCATTTTGAAGGATTTGTAGTTTATTGATGATTCTCAACTAATTTACAATAGTACAATCGATAATATCCAAGTTAGAACGGAGTTTCAACAGAGTAACAGGCGCAAAAGAGCCAAAAGTCCATTTTCTGGAGGCGTAGGGCTTTGATTTATAGGTGCAATCTGGAAACATCTAGCCTAAATCTCAGAATCCTCTTTCTCACACGTGGGCGGGCCCACGTGATCAATCCGGGCTGGTTTGGGATCGATCACGAAACATTTCGTATCGATCAGAAAATGACCTAATGATGATGGGATTGATCATGAGCGTTCCCCTGGTGGTATGCAAGCTGTGGTGAAAATGTGAAGGCATTTGGACTTGTAGATCTCGAGTTATGATCGAACCAAGGTTGACATTGTAGGTAGGCTATCACGTTCGTATCAATAGCCTCATACTGATCCCTTTGTATCCATACCATTCATATCGATTGAATGTGTATCGATGACTTGGTTCAAGAATGCAGGGGACATTCACTTTTCACGCTCGTTGACCGCCACTTTTGTCCAACCATGCTTTTCGTATCCGTCATGTACCATTCCTTTCGTATCGATGCTGGCGTGCACTCTTCATATCAATCACCTGGTGTTGGCTTCGTCGATGGAAAGTGATAGTTTCGTATCGATCATCTGGTTGATCGATTTGAAATATACATCAACATGATCGATACGAAGTAGACAACTATGGGATACTTCTTAACGATGGGAGGGGTTGGGTTTCGTATCAATCATCCGGTCAATCGATACAAAACATATATTAACATGGATGATACAAAGCTTATATCGGTATGAAGTGAACAACCTTGATCGATCTGAGAGATGCATTCGTCCGATGGATACGAAAGGAATGAGTGCAAACTTGATGGATGCGAAGGAAATGGAAGTTGATGGATACGAAATAAGGCTTCCATCATGGATACGAGCAAGGCCAGTTCTGATGGATACGAAGCTGTTCGCACAAAAAATGGACAAACGCCTCCAAGTCGTATGAATTAGTTGATTTTATGTTGTTTCTAGTGATTTGGGTGATTTATGCAAATATATAAAAAGCAGGGTCTAAACTGTAAAAGACACATAGATTTATAGTGGTTCGGCCGGAACGTGCCTACGTCCACTTTATATGTTATTCTCCTTTTTCTTTCAGATTACAAGTACAAAGCTTTGTATACAAGTATATGAAAGTTGTTTGAAAGTTCCTTCCGTGCTTGAGCTCTCAAGCTTGTCTGCCATTGTTGTGCCCCTGCCCCAATATTTATAGAGTGAGGTTGGGGGCAGGGATTTTGGATGTATATAGCTGCTGGTGGGCCTGGGCTGAAGCAATCTGGTCTAGTGATGTTGGTTCGGTATCCACTTGGTCCGGTAGTGGTTGGAGTGGGTTGGTTCGGCATGAGGTTGGTTCGGTGGATAGGTGGTTCGGCAGGAGCTTGGAGGAGGTTGGTTCGGCAGAGTCTGATTCGGTGATGGTGGTAGGAAAGGGGTGGTTCGGTAGTTATGGGTAGTGGGTTGGTAGTGCTCCGGTTCGGCAATGCATGGACGTGGATTTTGGACCGGTAATGCTTCCTTTTCTTTGGTTCGGTGGTGATGAAAACGAACCCAACACTTGTCCCCCAAAGTAGGGCATATGCCTGCATATGGCGTGCTTTGTTTTGCTATCATCCGGTATCTAATGCCGAACCATCTGGTCCGGTTATTGTTTTTGCTTATAAATAGGGGCCACGTGCCTTCGTTCCACTTCCATCATTTGAGACAGCCGGATCACCTTAGTGCCGAATCATTTAGTGTCGAATCATCTAGTGCTGAATCATCCAGTGCCGAGTCATCCAGTGCCGAGCCATCTAGTGCCGAATCATCTAGTGCCGAATCATCCAGTGCCGAGCCAGGTGCGTTTCCCTTGAGTTTTCTTCGTTTCACCGAATGAGCATAAGGACACATAGTACAGAATGAACTTACGTGCCGAATGACATTCAAACCTTGAATTTTTCCATGCTTCAAATTACAAGTGAAATTCCAGACTACATCGTTCATATGTTTACTTCCTTGTGTTGCAGATAAATGTCTCGCAAAGTGGAAACTCCATCAGACAAGAGAAAATCCACGGACCGAAGTGAGCCTCCCGTTGTGCCCCTTGCCCAGCCAGGACCAGCTCGACAGGGACCTGCCCCGAGGTCATTAGTGGATGGATATGGTCCTCAGGAGCTCTTGAATTCTCCTCCTGACTTCTTTCCTAGCTCTCTCAGAGAGGAGCAGCTTGATGTTATATCCCGCTCCTTTGGGATTGATAGATCACTTATGCTGTTGTCGGGGGACGGAGTGATGCCGTACAATCCTCCTGAAGGATATTTCGTGTATAGCCGATACCATTGCATGTGCGGGGCCATTCCTCCGATCAATGCATGGATAGTCAGCTTCATTACTTACCTGAAAGTGGCTCCTTTTCAGCTTCAGCCCAACTCCTATGCCATCTTAGTGTGTCTATTTGTTATCTTCCAGAGGAGATATGGGCGCCCCCTTCTAACCGGGAAATCCGATATCTATATAATCTGAGGGGCTACAAGAAGGGGTCTCCGTACATTAGTTTAGAGTCGGCCGTGTCCTTCAAGCCAGTCTTGGACTTATACTCGAAGTTTACCATGTTTAAGAAGGAATGGTTCTTCGTCAAGGACGACTCCGTTTCTTTTCGCCTTTTCACTTCTGGCTGTAAGTTGAATTCCACTTGTAATTTCTTTGTCCCGATTGCAATGTTTCTTCTTATATGCTTTTATTTCTTGCTAGCGATAGGTGGCTTTGCGGTCGTGGAGAATGATCGCCTGGTACAGATGGCCGCGGAGATAGAGGCTATCTCTGGAAGGGACAGGTCGGCTTCTTACCTAATCAGGAATGCCACTCTCCTGGAGCACAACCTGATTCTGCCATGTCAATCCATGGTTAAGCAGAGAGATACAGCCGAGGAAAGGGCTGCTAAAGCTAAAGATGGGGCTACTGCGAAGAGCAGCAACAGGAAGCCTTTTACAAAACCTCCAGTTGTCGGAGATAAGAAGCTCAAGAAGTCCGACGGCCCTTCCCCTAGCACGTGCCCAATGACTCCGGGGGAGGAAGACGTGGAAGAGGATAGAGGTGAAGGCGAAGGAGGCGATGTAGGAGGAGAGGCAGAGAGCGGAGACGACAGAGAAGGTGATGGTGGTGGTGATGGCGCCGGGGCTTTGCCTCCTGGGCAAGCAGGCGAGATTCAAGAGTGGACGGATGATGCCTTCCGCCAGGCTTTTGAGGGGTTGGAGGAAGGATCAGCCTTGGTGGAGAAATCGGAGAAGTCTGATAAGGCCGGGTCCGGTGCCAGCCTATCTTCTGAGAGTATTTCAGCTAAGGCAACTCCGGCGGTTCAAGGTGAATTCTTAACTCCTTCTTTTAACTTCACACGCTTCTTGAGTCGTAGTTTCATGCATGCTTGTAATACTTGGTTTTTTCTTATTCCAGGAATGGGTAAGGTGGCCAAGACATCAGATATTCGGCACCGCCTTGAACAGTATAAGTTACTCAAAGTTTCCTCCAAACCAAAGCCGTCAGCAAGCCGTCCTGGAGATGCGGTCAGATATCGCCCTCTTCTCGGAGTTATTGAAGAAGATATGCAAAAGAGAAAGAGGGGCTGATCTTCGTTTGAACCTTCACCTGGCCCTCAGCCTCCAGTCCAGCCTATCCATGATATTACGGAGGAGGATACTGAGCTTATGCCTTCCCCACATCCGTCCGAAAATCCAACCGTCACCCCGATAGACCATCCTGGTTTGGTTCGCAACCCATTTGCCAGCCATCCGGATCTGAACCCGAGTTTTCAGGATATCTCTTTTGACGAGGCCACGGGTGAGCACCTTCTTCCCGCAACCCCATGGTACGGGTGCTTGATGAGGCTAAGTCTTTAGACCTCGATTTGCTTACTACTCGGATAGTTACCATGGGGGACGAAGCCAAGGCTAATATTGATCGGGTTGCGGAGGAGACCAGGAAGTTGATGGGGCATCATGCCCGTCTGGTCAAGGCTGGAGAGGAGATTGGGAGTGCTAATATTCGGTTGCGGCTAAAGGTTGCTGATCAGGCCAAACAGCTTGCCGATCAAGCCATTCAGATTTCTCAGCACGAGGCAGCCTCCAGGCGGTTGAAGGAGACTATTGAAGATGCTAGTAGGGCAGAACTTCGAAAGATGGAGGCCGCCTGTAAGGAGTGGATTGACATAGCCATTGCTACGGTGGATGAGGTTCGGAGGGCGGATCTCGAGCAGGTAGAGGAGTTATCTGGGAGGCTTGAGGCCGCAGAGCTTGCTCAGGCCAGGCTAAAGGAAGAGATGGAGGAAATGAGGAGGTCTCTCCAGGCTGACCGCTTGAGATACCGATCGGAGAGGGATGTTGCCATCGCTAAGTTGCTGTCCTCCGAGGCCCGGGTGAGGGAGTTTGAGGAGAATGAGGGGATGATGGACGAGATGTTGCAGGATATGTGCTTCCTTACTTGGAAGCAAGGTAATCTATCCTGGATGGATGACTATCCCCGGGTCATGGCCAGGATATATCTTTGGGCTTTAGAGGAGGCCAAGGCCGATGTGGATAAGGAAGGTGGAGCGGCATTCAGGATGGATATGGTTACCGCCCAGTTCTCAAAGGAGGAGAAGGTAGCGATGAAAGAGGGCATGCAGCTATTTGCTGCGGAGGAAGCCGGTGTGCAGTTGGGGGATGAGGACCAAGGAGCGGGTGTTGGTGAGTTTTTCCTTTTTAGCTTTTCATAACTTGATCGCTCGTTGTCAGTTTAATGGACTCTTTTGCTGAATTGGACAGGTGGGGCCTCTGGTCATCATGCTGGGAGCTCCGATCCTACAGTCAAGTAGATTCGAAGAGCTGGTAGGACGAGGGTGGAGCACGGGCGCAGTTGGTTATTTTATTTGGTATGCTTGACATTCCTGTACATGCTAGTTCAAAACATTAATGTACTCTTTAAGTTGTAATTACGTTATTGAACGTCTTTATGTGAGTTTATAACATAAGCCGATTCTGTTATATTTTAAATGCTGTTATTATTTTGAAGTGCTGTATAAAAAACGTAGTTATGCATATGCCTGTGATTCAATTATGTTCGATGTTAAGCTTTTGCTCGAAATATAATCTCATGTTTTGCAATTGTTATGAATAAGTCATAGCTATATGATTATGTACAAGAGAAAAGAGTACCACCCTTCATGTTCTGGTTGCAGGGGTTAGCTTTGGACATCCTGTGTAATTGACCATGGATGCGGCTGAGTGCCTTGTCACCCAGTTCGTGGGCTCAGATTCTCGTGAGCGAATGCCTCCTATTTAGTGTCCTGTACTTTGGGGACCGTTATGCAGGATACAAGAAAAGTATTTAAATGGAATGGAAATATAGGAAAAGTAAAACTTCCAGTCACGGAAGGCCATCGATATGCTTAAGCTCGTGGCAAACGGGTTTTGTCGTCACTTTCCCTAGCCGTGGGTCTTGGAGACCTTTGTCACCCATCTTACGCCTCCGCGGGGAGTTTATCTTTTTGACCACATCCGCACTTAAGACATATCGGAGCCGAGATCGCGCACAGTAACTACCCGAGCCATTATGGCCCGTAATCGTGGGTATTATTCGATTTACTGTGGCCGGCTAGCGTGGGTGCCGATCGTCAACCGTGAACTACCCATGGCTGGCCACACCTTATGTTGGGGCTTAAAGTAGGTTTACAGTTGCCGGCGAGCCGAACGTCGTAATGAGCTGCCATCGGCTATAGTCGGCCTTCGTGATGGCTTATAATCGGCTCATTACAGTTGGCTTTGAGGGCAGTCGCGAGTAATGAGTTAACCCGCAGCAGAGGGATGCTGGAGCAAAAGTGTCTCATTGGCGAGTGCATAGAATCGCATAGTACCTGTTGGGTCTTTTCCAGGTGAGGTTGCGCCGCGAAGTTCCAAGTACGGAAATGTCGTTATACATGATTTCGTTCAATAGAAAAGGATAACACTTAACAAGCGGCCAAGATATAAAGGATCAAGTTAAAAAGAGACAAGATTTTTAAAGTGGTTCGGCACGAAAATGCCTACCTCCACTGATTCTCTTTGTTAATTCACTTCATATGGGCAGTACAAGTTAAGAAAAGTATCGACGGAGGTGTTGGATATTCCATGCCCTCTGGAACACCTCTCCGTCTACTGTTGACAAAATATAAGCTCCGTTGTGGATGTCTTTATGAATTACATAGGGTCCGTCCCAGATTGGATCTAGTGCTCCGGGGCGCGGGAAGATCCGCTTGAGGGCAAGATCTCCTTCCTAAAAGCTGCGGTGCTTGACTTTAGAGTTGTATTGTGCTGCTACTTTTTGCTTGTGAGCTGCCGCTTTAAGTGCTGCACCATTCCTTCTTTCTTCAATTAGATCCAAAGACATGTGTAGGAGTTCTTCATTCTCTTCTGGGTTGTAGTGGATCCTACGGTGGGAGGGCACTATAGTTTCAACTGGGAGCATGGCCTCCGATCCGTATGCTAAAGAGAAAGGAGTATGCCCTGTTGATGTTCTATAAGATGTGCGGTAGGCCCAAAGTGCCGTAGGAAGTTCATCCACCCAAGCGCCTTTTGACTTTTCAAGTTTCTTCTTGATTATGGTTTTGAGGATCTTGTTGACATCTTCGACTTGTCCGTTTGCCCGGGGGTAAGCTACAGATGATAAGTTTTTGTGAATTTCTGCTCTTGACACCAGTCGGTGAATTCCTCGCTGTCAAATTGAAGTCCATTGTCCGATATGATTTTGAGTGGAATCCCGTACCTGCATAAAACATTTTTGATCAAGAAGTTAATAACTTTTGCCGAAGATATTTTATTTAAAGGCTCCGCTTCCACCCATTTGGTGAAATAGTCAACTGCTACTATGGCATATTTGGCTCCGCCTCGGCCCACTGGCAGTTCGCCAATCAAGTCAATTCCCCATATTGCAAAGGGCCAAGGGCTGGTCATTTGAGTAATCTCGTTTGTTGGTAGTTGAGGAATTTTAGCAAATTTCTGACATCTGTCACATCTTTTGACGAAGTCTAGGGCGTCTTTGTTTAAGGTGGGCCAGTAATATCCATATCGGAGTATCTTCTTTGAGTCTGCCCACCAGTATGATCTCTGCAACTTCCTCGATGTATGTTGGATAAGATCTCCTTGGCTTCCCTTCCAGCGACGCACCTTAATAAGGGATTAGAGAAGCCGCGTCGATAGAGGATGCCTTCTTGTATCGTGTAGCGGGAAGCTTTCCTCAAGATTTTCTTGACTTTGTTACGCCCGTCGGGCTGTGTGCCATCTTGTAAATATTTTCGGATAGGAGTCATCCAAGTTTCCTCTTCGATTGCAGCTATTATGTTCATTATTTCGTAACTTGGGGCTAGTTGCTGTGAGGTGGTTATTGTTCGGGAAGCGGTGCCGTCCTTCATGCTAGCTTGCTTTTCCAGTTGTCGGCCTCCTGATTCTCTTCTCGAGGAATGTGTTTGATTAAATAGTGATCCAACTGATTGAGCAGCAGCTTGGTCTTCTTTAGATATGCTGCGAGTCGTTCTCCTCGAGTCTGGATTCTCCCAGTATTTGATTCACAATAAGTTGAGAATCACTATGGAGACATAAAGAACCGACTCCAATCTCCAGGGCAAGTTCTAATCCGGCTATCACTGCTTCGTATTCTGCGTCATTGTTAGTGGCAGCGAATTCCAACCTTAGGGTGTAGTGCAGCTTCCTTCCCCTGGGGGTGATTATCACAACACCTGCCCCCGAGCCTTGTTCATTTGATGCTCCATCAACGAAGAGGTTCCACTTGATATTTTCTGCTACTTCAGATTGCTCCTTACCTTCGTTAGTAGTGAATTCGGCAATGAAATCAGCTATGGCTTGTCCCTTGATAGCGGTGCGAGGATGGTAGGTGATATCATATTGACTCAATTCAATGCACCACTTAAGTAGTCGCCCGGAAGTGTCAGGGCGATGGAGTACTTGCCTTAGCGGTTGATCGGTTAAAACTCTGATGGAATGAGATTGGAAGTAGTGTCGCAGTTTCCGTGACGCGATAAGCAAACAGTATACTAGCTTTTCAAGTTTAGAGTATCTGGCTTCTGCCCCTGTGAATCTCTTGCTTACAAAGTATACGGGTCGCTGTGCGTGGTTGTCCTCCCTCACCAAAGCGGCGCTTAAAGCATGGGACGATACAGCTAGGTATAGGTATAGTTCCTCGCCTTCATTTGGAGTTGAGAGTACTGGTGGTCTTTGGAGGTGTTTGATCAAGTTAAGGAAGGCTGTCGAGCATTCGTCAGTCCATTCGAACTTTCCTTTGTCTTTCTTAAGAGCTTCGAAGAAAGGAATGCATTTGTCGGTTGCTTTAGAGATGAACCTGCTTAGGGCAGCCACCTTCCCGTTTAGGCTTTGCATCTCTCTTCGAGTGGATGGTATCTTGATATCTTGCAAGGCCCGGACTTGTTCGGGGTTCGCTTAAATCCCCTTGGCATGGACGATGAATCCAAAGAACTTTTCCGACGATACTCCGAAGGAGCACTTTAGTGGATTCAGTTTCATTCCATATTGGCGAAGTACTTGAAGCATCTCGTTCAGGTGGTTTATATGATCGTTGGCTTTCCTTGATTTTACCAGCATGTCATCCACATAAACTTCCATAGTTTGCCCTATTAATTTTGCAAACATCTTGTTGACAAGGCGCTGATAAGTAGCTCCAGCGTTTTTAAGTCCAAAAGGCATTACTTTGTAGCAGTACAATCCCCAGTCAGTGATGAAACTGGTGTGGTCTTGATCGGGGGCGTGCATAGGGATCTGGTTGTATCCTGAGTATGCGTCCATGAAGGATAAGAGTTCGTGTCCGGCTGTGCTGTCCACGAGTTGGTCGATTCAGGGGAGTGGGAAGCAGTCTTTCGGGCAAACGTCATTTAAGTTGGAGAAATCGATGCATGTTCGCCACTTTCCATTAGCTTTCTTTACCAGTACCGGGTTGGCGATCCATTCTGGGTAGATGGCTTCTCGTATGAAGTCATTGGCAAGTAACTTCTTTACTTCTTCCTCGAGGGCTGCTGATCGTTCTGCCCCCATGCTCCTCTTTTTCTCCTTCACTGGCACCTTGGTGGGGTCGATGTTCAGTATGTAGCATGCTACGTTTGGAGAGATTCCTGTCATATCGGCGTGCGTCCATGCAAATACATCCATGTTGTGGCGAAGAAAATCGACGAGTTGATCTTTCAGCTCCACTCTTAACTGAGACCCGACTCTCAGCAGTCTACTTAGGTCGTGTTTGTCTACAGCTAAAAATTCCATAGCCTCTGCAGGCTCGGTGGTGGCCTCCTCCTCTTTGTCCCTGGGGTCTAATTCGTTGAAAGGATCGCTGGTATATCGAAGAGGAGGAGCTTTCTTTAATTGCTATGCTTCCAGGCTTTTCTTGCAGAGAGAAGTCTCTGCATCCTTTCCTTTATCCTTCCTGCGGTTATTGCGAAGCTCGGTTACATAGCAATCTCGAGCGGCGTCTTGATCTCCCTCTATTTCTCCTACTCTGTTATCTGTTGGGAATTTCATCTTCAGGCACCAAGGCGCTAGGACAATTTGGAAGTCAGACAAGGCTGGTCTTCCCAAAAAGGCGTTCTAGGCCGAATGGTTCTCTATTAGTACAAATGTTTGTTTTCGCACAGCGGAGCAGGGATGACTTCCTATTTCAACAAAAAGGTCCAGTTGCCCGAGGGGCACTTTCGCATCTCCAATAAACCATGTAGTGGTTTGTTGCAGGGAGACACATCCTTCACTGACAGCTTCATTCTGTCGAATGCATGCTTGAATAAGATATTCACTGAGCTTCCAGTGTCTACTAAAATTCGAAAAACTTTGGCTGGACCGAACCAGGCAGAGATGACCATAGGATCCGTGTGTGGGTACTGTCTTCCCTCTAGATCACGCCTACTGAATGTGATGTCGTCACTCTCTTTCCGTTTCAGGTGGCGCTCTTCCACAACAGAATTAACGTAGCCTTCAGCATTTCTAAGTGACTTACTGTATCTTTCCATCTCTACTCAGCTTCTGTCGGCGATGTGTGGTCCTCCTGATATGGTATGGACTACTATTTTCTCTTGACTAGAGCCGCTGGTGTTGCGATTTCCTCCGCCTTCCTCTGGGAGGGGTAACCCTGGGTTTTCATTGGCGGGAGCTGGAGTCCTGCTCTGGTTTTTTACATAGCGTTCCAGTCTCCTCCTTCTAATGTGTTCTTCAATCAAGTCCCGGAGATGGTGGCATTCATTGGTGTCATGTCCGTGGGATTCATGGAAGCGGCAGAACTTTCCAGATTTGAGTGCGTTATCTGACTCCTTCTTATGCGGGGGGCGCTTGTATCTAATTTCGTCTTGAGTGGCTAGGAAGATGTTTTCGATCGTTTCATTCAAAGGATTGTAGGAGTCAAATCTTGGTCCAGGTCGATATAGGCGCTTTTCCCCTTTCTTGCCCCCAGCATTGTCTCTAGGGTCATTTCTCCGAACATCCTTTGTTGCAGCGGAAACCCTGTCTGTGGCTGTTTTAACCTGTTGCCCTGACTGCCTCTCAGTGGCAGCGTCTTCAAGTCTCATATGCTTTCCAGCTTCATGGAAGAAATTAGGTAAAGTAGCTGGCTTTTCCTTGGTTAGTCTTCTAGCAAATTTAGTATCCGGGTGTACACCACTGCAGAGAGCCATTAGGATAAGTTTCTCGTCGGCATCTTGCACCGCGGCCGCTGCAGCGTTGAATCGGGTGAGATATTGCTGCACTGTCTCTCCGGGTTTCTGCTTGATATTAGATAAGGAATAAGCGTCCTTGGGTTGTTCCACATGAATGCGGAACTGGCTGATAAATTTTTCTTTCAACATTTCCCATGAGCTGATGGACCCTTGGGGTAGGTGGCAGAACCAGGAGGTAGCTAAGTCTGCCAAGAAGAGTGGGAAGCATTTACACAATACTCCCTCCGTTGCTCCGCTCATGAGCATATGCTGGGTGTATCTCCGTAAGTGTACGATGGGGTCAGAGGTTCCCTTGTAAGGTTCCATCGTTGGCATTTTCCATTCCCCGGGGCGATGGCAGTTTCAATCTTGCTGGTGAAGGGGCTGGTTACCCTAGCACCTATCCTTCGATCCCTTTGCTCCCATTGGACGCACTCCCTGAACAATCGCACCATTCTTTCATCAGAACTTGGAGTGGATAAAAATGAGTTTGGTTCTTCCCTGCGGGATTGACTCCGTCCAGATGACCTGTAAGGATGGTATCGTTTATCACTCCTGACATTCTCCAATGGATGCCTCTGGTCTTCTGAGGGCATGCTGGGGTCAACCATAGTTGGCCCTTGCCTTGATCTTCCCCTGCTGGGTTTTGTTCTCAGCACTTCCTCGGGTTCAATTTTGGGCTGGACTCCAGCTCGGCCCCGTCTACTGGTGTTTTCATGGTTAGGTAGCATGACAGGATCAGCTACATCCGACCCTTGCCTGGCGCCTCCCCCGTTGGGTTCGGTTCCAAGTGTTTCCTCGGGTCGGAATTCGGGCTGAGTCCGAGCTCGGCTCCTACCATGGCTATTTCTGTTGTTAACCTCTTCGAAGAGGAAAGGTCTTTATCGCCTTCCAGATCCTCCAGATTGGGACTCACCCCATGATTCGGTGTTGCGGTTGGATTCTTCAGCATCCCTTAGGCGTGACATGAGTTGGTCCACCAAGGCTTCTTGTTGAGATGCGAAGCGGTTAGTTACTTCAGCCACAACCCTGTTTAGATCTGCCCTAGTAATTGGTTGTTCCGCGGCGGGGGCTGTTGGATTTGCCTGATTTTCATCTGGTACTGCTGTTAAAACGGGATGATTCTCTTGATTTGGGGCCACTGGATCTGGGATACTGCTAGTTGCGACGTTCTTTCCTTTGTTAACATCTCTCCTCTGCCTGGAAGTCATGTTGTCGGAGCAAGGAGCGATGCTATGAGGAAGAAGGTTGAGTAGGAGAAGCTGTAGCTTCTAGCTTGACTCTCAATGAAAGCACCAAAAATGTTTGCACAAAAAATGGACAAACGCCTCCAAGTCGTATGAATTAGTTGATTTTATGTTGTTTCTAGTGATTTGGGTGATTTATGCAAATATATAAAAAGCAGGGACTAAACTGTAAAAGACACACAGATTTATAGTGGTCGGCCGGAACGTGCCTACGTCCACTTTATATGTTATTCTCCTTTTTCTTTCAGATTACAAGTACAAAGCTTTGTATACAAGTATATGAAAGTTGTTTGAAAGTTCCTTCCGTGCTTGAGCTCTCAAACTTGTCTGCCATTGTTGTGCCCCTGCCCCTATATTTATAGAGTGAGGTTGGGGGCGGGGATTTTGGATGTATATAGCTGCTGGTGGGCCTGGGCTGAAGCAATCTGGTCTAGTGATGTTGGTTCGGTATCCACTTGGTCCGGTAGTGGTTGGAGTGGGTTGGTTCGAGATGAGATTGGTTCGGTGGATAGGTGGTTCGGCAGGAGCTTGGAGGAGGTTGGTTCAGCAGAGTCTGGTTCGGTGATGGTGGTAGGAAAGGGGTGGTTCGGTAGTTATGGGTAGTGGGTTGGTAGTGCTCCGGTTCGGCAATGCATGGACGTCGATTTTGGACCGGTAATGCTTCCTTTTCTTTGGTTCGGTGGTGATGAAAACGAACCCAACAGAAGCCGCATGGATACGAAGTAGGTTGGCTTATGATGGATACGAACATGATGGGTCTGAATGAGGTTGACTTCCTTGATTTTGATCGATCCATAAATTGAGCATACAAACTCTGATTGACCCGAAATTTGGAAAGTTGGCTCCCATAGCTTTGTTTATCGTGTCATATCAATCATAGCTCGATCGAGCTCGGACCAAATTTGTTGGTATTCATACTATGTATAACCGATCTTCGAGACGGATTGTCTTCGGTTTCTAGTCAATTCCTTAGTGTCACGTCCTTACCAAAAAGCGGGATAACATGAGGCTCGTGAGGCTATGCTCAATTTTAATAAAGTCACGCTTTGTTTTCACAAAACCATGCTTTATTCTTCCATAAAGCACATTCCACTTAGAATGTCACACTATCATTCCTTCGACCACTGTTAACTTCCACAAACATACAACCTCTGATCTCATGTCTCTCAGAGAAGGGAATTAAGCTAAGAGAAGTTGCATTCTCCGCCGTCAAGCAGATGTACATTTGTAAAAGTCAACGTTGTGATTGTAGAAATGAAATGTCAGACATTCGTCCATACAAGTTCGTTCTGTGACTGGACGAAACTGAAGGCACTCCTTCTACTACCATTAGTAGCGAGTAGTCCTTGCAATCTAAAGATTTGAAAACACGATAGGACCAGTGCTATAATAAATGTCTCTATATTCGAAGAGACTCAGATAATGTCAACAAGCAGTCCTTCCGCAATGAAGATCTTCGATCTTCTATAATCATCATCTTCAACATGTATTCACTTTCAAACGTATACATTGGTTCGAATTGTTTTTGGATTGGAGTTTCCCAAATCCGACCCTAGTTTCGCCAAACCAATCATTGGTTAAAAAGATGTTAAGTTCGTGTATGCTAATCAATCATTAATCAATTTAATTCATCTTTATATTCATTCATAAATATCTCTTAGAGATATATTCATTTAATTATTCATTTATCTTCTTTACAGTATATGGAATCATTAAGCCTCATTTATCAAATCATTAGGTAAATTTAAACCATTTTAATCTTGGAATAATTCCAAATCAATTCACCTTTTACTTAGAAAAATATTTCCACATCATTTATTAAATCTTAATCAAAGATTTCTTATTTCCAAAAAATAACTTTTAAATGGGTCAAAATGTTGTTATTTAAGACATAGTTTACTGCAAACCCGAAACAATTAATTCGAGTATGGAAATTAAAATATTTCCAAATCGTTTATTTTAATCTTTATAAACATTTATTAATTCAAAATCAAAACTTTGATTGAGTTAAAACCACGTTATCTAGGATGTTAATCCAAAACCAGTAAATATCAAGCGAGCAGAATCAATAGAAATCATCTAATTTTACTTAATATCAATTCCTGTATTAAACCAGTACTATAGGCGAAATAACGGCGAAATCACATCTTAAATTCCACGAATGGTATGGGTTCCCTCTTCGGGCTTTAACATCGAGTACAAGAAGATTATCTTCATAAAATCCAAGTTATGTATATTTGGAAAATCATATCCTTTATACTTTGGAAGATTTTGATGCGAGTAAACCAAATTTACTATCCCATCCATCGGGCCAGTTCGATTAGCCAGGGAGAGTAGGAAACTGGTTTTCCAAACTTCAGCCTAGACACTTTCTCTCTGACACCCATAAGGCGGTCAAGTAATTTGATCGACTTTAAATCATTAATCATTTAACCATTCAATACCTTTAAAATACTTTATTAATCATTTGAAATGTTTACAAAAGAGTTGGAAAACAACGGTTACATTTAAAACTATATTCAAAAGTTATATAAAAGTGTTGCGGATAGTACTTTTTAAGCTATATTGATCAAAACGACTTTCTATCACTTGGAAATTTGTTTTTACTACTCAAATCACTTTTAAAACATTTTAAACGATATATAAGATTTATTCCATATTTTTAAACAATTTTAAACATTTTAAAAATAGGTATATAAAATATTTGCGACTTTGGCCACCGAACTGCCAAAGCACGATTTTCTTGAAAACTTTATTTGTTCATATTTCAAAATCTATGAAATGAAATCTCGATCATTTTCCCTTGTTTGCAAACTATAGTCATAAGAGTTTGGAAAATTCTTATTGCAGTGGAATTCGACTCCAATTACATCCTATAGAAGGATTTAACTTTTATGGCACGAAATCACAAACTATCGTTACACGACGTGCCTATTTTTGACTCCAAACTCAATATTTGTCGAAACTTCTTAAAATTTAACTTTAATGTCTATAAAACAGTTATAAACCATTTTCAAACATTTAAACCAATAGTTTCCATAGTAAATCTCTTGTTCACTTGTAAATATTATTTTCCAATATTTTAACTTGTATAATATTATACTGTAATAATTTTATATTTGACTTCATAGATGATTATAAAACCATATTAAATTCCATTTTCACTTTTCAAAAAATTCTCTAACATAGAAAGTTATTTATTATCTACCTTCAAACTATTTAATTTATTTATCCATATAAATTAAATATCATTCCTTTAACATTATAATAATAATATCTTTCCTTTTCTAAATGAAACCTTTTCATTTTTAAATCATTTCAAACCATTACTCTTTTATGATTTCAAACGTTTCAAGGCTTAACTTTCCACATATATCACCATTTATTCCTTCATAAATTAGTTATAGTTAACACGTTAACTATCATCATAAACTTCACATGTTCAATTCGCTCTTCTTTTTCATTCATCCAAGTGAACATCCAATGTTAACAATCAAGTATAAATCCATATAAACATCCAAACAAACATGCCAATTCATGTATAATCATGTCAATAACTTTTATATACTTGTAAATAATAATCTTAACTTGCTTCTAATTTGCAAATCATTTTAATCATAAACTAGAAAGGAAAGTGCTTCTCGAGATCTCACCAAACAAGCTTCCTCCTTCTCCGTAGCTTCTTCGAATGATTTTTCCATAGCTTCCGCTCCTCGACAAGCTTCCAATCTGTTCCACTTGCTAACATGGTTCGGCCTCACCATGTATAAGGCACTAACTTGACCTTCAGCTCTTCCATTTGCTTCCAAAGGCCTCCCGCGCTTCACGCCTTCACTCCGGCATAACTTACTTCTCTTTTTCCTTCGCTGGAGCACTCAAACTCACCTCCTCCTCTCTTAAACTTTCGACTATGGCATGAAAGGGAGGAAGACAAACTCTATTTGAATTGAAACTTAGGTAGATGCTTTAGAATGCTTCAAGAAGCTTAGATCTATGGTTGGATCTAAGTTTTAAGTGGTTTTTGAACTATTTCTTTTTGATTTCAGATTGGGAAGTCATTGATGAAGCTTGAGAGAAAAGAAGTGAAGAAGGAGAAGAAATGAAATAAATGAGAGAAAATGAGAAAGTGGAGAGGTATTTATAGAAGAAGCTTAGGAATTAAATAATAAACTTGTCATAATTATATTTAGTCACATCACAAATATTTTATAATATATTTATATATATAATTATGTTTAGTTATATATCTTTAATTTATATAAATATATATATAATTATTATGTTTAGTCACATCACTTTCTTTTATATATATATAATTATTATGTCTAATCGCATCACTTTCTATTTTATATTTATATATATAATTATTATGTCTAGTCACATTACTCTCTTTTATATATATATATATAATTATTTTGTCTAGTCACATCACTTTCTTTTATATATATAATTATTGTGTCTAGTCACATCACTTTCTTTTATATATATATATATATATATACATATATATATATAATTTTATGTCTAGTCACTTCACTTTCTTTTTCAAATTATTATAAGATAATTTATTTATAAGTGTATTTTTATCTAGTTAATCAACTCTTATATATGTATATATAGTGCACAAAGACGAATAACGTTCCCAACAACTTTCTTGTGTCGTTCGAAAAACGTTCTTCGGTCACATTTTCTATTTTCCTATGAACCATTTAATTTGGTAAACAAATTTTGAAAAAAAATCACCATCGTTATTAATTAATTAATTAAAATCAGTTTATTTTCATTATAAAACTTATATATTGAATATTTAAAATCAATAAAATATTGATTAAACAAAACATTTAAATTCCGGGTCGTTATATTCTTCCCCTCTTAAGAATTTCGTCCCCGAAATTACACCAAAATAGAATCCGAGGTATTTGCACCAAATATTTATTTTTAAACTTATATTAGTATGATGTATATAGATCATCCGTACACAATATCTGATTCGATCTACTATTCTAATCCACGACTTTACTTTCAAACTAGTATTGATCTCTAGATCCTCTAATGCAGGTTATGATCAAGCTTTTTAATCAGAACTTTTAGTTTTCCTTACATAGCTCTCAACTATGATAGAAAACGTAAGTATCCCAATCACAAACCCTCATAAATGTTTATCATCAAAAATCGAGTGATAAATCCTATTTTCGGACCGATGTAAACACCTCAAAGTTCCATACTTAATTCTTAGATCAAAATCATGTGATGAAATGATCTACTTACATTTTTTTCTTTTCACTTTTTCAAATCTTTATAAAAACATTTCATAAAAAATTTATCTTTTAGAAACGCTTCTTTATATATATTCACACTAAATCTTTATTTCCAATATTTTTCTTAAGTGAAAACATTTCATCCTTAAGTAATCGTTTCAATTTAAAAGATAATTTACCTATTATATTCCAAAATTACAAACTGTTGAATATGCGATTATATGATTTTTGTTTGATGATAATAAACATATATATATTCATTTAAATGTATTTGTTAATGTACTATTTTATTTTTCATAGATTAAATAAATATTTGCTGAACAAAATTAAATAACACAGAATTTGAATTCAAACAGAAATTTTATTCAAACAAATATTTATTACAATTTTGGATAGTACAAATTCAAGCTCTCGCTATACATATACAATTTTGATTACAATACATCACAATTTCATATTTACATTTAACCTCATTATACATCACTCAGTCACTCAATTCGTATTTTATCTTCAATTTCATTCCAGTTAGAATCCAGCATCTGAGCAATCTGCAAAAATATTTACCAACACAGTAAAATTGAAAAAGAAATATTTTTGCAATGCAAAATAAAATATGGATTTTGAAAATATTATTTGCCTCAGTTATTTGGGTTGTTTGTCATCATTTACATTTGAATCCAACACACACGAACAATATGACATGCACAGTGTATCACTGTACATGCCACAAGGCCGTGCGCATCGATATACACTAGATAATGTTACAGGGACAGGTGAGCACAAGGTCAAACCCAAAATAAAAGGACGGGTTCAGCTCAGGTGCAATATAAATAAAATCTCGACACGAGCACAAGGTCAAACCCGAGCGTTTAAGCTGGATTCAACTCAATGTACAAATCATAATACAACAGTGCCGCATTCAAGTCATAGAAACAAATAACAATAAAGCCAGCTCAAAGAATCATATGTACACGAGCCAGGCCAGAGAGTAGTTCAAGTGTATGAACACAGTGAAATGCACAAAGCCATAGCAACTGCACCAAACCAAGATCACAAGCCAATTCTAACAACTACTACAATGAACCAGCAATATGAAAAAGGGCAGGTGGATAGTACGACTTAGTCAATATGATCAAGGAAAACTAAAAACAATACCCAATACACATGAATGCACAAATGCACCAAGTAAGTGACACAGCGAACATGACAGCAACTTACATGTACACCATGACATCAAGGCCAGAAGCTCAAAGTCAGTGCACAACAACCTCGGTAAACAACAACACAGTCTCAAATTCAAATAACAAACAGGTGAACCAAACTAGCCAACGCAACAAGACTCAAGTCAGCAAATACACAGTGGAGAAGATCAATGCAGACACAAATAAAGACTACAAATTCAAGTCCAGAAAATGTAAAGTCGAAGGCCACAGTGAAGACCAGTTCATGCAACAGTGACCAAGTAGCATGTGACAGTATCAAGTGAATTCACCAAACCAAGCACATGAAATCTCAAGCCAGTTACAAAGCCAAATGCATCAACCATCAAGTTAGAGCAACCAAGTGCACCACTGACCGTACAACATGGCTCAACAATATATGCACAAGCACACATCTACTACAATAATGAACAGAGCTGACAGTAAGAATATGAATGGTATAACCGAAGTCAACAAAATCAATATCATCAAAAGAATTCAACACAGTGGTGAACACGAAATCAAGTTACAAACAGAGCCATCAGAAACTCACAAAATCAAAATGGGCGAAGTTGTGGAAGCATACCGAAGTCAACGAAAAATTCACGAAACCAAACTATGACCAAAGTCAAATGCAACCAAGCCGTGGTGGCCACGAAATTCAACGGTGCCGTGATAGCCAAATAAACAAACCAAGTCAAAATCGACACCATGATTATTCAAGTAAATAGAAGAGGTCAGAGAAATCATCAGCTTCAAAGTGAAATCGAACGGCCGATCAAACAAAAATTGACAAATTCAAATATAGTTGTACGAACGAATATTCAGGGACTCAATCCATATATAAACAAATCATCATCGGCAAATTCAATCATACGAGTTCGAATACGAAAATCATTAAAGGACAAAGCATAAATTCTTACCCAACAAGAATCAAACTCGTCGAAGCAGCCAAAGTGAGCAACAAAGAAAAGATCGACCAAAGCTACTCGTGAATTATCCAAGCGAATCGATCAACATAAAGTCGGCTCTTCGCAAAGCCCTAATTTGGATCAAGGACGAAAGCCCTAATTGTAATCGAAAAAAAGAAGCCGCCATTATCTCAGAAGGAACGGAGCAAATAAAAAAAGGATCGGGTCGAATTACAAAAGGGGCCGGCTTATTTTTCTAAAGGGCTTTCTCTTTTATATTATATAAGGGCTTTTAATTTTTAAATTGCTTTTTAATTGTATTTTCATTTTTAAACCGTTTAAATTTCTAGTCGTGTGACTAGGGGACAAACTACATGGCGTAGTTTGAGAATTCGCAACTCAGTGGCTGAGTTATGGCAGGGTTTTGAGCGTAGAGTTAGGTTTAGTCGATAGCGGGTGTCGCGGGTTTACGTGTGTAAGCGTCTGACTAACTAATTTCTAGTAGAAACCTTGGGGGCAGCACGTAGGCAGGGTTTTGCCGAAGCTGGGTAAATTCTACGTTGTTCTGTTTCTGTTATTTATATTCTGCAATATCTGTGCTTCTATTATTCTGCTGTGATTTGTGTTGAATTATTTATAAGCTCCACAATAAATGTTTATAACTTATAGTATCACCCTATTCACCCCCCTCCCTCTAGGGTGAAATCGATCCTACAAGTGGTATCAGAGCGTGGTTCAAAAGCCGTTTTTGTTTTAAAAATTTGATTTTACAAAAACCAATTTTTATTTTAAAAATTTGAATTTTTAAAATGG
Source organism: Allium cepa (assembly GCA_030765085.1). Classification (NCBI taxonomy): domain Eukaryota; kingdom Viridiplantae; phylum Streptophyta; class Magnoliopsida; order Asparagales; family Amaryllidaceae; genus Allium; species Allium cepa. Next base: position 567,904,362 of record CM060938.1, read on the forward strand.
CTTCTTTTAATAATACTTTTATTGAGGGTCGTTCCAATATTATTCCTTCTATTTTCGATGGAACAGATTTTTTGAATTGGAAATTGAAAATGGAATTTTATTCAAAATCTGTTAGTGTTAAATGTTGGAATATTATTGAAAACGGGTGTGATATAATAGATAAGAAAATTATCTCGATTAACGCTCTTGCTATGCATATATTATATTCTCATATTAATCAAGATAATTTTAATTTCATCTCTCATTGTGAAAATGCACAGGAAATCTGGAATGCTTTTGACGCAATATATGGTGCAAAAGTCAACAGCAATGAGAAGTCCTCCACAACCGACTCAGTTAAAGAAACGTGCTTAACAGGATTGGTAAATAGCAGTTGTGATGAGGATGATGATGATGGAGCAGCTGAGCTGGTGTTAATAATGAAGAAATTCAAAAGGTGGAATCGCAAATACGGAAATCCATTAAAAAGCAGAATAATCAAAGCACTGGACAACTCGGAAGAACACGGGATCATTTGCAACAAACCCGGTGATATCAAGCCCAATTATCCTCGATTTCAATGCGATTTTGAAAATAAATCAAAACGGAGAAATGCTACAGCCACGTGGAGTACAAGTGATGAAGATAATCAAGGTTCTAGCAGTAAGAGTGAGAAAGCGGATATGTGCCTTCATGGAAATATAACCGATAGCGACGATGACGTGCCAAGCGAGGTATCAAAACTTACTCACTCTGAATTACTTACTCATTTCCACGAAGTAATGGCTGTTTTGAACGACTTAGGGAAAAATACGCTAAACTTGAATCACAAAAAGACACTTTGATAGAATTAAATGAACAACTTGACCAATTAGTTAAAACCTATCAAAGTAGGATCCCTAAGTGTGATAAGTGTCCAACATTTGATGAAGAAATTAAAAAATCAGGAATTAAAATAAAATCGCGTGAAAATGAAATTCTGATTTTAAAAGAGAATGAAAATACTAGGAGAGAGAATTCTATTAAAAATTGCACACAATTGTTAAACGAAAATGAATCTCTCAAAACACAAGTCCAACAATTGTCAACGACTTTAGATAAATTTTCAAAAAGTGAAAAATCGTTGAATATGCTATTAGGAAAGCAAACTGTCAATACGGTAAGGCAAGGACTTGGATATAATCATTCTGAAAATATTGAAAGAAATATTAATTAAGTTAATTCTATGTGCACGATTTGTAGAAAATATGGACACAATCACAATAATTGTTAGTATAACCCAAACATGTGAAAACTATACCGATTTGGGTTCCAAAAGGCACAAATATAAAATCTCTTAAAGTTAAACAAATTTGGGTGCCGAAGGGAACAATTATAAATAGTTTTGGGTCTTTACAAAATTGTTTTTCAAAACTTTCTGCCACTAACAACCATGGACCTATAAAAACAAATAGGTCACATAAATCTTTTCCCGTGTAGGTGTGGTGGCAGGCTAAGGAACAACAACAGTGTTCTCTGGATTTTTGGCTGTTCCAGAAACACAATGGGCGACAAAGCGAAGTTCGTTAGCCTAGTATAAAGGTGACAGAATCACAATGGGCAACCACGAAAAATTATCGTAAAGGTAAAACAGGTAAAGTTATATTTATTTGAACGATATATTAAATGTGATAATCTGCACCATATTCTAAATTAAATCAGCCAATAATGCGATGAGAAATAATGATAATTTTGACTCTGACTTATTCAACATAGTTCGCCAAATTATATTCTTATGCCAAAACACTATAAAATTCTCTAGATTCTTTGAATTACTTCATATATATTAATTTGGATTAATAATAGTGTTTTTTTGTTGGATGATAATCGATTTGCTTATAATACGGCTAGCTTTATATTCACGGTTATTGATTGTTTACACGGCTTCAATTCAAATTCAAGAGAATGTCATTTAAATTGCTGTTAAAATTGAGTTTAAAATTTTTGGTGCACACTTCATGGTTTGGTCGATCAAATTCAATTAATGATGATTTTGAGTGAAAGAGAAATTCTGATGCAGATTACACTGGTAATTTAGTTGATAGAAAAATTACTAGTTGAACGTGATTTTTGAGACATTTAGTAACTGCATCGTTTTTCAAAGAAAATATCTGCATATTTTTCATTTCAAACAATTTTCAAATAACAGAAAATTTTCTTATAAAACCCGCTCGAGAAAATCATTTTTGACCATATTTTCAGATTAGTCATTTTGAAAAATTGATTTCATAATTATTTTTGAATTTGATTTTAAATGACTATTTTGACTAATCTGACTCCCTAATAATTATCGAAAAGATAAATAGTGATTGAAAAAGTGATGAGTGTTGATATTGGTCATATATTACAACTCGAGAAAGTATAATTAGAAAAAAAATTTAGAAATTTAAACAAGAGTTATGAAACTTTTTGTTGGTAAAAATTCCATGACCGTCTCTATCTCTATCATATTTCTAACGACCATCGCTCATCAAAATTCTATACAGTTTGTTGATATGTGGTACTTTAAACAGGAATCGTTCGTTTTTAATTTTTACATTTTTTTAATATAATAAAAAAATTATATAGTAAAATAAATACTAGAGTATTCACTCTCATTTAAAAGTCCTCACGGTTATGCATGGGTGAATTACTTGGAATTTGTTATGTGCTTCCATGCTCATTTAAAAGTCCTCACAGTTATGCATGTATGGAACGCATATCAAAAGTTGATTTTTAAGATAAATAAGTTGATTATAATCCCATTTAAAAGTCCTCACGGTTATGCGTGGTTAGAAGAGACTTGAATTTTTAAAAAAATAAAATTGGAATACAACTAATCTCATTTAAAAGTCCTAACGGTTATGCATTGTTAGTAGATATTCAAATTCCTGATATAAATATACCACAAATAGACACAACAGTATGGTTTTATACGATAACATCATTCCCATCATTTTAAAAGTGGAATATGGCCTAACAAAATATTCATGATTTTTGTTTGATTTTTTATTGAAGTTTAATATTTATATTCAATTGAGTTTTTAATTTTGGATTAATATTGATCACTTTATCTCTATTTTCTCTAACACTATTACTCTTTTGCTGATAACAAAAGGGGGAGATAAAAATTAAGATTTTGTCAAATAAAATCAAGCAAAGGTCAAATAATTTTCTATTTGCATCTAGGTTCATTTGCATATTTTTATTTGTATGCAAATATGTAGGGGGAGCTTTGTGTAGAGAGGAAGCATTTAAATAGGGGGAGCAATTAGAGCATATCAATGATCAAATACATTTAACATATTCAAAATCTTAAATACGTGTTTGTTATCATCAAAAGGGTGAGATTGTTGAATAGGCAATTATATGATTTTTGTTTGATGATAATAAACATATATATATTCGTTTAAATGTATTTGTTAATGTACTATTTTATTTTTCATAGATTAAATAAATATTTGCTGAACAAAATTAAATAACACAGAATTTGAATTCAAACGGAAATTTTATTCAAACAAATATTTATTACAATTTTGAATAGTACAAATTCAAGCTCTCGCTATACATATACAATTTTGATTACAATACATCACAATTTCATATTTACATTTAACCTCACTACACATCACTCATTCACTCAATTCGTATTTTATCTTCGACTTCATTCCAGTTAGAATACAGCATCTGAGCAATCTGCAAAAATATTCACTAATGCAGTAAAATTGAAAAATAAATATTTTTGCGGTATAAAATAAAATATGGATTTTGAAAATATTATTGGCCTTAGTTATTTGGGTTGTTCATCATCATTTACATTTGAATCCATCACACACGAACAATGTGACATGCACAGTGTATCACTGTACATGCCACAAGGCCGTGCATACCGATATACACTTGATAATGTTACAGGGACAGGTGAGCACAAGGTCAAACCCAAAATAAAAGGACGGGTTCAACTCAGGTGCAATATAAATAAAATCTCGACACGAGCACAAGGTCAAACCCGAGCGTTTAAGCTGGATTCAACTCAATGTACAAATCATAATACAATAGTGCCGCATTCAAGTTATAGAAACAAATAACAATAAAGCCAGCTCAAAGAATCATATGTGCACGAGCCAGGCCAGAGAGTAGTTCAAGTGCATGAACACAGTGAAATTCATAAAGGCATAGCAACTGCACCAAACCAAGACCACAAGCCAATTCTAACAACTACTATAATGAACCAGCAATATGAAAAAGGGCAGGTGGACAGTACGACTTAGTCAATATGATCAAGGAAAACTAAAAACAATACCCAATACACATGAATGCACAAATGCACCAAGTAAGTGACACGGCAAACATGACAGCAACTTACATGTACACCATGACATCAAGGCCAGAAGCTAAAAGTCAGTGCACAACAAGCTCGGCAAACAACAACACAGACTCAAATTGAAATAACAAACAGGTGAACCAAACTAGCCAACGCAACAAGACTCAAGTCAGCAAATACACAGTGGAAAAGATCAATGCAGACACAAATAAAGACTACAAATTCAAGTCCAGAAAATGTAAAGTCGAAGGCCACAGTGAAGACCAGTTCATGCAACAGTGACCAAGTAGCATGTGACAGTATCAAGTGAATTCACCAAACCAAGCACGTGAAATCTCAAGCCAGTTACAAAGCCAAATGCATCAACCATCAAGTTAGAGCAACCAAGTGCACCACTGACCGTACAACATGGCTCAACAATATATGCACAAGCACACATCTACTACAATAATGAACAGAGCTGACAGTAAGAATATGAATGGTATAACCGAAGTCAAAAAAATCAATATCATCAAAAGAATTCAATACAGTGGTGAACACGAAATCAAGTTACAAACAGAGCCATCAGAAATTTACAAAATCAAAATGGGCGAAGTCGTGGAAGCATACCGAAGCAACGAAAAATTCACGAAACCAAACTATGACCAAAGTCAAATGCAACCAAGCCGTGGTGGCCACGAAATTCAACGGTGCCGTGATAGCCAAATAAATAAACCAAGTCAAAATCGACACCATGATTATTCAAGTAAATAGAAGAGGTCAGAGAAATCATCAGCATCAAAGTGAAATCGAACGGCCGATCAAACAAAAATTGACAAATTCAAATATAGTTGTACGAACGAATATTCAGGGACTCAATCCATATATAAACAAATCATCATCGGCAAATTCAATCATACGAGTTCGAATACGAAAATCATTAAAGCACAAAGCATAAATTCTTACCCAGCAAGAATCAAACTCGTCGAAGCAGCCAAAGTGAGCAACAAAGAAAAGATCGATCAAAGCTACTCGTGAATTATCCAAGCGAATCGATCAACATAAAGTCGGCTCTTCGCAAAGCCCTAATTTGGATCAAGGACGAAAGCCCTAATTGTAATCGGAAAAAAGAAGCCGCCATTATCTCAGAAGGAACGGAGCAAATAGAAAAAGGATCGGGTCGAATTACAAAAGGGGCTGGCTTATTTTTCTAAAGGGCTTTCTCTTTTATATTATATAAGGGCTTTTAATTTTTAAATTTCTTTTTAATTGTATTTTCATTTTTAAACCGTTTAAATTTCTAGTCGTGTAACTAGGGGACAAATTACGTGGCATAGTTTGAGAATTCGCAACTCAGTGGCTGAGTTGTGGCAGGGTTTTGAGCCTAGAGTTAGGTTTAGTCGATAGCGGGTGTCGTGGGTTTACGTGTGTAAGCCTCTGACTAACTAATTTCTAGTAGAAACCTTGGAGGCAGCACGTAGGCAGGGTTTTGCCGAAGCTGGGTAAATTCTGTGTTGTTCTGTTTCTGTTATTTATATTCTACGATATCTATGCTTCTATTATTCTGCTGTGATTTGTGTTGAATTATTTATAAGCTTCCGCAATAAATTTTTATAACTTATAGTATCACCCTATTCACCCCCCCTCTAGGGTGAAATCGATCCTACACAAAAAACTTTTCTCCTCATAATATATTCCTTTTTAACCAACCTTGATAGTAACCTATCAAATACTAGTTCAAAATTACCTTTTTAACTTAAGGAAAATTATGTAGATTAAGAAACCCCAAAATAATACCAAAGAACGGGATATTACCAATAGTATCTTATATCCCCTTAACAAGAAGGGTAATACTTAAGAGAAGTGTTTACCATCCAAACATATCTCTTGCCCATTTTTAGTTATTTTCGAGCCACTCAAACTATTTATCATTTGAGATTTTCTTACTTTTTAAATTTCTTATTTGAAATTTCTTTTCAAAAATCCATTAGAGATTATTTTGTTTATAAAATCTATTTCACAAATCCTTTCATAAAATCATCTTATATTAACATACTTCTTTTAGAATTTTTATAATTCTTCTCCAAAATACCCAAAATTTAGTTTCTCGAAATTTATATAACATATCTTTTGTATCAATATTTTTACAAAAATAATTTTATAAAATACAAATTTTATACTACATGCTTATTTATTATTCATTAACCTTAAACCAATATTATTATTATCAAACATCTTATAGTCAAAACGTGAAACTTAATTCACAAGATGTTCATTCAATCAACAAATGGTAATAACTAAATATTATCATTTCCTTAAGCATAAGCAGACACACATAAAGATCTATATCTTTCAAAAAATATTACTTTATACTTAAAATATAATCATTTTAAAACAATGTGTCGGTTTGTCTTGATTAACTGTTTAGAAATCCCTATCGATAACGGTAATCAGGCGCATCGACCAGAATCTATAACCCACTCAACAGATAAATCAACACAAAACATTTTTATATCAAATAACAAATACGCGCTTATATATATATATAATACTCTCAAAACTCATTATAGGGTGTTACTAACCCTGTCTCTAATGAGTTACTCATTCTAGGTTATTACTAACCCTATCAAAAATGAGTTTTACCCACCAAAGCCTAGGTGTTCGCTCAACCTAAGCTCTGATGCCAAATGTAACGATCGGAGTTTTTTACCCATGAAAATCAACACTAATACATCCTCGTGCTACAATCCAAGTGCCGAAAAACCCGATTGTTAGGCAAAAAAGAAAATAAAGTTAAAATAGAATCTCATATGAATGGAATAACATATATTATTTCAATATAAAATCTTTATAGCGGAAAATTTTGAATACAATATTCAAGTCTAACCTAAATTGAGTGTGGACAATTATAAATCTCAACCCTTACAAATGCTGAAAATCAAACAAACCAAATGCAATAGATGCAGCGAATAATAGAATATGTCCATTCGTAGATGAAGATCTCCAGCTTTCCTTTGGAAATTCCAAGCGTCTTCAAGTAAACCTGAAACTACTCGGATCTGATCCGAGTATTAAATATACCCGGATTAGGCTAGATAAACTAGCGTAAGATATTTGAAATTTTAAATGCTGATGTAAATCAAACCTTTGAAAAGAAGGGTATCTTATAAGACCACTCCCACACATAAATACCGAAGGGTTTTTATCTTATGATAACCAAAATACATTATACTGAAAAACACTTTGATATTATTGTTAATGACATTTTTAAAACACTTTTCAAGTAATATATCAAAATAAAGTATCAATACTGGACTAAGTCTATGGTAATATATCCGGACTAGGTCAACGGAATGCACTGGACGGAATATATGATACCAAAGGGGTAGTTGAAATGTTTGCAAAGCATTGCAACTATTTTGTGAATACAATCAAAACTGTAAATCTCGTATTGGATTTGGAATTTCCAACATGTTAGGAAACTAGTGGTCTTTTCCTTTGATCCACGCATAGCAAAGATAGTTCCCACGGTGCCTTAATCGCTTTTCACAAGAAAGTCACTTGGAACTGCACTTGCTACACTATTAATACCCAGTTGCCTTATCGCTTTTCACAAGCAAACCACTATATCAAAATAAATGCCTTGAGGATCCAAATTCCACCGGACTCCTCCATACTCATAAAAACAATATCTTGAAATATATACCCTACAGACCACATAATTACACGTGTCATCTCTGGGATGTGAGGCTTGTGAGGCTATGCTCGATTTTAACAAAGCCACGCTTTATTCTTCCACAAAGTACAATCAACTTAGAATGCCACATTTCCATTTCTTCGATCACTATTGGCTTCCATGAACATACAACCTATGAGCTCGTACATCTCAAAAAAGGGAGTTAAGCTAAGAGAAGTTTCCTTCTCTGCCACCAAGAAGATGTATATTTGCAAAAGTCAACATTGTGATCATAGAAATGCAATGTTAGACGTTCGTCCATACAAGTTTGTTTTGGGACTGAACGAAACTGAAGGCACTCCTCCTACTACCATTAGTAGCGAGTAGTCCTTGCAATCTGAAGATTTCAAAGCACGATAGGACCACTGCTATAATAAATGTCTCTATATTGGAAGCGACCAAGAGAATATCAACAAGTAGTCCTTCGGCTGTGAAGATCTCTAGTCTTCAATAATCATCATCTTCAACATGTTTTCACTTTCGAACGTATACATTGAATTGAAATGGTTTTTGAATAGGAGTTTCCCAATTCTGACCCTGGTTCCTCCGAACCAATCATCGACTAAAAAGATGTTAAATTCGTATATGATTATCAATCATTAATCAATTTAATTCATCTTTTTATTCATTCATAAATATCTCTTAGAGATATGTTCATTTAATTATTCATTTATCTTCTTAACAGTACATGGAATCATTAAGCCTCATTTATCAAATTATTTGGTAAATTTAAACCTTTTTAATCTTGCAATAATTCCAAATCAATTCACCTTTTACTTAGGAAAATATTTCCAAATCATTTATTAAATCTTAATCAAAGATTTCTTATTTCCAAAACATAACTTCTAAATGGGTCAAAAACGATGTTATTTAAGACATAGTTTACTACAAACTCAAAACAATTAATTCAAGTGTAGAAATTAAAATAATTCCAAATCATTTATTTAAATCTTTACAAAGAATTCTTAATTCAAAACTCAAAACTTTGATTGAGTTAAAACCATGTTATCTAGGATGTTGATCCAAAACCAATAAATATCAACTAAGCATAATTTATAGAATTCATCTAATTCTACTCAATATCAATTCCCCTATTCAACTAGTACTATAGGAGGAATAATGGCGAAATCACCTTTTAAATTCCACGAATAGTACGGGTTCCCTCTTTGGGTTTTGTACATCGAGTACAAGAAGATTATATTCATAAAATCCAAGTTATGTATAGTTGGAAAATTATATTCGTTATACTTTGGAAAATTTTGATCCGAGTAAACCAAATTTAATATCCCATCCATCGGTAAAGTCCGGATAGAAAGGGAGAGCAGAAAACTGGTTTTTCAAACTCAATCCTAGATATTATATATCTAACACCCATAAGGCGGTCAAGTTATTTGATCGACTCTAAATCATTAATCACTTAACCATTCCACAAATTTATCAAATTACCTATAAAATACGTTATTAATCAATTGAAATGTTTACAAAAGATTTGGAAAAGGACGGCTACGTTTAAAACTATATTTTAAAAGTTATAGAAAAGTGTTACGGAAAGTGCTTGTTAAGCTATATTGATCAAAACGACTTTCTATCACTTGGAAATTTGTTTTTATTACTCAAATCACTTTTGAAACATTTAAATGATCTATAATATTTATTCCATATTTTTAAATAATTTTGAACATTTTAAAAATAGGTATCTAAAACATTTGCGACTTTGGCCACCGAACTGCCAAAGCGCGATTTTCTTGAAAACTTTATTTGCTCATATTTCAAAATCTATTAAGTGAAATCTCAATCATTTTCCTATTTGAAAACTATAGTAATAAGAGTTCGTAAAATTCTTATTACAAAGAAATCTAACTCTGATTCTATGCTATACAAGGATTTAACTTTTATGGCGTGAAACTGCAAACTACCGTTACGCGACGCACCTATTTTTGACTCCAAACTCAATATTTATTAAAACTTCTTCAAATTTAATTTTAATGTTTATAAAAAAATTATAAACCATTTTCCTACATTTAAACCAATATTTTCATATTAAATCTCTTTTTCACTTTTAAATATTATTTTTCAATATTTTAACTTATATAATATTATACTATTATAATATTATATTTGACTTCATAGATGATTATAAAACCATATTAAATTCCATTTTCACTTTCCAAAACATTCTATAACATACAAAGTTATTTATTATCTATCTTCCAACTATTTAATTTAAATATCCACATAAATTAAATATCATTCCTTTAACATTATAAAATTGTTATCTTTCCTTTTTTAAATGAACCTTTTCATTTTAAAATCATTTCAAACCATTCATCTTTTATGATTTCGAAACATTTATAGGCTTAAGTTTTCGCATATACCACCATTTATTCCTTTGTGAATTAATTATAGTTAACACGTTAACTATCATCATAAACTTCAGATTATTAATTCATTCTTCTTTTTCGTTCATCAAAGTGAACGTCCAATGTTAACAATCTGAATTGAAACTTAGGTGGATGGCTTTTCATGTATACATCCAAACAAACATGCCAATTCATGTATAATCGTGTCAATAACTTTTATATACTTGTAAATAACAATCTTAACTTGCTTCTAATTTGCAAATCATTTTAATCATAAACTAGAAAGGAAAGTGTTTCTCAAGATCTCACCATGTACAAGGCACTAACCTGACCTTTAGCTCTTTTATTTGTTTCCAAAGACCTCCGGTGCTTCATGCCTTCATTCTGGCATAACTTACTTCTCTTTTTTCCTTCGCTGGAGCACTCGAACTCTCTTCCTCTTGTCTTTAACTTTCGGCCATGGCATGAAAAGGAGGAAGACAAACTCCATTTGAATTGAAACTTAGGTAGATGGCTTTGGAATTCTTCAAGAAGCTTAGATCTATGGTCGGATCAAAGTTTAAAGTGGTTTTTGAACTATTTCTTTTTGATTTTGGATTGGGAAGTCGTTGATGAAGCTTGAGAGAGAAGAAATGAAGAAGGAGAAAAAATGAAATAAACGAGAGAAAATGAGAAAGTGGAGAGGTGTTTATAGATGAAGCTTAGGAATTAAATAATATAGCTTGTCATAATTACATCTAGTAACATCATAAATCTTTTATAATATATTTATATATATTTATCATGTCTAGTCACATCACTTTCTTTTTTAATATAATTATTATGTCTAGTCACTTCACTTTTCTTTATATATGTAATTATTATGTCAAGTCGCATCACTTTCTTTTCTAAATTATTATAAGATAATTTATTTTTAAGTGTATTGTTAACTTGTTAATCAACTCTTATACATATATATGTATATATAGTGCACAAAGATGAACAACGTTTCCGACAACTTTTTGGTGTCGAAAGTTTGAAATTTCAGAAAACTTTCTTCGGTCACATTTTCTGTTTTTCTATGAACTATTTAATTTGTTAAACAAATTTTGAAAACTATTTCACCATCATTATTAATTAATTAAAATGATTTTATTTTCATTATAAAACTTATATATTGGATATTTAAAATTAATTAAATATTCACTAAACAAAGCAGTGAAATTCCGGGTCGTTATATCAAACTATTTGATATTTCTATCAAAATATTACTCAATTCCGATGCTTATAGAATGATACCTCTATAATATTTCTTGGATCATTTCCAAAAAAACCATCAAACTCAATATCGCTCCTACTGAATTCGAGGCACTTTAGTTGTTATGTGCAAATAGGCTATTCTAAATCATTATTTAGATTTTTCCATTTCAATGCATATGTACCAAAATACAATGTCGTACGAATCAATAATTTTGTGAGTAAATCCAAATTAACTTGGGCGCATTGAATGGAGATCTATTTTTCTAATTTCAACAATTGAAATTTATGATGTTATTCTTATCAACATTCCCATTATATTCCAACTGTATTCGTCTTGCTTTCAAAGAACCATTCGTAGTCGATGGATCATAACCCTTCGGGTACCACTACCAAAATCATATTTTGATAACATACCTAGAACCATTTCATATTTGTGCATCATACCACATGACAGAGTCAATATTTTTAATGACTTAATTGGCAATTGAGGATTATCTGTTCTCAATATTTATAAGAAACTTGGGGTTTCTCATCAATATGCGAGAATACTTATTAGACATTCCAATGCATTGTGTTCATTTAGGTTTGGTTATTTTCATTTCATCCTACATAATCAGTTTCTTCTTTAGATCATATCCAAATCCATTGTCACTTCCAATAATTTCTAAAAGAATTTCTTCACTACGAAGTTTCTATTTCTTAAAGCAATAGTTGTTTCTCAATGCGACAAAATAAGTAAGTATTATTAAACACTTTATGAATTTTCATATGTCTATATATAACTAGTTTTCTTTTAGTTTATGAAATTTATATTCAAAACATAAATTGGTCATTCAATGACGATTGTTTCCAAACTCCTTTTGGCGTGATTCATACAAGATCCTTCATGTACAATCATTATGTGTTGTCTTTCGACTCACATAAGTTTCCAACTCCTTGACCTAGGATATGTTGAGATTTCTTATAAACCACTATCATGTATGATTTTGTGAACTATTTTTTAGATGAAATTAATTTTAACCTTGTGTACTACTCTTAAGCATACTACTTCATAAAAAGAAATTAACTCAACTTTACTCACCAATACCCATACTTTGTCCACAAAGTTCGATTACTCCTTATCGATACATCATTATGTATAATAAGAAGGATTGACTTTTAAGATTGAACCTTTATTCAGTTTAGGTACGTTCGAAACTCTTTCCAATATACTTACCTATTCGATCAAATTGAATCATTTTATTTTTAATTGCATGTAATTTCATTTACTTCTATTGATATTCTATGAACTTATTATATACATGCTACATGTGCATCAAATATACATATTCATGTTTGTGATAATTCATCAGTGAATTTAATAAAGCATGTGGAAACATTTTGGTATTATTAAACTTTCTAATGCATACATCTATATGTATCGATCCGAAGAGTTTGTCAATTCTTATGATGTTCGTAATGAATTGGTATTTTGCTCCTAATTTTTTGTAACACCTCATAATTTTTATGATAATTAATTTAAAATGAAATTGATTAATAAATAATAACATTGAAACATAGAGTTTTCACAAATGTTAGAATTTGGCTATGAAATCTGCACCAGTGGATTCATGATAATTTTCTGATCAATATTCATTGTAAATTTTTTTGACCAAAGTTCGATCGAAAAAGTTAAATTGAAAATTTTGAGTCCGAAACAAATATATATATGTAATTAAGGAAATAAAAAGTAATTAATAGAAATTAATTAATGTTTACAGTTGCTTATGGTCTAAGAAAAGTTAATATAGAAATAAATTATCTCGGTCGGCTGAAAACATAAAGAAATTAACAAATTTTAACATGGCAAATTCGATCGACTCTAAACTTGCATCGATCGACGTCGACCACTAACAATCGACCGGTTGGGGGCAACGGTTGACTGGTTGAACAGTCAGTACGGACCTAACTCCTCATTTTTCTTCTTATATTTTCTTTACGATGTTGGATCTCTGCCATTTTCTCTTTTCCATAAAATTTTTAATCCTTAAATATAGTTATTGTTTATAAGTATATACAAATGGTGAATAGTAGAGGATGATTGAGAAGAAAAATAGGGTCGAATCAAATTGTCAAAGCCAAGATAAATTATAAATCCGGGTGTAGAATTTAAATTAAATCCTAATCTCTTCTCTGATGTAGATTTCTACTATGTCGATGTATGCTTGTGGTATATGTAATCGAATAGGGGGGAAAGGGAGTAAAGTAAATAACAAGGATTAGGTATGGAGATTTAGAAAGCTAAAAAGTGAGTGGAAAATTATATGTTTTTATATAATATTGGATTTATATCATTGTAAATATATTCCTATATGCCTAAAATATAAATTGAAATTGTATGCTAAAACTGAATGCATGTAATGAATTTATAAACCCTACCTACGTATTCTGTGATCGATAACTTGTAATGTATATTTTATGTATGTGAATCTTAAAGTATTAGGTAGTAATAGTCCTTGAATTTGATAAACTAGGTGTAGTTCCAAATTTTTAGATTTACTTTTGCAAATAAACGTGTAAATTGAGTTATCAAAACAAATTATGGGAATTTAAGTAGTATATTAATTCACCGGGATATATGGTGTTGCAATGTGTATTTCTGTAAACTATCAAATTCAGATTTGTAAATAAAAGTGTATCGTTTGAAATAACAAAGAATATGCCTAAAAGAAAGAGATGTATAAAATAGAGATATTTACCGTATTTTGTACTTCTATTCCTATACTATTAAAGAGTTAATTCCTTGTAATTTCAAACATAGCACAAACTTCCTTTTTGGATAAGATATAGAAATTCACAGTGTTAACCTTGCTTTTAGGAAGGTGTAGTTCCAATGCATTAAAATGTAGAAATTCCTAAAGATTAATAAAGAAAGTGTAAATGTGATAATAATAATGGTCTAAGCGAAAAATAAATTAATATGAAAATAAACGAGGCGGAAATTAAGTAATAACGACGAAAAGGTAGGCAAGTGATAATTTAAAATAAATGGAGTATGGAACGTTTATTAAAAAAAGGATGGTGGTAAATGTTAAAAGGAATAGAAAGAGAAGTTCAGTAAAAAGAAATGGAAGTAAATGAGAAAAGATCTAGATATTTAGATCTTTTAAAAAAAAGCGGTAAATGACCTTAAAATTGAATAAGAGATAAACACATGAAAAAGTAAAGAAAGCATATTACCCCCAAATAGATGAACAGACGGAGCGAGTGAATCAGATTCTAAAGGATCTCTCGAGAGTTGTATTCTAGATTTTGGTGGATCATGGGATGATTATTTGCGTTTAGTTGAGTTCTTCTTTAACAATAGCTTCCAAACAAGCATCGGGACGGCACCGTATAAACCCTATACAAAGCAGATGTTCTTACAATTTCAGAAAGGTCAAAATTTTCCATTTCACTTTTCTAATAAGGCTGCCATTAGATTTTTACGTTTCTCAAAACCCTCAGACGAAACATAGAAGTCTTTCAACTTCACCAGTGGGTGTTAGAACTTTTATGTCTTTAGATTCTGACCGTAAGGAAAGCTCAGCAAATCATAGGCCTGTATACTATGGATAAATCTTTTTCAGTTGTATTAATGCAACTCGTAGCCATGTGGTCCTTATCCAAATCTCATTTTATCTTGAGAAAAACTCAACAAATAATGGGAGATTATTCACTTGTACCTACAGTTTTGTGATGGCCTAAGTATAATACGTATACCTTGACGAAAGTGTTAATATCCTATGTATTGATTTTTGATGAACAACCATACAAATATTACTACTAACATATCTCTGAGTTGTGTAGTACTTTTAGATATATTATGGAGACATTTTACAGTGATAAATAAGAACTCAGTAAAAGCAAATGAATTATACATATGAAGACTAATCAGAGAAAGCAGAAGAACAAAACTGATTGAGGAGAAACATAAATGTCGATAAAAATATTTTAAGTGATGAGTGGTTGTTTGAATCTTAGAATCTTTGTTAAAGACCCTATAACAATTATACTTGAAGATCATCAACCATTGTTATCAATCGAATCACAAAATATCTACAAATATGAACAATTTTGAAATATGAATATCTCACATGTATTTCGACATACCCCCCCTAAGTATGTCAACATATTAACCAGTTTTTTATTTTTAAAATTCAAGTGAACGTCCCTCTATCCCTTTACCGATGGACATGCCTCTTCAACTACTACATACGGCTTTGGAAAACGAAATTTAGAACACAACATTCTCATTTTCTCTTACTCTTTCATTTCAAAACTTTTATGAGAAAGATCCATCACATATTCTTTCACTCTCTTTGTAAATCTATACTCTTTCATTCCAATACTTTAAGGATTTACAAACCACACAAGACTAGAGAATTCGTACTTTAATTCATATCATTGTCTCTCTGATTTCATCATATTCCTCAAAGAACTCAAAGATATATTGCTATTAAAGGTCTATAGGATCATTGTATTGAATTTGCAAGAACAAGTATTGAAGATACAACTACTTGTCATACTCTACTATTGATTGTAAAGAGAAGAAGGTGTTTTTGTAGCTTGTAAAATCAAAAGGGTGATCTTATAGCCCGATAAATCAAGAGGGTGCATCTTGTACCTCATGAAATCAGGATTGTAAAGGTATTCTTGCCACATGTGGAAAGTAAGTGGTGATAGTGAAATTCTGTATAGAGCAATGCTGGACTTGATGTAGGATCAAATATCCAAACTAATATAAACATTCCCGGTATTATATATTTTATTGCATCTTACTTTACCACTTACTTATTTTTTTGTTTGCAATTTGAGTAGATAAAGTTTTAAATTCATAAGTAAGTTTTAAATAGTTGAAATACACACTTCACCCCTCTAGTTATTAATAGCCTTTAGATCAATTCTGCATTATGTTGTAGATAACCCATTTTCCTACATTTGGATTCAGAGAAATTGGTTTTCAAAAATTCCTAACTTGAATTTTGAAAAGTACAAATGGGTAATAATGCTAGTAACACTTTCTTTTAACACTTTTATAGAAAGACAATCTACTGTTAGACTCCTACAATTTAATGATAGTAATTATTATTATTGGGCTTATAGAATGAAAATGTATTTGCAGTCTAATGGTTTAGATATTTGGAACATTACCCAAACAGAGCACACTGAGCCCCAAATGAATTATACACAATGGACCAACAATCAAAAGACACAAGTACTCAATAATTCAAAGGTTATGAATATTTTATTCTACGCCTCAAATAAAAATGAGTTTAACGGGGTGTCTATTAGAAAGTGCGTACGAAATTTGGAGAACACTGCAAGTCACACACAAAGGCATTAACAAATTTAAACAGTGAAAGATATCCATATTAACCAATCAGTTTCAACTGTTTGGAATGAAACAAAATGAATCCATTTCTAATATGTATTCTAGATTTCAAAATATATTACATGCATTAATAACATTAGAAAAAATGTTACTAAAGAGAACCAAGTTAGCAATATCTTAAATTCACTTTCTAATGAATGAGATTGGAAAACTCTAATAATCAAAGAAGCCAATGATATTAGTACTATGAAAATATAAGAACTAATTGTTAATCTAATGTCCTATGAAGTACAGTTGCAGATTAGAAAAGAGAATCAAGCAAATGAGTGGCATTCAATGCTATAAACAACAACCATGAACCAGATGATGATGAGGAGAAAATCGATTTCATGACCAAGAATGTTAAGAAATCCTCGAAATAGAGAAAAATAAATAAACTTCGAAAAACTAACTATACAGATAATTCCATAAATGGAAACGATTGTTAAGTGTTTTGAATGCAATAAAGCCATTCATTTGAAAAGAGATTGTCCAAACTTGAAGAAATAAAAGTACTATTCAAATCAATAAGAAGAGGAAACGGGCTGATTTAGATACATCATCAAGTGATAATGATTCAGAAATCGAGAATGCTAATATATGCTTCATGGAAAATGATGAGCAAGTATGGAATTTTAAAGAAGAAATTATGAACATTTTAAATGATATGTAAAAGGAATATTAAATTCTTAGAAAAGAGTACAAGATTAGTTTATCAAGGATAGATAGATTAAAAATGTTTAACAAAATTTTAGCCAAAGAGAAACAATGTTTAGATGATAAAATTGAAAGACTTAATAGGCATAATGATTTAAAACTTGAAAATTTTGAAAAAGTAAAAAACAAAAAGTGAATCATTAAGATCGAAAAATATTTCAATGAAGTCAGAGATCATTGATCTAAATGAAAAAATAACATCTCTGGATAGTGTTAACCTTAATGTAATAATGATATTGATAAAACGAAAACTGGTTTTGATAAATTTAACAAAGGAGAGTATAATCTAGAAAATTTATCATCCACATCTAAATCCACTAACAATAAACATGGACTTGGATACACCCATAAGCCCAAATAAAAAATAGCACTCAAAGTACTAAATTTGTTAAGGGTATCAAGTTCAAACTAAAACCTATAAAATTAAAGTTAAAGTCCCTAAATAAGTTCGTTAATTTATGAGTTCCTAGAAAATTAGATAATAATGAGAAAGAAAAATATACTGATAAATTTATTAATAAAGTTCATTTATTTAATGATTATATTTTAAAAGGGTATTCAAGCTCTTCATTGGTCTGGCATCTCAAAACCAATCCCTATGGACCCCAAAATAAAATAGGGCATGAGTGTGCATATTTTATATTTTTCAGGTACCGAATAATGGATACCGGACAGCGAATGTTCAAATCATATGACAAGAAATCCATAGGAACCGAGCGACATTATATATAAAGATAGTGGAATTGTGAACTTTGGATATAATTCAAAAAGGATATGTTATTGGCATTAGCAACATCGGTAATTCTAAAACTCCTCTTATTTTAAATGTTTTACTTGATAAATTTATTTCATGCTTTGTATTGATTTTGATTCCCCTTGTGAGTTCTATTTATATACGTACATACATTCATACATACACACACACACACAAAAACTCTGTACATATTGGTTAGTTGTGCTTAAGCGATTCTTTTTGTTCATTTTTTGATAATGAAAAAAGGGGAGAAAATTTATAAATATACTAGGAAAAATGATAGGAGAAGTGCATAGAGTTAGGGGAGGGGGAGTAAATATAAAATATTCTTTCAAATATTTATATGATTGTCATCATCAAAATAGGGAAGATTGTTAATAACCTAAGTATTGATTTTGATGAATAACCATAAAATATTACTACTAACATATCTTTGAGTTGTGTCGTACTTTCAAATATATTATGGAGATAATTTACAAAGATAAACAAGAACTCAGATGAACCAAATGAATTATATATATAAAGATTAATCATAGCAAATTGAAGAACAAAACTGATTGAAGAAGAATGAAACGCAAATGCTGTAACGATAGAGATATTTGAAGTGATGAGTAGTTTTTTGCATCTTAGAATCTTTGTTAAAGACCCCATGGCAATAATACTTTAGATCATCAACCATTGAATCACAAAAAATCCACAAAGAGGAAGATAAATATGAAAATCTCACATGTATGTCGACATAGCCCTCCAAGTATGTCGACATATTGATCATTTTTCTATTTCCTTAAAACTCAAATGAAGGGATTTTCCCTCCATTCCTTCAATAATGGACATGTCTTTTCTACCACTTTATATGGCTCTGGAAAATGAAATTTATAACACAACATTCTCATTTTCTTCTACTCTTTCATTTCCATACTTTTGTGAGAAAGATCCATTACATATTCTTCCACTTTCTTTGCAAATCCATACTCTTTCACTCTAGTTCTTCAAGGATTCGCAAATCACACAAAACCAAAGAATTTGTACATGAATTCATATCCTTCTCTATTCGATTTCATCATTTCCATCAAAGAGTTCAAAGTTATATTGTTATTGGAAGTCTATAAGATCGTTATATTGAATCTGCAAGAATATGTATTGAAGATACAACTACTTGTCGTACTCTACCGTTGATTTTAAAGAGAAGAAGGTGTTCTTATAGTCTGTATAATCAAGAGGGAGATCTTTTAGCCTGGTAAATCAAGAGGGTGCATCTTGTAGCCCATGAAATCAAGATTGTAAAGGTGTTCTTGCCACCGATGGAAAGTTAGTGGTGATAGTGAAAATATGTACGATGTAGTGTAGGACTGGATATCCGAACTAGTATAAAAATTCCTATTGTTATTTATTTTACTGCATCTTACTTTACTGCTTACTTATTATTTGTTTTTGTTTGCAATTTGAGTAGATAAAGTTTTAAATTCATAAGTAAGGTTAAATAGTTGAAATACATACTTCACCTCCTCTAGTGTATAAATAGCCTTAAGATCCATTATGCGTTGTGTTGTAGACAACCCATTTTCCCATAGAAAGCTCAAAAAGTATGTGCTTGTATCTTACCTTGTTTATTCTATATATTAATAGTACTACATATAACATCCCTAGCTTGAGGAATGCTCAACAACAAAAGAGTATGCAAGTAATCTATTAGTATATAAATGATAGAGGACTATAATTACATTAAAGATTCATAATCTTTAATATATTTAATCGAGTGATATCAACTTATGGAATTCTTGGAATTGGACCAGTTCGAAGCAGAAGAATTAGGTAAGTTTCAAAAGTTTTACCTTTTAGCATCTTTACTGATGTATGTATGTATAAATTTAATCATAAATTTATTATAAAATATTGGCTATAAATTATTTATATAAATAATTTATGAGATATATGCAAATAAATAAAAAAATTATATAATTAAATTTTAAAATTACTTTAAATATTAGTTTGTAAAATAATTTAAAACCTTTTCCGTATATTATGAAAACAAAATTAATAATTTTATTAATCTATATACACACATATGTATATATTACATATATAAACAAATGCCTAATTAATTAATTAATATAAATACACATACATAATTTTTTATTAAACATACATATTAGCTACTGCTCAGAGCTTGAAATTTTTTCCATTTATATGACTTTTAAGTAAAATATACTTTTAAAATTTAAATCCATGTGGATTTAATAAAATGAAATTTTTAAAAATGGTATTTAAAGTTAAAATGCACATTTTATATTGTATACAAAAAATTTCTAGAAAATTATATTATTTATAAATGTATTACAAATATTTTTTTTGTTTCGCTAATTTTAAATCAAATAAAAAATTTAAAATGTTTATGTATAATTTTTTTTATTTACTACCAAATGGTTTTAGGTATGTATAAAAAAATTAAAAATTTTAAATACATATATTATGAATTAATATTTTATAATTAAGTTTAATTGATAAAATCATTTAATAATAATATTTAGTAATAAAAAAAATTTAATCACTTGGGCATGAGCTACATGATGACTTCTATACAAAAAAAATATTTTTGAAATTAATCGAACTTTGTTCAACAAAGTTTGATTGCTCCTTATCGATACATCATTATGTATCATAGGGAGGAGTGACTTTTGGGATGGAATCTTTATTCATTTTTAGGTATGTTAAGCACTATTTTCCAATATACTTACATAGTCGATCAAATCGAATCAATTTTATTTTCTATTGCATGTTTTTTTTATTTACTTCTATTTTATACTCAATGAGCTTAACATAGCATACATGTGTGTCAAATACACATGTCCATGTCAATGATAAATCATCGACGAATATAATGAAGTGCATGGAACCATTGTGGTATTAATATACTTGTTTGAAGGGTTCAGCAACTCTTATCGCGCTCCCACTGAATGGGTGCTTTTCCCTTAATTGTTTAAGAAATAATTACCTAGTATCATATGATTTATAATCATATCATCCAAGTATTATTTCTCCAAACCGTGGCTTAATCTATAATTCCAAATTAGTTACAATTAAATTGGATACTCCTTTATTTTCCAATGCATCTCAATACCACTATTATAGTTTTATTTTATTATGAATATTCATAATACTCATATTGTAACAAAACTATGTCTATTTTTTAGTCAACATTGAAAGACGGTTATTATGTCATAAATAATACTTGGTATGTTTTACGGAAAAAAAATATCGTAACTTGATGCGACTAATAAGTATTATATGGCATGTTATCACTATTTCCGCTATTATTATACTAGCATATGAAATATGAGGCTGTTAGGAAATCATATCCACAAGTTTTGATGACGACAACCACATCATAATAATTATTCATATTATCCTAGATTTTGCAGATTCTCAAGGATACAAATCAAAGTATGGATCATAGATCAAAGCAGTGGAAAGTTAAACATTGTATACAAATCCTAGAAATACAATGTAAAAATCTCCCTGGATTTTGTATATAGAAAAATATACATACTTTCAAAAAGAACAGCATTTAACATATACCAAACATCTGGTTTATTACTCCAGACGTCTGGTCTGAGCCTTTGGAATTTTTCCAGAAAACACATGACCAGACGTCTGGTCATCATAATCCAGACGTCTAGATTTGGCTCCGGGAATTTTTTAAAAAGGCAACCGTCAAAGTATGAAAGGCTACTTTGTGCATCTCTTCCCCAATTCAGTTCTATTCAAATAGAAGCATCTCCAGAAACGAAGGGAAATGGTAGCAACACTTCAAACCAACCTTTTCACAACTATAAATACATCATAGATTTTACAATCAAAGTAACTAATTTTCTGATTTCTATTCTCTATATTTACTTTGCATTTAAATTCAAGATTACTCATTTTTGCTATCAATATTTCAACCAAAGATCATTAACTTCGGTTCAATTTTCTTCCATATTTCCAAAGCACACATACATATCTAACGGAGGTTATAAGAAGATTGTACGTATTGTCAATATCTGTGTTAATCAGAGCACATTCTTAACGAAAAAATTATATTGTAACAAGCTTATTCCTCCGGGCGAAGTGAGGGTTATTGATTAGTGAAATTCCAAAGAGGAGCTTCTAGACTGGACGTAGGACGGGAGGTACGAACCAGTATAAAATTTCTGGTGTGATCTTTTTATTTTACTACTATCTCATTATCTTAATTTATCTTATATATATAATAATTACTTGTCATATACATAGTATACGATCCACAAAGACTTTCAATTGGTATCAAAGCAAGGTTAGTTCAAATCACAGTAACACGTGTTTGAAAATTGTTAATATGGCAAGTATCTTTCAAGAAGGTCAACCAACTACACATCCTCCGCTATTCAACGGATCTAACTATGCATATTGGTCAACCCAAATGAGAATTTTTACGGTAGTAAATAGTTTGGAAATATGGTCAGCAACTCAAATTAAGTATGTAGCTCCTGAAACAAATATTAGCACATGGACAGATGCACAAAAAACTGCAGCTTCCAATAATGTTAAAGCTACGAATGTGCTATTTTGCTCTCTTGATAAAAATGAATTTTCATGTGTTATGTTATGTACTACTGCTTATGATATATGGCGTATTTTACAAGTTACATATGAAGGTACAACTAAGGTCAAACAAACAAAAAAATCAATTTTACAAAATCAATTTTCAACTTTCAAAATGAAACAAAATGAGTCAATTATTGACATGTACTCAAGATTTCAAACTATACAACACGATCTTATGGCATTAGGAGTTAAATTGATTTTGATTTAGTCTCTCGAATTCTCTACTCTTTAACAATTGAGTGGAAAAGAAAAGTATTGGCTATCGAAGAAGCAAATGATCTTTCTGTACTCAAAGTTGAAGAGTTGATTGGAAATTTAATGTCGTATGAAGCTAATTTGCAGACCAGAAAGGAACAAGAACATGAAAAGAAGAACATAGCATTTCAAGCAAGTAATGAAGATTCTGAATTGGATGAAGATGAAATTGTATTTATTGCCAAGAATTACAACAAAGTTAAGAAATTCAAGAAAATGACAAGATTCCAAAATAGAGGAAAATCTAATTCATCAAATCAAACTTCGATCAAGTGTTTTGAATGTGATCAGTACGGACATATGAAGAAAGATTGCCCAAAACTCAATAACAAGAAAAAGAAAAATGACTTTTAGAAATTTAAGAAAAAGAGAAAAGCATTCCAAGTCACATGGGATGACTCTAATTCTTCCTCTTCATCCGATAGTGACAGTGAAAGTGATACAGGGCAAGCGAATGTACATTTCATGGCACACACTAAGGAGGTATGTTCCGATCTGATTTATGATGAAATTTTAGAAATTAAGTATGGAACTCGATGACAAATATAGAGAAACTAAAAAATTAAATAAGTAATATGTTGCAAAAATAAATCGATTAGAACTGGAAATAGGGTTCCTAAAAGATGAAAAATCTATTTTAGAAGAATAATTAGAAAATGCTCAAGAAAAATGTAAGAATCTTTCTACTGAAAATAATGCTTTATCTTATGAATTAGGAAAAATTAAACTAAAAAATAAAAAAATTAATAATGAGCACATTATCTTAAAAGATAATTCTGAAATTTCAATATCTGAAAATACTGATCTTAAAGATAAATTGAATAAAATTACAAATAATGTTACAAGATTTAATAAAGGAAAACAAGACTTGGGGAATTTAATTAAAATTTCTAAGCCATTCAAAAATCGAAATGGAATAGGATTTGAGAATAAAACAAAAATTACAAAGTATAGTAAGATTTATACTAAGATAAAACCTTCTTCCAAAAATAGGAAATTAATCACAAATTCAAAAATGATTAAAATTTGGGTTCCTAAAATAAATAACAACCTGATTAAACAAAAATATATAGATAATTATATGAAAGAAGTGATTCACAGTAATAATTACATTTCTAAAGGAACCAAACCATCTTGGGCATGGTTACCTTCACAAACTAACACTTAGGACCCAAAAATAAAATGGGTACCAATTTAAATATTTTTATTTTTTGCAGGTATCCAAATACAAAAATAAAGAGAAATGGATATTAGATAATGGATGCTCCAAGCACATGACTGCAAATGCTCACATGCTGTCAAATATAAAATACATTGATGGTGGCACTATAACTTTTGGAGATAATTCAAAAGGTTCGTCATTGGCATTAGAGAAGTCATCAATATCCGTATCTCTAACACACCTATTATTTTGAATGTTTTATTAGTAGAAAATATAAAACATAATCTTCTTAGTATAAGTCAGTTATGTGATAAAGGGTTTAAAATAAAATTTGAAAAAGATAAATGTAAAATTTTCGATCAAAGCAAAAGTTTACCCTTTAAAGGATTTAGAAATCGTAATATATATATATATATATATATATATATATATATATATCCTAAATAAGAACAATAAAAATAATTCGAATTTATGTCTACCCACAAATCATGATGATCCTTGGATTTGGCACAACGATTTTGTCATATAAATTTTAAATCAAACTAGCAAAACATGATCTAGTTAGAGGTCTACCTAAAATTAATTACAAAATTAAAAATTTATGTGACGCTTGTCAAAAGGAAAAGTTAAAGAAAAGTTCCTTGAAATCTAGAAATAAAATATCTACTAAGCGACCATTAGAATTACTTCATTTAGATTTATTTGGACAAACACAAGTACGTAGTACAAATCATAACAAATTATGTGTTTGTAATTGTAGATGATTTTTCAAGATATACTTGGACATTATTTTTAAAACATAAAATTGATACTTTTGGAATGTTTAAAATCTTTGCAAAACAGATTACTAACTTAATGGATTTAAAAATAAAAACTATACAGAGTGATCATGGAGGAGAATTCGAAAATGAATTTTTTACTAATTTTTGTAACAAAAAAGGAATTAGTCATAATTTTTCGATTCCGCGAACATCACAACAAAATGGTGTAGTTGAAAGGAAAAATAGAACTCTACAAGAATGTGGACGAACAGTACTAAATAGTAGTAATCTACCCAAACATTTCTGGGCTGAAGCCGTTGCCACTGCCTGTTATGTATTAATTCGTGTCACACGTCGATCCATGCCTAAAAATACTTGTTGTGAAATTTTTATGGAAACAAACCAAAAGTTTTGTATTTCGGAACTTTTGGGTCAAAATGTTTTATTTTAAATACTAAAGATAATCTTGGAAAATTTGATCCCAAAGAAGACGAAGGAATTCTCATTGGTTATTCAGAACGTAGTAAAGGTTATAGAATTTATAATAAACAAACAAATATTATAGAAGAAAGCTTACATGGATCCTTTGATGAAAATTTCCAACAAACTGTTAAAGAAGAAGAAAATGAATTTTTAACTCAAAATCAAACTGAACATACAAATAATAATTCATCCTCTGATAATAATGAAAATGTTTTAAGATCAACAAAAAAATCATCCTTTGGATAATATAATTGGAGACTTGAATTCTCGAGTCACTAGAAATAACTTAAATCAAATGAGTCGCATTGCTTTTATCTCAAATACAGAACCTAAAAATTATAAAGAAGCATCAAAAGATGATTCTGGGATCTTAGCAATGCAAGAAGAATTAAATCAATTTGAACGTAATAATGTATGGGAACTCATTCCTAGACCATCACAATCTGTAATAGGAACAAAATGGGTTTTCGAAAACAAAGCAAGTGAAAATGGAAATATTATTCGTAACAAAGCAAGATTAGTGGCTCAAGGCTACAACAAGAAGAGGGAATTGATTATAAAGAGACGTTTGCTCCCATAGCTCGTCTCGAAGCAATTCGTACCCTACTTACTTTTGCATGTTATCACAACTTTAAATTATTTCCAATGGTTTAAAACAAGCACCATGTGCTGGGTACGATCGACTAAAAACTCGTCTTCAAAATTCTGGATTTTAAATTGGCAAAATAGACACTACATTATTTATAACATAAAAATAATGATATACTAGTTGTACAAATATATGTTGACGGCATTATATTTAGGTCAACTAATGAAAGTTTGTGTAATGAATTTTCTGAAATAATGAAAATTGAGTTTGAAATGTCACACATGGGTGAAATAAATATTTTCCTTGGATTACAAATAAAACAATTGGACAATGGAATTTTGATAAATCAAGAAAAGTATTGCAAGGATTTACTTAAATGATTCGGAATGGAAAATACTACAAGTAAACCAACTCCTATGAGTACAACCTTATGTTTAGACAAAGATGAAAATGGAAAAGACTTTGATCAAAAATCTTATCGTAGTATGACAGGTTCTTTATTATATTTAATAGCTAGTCGACCCGATATAATGATGAGTGTTTTTTTATGTGCATGTTTTCGAGCTCAACTAAAGGAATCAAATCATAGAGCAGTCAAACGAATTTTACGTTATTTATCCAACACCAAAGATTACGGCTTATTCTATCCTAAAGGTACAATTTTCGAACTTGTATCATTTAGCGATGCGAACTTTGGAGGTTGTAAAACGGATAGAAAAAGCATAAGTGGTACCTGCCATTTTATTGGTCAATCTTTAGTTTCATGGTTTAGCAAAAAGCAAAATTGTGTCTCTCTTTCAACTCGTGAAGCAGAATACATTTCTGCCACTCTGTCTTGTGCACAAGTAATATATATGCAACAAACTCTTCAAGACTTTGGTAAAACTATAGCTTTTTCTCCAATATATTATGACAATACTACTGAAATTAATCTATTTAAGAATCCTATAAATCACTCTCAAACTAAACACATTGATATCAAACCTCATTTTCTTAGAGATAGTGTAGAAAAAAGAACAATATCTTTAGAATTCACCAACACTGAACACCAGATAGCATACATCTTTACAAAACCTTTATGTAAAAAATCATTTATAAAACTTAGAAGAGTCCTAGGAATATGCTCCTTATCTGAATTATAACAAACAAGGATAAAAATTTGGATTTTTTTCTCTACCCCTCAATATTTATGGCTCACAGGTCATATAATTTTTTCTGCCAAATTTCTCTAAAAACCACAAATAGTTTAACAACCAAAACAAAAAGAATGATTAAAATAGAAAATCCTACTCTTATATGTATATCAAATTTTTTACAAACCAAATCACAGTAAAAACTTCTTCAAATATCTATCTTTGTTAACCAATATCAAAATTTTAAAACATGTCATCCGATCACAACTCCACTTACTCTACCATCGACTATTCATCTCCATCATCTGGTAGTACATGCACATTTCCTGCAAAAACAACTCCTAATCATCTCCATCTCTTCAAATTATACCCTCACCTATATATCACATTGGCTACTCTCCAAAAGGAAAGAAAGCCAAACATGATATTAATCTTCATACATCTTTCTCTCGGAAAAAGCCGATGAAATCCATCATTATCAAAAAGAAATGATGGATGTACAAAGAGAAATGTATTACGAACAAAGACGCTAGGGAGCTCATTTAAATTTTCTAGAGAAATGCATGCTTGCCATATGTGGACATTCTCCTACTAAGGATTGTGTTCATGTACGATCTCCTCGTCTAACGGAAACTCCTCCGCATGCTCGTCAAATAATTCCACGTAAACCATGGGGAGAAGGAACATCTGAAGATCAATTCAGTCCAGTACCTCCTTCTTGGTCTCCAAGATGAGCATCAAAGGAAAATACAAAGGCAAAACCAAATTCATGGGAGAAAAAATAACTTTGTTCTTCTAAAAATCACATTTCATATATATACACACACGCGCGCACGTATATAATATATTCAAAGTTGTAATAAGACTCAATTCATTCAAGCATATAATGTATATCTCGCTATAACTATAGTAACAAATCTGAACAATCTCAAACAATCAAAATAGCAAAAATCTGTCAAAACAGACGTCTGGAATATAGAACCAGACGTCTGATTACACAATTGGTAACCTCTCTCACAATCTCTACAACAATCTAGATGTCTGACTACATGTTCCTAGACATCTGGACTTGCTTTTGGCCTACTGTAATATAAAATAAAATTTAAAGGCCCAGACGTCTGCCTTACAAGTCCAGACGTCTGGAGTATGATTCCGCCTCTGACAATTTGCTGCCTTCCTACTATATTAAAACAACTCTTCGTTTTTTTACCTCATCTTTTCATTCTTTACAAAACCCCATTAAAACCAAGGTCTAAAAATTTACTTTCAAGTTTCAAAAACAATGCCTCCAAAATCAAAATCTACTAAGAAACAAAAGAAAGATCAAGGATCTGCATCTCAATCAACTATTATCACCGATTCTCACGTCAAATCTTGGCTTGATCAAAGTCCTGGTTCCATCAAAAGGTTTGAAGATTTGAAAATTATGAAGTTTCATCTAGGTCCGTTCTACCAACTACTATGATTTCCTCTCTATGAAATGCATTCATTATGTGAATATGCCGAGGTTAACTATTTGATTGAACAAGGACAAATGAGGTAACCATAGATCAGCTAGCTATTTTTCTCTTTTACCCAAATCTATGTAATTCTTCCATTTAGGATCCTGAAGATGACAAAAATTGGCTTCGGACTAGTGTATATGATAAAACCATCAAACTTACTCCAGGTATGTTAGAACGAATTCGCCATTGCTCTTACACGAGTATCGAATTAAAAAACATACCCGAAAAAATATTTTTACCCCGTGATGAGGTCACCACCTCCTTTGGGAAGATCATATGGAACAATGGAATACAAAGAACCTATGACCAAGGGCAGGATTGTTAAATCGTATGATTATTAACACTATAATACCAAGACAAGGAAGTCACGAGGAAATATATGAAACTGATCACGAAGCTGTGTATGCTACATTTGGAAGTATTAAATTAATTGGGCTCAATTTCTTTTTGACGAAATTAAAAATTTCTAGATTCAAAAGCGTCAGACAATTATTTATGCACCTTATATAATGCGGATTCTTTAATCACAAGGTATTCCTTCTTATCTATCATATTTTGAAGAACTACAAATTAAAGAAAGTGGGTCCAAATACTTCAAACTTATGCACCAACCGGACGAACCGCCATCGATAATATCATTTCCTCAATGGACACTGCAACAACAACATCAACAGCTACCTCCACAAGAGCAGCAACTACCCCCTCCCCAACAACCAGGTTCTTATGTTTTCCAACAACATCCTTTTGAATATCACTCAGACTCAGAAATTTTAGAATCCCAAGGAGAACCTACTTCAACAGAATCATATCGTGACTTATCCATTCGAAATCAACAACTTTTATCTCGTAATCAACAAATCTAAGGAAAGAAAGTTGTTCGTCTTGAAAGATCTGTCTCAAGCATATCTTCTCAAATGGGTAAAGTTGAGAAAACACTAGATAAGGTTGTATCCACCTTTGGGAAAATAATAAGGAAAGTTCGTGGTCGATCGTCATCTCGGTCTTCATCACCATTAGCTCCTTCACCAGCTCCATATGTCTCGTCAATTCCAGGGTCTTTAACAAAATTACGAGGAAAAGAACCTATGGAAAATGAACCATTATAAGACACAGATGAAGAGGAAAGTGAGGAATTTACTACGCAAGATCCTTCCCATCATCATTAGGGGTACTTAGCTTTTCAAGGATTATCAAGTAACGAGGATGAAGAGTATAATGATGAATGTCATTGGTTAAAGAACACTTCTGATCCTTCGGCTTTTCGGGAATCCTATAATAATACCTACGGTAGTTTCTCTGACTCAACTAACTATTACCAGTAGTTTTAATTTTTCCACTATATGTTTTTTTTGCATTTTCTCGCTTTATGCACTCTTAATTCAGATATTATGTACTCCAAGTTCTATTTTTTACATTTCAGTTTCTGTTTTTTCTATTTATTTTTTTGATAATGCTAAAAGGGGGAGAAAGTATGCACACACATAGGGGGAGGATAGCATATAATATACATGTATACAAGGGGAGTAAAATATACGTAGTTTGTCATCATCAAAAAGGGGGAGAATGTTAGGAACTCCTATCTACAATTTTTTATGACGACAAACCACATCATAATAATTATTCATATATCTTGTATCTTAGTTTTTGTAGATTCTCAAGGATACAAATCAATGTATGGAACATAGATCACGACAATGGAAAGTTAAACATTGTATAAAAATCCTAGAAATAGAATGCAAAAAATCTCCCTGGATTTTGTATATAGAAAAATATACATACTTTCAAAAAGAACAAAATTTAACATATACCAGACGTCTGGTTTATTACTCCAGACGTCTGGTCTGAGCCTCTAGAATTTTTCCAGAAAACACATGACCAAACGACTGGTCATCATAATCCGGACGTCTGGATTTGGCTTCGAGAATTTTTTAAAAATGCAACTGTCAAAATCTAAAAGGCTACTTTGTGCATCTCTTCTCCAGTTCAGTTCTATTCAACTACTGAAACGAAGAGAAATGGTAGCAACACCTCAAACCAACCTTTTCACAACTATAAATACATCATAGATTTTACAATCAAAGTAACTAATTTTCTGATTTCTCTTCTCTATATTTACTTTGCATTTAAATTCAAGATTACTCATTTTTGCTATCAATATTTCAACCAAAGATCATTAACTTTGGTTCAATTTTCTTCCATATTTCCAAAGCACATACAAATTCATATCTATACATATCTAGTGGAGATTATAGGAAGACTTGTACGCATTGTCAATATCAGTGTTAATCAGAGCACATTCTTGACAACAGACTTCTATTGTAACAAGCCAATTCCTCCGGGAGAAGCGAGGGTTATTGATTAGTGAAATTCCGAAGAGGAGCTTCGGGACTGGACGTAGGAGGGGAGGTACGAACCAGTATAAAATTTCTGGTGTGATCTTTTTATTTTACTATTATCTCATTATCTTAATTTATCGTATATATATAATAATCACTTATCATATACATAATATACGATCCGCATAGACTTTCAATTGGTATCAAAGCAAGGTTAGTTCAAATCACAGTAACACGTGTTTGAAAATTGTTAATATGGCAAGTATCTTTTAAGAAGGTCAATCAACTACACGTCCTCCACTGTAGTTTGGAAATATGGTCAGCAACTCAAATTAAGTATGTAGCACCTGAAACAAATATTAGCAAATGGACAGATGCACCAAAAACTGCTGCTTCCACTAATGTTAAAGTTATGAATGTACTATTTTGGTCTCTTGATAAAAATGAATTTTCACGTGTTATGTTATGTACTACTGCTTATGATATATGGCATACTTTACAAGTTACACACGAAGGTACAACTAAGGTCAAACAAACAAAAATATCAATTTTACAAAATCAATTTTCATCTTTCAAAATGAAATAAAATGAGTCAATTATTAACATGTACTCAAGATTTCAAACTATATAACACGATCTTATGCACTAGGAGTTAAATTGATTTTGATTTAGTCTCTCGAATTCTCTACTCTTTAACAATTTGGGCCTTTATATTGAGGATAACCTTTAGGCTTATCTCATCCTTTCGAGCAAGACTAGTAGGCAGGTAGGGCAAAGTACTTGATTACCCAAACTCACCTTAGACACTACTTTTCAAGACACCATACTATATGGGTAGACTTTAATAAGTTAGCTCTAATATTACCAATTTATACCGCATATGTTATTTGGCCCTTATACCATTATTGGAATTAGACCAGTCCATAGTGTAAGAATTGAGTAAATTTCAAAAAAATTACCTTTTAGGATCTTTGTTGAGCTTATGTATTCTAAAATTATTTAGAACTTTTCTAAATTTTCTTTGAAATAAAATCAATATTTATTTGAATTTGTTAATAAAATTTATTTTTATAATTTTGTATTATATTTCAGATATGCGTACTATATAAATATATGTGTGTGCGTGCATGTGCAACAGTGTAGTGCATACATGGTTTGACATGCCCGTATATAGATGCTGGGATTTACACTACAACTGACATGTTAGCCCCTCCCGTATACTGCAGTATCGTCTAAATATACATATTGTGCATCAAGATTATTATATTAATAAACACACACACATATGTATTAATTTATTATGTATTTATTATAAAATATTGACTATGAATTATTTAAATAAATCATATATGAATATAATTAAAATTTAAAATTATTTCAAATATTAATTTTTAAAATAATATAAAACCTTTATCATATATTATGAAAACAAAATTAGTAATATGTTCAATTTATATATATGTATACATAGATGTATATTATATACATAAACATATATCTATTTAATTAATATATATATATTTATTAAAAAATATATACTTTCCGCTGCTCACGGCCTAAAATTTGTTTTTTTATTTTATTTTCGGTTTAAATAAATTTTATTTAAAACATACTTTAAAAATTGAAATCCATGCGGATTTAAAAAATAAAAATGTTTAAAATCATACTTGAAGTCAAACTGCACATTTTAAAATGTATATAAATTTTTCTAAGAAAATTATATTATTTATAAATGCATTATAAATATATTTTGTTTGTTTAGCTAATTTTAAATCAAATAAATAGTTTAAAATGTGTATATATTAAAAAAATATTTTGTTTATTTATTTACTATCAAATATAAAAAATGAAATATTTTAATGCATGTATCATATGAATTAATATTTCATAATTAAGTTCAATTGATGAAATTATTTAATAATAATATTTTAGTAATAAAATAATATGTTTTTTATCATTAGGGTGTGAGCTACATGATGACTTCCATGCAAATTTTGTTTTATATTATTTTTAGACACAGACACATGTGTGTGTAAAACCATCGACATGTGATAATATGGTAGTATACCGATTCGTAATATGGCTATCTAGCTAATGTATGAATGATTTATTAACTAAGCAATTTAAAACATTAATAAAACTTAAGCATACCTTTCACCAAGGCCTATAGATCACACTTTGAAATGATGAAATGGCTTTTTGAATCGAATTTCAAGTTCTACTGTTGCTGGCTTTCGAACTGCTTTGCCACCGACGATCGAATCAAAGAATTTGTTTATAATTTGAGCTAGGATTTCTTTTGGGTTTAAATTAGGTTTTGCTGGTTAAAATTTGTTGAAGGAAGGAGAGAAAAATGTCTCAAAACAAATGGTGTAGAGAGTGACACATAAATAGAAAGTCAAATGGAGAGAAAAGTGGATCACGTCCTTAACTCTTTTACAAATTCCACTCTTTTAAACCATTCAAAAGCCTTCCTGTTTTGCCAACATTTGGATGGCATATCCTAGCTATTTTGGCCAAAATTTACATGCCTTATATGGGCCTCAAATCCAATTCCAGTCCGAACAATGTATGTTGCATCTAAATCTAAATTTAAACATGTACCGATATCGTATATCGATTAATATATTTAAACAATTATAAATACATCATTCAACGCATCAAATACAAAATTTTGTAATTAATATTTCATAATAATAATTAATTTAATTAGTTTATAATAATTACAAATTAATTAAATCAGATGATAGAAGGAGTGTTCATTATTTCGGTTGTGTGACTCTTAGGTGTAAATTTGATCAGCGATTAATACCGAACAATTCGAATATTAACGTTCACACGTCACTTAGCAAGTGGTGTGATATTATGACAAAATTTATCTCTTATTTGGTTTCGTAAAATCCAATTTTGCTTTATTAAGTGTTACCAGATTATAACAATTATTTACACCAATTATCTTCATCAAAACTATATCACTTTGGGCTTATGGAATTTAGTAATGGTCAAAATTCCAATATCATCTATATTTGACTCTATGGTCCAAAAGCAAAGTCCTCGATTCAACAATAACAATTATTAACCAAACTGCTCTAGCCAGAGACTTTGGCTTTTAGTTGACTTTAATTTGACCGTGATACTAACCTCATATAATTGAGAAGACGAATGCTCCTTTAAATAGTGTTTCACTTCCAATGCTTCCACTCAGCCCAATTATAATCAATTAATGGATGGCGTGCCATGATTTAACTATGATTAAAGCGAAGTTTCTACACTGAAGCTTAATGGTATTCTCAAGTCGAGGGAATTGTGTAACATTGTCACGTTGATATTTTCTGTTTAGCCATAGTTATTAACCAACAGAAAACTATCGATTGAATCATTCCATACTTATCCAATAACTATTAATATTTAACCTTTTAGTGCCCTCAACAGTCATGAGTAATACACTACCCAACATTTTGAGAGCGTTACATACTCTATTCTCAACGGATGCGTCGATATCCACTCTCGATACATCTTGACTAAGAATATTTAAAATGGTATGTTTATTTTATTGTGATAAATCACTCATGGTTACAACTTACTATAACTACTATCGCAAAACATACCATTTGAAGAATTATCGATCAAATATACTTTTAGTTAATTAAATTGATAAATACAGCATATTATATCAAGTATTTAATAGAAAGAAAACACCTTTTATTTCGAACAAGATTGATTATTGAGTTAGATATATGTAATAAATTAGACAATCACTCCTAGGGTGTACCCCTAACTTTATCAGAAAGAATGTATTTCTTATGAAACAGCATCTGATTCAAGTATTGGACACATCTGAAATCATGTTAAATGACTATAAGTATGCATTAATTCCTTAAGTCTAATTGGGGTGCTTACCATTCCATATTTTGTTATAGATTCATATTATATAAGATTAATTATCATATAACATTTTATTATTTTTGACAAGGCCAGCCGGTTTTATAGTGGACCGTCCACTTTTATTACGAACATAATAAAATTGAAGTACAGGAGTAAGGTAAAAACACCTTAACTACTAAGAAAAGGAAAAATAAAGCTCAGGAGTGTGATAGAATGCCACAGCTACAATAAAATAAGCCTAGACTAGGTCTCCACAAAAGAGGAAGAAGAACCATCATCCACATTCACCTGGGCAGATACCAAGGGGACATTCTCAAAAAGGCCAGCAAAGGGGCGAAATAGGATAGCAATACAAGGATCATAAACACCAACAGCAGAAGAGTATATAAAGGAACGATCCCAGGTAGTATCAGCTAGCATAGCAGAAATCGTCTCCGCATACGGACCGACCATATCGAGAACCAAGGAATCACCAGAAGGCCTGTAGTTAAGACATCGAAGGTCCAAAAGATCATCGGAAACAAATCTAAAATAGCAGTCATCCAAGGGGTTAAATCTCATATCAGATATGTGATCAACCCAACATCTCTCAGACTCATCCCAAACAACTGACGTACGAGGCAGAACAAGATCCAAAACAGCATAAGGAACCGCTGAAACAACACAAGGGACTACAGAAGCAGCAGGGGAAGCAGGCTGAGCTTCAGTACAAGGAGGCGGATCCAGGACAGATGAAGGAACCACAAGAGCATCAGAACATGGAGGCGGATCCGGGAGAGAGGAAGAAACCTTAGCAACCCATTTCCTGAGCGGAGGCAGGGGAAGAGGGATCTTAGGAGCAGCGGCGGAAACATCAGAATGCGTGCAGGCGATAGCTAGATGGCCAAAAGAGTGACAGGAGATACAAATATCTGGAACCCATCCGTAATGAACACGGACTTCCACTACATGTCCAATAGCTAGCTGAACAAGAATAGAGGAAGGAGGAGGCTTAGTAAGGGAAACCTCAATCAGAGCCTTCGCAAACATTAATTTTTCACGTGCAACAGTATTATTGTCAAAACATTTCAGCTTACCAACATTACAAGCCAGCCAATTTAAGCCAAGCAAAGGTTGCAGAGCAGAGGGAATATGAGAAAAGTAAACCCAAACGGGGATAGAAAGAACTTGCTCACGAGCACTAGCAACAGTTGGAGACCAAGGAGTAATAATAAAAGGTTTCCCACCAAAGAAAGAAGGCTCGGCCTTAAGAACACGACTGCGTTCTTCGGAAGAGGAGAACAGAAGGAAATACATGCGGTCAACTAACTTAACACGAAGACCCCCACGTAGCTTCCAAGCTCTAAGAAAAA
Source organism: Allium cepa (assembly GCA_030765085.1). Taxonomy (NCBI): domain Eukaryota; kingdom Viridiplantae; phylum Streptophyta; class Magnoliopsida; order Asparagales; family Amaryllidaceae; genus Allium; species Allium cepa. Next base: position 567,940,944 of record CM060938.1, read on the forward strand.
CCGGCACCTCATCATGAAGGCGGGAAACAGGGTCCAAAAAGAAACGAACCAAGTAATCAGACCAATAATGCATACCGTCTTGCATAACAATAGGAGGAGGGATCATCACTCCATTTTCCTCAACAATATCAAATTCAATCGGCTTATAATCACCCGCATTATGGGGCCAGAGAACTAAAAAGGGAAGTCCAAGATCTCGGACAGGCCTTGGTGACACCTAGGGAAGGGGTTGAAGAAATAGGAGTAGATGTACCAATACGAACCATACCATTATGAATTCCACCAGAGACATCACAGTTTGCAAGATCAGACGAGCACAAATTACTATGAGATGGAACTCCATTGTCACATGCATTAGCACAAACACCTGACAAGCGCCGATCAATAGAAGATGAGACATCAGTATGTTTGCTCAAAACATCACCAGAGCATCCAACCTCCATACCAATGTCAACTGGGCCATCTACCACGTCGCACACACCAAGGACTTCATTCACACAACAAGTTTTCTTCAAAACACAAAAAAATTCTCATTATGACTAGACGCAACTCCACACGCGATGGGGGAAATGGGCGTATTACCAACTGCAGACGAGGACAAGGCACTAACCATAGAACAAGAGACAGGAGCCGCCGCGAAATTCAGGTCATCAAAACTTGAGACAGGGCAAGCAGAAAAAGGATGGGAAGTTGTAGCAGCTAGAGGAGGAAAGTCAGCAAAAGATTGGAGGAGAGGCGATGGGCGAAGGGGAGCTGGTGGCATGAAGGAGAAGAACCGATCAGATCTAGTGGAAGAGCGGGTAGGAGAAGTAGCAGCTGGAAGGGGAAGCAGAGGAGGGGAAACAGGCATAGGAAAGAGGAGGAGCAGAGGGGGGAAGAGGTGGCGGACAGGAGAGGGAAGTCAGTGGGAAACCCTACAGAAGGAACGTGGAAAATCGCTGACGAAAAGCATGGTCGCCAGAACGAAAAGCATGGTCGCCATTAGCGTGTGCAGAATGAAATACGGTAGATGATAACATTTTATTATTTAATTAACTTATATAATAACCTTATGTATAGTCTTATATTAATTTTATTAATTAATCTTTTTTATTTAATTTAATTATGTAAGTAAATAAAAAATTATTTTTATTTTTATTCAATTTAAACATTTTAAATTGAATATGTCCACTATAACATTTATAGGTATACACATATATTTGATATATGTATTATATCATTTACTAAGTAATGTTTTATTAACTAGGTAATGTTTTATTAATTTATCCAAATTAAACAATTTTATCTGATTAAAACATAAATCAATATGTATGTTATTTAATTTAGTTAATTAACTTTTAATTATCTATTTAACTATTAGTAATTTTCACAAATATTTATTTTATTTTTAAACAATTTTGGAGATTATTTTATAACATTTATAGAATCATTACTTAATTTAAATTTAACCATTTAAATTTAAAATATTATTTTTATTTATTTTAAATTTAACCTTTTAAATTTAAAATTTTATTTTAATTTCAAAACAGATTTTTAAAAGTTTGTCCAAAGCCCAAACCAATTTGGATTTTTTTATTTAGGATAAATTTTGGGTTACCTTATCCATTTGGGAGAGGCCAGTAGCCAAATAGGGCAAATTACATGATTTTCCAAACCCAACCTTAGATGCTACTTTTTTAAATACCATATTATATGAGTAGGCTTTAATAAGTTAGCCCTTATTAAAATACCCTAGCAATTTATGAAAATTATAGCAAGAATTTAATAGAGATTTAAAGGAAAATAAAATAAGAAACGTTAATTAAAAATAAAATAAGGTCTTAAAAGTAAAATTTCATACACGTCCGAATTTAGCTATGAAACTTACACCATTGTGTCCATAGCAATTTTTTTAATGATTTTCATGTATAACTTGTCGTAATCCGTGTTAGTACGAGAGAGTTATGAGTGTTAGAAGAATTATTCAGATATAAAATTAATACATTAATTAAACATAATATGGCCAGGACGACTCATTAGTAGATGTCTAATATTTTAAAAAGAAAAATAAGTTAGTTTATGATTTTCTATAAAATAACCAGACAAACTATATGAAATTTGTTTAAAAGTGGAGGTTAAAAGAATTTGACAAAAGGCAAATTTCCAATACCGTCGTAAAGTTTTTGTTTTGTCTCTTAAGCACATTATTATACTTACCTTCATTGTGAATTATGCTTTTAAATTAAAAAAAATTAAAGCAAAAGAAGATTTGGTTTATGATTTTATATAGATAGTTAGATGAACTTTATGGGATATTTTTTTAAAATAAAATTAAATATTTGGTGAAAAGTTATTTTCAATAACTCTTTTAAAAGCTTTTGTTCATTTTTAGGTATGTTGTTATAATTATCCCAATGTGCATTTAACTTTTAATAATAGAACTTTTGGAAATTAAAAATAAAAATTGAGGAGTATGTAAGATTCGACTCTAGAACTCTTTTTATAAATATGAAATGATTAATATTTGAAAATGTATTTTATAGATTCTTTTATCAAACTCTAATAATAATGAGTTAAAAATAACACATATTCTTTAAAAATGCGTTTTTTAGGAAATTTCTTAGTTTTGAAAGAAAATTTTAAAATGATGTGTTTTATATATTTTTTTTACTAAGCGAAGTTAATCATTTTTTTGATTTGATTAAAGAAAAATATAATGATCTTGGTAAAAAGGAAATGTTTGTTAAAAATGAAAAGTGAGATTTACAGTTTTGAAACTTTCTAGTTTTGCGGAAAATAAGGTTAAAAATCAAAAGACTTTAAAATTTTAAGAAATTTACTAGACTTGTGGAAATAGTAAAATCAGAAGTTTTGATTTAAAGAGTGAAAATGAAAAATGGATTTTACAGTTTTAAAGACTTATTGATTTAGTGTACATGATGTTAAATAAAAAGATTTTGATTAAAAAGGTAAGGTAAAAATGTTTTGATTATCACTTAAAATTTAAAAGAAATAAGTTGGAGTTAGATAAATAGGATTAAATAGCCCATTAGGACAAAATTGACTATAAGATTTGGAAGCATTAATGGTTGAGGTAGTGGTAAAAGAGCAACATGGGAATTTTGTAACCTTTTCTATTAATAGTCGAGTCAAATTGGAATGAGAGAGTACTAGGATGAACTTCTTTTAGTAATGAAATGAGAACACGATCTTATGTCTCTCTACCCAAGTAGGGTTGGAATAATAAATTTCGTGTAAGAGTATGATTTGAGTGAACGTATTTCTAAGTAAGGGAAGAGTAAGGCAAGATGTTTTTACTTATATCAAAGGATGCTATAGATGCAAGAGACTTTTCATTACGAAGTGTGAGAAGGACAAGTAAGGTCTACTTCAATCTTTATTAAGAATGTTATGCAACAAATAGGCAATTCCTTGATTATAGTAGGCACTCTTAAACGAAACGACGAGTGTAGGCTTAACAGCATGGTTGATCGGCATAATATATGTGTGAGGATAGGATACTTGTACGCTATAGGTGGTCCAGGTATTGTATTGTCACCTGCAGGCTGCGGGGGGACCATGTGGGCAAGAATGGGAGAGTATGTACTTTGTACAGGTTATTGGATTTATATTATAGTAACCGTGTTCCATGGATGCTTAGATGTGAATCTTGGAATAGTAGGATTAAGTGTAGCATATTTCAAAATATGGAAAATAAGGGAATGTAGTCCTAAATTGATGAGAAACTTTATTAGGGAAGTTTTATGATGAGTTCAACACTTGTAGACTCAAATGACTTAGGCACATAAAATGTGAAATAGCTTATGGTGGTATATTGTCGGTTAATTGACATGGATTTGTTAACACTAGATTTAAAGTGGTTATAAAATGGAATGGGGTTTGAGCGGTATTTTAATTCATTGGAATGTAGTGTGTGAAAACATAAGTTTATATAAATTATTATCCAGTTCTAGTACAAAAGTGTATCATTTAGAATAATAAAGAATATGCCCAAATGAAAGAGATGTACAAAATATAGAGAGTTACTGCATTTTGTAATGTCTATTGTAATAATAAATAGAAGAGATAATTCCTTGTAATTCCAAACGTAGCACGAATTATCTTATGATAATTTATGGAAAGTTGCATTGTTCACATTTCCCTATAGGAAAAGTGTAGTGGTAATGCATTGAGATGCAGAAATCTCTAAGTACAAACCAAAGTATTGGACATATGTTAATTGGATTAAAATAGTGAAGTACCATTTCATATTAAGCTATCTCGACCACATGATACTTGGAATGGAATGATAAGAGGCTACGTTTGGTCAAAAGGTCCCATCTATAAAATGACACCAAGGAATACAAAGAGAAATTTTTTGAAAGTTCAAATCACAAATGATATCCAAAATAAGGTTTTGGTCAAGATAATGCAGTAATTGGTAATTCAAGAATGTGGGTCTAATTCAAGAAAAAGATATTGTTATAAGCACACGTTGAGAACACGAAGGTGGTTTTCATAGAAAAGAAGATTAGAAAAGTTTTGGTAAGATTTGAATAATTGATCTTGATTATTGCTCGCTTTGGAGGAAGATTATTTTCTTAAGAAAATTTATGAGAGACTGACATGTTGTACATGGTCATGTGCATAGCAACTGAACGCAAATGAAGTAACTCCTAAGTGGTTATTATTTTGGTTAGAACGATCTTAGATTATATCTTTAATCAATTTGAGGACTTTTATTGTTAGGTTGAATGGGAAGACGGATCAAACTTTCATTTTAGAACTTCGAATAGATCAACATAAACCATAAGCATGATACCTAGGAATCAGGATTTTTGAAAGTTGGGGAATGGTCCAAAAGTAAAGAGAAATGACTTGAGTTGAGCCATATTTGGAAAAGGAGTTGGGATATTTTTTATATTTAGGAAATCACCAGTTTGGGCAATCTTGAGGAAATGGAAGTATATCAAAGGGCTAAGTGGGAAGTATCATTGAAAGAAGAAGTACAATCCACAATTAAGTTATTCATCTTGATATCTAGGCGTAAAGATGATTAGGCACATCACTGAAAGAGTAGGACAGTATGTTGTGCATTAGGGATTTTATGGGGCTATAGTTAACGAGAGCATACTTATGCTCAAGTTGTTTAGTGTGGTGCAAGATGACACCATTTGAGTTAATAGCAAAAAATGTTGAAGGTTACTGATACACACATAATGGAATTGGGAATTATTGGCCAGTGGTGAAAGTTGGTTAGGGTAGTCGGGATCAAATTGATAAAAGGACAAGGCCTACACCAAATAGGGTAAAACCAAATACCGACAGGAGACATTGGGGTAGTCCGAGGAGCAGAGTCCACAATAGAAAACAGGCAAGTAGAGAATCCCCAAAGAGAAATAGGATACGACTTAATTATTGGAAAGTCGTCGTCAGGTACTTGTGGAAGTGCCTACGTGGTGTAGTTCTCGTAGTCAAGCCATTCTTAGTTAGAAAAGCATAGGTTACTTTTGTGTTTAGTTTCCAGTTGAGGTAGAGACCATTTGATGGTAGGAATGGTTTCTACATGTCAATAGGACATGTGATGGATGATGGATGCTAATGGATGTACTTCGGTGTATTGTTTGGATTGTATTTGTTTACACATCTAGGACAATATATCCTTTAGGTAGTACATACACTCGCATTATATGTTATTTATAGTCTAGCTGTTAGATAGGATACATATGGATGTTTGGTTATTGTTGTGCAAGTGGATGTCATGCATATGGATGTTGCATATGGATTTAATGGTTGTGCATGCATGTAGACTTGCAAGGATCTTGCATACATTTAGAAGCATGGCCTGAGCATTTGCATGACATGATGTCAATTGAATCAGTAGACTGCCTGCCCTTTTGCATCAGTATAGGTTCATATGCATTCTACGTTGCATATATATACATAATGGAATTAGAAAATACTAAGGGCAATGATTGCTCATGTATGATGGATGAGTAAATGGTTGTAGATATTGATTTCTATGTGTATATGAGTTACATTTTTCCATCCTTGGAGATTTCGGGGACGAAATCCTTTTAAAGGTGGAGAATTTAACACTCTGTAAATTTACGAAAATATAACAAGAATTTAATAGAGATTTAAATGAAAATTTAATAAGAAAATTTAATTAAAAATAAAAAAGGACTTAAAAGTAAAATTTCATAAACGTTCGAATTTGGCTAAGAAACTTGCACCATTGTGTCCTAGTGATTTTTTGGACGATTTTGAAATATAATTTTTCATAATCCCAGTTAGTATGAGAGAGTTACGAGCGTTGAAAGAATTAATCAGAAATAAAAATAAATACACATTAAAAATAGTAGGGCTAAGTCGACCCATTAGTGGGCTAGGTCGACCGTTAGCGGTCGATCCAACCCTAGTGAGGGTCAACCCGCCTCTTTGTTTAGTCAGTGATTTGTTGTCTATGTCGAGTGGAATGAATGGCCGAGATTGGTTACATGCGAACAAAGGAAATTATAATCGGTTGAGATGATTGCTAAGTTGATCTAATGCCCTGTATTAGCTAATTACCTCTGTAAATTAACGTTAAACCTAAACCCTAATCTCTAGTTTGAGACGACAGTAACTAGAAGCCGCAAAAATCTAAACTGAAACCCTAATCTCTTCTTCAATCCTCAAATAAAAATAAAAATCCAAATCAAACCTAAAATCAAATCAAATCAAAGAGCAAGATTAAGAGGAGATGCAAGGAAACAATAGATGCTGTAACGACCTTCCTTTTTGGACGTTTTAAGCAGACATACATGTCAGACTCAAACCATTCAAAAGGGCATATTGTCATGGGGTATATAAGAAAAAGAGAGAAATAAAACAAATATAGAATCTCATAGCGAAATGACAAAATATAAAAATCAAATAACGGTTCATGAAGCTGTTTTATAAATACATTTGATTATTCTTTGCACACAAACAGCAGAGTTACATAAACATGAATACATAAATAAATGCAGCGGAACAACATGATGTAGTGGAATATATATTATAGATAATAATGGTACAAATCTTCGTCCTCATACTCCAGAAATAAGGTCTTCAACCCTGAAATGGTCAGGCTGACCCGAGCAAATTGAAAGGATAAAACACTCGAGTTAGAACTAAAAGATCTTATGTAAGTTAAATCAATGGTAAATATGAGTGGAACGACATCAGAGATGTTTACGGGATTTAACATCTCCTATCCAGTGTCTAACGTGAGTGCAATAACTTACGAGATATTGGGGATTCACATCTCCCAAGGATCCATTAAACTATCTATTATGTAGTACAATATGCTATTATAATAGTGTCTACAGTAAAGTATTAAGATAGCGTTAAGACATTACCCATATCCCCCTTAGCATATTTTATATAATGTCGTAGTCCATACAGATACTGTAAACTCCACCCGCAGGTGAGCTATTAGGAAGCACTCCATAGGTACGACACAAAACAAACTCGTAGGAGGCGCTCTAGGGCATGTGAACACGGCACTTGAGGCAATGCCATAGTAGATATATCAATTGCTGATCCGGACTGCTGGTAACGCATAGCAGCTACTACCGCCCACCTCAGAACACACTCCCAAATCAAAATTAAGGGTGGCCACCAAATCAATCACAAAGCAATAGAATGGTATCGATGAAATGTGTCTGATCGAAGGAATGACCTCGCTTGGCTTGGCATGGATCTCATTTTAGTCACATCTATGTTGACTCGTGGGAGACAGGGTCACGTCATACCTTATACAGACCATCCTACTTCATTTCTGAAATCTTCATCACGTGCACAATTGTTAAAGTCGTTTTCGGTATTGGCAGAGAGTATGACAATATTCGATCCCAGTCTCTTTAACAACCAAATGCTTATTTCAACTGGATGGTTCGTTTACATTTCAAAAAGTCCATTCATAATTTATTTCAAAATATCATATTCAATTTCAAATCATATCTCTTTCGAAATCATATTCACTTTCAAACTATATTCACTTTCAAAATCATATTCACTTTCAAATCATATTTTCAAATTAGTTTAAAACCCTCATTTCAAAACCTCATACTCTAACCAACTATGTAATCTAAGTCCCAACTTAGGCTTTACCATCATTTAACCGTATTCTCTTTTAAATCAATGAATTTGAAATATAAACACTTCCACTTTACTTAGGCTAAAATTTAGAAAATAGTTTAATTAGTTGTAAATAGTTAAAAGAGTTACAAATAGTTAAATACTATAAAATAGTTTAATTATAAATTAAAGGTATTATTAAATTGATTTAAAATATTTAAATAGATTTAAAATAGATTAAATATAATTAAAATAGATTAAATAGCTTTAAAATAAATTAATTAGATTTAAAATAAGTTAAAATGGGTAATTAGTTTTAAAATAAATTAAATGGTTTAAATGGGTCAAAATGATTTAATATAGTTATATAGGTTAAAATAGTTTAAAATTTTGAAAATGATAAAATTTAGAATATTTGAAATAATATATTTTTAAAACAGTTTATATTAAAATATAATTTTGAAATTAATATCAATTTAACTATTTATTTTATTTCAACATATCTGGACCATTTCAATTTCAAATCAACAAAAATCCAATTTCGAATCTTCAATTCAAATTCTAAATAAGCTATTAAATTCTATATCGGTTCTAGTTCCACGTTTGAACTATCAGTTTAAATTATTCCAATTTTCAATACATTTCAAAGTTATATTTCAAACAAATTCAATAACCCAATTTCGATAAAATTTCAATTATACATAAAAAATTCTACTTTAAACTTTCAACCTAATTTCTTAAAGCAATTCCTTTAGACCAATTCACATTTGAACATAAAACTTGATTTTTCAATAATAATCCAATTTATATAAATCACATTTTATTTCAAAATATCATTTAATTAAATTTGAAAATTAAGGATTTAAATCATTTAATTTAACCAATCCGGTGTCCATATATCTCTACCCTAGAGTCAAGTGATATAGATATTTATCATTTCAATCCACAATTTTATATTTACGGTTATATATCATTTCAAACCGTAATCCTGACATAAATAACATCCATAAAATCGCTCGAGTTTATCATTTCAATTCATAACGATTTTTCCCTAATCTATAGATCGTTCGGGTATGTATCATTTCAACCTATAGGGAACTTGCGATATTATAACAATATAAAATGCAACATCCAGTCATCCAACATCAACAAATCAAAATACATCACAATCATCATCCAAATCAGCCAATGAACATCAATAGATGGCTGATAACCGATATAGGTATTAAATTGACAATTAAAAATTCAGTATTAAATTAAATGATAATTAAATGCAATAAAAGCCAGATTTAACTTGAACGACAATTTAACATTCTAAATAGCAGTCGATAAATTTCTAATCACATCATAAATCAATTTAACTAACATAAGAAATTTTAGAAGTTGTGAGTGGGTTAAAACACTCACCTTTTGAATTCAAATTGATTTGAAATTCAAAATAGGGTCCAAATCTAAACAGTCTCGGAATTCATTCAAACAAGCATCAAAAAGTCTAAAATTTAAATACGATCTTAACGGAACAAACCGCACACGAAACGGATCTCGTATGTAAAAGTTATTAAAGTTAGAAGTTTATAGGAATTAAATTTAAAACAAATAAGATAATAATATAACCATACACGTCAGCACGGCAACACTCACCTTCGAACCTTAGCCGCATCGTCGTGCACGATACCGAGCCGTCACCAAAATCCACCAACGTACGCTAAAGCCTTCGCCTCCGCCAAGATCTGGACCTACCACCGTGCACCCATCCACAACCGACCTCTCAGCCACCACGCATCGATCTCCGAACCCACCCTACGCCGCCCGACCGCCACCGTTTCCCACGCCAACCACGGTCACATCCCCGACCTGAGTCACAAACGAATACCACCCAGAAGACCTACTCAACGCTAGTTATGCAATGGTACTACCTAATCGTCGATCAGATGCAGATCCACCGTTGGATCGTCAAAAATCCAATATGAACGACCACGGTTCATTCTCGATTTCTAGAAAAACAGTGCATTGAATTGAAAAATGAATCACAGATTTGAGATGCGCTCGTCGAGAGCTCCGAAACGGTGTATAGTTTGTTAGGATTTTGAGGAGTTTAAACTTTGGATTTGGTTTTGAAATTGAATTTGAGGGTTTTCGAATTGGAGTTTGTTTCTGCCATTAGAAAGGAGGAGCCATAGAGAATTGTATGTACAGACAAATGAAAATAAGAAGTATCTAGGGTTTATAACGGGCTTTTTATAGGCAAACCTGAAAAAATGAATGAATGGACAAGATTGATTTACACGCTAAACGATAAATGACCCGAAATGCCTGTTCTATCTCCGGAACGAAAATGGGTCATCACATATATCAAAATAGATGTTTTCGATAATTTTAAACTCAATGGAACAGGTTTCAGGTCCAAATTCCATCGTATGAAAAAGTTATGTTAAAATCGGTTTATTTCAATTTGATTTCAATTAAATTGATTTCTAGGCATTTAGAATATGTACGATCAAACGACAAGTCCTTTCGCTACAAAACTTGAAATCCTACAATAATTTACTATTATGGAACCGATGAAACTAGTTTTTTCGAAATTTGATACAGTGGCCAAAATGGATATTTTTACATTAATTAAATAAATATTAAATTAATTAATTAATTCACTTTTCAATTCCAATTCTGTAATTAACAAATTTTATCACTTTTGATTACTTAGACATTTATAACAATTAAAACAAATTTCCATGTTAATTCAATGTTAATTATTTTACTAATTAAAATGTTTATTTTCGATTTCAATAAATTCAGAATTATAATTTAATTTCCAATAATTCCATTAAATTGACCTTTCATTATATTATTCAATCCATTATTATCAAATTGATGAATCTAACATTGGTTCACAATTTATTACATTAATATTTTACAATTCCCTCCAAATTTCTATTAACGTAATATTTAATTCCATTTAATTGCAATAAATCCAATCATTATAATAAATTCCAAAAATTTGATTAACTTGATTTCAAAGCTTTCTATCCAATCCTCGATTGTTCTATGTATACATTTAACATAGATTTCTATCTAATTACATTCATATTCTACGGTCATTGTCTTAATCCATTTTTGCGCTATACCTAATTTCATTTAATGCAATTGATTTCCAATTTATTTTAACTGACAAAATAAATAGGTAACATATAATAATTGTTACCATTAACTTTTAATTGCACTTATAAGTTATTAATAACAAACAAATGTTACAAGTGCTTACATAACACTGATTTTATCCAATTATCATTAATTATATACTAATTCATAAATTAGTTCAATATCTACACTTGTTTCCTTATATTCAGTTTATAGCCAAGTATAACATTTAAATCATTTTAATTAACTGGAATTTCATTCATGTTGTTAATGATTAACTTTAATTAACATTGTTACGTTTCATTTTAGTTATTATTTCATTATTAAATTACAAATTTCTTTTATTTCTTCCAATATTAAATCACTAAACTAATTAAATTAACCAATTTTAATTATCGAAAATTTACGGGTCGTTACACTCTCCCCCACTCAAAACTTTTCGTCCCCGAAAAGGAAAAAGAAGGGAAATAAGGAATTAAGTAATCAATGTATCTTATTCAAAATATAAAATTTATAACAAATAAATTTTCAAAATTATATAATCTAAATAAAATATATCGATTTATAACACTTAAATTCTTTATGTTCAAGTTAACATAAATTTGGAAAACACTTCACAAACTTTTCTAAGTCCAAAATTCACCAAAAATTTCGACAGAGTCTCCTTTATACAGAGAAGTATGGAAGAAAATATAATATCTATAATAACAATATATATCAAAAATTTCAAAATAATATATCCCAATGGCGGGAAAAACAATATAATATCGCTATATAACCATAATCCAAGAACGTACCAATTTGTCCGGTAAACAACGCTTATTTTATGAAACTAAAAGTAGAGTTATTGCTTCCATACCTGTATTTAATTTATAAAATCCAAAGATGTTAAAAATATTTATATAAGAGAAATATTTAAATTGTTTCAATCTATACCAAACAAAACAACACAACATAACAATAGTCATTTGCAATCAAATCATACAATCATCACACAAAAAAATATAATCAATCATACATCCATATCAAGCAAAACAAATGGTATATTCGAGTTTAGATACTTTTAATCGCATAGAATGACAAAAAAACTACTAAGTATACCATACACTCAACAGTCTTAGATAAAACTCAATAGATTATTCATACATCCAAACAATTAAAAATATCCTTGCCTAAACAACCCATAAACCAAAACAACAACAAATTTCAAACGTTATTTAAGTTCATTTTTACACATTTCCTTTCATATCGTTTATTGTTTATCTATTTTCATCCTTATAGTGATTATTTTCTTTAATTTACATTTATTTCTTACAAAAATTCAATTCGCATTCATTCATATAATACTTAATTTCATTTATTTACATTCATTTATTCACATATCTTATTACCCTTTCTTACATATGTTACTCACACACAATTATTTAAACATATGTAAATTAATCCTTAAAGTACTATATAGGTTTCTCTGTAAATAAATTTACATTCAGTCATTCAGTACTTATTTTATTTATTTCCATTCATTACTTACAAAATCCATTTTTTTCTCTATTCATAAATGTAATTTTTTTTCATTGCTTTACATTCACTTCTTACATGAATTATTCTCATCCGATTGTTTATAATAACCAATGAATTCATTATTCAAGTATTTCATACATCTTATTACGGTTTAGTTCACATTTATTAATTTACATATCTGGTTTCCACTAGATATTAATATTCATTAGTGCATAATTCATTCTCAAGTTTCTTGCTTTTAAATTTTCATTCATTATTCTTATATAATGTCATTGAATATTAAATCTATTTTCAGAATCTTTTAACAATTTCTAAAGTTATAGTTATTTAATTTAGTATAGTATTCATTTTACTATTTACTTTAGTTATAAATAGCTTCAAACATTAACTTAAGTTCAAAATCCTTTACTTACAGTGCTCATTTTCTATTCATTTAATTAGTAGCATTACCATTTTAACTTGAGTTTATAACAACTGTAATATCAAAATTCTTATCAATAAAAGTAATTCCATTAAACATTTTCATTACTTTAAGTTTTACTTGTATAATATTCTATTACATGCCCTTATTAAACATTACAACTTTATATTTTGATAAGTTATATATATATATAAGAATGCAGTCGAATATTACACAAGTTTATCTTATTTCATTTTATTTAACAAAATGTTCAATAATTACCATTTTTATTTCCATTTCCTTTTTGTTTACAAATTTCAATTACTTATCTATTTCATTAGTCCAGTTTTCTTATTTTCGTTTCAGAACTTTCCACTTATTAACAGTTAAAATTTCATTTCATTTCTAAAATTGAAATCTCTATTTTATAGAAATTTAAGAACTAAACAACTGGGTTTTAATTTCAATTAATTGAAAATAATATATATAATCATATCTTTATATATATCAAATCATATTTGGAAATCAAGATTGATTTATCATAACAATTGTGTAGTAAAAATTACTACACGGTCTTCCCACATTAAAACTCAAAAATGAATGTCGATGATGAGTGCACTCATCGCTGAAATTATTTTCAAGCGACGGAGAGGGGAGTTTAGAACTTATTTCCTTTTAAAATTTTCTTTTAAAACATTTCTTTAAAACCATCTTGAACTATTTATATCAAAAAATATTTCTAAATACTACTAATATTATATTCCAAAATCATTCGGAAGAAATTTTCAAAATCTCGGAACTTAAGTTCTAAAATTTCGAATTTGTATTTATTTTACTCACAATCTCGTTTCAACCTGTGACGACCCGCTTTTCATTCCACAGAAAGACGCATCATCAATAAGAAAGAAAGAGGTAGAATGGAATAGAAAGAAGAAAGAACTCAACAAAATCAGAATCTCACAACGGAACGGAACAAAATATAATATATCACATAGTCATTACATCAGAATTACACAGATTACAACAACATTTCACATTAGACAGTTATAAAACCTGTCTATCATACATTTCAAATACAACATAGACATATCGACACAGCGGAAACACTATATATCAACAAACGTTGAAGCCTCCTGCTCCATCTCTCCTTCATAATTCGTCAAAGCAGACCTGAATCCCTTGGCTACTCATAAAAAATTGAGTATCCAAGAGTTTAAGAAAAACATAAATAAACTCCGGGTCAGACATGGGTCTGGTGTGAGTAAACGGTTTAAAGTTGCTTAACTTTTAAAAATCTTTGAAAACAAAAGGTATCACGTAAGACTTCCCACACGTAAACATGGGTAAGTTTTTACCTTATGCTAACCAAAACATTTGATAGGAAATCCAGTGATATTATAATAGGGTCTAAGGTTTTCAAGTAAATAGAAAATAGCCGAAATTGTTACATTCATTAAATTCCAGCTACTAGCCACAAAAGTGGGTTATACAATCAAAACCGTAGGGGCTCGCAGGAAGAATGAGTTTCCATCAATGGTAGGGCTATTGGGGAACTGCCCGTCACAGTACGTGGTCTAGATCAACGTACCGAGGATCACTCCCAACCCCCTGCAACACAAGGCCGGAACCATTCCTTACTGAACAGTCCCGAACAAGACAACCCCGCAGTTGGCTGCAGATCCAACTGCCCACACGGCCAAATAAAAAGGGACATCTAGACAGGGGTAAATCTCGTCCTACTTGAGCGCGACTCACTTAGCCTTGCTGCACCTCCCCTGTTTTAGCCATTCCCGGTTGATGAGGCTTGAGGTTGTGATTACCTTTATAGAACATATCTATCTTAGAATGCTCATCGTCCACCTGACGATGTGCTGAAAGCATTCAATCCATACAAGTTCATTCCGAGTTCGAACGAAACCGAAGGCATTATCTCGTTACACTCATTTTGGAATCACCCTCAGAGTTAACAACGATAACCCTTGCACTATGAAACTCCATCTCGAACTTGAAAGCACTATCACCGTCAAACTCATCTTGAAATCACCCTCAGAGTTTCAATGACGAATAGTTCTTACACTTCGAGTCTTCAACTTGATCTTCACTTGATTTCACGACCTAACGTTTAACTTGGATCGACGTGGTTTTCGGATAATAAAATTTGATACCGGATCCTGGTCTCATCGAAATCCAAACGTATCTTAAAGGCCAAGTTGTTTAAAGGTTCAAACAATTCATTTCAATTCAATTCAATATATTGAATTCACACAGGATTTAACATAGATAAATATCACACATTCATCACTAATATATCTAATATTATATCACAGAATATCATAACATATCATCCAATAGATAGGATCCAATAGATATCATCTAATAGATACAATCCAATAGATATCATCCAATTCATATATTCGTCACAAACAACCATCCATAAACAGGAATTATTAATCCATGTTATAATTAATTTAATCACCTTAAATTAAATTAATTACTTAAGAATTAATCACCTAATCCTGCTCAACCAATCATTAATTAATTATCAATATTTAATTAATTAATCACTCCTTGATTACCTTATCAACCAATTAATTAATCTCTAATCACAGATTAATTATCCTTTAACTCTCAATTAATAAACCTTAATGATTAATTTATCTCCTTCAATTACAAAGTAATTAACCTTAATTACTTTTATAATCAATTAATTAACCTTTTTAATTAACTGATTAATTATCCATTAACTATTGATTAATAACCTTAATTATTAATCAATATCTCTTAGTACAAATTAATTAATCCATAATTACTCTTATAATTAATTAATTAATTAATTAATCGTTAATTAACTAATTAATTATCTCTTAATTGTTAATTAATAAACTTAATTATTAATTAACAACCTTAATTACAAGTTAATTAATCCTTAATCACTAGTTGATTAAACAGTTAATCAACCCTTAATTATCTTTGATTAATCTTTAATTACCTTTACTTTTTCCTTAATCACCTCTGATTAATCCTTAATTACCTTTGATTAATCCTTAATTAATTAATATTTAATTATATATTAATCATTCTTTAAGTATCAATTAATAAAACTTAATTATTAATTAATAAAACTTAATTACAAATTAAGTACATCTTAATTGTTAATTAAGTAACCTCTAATTACTTCATTAACAACTCTCTAATTACTAAATTAATCAAATCTTAATTACTTGATTAATTAATTCTTAATTACTTAATTACTCAATTAATTAATCTTTTATCATTAATTAACAATCTTTAATTAATAATCCTTAATTATAATTAATTAACCTTTAATTAATTAAATAATAACCCTTAATTTATTATTAATTAAACCAATTAATTAATCTTAATTAATTACTTAACTAATCCTTTATAATTAATTAATCAAATCAATTAATTGTACTTAATTTCCTAATTAACTTAATTAGTCTCTTGACATTAGATCCTTAATTATCTTAGAACTAAAACATTATCTTATTAATACCTTTATTAACATTAACATTTTAAAAAAATTTAACATTATAATTAACTAAACTTAATTAAATCCTTTAATTAAGATTTGAAATAAGATAACCATTTAACTTGATAATTTAAAACTAACAAACTAATCTTCCTTAAATAACTCAAAACATTATCAAGTAGAGGTTTCAAAACTAATTACAATTTGTATTCTAAAACTTACTTTTATAAAATCTTAAACTTACATTTTAAATTAATGTTTTAAAATCACTTTAAATTTCATTTAATAAAATTCAATTTAAACAACTTTTAAAACTTCATAACCAATTGTTCAAGAAATAATTATTATATATAAAGTAAGTTTATATAGAAGTTTAAACTAGATTTAATCTTTAAATTTCAAAAACAATATGATTTTAAAACATTTAAAAATTGTTCAAATAGTTGCTTCTGGTTTTACCCGAAGGTCACTCGGGCCTATCCCCGAGTAAATCACTTTTCTACCCAATTTAGAAACTTAGATTAAATTTTTAAGTTTATAAACCTGTAGCTCTTTTAACACCAAATTTTACTCGAGTTCACTCTTGAGTTTTCTTCCTAAGTACTCGAGCGATGCTTCGAGTAAAACCCTTCACCAAACATCAGATGTCACACCTCCCTATGCACCTGCACAGTAAACTTCGATGTCGGTGATCACCACCGATAACTTCGACACATCGATCCTTACCATAGCACCAATGTCCGATCACCCAAACTCATGCACAAGCCTTAAATCAAAATAGAGCTAGGCAGTTGAAACTGGAACCCACAAACTCAACGAAAATGCCTCGATCGCCTTCCTCCGACCACCAGAACTGCTGTAACTCCAGCCACGTCATTGCCAGACTTCCACGAACCAATTCCAAAAGCCTTATTAAACACGATGCACTAGAGAAAAGAGAGTGATCAAATCCTACAGCTCAACCAAAACTAGGGTTAGAAAGCTAATTTGCTTCGCCGCTGACGCCACGATGATCAGACAACCTTCCAACCATTTTTCCCAAACCCGCCACACAACTCTCCACCTCCAGATGAAACCCCGAGGCCTCATCTCCCCACGATCACCATAAACTGCCTCAAAACCACTTTCCAGTCATCTTACGATTTCACAAAAAAATCCTAATCTAAAATTCATAATTTTTACTTTAGAAATCATATTTTGCAAAGATGTTTCAGGTTATATAACTGGATTATCAAATTTTAATACTTGATTTAACAAGCATTTAGAACTGATACTGCATTTTCTTGGTTCTAGGACAAAATTCAAACCTATATTGTTTTAAATAAAATTTAAACTCAAATTTATGGTTAAACAAACATATATTGTTTGTATTTCTAAACCAAACAAAGATTGAATGATTAGATTTTGACTTTTGATCAAGCTTTTATTTCCTGAACCAAGAACAGAGATGCTTTTAAAATACAATCAGGCATGCACACTCACAAACATTCACAACATAGAGACCATTCATATATATACACAACAAAACATCATTCATTTCAGACTTCACAAGCAAACAGATGTTTATCTGCGTAGATTTTAAATTTAAAAATTGCTCACCAATTTTTTTAAAGAGGCAGGGCTTGATTTTCTTGGGAATGAAAACTTGAATTGCTGAGGCTTTTGATTTCATTAAAATTGCATGCTTTAGCTACTGCTTCAATTTTGAGACTGAAAGCTTCGAATTGCTTTGGAAATCTGCCACAGGCTTGATTGAGGAGGTTACAGGTTTGCATTTCTCACGGTTTTGAAAATGGCTTCAGGCTTAACTTTTGATTTTCAATTGTGGGATTTACATACTTGGCTTTTGTTGAAATGCTTTGCAAAATTCTAGATTTAAAAATGGTTGCAAGCTTCAGATTTTGGAAATGGTTTCAGGTTTGAGGATAGGATTGTTTACAGGCTGGAAAACAAACAGGGTTGATTGTTTACAGATATGAAAAATGTTTTCAAGCTTGACTTTCAGGCTTTTAGATTTTGATTCTTGAGTTTGAGGTACTCATAGGTTTGCATTTGAATGATCATTGCTTACAGGCTTGAGAGGAAAAGGTTACAGACTAACATTTTCAGGTCTTTTGATTTGAAAAAGAAATTGGTTACAGTTTTAGGGGAAAACAGTTTACAGGGATTGCATTTGTTTGATTTTGGGTTTGAGGAATTTTCTGATTTATTTGAGGAAGTATTTCAGGTTGATTCAAGAATTTTTTTCTGGTTTTGGCAGAAATGTTTTACAAGGTGGAGTTTTTCTTTAAAGGTTGAGAAGATAAAAAAAATAAGAAGAAGAAGATGATAGGTTTATGTAAATGTAGATTTGGATTTATAAAATTAAAAGAAACAAGAAATAAATTGGACATTTGTTTTCAAATGCTAACATTTGTCACATTAAAGGCTAATTAGTTTACATGTGTTTTTAACATTGTTTTAAAGGTTACACTTGTAATTATTCTTATTTATATTTATTTTTAAAAGACATTAAAAGCTTTTACAATAATTTTCTAAATTAATAAATACATTTCTAAATAAATAAATGCTTTCTAAATTTTATAAAAATAAAATCTCTAAAAGAAAATAAAGTATAAACCAATTATAATTTAAAATCATATATAATATTTTAAAACCATTTTAAAATGTTAAAATAAACCTTTTGTATTTATTTTACAATTTAATAAACATTTTTCAAATTTATACAAATAATATCCTTTAAGGAAAAATAAATCTTATTTTTAATAAAAACTCATTCATTTAAATTTTTTTAAATCAAATTTTTTTTTAAGATATAAAATATTCATTCAAAATCAAATTTAAATCTAAATTCAAATTCAAATTCAATTTGAAATCAAATTTAATATCAATTGAAATATAAAGTAATTTTAAAGAAACACAAATTAAATTTGAAAATAATATCTTTATTTAAAAATCTATTTATAAAACATTACCAATTAAATTTCAAAATAATTATTCCATTTAAAAATATATTTATAACTATATTTAAAATCATCATATTATTAATTATTTGGGTTATTTATATTTGAAAATAACAATTTTACCAATTTTAATTAATTTAATAAGTAGATTATCACATTTTAAATTCCTCGAAATTCCGGGATATCACACAACCATTATTTATAAATTTCACAACCTAACAAACAAAAATATTACAACCAAGTATATCATTTATAAAATTTATTATTTTATACGCAAAAATATATAATTGGCAGAATTATTTCATTTACCTATATTTCAAAACAAATATTATGTTGGTCTGTCCTATTAAATGTTTAGAAATCCCTATCGATGTCATAGCGTCCTATGCACCAACCAGATTTATAAATAAAAAACGGAATAAATTAACACAATATAAAAAACCTTTTATAACCCTAACAAATACGCTCTCTCATATATATACTCTCAGCGACTCACTCTAGAGTATTATTACCCTATTTAATATGAGTCAGACCCCACAAAGCTAAAGTTATCGTTAGACCAAAGCTCTGATACCAACTATAACAACCTACCTTTTTGGACGTTTTAAGAAGACATGCATGCCAGACTCAAACCATTCAAAAGGGCAGATTATTATGGGGTAATTAAGAAAAGAGAGAAATAAAATAAATACAGAATCTCATAGCGGAATGACAAAATGTAAAAATCAAATAACAGTTCATGAAGCTGTTTTATAAATACATTTGATTATTATTTACAACACAAACATCAAAGTTACATAAACATGAATATATAAATAAATGCAGCGGAACAACATGATGCAGTGGAATAGATATCATAGATAATAATAGTACAAATCTTCATCCTCGTCCTTCAGAAATAAGGTCTTCAACCCTGAAATGCTCAGGCTGACCCGAGCAAATTGAAAGGAAAAAAAACTCGAGTCGGAGCTAAAAGATCTTATGTAAGTTAAATCAACGGTAAATATGAGTCGAATGGCGGTAGAGATATTTACGGGGTTTGACATCTTCTATCCAGTGTCTAACGTGAGTGCAATAACTTAAGAGATGTTCCAGATTCACATCTCCTAAGGATACTTTAAACTATCTACTATGTAGTACAATACGCTATTATAATAGTGTCTACAGTAAAGTAAAGTATTAAGATAGCGTTACTCATATCCCCCTTAACACATTTTATATAATCTCGTAGTCTATACAGATACTGTAAACTCCACCCGTAGGTGGGCTATCAGGGAGCACTCCATAGGTATGACACAAAACAAACTCGTAGAAGGCGCTCTAGGGCATGTGAACACGGCGCTCGAGGCAATGCCAGGGTAGATATACCAATTGCGGATCTGGACTGGTGGTAACGCATAGCAGCTAATACCGCCCACCTCGGAGCATACTCCCAAATCAAAATCAAGGTTGGCCACCAAATCAATCACAAAGCAATAGAATGGTATCGAAGAAATGTGTCCGATCGGAGGAATGACCTCACTTGGTCCGGCATGGCTCCTGTTTTAGTCACATCTATGCTGACTCACGGGAGTCAGTTCACGTCATACCTTATACAGAAATCGTTCACCAAACCATCCTACTTTATTTCTGAAATCTCCACCACATGCACAGTTGTTAAAGTGGTTTTCGATATCGGTAGAGAGTATGACAATATTCGATCTCGGTCTCTTTAAAAATCAAATGCTTATTTCACACCGGAGGGTTATTTTACATTTCAAAAAGTCCATTCACAATTTATATCAAATATCATATTCAATTTCAAATCATATCTCTTTCGAAATCATATTCACTTTCAAACTATATTCACTTTCAAAATCATATTCACTTTCAAATCATATTTTCAAATTAGTTTAAACCCCTCATTTCAAAATCTCATACTCAAATCAACTATGTAATATAAGTCCCAACTTAGGTTATACCATCATTTAACCGTATTCTCTTTTAAATCATTGAATTTGAAATATAAACACTTCCACTTTACTTAGGCTGAAAATTTAGAAAATAGTTTAAATAGTTGTAAATAGTTAAAAGAGTTACAAATAGTTAAATACTCTAAAATAGTTTAATTATAGATTAAAGGTATTATTAAATTGATTTAAGATGGTTATATAGATTTAAAATAGATTAAGTATAATTAAAATAGATTAAACATCTTTAAAATAGATTAGTTAGATTTAAAGAAGTTAAAATGGGTAATTAGTTTTAAAATAAATTAAATGGTTTAAATGGGTCAAAATGATATGATATAGTTATATAAGTTAAAATAGTTTAAAATTTTGAAAATCTTAAAATTTAGAATCTTTAAAATAATATATTTTTAAACAGTTTATACTAAAATATAAGTTTGAAATTAAAATCAATTTAACTCTTTATTATATTTCAACATATCTAGACCATTTCAATTTAAAATCAGCAAAAATCCAATTTCGGATCTTCAATTCGAATTCTAAATAAGCTATTAAATTCTATATCGATTCCAGTTCCACGTTTGAACTATCAACTTAAATTATTCCAATTTTCAATACATTTCAAAGTTATATTTCAAACAAATTCAATAACTCAATTCCGATAAAATTTCATTTATACTTAAAAATTCAACTTTAAACTTTCAACCTAATTTCTTAAAGCAATTCCTTTAGACCAATTCACATTCCAACATAAAACTTGATTTTTCAATAATAATCCAATTTATATAAATCACATTTTATTTCGAAATATCATTTAATTAAATTCAAAAATTAAGAATTTTAAAATCATTTAATTTAACCAATCCGGTGTCCGTATATAATTCTCTACCCTAGGGTTAAGTGATACGGATATTTATCATTTCAATCTGCAATTTTATATTTATGCTCATATATCATTTCAAACCGCAATCTCGACATAAATAACATCCATAAAATCGCACAGGTCTATCATTTTAACCCATAACGATTTTTCCCTAACCTATAGATCGTTCAGGTATGTATCATTTCAACCCATAGGAAACTTGCGATATTATAACAATATAAAATGCAATATCCAGTCATCCTACATCAACAAATCAAAATATATCACAATTGTCATCCAAATCAATCAATGAACATCAATAGATGGCTCATAATCAACGCAGGTATTAAATAGGCAATTAAAAATTCAATATTAAATTAAATGATAATTAAATGCAATAAAAGTCAGAATTAACCAGAACGATAATTTAACATACCAAATACCAATCAATAAATTTCTGATCATATAATAAATCAATTTGACTAACATAAAAAAATTTAAACATTGTGAGTGGGTTAAAACAATCACCTTTTGAATTCAAATTGATTTGAAATTCAAAATAGGGTCCAAATCTGAACAGTCTCGAAATTCGTCCAAACTAGCGTCAAAAAGCTCGGAATTTAAATACGATCCTAACATAACAAACTACACGCGAAACGGATCTCGTATGTAGAAGTTATTAAAGCTAGAAGTTTATACTTATTAAATTTATAACAAATAAGATAATAATATAACCATACACGTCAGCACGGCAACACTCACCTTCGAACCCTAGTCGCATCGTCGTGCACGACACCGAGCCGTCACAAAAATCACTAACCCACGCTAAAGCCTTCGCCTCCGCCAAGATCTGGACCTACCACCGTGCTACCCATTCACGGCCTACCTCTCAGCCACCACGCCTCGACCTCCGACCCTACCCTACGTCGTGCGACCGCCGTTGCTTCCTAGGCCAGCCACGGTCACATCCCCAACCTGAGTCACAAACGAACACTACCTAGATGACCAACTCGAAGCCAGCTTCACAATGGTACTACCCAATCATCGATCGGATGTAGATCCACCGTTGGATCGTCAAAAATCCAATATGAACGGCCACAGTTCATTCTCGATTTCTGGACAAACGGTGCATCGAATTGAAAAATGAATCACAGATCTGAGATGCACTCGTTGAGAGCTTCGAAACAGTGTATAATTTGTTAGGATTTTGGGGAGTTTAAATTTTGGATTTGGTTCTGAAATTGAATTTGAGGGTTTGGGAATTGGAGTTTGTTTCTGCCATTAGAAAGGAGGAGCCACAGAGAATTGTACGTAGAGACAAATGAAAATAAGAAGTTGCTAAGGTTTATAAAAAGTTATTTATAGGCAAAGCTGAAAAAATAGAATGAATGGACAAGAATGATTTACACGCTGAACGATAAACGACCCGAAAAGTCCGTTCTGTCTCCGAAACGAAAATGGGTCATCCCATATATCAAAATAGATGTTTTCAATATTTTTAAACTCAATGGAATAGGTTTCAGGTCCAAATTCCTTCGTATGATGAAATTATGTTAAAATCAGTTTATTTCAAATTGATTTCAATTAAATTAATTTCTAGGCGTTTCGAGTCCGTACGATCAAACGACAAATCCGATCGCTGCGAAACTTGAAATCCAACAATAATTCACTGTTACGGATCCGATGAAACTAGTTTCATCAAAATCTGAGACAATGGCCGAAATGGCTATTTTCACATTAAATAAATAAATTAATATTAAATTAATTACTTAATTCACTTTTCAATTCCAATTCTATAATTAACAAATTTTATCACTTTTAATTACTTAGACATTTACAACAATTTAAAATAAATTTCCATGTTAATTCAATGTTAATTATTTTACTAATTACCATGTTTACTTTCAATTTCAATAAATTCGGTAGTTATAATTTAATTTCCAATAATTCCATTAAATCGACCTATCATCCTATTATTCAATCCATTATTATCAAATTAATGAATTTAATATTGGTTCGCTATTTATAACATTAATATTTTAAAATTCCCTGCAAATTACGATTAACGTAATATTTAATTCCATTTAATTGCAATAAATCCAATTAGTATAATTTAAATTCCAAAAATTTGATTAACTTGATTTCAAAGCTTTCTATCCAATCCTCGATTGTTCCGTGTATACATTTAACATAGGTTTCTTTCTAATTACATTCATATTCTACGGTTATTGTCATGATCCATTTTAACGCTATATCTAATTTCATTCATTGCAACTGATTTCCAATTTAATTTAACTGACTAAATAAATAGGCAACATATAATAATTGTTAGCATTAACTTTTAATTACACTTATAAGTTATTATTAACAAACAAATGTTACAATTGCTTACATAACACTGATTTTATCCAATTATGATTAATTATATACTAATTCATAAATTAGTTCAATATCTACACTTGTTTCCTTGTATCTAATTTATAGCCAAGTATAACATTTAAATTATTTTAATTAATTGAGATTTCATTCAAGCTGTTAATGATTAACTTTAGTTAACGTTGTTACGTTTCATTTTAGTTATTATTTCATTATTAAACTACAAATTTTTTTATTTCTCCCAATATTAAATCATTAAATTAACCAATTTTAATTATCGAAAATTTACTGGTCGTTACAGATGTAAATGAGCGCTATCGATTAGAGGCCACTTTTGTAGGCATAGAGCTATGGCTATAAGGTGAATGGGAATAGATCTATTGATTTGATTATTTAAATTATTTTTAAATCTATTTTAATTGATTAGATTGTTAAAAACCCTAATTAACCTATTGAATTGAAATAGAATTGATAAATTGTCAACCCTGTGATGTACATTGTTAATCCTGTATCGGTCATCTATTGCTGTAAACTATAAACACTAGAACCGCTAGAATTTGGATCATTTATTTAACCGGAAATTAGGGTTAAAACTAAAAATTATTTAATCTACAAATTATAGTCAGAATGAGGAATAAATGGACTGGAATTAAGTAAATAATGAATGATAACCAAAAATAAAGGTGTACGGTCAACTCTGGAGTAGCCCAGGTCGACTGGCAACAGCCGACCTATGGTAGGTCTGGGTCGACCGTACGTAGTAAAATTTGATGATTTGAACCTAGACCTTAGTCCAATAAAATGAATGAAAGTTTGATAGTTAATGAACCGGAAAATGAACTATTTTGGACCATGTTGTTTGTGTAAGAGAATAGGGAAGTTAGTTCACTATTAGAGTAGTTTGGATGGATTTAGTTCACGATGATGTAAGATAGGGATGATCCAGAAGTTCTGTAATGGCAAGATGAATCGTTAGGCGAATATTGAGGCTGGACGTGGATACGTATGAAGAGATGTGAGCAATTTATTTCGCGTTAGACTCAGAAGTATTACGATCGGATGGGCGCAGCACTGACGGGAACATTATCTGAGGAGCTTGGTAGTAACAGGAGATCTTGGTACTGCACCTGTTCTTCCGCAACATGGTATGGGTGGACGCCGACACTGGGCAATAAGTGACTATAGGATGTCGATTGTTAGATGGATCCCAATCCTATTGGGAGTTCGCATACGGTGGGCATCGATATTGGACAATTAGTGACTATAAGAAGACGATTGTTAGTTGGGGCCCAGTACTAACGGGAGTTCACATACGATGGGCACCATAGTGGTACAATAAGAGGCATTTTTCCATTACGATCAAGAGATAGACGCGGGTTCATACAATGAGTCATTTTGCGAGTTTGCATTATGGTATTCTTCCTATCCAAGCGTAGTGTGAGTGGAGATGAGAAAGTAGATCCCGTTTTGACCAATCATTTGCGTGAGGTTTGATTTGTAGATCGAGCCAATGTGTTAGACAAGTATCCTTAGGTATATGACCTTAGAATTACACGGACATTGTGTATGAACTCTATATCACTTAGAGTAGAATTAGATTTAATCGCACTTAATCATCTTATTAGTCTTATTCTCGTTCACCCGACTTTTGTAAGGGGACTTTTGTTTGAACCACCCCCCTTCTTTTTATTTTCCCCCACCACAGGATGATAGGTTAGTAGTGATTGGACATAGCACGGGTAAGAAAGGAGCTTAATAATGGAGTTCTCTTATTACTTATTGTCCTATTGTAGTCATATATTGTATTAAATATTTGTAAAGTTTATATTGTACTTTAAGAATAGTGTACATGTAAACAAGTATTTTGAAAACTGTTTTTCTGAGATGTCTACTTTGTATACTTATGTTTCAAATTCCTTCCATTGTGATATCTGAAAGTATAAAATGTCTTAATCCACCATTTTACTTATGCTCTGTAATGTTTTAAAAATCCCAACTTCTAATATTTCTCGGCATAATTCATGTCTGGAAGTGCTGGTTGTTACAGTAACATTGCTAAGTCAGACCGCATAGGCTATTAGTCTTTGATACCATTGTTGGAATTGGATCAACAAGTATTAGGGTAAATGGATAAATTTCTAAAAAATTATTCCATATTGGATCTATGAAGCCTAAATTGATTTAGATCGGATCAAAATTAATTTTAAATAGATCGTTATTTTATTTTATTTTATTAATAGAAAGATTTTATTTGATGTTATATGTTATATATAATGTGCAAATGTGTATCATATACGCAGGTACATGTACGTGCATGTGCAATACATATGGTGTGCAGGCTTTCACTTGCTTGTGTCTAAGTATTGAAATTTACAATGCAATGAATATTTTAGCCCCTCCATATACATATATGTCATATATTTATATATACTTATATAATGATATAAATTATATTTATATAAAATTAAATACATATATATATTTATATACCTAAAATAATGTAAAAGTATCATATGTTAAAATACATGTATATGTATATAAATACATAAAAGAATATTTATGAAGATAAATATAAACAATTTCAATTTCAAACTTCGAATTTTATAACTAGATCTAGATTCGATTATCTTTCAAATTAAATTCAAATTATAATTTGTTAATATTATATATTTATATGTGTATGAAAATTATTTTTAACGTGGATAATACATACATATATATATTAAAATACATATATATAAAAAAATCATTGGTAATATAAAATATTGTTATATAATAAAGCATACACATATAAAAATATAATATAAACATATTTCTGTTCGGCCATATTCATGTTTTCACAAAAACAATTTTTTTTAATAATTAAATCTGTAAAAAAAAAAATTATTAGTTTAGAACCCGAATCGGTGCAGAAAATTAATTTTTGTTTTTTGATATAAAATATAAGGTAATATTTGTAAATTTATGTGTATTAACATACACACACGTACATACATAACTTATAAATTTATATGTATGTATGTAATGGCAGAAGTGGTTACAACTAATGGCGACCCAGGCAATTCAAAGAAGAAGAGCAACTCTAATGGTGAATATGCATCAAAATCATCGAAATCAAATACTAAACCAACATATAAAGAAATAGTAATGAGAGATACACGGGAACATACAATAAGAAGCAATATTTTAAACCAGAAAGGGACAACGTTATGGGGTTTTCTTTACTTCATGATGAAATTCTACAGAGGTCAAAAAGGAAATGGAATAATTATTTATTCTGTTCAGTTTACGGATACAAACCAAGTTATAGTCAATTTAACAACTACATATAAAAGACTTGGAAACTAAAGGAATCGTATGAATTAGAAGTACATTTGGGCAATTTCTTAATCCACTTTAAAAATGATTCTGATTTACACCGAATTCTAAAGAATGGTCCATGCACTTTTGAGTCTCGCTATATAGTTATCAAACAATGAGTTATTGGTATGAATTTAGAATCAGAATCGTTAACTGAAATGCCTATATAGATCAAACTTTACAATCTCAAATTGGAACATTGGGATCAGAAAGCACTGAGTAGGATTGCAAACATAATTAGAATGCCTACTTGAACAGACACCATAACTGCATCAAGGAAAAGAACCAATTATGCTAGGATTCTAGTAAGTGTTAATATTAAAATAAATTACCCGAAACTGTTAATATGAACACTACTAGGGGAGATAAATACACTATCAAAATTGACTATGAATTTAAACCTTATATTATGTGAGCATTGTCAACGTTTTGGTCACTAAGCTGTAAAGTACACTAAGAACAGACCAAATAGGCAACATACGCAACAAGGTTTGAAATCATAATCAACTACTACTACAACTAAACCAAAATTATCCCCCAATAGTCAACAAACCCAACACCCCCCCCCCCCCCCCCCCCCCTCCCCCACACCCACACAACAAAACCCCAATCAAATTCCTCTACAACTTCCAACCCAGTAAACTCAAAAGAGGTAGATGGGCACAGCCCAGAGCCACATACTACAACCTTTACTGTAGAATGGCAACAAGTAGGCAAACAAAGTGTGTCAAAGTAGAGTAACCTAAAAAGATCTAATGAAACAGAGAATTCAAGTACCAGAAAACTACAAAACAATGAAGAGCAATATAAAAATAACAAGGTTAGACAAAAAGTACAGGAAAATTTTACTACTGATAATAAGTTCCGGATACATAGCTCATCCGAGGAAGAAGACAATGCTGATCAGCCTACTTAATCTGAATATGAGGAATTCCGCCATGCATAAGAAGAATTTGTTAAACTTTATTGACAATATTGCACAAAATTTAGAAGAGCAAGGAAAGGACCAAGTTCCAGAACCAAATTTTGAAGCATGTCTTACCCAACCCAAAGTATGAGACGGAAGTGGCAGAATCATCATCAGCCAATGACAAACCAACAACACACAGCACACAAGATCATCCAGAGCCCCATCAGATTATATCGACCCTAATGCCACATAGGCTAAGTACTATTAGTCTATTAGAAAATAAATTGTCTACACATAAAATTCCTCAATTTTGTTATTAAGTTTGGCAGAAATTAGGGATTTTTACACAATAATGATCATGGGTCTAAAGAAAGAACTCCACCGCTTTTGGATAAATTTGCATGGACATTTCAACTCGTTCAATCCAGTTCACAATGTACTACTAGTATTGTAACTAATTTAGGTGGTTATTCTATGTTTCTAACCATTGTATAGGCGAGCAATTTGTTTTCAGATAGGGAACAATTATGGCATGAGCTATCACAGTTGGCAAGTTATGTAGACAGGGCTTGGCTACTTGGAGGGGACTTTAACAATATACTTAACCCAAAGGATAAGAAATGGGGACTGCCAGTCCCCTTCTCATCTCAAAGTTTTTTCAATTTTTCTCCTTAAATGTGGCCTTGCTGAAGTCAATTATTAAGGCTACACACATTGACAATGTTTTAATGAACAGTTTACTTCTACAACACTTTCCAACCTTATTGGCTACTGCCTTTACATCACCATTAAGTGATCACACTCTATCATCATAAAACTTCACACATACAATGATTAGCAAAAAGGTACACCTTTCAGGTAAAACAATGGATGACATCTTATGACTGGATATGAAGAACAGGTTGTTATCCGTTCTATCAAATTGGGCATGGAGAACACTATTACAACAAATTATGATTAAACTTAGAAGAATCAAACAAAACTTAAAAGACTGGAACAAAGAAAGACCCAAAGATAATGAAGATTTGGCAGCATTACAATCTACCTTCCAATAGAAACTATTGGAGGCTGATAACAATCCAGAAGATGTTTATCTTTATGATGATATGATCATAGCATGTAATGATCTAAAGCATAGGATGCAAGGGAAATTATTGAAGCTAAACAAAAATCCAAGATTACTCGGTTACATGAGTGTGCTACTAACTCAAATTGTTTTTATGCCACGATGAATATGAAGATACAAAAATAACATTAAGGCCTCATTGATGCAAATAGTGATCTCATCAATGACACTAAGCTGATTCAGGAACAAGCTGTGCACTATTATACTGTCCTATTCAATGGAGACTAGGAAGACATCTTCCCAGAAATCCTGTGCAGAAAATGATTAATGAGTCTGGTAAAGCATACATGATTCGACCTGTATATGAGAAGGAAATACATGATGCTATTTTCGAAATCAAGGATAAAAAGTCTCCAGGACCAGATGGATTCTCGTCAAAAAAATTCAAAATTCATTGATCTCAAATAAAAGATGAGCATATTCTTGTTGTTAATTATGTTTTCACTCATGCTGATATATCA
Source organism: Allium cepa (assembly GCA_030765085.1). NCBI lineage: Eukaryota > Viridiplantae > Streptophyta > Magnoliopsida > Asparagales > Amaryllidaceae > Allium > Allium cepa. The sequence goes on from CM060938.1 coordinate 567,971,588, forward strand.
CAAGGTTTGAACCGTACATTCATCACTCTTGTGCCAAAAATAGAAAAGCCTTTTGATGCATCTCATTTTAGACCCATATCCTACTGCAGTGTACTTTATAAGATAATATCAGAAGTACTCTACAACAGAATTAAGGGTTTTCTTCCCCTTTCTTATTTCTGAAGCTCAATGTGCTTTTATATCTGGAAGAAATATTGCTGATAACATATTATTAGCACCTGAGAATATCAGGAATTTCAAAAAGAGGGGCATTAAAATGTTTTGTATTATAGTGGATCTCCTAAAAGCATATGACAGGTTAAACAGAGGATTGCTCTATTGCATACTGCAAAGAATGAATTTCTCAATGCAGATACTCAATCTTATAAAAGCATGCATCACAACACCAACTTTTATTGTTCTCATTGAGGAGTCCCATAAGGGATGATCACATCTACTAGAGGGATAATGCAAGGGGACCCCTTGTCCCCTTATCTTTTCTACATAGCAGAATACCTATCCCTGCAGTTTAAAGCAGCTATATTAGGAGAGGAACAATTACACCAATTATATCATAAAACCTATTATATCTCATTTATTATACACTGATGATGCCCTTTTTTTTGCAATAGCAAATGTTAAAAGTGCAACAACTCTTAAAAGCATCACAGATTGTTTAAATAGGGTGGCAAGCCTGGCTTTAAACCAATCTAAAATCAAGTTCTATTTCATTACAAGTTACACAAATAAAGAAGAACTACTTGGTATTCTTCAACTACAGAAGCATCACTGCCTATAAATTACCAAGTGTTCCCATCTCCACTGACAACTTACATTATGCTGAATGCACATCATTATTTCAGAAGGTTATGGGGATATTTGACAGTTGGGATAGTAATATCCTCTCTATGGCAGGCAGGGTAGAACTTATCCACACTGTCTTAACACCAATGGTGCTCTCTTGGTTACTATGCCTACTGCTACAATTATTAAACTTGATGATATGTGTGCAGATTTTTTTTGGGCAGGAAGGCAGCATAAAATATCATGGAGTAAACTATGCAGGTGTAACATCCCCTATCTAGATGTCCAAAACCAAGCGCTGCAGATGCTGTAGTCATATATAGTATTAGCTTCCGGTGACAAAATATGGCTATGTTAATGGTATCAATAATATCAGAAGCACTTGAATATGAAACATAACACAGATTTCAAAACCACAAACATTTTCAAACAAAAATTGTTCAACATTCACGTCGCATAACCCAAATCGTTTTCCCAGGCATAGATTAAATATAGTTATTACAAATTACGCCAAGAGCAGTATATGAAGATACCCCCTCAATTGATCAGAGTCATATGGTCATATTAGACCTAATACATCATAGTACAGCGGAAAATCCATCAAAATATAAATAAAAGCAGCAAATCCTAAGTAGCTATCCATTGCCTCATTGCCTCCTGCATCCTTCGGTGGCTTATTTGTCAACTTTCTAAAACCTGAAAAGATACTTAACCTCTCAATCTACTCAAATCAATTTTGAGCACTCGAGAGTTTAAAGGGAAAACATAAACTTGGAGTCGGACATAAAACCTGGTATGAATAATACTATACAAACTGATTTAATTATGTTAAGTGAGATCATGTCGCTTAGCGGAACGGGTTTCCTCTCATTAACATCTTTTTTTTAACATATCTTAGCAAATTCTTTCACATAACCATATACCATGCTCCTACATCCACAATGGATAAACACTACAAAATAAATATTATGTAAACATACATAAATATCGGGTAATAATAAAATACCTGTTCAACCACAAAAGTTTTTTTGGATAACTTTTAACCTTGGGTTGACTCGGACCTACCAGACAATGTAATCAAAATTAACCTAACACCTGTTAGATATTCATATTCAAGATTATCTATCTATTTAACATTTCCCATCAGGACAATCTGTCCTAGACTATCTATTAAATATCTCACTTCTGAACGGTCTATCCCTAACTTAATCATCTCCCTGGTCTTCTTGATCCTAATGATTTTTCGAGCTAACCAATAACCTATCTCTATACAACATGTATTCCTTTCGATGTGTACTCATAATTTTAGTCTATCTGTGACCAAGCCCTGCACATTGAAATTTTGGACAACAATTAGCTAGGACTACAAGCTAATGTATAGGGTGCGATTCCATACTAGTCTCATCTGGTTTTCTAATATCTGAGTCATTCATACTTAAGGATCCCCTCCCATAATTTTCCTTGAAAACAATTTCAAAATGATTAAACTTTTAAATCAAACTTCAAACAAGGAAAAGAATAAAATCTTTAAACTTTACTCAATCATATTACAATGTCAGATATATATATATATATATATATATATATATATATATATATATATATATATATGTTCAAAATTTAGTTGATGAAAATACTCAATCATTTGAAAGAACCTCTTTTCATACTTTGAAATTATTTCCTTCAAAATCAATGTTTAAAACTTTTGAAACCTTTTCTCAAACCTTTTGATTTCATTGAAAGCAAACCTTTCGGAAGCTATAAACTTTACACATCCTTCTTTAAAATCATTTTAAGTCATTGTCTTAGAAAATCCTTTGGAAAATCTTCCCTCAAAAACCTTTCGAAAACATCTAATAAACCTTTTGAAACAGATCAAGAGATAAACCCTTCGAATGTTTAAAACTTAAACTTTCAAAGGTATACTGCGTTCAACTTAAAACAATCTGGAAACTTTCTTTTTAAAACCTTTTGTCTTTATTGGAATAACCTTTCGAAAGCCTTGGGTTATACTATATAAAACAAGGGTAACCACCTAAGTCGGAATCTTCCTTCTGAAAGCATTGGAGAAAGGCTAGTTCAAAAATAGGTAAATCTTTCGACTGATCAGAAGATTCAAAGTAAAAACCTTTATAAAAGTGGTAGAAACCCTTCCGCTATGTCAGAAAGTTTCAAAACAAAGTAATTGTGGAAACAGCGACAACCTATTGACTTTGTCGGAAGGTTTAAAGCCTTTTTTCTTAAATAACTTGACCTGTCTAAAGTGGCCAAGTCGAAAGCTCAAATTCGAAAGCAAAGTAGACGAAAGGTTTTCACTTAAAAACAATTATGTTCCAACCTCTTAGGCCATCAACCTTAAGGCTTAAAACATTTTGGCTATATTCAATTCATTATGTACCAATTACTTGATACCTTATGCATTGAACTTTGACCTTATCGAAAGCTAACCTTTCGATTGAGACGGAAGGTCTTGGGCGGAGGGTAAACTACCGTATAGGCTGAAACATGGAAAAAGTGTGATTTTTGTTTTTAAACTTAAAAGGAAACTTTTCAACTAATCTATCTTTGTTTGTTAAATTATCATTGGTTACTAAAATACTTTTCAAAAATGTGCTACCGCATTTACTAGAATTTATAAATTATTTTATTTTGCAAATTGCCTCTTCTCCTTTATAAATATATAAAATATTTAAGTCTCATACCTTAAATAATTTTATATATCCCTTAAATGACTTAGAAAAATTCTAGAAAAATCCCAGAAAATCTATTTTAATATATTGCTTAACATATTAAAATCTCAAATCCAAATAATTATTGTTTTAGTCGAAAATAAATTATAACCAATAAACAATTTTCTTTATTTGAAAATTCATATAAAATCCATAATAAAACAGAAAATTATGAAAATCAAAACTCATCTTTAAAATATAATTGCAGAACTATATTTAAATTTCCAAGGTATTCAGATGTCATTAAATAGGGTTTTCATGTTAAACATATCATAAAACACTAATAAGCATTTACAATTTCACCAACTATAACTATGTACATCTTTAAACGTTAAACATGACAATAATATAGCAAAAACACTTCGGATCTAATAACAAAGACGAAAACTAAAATAATTAGGGATGTGGTAATTATTCACCTTAGCTTTTGAAATTATAGATGAAATTTTTAAGTGTTGAAGTAGTTGATTTCTTCTCTTCTCTTAAATCTTTAGCTTTACTTCTTCTCTTGAGAATGGAAAATAGTGGTCGGCCTTAGCAATTTAGTTTTATTAGTGAAATGGGAGTAAATGAACGTGAGTTACCATCTCATAAGGGTTTAGGGTATAAGGTTTTACTATTTTCCATAATGCGCTTCTCATTCCCTAACACGTTATTTACTGTTATTTCATTTTAGTTAACCCACTTAACATGGCACAGTCACCTTCAACTAATCAAATCTCAACATATTAATCTTCACATTATTTAATTTAATCTCACTAATTTAAATGTCTTAAATAAGGTTACAAAAATATGGGGTGTTACAGCAGGCCTAAAATAGAAGGTGGCATTGGCATTAAGAATTTTATAGAACTTTGAATAGTAGCTAGTTTGAAGCTTATTTGGCAACTTATTGCAAAGAAAAATATGTGGTCAAGATGGATGCAGAGTAAATACTGGAACAAGACCAAATTTTGGAAATTGCAATTTAATAACAATATGTTATGCACTATGAAAAATATGTTGAAACATAGAATTTATAGTCTCCAGCATATAACAAGGGTGATTGTAGATGGTGGATCTACATTTTTATGGACTGAATCTTGGCTCAACCATAAGTCCTTGGTGGATATTTTGGGCTTTGATAGGTTTACCTGTTATCAAGCAAAACAGTAGCAGTTTCTAGCATTATCCTAAACAATCAGTGGAATACTGTTAATTTCTCTGAAACCAGAGAATTATCACATTTAACATCATAAGTGAATATAGACACTCAATGAACTACAGATTAGTGGCAGTGGTGTGGTGAGACCCAGATTTCTTTCAAAAAGACATGGCAGTATAGTAGACAAAATTATGATGAGTTATATTGGTGTCCTGTTATATGGAATCCAATTAACAGCAGAAAAATGTCATGTTATGCCTACAGGGTTCTGCTAGGCAGAATTAATATAGCAGATTGCCTAAGGGAATGGGGAATAGAATGTGCTGACATTTATGTTCTGTGCAATGAATTTTTAGAAAGTATAAAACATCCGTTCTTCGGTTGTAGCTACTCAAGGTACATGTGGGTACTACTGAAACTTAAATCGAACATTATAAAAAATAATACCACACTTAATATCCATTATGAAGTTCAGTGGATCAGACAGCAGTACCAGAAGAAAGACCAGATTAGTCAATTGGCCTCCCACTGCCTTGTTACCTCAATTTATCATATTTGGGAGGCGAGAAATAAACGCATATTGGAAAATGATGAATAAAATCGAAAAAGCCAAGCTTATACAAACTAATATAACTTGTCTAATGAAGTAATAGAGGACGAAGACCACCTAAATGTATCAGAATGAGCAGATTTTGCAAAAATGGGGGATTGATTTGAATGACACTGGCTGAAGAGTTGAAATCCCCAATTTTTTCATGGCGCGACCATTACGAGCTAGAACCTTACCCTCTTGGGGTATGGAATGTGTCTGTGCATGTTGTTTTTCGGCTTTATTCTCTAGCTTATGCTTTGTATTGTTGTTTGTAACCAGGCCTGATGCTGTTATAGGCTTTCGTGGGCTATATATGTATCGTACATATCGTTTATATTTTCTTGCATGAATAAAGGAACCATATGTGTGTGTGTATGTACACACACACATATATATATATATATTTCTATCTGGATATTTGTGACTAATTCCTGATTAAACACTTGTTTCAGGATCAGCTAAATCCATATATTCTGTAAATTCTGAAATGATATCGTCAAGAATATCATTTTTATGAATTTCTGTAGATAGAACCGAATCGTTTAGGTAATTACTAATATTTTGTATTTCCCTCATTCTTACATTGTTTCCAACATATGTTATGTTAATAATTCTGAATATAAACAAAAGTTCATTCAGAAATTGAACACGTGAATTCATTAACAGATTTAATTAAAGAACTAAGTGAGAACTTAAATCTCTATAATGAAAAACATTATAACTTAATGCAATTAGTCCTTGATGGGATAATAGAAAAAAATAAATTACTAAAACAAATTTCAAACAACCAAGAATATTTGCCCTGAAAAAACTATCGGAAATATTCAAAGTGATAAAATTAAAAGAATTCCCTAACGAAAAAAGACATAATCCAGTTAAGAATCTAATTGAAGAAAATAAACCATCCAAGAAGCAACTAAATATGTAGAGTCAAGCTATAGATTTAGCGATGCTACTATAAATGATGGATATAATAAAGACGACTTCGCAGGAAAAAGTGATAGAATACAAATACTACAAAATAATACAATAATAGCTATGTTAACACAAATACAAAACAAAATTGATAATATCCAAAACAAGATGTTTGACATAGATCACACAAGTAAAGGCCAAGACTTGAAATAAGTAAATTAGCTAAAAGTTTACAAAAAATGAATTTAGGACCGAATGATCCTACAACAGCAATAATAAGTAAAAAGTCAAAAATGAACTTTCTTATGTACAAACAACTTGATAAAATATGAATAGAAGACTATCCTTTAGTGGCCCCTCTAGAACCTTGACAGATGACAGATCTGACAGAACTAATGAAACAAATTCTATCTCATCATTGGGATGGATAGATAATGTACTTAGAACAAGTACAAACACACAAACTCAATTAGAAGAAATAATTGATCTTAACAGAGATATTGAAATATTTTCAAATAACCAACTAAATACATTAAATCCTAGAGAAATATATAGGACTGGTGTATTTACGGTAATAACGGGATTATATAGACACCACAGAGAACAGATGTTTGCTGTTCCAGATGGAAACCAACAGATAATAAATCTTATGACTCCAGAAGCCATAAACCAACTTAAAATACAAAAATATAAAATGATCCATCTAGGACTTATTGTCATAGGAGTAAGAGGTTTAACAAGACAAAAAATAGGAGCAAAACTTCTATTAATACTAATAGATGACATACATCAAGACTTAGATAGAGCTATATTTGGAACCATGGAAGTTGATATGAACAACAACTTTAGTATTGTTTATATCGCCCCAAACTTTACAATGGACATAAATGATTTTTACAAACATGTAAAATTAGTCATACAAACTAAAGGATAGGAAAATTTCCAAGGAAAAAACATATTACTAGATATAACTTTTTTGGGAAAATGTATGTCTAAACATGCCCCTAAAATAAAAATAAAATTAGACAAGATCATTGAAATATTAAACTCCATTGGAATAAATTTCATAAAACCTATGGAAATTGATTCCTCTGTTCTTGCCAGTCATGAATGGAATATAACAAATCCAAATGAAACAACTGCAACAATAAGACCAAACAATGTTGTAACATATAATAATCTAAACAAATCTATGTCGGTCCATCAAACCAACAGGAAGTTGAAACAGATGATGAAACTGAAGAATTAAGCAAAAGAATAAATGGATAAAATCATTTATCCAAAAGAACTTGGGATTATTCTTGAACCATCTGACATATTTAATCTTGAACAAAGTTCAAAATCATCAAGACAAATAAACCGAGACACTTTTATTTATATTGATGATGAAAACAATGTAAGAATGAGGGAAATACAAAATATTAGTAATTACCTAAACGATTCGGTTCTATCCACAGAAATTCATAAAAATGATATTCTTGACGATATCATTTCAGAATTTACAGAATATATGGATTTAGCTGATCCTGAAACAAGTGCTGAATCAAGAATTAGTCACAAATATCCAAATAGAAATAAAGACCAAACAATATCATATGAAATATGACAACCTCCTAGGAGGGCATACAGTACATATACAGATAAAAAATCAAAATTTAAGAACAATAGGAAAAAGATTACCTGATGAGAAATCTTATTTCCAAAAAAATTCAGTAATTTTAAACATAACTGAATGTCATCCCCAGTTGCTAGATACATATCTAGAACAATGGACTGCCGCAATAGCCAGAGACTATTCAGCAAGACATCTAAACATCAATTCTGGTGAAGAAATTATCAGAATTGCTGAAAATTACTTAGGTGATAATGCCAAAGCAATATGCGAATCATACAAAAAAAATCCATGACATATTGCAAACCTTATCGCCCAAGGAAACAATATCTATAACTTTGCTTATTCCATACACACTATCTTAACTGGAAGAGATGCGAACACAGGAATAACAATAAGACAACAAGAAGCAATGCGCGATCTTGAACAAATACAACTCCTAGACTGGAGATACATAATAATATTCCTAAAAGAATATTTTCACTATGCTACAATTTCAGGAAATTATTATAATACTGAAGTAGGCAACAGACTTTTTTCTAAATTACCAGGTGATTTGGGAAAAGAAATACATAGATCTTGGATAACGGATTATCAAGACAAACCTGAAAACTTACCTCCAAGTTATAATAACATTGGGATAAGAATTACACATATCATCTCAGAATTAAAAAAGAAATGTACTTACATAAAAATCCAAAAGGAATTAAAAAAAAAATTATGGGTTTTGTGGACAAATATATACACCACAACAATATGGTTCTCATAAGATTGAGAATAAACCAAAATTCGAAAAGAAATATACGAAAAAATATTACCTAAGAAGATCAAATGCTAGAAAACCATACTTAAATAAAGATAGACATGTTAGGAAATATAATCCAAAAAAAACAAACGCAAATACAATTACATGTTTTGCATGTAACGAAAAAGGACATTTATCATCCTCGTGTCCAAAAAAACAAAACCTATATACAAGAGAATCAAACCTTGTTAATTCAGTCAAAGAAGACCTAATAGAAATTGCTTCTGATGTTTCAGAAACATCAACAATCTACTCCATAATCTCTCTTGAAGGATTAGAAGAACATGAACAAGTAAGTTCGTATGATTATGGTCTAATCAATGAACTAACAACATTTGAAGAAGATTTAACAAATGAATCCTTTTTCAACATAATGAATAAAGAAATTTGTACCCATAATTTCAAGTATAAAATGGGAACTGACACAAAAAAATGTGAGTTTTGTACATGGTACCCTGCCTTTGACAAACGATATTAATGTACAACTTGCACAATCGAGATCTACCAAATCTGTGCTACAAACAAATTTGCTATACAAGTTCCAAAAGAAATAAAACTTATTTATACCGATAAAAATAAAATAAACGAAGACAGAATAAAAATTCTTGAAGAAATAACAAACAACATAGAAATAGAATTAGAAGATTTAAAAAATAATCTACTAACTCTTAACAAAGGAAAATGTATAATCACCCATAACAATGATTTATTAAACGAACAAGTTTATAACCAAGAACAGATAAACTTAAACCATATTCACCCAAGTAATGACCATGAACATCATGCTCATTTAAATAGTTTTGATAAACCAATGCAGATTCCACTAATTTATAATACTGGAAGTTTAAAAGAACTACGTATTCCAACAAAACTAAATATAAAAGGAATCGATATACAAGTTCTAGCTTTTATTGACACCGGTGCAACTAGTTCTGCTATTTGCTCTAGCCTTATTCCATACAAACACGTTACAAAAGCAGATAAACCTAAACAAAGTATCCAGTTTGATGGAACAACAATTATAATAACAGATATTGTCAAAAATATAAATATATGTTTTACAAATACATGTGGAGAATGGTCCCCATATTATAATATAAAACAACTTTGGGTTTTAGAATTAAACCTACAGGATATCAAATTAATCCTTGGATTAGATTTTTTATTAAATGATAATGGGAGCTTTTCATTTAATAAAGATTATATAAAAATTTCTAAGAAAACAACGCTCACACCCATATTATCAGAGTTTGCGGTTGAAAAGCGTGGTGGGAATAAACCAACATCATCAACACCACCAACATATCCAGACAAATTGGAAAACTGCAATTGCCCAATTCCTGGCCAGTGCAAAAACTTAAATCGTACAAATAAAACAACCATTGAACTTGAGCAAAATGATTATGATTTTCTTCCAACAAAGAATTATATTTATAAAAGAAAAGACTTAACAAAAGATTTACAGATGATAAATTCACAAGATATTAGTAAACTATTACTAACAAAAGATGATATTGACCAAATGATTCCTAAAAAAATAGAAATAATAGGAGAGAAACCATTAAAATTTTGGAATAAAGATAAAATACAATGTAAGTTGAACATAATAATGTTGTAATAAATAAATAAATTCCAGATCTGAATACATACAACCCATATTGATTCTATCGAGAAACAAATATATGAAATTAAATAGTTCAGCAGAAGTCGTACCTGAATCCATTGATGTTTGCAAAAAGAAGATCAACTAGGTTTTAGATCTTCCAAATTGACAGAAGCTTAGATCTGAAAATTCTCTTTAGAAGAGGGTGGAGAGAATATGATAAGACTTGTGTAATTTGGAGACCATAACCCCATATATATAGTGTGTGACATTTTTCAGTTCGGCCCTTCAACAAACTAAAATTGTCACTATGGTATCCACACATTATAAATTTACATGACGAATATACCCCTTAAGTCTTGTTGTATTTATTCCAAATAGATCACATAATTAAACTTAATCCCAAGATAGCCCATACATTCAAATATTAATATATGTGGCCCCATAATGCTGAATTATTCCAACAATCTCCCTCTGGACCACATATGTAACCTTATAGAATGTATTTAACTTTATGAGCTCTCAAATGGCTATCTTGACAATATGGTATATCCATAACAATCTCGTCCATTGATTGTGTTAACATAGGATCAAAGCGGTTTTCATTATCGTTAGTGTAACTAAATCCATCAATGATCACGTATATCAATATAATCAAATGACATAGATCAATCATGTATGTGTAGCATAGAAATTACATGAAATGTGATCTTTACATGTCTATTTCCAACTGGTCCTACTTTACTTTAATGAGATCAAAATCTAAACATATATAAATAATTTGAGTGCAATTAAAACTTTATTTCTGATCAGAAAAAACTGAAGCATATCCACAATCAAAATATAGAACAATGTCACAAAAGAAATGACTTAGTACAAACTCCCCCTAAACCAAAATATTCTTACATAAAAGATATACCCATTTTAGCAACACGCTTATGAAAGACCTTGGGTGGTAATGTTTTTAAGTGGATCCGCTAACATAGAATTTGTCCCAATATGCTCTATGGATATTAACTCATTTTGCACTCTTTCCTTCACAACTAGAAACTTGATGTCAATGTAATTTGACTTACTTGAGCTTCTATTTTTATTAGAATATAATATTGCTGATCTATTGTCACAAAATAACTTTAGTGGTCTTTCAATATTATCTATAATGCGCAGCCCAGTGATAAACTTTCGCAGCCATTTTCCATGATTAGATGCCTCATAGTAAGCCACAAACTCTGCTTCCATAGTGGAAGAAGCTATAAGCGTTTGCTTAATGCTCTTCCATGATATATCCCCTCCACTCAACATAAATATGCAACCTGAAGTGGATTTTCTACTATCCGAACATCCTGCAAAGTCAGAATCAGAATACCCAATGATCTCCAACTGGTCTGATCTTCTATGTGCAAGCATATAGTCCTTTGTTCTTTGAAGATACCTCACAACCCTTTTTGCTGCTTTCCAATGATCCATTCCAGGGTTACTAAGATACCTGCCTAACACTCCTACAATGTACGTAATATCCGAACGCGTACATACTTGAGCATACATTAGACTTTCTATAGCAGATGTATAAGGGATCTTCTGTATTTCATTAACTTCAAGGATGTTATTAGGGCATTGTTTGAGACAAAACTTATCTCCTTTAGCGACAGGGGTATCACCTGGTTTATAATCTTGCATGCCAAATCTCTTAAGCACCTTTTCTATATAGTTCTTTTGTGACAATCCAAGAATGCCTCGTGAACGATCACGATGTATTTGGATCCCTAATACAAAAGAGGCATCACCAAGATCTTTCATTTCAAAATTATTTGAAAGAAATCTCTTAGTTTCGTGCAACATATTTAAATCATTGCTGGCAAGCAATATATCATCAACATATAAAACTAAAAAAATAAATTTACTCCCATTAAACTTGTGATACACACAGTTATCAATGATGTTTGCCTCAAAACCAAAAGCGATAATTACATTATGAAATTTGTGGTACCATTGACGAGAAGCTTGTTTGAGTCCATAAATGGATTTATTTAGTTTGCAAACCATATTCTTTGGATCTTCGACCATAAAGTTTTCCGATTGCACCATATAAATTGTTTCCTCAATGTCTCCATTGAGAAATGCAGTCTTAACATCCATTCAACTCAAGGTCAGAATGTGCAACAAGTGACAAAATTATTCTAAAAGAGTCTTTCGATGAAACCGGAGAGAAAGTCTCTTTGAAGTCAATGCCTTCCTTTTGACTAAAACCTTTTGCTACAAGATGAGCCTTATATCTTTCTACTTTACCTTTTGCATCCCTCTTGGTTTTAAATATCCATTTACAACCAATGGGCTTCTTACCTTCAGTTAAAGGGACAAGATCCCAAACTTTATTGTCTTGCATTGATTTATAATCTTCATTCATAGCTTCAATCCACTTTTGAGAATTAATATCTTGCATGGCTTGGTGAAAGTTGATAGGATTATCTTCCATCAATCCATTATTATCCTCTAACTCTTGAAGAAATACAACACAATCATCCGGAATACCATTTCTTCTTTCCCTGGTGGATCTTCTTAATGGCAATTCATTTTGAGGTTGTTGAATTTGTTCTTGTGGAACATTAACTTCAACTTGAAGAGGATTTTCTTCAACATTGTTTTGTTGGGGTTCTGGATTCACTTCTTGATCAATGACAGGAACAATAATCTGCACATTATCCGAAGAAGTAACTGTAGTAGGAATCATAAACGATGATTCCTCCTCAAAAACAATGTTCCTTACTTCATTTCTCCCTCTCAACTCAACATCCTCAAAAAATGTTGCATTTCCCGTCTCAAATATTTTCCTCGGTATGGGATCATAAAATTTATAGCCCCTAGATCGCTTAGAATAACCAATAAAGTAGCTACTCACTGCTTTGGAGTCCAATTTTCTTTCATTTGGCCTATATGGCCTTGCCTCAACTGGACATCCCCAAATGTGAAAATGCTTTAGAGTAGACTGTTTTCCTGTCCAGAACTCATAAGGTGTTTTAGTAGCTGCTTTAATGGGTATTCTATTAAGGATATAAACTGCTGTCTTTAATGCCTCTCCCCAGAGTGATTTTGATAAGGTAGAATGACTGATCATACTCCTTACCATGTCTTTAAGAGTCCGGTTTCGTGTCTCAGCAACACCATTCATGCTAGGTGAACCTGGCATAGTATATTGTGGGACTATTCCACATTCCTCTAGAATTTGGCAAATGGTCCTAGACATTGTTCACCTGATCCGTCAGATTTACCATAATATTCACCGCCACGGTCAGATCTGACAGTTTTAATCCTTTTGTTGAGTTGGTTCTCAACTTCTACCTTAAATTTCTTAAACATGTCTAAGGATTCTGATTTATCATGAATAAGATATAGGTAGCCATATCTTGAGCAGTCGTCTGTGAATGTTATAAGATATTGTTGACCATTCCATGATGCCTCAGGGAATGGCCCACAAATGTCTGTGTGTATTAGTTCTAAGACGTCAGTTGCTCTATTGGCACCTATTTTCTTATGTTTGGTCTGTTTTCCCTTGATACACTCTACACAGACATCAATTTCTGAAAAATCAATGGATTACAAAATGCCATCTGACACGAGCCTTTGAATTCTATTTTTAGATATATGACCTAAGCGCTTGTGCCACAATGCGGCTGAAGTTTCCTTATTAGCTTTTCTTTTTGTACCACGTGACTCTACATGCAAGGCTTCATTATAAGAGGTATTAACATCAAGCATACATAAGTTATCATAAACAAGAGAACCAGTTCCAATAAGAGTTGAATTCATTGATAAAGTAAAAGTACCATTCTCAAATGAACAAGAATAACCAAATTTGTCCAACTTAGAAACAGAAACCAAATTCCGTCTAAATGACGGTATAACAAAAGTATCAAATAAATCCAAATAAAACCGAGTTCTTAATAACAACTTAAAATGCCCAATAGCCTCCACTTCTAACGATTTTCCATCACCCACATAGATGTATCTTTCGGCATCAGTTGGATTTCGGTAGCTCAGGCAACCCTGCATAGAAACACTTATGTAAGTAGAAGCGCCAGAATCTAACCACCAAGTGTTTCCAGATACTGTAGCTAAATTTACTTCAGAACATACCAAAGCAAAAGATGTACCTTTCTTAACACGCAATGCGTGGTATTTAACACAATCTTTCTTCAAATGTCTAGCTTTTTTTGCAAAAGTAACAACCATCAGTCTCCTTTTGCTGTTTCTTTTCAGTCGGACCCTTAGCAGTTTCTTTATCCTTCTTTCTCTTTTTGTCTTTTCCCTTAGAGGTGTATGCTAAATGAGCACTTTCAGCCTTATCATGCTTCAATCTCTCTTCTTCTTGTACACAATACGAAATGAGCTCATTAAGAGTCCTTTTCTCCTTTTGACAGTTATAACTGATCTTGAACTGGTTATATTGTGAAGGAAGAGAGATTAATACCAAATGCATGAGCAAATCATCTGAAAGCTCAAGCTTAAGTGCCTTAAGTTCTGAAGCAGTGTTAGGCATTTACATAATGTACTCCCTTATGTTTCCTTTGCTTTGATACTTCATGGAAATCAAGCGTTGCAAAAGCGTGCTTGTTTCTGCCTTATCGTTTTTAGCAAAACGTTTTTCAATCTCAGCAAGAAAATCTTTAGCATTGGTTATCTTTTCAGATACCGCACCCCTAAATGCCTCTGGAATGCCACGCTTTATGATCATTAGACTCATGTGGCTTGAACGATCCCACCTCTCAAAGTTCTTTATAATATCAGAAGATATTTCATCCGTAAGAGGGGCGGGTTCATCTATCCTAAGTGCAAGGCCAAGATCCATGCAGCCAAGAATAAGCAATATGTTCTCTTTCCAATCGTTAAAGTTTGTTCCAGTCAGAATAGGAATGTTGTTCAGATTGGCAGATACCGTAGTCAAATTAGCTGTAATTTTAAATTAATCAAATATGCTTACATTATAAAACAACTGTAGTAAATTTAAAATAATTGGTAAGTCTTTGCTCAAGATACCTAGCACAACATTAATATCAAGTCTTTGAACAGTAATATTAACTGTAAGTGGTATTCTTATTGCAATCAGCAAATATTAACAATAAATTCAAGTCAAATAATAATCTTCCTTTGGGCCGATTAATTATTTTCTTGTAAAACTTTACAATTGTTACATATTTATCATCACACATGTGTGTCTAATTTGGCCAGATATTAACCTTCCTTTGGGCCGACTAATATTCGCATAAATAAATACACACAAATATCTAACATTTTTTCATGAGCAACTAAAATAAGAGAGGTCACTTTGGTGACATATTATTTCAATTAGTTCACTTGTAATGTAGGATATTCACAATCATTTTGCAAAAGACGCCAAATAGTATATGAATTTATTTTAACTCCTTCATTTATAAATTTGCCATAAATATCAATGTCAAATTTGACATCAAGGAAACTGTAATAATACATAAATGAATAATACTTGCAATAATAATTAGTATCAGATTATTGCGTACTTTATTTAACTGCTACTATTCAAAATAGAAGGTGAAACATATTAAGTAGTAACAATAAATTACAAAAAAAAAAATATGTCAAATCTGACCGCATCAATTAATGTGCTGATTCATAGTGTACAAAAGTAATGAATAGTAAAAGCTTGGCCAATATTTCAACAATGTCTGTTGCCATTTTATGCTAAGAAAAAAAAACCAACCAAATAAAATAATAATTTATGCTTTTGCAGGAGAAAACAAAACCACAAACATGTCATGGTATAATTATTATAAAAGATGTAGATGAATTCTTAGATAATAAATCCAATGATATGGTTCAATTTAATCCAAATTGCTATCATTTTAGGAAACTTTTGGTCAAATTAACAGAATCCAATATTTCATTAAATCTGTGGATCCATGTATAATACTGTTTATTAACATGTTTGAAATCACCATAATTGAAGCATTCACAAATCAGAACGAAATAAGTGGATCAGGTGAATCAACCGAAAATTGTAAATCCAAGAACCCTAATTTCATATGTTCTTAAAACCGAAGAATTTCTCAATAAAATCAATGATGGGTGGCTCTGATACCACTTGTTGTAATAAATAAATAAATTTTAGATCTGAATACATACAACCCATATTGATTCTATCGAGAAACAAATATATGAAAGTAAATAGTTCAGCAGAAGTCGTACCTGATCTTCCAAATTGGCACAAGCTTAGATCTGAAAATTCAATTTAGAAGAGGGTGGAGAAAATATGATAAGACTTGTGTAATTTGGGGACCATAACCCCATACATATAATGTGTGACATTTTTCAGTTCGGCCCTTCAACAAACTAAAATTGTCACTCTGGTATCCACACATTATAAATTTACATGACGAATGTACCCCTTAAATCTTGTTGTATTTATTCTAAATAGATCACATAATTGAACTTAATCCCAAGATAGCCCATACGTTCAAATATTAAAATATGTGGCCCCATAATGTTGAATTATTCCAACAAATAAACCCAGACTTAACAATAAAAACTGGTTCGTCTAAATATGATAATTCGATCATGGACGAATTTAAAATGCATATGAAAATACTTACTGAGTTAAATATCATAAGAAAAATAGATTCAAGACATACAACAGCAGCATTTATCGTACAAAAAGAATCTGAAAGAAAACGTGGCTACTCTAGAATGGTCACGAATTATACAAGACTTAATGACAATACCCATGAAGATGGATATTGTATACCAAATAAAGATGTTCTCATCAATAAAATATGAGGTTCAAACTGGTTCTCTAAGTTTGATCTTAAATCAGCATTCTGGCAAGTAAAAATGCACCCAGATTCCATACCTTGGACTGCATTCACATGTAGTGAAGGTCATTATGAATGGCTTGTCATGCTATTCGAATTAAAAAATGCACCATAAGTTTTCCAAAGAAAAATGGATAATGTTTTTCAACATTGTGATAAATACACTTGTGTTTACATTGATGGTATTCTTATTTTTTCTAAAACAAAACAAGAACATATATCATACTTATACACAGTTTTAAAACTAATTGAAGCGCATGGACTAATCATATCAAAAAAGAAAATAGAATTAATAAAAAATACTATAGAATTTCTTGGAGCCGAAATTGGTAAAGGAACTATAGAATTACAACCCCATATAACAAGAAAAATATTAGAATTTCCAGACAAAATAGAAAACTTAAAACAATTACAGGCCTTTCTCGGACTTGTTAATTATGCAAAACCATATATAAAAAACCTTTCAAAATATACTGGGCCTTTATATAACAAATCTAGCCCAAAAGGAAACATAGACTTTAATTTTGAAGACATAAAAAAAATACAAAAAATAAAATAAATAGCAAGCAAATTACAACCTTTAAGTTTACCTTTACAAACAAAATATTTGATAATAGAAATAGATGGATCATCCTTAGGATGGGGTGGTATTTTATTAAGTAAAAAGAACAAATATGAAAACAAAATGACAGAAAAAATATGCAGATACACCTCTGGTATATACAGAGAAAAGGGATATATGACATCCCTAGATTATGAAATTCTAGCCATAATCAATGTCCTAGAATCCTTCAAACTTTTCATAATTTCACAGAAAGAAATAACAATTAGAACCGACTGTGAATTCATAGTCAAATATATAGAAAATAAAAAGGATAAAGGAAGATTAAACAATAGATGGCTTAAATTCAAGAATGCTGTAACAAATTGTGGAACAAATATAATTTGGGAACATATAAAGGGTAAAGACAATTTTTCACCAGATAAACTTTCTAGGTTATTAAGATAAACTCTACCCTTTGCTTTCTACTAACATTCCATATGCAGATTGCAGAAAGACAGAAACCAAAGATGAACATGGGAGAGCAAGATCCTTCTATGCATCTCAAAACATACTCAAAAAGAAATAAGTTCCAAACAAAGACAAAATTCGCAGAGGAACAACAAATGGTTCTAGATAAAATTTGAAACATGAAGACTCCTCAGGAATCTAACAAACAAAAGCTGAGTGTCCTATACACACTCTTACAGATTTTTTCAAAATCACAAGACAAAAAATACCTTTATTATAGTCTTTTTACAGGATGATGCAGGCCTATATGCCTCATGGGAACAGATCATGGTAAAAATAAACTTTCTAAAACAAAATCCCAGATATGGGAACCCACTTTACAAAGCCTTCAATACTTATGATAAAGCAATTACAGAATTACAAAAAAACTTTGGAGATGATTTTATTATTTTCGATGACATACAAAGTTTACAAAAAATCTCTATGAGGAAATTTGCAAAGGAAGAAGTTCCTAAAACTTCTTCTTCGATAAACCTAAGGCCACAAGCCTCTTATGCATTAGCAACAAAAACTGCTAATACAAAAATGACAAATGTGGGACAACCCAAATCAAATCTCCAACCTCCGTCTCCTCAAACCAAATCTCCATAGAAAATTGTCTTACCAAACTTCCCTGAACAAATGACTAGGGAATTACAATTCATATACCATATCCAAGAACAATCTCCAAGCATGTTCAACAATATTTGTGAATTCTTCTCACAAATATCTCACATTTCGAATGAAGGCCTACAAATCCATTGGGAAATAATGTGGAACTCCAACATACCTTGTACAAAAAAGTATTTCCAGTATTTACAAACAAACATAAATTGTCCTTACACAGTTACATGTGCAATCCCATAAATTACATTGAATCTTAACAAATACAAATACCTAATCCACAAAAATATAGTTTTAGATCCCATGGTACTACTAAATTTTGGATTTGTTAAGAGAATTTATGCAGAATAATGGATCCAAGATGACATCCTTGAACCATTTGGAACCACCATAGAACAACTTACAAACATATTGGCCACAGATATATACATGGATTTCAAATCAATACCTCCTCACTTTGGCAAACATATTTTTGAACCAACAAAATATGCAGTACAGGTTAAAGCAAAGTTTCTTGACCCAAATTACACAGACTGGGATGAAGACTATAAACCAGAAACTATCTAATATAAAGAAATCAAGGAACATGCCTATGAAAGGTATAGGGCCACAAAAATCGTCGAAGAAGATGAGTGAGATACGAAGAATAAATTCCTTTATACAGAAACCCCCACTACAAAAATATTTGTCACAAATATATTACGAAGTTAAGGAATCTACCACATAAGTTTTGATATATTCCATCCTAAACCGTCCTTGATACAAAGCTACAGAAAAGGAAGACAAAGAAAGAAAAGCAATAAAGACAAAGATGACGTGGAATCAACTACCATGTCTACAGATGATTGACGCTGAGAGATTATTCTCCACTCTCTTAGTGGAATACAGAAGACAAAGCAGAAAGATTTCTTTATGAAAAAGAAAGAATCTACTTTATAAAAAGATGTAGTGTGATGACCATCCTTTTATAAAACAAATGTAAATTACATATCTCTTTTTACCTTTTTAAGTACTTTTTAACAATGGAGAATATCTTTATCTCCACTAGATATTAACAGACAGCTGTCTGGTTCTTGTATCTCTTTTAATTTTTCTCTTTTATGTTAAGCTTTCATACTTATATTAGAAATTGCTTAACTAATCAAGAAACTTCAAAGTCATTTGACACTATGACACCTTAAATTTTTGTTTTATTAAAGTTTTTATGAAAAGAGTTAGAATTGTTTTAATTCCAACAGACGTACATCCGTTTGACAGAGATAAGTACCCATTGAAGTCGTTTAGACAAGGAGTCGTTAGGCGTTTAGGGGAAGAAACTATTTAGGGTAACAAAGTGAGGAATTAAAATAATAATAACACGATTTGTCAAAACCTTTAATTGCTAAAGAAGGAGTGTTCTAGTAAAAATGATTTGCAAATTTCGATGATTAATTTAAACAATATTAAAAAAAGAGCCATGCTACTTATGAAATAATCTAAGTACTTTCAGAAAGCTTTGACTACTCTCCTTAAAAAGGAAAAAACTTATTACAAACAAATAAATTTACAAATTCTTGTTGTAAAAAAGGGAAAACTATCATGGAAAACTTACAAAAACACCTAGAAGACAAATTTATGTTGAGCATGATAAATATTTTAAAACATAACACAAGTACAAGAGAAAACCAAAAAAACAAAATAATAACAATTTTTAAACAAAAATATATACATGAACTAATAAACATATACGACTGTGAATTAGATTTCATACAAATATTTACAATTTTAATTACCTTCGAGAACCAGGGAACATAATAATAACAGAAAGATTATGCAGAAATTTCTACATAGAATGGAAAAAATGGATAGCTTCAAAAAATGAACCTAACTACAAAAACACAGAGAAGAATGATTGGGAAAAATAAGATGAACAATTTTTCAAAAATTGAAAACATAGAATCATTACAAAAATTCTTAGAACAAAAATTTATGACAAAAATAATTTCTATCCTAAAGCAAACAAACATGAACATAGACCAACAATATAACATAGCCAAAACCTTCAAACATGACTATGCTGAAAAACTTATAGAACTTTCAGACGAACCAAAATTGGACAAAACTAACATTGAGAGAGCCTTGCTACTTATGAAATAATCTAAGTACTTTCAGAAAGTTTTGACTACTCTCCTTAAAAAGGAAAAAACTTATTACAAACAAATAAATTTACAAATTCTTGTTGTAAAAAAGGGAAAACTATCATGGAAAATCTACAAAAACACCTAGAAGACAAATTTATGTTGAACATGATAAATATTTTAAAACATAACACAAGTACAACAGAAAACTAGAAAAATGAAATAATAACAATTTTAAACAAAAATATATACATGAACTAATAAACATATACGACTGTGAAGTAGATTTCATACAAATATCTAACAATTTTAATTACCTCCGACAACCAGGAAACATAATAATAACAGAAAGATTTTGCAGAGATTTCTACATAGAATGGAAAAAATGGATAGCTTCAAAAAATGAACCTAACTACAAAAACAAAGAGAAGAATGATTGGGAAAACTAAGATGAACAATTTTTCAAAAATTGAAAACATAGAATCATTACAAAAATTCTTAGAACAAAAATTTATGACAAAAATAATTTTTATCCTAAAGCAAACAAGCATGAACATAGACCAACAATATAACATAGCCAAAATCTTCAAACATGACTATGCTGAAAAACTTATAGAACTTTCAGACGAATTAAAATTGGACAAAACTAACATTGTGAAAAACATAATGAATACCTATTACTACATAGAGCAACAAGAAATAATAACAAAGGTCACAAAAAAATGCTAGATCTAGTTTGTGAAGAAAATTATAATATCATCAGACAATCTATTCTTGATGAAAATAACAGATGAAAATAACAGATGGCTAGACAGCCAACTAGATCTATCGTAGACAGATGAGTGTAACATGTACAATGAATTTTATTAAAGAGGACAGTTACAAGATGGTAAAACAAAAATTAGAAGACTATGAACAAAACAAAATGAAATGGGTTTCTAATTCTTATTTTACTAATCTACTTACCGCACCCTTGGGATTTAGTTATCTTTCAAGTTGCCAGTAAGGTAACCAAGATGAATAAAAAACAAACTATTTTACAAAGTATAACTGAAATTTTGACATACACGATAAAGTTCATCTTTGGATTTGCTTTTAGCATATATATCCAAGACATTGTACAAAATATATATATCCAAGACATTGTACAAAGCATATAATTAATTTTTCGTAAATCTTTAATTATAAAAAATTCAATTACTTAAATTTCGAAATTAAAACACATAAAGAGACAAAACTAACATTGTCGTATTTAATATATATAGGTATGAAAAAATATTGTTTTTATTTTTGAAATATTATCATGTATATGATTTAAAAAAAATTCATATATAGCATATAATAATATTTATGCATTAAAGTCACCATTTGACTTAAAATCCCTGTAAAGTTCAAAAAATTATTATTTTATTTTTGATCGAAATTTTTTTGGTATGTATATGTATGTGTGTACATATACACACATATTTTAAAATTAATCACACACACACACACACACACACACACACACACACATATATATATATATATATATAAAGATTCATGATAAATTTATCTAATCTAACCATATATAAATATGAATAAATGATAAATAAATATATGCATTTGTAAATTAGAATATTACCTTGATGATAGCCCAACAGTAATACCAATGCTGAGTCCATCAAACTCCTTTTGGATCCAAATCCAAAGTCCTCTAAAAGGTGCTACTCGATTGAAAGATCCACACACCTTAGTGATATTTGATTTGATCGTGTATTTTGAAGCATGAAAGAAGGAGGGACAATGGTTTAGGCTAGAAGTAGGTAGCATGGAGGCTGAAAAAAAGAGTAGGGTCAAGATTGTATAAATAGAAGAGAAAAAGAGGAGCTAAAGTGTATCTAGATCCACGAATCTCTCTACCAATTTAAACCCTTTTTAAGTTAAATCCAGCCCCTCTATCCCACACTTATGGTTGTCCATACTTGTTAATACCTCAGATATCGATTTTGATGACAACAACCATATAAATGTAGATATTAAAATTTTGCCAAGTTGTATAGTATATATTGCAAAATATTACACAGGTATAAAATGATCAAGCTTGAAGACTGATCATTATAAAGACTAAAGTTCAATATTTAGAAATGATCAAGAATTATGAGTTCAAAGACAAAGATTTGAAGAGCTCAAGACTTTAGTGTATAATTATGAGTCATTAGAATAAATTGTTAAAATCCTTGATAATAGATTCTGATCTTTATCACAAATTTCTAATCTTTGATATTTTATCAAAATAAATTATTTAAAATTCAAAAAATATTCTTACAAATATTTTATAGAAGTTATTATGTGTTCAAAGTATTTTAAATCTATGTTTAAATTATTTACAAAAATATAGACGTTCGAAAACAATGTAAAAGAAAATCATTTTCAAATTTTACAAGGGTATGTTGACATACCCCTCCTAGATATGTCGATATAGTGACCGTTAATTTGTTTTTTAAGTTTGAAAAGATGTGTTTTTGGATACACATCTTTGTAAATGGATAAATGTGTCCATTCCTATGCAGTCAAAGCCCCGCTAAAGTCCCGCTAAATCACCGCTATAGTACATAGCACTTTACGACTGCTACACTTTTTCAATTTAGCGTTATTAAATAGTAGATCCATTTTAAACCCTGCTGTTTTCCTCTACACCCGCTAAATCAAGATTTTTTAGAACCCACTTTCACAATATTAACGTAAAAGGTCGATTTGACTGGTTCTCTCTTAAATCAAATCAATAAAGTTAGGGTGAAGATTTAATTTTAAGTATATGTGCTCAATTTATGTTAGAAATCCATCGTAATCGCCAAATCAGACTACATAAATCATAATATTCTTCGGTTTTGTTATATAAAATGAAAAACCATTTTTTCTGTATAAACGATGTGAGAATGAGAACAAATTAAATTTAAATATTTGGCTTTATATCAAATGAATTTTTCTGCACATCCGCTATTTTTCGCTATATCCCCATTGTAACTTTTTGCGCCTCCACCGCTACCACTAAGCGCTTTAATTCCATAGGTTCATTCACTATATAAAGGGGAATGTAATTGAATTTTCTAACTCATTGTTCTTACTTTCTTCTTACTCCTTACTCCCTTGAAATATTTCTTAAAACTACTTACTACATTCTTCACAGATATATAGAATCAATCCATACAACACTATATTGGTTCTCTACAAATTATCTACTATTTTGGAATAAATTCTCTCTACAAACTCAAAGATCAAACCGCTATCAGAAGGGCTATAAGATATCTTCTATCTCAAGTATAACTGTTTGTAACTGGGAATCAACAACCTACTCTTATTTGTATGGGTGTGTTTGTTGTCCATTCAAATCAAGTGAGTGCGCTTAGTAGCCTTTCTAAATCTAGCGGATGATCTTGTTGCTAGGTAAATCAAGAGAGTTTACCTCAGACTCATGAGATAGGAAAGTGTATCCCATTGCCTTAAAATCAAGACTGTATTCTGGTTTGCTTGCTATTTGTTTAAAGTAGGCATTGGAAAAGAATTCCATACATACACAATATAGGACTGGACGTAAGATTGGTTAACCCGAACCATTATAAAAACTCTTGGCATCATCTCTCTTACTTTATTTTTTGTTATTGCTTTTATATTTATATGTGATTGGATCTGTGATTGCTTGATAATGTAGATCCGTGTCAATAGTCTGTGATTTGATTTAAATCTTGAAACAAAGTTAAATGATTTATAAAAGCTATAAAATACTATTAACCCCCTTCTAAATAAGTTTGATTTTTCATTGGATCATAAAAGCCCACCTTTCGAAGATCACTTCCTTCTCGTCGGGTGGTGTTAAATTAGCCTTAAATTCATTTTACCGTAACCCACAATACTAAGCCCCTTCATAGGCCTTTCTTCCATTTCAAGCCCGATCAAATAATGTACATTTAAATCAAATTTAAATACATTGATATCGCATACCGATATGTGTGCATACAGCTTTTATATGCACATTATTTTCAATATTGATCAATATAAACAAAATAAAATTTTATAATTAATATTCCATAAATATTAACTAATTTAATTAATTTATAACAATTATAATTAGTTAAATCAGGTGGTAGTTGGAGTATTAAAATTTCGGTTTTGTGACTCTTAGGTTCAAATTCGGTTAGCGATTAATATCGAATAATTCGTATATTAATGTTCACATGTCACCTTAGCTAGTGATGCGACATTATAACCAAATTTATTGCTTACATAATTTTGGTAAAAGCCATTTTTACTATTAAGCGTTGCTTGTTAGTGACAATTTTTTACACCAATTCTCTTCGTCAAAACTACATCACATTCGGGCTTATGGAATTTGGTAATGTAAAAATTCCAATCATCAATATTCAGCTTTACAGTCCAAACACAAAGCCATCGGTTCAACAATAACAGTTATTATTAATCAAACTACTCTGCCCGACTTTGAATTGACTTCAACTGAGCGCGATACTAACTCCTAACTAAGGAGACGAATTCTCTCTTGAATAGCATTTCACTTTCCATGCTTCCACTCAACCCAACTATAGATGTTCGATGGACATCGTATCATGATTTCACTATAATCAAAGCATAGTTTCCACAACGAAATTTGATCGTATTCTAAAGTTGAGGGAATTGTGTAATATTGTCACATTGATATTTTCCGATTGACCTTATTATATTAACCAGTAGAAAACTTCGAGTGAGTCATTCCATGGTTATACAATAACAATCAGTACGTAATCCTTTGTGCCCTTAGTATCCATGAATAATACATTGTCTAGCATTTGGAAAGCGTACGTACTCTAGTCTCAAGTGATTCATCGATATCTAGTCTTAATACATCTTGACTAGGAATATTTAAAACGGTATGTTTATTATATTATAATACATTCCTCACGATTACAACATCCTGTAATTACTATCACAAAACACACCGTTTATGGATTTTCTGTTAATATACTTAAATTGAACGATTATTTGTAAGGTATTATAATAAGTATATAATAGAAAGAAAATACATATTACTTCAAACAAGATTGGTTATCGAATTAGATATATGTAACAAATTACATATTTTTCCTTAAGGCATACCCTTAACTATATTAATTCCTACGTCCTCGGACCTAATAACCTTTATTACCTCTTTACTTCAAGAAGGAGAACGATAATACGAGGAGAATATAAATCACTTGATAAATTTCACTCACCTTGAAATAGAGACGGGAATAAGGTTTTTATTGGAGGTATTGTGTGGAAAACTAACTTTCCAAAATGATGAATAAATATCTTCGTATATATTATTCTTATTTCTATGTTTATTCTTCCTCGCTTGATTTATACTATTCTTCTTCGTTAGTACCATAAAACCAACTGATGATGTAAATCAATTAAGTGATTGTCTTTCTATTATGTTTTCCGCATACATTCGTGTTTGATTGATTGTTCATATGAATGAATATATCAACTTAAATTAATTGATTCCCTTTCTTATTTTCTTTCCATATTTGACTGATTGCGTGGATCGGTTAATATATCTTCTTACTTTTACTATTTGGAATATATTTTGAATCATCCAAATTTAACAATTATTAATCATTATCGATGTAACAAAATCGAATCTCATGTTAATCGATAATGAGTGACTGCTTGGAATTTGAAGGTCGTGATGTGCGAAAAGAAGGATGCGATGAGTTTTAATGCTGCTTAGAGAAGCCATCGTCGATCACCATTAAAATTACCTACGTGAGAGATGCTTGGTCGCTAGATCACGAACCTTATATTTGATGAGTGAAATCAAATTATTTGCAGATGAATAGTAATGGGAAGGGGGCTGCCTGAAAAATGAAAATACGTGTAGAAATTACGAAGCACTCGACTTGACAATGCATTATTTACGATTCTACCATGGATTATAATGCTTATTTGTATTGCAAATCATAACTGATGCGTTGCAAAGTCTGTGTATAAGATTATTTATTTTTAGTAACACTTTTAGGCATCCTAATATGCTTTACCGTTGGTAGTCCGTAACATTTATAAATGTTGTGAATTTATAAGTATAAAATGTTGCAAAATCACTAACTTGGTGCAGTGATTGTGCAACTGCATTTATGTAAGTGCATTTATTTTGGATGATCATAACATTTATATAGTTGTTTTAACTACATTACGATAATATAGTTATTATCTTTTAACCTAACGGAAAGGAATTTGTTTTTGAATTATGCGATTATTTGATGTAGTAATAATTTTGGTTTTATTTGATAATTTATTCAAATTTAATGTAATTATAATTTAACTTCATTAAGAAAATGCAGCTATAATTTAACATTAATTTTTGAATTAATTTAACTATGTTTGAATTTTTTAACTGCATTTGTGTGATGCATTCATAAATTAATTGCATTAAGAAAATACAGTTATAATTTAACATCTTGTTTTGACTTAATTTAACTGCACTTGAAAATGTTAACTACAATTATGTGATGTGATAATAATTTTGGCCATATTTGATAATTTTATTCAATTTTAATTCAGTTATAATTTAATTGCATTAACAAAATATAGTTATAATTTAATAACATTTTTGAATTATGAATTGTTGCATTTGAATATTTTAACTGAATTTATGTGATATAGTAATAATTTTGGCTGTATTTGATGATTTATTCAAACCTAATGCAGTTTTAGTTTAACTAGATCAAGCAAATGTGGTTATTATTATTTAACTATATTTTTTTGAATTATACAATTATGGCTACATTTGAATATTTTAATTGTATTTATGCTATGTAGCAATAACTTTTGGCTGCCTTTGATAATTTTATCAACCTTAATTCATTTATTTTTTAACTGCATTAAGAAAATGCAGTTATAATTTTACCTGCATACCAAATATGAAATTGACTTTAAACTGCATATTTATAGTTGCATTATATTATTTTTGAGCGATTTAAATGATGCAATTATAGTTGCATTTGAACGATGCAATTATTAATACGTTACTTATATGAAAAGGTTGCAATTCTCAAAAAAATTCAACGACTAGATCTACATATATAAAACACATATAATTTTAAAAAGGATAAAATTTTAAAAGCGACCTGTAAAATAAAAAGCTATAGCATAAATAGGCTCGAGTGAAAACTTATTGCAGAAGTAGGCTGTGTTTTGGTATGCTTACGCATTTTTGAAATGCACAATCATATTTATGTATTGCGCATTTATGAAATGTGCAAATAATATTTTCGTGCTGAAATAAACAATAAACGCGGAATATATGCCTGCATATTACAAAATGCGCAAGCTAAATAATTTATTTTAAAAATAGTTTGCGCAATCCATAAATGCGCAAGCTATGTATCAAAACGAGACATGTTTCTGTAATAAATTTTCAGTTAAGATAATCGTTGTAATAGCTTTTTTGGGTATGTCCATTTAAAAAATTTGTGCTTTAAAAGATCATAAATTTTGTAATTTAATGATGAAAACGAATTGTTAATATGATATTTCTATAAAAAAAAATATTGCATCTTAAATATTGAAATTAAAGTAAGATGTAGATATTAATATGGTTGTAACATGTATGTTAGTATGAAACGTGGCTGCGATTGATACACATGATTAGATACCAAATAAAATCATTTCGAAAGTCTGTTTTGGAGTAGGACTACTTATGGAGACTAAGAGCATCTCCAACTGTTGCAATATTCTCGGATCTGCACCCTCCAAGCTCTCCAACAGGGTTCGAGAATATGCGATAGTGCAGAAAGGGGGGCCGAAGGGTGGGAAAGGAGGATCAGGCGAGTGTCTGTTAAACAGGCGCCTGGATACTACTCTCCTCCTCTTCTTTCCTTCACAACCAATTTCTTTCCTCCATTATAATTTTTCACTACCACTAATCTCAACTGAAAATGTACTCCGATTTCGACGTCGATGCTGCAAGGTCCAGTTTTAAAGACTACGACTTACAAGACGTTAAGGTTCTGATTAGGGGAGAATTAACTAATGCAAGTTGAAGCGTTGTGGAAGACTACGATCTTTGCTACATTTATTATGCACTCTCGATCGATCCTATTCAAGAGACCGATCAAAGTGGTGAGACTTTTTGGGGCAAAGTTACTAATTTTTACAATCATAAGAACATCGATCGGAAAAGAACGCTATCTTCAGTCAAAGGTCGCTATGGAAAAATAAATCGTCAAACGCAAACGTTCGATTCTCAATTTTCAAGCTAAAGCAAACGAACCCTAGTGAATTTGGAAATGAAACGCATTTGGTAAGCTTTAATATAATTTCATTGTTCTACTTTTTATCATAGTTCTCAAATTATACTAGTGTTTTTTAACAGAGAATGGCCGCAAACAAGTTGTTCAAACAATATAAACCTGACAGTAAACAAGCACCACATTTTTTTTCAGTTCATGCATGTTTATGACATGTTGGTCGAGCACGTTAAATGAAAATCATCGCTTCAAAAAACCGTTCAATAAGTTCAATCAAACAATGGCCGGGGTAAAACGCCTAGAGTTGGAGAAAGCTCTAGTCATAGGGAATCGCTAGGAAGCTATGGTTTAGGATCAAAAGAATACCCAACCCCAACCGAAGATCATTTTGTTAGGCCAGAGGGAGCAAAAGCGGCCAAAAAGAAGCAGACTGCTGGAGCGGATCAAGTAGAAATTAAAAAACTCGTACTTGAATCTGAAGATAGATTTAACCGGCAAATGAAAACTCGAGCAATTAAACACCAAGAAAAGTTATCAAGAATGGATCAACTTCTTGCTGGAAATCGGCAAAGAGATGAAGATGCAATAATGTTCATGGATACGTCACACATGTCTGCAGAACAACTGGAGTATACAGAGCAAAGAATGAGAGAAATTATGAGGCATAGACTTGAAGAGGATCATTAAATGAATTACCATTTTTACAACCTTTGTATCTTTTAATTACCGTAGTTGTATTGTGTTCTGAATGCAAGCAATTATTAATATAAGTATTTTCATTGAAATTGCATTACATTGAAAAAAGATTATAATAAAATTACGTTAATTAAACATAAATAGATTACAATAACAATAATAAGTAACAACAGCATAAAAACAGTAGGAAAAGTAACAATAGAAATACAGTTTCATTGATTTCCAGAAAAGCTCCAAAGACGATCTATGAGATCATTTTGCAGTCTTCGATGCAGTTGAACACTACGGTGGGACATTTGGCTTTCTACATGAAACTCGAGTTCTAGTGCGCTTCCAATCATATCATTACGCCAAGCAGACGTTGGTGTTGGAACACCCTCGTAAAAGTAATCTTCTTCCATGTCTCTTTCATCCTCTATACTCACATTATGTAAAATAATACAAGTGTATATTATTTTGGTCATTTTAACTAATGACCAAAGTCTGCATGGATTACTGACTATGGAAAATCTATGTTGAAGAACCCTAAATGCTCTTTCAACGTCTTTCCTGTGGCCTTCTTGCATCGCTGCAAACTTTGATTGTTTATTGTTTTGTGGGTTGGGAATTGTCTTGACAATGGTACTCCATTTAGGATATATACCATCGCCAAGATAATATCCATGATTGTACATGTTACCTCCTAAAGTAAATGTACAAGGAGTTGATCTACCATTTGCTAAATCATTGAACAACATAGATCATTCGACTACGTTAAGATCATTGTTCGAACCCGACATTCCAAAAAAATGCATGCCATATCCATAACTCATACAACTCTACGACTTCAAGAATAATAGAGGACCTATGAGACCTACCCTGATAAGCTTCAACATATGCTTTTGGACAATTCTTCCACTCCTAATGCATGCAGTCTATACTGCCTAACATTTCAGGTCAACCTCTACTACCATGCATATTTAATAACATTACTATATCCACCTCGTTCGGTCTGCATAAGTATTGATCACCGTAAATATCCACGATAGCTTGATAGAAATGTTCCAAACACTTTAATACCGTGCTTTCCGCCACTTTCAATTTTCATCAAGCGCATCCGCCGGTCCTGTATATGCAGGCATTCTTAGTGCAGCTGTCATATTTTGAATTCCAGTCAATCCCATTGTACGAGATGCATTGGGTTTGAAGATAAAATATTTGTCATGCTGCTTGATACATTGTAGGATTTTAAGAAATGGAGGACGCCGTATGCAGAATCTTCTTCTAAAATCTTCGGCCACAATTTGTTATATTTGAAATTGTATGAAATAAGAATGGGCAATAGTAACACTTCTCAACATCTAACAAGCCTTTTATAGCTTAAATCACATGTTGGCTTTCATAACGAAACAAATAATCACATGTGGGTATCATTAATTAAATTCAACCGCCATATATAAAGTAGATTCTATTTATGTCACGTCTACAATGTCTCGTCCCATCTAAACACTATTGACTGTTGATGCAGTGTCTCGTCCCATCATACAACTGTAGTCATGTTCTTAACATACACTATTAACTGTTTGATGCAGTGTCTTGTCTGTAGTGTCATGTCTGCACTGTCTTGTCCCCTCAATACACTATTGATTGTTGATGCAGTGTCTCGTCCTATTGTACAACTGTAGCCATGTTCTTAATGCAATAATACAGAAAGAAACAAGACAATGTTACTGAAACACCCAAACATTAATACCGTCAACGACAATACATACACGAACAATAGTATGCTCAACAATAATACACTCCACAATAATACAACCAACAAAAATACCCCGACAAGGACTTAGAACCGACGCTAAGAAACTACCAGTTACGGTCAAATTGTAAGCTGTGTATGACATTTCAGAGACGTCTCATTTCTCGTTCCAGCTCGTTGGCATATGTTATGGCCCTTGGGCACACCCGTTCATCAACCCATTCTGCATAATTGCACCCTTCAGGCTAGAAAGAACACAACTGGATTCGACGACCAATATCTTCGCCATCATCTCTAACCACAACTTTAACCTTATAACCACAGTGGAAAAATATTGTGGAAGAGTCAACCTCTTATTCAACCGAAGGTTGCAAATTTGGTACTTGTTCAACCTCATGTGGTTGTTGATGAACCAACTGTTCGTGTACAGTTTGAACATCTTCTTGAAGTGTGAGTTGGTCAAGATATAGGAATTCACGAGCAACGTTCTCGTAATGTTGGTCTTGGTAATTGATATTCCAATCTTCATCGGTGTGTTCGCTTTCCGTTGGAACGCACCCGACATCAGAGTCAATAGATGATGACCAGGAAGACATTGATATGAGGATTAGAAGATTGAAGGAGCGGAGAACTGAATTGTGTATTTGAGAAGAAAAACTCTTACGTATATATTGAAGCGTGTGAATGCTAAAATTATTTATGTTTAAATATGAGCACTGTATTTTGATTTGACAATACAGTAGAAAGTTAAATTACTCATAAGCAAGATAATAATAAATATGCATACACAGAAACAATAATACACTTAACAATAATACACTCAAATTATGGATATCCAAATCGTTCAAGCCAATTTTGACGTATGATATAAGCCTCATGTCCAGTAAATATGCTGTGCTATTTGAGAAAGTAACGACCTTCAAATGTGAAACGGGTTGGTTCGAATGAATTTTCAAATATAACCTCATTGCTAACCGTACCGGACCGCATACAGGCGTTGCAGAAGTTCCCATAAGCAGTCCTCAACTCTATCTTCGTACGTCTACTTCTATACTCAACATTGCTATTGTAAAGTTCAGCAATAGTGTCCAAAAACTAAGTTGCCATTATCTCTTCATCGTCGCTCATCTTATCAGTTTGTATAAAAAAAATTACTAACAGTTTCAATTCCGTAGTCGAAAATATTATGTTACACATTTATTGAATTTACCTAACTTTTAAATGTTGTGACATTAGAATATAACACTTTATCTTAAATAAAGAGGTCGTGATCCGCATTAAAAAAATGAAGCATGAGATTAACGTCCACGTGTCAAACATCCATAAAATTTTTGACAAACAAACACAACTGTGTTTGTTACTTCAACATTTTGACTCCATATACGCTTAATAATAAACAAGCGTAAATTATAACCAACACAATGCAATACTCAACATAAAATATAATCGACACAATGCCATAACATATAGACAATCACATATGACAGTAGCATCATCACCAACATAATATGCAACCAACTAATGTAAGGTGTGAAAAATAGTAACACAGTCCAAAACATCTAAATGCAGCACATCAGTCTATGTGATCGGAACCGCTATCAATCTCCTCATCGTCTCCACTATAGTAGTCACTGTCATCGTTGACGTCATCAAAGTCGTGAGGCTCAGGTCCGGCATAAAGCTGCTCCTGAAGCTGGTGAATCTGGGTCTGTAACCCCTGTATCTGCGCATCATACTGAGTCTACTGCTGGACCGCAGTCTGGTAACTCAGATACATCATCTGTGTATAATTGAGTGTCATACGCTCAAATGCAGCAATCATCCGTCTATCATAATCCATGTATTGAGAATATTGATATGCGCACAAGAAAAATTATACATAGGTGGAGAATATAATGACAAGTAATTTAAAGAAAATTTAAAACTCGTACAAACCTGATGAGGCTAATACAATCCGACGGATGGTATACCGGTAATAGCGTCATTTATAGGATACTACAAGGCATACTCCACCACCCGACCATGTACATCATACACTCTAAACGAATGAGGAAGGGGGTGGAAAGTAGGAGGCTGCGTGTACTGAGATGATGTAGGCTCAAAGGTGGCAGGCGGTAGTGGAACTCTACGGAAGAGGTATGCGGACCAATATGATCGGAGTTCAAACCCCGAATATAATCCGACAACACGTAAGCACGTGGGGCTACTCGAGCCCAATATAAATTAAAGTCTTCCAGAACTGTAAAAGGCTCACCATCCACCCATCCCGCACCCCTCATCGCAAGGATATAAGCTGGTCCAACCCTAATATCACCATACACATCATCACATGGTAGCAGATCAGATGGAATGCGAACTATGCCATACAACTGTAGCCAACACCGTTGCCCTAAATACTATATGAATGGACATGTATGAACCTGAAAGCAAATCCTGCATCGCGACATGGAAAACTGAAAAGTGAGTGGATGATCAGGCCGACCTCTAGGAACTGTAAGTACTGATCCCATGGATGAACGATAATGTTACCACGCCGCCTCATATCCATCTGCTGTTTAGCCTCCATTAGCTCATTGTGCACCCCTTGTGCAACACGGGACAAATGCATAGCAGGGCCCCAACGACGCAATCTAGGAAAGTAAATATAAGGTGTGGCATTAGCCTCTATAATAAGTCGGGGTGCATATTGGCAGTATACTCGTAGTACGAAAATGGAAGAATGTATCAAAATCCATACATCTTTCTAGACTGCTGAAGCACATAATTATCTAATGCTACGTACAAATAACCGATAATAGCAGTACCAATGTAACGATCGAGTATTTTTCGTCCACGAAGGTCGACATTAATACGTCCACTGTATCAACTACCG
This sequence comes from Allium cepa, assembly GCA_030765085.1. Taxonomy (NCBI): domain Eukaryota; kingdom Viridiplantae; phylum Streptophyta; class Magnoliopsida; order Asparagales; family Amaryllidaceae; genus Allium; species Allium cepa. The sequence goes on from CM060938.1 coordinate 568,005,966, forward strand.
AGCAATCGAAGGCCGGAAAACCGTACCGTTAGGGTTAAAGAAGAGGTAGAAGATAGAAGAAGAAAGAAAGAAGAAGAAAACAGAAACAATAACAGAATCTAACATCGCAGCGGAACAACATATAATAGATAAATGAATATCTTTAAACAAAGAACTATATCTTTCATTACATTACATTACATTATCAGAGTTTATAACAACAAACAGCAGAAAAGAAATACTATATAATAATTGATACGCCAAGCCATCCAGCTTGCCTCCAGATCTCTACGACAACTCCTGAATTCCTGAATAACCTGATAACCTAACTCTAGACTGCCCGTGTTAAAATTGGTGGCCACCCAGAGTTTAGGAAGAGAACAATAAACTTCAGGTCAGTCATGAGACTGGTGTGAGAACTTAAAACAATTTATCTTTAAAAATCAACAAAGAAATATTTTAAATTAGATTCGCAATGCTTTTTTTAGAAGATGAGACTGCCATAAGGCCTCCCGTATACACACACAATGCAAACGCAGAATCGGAGGAGATTTCTCCTTATGATAGTCAAATATGCTTGATACGTAGAAATTTTCTTTGATATTATTACTATAAGTGCAAAGTGTAGGAAAACATTTCGAAAGTAAATATATAAATCTTAGCCAGCATAGGCATTCCGCACTTATGCCTACTATAACTACCATCTAAACAGTGGGGCGCCACCATAAGTAAATGGCAGGTTCTACAACTAAAACGTACAAGGTGCGTATTGGAGTTTGGATTTCCAACAAATGATCAGGCCAAGGAACTTCCCATTGCTACATAGGTACGCCTCTGGAAAGACGCCCCGAGAGCTAACCTAAAATTACGGTTAGATCTCTGCCAACACAAGGCCGGGTTACCCTTAGCTGGGTAACTACTGACACGAATATGTCATCCCACGGTCGCAACCGACCTAAATCCCGGGATTCACCAACAACCACAAAATAATAAGTTTGTAGCAACAACATAGGTTAAGTATCAGGGCTCTATACCATAATACCACCTCTATCCAGAAGGAAATGAAATACACTAAGGGGACGCTATCCCCTAATAACCTTGCTGCATTCTTCCTGTTTTGACCATTTTCGGGGTGTGAGGTCCAATGAAGTCTCGTCCACAAAGCCACGCTTTATACAAAAGCTGTGCTTTGATCAACAAATGCTCAACAGCACTTCGTATGCCACATTACCAATTTGGGAATATATCACTAGTAACCATCAACTACATAACCTCTGAGCTCATACGTCTCAGAGAAGGGTGTTAAGCTAAGAGAATAAATTTTCCGCCACCAACAGAAATATATTTGATAGAAACCAGCTTTACATCTCAAATTGTAATGTCAGACACACATCCATACAAGTCCATTCTGGGTTCGAACAGAACCGAAGGCACTTCCAAAGAAGTCCTTGCAATCCGGATATTCACTAATCACGACCGGACTTCCCGTCACAAAGGGTGCTAAAATCTCTATATCGGAGATCAACCGATGCAGAGTCATTCGACGGTAATCCTTCCGTTTTCAAAAATACCCGGTCTTCAACACCGGTCTTCAAATATTATCCATTACGACGTATCACTTATTCGGAATGGGATTTATGACACAAAGGTCCTCTCCCGGCTAAACCGAATGATGAGCGCTTATTTTCAAAATAAGTGTAGCATTCATATTCAAGCAATCATAACAAATACCCATTTAAAGGTAAATATTGATAGTCGGTTATTTAACTATCAAGGCCAACAACCAAATATCCAGCACCATTACGATCATTAGGCCCTTTTTATTAATCTTTCATAAATTAATAACTTGCCAGATATTCACTTTAATTTATCTTTAAAAAGATATATTCTCTAACCCATTTCAATTTCGACATTGGAAAACATTTCCAAATACTTATTTAACAATAAGTAATTCACAAATCTACTTATTTTCAATACTTAGAAAATATTCAATATACTTAAATCACAATTATGTATATATTTCATTCTTTAAGGAAAACATTCTCTTAAACACATTTATTTGAGTCCAAACGAATGTTACGTAAAACATCGTTAGGACAACCCAAAATCACTAGTATAGGGATTCGAAATTAAGATAGATATATAAATCCCAATACTATACAAAAACATTTCATTTCGGAAATTATTTACTATAACAACAGTGTTATAGTCCACTATTTCCTTATTTCTCGAAAACGTCTATTTCAACAATGAATGTTGAAATCTAGGATTTCGATCATTGACACATTTTAAAACAACTTCAAATCGTTTTAATTCTATTTAAAATACCACTTCCCTAAAACACTTTAATATATTATTCACTGTCCCAAATCGTGAATATTCTTCGTTAACCAAATTCAACATTTTTCTACACATTTTATTTAAAGGATTATCCACCGTCCAAAATCGTGAATATATCTCCTTTAAAAATCTAAAATAATTGACTTATCAAAATAAGTCGGTTTCGGATTTATAAAACAATGTTTATAAATCCGATTCATATTTTATAACAACTTCAACTTATAAAATCACTTTATTAACAAATTCTATTTATATCCCAATTAAATGCCAAAATCCAATTTATAAGTTAATTACTTATAAACCTTTTATTTTACAAAATCTATTCATTCTATAACTTCCCAATTTATAAATCTATAAATTTCATTTACTTATGAAATCCATTTATACTTCATTTTAACGCTTATAAAAACTCGTTTTATAATTCCAATATTTTAATTTATCAAATATCAATTTTATAAATCTTTTATATAAATCGTTTATAATAATTCAAAAATCTCAATTTAAACCATTTTATAAATTAATCAACTACTTATTTCAAAAATCACATTTCGGTCATATTTCACAAGAATCATAATTTTTATAACATAAAAGTTTTAACGTTTATTTATTTAAAATGAATCAATTCCAAAAATTAATAAAACGTATACTTTCAAAAATCACTTTAAAATCCTTTTTAAATTTTGAAAATCATTCCTTTAACATTTTTAAAACTCCAAAATAGGCCCAATGATGCAACAACACCAAATAATCAATCACGGCATCCAAACATCATATATCATCATATGATAATCAACAAATATCAAAATATCTGAAATCAAATAAATACTGGTGAGGAATCCAGTTGGATCCTTCCAACCTGTTTCTCTGCATCTACAGATATTAGCACAATACCAATTCCGTTCCAATATGGAATATCGCGGTATATGAGATTTATATAAATATTATCCGCTATTATGTGGCGCAATAGAGTCTCATCCGCTATATAATGCGGGAAAATCAACTCCAAGTACATATATAATACCAATTCCAATCAAGATGGAATTATCGCGGTATATGTTTTTAATAAATAACATCCGCTTAATATACGGCGTATAGGGTCTATTTAAAACAACAGATAATAATTTATCATTCAATCAAGCAATTTTAAATCTAACTATTTAAAATTTAAATCGAAACAATTTCGATTGAGTGAGAAGTTCTCACCTTGGTTCCAATAACAATCGTAGTGTTTTATTTCAAATAAAATTAAACGCGCGTTTAATTTTACCTAAAATTTTCACTAGCTCCTATCGATTCCAATCCAGCTCCATTGCATAGTGCTCGACAAAACGAAGCCAACGTAATTCGTTTCGTGCATTTCCGACATCGTTGAAAAAGTTACCGCATTACAAAGTTTACACAAATTTTAATATAATTAATTTATATTTCTTTTATATTTTACAACCCAGAGTCAATCGTGACCGCACGTTCCAAACCAGAAGATCACGGCCGACCATAGCTTCTTCTCCCCAGCGCGTTTTCGTTCGTGTAACAAAACCCATCACGCCGCCTTGTAACCCTAGATCGACGCGACCCCACGCCCACTCCATGCCGATCGGCGAGTGCCATTCAAACCGCCCACGCGAGAGCTACCACCGGCCGAATCCACGCCCCACTCGGTCGTTCCCCTTCGTCGAAGAGTGGCCATTCAAACCCATTTTCCCGTCGATCCACTCAATGAAAAACGATCGTGACCGTTGACATCCTTGATCTCGTGACGATCTTCGATGTTGTAGTTGAAGATTTCTTGAATTAACATGTGGATGGGAAGAAATCGAAGGAAGAAGAAGATTCATTTTCGGCCATTGAAAATAAGGGGTGGCGGCTGATGAAAACAATTAGGGTTTTGTGAAAGAGAATGGTGTTAAGGTCCTTTTATAGAAATTTTACCAAAAACACTATTCATTTCCAATTTTTCGAACTCTAAAAGAAGCGTGCCGGATGGCGTTTCTAGGGTTTACCCCGCGTTACGGACACAATGCAATATGTTTCGGAGGCTAATTCGATCATCTGTGCGAGTTACGGAAATAAACGATCAAATTTAAATTAAATCGATTAAACTAATTTCTATTCGTTTTAGCTTGCCCCGGACAAACGGTAAATTCGATTGACACGAAATTTGAAATCTTATAATAATATAACATTACGGATCCGATGAAACTGGTTTCGTCGAAATCGGAGACTGTTTGAAAAATGGCTATTTTTACTCATCGATTAAATATTAAAATATTCAATTTTCACAAATTAACTTTTAATTCAAATTTAAAAGTTCACATACATTTATCTAACTCCAATATGATTTAATATAACTTTATAAATCATTTTTTTATCACATTAAACCCAATTTCCAATTATTTACGCAATTTCAAATATTAATTTATCGATTTAATTATCCAATTAAATCAAAATATTCGAAAAATAAATTATTCGACTTATAAATTTTACTTGTTGATATTTAAAATCAATTAAATATCTGAATTTCAATTATTCGACTTATAAATTATTCCACATCTACTAATCCAGCCAAAAAATCAAGCTTAATAGTATCCTTATTGTTATTAAAAAATGTAGACCCAAAAATGTAAAATATGAAGGCACGTATAACCGAAGTGTGCATATCCTCAATGGCCATGTACGCTACTATATATCGCTGCAAACAAGGGAGAGTAACAGCTCCTCCTCTAACCTTCTCATCGGTCAAAGTCAGTAAATAAGCTGAATATGACTCGAACTCCTCAAATGAACTATCAAATGGAACAGAGAGATGGTCCGGTCGACCAATTTCTATGCCAGTGAGCATATAAAAATCTAGACGGGTCAGTCTTAGCCCAAAATCAGGGAAATGAAATGTGTGAGTGGTAGGCCACCATCTCTCGGTGATGGCCTCTACCAGGCAACGATCTACATGTGCAAATCTATGTAAATCTAGAAATTCACCAAAAGTGACGCATGCAGCCTATCTAAAATTGGCTGCGGCAACTGATCAAAATACTTAGACATACACCTATACCAACTACCTCGCATCGCTACGTGACGAACCTAAATATATGATTATTTAATGTTAAAATAAACAAACAATTATCATACATATACAGTTACAGGATTGTTCATCAAGCAATAAAGAAATTAACGTATACTTGTGGCGTCGCTATAACTGCAGTAAGTCGATGCGAAACAGTAGAGGGTAAGTCGTGCAAGGAACGAAGATCGTCTGGAGTCATGATAGCATCATGAGGGACATGAGCAGGTCTGATATTGGCATCGGTCGCATATCGAATGGTGCGTCTACCAGTTTTAACCGGACGGGGCGGCATTTGGACGCAAAATAAAATAATAATAAAAATTAACTGAAAAGAGGATGGAAGAGGTGGAAATGAATGGGAAGGGGGAAAGCGCCTGATATAGGCACAATCGCCAGGCGCCTGGGCTTCAGGCGTCTGTTCAACAGACGCCCGATTTTTAAAAAACTCGGACGTCGGTTGAATAGACGCCTGAAGCCAACAGACGTTTGTCCTCATTTCTCATATCTGTTGTACAAATGAGGACTCCAACATTTCGAAGTGCGGAAAATCCAATTTCCGCATTCCGAACGGTTGGAGATGCTCTAATGTCCAAATTCAAAAAGAAAATTCATTCACCTGCTTATTTGTTGGACAACATTTATGGTTTGTGTACATATAAATCTTCATTTGGTTAATAATCCTATCTGAATCACAAAAAGGTGATACGAATCCAGATTCATTCAATGACATAAATCAAATTAATACATCATTATTCCTCCTCAAATTAAATCCTAAACGTCTATTACTTCAACAACAAATCTTAACGGTCCAGTACAATTATCTATGGAAAGCTAAAAATGTAAACACGCAATAAATCAAAAATAAAATAGAATGAAGAAATCTCCGTTCTCTCCGATCCTTCTCATTTTTGCTGAGAAAATACTGAAATATCTATACGTAAAGGAGTATTTTTCAAGTCAAAAAGACCTCGAATAATTCTCTAAATTCTTGCAAATTGGTAAAATAGAGAGAGAAAAAAATGAAACTGTGGATCGGTATTGTGATTTTGGCCTTGTTCTTAACATCAGTTAATGGCATTTGGTTTCATTTGCCGGCGAATGGACAAAAATGTCTGCTGGAGGAGATTCATCCTAATGTCGTGGTTGTGGCAGATTATTATATTTTCTTTGAAGGCGCAAATAACTCCGATACCACTGTTGCCGTCAAGGTTTTATTATTTTTTATTTTTTAATTTGATTTACTTATTTTTGCTAGTTTAGATTTTTAATTTTTGATAAGTAATTTGTTTAACGCAGTCTGCTACACCCCCATTTGTTGCTAAATCCACGTCATTGTATTATTTAATAGATTAAAGAACACATTCTGTGGTAATCGACGCATGTGTGATCAGCAAAAAATGGGCTTTCTTCCATTTGTTTATATTTTTGTTATATTTCTGATTTGTTTAACTCACGTAGAACTGTTCAATCCGATTTAAAAATGTGTTTTCATGCTACAATTGCGTTGAAGAAGCAGGATAAATCAGTTTAGCGTCGGATATTCGAAGAAATTGAATTATTTATAGAGCCCTGGTAAAGGCAACAGTGGTTTGGCTAATTGCACTGCCAAATATTTTTTATTTTATTTTTTTACCTTTTTGCGGTCGGCGGAAAACAGACGACCGCGGTGCAGTGCTGTTAAGCACCCCACTTTATAGAGCTATGGTTTTTGAGGTGGATTATTTTTGGATTTTCCATCTGCAATATAAAAACTCATGTTCTGGCCCCTCTAATGCAGATCAGAGCCTTTGTCTTCAGTTAGATGTTCCCACTTGTCCAATTTAGTCACTCAGTTAGAAAGTAAACAAAAATAAAGTTACTGGCATTAGATGAACAGATAACGAATGGCTTTGATGTCATAGGCAAGCATCGTTGCTTGGAAATGGAAGATTTTGAACTTTTCAAATTGAACTGCTTGTCCATCTTATAAAGTTTTCTTATTTAATATTAGTATACAACGCACGTATATGTATCTAATATCAAAGATGTTTACTCTGGATGAATGTGTGTTTGAAGTGCAAATGTTTTTTAGTCACATCATATTTTAAGTTGTTTTGTTGATGATATCGATCGATAGTGAAATTTCATTGATGGGTGGGTGGAATGGGTGGTGAGATTCCATTAACGAATGAGGATAATTTTGTAATTTCAAAAAGACACCATATAAATCATGTTGATTGAATTCTCTTTATTAATAGTAAAGGTAAAGATGTTGTTTTGTACTATAATATTTGATTTAATTCAGTTATAAATCATGTGGACATACGGTAGATGTAATATTCTATAGCAGGATTTTATTTTGCAGCTAAGTGGAGCAACGAATACCTCATTCAAAAACGGTTCTTGTTTGAGAACCAATTTCTAAATAAAGTCTAGTTTTTTGGTGTAAGCACAAACTTCATAAAATACCCCTGGTTGAATAATATAAAAAGATCGCCTTTTTCTTAATCTTGATGTAAAAAAAGGTTAAATAAACACATTTTGTTAAATTTTATTAGAAAGTATGATATATAAATAAGGCCATGGTTCAAATCTGAGCTCTTGCAAAATCTCTATTTGATTTCTACATTTTCAAACTGTTAATTTTTTTTGTACTTTCAATATCATCAGATGTAACTTTTATACTACTTAATTTTCATGTTATTCTTTTACTCGCTTACATTCTGCACTCAACTTATTTAGCTTTCAATCTTCATGAAAGATATTTCTTTTACTAATACCTATTCCTCAGATCATTTTAGCCATTTATTTTGTTTGTATAATTAATTAGTAAATTTGAAAATTGTCAGTACTTTGAGCAAAATAGATATGGAATAATTTCTTTTTCTTTTTTTCCAAAAATAAAATCTTACATACGTGCATTGCACATGCATTCTTATATAAGGTTACTGTGTATATGTCGAAGAATGGACAGATGTTTTTTTCCTTATTCATTTAGCGTTTCAAACCCAAATGTGAGGTTATACAAGTCAAATGGGAGTTTGTACGTGCTTATGTTTGTCCATATTCACACATGTACACACACATGCACGTGCATACTCATACATGTATGTATGTACGTGTACACTCTTTTTTGTTTTGTATAACTTCACTTAAGGATATACGTACATATATACACACATATATGTATTTGTGTGTGCCTCTCTATCTATCAAATGTGTGTAACCCCTTTTTATATAGCCCTTTCTCTACTTTTTGCGAATGTTTTATGACTTTTTTTTTACGCCGGTCAAATGTTGTCAATGAGATTTGATCCCTAGACCTCAAGATAGAGAAATTAGAATATACTGCTATCTCATAAGAAACATCTGTGGTATGATTTTCTTATTGTTTTCTAACCCCTTTACTATATAATGGCGCGATGCAGTGAAATGTCTATGATTAGTTACCTAAGAATAACACTGGGATATGGACTTAATCTCTTTTTAAACCCTAACCGTCCAATTATTTATTTTGTATGTGGCTATACAGAGGCCGATCACTGTGTAAATGAACTCACAAAATATAAATATAAATATAAAAATAAAAATAAAACTTGTGTTTTTGAATTGTTGGCTTGTTGTAAACAGTGATCATATTATATTTAGCTGGTTCATCATATATGCACTTGAATGTTTTAAGTTGTATTTGCATGATATTTTAAGAATTAGAGCTTTCAACCCACAAATGTTGCCATCACCATTACATAAGTCTAGTGTGATTAGAAGTTAGATTTCGAGCAAATAAAGATCAAAGGTGAGCATCTAATGAGTTAAGAGGTTACTCAGTTGAATTTGATAAACATTGAAAGATCCTTGTATCGAGTCCATCTTTCTCAATATAGGAAAGAATCAAAATATAGTAAAATGTACAAAATGCAACCTTTGCAGGTGATTTCCCCGCATGGAAACACACTTTATCAGAAAGAACATATTAAATCAGGACAATTTGCATTCACAACAACGGAGGCTGGCGATTACATTGCATGTTTTTCCATGGATAGTGAAAGTAAAGACGAATCTGCAAGTATTAACATTGATTGGAAAATTGGTATTGCAAGCAAAGACTGGGATTCGGTTGCTAAAAAAGAAAAACTTGAGGTCCGTAATTTACTCTAAATGTGTTTTAATTTTAACTTACATTATAGCATCACACATTTTTCTTTTGAAATCTCAACTGCAGGGAGTTGCGCTTCAGCTGGAAAAAATAGAAGGAAAGGTGGAAGAGCTCCGTGATAACATAATATATCATATACATAAGTAATCTAACGTTCACATTTTCATATGTTTAATTATAAATTAATGTCCATATGTTTGTTTTCATATATTCAGCTGACTTTTTGGTTACACAGGGACTTTGAAATGCAAGAATTAAGTGACAAGACGAACGACAGAGTTTTCTGGTTGAGTATCACGTCTCTTAGTGCATGCATTGTTGCTTCTGGATTGCAAGTGATATACCTCAAGAAATACTTCAGAAAGAAGAAACTCATCTAATCCTTATATGTCAACAAAATATACATGCTGGGCATGAAAGGCAGACTACATGTTTTCTGCCCTTTTACATTATCAACTAATTGAAATGTGGTTTACTCGCAGCACATGTTTTCTTGTACTTTTGAAATTCAAATATTCATAATAAATACATATTTTCTCCTACAAATGTCTGTTCCAATTTGAATACGTCATGGGTGCTTGCTTGCATATACAATTACTATTTCACATCTGATCACATTGTGCAGGCATGAAAGACAGACTACCCTTCTCCAAATCATACAAAATCTGCATATTCTGCTGTTGAAAGTTTCCAAAGATGGACATTCCGCTCGACCCCATCAAAGTCAAGCAAAGCAGCCCAGAACTATCATCAAGAATCATATAATTTTCCTCAGGCAAATCCAAATCAGCTCCTTCAAATCGAAACTTCAGCTTCGGAACCTTCATACTCTTTCCAGCTGATTCACTAGGACTTGAAAAACAAAGATCAAGTCCTACATCGGATCCGTCGGCAGTAGGTAACTCCATTTGTTCTACAAATGCATTCTTCAATTCTTTATAAACTGGCATATCCAAATAAGTAACTGTAGTCCCTGAATCTATTATAACCCCTCCAGTCCCATCCTCTTGCAATGCAAATGTTTGTTCAGTAATATTCAACGGTACACCCCCAACCGTTATCCCTTTCAAATTCAAATAGTAAAACGACGGCTGATTAGCATTTTTGACCAATGGGGTACTTAAACTTGCATTCATCGTTGCAAGCGTCCCAAATAAGAGAGGACTGTTTTTTGAGACATCATCCATTGATGTAAGACAATACGAAAATTTGCCAAGCTTAAGTTGTGATATTAAGGACAAGGGACCTTGCCCTAGTCCTACGAGGCCGGCCCCTTGGGAAAACCCGCCTCCTTGGTTAGTGTCGCCGCAACCAAAACTTACGTTAGACACAGAAGAAGCGCCAAATGTGAAAGTTTCGGTTGATAGGACACCCTGAGTGGAGGAGGAGTCTCCGTATGTGTACACATACGTGCACGTGTTATTTGCGTTGCAAGTAGAGGTTGGAAGGGAAACGCACAAGGGTTGAGTGCACGAAAGGGTAGAGTACGTGGATGAGTCGGCAGGGTCGAAGATGGGAGTTTTTTGGTGGAAGCAGTCGAGACAGGGTTGACACTGGGTCCAGACGAGGTCACTACCGGTGTCGAGGATGGCAGAGAAGGGTACCGAGGGGGTGCCTATAGAGAGATCCATTAGGAACTCTCCATTGCCGGAGTGTACTTGTGAGTGTATGTTGGTTTTTGATAGTTTCGAGAGGCGGTGGTGGCTTCTTTGAAACGTGCGGTGGAAGCGCTCCGTTTTTGTGAGGTTATTGGCCGAATCTATGCGTTTGAGGTTGACTCGAAAACCTTGTTGTGATGTTGAAGATGAAGGTGGAATGGTGACGAGGAAGAAGAGGAGAAGGTGGAGGATGAATGAGTGTGATGTTTCCATTATGGTGGGTGTTTTGGCTAGTGTTAGAAGAGGTTTGTTTATATGTTCATAGGTGGTCGTTTGTCCTGCCTAAAACTTGTGTGAGGTGTGCAAGTTTGTTGCAACAAGGTTTGATTAACTTGATATTACATTATATAATGTAGACTAGCTAATAGATAAATTGCTTTTAGAGTTTGGTGAACTGCCTATTCAGGAATCGCCAAGAATATATGTATATGCTAGAGATAATATGATTTTCCTATATGATAAAATTGATGGTGGGAATATGGAGAAAATGCATGATACTAGGAATTATTAGGTTTGTGTTTGGTAAGATGTTGAGTATAAAAATGATCATGCGTTTGAATGACAAGTTAGCGAAGTTAAGTTTCATGAATGTAAGGTTAGAAAAGAAAAATGGTCGAGGACATACGAATTTCACAAATGGTGTAGGAAGTGAGATTGATTGTGTGTTGTGTTATTTATGTCATTAAACCTATTATATGCATTGCATGACAATTCTACGAAACTCTCTTTTTCAGTGTATCAGGTGGTAGTAGTCTAATTCATAGATGATAGATTTTTGTAAAAATATCCTATCACGGTGCACACTTGCATCAAACTTCTCTGCTTTTCAAAATAGAGCAGAGTTGTTAAGTCATTGAACTTTGGTATATAAATAGCATTGTTATTTAAACTCACATAGCGAGATGCCAAGCTTCAGACCAATATACTTCATATATTGGAAAAAAGGAAATATATCAGCCTTGAAAATATTTTAACATTTGTTTTATTTCTGCTTGCACACATGCACGAGGAGTCATATTAACCCCTTTTTTTACACCGTGTTTTGTTATTTGCTTGTTACAGTGTTATTGACTTTGCTGTACTTCTGCGTAAATCTTGTTGTGTACTCGCTTATGGATGCTTGCTTTTATGGTGGTCTTGGTACAGTGTTTTTAATTTTTTATTGTTCTGATTGACGTCCATGGTTGAAGTCGAAGTTCAATGGTCAATACCAACTTGTTTCTTCCATAGTGTTTTGCATATATAGTTTATTCCTTTTGATTTGGCTCTCTCTCCTTTATACCGAAAATAAATATACCTCAACTCAACCTTCAGTTTGGTTCTTTTGAGAATCAGTGGTCAATATATCTGGTAGAGAATCGCTAGGAGAATTCCAAGTGTATTCATCTTGTAGAGATTGACATCTTATAATCACACCAAAACGATTTCAGATAATACAAAATTGCATATCTTTATATCTTCCTGAGATGAAAGACGAAAAAAAATAAACCGTTAAACTATCAGAAGTAAATATCTCATAACTACAGCATAGTTTCATAAGGTAAGAAGATAGAAAAAAAGGTGACAAAATCAAGTAATATCAACAGCAATGGAAGACGAGGTCATGCGAGTTATCATCTTTTCATTTTTCGCTAACATTAGTTTCATGCGAGTTTCGTCCGCATTATCAACAGCAATGGAAGACGAGGTCAGGATACCTAAAAATTTAGTGAGATGATGTTTGCTAAACCATTAAATTTAAACTGGACAAGTTAAGCAGTACTGCACAAAGATAATGAGCATGGCTTGGTATATTGCAGGGCTACACAACACATTCTATGCATTTCCTTCCCGTTGCCTTTTCTTATGTCGTAGTACTAAAAAAAGAAGCGATAGAGTAAGCACATATACACACGCATATACACATATACACATGACTAATAGTATTAACTTGTCCAGTGAATATTTGTTAAAAACTATGGTATTTGACTAGGATTACTTTTGATACAAATGAACTTCTAAGCACTTACGTATGCATGTATGGTAAGAAATAACAAAGAACTTGTACGACACATATGAACGCTAAGAAAAAGAAAGAGAAAAAGCAAACATTCGACCAAAATGCTAAAATATCTACTTCATTTTACTGAAATTGTCAAATAAGTGCGTTACTAAAAGGCTTTTTGTATCTAGAATAAGATGCCTATGTCAGTCTCAAATGATGCAAACGTAAAAAACAGAATTCTAGAACAAAAAACAGAAGTCACTTAGATATGCGGTAATAATCTTAGATAGCCTTGTCTATTAAATCCCAGTAAAGTGACGAATATCTACTTCTCACATTAATTCTATGATATTTCAAAATTTTAATAATATTTTATTTAAAAAGTCATTACAATGTGAAATTCTATTTATAACCATCGATTCTATTAGTTGATCTAAACTTGAATTTACCCACAACTAATTTGTCAGTTTATCCATATATAGATGAATTTATATTAGTTTATCCATATGTGGATAAATTTACTAATTGTTTTATTATTATTTTGAGCGATGAACGTCTTTTATACTTTGTGAAATGCATTATGCACCATGACGAATACGTACACAATAATCAAATTTATTCAACTAAAATCAATTGAATTATGCATACACAATAATCATACGGCATAAGCGTATGCATACATAAACAAAAAATTTGAATAAAAAAATAAAAAAGAAGCAGAAGAATGGATGTGAAACATCAATTACTTAGAACATACAAAAATTTACTAGATTCCGCTTTAGCTTCAGATGGGTACAAGATATTCAGCTAGTATTGGATAACAAAATCTCTAAAAGAGATGATGTAATATTATCAAGAACAGCTCACTGACCATTCATCTTCAGATCTCTTCATTTCTACAATCTCACATAACACCATATGTCACAATTCAACCCAATCGAAGTTCCTAGTAAAAAATATTGACTTTGTTGTCGACTTGTTCAAAAATTGCATACTACACCGAATCAAACCACAAATTCTCTACAAGTTCAACATAAGCACAGATTGCAAAGCTCTCGACACAAATTGAGAAAATTTCACCTACTGCTTTAGTCATGATTCAGTCAGAAAATTTCATTCGGCAACTTTGCTTCAAGAACATGATAAGTAGAAGAAAAAAAAAAGAGTGATTCATACAATAATTTAACCTACTGCATAATGCACATGCATAGAGTAAACACATTTGCCAACAAAATAAGTTATTATCAAACATTTGAAAATATACCTAATCTAAATGTAAATTGAGCATCAAAACACAGAAGTTTACGGGTTTATCGGTTTTTTCCCTTAAACTGAAGCACTATATATGAAATTTTATACCATAGTTATTTTACTGATTATCAAGGTAATCATCGCAAAAGAAGAAAAAAAGAATATGCTAACACAATTTATCAATAATCAAACCACACTTTTATATAAACCACTACAAAATAAAATAAAATGAATACTCGTTATTGGGAATAAAACACGGTAAGAAAAAAAGTAACAGTGATATTTTAGTCGTAAAATAGTGCAATAAAAAATTAAATAACCAGCGGCTAATGTTTATACCTTGTGAAGTTTATGTCTCTCCATCCTTTATTTTGGTTCCACTGCACGAATCAAATTATAACATATTAATTTTACCATCTAACTCATGAAAGCATTTTCATAAAGAAGAAAATTACTCGGTATGTAACGACCTTTATTAATCGATTTTGAATAGGTAAGAATTTCTGAAATGGTTTAAAATTCCAAATACAGCGATTTATTTGATTTGGTGAAATATAAATTAATGATCGAAAATTTGGATAAAAATGGGAATATGGAAATAAATGGACATGGAGATGATTTATAAAGTTGAGTTAAATTCTATTTGGATTAGAATTAAAATACTGGACTTTTGAATGAAATCAAAAGTCGATAAATTTGAAGTTTGAAATTTATATATTAATTTAATGGTGAAATTTAATATATGGTAAAAGTGAAAATAATCGAATTTTGATTTAATATAAATCAGAATGATTTCTTATATGAATATAAATTTTATATGATTTATAAAGGAGTTATTAAGTTTTTAAAATGGAAATTTCAAGTTAATTTGTCAATTTCGGAAATCGCTCGATTTAATCGACGCGTTAAAATAGCCTTTTGGGTGCACAGTCTCGTAATTCAACGAAATCAGTTCCATTGGATCCGTAATAGCGTATTATTATCGGATTTAAATTTCGTAGCGTTTGGAGTTATCGTTTGCTCGTACGAAATAGAAACATGTTGAAATAAATATAAAAAATTTAATATTTTAGTGCAATTCGGAAAAGCTATCTTCCACATACGATCGAATTAGGCTACGAACATTTCCATTATGTTTAGAAAAGGGGTAAAACATTGCAAACGCCAGGCGGCACATTTCGTTTTGAGTTCGTTTGAAAAAGTATGTAAAGATTGAAATATATTAATAAAATAATGTTATATACATATATATATATATATATATATATACTGTTCAAACAGTTAAACCCTAGCTTTATCTCCTGTAGCCGCCGTTCTAATCCATCAATGGCCGAAACACTCTTTCCTTCTCCCTCGTTTATCTCTCCATCCACGCAATACTTCCCAAAACTTTCTAAACGAAAGTTGTAGATCTCTTCGAGGCGAGCATATCCAACGGTGGCGATCGAGTGAAGTTGAGTGGATTGATGGCGAATGCCTCTCGAAGGCTGGTTGTTCGTCCTCAGTTTTCAGGAGCTATGGTGGACCGAGCTTCGTGGTATTTAGGGTGAAGGTAGAGGCGGCGAAGGGCTTCGAGGTGGAGGCACCTGATCGTAGTCTCGGTGATCGGTGGCGGAGTGGTGGTTAGGGTTTCGCAGCTGCCGATGGTTTTAAAATCCTGGGCACGAACGCATTGAGGAAGACGAAGTGGGCGGCTAGGATTTTCTAGCTTAGGATGTGCGTCCTGATGCGTTTAGGTGATAAAATAAAAAAATAAAAAAGAATTTTATTTATATAAATTATATTCAAATGTTTAAAAACTCATATCTTGGTCATACGAGGTCGGAATCAAGAAGCAAGCGGTGCCAAAGTCGCAGCGATGAGCATTTTGCTGTGGTGCAGATCTTGAGACGTTTGGAGCTCGTTAAAATTTTAGATTAAATCGAACGTGTTCGATTTAATGTAAAATTGGAACGTTTGGTGAATTAAAACTCAAGGTGAGTAAATCTCACTCAATTTTGTACTACTGGCTTTAATTTTAAATAGTTAAAATAAATGAAAGATTGATTGGTTAAACTGATGCATTTTATTAGTTGGATGTGATACTATATATAGTAGAGTGTGTGTGTGTGTGTATCAGATGTGACCCTATGCGCCCCGCATAATAGCGGCTGACCCTATATACCGCGATATTTCACCTCGAAGTGGAATTGATATTTTTATTTTGCGCTAACATCTGTGAATGCAGGGAAACAAGTTGGGGAATCGAACTGGATTCCTCAAAAATGTTGAATTAAATTGCATATATAGTGATATATGTTTTTGTTGAATAATTTGTGATAGGTTATTGTACGATTTTAACTGAATGGATGTTATGGTAGTTAACCTGGATTTTGGTGCTTTTAAATACCAATAAAAAAATATGGTTTAATTTGGTAAAGAATTAAAATGGGAATTTTGAAGTAAAAATGTCTATATAGGGTTCTGGTTAAGTCTATTGGCTAAAGTAAATGGTTTTGAAATTGTAATGTACTTATTTCGAATTATGGTAAATAGAGATTTTGGAAATAAAGTTATATAAAGGATTTTTAATTATTAAATTGGTGACTTTCAAAGTGTTAAAATACTATGGAAAATTAGTTGTTTAAATATTTTAAACTGTTTTAAACAAATTTTATTATTAATTAGTTACTTTATAATGATTTTAAAAGATTTATTATTATTTAAGAAAGGTCAGCATTCATTTTTGTAAGATAATTATTAAATATTAATATGGCTTCGTATAATAACTTTTTATTTAAGTATATTTGACTAGATTTAATTTGAATTTTATTTTAGAATTTACAAGCATTATTTTGAGTAAATTTTTAAATAAAGTTTTGGGAAGTAATGGTATACTCGCGTGGCGTAAATCAAAGGCAGTGAGTGCCTGTAGCCAAGTCTTGAATTTCTCTGCGATAGAGACAGAACCATTGAGCCATGATCCATGGTTTGATACCGCAGTGGTACTTTCCACATTATTTTAAGAAGGTTTTCAAATATTTTTGAAATATAGTTTTTTTTTTAATTTTACTAAATTCGATGAGATAAGTATGTATAATTTGGATAAAGAGATTAATGTATTTAAATTTAAATTAAATGGAGATCTAATGTTTTAAGTGTAAAATGAAATGTTGGTTGAATTGATTGTTTATTTGATAGTTAAATAACCGACTATCAAATCTGGATCTAAATATAATTTTGGGAATATGTAGAAGAAGCACGGGAATTATATGGTATTCGTTCGAGGTGCTATGCTGTACATATAAACTTGTTCTTCTAGGACGTTTTTAAGGAATCTGTCCACTAACAATTAGGAGGTGATCTCCGATCTTATTTTCGTCTGTTTATTTCCTGAAGAACCGGGGTTGAGTTTATTGGAAAATATCGAACATTATTTCGAAGGGCCGGGATTGGATTTGTGATCCAAAAACCGGTTCGATCCAACGAGTACGTTTTCGAAATGAAGACAAGAGCTTGGAGTCGAAGATGGAGCAGAGAAGTGCAAGGGATAATCGCTACCAATCCTGAGGGTGATTCCAAAATGGAAGTAGTAGGAGCAGTGTTGTGACGATCCGCCCTTCTCGACCCTCGAAAATCGACACAAAATACCCCACAGTATGATATGCCGACGATCAAGTGTCGGAAAAGACAGATTGTTAAGGGAAAGAAAGTAGATAGAAGAAAGGAGGAACTAAACAATATCAGAATCTCACAGTCGCAGCGGAATATAATATAATATATAATATCAGATCTTTACACAAATGAAAACTATATCTGTTTTATTATCATCAGAGTATCACAAAACAACAGCAATTACCAGTCAGACAATTTCATACAATCACAGCAGCGGATATATATACACATACGGATAATACGTCTCGGACTCCAGCTTCTCTCCTGCTCCATAGCATGCTGTCCTGAACATTTAATACTCGGTCTGACCCAAACATTATAATGAAATAACATCCGAATCAGTCTGGAATACTAGCTGATAATAATGCACCCAACTTGTATTAAAGTTTCAAAAATCCTTTGAAAGCAAAAGCATCTCGTAAGACCACGCCACGAATAAACATGTCGGGTTTTTACATTACGATAGCTAAAACACTTTTTATAGAAACCCTCTGATATTATAATAGGGTCTATATGCAAATACTTATAAAATAGCCGAAATTGTTACATCTATTAAATTCCAGCTACTAGCCACAGAGTGGGTAATACAAACAAAACTCGTAAAAGGCTCGTAGGGAGAATGAGTTTCCAACTAATGACTAGGCACTGGGGTACCACCTGTCACAGTACCTGGTCTAGATCAGTGTACCGAGGACCACGCCCAACCCCCTGCAACACAAGGCCCGGACTACCCTTTACTGGATAGTCCCGAGTAAGATCACCCCGCGGTTGGGATCAACAACCACACCACTAAGCCGAAATAAAAGGGACATCTAGACAGGAATGACCTTACCCGAAAATGGATGCTGCCCACCAAGCCTTGCTGCATATCCCCTGATTTTCAGTCATTCTCAGTTGATGAGGCTTTAGGTTAAGCGTTACCTTTTAGAACGTTTCACTTAGAATGTCCATCGCCCCCCTGACGATGTTCCGAAAGCATTCGTCCATACAAGTCCGTCCCGGGTTCGAATGGAACCGAAGGCACTACTCCTACTACATCCATTTTGGAAATATTCTCAGGATTAGTAGCGACTAGCCTATGCACTTCACTGCTCCATCTTCGACTCCGAACTCGTTTTTCCCACGAAAACGTTCGAACCGGATCAAAGTAGTTTTCGAGAAATAAATCTCGATCCCGGTCTCTCCGAAACGATCAACGCATTTGTCCAATATTGATAGTCGGTGATTTAACTATCAATTAACATTCACAAACATCCATCACACAATAAAAAATATTTCCACATTATTTATTTTCCTCAAAAATATCTTGCGAGATATAAATCCATTTCAAAATCCCTTTGAAACACTTTTCAAACCCAATTTTCTCGTGGAATAGATTCCCAAATCCTTACTTCCTCTGAAAACATCCAAGTACCAATATTTAAGGTTTAAAATAATTTAAATACTTTATTCTTGAAAATGCATCAAAACATTCATATTAAAACTTCCTACATATTGATTTGAAATATATATACCCTTTAGAAATATCTTGAATAAAACTGCTAAATAAAATATAAACTATTATCTTTAAAATAAAGTTAAGTCATACTAAATTTTAAAATAAAGTTATGAAATTTTATACAAGTTTCAAATAAAACTTTGATTAATTACTTTTAAAATATATCCATTTTACATACATAAATATTAATAATATCCCTTTAAAACATAATGCCAATTGTTCCTTAACTATTTATTACTATAACCACTTTAGTACATATTTACTTTTGAATACTCTGCAACCTACATAAGAATTTTCTTAAAGCATTCCTTTGAAATCAAATTTAAAACCTTCATCTTTTACGTAGAAATCTACTTAAACGTACTTGGCTTTCAGAGAAATTCACTTCCATTTATAGTAACCCAAAGAATTCTTTTATTAATCCAACACGATTTATCCCAATTAAATTTACGTTCATCCCGTAAATTCCTTTCCATATTTTAAAAATAGCTCCTTTATTTTTAAACACATCGTCTTTTCCTGGGAATCATTTTCAAACATATGTTTAAAATATCTAAAATAAGCTTCTAGAGATTATTTAATTGAAAATAATACCTAAGGATATATATAAAGGTTTCCTAAGTACTTTAAGTCAAGTTTAACTTTTAAAATAAAGTTATTAAGTCAAATATTTATATTATAATTCCCTTTTGAAAACTCAATACTACTTTACTTTTTTTAAAATAATTAAATACCATAATTACTTAATCAAATATTTGCTTTCACTTAAAAACAATTTAAAATAATATTTCTTTCTAAAATATTCTAAACATATTTAAACTGCAAATTTATATTTGAAAACTTTCCTTAAAAATATACTAAAATTTCCAGGAGAAAGCACGCTTCCCATTCTTTAAAAATAAATCTCGCTATTATTTTAAACAATTCACATTTCCCTTTGAAATCATAATTTCAAACACTTCAAATTTTTCAACCCATTCCTTGAATTTAATCTCTTTTAGAATTCTTTACTTAAGAATTTTCTTTTATTTCCTGTAAACCCAATTTATTTATTTATTTAAATTCCCAGGTTGTAATCACCCAATCACAGCACAACAAAATTTAAATTTTCAATTTAATCCATCACAGTATATAAATAGAACACAACATAACACGATCTAAATCAATTTATCACAGAATACAAATGAGATATATCATAGAATATAAATAAATTTCTATTTGTGAGGATCGCCAACCTGTTTCCCTGCATCCACAGATATTAACGCAACAAATAAATATCAATGCAATCTGATAAAAATTATCACACTCAGCTAAACAACCAATCAACCATTTAAATATTAGCTATTTAAATTACTAGTATCCAGATGTGAGTGAGAATAACTCACCTTGGGTTTCCGACGAGCTCAAATTTGAATTAAATCGAACGACGTTCGATTTAACCTAAAAATTTTTACTTGCTCGGAATGATTCCAGAATTGCTTCATTGCGTCGTACGCGTCTCTGCGATTCCGGCGTCGCCAGTTTCATCGATTTCAAACTAAAATCTTGGCCGCGGGATCTGGAAACAAAATCAAGGCCGTACATAAGTCTTTCTTCCTCACGCGAAAACACAGTGCAGCCGAACCCAAACGTTGTCGCATATAGGGTTTGGAACTGCCACAACCTCGATCGGCCACCACCGCAACAACGGCCTTCGACAGCTCCACCCACGCCCCCAACCCCATCGAACTCGCGCATCCCTGTAGCATGCGGTTCGCGTGCGAACTGAATACGAATTGTGCCAGAAAGCTTCACCATCGACAAGCGATAAACCATCACGACCGCACAATCTCAAGATCTTGTCGAGCTCGTCGAATTTCCAGTTGGGAGTTTGGCCTAAAATCGCTTGGATCGAGAAAAAAACGCGGAAGAATAAGGGATGATTTCGGCCATTAAACGATAGAGGCGGCAGCTGTATATTTAACTAGTGTTTGTTGATAACGTGAATATATAAACGTTAATAATTATTATTTTAATATTAAAACCATTTAAAGCAACTTTTTCAAACGATCTCCAAACAACGCATGTCGACGGACGTTTCTAAGGTTTTACCTACGTTTCGAACATAATGGAACGTGTTTCGGAAGCTAATTCGATCATATACGTGAGTTACAGAAATAAAAGATCAATTTTAAATTAAATCGATTAAAGTATTTTCTATGCGTTTTCAGCTGCTAGGGTCAAACGACAACTCCGATTGCTACGAAAATTAAAATTCGATAACTAACTATTATGGATCCAATGGAACTGGTTTCGTCGAATTCCGAGACTGTGCCCGGAAGGCTATTTTAACTCGTCGATTATTTCGAGCGATTTTCAAAATCGTCGAAATCACTTAAAATTTCACTTTTAAAATTTTATTAACTCTATTATAACTCGTATAAAATTTATATTCCCATTAGAAATCATTCTGATTCAGTTCGAACCAAAATCTGATTATTTGCATTATTATATTATTAAATTTCATTATTAAATTAATATAAAATTCCAAATCTTAATTTATCGACTTTTAATTCCATCCAAAAGTCCAACATCATTATTTAAATCCAAATAGACTTAAGATAAATTTTAGAATCTATTTTTATATCTATTTACACTCAGAATCACCAATTATCCCAATTCTAATATTAAGCTGTTATTTTCCAAATTTCAATTTAATTCCCGTATTTGAATTTAACTAATTCTATTAATTTAACCGAAGTCTTTTTTCAAAATCAGATTACAATGCATATTCAACATTTAAAATGAATTAAATGTTCAAATCTAGCGACCCAAAATTCCGGGTCGTTACATTCCTCCCCCGTTATAAAAATTTCGTCCTCGAAATTTGCTAAGGTAGAAGAATGTTCCAAACCCAATAGCAAAACCTACTTAGTGAAAATCTCAATTTCACTTTGCCCACATTCTTTAATTTCAAATCAAAACTACTATTTTCAATTCCTACCCTAAAATCCCTTTTAATTTAGTTGCTATTTGAAATCAATTTGTCGTTAACGAAACATTTTCAAAAATTTTCTAACCCCCAAAATTTCCGGAAAATTTTGGCAGAGCCTCCCTTGTACGGAGGAGCTTTTGCAATTTCACAATAGATATAAATATATATACATCGACCCACACGGTTGGAAAACCCAAAAATATTTCATATTTCCTATTTTTATTGCGTAGGCGTACCTGTTATTAGCATTTTAATAGCAAGCAGCTAAATAATATTGCATATACGCACTCCAACTCTATCTACTGCCTCCTGTACCTGTACTTACTTAAACAAACACATCAGTTTTCAATAATATAAGAATTTTAATAACATTCCATTCATCAATCTTAACCAAACATATCAATTTCATAGTTTTAAACAAGCAAACTTCAGAATTTAACATGTTAACCATGTTTTATCATCAATTCACGGATTTCAATCACCGTTTTAAATTTCTTATACAAGTCCAAACTTCATTCTATTTCACTTGAATGATTTACATTCAAGTTCACTATATATAATTCATATTTATTACAACCAATTCATCTTTGTACCAATTAAGCTTATATTCACATCATTTTGGTTTAACATGTGTATTGCTTGCATTGATTTACTTCCATTTAATTCCACATTGATTTACAATTGAATTTTTATTTTTAAATTTGATATACTTGCATTTCCTTTATGATTCACTTGTATTAATATACAAAATCACTAAATAAAATTTCAATCCATTCCAATTGATTTAAAAACCAATTTCATTTGCTTCTTTAGGCCAATTAAATTTTTGTTTACAACAAAATATGCGATTTCTATGCAAATTTTAATGTCATCCAAGCAAGTAACCATCACTTAAGCTTATAACCATTAAAATTAATTCCAGTTCAAATTTATATTAATTTTATTCCATTCGGAATTGTTCACAACCCAAATATTATTGTTTCCTTGCAATTTTTAATTCAATTTCTTATTTTCACTTCAAGTTCATCATCCAACTAAAGTTTATATCAATTCATCCCATTCTGTAATATTTAGTTCATACATTCTTATTTCATCACACTATTTAATTAAAACCATTTCACTTGCATTTAAATTTTATTATCTTAACAAATTTATCCAAGACCACATTATAAAGCTCGATCACAATTATTTTTCAATTTGCTTAAGTTGTTTCAATCACACAATATTTTCATTTCTTCTTATATCAATTTTATTTTATTTTCATTTGATTCTCATCCAACCAAATTCCAATTCATTTCAAATTTTAATTCAATTTTTTTATTTATTTAATCCATCTTAAATTTATTTTATTGACAAATGAGACCACTTTAAATTATTTCACTCATTTGAATTTATTTATAATTCAAACCATCACTATTATATTCTAATTCCATTATTCATTCACACTCTCAACTTTTATTGCCAAATTTAACTCCCATACTAGAACTGGGTTTTTAATTTCTTTTCAAAATTTTCTTAACCAACCATCAAATTTTCATTCATGCCAATAAAAATTCCATTTAATTTAGTTTACACTAAATTCATCTTCAAGCTTTTCTTTATTTAATTTAGCTTACGCTAAATTCATTTTCAAACAATTTCTTTGAATTTGGTTGAGTTAAAATTTTATTCATACAATATCATTCTTACTTAATCTAAATTAAATTTCCTTCCAATTTAATTCTTTTCCAAATTTAATTCAAGTCCAACTAAGTTTTATTTAGCCAACTTGAGTTCATTCCATTTCTTTTACTATCTTAAATAAGAATTTCATTCTATTCAAAATTATTTATAACACAACTGGATTTTGATTTTAATTCAATCCAAATTCAATTCCATTTAATCGAAGTTAAATCCAACTCAATCAAATTTTAATTCTCCATATACAAGTTCAAAATTTATTTACTGACTTAAGTTCATTCACATCTTTTATATTTTATATTTTCTTCATCTTATTTCAACTCACATTTCATTTGAGATTAAGTTTGAATTCACCATACCATTCAATTATTTCCCATTTTTTATTATAATTCCATTTTACTTGGGTTTACAATCTAATTTTCTATTCTTAGGTTACGAACTAATTCACTTGAAAGCTTATATTGCTCATTTTAACCCATTTTACATCTTATAATCACAATCCCAAATTTTCTTTCAATCTAATTCTTTGTAAAATTTTAAATCCACAATTTCAAATTATAAGTATAACACTTAATAGCTTATGGGTACAATTTATTACACAATGACCCATAATTACCAAATTATTTTACATTTCAATTTAATCCAAATTAATTTAATTCTAGGTCCAATTTATTTAACTTATCCCAAGTTAAATTCCAATTTTCTATTTACTTCCATATACTCAAGTTAAATTTTAATTCCAAGATTAAAAATTTCATTTCCTTCTTATTAATATCAACTTCGCTTAATAAGTTCAATGGTTGATTCATTTTAACTTTACACGTTATTTAAATAGAATTTTCCAGAATTCAATTACCCAGTTTTATTTCAAAATCATTTTTAAATAATAAATAACTCATACTCTCCTGGTATATCAAATCAAACTTCCAGATTTCTAAAACAATCTGTTTTTACCAAAGCAATTTCCCTTTCTGAAACTTCTAAACCCACTTGTATATCCAACAAATCTAACAGATATCATACCCTATTACTATGGAAGCGATCCATCACTTAAGAAACTCGAAAATAAATTCTAATGATGTGGCCAGCATCATCAGGATTATTTTCTAGCGACTGAAGTGAGTTCAGTGCTTCCTTACTTTCCCAAATTCATTTCAAAACAGTTTCCATTCAAAAATACCTCCAAAATAATATTCCATTATTGCCTTCAAACACCTTAGCAAACATTTCAAACTTTTCAATGATTTTAAATTTCCAAACTTTTGTTTTCATTAATTTAGAATCCTTTCCAAAACTTCCGGGATTTAAATTCTGGCTTAACTCAAATTTAGTTATTCTTCTTTTGTGTAATTTATACTCATGGAATTTATTTGGTTATAACCATTCCAATTTTAGATTAAATTTTAGATTCTTAGTTGATTAAGATATCCACATCCAAACAATCAAATATATATAATAATTTCAGAAAATTATTTCTTTTATATCAAAATATAATTTTGGGCAAAATTATTTCATTTATCCTTTTTAAAACAATACTATGTCGGTTTATCTTGTTTAAGAGTTTAGAAACCCCTATCGATACGGTTGTACTTCCCGTATTGACCAGAATTCATAAACACTCAACCGATAAGTCAACACAGTATAAAACAATTTTATATTCACTAACAAGTACGCTCTCATATCTATTAATACGCTCAACTCATTATAGAGTACTATTAACTCTGTTAAATGAGTAATTTCCCCACCAAAGCCTAAGTTGTCGCAAACCTAAGCTCTGATACCAAGTGTGACGACCCGCCCTTCTCGACCCTCGAAAATCGACACAAAATATCCCACAGTATGATATGCCGACGATCAAGTGCCAGAAAAGACAGATTGTTAGGGGAAAGAAAGTAGATAGAAGAAAGAAGGAACTAAACAATATCAGAATCTCATAGTCGCAGCGGAATAAAATATAATATATAATATCAGATCTTTAAACAAAATGAAAACTATATCTGTTTTATACAATATATCATCAGAGTATCACAAAACAACAACAATTACCAGTCAGACAATTCCATACAATCACAGCAGCAGATATATATACACATACGGATAATACGTCTCGGACTCCAGCTCCTCTCCTGCTCCATAGCATCCTGTCCTGAACATATAATATTCGGTCTGATCCGAGCATTATAATGAAATAACACCCGAGTCAGTCTGGAATACCAGCTGATAATAATGCACCCAACTTGATTATTAAAGTTTCAAAAATCCTTTGAAAACAAAAGCATCTCGTAATACCACGCCACGAATAAACATGTCGGGTTTTTACCTTATGATAGCTAAAACACTTTTTATAGAAATTCTCTGATATTATAATAGGGTCTATATACAAATACTTATAAAATAGCCGAAATTGTTACATCTATTAAATTTCAGCTACTAGCCACAGAGTGGGTAATACAAACAAAACTCGTAAAAGGCTCGTAGGGAGAATGAGTTTCCAACTAATGACTAGGCACTGGGGTACCAACTGCCATAGTACCTGGTCTAGATCAGTGTACCGAGGACCACGCCCGATCCCCTGCAACACAAGGCCCGGACTACCCCTTACTGGATAGTCCCGAGTAAGATCACCCCACGGTTGGGATCAACAACCGCACCACTAAGCCGAAATAAAAGGGACATCTAGACATGATTGACCTTACCCGGAAATGGGTGCTTCCCACCAAGCCTTGCTGCATATCCCCTGATTTTCAGTCATTCCCGGTTGATGAGGCTTGAGGCTAAGCGTTACCTTTTAGAACATTTCACTTAGAATGCCTATCGCCCCCGACGATGTTCCAAAAGCATTCGTTCATACAAGTCCGTCCCGGGTTCGAACGGAACCGAAGGCACTACTCCTACTACATCCATTTTGGAAATATCCTCAGGATTAGTAGCGACTAGCCCTTGCACTTCACTGCTCCATCTTCGACTCCGAACTCATTTTCCCACGAAAACGTACAAACCGGATCGAAGTGGTTTTCGAGAAATAAATCTCGATTCCGGTCTCTTCGAAACGATCAACGAATTTGTCCAATATTGAT
This sequence comes from Allium cepa, assembly GCA_030765085.1. Classification (NCBI taxonomy): domain Eukaryota; kingdom Viridiplantae; phylum Streptophyta; class Magnoliopsida; order Asparagales; family Amaryllidaceae; genus Allium; species Allium cepa. The sequence goes on from CM060938.1 coordinate 568,033,256, forward strand.
AGTAGGTGATTTAACTATCAATTAACATTCACAAACATCCATCACACAATAAAAAAAATTCCCACATTATTTATTTTCCTCATAAATATCTTGCGAGATATAAATCCATTTCAAAATCCCTTTAAACACTTTTCAAACCCAATTTTCTCGTGGAATAGATTCCCAAATCCTTACTTCCTCTGAAAACATCCAAGCACCAATATTTAAGGTTTAAAATAATTTAAATACTTTATTCTTGAAAATACATCATAACATTCATATTAAAACTTCCTACATATTGATTTAAAATATATATACCCTTTAGAAATATCTTGAATAAAACTGCTAAATAAAATATAAACTGTTATCTTTAAAATAAAGTTAAGTCATACTAAATTTAAAATAAAGTTATTAAATTTTATACAAGTTTCAAATAAAACTTTAATTAATTACTTTTAAAATATATCCATTTTACAGACATAAATATTAATAATATCCCTTTAAAACATAATGCCAATTGTTCCTTAACTATTTATTACTATAACTACTTTAGTACATATTTACTTTTGAATACTCTGCAACCTACATAAGAATTTTCTTAAAGCATTCCTTTGAAATCAAATTTAAAACCTTTATCTTTTACTTAGAAATCTACTTAAACGCACTTGGCTTTCAGAGGAATTAACTTCCGTTTATAGTAGCCCAAAGAATTCTTTTATCAATCCAACACGATTTATCCCAATTAAATTTACGTTCATCCCATAAATTCCTTTCCATAATTTAAAAATAGCTCCTTTATTTTTAAACACATCGCCATTTCCTGGGAATCATTTTCAAACATATGTTTAAAATATCTAAAATAAGCTTCTAGAGATTATTTAATTGAAAATAATACTTAAGGAAATATACAAAGGTTTCCTAAGTACTTTAAGTCAAGTTTAACTTTTAAAATAAAGTTATTAAGTCAAATATTTATATTATAATTCCCTTTTGAAAATTTAATACTACTTTACTTTTTTTTAAATAATTAAATACCATAATTACTTAATCAAATATTTGCTTTCACTTAAAAACAATTTAAAATAATATTTCTTTCTGAAATATTCTAAACATATTTAAACTGCAAATTTATATTTGAAAACTTTCCTTAAAAATATACTAAAGTTTCCAGGAGAAAGCAAGCTTCCCATTCTTTAAAAATAAATCTCGCTATTATTTTAAACAATTCACATTTCCCTTTGAAATCACAATTTCAAACACTTCAAATTTTTCAACCCATTCCTTGAATTTAATCTCTTTTGGAATTATTTACTTAAGAATTTTCTTTTATTTCCTGTAAGCCCAATTTATTTATTTATTTAAATTCCCAGGTTGTAATCACCCAATCACAGCATAACAAAATTTAAATTTTCAATTTAATCCATCACAGTATATAAATAGAACACAACATAACATGATCTAAATCAATTTATCACAGAATACAAATGAGATATATCATAGAATATAAATAAATTTCTAATTGTGAGGGATCCAGTTGGATCCCTCCAATCTGTTTTCCTGCATCCACAGATATTAGAGCAACAAATAAATATCGATGCAATCTGATAAAAATTATCACAATCAGCTAAACAACCAATCAACCATTTAAATATCAGCTATTTAAATTACTAGTATCCAGATGTGAGTGAGAATAACCCACCTTGGGTTTCCGACGAGCGTTCAAATTTAAATTAAATCAAACGACGTTCGATTTAACCTAAAAAATTTTACTTGCTCGGAATGATTCCAGAATTGCTCCACTGCGTCGTACGCGTCTCTGCGATTCCGGCGTCGCCGGTTTCGTCGATTTCAAACTAAAATCTTGGCCGCAGGATCTGAAAACAAAATCAAGGCCGCACATAAGTCTTTCTTCCTCACGCGAAAACACAGTGCAGCCGAACACAAACATTGCCGCATCTAGGATTTGGAACTGCCACAACCTCGATCACCAAGGCCACGATCGGCCACCACCGCAACAACGGCCTTCGAGAGCTCCACCCCAGCCCCTAACCCCATCGAACTCGCGCATCCCTGTAGCATGCGGTTCGCGTGCGAGCCGAAGGCGAACGGCGCCAGAAAGCTTCGCCATCGACAAGCGATAAACCATCACGACCGCACAATCTCAAGATCTTGTCGAGCTCGTCGACTTTCTAGTTGGGAGTTTGGCCTAAAATCGCTTAGATCGAGAGAAAAACGCGGAAGAATAAGGGATGATTTCGGCCATTAAACGATAGAGGCGGCGGCTGTATATTTAACTAGGGTTTGTTGATAACGTGAATATATAAATGTTAATAATTATTATTTTAATATTTTTTTGGCAAGGCCAGTCGGTTTTATAGTGGACCGTCCACTTTTTATTACGAATGTAATAAAAATTTAAGTACAGGAGCAAGGTAAAAGCACCTTAACTACAAAAAAAAAACAGAAAATACAGCGCAAGTACGTGACAGCTATGTCACAGTAACTATAAATAGCCCAAAAACTAACACTCCTCCGAAGAGGAAGAGTCACCATCATCCCCAGACACCAGAGAAGATACCAAAGGGACAGTCCCACAAAGACCAGCAAAGTGGCGGAAAAGGAGTGCAAGACAAGGATCATAACCCATATCATCAGAAGAGTAGATAAAAGAACGATCTCAGGATGAATCGGCAAGCATGACAGAATTCGAACTCGCATACAAACCGTCCAAATCAAGAACTAAGGAATCACCAGATGGTTTATAGCGAAGACATCTAAGGTCCAGATGATCATCGGAGACAAAACGGAAAAAGGATTCATTAACCGGGTTATATCTCATATCAGATTTGGGGTCAATCCAACACCCCTCGGCCTCATCCCAAGCAACAGGAGGCGACTGCGAGGCAGGGAATGAAACAACTAAAGGAATGTCAGGAGCAACACAAGGAACCTCAGAACCAGGAGATGAATCAGGCGTAGCTAATGGCAAAGGAGGAAAACTCAGGCCTGACAACGGAACCGTAGGAGCAGGAGAAGTCATAGAGGTAGGGGAAGAAACCTTGAGGACCCAAATTCTGCGTTGGGTGTGAGGCAAAGGGATCTTCGGAGCAGCTACGGAGGCTTCAGAATGATAGCAGGCGATAGCCAGGTGGCCAAAAGAGTGACAGGAGGTACAAATATCCGGAACCCAACCATAGCGAACTCTGACTTCCACAACATGCCCGACAGCAAGCTGAACAGGAATAGAAGTAGGGAGAGGCTTAAAGTGGGATATCTCAATAAGAGCCTTAGCGTACATTATTATTTTAATATTAAAACCATTTAAAGAAACTTTTTTAAACGATCTCCAAACAACTCGTTCCGACAGGCGTTTCTAAGGTTTTAACCATGTTTCGAACACAATGGAACGTGTTTCGGAAGCTAATTCGATCATATATGCGAGTTACGGAAATAAACGATCAGTTTTAAATTAAATCGCTTAAAGTATTTTTTATGCGTTTTGAGCTGCTAGGGTCAAACGACAACTCCGATTGCTACGAAAATTGAAATTCGATAATAACCAACTATTAAGGATCCAATGGAACTGGTTTTGTCGAATTCCGAGACTGTGCCTCGGAAGGCTATTTTATCTCGTCGATTATTTCGAGCGATTTTCAAAATTGTCGAAATCACTTAAAATTTCACTTTTAAATTTTATTAACTCTATTATAACTCGTATAAAATTTATATTCCCATTAGAAATCATTCTGATTCAGTTCAAACCAAAATCTGATTATTTGCATTATTATATTATTAAATTTCATTATTAAATTAATATAAAATTCCAAATATTAATTTATCGACTTTTAATTCCATACAAAAGTCCAACATCATTATTTAAATTCAAATAGACTTAAATAAATTTTAGAATCTATTTTTATATCTATTTACACTCAGAATCACCAATTATCCCAATTCTAATATTAAGCTATTATTTTCCAAATTTCAATTTAATTCTCGTATTTGAAATTTAACTAATTCTATTAATTTAACCAAAGTCTTTTATTTCAAAATCATATTACAATACATATTCAACATTTTAAATGAATTAAATGTTCAAATCTAGCGACCCAAAATTTTGGGTCGTTACATTGCCTTCGGTTCCGTTCGGACCGGGAACGGACTTGTATGGATGAATGCTATCAGTGCATTGTCATTGGAGAACAATGAGCATTCTAAGTGAGTATTTCTAAAAAGGTAATGCTTAGTCTTGAACCTCATCAACTAGAAATGACTGAAAATCAGAGAAGATGCAGCAAGGCTAAGTGGGTCGCACCCAAGTAGGGTAAGGTTACCCCTATCTAGAGTCCCTTTTATTCGGATGTGTGGCGGTTGCTGATTCTAACCATGGGGCAATCTTTTTCGGTCTATCCAGGTTAGGGGTAGGCCGGTCTTTTGTAGTAGAGGATCTCGAAGTGGTCCTCGGTGCATTGTTCTAGAAGTGTACTGTGACAGGTGGTGCCCCAATGCCTAGTCATTCAGTTGAATCCATTCTCCAATACGCGCCTTTACTGTTTTGATTGTAGTAATTAATGTAACAATTTCAGCTATTTGAATAAGTATTTGTACTTAGATACTATTATAATATCAGAGGATTTTGATATGAAATGTTTTGGTTATCATAAGGTAAAAACATGTTGTGTTTACTTGTGGCGTGGTCTTACGAGATACCTTTGATTTTCAAAAGAATTTTGAAACATTAATAATTAAAATTGAGTGTGTTTTCTCACGCTGGTTTTCCAGACTGACTCGATGTTATTTTATTATAATGCTCGAGTCAGACCGAGTATTTCAGGTTCAGGTTAAGATGCTATGGAGCAGGGAACGAGCTGGAGACCGCGACGTATTCTCGTACATGTTTATTTCCGCCATAGTGTTGTTTGAAATTACCAGCAGTTGTGAGGACAGGATGTTATAACCGTCCAGGCTATGATTTACGGATTTGTGTACTCTGATGTGAGATGTGTATATTACAGTTTTGCTTTGTGCAAAGAACTATTGATATTATATATTGTTCTGTCCGCTGTGAGATTCTGTTTTGTTTTAGTTTCCTTCTTCTGCCTACTTTCTTTCCACTCAACAATCTTTCCTTTCGGCACTCGATCGCTCGGCATGTTATACGATGAGCATATTATGTCAATTTTCGGGGTTCATGAAGGGCGGGTCGTGACATTTTGGTATCAGAGCTTAGGTTGGCGATATACCTAGGCTTGGGTAGGAAATTACTCATTAGAGATGAGTCAACAGTACTCTATAATGAATTGAGTGTGTTAATAGCTATGAGCGCATAATTGTTAGTGAATATAAAATGTTTTTATATTGTGTTGACTTATCGGTTGAGTGTTTATGAATTCTATTCGGTATGGGAAGTACAACCGTACCGATAGGGGTTTCTAAACTCTTAAACACAGTAAACCGACATAGTATTGTTTTAAAGTGGGTAAATGAAATAATTTTACCCAAAATTATATTTGATGTAAAAGAATTAGTTTTTTGAAATTATTATATATATTTGGATGTTTGGTTGTTAATATTAAAATCAAAATACAATTATAAAATTTGAAATAGTTATATATATAAAAAAAAACCAAATAGAAGTTTATAAGAATGATTATACAAAAAAGTATAACTAAAATTTGATTTAAACCGGAATTTAAATCTCGAAAATATTGCGAAATGTTTTAAAATGAGTTTGAATCAATGTTTTGGAATTTTTTTAAATCTTGAGAATGTTGGAAAGTGTTTTCCAAAATGTTTGAAGGGAATAATGGAGTATTATTTTGGAAATATTTTTGAATAGAAATTGTTTTAAATTGATTTTGGAAGTAAGGAAGCACTGAACCCACTACCTTGCTGGAAAATAATTCTGGTGATGATGGCCACATCATCAGTATTCATTTTCGAGTTTCTAAGTGATGGATTGCTACTATAGTGATTGGCTGTGATAAATTGTTTTGGACTTGTTGGATAAGCAAGTTTTGTTTTAGACGTTTCGAAGGGAGCTGTTTTTGGGAAAACCAAGTGGTTTTGAGATTTCAAGGGTATGATTTGATATACCAAAGTGAATATACGTATGTTTATGATTTCAAATTTTTTTTGAAATAAAATCCAGTGGTTGAATTCTAAGGTTTCCATTTAAATGTTTTGTAAAATCAGAGAAAAATCAGTTATTGAATTTATAATTTGAAGTTGATATAGATAAGAAAGGAAAATGATAATTTTAATCCTGGAATTAAAATTTAACTTGAGTAAATTAAAGTGAATATATATGTTGGAATTTAACTTAAGATAAGTTAAATAAAATTGAGAATTGGATTTGAATTGAATTGGATATTAAGTTGAAAGTAGAATTATTATGTAATTATAAGTTATAATTATTAAATGAAATGGATACACTTAAGTTATTAAGTGATATATATGTATGTATGTATGTATGTATGTATGTATGTGTATGTACATATATATAAAAAAATCCCGAGTTATGATTATAAAATGTAAATGAACTCATGTAAACAATATATGATTTTAAGTAAATAAGTTTTTGAACTTATGAATTGAGAAAAAAATAGTAAACCAAAAATGAAACTGGTTTGATAATATGACAAAGGAATGAGGATTCCAAATTTGAATTTTCAAATGGAGGGTTAATTTAAATGGATAAATTTAATATAAACTTGAATTGTGAAATGGTTGTGTAACTATATGTTATAAATGTAGAATGTGAATAAACTTAAGTGGAAAATTCAGGGAAATTGTGAATAAATAAGTTGTATAACTTATTAAACTGAGGAAGTGAGAAGGCATAACCAAGTTAAATGGTTAAGTATTTGATAACAAGAAAAAAATTCAATTTAAGAGTAAATGAATTGAAATGTGACCTTGGAGTATAGTTGGGGTGTGAACTTAAGTTTTAAGGCTGAATATAACTTAAGCAGTGAAATGGGGTGCTCATACTAAACCTTAGAAACAATTTTGTGAAGTGGTTTATAAATTAGTTAGCATGAAATGAAATTCCATTCACTATAAAATGAAGCAAATAAATTTATGTGAATAAAATGAAAGTGAATGTAAAGATGAAATATAAGCAGGGAGAAAAGTAATAGTATAGTATAAATTGGATATACTACGTAAATGAAAGCAAATAAATTGAATGAAAATCAATCAAATTCATTGTTACTATACCGGCTGTTAAAGACGGAGCCATTTTCATTGTTACTACACCGACTGTTAAAATTAGGTCTGCTTGCCTAAGGCTCGATCTTGATACTAGTCCATAACGATCAATGTCAAATCATGAGCCTATTAATGAAGCAAATTCAATGAAACAACAAATGGTACCATCGAGAAGAGGCCATAAACTGGAGAGTCTTGCCTAATTCGAAAGATTGTTTAATGTAGTTGAAATAACGGAATTTGGGGTTGTTTGGTCAAGTAACGGAAAATCAATCAAATTCATAACTGTCTCAATATAACCTTTTCCTTCCTTTTCTTTTTTTTGTTGTCTAAATATTCAGTTAAGACCATTCTAATGCTCCTTTTCGCCATGCATAAACTGAACCAACAATTGGGATAAGCACAAAGATGAAAGCTTCTATAAATACTGATACACCCAATACATCAAAACTCATCGCCCATGGATAAAGAAAGACCGTTTCAACGTCAGAAACAACAAAAACTAGAGCAAACATGTAATAGCGGATTCGGAATTGTAACCAAGCGTTTCCCATGGGTTCTATACCTGATTCATAACCAGAGAGCTTCTCTGGTCCTTCACTAATTGGGGATAAAACTCTGGAAATTACAAATGCCAAAATAGGAATAGCACCCGATATTATTAGAAATGCCCAGAAAATATCATATTCGTGAAGCAAAAACATAAATGGACTCCTATTAATGTGGAATAGGTTGAATTATTCGATTTAAATTTCAATTGTAAATTCATCCAGAACTTCTTAAAGGAAAAGGGAATTTTTTTTTATCAAATAAAACTACATAGTTTAGAGTTTGTTTGCCATGGTGCATGCCTTATTTAAAGATTCATACAATGGAACCCCACTTACCATTTTTTTTTCCATTTAGATTTAGATATAGTGTCGATATAGGATGTTCCCACCCAAAGAAAACTCTCTTACTTTATCTCGGTTTCTCTTTTTAAAAACTAATTAAATTAAATACAAAAAAAATAGTATAATTAGAATACTAATAAATAAGACTAATTATACCATAAGAAATCGTATTAGTATAACTATATTTTTCTAGTTCATTTTATATTATAAAAATACAAATATAAAATGCATTAATTTAATTCTTAATCCTTTTCCACTTTTTTTTCATTTTGATTGAAAAAAAAGTGGAATGTGTTAGGGCTATACGGACTCGAACCGTAGACCTTCTCGGTAAAACAGATCAAACTAATTATTATCGAAATGATGTGAACTGTTTCAAAGACCCAACATGCATTTTCTTGCATTGGGCTCTTTCATCAACTGATTGATATAAAGATCAGTTAGTCCACCATATTTTTTCTTTTTTACGGGAAGATAACAAGATGGTTCCATGTGTTCTATGATTCATGATTTGTATTATGATTTAGGAATAATACCAAAGTGTTTCAAAGAGGGGTTACCTTGACTTAGGTCTGCCTTTGGCCTAGATTAACCTAAGTTAAATGGGATCTATATCGCTTCGCTACAAGAGTCAAATATGAGACTTAATACACCTTAAAGTTCATAGGATAAAAAGAGGTTATTTTGAGTTCTTTATACTCATTATGCCTAGCATTGAATGGGATGGTATTTACCTTATCAATTAGCAAATCAATGGCGGGTTCTATTTCATTTGGCACATGAATTCGCACTCGAATCGGACCAAATCAAATATTCGTCAGGCTATTGTTCTCTTCTTCCTTTGAATCTATGAAGTAAGACATTGATTTCTCAATAAGATCAATTATGTTCATTGCATAATAGGACCCTTTCAAAAGTATTGGCGCACGTGTAAACGAGGTGCTCTACCTAACTGAGCTATAGCCGTTGTCATAGACATCTTAACATATAGAGAATTTCTTATCAAGATCGGATCCCACATGAGAGTTCTTTAATCCGTTTACTGTTATTGGATTGGTATTGCATAGAAAAAATATTCCACCTACAATCCCCGAGGCGATGGGTCCTTTGTGATGATGAATAACCTACTTAACTCAGTGGTTAGAGTATTTCTTTCATACGACGGAAGTCATTGGTTCAAATCCAATAGTAGGTAGAACTTATTAAATACCAGAGTTGATGGTATCTAATAAGTTTTCTAGCCATTTCTTTTTTTTGTTGTATCATCTAGAATTGATTGTATTCAATTGGCAGAATCAAAATATGGTATATAATAAATAACTTCTTTTTCTTACTTTTATGTGTGTTTTTTTTACTAGTAGGAAATAACCTTAATGACCTCTATCGTATCTGAGCTCGTCTGAGAGCTAGATTCGCCTCAATTTCTTGTCTCTTTCCCTGAGCTCCACTCAAGTTAGCTTCGGCTATTTCAAGAGCTTGTTGAGCCTCTTGCGGATCAATGTCAGTACTCATCTCCACATCATTTCCTAAAATGGCGATCTCATTATTATTTATTCTAGCGAAACCACCCATCAAGGTTACCGTTAACCATTGGTCGTTGAGACGTATTCTTAAAAGACTTATATCTACCACTGTGGCAGTAGGGGCGTGGTTTGGTAATACGCCAATTTATCCACTATTAGTAGATAAAATGATTTCTTTCACTTCTGAATCCAAAATAATTCGATTAGGAGTCAGTACACAAAGATTTAAGGTCATTTCTTCAATCTGCTCTCCCCTTCTAAGTTCATAGCTTTCGCGGTAGCTTCGTCGATGTTACCAACCAAATAAAAGGCCTGCTCGAGAAAACTGTCTAATTCCCTAGAAAGTATCAATCGAAACCCCTTAATTGTTTTGGCGAGACCAACATATTTCCCTGGAGAACCAGTAAAGACTTCTTCCAGAAGAAGAGTTATGATAAGAAGCATTCAATTTTTCATTCTCTTGCTACAGTTAAACGATCTACTTTGGATAATTCGTCCAATCCCAGGATAGCTATAATGTCCTGAAGTTCTTTGTAACGTTGTAAAGTTTCCTTAACTCTTTTAGCAGTTTCATAATGTTCCTCGCCAACGATCCGAGGTTGTAACATAGTTGACGTTGAATCTAAAGGATCGACTGCTGGATAAATACCTTTGGCAACTAATCCTCTTGATAGTATGGTAGTAGAATCTAAGTGTGCAAATATCGTGGCAGGAGCAGGGTTGGTCAAATCATCTGCAGGTACATAAACTGCTTGGATCAAAGTTATAGACCCTTCTTTAGTGGAAGTAATTCTTTCTTGTAAAGAACCCATTTCGGTACTAAGGGTAGGTTGATAACCCACTGCAGAAGGCATTCTCCCTAATAAGGCAGATGCTTCTGATCCCGCTTGAATGAAACGAAAGATATTGTCGATGAATAAAAGCATACCTTGTTCATTAATATCTCGGAAATATTCTGCCATGGTTAGTGCAGTCAAACCTACTCTCGTACGAGCTCCTGGTGGTTCATTCATTTGACCATAGACTAGAGCTACTTTTGATTCTGCAATATTTTTTTCATTAGTTACCCCGGACTCTTTCATTTCCATGTAGAGATCATTTCCTTCACGAGTATGTTCACCTACTCCACCAAATACGGATATGCCTCCATGAGCTTTGGCAATGTTGATCAATTCCATGATAAGTACTGCTTTACCCACACCGGCTCCCCCAAAGAGTCCAATTTTTCCTCCACGGCGATACGGAGCTAAAAGATCCACCACTTTAATCCCTGTTTCAAAGATTGATAATTTCGTATCTAACTGTATAAAAGCAGGCGTAGATCTATGAATAGGCGATGTTGTACGAGTATCTACAGGACCTAAATTATCAATAGGCTCCCAAAGAACATTGAAAATTCGTCCGAGAGTAGCTCCGTCGACTGGATCACTTAGAGCAGCTCTTGTATCAATCACTTCCATTCCTCTCGTCAGACCATCTATAGCACTCATAGCCACAGCTCTAACTCGATTATTTCCTAATAATTGTTGTACCTCACAAGTCACATTAATTTGCTGACCGGCAGTATCTCGAACTTTAACTACCAAAGCGTTATAAATATTAGGAATCTTGCCCTGAGGGAAAACAACATCCAGTACTGGGCCAATAATTTGAGTGATACGTCCTAGGTTTTTTTTCTTCAAATGTGAAAACCGTAGAACCAGAAGGATTCGGATTGATTTCATAATATAATAAAGTGAAATATGTCGAAATTATTTTGATTGAGAGACTATGGTACATAGTACCAAATCAATTTCTGGTAGCAGCTTGATTAATTAATTCAATACGAATTAAATGGGATTTAGTACTCGATTTAATTGGTACCACCCAACCGAATAAAATTCAATCGTTTACTCATTAAATTTAAATGAGTAAATTTTCAAATTCAATCTATTCTTTTTTCAAAAGATCAAGCAGATGAATAAGAATTGTGAGTAAGTGGACTGTATTTCATTTTTCTATCATTATATTATACAAAATACCATCTATACTTATACTCGATTAGATGAAATCTATGAAATTATTCTAACTCGTGATTCATTATTACGATCTCATTGACTGTTTTCTTTTCTGTATATCTAACTATATATCTATATATAGTTAGTTTAGTTAGTGTCTATTTTTATTTTATTCCCAATCTCTTTCATGGATGAATTATCCCTATTTTCACATCTAGGATTTACATATACAACACATATCACTATCAAGGGGGAATTTTTCCTAGTATTTTTTTTTAGATTCAAAACGGAAAGTGCCCAAATTCAATTATAAACTTGAAAAACAAAAATTGGGTTGCGCCATATATATCAAAGAGTAGACATAATTAACTGCATTTATCTCGGTAGCTACACCACCTATAGAATTTAAAGAACCCAAAGGAGCATGAGTCGTATATTCTACCGAACGTCGTTCTTGCCAAGGTTGTATATCTTTTTTCGGCCTACTCAAGTCCAAACTATTGGGACCCCGTAGAAGTTCTAAACAGGGAGCACGGAGATCCCAAAAACGCATAGTTTCTCCTCCAAAAAATAACCTCTTCCATAGGGGAACGCATTAGATATTTACCTAAACCAATGGGTCCTTGGGCAGATCAACGTTGGCCCCAAGACGTTGGTCTCTAACTAGAAAAGTAAATGCTTGAGCTTGAGAAGCTTCTGGTCAGGTGGGCCTGTAAAACTCCCTAGGATAAGCGGTATTATTGAACCAAACGAAACAACAAGCGATGAAACCAAAGACAGATAAAGCAGCTAAACTATAAGACAAGTAAGCCTCTCCAGACCATACAAGTGCACGGCGATCCCACGCAAAGGGTTTGGTTAAGATATGCCAAATTCCACCAAGTATACAAATGGAACATAACCATGCATGTCCTCCAATTATATCTTCTAAATCGTCCACACTAACAATACATCCTTCTCCTCCAAAAGGGGATTTTAGTAAATAACCAAATATAACACTTGGGCTAAGTGTCAAATTGGTAATTTTTCTTACATCTCCTCCCCCCCCTCCCCAGTGCCCAGGTATCATATATGCCTCCAAAATAAAGAGCCTTGAATACTAAAAGAAAAGCACCTATACCTAATAAAATTAAGTGAATTCTATCATTTCTCAAAACAAATCTCCTTTTATTGCTTTCTGTATTGATTCTTTCCTAAAATCTATTATTCCTCTTTCTCTCCCATCATCTATAGTCGAAATTTTCATGGCTTCTAAACCTTAAAATTCCAAAATAAAATGCCAAATAAAATTAATAACAAAAGGTAGTCTCATATTTTAATTCTTGCAAAATTCGAAGATCGATTCACGAAATCTAAGGGCCTTTGATTCATCATTCAACATATGATTTGTTAGCAACTTCTAAAGGTAAATTTCTAATTAATTCATTTTATATTATCTATATTCATATGCTTGGATTTGTATAATTCATTTATGTTTATATTGACTATCTTTTAACATGAGAACTGATAGCCTCTTTTCTCAATTGAACGTATATTTATTATATTCATTTCATTCAGATCTATATATGTTATCTTTTGCATTACAATATCTCAATTAATTTTTATTTGAATTGTATTTTATAATATTTACATACACAATCACAAATGAATTGTAATTTAATTTTTGTTTTAAAATTAATTTCTAGTGTTGCATGCTTAGTGATTAGATATAATCATTTTGAATATTGTTCATGCAAGAATGAAGGTTTTGATCTAAAATTTTGAATGAACTATTACGTAAATTTTGAATCACATATATCTCATTTCTAAATTTATAATTTTGTAAAATTTTCAAACTCTTGTTTCATTTCCAAACTAAAAGTTCAATCTAAGTTGTTAACTTAGAATGAAATGTAAATTGTTAAATTGAAATTTTAATTAGAAAGTCTTGGTTTAATTTTACATATATATTCATATGTAAATATATGTGTGTGTTTTGAATATTTGTATTTCAAATTGCCAAAGCCTGATTTAAACCTTCTTATTATAATTTATAAGTGAGGCAATTACATATACATATTAATTACTATTCGATGTTTATATGATTGTATCATAATACCCTTGCATGTAAAATGAATGTTGTATTAATTAAATTTGCTAAAGAGAGAAAGTGAATCAAGCAATGATTCCAGTTTTCATCTCGTTTTCTAATAGATCCTTTTGTGATTACATCTAGATTTATTCTTGTTTATCCCTATCCAATGTCAACTAGCAATCTTACTTATTTTATGTTTAGCAATTTGGTCATACAATCAAGTATGAATATAATTGATGTATTCACGTTTTTCATACCTCGCATTTAATTAATTTTGAGTTAAATAAATAAAGAAAAATATTCCATCAACTAATTTTATTCAATATGTTATTTATTACAATTGAAGAGGGGGAGAAATGAAAGGTTTCTCTCTCTTCATATATTGTCATATCTTCCATTTAATAATTGCATAGGGTAAGAGAGGGTAACAAAACGTTTCATTCTCTGAATTCATTTTTACATGTTTCTTTTACATATATAAACACTAATTTATATATTCACACAAATGAATGTATTTGATACATTCATTATAACAAATGTAAATTTAAGGTACATTTAAATCACCAATTTAACCATTTAAACAAAATGAGATTTCTTTTTTGAGAAAAATGTGTGATCCTCTTCAAGAGAGGAGAGCACACATGTACATACATATAACAACAATAGTAAAGGAGATGCCAATATGCCTAGCAGATAGCAAAAGACTCCCCGTACAAAAGAAAAAAAATCAAACTCTCCCAATCGCCTATGGAACTAAAAACTAAATCTAATGTGACAACTCCATCCAGAATTCAAGGCCTGAAGCGATACCATAAGATAAGCAGCCATCTGAACAATATCTTCAACCGCAATCTCAACAACCAAGCTGAAAAACCACAATATATTGCATCTAGACAAACCACGAACAAACTCTAAAATAACAATAATCACAAAAAATCTCTAAAATATCAACACCCTCAGGCAAAAGACTTATAAGATTTACGATTTAAACGATGACTTCTCCAAACATTACCAGTTGAATAGCTCCTACTATGCCTTCTACCAGATTTGGAACGAATCAATTCTCTGGCAAAGGTAGGAGAACGAGGAAATTTATCTATAGATGCAAGACAGCAATACATAATAAATTTGAAACCCTCGGTCCAATAATAGACAGCTTGATCAGAACCGACATAAGAACGCTCTGTATGCCTCCCCAAATCAGCAGAACCGAATCAATATCTGAAGAAACTTCAACACCAGACTTTAATTCTCCTATTGCAATACACTGTGACACACTAGAACGTGCACATTGACAATTGTTTGCAACATTATTATCAGCCCTTTTCAAAGGTGTCAAATTTGTGTCACACTGTGTGTCATTAATGTCATGAACACATTGTGTTTTTGCACAATAATCCATTTCTGAACAAACAAAATAGACTTGAGAATTAACATCAACATCATTAAAAATCACATGTCCAACTTCACCACAAACACCCATTGCTGCTCCATGGACTGAAGACTATCTTTAAGAATAACAAGAGACCGTGCACTATTAACAATATCTACAATCCCACCATTAAAAACACTGTCTATCTTGTTACATGTATAACCTGACATCCATGCACGCAAAATAGGCACTATATCAAACAGATCAAACCCAAGAACTCGACTAGTAATATCCAATCCATCATTTATATCATCTTCTCTGATATCAGATGCTTGCCTCACCAATCTTCCCACACAGTAATCCTCATATTGAAAAACAAACCCATATATTCAGTCTTAAAATGCTATTCTCATGCATTTTATTTAAAATAGCATTACAGTGCTTAACAATTACAAATGCTACCTCATGAGAATCATTTACCAAACAGTTTAGTGAATTAGGCCAAAGCTCATTGGTATCTTCACTGTTTCCATTATTTAAGGAACCGAAGAGGTAAGAACATTTAAATCTAAAATCCGAGTTTGCACGTACATTCCTTCATTAAATTCAGACAATATATCTGTACTATCCAAGGATTTTAGGCTTTCAAAGCGAGTAGAATAATAAAAAAAACATCTGAAACACTACCATCATCTACAACATAAGAAACAACATTCATATCTGTATCTCCTTCGACAAAACTCCCAGACAAAGAAGCAATGCTACTCCATACATCTGAATTTGTGTCTATGTTTAATTCAGATACCTCCAAATCATAAAAAACCTTAGCATGAATCAAAAACACTGAATCATCATTCGAACATGCATTGAACCTAAGAACACTTACTGAATTACTGGGTAACAAAGAAGGAGATAAAGAATTACAATACTCTACTGCAGGATCTAAAGACAAAGGATCGGAAAACTTGTTCTCTTTATTAAGGGACTCAACAGTGTTAATCAAAGATTTGAAACCACTTGAATCTCCAAAATTATCTTCACAAACAGACAATTTATCCACCCCCGAAATACCTTCCTTAAGAGAAGAAGCATACTTTCCAAGAAAATCCATTGGATCTCCAAATTTCGAACAATAGTTCTTGCCAATATTTACACAATTAATTGCATCAAAATGAGAAAACAGATCTTCCAAGAACTTTAAACCCACTTCTCTCTACGACCAAAGATGATCTAGGAGAACATTCTTAAGTTTTAAAAATTTAAGAACGAATAAAAAGCCATGCTAAAAATAGAGTGATTATTACAGGAATTTGAATCCAACGAACAATCTTTTTTGTGGCCAACGCAATCGCACCTAAAACATTTAATACCAACGCAGAATGAGAGAGATCTCCACACCGAAAGCAAGATTTTTGCCCATCTCTAGAAACAAAACTGCTCTTCGATCTTGATTTTTGAGTTGAAGCTTTCAAAGGATCAAACTGAGAATCCGACACCTCATGAACAAATGATTGACCAACAGGATGAATAAAAGAATGAAAACGATTGGCAATTGTATTGAAATTGGGTAAAAAAGGATCGAAGGAAGATGAATAAGAGGCAGAAGAATGTGGATAAACGAATGGAGCAGACGCCATTATGGGGAATTATTAATGTAGAAGTATAACAAACAAAATGAGATTTTATTTAAAATTTGATTAGATCGGATGCAATATAAATTTAGACTACATAAACCTAATAAGAATGAAAAGGAATTTTTTGAGATTGCCCATTTCTTCAATTTCAAGTTGGCCCAGTTCCAATAGTAACTCATACTATGAAATAAATGAAGCATACATTGATATCTTAAGTGATCAAAATAATCAAGCTACGTATACAACACAAACTGATGAAACATCGCCATTTGATAATATGATGGCGAAATTTATGGCTCCAAGGCAAATGCAATATGTTTATCCATCATATTATACAACACAAGATGATGAAGAAAAACATGAAATCAATCCATATATAGTTCTAGGTAATAGTTTCTAGATGTAATAGTGTTGTATGTTGCATTACTATCATTTTGTAGAATATATTTGTATATGGATTGCAACATTAATCATTACTTTTTCATTAAAAGTACAGAAATCTGATATCAAGACCGAAACCGAAACAAAAACCGAAATTTCCAAAATTGACTGAAACTAGTATAAATTCAAATAACCGAAAGCGAGACCAAAATCGAGTTCTCGAAACTTGATTGAAGTATTTGCACTTTAGTGTAATTACTCAACCGGATACGAACTGACTCGACCGAACACAAACCGAAGCCCAGGTCGGGTCGGGTATAGGTTTTAAAATATATAGTTTGAACTCGAAAAAAACCGACCTGTATAGAATCGAGACTCATCGGTCGAATCCGGGTCCATCGAGTTTGGTCCAATTGCCACCGCTACTTTATTTTCAAATTCTCCTTAGAATCCTAGAATTAACATTCAAACTTTGCTGAAATTGGATGAGCCACCTTACCTTATATTATTGTAACAATCCACCTTTCGTAATTCCCAAAAATCGAGGCCTTACATCATCGCACAACTTTCGAATACCATAAAGACAGATCGTCGAGGTAGAATTAGAACAAAACAGCAAAGAGAGACTCACAATGGAATGAAAACATATAATATACTAAATATACATGAACTGAAAAGAATAACAACGTATAAAAGACTGCACTAGCTAAAGCAACCGATAAATAAATATCGACACAAAAAGTCAAAAAACATCAACTCCTAAAGCATGGAGTTCTGAATAAATATATGATACAATAGTCTCGTATACAAATAACAGGTTTGTCATGTACCAATAAAATAACAAGTACATATCTCAAAGTATCAATGTCACGTCTCTAAAATGCTCCAGCTGCGCACTCTGATAGTGTATCCTCAAAAGCACTTGTTGCGACTTTTCTATTTATTAGAAAAGCACAAATTTTAATAAATTTTGCAAGCGCACAGGCGTGTAATATGCAGGTCGAACACAGGGAATTGTATTTTAAAACAATTAAAATCCATAGTTAAATCTTAGGCGTGTTAAACGAATTCGACGGTGAATTTTGAACAGAAAATAAAAACAATAATATACTCCGAATCGTTTTCGAAACTAATCGAAATTGCAACCAAAATATAGAATTGTAAAAAAATCAGAACAGAAATTGAAATTGCGGAAAAGAAGATAACGGAGCAAACAACTGAAATAATTATTAACTAACTGAAAAGAGTGCAGAAAATAACTAAGAATAAGAATAAATAAATTGCTAAATCTAATCAACAATCCTACGTATTCTGTTCGAAAATAAAAACAGTGCTGAATTTAAATCTAAACTTGAAGAAAAGTGATGAGGTAAGAGATGATTTTAAGGTGTTGTATAATGCTGTATATATAGGCTTTCAACCCCTAAAATCAGTCCATCTTTTTAGCAATAGGACCGGTTCTATTCTTAGTATTTGCCAAGATAATTGTACTGACTGGGTCCATTCCTTGAATTGGTAAAGAGTCAAGTTGCCACGTCATTGCTTGAAATACTTTTATATGTGAATTGGTCCAAATTCATACGTAAGCTACTTTTGAATGTGTCCCATTTTGCTTCATATCATGGCTATGTATTGCTACTTTTTAGGAGGAACTGGTCCTTTGCTTGAATTGGTGAAAGAGAACATATATACGTCCACATCATTGCTTGAATTGGTCCATATTGCTTTGATTTATTTTAATGCTCAAAATGTTGCACTCTTTGCTGCGTGATTTTTGAACCAATGGACGGCATAACCGATTAATTTCAACGTTGCACTTTGGAATCAATAATCTGCAAAACCACAACAAAATACCCGTATAATACCGCTTTATTAAAATAAAAATATATGAAATAAACGGTTTAAATTGTAGAGAAATACGTTCATCAAATACCCCCACACTAGAACTTTATTCGTCCTCGAATAAGCAAGAAAATAAAACTAACTAAATCCTTTTTCGTAGGAAACACGATTGCATTGAGCATATGCAACAAGCCGTTAAACCTTTAGGTGTCCCTAGTAGGACGAGTGGTGTCTCGTGAGGGCTTTCAGCGGATACTACCCATAAAATCCAAATGCAGTATGTGATGATTCTAATGTACTACATGAATGCAAAATTCTACACAAATGGAGACTCGATTTACTTCAAAATAGTTGCAACAAAATAATGTATATCAGTTGTAGTCAACTTCTTCAAATTTTTGGTTCCTCACTGATCACAAATTTCAATGTAACTCAAGTTTTCATACATTAGATTCTAGTTTGGCCAGTTGTTTCGGTCGATAACATAGTGCAGCCATGAAATAAATTCTTCACTGTTGATCATAGTTTTTTTCAAAATGGTATTTTTCATTTCCATTTGTATAACAAGCCAAATCAACAAAGTCAAGAAGTGTTTGGGTTTCAAATCTTAGTCTCTCTTTACTAGTTTTTTTTTCTTCTCTTTTTTTTTTACACATATCCTTTGGACCAAGGTGTACCACCCATGCACTGCCTCGCGGGCTTACGTGAGAGTTGGGACAGAGCTTGGCGGATTGTGCAAACCGACGCTGACTATGTCAGAAAAGGTCGGTAATCCTTTGGTGATTATTTATTTAATTATTTATATACCTAACTCAGAATGCTGAGGCCAGATATACCATCCATGCACTGCTTTGCGGGCTTACGTGAGAAGAGTATAGAGCGTGGCGAGTGCACACACTTTCACAAGTGTGCACACCTATCGACTGTAGGTGTTTCTTATTAGTTTTTTTTTTGAGAAGAGCTAAAGAGTGTTATGCAAATCAACTTAGCACCACTTAACTTTAATGATTTGAGATGTCAACGCATGTACTTTAAATCTGCCATTTTTTTAAACAAAGACTACAGTTTAGAAAAGATTTCATAACCATCACCTATGAATCCCCCTATATACTAACCTCACTATTATTGCTTGTAATTCAACTTTTTATTATATTTTACATTTGAAATTAGTGATTCACAAAAATCTTCATCAATTGACTTCAACTGCTTACTTACTTTGCCTTGACTAATTAAAAATAAATCGAAGTCCTAAAAATATTAGGAAATGAAAAGAAATTGAAAAGAAATTTGAAAACAAATAATGAGATGATTTTTTTTTTAAAATGATGCTACACTATGAAATATGAACAAACAGAATGAGATATGCGTCCCCCCCACACTGGAATGAGACAGTGTCCCAACTGTCAAATAGAATGCAAATGCAAAATAGAAGAAAAAAACTAAAAAAAATACAACCTGATATGTGCAAGATAGTGAGCGGCTCATGCCGAATAGCTAGGTTCGTGAAGATCCACGAACTCATCGTCCTCGTGCTGTTCAAACTCTAGAAATGGCTTCAAGCGTTGTCCATTGACCTTTGAAATGGAACCGTCCCTAGGATTTTCAATTTCAACTACGCCATAAGGGTATACTGTTTTCACAATATATGGACCTGTCCAACGGGATCTCAATTTTTCCGGAAATAAATGAAGTCTGGAATTACATAAGAGAACTTTCTGACCTACTTCGAATGTCTTACGAAGTATGGATTTATCATGATAGAATTTGGTTTTCTCTTTATAAATCTTTGCATTTTCGTACACTTCATTTCTTAGTTCTTCTAATTCTGACAATTGTAATTTACAATGCGATCCGGCTTTTTCTATGTCAAAATTAAGGTATTTGATTGCCCAAAGTGCGCTGTGCTCGAGCTCAACGGGTAAATGGCATGCTTTTCCAAAGACTAATCGGTATGGTAACATTCCTAGATTGGTTTTATAAGCTGTGCGAAATGCCCAAAGGGCGTCTATCAATTTAGATGACCAATCTTTTCTGTTGGAGTTAACCGTCTTTTCAAGAATTTGTTTAATTTGTCTATTGGAAATCTCGACTTGACCGTTGGTCTGTGGATGATATGGAGTAGATAGTTTATGAGTGATAGAATATTTCTTAAGAAGAGATTCAAAAGCACGATTACAAAAATGAGAACCGTTATCACTTATAATGGCTCGAGGTGTGCCAAAACAGGAAAATATGTTTTCTTTCAAAAATTTGACAACAACTTTATTGTCATTCGTTCTGGTAGGAATGGCCTCAACCCATTTGGACACGTAATCTACTGCAAGTAGGATGTAGAGATTTCCAAAAGAATTAGGAAAAGGACCCATGAAATCGATGCCCCAAACATCAAAAATTTCGATGACAAGGATCGGATTTAGGGGCATCATGTCACGTTTGGAAATACGACCTGTTTGTTGACATCTAGCGCATTTGGAGCAAAATTCGTGGGCACCACGAAAAAGAGAAGGCCAATAAAAACCGCACTGTAACACCTTGGCAGCAGTTTTCTTTTCTCCAAAATGTCCTCCACATGCTTGATTATGTGAAAAAGAGAGGATGCTATGGAATTCATGTTCTGGGACACATCTGCGAATGATTTGATCGGTGCAATATTTGAAAAGATAAGGATCGTCCCAGTAAAAGTTTCGAACGTTGGAGAGAAATTTTTGTTTATCTTGTTTTGACCAATGGGAAGGTGTTTCATTTATGACAAGATAATTTACGATGTCCGCGTACCATGGTGCACTAGAGAGTGAAAGAATTTGTTCATCGGAAAAATGATCGTTGATTTGAGAGTTATCATAGTTTCATGCACTATACAAGAAAGATGGTCAGCTACGACATTTTCAGAACCCTTTTTATCTCGTATTTCTAGGTCAAACTCTTGAAGAAGGAGAATCCAACGGATTAAGCGGGGTTTGGTATCCTTTTTCATGAGTAAATACCGTAAGGCGGCATGATCGGTGTAAACTATGACCTTAGAACCTATGAGATATGATCTAAACTTATCGAGGGCAAAGATAACTGCTAAAAACTCTTTTTCTGTGGTTGAGTAATTCAATTGAGCTTCATTAAGAGTTTTGCTAGCATAATAGATGACTCGAGGAAGTTTATCGATTCGTTGACCTAAGATGGCTCCAATGGCATAATCAGAAGCGTCGCACATTAATTCGAAAGGCAAAGTCCAATTTGGAGGTTGGATGATAGGTGCAGTGGTCAAGATCGATTTGAGGGTTTCAAAAGACGTTTCACATTCATTGGAAAATTCAAATTTAACGTCTTTAGCCAGAAGATTCGAAAGAGGTTTTGAAATTTTTGAAAAATCTTTAATGAACCTCCTATAGAATCCTGCATGGCCGAGAAATGAGCGAATGTCCTTTACGGACCGTGGAGGAGGAAGGCCCACAATAAGATCAACTTTAGATTTGTCAACTTCTAGGCCATTTTTAGAGACAACATGACCTAAGACTATTCCTCGCTTAACCATAAAATAACATTTTTCCCAATTAAGAACAAGAGATTTCTCCTTACATCGCTTTAAGACACGTTCTAAACGAAGGAGGCATTGATCAAAAGATGACCCATAGATTGAAAAATCGTCCATGAATATTTCTAAGAAATCTACCACCATATCAGAAAATATACTCATCATACATCGTTGAAAGGTAGCGGGAGCATTACAAAGACCGAAGGGCATGCGACGATAAGCGAAAGTTCCGAAGGGACATGTGAACGTTGTTTTGTGTTGGTCCTCTAACGCAATGGGAATTTGATTATAGCCGGAGTAACCATCAAGAAAACAATAGTATTCATGACCGGCTAAGCGTTCGAGCATTTGATCAATGAAGGGAAGGGGAAAATGATCTTTTCTTGTTGCTGCATTGAGTTTTCGATAGTCGATGCAAACGCGCCATTTTGTTTTGACCTTTGTCGGAACAAGTTCGTTATTCTCATTTGTTGTCACAGTGATTCCAGACTTCTTTGGTACAACTTGTACCGGACTTACCCAAGTACTGTCAGAGATAGGGTAGATAATGTTATTGTCTAAACATTTGATAATTTCTTCCTTTACCACTTCTCTCATATTAGGGTTTAATCGCCTTTGAGCTTCGCGAGTGGGTTTAGCCTCGTCGACTAAATGTATTCGATGTTCAATAATTGATGGACTAATTCCCTTAATGTCAGCGATTACCCATCCTATTGCCTCTTTATTTTCCCTTAAAATTTTCAAAAGTTGTTCTTCTTGGTCCTTAATGAGATCGGATGCCAAGATTACAGGGAAATTTTCCGAAGAATCTAAGTATGCGTACTTAAGATCGTTTGGAAGAGGTTTGAGGTCTAATTTAGGGCGTACTTCTTTTGAGGCTTCAGTAGACATCAACTGATTGAATTCTAGTGAATTATGAAAAGAGCATAGCATATCATTTAATTCATAAATGTATTCATCTTCGTGGAAGTTGAAATTAAAATGATCTAGGCGCATGCTAAGAGACTCTGTAGCATCACTAAAATCATTTTCAACAATTGTTTGGATCACGTCAACTTCTTCTGTTTCAAAATCCCTTGGTTGTCTGTTAAGATTGAAGATATTTAGTTCAATGGTTAGGTGCCCAAAGGAAAGTCGGAGTTGACCATTCCTACAATTTATGATAGCATTTGATGTTGCTAAAAATGGACGACCTAATATCAAAGGAATCTGACTATTGGGATTTGAGACAGGTGCAGTCTCTAGGACTATGAAATCGACTGGGAAATAGAATTGCTCGATTTGTATCAAAACATCTTCAACTGTGCCCAATGGTTTTTTGACAGATCGATCAGCTAGTTGAATTGTGATGTTTGTAGGTTTTAATTCCCCTAGTCCAAGTTGACAGTACACAGTATAAGGCAAAAGATTCACACTCGCTCCAAGATCGAGTAAGGCATGACTAATGTGAGTGTTACCGATTTTACAACCGATTGTAGGACAACCGGGGTCCTTAGACTTGATTGGGGAGGGATTTGAAATAACAGAGCTAGTGTTTGCAGTTAGAAATGCAGTCTTAGGAACGTTAGTGGCACGTTTTTGAGTACATAGCTCTTTCAGGCATTTGGCGTATTGAGGAATTTGCTCGATGGTATCAAGAAGTGGAATATTGATTCGAACTTGTTTGAAGATTTCAAGAATTTGGTCAAAATTAGCGGGCTTCTTCTTTTTGTTGAGTCTATGAGGAAATGGAGCTATGGGTTTATAGACTCGTTCGGAAGTTTTTTCATTCGAAGAAGAAGGTGTTATATTAGAGGGTGAAGATAAGGGAGCTGGAATGTTGGGGTTGCCAACATCAGAAGGTGAAGAGTGGTCGGGATTTCCAACCTCAGATGAAGAATTAGAATCATTTTGATTGACAACCGTGGTTGTCGACTGAGTTTCAGAATTTGGAACATGGGAAGATTTAAGAGGGATGTCGGGGTTGCCGACATGGTTGTCCACCTTCTTTCCAGACCTTAATGTGGTGACAGCATTAACCGGATTTACATCTTCGTTCTCACAAAGATTTACTCCTCGAGAGTTATACTTTGGATTCACTTCGGTTTGACTAGGCAATTTACCTTTCTCATTGATTTTCATGAGATCCTTCATCATTATCAACATTTGTTCATTTTGTTTGGTGATTTGCTCAATTCTTGCATCTTGGTTGGTGATTTTTTCATTTTGTTTAGAGAGTTGTTTTTCCAATCGAGCAATTTCTTGTGAAGGCTGAGAAGGTTGGGTTGATGGATTGAAATTAGGATGCCTGTATGGTTGATTCGAAGGTTTTGTTTGAGAAGCGGGTTGAGAATTTTGAGAATTAGAGGTTGGGGCTCGATAATTCGGATTTGGTATCATTGGATACATATGTGATGGATTAGCCAGGTTGTTAGGATTTGACCATGAAAAATTGGGATGATGCTTCCAGTTAGGATTGTATGTGGATGAATAAGGACTATTTTGGGCTATAGCATTGACTTGGTCTTATGTGTAGTAATGAGGTAGCCCTTCTCCTTCTTGAGGAATTTGGGCATCTATAGGAAGATGTGATGGGTCAATGACATGTACTCCTCTATTTGGAGCATGAATTGGAACACGAATTGTTTTCCATTGCATATCCTTTTCCGAATACTCTTCTAAAAATTCCCAAGCTTTCTCGTCTGTTTTTTCCATGAATTCTCCTCCGCACATTGATTCGAGTTGGGATCTTGTTTGATAGTTAAGCACTTCATAAACGATTTGGCACAAAACGTGTTTAGGGATTGCATGATGTGGGCAACTATATAACAATTGATTGAACCTTTCAAAATATTTTGAAAAAGTTTCTCCTTCATTCTGAGAGAATTGGTTGATTTCAGTTCGAATTTTAAGAGTTTTGTGGAAAGGAAAAAACTTTTTCAAAAATATAGTAACAAAATTGTCCCAACTCTTAATTGAATTTTTAGGAAGAGAATTAAGCCATCTTTTCGCACTTTCTAGAAGTGCGAATGGAATAAGTCTTAGCTTGATGGATTCATTAGAAAGTTGTTGCATTTTAGTTGTAGAAGCATATAACTCAAATTCACTAAGAAATTCATATGCATTTTCAGA
This sequence comes from Allium cepa, assembly GCA_030765085.1. NCBI lineage: Eukaryota > Viridiplantae > Streptophyta > Magnoliopsida > Asparagales > Amaryllidaceae > Allium > Allium cepa. The sequence continues at coordinate 568,058,800 of CM060938.1, forward strand.
CCCAGTGAATTTTGGTACCCCTTGGATAAAAGAATGTTTTAGCTCAAAATTATTTCCTTCGGCAGGTGGAAATGAAATAACCGAAGGTTGAACAGTCCGTGTTGGATAACATCGGTCTCTAAGGGATAATGGTCGGTTCTCATGAAATTCATTATTTCCAACATGTGATTTAGGTGATAATTTCGGTGAATTGTGGTGTGAACTGTGTTGTGAACCGTGATTGCTCATATTTGTTTGATTTGAAATTTCCGTTGATTTGTTTAATGAAATATTTTGGCTTTCTAAACGGTTAAAATTATTTCTTGCCCAAACGCGCATAAACAAATCAAGGTGTAACAGCCAAAAGTAAATTAAATCAGTTTTCAGTTGGGCACCTGTAGAGTTGAAAATTACTTACAGAGGTGTATGATAGTCCGTCCAATGCAGCTGAGTAGCGCTAGCGAATGGTTGAGATTTACCGAGTTGGAGCTGTCTGTGTTGAAATAAATGTTTGCTATCTGAGTTGAAGTTTTCTCCGTGCAGGTGAATGCTCGTGAAAGGCACAAAACTAAGGTGCTGACAGAAAATATATGAAAACAGTCACATGCAGAAAATTTAAAACATGCCCAATAAAATAAAGTTAAGTAGAATGAATGTGTTGAATGCAAAATGAAACTGCTATGACACTGCTATGTTACGTGAGTAAACGAATGTATGCAAGCTCCTGTGTAGGAGATAGTTACGTGAATATGAAAACTAAACTAACTAATGCATGCAAGAATGTGAAAGTGGAACTGCAAGTAACCAAACTAACGTACGTGAAAACAATGCAGTGAAGAAAAAAATGTTTTTTTTTAATTAATTTATGCAAACTAACGTGAAAATGTGAAAGTGAAAGTGCAACTAAAAATGTGTACTGGCACACGTGAATAACTGTGAAGACATGGGGATTATGCAAACGTGAAAGCAAGATGTTGTGAAGGAATGATTTTTATTTTAAAAAAAAATATGCAGAAACGTAAAAGCAAGATTATGTGAGGTATGCGTGAAAATATGCAGAAACGTGATTCGTGATTGAAGATTATGTGAGGTATGCGTGAAAATAAATTAACACGAATAGACTTAAAAACGAAAAATCGAAAATCTCAAAATAGCAACTCCCCGGCAACGGCGCCAAAAACTTGTTGCGACTTTTCTATTGATTAGAAAAGCACAAATTTTAATAAATTCTGCAAGCGAACAGGCGTGTAGTATGCAGGTCGAACACAGGGAATTGTATTTTAAAACAATTAAAATCCATAGTTAAATCTTAGGCGTGTTAAACGAATTCGACGGTGAATTTTGAACAGAAAATAAAAACAATAATATACTCCGAATCGTTTTCGAAACTAATTGAAATTGCAACCAAAATATAGAATTGTAAAAAAATCAGAACAGAAATTGAAATTGCGGAAAAGAAGATAACGGAGCAAACAACTGAAATAATTATTAACTAACTGAAAAGAGTGCAGAAAATAACTAAGAACAAGAATAAATAAATTGCTAAATCTAATCAACAATCCTACGTATTCTGTTCGAAAATAAAAACAGTGCTGAATTTAAATCTAAACTTGAAGAAAAGTGATGAGGTAAGAGATGATTTCAAGGTGTTGTATAATGCTGTATATATAGGCTTTCAACCCCTAAAATCAGTCCATCTTTTTAGCAATAGGACCGGTTCTATTCTTAGTATTTGCCAAGATAATTGTACTGACTGGGTCCATTCCTTGAATTGGTAAAGAGTCAAGTTGCCACGTCATTGCTTGAAATACTTTTATATGTGAATTGGTCCAAATTCATACGTAAGCTACTTTTGAATGTGTCCCATTTTGCTTCATATCATGGCTATGTATTATGCTACTTTTTAGGAGGAACTGGTCCTTTGCTTGAATTGGTGAAAGAGAACATATATACGTCCACATCATTGCTTGAATTGGTCCATATTGCTTTGATTTATTTCAATGCTCAAAATGTTGCACTCTTTGCTGCGTGATTTTTGAACCAATGGACGGCATAACCGATTAATTTCAACGTTGCACTTTGGAATCAATAATCTGCAAAACCACAACAAAACACCCGTATAATACCGCTTTATTAAAATAAAAATATATGAAATAAACGGTTTAAATTGTAGAGAAATACGTTCATCAGCACTTGACTCCCAAACTACTCAATCGAGTACCTGAGAGTTGTCATGGCATAAGCAGACAAAGACGAAACACGGGTCATACATAAAACCTGGTTTGAGGGGAATTATCTCAAAATACCATATATTAAAACTATATACAAATAAACAGGAACAACTAATCACAGTCGGCCCTCTCCACAAACATGGCTGAGGAAAAACTCGGACTTCTATAAACAAGTACAATAAACCTATCGAAAAGATAGGAAATCATACCATAACATGCACTTCTTCTGTAATCAACGAGTCAGCACAACTAACATAATGTGACTCATACGTAATGGTGTATCATGATATGGTGATTCGGTATATACATGCAAAAAAACACTATAAATATTGCAATATAAGCATACCCTAAAATACACAAAAATATTATCAAATAACTAATATAACACGCAATATAACTGTAGGCGGTAAACAAAGAATATAAATCAGTACACATCATTGTTGGTAAATGGAGTCCACAGTAGACTCATCTAAGATAAATAAACTTAATACCTCGGTTACCATAGACTCCAAGTCGCACCTAGTATAGTCGAACTCGTGTAGGTCTCACCGTACCCGTCGGTAAGCATAGGTGACCTCTGACCTACTCTATATACCTAAAAATTGAGTCTACATTGAACACGGTCGCAATCCAATGATTGTCGTTGAGGGTATAAAATAATAGAGTCAGTACCTCAGTGTACCATAGACCCCGAGCCAATCCATAGTAATGGGCCTCGTGTAGATCTCATCGTACCTCTCAGTAAGCATAAGTGATATACGATCTACTTTATCTGATGAAACCTATGTGGATCTCACCGTAGCCATAGTAAGCATAAGTGATACCTGATCTACTCATAGATGATCATCGTCATCTACTCGTCGATTATCTAGGATTTCTTAGTAAACTCGTATAATGTCTCTACAGAAGAGAACGACACGTGTATCCCGTATAATAGGCTATCGGGACCACTAAAGAACAGATATATATATATATATATAGACACATGCATATATCAAATATAATGTCTTGTATTCAAATACGTTTATAACAGACGAAGACTACTATCCTCCTCCATCAAGCGCTCGATGTATCGCCTAACTCCCATAGGCTGCCTTCGCTGCATCGAACCTCTTTCGGAGTTCGTTCATTGACGTTTTGGAAGTCAATTCAATAAGTAATCGAAAAACCAGTTTCGACACCTAAATCCACTCTTTGCATGAGTAAAGTTCGGCGGACGATTATAGTGATCCAGCTTCCTTTAATACTTCAAAACGACATACCCGACCTCTTTGCTTTGTGCGTAGCTTACACGTTACACTCATTCGTGCATGCTAATACCCACGCTCATGCAACGCACAACAATTATAAAAGTCATATTTCGGACTTCACAGTGACGGTTACTCGGCCCGGTATACTCACGTAACTTAGTGTACACGATAGTCGATATGGTTACATGAAATTCCCATAATGAAGTTGTAATCAATAATATTTTTATATAGTCAAACAATCGCATACATATATAAACAAACAATCACGCACATTTCTAACTACAACACATACATCGGTTTTGATTGTTGTATAACTTCAAATACACGTACGCATATACTTGCCTATACTCATATACGTACATGTAGATTTAAATAAGAAATTCATTTAGTACTTAATTAATTGTTACTTTGATTTACTAAATCTTTTCAATAAAAGTCTAATATGGTTTCATTCTATTTTATAAAATCTTACATCTATCTTATAAAATATATTAGTAGCTTATAAATCAATTTTAAGCCTTTAAATACTTAATTGCTTCTTTAAAAATTAAGCATACTTCATATAACCATTTTATAAAATATCATTTCTATTTTATAAAATCCATACCTCATTTATAAAAATAACATAATCATTTTATAAATACTAATTTAATTTCATTTGCTATTTCATAGAATATCATATCATTTTATAAAAGACATTCTTACTTATAAAATCATTCTTCTACTTAAACAATATTTCTAAATACTGATTTAGCTTCATTAACCCTCTGATCACTTTAACAGTAAGGGTAGAGTTCAAACTTGCTAAATTAGCTTAATAACTATTTTCAAAACCATTTCAATTAGTTTAATTATTATTAATTAATGTCATGCACATCATTATATTATATAATTAATCACATATCAATCCATAACATCGCAAACAATCATCCAATTAACCCCAAATCAAGAGAGCTTGCTAACTTTTAAAAATGTGATCTTTAAGGTTTCTAATTGATAATGTGGTGATATAAACATGTTTAAGACCTAACATTACAAGAGAAACAGCTATTTCCAACGGCGAAAGGCCGTTGGAATTGCCGTTGGTATACACTTCAACGGTTTTCAACGGCCTCCAATGGCATCAACGTGGATATACCAACGGCAAATTTGCCAACGTGGCAAAGCCTATTGACCAACATGCCGTTGGAAATCGTTGAAATATACCGTTGGACGCCGTTGGAAGCCGTTGAAGTTAAATGGCCAATTGGCCGTTGGAAGCCGTTGCAAATCTGGGTATTTTTTTTATATAAAAGCAGCGGTGCTTGCTTCCAGCCACACATAACCACAATTATATCAAAACAGCTCCATTTCGAGCATATATATATAACAACTATATCCAAACATATATATAACCAAATCTTACATATATTTCAACATAAACCAACAACCAAACAAAACACAACATAACCATCATTAAAAAAATCCAAATCAACATCAACAAATCCAAACCAACATCCACAACCAAACCATCAGAATGTATGAAATCCAAATATACACAAACCATCACATCAAAATGTATCAAATTCTCATCAACTCCAAAATATACATGCCAATAACAAAACATACATAAATCACTCAGCACCAGAACCACCAGATGAAGGAGGCTGTCCATACTGTGCGATGAACTCCGCCATATGCCGGTTCAACTCCTCCGTCCTTGCTTCATGCAGCAAATTGCATTCCCGCATCTCAGCAAGCTCGGCTCGTTGCTGCGCAATCTCTTCTTTATCTTGAGCCCTTTGATATTCTTTCTGGGCTGTCTGAACCTGTAAACAAATTTAAATTATCAACTGCACTAAAAAATTAGTATTAAAATAATTGCAAATTAACTAACCGATTGGCTTCCATATCCGTAGCGTCTGCCGCGGGTTACTGGATCCATGACGGACTCAAAAATGGCGTCCTCCTCATCCGGGGTCAAGTCAGCTCGTCCCATACTCTCAAGTAAGGCTGTCCGCGCTTCCTGAAACTTTTGCTGTCATGCAAAATATAATTGAATTTAGTTAATTACGTTATTTCAATTAACTTGTAAGTTTTAGTTACTTATGTTATACTTACATAGGCAGCACGCGCTTTGTCATCGTGGTCCCAAGAGTAAGAAACTGCGCCGGAATCATCGACCTGAGTCAATGCATGTGTATGGGTAAACACATCCCAATAACTAACAGCCCCCCCTCCCCCCCCCCCCCACGTTGTCTCTCCTGAAATATGCACATATAAATATACATTATTTATAATTTAACAAATTAAAACTTAAGATAATTAACTATTTGTCTTATTTAATAATTATACCAAATCTTCCCGGTGATGCTGGAAAGACTTGGAACCACCGCGATGTGTAACGGGGTTCCTGCTCCTGTTTGCAGAATTCCTCTCGGACTGTCTCTGCAAATTTAAATTGAAAACAAAAATTGTTTTGACAGTTTTAATTATTTATATATTGTTTGCCTCAAACAATTTAAATTAAATGTATGATAGAGATTTACCACAAAATCCTCGTTGCTCCACCAGGTGGCGAACTCATCAAAAACAGTTTCACTCATCCAATGAGGCCTCTTTCCCGATGTTTTGATGTTGTTAATCGTTTCGCGATAGTTTTTTGCAATTTTGCTGCTCCAATGGCGACGGACAACTGAAACATCACAATCGGCCAAGTCCACTTCCCCCTGCATGTTTGAAAAAATATGAGTTATACAGTTGCTATAAATAGTGCAAACATGAATTGACATAATGTACATGACTACATAATGCAATAATTGCTATACCACACATACCAAAAAGTCCTGCCAGATAGCCTCCCGCACCCCCTCTGGCATCGCAGTCCACCTCGGCCAACACGAGGTCATACGAGCCATATACGCCCGTCGCGAGATCGTGAGTACTATGTTGGAAGGCTCCAACGAAAACCCACCGCTGTGTAAAAACAGAAAAAAACATTTAATATTCCGTTACTACTATATATATTTGATAAAAGATTGTATGGAATAAAATTCAATTTTGAAACTTTATACTTACCTTCCATCGGCTTTGGGTTTCAGCCATACCATAGGCCGAACACCTGGCTGTGAAGGGCCAGCATCATCACCTCTCTGTGAGCTGGAAGATCCGGAGCGTGAACGTCTGCGTCCCGACATACCTATATGAAATCATAGTATAAAGAAAAGCAAGGGTAACATTGATTAATTTAATATGCAAATGATGTCAGAATAATGAACATGGCGTAACATACATTATGGTGTAACATAAAAGAGACTTTGTGATACATATCATATAAAATTACTTTGAAAATAGAAAAATGAAAAAAAATACCTTCTCAAAATATTGATTAGTGGTCAATCCTCATCGCTTTCGGATTCTGATTCTTCTTCGCACTCTATATTTTGTTCCTCTATACTCTCAAATGCTTCAATTAATGCATTTGATTCATCGTTTAGAGGTCCAAAATCTATTTGATCGTCGGTTAATATTATTCATCTATTTTCCTCGATATCTGCTTGGTAAGCTTGCTGTTCAGGAATATTTCGTCCATCAAATGTAAACCTTGGTTTGGTTTTAAAAACAACCGACCAATCTATTTTATCTCTTCTTAAAGAAGGGTAAGGAGCATAATAAACTAGAAGAGCTTGTTTGGCAAGTACAAAAGGATCGTACTTATAATACCTCGAAGTATGTTTTATTTCTATAAGATTATATTTTGGATCCACGTTTATTCCAGAACCTGGAACGTTGTTGAACCAGTTGCATTTGAACAAAAATACTTCTTCCACGGGTCGAGTGAAATATGTCAACTGCAAAATCTGGGTCAGCACGCCATAAAAGTCATTTATGTGATCATTTGGATCATCACTACCTTTGACAAATACACCAGTATTGTTAGTTGATTTTTCGGCACCGTATTCTTTGGTATTAAATTTATATCCGTTGACAAAGAATATTGGATATGTCTTGACTATCCTTTTTGGTCCCATAGCTAAATGTTTCAATCCTTCATCTACAACACAATTTGTTGTATCAAAAACGTAGTTAGAAAACCAAGCAGCAAATTCTTTACCGATATCGTCGTTTGGATGCTGTGATTCGTAAATATTGCAATTATAGAACAAATGTTGCATTATGATTAAAATACATGTGTGCATATATATTTGTGTGTACATATGTGTAGACGTATGTGTATATATATTACCTAATAAATGGTGCAACTTCGGCACAGTTGAGAAGAATGTACGTGTGTGCTACTTGATAATCTCTATCATCCAACCATACTTCTACACATTTACCAGCAGGCCGACCAGTTATTTTAAAAATAGATAAAGTCACTTGACAATCATTTTCATCAATGCCTTCATCATTACGCGTAGCACTTTCAAATGATATGTTCACATGGTCGCTGAAATAGTGAGAGAAAAAAACGAAGCTTCTTCTTCGATGTACGATTTGCAAATCGAACCTTCAACTCGAGCTTTCTGTCTCACTTTTTTCTTTAGATGATTTAAATACCTAGCAAAAATTATTTTAATTTAATTTTATATACATTTAATTAAACCAATATGTAATAAACTAAATAGTAATATACCTTTCAAATGGATACATCCATCCATATTGCACAGGCCCTCGAAGATGTGCTTCAAGTGGAAGATGAATTGGTAAATGCTCCATAACATTGAAAAAACTTGGAGGAAATATTTTTTTCAGTTTGCAAAGCAATATCGGGATTTCTTCCTCAAGTTTACGTAGACGATCAAATTTTAATGTAGTTGAACAAATCTCTTTATAAAACAGACTAAGTTCTGTTACAACAATCCAAACTTTTACGGGCAACAGTTCTTTAAAAGCGACGGGTAACAAATTTTCCATCATAACATGACAATCATGACTTTTCATCCCGCCAAGTTTATTGTTCTTATAGTCAACACATCTACGAAGATTAGAAGATATGCCATTTGGGAATCGTAATCCTTCCACCCATTTTAAAAGTAATTTAACTTGATTATTGTCTAGCTCATAGCAAGCTTTTGGCTTTTTTGTGTCATTTGGTTTTATATGAAGCTCAGCACGATTACATATTACTTCGATATCACGTCTTGATTTCAAATTATCTTTCGTCTTCCCTTTAACATTCAAAATTGTATTAAACAGATTATCAAACACGTTTTTCTCATTATGCATCACGTCAATATTATGACGAATCAAGAGATTTTTCCAATAAGGCAATTCCCAAAATATGCTCCGTTTGCACCAGTTATGTATCGATGATTTACCCTGAATTTCAATTTGTTCTCCGGTTTCATGTATTTTTGGATAATCCTTTACAAGTTCATAAATTTCTTCGCTTGACCAAACCGTAGGTGGTCTCAAAGTTTCATGTCTATTAGCTGTAAAGTTTTTTTATCTCTTCTAAAAGGATGATTCATATGAAGAAAACATCGATGACAGTCAAACCACGAAACTTTCTTTCCATGAGGTAAAAAAATTGCTCGTGTTTCTTCTATGCAATAAGGACAAGCTAGACGACTGGCCGTACTCCAACCTGAAAGCATTGCATATGCAGGAAAATCGCTGATTGTCCACAATAAAGAAGCATACATGCGAAAGTTCTTTTTTTGGAAAATATCATATGTCTCTGCTCCCTCGTATCACAATTTTTTTTAATTCATCAATCAATGGTAAATAAACATCGATTCCTTGTGTCGGATCATCGGGACCAGGGACGACAACTGTAAGAAACATATATGGAGTTTTCATACACATCCAAGGAGGTAAATTATAAGGTGTGACAATTATAGGTCAGGACGAATATTTCGAACCAAATTGAGAGAATGGGGAAAATCCATCTGTACATAAACCTAGTCTAACATTACGAATTTCGGACGCAAAATCGGGATATTTCTGGTCAAAATGCTTCCATGCTTCCCCATCAGCTGGATGTGTTAACGCACCTACTTCCTGTGTTCTCGCACCGTGCCATCTCATATGTTGCGCAGTTACAGAAGATGCATATAACCTTTGAAGTCTAGGAGTAATTGGTAAATAATGCATACGCTTATACGAGACTTCCTTTCCCTTTTTCTTTCTTGGTTTGTATCTTTCCTGATTACATATTTTACAATTTCTAAGGTTGATATCTTCCTTCCAAAACAACATGCAACCCTTTAGACACGTATCTATTTTTTGATACGGTAAACCGAAAGCCGACATCAGTTTTTTTACTTCGTAATGATTTTCGCACATTAGGTTATTAGGAGGCATATGTCGTTTCGCAGCTTGTACAACAGCCGTAAATCCAGATTCTGTGAGGTTGTATTTGGATTTCATCGCAATGTATTCAGCAGTTACTGATAACTGGGTTCCGCTTGTGCAGCCTTCCCAAAGGGGTTTTTTCGCGGCATCTAACAAATCATATATTTTTTTTTGCCCCAATATTTGGTTCTTCTTCAGCATTACCATCGTCATCAGTTAATTGAGGAACGGGAAACATTGAACGTGCAACATCTTCAACCATATGTTCTACAAGATTTGTCGTACCAATTTCATTACTCACCACCTCCTCATCTTGTACAGGATTAGATGCTAACTGTTCCCCATGACGATCCCAAATCAAATAGTTCAATACGAAACCATACTGACGCAAATGAACTCTAACCATTTGTGGTATCAAATGCTTTAACAGTTTGCATTTACTACATGGACAACGGATTTCTTTGTAGTTTCCGTTATTACGTAAAGCAAAATCCATAAATACGCTAACACCATTATTAAAATGTTCATTTGTTGAGCCTTCAGTATCGACCCTTCGTTTTTTGTACATCCAGCTCCGATCAGTAAAATAATTGTCCATTTACCTACGCATATAATTAAAAAGTACGATATAATTTTGCGTTGACATTTTTTTATTAAATCAATTTTATAAACATTCTTCTTTTTTTTGTTATATCTGTTAAAATAATACTTAAAGCTTATTTTGAAATGAACATTATATTCTATTTAAACAATTTTATTAGCGAATTTGATATTAATTGATCATTGACACTTTGTTGATGGGTCATCCTATGTCCCATTACAAATACAATAACGTAATTAAATCGCATAAATCATTTCAATTTAAACGATCCAACAAAATTTCGACAGCACTTCACTTTAGTTCCCTGAACAGTACACAATTGCGTGTACACAGGGAACATAAAGAGAAGCGCTGTCGAAATTTTACGATCCGTTTAAACTGAAATGATTTACGAGATTTAATTACGTTATAGGTTTTGTAACTTGTCCAATACAGGGACAAATCCAACAAATACTGTATACGATGAATATAGATGTCTGTTCTGTTAAAAAACGAATATCCACACAACGATCATATACAATACTTATCAGACGGGGCCAAAAACACTCTAAGGGTTTAAAATTTTAAATTAGCGATATAAAAGTTTAAATTTTATTTTCATAAAATTTAAACTTTTATATCAATAAACAAATTGTTGAATCAACGCATATATAATGATTTTTTCCTAAAACAAAAAAAAAATCCAGTGTGTGCGCGCAACGTATAAAATAAACGAACAATGTTATACATATAATCGCATCACAAATCACATTCAGTCAAGCACAAACTGTATCACGTATATATCGTATCATAACATGTCAAAAGTGAACAATTTATATGTCAATATAATCACTTAATTTCTACGTACGTTTTTACGCAATTAAATCACCAATATAATAACAAGTGAGGTTCATGCTTAGGTTAGTGACAATTATTAAGTTTGAAACTAATTTAATAATAAACCTAATTTAACAAATCATAGTTAAACATGCAATAATTAGTTTAATAACAGTAATTAAGGTCCAATACATTACAATACACGAACAATAGCACAATACATACATTAAAATTACTAATTTAACCTAAAATAAAAAAATTAACAAAATTAGGGTTTTAGCAAATAATACCTGATTTTGGAGGTTGTGAGCTTGCAATTGAAGATGTGGATGCTAGAACGTGTAGAAGGGGATAAAATGGGGTTGGAAATGTTTTGGGGGGGAAAATGGGGGTTTTTGGATTTGATTTCGGGTGAAAGAGTAATGAGGAGGAAGAAGATCGAGCTGCAGGTTAGTCTCGGTTTTCCAACGGCTTGCAACGGCCGCCAACGGCATATTTCCAACGGCTTCCAACGGCGTCCAGCGGCAAGTGTTCTTTGTTATTAAAAAATTCCGGAAAAAAGTTTGCCGTTGCTAGCCGTTGGTCAATTGCTGTTGGAGGCCGTTGCCCCCGCCCGTTGCTATAAACAGTAATTCTTGTAGTGTAAACATAACCTAACTACATTACTAACATTCCCCAAATCATTTCATATCACTTCATAATCATTAATAAACAAATATACGAAGTATAACATACAAATTAAATAAAAGAATCATCTCACCCACCTCTCCTTCCCCAAATCAAGCTCTAAATCACCAAAACCCAATCCCATGCTTACTTTAAATTTCGAAATCAACATCTACATCCCAACTCAAGCTAATTCCTTCGCGAGTTTTGTAGAGGATGGGTAGAGAGAAATTATGGTTATTTTTTCATAAATTTAGAAAATTTATTTTGGCTTGGATTTGCCAATTAAAGAAAGAGGATTAAAAGGGTAATTAGGAGAAGATTAGAGAAATGAAAATAGAATGAACGTGAAAATGAAAGTGAATGAGGATTATGAAGAGCTTAGCTACATATAAGCTAAGTTAGAGGCAAGCTAGTGGGCTTCGTTCAATTCTCTTCATCCGACATTATACATTCCCGAAATTCATTGACTTCAAACATAGACAAGTTTATACTCATTTTACTCGCATCGAAAAAGCGAACTCAACTATCAGTGTATCTAGTCCTAATTCGCTCGTTTGTAAAAGTCGAGTATAAGAGACGTTTCATCGCTTAACGATTAAATATTTAAATTAATCATTTAAATATTTGATTGTTAAAATTGTTGAGTGTTACGTTATTTTATTTTATTTTGGGTAAAAGAGAAGAATTCAGCCATGAATGAATGAGTAGACCAGCCATGAGAGGTGGGAAGAAAAGAAAGAGAAAGGAAAGAATGAAAATGAGAGAAAATTAGGGGTTTTGTTTTATTAGAAGAATGCAACATTTCATGTTCTCTTTATTAAGTTTTCCCTTTTGATTCTCATTTAATTTTCAATTAAGCCATAGATCAATCTCTTCCCAGCAATCATGAGTAATCTTAATCGGGTGTATTCGAAACAAAATGTTATTTTATTTTGTGATTATTACCCGCGGTTGCAATTATTTGCAACTAAAATCTTATAACATTTTACTAAGGATTTTTCTATTAATCTATTTTAAATTATGGGAAAGTCTTTAGGACACAAAATATAAACACAATCGATGACACAAAAGATCTCCACCATTTGATTGCCTCTTGAATTTCACATGTCATATAAGGACAAAAAGATTCAACGGTTCAGATCTCTTGTGTCTTCCAATCGTATTTAGTTTTGTGTTTAAATAGTCGTCCCATTAAATTAATTACTTAATTGATTATATCACGATATAACAAAATATGTAAAAGAAATTAAACATGTTTATTACGAACAAGAGTGACTACAAAGTTAGATTATATAACAGATTACATAATTGCCCGTACGGTATACCAAACAAGCATCTTGGGTAATTACGTGGTTAATCAATCCTCTCTTGAATGAACAGCTAATTTAGTTCCCGATTCATTGAACTTCAATGAATAAGACATGAATCTTCGGATACTCTCGGCGAGGTGCGATTAGTCAACGCGGTGATATTTAAGGGAAATAACTTTGTGTGGTAAGCTACATAAAGAGACGGTGAAGTCCCAGATTTTAATAACTTCATTGTAGCCTGTCAAATGAAACAATGAAGGAAAATTCTGGATTTTATTAACTTCATTATAGCCTACGATATAACGATAACTTCATTATAGCCTATATAACGATATGCAAGAAAGACTTAGATTTCAACAACTTCATTAGAGCCTGCTAGATAAAGCAATATGGAGTCCCAGGGTATCAAAAAAAATTACACTCACTATGGCTTTCGAGAGAACGCTACGTAGGATGATCGAAGAATGCAAGATTTCAAGAGCTTTGTATGTTCACTGCGACTTCTTAGATAAACGCCATGCGGCGATGATCAAACATCATAGAAATACGACAACTCCTTTCATTATAGCATGTTAAGCAGCATGCAATGAAATTTGTAGAAAAACCAAGAACCAAAAACTACTCAAAAAGGGGATCGCTAAACTCTAACCAATGAGTTCAAGATTGCTATGAAGTATGACAACTGAAAAATAATTTATGAAAATTCATTGAATTAATTTACTCCATTTCTTTTTGAAATTTTAAAAATATCATTGCTTTCCGTTTATAATAATATAAACAGTCCGTGTGCGGAACACGGGTCAATTCTAGTAAAGAAAAGTGTAAAAGAGAGAGCGGTCGTTGAAAAATGAAACTATGCCTCAATTTTGGGTTAAAGCACTGTAAAACTCTTATTTTGTTTACCTTTCACCACTTTTATTTTTTGTTTATTTGTTGTCCATAATCTGATTTGTTTCTATTAGTCTGTTTGAATTGCATCAAATTAATTTAGGTTAATAAGTAGATAAAAATCCTCTCTTAAACACCATCTTTAATCAACGTCTGCAGGTCAAAAATCTAGTCGATCAACGATTAAGTGAGCAACTAAAACAGCATAAACAGGAAACGATCATTCAAAAAAAAATACAAAGAATTCAAATGGTAAATTGTGCCTTCAATTATAAAAGTAAATAATCCTTTGTTTCATTTTCCTTTTCTTTTTTTCATAGATACACAGCATAATAGTTTATCATACATATTATGAAAGAGTATATTTTATTTATAATAATAATAATTTATAATAATAATGCACTGCACCACAAATTGCAACAATTGCACATCATGATGGCTATAAAATCGTGCTAAAGCCAACGTATTACAAAAAAAGGTTATCACCTTATTTTGAAGACTAGAGTCATTAAAAAAAATTACGTACCCTAACCAACTAAACTCATAGCTACATCTAATGGTTAACTATGCTCATCCAAAGACAGATATAAAACCATCTGAAGTGAACCCAGCATGATCATTACATCTGAGAAGGCAGTGGCAATTGACTTCTACTTACTATCCAACTTCAGCTCGTTTTCTACTCTGTTTCCCAAGGCAAAGAACTCCAAACAGTCCCATCTCCTTCGCCACATTTTTCATGAACATGCTTCATATTCTCAACTGATTTGCATATGCCACTGCAACTCCAATCAAACGATGCTATGCAAACATTCCCTGCCTGCGCCTTCCATTCACAATCTACAAATGAAGTTCACAATTTTGATTATATACTTGTACAGTAATCGCTAAATAGTTTGGGTGAATAGTGAACAATAAAACAATTTCAATCGATAAGTTAAAATTGTGATAAAATTTAGCAGGAAAATTTGAAATAGATCACAAGCAAATATTTACTGCTTATGACTTATCAACTTACTTGCCACTTTAAGTTAATAAATTAAATTATTTACAAAATATTACCAAGCACCCACGCTTAGTCAATTGATTTTCTTTAAATTTATTATGGAAACAAACCAGGTGGAGTTCCACAGCACATGTTGCGCTCGTCTATGTGATCTACGTCAAGTCCAATGAACCAAGAACCAAGAGATACATCTTCGTTGGCGTATTTGTGTAATATAGGTCTGCACCAGCAAAATAAATAATTTACAACATGATTATTGTAAATAAATATGACAAGTAGTGGAGATGTCATGCTGCTGAAAAAGCTTACTGGTTAATTGAAATATAAGTGGCAAGCTCTTTTGTAATAGCATAAATTTGCCCTGTAGCGTGACGAAAATACTTGTTTCCTTCCTCTCCGAATTTCCAAAATTCTGGTTCATAATATTTTGCAAACCTATTTTAATTTCAAAATATTTTACGAGTTAGAGAAGCATGATTGTGCATTTGAAGTTTTATGCTTAACAAAACGTCAGGTTAGAAAATTTTAGTTACCTGTTAGAAAGAACTGGACCGGATTTCATGCATCCGATGTAAGCTCTTGGCTTTGATCTATGGCGAGCAAGAGCCGTGGCAAGTGTACCTGCATTGCTATCGAAATTATATAAATAGTGTGTGGACATGATTATTTTCATTTACTTTTTGTCTTTTTTCTTTTTTCTTTTTTCTTTTCGATATATGTTACGATAAAAGAAGATGGATATGTTTCATTGTTTTTACTGCCTGCATGAATCAAATTAACATTCAAGATTAACGAGATAAGAGCGAAAGCAAACTTGCCTAAATTTACATGAACATCATCATCAACCTTCACATAAAACTCCGCATCCCATATATTTACTGCAGTGGAAAAGAAGGTTTTTGTTTTTGCTGATAATTCATGGTACCCTTCAACATGATCCTTCATGGAAAGACATTTCTTATCAGTACACATTAAAAATACTGGATGGGGCTACCCTTTCTTGTTATTTCCACGCCTTATATAAAAGAAGAAACATATTCAATATTAAAGGGTGCGAGAGTAGTATACGGTGTGAATTTAGTTCCACTCAACGCATTTACCAGTCTGATAAAGTCCTTATGTTGAGCTTCTTCTGAATCGATAGCACGATCCAAAATTCCATGGGAAGTGGCACTGAAAGAATAAGAGAAAGAAGAACTTTTAGCTCACCATTTCATAAACGATAACAGTTTTTATAGTTGCCCAGTTTATTGATAAAGCGAAGAAAAAAAATCAGAAAAAATAAAAAGCATTACTGACGTTGAATGTTTTCTCATGAAACAAAATCTTGAGCTATTAAGAAAAACAAAATCGCTGCAAAAAAGAGTACCAACGACCACAACCATCAAAAGCAAATGTTGTTATGACCAACTGTCAAAGCAAGCAATTGATAGTGCAGTCGTTTAAAAGTGTACAATTCAATTGGTGAACCCAATATACTAATTGAAATGTGTCTATTGAGTTGTCAAAAATTAGGGACCATTTGGCTTAAAAATATATTTTGTGTTTTGCGTTTTCAAGTTGTAGTTCAAAATGCACGGGAGAGGAGAAGGAGACGGTGGAAAATTGTCAATTTGGAAAATTGTTCTAACATATAAAATTGAAACTGACTTTCTTTGTTTTTCTCCATTTGGAAATTATCAAAAACTATCTTCTTCGTTCCCTGTTTCCCCCCAGTTGTAATGATTACGATTTTCCAACTCCTCCTTTCCTTCCCACACCATTTGAAATACATATTGAAAACAAAATAAACAAAATTCGTTCTTAAGACAAACTTCAGTTCAGTTACGCCTCAATTGCACTTCAATCAAATACATTGAATCAATGTGATCAATGTCTACAGCAATCATTGGCTAAATGATCAGTATTTATTATGGGTTATTGCCATATTAGCTTAATGGTAATCATTTCATTAAGGAGATTCAACGCACCACATTAAAGAGCAAATGAGTTAAGAGATTTTAGAAGTGTCAGCTAACATAACTTTTTATTAAATGTGTCATTAAATCAAACGTTTTTGTCTAGGAATATTTACCCATTTAAGCCACCTGAAAATATCATTTAAATCATTTCTAAAACTATATACAAATCAATTTTTCCTACAAGGCAAAAGGTGGCATTTTGTGCTAACCTTGTTTCAAATAGCATCATACAAGTTTTTTAAATGTGATGATGCCATTTGAGCCAGACCGGTATGTTTCTTTGAAAAATTTGTGCTGCCGACATTTGAAATAGTCACAGTACAAAAATTCACTTTCAACCATCTAGGCAGAAAGACGTATGTTTATATGGTTTTAAAAGAAAAATAGTCGTCTAATTTGTTTTGAAAAGTAGTCTAAATGGGTAAAAAGTCTATTTACATAATAAACAAATTGTTAAGTTGATTGCACTTCAGTGTTGATGCAAATTTGACAATCGATAATTTATTGGTTAATCAATGAAGAAAAAAGCAAACGTATCTTTCGCACTTAGGTGGAACAAGAATTATTTGTCTGTAAAAAAATAGTATTGCATAAGAATCGTAGAAATGTTCTATCATTTACAAAAGCATATTGTTTTGAAAGGAAACAACCATAAATAGCAAAGTTAATAGCACTGGAAGAACTTAAATTAGTAGGAGGAAAGAAATGCGGAGATATCCCAATTAAGTTATCGATAACATGTCACATGTGCTGCTATATACACTAATTATTTGCAAAATTCAAGAAAGGAAACAACCATCAAATAGCAAATCTGATAGCACTAGAAACACTCAAAATTATCAGGAGGAAAGGAAAGCCAACAAAATCCCAATTAAGGTATCGATAATATTTTCTATGTACTATATACACTACTTATTTACAAAGTTCAAGTTTGGGGTTTCCGTTCTTTTAAGATTTCATTAATCTCGATCAGCTTAAAAATAAACTAAAAAAAAGTTCGTTCTCAAATTTCAGTATTTATTTGTTTATATAGAAGTATGAGTTCAGCGGTGTCAGGTCAGAGGATGGAGATGTCACTCTGGCTGAACGGACAAGTAGCGTCCAAGAATGAAACTTTTCGATATCTAAGATTAATGTTGCAGTATGATGATGAGACTGATGAAGATGTTAGTTTTAGTATTCGAGCGGGATGGGTGAAATGACGACTAGTGTCTGACATTCTCTCTGACGGAAAAGTCTCAAAAGCTTAAAGAAAAGTTCAACAGAACGGCAATCAGGCATGCGATGTTGTATGGTGTAAAATATTGGCCTACTAAATACAACACGCCTAGAAGATAAGTGTAGCAGAAATGCGTATGCCGCGATGGAGCTATGGTCATATAAGACGAGACCGGATTAGAAATGATGATATATTTGACAAACTTGGAGTAACACCGATTGAAGAAAAGTTAGTCCAACACCGCTTAAGATGATTTAGACATGTCTAACGGAGGGCTTCCAATGCACCTGTGCGCGTTGAAATTATAAACCGCATCGAATGCTCAAAGAGAGGTGGAGATCGACTATGGTTGACATGGAAGAACGTAGTAAAAAAGACTTGAAGAATTAGAATATATCCGAAGAACTGGTGTCGCACATGAACGCATGAAAGTTATCGGTCCATGTACCAGAACCGTGAGTTTTTTGTAGGATCTAGATTAACCCTAGAGGGGGGGGTTGAATAGGGTTATAGCAAATTTTTCTTGATTTTAAACACAGAAACAAAACTGCAGAAATAAATATGCTGAAACGTAAATCACACACAAAATTTACCCAGCTTCGGCAACCCCTGCCTACTGCTGCATTCACAGATTTCTATTAGAATTAAACAGTATCACGCTTACAAACACTCTACTAGACTCGCAGACATTTGCTCCCGCTCACAAACACTCTACTAGACTCGCACACCCTGCTCGCAAACATTTGCTCCCGCTCACAAACACTCTACTAGACTCGCACACCCTGCTCCGCCTATAGAGTTTCGCTTACTCACAAACTTTGCTTCCCGCCTATAGAGCTTTGTTTACTCGCAAACTCTGCTCCCGCCTACAATAGAATTTTGCAAACTCGCACACCCTGCTCACTGAACTAATTCTAACTAGACAATCTGACACTACCTAAACCCTAAGTGGTGATTTACAAAGTTTTGATTCGATAATTAAAAGACAATAGAAAATAACCCTTAACCCTAGTTAACAAAATAATAAAGCCTAATTTAAAAACTTAAACCCTCTTTTATTATTTTATAACAAGGCCGGCCCCCTTTTAACTTCAATCCAGCTCAATCCTTTTATCTTGAGAAAAAAATGGCTGCTTTATTCTTCGTTCGTTCCTTTTTGAGATGGCGGCTTGTTCTTCTTTGCAAATTAGGGCTTCTGCAAATTCCTTTTGCTCCTTGCGATTCAAACTAGGGTTGTGCAAAATTGAAGCACCGCTTGATCTCGTTCGATAGTAGGCTTCGATGCTTTTGATTTGCTTACGGCTCTTCAATTTTGGATCGAATTCGTTCTGCTTTTTCGGTATGTATTTTTCTCCTTTTGCTTTGCTGGTTGATGCTTGAACTCGATGATTAATTTGCCAGTGATGATTGAGTTATATATGCGTTCGAATTCCTTGAATTACGTTCGTCTAAATATATTTGAATTTGTCAATAGTCGTTCGATCTTGTATTGATGCTTGGGATTGATCTGACTTTGTCAATTTCGTATTTTTGGTAGCTTGATTCACACGGTATTGATTTGATTTCGTGGTCAATTT
The DNA here is from genome assembly GCA_030765085.1 of Allium cepa. Classification (NCBI taxonomy): domain Eukaryota; kingdom Viridiplantae; phylum Streptophyta; class Magnoliopsida; order Asparagales; family Amaryllidaceae; genus Allium; species Allium cepa. Next base: position 568,078,586 of record CM060938.1, read on the forward strand.
GCTTGGCTATCACGGTGAACTCTTGATTGACTTGATCAACTTTGGTTTATACGGCAGAGACTTTCTTCTTTTATTTGTTTTGACTTTGTCAAAAATTTGCACATATTTGATTATTCGACTTGGTCATCTCTGCACTGTTACAATTTGTTCATCTCTGTAGTATTGATTTTCACGGCATTGTCTTTGGGTACTCTGTTTCGTATGTATGATGTGCATTTATAGTTGGTTTGAAAACTTTTGTGTTGTAGCTGTCTTGATTTATGCCTTGACCATTCTCGTGTGTTCATCCCTGTAGTATATGCTAGTGATACATTTTGGAGTTGGTTCATGTTGTATTGAGCTTTGACCCTTTGTTGTTCATCTGCATGGTCTCTGTTGCACTCTTCGGCTGCTTCGTTGTTCAATCGAGTTTGACTCCTTGCTTTGATGCATTTGCATTGTCACTGGGTTTATTTGAAGTTGTTTCACTGGTGGCCTATGTACATGCTTCACTTTTGCTTGTTGTTTCACTTGCATAGCTGAACTTCACTGTTGCACTTTTGTGCTTTGAGTCAGTTTCATTGTTGCTGTACTGAACATTTGTCGGAGTCTTCAATTTCATACTGATGTTGTCTCTGACTTGAACTGTCCATTGCACTTACTTGGTTGTTGACACTGTCTCTGATGATGTTGAACTTCACTGTTGCATTTCATTTGGTCGCACTGAGCTCTGTGTAGTTACCACTGTTTCAAGTATGGTTTCATGCCTTGTAGTTATCTGGTAGTAGCTGTTGTATCACTTGGTCATGGCCTCTTCTGTTGAGATCACTGTAGTTTTCATTTTGTTAAACTGAGCTGTTGTCTTTGCATCCATTTATTAGTTCATTTGATCATTGGACTGGCTGTTGTAGTCGAGTTGTATTCATATACACTACTGCCTTGAACTTGATTCACTTCATGTTGTTGTTTGGACATTTGCATTTGTACACTCCATACTTGGTCGTGCTGGAGTCTTCAAGCATGTTGCTGTTGCATTTGTTAGTTTCTTTAGTCTTGAACTGTTTGTAGTCAATTGCTTTGTCTATTCATTTGCCTTGAGTTGAACCTATCTTGGGTTTGACCTTGTTTTTGATTTCTGTGCTTTTGTTTGATTTTTGCACACGAGTTGGCGAGGCAGTGCACACGTATACGAATGTACACGTGTGTACTGCAGCCACTTATAATTACCTGTCCCTGATAAAAATACTGATATGCACAGATATTGCACAGTCAAAAATGATGACGAACAACCCAAATAACTGAGGCAAACAATGTTTTCAAAATCATCGTTTCTTTCAAATTTCAAAAATATTTCTCTTTCAATTTTACTGCGTTTGAGAATATTTTTGCAGATTACTCAGATGCTGGATTCAAACCGGAATGCAGTTGAAGACAAAAACACGAGTGTGAGTGATATGTAGTGAGGTTAACTGTAAATGTGAAATGTGATGTGATTGTAATCAAAAATGTATATGTATAGTGAGAGCATGAAATTGTACTATTTAAAATTGTAATAAATATTAGTTTGAATAAAATATTCGTTTGAATTCAAATTCTGTGTTATTTAATTTTATTCAACAAATATTTATTTAATCTGTGAAAACCAAAATAGTACATTACCAAATACATTTAAATAAATGTATATATGTTTATTATCATCAAACAAAAATCATATAAGCGCAAAGCGCATATTCAACATTTTTTTTGTACACTTAGGGTTAGTTTAGGGGTAGTGTTATATGTTTTAGCTTATAGGACCATGGTTGTCAAATTAAATCGTACAATCTGAATCACGATTTGGATCGAATCGTACCCTTCCCGGTTTGATGCGGAGAATAAATCGTGTATTCCTAAAATTGTACCCCTTCCGATTTTAAATTGGCTTTGTCATTTAGTTTTGGATTTCATCTCTACTCGATCTCAACTTGTTTGAGAATAATGACTTAGTTGTAGTGTATATGCCCATATATACTAAAAATACATACATTGTAGTTTCAAATAAAGAGTAGGATTTAAACAAACAATATTTTGAACTATAAATACTTTTATCGCATACCAATAAAAGGCAAATATTACAAATTAATATTTAATCAAAACAATAGATTGGGTTGGGTAACAAATAATAATAGGAAAACAACAACAATAATAGTATTTTTATAACTTTATAACTCGCTCAGGTTGCATACTTGAACACATGGTTCAACAAGTGGTTATTCGGTCGATGAATAGTGGTTTTTGGACACTTTAATGCTTGAACTAAGTGTAGTCATGTTATTTGTTTAATCAAATTAAATAGTTATTATATATCAATTAAATTAAATAGTTGATAATTATTTAAATTATCAAATTAAATACAACAATTGATAACAAATAAACCAAACTGCAAATTCATTTCGGATCCCTATCTCATTATTGTAATGCAGAATAGGTCCCTTGTTAATAATTTATGTTTAATTAGGTGTGCGTTATTATCACCCACCGAATAAAATGAACATGTTTAATTTCAATTTTTAAAACGTGATAACTCTTTATAGAAAATCAATTTCAAAAATCAGTTTCCCTATTAAATCACAAATTTTGTAAAGCTTTCGGATGATGTCCACTAATGAACAAAAAAAAAATCAACTTATGAAAATCATATTTTGTGAAAAAAATATTAAATGCATTTCCCAGAGGCAATTAAACTTGTTAGCTGCAATTCATCTTGATGCAGTTTAAAACTGCATCGTCTTGATGTAGTTTCATTGCATCATATTAGTCCGGTTTTAACTACATTATTGTCATGCCGTTAAAGTTGGATAATTTTAGGTCCCCCATTTAGTTGCATTTTAGCGATAAGTTTAATTTCATCATCAAGATGCAATTAATACAATGTCATGTTGATGTGATTTCATGAGTGATGCAGTTTTAATTGCATTGTTTAATGCAATTAGTCCACATGTGCAGCTATTATTGCATCCAAATGTGCAATCATAACTGCATTGGTGAGATGCAACCACAATGCATGTCAATGATGCACCACTCTGATGCAGATATATTTGCATCTCACAAATGGAGCAATAACTATATCTCACGAATACATAAATAACTGCATCAAAAGGTTCAGTTAGTTATAACTGCATCACTTAGATGCAACAATAACTGCATTAGAAAGGTGCAGTGATAACTGCATTGATCTGTTGCATTTTTTAGCGATGTCATTCTCATTACATCACAAAGATACAGTTTTTACTGCATAGATCTGTTGTATTTTTTCCTAACGTGTGAGAGTTGTCCCCCTCGACCTCCACGAGGGAAGGCTTCCCCTCGATGCCTGTGGCCCAAACCATCAGGTCGATTATGACCCTTAACCCTCAAAAAGCGGCGTATTATTTCGATAAGGCACAGTTAAAAAAGTAGTAAAAATATTATATATTTTTAAAATTTTAAAATTTTCAATTTTGATTTTGACTTAAGTATTGTATATATATTGGAAAGATAATAAATTTGTTATTTAATGGTGAAAACGGTTTGTCAATCCAATATTTAAACAAAAAATTATTGTGATTCAAAGATCTAATTTAACTTGTGGGTGATGTATTAATATGGGTGAGAATAAGAGGCAGAGAAGAAGAAAAAATTATTAATTGGGACTTGTGGTCCAAAGCCCAAATCAAATTTAATAATAGATAATTTGAATTTTGAAACTAAATAAATACTTAATAACTAATAATCAATCATTTATTAAATATTTAAATCTAATAATAAATAATCAATGCCTAATAATTAATAAAAATATGCGGTGTTTTACTAAGGTGTTGCTAAAGAGCTTCCAAAATTAGTTAACATATTCGACAAATTTCACGGGGACCCCAGTACAAATTATAGTTTACATGTGGGGATTTTAATTTGAATTTCTTTTAATATTTTATAATGAACAATTTACAAAATTACCCTCATCAACTTTGTATAGCAGTCTTTTTCTTAATAGAGTTCATTAATGCCAACGAGTGTCGATCTCACCGATCGAACTCGTGGTATTTAATCTCGTAGTCTAAACTACCAACTAACTGAACCAATCATGCTGGCTTGTATAGTAGTCTTATTCTTTTTATCAAATCCCAAATTAAAATAAATAAACCCCAACACCTTCAATACATGAAAATCGTAACCCATTACAAAATTAGATTCAACCAAATCATCTTCAATCTGATTTTTGTGATTAATTTCTTCTAAATGTCCCATTGTTTGCTTGATTTCCACAGATACCACAATAAGGACTTTTGTTAAGGTTGAAACAATTTATTAATGCGGTTGAAACTGAAATTGGTATTTAAATTATAAGGAAACTAAAAATTCAATAAGCCCACCAAACAGTTATTATACCATAAAAAGCAGCAAAATTCAAATTAACTAAGAATACGACTCGAGGTAGAAAACAGTGAAAAATGAGAATTCAAGTGGCCGATCCCAATCATTTGGGAAAAAGACAATGATGGTGATGTAATATAAAAAAATAGCACTCCTCTCAACCTTTTTGGAATCCAATTAACGGTCTCCATTTATAGCCAATAGTTAATAACTTAAATCTAATACTCGACAATTAATTAACAAATACAGAAGAATATAAATAAAATTTTCATTTTTTTTTCAGTACATCATATGATAAAAAAAGATCTGACAATAAAATCTATTAAAAAAATACATGTCAAACATGTTTGATCTGGAGTTCGCACTCATGAATAAACAGGTGGATTGCATGTGCAGACACCTTATTAGCATCGAAAATCATATGATACTTGCGCTAGTAACAAAAATCTTACAAAATGTTGGAAAGTGCAATTAGCATCTCATAGCTCTAGCAACATAAACAAGAGCATTCAGGGGAGCAGAAAAACTACAGTGGAAGTAAAAGTATGTCTAACATTTTTTTTCTCGACCACATACAACGCACTTGAGGAGTCAACTGAACATTATTGAAAGCATGCACGTCCATCTTTGAAAATTTCTAAAGGGCCTCTTTCACACTTTTGTTGTTCTCGTTCAGGTTCGACTGACCAACCAACATTTTAGCTTCTCAAAATGTAAGGATCCATAGAAGCATGAATTGGATATCCACAAACGGGCATTGTCTAGTCGAGCAAAAATTTAATAATATATAATGGTTGCAACTTAATCGATGACTATTGGAATCTCCTTGCAAATGCAACATCCCTCAAACCAAAAGGAGGTATCAAGGGTAACAAGCCCAAGGTAAAAACTCATCATGCACCTTCATCATAAGCACTTTCTCAAAATTCTTGTATTATCAAACTTTTATGGTATCTTCCAAACATTGATTTCAACTCTGATAGCAGGCACAAACAAATCACAAACTCCTTGAAAAGAAATGATTGTTCATTCCTCTACTTCAAATTCTTGTAATTGGAAGCAAATGTTGATAAACACTTTTGTCTGGCATCCTCTATGAAGGGTCATGTCGAATTGTAGGGGAAGAGGAAGATGAAATTGTTTAATTTGTATTAAATTAATATTGCGTGAAACAATAAAAAAATACTTCAAATGTAAATTTTACATCCAACGATAACCCACAATTTTGCATCTGTGAAAAACATCTACTAAGTCATATGTTTTAAATGTCTTTCTTACTTCAAAACGTAGGAGTCCGGATTGGTTAGACATGTACGCTCAATGCGTTCAAAAACACGGCCTTATTCACTTTACGGCTTAGACGACTTTAAAAAAAATCCATTTGCACCTTGATAATTAAGGGTTCATGCTATATATTTCCAATAATTTGCACTTATGAATCGAAGACGACTCTAGGGTTAAAAAAAGAGAGTGAAATTCTAAGGCATGAACAATTAAAGGATGAAGGAGGAAGTGATTTACTTACAATCACGATTAGAACAAAAAACTTATTTTTTGATATTTTTTTTAATATTCATATACTTTGTAAAGTTGGGGTTTTTTTATGTTAAGCTCTGGTTTTACTTTTACCAAATTTCTTACGTAAAATATAAATTTCAGTTTTATTAACCCAAATTAGATTTTTGTTATAATATGTTTTGGTCTTTTAGCCCAAAACAAAACGTGATGACCAAAATTTTGAGTTCGGAAACAAGCCCTGAATTTTGCTTATTTATATAAGTTAAAGTACAAAACATCGTATCCATGTAAAACAAACTAATAAATAAACTGAAATTTCATGTAGTGCTTACCATGCTAGTATAAATGGAATATTTATATGAACTATTAGGGGTAGAAGGCTTGTAATTTGTGGTGCAAATATATTGATGTATTGGCGATGTGGATATAGGATCTGAATTTGACGATGGATAAAGAGAAGTAGGTTATGATAAATCAAGAAATAAAAAACTATGAAGATTGGAACAACCTAGGATCAGTGTTTTAAAAGACTCACCTCAATGCTCGTCTCAAGGAGTGTCTCAAGGGAAGAAAGGTAAAACGCCCTAAGGCTAGCTCAAAAATGATTCTATCTCTGTGGCTAATGCCTCGGCTTGAGGTGTGTGAGCATACAAAACGTACACCTCGCACTCATTAAGCTATTGAGGAATACGCCTCAAGAAAAATACCTCCGATTATAAAAATGAGGTCTAACGAAAGTTACAAGAAAATTATTCAATAGCAAACAAAAAAAAAAAATTTAAGAAATGAAATTTGATATTTTTATAGTTTTCGACTTTAGCATCGACATTATTGAGTAACATTGTTTTTGAACAATAATCGAAAGCTATGTATTGGATTTCTAAGATATTATTTAAAGAAAAGATTGTTGGCACTGAACATCAAAAAGAATTTCACGAATCGATTTAAATTGGTAGCAGGAAAAGAAAAGAATATACAGAATTTCATATTGCAGATCATTTCCAAATACCTAAACAATAATTGAAGACAAATAAAGGAAGAAGAAAAATAAAGCACTTACCTACCTAGGAAGCTGAAAATTGAATGATTATTTTTCAGACTTGCCAATGAGGATTGAATCATGTGTGTGAGTGTGTGTAGTTAAGTGCTTAGCTTTTATCTATTTATTTATAGTTTTATATATTTATTTATACTTTATGAATAAATAATAAGTAGAGAATTCTTTAAATTTGAGTGTTCATATTAAGGTGTGGGATTTCGGCAAGAACCCGAAGATTCCAGTCATCCCGATTCGGTTCCAGCCCGAACCGGACCGAAATCTAATCAAAATCTCGGTTCCGACCAAAAGCTTCGTTTTTTCTTCTATAGAAACTGTAGATCGAAGAGGAAAAGATAGATCGGAAGAAGAAAAAAGAAAAAAAATCATAAAAACCTATCAAAACCAGTGTTATCAAGGCGCGCGCCTAGGCTCAAAAAAGGTTCAGACGCACGTTGCACGCCTTTTTGCAGTTTGAGTGCACCTTTTTGCAGTATAATGCGTCTTTTTGCAAAATTCAAATTTTAATTTACAAAATAGTTGAATAAAAAAATTAAATAGTTAAATGAATTATAAAATATTGTTTAAAATTTAAATTTTAAACTAATAAAATATTTAAATAGTTGAATGAATTATAAAATATGGTTCAAAATTTAATCTGTAGTTAGTAAAATAGTAGATCAAACTTGTATAAAAGGCACGCAAAAAGGTCCAAGACTCAAAAAAACCCAAGCTCGAAGTTTGCATCTTTTTGCACCTTAGCGCCTTAACTACTTTGATCAAAACAACAAAAGATAAAACATAAAATACCTTGCAACAAATTTTTGTTGATTTAGGTCTCGCTCTTGAAATCAAATTCAAGTTTCTATTTGGAATCGAGGCTCCTTTTCCAATATCGCCTATTTTTCAAAAATCAAAATTGAACCTCCAACCAACTGCAGCGCGAAACTTTTAACCCTATCTTTTAAGTGCGAGAACAAAAGAAAGAAGAGAGGCTTCTAATTCTCTAATGTCTGCTGCTATTGACATCCAAATAAATACTTCTGGCTACCACAATGTTTTTAATAGATATCGGTTTTTTATATACTATTTAAGATCAAATTCAATTTTTTTCATTCAACCCTAAACAACCATGGAATTTTGATTTCCAACGGTCGTTCACTGTCGTACGATGATAAACAACCGTGCGTCTTTGATTTCCAATGATCGTTCACTGTCGTTCGATGATCAACAACTGAACAATATTTGGATGTCTATTTCACAAAATGAAATAATGTAAGATATTACTAAGTAGAGTTTGCATGGTGATCATTAGTTATGGAAGCCAAAAGAATTTTTCAGGGTTCCTATAGTAACAAACTTTTATAATAAGTGGGCTTTGTTGCTATTTGGATTGGGTATTATGGGCTGAGTTTGGTTTGTCATAATATGTCTTTAGGGTTGGGCTGAGGTATAAACAGATTTTGAATTATTAATTTGTTGATTAGGTTAATATTTAATTTTTAATAATGTTAATTTAAATGTTGATACACTTTTTGTTTGAATTGTTAGTGAGGTTCAATATAATGTTCAAAAACATTTCAAAGCCAAAACCGAATCAAAAATTAAACCTTCGAAATTTCCAATATTAATCGTAACTTCATAATTCTCAAGCGACCGAAACATAGACTAAAACCATAATCTCAAACCTTGGTTCATATTGTTATTTATAATCTTATATGGTTAATTGTTGACTTCAATGTATTGATCAAAATTTAATAATATGTTGTAATACTAACTTAGTTACTAAAACTAGTTCTTGGTTTATGAAAGTGCATTGTTAGGTGCTTCATTTTTCCATTGGGCCGAACCTAAATATGTGCTCAAGGGATAGTCATACATATGAATTCTCAAGAAGAGAGGAGCCACGGTGATCCCCTAGACCGCCCATGCAATCATAACTTACGTATCAATCCAAAAACCTAGTCTCAAAATTTGAGACTAACACCTCACATCATGAGAAAAAGGAACGAGTTGTGTACACTTTCGCCTTTTAAAACTTTGGTTAGGATAAACTTTTGTCAACAGAGCAACATGTATGAGAATTTTAGGTAGTGTTTGATTTAAAAACAAGTTTTGTGTTTTGCGTTTTCAAAGTGCGTGTGTGTGAAAGTGGAGGACTTGGAACATCCTAATCAATCCAATAATGCAAAGAAGAAAGGTAAGAAGGTAGATTTTGATATTTTTCAAAAGGCGGAAAACACGAAATAACCATTTTCAAATTTATATGTTAAAACAATTTTTCAAATCAATCGTTTTCCACCCGCTTTCGCTCTCCCGTGTATTTTAAAGTACACATTAAAAACACAAAACTCAATTTTCAAACCAAACACTACCTTAGGCTCTATGGCTTTGATGGGCTATAGTCTTGGCCAATTTAGCAATGATCCAGCTGAATCAAATCAAATCTAACGGTAAATAGGTAAGGTATAGATATAAACGTACATGATGATTTACATTTAGTAGTCAATATAAATAAAGCACAATGGCATCAACAAAGATTTTGGGGGGATTTTCGGATAAAGATAGAGTTTCTTGGAATAGTTTAGGCTACAATATAAAAAAGAAATCTTGAAGGATATTGAATCTTTCAATACCGTCGTAAGATTTATTGATTAGTAACAATAAGAAGTTTTAAGGGAGTTGTGTGTATTATTACCTTGATTAACTTTCTTAATCTATGCATACAGAAATGTTATAAGAACATCCAGAAAAAGGTGGATATTTTATACAGACATATAGACAGAGATATAATAAACCATGACTATCGTTATGCTTTATATGTCAGATATGATCAAAATAGAATAAGAAACCAATAAAAAGTTAAGCAAGGGTGTACCTATGGCCTATCATGAAGCGAACAACTATTCCTTTTTCACGCTCTAAGCGCTGGAGATCCTCACCTACAATTAAACAATGAAATTAAGCTTACAAAAAGCTTGCATTGATTAAAATCACTTAAGGAAATAACAAAAGTAATTTGTTAGCAGACAAGATGTCTTAAATTAAGTTACAAACATGACACATACAAATAAACCTAATCTTCAGTGGAGTTATCTTTAACAGAGAAATAATCCTCATCAACAATATTTGCATAACCTGTGCTACTACTTAGAAATTGAATTTTGTATAGCTTCATTCTACAAAATTGATGAAAAAATGTAGGTATGTATGTATGGATGGATGGATGGACGGAAAGGACAAACACCTTGAGGCATCCAAGTAGCTCTAACTGAGTCCCGCCTCTTCCTACTGCTAAATGCAGTATTGATTCCAATTACAACAAAAGCTTTCTTCTTCTCCTGACTTGATGCCACAGTGGATGGTGAAATATCAGCTCCCAGTAACTCTTGACTGCTCCTGGTGGCTGCCAACTCCATCTGAAGTGTTGATATAGTCTTGTCTAATGACCTGAATTTACTCAGATACACTGACATTCTTATCCAAATTCATATCTCAAACAAAGCATGTCCTTCTACTCAATGAAGGATATAAAATTATTGTTCAACTCACTGAATTGCTTCATGTGTCTTTGTCACCTCACTTGTTATTTCTTGGTTTCGTCCGGGTTTCTAGTAACATGATATTACATTATCAATTACACAGTACTATTCATGGAACCATGCTATAGAAGAAAAGAAGAAGGCAAACCCATTTGGTATTGCAATCACTTGAAGGAGTCTGAAGCTCTTGCTCCTTTCTCCGTGTAGAAATGAGCCCATTACTGGGATCTGAAGCAACCCATGATCTAAAACCACGTAAAAATCAAATTTTGAGTCTCGTTTATTAAACAAAGCTAAAAATTTATTACCAGCTTAATATCGAAAGATCAATTTTGAAACGAAAATTGATAATTTGTTTCACCTGTTTGTGAAGAGCAATCCAAGGGCAAAACAGCAAATGCAAAGAACAGGAATCCATTTAGCAGGCACTCTCCTCTCATTGCTAATGCTGCTTCTGCTTCTCATAGTAATTTTCGATGCACTTTCAAGTTGTTTTTATTTTCAACTATAATTAATGCCTTGTAAAGAACCAAAATTGAGTTGTGGGTTTCTGGATTGTCAAAGTCGACGAAATGTCAATTTTAGGAGAAAGAAAGAAAACTTGCTCGGAGAAATTAGGCGGAACGAGGACGAAAATAATGATGATTTGCATAAGATTTGAAATTTAAAATGACTATTTCAAAATTCTTGTAGATTTAGGTATGACCAGGTACAGTACTTGAGTGTGATGTTGAGGAACGATGGTAACTAACGTTAGATGAGTATTGCTGTTAAGATACACCACCATTGCCAATGCATCTGAGTTGCCCTTTTTTTTTCCGTTGGGAAATTAATATACCGGTTTAATTGGTATGATAACGACAAATTTACTATTTTTTACGGTAACATTTCTTCAATACTAGCGGTAACGGTAATTTTACCAGTCAATTTGTAACATTAATATATTCATGTAATATGTTTTATTATATACATTTAGAACCAAGCAAATAATTGAATTTAGTTTAGTAATCAGGTTAATGTTAAATACACTTCACTTGTATAATGATGTAGCGTTATGGAGTGAATACATGTCAAGTTACTGACCTATTTTTGACAAACGGTAATTTACCGTTACAGTGTAACGGTTACCGGACTATCTATATATCAACCTTCGGCATACCAGTCTATCGGTAACGGTAATTGTAAGCAATTTTAGCTTACCAATAAAAGCGGTAGGTATAACGGTATTTGTGAAATCGTAATGGCAATTATTACCATAAATGCCCTAGATGAGACAATAAGGGTCGTTTGCAACCTTTTTTGCATGTTACCGTCGGAAACGCGTCGGACGCCTCAACGGTATCAGCCCCTTCACCAGCTCCGTATGCTGAACGTAGAAGGGAGGCACGTTGTCGTTCGACGCATTGGACGTATCCATAACGGTAAACACCAATGGCCATTGATTTGTGTTCTCCTCCCCATCCTCTCCTTCAAATACTCTACTCAAATACTCCGCTCAAATACCTCATTCGGATCGCCAAATGCATTCCTCATTCAAACAACTTTTCCACTCAAATTCTCTGTTCAAATACCCCATTACCGTTTGTTTAGAACGCACCCTAAGGTCCTTTCCAACCCAGGTACTTTTATAAAAAACAAACGCTTCACCTTTTTCCTATCCATGTCCTGTTTCATCACCAAAATACCATTATCTTTTTCGCTCTCTCGTTTCTTTCTATTTTCCTCATTGCTTTACTAAAATCAAAACCATAGCCATTAAATCATGGAAAATGTAACTAGATCAAAGCACAAACAAGGTAATTTCTTCATCTTGGTTTTCATCAAACAATGCAATCTAAACTCGTTGGTATAGTCTAATAATTTCTACTTCTTGTATTTCATCCAACAATGCAATCTAAAAAAGAAAAATAAATTAAAGTTTAATATAGTAAAAAATGCAATATCTTTCGCTATGTTAGGTTTAATATCATTCCAAGTATGCTATTATTGCTCGTATTTCTTGCAAAATAAAGAGACAGGATGGTCCACTTAGAAGCTTTTATCTCACTTAAATGTACGATGGCACCATTTCTTCGCCCGGCTGAGCTCGAATGGCAATAGTCAAAGCTCATGCATCGTCCTCATCCCTCACACAACCCCTCAGTTATATGTTTCACCTACTAACCCAATCAGGCTCACTCGTAGAAACGCCTCATCCATTTCGACAAAATTGGCGGGTCGATCTCTCTTACCGATGCCAAGCACGGTCGAGGTGTGTTACTCATGGAGATGAGGTCAGACGGCGGTCTACCTAGCCGATAGGGGCATTTTTGTATTTTTAGTCACTTAACCCCGAGATTTTGGGCTATTGTAACAAAAGCAATAGAAATAAAAATACTCCTAATAGTAGACGTAGGCCATCTTCGATCAAACCACTCAAAAAACAGTTGTCGCTTTATCCTTCTACGCACAAGAATCACCTTGTTTCCCGTCTCTTAATCAAGATATTTTTTATCCATTCTTGTTAATATGTCCCTATAAGTGCAATTCCAAGGTTGACGAAGATACAGTCAACATTTTGGCCCTAGAAAGAGGGCAAAACCTTCAAAGCTTTCTTTCCTCAAACATCTATTCTGGTCTGTTACCATGGATCCAGTTCTAGGAACTAAGGGTAACAATTGTAATGAGCATGAAGCTAACGATAACACCATCGCCAATGCTACCTTCCCAGTTCTGAGGTTCAACATGGACACATGGCACACCATGGTGCAACAAATGATAAACACGGGCTACTCGTAAAATGGAGAGTCCGAGGACAAGGTTGGACGCCCATATGATAGTCAGCTTTTCCCTACCAATGGTCGAGTAGATTCCTCAACCAGTCCTTCGAGTCGCATATAACCTCATGAGCACCGCTGAAGCTTCGGGAAGGGTAGTCTTGGAAACCCCACTTAGGGAGATTTGTGTCCACCACGGGAGCTCTCATGTTGTCCCAATGCAAGAGGATGTCCATGAGATCGTAAAACCTAATCCACTGATGCGTCATCGATCTCCATTGCTCGAAAGATAGTTTTTATTCCAATGCTTGTGGATAGTAGATGGAGCCCGTGATCTCCATTTTGAACACATTAATTGTGGAGAATAAGACACGACCACAAGACCTAGAGAACCGTCAGTTCACTCCCGACCACAGCGGGAGATACCCTGGTCCAAATTCCTAGAAAGGCAACCTTATTTACCCAGGTCCTCATCGATAGCTAGGAATAGTCCCCTACTCTGGCCAATCATCGGCGTACTCCTTCATCGTATTTTCACTGCAGATCACTTATGTCGGACAAGTGGCCAAGAAGCCTCTTCCCTACGAGTGACAACTGTCATCCACGACATGAGGAATTGAGCCTTTGAGAAGAGATGGTCGCCCTACATCAATAGATGCATAAGATCCAAGCAAGGAGGCCCGAGGACGAGGATGGGTCTGATGGCAAGAACGGGGACTCTTTCTTTAAAGATATCTTAGGTATATATCCACCTTAGGTATGTCCTACCGTTCGTGCGCAAGTATGACGGGAGAGCGGACCCATTCGATCGCATCACCGCCATCAAATCAATCATCCTGACTGGTAGAATATCAAGCCATGCATCCTACTCCCAGCTACCTTGATCGGGTCGGCATCCTGTTGGTTCCTTCACCTACAACCTAGCAGTGTCCAGTCATGGGCCAATTATGTTCTGACTTTAAGGCCTGCTTCTTTGCATCAAAGATAAGGGTAATGATGGCCAACGAGCTAGGCAACATAAGACAGATCTCGGGTGAGTCCCCACTACAACAAAAGTTAGTTTAGACAGCATTCGTTCTCAGCGTTTAAATGTTGAAAGCTGTAGAAATGTCTTCGTAGTATTTTTTTTAGGGTTTAACGCTGACAAAAAAATTTTGGTTTTCCGCCTTAACGCGCTCTTCATTTCCCTCTTTTCCAATATATTCGCACGGTATGCCTTTCCCTCTTTCTCAATTTCAATTTCCCCCAAAGTCATTTTGATTTCAATCCATCATTCCCCAACGTCGATTTCCCTATCGCTAGCTATACTCAGTGGTTTCCCTTTCCTCTTCGATTTCCTTACCAGCTGTTACACTGAACTTGGCAGTGATTTCCCTACCTGCGGTTGCCCAACAGCGGTGGAAAATAGAAAATTTGGTGAGAATTTTTTTACCCTATTTTTTAGTTCGATTTCAAATGATTGCTTATTAATTATCAGATCTCTGGTAGCCACGGGTAAAATGTTTCTATTTTTTTGTTGCATAGGAATCGATGATACCCATGTTTTGGGTTTGTAATGTAGTATTAAACCGATATTTTTTCATTGTTTTCATTATTTATGATGTTTTGGTAGTTTTGAATAGCATATATCTTCATATCTCCATCCCAATAATTATATAGGAATACAAAGATGATAGCTTAAGATAAAACTCATGTGATAACTCCTACTACTAGCCACTGGTATTATTCGTGGTATGGCTAAAGTTAAATAGGTTGCTGGACACAAATCTGGCAAAGAAGATATTTGTTTTGCACTGTCTACACAAATCTGGCAAAGAAGATTTAGTCTATATTTTTATTATCTGTTGTTAATATAGGCACTTTTTTGTGAGGAGTTGTTTATATGATACAAACTTACGCACACACTGCATATGCATAGGATGCTAACTCAATAAAATTCCATATCCCATACATATATGCTACATATAAAAAACCATAAAACAAGAAGCCTTCCAGTTTATACTCCTGTTGTATTTGTTACAGGCTATTTTCATAAACAGTTATTTATACGTGACTACAGATATACATTTTTATATATTTATATCTATCTCTGTGAGTATGTATTACTAATTCGCAAATAGTTCCAGACATACAGCTGTGATATATGATTTTGTATTTACAATCAATATTAGTTTTGGCTGCACTACTTAGTCTACCTTCCTAATTTTAGTTTAAAGAGGTGATATTATGAATAATATTGGTATATATTAATTTACAAACTACTTGCTTCTTCACTCTGCCGTGTTATACTATAAAATACAACAGACTATGATTAATTAAGTTTTCAAAAGTTTACCGATTCTTTTCTACGAGTTTCTGGTAGACCACATTTGATCATACTCTTTTTACAGTCTTTAATAATAACATACTGTCCCTGGAAACATTGTTTTACTACATACAACTTCTATAAAAGACATGCGATATTTTTTAGCTGTCCCTGTAATAACATGTTGTCCCAGTCATTCACGTGGAATACATTGCATGTTATAAGAGGTGGTTTGATGCAGAATGATATGTAGCAAGTGAGGATGTCAAGGGGTTGTTGAATGATGTAGGTGGGTTGTTGATCAGGTTGAGGGAGTAACAGATGTGGTAATGGCAAGTCAGTGGAGTAGAGGAGAAAGAGATGGATGTGGGAAAATTGCTTGCAGGCAGAGGCAGTTGATATGGTAGGGAACTGGTGTTGTGAGAATGGTGATGTAACTGTTATGATGATGGAGAGATTTGGTTATGGTGACAGTCTTGTATGAGGATGATGTTTGTACTGTGATGTGTTGGATGGTTAAAGTGGTAAATGGGTGATGTTGGAGAGGAAGTAGGGTATGGTTAGTGAGGTGAGTTTGAGTCATTGTGTGCACTGTTTTGATGCACAGAAGTGCACAGAATGTATGTTGGCAATGCAAGTTTGTTGTGATTTAGATGAATGAGGGTAGCAGTTGTGTGGTATGACAGGGTGATGAAGTTATGACTGTTGTTAGGTGATAACAGTGGAATGTTTGGAGTTTAAAGAGGTAATGACAGGCAGTAAGGAATTTATATTGGGAGGTGGCAGAGGGTAGCTGCTATATGAGCCAGCAGAGATAGTGCGCTGTGATGGTGCATTGGTGTGCAGGGGCAAGAGTAAGGATGTGAACAGAAATGTGCACAGTTTATGTTTTTTTGTAACAAAAAGAAATTTGTAAAACCAAGATAGAAATTGTAAATGTAAGCCATTAGACTATGAGAGGATGGCTGAAGGTGCAAGGGCAAACATTCCAAGCAAGTGAATTGCCTGATGTAAATGGAAGCAAATGATCGGACTCTTTACTGACATCAAGTATCAGGAACCAAATTTATTGTTAATGGCGCAAGCCAAGTATCAGGAGAGGGGTAATGCATAGACATTACTCCGGTGCTACAAAATAGCGCCGTCGTAATGGCAAATTTTTTGGAAACAGTTTGGCTTACAGAATTAATAGCAGTATTAATGGACCAATGGATCGGTATGATTGCAAATCTTTGAAATAAAACTTCCTAGATTCTACAGGTAACTAAATTCACTTGAAAACAGTAGCAATATATGTTCCAATACCAGTGAATATGGTTCCCTTTTTATTAAAAAGTTATAAGTTACGTTAATTATTGAATTGTTTTCATCCTATTTGCATCTTTTATATATTGCATTTTTTACAAGGCCTACTGCTCAAAGACTTAACTGCTCCTCGCATGATCGAAATTGGACCTGAGTTCTGATTTTGGTAAGACGCAGGCCAATTTGTACTTTCTATATGTTACAATTTTTTTAAGGCAAACTGATTTTTGGCTATGAAAATATATTGGATGATTAATTTAAAAAAAACACTCCTGGTAATTATGCGCATACTGCATGCTCTGACAAAGTCTTTTTTATTTGTACCTTAAAAGTTTTACCTAGAATATGCTCTTATAAATTGAAATTCATATGTTGCTATGTTATACTTGCAGAAAATGGTTAGAAGTACGAAAAAGACAGTGGATAAGAGGATTACGCGCAATCAAAAAAGACTCGAACAATCCACATATGCAGTCGATGGGTCTAATGCAATAGGAGAGCATATTGAGCCACCTTTGGAAAACAATGATGTTGGGAATGCAAACAACTCAATCGCAGACATTGCTATGCAAGTCGATGGAAATCTTGAAACAACAATGGAAATCGAGAGACCAATTGAAGACATTGATGCAAATCAGATTTCGAAAAAGAAGACTAGAGGCCCAACCAAAGTGAAAAGACTTCCTTCAGATGTTGCAAGCCGAATCGAAGTCGAGTTTAACTCATCGGGCGAACCGATAGGAAATGGGTCGGTGAAGCTATCTTCTTATCTGGGGCCACTTGTGCGCGAGCATGTTCCATTTACACTTGACGACTGGAGGCAACTTGGTGAAGAATTGAAATCAGTTCTATGGGAATCCGTTCAGGTTTGCTTATCTTGCAATGTTCTTAGTTACTGTATACTGATTACTGCTATTAAATCTGTTTATTTCTTTACTTTTTATACATCAGCAACCCAGTGACCATTAAGTACCAAATTAGTATCAAGTGGTAAAATATGTCAACATCTCTAAGTTAGGATAAGACACCGATCTGGCTAAATCCTATCTATAATTCGATCAATTCATATTTCCAAATACATACTGTGTGTTGTTTGCTAGATGTTTTTGCATTTGAATTTGAATTTTTTTTTTTACACAATTGCATTTGAAAAAAAAGGTTTCATTCCATTTCATTTTCAAGTACATTTTCCCTTTTCAATTTACAAATTACAGTCCATTTACAATTTCCCATTTAAAAAAGGCATTGTTTACATTTTTTTTTTACATTTCATCGAGTTACAAAACTGCTCTCTACCTGCATTCTATGTACAATCCACCCCCTGACAACTGCTTTACATTCCCTACCAGCTCTGTGCATACAAACTTACCAATCACCAACAATACAAACTGTTCCACCTCACAACCACCATCTCACAATCTTCTCCTCAAAACACTTCACAAACCTGCTCCTCCATAGACAACATGTATCCACAAACTACTGCCTCATACCTTTACAATCATTGCACATTCCCTTCAGTTCAAATACACAACCATTACAATAATGCCCCATCCACTGTGCCATCCATAGAACCAAACTGTCAACACATATTCATCACCACCCACAAATCAATACACAACTGCCTTTGCTCCTCCTTTTACGATCCCTGCCTTCGACCACCCCTAACCAAACCTCTGCCACATCACATCACAGTGCTTACTGTCAAGCATCACCAATTTCTGCCACAGACCCACTTCTTCCTCGAGCAACATCACACAACACCACCTGCCTTGGCTCAATCACATACATAGCCACAAACCAATACCCACCCTTCCACTAACAACCCCTGTCACATACACAACCAGCCATCATCAGAACTTCAACAATCACCAATCGTAACCCTTCAGTCGAACTTCATCTGACAACTCCACTCGACAACTTGCTGCCTCACTGATCACCAGAAGTAATTGTTACATGTACATTTGGTCAACTTGGTTTATATATAATGCTAACTCCTATACATATATTAGATTACTGGACATAATGCTTACTCTATGCTGCAATACATTAATGAGTATAACATTTTCAATTACTGTTCATGTTTGGGATTATTGGAATAAATTTTATAGTAATTGTTACATGTGAACAAATTTTGATATTTTTCTTTGTTACAGGCTAGATTTAAACTAGATGAAGAATGGCAAAAGGTTCCCATTCTTCGGCAAATGGGATGTATTTGGAGGTGTTCAAAAAGCAAACTAGTTGACAAGTTATTAAAGGCAAAAAACACGGAGGAACGGCTTCGACTAAAACCAGATAATGTCAAAACTATGAAGGAATGGAAAAGGTTTGTTGAGTCTAGAACTAGTAATGAGTTTAAGGTAATTATATAGTAATTGTTTTAATCATTTCTATATATAAAATATAAGTGCACAAAGAATGCAAATTAACTAATAAATGTGATAAATCTTTATACATAGTTACGAAGCGAAAAATTCAAATCCATGAGGGGTAAACAAATGCCACATACTTGTAGTCGTCGAGGAATGGCACGATTAACTGAAGATATGGTGAGAAAAAATATTTGATTAATTTACTATGATTAGTTGTTTTATCTAATGTTATGTCATTTTTAATGCAGAAAGAGGAAAGTGTACAGCCTTCTTCCATTTCTAGAGTTGATGTTTGGGTTAAATCTCACACTCATAAGAATGGCGAACCCGTGAATGCACATGTTGCCGAAATTGTTGTAAGTGCTTTTGACCTTTTTTAAAGTAATTATTTTGAAAATAATATAAATTAGAACTCATATTTAAAATATATTTTTTGTAGGAGAAAATAAAAAAGGTGGAAAATGAATCACAACCTAGCTTAACATGTAGTTTCAAAGATGATGCTCTCTCACAAGTGTTGGGACAAGATAGACCGGGACGACTACGTGGAATGGGAAGAGGCATGACTGCGACCAAGGCGGTTCTCTCACAAATCAAAGATACTCAAGTAGCTCAATGTCAACGTAGTGTCTCAGAACTAAAGCAAGTGGTTTACATGTTAATGAAGCGTCTGGTACGACTTTTAATTTATAATTTAAATGTTTTTGGTGTTCAGAAATTTCGAGAATGATTTTTTTACACTGTTTTATTGTTTTACATTTCACTCAGTGTTACAAAACTACTCTCTGCCTGTTACATTTACAAACCCCCTGCATACTCCACTGTCAAACTCTCGCATAACAGCGCAGCACATTCTTCCCGACCACATCCACTTCTCTCTTCACTGATTCCACAATCTAACTGCTGTCAACATTCTCACCTTCAAATACATCCCCTAATAGGAAAACTTCCCACCTGCATCTTCAGGGTGTTGGTTAATTGGTCTTTATTTCTTATCCCTTCCTCGAAGAAAACATGGATTTATGTTTGTTCATTTGTAACCCAGTAGCTTGATTTATTTTTTCCATGATTGCACAAATTGTTTTGGCACTTTGAATGGTTGCTTTGGTTAGAACAAGTATCATCAATACATAATAAATGTGTTAACATAGGTTCTATATTATAAATTAGAGTTATATTGCCCTTGATGAGTTCTAGCTCAAATAGTACTGATATATATTCCATAATCATGGGGAATAGATACGGAGATAGAGGATCTCCTTGTTTTAGTCCTCTATTGCTTGTGAAATAGCCTTGTCGAAATTCATTGATGATGATAGAAAAAGATGGCGTGAAAATACAAACATAAATTAAATATGAGAATTTACTTGAGAATCCCATTGACTTCATCATATGGAGGATGAATTCTCTACCGATTTTGTTATGTGAAAATCGATCTTAACACATAAATTATTTGAAGTTTTCTTGTTAAAACCGCTAACCAATTCATGTGCAAAAAAGGAATTTTCATTTATGTTTCTAGGTATGAATGCATTCTGGTTTGGTGAAATGAGATCATTCAACGGGTCTTTCATTCTACCATATGATAAATTGACCAATATTTTGTTAAGGACATTGCACAATGATATTGGTCTATAATGCGTTATTGATTGTGGGTTTTGCTTCTTAGTGAGTAGGCAAATAAATGTATGATTTATTTCCTTAATTATTTTCTCGGTACTAAGAATTCCGTTCGTGGTTTCAAGTGACTTTATTTTTTTATCAAATCCCAGTGAATTTTAATTTTTTTTTGCATTGAAACCATCACGTCCTGGTCTGCCATTGATTGCTGGGAAAGCTTTTTTAAGTTTATGAAGTTTGAATGGCTTGTCCGTTTCCTTACTGGCTTTCTCTGATATTATTTTTTACAAGTAATATCAGAGAAATTACTATTAACTAATGTATGATTAAATCGTTCAGTAAAAAAAGGTAATAGCTGCTCTAGTTATATTCAGTTGAATCTTAAGTATTACCTTCCTGCTTGATAAGTTGGATTGATTTAATACCCGTCAAAGTCTCTGCAGGATTTGAATGGAAATTTTTTGTTGCTTTATCTTATCACCCTAGGTTACTATATGAACTTATTCTGCTGGAGGTTTTGGATTGATTTTGCTTGTTCCAGTTCGTTCAGTTTTGCACTCCTTTATATTGGTTTTGCAAGTTTTTGTATGTAGGATTCCGATAGAGTTACTGATAAATTAGGTCATTCCAAAGTGAAGAACACTGCATCAGGCATACCAAAGCTGCGAAAGTATAGTTATAACTCACTGGATGTTCAGTATTTTTTTCTTTGTTCTTTTCTGAAAAGATTTTATACTGTCAAAGATTAAAAGCTTTATTATAAGTTTCTGTGATTATTTTTCTGTGATTATTTCGACAATTTATTCTTTGGTTAAATGAACGTCTATTTATTTTTACCATTAATTTGCAATATTATTGATTTGGCAGGATAAAGGAAGTTGGGGAGAAGAGAACACATCCGTAGTGGTAAAAATCCAACGGTTGCAACATCATACATAATTTGATATCTAAATCAATAATCAATATAATATAGTTTTGGTTAATTGCAGAGTAAGTACAGTCAAATAGGTGATAATTGTAGTTTACTGCCTTGGCATGGAGATGATGACGAGGTTGTCGCCGAAGGAAAAATTGTGTCAAGCGATCCGAAAGAACTGTGCAATGAAGTCCCTTTAGGTCCAAATGCCAAAAAAATTTTGATTGTCCATCCAAGAAAATTAGATGTTTTCTTATGGAGGCCTTCTCCTGGTTTGGTATATTTAAGAGATGCCAAGGATGAGATAGTAGCATGGCCAGCCGATAAAGTTGTTATACACAAAAATGAGGACTCCAGAAAACAAAACAATGTAAGTTTAACACTAATTAGCATTTTTTTTAATATGTAGGGCCATCGTAGATAATAATCTCTATCCATAAATTTAGCATTTTATGGTAGTATGGTAGTATGGTTTAGCATTTTTTTGTATATTTCTATTGCTACAACGCTTTAAAGATGTGTTACTGAAATTTGTGCAATGTTTTTGTATATTTCTATGTTCAACTTAAACAAATGTATTTTTTTAATAGAGTAAAACTAATAGCATGGAAACCAATTGCAAGCTGTATGATTGGGGTGGGAGCAAAGAACTGGTTGCTGAAGGACGAGTGTACTCGAGTGATCCAAATCAGATAATTAATGG
Source organism: Allium cepa (assembly GCA_030765085.1). Lineage (NCBI taxonomy): Eukaryota > Viridiplantae > Streptophyta > Magnoliopsida > Asparagales > Amaryllidaceae > Allium > Allium cepa. The sequence continues at coordinate 568,101,027 of CM060938.1, forward strand.
TATTCCTCTCGGACCAGATGCCAAGATAGTTTGGGTGGACAATCCGAAAAAAGAAGATGCATTTTTGTGGAGGCCTATAGTTGGCATGACATGTATTGGAGAAGCTATTGGTAAGAAAATAGCATGGCCAGAATCAACAGTGGTTGTTGAAACGGTTAACGCTAGCACATGTCCTGTTCCTATGATCAATGCTCCAACATCTCTTACGGTAACATGTTCATATTGCTAATATTCCTCTCAAAGAATTGTTGATATCGTATTATCATTTTTTTTGTTATGTGATAGAGTGCAAATTTTTCTGCAAATACCAAATGCAAGTTGATTGATTTAGAGGGTACGGGAAAAATAGTAGCAGAAGGAACCGTGTCTTCAACAGATCCAACTGCTTTGGTACATTCTGTTCCACTGGGACCAAATGCGATAAGAGTTTGGGTGGATGTTGTAAAAGTCCCAAATGCACCCATATGGCGGCCTACATCCTTCATGGAATGCTTATCAGATGCTATTGGCTCGACTGTAGCATGGCCTGTCGCGAATGTTAGAATTGGCTCAACTTCCATGTAAGTTTCACATCTTGTTTATATGCAATAGACAAGATAAAAAACTACTATAGTTTCATATCCTTTAAGTTTAACATGTAAGTTTCACATCTTGTTTATAAGAGTTTGGTGACTGTTTGGTGACTGTTGATGACTGTTTGAGTCCCTTGTTTCTTAAATCAACGGTTTCTTCAAATCTATTGACTTCAGAGCAGTTTGGTGACTGTTGGTGAAGGAACTGTTGTATGATGACGTTAGTGGCAGCTTTATAGTTGTAGATGGATGAAGGAAGGATGGTGGTAGATGAGTGGTTGTTGTTCAAGGTTGATGTTGTTCAGGGGTGATGTTGTGAATGGTGGAGATAACTATATTTGATGACTGTTGGTGTTACTGGTGGAGAAGGAGTGTGCATAGAAACTGGATGTTGTAACAGGTTGATGGATGTTTATTGTATGTGAAGTGTTGGTTTTTTGTACGGAAATATTTGTATGTTTGTGAAGGTTTTTGTAATATGAGTGCTGTAAGTTCTCAGGTAGTAGATGACGTGATGGTGCAGTGGAAGGTGGTCAGGTGTAAATGGTAAAGGGGATGTATTGGTAGGTTGTTCAAAGTTTGTGTGATTGAACTGGGTTGAAGTTGCTTGCAACAGTAATAGTTTTATGCATAGGGATTTAGAACAGGTTGTTTGTTTGATGACAGAGGGGCAAGGGAAGAACTGCAATGTTGCTGTAGTTGGTTGGTTGTTGGAGTTCAGGTAGTTGTTGATGTAATAGTGGTTGAAGTTGAACAGTTGAGGTATGTGCAGGGGATATGCGGTGGTGAATGATGAAGCAGTTGCAGTGTAGGTGATGAAGTTGTGTTGTTTGGGTATGTTAACAGAGGTGAGTAAGGGAAATGAAGCAATGAGGCAAACCCAAACCCGGCCCAACAATTAGTTTAGCAAACCCAAACCATTCTTCTTCTTTCTTTTTTTAATCTTGTTTATTAAGCAATGAAATCTTGTTTCAATTGCAGTGGTTGTGGGTATTAGAGGTTTGGTATGAAGATGATATAGTATGTTCGGTTTGATCTAGTTCAGTGAAGTCGTAGGCTGTTGTATTGTTTGTGGAAGGTCGAGGTGGAGTGTTGATGGAATAATAGCAGAAGGCGTTTGTTTTGACAGAGGAGGTAGATGCAATGATGGTCAGAGAAGGCTGGTGAGAAGTGCAAAGTGATGTGCAGGTTAAGGGAAAATGTATCAGTGTAGTGGGTTGTTGAAGATTGTATGAATAGCTGTTGATGTTGTGTAGTGTTAATGTCATCTTGTAAATGGCAGAGAAGTGGGAAGTACCTTATGGCTGAAGTGAATGAAGGTGAAGTGTCAAGATAGAGAACTGGATGTGGTAACTATGATGGTCAGTGATAGTCTTGTTGTGTTAAGGAATGTAATAGTGACAATGGCAGAGTTCATATTAACAAACTCTGTCATTTGTTTATTTTAAGTTGGTTGGTTGTTGATTTAAAGGTTGTTGTTGGAGTTCATATTAATAAATAAGTTGCATTTCTACTTTTTTTTAGTATATATTGCTTAAATTTGTGTAGTTTTCACCATACGTTTACATCTTTATTGCCTTGTAGCTTTGTTTGTATGCTTATTATTCCTATTAACTCTAACTTTTCCTTTTATTGCTACTGTGCAGGGTAGAGACATGAGCAGGAGATTCTCTTTGCCAGTTTTGGAATGTTTGTTCTTCTTTATCCAATCTATTCTCTCACATATAAATATGAATATCTAGAGGAGGAGCATATCTGCAAATATATTTGTTGTTATGTTAATTATGCAGAATAGAAAGCACGTTGTATTTAGAATGAAATTTCTGTTAGTGGTGGTTATGATTATTATCTGGGAAGACGAGTCTTGAAACAGTCAATCCAAAATATAGCATGATTAATTGTCATTTTGCTTTTGCTGTATATCTTAATTAATTGTTCATGTTTTCATGCTAATTTGATAAACTTATATTAATTCTCCGTATATTCAAGAATTGACTGTAGATGAAAATGGGAAAAAGGGAAAAAAAATAAAAGGGAAGACAGCGGTTGGTTAATGCTGTCAATGAAGAAACAACAGCGTTTATTTTGTGCTGTAATTATCTTGAAATTGTCAATAACAGCGTTTTTTACATGCTGTCGAAATAGTTGATGATTCAATCACAGCGTTTTTAACATGCTGTCGAAATTGTTGATGATTCAATAACAGCGTTTAGAAAAAGCTGTTGTAAACAGTCAAAGTAGAATTTGAACATCTTCGACAACTAAATTATAAACGCTGTTGAAACATAATACAGCACGTCTGAAACGCTGTAAAAAATATTATTGACAGCTCCTAATAAACGCTGTCACAGAGATGTTTCAACAGCGTTTATATAAACGCTGTTGTAAGTTATGTATATACGACAGCATGTCGTTATACAGCGTTTCTAATAACGCTGTTGTATCATATTACAGCGTTTATCAAACGCTGTTAAAAGCCTTTTGTGGTGTAGTGCCCTCCACTCATACATCAATCACTCTAATAAGGAATCAACAAGGATGTGAGGAGCCGATAAGAAAAGCTTGGTGGTAGCCCTATGTTCGGAAGTGAAATATTGGTCCCATACGTGGAAGGAATTGCAAAAACAACCCGCATTGTCGCTTATCGACTTTCTCCAAAGAGAGAACGATATAATATGAGTAAAGAAGGTGGTTATCTCCAACAACGGTGATGAGGACAGCCAAAGGGGCAAAATGGGTCAGAGAGAGGATAACCATTGAAAGAATAATCGGTAGGAGAATGGAAAAAACATTTCGATAATGGAGTGCGCTTTGAATGGTACACAAATTATGCAACCCTGAACCATGACATGAAAATGATTTAACTCGCCAGTGGCATTTCAATAGCCTGCTCCCTCTTGATCGGGACATAGGGAAGAGCCTAGAGGCAATGGCAAATACTGCATGTTTCACCAGTTCATTGGCCACCCAATCAATTAGTATCGGCACCACAAAGATGAGATAAAATGATTAATTTGCAAGGGGGTATTGGTTCAGTATGTTAGGCAACAGGTAGAGTAGCGTAACGCTAGGCAAAATTCATCTTGCCTACTTCAATAGGCAGACGACAATAGCATAGTCGTGATCAACACCGAGATCCTATCAATATGTGGTCGTCCACATGTGGCAGGCAGCAACCGAAAGGCCCAGGCCCGTTATAGAAGGGAGCTCGTGGATTGTGTCTATTCGATAGATCTTCGAGCACTCAATGTCCCTCGGGTCGAGGAAGATTCTACTGACATCGCCTTCAACGTGGAGGACAGAAGAGGGGTTGGTTTCCTTATTACAACCACATGGTCATTTCAGTAAGCGTGGCTAATACAAAGTTCCACCGTGTCTTCGTTGAAGGGAGCAATTCTGTCAATGTGATGTTCCAAGATGTATTTGATAGAATGAAGCTTCCTACCTCTAGCCTTGCTCCATGTGCCTTAACCATTTACGAGTTCAGTGGCTTCGGCATGGTACCTACGGGGGGTCACCCCTTATGTAGTCACTTTTAGTGAGGAGCCGTTGGTGGTAAAAATTCTAGTTCAGATAGTTGTGATGGACTTCCCGTCCACATACAATATTGTAATAAACATGCCAGCTCTAGGGATATTAATGCGATAGTGGCTTATTAGGGTTTGACAATGAAATTCCCAATCAAGGGAGGTATAGGATGTGTTCGAGGCAATCCACGGGCTGTAAAGATTGTTATAACATTTACCTATAACAGGCAAAAAAGGGTATCTTATGTTGTAGCAAGAAATGGCAACCATCAGTGGTGACACATCTAGAGGATCACCCGAGCAACTCATCACTTTCGTTCATGTCAAAAGCACCACAGTTATTAAAAGCAAGCCACGCATGTTGATTACTTTCACAGGCCGAGATGACATGCATGATGGAAATGCCATTTCCTTAGCTAGATCGAGAAAGACCGTGAAGCTCATCACCACATGGAACGAACAGGCTTACCCCCTTGGTATGCAAGAGTAAATGATACTAGCACTCCTTCTTTTGCACCGGACTCATATATTGAAGGCGGAGTTGGTGTCAGCCTTTTGGCTCACGGAACAGATGTTTATGCCGATCGAGGATGTTATTGAGCATATGATATAAGCACTAGGCCAGTGTGACTTGGAAGAGAGTACTGAAGATGGTATTGATAACCCGCTCGATCCTCAGATGGGGAATTCTAGTCTAGAAAGCGGGCCGACCATACTGCTAGATCAAGTATTGATCGATAAATATGACCCTGGTAAGGTCGTTTACAGGCAAAGTGTAACGACCTGATATTTTCAACCATTCGAATCTACACATGTCGGACTTGAATTATTCAAAATACCGAATTGTAATTTAAATTTGGCAAGACTCAGAACATACAGTAAATAAATTAATCACAAATCACAGACACAAAGTAATAAAATGTAGCGGAAGCAAAGAGATGGCAGTTCATGAAGATACTATATAAATACATCAGAGTTAAGCAAGATACTACAAAATTAACAAATTACAACAGAAGTTTCAATATGATAAACAAGCACAAGCTGAATACATCACCGGAATCAACTGAATAATTGGAATCAACTGAATACCGAAATTTAAATAGATAGCTGGATCTTTAAGTGAAGCTCCAACTCCAAAGGTGAGTCTCTAATGCTGTATCACTCAGTCTGACCCGAGCGTAAAGCAAAACACAAAACACTCGAGTCAGGACATACATATTTATACAACGTAAACCAACTCAAGTGAACTGTAATATAAATGTACAAGTAACTTAAAGGATGCTCCGTTAAATTATTTGTTATGTAGTAATATTTTGCTATTATAATAATGTCTATAGTAAAATAAACTTACTTTAAAATAGCATTAAGGAGTGACCCAATATTCCCCTTAACACGTAATAGTCCCGGTAGTCCATCCAGTATCATAGTCCCTCCTGATCGGGAAGCCACCAAAGGATACTCCACGGGCTACAGGAGAAAACCAAACTCGTACAAGACGCGATAGGGTAGGTGACACGACACAACTAGGCAATGCTAGGGTAGATATACCAATTACGTTTCTGGACCGGTGGTAACGCGTAGCAGCTACTACCGCCCACCTCGAGCCACACCCCTAAAATCAAAGGGCCCCGATCAATCACAAAGTAATAGAATGGTATCGAATGAGTGCGTCCGATAAAAGGTGTTACCTTCTTAGCTCGTCAATCGCTACTGTTTAGCCACCTTATGCCAACTCACGGGAGTTGGGTCCATGTATATACCTCAAAGGAACGCCGCCGTCATCCTACTTCATTTTAGAATCTCCACCGCGTACATGGTTGTTAAAGTAGTTTTCGATATTGACAGAGAGTATGCACATATTCGATCCCGGTCTCTTCAACAACCAACCTTTATTATAACCCATGGATAATTATTTCAAAATCATGTATACTTTAAAACCAAAATATCATATCCATTTCAAAACTAAATACTATATTATTTTATTTCAAAACCAAATACTACATTATTTCAATTTCAAATCCAAATAGTATATTATTTCAAAAATCATAATACTTTCAAAGTTACAACCCGTACGAAACCAAAACACTTTGAAACCATAATACTTTGAAATGTCATCTTTTGGAAATCATAATGCTTAGAAAATCATAACTCCTTTAAAATAATATTCATTTAAACCATTTAAATTCAATATTAATTAATATTCATTTCAAAGTTGTAGCATTTCTAAGTTCATTCGTTTAAATATAAATTTTCGAAAACATTGCAAATTTTAGCTACGACAGCATTTATAATGTGTTACAGTAGTTATTAGTAATATTTCAAAACATTGTCGCATTCAGAAACAGCAACACTTATAAAGTGCTGTAATAGGTATTTAGTTATTTCAAAACATAGTTAATTTCAAAAATTATAACACTTAACAAATGCCATCTTAAAACCATAGAATTTTGGAAATGCTACCAATAAAATTCTAGATTTTATTATAACTTTTCAGAAACATTAAAACTTCAATTTTAACTATTTTAACTTATAAAAATCATATTTTTCACTTTGGAAAATATTCATTTGGATATCATTTAACTTATGATCAAGTAGAATAAAATTTTATAATTAAATATCCAATTTAACTATGATTCATTTATAAGTCAAAATTTCACACTATTTTACTTAACTTTTTATTTTTCCAAATAATTTAACACTTTATTTCAAAATACCCATTTCATAAACAAGATATTCTTTCAATAAGACAAACTTCACATTCCATTTGAAAACCAAATTTCCAATTTATCACTTTAAGTCATATTTAAGACACCTTTTCCGTTTAAATCATAATTCTTAACTTTTCTCTCACAACATATCATTTCACTAAAGAATATTTTTATCATAGTTAATATAACACTCAAATTTTCTTTATAGATCTATTCATTTAGACATCAATTAACTATGGTTTTCTAGTTAAATAAATTTATTACAAAATGTCCAATTAAAACTATATTCCATTTTATCAGTTTAAAATGCAATATTTATTACACAAAACATGTCCATTTCATAAAGTAAAATTCATAAAAATTACTAGGTTAGATTTAAAACTTCCATATTAAGTCAAATTCAATTATTAAGTTATTTATCATCAATAAAGATCTTTAATTCAACTTAAAACCAATTATTAACTTATAAAATTTAACTTATAGAAAAACCAATACACCTTTATAATTTAAAGCATCAAATCAACCTTTAAATTAAAATTTCATATATTTGAAATCCAAAAAAACTTAATAAATTTTAGGAAAATATTATTTAAAAATATTTAATGAAATTTTAGGAAAATATTATCTAAAAATATAACCACGGGCCTGCATAGTATTTTCTAACCTAGGTCAAGTGATACAGATATGTATCATTTCAATCCGTAATTTAAAAAGAAAAATCCGGGTTCTATCATTTCAAACCCGCAATCCCAAGTAAATCAAATACAATAAAAATCACTCGAGCCTATCATTTCAGCTCATAATGATTTTTCTTTGTTCTAATGTCCGTTCAGATATGTATCATTTCAACTGATAGTGATAGGGAACTTGCAGTGTGAGAAACAGAAAATAAAACGAACAGTATAATATAACATATCATATCAAATATGTAAACAACATTTAACATCATATAGTCACATCACAGACATATATGAATAACATATCAGTCTATATAGATTCGCTTGTCATCATTTCACAATAATATAAGTATGAATGTCAAGAGTGATAAACTTACCTTTCTTTAAGCTGAATATAACAATTCTAGACACACAACTGAAACTCCGAAAAGCATGAAAAAGCATGAATTTCGAAGCAAAGCACGATGGAGATGAGTTCGATGGACAAAGCTGATAAATAGATATTGGTGAGAACAAATTAGAACCAACTCAATAGAAGCAATACTGATACATATGGATAGTGATATTATTCCCATGGAATCAATATTTAATTAAAGTCGGAAATAAAATATACATATTTATAGTAAAAAAAAGTCATTGTTCTTAAAGTATGCATATCTTGAAAAATCAAAGATATATATTTTATATCCAAAATCAATACTTACCCATTAAAACTCCTATAACATATATATTATATACAAACTATAACATAGGTTCTAATAAAATTTCATGCACTATATATGACAACCGACTCATGTTATTCGATTATATATATATATATATATATAACTAATAATATCTCTGTATAACTAGTATGTATAGTACATATGTGAACTGACATATATTACTGGTAGAAGTTTGCATAAACAAAACAGCTTTTATATTATATACACACATAACTATATTTGAATTAAGTAAAATATTGGAGTATATAGATATACGTATATAGGTTAACATGTAAATCAAAGATTCGAAATAAACCAACAGATTATAACTATATATACAAATACCAATATTATATATAAACTAGTATAACTGCGTGCACACCTTCATAAATCTATGCATACCGCTACATATATATTAATATAGATATCTCCTAACACAAACTACTATATAAAAATTTAAAAATAAAATACTATAAATATTGTATACATATACATCAAAACAGTATTCTATACTTTACCAATATGTATATTATATACCTAATATATGTTATAGTTTAAAAGGATCAATATTAGATCTGAACTATATATATAAATATCAATTCTACTATAAATATATATGAGATATATATAACCGAGCCCTTGAACAGACAAGTATATTACAAGTTCAACACATGCATATATTTAAATATATAAATATATATATATATATATAAAACAGCAAGAAGATCCATATAACAAAACAGGTATAGATCTATACCTTAAAAACATGCAAACCGAGGAAGGTCGACGAGGGAATTAGCGATAGGCTGCTATTGCCAGAGCTCGGCTAGAAGGAAGAGGAGGTTGCGTGAGGTGTAGGAGCGGATCGGCTAGGAGGTGCTGAGCAAATAAACTTTCGGCCATGAGGAAATAAGTGACAGAGGAGGAAAGAAAATAAGTGGGAAAGAAGATGATTTTCCTATCCCAGCTTTTGGAAATAAAGTGGCGAAATGGAAAAATAAAAGGATGAAGTTATAAAGGATTTAAAGTGAACCGTTGTCAAATGAATAAACATATACAAACGTTTTGATTTTCAAACCAGTTATGGGATGGCAACAGTCCTCCTTGGATTGAGCTGAATAATAAAAGCAAATTATTATTACTAGAGCATATTTTTCAAATTTGAAACGTAAAGTAACATATAAAGTCAAAATTTTGGCACCGTTACAATGAACAGTTTATTATTTCCGACGCATACCAGACCTCAAATACAGAAATAAATACGCCGTAGAGATCAGCTTAGCGAGACAATCAAAACACTTTACATATATCAATGATAGGAACATCCGATCAAAAGTCGATATTAGACATCGATATAGTTGCTATTCCGTACGAAAAATCCAAACGGAGCTAGAACCGTCCGAAATTTACAAAAGAATTATGCAGTCTTATTCAGGGTGTTCTAAAAAATTTTTCTCATGTTGACATATTTAGGTTTCGGAACATTTTAAAATTCAGCTGTTATTAACTGATTTAAATCGAAATAAAATTACATTTACACAGTAAAATAAACTTTCATATAATTTGATAAAAATTTACTAGTTGTTATGTTTAATTAGACTTATTCTAAATATTAAATTTTTTATTTTCAAATTTTAAAATTTAAAATTTCACCAAAGTTCAATTAAATATGTAAATTAAGCCATTAAAAATTTATGGGTCATTACACAAAGAGTTAAGCTCAGAAGTAAGAGACGTACTAACTTCATTTGTGAGGGAGAGCAAGGATGTGTTTTCTTGAGGACACACCAACATGACGGGCATCGACCCCTCGATTGCCACGCCTTCAACATCAACCCGATGGCCAACCTCGTCCAAGCAAAAGAGACGACCACTTAACCTCAAGTTGTATAAGGCACTTAAGGAAGAGGTAGAGAAACTCCTGGCATATAAATAACACATCTAATGAGGTTTTGTCCATGTTTTGATCCGACCCAACTGTGATATCCCGAAAATTTGGCAATATAAATTTAATAATCCGTGTTACAAATTTATTTGATTTGATAATTTTTGATAATAAATTTTGAATTGATCTAATAATCTTCTTTTAATAAATGTTTAAATTTGTAGATTTTATCTTTTAAAAACTGATAAATTATTTTATGTTTATAATATATATATATATATATATAATTATATATATTGTAAATGGATAAACTTTGATTTGGAATTTAGTAAATGAAGTTATTTTCTAGTTCTAATTTATATTTGGTAAATTGGAAATTTGATTTAAATATTAACATTTAGCTTTTCAAAGAAAATTAATAAATAAATATATGGTTTATACTTATGATAAATCTTATTTGTTTTAAAAATATACTTAATTAACTTAAATATGAATTTAGATTAGATTAACATTAAAAGCTTTATTTTATTTTCTTTTTAAATATTGCTTGAATTTTTATATAAGAATTTAAAAATACAATTTACATATGATTTTAATATATTGAGTAATAGAAGAAATTTATAATCTCTTTTATAAATTATTTAATTTGTTTAATTTGTTATTTTCAAATAGTAATTATAATACTTAGTTTTTATAATCATAAATAACTTTTGTAAGAAATAGGATTTGTTATTTTTAATTTTAATAAGAGTTATATATACATACATATGTAACTTGATTTTAAAATTGGATTTGATAAATTAATTTAAAATTTGAATTTAATTTCTTGAATTTAAAGAATAAATATTTAAAATTTTGAATAAGCTTATATTATTAATTTGTTTGTTTCATTTCTTTTTAATAAAAAAAAGAGATAAATTCATTTATATACATACATAATAATAATAAATTTAGATTTAAAAGATTTTGTAAACTATTTAAATTAAAGTAAAGACACTTAAAATACATGTGTAAGTTTCTTAAGACACCTTAAAGACATGTGTTAATCATAAGATAAACTAAGTGACAAATGTTAAAATTTGAACAAGTGTCCTATATTTTCTTTTTCTTTTAGTTTTATGAAATCAAAAAAATTTCTTTTATAAACACATATTTTTCTCACCTCATTTTATTTTCTATTTTTTTTCAAAACCTTGAGAAAATCTACAGCTAAGAATTCTGAAATCAAAATTTAAACCAAATCTGAAAACAGAAACTTTGTTCAACAAAATCCTGTAATCTCCCCTCTAAACCTTCTGAATTCATCTTCCAAACTGAAATGCAATTCATTTGCAAATCCTCAAAACTTGTAGCTCTTCATATTCATTAACCTGAATAATCAAATCTACAACCTCAATTCAAAAGCCTACAGTTCCTCTTCTTTTCTGTTTTTAAATCAACCAAACCTGCATGCAACTACATAGCTCAATTCAAGCCTGCATTTCTTTCTCTGGAAACATGCATGCATCAGGAAGCTAGCATTGTTCAATAACAAGATGAATGTTTTTAAAAGGCAAACTAAAGTTTTTAAAAAGCAAAATAAAGGAAGCAACTTGAAGTTTTCTGTTCAAAGCAATTCAAGTTCGGCTTGTCAAAGCATGGACACTCTGCTCCTAAAATCTATGAGTAACATTTTATTTTAAAGCTAATTTAAGTAAACATATTTGTTGATTGTTTTCCTGAGATAAACATGACTTGTGTGTGGATAAATATGATTAAATTCCCTGTATATATGTATGGTAGAATGCATGTTTATTGTTGATTTATTTTTGCCTGTTCTAGCATTCCAGGTTTAAATCCTGATAAGAAAATCATGATATCATATTCAAAACCTTTGTTATAGTTTAAGATTTAAACAAAGTATGGTATGTAACATAAGTTCAAGTTTTAAATTTTTAATTAATATGATAAAAAATAAGAAAAGAAAAAAATATTAAAAAAACTGTAATGTTTCTGAAACACTAAATAATAACAGAACAAACTAGTTTATAGGTAAAATTAGATCATCCAAATTCATGGATTTAAGAGTATAAATCGATTTCTCAAACTAATACTTGAATTTTAAAACCTAAATCATAATTTTTAGGTTGGAATTGATTGTGAATTTCTGGTTTAATCAATAATGGGGTTTTGGGTTGGAGCTGTCAACCTAGAAGGTTGGGGTAGCCATGGTTTTCTCTGATGATAGAGTAATGATCGAAGATTTAAGGAAAAATACTGGATGGAGGATTAAAGCAGTGAGGCAGTGGTGATTTGGGATCAAAGATTATAACCCTAGTTTTTGTTCATCTGGAAAAAATGATCACCGCAACCCCTATAGGTGATCGAGTGTTTCCAGATTCGAGTGGATGATGGATGGGGTGTGGAGGAGTTCGTGGCCGGAGGTGGTACTTCTCTGATGATCAGAATTTTGAGTTTGAGGTGAATTACAGTTCGACCATTTTTCCAATTTTTGAGCTCGAATGCTCATTTTTGATTTGGGGTTTCTGTAGTTGGTTTGAAGGTCGATTTGGTGTTTGGTGATGATCAGTGACTTGCGCGAGTGGTCGCAAGGGGTCGGAGTTGGTTGATGCGGCGGTGCAAGTGCACAGTGATCTGGCGTGTCAGTTTTTTTTGGGGAGGATTGGATTCTCGTGTTTGGTATCGGGTTAATTCAGGATACGCTCGAAGCTTTTAGACTTTGGACTCGAAGTCAGGGTTGTGTTGGACTCGGAGTAGTGTGGGTTCAGGGGAGAATAGTTGTTACAGGTTTATTCATTAAACCTGTTAGTGTTTTAGTTAATGATCTTCAGGATGAAAATGATTCTCGAATTACTCGAGTGGTTTCGAGTTTTGCTCGAGCTAGTTTGTTGCAATTTAGAATTTGTCATGTTTCAAATTTTAAACTAAAAATTTAAAGTACTAAGAAAAGATTTAAATAAAGTTTTAAATCAAATTTTCAATTATGAGTTCAAGTTTAATTTGAATATTAAGATGAAAATGAATTAGTTTTTAAATTTAAATTTGTTTAAAATATTTTAAAGGGTTTATTGTTTAAAAATGTTTTTAAAGAAATTTGAATTTAAATTGGAAATTGAATGTAAAGAAATGTTTTAAATAAAGTTTAAATTGATTCAAATCTGAATTTGAATCTTTGGTTTAAAATAAATTTAATTTTTATAAATTTAAGTGTTTAAAACAAATTTAAATGATAATGTAAAATTTAAATGTTTGAATTTAAAAAGAAATTTGTTTTAACTCTTGTGAAATTTCTTTTATAAGAAAACTATTATTTATCATGTAAATTTAAAGGTTTTAAACTTATTGAAGTTAATGATTTGTTATGCATTTAATTATTATGGTAATTAAATGAATAACTAATTTGGTTAATAAATTAATAAAATGGATAATTACTTAAAGTAAATAAGGGTTTAAACTTAAGTTTAGATTTATTATTCTTAGAATAATTAACTTGTATTTTAAGAGTCATTAATTAAATAAGATTTGATTTTTAATTAATGATTAATAATTAAATAAATCAAGTAACAAAAGATTAATTAAGTTATAGTTAACACTTAATTAATTTAATAATTGAGGGTTAATTAATGGGTTATTAATGGTTAATAAATTTGTAATTAATAATGGTTAAAATAAGTTGATTATTTTAGAATAATTAATTAATTGTTTAATAGTTAATGAGGTCATTAACTAAGGATTATTTAATAATTAATTAATGTGATTAATTTTTAGTAATTAATTAGATTAATTAATTTAAGGATAATCATTTGTGTAAATTGCTAAGTATAATTACTTATGGAAGTAATTAAGGAATTAATTACTTATTGTAATTAATTTAGTTTAATTTGATTAGATTAAGTTAATTAATTCAGTTTAATTAATTTAAAATAATCATTTGGTGATTGTGGAGTATAATTACTTAATGTAATTAAATGAAGAGAAATTACTTAGGAAAGTAATTAATGGATAATTAATGGATGTAATTAATTGAAGACATTTGTTGATGAAAGTAATTTGAGTATGATTACTTTGTGAATTAATCAAGGGATTAACTTGAGATAATTAATTAAGGAGTAATTAATTTATTTTGTGAAGTAATTAAGAGTGGTTAATTACTGAATGGAGTTAATCAAGGGTGATTAACAATTATCATTTAAATAAAGATTAATTACTTAATAATGTAATTAATTTAAATAAAAATTGTTATTAGAAATCATTAATTATTATAATTAATGATGTAATTAAAAATAGATTTATTTGGAAATAATTAATAAATAAAGGAATTAATTAATGTAATTAATTAAGAAGTAATGTAATTAATTTATAGTTAATTAATTAAGGAAGTAATTAAAGATTAATTACTGTATTTGGTTAAGTATTATTAATTTGAGAAATTAATTAATGGATAATTACTTGAAAATTAATCAAGGATGACTAATTAAAATGAATAATTGATTTTGATGATTAATTAATTGATTGATAATTAATTAATAGTGGTGTAGGCAAGATTTATATTGATGAAGTAATTAATTTAATTTATATTAAATTAATTAGAAATGATGTAATTAATTTAATTCATTTTAAATTAATTATATTTGATGTGATTATTAATCATTGCTTATATGGATGAATGATGTTGTTTGCCTTGGATGGGTTGAATCTCTGTTATGAGATAAGAAACGTTGAGTGATATGGATGCATTGGTTGCATTGTGATGATGATTTGAATTACCTTTTGATAATGATAATATGGATTATCTGTTGTGATGATAATGTTGATTATCTATTGTGAATCTGTGTATTATCTATCTGTGATATAGATAATTGAATTGTTTTAAACCTTTAAAACAACTTGATCTTAAAAGACACGCTTTGGATTTTAATGAGACCGGGATCGGGTTTCCATATTTGGATATCCGAAAACCACATCGATCCAAATTAACGATAGGTCGTGAATCTCATGTGAAGAGTGAAGACTCGAGGTGTAAGAACTATATTCGTCAGTATAACTCTAAGGGTGATTCCAAGATGAGTTTGACGGAGTAGTACTTTCAGATTCGAGATGAAGATTCAGAGTGCAAGGGTTATCGTCGTTAACTCTGAAGGTGATTCCAAAATGAGTGTAACGAGATAATGCCTTTGGTTTCGTTCGAACCCGGAACGAACTTGTATGGATTGAATGCTTTCATAACATCGTCAGGTGGACAATGAGCATTCTAAGAGATGTGTTCTCTAAAGGTAATCGTAGCCTCAAGCCTCATCAACCGGGAATGGCTAAAACATGGGAGGTGCAGCAAGGCTAAGTGGGTCATGCCCAAGTAGGACGAGATTTTTCCCTGTCTAGAGGTCCCTTTTTATTCGGCTTAGTGGGCGGTTGAAACGTACACCAACTGCGGGGTTGTCTTGTTCGGGACTGTCCAGTAGGGGATGGTTCTGGTCTTGTGTTGCAGGGGAGCGGGCGTACTCCTCGGTACGTTGATCTAGGCCACGTACTGTGATGGCCGGTACCCCGGTAGCCCTGCCATTGTTGGAATCCAAAATCCAATAAGTGCCAACGGTTTTGATAGTATTATCCACTTTTGTGGCTAGTAGTTGGAATTTAATAATGTAACAATTTCGGCTATTTCATATTTATTTGAAAACCCTAGACCTATTATAATATCACTGGATTTCCTATCAAATGTCTTGGTTAGCATAAGGTAAAAACTTTTCCATGTTTATGTGTGGGAAGTCTTACGTGATACCTTTCTTTCAAAGGTTTTTCAAAGTTAAGCAACTTTAACCTGTTACTCACACCAGACCCATGTCTGACCCAGGTTTATCTTCTGTTTTCTTAAACTCTTGGGTACTCAAATTTTTACGAGTAGCCAAGGGATTCAGGTTCGCTTTGACGAATTGTGGAGGAGCAATGGAGCATGAGGCTTCTGCATGTAGATATATAGTTCCGCTGTGTGTTCTCTGTGTTGGTATTTCTTTGTTGAGTTGTATTGAGTTGTATAACTAGGCAAGTGTTTATAACCGTCTAGTATGTGATGTATATGCTGTGTAACTCTGATTAGTGTTGTATACTATGTAATATTTATATTATTAATACAATTTATTTGTTCCGCTGTTGAGATTCTGATGTTGTTTCTTCTTTCTTCTCTTTCTTTTCGCTTTTCTATCTCTTTCTTTCTTCAAGATGATGCGACTTTCTGTGGAGAGAAAGTCAGGTCGTCACACCAACATAGCGATTCGACTGTTTAAATGGTTTATGGAGCTCACACAGCACCACGTCACCTTCCACCCCACATCTCCATTGAGGGCTAGGTTATGATGATTTTATTATAGAACGTTCCAGTCAAGACATTGACAATGAGCAAATGATAAGCAGTTTACCTTCCTAAAAGCTGTACATAAATGGCACATCTAACAAGAAAGGCATAGGGGTAGGAACGGTGTTGGTCATGCTCAATGGTAAGGAACTCTGCTTTGCCATCAGCCTAAGCTCAGGACCACAAACAATGAAGTTGAGCATGAAGCTGTCCTAGCTGGTCTTAAAGGAACTACGAGCGCAATCTTTACACGTGTTCAATGATTCATCGTTAGTTGTTAATCAAATAGAGGAACGCTTCCATGTCAAGGGAAAAACATTAACCCTTTATGTGGTAGAGGCTATAAAGCTCGTTGGCACCTTTGCGAGTTTGAAAATAGAGTATATACCCTGAGAGGGAAATGCTAAGGCTAATGGAGGTATTGATAACACAATGTTATGAGCTAGGGGAAACCAGTATGGAAATCAATGAAGCCTACCCTGATCCCTAGATGACCTTCATGATAAAGTATCTCGCGAATGGCAATCTTCCTATTGAAAGAAAGGAGGCCCAAAAGGTTCTATACCAAACATCCCAATATAATATTATGAATATAAAGCTATACCGATAAGGGTACTCAACTCCCCTCCAAAGGTGTGCGAACAATGAAAAGGTCGGTCAGGTACTGAAGAATTGCACAAGGTTTTTTATGGAGATCACGTCGGGCAAAGCTTGATCAAGGGTAATTAGAACAATTACGGTTGGCTTTGTTAATGAAAGTAAACAATTTAGATTTTAAATGGAAAGGGTTGTATTAAGGGAAGTGAATGATGTGACTAGGCTATAATGGGATATTAGGCGCAAGCCTACTTTCTTTGGCCACATCCCCTCATTTTACCTCATTTCATTTTTCTAAAAAAATTCCTAAAGCTCCAAGTCAAGGTTGGCCATCATTTTATAGAAGAGAAGAGGAAAATCAAAATTTGAAGATGAAGCTATCAACTTTAAAGAAAAATGATATAAAACAGGGTTTTACTTAATCAAAGGTGAGTAAAATTTTCCCTAAAACATTTCTAGCTCATTTGGGCCTGGGTTTTGGTCTTATACGAATGTTTTGATGATGATTATGTTTGAAAGCCTTAAGCATTGTTATGATTATGGCTTGAAATTAAATAAATTAAATTAGTACACGTTTTAGGGTAATACATGAAATAACCATAGCTAAATGATTTGAAATCAAGATGTGATATTTATAATGATAAAATAAATATGGGTTTTTAATTTCATAATTTTTGGAATTAATTTGGATTTATACGAATTTTCTAAGTTGAGAAAAACTTAATTTTGAAAAATTAATTGTTAAAAATAATTATTTGACTTGAAACTTTAGGACAAGGAAAAATATTATAAATTTGATTTTCTGTGAAGTTTTAGGATTTTTCCCATTAAATTTCGATTTTATATAAATTAATTGGTGAGGTAAGGATGGTTAAAATAAAACAATAAAGTAAGAAAGTAGCCAATAAAATTTTAACACCGGTTAGGATAAGATGAAAAGAGAATACTTAACAAGGTAGGTAAATAGTTTTCTATTTAATTACAAGATTGTCATTTTCAACTTTGAAAGCTAGAAGTATCAATACATGAAGGCTTTAATAGAAACAACCCATGATATCTTAGGTAGCTATCTACTCACGATGGCTCAGGGGAAGTTATGACACAGCGGCTCTTCGACCTCAGCCCTCGAAAGCTATTAGTATGTGATAGCTTAAGGAAGCTATCTATTCACGATAACACTTGATGTAGTTAACATACGATAGATCTGGAAGAGTTAACCCACGATGATTATTATGTTAACACGCAAAGTCATAGTGAAGCTATCTACTCACGATGGCTATTAGGAATTAATACGCGATGATAAGATGAAGTCTAAACATGATAGCAATTGATGTATATAGCACATGATGGCTTTTGAGAAGCTAACACATACGCGATGATAAGATGAAGTCTAAACATGATAGCAGTTGATGTATATAACACATGATGGCTTTTGAGAAGCTAACACACGATTGCTAAGAAAAGAAAATAAACTATTGATGGCTTGGGGAAGCTATCAACCCATGAAGGCTTACGAAAGTTGACACAAAATAACAAAGGGATTAATCAACATGCGATGGCCATGGGATAACCAACAAGCGAAAGATAAGCTTAACATTCGAAGGCTATGAGATAGCCGAAGCATGATGACTAAGCTCATTCAAAAGCTATGGGATAACTAGCATATGATAACTAAAGCCAATTTCAATAGCTCAAAAAGCTATATTTTCCTAAGTATAACATGAATACTTAGAGAACTTTGGAAGATAGTTTTTTAATGTTAATGAACTATTATATAGGAATGAAATAAAGGAAGGATCTTATAAGTTAAAATTATGTTAACGTATTTTTGGAACGAAGGAAAGCTTAAATGAGCTAATAAATTATATGGGTATCATTGAAATTAAAAGATAAATATGTTTTTCTAAAGAAAGTATAGGGTACACTATAAATGAACGAAAGAAAAGGGGTTTGAACTATAATCATAAAGATATACATGCTCATGAGGTTATTGGATGGCAGGGTGCCTTGACTATTAGTCTAAAGTCCAATGGTATATCGCAAGGTGGAACGATAGGGTTCAATCCTAAAAGATTTATAAACACTAAAGGGGAATCATCGTAGTGTGACAAAACATCAGAGTGGTGTTATAACTAAAATACGACAACGTCAATGATAGCATTTCTAGGACAAATATGGGTTATTAATGTCAAGTAAGGATGATTACTATATTGCATTCCGAATGCTTGCATTCAACCTCTTAGAAGAATCAAGGTGGCTCTAGTCAGGGTGCCTCTTTGTAACATCCCCCATTTTGAGGCCCGAAATTATGTGCTACAAATGTTGTAGTCATCCATGTTATTAATTTCTAGTTACAGAATGTGGCTATGTTAGTCACATCAATATTATCAGAAGAATATGAATATCAAAACTCAATTCAATAATAAACTTTCACATTTCATTTCACAAGTAAGATTTCATATTCATTATACAATCTCATCCGACCCTTCATTCAAAGAAAATATAATTATTACAAAGTACTCCAAGAGTGACATGTTGTTTTGTGGCATATCCATATTTGGACAACTCATCGAACTTAATTGCATATTCTAGAGAAGACATATCTCCTTGTTCCGATTCCATAACTTTCCTGAGTAAAGTTGACTTGGCTATCTCAGACTAGAACCTTTCCTCAATCCTTCTAAACTCAGTCCAAGTCAATTCCTCCTTTGGGACTCTACAGTTACACCATTCCACCAATACAAAGCAACTCTTTACAAGTAACTCGATGCCAATCTCCTCTTATGCTTATCATTCAGATCTAAGTCAGCAAAGATTCTCTCGCAGTGCAATAGTCAGTTCTCCAATTTAATAGCATCCTCGGTTCCAAGAAAAGGCTTTCCTCTAAGATTGGTGTAATCACAGCTCAACTTAGCATGGTTATTACCAACCGACACCAGGGGATTAGCTCTTCCTACATTGGCAACATTCCCTCCAGCCAAACCAGCAGCAGCTCAAGCTTACATTATGTTGAAAAAGAACTAATACATAGCCCCTATATCCACTGGTGCAGTTCCAACGTCCACATTGGCATTTGCATTCTGATTAGCATTTTTTGAACGACCCTGGTTTCTTCTAGTATTGGGCTAAATTTCCATTAGTTATGGTGCTTACTCAACCTAGATTCACTCTTTCATTTCCTTCTTCCATATCTTTATTTCGCGTAATCTCCATATGAGTCTTAATAAGATGCAGAAGAATGGTCTAAGAGAGAGGATAATACATACTTGTATATAACAAATACAAGTATGTTACTATAGCGTTATCTCATTCCCCAATCTTAGTTTCTGATTCATTGGATCATATTTTCAAAAACTTTAATCATTTAATTTTTACATAAATCTATGCTCTAATACCAAACTGTAGCATCCCCTATTTTGAGGTTTGAAACTAAGTGCTACGGATGCCATAATCATCCACAATATTAATTTCTGATGATAAAACGCGGCTATGTTAATCATATTAATAATATTAGAAGCACATGAGTAAGATATTTTTTAAAAACTCAATTCAATAATAAGCTTTCACATTTCACTTCACAAATAAAATTTCATATTCGTTACATAATCTCATTCAACCCCTCGTTCAGAGAAAATATAATTATTACAAAAAACTCCAAGAGCGACATGTGAAGATACCCCTTTGGTTGATCGAAGTCTAATGCTTCATAGTTATAACATCTTTCATTACATCCATTTAGACACAAAACAACATAGTCGAAAAATATCCTATTAATAGCTAGCTTGCCTTCTGCGCATCTCCAGAAGCTTATTCGTCTAATCTGGAAACCTGAAAACACTTACTCTTGACCTACTCAAATGAGCATCTGAGAGTTTAAGGGGGAAAATAAAAACTTCGTATTAGATAAAAAAGTCCAGCATGAATAATGACATGTCATCTCGAACCAAAATAGATATCTAATGAGACCGCGCCGTAGAGTAGAACGGGTTTTCCCCTCACTAGCATCTTAACCAATTATGTCAATCAAAATTCATGCATCTACAACCACAATGGTTAGAACATAGTAAATAATCGTTTGCAGGCGTGCAACATGGGTAAGTCTGACTAATCTGTCTTCATAGTGTTATATACTCCCTTACCCCACACAAAATCATATAATGGATTATAGACTATCCATTTAAATTTAATTTGACTATCTGTCTTATATATATGTGGACTACCCATCACGCATATAAACATTATGTGGATTATCCGTCCCAGGCCATATGGACTACCCATCACACATGGTTTATCTAATTAAAATTCATATGGACTATCCATCACACATGTCTCATTTGTCTAAAATTATGTGGACTATCACCACACATATCATAGTCTTCCTAGGATGACTATTAACCCATCACGAACCATATAGAGGTCGTCTATCTCTAACATTATATGGGCTATTCGTCGCACATCTCATAGTTTTCCTAGGATTATTATAAATCCATCAAATATCAATTTACAATTTGAATATAACATTATTCACCTAAGTGCCCAACTTATGTCTATTGGTATCCTTAATTAGGTTATCAAACCCTTAAACTTATGGCATATCGAAAATAATATACATTTGTATCCCTAATGAAATTGTTAAACTCATAAAACATATGGCTTTCAAGCCATCAACATAATAATTCAAAATAGAAGGCTTACGACATCCATGCCATTAAAAACAATATCGGACCTCCATCTGAGATTCGAACTCTAATTTTATAAAGTATAAGACTATACCGCTGAAGTCATAAGGTTATCGACTTTCTCAAAACATACATTATCTCGACTTTAAAACATACTTTTTGTTTACAAAAGAAAACAAGACTTCTCGGTCTACAAAGAATCCGTTTTGAAATAAAAGAGTTATGGCATCAAAGCCGCATAACCTGGCTGCCGAAAATAGGGAAAACATGTGATGTCGGAGCAGACAAGCTACGACATCAGTTACTTAAGTTGAAATTAATTTCTTTACAGCATCAATACTTTAGAAAACTGCGACGGCGAAAATATGGTACTTCGACTATTATGCCGCAAAATAGTTAATATTAAAAATGACGACTTGCTGCATCAAAACCTTAAATTATTTGATATCGGCTTCATAAAACTGCTGTAACTACGCCGCTACTTGAAGGTCGTCGAATATAATGACATGCGACATCAAAACCTTTAAAGCATAGGTTTCAGGATTAAAGACTTACGGCATCAATGTCATATGATATGGGTTCAAAAACAATAGCACAAGGGATACCAAAATGGTTCTGGCGAGATACGAAATCAGTAATGTCGAAATGATGGAATGCCAAACATATATATAGACACATATATAACTTCAACCTGATTAAATTCATTCCATATCAATATAAGCTGAAATCGTATGCATCTATCCATGTTGATGTCGAATTTTATTGTCGCGACATGCACATCGGCCGTCATCAGGCATTCGACATTCTAGCATATGACATGGCATTATCATATTTAGTACAAAAGATTTTTTATTTCTATATAAGAAATTTTCCTTTTTACCAACTCTAATCCCTTGTCAATTTTCTATTGGTTAAAAACAAATTTTATAAATTTCTTTACAAAAAGACTGCCCAAGTCAGTTTTGCCTTTCCAAATCCATTTTGCAACCAATCAATTAATATTATTACTTAATATTAATTATAAGACTTTTATAACTTATTAAATTCATAGAAAATATAACCTTTTAGGAAAGATCCCTAAAAATCACCGAAAATCAGAATTTATACATTCTTTCTCTTGTAAAGTTTTTAGGACCTATATAATAAAAATAAAACCCAAAATAAATACTATTTCCTCCTTAGAAAATTTATTAAATATTCATATTAACTTGGAAAACTATGAAATTAGAAAATCATCTCCAAAATAATGTTTTACCTAACATACCAGAAAACTAAATCAATTGGAGATCAAAATCTTAGATTTTACCTTTAAAACCTATCATAATAATTCCATAAATTTTCCATCAACCATTATTCTGTCCAAATAATGATCAACCATCCATAACATGATAAAATAATCAAGATCAATTCATAAATTAGCCATAATCGAATTCAAAAATAAATAATAGAGATGACGTAACATCCCGTATCTGGAGGCCAAAAGCTAAGCGCTACAGATGCTGCCATCATCCATAGCATTAACTTCTGGTGACGAAATACGGTAATGATAATGGTATCCATAATATCAGAAGCATACGAATACGAACAAAATCATAGATTTCAATAAACAACATTTTGCTGATTATATTTCGAAACAATAATTCATATTCATGTTACATAATCCCATTCATTTCCCAAACAATGATTAAATATATCATTACAAGAATACGCCAAGAGCGACATATGACGATGCCCCCTTAGTTGATCAAAGCACTATAGTCATAACTTATTTAATATACACAGTGGAATCAAAACAAATGAAACTTCTAAATTGCTATCCATCAGCCACCTGCACGTCTCCAGAAGCTATATTCTCCAAACCACTAAAACCTAAAAACCTCAACCCTTAGCCTACTCAAATCAATTTCAAGTACCCGAGAGTTTAAGGGGAAACAAAAACTTCGAGTCAGAGATAAAGTCTGGTGTGAATAATTCTGTTACATCCCGGTTTACTAATATTAAGTGAGACCACGTCGCTTAGCGGAACGGGTCTCCCCTCACAAATATGCTTTTCAAGACATATATTTTGCAATCCTTTCCTACAACCAAACTGTTTAATGAAACCAATTATATCAAAATAGAAATATCTATTATGCTAAATAAAGGACTATCTATCCCAAAAACAAGTAATATGTGAACTATCTGTCCACAACATAATAGCAAGGTCTGTTATGCTACAAATGAACTATCTTTCCATAAATCTAGGTTGAGTGCTTGCAACTGGACTAACTGTCCGAATTCTAGGCTGACCGCCTGCAAAATGGACTAATTGTCTGAATTATTTTCTTAGGGTTAACTACCCTTTATCTTTTTCCTTGAAAACCTTTTCAAATGATTTAACGCTTTAAATCATACTTATGTAAGGAAAATATATTCTTAGCTTTACTCTAAGCTATTTTGCCATGATATATATACTTTACCCTAAAATAATGTTGACGAATTTTATTAAGGATTAGCCATCCTTTCAAAATAAGTTAAAGTCCTTTTTGACTTGAAAACACTTAGGCTATTTTTCCTATTCAATATATTCGAAACCATTGTTTAAACCTTTAAACAACCCATTCGAAACTCTTGAAGGTAACCCCTTTAAAACCAAGTACAACGCTTTATTTAAACCTGGCCGAAAGGCCAAATCTTACCTTTCGAAACCATTGAAAGTTACTCTTTCGAAATCAATAAAAGTCTTTCCTTTGAAAGCTTTAAAACATTTAGACATCCCTCTTTAAAACCTTTAAGTATTGCCTTTCGAAAACATAGGGAAAAACCTTTTTCCTTCAACCCTTTCGAAACCCTGAGGAACCACCCCTTTCGAAACCATTCATTAAAATCTTTCGAAGCAGTCAAAACTTAATCCTTTTGGAAGCACTTTGGGTTCAATTTAAAACTGTTGGATCTTATGTTTTGATTAATGACAGGAAATTCAACTGACAAGAAGATTCATGAATCTACGACAAAGAACTACGAAGACTGGACTCAACATTTTAAAGTATGGTTCATATGTATATATGTTATTTGGAGTCTAAGTCTAGTTTTAGCTATGATAAAATCCTTCCTCAAGTTGTTCACTCCTTACATATATATATCAAAGTTTTCGTGGCTTTTTAAATTAACTTCTAAACATGCCTTCAAAACTAAACTTCATAAAATACTCAGTTTGGTCGACTGAACTCATGCACTCAGTCAATTGATCCTGTACGTATATATTTTTAAAAATACACAGACCAGTTGAATGAGTTCATGAGTCAGTCGACTGAATCTATGCACATTTGAACACATGGACGATTTTGAATTCAGTCAACTGAATCTCTTATAGAAGTCGACTAAACTGTTTCTAACTGCCATATTTTATGAAAAAACACTTCCCTTCCCAAAAGGTTTCCTTCCTCACAGAGGGTTGCAGCCATTGCTATTCGTTAAAACCTTTTCACCAGAAGTGGTAACTCTCTGCCTACTATATATATGCATGAATTTCAAAGATCAAATCACTTACTTTCGTGCTTTTACTTGAATCATATTTTTAGAATCTATTGCTGTCTTGAATTCAAATATCTATTGCTTACAAACGTAACTCTATATTTTTTAAGCAATCTGAAACTTCCTATTCTGCATATACACACATCTACGCACATCATACTTGAGGAAAATATTATACGAAGGGTGTACTACAATTGACAAATCTGTACTGTTAAAAGAACACAAAATGCCAAGACAATAAATCTACTTTGTAAATCAAGTCATGTTCGGTTGCTTAGGCGGTCAAGTCCTGTTCGGTTGCTCAAGTGGTGTAAACCTATTCCTCTGAGTTAAGTGAGGGCCGCTAGTTTAAAATCCAGAAGGAATTTACGACTGGATTAGAACGGGAGTTCGAACTAGTATAAAAATCCCTGGTGCCATTTTCTTTACTGCTTTATTTATTTACTTACTTATTTTATATTCTGGCTCAATTAATTTACCCATACCTATACCAATCTACGAACCTGTTCTAATTGTTCCTCCTGGTTATCACACTGGGTATACACCTGAATCAAAACGAGTTCGTAGGAATCTAGGCTTCGGTTCTCCATCTATTTCTCATCAAATAGATGATATACATCACTATCAATGAGAGTTGTTAAGTATTCAAAGGGAAATGTACTATGAGTAGAAGAATCACAGCAAGAGACTGAGCTTACTCAAGAAATTTGCTCCCAAATTTTATGGTCGCCTCCGTCAAATAACTATGTGCGTCAACCATCTCCCCAGAGGCCTCCTTGTTCTTTGAATTCATATGATCGTTCTACCATTCAATCGGTGCGAGAAATCAAAAAAATCGATCCGGAAGAATGTATGACTCCTAAGTCTTCTGAGTCCTCTAAATGATTCTCCTACTTATTTCTATTGTTTTTAAGTTATTTTTTCGAATATATATTTGTATTAGATATTTCATTGCTTGATAAAATTCATATATCTGCATTTTCTTTAAATTTAGTCGACTAAATAATACAGCCAATCGACTGAATGTTGTTTTTCATTATAAAATTTTCTTGTAATCCAGTCGGCTGACTACAGAATTTATTTGACTGAAATCCCCAAAACTAAACTAAAAACTTTCGGGAATGATTAAGTCAACTGAATCATAAGGTCGGTCTACTGAACCCTGTTATCTATTTTTTATTTAACCCATTTAGTCGACTGCTATTGAATTTCCAATCGATTGAAACGGGTAACTGGGTAATTTCTATGCCAAAGGTCATTTCATTTTTCCATATAAACATACACTATCACACAACTTTTCATTTCAATCACTATTATTTCATTCTCTCTGCAACCACTTCACTAGAAACCCCCAAATTTCTACATTTATCTCATTACTTTCCTTCAAAACCCTAACTAAATATGCCTCCAAAAAGAGCAAGGCCTTCATCTTCCACTAGTGGACCATCCGCTCAGATTAAAGGTTGCCTACATAATGAAAAATAGCACAATGATTTGACAAAATGAAGAATTCAAGAATTTTCGAAGTCTCTTTCATCAAATACCCTGATTTCTCATCTTATGCTATATAAGATCTTGCAAGGAGAAGTGATTTACAATCTCTACTTGACTACAATGCTAATAGTTTAAAGATCAATCGTGTTCTTATTAAACTCTTCTACACAAATCTAAACTTGGACCATCATAACATCCAGAATTCAGACTGTTGTGTATGGACCATTGTATGTGGAGTTAAAATATTTTTACCTCTTGCTCATCTTAGAAGGATTCTCTAGTGCCCGTTCAAAGGAGAATAATTAAACGATATTGCAATAAATATGGATTCTCGAGATAGAGTTCCATCTATTTCTCTCCGACGACTTGACAAAACTCAAAGTAGTAGCACTTCAACCCAAAGCGAGAATTATGCATTAGGCTCTAACTCACAACATTACTCCCCGAACTGGTAGCTATGAGAAGGTCCACAGGTGCCATTTTCAGCCACTTTATGCTATTTGGGGACAACGTTCCGTAAATTGGTCTAAGGTAATTCTCGATGAATTCCAAACTTTTAACCAAGGCCGTATGAAGACTTTTCACTATGGTGCTTATATTATGAGAGTTATACGTCATTTTGAGGTTGCTTTCCTCGACTCAGACTTTTTATCAATTGGTTTGCTAAACACCAAAACTCTTAGCCTCATGGGACTTTCAAACCAATATCGAAGTCATGCTATTATCACTTTCGAACATTGGCAAGAAAACCAAGCATCCAGTCAACCTCAACCTTCTTCAAAACAATAAGCTCCACAAGTCGAAGAAACAACCTCTTCGCAACCACAACCTCTTCGCAACCACAACCTCCACGTTAATTCAATGAAATTCAAGAAATTGGACCACAAGCTCAATCATGAGAGGCTTTGACAATCGTCTCTACAAATCAAAATCTTTTAAACCAACGCCTAACTCATGTTGAGACAAATGTTTCCCGTGTTGAGAAAACCGTCACCAAGGTAAATAAAAAGCTCAATCACATTAAGGGATTCTTGAACAACATTTGGGACATGCTATCTTGTGGACAATCTTCTTCCATATCGTGCATATGCCTATGGCTCCAGGAAAGCGTCCTCTACCTCACTTCACTTGGTCAACTTCCGAGGAAGGACGAGAAGGAGAAGAAGAGGAAGAAGTGGTGGGGGGGGGGGGTCAAGGAGGTGATTCTACTGGTGATGATGAAGAAACTGAAGAGGATGATGAAGAGGAGGAAAGTTCCGATGATGATAGAAATAAGTAAGTAGCTTTCTTAGTTTTTTTTAGTTTTTAATGTTTTGAAACATGGTATGGTATTATCTTGGAAACAATGCTAGGTATTTTATATGACTTGTCTATATAATATTGTTCGCTGTATGCTAGTATGATAATCTATCTAATGCGAATCTTATGTGTGTGCTAGTATGTTGGTAAAATTAATGTTTATGCCTGTATTATGTATGTTATTAGATTAAACTCTCCTTTTTGTCGATGACAAGGGGGAGAAAGATATTTCTCTATCAACTATTTAACCGGGGGAGGGAGAAATTGAAAGATAATATAGGGGAGACATAGAACAACAAAGCAATATTGTCGAGATTCATTCATGGAGTTGTCATCATCAAAAAAAGGGGAGAATGTTGGATCTTATGTTTTGATTAATGATAAGAAATTCAACCGACATGAAGAATCATGAATCTATGACAAAGAATTACGAATACCGGACTCAACATTTTAAAGTATAGTTCATATGTATATATGTTGTTTAGAGTCTAAGTCTTGTTTTAGCTATGTTAAAATCCTTCCTCAAGTTGTTCACCTCACATATATATCAAAGTTTTCATGGCTCTTTAAATTAACTTCATGCCTTCAAAACTGAACTTAATAAAATACTCAGTTCAATCGGCTGATCCTGTGCATATTTTTTTTAGAACTACACAGACCAGACGATAGAATTCATGAGTCAATCGACTGAATCTGTGAACTTTGAATGTACATGGAGGATTTTGAATTCAGTCGACTGAATCTCTTATATCTATCGACTTAACTGTTTCTAACTGCCATATTTTATGAAAAGACGCTTCCCTTCCCTTCCTTATAGAGAGTTACTGCCATTGCTATTCGTTAAAACCTTTTCACCAAAAGTAGCAACTCTTTGTCTACTATACATATGTATGAATTTCAAAGATCGAATCACTTACTTTCTTGCTCTTACTTGAATCATTTTTTATGAATCTATTGCTCTCGTGAATTCAAAATCCATTGCTTACAAACATAACTCTATATTTTTTAGGCAATCTAAAACTTTCTATTCTTCACATACACACATCATACTTGAGGAAAAGATTATAAGAAGGGTGTACTGCAATTGACAAATCTGCATTGTTAAAAGTTTACAAAAGGTCAAGACAATCAATCAACTTTGTAAATTAAGTCCTGTTTGGTTGCTCAGGCGGTCAAGTCCCGTTCGGTAGCTCAGGTGAGTGTAAACCTGTTCCTTCGGGTTAAGTGAGGGTGCTAGTTTAAAATCCAGAAGGAATATGGCACTGAATATAGAACGGGAGTTCAAACTAGTATAAAAATCTCCGGTGGCATTTACTTTACTTCTTTATTTATTTACTTACTTATTTTATATTCCGCACAAGTAGTTTATAAATACATCCATATTACACGATCCTATTGTAGGATCGATTTAACCCTAAAAGGGAAGGGGTGAATATGGTGATACTAATAATTATAAAAAATGCGAAAGTATATAAAATAATTGCAGCACTGATAATAGAAGAATAATAGCAACAAAGATAAAAGCAGAATATAAAAAACAAAAATAGAACAACACAAATTTATCCAGCTTTGGAAAAACCCTACCTACGTGCTGCCCCCATGGTTTCTACTAAAAACTAAGTAGTCAGACGCTTAAACATGTAAACTCGCGACACCCGCTGTCGACTAACCTAACTCTATACTCAAAATCCTGCCACAACTCAACCACTAAGTTGCGAATTTTCGAATTACACCATCGTATTTTGTCCCCTAGTCACACGACTAGACTTTACAAAAGTTTAAAAGAGAAAAACCAATTTTAAAAGCAAAACCCGGTTTTAAATAAAGTAAGCCCAAAGCTATTTAATTCGGACCAAAATAGTGATAAACAAATATCCCTTGTTTTCTTTTATAATTTCGGACCATATCCTATTTTCGTTCGTTTGTTCCTCTTTCATATTTAGGACTTTGAGAATCTGAAGAAGCCGACTTTGTTGATCGATCTACTGTTGAACTTCAATTGATGCTTCTTCGATCTTATTCTTTGCTTAGCTTTGGCTGGTTCAAAATTTGGCGAGCGTGTATATTTGGTTGAAAAATTGGTACGTGATATTCCTTTTCGATTTCGATTACGCTCGACTTTTGATTCTAGTTATTGAATTGATTATGATTTAAGAGTATATCCTAAATGTTTGTCTTGAATTCGAATGCCTTTCCATGCCAATGATGATATGGGTTATATAGGATTCGAATTCCTATAATTTCGTTTGTATTTATTTTGATTTGAATTCTTCTTAATCTTGCTTGGTCATATGATTTTGATTCGATGCTTGTGAACAGTCTTGACTCATTCATTTCCTATGTGTTTTTATATTTAAATTTGCTCTGGTCTTCACTGCTATGACTTTTTCATTGTACTTGCAATTACCTTGGTCATCACGGCTTTGAATTATTCTCGACCATTTGGATTTTTCTCTATGACTTTGGTACTTTGATTTTGAATTTTGTTTCTCTTATGATTGGTTGGTATTTGACTTTGAGAAGTGCTTGACTCTCTGACTTGTTCATTCATGCCTTCATGAAAACTGCATTGTGTGACCACGGCTTAAATTTGAGTCGTTTGATTCTTTGCCTTGGTTTGAAACTGCTGCTTTGATTTTTGTAAAAACCTAGAACTTCAGTCATTTGGAAATTTCTCTGTGATATTTTTTTGCCCTTGCTTTTGCTCTGTTCACTTCGAGTTGTTTATGTATATACATGGTTTACTATCTTGTTGTCACTGCATACATGACTGGTTTTTTTCGTGCATGTATATATGTATGCTTGTTGCTGTAATGTTTTGAACATATACATATATGTTTGTGTACTTGTCTGTAGCATTTTCGACCTGGTGCTTGTAGCCTTGCTTGCATATTTATCGCCTCCATTGTGTTCGCAAGTCATGCACTGTGCATTGATTGTAGTGTTGAACTGTGTCTGGTTTCAATATGTATGCATATGTACTAAGTTATAGCCTCGAGCCAGTATGCATTTGAATTGAGTCAATGCATACGATATTTGAGTCCATTTCCTCATAGGAGCTGCTGTCTTCATTTTGAAGCTGCACTTGTACCATTCTGTTTTCACTTGAAGTTTATATATGATTGTTGCTTCAATTTGAAATGCTTGCAGGCTTCAATATGCATTGTTCGACGTGTTTATATATCACTACATATATACATGTTGTCGTGTTGTGTGGTTCGATGCACTTGTATGTGCTTTCATCATTGGTGTTGCTTCATTACTTTTTGTGCCGGTTCATTATTAATTTTGGACTGGTCGAGTTTGAAGCTTGTTTGTTGGACTGGATTTGCACTTTGTTCTTGAGTCTTGTTGCAGCTGAAACTTTAAACTGTTACATTTGGATTGCACCTGTGTTGAATCCAACTTATAGCTCATGTTTGACCTTGTGCTAATATCGTGACCTTATTTGTATTTCACTTGAGTTGGACCCGGCTTTTGATTGGGTTTGACCTTGTGCTCACCTGCACTTACAGTTTTACCAAGTGTATATCGGTGTGCACGGCCTTGTGGCATGTACAACGATACACTATGCATGTCATGAGTTGTTCATGTATGATGAATTCAAAATAAATGATGATGAACAATCCAAATAACTAAGACAAATAATATTTTCAAAATACACATTTTATTTTACACTTCACAAATTTTTCCTTTTCAATTTTTCTGCATTAGTGTGTATTTTGCAGATAACTCAGATGCTGGATTCAATTTGGAATGGAGTTGAAGATTAAATACGAGTGAATGGGTGATATGTAGTGAGGTGCTAATGTAAATGATAATTTGTGATGTAATTAAAATTGTATTGTTATTTAAATTGTGTATATATATAGTGAGAGCATAAATTTGTACTATTCAAAATTGTAATAAAATATTTATTTGAATAAAATATCCATTTTAAATTTTAAGTTATTTATTTTATTTAGCAAATATTTACTTAATTGTGTGAAATTAAAATAGTACAATAACAAATATATTTAAATGAATATATATTTGTGTGTGTTTGTGTTTATTATCATCAAACAAAAATCATCTACTAGCATATTCAACAACCTCTCCTTTTTTATGATAACAAACATATATTTAAGATTTTGAATTTATTAAATGTATTTGATCATTCTATTTGCTCCCCCTATTTGATTGCTCCCTCTCTACACAAAGCTTCCCCTTCATATATGCATGAAAATAAATAAAATGAATAAATGAACCTAGATGCTAATACAAAATAAAATATTTGACCTTTATTTGCCAAAATCTTAACATTTCTCTTCCCCTTTGGTTATTAGCAAAAGAGAAACAGTATTAGAAAAATAGAGATAAAGTGATAGACATTAATACAATATTAATACCAAATCGAGTATAAATATTCAATTTCAATAAAAAATCAAATAAAAATCATAAGTAATCTATTAGGCGCATATTCCACTTTAAAAGGACAGGGATAATGCAAAACCATATAGCCGTGTCTATTTATGGTATATTTATATCAAGAATTTGAATGTCTACTAACCATGCATAACCGTTAGGACTTTAAATGAGATTAGTAGTATTGCAAATTAAAAAATTTGAATTCAAGCATCTTCTAGCCACGCATAATCGTGAGGACTTTTAAATAGGATTAGAATCAACTTGTTTATTTAATTAATCAATTTTGATATGTGTTCCATACATGCATAACCATGAGGACTTTAAATGAGTATGAAAGCACATAATAAAAAATTCTAAGTAATTCATCCATGCATAACCGTGAGGACTTTTAAATGGGAGCGAATATTTTGGATGTTTTTATTGCTATAATAAAATGAAAAACGGATAATATTCCATTTAAAATACCACATATTGACATACTATATTGGATTTTAATGGGTGATGGTCGTTAGAAATACGATAGCAGTAGAGATGGTCATAGAATTTTTACCCATCAAAAATTATTATAAATCTTGTTCCAAATTTTTAAAGAAATTTTCTAAATATAATGTCTTAAAGAAATTTTCTAAATATAATTTTCTAAATTTTCTAAATATATGATTAATATCAATACTCATCACTTTTTTAATTACTATTTATCTTTTCGATAATCAGTAGAGAGTCAGTTTAGTTAATGTAATCATTTAAGCTCAAATCCAAAAATAATTATAATATATTTTCTAAAATAGCTAATCTAAAACAAGGTCAACAAAAACTATTTTCTGGAAGGGGTTTTATAAGAAAAATGTTTGCAGTTTCAAAATTAGTTGAAATGAAAAATATGCAGATATTTTCTTTGAAAATGTGATGCAACTAATGAATGTCTCTTCATAGAATTCTTTCCACTAGTAATTATTATATCAAATAGGTTTCCAGTGTAATCTGCATCTGAATTTCTATTAGACTCAAGATTATCATTAGTAAGATCTTATAGACTAGACTATGAAGGTGCAGCAAAATTCCTTAAAATCCTATTTTACATCTTTTAAATGAAATTCTTATGAATTTGAATTGAAACCGTGCAAATAAACAAACAGTGAACATAGTGTCAAATCTAGAAATAAATATATCCACGTGTATCATGAGTAATCATCAATCAATAAAACACAATCATTAGTCCAAAAAACATCTATATGAACTAATTCAAAGTCTTTAGAAATGATTATAGTATTCTCGGCATAAAAATAGATTTGGCCAACAATTTTGAATAAGCCAGCATCAAAATCAATATTCATTTCTTCATCACATAACTGGCTGATTTAACTCAGATTAAGGTGCAGGTTTTCACATTTAATATATCATTCAAGATAGATGTACCTTTACCTTTTTACCTTTACGATAATTTTTTGTTGTTGCCCATTGTGATTCTGCCACCTTATGCTAGGCTAAGGAACTTTGATTTGTCCCCCCTTTTTGTGTGCTTAGAACAGCCAGAATCCAGATAATACTGTTGTTGTTCCTTAGCCTGCCACCACACCAACACACGAAAAGATTTTTGTGACTTATTAGTTTTTATAGGTCCATGGTTGTTAGTGGCAAAAGATTTTGAAAAATATGTTTGTGTAGGCCCAAGACTTTTTATTTTTGTTCCTTTTGGCACTCAGACTTGTGTGACTTTAAGGGATTTTACATTTGTGCCTTTAGGAACCCAAATTGGAATTGTTTTCACTTGTTTGGGCCTATACCAGCAAATATTCTAATTGTGTCCAGTTTTTCCACATATCATGCACTTTGATTTAACTTAATTAATTTCATTTCTAACAAGTTCAGTTTGATTATATCCTAGTCCTTGTCTATCTGTATTAATAGTTTGTTTTCCTAATATCATATTTAATAATCTTTCTCCTTTGAAATTTTTTTCTAAAGTTATAGACAATCATTGGACTTGCGTTTTGAGAGATTCATTTTCATTCAATAATTGAGTGCATTTTTAATAGAATTTTCTATCCTAGTATTTTCACTCTCTTTCAAAATTAGAATTTCATTGTTGGACTTAGGGCTCTTGGTTTGATAGTTTTTAACCAATTGATCAAGCTGTTTATTTAGATCCATCAAAGTATCTCTTTATGATTCAATTTTAGCGTATTTCTCCCTAAGTCTTTCGAAACAACCGTTTACGTCGTGAAAATATATAAGCAATTCTGAATGAGTAAGTTTTGATACCTCGTTTGGCTCGTTGTCATCCGCGTCAGTTATATCACCTCGAAGGCATAGATCTGCTTTTTCACTCTCACTTCCAATGCTTTTATCATCTTCATCGGTTTCGTCCCAAATGGCTGCAAAACTTCTCCTTTTCGATTTCTTTCCTTAGCTGAATAGATTCCAAGGATAAGTGGGCTTGATGTGACCAGGTTTATTGCACTTGTGACGGACGATCTCTCGTTCTTCTCGGCTGTCTAGAACTTTAACTATTCTACATTGGATTTCCGTATCTGTAATTCCAATTTTTTAATTTCTTTATTAACAGCGCCAGTTCGGCTGCTCCATCTTCATCGTCACTTTTTGTTGTTCCTTTAAGAGCTATGGATTTCATTCGAGTATCACCTCCTTTGGCTCTTCCTTGAATTTCATTTCTAGTTCATAAGTGGTGAGATTTTCGATGAGTTCTTCAACTTTGATTTGTTTCAAATCCTTCGATTCTGAATAGCAGTGACTTTGGCTTCAAAATTTTGAGGAAGGACTCTAAGGATTTTTCTGACTATCTCCAACTATATGTATGATTTTCCAAGAGCTTTTGATTTGTATACAATATTGGAAAGTCGTCCGTACATCGCTTTGAAATTTTCTTTCTTGGCCATTGTGAAATTCTCGTATTCGCTACTCAGCATGGCAAGAGGAGGTTCTTGACTTGAGATGTTCCTTCGCGAGTCACTTCAAGTGTGTGTCATATTTCCTACGTAGTTAGACAATGTGAGACACGATTAAATTCAATTTGATCTAATGAACAAATAATAGAATTCATAGCTTTGGCATTAGCATTCTATAATTAATTTTCTAGATTTTTCCATTGATCCATCGGTTTACCTATTTCTTGATTATCTACAACTATAGTTGGCGCTCTACAACCTGTCTCAACAATATTCCCCGCATCAATGGTTTTTAGAAAAAATTTCATTCTATTTTTCCAGTAAGCATATTCACCATTGAACATTGGTGGTCTAACTATGGACCGACCCTTAGCAAAATCATTATTAAAAGAAGCCATTTTAAAATTTCAAAATTTTTAAAACAAAAATTGGTTTTTGAAAAATCAAAATTTTAAAACGAAAATGGCTTTTGTTCTTAGCTCTGATACCACTTGTACGATCGATTTCACCCTAGAGGAGGGGTTGAATATGGTGATACTAATAATTATAAAAATTTAATGCGGAAGTATATAAAATAATTGCAGCACTGATAATAGCAGAATAATAGCAACAAAGATAAAAGCATAAAAAACAGAAATAGAACAACACAGATTTACCCAGCTTCGCCAAAACCCTGCCTACGTGCTGCCCCCAAGGTTTCTAATAGAAATTAAGTAGTCAGACGCTTATAAACGTAAATTCACGACACCCGCTATTGACTAACTTAAACCTACGCTCAAAATCCTGCCACAACTCAGCCACTGAGTTGCGAATTCTCGAACTACACTACCGTAGTTTGTCCCCCATTCACACGACTAGACTTTACAAAAGTTTAAAAGAGAAATACATATTTAATCCGGCCTAAAATAGTGATAAACAAATATCCCTCTTTTTCTTTTATGATTTCGGCCCATATCCTATTATTTTTCGTTTGTTCCTCTTTCAGATTTAGGGCTTTGCGAATTTGAAGAAGTCGACTTTGTTGTTCGATCTATTGCTGAACTTCAATTGATGCTTCTTCGATGTTGTTCTTTGCTCAGCTTCGGCTGCTTCAAAATTTGGCGAGCGTGTATACTTGGTTGAAAAATTGGTACGTGACGTTCCTTTTCGATTACACTCGACTTTTGATTCGAGTTACTGAATTGATTTTGATTTAAGAGTATACCCTAAATGTTTATATTGAACTCGAATGCCTTTCCATGCTGATGATGATATGGGTTATATAGGATTCAAATTCCTATAATTTCGTTCATATTTATTTTGATTTGAATTCTTCTTAGTTCTTGCTTGGCCATATGATTTTGATTCAATGCTTATGATCAATCTTGACTCATTCATTTAGTACGTGTTGCTTGATATATTTGAATTTACTCCGGTCTTCACTGCTATGACTTTTTAATTGTACTTGCAATTACCTTGGTCACCATGGCTTTGAATTATTCTCGGCCATCTGGATTTTTTTCTG
This sequence comes from Allium cepa, assembly GCA_030765085.1. Lineage (NCBI taxonomy): Eukaryota > Viridiplantae > Streptophyta > Magnoliopsida > Asparagales > Amaryllidaceae > Allium > Allium cepa. The sequence goes on from CM060938.1 coordinate 568,137,848, forward strand.
TGACTTCGGTACTTTGATTTTGAATTTTTTTTCTCTTATTTGGTCAGTATTTGACTTTGAGAAGTGCTTGACTCTCTAATTTGTTCATTCATGGCTTCACGAAAACTGCATTGTGTGACCATGGCTTAGATTTGAGTCATTCGATTCTTTGTCTTGGTTTGAAACCGCTGCTTTGATTTTTGTAAAAACCTGGAACTTCGGTCATTTGAAAATTTCTCTCTGATATTTTTTGAACCTTGTTTTTCTCTGTTCACTTCGAGTTGTTTATGTATATACATGATTTACCATCTTGTTGTCACCGCATACATGACTGGTTTGTTTCATGCATGTATATATATATGCTTGTTGCTGTGATGTTTTAAATAGTTACATATATGTATGTGTACTTGTCTGCAGCATTTTCGACGTGATGGTTGTAGCCTTGCTTGCATATATAACTGCCTCCATTGTGTTCGTAAGTCTGCACTGTGCATTGATTGCAGTGTTGAACCCTGTTTGGTTTCAATGTGTATGCATATGTACTAGGTTGTAGCCTCGAGCCAGTTTGCATTTGAATTGAGTCGGTGCATATGATATTTGAGTCCATTTGCTCATAAGAGCTGCTGTCTTCATGTTGAGGCTGCACTTGTACCATTCTGTTTTCACTTGAAGTTTACATGTGAGTATTGCTTCAAGTTTTAAATGCTTGCAGGCTTCAATATGCATTGTTCGACGTGTCTGTGTGACACTGCATATATACATGTTGTCTTGCTATGTGGTTCGATGCACTTATGCATGCTTTCATCATTAGTGTTGCTTCATTACTTTTTCTGCTGGCTCGTTATTGATTTTGGACTGGTCGAGTTTGAAGCTTGTTTGTTGGAATGGATTTTCACTTTGTTCATTTGAGTCTTGTTGCAGCTAACACTTTGAACTGTTACATTTGGATTGCACCTATGTTGAATCAAGCTTATAACTCAGGTTTGACCTTGTGCTAATATCGTGACTTTATTTGTATTTCACTTGAGTTGAACCTGGCTTTTGATTGGGTTTGACCTTGTGCTCACTTGTCCCTGCAGTTTTATCAAGTGTATATCGATGTGCACGGCCTTGTGGCATGTATAGTGATACATTGTGCATGTCACGAATTGTTCGTGTATGATGAATTCAAAATAAATGATGAAGAACAACCCAAATAATTAAGGCAAATAATATTTTCAAAATACATATTTTATTTTACACTGTACAAATATTTCCTTTCAATTTACTACGTTTGTGTATTTTGCAGATAACTCAGATGTTGGATTCAATCTGGAATAGAGTTGAAGATTAAATACGAGTAATGAGTGATATGTAGTGAGGTGCTAATGTAAATGATAAATTGTGATGCAATCAAAATTGAATTGTTATTGAAATTGTGTATATATATAGTGAGAGCACATATTTGTACTATTCAAAATTGTAATAAAACATTTGTTTGAATAAAATATATGTTTTAAATTCTGTGTTATTTATTTTATCAGCAAATATTTAATTAATTGTATGAAACTAAAATAGTTAGAAAATACATTTAAATGAATATATATGTTTATTATCGTCAAACAAAAATCATATACTAGAGTATTCAACACCTATAGTACAGTAACTTTCAAAAACATGTGGAAAGCTTTCGAATCCATTGAAAAATTTACCCCTTTGAAAACTATTTCCGTCGAAACCATTAAAGTTGAAAGCTTCTGTTCAGAAACCCTTTGAAACTATCCCTTTCAAAACCATTTGGGTTTTACTTCAATTATAAAAAAGGGTCCTTTAAAACATTTAAGTCGAAAGCACCTATTTCAAAACCATTTCCTAAATATAGAAGTGATGGTGTCGTAACATCCCCTCGAAAGCATTGGAAAGGTGGCCAGGTTTTTATCAAACAAAACAATCCTTTCAAAACCATCTGGGTCGAAATGTAGGAAGCGGCAGCCAAAGGCTTCGACTTAGTTGAAAGCAATCATTTAAAACAAAAGTGCCACCCAGTTGAAACCATTCCTTTTAGAACCATTTGACTGAGTCGAAAGCCACTGAGTCGAAAGCCAGTTTAGTCGAAAGCAAGCAGATGCATTTTTCTTTTAAAGTCAAAACAAAGCTTCAAACCTTTTGGAACCCCATGGTTTCGACCCTACACCTTTAGCTCACATCCAATTCATTACGTACCAGTTGCCTGGTACCATATGCAGGTTTCGACTGTGTCAGAGGCGATAGTATGGAGGCGGAAGCTGGTGCCAAAAGAGACAAAACAGTGGAAAACATGCTGCAAATAGTTCTTTTCATCTAACCTTCTTCACATGTCTAATTGTGATTGGTTTGTTGCCTCTTTCTTTACCAATAAAAAGTACTACCATTTTTCAAAAGGGTCGCCGACTTTCCAGATTTTTATAATTTAAATTATTTTACAAAACGCTCCCTCTTCTCTTTTAATTATATAAAACATTTTAGTCTTACACCTTAATAATTTTATATAACCCTTAAAACACTTAGAAAAATTCTACAAAAATTCTAGAAAATCTATTTTAATATGTTTTCCAACATATAAAAATTTCAGACCAAACTCTTTTATTATTTAACCGAAAATAATTATTAACCCAAATTAACATTTTATTTACTAGAAAATTCATATAAATTCCACATAATTTCATAAAATTCCGAAATTGGAACCCATCTCCAAAATAATGTTTATAACCTTTATAAAAATTTGCAAAACATTTCGATGTCATTTATATAGGTTTTCATCTTAAAACTTAGCATAAAATCAATATGAATATGCATAATTCATCGAAATGTATATATAATCATTCCATTATTCAAAAACATGGTAAATCATTATAAAATATTCGGAATTCATATTAAAACCGAAAGCACAATCAAACATAAGATGTAAACATTTTCACCTTAGCTTTAGAGATTATAGAGATTGAGATATGAATGGATTTGATTTGCTTAAGCTTCTTCCAAGCTTTTCCTCCTCTTTTCCTTGTTAATGGTGGTCGGTCTCTTTTAAAAAAATTTGAGAATGAAATGAATGTGTGTAGGAATACACGGCCTAAGGGAATATCTATTGGAATGGCCTCTTTCCTATATCCCTCTCCTACTCCATACTAAACTTTTGTTTTACTTCAATGTTAAATAACACGGCTACCCCTAGTTAAAATCAATTATCAATCCCCTAATCAACACATTATTTTATTCAATTTAACTAATTAAATATCCTAAATAAAGTTACCAAAAATCTGGGGTGTTACAGACTCCCCTTCTTAAAGAATTTCATCCTTTAAATTACGATAAGGTACACAACAAATCAAACAAGAAGGTAAAACATACCATCAAACAAGTCATAATCCTGCTCTCAATTTCCCAAGTACAGTCCCTCTCATCGTCACTCCACTGGACTTTGACTAATCGTACCATCTTGGTTCTAAGCCTCTTCTCATCTCTCGCAACAATACGAATATGCTTCCTCACTATAGTCAAATCTGGTTCTACCACTAAATCATCTAGCACAGTCGATGCAATAGTAGTTTTTGGGTCCCTAACACACTTTCTGAGATGAGAAATATGAAAAACATCATGGACTCCTACTAAACTGCTCGGTAACTCAACTTTATATGTGAGTATCTTGATCCTCTCAACAATAGGAAAAGGTCCAATAAATCTCGGTGCTAACTTTTTGGATTTCCCAAATCTAATTACACCCTTCATCGGTGACACCTTAATAAATACCTGATCTCCAACTGAGAAATCCAAATCTTTCCGCCTCTTATCTACATAACTTTTCTGTCTAGACCGAGCCTCCTTTATTCTAGCCCCAATGACCTCAATCTTCTCTGCAACTTCTCTAACCAAATCCGGACCAAGAACCAATCTATTCCTGGTCTCCAACCAACATACAGGAGATTTGCATGGCCTTCCATACACGGTGCCATCCTAATACTAGTCTGATAATTGTTATTATATGAAAACTCGACTAAATGCAGATGGTCTTCCCATGATCCCTCGAAATCTAATACACAAGCTCTTAACAAATCTTCCAAGATTTTGTTAACTCTTTCCATTTGACCATCTATCTACGGATGGTAAGCGCTATTCATCTTGAGGTTGGTTCCCAAAACTTATTGTAGACTCTTCCAAAAATCGCTAGTGAACAAGGAATCTCTATCATTAACTATGCTACTAGGAATTCCATGCAATCTAACCACATTTTTCATAAACAACTTTGCCAAAACAGGTGTCGTTCTGGTTGACTTAATTGGAAAGAAATGGGCAATCTTGGTCAATCTGTCCACTATAACCCATATATTATCATTTCCCCTGTTTGACCTTGGCAACCCGTCAATGAAGCCCATAGAAACAGAATTCCACTTCCATACTGGAATATCTAGTGGCTGAAGCAACCCATTTGGCTTCTGATGTATGGCCTTTGCCTGCTGACAAATCAAGCACTGTTTAACACACAAACAAATATCATGCTTCATACCTTCCCAGAAGAAACTTCTCTTCATATCCCGTTACATCTTAGAACCTTGCAGATGAATAGAGGACTTCGAATGATGACATTCCTCCAAAATTTCTTTCCTTATGTTTCCTACACTCGGAACACATTATCTTCCTTTCTTTCTCAACCTTCTATTCTGGTCAAGACTAAAATCCTTTAAGTCATCGCTCTCGATTCCATCTCTTAACTTCCTCATCCATTCAGCTAACACCGGATCGTTTATCTGTTTAAAAGAAATCCTTTAGATCATCACTGGTCGAACTTCCAAACAAGATAATACAACTATATCTCCACTAGACCCAGCCTCAGATCTCTACTGCACTATGCAATCTGCTAATGCTTGCAAATCTTTCAACTCAGCAATCATTTCCAACACTGCATCCTGATATTTCCTACTAAGTGCATCTGCAAACTTGTTTCCTTTCCTCGGTGTGTACTCAATCCCAAAATCATAACCAACGATAAACTCTAACCATCTATGTTGTCTCATGTTTAGCTCCTTTTGAGAGAAAAATACTTCAACGACTTATGACCTGTATATAACTCAAACCTCTATCCCAAAAGGTAATATCTTCATACCTTTAAAGTAAAAATAACTACAGCCAATTCCAAATCATGCGTTGGATACCCGACCTCATGCAGTCTAAACTGTCTAGAAGCGTAGGCAATCACTTTACCTCTTTGCGTCAGCACGACTCCTAATCCTGTTCCACACACATCTATAAAAACCATCAAGTTCTGTTTCCCTTCCAAAACAACTAATAGAGGTGCATGGGTCAATAAGTGTTTCAAATTATGGAATGCTTCCTCACACTCATCGGTCCACACAGACTTCATATCCTTTCTTGTTAGCTTGGTCATTAGTGCCGCTATCCATGAAAAATCCTTAATGAACCTCAGATAATAACCAGCCAACCTAAGGAAACTCTTTATCTCTGTTATTGTCTCGGGTCTCTTCCTACTATTCACTGCTTCAATCTTAGTCAGATCTACTAACAACCCCTTCTCTGAGATTATATGACCAAGAAACTTCACTTCCTTCTTCTAAAAATGACACTTCGAAAACTTCATTTTCAGCTGATGCTGCCTTAGCATCTCAAGCACCATTCTAAGATGAACTTTATGCTCTCTTTCATCCTTATAGTATATCAAGATATCATCTATGAAAACCAAAAGAACCTATCCAAATGCTCTCAGAAACCCCGGTTTATCAAATCCACAATGAAAGCTGGCACATAGTCAATCCGAACGGCATAACTAGCCATTCATACGACCTATATATGGTCCTAAAAATCGTCAAATGTATATTATCCCCTACTACTCTGAGCTGATGGAAACTTATCGCTAAATCCAATTAAGAGAATACCTTGGCTCCACTGAACTGGTTGAACAAATCGTCAATTCTTGGCAATGGATATCGATTCTTTATTGTCTTCTCATTCAACTTACGATAATCGATACATAGCCTGAACGATCCATTCGGCTTCTTAGCAAACACTATTACTGCACCCTAAGGAGAGCTACTCGGCCTGATAAAATTCTTACCTTCTAAATCCATCAACTGCACCTTTAACTCCCTCATCTTGTAGGGGTCATCCTGCTTAGCAGCCTACTCACTGGTTCTGCTCCCGAAACCAAATCTATCCGAAACTCAATGGCTCATTTCGATGACAATCCTACTACAGGATCAAAAACATCTGCTAATTCTCTAACTATGAAAACTCGACTCAATTCATCATTCGACTCCATAACACCCAACAAAGCATACATCTCGCCGCTAGAACCTTCTATGATATAAACAATCTTGTCGCTACAATCGGGATGTCTAAGAGATATTTTCTTATCTTGGCAAAATATCCTAGCGTCATACTTACTTAACTAATCAATACCATGAATAATTTCAAACCCCACAAAATCAAATACATGCAAACTGCAAACAAAAGTATGACCTAATAGGTTAAAATCTAATCGGTCACATCTTAACCATAGAGTTGCATACCCTCCTATCAGATTCACAATCCATAAGGAAGTAACTAAATATGTGGGTTCAAGGTTAAGCTTAACTATCAAACATCTAGATATAAAAGAATGCAATGCACCAGTACCAAATAGAACGCTGAGCTGTTGGCTTAGAAGCAGCAGGCTCCAATGCATACACCTTGCCCTTTCCATCCTTAGTGGCTCCTTGCATGCTCTTGTAATGGACAATATGGTCGCAGTTGAAGCACCTGACATTCTTCCTCCCTGCCACCTCCTTCGCCTTTCCAGCACGACACGCATTAACAAAGTGCCTCTTCTTATCGCACTTGAAACAGACAATCTCAGACTTCCCCTTCTGATTTTGCCCAACCTAGACTTCTTTAGCCTTAGGCTTCTCTAGAGAATCAAGAATCTCCTCATGCCTCAAGGCCATCTCCACTACAAAGCCAGAAGGTCTATAATATGAGGTAATGTAGCCCCGGCTAACTCAAGATCCAACCCCCGATAAACTTCTCATTCCTCTTCATCATTGTATCCACTAAAGCATAACCATATCGGGCTAGCTCCTCAAATTTCCTAGCTTGCTCCAAAAAAGACATCTCTCTCTGCTCTAACTCGGCAAGCTTTCTGATCAGAGTAGACCGTACCATTGCAGACATAAACCTCTCTTGAAATATTACCTTGAAATCTACCCATGATAAAGTTTCCTCATCCACGCCAGCCGTCACACCGTTCCACAAAAACAAAGCTGCTCCCTAAAGTTGTCTAGATGCCAACCTCCTCTTTTGCTTATCATTGAGCCCAAAATCTACAAAGATTCTCTCACAGTGCAGTAACCTATTTTCCACCTCTATAGCATCCTATGTCCCTGAAAAAGGCTTCCCTCCAAGCTTAGCATAATCTCTGCCCAGCTTAGCATAATGGTTAACTACCGAAACTTTCGACACTCTTGCCTCTGCAGCATCTCCTCCTAAAACTTCAGCTGTAACTCCCGCTTGCATCATATTCATGAAAAACTAATACATAGCCACCATTCCAACTTGTGGGACTTCAGCACCAATATTTCATGCTTGTTCCTGACCTTGGATCCTCCTTGTACTAGGTTTGGCATTCTCTTCGGTGCCCTCCCATCCTAGGTTAACTCTTCCTTTTCTACCTTCCATATTTGTATTCAAACCTCATGAGATACAGAAAATAACCTAACAAGGATAGGAGACTAGAGATAAAACATATACCTATATATAGCAAATACAAGTATATTGCTATAGTGTTATCTCATAACCCAATCTTACTCTAATGCGTTAGGATAATGTTTTAAAAACCATTTTTAGTTTAAAAATTTTCATAAACCAAGCTCCGATACCAAGTTATAACATCCCATATTTGGAGGCAAGAAGCTAAGCGCTATAGATGCTACAGTCATTCATAGTATTAACTTCTGGTGACGAAATACGTAATGATAATGGTATCCATAATATCAAAAGCACGTGTATATGAACAAAATCATAGATTTCAAAAAACAACGTCTTTCTAATTACATTTCAAAATAATAATTCATATCCATGTTACATAGTCCCATATCATTTCCTGTGCAATGATTAAATATATCATTACAAAAATACGCCAAGAGTGACATATGACGATGCCCTCTTGGTTGATCAAAGCAATATAGTAATAACTGACTTAATATACACAGTGGAATCAAAACAAATAAACTCTTAAATAGCCATTTGTCGACCACCTTTTCGTCTCCAGAAGATTTATTCGCCAAAGTACTAAAGCCTGAAAACTTCAACCCTCAGCCTACATAAATCAATTTTGAGTACCCGACAGTTTAAGGGAAAACAAAAACTTCGAGTCAGACATAAAGCTTGGTGTGGATAATTCTATCACATCTCGGATTACTGATATTAAGTGAGACCGCACCACTTAGCGGAATGAGTTTCCCCTTACTAATATCCTTTTCAAAACATATATTTCGCAATCATTTCCTAGATTACATCAAAATAGCAATATCTGTTATGCTAAATAAAGGACTATCTGTCCAAAAAAAAGTAATGTGAACTATCCGTCCACACATAATAGCAAGGTCCGTTATGTTATAGATGAACTATCTGTCCATAAAAATGGACTGACCGCCCGCAAACTAGACTAACAGTCCGAAATCTAGGATGACTGCCTGCAAAATGGACAAACTGTCCGAATTATTTTCTTGGGGTTAACTACCCTTTATCTTTTTCCTTAAAACCTTTTCAAAATGATATAACCCTTTAAATCATACTTATACAAGGAAATTATATTCGTATCTTTATTACAAGTTATTTTGCCATGATATATATACTTTACCCTAAAATAACGCTGATGAATTTTATTAAGGATTAGCTATCTTTTATAAATAAGTTAAAGTCCTTTTTAAATTGAAAACACTTAGGCTATTCTTCCTATTTGATATATTCAAAACCTTTGTTTAAACCTTTAAACAACCCACTCATAATCCTTGAAGGTAACCCCTTTGAAACAAAGTAAAATCCTTTACTTAAACTAGGCCGAAAGGCCAAATCTTACCTTTCAAAACCACTGAAAGTTACTCTTTCGAAACCAATAAAAGTGTTTCCTTCGAAAGCATTAAAACATTTAGACATCGCTCTTTAAAACCTTTAAGTATTGCCTTTCGAAAACATAGGGAAAACCTTTTCCTTCAACTCTTTCGAAACCCTAAGGAACCACCACTTTCAAAACCGTTCATTAAAATATTTCAAAACAGTCAAAACTTAATCCTTTCGAAAGCACTTTGGTCAATTTAAAATATATGGAAACCTTTCGAAACCATTGAAAAATTTACCCCTTAGAAACCTTTGAAAACTGTTTCGGTCGAAACTATTAAATTCAAAAGCTTCCATTTCTAAACCCTTTGAAACTATCTCTTTCGAAACCATTTGGGTTTTACTTCACTTATGGAAAAAGGGTTCTTTAAAACATTTAAGTCAAAAGCACCTATTTCAAAACCATTTCCTAAGTATAGAAGTGACAGTGTCGAAACTATCCCTTCAAAAGCATTGGAGAGGTGGTCGGTTTTTTAGAAATAAAACAATCCTTTCGAAACCATCTGGGTCGAAAGGTAGGAAGCAACAGCCAAAGGCTTCGACTTAGTGGAAAGAAATCATTTAAAACAAAAGCGCATCCCAGTCGGAACCATTCCTCTTAAAACCATTTGACTTAGTCGAAAGCTACTTAGTCGAAAGCCAATTTAGCCAAAAGCAAGCGGGCGCATTTTTCTTTTAATTCAAAAAAAAGCTTCAACTCTTTCGAAACCCCATGGTTTCAACCCTATATGCCCACATTCAGTTCATTATGTAACAGTTGCCTGATTCCATATGCATTGGTTTCAACTCTGTCGGAGGCGATAGTATGGAGGCGGAACCTAGTGCCAAAAGAGACGAAATAGTGGAAAACATGTACCAAATAGTTCTTTTCACCTAATCTTCTTCATATGTCTAATTGTGATTGGTTGCCTCTTTCTTTACCAATAAAAAGTACTGCCATTTTTCAAAAGGGCTTCCGACTTTCCAAATTTTTATATTTTAAATTATTCTACAAAAAGCCCTTCTCCTCTTTTGACTATATAAAACATTTAGGTCTCATACCTTAAATAATTTTATATATCCCTTAAAACCCTAGGAAAATTCTACAAAAATTTCAGAAAATCTATTTTAATATGTTTTCCAATATATAAAACTTTCTGTGACGACCCAGAATTTTGAGCAATATCAATTTAATAATCTTTGATAATAATTAAATTGATTTGATCATTATACATTATAAATTGACAAGTTAAATTTATTTTAAAGGTTAATAATAATAATTTGATAATATCTTTTAACATTTTTCTTAACAATAATATGAATAGGCAAGTTTAATGCTTTTGAAAGCTAATAATATTTTGATTTGAAAATATTTATTTTGGCAATTTAATATTGGTAAGAATTATTTTCCTTAAGCTAATCAAAAATATTTTCTATTTATAATATATATGTATTGATATATCTTGTAAATAGGAAGTTTTAAAAGCTAATATATATTCAAATTGTAATATATATGAATATATATATATTATGATTTGGTTTGTGTTTCGAATTTTAATATAGTAACTATCAAATATAATGTTGAAATGTTTTCTATTTGAAATGTGTATATATATTTGTATATATATGTTTGAAATAAGAATTTTATTAATTTGAATTTAATAAGTATTTCCAAACTTTATTATATATATATATATATAGTTTTGTAATTTGAAAGGTTAATTTGATTTAATGCTTTTGAAATGATATTTGAGATTTAAATTTTTAATAACAAAGTTAATTTCTTATTATTATAAACATATAGTTCAACTTGAGTTTTAGATAAGATTTAAATTTAAAAGTTCATTTGCTTATATCCTTTCTTTTTAATTTTAACACAAGATAAATTTGTTTTAAAATTTCAAGAGTTAAATTAAAATAGATGTTTTAAACATATAAACATTAAATTGAATCAAAATATAAGTTACTTGAATTCATATGAATATTTATTAAAGGATAAGTATACACATTTTATAATCATATGAATATTACATAAATATATGTATATAGCTTAAATAGATTATTAAATAGAAAATCACATTTTAAACATTTATAAACATTGGTAAATATTAAATAACACATAACCACACTTGTAAACATTTTAGAGTGGGTTAAAGACAAGTGTAAGATCCTTATAACATTAAAGTGACAAATGTCTTTTTCTTTAATAATTAAATTTAAAATTTAATTGTAAAATATAAAATAAGTTTTTATTCTTTAGCTGAATATTATCTCGTTTTAATAAAAATATAGTATCAAATAAAGATAAAAAAAAATGCAGAAATCTGTAAAATCTGAAACACAGATCAAAAGAAGGAAAATCTGGAAAAAAATGAAGTAATCTGGAAACAAGAAGAAGATTGCTGGATATTTAAATTTCAAATGCAAGATTTTCAAATAGAATCAGAGGCAAGCAACTACATCAAACAATTCATAGAATTAATCAACATGCAGTCTGGAATTAATCAAACAATTCAGCATGCAAGTGGAAATTTGAAAAGGGAAAGTGAAGTTTCAAACCTGGAAATAGTTTCTGTTCTCTGCTCCTTGTCAAAGGTGAGTAAATGCAATTTTAAAAACAGTTTTAAATTCTGGTTTTCACCTGTTCTTATGAATGAACAACATGATGTTATCTGCAATATTTGAATTATATGGATGCATGTTTATTTCTTTTCATTTGAATGCCTGTGTGGTAAAACATATATACTCTGTATGATAATTACAGTTTCAAATTGCCATAATAAATTCAGTAACTAATGGTTGAGTTAGAATTAGACTTTGAATTGTAAATAGAAGTTGTCTGAAATCAAGTAGGCCATCATCTAAATACAATTACAAGTTTTTAAAGTAAATAAAGGGTTCTAAAATTTCAAATACACAGTAAATATAATTTGGGTCAAAAAAAAAATTTATTAAATCAATTTTAGTTTTTGAGCTCATACTGGATTGCAAATAGTAGATCATGATTTTTGAAACTTGTATCAAGATTTTTAGATCAGTATTTAAAGAGAATTCTGGGATTTTCTGTTTTGGGTAAAATGGCCAACCTGAGGCGAACGATGGCGAGCTGGGCAGCATCGTTGGGCATGGAGGTTGAGGGGATGTGGTAGTTCATCAGAAAAATGCCCTTGGATTTTATCATTGATCGTGATGTCTAGAATTGATTGTAATAGGGTTTAACATCCTGATAATGTCATTGTTGTTCTGATGGGTTTTGCGGTTTCGAGAGGCTATTGGGGACGATCGCGTAAGGTTCTGGAGGTACTGGGGAGTGAGGCGAAGCTATGGGGAGGATGGTGTGGCGTCTCGGGTGATGAGTCGTCGGCGGTGATCATTTTCTGGTGGTTAGTGTTTTTTTGCAGTTTGGGTTTTTAGGTCGTTTTTTATTCTAGTTTGAATCGTGGATTTTGGGTTGTCGTGAGATGTTGTGATGGTCGAGGGTGGTTTGGCATGGTCACGGCGATGGATGTTGGTGACCGGAGGAGCGGTGCATGTTGCACGCGTGGTGATGTATCAGGTGAGGTTTGGTATAGGTTGGAAATAAGAGAGAAGGTGGAAGCTCGAAGATTGACTCGGGGTTTTGGTATGTTTTCTCGAAGCAGGTTTAGGCTGGGGTAACTCGGGGTTGTCACGTGAATTTCGGTGGTTTGCTCGTGTATTTGATTTAGCAGGTTTCGTTTTTGTTTTGGGTTCAGGAAGTTTTAAAATAAACAAAAATGCTTTTAAAGGCTTGTAACAAAGAAACTTTGATATTTGTATATGATTCAAGTTTAAAGCAAGCTTAACAAGTTATTTTTTTAACTAAATTGTTTCAAGTTAAGTTTTAAACAAGTTTATATATTTTAAATTACGGAAGTTTTAAAATAAAATAAGTGGATTTTGAAATAAAGTTGTATTAAATTTTATTAAATAACTTTGGAAAAGTTTTATTTGAATATTTAAAATTATTTTAATTATAATTGATTTCAAATATAATTTATTTTTAAAATAAAATTAAATGATTAAGAATTTGAAAATCAATTATAATAAAGATTTATATTATGCAAATTAGAATTTTGATTTAATAAAAGATAAATAAATTTGTGAAGATAATCGAGATAATTAAATTATTTTTAATTATCAAGTGTTATTGGTGAATATAAGTGATTTAATTAAGATAATGATTTTTCTTAATTAAAGATCTTTCTTATATAAGAAGTTAAAGAATCATTTAATTAAACTTAAATGATTAAGTTAAATAATTAATTAAATAATTAATTTGTGATTAATTAAGATAATCACTTATGTGTTAATCTTATATAATTACTTAGGGAAGTAATTAAAGTAATTAAGTGGTTAATTACTAGATGTTATTAAGTAAGAGTTAATTACTTTATTAAAAGTAATTAAGTGGATGTGATTAAGGATTTATCACTTGAGTTATTAATTAAAGAATTAATTAATAAATTTATTAAAGGGTTGAATTATTTAATTAATGGTTAATTAATAAAAAGATTTAGAGTAGTTAATTATGTGGTTAATTACTTGTTAAGTAATTAATTAAGATTTTAATTAATGTAGTATTCATTAATTAATGGAAATAATTAATTAATTGTTAGTTAATTTATAATTAAGTTTTAATTACTAAATGTAATTAAAAAGAAATTAATTAAATATGATCAATTAAAAGTAAGTAATTAAATATGGTTAATTAAAAGTAATTAATGAAGTAGGTTTAATTAAAAGTAATTAATCAAGTGTGATTAGTCAAAAAGTAATTTATCAGGTGTGATTAATTATAAGGGATAATTAAGAAATAATTATCAGAATAACTAAATAATAATTAATCAAGGTTGATTAATTTTAAAAGGTAATTAAGAGGTAATTTCTTAGATAATTAAGAAGTAATTAATCAAGATGATTAATTAAAATTGTAATTAAGGAATAATTACTTAAAGTAATTAAGTAATAATTAATCAAAGATGATTAATTAAAGAGAATAATTAAGTGATGTTTATTAATTAATTTGTAATTAATCAATGAATAGTAAATGGATTGATGATAATCCAAGTGTTTAAGTAAGAATTAATTTAATTAAGAATTAATTAAATTATTTAAATTGGATCAACCTTATGTATGAGAAATTATTGATTGGTTGATAAGTATCATTGGATGAGTTAATGATATTGGATGACATTGAATGTCATTGGTTGATATGTGATGACATGAAAGGGATATATCTGAGATGTGATATATATGCTGCTTTGTGATTATATGGATGAATGTGATAATAGTGACTTATCTATCTGTGTTGTGAATCATCCATTTATGTTTAAGTGATATTTCTGGATATCTACTGTTTAAATCCCTTAAGTACAACTTGGACATTAAAATGGAATTTGGATTCGATGAGACCGGGATCGGGTTTCCATATTTGGATATCCGAAAACCACATCGATTCCAATTAAACGTTAGGTCGTGAATCCAAGTGGAGCAAGTGAAGACTCAAGGTGTAAGAACTATACGTCAGTATAACTCTATGGGTGATTCCGTAATGAGTCTGACGGAATAGTGCTTATAGGTTCGAGATGGTGATTCAGAGTGCAAGGGCTATGGTCGTTGACTTTGAGCGTGATTCCAAACCGAGTGCAACGAGATAGTGCCTTCAGTTTCGTTCGAACCCGGAACGGACTTGTATGGATTGGATGCTTTCAGAACATCGTCAGGTGGACGATGAGCATTCTAAGATAGATGTGTTCTATAAAGGTAATCGCAGCCTCAACCCTCATCAACCGGGAATGGCTAAAACAGGGGAGGTGCAGCAAGGCTTCGTGGGTAACTCCCACTGGAGAGTGAGATACATCCCTGTCTAGATGTCCCTTTTTATTTTCGTCTTTGTGGGCAGTTGGTCTGCAGCCAACTGCGGGATGGTCTTGTTCGGGACTGTTCAGTAAGGAATGGTCCCGGCCTTGTGTTGCAGGGGAGTTAAGGTGGCTCCTCGGTACGGTGATCTAGGCCACGTACTGTGACGGGCGGTACCCCAGTAGCCCTGCCATTGATGGAGACCCATTTTCCCTACGAGATCCTACGGTTTTGTTTACCCACTTTTGTGGCTAGTAGCTGGAATTTAATCATGTAACAATTTCGGCTATTTCATATTTACTTGAAAACCCTAGACACTATTATAATATCACTGGATTTCCTATCAAATGTTTTGGTTAGCGTAAGGTAAAAACTTTTCCATGTTTATGTGTGGGAAGTCTTACGTGATACCTTTTCTTTCAAAAGGATTTTCTAAAGTTAAGCAATCCTAAACCGTTTACTCACACCAAACCCCTGTCTGACCCGAGTTTTTATTTTCTGATTTATTAAACTCTTTGGTACTCATATTATGTATGAGTAGTCAAGTGATTCAGGTTATCCTTGATGAAATCTGGAGGAGCTTTGGAGCGGGAGGCTTCAGCGTGTAGATATATAGTTAGAGTGCCGCCGTGTTGTTATTCTGTATGATGTCTTGTATTGTATTAGACAGAAATGTTATAACTGTCTAAATTGAGATGTATAGTTGTGTACTCTGATGTATATGACACTATGTATATGTTCTATATTATATTTAAAACGTTCCGCTATGAGATTCTGATGTGTTGTGTTTTCTTTCTTCTCTTTCTTTTCTTCTTCTATCTCTTTCTTTCTTAATTAGTGATGCGATTTTCTGGTGATAGAAAGTTGGCTCGCTACACTTTCGAACCCAAATCTTTTATTATTTAACTAAAAATAAATATTTACCTAAATTAATATTTTCTTTACTAGAAAATTCATATAAATTCCACATAATTTTAGAAAATTTCAAAAATTGAAACCCATCTGCAAAATAATATTTATGACCTCCATAAAAATTCGCAAGGCACTTGGATGTCATTTTATAGGGTTTTTACCTTAAAATTTAGCATAAAATCAATATGAATATACATAAATCATTAACATGTGTATATATATAATCATTCCATCATTCAAAATCACAGCAAATCATTGCAAAATATTCGAAATTCATATTAAAACCATAAACACAATAAGGAACGAGATGTAATATTTACCTTAGCTTTAGAGATTATAGAGATTGAGATATGAATGGATTTGATTTGCTTAAGCTTTATCCTAGATTTTCTTCCTCTTTCCATGTTAATGGTGGTCGGCCTCTTTTAAAAAAATGAGAATGAAATGAACGTGTATTGGAATACACGGCCTAAGGGAATGGCTATAGGAATGGCCTCTTTCCTATTTTACCCCTCTCATATTCCTTACTAAACTCTTGTTTTAATTCATTATTAAATGGCACGACTGCCCCTAATTAAAATCAAATCTCAATCCCTTATTCAACACATTATTTTATTCAATTTGACAAATTAAATATCCTAAATAATGTTATAAAAAATATGGAGTGTTACAGATGATTAATTATTATTCACCTTAGATTGGACGATGAGTTTAAGATTTGATGGAGTTTAGCTTCCCTCAGCTTTTCCCTTTGAACCCCCTTTGATTTCCTTCTCTCCTACCCTTTAGGAATGGCCGACCTCTAAGTGTTTGCTTTTGATTGTTTATGAATGTAAAATGAGAATGAATGAGTGTTGATGCCAAAATGGGAATCAACACCGAATAGAATCTAGTAGAGATTAAATGAAGAATGAAATTATAACAGAGTAGAGATTATAAACGAATACACAGAATTTTTATAGTGGTTAGGCAATTTTGGCCTAAGTCCACTTCATATTTTTATTGATTTTCTACTTGATTATGATTACAAAAAGTTTGGATAAGCTGGGATCCATTAACACAAAAGTGAAGAATAAAAATGGCAGAATCTCGGTAGAGAAAGCTGGATCCCTTTTTGACCTGCTATACTTACAAGGGAAGATGTGCAGGGATCAGACTGAAATTTTAGCAGAAGGTTCGAGAGATCAAGATGAGGCTACCCAAAAATTTGCAGTCCCATCAGGGCCCACGATAGGGATCGGTACCGATCCCTATTAGTGCATTCAAATGGGCTGCAATCCCTATGAGGGGTGTCCCATTATGTTAGATACTTTCTCCTTAAATTTCGTGCAATTTCGACGTATGGTTTGTGGGATATCGCAATTTCAGTGAAGTAATGTTGCTTGAATTATGATTTCTACCGATCCCTCTAGAGGGATAGGTACCGACCCTCCAATATCCTCAAAATGACATGAAATCCTTGTGGGAGCTTCTTCATGTTATACTATGTATAGCCTTCAAGTTTCATGCCAATTGGATTAGTAGAACTCGTGATATTGACCGATCTTTGTTGCAATTTGGTGCTAAGGCTGATTGTAGCCGATCCTTATAGAGGGATATGTACCGATCCTCCAACTTCTCCAAATTCCATGCAATTTCTAGGGTAGACTCCCTAAGGTCCCCTCTTCCTGTTTCCAAAGTTTCACATCAATCTGCCTTGTGGTTGTTGAGTTATGAAGCGATCATTCTTGAGTCATGCTGTTGAGCTAAATATGATCTGATCCCTCTTCTTTTGCCCATAACTCTAGCATATAAACTCCGATCGACTTCAAATTTGTAATATAGCCTCATGATGCCTTCCTTATCACTTCATACCAATCGCTCCTTGATTGGAAAAAAATCATGGATCCACTTTGAATCCGACTGACCATCGTCCATAGTCTTATTTATAGCCGATCTTCGATCTTGGTAACCATTTCTCTAAGCTTCCCACCTTGATGATCATGTTGTTCGTTGGGTTAGATCCACCTGTGTACCGCCTTACCAAAATACGGGTTAACAATGAGAGAGGAAGGGCTTAAGGGATGAAATAAAGCTCTATTTGTAATTTCCCCACTCATTTATTCCCTTCTATATTAAGTTTTAAAACAATCTTATTAGTTGATTAGTTAAGGCATGACCCAATTAATTATCAAATCTCATCATCCTTATCCCACTACATTATTATATTTAATCTATCTAATCAAATCTCCCGAATAACGTGGAACTAAAATTAAGGATGTTGTAGGCTACTCTCCCTAAATAATTTTGTCCTTTAAATTCAGTAAGGACCACGCAAAAAGCATATCAAACATGCAAACAACTATAGCAAACAATGCCAGTATATTCTACTAGCTAGAAAATCTATATAACAAGTATAGAATATATCATCATAACAACTCAGGATAAATATCCTTAATCATGTCCTCTGTTTCCTATGTATAGTCTTTCTCGTTGTTTCTCTACTGGACATTCACTAATCTGACTGTCTTGTTCCTTAGCCTCTTCTCATCTCTGGCACAACACGAACTGGTTGTCTCACAAAAGTCAGATCCGGTTCCACTACTAAATCT
The DNA here is from genome assembly GCA_030765085.1 of Allium cepa. NCBI lineage: Eukaryota > Viridiplantae > Streptophyta > Magnoliopsida > Asparagales > Amaryllidaceae > Allium > Allium cepa. Next base: position 568,156,309 of record CM060938.1, read on the forward strand.
TCCAATGTAGTCGGAGCAATAGTAGTCTTTGGATCATGCACACACTTCCTAAAATGAGAAACATGAAAAACATTATGGACTCCTTTCAAACAACCCGGTAACTCTACCCGGTACGCGAGCTTTCCAATCCTCTCTATAATAGAGAAAGGTCCAAAATATCTAGGTGCCAGTTTCCCTGACTTCTTAAATCGTACCACTCACTTTGTCAGTGATATTTTAATAAGAACACAATCTCCAACTGAGAACTCTAGATCCTTACGCCTCTTATATGTGTAACTTTTCTACATAGACTTAGCTTCACTCATCCTAGCTCGGATTAATTCAATCTTCTATGCGGCTTCTCTCACCATATCTGGACCAAGAACCAATATGTCTCGATCTCCGACCAGCATGCTGGTGATTTGCATGACCTTCCATACAAAGCTTCGAAAGGTGTCATTCCTATACTAATCTGATAACTATTATTATATTAGAACCCAACTAAGTGCAAATGGTCTTCCCAAGACCCACCAAAATCCAGTATAATGCTCTTAGCAAATCTTCTAGTCCATATTGACTCTCTCTGTCAGCCCATCCGTCTGTGAATGATAAGCGGTACTCATCTCAAGCTTGATGCCTAACTTTCCTATAGAATCTTTCAGAACTAACTAGTAAACAAAGTATCTTTGTCGCTGACTATACTAGTAGGAATCCCATGCAGTCTAACAATATTCTTCATAAACAACTTAGCTGATACAGATGTCATCCTAGTCGACTTAACTGGAATTAAATATGCACTTTTGATCAATCTATCCACTATAACCCAAATATTATCATTTCCCCTATTTGAATTTGGCAGCCCTTCAACAAAATCCATGGATGTAGAATCTCATTTCCAAACCAGTATATCTAAAGTTTGAAGCAATCCACTTGGCTTCTGATGCCCGACTTTTACTTGGTGACAATTCAAACATTGCTTCACCCACAAGCCTACATTGATTTTCATACCTTCCTAGAAGAAACTCATCTTTATATCCTAATACATCTTAGTTCCTCCAGGATGAAAAGTACATTTCGATCGATAACATTCTCTAAGAACTTCCTTCCTTAGGTCACCGACATCTGGAACACACAGTCATCCCTTCTTTCTTAACTATCCATTTTGGTCAAGACTAAAATCCTTTAAATCATCAACCTCGGTTCCACCTTCAAGCCTTCTAATCCTTTTGGCTAGCAATGGATCATCTCTCTACTTAGAAGCAATCATTTCGATCATCATTAATCAAACTTCTAAACACGACAACATGGCAATATCCCAATTAGAACTAGTCGTTGATCTTAACTGCATGCCACAAATAGTCAATGCTTCTAAATCCTTCCATTCCACTATCATAGCTAACACCACATTTTGATGTTTCCTGCTAAGTGCATCGAAAATTTTATTTCTTTTTCCTAGCGTATACTTAATATCAAAATTGTAAGTTGCTAAAAACTCTAGTCATCTCAGTTATCTCATATTTAACTCTTTCTAAGAGAATAAAAACCTCAAAGGCTTATGATCCATCAAAAATTCGAATCTTTCTCCTAAGAGGTAGTGTCTCCACACCTTCAAAGTAAGGATCACTACTGCCAACTCTAAATCATGACTTGGATATCTAATTTCATGTGATCTGAGCTATCGTGAAGCGTAGGCAATCACTTTGCCTCTTTGCATCAACACAGCTCCTAATCATGTTCCATATGCTTCTGTATACACCAACAAATCCTGAATACCATCGGGCAAAACTAACATGAGCGCGTTGGTCAATATATATTTTAGCTTATGGAAAACTTCCTCACATTTACTATACCAAACAATTTTTTTTATCTTTCTGGTTAGTTTAGTCAGGGGTGCTGCTATCCAAGAGAATCCTTGATGAATCCTCGGTAATAGCCAGCTAATGTAAGAAAACTCTTTATCTCGGTCAACGTCTCAGCTCTCTTCAATTATTTATGGCTTCAATCTTAGCTAGATCCAGTAGACAACCCTTCTTTGGAAACTACATGACCAAGAAACTTCACTTCCCTCTTCCAAAAATGACACCTCAAAAACTTCGCTTTTACTAGATGCTGCTTCAATGTCTCAAGCACTACTCTAAGATGAATCTAATGATCTCTTTTGTCCTTAGAATATATCAAAATGTCATCAATGAACACTAGCACGAACCTATCCAAGTGCTCTCGAAAAACTTAATTTATCAAGTCCACAAAGAAAGTAGACGCATTAGTCAACCCGAATTACATGAGTAACCACTCATAAGGTCTATACCTCGTTCAAAACACCGTCAAAGGAATACTATTCTCCGCCACCCTCGGTTGATGGAACTTTGTCGCCAAATTCAACTAGAAAAATACTTTGGCTCCACTCAAATAATCAAATAAATCATCATTTCTCAGCAAAGAATATATATTCTTTATCGTCTTCTCATTCAGCTTATCATAACCAATACATAACCTCAACAACTTGTCTGGTTTCTTCACGAACACCATGGTCGCTCCTCAGGAAAATTGCCTGGTCTAATAAAACTCTTTCCTTCGAAGACCACCAACTGCACATTTAACTCTTTCATCTCAGTAGGTGTCATTCTTCTGGGAGGTCTACTTACGGGTTCAGCTCCAGGTACAAGATCAATTCTGAACTCGATAACTCTCTTCAGTGGTAATCATGTAACTAGTTCAAAAACATTTGCAAATTCCCTTACAACTAAAACCCGACTCAACTCATCTTCCTTCTCTATTGCACCTAATAAAGTACAAACATCTAAATTAGAATTCTCAACTGAGTATATAATTAAATTAATATTATTATGGTGTCTTAATAATATTTTTCTATCTTGGCAAAATATCCTATCATCATATTTGCTAAATCAATCCATACCCAAAATAATCCCAAAGTCCAAAAACCAAGCACAGACAAACTTCAGGAAAAAGTATGACCTAACAACTCAAATTCTAAATGATCACATCTCATCTCAAGAGTTGCATACCCTTCTATTGGATTCACGACCCATGAGGAAGTAACAATGTATGATGGTTATAAATCAAACTTATCTACCAAATACCAAGAGATAAAATAATATGATACGCTAGTATCAAATGATACTCTAACAGGTATACTATGAATCAAAAGCGTACCTTCCATTACAGCCTTTCCCTTCTCCTTTGCTGTTGGCCTAGAAGATGATACCTCCAAAGTAAAGACCTTTACTTTTTCCACCTTGGTCGCTTCTGGACATTTATTTTATAATGCCCCACCTGTTGCAGTTATAGTGCTTTACATTCTTCTTTCCTATAACCGTCTTATCATTACCAGACCGACACTCATTTGCATTGTTATCCCGCCTTTTGGCAAGGCCGTGACACCAAGGAATTGACTGAAATACCGAAGACAGTCCATCCTGAAGATCAGTTAACGGGTCTACTATGGATACTGTAGAATTTTATCCGAGTCCAAATCGAGCTACAATTGATATGGCACGACAAGCAAAGCTATGAAGTCAACGTTTCAAATTTCAAGTCAATTGGAGTCCGTATGCTAGAGTATAGATTGATCAAGATTAAGGGAATCAATGTCGTTCGTATCCATCCGAGTTAACTCTCTTTATATCCATCCAAGCAAACCCACTTTGTATCCATTCCAATTCACCCACTTTGTATCCATCAGTAGTAACACGTGAGTCCAGTTCGTATTGATCCACTACCAAACATGCTTCGTATCGATCGGCCACATATCTATATGAAGTCAACACCTCCCATCGATACGAACCCAACCAATAAGCGATACGAAATGGACTCCGAGTTATCGATATGAAGAACATAAGTTCGTATCAATACGAAGTGATAATAAAGGATTGATACGAAGTAGGGTGCGAGGGAATGATACGAAGGAAATTACTCCAGGTCGATACGAATAAAGCACAAAAAGTGGAAGACTCGGTCACTTGGCATGAAAAGTGGATTGATCCTGGAATGTAGTGCCATGTCATCGATCCAAGTATAGTCGATATGAATTACCATTGATCTGAGTATGATTAATACGTATTGGATCGATATGAAGATGCCAGTTTGTTGAAATATCAAACTTGGATCGATCATAACTCAAAATCTACAAGTTCAAATGCTACTAAATTTTCATAGGAGCTTGCATACCATCTCAAGAATGTCCATGATTGATCTCAGACCAAAAAGGCCTCATCTTGATCGATACGAATGGTACACGTATTGATCATGGATCGATTCCAAATGACCATGGATCGATCTGGTGGGCACGTCCACGTGAGAGAAGGGGTCTTCTGAGACCTGAGCCTGATATTTTCAACCTACACTTATAAATAGCAGTCCTAGGTCTTCCAAAAAGGGACTTTAGACTCTTCTACACCGATACTCTGCCGGAAACTCAATTGTATCTCGAGTGCTTGAGAGTGTACTATTGTAATCAGTTGTAACCAGTTAGCAAAGTCAATAAAACAACAAACTTTCCATAGTGGACGTAGGCTACAATGCCAAACCACTCTAAATTCTCGTGTTTTTACATTTCTTTTTGTCTGCTTTGGCGTGTTTGTTAGACTAACCTCATTTTTTATTTATATTCGTCACTTTAGTCTCTTTAAATACGCCCAAAGAGTGTTGTGCCCAATTTTGGTACAAACACTTTGGTTCTTTCATTGAGAAAACCTAGCTTTTCTCTTACTCATTGGATCTACTACCGTCGTTGGATTGCAAGAATCTAAGGAGAAGATCCAGACCTCATATCCAGTAGTTCTTCCATCCTATTCAGATTGCATCAAATCTAGGAAGGAGCTACATCACTCACTATGGTTACTACTAGGACTGCCTCAAATACTACAAATCAGGAAGGATGGGATAGACAAAACCCTGCACAGCTACCTGCTACAGGTCAAAACTCAGCTGGACCTTCAGATCCACAAGGCTCTATCACCAGGGAGGAATTCCAAAAGCTGATGCAGGAATAGACTCAGAGCTGCCAGCAACTCAGCCAGCAGATCCGTGCCAAGACTGAGCTAACCAACTGACTGAATGGGAAAGATGAAGCAGATCCAAAATGGATCATGCTTCTTATTCATCCACCAAATGCTCATCTTCCTCCAACTTCAACCATAGATCTACATGTCCATGACTAAATGGAAGCTACGCACAATCCCTCGGGCATCAGCTCACTCTGAACCTTGGACAAGCTGGAGGCGGACCTTCTACAGGACACCAGGCTGGGCCCTCCTCCCGAGGAGGGGCACTTCCGTATCACACTACTGATAGCCATGCAGCTGCTGCAGCGGCAAATATGGAAGCTCAACTTCAGAATCAACCAAACTCAGCCATTCATCAGCACAATCATGCTCCTAAACCTTATGTGCTTGAAGATCTGGAGCCAAGGAGGAGAGGTATGGATCGTCGACCGTGCTTGGACCGTCCTTGCATTGTGGAACCTGACCATACCTTGGCCTAGAATATCCAGATGCCAAACATTCCAACCATGATCCATCAAATGGTCCATGAAAGTCAAGGCCTCACAATGACGATTGGGGAATCTCCTGAAGTCATACTCCATTCACTAATGACATCTTCTATGCTGAACCACCTCGTCGATTCAGGATGCCAACTTTACCTGTTTATGAAGAGGGATCAGGTCCTAATAAGCACATCCTAAAGTATCAATGGCTCATGAATGCCACTCGAGATGACGATGCAGTTAAAGGTGGAAGCTTTACTATTCCCCTAGGGGGCATCACAACCATGTGGTTTACTCGTTTACTGCCTCGATCCATTTCATGCTTTGACTAGTTGGCAACTAAGTTTGTTGAACAGTTTTGTATGCACGTCACATGGTCAAAGGATGTTAAAACCTTATCCAACATCACTCAAGCTCCAGGAGAGACATTCGGACATTATTTGGAATGGTTTCATGATGCTTGTGCTGATGTCAACTATCCAAATGACAATTCAATCTTGATGGCATTGACTAAAGGAATCGACCCCGATTCTGAATTTGGCAATTGGTTGGCTGGGAAGCCGTCTGCATCGTTGGATAATTTCTATTCTAAAGCAGCCCAGTTCTTGAGGAGATAAGATGCTAGATGATCTAGGAAGTAAGACTATGCAGGTCTTAATATCGAAGGCATTCAAAGTAACGTTGCTGTGGAACAAACCGATGAGAGTTCTAATAAAGTGCAGTTGAATATACAGAATAAGAAGAATTAGCAGAAAAGCAATGGAGGCTAGGGTATGAAGTGAGATTAAAATCACGGACCTTGGTGCAAAGGCTCCCATGTTTGACCAATATACCTCATTGAATGCATCCATGGAGAATGTTTACTTACAGACATGTAATACTGGCCAATATAAGAAGCCTGCTCCGAAGCAGTCATCCGAAAAGAAAATTCAATCCTGGAAATTCTATAGATTCCATGATTGCTATGGTCACAATACTAATGAGTGTCACCATTTATAGGGCATTATTGAGAAGTTAATCCGAGAGAGGAAGTTAGAACAACTTGTTCGGGGGACGCAGGCTAGAGGTGCAAGCCCATCAAACCAGAATCAAGTTCAGAATCAGGCTAGACCAGAGGAACCCATGCGTAGGTTGGTTATTAACACATTTACTGGTGGTCCTCATCCAGCTGATCGGAGCTAGAAGGAAATGGAGTCGTATGCCAGCTCGATTAGGCATGCAAACTTCGAGTGTTGTAGTAATCTTGATGATGGGGATCCGACGAAACAACAAAAGACGATGAAAAATGACATAATTTTTCGAGATGGAGATGCCGATAAAGTCAAAGGCCCCACCATTAATCCACTAGTCATATAAGCTCAAGTAGGTCTTGCTTGAATGAAGAGGATCTTTGTAGATAGTGGAAGCTCTGTGAACATTCTCTTCAAATGAGCTTATGACCAGATGAAAATGGAAGCTAAGGACTTGAAGCCATGTCAATCTCGCATACATGGCTTTAATAGAAGTACAATGATACCCACTGGGATAATGGAGTTACCAGTGGAGTTGAGAATATGAGATCGCCAGAAAGTTCGGATGCTACAATTTGTTGTGTTGGACATTAACTCTCCATATAAAGCTTTCTTAGGCCGACCGACCCTAGCTGAATTCAAGGCAGTCATTACCCCATGGTGCTTAACTCTTAAGTTCCCCACAGACAACGGGGTTGGAGTTGTTCAAGGAGATCAAGCGACTGGACGCGCCTGTTATGTTGCTGAGCTACGGGAGGTGCAACGGAAGGAGAAGGGCAAGGATGTAGAGGAATCTATCTACATCCATTTTACTGATAATTGATAGCTAACGCCTGGGCCTAGGCCTGGGTGCCATAACCAATTCCTAACAGATCTTGAACTAAGAGATGATGATAATGAAGAGGAAGTTAAAGACAATCAGGCTTCCCCCGTAGAGTTGATGATCGATGTTTCGATCGATGATGATGACTCTAAAATGATAAAGGTCAGATCTCAGCTGAGCCAATAGATAAGAGAGGAATTGGTTGAATTTATCCTGGCAAACTTCGATGTGTTTGCTTAGACACACTCAAACATGTATGGGATCTCGTCGGACATCGTGGGCCATGCATTTAATATTGAACTGCGGCATGTCTCGGTCAGAAAAGACGTGGTATGGATCCAGAGAGATCTACCACCCTGAAAGATGAGGTGGATAAACTCAAGACAAACGGGTTCATTCGAGATGCATTATATCCAGAGTGGGTATCTAACACGGTGCTTGTCATGGAACCAAACGAGAAATGAAGAATTTTGTGTGGACTACTCGGATTTAAATAAAGCTTGCCCTAAAGACAACTTTCCTCTTCCCAGAATTGATCAGCTTGTGGATCCAATGGCCGGACATGAGCTCTTGTCTTTGATGGATGCGTATGCCAGCTACATCAGATACCGATGCACCTACCCGATCAGGAGCATACCAGCTTGGTCATCGATCTGCAACTCTATTGCTATAGAGTGATGCCGTTCAGACATAAGAACGCTAGGGCGACCTATCAAAGACCTGTAAACCGAATGTTTGCTCACTAGATCGGGAAAACTATGGAGGTGTGCATGGATGATATGCTTGTAAAGTCATGGCTCTTCATCGATCATGTCAAAGACTTGGAAACAATGTTCAACATCCTCCGAGAGTACCAAATGAAGCTCAAACCATTAAAGTGTCATTTTTGAGTCACATTCGGAAAGTTCCTTGGATTCATTGTCAACGCTCGAGGCATTGAAGCCAATCCTGAAATGATTTGGGCGATTCGAAATCTCGAGACTCCCAGAACTATAAAGCAAGTACATAGCCTCAATGGGAAGGTGGTAGCTTTAAGCAGATTCATTTCTAAATCCACCGACAAATGCATTCCTTCTTCGATCTGATCAGGAAAGGAAAGCAAAACTTTGAATGGACTGAGGAGTGTGAGTGCGCATTTCGTGCACTGGTTCCATACCTGGCAACGCCACCTATTTTGTCAAAGCCGGTTGATCATGAAAGATTATATATCTATCTGGCAGTTTTGGAAAATGCGGTTAGTGCTGCATCGATTCGGGAAGAAGATCAGATACAACGACCGATCTATTATATAAGCAAGCGATTGACAGGGCCGGAGAGAAAATACAAAAAGTTGGAGAAGTTGGCTTATTACCTTGTTATTGCCTCTAGAAAACTCCATATATTTTCAGGCCCATCCGTTCACAGTCTACACTGACCAGTTATTACGACAGGTCCTTACGCCACCTGAGATGTCTAGTAGGTTGCTCAAGTGGAGCATCAAGTTGAGTCAGCTTGATATTGCTTATACACCGAGCTGAGCCATCCAAGGACAAGTTCTGGCGGACTTCATCGCTGAATTTACTATACCAGAGGACTTGCCCGAAACCAATGGATCTCCTAAATACATAAAGAAGTTGTACATTGACGGTGCATCAAACGACCATTGCTCAGGCGCTAGAGTTATACTCGAAACCCCAGAAGGTCGATCCATAAGTTATGCTTTGAAGTTTTACTTCTGCATGGCTAACATCGAGGCTGAATATGAAGCTTTACTTGCCAGACTCAGACTTGCCGAAGACTTGAAAATTGCTGCCGTGGAGATCTATTGGGACTTGCAATTGGTCGTATGCTAGGTTCGGGGAGAGACCAGCAAGAGACCGGAGGATGGCCGCTTACCTTGCCCGGGTCCAGGATGTGTTGAATCAGTTGGACAACTATGCCATCCTCTCTATACCCCGGAAGCACAATCAGAAGGCCGATTCTTTGGCAAAACTGGTCAGCACTAGTGATGCATGGCAAATGGGACTCGTTTTCGATTAGACACTTACCTCCCCGAGTATCGATCAGATGGAGACGAACTGGGTGCATGAGGCAACTCCCGAAGAGGAGTCATGGATGATCCCATTTAGAAACTATCTCGAACACAGAGCTTTACTTAAGCGTAGAAGTGAGAAAAATCTAGTTCTCCCAAAAGCTTCACGATTCATTATCCAGAATGGAGTCATGTGTAGGAGAGGACACTCTGTACCTTTACTTTGGTGTATCGCCCATGATGAAATCAAACGAGTGCTACATGATGTACAAGAAGGACAATGCAGCGGTCACACTGGGGGCAAGCCCTTACTAAGAAGATACTCATATACGGATATTATTGGCTGATTGTGAATCGAGATGCATAAGACTATGCCAAAAGATGTGACAAATGCCAGAAACATGTTCGAATTCCAAGAGCCCCTCCTACCAAAATTATGCAAATGATTGGTCCATGGCCATTCGCCACATGGGGCATTGATATAATTGGGTCTCTACCTATGGCTAAAGGTGGTGCGAAGTACACCATCGTTGCATTTGACTACTTTACCAAATGGGCGGAAGTCGAGCCCTTTGCTACAATCACGACAAAAAAGTAATCAACTTTGTAGTGTGAAATATTATCTGTCATTTTGGCCTCCTACAAACTATTATCATTGACAACGGAGCACAATTTGATAGCGTCGAGTTCAAGAATTTTTGTCAACGTTTTCACTTTTAAAAGAAGTTCTCGGTAGTTGCTCACCCTCAAGCAAATGGACAAGTCGAAGTTGTTAATAAAGTTATCAAGTCTATTATGAATAAACTTCTGGAGAAGGCTGGAGGCAGATGGGTTGACGAACTTCCAATGGCCCTATGGGCATATTGAACTACCTACAAGTCTACGCCCGACCACACTCCATTTTCACTTTCCTATGGCTCTGAGGCCGTTATTCCAGTTGAATTGGAAGTACCTTCTCATCGCGTGAAATATTATGATCTGAAGACAAACGCCTAATTATTTACCGAATCTTTGGATTTATTGGATGAGAACCGTAAAGAGGCTGATTTGAGGGCAGCCGCGCATCGAAGTCGAGTTGCTCGATTCAACCTCGAACCTTTGAACTATGCGATCTCGTACTCAAGAGAAACTATCCGGTCCCTTTGCATATGAAACCTATATAGGAAGGATCGTATGTCATCAAACGGAGACTTGGAGATGACACATTCAAATTATCAACTGTTAATGGTCTCACTTTGCCGAGAGCTTGGAACAGCGAGAGTCTCCATCGCTACTACACATAACAGGCTTTATTTATTCATTTAGTATGCTTTTCATTTGCAATTTATTTATGCATTTTGAAATTTGAACTTCCTTATGTCAATAATAAAATGCAAACTTGTCGTGCCAGAGCAGCAATTCTTGAAATGTGCCATGCGACCATCACAATGCATAGAGAGCTAAGTTCCATCCTATGGTGGGGCTTATTCAAATAAGGAGTGACTGTGATACAACCGGTCACTTGCTAAATGAAATCCCGAGCTCAGGGGCAATCTACCATACTAAATCCAAAAAGGATTGATACACGACAATCCTCTAACGAAATCCGGCTCCCAGAGTGAGAGCTGGAGCATAAAATCTTAAACATGGGCTTGAGGAGGGTGGACCCATCCATCTACGACTTTGCTTGCCTACTCAAGGTGTATGTGATCCGACCGTCCACGTTTCCGATCAACTTCTCATTCCTGAAGTGTAAACGAGATCCCAATACTTAGGCAAATGTGATTGACTGTTTATCAATCAACTCGAGATGCCCAAAGTGCGAAATGGAGTATAAACATCAAGATGGATGTGATTGACCACTCATCGATTAACTCTAAGTCCCTAGAGCATGGACTGAAGTATAAACGAAAACCGAGTCTAGACCAACCGCCCACGAGATAACTCTAAGTCCCCATAGCGCGGACTAGAGTACAAAACATAAATTGGGTGTAACTGACCACCGAAAAATCAATTTAATTCCCCAGAGTGCGGACGTAATTCTGGATATCAAACGGGTGTGACTGACTATCCGTAAATTAACTTAAGTCCCTGGAGCACGGACATATCTTTAAACATTAAACGGGTGTGACTGACCGCCCGTACTTAAGTCCTCGTAGCGTGGACATAATTTTAAACATCAAGCAGGCGTCGCCGACCACCAATGTACAAGTTCAATCCTCAAAGTGTGGATGCGATTACCAATAAATGAGCAGGTGTGATCCAACCACTCGAACTCTCTTACTTTGGTTTAGTTCCAACTAAGTTAAATTAAAATTGTTGAAGGTAGATAGGGACTATCATCCAACCACTTCAATTCTCTCTAGGACCGGGGGCATAACTCAAGCACAAGCCACTAACCGTGACAGCGCAACATTGGGACTCGACTTGACGTTTGGTTATGACCTGAAGCTATGACTCCGGGGCTTAACAATCAAACCCAAGTATGATCCCAAGATTAAAGCATCATAAGTACATTGAATGGAAATTCAAGTGCTGAAACACAAGCAAATAAACATAGAGTTATGCCGAAAAAAGGGGACTTTATTTCAACTATTCTTTGGAAACAAAACAAGTACAAAAATTTATTCTAAGGAATCTTATAAGTAGGGGTCAAACCAGCATCTATACACAGCCTACAGAAAGAAAAATGAAGTCCTATTCTACCTATCTACCAAATGAAGAGACAAAAGGACATGCCTACTCCTTCGACTTCTTCTTCTTCTTCGGAGTCGATCAGCTCGAACTACCACTTTGGTGTCTTTTTGAGCTTTGCCTTTCCGTGATTGACCCACGGCCAGAGGAATTATGGTAGTCTCTTCCTCGAAACTCACGATGATTGGAATAATTTTTGTGTGCATGGTTGGAGGGACAGGGATACTTTCAATATGTGAGGACATAGGAGTTATGCCAGTGACAATGATTGTACCATCGGGAGAAATCATACGCAAAGGGGGCGGGCCAGGACCCACCATACCACCTCCAATGCTACCGGTCTGTGCGGCTGCTTCCATTTCAGCATTAATCTCCGCCATTATCTCTTCCTCATGAATTTCTTGAGTATCCACAGGAATGCTGCTAGTTGGGCCTAAGGAGCTGGCTATGAATGCACCTTCGCCCATGACAAAAGGCAAGTCGGTAAGTGGATCGCTCTGATGACCGAGGAGTTCTTCCATCATTTGTTCGTCGAGAATAAAAGCACTCTCATGAACTTCCTTGATCGATGTAGCAGCTGTAGTGATCGTCGCCTCCGTCATAATAGCCTTTTGCTCATGATGCAGCTCTTGGGTTGCAGAAGGCTCGGCCAGTGCAGATCCTATAACTGAATGGAGATAAGAAAAGATATTAGTGATATCTTCAGAGAATGCTCCTGACTTTGAACAAGTACGAGAAGTGTTCATAATACCTTCCTCAGATTGGCTCATTTGTGGAGCCAGAGCGCCTTTAGATATATGCTCATGAACTGGAGACAAGTGCGGCTGATCGGGGTCATAAGCGGGAACAGTTGGAGGGTCTATTATAAAAGTAAGCTCAGATTGAGTTGCTACAGGCATTTCAGAACTTTCTCTATGATGATCAACTCTAGACCCCTCTCCAACATCCTGATGCTGAGTGGCAGGCTTCTCCTTTTCATAGTTGATAATGGCATCATGAAGAACCTTTCTTTCGTCCTCAATCAATATCCAATCCTCTAGCTCGAAGTTGATAATAGATATAGTATTGCGGTCCGTTTTCTCATCTTCTACCAAACGACATCAAGAATTATACAGATGTGACGGGTAATCTTCGAGCCAGCTCAGGTTATGGTGCTTCACAACATTGACATTATATGTGATTAGGAGATCCTCAATGTCACCCTCTAACCTGGCCTCCAACGCTTTCACTTCACCCTCAACCCTAGCCTCGGCTTCTTGAACCTTTAGCGCTGCCGCATCCCTCTCACCCCTGAGTGCCACGGCCTGTTTGCATGCCTCTTGGGCGGTTTTATTAAAATCATCTTTCTCTTTGACGACTTCAGTAAATTTGACTTTAAGCTCCTTAAGCTCTTTAAGTGCGACATCTCTTTCCACCATGTTCACACAAGACGTACTTTAGGGGACAAATGTTATCCTGCCTTTTGGCAAGGCCGTGACACCAAGGAATTGACTGAAAACCGAAGACAACAATTCAGTATTTATATTACCGGGAATCAATCAAAGGTTACATCTTTTGACGAAAAGACAATAACTATTCAACGAATTGGATAAAACTTTTCAAAATGAAGAATGCAGTTTTTCAATGCATGTCATGTTCACATAAGATGTACTTTGAGGGAATAATGTTATCCCGCCTTTTGGCAAGGCCGTGACACCAAGGAATTGACTGAAAACCGAAGACAGTCCGCCTTGAAGATCGGTTATACACTGGTCTACTATGGATACTGGTGAATTTTGTCCGAATCCGGATCGAGCTACAATTGATTCGGCATAGTAAGCAGAGCTATGAAAGTAAACATTCCAAATTTCAAGTCAATCAGAGTCCATATGCTTGAGATATGGATTGATCAAGATTAAGAGAATCAACTTCGTTCGTATCCATCCGACTTAACTCTATTCGTATCCATCCAAGCAATCCCGCTTCATATCCATTCAAATTTACCCGCTTTGTATCCATCAATAGTAACATGTGAGTCCAGTTCGTATCGATCCACTGCCAAATATGCTTCGTATCGATGGCCATAGATCGATACGAAGTCAACACCTCCCATCGATACGAACCCAACAAATAAGTGATAGAAATGGCCTTTCAGTTATCGATACGAAGAACATAAGTTCATACGATACAAAGCAATTATAAAGGATCGATACGAAGTAAGGTGTGAGGGAACGATACAAAGGGAATTACTCTAGGTCGATACGAACAAAGCACGTAAAAGTGGAAGACTCGGTCACTCGACATAAAAAATGGATCGATCTTGGAATGTAGTGCCACGTCATCGATCCAAGTATGATTGATACGAATTACCATAGATCTGACTATGATCGATACGTATTGGATCAATATGAAGACGCCAATCTATTGAAATGTCAAACTTGGATCGATCAGAACTCAAAATCTACAAGTCCAAATGCCATTAAATTTTCTCAAGAGCTTGCGTACCGTCTCAAGAATGTCCATGATATATATCATCTCAAAAAGATCTCATCTTGATCGATACGAATGGTACACGTATTGATCGTGGATCGATCTGGTGGGCCTATCCATGTGAGGGAAGGGGTCTTCCAAGATCCGAGCAAGATATTTTCAACCTACACCTATAAACAGCAGTCCTGGGCCTTCAAAAAAGGGACTTTTGACTCTTCTACGCCGGTACTCTGTCGGAAACTCCATTGTATCTCGAATGCTTGTGAGTGTACTGTTGTAATCAGTTGTAACCAGGTAGAAAAGTCAATAAAACATCAAACTTTTCATAGTGGACATAGGCTACAATGTCGAACCACTCTGAATTCTCGTGTTTTTACATATCTGTTTGTCTGCTTGGTGTGCTTGTTAGATTAACCTCAATTTTCATTTATATTCTTCACTTTAATCTCTTCAAATACGCTCGAAGAGTGTTGTGTCCAATTTTTGTACAAACATGCATAGTGCCCTTTCTTGTCATATTTTAACAAACAATATCAATTTTCTCTTTCTTGGCAGCTCCATCCTTTTGAGATCTCTTCCCCTTGTAGAACTTTCTCTTCTTACTCTAAGAACCCTAGGTTTCCACCTGCCAATCCTACCCAAAAGTCAAAAGCATCTCCTTATTCCTTGTAGCCATCTCGACCACTACATTACATAGACCCCTAAGATGCGGCATTGTTACCTTGGAAATTTTCGGCTTTAAACCATAGATGAACTTTTCATTTCTCTCAATCATAGTATATATGGTGGCATATCCGTTATCTAGAAAACCCATCAAACTTAGTTGCATACCCTAAAGCAGACATTTCTACTTACTCCTATTCTATAAATTTCTTGAGCAAAGTTGACTTGGCCATCTCAGACAAGAACCTTTGCTCAAACCTCCTTCTAAACTCAGCCCAAATCAATTCCTCCTCTGGGACTCTACGGTTGCACCGTTCCACCAGTACAAAGCAACTCTTTGCAACTTATTCTATGCCAATCTCCTCTTATGCTCATCATTCAGATCTATGTCAGCAAAGATTCTCTTATAGTACAACAGCCAGTTCTTCACTTTAATAACATCCTCAGTTCCAAGAAAAGGCTTTCCTCTAAGATTGGTGTAATTATAGCTCAACTTGGCGTGGTTATTACCAACCGGCATCACGGGATTAGCTCCTCCCGCATTAGCAACATTCCCCAATCAAACCAGCAGCAGCTCCAACTTACATCATGTTGAAAAAGAACTAATACATAGCCCCTATATCTATTGGTGGAGTTCCAGCATCCACATTAGCATTTGCTTTCTAATTAGCATTTTCCAAATGACCCGGGTTCCTTTTAGTATTGGGCTAAACATTTCCATTACTTGTGGTGCTTCCTCCACCTAGATTCACTCTTCCGTTTCCTACTTCCATATCTTGCTTTCGTGTAATCTCCATACGAGCCTTAATAAGATATAGAAGAATGGTCTAAGAGAGAGGAGAATACATACTTATAAATAACAATTACAAGTACGTTACTGTGGCATTATCCCATGCCCCAATCTTACTTTATGATTCATTAGATTATATTTCCAAAAACTTTTAATATTTTGAATTTTCACATAAACCTGTGCTCCTATACCAAACTGTAACATTACCCATTAAGAGGTCTAAAACTAAGTGCTATGGATGCTGTAGTCATCCACGATATTACTTTCCAATGATAAAATGTAATATGTTAATCATATCAATAATATTAGAAGCACGTGAGTATGAATTTTTTTAAAAACTTAATTCAATAATAAGCTTTCACATTTCATTTCATAAATAAAATTTCATATTCATTACATAATCTTATTCAATCCATCCTTTAGAGAAAATGTAACTATTATAAAGTGCACCAAGAGCGACATATGAAGATACCCCCTTAGTTGATCAGAGTCTAATATTTGATAGTTATAACTTCTATCATTACATCTATTTAGACACAAAATAGCACAACAGAAAATAAAAGCTCATATTAATAGCTAGCTTGCATCCTGAACATCTTTGGAAGCTTATTCGTCTACTTTGAAAACCTGAAAACCCTTACTCCTGGCCTACTCAAATGAGCACCCAAGATTTGAGGGGGGAAAAAACTTCTGGTGAGACAAAAAGTCTGGTGTGAACAATAACCTGTCATCACGAACCAAAATAGATATCCAATTAGACCACACTATACAGTGGAATGCGTTTTTCCCTCACTGGTATCTTAATTAATTATGTCAATCAAAATTCATGCATCTACAACTATAATGGTTAAAACATAGTAATATAATCATTTGTAGGCATGCAATATGGTTTAGTCTGACTAATCTATCTTTATAGTGTTATGCACTCTCTTACCCCATCTAAAATCATATAATGGATTATCCATCCCAAATTAAAAGACTATCCACCAAAATTTAATCTGACTATTTGTCTTATATTTATGTGGACTACCCATCTCATATATAAATATTTTGTGGATTATCTATCCCAGGCCATATGGACTACCCATCATGGTTTATCTGATTAAAATTCATGTGGACTATCCATCACA
Organism: Allium cepa; assembly: GCA_030765085.1. Lineage (NCBI taxonomy): Eukaryota > Viridiplantae > Streptophyta > Magnoliopsida > Asparagales > Amaryllidaceae > Allium > Allium cepa. The sequence goes on from CM060938.1 coordinate 568,173,363, forward strand.
TATGTCTCATTTGTCTAAAATTATGTGGACTATCCATCACACATATCATAGTTTTTCTAAGATGACTATGAACCTATCATGAACCATATAGAGACTATCCAGCTTTGGCATTAAGTGGACTATTCATTACACATCTCATAGTTTTCCTAGGATGACTATGAACCCATCAAGTATCAATTTATAATTTGAATATAACATTATTCACCCTAGTGTCCAACCTCTGCCTATTGCTATCCCCAATTAGATTGTCAACCCTTGAACTTAAGACATATCGAAAATAATATACATTGGTATCCCCAATTAACAACTCATAAAACATATGGCTTGTCAAGCCATTAATATAACAATTCAAAATAGATTGTTTACGACATCCACGCCATTAAAAATGATATCAGACCTCAATCCGAGATTCGAAAACCAAACTCTAATTTTATAAAGTATAAGGCTATACTGCTAAAATCATAAGGCTATGAGTTACTTAAAACATAGGCTACCTCGCCTTTAAAACATACTTTTTGTTTGTAAAAGAAAACAAATTTTCTCGGCCTACAAAGCATTAATATCAAAATAAAAGAGTTACAGTATCAAAGTCGCATAACCTGGTTATCAAAAATAGGGAAAACATGCGATGTCGGAGTCGACAAGCTACGACATCAAGTGAAATTAATTTCTTACGGCATCAATACTATAATAAACCGTGACGTCAAAAATATGATGCTTCGGCTATTGTGTCGCAAAATAATTAATATCGAAAATAATGACTTACAACATCAAAATCTTAAATCATTTGATATCGACTTCACAAAACTGCAATAACTACGCCGCTACTTAAAGGTCATCGAATATAAAGACATGCGACACCAAAGCCTTTAAAGCATAGGTTTCAGGGTTAAAAATTTGCAACAGCATCGTCATGTGATATGGGTTTCAAAAAAAAAAGAACAAGGGATGCTAAAATGGTTCTGGAGAGATACAAATTCACTATTGTTGAAACGATGATATGCCGAAATGCTTATATATATAACTTCAACCTAAATAGATTCATTCCATACCAACATAAGTCGATATCATATGCATTTATCCATGTTGATGTCGAATTTTATAGTGGCAACATAGACATCGATCATTATTAGGCATCCGACATTCTAACATACAACATACTAGCATCGTAATTAATATAAAAACTGTTATATTTCTATATAAAGAATTTTTTACCAACTCTAATCCCTTATCAATTTTCTATTAGTTAAAAACAAGCTTTATCAGTTTCTTTGCAAAAAGATTACCGCAAGTCAATTTTATCCATCCAAATCCATTTCACGACCCATCAATTTATATTAATTATAAGCTTTTCTAGCTTATTAAATTCATAGGAAATCATAAGATTTGGGAGAAATCCGCAAAATAAGAACTTATATATTCTTTCTTCTATAAAAATCTCGGACCAAAATAATTATTTAATAATTTTTGATAATTAAAACCTGAAATAATTATTATTTCCTCCTTAGGAAAATTTTAAAATATTTATGTTAATTTGGAAAATTATGAAATTAAAAACTCATCTTCAAAATAATGATTTACATAATATACCAGAAAATCAAATTAATTGAAGATCAAAAATTTAGGCTTTACCTTTAAAACCTATCATAATAATTCCATAAATTTTCCATAAACCATTATTCTATCCAAACAATAATCAAAAAATCCATGACATGGCAAAAAATTAAGATTAATTCGAAAATGAGCCATAATCTATTCGAACACAAATAATAGGGATGGTTAATTATTATTCTCCTTAGATTATATGTTTGGATTGAGATTTGATGGAGTTTAGCTTCCCTAAGCTTGGCCCTTTGAATCCTCTTTGATTTCCTTCTTTTCTACCCTTTATGAATGGCCGACCTTTAAGTGTTTGCTTTTAATTGTTTGTGAATGTAAAATGAGAATGAATGAAAGAGGGAGGGCTTAAGAGATGAAATAAGACTCTATTCCTAATTTTCCCCTCTAATTTATTCCCTTCTATATTAAGTTTTAAAACAATCTTACTAGTTGATTAGTTGAGGCCCGATCTAATTAATTATCAAATCTAATCCTCCTTATCCCACTATATTATTCTATTTAATCTATCTAATTAAATCTCCTGAATAATAATAAACTAAAATTAAGGATGTCAAACTCCTATTGGTGGGATGAGTGGTCATTCGTCAGGTGATGTTGTTCGAGAAAGGTTAAATTAGTGATGGATAAGTCTAGGGAGGAAATAACTAAAGAAGTTAATGATAACTTAATGATGTAAGCCTAAAACAAGAGATTAAGTGATGTTTTAATGGACGATGAATGATTGTATGACATGGTTCATGGCTAAATGATAAGTATAGGGCATACTTAATTTGAATTGATATATGACATGGTTCGTAGCTGGATGATAAGTGTAGGGTACACTTCTTGATTGAATATATGCACATGGTTGCTTTTTATGTAATGTTGCTTATATATATGATGTGATGTTGATAAAGTGGAGGGAAAAATCCCTTTTGCATTAGCGTCGTGGTCTCACTATGATTTTACTCATACCAAGCTTTATCTCTAACCCGTGTTTTTATTATTTCTCATAAACTCACCGGTACTCATTTGTGTAGGTCGAATTTATGGATTAAATAGGTATCAATGGGAGGACGAATAAAGACTTCGAAGACGAAGCATGAGGCTTATCTAGAAATAATAATGTTTTAAGAGTCACCTGTGTAAAACCATGAATTATAATTGGTTATGTATTGTGTTTGTTAGTCCCAGAGAAGTTGGTTTTGATGACAACAACCTTAAAATAAGATTATAAATACTAACATTATTGTTTAGATATATATGTATATGCAGGATATATATACATGTACCAAAGAATGAAGACTGTACAGTATAGAGATTCAAGAACTGATAAACTCAAGATCGAAGATATCAAGATTCAAGACTCATGAGTATCAAGATTATCAAGAGTTCAAGATTTCAATATAAGTAATTTAGTTAGAAATTTTGTTAAACCTCCTAGAAAAGCACTGACATCTTAAAGTCCATTTTATTCATGGAATGGAATCCACTTCGAGCCCGTTAAAGGGATGGAACCCTAAGTAGGATGGAACCTACGAAAAATCTAGTGGAACATTGTTTTGTATCCACTAACTTTTATTCAAATGTTTTACAAAATAATATCTTGTTTTCAAAATGATTTCAAAATCTTCTTTTTTTAAAACAAAAACAACCATCTTGATTTTAAAATACTTTTAGCCTCAAAATATTCTTTATTTTTAATATCAAATTATCCTTGGTTTTAAACTATCTTTTAATTATAATATATTTAACTTTTAATATTTATACTTAGATTTAAATATAAAATTATAGTAAAATTTTATATACACCAAAATTAGATAAGTATATTTATAAAGTTTAAAATAGTTTTAATACAAGATAGAAGTTATTTTCAAATAAAAATAAATTACCAAAAATAACTTAGGCCTGTCGACAACCCCAAGGAACCCTTGTCGACAAGGTGACAGTTTATTTCAAAATTTTGAATTTCAAAGGAAGTGTCTATTCGTCATATCCTTTCACGAATGGACATGGCTATTGTCCTACTATAAATATGGGCTATTTTAAACGAATTTACATTCATATATATTCTCTGATTTCACTCCTCTTCTTCTTTCACATTTCTTTATATACATTTTTACCATAACTCTGCCAGAATCACCATTTAATCTAACTAAATCATTTCTGGTTTGATTCTCTATCACTATCTCAACAAGATCCCAGTGCTATTCAGAGTTATAGACTTCTTTGTAATCAATCGAGTGAGAAAAGGTGAGATTCTAGCCTGGAAAATCAATCAGGTGAATTTGTTGCCCGTAAAATTAAGTATATCTACCCAGAGGATTGTGAATCTGGAGCGGTGTACCTCGTGGCCATGAAATCGAGGGTGTAATTGTAAGAATTGATTTTAAAAGGAAATCTGTACTTGTGTTGCGGGACTAGATGTAGGGTAACTCCGAACCAGTATAAAATTCGGTGTGTTCTTTCCTTTATTGCTTTTACTTTATATCTGCATCTGTGTTTGATTCTGTGATCATATCTGTTTCTATTTCATACATTTGTGTTCAAATTAATATAAACTCAAAAAGAATTAATAATTCCTTAAAACACTATTCACCCCCCCTCTAGTGTTAATTCTAGCCTTAATATCTGTAATCCGCATTTCTCACATTTGGTATTAGAGCAAGGTTTTCAAAGTTTCATAATATGAATTTTGAAAAAGTTTTTAAAATGGCTATGTTTAAAAAACTTGTTAATACTAGTTTAAAAATATTCAGATCATCATTGTCTCATGAGTTTGCATATAATCGATATTCAAATTCAAGCTGTCTACCAAAATTGTATGATGTGCAAGAAACATGTTTTATGGGTGTTGAGGAATCAATCCACAATGAAAAAATTATGCAGATCAAAAATAATAAATGTATACTCGATAGTGGATGCTCTAGACACATGACTGGTAATCCGGATATGCTGAATGATATAATATACAAAAACGGAGGACTGGTTAACTTTGGAGACAACTCAAAAGGATATGTGATTAGCATCGACAATATCGGTAACTCTGAAACTCCTATTATTACTAATGTTTTGCTAGTTAAGAATCGGAAACATAATCTGCTAAGTATTAGTCAGCTTTGCGATTAAGGATATAAAATTAAATTTGAAAAAGATAAGTGTCACGTTGAAGATAACAATTGAACCATAATATTTGAGGGAATTAGGAAAAAGAATATTTATATTCTTATTATGAAAGTTTCAAATGATAACCTATGTCTTTTGACAAATACAAGTGGCCCTCGGATTTGGCATAAGAGATTTGGGCATTTGAATTTCAAACTCTTATCTAGACTGTCAAAACATGATCTAGTAAGAGGTCTCCCTAAAATGAATTTTAAAGTAGATAGTTTATGTGATGCATGTTAATTAGGAAAACTTAGAAAAAGTTCCTTTAAATTAAAAGATATGATTTCAACTTCAAAACCTCTTGAATTACTTCATCTTGATTTATTTGGTCCACTCAAATTCAGTCAATAAATCACAGTAAATATGTTTTTGTAATTGTAGATGATTATTATAGATTTATATGGACAATATTTTTGAAACATAAAAGTGATACTTTTGAATGTTTTAAGAACTTTACAAAAAGGATTCAAAATCAACTTTCTGTAAAAATTGTAACCATCCGTAGTGATCACGGTGGTGAATTTGAAAATGAAAAGTTTGAGGAATTCTGCAATAAAAAGGTAATAACTCATAATTTTTCATTTCCAAGAACTCCACAACAAAACGGAGTAGTCTAACGTAAAAATAGGACGATTCAAGAGCGTGCGTGAACTATGCTTTCAGATAGTAAATTACCAAAACATTTTTGGGAAGAAGCAGTTGCTATCGCCTGTTATATTTTAAATAGAATTTTAATTAGACCTTTAACTGATAAGACATCTTATGAACTTCTTCACATAAAGAAACCTAAGGTATCTTATTTTAGAATTTTTGGAAGTAAATGTTTTATTTTAAATACAAAAGACAACTTAGATAAATTTGATCTTAAATCCGACAAAGGTATCATTATCGGATATTCTAATAGAAGTAAAGCATATAGAGTGTTTAATTTAAGAACTAATACCATCGAAGGAACAATGCATGTTTCATTCGATAAAAGTCTCAAATTTTTTGAAGATACAAATGATGAAGTGGATTTAATCACTCAAAATCAAGAGTAAACTGAAACTAATAATGAAATTAATCATCCTAATAAAAGATTAAACTTTTAAAAGATCATCCTATAGAAAACATACTAGAAGATATGCAATCTGTTGTTATAACTAGATATCAACTAAGTAAATGAGCAATGTAGCCTTTATATTAACTATTGAACCCAAAAATCCAAAAGAAGCATCAACTGATGATTCGTGAATTTTGGCTATGCAAGAAGAACTAAATTAATTCACTAGAAATGATGTTTGAGAACTTGTTCCTAGGCCTGAAAATAAAACTATAATTGGAACTAAATGGGTTTATAAAAATAAAATGAATGAACAAGGTGAGGTAGCTAGAAATAAAGCCCGGTTAGTCGCTTAAGGTTATTGTCAAGAAGAAGGAATAGATTGTGCTGAAACCTTTGCTCCCGTAGCAAGATTAGAAGCCATTAGGATTCTACTTGCTTTTGCAAATCATAATAATTTCGAATTTTTTCAAATGGATGTTAAAAGTGCCTTTTTAAATGGATTTGTAAAAGAGGAAGTATATGTTGAACAACCACCACTTTTTGAAAATGAAAAATTACCAAATCATGTTTACAAATTTAAGAAAGCTCTATATGGTCTAAAACAAGCTTCTAGAGCCTGGTATGATAGACTAAGATCTTACTTATTACAATCAAACTTTAAAATTGGTAATGTAGTTAATACTCTTTTTACTAAAAGAAATAAAAATGATATTCAACTAGTACAAGTTTACGTAGATGATATCATTTTCGAATCAACTAATTTTGAAATGAATAAAGAATTTTCTGAAATAATGACAAAAGAGTTTGAGATGAGTCATATAGGTGAATTAAACTTCTTTCTAGGGTTGCAAATAAAACAATAAGATAATGGTATCTTTATCAGTCAAGAAAAATATGCTAAAGACCTAATTAGTAAATTTGGTTTGACTACTGCAAGTGGAAAACCCACTCCCATGGCAACCAATGAGTACCTAAGTAAAGAAGATCTCTCGAAAGATGTAGATAAAAAATTATATAGAGGAATGATTGGATCACTACTCTATATCACTGCTAGTAGACCTGATATCGTGCATAGTGTTTGTCTCTGTGTAAGATATCAATCCCACCCTAAAGAGACCCACTTAAAAGCTGTAAAACTTATCATAAGATATGTTAAACACACCTTTGATTATGGCTTATTTTATCCTAAAAATGATTCTTTTGAATTAATATCTTACTGTGATGCTGATTATGCTGGTTGTAAATCAGACCGAAAAAGTACAAGTGGAACTTGTCACTTTTTGGGGCATTCTCTGATTTTCTGGTTTAGTAAAAAGCAAAACACAGTTTCTTTATCAACAACCGAAGCAGAGTATATTTCTGCTGCTTTGGCTTGTTCTCAAGTAAATATATGCAACAAACTTTAAAATATTTTGGTTTAAACATTTCAAAATCACCAATTTATTGTGAAAATACTAGTGCAATAAATTTATCCAAAAATCCTACTCATCATGCTCGAACTAAACATATTGATATCAGACATCATTTTGTCAGATATAAACTCTCGATTATATCAAATCCGAGAACCAAATTGCTGATATCTTAACAAAACCCTTAAATGAATCTATATTTACTAAATTAAGAAGAGAATTAGGTAATTGTTCAATAACTAAAATATAGAATATAAATAACAAGTATAATTAAACGTTAAATTAAAATAAGTCAAATAGCAAAAATATAAGTACCTTATCGACAACCCACCTTTACCCCTGTTGACATATAACGATTTTTTGTTTGAGATTTTTCCACCAAAATTCAAATGGGTGGTTATATATTCTTCTTATTTCAAAATTTTGTTCATTCTTTCTGTTCTTTCTCTGATTTAACTTCTGAAAATAATAAAACAATGGCCTCCTCCTCCAAATCAAATAAAAATTCAACCTTTTCGTTCCTTTCTCCTTATAGTGGACCATTTCAATGAACTACGCTTGCACGAGTGATAAAAATGGAGGTTTCCTTGAATGATGCTCTTATGACTGAAATTCAAGTAGTGCAAATCAGAGTGGCCAATGAACAAGAATGGCAAGGCAAAATCCTTAGAAACTTGCAAAAGTTTCTAATGGACAATCATGCCAACCCCATCTTGATTGATGAAGAATCTTCAGGTGTTCAAGTGCAAGAGGACAGCGAGGAAGAAGAAGAAGCCCTCATGGAAGAAAAGCATGCTGAAGATGACGACAAAGTTGTTTGCGTTGGCGAAGTGTGCTTTGACAACGATGGAAATATAGTCGAACAACATGGAAATTTCTGTTTCCACTATCCAAATTGCTCGGTTCATAGATCTCCCATTGTCAAGGATATACATTAGTTTCTTTTCTCTCTTTCTTATCGTTGTATAATCTTACTTACGTTTTCTACGCAAATGTAATTATAACAATATATAATTAATAAAAGATTTATGTTCTTATATTCTCACATTATCACTATTACAAGTATTATCATATATGGATTCTTAATTAGGATAGTTAGTAATTAAGGGCTAAGTTTTAGTTTCAGAATTAAGTGTTGATTATTTATGATAACACTATAATTATAATCACATGTCATATAGTATTAGATTAAGAGGGAGTTGTATAGATTTAAACTTTGTTTTTGTTGATGAAAAAAGGGGAGAAGTATAAAATAGGATAGTTAGGCATAGATTAAAGGGGAGTTATTAGTTTTAGAGGGAGTTATTAGGATAGAAGTAATATTTTATAAACAACGGTTGTCATCATCAAAAAGGGGGAGATTGTTAGTCCCTGAGAAGTTGGTTTTGATGACAAAAACCTTGGAATAAGATTATAAAGTATAAATACTAACATTATTGTTTAGATATATATGCATATTCAGGATATATATATATAGGTACCGAAGAATGAAGACTGTATAGTATAGAGATTCAAGAACCGATAAACTCAAGATCGGAGATATCAAGATTCAAGACTCATGGGTATCGAGATTATCAAGAGTTCAAGATTTTAATATAAGTAATTTAGTTAGGAATTTTGTTAAACCTCCTAGAAAAGCACTGACATCTTAAAATCCATTTTATTCGTGGAATGGAATCCACTTCGAGCCCGTTAAAGGGATGGAACCCTAAGTAGGATGAAACCTACGAAAAATCTAGTGGAACATTGTTTTGTATCCACTAACTTTTATTCAAATGTTTTACAAAATTATATCTTGTTTTTAAAATGATTTCAAAATCTTCTTTTTTAAATAAAAAACATCCATTCTGGTTTTAAATTGCTTTAGCCTCAAAATAATCTTTATTTTCAATATCAAATTATCCTTGGTTTTAAACTATCTTTTAATTATAATATATTTAACTTTTAATATTTATACTTAGATTTAAATACAAAATTATAGTAAAATTTTATATATACCAAAATATTATTCTATATACTTATTTATGTATTTTAACTATAGTTAAGTATATTTATAAAGTTAAAATAGTTTTAATGCAAGATAGAAGTTATTTTCAAAGAAAAACAAATTACCAAAAATAACTTAGGCCTGTCGGCAACCCCAAGGAACCCTTGTCGACAAGGTAACAGTTTATTTTAAAAGTTTGAATTTCAAAGGAAGTGTCTATTCGTCATATCCTTTCACGAATGGACATGGCTGCTATCCTACTATAAATTGGGGCTGTCTTAAACGAATTTACATTCATATATATTCTATGATTTCAATCCTCTTCTTCTTCCACATTTCTTTATATACATTTTTACCATTACTCTGCCGAAATCACCATTGAATCTAACTAGATCGTCTCTAGTTTGATTTTCTATCACTATCTCAACAAGATCCCAGTGCTATTCAGAGTTATAGACTTCTTTATAATCAATCGAGTGAGAAAAGGTGTGATTGTAGCCTGGAAAATCAATCGGGTGAACTTGTTGCCCGTAAAATCAAGTATCTCTACCCAAATGATTGTGAATTTAGAGCGGTGTACCTCGTGGCCTTGAAATCGAGGGTGTAATTGTAAGAATTGATTTTGAAAGGAAATATGTACTTGTGTTACGAGACTGGATGTAGGGTAACTCCGAATCAGTATAAAATTCGGTGTGTTCTTTCTTTTATTGCTTTTACTTTATATCTGCATCTGTGTGTTGATTCTGTGATCATATTTGTATCTGAATATTGCATACATTTGTGTTCAAAATAATATAAACTTGTAACGACCTGCCCTTCTGACCGCCCCCAGTCGGTAATTAAACCAACTTGAGACGTTCAAATTGACGGATTGCTATTCAGTTTATAGAGTTTAAGCAGAATCAGCCACAGAATCACAACAATATTATAATATTTCACATAAATGTATTTTTCTTACATATATCAGAGTTTGTACAATGCATTTGATTTTATACAGCGGAATATATCTTTAAGTACAAAAATTCTTCGAAAACCTAAAGTGAGCAATTTCCCCTCTCTCTCTAACTTCACTGCCCGAAAATCTTCAAGCTGTAAAATGCTCGGTCTAACCCGAGTAAAATAATACACGGGTCAGTCGAATTCAAACTCAGTTATTAGTGCATAGAGACAATAATAATCAACAATTAGGCGACAGTCAAATATAATTTACCTATCCGATCCTTTAACAAGAAATCGGATAACGGTAAATATAACAGTTAACAGTGTTAAACAACAAAACAGTAGATTCAGATTTTCGACGAAGATATGTAAAGGGATTTTAAAATGAAAGTAATTAGAAAAAACATCAGAATTGCCTAAACGACAATTAACTACAAAATCATTCAAATCGATTCGAAATATATTGAATTGGCAACATAAAACATAAATTTCTATCAATAGAAAATAAATAAATTAAAACATTAGATTTGGTAGGGCTGCAGTGCACACACGCGTATACGGCCTCGCCACATTTAAAATGTTAACTCCGTGTGGCTGCAGTTCACCGTTGCATGCACCGCCTCGCTACTACCGTAATGAAATATGCAAAAGATCATAAATCAAAACAAAATAGGATATCAATAAACAATACCACGCTGTGTGGCTGCAGTTCACGCTTGCGTGCACTGCCTTGCCACTATCGTGATGATGTACTCAAAAAAATCAACGAACCAAAATCAATGAAGGTTCAAATATCGATTCAAAATGTCGATACTGTGTGGCTGCAGTGCACGCACGCGTGCGCTGCCTCGCCACAACAACATGTGAAATCATTTCAACATAGAATACCATCAGAAATCAAAGTTGCAGAGGTCAAGTCAGTGACTCAACGCAACGACAACAATCAAGGGCAAACTGCAACAAGAATGCAGCTACCACAAGATCCCACATGAAACCACTTAAAACTGTCGAGCATAAATTTAAACACAACCGAACAGTGCAGTGATGGGTATGCCACCAAGTGAGTATGCTAACACAATCCATCAATTGAAACAGCAACTATGAAGTGAATATAACAAAATATATGCAACAACACCAAGAAATGGCACATGTAGCTACAGGTCTGAACCAACCAAAATAGATGCAACATGGTCAGAATGCAAATAACATGAATCAAGACCAGTTCGGCAAAAGTCAGAAATGCAACCAAAGGCAACATGAAGTATAACAGACTAAATGAAGTAACACTGCCGATGCACACAGGCTCGAGTCACAGTGTAGTATGAACCATAAGGTATACAACAAGTAGATGAACTATGCAACAGAGAGGTGTACACGTGACTCACGTATGCACCTAGAACACCAAGTGAAACAAGATCTCATGGCAAATATGATATGTGTCTAATCAGTGGACATGCATTGGTAAAGAAACAGTGAAACAACAATTGTTTCAAAGATAATGCTATAATGAAACTCACTTCATAAAATCACAAAATCACATATACATGAAATCACATATACATGAAATCACATATACAATGGCTTTTACATACAGGCAGTGCAACAACACCAAACAAAGAAGATGATCAATACTTATGAATGCAGGCAATCCAGGTAAGAGTGACAACAGAGACATGCTAAATAAAGTCAAATGTGCTACCAATATACAACTCAGATCAGTGACCACCTCAAATGGGCAGGCCACAAGGCATGTATATATATAGACATAAACCCACTCATTCACATACATATATGAATCAGAATTTTATGTTTTAAATTGTTATTAATTTATGTTACTCATTATTCAAACAACTGCACTGCATCATGTATACGAGATATGGGCATCAGTGGAACAAAACGTCACAAACTCAAAGAAGATAATTTACAGTGGCATCAGTTCAACTTATATGTCACAGTAACCAAGTAGCATGTTGTACCAAAGACCAACAAGTGATACAAGACCCTATATATGCAAGCACAAAATCATAAAAATATGGAACTACAAAAGTCAGAAGCAGTTTCACATATTAAAGTCAAAGCCGAGGCCAACAGTTAATGGCTACAAGTAAGTTAAGGTACAAGCCGAAGTCACAATAATTTCCAATGCAACAAATTTGAACTGTGGTAGCAATTAACAGAATACGAGGCGGTGTCAACATAAAATGAGGACCAGGCAGTGGGCCTAAATGCAACAAAATGTCAACTGACTCGAATAGCTCAAGTCAGAAATCAAGTTTACAATTCAAGAGGGATACTCAAAATTCTATGACCGCAGTCAAATGGAGCCGAGGTGGCCTCGAAAACCAAGCAGTACCGTAACACCCATGCAATCAAGTAGACATAAAGAACGAATTGAATCAATCACTGAAATCATACATCATTTGTTTAAGATTATGAACAGGAGCAATTATCAGTTTTGAACCAAGATAATTGCAGTTCAAATTAAGGCATGCTGAAGTCATTAGAACAAGTTCGAACAATTCAAGTGACCAAAGTCGACAAGAATCAAAATAGTGGTGGTCACGAACGAACTCAATATTGTCCAACCCAAAATCGATTCTCATTTCGAATCAAAAACTCGAACATAAAAGTATGGCAAGGGATATAGCAGCGGCAACCCTCATTAAAACCCAAATTGAACTCGCAAATCAAAAGGAGGCCGAAGTCAACACAAAATCAATTTCCAGAAATTCGAACAAAAGAACCAAGGAAACTTCATCACAGCAAACTAAAAATCATTACAGTCGTGTAAAACAAGAAGACGAACCGGATAAAAAAAATCATCAACATCTAAAAAAAACACGAATGACTGAAGAATGAAATTAGATGTGAGTGAGGGAATCACTCACCTTTGTCGATGTGAAGAGAACGCGAGCGAATTGAACTGAAACCCTAATTTGGATCGAAGACGAAGAGGGAGTGACGCCATTTTTTTATTTCTTCGGTTTGATTTGTTTAGGGTTTTGAATGAGAAAGGTAAAGGTGGTATCGGTATACTTTGAAGTGAAGGGTGCGTGAGCCATGGCGTGTGTAACGGCGTGAGTTAAGGCAAAATTTTAGGCGTGTTTGTAGCTGATGAAAGTAAGGCAGTGGGATTTTTTTCTTTATTTTATGTTTATTTTAATATATATTTTTTTCTTATTTTTTCATTTTAAATCCAAATTATTTTTCTAAGTCATTAGTTTGAATTTAAAATACAAATTCAATATTCAATTTCAACTCCAAAGTCAAATTTAAATTTTTATTCAACTTTTATAGATTAAATTTTAAAATTTAATCGCCAATTTCATAGTTATATTGGGAATTCAAACTAAACCATCATTCAAATATTTAAAATTAATTAAATATTTTCAATTTAAATTGTTCAAAATTCAGGGTTGTTACAATCTTCCCCCCTTAAAAGAATTTCGTCCCGAAATTATAAGTTAGGAAAAATGATTGTTAAAATCTCACCGATATTTATACCCTACACAATTTTTTTTACAAGTTCGAATCTTATAAATAAATATAGGATTCATTCCATTTATTTTATCTCCCTAGCTTTGTTCGTTGATTTCTATAATCAAGACACAAATGTCTTTTACCAAAATTTTCGACTTACAAAACTTAGATTTTAAACTTGAAATTCTTCAAGCTAAAGATTTGCATATCATATAATTTTTTTCAAAGCAGTGGACTTTCAAGATATTTCAAAGATCTTCTTCCTTAATTCATTAGGTTGGAATTATGTAATTCTAATTTCAGACTATTGATTTGCTATCTAAAGATTTGAAAATACTTGCTAACTCGAAGTTTAACAAGTCCATCGTCGTTCTTACAGACATTAGGCATACGCTGGCCAGGCGCAAGACTAAAAATCTCCAAGCACTAAATATACTTGCTTCAACTCCCAGTGAAAATACTTTTTAAAAATTCTTTTAAAAATGGATATGGAAAGCACGTTCCCCCATGGATCACAGTTTACCCGGCGGTTACGCTACTATCCCAGTAGAATCGCTTGTAACTGTAGATTTCACATCTCTCTTGAATTTCGCCATGGTTGTTGCCATAAATCGCGGTTCACACGGCGGTTACGCAACTATCCCAGTAGAATCGCTCGTGACCGTAGGCATCTCGCCCCTCAAATTACGCTTCGACCTCTAGATCGCAGTTTACGCGGCGGTTGCGCCACTATCCCAGTGGAATCGCTTGTAACTGTTGGCATCACGCCCCACGAATTACGCCAGCATCAATTCACATAATCCCAACACGATGATCCATCGTGGGGGATTCCAGTTCCAATGGACATTCCACTAATGGAAATTCTACGTAGCTACGATTTCCAATGGACACTCACACCGAGTTCCAATCACCTTCACAAATTATAAATGGAAGGTACATTTCTATATCCTCAGTTTTAGAAAACATATGTCATATACATATAGTACTTCATTTCACATTTCGTACATATCATACCTATGTAAACTTGCATAGGATTTTTATAATAATGACTTTCCAAACTGATAGTTTTTGAATTATTACATTCACATATATAAGTTACGAAAACTCAATTCACATCATAACAAATAGAGGATTTCTAAATTTTCCATTTCGTTTAAAATTTTCCTCTAAATCGATTTGAAAATTTAAGGTTATCTCAAACCCAATTCACGTTCATAATCCAATTCCTTATCGACTTCACATTCGATTTGGATTTCACGTCACATCGTCAATTCTCAACACATAATTGATTTCTACCGATATATAACCTCTAAGCTCGTACGTCTCAGAGAAGGGTGTTAAGCTAAAAGAATAAATTCTCCGCCACCAACAGATATATATTTAATAGAGATCAATTGCTATGTCATCAATTCACAATGCTAGACATACAATCCAAATCGACTATCCAAAATTCAAAGCTCAACTTATACTGTTTTTGATGTCGAAGTTAAACTCAATTTAACTCAAGATTCAATCCTTTTTGAAAAATTTCCAAGTTGAGCTAATTGTTCAAATTTCTCAAAAAATATCTTTACAAGACATGATTATTTTCCACACTTAACCATTTGAAACAAATTTCAAATATTCATTTTTCAATTTATCTTTTAAAAGATAAGATTTCAAACCTTTCATTTCATATTGGAAAACATTTTCATACTTATTTAATAATAAGTAACTCACAAATTCATTTATTTTCAACATGGAAAATATTCAATATACTTGAATCAAAATTAAGTATATATTCCATTCTTTAAGGAAATCATTCTTTTAAACACATTTATTTGAGTGAAAACGAATGTTACGTAAAACATCGTTACGACTACTCAAAAATCACTAGTATAGGGATTCAAATTT
This sequence comes from Allium cepa, assembly GCA_030765085.1. Taxonomy (NCBI): domain Eukaryota; kingdom Viridiplantae; phylum Streptophyta; class Magnoliopsida; order Asparagales; family Amaryllidaceae; genus Allium; species Allium cepa. The sequence goes on from CM060938.1 coordinate 568,188,883, forward strand.
TTAAGATAGATATATAAATCCCAATACTATATAAACAACATTTCCTTCTGGAAACCATTTACTATAACAACAGTGTTATAGTCCAACATTTCCTTATTTCTCGGAAACGCCTATTTCAACAATGAATGTTGAAATCTATGTATTCGACACTTAATGCATTTTAAAACATCTTTAAAACCATTAACTTCATTTCATAATATCACTTCCCTAAAACATATCCGTTTTATTCAATAATATATTCACTGTCCAAAATCGTGAATATACTTATTTATTCAATTCAGTGTTTCTACACATTTATTTAAAGGATTATCCACTGTCCAAAATCGTGGATAAAATTCCCAACCAACTTTTACTATCACAATATTTAACTTAAAGGATAATTCGCTGTCCAAAATCACGAATATATCTCCTTTAATAACTTCTATGTTTCATTTATCAAATTCAATTGGTTTCGAATTTATAAACAATCTTTACAAATTCCATTTCTATTATAAAATTTCGATTTATAAATCTCCTTTATTAATTAAATTCAATTTATATAACTCAATTATATATCAAAAGTCCATATTATAAGTTAAGTACTTATAATCCATTTATTTACTAAATCATTCTTCAAAACATTTGAAATCAATTTCTCAAAAGAATTCAGAATCAAATTCCCAAGTTGTAGTTTAATGATCCCCTTGGCTATAACTAAATTGACATGTCATTTTATTTTCCAATTATTATTTTGGAGATATTCAAAATATTGGATTCAAACCAATTCATTAATTCACTTAACTTTTATTTTATTTTTCATAAATCTCTGCAATTCGATAATGGGTTTTTCAAATGAGAAACCATCGCAAACCTAAATTTAGAGAGGGGAATTTCCAAAAAAAATTGAATTTTCAAAATACCTTTTATTTTCCTAAGAAAACAATTTCATACTTCTTTAAATTTGAAAAACGTTTTCTTTAAAATGATTCTAGTAACTGTTCATATTAAACATCATAAACTGAGCTTTGTATAAACCAAAGCTCTGATACCACTTTTGTAACGACCCGCCCTTTTGACTGCCCCCAGTCGGTAATTAAACGAACTTGAGACGTTCAAATTGACGGATTGTTATTCAGTTTATAGAGTTTAAGCAGAATCAGCCACTGAATCACAACAATATTATAATATTTCACATAAATGAATTTTTCTTACATATATCAGAGTTTGTACAATGCATTTGATTTTATACAGCGGAATATATCTTTAAGTACAAAAATTCTTCGAAAAGCTAAAGTGAGCAATTTCCCCTCTCTCTCTAACTTCGCTGCCCGAAAATCTTCAAGCTGTAAAATGCTCGGTCTAACCCGAGTAAAATAATACACGGGTCAGTCTAATTCAAACTCAGTTATTAGTGCATAGAGACAATAATAATCAACAATTAGACGACAGTCAAATATAATTTACCTATCCGTTCCTTTAACAAGAAATCGGATAACGGTAAATATAACACTTAACAGTGTTAAACAACACAGCAGTAGATTCAGATTTTCGACGAAGATATGTGAAGGGATTTTAAAATGAAGGTAATTTAGAAAAAAACATCAGAATTGCCTAAACGGCAATTAACTACAAAATCATTAAAATCGATTCGAAATATACTGAATTGGCAACATAAAACATAAATTTCTATCAATAGAAAAAAAATAAAAAAAATAAAACATTAGATTTGGTAGGGCTGCAGTGCACACACACGTATACGGCCTCGCCACATTTAAAATGTTAACTCCGTGTGGCTGCAGTTCACCCTTGCGTGCACCGCCTCGCCACTACCGTAATGAAATATGCAAAAGATCATAAATCAAAACAAAATAGGATATCAATAAACAATACCATGCTGTGTGGCTGCAGTTCACGCTTGCGTGCACTGCCTTGCCACTATCGTGATGATGTACTCAAAAAAAAATCAACGAACCAAAATCAATGAAGGTTCAAATATCGATTCAAAATGTCGATACTGTATGGCTGCAGTGCACGCACGCGTGCGCTGCCTCGCCACAACAACATGTGAAATCATCTCAACATAGAATACCATCAGAAATCAAAGTTGCAGAGGTCAAGTCAGTGACTCAACACAACGGCAACAATCAAGGGCAAACTGCAACAAGAATGCAGCCACCACAAGATCCCACATGAAACCACTTAAAACTGTCAAGCATAAATTTAAACACAACCGAACAGTGCGGTGATGCGTATGCCACCAAGTGAGTATGATAACACAATCCATCAATTGAAACAGCAACTATGAAGTGAATATAACAAAATATATGCAACAACACCAAGAAATGGCACATGTAGCTACAGGTCTGAACCAACCAAATTAGATGCAACATGGTCAGAATGCAAATAACATGAATCAAGACCAGTTCGGCAAAAGTCAGAAATGCAACCAAAGGCAACATGAAGTATAACAGACTAAATGAAGTAACACTGCCGATGCACACAAGCTCGAGTCACAGTGTAGTATGAACCATAAGGTATAAAACAAGTAGATGACCTATGCAACAGAGAGGTGTACACGTGACTCACGTATGCACCTAGAACACCAAGTGAAACAAGATCTCATGGCAAATATGATATGTGTCTAATCAGTGGACATGCATTGGTAAAGAAACAGTGAAACAACAATTGTTTCAAAGATAATGCTATAATGAAACTCACTTCATAAAATCACAAAATCACATATACATGAAATCACATATACATGAAATCACATATACAATGGCTTTTACATACAGGCAGTGCAACAACACCAAACAAAGAAGATGATCAATACTTATGAATGCAGGCAGTCCAGGTCAGAGAAACAACATAGACATGCTAAATAAAGTCAAATGTGCTACCAATATACAACTCAGATCAGTGACCACCTCAAATGGGCAGGCCACAAGGCATGTATATATATAGACATAAACCCACTCATTCACATACATATATGCATCAGAATTTTATGTTTTAAATTGTTATTAATTTATGTTACTCATTATTCAAACAACTGCACTGCATCATGTATACGAGATATGGGCATCAGTGGAACAAAACGTCACAAACTCAAAGAAGATAATTTACAGTGGCATCAGTTCAACTTATATGTCACAGTAACCAAGTAGCATGTTGTACCAAAGACCAACAAGTGATACAAGACCCTATATATGCAGGCACAAAATCATAAAAATATGGAACTACAAAAGTCAGAAGCAGTTCACATATTAAAGTCAAATCCGAGGCCAACAGTTAATGGCTACAAGTAAGTTAAGGTACAAGCCGAAGTCACAATAATTTCCAATGCAACAAATTTGAACTGTGGTAGCAATTAACAGAATACGAGGCGGTGTCAACATAAAATGAGGACCAGGCAGTGGGCCTAAATGCAACAAAATGTCAACTGACTCGAATAGCTCAAGTCAGAAATCAAGTTTACAATTCAAGAGGGATACTCAAAATTCTATGACCGCAGTCAAATGGAGCCGAGGTGGCCTCGAAAACCAAGCAGTGCCGAAACACCCAAGCAATCAAGTAGACATAAAGAACGAATTGAATCAATCACTGAAATCATAAATCATTTGTTTAAGATTATGAACAGGAGCAATTATCAGTTTTGAACCAAGATAATTGCAGTTCAAATTAAGGCATGCCGAAGTCATTAAAACAACTTCGAACAATTCAAGTGACCAAAGTCGACAAGAATCAAAATCGTGGTGGTCACGAACGAACTCAATATTGTCCAACCCAAAATCGATTCTCATTTCGAATCAAAAACTCGAACATAAAAGTACGGCAAGGGATATAGCAGCGGCAACCCTCATTAAAACCCAAATTGAACTCGCAAACCAAAAGGAGGCCGAAGCCAACACAAAATCAATTTCCAGAAATTCGAACAAAAGAACCAAGGAAACTTCATCACAGCAAACTAAAAATCATTACAGCCGTGTAAAACAAGAAGACGAACCGGATAAAAAAAATCATCAACATCTAAAAAAAAAACACGAATGACTGAAGAATGAAATTAGATGTGAGTGAGGGAATCACTCACCTTTGTCGATGTGAAGAGCACGCGAGCGAATTGAACTGAAACCCTAATTTGGATCGAAGACGAAGAGGGAGTGACGCCATTTTTTATTTCTTCGGTTTGATTTGTTTAGGGTTTTGAATGAGAAAGGTAAAGGGGGTATCGGTATACTTTGAAGTGAAGGGTGCATGAGCCATGGCGTGTGTAACGGCGTGAGTTAAGGCAAAATTTTAGGCGTGTTTGTAGCTGATGAAAGTGAGGCAGTGGGATTTTTTTTCTTTATTTTATGTTTATTTTAACATATATTTTTTTCTTATTTTTTTCATTTTAAATCCAAATTATTTTCTAAGTCATTAGTTTGAATTTAAAATACAAATTCAATATTCAATTTCAACTGCAAAGTCAAATTTAATTTTTTATTCAACTTTTATAGATTAAATTTTAAAATTTAATCGCCAATTTCATAGTTATATTGGGAATTCAAACTAAACCATCATTCAAATATTTAAAATAAATTAAATATTTTCAATTTAAATTGTTCAAAATTCAGGATTGTTACAAAACTAAAAAAGAATTAATAATTCCTTAAAACACTATTCACCCCCTCTAGTGTTAATTCTAGCCTTAAGATCCGTAATCCGCATTTCTCACAGTGTTAGCATCTTTATATGCCAAACACGATACTACTCTCAATATTTATTGTATTTACCTGTACGTGGGAGTGAAATGGATAAAAGATGATGTAATGAACTATGTTATTCAAATTGATGTAATGAAAAATTATTTAGCTGCTTTGTTTACTTATGTTGTGCAAAATAATATGAAACTCGCTTTGTCGCTGAAAAATGATTTCATTGATGACTGTAGCATCGTCAATGTCTATTTTCGAGTCTCGAAGTGAGGGATGTTTCAACATGGTATCAGAGAATTAGGGGAACATTTAAGTAAAATAGAGCTAAGTAGAAAATAAACACCTTGGGAGGATATATATGATGTACTTGTGCTTTGATATAGATATATAATAGGATATATCTACCCCTTCATGATTGATCTTGCTCTCTTTACTTCCATTTCTTGCAGACCCTTGCTTATGAAGAAGGTGAGAATGGATCAATGTAACCGATATTTGGCCGTAGGAAGTGTGAGAGCGAACTCTAGTAAAGGAATTCATAGTACCCAAACTAATGGCCAAGGAGGGGTGTTTGTCTGCCCTGGATAAAGGAGGAATGGATGTGAATGTCTTATTCCTATAGTTTATGACATAGATGATGAGGCAACTGCTAGCAGGAATTATTGAGCCGAGACATAAGATAGCAAGAGAAGCATACTTTTTAAGATGAACAGAGATTTCAAGAGTTGTTGAGGAAAGGAGTTCATAGGGAAGGAGTTTTCCTTGTAGGTGTTGAATTAGTTGAAAGTATATGAACGCATCTCTGAAGACTTAGGATGTAATAATGCTTAGAAGTGGAGGCTGGCTTCTTGTCAGCTCTTGGAGGATGCATTAGACTGGTGGGAGGCTATAATTGGTGAGGTCCCAAAGGAGGAGATAACTTGGAAGCAATTTAAGGAGTGATTCGAGGCTCGGTTTATCCTTGAATCTTATAAGAGTACCTTGTGTATGGAGTACTTTTGACTTGAAGTAGGAAGAGAGGACTTTTGCATAGTACATCCAGCATTTTAATTCTCTGTCGAAGAATGGAAATGAGCATACCAATACTCCGCTGTAGAAGAATGAAAAGTTCATTGAAGGTCCGAGGAAGGGGCTGAATCATAAGACAATGGCTCATATGTTGGCTCCATATGACATGGTGATGGAAAAAAGGTATCATTGCTTGTTTCAAGAGGAGAAAAATGCTGATGTTAGACCTAAAGATGGGCATAAGAAGAGATTCAATCCATATAAGAAGGGTGGGAAGAATCAAAAAGGAGGAAAGCCTTACGAGGAGGAGCTCAGAGGCCAAACATGGAAGATGTTACTTGTTTCAACTACAGCTAGAAGGTATTGATCCACTAAGTGTACCCAACCAAAGAACAAGGACAGAGCCCGGTGCTTTATCTGTAGTAAGCTAGGCAATAAGAAGAAGGATTGCCCAAAAGTAAATCAGGCAAAAGTTTATACTTTGAAAGGACCTTCGTCTAGACTGACTTCTGAGGGGACAGGAAAGGGTGTGCTTGGAGGTATGATTTTGATTTCCAATGTATCTATTAGAGTTCTATTTGATACCGGTGCTACTTTCTCTTTCATTTCGACTAATTTGGTTGATAGATTAGAATTAGACACTACCTACTTGATTATGTCCTTGTACGTGGTTAATCCAACTAGTGGGCATGCCACTCTTGGATTAAGGTGTACTGGCCTTGAGTTTGACTTATGCGGTTATTTGTTTGAGATCCATATGTGTTTGACTTCATAGGATACAAGGTGATCTTGGGTATGGATTAGTTGGTGCAAAATGATGCTAGGATTTATTGTACAGATAGGATTATCACCTTATAGAATCGTAGAGGCGGAGAGAGAATCATGATAGTTTTGGACGTAATGAAGGAGAAGTCGAACTTGGTGCTACGTGCATGGAAGATCAAGAAGATTTGGTCGATAGAGAACATGTAGTTTGAGAATTGGCAGATATTTTCGAACCTGTAATGGGATTACCACTAAAGAGGACAATCAGATTCTAAATAGACTTGATGCATAGTGTGCAACCTGTTAGTAGACCGCATAACAAAATGCTGCCTAAGGAGATAGAGGAATTGAAAATGAAGCTAGTGGAACTTCAGGATAAAATTTCATTATGTCGAGTAGTTCGCCATGGGGAGCATCCATGGTATTCATAAAGAAGTCGGATGGATCTTTACGGTTGTCATTGATTATTGGAAGTTAAATTAGTTGGCAATGAAGAGTCATTATCCTTTGCCCAGGATAAATGCCTTGTTTGACCGGTTAAGTAGTGCTCGAGTGCTAGACTTGGCAACGAGTTTCCATCAACCGAGAGTAGCAAAAGATAGTATTTCATTGACCACGTCGAATAAGGTAAGGCTCATTTGAGTGGTTAATGATGCCGTTTTGGAGTGACCAATGCCCATACGTTCTTCGTTGATCTTATGAATGGAATCTTTCGTGATTCTTTGGATAAATATATTTCAGTCTCTATTAATGATATTTTGGTATATTCTAAGGATGAAAGAGACTATGAAGTCCATCTTAGATCGGTGTTGGAGACGTTGAGACAATATAAGTTTAAGGCGAAGTTTTCGAAGTGCTATGGAAATAAGAGGTGAAGTTTGTTGGACATGTTGTTTTATAAAATGAATTGTATATGGATCCACTGAAGATGAAGACTATTAATGGTTGGAGGAAGCTAGAGATGGTTATGAGGACGAGAAATTTCTTGGGATTGATTGGCTATTACCACAGATTTATTATATATTTCTCGCGTATAGCAGCATTCTTGACTAAGCTGACTAGAAAGAACGAGAAGTTTGTGTGGACTAATAAATGTGAAGGTTCATTTTAATAGTTGAAGAAGTTATTCACAAATTCTCTTGTCTTGGTCATGCCTGAAGGGAACTGGATTTGGTAGTGTATACCGAAGCTTGTGGAACAGGTATATGGGCAATCCTGATGTACGAAGGGCACGCGATAGCTTATGTATTAAGGTAATTAAGGCCACATGAGGTTAGATATCCAACTCATGTCTTAGAGTTGGAAGTGGTGGTGTTTGCGCTGAAAATTTGGAGACATTACTTGTTGGGAGAATGGTTCGAGTTCAATACAGACCACAAATCTCTTAAGTATCCATTCTCTCAAAAGGAATTGAATATGAGGCGGTGGAGATGGCTGGAATCCTTAGTTGAATATATTTTGGGATAGTATAAGCCAGAAAAGGGAACATGGTTGCAAATGCTTTGAGTATGAAGCATCAAAAGGGAGTGTTATCCATGAAGAATAGAAGATGTTAGAGATATTAGCCACTTGCAGAGTGCGTTATAGGTAGAATGCTGGATCGACTAGGGATCCAGGCATGTTAGCAAGTGTGGAGGTATGTCCAACACTCGTGGATAAGGTTGTTGCATGGTAAAAGGAGGGCCTACTAATAGTTGAAAGAATTAAACGATTAGAGATGGAGGCAGATGTTGAAGATCTGAAAGGATTCGAAATAGACTCGAAGGGATGGCTTATAAAGAAAGGAAGAATGTGTGTTACGAATATATCAGATCTTTGGAAGGAAGACTTGGATGAAAATCATCCGCCAAAATTTACTATTCATCTCAGAGGCATGAAGAGATTCTTCTTTTGGAAAGGGATAAAGACATATTAGGAGAATGTGTGAAGAGGCGCTTCACCTGTCTGCAAGTGAAAGTTGAGCATTGAAAGCCAAGTGGTTTACTTTAACCTTTAGAAGTACCGACTTGGAAGTGCAATTCCATGTTTATGGATTTTGTAAATGGGTTGCCCAAGTAGAGGATGTGAAATGATAACATTTGGGTAATAGCCAATAGACTGACTAAGAGTGTAGCGACCCGACTTCCTATCTCCAGGAAATCGCATCACTAGTGAAGAAAGAAAGGGATAAAAGAAGAAAAGAAAGAGAAAGAAGAAACAGAACAACATCAGAGAACTCACATCGGAACGAATAAAATATAATAATTAACATAAAATATTACATAGTATCTCATTACATCAGAGTTCACAACTATACAACATATATTAGACAGTTATAAACATCTGTCTAATTCATACAACTCAAGTATAACAGAAGAAACAGATACCAAACACACAGCGGAATCAATATATATCTACACGTCGAAGCCTCCTGCTCCATATCTCCTCCAAAATTCGTCAAGCAAACCTGAATCACTTGACTACTCATACATAATATGAGTACCCAAGAGTTTAATAAAACAGAAATAAACACTCGGGTCAGACAGGGGTCTGGTGTGAGTAAACGGTTTAAAATTGCTTAACTTTAGAAAACCTTTGAAAGAAAAGGTATCACGTAAGACTTCCCACACATAAACATGGAAAAGTTTTTACCTTACGCTAACCAAAACATTTGATAGGAAATCCAGTGATATTATAATAGTGTCTAGGTTTTTCAAGTAAATAAGAAAATAGCCGAAATTGTTACATCTATTAAATTCCAGCTACTAGCCACAAAAGTGGGTAATACAAACAAAACCGTAGGGTCTCGTAGAAAAAATGGGTTTCCATCAATGGCAGGGCTACTGGGGTACCGCCCGTCACAGTACGTGGCCTACATCACCGTACCGAACTCCCCTGCAACACAAGACCGGGACCATTCCTTACCGAACAGTCCCGAACAAGACAACCCCGGCAGTTGTCCGGATCAACCGCCCCACACAGCCGAATAAAAAGGGACTTCTAGATAGGAGTAAATCTTGCTCTCCATTGGGAGCTACCCACGAAGCCTTGCTGCACCTCCCCTGTTTTAGCCATTCCCGGTTGATGAGGCTTGAGGCTGCGATTACCTTTAGTGAACACATCTATCTTAGAATGCTCATTGTCCGCCTGACGATGCGCTGAAAGCATTCAATCCATGCAAGTTCGTTCCGGGTTCGAACGAAACCAAAGGCACTATCTCGTTGCACTCGTTTTGGAATCACCCTCAGAGTCAACAACCATAGCCCTTGCACTCTAGTCTCCATCTCGAACCTATAAGTACTATTCCGTCAAACTCATTACGGAATCACCCACAGAGTTATACTGACGTATATCCCTTACACCTCGAGTCTTCACTTGCTCCACTTGGATTAACGACCTAACGTTTAATTGGAATCGGTGTGGTTTTCGGATATCCAAATATGGAAACCCGATCCCGGTCTCACCGAAACTAAACGCCATTTTAATGTCCAAGTTGTACTTAAGGGATTTAAACAGTTAACTTATTCAAGATTATATAAACAGATGGATGAATAACATTATCACAATAGATAGTTCATATTAACATTCATCTCATAAAGCAGCATATCATATATCTCATAGACATCCAAATCATCCAAATCATCCAGTGTCAACCAATCACCCAATATCAATCATCCAATATCATTCAACATCCAATAACAATCATTCAATATCAACCATTCAATATTAATCAATCACATATAACAGAATAGATTAACTCTTAATCAATTTAAGTCAATTTAATTAATCCCTAATTAAATTAATTACTATCCTTTAATCACTTAGATTATCCTAACTCCTGCTTCATTGATTTATTACAAATCAAATTCATTAATCATCTTCTAATGATCTTCCTGGTTAATCTCCCTATATTAATTATCCTTTAATTACCATCAAGTAATTATCCTTAACCATATTCAGTAATTAACCTTTAATTACTATCATTAATTACAATAATTAATGATCCTTCATTAATTAATTAACTATAATTAATTACATTAATCCTTAATTAATTACAATTAATTAATCATATTTAAATTAATTACTTAAATTAATTACTTCATTAATTATATTAATTAATAATCTTTATTAATTAATAATCCTTTAATTAATTAAATAATTAACTTGTAATTAATCATCTCATTAATCATAAACAGTAATTAACAATTTGTACTTATTTATCTTAATTAATTAACTTCCTAATTAATTATCTTCTAATTTAATTATATTAATTCTTGATCAATTAATCAAATTAATTAATCTTAATTACTTCATTAAGTAATTATTAATCAATAATTAATCCTTAATTAATTACTTTAATAATTAATTACAATTTAAATTAATTAATCTTAGTAATTAAACCTTATTTAATCTTATTCCTTAATTAATTAATCACATTGATTAATTAACTTAAATAAATTAAGTAATAAACTCTTAATTACTTACATAAGTAATTATCTCTAATTACTTCTTAAAATAAATCTTAATTATTTTCTTAACAATAATTAATTCCATCATTAAATAAATCTTAACTAATTAATTACTCCATAATTAATTAACTTAAAAACAATTATATTAATCAATTCTTAATTGATAACATTAAGTGATTAACCTTTAATCACTTCCACTTTAATTACTTCCATAAGTAATTATCATTCTAATTACATTCAAAAATAAACCATTGATTACTTCATTAAGTAATTATACTTAATTAATCCATAATTAAGTGTTTATTTAAAATTAAATAAATAATTGACTAATTAATTAAAATTAATTAAACAATTAATTAACATCTTTTATTTCAAAATCTTTAATTAATTAAGATAACCTTAATCTTAATTAAATCTTTACTTATTAACAAATCATAATAAGTATTCTTAAATTCCTATCAAATAATTATCTATCTTCATAAATAAATTATTTGAATTAAATCAAATTTTAATGTCTTAAACAAATTATTCAATTTGGTTTTCAAAATTATATCAATAACCTTATTTGAAAATATACATTTAGAATTCATCTTTAAAGGTTTAAAATACTTTAATTATCTAATTTTAAACTTATTCATTTTCAAATAATTTGAAAACTTGTTATTAAACATTACTTAACAATTACTTAAACTTGGATTTAATAATTTAAATTCGAAACACTTGTTTTACAATTATTGATGCTTGCTTTCTCTCAATTGATCAAACCCGAGTTACATAACTCTTGTCTTCATCTATTCAATAACCAGTTATAGTTCAGCAACAATATCTCCAAACTATAGAACTTAAACAAAACACAACGACCCAACACCCGAGTAAAACACGGCAACATCACGAGTCTTCCCCGAGAAACTACAACTCCCCATCTTCTTCGAGTCATACCCAAGAAATCGCGAGCCTCCCTTCGAGTTTAACTCGTCTTCCCCACTTCAAAATTTCCAGTGCACACGTCAACGTGCACTGTGCACGTGCCCACGCTTTTCCGACCACCGACGACCAACGCGACCATCCCCAATGATCCCATGAACCCACTCGAGCATGAATTCGAAATTAGTTCGATCAAACAATTACTTGAGTCGAATTCGAGCATCAAGCTCGAACTACTGCAGCTGCCTCAAACCCAAAATCACCTACGGCCGTTGCCAATGACGCCGTACAGCCTTGCCGTCACCATCACAGAATTGCCACGCCAAGAACTTCGTCCACCCCAGAAGCGACCGCCTCCGGTCCAACTTCCACGACGTAAAGGCCATGACAATCAGCCGAAAACCAAAATCAAAATAAACCCTAGTTTAACCAAATTCGATCAATTCAACCATCAGAAAAATTCTTTAGCATTTTTCTCCTAATCCTTGATTCATAAACAAGTTTCGAACCAAATTACAGCTGCATCCATCATGCCGTACTTCGGCAATCATCCAAAATCCCCAAATCAGACAAACCCAAATTTCATGATGATTCCTCAACTAAATTTTTTGATATGCATGTTAAAATTCATTATTTTTAACAACAAATCCAACTATATAGTCCAAAGCAGAAATTGAAGATATCCATTTTTTTACTTGCAACCCAGTTTCACTGTATTATCTTGCTTTATCCATTATTTGTGAATTTAAAATTTCAGAAACCATTCTAAGAAGTACCATAAAACAATAACTAACAACTTCCATTTAATCATTAAAGTCAAATATTGATGTTATTGGGAGATCAGAAATTTTGAATGTAAATCTGGGTCTGGAAAGAACAGGTAACAGAGTATAACATATACATATACAGACCTATCATTCATGTATACACACATTCATCAATTCAATAATATTAATACTGAAATATTTTCATGCAATCACCAGGATCAACTCACAAATTATCACATGCATTAGAATCAAAACCAATTTAAACTGTTTTTAAAACATTTACTCACCTTATATAAGCAGAGCAGGTTTTAATTCTTATTTTCCAGGCTTGATCTTCAATTCATAGAATGCATTTGCTGATGAAGTGAATTCCATTGCATGCTTTCAATAACCTTTGATTTGCAGGTTGTCATTTGATTTAGTTGCAGATTTGAAAGATTGCAGAATTGATTTTGCAGATTGATCATCACATTGAAAAGCAGATTGAAGCTTTGTAGTTACAGATTTAATTTTTGCTTTGAAGAATTTAAATTTCAGATTTTGGAAATAATTTCTGTTTTGAGTTAAGAAAGAAATCAAAGGGAAAATGTTTTTGAGAAAACTAATTTTCTTCTTAAATTTTTTATTAAAATTTAAAAATGAGAATTTTGCCACATGTTCTTAATTCAAACAAATGTCACTCTACATGCACTTCTTAATTTACAAGTGTTGTTAAGATGTTAATATGTTTCCACATGTCTCTTTTTATTTTTAGTATTAATAAATTCTTATTTAATTTAAATGTAATTATAAACTTACATGTTAAGTTACTTTGTTAATAAATGCTTACTTATATATTTATAAATTTACTTAATAAATATAATTCACATATGTAAATATAAGTTTAATCCTTTGAAGAAAATATTCTAATAAATTTCTTATACATGAATTTAGAAATCTAAAACATATATTTATATACATTTATAACCATTTAAATTAAATACTTTAAAAAGAAAACAAAACCAAAATGTTTAAATCTTTTTAAACTATCATATTTAAAATAAACAACTATCTTATATTTTGAAAACAATTTGAATTAATCTTTAAATTAGCTTTTGAAGAATATTAATTTTTAAACAAAGCTTTAAATCATAATTTCATACATATTCAAATTTATCAATAATTTTAAATTATATTTCAAAACAACTCAAATTATAACATATACATACATATATATTACAATTTGAAAATTCAATCTTTATTTAAAACAAATGATATTCCCATTTACAATATATATCAAACATATATATTATAAATAGAATAAAATTTCATTAGCTTTGGAAAATAACTCTTATCAATATTGTCAGATTATAATTTATTATTTAAAAGATTAATTTAGCCAATTTTATAAAGAAAAATCATCAAACCAGCTAAATTTTACACAAATTATTAAATCGATATTGCCCAAAATTCCGGGTCGTTACAATCCTCCCCCCTTAAAAGAATTTCGTCCCCGAAATTTAAAAGCAAAGGTAATTTAATAACCCAACAAAGATTTTAATTTCAATTAGCAAAGCATTCCTAACAACCAGTAACTAACAACCAAAGCAATCAATCATATGAACAAACTTAACTAATTATCCTGACATACGTCAGAATAAAACTCTAATACTATCTCGAGTTTCCCCAGTATAAATCACCGGGAGACTCGCTCTATAAAAGCCAACAAAGCTCTATAAAAGCCAACAAACTAACTACACAACCAAAATCCAGATCTCTTCTCTTCTCTAGATCCACCAATCTGAACAGTATATCAGACTATTCTCAAATCCAGCTCAACATCCAACTCCAACTGATTCTACAGATTCAACAAGCAACAATGAATCATACACGTACTCTCTCATAGGTACGTGAAATAAAATGAACTCCAGCTATCCAAACTGGCAATTCAATCTCATAGACAACAAATCTTATTTTATCAGAACATAGATAAGAAATCATAAATGCCATAGCACTAACCAACCAATCTTACTCAATTTCTTCTCTCTTAACCAGAGAAATCTTAACAACAAATGAAGTCTCCAACTTCACATTCCAAAACTCCTTATCCCATATCTGTATAACTCGACAGACAATCCAGGGCTGCCAATCTCTTCCTGATCAGCTCAACCTACGCAGATACTTCCATAAATAACTAGACCAAAGCAAACTAGCTTTTGGATCCTATTCAACAGAAAAGTCTTTATAATCCATCGAAATCCAGAACACAAACTCTATTATTCAAGCAATAGCAAAAGAACTTGCTCCTTCCTTGCACAGCTGCTACCTTGCTTCCGCTGCACAACTCTGATTCTGAAATAGATGAGAATACTGTTGATGAACACAAGTACAACTTATCCAATATATACCAGAAACTTTGTTCATCAAATCTATATAACCTTAGTGACACATCTAACTCGGTCACACAACCTTACACAGAATCCAACTCAAAAGCTAGATCTAACCAAATACAAATTCCAAAAATAAATTCTGAGCTGCTTCACCAACTCCACCTCTCCAAGAACCATCCTACAACCGGGCTAGCTACCATAATCACTTCGGAAACCCAAAACAAATACGGAACTCAACTCTAGATGCAGACAACCTTCTGATTATCTCAGTAGCTCCTACTTCGTTATGAGAATTATCAACTTCAAACAAAAGAATGCTCAAGAAAATTCCAAACCAATCGCAAGTCACTTTTGCAATCTAACCTAATCCGGATTCCAAAGAAACCGTCCCCCCTTTACCAATTAGAACAGCTTAAAGCTTTTCCAAACAAGGTTAATTCTTCAAGATAATTTCCACCAACTGCTCGGCTGCCGATAGAAGAACCAATAAGATTCCTGAACCATCGAAGAAACAAGCTACACTGCTGCTTCCAAACTCCACTTCGTTGATACTGCCAAGCCAAAAGACCTTCTCGTCAGCACGTCGAACACTTCCGAGCTGCACTGCTACCACAGCTAACCAAAGACTTCTAATCCAAAGGCTTCCCGAACCCAAAACTATCCACAAACCTCACAACAGACCTTTGAGATGGCAGACATCACAAAAGAAACTCAGCCTCCAAACCAAGCATCAACAACTCGCACTTCTTAAGGAATGACAAATGAGACCATGCCGAAGCGAAACAACTTATAGACCTTAGTCTCATATTCCAGAACAGCCAACCTCCATGCTAAAGATCCAGTCGACTTCTACACAGATGAGTCTTCCCTACAACAGGTAAAGACTGCACTTCAACTACTTCCAAAACTGCTTCAAAAGAAAACATCTTCGGAAAATATCCAAGGATACTGCATCTCATCTCGCAGTTATCGAGATACCATCACTTACTTCAACACTTCCATCAAATCCAAACTCAAAAATAATTCGCTCACTCGAGCGAAATCCAAATTTATACTTCAAGGATAGACTCCGAATCTTTAAAAGATTTCCTTCGGATATCAAAGAAATCCTTACTCCAAACTACAAATCTCACTCGAGACGGTATTAGGTCTACAGTCTCGACAAATACTTCCAACCTCAAACATATGGACCTCTCCCATCAGTGGTAATCGTGTTACACACAAACACCACTACTCCTTCTACCTCTAAAACTCATGTTGGAAAATCCGAACAGATAACCCAATAGATTAGGTAGATATAAATATATATAAATATATAGTTATATATATAAAAATTACAAGTACGCTCTCTCAAGGAAGACACCACTACAGAGCCTAGGTATTCACTCAACCTAACGCTCCCTAAAGAAAGACACACTTCAGAGCTTAGGTATTCGCTCAGCCTAAAGCTTTGATACCAACTGTAGCGACCTGACTTCCTATCTCCAGGAAATCGCATCACTAGTGAAGAAAGAAAGGGATAGAAGAAGAAAAGAAAGAGAAAGAAGAAACAAAACAACATCGAGAACTCACAGCGGAACGAATAAAATATAATAATTAACATAAAATATTACATAGTATCTCATTACATCAGAGTTCACAACTATACAACACATATTAGACAGTTATAAACATCTGTCTAATTCATACAACTCAAGTATAACAGAAGAAACAGATACCAAACACACAGCGGAATCAATATATATCTACACGTCGAAGCCTCCTGCTCCATATCTCCTCCGAAATTCGTCAAGCAAACCTGAATCACTTGACTACTCATACATAATATGAGTAGCCAAGAGTTTAATAAAACAGAAAATAAACACTCGGGTCAGACAGGGGTCTGGTGTGAGTAAATGGTTTAAAATTGCTTAACTTTAGAAAACCTTTGAAAGAAAAGGTATCACGTAAGACTTCCCACACATAAACATGGAAAAGTTTTTACCTTACGCTAACCAAAACATTTGATAGGAAATCCAGTGATATTATAATAGTGTCTAGGGTTTTCAAGTAAATAAGAAAATAGCCGAAATTGTTACATCTATTAAATTCCAGCTACTAGCCACAAAAGTGGGTAATACAAACAAAACCGTAGGGTCTCGTAGGGAAAATGGGTTTCCATCAATGGCAGGGCTACTGGGGTACCGCCCGTCACAGTACGTGGCCTAGATCACCATACCGAGGAGCCACCCTAACTCCCCTGCAACACAAGGCCGGGACCATTCCTTACTGAACAGTCCTGAACAAGACAACCCCGGCATTTGTCCGGATCAACCGCCCCACACAGCCGAATAAAAAGGGACTTCTAGACAGGAGTAAATCTTGCTCTCCAGTGGGAGCTACCCACAAAGCCTTGCTGCACCTCCCTGTTTTAGCCATTCCCGGCTGATGAGGCTCGAGGCTGTGATTACCTTTAGAGAACACATCTATCTTAGAATGCTCATCGTCCGCCTGACGATGTGTTGAAAGCATTCAATCCATACAAGTTCGTTCCGGGTTCGAACGAAATCGAAGGCACTATCTCGTTGCACTCGTTTTGGAATCACCCTCAGAGTCAACGACCATAGCCCTTGCACTCTAATCTCCATCTCGAACCTATAAGTACTATTCCGTCAAACTCATTACGGAATCACCCACAGAGTTATACTGACGTATAGCCCTTACACCTCGAGTCTTCACTTGCTCCACTTGGATTAACGACCTAACGTTTAATTGGAATCGATGTGGTTTTCGGATATCCAAATATGGAAACCCGATCCCGATCTCACCGAAACCAAATGCTATTTTAATGTCCAAGTTGTACTTAAGGGATTTAAACAGTTAACTTATTCAAGATGATATAAACAGATGGATGAATAACATTATCACAATAGATAGTTCATATCAACATTCATCTCATAAAGCAGCATATCACATATCTCATAGACATCCAAATCATCCAAATCATCCAGTGTCAACCAATCACCCAATATCAATCATCCAATATCATTCAACATCCAATATCAATCATTCAATATCAACCATTCAATATTAATCAATCACCTATAGCAGAATTGATTAACTCTTAATCAATTTAAATCAATTTAATTAATCCCTAATTAAATTAATTACTATACTTTAATCACTTGGATTATCCTAACTCCTGCTTCATTGATTTATTACAAATCAAATTCATTAATCATCTTCTAATGATCTTCCTAGTTAATCTCCCTATATTAATTATCCTTTAATTACATTCAAGTAATTATCCTTAACCATATTCAGTAATTAACCTTTAATTACTATCATTAATTACAATAATTAATGATCCTTCATTAATTAATTAACTATAATTAATTACATTAATCCTTAATTAATTATAATTAATTAATCATATTTAAATTAATTACTTAAATTAATTACTTCATTAATTATATTAATTAATAATCTTTATTAATTAATAATCCTTTAATTAATTAAATAATTAACTTGTAATTAATCATCTCATTAATCATAAACAGTAATTAACAATTTGTACTTATTTATCTTAATTAATTAACTTGATTTATCTCTAATTACTTCTTAAAATAAATCTTAATTATTTTCTTAACAATAATTAATTTCATCATTAAATAAATCTTAACTAATTAATTACTCCATAATTAATTAACTTAAAAACCATTATATTAATCAATTCTTAATTGATAACATTAAATGATTAACCTTTAATCACTTCCACTTTAATTACTTCCATAAGTAATTATCATTCTAATTACATTCAAAAATAAACCATTGATTACTTCATTAAGTAATTATACTTAATTAATCCATAATTAAGTGTTTATTTAAAATTAAATAAATAATTGACTAATTAATTAAAATTAATTAAACAATTAATTAACATCTTTTATTTCAAAATCTTTAATTAATTAAGATAACCTTAATCTTAATTAAATCTTTACTTATTAACAAATCATAATAAGTATTCTTAAATTCCTATCAAATAATTATCTATCTTCATAAATAAATTATTTGAATTAAATCAAATTTTAATGTCTTAAACAAATTATTCAATTTGGTTTTCAAAATTATATCAATAACCTTATTTGAAAATAAACATTTAGAATTCATCTTTAAAGGTTTAATATACTTTAACTATCTAATTTTAAACTTATTCATTTTCAAAATAATTTGAAAACTTGTTATTAAACATTACTTAACAATTACTTAAACTTGGATTTAATAATTTAAATTCGAAACACTTGTTTTACAATTATTGATGCTTGCTTTCTCTCAATTGATCAAACCCAAGTTACTTAACACTTGTCTTCAACTATTCAATAACCAGTTATAGTTTAGCAACAATATCTCCAAACTACAGAACTTAAACAAAACACAACGACCCAACACCCGAGTAAAACACGGCAACATCACGAGTCTTCCCCGAGAAACTACAACTCCCCATCTCCTTCGAGTCATACCTAAGAAATCGCGAGCCTCCCTTCGAGTTTAACTCGTCTTCCCCACTTCAAAATTTCCAGTGCACACGTCAACGTGCACTGTGCACGTGCCCACCCTTTTCCGACCACCGACGACCAACGCGACCATCCCCAATGATCCCATGAACCCACTCGAGCATGAATTCGAAACTAGTTCGATCAAACAATTACTCGAGTCGAATTCGAGCATCAAGCTCGAACCACTGCAGCTGCCTCAAACCCAAAATCACCTACGGCCGTTGCCAACGACGCCGTACAACCATGCCGTCACCATCACAGAATCGCCACGCCAAGAACTTCGTCCTCCCCAGAAGCGACCGCCTCCGGTCCAACTTCCACGACGTAAAGGCCATGACAATCAGCCGAAACCCGAAATCAAAATAAACCCTAGTTTAACCAAATTCGATCAATTCAACCATCAGAAAAATTCTTTAGCATTTTTCTCCTAATCCTTGATTCATAAACAAGTTTCGAACCAAATTACAGCTGCATCCATCATGCCGTACTTCGGCAATCATCCAAAATCCCCAAATCAGACAAACCCAAATTTCATGATGATTCCTCAACTAAAAATTTTGATATGCATGTTAAAATTCATTATTTTTAACAACAAATCCAACTATATAGTCCAAAGCAGAAATTGAAGATATCCATTTTTTTACTTGCAACCCAGTTTCACTGTATTATCTTGCTTTATCCATTATTTGTGAATTTAAAATTTCAGAAACCATTCTAAGAAGTACCATAAAACAATAACTAACAACTTCCATTTAATCATTAAAGTCAAATATTGATGTTATTGGGAGATTAGAAATTTTGAATGTAAATCTGGGTCTGGAAAGAACAGGTAACAGAGTATAACATATACATATACAGACCTATCATTCATGTATACACACATTCATCAATTCAATAATATTAATACTGAAATATTTTCATGCAATCACCAGGATCAACTCACAAATTATCACATGCATTAGAATCAAAACCAATTTAAACTGTTTTTAAAACATTTACTCACCTTATATACGCAGAGCAGGTTTTAATTCTTATTTTCCAGGCTTGATCTTCAATTCATAGAATGCATTTGCTGATGAAGTGAATTCCTTTGCATGCTTTCAATAATCTTAGATTTGCAGGTTGTCATTTGATTTAGTTGCAGATTTGAAAGATTGCAGAATTGATTTTGCAGATTGATCATCACATTGAAAAGCAGATTGAAGCTTTGAAGTTGCGGATTTAATTTTTGCTTTGAAGAATTTAAATTTCAGATTTTGGAAATAATTTCTGTTTTGAGTTAAGAAAGAAATCAAAGGGAAAATGTTTTTGAGAAAGCTAATTTTCTTCTTAAAATTTTTATTAAAATTTAAAAATGAGAATTTTGCCACATGTTCTTAATTCAAACAAATGTCACTCTACATGCACTTCTTAATTTACAAGTGTTGTTAAGATGTTAATATATTTCCACATGTCTCTTTTTATTTTTAGTATTAATAAATTCTTATTTAATTTAAATGTAATTATAAACTTACATGTTAAGTTACTTTGTTAATAAATTCTTACTTATATATTTATAAATTTACTTAATAAATATAATTCACATATGTAAATATAAGTTTAATCCTTTAAAGAAAATAGTCTAATAAATTTCTTATACATGAATTTAGAAATCTAAAACATATATTTATATACATTTATAACCATTTAAATAAATACTTTAAAAAGAAAACAAAGCAAAATGTTTAAATCTTTTTAAACTATCATATTTAAAATAAACAACTATCTTATATTTTGAAAACAATTTGAATTAATCTTTAAATTAGCTTTTGAAGAATATTAATTTTTAAACAAAGCTTTAAATCATAATTTCATACACATTCAAATTTATCAATAAATTTAAATTATATTTCAAAACAACTCAAATTATAACATATACATACATATATATTACAATTTGAAAATTCAATCTTTATTTAAAACAAATGATATTCCCATTTACAATATATATCAAACATATATATATTATAAATAGAATAAAATTTCATAAGCTTTGGAAAATAACTCTTATCAATATTGTCAGATTATAATTTATTATTTAAAAGATTAATTTAGCCAATTTTATAAAGAAAAATCATCAAACCAGCTAAATTTTACACAAATTATTAAATCGATATTGCCCAAAATTCCGGGTCGTTACAAAGAGTGCCCATTTTATCCCCGTGAAGTTGATAAGAATGGCAGCTGCCTTGATAAAGCTATATGCGAAGAATGTAGTGAGGCTACATGGGATACCGAGCAGTATCATGAGTGATGGGATTTATTATTTATTGGTAAGTTCTGGAGAAGTTTGTGGAGTGCATTGTGTGACGACCCACATTTCGGAGGGTATAAATCGACAATAATCCACATATATCCAACTTAAATAATCTGGAATATAGATAATCAATGGGGCTAATTAAGAAAAATAAGAATAGAAGAAGAAAGCAAACACAGCGGAATAATAAAATATAATAATCAAATAAACAGTTCATGAAGCTGTTAACTATACATTTGATTATAATCTATACAACATTTATCAGAGTTATACATACACACACATCAGGGATAAATAAATAATGCAGTAGACAACATGATGCAAAGGTACTAATAGTAATAATATACCAATTCTTCATCTTTGCCCTCCTGAATAAATCTTCAATAAGTTGAAAAATTCAAGGCTGACCCGAGCATAATGAAAAGACAAAACACCCGAGTCAGGACTAAAATATTCTCATGTGAGTCAAATCAATATCGCATATAACATGAATGTCATGGCTCCTAAGATGCTTATAGGTTTGCACATCTCCTATCCAGTCTATAACGTGCGTGCAATAAATCAAGAGACGTTATAAGATTTTCCATCTCTTAAGGATCCGTCAAAATATTTATATGTAGTAGAATACGCTACATATATAATGTCTAATCAATAAAATAAGTATTTTTCTTAGCGTTAAGGCTTTACATTATTCCCCCCTTAACGCGTTTTATGCATCATCGTACGGTTTGCATATAAAACACAAGTTAAACGATAGGTGGATAAGGATGCGCCGTGATACAACAACACTAAACCAAAATCATAGTGGTCTCATTTAGGGATAAAGTATGACAATGCACGTTAAGCGATGCCTAAGGTAGAATGCTACCAGTTTACCTTTCTCGGCTAGTGGTAACACATCATAACCGTGATCGCCCACTGCATCCAACACTCTCATAAAATCGAAGGGTGCGCACTAATCAATCACAATGTAAATGATGATAATACGAAGAAGTGCATCTGATTGGTGTAGCTATCCCACTTGGCTGGTACGACTCCTGTTTTAGTCATTTCAAATTGGCACAAGTGCCAAGCTAATCCATCATCGTTCTCTTTCTTCAAATCCAGCAAATGATGCCAAACCCAACCACTTCGTTTTGGATCATCACTCCATGTACACAGTTGTTAAAGTGCTTCCAGTATTGACGGAGACTATGCCCAAATCCGACCCTGGTCTGTTTAACAACCAAACTTTGTTTTACACACTGGTTGGTACTTTTACATTTCAAAAACAGTTTATACTTGATATCAAAATATCATATCCGCTTCAAAATCAAATCCATTTTGAAATCATCATATTTACTCAAAATATACCATTTCACTTCAAAAATTATTCTCGCCTCAAAATTTTGATTTCGCTTCCAAAATCATTTCGAATTTCAATTTAGGCTATAACTTCATTTTATCCTAATTCATATTTAAATCCAAGATTTAGAAATAAACATTCCACCCTTGACTAGTTTGAATTTTTGAAAAATAGTTTGAATAATTTTAAAATAGTTTAAATAATTAAAATAGTTTAAATGGTTAAAATAGTTAAAAATAGTTGAAATGGTTAAAATAGTTAAATATAAAATAGTTTAAGTATTAAAATGGTTTATATAGCAAAATTGTTTGGAAAATCCAAAATATTTTGAATTTAAAAAGATAGATTTAAATAGTTCATATTAAAATAATTTATTTGAATATAATTTCAATGTCGAACCGATTCAATTTCCAAATCTTCTCAATTAAAATCAACTCAATATCCTTTTCGGTTTAATCAATTCAATTTCGATTTCAAGTCGAATTTTACTTCGTTTCCATTTTAATTTCGATGTAAATTCCGAATTAATGTCAATTCCAGTTTCAAATTAATTTCAAATTTTGAACCAATTCGATTTTTATCAATTCCGAATTCGATTTTCAAAACATCGATTCAAAACACTTAAATCTATTTACTTTCAATTCCCAATTTGAAATCCAAATCCTCAAATATAATTCAATTCTCGGCTCAATTTCGAAATAGTTTGATTTCCATAAATTTAATTTTCATTTTCTTAAAATCAAGTCGTTTAAATAAATTTCAAATCAAAAAATTTAAAATCCTTTAATTTAACCAATCCGATGTCTATATATAGTTTTCTATCTTATGGCCAAGTGATCAGTTATATCAATTTAATTTCAGGGATGGGTATATGTCATTTCAACCCAAATTACGGTGTCATAGGTATATATCATTCCAACCAATTTCTTAATTTATTCGAAATAATTCAATTTACAGTTTTATATACTGTAAGGAATATACAGGGTGATAATAGGATGTATCAAATAAATAAACATCCAATCATCCAAATATCAATCAATTCGCATCCATCACAATCAATCATGCAAACAGACAATATAATTCACAAAAATTTCATAGATAATAATGTTGGGAAATTTACTAGCAATTAAATCCCAATTTCAAATGAAACTGTCAATTTTAATTTTTAACGGTTAATTCAAATGACAATTAAATTTTAGCAAACAACGATCAATAAATTTATATCACTTCATAATTTCAAATTTAACTACCATAAAATATTCTAGTACGTGGTGAGCGTTATAAAACACTCACCTTGAGTTTTCAATTTTAAATCAAATCGAATGGCATTCGATTTAATCTAAAATTTTAACTAGGTCTAAATGACTCCAAATCTGTTCCAGAATGTAGTGCTCGTCACCACGATCCCATCGTCGCTTATTTCATCCAATTTCGACCCCGTATGAATAAGATACGTATTTTTAAACATTACATGATTTTATACAAAAATATATTTAGAAATTTATTTTCCTTTTAAACCTTAATTAGATCAGGTCCGCATGTTTCAAATCAAGCAATCATGGCCACGTAGGTTTTCTGCTTCTTCTTCGATCACGTTCCAGGTTATAGCATGCGTGAGACAACCCATCATACGCAATTATTCGATCGACCTTGCTCTTTCAATGATCGCCGAGACGTTGATCAGGCAACGTTAACCCGAAGACCTATGCCGCCTTTTCCTTCGCTTCAAATGCCCAGGAGCTCGGTCTCATCTAGGCTAAGAAAATCGCACATGAACGTATGCCCTACCCATCGATTTGCCGTTGACATGCTCCACCGTACTCGATCTTAACCGTTGGATCTATAGATCTTGAAGTGATATACCAATCTCTAGTTGAAAGACTTTGTTAATAGTGCGTGAATATGGAGATCTAAGGGGATGAAGTATGGAACATTTTCAACCATTAAAGAAATGTGGGGCGTGGTTGAAAAAGAGTAGGGTATATTGTTTGTTACGCGTATTTATATACGTATAAGCATATTATTTTATTATTATCTCTATTAATCACATGCTTTTTCGGACGAACTCCAAATGAAGTGTGCAGCCAGTCATTTATAATGTTTTACCCCTATTTTGAACATAATGGAACATGTTTTGAGGCCTAATTCGATCGTATGGATAAGATGACTGTTTGAACCTAATTAAAATATTAAATTTTTTATATTAAATTCAACACGTTTTTATTCCATACGACCAAACGATAACTCCAAACGCTATGAAATTTGAAATCCAATAATAATGCACTATCACGGATCCAATGCAACTGGTTTCATCGAAATCCAAGTTTGTGCCCTGGATCGCTTTTTTTAACATCTCGATTATAATATAAAATTTCCAACGTCTAATTATTCACTTTTAAATCTAATTTTAAATGTTATCAATCTTCATTGTTGTTTAAATAAAATTTTCATCAACTTTAGATATTATTTTTAATCATATTAAATTCAGAATTCAATTATTTAGATAATTTCCAATATTAAATTTAAACAATATAATCGTTCAATATTAAATTTTAAATGAATTTTAGTTATAAATCAATTACTTTATTTACATCTAATGAATTCAACATTTATTATTTAATTCAACTATTGATTATAAACACATTAAATACATAGCACTATCTTTCAATACTGATTATTACTTAAATTTTCGGAGTTAGTTTATTTTAAAACCTCATTCAAGTTCATATTCCAATAACTTAAATTCAAAATCATTAAAAACTTATTTTTAACCATTTTTATTTAATAATTTCATTAAATTTAATAATTTGAAATAGCTAAAAATACGGGTCATTACACATTGGGTATGGTATTGAACTTGAGTACGACTTACCACCCACAGATTGATGGGCAAACTGAGAGGGTAAATGTGTACTCGAGGATTTGCTAAAAGCATGTGTTTTGGATTTTGGAGGATCTTGGGAAGATCATTTTCATCTAGTAGAGTTTGCCTACAATAATAGTTACCAACCAAGTATCGAGATGGCACCATTTAAGGTGCTGTAAGGTAGTCCGTGTAAGTCACTCATTTGTTAGTTTGATATGGAAAATAGACTTATATTATGGCTCGATTTGGTACCAGATGTTATTGAAAAAGTAGAAGCGATATGCGCCAGGATAAAGGCAGCATAATCAAGGTAGAAGAGTTTGCCGATAAGCAAAGGAAAGAGATTGAGTTCGTGGTAGGCGATCATGTGTCGTGAAAGTACCTCCGATGTGAGGAGTTATGTGCTTTAGGAAAGTGAACTTGGCACATAGGTATGCAGGACGATTTCCAGTGATCGAGCAGACTAGTAAACTCGTTTATCGAGTCGAGTTACCAATAGTTTGGCAGGTGTGCATAATGTTTTTCATATATCGCATTTGAGGAAATGTGTGCACGACCCAAGATTGGTAGTGAAATCGAGGGAGATATAGGATTTATCTATAGAGGAAGATTTGACATAAGCGAGACAACTAAAAGAAATAGTATGTCGTGGTACGAAGAAATTAAGGAACAAAGTTATCAGACTTGTATGCGTCTAGTGGGATGACCACAAAGAAGATTGTACCTAGAAGGTAGAGGATAAGGTTAGGAACATCTATCCTGAATTTTTTTAGACATTCATGTATATAGCAGGGTGTTTTTGTTTGTTTGCTTTTTGAACTAGTAGGGTACCGACATATTCATATATAATATGATTGTGTATTGGTAGATGCACTAATACCTTTTGATTGTTGATTGATAATTTACATTAGTAGGGTACTAGTATACTTATGTATGCTTATATGATGATGACTTTGCACTTTCAAGGTGTTATTGTTAATTTTGTTTTCTTTGTCAAAATTTCAAGGATGCAATTTTTATAAGGCAGACCATAACACTCATATTTTGGATGGTCTATAATATGGAAAATTAAATAAAATTAATAATATAAATTATTAAAAGATGGATAAAATAGTTTAATTACAAGAATTTCCGAAGGGAGATTTTATTAATTAAGTGTGGGATATTTTAAAAAAGTTTATTGAATGGACCAAGGGTAAGTAGAGCAATTACGGTTGGCCTTGTTAACCAAAATAAACAATTTAGATTTTAAATAGGAAGGATTGTATTAAGGAAAATGCAATAGTCTGACAAGGCTTGAATGGATATTAGGCACAAGCCACTTTCTTTAGCCAGATCCCTTCATTTCTATCTCATTTCATTTTTCTAAACAAAATCCTTAAAGCTCCAAGTCAAGGCCAGCCACCATTTATATAAGAGAAAAGGAAAATCAAAATTTGAAGATCAACTATCAACTTTAAATAAGAAAGGATATTAAACAAGGTTTTCTTAATCAAAGTTGAGTAAAAAAATTCCCTAAAACCTTTCAAACCCATTTGGGTTTAGATTTTGATCGTAGATGAATATTCTGATGACGATAATGTGTTTGAAAGCCTTAGACATTGTTTTGATTATGGTTTGAAATTTAAATGAAGTAAATTAGTTCAGGTTTTATGGTAAAACATAGTTAAATGAATTGAAATTAAGTTGTAATGTTTATAATAATGAAATAAAGAAAGGTTTTTAAATTCATAATTTTTGAAATTAATTTGGATTTTATACGAATTGCTAAATTGAGAAAAGGGTTAATTTTGGAACATTAATTGTTAAAAATAATTATTTTGACCTAAAATTTTGGGAGAAGGTAAAATGTGATAAATTTGATTTTTTATGAATTTTTTCATTTTTCCCATTAAATTTTGGTTTTATATGAATTAATTGGTGATGGGAAGAATTAACTAATTAACGATAGTTAAATTATTAGAAGTATAACCAATAATTCCTGAAAAGAAAACCATAAATAAGATAGTAGCCAATAAGATTTCGACACCAATTAGGATTCGGTGAAAACATAATACTTAATAAGGTAAGGAAACAATTTTCAACTTAATTATAATATTTCCATTTTCAACTTTTGAAAGTTAAGAGTATCAACACACAAGGCCTTGATAGAACCAACCAATGATAGCTTGGGTAGTCATCTACTTATGATGGTTTAAGGAAAGTCGAATATGTTTATCATTTTAATGGAGCTAATAAATGATAGGGCATTATTTAAATTGAAAGACAAAGATATTTATCTAAAGAAAGTGCAGGATACACTATAAATGAACGAAAGAAAAAGGGTTTGAACTATGACCGTAAAGATATACCAGCTTATGGAGTTATTAGATCGCAAGGTGCCTTGATTATTAGTCTAAAGTCCAATGGTATATGGCAGGGTGCCATGACAGGGTTCAGTCCTAAAAGATTTATAAAGTATAAAGGAGAATTAAGGAAATGTGCCATGGTAGGGTGCTAAAACATCTGAGTGGTTTTATAACTAAGATAAATAAATAGGTAATGTGAACGAAAGCGGTTCAGGGACTAAGATGGGCTATTGACACTTAGTAACGATGCTTACTAGAATGTATTCAGGGTGCTTATATTCAACCTCTTAGGAGAGTCTGTGTGGCTCCCTTTGGTGGAATGAGTGTTCATTTCATTAGGTAACTTTGTTCTAGAAAAGATAAGTTAGTGATAGATAAGCCTAGGGAGGTAATCACTAAATAAGTGAATGATAACTTAACGATAAAAGCCTAAAACAAGAGATTAAGTGATGTTTGAATAGACAATGAATGATTGTATGACATGGTTCATAACTGGATGATAAGCATAAGGCATACTCAATTTGAATTGATATATAAAATGGTTCATAACTGGATGATTAGTGTAGGGTATACTGATTAAATATACGCACATGGTTATTATTTATGTAATGTTGCTTACATATATGATTTATCTTGATGATGATAAAGTAAGGAGAACCTGTTTCACATTAGCGGCGTGGTCTCACTATAGATGATTAGGGTAACGATTTTACTCATATCGGGCATTATGTGTGACTCGTATTTTTATTATTTCTCTTAAACTCATGGATACTCATTCGAGTAAGCTGATTTTATGGATTAGATGGATATCTATTTGGAGTAAGAATAAAGACTTCAAAGATCAAGCATGAGGCTTAACTAGAGAATAAAAATGTTTTAAAAATTCAATTTGTAAAACCAAGAATTATAACTGGTTATGTGTTATGTTGGTATGTTCATATATCGGACACAATACGACTCTTATTTTCTATTGTATTTATTTCTACATAAGAATGAAATGGGTAAAAGATGTTGTAATGAACTATGTAATTCAAATTTATGTAATGAAAAAGTTATTTAGCTGCTCTGTTTACTTAAGTTATGCAAAATAATATGGAACTCACTTCGTCGTTGGAAAATGATTTTGATGATAACAGCAACATCATCGACATCTATTTTCGAGTCTCAAAGTTAGGGATATTACAGTAATCAAGAATATGTTAAATCGGGCTTTTGAAGAAAATCATAACCAACAATGGAACCCAATTCGAGAGTGGGTCATTTCAGGGTTCTACGGTCGAAACGAAATAGTAAAGTGTTTATCCTAAGTCGCCTATACCTAGGCTAATGGGCAGGTTGAGGTTGTGAACAAAACCATCAAGGTAACATTGAAGAAGTATCTTGCCGTGGCAATGGGAAATTATGCTGAAGACTTGCCACTCGTACTCTAATCCTACTGCACTGGAAGTCACCTGTCGCCCGAACATTCTCCATTCTCTCTGGTCTACAGCTATAAAGCTATGCTACTTATCGAGGCCGATAAACCATCCTCGAGGTGCCCCACTCATGACTCTAAACAAAATGAGGAGCTGCTCCAGCTCAGGCTTGACGGAGTAGAAGAAAAGTGAGTGGAAGTTGCACTATGAACGGAGGCATACAAAAGGAAATATCCAAACATTATAACGCAAGAGTGAAGCTCCGCTAGTTCAAAGTTAGAGAATTGGTTTTGCGTCCTATCTTCTTCAACACTAAGGATCCAACCATGGGACTCTTGGGACCGAAGTAGGAAGGTCTGTATATTGCCACTGATGCCATTGCCAATGGTGCATACCATATCTCAGAACCTAACGACTCCAAAGTGTCTCATGTGTGGACGTGGAATGCCTCCAGGCATATTACGCCTAAAGATTGTAAGTAGTGATTATAAGTCCGTGAAGTGTTGCCGCTATTATAAGGCAATATCACTTGTATCACCTCTATTTTTTATATGGAATATGAATGGGATAGCTTGGAACATTTATGATTTAACAAGTCAATTGGAACCAGCCTGCCTAGGCCCTCACCATCGCTGTGGCTCTTCGTAACATCGGCTATCTGGAGGGGTCAGGCCAAAAACTCACCTCTGCAACCGAAGAATGCCCAAGAGATTGCTCTATGGGGATGCACAAGCCACTCGATGCTTCCTTCCTCCCTATAGGAATTGATGGCAAGACCATCCCCACAGTGGTCTTGATTCGTTCGCCCATGATGTTGCCCGTCTCTCTATTGGGACAGGGCATCGGTGCCCCGAGAGAGCATTTACCATTGTTGTAACTCCAAATCAGGCATATGTAGTGTTGTTTCGTAGGGATGCATAAGCCACTCAATGCTTCCTTCCTTATCGGAGGCATCAATGAACTAATGGAAGGACCACCTCCATATTGGTCCATATTTGTTCGCCCATGATGCTGCCCGTCTCTCTGGTAGGACGGGGCACTGGTGCCTTGGAAGCGTAGTGTAACTAACTGTATTTTATGTACCGAAGGATTGTAAATTATTTTTATTTCATTCATATAAGGTCGTACGACTCTAAGATTTTAGAAAGTGACTCATATGGACATTTCCCATATCTATGATTTTTCTCAAATTTCTTTATAACTATTTTGACCCTAAAATCTTGTTTGGACTATAAATTTTGATAACAACCGAATTAGGTTCTCAAACCACTGACATTGCTTAAAGATGATAGTTTTCCATTTCGTAGAGTGGTTAAAATAAAAATATGGACTTGCCGTTTGAGAGTTATAGCTGTTTAAAATTTTGACTACCGTTGGCTTGCATTAGGGGTAATAATTAAGCCCACGCTTTGGCCCACTGACCCGTCTCGAAAATTGTGCTGAGGAGTGGTTGTAAGAACTGCTCTAAGTCATTTCCATGTTCCTCAAAATAGCTCTAAACCTCTAATAACCCTAATTTTATCAAAAAGCCTACCTTTTGCATACTAATCTTAGCCAAATCATCAACTAGAGGGGTAATTAGTATGTAAGAGCTTGAGATTATCATTTTTCCTGATTTTACATTTCTTTTCTCCATTGTCCACTTCAGATCTAAGGAGAGAAATTGGTATTTTGGCATCTGATGAGTGGTTCTTGACCTCTCACTCTATTATGCATGTTTATATAGTTAAAAATGATTTTTTAGCATGATTTTGAGTCTATAGTGTTTTCTAACCCTAATCACATTTTCCTAAATGTTTGTGGCTGAATTTTAAAGTGGTTTTAAATGGTTTTGCAACTCCTTTTGTTCATATCCATATGCAAGCATAAAAGTTAGTTTTAGATTAGAATTTTCTTGATTATCATATTCTTATGTATTACATGAATGCATGGATGTATATGTATGATATTCCATATTCGTATGTTGTGCTTTGATATGGTTTGCTAATGCTTTTAGGTGGTTAAGAAAGAGGTGGTCGAATTGGCAATTTAAAGGCAAAAAACGTCAAAATGGATGAAACTTGGAGGGGAGGCTCTGGAGGATGAGAGAAGCCCAGGATTTAATTCCCACCAAGTTTGGAGGTAAGTAAGTGATTCGGTACCAAGAGCTTTCGTGTTGGTACCAAGAGCTTTTTGGTTGTTGAAATTGGTCAGTGGAAGATTAGTACTTTATGTCGGGGTTTAGGGTGATGAGCAGAAAACAAGCGCAAGAATTTGGCTAAGTATTAGACTTGATACCGAGAGCTTTGGAGGGCATGGAAAAGAGAGCTTTTGCACTTAGCACTAAGAGTTTGGAGTGATGTCGAGGGTTTTTAGGTGGAGTGGTCAGGGTACAAGCACTTAGAAGATGGAGCACTAGAACTAAGGGAACAAAGTTAGCAAAAATCGGCTAAGTACCCAACTCGATACCGAAAGCTTTTGGTCGGTACTGAGAAATTTATTTCAGTGGAGTCGGGGTGGAACTTACAGAAGGGGAAGTAAGGGCTCTATGAGATATGTTAGAGATGTTTGTTTTTTTGGTTGGGGTTTGATGGCGATGTAGTAGCATGATGATAGCTTTGGGACTTCGGTGATGGCAACTAAAAGGTGAATGGAGTTAGGTTCCAATAATGGCCACTCCATATGGAAAGAAGTTGTGAGAATGCTTGTACGCAAATGGGGGGTTATTGGAAAGGTGTCTCGTGGATAGAACGTGAGAATGGTTCTATCGTGTAATATGAGAATGGTTCTATCGTGTAATATGAGCATGGTTCCTCAAGAATAATTGAAACTAGATGGAGCAAGGAAAGGGCTCGGATACGTGTGCTAAGGATTCATTGAAACTTAGAGTGTTTTCTATTGTACTCGAAAGTAGAGGTGTTATGAGTGCACTCATGGGTACTTGGAAAGGCTAACCTGGATCATTTGAAAGGATCTGTGTACCTTGGACAGTAGGAATGTGTCTAGTTTCGGCTTAAGGCTAAATACGAGTACACTAAAACCGAGATTTCCATTAGTCCTTGGCATCGGAAAAGCCATACGAGTTATCATACTTGAGCACATTAAGTGATAGTGAGGATTGTTTGATGATGCTATGGTTTTTTTGATTGTTTTCTTCTACAGTCTATCACTCTAGGGATGTCACTGGAGAGAGATAGGTATTAGGGATAGTGATACCTAGACACCTGTCAGCATACTTGGTTTGCAATTTACTTTTACTATATTCGTATAGTAGCATATTACGTTCATTACATGCTAACTTTATTGTTGTAGGGACACGTCAGGTATGGTTCATATACCCTTATTCCTTACTATATCGATTTGCATTGTATTTTAAGATGCATTTACCACTCACACCAGAATACTGTCTGACTTGAGGTTTTATACTTTGCTTCTTATTATCTCGAGTACTCCTAAATGAGTAAACTAGATAGCAGGTCTAGTTTTGACGTAGTAGCTGTGTAGAGGACGAGCTGGATGGAGCTATCTCATATTATATATGGAATTCTATGCTTATTCCATTTTGCAACATTGTAGATCCTCGACAGTGCTCGCTTGCTACTGTTATTATAAGACAATTATCCAAGTTTATTTCTGTTTTTTATAAACTGCATTACTTGTTGTATAACTCTGTGAATTTGTACTCTTATTTGGATCGCTTAGTTATTACCGTCTCTTTTATTCTATATGTATAATGTGTATTATATTTTATTCCTTGTGCTGTGAGATATACGATAGGTTCTGTGATTGGTTTTCCTTTCTTTCTACCCTTAGCAATCATCCTATATTGACCAGGCATGATAGCAGCGCATTATTTAGTTATATTGGGTGCCAGTGGTGTAGGGCGGTCATCACATTAGTACTAGAGCTTAGGTTACACGATTAACCCGAGTTGATACCATGGTCTAGTAGAGATAAGAAAGAAGTTTTCACCTTAGACTGGATCGAGAGAGAGAGAGAGAGTGTGTGTGTGTATACAAGAGAGCGCATACTTGTTATATATATTGGTTTTCAAAACTATATAGTAGTATGTATAGTATATAAGTCGCGCACACACATGAGTATCATTGACACAGTTTTCTTTTTAAGGGATTGATCATTCTTGTTATAGATCAAGAATGAGCTGGAAATCAAGTAACACTATGAGGAACTCCATTTTCGGAGTTGAGGAAGGAGTGGGTTCAGGGATATTAACCCAGATAACATGTTAAAGAATTCCCAAGCGGCTTCCCTAAATGTTGTCGTTGGTAGTGATGCTCAAGTGCAGGTGCTGAGGGCTGACTTTACTAAGATTTGTAAGGATTACTCCACTTTGGGAGGCAAACTATTTCTTGGAACGGAGTCAGCCATCGAAGTGCCAAATTGGTTGGACATGTGTGAGCTATCTTTAGTGATATGGATGTAGATAATGGCACGAAAAGGAAACTGGGCTCTAGATAGCTTCAAAGGCAGGCCATGAACTGGTGGAATGCCATTACTATTGCTATACCCAAGGATCAATTTACTTGGGACCGGTTCAAGGCTAGGTTTATGGAGAAGTTTTTTCATGCTTCCTAGAAGTCAGTGTTATTCAGAAGATTCATTGATCCTAAGTAGGGAGATATATCTGTCTTCAAATATATTGTTGAGTTCAACACCTAATCGAAGTACAAGATGTCTTTCATCGAATTCCATTGAGGAAGAACGATAAATTTCTCATGGGTTTGGATGACTAATTGAGGAGAAGTTAGTGAGTCACATCGATAAGCCATTCAAGAGACTTGTCTAGAACGATCTTCCCCATGAAAGTTTGTACCCCAAGTCCAAACTGTGCAGTTAATGTGCTCGGTAGATTCAAAGCGGTAGAGGTGCAAAAAGTCATAGCGGGGATACAGCGAGGATATAGCGGATGGCTCTAAAATAGCATATAAAAATCATACTTAATGTTTTTACCAATATATAAATGGTAATTAAATGAAAAATTATCATTCAATTGAATTATAAATAATACATAAATAATTTTAAATAAAAACGTGTGCGAATATACTTTAAATAAACGGAAAACTGTTATATAACATAATTGAATTTGGTAGAATATTAGCGTATTTTCATTTCTGAAAATATATTAAAAATTAAATCAAATAAATTAGTTTCATAATTTTATAATGTATAAATGCATTTTTTCAATTCATTTTATTAAAAAAGATATAGCGGGAATAGTGGAATATAGCGGAAATAACGGGATATAGCGGAAATAGCGGGGATTAAAGCGGAAAGGCTATATTCTAGGGCTATATGGAAAAATCTTAGCGGTAAAAATCCGCTATGAGATATAGCGGGGTTGTAGCGGGGTAATAACGGGGCATTAACTACACAGAGTCCAAATCAGCTGTTGTCGTTAAGGAAGAGCCAAAACCATAATAAGGCTATGGAGGCAAGAAGAAGTGGAATGGAGAGAGGAAGCAACCTTAGAGAAAGAGTGCTCAAAGGAAGGGTAAATGGGAACCCATCTGTTTTGGTTGTGGAGACAAGGGTCACCTAATCCGATACTGCAAAGTTGATGGGAAGAAGAAGTCATACAACTATGACAAGTTTGGACATATGTAGATAAGTTGTCTAGAACTAGCGCAGTAGAAGAAGGTCGTGAAGGCATATGCTTTGGACGCTGTTCCGACTTCATCGAGTGCTCCTTCGACGAAAGAAAAGGAAAATGGCTTTGTCATTCAAGGTATGCTTTCCATTAATGATGTTCTTATACGTGTGTTATTTGATATAGGGGTTTCACATTCCTTTATATCTAGTGACCTAGTTGATAAATTGGGATTGAAACCAGAAATTGTTGACCGACCTTTGATTGTGATGAACACTATCGGAGGCTCCACCAGTTTGTGTATGATTTGTTGTGGTTTGGTCTTATCGAGTCATGGATTCTCTTTTGTTTGTGATTGCTTCATTTTGAATTTCATTAGGTTTGGGATTATCTTGGGATGGACTAGATAAGGAAGTATCGGTGGTAATGGATTGTGAGAACCTGTTGGTGAAGATCGAGGCTGTAGAGGGGTGGATGATAGTGATTGGTTGTCTGATGAAGGATGGAATTATGGTTAACTTTCTTTACTTGCTCGAGGTTGCATAGGATGGGCTGTCATCTATGCCTATCGTTAAAGAGTATCTGGACGTATTTGAGGAGGTGATCGGATTGCCACCACATTGAGAGAATAAGTTTGTATAGACTTGATGAAGGATGCCAAACCGATAGTTATGACTTTGAGGCGTATGGCATCCAGAGAGCAAAAGGATTGGAGGTGCAAGTAAATGACTTGTTGAAGAGAGGGTTCATTCATAGGAATATATCTGAGTGGAGTGCACATGTAGTATTCGCTACTAAGGCAGATGGCTCTTTGAGGTTGTGAGAAGATTATCGTGAGCTGAATAAGACGATGAAGAAGAACAAATATCCACTCCTATATATCGATAACTTATTCGGCTAGCTCCATGGTGCGAAGGCGTCCT
Source organism: Allium cepa (assembly GCA_030765085.1). NCBI lineage: Eukaryota > Viridiplantae > Streptophyta > Magnoliopsida > Asparagales > Amaryllidaceae > Allium > Allium cepa. The sequence continues at coordinate 568,225,155 of CM060938.1, forward strand.
CCTAATTGGATTTGGGCGACTCCTAATTGGATTTGGGCGATAGGATTTCACCAATTGAAAGCGTCGAAGGATAGTGTGCCAATCTTGGCGTTTTGTATGCTGTTTGGTTTCTACGAGTGTTTGATTATGCCATTCGGGCTAACCAATGCTTCGACATACTTTGTTGATCTCATAAACCATGTCTTTAGGGATCGGCTAAATAAGTTCAAACTTGTGTTCATGGATGATATTCTGATGTATTCTAGGATAGAGGAGAAACACAAGACACAATTAAGGAATGTGCTTGAATTGTTGAGGAAGCACAAGTTCAAAACGAAGTTTTCGAAATGTCACTTTTGGAGAAGCGAAATGAGATTCTTAGGTCACATCATCTCCGAGCAAGGCATCGCAGAAGATCTTGCTAAAGTGGCAGCGGTTCAAGATTAGAGCCAACTCAAGAATGCTACAGATGTGATGAGTTTTCTATGACTGGCGTAATATAATAGATGCTTTATCAAAGACTTGTCGAAGGTAGTCGTGCCATTGACCACTTTGATGAAGAAGAATAGAACTTTTGTTTAGGATGCGAGCCGTGAGTATGTATTTACGAGTCAAAAGGAGAGGTTGACGAGTGCACAAGTATTCACCATTCTAATTACGTTTAAGGAGCTGACAATATACACAGACGCCTATGGCATTGGACTTGATGCGGTATTGATATAGAAGAGAAAAGGTGTCACCTACGCTAGTCGTTAACTAAAGACACACAAGAAGAAGTATCTGACTCATGATTTGTAGTTGGCAATGATAGTGTTTGCTTTGAAGATTTGTATGCACTACTTATTAGGAGAAAGGTTCGAGTCCTTCACGCATCACAAATCCTTGAAGTACCTTTTTTTCAAGAAGGATCTCAGACTTCGCCAGCAGTCGTGGTTGGAATTCTTGGCCTCCTACAAATTTGACATTTCCTATACATCAGGTAAGGGAAATGAAGTTGCTGGTGCATTGAGTAGAAGACACACCAGTCTGGGAGCGATGATCATGGAGTCGAAGCAGTTAAAGTATATTGCTGGCTGTTACTTCAGACCTCACTGCAAGTTAGCACTAGAGATGTTGGCAAGTTTAACGATCAAATCTACTTTGATTGAGTGGATCGTTACTAGTCAGAGGCGAGATGCTAGACTAGCTAAGATCATGGAGAATATAGAAGGGGGAGTAAAGTTTGAAGATATGAAGCAATATAAACTCGACCAAGAAGGTTGGCTCCATAAGAATGGGAGATTGTTTGTTCCCGAGGTTTATGGATTGCGAGACGAGGTGCTAATAGAGTGCCACCATTCTCGGTTGACCATATATCCCAATGGTAATAAATGTATTGTGAAATGAAATATTATTGAGAGGGGTAAAGAAGGATGATGGAACATTCATCTTGAAGTGTATGAACTGCCAATTGGTGAAGACAGAGCAAAAGAAGTCAAGTGGGTTATTGCAACCACTTGAAGTTCCCGAATAGAAATAGGAGCAAGTATCGATAGATTTTATTGATGGACTACTGAGGACTCGAGTAGGGTACGAAATCATTTGGTTTATAGTAGATCTATCGACCAAGGGTGCTAGATTTCTACCCACAAAATCAAGTAGAACGACAGCCAAACTGGTCGAGTTGTATGTGAAATGGGTTTTACGATTCCATGTGTGCCAAAGAGCATTATAAGTGATCGAGACCCGTTGTTCACTAGTGATTTTTAGAAGAGCTTACAGAAGGCATTGGAGACCGAGCTGCATCTCAATACAACTTATCACCCATGAATAGATGGATAGACTGAGAAAGTGAATCATATATTGGATGACCTCTTGCGAGCTTGCATTCTCAATTTCAAAGGTTCATGGGATGATCACTTGCATTTAGTAGAATTCACGTACAACAATAGCTATTAGTCTAGTATCGACATGGCACCATATAAAGCATTGTTCGACCGACCATGTAATGCTCCATCATGTTGGTGGGAAGCGGGCGAGAAACTGATACTTAGGCTAGATATGATTAGAGAAATCTCGAAGAAGATAAAGATCATTCGACAACGAATGAAAGCTTCTTAGGATAAGAAAAGGAGCTACACTGATAGAAGACATAGAGGTTTGAAATTTTCCATCGGGGATATGGTTTTTGTGAAGATTTCTCCATTAAAGAATGTTATTAAATTCGGTAGTAAGTGGAAGTTGGCACCGAGATTCGTATGTCCTTTTCCAATAGCAGAGAGGATTGAGAACCTTGCATACATGGTTGACTTACGTCAGAAGATGGTAGGCGTGCACAACATCTTCCACGTTTCTCACTTGCAAAAGTTTGTGCATGACTTAGGCGTGACGATTGCACCAGATCAACTTGATAATATCGAGATTGAACTAGAATCTTAAAGACTTTGTAGGCCGATTCTTATTGTCGGATGTGTACAAAACAACTTAAGAGAAAGATAGTGGAGTTAGTGAAGGTTCAATGAGGCAAAAGTGAAGGCGATTGCATTTGGAAAACTAAGAAGAGCATGAGGGCCATATATCCAGAGCTCTTTGTATGGTATGGCCTACTGTTTATCATATTTACTTTCACCTTTGATATCATATAGGATAGCTAAATATCCCACGTGCTAGGATAGGTTCATCTATATTATTTATTACATGTCTGCTTGTTTGATATGTATGATGGTCGTATATGATTATTAGGCATGCTGGGTAACTATGTTTAACTTATTTGGGGATTTCTAGGGCGAAATTCCTAAAGGGGAAGACTATAATGACCCGTATCTTACGTATCAAAGGGTCGTAAAATATTTTTATTTCATCCATATGAGGTCATATGACTCTAATGTTTTAGGAAGTGACTCGTACAGACATTTTCCACTTCTCCGACCTTTGTCGAATTTCTATATAATCTTCTTGACCCTAAAATCTTGTTTGGACTACAACTTTTGATAAGAGTTGAATTAGAGTCTCAAACCACTTTCATTGCTTTAGGATGATAGTTTCTCATTTCGTAGAACGGTCATAATAGAAAAAAAGGACTAATCGTTTGAATGTTATAGTTGTTTTAAGTTTTGCCTGCTGCTGGCCTGCATTAGTGGGTAATTAACTAAGCCCTTGCTTAAGCCCGCTAACCCATCTCGGAAATTTTGCTTATGGCATGCTATAGGAACTGATCTAAGTGAATGTCATCTTCCCCAAAATAGCTCTAAACCTCTATTAACCCCAATTTCATCAAAAGACTACATTTTCCTAACTAATCATATCCAAATCATCAATTAGAGTGGTGATTAGCATATAGGAGCTTGAGATTATCATTTTGGCTGATTTACAATTCTCTTCTTTATGGTCCACTTTAGATATAAGGAGAGAAATTGACATTTTTGGTATTTGGTAAGTGGTTCTTGATCTCTCACTCTTTTATGAATGTTTATATAGTTAAAAATGATGTTTTAGCACGATTTTGATCCGAAAGTGTTTTCTAACCTTAATCTCATTTTACTAAATGTTTATGGCGGAATTTTAAAGGTTTAAAGTGTTTTATAATTTTAGATTGAAATTTACTTTATTATCATGTTCTTATGTATTACATGTATAAATGGATATATATATATTATATATATATATGTATACTATTCCATGTTTATATGTTGTTCATTTATGTGGTTTGATAGTGCTTTTAGATAGTTAGGAGTGAGGTGGTCGAATTGGCAAATTGAAGATTAATATGGTCAGAATTAGATGAAACTTGGAGGGGAGGCTCTGGAGGATAAGAAGAGCTCAGGATTCAATTTGCACCAATTTTGGAGCTAAGTAAAGGACTCGATACCAAGAGCTTTCATGTCGGTTCGAGAGCTTTTTGGTTGTGGAAAATGCTCGGTGGAAGGTTGGTACTTCATGTCGGGGCTGAGGGTGATGAGAAAAAGACAAATGCAAGAATTTGGCTTGATACCGAGAGCTTTGGAGGGCATGGAAATGAGAGCTTTTGGACTTAGCACCAAGAGTTTTGGAGTTGATATCGAAGGCTTTTAGGTGGAGTAGTCGGGGTCCAAGAACTTGGAAGATTGTAACATCCCCTATCTTGAGGCCCAAAGCTAAGCGCTACAGATGCTGTAGTCAACTATAGTATTAACTTCCGGTGACAAATACAATTATGTTAATGGTATTCATAATATCAAAAGCACTTGAATATGAAACTAAATCACAGATTTCAAAAATAACATTTCTGATTACATTTTAAAACACAAGTTTCATATCCATATTACATAATGCTATAATGTTTTCCAGGTTCAGATAAAATACAATTATTGCATAAATACGCTAAGAGCGACATATGATGATAACCTCTTGGTTGACTAGAGTGCTATATTGTCATAATTAACACAATACAACTCAGCGAAATCAAATAATAAAACAACAACTCCTATATAGCCGTCCGTCAGCCATAGCTCGTCTCTGGAAGCTTTATTCACCAACGAACTAAAACCTAAAAATCCTCAACCCTCAGCCTACTCAAATCAATTTTGAGCACCCAAGAGTTTAAGGGGAAAACATAAACTTCAAGTCAGAAATAAAGCATGATGTGAATAATACTATACATCTCGGTTATTTGATATTGTGTGAGACCATACTGCTTAATGGAATGGGGTTTCCCTCACTAATATCCATTTAAAACATTTCTTTTGCAAATCATAATCCTGCAGGTAAAACTAGTTAAAATTTTAAAGCAATATCATGTACATACATGTTAGGTAGTAAATGAACTATTTGTCCGCACACTATAGTTTTGTTTGGCTAACTACTAAAATTTGGCTGACTCGGGCCTACTAGACAATATATAAACAAACAATCTAACATCTTCTAGATACTCCTCTTCTAGATGCTCTGTCCCTAACTTATCTTCTCCCAGGATCCACTGATCCTAATGGTTTTGCAGGCTCACCGATAACCTAACTCTGTACAAATATATATTCATTTCTGCGTGTAACATCATTTTAGTCTTACCTGTGACAAAGCCCTATACACTGGAATGTTGGACTAAATTAGCTAGTTTCTAATAGCTAATATATATGGCGCTACTCTATACAAGTCCCATCTGGTACTCTAATATCTGAGTCATTTTACTTAGAGAAATCTTCCCTTAAATTTTCCTTGAAAACCTTCTTCTCAAATTGACTAAATCTTTAAATCATGCTTAAACAAGGAAAATAAATACTCTATGCCTTACTCAAATAACCTTGCTATGTTACATATACACTTTACACAAATATTTGTTGATGAAAACATTTAAACCTTTAAAAGTACCCCTTTCGAAACCATTGAAAGTACCCCTTTCGATTCGAAACCAAGTAAACCCTTTATAACCTAGGCCGAAGGGCCCAAACATTCCTTTCGAAACCATTCATAATCACCTTCCGAAAACATTGAAAACCTTCCCTTCGAAAGCTTTAAAACCTTTGACATCCTATATTTAAAACACTTAACATTGCCTTTCAAAAATAGTGAAAAACCTTTCATTTATAATCATTCGAAACCATTGGGGAACCACCCATTCGAAACCTTACAATAGCACTCACCTTTGTAAACAAAAAACTTTCTGAAAGCATCAAAAACCATTACAAACAGCAAACCTTTCGAAAGCATTTGGGTTTAATTAAACATATAGAAACCTTTCGAAACCATTTAAAATTAACTCCTTCGAAGCCTTTAGGTTCTACCTTCAATAAAGAAAAAAGGTCATAAAACATTTAATTCGAAAGCAAGCAATTCCTAAGTAAAGAAGTGGTGGTGTTGATACTAACCCTTCGAAAGAATTGAAGAAGTGGCTTGGATTTAAAAATAAAGTCACGCTTTCAAACCATTGGCTTCAAAAGATTGAAAGTGACAGCCAGGAGTTTCAACCCTTTCGAAAGAATTTACTTAAAACAAAAAGTGCAGCCTCTTTTGAATCATTCCTTTAAAATATTTGACCCAGTCGAAAGCCAGCCAAGTCAAAGACATACTCTTCGAAAGAAAAGCAGGCGCATTTTAATTTAAAATTAAAACAACGTTTCAACACCGTCGGAACCCTTTGCCTCGAACCAGTACCTTTCGTCTAAGTCCAATTCGCTATGTACCAAGTATATTGATACCATGCGAATTGGTTTCGATGGTGATGGAGGCGGTAGTACCCGGTCGTAACCCCTGGTGCCGAAAGTAGCGAAACATGCCAAAAGCATGTAAAAACTGGTTTTTATTTTAAAAGAAATTCCTTTTCAACTAACCTGCCTTATTTGTCAAAATATTATTGGTTGCTAATTTATTTTCTCAAAGTGCTGCTAGAATTTCAGAAGCAATTAATTTAAATAATTTACAAAATTCCTCTTCTCATTTTATAAATATATAAAACATTTAAGTCCCATACCTTAAATAATTGTATATATTTATTAAAACATTTAGGAAAATTTTATAAAATTCCAGTAAATTATTTTTAATATGTTTTCTAACATATATTAATTTTAGACCCAAAACATATAATATTTAATCATAAATAATTTTAAACCCAAATAATCATTTTCTTCACTAGAAAATTAAAATTAAATTCAGATTAATTCAAAAAATTATGAAAATTGAAACCCATCTCTAAAATATCATTTTTGATCTAAATCAAAATTTCCAAGGCATTTGGAAGTCATTGAAAAGGGTTTTCACCGTAAAACATATCATAAAACCTTTATGAATTAGCATAAATCATCAACAAGCATATATTAACATTTTATCATTCAAAAACAAGGCAAAACACTTGCAAATAATTCAGATTCGTCTTAAAATATAAAAAAAATTAGAAAACAAGAGATGTAGTCATTATTAAAATCGAATTTTTTAGGAAACAAGAGATGTAGTCATTATCCACCTTAGCTTTGAGTTAAGGAGTTTGAGATTTGAATGGATTGAATTGATTAATCTTCCTTCCTTTGATTTCTTTATCTTCTTCTTGCTTAATGGTGACCGACCTCTATACTTTGATTTTTGATAATAAAATGGATGTGTGAATGAATTCCTAAGGGTTAGGGTATTAGAATGCTATTTTCCTATTTTACCCCTTATATAACTTCCCCTTCTATTTCATTTTAATTCATCTCAGTTCATTGGTTTTACGTGGCATGGCTACCCCTATATTAATCACAAATCTGAATTCCCTAATCATTACATTATTTTATTTAATTTAGTGAATTAAATGCCTTAAATAATGTTATTAAAAATTAGGGTCATTACAGACTCCCCTCCTTAAAGAATTTCGTATTCGAAATTACGATAAGGTACACATCAAATCAAACATAAAGGTAAAATATACCATCACATAAGTTAGGATAAGCGTCTCTAATCCTGCTCTTAGTATCCCAAGTACAGTTCTCTCTCATCGTCGCTCCACTGGACTTCACTAATCTGAATGCCTTGTTCCTTAGCCTCTTCTCATCTCTCGCGACTATGCCAACTGGCTTTCTAACTATATTCAAGTCTGGTTCTACTATTATGGCCTCTAGCATAGTCGGTGCTATAGTAGACTTCGGATCTCTAATACACTTCCTTATATGAGAAACATGAAAAACATCGTGGAATCCTGTCAAACTGTTCCGTAACTCTATTCTATATGCAGCTTTCCCGATCCTCTCTACAATAGGAAATGGTCCTACGAATCTCGGTGCCAACTTCCCTGATTTACCAAATCGAATCACACCCTTCATCGTTGGCACTTTAACAAAAACATAATATCCAACAGAGAACTTTAAGTTTTTCCTTCTTCTATCTGCATAACTCTTCTGCCTAGACCAAGCTTCCTTCATCTTAGCTCGAATCAACTCAATCTTCTCTGCAGCTTCTCTAAGTAAATCTAGACCAAGAACCAACCTATCCCTGGTCTCTAACAGGCAGCAAATGAGAGATTTGCACGGTCTTCCATATAAAGCTTCAAGCGTTGTCATCCCTATACTAGCCTAATAACTGTTGCTATACGAAAACTTGACTAAGTGTATATGGTCTTCCCATGATCCCTAAAAATCTAACACACAAACTCGTAACAAATCTTCCAAGATTTTGTTAACTCTTTCCATTTGCCCATCGCTCCGTGGATGATAATCGGTACTCATCTTGAGCTTGGTTCCTAAAATCTCTTGTAGACTCTTCTATAACTCACTAGTAAACAATGAATCTCTATCACTTATTATACTACTAAGAATTCCATGCAGTCAAACTACATTCTTCATAAATAACTTAGCTAAACCAGGTGTCGTCCTAGTCGACTTAACTGGAATGATATAGGCACTCTTGGTCAGTCTATCCACTATGACCCATATACTTTCATTTCCTCTGCCAGATCTTAGCAACCTGTCTATAAAATCCATAGAAATAGAATCCTATTTCCATACCGGAATATCCAATGGCTGAGGCAACGCACTTGGCTTTTGATGTTCGGCCTTTATCCGTTGGCGGTTCAGATACTGCTTCACCCATAAGCCTACATCCCTCCTCTTACCTTCCCAGAAGAAACTCCTCTTCATGTCCTAGCTCCTTCTGGATGAATAGTGAACTTCGAACGATGGCATTCCTCCAAAACTTCTTTCCTAATGTCTCATACATTCGAAACACACAATCTTCCTTTCTTTCTCAACTACCCCTTCTGGTCAAGATTGAAATCCTTCAAGTCATCACTCTCCATTCCATCCCTTAACTTTCGGATCCGTCTAACCAATACTAGATCCTCCCCTTGTTTAGAAGCAATATTTTCGATCATTACCGGTCGAACTTCTAAATAAGACAACATAGCGGTTTCTCCACTAGATCCAGCTTTAGATCTCCATTGGAATCTACAAGTTGACAATGTTTCCAAATCCTTCCACTCAGCTCTCATTGCCAACATTACATTCTGATGCTTTCTACTAAGTGCATCTTCCACCTTATTGCCTTTCCCTGGTATGTATTCAATTCTAAAATCGTAAGCAGTAATAAACTCCAACTATCTTCGCCGTCTCATGTTGAACTCCTTTTGGGAGAATAAATAATTCAACGGCTTATGATATGTATAAAGCTCAAACCTCTCACCTAAAAGGTAATGTCTCCACACCTTCAATGCAAAAATCACTGCAGCTAGTTCCAAATCATGAGTTGGGTACCTAACTTCAAGCGATCTAAGCTGTCGAGAAGCATAAGTAATCACTTTATCTCTATGCATTAACACAGCTCCTAATCCAATTCCACATGCATCTGTATAAACTACCAAATCTCGATTCGCTTCTGAAACAACAACACAAGTGCATGGGTTAATAAGCGTTTCAAGCTCTACAATGCTTCCTCACACTTATCGATCCAAATAAACTTCATATCCTTTCGCACTAGCTTGGCCATTGGTGTTTCTATCCGCGAAAAATCCTTAATGAACCTCCGATAATATCCAGCTAATCCAAGGAAACTCTTTATCTCGGTCACTGTCTCGGGTCTTATCCAATTATTCACCGCTTCAATCTTAGCCAGATCTACAGACAACCCTTTCTCTGAGACTAGATGACCAAGAAACTTCACTTCCTTCTTCGAAAAATAACACTTCGAAAACTTCGCCTTCAGCTAATGCTGCCTTAGCGTCTCAAGCACTACTTTAAAATGAACTTCATGCTCCTTTTCATCTCTAGAGTATATCAAAATATCATCTATGAAAACCAACATGAATCTATCCAAGTGCTCTTGGAAAACTGGGTTCATTAAATCCATAAAGAATGTCGGCACATTAGTTAGCTGAATGACATCACTAGCCATTCATATGATCCATATCTAGTTCTAAACGTCGTCAAAGGAATACCATCCTCTGCTACTCTAAGCTGATGGAAACCTGTCGTCAAATCCAACTGAGAAAATACCTTGGCTCGAATAAATCGTCAATTCTTAGCAATGGATATCGATTCTTTATCCTTTTCTCATTGAACTTATGATAACCGATACATAACCTTACCGATCTATTTAGCTTTTTGGCAAACACTACTGCTACTCCCCAAGGTGAACTACTTGGTCTAATAAAATTCTTGCCTTCCAAATCCTACAAATGCACCTTCAACTCCCTCATCTCGATAGGTGTCATCTTACTTGGCGACCTATTCACTGGTTCTGTTCCAGGCACCAAATCTATCCGAAACCCAATGGCTCATTTCGGTGGCAATCCTACTACAGGCTCAAAGACATCTGCGAATTCTCTAACCACAAATAACGATTCAACTCGTCTTGTAACTCCACGATGCCCAACAAAGCATTTTCCTCACAGCTAGGGCTTTCTACGATATATACAATCTAATCACAACAGTCAGGCCGTCTAAATAATATTTTCCTATCATAGCAAAATATCCTAGCATCGTGCATACTTAACCAATCTATACCCAAAATAATTCTGAACCCTACAAACTCAAACACATGTAAACTGCAAACAAAGGTATGACCTAAAAAATCAAACTCTAAGTAGTCACACTTCATCCCAAGTGTTGCATACCCTCCTATCGAAATTGCAGCACTTAAAGAAGTAATTAAATATGAGGGTTATAGGTTGAGCTTATCTACCAAACAACGAGATACAAAAGAATGTGATGCACCGGTATCAAACAGAATGCTAACAGACATACCATGGATCCAAAGAATACCTCCCAACATTACTTTTCCTTTCTTTTATGCCATTGGTCCTGATGTAGCATGTTTCAATGAAAATACTTTGCCCCTTCCATCCTTAGCAGGCTCTTTGCACTGGTTCTTATAATGGCCAATCTGATCGCAGTTGAAGCATTTGATATTCTTCTTCCTGATCACTTCCTTTGCCTTTCGAGTACGACATTCATTAGAAAAATGCCCCTCCTTATCACACTTAAAAACAACAACCTTCGACTTCCCTTTCTTCACTGCTCCACCTTTCTGAGCACCCTTCTCATGAAAGAATTTCCTTTTCTGACCTCACCCCACCTGGACTTCCTTTTCCTTATTCATCTATGGAGAAGTAAACATATCCTCATGTCTCAATGCCATCTCTACTACAAAATCACAAGGATCCCCAATATGAGGTAATGTAGCCCTGACAAACTCAGGCTTCAACCCCTTGATAAACTTCTCATTTTTCTTCATCACAGTATCCATAGTGGCATATCCATACCTAGACAACTCCTCAAACCTTTTAGCATATTCCCACACAGTCATCTCCCCCTAGTCAAACCCAGCAAACTTTCTGAGCAAGGTAGACTCCACCATCATAGACATAAACCTTTCTTGGAACCTCCTCTTAAACTCAGCCCATGTCAGCATCTCTTCATTCATTCCAGCCGTCACACTATTCCACCAGAATAAAGCTGCTCCATGTTACTATCTAGAAGAAAGCCTTCCCTTCTGCTCATTATTGAGCTCCAAGTCTGCAAAGATTCGCTGACAATGCAGCAACCAACTCTCCACTTCAATCGCATCTTCAGTTTCGATAAATGGCTTTTCTCCAAGTCCAATATAATCTCTACTCAGAATAGCATAATTATTGACCACCGGATCTTCCTGAACTCCTACTCCAGTATTTCCTCCAACCACTCCAATAGCAGTTCCAACTTGCATAATATTCACAAAAAACTGATACATAGCCCCCATATTCACTTCTGGACTCCAGTATCCACATTTTTAGCTTGAGCCTGAACTTGGTTCCTTCTAGCATTCAATCTGGCATTTCCATTTGTTGTGATGCTTCCTCTAAGATTCGCTCTTCCACTTCTAGCATCCATATCTGTATTCAAGTCTCGTGAGATACAGAAGAATAGCCTAAGAGAGATAAGAGAATTGAGATATAGCGTATACTTATATATAATAAATACAAGTATGTTATTGTAGCGTTATTCAAAAATGTTGGATCTCATGTTTTGATTCATGCCAAGACGATCAAGATGACACAAGAATGAAAGAAGATTCAACAAATCTACGACTACAAATTACGAGGGTGACTAGACTCGAAGATCGTATATCAAGTACGATTTTTTATTTTAGAGTCTAGGTTAGTGTTCATATATGTTAAAATCTATTCTCAAATAGCTCACACACCCTCACATATCAATGAAAATTGTTTAAATTAATTTTCAAAACTTTTTTTTATAAAAATTCTATGATCAGTTGACTGACCTTGTGCATATACATGTGCACGTATATGTTTTCAAATTCATTCGATTGAAGTTCCTTGACCAGCCGACTGACCTGATGATAACTGTCATATTTCTAAAGACACACTTCGTTTCATGAATAGATTTCTTCTTCGCAAAGAGTTTCATCCATTACCGCTCGATAGAACCTTTTGCCAGACGTTGTAACTCTTTGTCTACTATAAATAAACATGATTTTCAATATCAATGCACTTCACTTCACTTACCATACTTAATTTTCTATTCTCTACTCTGTTGAATTTTAGAATCTCTTATTGCTTTGAGTTTGTGCAATCACGCTTTGAATGCTCCATTTCTAAAGCAATATATATCTTCTGTATCTTCACATACACATAAGTATACATATCATACTTGAAGAAAAGATTATAGGAAGGGTGTACTTCATTTGACAAATTTTTCTTGTAACAAGAGCACACAAAGTCAAGAAAACATTTCATTTATATCAAAGCCCTGTTCGGTTGATCAGGCAAGAAAATCCTGTTTGGTTGCTCAGGTGATCAAAGTCATGTTCGGTTGCTCAAGCAGTGTAAACCTATTCCTCTGGGTTAAATAAGGGTTGTTAGCTAGAATTCCAGAAGGAGTCTGGGACTGGACGTAGACAGAAAGTTCGAACCAGTATAAAAATCTCCGATGTCATTTTAGTTTACTGCTATTTTTTATAGTTACTTCCCACACTAGTTAATAAGTTTAGTATATATTCCATATTACACGATCCTATAGCATGGTAATACAATGCCAATAGCTTGAGAATAAATCATCTCCTTATTAAGATTTTTTACGCAAACCCTAACTTAGATCACCACAATATTCAAAAACCCTGAGGATTGTGTATGGACTATCGTATGCGGAGTAAAGATATTCTTACCCATTGCTCGACTAGGAAGAATTCTCAATTGCCCTTCCAAAGGAGAAGATTTAACCGTCATTAAAGTTAACACAGATAATTGAGATAGAACTAGCCATATTTTTCTCTCCGACGATTTAACAAAACTCAAGGCAATAGAGTTTCGACCGATGGCTAGAATCATGCATCTAGCTCTTATTCACTCCATCAATTCCCGAATCGGTAGCTACAAGAAGGTTTATAGGCATGACTTCCAATCGATGTATGCTATTTGGGGACAATGTTCCATTAATTGGGCTAAGGTAGTTCTCGATGAATTTCTAACTTTTAACCAAGGTCGTATGAAAACCATACACTACGGCGCTTATATCATGAGAATTATTCGTTATTTCAAAATTATTCTCCCCGATTCGGACTATTTTGCAATTGATTCCTTTAACACCAAAACCCTAAGCCTCATGGGACTTCCAAAGCAATATTGAAGTCACACTTTATAACCTTTGAACATTAGCAAGAAAACCAAGCGGTAGGTCAACCCCAACCTTCTTTTACACAATAAGCTCCTCAAACCGAAGCCAGATCCTCTTCCCAACCAATCCCTTCATGAGAATTCCATGAAAATGAAGAGATAAGACCGGATGCTCAACCACGACAAGCTTTAACAATTATCTCTAGAAACCAAAATATTTTTGATAGGTAACGTTACCAAAATAAACTCAAAGCTAAATCACATCAAAGGTTTTTTAAATAATTTTTGGGAATTACTCTCTTGTGGTTCATCCTCCCCATGTCCATCTATGTGCCTACAGATCTAGGAAAGCATACAGAACATCATTTCACTTCGTCAACTTCTGAAGAAGGACAAGAAGGAGAAGAAGAAGAAGAAGGAGAAGTGGGTAGTAAAGGCAGAGACTCTAATGGAGATGATGAAGAGGAAAGCTTCGATGAAAATGATGATGAGTAAGTGGTTTACTTAGTTTTATTTTAAGTATTTTGGAGCAATGTTATGTTTTATTTTGGAACAATGGTATATTTTTTATGCATTAAATATATGTACTTTGTTCTATACTATGTAAGTGAATTTATTTCATATTATTGTGTATGTCATTATTCGTATATGCTCTTATGATGATTTATGTTATGAATGATGGTATATTGCTTACATATTATATATAAATACACACATATCTCCTTTTTTTCAATGACAAAAGGGGGGAAAAAGTGTTGTACTAATAAAATTGGTAGGTTTAACAAAAATTTCATCTTGGATTCAGGGGGAGTTATGTAAGGATTTTTCAAGATTTTGATCATATTTCAATATATCATAAAAATTTGTCATCAATCAAAAAGGGGGAGAATGTTGGATCTCAGTTTTTGATTCATGCTATGATGATCAAGACGACATAAGAATGATAGAAAATTCGATAAATCTACGACTACAAATTTTGAAGGCAATTAGACTCAAAGATCGTATATCAAGTATGATTTTTTGTTTTAGAGTCTATGTTAGTGTTCATATATGTTAAAATCTGTCCTCAAGAAAGTCACACTCCCTCACATTTCAACAACAATTATTTAAATTGATTTTCAAAACTATTTTTATAAAAATTCTATGATCAGTCGACTGAATGCACATAGTCAGTCGACTGACCCTGTGCATATACATGTGCACGTATATGTTTTCAAATTCAGTCGACTGAAGTTCCTTGATCAGTCGACTAACCTAATGATAACTGTCATATTTCTAAAGAGACACTCCTTTTCATGAATAGATTTCTTCTTCGCAAAGGATCTGCTGGTCATGCTAGAGATATTTGTTTGTTCACTTGGGTTTGATGGCGATGTAGTAGCATGATGATAGCTTCGAGACTTCGATGATGGTGACTCGAAGGTGAATGATGTTAGGTTCCAATGATGGGGGCTTGACTTGAAAAGGAGTCATGAGAATGTTGTCTAAAATGGATGGGTTTCAAGAAAGGTGACCTATGGGTAGAACATGAAAATGGTTTTATCATGGAATTGAGGAACGTGGAATGGTTCCTTGAGAATAATGGAAACTAGATAGAGCACGGAAAGAGTTCAAATACATGCGCTAAGGGATTATCGATACTCGGAGTGTGTTCTGTTGTACTCGAAAGCGTGTGCATTATGAGTGTACTCATGGATACTTGGAAAGGCTACCCCGGATCATTTGAAAGGATCCATATACCCTGGACAGTAGGAAAGGGTCTATTATCAGCTTCAGGCTAAAGACAAGTACATCGGAAACTAGGATTTCTATTAATCCCTGGCATGGAAAAGGTCGTATAGAGTTATAGTTGTGTATGCTAGTATATGATTTTGTTTGATGACAATAAACATATATATATTCATTCAAATGTATTTGTTATTGTACTTTTTATTTTCACACGATTAAATAAATATTTACTGTTTAAAATAAATAACACAGAATTTAAATTCAAACAGATATTTTATTCAAACAAATATTTTATTACAATTTTGAATAGTACGAATTTGAGCTCTCACTATATATATATACACACAAAATTTGCATTTACAATACAATTTCGATTACATCACAATTTTTGACTATACAATGTTTACATGCATTTTCACCTCACTACTTATCACTCATTCATACGTATTCATCTTTAACTCTATTCCAATTTGTATTCAACATTTGAATTATTTGCAAAATAAGCACTGATGCAGTAAAATTGAAAAAGAAATAGTTTTTGCAGTGTAAAATAAAACGTGTTTTGAAAATATTATTTGCCTCAGTTATTTGGGTCGTTCGTCATCATTTAACTTTGAATTCATCTTACACGAACAATTTGTAACATGCATAGTGTATCACTGTACATGCCACAAGGCCGTGCACATCGATATACACTTGATAAAACTGCAGGGACAAGTGCGCACAAGGTCAAACTCGAGCCAAAGCTAGGTTCAACTCAAGTGCAATACAAATAAAGTCATGATATGAGCACAAGGTCAAACCCGAGCTAAAGCTAGGTTCAACTCAGGTGCAATAAAAAAAATAAAATAGAATGGTCAAGTTTTAATGACTTGAACAAGCCTTGACCAAAAACACAATTGTGTACACATGAATAAAATTCAATGCAAAATAACCACTAGTGAAACAGAGGCTCGAAGCATGCATATCCAACATATATGCAGTACAACTCAATGCAGTACAAGAATCCAAAAACCAAATAGTTCAACTGTTCAGGCTAGAGGAATGGCACAAAGGCAAAGACTACATAAATATATATACATATATGCACACGTATATGTATGACTCCAAATAAATGGGTCAAACTGCACCAAACCAGAAAACAATGAAGACACAAGTGCCCAAGAACACAGATGATAACAAGTTCAGTTTCAAGTGCATCATATACATTAGGACCAGAAAACAGATGAACGTGAGCATGAAACACAGCCTCGACAAAAACAACAAATCAGTTCAGGTCTAACCAGTTCCAAAACCAGATTCCAAAATATAATGAACTAATAAATGCAACCGAATAAAATGACCAAAGGCAATAGAGAAAGACTACACAAATGCAGTGCTAAGAAACATCAACACAAAACATCGCCTCAATCAAGCTCCATATAAAACTAGACTACATGAACACACTAGACTCCAAGTCTAACAAGGACAGAGGCAACAAGGCAGTGGACAATACAAGTACAGACTGCATAGTTAAGTTCAAATGCAAGCACATGGAATTAAGTGCAAACAGCATCATCAATGAAACAAAGCTCAATACAATGAATTACAACATCCATATAGTTTTCTAAAGCAAGCAGTGACAATGATCAAGAGACCATCAAACAAGTGCAACAAAGCAACATAATCATCTAGATGCAATGACCAGCAGCCTCAATAGTAAATGATTCACATGACAACATACATGAAATAAATACATATGCATAAGCACATGAACTCAACAAAGCTTCAAACTCACTCGAACCAAAATAGACTCAACCACAACACAGTTGTGGATCATGGAAGATCAATATGAAGTGTAGACTCAGATCAAAGTAGTAGACTAACTGGCTAGAGATACAACATTTATATGTATACATATATGCAGTAACAAACAAGACCGCAATAATGAAGTGCAAATGAATAATCAAAGCATCATCAACACAACAGAGATGAAAGAACACAAAATCTAGCCATGGTAGTCAAAGTGATAACAGGAATTGATCAAGCTGAGGAAGTCAACACAAAAATTGTAATAGTGTCATGATTTATAAGTGAATGAAACAATAGTCAAAATAAGTTTAAACTGCCAGAGCCGTGGTGACAAAGGTAGAATCGAATAAGTAAATATTAACACAAAAGTTCAAAAGGGCGAAGACACAGGAGAAAAGAAATTCACAGAGCAAGCAAATTCAAAGCCATGGTAATCAAGCTTAGCACATCGGTAAATATATGAATTGAAAATGTCAGAAAACATCACCAGCACTAAATCGTAAATTGAAAGGCCTAGCATATGAATTGAATAAATCAAATAAAATATACACGAATGAGATTATAGGATTTCGAATCCTATTTAACCCAATATCATCATCGACTAAAAATGATTCGAGTTCAAACAATATCATAGAGCATAGTTTCAAATCAATAACTCGAATCGAATCGAGTTCAAGTATATCAATGATAATAGGAAAAGGAAATCACGTACCAATTCAACTCAAACTTGCCAGTTTGAACCAGCCGAAGGAAAATCGAAGATTGAAGGCGATTGATAGAGCAAAGCGAAGAAAATCACTTCAATCGCGCGAAAAACAATCGACCACCTCAAATTCTTAGAAGCCCTAATTTCCTTATAGAGGAAGGAATGAAGAAATTGAACGAAAGAGGAATCGGCAGGAAGAAGTAAAATAAGAAAAGGGACGACCGAAGTTTTTACATGAAGATAAAAAGAAAAAAGGATTCTCTTTTATTTTAAATTGGGTCGGGTTTATATTTCTACTGGGATTTATTTTTTAAATTAGGGTTTTTGGTTTAGTGTTTGTTTTTTATTTTGTAATTCTCTTTTAAATTTTTGTAAAGTCTAGTCCTGTTTCTAGGGGAAGAACTACGGTGGTGTAGTTCGAGAATTCGCAACTCAATGGCTGAGTTGTGGTAGGGTTTTGAGCATAGAGTTAGGTTAGTCGATAGTGGATGTCGTATGTTTACATGTGTAAACGTATGACTAATTAATTTCTGGTAGAAATCTTGGAAGCAACACATAGGCAAGATTTTACCAAAGGTGGGTAAATCTATGTGTTATTCTATTTCTACTTTTAATATTCTACTATTATCTATGCTGGTATTATTAGTGCTGCTATTATTAGTGCTGCAACTATTTTAAATATTTCCGCATTTAATTTTTATAATTATTAGTATCACCCTATTCACCCCCCTCTAGGGTGAAATCGATCCTACAACTGGTATCAGAGCTAGGAACAAGAGCAATTTTTGTTTTAAAATTTTGATTTTTCAAAAAAAAATGTTTAAATTTGTTTTAAACTGATTCATTTAATAATGATTTTGCTGAGGGTCAGTCCATAGTTAGACCACTAATGTTCAATGGTGAATATGCTTATTGGAAAAATAGAACGATTTTTTTATAATAACTATTGATGCTTGGAATATTGTTGAGACAGGTTATAGGACACCAACTATAGTGATAGATTATCAGGAAATAGATAAACTGATGGATTAATGGACAGATCTCAAAAATAAACCACAGAATGCTAACGCTAAAGCTATGAATTCTATTATCTGTTCATTAGATCAAATTGAATTTAATCGTGTCTCACATTGTCCAACTGTGCATGAAACCTTGCACACACTTGAAGTGACTCACGAAGGAACATCTCAAGTCAAAGAATCTCGCCTTACCAAGCTTAGTAGCAAATACAAGAACTTCACAATGGCTAAGCATGAAAATGTAAAAAAGATGTATGGATGACTTTCTAATCTTTTATACAAATCAAAAGCTCTCGAAAAAGCGTACACATAATTGGAAATAGTCTTAAAAATCCTCAAAGTCCTTCCACGAAATTTTAAAGCTAAAGTTACTGCCATTCAAGAACCAAAAGATCCGAAACAAATCAAATTTGAAGAACTCATCGGAAATGTCAACACTTATGAGCTAGAAATAATATTCAAGGAAGAGAATGAAGGAGGTGATACATGAAAGAAATCAATAGCTCTTAAAGGAACAACGGAAAGTGATGATAATGATGGTGGAGCAGCTGAGCTGGTGATATTAATAAAGAAATCTAAAAGGTGGAATTACAAATACAGAAATCTTGCTCTAAATCAACAATTGAAAAACAGAATAGCCAAAGTACTAGACAACTCAAAAGAGCGGGAGATCATTTTTCACAAGTGCAATAAACCCGGTCATATCAAGCCTAATTGTCCTCAGAATCAATTCAGCTAAGGAAATAAACTGAAAAGGAGAAGTTTTGCAGCCACTTGGGATGAAACTGATGAAGATAATAAAATCACTAGTAGTGAGAGTGAAAAAGCAAATCTGTGCCTTCGAGGTGATATAACTGAGAGTGATGATGATGAGCCAAGCGAGGTATCAAAACTTACTCATTCTGAATTACTTATATATTTTCATGAAGTAAATGGCTGTTTCGAAAGACTTTGGGAGAAATACGCTAAGATTGAATCACGAAGAGATACTTTGATAGAATTAAATAAATTTTTTGATCAATTGGTTAAAAACTATCAAACCAAGATCCCTAAGTGTGGTAAGTGTCCATCACTTGAAGAAGAAATTAAAAAATCAAAAATTAAAATAAAATCACTTGAAAATAAAATTCTGATTTTGAAAGATAGTGAAAATACTAGGAGAGAAAATTCTATTAAAAAGTGCACACAATTACTGAATGAAAATGAATCTCTCAAAACACAAGTCCAATAATTGTCTACAACTTTAGGAAAATTTTTCAAAGGAGAAAGATCGGTCAATACGCTATCAGGGAAACAAACTGTTAATATAGATAGACAAGGACTTGGATATAATCAATCTGAACTTGTTAGAAACAAAATTAATTAAGTCAAATCTGAGTGCACAATTTGTAGAAAATTGAACACAATCAAAACAATTGTTGGTATAGACCAAAAATGTAAAAGCATACCAATTTGGGTTCCAAAAGGCACAAATATAAAATCCCTTAAAGTTAAACAAATCTATGCGCCAAAAGAAACAAATATAAATAGTCTTGGGTCTACATAAACATATTTTTCAAAACCTTTTATCACTAACAACCATGGACCTAAAAAAGAAAATAGGTCACAAAAATCTTTTCTCATGTAGGTGTGTGGTGGCAGGATAAGGAACAATAATTGTTTTACCTGGATTCTAGCTATTCAAGGCACACGATGGGCAACAAAGCAAAGTTCCTTAGCCTAGTACAAAGGTGGTAGAGTCACAACTGTAACGACCCAAAAATTTCGATCACGAAAATTTCAGATAGTTAGGGAAAAGAAGAAAGGAATAGAAGGAAAAGAAGAAAAAAACTCCAACATCTCACATTCGCAGCAGATAAAATATAATAACAAATAATAATAGTTATACAAAGGAAAACTATACTTGTCAAATTTCACCTTAAAACATCAGAGGTACAACATATATACAAACACTGGACAAATACAATCAACATGTCTCAGATAAATACAACACTATATTACAGCGGAAACACTCCATACGTTCCTGCCATCCAGCTCGCCTCCTGAGCTCCGGAACGTCCTTACCTGAAAATCTGTAATACTCGGTCTGACCCGAGCATTACATCAAAGTAACACCCGGGTCAGGCTGGAAACCAGCGTGAGTAAGCCCGTAAACTATGAAACACCAAGCTACATCTTAAATGAATTTCCAGGATAACTCGTACCATTTACGAGTTCTTAAATTCAAATATTTATTATACACAACAGTTTAGGTTAAATGTCTATGTTACTCGATTCATTTCATTCCAGCCTGTATAATTCCACATATCCAATTTATAAAGAATTTAGTTTGCTAATCGAAGTGGTATCGGGTATTATTGTTACCCAACCCTGGTCTCTTCGAATCCCAAGTTAACTTAATAAAGTTGTTTAGGCTTAAACAGTTCCATTTATATCCAAAATTACATATTTACAAAGCCGTTCATTACAGATAGAACAACCATATAATTGCAGTTCAATCCAAACATATCATATTACATAGCATCACATATCAGAGATATCATATAATCCAAGGCATTCAATATCATTCAATCATTTATAAGCAAGATTAATTAATCACACCATTTCTAATTAATTTAAATAAATTAAATTAATTTCTTTAATCACTTTCAATCTTGCTTATTAACATTAATTAGTTATAAGCCATTAATTTATCATCCCTAAATTATCCTTCTTAATTGCATTAAGAAATTAGCCTTTAATACGTAACACAAATTAACTACCCTTCACCTATTCACATTAATTACAATTATCCTTAATTATTTTCTAAAATTAAATATCCTATAATCACTTACATTGATTAATTATCCTTCATTAATTAACTAATCCTTAATTAATTTTCCTAATTAATCAATCCTTTAACTAATTACACTGTGTAATTTAACCTTAATTATCTCCATTAAGAAATTTCCTTTAATTACTTACATTAAGTAATTATCATTTAAGTAATTAATCTTCAATTGCTTACATTTAAATCTCTAATCACCAATTAAATTAAATTTTAATTATCACTCAACTAATCTCTAATTAATTAATTTATTAATCCTTCATTATTAATTAATTAGATTAATTAATTACCCCTTTTATTTCCTTATTAACTTAATAAATCTTAAATCAAAAAAACCTTAATTATCTTTTGAAGATAAACCATTTACCTTATTAATTACTTAATTATCAATCACATATAAATGTAAACATTTTAACCTTTAAATTAACACTTGATTCCATTTCTAAAATAAGTTTTAAAATAACTTTCAAATTTTATGTTAACAAAATCATATCATTTCTTGAATCAAATGTTAAATACACATTTATTATTGATAAAATTTTGCTTCGGGTCCAACCCGATTCTCACCCGAGACAAACCCAAAAAATTTCCCAAAAACTCGAGTTATCAACTTACAAGAAAAAAAACTCGAGACAACTCCTATACAACCACGTGTTTGCTCTAATTTTCCGATCCGCACTCTCCTTCCCCTTCCTCGTTCTTCACCTACCTGGAGCGACACATTCGTGCACACACACATATATCCGTTGACGCACCACCCAAGCTTCCTGCTAGGCCGCCGATCATCTCCACAAATCTCGTACGATCATCCCATCCTATCCAACCACCCAAATATCGACGAACTAACTTGTTCGACAAAAACAACCTTTGACTCACCTACTGGAAATGAACAGAATCCATCGATCACCCCACTCTGACTATTCCCATCATCTTATACCTTCAAACCTTATCGGAAGACCCGCCACCATCTCCTACATCATTTCCACCATGCGCGAAGCCTTCTATTCTCCCCTTTGCTTCACTATTCAACCTGAAACTAAGGCTAGTCGAAGATCTCCTAAACCCTAATATTCGATCGACCCGCTTCCACAAGCACTTAAAAAATTCCAGTGACATTTTTCCATGTTCCCCATGTCCTATTCCTCCTCCACGTCAAGTGCCATATCTCCAAATCAACCCAGTCGTCCCAATTCACCGATTTACCCAAATCCGTTCAACCTCAAATTCCTCACTCGATCTAGCCCTAAAAATCTTGATTTGACGCTTAAAATTCATGATTTCAGATAACAAAACAGGTTGTATACCTGAAAACATGAATTGTTTGAGTCAAAATTTTGATATGTTTAAAAAAGTTCATTGTCTTTCATAATTTCCAGAAATTTTCCATACTTATTATGCTAAATTATATTCTTAAAACTTAGCTTATGTTTTCAACAAACATATCTGGTTTGAAATTCACAGCCTATGAGATATTTAAAGTTGAAATTTTAAATTTTCACTTTATTTTAAAACCCTGTGAACTAAGAACAGAGTAACTCAGACATGCTACTTATACATATATACAGAAATTCCCATTTGATACATACGTGCAAGCATAATTCATATCATACCTTTAAAAATCATCACAAGCATCTAGCTTTTTTTAAAAATAAATTATAGTTTGTTTACTTACCTCTATGTCGAACAGAGAAACACAGATGCTTGAAGTTGAAACTGTACTTGAAATTGAAACAGCAGGCTTGCTAATCTTGATTCCATTTGATCTTGAACTTGAATCTTGCTCTAAGTCTTTTGCTTAGCATTGTTTCAGATTTGTAATAGTTAAAAAAAATTGTTGTTGGATTTGATTACTGTTTGAATTAATCTCTGGGTTGAGTTTGTTTACAGACCTTGTTCTTTTCCTGGTTTTCAATTTTCTTTCAGATGATGATTTTTTTTAGATTTTTTTCTTGTTTTCGAAAGAAGATAGGAAAAGAGAAATGGAGAGGAGAAATAGATGAATATATAGTCTAAGTTTATGATTATTAAAAAAAATAAAGTTAAAATAGTGACACTTGTTTATTCATCTAACATTTGTCATTTATATTTATTAATCAACTTACATTTGTTAAATACTATTTATTTAACTTACATGTGTAATTATGCATGTTTTATTTATTTTTAGATGTTTTTTTAAAGCTTTTATATTTAATGTACTATTTAATAAATACATTACTTAATTTGTAAAAATAAAATCTTTTAAAAGTAAAGGAACGAAGCCAGAATTATTAAAATACTTAAAATCCGATAAATTTTCTTTGTCCATTTTAAAACACTTTGAAAACCTATATTATATTATAAAATAATTTTTTATAAAAATATTTTTATAACTCGATGTCTCAACAAGTCCATCCTCGTTCTCATAGAAATTCGGTCATACGTTGATCATGCGTAGGACTGAAAATCTATAAGTACTTGGTAAACCCGTTTCCAACATCCAGTGAAATACTTGGAAAATAATTTTATTAAAAGTATAGAAATCAGTTTGAAAATACAGAAAATATCTTTGGTGAGAATGCTCTGGAAATCATCACCCCCATCCATGGTTGCGTTACATCCTGGGTTACGTTGACATCGCAGCAAAAGTCCATGTAACTGTAGGCACTCCGCGCCCCTCGATTACGCCATGGAACCCACAACAGATCGCAGTTACATTCCAGGGTTACGTTGCCATCGCAGCAAAAGTCCATGTAACTGTAGGCATCGGCGCTCTCGATTTTCACTGTCAAAAATGAAACTTCTCCACTCCTACATAGGTCGCAGTCTACCGATGTAAAATCAAACGTAGACTGTTGGCTCTCAGCAGCACACACGACTTTCGCTATGTTACCATAGGTCGCAGTCTACCGATATAAAATCAAACGTAGACTGTTGGCTCTCAGCGGCACAAATGACTTCCGCTATGGTCTGCAGTAGATCGTAGTGACATCGAGTTACACTATCGTCACAGCATAACCCAAATGCCTTTGTAGGCCTCAGCGCCCTCGACTTTCGCTACACACTACAAAAAATCCTCATGAACTAGTTTTGTCCGGACTCCTCATAGGATCAACTTTAGAACCTCCCCCTTTTGAGGCTCGAGGCAGTACGAACCTATGGTACTCTTGAGAAGTTCATATCAAGGGAGCGCCTTTTTCTCCAGAGCCATTTTCAAAACACTTTATACTATACACATATAGTATCTTCCAAATCATGCACCTAGTATAATCTCAAATAAAGCTCCTTTTCTCAAAATCAATTATCCCAAAATCGATAATTCTTAAACTAGGCTTTTCAAATTCCAATATTGATTTTACCCAAAAATCAATAGCCTTTCCAAAGTCCAAAGGTTCCAAAAACCTTTTCTCAAAATCATTCTCATAAGATTCTTTTCATATATATTTATATAAATATATATAACTTTTAAAAATCTTTGGATCACTTCAAACTTGTATAAAACCTCCTTTATACTTCAAATACTTTCAAAATCCTTTTCTTCTGGCTATAGATTCAACAAGGGGAGATTTATCTTATATAACAATGATATATAACTTTGTTTATTCCAAATCAAATATTCAAATTTGATTACTCTATAATGTCACTTACTATTATTACTTTCTTTCATAAAGTAAATTTCTATCATGGAAATATCCAATTTCTATTTTATTTCATCATATATTTCACAAAATATACCATTCATTTCAAAAACCATTTCATAATTATTATCCACAAATTCCCAGTATCAATTTTATTCAAACCCGTAAGATGTACACATATCATCCATATGCTATACCAATCTGATCGCTCACTCGATCAAACAATTTCACTTCCGAACTAGTACCGTCCACCCGACTTTCTAGTGTGGACTTAGATCTGGTTTCTTGATCAGAAACCGTCATTCTCCTTGCATAGCCTAACTATGATAGAGAATATCCAGAACCGGTCAACAATCCATATTCAGGTTCGCCGTCGAGAATCGAGTGGAAAATCCTAACTCGGATCGATATAACTATCTCGAAATTCTATGCTCGAATCTGGATCAAATCACTTTACGAATAAAATAATATACCTACATCCTACGTATTTATCTTTACTGATTATTAGCCAAATCAATTCTCTTTCTATTCACATTCACTTTGATTTTCATTCACTTGCTCTCAATTGCTAAAATCCTCATTTGGATTATCACCTTAATACTTATCTCAAATGGATATTTAATCATAAACAGTTTGAACTCTGTCCAGCTTAAATTTAGAAAATAGCTTGAAGAATTAAAAAAAGATAGATAAGTAGTTGAAAAATAATTTATTAGTTGTAAAATAGCTGTAAAATAGTTAAGTAGTTTTAAAATTATTGAAAAATAGTCAAATAGTTATAGAAATTTTAAATAATTGCAAAATAGTTGTAAAATAGAAATAATTTATAAAGTAGTTGAAAAACAGTAATTAGTTTATAAAACAGTTGAAAAAATTGTTAAATAGTTTCAAAAATAATTGTAAAACAAGTATAAGATAGTTTTAGGTTTAAAATGAAAAGTTGTATGGTAAATAGATTGGAAAAATAGATTTATATTAAAACACTTTATTTCGAAAATAGTCCAGAGCCAAACTGCTCAATTTCCAATCTCCATTCCCATCAATTCAATTTAAATTTTCACTTCTATTTAAATTTCCACTTCTATTTAAATTAACTCAATTCCAATTTAAATAACTTCAATTTCCATTGAAATTGATTTAACCCCAAATTCAAGTTGAATTAATCCTCAATTCCTTTTCTAAAATCAAATTCCATTTGAATTTACTCATTCAACTTTAATAACAATTTAAATTAATTCAAATAAATTCAAATTGAACCAATTTCAATTTATAACAATTCCAGTTTGAATCAATCCCAATTCCCATTTGAATTTGAACTCATTCAACTTCAATTTCATTTCAAATTAACCCAATTCAAATTTCCCATTTGAATTTTTAAACTTATCCATCTTCTATCAAAATTCTAATTAATTCAAATCAAATTCAATTTGAACTAATTCAATTCAAATTTCAAATTTAAACCATCCCGAATTATATAAATTCAAGTTAAATTTTTAGATGTTGATTTAATCCTTTAAATCAAATCAACCTGTCTCTTTAAACCATTTAATTCTGAATCCAAATTCCATTTTATCTTAATAATGGATATATTACCATACCCCATTTCTTCATTTATTTAAGAAAATCCAATTTCAGCTTAAAGATTATTAATAACAACAGGATGGTATTATCCAAAATATTTTCAAAAACATCCATCCATTTTCAATTTCTAGATCTCAAACCCATTTCGAGATCACACAAACTCCCAATTTAAATTAACCATTTAACTTCCCAAGTTAAATCCTAATTTCATCTTGAAATTTCCAAATCAAATTGATCATTCATACTTATTTAACATCTTCTAAGTTAAATTCACTTCAATTTAATCCCGTTAATCCTTACACAAATTTGAATTCCCACTTCAAATTTTAAACTTCATATTAATAACCTTTCCACTTATTAAGTTCAAAACTTATCACTTTGGGTATCACATCTCATTTCAAATTTAAAACTCAACATTTAGAGTTTTATTTCAAACCATCTTTGATATTATGCACATTCCTCATATATACATATTATTTCCTTTGCACACCATGTTATCCCTAAATTTTAAACCACCTTTGGTTTTTTTTAATTCAAAAAAATTCCTTTTAATTTTCAAACAACTCTTGTTCGAATCAAGCTCTCTCATTCAAATAATATTATTTATTATTCCTTTTAATAATTTGGAAACAAATTTCAAATGTTTTTAAATCTTAGGATTCAAACTTCACAATTTAAATCATCTTTAGTTTTAATTCAGAAGTCAAACTTGCCTAAATGTTTTAATTCCCTAAAACATTTCATTTTGCTTACTTATATATACACATTATATTATTAAACACAACAATGATAATGACCAAGGAAACCAATCCATTATTATATTTTTATGAAATTCTTTTCCAAATTCAAGATTTTAATTTCAGTTTGAATCCATTTCAAACTTATCTTTATTTAATTTCAATTTGGTTGTATTTCTATTACCACTTAATTTAATTCCAATAATTTAACAACCAATTTTCATTATATACAATAATTTGAAAATGATTTGCCTTTTACATCAAAACATAAGCTTGTGTAAGAATCATTCAGTAAAATCATTTTTAAAACTTTTATATAAGAAAATAACAAGTACGCTCTCATACACACACACACACTCAACTCATCTTAGGGTACCATGACCCTATTCTAGATGAGTACACCCAGCAGAGCCAAGGTTTTCGCTTAACCTTCTGCTCTGATACCAAATGTAACGACCCGAAATTTTCGATCCCGAAAATTTCAGATAGTTAGGGAAAAGAAGAAAGGAATAGAAGGAAAAGAAGAACAAAAACTCCAACATCTCACGTTCGCAGCGGATAAAATATAATAACAGATAATAACAGTTATACAAAGGAAAACTATACCTGTCAAATTTCACCTTAATACATCAGAGTTACAACATATATACAAACACTGGACAAATACAGTCAACATGTCTCAGATAAATACAACACTACATTACAGCGGAAACACTCCACACGTTCCATCCATCCAGCTTGCCTCCTGAGCTCCAGAATGTCCTTACCTGAAAATCTGTAATACTCAGTCTGACCCGAGCATTACATCAAAGTAACACCCGGGTCAGCATGGAAACCAGCGTGAGTAAGCCCATAAACTATGAAACACCTAGCTACATCTTAAATGAATTTCCAGGATAACTCGTACCATTTACGAGTTCTTAAATTCAAATATTTATTACACACAACAGTTCAGGTTAAATGTCTATGTTACTCGATTCATTTCATTCCAGCCTGTATAATTCCACATATCAAATTTATAAAGAATTAATTTAGTTTGCTAATCGAAGTGGTATCGGGTATTATTGTTACCCAACCTCCGTCTCTTCGAATCCCAAGTTATCTTAACAAAGATATTTAGGCTTAAACATTTCCATTTATATCCTAAATTACATATTTACAAAGCCATTCATTACAGATTGAACAACCATATTATTACAGTTCAATCCAAACATATCATATTACATAGCATCACATATCAGAGATATCAAATAATCCAAGGCGTTCAATATCATTTAATCATTTATAAGCAAGATTAATTAATCACACCATTTCTAATTAATTTAAATAAATTAAATTAATTTCTTTAATCACTTTCAATCCTGCTAATTAACATTAATTAGTTACAAGCCATTAATTTATCATCCTTAAATTATCCTTCTTAATTACATTAAGTAATTAGCCTTTGATACGTAACACAAATTAACTACCCTTCACCTATTCACATTAATTACAATTATCCTTAATTATTTTCTCAAATTAAATATCCTATAATCACTTACATTGATTAATTATCCTTCATTAATTACCTAATCCTTAATTAATTTTCCTAATTAATCAATCCTTTAACTAATTACACTATGTAATTTAACCTTAATCATCTCCATTAAGAAATTTCCTTTAATTACTTACATTAAGTAATTATCATTTAAGTAATTAATCTTCAATTGCTTACAATTAAATCTCTAATCACCAATTAAATTAAATTTTAATTATCACTCTACTAATCTCTAATTAATTAATTAATTTATTAATCCTTCATTATTAATTAATTAGATTAATTAATTACCCCTTTTATTTCCTTATTAACTTAATAAATCTTAAATCAACAAAACCTTAATTATCTTTTGAAGATAAACGATTTTCCTTATTAATTACTTAATTATCAATCACATATAAATTTAAACATTTTAACCTTTAAATTAACACTTGATTCCATTTCTAAAATAAGTTTTAAAAAAACTTTCAAATTTTATGTTAACAAAATTATATCATTTCTTGAATCAAATGTTAAATACACATTTATTATTGATAAAATTTTGCTTCGGGTCCAACCCGATTCTCACCCGAGACAAACCCAAAAAATTTCCTAAAAATTCGAGTTATTAACTTACAAGAAAAAAAAACTCGAGACAACTCCTATACAACCACATGTTCGCTCTAATTTTCCGGTCCACACTCTCTTTCCTCTTCCTCCTTCTTCACCTACCTGGAGTGACACATTCGTGCACACACACATATATCCATGCACACACCACCCAAGCTTCCTACTAGGCCGCCGTACATCTCCATAAATCTTGTACGATCATCCCATCCCATCCAACCACCCAGATATCGACGAACTAACTTGTTCGACAAAAACAACCTTCGACTCACCTACTGGAAATGAACAGAATCCATCGATCACCCCACTCTGACTATTCTCATCATCTTATACCTTCAAACCTCGTCGGAAGACTCGCCACCATCTCCTACATCATTTCCCCCACGCGCGAAGCCTTATATTCTCCCTTTTTCTTCGCTATTCAACCTGAAACTATGGACAATCGAAGATCCCCTAAACCCTACTATTCAATCGACCCGCTTCCATAAGCACTTAAAAATTTCAGTGACATTTTTCGATGTTCCCTATGTCCTATTCCTCCTCCAGGTCAAGTGCCATATCTCCAAATCAACCCAGTCGTCCCAATTCATCGATTTACCCAAATCCGTTCAACCTCAAATTCCTCACTCGATCTAGCCCTAAAAATCTAGATTTGACGCTTAAAATTCATGATTTCAGATAACAAAACAGGTTGTATACCTGAAAACATGAATTGTTTGAGTCGGAATTTTGATATGTTTAAAAAAGTTCACTGCCTTTCATAATTTCCAGAAATTTTTCATTCTTATTATGCTAAATTATATTCTTTAAACTTAGCTTATGTTTTCAATAAACATATCTGGTTTGAAATACACAGCCTATGAGATATTTTGTAACGATTGTGGATTTAGACTATATTTAAATTGATAACTAAATTAATTTTTGAATAAAAATTTGTGCAATTAATTGTAAATTGATTTTAGATTAAATTTAACAAAGGTTGTTTTGTTCTTGTTTTAAATATTATTGATAAAATAAGTAATTTATTTATATAGTGATAATTTCTTTTATAAATTATTTTAAATTTAATAATGAGCTATTTTCAAACAATATTAATAATAGGTAATTAAATATTGGATAGTTTAAGTCAAAATAAAAGAGAAATAAAATAAGTAAAATCAAATAAAATAAAATAGCTATGTGCATGTGTTAAGTAACAAACCATTACAAGTGATAAACAATTTATATTCTATGTACATAAAGTATAAAAAGGATATGCAGGCAAGAAAATGTGCAAAGCTAAAGAACAAAGCAAAAATAAAATATCTAAACATAAATATGCAGGTAATCAAAGTAAAGTGTTGCAGGCAAATAAAAACAAGGCTAAAGTAAAAATATAATATGCTGGCAAAAAGTGTTGCAGGCTGAAATAAAGAAATGCAAAGCTAAAGTAACAACATATCTATGCATAAAATAAGCTAGTAGTAGACACAAAAGGACCCTTCCATTAAATGCTAGCAAACTAAAGTCAAATTTCAAGTTGTTTAAATCAATTCAGCCTCTCTTTATAAAGTAACCTCTGATATAAAATAAAAAAGAGAGTGTACCTGCAACAGACCACCTATCCCACGAAAACCCTCCTCTATATGATTGTGTATCAGCTTGTTGGAATTCATTCTCAAAGCATAACAAACCATGGATGTTAGCAAGTTTTTTTTCATTTTCTTTTCAAACTTAAATAACTCCATCTAGACAAACAAGCAGATTATAAGGAAAGCAGAGAAAATCATTTCTCAGTTGTATGTTCGAAACTGTTCAAACAAGGAATGCTCTGTTCATTTCAAAAACAGGTGAGTAACTTCATATTTTAAAATAACCTAAATTTAATCTAGTTGTATGATGAATATCAGAGACTTTTGTTTGTGTGAAAGTATATGCATTGCACTATATTTTGATGAGATGAAGCCTGCATACTATTATCTGGATGTTGCCTCTGTTTATAATTTCAAAAGTCTGGGTTAATTCAAAAATCATTATTGCTCAACCTATTGATTGTTAGGACAAAGCATCTAAACAAAATATGTTTTGTTGATTATAGAGTAAATTTTAAAATTTAATTCATGCTAAACAAAGTTGATCTGCTCTAAAAAAAACCTTAAGAACAGTTTAAATTTAATACAGGTGACATTTTCGAATATCTTGAATTATCAATTCAAGTTTATAAAATGATTACTAAATCAAAATTAGGATTTTTAAAACTCAAATCACATTTTTTAGTAATGGGTTGAGTTGGCATTGCTGGGTCGATCAATTTGGGGAGTTTGGGTTGCCTCGGGCAATACACTTGATCGGAGAGGTCGGGATTCGTTCTGGAGGTAGATGAGTGATCGGAGAGGCTAGGGAAAATGGCCGATGGTGATGGAATTGACCGAGGAGGTTGCCGTAGGGTTTTTTTCCAGAACCCTAGTTTAAATAGGCCATGTTGTTCGATCAATCATGGGTCCTACAGAGGATCGAGCGCTACCATTATTTGGGAAATGGAGATGGAAGTGTGGACGAAGGTGTAGTCGGAGTTGCCGACCTTCAGGTGGTCGGAGCGGCAAGTGGCGAGCGTTGATAGGTTTCGAGAGGGGGAAACCTGATCGTTTCCAGGTTTGAGAGATGGGCTCGATTTTGATTTGAGCGAGTGGGTGGCTTCGGAGGGGTCACAATCATGTTTGGAGCTGGTCGGCGATGTGTTGGAGTTCAGATGGATGGCCGTAGGTGGCCAGAGCCACGGTGCACGTGCACCGTGCCCGTTGAAGTGCAGTGAAGTTATGGTGAGTTTGGGTTGTGTGAAGTGTTTGTTTCAGTTTTTTTGAGAAGAAACTGACAGCAATTTGATTTTAAAACAAATGCAAATGAAAACTGAAAATGAATGATAGGTTTAAACAAGTTTAAACTGTGTTTTAAAATCTAAAAGTTTAAAATATAAGTTCAAATGAACTTTTGAATCTAAGTTTTTAAAAATGAATTTGGATTTTAAATTAAGAATTAAAGATCAAGTTTTTAAAAGCTAGCTAAACCAAAGTTTTAAATTCAAAGTTAAACTAATGAATTCAAGTTTTTCTTGAATTCACATATAAAATTTAAATCAGTTTTTAAATCTAAATATTTAAAACAAATTTAAATTAAATAGTTTTTCTAAACGTAATTTGTTTCAAATAAATATTTGAATTGATTTTGACATAGTTCTTTTTAAAGGGATTTTTGAATGGAAGTTAAATAAATTGTCTTAACTTGAATTTGCAGGATAAAAAAAAGTAGTGTATTTTAAAGCTTAAGATTTCAATTAAAAATTTAAGTAATTTAGTTAAAACTTTTCTTATATAGATCTATAAATTGATAGGTAAATTTGATGTTTATCTTTGTGAACCTTAAATCCAAAATGAAATTTGAACCTAAATTAGAAATGTAATGTTTTAAATACACTTCAATATCAATGAAGTTATTAACATAGAAATGAATTACCTTAGAAATAATAAGATATTAAAATGATTTAATGAATAAGATAATTAAGGAATGACTCAATTATTTAATTTATAAATAAATGGTTAGATTAATTTATAATTAGATATTAATTCGGAAAGTAATTAAGGAATTGTTATTTGTTAATGATGGTCATTAACTAAAATCATTTAAATAATTAATTTATGAGATTAATTTTAACAATTATTCAGACTAATTAATTCATGATCATTTATGAAATTGAGTAAGTTTAATCACCTTATGGTAAGAATTTAAAGGTTTAATTTCTTGAAATAATTAATTAAGGGGTTAATTAATTATGTAATTGGTTTAAAATGTTGATTTAATTAATTAATTAAAGTATTTGATAAATTTATTTATATCAAATGATTTGAAATTAATAAATCAGGATTTAGATAATTTATTCATAAGTAATCAATTTAATTGAAAATAAATTGAATTTATTGGGATTAAACAATTAATTAATCCTATTTATCAATGACTATTAAAGGCTTGACCTTACTTATGAATGATTGTATTGTATGATATGCCTTAATTGTTTGTCCTATATGATCTGTAATATTTTGTTCTGTGAATTGAGCTGTGTGAAATTTATTTATTTATTTATATATATATATATTTGTATGTTATCTATGAATCTGTGAATACACGATAAGCGTTATAGTTTATATCGCTTATCAACTATATTTCTGTGTTTTAATCCGTGATGATTGAAATGATGTTGTGCTAGTGTGTTAAACCCTGGACCACCAATTATACACACACAAATATGGATTTCACGAGAAAATCGAATAAGTCACAGATTTTTGAAAATAGTTTTGAATTTGAATTTTTAAATTCAAATGGTTTGGAAATAAGATTGGGTTTAAAAGTGAAAATCTTTTGAAATGGAATTTCAAAGATGAAATTTATTTGAATAACTTGATAAAGTTTGAAGTTTAAAAAATTTGATTTAAACTTAAATACAAGATTTGAAATTGAATTCCATGATTTGAAACTAGGGATTAAAGATGTTATACCAGTTATATATGGGCTAAACTATTTTAAATGTATTGATTTGGGAATTTGAATATAATTCAAAGGTTTTAACT
This sequence comes from Allium cepa, assembly GCA_030765085.1. Taxonomy (NCBI): domain Eukaryota; kingdom Viridiplantae; phylum Streptophyta; class Magnoliopsida; order Asparagales; family Amaryllidaceae; genus Allium; species Allium cepa. Next base: position 568,259,400 of record CM060938.1, read on the forward strand.
CGTGTAAATATAATCAGATTTTTCTAAAACCAAAACTGTTTGTTTTCAAATAATAAAAGCTTTCACATAAGAAATGAACGTCCAATTTGTGTTAAAAAGAATCTCAAGTTGAAAATAAAAACGACTTCCAAGTTTTGGAAACGGTTTGAAACTATAAATTAAATCTTTGATGAAAGATTTAACGAGTTAATCCAATTGAAATGGAAATTGTTTTGAAATCTATGAATGGTTCTTTATGAAACGGGGCGAACTTTATAAAATGAGTCTTTTTGTTTAAAAGATTAGAAATGGTAATTTGTTTAAACAATTTAAAGAAAAGTTTTGGGTAATAAGTTTTGACTTAATTGAAATCCCAATATCCATATGTTTTTAAATATTGCGCTCACTATTCGGTTTAACCGGGAGAGGACCTTTGTGTCATATAGCCTATTCCAAATATGTGATACGTCGTATATGGATAGCATTTGAAGACCGTTGGTGAAGACCAGATATTTTCAAAAACGAAAGGACAACTCGTCGAACGTCTTTACATCGAATGGCCCCGGTATAGAGACTCCATATGTGATGGGAAGTCGATTGTAATTAGTGAATCTCCGGATTGCAAGGGCTTCTTTGGAAGTGCCTTCGGTTCTGTTCGAACCCAGAACAGACTTGTATGGATTGTATGTCTGACATTGCAAATTGAGATATAAAGCAGATTTCTTTCAAATACATATCAGTTGGTGGCAGAGAATTCATTCTCTTAGCTTAACACCCTTCTCTGAGACGTACGAGCTCAGAGGTTATGTATTTGAAGGTTATCGGCGATATATTCCCAATTTGGTAATGTGGCATGCTGAGTGATGTTGATCATTTGTTGATCAAAGCATGGTCGCAAAAACCATAGCTTTGAGGACGAGACTTCGTCGAACCTCACACCCTAGAGTGGTCAAAACAGGAAAGATGCGGCAAGGTTATTGGGGGTAGCGCCCTTAGGGTATGTACATTTCCTTCTGGAAAAGGGGGTATCATGGTATGGAGCCCAGATACTTACTCATGTTGAAACACTTTATTTATTACGGTGTGATGTTGGTTATCGAGCGCTCGGATAAAGGTCCTAAAGGACCGGGGGATGACATACTCGTGTCAGTAGTTACCCAATTAGGGGTAACCCGGCCTTGTGTTGGCGGAGATCCGGTTAGGTTCTCGGGACGTCCTTCCAGAGGCATTTTCATGTGGCAATGAGAAGTTCCTTGGCCTGACCATTTGTTGGAAATCCAAAGAAACAATACAAACCTTTACGATTGCAAATTGTAGAAGCTGCCTCCTCAGGAGGTAGCTATAGCAGGCATAATATAATGGTACCTATGCTGGCTAAGATTTATATTCTACTTTCGAAATGTTTTCTACACTATGCACTAATAATAATATAAAAAAAAGATTTGATTTTGCGTAATAAGCATCTTTGACTAACATAAGAAGAAATCTCCTCCAAGTCTGCGTTTGCATTGTGTGTGTAGTGGGAGGTCTTATGGTAGTTACGTTTTCAAAAAACAATGCGAATTGATTTTAAAATATTTCTTTGTTTGTTTTTAAAAGATGAACTGTTTTTGTTGCTCACACCAGTCCCACGACTGATCCAGAGTTTATTGTGTTTCTTTCCTAAACTCTGGGTGCTCAAATTTTTTCTACACGAGCAGTCTAGAGTTGGGTTTTTCAGATAGTCGGATGTAGTGGATTATCTGGGTTAGTTCAGTCTATGGATCACACCGCACTTGCTTATCTTGGTGCATCGTTATTGGGAGTTCGAGCTATTGCTGGATTGGTTCTTGGAAATGGAGTTGCAGTTATTTTTGGAGTTCTTCCTTGAAGACTATCTTAGAGTTATTTGTTCCGCTGCTATTTTATTGTATCTATGATGTATATTGATATTCATTGTATCACTCTGTTGTATCAGTGTTGTATATCAATGTATTATTCTTTTTATTCCGCTGTGTTGTTTACTTAATGTTGTTATAAGCTCCGGCGAATCGGATTTGAACGGTCGAATCTACGGCATTCAAATACGATGTGAAGTATGGATGTCGATTTTCAAGCGCGAAAAATCAGAGTCGTTACATTTGGTATCAGAGCTAAGGTGAAACTTTAGCTCAGGAGTATAACACATTAAGTAGCTCATTAGAGATAGGGTGAAGTAAACCCTAGAATGAGTAATCCCTAAGATATCTGTTCGAATGCCTCAGTAAATTCTTTTGCTATCCACTGATAGTGAGTATGAGTGCAAGAAGAGGACGAGATTGGGGATAGGGAAATACGACTATAGTTGGTCAATACTCTGTAACAACAGTGGAAGCAACTTTCTTCTCAATCTCTTTTTGATTCGTTTCCAAATTTCTTTTGATTGCTTCGGCGGTGATGGCCCTATGAATCGTTGTAGAAAATCCTACTTCGTATTTCATCGGTTTCTTATCAGCTTTTCGATTTAAACTTCAACGAATATGAAATGAATTTTTTTAAATAAATTAAATTTTTTAAATTCAGTTAAATTGATTAATAGAATATGAAGGATAATTTGAACTGTATCGATAAAATGATTTCGTTTAAAAAAAAACCAAATTTGGAATTCTATTATAATTTCTTGTATCTATTGTTGATATTCTGATTGGTGAGCCAAATGCAAAATTGATATCCAGTTTGATCTGAAAAGATATTTCTCTATCTTTTATCTATCTTCGTTATCTCTCTTTGGCGAATTTCGAGGACGAAATTCCTTTTAAGGGGGGAAGTTTGTAACGATTCCGGATTTAGACTATATTTAAATTGACAACTAAATTAATTTTGAATAAAAATTTGTGCAATCAATTGTAAATTGATTTTAGATTAAATTTAACAAAGGTTGTTTTGTTCTTGTTTTAAATATTATTGATAAAATAAGTAATTTATTTATATAGTGATAATTTCTTTTATAAATTATTTTAAATTTAATAATGAGTTATTTTCAAACAATATTAATAATAGGTAATTAAATATTGGATAGTTTAAGTTAAAATAAAAGAGAAATAAAATAAGCAAAATCAAATAAAATAAAATAGCTATGTGCATGTGTTAAGTAACAAACCATTACAAGTGATAAACAATTTATATTCTATGTACATAAAGTATAAAAAGGATATGCAGGCAAGAAAATGTGCAAAGCTAAAGAACAAAGCAAAAATAAAATATCTAAACATAAATATGCAGGTAATCAAAGTAAAGTGTTGCAGGCAAATAAAAACAAGGCTAAAGTAAAAATATGATATGCTGGCAAAAAGTGTTGCAGGCTGAAATAAAGAAATGCAAAGCTAAAGTAACAACATATCTATGCATAAAATAAGCTAGTAGTAGACACAAAAGGACCCTTCCATTAAATGCTAGCAAACCAAAGTCAAATTTCAAGTTGTTTAAATCAATTCAGCCTCCCTTTATAAAGTAACCTCTGATATAAAATAAAAAAGAGAGTGTACCTGCAACAGACCACCTACCCCATGAAAACCCTCCTCTATATGATTGTATATCAGCTTGTTGGAATTCATTCTCAAAGCATAACAAACCATGGATGTTAGCAAGTTTTTTTTTCATTTTCTTTTCAAACTTAAGTAACTCCATCTAGACAAACAAGCAGATTAGAAGGAAAGCAGAGAAAATCATTTCTCAGTTGTATGGTCAAAACTGTTCAAACAAGGAATGCTCTGTTCATTTCAAAAAAAGGTGAGTAACTTCATATTTTAAAATAACCTAAGTTTAATCTAGTTGTATGATGAATATCAGAGATTTTTGTTTGTGTGAAAGTATATGCATTGCACTATATTTTGATGAGATGAAGCCTGCATACTATTATCTGGATGTTGCCTCTGTTTATAATTTCAAAAGTCTGGGTTAATTCAAAAATCATTATTGCTCAACCTATTTATTGTTAGGACAAAGCATCTAAAAAAATATGTTTTGTTGATTATAAAGTAAATTTTAAAATTTAATTCATGCTAATCAAAGTTGATCTGCTCTAAAAAAAACCTTAATAACTGTTTAAATTTAATACAGGCGACATTTTCGAATATCTTGAATTATCAATTCAAGTTTATAAACTGATTACTAAATCAAAATTAGGATTTTTAAAACTCAAATCACATTTTTTAGTAATGGGTTGAGTTGGCATTGCTGGGTTGATCAATTTGGGGAGTTTGGGTTGCCTTGGGCAATGCATTTGATCGGAGAGGTTGGGATTCGTTCTGGAGGTAGATGAGTGATCAGAGAGGCCATGGAAAATGGCCGATGGTGATGGAATTGACCGAGGAGGTTGCCGTAGGTTTTTTTTTCTTTCAGAACCCTAGTTTAAATAGGCCATGTTGTTCGATCAATCACGGGTCCTACAGAGGATCGAGCGCTACCATGTTTTGGGAAATGGAGATGGAAGTTTGGACGAAGGTGTAGCCGGAGCTGCCGACCTTCAGGTGGTCGGAGCGGCAAGAGGCGAGCGTTGATAGGTTTCGAGAGGGGGAAACCTGATCGTTTCCAGGTTTGAGAGATGGACTCGATTTTGATTCGTGCGAGTGGGTGGCTTCGGAGGGGTCACGATCATGTTTGGAGGTGATCGGCGATGTGTTGGAGTTCAGATGGATGGCGGAGGTGGCCAGAGCCACGGTGCACGTGCACCGTGCCCGTTGAAGTGCAGTGAAGTTTTGGTGAGTTTGGGTTGTGTGAAGTGTTTGTTTCAGTTTTTTTTTGAGAAGAAACTGACAGCAATTTGATTTTAAAACAAATGCAAATGAAAACTAAAAATGAATGATAGGTTTAAACAAGTTTAAACTGTGTTTTAAAATCTAAAAGTTTAAAATATAAATTCAAATGAACTTTTGAATCTAAGTTTTTAAAAATGAATTTGGATTTTAAATTAAGAATTAAAGATCAAGTTTTTAAAAGCACGCTAAACCAAAATTTTAAATTCAAAGTTAAACTAATGAATTCAAGTTTTTCTTGAATTCAAATCTGAAATTAAATCAGTTTTTAAATCTAAATATTTAAAACAAATTTAAATTAAATAGTTTTTCTAAAGGTAATTTGTTTCAAATAAATATTTGAATTGATTTTGACATAGTTCTTTTTAAAGGGATTTTTGAATGGAAGTTAAATAAACTGTCTTAACTTGAATTTGCAGGATAAAAAAAAGTAGTGTATTTTAAAGCTTAAGATTTCAATTAAAAATTTAAGTAATTTAGTTAAAACTTTTCTTATATAGATCTATAAATTGATAGGTAAATTTGGTTAATGTTTATCATTGTGAAACTTAAATCCAAAATGAAATTTGAATCTAAAATTAGAAATGTAATGTTTTTAAATACACTTCAATATCAATGAAGTTATTAACATAGAAATGAATTACCTTAGAAATAATAAGATATTTAAATGATTTAATGAATAAGATAATTAAGGAATGACTCAATTATTTAATTTATAAATAAATGGTTTAGATTAATTTATAATTAGATATTAATTCGGAAAGTAATTAAGGAATTGTTATTTGTTAATGATGGTCATTAACTAAAATCATTTAAATAATTAATTTATGAGATTAATTTTAACAATTAATTAGACTAATTAATTCATGATCATTTATGAAATTGAGTAAGTGTAATCACCTTATGGTAAGAATTTAAAGGTTTAATTTCTTGAAATAATTAATTAAGGGGTTAATTAATTATGTAAATGGTTTAAAATGTTGATTTAATTAATTAATTAAAGTATTTGATAAATTTATTTATATCAAATGATTTGAAATTAATAAATCAGGATTTAGATAATTTATTCATAAGTAATCAATTTAATTGAAAATAAATTGAATTTATTGAGATTAAACAATTAATTAATCCTACTTATCAATGACTATTGAAGGCTTGACCTTACTTATGAATGATTGTATTGTATGATATGCCTTAATTGATTGTCCTATCTGATTTGTAATATTTTTTTCTGTGAATTGAGCTGTGTGAAATTTATTTATTTATTTATATATATATTTGTATATTATCTGTGAATCTATTAATAGACGATAAGCGTTATAGTTTATATCGCTTATCAACTATATTTCTGTGTTTTAATCCGTGATGATTGAAATGATGTTGCACTAGTGTGTTAAACCCTGGACCACCACTTATACACACACAAATATGGATTTCACGAGGAAATCGAATAAGTCACAGATTTTTGAAAATAGTTTTGAATTTGAATTTTAAATTCAAATGGTTTGGAAATAAGATTGGGTTTAAAAGTGAAAATCTTTTGAAATGGAATTTCAAAGATGAAATTTATTTGAATAACTTGATAAAGTTTGAAGTTTAAATAATTTGATTTAAACTTAAATACATGATTTGAAATTGAATTCCATGATTCGTAACTAGGGATTAAAGATGTTATACCAGTTATATATGGGCTAAACTATTTTAAATGTATTGATTTGGGAATTTGAATATAATTCCAAGGATTTAACTCGTGTAAATATAATTGGATTTTTCTGAAACGAAAACTGTTTGTTTTCAAATAATAAAAGCTTTCACATAAGAAATGAACGTCCAATTTGTGTTAAAAAGAATCTCAAGTTTGAAAATAAAAATGACTTCCAAGTTTTGGAAACGGTTTGAAACTATAAATTAAATTTTTGATTTAAAGATTTAACGAGTTAATGCAATTGAAATGGAAATTGTTTTGAAATCTATGAATGGATCTTTATGAAACGGGGTGAACTTTATAGAATGAGTCTTTTTGTTTAAAAGATTAGAAATGGTAATTTGTTTAAACCATTTGAAGAAAAGTTTTGGGTAATAAGTTGTGACTTAATTGAAATCCCAATATCCATATGTTTTTAAATATTGCGCTCACTATTCGGTTTAACCGGGAGAGGACCTTTGTGTCATATAGCCCATTCCGAATATGTGATACGTCGTATATAGATAGCATTTGAAGACTGGTGGTGAAGACTGGATATTTTCAAAAAACGAAAGGACAACTCGTCGAATGTCTTTACATCGAATGGCCCCGGTATAGAGACTCCATATGTGATGTGAAGTCCAATCGTAATTAGTGAATCTCCGGATTGCATGGGCTTCTTTGGATGTGCCTTCGGTTCTGTTCGAACCCAGAACAGACTTGTATGGATTGTATGTCTGACATTGCAAATTGAGATATAAAGCAGATTTCTTTCAAATACATATCTGTTGGTGGTGGAGAATTTATTCTCTTAGCTTAACACCCTTCTCTGAGATGTACGAGCTCAGAGGTTATGTAGTTGAAGGTTACCGGCGATATATTCCCAATTTGGTAATGTGGCATGCTGAGTGATGCTGATCATTTGTTGATCAAAGCGTTGCTTTCGTAAAAAGCATAGCTTTGAGGACGAGACTTCGTCGAACCTCACACCCCGGAATGGTCAAAACAGGAAAGATGCGGCAAGGTTATTGGGGGTAGCGCCCCTTAGGGTATGTACATTTCCTTCTGGAAAAGGGTGGTATCATGGTATGGAGCCCAGATACTTACTCATGTTGAAACACTTTATTTATTACGGTGTGATGTTGGTTATCGAGCGCTCGGATAAAGGTCCTAAAGGACCGGGGGATGGCATACTCGTGTCAGTAGTTACCCAGTTAGGGGTAAACCGGCCTTGTGTAGGCAGAGATCCGGTTAGGTTCTCAGGACGTCCTTCCAGAAGCGTTTCCATGTGGCAATGGGAAGTTCCTTGGCCTGACCATTTGTTGGAAATCCAAAGAAACAATACAAACCTTTACGATTGCAAATTGTAGAACCTGTCTCCTCAGGAGGTAGCTATAGCAGGCATAATATAATGGTACCTATGCTGGCTAAGATTTATATTCTACTTTCGAAATGTTTTCTACACTATGCACTAATAATAATATAAGAAAAAATGATTTGATTTTGCGTAGTAAGCATCTTTGACTAACATAAGAAGAAATCTCCTCCAAGTCTTCGTTTGCATTGTGTGTGTGGTGGGAGGTCTTATGGTAGTTACATTTTCAAAAAACATTACGAATTGATTTTAAAATATTTCTTTGTTTGTTTTTAAAAAATGAACTGTTTTTATTGCTCGCACCAGTCCCACGACTGATCCAGAGTTTACTGTTTCTTTCCTAAACTCTTGGTGCTCAAATTTTTTCTACACGAGCAGTCTAGAGTTAGGTTTTTCAAATAGTCAAATGTAGTGGATTATCTGGAGTTAGTTCAGTCTTTGGATCACATCGCACTTGCTTATCTTGGTGCATCGTTATTGGGAGTTCGAGCTTTTGCTGGATTGGTTCTTGGAAATGGAGTTGCAGTTATTTTTGGAATTCTTCCTTGAAGACTATCTTAGAGTTATTTGTTCCGCTGCTATTTTATTGTATCTATGATGTATATTGATATTCATTGTATCACTCTGTTGTATCAGTGTTGTATATCAATGTATTATTCTTTTTATTCCGCTGTATTGTTTACTTAATGTTGTTATAAGCTCCGGCGAATCGGATTTGAACGGTCGAATCTACGGCATTCGAATACGATGTGAAGTATGGATGTCGATTTTCGAGCGCGAAAAATCAGAGTCGTTACATATTTAAAGTTGAAATTTTAAATTTTCACTTTGTTTTAAAACCCTGTGAACTAAGAACAGAGTAACTCAGACATGCATACTTATACATATATACAAAAATTCCCATTTGATACATACGTGCAAGCATAATTCATATCATACCTTTGAAAATCATCACAAGCATCTAGTTTTTTTTAAAATAAATTATGGTTTGTTTACTCACCTCTATGTCGAACAGAGAAACACAGATGCTTGAAGTTGAAACTGTACTTGAAATTGAAACAGCAGGCTTGTTAATCTTGATTCCATTTGATCTTGAACTTGAATCTTGCTCTAAGTCTTTTGCTTAGCCTTGTTTCAGATTTGTAATAGTTGAAAAAAATTGTTGTTGGATTTGATTACTATTTGAATTAATCTCTGGGTTGAGTTTGTTTACAGACCTTGTTCTTTTTCTGGTTTTCAATTTGCTTTCAGGAGATGATTTTTTTCCAGATTTGTTTCTTGTTTTGGAAAGAAGATAGGAAAAGAGAAATGGAGAGGAGAAATAGATGAATATATAGGCTAAGTTTATAATTATTAAAAAAAATAAAGTTAAAATAGTGACACTTGTTTATTCATCTAACATTTGTCATTTATATTTATTAATCAACTTACATTTGTTAAATACTATTTATTTAACTTACATGTGTAATTATGCATGTTTTATTTATTTTTAAATGTTTTTTTAAAGCTTTTATATTTAATGTACTATTTAATAAATACATTACTTAATTTGTATACATAAAATCTTTTTAAAGAAAATGATATAAAACCAATTATATTCTTAATAAGATCATATATAATATATCAAAATATATTTAAGATATATCTCTATCTCTTGGAATTCAATATTAAACCCAAATTCACATTCAAATTAAATTTAAAAATAAAATTTAAAATTAACTCAATTATATATATAAACAAACACAAATTTTGTAAATGATAATTCTATTTAAAGTCTCTACATACATATATATATATATATATATATATATATATATATATATATATATATATATATATAAACAACACATTATTATTATTGTTTGAAAATATCTACATTGCCAATTTAAATAATTATACTAGGAGGATTATCAAACCAATACTTATTCAGAAATATATTTTTATAACCAGAATTGTTCTGTTTAACTAAATAAAAACCAATTTAATTAATAATTAACAGACGACAAAAATCCAGGTTATTACAACAACGGACAGCAACAAAAATTACCGTAAATGTAAAATAGGTAACCGTATATTTATCTTGAATGATTTGTTAAATGTGAAAATCTGCACCATAATCTGATTTAAATCAGCCAGTTATGTGATAATGAATTTTGATTATGATTTTATGCAAAAGTTGTTTTCTAATTATTTTTTTATGCTGAGAACGCAATAAGTATCTCTAGAGTCTTTGAAATAATTCATATAGATTTTTTTGGACTAACGACATTGCAAGTTTAGATGATAAGAGATATTGTCTTACATAGATTTTTGATTACTCTAGATACACACTGATATATTTGGTTACTTTGCTGCTAACACTATGTTCACTGTTTGTTTATTGGCACAACTTCAATACAAATCCAAAAGAATTTCATTTAAAAGCTATAAAAAGATTTTAAGGTATTTGTCGCAACTTCATGGTCTGGTATACATCCAACTAATGATAATCTTGAGTCAAAGGGAGTTTCGAATGCAAATTACACTGAAAATCTAGTTGGTAGAAAAATTACTAGTGGAACGTGATTTATGTTGAGACATTCAATAGCTGCATCGTTTTCAAAGAAAATATCTGCATATTTTTCATTTCAGCTAATTTTCAAATAGCAGACATTTTTCTTATAAAATCCCTTCTAGAAAATAGATTTCTTTATTGAACTTGTTTCAGATAATCATTTTAGAAAATTTGATTTTATAATTATTTTTAGATTTGATCTTAAATGACTACATTAACTAATCTGACCCCCTACTGATTATCGAAAAAATAAATAGTGATTGAAAAAGTGATGAGTGTTGATATTGATCATATATTATAACTTAAGGAAGTATATTTAGTAAATTTCCTTAAAAATTTAAACAAGATTTATAATAACTCTTTTTTGGTAAAAAACTCCATGATCATCTCTATTTCTATCATATTTCTAACGACCATCACTCGTTAAAATCCAATATAGTAGGTCAAAATGTGGTATTCTTGAATGGGAAATCATTCATTTTTGTTTTATTTTATTTTTAGCAATAAAAACATCAAAAGTATTCACTCTCATTTAAAGTCCTCACAGTTATGCATGGGTGAATTACTTGGAATTTCTGATTATGTGCTTTCATGCCCATTTAAAAGTCCTCATGGTTATGCATGTATGGGACACATAACAAAATTGATTATCAAATAGACAAGTTAATTCTAATCCCATTTAAAAGTCCTCACTGTTATTCATGGTTTGAACATGCTTGAATTCATTTTTTTAAAATTGAAATACTACTAATCTCATTTAAAAGATCTAACGGTTATGCATGTTTAGTAGATATTCAAATTCCTGATATAAATATACCACAAATAGACACAACTATATGGTTTTACATCATCCCTATCATCCTAAAGTGGAATATGCGCCTAACAGATTATTTATGATTTTTTTGGATTTTTTATTGAAATTTAATATTTATGCTCGGTTGGATATTAATGTTGTATTAATGTCTATCACTTTATCTCTATTTTTCTAATACTATTACTCTTTTGCTGATAACAAAAGGGGGAGAGAAAAGTTTAGATTTTGGAAAATTAGGTCGAATATTTTATTTTGTATTTTCTATTTGCATCTAGGTTCATTTGCATATTTTTATTTATTTTCATGCATATATGAAGGGAGATCTTTGTTGTAGAGAGGGAGCATTCAAATAGGAGGAGAAAATTGAATGATCAAATACATTTAATAAATTAAAACTCTTAAATGTATGTTCGTTATCATCAAAAGGGGGAGATTGTTGAATATGCTAGTATATGATTTTTGTTTGATGATAATAAATATATATATATATATGTTCATTTAAATGTATTTGTTATTTTACTATTTTATTTTCACATAATTAAATAAATATTTTCTGAATAAAATAAATAACATAGAATTTAAATTCAAATAGATATTTTATTCAAACAAATATTTTACTACAATTTCGAATAGTACAAATTTGAGCACTCAATATATATATATATATATATATATATAAATAAAATTTGCAATTACAATACAATTTCGATTACATAACAATTTTTCACTATACAATGTTTACATATATTTTCACCTCACTACATATCACTCATCCATTCGTATTTATTTTCAACTCTATTCCAATTTGTATCCAGCATCTGAATTATCTACAAAATTAACACTGATGCGGTAAAATCGAAAAATAAATATTTTTTGCAGTGTAAAATAAAATGTGTTTTGAAAATATTATTTGCCTCAGTTATTTGGGTTGTTCATCATCATTTGACTTTGAATTCATCTTACACAAACAACCTATGACATGCACAGTGTATCACTATACATGCCACAAGGCCGTGCATGTCGATATACACTTGATAAAATTGTAGGGACATGTGAGCACAAGGTCAAACCCGAGCCAAAGCAAGGTTCAACTCAAGTGCAATACAAATAAAGTCATGATATGGGCACAAGGTCAAACCCGTGCCAAAGCTAGGTTCAACTCAGGTGCAATACAAAAACAAAAACAGGATGGTCAAGTTTTAATGACTGGAACAAGCCTCGATCAAAAACACAATTGTGTATACATGAATACAACTTAATGCAAAACAACCACCAATGAAACACAGGCTCGAAGCATGCATATGGTCAGGCAATGCTACATAGGTGACATCAATATACAAAGATATCAAGTGAAGCCTCAACAGTAAATGGTTCATATGTCAAACAAGAAAGACTGGAAGAAACTGCAACAAGTCTCAACAGTCAAAGTGTACACATATATGGTGGACAACACACAATACAACTCAATGCAGTACAAGAATCCAAAAACCAAACAGTTCAACTGTTCAGGCTAGAGGCATGGCACAAAGGCATAGACCACATAAATATATATACATACATATATATATATGCATATATATATATATATATATATATATATGTATGTATGTATGTATGTATATATGAGTCCAAATAAATGGGTCAAACTTCACCTTACTAGAAAACAATGAAGACCGAAATGCACAGGAACAAAGATGATAACAAGTTCAGTTTCAAGTGCATCATACACATGAGGACCAGAACACAGATGAACATGAGCTTGCAACACAGTCTCGACCAAAACAACAAATCGGTTCACGTCCAGCCAGTTCCAAAACCATATTCCAAAATGCAGTGAACTAACGAATGCAACCGAATACAATGGCCAAAGGCAGTAGAGAAAGACTACACAATTGCAGTGCTAAGCAACATCAACACAAAATATCACCTCAATCAAGCTCCACATGACTACATGAGCACACTAGACTTCAAGTCTAACAAGGATATAGGTAGCATGGCAGTGGACAATACAAGTGCAGACTGCACAGTTAATTTCAAATGCAAGCACATGGAATCAAGTGCAGACAACATCATCAATGAACCAAAGCTCAATACAGTGAAATACAACATCCAGACAGTTTTCTAAAGCAAGCAGTGACAGTGATCAAGAGACCATCAAACAAGTGCAACAATGCAACATAATCAACTGGATGCAATGACCAGCAGCCTCAATAGTAAATGATTCACATGACACCATACATGAAATAAATACATATGCATAAGCACATGAACTCAAAAAAGCTTCAAACTCACTCAAACCAGAATGGACTCAACCACAACACAGTTGTGGATCATGGAAGATCAATATGAAGTGTAGACTCAGATCAAAGCAGTGGACTAACTGGCCAGAGATACAACATTTTAATATATACATATATGCAGTAACAAACAAGACTGTAATATCAAAGTGCAAATGAATGCTCAAAGCATCACCAACACAGCAAAGACGAAAGAGCAAAAAATCAAGCCACGATGGTCAAAGTGATAACAGGAATTGATCAAGCCGAAGAAGTTAATATTAAAATTGTAACATTGTCATGATTTATAAGTGAATGAAACAGATCTCAAAATAAGTTCAAAATGCCAAAGCTGTGGCGACCAAGGTAGAATCGAGTAAGTAAATATTATCACAAAAATTCAAAAGGGCGAAGTCAGAAGAGAAAAGAAATTCATGGAGCAAGAAAATTCAAAGCCGTGGCAATCAAGCTTAGCACATCGGTAAATATATGAATTGAAAAATTCAGAAAATATCACCAGCATTAAATCGTAAATTGAACGACCAAGCATATCAATTGAAGAAATCAAATAAAATATATACGAACGAGATTATAGGATTTTGAATCCTATTTAACCAAATCTCATCATCGGCCTAAAAATGATTCGAGTTGAAACAATATCATAGAGCATAGTTTCAAATCAATAACTCAAATCAAATCGAGTTCAAGCATATCAATGATAACAGGAAAAGGGAATCACATACCAATTCAATTCGAACTCGCCAGTTTGAAGCAACCGAAGGAAAATCGAAGACAAGAGGCGATTGACAGAGCAAAGCAAAGCAAATCACTTCAATCGCACGAAAAACAAGCGGCCGCCTCAAATTCTCAAAAGCCCTAATTTCTTTAAAGAGGAACGAACGAAGAAATTGAATGAAAGAGGAATCGGCAGGAAGAAATATAATAAGAAAAGGGATGACCGATGTTTTTACCCGAAGATAAAAAGAAAAAAAGGATTCACTTTTATTTTAAATTGGGCCGCATTTATATTTCTACTGGGCTTTATTTTTTAAATCAGAGTTTTTGGTTTAATGTTTCTTTTTTCTTTTGTAATTTTCTTTTAAATTTTTGTAAAGTCTAGTTGTGTGACTAGGGGACGAACTATGGTGGTGTAGTTCGAGAAATCGCAACTCAGCGGCTGAGTTGTGGCAAAGTTTTGAGCGTTGAGTTAGGTTAGTCGATAATGAGTGTTGTAAGTTTACACGTGTAAGTGTCTGACTACTTAATTTCTAGTAGAAACCTTGGGGCCAGCACGTAGGCATGGTTTTGCCGAAATTGGGTAAATCCGTGTGTTATTCTATTTCAGCTTTTAATATTCTGCTATTATCTATGCTATTATTATTCTGCTATTATCAGTGCTGCAATTATTTTATATATTTCTGCATTTAATTTTTATAATTATTAGTATCACCCTATACACCCCCCTCTAGGGTGAAATCGAACCTACAGTTATTATATATCTAGAGAACATTGAGTGATAGTGAGGACTGTTTGATGGATGCTATGGTTGTTTTGACCGTTTTCTTCTGTAGTCTATCACTCTAGGGAAGTCACTAGAGATATGTTTGGAGATAGGGATACTTAGACACCCATCATCATACTTGGTTTGCAGTATACTTTTAATATATTCGTAGAGTATCATAACGTAACGAACTGCCTTTTTGGATGGTTTAAATCGATGATAAACCACATACGTCATACTCAAGCCATTCAAAAGGGCAAATTGCTATGGGGTTAATAAGAAGAAGCAGAGAAAGAAAGAAGACAAATGCAGAATCTCACAGCGAAATGATAAAATATAATAATCAAATAAACAGTTCATGAAGCTGTTTACAAATAACATTGATTTAACCTTTATAATACAGATCAAAGTTACATAAACAAAAATAAATAATAAACAAGTGCAGTAGAACAACATGATGTAGTGGAATAAATATAGCAAATAATAATAGTAAAATATCTTCATCTTCATCCCCCAAAAAGAAGTCTTCAATTAACTGAAAAGCTCCGGCTGACCCGAGCGAATTAAGAAGACAAAACACTCGAGTCAGAACTAAAAGATCTTATTTAAGTTAAATAAATAGTAAATAAATATGAGTGTAACGGCTTCAGTGATGTTTACGGGGTTTGACATCTCCTATCTAGTGCCTAACGTGAGTGCAATAACTTAAGAGATGTTCAGGATTACCATCTCCTAAGGATCCGTTAAACTATCTACTATGTAGTACAACACAATATTATAATAGTGTCTACAGTAAAGTATTAAAATAGCGTTAAGGCATTACCCATATCGCCATTTAACACATTTTTATATATTTCCATAGTCTATACAGTACCGTGATTCCTCCATAAACTGGAGGGCTATCAAAAGGCACTCCATAGGTATGGTACAAACCAAACTCGTAAAAGGCGCAATAGCGCATGTGAACACGGAACTCGAGGCAATACGAGGGTAGATATACCAATTGTGAATCTGGACTGGTGGTAACGCATAACAGCTACTATCGACCACCTCGAAACACATTCCTAAATCAAAATCAAGGGATGGCCACCAAATCATCACAAAGTCAAAATATGGTATTGAAGAAATGTGTCCGATTGGAGGTGCGACCTCACTTGGGCCGGCATGGCTCCTGTTTTAGTCACATCTAAGCTGATTCACGGGCGCCAAGGTTACATAAATACCTCATACAAAATCGTTCGTCAAACCATCCTACTTCATATTTGGAATCTCCATCATGTACATGGTTATTAAAGTGGTTTTCGGTATTGGTAGAGTGTATGCCAATATCTGATCCCGGTCTCTTTAACAACCAAACACTTATTACACACCGAAGAGTTCATTTACATTTCCCAAAACCAATTCATAATTGATACCAAAATATCATATTCTCAAAACCATATCACTTTCGAATCATATTCACTTTCTAAATCACATTCACTTCCAAAATCATATTTACTTTCGAATTTATTGATAATATAGATTAATTAAATCCTCGTTTCAAAATTATCTTATTTACTCAAATATGTCATTTCACAAAAAGGTATCGATTCCAACTTAGGTTGTATCATCATCAAGGATTTAAAAATAAATACTTCAACTTTACACAGTTTGAAATTTTAGAAAATTATAGATAGTCATAAATAGTTTTAATAATTTAAAAATAGTTTATTAAAATAGTTTCAATAGTAAAAATAGTTTAAATATATTTGAAATTGATTTAATTAGATTTAAAATGATTTAAAAAGATTAAATATGGTTAAATAGATTTAAATTATATTAAGTAGATTTTAAATAGGTTAAATAAATTTAAAATAGATCAAAAATATTTAAATTATATTAAATGGATTTATAATAGATTAAATAAATTTAAAATAGAGTAAATAAAATTTAAATTATATTAAATATATTTAAAATAGATTAAATAAATTTAATTAGTTTAAAATAGGTAAAATAGATTAAATTGGATTAAATAAGTTATAATAGATTAAAATAAATTAAAATTATTTTAAATTGATTAAAATAGTTAATTCAATTAAAATAGTTTAGATTAGTTTAAAATAGATTTCATAGTTACATCAAACATTTTCAATAACTCATTTCTGATAAATTCATTTATATTTGACCCTTCAACTTCGAAATTCCAATTTAAACCGTTTGAACAATTCATTTTCCAATTTCAGCATTAATGCTTGGATTATCGAAAATAATTCAGTTTATATAAATCAATTTCTATTTCAAAATGCCAGTTAACTGAATTCAAAATAAAAAATAAAAAATCATTTAATTTAACCGATTCGGTGTCCGTATATAATTTTTTACCCTATGGTCCAGTGATACGGATATTTATCATTTCAATCCGTAATTTAAAATTTTATGGTTATATATCATTTCAAACCGCAATCCTGAATTAAATAAAAATCCATAAAATCGCTCGAGTCTATCATTTCAATCTATAACGATTTCTCCCCAATCTATAGATCATTCGGTATGTATCATTTCAACCTATAGGGAACTTGTAGTGTTATAACAATATAAAAATACAACATCCTGTCATCCAATACCAACAATCAAACATCCATCACAATCATTATATCCAAATCAACCAGTAAACATCGATAGATAACTGATTATCATTAACAGGTAATAAATTAACAATTAAATTCAATATTAGATTAAATGATGATTAAATGAAATAAAATTCAAATTTAACTAGAATGACAATTTAAACATACCAAACGTCAATTAATTAATTTCTAATCACATCATAAATTTAATTTAACTAACGTAAGATAATCTAGTAGTTGTGAGTGGGTCAAAAACACTCACCTTTGATTTCAAATCGATTTAAAATCCAAATAAAGGCTAAAAATTCAGCAGTCTCAGAATTCGGTCAAATAATTTACATAATGTTTGAATTTTGATACAAACCCAATGAAACAAACCACGTGTGAATCCGAGCTCGTACGGAAAAGATATGATAGTTAGAACAATTTGAATTTAAAAATATAATAATTAAATGAACAAATAGAAAGAGGGCACGTCGTCATCACCTGACACAGAAACCCTAGCCTATACCTAAAACGCTGTCGCGCACATCTTGATAGCAGCTGCCACATTCAAGAACGCACGCGCTACAGGCACCGCTGGTCATCGCGGCCTGCCAGACTGTCACCCTCGTGAAGCGCCGCCTCACCAAGCTAGTCGCCACGACGTTGATCGGAGCACAAACGCCCAGCCTCCACCAATTTTTACCAAACCTCAATCAATTTTCGAGCACAATCCAACCGTCAACATTACCCACCAACCACATGGATGCGATCCCCTCGATAGTCTCCACACATCCATACCATTCAATCCACGATCAGTCGAAGTTGATCATGACACAACGAACGACCTAGAATTAATCACCCAATTCTGGCCATCTAAAAATGCAAATCGAAAAAAAAACTATAGATTGACTTGCGGTCGTCAAGAGCTTCGAATCGGTATATAATATGATAGGGTTTGGAGGAATTTGATTTTGAAATTGATTTGGAGATTGAATTTTGGGTTTGAATGTAAATTGGGTTTCTGCCATTGAAGAAGAGAGAAGGAACAGTCAGACAGAACTGTACGTGCAGTAACGAGAAATGAAAGGTGCTAGGGTTTGAAACAGAACTATTTGTATTAACAAAGCCCGATAAGAAATGAATAACATACCGAATTGGTTCGAATTGACAATAACGACCCGAAAAGCCCGTTCTCCTTCCGGAATGAAAACAGGTCATCCCATATATCAAACTAGATGTTTTCGATAATTCTAAACTCAATTGAACATGTTTCAAGTCCTAATTCCATCGTATGAAGACATTAGCTTAAAAATAAGCTTATTTCAAATTGATTTCAATTGTATCGATTTCTAGGCGTTTCGAGTCCGTATGATCAAACGACAAGTCCGATCGCTGCGAAACTTAAAATCCTGCAATAATTCACCATTACGGATCCGATGAAACTGGTTTTGTCGAAATCCGTGGTTGTGGCCAAAAATGCTATTTTCTTGTTAATTAAATAAATTATATTAAATCAATTAAATCACTTTTAATTTTAAGTTTAATAACTAACAATTTTTACCATTTTGATTACTTAGACATTTATAATAATTTAGTACAAATCTACAAATCGATTCAATGTTAATTATTACAACAGTTACCGTGTTCAATTTCAACTGAAATTAAATCCAATTAAATAAAATTTAATTCCAATAAATTGATTTAATTTGATTTCAATCTTTTTATTTAATCAATTATTACTCTTTAGACATAGTCAACATTTGTTTATATCTTGTAACAACCCGGTATTTCGCATCAATTGATAATCGACATTAAACGATTAATATTGTTGCTAATCGCTGTTTGGAGCTTATAAAACCCGGATTAAATTCCTTTCAAAAATTTGATGAAAATGGTTGCGGGCTTCAATTGAATTTGGCCCACATTTTCATTCGTTTGTTTTGTGCCGTGATGGTTATCAAAAGCCAATAACCGGCCCAATAAAACCCCTTTCCTCCATCTTTATTACTTCGACCCGTTCCCTTTTTATAAAAATTCAACCCGTTCCTCTTTTCATTTTTCATTCGTTTGAAAACACTAAATAAACGTGAAACAAAAAATGGCGGCCTCCTTTCGTTTCGAAGACGCCGACCATCAATTGATGACCTCGACCTCCCTTTGGCGATAGACGCACCTATCTGTTGGCGGCTACATCAATTTGATCGAGTTCGACTTCGTGTGCTTGGATGTCCGCGCTCGTTCAATCTTCAGGAACTAGGGTTTTCGCAAATTCGTAGACATCGAATTCGTGCTCTTCAAAAACAAAGGTGATTGAAGCGACTCTCACTCACATCTAATTCAGCTTAGTTATATGCTTTGCGTTTGACTTGGTTTCGTTGTTGATAATTTCTCTGATGTCGTTGTTCATGATTTCTCTGATCTTACCAAAATCGTGTATTTTAGTGTAACTTGGTTAACTTGGTTTTGATTTTTGAGATGTTCAATATCTCGTGACCATCGGTATTGATTTCTTGTTTTCTGGATATTTTTGCACTGATGCATCGAGGTTTTGTGGTCTTCATTTATGTGCAGCCTGCATTTACAATTGCCTCTGACCTTTTAGGCACCCAGACCCCTTTTCATTGTGTTTTGTATCATTATATGTATGCATACATGGGCATATACATGTTTATACACTGTCTTCCTTTTATTGAGTAGATATGTATGCGTGTACCTATATATGCATACATGTACATTTGTGTGAAAATGTTAATCCAGGTTGCTTGCTGTTGACCTTCTCGTGACTGCAATCTTGTTGCAGTCCTGCCTTGTATTTGCAGTGCCTTATTGTCACTATCTTGATTTGGTTTCTTGATGTATTGACCTTAGCTTGCTTCTGATTTTACTGAATTTTGATAGTCTCGACTAATTTGCTTTGAGACAGTTTTTGTTGCATTGTGATCTTGTGGTGGCGGTATTTTTAGTTACAGTTGCCCTTGTATCCTTGTGTGCCTTATTGCTGGTGCATTGCCTTCGTGGCCTTCATGTTCATGTGTGTCTGGTCATGTGTTCTTTGATTTGTATATTTTTGTGTTCATCCCTGAGTACTGTTCGATCTGCTATTTGCACACTGCTTTTGTACTTGTGTACTTCTTATCTCCCCCATGTATGGGGTCCTTCCCTGACCTGTGCATAGCTTGATGTTTGTACGCATTTTGCCTTGGTTCTGGTCATTCTTTGTTTCAGTGACATTATATTTAGTCGGGATAGTTTTGAGTACAGTTCCATTTTGGTTCTTGTATTATGTGGTATGGCACTGCATCACCCTGTTGCAGTGTTGTTTCAATTTCTCCTTGGCCCTTTTATGTTTGAGCATGTTGCATAAGTGTAGCATATCTAGCTTGTTTGTCTCGACCATATTTGGTTTTTCTGTTCTACCTAAGTTTGCCTTCGAGACAATCTGCAGTTGTTTTATGATGTAGTATCTTCTTATTACATTATAAAGTTTTCACTTTATAACTACATGTGTAGTTGTTATTGGTGCCCTGTATCTATTCCCATCACATTCGTGTACAGTGGTACTGCTTCCTATTCTTATGCATTTGTGCCATGTTGTGCATATGTGTATTTGCAACCTTGTGTATGATATCACCTCCGTTGGTCTATATGTCTGCAGTTCCATGTTGCACCTCTGTTTCATTTTATCCACATGCAACTAGTAGTGTACATCCATTGTGTACATTTGAATTCGCATTTATGTTGTCCAGGCTTGATCTTCTTTAATTCCTTTGCATTGCTGTTAGCTTTGGGCTTCATTGACCACTCTTGTTGAACCATTGTTGTCATCTTCTCTTGGCATTTCGGAACTTGAACTGTTGCATTGAGTTGAGTCATGACAGTAGTGACTTGACCTTTGCATTTTGTTGTTTTTCTGATTACACTTGAGTTGAGTCCAGCTTAAACGCTTGGGTTTGACCTTGTGATTGTTTGTGAATTTTCATTGTGTACATCATCACTGTTGT
This sequence comes from Allium cepa, assembly GCA_030765085.1. Lineage (NCBI taxonomy): Eukaryota > Viridiplantae > Streptophyta > Magnoliopsida > Asparagales > Amaryllidaceae > Allium > Allium cepa. Next base: position 568,280,947 of record CM060938.1, read on the forward strand.
GGCAAGGCAGTGCACACAAGCGTGAACTGCAGCCACACAGTATTGATTTTTATTGATATTTCTTTTGCTTTTGATGCGTTGATCTTTTGTGTAATGCATGTTGTAGTGGCGAGGCAGTACACGTGTGCGTTTACTGCAGCCCTACCCGAGTTGACATTTTAATTGATGTTTTCTAAATGATCTTCATTGAGATTCTTTTCACTTATCCTTGTTGATATTTTGAATCTGCTGATTTGCTGTTTAACAATGATACGTGTTATAATTATCGTTATCCAATTTCTTATTTGAGAGTTGGATATACGAGATTTCTGTGATCGTTGCCTATTTAATTATTATTGCTTCCGTGCATTAATAACCGAGTTTGAATTAGACTGACCCGTGTATTATTTTCTTTTGAATTTAATACTCGGGTCAGACCGAGTTATTACAGGTTGTAGATATTCTGCTTTGGGTAGCTGTTTGAGCTATGAAGACTTTTCATATCTTTTGGAGTTGTCGTGTCATAGTATGGGTTGATATGTATTCATGTATATTAGTCGATAATGTACTTGTATGTATAACTTCCAGAGTCGACTGTTGTAGTTGTATCATATGTATTGTGTCAAATGTATTGTAACTGAAATCAGTTATATATATATGAGACTTTTTGTTTTAACCGTGTTCCGCATTTATATTATCTGTGTTATTATTATATTTACTGTCCTAAAGTATTATGAACCAACGTAGTTCGTTTTATACTGGAATTGGGGTATGTTGATGGGAGTAAATAAATCATAGATTAAAAATGAAAGAATATATTTATATACCACTCCTATCGAGATAACCAATACTAGTGTAAGGCCTAACTACGGATGACCGCTCCTCAACAGCCTTATTCTCCGCGCTAGTTGACAGCATTACACCGTAGTGTTCTTGGCTAGCGTGGGTATAGAGGTGGGGCGTCACATATCTTATTACACTAATAGTATACAATAATCATTTTTTACCATGTTAGTCGCAATATTTCAATTACATTGAATTTTGTCAATTTTACTATGATTTAAATCCTTTTAAGTAAATTTATCCTTGTTTCGCCCTTTTTATTACATCAGTTATTGCCTTGTGAATATAATTAACATTTCTATACATTTTATTACATTCACCTTTTACAATTGTCTTCTTAACTCATTTTATGTAACATTTTAATTTCATTTAATTATAATTGATTAAATAAATTGGTAACAAATAATAATTGTCACCATTTCTACATTTAATAACATTCGCAAGTTTATTATTTACAACAAATGTTATTACAATACGCTATACTAATTCTATCCGATTGTGATTTATCACACATTATTTCATTAATTAATCAACATTTAAATTATCAGTTACTCTTTTCATCCAACTATCAATTAGTATACACATCACTAGAAATAATTTACAATCTATAACCAATTATAACTTTTTAATCATTTCAATTAAATGGAATTACATTTAAAGCCGTTATCAATTATCATTAATTAATATGATTACATTTTATTCTAGTTATATTCTTATTATTAAATCACAAATTTTTTATTTCTACCAACATTAAATCACAAAACTTATTAAATTAACTATTTTTAATTATCGAAAATTATGGGTCATTACACTTTCCCCCACTCAAAACTTTTTGTCCTTGAAAAGGGAAAAGAAGGAATTAGTTTATCAATATATATTTTTCAAAATATTAAATTTATAAATAATTAATTTACATAACTAAATAATTTAAACAAAATATATCAATCTATAAACAATTAAATCCTTTTATATTCAAGTTCGATAAAAGTTGGAAAAACATTTCTATTTTTCACTAAATTTTTCTAAGTCCAAAATTCACGGAAAATTTCGACAGAGATTCCTTTGTACAGAGAGGTCTGGCAGAAATAATAATATCAATAATAACAATATATACCATATATTTTCAAAATAAAACATCCCAAACGATGAAACAATATAATATCGCTTGAAAACCGTACTCTGAAAACGTACTTATTTGTCAGGTAAACAAACACTTAATTTATGAAATCAAAAGCAGTAGCTATTGCTTCCATAACCTGTATTTCACTTATATAATCTAAAGAGGTTAACAATTATGTAAAAGAGGAATTATTAAGTTGTTTCAGTAAATAACAAACAAAACACCACAACATAACAATAATCATTTGCAAACAATAGTACAAACATCATTTCAACCAAGAAATCAATCATCCATTCACAGCAACCAAATTAAATGGTTTGTTCAGGTTCAGAACTTCTAATCGTATAAAATAATAAATAAACTATGAAGTAAAACATACACTCAACAGCCATAGATAAAACTTTATATATTATTTATACATCTCTATACAAAATAAAAGTATCATTTCCCAACCAATCCATAAGCCCCACAACCAATAATTTCAAATGATGTTTAAGTTTTATTCTTATTACTCTTTTTTTTTCTCTCACATTATTTACTGTCCATTTTCAATTTTTCATACAATGCTTGTTTAATTTCTTTACATTTATCACTTACGAAATTCATTTTCCATTCATTTATATAATACCCTTTTTCTTTTCATTACGATACATTCATTGCTTACATAAGTTATTTCCATTTCAATTATTAGATTATTTATTATTATGTAAGTCTCTTTACAATTTAGTTCATCATTAATAGATTATTTCTTTTTCACATTCATTCTTCCATATATTATTGATTATTAAATCCATTCTAAATCATTTCAATGGTTTTTGAAGTTATAACCATTCAATTTATATAGTTCTCATTTTAATTATAAATGGCTACAACATTAATTTAAGTTTATAATTATTACTTATAGTATTCACCTTTTACTATTCAATCTGATTATAAATAGCTTAAAATGTTAACCTAAGTTTATAATCGTCTTTCCTACATTACTCTCCTTTCTATTACATTTGATTAGTAACACTTCAAACTATTGACCTAAGTTTATAACAATTTGTAATCTTAGAATTCTTATTTATAGAAGAAATTCCATTGAACACTTTCATTTACCAAAGTTTACTTGTACGATTTCTATTACATATCCTATTTAACATTATAACTTTTTACATTTCGATAAGTTATATATACATCTTTTTAGAATGCAATAGAATGTTACATAAGCTATCATATTTATTTTTATTAACAAAATGTTCAATAGTAACCATTTCTTATTTCCATATCCTTTTTATTTACAGCTAACAAAATTTCAATTTCTTATAATTTCATTAATCACTTAGCATCTAGTTTCTAATTGCAAATATTAAAAGTTTCCAATTATTAAAATAGTCAAGATTTCTTTTCATTATAATAATTGAAAATTTTAGGTTACAGAAACTTAAGAACTAAATAGTAGGTTCCTTTTCAATTAGTTTAATATATATATATATATATATAAAATCATATCTTTTATATATATCAAATCATATTTGGAAAGAAATGTATAGTAAACTACTACAACGGTCTTCCCACTTTGTAACTTGAAAATGAATGTTGATGATGCACACTCATCACCGAATATTTTCCAGCAACAAAGAGGGGAGTACATAACTTATTTCCTTTAAATTCTTTTTAAAAGTTCCTTCCAAACCACATTGAAATATTTATATCGAAAAATAATTCCAAATAATACTAATATTATATTCCAAAATCTTTCCAAAGGAATTTTCAAAAATCTCGAAACTTAAGTTCTAAATTTCTAACTTATATTTACTTTATTTGTAAGTCCAATATTATCAATCAATATTTATAAAATTTATCTACCTAACAAAAAACATAGCACATCCACTATATCATTTATAAAATTTATTATTTTATATACAAAATGTATAATAGGCAAAAATTATTTCATTTACCTATATTTCAAAATAGTATTGTGTCAGTCTGTCTTACTAAGTGTTTAGAAATTCCTTTCGATGTCATAGCGTCCTATGCACCGACTGGAATTTATGAATACAAAATGGAACAAATTAACACAATGCAAAACCCTTACAACACTAATAAATACGCTCTCTCATATATACACTCAGCGACTCATTCTAGGGTATTACTACCTAATTTCTAGTGAGTCAGACCCTACAATGCTAAAGTTAGCGCTAAACTGAAGCTCTGATACCAACTGTAACGACCTGCCGTTTTGGACGGTTTAAATCGACGATAATCCACACACGTTATACTCAAACCGTTCAAAAGGGCAGATTGTTATAGGGTAAATCATAAGAAGCAGAGAAAGAAAGAAAACAAACACAAAATCTCGTAGCGGAATAACAAAATTGTAACGACCCAACTTCCACACTCCAGGAAGTCGCATCGCTAAGAAGAAAGAAAGGGATAGAAAAGAGAAAAGAAAGGAAAGAAAGAACAGACAACATCAGAGTCTCACAGCGGAATCGAATAAATTATAATATATCACATAATACTTTACATAGTATCATATACATCAGAGTTAAACAGCTAATACAACACAAACTAGACAGTTATAAACATCTGTCTAGTAGTTACAATCCAAGTATATCAGAGAAAACAGATACATTTCATACACAGCGGAATCACAACATACATCTACACGCTGAAGCCTCCTGCTCCATTATCTCCTCCAGAGACTCGTCAAAACAATCCTGAAACACCTGACTACTCATACGTAATATGAGTACCCAAGAGTTTAATAAAATAGAAAATAAACACTCAGGTCAGACAGGGGTCTGGTTTGAGTAAACGGGGATAAAAGTTGCTTAACTTTAGAAAAACCATTGAAAAAAAGGTATCACGTAAGACTTCCCACACATAAACATGGAAATTTTTTTACCTTACGCTAACCAAAACATTTGATAGGAAATCCAGTGATATTATAATAGTGTCCAGGGTTTCCAAGTAAATAAGAAATAGCCGAAATTGTTACATCTATTAAATTCCAGCTACTAGCCACAAATTGGGTAATACAAACAAAACCGTAGGGTCTCGTAGGGTAAATGGGTTTCCATCAATGACAGGGCTACTGGGGTACCGCCCGTCACAGTACGTGGCCTAGATCACCGTACCGAGGATTACTCCCTTCATCCCCTGCAACACAAAGCCGGACCGTTCCTTACTGAACAGTTCCAAACAAGACCACCCCGCAGATTGGTCGTCACCAACTGCCACACAACCGAAATATAAAGGGACCTCTAGACAGGGGTAAATCTTGCTCTCCAGTGGGGGCTACCCACGAAGCTTTGCTGCACCTCCCCTGTTTTAGCCATTCCCGGTTGATGAGGCTTGAGGCTATGATTACCTTTATAGGACATAACAATCTTAGAATGCTCATCGTCCACCTGACGATGTTCTGAAAGCATTCAAACCATACAAGTTCGTTCCGGGTTCGAACGAAACCGAAGGCATTATCTCGTTACACTCGTATTGGAATCACCCTCATAGTTAACGATGATAACCCTTGCACTCTATATCACCATCTCGAATCTATAAGCACTATTCCGTCAAACTCATTACGGAATCACGCACAGAGTTATACTGACGTATAGCCCTTACACCTCGAGTCTTCACTTGCTCCACTTGGATTAACGACCTAACATTTAATTGGAATCGATGTGGTTTTCGGATATCCAAATATGGAAACCCGATCCCGGTCTCATCGAAACCAAACGCCATTTTAATGTCCAAGTTGTACTTAAGGGTTTTAAATAATTAACTTATCTCATTATTATCCATTTCAGATAGATAGATAAACTACATCTGACAACAGATAATCATATTCATATCATAAACAGATAATCTGTATCATCCATAAACAGATAATCATCACAATCAAATAATCCATCACAAACCATCATACTTAAACCAAACATTCATATCATACAGATACAACTAATCTCATTATTTAGATCTCAACCAATAATATCCATGAGCAATGATTCATTAACCATCAATTATAATTAATTTAAAATGAATTAAATTAATTTACAACCATCTCTAATTAATTTAAAATAAATTAAATTAATTAACACTTCTATAAATCCTGCTTAACATCCATTAATTAATTAACCCAGTTACTTAATCATTCACTAAGTATTTAACTTGATTAAACAACTCTGATTAATCATTTACTAATTACAATAAGTAATTAGTATTAAATTAATTTCATAAATTAATTAACCTCATTCATAAGTAATTAACATTTAATTACTTCATTAATTAATTAATTATTACTTAATTAAACAATCCTTAATTACATCATTAATTATAATAATTAATGATCTCTAATATATAAATAAATTACTTAATTAAAATTAATTACATTTAGTAATTAGTCTAATTATTAATCACCTTGATTAATATTAAATTAAGTAATTAACTATCTTTAATTATTCATTAATCAAATTAATTATCCAATAATTAATCATTAATTAATTCCTTAATTAATTACAAAAGTAATTATCCAAATTACTAATTACATTCCAGTAATTATCATTATTACTTCCCTAAGCAATCCTACTCCATTAATTACAATAAATTATTACATTCTTAAAATCATCAAATGATTTATTTAAAATTAATTAAACTAAATTAATTAACTTAATTAAATCACATATCAAAATTAATTACAATAAGTAATTAATTCCTTAATTACTTAACAAATTACAATTAATTAGATTCAATTAATTAATCTAATTAATTATCCAAAATTAATTTCCTTAATCAATTACTAAATTATACTTAGATAATTATCATCATTTATCTATTAACAAATTTCATTAATTATATACTTAAGGAAATTTAAATTAGATTAATTAAACATTTCTAATTAATATTAATCTAAACCATTATTTAAGAATCAAATAATTAAGTAAATCCTTAATTATCTTAAAGATTTTCAAAATAATCAATTTACTTATCAAATGACTCATTTAAATTCAAAATGTATTAAAACAATACATTTCTAAAATTAAATTCAAATTCCAATTTTATTTAAAGATTCAAATGTTTAATTATTTAAACATTGATCCAAATTAAATAATTATAAAACCTTACAACAAAATGAATGTTAAGAACATTCATTACCTAACTATAAAGAAAGATTTAAAATTAATTACTTGATTAAAATAGATTGAGCCTTTGAAAATAAATTGATTTGTTTAACTTCAAATCAACATTAAACACTTCATATTTATTCAAGTATTAAAGAATAAATTATTCAAGTTTTAAAACTTACTTGAAATCAAATTTTATTTCCAAATCTATTTTTAACATTTGAACATGTTCATATTTTTTTTTTTTACAAACTGGTTTTGAAATCAAAACTGTTCCAAAGAAAATTAGAAACTGTTTTAACTAAATTTCAAAACCAATTTAAATCTTGTTTAAAACATTTTAAATTTGTTCAAAAATTCAATCTTACAAACTGTTTTGAAACAAAAATCTAGTTTTAAAACAAACCTGAAACTGTTCTATACATGATTTAAAACCTGATTTAAACCTTGTTTAAATTTAAGATCTCATTTTTTTTAATAATAAAACTTGAATTCAAAACTACATTTAAATTCAAATTCAAGTTTTACTTGAATCAAGTTGCAACTAAAAAAAATATGAATTTTATTCGAAACTGTAAAACTACAGGATTTTTAAACCTGTAATCCATACCCTGCAACCCCTCTTTATTAAAAAAAAACTTTGGATTTCAAACTTTACTTGAATTCAGATCCAACTTGTATTTGAATCAAGTTGTAACTTAAAAATATGAATTTCATTCAAGAATTCAAAAACTGCAAACTCTCTCTGGATTTAAAACCTGCAAACTGTTTTAAACTCTTGATTTAAAACAGAATTTTAAATCTTGTTTGAATTTAAGATTTTACTTTTAAAAACTTTGAATTCAAAGCTACATTTGAATTCAGTTTAAATCTTCCATTTGATTCAATCTACAATCTTTAAAATAGGAGCTACATTCAAAATTCTTAAAAAAACTGCTAAACAACTTTCAGGTTTAAAACCTGAAACAGTTTTAATTTCGATTTAAAATCAAACTTTAAACTTGTCTAAGACATTTCATCTTTAAAAACTTTAAATTTCAAACTCTATTTGAATTCAGCTTCAACTTATACATGAATCAAACTCCTGCACTTGAGTTTGATTTCCATTCAACAAAAAAAAAAACTGTGAAAGCACTCTGTATAAACCTGTAACCATGCTACCCGAGTAATCCCCTGATTTACTTCGAGTTACTACACCTGTTTCTTCGAGTCAAAAATAAAAATACCCGAGCAATGACCCGAGTTAAAACCCTGCACACTACTGATATGTTCCTGAGTTCAACTCTGCAACCCAAATCAACCTGGAAACACCCAAACCATAACACCAGCCTCTCTGATCCTCCATCAACAACACCTCCTCCATCCTTTCACCTCAATACTCCCCTAACATAAACATCTAACACCTGACATCCACAGCAGATTTTCAAAAATAAAAAAAAATAAAAAAAATTCTATTTCTGTTTAAAACAGAAATCCTTTTCCCTTAACAGGTTATTTAAAACTGTATATTTGTTTTACAATTCATGTTTTTAACATGCATTCCTGTGATAGACTTGTTTTTAATAGTTTAAGATTCTTATTTTGAAATCTCTATGTTAACTGTCTCTTACAGTAAAACAGATTTCAAATTTAACCTTAACTATGATTTATAAATTTAATCTATACTAAACAACCATCCATCATTTCCATAATAAATACAACAGAGTATTAATTTAAGAAATCTTGTTTTTATTTCCATTTAAAAGTCTAATTTCTAAAATCAGAGTCAGGTAAAAATATACCTGTAACAGCAAACATAAATATACATATTTGTATATATATGTATACACAGGATATTTATCAATATGAAATCACACAACATACATATTTCTATCCATTTCATATGCACAAAAACTTAAAACTTTAAATTGTGAGATTATTCACTAATAAAGGCACTGCAGTTTGATTCCTTTAAAAACAGTATGCATCAGTTTTCTTATTTTTTCTTAAGCATTTATTTTAAAGGAGAAACTATTTTTAAAAATAAAGGTTTACTCACCTTTAAAAATTTGCAGAAAACAATTTGATGCAGAGCACAAGCTTAAGTGCAGATCCAATTTCCAGAAATGCATAATGAAATGCATGTTGATCTTGGCTTCATTTGATTACAGGAGTTGATCTTCTGTTTTGATGAAGATTGCTTTTTGATAATGATGCATGCAGACCCATAACTTCCTTGCTTAAATTTGCAGTTGAAATTAAGCTTCAGTTGATGTTGAAGCTTGCCGAGTTTAGATGCAGATTTGAAGAAATTGAAGTTGAGACTTAGCTTCAGAAATGCAGATTTTGATTTGCATTTTGAAGAAATTTATTTGCAGGTTTTAAAGTTTGTAATTTGATTCTTAGACATGATTTAGAAATGGGGTTTTAGATTGACTGAAATTTTGATTTCAGGTTTCAAATGAGAAAAAGTGTTTTTATCAAATGTATTTGTTATGTTTATTGTCAATAAAAATTAAATTTAAAAAAAAACAAAACAACATGCCATTTGTTATGTTACTTTGTTATGTGATTACAAGTGTCCATGCATCAGTTAAATAATTAACACATATGCATGTTAATATTTAAAAGCCATTTCTAAATTTATAATGTATTTGAATTATCTTAAACTATTTCTAATTTGTTTTAGCGAGTTACAAATGATTTATTAACATTAGTCTTTAATTAAATACATATAAACTTATTTATAAAATTATGCACTTATATTTTAATGCTTGTTTAATTATTTTTAAAATAACATTCTTTATAAACCAAATTTCAAAAGAGAAGAATGAATTAAATCTATTTCAAAGAAAAGCAATTTTAAAATATAACAAATTAAACTTTTATTATAAAACAAATTAAACTATATTTATTTTATAAACAAAAATAAATGCTCACTTATATTTCTATAAAAATATAAGAAAGATTTTTAAAACAAACTATTGAAAAGTTTACAATACTAATTAACTTAAATCCATTTACAATTTATTCATTTATATATAAATTAGAAAATATCCTTTGTTAAATAATAAATTAAAATTAAAAACCAAATCTTCTATTTACAATGTATAAACATTTATACATTATAAATAAAATATCTTTAAATCAGTTAAGAAAGATTGATTTATTATTTAAATATTTTTAACATTTGAAAACAATATCATTAAAAAAACCAATTAATTATAAATTTTCAAAAGAAAATTCCAGTTTAAATTAAATTATTAAATCAATATTTCACATTTTAAAATAATTACCAATGCAATTATTAAATAATTATTGCCTAAATTTCCGGGACATCACATTCCTCCCCCCTTAAGAGAATTTCGTCCCCGAAATTTAAAAGCAAAGGTAACTTAATAATCCCATACAGATTTTATATTTTAGAAGAGCAAACATATACTATCAACAAAATACTAGTAACCATAACAACCAATTCAAACAAACAATTCTATTTATCCAGACAAAATTCTGGATAGAATTCCCTAGATTTTCCCAAGTACAAACACAGGGACACTCGCCCTACAGAATCTAAACTAGCTACACCTCTCAGATCTAGAGCTCCTATATATCTAGATCTACAAATCTAAACAGAATACAGGACTACAGACAAGTCCTGATCAACTCCCAAACCCTTCAGAACTACTGAGTCCAAAACCAGAGATAAGCCATACACGTACTCCCTCAGAGATACGTGAAAACAAAACAAAATTTCAGACATCCGAACTGGCAATACAATCCCGTAGACCAAACACTCAACTCTCAAGAGAAAACAAAAAGATCCAATACTCATATCCACAAATCTCTCCTGACGATCCTGGGCTGCTTCCAACCTTCTAGATCAATCAGATCTACCACACCAACTCTATCTGGAAACAAACAGATACAAAACAATCAAGTCTCCCGATCCAAAATAAATTTCCTGTAGAAATCCTCCGATTCAAGACAAAACTCAAATTCCCAAAGAATCGGATGCTGCTTCTATTCTGGAATAGCTGCCACCATGCTTCCACTGCGCAACTCTGATTCGAGAATACTGTTGATGAACACAAGTATAAACTTGATCAACTTATCCCGGAATATTGTTCATCAAATTCCATAAAATCTCAGTGACCTATCCGATTCAGTCGCAAATACCACAGCAAAAATTACTCAGAGAATCTCTGAACCATCACAAGTCACTTTTGCGATTCCACTCAGTTTAGATTCCAAGAGATCGTTCTCACTTCAACAAACAGAACAGCTAAAGCCTTCAAAAGAAGAAACTAGTGGTCCACCTCTTAACCACTAACATCACACCCAGCTGAGTTCCAGAAGAAATGGACAAGCTCTCCGTCTGCTCGGGCTACTGACAGAAGAATCACAAAGATTTCTGAACCATTGAAGAACAGGCCACTCACAACTGCTACCGCTGCCAAAACTTCCTTATCCAAAAGCTCATCGAACCTCCAAGCTACATCAGCTTCTTCACAATAGAGCCTTCCAGATAGACGGATATCTCTCAGGAAACTCGCTCCCAAACCAAGCTCAAAACATTCTGCCAAACTGAGTCTCAAACTCAATTACAGACAGAACTCCTTCCTACATTTTTCCAAGACACCATTGCTGGCTTCAGAACTCCCAACTAATCCAAACTCAAGATAAACCACTCACACGAGTGCTATCAAGCTTACAATCCAAAAATATACTCCGAATCTTGAAAAGATTTCCTTCAGAGATTGGTGAAATCCTTCACACCAAACTGCCAAGCTACTCAAGATGCCCAAAACTGCCCTAGCAGATCACTTCCAACCTCAAACACTCGAACTCCAACCATTGGTAGTTGTGTTACACACTCCACTACCCTATCTACCTTTATTACTTACTGGATAACCTGAACAGGTAACCTAATCTAATAGGTAGAAATAAATAAATAAATATATATATATATACAAAATTACAAATACGCTCTCTCAAGAAGGACACCATTATAGAGCCTAGCTATTCACTCAACCTAATGCTCTGATACCACGTTGTAACGACCCAACTTCCACACTCCAGGAAGTCGCATCGCTAAGAAGAAAGAAAGGGATAGAAAAGAGAAAAGAAAGGAAAGAAAGAACAGACAACATCAGAGTCTCACAGCGGAATCGAATAAATTATAATATATCACATAATACTTTACATAATATCATATACATCAGAGTTAAACAGCTAATACAACACAAACTAGACAGTTATAAACATCTGTCTAGTAATTACAATCCAAGTATATCAGAGAAAACAGATACATTTTCATACACAGCGGAATCACAACATACATCTACACGCTGAAGCCTCCTGCTCCATTATCGCCTCCAGAGACTCGTCAAATCAATCCTGAAACACTTGACTACTCATACATAATATGAGTAGCCAAGGGTTAAATAAAATAGAAAATAAACACTCAGGTCAGACAGGGGTCCGGTGTGAGTAAACGGGGATAAAAGTTTCTTAACTTTAGAAAAACCTTTGAAAAAAAAAGGTATCACGTAAGACTTCCCACACATAAACATGGAAAAGTTTTTACCTTACACTAACCAAAATATTTGATAGGAAATCCAGTGATATTATAATAGTGTCTAGGGTTTTCAAGTAAATAAGAAATAGCCGAAATTGTTACATCTATTAAATTCCAGCTACTAGCCACAAAAGTGGGTAATACAAACAAAACCGTAGGGTCTCGTAGGGTAAATGGGTTTCCATCAATGACAGGGCTACTGGGGTACCGCCCGTCACAGTACGTGGCTTAGATCACCGTACCGAGGATTACTCCCTTCATCCCCTGCAACACAAGGCCGGAACCATTCCTTATTGAACAGTCCCGAACAAGACCACCCCGCAGATTGGTCGTCACCAACTGCCACACAACCGAAATATAAAGGGACCTCTAGACAGGGGTAAATCTTGCTCTCCAGTGGGGGCTACCCACGAAGCTTTGCTGCACCTCCCCTGTTTTAGCCATTCCCGGTTGATGAGGCTTGAGGCTACGATTACCTTTATAGGACATAACAATCTTAGAATGCTCATCGTCCACCTGACGATGTTCTGAAAGCATTCAATCCATATAAGTTTGTTCCGGGTTCGAACGAAACCGAAGGCATTATCTCGTTACACTCGTATTGGAATCACCCTCATAGTTAACGACCCTTGCACTCTATATCACTATCTCGAATCTATAAGCACTATTCCGTCAAACTCATTACGGAATCACCCACAGAGTTATACTGACGTATGGCCCTTACACCTCGAGTCTTCACTTGCTCCACTTGGATTAACGACCTAACGTTTAATTGGAATCGATGTGGTTTTCAGATATCCAAACATGGAAACCCGATCCCGGTCTCATCGAAACCAAACGCCATTTTAATGTCCAAGTTGTACTTAAGGGTTTTAAATAATTAACTTATCTCATTATTATCCATTTCATACAGATAGATAAACTACATATGACAATAGATAATCATATTCATATCATAAACAGATAATCTGTATCATCCATAAATAGATAATCATCACAACCAAATAATCCATCACAAACCATTATACTTAAACCAAACATTCATTTCATACAGATACAACTAATCTCATTACTGAGATCTCAACCATTCAACCAATAACATCCATGAGCAATGATTCATTTACCATCAATTATAATTAATTTAAAATGAATTAAATTAATTTACAACCATCTCTAATTAATTTAAAATAAAATAAATTAATTAACACTTCTATAAATCCTGCTTAACATCCATTAATTAATTAACCCAGTTAATTAATCATTCACTAAGTATTTAACTTGATTAAACAACTCTGATTAATCATTTACTAATTACAATAAGTAATTAGTATTAAATTAATTTCATAAATTAATTAACCTCATTCATAAGTAATTAACATTTAATTACTTCATTTATTAATTAATTATTACTTAATTAAACAATCCTTAATTACATCATTAATTATAATAATTAATGATCTCTAATATATAAATAAATTACTTAATTAAAATTAATTACATTTAGTAATTAGTCTAATTATTAATCACCTTGATTAATATTAAATTAAGTAATTAACTATCTTTAATTATTCATTAATCAAATTAATTATCCAATAATTAATCATTAATTAATTCCTTAATTAATTACAAAAGTAATTATCCAAATTACTAATTACATTCCAGTAATTATCATTATTACTTCCCTAAGCAATCCTGCTCCATTAATTACAATAAATAATTACATTCTTAAAATCATCAAATGATTTATTTAAATTAATTAAACTAAATTAATTAACTTAATTAAATCACATATCAAAATTAATTACAATAAGTAATTAATTCCTTAATTACTTAACAAATTACAATTAATTAGATTCAATTAATTAATCTAATTAATTATCCAAAATTAATTTCCTTAATCAATTACTAAATTATCCTTAGATAATTATCATCATTTATCTATTAACAAATTTCAATAATTATATACTTAAGGAAATTTAAATTAGATTAATAAAAAATTTCTAATTAATATTAATCTAAACCATTATTTAAGAATCAAATAATTAAGTAAATCCTTAATTATCTTAAAGATTTTCAAAATAATCAATTTACTTATCAAATGACTCATTTAAATTCAAAATGTATTAAAACAATACATTTCTAAAATTAAATTCAAATTCCAATTTTATTTAAAGATTCAAATGTTTAATTATTTAAACATTGATCCAAATTAAATAATTATAAAACCTTACAATAAAATGAATGTTATGAACATTCATTACCTAACTATAAAGAAAGATTTAAAATTAATTACTTGATTAAAATAGATTGAGCCCTTGAAAATAAATTGATTTGTTTAACTTCAAATCAACATTAAACACTTCATATTTATTCAAGTACTAAAGAATAAATTCTTCAAGTTTTAAAACTTACTTGAAATCAAATTTTATTTCCAAATCTATTTTTTACATTTGAACATGTTCATATATTTTTTTTTTATTTTTTTTACAAACTGGTTTTGAAATCAAAACTGTTCCAAAGAAAATTTGAAACTGTTTTAACTAAATTTCAAAACCAATTTAAACCTTGTTTAAAACATTTTAAATTTGTTTAAAAATTAAATCTTACAAACTGTTTTGAAACAAAAATCTAGTTTTAAAACAAACATGAAACTGTTCTATACATGATTTAAAACCTGATTTAAACCTTGTTTAAATTTAAGATCTCATTTTTTTTTAATAATAAAACTTGAATTCAAAACTACATTTAAATTCAAATTCAAGTTTTACTTGAATCAAGTTGCAACTAAAAAAAAATGAATTTTATTCAAAACTGTAAAACTACAGGATTTTTAAACCTGTAATCCATACCCTACAACCCCTCTTTATTAAAAAAAAAACTTTGGATTTCAAACTTTACTTGAATTCAGATCCAACTTGTATTTGAATCAAGTTGTAACTTAAAAATATGAATTTCATTCAAGAATTCGAAAACTGCAAACTCTCTCTGGATTTAAAACCTGCAAACTGTTTTAAACTCTTGATTTAAAACAGAATTTTAAATCTTGTTTGAATTTAAGATTTTACTTTTAAAAACTTTGAATTCAAAGCTACATTTGAATTCAGTTTAAATCTTCCATTTGATTCAATCTACAATCTTTAAAATAGGATCTACATTCAAAATTCTAAAAAAAACTGCAAAACAACTTTCAGGTTTAAAACCTGAAACAGTTTTAATTTTGATTTAAAATCAAACTTTAAACTTGTCTAAGACATTTCATCTTTAAAAACTTTAAATTTCAAACTCTATTTGAATTCAGCTTCAACTTGTACATAAATCAAACTCCTGCACTTGAGTTTGATTTCCATTCAACAAAAAAAAAACTGTGAAAGCACTCCGTATAAACCTGTAACCATGCTACTCGAGTAATCCCCTGATTTACTTCGAGTTACTACACCTGTTTCTTCGAGTCAAAAATAAAAATACCCGAGCAATGACCCGAGTTAAAACCCTGCACACTACTGATATGTTCCTGAGTTCAACTCTGCAACCCAAATCAACCTGGAAACACCCAAACCATAACACCAGCCTCTCTGATCCTCCATCAACAACACCTCCTCCATCCTTCACCTCAATACTCCCCTAACATAAACATCTAACACCTGACATCCACAGCAGATTTTCAAAAATAATAAATAAAAAAAAATTCTATTTCTGTTTAAAATAGAAATCCTTTTCCCTTAACAGGTTATTTAAAACTGTATATTTGTTTTACAATTCATGTTTTTAACATGCATTCCTGTGATAGACTTGTTTTTAATAGTTTAAGATTCTTATTTTGAAATCTCTATGTTAACTGTCTCTTACAGTAAAACAGATATCAAATTTAACCTTAACTATGATTTATAAATTTAATCTATACTAAACAACCATCCCTCATTTCCATAATAAATACAACAGAGTATTAATTTAAGAAATCTTGTTTTTATTTCCATTTAAAAGTCTAATTTCTAAAATCAGAGTCAGGTAAAAACATACCTGTAACAGCAAACATAAATATACATATTTGTATATATATGTATACACAGGATATTTATCAATATGAAATCACACAACATACATATTTCTATCCATTTCATATGCCCAAAAACTTAAAACTTTAAATTGTGAGATTATTCACTAATAAAGGCACTGCAGTTTGATTCCTTTAAAAACAGTATGCATCAGTTTTCTTATTTTTGCTTAAGCATTTATTTTAAAGGAGAAACTGTTTTTAAAAATAAAGGTTTACTCCCTTTAAAAATTTGCAGAAAACAATTTGATGCAGAGCACAAGCTTAAGTGCAGATCCAATTTCCAGAAATGCATAATGAAATGCATGTTGATCTTGGCTTCATTTGATTACAGGAGTTGATCTTCTGTTTTGATGAAGATTGCTTTTTGATAATGATGCATGCAGACCCATAACTTCCTTGCTTAAATTTGCAGTTGAAATTAAGCTTTAGTTGATGTTGAAGCTTGCAGAGTTTAGATGCAGATTTGAAGAAATTGAAGTTGAGATTTAGCTTCAGAAATGCAGATTTTGATTAGCATTTTGAAGAAATTTATTTGCATGTTTTAAAGTTTGTAATTTGATTCTTAGACATGAGTTAGAAATGGGGTTTTAGATTGACTGAAATTTTGATTTCAGGTTTCAAATGAGAAAAAGTGTATTAATCAAATGTATTTGTTACGTTTATTGTCAATAAAAATTAAATTTAAAAAAAAACAAAACAACATGCCATTTGTTATGTTACTTTGTTATGTGATTACAAGTGTCCATGCATTAGTTAAATGATTAACACATATGCATGTTAATATTTAAAAGCCATTTCTAAATTTATAATGTATTTGAATTATCTTAAACTATTTCTAATTTGTTTTAGCAAGTTACAAATGATTTATTAACATTAGTCTTTAATTAAATACATATAAACTTATTTATAAAATTATGCACTTATATTTTAATGTTTGTTTAATTATTTTTAAAATAACATTCTTTATAAACCAAATTTCAAAAGAGAAGAATGAATTAAATCTATTTCAAAGAAAAGCAATTTTAAAAAAACAAATTAAACTTTTATTATAAAACAAAATTAAACTATATTTATTTTATAAACAAAAATAAATGCTCACTTATATTTCTATAAAAATATAAGAAAGATTTTTAAAACAAACTATTGAAAAGTTTACAATACTAATTAACTTAAATCCATTTACAATTTATTCATTTATATATAAATTAGAAAATATCCTTTGTTAAATAATAAATTAAAATTAAAAACCAAATCTTCTATTTACAATGTATAAACATTTATACATTATAAATAAAATATCTTTAAATCAGTTAAGAAAGATTGATTTATTATTTAAATATTTTTAACATTTGAAAACAATATCATTAAACAAACCAAATAATTATAAATTTTCAAAAGAAAATTCTAGTTTAAATTAAATTATTAAATCAATATTTCACATTTAAAAATAATTACCAATGAAATTATTAAATAATTATTGCCTAAATTTCTAGGACATCACATTCCTCCCCCCTTAAAAGAATTTTGTCCCCGAAATTTAAAAGCAAAGGTAACTTAATAATCCCATACAGATTTTAAATTTTAGAAGAGCAAACATATACTATCAACAAAATACTAGTAACCATAGCAACCAATTCAAACAAACAATTCTATTTATCCAGACAAAATTCTGGATAGGATTCCCTAGAGTTTCCCAAGTACAAACACCGGGACACTCGCCCTACAGAATCTAAACTAGCTACACCACACAGATCTAGAGCTCCTATATATCTAGATCTACAAATCTAAACAGAATACAGGACTACAGACAAGTCCTGATCAACTCCCAAACCCTTCAGAACTACTGAGTCCAAAACCAGAGATAAACCATACACGTACTCCCTCAGAGAAACGTGAAAACAAAACAAAATTCCAGCCATCCGAACTGGCAATACAATCCCGTAGACCAAACACTCAACTCTCAAGAGAAAACAAAAAGATCCAATACTCATATCCACAAATCTCTCCTGACGATCTTGGGCTGCTTCCAACCTTCTAGATCAATCAGATCTACCACACCAACTCTATCTGGAAACAAACAGATACAAAACAATCAAGTCTCCAGATCCAAAATAAATTTCCTGTAGAAATCCTCCGATTCAAGACAAAACTCAAATTCCCAAAGAATCGGATGCTGCTTCTATTCTGGAATAGCTGCCACCATGCTTCCACTGCGCAACTCTGATTCGAGAATACTGTTGATGAACACAAGTATAAACTTGATCAACTTATCCCGGAATATTGTTCATCAAATTCCATAAAATCTCAGTGACCTATCCAATTCAGTCACAAATACCACAGGAAAAATTACTCAGAGAATCTCCGAACCATCGCAAGTCACTTTTGCAATTCCACTCAGTTCAGATTCCAAGAGATCGTTCTCACTTCAACAAACAGAACAGCTAAAGCCTTCAAAAGAAGAAACTAGTGGTCCACCTCTTAACCACTAACATCACACCCAGCTGAGTTCCAGAAGAAATGGACAAGCTCTCCGTCTGCCCGGGCTACTGACAGAAGAATCACAAAGATTTCTGAAACATTGAAGAACAGGCCACTCACAACTGCTACTGCTGCCAAAACTTCCTTATCCAAAAGCTCAACAAACCTCCAAGCTACATCAGCCTCTTCACAACAGAGCCTTCCAGATAGATAGATATCTCTCAGGAAACTCGCTCCCAAACCAAGCTCAAAACATTCTGCCAAACTGAGTCTCAAACTCAATTACAGACAGAACTCCTTCCTAAAGTTTTCCAAGACACCATTGCTGGCTTCAGAACTCCCAACTAATCCAAACTCAAGAGAAACCACTCACACGAGTGCTATCAAGCTTACAATCCAAAAATATACTCCGAATCTTGAAAAGATATCCTTCAGAGATTGGTGAAATCCTTCACACCAAACTGCCAAGCTACTCAAGATGCCCAAAACTGCCCTAGCAGATCACTTCCAACCTCAAACACTCGAACTCCAACCATTGGTAGTTGTGTTACACACACCACTACCCTATCTACCTTTATTACTTATTGGATAACCTGAACAGGTAACCCAATCTAATAGGTAGAAATAAATAAATAAATATATATATATATATATATACAAAATTACAAATACGCTCTCTCAAGAAGGACACCATTACAGAGCCTAGCTATTCACTCAACCTAATGCTCTGATACCACGTTGTAACGACCCAACTTCCACACTCCAGGAAGTCGCATCGCTAAGAAGAAAGAAAGGGATAGAAAAGAGAAAAGAAAGGAAAGAAAGAACAGACAACATAAGAGTCTCACAGCGGAATCGAATAAATTATAATATATCACATAATACTTTACATAGTATCATATACATCAGAGTTAAACAGCTAATACAACACAAACTAGACAGTTATAAACATCTGTCTAGTAATTACATCCAAGTATATCAGAGAAAACAGATACATTTCATACACAGCGGAATCACAACATACATCTACACGCTGAAGCCTCCTGCTCCATTATCTCCTCTAGAGACTCGTCAAATCAATCTTGAAACACTTGACACTCATACGTAATATGAGTACCCAAGAGTTTAATAAAACATAAAATAATCACTCAGGTCAGACAGGGGTATGGTGTGAGTAAACGGGGATAAAAGTTGCTTAACTTTAGAAACACCTTTGAAAAAAAAAGGTATCGCGTAAGACTTCCCACACATAAACATGGAAAAGTTTTTACCTTACGCTAACCAAAATATTTGATAGGAAATACAGTGATATTATAATAGTGTCTAGGGTTTTCAAGTAAATAAGAAATAGCCGAAATTGTTACATCTATTAAATTCCAGCTACTAGCCACAAAAGTGGGTAATACAAACAAAACCGTAGGGTCTCGTAGGGTAAATGGGTTTCCATCAATGACAGGGCTACTGGGGTACCGCCCGTCACAGTACGTGGCCTAGATCACCGTACCGAGGATTACTCCCTTCATCCCCTGCAACACAAAGCCGGACCCGTTCCTTACTGAACAGTTCCGAACAAGACCACCCCGCAGATTGGTCGTCACCAACTGCCACACAACCGAAATATAAAGGGACCTCTAGACAGAGGTAAATCTTGCTCTCCAGTGGGGGCTACCCATGAAGCTTTGCTGCACCTCCCCTGTTTTAGCCATTCCCGGTTGATGAGGCTTGAGGCTACGATTACCTTTATAGGACATAACAATCTTAGAATGCTCATTGTCCACCTGACGATGTTCTGAAAGCATTCAATCCATACATGTTCATTCCGGGTTCGAACGAAACCGAAGGCATTATCTCGTTACACTCGTATTGGAATCACCCTCATAGTTAACGACGATAACCCTTGCACTCTATATCACCATCTCGAATCTATAAGCACTATTCCGTCAAACTCATTACGGAATCACCCACAGAGTTATACTGACGTATAGCCTTACACCTCGAGTCTTCACTTGCTCCACTTGGATTAACGACCTAACGTTTAATTGGAATCGATGTGGTTTTCAGATATCCAAATATGAAAACCCGATCCCGGTCTCATCGAAACCAAACGCCATTTTAATGTCCAAGTTGTACTTAAGAGTTTTAAATAATTAACTTATCTCATTATTATCCATTTCATACAGATAGATAAACTACATCTGACAATAGATAATCATATTCATATCATAAACAGATAATCTGTATCATCCATGAACATATAATCATCACAACCAAATAATCCATCACAAACCATCATACTTAAACCAAACATTCATATCATACAGATACAACTAATCTCATTACTGAGATCTCAACCATTCAACCAATAACATCCATGAGCAATGATTCATTAACCATCAATTATAATTAATTTAAAATGAATTAAATTAATTTACAACCATCTCTAATTAATTTAAAATAAAATAAATTAATTAACACTTCTATAAATCCTGCTTAACATCCATTAATTAATTAACCCAGTTAATTAATCATTCACTAAGTATTTAACTTGATTAAACAACTCTGATTAATCATTTACTAATTACAATAAGTAATTAGTATTAAATTAATTTCATAAATTAATTAACCTCATTCATAAGTAATTAACATTTAATTACTTCATTTATTAATTAATTATTACTTAATTAAACAATCCTTAATTACATCATTAATTATAATAATTAATGATCTCTAATATATAAATAAATTACTTAATTAAAATTAATTACATTTAGTAATTAGTCTAATTATTAATCACCTTGATTAATATTAAATTAAGTAATTAACTATCTTTAATTATTCATTAATCAAATTAATTATCCAATAATTAATTATTAATTAATTCCTTAATTAATTACAAAAGTAATTATCCAAATTACTAATTACATTCCAGTAATTATCATTATTACTTCCCTAAGCAATCCTGCTCCATTAATTACAATAAATAATTACATTCTTAAAATCATCAAATGATTTATTTAAATTAATTAAACTAAATTAATTAACTTAATTAAATCACATATCAAAATTAATTACAATAAGTAATTAATTCCTTAATTACTTAACAAATTACAATTAATTAGATTCAATTAATTAATCTAATTAATTATCCAAAATTAATTTCCTTAATCAATTACTAAATTATCCTTAGATAATTATCATCATTTATCTATTAACACATTTCATTAATTATATACTTAAGGAAATTTAAATTAGATTAATAAAACATTTCTAATTAATATTAATCTAAACCATTATTTAAGAATCAAATAATTAAGTAAATCCTTAATTATCTTAAAGATTTTCAAAATAATCAATTTACTTATCAAATGACTCATTTAAATTCAAAATGTATTAAAACAATACATTTCTAAAATTAAATTCAAATTCAAATTCCAATTTTATTTAAAGATTCAAATGTTTAATTATTTAAACATTGATCCAAATTAAATAATTATAAAACCTTACAATAAAATGAATGTTAAGAACATTCATTACCTAACTATAAAGAAAGATTTAAAATTAATTACTTGATTAAAATAGATTGAGCCCTTGAAAATAAATTGATTTGTTTAACCTCGAATCAACATTAAACACTTTATATTTATTCAAGTATTAAAGAATAAATTCTTCAAGTTTTAAAACTTACTTGAAATCAAATTTTATTTCCAAATCCATTTTTAACATTTGAACATGTTCATATTTTTTTTTTTACAAACTGGTTTTGAAATCAAAACTGTTCCAAAGAAAATTTGAAACTGTTTTAACTAAATTTCAAAACCAATTTAAATCTTGTTTAAAACATTTTAAATTTGTTCAAAAATTAAATCTTACAAACTGTTTTGAAACAAAAATCTAGTTTTAAAACAAACCTGAAACTGTTCTATACATGATTTAAAACCTGATTTAAACCTTGTTTAAATTTAAGATCTCATTTTTTTTTAATAATAAAACTTGAATTCAAAACTACATTTAAATTCAAATTCAAGTTTTACTTGAATCAAGTTGCAACTAAAAAAAATATGAATTTTATTCAAAACTGTAAAACTACAGGATTTTTAAACCTGTAATCCATACCCTGCAACCCCTCTTTATTAAAAAAAAAACTTTGGATTTCAAACTTTACTTGAATTCAGATCCAACTTGTATTTGAATCAAGTTGTAACTTAAAAATATGAATTTCATTCAAGAATTCAAAAACTGCAAACTCTCTCTGGATTTAAAACCTGCAAACTGTTTTAAACTCTTGATTTAAAACAGAATTTTAAATCTTGTTTGAATTTAAGATTTTACTTTTGAAAACTTTGAATTCAAAGCTACATTTGAATTCAGTTTAAATCTTCCATTTGATTCAATCTACAATCTTTAAAATAGGAGCTACATTCAAAATTCTAAACTAAACTGCAAAGCAACTTTCAGGTTTAAAACCTGAAACAGTTTTAATTTTGATCTAAAATCAAACTTTAAACTTGTCTAAGACATTTCATCTTTAAAAACTTTAAATTTCAAACTCTATTTGAATTCAGCTTCAACTTATACATGAATCAAACTCCTGCACTTGAGTTTGATTTCCATTCAACAAAAAAAGAAAAAAACTGTGAAAGCACTCTGTATAAACCTGTAACCATGCTACCCGAGTAATCCCCTGATTTACTTCGAGTTACTACACCTGTTTCTTCGAGTCAAAAATAAAAATACCCGAACAATGACCCGAGTTAAAACCCTGCACACTACTGATATGTTCCTGAGTTCAACTCTGCAACCCAAATCAACCTGGAAACACCCAAACCATAACACCAGCCTCTCTGATCCTCCATCAACAACACCTCCTCCATCCTTTCACCTCAATACTCCCCTAACATAAACATCTAACACCTGACATCCACAGCAGATTTTCAAAAATAATAAATAAAAATATATTCTATTTCTGTTTAAAACAGAAATCCTTTTCCCTTAACAGGTTATTTAAAACTGTATATTTTTTACAATTCATGTTTTTAACATGCATTCCTGTGATAGACTTGTTTTTAATAGTTTAAGATTCTTATTTTGAAATCTCTATGTTAACTGTCTCTTACAGTAAAACAGATTTCAAATTTAACCTTAACTATGATTTATAAATTTAATCTATACTAAACAACCATCCCTCATTTCCATAATAAATACAACAGAGTATTAATTTAAGAAATCTTGTTTTTATATCCATTTAAAAGTATAATTTCTAAAATCAGAGTCAGGTAAAAATATACCTGTAACAGCAAACATAAATATACATATTTGTATATATATGTATACACAGGATATTTATCAATATGAAATCACACAACATACATATTTCTATCCATTTCATATGCACAAAAACTTAAAACTTTAAATTGTGAGATTATTCACTAATAAAGGCACTGCAGTTTGATTCCTTTAAAAACAGTATGCATCAGTTTTCTTATTTTTGCTTAAGCATTTATTTTAAAGGAGAAACTGTTTTTAAAAATAAAGGTTTACTCACCTTTAAAAATTTGCAGAAAACAATTTGATGCAGAGCACAAGCTTAAGTGCAGATCCAATTTCCAGAAATGCATAATGAAATGCATGTTGATCTTGGCTTCATTTGATTACAGGAGTTGATCTTCTGTTTTGATGAAGATTGCTTTTTGATAATGATGCATGCAGACCCATAACTTCCTTGCTTAAATTTGCAGTTGAAATTAAGCTTCAGTTGATGTTGAAGCCTGCAGAGTTTAGATGCAGATTTGAAGAAATTGAAGTTGAGACTTAGCTTCAGAAATGCAGATTTTGATTTGCATTTTGAAGAAATTTATTTGCAGGTTTTAAAGTTTGTAATTTGATTCTTAGACATGAGTTAGAAATGGGGTTTTAGATTGACTGAAATTTTGATTTCAGGTTTCAAATGAGAAAAAGTGTTTTTATCAAATGTATTTGTTATGTTTATTGTCAATAAAAATTAAATTTAAAAAAAACAAAACAACATGCCATTTGTTATGTTACTTTGTTATGTGATTAGTTAAATGATTAACACATACGCATGTTAATATTTAAAAGCCATTTCTAAATTTATAATGTATTTGAATTATCTTAAACTATTTCTAATTTGTTTTAGCAAGTTACAAATGATTTATTAACATTAGTCTTTAATTAAATACATAAAAACTTATTTATAAAATTATGCACTTATATTTTAATGCTTGTTTAATTATTTTTAAAATAACATTCTTTATAAACCAAATTTCAAAAGAGAAGAATGAATTAAATCTATTTCAAAGAAAAGCAATTTTAAAATAAAACAAATTAAACTTTTATTATAAAACAAAATTAAACTATATTTATTTTATAAACAAAAATAAATGCTCACTTATATTTCTATAAAAATATAAGAAAGATTTTTAAAAAAACTATTGAAAAGTTTACAATACTAATTAACTTAAATCCATTTACAATTTATTCATTTATATATAAATTAGAAAATATCGTTTGTTAAATAATAAATTAAAATTAAAAACCAAATCTTCTATTTACAATGTATATACATTTATACATTATAAATAAAATATCTTTAAATCAGTTTAGAAAGATTGATTTTTATTTAGATATTTTTAACATTTGAAAACAATATCATTAAACAAACCAAATAATTATAAATTTTCAAAAGAAAATTCCAGTTTAAATTAAATTATTAAATCAATATTTCACATTTTAAAATAATTACCAATGAAATTATTAAATAATTATTGCCTAAATTTCCGAGACATCACTAAAATATAATAATCAAATAAATATTTCATGAAGCTGTTTACAAATAATATTGATTTAACCTTTATAATATTGATCAGAGTTACGTAAACAAGAATAAATAATAAACAAGTGCAGCGGAACATGATGCAGTGGAATAAATATCTCTACTACTAATAATGAGAATTCAATGAATTGATATCAACCGTGTCTTTTTGAAATACCCATTAAACCCTTCAGACTTTTAGTTCACCGTATCTCTCTTCTACCGGCTTTTGCAGCCTTTCCAAAATTAAGATTTCTTCTCTTTATAGTTCCACAACTAGAAAACAGGGTTAGCTCATCGATTTCCAGTTCTGCCATCCTCTCCACCCTCCATTTGATCATTGATCATCGATTATTGACTAAGGATTGTCTGTTAAACTACGGTTTTCGACATAACATCTTCTAAAACTTCAATTATGGACTGAGCACATAATTAAGTCGGATTTTTTGATTCAGCGTCGATAGAGAATCAAGCTTGGTCATCCATGCGACATTATTAACTTTCAATATAAGGTAAGTATTGTTTATCATTAGTTCCTTCAAATTTGGAGTAGTATTTGGGTTCCTTAACAATTTATCATTTACAATTAAATTCAAGGTTAATTTTGCTTCCTATTTTGTTGATATCAATCTCTTTTGATATTAAATGACAACTTTGGGCTTTTTTGTTGATTTTCCCGGAGTTATCTCAACGGATCATTTCTGTAAATATATTTTGCTTTCAATTTTTTAAGTGTTCTTATATTTGTTAGCTGAAAATAGATTCACTCAACAGATAAAATAGTTGTCTGCTTTGAAATATTTCACCCACTTTACTTACATTTGCATGTGTATAAGCTGTTGGGGGTATCGAGATATAATTTTTTTAGGTTACACACTTGCTTTTGCATGGATATAAGTTAGTCGCTGTATTTATGGAATTCAGTACTCCATATTATTTGATGTATCAATAAATACAAACTGGAATACTTTTAAATCATAACTAAAATTAAGCCTAATACATGAGGGGAAATTGAAAGATATTAAAATTGACTCTATTAGATATCTAAGGAGTTTGAATGGTTTTCAGTACTAATGCACCAAGTGTTTTTGAGACGAAATTCATATCGGCTGCATTATAGAAGTTAATATTAGAATCTTCATAAGGTTTAATTATTAACTCATCAAATGATATACTGAGTAAATTGGTTGCATACGCAAATAAGCTTATATGAATATGCATTTGAGAAAAATGAATATGTGTTATAACATGGTAAATGAACTCTGTTATAACGCTTTTTTTTACAAATAGACCATTTTCCATATATTGTAAATATTTGGATTATAACTTGACGATTCTCTATGTTATAACACTATTAATTCACTATGTTTTAATACAATTTGTATTCTTCCATGTATTCATGTCTAACCTTTTGCAAAGTCACCATTCTAAAAAATGTTAGTCATGATGATACTTGGATGAACTGAATTTGCGGTTCTGTTCACCTTTCCTTCTTATTAAACGTAACATTAAATAAAAAGTATCAATCAGTTCACTACAAATGTCCATAGCAAGGAAGCAAAAAAATAACACTTACAAATGTTATATATATAAATTACATAACATAAAACCAAACTACACAAACCTTGAAATGTTTAGAAAGCTTATTTGTATGTAATATGTTTACCAGTTTTGATCGATTATAAGCAAGATGGGTTTTAAATTTGTAAAAATAATGCAAGAAGGGTGCACATTGAGATGTATATTTAGCAAGATATCAAGTAGCTAGGAGTTGATTTAAATCGCAATAATTCATATTTACATTAAAATTAACCTGATTCATCATTTATGTCATCGAAACGGATTTCCTCCTGAATATGACCATTTGTGTCCCTCAGAAGATACATTAACAATCCTTCCTTCATTTGTACTTTTTTCTGATGTTTCTTTCATATTCTCTAACAATGGATTGGTAAGCAGAAAATGACCTGTAAAATAAATGACCCACAATAAAATCTTATCACATTTCAAATTATTTTCTACCTGATTATATTTATTGCTAAAGACAAAATAATGTGCCTCAGAAGGTAGCCCGTCACAAAGTTTCACAACGAATATATAAATAAAACAAAAAACACTCTTTTTATATGTATATTGTTTCAAAAATTATATATTGTAAATTTCTTTTCGAGATTAAAGACTTGAAGCATGTTTGAAAATAACTTACAATTGAAAAAAAGAAAAAGGATAGCTTATAAGTTTATTGCTAACTTGAAATATTTGGCGACGACTAAATCATCATAAATTTCTATCTAATCCATTTAAATGATTACATATGCCCTATGAGCTGTTAGCAGCAGTTTCAACCATAACTAGAAGCATAATAAAATTGGTGGATATTAAATATAGTTATTAGGGGAAAGAAAAATGTAGCCTACAAATAGATTTACAAAATATTTGGGGTTTGGGACTTTTTCTTAAATATTTAGAATATGGAAGTAGAGCTACCATGAGAAACATGCCATCGTTATGTTTGGTTAGGCATGATATAGGAGGTATGGTAGGTTGGTTGTCTATAAACTGAGCCCAATAAATTCTATGATCCGCTGGGCATTAATCAGGCAATGATTTTTTCTTTCAAGTACTAATTATTCGATATACCATAGTGAAGAAGTTTGCAGAATCACTGAGAATTCATCATGGTGGAAATTGGAATTGTTCATTCCATATTATTTTATTCGAGAAAGGGAGTATACTTTAGTGAAGCCAAAACATGCGATGTAGAGACAAGTTTGGAGAATATTGCAATCATCGAATAGATTGTAACCAAAAGAAAAAAGCAACGCGCTCATTAAAAACAATAGTATAAATTTTGTATGTTAAGTTCAAATATCCAAGTATGTGATTGCAAGTCCTCATAGGCATGCATGAATACAAATATTTGATATGTCTAGGTCCAATAAGTAATTAGTTTAGAAATAACCTGATGGCTATAACGCATGAGGACAGATTTACTACCTATGATGTAAGCAAACAATTTGTGTTTTCTTGAAATGGTACAAAAACTATCACAGTAATTTATTTATTACCATAAATTCCTATAAATCAATACCATAATTAGACTTTATAGATTTTATCAAATTAAATAGTACCTAAATAGGAAACAAATTAGGTATTTTTCCGTAAAAATGAATTCAGCAAAATATTGTTTCAAGCTATCATCTTTTATTTTGACTTCTATGATTTTTTGGACATTTTGCAAATGAAACATATTGCGTTCGAAGGTTTAGTTTCCCACTCATTTTACACATGTTTTCCCAAACTAAATGACGGTATAGTTGTTATGTTCTTTTACATGGTTTGCGAACCTTTTGAAATGACCCTCTCTGGTTTGTACCTAAAATTTTGCTTAGGATTTTTTTTTACATAGTGATATATATATTTATTATCCAATATATATATACTTCTAAAGCCCAGAGTCATTTTTCCCTTTTCATGTAAACAAACTTTATCCAGGATCAACAAGTTTTACCAATATAAACATATCAGTATATTCACAACATATACACACACATGTGAAGATGCATGTGCACCTCTTGTTCAAATCAGAGTTATGGTAAAACAAGAGGATAATTTAATTGATTAAATTTAATCAATTCTCACGTAACTATATTCAATACATGTGATAAAATTACATTCATATGAGCATCAGCCTGATTTTTAGTCTTAATTACTGGGTAGATTCCAAAAAAAATGATTCTAAGAAATCAGATAGTTATGTGATAATTTAATGGTGTAGTGCTTGTGCTCTGAAGACGATATATGTCTTTATCATTTTCTTTGTTTGCTTTTCTATAAATCTTCCCTGGGATGCAACTCTTTCCTGGAAAACTTTTAGGTAAAATACTTCATTTCTAAAACTTAATTAATTTTTTTTTTCATGATGCAGCACTAAATGAAATGCAAACCAAGGTTAGTTTCCTGAGACCTGTGGGTACTTAACAAAGAAAAACTTGGCTTACATAAACTCTTTGTTCAGACATACCTCATAGGGTCTTAAAAAGGTATGTATTTTTTTCAAGTCTCAGTAAAAAGAAGTTCAGATTCATATTAATATTTCAAAGGTACTGATGTACTAATATCTGAACAAAACATATTTAAACTAGTATATATATATATATATGTTATCATGGACATTGTTTTCAACTCTTATTCTACAGATTCATTCTTTATTCCAGCATAAGACATAAAGCATTTACATAGTGTAGAATTTGCATTTCAACAATATGCATACACATCATACATTTTCCCTATGCTTTTAAACTTTTGCATTCACTTGTCATAAAGCAAGATTAACTACACGTGTTCTTCAAGACCTAACTGTTTCTACTCTCTCTCTATACTTAAAATTCTTCATAGATTCAAGACTGACAAATACATATATAAAATGTAACCCTCCCATTCACATAACATTCTTACTCAGTTTACTTACAGAATTATAGATAAAAAGATTTTCAACATTCCAGATAATGAAATTCAGATCTTCTTCTCTTTTTTTTTAAACTCTAGTTACAAGTCAAATTCTTAACAAAATACTTGACCAATATCCAACTTCATTCAGTGCTTACTAACATGGAAGTTTTAAAATATCAATACATGCAAATTTCATCTTTTAAGCTCTTATCTATCTAATTCTAGCATGCTATAATCTTCTTCTCAATGCCTTGCTCCTACTCCTACTTAGAGGCTGCTGTTCCTGAAAAAGCATTTGAAGCTGCCCCATATAAAATGAGACACCCCAGATGCCATTAGCACACTAGGGTCAGACACATGTCTGGTATGAGAAATTTCACTAAAATAATTTGTTAATTAAATTAAAATTTAATTAAGTACATATGCATATAGTTCTGCCTTTTGAAAACAAATAATACTGGTGTGCATGTTCCGTGTCATTGCATGTGCTCATTTTAATCTTTCTTTCTAGAGACTTATATAGAGATGGCACATGCATTCATGCATACAATTCAATCATAAATCAAATAATCATTCACACAGAACAGAAAATCACCAACATGAGTTAAATCATTTATTCCCTCCTCATATTTCATTTCTGGGAAAACTCTAGTTCCTCATCATATCAAATATTCTTTCCTTGATATATTTATCTACCCTGGTCTCATCTGCAATCATATGAACCAATGGACACACTGTAATGAACTAATTCACTCCATTACACAAAGATCTCAGGACTTAAACAAGATATGTGTCAACTTGCATTACTCAAGAACACAAGTCATTCCTGCAGTGATCTTGACCACATTTTCTAATCAGGTTCTTAGGTACTTTCCCTTTTAAATTTTTCATGGCAAACCCATTCAGTGAATCATTTCACTACAACAAGCATTCATCTCATGGCATGTCACATCATTCATATAAACAAACAGAGGCAATCCAGCAATTTAAATATTGGTATTTATTTAAATAATTTCTGCATATACATATACATGTTCTTGAAATTTAAAAGAGGTGTAGACAACTAACATTGGTTTATTGCTTTTGAGAAGGTTCTTTTTTTTTCTGTTGCAAACATCTGTGCCTTAGTTAAACTCAGATTGACCAAGCTTCCTAAGTCACATAACTTATTTGCTAGGTATATGGATATTACATATTTTCTTTGAACCAGGAGTATCATCACATAGGAAAACCTATTGCACCCCCAATTCCTTTTTCATCTTAAGCCTCAGCACATATACATATGTATATTGCAGCTCACATGCTCATCAATTCTTATGGGTGGAGCCAAAACCGACACTACTTGCCTATATTCAACATTTTATTTTCTGGGTATTTATTTATATTTCTAGACAGTATCTTATCAGAAAGAGATCTGGGTTTTTAAGATACTTATTTATGCATACTGATCCTATCTAAGATACTCACAAAACAAATAAAACAAAACAACAATCTAGCATTAAAGCATCTTTAATTTCTGAAAGACAATCACATATATATTTATATATATATTTTAAGAAAAATTAATTCATGAACTGGCTGCCTTCATTAGGACTTAGTGCCTTAAATTTTTTTTTTTAAGTGAGTTTTCTCACCTAGCTCTCTTCTTTGCTTCCTTAGTTACTTGATAAACCTCTGCCTCTTGCCTCAAGCTCTTTTCCTTCACTTGCCTTATATTTTTATATGGTGTGTTTAATATTTTTTTTCTTTTCCAAAATTCTTCTGGGAAGGAGAGGAGGTTGCTGCATATATATGCAGAGTTCTCCTTAGGGTTTTGGGTATTGGCTAAAGCCATTTTTGCCCACCAGAAAATTATGTTATCTACATTCATTTGAACCCAAAACTCTACCCTCCCCGGCTTTATTTGGTGAAGAGAAAAGTGGTTATCCACTTTGGTTATTTTCAGAAATCTTACCTTTCCATAAAATGCTTTTTCTCTTGTCTATTTGCATGCTAAATGTGTGATCTGATTTCTAGCAATATAATATATTTACATATTTTTTTTTTCTTAATTCAGCCCATACAAAATACATTTTTGTTTTCCTCCCACCTTCTATTTTTAGCCCTCACTTTATTATTTGGTGCTTCCTTTTTATTTTCACAAGAGGATTGCTTCTTTTCACATCTTCATTCTTTCTGTTTTTATTTAAAAACATATTGGTGTGTTTCACTTTACTAGTTTGAATTTTAATACTTAATTAGTATACTTGCATATATGTTTTATAGACAATAACTTGTATACATATATACATCTATATTATTTCATATTGACACACACATGCACATGTATGCTTAGTTACATTTTCATATATTTCTGCATATAGCACATTTGAGGGGTTTCTTTATTTATCAGTAAATATATATTTTCCATACATAGCATTATGTATTCATTCATAGTATCCAGGGATCTAGCTTTACTCATGTGTATTTTCTGTGCACAATTGCACATCATTTTATTATAGTATGCCAAGCTATTTCATCTTTCCTTAAAATGATTTTAAAAACTATTTTAAAATTATTTTAAGCTTATTTATATTTTCCAAAATAAATTTCTAAAATCTTGGGTCATTACATACACCCCACCTTTTAGAAATTGTGTCCCACAATTTTTCTCAGCTTACATTAATCTCAAGCTTAAATCAGAAAGCAAGTATTCTTCAACCACTTAGATTTTTTTAGTTCTATCATAATAATTAAAAAAAAAATACATGCATCCAAAAGAAAGGCAAATTAAAAAAAAATTATAATTACCTCTAATCTGAAAATAGCTTAGGGTAGTTCATTTTAACTTTGTCTTCTAATTCCCATGTGCAGTCACTGGGATCAAGACTCCATTGTACTTTCACAAGTTTCAGTGATTTATTCCTTAATTTCTTCACATCCTTTTCCAAAATTCCCACTGGATCTTTTTCATAAATCAAATTAGGGTTTATTTGCACTTGGGTTGGGGTCTCCAGAATTTCTGCCTTGTCATGTACCCACCTTCTTAGTTGTGATACATGAAAAACATCATGTATTCCTTGCATGTTTTCTGGCAACTCTAACTTATATGCCAAAGAACCAATTCTTTCCAGAATTTTGTATGGCCCAATATATCTTGGGGTTAACTTGCCTTGTTTTCCAAATCTCAGTACATTTTTCATAGGTGAGATTTTGATGAAAACAAAATTTCCCACTTCATATTCTACCTGCCTTCTTCTCATGTCTGCAAATTTCTTTTGCCTATCTTGTGCTGCTGCCATTCTTCTCCTTATCAACTCAATTTTCTCCTTAGTTTCTTGTATATACTCAGGCCCTAAAATGGCCCTTTCTCCTGCTTCTACCCAACAAACAGGTGACAAACAAGGCTTACCATATAAGGCTTCAAATGGAGCCATTCCTATGGTGCTTTGATAGCTGTTATTGTTTGAAAATTCAACTAAATGAAGATAATCTTCCCGGTTGCCCCCAAAATCCAATACACATGCTCTCAACATGTCCTCTAAAACCTTGTTTACTACCTCAGTCTGCCCATCTGATTGAGGATGGTAGGTAGTACTTAAGCATAGTTCACTTCCCATTGCTTCTTGAAAGCTTCTCCATAATTTTGAGGTGAAGATGGTATCCCTATCACTCACAATGGTTTTGCGAATGCCATGTAATTTTACCACTTCCTTCATAAAAACTTGAGCTAATTTTGGTGCTTTCCTTTCTGACTTGACTGGGATGAAGTGTGCTACTTTGGTTAGCCTATCAACTATCACCCATATGCTTGTATTTCCTCTCTTAGATCTAGACAGTCCATCTATGAAATCCATAGATATATCTTCCCACTTCCACTGTGGTACACTAAGAGGCTGCATCAACCCTGATGGCCCTTGGGTTTCAGCCTTGACTTGTTGGCAAGTCATACATTTTGCAATGTATTTCGCTACATCTGATTTCATCCCCTTCCACCAGAAGTCTCTTTTCAAATTTTGGTACATCTTTGTGTTGCCTGGGTGTATAGAGTATTTACTTCTGTGATATTCATCCAATATCTCCTTCTTCAATTCTATATTCTCTGGCACACACATTCTATTTTGGTACCTTAAATAACCATTTTTATCAACATGGTGATTCATCACTTCCTCCCCTTTTGAGATGAGAGCTTTCTTCTCTAATAAGTTTGCATCCTGTAACGACCCTGAAATTCAAACCCAGTTTAAATTTCTTAAAATTGATTATTTAGTGCAGAATTTCGTATTTTCACAAACAAATTCCGATACTATTCAAACTTCATATTTGAAATGCGCCTAATTAAACATAGCAACTGGTAAATTTTCGTCCGGAAATATGAAAGTTTATTTCGTGCGTAAATTTACTTCAAATTTAAATCAGGTAGCAATCGATGGAAATAAACCGTTTTCGAAACCAAAATATTTTTACATAGAAAAATTCTAAACCATCTTTTGAGCAAGTTGTCAGTTTGTCGTTTTTCCAAATTCGGACATCTTTGGCTCCGTCGTTTTTTTTTCTTTCTGCGAATTTTATGCATTTTCCGTAGTAGAAAATTTCGAATTTTTATAATTCGATTGTATCACTAATATCTTCATACCGTTGTGACCGCCTCGTCGCGCTGATCAAAACGGTATATTTATTTGTGTCAATCGGAGTTCGGCGTTGAAAATTATAATTATTAACGCAGCACAAACCGGTACCCGACTTTCCAACGTTCAAATTTAAGGAGTTCAGCCAGCTGTTAGATTGAGACGTTTGCTTTTCCACTGGTTCCAATGTACGTCAGTTGTCCTTTCATTTCCCTAGCCCCTTGCTTGCTCTCTGCCCTCTTGCTGTCAAAAGTTATTAATGCTTGGAATTCGTACTTACTTTACTACTCTCATCAGTCCCTATTCTACTTTGCTACCAAGAAATTATTAACAGAGCTTGATACATTTTCATTTGCCTAGCCTGTTGCTCTTAATCCCCCTCTTCCACCTTCTTCCTTTTAATACCTCCTACCTTTCGCCCATACTAGAGGAAAATGATGAATGAAAATGAGGCTTCAGGACCCAAAAAAAAATATATATAATAAAGAAAACTTCTGCCTCCACTCCTCCACGGCT
Organism: Allium cepa; assembly: GCA_030765085.1. Lineage (NCBI taxonomy): Eukaryota > Viridiplantae > Streptophyta > Magnoliopsida > Asparagales > Amaryllidaceae > Allium > Allium cepa. The sequence continues at coordinate 568,316,493 of CM060938.1, forward strand.
CCGCTTCGCCGTGCCTTCCCACCACCCATCAAGCCGAGCAACCGGCCTCAGCCCATCACCACCCTGACCAAACTCCGCAGCCGACCCAATGACACTCACTGCCGCCTCGACCCACATCTCCGCCGCCATAGCTCCAGATCCCCACCAGGGCGCTGCCAAGCTCCAAAGACCGAGTAGTATCCAGCGGCCGATCCTCCGCCTCGCCTTACACAAACATGCCGCCACTTCTCTTCGCTACCCCTCGTTTTCTGCGCGTAACCTATCCCATGGCCGCGACAGCGACCTCCCTCCAGCTTTATGTCGTGCCTCGTCATCCTTCCTATGACCGAGCACCAGCCGAGACACCCGAAGCAGTGGCTGACATGTCCATTACACCGCATGGCCGTGCTTAAGCAACTCCGCCCCTCCAACGCGCTCAGTCATCTTCCCCGACCAAGGCAACCTATAGTCTGTGTCATTCCCGCCACCGTGTCTTTGGCCTCCACCCAGCTCTGCATCCTTTCGCTTTCCCTAGTCAGAAACATTATTTACAGAAGGTACATATATAAATCGTTTTATATATGATCTGTGTATAAAATTCTGTTAGTAATATGTTGCTATATATATACATTTATGTTATTGTATTATATGTATATGGTTCAAGTATATTTGGTTGTACCCATTTTTAAATTTTGAAAGACAGAATATATATTCGCGTGGTGATATATTCACTTAACTTTGATGAATATATTTTACAAATTTATATTTATATTGAGTCCATGTATGTTCCACTATTTACGCTGAGTTATAAAAATATAGTTGAATGAGGCAAAATTTATGAATTGCGGTACACATATGTATGCTTGAAGTATAATTATGTAGTATTGTATCAGTTCGAGTATATACTTATATTATATATATATAAGTTTATGTAATAGAATATTAAGTTAGTTTATATATAAATTTTATGTATATACTACATTCATTAGTTTATAACCGTTCAATAAGATATTATATATATATATATATATATATATATATATATATATATATATGTTATGTACATATAGTGGAAATCTTTTATTTTAGTGTCTGCATATAGCTGCTTTGTTTATATTTTGTTTGTTTTGTGCAGCAGCTTTCCTTTTGAGGAATTATTTAAGTATATTTGGTATGAAATTTGATCGGTTAGTTAATTGAAAGGCTTTTGAATGTATATTTTGTAATAGTATATATAAGTTTACTTTGGTACATATATACAATATATAGGGAGCATATTTTGTTTGAAGCAGCAACGTATTATGTATAGATATAATTTATAATGGTATTTATATGGGTCGATTTCCATTTGTTGTTCATAGGCATGAATTGGTCCAAGCATATATGTATTAGTCTTCGTATTCAAGTAAACACATGTTTGCAAGGGTTTTTAGTATTTACTGTTGGTTTACATAAGTTTTAGTCCGCTATTAACTGTCGTTGACATACATAATAAGTTAGGATAATGAAGTATAGTTGCATATAGCATCGGACGGTATATATATATATATATATATATATATATATATATATATATATGTATGTATGTATGTATGTTGTATTTATAGATTTTATAGTTTAAATAAGTATAAATATCAGTTTCACGTGTATGTTCATTTATATTATTTGAAAGTTATGCCACGTATATAATATCTGATATATATTCCTATCTGTGCACGTATACACTTGCGTTTAAACGGTTATAAATAGTGTGTTTAGATTATAGTATGTGTCACTGTAAGGGCGCGTCTATATTTGAAGTAGTATATGTTGTTTCGGCCTCGTATATTGATTTTACGTATTGAGTTTTGATATATATATATATTTCTTCGATTATAAATGCATGTATTTTAAAGTGTATGATTTCGGAATATACATTCTATTTTAAAATATTTGTCTTAAATTTAAATACAGATTTATAAATCCATCATAATAGTGTAATATATATTTTCCTTCTATATCAAATATCTTCGTCGATCTAGTCTAATTTATTCCGTCGTTTCCTTAACTATCAGATTTGTCGTCAAATCGCGCCAATCTAGCTTTGCCTTGGGATTCGTTCTTGCGTTCTTAACTCGACTTCACTGTCTATCATCTCTAGCCTCGAAAGGTGAGCAATCACTCACGATTAATACACTTTTATTTATTAAATTTGATTTCAATTGGAACGACAATTGAAATATACTGCTGTTATTTATTGCACTGTTATTTATGTATCAGTTCACCTTTGACATCTGACACCGTTATCTGTTATGTATGCAATAATAATCCAGTTTGGTTGATAATTGATTGTTTATATTGGATGTTAAATTGTAATGTATAAAGTGATAAATATTACGCAATTGAATTTGACGTGGGACAATTAAAATTTGAATCGACATATATGTTGAATTTGATTAGTTAAATATGACCCCATTAATTGTTAAATTAATTAACATGTAGAATAGTGATAATTACAATTTGAACCATTGAACGTATGTTGGATTAATTGTTGTAGTGTAAAATTGAATTCGAATGACAAGTGAAGAACCGTATGAATAATTAGTGAAATAATCTTTAATCTACATGAAACGATAGTGTAGATTCTAGAAATAATTATATTAATCTAACAAATAACAATGTGAATTAATACGATTATTTCGGGATTATTTGGATTGATTACTGTATTGTTATTGATTGTTGTTATTGCTTGTTTATTTATTTTGACACCATCCTTGTTATCACACTGCAAGTTCCCTTTGCTATGCTTTGATTTTTGAATTGAAATGGAATCGGGTTGAAATGATATATACCCAAATGAACTTCACTTAGGATAGAAAATCTAATAAAACCCGATTGGTCAATAATTTGATTTAAAAAATAATAATGATTTTATTTGAGTAAAGAGTAAGGTTTTGAAATGAAATTGAAAGTTGAATTTAATGAAAGAAAATGTTAATATTTAAAATCTGAAACGAATATTAACATGGTACTTGTTGGAAGAGCGTTGTTTTAAAATTAGTTATTGACAATAAAATTTGGAATTATTCATTGAATTAAGTTTGAAATAATTTAATAATTTTGAATTTATAATTAAGTTTGAAATTATTAAGTTTTGAAATTATTAATAATTAAGTTGAAATTATTTAATAAGTGAATGAGATTGAATTATTTGATAAGTGAATAGAAATTTAATTCCTTGATAAGAGATTTAACTTTCGAATAAGTGAATTTGAACTTCGTTAATAAATGAAATTGGGTTTCTTTATTTATTAAGTTTTGGAAAAATTATTTAAGTAAGTTAAAGTGAAATTTTATTTCTCGAATATATGAAATTTAGTTTCTTTATTTATTGAGTTTTGAAGTTTGTAACTATGATGAGAATAAGTGAAATTGAATTTCTTTAACAAGAAATAAATCGCGATTTATTGAAATTAACGTAAGAATTGTAATTTAAAGAATTTGATTTGACAAATTTAATTTAATTAAATTTGAAAGTTCGATATAGAAATTAACGTAAGTGATTGATTTAATGACTCGGAAATTAAAAGAATTATTTTTTTGGATGTTAAATTAACTAAATGAATATTGAATAAAATCGATAAATAAATTTAAATTGATTTGAATGTTAAAGTTAATTAATTTAAAAAATTTCGGAATAAACTTATGTACGAACTTGAATCAATATTTGAATTGTTTAAAATAAAATCTGGAATTGAATTGTAAGATTTTGGAATGATAATTTGGAAGTTTTGGAACGTGAATTATGGAAATTGATATAGAAAGACAAATGGAATATTATTATGATTCTAATTGAAATTGAAATTGATTGTTCTGAAATATATTAAACGACCAATCGGTGTAATAATACGTAGTTATTAAAGAGACCGGGATCGGATATGGACATACTCTCTGTCGATACCGAATACCACTTTAATAACTATTATACGTGGAGTGTTGATCTAGAATGAAGTGGATGGTTTGGTGAACGCGTTGACTGAAGAAAGAGAACAATATTGGATGACCCCTGACATGACTAAAACAGGAGCCGCGCCGGGCCATTGAGGTTCGCCATCTCTAGCGGACACACTTCTTCGATACCATATCTATTACTTTTGTGATTCGATTTGGGTGCACCCCTCGGTTTGGGAGTGTTGTTTCGCGGTGTTGAGGTAGCTGCTGGCTATGCTCAACATCAGTCCGGATCACGCAACTACTAGTATCCTAGTTGGTATCGCCTCATGTACCTTGTCATACTGATTATCCTATTCGCGACCACTACGTTTTATTTTGTGTTATACCTATGGGGTACCCTCTGATAACCACCAGTTTACGGTGGAGTTTACGGTGCTGTATAGACTATGACATTATTAAAATGTGTTAAGGGGGATAATGGTAACGCCTTAACGCTATTTTAATACTTTATATTACTGATAGACATTATCTACTTAGCATACATTACTACCTTGTAGATAGTTTAACGGATCCTTAGAGGATGATTATTCCAACGTCCTTTGAGTTACTTGTATTTCGATTGCTATTTCACTTGAGTTGGATTTATTGATATAAGAATATTAATCCTGACTCGAGTGTTTTGTATTTTGCTTTACGCTCGGATCAGACTGAGTGTACCAGTATTCGAGACTCACCTTTGGAGTTGGAGCTTTGCTTGAAGATCCAGCCATCTATTCAGCTTTCAGTATTCGACGATTCCAGTGGTGTATTCTGATTTGTATCTGTTGTATCGTATGACTCCTCTGTTGTAAACTCTGATGTATTTTATATATTTATATAGTAGCTTCATGAACTACTATCTCTTTTATTTCCGCTGCATATTATTACTCTGTGTCTGTGATTCTGTGACTATTTATTTACTGTATATCTCAGTTTTGCCAAATTTAAATTAACAATTCGGTATTTTGAATTATCCAAGTCCGATGCGGATGCGAATAGTCCAAAATAGCGGGTCGCTACAGTTGGTATCAGAGCTTTTGGTAGCTCTAGGCAAAAATTCAGCATATACGGTAAATGTATTTACAGAATCACTCTCATTCGAGTTTTCAATCTCTTCTCTTTGACTCAATTCCCTAGAATTTTGGAACGTTCCCTGCAGTTCCAAAATTCATTCGTGTCCCTCACTATTCGTCTTCTTTCAATTCTGGAGCATCCCATAACTTCACTTCGAATGACCCTTATAATGAAACGGCGGTCTCCCCAAACGCCGAATGATTTGTAAATAAGCGAAACTCTTTTATCATGGGCATTGATTTATCAGAGATTTCTGTATCCTCGGTTTACGATGCTATATATTCCCTGCTATACCTGAATTCAAATTTCTTGAGATCGAATGTTGATTTACCTCGGAATTCAGCATCGATCTTATTCTTGAAGTTACGGTCGACCCGGTTAAGGTTGCCCGTGAATTAAATAAGTTTGTCCATCTCCCGATTCTGTTAGTTGAATTACCTTATCTCCTATTTCAAACTGATTATCGAATCAAAATTCTCTTTGATTTGATTTCCACCAAATTTGAATCTCTATACTTGTTTTGAAATCTATTCTTGTATCGTCGAGCGAGGAAGTGTATTTGTAAAGTAATATTTAAAAATGTTTTATATATTGTGTGTTTGAGTTGTTGATGATTGATTTGGGTTTTCGATCGATTCGTCTGATCAACGCTATCGATAGGATTTCCGAAACACTTGAACATAACAAACTGACACAACAGTATTTTCGAATCTAGTAAATAAAATAAATTTTGAATGATTTTATTATATATAAGTATAAATTTTTCTTAAATTAAAATGTTAATGAATCTGTTGTCCGAAATGTTAAAATTTAATTTTCATTTATTATTTTATAAATCATTGACTATTTCATAACATAAATAAATGAATTTATAAAATTTGGTTATAAATTTGATCTGAAGTTTGTAATGAATTTAAATCGAGAATTTAAGAAATTAATTTCCGGTGATTTCGAACTATGGTTTTGAAAGTTCAAATTGTATATTATTTAAAATATTTTCGAATATAAATGGTTTGCCAAGAATTTTAAATGATTAAATTTGAGCTCTACTCTTTTGTCGCTGGAAAATAATTTCGGTGATGACGGCCGCATCATCGACATTCATTTTCGAGTTTCGAAGTGGAGAGACTATTCTGTAGCTTTGCTACGGTTTGTTTTGGAAAATAAATTGATTTAAATTTCTAAACATTACTTGATTTATTATATATATTGAAGATTTAAATTTGATTTAATATATTATGAATATATATATTTATTTTTTGAAGCTAATCGGAAATTAATTCTTAAAATTTGTTAAAAGATGATTTTACAATTTTAAATGAAGCCAAATTATTTCATATAAATACTTAGCTTGGAATAACTAAATTGTAAAATTTTGTTTGGATAATACTCAAATTTGCATTATATATATAACTTACCTAAATAAAAAAAAAGAAGAAGGTTAATTATGTAATTGAATATTATACAGTAGAAAATGATATCAAAGGAATTTTTAATAAATTGAGTAGTTATAATAAATGTAAATATGCTTAATATATATGTGATAGGATATATTAAGTATAATAAATTTAATAATAATTTGGAATAAGGAAGAATTAAATTTTGTCAAAGAAGGTTTGATTATAATAAATGACTTCAAAATTTATGATATTTGAAGTTGCTAATTTAAGAAAATTGGATAATATATGATATAAATTGTCTTTATAAATAAAATGTAAGTGTGTATAATAAATGTTATTCATTTAAATTTTAATTATAAATGTTTATGAGATAAATAGAATAATAAGTTAAATAAATAATAGGTATGAATGATAGAAGAAAATTTTGTTCTGAAAGTTAATAAATTGAATTAAATTAACTTCAGAAAATATCATGAATTAATCGAATTTAAATTGAATTTCATTTGAAAGGAATCTTTTGTACCTAACATTAATATATGTGAAATCAAACCAATTTTATGAAAGTCTTGAGTTTAAAGTCAAATTGTTAAATATAAATTAATTTAAATTGAAATTTCTATGGTTTAAATTAATTGTTTATAATGTAATTCAAGTCTATTTCTTCCGGGTGTTTCTGTTCTCCTACCTCCTTCCTTTTCGGGGACGAAAAGTTTTGAGTGGGGGAGAATGTAACGACCCTGAAATTCAGACCCAGTTTAAATTTCTTAAAATTGATTATTTAGTGTAGAATTTCGTATTTTCACAAACAAATTTCGATGCTATTCAAACTTCATATTTGAAATGCGTCTAATTAAACATAGCAACTGGTAAATTTTCGTCCGGAAATATGAAAGTTTATTTCGCGCATAAATTTACTTCAAATTTAAATCAGTTAGTAATCGATGGAAATAAACCGTTTTCGAAACCAAAATATTTTTACATAGAAAAATTCTAAACCATCTTTTGAGCAAGTTGTCAGTTTGTCGTTTTTCCAAATTCGGACATCTTTGGCTCCGTCGTTTTTTTTTCTTTCTGCGAATTTTATGCATTTTCCGTAGTAGAAAATTTCGAATTTTTATAATTCGATTGTATCACCAATATCTTCATACCGTTGTGATCGCCTCGTCGCGCTGATCAAAACGGTATATTTATTTGTGTCAATCGGAGTTCGGCGTTGCAAATTATAATTATTAACGCAGCACAAACCGGTACCCGACTTTCCAACGTTCAAATTTAAGGAGTTCAGCCAGCTGTTAGATTGAGACGTTTGCTTTTCCACTGGTTCCAATGTACGTCAGTTGTCCTTTCATTTCCCTGGCCCCTTGCTTGCTCTCTGCCCTCTTGCTGTCAAAAGTTATTAATGCTTGGAATTCGTACTTACTTTACTACTCTCATCAGTCCCTATTCTACTCTGCTACCAAGAAATTATTAACAAAGCTTCATACATTTTCATTTGCCTAGCCTGTTGCTCTTAATCCCCCTCTTCCACCTTTTTCCTTTTCATACCTCCTACCTTTCGCCCATACTAGAGGAAAATGATCAATGAAAATGAGGCTTCAGGACAAAATAATAATAATATATATATAATAAAGAAAACTTCTGCCTCCACTCCTCCACGGCTCCGCTTCGCCGTGCCTTCCCACCACCCATCAAGCCGAGCAACCGGCCTCAGCCCATCACCACCCTGACCAAACTCCGCAGCCGACCCAATGACACTCACTGCCGCCTCGACCCACATCTCCGCCGCCATAGCTCCAGATCCCCACCAGGGCGCTGCCAAGCTCCGAAGACCGAGTAGTATCCAGCGGCCGATCCTCCGCCTCGCCTTACACAAACATGCCGCCACTTCTCTTCGCTACCCCTCGTTTTCTGCGCGTAACCTATCCCATGGCCACGACAGCGACCTCCCTCCAGCTTTATGTCGTGCCTCGTCATCCTTCCTATGACCGAGCACCAGCCGAGACACCCGAAGCAGTGGCTGACATGTCCATTACACCGCATGGCCGTGCTTAAGCAGCTCCGCCCCTCCAACGCGCTCAGTCATCTTCCCCGACCAAGGCAACCTATAGTCTGTGTCATTCCCGCCACCGTGTCTTTGGCCTCCACCCAGCTCTGCATCCTTTCGCTTTCCCTAGTCAGAAACATTATTTACAGAAGGTACATATATAAATCGTTTTATATATGATCTGTATATAAAATTCTGTTAGTAATATGTTGCTATATATACGTTTATGTTATTGTATTATATGTATATGGTTCAAGTATATTTGGTTGTACCCATTTTTAAATTTTGAAAGACAGAATATATATTCGCGTGGTGATATATTCACTTAACTTTGATGAATATATTTTACAAATTTATATTTATATTGAGTCCATGTATGTTCCACTATTTACGCTTAGTTATAAAAATATAGTTGAATGAGGCAAAATTTATGAATTACGGTACACGTATGTATGCTTGAAGTATAATTATGTAGTATTGTATCAGTTCGAGTATATACGTATATTATATATATATAAGTTTATGTAATAAAATATTAAGTTAGTTTATATATAAATTTTATGTACATACTACATTCATTAGTTTATAACCGTTCAATAAGATATTATATATATATATATATATATATGTTATGTACATATAGTGGAAATCTTTTATTTTAGCGTCTGCATATAGCTGCTTTGTTTATATTTTGTTTGTTTTGTGCAGCAGCTTTCCTTTTGAGGAATTATTTAAGTATATTTGGTATGAAATTTGATCGGTTAGTTAATTGAAAGGCTTTTGAATGTATATTTTGTACTAGTATATATAAGTTTACTTTGGTACATATATACAATATATAGGGAGCATATTTTGTTTGAAGCAGCAACGTATTATGTATAGATATAATTTATAATGGTATTTATATGGGTCGATTTCCATTTGTTGTTCATAGGCATGAATTGGTCCAAGCATATATGTATTAGTCTTCGTATTCAAGTAAACACATGTTTGCAAGGGTTTTAAGTTTTTACTGTTGGTTTACATAAGTTTTAGTCCGCTATTAACTGTCGTTGACATACATAATAAGTTAGGATAATGAAGTATAGTTGCATATAGCATTGGACGGTGTGTGTGTGTATATATATATATATATATATATATATATATATATATATATATTTGTGTGTGTGTATGTTGTATTTATAGATTTTATAGTTTAAATAAGTATAAATATCAGTTTCACGTGTATGTTCATTTATATTATTTGAAAGTTATGCCACGTATATAATATCTGATATATATTCCTATCTGTGCACGTATACACTTGCGTTTAAACGGTTATAAATAGTGTGTTTAGATTATAGTATGTGTCACTGTAAGGGCGCGTCTATATTTGAAGTAGTATATGTAGTTTCGGCCTCGTATATTGATTTTACGTATTGAGTTTTGATATATATATATATATTTCTTCGATTATAAATGCATGTATTTTAAAGTGTATGATTTCGGAATATACATTCTATTTTAAAATATTTGTCTTAAATTTAAATACAGATATATAAATCCATCATAATAGTGTAATATATATTTTCCTTCTATATCAATTATCTTCGTCGATCCAGTCTAATTGATTCCGTCGTTTCCTTAACTCAGATTTGTCGTCAAATCGCTCCAATCTAGCTTTGCATTGGGATTCGTTCTTGCGTTCTTAACTCGACTTCATTGTCTATCATTTCTAGCCTCGAAAGGTGAGCAATCACTCACGATTAATATACTTTTATTTATTAAATTTGATTTCAATTGGAACGACAATTGAAATATACTGCTGTTATTTATTGCACTGTTATTTATGTATCAGTTCACCTTTGACATCTGACACCGTTATCTGTTATGTATGCAATAATAATCCAGTTTGGTTGATAATTGATTGTTTATATTGGATGTTAAATTTTAATGTATAAAGTGATAAATATTACACAATTGAATTTGACGTAGGATAATTAAAATTTGAATCGACATATATGTTGAATTTGATTAGTTAAATATGACCCCATTAATTGTTAAATTAATTGACATGTAGAATAGTGATAATTACACTTTGAACCATTGAACGTATGTTGGATTAATTGTTGTAGTGTAAAATTGAATTTGAATGACAAGTGAAGAACCGTATGAATAATTAGTGAAATAATCTTTAATCTACATGAAACGATAGTGTAGATTCTAGAAATAATTATATTAATCTACACAAATAACAATGTGAATTAATACGATTATTTCGGGATTATTTGGATTGATTACTGTATTGTTATTGATTGTTGTTATTGCTTGTTTATTTATTTTGACACCATCCTTGTTATCACACTGCAAGTTCCCTTTGCTATGCTTTGATTGAATTGAAATGGAATCGGGTTGAAATGATATATACCCAAATGAACTTGACTTAGGATAGAAAATCTAATAAAACCCGATTGGTCAATAATTTGATTTAAAAAAATAATAATGATTTTATTTGAGTAAAGAGTAAGGTTTTGAAATGAAATTGAAAGTTGAATTTAATGAAAGAAAATGTTAATATTTAAAATCTGAAACGAATATTAACATGGTACTTGTTGGAAGAGCGTTGTTTTAAAATTAATTATTGACAATAAAATTTGGAATTATTCATTGAATTAAGTTTGAAATAATTTAATAATTTTGAATTTATAATTAAGTTTGAAATTATTAAGTTTTGAAATTATTAATAATTAAGTTGAAATTATTTAATAAGTGAATGAGATTGAATTATTTGATAAGTGAATAGAAATTTAATTCCTTGATAAGAGATTTAACTTTCGAATAAGTGAATTTGAACTTCGTTAGTAAATGAAATTGGGTTTCTTTATTTATTAAGTTTTGGAAAAATTATTTAAGTAAGTTAAAGTGAAATTTTATTTCTCGAATATATGAAATTTAGTTTCTTTATTTATTGAGTTTTGAAGTTTGTAACTATGATGAGAATAAGTGAAATTGAATTTCTTTAACAAGAAATAAATCGCGATTTATTGAAATTAATGTAAGAATTGTAATTTAAAGAATTTGATTTGACAAATTTAATTTAATTAAATTTGAAAGTTCGATATAAGGAAACGTAAGTGATTGATTTAATGACTCGGAAATTAAAAGAATTATTTTTTTGGATGTTAAATTAACTAAATGAATATTGAATAAAATCGATAAATAAATTTAAATTGATTTGAATGTTAAAGTTAATTAATTTAAATAATTTCGGAATAAACTTATGTACAAACTTGAATCAATATTTGAATTGTTTAAAATAAAATCTGGAATTGAATTGTAAGATTTTGGAATGATAATTTGGAAGTTTTGGAACGTGAATTATGGAAATTGATATAGAAAGTCAAATGGAATATTATTACGATTCTAATTGAAATTGGAATTGATTGTTCTGAAATATATTAAACGACCAATCGGTGTAATAATACGTAGTTATTAAAGAGACCGGGATCGGATACGGACATACTCTCTGTCGATACCGAATACCACTTTAATAACTATTATACGTGGAGTGTTGATCCAGAATGAAGTGGAAGGTTTGGTGAACGCGTTGACTGAAGAAAGAGAACGATATTGGATGACCCCTGACATGACTAAAACTGGAGCCGCGCCGGGCCATTGATGTTCGCCATCTCTAGCGGACACACTTCTTCGATACCATATCTATTACTTTTGTGATTCGATTTGGGTGCACCCCTCGGTTTGGGAGTGTTGTTTCGCGGTGTTGAGGTAGCTGCTGGCTATGCTCAACATCAGTCCGGATCACGCAACTACTAGTATCCTAGTTGGTATCGCCTCATGTACCTTGTCATACTGATTATCCTATTCGCGACCACTACGTTTTGTTTTGTGTTATACCTATGGGGTACCCTCTGATAACCACCAGTTTACGGTGGAGTTTACGGTGCTGTATAGACTATGACATTATTAAAATGTGTTAAGGGGGATAATGGTAACGCCTTAACGCTATTTTAATACTTTATATTACTGATAGACATTATCTACTTAGCATACATTACTACCTAGTAGATAGTTTAACGGATCCTTAGAGGATGATTATTCCAACGTCCTTTGAGTTATTTGTATTTCGATTGCTATTTCACTTGAGTTGGAATTATTGATATAAGAATATTAATCCTGACTCGAGTGTTTTGTATTTTGCTTTACGCTCGGGTCAGACTGAGTGTACCAGTATTCGAGACTCACCTTTGGAGTTGGAGCTTTGCTTGAAGATCCAGCCATCTATTCAGCTTTCAGTATTCGACGATTCCAGTGGTGTATTCTGATTTGTATCTGTTGTATCGTATGACTCCTCTGTTGTAAACTCTGATGTATTTTATATATTTATATAGTAGCTTCATGAACTACTATCTCTTTTATTTCCGCTGCATATTATTACTCTGTGTCTGTGATTCTATGACTATTTATTTACTGTATATCTCAGTTTTGCCAAATTTAAATTAACAATTCGGTATTTTGAATTATCCAAGTCCGACATGTGCGGATGCGAATAGTCCAAAATAGCGGGTCGTTACACATCCTGTTCTTGCATTTTCCCTATCTTCAAAATTAAATCTGGTTGAAGTGTCATTAAGCTCAACTTCCCTTTATTTTCTTGTGCACCATGCATCTGCACATCCATGCGCACACAACCATTCTCCCTAATTTCTAACTCAGTCAGCAAAGACAAGTCCTTAAACTCTTTTATCATCATCATAGCCAATTTAGCATGCTGTCTACTTAGAGCATCAACAACTTTGTTTGCTTTGCCTGGGGTATAGAGTATGTCAAAGTCATAGGCAGCTAAAAACTCCACCCATCTATGTTGCCTCATGTTCAAATCTTTTTGTGAAAATAAATATTTTAAAGACTTATGGTCAGTGTAAAGTTTAAACTTAGTTCCTAACAAATAATGTCTCCAAAGTTTCAAAGCATATATCACAGCTGCTAATTCAAGATCATGTATGGCATATCTTGCTTCATGGGGTTTAAGTTGTCTAGATGCATATGCAATGACTTGGCCTTGTTGCATCAACACTGCACCCAAGCCAAACCCACTAGCATCAGTGTATACAACTAATTCTTCATTTCCATGAGGTACTTTTAAAATTGGAGCATTCACTAATGCCTCCTTCAACTATTCAAAAGAATTTTCACATTTTTCTGACCAAACAAAAGCTTGGTTCTTCCTGGTTAGGTTAGTAAGTGGGGTAGAAATTTTTGAAAAATCTTTTATAAATTTCCTATAATACCCTGCCATTCCCATGAATGACCTCACTTCACTCACAGTGCTTGGCCTCTTCCATGCTTGAATAGCCACTAATTTATTGGGGTTCACAGAAATTCCTTGGGCAGATATAACATGGCCAAGAAAATGCACTTCTTCTTTCCAAAATTCACATTTTGAGTATTTTGCCTTTAAGTCTTTTTCCCTTAGTCTAGACAAAACCATGTGCAGATGACTTTCATGCTCTTCCACCGTTTTGGAATAAATTAAAATGTCATCTATAAAAATAAGTACAAATTTGTCTAAATAATCTCTAAAGGTTCTATTCATTAAATCTACAAAGTATGATGGTGCATTGGTCAAGCCAAATGGCATAACCAAAAATTCATACAACCCATATCTAGTGTTAAAGGCAGTATACTTGATGCTTGATTCTTCCACCTTCATTTGATGAAAACCAGATGCTAAATCTAGTCTAGAGAATACTTTTGTTCCAGCCAATTGATCAAAAAGATCATCTATTCTTAGCAGTGGGTATTTATTTTTAATGGTTACCTTGTTTAATTCCCTATAATCTATGCAGAGTCTCAAGGTACCATCTTGTTTCTTAACAAATACCACTGGTGCCCCCCAGCAAGAATTACTGGGTCTTATAAAACCCTTATTTTCTAATTCTTCTAATTGTTTCTTTAATTCTTTTAGCTCATTTGGCCCCATTCTTGTTGGCTTTTTAATCACTGGGCTTGCTCCTGGAACTAAATGAATTTGGAATTCCACTGGCCTTTGGTTTGGAACACCATTTACCTCCTCAAAAACGTCCAAGTATTCATTAACTATGGGAATTTCCTCAATAATATGTTCATTGATATCTTTACCCAAATCAATCAAATGACACAATTTTCTTCCCTTAGACACTTCACACAAAATTTTGATCCTCTGGCTTCCATGGTTTTGCAATGATATGGTGGATGAGTCTAAGTTAATTATGGCCTTAAATTGCCTTAACCAGTCTACTCCCAAAATGACACCTATGTTTGGGTAATTTAAAACATATAAATTGGAAATAAAAGTATCTCCTCCTATGTTTAATTCCACATCCACACAAATCATGTTTAAAACACTAGAACTTCCCAGTGGACTTTGTATATGTAAAAGGGTTTCAACCAATATGCAACTTAATTTCAGCATTTTAACTAATTCATAGGAAATTAAAGAATGAGTTGCCCCAGTATCATATACTACTGCTATGGGTATATTACAAATAAATAGTATACCTTCCACTTGTCTGTGTTCCTCAGCATTGGTCTCCACTGTTTTTCCTTTTCCTTCCAAGTTTGCTAATTTCCCTTGCTGCTTATTCTCAGGACAATTTCTTTTCATATGCCCCTCTTTCCCACATAAATAGCACTTAAAAGCTCCTCCTTTCAATTCTGGACATCTTGGTTTGATATGTCCTTCTTTTCCACATTGATTACACACAATTTTCTTCTTGGATTCCTTAGCTTTAATATCCCCAGTAGACTTGTTACTGGCCTCTTCTTTCTTCTTATCATAAGGATGATATCTCCCCTTACTCTTCTTCTGTTATTGTTCTTGAAATTTCTGAATTTTTCCCTTTCCTCGTCATGCTGCTCCAATCTCAAAGCTAAGTCTATCACTTGGTCAAAGGTCCTGTCAGCATAAGGTAACATAGCCCTGCTAAGTCCTGGGTTCAAACCTTTTATGTACCTATCATTTTTGGATGCTTCATCTGCCACCAGCATTGCTCCATATGTGGAAAGTCCCTCAAACCTTTGAGTGTATTCTGTGACAGTCATAGTTCCTTGCCTAAGTCTAATAAATTCTTCTAGCAAGGTAGCCTTAGCTGATGCTGGTACAAACCTTGCTTCCAACATCTCCTTGAATTGATTCCAAGTGATTTCATTCTCATTTCTTCCTGCAATGATTACTTGCCACCAGCTTAAAGCTACTCCTTTTAGCTGTCTTGAAGCTACTTGCCTCCTTCTTTGATCATCAAGTTGCCTGTCATTAAAAATTCTATCCAATGTTCTCAACCATGCTTGAATTTCCATAATACTCTCCGTCCCTTCAAAGCTTTTGCCTCCTAAATGAGTATATGTCTTGAGTAATTTTGAGAGCTCTTCATGGGGATTTTCTTGCCTTTGTCCTGCCCAATCCCTAAATGCTCTCACCAAGTCTTGCAGATTAACCATTGGTGGTGCATTGGAAGATCCTGCTCCCTAGTTTGGTGGTCTTCCTACCATAGTTTGCTAATAACAATTTACATAGCTAGTTAGTTTGATTGGTAATTTAATTATTTCGGTGGTTTTATTCTCACTGAAAACATTGTTATGCATTCAGTCTCTTTAATTTTTTTTTTCTATCAAAGAATTTGATCTTTATTTCTGCTATGTTTAATAACACAGCTCTGATACCAAATGAAATGACCCTCTCTGGTTTGTACATAAAATTTTGCTTAGGATTTTTTTTTTACATAGTGATATATATATTTATTATCCTATATATATATATATATATACTTCTAAAGCCCAGAGTCATTTTTCCTTTTTCATGTAAACAAACTTTATCCAGGATCAACAAGTTTTACCAATATAAACATATCAGTATATTCACAACATACACACACACATGTGAAGATGCATGTGCACCTCTTGTTCAAATCAGAGTTATGGTAAAACAAGAGGATAATTTAATTGATTAAATTTAATCAATTCTCACATAGCTATATTCAATACATGTGATAAAATTACATTCATATGAGCATCAGCCTGATTTCTAGTCTTAATTACTGGGTAGATTCCAAAAAAAATGATTCTAAGAAATCAGATAGTTATGTAATATTCATCTTTAAAATTTAATGGTGTAGTGCTTGTGCTCTGAAAATGATATATGTCTTTATCATTTTCTTTGTTTGCTTTTCTATAAATCTGCCCTGGGATGCAACTCTTTCCTGGAAAACTTTTAAGTAAAATACTTCATTTCTAAACTTAATTAATTTTTTTTTCATGATGCAGCACTAAATGAAATGCAAACCAAGGTTAGTTTCCTGAGGCCTGTGGGTACTTAACAAAGAAAAACTTGGCTTACACAAACTCTTTGTTTAGGCATACCTCATAGGGTCTTAAAAAGGTATGTATTTTTTTTCAAGTCTCAGTAAAAGAAGTTCAGATTCATATTAATATTTCAAAGGTACTGATGTACTAATATCTGAACAAAACATATTTAAACTAGTATATATATATGTTATCATGGACATTGTTTTCAACTCTTATGCTACAGATTCATTCTTTATTCCAGCATAAGACATAAAGCATTTACATAGTGTAGAATTTGCATTTCAACAATATGCAGACACATCATACATTTTCCCTATGCTTTTAAACTTTTGCATTCACTTGTCATAAAGCAAGATTAACTACATGTGTTCTTCAAGACCTAACTATTTCTACTCTCTCTCTATACTTAAAATTCTTCATAGACTCAAGACTGACTAATACATTTATAAAATGTAACCCTCCCATTCACATAACATTCTTACTCAGTTTACTTACAGAATTATAGATAAAAAGATTTTCAACATTCCAGATAATGAAATTCAGATCTTTTTTTTTTAAAACTCTAGTTACAAGTCAAATTCTTAACAAAATACTTGATCAATATCCAACTTCATTCAGTGCTTACTAACATGGAAGTTTTAAAATATCAATACATGCAAATTTCATCTTTTAAGCTCTTATCTATCTAATTCTAGCATGCTATAATCTTCTTCTCAATGCCTTGCTCCTACTCCTACTTAGAGGCTGTTGTTCCTGAAAAACATTTAAAGCTGCCCCATATAAAATGAGACACCCCAGATGCCATTAGCACACTAGGGTCAGACACATGTCTGGTATGAGAAAATTCACTAAAATAATTTGTTAATTAAATTAAAATTTAATTAAGTATATATGCATATAGTTCTGCCTTTTGAAAACAAATAATACTGGTGTGCATGTTCTGTGTCATTGCATGTTCTCATTTTAATCTTTCTTTCTAGAGACTTATATAGAGATGGCACATGCATTCATGCATACAATTCAATCATAAATCAAATAATCATTCACACAGAACAGAAAATCACCAACATGAGTTAAATCATTTATTCCCTCCTCATATTTCATTTCTGGGAAAACTCTAGTTCCTCATCATATCAAATATTCTTTCCTTGATATATTTATCTACCCTGGTCTCATCTGCAATCATATGAATCAATGAACACACTGTAATGAACTAATTCACTCCATTACACAAAGATCTCAGGACTTAAACAAGCCATGTGTCAACTTGCATTACTCAAGAACACAAGTCATTCCTACAGTGATCTTGACCACATTTCCTAATCAGGTTCTTAGGTACTTTCTCTTTTAAATTTTTCATGGCAAACCCATTCAGTGAATCATTTCACTACAACAAGCATTCATCTCATGGCATGTCACATCATTCATATAAACAAACAGAGGCAATCCAGTAATTTAAATATTGGTATTTATTTAAATAATTTCTGCATATATATATACATGTTCTTGAAATTTAAAAGAGGTGTAGACAACTAACATTGGTTTATGGCTTTTGAGAAGGTTCTCTTTTTTTTTCTGTTGCAAACATCAGTGCCTTAGTTAAACTCAGATTGACCAAGCTTCCTAAGTCACACAACTTATTTGCTAGGTATATGGATATTACATATTTTCTTTGAACCAGGAGTATCAGCACATAGGAAAAACTATTGCACCCCCAATTCCTTTTTCATCTTAAGCCTCGGCACATATACATATGTATATTGCAGCTCACATGCTCATCAATTCTTCTGGGTGGAGCCAAAACCAACACTACTTGCCTATATTCAACATTTTATTTTCTGGGTATTTATTTATATTTCTAGACAGTATCTTATCAGAAAGAGATCTGGGTTTTTAAGATACTTACTTATGCATACTGATCCTATTTAAGATACTCACAAAACAAAACAAACAAAACAACAATCTAGCATTAAATCATCTTTAATTTCTGAAAGACAATCACATATATATTTATATATATATTTTAAGAAAAATTAATTCATGAACTGGCTGCCTTCATTAGGACTTAGTGCCTTAAATTTTTTTTTTTGAGTGAGTTTTCTCACCTAGCTCTCTTATTTGCTTCCTTAGTTACTCGATAAACCTCTGCCTCTTGCCTCAAGCTCTTTTCCTTCACTTGCCTTATATTTTTATATGGTGTGTTTAATATTTTTTTTTTCTTTTCCAAAATTCTTCTGGGAAGGAGAGAAGGCTGCTGCATATATATGCAGAGTTCTCCTTAGAGTTTTGGGTATTGGCTAAAGCCATTTTTGCCCACCAAAAAATTATGTTATCTGCATTCATTTGAACCCAAAACTCTACCCTCCCCGGCTTTATTTGGTGAAGAGAAAAGTGGTTATCCACTTTGGTTATTTTCAGAAATCTTACCTTTCCATAAAATGCTTTTTCTCTTGTCTATTTGCATGCTAAATGTGTGATCTGATTTCTAGCAATATAATATATTTACATATATTTTTTCTTCTTAATTCAGCCCATACAAAATACATTTTTGTTTTCCTCCCACTTTCTATTTTTAGCCTTCACTTTATTATTTGGTGCTTCCTTTTTATTTTCACAAGAGGATTGCTTCTTTTCACATCTTCATTCTTTCTGTTTTTATTTAAAAACATACTGGTGCGTTTCTTTTTACTAGTTTGAATTTTAGTACTTAATTAGTATACTTGCATATATGTTTTATAGACAATAACTTGTATACATATATACATCTATATTATTTCATACTGACACACACATGCACATGTATGCTTAGTTACATTTTCATATATTTCTGCATATAGCACATTTGAAGGTTTTCTTTATTTATCAGTAAATATATATTTTCCATACATAGCATCATGTATTCATTCATAGTATCCAGGGATCTAGCTTTACTCATGTGTATTTTCTGTGCACAATTGCACATCATTTTATTATACTAAGCCAAGCTATTTCATCTTTCCTTAAAATGATTTTAAAAACTATTTTAAAATTATTTTAAGCTTATTTATATTTTCCAAAATAAATTTCTAAAATCTTGGGTCATTACACCTTTTAATCTTAATTTTTTTTAAAATAGTTTGCTTCGCTGATCTATTTATTTTTTATTTTGATAGACTGCAGTCGTATTGGTTTTTATAACTGCTTAATTTCTTTTTGTACACAAATCATAATTTTTATAGTTGTTGCCTTGATAAAGTAAATACGATATTATTGGTGTAATGACATATGTACTTGGACATGTATGCTTTTGTGTCCTATATGATGTTGAAGTATATGTTTGTGAAAATGCTAAGTAACGTTGTTTTATTGAAATTCGTAGATTTGTTAGCGTTTTGGATCATATTCACACCTTAGCCGTGATGTACATTATGTTTCAGTATAGATTCATTTTAAAATCTGTAAACTATAAAAGGTTCCAATGATCATCAAATTATGTTTTCTTAAGTGCATAAAACTTAGCATGTCATCCTACATTCAATTAAATTGTCATCCAATTGTTTATTAAATATTTTGACAACTTTTATGCGATATTTTTAATGTTAATTTTGGAGATCTCAAAATTGGTTTACTTACATATCTACTACCGCTTTAATAATCAAATATTCATACTCACCACATTTTATGTTTCGTACGCATAAAAATCATTTGAAACATGTTTTCCTTTTTTATTTGATATGAAAATATCATATTAGCATATGAATATCGCATATTAAAAGTTCAAACTACCATGTTACTTTGATTCATAATACTAGCACTATTTGGTGACGAGTCTCATCACTAAATCCATGAATTTTGATGCAAGTGAACATAAGAATTGTGTTGTTCTTATAATGTTCAAATGCATAACCAAATTATTTTTTATGATGGGTGAACTACTTGAATTGAGTCTCCTTGGGAGTTCATCGTTCAATAGATCGTCTGTAATATCTCAATAGTCTACTAGGCTTAACGGATTGACCCCAAAGCTTGCACTTGACCGATGACACAAGTTCCAAACTACAGCTTATCTTGAAGCATTTCAATGCATTGGAGATAGAGATGCTGCTACTGTCGAAGGAGGACCGATGCCGACTTTAAGGGCTGTCGTCTCGGACTGAAGACATTGGGAAAAGGCCAACGTGGGTGAGTAAATCTTTTGCAGTGGGGAATCTCCCGCCGGGGCTTGAAGAGTGCTTCAACATTCTGGACATGCATTGGGCCATGGGGTTAGTAAGTATTGGACTTTGGGAAGATTACCTGCCGATAAGCTCAATTTTTTGCAAGGAAGTAGGGAGTGTTGTTACGAGTTTGGGCTATGTGACGTTGGGCTGGGTTTGAAGGGTAGTAGGGTGAAGA
Source organism: Allium cepa (assembly GCA_030765085.1). Lineage (NCBI taxonomy): Eukaryota > Viridiplantae > Streptophyta > Magnoliopsida > Asparagales > Amaryllidaceae > Allium > Allium cepa. The sequence goes on from CM060938.1 coordinate 568,337,679, forward strand.
GTTTATGACATTTAATGGGTTTCTGGGCAGGCTCAAAGCAATATCAATTGGCTGGAGTGAAGATCGCTGCTGCATGATTACAGGCTGTAGTGTAAACTAGAGAAAATATGACTCCATGAGTAACAGAGAAGTATAATTCCATTTGCAAGGAAAAATACGATCATAGTTAGTTTTTATACAGTTCTTTTTTGCATTATAAAATTTACTGTTTTTCCTTGATGGATTTATTCATTAATCCAAGCAAGTTATTTTTAACTATCTTGGCCTTCAAACAAAAGAAAATACAATGCATAACCAAGTTTTATCATTTTACCCATGTTTTTGTATCCAAGTATGCAAGGCAATGGTGCTAATTTTTTGTATTTCAGTTTCATAATGTAGCACATTTTATTTGTTTTACTTCCTATTTTTTATAGTATTGAATCCTTCATTTAGATTTCTCTATGTTTAATTATTTGATATCCAGTAGTTCTAACATTTTTCCATCACCTTAGTTGGTGAAAAATGATAATAAATATAAGTAGAAGCCTATTGCAATGTAAATGTTGTGGCTTGAACACAAGCCTATGCGTATATGAATTAAACCCTTTAAGGAGCAATACTGATGGCGTGTATTTTATATGTTTTTCATATTATTTGACTTCAATTTTGCAAAATATCACTAATGCATTTTTGCAATTGTCTTCAAATTTTTATGACATTTTTTTTATACCCTTGATTCGTTTAAGGGGCTCGATTTGTCTGTTATCCTTTGAGGAGCTCGATCTGCTCATTATCAACATTGATAAGTTCTTGAAAGGATTATTAGGTAGTGATCCTCTGTCCATCACTGAAATTAAAAAAAGAAATTCCTGAAGCCAGCTAAAGCATGGCTTTTTCATTTATATTAATTAATTGTTTTGACAGAACTTGCTATGCTAGAGGCGAATCCAAGATAAGTGCAAAACAGTTACTTTTTGTAATTATTTGTAGGGGCTTTGCACTGAAGGTCCCTATTTTCGATGTTGTTGTAAGAAAAGTCCCTATGATAATAAGTATGTAAATTAAATCCCTGTTTTTTGTAAATCAGAAAACGCAAACTATCTTGCGCTTTTCTTATAAAAGTGCAAGTTAACTTGCGCTTTTCAAAAAAATAATTTTTTTTGAAAATTTCAAAATTTCAGAAAAAAATTCAAAATAAAAAAAGCGCAAACTAGCTTACGCTTTTCTGATAAAAGTTGCAAGTTAGCTTGCATTTTCTGTCAGAAAAGTGCAAAGCACCTTGCGTTTTCTATTTTTCAAAAAATAAGGACTAAATTTACACACTTATACATACAGGGACTTTTCTTATAACAAAATCAAAAATAAGGACCTGTAACCCGTTTCTTGTTATTTTTATCCACATGTTTTTTAGTTTTTTTTTAGTTGGTGATTGATTAGTGAACTATAAATAATTCTACTTTATATGTTTTGTGTTAGCAATATATTAATAAGTGAAATAATCTTTTGTGTATGCAGTTAATATTTTATGAAATGTTAATCTAGCAAATTAACTTTTTAAGTTAATGAAAATTTCCAAAAATAAATTGAACGAAATTGAAAAAACATGGTTAGCTAAAAGTAAATAGTAACCAGAAATTAAAGTAGCAACAAAATAAAGCTCTTAAAATTTGAGCAGCACTAGTAGATCAATGATTATTCATAAACTTGAGTTTGATAAAAGACCTAAGTGAAGATCTTAACTGCAGGTTTATGTGCTGAACATAACTATTTCATGTGTATTCATTTATCCATACTTTTGTATAATATGTCTTGAAAGCAATGTATACAAAGTATTTATCTCCCTTTTTATTTCTTTTCCTGCTTAGCCATCTCATATTTTATTGAATGTCTAACTAATCTTCTTGGTGATGTAATTTAGGCATGTATTTAGGATGCTTGATAAGTTATGCAAAACCATGGCATGAAATCAAGATGATCACCTAATTAAATTGATATAATACCAGTCGGTTTTCTAGATACATATATTGAGTAAATAAGTATGACGAGTATAAGCATGAAGAGTACACACATTGGGTTTTACATATACTGAACAAGTACAGAAGCAAGAAGCTAATCCATAAATATATAGGTGCCATGAGTTGAAAGGGATAGACACAACTTAATCCCCTCTTGGAGTTGGTTAGTCCGTCGTCCCTTCTGGAAGTCATATGTATCAAATACGGTAAACATCAATAGGTTGTAATGAAAGGAAGAAAACAATGTGTTCATTGAAAAAGATAGTACATGTATAACGATATATATAAAGTTCATATATTCAAGCAACCGTCGACCACTATCTTATGCGGCGGTATAGCGTTGTAAGCTGAGATTATGTGTGACGACCCGGATTTTCGAACCAGTTAAAATTTGCCGAAAAATCCGTCCGTTCTAAAACTATTAATGAAAACTACCAACTTAATACATCATATTTGATAAATATTCAACATTATTAAATGTATAGGATAAAATTTTACTTTTACAAGTTATCAGAGTAATCAATTTAATCTACTAAGTGTTCTTATATACAAACCAAATACAAATAAATCTAACGCTGCACAACTCTAATAACAGAGACAACAATAGCCATTCCTACTAACTTAATAAACATATCAAATGCGGAATAAAATAGTAAGCAGGAAAAGTGCAATAACACGAAATAAACAACAACCATTAACAGATAAACATGAAAATGTTATATTATTTTAGGGGCTGCATCACCATCACCTGTGACTGCCACCATACCCCTATCTAATTGGGTACACAATTAGATACATGATCAAGCCAACGTGGTTATCCTACCGCAAATAGGACTCATGGAGCCTACGATGCAACAAACAATATGCAATTTCCAAAACTACCCACTTAGGCTTAATCTTCAATTTTAGATTTTCAAATCTAATTACATTTACGGAGACGATCTCTTTGGACTTTATTCTCGAATTCTTATTTCAAAACATTTGAAATATATATCCTTTATATTCGAATTATACTTTACTTCGGGACCTTAAATCAAATCACTTTTGAAAAGTTTATTCGGAAATCACAATACTGTAATAAAAACATATCAAAGCATATGCAGCCAGATCGGGAGGTTTCTTCCAATAACAAGGCAACTGGGTCCCAGCCTTAATACAATCAATAAATAAATATATCCCTCTATTCTAGGAGCGGACTATACCAAAAACACATGCCTAATTTTTAGTTACGGGTTACCGGAATCATTGGTAACATAACAAATCATTTTGTATCCCGAAGAGATAAATCATTTCACACTAATATTCACAAGTACTTTCAAATCTATAATAATTTTCATTTCCCAAATCTGTTCGAAAATCATCATAAAACCATTAGGTTTAGTCCTTAAAATTCTTTTCGTTTTATAAATCATTTTTATAAAACCATTCATTATATAAATCACTTTTATATAATATAACTTCAAAACATTCATTACCAAATATTTCTATTTCTTTTAAAGGGAAAACATTTCGTAACATTTCAACTTGAAAACCAATTTTCAAAACAATCCATTAAATTGAAGTGAACCAAATATTACCGCTAAACACATTATAGTCAAATTGTGAAATAAATCACAAGGTGTTAGACGACAATTATTTTCTACCCAGCCCATGCGTATAGATAATTAATTGCTCATAAAATAATGGAGCAAAATTAATAATCAATAAATAATAATTAGTGCTCATAAACAGGTCGAGCCTAATTCAAACAACCAAACAATCGATTAACAAAATAAACACAACAATAAAGGATAAATCAATGCTTCATTCTGTCAAATATTTATAACACTTTATTTTATCTTGGGTTAAAACGATTTGATATTTATTTTGGAGCATCCGGGCTTTCCCTTTGACATGTTCCATCCCTCGTCCAAGTCTTTTTAGATCTCACAAACGAAACACATGTACTAGTCGTTTTCGCATACCCCATTAAGTATTTAACTTGTAATTTAAATAAACTCAATTAACCATCCAAACATAATATCGAGTGGAACAAACCATTGTTTTTAGAAAACAAAGTAAACAAGCATTCAACTGGGGTTTTCAAACAATACTTTACAATTAAAGTTATATCAACTTAGCAATGGTTTTAATGAACTTAAAATAAGAAATAACTTACTTTGGAATCCATTCCGTCAAACTTTAAGGCAAGGAACTAAATATCTAACGCATACTTCCTACCATGCTTCGGAACCAAATGAAAATAAGTCTGAGTTCCTCCTTCCTAATGCTTGGCCAAGGCTTGAAATGGAGGTTGTCCGAAAGTATAGAGAAGAAGTGGTTGAGATTTGAACTTGAATTCTCAAAATTAGACTTGAAAAATAGGTCACCTTCTCTCTTATTTTTGACTCTCTTACTCTCAAACTTTTAAAAACTTGTTAATTGAAAAGTTATTGAAAATTATTTTATCTTGAATTTAAAAATAATAATCATTTGAATCCAAGTGGTTTTGATGAAGATATGATAGAATGAAGAAGATGTATTATGGATTGGCAAAAATGAAGCCCGAAAATGCATTTCAGTGAATTGAGTTTCAGGTATAGAAATCCTCAAAATTGGAAAAAGTAGTAAACATAAAAGTTGTAGCCACTGGAATTTCATATGTTTTGAAAAAAATATTTTCTTAATTTGGATCAGATACTATTAAGTTATGATCAAAACAAAATGACCTATTCTCTGGCTTAAAAACTGGGTCAGAAAATGCATTGGAAAGAAGTGTATTTTTGATGTAGTTAACTTTAGAATGAGATAAAGTGATCAACATGAAAGTTGTAGCCACTGTAAAAATACATGATTTAATTTTTTTTTTCATTTTGGTTCTTTTTGGAATAAGTTATGGATGAGAGAAGAAGAGGTAAAATATGGAGAAAAAATGAGTTTGATTTGAAGAGAAAGAACATTGGTTTCTTTTGAATATTTTGAAAATATTTTGATATTATTTATTTCTAATTTTTTATATAGCTTGGAAGCCATTAAAGAAAAGAGGAAGAATATGAAGAAGCTTGAGAAAAGAAGAAGAAGAAATGTGAATGAAAGTGAAGAAGGAGGTGAGTATTTATAGAAAAAGAAAGAAGTGGTAAATTTACCAAAATAACCTTTATCAAATTACCAAACTAACCTTACTTCAACCTAAATCAATCTATACTTTTTCAATACTTAACATCATCTTTCACATCCTTACTTTATGTCTTAGTCACTTAAAGATTAAGTAAAGAATATCATAATTATGTTGGCTTTGATTTGATGTGATTTGATGTTTACTTTTTCTTACTTTTTTAATTCTTACTTACTTTTACTAACAACTTTTAAAAGTTTTCTAATCTTATTTAGTAAAAGTAAATATTTTTAGTGAATTAATTAATACTTACACTATTTGAACATATATTCCTACATAAGAAAATAAAGGTGCGGCGACGTTGCGACAACTTTTAATCGACAAAACGTCGTTCTTCGACAAAATGTTATACAGTCACATTTTGACATTTTAGTTAAAATATTTATTTATGTAAATCAAATTTAAAGATAAATTTTTATAATAATATTTAAAAATATAAACACTCATAAATTAATTAAGATAATTTATTTAACCATTGAAACATACTTATCTGAAATCAATATTTTGTCACTTTTATCGATATATGCAAATGTTACTATTTTTATATATGTTTCTACTTCCAAATCCTATCGAATATAATTTAAATCATAAAACCTTTTATAATTAATATTTAAAATCACTCTAAATAGTATATTTTAAAGTGGTCAAATTCTGGGTCGTTACATTCTCCAATACTTAAAAGAATTTCGTCCTCGAAATTACAAGGATGAAAAAAAATATAACGAAAAAAAATTAACGAAAGTTATGTACACCAAAAATAGCAACATCACCCATAACCCGGTCGGAGGTACGATGCCATATCCTATCCATTTTATTTATTAAATTAAGGTAGTTTCATTTTTAAAATTCCTAGGTTGATGCTAACCATAGATGAATTTTACTTAGGCACCTAACCTATGCTCTGATTCCACGTGTGATGACCCGGATTTTCGAACCAGTTAAAATTTGCCGAAAAATCCATCCGTTCTAAAACTATTAATGAAAACTACCAACTTAATACACCATATTTGATAAATATTCAACATTATTAAATGTATAGGATAAAATTCACTTTTACAAGTTATCAGAGTAATCAATTTAATCTACTAGGTGTGCTTATATACAAACCAAATACAAATAAATCTAATGCTACACAACTCTTATAATAGAGACAGCAATAGCCATTCCTACTAACTCAATAAACATGTCAGATGCGAAATAAAATAGTAAGCAGGAAAAATGCAATAACACGAGATAAACAACAACCATTAACAGATAAACATGAAAATGTTATATTATTTTAGGGGCTGCATCACTACCACTTGTGACTACCTACGTACCCCTATCTAATTGGGTACCCGATTAGATATAAGATCAAGCCAACGTAGTTATCCTACCGCAAATAGGACTTATGGATCCTATGATGCAACAAACAATATGCAATTCCCAAAACTACCAACTTAGGCTTAATCTTCAATTTTAGATTTTCAAATCTAATTACCTTTACAGAAATTATCTCTTTGGACTTTATTCTCGAATTCTTATTTCAAAACTTTTGAAATATATATATATATATCCTTTATATTCGAATTATACTTTACTTCAGGATCTTAAATCAAATCACTTTTGAAAAGTTTATTTGGAATTCCCAAATGCTGTAAAAAACACATATCAAACCATATGCAACCAGATCGGGAGGTTTCTTCCAATAACAAGGCAACGTGGTCCCAGCCTTAATACAATCGATAATAAGTATATCCCTCTATTCTAAGAGCGGACTATACCAAAAACACATGCCCACCTTTTAGTTATGGGTTACTGGAATCATTGGTAACATAACAGATCATTTTATATCCCAAAGCGATAAATCATTTCACACTAATATTCACAAGTACTTTCAAATCTATAATAATTTTCATTTCCCAAATCTGTTCAAAAATCATCTTAAAACCATCGGGTTTAGTCCTCGAAATTCTTTCCGTTTTATAAAACATTTTTATAAAATCATTCATTATATAAATCACTGTTATATAATATAACTTCAAAACATTCATTACCAAACATTTCTATTTCTTTTAAAGGGAAAATATTTCGTAACATTTCAACTTGAAAACCAATTTTCAAAACAATCCATTAAATTGAAGTGAACCAAATATTACCGCTAAACACCTTATAGTCAAATTGTGAATTAAATCACAAGATGTTAGCCAGCAATTATTTTCTCCCAGCCCATGCGTATGGATAATTAATCGCTCATAAACTAATCGAGCAAAATCAATAATCAATAAATAATAATTAGTGCTCATAAACTAGTCGAGCCTAATTCAAACAACCAAAAAGTCAATTAACAAAATAAACACAACAATAAATGATAAATCAATGCTCATTCTATCAAAGTTTATAACACTTTATTTTATCTTGGGTTAAAACGATTTGATATTTATTTTGGAGCATCCGAGCTTCCCTTCGACATGTTCCATCCCTCGTCCAAGTCTTCTTAGATCTCACAGACGAAACATAAATACTAGTCGTTTCCGCATACCCCATTAAGTATTTAACTTGTAATTTAAATAAACTCAATTAACCATCCAAACATAATATCGAGTAAAACAAACCATTGTTTTTAAAAAACAAAGTAAACAAGCATTCAACTGGGGTTTTCAAATAATACTTTACAATTAAAGTTATTTCAACTTAGCAATGGTTTTAATGAACTTAATATAAGAAATAACTTACTTTGGAATCCATTCCGTCAAACTTTAAGGCAGGGAACTTAAGATATAACGCATACTTCCTACCGTGCTTCGGAACCAAATGAAAATAAGTTCGAATTCCTCCTTCCTAATGCTTGGCCAAGGCTTGAAATGGAGGTTGGCCGAAAGGATAGAGAAGAAGTGGTTGAGCTTTGAACTTGAATTCTCAAAATTAGACCTGAAAAATAGGTCACCTTCTCTCTTATTTTTGACTCTCTTACTCTCAAACTTTGAAAAACTTGTTAATTGAAAAGTTATTGAAAATTATTTTCTCTTGAATTTAAAAATAATAATCATGTGAATCCAAGTGGTTTTGAGGAAGATATGATAGAATGAAGAAGATGTATTATCGGATTGGCAAAAATGAAGCCCGAAAATGCATTTCAATGAATTGAGTTTCAGGTATAGAAATCCTCAAAATTGGAAAAAGTAGTAATCATAAAAGTTGTAGCCACTGGAATTTCATATGTTTTGAAAAAAATATTTTCTTAATTTGGATCAGATACTATCAAGTTATGATCAAAACAAAATGACCTATTCTCCGGCTTAAAAACTGGGTCAGAAAATGCACTGGAAAGAAGTGTATTTTTGATGTAGTTAACTTTAGAATGAGATAAAGTGATCAACATGAAAGTTGTAGCCACTGGAAAAACACATGATTTTTTTTTTTGCATTTTGGTTCATTTTGGAATAAGTTATGGATGAGAGAAGAAGAGGTAAATATGGAGAAAAAATGAGTTTGATTTGAAGAGAAACAACATTGGTTTCTTTTAAATATTTTGATATTATTTATTTCTAATTTTTTATATAGCTTGGAAGCCATTAAAGAAAAGAGGAAGAATATGAATAATCTTGAGAAAGGAAGAAGAAAAAATGTGAATGAAAGTGAAGAAGGAGGTGAGTATTTATAGGAAAAGAAAGAAGTGGTAAATTTACCAAAATAACCTCTTATCAAATTACCAAACTAACATTACTTCAACCTAAAGCAATCTATACTTTTTCAATACTTAACATCATCTTTCACATCCTTACTTTATGTCTTAGTCACTTAAAGATTAAGTAAAGAATATCTAATTATGTTGGCTTTGATTTGATGTGATTTGATGTTTACTTTTTCTTACTTTTTTAATTCTTACTTACTTTTACTAACGACTTCTAAAAGTTTTCTAATCTTATTTAGTTAAAGTAAACATTTTTAATGAATTAATTAATACTTATACTATTTGAATATATGTTCCTATATAAGAAAATAAAGGTGCGGCGACGTTGCGACAACTTTTAATCGACAAAACGTCGTTCTTCGACAAAATGTTATACGGTCACATTCTGATATTTTAGTTAAAATATTTATTTATGTAAATCAAATTTAAAGATAAATATTTATAATACTATTTAAAAATATAAACACTCATAGATTAATTAAGATAATTTATTTAACCATTGAAACATACTTATCTGAAATCAATATTTTGTCACTTTTGTCGATATATGCAAATGTTACTATTTTTATATATGTTTCTACTTCCTATCGAATATTATTTAAATCATAAAACCTTTTATAATTAATATTTAAAATCACTCTAAATAGTATATTTTAAAGTGGTCAAATTCTGGATCGTCACATTCTCTAATACTTAAAAGAATTTCGTCCTCGAAATTACAAGGATGAAAAAAAAAATATAACGAAAAAAAAATTAACGAAAGTTATGTACACCAAAAATAGCAATATCACCCTTAACCCCGGTTGGAGGTACGATGCCATATCTTATCCATTTTATTTATTAAGTTAAGGTAGTTTCATTTTTAAAATTCCTAGGTTGATGCTAACCATAGATGAATTTTACTTAGGCACCTAACCTATGCTCTGATTGCACTTGTGATGACACGGATTTTCGAACCAATTAAAATTTGCTGAAAAATCCATCCGTTCTAAAACTATTAATGAAAACTACCAACTTAATACACCATATTTGATAAATATTCAACATTATTAAATGTATAGGATAAAATTCACTTTTACAAGTTATCAGAGTAATCAATTTAATCTACTAGGTGTGCTTATATACAAACCAAATACAAATAAATCTAATGCTACACAACTCTTATAATAGAGACAGCAATAGTCATTCCTACTAACTCAATAAACATGTCAGATGCGAAATAAAATAGTAAGCAGGAAAAATGCAATAACACGAGATAAACAACAACCATTAACAGATAAACATGAAAAGGTTATATTATTTTAGGGGCCACATCACTACCACTTGTGACTACCTATGTTCCACTTTCTAATTGGGTACCCGATTAGATACAGGATCAAGCCAACATAGTTATCCTACCGCAAATAGGACTCATGGAGTCTATGATGCAACAAACAATATTCAATTCCCAAAACTACCCACTTAGGCTTAATCTTCAATTTTAGATTTTCAAATCTAATTACCTTTACAGAAATTATCTCTTTGGACTTTATTCTCGAATTCTCATTTCAAAACTTTTGATATATATATATATCCTTTATATTCGAGTTATACTTTACTTCAGGATCTTAAATCAAATCACTTTTGAAAAGTTTATTTGGAATTCCCAAATGATGTAATAAAAACATATCAAACCATATGCAACAAGATCGGGAGGTTTCTTCCAATAACAAGGCAACGGGGTCCCAGCCTTAATACAATTGATAATAAGTATATCCCTCTATTCTAAAAGCGGACTATACCAAAAACACATGCCCACCTTTTAGTTACGGTTTACCGGAATCATTGGTAACATAACAAATCATTTTATATCCCGAAGCGATAAATCATTTCACACTAATATTCACAAGTACTTTCAAATCTATAATAATTTTCATTTCCCAAATCTGTTCAAAAATCATCTTAAAACCATCGGGTTTAGTCCTCGAAATTCTTTCCGTTTTATAAAACATTTTTATAAAATCATTCATTATATAAATCACTTTTAAATAATATAACTTCAAAACATTCACCAAGCATTTCTATTTCTTTTAAAGGAAAAACATTTCGTAACATTTCAACTTGAAAACCAATTTTCAAAACAATCCATTAAATTGAAGTGAACCAAATATTATCGCTAAACACCTTATAGTCAAATTGTGAAATAAATCACAAGGTGTTAGCCAGCAATTATTTTCTCCCAGCCCATGCGTATGGATAATTAATTGCTCATAATCTAATCGAGCAAAGTCAATAATCAATAAATAATAAGCAGTGCTCATAAACTGGTCGAGCCTAATTCAAACAACCAAACAGTCAATTAACAAAATAAACACAACAATAAATGATAAATCAATGCTTCATTCTGTCAAAATTTATAACACTTTATTTTATCTTGTTAAAACGGTTTGATATTTATTTTGGAGCATCCGAGCTTTCTCTTCGACATGTTCCATCCCTCGTCCAAGTCTTTTTGGATCTCACAGACGAAACACATGTATTAGTCGTTTCCGCATACCCCATTAAGTATTTAACTTGTAATTTAAATAAACTCAATTAACCATCCAAACATAATATCGAGTAAAACAATCCATTATTTCTAGAAAACAAAGTAAACAAACATTCAACAAGGGTTTAAAAAAAACACTTTACAATTAAAGTTCTTTCAATTTAGCAATAATTTTAATGAACATAAAATAAAAAATAACTTATTTTGGATTCAACTTCGTCAAATTTTAAGCCAAGGAACTTAAGATCTAACGCATACTTCCTACCATGCTTCGGAACCAAATGAAAATAAGCCCGAATCCCTCCTTCCTAATGCTTGGCCAAGGCTTGAAATGGAGGTTGGCCGAAAGTATAGAGAAGAAGTGGTTAAGCTTTGAACTTGAATTCTCAAAATTAGACCCCAAAAATAAGTCACATTCTCTCTTATTTTTGACTCTCTTACTCTCAAAATTTGAAAATTTTGTTAATTGAAAAGTTATTGGAAATTCTTTTCTCTTGAATTTTAAAAAAATCTTTTTAATCCAAGTGGTTTTGAGGAAGATATGATGGAATGAAGAAGAGGTATTATCGGATTGGCAAAAATGAAGCCCGAAAATGCACTTCAAGAATTGTGTTTCATGTATAGAAAACCACAAAACTGAAAAAAGAGGTCAACATAAAAGTTGTAGCCACTGGAATTTCATATGTTTTGTAAAATTTTTTTTCTTAATTTGGATCAAATATTATCAAGTTATGATCAAAACAAAATGACATATTCTCTGGCTTAAAAACTGGGTCAGAAAATATACTGGAAAGAAGTGTATTTTTGACATAGTTAGTTTTAGAATGAGATAAAGTGGTCAACACAAAAGTTGTAGCCATTGGAAAAATAAATGATTTGAAAAAAATATTTTTGCATTTTGGTTCTTTTTTGAATAAGTTATGGACAGCATAAGAAGTTGTAAAATATGGAGAAAAAATGAGTTTGATTTGAAGAGAATGAACATTGGTTTCTTTTGAATATTTTGAAAATATTTTGAGATTATTTATTTCTAATTTTTTATATGGCTTGGAAGCCATTAAATAGAAGAGGAAGAAGATGAAGAAGCTTGGGAAAAGAAGAAGAAGAAATGTGAATGAAAGTGAAGAAGAAGGCGGGTATTTATAGAAAAAGAAAGAAGTGGTAAATTTACCAAAATAATCTCTTACCAAATTATCAAACCAACCTTACTTCAACCTAAAGCAATCTACACTTTTTCAATAATTAGCATCATATTTTACATCCTTACTTTATGCCTTAGTTACTTAAAGATTAAGTAAAGAATATCATAATTATGTTGGCTTTGATTTGATGCTTACTTTTTCTTACTTTTGTTAATTCTTACTTACTTTTACTAATGACTTCTAGAAGTTTTCTAATCTTATTTAGCAAAAGTAAACATTTTTAGTGAATTAATTAATACTTACAGTATTTGAATATATGTTCCTATATAAGAAAATAAAGGTGCGGCGACATCGCGACAATTTTTAATTGACAAAACGTCATTTTTCGACAAAATGCTTTACGGTCACATTTTGACGTTTTAGTTAAAATATTTATTTATGTAAACCAAATTTAAAAATAAACCTATATAATAATATTTAAAAATATAAACACTCATAAATTAATTAAGATAATTTATTCAACCAGTGAAACACACTTTTCTGAAATCAGCATTTTGTCACTTTTATCGATATAGACAAATGTTACTATTTTTATATATGTTTCTACTTCCAAATCCTATTGAATATTATTTAAATCATAAAGACTTTTATATTTAATATTTAAAATCACTCTAAATAGTATATTTTAAAGTGGTCAAATTCTAGGTCGTTATATTATGGGTTCGAACACCCAAGACACCAAACGATGAGTGCCCTGGCCGGTCTTATTATTCAAAAAAATTTCAAGTCACAAGATGCAGGTCCAAATAGGCATGCATATATACTAGTAGTAAATAATAATAGTACAAAATCTTCATTTTCGTCCTCCATAAAGCAGTCTTCGATAAACTGAAAAGCTCAGGCAGATATGAGCAAATTGAATAGACAAAATACTCGAGTCAGAACTAAAAGATCCTATGTAAGTTAAATAAATAGTAAATAAATATGAGTGCAACGGCTTCAAAGATGTTTACGGAATTTGACATCTCCTACCCAGTGTCTAACGTGAGTGCAATAACATAAAAGATGTTTGGGATTACCATCTCCCAAGGATCCCTTAAACTATCTACTATGTTGTACAATATGCTATTATAATAGTGTCTATAATAAAGTAAAGTATTAAAATAGCGGAAGGCGTTACTCATATCCCCCTTGACTCATTTTTATATATTACCATAGCCTATACAATACCATAATTCCTCCACAAACTAGAGGGCTATCAGAGTGCACTCCATAGGTATGGTACAAGCCAAACTCGTAGAAGGCGCGGTAGGGCATGTGAACAAGGCACTCGAGGCAATACCATGGTAGATACACCAGTTGCGGATCCAGACTGGTCGCAATGCATAGCAGCTACTACCGCCCACCTCGGGACACACTCCTAAATCAAAATCAATAGGTGGCAACCAAATCATCACAAATTCAAAATATGGTAACGAAGAAATATGTCTGATCGAATGTGCGACCTCACTTGGCCCGGCGTGGCTCCTGTTTAGTCACATCTAAGCTGACTCATGGGAGTCAGGGTCATGTAAATACCTCATATAGAATCATTCACCAAACCATCCTACTTCATTTCTGGAATCTCCACAACGTACACAGTTGTTAAAGTGGTTTTTGGTATTGACAGAGAGTATGACAATATCTGATCTCGGTCTCTTTAAAACCAAATGCTTATTACACACCGAAGGGTTCTTTTACGTTTCCCAAAAAGTGATCCATAATTGATAACAAAATATCATATTCTCAAAACCGTATCACATTCAAATCATATTCACTTTCAAAATCACATTCACTTCCAAAATCATATTCACTTTTGAATTTATTGATAAGATAAGTTACTTAAATCCTCATTCCAAAATCATCTTATTTACTCAAATATGTCATTTCACAAAAAAGGTATCAATTCCAAATTATCATCATCAAGGATTTAAATATAAATACTTCAACTTTACACAGTTTGAAATTTTAGAAAATAGTTTAGAAAGTCATAAATAGTTTTAATAGTTTAAATAAATTAAAATAATTTCAATAGTAAAAATAGTTTAAATAGATTTGAATTTTATTTAATTAGATTTAAAATGATTTAAAAGGATTAAATATGGATTAAATAGATTTAAATTATATTAAGTAGATTTTAAATAGATTAAATAAATTTAAAATAGATTAAATAGAATTAAATTATATTAAATAGATTTAAAATAAATTAAATAAATTTAAAATAGATTAAATATGTTTAATTTTATAAAATAGATTTAAAATAGATTAAATATATTTAATTAGTTTAAATAGGTAAAACAGATTAGATTGGATTAAATAGGTTATAATAGATTAAAATAAATTAAAATAGTTTTAAATTGATTAAAATAGTTAATTTAGTTAAAATAGTTTAGATTAGTTCAAAATAACTTTCAAAGTTATATCAAACATTTTCATTAACTCAATTTCGATAAATTCATTTACATTAGACACTTCAACTTCGAAATTCCAATTTAAATCCTTTGAACAATTAATTAAATCAATTCCAATTTCAACACTAATGCTTGGATTATCAAAAATAATTCAGTTTATATAAATCAATTTCTATTTCAAATTGTCAGTCAACTGAATTCAAAATTTAAATAACTAAAAATCATTTAATTTAGTTGATTCGTGTCCGTATATAATTTTCTATCCTATGGTCATGTGATACAGATATTTATCATTTCAATCCGCAATTTAAAATTTCACGGTTATATATCATTTCAAATCGCAATCCTGAATTAAATAAAAATCCATAAAATCGCTCGAGCATATCATTTCAACCCATAACGATTTTTCCCTAACCTATAGATCATTCAGGTATGTACCATTTCAACCCATACGAAACTTGTAGTGTTATAACAATATAAAAATACAACATCCAGTCATCCAATATCAACAAACATCCATCATAATCATAATCCAAATCAACCAATAAACATCAATAGATAACTGATTATCATTAACAGGTATTAAATTGACAATTAAATTCAATATTAAATTAAACGATGATTAAATGCAATAAAAGTCAAATTTAACTAGAATGGCAATTTAAACATACCAAACATCAATCAATTAATTTCTAATCACATCATAAATTTAATTTAACTAACATAAGATAATCTAGTAGTTGTGAGTGGGTCAAAACACTCACCATTGATTTCAAAATCGATTTAAAATCCAAATAAAGACCCAAAATTCAACAATCTTAGAATTTGTCTAAACCATTTCCAAGATGTTCAGAATTTCGATACGAACCCAACGAAACAATCCACGCATGAATCCAAGCTCGTATGGAAAAGATATGATAGTTAGAACAGTTTGAATTCAAAAATTATAATTAAACGAACAAATAGAAAGAGGGCACATCATCATCACCTAACACAGAAATCCTAGCCTATTCCTGAAACGCTATCATGCCCATCTCGGTAGCAGCCGCCACGTTCAAGAATGCACACGCCACAGGCGCCATTGGTCATCGCGGCCTGCCAGACCACCACCCTCATGAAGTGCCGCCTTACCACGCTCGTCGCCACGATGTTGATCAGAGCACAAATGACCAGACGCCTCCAATTTTTACCAAACCCTAATCAATTTTCGAGCCCAATCCAACCGTCAACATCACCCACCAATTACACGGATGCGATCCCCTTGACACTCTCTACAGATCCATACCATTCAATCGACGATCGGTCGAAGTTGATCATGACATAACAAATGGCCTAGAATTAATCACCCAATTTTGGCAGAACAAGAATCCAAACCGAAAAAAAACTACAAATTTGACTTGCACTCATCGAGAGCTTCGAATTGGTATATAATATAATAGGGTTTGGAGGAATTTGATTTTGAAATTGATGTGGAGATTGAATTTTAGGTTTGAATGTGAATTGGATTTCTACCTTTGAAGAAGAGAGAAAGGATAATCAGATAGAACTGTACGTATAGTAATGAGAAATGGAAGGCTGCTAGGGTTTGAAAACAGGACTATTTATATTAACAAAGCCCAATAAGAAATGAATAACATACCGAATTGGTTCGAATTGACAATAACGACCCGAAAAACCTGTTCTGCATCCGAAACGAAAACAGGTTATCCCATACATCAAAATAGATGTTTTCGATAATTCTAAACTAAATGAAACATGCTTTTAAGTCCTAATTCCATCATATGAAGAACTTACCTTAAAAATCAGCTTACTTCAAATTGATTTCAATTGCATTGATTTTTAGGCGTTTTGAGTCCGTATGATCAAACGATAAGTCCGATCGCTACAAAACTTGAAATCCTACAATAATTCACCATTACGGATCCGATGAAAATAGTTTCCTCGAAATCCGAGGCAGTGGCCAAAATGGCTATTTTCACTTTAATTAAATAGTTAATATTAAATCAATTAAATCATTTTTAATTTCAAGTTTAATAACTAATAATTTTTATCTTTTTGATTACTTAGACATTTACAATAATTTAGTATGAATTTACATGTCGATTCAGTGTTAATTATTACACCAGTTACAGTGTTCAATTTCAACTGAAATTAAATTAAATTATATTAAATTTAATTCCAATAAATTAATTTAATTTGATTTCAATCTTTTATTCAATCAATAATTACTTTATAGACATAGTTAACATTTGTTCATATCTTATTATACTAATATTCTATAATTATCATCTTTTACCATATTAGTTGCAATATTCCAATTACATTGAATTTTTTTCAATTTTACTATGATTTAAATCCCAATAATAAATTTATCCTTGTTTTGCTCTTTTTATTACATCAATTATTGCCTTATGAATATAATTAACATTTATATACATTTTATTATACTCACCCTTTACATTTATCATTTTAACTCATTTTACGCAACATTTTAATTTCATTTAATTATAATTGATTAAATAAATTGGTAACAAATAACAATTGTCACCATTTCTACATTTAATAACATTCGTAAGTTTATTATTTACAAAAAATGTTATAACAACATACACTATACTAATTCTATCCATTTGTGATTTATCACGTATTATTTCATTAATTAATCAACATTTAAATTATCAATTACTCTTTTAATCCAATTAACAAATAATATACACATTACCACAAATAATTTACAATCTATAACCTATTATAACTTTTTAATCATTTTAATTAAATGGAATTACATTTAAAGCAGTTATCAATAACTTTAAATTAATACTATTACATTTTATTCTAGTTATATTCTTATTATTAAATCAATTTTTTTATTTCTACCAACATTAATTCACAAAACTTATTAAATTAACTATTTTTAATTATCGAAAATTACAAGTCGTTACACATATTATGTTCGTTATGTGCTAACTCTTCGGTTGTAGGGACATGTTAGGTATAGTTTGTACACCATTGTTCCTTACTATATAAATTTATATAGTATTTTGAGATTCATTTATAGCTTACACCAAACTGTTGTCTGACTCAAGGTTTTATACTTTGCTTCTTATTATCTCAGGTACTCTTAAATGATTAGACTATATAGCAGGTCTGGGTACAATGCAGTAGCTGTGTAAAGGATGAGCTGGATGGAGCTATGTCGTACTATATATGGATTTCTATGCTCATTCCATCGTGCAACACTGTGGAGCATGACAGTGCTTACTTGCTACTTTTATCGTGAGATAGTTATCCAAGTTTATTTCCATTTTATATAAACTCTATTACTTGCTATATAACTCTGTGAATCTATACTCTTATTTAGATCACTTAGTTATTACTATCTCTCCCATTTTATGTATGTGATGTACACTATATTTTATTCCATGCGCTATGAGATATATGACAAGTTCTGTAACTGGTTTTTCTTTTAACCCTTGATAATCTCCTGCATAACTAAGGCCTGACAATAGCGCATTATCTATTATATGTGGTGCCGATGGTGTAGGGCAGTCATCACATGCAGTTACTCACATGCAGTTACTCACATTGTAACTCCAAACCAGGCATCCATAGCGTTGCTCCATGGGGATGTGCAAGACACTCGATGCTTTCTTCCTCACAGGAGGCATCGAAGAACTGTTGGCAAGACTGCCCCGTTAGGGGTCCCAATTCTTTTGCTCATGATTCTGCCTGTCTCCCTAGTGGGACGGGGCACTGGTTCTCTAAAGTCACAATTACCCATGTTATAACTTCGAACTAGGCATCCATAGTGATGCTCCATGGAATGTGCAAGTCGATCAACACTTCCTTCTTAATCAAGGCCACCAGTGAACTAATGGCAAGACCACCCCTGCCATGGTCCCTACTCATTCGCCCGCATTCTTGTCCACCTCCCCCAAGCTAGGTAACGTACTATCGGCCTGGCGATACTATTAACCATGTCATAACCCCAACACAGATGCCAATCAATAGCTCACACCTATCATACAATTATGCGGGTTAAGCTCCTCTACCAAAAGATAAATCTTACTTTATTTAAAAATAACTTGTGCTTTAACGCATTCTCTTATGTTTCCCTAGGCATGAGCTGCTTACCTGTTCGCTTGCAAACAACGGGGGCTTCAAAGCGCCCTGAGTTCAAATCACAAAGAGAAACACAAGGAACGTGCACTTAGACATATTTAGTATGCGCAATAGTTAACAGAAGAATACAAGGAAAATACAGGTAATCCAGAGAAGTAGCAAATCATTAGTAACAACTTTCTACAGGAATGAAAATAAATAATGTTCGGCAATTACGGTGATAACCCGATTCGATGAAGGTTAACATCGTTTAAAACCATCGACAGATTTCTTGCATGTTCTATTGTATCCTTGATGAGGTGGAGGAACCCCTGGTACATAAATGCCTTACCCTGGAGCTGGTAAGGGTCACTATAAAAGAAATGGGGGAGATGTTCATTCAAAGGGCAACAATTAGGAAGAATTCTTCAATGAGTTAAGGAAAGCTTATAACGCTCACTAAAGACCCAAGCGTTGAGGCCCGGGTTGATGGTCATGGGAACAAAAAAGAATAGATCTTTATAAGGCAAAACCTTGCTTGAGAGACCACATATCAAGATGGAAGAGTCAATGGCCTAAAGATGGTAGTAACTAGCCAACTCGTTTCTTTTCTACCTATAGAGCTTGAAAATAATATGGATAAACATATGATTAGGTTCGAGGAGGTCCCCAACTTGTGACAAATGACATAGAGCGTAGCCAGAAGCTTGTAACTGTTCACGGTCAGTTGGCCCGACGCCAGCCAGTTTGCATTCGAAAATCCGATGAAGAACAGATGTAAGGGAGCGGTCACACCTACTTTATGTAAGCAAGAAACCAAGTGAAGTAGCCCTGTAGGGGGTTATTGGATTGGTCCATAAGAAGTGGGCACCAAGCAACAATGTCCTCCCATCCGAAGTTAGCCAAAGAACATTCTAGGATGATTTGGTCCTCTCAAACTCAAGAGGCCGCCATGGAAGGGGTTGCTGACCACTCGTGGAAGTGTGTTCAGCCATCTACAATTAATAGCAAGTCACCTAGGTTATTGAACCGCTCCCAACTTATAAAAAATAGGCATAGTTTAAACCTTACACTAATATTAGTGATCGACTGAACTAGTCCTGCCTACAAGTATGGTCTGAATTTTTCCTACTCTTAGTCGAGGGAAAGCAGTTCAAAAATAACGACATCTAAAGGCTTCGGTTTCTTCCCATTGTTTGCTATGGAAGACAGCCAAGCTCTACAGTTCTCCAATGGTGGAATACTTTCAAAAAACCCAGTAAAAACCAAGGCAAAGGAGAGGGAATGGATGCATGCAAAAAAGGAAGCGACGTAGGCCAATGGATTCGCCATGTATGGTGAAATCAAAACCGCCTAGGTGTAATCAATGCGCCTGTCAAATCCCCACATCAAAAAAGCGATTTTCCCCTATCTAGCCTGGAAAAATGAACTACCTCCACCATTTATCCAATGACGCATGTCATGGCATTTAATGAGGCATTAAATACATGAGTGAGAAGCTCGACCTCCACGAACGGGCATAGGCATGGACATAGAGGGATGGGGCATAATCTTGCACATATTTCTCCTAAAATAAAGAGACGGGTTGGCCTACTTAGAAGCCCTGATCTCACTTGGCCTAAATGCACAATGACCCTATTTATTTGCCTAGCCTAGCTCACATAGCAACAGTCAAAGCCCATGCATCGTCCTTGTTCATCGCACAGTCCCTCAGTTCTATATTTCACCCACCAGCCTGATGGGGCTCACTCTTAGAAGTGCCTTATCCATTTCGACAAAACTAGCGGGCAGTCTCCCTTATGGACAGTGGGCACGATCGAAGCAAGTTACTCTTAAGGATGAGGTCAGATGACAGTCAACTTGGACAACCAACAAAACCACCAAAACAACATGCTCATTTTCCATCATCCTCACCTGAACCTACCACCACTTAAAGGAACCACTTAACATCTCTCAACCAGGCTAACAAACCATCAAGCTCCCTTGACACAAGGGATGCATTATCCATGCCACATAGTGAGTAGGTCGGTCTCCAGTAGAGTGACTTATCTGACATAGGCGACATTGTGCGGTAGCCCCCATATATTATGCTAATACCCTAGTACATCTGCTATAGCCACAACCTACTCCACACCGTCCATCGCATTTTAGGGACGTTTCCGCAGTGTAGTTCACTAACTATCTACATCTACATTTTGTAGGCCACCTAGCATCCTAACTAGCGTAATCATCATTTGTACTTCATCGATAGCGGCCTAAAGTGTTTTAAGGCTAATTCATGTCAATTTCAGCTTACCAAACATCGAATTCAGCCACTACAAATACATCATATATTATCGCTTGAAGAAGAGAGAAAAAAACATTAGCCTACGATGAGAGAAGAGCATCTTTGTATTTTTAATCACTTGACTCCTAAATCATGGGCTGCTATAACAAAACTAATAGAAATAAAAGAGCTCCTAATACTAGACGTAAACCATCCTCAGTCGAAATACTCTAATAACCATTGTCTCTTAACTTTTTTACATATAAAAGTCACCTCATTTCCTATCTCTTAATCAAGATATTAGTTATCCATTCTAGCTTATGTCCCCGTAAATGCAATTCTGAGGTTGACGAAGAATACAGTCAACAACCATGCACTAGGTTTACTAACAATCTAAGCTAGACATAGGCTTGGTTACTATCTAATCCTATTACTCTGTATAGAAACCTAGAAAACATACATTTTATTCCAGCAAATTATACATGCAATCTAGCAAATACCTGAGGTTCAATTTTATTGCCTTCTTCAAAAGCACTATCTACTTCTAATGTCTTCTTCATAATTATCATCATGGTCATCCATGTTTACTAGTAAAAGATAAAAAAGAATAAAAATTAGAGAATATATAAAGACATAAAACATATTAGTCTAAATAATTATAAGGGCATATTAGTCAATTATTTTCGAAAACATTAATCAGGTGGGAAAGGCAAGATGTAGTGTGTTTATAGAATTGGCCATAAGTAAAAGCTTTGGTCAAATGCTCGTCAATCCATGTCCACCATTTCATAATTTTATTCATATTCTCAGAACGAAAAATTGATTTTTCCTATCTTTCTCTCCAAACAACGGAATCAATACATGCGCACCAATTTCTTCACAATCAATTTTTTTTTTACATTTCACCAATACATATTGTTACCCGACACTTTGGGCTGGCTACAAAACGATAGTTGCAGATGTGATAATTATAAAGGCTTCGATTGAGTCTGGATAAGATTCGAGTTAGTTAGAGATTAGAGATGTAAGGGATTAATCCATTTTGGGTAGTCCGGCCTATGTGCATGGCTCGGCCTATGTGCATGGCTCGGCAAGTATGGGTCGGCATGCATGACTCAGTCTAAGTTGGTCAATAGATGCCGATTGATCAAGAGCGAAGGTCACGCATGGCTCAGTCGAGATGGCCAACATGGATCGCTCGGCCAATGAAGATAAAGGTGTGACGGTTCAGTCTGGGTGCTCGACGATGGATGGCTCGGCATTTTGTGGATCAGCCACTATAGAGAGATAATGCAGTTCGGTCTGAAAGGTCCAACTGATGTCGTTCAGCCTAGGCGAGGTAGAAGACATCATTCAGTTGCGGTTGGGAAGCCATTGTCGTTCGGTCGGGGGTGGTTCGGCACAAGTGTTCGGTCTATCTGGTTCGGTGCAAGACGAAGGAGTTAGCTTATTCCTGGAAATCAACATCGAGGTGGGACGTCAGCATTGCTTCACTTTGATATCCATTACGAGTTGCTTCAAGTCCTTTAAGGTCTTACTTCGAGTCACTTGCTAAATGGCCACAGTCGGCCATGATGGTTCGGTATTCCTCGATCGGCCGATAGTCGTTCGGGATGCTTGGGCCGATCGACTCAAGATTACCATCCATGGGCCAGTTGCCTTGGTCTTAGGCTTGCATAGAGCATCTAGCTTATCTTCGTCTATAACTAGAGGGGCAGGGGTATAGTTGAGGGGACCTTTTTTCAAGAACTCTAGAGATACTCTGTCATTTTTGGTACTCACTTCTCTTAGTTCAAACTTGTATTCGAGTTATTGGTTTACGGATTATATCTATACTCAAGTGATTGAGAAAAGCAATAAGATTACACAAACAGTGGATGTAGGCATTTACGTCGAACTACTATAATTCCGGTGTTCTTGTTTTTGCAGTTAGTTTTGCATACATTCCTTTGTTTTAATTTATTTTCTTTATTAATCTCTCTATAAAAATCTTTTCTTGAGTGTTAGCGACCAATTTTGGTGTTAACATTTTGGTGCTTTCATTGAGAATTACATTCTCAGGCTGTTAGGATCGACTTTGTTGCTACCGGATTGAAGAAATCCCCCAAAGAAGATCCAAGTTGATTCACAAGAAATTCATAGCTTCTACTCAAAGTTCTGACCGATAATTATACAATGGGAAGACCACCTACCAGATTAGCCTTCTACAACACTGATGTCAACGAGACCACTATCGTCCAACAAGTAGGACCCAACAATCAACAAGCGAATCCAGGTGCAGGGACCGCCACCGTCCTAAACCAAAAAGAAGTTGTCACTAGAACAGAGTTCAACAAGCTGATGAAAGAACTCGTGGAAAGAAGGAGATAGCTTCATGAGCCCATTCAAGCTAAAACCAATCTCATGACCTAGCTTACTCAACAACAGCATCAGAATGCTGAAGGAAGCTTCCTAATCATCAACCGACAGCTCCGCTTCATCTGATGAACATCCCAGGTGTAGACGTCGTAGAAGTGAAACATTGTAAACAGGTGTAGTAGATCAATCCAATAAGAATGGTCCAGGTTCTCTACCTGGAGCCGTGGCCCCTCACTTGCACGTCGAAAATGGCACTCAAGTTGGAATGGGAAACTTAGGATCTGGAGCACGAGAGGAAACTGACCGACCGGCTCACCAGGGATGCAATGAAGTAGGTCTACAGGACACTCGTTTGGGAGATCACCAATTAAGGAGGCTTCATCCCAGACGGTCACGTAGGATGGAGTCCAACTTGCCACCTCCCATCCAGACCCAGGATTTGTCAACCATGGTTTGACAGCTGATGAGAGAAAATCAGGGCTTATCTAACAACGATTGGGGCACAGCTAGGAGTCATACTCCATTTACAGATGCTATCCTACAAACTGAGTACCCCAGAAGTTCAGCATGCCGACTATTCAAGCCTATGAAGGGAAGACTGATCCCCGACAGCATATAATGAGATACGAATGGATAATGGACTCAGCCAGGGAAAATGATGTGACTAAATGTGGATGTTTTTAGATAACCCAATTTGGAGTCGCTACCATGTGGTTTACTAGACTTCCTCCACGATAGATCTCCAGATTCGATGAGTTAGCGATGAAATTTATGGAGCAGTTCAGAATCCATATCACTCGCCCAAAGGACGCGACATCTTTATCCAGCGTAATCCAGGTTCCAGGGGAGTCCTTAAAGGAATATTTGCAAAGATTTTACATTGCTTCTGCTGAAGTTAGCAACCCGAATGACCATGCTATTCTCATGCCCGTGATGCGAGGGGTAGATCCGGTCTCGGAGTTTGGTGATTGAATGACAGGAAAACCTCCAGCTACCCTGGAACATTTTTATTCAAAGGCACACCAATTCATGAGAAGGGAGGAAACTAGGTGGAGGAGGCAAGGCTGTGCACTAGGGCATGGCAATGAGACGGTGCAAAGCAACATTGTGATAAAACTGGCTGGTGAAAATTCTAGAAAGGTCCAGGTTAATGTTCAAAACAAGCCCAAGTAGTCTAAAGCATCTGGAGGGGGAAATTCTGGAAGAAAGAGGGAAGTCAGAAAGTGGGAGCTAAGGATCCAGACCTACAATAAATACACTCCTCTGAACACATCTCTGGAGAATATTTATTTGTCAACTTGTAACACCTTCCAATACCGAAAGCTGTGCCTAAAAGAATCCACCGAGGAACAAAAGAAACTGGAAAGTACCACTGGTTCATGAGACCTACGGGCACAACACTGAGGAGTGTAGACACCTTCATGATGCTACAGAAAAAATAATTCGGAAGAAGAAGTTACAGCGATTTGTTATGAATCCGTAGGAAGGCGGACAAGGAAAGTCCAACCACGCTTACGAGAAGGCTCCACGTCATCCTGAGGAACCTGCTCGGACCGTAGGTAGACTTGTCACAAACACGATAGTCGATGGGCCTCATCCAGCAGACAAAAATTGGCAAGAAATGGAATGCTATGCTAATTCCTTGAAACATGCGGACTTTGAATGATGCTCGAACTCGAAATATGGGACTCCAGCGAAACAGCAACGGATGATGACAAATGATATAGTGTTCGGAAGTAGAGATGCCGATCAGGTGGAGGCACCTACCATTGACCCGATGGTCATCTCGGCCACGATTGGGCCAACGTTTGTGAGAAGGATATTGATTGATTGTGGGAGTTCTGTCAACATTATATTCAAAAAGGCGTACAACCAAATGAAGATGGAGGTGAAAGATCTAAAACCATCTAAAGCACGCATTTATGGTTTTAATGGTGCAATAACTGATTCGGTAGGTTTTGTTGAATTACCGGTTGAGTTAGGAGAAGGTGAACGTAGGAGGGTACAGATCCTACCGTTCATTATTTTGGATGTTGATTCCCGGTATAATGTTTTTCTGGGCCGACCGGCCCTGGCGGAGTTTAGGGAAGCTTTGACCCCATGGTTTTTGACTTTGAAATTTCCAACCGGTAGAGGAGTTGGTGTTGTGCATGGCGATGCGACCGATCATGCATGTTATATGGCTGAGCTAAGAGAGGCCCAGTGAAGAGAGAAGGGAAAGGTTACGGACGACTCTGTCCGCTTCCATGTTGCTCAAAATTGACAAGTAATCCTCGAATCTTGGCTCGGGCAGTAGAGTCGGATCTACAGAGACATAGATCCAAGAGACGATGATGAAGAACCTAAGGAGTCTAAAGCAGCACCAGCTGAATTGACGATTGACATTCTAGCCAGCCATGATGACCCATCACGGGTGCTGAAGATTGGATCACAACTCACCATCTTGATGACTGAGGGTCTTGCTTATTTACTTCGAGCGAATCTGGATGTTTTCGCTTGGACACATTCTGATATGTGCGGAATTTCTCCTACCATAGCGAGTCATATATTGAACATAAACCGAAATACATGCCGGTGAAGCAAAAAAGGAAAGGTATGGATCCAGAGAGGTCCGCTATTCTCATAAAATTGACCAGCTGGTTGACTCAAATGCTGGACATGAGTTACTATAATTTATGGATGCGTATTCGGGATATAATCAAATCCCGATGCACATTCCAGATTAGGAACACACTAGTTTTGTCACGGATGTTAGAATGTATTGTTATGTGGTGATGCCTTTTGGGTTGAAGAACGTAGAAGCAACTTATCAACGCTTGGTAAATCGGATGTTTAAAGGCCAAATTGGTAGAATAATGGAAATTTATGTGGATGACATGCTCGTGAAGTCATGGCAGTCAAACGACCACATTCGAGACTTAGTGGAGATGCCTGATATACTTAGATACTACGGAATGAAAATCAATCCACTAAAATGTTCCTTTGGTGTTGCGTCGGGAAAGTTTTTGGACTTTGTTGTCAATGCATGGGGACTTGAAGCTAATCCAGAAAAAATTCAGGCTATTCGAGACATACAAGTGCCCAAAACTATAAAGCACAAAGCCTAAATAGAAAGGTGACCGTGTTGAGTCGATTCATATCCAGAGC
Source organism: Allium cepa (assembly GCA_030765085.1). Classification (NCBI taxonomy): domain Eukaryota; kingdom Viridiplantae; phylum Streptophyta; class Magnoliopsida; order Asparagales; family Amaryllidaceae; genus Allium; species Allium cepa. The sequence goes on from CM060938.1 coordinate 568,364,494, forward strand.
GACCAATAAGTGTATTCCTTTCTTCGATGTGATAATGAAAGGGAAGAGAAATTTTGAATGGACGCCTGACTATGAGGATGCATTCCGAGCTCTAGTAAGACATTTGGAAAGTTCCCCGGTTTTGTCAAAGCCAGTAGACCATGAAGTGTTATATGTATACTCGGCCGTGTCTCAACATGCCATCAGTTCGGCCTTGGATCGCGAGGAGGACCGAATTCAAAAGCCAGTGTACTACGTCAGTAAACGTCTAACGGAGGCAAAGAGAAATTATCCTAAAATTGAGAAGCTAGCCTACTGTTTGGTGATTGCTTCATGCAAGCTTCGTCCATATTTTCAGGCACACCCGATCAGTGTTTATACCGATCAACCTCTGCGATAGGTTGCTCCAACGACCAGAAACTTCTGGAAAGTTGTTACAGTGGAACACTGAGTCGAGTCAATTTGACATCGCCTATCTACCACGGAGGGCTATCCAAGGGCAGGCGCTAGCGTACTTCATTGCATAATTCAAAATATCAGACGAGCCAAGCAGTGATGATGTTATTCCCCCCATTCGATGGAAATTTTACACTAACAGGGCATTCAACGACCATTGTTCTAGGGTTGGTGTTATTCTTGTAACTCTCGAAAATCAACCAATTTGTTATGCTTTGAAGCCCAACTTCCTAACTACAAATCACGAAGCCGAGTATGAGGCATTGATTGCTAGCCTAAAACTTACCAGGGAACTTGGAGTAAAATCGGTTGAAATCTTTTATGACTCACAATTGGTGGTGTACCAAGTGCGGGGAGATTATCAAGCAAAGGGGCAGAGACTTGCCCCATACTTTGCTCGGGTTTAAGAGCTATTGGCAGACCTTGAATATTACGATATTTAATACATCCCACGTGAACAAAATGGGGAAACTGATTCATTGGCAAAGTTCGAAAGTACTGGTGATGCATAGCAGATGGGCTTGGTTCTCGTCGAAATCTTACATGCTTCGAGTATAAACGAGATGGAAGTAGATTCTGTGTGGGAAACGAAAACTAAGAGGGAGTCATGGATAACCCTATTCAAACAATACTTGTTACATGGGACTCTGCCCGAGAGAAGGAGCGAAAGATGACCAGTCATTCGCAAAGCTTCGCGGTACATAATGCAAGATGGAATAATGTATCAGAAAGGACTCTCAGTTCCATTACTTCGGTGCATTTCCCACGATGAGAAAAAGTGGGTCTTGAAAGAGGTTCATGAAGGTGTAAAGACCCGCAAATCCGTACTCCTTGAATAGACACTAATCTCCAGTGATTAACTCAAGATGAACGGAAATACGAACCCTTAGGGTTTTAAGAAAAAGAAAAAGTAGAAGAAGACATAAAAAAGATAGAAAATAGAGAAAGAAAAACAACGGAACAATATCAGAATCTCACAATCGCAGCGGAACAACATATAATAAATAAATGAAAAATCTTTAAACAAAGAACTATATTACTTATTACATTTTATACATTACATCATCAGAGTGTACAACAACAAACAACATCAACAGCGGAAAGAAATATTATATACTAATAATACGCCATGCCATCCAACTTGCCTCCAGCAACTCCTGAATTCCAGAATATCCTGATAAACCTAACTCTTGACTGCCCGTGTGGATATTGGTGGGCACCCAGAGTTTAGGAAGGAAAACAATAAACTCCGAGTCAGTCATGTGACTGGTGTGAGAACTTAAAACAGTTTATTTATCTTTAAAATCAAAATAGAGGAATATTTTTTTCAGTCAATTCGCAATGCTTTTAAAAATGAGACTACCATAAGGCCTCCCGCACACATACACACATGTAAACGCAGAATCGGAGGAAATTTCTCCTTATGATAGTCAAAGATATTTGATACGCATAAAAAGAACATTTGATATTATTACTAGTGCATAGTGTAGGAAATATTTCGAAAGTAAAGATATAAATCTTAGCCAGCATAGGCATTCCGCACTTATGCCTACTATAGCTACCATCCAAACAGTGGGGCGCCACCATAAGTGAATGATATGTTCTACAACTAAAACCGTACAAGATCGTATTGTTTCTTTGGATTTCCAACAAATGGTCAGGCCAAGGAACTTCCCATTGCCACATGAGAACGCCTCTGGAAGGACGTCCCCGAGAACCAAACCGGATCTCTGCCAACACAAGGCCGGGTTACCCCTAACTGGGTAACTACTGACACGAGTATGCCATCCCCCGGTCCTTTGGGACCTTTAACCGAGCGCTCGTAATGAACATCACACCATAATAATAAGTGTTTCAACATGAGTAAGTATCTGGGCTCCATACCATGATACCACCCTTTTCCAGAAGGAAATGCACATACCCTAAAGGGAGCTACCCCTCATAACCTTGCTGCATCTTTCCTGTTTTGACCATTTCGGGGTGTGAGGCTCGACGAAGTCTCGTCCACAAAGCCACGCTTTATACAAAAGCTGTGCTTTGGGTCAACAAATGATCATAGAAATGATCACAAAGATAAGTGATCAAACAAATGATCATATCACAAATGATCAAACAATGATCATTTCACTTCAACACTCAGCATGTCACATTACCAAATTGGGAATATATTGCTAAAAACCTTCAACTACATAACCTCTGAGCTCGTACGTTTCAGAGAAGGGTGTTAAGCTAAGAGAATAAATTCTCCGCCACCAACAGAAATATATTTGAAAGAAATCAACTTTATATCTCAATTGTAATGTCAGACATACAATCCATACAAGTCTGTTCCGGGCTCGAACAGAACCGAAGGCACTTACAAAGAAGTCCTTGCAATCCGGATAATCTCTAATCACGTTCGGATTTCCCATCACATATGGAGATCTCTATACCGGGGATCAGCCAGTGCAGAGACAATCAACAAGAAACCCTTTCGTTTTCGAAAATATCTGGTCTTCAACACCGGTCTTCAAATGCAATTCATAACGACGTATCACATATTCGGAATGGGTTATACGACCCCAAGGTCCTTTCCCGGTTAACCCGAATAGTGAGCGCTTATTTAAAAAAAAAAAGTGTGGCATTCAAATTCAAGCAAATCACAACAAATACCTATTTAAAGGTAAATATTGATAGTCGGTTATTGAACTATCAATGGATATGCACAACATCACCAGATTCCAAATAATTTTCCAAATTATTTATTTTTCAAAAATATCTTTACAAGATATATATTTTCAATACTTCAAAAATAAATCAATATTTATTTTTAAAACAATTTCCCCCTTTCATTTATAAATTCCATAGTGAATTTACATTCCAAAATATTTATGAATATACGATTTCCATTCGATTTCTAATATTCATTTTCAATTTATCTTCAAAAAGATAAATTCAAAATATTCACTTAATATTGGAAAAACATTTCCATACTTATTTATTTATAAGTGATTCACAATTCGTTTTATTTTCTATACTTGGAAAATATTCAATATACTTAAATCGAAATTAAGTATATATTTCATTCTTTAAGAAAATCATTCTCTTAAACATATTTATTTGGGCCAAAACGAATGTTGCGTAAAACATCGTTACGACAACCCAAAATCAATAGTATAGGGATTCGAAATTAAAATAGATATATAAATCCCAATACTATACAAAACATTTCCTTTCGGAAATCATTTACTATAACAACAGTGTTATAGTCTACCATTTCCTTCTATTTCTCAAAAACGTCTATTTCAACAATGAATGTTGAAATTTATGGTTTCGATAGTTAATACATTTTAAAACATCTTTATATCGTTTTAATTCTATTTAAAACATCACATCCAAAACATTTTCTTTAACATATTATTCACTATTAAAAAACGTGAATATACTTCGTTAACCAATTTCATTATTTCTATACATTTTATTTTAAAGGATTATTCACTGTCTAAAACGTGAATATAACTCCATTAACAAGTTACAATAACTTACTTATCAAAATAAGTCGTTTTGCGGATTTATAAAACAATGTTTATAAATTCCATTTCTATTTATTTAATAATAACTTCCTTTTATAGTTTCCTCTATTCAATTTCGTATCTCAATGATATACTAAAAGTTCATATTATAAATTAAATACTTAATTTATTTGTTTGCATAAACGTTCTTTTAAACTTTCCAAATTTATAAATCTTATAACTTATAAGATTCATTTATTTATCCAAAATCTATTCTTTTAAATAACTTTACAAATTTTATAAACCTACTGTTTATAAAATTCCATTTATAACTTCACCGTTATAATCCTATAGATTTCATTTATTTATGAAATTCATTCGCAATTCATTCTAACACTTATAAAAGCTCGTTTTACAATTCCAATATTTTTAATTTATAAATATCAATTTATAAATCTTTTATATGGATCAATTTATATTATTCTTTTAAAACGTCTTTAAACTCCTTTATAATTTCATCATTCTCTTAGATTTACAAAATAATCAAATTTCATAAATCCTATTTTCAAACTTTTTATAATAAATTCAAAAATCCCAATTTAAACTATTTTATAAAATCATTAATCCCTTATTTTCAAAAATCAACTTTTAACTGTATTTCTCAAAAATCATAATTTTTATACATTAAAATTATAACGTTTATTTATTTAAGATGAATCAATTCCAAAAATAATTTATAAATGTATACTTTCAAAAATCACTTTAGAAATCCCCTAAAAATCAACATCGTTATTTTTAAACTTCAAAAATGGATCCGATGATGCAACACATCAAATAGTCAATCACGACTTTCAAATATCATATATCCATATGATAAACAATCAAATATCATAATATCTGAATCAAATAAATATTTGTGAGGAATCCAGTTGGATCCCTCCAACCTGTTTCCCTGCATCCACAGACAGTAGCACAATACCCATTCCACTTCGAGGTGGAATATCGCGGTATATGGGATTTATAAAATATTATCCGCTTAATAGACGGCACAATAGGGTCTCATCCGCTATACAATGCGGGAAGTCAATCAACTGCAATATATACATATGCCAATATATATATATTGCTATATATATAGATATATCCTACTACATCTAATATCACAACCAAATAGCAATCAATAAATAACTGCAAATCCAACTTTAAATTTTTGAGTAAGAAGTTCTCACCTTAGCTTTTATTTTGCAATCCATTTCCACTTCAGATTGTTTTCTTCACAATTCTAGACCTTGTAATCAATTATAATTTTTTTATTAATATCTAAATCAATCAAACAATTGAAATTTCACTTGATAATTTTAAATTAACAATTGGGTTTTAAATGAATAATTTGATTTCAATCAATTTAAAAATTGTTCCCGATTTTTAAACCTTATATAACATTTCTATAATTTATTAACATTCGAAGTAAATTGGACAATTCAAGTTGTCATTTTAAAATTTTATTAACTAACTATTTAATTCGAAGCATTCTTCTTGTTAAAATACCTTATAGCAACTAAATAATTTAAATCAGTTTATAAGTATTCATCCCCATTATTCACTGTCTTTTCAAAATTTGATTTGTAATTGAAAATATGTATATTTTAAAATCTTATCTACCCTAATATTTTTTTTTCAAATTCAATTAACATAACTAATCCTATACCTTTTCCAGTAAATGAAAATAACTTCATTTGAAACTTCCAACATTTACAAGAATCATTTATACATCTTTTCAAACCGAGACTTCTTTTTTTCCAATTCCTATAAAAAAAATTTCCTCCTTCAAAGTCCTGTTTAAATGTACTTACTGTTTTTAACCAAAATATGTATGTGGGTGTTTATATTCAGTAATTTAAGAACAAAGCTATTTTATACCTTACTGCCTGCATTTTCTTGATTTGTACCTATTTAAATTATTTACACATAATCTACATATATATATAAATTTGATAAATATAATTATACCTCACAGTCATGTTCTAATCGAACGAGCCCTAGCTTCCACTGCGTAGCTGACCACGACAACCCTAACAGCTCGAATCCCCAATCGAACGCGGCATGAAAACGAGCTCGTCCATCCCTCCTACGCGAGCAACCATCAAAGACTCGTAGCCCAGACCTCGTGAACCCCAGCAAGTCGCAGTCGCCCTTCGCCTCACCATTGCTGTGCCCTAGCTCGCGTACGCCTGCGCCACCATCGCGATCTCCTCGCGTGTTCGAGCATTGAGTTCGAACGAGATTGCTTTGTATTTTTAGTCTCGGCTGTTATTTGAATTTAACGAGAGTGTCGACCATAGCTTTTTCTTTGATTGATAATGATTTTTAAAATGAAGGAGGAAGGGAGTTTGAAGATAGAAAAAAAGTAGCGGCCATTATTGTTTTTTTTTTGCTGTTGATTTCTGGGCTTCGGCCATTTTTCATTTGATTTCGTTTCTGAGAGAGGGAGAGGAGATTAAAAAGGAGCGGCCATTTTTGATTTCAATTTGAGAAAGTGAAAAAGGTATCGGCTGTTGTTTGAATTGGGGAAGAATATTTAATATGGAATGAAGTATGCTCTGCACGATTTTCTCCCCGTGATCCTTGCCGTGATTCTAGGAATAATTGTAGGGAAGATAACGTGCCGTGTTTGACTAAATTTTTAAATTTAAATTTAAATTGAATTCGACTTAAATTCCAATGCGTTTACTCACCGTGTGCTCACATATTAACTCCGAAAAATACGAAATTTGAAATCCGAGAATAATTCAATATTACAGACCCAATGGGACTGGTTTCGTCGAATTCCGAGACTGTGCCTCGGACGGCTATTTTTAAATATCGATTCAAACGATATAATTTCAAAACTGAACAAATCACTTTCAAATTAAATTCTGAAGCTTCTATTATCTTCAATATTATTAATATGAATTTTACAAGCCTTTGAAATATTTTAAGTCAGCTTAAAATTGAAGATTCAAATTTTTATTCAACTATGAATAGATTAAATTCTATAATTTAAACCCCGAAATTCATTCTGATAATTTGAAATTCAAGTCTAACCATCTTTTAAATATTTAAAATTAATCAAATATTTTCAAGTTAAATTGTTCAAAATTCTGGGTCGTTACAATCTTTCCCCCTTAAAAGAATTTCATCCCGAAATTACAAGTTAAGAAGAATGCCCTTATCTCGATTATTATTTTTCACAATCTAAATAGTTTTATCAACTTTCTAAAACAAATCTTTTTTATTAAAGATCCATTATCATTCCAACTAAATTTCCAACTTCAATTATAGGTTCCAAACAATATTGTTCTCCGAACAATTCAAATTTAAATTTAAATTTCAAACTTTCAAAATTTCTCAAAATTTTTCTAACACCCTAAATTTTTGAAAAATTTCGCCAGCGTCTCCTTTACGCGGCTAGCTCGGTACGACTACAAAATGGCACCACGGCCCCTTAGAATCAAAAAGAAAAGAGAAAGCCAAGTGGCTGGAGAAGATAATCATCCAATCTCATACTGAAATTGTAATACGTACCTTTTTGTCGAGCAATTCAATTTTATCTTCGAAATCAAAATCTCAATTCCATTTCTTTTAATACACCTGTATATCCTGCTATCATAATATCCAATTCCAACATTCAAACCAGTTTGCAAATCCCATTACAAATTTTTTAACATATGCTTCTTATACATTTTTACTTCACTATTGAAGTTACATATCCATTTTCATTCAATTTTACATTTCAATTCAATTCACAATTTAAATTTCATTCGAATTCAATTCACAATTCTAAATATTGAATTCTAACGATTAACTTTCATTTACTAATTCATATTACTACTTTAAATTAGTTTTATTCACTAATTCATTTCAATTTGCAAATTTCGAAATCGATTTGTCGTTAACTAAAATTTTCCAACAATTTTCAAAAAAAATTTCTAACTCCCAAAATTCACGGAAAATTTTGGCAGAGTATCCTTTGTACGGAGGAGCATTTGCAATTTTACAATATGTATAAATATGTATACATCGACCCACACGATCGAAAAACAGAAAAACAGTTCATATTTCCTATTTTTATTGCGTAGGCGTACCTTATTAGCATTTTTAAGCAAAGCGGCTAATTATTAGCTTATTGCGCAACCCAAAATACAGCCAAACGGCTTCCAAAACCTGCACTTACTCAGTTTAACCACGTCAGTGACAAATATAAGAAATCTATTAACATTCCATTCATTTTCAATAACAAATATATAGATTTTATTAGCCATACATTCAATATAAATTCCATTAGCAATTTATATGGTTTTAATTCATCTTTAGTCGCTTACGACCAATTCACATGACATTTCCATTAAATCAAGTCGTTTACAACTCATTTTCTTCATTCTATTCATTTCTAAGCAAAACGAATTCATACCATTTTATTTTATTTTCTTCAAGTTTTGATTTTTATTTAATTTGATCAAATCAAATCTCATTTCATCATTCATTTCCAATTCATTTATTTACAATTTATTTTACAAATCCCAATTGTATATGAATTTATTTCCTTAAATATATTTTTTCGTATTTATAAATTTCATTTGTTAAATGAATTTATCTCTAATCTTTGGTTATATATTTTATTTCTTATTTAACTTCATATAATAACGATAATAATTTAATATTATTGCTTTCTAATAACCATGTAACCATATACTATAATAATTCATAGAAAATCATTTCTTTTCTATACAAAAATAGTTTTGGGCAAAATTATCTTGTGTACCCGATTCAAAAACAATTTTATATTCACTAACAAATACGCGCTCATATCTATTATTACACTCAAACTCATTCTAGAGTACTACTGACTCTATCTCTAATGAGTAACACCTAACAGAGCCATGGTTGTCGCTTAACCATATGCTCTGATACCAAATGTAATGACCCGCAAATCCGTACTCCTTGAATAGACACTAATCTCCAGTGATTAACTCAAGATGAACGGAAATACGAACCCTTAGGGTTTTAAGAAAAAGAAAAAGTAGAAGAAGACAGAAAAAAGATAGAAAATAGAGAAAGAAAAACAACGGAACAATATCAGAATCTCACAATCGCAGCGGAACAACATGTAATAAATAAATGAAAAATCTTTAAACAAAGAACTATATTACTTATTACATTTTATACATTACATCATCGGAGTGTACAACAACAAACAACATCAACAGCGGAAAGAATATTATATACTATTAATACGCCATGCCATCCAACTTGCCTCCAGCAACTCCTGAATTCTAGAATATCCTGATAAACCTAACTCTTGACTGCCCGTGTGGAAATTGGTGGGCACCCAGAGTTTAGGAAGGAAAACAATAAACTCCGAGTCAGTCATGTGACTGGTGTGAGAACTCAAAACAGTTTATTTATCTTTAAAATCAAAATAGAGGAATATTTTTTTTAGTCAATTCGCAATGCTTTTAAAAATGAGACTACCATAAGGCCTCCGCGCACACACACACGCAAACGCAGAATCGGAGGAGATTTCTCCTTATGATAGTCAAAGATGTTTGATACGCATTAAAAAGAACATTTGATATTATTACTAGTGCATAGTGTAGGAAATATTTCGAAAGTAAAGATATAAATCTTAGCCAGCATAGGCATTCCGCACTTATGCCCACTATAGCTACCATCCAAACAGTGGGGCGCCACCATAAGTGAATGATAGGATCTACAACTAAAACCGTACAAGATCGTATTGTTTCTTTGGATTTCCAATAAATGGTCAGGCCAAGGAACTTCCCATTGCCACATGAGAACGCCTCTGGAAGGACGTCCCCGAGAACCAAACTGGATCTCTGCCAACACAAGGCCGGGTTACCCCTAACTGGGTAACTACTGACACGAGTATGCCATCCCCCGGTCTTTTGGAACCTTTAACTGAGCGCTCATAATCAACATCACACCATAATAATAAGTGTTTCAACATGAGTAGGTATCGGGGCTCCATACCATGATACCACCCTTTTCCATAAGGAAATGCACATACCCTAAAGGGAGCTACCCCTCATAACCTTGCTGCATCTTTCCTGTTTTGACCATTTCGGGGTGTGAGGCTCGACGAAGTCTCGTCCACAAAGCCACGCTTTATACAAAAGCTGTGCTTTGGGTCAACAAATGATCATAGAAATGATCACAAAGATAAGTGATCAAACAAATGATCATATCACAAATGATCAAACAATGATCATTTCACAGCAACACTCAGCATGTCACATTACCAAATTGGGAATATATTGCTAAAAACCTTCAACTACATAACCTCTGAGCTCGTACGTCTCAGAGAAGGGTGTTAAGCTAAGAGAATAAATTCTCCGCCACCAACAGAAATATATTTGAAAGAAATCAACTTTATATCTCAATTGTAATGTCAGACATACAATCCATACAAGTCTGTTCCGGGCTCGAACAAAACCGAAGGCACTTACAAAGAAGTCCTTGCAATCCGGATAATCTCTAATCACGTCTGGATTTCCCATCACATATGGAGATCTCTATATCGGGGATCAGCCAGTGCAGAGACAATCAACAAGAAACCCTTTCGTTTTCGAAAATATCCGGTCTTCAACACCGGTCTTCAAATGCAATTCATAACGACGTATCACATATTCGGAATGGGTTATACGACCCCAAGGTCCTTTCCCGGTTAACCCGAATAGTGAGCGCTTATTTAAAAAAAAAAAAGTGTGGCATTCAAATTCAAGCAAATCACAACAAATACCTATTTAAAGGTAAATATTGATAGTCGGTTATTGAACTATCAATGGATATGCACAACATCACCAGATTCCAAATAATTTTCCAAATTATTTATTTTTCAAAAATATCTTTACAAGATATATATTTTCAATACTTCAAAAATAAATCAATATTTATTTTTAAAACAATTTCCCCCTTTCATTTATAAATTCCATAGTGAATTTACATTCCAAAATATTTATGAATATACGATTTCCATTCGATTTCTAATATTCATTTTCAATTTATCTTCAAAAAGATAAATTCAAAATATTCACTTAATATTGGAAAAACATTTCCATACTTATTTATTTATAAGTGATTCACAATTCGTTTTATTTTCTATACTTGGAAAATATTCAATATACTTAAATCGAAATTAAGTATATATTTCATTCTTTAAGAAAATCATTCTCTTAAACATATTTATTTGGGCCAAAACGAATGTTGCGTAAAACATCGTTACGACAACCCAAAATCAATAGTATAGGGATTCGAAATTAAAATAGATATATAAATCCCAATACTATACAAAACATTTCCTTTCGGAAATCATTTACTATAACAACAGTGTTATAGTCTACCATTTCCTTCTATTTCTCAAAAACGTCTATTTCAACAATGAATGTTGAAATTTATGGTTTCGATAGTTAATACATTTTAAAACATCTTTATATCGTTTTAATTCTATTTAAAACATCACATCCAAAACATTTTCTTTAACATATTATTCACTATTAAAAAACGTGAATATACTTCGTTAACCAATTTCATTATTTCTATACATTTTATTTTAAAGGATTATTCACTGTCTAAAACGTGAATATAACTCCATTAACAAGTTAGAATAACTTACTTATCAAAATAAGTCGTTTTGCGGATTTATAAAACAATGTTTATAAATTCCATTTCTATTTATTTAATAATAACTTCCTTTTATAGTTTCCTCTATTCAATTTCGTATCTCAATGATATACTAAAAGTTCATATTATAAATTAAATACTTAATTTATTTGTTTGCATAAACGTTCTTTTATTTATAAAATTTGTAAAGTTATTTAAAAGAATAGATTTTGGATAAATAAATGAATCTTATAACTTATAAGATTCATTTATTTATCCAAAATCTATTCTTTTAAATAACTTTACAAATTTTATAAACCTACTGTTTATAAAATTCCATTTATAACTTCACCGTTATAATCCTATAGATTTCATTCATTTATGAAATTCATTCGCAATTCATTCTAACACTTATAAAACCTCGTTTTACAATTCCAATATTTTTAATTTATAAATATCAATTTATAAATCTTTTATATGGATCAATTTATATTATTCCTTTAAAACGTCTTTAAACTCCTTTATAATTTCATCATTCTCTTAGATTTACAAAATAATCAAATTTCATAAATCCTATTTTCAAACTTTTTATAATAAATTCAGAAATCCCAATTTGAACTATTTTATAAAATCATTAATCTCATATTTTCAAAAATCAACTTTTAACTGTGTTTCTCAAAAATCATAATTTTTATACATTAAAATTATAACGTTTATTTATTTAAGATGAATCAATTCCAAAAATATTTTATAAACGTATACTTTCCAAAATCACTTTAGAAATCCCTTAAAAATCAAAATCGTTATTTTTAAACTTCAAAAATGGATCCGATGATGTAACACATCAAATAGTCAATCACGACTTTCAAATATCATATATCGATATGATAAACAATCAAATATCACAATATCTGAATCAAATAAATATTTGTGAGGAATCCAGTTGGATCCCTCCAATCTGTTTCCCTGCATCCACAGACATAAGCACAATACCCATTCCACTTCGAGGTGGAATATCGCGGTATATGGGATTTATAAAATATTATCCGCTTAATAGGCGGCGCAATAGGGTCTCATCCGCTATACAATGCGGGAATTCAATCAACTGCAATATATACATATGCCAATATATATATATATATTGCTATATATATAGATATATCCTACTATATCTAATTTCACAACCAAATAGCAATCAATAAATAACTGCAAATCCAACTTTAAATTTTTGAGTGAGAAGTTCTCACCTTAGCTTTTATTTTGAAATCCATTTCCACTTCAGATTGTTTTCTTCACAATTCTAGACCTTGTAATCAATTATGATTTTTTTATTAATATCTAAATCAATCAAACAATTGAAATTTCACTTGATAATTTTAAATTAACAATTTGGTTTTAAATGAATAATTTGATTTCAATAAATTTAAAAATTGTTCCCGATTTTTAAACCTTATATAACATTTGTATAATTTATTAACATTCGAAGTAAATTGGACAATTCAAGTTGTCATTTAAAATTTTTATTAACTAACTATTTAATTCGAAGCATTCTTCCTTTTAAAATACCTTATAGCAACTAAATAATTTAAATCAGTTTATAAGTATTCATCCCCATTATTCACTGTCTTTTCAAAATTTGATTTGTAACTAAAAATATGTATATTTTAAAATCTTATCTACCCTAATATTTTTTTTCAAATTCAATTAACATAACTAATCCTATACCTTTTCCAGTAAATGAAAATAACTTCATTTGAAACTTCCAACATTTACAAGAATCATTTATACATCTTTTCAAGCTGAGACTTCTTTTTTTCCAATTCCTATAATTTTTTTTCCTCCTTCAAAGTCCTGTTTAAATGTACTTACTGTTTTTAACCAAAATATGTATGTGGGTGTTTATATTCAGTAATTTAAAAACAAAGCTATTTTATACCTACTGCCTGCATTTTCTTGATTTATACCTATTTAAATTATTTACACATAATCTACATATATATATATATAAATTTGATAAATATAATTATACCTCACAGTCATGTTTGAATCGAACGAGCCCTAGCTTCCACTGCGTAGCTGACCACGACAACCCTAGCAGCTCGAATCCCCAATCGAACGCGGCACGAAAACGAGCTCGTCCACCCCTCCTACGCGAGCAACCATCAAAGACGCGTAGCCCAGACCTCGTGAACCCCAGCAAGTCGCAGCCGCCTTCGCCTCACCATTGCCGTGCCTTAGCTCGCGTACGCCTGCGCCACCATCGCGATCTCCTCGTGTTCGAGCATTGAGTTCGAACGAGATTGCTTTGAATTTTTAGTCTCGACTGTTATTTGAATTTAACGAGAGTGTCGGCCATAGCTTTTTCTTTGATTGATTTTGATTTTTAAAATGAAGGAGGAAGGGAGTTTAAAGAGAAAAAAAAGTAACGGCCATTATTGTTTTTTTTTTTGCTGTTGATTTTTGGGCTTCGGCCATTTTTCATTTGATTTCATTTCTGAGAGAGGGAGAGGAGATTAAAAAGGAGAGGCCATTTTTGATTTCAATTTGAGAAAGTGAAAAAGGTATCGGCTGTTGTTTGAATTGGGGAAGAATATTTAATATGGAATGAAGCATGCTCTACACGATTTTCTCCCCGTGATCCTTGCCGTGATTCTAGGAATAATTGTAGGGAAGATAACGTGCTATGTTTGACTAAATTTTTAAATTTAAATTTAAATTGAATTCGACTTAAATTCCAATGCGTTTACTCACCGTGTGCTCACATATTAACTCCGAAAAATACGAAATTTGAAATCCGAGAATAATTCAATATTACAGACCTAATGGAACTGGTTTCATCGAATTCCGAGACTGTGCCTCGGACGGCTATTTTTAAATATCGATTCAAACTATATAATTTCAAAACTGAACAAATCACTTTCAAATTAAATTCTGAAGCTTCTATTATCTTCAATATTATTAATATGAATTTTACAAGCCTTTGAAATATTTTAAATCAGCTTAAAATTGAAGATTCAAATTTTTATTCAACCATGAATAGATTAAATTCTATAATTTAATCGCCAAATTCATTCTGATAATTTGAAATTCAAGTCAAACCATCTTTTAAATATTTAAAATTAATTAAATATTTTCAAATTAAATTGTTCAAAATTCTGGGTCGTTACAGAAGGAGAATGTAGCGACCATACTGGGGGCAGACATTAGCGAATAAGATCCTCCGCTATGGATACTATTGGCCAACCGTGAATCAGGATGCCATGGACTATGTAAGAAGGTGCAATCAAATGTCAAAATTATGCAAAAATTCCAAGAGATCCCACGATGGAACTTACACAAATGGTTAGTCCCTGACCATTTGCAATATGGGGGATTGATATAATCGGCCCCTTACCGATCTCCAGAGGTGATGCAATGTGTGCAATTATTGTGATCGATTACTTTACCAAGTTGGTGGAAGCAAAGCCCTTAGCTACAATCACCACC
Organism: Allium cepa; assembly: GCA_030765085.1. Lineage (NCBI taxonomy): Eukaryota > Viridiplantae > Streptophyta > Magnoliopsida > Asparagales > Amaryllidaceae > Allium > Allium cepa. The sequence continues at coordinate 568,379,565 of CM060938.1, forward strand.
AAAAAGGTCAATAATTTTGTTGTGCGAAACATCATACGTCGTTTTGGCCTCCCACGACTATCATTACGGACAACGGAACTCAATTTGAAAGTAGGGAGTTCAAAAAATTCTGCCAAAAATATGGCATTGAGAAAAGGTTTGCGGCAGTCGTTCACCCTAAAGCCAATGGACAAGTTGAAGCCGTAAATAAAATAATCAAATCAATATTGAAGAAACGTTTGGAGAAGGCTAGAGGCGAGTGGGTGGATGAACTTTCGATAGCACTCTGGGCTTACAAAACCACCCATAAGTCAACGACTGGCCACACTCCATTCACGTTGGCATACGCCACTAAAGCTGTTATACCCATGGAACTTGAAAATCCTTCTCATTGGGTAACTCATCATGATCCTAACCAGGATCTCTTACTGGATTCGCCGAACTTTGTCGACGAAAAACGCGAAGAAGCTGATTTAAGGGCGGCTGCATATATACATCGAGTCGCTCGATATTATAATGAAAAGTTCGACCGAGAATCTTTGATGTAGGTGACCTCATTTTAAAGTGAGTTTTTCTGATGCCATCACATATGAATCCTACATGGAAAGGACTATATGTCATCGAATGGAATCTTGGAGAAGGAACTTTCAAGCTAGCGACCGTCGATGGCATGACGCTCCCCCGAGCATGGAATAGAGAGCATTTGCGCTGTTATTACACATAGCCTCTTTATTTTGCATTTTGGTAGCCATTGTTTTTAGTATATGTTTCTATTGTTGTTCTTTGTTTTCGGCATGTAATAAGACAATTCAACTTATTCCTATTTGTTATAATCAATAAAGGCTTGAAGCCATTTTTCTATGAACTGATGATGTTCCGTGTGGTATAGTTCCATGGAAAAAATTAAATTAAATTATTCTATTTGGTATATGAATGCACACACAAAATTAAAAGTCAATTGATAAAATAAAATCTCTAAGTCCCCAAAGTGCGGGCTGGAGTACTCTGAGTCCCCAGAGTGTGGACCAGAATATAAATGACTTAAAAATCTAGGTCCCCAGAGTGTGGACTAGAGTACTCTGAGTCCCCAGAGTGTGGACTAGAGTATAAACGACTTAAAAATCTCTAATTTTCTGGAGTGCGAACTAGAGTACTCTGAGTCCCTAGAGTGCAGATTAGAGTATAAATGACTTAAAAATCTCTAAGTCCTCAGAATGCGGACTAGAGTACTCAGAGTCCCCAGAGTGTGGACTAGAGTATAGACGACTTAAAAATCTCCAAGTTCCTAGAGTGCGGGCTAGATTACTGAGTCGCCAAAGTGCATATTAGAGTATAAACGACTTAAAAAATCTCTAAGTCCCGGAGCACGGACTAAAGTACTCTGAGTCCTCGAAGTGCAGACTAGAGTATAAACGATTATATAAATGATTAAAAAATCTCTATGTCCCCGGAGTTCGGATTAGAGTATAAACGATCAAAAAATCTCTAAGTCCTCAGAGTGCGGACTAGAGTACTCTGAGTCCTCGAAGTGTGGACTAGAGTATAAATGAGTTAAAAACCTTTAAGTCCCTAAAGTGCGGATCAGAATATTTACTATTCAAATAATTTCCGAGTCATGTGGAAGCGAACCAAAGCTTATGTAACCCATAAGATATCAAATTTCGACTACTAGTTAGACAATAAGCTAAACAGTGAGAATCGTGGAAGACAAAGAAACAAAATTTTATTTACTAATCCAAAATAAAGTTCCATTACAACTTTTCCAGAGTTTGGAGAAAAAGATTATTCACAATGCCTATAAAATAAATAGAAACAACTACATGATCCGAGTTCATTTAGGCTGAACAAGGCGCGATCGGATAACTACCTTTTTGAGTTTTTTCTCCTTCTTTGGCCTCTCTGGAGGCTCCTCACCCGAGCGTTTTCTCTTGGATGCCTTGCTTCCTAGTGAGGTGGTTCCTGGAGAAGGAGGAGGAACTTCCAGTGGCATGGTCCCACCTGGGAGAATGACCTTCAGGGGCCTGTTCAAGGGATCATCTTGTTCCACCACTTGAGGCTCAGCCTTAATTTCAGCTTTCTTCTTCCCCTCTTCCATGATTTGTTCCTCCATGCTCAGTTTCGAAGTGTGTTCGGGGGTGTCCATGATTTTAACTTCATCATGTTCTTCTGTAGGTGAGGGGTTCTCGAGTTTGTCCTCATCGAGCGCCCCGATCATTTGAGCATCGGGTCCAGGAGCATTACAAGTGTGAGATGCCTCTCCCAATTTCTCTTCCTTCTCCATGGCGGCATCGCTCTTGGAGCTGGTTCAGGATCAGAATGGCCTACACGAAGTCATAAGACAACTGTTAGAATACATCTATTGCTCTCCAAGAAGCGATGGTTATTAGAACTCTAGAAAGAAAGGTTTAGTACCAGTCCTTGGCTGATTCTCATCTGTTTTGGGAGTCTCACCCTTTGGAATAGGGTATAGAAAGTGGATATCAATTCCGATCTTCTCTGGATCGTAGCCAATAGGTTGTTCGAAAGGATTTAGTGGAGAGCGACCGGTCGGTTGAACAGAAGGAAGAACTAGAGATTCAATTCTAGATGGACCAGCAACTTTGTCCTTCCCTTTTGATGAGGAGGAATCTCTTGTATAAATGGCTTTGGCCGCAGATAAGTCGGAAGGCTCATTTCCTCGAAGCACTTCCTTCACAAGAGGCCCCTCATCAACCACATCGATGCCTAGCTCTACTCGTTTTATTTTTATTAAGGTATCCCATGCCTCAGCTACTGATTCGAGGTAACCCTTGCCCAGAAAAGATAGATCTCGATGCATGAGAACTCGAGCATTATATTCAGCAATAAGCAGATCAAATAGGAATTTAATTTCTATTCTCCCGGCTTCAGCAGCAGCCTCAAGGCGAGAGTCAATTTTTGTCAATACTATTCTTTTACCCTCTTCACGGGCTGCGTCCTTTTATGCTTCAGCTTTGGAGAGCTCCTCATCAAGCTTCGTTTTAGAAGGCATGTAGTGACAATCTCGTCGCAAATATCATTGCGACTTCTCTTGAGCAGTAGTTTTTTGTTCCTTTTATTTGAGAAGTAGCTCCTCCAATTCTTTAACTCATTGAGTGAGGACATCCTTCTCTTTTTGAATGGAGTCTTTCTCTAAGGCAAAAGCGCCACAGTGCTGAACCACCTCATCAATTTCCCTTTTGTGAGTAGCTTCCAGATGACTAACTGCTTCAGTTGTGTTTTTAGCGTTTTGTTGGGTAGCTTCAAGTTAAGATTTGTACGAGGAAAGCTCTTCATCTTGGGCTTTGATAATGTCTTTATCATGGATGGACTTAATTTCCAGCCGATCGAGCTCATACTGACATTCCATGGAAACTTCTGAAACTTTTTCTGCTAAGTGAACAAATGCATTGTGTTGGACATAGACATCGTTATTGCAGGAGAAGGCGCTTTGTTTGACATGCCCTGGAATCGGGTGAATCACAGGAAGAAATTTCAGTCCATCGAAGCATATCTTTGAAAATGTGGCTTTAAGCTCAGCTAATCTTTCGGCTATCGACGGATCATATGCAGAGATTGGAGGGGTTTGCCTAGCCGGAGGTACGAACTTTTTATGAGGCTCACAAGATTACTTTGTGCTAGACGAACCAGAGTGTTGGTCGTGGGGAGCTTCAGATTGAGACCCCTTCTGGGCAGATTTTTCCCTACTGTGCTCTGAGTGAGGGGGAGAATAGTTGGGGTATGAACAATGGATGTATGTTTTTCTTTGAGAAGACGATGAGTCTCTGGGACTGTAGTCCCTATCGCCGCTATCATCTCTTTCTCGGCATCTACCTGACCCTAAATCCTGAGTAGAGTGGTGGAAGATGGAGGACCCGCAAAGGCGGTCGAATCCGTGAGTGCGCCCCATATCACCTGCACAAAAATCAAGTGAGGACGAGTTAGCGAGAATTATATGATGGTCAAAATTTAAGTGCAAGGTGAAGTGTGACAACCCGGAATTTTCAAGCATTTAAAATCGGAATATTTAATTAATTTTAAATATTCAATAGAGCAAATTTTAACTTGAATTACGAATATCGCTATGTATTTGATAATTAAATAATAGAATTTAATAAGTTGGAGTTGGGTAAATTGTTGAATCGGGAGTTAGTCTATTAAAAATAATTTGAAGGCTTGAAAATTTATATAGATAATACCGCGAATAATAGAAATTTTAAAATTAAATTTAACACTGATTTATTCAGTTTTAAGAATATATCGTTTGAATTGGATTGAAAAATAGCCTTCCGATGCACAGTCTTGGAATTAGACGAAACCAGTTTCATTGGGTCCGTAATATTGAATTATTATCGGATTTCAAATTTCGTATTGATCGGAGTTAGTGTGTGTGTGTACGACATATAAACGCGTTTAAATCTATATCGAAAATTCGAGACAATTTAAATTTAAAAATATTATATACCTCGACTGGTCAAATAAATTAAACGTCGGAATTTATTTGCTTTCTACTTGAACACTGTAGCAAGCATCTCCAAACCCGTTTCCCTCTTTAATATTAATAGCCGAAAATAAAGTAAAAAAAAAGAAAAAAAATATGGAAGAGAAGCTTCACGGGGAAGCTTTTGGCCACGTTTTATAAATAACCCGATCCGCTTCTGTTACTAAATCAAATCGCGTTCAAAAAAAAGAAGAAGAAGGCAGCCGCTTCGATTCGAACTCGTTCGAGCCTACAGGAATCGCGACCTCTTATCGTAACCGAAGCCTATGGGATTCCTGGAAGCTCGTGCGAGAGGGGTGAGAGAGGGGGAAACGAGTTGGTTCAGATCGCTAGGGTTTTGCCGCATGTGACTAAAGACACACTCGCGTGAATCGAGGAATTCGAGTTTGGGAAGGCGTTCGTTCGATGGCGACTAGCTCGCAGGGTTTTAGGGCACACGATGCTAGGCAAAAGGGTCGAGGCGGCGATTGGCACGGTCGCGACTCCTCACGCGCGCGAATGGCTTCGATCTATGACAGAATGTTCGCAAACATCTCGACCAAATTTCTTGGTGAGGCTAATAATTTGACTTCTGTATTTTTATTTTTGATTAATAAAAAAATTATATATAAGTTTACTCATAATAACTATCTGTATTTTAGTCAGAGGTGATTATTTTCGCATAAGATTTAAGAGAAATAGAAATTGTAGATATTTAAAGTTTAATGATTAGCTAATGGGATTTATTAAATTTAATTGTTTATTTACAGTTTAAGTTATGGGTTTAAATTTAATTATTTGTTTAGATTAAATCTTTTGTTAAATTACGAATTATTAAAATGAAATCACTAATAAATTAAATTCATCAAAGAAGAATTTAATTACTCGACTGGTTCGAATATTAATGAAATCGTCTATTGTTATTCAAGGTCAAAATCTGATAGAAGCAAGCCGGGTTTAGATCGAATTTCAAAACAAAATTCAAAGGTGAGTTAATCTCACTCAGTTAAGTTTAAATTTAAGTGATTAAATTTAAATAATTGTTTGAATGGCTGAATTGATTGATGTGATATAGTAAAATATTTTGAAATTGACATATTATATTGTGCTAACATTTGTGGATGTAGAGAAAACAGGTTGGAGGGATCCAACTGGACCCCTCACATTTATTTAAATTATTCAATATTCTCTGTTGTGATTATTTGATATCCTATGATGAGTTATATTGGAATATTGAATGTTATGGGCTGATTGGATATTTGGGTATAATGAATTAGCAAAATATATGAATTGGATTGTTGGAAAGAAATTAAAAGGGAGTAAATTGGTAAGTGAAATAATTATGGAAAGTTTGAATAAATTAAGAATGAATTGAAAAGAAATAGAAGTAATATGAAAATAATAATAAATATCTTCGAGTATGAAGAGAAATGGAATTTCGAATAAAATGAAATTGATGAATTGTAAACTTAAGTTATATCAATTAAAGAAATAAGAATTATTTTAAAATTCAAAGTTTAAATTTATTTAAAAGAATAAAGAAGCAATTGAGAAATCTAAAAATTTGAAATTTTAGTTAAAGTGTTTTTAAATCATAATCAAGAAATGAGATCTGAAATTAATAGATGCTGAATTAAAAGGGAATAAATTGGGAATCAATTTGGAAAATTGATTTAAGTGATTGAGATTGGAAATTTCCCTCTGAAAACCAAGTACGTTTTCAAAGTAAATTTTTAAATATAAATTAAAAGTTTAAGGTTGTTTTAAGAAGTATGTTTTGAAAAAAATTCATTGTTTCTAAATGTTTAAATTCTAAAGTAAGTATTTCCTTTTAATCTATTATAGAAATATTTCTTTTAATCTATTATAGCAAAAATTATTTTAAGAGTGACTTAGTATTTTATTTTTAAAAGTGAAATCTAGTTTTAAATTTTATTTAGTAACCTTATTTTCAAATATTCATATAGAATGTATTTTTAACAAATCATTGAAGTAGTTTTAACTTAAATTTTATAAAGTATATTTCTAGGTAAAGTGTTTTAATTATTTTAAAAATCTAGTTTGTGCTTGGTAAGTTCAGAGGAGATAGAAAATATTTGGGAAAGTTGATTCTGAAAAGAAAGATGGTTTTGAAAACTGTTTTCAAAGGGTTGAAAATAGAAATATATCTTGTGAAGATATTTTTGAAGATTAATAAATAATTTGGAAATTATTTATTGGTTGATGGTTGTTTTGTGAATATAATTGATAGTTAAATAACCGACTATCAATATTGGACAATGCGTTGATCGGTTCGAAGAGACCGGGATCGAGATTTATTTCTCGAAAACCACTTCGATCCGATTTGTACGTTTCGTGTAAACGAATTTGGATTCGAAGATGGAGCAGTGAAGTGCAAGGGCTAGTCGCTACTAATCCTGAGGATATTTCCAAAATGGATGTAGCAGGAATAGTGCCTTCGGTTCCGTTCGAACCCGGGACGGACTTGTATGGACGAATGCTTGCGAAACATCGTCAAGTGGACGATGGGCATTCTAAGTGAAAACGTTCTAAAGGTAACGCTTAGCCTCAAGCCTCATCAACCGGGAATGACTGAAAATCAGGGGATATGCAGCAAGGTTAGGTGGGTCATGCCCAAGTAGGACAAGATATTTCCCCCGTCTAGATGTCCCTTTTTATTTCGGCTTAGTGGGTGGTTGGTCGCGCCAACCACGGGGTATATCTTGTTCGGGACCGTTCAGTAAGGAATGGTTCCGGCCTTGTATTGCAGGGGATGAAGGGATTAATCCTCGGTACGGTGATCTAGGCCCCGTACTATGACAAGTGGTACCCCAGTGCCTAGTCATTAGTTGGAAATCCATTCTCCCTACGAGCCTTATACGAGTTTTGTTTGTATTACCCACTTTTGTGGCTAGTAGCTGGAATTTAATGAATGTAACACTTTCGGCTATTTTATAAGTATTTGTATATAGACCCTATTATAATATCATAGGATTTCTATAAAAATTGTTTTAGCTATCGTAAGGTAAAATCCCGACATGTTTATTTGTGGCGTGGTCTTACGAGATGCTTTTGATTTCAAAGGATTTTTGAACTTTAATAATCAATTGGGTGTGATTTTCTCACGCTGGTATTCCAGACTGACTCGGGTGTTATTTAACTGTAATGCTCGGGTCAGACTGAGTATTATAGGATATAGGATTTGGTGCTGTGGGGCTCAGGAGACGAGCTGGATGTCGATACGTACTCTCGTACTTGTGTATATATATTCCGCTGTTTAAGTTGTTATGTATCCATTGTATGTTATTGATGTGAACTGTGATTGATGTACTCTGATGATGTAATATATGTAAACAGATATATTTGATTTTGAGTAAAGATTATTTATTATCTATTATATTTTATTCCGCTGCGATGGTTAGATTCTGTTGTTGTTTCCTATTTTCTTCTTCTACCTCTTCTTCTTAAACCCAAATGGTTCGTATTTCTGTGCAACTTGAGTTGATTGTTGTATTATAGTGTTGACTCAAGGGGTACGGATTTGCGGGCTGTTACACTTGGTATCAGAGCTTAGGTTGGTGATAACCTTGGCTCTGGTGGGAAATACTCATTTAAATTAGAGTCTATAGTACTCTATAATGAGTTTGAGCGTATTAATAGATATGAGCGCGTATTTGTTAGTGAATATAAATTGTTCTAATATTGTGTTGATTGATTTATTGAGTGGCATATGAACCTTCGTAGACACAGTCTGCGCAACTGTATTGAAGGGGTTTCTAAACACTTGAATAGAACAATCGACACGATATTGTTTTAAATATGGGTAAATGAAATAATTTTACCCAAAAACATATTTTGGTATAAAAAAAATAGTTTTTTTTGAAAACTATGTAGCTAATATATGGCTGCTTGGATGTTAGTAATGATAATATTAAAGTATTATCATTGTTAAGTGGAAAATTTAACTAGAAATTGAAATATAATCGAAGTTTAAGGGAATAAATTCATTATAGAATGAAATTCATAAATATGGATTATAAACGTAAATAGTAAATGGAAATATAATTAAATGGGAATTTGTATAAGCATAAATTATGCAAATGCATTATAGTTAAAATTTAAATTAAAACAATTTGAAACTTTAAAACCCGGAGATTTGGGAAGTATTTTGAAGATAAATAGTAGCATTGTTGTTTTTGGGGTATTTCTGAAAGGAAAATTGTTTTAAATAAATTTTGGGAAGAGATTTAGCATTTGATTTCACTTTAGTCGCTGGAAAATAACTTCGGTGATGACTGCAGCATCATCGATATTCATTTTCGAGTTTCTAAGTGATAAATTGCTGCCAAATTGATTTGTTCAGGAAAACCTGTTTATTTTTGAAGATCTCAAAAGAAATTTGTTGGGAATAAAACCAGGATTGGTTTAATTACTGAGAAATATGATTTGAGATGTTGGAGATTTCAAAACAATTTGAAACCAAAGCTGGGTGTTTTAAAATCTGAATAAGATAAGTTGTAAGCTTATAAACGGAAATGATTTGTGAATCAGGAAGAAAGTTAAGCTTTAGATAATGGAATATAAATCTAAAGTGAAAAGTTAAAATGAAATTAACTTGGAGTTGGAAATAAAAATTTGATTGGATTGAAATTTATTGAATAAGCTGAAATAATATCTAGTTGTATTCGGATTAAGTTGAAATCGAATTGAGTTAAATAAAACCGAGTTAAAATAAAATTGAATTGGAATAAGAATTTAATTGAATTATAGAATGAAATTAGATTCTTACCTGAATAAACGTAAAATAAGTTGGATAAGGATTGGGTTGAAATAAATAAATAGAAGGCTTGAGTTAAAAATAAAAGGTGAATATATTCAAGCTTATGATGAATGGAATTGTATAAAACAATAAGTGGTAACTTATAAAATTTAAAATGGAATACAAAGCCCAAATTTAATATTTTGATGAATTGAAAAATGTAAAGAAAATCCAAACTTGAATTATAAACTAAATTGAACTAAGAAAATTTAATGCAGTGATATTTGGAGTTAAAATTCAAGTATTGGATTATAAATAAAGGAAGAACAAATTTGTTAGTAAATTAGTTAATGAAATTGAATTGTGAGTTTATGATGAGGGTTGAAAATAAAACTCAAGTTATAATTAAATTCGACTTACATTGTCGATGAAGAAAATATAATTGAAAGTGGCCTTGCAATTAATTAATTGATTTGTGAACCAAATTGCAGTGTAAGTTAATAAATTGGATGGTAAATTAAAATGTGAATGGTGAAATCAGAACTTGAGCTATTAATTAAAATTTAACTTGAAGTGTTAACAAATTAAAATAGTAGTGGTACGAATTGCAAATAAAAATCCGAATAAGTGGAAATAAATTGGAAAGGGCACTGTAATAAATTGGATGAGTTGAATCTGGGAAGTTAAATTTTATAATAACTAATCAAATAAATTTGTAGTTTGAAATGGGATTGGATTAGAATAGAATCAAGTTAAATTGAAAATGGTTTTCAAAATGAGAATGAGCTTAAGTATAAATTAGAGTGAATAAACTTAAGCTAAAAGATGGAAAAGAGTTGAATTGAATTCAACTAAAAATTAAGTTTAATAATAGTGGATTGGATTTAAATCGAGTAAAACTAATTTTTAATTGAAATAAAATTCGGTGAGTTGCCGATAATATTTAATGGAATGAAAATGCTTAAATAAATAATTGTAAACCATTTAAATTATTAAGGGATTGAAATAACTTGAGACAATAAGTAAAATAGGATGTTTCGAGTTTATTAGAATGGTTTAAGTGAGTGTAGATAAACTAATTATATAGAATAAATAAATGATGGAATAAATATGTATTAAACGAAATGTGGTTTAAATAAGTTGAGAAATGGTTATTGAATGAAATAGCTTGGATTGTCTTCGAGCTAAATAAAATAGTTTGGAATAAACAAATATGGAATAGAATTAAGTATAAATTGAGTTGGAGTCAATTTAAATTGGTTATAAACATAAATGCTTATTTATTCACATAAATCTTGTCAAATTGCATAGAATAAATTGTCGTTGGATGTAAATGGAAGTAATTAAAATTCTATGAGTTGGTGGAAGTAAAATAAATTGATTTTGAAAGCAATTGAATTAAATATGAGTTCATTTTGCTTAAAAATAAATTAAATGTAAGCAATTGAGTTTTAAACCATTCAAATTAATGAAGTTATATACAAATGGATTGAAAAACATTCACATTGGATGAGAATGGTTTATAAATTAATTGAAATAGTTGAATTAGCATGAAACTATATTAATTGCTTACAGAAAAATGTTTGGTATGAGATTCTTTTAGAATTCATATGTTTTAACTATTGTAAATAAGTGAAATATAGTTAAACTGCATATATTTGGTACTTACATGTTTAAATTGAGTAAGTACAGGTACGTGGAAGCCATGTGGCTGGATTTGGTTGTGCTATTTGCTAAAAATAATAAGCTGCTTGCTTAAAATGCTAAATAAGGTACGCCTACACAATAAAAATAGGAAATATGAACTGTTTTTGGTTTTTCCGACCGTGTGGGTCGATGTATATATATTTATCTCTTTTGTCAAATAGCAAAAGCTCCTCCGTACAAAGGGGACTCTGCCAAAAATTTTCAGAAATTTTGGGAGTTAGGAAATTTTTGAAAATTTTGGAAAATTTTGTTAACGACAAAACTATTTAGAATTGGAAACTAAAATAAGTTAGTAAATGAAACTAATTAAAGTAATGACTTAAATTAGTTGTAAATGAAAAATAAAATTCAAATGTTTCAAGTTAGAGATAAATTGAATACATATGAAAATGAAAGAATTAATTTGAATAGAAATGATATAAACTGAAGTGGTAAGGTGATAATGAATATAAAAAGCATATTAAATACTTATACCAAACTTAAGGAAGGAATAGTGAATTCTTAATTGGAAATTGATAATATAAATATATTCCAAGTTAATATTTGGATAAATAGATATTGATATTGGTAAGAAAGTCAATAAAATGTTTTGAAATGTTGTGATTGGATATTACTGTTTAGTCGGATATGCAGGTAGTATAAAGTGAAAAGAGAATTGATTTTGATTTCAGGAGATAAATTGGAATTGCCCGACAAAATGTATGTATTTAAATTTGGTATGAAAATTGATTGGGATTTGTATTTGGATTGAGCCACTTGGCCTTTTGTTTTCTTTTTGGATTTGGGAGGCCGTAGAGCCCTTTTTTAGTTGTACTGAGCTAGCCGCGCAAAGGAGATGCTGGCAAAAATTTTCAAGAATTAAGAGAGTTAGAAAATTTTTGAGAAATTTTGGACATTTTAAACTCGGTTTTGAATTATAATTTGAATGGTGAATAAGTATAGTTATTTAGGAACTAAGGAAAGGTTTGGAAAGTTAATAAGGATAATAATGGTCTTTGTAAAAAGATAGTTGGTTGGATGTCGAGCTTGTTTGGTTTTGAGGATAAGTAAGCGGGTATTGGGCCATTCTTCCTAACTTGTAATTTCGGGGACGAAATTCTTTTAAGGGGGGAGGAATGTGACAACCCGGAATTTTCAAGCATTTAAAATCGGAATATTTAATTAATTTTAAATATTCAATAGAGCAAATTTTAACTTGAATTACGAATATCGCTATGTATTTGATAATTAAATAATAGAATTTAATAAGTTGGAGTTGGGTAAATTGTTGAATCGGGAGTTAGTCTATTAAAAATAATTTGAAGGCTTGAAAATTTATATAGATAATACCGCGAATAATAGAAATTTTAAAATTAAATTTAACACTGATTTATTCAGTTTTAAGAATATATCGTTTGAATTGGATTGAAAAATAGCCTTCCGAGGCATAGTCTCGGAATTAGACGAAACCAGTTTCATTGGGTCCATAATATTGAATTATTATCGGATTTCAAATTTCGTATTGATCGGAGTTAGTGTGTGTGTGTACGACATATAAACGCGCTTAAATCTATATTGAAAATTCGAGACAATTTAAATTTAAAAATATTATATACCTCGACTGGTCAAATAAATTAAACGTCGGAATTTATTTGCTTTCTACTTAAACACTGTAGCAAGCATCTCCAAACCCGTTTCCCTCTTTAATATTAATAGCCGAAAATAAAGTAAAAAAAAAAGAAAAAAATATATGGAAGAGAAGCTTCAAGGGAAGCTTTTGGCCACGTTTTACAAATAATTTCCTCCCTCATTTTCGACTTTGGACCGAATCCGATCCCCTTCTTTTACTAAATCAAATCTCGTTCAAAAAAAAAAGAAGAAGGCAGCCGCTTCGAATCGAACTCGTTCGAGCCTATGGGAATCACGACCTCTTATCGCAACCGAAGCCTATGGGATTCCTGGAAGCTCGTGCGAGAGGGGTGAGAGAGGGGGAAACGAGTTGGTTCAGATCGCTAGGATTTTGCCGCATGTGACTAAAGACACACTCGCGTGAATCGAGGAATTCGAGTTTGGGAAGGCGTTCGTTCGACGGCGACTAGCTCGCAGGGTTTTAGGGCACGCGATGCTAGCCAAAAGGGTCGAGGCGGCGATTGGCATGGTCGCGACTCCTCACGCGCGCGAATAACTTCTATCTATGACAGAGGGTTCGCAAACATCTCGACCAAATTTCTTGGTGAGGCTAATAATTTGACTTCTGTATTTTTAGTTTTGATTCATAAAAATAATAATATAAGTTTACTCATAATAACTATCTGTATTTTAGTCAGAGGTGATTATTTTCGCATAAGATTTAAGAGAAGTAGAAATTGTAGATATTTAAAGTTTAATGATTAGCTAATGGGATTTATTAAATTTAATTGTTTATATACAGTTTAAGTTATGGGTTTAAATTTAATTATTTGTTTAGATTAAATCTTTTGTTAAAATGGGAATTATTAAAATGAAATCACTAATAAATTAAATTCATCAAAGAAGAATTTAATTACTCGACTGGTTCGAATATTAATGAAATCGTCTATTGTTATTCAAGGTCAAAATCTGATAGAAGCAAGCCGGGTTTAGATCGAATTTCAAAACAAAATTCAAAGGTGAGTTAATCTCACTTAGTTAAGTTTAAATTTAAGTGATTAAATTTAAATAATTGTTTGAATGGCTGAATTGATTGATGTGATATAGTATGATATTTTCAAATTGACATATTATATTGTGCTAACATTTGTGGATGTAGGGAAAATAGGTTGGAGGGATCCAACTGGACCCCTCACATTTATTTAAATTATTCAATATTCTCTGTTGTGATTATTTGATATCCTATGATGAGTTATATTGGAATATTGAATGTTATGGGTTGATTGGATATTTTGGTATAATGAATTACCAAAATATATGAATTGGATTGTTGGAAAGAAATTAAAAGGGAGTAAATTGGTAAGTGAAATAATTATGGAAAGTTTGAATAAATTAAGAATGAATTGAAAAGAAATAGAAGTAATATGAAAATAATAATAAATAACTTCGAGTATGAAGAGAAATGGAATTTTAAATAAAATGAAATTGATGAATTGTAAACTTAAGTTATATCAATTAAAGAAATACGGATTATTTTAAAATTCAAAGTTTAAATTTATTTAAAAGAATAAAGAAGTAATTGAGAAATCTAAAAATTTGAAATTTTAGTTAAAGTGTTTTTAAATCATAATCAAGAAATGAGATCTGAAATTAATAGATGCTGATTTAAAAGGGAATAAATTGGGAATCAATTTGGAAAATTGATTTAAGTGATTGAGATTGGAAATTTCCCTCTGAAAACCAAGTACGTTTTCAAAGTAAATTTTTAAATATAAATTAAAAGTTTAAGGTTGTTTTAAGAAGTATGTTTTGAAAAAAATTCATTGTTTCTAAATGTTTAAATTCTAAAGTAAGTATTTCCTTTTAATCTATTATAGCAATAATTATTTTAATTATTATAGCAAAAATTATTTTAAGAGTGACTTAGTATTTTATTTTTAAAAGTGAAATCTAGTTTTAAATTTTATTTAGTAACCTTATTTTCAAATATTCATATAGAATGTATTTTTAACAAATCATTGAAGTAGTTTTAACTTAAATTTTATAAAGTATATTTCTAAGTAAAGTGTTGTAATTATTTTAAAAATCTAGTTTGTGCTTGGTAAGTTCAGAGGAGATAGAAAATATTTTGGAAAGTTGATTCTGAAATGAAAGATGGTTTTGAAAACTGTTTTCAAAGGGTTGAAAATAGAAATATATCTTTTGAAGATATTTTTGGAGATTAATAAATAATTTGGAAATTATTTATTGGTTGATGGTTGTTTTGTGAATATAATTGATTGTTAAATAACCGACTATCAATATTGGACAATGCGTTGATCGGTTCGAAGAGACCGGGATCAAGATTTATTTCTCGAAAACCACTTCGATCCGGTTTGTACGTTTCGTGTAAACGAATTTGGATTCGAAGATGGAGCGGTGAAGTGCAAGGGCTAGTCGCTACTAATCCTGAGGATATTTCCAAAATGGATGTAGTAGGAATAGTGCATTCGGTTCCGTTCGAACCCGGGACGGACTTGTATGGACGAATGCTTGCGAAACATCGTCAGGTGGACGTGGGCATTCTAAGTGAAAACGTTCTAAAGTTAACGCTTAGCCTCAAGCCTCATCAACCGGGAATGACTGAAAATCAGGGGATATGCAGCAAGGTTAGGTGGGTCATGCCCAAGCAGGAC
Organism: Allium cepa; assembly: GCA_030765085.1. Lineage (NCBI taxonomy): Eukaryota > Viridiplantae > Streptophyta > Magnoliopsida > Asparagales > Amaryllidaceae > Allium > Allium cepa. The sequence continues at coordinate 568,394,770 of CM060938.1, forward strand.
AAGATATTTCCCCTGTCTAGATGTCCCTTTTTATTTCGGCTTAGTGGGTGGTTGGTCGCGCCAACCACGGGGTTTATCTTGTTCGGGACCGTTCAGTAAGAATGGTTCCGGCCTTGTATTGCAGGGGATGAAGGGAGTAATCCTCGGTACGGTGATCTAGGCCCCGTACTATGACAAGTGGTACCCCAGTGCCTAGTCATTAGTTGGAAATCCATTCTCCCTACGAGCCTTATACGAGTTTTGTTTGTATTACCCACTTTTGTGGCTAGTAGCTGGAATTTAATGAATGTAACACTTTCGGCTATTTTATAAGTATTTGTATATAGACCCTATTATAATATCATAGGATTTCTATAAAAATTGTTTTAGCTATCGTAAGGTAAAATCCCGACATGTTTATTTGTGGCGTGGTCTTACGAGATGCTTTTGATTTCAAAGGATTTTTGAACTTTAATAATCAATTGGGTGTGATTTTCTCACGCTGGTATTCCAGACTGACTCGGGTGTTATTTAACTGTAATGCTCGGGTCAGACCGAGTATTATAGGATACAGGATTTGGTGCTGTGGGGCTCAGGAGACGAGCTGGATGTCGATACGTACTCTCGTACTTGTGTATATATATTCCGCTGTTTAAGTTGTTATGTATCCATTGTATGTTATTGATGTGAGCTGTGATTGACGTAATATATGTAAAAAGATATATTTGATTTTGAGTAAAGATTATTTATTATTTATTATATTTTATTCCGCTGCGATGGTTAGATTCTGTTGTTGTTTCCTATTTTCTTCTTCTGCCTCTGCTTCTTAAACCCAAATGGTTCGTATTTCTGTGCAACTTGAGTTGATTGTTGTAGTATAGTGTTGACTCAAGGGGTACGGATTTGCGGGCTATTACATGAAGTGTGAGTGTTGATGTGTGTCTAGTGTTGCCCCCCGACGGTTCAGTTTCTATTGCTTTACTTATTGGGGTTGTCTCTTCGTGTTGACCAGCCGGATCACCTACATCGCCTCTCATCGGAGAATTAAGTCCCATATCTCCTGGGTTGTTAAAGCCAAAATTCAATAAGTCATCGGGGATGTCAAGTCTGAAAGACCTTTAGTGAACCCTCTGGATATTGGGGAGACGACTTTTTCTCAACCGCAGTGATTGTAACTTTCGAAGTTCCGCCTACTGTTTTCTTTTTCAGTTTATAGGCTAAGCTTTTTTTCCTCTTCGAAGAGGGAAGTGACTTGGCGATGCCAGGCGCGTCCGTTATTGGTGCAATATCGAAACCTAAGTTCTCGTCGGTCGATTTTGGAACCTCAACCTCCTTTATTTCGCCTTCCTCACATATATCAGGGGTTCCTCCTATAGAGGGCATCGAAGGCCCAGCTTGCCTTTGCCCTTTTCCCAAGCATATCCGGTTGTAGTGGCACTAGTTGGGAGACTTGTTCGACGACCTTCCGCCAACAATCCAAACTTTAAAAGCGATTCATTGGAAATAATAGATTTGATCTCCCGATCTCCTACGGGAACAGCTCGAATGACATCGACAGCCTCTGAATACCCGATGCCTTCGGACATGGGCTGATACTTGTAAAATTCGAAAGTACTTTGTGCCTTAGACAAATATTGGTTCGAAAATGGAACTTACTCCCTTCCAGCCATCTTCTTGCAAAGACATGGGAGTAGCGTACGTAAAACCATTCCTGCTTATATTTGGAGAATTTAGTCCATGCTCCCGTTAGGATCTGACACTTGGAGTGTGGCTCAAGGAATATGAAAGATGGACTATCAGACCGTTTTTGAAGCGATAAATGTAATGGATATCGGCGAGAGTGGGAAGCCTGAATAAGATGCTCATGAAGAGAATACAAGTGCCAAAGATGAACGCGTGACTATTGGGATGTAGCTGCGCCGGGGAGATCTCGATATACTGTAACACTTCATGGAGAAAGGAGTTGAAAGGTGGCACACTACCAACCCAACGCAAGATTTTATTGCAAGCTGTATACCCAATTGGAGGCAGGTGAGGCCAATCTTTCCCCGATGGAACTAATACGTCGTCGAAAGGGATTCCATGAATTTTACACAACCGATGAAGATTGGCTTCGCTGATTTTTGAAGCTTGTGAATCAATAGGATCATCAAGGATGATTGCTCTGTCTATAACATCAGGAGCCAGACCAATAACTGCAGTTGATGGATTTGGCATACCCTGTGTAGGAGTTGTCGATGGATGTAAAGTTCCTACTACCTCCTGTTGAGAACTTAGCTCAGGCTTGTCAGAACTATAGCAGAGCTCGATTTTTTGGACATCTTCAGTGAGCGTCGAATATAGGTAGATACTTGTCTGAACTATACTTGAAAGACAATCGGTATTAGATATAACGATGATAATACATCCCCTCGTGTTGTTGTTTGTGCACTAGTGTTACGACTCAAACGTGAGTGCAAGAAAAACTAAAGTTTAAAACACAAGTTTCCTTGGAGACTGTCATCGCTGACCATCTTCGACATTTTATCATGTGACCGGCGATAGAGGTCTTGAAATCAAATGTTGACATCAAAAGTATGAAGGCTATTTGTCTGCATTTGATGGGTTAGGTTTGCATCGAATATTATTCGAGTTGTGGAGTAGTTAGCTTAAACTAGGTCACCGAGTTAATGTGCTTCATTACTAGTCATTGTCTGTTATTCAGTGCATGGTTGTGGAGGTGAATTGTATAAATGGATGTTATGTTTGAATTAAATTAAGTCTTGGTAATCAATACCAATCCCCTACCATATAGAATGACTGAACCATCCAATCCTCTCTCTCTTTCTAACCATCGAACCAACTTCGTTAAACTATGCTGAGCCTCTGTCCCTAAAATCCAAACAGCCACATTCCTAAACATATGTTAACCGGCCCAATTCTCTTATTCTAAGCTGAACGACACTCTCACTCTTGCACTACTTCTACAAAGGATTTACCGACTAATAGAATTCCACCCAAAATACCGACCCGGAGTTGTCACTCAGCCTATGCCTTCTAAACTTAAAAACTCCTACCAACCCACTCACACTCTCTTCTCCTCGTTCCCTAATCGCCAAACGACTTCATACTAGGTCGCCAATTCAGCCCTACTTCAATAACCTAACAACTACACTCCCTCGCTTGGTGGCCGAATAGGAACCTACATTCTAGAAGTCAACGATATCCTTTTCTTTCTTCCTCTCCACTTCACCGACCATGAAATCTGTTAAAACCATACCGAGCTCCTAGCCTAAAGCGTATTCCTATCTTCTATTCTTCCTTCCTTATCTGCAACGACTCCTTATGATCATAATCTGAAGAAAACTCATGAACTCGAGCTTCATACAAAACCCCTCATTTGGGAAGATGGATCGAGTGAGAGATTCATACTTATAGGAATGAATCGAAGCTCATAGAAGCCATTAGATTTAGGGTCGAAATTCGTTCAGGTTTATTAACAGGGGGAATGATGGAGCAAACATTCTGGATTAGGGAGGAGAAAGGAAAGTTGAAGTAGTTGTCGAAGTTCGAGGGTGGGTAGGTTAGAAGGTCTTATAGAGATAAAGTAAAAGTGAAGGGAAGAAGAAAGAGAGAGCTTTTATATACGGAGTGAAGGGAAGGCAAACAGGCAGATACCTTTAGAACCGGTCCATGCACTTTGGGTATGTCGTGGGGAGTAAGACTTAGATCAGGTAGGCAGAGTGGGTCGGTGATGGCATGACGAACCGTTTTTTGTTGAGGATACCTGGAGAGTGGTCCGATCTCTCACAGGTCGGTCCACTCGTTATATATATAAAAGAAGGGAGAAAGAAAAATGAATAATAATAAATAAATAAAGATGCATGTATAAGTATGTGCACGCATAATATTCGAAAAATCCCCTATGATTCAACCTTAAAGAGGTTATATTCACCTAATTTTTGAAAAGTTATAAATGGGACTTAAATGATAGATAGTTATCATTCCGAATGAGCTAGCTTTTGAAAGCAGGTCGTTGATCCAAAGCGTGTCGCGTTACTTCATACGACACACTTTGGGGGGCAGATGTTACCAGGCACTTTGGGCCAGATAGTTGCAGGGATGATAATTATAAAGGCTTCAATTCAGTCTAGATAAGATTCAAGTTAGTTAGAGATTAGAGAAGTAAGGGATTGATCCATTTTGGGTAGTCTGGACTACGTGCATAGCTCGGCCTATGTGCATGACTCGGTCTATGTGCATGGCTCGGCAGGTATGGGTCGGCATGCATGACTCGGTCCATGTTAGTCAACAGATGCCGCTCGGTCAAGAGCGAAGGTCATGCATGGATCGATCGAGATGGCCAACATGGATCGCTTGGCCAATGAAGATAAAGACGGGACAATTCAGTTTGGATGCTCGAGGAAGGATGGCTTGGCATTTTGTGGATCAGCCAGTATAGAGAGACAAAGCTGTTTGGTCTAGAAGGTCCAGCAGATGTCGTCCGGCCTAGGGGAGGTAGCATACATCGTTCAGTTGCGGTTGGGAAGCCACTGTCGTTCGGTCGAGGGTGGTTCGACACAAGTGTTCAGTCTATCTAGTTCAGTGCAAGATGAAGGAGTTAGCTTACTCTTGGAAGTCAACATCAAGGTAAGGAGGTCGGCATTGCTTTACTTCGAGATCCATTATGAGTTACTTCGAGTTCTTTGAGGTCTTTCTTCGAGTCACTTGTTAAATGACCATCGGTCGGCCATGATGGTTCGGTATTCCTCGATCGACCGATAGTCGGTCAAGATTCTAGGGCCGACTGACTCGAGATTAAAATCCATGGGCCGGTTGCCTTGGTCTTGGGCCTGCATAGAGCATCTAGCCTATCTTCGTCTATAAATAATGGGGCATGGGTATAGATGAAGGGACCTTTTTTGGGAACTCCAGGGATACTCTGCCGTTTTTGGTACTCTCTTCTCTCAGTTCAAACTTGAATTCGAATTATTGGTGTACGGATCGTATTGTACTCAAGTGGTTGAGAAAAGCAATAAAGATTACATAAACAGTGGGCGTAGGCCTTTACGCCGAACCACTATAATTATGGTGTTCTTATATCTACAGTTAGTTTTGCATACATTCCTCAGTTTTAATTTATTATCTTCATTATCTCTCTACAAAAAATCTTTTCTTGAGTGTTAGTGACTAATTTTGGTGCTAACACATATGAATCTAGATAATTTGGTTATGATTAAGATGTTATTGACTTTAATTATAAGTATACTTTTCATTTTTTTTAAATTGTGTAACCCTAACCATGATTAACATAATAACAAATAATTTGTATCTCAAATTTGATTCTACAATTGAACATAATAAAGAATCGTCATTACTGCGATCCAAAATATCTAATCATTGTTACTTTTGTTGTCGTTTCAATAAGAAAACAAAAAAGAACGACGAAAGCAACTATAATGGAAAACGGTATGATATATTCAATATAATTGATTATCGTTAATCTTTCCCCATAAAATTAATTAAATTACAAAAATATTGATTTGCATGTATATTCAAAATATAATTAAATATCATAATTCAGAAATTCCTAATCTAAAATTGATAAATATTTTTATTTACGTTATTCATCTCATTTTCATCTTTCATTAATGGTCGATAAGACTGAAAATAATTATGTTTGATGATTAGATTCCATTCTATTTCTACCTTACTCGGTTACGCACAACCCACTGTGTTTACTTCCAGATCATCTTTTAAGTTTAAGGTGGGTTTATAAAGCTGGTTTTATGATTTAATTTTATTAAATGTTTAATAGGTGCTGGTAAATGTTTATGTGGATGTAAATAGTACCACCTGTAAGTAATAATATGGTACATTGCAATGATTTTCTAACTATGAAACCCACAAAAAAGCTGGCTCAACTATGTGAGTAAAGATTAGTATAAAGTTACCACTGTTAGACTTCAAATGTGTTCGATATATTGAATGTCAGCTGTTAGGCCCAAAAAATTCCAAATATGAATGAGATGTAAAGCTATCGAAGGTTGATAGTGTAAGACTATCGATGGCCAAGGCGAGAAAGTTTATCAAGAGCTAATGTCTAAAGCAATCAAGGGTTGAGCAATCCAAAGTTATTGAAGGTTGAGACGTGCAAAGCTATCACACGCTAAAGCATGTAAAGCTATCGCACATTAAGGAAGAAAGCTATCACATGTCAAGATAAAAGGATATTGCATAAGGAAGCTATTGCATGTTGAAGATGTTAAAGTTATCGTTGGATGAAGATGTTAAAGCTATCGCATGTCAAATAAAGTTATCACATGTTGAAGATTTAAATTTATCACATGTTGAGAAAGAAAGCTATCGCATGTCAAATGAACATTGTTGTAGTAACTTTCGCATGAAAAGACTTAATTAGTTGACATTTCACAAACGTTTGGAAAACTATAGTTTGTGAAGGATGCTAAAAATATGCGTTAAAGAATTGGTAGCATTTTTTGTTTATTATAGCTCTACCTCTTCTAAAATGCCATGTTGTAGAAAGATCCAAAGTTTCAGTAGCATAGTTAGTAGTTATTTTCATGTTGTTTTAAAAGTTGTGTCGTTAATGTCAAAAGGTATAATTAAGTCGAACGACGCCCAACTTAACATTTCCTTGGAAAAAATTGGGAGTTCAAACTAATAAAAACACATATTTTAGAAATTCTATTGGAGCTATAAACGGTACATGCGTAGCTGTACACTTTCCTAGTGACAATTCCCATTCCTTTATTGGATGAAAGTAATATGCTAAGCAAAGTGTTGTGGTTGTATCCTCGTTTGATTTAACATTTACAATTTTAATGGATGGTTGGGAGGAATTGCATGTAATAGTAAAGTTCTGATCGGTTTTAAACAATAGGACTTTAAACTTTCACCATTCTTCGCTACGTTAGCATTACGTGGTTGAATCAGATACCACTAATAGAATGTATTTACCTCTTTACCAAAATATTAGATATCGTATTCCATATTTTTTTGAAACTTGGAATAAACCAAAATCGAAAAATGAAAATTTCATTTATGTCGCTTAATTTTATGCATGGCAACCGAAAGAATATTTGAATATGTAAGAGAAAATTTGGATCTTAAGTAAAAGTCGATATCTTGATTACTAATTCAAATTATGATGGTCGTTGCTATAATGGATGTTGACAAATTATTAAGGAGACGCAACAACGATGGTTTATAATTTATATTATTTGATGATGATTCTAATCTCCAAAAGAATATCCTGAAAAGTACTATAGTATTCAAGCTTATGGTAAAAATAGAGAATGAACCCGGTCAAAGAGATTTTAGAAATGACATATCGACCGTTCGAATTAACGTAAGAAATGAACTAACTGTTCTACGACTTCACTAAGAGTTTCGGTATTTTCCGCTTTACATTTTCCTAATTATTTCACTATATTTGTAATTTAAACTTGTTGTATTTGTACCATTGTATTTGCTATTCCAAATTGTCATGTCTTTGGTTAACTATGTTTCATACTAGAGTAAAAAGTATTCGTTCGTAATATTTATTATTATAACATAAATCACCTTTCGATCTCCCTTTTTGAACACAAAAATACATATTCCTTTCATCAAATTTTCTCATTTACAACTCTTTTCAAAACCCCTTTCTCCAACCATTTTCTAGCGCACTCGCAGTCCTTTCTTTCAATGGTTTTTAGTTTATGTAATGACTCAGATTTTGTATCACATACGTAATTAATTGAGGTCAATGTTAACAAACCAAATTTCGAGATATTTTGACATACATAAGTAAACAATATTATAGTTAATGATATGACAAAAAATATTGATGTCAAGTTTCAGTATGGTAAAATTTGTTAAGGATTAATGAATACACATATGTGATTAGTATGTAACATTAATTTGTTCATTTGTTTAATATGAATATGAAAGTGGTAAGTAATTTGAATGTAATGTTTTGGTAAAGGTAAGAGAGAAGACATTGGTTATGGTAAAGGATGAAGAGGAGGGAACAAGGGAACAAAAGGGAAGAGGTTAATGATTGTTTTAACCTTTTGTCTCATTCTCCATTCTATATATACACATGCATACCTCTCATATTCACACAAAATTGCATATTCAAACCAATTCACAATTCTTATCTCTTTAAAAACTATATTTAATCAAAAATAAATTTAAGGTCAAACATTTCCAAATCAACTCAAACTCACATATAGTCCATATACTTCACTATCAAATCATTGGAGTATGTATTTTAATCGAAAAAACCAGGTAGAAAATTGAGATAAAAGGAATGGATGTGAGTAAATAGGTAAAGATGTGGTTTGGGTTGAATTTTGGTGCAAGGAGAAGGAAGGAGAGATCTTAAGAAGATAAGTTTGATTACAGTTTACTCATTTAACCACATCCTATACCACTTGTGTATACCATGTGATGTGCACATTATATTGTAATATAGTTCAATCGAAGTGAACTCGTATGTTTACATGACATCTTACCGTATCTAAAACAAGATGACATTTAAAAGGTGAGATGTCCACTATTCTTTTGTTATTCAACTTGTTAAAGTAGCCTTAAGTATATATTGGTAGTATAACATACTTATAGACATTTGGTTTAGTATATGAAGTTAAAATAGTATTTTAACAAGATGAATGAATTTGGAAATCATGCATTTAAAGAGAAGTTTTTAACAAAAGTTTGGTTAGTGATTTAAATGAAGTAAATTTAACATGATATTTTGTATATATACTCTTAGGCTATAACATAATGTAATATGTATTATATAAGTCAATGTTTTGAGAAGTTAAATAACATGAAGTTAATGATGTTTTGTAGAACTTTTGTTACATTTTTCTCTTCAAAGTGTTTAAATAAAATTAACTTCAAAGTGTTTAAACAAAAGTTTGTTTATTTGAAATACTATTAATGTACTCTTAGGCTAAGATGGAGTGTGTTACATAGGAAAATGAGTTGTACATGTAAATGGTTTGAAAAGTTAAATGACATAGAGTTAAGGGGAGTTATAACTCTTTATTGCTTTTATCCCTTTAACTAGTTTTAAAGAAGATTACCTTTGACCTTAAAGACATTGCACAAATTCTCATAAATCATTAGGATTTAGTTTATGGTGTTTTGAAAAGGGTTGAACAACATATGATAATTGGATAATACAGTAAACCCATATAAGTTAGGGGTTGTTATACTAAGTAAATGATAGCATTTAATGGTAACATTTGCTTTATTTTATTGCACTTCTTGTATTTGGCACAATTACTCTTAACTTATGAAACCATGCTATGTATAAAATGATAATTTTATGTGTGACTTTGACTTATAAACAGTCCACTTTTGACTGTTAAATTTGTCTTTGGACTTAGGATGTAAAAGGGACGTGATTTCATGTGGTTCAGAAATCCTTAGTGAGGCTCTATCATTTGTATGACCCATCTTTCTCCTTAAATATGATGTGTTTCGAAACGTCGTAGTGAGGCTCTATTATATATTATTCGCTTACTTACAAAAAAAAATCAAAATTGACTTAACCGAAAAAGCATCAAACGACAATTTTGAATGACCAGAATCGGGCAAGTATACTGAAGTATGAATTGACAAATACCACTTTGAAACAAATAACGAACTATGTAGAATGATGATGGCCTTGAAACCCACAAGGAATTGCATACTAGTAATGGTATTCAAGATGTTGAGTTCTCATGATGGGTTTAAAGGTTTGAGAGCGGTTTTTGACGTAGATGCATGCGTTGATAGGAAATCGAAAATTACTAAAGAGGACTTGAAAAGAGGAAATCAATTATGTTGATTGCTACATTCAGATACATCTAGTCTAGAGATGTATGGACATATCTAATCTAAAGATACACGGTTTTATGGCTCTTAAGTGTACCAGTCCAGAGATATACTTTGACTAGTGATTAGGGGGTAACCCAACCTTATTATATTGGAATTATATATGTGTCTATATATAATGAAACACAGACTCCTATCGAGTTTTATTACTTAAAATGAATTGTGTATGGGAATGTTCCAGTTCTTTGTATATATTATAAAATGTAAACACTTTTGTTGAACCTATTTACTTAATATTAAGTGGTTTGATACTTGTGAGGGGAAAATCGATTCTGTTATTTAGTGATATTTTGTTATAATGTATTGTGATATGCATGGGCATATTACTAAAGTTTCTCATGCAAGATTCATGTCGAACTCAAAGTTTATATTGAGTAGGCTAATAGCACATGGTTAGGCTTAACAATCTAGAACCACCAGCTGACGAGAAAGAAGCTTTGGACGTATCTATTATTCGTCACTTTTATTGCATTAGTAGATATATATGTGTCGACATTATGAGGATTTGTTGTCGTAATTGTGCATATAGCTGAGGGTAGTACTTATGTGGTTGATTTTGCAACTCCAAGAACTCTTATATATTATTTGTTTTGATAATATTGTGTTATGTTTAATTGATATAATGTAAGCATAGCCTTGTTGCTTAGAGTTCTATCATTTTACTTTTACCCAAAGATCTTGCATTCGAATGCTTATTGGCACAAGAGTACTAGTGGATGGTATTAGTTTCGATCTGGGTATCAGAATAAAGGTTATTACATGTGGTATCAGAGCTTAGGTTTAGGGAATACCTTAGGTTGGTTGACAGGATCTCATTAGAGATAGAGTATGCAGTGCTCTAGAATGAGTTATGTACATATTATATATAAAAGATCGTGCATTTGTAGTTATTATATTTTTCCTTTATAAGAATTCACTTTCTATAGCTCTATCTTAAAGTATTTTAAAGAAGTTTTACTATGTTCAGGTAGTACAGATGAATATTCAAAGAAGACATAAGTGAATGCACTAAATAGTAGTACTACAAACGATAGTGCACAGTTGCATAGGAATGCCCCAATTACAGCCAGTGTGGTGGGAGGAAATGGAGGAATAGAGGTGGTACATGTTCGACCGCTCGTGAACTTTACAGTGTTGAGTAGGTACTTTACAAGCTTGGGAGAAGCCATTTAAAAAAACTAAAAGTATTATCGAGGTTTGAACTTGGCTTAGAGCTTGTGAGAGGATATTTGGCAACTTAAGACCTAAAGACATGCATAAGCTTTGTTGTCTTCTAGACAACTTTAATATGGAGCCATGGATTGGTATGACTCTGTCATTACCATTTTTCCCTAGGTAGATATCATTTGGGCGTAGTTCCAACAAATGTTTGAGACTAAATTCATTTCAAAAGTAGAGATACCTATTTTTTTGTGGTTTTGTAGAACAAAAACATGGTGATACGACTATTCACAATACAATAATAAGTTCGATGTTGTGTCATGATTTTTAATGTTTTATCAAGTTTTTACGGCATTTTAATTATTTATTTAAAACCTTAAAATTAATTAAAACGATATATAATTGTTATATGTTGATTTAATTAAGGAATGGGCTTAAATAAATTAATTAAACAATTGATTTAATTGTTAAATCAATTAGGCTCGAAGTTCGAAAGCCTTAATCAAAGGGGTTTGGCCATAGCATTGGAAAAGAGGGCTAGAGACGTTGTCTTCAAATATGGAGAGAAGTGCGTTACATATTTGTGAACTAGGTGGCTATAAATAACTAACCCCTTCATAGTCTCCATACATTAAAAAACTCTAACCTTAGCCTCCATGGCTAAAACATTGATGATGTCTTATAGATCAAGTTGCATCCCAAGGTTAAGGAGAAAGGACTGGAAGTTCAGAGAAGGAAATCACTAGCAACCTTGGTGTCGGAAATCGGTAAGATTTCAATAAGGTAAATGATAGAGTTAGGGGTATGCCCATATAAATTATGTAATTTATTATAAATTATTAACTTCATATTTAAATCTCATTTGAAACAAAAGGTTTTTTTCTTTTTATTATATACTTGCCATATTGTTATATTGTTTGGACCAAAAATGGCATAAACACCCAATCAAGTAGAAAATGAAAATTTTAAAAGTAGAGTGATTAAAAGAGAGAAAATAACACATAATTTTATAGTGGTTCGATAAACACTTCGGCTCCACTTAATCCTTTTCTATTGATTATACTTTGTTCTTACAAAGTCGTTCTTACAACTCGGTATCAAATAACTCAGGTAAGAATCAACCTAACTCATATTGATTTAGAGGAGTGAAGAAGAGAAGAATTAAAATCAAGTTCCCTTTTCCAATGCACCTCTTCCTCTATTTATAGATGAAAGTCATTGCCAAAATTGCCAAAACAATGATCACCAACGTTCTCCACTCTCGGCATGATGCTCTAAGAAAGAAGTCATGGCCAATCTACTAAACATCACAACTCGGTGCTGAGTTATACGACTTGTATCTCATTATACTTTCTTTCTTTTGTCTTCCATCTTCTAATTGTTAATACCTCAATTATTTATTTTAATGATAATAACTTTGATAACGACAATATATATTCATATAAAATATAGATACTAATGTTTTGCCAAGTTATTTAGTATATAATATAGGATATTTAACAGGTATTGAACCAAAGACTGTATAATATAAAGACTCAAGTAAAGGACATGAAGACTCATAAGTATAAAGATCAAATTGCGAAGATCTCGAGACTATAGTATAGTATATAGAGTCATAGAGTATTGTTAAAGACCCTGGTAGCAATCCTTGATCTCTATTTCCCATTTTCTTATCCTTTAATTTAAAAAACAAAATATAATTTTAAAATATTTAATAAAAGTTTAAAATGTTTATAAACTATGGAATAAATTATTTAACAAAGTATCAAAATATTTTACAAAGCATAAGATTTTCAAATTATTTTAAAAAAAGAGTTTTCAATTTTCAAAGGGATATGTCGACATATACCCTATGAGTATGTCAACATACATGCCGCTGATTCAAAATTCAAATTTTGAAAGGAAGTATCTATTCGTCGTAAGTCTTTACGAATGGACATGTCTGTTTATTCCGTATAAATAAAGGGTTTCAAACGAATTTTTTGAAAATTAATTTCTTGTTTCTTCTCTCCTCTTACACTACCAAAATTTCTGGTAAATTTTTTATTCAAATCTCTTTAGATTCAACAAGAATCAATTCAATCTTCATTGTATTGATTCTCTACTATTTGCTCTCTGATTTCAATCATCTTTCTCTCAAATCAAAGATCAAAGTATTGTCTGAGAGGCTATATGATCCATTGTATCCAAAATTTAAGAAAATGTCTTTGAAAAAATCATCAAATGCTAGTTGTAGTTACTTGAGTGTAACTGTAACCCATTCAAATCAATTGGGTGTGATTGGTAGCCCGGAAATTTGAGTGGGTGTGCTTGTACCCAGTCCAAACCTTGAGCTTGGAAAATCAGGAGGGTGTGTCTTGTAGCCTCGGAATCAAGATTGTAATTGGTTTTTCCTTTTGCCCATTTAAAGATTGGCATTTGAAAATAAATTTGTACAAGCAATTGTACGGGCCTGGATGTAGGAGAAATCCAAGCCAGTGCAAAATTTCTAGTATCATCTCTTTAATTCTCTACTTTACTTTGCTACTTTTACTTTAACTCTGCTTGCACTGTGATTGATTGTTGATACAATTCTATGTTGAAAATCTATTATTTGACATTAAACTTGAAAGAAATTTAAAATGATTTACAAAAGTTATAAAATACTATTCACACACTTTTAGTGTTTATTTAACCTTAAGATCCATAATTGCAAATTGGTATCAGAGCACTGGGTTTCCAAAAACTCATAACGTGATTTTTTTTTTAAAGTTTAAATGACTAGCAGCACTGTTAGTTCATTTGTTAACACCTTTGTCGAAGAACAATCTACTGCTAGACCCCTTCTTTTAATGGCAGTAATTACACTTATTGGTCATGTAGGATAAAGACTTATTGACAATCAAACGGTCTAAATATTTGGAGTATTACACATAATGAGTAAACTGAACCCTAGATTAATTTTTCAATTTGTATTACGAACCAAAAGGCACTTGCACAAAATAATTCTAAAGTCATGAATATTTTATTTTATACACTAGATAAATATGAATTTAATATTGTCTCTATTTGTAAGTCTGCATATGAAATTCAGAGAATACTGCAAGTTACACATGAAGGCACGAGTAAAGTGAAACAGACTAAAATCTCCATTTTAACTAATCAGTTTCAATTGTTCAAAATAAATCCAATGATAATATTTTTGACATGTACTATAGATTTCAAGATATAATGCATTCATTAATTGCATTAGACAAAAAAAAATTTCCAAAGAGGATCAAGTAAGGGAAAAAAATCCTAAATTCACCCTTTTTGGAATTAAATCAAAAGACACTTGCAACTGAAGAGGCTAGTGATATTAGTTCTTTGAAAATTAAAGATTTAATAGGCAATTAATGTCCTATGATGCATAATTGTATGGAAGAATGGAAAGCAAGGCCATAGAAAAGAAATCAATCACTTTCAATGTAATAACTGACGATCAGGATTTAGATAATGAAAATGACAAGGGAATTGATTTCATGACCAGAAATTCAAAAATTTCCTATAGTATAGGAACATGAATAATTTTCGAAAACCTGAAAACAAAACCTTTGGAATTGCAACTAGATGTTTCAACTATGACGGACCCGGTCATTTTAAGAGAAACTGCTCGCATTCGAATAAATTAAAGATCTCACTAGTAAATGATTCATATAGAAAAAGAAAAAGGGTTATACATCAACTTTGGATGATTCGGACACTTCCTTTAGTGACAATGAACCAGATACTGAAAATGTGTTTCATGGCAACAACAGACTAGTTAGAACCGACCAACAAAAAGAGGCAAAATATGTATCCTTTTCTTATATTTTTTATTTCATATTTTGATTGATCTTGGTTTTTAGAAATAACATATAGATTAATAATAATATTGGATGAGTATAGGTATACAAGTATATGTGTGTGTGTGTGTGTGTGTATATAGGAATATATTAGCCTAATTTTTATTTTTGAAAATTTCGGACTATATGTCGACATACCTCCATGTCATATGTCGACATACATTCCAGAAAACAAAATTTTGCAATTCCAATTCAAATTTCCTTCTCTATTCTACTTATTCCATGTTCTGAAAAGGCACCTTTTGACTAGAGAACATGACTCTTCACTCTTTATTAATTAAATCTATCTTTATCCATTCATTCACTCACTTTATTTGAAATACCCTTCATTATCTTATTTCCTCATAAACTCAAAAGTGGATTCGTCTAGTCAAAATCATAAAACCATAAGACTCTCTAAGAAAATTAAAAGGTTTCTCTTCAATGAGAAAGATGCGATTAAAAACTATATAGAGTATACTGCTTCCAAAAAAGTTTCTCCTGGAAGATTTGCTAAATTCAAAGATTTTTCCTCTTATGGTTTACATGATCTTTGTTTTGAAAATAAAATTCTTGGTTTAATTGGACCTTCTTAAAATGAATTTGTTTGTTATCTGGATTTGGTCAAATGTTTTATGGAATTTAAATAAAATTTTATCAAAGAGAAGAAGATCAAGTTTGGAGTAGTGTTAATGATACTCAAATTGTTTTGAACTGTGAACTTTTGTGTAATATTAATTGGTTGCAAATCTAGTGGAACCGACCTCTCCACTTTTTAAATTGATGAATAAAATCGTGAAATTTTTCATGATATTTTTAAAAGTGATGAAGAATTGGGATTTAAATGAAAGAATCTTCGGCCAAAATCGAGATTTACTAGTCTCATTTTACAGCGAAGTATCACTCCGAGGATGGGTAATTACAATAACCCTATTTAAAAAATTTAAAGCTCTTTTGCTATTTATGGTCATTAAAACATCCATTGGGCACAAGTCATTTTAGATTACTTTGTTCAAAATAACATGTTTAGACATGAGAACACACTCTTCCATGTGGTGTATCTTACTAAAATTTTCACATATTTTAGTGTTGATTTAAGAAGAGAAAAATCTATTCCTCGAATTTTTTTGACAAATCCAATATCTCTCTTATGCACATTCCACCATTTTTCGAACCATATGAGACACTTCCCAGAAAGGAACAATGATTGGCATGGGAAGAAGAAAAAGAAATTCAACAACAACAAGAAGAAGAAGGCGATGAAATGGAAGTGGAAGAAGAAAAAGAGGAGGAAGAAATGGATACTTCCTTTGAAAGTTTTGATAAACCATACCACCCTTCCAAAAAAGAGATCCTAAGAAATCAAGAAAAGCTTCTTTGAAACCAAAAGAAGCTTAAGATATCATTTAGTAAAAAAAATTCTCCTCTCTTTCCAGTAAAGTGGACAAATACTTTGGAAAGATCATTCGTGAACTTGGCAGTAATTCATCATCATCATCTACATCTTTCTAAGCCCATCTAGTTGTTTTCTTATGATATATAGATTTTTATTGTGTACTTTTAGTTGAAGTTCATGTTGTTTCTATGTATTTTCTTTTAATAATCACTGAAATCCTGGTACCCTTAAATTCTAAGTAATGAAATATGATTCTTACTTCTTATATTGTTTATTAGTCTGTGGAAGTTATAAATATATAATGGTATAAGATAAAAAAAAACTATAACAAATATACTAGTTTTGAAAATTTAGGCATGTATATCGACAAACATGTTACCTACATGTCGACATATAACGGGCAGATACCAATTTTTTTAAATTTCAAAAATATAAATAACTACCATTCATCCATCATTCCAAACAAATTTCTTTTCCTATATAAGTCTATTTCTTTTAGGAAACTCATTCATCATTTTATTCTATACTCTATTTTCATTCTCAAACATATTTTTATAAATATGTCTTCTTCACATAAAAAATTATGTGAAGATCTTGAAAAACTCTTCAATCATTCAAAGATATTCTCTCTTTTATCCTAAGAAATCAAAGAGTCAAATGCAGATGATCAAGGAACAAGAAAAGCATTTTGATGTTCTTCAATGGATGATTTCTTCCTTAATTAAAGATGAACCAACCAATAACCCTGAATGCACTATTAATAAGGATAATAAAGATTGGGATGCCATCAAAGTAGATCCAATCTTTGGGTTTGACAATTGGGTTGAAGTTCCTTGAAATGCCTAGTTAATAGGTTTTGATTTGATATGTATATCTGTATATACACACACATATACATACTCTTAGGATTTGGTTTGATTGATTTAGTTTGAGTATTTGGATTGGTTTGGATTGTTTGAATTCGTGTGTTTTAGTTGGCTTGTACATAATTGGATTTTTTTATGTATAGTTTGCATAAATAAAATCTACTTTATAAAAAAAATCATTACCATACATTATCATGCTTAATATATAATAGAGTATTGTTTATCTTACATCATCATATATATAATTTTAACTTAGATTATTGATTTTAAACCTACAGTTTCAAAGTATTTCATTTAGGGGAGTTTTTTTTATATACCTTTTTACCCTTTTTTGTGACAAAGGGGAGAAAAATATAAAATATACATATGCATATATTCAGGGGGAGTTATCTAACCCAAGGAGATCTATATCATATTTTGTATAAAGGATATTAGTGGTTGTCATGGCCAAAAAGGAGGAGACTGTTAATACCTCAGTTATCGATTTTGATGATAACAACCTTGATAACAACAATATACATTTACATAAAATATAGATACTAATGTTTTGCCAGGTTATACAATATATAGTGCAGGATATTACATAGGTATTGAATCGAAGATTGTACAGTATAAAGACTAAAGAAAAGACATGAAGACTCATGAGTACAAAGTTTAAGATAGGAAGATCTCAAGACTATAGTACAATATATAAAGTCACGGAATGTTGTTAAAAAACCTTGTAGCAACCATTGATCTCTATTTCCCGTTTTCTTATCCTTTAATTTTAAAAACAAAATATAATTTAAAATATTTTATAAAAGTTTTTTAAAGTTTAAAATATTTATAAACTATGTTTAAATTATTTTATGAAGTATCAAAATATTTTACAAAGCATAAGATTTTCAACATATTTAAAAACAAAAGAGTTTTCAATATTCAAAGGGATATGTTGATACCCTATGAGTATGTCGACATACATGATGCTAATTTGAAATTCAAATTTTAAAATGAAGTTTCTATTCATTGTAACTCTTCGCAAATGAACATGTCTATTTATTCTCTATAAATAGGGGGTTTCAAATGATTTTTTAATAACTAATTTCTTGTTTCGTCTCTCCTCATACTCTGCCAAAATTTCTAGTGAAAAGTTATTCAAATCTCTTCAAATTCAACCAAAATCAATTCAATCTTTATTGTATTAATTCTCTACTATTTACTCTTTAATTTCAATCATCACTCTCTCTCTCTCAAGTCACAGATCAAAGTGTTGTCCAAGAGGCTATACGATCCATTGTATTTAAAGTTCATAAAATTTTCTTTGGAAAAACCATCAAACTTTAGTTGTAATTGCATGGGGGTGATTGTAGCTCATTCAAAATAATTGGGTGTGGTTGGCATCCTAAATATTCGATTAGGTGTGCTTGTAGCTCATCCAAATCAAGTTGGTGTACCCTGAGCCTTGATGTGTCAAATAACCTCAGAATCGAGACTGTAATTGGGTTTGCTTTCTGCCCATTTAAAAGTTGGCATTTGAAAAGAAATATATATAAGCAATCGTGCAAGACTAGATGTAGGAAAAACACAAACCAACATAAAATCCCTAGTGTCATCTCTCTAACTCTCTACTTTACTTTACTGCTCTTATTTTATATGTGTTTGCATCTGTGATTGGTTGTTGATACAATTTCGTATTGAAAATCTATGATTTAACATTAAACTTGAAAGAAATTTAAAAAGATTTATAAATGTTATAAAACACTATTCACCCTCCCTCTACTTTTTATTTAGCCTTAAGATCCATAATTCCACAATCCAAACTAATATGCTATGCTGACTCGTCATGTGTTATAACATGACTCAGGACCGAGTTATGGCTTGGATTAGTACTAAGTTAATTTACTTGGTCCAATCTTAAAAAATTTCTTTCTACTCCTTCCTTTAGCCATTTTTGATGTTTTTCATCTCTCTAAATCCATTTCTTTATCATTCTTTAGTCAAGTTCATCCGTTTGATTCTATTCAAAGACTATGTAAAATTAGCTGGTAATACCTGCCCCGCAAAGTTCGCTTTGTGAATATGAGGTGTGTTTTGGTTAAGAACAAATATCAATTGCAAATTATCAGCAGTTGAGCTCTATGGCTATCTATTGGACCAATCATAGTGAATCATTCAATTCCTTTGGACTCATATGCAAAATAAAGATCATTCTATCCCTATCATAGCTAAGTATTC
This sequence comes from Allium cepa, assembly GCA_030765085.1. NCBI lineage: Eukaryota > Viridiplantae > Streptophyta > Magnoliopsida > Asparagales > Amaryllidaceae > Allium > Allium cepa. The sequence goes on from CM060938.1 coordinate 568,414,101, forward strand.
GAGTACTTTCCTAATTCTTGGTCATAAATCATAATCATTCTGCGTTCCTTCAGAATCATCATAGTTTCGTAAATCAAGGTCCTCCCCATTCGCTTGGGATTAAATCATATATCGGTATCAATATTGTCTCGTGTTCTCTTATGATTTAACTATCAAGGGTAAACCATATATCAGGAAATCATGAATCATTAATCATAGAAGTACATTGCCACCAATTGGAGCATTACTTATAAATTGTCTAGTATCGCCTATCATCCTGTCATAAGTACGTACAACCGAATTGAGGCAATGACATATTCTAGTAATAATTATCAAATCATTTTAAAATCAAAAGGCATTCAATCCTAAATTTTAGTTTATGATCTCTTTGGATCATATAATCACACATCTAGAATGAAGCCAATCTGCTCGCTCTCCGAAGTAGGAACCCAATATTGAAGAAATTCCATCCACTCACTCTTCAGTGAGTGGACTTGCTATCCTATACAAGTCCTTCCACTAGCTCTCTGACAAGGGAACCTACATTTCATGGTTCATCACTTCGTCTCTCCAATTGGAGGAACCATGTTCTATCAGTTTATATAATAGTTTAAGTAATAACCAAGTTCAGTTGATATCTCATGACAATATCAATATCAGTTATCATGTTCAAATGATTCCCATCTATAAATTAATCATTCATTCATAAAATTCAAACCAATGCATCAAGCAAATATTAAAATGTCTAATTTAGCCAAGGGTTACCTCCAGTCCTTAACTCGGAGCATGCTTATGGGACCGATCGGGATACCGTGCACGAGTAAGTAGCTTAATAGTAATCCTTCACATCCTTTTCAAAGAAAACAAGGTATGGAAATAAAACTTGACTTTAATCCAACCCCATCATGGGATAATCATTCGCTACTCGAATTCGCTGTCGTAACCAAATACATCCACCATAGAAGGTGGTCGCCCCTGTGGCATCACTGCAGTTTGTGCTATGGTAATGATTTCAAACATATTGTTGTAACCAATTACTCCAAACCTGCTCCTCTATCAAGTCGTGTAGATGTCTGCACTCATTGGTATCACGCCCATCCAATCAAGGAATAGCCAGTATTTTCCAGACTTTCTCTCCCAATCTATGGGTTCTCTCTTCTTGGGTTTCTATAGGGAATCTGCTTCCTCGCTCTAAGTAGATTCTCTCCAAGGTCTCCGTTAATTCATTGTTTGAAAAAAAAATTAGTTCCCTCCTTTGTTGCTGTAACGACCTAGAATTTTTAGAAATTAAAATTTGAATATTTAATTAATTTTAAATATTAATAAGTGAATTTATAAGTCAAATAAATTTTAATTTGAATTATTGGATTTAATTGGATAATTAAATCGATAATTTAATATGTTAAATTATGGAAATAATTGAAAATCGAGTTAAATATGATTGAAAATGATTTGTAAAATTTTATTTTATCATATTGGAGTTAGAACGATATTTTAGAACTTTTAAAATCGAATTAAAAGTTAATTTGTGAAAATTGAATATTTTAATATTTAATAATCGACTGTAAAATAGTCAATTTTTGAACAGTCTCAGAATTGAACGAAACCAGTTCCATTGGATCCGTAATAGTTAGTTATTACCGGATTTCAATTTTCGTGTCAATCGGAGTTATCGTTTGATCGTGGCAGCTCGAAACGCATCGAATTATTTTTAATTTTAATTTGGCGAGTTAAAATAGCCATTTTTCAAAAAGTCTCGGATTTCGACGAAACCAGTTTCATCGGATCCGTAATGTGATATTATTGTAAGGTTTCAAATTTCGTGTCAATCGGATTTACCGTTTGTCCGGTACAAATTAAAACGCCTAGAAAATCGCTTAAATCGGTTTAATTTAGATTGAACGTTTGTAGCCATAACTCGCACAGATGTCCGAATTAGCTTTCGAAACCTGTTCCATTGTGTCCGGAACGCGGGATAAACCCTAGGAACGTCAGTTTCGGCGCGTAAATCGGAGTTTGGAAAATCGGGATGAATAATGTTCGATTTTTTTCCTATAAATACACCATAAATCTCAAAAAAAAAAAAAAACCTAAACCTAAACCTAAATACAGCAGCCGCCAGTTCAAGCATGAATGGTCGAAATTATCCCAACTTCTCTCCCCCAAATCTCTCAATCCATCAAGCAATTCGAAAATCTTCCAACAGCAAAGAGGTAGAGCATCACGAGCTCTACAGATTCAACGGTTATGATCGAGTTTGGAGTTGTATTTTGGGAGATAGGAGGCCGCGTTCTCTGGGACTTGCACACGCAATTCGAGCTTAGGGGAGTGGCCGAGCTTCCTATGGTTTAGGCCGAAGGTAGGTGGTGGATGGGGCTTCGATGCTATGGTAGTTGATCGAGTTCAAGTCGCTTGTAGATGGTGTATAATTAAACCCTAAATTGATGGTGATGGGTTCCTTTACGTGTTGTGTTACTGGGCGCGTGAGAGGAAGGAGAAAGGGGAGAGGAAAGGCACGACTATGATGGCTTGGGCTTGGATCCAGTGGCTAAGGATTTGTGTAGGTTTAAAATTGATTAAAGGTTGTAAATTTATATAAGTATAAAAGTCGTGAAACTTTAAAAATTCATAACTTTTTCATACGAGGTCGAAAACGCGCGAAACCAGTTGCGTTGGAATCGTATGGACGAGCACTACGCGATGAAATTGGATTGGAGTCGTTTGGAGTTAGTAAGAATTTTGGGTAAAATTAAACGTCCGTTTAATTTTATTCGAAATAAATCGCTAAAACGGAAATAAAATCAAGGTGAGAACTTCTCACTCAATCGAATCGGTTTCGATTTTATTTTAAATAGTTAGATTCAAAATATTTGAATGCATGTTTGAATGATGATTGATATCTATTGATTGTTAAAATAGACATTATGCGCCGTTAGTAAGCGGATGTTATTTATTAAAAACATATACCGCAAATATTTCATAAACAGTGAAATTGGTATTATATATAATAGCAATATATATATTGGCATATGTATATATTGGAGTTATTGATTTCCCGCAATTTTCGTTTAGCGGATGAGACCCTATTGCGCCGTTATTAAGCGGATAATATTTTAAATCCCATATACTGCGATAATTTCGTACTGGAGCGAAATTGGTATTGTGCTAATGTTTGTGGATGCAGGAAAACAGGTTGGAGGGATCCAACTGGATTCCTCAACAGTTTTATTTGATTTTAGATATTTTGATATTTGATAGATTATCATATCGATATATGATATCGTTGTTGTCGTGATTGACTATTTGGTATGTAGCATCATTGGACCAAATTTTTAAACTTTAAAATGATTTTTAAAGTGATTTTTGAAAAGTATACGTTTTATAAAATAATTTTGGAATTGATCCATTTTAAATAAATAAACGTTATAATTTTTAAAGTTATAAAAATTATGATTTTTGAGAAATATAGTTAAAAAAACTGATTTTTGAGAATATGATGCTAATGATTTTATAAAATAGTTTAATCGGGATTTTAGAATTTATTGTGAAAAGTTTAAATATAGGATTTATAAAATTTAATTATTTTATAAATTAAAATGGTGAAATTATAAAGGAGATTAAAGACGTTTTGAAATAATAATATAAAATGAATTATGAATGAAATTCATAAATGAATGAAATTTATAGAATTATAAACGGTGAAGTTATAAATGGAATTTTATAAACAGTAGATTTATAAATTTTATTAAGTTATTAAAAGAATGGTTTTGGATAAATAATTGAATCTTATAACTTATAAGATTTATAAGTATGAAGTTCAAAGGAACGATTTTTGCAAGCAAATAAATTAGAAGTATTTAACTTATAATATGGACTTTTGGTTCAAAATTGAGATATAAAGTAAATAGGTTAATAAAGGAATTTATAAACGTTGTTTTATAAATTCGCAAACGACTTATTTTGATAAGTTAATTGTTGAAACCTATTAATGGAGTTATATTCACGTTTTTGACAGTGAATAATCCTTTGAAATAAAATGAATAGAAGTGATGAAAGTTGTTAACATAGTATATTCACATTTTTGAATAGTGAATATTATGTTAAAGAAAATGTTTAGAATGTGATATTTTAAATAGAATTAAAACGATCTAACGATGTTTTAAATGCATTGAGATTCGAAACCATAGATTTCAACATTTATTGTTGAAATAGACGTTTTCGAGAAATAAAAGGAAATGGTGGACTATAACACTGTTGTTATAGTAAATGATTTCCGAAAGGAAATGTTTTGTATAGTATTGGGATTTATATATCTATTTAAACTTCGAATCCCTATATTAGTGATTTTGGGTTGTCGTAACGATGTTTTACGCAACATTCGTTTTGTCCCAAATAAGTATGTTTAAGAGAATGATTTCCTTAAAGAATGAAATATATACTTATTTTTGATTGAAGTATATTGAATATTTTCCAAGTGTTGAAAATAAATAAAATTTGTGAATTACTTATGAATAAATAAGTATGGAAATGTTTTTCCAATATAAAGTGAATATTAGAGAATTTATCTTTTTGAAGATAAATTGAAAATGAATATTATAAATCGAATTGAAGTCGTATATTCATTAATACTTTGGAATGTAAATTCACTATTGAATTTATAAAAGAAAGTAGAATTTTTTAAAAATAAATATTAATTTATTTTTGAAGTGTTGAAAATATATATCTTGTAAAGATATTTTGGAAAATAAATAATTTGGAAAATTATTTGGAATCTGGTGATGTGTGCATATCCATGGATAGTTCAATAACCGACTATCAATATTTCCCTTTGAATGGGTATTTGATGTGATTTATTTGAATTTGAATGCCACACTTATTTTTGAATAAGCGCTCACTATTCGGGTTAACCGGGAAAGGACCATGGGGTCGTATAACCCATTCCGAATATGTGATACGTCGTTGTGAATTGCATTGAAGATCGGTGTTGAAGACCCGATATTTGCGAGAGCGATAGGATGACCTGTCGATTGTCTCTGCACTGAGTTGCAACGGTATAGAGACTCCCTAAGTGATGGGAAATCCGATCAGGATTGTGAATATCCGGATTGCAAGGACTTCTTTGTAAGTGCCTTCGGTTTTGTTCGATCCCGGAACAGACTTGTATGGATAGTATGCCTGACATTACAAGTTGAGATATAAAACCGATTTCTTTCAAATATATTTCTGTTGGTGGCGAAGAATTTATTCTTTTAGCTTAACACCCTTCTCTGAGACGTATGAGCTCAGAGGTTATGTAGTTGAATGTTATCAGCGATATATTCCCAATTTGGTAATGTGACATGCTGAGTGTTGCTGTAAATGATCATTGTGTTGATTATTTGTGATAGGATCGTTTATTTGATCGTCTATCTTTGTGATCATTTCTATGATCATTTGTTGACCCAAAGCATGGCTTTTGTATAAAGTATGTTTTTGTGGACGTGACTTCGTCGAGCCTCACACCCCGTGAATGGTCAAAACAGGAAAGATGCGGCAAGGTTATGAGGGGTAGCGCCCTTTAGGATGTGTGCATTTCCTTCTGGAAAAGGGTGGTATCATGGTATGGAGCCCAGATACTTACTCATGTTGAAAACACTTTGTTATTATTGTGTGAATTGATTACGAGCGCTCGGTGAAAGGTCCCAAAGGACCGGGGGATGGCATATTCGGTCAGTTGTTACTCAGTTAGGGGTAACCCGGCCTTGTGTTAGTAGAGATCCGGTTTGGTTCTCGGGGATGTCCATCCAGAGGCATTCTCATGTGGCAATGGGAAGTTCCTTGGCCTGATCATTCGTTGGAAATCCAAAGAAACAATACGAGACTTGTACGGTTTTAGTTGTATAACCTGCTATGGAATGTGGCGGTAACCTGCTATTGAACATAGTTAGCTATAGTAGGCATACGATAATGGTCGTATGTTGGCTAAGATTTATACTCTACTTTCGAAATGAATTTTTCCTACACTATACACTAATAATAATATCAAATGTTATTTTAAATGCGTATCAAGCATCTTTGACTATCATAAGGAGAAATCTCCTCCGATTCTGCGTTTGCATTGTGTGTGTGTGCGGGAGGCCTTATGGTAGTCTCATTTTTAAAAGCATTGCGAATTGACTTTAAAAATATTCCTCTATTTTGATTTTAAAGATAAATAAACTGTTTTGAGTTCTCACACCAGTCACATGACTGACTCGGAGTTTATTGTTTTCCTTCCTAAACTCTGGGTGCCCACCAATTTTCACACGGGCAGTCAAGAGTTAGGTTTATCAGGATATTCTGGATATTCTGGAGTTGCTGGAGGCAAGCTGGATGACATGGCGTATTACTAGTTTATATAGTATTTCTTTTTCCGTTGTTTGTATGATGTTGTACACTCTGATGATATGATGTAATTAAAATGTGATGTAATGTAATAACTGATATAGTTCTTTGTTTAAAGATTATTCATTTATTTATTATATGTTGTTCCGCTGCGATTGTGAGATTCTGTTGTTTTCTGTTCCGTTCTATGTTCTCTATTCTCTTTTTCTTCTATTTAAATTGTTTTTCTATCTTCTTTATTCTCTGTATTCTCTTTCCTCTATATTTTCTATTTTCTATCTCTTCTCTATTTTCTGTTCTCTTTTCCCTCCATCTTCTATCTTCTTTTCTTTCTTCCTCTTTTCTTTTTTTTTAAAAACCAATAACTATCCGGTTTTTCGGCAACGAAAAATCGCGTTCGTTACATTTGGTATCAGAGCTTATGGTTAAGCGACAACCATGGTTTTGTTGGGTATTACTCATTAGAGATAGAGTCAGTAGTACTCTAGAATGAGTTTGAGTGTAATAATAGCTATGAGAGCGTATTTGTTAGTGAATATATAAAATTGTTTTATATTGTGATGGTTGGTTTGTTGAGTGGCATATGAACCTTCGTCAGCGTGGTCTCGACAACTATGCCGAAGGGGTTTCTAAACACTTGAATAGAACAATTTGGCACAATATTGTTTTAAATTGGGTAAATGAAATAATTTTACCCTGATTATATTTTTATATATAAAGGAATATTTTTTCAGAATTATTAAAGTATATAAGTTGATTGTTTAGTTGTTTGAATAATCTAAATAAAAGAAGAATTGTATAAGTTAAAAGAATTATAAGAATTGAATTATAATTAAAGTGATTTACAATTGTGAAATGAACTTATATATAAGAAGTGAAACTATATGAATATATTTGTCAATATGAGTTATAAATAAAAATGAATTAAGTTATATAAATGAAATTCAACTTTAGAAATTGAATTGAATTAATGGATTAAATGTTAATCAATTGAATGTAAATTAAATTGATATGGAAAAATGAATATAAGTGTTAATTCATTAAAATCTAATGTTATTGAAAGTTGAATAATTGAATAAAAATTAATTTAATTAAACCAATTGTAAGCAAAGGAAATTTGGTTGTAATTAATATACATTGATTGTTATATGGTTGTTAGTTGATTGATTGTATATAATTCGTTAAGTGTCAATGAAATTGAAAGCTAAAGTAATTGAATTCAATTGGAAGTAAAGTGAATCTTAAATAGAATTGAATTTGATTTGGAAGTGAACCAACTCGAATATGAATTAGTGAATATAAACTAATTGAACATGAATGTTAGTAAGAACATCCACTGTAATGAATCAAATGTGATTTAAATTGAAAACCTAATTCATTGAATATTAATGAGAATATGAATGAATATGAATTTGTTGAATGCTAGTTGGTTGATGGTTGAATATATTGCTTTTGTTTCATTTGCTATGTGACATATATAGTTATTATGTTACTATATGTTGTATATTGATACTATTGTCTACATGCATGTTCTCATGTTGTTTGTTGAGTGATTAGTAGGTGCGGATCGCGCTTGCTTTGCATTTGGAGCTCGCTTTCGCGCTATATTAGCCGTATATGCTCGCTAATAAAATATAAGGTACATATCTCGGATTACATACCGTACTTTTATACTTTTTTCCCTTCGGGATGCCTCATTACTTGATGAGATGTATATTTGTGATACATATACTGTCATTTTTTTTCGGATCGAGCCGCGCAAAGGAGACTATGGCGAATTTTTCCGGAAATTTAAGGCGTTAGAAAAAATTTAAGAAATTTGGAAAGTTTTGAAAACTTTAATTTTGATTTGAAGTTTAAAGTTAAACAATAGTAATTGTTTTTGAAAAGATAACTAAGTATGATTTGAAAACTTAGTAAAGTATTATACGAAGTTTAACTATGAATTTTGGGAAAATTAATAAATTCTATAACTTTTCTTACTTGTTAATTTCGAGGACGAAATTCTTTTAAGTGGGGAAGATTGTAACGACCCAGAATTTTTAGAAATTAAAATTTGAATATTTAATTAATTTTAAATATTAATAAGTGAATTTATAAGTCAAATAAATTTTAATTTGAATTATTGGATTTAATTGGATAATTAAATCGATAATTTAATATGTTAAATTATGGAAATAATTGAAAATCGAGTTAAATATGATTGAAAATGATTTGTAAAATTTTATTTTATCATATTGGAGTTAGAACGATATTTAGAACTTTTAAAATCGAATTAAAAGTTAATTTGTGAAAATTGAATATTTTAATATTTAATAATCGACTGTAAAATAGTCAATTTTTGAACAGTCTCAGAATTGAACGAAACCAGTTCCATTGGATCCGTAATAGTTAGTTATTACCGGATTTCAATTTTCGTGTCAATCGGAGCTATCGTTTGATCGTGGCAGCTCGAAACGCATCAAATTATTTTTAATTTTAATTTGGCGAGTTAAAATAGCCATTTTTCAAAAAGTCTCGGATTTCGACAAACCAGTTTCATCGGATTCGTAATGTGATATTATTGTAAGGTTTCAAATTTCATGTCAATCGGATTTACCGTTTGTCCGGTACAAATTAAAACGCCTAGAAAATCGCTTAAATCGGTTTAATTTAAATTGAACGTTTGTAGCCATAACTCGCACAGATGTCCGAATTAGCTTCCGAAACCTGTTCCATTGTGTCCGGAACGCGGGATAAACCCTAGGAACGTCAGTTTCGGCGCGTAAATCGGAGTTTGGAAAATCGGGATGAATAGTGTTCGATTTTTTTCCTATAAATACACCATAAATCTCAAAAAAAAAAAAAAAAAAAAAAACCTAAACCTAAACCTAAATACAGCAGCCGCCAGTTCAAGCATGAATGGCCGAAATTATCCCAACTTCTCTCCCCCAAATCTCTCAATCCATCAAGCAATTCGAAAATCTTCCAACAGCAAAGAGGTAGAGCATCACGAGCTCTACAGATTCAACGGTTATGATCGAGTTTGGAGTTGTATTTTGGGAGATAGGAGGCCGCGTTCTCTGGGACTTGCACACGCAATTCGAGCTTAGGGGAGTGGCCGAGCTTCCTATGGTTTAGGCCGAAGGTAGGTGGTGGATGGGGCTTCGATGCTATGGTAGTTGATCGAGTTCAAGTCGCTTGTAGATGGTGTATAATTAAACCCTAAATTGATGGTGATGGGTTCCTTTACGTGTTGTGTTACTGGGCGCGTGAGAGGAAGGAGAAAGGGGAGAGGAAAGGCATGGCTATGATGGCGTGGGCTTGGATCCAGTGGCTAAGGATTTGTGTAGGTTTAAAATTTGATTAAAGGTTGTAAATTTATATAAGTATAAAAGTCGCGAAACTTTAAAAATTCATAACTTTTTCATACGAGGCCGAAAACGCGCGAAACCAATTGCGTTGGAATCGTATGGACGAGCACTACGCGATGAAATTGGATTGGAGTCGTTTGGAGTTAGTAAGAATTTTGGGTAAAATTAAACGTCCGTTTAATTTTATTCGAAATAAATCGCTAAAACGGAAATAAAATCAAGGTGAGAACTTCTCACTCAATTGAATCGGTTTCGATTTTATTTTAAATAGTTAGATTCAAAATATTTGAATGCATGTTTGAATGATGATTGATATCTATTGATTGTTAAAATAGACATTATGCGCCGTTAGTAAGCGGATGTTATTTATTAAAAACATATACCGCAAATATTTCATAAACAGTGAAATTGGTATTATATATAATAGCAATATATATATATTAGCATATGTATATATTGGAGTTATTGATTTCCCGCAATTTTTGTTTAGCGGATGAGACCCTATGCGCCGTTATTAAGCGGATAATATTTTAAATCCCATATACCGCGATAATTTCGTACTGGAGCGAAATTGGTATTGTGCTAATGTTTGTGGATGCAGGAAAACAGGTTGGAGGGATCCAACTGGATTCCTCAACAGTTTTATTTGATTTCAGATATTTTGATATTTGATGGATTATCATATCGATATATGATATCGTTGTTGTCGTGATTGACTATTTGGTATGTAGCATCATTGGACCAAATTTTGAAACTTTAAAATGATTTTTAAAGTGATTTTTGAAAAGTATACGTTTTATAAAATAATTTTGGAATTGATCCATTTTAAATAAATAAATGTTATAATTTTTAAAGTTATAAAAATTATGATTTTTGAGAAATATAGTTAGAAAAACTGATTTTTGAGAATATGATGCTAATGATTTTATAAAATAGTTTAATCGGGATTTTAGAATTTATTGTGAAAAGTTTAAATATAGGATTTATAAAATTTAATTATTTTATAAATCAAAATGGTGAAATTATAAAGGAGATTAAAGACGTTTTGAAATAATAATATAAAATGAATTATGAATGAAATTCATAAATGAATGAAATTTATAGAATTATAAACGGTGAAGTTATAAATGGAATTTTATAAACAGTAGATTTATAAATTTTATAAAGTTATTAAAAGAATGGTTTTGGATAAATAATTGAATCTTATAACTTATAAGATTTATAAGTATGAAGTTCAAAGGCACGATTTTTGCAAGCAAATAAATTAGAAGTATTTAACTTATAATATGGACTTTTGGTTCAAAATTGAGATATAAAGTGAATAGGTTAATAAAGGAATTTATAAACGTTGTTTTATAAATTCGCAAACGACTTATTTTGATAAGTTAATTGTTGAAACCTATTAATGGAGTCATATTCACGTTTTTGACAGTGAATAATCCTTTGAAATAAAATGAATAGAAGTGATGAAAGTTGTTAACATAGTATATTCACATTTTTGAATAGTGAATATTATGTTAAAGAAAGTGTTTAGAATGTGATATTTTAAATAGAATTAAAACGATCTAACGATGTTTTAAATGCATTGAGATTCGAAATCATAGATTTCAACATTTATTGTTGAAATAGACGTTTTCGAGAAATAAAAGGAAATGGTGGACTATAACACTGTTGTTATAGTAAATGATTTCCGAAAGGAAATGTTTTGTATAGTATTGGGATTTATATATCTATTTAAACTTCGAATCCCTATACTAGTGATTTTGGGTTGTCGTAACGATGTTTTACGCAACATTCGTTTTGTCCCAAATAAGTATGTTTAAGAGAATGATTTCCTTAAAGAATGAAATATATACTTATTTTTGATTGAAGTATATTGAATATTTTCCAAGTGTTGAAAATAAATAAAATTTGTGAATTACTTATGAATAAATAAGTATGGAAATGTTTTTCCAATATAAAGTGAATATTAGAGAATTTATCTTTTTGAAGATAAATTGAAAATGAATATTATAAATCGAATTGAAGTCATATATTCATTAATACTTTGGAATGTAAATTCACTATTGAATTTATAAAAGAAAGTAGAATTGTTTAAAAATAAATATTGATTTATTTTTGAAGTGTTGAAAATATATATCTTGTAAAGATATTTTGGAAAATAAATAATTTGGAAAATTATTTGGAATCTGGTGATGTGTGCATATCCATGGATAGTTCAATAACCGACTATCAATATTTCCTTTTGAATGGGTATTTAATGTGATTTATTTGAATTTGAATGCCACACTTATTTTTGAATAAGCGCTCACTATTCGGGTTAACCGGGAAAGGATCATGGGGTCGTATAACCCATTCCGAATATGTGATACGTCGTTGGGAATTGCATTGAAGATCGGTGTTGAAGACCCGATATTTGCGAGAGCGATAGGATGACCTGTCGATTGTCTCTGCACTGAGTTGCAACGGTATAGAGACTCCCTAAGTGATGGGAAATCCGATCAGGATTGTGAATATCCGGATTGCAAGGACTTCTTTGTAAGTGCCTTCGGTTTTGTTCGATCCCGGAACAGACTTATATGGATAGTATGCCTGACATTACAAGTTGAGATATAAAGCCGATTTCTTTCAAATATATTTCTGTTGGTGGCGAAGAATTTATTCTTTTAGCTTAACACCCTTCTCTGAGACGTATGAGCTCAGAGGTTATGTAGTTGAATGTTATCAGCGATATATTCCCAATTTGGTAATGTGACATGCTGAGTGTTGCTGTAAATGATCATTGTGTTGATTATTTGTGATAGGATCGTTTATTTGATCGTCTATCTTTGTGATCATTTCTATGATCATTTGTTGACCCAAAGCATGGCTTTTGTATAAAGTATGTTTTTGTGGACGTGACTTCGTCGAGCCTCACACCCCGTGAATGGTCAAAACAGGAAAGATGCGGCAAGGTTATGAGGGGTAGCGCCCTTTAGGATGTGTGCATTTCCTTCTGGAAAAGGGTGGTATCATGGTATGGAGCCCAGATACTTACTCATGTTGAAAACACTTTGTTATTATTGTGTGAATTGATTACGAGCGCTCGGTGAAAGGTCCCAAAGGACCGGGGGATGGCATATTCGGTCAGTTGTTACTCAGTTAGGGGTAACCCGGCCTTGTGTTAGTAGAGATCCGGTTTGGTTCTCGGGGATGTCCATCCAGAGGCATTCTCATGTGGCAATGGGAAGTTCCTTGGCCTGATCATTCGTTGGAAATCCAAAGAAACAATACGAGACTTGTACGGTTTTAGTTGTATAACCTGCTATGGAATGTGGCGGTAACCTGCTATTGAACATAGTTAGCTATAGTAGGCATACGATAATGGTCGTATGTTGGCTAAGATTTATACTCTACTTTCGAAATGAATTTTTCCTACACTATACACTAATAATAATATCAAATGTTATTTTAAATGCGTATCAAGCATCTTTGACTATCATAAGGAGAAATCTCCTCCGATTCTGCGTTTGCATTGTGTGTGTGTGCGGGAGGCCTTATGGTAGTCTCATTTTTAAAAGCATTGCGAATTGACTTTAAAAATATTCCTTTATTTTGATTTTAAAGATAAATAAACTGTTTTGAGTTCTCACACCAGTCACATGACTGACTCGGAGTTTATTGTTTTCCTTCCTAAACTCTGGGTGCCCACCAATTTTCACACGGGCAGTCAAGAGTTAGGTTTATCAGGATATTCTGGATATTCTGGAGTTGCTGGAGGCAAGCTGGATGACATGGCGTATTACTAGTTTATATAGTATTTCTTTTTCCGCTGTTTGTATGATGTTGTACACTCTGATGATATGATGTAATTAAAATGTGATGTAATGTAATAACTGATATAGTTCTTTGTTTAAAGATTATTCATTTATTTATTATATGTTGTTCCGCTGCGATTGTGAGATTCTGTTGTTTTCTGTTCCGTTCTATGTTCTCTATTCTCTTTTTCTTCTATTTAAAATTTTTTTCTATCTTCTTTATTCTCTGTATTCTCTTTCCTCTATATTTTCTATTTTCTATCTCTTCTCTATTTTCTGTTCTCTTTTCCCTCCATCTTCTATCTTCTTTTCTTTCTTCCTCTTTTCTTTTTTTTAAAACCAATAACTATCCGGTTTTTCGGCAACGAAAAATCGCGTTCGTTACAGTTTCTTCTATAACGAATAGGATTTTCGACCTTCGAAAATCAACACTAATACATCCACTGTATTCCATGCCGAGAAAACCGATCGTTGGGGTGAAATAAAACGATAGAAGATAGAAGAAACAATAACAAACACAGAATCTTACGACGCATTGACATAACATATGTTAATCAACATAATACTTTACAAAGTCATTTCAAAAATGATTCATCGGAGTCATACTAATACAAATTCTACCCTAGGACAGTTATAACAGCCTGCCCCAATCTAATTGATACACCATAATATAATACAGTGGAAATAAGCTAATAAATAACTATTGATGGAGCCTTCTACTCCAAGCTCCTCTAAAATGCATCAGTGGGAAACCTAAACTACTTGGCTGCCCATAAAACTGTGAGCGCCAAAGAGTTTTACGAAAAGAAATAAAACTCTAAGTTAGACATGGGCCTGGTGTGAATAAACTCAAATAACTGAATTTTTATGTTTACAACACTTTTAATATCAAAGGTATCTCGTAAGACCACATCGCACATAAACACGGATGGGTTTTTACGTTATGATAATCAAAAAAACTTTTTATAGAAAATCAAGTGATATTATGATAATGTCCAAAGGTTCAAAGTAAAATATGAATATAGGTGAAATGCTTGCATCTCACATTTCAACATAGTTAGGTATATCTAAAACTATAAAGGCACGTATTAGAGAATGGATTCCATACTATGACAAGTTCCAATGGTACATCTCTAGATAAAATGCACCAAGGCCTAATAAGAACATCTTGTACCTCTACCACACAGAACTGGCCTACCACTTGACTAATAGTACTGAACATGATCACCCCACTTTAGGCCGCGAAGCATACATGAGTAGATAATAATCGATCTAGATTTGAAATGAACACACCCTTATAGGAGCGACCCACATGGCCCTACTGCATGCCCGATTTTTTTCATTTCCTGATTGCTGAGGCTTGAGGCTATGCTTTATGTTTATTTAGTACTTCCCACTTGGAATGCTACATTGCCTTCCTTGCATCAAATGCAATGCTAGCATTCATCCACAAAGTTCGTTTTGGGACTGAACAAAACCAATGGCACTACTTCTATTACATTCTTTTCGGGAAATCCCTCAGAATTAGTAGCAAGTCGCCAATGAACTTCAAAATCTCTGTCTTCAATCATCTTCAAGATGTCTTCAGTTTGAAATGCTCGAGTGGGATTGAAGTGGTTTTCAAATAACATATCCGATCCCAGTCTCTTTAAAACAACTTTCAATAATTTTCGATAAACTCAACCCTGGTTTTTTAGGAAATAAATGGACAAAGAAAAGAGCGAAGATCACATCTTAACTGTTAATGGACAGATTTCATTATTATTTATCCTAGAATAACAAAATGAGATTTATATGCACAGTACAACATCATTGGGGATGATTGTGTCGTATAACTCACATATTTCTCCTAGATATTTTCAAAATTACGTTTTGGTCTAAGTTTGATAGCTGGTTATTTAACTATCAAATAAAAAATCATTCAACATTGACTTAATTCCACATGGGGTCCACTAGGCCTTTATTAATTAATCTTTCATTAATTAAAATCACTTTATAAACATTCGATCAAAAGATCTTTTACAAAACACTATTCCCAAAGCCCATTACATCCCTTTTATACTTTGAAAACATTTATATACTCATCTCAATGATATAAGTATATTACCAAATTTCATAGGAGATTTATTCTCTTCATATTCCATATTAAATGATCAAACAAATTCCATTTAAAAACATTTCTTCATATAAAACAGCCCACTTATCCTTCACAAAAAGTTTCCTTTCTTAAAAGTTCACTTCATAATTAAAAATACCCATATAATACATAAGATCATTTTCCTATTTTTAAAATGCTTTTAATAAACCTTCTTTAAGAAAAATACTTTACAAACATCATTTCTGAAACATCTTTTGAAAATCACTTTAAATAAACCCTTTTATTTAGTAATGCCCCTTTGTACACAAGTTATTATCTATAAATACTTTTATTGAATAATTATATAACTTGAAAGCATTTACAAACTTTAAACCCTAAAATTAATTAAAGAATTGAAAATAATTCAAAACCACACTTTATAATTTAAAAAAGAAGCTCAGCAAACCCAATAGTAGTAATTTAAGTTGCCATTTAACATCAATTTCACTTTCAAGTCACTTAACCATTTATTTACATAAGTCAACATATATGTATGCAATTCATATCCAAATCAGGGAATAACATGTCAATACAACTCAACTAGCATATTAGCATATATATATATATATATATATATATCCAAATAACATAATAGCAGGATGGTGATTTGTCTTGCTAAATAGATGTCCAAACAATTCACAACTTATAGCAAAATGGGAATTTATTCTACTAAACATATGTCCATACAATAAACAATTACATTATAGCAGAACATGGATTTATTCTGCTAACAGATGTCCAAACAATCAAATTATAACAGAACGGGGATTTGTCTACACAATCAAATCATTACGTTGCTCTTTCACAATTGTTTGTCTACTTAATGGCATCTGTATTTGAATCCCTTGTGTTTAACGCCATATTTGGAAAAGAAGTACCTTTAAAACAATTTGATTCTCGGAAAAAAGGATTTAAAACTTAAAACTCCTTTTTAAAATGATTATTTACAAGTTAAACCTTATTTGAATCATAACCAATCTTAATTGATTCTTAACTTAATTTAACTATAAATCAAGAAATAATTGAACCTTTAGCAACTAATTAAACAATAGTTAACTATTACTGTAACGACCCGGGAATTTTCGATCCCGAAAATTCCAGATAGTTAAGAAAAAAGAAGAAACAGAAACACCAAAACACAGATTCTCACATTCGCAGCAGATCAAAATATAATATCAAATAAATAGCAGTTATATAAAGAAAACTGTACTTGTCAAATTTCAACTTTAATACATCAGAGTTACAACATATACAAACACTGGACAGATACAATCAACATGTCCCAGATATATACAACAATATAATACGGCGGAAACACTCCATACGTTCCTGCCATCCAGCTCGCCTCCTGAGCTCCAGAACGTCCTTATCTGAAAATATGTAATACTCGGTCTGACCCGAGCATTACATCAAAGTAACACCCGGGTCAGGCTGGAAACCAGCATGAGTACACCCATCTAGCATGAATGACAAAAGCATACAACTTATATATAACGCGGGTAACTTGTATCAATTACAAGTTCACTAATTTTTATAGATATTACTTATTTCACTCACAAATCTCTAAGTACCAAACTTAGATTAAATAGTCCAATTCACTTAAATCATTTCATCCCAGCTTAATGATTTCACATCTCAATCTAAAATGAATCGAAGTGGTTTTCGGGTATTTACTAATACCCGACTCCGGTATCTTTGAATCCAATGTAATCTAAACCCACGTTATCCAATTGAATACAATTCAACTTTAATTACCGGATAACACTTTTACATAGCAATTCATAACTAATAGATAATCACATTATCATCATCCATCCAACATATCATATCACAAAGCAATTCAAATCAGAGATATCAACCATTTCAAAGCACTCATCATCATTCAATCAGTAATAAACAAGATTGATCACTTCCATTAATTTCATCAATTAATGATCCTCTAATTACTTTCATTGGTTAATTATTCTTAACTTTCATTTAGTAATTAACCTTTAACTTAATCACAATCAGAAAATAACTTTCCTAAGTTACTCCATCAACTAAACCAACTCCTTGATTAATTATATTAATTAATCCTTTGATTACACTGAGTAATTATCACTTAATTCCTTTCACCTAGTAATCATCCTTTAATTACTTTGCATCAAATAATTTTTTTCTTTTTAACTTATTATATCCTGTAACTATGCACTCATTACTTCACTAAGGAATTACACCTCATTAATTACCTTAAGTAATTATACTTAATCTTTAATTAATTATATTTATTAATCACCATTGATTAATCTCACTCTGTAATTAATTACTCTTAATTAATTGCATCACTTAATTAACTTCCCATAATTTTTATTAGTAAATTTTTAAATTAATTACACTAAGTAATGAATTATTAATTACTTCTACTAAGTAATTATTCTTCATATTAATTACACCAGGTAATTAATCCAAAACTATTTTCAATCTTCAATTTAATTCACCCTGTAATTACCATTACTGATTTCTTCACTAAGTAATTACACCTTCTATTATTAACATTTATTAATCCACCTTTATCCATTTCATTTAGTGATTAGCTTTTAATTAATTTCACTAATTAATTATCTTGAATTTATCACAACCTAAATAAATTCTTCATCTTAATTAATTACATAATTATACCATTATAAAATCAATTAGGGATCAATGATTTAAAATATATGAAAGAAAATGTAATATTTTAACAAATCAAAACTATTTTTAATTTTTTTTTATAAATTTTAAAATCCAAACTTTAAAACTTATATTTGATTAAACATTATTTTCTAAACCTAAACATTTTATACATTTAAAAATATAGGTTAAAACTTTTATTTAAACTTGCCTTTAAAATTTTTGAAATCATTAAGTTTTAAAATCTGGATTTGTCAAAAATGGAAACAAAAATGTTTCCGAACCAAAGCATAAAATTCTCGAGACGTACTCGAGACAGCACTCGAGTAATTCACAGCAGCAAAACAACAAAGCCTCCCATCACCTCTTCGAGTTTGACACGAAGAAAAACCCAAATTACTTCGGGTTGAACGTTTCTTCCCAAACCAACCAAAAACAGATGCACGCAGATATCACCATGCATATGCACAACGACCACGATCGCCGACACCCACTCTCCTACTTCCGACCAGTCGAATCTGACCTCAGCAACACCACGCAACACCTAGATACGAAAAACAAATTCAAAAACAAAATCGAGAAATCAGGTCAAAATATGGATTTCGACCATCACCTAAAACTCCTAATTCGCCGACGATCCCATACTCGCTGACCTGCCAACATCACCAGAGCGTCACCACGACCTCCTACAGTGATCCTCCACCATGCGGTCTGACTCGATTCGCCAAAGTCGCTGAACGGACCCCATAAAACAACGACAACACAACCGAGCTCAAAACCCTACTTCGTCCAAAATCGATTGACACAGCCAAAAGAAAAATCCAACTACATTTTTCCATCAATTTAGCATACTTCAGCCTCCTCCGAGCCAAAAGTCATACCTCCGATCATCGCCGATCATCGGCAAATGACCAAAACCCATAGATCGATCAACATGCAATATCTCGGCCTATACACCATTAAAAACTACAAAGTTTATTTCAAAATTCACGATTCGTATTCACAATCCAGATTATAAAATTAGATATATAAATTATCGTATTTGATTTTTACCCATTTCTTATTTTTACTGTAAATCTTTAAACTTACAGTATATACAACAAATAAAATAACTTCAAATTATTTTTAAAAACAAGAACTCATTGTTATTAACAATCTCTTTTCTATAATCAAAGTCTAATTTTGATTTTATAGAGAGATATGTATTATTTGTGATGGTAGTTAGCTTGTTACTAATAACAGAGCACAAGTATAAATATTTACAGACATTCACACATAAATCCAAGCATCTTCATACAAATATTCATATGAAATGAAGCATGCAAACAATATCACAACTTTATCACACAAAATCATCACATGCAATATCTAAAACTGTTTTTAAATAAGAGTTTTACTCACCTGCATTTTGTTGATGGCAGAGAAAAACTGGAGATGTTGAATTTTGCAGCTAGCTATGGTTTGAATTGTTACTTGCTTCAGGATTGAAAACTCTGATTTTCCAGGCTTGCAATGTTTTGAAAAATTGTTGTTTGATTTATGATTTTTGAGTCCTGAAGTTTGCTTCTTGGTTGAATCTGCAAATCTTGATCTTACTCAGGTTGAAGATTGATATTTGTTTGAATTTGTATCTTGTTTCAGGTTTAAATCTTCCAAGAGTTTTGATGATTTTTTTTATTTTTCTTTTGACTCTCAGGTTTTGAAATGTAAAAAAAATGAAGCCTAACTTTCCTTTCTAATATATATTATCTAAATTTTAAAAGTAATAAGTATGCCGCTTGTATCTCCAATACTAACACTTGTAATGCATGTTATATTTATTTTACAAATGTCTTAATAATGAATTTTATGTTTAAATCCTTGCTAAATTTTTATTTATATAGATTATTTATTTATGTGTTATCTTTATATATGTGCATTATGTTTACATATGTTATATATTTATATAAATTATGTAATTTAGAAAGAAAGAATATTAACTCTTTTATTAATTCTTATTTAAATTTTATACTTAAGTTGTTATTATACTTAAATTGATAACAATACATAATTACTAGTGTTAAAAATGTCCAATTTACTTTAATTAACTTTTTTTATATTCAAATCAGTGCTTCCAAATTATTTTACATATATGTATATATATGCGCACCTATATGCTTGTATGTGTATACTAAAATATTTCAACATTATAAAGTTTATACACATCTATTAACATATTTTAATCTACCATCAGGTTTATCATTTCTAGATAATTATTTATTATAATTTAAATTCATACATATATATCCAGATATTTCTAAATGGAATTCCATTTTATTTAAAAAATAAAGATTTATAAAAGAAGATCATTAAACAAATATTATCAAATGAATATTTATCTAAATATTTATAAGTCAATATTTATAGTTCAAGTTCAAATTCAACAATATACATATCAGATATATTCTAATTATCAGAATTTCATTTATTAATTCCCAACAAAATCAGTATTTCTATATTTAACCCAGTTAATTATCAATTAACAGATGCTTAAAAATTTGGGTTATCACAATTACATAATTAATTTAAACCCTAATTTATTCTGTATTAATTGTTAAATAATAATTTAAACCTTAATTAATAATTAAATCTTATTTAGTCTCATTTAATTAATTAAAATAATCTTTAAATAAAATTTAGTTAATAAATTAAACGTTAAATAAATAATTTAATAAAATTAAAGCCTTAATTGATTAATCATTAAAAATAATTAACAATTGATTTATTTAAATAATTAGCCTAATAATTAATTAATAATTAATTAAAAACAAATCATATACTTAATTTATATTTAATAAAAAATAATCTTTCTTAATTAATAATTAATTAAAATTAATTATATCTTTAATATATAATTAATTAATAACTAATCTTTGCTTAATTTTAATTAGTAAATCCCGATCTTAATTAACTATTAATTATTTAAATTTAATTAATAAAATTTTAATCATTGGAAACTTAATTAACTTACAAAACATCATTATTAAGTTTATAAAATAATTTCAAAATACTTTAAGTTAATAAAACCAAATTTTGCAAAAATAAGATTTTTTTAAGCCAAACTACATCCATGGCGACTATCGCTATGAGTTCCATAACTTAAAAATGTTCCCTTACTTTCTTCTTTGAAAACCTTACGTTGAAAACTTTCTAACCTTTCAAACCCCAAGGTAAGTGTCTTGAAACTAACAAAGTTTCTAACTTTAAAAAAAATATATACTCTTCTTTTTAAAACTAAAGCTCGGATTTTCATATAAAAAAATTTCATCGATAACCCAAACAAAGTGCTAACTTTCTTTAGAAAAAAAACATAATAATAAAAACATTTACATACTTTAAACCCAAACATACCAAAACCCTGCTTTTACATGCATAACTAACCTTCAAATCACAAATCTAACTTATTAATTTGAAGTAAACATTCACATAACCAATCAACCAACACAATAGCTCACCAATTCAACCCATATATCACTAAACAATAATAAATGACCAAAGATCAAATCTTTTCAAAAAGTTCTAAAAAATTTTCTCACCAAAAAACTTTTAGAACTTGAAAAGCTTTAGACTTGCAAAGCTTGGAAACCACATAAATCCACTCGAAAATAGGTCATTTTCTCCTTGATTTTTGGCCATTTTCTCCCGAAATTTGTACAAGTGGTAAAAATAATAGGAAATTATTTTCTCTATAATTTGAAAAAAAGAATCACTTGATTTATATTTTCTTTGAGGGAGATACGATCCAAATAAGATGAGGTATTTTCGAACTTGAAAATCTAGGTCCGAAAATGCTCTGCAAAGAAATGAGATTTGGACATAGTTAAGATTAAAATTTGAAGAAGTGGTACCCGTAAAAGTTGTAGCCCTAGAATTTTATATGGTTTGAAAAAGAGAAAACCTCTATTTGGTTAAGAAATGAGAAAGATATGGCAGAAGTAAGAGAAGGCAAAATTGATGAAATTAAAGGGTTATTTATAAGCAAGAACATAATAAATTACCTAAGCATCCTTGGTCCTTTACCCTCCACCTCCTCTAGCCATATCACCACCTCCTTTCCACTTCATCATTTTAGCGCATAAAGCCTCCCCCTCCCTTTCATGTCAAGGCAAACATGTCTTGTACTTCCATGTACTAAATGTTTCACAAGGAATCTTATATATTATATATTTTTAACTTTAAACTTTTTTATATAAAAATCTTATCTTATATTATATATACATACTTTAGAGTTTATATATATTCAAATGCATTCAGCCATATCTAAATACTTTGTAAATATGTATACGTTTGTGTACAAAAGTGTTACAACGATTCCGACAACTTTTAGCCGATGAAAAGCCAAAAATTTGGAAAACGAAATCCAGTCACATTTTCAACCTTTCTTCGAACTAACTATTTTTGTAAACACATTTTGAAAACTATTTCACCATTATTATTTATTATTTAAAAGAGTTTTATTTTCATTATAATATCTATTATTTGAATACTTAATTTTAATTAAATATTCGCATATCAAAGTAGTGAAATTCTGGGTCGTTGCAGCTTTGGTCCTCTAAAGCTATTGTTAGCTCTCATTTTCCTTTTTGCTTCCCATATCCTATTTTGGATGGTCCTCTTATCTCCACAACATTTACTTCAGTGCTTTCAGCTTCAGCGGCCTCCTTTTATGAATATCTCTTGGCTTGATAGTAAAAATCTGCAAGATCCGTCGGCGGATCCCTTTCCAAAGCAATCTTGAAATCAGCTTTACTGGCAACTCATGAAACCACTGCCATCATGACTATTGATGGGTTTGGTTTTTATACTATAGCGATTGTTGCGTTAAATCTGATTAAGTAACTCCAATGGGTTTCACCAGCTATCTTCTTCACACTTGAAAGTATCATCACATTCCTTGGTTACCCTGTATGAACTGTGAAATGGTTCACAAACTTCTCCACAAATTCGGTTCACATGCCAATGGACCTATTTTCCAACCGATGAAACCACATCATTGCTGATTTTATCAAGTATAATGGGGAAAAACATCTCATCACTTCCTCTAAAGTACCCAACACTCCCATGCGTTGGATATATCTCATCAAATGCACTGTTGGAACCGTCCTCCAATCATACGTCTCTAAGGTAGGTAGTCTAAAATCTGGTGGATCCTAGGATATCAGATGTTTGGGATGAAAGGATTTCTATTCATATCCTCCAAACACCGATCCCGAGCTCCACCTCGGAGTACTTGTCCTTCCAACTCTGTTGAACGATCATCCTGATTTGGTTGAAATCCTTGAGGTTCCACACGCCTTTGATTCATCTCTTCATAGTGCCGCCCATTCCCGCAAAAACTTCCTGGTCCTGATTCGTATTGCTTTATGCTTGCATTCTGATCTCCATTCTATGGCTCAACATCATTTGTTAAACGTGTTCTACATTGCTCGGTTCCTAAATTCAACATGCGCATTGGACCACACGGGTCGGTACTAAGCCGTCTTAATTCGATACCGAGTTGTGGTGCTTCCAGGGCGTTTGTTCTAACTTGTTATGCCTCATCTCCTGGTGCATTTCCATCCTTTGATTTTGACTTCTTACTATTCCAATAGTCCTTTGCTGCTTCATCCTTCTGAAGAACCTATTCATCATATCTTCTTGTCGAGCAACTTGTCTATCTTGCATATCTATCATCATCCTTTCCATCTCCTTTTTAGTTATGTAGATTGACAGGGAAATCGAATTTGAGGACACCTCTTAACTGCCGCTACGTTCTTGTTGGCTTCTTCTAGTAATAGCTTTTCTTGTATACGGTCTCTTCATTTTCTCCAAATCAAGTCTCGTGTAATTCTTAGATCCAAGGTAATCTTAGTAGAAGCATTAAAATGTTTGGACTAAAAATGGCATAAACATCCAATCAAGTAGAAAATGCAAACTATAAAAGTAAAGAGATTAAAAGAGAGAAAAGAACATATAATTTTTATAATCCTTCGGAAAATTCTCCAGCATAGGTCCATTTAATCATTTTTTACTTATTATAATATTCTCTTACAAAGTTGTTCTTATAACTCGATATCAAATAACTTGGGTAAGAATCAACCAACCTCGTATTGATTCAGAAGAGAGAAGAAGAGAAGAGTTAAGATCAAGCTCATTTTCCATTGCACCTCCTCCCCTATTTATAAACAAAAGTCATCGCCAAAATTATCGAAAAATGCTCATCCATGTTCTGCACTCTAGGCATGAAGCTCTAGGAAAGAAATCTTAGCCAAACCACTAATTATCCTAATTGGTGTTAAGTTGTACGTATAAATCGGTGCCAAATTACACAACTTGCACCTTTTTATGATTTTATTCTTTCTTTTGTCTTTCATCTTCAAAATATGCTATATTGACTCGTCATGTGTCATAACACGACTTGGTACCGAGTTATGGCTTGGATTGGTACCGAGTTATTTTACTTGGTCCAATCTTGGCCGATTTCTTTGTACTCCTTCCATTTTCCATTCTTGATGTTTTCCAAGTCTCTAGATCCATTTGTTTATCATTCTTTAGTCCAGTTCATCCATTTGGGTTTGTTCGGAGACTGTATAAAATTTGCTAGTAATAGATATGTTAATTAATTATTTAATTTAAGTATATTTAATAGAAAATCCTTAAATGATATGTTATATTATAGTAATTGCAATGTGTTGTAATCATGAGAAATTTTTCACATTAAAATAACAAACTATTTTGAACATTCCTGGCCAAGATGTTTGACATAGGGTATCGACATATCTATTGAGACTAGAGTACGTAAGGCTCTCTACATATCAGACAGTATATTACTCATGGGTACTGTAACAACCCAACTTTTAGCAATACTAAATTGGGAATCAACTTAATAAATTAATAATTAATTTGTTAATAATAATAAACAATTAAATATTTATTAAGAAAATAAAATAATAGATAAATGGGAAAAAAAATGAGAATTTAATATTAACAGCATTGAGAGGAAAATAAATGGTAACAAATTCGTACGATTTTATTTGGAGTTATAAATTGTTCCTTCTTGAGGTAGTGTAATTTATTTTAATAAATGAACCATTTTATTAACCTAAACTATTCAAAAAAAAAATAATAATAATAAAATTAAACATTGAAAATGATAAGTTTTTTCTTATGAAAGAATGGCAACTAATTACATAAGATAAAACGCGTTTTATGTATGAAAAGTTTACATAAGAATTTTTTTTATGTTGATTTACAATTAGATATAAAAGGAAAAAAAAGAGAAAAGGGTAAAATAATAATAAATAATATCTTTTTATAATGTAATGTAGGAAAGATCTAGAAAGTGAATAAAATATTGTTAAGTAAAAGAAAAATCTAAAATAAGGACAAAAGATAATGAATAAATAATTTTAAAAAGAAAGAAAGGGGGGAGAAATAATAAATTAAGGTTTAATTGGAAGAAGATTCTAGAGGAGGGGCTTTGTAATAAAAATACCATTCCCTCTCCTCAAATCTTTCACTGTACGTACAGATATCAGAAAGAAAAAAGAAAAAAAAACAGAGAGAAGGAAAAAAAACCCTAAAACCTAATTTCCAATCTTTTCATCCAAATCCAACTTTGCAAATTGAAAGATAAAAGAAAAGATTCCCAATTCTAATAGTAAGTATTCCTAAATCAGCTCAATTCCATCTCTTTCTTCTTTTGTTTTCACAAATAGGTATTTAGGGTTTTCTTTCATTTTGTTAGCAATTGAAAGGGGAAGGTCAAGCAATCAAGGGCTAGCTGTATAAGAGCTTAAAGATTGCAATTTGAAGGTTTAGGTGAGTGAAATTATAGTCTTATTTTATTTTCATGTATGCATGCAAATATGACGTGAGATATTTGAATATGATGGTTGTTTGCTCATTTCATAAACCATGTTACTTGATTGAAATATTATGTTGAAGAAGAAATGAGAAATAATGCATATAATTTGAATGCATGCCTTGTGTTTGCTTAATTGCCACAATGAATTACAGCAGCCTTTGGGAAGAAAAAAAAAAAGAAAAAAAAAATTTGATTTCAGAACTGCACTATGCAGCCTAGACGAGGCTGCAAGTACAGCCCCGCCAGCAGTTCAGCCAGGGGCTGCACAGGTGCAGCCCAGACTGGCTGCACAGGTGCAGCCTGGGACTGCACAGAGGTGCAGCCCAGACGGGCTGCAAATGTGCAGCCAGGGGCTGCAGAGTGTGCAGCCCAGGGCTGCACAGTGAGCAGCCCAGGGCTGCACAGTGTGCAGCCCTGGCGGGCTGCCCGGGCGGGCTGCCCCGGGCGGGCTGCCCGGGCCCAGCCCGGGGGCGGCCCGGGGCCGGCCCGGTGGTGCAGCCCAGGTGGGCTGCACCCGGGCAGCCCGGGCCCGCCCAGGGCGGTGCAGCCTAGGCTGCACCGGTGCAGCCCCTATGGGCTGCACCGGTGCAGCCCCTATGGGCTGCACCTGTGCAGCCCAGGGCTGCACAGGGGCAGCCCGGGCGGGCTGCCCTGTGCAGCCCATGCGGGCTGCACCTGTGCAGCCCAGGGCAGCCCGGGCGGGCTGCCCTGTGCAGCCCGGGCGGGCTGCATCTGTGCAGCCCAGGGCTGCACAGGGGCAGCCCGGGCGGGCTGCACTGTGCAGCCTGGGGCTGTACAGCTCAGGGCTGCACTGGTGCAGCCCAGGCAGGCTGTACAGCCCAGGCAGGCTGCACAGTTACAGCCCAAGTCGGAGCTGCACCAAATTTGGAAAAAAAAAATTTATTTTTTTAAAATTAATTTAAATTATTGAATTTAACTTATTTTGTTTAAAGAAGAAAACTATTGTATTATCGATAAATATGTGTTTGAAAATAATAATAATAACAACAATATGTAAATAAAACATTTTAGAATTTTGATTACGTTTTTGAGTACTAAGCTTGCTTTTTTTTATTTGAATTTATTGTTATCAATTTTTTAAACTTAACGAATTTTTCCAATGAATGAGGCTTTTGCGTTTCGCCTTAATACATAAGTATTATGGGGTACTTATGTGTTAATGCGAAATGGGGATGTAATTATTTTCTTTTATACACACAATTATTTGCTAAACACTATTCGCTTTTGAATCTTATACTGGGTTTATTAATGGAATTTTTGAAAGGCGATTGTCATTGTTGACTTTTAAGAAGTGTTTTAAAATTATAAACACTTTGATTTTTGGGTCGGAATAGATTGGACTCTGTTGTACCAATGGGCCAAAACTCCATCTTGGCCGACCTGATTCAGGATCGCTACCTGAATCGGTGGTATATCACATGTCCTTTTACCACCAAAGGTCAACGGTCTGCTACATAGGGCTAATCTTATTTTGATTGGGATCTCCGATCGGCGGGTCACGGACTATGAAGGATGGAGGCGTGGGGGTCGCACGTGTAGATCCGTGAACAGGTAGCATACGGCCTTTGCCTTAGACCGTCTTGGTTATCCTGGGTTGATCGCCAGGTGTATTATGGCGTTATGAGTAGGTTACGGGGTTGATGTCTCTGCGCGCGCTCGAGCTCTACCACTGTGATTTTACAATACTAGCGTCTGTTTATTTGGTATATTTTATGAGTCATGTTATATTTATCACATAATTCCCATAATGCAATTTTCTTTACTTTATGATTTTGGAAGTATTAAAGTTGATTTTGAAAACCCAGTATCTTTGGAGAATGTGTGTATGAACTTATCCTTGTGTTACAAATAATAATTGGGAAGGTATCGTATTGGATTATATACGATAGGTTTGGCCTAAATCATTGTTTGATTAAAGGAATTGTTTATGAAACTAAATTTGCATGTTAGTTCTCACACACATATATGCCTCATGTTGGTTTATACATGCGGCGTTTTCTTTCCCTTTTGTTGATTGAGACAATTATTGTTCATAGACCTTACTTCACTCACACTAGAAATAGTCTGACCCGTGTGATTTGTTTTATAATCCTCGGGTCAGTTTGAGGATTGTGGTTGCAGGTTAGGTTGCGTGGATTGTAGCAGAATTCTTATCACTTTCCACGTTTTGGGGTTTTGGACTTTTCAGCTTGGACTTAGAAGTAGTTAATATGTATTATGGTATGTATGTTATTATGTATTTTGGAAGTGATATGTACTATGGACTATGTATCGTGGACATTATGATATGTATTATGCATTATGCTGTTTTTGGTGCTGAATTGTACATTCTATTATATTCTATACTATGTAACCTGGAAAATTTTTATCTTGTACCATTGCTTTGAACCAACACTGCGCACAAAAGGGTAAGTAGAAGGAAAAAAAAATCGAAAAATTTCTCGTGCCAGTGTTAGTTCAAGGGAATGAGTACAACATTTAGCCCTATCGAGTCTCATTCTCCGTGCTTTCCGACAGTAATACTTAGTATTGCTCTTGGTTGGCATGGGTATAGAGGCCGGGCGTTACATTTTTGGTATCAGAGCCAGGGTTAACAATAGCATAGAATATATTTAGAATATAAGTTAGCACAAAGCAGTAGAAGCATTGTACATGTCTATATACCATAAGTATCACTTCCATAATATAATAATAGTCATACATACCTGAACCAAAACCCCAAATCTTTGATCTTTTTAGTATGAGAGCTATTTTGATTCCAGCATAATAACATTTCTCACTATGCAGAGTAGTGAGAAAGATGGCTGGAAGAACTCCCCGTTTGACCATGGAGCAGTGGTTAGAGTTAATGCGGAACATGCCACAGGCCGCACCTGCTCCTAATGCTGCTCCTAGAGTTGATTTCGCTCGTATGTGTAAGGATTTTGTGAGCCTTGGAGGGAAGCCTTTTCATGGTAATGAAGGTGTGGTTGGAGTTCAGGCTTGGTTGAAGACTTGTGAATGAGTCTTTGGACACATGGGTGTGACGGACCGTCAGAAGGTCCAGATTGCTTCCAGCTTCCTCCAAGACGGTGCATCTGACTGGTTCGATGTGGTTAGTGCTGAGATAGGCGAGGAGGAGCTTACATGGGAGAGATTTAGAGAACGATTCGAGTTAAGGTTCATTCCTGAGGCGGAGAAGGCCATCCTCGCTCGTAGATTTATTGAGCTGAAGCAGAGAGATATGACAGTTCAGGAGTATGTCAATACCTTCAACTCCCTCTCTAAGTATGGCCCCGATTTGGTCAACACTCCCTTCAAAAAGAACCAGAAATTTGTGGATGGTCTACATAGGAAGTTGAAGGAACAGCTTTTGACTCAGCTTCGCTCCACTTTTGATGAGATTGTTGATTTGGCCATGAGGTATGAAGACTTGTATCGGGAAAGAGATGATGATGCACCACCGAACCAACCGAGCTTTGCGCCTAAGAGGAAAGCTCCATTCTTCCCTAAGAAGAAGCAAAATCCTCAGAAGAAACAAAAGAAAGGTCAAGCTTCAGGCTCCCAGAAGCAAGATAAAAGTGGAGTGAAGTGCTATAAGTGTGGAGTAATGGGACATTTTGCTAACAATTGTCCCCAGAGGCAGTGTTATGAGTGTCATCAGACTGGTCATTTGAAGAACAACTGCCCACAGCTTATGAAGAAGAAGCAAGCAGCTAAGCTGAATGTGATGGAAGGAGATCCAGGCCCGAGTCAGAGGAAGGGAAAGCAAGTGGCGGTCATGGAAGGTACGATTCCTTTTAGAGATACTTTCATTCGTATACTCTTTGACACCGGTGCCTCCCATTCTTTCATATCTAAGGAATTAGTGGATAGATATGATTTGGAAGTTGTTTACCTCGTGACATCTCTAAGGGTTGCGAATCCCATTGGTGGGTCCGCAACACTTGGAATGTTGTGTAAAGGCTTTGAGCTTTCCTTATGCGAGCTCTCTTTTCCCTGTGATTTGCATGTTTTTGAGTGCCTTGGCTTTGATATTATCTTGGGGATGGACTGGTTGGATCGTTATGATGCACAGCTTTCCTGCTCAGACAGAGTTGTTACTTTGAAGCATCCATCCTATAAAGGGCTTGTTAATATGACTCTGGATGTACTGAGCTCTAGTGCTTATGTTTCTTTGTTTTCCATGGAGTCACGAGAGGAAGATGAGATAGCCAGGGTACCAACTGTCAGAGATTTTGGTGATATATTTCAGCCTGTTACAGGCTTACCACCAAAGAGGGCCGTGGAGTTCCGCATATATCTAATCCCTGGAGCCCAACCAGTCAGTCGACCACCTACTCGTATGCCGCGAGTCGAGATGGAGGAACTTCATAAGCAGTTGACTGAATTGGAAGGGAAGCAGTTTATCCGATCTAGTAGCTCTCCTTGGGGAGCTGCTGCTGTGTTTGTAAAGAAGGCTGATGGCTCTCTTCGTTTATGCATTGACTACAGGAAGCTTAATGAGCTGACTATAAAGAATAAGTATCCATTACCTCGTATTGATGATCTTTTTGATCAGTTGAGTGGAGCAAAAGTCTTTTCCCAGCTGGACTTAGCCACGGGATTCCATCAGTTGAGAGTAGCGGAAGATAGCATTCCCCTTACTGCTTTCCGCACTCGTTATGGTTCATACGAGTGGCTGGTGATGCCGTTTGGGCTTACGAATGCTCCTGCATATTTTGTTGACCTGATGAATAGAATATTCAGAAGC
This sequence comes from Allium cepa, assembly GCA_030765085.1. NCBI lineage: Eukaryota > Viridiplantae > Streptophyta > Magnoliopsida > Asparagales > Amaryllidaceae > Allium > Allium cepa. Next base: position 568,445,017 of record CM060938.1, read on the forward strand.
TATCTTGACCAATTTGTCCTGGTCTTTATTGATGACATCCTAGTGTATTCCAAGTCCGAGCAAGAGCATGAAGGGCATTTGAGGATGGTTTTGGAGACCTTAAGGGAACATAAGCTAAAAGCTAAGTTCTCCAAGTGCCACTTTTGGCAGAAAGAGGTAAATTTTTTGGGCCATATAGTCTCCGAAGCCGGTCTGGCAGTGGATCCTTCTAAGATTGAGGCCATACAGAATTGGAAGAGACCAGAATCAGTTACCGAGATACGGAGCTTCTTGGGACTAGCTGGTTATTACCGACGTTTCATTAAAGATTTCTCCAAGATTGTGACTCCTTTGACGAGGCTGACGAGAAAAGGAGTTAAGTATGAATGGTCAGATAAATGTGAAGAAGCTTTCACAAAGTTGAAGGAGATGCTCACTAACGCCCCAGTTTTGGTGATTCCAGAGGGAAATCAGGATCTTGTGGTCTATACGGATGCTTGTGGCTCTGGCCTGGGAGCGGTACTTATGCAGAAAGGGCGAGTTGTAGCTTATGCATCTAGGCAATTGAGGCCCAATGAGATTCGGTATGCTATTCATGATTTGGAGCTAGCAGCCGTGGTTTTTGCTTTGAAGTTGTGGCGACACTATCTTATGGGGGAGCGGTTTGTTCTCTATACAGACCATAAGTCCTTGAAATACCTATTTTCCCAGAAGGAACTGAACATGCGCCAACAAAGGTGGTTGGAGTTTTTGGCAGCCTATGATTTTGATATTCAGTATACTCCTGGGAAAGGAAATCGTGTTGCTGATGCCCTCAGCCGTAAACACCAGGCAGTTGTATCGATGATGGTGGCTGAATGGCGTGACTTAGAGGTGTTAGCTTCTAGTGGGATCTGTTACAGTATGCCTACTCATAGCTCAGGGAGGATGTTAGCTAGCTTAGTTGTAAGACCAAGTCTTATGGACAGGATTTCTCTTGCTCAGAAGGAGGATTCAGTTGCTTTAGATCGTGTTCATCGGTTGAAGAATGGAGAGGAAGCGGATGACCTGAAAGGTTTTGAGATGGATGCTCATGATTGTTTGAGGAAGAAGGGTAGAATCTTTGTACCAAATGTTGCAGGGCTTAGACATGAGGTGATGAAGGACTGCCATTGTTCACGATACACTATTCACCCAGGTGGCAGCAAGATGTACATGGACATGAAGCGCCTATATTACTGGGAAGGAATGAAGCGTGATATAGGTGAATATGTTAAGAATTGCATTACTTGCCAACTGGTGAAATGCGAGCATCAAAAGCCTAGCGGTCTTCTTTAGCCCTTGGAGATTCCATTATGGAAATGGGATCAGGTATAAGTGAATTTTGATTTTATAACAGTTCACTTATATAAACCCTTATTTGTGATCCAATTAGTGTTCCATTAATACTTTATTTAGGTATCAATGGATTTCATTGATGGCTTGCCTCGATCGAAGCAAGGGCATGATAGCATATGGGTAGTAGTGGATCGTTTGACGAAATCTGCCCATTTTATTCCTGTCAAGGCAAAGAGGACTGCATCTTATTTGGCGAAGCTGTATGTGAAGGAAGTTATTCGTCTCCATGGTGTACCTAGTGCTATAGTTTGTGACAGAGATCCATTATTTACTAGTGGATTTTGGAGGAGCTTACAAGCAGCTTTGGGGACGAAGTTGAATATTAGCTCAGCCTATCATCCTCAGTCTGATGGACAAACTGAGCGAGTCAACAAGATATTGGAGGATTTGTTGCGATCCTGTATTCTGGACTTTGGAGGCTCTTGGGCGGACCACCTGTACTTGGTAGAGTTTTCATATAATAACAGCTTTCAGTCTAGTATAGGCATGGCTCCTTTCGAAGCACTGTATGGAAGACCATGTAGATCTCCTGCATGCTGGCTTGAGACTGGAGATAAGTTAGTTCTTGGTCCCGACACGGTACGTGAAGCTTCAGAAAAGGTTGAGATAATTAGAAGGAGGATGAAGGAAGCACAAGATAGACAAAAGTCCTATGCAGATAAAAGAAGAAAGGACTTGGAGTTTAGCGTCGGCGATCATGTGTTCGTGAAGGTTACTCCTTTAAAAGGGGTAATGAGGTTCAGTAAGACCGGTAAGCTTGCTCCTAGATTTATTGGGCCTTATCCTATTATGGAGCGGATTGGGAAGCTTGCCTATAGAGTTGCTTTACCTGAACACTTATCAAGTGTGCACAATGTGTTTCATGTGTCACACTTGAGAAAGTGTCTGAGAGATTCTGAGGAGGTGATAGAGCCAAAGCAGTTGCAGCAGCTTGGGATCGCTCCTAATATGACATATACTCGAGAGCCTATCCGTATCATTGCCTCTGAGACGAAGAAGTTGCGTAGTAAGGTGGTTCCACTAGTCAAGGTGCAATGGTCGAGCAATCCGAAGGACTGCACCTGGGAAACACAAGAGTCGATGCAGAGGCATTATCCTGAATTGTTTGGCACTCGAGTAAGGCATGTCTTATTCTTTTTGAAATTTAAATCAACTAATAAAGTTACAGATATCGCCTTTACGTAGAAATTGCGAGGACGCAATTTTTGTAAGGGGGGAAGTCTGTAACAACCCAACTTTTAGGAATACTAAATTGGGAATCAACTTAATAAATTAATAATTAATTTGTTAATAATAATAAACAATTAAATATTTATTAAGAAAATAAAATAATAGATAAATGGGAAAAAAATGAGAATTTAATATTAACAGCATTGAGAGGAAAATAAATGGTAACAAATTCGTACGATTTTATTTGGAGTTATAAATTGTTCCTTCTTGAGGTAGTGTAATTTATTTTAATAAATGAACCATTTTATTAACCTAAACTATTCAAAAAAAAATAATAATAATAAAATTAAACATTGAAAATGATAAGTTTTTTTTTATGAAAGAATGGTAACTAATTACATAAGATAAAACGCGTTTTATGTATGAAAAGTTTACATAAGAATTTTTTTTATGTTGATTTACAATTAGATATAAAAGGAAAAAAAAAGAGAAAAGGGTAAAATAATAATAAATAATAATAAATAATATCTTTTTATAATGTAATGTAGGAAAGATCTAGAAAGTGAATAAAATATTGTTAAGTAAAAGAAAAATCTAGAATAAGGACAAAAGATAATGAATAAATAATTTTAAAAAGAAAGAAAGGGGGGAGAAATAATAAATTAAGGTTTAATTGGAAGAAGATTCTAGAGGAGGGGCTTTGTAATAAAAATACCATTCTCTCTCCTCAAATCTTTCACTGTACGTACAGATATCAGAAAGAAAAAAAAAAAAAACAGAGAGAAGGAAAAAAAATCCTAAAACCTAATTTCCAATCTTTTCATCCAAATCCAACTTTGCAAATTGAAAGATAAAAGAAAAGATTCCCAATTCTAATAGTAAGTATTCCTAAATCAGCTCAATTCCATCTCTTTCTTCTTTTGTTTTCACAAATAGGTATTTAGGGTTTTCTTTCATTTTGTTAGCAATTGAAAGGGGAGGGTCAAGCAATCAAGGGCTAGCTGTATAAGAGCTTAAAGATTGCAATTTGAAGGTTTAGGTGAGTGAAATTATAGTCTTATTTTATTTTCATGTATGCATGCAAATATGACGTGAGATATTTGAATATGATGGTTGTTTGCTCATTTCATAAAGCATGTTACTTGATTGAAATATTATGTTGAAGAAGAAATGAGAAATAATGCATATAATTTGAATGCATGCCTTGTGTTTGCTTAATTGCCACAATGAATTACAGCAGAAAAAAAGAGAAAAAAAAAAAATTTGATTTCAGAACTGCACTGTGCAGCCTAGACGAGGCTGCAAGCACAGCCCCGCCAGCAGTTCAGCCAGGGGCTGCACAGGTGCAGCCAGGGGCTGCACAGATATGCAGCCCAGACTGGCTGCACAGGTGCAGCCTGGGGCTGCACAGAGGTGCAGCCCAGACGGGCTGCAAATGTGCAGCCAGGGGCTGCACACCTGTGCAGCCACGGGCTGCAGAGTGTGCAGCCCAGGGCTGCAGAGTGTGCAGCCCAGGGCTGCACAGTGAGCAGCCCAGGGCTGCACAGTGTGCAGCCCTGGCGGGCTGCCCAGGCGGGCTGCCCGGGCCCAGCCCGGGGGCTGCCCGGGCCGAGCCCGGGGGCTGCCCCGGGCGGGCTGCCCGGGGCCGGCCCGGTGGTGCAGCCCAGGTGGGCTGCACCCGGGCAGCCCGGGCCCGCCCAAGGCGGTGCAGCCTAGGCTGCACCGGTGCAGCCCCTGCAGCCCAGGGCTGCACAGGGGCAGCCCGGGCGGGCTGCCCTGTGCAGCCCATGCGGGCTGCCCTGTGCAGCCTGGGGCTGTACAGCCCAGGGCTGCACTGGTGCAGCCCAGGCAGGCTGTACAGCCCAGGCAGGCTGCACAGTTACAGCCCAAGTCGGAGCTGCACCAAATTTGGAAAAGAAAAAAAAATTTTATTTTTTTAAAATTAATTTAAATTATTGAATTTAACTTATTTTGTTTAAAGAAGAAAACTATTGTATTATCGATAAATATGTGTTTGAAAATAATAATAATAACAACAATATGTAAATAAAACATTTTAGAATTTTGATTACGTTTTTGAGTACTAAGCTTGCTTTTTTTTATTTGAATTTATTGTTATCAATTTTTTAAACTTAACGAATTTTTCCAATGAATGAGGCTTTTGCGTTTCGCCTTAATACATAAGTATTATGGGGTACTTATGTGTTAATGCGAAATGGGGATGTAATTATTTTCTTTTATACACACAATTATTTGCTAAACACTATTCGCTTTTGAATCTTATACTGGGTTTATTAATGGAATTTTTGAAAGGCGATTGTCATTGTTGACTTTTAAGAAGTGTTTTAAAATTATAAACACTTTGATTTTTGGGTCGGGATAGATTGGACTCTGTTGTACCAATGGGCCAAAACTCCATCTTGGCCGACCTGATTCAGGATCGCTACCTGAATCGGTGGTATATCACATGCCCTTTTACCACCAAAGGTCAACGGTCTGCTACATAGGGCTAATCTTATTTTGATTGGGATCTCCGATCGGCGGGTCACGGACTATGAAGGATGGAGGCGTGGGGGTCGCACGTGTAGATCCGTGAACGGGTAGCATACGGCCTTTGCCTTAGACCGTCTTGGTTATCCTGGGTTGATCGCCAGGTGTATTATGGCGTTATGAGTAGGTTACGGGGTTGATGTCTCCGCGCGCGCTCGAGCTCTACCACTGTGATTTTACAATACTAGCGTCTGTTTATTTGGTATATTTTATGAGTCATGTTATATTTATCTCATAATTCCCATAATGCAATTTTCTTTACTTTATGATTTTGGAAGTATTAAAGTTGATTTTGAAAACCCAGTATCTTTGGAGAATGTGTGTATGAACTTATCCTTGTGTTACAAATAATAATTGGGAAGGTATCGTATTGGATTATATACGATAGGTTTGGCCTAAATCATTGTTTGATTAAAGGAATTGTTTATGAAACTAAATTTGCATGTTAGTTCTCACACACATATATGCCTCATGTTGGTTTATACATGCGGCGTTTTCTTTCCCTTTTGTTGATTGAGACAATTATTGTTCATAGACCTTACTTCACTCACACTAGAAATAGTCTGACCCGTGTGATTTGTTTTATAATCCTCGGGTCAGTCTGAGGATTGTGGTTGCAGGTTAGGTTGCGTGGATTGTAGCAGAATTCTTATCACTTTCCACGTTTTGGGGTTTTGGACTTTTCAGCTTGGACTTAGAAGTAGTTAATATGTATTATGGTATGTATGTTATTATGTATTTTGGAAGTGATATGTACTATGGACTATGTATCGTGGACATTATGATATGTAGTATGCATTATGCTGTTTTTGGTGCTGAATTGTACATTCTATTATATTCTATACTATGTAACCTGGAAAATTTTTATCTTGTACCATTGCTTTGAACCAACACTGCGCACAAAAGGTTAAGTAGAAGGAAAAAAAAATCGAAAAATTTCTCGTGCCAGTGTTAGTTCAAGGGAATGAGTACAACATTTAGCCCTATCGAGTCTCATTCTCCGTGCTTTCCGACAGTAATACTTAGTATTGCTCTTGGTTGGCATGGGTATAGAGGCCGGGCGTTACAGGTACTGAGAGTACCAAAGGGTTATGTATCGATAGTTATTAGATAACTATGCAATGACTCGCTCAAGAGTTTTCTATTGGTTAATATAGCTAAGGCCAAACAGAGATTCTCTTGTGATAATATTATATAGTCCTCTCGACTTGAGAATACTGTTGAACTTCAATGTGGTTACTCTACTTTGATTATCCATACTATACTATTAAAGCTAAGTTCCAATCCTTGCTCGGTCCTTTATTCTCAACTTTCTTTTCTTATGCTGGCATATGGCATACATTGTGTATTTAGAATATAAAGAGTTCTTTTGCCCTTTCCTCTACATTCATCAATAAGTTTTCTCATAATATTCAATCATCTCCAATCAATAATTTGTGTCCATCCTTTAATTCAAAAATTACCTTTTGTTTCTTTCTATAAATTTACCAACAGTAGTGGAATCATACTCGAAATCTTCAATCTATCGATCAACTAAAGAATTACTATTGATTCAAATTTTCATTTTTCATTTCCTTTGGACATTAACTTGATGAATCATATTGTAACCATTATAATAAGGGTTTTACTTTTTGTAATTTAGGCTATATTTATGTGTAATTTATAATTTGTTCATGAAAGAAATTTTTTGAATAACATCCTTATTATTTATCATAATAGGAAAAACCCATTCTTACTTTTCATATAAATTAAACCCTAATGTTTTGTGAACATAAAATTATGTTAAACTCATTATAATACAAAAATAGTAATTAGATCAAAATTTCAAATAAATAAATCTTAAAATCAAATGCAAAAAACGATGAATCAAGTAACTTGCACTATTTAAAATGTAACATTCAATGGAATAAACAAAAATGAAAAAGAACTAGAATTTTGAACATGTAATATGTTTATATCATTTAATTTCATGAAATATAACATTTTTATTACTATAACTTAAAGTTAATTTAGCAAAAACAAACAAATTTAAAATCGTTATGAGCGTTGTACTATAATAATGCAATAAAATGAAGTATTGACAGATTGTGCATTGTAAATAGTGATTGTTGCACTGCAAATAATGCAACACATTATAAAAGCAATTGAATTGCATAAAAACAAATTATTATGAACACTTTGTTGTTAGTAACATTTAGTTTCTTTTGAATGTTATTTTACTTACATAACTCAATATTTTAATGCTGCGTTTAAATAATAACTAAAAACAAGGGTCTGCTTTGAATTTCAATAAATTATAGCGGTGTTTTCTATATCTTGAAAAGCTAAAGGTTTTTCTGTATTTCTAAAATATACCTAAGGCAAAAACATAATTTTTACAGACATAGGGTTTAAACTGTGAAAGCTAAATCGACACTTTGTAAAATCTTTATTAAACATGTAATGACTATTTAATTATAATATTTTTTAAAATTTTTAACTTTCTTTCCTTTCTCCACCATCCATTTTAATTTTGAATTAAATTAATGATACAATGAATTTGAGTTTGGACAATGTTAGTACAAAAATAAATAAATCTATCTTTTTTTCCTTTTTTTCTTAGCAGTGAGTTTACAACTGTAACGACCTAAAATTTAAGCTATAATAATTAATTAACGAATTAATTAAATAATCAAAAAAGTTTGTGAAATTATCAAAATTGAGCTACGGGAGTTGCACCACTGGGTCCGTGGTAATTTTCTGATCAATTTTCATATATAACTTGTCGAAATCCAAGCTAGTATGAAGAAATTATGAAAGAAATAAGAAATCATAATTTTATAAAAAGAAAACGAAAAAATATACATTATAAAGGCATGGGTCGACCCATGCAATGGTTAGTCGACCTATGGGTCGACCACCATCGTGCTTAATTCGACCTGCACCTTTGCCTGGACGTGAAAACATCCAGGTACGAGCCGAACACTATATTTTTGCAATTTTTTGTCAAATCTCGTGCGTTCTTAGTTACATCCGATGGTTCCTAGTGAGCCTATAACGTGGTTGCACCGGATTTAATCTTCAAATCCAACGGCCTGAAACCCCTAAGCCACACTATAAATAGAACCCTATGCCTAGCTATTTTTCTCATTCAGATTTTCTCCCAATCGGGTTCATTACCTGAGGTGTACCCTAAAAATAAATTTTTCTAAGGAGGAAATCTTTTTAATAAAAATATTCTATGCCCTAGAAGTGGATCCTAGAAGGCCCAAGGAATAGAACTAAGGACCACAAGTGAGTGATTTATAATTATTTTAGATTTTTTAGTAATTTAAAATAATAAGGTTCTCAATAATTGTAGTTTTTCTACAATTTTGAGACAATTTTTATGTAAGTTTATTTACAGTCTACTTTTAAGTAAATTTCAGAAGTTCTTTTCAATCTATTTTATTCATCTATTTTATTCAATTATTTATAGTTATTTATATTTTTTAAGTTTCAATTTAGCCTGTAAATGTTAGTTTCTTTTTTTTAGAGATTTAATCCCTTTTTGACGCGAATAAAATATTAAAAAGAAGAGAATTCACTAATATGGATTAAAATAGAAAAAAAAAACTAAATTTACAGAAATCGGATGTAAAATGAAAAAAACTGAAATAAAAATAGAGATGGACTGAAATAGGCAAATTTAAGATATTTGCAAGCATAATTATAACAAGTGGTTATAACTAAAAAGAAAAACTAGAAGGATAACAGCTGCAAGAACAATTATAACACATGTTATAATTGGAAAGAAAGAAATAACAGAACATGCTTATTTTAAAACTTAGATCTTGGAATAAGTTGATAAGCAAATATAGCTGAAATAAAGAAGAGTCTTATTTTAAAACATAGATTAAATTAATAAAAAAATGTAGAAGTAGTGGCCCGTACCGGCAGCATTCCCTTTCAGATCTATGATTGATGGTCTCACAATAGTAGGTGAGGTTGGGACATGCTTATGCTGATTAGGGTAAATAAGTGGCCATTAGATAGAGGCTCAAATCTAGAGATTTAGGCAAAGGGTACAAAACTAAAAGATTGTTTGTTAGGACTAGTACCGGCAGCATTCCCTTTCAGGTCTAGGACTGATGGTCTCACAACAATAAGGTGAGGCTACGCACGCTTATGCTGTTTAGAAAAAATAAAGGGTCAAATAGGGGGCAACAGTTAGTGTGTACCGGCAATGACCGAACGTGCGACATCGATTAGGTTAAATAATTTTCCACCGCGTCCTAAGTGATAAAGAGGTGTCTTTTTCCATGGCCAATGGGATTGGTTCACAGTGGCATAAGTGAGATAGAATAGGCCAATCAATGGGTAGAATTATGATTTCAGCCTAATCAAATTAGTGGTTGATGTTGAATCATGAGTTTTGATTCATGACAAGGAGCATTAACAAAGACTATATGGTGGCGACAACAAGAAAAAGAGAGGAACATATACGTGGTATAAACTACAAGAGAAGAGACTTCAAAGCTAATTTTCTTATGATTATTTATTATGTTTTTGAGTCTTAGATATGTTTAGATGCTATTAAAATCATTCCTTAAGTAGTTACACTTACACGCAAAACAAATTATTTTCGTTTGTATATGCAATGAAATCCACTATGAAAATTGCACAGGTCAGTCAGCTGATTATAGTCGACCAGTCGACTGACCTGGTGCAAAATGCATAGTGAACAGAGAATATATATTACAAATTTGAATTTCAGTCAACTGAGCTTCTGAACTCAGTTGACTGACCTGCGTATAACGGCTATATTCTCTAAACGGGTGCTGAGGAAAAATCCTGTTCCGCTGCTCAGGTCCCTGTTCGGCTGCTCAGTGGTTATATAGACTCGTTCCTCCGGGTTAAGTGAGGGTTGTTGTTTTAGTGAAATTCCAGAAGAAGTATGGGACTGGAGGTAGAACGGGAAGTTCGAACCAGTATAAATATCTTGGTGTGCTCATTTTTAATTACTCTATTATCTACTATCTTTGTTTTAATCTCATACATAATAAGTATATTTGCATATTGCACGATCCACACTCACTTTCATTTGGTATCGGAGCAAGCATCTTATAACCGTTACACAGTTATTTGATATTTTTCTAATATGGAAAACAACACCAGCACAAGCACTATCACTAACACTATTTTTATTGAAGGTCAATCTACTACATGACCTCCACTATTCAATGGCATGAATTACAACTATTGGGCAATACAAATGCATATTTATATGCAAGCCAATGGTTTTGATCATGGAATGTTGCACAAGCAGAATATACTAAACCTACTACTAAATATTCTACATAGACAACTTCACAAAAACAAGATGCTACTACTAATGCTAAAGCAATGAATATGTTGTTTTGTGCATTAGATAAAACTTAATTTAATCGAGTTAGCATATGTAACACTACATATCAAATATGGCAAACACTTAAAGTTACTCATGAAGGAACTAGCAAAGTAAAACAAAGAAAAATATCTATGCTCAAGAGTCAATTTCAAAATTTCAGAATGAAGCAAGATGAGTGCATAAATGATATGTACTCTCGATTTCAAGATATTTATCATTCTCTAATAGGACAAGGAGAAAAGTATTCTGACTTTGATATCGTGTCCAAAATCCTAAACTCTTTAGCCGATGAATGAGAAAGAAAAGTCTTAGCTATTGAAGAAGCAAACGACCTTTCTAGCATGAAACCAGAAGAGTTAATAGGAAATTTAATGTCCTATGAAGTAAATTTACAGGCAAAAAGAGTTCAAGCACAAGACAAGAAAAATATGGCATTTCATGCAGAACAAGAGGAATCAGATTTAGCTTGAATAGCTAAAATTTTAAGAAAATTTTGAAGTATAGAAAAGGAAATCGAAATAATGGCAAAAGAAACTTCAACAATAAGCCATCATCCTCAGTGCTAGAACGCTTTAATTACCATAAAAAGGGTCATATGCAAAAAGATTGTCCAGAACAAAGGAAGGGAAAACAAAATAAATAAAAAGGACAAAATAAAAAAAAAGACATTTTTTGTGACATGGGATAACTAAGAGTCTTCGTCTTTTGAAATTAGCAGTCATAGTGAAAATGAACAAGCAAATGTCTACTTCATGGCTACTGATAATGAGGTAAATAATCTTATTTTTGATGATATGATTGAAATAAATTCTGAATTATTAGACACTTTGAAAAATCTCAAAAGAAAATATAAAGAGGCTCTCGAAAAACAAAATAGAGCATAATTCGAAAGAGATATGCTTAAAAATGAGAAGAAAATATTGAAAGAAGAACTTGATAAAATTCAACATTCATTTTCTAATGATAATTCTCAACTTACCTTATTGAGTCAAGAAATTGAGACTCAAAAAGAAAAGAATGATGCTCTTGTTTTTGAAAATCATGAGCTAAAATCAAAAGTTAAAATGATTGAATTAGATAACACTGGCCTCAAAGCTAAGTTAGACGATATTACTAGAAATGTGTCTAACTTTAATAAAGGTAGAGAAAACTTATCTAAAATTATTGTAACTTCCCAGTCTGTCTCAAATAAGAAAGGATTAGGTTATACTAAGAAATCAATAGCGCCACCAAAAATTAAGCAGAATAAGAGAAATATTTCTAAACCTAAGTCTACCATAGTTCAACCAAAAAGGAATCAAAACTCAAAAATCATAAAAATATGGGTTCCTAGAACAAAAAACAGTTTGATTAGGAATAAATATATTGAGTCCTTTTTGAAAAATGTTCATAAAAATAAAAATTATTTATATAAAGGGAATACTGAACCCTCTTGGGTTTGGTTTCCTAAGACCTAACTCTTAGGACCCTATTAAAAAGTGGTACCAATGTTATTCTTTTATTTTTTGCAGGTTCCACTTAAGAAAAGAGGAAAATTGATACTCGATAGTGGTTTCTCAAAACAGACGACAGGAGACAAAAATATGCTAACAAATATCACATATTCAGATGGAGGCTCTATCACATTTAGAGACAATTCTAAAGGTTATATCATCGGCAAAGGCGATGTGAGTAATTATGACCAATCAACAACTGACTATTCAATACCGTCCTCTTCTTATACTTCATCCTCTCAATCATTACCTACACCAACTCCTTGCTACGAACCTGCCAGGTTGGTATCTCCACAAAATCATACCGGACATACTCCAGAAAAGAAGAAAGTTCGTCGTTTTTTATTCTTCGGTTCTCCGTCAAATAAACAAAAGATTGATGGTATGCATCGTTATCAATGGGAACAATTGGAACTCCAACGAGAAATGTACTATGAGAAAAAAAGTTAATTCCAAACGTCTTAACTTTCTGGAGCAACTCGGTTGGAAAATTTGTGGTGGTTCTAAATCAAATGTTTATCAACCAACATCATCGTCCTATCACAATCCATGGTAACCCAGTCCTAGACCACCTCCGGTCTCACCACATACAATAACTCATAACAATATATGGTCTCTATTACAACCACACATTGAAGATACAAAAATAGAGCCGGATGAACAAACGACACCACATAAAACACCTCAAAAGACACCACGAAAATCACCATCCTCTAAATAAGTATGTTTTTATCTATGTCATTTCATGGTGTATTCATCCAATTTTTTTGTATAAGCTTTGGTATATATTGGTTTTTGACTACTAAACAGGCTCATTGTGCATTTTAATAACAGTTAGTCGACTGACTGCATCAGGTCAGTCGATTGGATACAAACCCAGAAAAATCTCGGGTTCTAGTTCGGTCGACTGACCTGTTGTATTTAGTCGACTGAACGAGATTTTTGAGCCTTTTTCATCCCCTTTCCATCTCCTTTTTACTGCATCTCTTCATATTTTCACTTTTACTTTCCTCTTTTTACCCAAATTCTATTTTTCCCAAACCCTAAAAATCCCATTTTTCAACTTTCTACAATAAAATTTACCACAAATCATGCCTTCCAAACATTCAAAGACCGCTGCCTCATCCTAACTCCAACCATATACTCTCTCGTCGCTCAATGGCTCTATGATCGGACGACGGTGGAAAGATGGAACAAAATGAAACCGCTCAATGGCCCTTAATTAATTATCTTTAATAATTAATCTTTAATTAATTATATTTATTGAAGTAATTAAGGGTAGTTAATTACTGGATGAGATTAATCAAGAGTGATTAATAAATGTGATTTAATTAAAGATTAATTACTTAATGTAATTAATTTAAATAGAGTAATTAATTAAAATATAATTACGGATCATTAATTAATATAATTAATGATGTAATTAAGGGTTGATTATTTAAGATTAATTAATCAACAATAAGTGATTAAAGAGTAATTGATTAATGTAATTGATTAAGGATTAATGTAATTAATTTTAGTTAATTAATTATTGAAGTAATTAAAGGATTAATTACTGTATTTGGTTAAGAATAATTAATTTGTGAAATTAATTAAAGGATAATTGAATGTAATTAAAGAATAATTAATCAAGGATGATTAATTAAGATGAATGATTAGATGGTGATTAATTAATTTATAATTAATTAATGGTTAAGTAAGCAGGATTTATAGAATGAAGTAATTAATTTAATTTATTTTAGATTAATTAGAGAGGAAGTAATTAATTTAATGTAAGCAAATATAGAAGTAGTGGTCCGTACCGGCAGCATTCCCTTTAGATCTAGGACTGATGGTCTCACAATAGTAGGTAAGGCGGGGACATGCTTTTGCTGATTAAGGAAAATAATTGGCCAATAGATAGGGCTCAAATGTGGGGATTTGGGAAAGGGGGCACAAACCTAGAAGATTGTTTCTTCGGACTAGTACCGGTATCATTCCCTTTTAGGTTTAGGATTAATGGTCTAACAACAGTTAGGTGAGGCTAGGTAGCATTTCCTTTCAGGTCTAGGACTGATGGTCTCACAACAGTTATGTGAGGCTGGACATGCTTATGCTGATTAGGGTAAATAAAGGGTCAAATAGGGGGCAACAGTTAGTGTGCACCGGCAATGACCAAGCATGTGGCATCGATTAGGGTAAATAATTTTCTACTGCTTTCTAAGCACTAAAGAGGTGCCTTTTGCTGTGACCAACATGATTGGTTCATAGTGGCACAACAGAGATAGAATAGGGCGATCAACGGGTAGAATTACGATTTTAGCCTAATAAAGTTAGTAGTTGAGATAGGATTAGAGTTTTCAACCTAATCACAGCAGTTTGAGACAAGTGCATACAATCACAATCAAACAATCAAAGCAAACAGTCAAACATAACCAGGAACAGTATTTTATCAGAGTTTTATCTTTTCTGTATTTTCCTTTCAAGCTAGAACTATTGCTTATTCTATTATCTTTATCTTGCTTAAAAATGCTAGTAATTACTTTCAATCACCAGACTTATTGTTTGACCCACTCCTCTATTTTCCCTTCCCCTCCCAATAGGCCAGCAGAGTTGAGGTAATTCAGGTTGCTTGGAGATCCATTCTCAAAGTCTCTTGCTTCAAATGTATTCTTCAACTTTGCATTTTTTCATTTATGGACTTGGCACTTGTGAGAGGGGTTATGATTATTATTGTTGTTAATTTTGCACTCCGATTATGTGGGACCGAGATGTATTTTTCATGAGACATGAATTTGAGTTTTATTTTAAGACATGTTATGTCTTATGACTTATTTTGAAATGAAGTTTAATGATAAGTTATTATTTAAATGTTTCCATTGTTTTTACTTATTTGTCTTGTGAATCTTAGTCTATGTGATGCTTTAGCTATACCTGTAACGCACCATACCCTTTGGTATGCCTTTTTTGGATATACTAAGGGGTGTTTCAACAACCTAAAAAAAATACATACATAGGCACCTATTAAATTAGGCAAACGATTAGTTGTAACCAAAATTTTAATTTACTTTTCGCTTATATTGCAATGTAACATAATGTTTGATGTATAGTTGATTAATAGTTTCAAATTCAATAATTAAGGCATGATTTAGGCTAAATTTGTTATTTCATTTAGTAGCATGGTTTTAAGTGATGATAGGAAAATAAAGCTTCGTAAAACCATTAATTAACGTATCATGATTTTCTAATAGTTAATCATTAATTGAATTATTGACAATCCAAAATTAAATTTAGATGGTTTTAACCAAAAATAAAGTAAATTTATTTTCGTTTTTACATAATAATTTAGTTGCAGCCTAAATAATATAAATACAAACTAAGCCTAGAATTTCGATAAATAACTATTGACCCATTTTTCGTTTTGCTTTCTTCTTTCGGACGGGATTTTAAACCGATGCATGTACCGTATGATCAAACAAGAAATTCAATTTTTATAATCAAGGCTTGATTTAGGTGGAATATATTAACTTCACTAGTTAGCATAGTCTTGAATGATGAAAGTAAAACCAGAGATTTGTAAAATCATCCATGCCAACGATGTCATGGCTATCCAGGTTTTAGTTCTTTACAAACATTTAACAACTTCTATTTCTTCACCTACAAGTTGGATTTATGATTGAGTAAGGTTTAATTTTGACTTTACTGGTGTAGACATGAACTAAATGTTATTATTTCATTTCAACATATCATAAAGCCACAATTTAAAAGATACATTATGGTACAAATTTTAAAAATGTTCACAAATTTAGCATTATAAAGTGTTATGCTGCATTGTTTCATTTGATCCATTATTGGTAATTACATTAAAGATTGTTTATGATATATCTGCTTCCATAGTTGTAGTCAATACTTGATAAAATCATATACGGTTATATAGTTATTGTGACATATATTAATTTTATTATTTCCAGCTAAGCATAATAATTGATGGGTTGTTGGTAACGAATAATCGTTTAATTATTATCGTTTACCATTTTTACTATAGAATATTCTCGACAGGCACCATTGTCCCAGTGGTTAAGTGATTCGACTTTGGTGCGAGAGGTCACAAGTTCGAAACTTGCGTAGCGTGATTCGAACATACATTGACATGCGATTTGTGCTATGTTGTCCCAGTGACATGTTGTATCTAAGTACCATTTCAAAAATAAAATAGTGTGAAATTTCTAGCTCCACTTACTCTTGAAGGCTTATGGTTCTGTTTTTCGAATAAATACGACACAATTACTTAAATTGCACAAACCTCTTGCTACCAATTGTTTTTCTTGATTGATTTAACAATATTTTCTCAATTTAACCTGTTAACATAAAAATGTAATTTGTAGTCATTACACGGACATGGTTTGAAGGCTTGGGCAACAAAACAAGTTTCCTACAAATACCTTATCTAAAAAAAAAATACAATTATATTGTATTATAATGTAAAATTCGTGGTGTTTCCCTCTAAGACACTGGAAATAACTATGACATGTTTTTGCATACAATCAATCTCCTAATTATCTATGCTACTATTAAATAAGATTTGGTCGTAGTGAATGAGACAATATGAAATTTCTTTTCTATTTCTTTATGTATTATCCATTTTTTAGATTATCAGATTATGTTTGTCCTGGTTTTCTATCGTTGGATATTATTAGACTTTTGTTTGGTCATATTATGTTCTTTTCCTTAAAGAGTTATCTAAAATTTGGTTGAATATTATTGTCTATACTAACTATACAACTTTAAATAAATATACGATATGGATCAGTGTCGTATGCTCTTGGTCTTTTATTTTCATTTGAGTTTCATTTAACCATTATTAACTGATACCATGTTTTGGTCTACTAAAATGATATACTATCAACTACTATGGTTTATTATACTAATCCGTTGCATGCATAGAATTCTTTGTCTATGCCAAAATTGGCATCATTGGTATACAATCACTACAGATATTTTGGCATACCAAATCCAACATATATAAGAATATATTAGTGGTTTAATGATATATGATCGATGATAAGGCATAGAACATTGTTTATACCTATATGTTTTCTGAATATTATTCAGCTTTGACTATTTTTAGTCTTAGTTGGTAAAGTAAAACACCATAGAAACGAGCTACAACATTTGATGGAGATGGAAGTGCTAACAAAGACAACTTTAGAGCATTAAGTACATTAGGATACTTCTTATATTAAATGGTTTTTTTGACTTCTCTCCTTACATGTACTGTAATAAGATATGTAAACTTTGGAATTGTAACTTGCTATTAAAGTTTTTATCCTTCCTTTTATCTCAAAGGCCATGGGCTTTTCCTAGCATTATGTTTAAATTACTTCGGCTTATGATTTATTATCTTGCTACACAGACTGTTTTTCATAGTGAACACTATTATGAAATTACTTTTATTTTTATTTTACATTTTTAATAAAGTACATTTTGTTAGGTTGTGCTTCTTTTCCATAATACTACCTCAACATCTGAATTAATATATCTCAGTGTTTTTCTTCCATTTTCATTGTGATAATGCTTAAGCAATTATAAACGTTATGATAAAGATGGAAAATTATCAGTGGTGTAATCAATTATAGTTTTATAGGGTTACAACACTAAATCAAGAAGCATAACATGAATTTTGAGCAATACAATCATGTTTGACAATAAATATAAAAAATTATTTTTATCGCCATTACCGTTTCGATCAATACAATTCATCTACCCAAACAAGTACGTGAAAAAGATGAGGTGATGAATTATTAAATAAGAATATAATTAAAGCGATAAATATATAGAGTTAGGTGTTAAATAATGTTATTTTGTTAAAGGAGAAGAGGTATAACAAATGTTTTCATTCATTTAATTATTGTAAGATTTTTGTGAGAAAATAAAGAAGATTAGCAACGGACATTACTGATTATGAAGTTTTAACTTTTCTATTGATAGAAAATAATGAAATTTAGCTCTGAGTAATTTATAGATTCCATTGATTTTGGTTCATAATAAAGTGAAATTAACTTTGGTACTCATTGTATTTTATAAATCATCATTTTACTACATACAACTCCTACTTTCATTTAAATTCCTTTTGCTTATATGCATATATGGGTGCATATTTTATAAATATGATTGATAACTATTTTCATTACTTTGCTAGGTTGAGACTACTTCTTTACACCATTTGATCTAAACTTTACCTCAATGAAATGCTATGTAAAGTATTTTTGGGCATCTACAAGTTTGTAGTTTAATAATGCAATTAATTAACATTTTGTTATGCTTATTTTCATATTGTTTTAGTTATTATATTTGCATGAACATTTGAAGTAAAAGGAAAAATTGTTTGGTCATTCCGACAATTTGACCACTCAATGTATATATTACGCGTAACTTTCATATCGTATATGCTATCTATATTAGAAAATACAACGTCTCAAATCTATTGTAATATTTTCTCTAATTTAATTATATTGTGCAATGTTTACTAAAATTTACAAATGCAAATGTTGGAATGTGATTTCTTTGAACTAAATTTAAATTTTATTTCAGTTTGAACACAATTTCTTTATTTCAGTTTTAGAACACTATTATCAAACCAAATTGTGTATACATTTAAATTTGTATATCAAGAATTGAATAAAATTATGTTGATTATATTGTTACAATTGAAAATTAAATGACAGGCATGCTTAGTAATGCAATGCTTACTAAATAAGTTATAACTATATTTGATGTTATCGGTTGTTGTATAAAACCATTGTAATCAAAAATATTAAACGTGCTTTGAGATAAGAAAATTCATCAAAAATCTTTTGTTGGTGTGTTCAAGGGAAAGATAATTCAAAAATTATGATCCATAAACACGCATTCTAAGTATAACTAAACAGGAAAAAAATGCACCATTTAAACTATATAGTGAAGCCTATGTGCATAGCACGGGTCCACACTAGTTATTAAATCTTGGCATGGCGATCTATCGAGTGATGATAGTTAAGTCTAAATTGATGCATTGGAAGTGAGGTACTATTCAATAGAGAATTCACCACAACATTTGTATGAGGTTAGTATTGATAGAATTAGGGGTATGCAAGGAGCAATTATGTAATTTGTTACATATATCTTACCTGATCGCCTATATTGTTCAAAATAAAAAGTATTTTCTTTCTATTATATACTTGATATTATGTCTTATAATAATTAATTAATTTAATTAAAAGTGTATTTAATAAAAAATCCATAAACAGTACGAAATGTTGTAACCGTGAGTAATTTATCACAATGAAAACAAATATATCATTTTAAATATTCCTGGTCAAGATGTATCGAGACTGTTAGCGATACATCCTTGAGACTAGAGCACATTACACTTCCTAAATGTTTGGCAGTGTATTACTCATGACTGTTGGGGGTACCAAGGGGTTACGTGTTGATAGTTATTGGACAACTATGAAATGACTCACTCGATTGTTTTCTATTGGTTAATATAACTAATGTCAAATAGAAAATATCAATGTGACTAATTTACACAGTTCTCTCGACTTGAGAATACTGTTGATCTTCAATGTGGAAGCTCTGCTTTGATTAGAGTTAAATCGTGCCCTAGCGTTCGTTTAAATGACTATAGTTGGGACGTGTGAAAGCATCGGAAGTGAAACACTACTCAAAAGCATCTTCTCAATTATATAAGGTTAGTATCATTGTCAATTGATGTCAACTCAAAATTAAAGTCTCCGGTCAGAGCAGTTCAGTTAATAATAATTGTTATTATTGAACCAAGCACTTTGTGTTCGGACCATAAAGTTGAATGTAGACAATATTGGAATTTTGATCATTACCAAATTCCATAAGCCTTAATATGATATAGTCTTGATGAAAAGAATTGATGTAAACAATTGTCACTATCGGGTACCGCTTATAATATGTAAAATTGGATTTTACTAAAAGATGTATAAGCGGTAGATTTAGCCAGAATGTCACACCACCAGCTAAGTGACGTGTGAACATTAATATTCGAATAGTTCTGGATTAATTGCCGACTGAATTTACACCTTTGAGTTACACAACCGTAACGATGAATTTTCTAAAAAACCACATGAATTAATTAATTGATAAAATGTTTTAAATTGATTAAATTAATTGATATTTGATAAATATTAATTATTATTTAATTTATTTGATGTTTGGAATTTTAAGCAATTATTTTAATGCATTTGTAAAAGTTATATTTGCAAGCATTAATATATGATATTGATTTAATTTAAATAAAAGATAACTACATGAAATGATTTATGAAGTTTTATGTCATTTGTGGTATGATTTGTGAAAATTTTATGTCATTTGATGATATCATGTAAAAAGAAATGATTGGAGAGAGAGAGATAATCAAGAGAAATAATTAGGGTAGTTTTAATTACAGAAAGAGTAATGTTTCAATCTTTCAAATAAAACATATTCTCTAGTTCATTCCATAGGTAAAAACTCATTCTTTCTAATTCGTTCTTATTCTTTCTCCTCTCTTAACTTTTCATAGCAGAAAACAAAAAAAAAATTCCAAAAATCTTTGAACTCCAAATAAAAACATCAAATAAAGCATAATAGAAATGGTTCATCCATCTCTTTCAGGGATTGAGTGTGGATCTCGTAGATCTAAGGAGATATCATCATTCAAGGTGCGTTCCTTGGCTACATCTCAAGATAAAATTTTCATTTTATTCATTCGTATAATCTTCTTATTCATATGATTAGATCCCTTGCATATCACATCTTAATATAAGTTTAGCTATTTAACTTGATCTAATTCCCTTTTATCACATCTTCTTTAATAATATATGTTTATATTATCAATTTGATTTAGATCCATTATGTGCTATTCCATTTTGATTACATGTACATATTCTTAACATTAGAGTTGTGAAATATTCTTAACATTAGAGATATGACATGTTACATCTCATTTAGTTAGTTTTTCATGAAGGTCTTACAGTTCAGATCTGAAATTTTACTGCGAATTTATATGTGCCTAAGTTGTCCCCTTTGTTCATGTTTGAAACCATTCATTTATATGATTTTATTTTATTTCAGCTAATATAAATTACATATGTTGTCCTTTTGAAATCATCCAAGAGTTGAGTATTATTTTTATACGTTTTTGTTTGAATTTTTTTATTAATGTATTCTTTTTTTTGAAAGTAAAAAAAACATAATCAGACTTTTGTGTAAATTTGTTAACTTCTAATTCTAACACATGCTAAATCACAAACTTTAAATATTTCTTTGTTATTTTAATTATAAAGTAGCTTGCAATTAATTACATATATATGTGAATGTGTTATTTTAATTCAACGTTTATAAAATTTACTTTTATGCAAAATCATAATTTGATTTTAAAATTCTTCCTAAATTGAAACTTGATTTATATTTATTAATTCTAGATTTCAAAATATGAAAATTGCCAAAATTGATTTCATATGCATATATGTTTTAGAGTTCAATTAGTGATTTGAAATGACATTGATTGAATTTGTGCAGGAAGGAGGAAAGTCCTCTACCTTTGCTTCTTCATAAATGTTTACCTCTATTCTTCAATTGTCCTTTTGTTAATATAAGTCAACTTGTCTATTAATAAAATTCTTTTTATTTTATTTTATTATGTATAAGTCAAGTTGAACTTAGATACACATATGCTACCATTACATACATGTTTTAAAATAAAATTTGGATAATAAAGGCATGTGTCAATTCTATAGTAAATGTTAATATAAATAGAGAGAAAAATGAAAAGTCTCTCTTTATATTTGTATCCCCATCCTTCCCTACTTAATTATTTATGTTAAGAGAAAAAATAAAATGTTTCTTTCTCTAACCTTTTTGACATTTAGTTACATAGTGTTACTTCTATAGTAAATGTTAATTTGTCAATTAACTTAATTAAAGAGAGAGAAATGAAAGGTTTTCTCCCTACATTTATATCCATCTTTCCCTAATTTATTATTTGTATCAAGATAAAGAAATAAAAGGTTTTTTTCTCTAACCTTTTACATATTTATTTACATACTTTTATGTGTTGCTCATATGCTGTCCCTATTACTCAAACCCATAAATGTATTTGATGCATTCATCATACTTCATATTTATTTGAATTAAATTTAAAAATCTTCTAATTATGAAATAAAATATTGATTTTATTTAAAATAAACTTAGAAAAGTTCTAAGTATATTTAGAATTCATAGGCCCACTAAAGATCCAAAATGATAAGTAAATTTTGAAATTCACCCATTACTTATACCTCGGGCTGACATAGTTCCAATAATAGTATTGGAGCCCAACAGCCTATGTGGTCTAAATTAATCATGTTAGGGCTATCTAATTAAGCTTGCACACTTAGTACGGTGTCTAAAAAGGTGAAATCTAGGATTGAAATTGGGTAATCAAGGATCATGTCCTATCTGGTTATATGTCTGGCCTGAAAGGTGAAGTGAGTCCAAAGGTTTCCCCTAATAGAAAAGGCCCAATTTGAATTGGGTCATCGGTTAAATTTTACAATAGTTTTGAAAATTAAGACAAAATTTTAAATTTAAAAGTTAATTCTAAAATAAAAACATGTTTATTATAAAAGTTTGTAATATAACATAAATTTTCAAAATGTTTGAAAATATAATAAAATGTTCTAAATGTTTGAGACTGTTTAAATATTAATTTCAAAATTCAAAATTCATTAATAAGATTAATAAAATAATTAATTAAATGAGTTCATTAATTAATACTTATATGCATATATTATATATTTTGATACATGTTATCTTATTTAAAGTGTTTAAGATAACATAAGCATACATGTATGTATATAAGATAAATGTTCGAAATTAATATAATTTAATTAAAAAAAATTATTGAATAAATTAATTAATTTAATTAGAATACTCATATATAAGATATATAAGTTACACTATAAAGGTTATAATATACACTATAAAGGTTATAGTGGATGGTATCCAATATATAAGTTTATTGGAATACAAATTCAAAAGTAATTAAAGAGTTAATTAATTTAAATTAGTTAAATAAGATTTAATTAATATAATATTACACATAAGACTATTATATAACTGATATGAAATATAAAAGTTATATATAGTAATAAGAAACTAATATGATAGGAATTATAAACTAATGGTGGAACGCTAAAGAAACCCAAACAGACTTAAGGGATAAATACATATGTAAATGTATATATACTATGATTTCTGATGTGTTTGAAACTTGAATGACGGAGGTATTTCATAAGAAATATATTATTCCATAAGTTGATATCACTCGATATATATTAATGATTATGAATCTTCAATATAATGTTTCCTTTACTATACATACATACATACATACATACATACATACATACATACATACATACATATAACTTGCATACTCCTTAGTTGTTGAGCAAACTTAAGATAGGTATGTTATGCACAGTATTATTAATATATTGAATCAACGTGGTAAGATAACCGTATGTATTTGTCAAGAAAATTCAAGGTACATGTACTATACTTAGGCCATCGCGATGTGCTAGGTACGAATGAATAATCTCTTTTGATTTGTTGAGCAAACTCAAAGTCCAAATGAGATTAGGACAAGGAAACATGGGTTAGGAGTTGTATGTGATACTACTGATGAGGAGTTATCTATCGTTTGTAGGGCTAAATTTTCTTGAGCAAACTCAAGATTAGAATACCAAAATAGATGAGTCCTAACACCAACTAGTGAGGTCGAAAGACTTCTATGTTTCATCTTCTGGTTTCAAAGATAAATAAAAGACTAGTAGGAGCTTTATTAGAAAAATGAAATAGTAACATTTAACCATTTTAATATTGTAAGAACATATGCTAAATAATGTTATAATTATCTACAATGATGAATTTATGCATTTAATATGATTGATAAAACGTTTATCAATCAATGTATATAAATGAACTGAGTTGAAAATTGACAAATGAAAATATAATATATACTCGCTATTAAGTGCCTATTGCATGTCAATGTTTTCTATACCTATTGATGTGCGTAATTTTACAATTACTTAATACGTTTGTAATATGATCACTTATGTGTTTGTTCGGTTGAGACCGTATTGTAACGATCCATAAATTTTCCATAATTAAAATGGCTAATTTAAAAGATTTCGTGATTTATTGTTAGAAAAAAAATTGTAAGTCGTTTGGAATAATAATAACTAGAATGAAATGCAACAAATTTTATCTAAGTTAATTATTTATGAATTGAATGAAATCCCAAATCAATTGAAATAATATGTAGTCAAAGGGAATTGAATAACTGTTTTAATGAAAATGGTTGTTTTATAATTTGAATTTGTTAAATTTTATTAGATCGTTTTGAATATTTCAAAAGATAGTGATTTAAGAATAATCAAAATTTAACTAAATTTAATCTTACAAATGTTTGAATAATTAAATTCCGAATTTGATATGATTAATTTGATATTGAAATTTAATATATGAAAATAGAGTGAATAATTGAAATTTGATTTAATATGATTCAAAAATTGGTTTCCAAAGTGAATGTAAGTTATATCGGGATTATATTAGAAATTAATAAGATTTTAAAATTGGAATTTATTGGATGATTGAATAACGGGTTTAATATGATTTAAAATGATTTGTAAAATTATATTTTATCATATTAAAGTTAGAATGATGTTGTAGAACTTTTAAAATCGAATTAAAAGTAAATTTGTGAAAATTGAATATTTTAATATTTAATTATCAACTGAAAAATAGCCAATTTTCAAATAGTCTCAGAATTGGACGAAACTAGTTCCATTGGATCCGTAATAGTTTGTTATTATCGAATTTCAATTTTCATAGCAATCGGAGTTTTCGTTTGACCGTGGCAGCTCGAAACGCATCGAAATTGTTTTAATATTAATTTGACGAGTTAAAATAGCCATTTTTCAAACAGTCTCGGATTTCGACGAAACAAGTTTCATCGGATCCGTAACGTGATATTATTGTAAGATTTCAAATTTCGAGTCAATCGGTTTTACCGTTTGTCCGGGGCGAGCCAAAACGCCTAGAAATTCGTTTAATCAATTTAATTTAAAATCGATCGTTAATTTCCGTAACTCGCACGGACGATCGAATTAGCTTCCGAAACCTGTTCCATTGTGTCTGGAATGCGGGATAACCTTAGAAACGCCAACCGGCACGCTTTGTTTGGAGTTCGAAAATTCCGGGATGAATAGTGTACGTCGATTTTTCTATAAAAGCCCTTAACAATTCATTTTTTGCAAAAGAAAAACAACCTAGGGTTTCAAAAACCTTCAGCCGCCACTTCATATATTAATGGCCGAAAATTTCTACCTTTCTTCCATTAATCTCTCTCAATCCATGCAATATTTCACGAAGCTTTCAACTACAAAGTTATAGGGTTCATCGAGTACTTCGATTCTATAAGGTGATGATCGGAATTGGAGCAACGAGGAGGTCGCTAGGAGGGGCCGACGGCCTGCAGGTCACGCACGCATTTCTAGGCCATAGTGGGGCCGAGCTTGGTGCTCTTCTGGCGGAGTGTGGCTCTCGTGTGGGTGCACGTGATGGGGGTCTCCGATCAACTTATCGATGCTTGTGGTGGTCGCAAGATTCAACCCTAATTTCGAGCTATGGGTTTCATGTATACGGCTATTTCCTGTAGAGGGAACATGAGAAAGGAGAAGAGGATGGTCGGCCAGGATTTGCAGGGGCTTGGATCAAGGGTTGAGATCAGTTAGGTTTAAAAATATAAAATTATGTTGTAAATTTGTAAATTAAAAATTTGTGTAAACTTATAAATGTCATAACTTGTTCGTACGAGGTCGGAATTCGACGAAACTTTTTGCGTCGGAATCGTTTTGTCGAGCACTACGCAATGAACTGGATTGGAATCATTTGGATCTAGAGAAAATTTTGAGTTAAATCGAACGTCATTCGATTTGATTTGAAATCGTAAAAATCAAGGTGAGTGTTTTATAACGCTCACAACGTACTAAATATCTTTATGCTAGTTAAATCTGATATTATGAAGTGTTATGATTTTATTTGTCGTTGTTTGATAAAAATTTAATTGTCATATAGCTTGTCATTTGAATTAACCGTTGAAAAATTAAATTGACAGTTAAACTGAAATTAAAATTGAATTGCGATTAAATTACCTGACATTGATAACTATGAAATTGCCATGAATTGTATTGTCTATTGGATGATTTATTTCGATGGATGCTATTGGTTGATATTTAAATGTTTGGATGTTTATTTGCTTATATATAACCTGTTATGCATACATACGACACTATGATTTGATTTAAGTAATATATATTCATCCCTGACATTTAATTGAAATAAATAATTACTTGGCCATATGATAGAAAATTATATACGGACACCGAATTGGCTAAATTAATAATTTTTGAAATCGTCGATTTGAAATTTATTTAAATGTTTTGATTTAAAAGTTATAATAGAAATCAATTTATTGAAATCGAATTTATCGAAAATTGAGTTTGGAATGTTGAAATAAATTTTGGTTAAAAGAAATCGTTAAATAATTAAAGTGGAGACTTTGGGATTTAAAATCGGAATGTGATTGAATTTCGAAAATTGATTTGTTTAAAGATTTAACCTAAATTCGAGCTTTGAATATTACTAAGTAAATGTGATATAAAAATGATATTTTGAAGTCGAGCTTGGAATTGGATCATATTTGAAATTTGGATTTAAAACTCGAAAATTGATGGATAATTTTGTTAAGTGTTATAAATGGATATTTTGAAAAATCAAGCTCCAAATCGATATAAATTGAAATTGAATAAATTAAAGGTGAATATAAAATTGAATTAATTCGAAGTCAAAGTTGACAATGATTTGAATTGAAATCTAAATTGAATCGGTAAAATGGAAATTGAAATTTGTTTTGAATTGGGAACTTATAATTTAAATGGTTTGGTTTTGAAGCTGTTTTATTTTGTTTTCCAAATTACTCTGTTATATAAACCATTTTTAAATACTTAAACTATTTTATTCTATTTTTAATCTACTTAACCCAATTTAAATTATTTTAAACTAATTTATCTATTTTAAATCCATTTTAAAGATTTTAAGTATTTTTAAGTATTTTAATTATTTAAACTATTTTTAAACCCCTTAAAACTATTTTCTAAAATTCTAAGCTGGTCAATAAGGTGAAATGTTTATGTTTAAATCTTGAATTTAAATACGAATTGGGTTAAATGAAGTTGCAACCTAAATTGAAATCCAAATTGATTTTGAAATCGAAATAAGATATTGAGACGAAAAATGGTTTTTGAAACGGAATCTGACATTTGAATAGATACAATGATATTTAAAATGGATTTTATTTTGAAGCGAATATGATATTTTGATATCAATTATGAATCGATTTGAAATATAAAGAGCCAACGGTGTAATAATACGTAGTTATTAAAGAGACCGGGATCGGATATGGACATACTCTCTGTCGATACCGAAAACCACTTTAATAACTATTATACGCGGAGTGTTGACCCAGAATGAAGTGGATGGTTTGGTGAACGCGTTGATTGAAGAAAGAGAACGATATTGGATGACCCCTGACATGACTAAAACAGGAGCCACGCCGGGCCATTAAGGTTCGCCACCTCTAGCGGACACACTTCTTCTATACCATATCTATTACATTTGTCATTCGATTTGGGTGCACCCCTTGATTTGGGAGTGTTGTTTCGCGGTGTTGGGGTAGCTGCTGGCTATGCTCAACATCAGTCCGGATCACGCAACTACTTGTATCCTAATTGGTATCGCCTCATATACCTTGTCATACTGATTATCCTATTCGCGACCACTACGTTTTGTTTTGTGTTATACCTATGGGGTACCCTCTGATAACCACCAGTTTACGGTAGGGCTTACGGTGCTGTATAGACTATGGCATTATAAAAATGTGTTAAGGGGGATTATGGTAACGCCTTAATGCTATTTTGATACTTTATATTACTGATAGGCATTATCTACTTAGCGTACATTACTACATAGTAGATAGTTTAACGGATCCTTAAGAGATGGAAATCCCGTAACATCTCTTGAGTTATTGCACGCACGTTGACACTGGATATGAGATGTCAAACCCCGTAAACATCTCTGACACCGTTACACTCATACTTATTTACGATTGATTTAACTTTTATAAGGATATTTTAGTCCTGACTTGAGTGTTTTGTCTTTTCATTACGCTCGGGTCAATCCTGAGTTTTTTAGATTTTTGAAGATCTATTCTGGAGGATGAAGACGAAGATTTGGTATACTATTACTATTATTACCCTTGCATCATGCTATCTGCTGCATTATTTTAATTGTTCTGTTGTATATGTATAACTCTGATAAATGTTGTATAAATAATTGTCAAAGTATAGTAAACTGCTTCATGAACTGTTTATTTGAAAATTATATTTTATCGTTCCGCTGCGAGATTCTGTGTTGTTTCATTTCCTTTATTTCTCTTTCTTTTCTTTTATTATTTACCCCAATAACCTTCTGCTCTTTTGAATGGTTTGGAATCGACATGTGTATTTGATCGTCGGTTTAGACTGTCCAAAAAGGCGGGTCGTTACACGTATATTGCATTCTATGAGTTCCAAACTCTAAAAGTAACACAAGACTATTGATATTTGATTCATTTACTATCACATGTAAATGTGATATGGTGAACAATCATAGTTCGTAATGTGCGATACTTCAATGAAATTGGTTCATTCAAAATAAACAAATAAACCATACCATGAGATCGAGTATTCAATTTGATTGATAACAATAAAGATCGTGTTACGTTAAATGTGACGCAAGACCAAAACTATAATATAAATTTAAGAACTCAATTGCCGATGTCATTTTGATCAGTTGCTGCAAATTGCGACATATTTAATGTCCTTAAATGTTAAGGATGATCGATTGCGCTTTTATAAAGAGTTTGTTATGATATTATAGTAAAGGGTATTCTTTTGAATGATTCAACCATTTAGAAGAGAGAAAAAATATAGAAGAATAGCTGTGATTTAAGGTACAGTTGGGATAAAAAGAGTGAATAGTTACTTTTGCTTCATAAAGAATCATCGAAAGTGAGAATGGTAATAATAGTTGATACTTAATATTGGAATAAGATATATGATTCCTATTCCAAAATGCATTTTCATATAGAAAATTGTTTTCTATAAGATTTATTTCTTTGAGTTTGAGATATTTGATCAAAGAATTCTCCACCATAAACTAGTTGCGGTATATGAAATAAAAAATCTACATTAAGTGAATGATGGACCTCCAAATTTGGTACGCTATTTTGGTGCGTTATGAAACAGAACTTAATGTGGTATTATTTTCTTAACAAAAATGATGCATTAGAAAATACAGAAGTATCTAAAATTATTTACAATAATTTAAAATTATAGACTAAGTCATATTTTTAAGAAATAATTTTTATTATATGATTATGAGTCATGTGATATTATCTAATTATATCTCAAACAATTAAGAGCTATGCACCCGTCTAATGGAAGCATCATAATAGTTGATGAACTCTTCGGATTGAAACATATTGATGTATGCAATCGCATGTCTATTAATATCGAACCGGTTCCACATACTTCGTTATATTCACCTATGAGTTATCACCGACATGACATATGCATTTGATACACATGCAGTATGTATGTGGTAAACTTATAGAGTATAAAATGGAAGTAAATAAAATAATGTACAATGAAATAAAAAGATTCGATTTGATTAAATGGGTAAGTATATTGGATAGGCTTCCAAATGTACCTAAAAATGAATAAAGATTCAATCTCAAAGATAACTCCTGCCTATAACACATAATGATGTATTGATAAGGAGTAATCGAACTTTGTTTAACAAAGCACGATTAATGATGAATAAAGTTGAGATAAATTCTTTCTATAAGATGTGTACTTAAGAGTAGTACACTAGGTTATAACTAATATCGTCTAAAAAATTAATTTATAAACCATATAAGTTAAGGGTTTATGAGAAACCCCTACATATCCTAGGCTAATTAGTTGGTAGATTGTGTGAATTGAAAAAATGCATGTAATAATTGTATGTAAGGGATTATGTATGAACCGATCTAAGAGAATTTTGGGAACTACGGTCATTAGATTACTAACTTATGTTGTGAACGTAAAATATATCATGAACTAATGCAAAATCAGTTTTATATAAAGCAATTCATAAAATGTTTATGAATATTCGTTCTATTGTTTTGAGAAACAACTATTATTATAAGAAATACCAACTTCGTAGTGAAGGAATTTCTTTAAAAAATTATTGGCGTAAAATGGGTTAAGGTATAAAACTGATTACAAGGGATGGAATGAAATTAACTAAACAAAATTGAGCACAACACATTAAATTGACTAATATGTATTCTGTACATTAAAGAGAAACAATGAATTTCTTATCAATGCTGAGAATAAATAATCCTCAACAATCAATTAAACTATTAATAGTATTGACTCTACGGTATGGTACGATTCAAATTCGAAGTAGATTCCAAGTACATTATCGAAATATAATTTTGATAGTTGTATTCGAAAGGATACAATCCCTTTGGCCGCATATGTATCTTTAAGATAAAGACAAATGGAATCGGAATGTAGTTAGCTACATTAATAAGAATAATACTATATGTGACGACCCGAAATCGGCACCCTCTGAATCCAACAATAAACCATACATGTCCGACCTAGAGCGCACTGATTGTAGATAATCGTGAGAAAGAAAAGAGAGGGTGAGAAGAAAGAGAGAAGAAAGAACAAGAGAAGAAGAAGAAGAGAGAAGCAAAACCAAAACAATACAGAATCTCACATCGCAGTGGAATAACATATAATATAGATCAATAATCTTTACAAAGAGAAACTATAATATAAATAAGTCAATATCAAAGTACATAATAAGTGATCATCAGATGGGACTATTATAATGACATGTCCTCGCGATTGCTGATAATTTACAACAACAACAATGCAATGCAGCGAATAATAAACAGATACGTGTATATGACATGAAGATATACAGCTTGCCTGCTGAAGCTCCAAAAGCACCAAATTTGAACTGTAAATAAACTCGGTCTTACCCAAGCATTGAAAAGGAAGAAAGCCCGGATCAGTCTGGTAAACCAGCATGAGAAAACACATCTCAACTGAATTTATAAAGTTATCAAAACTATTCCTTTATCAAAACAAAAGGTATCTCGTAAGACCGAGTCACAAATTAATACCGACAAGGTTTTTACCTTACGTAACCAAACATCTCATATCAAATCCTCTTATATTATAATAGTGTCTATTGCACACAAATAATATTAAAATAGCTGAAATTGTTATATTATTGAATTCCAGCATACACCTTGTAATACAAGGCTTTCTATAATAGAAAATGGCAGACACGTATTGGATTTTGGATTTCCATACAAATGACTAGGTAAAGGGACTACCATTCCGAACCAACACAGTACACCTCTAGAGGGATGTACCTAAGGAGCAGATACTGCCCCCCTAAACCAACATAAGACTGATCTACCCATAACTGGTTAGTACCGTGTATATCATCACTCCGGTCATTACCGACCTTTAATTCGTGGCCACGAGCGTGCACAACAAAAATCAGATACACAACATCTAGCGTGTAATGTATATCTAGAAGAGTGATGACATCTCCTAATTGGGAGTGAACCACTTAGCCTTGCTGCTTCTATCCCTGTTTTAGTCATTTACCGAGGAGTGAGACCAAAAAGGTATCGATTACCTTTCACATTTCACATATCACATATCACAAATCACATCATTTTGAATGCCACATTGTCATTTCCGTTGACTACTAATTGCCTTTCACAAAAATGCAACCCTTGAGCTCGTACGTCTCAAGGAGGGTGTTAAGCTAAGAGAAGTTGCCTTCTACGCCACCATTGATGTACGTTTGTAAAAACCAATGTATGTAATCTTAGAAATGCAATGTCAAACACTCGTCCATACAAGTTGTCAAAGAATAGGACAAACCGAAAGTACTTTCCTACCACATCCTGTCGGGAAATCCCTAGGATTAGTAGCGAATAGTCCTTGCATTAGATATTTCATAATGAAGGGACTACTGCTACTATATGTATATTGGGATTTTAACCCCAAACGATCAACAAGCAGTCCTTCACTATAAAAATCCTAAATATCAATATCATCGACCAACCTGCACAATCGTCATATAATGTTGGTCTGAAGTGGTTTTTAGATAAATCTGATCCTGGTTTCATCGCACCAACAACACAAAAGCATTTCTCAACCTCACACAGAAACCAAGTCTCATAGACGTATCACGTCTCCAACTTTCAATTTGCTATCCTTGGCCAAGTAGGAAGCTCGATAGATTTGAGTAACCACTCTACACTATATGAATCAACATTCTCAACACAAATGATAATCAAGCCTACACAGTCAGTTATATACTAAGTGTACGTCTAATAAGTTCCCACATCAAGTTAAGGAACTAAAATGACCAATTTTGATAGTCGGTTATTTAACTATCATAGCAACAAACAAAATTTAGCACTTAAGTAATCACCGGGCCTGATTTTATTAATCGTTTATAATTCAAAACACTTCCCAATTACTCACTTCAAAATATCTTTAAAAAGATAATATTCACAACCATTTCTCTTATTGGATATTTGGAAAATATTTTTGTATACTTATTTAACAATAAGTAAATTCACAACTTATTTTATTTTCAAACCATTTAAATTCCCTTTTATATAATATTACTTTGCAAAACATCCATTTTATTTAAAGGATCATTCACTGTCCAAAATCATAAATATAATTCCTTTATCGAATTCATTACTTTTACACGTTTAATTTAAAGGAATATTCACTGTTCAAAATCGTGAATAATGCTATTACCAAATTCAGTACTTCTACACATTTAATTTAAATGATTACTCACTGTCTAAAATCGTGAATATAATTCCCATACCAAATTCATTACTTCTACACATGTAATTTAAAAGATTATTCACTTCCAAAATATTGAGTATAATTCCTTTACCAAATTACTTCAACACATTTAATTTAAAGGATTATTCACTGTCCAAAATCGTGAATATAACTCCCATACGAAATTCATTACTTCTACACATTTAATTTAAAGGATTATTCACTGTCCAAAATCATGAATATAATTCCTTTAACAAACTTTCATATTTAACTTATCAATTTAAATTGATTTCAGATTTACAAAACATTGTTTATAAATTCCATTTATATTTTATAAACTTTCATATACAAAATTTCTTTACTAACAAATTCCATTTATATCTCATTTATGTGTCAAAATTCAATTATAAGTTAATTGCTTATAAATCTCTTATTTACAAATTCATTCCTTTCAAATATTATTATTTATAAAATCCATTATAAATTCTTTCCTAAATTTCAATTGCAAATCCATATATAAATTTGATTACAGTTCCATTTCTAATATTTATAAAGCAATGTTTATAAAACTCCACTTCATTAAATCTTATTTACTTATAATCTTTCATTTATAACTTTATTTTAACACTTATAAAACTCATTTATAATTCCATTACTTTTATTTATAAAATATCGATATTATAAATCTTATATATAGACCATTTATAATAAATTCAAAGAATTTGTTTCTTTTCTTTTATTTTGGAAAACTTAAATATGATATTTTAGAGCCTCTAGGCTTTCCTTTCGATCTGTTTCAACCCTCGTCTAAAAGATAAAATGAAGGTCAGGTAAATTCAGGGTACTGGTTTCTCTATTCCCAACCTTAATTACACACCTTGTTTTACAGTTTAGACCTCACAAGTGGGACAAATGTACTAGTCATTTTTGCATACTCCTTTCATTTTATAGAAATGATTTATAAAACTTCTAAATCGTTAAACATTTATTCATTTATTTAACCAATCCATAAATCCTTCAAATTACCCTTAGAATACTCTATCAATCACTTAAGAACCTTTACAAAAGATTTGGAAAAGAACGGCTGTGCTAAAACTATATTTCAAAGGTTATTGAAAAAGTGCTACGAAAAAGTGCTATGGAAAGTGCTTTTTAAAGCTATAATGATTAAAAAGACTTTTATTATTTGAAAATCTATTCTTATTTCTTAAAACTTTTAAAACATTTTAAAATATTTATTTCATATTTTTTAACAATTTTAAAACATCATTTTCAAAGAAATCCTGTTTTGGATTGCGAACTGCAAAACTGCGATTTTTTCAAAAAATTGTTTTACTCACATCTTAAAATCCACTTATCGAAATCTCGATTTTCTTTCTTCGTTGGAAAACTATGGATATAATAGTTTGGAAAATTCTTATCTCAAAGAATTTCAAGCTATATTTCAACCTTTACACTCCTTTGACTTTTATGGTGCGAATCATGAACTACCATTACGGGACGTGCATAGTTTTGACTTGTATTTCAATTTCTTTTCAAACTTTATGGAAACACTTTAAAATGTTTATAAGACATGTCTAAATCATTTTAAACTCATTTTAAACAATATTTTTCATACACATATTTACATGGATTTGAATTCCTATTAAATTAACTATGCTTACTAACCATTTTTCTTATCGTTTATCAAACCAAGTTATCATCCATATCACAAACATATGATCAACCATAATATCAACCAAGTTATCATCCATATCACAAACATATAATCAATCATAATATCAACCGAATTATCATCCATTAAATCATCCAACATATACTAAAATTTTCATGTTATTAACTTGAAATATTTTTAGAAATTAGTAACTTTAAATATGTGTACTCACCTGTAACCAAATCGATTAACTTTCTACCAAAATTCGTTTAATCCAACACTTCATTATTGTTTTCAACTTCAATCAACTTCGAAAAATTCAGCAGAGCTTCCGTAGCACCATGAATTTTCTCCTAGCTCCTTGGAATGAAATCGACGGCACTTCATTCTCTTTTTCTTGCTTCAGAGCTTTCCAACTTGCTTCCTTCCGTCCAAATGGTTCAGCCTTTCACTATTCTACCTCTTCCTCCATCATTTGTTCACTTCTTAGATGCTAAACCATTTTTAGTGGTATTCAAAGGTCTTTGGCAAAGTTTGATGGTGTTTGGAGTTTATTTGATATGATTTTGAAAAAATTAGTAAGGAAAAGAGAGAAGAAGAAGCCATTAAAGAAAGCTTCAAGGAGGAAGAAGAAGAAGGCAGAAACAGTGTTAAAAAAAGTGAGAAAGTGATCGGTATTTATAGAAAGAAAAAAAGAGTAGTAAGTTAACAAAATATCTTTTTACCAAATTACCAAAATAACCTTACTTACTTCTTCAGTAACCTTATTTTTTTAAACACTTAACATCACATTTCAAGTCATTACTTTATATAATTTTCACTTAGACAGTAAGTAAAGAAAGTAGTAATTAGTTTTCTGATTTGATGTTTTACTTTTTTGACTTTTGTACTTTTTTGTCATTTTATGCTTACTTTTTATTAATTATATTCTAGAATTTTCAAAGTATGTTTAGTAAAAGTAAACTTGGTTAGTGAATTAATTAATACTTATACTATTTGAATATATGTTCCTATATAAGAAAATAAATGTGCGACGACATTGCGACAACTTTTAATCGACAGAATATTGATTTTCGATAAAATGTTTTGCGTTCACATTTTGACGTTTTAGTTAAACTATTTAATTATATAAACCAAATTTAAAATAAATTTTTATATTACAATTTAAAAATATAAACACCCATAAATTAATTAAAATAATTTATTTAACCATTGAAACTTACATTTCTGAAATCAGCATTTTGTCACTTTTGTTGATACAGGCAAATGTTACTATTTTGTGTATACTTCTATTTCCAAATCATATCTAATATTATTTAAAACATAAAACATTTCATATTTTATATTTAAAATCACTTTAAATAGTATATTTTAAAGTGGTCAAATTTTAGGTTGTTACACTATAATTTTAAATTGTTGAAATTAACGCAACAGATTCGCAATTCGATGTGCTCAAGTTGGTTATGATTTTACTTATAAAATTATCGCATAGTATGATTTTATGTTTTGGTACTTATGTGTTAAACAGAAGATTCTAAATAATGATTTAGAACAGGTAATAACCAAAATGTGTCGAAGCCAGTGGGAGCGATGTTGAGTTTGTGAGTTTGGATATGTTACAAGAATAGATACAAAAGTGTCATTTAAAAAGCATCAAAATTGAACAAATGTTTTGATAAAAATATCAAATAGTTTGATTGTTAATCAAAATGCAGAGGAAATGTGGGCTTATAAGAAAGAAAGTTAAAAAAGTACATAGATATTTCTAAACCATAAGTAAACAATACACTGTTGATTGTTAACAGTGTCTTGTGTTAAAATTAGCTATAGTTGCAATACTTGACATTGGATTAATAAATGATGTCTTTTATAGTAAGTATAAAAGAAGTTGGGAATGTCCCAAATGATATGCAAGGACACCTTATTAAAATGTTTAATATGGAACATGTAAGATGGATTTATTATGCGTTCGCAATGAGAATTTTCATACATGTTATGTTGTCTATGATATGGTGATTTGTTTTTGATACATAAAGAAAATATCAGTTCCATATTGATATCACTAAATGGTTGTTTGAAATGTTCTTGCATATTTATGAAATACTAGAATTTTTTACAGAAATAACAAACTCCTTATGAAGGATTTTTCGGACTCAAATTATCATAAGTGATATTGAGTACAATATGTCAATAATAACTTCAAGTTAAGAATATCTATGCTGGAAATGTTCCAACTGAAAAATTATGGCCGACTCAATGAAAAAGCCTACGTACATCACCTTGAATAGAGCCGCAACAAAATCAATGTAAATAAATATGAATGCACAAATGTATAACTGAGCCATAGATGATTCCAAAAATTGAGAATCACGTAACATTGTTATATGGTAACAATGTCATGGTATGGTTCATAACAGAACTTAGAGCTCACTAGAAGTCGAGAGACATATTTTAAATTATTCCACATGATAAAGGTAGTTTATCAGCATTGGAGAGAGTTGATTGACAGACTAGAAAATTAAAACATAATAGCATACCCATTTACTAAGGGACTGACCCAATTGGTTTTGAGGAAATCAACTGGAGAAGTTGGAATGAGATTCCATAATTGACCCCAAGTGTGAGCGATTGATAGAGTTAAGGGTATGCCATAGTAGCAATTATGTAATTCGTTATATATACATACTTGATTACCAATGTTGTTCAAAATAAAAGATGTTTTCTTTCTATTATATACTTGATATAATTTGTTATATTAATTAATTAATCTAATTAAAAGTATATTTAATAGAAAATCCATAAATGTTATGTTTTATGATAGTAGTTACGTAGCGTTGTAACCGTGAGTAATTTATCACAATAAGAACAAATATACCATTTTAAATATTCCTAGTCAAGATCACTACACCAAAAAGTACTTTTGGTGGAGCAAAAAAAACGCAACCATAACTTATAGTGGCGTTTTAGCGAACGCCGCCATACGACATGTAACTAAAAAAACCAATATTTTTGGTTGCGTTTTTGTAAACGCCATTATAATGTGCCTTATTGCGACGCAAAAACGGCCACCGTAAATCTTTTTTTATAGTATGTGGAAATGCCACCAATAGTGATGTTTGGGTTACAACTTAAACCCAAACCATATAGCTGCGTTTATTATACGCCACAATATATATTTCGCCACAACAATATTTTTTTCGTTGCGTTTTTTCTACTACCATATTTTTCGACAGCGATTTTTTTAAATAATAAACAAAAAATACATGAACAAATGAACTACCATAAACACAAGTAGTACATTACCATACATTGATACAGAAGTAGTACATAACCGTACGTAATCACACAACTAGTACATAAATACAGTAGTTTCAAGACAAAAGTTAACATAAAATCCATATGTAGAGAAGTTTATACAACTGAAATAACAGAAACAAAATGAAATAAACAACTGTACTACCATAAAATCCATACGTAGATGAGTAGCTAAGAAAATACAATAAACAACTAGCTAAGCAAATACCATAAGCAACTGATAATTTCTTTAGAGAAGTTCATCCATCTGTAGACAAGTAATAATCAACAATGAGGATCTAAAACTTGAATATTGTAATAAAAAGGTGTAACCATAATTTCTAGTGTTTTTAGCTATACTATTAGAAATGTACCACTTACCCATAGACCATCGTAGACTTGCTCAGATTTGACTCTGGAGCTGCAACTTCTCCTAGCCTAGACTTATCACCAGTAAGCTTATTGGTTTCTAGATTAATAATAAATGGACTAATAATAGTTAAAGGTAGACAAATTAAAATCCATTAAATGCAAGAGCTGAAATTGAATATCTTGGTGTAACCAAGTTCGTCAGGGCAGACCCATCAAGGCGGAAGAAAAATAAAGTTATAATACAATAAGAACCTGGCATAACGTGTCAACCTTTATTCTCCAAAAAGTAATCATCTTTTTGTACGAAACAGGCGACAGCCTTGCAGTCTGCAGACAATAGTAGTCAATTAAAACAATAGAACATACTAATGTAACTATGCTTTATCGCATAACAGCAATTTGAATGTTGTATTCTGGAGCTCAATGTACAATCATGGTTGCTATAATTTTTTTCAATATGCCACCAAGCAGCTATTTATTTTACTGTTTGTGTATGGATCGTCACTCACACTGTCGACATGACAAATATTTCATTACTGTAATTTATACGTGGAAAAAAGGTTGTGCTTTGCACAGCAACATGCTCAGGTTTTTCAAGTTTGTGTGCATACAAATTGATGTTTAGGAACGATAGTGAAACCTTTCCCCTCCATTTGTGTTTTCTTTTGAAAAAAAAGTGTGTATATATGTACTTATAACTTAATGTCACCGATTTTTTAGATTAGTCTTCAAATATAAGAAGCAAAACTCATGTTAATAACTGCATTTATAAACGAATTACCTACTGTTAGTTAGGTGCTGATTAACAATTAGATAAATGCACAGTTTAAAACCATACTTGATTTAAATCTAGAAGCTACTCCAGCTGCCCCAAAAACCACCACCAGCATTGTTAGCTGCAATAAAAGCAAATCCATCACCCGGACCAACTCCAGCAAATCCACCATCCGGACCAACACCAGCAGATCCACCACCCAAACCAGCTCTGTTAAAAACCAACACCCGAACCAGCTTCACCAAAACCAATACCCGAACCAGCTCCACCATAATCGCCTCTTGAAGTAAACACTCCAAAACCACCACCATCGCTTGAAGCAACAACGGCAATTTCACTACAGCAACAAGTCAAAAAACGCACGGCTGACAAAATTTATAATAGTTCATAACTCAATTTACATTAGAAAGAAGAAAAAAAAGCTTATAACTCAATTTACAACAGTTTCCATTTGACACATTTTTTCTTTCTTTTTTACTTCAATTAAATCTTTGATTAGTAAAGTAGATTGGAAAAAAAATGTATGTGGTATCAAATCAGCATTTTCTATCGTATTTGTCATAGTATACTTCGTTTGAACTCATGAAAATTCTCACAATAGACATGAAACTGTATATGTGTCTATAATGAAAGAATAGAGTTCATTGTATTTTACTATCAATAAAATAGGCACAGGGAAGAAGTTGCAAAAAAAATATTCTCAAGGATAACAAGTTTGTTTTTTAGTCTGAAGGACACATTTTAGTGTAAATAGAAAATGATAGCTACAAATACCATTGTGTGATTTACACTAAGAAGTGCCTTGTAGCTTAAAAAGCAAACCTTTTGTCCTCGAAACTAAATTTTTCTCCCACTTTTTCTCAAAGCCTAAAACCCCCTTTTACTAATGCATGCATCTATACTCCCTAGCAATTAACAGTTCCAAACAAAGAAGATAAATGATCTTCACTCTCAAGTATCAATTTTTTCCTACATAAATTAGTCTCGTTATCTTAGATATAAACTGCTAAGCACTTTTTCGGTGAATATTTAACGTGGTACCTAGGCACTTTTTTTAAGATACATTCTGACTTGTTGGGAAGCTCTTAGAATTATATTTCAACATGAATATTACAATTCTATCTTATCTTCACATACAACCATTAAGCCTCCAAATAATAATTTTCTTATTCTGTTACATGGCCGTTTTTCTGTGTAAACACAAACCAAATAGTAATATAATAAGTAGATATAAATATATGGCTTTAATTTAACAAGAAAATTATGACAGCAGAAATGAACACTTGCACTTTTTTTATATATTGATCTATTTACATGAATGCAAGAAAAACAAATTATTTGTAAATATTTAAATGCATGCAAGTAAAAAAAACTATTTACTATTCCATCTTGCTCATTATAACCACAAAAATATGATAATTGTATTTTCAATCAACTTTATACTGCATAACAGATTGTACAAAAATGCCTAACTAATTATATTCAATTTTTTTATAATGCACCAGGAAAATCTAAAGTATAGTCAGTTAGTTAAAACATGCAGCCGCCATTTAGTAATAGTGGAGACGAATGACATATTGTTTTTGTGCTTTAGTCAAAAAAGAAGAAGCTCTTAAACCTCCTAGAGTGAAGTATTAGCACGCTTAACTTGTAACATATGAAATGGGCACAGTACATCAAAAGTCATAAGCACCTTAATTTGCTTCATTGTAATAGGGAAATAAAAAAGAGGACTTGGCCTCTGAGTTAGACATTTTAACTTATCTAAGTTATCTATTGAATTATTGCTAAAATTTAAAATCTAAAGTCATAAATCAACATATTATTTAATTTATAACCATTAGCCTAATTTTAAACTTATTATTGATTTTTTAACAAACATAGGACATATTAAATAAATATTTAAAAGGTAACAACCTGAATTTGAACAAAGGCATTTAATGAGTCATGATGCATTATATGTATATGTAAACAAGATTGTCTTACGGTTGCCAAATTATAACTTATAAAATACTGGTATTCTTACTTAGTAGTTGTCTTATAGTTGCCAAATTCTTGGTTACTCTTGTTGCCGTCTCATTATGTCAATGCGGTTGGCTTTAATAGTGTGGTTTTTATCTGCAGCTAATTTAGAAGCAAGGATATCAAGGTTTGCACCCTGCCCCCAGTCGCTTTCTATGACATCGACATCAAATTTCAAGCGTCGCTGCTGATCTATCCAAAGAAGACTGAACTGCCCAAGAAGGAATGATACAATCTTGTCGCTGGTGATAGCGTGTTTGTAAGTGCACTTTCCCATGCCTCAGTGCATGTATCAATATATCAAGTGTGAACAGATGGTAGTATCGTAATGCTATCATTATAATGGTCTCTAATTGTGTGTTTTGAAGCTAGATGCAAATGAATCTCACATATTTCAAGCCGTATATACTGGGCGAGGCTTTCGGTAAATGTTTTATTAAGTCTATATGACATGGAATAATGAATAGACATCAATACATATAATTATGCCATGTACTATCTTCTAAAGTTGTACCTCAAGTAAACATCAGTATATGCATAATAATTTTGAATTTTATGAGGCATGACTTGTTATAATGAATTATTTTCAAACGAACATTATAATGAATTCTTTTTGGGTACTGTGCAATTTCACCTAAAAGTTATAATACCTCAAATGAACATGTATAATAATTTACAATGTTATAATACATAACTTGGTTACAATGAAACTGTTTAGAAATGAATATTGTAAGTACCAATTGTGGGGAAGAGAAAAGGGGTTCCGGTAGTGGTTTTGAAAATCTTCTTAACATCCTCAAGTAAAGTCTTGGTCATGGCAGGCATTGCAGGTGATCTATAGTCCTCATTTCGGTTCATTGCACACAACAATGGTTCTGGGATATTAAACGGTCCTGGAACAAACAGATGATTTCGACCTGGTGCATACACATTGTCCATCTGCCAGCAAAATAAATATAAAATTCAACAATAATTTTCAATTGCAAAATAACATCTATTTTCAACATAATACAGTTCTTAGTCTGTCCATGTTAACACGGTTCTTAGTTTGTCCATGTTCTTGTAAACATTACTCGATCTGGTGCATACACATTGTCCATCCGCCAGCTAAATAAATGTAAAATTTAGCAATAATTTTGTATTACAAACGAACATCTATTTTCAACATAAAAGGGGTTCAACATGTTTAACTATCAATGCCATAACACAACCAACTTCTTGTAAACATTACTCGACAGAGGTTGTTTGTCCATATTCAAGATCAGATGGTGAAGAAACTTATTGTAGAAAATATGAAATTTTGAGAAAAGGCGAAGAAGAAAATAGTCAAATTTTTGAGTGAGGAAAAAGATGAAGGAAAAAAATTCGATTTTCATTTGATTAACATTATCTATTATTACATAATGCATCCTCCCTTTATTTGTAACCACGGCAGGATTCGCAAATCGACACAAATAGCAATCGCATTGATTCGACTTATAGAACTTGGCCAGGTTTACAAACTTGACTAAAAGAAAAGTTAAATTTGCTGACTTATTAAGCAGGGCCTGATAAATACAATATACATTAGTCAGATTATTTAAAAACAGTAAATGCTTTAAAACACCACTTTAATTTATTAAAAAATCAAATTATTTTCAACTTTCAATAGAAACATTTATGCAAAAATCCAAAATTAAATTTATATCGAACCGTGTTAAATTCATATATAAAAAATATGGTTTGTGCGGAATCTAGAGTTTGTCTAATTGACACGCATGAGTAGCGAATTAGGGTTCGTTGTGGAAATTCATTTAAAAAAAACCCCCATCGGCCCATATAAAATCCATACATTATCAGAAAATTAGTATATAAAATCCATACCAATTTACGGCTTGTGCAGAGATCGCAATCAAATGGTAGCAGACTACAGGAGGGATCGATAGACTGTTAGGAGAGGCATGGATTGATAGAGAGGAGTAACGCGAAGATGATGATGGAGGAAACATTAGGGCTCAGTTTAATATTGATTGAGAGGGGCAATTAAAAAATTTGTGAAGCAAAGAGGAAAAATGGAGATGGAGGAAATGTGAAAATTTGAAAACGTAACAGGTGTTTTACAACTGCCGGGGGGGTGGGAATTTTGGCAGCGGTGAGACAAATAAAATAAAAGCTAAAGTAAATTGTAAAATAAAATTACTTGCACTTAACTTTGAAACGCCACTATTAAGTGCAACTAAAGATAGATTTTCTTGTAGTGGATGTATCGAGGTTGGATATTGATCTGTGTAGTTAATGCCCCACTATTACCACGCTATAACCCCGCAATATCTCATAGCGGATTTCTACCGCTACGATTTTTCTATATAGCCCCAAAATATAGCCTTTCCGGTTTAATCCCTGCTATTTCCGCTATATCCCGTTATTCCCGCTATATTTTACTATTTCCGCTATATCTTCTTTAATAAAATGAATTAAAAAATTGCATTTATACATTATAAATATTATGAAACTAATTTATTTGATTTAATTTTTAATATATTTTCAGAAATGAAAATACTCTAATATTCTACTAAATTCAATTATGTTATATAACAGTTTTACGCTTATTTAAAGTATATTCGCACATGTTTTTTGTTTAAAATCATTTATTTATTAATTATAATTCAATTAAATGATAATTTTTCATTTAATTACCATTTATATAGTTGTAAAAACATTAAGTACGGGTTTTATATGCTATTTTAGAGCTATCCGCTATATCCCGCTATATCCTCGCCGTATCCCTACTATGACTTTTTGTACCTCCACCGCTTTGAATCTACCGAGCGCTTTAACTGCACAAATATTGATACATCCATTGAGACTAGAGTAAGTAACGCTCTCTAAATATTGGGCAGCGTATTACTCATGGCTGCTGAGGGCACCATGTGGTTACCAGTTCTAACATCCTCTATCTTGTGGTCCAAAGCTAAGCTCTAAAGATGTTGTAGTCATCTATAGTAATAACTTCCGATGATAAAATATGGTAATGTTAATATTATCCATAATATCAG
This sequence comes from Allium cepa, assembly GCA_030765085.1. NCBI lineage: Eukaryota > Viridiplantae > Streptophyta > Magnoliopsida > Asparagales > Amaryllidaceae > Allium > Allium cepa. Next base: position 568,489,165 of record CM060938.1, read on the forward strand.
AAGCATATGAATATGAAACAAAAACACATATTCCAAAAACAACTTTTATTGATTACATTTCAAAAACATGTTTCATATTCCATTACATAATCCTAATCATTTTCCATGTCCAGATCAAATATAATTATTACAAAATACGCCAAGAGAGACATATGAGGATACCCCCATGGATGATCAAAGTACTAAATAGACAAACTGTTTTGATACATCATAGCGGAAATAAAAATGTCAACTAGTAATTAGCTAACTTCAGCTTCCTGCTCGTCTCTGGAAGCTTTATTTACCCACCTACTAAAACCTGTAAACACAAACTCTCAATCTACTCAAATCAATTTTGAGCACCCGAGAATTTAAGGGGAAAAAACATAAACTTCGAGTCAGACATAAAGCCTGGGGTGAATAACACTATTACATCTTGGTTATTGATATTAAGTGAGACCACGACGCTTAGCGGAACACATTTCCCTTCACTAATATCCCTTTAAAACATATCTTTTTGCAAATCAAAATCCTGCAACCAAACCGGTTGATCAAACTGATTATATCAATAATAGCAATATCATATATGCTCTAAAACAGGTAATAAATTGACCACCTGTCTAAAAATTGTAGTTCTGTTTTGCTAACTACTAACATTTGGCTGACTCGGGCCAACCAAACCAACTAAACTAATTATCTTATACCTGTTAGACATACTTCTGGACAATCTGCTCTTATCTTATTTCTCCAAAGGCCACCTGATGCTAATGGTTTTTCGGGCTCACTAATAACCTATCCTTCTTCTCCATACATACATATTCCTTCATGTGTGTAACCATCGTTTAAGTCTTACTTGTGAACAAGCCCTACACACTAGAATTTTGGATTAAAATTAGATAGGGGCTATAGCTAATGTATAGGTCGTGACCCTACATCAGTCCCAACTAGTATACAACTATCTATGTCATTTTACTTCGGGTTAACTACTCTTTAAATTTTCCTTGAAAACCTTTTCAAAATGATTTAATTCCTTTAAATCATACTTAAACAAGGAAAACATAACATTTTCTTTATCAAATTCTCTTTGCTATTCTATATTCTTTACTCAAAAAATTATTGATGAAAACATTCGAAATCTATATTTAAAACCTTTAAACAATCTCTTTCAAAACCACTAAAAGTACCCCTTTCGAAACTATTGAAAGTACCCCTTTTGAAACTATTGAAAGTACCCTTTCTGATACAAGTAAACTACTTTACTTTATAAGCTTAGGCCAAAAGGATAAACATACCTTTCGAAACCATTTATAATAGTCCTTTCAAAAACATTGAAAACGTCTCTTTCGAAAGCATTATAAAACTTAGACATCCTCTTTTAAAACACTTTAAATATGCCTTTAAAAAACATTGAAAACCTTCCGTTCAAACACTATGGTAAACCTTTCGAAAACTTTAGGGAATCAACCCTTCGAAACCTTTTTCATATACCTTTCGAAAATACTAGGGAACCTCCCCTTCGAATCTTTATTAGTTACCTTTCGAAAGCATTAAAGTACTCTTCTTAAAACAAACTTTTGGAAAGCATTGGGTTCAAGTTAAAACATGTGGAACAACCTTTCGAAACCATCTGAAACCATTCCTTTCGTAACTTTTCGGTTTAATTTTCAAAACATCAAAAGGGTCTTAAAACAACTAAGTCGAAAGCAATTCTTTCAAAATCAATTTCCTAAGTAAAAGAAATAGATGGTGTCGAAACCACTCCCTCTGAAAGCATTAGATAAGTGACACTAATTTTAAAATAAAGAATCCTTTCGAAGGCACTGCTTCGAAAGGTAAAGACGGCAGGATGGGTTTCGACCCCTTCGAAAGTAATTTCTCAAAACAAAGGCACAACCTCTTTCGAAAGCTCTTTTTCTAAAAACTATTTGACCATGTCAAAAGCTATCTTATGCGAAAGCAAAGCAAGCGCATTTTCTTTTGAAAGGAAAACAAGGTCTCAACCTCTTCGAAGGCCCTGTTTCGACTCTATACCTTTCGCCTATGTCCAATCCACTACGTATCAAGTCGTTGATACCATGTGTATTGGTTTCGACCTAGATGGAGGTGGAGTTATGTAGTCGAATGGTGCTGCCGAAAGTGGCAAAACATAAAATCTTCTAAAAACTGATTTTTAACTTAAAAAGGTAATTTCTTTTCAACTAACTTGCTTTGTTAGTCAACATATTGGTTTCCAATTTCTTTTTCAAATTATTTTCTAAAAGTGCTGTCGAATTCCAGAAATAACAATTTAATACATTTGCAAATTGCCCCTTCTCCTATTTTAAACATATAAAACATTCAAGTCTCATACCTTAAATAATTTTATATACTTAATAAAACACGTAGGAAAATTCTCCAAAAATTCCCATAAACTACATTTAATATGTGTTCCACCATATATAATTTTTTTGGCCTAAAGCTAATATAAAATAGCCGTAATTAATTTTAAACCCAAATTATCATTTTCTTCACTAGAAAATCAATAATAAATCCAGTTTAATTTAGAAAATTATGAAACTTGAAACCCATCTCTAAAATATCATTTCTGACCATAAATTAAAATTGCAAGGTATTTGGATGTCATAGATAGTTTTTTCAATCAAAACTTGTCATAAAATCAATATGAATAAGCATAATTCATCAACAAGCATATATATGTATGTATGTATATGTATATATCTAACATTCAAAACATGGAAATTTACTTGCAAAACATTCGGTCTGATTCTTGAAACCGAAATCAACAAAATATGAGATGTAAACAGTTATTCACCTTTAGCTTTGTTGTTAAGGAGTTGAGATTTGATCTTGGATTAAGTAAATAAAGCTCCTTCCTTAGATTCTTGCTTATCTTCTCCTTGTTTTCCCTTAATGGTGGTTGGCCTCTCTATGATTTGTTTATGATTGTGAACGTGTAAATAAAGTGGCGTGAGGGTTTAGGGTATATGCATATAACTTATTCCTACTTTTCCCCTTATCTAGTTTCCCTTCCTTGCTTCATTGTAATTTCATTTAGTTCATTGGTTCAATTGGCACGACTACTCTCTAATCTCAATCCCTTAACCATTTACATTATTTCATTTAATTTAACTAATTAAATTTCTTAAATAATGTTACTCAAAATTTGGGTCATTACAGACTCCCCTCCTTAAAGAATTTCGTCCTCGAAATTACAATAATGCACTTATCAAAATCAATCATAAAGGTAAAAGATACCATGAAACTAGCTAAGATAAGTTTCTCGAATCTTACTCTCAGTTTTCCAGGTACAGTCTCTCTCGTCGTCAGTCCACTGGACTTTGACTAATCTAACTTTCTTGTTCCTTAGCCTCTTCTCATCTCTCATGGCTATACGAACTGACTTTCCAACTACAAACAAATTCGGTTCCACTACTAAGTCATCTAACACAGTCGGTGAATAGTAGTTTCTGGATCTCGAATACACTTCCTTAGATGAGAAATATGAAAAACATCGTGGACTCCTGCCAAACTGTTCAGTAACTCTACTCTATATGCGAGTTTATCGATCCTCTCTACAATAGGAAATGGTGTTACAAACCTCGGTGCCAATTTCCCGAATCGAATTACACCTTTCTTCGGTGATATCTTGACGAAAACATGATCTTCAGAAGAAATTCCTCTTCATATCTTGATACATCTCTCTTCATACCTTCCCAGAAGAAACTCCTCTTCATATCTTGATACATCTTGGTTCCTCTAGGATGAATCGTGAACTTTAATCGATGACATTCTCCAAGAACTTCTTTCCTTATGTTCTCGACATTCGGAACACACCACCGTCCCTTCTTTCTCAGTCATCTTCTCTAGTCAAGACTAAAATCCTTTAGATCGTCGATCTCAGTTACAACCTCAAGCCTTCTAATCCTCTCAGTTAATAATGGATCCTCCTTCTGCTTAGAAGCAATCCTTTTGATCAACACCGGTCGAATTTCTAAATAGGACAACATGGCTAAGCTCTGACTGGAACTAGTAGTTGACCTTAACTGCATACTACAAGTAGTCAAAGCTTCTAAATCCTTCCATTCTGCCAACATAGCTAGCACTACATTCTGATGTCTAATGCTAAGAACATCTACTACCTTATCACCTTTTCCTGGCGTGTACTCAATACCAAAGTCATAAGCGGCTAAAAACTCTAACCACCTTTGTTGTCTCATAATCAAGTCCTTTTAAGAGAATAAATACTTCAATGACTTATGATTCGTATACAACTCGAATCTTTCTCCTAATAGTTGATGTCTCCATACCTTTAATGCAATAATCGCTGCAGCCAACTCCAAATCATAAGTAGGATATCTTACCTCATGAGTTCCAAGCTGTCGAGATGCATAGGTGTCGAGATGCATAGGCAATTATTTTACCTCTTTGCATTAAAACAGCCCCTATCTCTGTTCCATATGCATCTGTGTACACTACTAAATCATGATTCCATTCTGGAACAACTAACATAGGTGCATTAGTAAATAAGTATTTCAATCTCTGGAATGCTTCCACACACTTATCGGTCCAAACAAACTTCATATCCTTTCGTGTTAGCTTGGTCATCTGTGCCGCTATTTGTGAAAAATCCTTTACGAACCTTCGATAATACTCAACTGATCCAAGAAAACTCTTTATCTCAGTCACTTTCTTGGGTCTTTTCCAATTATACGCAGCTTCGATCTTAACCATATCTATAGAAAAACCTTTCTCTGAGATTACATGACCAAGAAACTTCACTTCCTTCTTCAAGAAATGATCGAAAATTTTCTTTTAGCTGATGCTTCCTCAGCATCCCCAGCACCACTCTAAGATGAAGTTCATGCTCCCTCTCATCCTTAGAGTGTTTCAAAATATCATCTATGAAAACCAACATGAACCTATCCAAGTGCTCTCGGAAAACTCGGTTCATCAAATCCACAATGATTGCTAGCGCATTAGTTAGTCCGAACGGCATCACTAACCACTCGCACGATCCATATCTGGTCCTAAACGCCGTCAAATGAGTACTATGCTCTTCCACTCTAAGCTGATGGAACCCTGTCGCTAAATCCAACTAGGAAAAATATTTGCTCAACTCAATTGGTCGAACAAATCATCAATTCTAGGTAACATATATCGATTCTTTATCGTCTTCTCATTCAACTTACGATAACTGATGCATATCCTTAATAATTCATCCGGCTTCTTAGCAAACACTACGGCTGCTCCCCAAGGAGAACTTCTTGGTTTGATAAAATTCTTGCCTTCCAAATCCACCAACTGCACCTTTAACTTCCTCATCTCGGTAGGTATCATCCTGCTTGACAGTCTACTAACTGGTTCTGCTCCATGTACTAAATCTATCCAAAACTCAATAGCTCGTTTCGGTGGTAATCCCACGACTAGTTCAAAGACATCTGCGAATTCTCTAGCCACGAAAACCCGATTCTGCTCGTCTTTTACCTCCACAACACCAACAAAGCATTAACCTTAAAATTAGGGTTTTCTACGGAGTATAATATCCAATCACAACAGTCAGGGTGTCTAAGCGATATTTTCCTATTATGGTAAAATATCCTAGCATCGTATTTAGTTAACTAATCCATATCCAAAATAATTCCGAACCCTATGAGATCAAACACATGCACATTGCAAACAAAAGTATGACCTAACAATTTTTAATCAAGGTGGTCACATCTCATTCCAAGAGTCGCATACCCTCCTATCGAATTTGCCAACCTTAAGGTAGTAACTAGGCATGGGGTTCTAGGTTAAGCTTATCTACCAAACAATGAGATATAAAAGGATGCGATGCACCGATATCAACGAAAACTCTAACCGATACACCGTAAATTAAAAGCGTACCTCCCAACAAAGCTTTTTCTTTTTCTTGCACTGTTGATCTCGAGGAAGCTGGCTCCAATGCAAACACTTTTTCTTTCCCATCCATGGTTGGCTTCTTGCACTGGTTCTTATAGTGCCCAATCTGATCATAATTGAAACACTTTATTCCTTTCTTATCAGCAGCTTTCTTTCCTTTGCCTAGCCGACATTCATGGGCATAGTGACCTTTCTAGTCACACTTATAACAGACAACCTCTGCCTTCCCTTTCATAGTAGCTCTACCCTTCTGAGCTCCTTTCTTATGGAAAAACTTCCTTTTCTGATTCTACCCTCCTTGAGCTTCCTTAGACTTATTTCTTTCTAGAAAAGCTTGCATATCTTCATGCATCAAGTTCAATTCCGCAACAATATCACATGGATCCCTATTATGCAATAACATGGCCTTAGCCAGCTCAGGCTTCAACCCTCAAATTAACTTTTCATTCCTCTTAATCATGGTATCAATAGTAGCATAGCCATATCTTGCTAGCTCCTCAAATCTTATCGCATACTCAAGCACGGTCACATCCCCTGCTCCAACTCAGCTAATTTCCTGAGCAAAGTGGACTTAGCAATCTCAGACACAAACCTTTTCGAACCTTCTCCTTAACTCAACCCAAGTCATATTATCCACATTAACTCCAACAATAACACTGTTCCACCAATATAGTGCTGCTCCTTGCAGCTGTCTAGAAGCGATTCTCCTCTTTTGCTCATCGTTGAGCCTTAAGTCAGCAAAAATCCTCTTGCAATGAAGCACTCAATTCTCTACTTCGGTTGCATCTTTAGTACCAATAAATGGCTTTCCTGCCAACTGAGCATAATCTCTACTCAAAATAGCATAGTTGTTGACCAATGGATCTCCTTAATTTCCTCCTTCAGCATTTCCTCAAACTACTCCAGCAGCAACTGCTGCTTGCATCATGTTTAGAAAGAACTGATACATAGCCCCTATGTCTACTTGCGGGACTCCAGCACCCACATTTGTAGCTTGGGCCAGACCTTGGTTCCTCCCTGTATTTTGCCCAACATTTCCATTAGTTGTGGTGCTTCCTCCACCAATGTTCACTCTTCCACTTCTAACATCCATATCTTCATTCGAGCCTTTGTTAGATACAGAAGAATAGTCTAATAGAGAGATAGGAGAGTAGGAATATAGCGTATGCTTATATATAGCAAATACAAGTACATTACTATAGTGTTATCCCATACCTCGATCTTTTCTCTAATTCCTTAGGATTATGTTTTCAAAACCATTTTAAGTTTAAATTTTTTCATAAACCTATGCTTTGATACCAAGTTTTAACATCTCTTATCTTGAGGTCCAAAGCTAAGTATTATAGATGCTGTAGTCATCTTTAGTATTAATTTCCGATGACAAAATACGGTAATATTAATGATATCCATAATATCAGAAGCATGTGAATATGAAAAAAATCATAGATTTCAAAAACAAATTTTACTGAGTACATTTCAAAAATATGTTTCATATTCCATTACATAATCCTACTCGTTTTTCAGGTTTAGATCAAATATAATTATTACAAAATATGTCAAGAGCGACATATGAGGATGCCTTCTTGGATGATCAGAGTACTAAATAGACAAACTCTCTTAATACATCATAGAGGAAATAAAAATATTAACTCCTAATTAGCTAAGTTCAGCCTCCTGCTATTTTGAAGCTTTATTCATCCACCTACTAAAACCTGTAAACCCAAACTCTCAATCTACTCAAATCAATTTTGAGCACCTGGAAGTTTAAGGGGAAAATATAAACTTTGAGTCAGATACAAAGCCTAGTGTGAATAATGCTATTAGATCTCGGTTTACTGATGTTAAGTGAGACCAAGCCGCTTAGCGGAATGGGTTCCTTTCACTAATATCTCTTTAAAACATATCTTTTTGCAAATCAAAATCCTGCAACCAAATTGGTTAATCAAAATGATTATATCAATAATAGCAATATCATATATGCTCAAAAACAAGTAATAAATGGACTATATGTCCAAAAAATTGTTGTTTTGTTTGGCTAACTACTAACCTTTGGTTGACTCGAGCCTACCAGACGAACTAAAAAATTATCCAATACCCGTTAGACATACCTATGGATGATCTATCCTTATCTTACTTCTGTAAAGGTCACCATATCCTAATGGTTTTTCAGGCTCATCAATAACCTATCCTTCTTCTATGTACATATATATTCCTTTCTGTGTGTAACCACCATTTAAGTCTTACCTGTGACTAACCCCTACACATGGGAATTTTCGACTAAAATTAGCTATTCTATGGTGATATATTGGTTGAATTGATGAGCTATTGTGTTGGTTGATTGGTTATATGGATATTTACTTGAAATTCATAAGTTAGATTTGTGATTTGAAGGTTAAAGGTTAGCTATGCATGTAAAAGTAGGATTTTGATAATGTTTGGTTTTAGAGTATGTAAATGTTGTTATTTATATGTTTATATATTTGTTTGTTAAGGAAAGTTAGCATTATGTTTCAATTATCGATAAAGAATTCTTTTGTTAAAATACGAGCTTTGGCAATTTTTTTTAAAAGTTAGGAACTTTGTTAGTTTCAAAATACTTACCTTGGGGTTCGAAAGGTTAGAAAGTTTTCAAGTGCAAGGTTTACAAAGAACAAAGTAAGGAAACATTTTTAAGTAATGGACCCACAGTGATAGTCACTATGGATGCAGTTTCGCTTTAAAATTTCGATTTTGGGAAAAGTTTGTTTTTCGGCTAAAAAGTGTTTTGTAAATGTTTTATAAAACTTAATAATGATGTTTTAATTAAGTTTTTAATAATTAATTAATTAAGTCTGGATAATTAATAATTAATTAAGTAGTAAACAAGGTTTATTAACCTTAATCAATGAGGTTTAGTTTCTAATTAATCATCTTCTAAAGATAAGATTAATTTTAATAAATTATTAAATAATTATAGGGTTAATTATTTATTTATTTAATTAATCAAGTGTTAAATTATTTTTAGTTATAAATTAATTAATATTTTAATTATAAATAATTATCCATTAAAAATTTAATTTATTATTTAAGTTTTAATTAAAAGATTAATTAATTAATTAATTAAGATTAATTAATGATTAATTATTAATAAAGTTTTTAAATTATTATTTAATAATTGATAAATGGTCAATTAAGGGTTTAATTTATAAATAAATTATTTATCAAAAGTTTAATTATTTTTTAATTTATAATTTAATAAAGATGTAGTTAAGGTTAATTATGATTTAATAAAGTGTTTAACTTGTAGTTAATTATTTTTAAAGAGATTCAAGTTTAAAATCGCTTTGCTTTTTCCACGAATCAATTTGTTTGAAAGGGAACTTTCTTTTACAATGGATAGTGTTGAACATAAAGAATTCAAATGTCAATACCAATAAGTAGCCAACCTTTGTTAATGAGTTATGTAAATTATTGATTGTGTTGACATTAAATGGCAGAGTAAATCCTCATTCTGATATAATGTAAGTGAGTTGATTGTTTTGGACATAATTAGTAGAATAAATCCCTATTTAGCTATAGATTAGTTGTTTAACGTATGTATTAGTAGAATAAATTCTTGTTCTGCTATAAGTTAATTGTTTGATTGTTGGACATTTATTTAGCAGTACCAATCCCCATCCTGCTATTGCGTTATTTGGACATGTATATGCTAGTTAGTTTATATTGACATGTTTTTCTAATTTGGGTATGAAGGTATTTGCGTATATGTTTATTTATGTTAATAAATTGTTGAATGTCTTGAAAGTGAGATTGAAATTAAATGGTAACTTTAACTGGTACCATTGGGATTACTAAGCCTCTTTTTGAATTTATAAAGTATGATTTTGAACTAACTTAAATTCTTTAATCAATTTTAGGGTTTAAAGTTTATAATTGATTTCAAAATTACATAATTATTTAATAAATTTATTTATAAATAATAACTTGTTTATAAATGAGGCTTTACTAAATAATAGGGTTTATTTAAAGTGATTTTCAAAAGATGTTTAAGAAATGATATTTGTAAAAGATTTTTATTTAAGAAGGTTATTAAAAAAAATTTAAAAATAGGAAAATGTTTTATAAACAATTTTATAGATTGTAAAGGTATTTCTAATTATGAAGTGAAATTTTAAGAAAGGAAATTTTTGGGAAGGACAAGTGGGTTGGTTTTATAGGAAGAAATGTTTTTAAACGGAACTTTTTTTGTTCATCTAATATGGAATATGAAGAGAGGAAATCTCTTAAAAAGTTTGGTAATATACTCATATCATTGAGATAAGTATATAAATGTTTTCCAACTATAAAAGGGATGTAAGGGGTTTTTGAAATAGTGTTTTAGAAAGATCTTTTGACCAAATGTTTATAAAGTGATTTTAATTGAGGAAAGATTAATTAATAAAGGCTTAGTGGATCCCATATGGAATTAAATCTATGTTGAATGATTGTTTATTTGATAGATAAATAAAAGACTATCAAATCTGGACCAAAACGTAACTTTGGAAATATTTAGGAGAAGGATGTGAGTTATATGGCACAGTCATCCCCAATGATGTTGTACTGTTCGTATAAATCTTGTTTTGTTCTTCCAGGGTAAATGATAAGGAAATCCATCTATAAACAGTTAGGAGGTGAACTCCACTCTTATCTTTTATCTACTTAACGGAAATTATCGAAAGTTGTTTTGAAGAGACCAAGATCGGATATGTTATCCGAAAACCACTTCGATCCAACTCAAATGTTTTGAAATGAAGATATCTTGAAGAGTATGGAACCGAAGATGGAGCCATTGAAGTGCAAGGGCTGCTTGCTATTAATCTTGAGGATTATTCCAAATAAGATGTGGTAGTAGTGCCTTCGGTTCGTCCTTATTCTGGATAACTCATATGGATGAATGTTCACACTGCATTGCTGCGTGGAAGGTAGTGTTAGCATTCTAAGTGGGATTTCTATTCTAAAAGATAAAGACGTAGCCTCAGGCCTCATCAATCGAGAATGATTAAAACATGGGAGATGCAGCAGGGCCATGTGGATCGCACCCATTAGGGTATATCATCACCAAATCTAGAATTGATATTTGACCCATTTTTGTATGTTGCGGTACGGTTGTTGATCCTAACCGTGGTAATGATGTATTCAGTACTATCAAGAAAGGGTTTGGCCAATCCTGTGTTGGTAGGGACTCCAGGCGAGGTACTCGGTGTGTTTGTCCAAAGATGCACTGTGGCAAGAGGTACCCCAGCTGCCCAATTATCGTATAGAATGCATTCTCCAATAAGTGTCATACATTTTTAGTTGTGCCCAAATATGTTGGAATGTGAGATGCAAGCATTTCCACTACTTTATATATTTACTTTGAACCTTTAGACATCATCATAATATCATTGGATTTTCTATAAAAAGTGTTTGGTTATCATATGGAAAAAACCCATCCGTGTTTATGTGTGACATGGTCTTATGAGATACCTTTGATTTTAAAAGGGTTTTAAATATAATAGTTCAGTTGCTTGAGTTTACTCGCACTGGATCCATGTCTGACTCGGAGTTTTATTTTCTTTTACTAAAACTCTTAGATACTCAAAATTTTATGGGAAGCCAAGTAGTTTAGGCTTTTCCATGGATGCATTTTGTAGGAGCTTGGAGCAGGAGGCTTCATTGATAGCTAGTTATTATCTTGTTTCCGCTGTATTATATGTATCTTGTATCAGTTAGGTAGGGACATGTTGTTGTTACTGTCCAAGGGCAGAATTGTATTAGTATGACTCTGATGTATAATTTTTGAAATGAGTTTGTAAGTATTATGTTGATTAATAAATGATATTCCATTGCATAATGAGATTATGTGATTGTTTAGTTTCTCCTTATCTACTTTCTCCTTTCTCCTTTCTTTCTCCTGACAATCTGTCTTTTCGACAATTACTTGTCCGGCACATGAATACTATGGATGTTTTAGTGTCGACTTTTGGGGTTCGAAAAGGCGAGTTGTTATAGTATGTTATCAGAGTGCAAGGTTAAGTGAGAACCTTGGCTTTGGTAGGACAACTGGTTAAGAAATGAGGTAATGGAATGCCTTATTATGAGTATGAGTATATATATAAAAGAACGCATTTTTTAGTGATATGAAAATGTTTTATATTATGTTGATTGATTTATTGAGTGACTTATGGATTCTGGTCAATACGAGTCTAGCATTATTGATAGGGATCTCTAAACACTTGAACAAGGCCATCCGACACAGTATTGTTTTGAAATTGGGTAAATGAAATAACTTTACCTAGAAATATATTTTTTATATAAAGAATGATTTCAAAAATGGTATAGTATTTTGAGGTACCGTTATTAAGAGATAATAATATTCTATTATTATCATTTAGGATTTGTTTACTCATGCTCGTCCCGTTTGAGCATTGACTATTATTAGTGTGTATAGGTAGCTTTTCATTTTAAGATATGGGTTGGGTAAGTAGAAATAGGGATAACATTGAAGCAAGCATCTTGTGAATCAAGTTTCACAATTTGACTACAAAGATTTCGATTAATAATGTGGGGTTAAATTTGATTTAATAAAAGATGTTTATTAAAAGCTAGAACATTTGAAATAAATATTCGAAAAATATTTTTTAAAAGTTGATTTATAACATGGATTTACAGAAATGTGTCTTGGATTAAAAAGAATTTAAGTTGAAAACTTGAGAACATAAATCCAGGAACTTTTGGAAAATGTTTTAAGGTCTTGAAAGATGATAATAGTATTATTTGAAAACAAGTTTGGTTCAAGAATAAAATTTTAGGGATGAAAATGTTAAGTAAGAAGTGTTTTCATTGGATTGATTAGGGGGAATGAGTCTTGATTTGTTTTGTGATGATCTGAATAATCTTCTAAGTGACGATCAAATGTTTGCATAGGTGAACGCTGTGGTGCACTTAGTAATTTATTCTCTTTATCATTATACAATCGAAACAAGTTCAAATCCGAATGAACCTAAAGCGAGTTGGTGAAAATGTTTTGTTAGAAAAATAAAAAATATTGTTTAAAAAAAATGAGATTTTGAAATAAAATTAATATTTTTAAGTTAACTAGTTTGAATGGCTCGAAAAAAACTTAAAATTTAGGAAGAGATGTGTTCAAATGGTAAACACTTATCTTGAGTATTACTCTTCCTGGTAAGGGAACGTATGAAACTATTTGGTAGTACCCAGTTCCTTTGTATCATTTTGGAGCTACTCGAACTATATATATATAAGTATTTATATTATATGATTAATATATAAAAGTTTCAATTCAAAAAGTTTTTAAAAGAAGACTAGGTATTTGGATCTTGAGTTTTCTTATGAAAATAAATGTAAAATGGAATAGTTGAACCAAATTGTGGTATATACTCTTAGGATGTAGCGATATAATATCCAAGTTGAACCTAAGTTTAGTGCTATGAAATGTTTTCATAAATAATTTAGTGGAAATAGAACTGGTATTAAAGGGAACCAATTAAATAAGTTCATAGGTTGGACTTATATAATCTTTCGTTTCCATAGTTTGATCCAAGATTCGAGTACATGGCTTTGAGGTTATTTACACCATTCCAGATAAAGGTTTATTACTCGATTTTTGACGGTGAGCACTTGATGAGGATTTTTGGTATGGGACCAAATTTTTATATCATAGTATATGACTATGTAAGTAGAACAGAGGTTCCTAATCAAGTTTCCAAATCGAAGTCCGTACTAGAGAATCGGGTGAGCGATGCTAGTTCGAAAATAAAGCAATGTATTTGAGTAGTGATCGAATCATATTTTTTCATAAGAATGATCTATGTATATCATACAAACTGATGTGTAGTGTTATGTGTTTTCTAGGATAGGATGAAGTGTAATTTCGGGGATTCTTTTAAGGGGGACGAATGTAACGACTCGGAATTTCACTGCTTTGATTTGCAAATATTTAATTAATTTTAAATATTCAATATGTTAGTTTTTTTAAAATAAAACTTTTTTTAAAATATAAAACGATGGTGAAATAGTTTTTCAAATTTTCTTTTAAAAATATTTAGTTCGAAGAAAGATCGAAAATGTAACGGAAATTCGTTTTCCGAATTTTCAATTTTTCGTCGGCAAAAGTTATTGTGACACTATTGTAAACACATATACATACATTTACACATTAATTTAGGCATGTAATTTCATATGTCTATATGTGTACACTTAAATATACATATAAGATAAGATAATTTTTTTTATAAAAAGTATGTATATACTAAAATAAAATGATGCCTTAAGAAACATATGTAAACGTTAAGTACATTTGACATCAAATCATGTTGGCTCAAGCCATGGAAGAGGGACAAGGCCAAAAACATAAGAAAAGGGTGGAGGGACAAGGTCGTGATGTGGCAAAGAAAGAATGGAGGGCAAAGGACAAGGGTAGTTTAGTAAATTCAGCATTACATTTTATATAAAACATTTTTTCAATTTCCTTTTCCATTTCATTTTCATTTTTCTATTTATTCCAAAGCATTCTCATCTTCCTTCTAAGTTTTAGAAACTTGTTAATGGATTTTGTTTGAAAACGCAAAAGTTTAAAATCAAATTTTAATTTTTTTTTAATGATTTCAAACTTGTTTAGTCTCCTCCTTTTCAATTTAAAAACTTCTTCATTTTCCTCCCACTTCATTTGACCATAATTTCCTCTAATATACTCCAAATCAAGATTTTTTTTCAAACCTTATAGAATTCCATTGGCTACAACTTCCATTTGAATAACTTTTTCAAATTTTGAATATTTTTATGTTAAAATTATATTTTTAATGACTAATTTTCGGACCCATATTTTCAAGGCCGAAATTGCCACTCCTTCTTTTGACCATAACTCCCTCAAAACAAACCTAAATTGAGTGGGTTTTTTTAAATGATAGAAAGAAGCATTTTCAAGAACTTTTCTTTGACCATTTTTTAATATTTTGAGAGTAACATGATCAAAAATCTGTAAGAAGATGACCTATTTTCGAGTGGATTTTGTGGTTTCCAAGCTTTGCAAGTGTAAAGCATTTTAAGTTCTAAAAAGTTTTGGTGAGTAAACTTTTTATTTCTTTTTCGAAAGATGTGATCTTTAATCATTTTTTATTGTATGGTGATATATTGGTTGAATTGGAGAGCTATTGAATTGGTTGATTAGTTATATGGATGTTTACTTGAAATTAGTAAGTTAGATTTGTAATTTGAAGGTTAAAGGTTAGCTATGTATGTAGAAGTAGGATTTTGTTTATGTTTGGTTTTGGAGCATGTAAATGTTGTTACTGATATGTTTACATGTTTGTTTGTTAAAGAAAGTTAGCACTTTGTTTAGGTTATCAACGAAGAATTCTTTTTTTAAAATACAAGCATTGGTTTTAAAAAAGCAGTTTTTCTTTAAAGTTGGAAACTTTGTTAGTTTCAAAATACTTAATTTGGGGTTTGAAGAGTTAAAAAGTCTTCAAGTGTAAGGTTTTCAAAGAAGAAAGCAAGGAAGCAATTTTAAGTACTAGCACCCAAAGCGATAGTCGCTATGAATGCAGTTTCGCTTTAAAATCCAATTTTTGGAAAAATTGTGTTTTAAACTTAAAAGTGTTTTGTAAATGTTTTATAAAACTTAATAATGATGTTTTTAGAAAGTTAATTAAGTTTTTAATAACTAATTTTTAGTTAATTAAATTTTGATAATTAATAATTAATTAAGTATTAAACAAGGTTTATTAACCTTAATTAATGAGGTTTAGTTTCTAATTAATCATCTTCTAAAGATAAGATTAATTTTAATAAATTATTAATTAATTATAGGGTCAATTATTTATTTATTTAATTAATCAAGCATTAAATTATTTTTATTTATAAGTTAATTAAGATTTTAATTTATAAATTATTACTTATTAAAGGTTTAATTTTTTATTAATGTTAATTAAAATATTATTTAATTAATTAATTGAGATTAATTAATAAAGGTTTTAAATTATTATTCAATACTTAATAAAGATCAATTAAGGGATTAATTTATAAATAAATTATTTATTAAAAGTTTGATTATTTATTAACTTATAATTTAATAAAGATTTAATTAAGATTAATTATGATTTAATAAAGGGTTTAACTTGTAATTAATTATTTTTAAAGAGGTTCAAGTTTAAAATCGCTTTGTTTTTTCCCAAGATTCAATTTGTTTAAAATGGAACTTTCTTTTACAAAGGATAGTGTTAAACATAAAGAATTCAAGTGTCAATACCAATAAATAACTAACCTCTATGAATGAGGTATATAAATTGTTGATTGTATATACATCTAATAGCTGGATAAACCTCTGTTCTGCTATATTGTAAGTGAGTTGATTGTTGTGGACATAGATTAGCATTATAAATGTCTATTCTGCTATAGTTGGTTGTTTGATTATATGGACATATGTATTAGTAGAATAAATACTCGTTCTACTATAAGTTAATTGTTTGATTATTGAACATTTATTTAGCAGGACAAATCACCATCCCGCCATTGTGTTATTTGAAAATGTAGATGCTTGTTAGTTCATATTAATATGTTTTTCCTGATTTGGATATGAAGTATATTTACATATATGTTGACTTATGTAAATAAATTGTTGAATGACTTGAAAGTGAGATTGAAATTAAATGGTAACTTTAACCGGTACCATTAGGATTGCTAAGCCTCCTTTTGAACTTATAAAGTACGATTTTGAATTAGCTTCAATTCTTTAATCAATTTTGTGTTTTAAAGTTTATAAATGATTTTCTAGTTGTATGATTTTTAATAAAGGTATTAATAAATAATAACTTATTTATAAAAGGGGCTTTATTAAAAAGGGTTTATTTAAAGTGATTTTCAAAAGATGTTTTGGGAATGATATTTGTAAAGGATTTTATTTAAGAAGGTTTATTAAAAGCATTTTAAAAATAGGAAAATGATTTATAAATGATTTTATAGATTGTAAAGGTATTTTTAATTGTAAAGCGAACTTTTAAGAATGGAAACTTCTTGGGAAGGACAAGTGGGTTGGTTTTATAGAAAGAAATGTTTTTACATGGAATTTTTTGTTCGTTTAATATGGAATATGAAGAGAGGAGATCTCTTACAAAATTTTGGTACTATACTTATATCATTGAGATAAGTACACAAATCTTTTCCAAGTATAAAAGGGATGTAAAGGGTTTTGGAAATGGTGTTTTGTAAAAAAAAATTGATCAAATGTTTATAAAGTGATTTTAATTAATGAAAGATTAATTAATAAAGGCTTAGTAGATCCCATGTGGAATTAAATCAATGTTGAATGATCTTATTTGATAGTTAAATAACCTACTTTCAAATCTAGACCAAAACGGAACTTTGGAAATATCTAGGAAAAACACATGAGTTATATGGCACATTCATCCCCAGTGATGTTGTACTGTATATATAAATCATGTTTCATTCTTTTAAGTTAAATGATAAGGAAATCCATTCACAAATGGTTTGTAGGCGAACTCCGCTTTTATCTTTTATCTACTTATTTCCTAAAGAACCGGGGTTGAGTTTACCAAAAATTATTGAAAGTTGTTTCGAAGAGACTAGGATCGGATAAGTCATCCGAAAACCACTTCGATCCAACTCAAGTGTTTTGAAATGAAGACAACTTGAAGAGTATGGAACCGAAGACAGAGCCATTGAAGTGCAAGGGCCGCTTGCTATTAATCCTGAGGATTATTCCAAAATGGATGTAATAGAAGTATAATGACCCAAAATTTGATCACTTAAAATATGGATATTTATTATATCTTTAATAATTAATCAATGAATTTTATAACCTAAATAAAATCCTTTTAAATAGTAACAAATGATAGGGAAATCATTCTTAAATTTTGTTTACAAAAATAATTAGTTGGAAGAAAGATTGAAAATGTGACAAGGAGTCATTTTTTGGAATTTTTGATTTTTCGTCGACTAAAAGTTATCGAAAATGTTGTGACACTTTTGTGTACACATGCACACATTTATAAATCACCTTGTACATGGATGAGATATGTAGTTACACTTGAGTATGTACGTATGCATGTATGAGATAAGATTTTATTTGTAAAATATATAAATATATATTGCATATGATTCTTACTCCAACATTTAGTACAAATGGACCATGATTATGTTTGTTTTGACAAGATGGGATGGTGGCTAAGGAAGGGATGGAATTTGTATGGAAAAGGGAGAGGGTGAGGTGGTAAGAGAAGAGAGGGGTTATAGTACTAAGGGCATTTCCGTAATTTAACTTATTAACATATTATAAAAGGGAATTTTCTTAATTTAATTTCATTTTTCTCATTCCATTCTCTTATTTCCTAAAGCTTATAAAACTTTCATGGCTTCCTAACCTATTTACAAAGTCTTAAAAACTTAGATCTCCATTTTAAAATCAATTCCAAAAGCTTGCAAAAAACACTTCTTTATCCATCTGTCCACTTTATCTTCAAAGTTCAAGTACACATTCTCCTTATAACCTAAAGGCCTTACCTTTTATGCTTAAGTTTGAATCCTTTATGCCAGTTTAGGACACTTAAAGACTTCACTTTTCCAAGAAAATACAGTTGCCTAGGTCACTCTCAAGTTCAAGGAGGAAAATACTTTAGTCTAGTCAGATTTCGTTGAGTAAAATCTAAACTTTTGTGAAAGATGATGCCTTTTCTTTAATGGTGGTTATATAGTTGTGTAAATGTTGTTTATATGTTTGGATTATTGTGTGGTTTGGCTATATATGTATGTGATGGCTTGAGTTTTAGCTTTGAACTTGAAACGATGGATTAAAGTGATGTATTGGTTACAAAGTTGTGATCTTTGATGTGTATGGTTCACGAGATGTAATCTTGTGATGCATGGTGATGGTATAAACTAGTATTCATAATCTTAGGTATATGTTTAATGGTTTGGAAGTTAGATACGTGACTTGTTGAAAAGGACTTTGGATCCTTTTTAAAACTCAAATCGTTTACTTGTTCTGATTTTAGTAAATGTTTTCTTTGGTTTCTAACCTAGAAAAGTTTTGTTTCAAAAATCTTTTTAATTATTTTAAAAGGAAAGTATAAGTGGAAGTTTAACTTTGGATGGTAACTTAGAAAAGTAATTCTAAGTTACGACATCCAAAGTGATAGTCGCTATGGATGCAGTTCAAAAATATACGATTTTCAAGTTTTTTTATGTTTTCTTTTAAAAAAAATTTGCAAAACCATTTCAACTTAATTATGTAATTAAGTTAAGAATTAAGGTTTAAGAATTAATTAATTAAGTTAATCATTTGTCGTTAATTAAAAAAGTTTTAATTAATAATTAATTAAGTTAAGAGGTAACTATTTTTTATTTAATCGATTTAATTATTTTTTAATTAATTATTTAATTAGTATTTAATTATTTAACTAATTATTATTTAATTTAGAGTTATTTATTTAATTAATTATTAATTAAGTAGGGTTTAATTTCAAATAAATGTTTATTAAATAAAGTTTAATTACTTATTTGTCTTTAACTAATTAGGGTTTAATTATTTTTTACTAGAGTTTTATTATTTAAATAATTTATAACTAATTAAGGGTAATTATTAGTAATTAATTAAGACTTAACTAAGATTAATTAAGGTTTAAATTTTGATTTAAGTATGATTAATTAAGGACTAATTAAGCTTTAATTTATGATTTAATGATGATTTATTTATTATTTTAAGTTATTTTAAACTCCAAAAGTTCTTTGTTTTAAATCAACTTTCTTCCTTACATGAATTTACTTTTTTTAAACCGAGGATCTCTTGCCTATGCCATTAAGTAGCCAGACAAATTAAAATGGTTAGAATAAAATATTGACATGTTTTATTGGAAGTAAGTCGACTTGTACTTGTCACAAACACCACATTTTGGAAACTTGATGAATACAAGGAAGTTAACTTCAATAAGCGGGTCATGATAATTTAAGCATATGGAATATATTTCCATATATAAATCTTTACACCCTGATAGTAGAGTTATCCACCATAAAAAAACTTGACCCTTTAACATTATCGAATTTTGGTTCAAAGAGACTAGGTTCGGATAACAGTTATTATCCGAAAAACCACTTCGTACCAACATAAGAGCTCTAATTGGAAATAGTGAAGGCAAGGTCCAAGATGAAGACTTTGAAGTGTAAGCACTATTTTCTACTAACCCTGAGGGTTATTCCAAAGTAGGTGTAGTGGAAGTAGTTCCTTCAGTTCATTCACCTCCCGAATGACTTGTATAGAGAGTGCCGACATTGTGTCAACATCTAGAAGTCAATGTCAACATTCCAAATGGTAGTGTTATAGTAAAGGTAAACGTAGCCTCGGGCCTCATTACCGAAAATGACCAAAACATGGTATGTAGTAGAGGTATGTTGGTCGCACCCATCGGGGTATGTCATCACCATATGTAGTAGGGCTATGTTGGTCGCACCCATCGAGGTATGTCATCACCATATCTAGAATCGATATTTGACCCATTTTGTATGCTCGGTATAATTGCTGATCCCAACCATGGTGGTGATGTATTCGACACTACTAGTCAAGTGGTAGGCCGGTTCTGTGTATGAGGGGTACAAGATGTTCTTGTCAGACCCCAAGTGTATTTTGTCTAGGGGTGCACCCTCAAAAGGAAGTTCCTTACCTGGTCATATATGGAATCCATTTTCCAATAAGTGCCTTCGGTCTTAGTTGTATACCTATTATGCTGGAATTTAATTTATGTAACAATTTAGGCTATGTTAATTATTTACTTAAAAACCCTAGACATTATCATAAAATCACTGGATTTCTATATAATGTATTTTGGTTATCATAAGGTAAAAATCCATCCGTGTTTATGTGCGGCATAGTCTTACGAGATACCTTTGATTTTAAAAGTGTTTTTTTACAAAAGTAATAATTCAGTTGTTTGAGTTTACTCACACCAGACCTTGTCTTACCTGGAGTTTTCTTTCGCTAAAACTGTTGGGCACTCAAATTTTTATGAGTAGCCAAGTGATCCAGATTTCTCATGATTGCATTTTGGAGGAGCTGGAGTAGGTGGCTTCAATGTTAGCTAGCAACTATCTTATTCGCTATGTGTATATATATGTATTTTGTATTAGTGATGTAAGGACATGTAGTTATAACTGTCCTAGTTTGAAACTTGTACTATTATGACTCTGATGTACTATTATGGCAGTATCTATGTAAAATCTTATGTTGATTAATATATGTTGTTTCGTTTCATTGTGAGATTCTATGACTGTTTTGTTTTTCTTCTTCTTATCTTTCTTTTTCTTCCACCCTTAATGACTCATCTTTTGGTGTAAGAAAGGTGGTTCGTTACATTTGGTATCTGAGACAGGTTGAGCGAACACCTAGGTTTGGATTGGGGTCAACTTCGAGAGATTGTATCTGTAATTTTTATTCGTATACCTATATGTATATATGTATTGGATAGTTAGATCAGCTTTGGTAGGTTTGGTTGGTGTCATTTCTTTAAGATTATCTCGTCTGGGTATTCTAAGAATTATATTGCTATGTCCAGTAGTAAGACATAAGTAACAGAGACAGGCGAGGTAGGGGAGCAGGTAGCACTACATCTACAAATGGTCGAACCCCAAATCCTAGAGGAGTTCTGATTGTCGAAGAGGCAATACCAGAGCTGCCAAGAGTGAATTTCGCAACCTTATATAAGGATTATACCAAATAAATGAAGGAAACCATTAAAGGAACCGTGTCTATCATGGAAGTGCAAGCTTGGTTGTGATCTTGCGAAAAGATTTTTAAAGGTCTTAGTTTATCGGATAAACATAAAAGGTTCTTAGCAGCATGGCAACTGCAAGAGGGGGCAACAGCTTGTTGGAACTCCCTTACAGCAAATGTTCCAAAAGAAGTGTAACAATCCGCATATTTTACGATTGAATATTTAAATATTTTATCGTTAGTCGGATTTTAGTCCGAAAAGTTACTTCTTGCATACGGTCGAATTAGGACTCAGAACCACTTCCATTGGGTCCAAAATGCCGTTTGTGATTTTTTTGAGTATAAACTTTGATATGTTTGGAGTTAGTGGAATTTTGCCCTTTTTTACTTTGGGATTTGGGTTTGGTTTAGCCCATTAGCCTAAACTGTTAATTCTAGCTCAACCCCCTTCCCTTCATAACTTCATTTTCATTTCCTAACACTCAAGCTTCATCAAAAATGGAGGAAGGAATGGGAAATTAAAACTCCAAACCCTAGTTCATTTGCAAATCCAACATCTAACTCCAAATTAAAAGAGAAGCCATTGATTCTTCCTTTGCTTTCAAGCTTCTTTTTCATTGATTTTGTGTAAAGGTGAGATTCTTATCTCACATCTTTGTCTATAACTATCTTTGATTTTTGGGTATGAATTCCTAACACTTATTCATATGCATTTGCTCTTGGTTTGGATTGAATTGGTGAAAATCCCAATTTTTAGTGTTTTGGGTTCAAATCTTTAAAAATCCTAACTTTGATGATTGAACATGTTTTTGGTGATGCATCGAGGAGCCAATAGGACCGGGAAGCCGATGGGCGTAATCCCCTAGCATCCGTGCTCGATCGGTTACAAATTGAGAAGAGTTTTTGCATTTTGTTGATTAGGTCATTCGGCCTGCACATATGATTCTCGGCCTGCAGTTAGGTCGGCCTGCCATAGGTCGCAACCCCCAGGTCGCTCGGCCATATGTGAAACCGTATCTCTTAGGTCGCTCGGCTTGGTCGCGTCACTTAGGTCGCGCCATTGGTCTCATTTTAGTCGCTCGGCCTTCTTTTACCTCTTAGGTCGTTCCATATTAGGTCGCTCGGCCTTCTTTTACCCCTTAGGTCGTTCCATATTAGGTCGCTCGGCCTTTGGGTCGTTCACCACTTGGTCGCACCCCTATTGGTCGCACCACTTAGGTCGCTCGGCCTGCTTGCGCTGTTAAGTCGGCCTGCCTTATCTTGCAACCACTTAGGTCGCAACCCCTTAGGTTGCTCGGCCATGTTATGCCGCTAGCTCCTTAGGTCGCAATCCCTTAGGTCGCTTGGCCTGCTTGCACTGTGAGATCGCTCCATACCTTGGGTCGCACAAGCTATATCTCGAACACATTAGGTCACGCCACTCTTTAGGTCGCTCGTTACTTAGGTCGCACTGTGCTATAGGTCGCGCCAGGCTACAGGTCACGCCATATTAAGTTGCTATGATAGGCCGTATGCTATTCCTTGAGCCGCTGATTTCTTATGTTGACTTATGTTAAGTCGTAAGTCGTGGCTGTTAAGTCGCAAGGGTATTTCCACTTTGATGGAATTGGAATTGAATTCTTTGAATTTTATTCACGTCTTCAAATGTGAATTTTCGTGATTTATTATTTCTACAATCGTTTTTGTGATTTGTCACCTTAAAAATATAAGGGTTTCAATACTAGCAGAAAATATCAAAACTCCTTCAACAAAACAATTTCAACCCTATTTTTATTACGAAGCTTGTTTCTTAAACCGTTTTTCCAATCTACTAGTGTATACAAACCTTTATCTCATTCCTACGAGAAATCTAATTAAACAGCTTAGTAAAACAAATGGAATGAAACGCTTGCGTTTACTTCGCCGGCTAATTCTTGGACTCGTTCGATTGAATTTCTTGTGACAATTTTCGAGTGGAGATCTACAGTTTATTCGTAAATATTTAAGTTAAGATAGTGGTTATGAGACATGAAGCTAAGCTTATATATTTACTAGCTTACTATAATTGACACTTCTTGATGATCGTTGATGATCATTTTTGTGATTTAGACTAGCAAATGTGCGATGTCTCTTTGTCTACGAGGGAGACTAAACCCCGTTTCTGTGGAGCTTCGGCTCAAGTTGGTGGGGTAGCGACCCATGGTCTTCGGACCGTTTTGTGGAGCTTTGGCTCAAAATTAATGGTTAGCAACCATGGAATAGCGTTCCATTTTGTGATGCACATGTTGGTGAGTTTTCATGCTCCCGTTTTGTGATAGGCCTCCCCCTTTTTGTGATTTCTGGATTTCCATTGATGATTTCTGGAATTTGTGTTTCACCAATTTTCGTGATTTACATTGATAAGTTTTATCAATATTTGTGCATTGGTGAATTTGTGTGTCATTAGCTTTTGTGATTGGCATTGATATAATTGTCCATACTTGTGTTTTGGTGAATAAAAATAAAGAGTATGACATTATTTTTGATCTTTGAGAAGATTCTTGTGATATTGATTAATCCCTAATTGATTTTCAATTGCATACTTATCTGCTTTATGGTTATCATATATTTATGTCATATCCCTTATTCTATATCATTTTATCTGATATTTATAGCTAGACTGATCCGTTTATTATTTTCTTATTAAATAATACTCGGGTCAGACCGAGATGTTACAGGTGCTTCTGCTTGACTTCACATCTGGGATTACTACCCTGACTTTTGGCTAACTACTTAGATTAGTACTTTTTGTTGTATACATTTGAGATATAGACTCTTTGATGTATCCATATTCTTTTGTCTAGCACTTGTAGCTATTATTTTATGATATTGTGGATCGTGTTTGACCACTACTCTGTTATACGCTTTCATGTGTTATATATTCATATCTATTTCCGCCTTTGTGATATGGATGTCTGTGACTGATTTGTGTTATGCTTATTTCTATATTTGTTTCCGAAGAATATATATAGCCACTGCGTAGTAGCTTTGAGTTTGTATCAGTATGTCGGATTTCCTCCTGAAACCAAATGCATGTTGTACTATCTGACATATTGGTGCTCGCACAAAGCAATTACATGGAGGGTCTCTCCTCAACAGCCTTATTCTCCGTTCTAGTTGACGGCATTACACCGTAGTGTTCTTGGCAAGAGTGGGTATAGTGGTGGGGCGTCACAGCTTGGTATCAGAGCAAAACTTCGGAACAATGTAGAATAATCTAGCAAGGATCATCGTCCTAAGTCCATCTTAGGAGTCGTGCTTTAGGATTTAATTCGTGTCTTCATACCGATTCATCCTATTTTCTTTATGATTCATTGTTTATCTATCAAGATTGCTTGATATTCATTTGGTGAATAACCTTATCCTTCTTCTTTCTTTCTTTCTAAAGGAAGAGGAATTGTTAGACCTGGCCGTCCCGGCGCCAGTCAATCTAGTGCTACTCCCCAAGATGGAGTATTTATGTCTGCCCAGCAGCTTCTTGATCTAGTAAGGAATGCTCAAGTAGCCGAATCTAATCCGGAGTCTACTCACCCTAAGTCTGGATTTGCACGTTTGTGCAACGATTATACCAATTTGGGTAGGAAGCCATTCAAAGGTTCTGAAACTATAATTGAAGTCCATGCTTGGCTGAGAACGTGCGATCGAATCTTTTCTCATGTGAATCTTATTGATCTTCACCGTGTTCAGGTGGCCTCTAGTTTGCTCCAAGAAAGACCATTAGATTTGTATGAGCTTTTGATTTCTGAAATAAATGAAGCGGCTCTTACTTGGGAGAAATTCTGGGAACGCTTCGAATTAAAATTTATGCCAAAAGCTGAGAAGGTGACTTTGGTTCGTCGTTTCATAGACCTTGTTCAAGGTGAATCTTCCGTGACAGACTATGTCGCATCATTCGAGTCACTTTCTAAATATGGGGTCGAGTACATAAACACCCCATTGAATAAAAACCAAAGATTTGTCTATGGCTTGAATAAAAATCTCAAGAAGCCATTACTTCTAAAGTTAGAAGTTTCTTTTGATCAACTCGTTGATATCGCTCTTCGACTTGAAGAGGCAGATAAAGAAAGTGACGTTGAAGTTATAGGTGCCAAACCAAAGTTCAACAACAAGAAAAGGCCTAGTAAGTTCAAAGGTCCTTATCTCAACAAGAAAGGGAAGCAAGCAACTTTGGTGGCAAAGACTTCTACCTCTGGTAATGGGCAATGGTACAATTGTGGTTCTAGAGACCATTATGCGAACAAGTGTTCAAAGCCTCGTGCTTGTCGCTATTGCAAAAGCCCGGATCATTGTTTATCTTCTTGTCCCAAACCTAAAGGCAAGAAGGAGGGAAAGCTTAATGTTTCTCAAGCCCCTGGCAACACATCTCGTGGTAAAGGTATTTCTGATTCTATCCTTGATGGCATTATTTTATTTCGTGGTCATCCTATTCGAGTTCTTTTTAATATGGGTGCGTCCCACTCTTTTATTTCAAAAGAACTTGTTGATACTTTTTCTTTAGATGTTTTGTGTTTAATGACTTCTTTGAGAATTGCGAATCCTGTTGGTTGATCCGCAACAATCAGTTTATTGTGTAAAAATGTCGAGATTATTTTGTGTGATTTTTCTTTCTGAGCCGATTTGCATGTTATGCGCTACTTAGGCTTTGGAATGATTTTGGGAATGGATTGGCTTAACCACTATGAAGCCCAAATCCTATGTCCTGAGCGGACTATTCATCTTCGACATCCTCAATATGTTAAGCAGATTTCTATTGATCTTAAAGATTCGGATTCCATCTTGGTTGCATCTTTATATTCTTTAAATCCTCATGATGACGATAATGATGATGTGGAAGATATTATTTCTCTTATTCAAGTTGTTCGTGAATTTTTCGACATATTTGAGCCCGTTTTAGGATTACCACCTAAGCGAACAATTGAATTCAAAGTTAATCTCATCCCTGGAGCTCAACCTGTCACTCATCCTCCTTATCGCATGTCCAATAAAGAAAATGAGGAGATGCGCAAACAATTATCCGAATTGGAGACGAAGCAATTTATTTGCTCTTGTTCCTCGCCTTAGGGAGCTTCGGCTATTTTTGTGAAGAAATCCGATGGTACACTTAGGCTTTGCGTTGACTACCGCAAGCTTAATGATCTTACTATCCAGAATAAATATCCTTTATCTCGGATTGATGATCTATTCGATCAACTTAGTGGTGCTAGAGTCTTTTCACAATTAGACTTAGCTACCAGTTTTCATCAGCTTTGTTTTGCAGAGGGTAGTATTCCTTTGACATCGTTCCATACTCGTTATGGATCTTATGAATGGCTTGTTATGCCATTTGGTTTAACGAATGCTCTGGCTTATTTCGTTGACCTCATGAATAGAGTTTTCAAAGACTTCCTCGATCGGTTTGTTCTCATCTTTATTGATGATATTCTTGTGTATTCTAAAACCGAGGAGGAGCATGAAAACCATCTTCAGATTGTGTCGGAAACTCTTGGGAGCAATCAATTGAAAGTAAAATTTTCTAAATGCCACTTTTGGCAATCTCGTGTGAAATTTCTCGGCCATATTATTTCCGAATCCGGAATTTCCGTGGATCCTTCAAAGATTGAGGCGATTCAAAATTGGAAGAGACTGGAGAGTGTGACGGAGATCCGTAGTTTTTTTGGATTGGCAAGTTATTACCGCCGTTCCATAAAGGACTTTTCCAAAATTTCGTGCCTCTTACTAGTTTTACAAAGAAGGGAGTTAAATACATTTGGTCCGAAAAATGTGAAGCTTCTTTTCAGAAATTAAAAGAACTCCTTTCCGATGCTCCTATTCTTGTGATTTCCGAGGGAAACCAAGATTTTATTGTTTATACCGATGCTAGTCACGTTGGTTTGGGTGCCGTTCTTATGCAAAGAGAACGTGTTATTGATTATGCTTCTAGGCAATTGAAGCCAGCCGAGACTAGATATGCCACTCATGATTTAGAGCTCGTGGCTATTGTTTTCGCCTTTCGAATTTGGCGTCATTATCTTTTGGGAGAAAAATTTATTCTTTACACCGATCATAAATCTTTGAAGTATCTATTTTCTCAAAAGAAACTTAATTTGTGTCAACAACATTGGCTCAAATTTCTTGCAGCTTATGATCTTGATATTCTTTATACCCCCGAAAAGGGAAATCATGTTGCGGACGCACTTAATCGTAAGCAATAAGCGGTTGTTTCTATGATGATAACCGAATGGAATGATCTCGGAATTCTATCCACTTGTGAAATTCAAGATCGTGTTTCCGATTTATGTCCATCTCTTGTTTTGTGTAGCCTTGAGGCTCATCCTTCTCTTTTAGACCGCATTATTGAAGCTCAAAGGCTAGATCCCGAATTGGCTCTTCTTGGCTAAAATTTTAGGGATAAAATTAATATTGAAGGTTTGAAAGACTTTGATATTGATTCTTGCGGCGGTATTCGAAAATTTGGTAGGCTTATCATGCCAAATATTAGTAATCTTCGTAAAGACATTTTAGAAGATTCTCATCGTTCTAAATTTACCATTCATCCCGGTAGTAGTAAAATGTACACGGACATGAAGGGACTTTATTATTGGAAGGGAATGAAATCTGATATTGCTAACTTTGTTAAGTGTTGCATGACTTGCCAACTCATTAAGGCCGAACACCAAAGGCCCGGTGGGTTATTGCAACCTTTAGAAATTCCAATTTGGAAGTGGGACCAAATTTCCATGGATTTTATAGACGGCCTTCCCCGTTCTCGTTCGGTCATGATAGCTTATGGGTGATAGTCGATAGACTTACTAAATCCGCCCATTTTATTCCCGTTCGGCCAATCCGAACCGTGCCTTTTTTGGCCAAACTCTTTATCAAAGAAATTTTTAAATTGCATGGAGTTCCTACTTCTACTGTTAGTGATCGTGATCCATTGTTTACTAGTGGGTTTTGGAAGAGT
This sequence comes from Allium cepa, assembly GCA_030765085.1. Classification (NCBI taxonomy): domain Eukaryota; kingdom Viridiplantae; phylum Streptophyta; class Magnoliopsida; order Asparagales; family Amaryllidaceae; genus Allium; species Allium cepa. The sequence goes on from CM060938.1 coordinate 568,517,739, forward strand.
CTTCAAAAAGCTTTGGGAACGAAGCTTAATTTTAGCACCGCTTATCATCCTCAGTCCGACGGACAAACCGAGCGTGTGAATCAAACTCTTGAAGATCTTCTTCGTGCATGTGTTCTTGATTTTGGTGGAAGTTGGGAAGATCATATTTCTCTTGTTGAGTTTTCCTATAATAATAGCTTCCAATCTGATATTGGTACGGCACCTTTTGAGGCACTCTATGGAAGACTATGCCAATCTCCTTCTTATTGGCTTGAGGCCGGTGAGAAGCTGGTTTTAGGCCCAGATTTTATTCGTGATTCCACAGAGAAGATTGACCTTATTCGTCATAAGATGAAAGAAGCCCAGAGTAGACAAAAATCCTATGCCAATAACCGGAGAAGGAAATTATAATTTTCTGTGGGAGATCTTGTGTTTATTCGTGTTTCACCTATGAATGATGTTGTACGTTTCAGTCGATCAGGAAAATTAGCGCCTCGATATATTAGGCCATTTCCCATCACCGAACATATTGGTTCCATGGCTTATCGCCTTTTATTACCAGCTCAGTTTTCTTCTATTCATGACGTGTTTCACGTTTCTCAATTACGGAAATGCCTTCGAGATTCCATTTTATTCTTGAGCCCGGTGTTGTGGAAGAAATTGAAGTTTCGCCTAATTTAACTTATGAGCAACATCCTATTCGTATTATTGCTTCGGAGGTCAAGCGCCTTCGAAATATAGATGTTCCGCTTGTTAAAGTTCAATGGTCCTCAAATCCTAAGGATTGCTCTTAAGAATCTTGAGAGTTCATCGAGCGAACACATCCGGACTTACTTTCCCGTGCTCTATGAGGTAAATTTCTTATTTCAAATTTCGTTTGTGTTGATATGCTTTCATGGTTGTTACCTTATATTTTCTTCTTAAATATTGCGAGGACGCAATTTCTTTAAGGAGGGGAGTCTGTAACAACCCGCATATTTTACGATTGAATATTTAAATATTTTATCGTTAGTCGGATTTTAGTCCGAAAAGTTATTTTTTGCATACGGTCGAATTAGGACTCGGAACCACTTCCATTGGGTCGAAAACTCCGTTTGGGATCTTTTTGAGTATAAACTTTGATATGTTTGGAGTTAGTGGAATTTTGCCACTTTTTCACTTTGGGCTTGGTTTAGCCCATTAGCCTAAACTATTAATTCTAGCTCAACCCCCTTCCCTTCATAACTTCACTTTCATTTCCTAACGCTCAAGCTTCATCAAGAATGGAGGAAGGAATGGGAAATTAAAACTCCAAGCCCTAGTTCATTTGCAAATCCAACATCTAACTCCAAATTCAAAGAGAAGCCGTTGATTCTTCCTTTGCTTTGAAGCTTCTTCTTCATTTATTTTGTGTAAAGGTGAGATTTTTATCTCACATCTTTGTCTATAACTATCTTTTATTTTTGGGTATGAATTCCTAACACTTATTCATATGCATTTGCTCTTGGTTTGGATTGAATTGGTGAAAATCCCAATTTTTAGTTTTTTGGGTTCAAATCTTTAAAAGTCCTAACTTTGATGATTGAACACGTTTTTGGTGATGCATCGAGAAGCCAATAGGATCGAGAAGCCGATGGGCATAATCCCCTAGCGCCCATGCTCGATCGGTTGCAAATTGAGAAGAGTTTTTGCATTTTGTTGATTAGGTCGTTCGGCCTGCACATATGATTCTCGGCCTGCAGTTAGGTCGGCCTGCCATAGGTCGCAACCCGTAGGTCGCTCGGCCATATGTGAAACCGTATCTCTTAGGTCGCTCGGCTTGGTCGCGTCACTTAGGTCGTGCCATTGGTCTCATTTTATTCGCTCGGCCTTCTTTTACCCCTTAGGTCGTTCCATATTAGGTCGCTCGGCCTTTGGGTCGTTCCACCACTTGGTCGCACCCCTATTGGTCGCACCAGTTAGGTCGCTCGGCCTGCTTGCACTGTTAAGTCGGCCTGCCTTATCTTGCAACCACTTAGGTCGCAACCCCTTAGGTCGCTCGGCCATGTCATGCCGCTAGCTCCTTAGGTCGCAACCCCTTAGGTCGCTCGGCCTGCTTGCACTGTGAGGTCGCTCTATACCTTGGGTCGCACCTGCTATATCTCGCACACATTGGGTCGCGCCACTCCTTAGGTCGCTCGTTACTTAGGTCGCGCCATGCTATAGGTCGTGCCAGGCTACATGTCGCGCCATATTAAGTTTCTCTGTTAGGCCGTATGTTATTCCTTGAGCTGCTGATTTCTTGTGTTGACTTATGTTAAGTCGTAAGTCGTGGCTGTTAAGTCGAAAGGGTATTTCCACTTTGATGGAATTGGAATTGAATTCTTTGGATTTTATTCACGTCTTCAAATGTGAATTTTCGTGATTTATTGTTTCTACAATCGTTTTTGTGATTTGTCACTTTAAAAATATGAGGGTTTCAATACTAGAAGAAAATATCAAAACTCCTTCAACAAAACGATTTCAACCCTATTTTTATTACGAAGCTCATTTCTTAATCCGTTTTTCCAATCTACTAGTATATACAAACCTTTGTCTCATTCGTACGAGAAATCTAATTAAATGGCTTAGTAAAACAAATGGAATGAAACGCTTGCGTTTACTTCGCCAGTTAATTCTTGGACTTGTTCGATTGAATTTCTTGTGAAGATAAGCTTATATATTTATTATCTTACTATAATTGACACTTCTTGATGATCGTTGATGATCATTTTTGTGATTTAGACTAGCAAATGTGTGATGTCTCTTTGTCTACGAGGGAGACTAAACCCCGTTTCTGTGGAGCTTCGGCTCAAGTTGGTAGGGTAGCGACCCATGGCCTTCGGGCCGTTTTGTGGAGCTTCGGCTCAAAATTAATTGTTAGCAACCATGGAATAGCGTTCCATTTTGTGATACACGTGTTGGTGAGTTTTCATTCTCCCGTTTTGTGATAGGCCTCCCCCTTTTTGTGATTTCTGGATTTCCATTGATGATTTCTGGAATTTGTGTTTCACCAATTTTCGTGATTTACATTGATAATTTTTACCAATATTTGTGCATTGGTGAATTTGTGTGTCATTAGCTTTTGTGATTGGCAATGATATAATTGTCCATACTTGTGTTTTGGTGAATAAAATAAAGAGTATGACATTCTTTTTGATCTTTGAGAAGATTCTTGTGATATTGATTAATCCTTAGTTGATTTTCAATTGCATACTTATCACAGTATGGCTTTATGGTTATCATATGTTTATGTCATATCTCTTATTCTATATCATTTTATCTGATATTTATAGCTAGACTGATCCGTTTATTATTTTCTTATTAAATAATACTCGGGTCGGACTGAGATGTTACAGGTGCTTCTGCTTGACTTCACATCTGGGATTACCACCCTGACTTTTGGCTAACTACTTAGATTAGTAGTTTTTGTTGTATACATTTGAGATATAGACTCTTTGATGTATCCATATTCTTTTGTCTAGCACTTGTAGCTATTATTTTGTGATATTGTGGATCGTGTTTGACCACTACTCTGTTATACACTTTCATGTGTTATATATTCATATCTATTTCCGCCTTTGTGATATGGATGTCTGTGACTGATTTGTGTTATGCTTATTTCTATATTTGTTTCCGAAGAATATATATAGCCACTATGTAGTGGCTTTGAGTTTGTATCGGTATGTCGGATTTCCTCTTGAAACCAAATGCATGTTGTACTATCTGACATATTGGTGCTCGCACAAAGCAATTACATGGAGGGTCGCTCCTCAACAGCCTTATTCTCCGTTCTAGTTGATGGCATTACACCGTAGTATTCTTGGCTAGAGTGGGTATAGAGGTGGGGCGTCACAAGAAGAGTTTTCGTGTGCTCGATTTAAAGAAGTTATTAAGGATCAGTTCCTACTGGAAGTTGGAAGGACTAAGATGTATAGGAACTTCATCGACTTGAAGCAGAGGCATCTGTTTGTAGCAGAATATGAGATGAAGTTCAATGAGCAATCTTATTTTGGACCAGAATTGATCAACACCCCATTGACGAAAAACGTGATGTTTATTATGGGAATGAGGGAAAGTTTCCAGGAGAAGATGACTGCTCATGTCAAAAGTTCTTTTGTTGATTTAGCAGATATGGCTCTGAGATACGAGGCCTTGGAAAAGAAGAAGCCTACTCCAATAGCATCAAGTGGAAATGTGAATGGTACCAATTCCAATAGAAGAAAGTTTAATCCTAATTGGAAAAATCAAGGAAAGGGAAAGCTGGGCAGTATGGCTCAAGGGAGTCATTTTAAGGATTTTGTTTGCCACAAGTGTCGGCAAAGGGTCATATCGTAAAGTTTTGCAAGAATTCTGGAGTTCAACTGCAACCGCAAAGTGGACCCATCTCTCCAATGATCCTGAAGACCTTCTGTTTTAATTGTCATCATCCCGAGCATATGTTAAAGGACTTCCCACTCACGAAAAAGGTGCAACAACTCAAAGTGTACACATTAAGAATCAACCGTCGACTTCAACGGATGGAAAGAGGAAAAGCGTCCTTGATGGTACCTTACTGATTAATCGTATTTTTGTTCAAGAATTATTTGATACTGGTGCTTCTCATAGTTTTAGCTCTTTAAAATCAGTAAGCAAGTTCCACCTTATTCCAAGTATTATAGAAAACCCTATACGTATGTCTACCTCCATAGGAGGAGTAACCCATTTGAATATGATTTGTAAGAATGTGCCAGTTTCCTACCTTTCTCATCACTTTTCTTGTGATCTGTATGTTTTAGACTTTAAAGAATTTGACATTATCTTGGTATGGATTGTTTATAGAAATATGAAGTTGTTTTAGAATGTAATAAGAGAACTGTATCTTTAGTGACTAATATAGGAAGAAAGGCTAAAGTATCATGTAAGAAACTCGGTATTCATATGTGTAGTTTCTTGTATGCCCTGGAAGCATCCCAAGAAAATTTAGGGTTTATTAAAGTTGTTAAGAATTTTCCTGATGTATTTGAAGAGGTTAAAAGTTTTCCCCCGCATTGAGAGATAGAGTTCCATATTGATTTAGTCCCTGGTGCAAGGCCTGTGGTTCAACCTAAGCGGAGGATAGCCCCGTGCGCGAGAGAGGGGTTGGTAAGTCAAACCCAAGACCTGTTAAAAAGAGGATTGATAAGACCTAATCATTCGAGTTGAGGATCAGCTATGGTGTTTGTGGCTAAGTCTGATGGATCTTTAAGATTATGCGTGGATTGTAGAGAATTGAATTACCTGGCCATTACAAACAAGTATCCCTTACCCCGTATCAATGGTCTTTTTGACCAACTTCATGGAGTTATAGTATTTTCTTAGATGGATCTAACTACTAAATTTCATTAGTTAAGGGTTGCTAAAGATAATCTACCCTTAACTATGCTTAGAGGCTCTGAGTGTTTTTTTTTTGAAAGCGGGTTCTAACTTTTCTATTAAAGCAATAATAACAATATTTACAAATGCCATAAGGCATGATCACAACATCTCTAAGCCAAAACGCTTAACAGGCCTACAGACATATTCAAAAAAACTAACCGAAGCCTACAAAAGCAAGCCCATATTATCAGAAGATTCTAGATATCGATCCAAGCAAATAAGGCAGATCGACACTTCCAGATATTTCATTAACTCATCTCCAAAAAATTCCTTTAATGGCGGCATGAGGGGAATAATGAAATACTTGTCATTTTACTCTTCGATATCAACTAAAACTCTTCTCTACTACTACTTCTTCCAGGTCGAAGCAATATTACTGGCTAAGGAATGTCCAGAGAAAGCAAATCTAGAAGATAAACTCCCCTTCTAGTCGAAAAACACAAATCTTTTCAAGATATATTTCTGACACTCTAACGATGAGATCTTTAAACTTTGTAGGAGAAAAACTAACTAAGTTTTTTGCAGATACATTGCTCAAGGCTGCAACAAGTGGAAGAGAATCTCTTCAAAATGAAGAGAGACTCTAAACATCAACGTCTTCTTCTAGATCTATACTAATTCCAGACCTTAGCAAGCAAAACGACATCCTACAGACGTTCATAGTTCCAGAAAATACAGATCTTAGCTAGATAAGTCTTTGACTCCCTAAAGATGATGTCTTTAAGCTTTGATAATAATGTAATTAAGTTTTTATGATAGCGAAGCTCGGTATTTCTCCGTAAAAGCGAAGAAACTGTACAAAGTCAAGAGTCACTCAAAGCATCATCTCCTACTACCAGATCTGAGCAAATTACGAACCCAAAACCAGAGTCCAGTACTCCTCAAGAAAAGCAAATCTTCACAAGGTAAGAATCTGACACCCAAATCTGTGTAACTGAAAATAAGAAACTGACAAAAGTCCTTGCGATTAGATTGTTCAAGACGAAAACAAGCAAGTAAAGGAGGATATCAGCCAGCATAGTTCCAGGATAGACTGCAATCTGCAACTTAACAATCTAGATCAATTATTATTGTTAATTGTTAATTATAATGTAATAAAAAAGAGGGAGGGTGAGGTCAATGTAAATAATATAGGTACAGGTTAACCTTAGCCAAGAACAGAGATACAAGAAGATTGCAGGAGAACGACACATGATTATACAGATATAGCCCCAATTCAGCGTTGGGAGGTATATCCCCATTTCATTGCTAATTTTTCATTCATGCCAGTAATATTCTTAAGATGTTTGGATTTAGTCATTCTGATGTTCATTGTCTGATAAATACTTGAACAAATCTATGTGTTTGCTGTATACCGATTCTGAAAAATCCTATATTTTTTTCTCTCCATATATGCCAAACACAAACTGAGAGTGAGTGTTGAAACAAATCTGAATTAAGACTTTTAACTCTAGAGTAAGAAACAATTTTCTGTAAATCCTCCTTTAGAGAAAAGGAAAAAATACTTTTCGGAGATTAAAAAAAAAAATTACAGCTCCAAAGCCATACGTTTTCTGTATAATTACATTGAAAAAATAGGTGATCTATAGTTTCAATGTGGTTATTACAAAAAACACATAAGGGATCCATGACTATCTGCTTCTGAAGTAGTCTTTCTTTTGTCAGTAGATAGTCATTTACGACTTTATAAAGGCATACCGCCATTTTTGGAACGTGAATTTTATTCCAGACCAAGGACGACCAATATTTGATTTCAAAACTGGCTCTAATCGTGTTCCATATGTTTTTGAACTGGTATAAACCATCCTTAGTACATTTCCATGACCAAGTCCCTTTCCCTATCATTGTGGATTTTAACGCCTTCTATTTCTGCATGTATTTGAAATAAAAAACTATACGAGTCCCATTTCCACTCACCATTCTTTAAAATCCTGCTAAGAAACAAATTTTCCGTACCAGTTCTGAAAGCTGTGTCTCTGCCAATACGTTCCATAATAGAACTTCCGTTCAACCATGGATCATACCATAGAGAAATAGTTTTACCATCGGCAATGTTGAGAGAAAGGCATTTCAAAGCTTCTTGTCTATTTTTCAAAATGTATTTCCACACTCCCGAGTCGTCCGATCGTTGATTAATTTCCCAAAAACTTTTATGTCCAATATATTTACACTGCATGAGATCAGCCCAAATTCCTTCTGCATTAATTATTTTCCATATCAATTTAATATACAACGCTCGATTCATCTCTTCTAGATCTCTCAATCCCATTCCACCTTCTTCTTTTTGCCTATACAAGATTTCCCAGGGAATCTTACTACTCTGGCTTTTCCAAAGAAAGTTAAGAATCAAATGTTTAATTTTTTGAACAGTGGTGACTGGGAGACAAAAACATTGCATCCAGAATTGTATTATAGGGTATATGGTAGATTTAATGAGTTCGAGTCTCCCAGCTAAGCTAAGCATTCTAGTTTCCCATCCTCCAAATTTTAACTTGATCTTCTCTAACATAAGGGAACAATCCTTATCCCTCAAATTTGCGCTAGACAAGGGAATGCCCAAATACCTTATTGGGAGATCTGATTGTTGAATATGAAGGATGGTGCTGATATCAGTGCAATGATCTACCCCTTTTCCGAAGAATACACTTGATTTTTCACAACTTAGTTCCAAGCCGGTAAATCTCTTCATGGTTTGAAAGACATCACTAATAGCAATTGCAGTTTGTGCGTTGGCTTTAGTAAATATAATAATATCATCAGCGTAAATAAGATGAGTCAGCTTGTTATCATAGTCTGTGATTGTAGAAATTTGACCATCCCTGACTTTTTCTTCCATCAATAACATAAAATATCCCATGACCAATGTAAATAATATAGGGGAGAGTGGGTCGCCTTGTCTAAGGCCGTTTGAACTCTTGAAATAACCTTGCGATTCCCCATTTACAATGATAGAGAACATGGGAGTTGTTATAATGTTTTCAATAATATTCACCCATTTGTCTGGGATACCCAGGCTTTTTAGCATGTGTATAACAAAAGCTCGGTTAATCGAAACGTATGCTTTCTTTAAATCTACTTTGATACACATGTATTTATTTTCCTTTCTTCCTAGTCCTCTGATAATTTCATGAGCAAACAAAATTCCATCCCCTATTGATCTTCCTTTTATAAATGCCGTCTGATTCGGGGACACCAATTTTTCCAAAAATAGGGCCAGTCTGTTACAAAGAATTTTGGTGAAAACCTTATATAAATTGTTACAGCAGGAGATGGGTCTAAAGTCTTGAATGCGAGTGGTATGTACTTTTTTAGGAATCAAGTGCAAGAAAGTATGATTCCACTCTTTGATTATTAAACCCTTTTGAAAAATATCATTCAAAGCTTTGTAAATAAGTTCTTTAGAGAGGTTCCAATGTGTTTTGAAAAACTTTGAATTAAAACCATCCGGACCTGGAGAAGTAGTATCTTTGATGTCCCACAATGCAAATTTAATCTCTTCCATAGCTATACCATCATTCAAGAAATTAGCACCATATTCAGAAACGATCGATTTACATATTACTTCTGGGAACTGATCACCGGAGTGAAGGTTAAACATTTGTTTATAGTAGTTAATAGCCGATTCCGCGAATGTATCTTCTGAAGTCGCCTTGCCATCTATTACAATGCTAGTCAAACATTTTCTACTTCTTCTCCTAGACATTTTAGCATAAAAGAAAGAAGAAGCCTCATCACCCATCATTAGCCAATCACATTTAGCCTTTTGTTTGGTATCCAGAAACTCTTTTTTGAGTGCCATTTCCAGTTTAATTTTGGCATTTTGAAATTCTATAGCTAAATTGAGATCATTTGATTTTTCCATGATTTTTTGAAGTCTAGAACAGTTCTCTCTCTGAACTTTAGCCTCTTGTTTGGTGTTCTTTATTTTAGCACTCCAAATCTTAAGCTCTCTTTTAATATTCTTGAGAATATACATGATTTGATATAAAGGTCGATCTTCCTGATTTGGATTCCATATATTCTCAATCAGAGGAAAGTATTGATCACATAGCGGCCAATGATTCATAAACCTAAAAGGTCTATTCTTGTCTCTAGGTTTAAGAAAAAGAGAGACTAGGACTGCATTATGGTCGCTCATTGAAGGAGGCAAATATTCAGTCGACAAATCTGGAAATATGTTGATCTAGTCAAGGTTAGCGAAGACCCTGTCAATTTTAGGAAATATGTTGCGTCTTGGACCAGACCACCAAGAAAATTCATAACCTTTAATATTGATCTCTTTAAGACCTGTATAGTTAGACATATCGTCTAATTCAAACAGGTTTCCAAATGGCACTGGGTTGCCTCCCTTTCTTTCTGAGGGACTACGAATACAATTGAAATCCCCGAAAACCAACCATGGTCTAAAAATATTAATAGCATCCTCCTGAAGATTCTTCCATAGACTTTTCCTTAGAACAGCAAAATTCTGAGCATAGACAAAGGTTAAATTACATTTGAATTTCAAGTTATTGATCAGTTCAATAGTTATATGTTGGTCACTCATACTAATGTAATTAAAATCCCATGAATTTCCTTCTATTAGAACGAATATTCTGCATTTAAAATAACAAGAGACATTACTTATTATTTTCCATCCTTCATCCAAACCTTTTTCCAGTTTAATAATATCCGAGTACATCAGCTTGTTTTCCAAAATACCGAAACAACTTATTTTATACTTATTAATAAGCTTTCTCACTTCTTTCATCCTGTTAGGGTTATGAAACCCTCTAACATTCCAACATGCAAACGACATTATGTAACCTTGGAGTTACGGGTCCTCTGCAACCTACTACTAGAGGACTCCGCTTTGTCTTCCGCAGAAATGCCTAACATCATAACCCATTTGGGATTCTTACGAACAAGCTTATCCTTCTGAATGTTATCAAATTCTATATCCTGAGGCTTTGGAATAGAATTCTCCTCATGAGTTGTATCTGCATTATCATATGTGTCTTGTTCCTCTGCCTCTTCTGTCATTCTTGTATCCTGATCCAGATTTTCCTGTACCTGTATATCAATACAACGTTCAATGCCTCTCTAAAATTAACATTATTAATTATACAATCATCAATACAAATATCATTAGAAAGTAAAGTATTAGAAAGAGATGACGGGGTATCCGATGATGATGAGGCGCGGTTGAGAATGGTTATGTGGGAAGAGGGCGACTTCAGAGGTGATGAACTCGATTCTCTGACTCCTGGGGGAGTCGATCTCGCAAGGATGGTCGACTCACTGTTTCCTGGATCAGAAAGGACATCTTTACTGGCCATTGAGTTTTGTTCACCCCTGCATTCTGTCTCCAGTGTTTTATAAGTTATCTGATTACTCTCCTGAGACCCGTCAATAAGAGGTCCGTTGACATTTAATTCAGTATCCTTTTGATGCTCCTGAGGTTGACCCTCTCCACATGGTACCTCCTCCACGTTCTTCCTAGTAACTTCATCGGTTAAGCTACTATCGTTCGTTAACTCAGTGTTTAGGTATTCCGCAGGACTTCCATCATTCACTTGTTTTCCCGGATCAATAGTAGTGTCATTACCGCCTTCCTCCCTTACTATTTCCAAACATCCAACATGACGTGGGTCCATAGTGGTTTCCTTATCAGAGTCATTTACTTGAGTCTGTTTAGGGACCCAAGACTTGGTCATAGGGCATTCTTCAGTTACATGACCAAAACAAACACACTTGCCACATATGGGAGGGGGGGTTCTCATATTCCACTTCTTGAATGAAGCTCCTCCCTTTGTCGTCCATACCTTCTATGGTGTTAGGCATACCATATGTAGCGTTAACCTCAACCAAAACTCTGGCGTAGGCTAATCTAGATTTGTTTTTGGTTGCCTCGTCCATCTTTATAGGGACTCCTATTGTACTTGTTAGGGCATAGCTTTATTACCCCACAACTTAAAGCTTAAACCAGGAAGTCTAACCCACATAGACAAAGATGTAAGTAGATCTCTATCTGTTTTCATATCTGGGGTTAGCCGCTTCATGATAATCAGGTTCTGGTCCATGAACCAAGGACCTGATTTCAAAAGCTTGTTGCAATCCTCCTCAGTACCAAATCTCACCACAACGAATCCGTTATTGCTTGAATGGATTGAAAATGGCTTCTGTGTGGACCATACTCTGTTGGCATAACCTTCAAAAGTTTTAAGCCATGCTTTATAACCAACAACATACAATAAGATACATAAGTCCCATCCACCCTCCGCTTCTTTGATAGCTTCATATGAATGGGTACCTATTCTTTTACCATCAACTATTTTAGGCTCAATAAATTCAAGATCTAGGTGGACTAAATCTCCGACCGCTCCAATTTCAACAGCCTCACTGTAAGAATTTTTTTAGCATTCTCTCAAACAGTGAATTTAATTTTCAAATTATTTCCTTGAAAGGCGTTCGGCTTTAATGTTTTCGAGACTATTGTAGATGTCCGACCATTATTAGCTGCCTAAATCTTTCTCCCCGAATTCCGTTCTGGAAAAACCCCAGTTCTGTTTTGACGATGACCTCCCAGATTGAGTCTTGTTTCAGGTCCCGAAGAAGCTGGAGCCTTACCCCTTTTCCTTCTCACCTCCTCCCAGTCTTCTTCATCCCGCAGCGAACCCATGTTAAAACGTTGACGTCCAATTTTGAGGAGAAAGAATTGAAGACAGATAATAGAAGAATTAATCTCCGGCTCTGAGTATTTCTTTGAGTGGTCGGTTATGCCTCTCGGGCTAACCAATGCATCTGCATATTTTGTAGACCTCATGAACTGTGTCTTTCGAGATGTTCTTAACAAATTTGTGTTAGTTTTTATCAATAACATTCTTATCTACTCCAAGTCTAAGAAGGAGCATAAAATCATTTGGAGGTGGTATTAAAGACACCGAGGAGACATATCCTAAAGGCGAACTTTTCTAAATGTCATTTCTGGCAATCGAAGGTGAGATTATTAGGGCATATTGTGTCAGGAGAGTGCATTTCAATTGATCCAGTGAATGTGGAAGCTATTCAAGAATGGAAGCGATACGGACTCCTACCGAGGTTCGTAGTTTCTTAGGTTTGGCTGGATACTATAGGAGGTTCATTCAGAATTATTCTAAGATTTAATCACATTTGACTAAGCGACTAAGAAGGATGATAATTTTATATGGCCTCCAAAGTGTGAAGAAGGATTTCTGGGATTGAAGAAGAGATTGACCAGTGCACCAGTTTTGGCTGTTCTAGATGGAAATTGTAACGACCCATAAAATTCGATAATTAAATTGGTTAAATTAATAAGATTTTTGTAATTCTATTTAGAAAGAAATACAAAAATTATAATTTATAATGAAGCAAATGATAAAAATGAAATGTAGCAATGGTAATTAAAATTAATTTTTGGACAATTGGAGTGAAATCCCAATAAAAAAATATTGTTAATTGTTGCACTTGGGTATAAAATTTAAAATAAGTAAATAAAAGTATGCGTTTAATTAACCAATGCAATAATATATTGATTAATAGTAACCGAATGTAAATTAAGGTAGTAATGTTGATGCCAGTTGATAAATAACTAGTTTAGTGCAATCCCAATTTAATTGAAATAATGGTAAGGTTATAATTGATTGTATTAGAAAATTGGAAACAAATTTCAATAAATATAATTAAATAGCATGTTAATGATGATTGAATGAAATTTGTGTGATGTAAACAATTGTTTGGGAATAATAACTCATAAGTGTGATTGAAAGTAAATGGTAACAAATATTTTAGGTTACCTATTTATTTAGCATGTTAATTTAAATGTGGTAAAAATTGCAATAAATCTAAATTAAATATTTTTTAATGTGAATTTAGTTAATAATGGGAATTAATATGAAATGAAGCATACATTAATGAAATGTAGTATAAATCAATGTTAATTATACCCATAAAATGTCAATTTATTGAATAGAAAGATTTTAAATCAAATAAACGGATTTATTGAGATTTCAATTGATGATTAATAAAATTTAATGTGAAATCAATTGCAGTTAATTGACTTAATTTGTGTAGTTAGGGTAGATTTGATTTGTCATTGAAGATTGTCAATTCTATAAGATGTAACCAATGTAACTCTATCCATAATATGGCAATTGATTGAATGAAAACAATTGAAATTCATGTTGATTAATTTATTGGATTTGAACTATAATAGTTGGATTAATTGCAATTAAATGAAATTAAAATATTTGAATATTACGTTATTTGAAATTAAGATGGAATTTGAGAATATTATTGTAATAGTTTTGAATCCAATGTTAAATCCATCTATTTAACAATAATAAATGGAATAATCATTAATTTATTTAACTAAATGGGATTATTGGGAATTTTATTTATAATTTCTGAATTTTATCAATTGAGGCTAACACTGGAATTGATAAATTAATCAACTATAAATTGACATTTAAATTTTTTTAGATCATTGTAAGTGATTAAGAAATCAAAAATGATGAAATTTGTCAATCGAATCGAAATTGAAAATTTGATTTAATTAATTAATTATTAATTTATTTAATTAATGTAAAAATAGCCATTTTTGCCATTGACTCGGATTTCGATGAAACTAGTTTCTTCGGATCCGTAACGATGAATTATTGTAGGGTTTCAAGTTTCGTAGCGATCGGACTTGTCGTTTGATCGTACGGGCTCGAAACGCCTAGAAATCAATTTAATCGAAATAAATTGAAATCAATTTGAAATAACTTGGTTTTAGCATAACTTCTTCATACGATATAATTTGGACTTGAAACATGTTCCATTGCGCTTAAAATATTTTAAAACATCTATTTTGGTATATGGGTTGACCCAATTTCGTTCCGGAGTCGAAACGGGCTTTTCGGGCCATTTTATCGTTCAACGCGTATATCCAATCGATCCGGTCCATTCTAATTTCAGCTTGCCTATATATACCTTGTTATAAACCCTAGCCTATCTCCTATACTCATTTTTATATATGTACAGTTCCAATTGCAAATTTCAAATCAAATCCAAAGCCAAAATTTCAAACTCCACAAACTACACCAAATTTTATATCAATCTGTGGCTCTCGTAGAGCGTAATCCTCTAGTATGATTCATTTTTCAATTTGGTACACCATTTGCCCAGAAATCGTGAATCAGTTCACGGCTGTTCATTGGGTTTTGATCAACTCTAGTGGATTGTCGAATCGGTGGTACCATTGCGTGGAGGGGGACACGCATTGTTCATCGGTGCAGTTCGTTTGTCAAGACAACGGCTAGATCGCCTCGTAAAATTCAATTAGGGTTTAAAGGTATGGCGGCAGCTACTGCTCTAGAATGCGATTGACACGCGGCCATGGTCGACTCGGAGGACGTGGGGAGGAGGTAGGCGATCGCGGCGTGTCTAGGGGGTAGCCGTGGTGGCTAGCGGCGCGCGCGCGTGGTCGTGAGTGTGTTGAGGGCGGTGGATCGTGTAGCAGCTGGTTGGGTTGGAGCTGCTATGCGTGTTGAACGAGGTAAAGGGGAGAGCAACGTGTCCTATCTTCTTTATTTATTATTCCTTTGTTTTATTTTATAATCTTAATTTTTAATCTTTTCAATCGTTCTAATCATCATAACTTTTCATACAAGGTCGAAATTACACGCGGTTTTTTCCGCTAGGTTCGTATTGAAATTCCAGACTTTTTGATGCTAGTTTGGACGAATTCTGAGACCGTTTGAATTTTGGGTTTAAGTTGGATTTAAATTGGAAAAGAGAGTGTATTAAACCACTCACAACTTCTAAAATTTCTTATGTGTGTTAAATTAATTTCTGATGTGATTAGAAATTTATTTAGGACTGTTTGGCATATTTTATCAGTTAATTGAATTTATTAAATTAAATTGTTATTTAACTTATTATTGAAAATAAACTGGCAGTAAATACCTGTTATTTATTATCTGTGCTATATTGATGTTATTTTTTGAATTGGATGATGATTTTGATAAATGGTTGATGGTTGATATTGGATGAATGGATGTTGTATTTTATATTTTTATAACTGCAGGTTGTATGGATTTTTATTTCATTCGGGATTGCGGTGTGAAATGATATATATAACCGTATTTTTATTTTGAATTACGGATTGAAATGATAAATATCCGTATCACTTGACCATAGGGTAGAAAATTAGATACAGACACCATGGTCTATATATAAAAATATTTTGAATTGATTTCTATGATTTTGTAAAGAAATATATGGTTTATGAGATAGGTTTCGATATTTTATAAATTTTTATTTTATATATAGCTGAATTCCTGATTTTAAGCTATGTATAAAATTGGTTTAAAGTAAAAGAAGTTAAATAATAAAGTTTGATTTTATTGAGATATAATATGGTTAAGTATTTATTTAAAATTATATTTCTGGAGTTTATAATAACTTAAATGAGAATAAGGTGGGAAGATAAATATGAAATCGATTTGAAATTAAATAAAACTGAGATTATAAAGGTATGATTTTTAACTGGATTTTGGTTTAAGGCGAATTAAACGAAGATTTCAAGTATAAATAAATTGAAGGAAATATTTAGTTATTTGTAATTTGAGCATTATTTAAATGATAATGGATTTATTATGCAAATATTTCAAAACTAAATAATAGAACATTGAATTGTTGAATCGTAATTATCAACCTTAGTTTTGAAATTGTTTAATACTCAAAGTTTGAAATATATTGAAATTGAAATGGTTTATTGAAATTGAAAGTGAGTTGAAAGTTATGAATTGAGATTTAATATAAAGTGAATAAAATTGTGAAGTCGAGGAAACTATTTTTCTTTATAAAGTGATTTTAAATTCAACTTATTTTATTTTCTATATTGTTTGAATATCCAAACCATTTAAGTTTTGGAAGTCACGTTTAGAAGCTATGAAATTCGAAGTATTATGTTTTGAAAGGTTATATTTCAAGTGTTTGGTTTCGAAATATTAAAATTTTGAAGTATTATGATTTTGGAAAGGATATATTTGAAAAAAAATGATATTATATTGATTTGGGTTTTATAAAAATGATATCATATTTATTTGGTTTTTGAAAGGGAAATGATAATTTATTTATATGGTTTTGAAATGGATAGTATATTCTGGTTTTGAAGTATAATTATTTTAAAATGACCGCGGTATTATAATAACGTTTGGTTATTAAAGTGACTGGGATCGAAAGTTGTCATACTCTCTGCCAACTCCAAAAACCACTTTAACAACTATGTACGCGGTGGAGATTCCAGAATGAAGCAGGTTGGTGGCGGCGTTCCTTTGAGGTATATACGTGGACCCGACTCCCATGAGTTGGCATAAGGTGGCTAAAACAGGAGCGATTCCAGGCCAGTGAGGTAGCCCACTTATCAGACACACTCCTATGATATTATATTCTGACTTTGAGATTTATTTGGTGGCCACTTTTGATTTTTGAATTTTGGGGGTGTGGCTCGAGGTGGGCGGTAGTTGCGCGTTATGCGTCACCACCAGTCCGGATAGTAATTGGTATATCTACCCTGGCATTGCCTAGTTGTGCCGTGTCACCTACCCTAGCGAGCCTTGTACGAGTTTGGTTTTCTCCCGTATCTCGTGTGGTATCCTCTGGTGGCTTCCCTATCAGGAGGGACTATGATATTGGATGGACTACTGGGACTATTACGTGTTAAGGGGAATATTGGGTCACTCCTTAATGCTATTTAAAAGTAAGTTTATTTAACTATAGACATTATTATAATAGCGAAATATTACTACATAGTAAATAGTTTAACGGATCCTTAGGAGATGTGAATCCCGAGCATCTCTTAAGTTACTGCACTCATGTTAGACACTGGATAGGAGATGTCAAATCCCGTAAACATCTCTGATGTCGTTCCACTCATATTTTACCGTTGATTTAACTTACATAAGATCTTTTAGTTCTGACTCAAGTGTTTTGTCTTTTCAATTCGCTCGGGTCAGTCCGAGCATTTCAAGATTTGAAGATTTTATTCTAGAGGACGAAGACGAAGATTTGTATTACTATTATTTATTATATTCCACCACATCACATTGTTCCGTTGCATTTTTATTTGTTATTCTCTAGTATGTGTAACTCTGATATATATTATATAAGTATAATCGAATATTTTGTAAACAGCTTCATGAACTGTTTATTTGATTATTATATTTATCGTTCCGCTGCAAGATTCTGTTTTGTTCTTTTTCTTTCTCTGTTTTTTCTTATTTACCCCATAACAATCCACCCTTCTGTATGGTTTAAGTCTGACGTGTGTGGTTTATCGTCGATTTAAAGCGTACAAAAAGGCGGGACGTTACAGAAATAGTGGATTCACGGTTTACGTAGATGCTTGTGGAGTGGGACTGGACGCTTTTTGATGTAGCACGTTAGAGTGATTGCGTATGCAAGCAGACAGTCGAAGCCTCATGAGAAAAACTATGTTATGCATGATCTGGAGCTGCTGGTTGTTGTCTTTGCATTGAAAGTATGGAGGCACTGCTTGATGGGTAAAGATCTTTCTATTCCTCTTAGTTTCTTTCTAATTTTTAGAGATTCTAGGAGTAAATTTCTTTCTTTAATGTAGGTGAAAAATTCGAGCTCTTCACGGATCATAAATCCCTAAAGTGTCCTTTTACTCAGAAGGATTTGAACCTAAGATAACAGAGGCAGATAGAGTTTCTAACGTCCTACGACTTGGATATTCTCTATATGCCAGGAAAGGTTAATGTGGTGACGGATGCATTAAGCAGGAATGCCGTTTTGACTCTTTTGGAGTTTATCCCAACCCTCCTAGAAAGAATAACAAGCAAGCAAAGAGTGGATAGATTCTTAATGGTGATCACTAGGAAGGTTGAGGAGGGACAATGTACAAGTTTTAAGATTGATAACCGAGGAGTTTTGAGGATGAATGGATGGATCTATGTAACGAATGTCAATGGTCTTAGGTAGGAAGTTTTGTCAGAATGCCATTGTTCTAAGATGAGTATCCATCCAGGTGTCTCAACGATGCGTAGGGACAAGAAGTGGATGTTTTGTGGAAATGAATGAAGAGAGATATCTCTATCTTTGTTAGCAGGTGTTTGTGTTGTCAACAAATAAAAGGTGATCACCAGAAGACAGCCAGATTGTCAAGACCCTTGGAAATACCTAACTGGAAATAGAAAATGATATCAATGGATTTTATCGTTGGTTTGACCAGAACTAGAAAAGGGAATGAAGGAGTATGGGTTAACGTGGATCTGCTAACAAAGACCACACATTTTGTTCCGATAAAACCATTAAGAAACACTGCTTCTTTAGCTGAAATTTTTATAAGAGAGATAGTCAGGTTGCGTGGAGTTTCTATGAGTATTGTAAGTGATCGAGGCCCCATATTTACTAGTTAATTTTTGGAAGCATTACAAACAACTTTAGGAATAAAGTTGAGCTTAAGCATAACATACCACCCCCAAACAAATGGACAAACGGATCGGATGAATCAAATTCTAAAGGATCTCTTGTGAGCGTGTATTCTGGATTTTGGTGGATCATGGGAGGATCATATGTGTTTAGTTGATTTCTCCTATAATGATAGCTTCCAAGCAAGCTGGCACCATATGAAGCGCTATATAGAAGACCGTGTAAGTCAATAGCATGTTAGCTTAAGACAGGAGATAGACTAGTACTTGGGCCAGACATGATCCGAGAGGTTATCGAAAAAGTTGCAATGATTAAGAAAAGAATGAAGGAAAATCAAGATCGCTAATGAAGTTATGCTGATAGGAGGCGAAGAGATTTGGAATTTGATGTTGGAGACCTCGTGTTCATTAATATTTCGCCAATTAAAAGAGTTCTTAGAATTGGGAAAGCTAGAAAGTTAGCTCCAAGGTATATTGGACCTTTTTTCTTCTTGAAAGGATGGGTCTCTTTCTTATAAAGTTGAGTTGCTAGAGAGATTGGCAGGTGTTAATGATGAATTCCACGTGTCTCATTTGAAAAAGTATGTTCATGATCCATCATTGATTGTGGAGCTGTTGGTCCCCACGGAATTAAAATTGCTAGTGGTTGGATATCCAGTTCATATTGTAGATCGAGATGAGAAGAGGCTGTGAAATAAGGTGGTGAAGTTAGTTTAGATTTAGTGGTGTGAGGATCCCAGGGACTACACTTGGGAGACTATAGAGCGTATGAGGGAAGCCTATCCTAGAATGATGTTAAGATAGTAGTTTGTTAGTTTGTGTGAATAGTGTATGCCTTGTTGCAATGTTTACTTAGTGTGTCTTTTGTATGTACTTTATGATATAAATATGTGGCTTTTTGGTAGTTGAGTTATCTCCTTGTCTGCTAATTTCGGGACAAAATTCTTTTAAGGGTAGAAGAATGTAATGACCCAGAATTTGATCACTTAAAATATGGATATATAATTATATCTTTAATAATTAATCAATGGATTTTATAACCCAAATAAACTCTTTTGAAATAATAACGAATGATAGTGAAATCATTTTTAAATTTCGTTTACAAAAATTATTGGTTCCAAGAAAGATTGGAAATGTGGCCGAAATTCAATTTCGAATTTTCACCGACTAAAAGTTATTAGAAATGTTATAACACTTCTGTGTACACATGCACACATTTATAAATCACCTCGGACATGGATGTGAATATGCATGTACACTTGAGTATGTACCATGCATGTACAAGATAAGATTTTATTTGTAAAATATATAAATATATATTATATAAGAGTTTTACTCCAACATTTAGTACAAAAGGACCATGATTATGTTTGTTTTGACAAGATGGGATGGTGGCTAAGGAGGGGGCAGATTCTGCATGGAAAAAGGAGGAGGTGAGGTGGCCAAAAAGAGATGGGGTGTAGTACTAAGTGCATTTTCGTAATTTCACTTATTAACATATTATAAAGGGGAATTTTCTTAATTTAATTTCATTTTCTCATTCCATTCTCTTATTTTCTAAAGCTTAGCAAACTTTCATGGCTTTCGAACTTATTTGCAAAGTCTTAAAAACTAAGATCTCCATTTCAAAATCAATTCCAAAAGCTTGCAAAAAATACTTCTTTATCCATCTCTCCACTTCATCTTCAAGGTTCAAGAACACGTTCTCTTTATAAACTCAAGGTTGTACCATATATGCTTAAGGATGAACCCTTTGTGCAAGTTTAAGCCACTTAAAGACTTCACTTTTCCTAGAAAATACAAAGACCTAAGCCATTCCCAAGTTCGAGGAGAAAATCTTTAGTCTAGTCGGATTTCGGTGAGTAACCTCTAAACTTTTGGGAAAGATGATACCTTTACTTTAATGGTGGTTATATAGTTTTGTAAATGTTGTATATATGTTTGAATTATGGTATGGCTTAGTTATATATGTATGTGATGGCTTGAGTTTTAGCTTTGGACTTGAAACGCTGGATTAAAGTGATGTATTGGTTATAAAGTTGTGATCTTTGATGTGTAAGGTTCGCGGGATGTAATCTTGTGATGTATGGTGATGGTATAATTTAGTATTCATAATCTTAGGTATATATTGAGTGGTTTGGAAGTTAAATATATGACTCGTTGAAAAGGACTTGAGATCCTTTTTAGAAATCAAATCGTTTACTAGTTCTGATTTTAGTAAATGTTTTCTTTGGTTTCTAACCTAGAAAAGTTTAGTTTATAAACACTTTTAAATTATTTTAAAAGGAAAGTATAGGTGGAAGTTTAAGTTTTGGATGGTATCTTAGAAAAGGAATTCTAAGTTATGGTATCCATAGCGATAGTCGCTGTAGACATAGTTCGAAAATATACGATTTTCAAGTTTTTTAAGTTCTCTTTTAATTTCTTTTTGAAAATCATTTCAACTTAACTAAAGATTATAAAACTTGATTAACTCCTAATTAATGAGTTACATAATTAAATTAAAAATAATTATTAATTAATTTAGTTAAGTAATCAGGGTTTAAGAATTAATTAATTAAGCTAATCATTTGTAGTTAATTAATAATTTTAATTAATGATTAATTAATTTGAGACGTAATTATTTAATCAACTTATTTAATCAATTTTATTATTTTCAAATTAATTATTTAACTAGTATTTAATTATTTAACTAATTATTATTAAATTAAGAGTTATTTTTTAATTAATTATTAATTAATTAGGGTTTAATTTCAAATCAATGTTTATTAAATAAAGTTTAGTTATTTATTTATTTTTAACTAATAAGGGTTTAATTTTTTTTACCAGAGTTTAATTATTTAATTAATTTTTGATTAATTAAGGGTAATTATTAGTACTTAATTAAGACTTAACTAAGATTAATTTAAGGTTTAAATTTTGATTTAAGTATGACCAATTAAGGATTAATTAAGCTTTAGTTTATGATTTATTTATTATTTTAAGTTATTTTAAATTCCAACATTTTTTTATTTTGAATCAACTTTCTCCCTTACGTGAATTAATATTTTTCTTAACCCAATGATCACTTCCCTATGCCATTAAGTAGCTAAACAAGTTAAAATAGATATTATTGGAAGTAAATCAACTCGTACTTATCACAAATACCGCATTTCAGAAACGTGATGAATACCAGGGAGTTAATTTTGATAAGCGGGCAATGATAATTTAAGCATATGGAATATATTTTTATATGTAAATCTTTACATGATGATAGTGGAGTTATCCACTATAAAAAAACTTGACCCTTTAACATTATCGAATGTTGGTTGGGAGAGACTGGGATCGGATAACAGTTATTATCTGAAAAACCACTTTGAACCAACGTAAGCGCTCAAATTAGAAATAG
Source organism: Allium cepa (assembly GCA_030765085.1). NCBI lineage: Eukaryota > Viridiplantae > Streptophyta > Magnoliopsida > Asparagales > Amaryllidaceae > Allium > Allium cepa. The sequence continues at coordinate 568,539,939 of CM060938.1, forward strand.
TGATGGAAAGGTCCAAGATGAAGAATTTGAAGTGCAAGGACTATTTGCTAGTAACCCTGAAGTTGATTCCAAAATGGGTGTAAAGTAAGTAGTGCATTCGGTTAGTTCATCTCATGAACGACTTGTATGGATGATTGTTGACATTGTGTCAACATCTAAAAGGCAATGTCTACATTCCAAGTGGTAGTGCTATAGTAAAGATAAATGTAGCCTCAGGCCTCATCAATCGGAAAGGACCAAAACAGGTTATGCAATAAGGGTATGTGGGTCGCTCACATAAGTGTATGTCATCACCATATCTAGAATAGATATTTGACCAATTTTGTGTGCTTCGGTATGATTTCTGGTCCCAACCGTGATGGTGATGTATTCGATACTACTAGTCAAGTGGTAGGTTGGTTCTGTGTAGCAGAGGTACAAGATGTTCTTGTCAGACCCTAGGTGTATTTTATCTAAAGGTACACCTTCGAAAGGTAGTTCCTTACCTAGTCTTGTATGGAATCCATTTTCCAATAAGTGCCTTCGATCTTTGTATACCTATTATGCTAGAATTTATTTAATGTAACAATTTTTTATATGTTCATTATTTACTTAAAAACCATAGACATTGTCATAATATCACTAGATTTCTATATAAAATGTTTTGATTGTCGTAAGGTAAAAACCCGTCTGTGTTTATGTGCGATGTAGTCTTACGAGATACCCTTGATTTTACAAGTGCTTTTTAAAAGTAATAATTCAGTTTTTTGAATTTACTCACACCAGACCCATGTTTGGCTCGGAGTTTTATTTCCCTAAAACTCTTGGGTACTCAAGCTTTTATAAGTAGCCAAGTGATCCAGCTTATCACAATTGCATTTTGACGGAGCTAGAGCATGTGGTTTTAATATTAGCTAGCTACTATCTTATTCTGATATGTGTACATGTATGTATTTTGTATTAGTGATGCAAGGATAGTGAAAGTAACTACTATGGCTAGCTATTACTTAGGATCGTGCTATATGGAATTATATTAAACAAATGCGAAAATAAACTATAGCAATGTAAAGTAAGTAAAAATAAAACAAGCACACCAGGAATTTTTATACTGGTTCGAACTTCCCGTTCTACGTCCAGTCCCAGGCTCCTTCTGGAATTTTAACTACAACAACCCTCACTTAACCCGGAGGCATAGGTTTACACTGCCTGAGCAACCGAACAGGACTTCATCCGCCTAAGCAGCCGAATAGGACTTTAATACAAAAGATATATGACTGTAGTGTGTTCTTAAATAACAATGATAAGTCAATTGAGTACAATCTTCCTATAATCTTCTCTTTTATGACATATAGTGTGATATGCTTTGAGAATTGTGGAAGATAAAGTGATCAATAAAATATGTAAGAATTTGAGTGCAGTTTGAAAGCTTTGAGAATAGATAAGAATTCAAGAATGCTAAAAGTAAATTCGGTAATTTTTTTGTTGAATTCTATAATCTATATATAGTATATGAAGAGTTGCATCTTTAAATGAAAAGTTATATTGAAAAGAACGGATGCAACTGTTGATTTAAAAGGATGTTTCTCTTGGTGAAGAGAAGTGATTTTTCAAGAAAATAGCAGTTGGGGATATTCAGACGTCTGAATAAAAAAATTCAAACTTCTAAATTAGATTGAAAACGTAAACAGCAAAGAAATAGTTCATTTTTGACCTCACTCAGACGTCTGAATATTTTAGTTCAGACGTCTGACTATTTTAAAAATAATATTCTTATTTCAATACTCAGACGTCTGAATGAATGGATTCAGACGCCTGATTTACCTGTTTTGTGCATGTATGAGCATGTGTGTGCATGTGTATGTATATGTTTATATATATATCATTTAAGGAGAGATTTTAACAAATTTTCTAAGTAATATACAGACTCAAGACACATAATATACAGCTATAAACATCTGTAGATGAATCTGCAATAAATCTCCTGCAAGGATGGTTTAAAATACACACAACATTTTATATAGGTTGTTATAATCAAAATCGAGAGCCTAACATTCTCCCCCTTTTTGATGATGACAACAATATAAAATTAATAGACTAGATACTCCCCCTATTAATATGCACAATTTAAATTTCTCCCCCTTTGTCATCGAAAAAAAGGAAGAATATGAATGATAATAGATAAAGAAATAATGTTATAGATAGTACATAAAGAAATAATGTTATAGATAGTTCTTATACAACTAACATAAAGAAATAAAAGTGACAAGTAAACATAAAAAATAAAGCAAGATAATTTAAAATTGACTTGAAAGAGATGGATCATTGTGATTAGAGCTAGAGCTTGAGGAAGAACATTCAAAAGGAGATGGATTGTAAGCTTGAGTAGATGTAGAGCCGGAACAAGAAATTCGATCCCATATCTTATTGAGAAAGCCTTTGATAGAATTGAATTTTCTTTCCGTCTTTTTCTCAAGTGCTTTTATGTCTCGATGAATCTTTGATTGATTTCGGAAGAGAGTGATGATGGCTTGTCTTGAAGAAGTATCCAGGCCAATTTCTTGGATGGTGTCAACATCCTTCTCTTCTTCTTCATGATGGGTACGGGAAGAAGAAGCAATACTAGTGTCTCGAGGTTGAGGAACACCTTGTTGAATATTTTGTGACCATTGTTGGAAGGAAATTATTTTTTGAGAAGGAGGTCGTATAGGAATACCCATCAACCTTAAAGTTTTAGCGCCTAACTCATTAATACTTGTAAAATCGGAATCAAGCATTGGTACTCTGATATTTAGGAGAATGCGCATAATATATGCACCATAATGAATAGTTCTATATTTCCTTCGGATTGTGATATCTTGGAATTCATCCAAAATAATCTTCCCCCAATCTACTTGTTGACTAGAATAGATAGAAAAAGTGCTTGAAAGTTTTCATTATACACTTTTTCATAGCTACCCGTTCTTGGTTGGAGAGATCTAATAAGAGCACGGTGAATTAGCCTAGCTTGTGGTCGTAAGTAGGCAGATTTTAAATTGCCCATATTTATAAGTTCATCGGATAAAAATTGATGTAAAACTTCATCACGATGTTCCATATCAACTTCAATTTCATTAATATAATTCCTTGATAAGGACAATTTAAAATATGACCTAGTCTTTGTAAAGGTGAGAAAATTCTTACGCCACAAACTAACGACCAAACACAATCTTGACGGTTTTGAGGATTTTGATGATCCAAATTTAAGTTTGCAAGAAAAAGTTTAATCATAAGATGATTAATCTTAACATTTTTAGGAGTATACCCAATCAAGCCATCGAAGTGAAATTGCTCCGCTAATTCTCTAATTCGATATGCTGCGAAGTCCGGGAATTTCATGAATGCTCCTTCAAAAATGTTTGAGTTCTTCATGGAATTGAACCGAGAAATAGCAACATCGTTCCATAGCCATTGTCGGATTTGGTCTTCGGATGGTCCGGAAGTTGATTCTCTTGTTCTCTTTGATCTTGGTGCCATTGGTAAGTTAGAGGAAGAGTAAAAGCTTTGAGTGAGATGAAAATGGGGGCTAGGGTTCTGAAGTAAGAAGTAAAGAAGAAGAAAAAGTTATTATATAGGTGAAGAAAAGGTAGGGGGTAAAAAGGTAACAAATATAGAATAAGAAAGATAGACAAAAATCCTTAGAGGGGATTCAGACGTCTGAGTAATTCAATTCAGACATCTGAATTTGGTTGGCTTGCAACCCTCAAGGATTTAGTTCAAAATTAGGCTAATTCAGACGTCTATTTTTCTTGATTCAGACGTCTAAATCTGAGGTAAAAAATATTTTCAATGAATATTCAGACGTCCGTTTAAACCAATTCAGACGTCTGAATTGTGCATAGAAGCATATATTTGGCAATGGTGAGAATAAAAAATATATATTATTGAATAATTTTCAATATTACAAATAGAATAAGCAGAATGAAATGACAAAATAACAAATTATATTAAAAACAAGAAACGATTAAATAGATTTTGAAGAAGTTGATGGAGTATGATAAGATTCTTCTTCAACTTTGGTGTTCTCCACATATGATCGAAGCGGAGACCATTTGTTACCACGTTCACAATAATTTGGAGTTGTTGGTGGACGTAGTGGTGATGGTTCCCAAGGATTGCGACGCCTTGGAGAACGAGTTGTAGATGGTTGATGAACAGAATCCTTTGATGAAGAACCACAGAACTTTAATGCTACTTGTTCCAAAAAGCTAAGCCATTTGGCATTAACTTTTTGCTCATAGTATAATTCGTGTTGTAAGTCTAATGTTTCTTTTTGATAATGGTGAATATCATTGATTTTCTCTTTTGTGGATGGTGATCCAAAAAAGAGGGACCGTCTTTTTTTTTTGCTGGTGGAGTATATCCAGTATGAGTAGAGGGTGGAACGATCGGAACCGGTTCATATATAGGAGTAGGAGTTGGTAGATTCTACGATTTCGACGAAGGAGAGGTGTAAGCTAGGTTAGATGGCACGGAGTTATTTTGAGATGACATGATTGAACAAAATTTTTTTAAAAGAGAATCAAAAGAATTATTGATGAAAAGAATTGTAAGAATTCAGCAATATATAGGAAGAAGCTTGTTTAAAAATAGAGGACAATGTATGGTTTTAATGTTAGAGAAATAGTATCCATAGGAAAAGAAAGAGAGAACGAAAGGTATATATATGAAGTTAATGACAACCTCATATTTTAGAAAACAATAGAGAGAGAAGTGGTAGTGTAGAGGACTACCGAGTATGAGGTCTTAAGTTCAAGTGCTAGAAGACACTTTTTATTTCTTTTGATAGAAACTATGAATTCTATATATATTTTTATTTTTACAAAAGAATATATATATATATATATATTAAAAAAATTGAACTTAAAAATCTTTAAGAGACACGATACCAAATTCTCGTCTTAAATTAATGAAAGTATTTTCATTTAACGGTTTTGTAAAGATATCTGCCAATTGTTTGTCAGAGGATACATATTCTAAATTTATTAAATCTTTTTCAATATTATCACGAAGAAAATGATGACAAATGTCAATATGTTTTGTTCGTGAATGATTTACAGGATTTTTAGATAAGTTTATAGCACTAGAATTATCACAATAAATAGTTGATTTACGTAAATTAAAACCAAAATTTTGTAGTGTTTGTTGCATATAGATAAGTTGAGCACATGCCAAAGCTGCAGAAATATATTCAGCTTCACATGTCGACAATGAAACACAGTTTTGTTTTTTACTAAACCAAGATATAAGAGAACGTCCAATGAAGTAACAAGTCCCACTTGTACTTTATCTATCTGTCCGACTTCCTCCAAAATCAGCACGCTATAGGATACTAATTCAAAAGAACATTCCTTGGGATAGAATAGTCCAAAGTCCTTGGATTTATTAAGATATCGTAGTATGCATTTCACTGCTCGTAAATGTGATTCTTTGGGATCTTCTTGAAATCGTGCACATAAACAAACACTCATCATTATGTCAGGTCTACTAGCTCTTAAATATAGTAACGATCCAATCATACTTCGATACAATTTTTGATCAATATTTTTACCATTTTCATCTTTATCAAGATGTATGGTTGTACTCATAGGAGTTGGTTTGGTAGAAGAATTTTCCATACCAAAGCGTTTAGTTAGATTGTTACAATACTTTTCTTGATTAATAAAAATACCATTTTCTAGTTGTTTTATTTGTAAGACAAGAAAATAATTTAACTCACCCATATGTGACATTTCGAATTCTTTAGTCATTATTTTAGAAAAATCTTGACAAAGTCTTTCATTTGTAGATCCAAATATAATATCATCAACATATATTTGAACAATTAAAATATCCTGTTTATTTCTTTTAATAAAAAGAGTTTGATCAACCTTTCCAATTTCAAAACCAAAATCTATTAAATATCTTTTAAGACGATTGTACTAAACACGGGGTGCTTGTTTCAAACCATATAAAGCCTTTTTAAGCTTATAGACATGATTAGGAAATTGTTCGTGTATGAATAATGGAGATTGTTCAACATATACATTTTCTTTTATGAAACCATTTAAAAAAGCACTTTTGACATCCATTTGATATAATTTAAAATTATAAAAACATGCAAATGCTAAGATTCGTATTGCTTCTAGTCTAGCGACTGGAGCAAACATTTCTTCATAGTCAATTCTTTCTTCCTGGTTATATCCTTGAGCAACTAATATAGCTTTATTTCTAGTAATATTTCCTTGTTCATCTGCTTTATTTTTAAAAAACCATTTTGTACCAATAACTGATTGATCACTAGGCCGTGGAACTAAATTCCAAACGTTATTTCTTTCAAATTGGTTTAGTTCTTCTTGCATAGCGATTAACCAATTTTCATCGGTAGATGCTTCTATAATATTTTTAGGTTCAATATTAGATAGAAAAGCTACATGACCCATTTGATTTAATTGACTTCTTGTTCTAACAGATGAGTTGAGTTCTCCAGTAACATTATCATAAGGATGATCTCTTAATATCCTAGGTGGAGACCTTAATTCATTGTTATTGTGATTAATGTTTTCATTATTTTCAATATTTGAAATTTCTGTGTTTGTGATATTATCAGTAAATTGTTCTTCATCTCTTATACTTGGCATTTGTTTAAAATTTTCATCGAAAGATACATGAAGTGTTTCTTTGATGATATTTGTTCTTTTATTATAAATTCGATAATCTTTGCTTCGATCCGAAATCCTAAAAAGATTCCTTCATCGGATTTTGGATCGAATTTACCAAGTTTATCTTTTGTGTTTAAAACAAAACTTTTTGAACCAAAAATTTTAAAATAAGAAATATTTGGTTTTCGTCCATTAAGAAGTTCATAAGGAGTATTCTTAGTTAGAGGTCGAACAGAAAGACGATTCAAAACATAACACGCTGTTGCAACTGCTTCAACCCAGAAATGTTTTGGTAACGTACTTCCATTTAACAAAGTTCTTGCACATTCTTGTAAGGTTCTATTTTTACGTTCTACAACTCCATTTTGTTGTGGAGTTCTAGGAAACGAAAAATTATGGAATATTCATTTTTTCTTACAAAAATGTTCAAAGGCTTCGTTTTCGAATTCACCTCCATGATCACTTCTTATGTTTTTGATTTTCAAACCTTTAAAATTTTGAATTCTTTTAACAAAAGTTTTGAAGTTATCAAAAGGTATCACTTTTATTTTTCATAAAAATAGTCCAAGTATATCTAGAAAAATCATCAACAATAACAAACAAATATCTACTATTATTGGTGGATTTTACTTGTGTTGGTCCAAATAAATCCAAATGTAGTAATTCAAGTGGTTGTAAAGTTGAAATGACCTTTTTAGATTTAAAAGATGACTTAGTTAACTTTCCTAACTGACGCATCACAAATATGATCAAATTTAAAATTCATTTTTGGTAGACCTTACACTAAATCATTTTTAGAGAGTTTGTTTATAGTTTTGAAGTTAATATGATAGAATCGTTTGTGCCATAACCAAGGATCATTTTCTTTGGCTATTAAACACAAATCTGAATTATATTTTATTTTCATATTCAGAACATAGATATTTCTGTCTCTATTACCTTCAAAGATAAGATTTTGATCAAAAATATTACATTTGTTTTCAGAAAAAGTGATTTTGAATCCTTTGTCACACAATTGGCTGATACTAAGTAAATTATGTTTTAAATTTTTGACAAGCAAAACATTTGAAATAAGAGGTAAATTTGAAATACCGTTATTGCTCACATCGCCTTTGCCGATGATATAACCTTTGGAGTTGTCTCCAAATGTGATTGATCCTCCATCCGAGTAAGTAATATTTGTTAGCATATCTTTGTCTCCTGTCATATGTTTTGAGCAACCACTATCGAGTATCCATTTTCCTCTTTTCTTGAGTGAGACCTACAAAAAATAATAGATAATATTGGTACCCATTTTTTCAATAGGGTCCTAAGAGTTAAATCTTAGAAAACCAAACCCAAGAGGGCTCAGTATCCCATTTAAAAATGTAATTTTTATTTTTATGAACAGTGTAAAAAAATGTGTTTATATATTTCTTCCTAATCAAACTGTTGTTTGTTATAGGAACCCAGATGTTTATACTTTTTGGGTTAGAATTACTTTTTGTCTGTTCAATAGTAGACTTAATATTTTTCTTAATTTTCTTTTTAGGTGAATTTGTTGTTTTCTCAACATATCCTAATCCTTTTATACTTGAAACAGATTGAGAGCTATTAATAATTTTAGATAAAGTTTCTCTTCCTTTATTAAAATTTGAAACATTTTTGGTAATGCTTTCTAAGTTAGCTTTAAGACTACTATTATCCAACTCTATCAATTTTACCTTAGCTTTTAGTTCATGATTTTCAAAAACAAGAGCATCATTCTTTTCTTTTTGAGTTTCAATTTCATGACTCAAAAGAGTAAGTTGAGAATTTATATTAGAGAATGATTCTTATAATTTCTCAAGTTCTTCCTCTAGTATTTTCTTCTCATCTTTAAGCATATCTCTTTCGAATTCTGCTTTGTTCTGATGTTCACGAGTTTTCTTATATTTTCTTTTGAGATTTTTCGAAGTATCAACTAGTTCTGAATTTATCTCAATCATGTCATCAAAAGTAAAATTACTAACCTCGTTTTCAGTAGCCATAAAGCAGACATTTGCTTGCTCGTTTTCGCTTTCACTACTATTATCTAATGAAGAAGTATCTGAATCATCCCATGTTACGGAGAATGCTTTCTTTTTCTTATCTTTTCTTCTCTTGTTGAAGTATTTTTTTCTTTAATTCTGGACATTCTTTCTGGATATGACCTTTCTTATGGAAGTTAAAGCATTCTAGAATTGAATATGATGGTTTGTTTGGGAAGTTCTTTTTTCCATTATTCTTGTTGTTTTTCCTGAATTTGAAGAATTTTTTGAAATTTTTGGCAATAAATGCTAGATCTTCTTCATCTGAATCTTCATCTTTTTCTTCTTCAGCATGGAAAGCAATATTCTTTTTGTCTTGTGTTTGTACTCGTTTTTCCCGCAAATTCACTTCATAGGACATTGATTTCCTATTAACTCTTCAGGTTTTATGGTAGAAAGGTCATTAGCTTCTTCAATGGCCAAGACTTTTCTTTCCCATTCATCCGTTAAAGAGTTTAGGATTTTAGATACAATATCAAAATCAACGTACTTTTCTCCTAATCCTAATAGTGAATGATAGATATCTTGAAATCTAGAGTACATATCATTTATGGATTCATCTTGTTTCATTCTAAAGTTTTGAAACTGATTTTTGAGCATGGAGATTTTGCTTTGTTTAACTTTTTTGGTTCCTTCATGAGTGATTTTAAGTGTTCTCCAAATTTCATAAGCAGTTTGACACATGCTAACATGGTTAAATTCATTTCTATTTAGTGCACAGAATAACATGTTCATAGCTTTAGCATTGGCAGTAGCATCTAAATTTTGTGTGTTTGACCAAGTAGAATATTCTCTAGTAGGAAGACTGTATTCATTCTATGTGATATTCCATGATTCAAAACTATTAGATTGCATATAAATTCTCATACGAGTAGACCAATAGTTATAATTTAAACCATTGAAAAATGGAGGTCGTGTAGTGGATTGACCTTCAATAAAACTAGTGTTAGTGACAATGTTGGTAGTGCTGGTGTTGTTTTCCATATTAGCAAAAATATCAGATAACCGTATAACGGTAATAAGATGCCTTGCTCTGATACCAAATGAAAGTAACTGCTATGGATAGCTATTACTTAGGATCGTGCTATATGGAATTATATTAAACAAGTGCAAAAATAAACTATAGAAATGTAAAGTAAGTAAAAATAAAATAAGCATACCAGGAATTTTTATACTGGTTCGAACATCCCGTTCTACGTCCAGTCCCAGACTCCTTCTGGAATTTTAACTACAACAACCCTCACTTAACCCGGAGGAATAGGTTTACACTGCCTGAGCAAGCGAACATGACTTCATCTGCCTAAGCAACCGAATAGGACTTCAATGCAAAAGATATATGACTATAGTGTGTTCTTAAATAACACTGATAAGTCAATTGAGTACAATCTTCCTATAATCTTCTCCTTTATAATATATAGTGTGATATGCTTTGAGAATTGTGGAAGATAAAGTGATCAATAAAATATGTAAGAATTTGAGTGCAGTTTGAAAGCTTTGAGAATAGATAAGAATGCAAGAATACTAAAAGTAAATTCGGTAATTTGTTTGTTGAATTCTATAATCTATATATAGTATATGAAGAGTTGCATCTTTAAATGAAAAGTTATATTGAAAAGAACGGATGCAACTGTTGATTTAAAAGGATGTTTCTCTTGGTGAAGAGAAGTGACTTTTCAAGAAAACAACAGTTGGGGATATTCAGACGTCTGAATAAAAAAATTTAGACTTCTGAATTAGATTGAAAACATAAACAGCAATGAAATAGTTCATTTTTGACCTCATTCAGACATATGAATATTTTAGTTCAGACGTCTGATATTATGAAAACAATATTCCTTTTTCAGTACTCAGACGTTTGAATGAATGGATTCAGACGTCTGATTTAGCTATTTTGTGCATGTATGAGCATGTGCGTGCATGTGTATGTATATGTTTATATATATATTATTTAAGGAGAGATTTTAACAAATTTTCTAAGTAATATACAGACTCTATACACATAATATATAGTTATAAACATCTATAGATGAATATGAAATAAATCTCCTGCAAAGATGATTTAAAATACACATAACATTTTATATAGGTTGTTATAATCAAAATCGAGCGTCTAACAGATAGGTAGTTATAATTGTCCCAGTTTGGAACTTGTACTATTATGACACTGCTGTACTATTATGGCAGTATCCATGTAAAACCTTATGTTGATTAATATATGTCATTTTGTTCCTTTGTGAGATTCTATGATTGTTTTGGTTTTTCTTATTATCTTTCTTTTTATTCTACCCTTAAGAACTCGTCTTTCGGAGTAAGAAAGGCGGTGCATTATAAGAAGTAGTGCCTTTGGTTTGTCCTTGTCCTGGACAACTCATATGGATGAATGCTATCACTACATTGCTGCCTGGAAGGCAATGTTAGAATTTCAAGTGGAATTGCTATTCAAAATTTAAAGACGTAGCCTCATGCCTCATCAACCAGGAATGACTAAAATAAGGGAGATGCAACAGGGCTATATGTGGGTCGCACCCATTAAGGTATGTCATCACCAAATCTAGAATTGATATTTGACACATTTTTGTATGCTTCGGTATGGTTGCTGATCTCAACTATGATGGTGATGGATTCAATGCTATCCAGCAATGGGTAGGCCAATCCTGTGTTGGTAGGGAAACCAAGCAAGGTTCTTGGTATGTTTATCTAGAGATGCGCTATGGCGGACGGTACGCAATAGCCTAGTCATTGTATTGAATCCATTCTCCAATAAGTGTCGTATGTTTTTAGTTGTACCCGAATATGTTGGAATGTGAGATGCAAGTATTTCAGCTATTTTATATATTTACTTTGAACCATTAGATATTATCATAATATCACTATATTTTCTATAAAAAGTGTTTGGTTATCGTAAGGTAAAACCCATCCGTGTTTATATGCGACATGGTCTTACAAGATACCTTTGATTGTAAAAGGGTTTTAAACAAATAATTTAATTATTTTAGTTTACTTACACCAGACCCATGTTTGACCCAGAGTTTTAGTTACTTTTCCTAAAACACTTGGGTGCTCAAATTTTTATAGGCAGCCAAGTAGTTCAGGTTTTCCCACGAATGCATTTTGGAGGAGCTTGGAGCACGAGGCTTCATCGATAGCTAGTTATTATCTTGTTTCTATTGCATTATATATATATATATATATATTGTATTAGTTAGGCAGGGACGAGCTGTTATAACTATCCTAAAGAAAAATTGTATTAGTATGACTCCGTTGTATCATTTTTGAAATGACTTTGTAAAGTACTATGTTAATTAATATATGTTATTTCATTGCATTGTGAGATACTGTGATTGTTTAGTTTCTTCTTATCTTCTATCTTCTTTCTTCTCCTTAAAAGTCTGTCTTTCCAGTACTTAGTTGTTCGGCATAATAATATCATGGATGTATTAGTGTCGACTTCTGTGGTCCAAAAGGCATGTCATTGCAGTTTAATTATAAAAGTAGATTGAAATGAATTACATATATGTGTGAATGCGCTGTTTTAATTCAACGTTTATAAAATTTACTTTAATGTACAATCACAATTTTAATTTTAAAATTCTTCCTAAATTGAAACTTGATTTATATAGATTAATTCTAGAATTCAAAATATGAGAATGATCAAAATTAACTTATATCCATATAAGTTATAGAGTATAATTAGTGAGTTGAAATGACGTTGATTGTATGAGTATGGGAAGGAGGAAAGTCTTCTACCATTCCTTTTTCATAAATGTTTACACTATTCTTTAATTGTCATTTTGTTAACATAAGTCAACTTTTTTTATTAGTAAAATTCCTTGAAATATATTATGTATTGGTAAGTTGAACTTATATATACATATTTTACTGTTACTTACATGTTTTAAAAATAAAATTTGGACAACAAGAACACGTGTTAATTCTATAGTAAATGTTAATTCGTTAATTAACCTAATTAAAGAGAGGGAGAAATGGAAAGTTTCTCCCTTTACATTTTTGGCCTCATCCTTCCCTAATTAATTATTTATGTTAAGAGAAAAAAATAAATGTTTCTTTCTCTAACCTTTTACATGTCTAGTTACATAGTGTTAATTCTGTAGTAAATGTTAATTTGTCAATTAACCTAATTAAAGAGAGAGAAATGAAAGGTTTCTCTCCCTACATTTATGTCCATCTTTCCCTAATTAATTATTTGTGTCAAGAGAAAGAAATAAAAGGTTTCTATCCCTAACCTTTTACATATTTATTTACATGCTTTTATGTATTACTCATATGCTATCCTTATCATTCAGACACATGAATGTATTTGATACATTCATCACACTTTGTATTTTTTTTGAATTAAATTTAAAACTCCTTTAATAATGAAATAAAATAAAATATTTATTTTATTTAAAATAAATTTAGAAAATTTTTATGTATATTTAGACTTCACAGGCTCATTAAAGATGCAAAATGGTAAGAAATTTTTGAAATTCACTCATTTCTTCAGTTGCAGGCTAGTCCAGTTCCGACAAGTATCACAGTCAACTATAGTCAACTTAAAATCAAAGTCTCTAGACAAAGTAGTAATTTAATAATAATTGTTATTACTGAACCAAAAAATTTGTGTTCGGAGTAACTTAGTTGAATGTGAACGTTATTGGAATTTTGACCAAAACCAAATTATTCTAAAGTGATGTAGTTTTGACGAATTGGTGTAAATAATCATTACCACTAGGTACTGTTAAAATAGTAAACTTGGAATTTGCAAAAAAGATGTGCAAGTGATAAACTTGGCCAATCTATCACATCACTAGCTAAGGTGACATTTGAACGTTAATATTCAAATTGTTTGACATTATCGCCGGCTGAATTTACACCTTTGAGTCGCACAACCGTAATAACGAGTACTCCAAAATACCATACAATTTAATGAATTAATAATTGTTATAAATTAATTAAATAAATTAATATTTATTATTAAATATTATTTAATTTTTAGATTCCATTAATATTTAATAAAGTGCATGTACAAAAGTTATATATATGCATATCGATTTACAATATCGATAAATATTTAAATTTAATTTAAATCGATTAATTACTAAATGGGCATGGGATCTTTTAAAAGCTCATTTATTCCCAAACACGAATGGCTATAATGAAGTAGAGAATGGGGTTTCAAGGGTTCAAATCAGATTTGAAATGATAGGAAAGAGATGAGTAAAAGAAGGCGATCTTCTCTCCACTTTTACCTCTTCTTTTATACTACATAAATTAACCACTTACCATTTATTTTTTTCTCATCCTTTTTCTTGTCTTGGCCATGATCTCTTGTCTCCCATAGCTAAAATTTTATTAAGAAAAACAATAAAATAATCATACAAAATAAATACAAAAGGTGGTACTTCAGATCTAGCAATTTCTAGAGTTGGATCTATTGAATCTAGAAGTTTCCATTCATTCAGGTTGTGAATCATCATCACCATCTTTTTATTTATTTGGTTTTTGCATTACACCTCAACATCATCACCATTTTTCATTTTCTATAGGGTTATTATTATTATTATTATTATTATTATTATTTATTTTTGTATGTGTGTGTGTATTATATCATGGATCGGTACTGATCTGAAGGCCATGGATAGGTACCTTATACTTAGGTGATTTTAACGCCTACTTTCTTGATTCAGCCTATAGGCATATGAATCAAAAATTCTTACTCGATTTCATTTCTTCTCTTGAGACTTTTGAATTTAAATTCTCCATTGTCTAAACTCATCTCAACCCTGCTTTTGACTATCTGGATCACCGCGTTGGATTGTCATCACCAGATTTCCCTGTCCTTACCATCGCCAAATTCAATGCCATCACAACCGAACCATTAGAAACGAATCATGTAATTAACTTGAAAATTAAGCTTAAGCAAGTCTCGAATTCAATCCTCCTCAAATCACTATAGGTAGGTAGCGCCGGAGCTTCACTTGACTTGCCGACGATCAATAATCACACATCTTCAATTATGCCTTGGAACTTTACCTTCCCATTCTTGGTTTGGTGATGATCAGGGACATAAGAAAAATACTTTGTACTTTTTTTGAAAATGTAACTTGTTTGGTAAATTTTTGGGAAACTTGACGCATACCTAGGGATTTTCAAGGGATGACTCGAGTTTTAACTCGAGTGTTGTTTAGAACAAGTTATCTTGGGTCGGTGTCAAGTTGAACACAAGCTTGGTTCGAGTCCTTCAAATGGACATTGTATTTTCAAAGTATTTTCAAATAAAAATATGATAATTCAAGGAGAAGGGTGGAATGAAGTTCCAAGGCAATTTTGGTTGAATGGTGATTGATTCATCGAGACGGTTTTGGATAGCAGTCCCGTTAAATGCACTCTAGCACTTGAATGGATTTTTCGTAATTCTTTTTAATTTACAATTCCTTTCATCACATAACAATTTAAATTGTATCCTTTGGACATTAGACACATGCATTAAATAATTTGAATTGCAGCTACTGGCCCCTGTCGATGTATGAGATCCGATTGACCAACGCACGTTGGTATCCATTGGGTCCTAGACATCGACTATACATGGTTTTCTTTCCAACATTAGGGTTAAAGTCTTTGTCTTGTCCGATATCCCTTATGTGTGAAGTTTTTTAATAGTTATGGATTGTAGATATTCTCGCATCTCTCCTTTATGGAAGTTGGTCTATTGACGTAAAAATATGTAAAGTAGGACACTACATCTAGTTTGATGATAGCGCTTGTAACAAAGTCCACTTTTACACCTTCTTAGTCTTATCTAACCAGTCATCCAATAGACCAGCCTTTAAAAATGGTTCCTTTTGTGTTGGACGAAGAAACTGCCGTAGGGGTTGCCTCCAATATTGGCGTAGATGATGCTATTATTTTAAAAGAACCCTAGGATTCTTCGGCATCAAAAGCGGACGAAGCTTCTCCCAGAAGTATATGTGAGAGACATGAAATTCCTTTTGATGACATGTTGTTCCATATGAACTATCAACGAGCACCTCTTTTTCCAAAGGTGTATATAGCTTGCAAGTGATATATTTTCCATTTAATCATATTGTTCATAAAGTTCTGCGTTTCGTGAAGCTTGCCCCAGCTCAATTGTATCCAAACAGCTATGCTTTTGGGTGTATATGATATTCGTATGACATTTGAATCGGGTGCCCATTGCTAAGGAGATCTGTTACTTATATAGCTTCAAGTGCCAAAGGGGTCTCCTTCACTATTCTTCTTGGAACCTGCCAAAGGCTGTCGGATAGTGCTAGGACTTTGGAATAATTACTTTAAACACAAGTTCTTTTTTGTGCATTTTCCACCTAGCTTTGCACAAAATGGTTATTCGGGCATAAGTCTTATACTCTTTTTTCATACTAACAC
This sequence comes from Allium cepa, assembly GCA_030765085.1. Taxonomy (NCBI): domain Eukaryota; kingdom Viridiplantae; phylum Streptophyta; class Magnoliopsida; order Asparagales; family Amaryllidaceae; genus Allium; species Allium cepa. The sequence goes on from CM060938.1 coordinate 568,556,047, forward strand.
CGACATCATAGCTTCGATTGTTAAATTCATTTTTTTCATGTTTGCAGATGATTCAAGAAGACCCAGAAGTGCAGCCTTGGCAGGCACCTTGGTGGTTTTTTAAAAGGTTCTACTTAGAGAGAAAATTATGAGACTCCATCTCACGGATGAGAATCAGCATGCCTATAACCTTTTGGATGAAAGTCGTAATGTGGGTTTCGTGGTAGAGATTCAAGAAGATGTTAATCATGTACATGAACCCCAAGTTGAAGTTGATGTTGGTAAGGGTTAGGAAATGCCCCAGTACATGATAATGTTGTCGGTCCTAATACAACAGGGGTCTGGAGATAGTGGTAGAGAAAGAGAGAAGCATGCTAAAGAAAAAAAAGAATATTTGAGGACACGATGAGGATGCTGATTTTAGCCTTGAGTCCTCTAATGACAAGAGTGATAGCGCTCACGTGCCTCTTGTCTCCCGATGGCCTAAAATAAAGATAATCTCATCTTGAATCTATACAACCTCCACCAAAATCTACAGTCCAAGAAACTACCATCCCATCGTCTAGGGACATTAATGGATCCTTTGGGAGTATATCAGATGAATTTGGTTCTTTTAGCCTTGGCAACATTAGTATTAGTGGTATCAACTCTCCTATTCGCATGCCATTGATGTGCCTACTACTAGAACAGGGGAAATAACTCGTGTTAGCAAACTTCAATTCCAAGGTTCGCGTAGGGAACTGGGACACATTAACACTTACACAACACCACACACTTATACTATATGTGATATCTTTCATCTCGCCAACACTGCCTCATGTGTGTTTTACTTTCAAACTCCATGGAAAGCAAGCATTTATTTGACACTCTCAAGAGTTTAGGAGTATAAGAAGCTTGGATCGTCTGATCACCCTCTTAAGCCATCCCATAAGTCAGATTTAGAAAGGCACCAAAGGTAGGATTACAGGAGGCAGGAGAAAGACTATAGGTCTCGTGAGTCATCTCCATGACGTATGTCTCGTTCACCTCTACCGCACAACATGACTAGGTTTTCAATGATACCCGACCTCGTCCCATCTATCAAGGTACCAATTTCCGCAGTCTTAGTTCCTCCTACAACACAACCAATAATGTCTTCCCACATGCCACGACGATCTAAATGGCCATCGGGGCTAGTGCCTTTTGACAGTCCACGATAGAGGCCTGGCTAAAGGCAACTTTATGCCCCTATTATTACTGTAGAAATTGAAACTACTTCAAACTCTCATATGAATGCTATGAGGAGTGCCTTTCCAAAGGTATGCTTTCATGACATCTTATTTTTTCCTTTCTTGAAGGATATTCCTCCAAAGGTCGGCATCGACATCATGGCTTGTATGGGTGGCGTGTAAGATCAATGCCATAAGTGGAGGAGGATAGTTGAGGCTATTTTTAATCTCTCATACAAGAGAAAGATAGAAGTTGAAGGGATAAGTTATATCCAATAAGTTGACAAATTTATTATAAAAACCTTTAATAAGGAAGTTGAAGTGCTTAGGATTCATAGGCTGAAGTTGAGAAAAAAACTGAAAGAACAGACTAAATCTTTCGAGTAAAGTCATCAAAGCCAATAGAGGCTTGTTAAGGCTGCTTACCACAGGAGTCATACTCTTTCATTGAAAAATGAAAAACTCCAAAAGACCATGGAGGAGCAAACCTCCAAAGTAACAAGATTGAAGGAGTTATTGGAGGCCGACAAGAAAGAAAAAGATGATGCACTTAATCAGGCTTAGGAGTACTGCAACGAGTTATTGGATGCTCATCAGTCGAGAGATGATGCTAAAAACCGAGCCAATATGGCGATGAATGGGCCAAGATGGTGATGAATGGTTCAAGCTACAAACCAAAAGAAGATCTATACCAAGCGGGGACGATTTGCCGCAAATCAAAGAGGAAATTTAACAACGATTGTTTTGAATTGAATTGGAAACATTGTTTAGTTAGATTAGGAATTTAACCATGATTATAGCCTATATGAATATGAGTCCTTTCTTCTAATCTCAATCAATTAATATAAATATGTTAATTAAGAATTGATGCAAGTTGAACATGCCCCCTTTTCCAATTATATATGAATTGATAATCTTTTTGATGCTAAACCTGGATTAAATTAATTTACAACAATTAAATTGATTTACCATATATGAATTTAAGTTTGGACGATTTATCAATTGTAAATCCAGAAAAATCGAGGTAACTGTAATTAGGGTTACTGTATCCCAAATTGTAATCAAATTTAATGTAATCGAGTTGAGAACAATGAGATTAATTGAAAATAAATGATAATAATTAATTACTAAAATATACAATAAATAGAAACATCTGGTTGATAAGTTCGCAAGAACCAATTAACAACAAGCGGTCGATTGCTCTAGTGACCAGCAGTTCGTCGGGTATTGAAAACTAGGCACTACCTAAACCTCGGCCTAAGGCCCAAGTTATAAATTAAATTGTAGTGTGTATATATATTATATATATGGATGTTAGTATAAGTAGGGAAATTAATTCCTTATGGTTGCGAAGCTAGGACGTTACAGGACTGTGTAAATACTATTTATCCAATAGGCTCAATATTCGACTAGGGCGATTCTAGCGCAAATTTACAAATGTCAAAATTTAGCTAAATTTGCACTGTTGCATTCATAGCGATTTTCTAGATGATTTCCGTATATAACATTTTTAAATCGAAGCTAATATGGAAAGTTATGAACCTTTGAAAATTTAGAATCGAAAATAATTAAACGAACAATTAAGGAAATCAGAGCTAATGTGAAAATTTTATGAACGTGTAGTCGTAATGTGGGAACATAGTCCCATGGTTGAAATTATAAGTAGATCCTTTATTGGAATAACTCCAGTAGCTATTAGTCGAACCTTAGTCGTTTTAAGGTTCGATTATTGACCCTAAGTATAAGCCTTCACAAATTGTGACTATAGGCGTGTTTAAGACTATACCCCTTGTGTAAATTGAAAAGTACTTAACGGACACTAGTAGGATATCTTAGGTCACATAGAGTATCAATGAATTCAATTGCATGTGATCACCATATATCAATGATGTACTCATTCATCGGACTTTTATCTGATCCACTCCTTTCCTTTCTTTTCCCCCACTATAGGAGGACAATGCAGCAGGTGATAGTCCCAAGCTCGGTATATGGAGAGGCAAGCTTGACATTGGATTTGCTATTTATTTTCCATTTCTCTCTATGTAACTATTTATCATACATAGTATTTATCAACCATATATGGTATCCTTGTGTGGTCTGGATATGACTATGTATTGTTTTTGAGACTTTATTTGGAGATGTTTCTTGAGACAGTAATTTTCTGTGTTTATATTTTATTGTCTTCCGTTGTGAGATTGGAAATTGTAAAATGTCTAGGTTCATAGCTATATATTCTTAGTCTCTGTGTATTTAAAAAACCAACAGCTCATACTTCTTGACACTAAAACGAGTCTAAAAGTCACCGTAGGCTTTTGATCGATGTGTCAGAATGTATGGGTTGCCACACTCAGTATCAAACATAGGTCTAAAGTTCCTTTACGTTTTGAGAGAACATACTTCTAAAGTTTTGGAAAAGGTTTCCAAAAAGATTTACAAAAAGTTTTCAGTAAGGATTTTTCTGAAAAAGTAAAATATATGTATGTATGTATAAGAAATTTTCCAAAGATTTTATATATATGTATAATATGGAAAAATGCTTTCCCTTATTCTTGCCAATTCTATCTATGGAAAAGTCGATAATAAATTTCTAAATCACAAATAAAGAGGATGAGCGTCTGCTGATTATGGCTCAGGTGATGCAATTGAGATTCCGTACATGAATGTTCTGATTTGGTTCCACCAGTATCTACAAGTAAAAGGACAAGCTGAGCTTAACCCTAACAGGGGACCCATAGAGCATGCACCGGGTGTAGTTCCTGCCCGACCACCTACCCTCGATTTCGCCAAGCTATGTAAGGATTTTTTCCAATCTAGAAGGGAAGTCGTATATGTGGACCAAGTCGCATGAGGACTTGAAGGCAGGGATCTACACGTGTGAGAGGGTTTTTAGATTAATCGAACGTGGAGATATGGTAAGGCGATAGCTCGCTACCTGGCATTTACAGGGAAAGGCCTTGAATTGGTGGGAAATAGTAGTGGTTGAGACCGACAAGGGAGAGATGATTTGGGGAAAGTTTAGGTGACGTTTGAGATAAAATTTCTTTCCAGAGCAGAGGAGGGAGTATAGCTGAAGAAGTTCATACATTTGCAGCAGGGAGAGAGGTCAGTGAATGAGTATGTGAATCAGTTCAATGAGTTAGCTAGGTTAGGTATAGTCGATAAATACCCCTCAGAAGAAGACTTTGAAGTTTGCTAAAGGGTTGAATCAACCTCTTCAAGGCTTGATTCTTAGTCTATTTCCATGGGTGCGACTTACGAGGGTTTGGTGGAGATGGCCTTGTTGGAGATGGACTTGGTGAATATCATCTGCAATGAGGAAGTGAAGGATGAGCCCAAAAAATCAAGAGGGAAGGCATCACAGCAAAATCAGCACAAGGAGTAAGACCCAAAGGAAAGATTAAGAGGCAAGAGATGCAGTGTTGGAGATGTGGTATGAAGGGGAATTTTTTAAGGAATGCAATACGAATATCTCAAAGATCAAGTGCTACAATTGCAATCAATTTGAGCACATAAGGAAGGAGTATCCAGCACCATAGAAGGCTTCAACCTAGGTAGTTGCAGCTTACGCACTGGACGCCATCCCCAGCTCAAGTGCGCCTCCGGTAACGAACAAGGGGAAGAAGGTATATTTACTCTATCTGGTTTGTACATTCATACCATATTTGACAATAGGGCATCACAATCTTTTATTTCTAGTAGATTTGTCCATGAGTTACCCTTAAACACTAGCATAGCTACAGACCTTGTAGTTGTTTCAAAACCTGTTAGTGGATTGACTAATTTGTCTATGATATATATAGGTTTGTAATTGTTTATTATGGGGATCGAGTTCGATTGCGATGCTTTTGTCTTAGGATTTTCATGGTTTGATTTTGGACATGGATTAGTTGACGATGTATGGGGCGATCCTAGACTATGATAGGAAGATTGTTAGGTTGGGTACATGTAGTGGACGCAGTCTAGGGATTTATTACAATCCCCAAGGTTTAGTTACGTTGTGTTACCTATATTATTACACCTATCACACAATAAGTTAAATTCAATGCCTATAGTTAGAAACTATTATAATGTCTTTTCCAAGGTTATCAGTCTTCTACCCTAGAGAGGGATTGAATTCTGAATTTATCTAGAGAAGAACTCCATACCTGTTGCCTTACCCTTAAAACATATGGCTCCCAAGGAGAGATGCATGTTAAACAAGCAAGTAGGCGAGCTATTGGAGAAGGGCTTCATTAGGAGGAGCATTTCAAAGTAGGGAGCACCTGTTATCTTTGCCACTACGGCAGATGGTTCTTTGAGGCTTTGCGTCGATTAACATGAGCTGAATAAGCTAACAAAGAAGTTCATTATCCGTTGCTCCATATAGACGATCTCTTTAATCAGTCGGTTGGAGCGAGGGTGTTCTCTCAGCTTGACCTGGCTACCAGATTCCATCAGCAATATGTAGCCGAGGATAGTATTCAGAATATTGATTTTCGTACACCTGACGAACTTTATGAGTCGTTAGTCAGGCCCTTTAGACTTACCAATGCACCAACCAATTTTTTTGATATAATGAGCCAATTTTTTAGAGAGTTGCTTAATAAGTTCACGGCAGTTTTTGTGGATGACATTTTAGTCTATTCGAGGAGTGAGGAGGAGCATAGGATGCATTTAAAAGATGCCCAATACATTCCATGGGCATAAGTTGAAGGCGAAGTTATCCAAGTGCCACTTTTAGCACAAGGAGGTACGCTTTTTAGGACATATTGCCTCTAAGCATGGACTGGCGGTTGATCCTAGTAAAGTTGCTGCAGTACAGGATTGACATGTGCCGAAGAATGTCATGGAAGTAAAGAGTTTCCTTGGTATTGCGGACTAATATAGGAAGTTCATTAAGGACTTACACTAAAATCACTTCCCCTCTAACCCACCTTATCAAGAAGAATTTGGTTTTCTCATAGGACTTGAAGTGTAAGGATGCTTTTATCAAGTTGAAGGAGTCGTTGACTAGTGCATTTGTTCTATTACTGCCCAATGTTACTAAGGCATTTATAGTATATACTGACGCTTGCGATGCCGGGTTAGGTGTGATGTTGATGCAGGAGAGGAGAGAAATTGAGCTATGCTAGTCGATAGTTGAAAGTGCATAAGAGAAACTGTCCTACCCATGACCTTGAGTTGGCAGTCATTGTATTTGCATTCAAGTCATGGAGACACTATCTATTAAGAGAGCGGTTTGAGCTGTATATGGATTATAAGTCTCTGAAGAATATTTTTTCCCTTATATTTATTCTCTTTTCCATCAACTACGCTTCACATTTTGTATAAGTTTCCAATTAAATAATAATTGGTTTGTGTAACTTGATTGTATAATACCTGATTATTACCGTATGACACCTTTGATACCTCCATATTGGTATATTACTTCAGTAGCAGTAGGTTCACTCTAATAATCTTTGGTAGCACATAACTTTAGTAATAATGAATTCGATTTTTGCATTGACATTTGAAAAAATGAAATAGTAAAATTTAGGATTCAAAAATGGACAAATCTTCTTCATTCTATTAAATGTGGTAGAACTAGAGTTATATATGAATAAACTCATCAAATTCAAAATGAGTTTCCTATCATCCTTTTATTTATTAAATATTTTAGCATGCATGGTGCCATAGAACTCTTTTGAAAATAGCATATAAATTATAAACTTTTCTATAAATCGGCAAATTACATTGTCCTATAAAAATCAATAGTATGTATTTTCCTTTTTCATTTGAAGTATAAATACCTTGAACAGTTAATAACAAAAGTAGAATATTTCATTTCCTATATATAAAGGCCCACAAATCTGTACCCATTTGAGTCGACAATATTTCACATCAGCTCAACTTAAATTAGACGAAAATACGAATCTATAAGGTAAGAAAAAGAAAGGTTGAAGAAGATAGAACCACAATAGAATCTCATAATCGCAGCGGAACAAAATATAATATATAACAACAGATTTTTATTACAAGGACCGAGCTATCAATGTACATACATTATCAGAGTACAATATACAACAACCAATCTGGACAGTTTACTAAATTGTCCTCGTACAGCGAAAATATAAATCAATTACGGAGATATGTCTCTACTCCTCCAGCCCGCCTCCTAAGCTCCATAGCATTCTATGCTGAATCTGTAATACTCGATCTGACCGGAGCAATATAATAAAATAACACCCGAGTTAGTTTGGAGAACTAGCGTGAGAAAACACACTCAATTTCAATTATTAGAGTTATCAAAATCCCTTTGCAAAGGTATCTCGTATGACCGCGTTCACACATAAACATGATGGGTTTTTCCCTTACGATAACCAAAATATTTTATAGAAAAATCCAGTGATATCATAATAGTATCTAAATACAAATACTTATTCAAATAGACTAAATTGTTACATTAATTAATTTCGAGCATACTAGGCTCTACAAACAAAAGCTTAAGCTTGCATTGGAGAATGGATTCCAACGAATGACTAGGCTACTGGTGTACCGCCCACCATAGTACACCTCTAGAATAATGTACCGAGGACTATGCCAGGATCCCCTGCTACACAAGACCGGCCTACCCCTAATCTGGATAAACCGAATATGTTATCACCCCAGCTATTCACAGCCTCGACATCAAGCGCTCCTTTCATGCACAAACATATCCATAACATAAAGGTTTCCGAGGACATCTAGAAAGGTGATAACATGCCCTAATTGGGTGCGACCCACTTAGCCTTGCTGCATCTCCTCTATTTTAGTCTTTCCCGATTGATGAGGTTTGAGGCTAAGCATTATCTTTCAAGAGAAGTTTTACTTAGAATGCTTATTATCCTCCAATGACGATGTTTTGATAGCATTTGTCTATACAAGTTGTCATGGCTCTGGACAAATCGAATCACCATTTTCATCCTCTTCACGGTATTCATTCGTAACTTTCAAACCGGATCGAAATGGTTTTCAGATATTTAAATCTGATCCCTGTCTCTTCGAAACAATCAACGAAATTGGCCGATATTGATAGTCGGTTGTTTAACTATCAATAAAACATCCATAAGCAGCCATTAGGCCCAATTTTATAAATCTCCAAAATATTTATTCTAAAACATCTTCACTAAGATATATATATATATATATATATATATATATATTCAGTCTCTTCAATATTCTATATTTGAAAACAATTTCAACACTTGAATCCATAACAGCATATTCCACTATTTCAATGCTTAGAAATATTTCCAATTACCATTTTATAACACTTAGAATCATTTCTATTCCAAATCATTTCCAACTAAAAATATTTTTCAAAACCTTCCTTCCAATACTTAGGAAAATATTTATACGTATAATTTCCAAAAATCATTTTGATATTAAACTTGAAAATATCTCATAACTTATCTCCTAATTCTCCAGATTTTTAAAAAATTCTTTCTACGATTTCCAAACCGATTTTTACTTATTTACAATCCCAACCAACTATTTATAACTTCTTTAAATGAATTCAAATTCTTTTCCGAAGTTATCGCATCTAAATATTTGAAATTTCCTAAATCTCTAGAATTCCATTTATAAGGTTTCTCTTATAAAATCTCATCTTTAAATTAAAACTTGTTCATACATCTCAAGAGAATTTTATAAATAAATTTTCAATCATTCCCAACTATATATAATGGCATTTTTAAAGAATAGTATTTTATTTTTGTTTCAAAGTATGTTTTAAGCTATTATTTAAAATATTAAACATTTTAATAAACTATTAATAACTTATTTAAAATAAAATAAATCAATTTACAAAGCTGGTTATAAAAATTTAAATTTTATTTCAACAAATGTTAAATATTTAAAAATCCATTTTCCGAAGCATTCCAATACTAACTAGTTTAAAATTTCATAGTTTAAATAATAAAGTTTTCCCTTCAAAAAATAAACTAAACTTCTTAAAAATATTATTTTAGAATCTCGATAACCAATTTAATTTATAACTTCCTCTCGATTTCACAACATATCGATTTATTTTCGCTTTCCTAACCATTTCCACTTCAAAAATAGAATCTTTCATTCTTTCTCAACCCTGTTTCCATATTATATAGATTCCCATATGAATTTATATTCCCAGTTAGCACCTGATATCGAATCGCTTTATTTATAAACATCGTTTATCAATTTTATAACCCTTTTGGTTTTAACTGTTTACAAAACAAATCTTATTTTATAAATTCCACTATATATATATATATATATTCATTGCTTATAAATTCCTTTGATACTTCCAGTTCTATTTCAATATTAATTTTGACTTCTTTTTATATTTCTAGAATATAATTTATAATTTTCTTATATAATTCATTTTTTTTAAATCCCATTTAATAATTCACAATAGTTAGGTATAACCAAAAATCAATATATTTTTCTAATTTAACTCTTTAAAATAACTCCAGTTCCAATATATATATATATATATATATATATCAAATTGCTTTTAATTCCTTAAATTTTTAGATTTAAATTATCAAAATATAAGCCAGTGCTACAGCAGCATCCAATAATTCAAATCACTCCAATAACCTATAATAATATATTTGAGGAACCCAGTTGGATCCCTCCGACCTGTTTTCCTTGCATCCACAGATGTTAATTCAACATAAAAATATCAATCCCACTTCGAGGGAGATAACGCGTATATATGGTCATCCGCTATTATGTGGGGCGCATAAGGTCTCATCCGCTATATATATCAATCACTCCAAATACTAATATATATACTATTATATATATTTTATCATTCGACGGACAATAATATATAAAATCAACAAACAACCAATAATTTAAGTTCATCATTTTTAAATTATTCTAGCAATCCAAATGAGTGAGATTTTACTTACCTTTGATTTTTTAATTTGCCGATCCTTCCAATTTCTAAACTAAATTGGACATGCATTCAATTTAATTTAAAATCCTAACTGACTCCAAAAATCTCCAAACCAACTTTATTTCATAGATCTCATAGCTACGAACCAAATATGACTTGTTCATTGATTTTGGACCTCGTACGGAGATGATATTAAATTCATTAGCCAACTATTATAAAAATAATGATAGAGACTAATTACATGCTCATTTTTTATTACAGTTTTAAATTACCTTCTATAAAAATACTCGTTCGTAATCATGAATCAGACTGTCCCTTCTCCCTTCAATTTCGAACGCTGCTACAGCCAAGTACAACCAAGTTATGGTCATCTCAGCTCCTCCCAAACAAACTCTTTCCACACGACCAAATGCCTCATCCTCCAATGACGACTATTGCACGAGCACAGCATGCCACCGTAGTAAAGCCACCTCCCATCGTGCCTTCTCCACTTGATTGACATCTCCTTGTCGTCGCCCTTCTTCCACGCCCTTAGGTACCTCGAAACGCGACTACAAACAACACCGAGCCTTCGATTATCTCGACTTATCATCTATCGCATCCCAACGACCTTCCTCCCCTAATCACGACTGTCGCCTTCCAGTACACGCGCCCTTACCCTCTGTGTCGAACGCCATCGCCTCGTCCCAAGTCATGCACAAGTGTACGATGCTCAATCGCGATTTCAAGCTGCCACGATTGATGATTTTTTTGTAAACGAACGATTTCATTCGTTATTTTTTTCTTCTGATATCATTACTGATTTTGGACGAGAGAAGAAGGGATATCCGTGATTTAAAAAAAAATAGGAGGTATACGTGATTTGAACCGAAAGATGAAAAGAGGGAAGAAGTGATTTCTAAAAGGTGAAAGGGCGGCTTGAAATGATATGTGGCATGTGAGAATGGGTTTGGCTTTAAAATTTTATTTATTTAAAAAATAAAAATATCTCGTTCTACGCACTTAAAATCTCGAACCCCTATCGAGGCATGGCGTTAGACATTTATAGTGTTATACCCCTATTCCGAATGCAATGGAAAAGGTTCCGAGTCCTAATTCGATCGTATGGAGGAGAAAGATTTTTGGACCCAATTATTATATTAAATTTTCGATATTATTTTCAGCATGTTCATATCACGTACGATCAAACGATAACTCCGAACGCTACAAAATTCGAAATCCGATAATAATACACTATTATGGACCCAATGGAACTGGTTTTGTTAAAATCCGAGACTATGCTCCGCATAGCTATTTTATATGTCAATTTGAACAAACCATTTTTAAAGTTGAACAAATCACTTTTAAATTCAATTTTGTAACTTTTATAATCTCCATTATTATTAATATAAATTTTACAAGTCTTTAAATTATTTTCATTGAGATTAAAAATCAAGAAACAATAAATTACCCAATATTTGATCATTAAATTCATTAATTAATATATCCAATAAATCGTTATATTTAAATTCTGAATTTTTTAATAAGAACCCAAATTTCCATATTCAAAATCAACCTATAATTAAAATTAAATATTTAAAACCATTAAAATATTCCAAATCAAACGTCACAAAATCTCAGTAGTTACATTCCTCCTCCCTTAAAAGAATTTCGTCCCTAAAATTGCTAAGGTAGGAAAATGTTCAAACCCATTAACTTAACAAAACCCACTTAGTTAAAAATCGATACTTACCTTTTCCAATTATTTTGTTTCAACCAAAATAATTAATTTCAATTCTAATTCCAAACCCTTTATTTCAATTACAACTTGAAACCAAATTGACGTTAATAAAAAATATCCCAAAAATTTCAAATTTTTTTCTAACACCCTAAATTTTCAAAAAAATTTGGCAGAGTCTCACTTGTACGGAGGGCCTTTGGCAATATGACAAGAGAGATAAATATACATAGATCGACTCACAAGGTCGGAAAACAAAATATATAACAATATTTTTATAGTTTGTTGTATTTATTTCGAAAATGTACCTTAATTAGAATTTTTAAGCAAGAGGCTTATTTATTTTCGCAATTCGCGCAATCAAAGTCAAGAAAAACAGCCCCAAGTACCTATGCTTACTCAATTTAAACACGCAAGTACCAAATATATGAAATTCACCAACATTTCACTTATTTAAATAGTTAAAACACATAAACTTCATAACTCCATCAATCCAAACATATATTATAAGCAATTATGAGGTTCCAATACCAATTTAATTTCTTTCAATCGATTCACATACCATTTCATTCAATTTAAATAATTTACGACTCACTTTACATACATTCAATTTATTTTTAAACCAAGCAAACTCATATCCATTCCAAATTGATTAAAAATCAATTTATTCACTTTCCATTCATTTGCAGAATTTAATTTATTTTCGTTTACATCGAACGACTAATTTTTCTATGCAAATTCTATGATATTCATTTAATAAAATAATCATTTTAGCTTATAACCATTTTAAATTGATTTCACATCAATTTATATTCAATTTATTCCATTTCAAATTTATTCACAATCAATTCAACTGAATTCCATTCATATTCACTTTTATCATATTCTAATCTATTTTATTAAACTCGGAATCATCCCATGTTGTTATATTAAATAGCCGTCTCATAAATTATTTAAGCCAATCCTCCCCATTTAAAATATTAACTCAAGCTAATTTATTTATTTCTAAGTATTACAACTATACGACTTAAGTTTATTTCCTTTTGCAACAAATTTTATTCCCATTTTGGATTATTTTTCATTCAATCAATCCCCTTTTCAATTTTAATTCCATACTCAAATTGAGTTTATTTGTAACCTAAGCCATTTCTTTTTCAACACAATTCTATTTTATTCGACACATTTCCAAACATATTTAATTCACTTACAATATAAGTTGAATTTTATTTATTATTCAAATTTCACCTCAAAATCCATTTTAAATCCATAATCAAACTTTATTCAACCCAGTTAATATCCATTCTATATCCAATTAACTAATTAATTATCTAATTAGTTCATTTCCACTTCATAATTCAATATCTGATTTTTATTTCAATACCACTTCAATAAATTTACTCAAGTTCAAACTTATTTTAGAGTTCAAGTTTAAATTTTTATTTCATTTCCAAAATATCAAACTCTTTTTATTTTGGCTTATCGATTCCAATTTTCAATTTTATAAGTCATACAACTTATTTTTCATATTTCCATCAATTCTATACCCGAGTATATTCCTATTTTATTTTTAACTCAAGATTATACATTTATTTATTGCCTAATTATATTTTTATTCAATTCATTTCAATTTTTATAGGCCATTGAAGTTTATTTATTCCATTCAAAATCATTTATAAATCAATTCAATTCAATCCAAATTCAACCAAATTTATATTAACTTATCTTAAGATAAATTTAATTTGTTTAGTTTAATTTAACTCACTTAAGTTAAAACCCCATTTATTATAATCACTTCATTTATTGATTTACTTTAACTTGCTTAAGTTAAATCCCAATTTCATTAATGCACCACATTAATCCAATGCAACCCAATCAATTAAATTATTTTAAAATTTAATTTGTTCAACTTAACTTAAGTTAACTTCCATTTAATTTTATATTTCAGTCTCGATCGATATTACTTTCATTACAACTCCATTTAACTTAGCTCAAATTATGTCTTTATCCATTTTAACTTTCTCAAGTTGAAGTTCCTTTCCAAAACTAAAATTCCATGTCCTGATTATCTCTGAACTATTCAAATCAGGATTCCAAAATTCAAACACTCGGAATTTATTTTAAATCACTTTAAAATCAATCATATACATATATATAACCCTACGTTTCAACAGGTCATTCCATTGGAATTTCAAATTTTCATTTGGTTCCATCCCAAAACAATTTTCCTTCGGAATTTTCAAAACAAACTTGTTTTTCCTCAAAACAATCCAAAAACAACGAACACGGCGGAAATCCATCACTTAAAAACTCGAAAATGAACACCGATGATGTCGCTATCATCATCGGAATTATTTTCCAGCGACCGAAGTGATTTTAGTGCTACATTCATTGAAAATCCATTTAAAAACATTTTTCTATTCGAAAATATCTCCAAATAATAATACTATTATTTATCTCTAAATACTTTGGAAAACGTTTCAAAAATCTCCAGGATTAAATTTTAAAACTCTAGTTTTTAATCAAGTCTTAGTTTTTAACTCAATTGTATAATCCATATTTATACAATGTCTATTTGGTTAAATAAACTATTTATAAAAAAAGTTTTGATTATAATATTATCATCCAAACACTCCAATTGTACCATAATAATTTCTAAAATTTATTTCCTTTATATAAAAATATAATTTGGGTAAAATTATTTCATTTACCCTCTTCAAAACAATATCGTGTCACTTTCCCCGATTCAAGTGTTTAGAAACCCCTATCGATTTAGTGGCGTCCCACTACTCGAACAAAATTTATATACCACTCAGTAGATAAATTAACACAATATAAAACCATTTATATTCAATAACAAATATGCGCTCATATCTATTAATACGCTCAAACTCATTCTAGAGTACTATTGACTCTATCTCTAACTAGTAATCTCCACCAAAGCAAAGATTCTCGCTTAACCTTCACCTCTAAAACCAAATGTAAAGGTGTGCACATTTGTAACCCTTTGAGTCGACAATATTTCACATTAGCTCAACGACGAAAATACGAATCTTTAGGGTAATAAAAATAAAGGTAGAAGACGATAGAATAACAACAGCAACAGAATCTCAAAATCACCGCGAAACAAAATATAATATATAACAATAGATTTTTAATACAAGGATTGAGCTGTCAATATACATACCATTATCAGATTACAATATACAACAATCAACCTGGACAGTTTACTAACTTGTTTTCATACAACGAAAATATAAATCAAGTATGGAGATATGTCTCTACTCCTCCAGCTTGCATACTGAGCTCCATAGCATTCTATCCTAAATCTGTAATATTCTGTCTGACCCGAGCATTATAAATAAATAACACCCTAGTCAGTTAGGAAAACTAGCATGAGAAAACACACTCAATTTGAATTATTAGAGCTATCAAAATCCTTTGAAAAACAAAGGTATCTCGTAAGACCACGTCAGACATAAACACGATCGGTTTTTCCCTTACGATAACTAAAACATTTTATAGAAAAATCCAGTGATATTATAATAGTGTCTAAATACAAATACTTATTCAAATAGATGAAATTGTCACATTAATTAAATTCTAGCATACCAGGCTTTATAAACAAAATCGTAAGCTCGTATTGGAGAATGGGTTCCAACGAATGACTGGGCCATTGGGGTACCACCTACCACAGTACACCTCTAGAACAATGTACCGTGGCCCACACCGGGATCCCCTGCTACACAAGACCGACCTACCCCTAAACTGAATAGACCGAATATGTTATCACCCCAGGTGTTCCCACCCTTACCATCGAGCGCTCTTTCCATACACAACCATATCCATAATATAAAGGTTTTCGAAGACATCTAAAAAGGTGATAACATACCCTAATTGGGTGCGACCCCCTTAGCCTTGCTGCATCTCCCCTGTTTAGTCATTCCCGTTGATGAGGTTCGAGGCTAAGCATTACCTTTTAATAGCAATTTTACTTAGAATGCTCATCATCCTCTAACGACGATGTTCTGATAGCATTCGTCCATACAAGTTGTCCTGTGTCTGGAAAAACCAAATCACCGTCTTCACCATCTTCATGGTATTCATTCGTAACATTCAGACTAGATTAAAGTGGTTTTTGGATAATTAAATCTGAACCCTGTCTCTTCGAAACAATCAACGAAAATGGCTAATATTGATAGTCGGTTGTTTAACTATCAATAAAACATCCATAAGCAGTCACCAGGTCCAATTTTATAAATCTCCAAAATAATTATTCCAAGACAACTTCACCAAGATATACACACACACACATTAATAATACAAATTCTTTTTTTTTTGGTGAAGATTTTTTAAACTTCCCAACAACCCCTTCCACCTACTACAGCCACACCGATACAACTTAACTTAAGGGAGCAAGGAAAATGCGTCCTTTTCCACGCCCACGTCTTATTCCACAACATCAGCCGTTTTCATTCATTCCTCCATATTTTATCCTCTCCCCACTTTCTCCTCCTTATGTTTTCCCTCACATTTCAACCGCCTTTTCCACAAATTTTCCTCCCAAACCTTTTTCCTACTCCCTCGACCTACATCCCCGGCGTAGCATTCGGTTTCCGCTCTCGCATGCTAACATCCGGATATGATGCCTGGCGAAGTAGGTTGCAGGTTAAGGGTGAACAATGGTCAACCTTACTCAGAAAATACTACCAATACTGTCCAACGTCCCGATGCCCTTCACCATCCCAAAGCGAAGTTGAGCCCACCTACAAAGTTAAACGATGTCGCCTCGCCACCTTAATCTGCCAGCTAATCATCAACGCCCAAGTTCCGACTGCTGTTGGCTTTTCCACTTTACTTTCCACCTTTGCAATTTATAGGTCTAAAAAAGCAATTTAAAATCTAAAAAGCAATTTACCTCTATCTAATGGCTTATTCATAAATAAGTCGGCTTAGATGGGCGATGACGATCCATGTTGCTGAAGGAGACAATGTGGTGGCTGAAGCGGACTTCAACATTGGCAGGTACACTACACATCTCCACTTTATTTTTTAGTTAGATAAAAGATGTATGCTTCTGCTTTGTTAATCCTTTTTCATGTATTCTGATTCACATCCATTCGAACTCTAGATCTAATTTTCCTTTGCTGTAAAAATAGATACAAATATAACCTACAATTACAGAAATATTAAACTTCTAACAAATATTCAATTTATGAATTTTGTACGTAAAATTTATTACATAAAACCCAAAACTTTCCATCTGTATTTGCTGAAGTGCATCAAAGTTGTACTTTTTTTAGTACCATTTATTTTTTGAAAATGGACTGATCCGTCAGGAGGCAAATCATCACATTTCCTTCAGATGTTGACACATATTTTATGAAATAAACCAAAATAAGTTTGTACATAAATTAAAAGCAAAAATATACATCCAAAAAATCTATCATGCATTGAACATATAAATTAAATTGAAGTGAAGGTGAGCAGTTAGATTCACAAAAAGAAGAACAATGGCGGCACTTTTATTTCGGATTCATCAACCTGCATCCATGGTCACATGCATGTACAATTTTGAAGTGTCAAGACTATTTTCGCTGATCATTGATCCATTGTTGTCATTAAGTTACTTAATACGTTGGTCTTCATACTTCAAAACTATGTCTACATCTATATAATCATCACATGTATCTTTATGATTTCCCTTATTGTTTCCTTGGTTGGTTTGCAATATAGGATTGACAATTTAGCCATTGATATGTCATCTTTCTTCCTTAATTAGATAGTGTTGGGTGCGTTTCCACCACCACCGAACCATTCACTACCGAGCCAACCCACCTCCTAAGCCTAGCCGAAACAAACTCTATCCTTTATCACCTAACTCACCACTCTCCACCGGACCAAGTCCCACCAAACCAAATCCCAACTCATTCACTACCGAACCAATCCACCGGACCAAGTCCCACCGAACCAAATCCCAACTCATTCACTATCGAACCAATCCACCGGACCAAGTCCCACGGAACCAATCCACCGGACCAAGTCCCGCCGAACCAAATCCCAACTCATCCACTACCGAACCAAGGCACTACCGAGTCAACAATGCCAGGCCAGATTACATCACCACAGGCCCACCAGCAGCCATATACATCCAGGACCCCTACCCTCAGCCTTACTCTATAAATAGAGGGGTAGGGGTACAACAATGGCAGACAAGTTTGAGAGCTCAAGCACAGACATAACTTTCAAACAACTTTCATACACTTGTAATCAAAGCTTTGTACTTGTAATCTGAACAGTGAAAGGGAATAACATATAAAGTGGACGTAGGCACGTCCTGGCCGAACCACTATAAATCTGTGTGTCTTTTACAGTTCAGTCCCTGCTTTTTACATATTTGCATAAATCACCCAAATCATTAAGAACAACATAAAATCGACTAAATCATACGACTTGGAGGTGTTTGCCCATTTTTTGTGCAAACATTTTTGGTGTTTTCATTGAGAGATCGAGCTAGAAGCTTCAGCTTCTCCCACTTAACCTTCTTTCCGACAGCATCGCTCATTGCTTGGAAGACATGCCTCCCAGGCAGAAGAAAGATGTTAGCAAAGGAAAGAACATCGCAACTCGCAGCATTCTAGATCCAGTGATCACAGATCAAGAGAACCGCATCGTTTCAACAACAATACGAAATGGAAATCAGGCAAATCCGACAGCCCCTGCCACGGAACAACTGGCAGCAATTACTAGGGCAGATCTGGATAGGGTTGTGGCTGAGGTGACTAACCACTTCACATCCCAACAAAAAGCCTTGGTGGACCGACTCATGTCACGCTTAAGAGATGCTGAAGAATCCAACCGCAACACTGAATCATGGGATGAGTCCCAGTCTGGAGGACCTGGGAGGCGACAAAGATCTTTCTTCTTCGAAGAAGCCCACAACAGAAACAGCAATGATAGAAGTCGAGCCCGAACTCCGACCCGAGGAAACACTTGGAACCAAGCCCAACGGGGGAGGTACCAGGCGAGGGTTGGCTGTGGCTGAGCCGGTCATGCTACCTAGCCATGGAAACACCAATGAACGGGGCCGAGCTAGAGCCCAACCCGAAGTTGGACCCGAGTAAGTGCTCAGAACAGAACCCAGCAGGGGAAGATCAAGGCAAGGGCCAACTGTAGCTAACCCTAGCGTGCTCCCAGAAGACCAGAGACAGCCACTAGAGAATATTAGGAGTGATAGACGATACCACCCCTACAGATCATCTGTACGGAATCAACCCCACGAAGAAGAACCAAATTCAATTCTATCTGCTCCAAATTCTGATGAAAGGATGGCGCGGTTTTTCAGAGAGTGCGTCCAATGGGATCAAAGAGATCGAGGGATAGGCGCTAGGGTAACCAGCCCTTTCACCCGCAATATCGAAATTGCCATCACCCCCGAGAATTGAAAATGCCAACAATGGAACCTTACGAGGGATCTCTGACCCCGTTTTACACTTGCAGAGATACACACAGCATATGCTCATGAGCGGAGCCACAAAAGGAGTATTGTGCAAATGCTTCCCACTATTCTTGGCAGATCTAGCTACCTCCTGGTTCTGCCACCTACCCCAAGGATCCATCAGCTCATGGAAAATGTTAAAAGAAAAGTTCATCAGCCAGTTCCGCATTCATGTGGAACAACCCAAGGACGCTTATTCCCTTTATAATATCAAACAGAAGCCTGGAGAGACAGTGCAGCAATATCTAACCCGATTCAATGCGGCAGCAGCCGCAGTCCAAGATGCCGATGAGAAACTTATCTTAATGGCCCTCTGTAGTGGTGTGCATCCGGATACTAAGTTTGCTAGAAGATTAACGAAAGAAAAACCAGCTACCTTACCCGAATTCTTCCATGAAGCCGGAAGATATGTGAGACTTGAAGACGCTTCCACTGAAAGACAGACAAGGCAATAAACCAAGGCAGCTCATGGCAACACTCCCGCTGTAGCAAAGGACGTTCGAAGAAATGACTCTAGAGACAATGCTGGGGGCAAGAAAGGAGAAAAACGTCTATATCAACCCGGACCGAGATTTGACACTTACACTCCTTTGAATGAGACAATCGAAAACATCTTTCTGGCCACCCAAGACGAAGTTAAATACCGGCGCCCCCCGTACAAGAAGGAATCAGATAACGCAATTAAGTCTGGAAAGTTCTGCCGCTTCCACGAATCTCATGGGCATGATACCAATGAATGCCATCATCTCCGGGACTTAATTGAAGAACACATCAGAAGGAAGAGACTGGAACGCTATGTAAAAGGTCAGAACAGGACCCCAGCTTCTGCCAATGAGAACCCAAGGCTACCCCTCCCAGAAACAGGAGGGGGAAACCGCAACACCAGCGGCTCCAGTCAAGAGAAGATAGTGGTCCATACCATATCGGGAGGACCACACATCGCCGACAGAAACTGGGCAAAGATGGAAAGATACGGAAAGTCACTTAGAAACAATAAAGGCTACGTCAATTCTGTTATGGAAGAACGCCACCTGAAGCGAAAAGAGAATGATGACATCACATTCAATAGGCGTGACCTAGAAGGAAGGCAATACCCTCACATGGATCCTATGGTCATCTCTGCCCGGTTCGGCCCAGCCGAAGTTTTCCGAATTCTAATAGACACTGGAAGCTCAGTAAATATCCTATTCAAGCATGCTTTCGACAGAATGAAGCTGCCAATGAAGGATGTGTCTTCCTGCAACAAACCACTACACGATTTCACTGGAGACGCGAAGATGCCCCTCGGGCAATTGGACCATTTTGTTGAAATAGGAAGTCACCCCCGCTCCGTTGTGCGGAAACAAACATTTGTGCTGATAGATAACCACTCGGCCTTCAACGCATTTTTAGGAAGACCAGCCTTGTCTACTTCCAAATTGTCTTGGCCCCGTGGTGCCTAAAGATGAAATTTCCAACAGACAATGGAATAGAGGAAGTAGAGGGAGATCAAGACGCCGCTCGAGATTGCTATGTAACTGAACTTCGCAATAATCGCAGGAAGGATAGAGGGAAGAATGCAGAGACTACTCTCTGCATGAAAAACTTGGAAGCATAGCAACTAAAGAAAGCCCCTCCTCTTCGATATACTAGTGATCCTTTCAATGAATTAGACCCCAGGAGCAAAGAGGAGGAGGCCACCGCTGAGCCTGCAGAGGCTATGGAGTTTGTATCTGTAGACAAACTTGACTCGAGTAGACTGTTGAAAATCGGATCTCAGCTAAGAGCAAAATTGAGGGATCAACTCATTGATTTTCTCCGCCACAACTTGGATGTATTTGCATGGACGCACGCTGACATGACTGGAATCTCCCCAGACGTGGCATGCCATGTACGAAACATCGATCCTACCAAGGCACCGGTAAAGCAGAAAAAGAGAAGTATGGGGGCAGAACGATCAGCAGCCCTCAATGAAGAAGTAAAGAACCTTCTTGCCAATAACTTCATACGAGATGCCATCTACCCAGAGTGGATCGCTAACCCGGTACTAGTAAAGAAGGCTAATGGGAAGTGGCGAGCATGCATTGACTTCTCCAACTTAAATGACACCGAAGGATTGCTTTCCACTCCCCCGAATCGATCAGCTTATGGACAGCACCGTCGAGCATGAACTCTTATCTTTTATGGACGCATACTCAGGATATAACCAAATTCCTATGCACGCCCCCGATCAAGACCACACTAGTTTCATCACTGACCGGGGATTGTACTGCTATAGAGTAATGCCTTTTGGACTCAAAAACGCCGGGGCTACCTATCAGCGCCTCGTCAACAAGATGTTTGCGGAACTGATAGGACGAACTATGGAGGTTTATGTGGATGACATGCTAGTAAAATCAAGGAAAGCCAACGATCACGTAAGCCACCTGGGAGAGATGTTTCAGGTACTTCGCCAATATGGAATGAAGCTGAATCCTCTAAAGTGCTCATTCGGAGTATCGTCAGGGAAGTCTTGGGATTCATCGTCCATGCCAGAGGAATTGAAGCAAGCCCCGAACAAGTCGGAGCCCTGAAAGATATCAGGATACCTTCCACTCGAAAAGAAATGCAAAGCCTAAATGGGAAGGTGGCCGCCCTAAGCAGATTCATCTCTAAAGCGACTGACAAGTGCGTCCCCTTCTTCGAGGCTCTAAAGAAAGACAAAGGAAAGTTCGAATGGACTGACGAATGCTTAACAGCCTTCCTTAACCTAATCGAACACCTCCAGAGACCACCAGTACTCTCAACTCCAAACGAAGGCGAAGAGCTATACCTATACCTTGCTGTGTCATCTCATGCTCTAAGCGCTGCTTTGGTGAGAGAAGACAACCGCGCGCAACGCCAATATACTTTGTAAGCAAGAGGTTAACAGGGGCAAAAGCCAGATATCCTAAACTTGAGAAGCTAGCATACTGTTTACTAATCACGTCACGGAAACTGCTACACTATTTCCAATCTCATTCCATCAGAGTTCTAACCGATCAACCGCTAAGGCAGGTACTCCATCGTCCCGACACTTCTGGACGACTACTTAAATGGTGCATTGAACTTAGTCAATATGATATCACCTACCATCCTCGCACCGCCATCAAGGGCAAGCCATGGCCGATTTCGTTGCCGAATTCACTACCAACGAAGGTAAGGAGCAATCTGAAATAGCAAAAGACATTAAGTGGAATCTCTTTGTGGATGGAGCTTCAAACGAACAAGGCTCGGGGGAGGTGCTGTAATAATCACTCTAAGGGGAAGGAAGCTGCACTATGCTCTAAGGTTGGAATTCGCTGCCACCAACAACGATGCAGAATATGAAGCAATAATAGCTAGATTAGACTTGCCTTAGAGATTGGAGTCAGTTCTTTATGTCTTCATAGTGATTCTAAACTTATTGTAAACCAAATACTGGGAGAATTTCAGACTCGAGGAGAACGACTCACAGCATATCTAAAGAAGACCAAGCTGCTACTCGATCAATTGGATCACTATTTAATCAAACACATCCCTTGAGAAGAAAACCAAGAGGCCGACGAACTGGCAAATAAAGCTAGCATGAAAGATGGTACCATTTCCGGAACAGTAGCCATCTCAAAGCAACTAACCCTGAGTTTTGAGAAAGTGAATCTGGCAGCTGAATCAAAGAGGAAACTTGGATGACTTCCATCCGAAAATTCTTACAAGATGGCGCACTGCCCAGCGAGCGTAACGAAGTCAGGAAAATCTTGAGGAAAGCTTCCCGCTACACAATACAAGAAGGCATCCTCTATCGACGTGGCTTCACTAACCCCTTATTAAGATGTGTCGCTGGAAGGGAAGCTAAGGAAATCTTATCTAACATCCACCATGGAAGCTGCGGAGATCACATTGGAGGGCAGAATCTGAAAAAGAAAATACTCCGATATGGATATTTCTGGCCCGCCTTAAACAAAAAGGCCTTAGACTTCGTCAAAAAATGTGATAGATGTCAGACATTTGCCAAGATTCCTCGACTACCAACAAATAAGATTACTCAAATGACCAGCCGTTGGCCCTTTGCAATATGGGGAATTGACTTGATTGGCGAACTGCCAGTGGGCCGAGGCGGAGCCAAATATGCTATAGTGGCAGTTGACTATTTCACCAAATGGGTGGAAGCAGAACCTCTAAATAAAATATCTTCGGCAAAAGTTATTAACTTCTTAATCAAAAATGTTCTATGTAGGTACGGAGTTCAACTCAAAATCATATCGGACAATGGACTTCAGTTTGACAGCGAAGAGTTTGCCGACTGGTGCCAAAAGCACGGAATTCACAAGAGCTTCTCATCTGTAGCTTATCCCCAAGCAAACGGACACGTCGAAGCTGTCAACAAAATTCTCAAAACTCTAATCAAGAAGAAACTTAAAAAGTCAAAATGCGCTTGGGTGGATGAACTTCCTACGGCACTTTGGGCCTACGCACATCTTTCAGAACATCAACGGGGCATACTCCCTTCTCTTTGGCATACGGATTGGAGGCCATGCTCCTAGTTGAAACTATAGTGCCTTCCCACCATAGGATCCACTATAATCCAGAAGAGAATGAAGAACTCCTTCACATGTCTTTGGATGTAATTGAAGAGAGAAGAAAAGATGCAGCACTCAAAGCAGCAGCTCATAGGAAAAAAGTGGCAGCGCAATACAACTCCAAAGTCAAGCTTCGTAGCTTACAAGAAGAAGGTCTTGTCCTCAAACGAATTTTCCGCGCCCCGGTACACTAGATCCAATCTGGGACGGACCATATGTAATTCATAAAGATCTCCACAACGGAGCTTATATTTTATCAACAGTGGATGGAGAGGTGTTCCAGAGGGCATGGAACATCCAACACCTTCGTCGATACTTTTCTTAACTTGTACTGCCCATATGAAGTGAATTAACAAAGAGAATCAGTGGACGTAGGCATTTTCGTGCCGAACCACTTTAAAAACTTGTCTCTTTTTTAACTTGTTCCTTTATATCATGGCTACTTGTTAAATTTTTCCTTTTCTGTTGAACAAAATCCTGTGTAATGGCATTTCCATTCAAGACACATCACAGCGCGACTTCACCTGGACAAGACCTAACAGGTACTATACGAATCTATACCCTCGCCAATGAGACACTTTTGCTCCAGCATCCCTCTGCTGTGGGTTAACTCATTGCTCGCAATCGGCCCTTAAAGCCAACTGTAATGAGCCGATTATAAGCCACCGAGAAGGCCGACTATAGCCAAGGCAGCTCATTACGGCGTTCGGCTCGACGGCAACCGTGAACCTACTTTAAACCCCAACATAAGGTGTGGCCAGCCAGGGGTAGTTCACGGTTGACGATCGGCACCCACGCTAGCCGGCCACGGTAAATCGAATAATACCCACGATTACGGGCCATAATGGCCTGGGTAGTTACTGTGCGCGATCTCGGCTCCGAGTGTCTTAAGTGCGGCTGTGGTAAAAAAGAGCAACTCCCGCGGAGGCGTAAGATGGGTGACAAATGTCTCCAAGACCCACAGCTAGGGAAAGTGACCACAAAACCCGTTTGCCGCGAACTTAAGCACATCGCAGGCCTTCCGTGATTGGAAATTTTACTATTTCTTATATTTCTATGTTATTTAAAAACTTTCCTCCTATCCTCTATAACGATCCCTAAAGTACAGGACACAAAATAGGAGACACTCGCTAATGGGAATAGGAACTCACAACTGGATGACAGGTCACTCAGTTGCATTCCATGCTCAGTCATACAAGACGCTCAAGGCAACCGTCGACGACTAAAACATGAAGGGCGATACATTCTTCTTTTGTATATGAATACATAGCTATAATTTATTCGCACATCACACTGACATTGCAAGATATGAAATTATATTTTAAGAAAGAACTTGACATCAAACACAATAAAATCACAGGAATATGCACAGCTATATTTCTTATGCAACACACCAAAATAACGATAGTATTCAAATATGACAGAATCAACTTAAGTTAAAAATTACATGCCAAGAATAAATTCGTTCGTTACGAATAACATAATTACAGCCTAAAAGTTACATTAATGTTTTGAGACTACCATAGATAGCAATGTCAGGTAAACCAAAAGATGTCCAGGTCAAGTCAGGGAGTCGGATGCATCAGAGCTTCACCTCTATCCTATTGGCCCCCCCGAGATCTATTTAACCGCGGGATCGGAACTCTCAGCATGTTGACTAGAAGTAGTTGGTGCTCCAGGGGTCCCGCCTGTCCAATTCAGGAAAGAATCCATTAATATTCATGAACAATAAGCAATTAAGTTACGAAAAAAGCTAAAAGGTAAGACTTACCAGCATCTGCTCCTTGATCGTCATCCTCTAATTGCATACCTACCTCCTCAGCGGTAAGCAGCCGCATACCCTCCTTCACCACTGCTTTCTCCTCCTTGGTGAGCTGGGCCGTGACCACGTCCATTCTGAAGGCCACGCCACCCTCCTTATCCGCATCGGCCTTAGCCTCCTCCAGGGCCCTAAGGTAGATCCTGGCCATGACTCGGGGATAATCATCCATCTAGGATAAGTTGCCCTGTTTCCAAGTGCGAAAGTACATATCCTGAAGCATCTCATCCATTATCCCCTCGTTCTCCTCGAACTCCCTTATTTGGTCCCCAGAAGCCAACAGCTTTGCAACGGCAGCATCCCTCTCCGATTGGTATCGCGAGCAGTCAGCCTGAAAGGATTTCCTCATCGCCTCCATCTCCTCCTTCATCTTGGTTTGAGCAAGCTCCGCGGCTTCAAGCTTCCCAGATAACTCCTGTACCCGCTCAAGATCCGCTTTCCGAACCTCATTCACCGTTGCAATGGCCATATCAATTCGTTCCTTACAAGCAGCCTCCATTTTTCGCAACTCTGCCCTGCTGGCCTCTTCCATAGTTCTCTTTAATTGCCTAGAGGCGGCCTCATGTTGAGAGATCTGGATGGCTTGATCAGCGAGTTGTTTGGCCTGGTTGGAAACCATTAACCGTGGTCGAATGTTGGCGCTCCCGATTTCTTCCCCAACCTTGACCAATCGGGCATGATGCCCCATCAGCTTCCTGGTCTCCTCAGCAACCCGGTCGATGTTTGCTTTAGCTTCGTCCCCCAAAGTTACAACCCGAGTGGTAAGCAAATCAAGGTACGGGGACTAAGCTTCATCGAGTATGCTTACTATAGGATTACGAGGGAGAAGGTGCTCACCGGTAGCCTCATCGAAGGTAACATCACGAAAACCCGGATCCAGGTCCGGATGACCCGCAAACGGATTACGAACTAAACCGGGATGATCTATCTGGGTAACGGTAGGATTTTCAGACGGATGCGGAGAAGGTATAAACCCAGTACTCTACTCCGTAGTATCCTGGGGAGGTTGAGTTAGAAGCTGAGGACCAGGTGAAGATTCAAGCAAGGAGCGACTCCTCTTCTTCCTTTGGATATCCTCTTCGATAACTCCAAGAAGAGGACAGTAGCCGACTACGTCTCCGGGGCGGTTAGTCAGAGGCTTTGGTTTAGTAGAAGCCTTGAGAAGTTTGTATTGTTCGAGACGGTGCCGAACGTCTGATGTCTTGGCGACCTTACCCGCTTCTGTGATATGAAACCAAGTGTTACAAGCATACATTGAACTATAATTCAAGAAATATATCAAGTTAAGAAGAGTAAAGAGTTGCTTTGTTATACAAACCCTAGGGAGGACTAGGATACTGCAATAAGTCCTGGATCTCACTCCAGGACGGAAGACGATCATAAAATATTCCTAAATCCCTATCATAAATGGAGTCTGCAGGAGTCAAAAATTCACCTTGAATCGTAGGAGTTGCCTTAGCTAAAATGCTCTTAGAAGATGAATCTCCACCAGTCCCGGCCTTATCAGCTTTCTTTGGCTTTTCCACTAAAGCCGATCCTTCCTCCAACCCTTCGAAAGCTAGACGGAAAGCATCGTCCGTCCACTCCTGGATCACACCTGCTTGCTCAGAAGACAAAGCACCGGCACCACTACCACTCTGTCCATCGCCACCATCATCACCATGACCATCACCTTCTCCGTCACTTCCGCTCTCCTCCTCACCTCCTTCACCCTCACCTCTTTCCTCCTCCACATCTTCCTCCTCCACATCTTCCTCCTCCGGAATGTCTGAGCATGTGCTGGGGGAGGGACTGTCGGACTTCTTTAGTTTCTTCCCCCCGGCAATTGGATGTTTTGAGAAGGGTTTCCTTTTGCTGATCTTCGCCGTAGCCCCTCCTTTGGCATTGGCGGCCCTCTCCTCAGCTATGTCTCTTTGCCTGACCACAGACTGGCGTGGAAGAATCAAGTTGTGCTCCAAAAGAGTAGCATTCCTGATCAAATAAGAAGCTGCCTTCTCCTTTTCTGGAATGGCTTCTATTTCCCCAGCCATCCGAACTAAACGATTATTCTCTACAACCGCAAAGACACCTGTCGCTAGCAAGAAACAAAGCACATAAGGAGGAGAATTATAGTCAGAACGGAAATTATAAGTAAAAGTCGACTTACAGCCAGAGGTGAAGCGGTGGTAAGAAACAGAGTCATCCTTGACAAAGAACCATTCCTTCTTGAACATGCTAAATTTCGAATATAAGTCCAGGACTGGCTTGAAAGACACGGCCGATTCTAAGCTAATATATAGAGACCCCTTCTTGTAGCCTCTCAGGTTGTATAGATACCGAATCTTCCGGTTGGAAGGAGGACGCCCGTATTTTCTCTGGAAGATAATAAACAGACTCACCAAGATGGCATAGGAGTTGGGCTGAAGCTGGAAAGGGGCCACCTTCAAGTATGTGATGAAGCTGACGATCCGAGCGTTAATCGAAGGAATGGCCCGCACATACAGTGATACCTACTATAAGCGAAATATCCTTCAGGGGGATTGTACAGCATCACTCATTCCCCCGGCAACAACATATGCGCTCTGTCGATCCCGAAAGAGCGAGATATAACATCAAGTTGCTCATCTTTGAGGGAGCTGGGAAAGCAGTCTGGCGGTGAATTCAAGAGCTCTTGAGGACCGTACCCATCTACTAATGATCTCGGGGTTGGTCCATGACGTTATGCCTGAACTAGGGGCACCAAGGGGGGCTCTCCTGTGTCTTTGGATTTTTTCTTATCAGAATGAGTTTCTACTTTATGAGACATTATCTGCAACACGAGAAAACATATTGTTAGAACAAGGAAAGTAGAGATATAAACAAGCAAGTGCATACAGTCTGGAATTTCATTTGTAATTCAAAACATAAAAGGCTCAATGTTCATTCGGCATTCAAACTCCCCGATCTCATTCGGTATTTCCAACCTAAAGTCCATTCGGCACTCGTACTTCCCAAATTCATCGGTAGTGCGAGGAGAAGGTTCACTCGGCAATCTTACTCCCCGGATTCATTCGGTAGTTCAAAGCGAAAGTTCATTCGGCAGAAGAGGGCCTCACCTGGTCCGGCAGCTGAGGTCTGGTTCGTTGATGCGTTTGATTCGGCAAAGACAAGAATTTGGTTCGGCTGGTAGGGAATAACAGAGGCGTGATGCCCCTACTTATAGACCAACATAGATGACCGAACCAATTGGTTCGGCACTTGGGCCGAACGTGGAGAAAACAAAGCGCGGCATATACTGGCATATACCCCACTTTGGGGGGCAAGTGTTAGGTACGTTTCCACCACCACCAAACCATTCACTACCGAGCCAACCCACCTCCTAATCCTAGCCGAAACAAACTCTATCCTTTATCACGTAACTCACCACTCTCCATCGGACCAAGTCCCTCCGAACCAAATCCCAACTCATTCACTACCGAACCAATCCACCGGACCAAGTCCCACCGGACCAAATCCCAACTCGTTCACTACCGAACCAATCCACCAGACCAAGTCCCCCCGAACCAATCCACCGGACCAAGTCCCGCCGAACCAAATCCCAACTCATCCACTACCGAACCAAGGCACTACCAAGTCAATAATGCCATGCCAGATTACATCACCCCAGGCCCACCAGCAGCCATATACATCCAGGGCCCCTACCCCCAGCCTCACTCTATAAATAGAGGGGTAGGGATACAACAATGGCAGACAAGTTTGAGAGCTCAAGCACGGACAGAACTTTCAAACAACTTTCATACACTTGTAATCAAAGCTTTGTACTTGTAATCTGAATAGTGAAAGGGAATAACATATGAAGTGGACGTAGGCACGTTCTGGCCGAACCACTATAAGTCTGTGTGTCTTTTGCAGTTCAGTCCCTGATTTTTACATATTTGCATAAATCACCCAAATCATTAAGAACAACATAAAATTGACTAAATCATACGACTTGGAGGTGTTTGCCCATTTTTTGTGCAAAAAGATAGTTAAATGGACATGATCAAATTGTAATATTTCTTATTAGATCAATATTTAAATATTATTACCTTTTTTTGCAGCAAACTGAAAATTGCTCGATGTTCGCTGAATAATGGAAAGTGTCGTGTATAGAAGCCAAACTACAATTTTGGGCGACATCGACCTATGTTATGGTGGCTCTGTCTGATGGCTGATTCACAAAAAAGTCAGCTCAGATGCCAATGCCGACCCATGTTGCTGATGGAGATAGTGTGGTGGCTGACGTGGACTTCGACGCTGGCAGGTACATTACGAATCTCCAGTTTCTTTATCCATTAAATAAAAGATGTATGCTTCTGCTCTTTTAGCCCTTTCACATATATTCTGATTCACATCCATCGGACGTATAGAACTAATTTTCCTTTCCTGTAAAAATAAATACAAATACAATCTAGAGTTACAGAAATATTTAACTGCTGACAAACATTAAATTTATGAATTTTGTACACAAAATTTATTACACAAAACCCAAAATTATTCATCTGTATTTATGCTATGTGCATCAAAGTTGTACTGTTTTAACTTTCATTTACTTTTTGAAAGTGGACTGATCCTTGAGGTGGCAAAACATCACATTTCCTTCAGATGCTAATACCTCTTTTATGAAATAAACTAAAATAAGTCTGTCCATAGAATTAAAAGAAAAATATTCATCCAAAAAATCTATCATCCACTGAATATATAAATTAAATTTACTACTTTGACCAATCAAATAACAAAATCATACTTTCAAGGCCACCTAATTCCTCCACTGCTTCATTGACTCTACTTCTAATTCTATCAACCATAATTGTCTCATCCTTTTCAGAGGACGAGGAGGATGAAACTCAGAAATATCAGATCCATTCGATTCTGTTGTAGTATTTGAAGGTGAACTAATGCTGCCTTGAGATGGATTTGCTGCAAAGAAACAATTTTGGTCATATGCTTTTTGTTTTCCCCTTTCTTTCTGCATTTTTACATATGTAATATTCTGTTGGTGCATGAAAACCATTTGAAAATGTTAGCGTGGTAGACATCTAATATTCAGGCACATATATTATATCTTCTGCAATTATTTTGACCTAAACAAATATATATACATATACATTTCTGATTTCTTCCTGAAAATTTATGCCGGAAATCAAATCCATCAAATTGCTCATTTTCTATTTCTTCAAATTCTAATTCAAAATCAATTTCATCCATACCTTTACAGGTCACATCCACTTATAGAGAGAATCAAAGTCAACTCAGTGGCTATCTTCTTTCACATGGCTCCTTTAACCTTCCATCCAGTCGTAGCGCATGCGCTGATGGTATCCAACTGTAGTTATAGTTTGGGTTCCTTCACACTGTACATCATGCGATAAAATGTGAGCTTTTTGAAATAATTGTAATGTTAGAACTCATTTATAAACTATTACTACTTTGCTTATTAGTTTTATGATTTCGTTCTTCAGATCTGACAATTTCTTATCGCTTGAGTTTGAGATAACCCTTGTTTCTTTCAACCATTTTCCATGCCCAAGTTTAATCAACATATGTTTGCATAACTGTGCCTGTTCTATTTGCATTCACTGTTTTCATTCTTCAGGCCTGCTACTGATTTATTGTCATATGTCTTTGATGTCCAATTGAACCGTTTAATCTTTTGATTTAACTTGTTGCTTGGTTGAATTTACCTGTTTCCCTTTTACATACGGTTTTAGATATGTTAACTGAGCTATCTAATTTCATCAATGTATGTTTGCATTATATTTTTGCTCATCATGTTAACCATGCTTTAGGGTGATGTTATTAGTAATTCAGATTATTACTTAGGCTCGATTTGATGATGATGATTATTACTTAGGCTCGATTTCAAACAAACTTATGGAGTTTACAATCAATTTTTGTGATTAAGAAACCATGATTTCTTTAATGTTATATGTTATCATAGGCTTTTTCACTGCCTTGAAAAACTCCATTATTTTGGGTGGTTTATAAATTGATTACTCATACATATCACACCGTACAACAGATTTTGATAAGTTTTAATCATACTTCACTGTCTTCCAACTAACTTCCAACATTCTACCATTTTACAACTATATCCTGACTGTTTTATATGGATTAACTTTATTTTCTTTTCATATTTGCATACTAAATTTGTTACTACTAACTTTTTAGTAATGCACTGATTTAACCCCTTTGCTATGTCAATTTCAGTTTATTTTGACACTGCTTATAGTGTAACCTCCTGTGTTTATGATTTTGTTTCTACAAACATGCATGTCTCTAGGTTTCACACTTTTCCACCAAATTTATGGAGTTTGCAACAAATATTTATGATTATGGTCACTAAGAATCCATGATTTCTTTACTCTCATATGTTGTCATAGGCTTTTTCACTGCTTGCCCTTCACCCAAATCCACTCTAACAAGATTTAATGTATTTCCTAAATGCAAGTAGCAAGAAAGCATCCTAAAACTGTGTGCAAATTGGTAGGTGATAATAAAAAGGGCATTAAAATAAATAATAATGGTAGAAGAGAATTTTTCTTACTGTACTCATTTTTTATCTGTGTTGTTCACATTAATGAAATAAGAGGATGTGTATTATTTTATGAGTTTTAGGTCTATTTTGAAGACGGTTTTGTTAAATGTTGCATTTGCAACTCGATTCTAAAATAATTACATATGTTTGTATTAATTGTTTACTCTTTGTTGTATCTTTACGATTTCCCTTACTGTTGCCTTTATTGGTTTTCAATATATGATTGACAATTTAGCCGTTAATAGGTTAATTTTACTTCTTACTTACAAAGTTAAACAGACATGATCAAATGGTAATATTGCTTATTACATCAACATTTAAATATTACTTATCTTCTTTTGCATCAAACTGAAAATTGCTCGATGTTTGCCGAACAATGGAAACTGCCGTTGATATAGATTGCAACTCGACT
This sequence comes from Allium cepa, assembly GCA_030765085.1. Taxonomy (NCBI): domain Eukaryota; kingdom Viridiplantae; phylum Streptophyta; class Magnoliopsida; order Asparagales; family Amaryllidaceae; genus Allium; species Allium cepa. Next base: position 568,588,649 of record CM060938.1, read on the forward strand.
CATCATATGTAAGGTACATATTTAAAAAAAATATTAAATCCAGTTTAACGATTGAATAATGTTATGACAAGAAATTCATACAAACTTTTGATGCATCACAAGTAATGATATGTTTTCTTTTATGTCAAGTTTGATATATGTTGGTTGATTTGCTTCATTTTATTTATTTATTTGCGTAGTAAGTCGTTAAATTTGAGTACTTTTAATTTAGTTGTTTTAGATATGTAATCTATTTGGTGGTTTTAATTTTATTTAAACTATCTTCGGATTCACACTAGAATTTTGTTCTGTATTTGTTGTGACTTTGCTACATTTACCAAGTTGTCTAAGTCAATTTGAATTGATTTGGATAGTACTTACACTAAAATCTCAACTGTTTAAGATTTTTTCTTGGTTTACAACTGATTAACCATTGAATTATAAAAGTATTAATTGTTACTTTGGACTTAAATTAATATATATATATATATATATATATATATATTAGTTAAATTTCGTTTATACTACAAAAATACATAAGATTCCAATGCAGCATGAGTTTATTTTGATGTTGAACCATTTGGGTTCTAATTAGAAGACCGTGCAATATTTATGAATGTCAATCTATTGATTTTCAACTGTACATCAGCTTCCAACTGACCTTTGACAAATATGTCTTTCCTGTCCAATTGAACCATTTAAACTTCTGACTTAACCTGTTGCTTGGTTGAATTTATCCGTTCCCATTTTATATACGGTTTCAGATATGTTAACTGAGCTATCTAATTTCATCAATGTATGTTTGCATTATATTTTTTCTTATTATCTTAACCATGCTTTAGGGTGAGGTTATTAGTAATTCAGATTATTACTTAGGCTTGATTTGATGATGATTTGGGTTGGTTTGAGATTCATAGTTGATTTAACCACTTTGCTATGCCAATTTGACTTGATTTTTACAGTGCTTACAGTAAAATCTTAAACATTTACGATTTTGTTTCTACAAGCATGCATGTCTCTAGGTTTCTCACTTTTCAAACAAACTTTATTGTAGTATTTCTTATTACATCAATATTTAAATATTACTTACCTTCTTTTGCAACAAACTGAAAATTGCTCGATGTTCGCTAAACAATGGAACCTGCCGTAATATAAATTGCAAATCGAATCATCATATGTAACGTACATACTTAAAAAGAATATTAAATCCAGTTTAACAATTGAATAATGTTATGGCAAGAAATTCATGCAAACTTTTGATGCAGCACAAGTAATGATATGTTTGCTTTTTCTGCCAAGTTTGATATATGTTGGTTGATTTGCTTCATTTTATTTATTTATTTGCGTAATAAGTCGTTAATTTTGAGTACTTTTAATTTAGTTGTTTTAGATAGTTAATCTATTTGGTGGCTTTAATTTTATTCAAACTATCTTCGGATTCACCCTAGAATTATGTTCTGTATTTGTTGTGACTTTGCTACATTTACCATGTTGTCTATGTCAATTTGAATTGATTTGGATAGTACTTACGCTAAAATCTTGAGATTTTTTCTTAGTTTACAACTGATTAACCATTGGAAAATAAAAATATTGACTGTTGCTTTGGACTTATATATATATATATATATATATATATATATTAGTTAAATTTCGTTTATACTACAAAAATACATAAGATTCCAATGCAGCATGAGTTTATTTTGATGTTGAACCATTTGGGTTCTAATTAGAAGACCGTGCAATATTTATGAATGTCAATTTATAGATTTTTCAACTGTACATCAGCTTCCAACTGACCTTTGACAAATATGTCTTTCCTGTCCAATTGAACCGTTTAATCTTCTGAATTAACCTGTTGCTTGGTTGAATTTATTCGTTTCCATTTTATATATGGTTTCAGATATGTTAACTAAGCTATCTAATTTCATCAATGTATGTTTGCATTATATTTTTGCTTATTATCTTAACCATGCTTTATGGTGATGTTATTAGTAATTCAGATTATTACTCAGGCTCGATTTGATGATGATTTGGGTTGGTTTGAGATTCATAGTTGATTTAACCACTTTGCTATGCCAATTTGACTTGATTTTTACATTACTTACAATAAAATCTCAAACGTTTACGATTTTGTTTCTGCAGACATGCATGTCTCTAGGTTTCTCACTTTTCAAACAAACTTAATGGTAATATTGCTTATTACATCAATATTTAAATATTACTTACCTTCTTTTGCAACAAACTGAAAATTGCTCGATGTTCGCTAAACAATGGAACCTGCTGTAATATAGATTGCAAATCGAATCATCATATGTAAGGTACATACTTAAAAAAATTATTAAATCCAGTTTAACAATTGAATAATGTTATGGCTAGAAATTCATGAAAAATTTTGATGCAGCACAAGTAATGATATGTTTTCCTTTTCTGTCAAGTTTGATATATGTTGGTTGATTTGCTTCGTTTTTTTTATTTATTTATTTGCGCAGTAAGTTGTTAAATTTGAGTACTTTTAGTTTAGTTGTTTTAGATAGTTAATATATTTGGTGGTTTTAATTTTATTCAAACTATCTTCGGATTCACGCTAGAATTATGTTCAGTATTTGTTGTGACTTTGCTACATTTACCAAGTTGTCTATGTCAATTTGAATTGATTTGGACAGTACTTACACTAAAATCTTAACTGTTCAAGATTATTTTCTTGTTTTACAACTGATTAATCATTGGAAAAAAAATATTGAATGTTACTTTGGACTTAAATTAATATATATATATATATATATTAGTTAAATTTCATTTATGCTACAAAAATACATAAGATTTTAGCGCAGCATGAGTTTATTTTGATGTTAAACCATTTGGGTTCTAATTAGAAGATTGTGCAATATTTATGAATGTCAATTCACTGATTTTCAGTTGTACATCAACTTCCAACTAACCTTTGACAAATATGTCTTTGATGTCCAATTGAAATGTTTAATCTTCTGCTTAACCTTTTGCTTGGTTGAATTTATCTATTTCCATTTTATATACGGTTTCAGATATGTTAACTGAGCTATCTAATTTCATCAACGTATGTTTGCATTATATTTTTGCTTATTATGTTAACCATGCTTTAGGGTGATGTTATTAGTAATTCAGATTATTACTTAGGCTTGATTTGATGATGATTTGGGTTGGTTTCGTTGATTTAACCACATTGCTATGCCAATTTGACTTGATTTTTACAGTGCTTACAGTAAAATCTCAACATTTACGATTTTGTTTCTACAAACATGCATGTCTCTAGGTTTCTCACTTTTCAAACAAACTTAATGTTAATATTTCTTAGTACATCAATATTTAAATACTACTTACCTTCTTTTGTAGCAAACTGAAAATTGCTTGATGTTCGCTGAACAATGGAAACTGCCGCTGATATAGATTGCAAATCGACTCATCATATATAAGGCACATATTTTGAAAATAATATTAAATCCAGTTTAACAACTGAATAATGTTATGGCAAGAAATTCATGCAAACTTTTGATGCAGCACAAGTACTGATATGTTTTCTTTTTCTATCAAGTTTGATATATGTTGGTTGATTTGCTTCATTTTATTTAGTTATTTGTGTAGTAAGTTGTTAAATTTGAGTACTTTTAATTTAGTTGTTTTACATAGTTAATCTATTTGGTGATTTTAATTTTATCCAAACTATCTTCGGATTCATGCTGGAATTATGTTCTGTATTTGTTGTGACTTTGCTACATTTACCAAGTTGTCTATGTCAATTTGAATTGATTTGGACAGTACTTGCACTAAAATCTCAACTGTTTAGGATTTTTTCTTGGTTTACAACCGATTAACCATTTATAAAAATATCGACTATTACTTTGGACTTAAATCAATATATATATATATATATATATATTAGTTAAATTTCGTTTATACTACAAAAATACATAAGATTTTAGTGCAGCATGAGTTTATTTTGATGTTGAACCATTTGGGTTGTAAAAAGAAGACTGCAATATTTATGAATGTCAATATACTTATTTTCAGCTGTACATCAGCTTCCAACTGACATTCGACAAATATTTCAATATTTCACTTACTACACTCTGACTTATTCCATTTTGACAGTTTATCTATTTTACCGATTCAAAATCCAAAATATCTCATATATTTTTTCCCTTTTCCTATTTACCGTCACATATACCCACCCTATTTAGCATCATGCATGCATATTTTTGTTATATTTGCTAACTACTTTAAACTGTCAATGCAAAAATCCTATGCTTTGTACTGATAAGCATGATAAAATACTTCAACCAAATATTTTTTTGTGACTTTCTGTATGTTTTAATCTTTTTCACCTGACTTATTCCACTATCTACCAGTTTTTCTTCTTGCTTACTTGCAAATCGACTGTTTTTTCCTCTTCTCAAATATCCCAGCGCACAGTCTATTTTCAGCCCACTTATTTCAAAAAATAGCAGTTAATCCCTGCTGACTTATTCCAGGTTGAACATTTCTGTTTTTTTCCCGTTCAAACTCTAAAAAATCGCCTTCTTTTTCCCCTTCACTGACTACGTACACAAATATCAACGTTACTTAACCTCTGCATCCTCCTTCAATTGTTCACACGTCTGAAAACTTGCTGCAACTAGGTATTGCACTCCCTTCTTCCCTGCTTACATCACTGCTTCAAAGTTGTCTCCCCGGTTATGATGATACTGTTGTCCCTCGGTTTTTACCCACTGTTCCACAACACCACTTTTTCCGATTACACCCACTTTACCTTTCCTTATTACCCTATTTACTCATCACTTACTCACTTACTCATTTTTTCCACCTCTGATTGTCAACCAGATGGACTCTGAGCAACGCAAATACCGTCGATTGGCACAACGAGCCCGACGGCAAGGACTATCCAATGATGCAAGACAATTTTAGCTGGCTAACCGTAAACGACAACGGCGTGCACAACAACTGCTAACATCAGAATTGCAGCTATCCTCTACAACCGGTATATGCTTTACTCTTTTCCATCTTGCTTTCCTTACAACTCTTTTCCCGTGCCGTTACTGGGTCGCCTTCCCACCAGTTTTACTTCACCCTCAGCCCATAGACTCCCTGCATACGTCTAGAATGGTCGTACCAATTATAAGTTTCCATGTACATCTGTGAATTCTAAAATTTATTACGGACCTTATATAATTCTTTTTCCCCCACCAATTCTCAATCAGCAAATTACAACTACAGTACACAATGTGGCGACGTATGCCGTCAACTGCGAAACGTAAAATTTGATCATCAAACAACTTTATTTGCGTCCCGACGGGAACAATAATTGATATCATTGACCCTCATATATATATACATACACACACATATATATATATATACACGTATATATATACAGATGTATACGTACATATACATATACATATACATACATACATACACATATATATATATATATATGCAAACACATACGTATATGTGGTTGTATATATATCCACATGTATATGGAGTTCTGCATATACATTTGCATTTTCATCCACTCTGGTTTGGACTGCTGTCCCCTTTGTTCCCCGTTCCTTCACCACCAAAATATGTATTTCACCTGTACATAACACTTAGTCTCCATATATATATATATATATATATATATATATATATATATATCTATGTATGTGTGTGTGTTTGTGTATGCGTCTGTGTCTGTGTATATGGAAATATGTGTACCAGCGTTGACTGTTTCCAATTCCAAACCATTGTATTTGGATAGCTCTATGCTTTGTACATTGACTTTCGAAAATTTCAATCCTTTTCCTTACTAACTCGGAATACCTACATTTTTCTACACATACAATTTTGATTATGTTACAAACAAATTAAATCACTTTTGTAAACTCATTTTTTTAACTACTACACTTTTAAATCCAACCTTCCCTTTTCCTTCACCCTTGCCATATGTAGTTCACCTTTACATAACAATTAATATTCATTGTACTTAACATGTCCAATTTGGTTTTTCATACATGATTACATAATTTATCTATTCTACCTTTTACATACATGTGTATCACCTTCACTCTTTGATACATTACTCTTCACTTACCTCTTTTTGTACCTATTAGTACTGCCTACCATTTACTATTTTTTACTTTCCCCTTACTACATACACTCCGTTCATACAACTTTCTTATTCATAAAAAAGATTAAAATTTTAACTGTTATAAACTACTAGTAAATTCCTCCTTCATATAGGCCACATATTTCTTCATAAACCGCAACAAAGTAAATCAATTCACAATACAGTTTACCCTTTCCGTAGTAACCACGGTATTTGATGGACTATCTATTTCACAGTTTGACACCCCATCGACCCTCTCTTTTTAGTTACGTCCATAATTTTCTCCATATTTTTCCACCCCACCTTCATCCTCCATTTGCAACATATGTTCTATTTATCTCACTGTTGGTAATCCATCTTTAGTAACTGCACCATTTGAACATCAATAAGTTTTAGAACCTCTTCCCCTTTTCCCACCACTCACAACAGCGGTCGAAACTTTACTTCAGGGACTGCTCTTCATCCTCACCTATTGCCACAACCCACATCTTCTCGTTCTGTGGAGCCAAAAAATTATATGTTGAAACTTCGCAAAACTACTGTTGCTCCAATGGAAGTATTAGCATTTGTCGACCCACTGCTCCGCACGAACTAACTAACCAAAACTTATAGATTAAAAACATCAGAACTTATAATAATTCATTTGCTTTTACATCGATGGGTGCATATATAGATTAAAACCTAGCAAATGCGACGAATGGAATTTATTCCTATCGTGCCCAAGGTTCCATATATCATCATATTGGAAGTGTTTTACCGATAGCTGAAAGTAGACCGAGATATCTACAAATTTATATCTACGACACAAACCACGAGATTCAAAATCGACAATTTGATAATGAGACATTGAGATCGGATGTACTTCTTCGCTTACAGCACATTCTAGATACCTACAACCCTCACGTATCCATCTTCCGTCAACTTAGGCAATGTGAAGATATTGAAAGTTGTAGAAGTAAAATAAAGGAGATTACAGTAAACCGACATCTTCACGACTTACCAACTGCATCACAGGTAGCTGCGATAGTTGTAGGAGACAAAGTAGGCGACTTGCATGGTAGGGATATCATTATTGAAACAAGAAGTGGAAATCTTCAACGAGTCCCAGATGCAGTCAGATTTATGACCCACTACAATATCCTCTGCTGCTCCCGTAAGGTGACCACGGGTGGGATTTGAGCGTTCACGATGATGGAAACAACCACATTAGTTGTGCATCTTACTACTCCCATCTTATGCAGGTATAAATGCTACACTACTAATTATCCATATACTAATAAATTTTAATGTCCTATAAAAATAACTCCATCTTTGCTTTTACCCCTACAACCATCCTATGTTCTATACATAAATGTCACTATCTGCCCATAGTAGAAATATATCAGTCAATACACAAGTATTGACCACATCTTACTGTTACCTATTATCTGTTACGTATTATTTCACTATTAATGTTGCGTTCAAACATATTATTATCTCCTTAGATTTGACCAGCGGATGGATTATTTTTTTGCTCGGTGGACGCTTATTTCAACAATATGCAGTTGACATGTTTGTCATAATAGAAACCATGTGCCTTAGATTTCTTTGTAATAACCAAGACACCATTAGAGTTGATCTATATCAAGGTTTACAAGATGCTCTCACCATGGGAGAGACATTGACAAGTAATTTTTCACATTCACCACATTATATTACCTACTTACTACTAACTCCCTACAACCTTTATTTCTAACCTAATCAACAACTCATCCACTCAAATAATATTGGTGTGAGAAAAATTCTTCCTTCCTCTCACATTGGTAGTCCACATGATACGCACCAGCGATACCAAGATGCAATGGCAGCAGTGCAGAGGTATGGAAAGCATGATTTATTTATTACTATAACATGTAATGCGAAATGGATTGAAATTACTAATGAACTCCTTCCCGATCAATAACCACCCGATAGACCTGATTTAACGACTAGAGTTTTTCGCGCTAAATTAGAACAGTTAAAACATGATTTTTTTAGAAAGGCGTCTTACGTAAGGTCATCACCCATGTGCATGTAATTGAATTTCAAAAAAGAGGCCTACCACACTCGCATATTCTACTTATTTTAGCTGAAAATGATAAAATTAGTAATCCCGACGAGTATGATGCTATAGTTAGAGCTAAACTTCCAAACAAGGATGTTGAACCTGATTTGCATACTGCCGTAATGAAACACGAGATTCATCGTCCCAATGGTCGGGTCAACCCTACCTCCGTTTGTATGAAAAACGGCGTGTGTAAAAAAGGGTTTCCTAAACCTTTCGCTCACATCACTTTACAAGGAAATGACTCATACCTAATTTACAAATGCCTCGATAATCAAATTCATAGTCAAACGGTTAAACATACAATTGACAATCGTTGGGTAGTTCCTTATAATCCCTACTTAATTATGAAATATGATTGTCATCTAAATGTTGAAATTTGCTCCGGTATCAAATCCATAAAATATATTTACAAGTATGTGTACAAGGGACCAGATCGTTTATCGGTTGCTATTTCTACTACACCAGCTGATAATGACGATGAAATTTCCAAATTTAGTAAAGCATGCTGGGTCCGTGCTCCGGAGGCCTTATGGAGAATATTTAAATCTCTCACAATCTCCCTCTATTATTAGTTTACAAATACATCTACCAAACAGACAACCCGTGCAGTTTTCGTCAACTGAACAGTTACAGCATGTTCTGAACAATCAGGATAGGTCAAAAACAATGCTTACTGAATTATTCCACATAAATGTTAACTATGCAGATGCACGATAATACTTTTATCATGAGTTCCCCGAGAAATATTGGCGGGACTATAAACAAAAGGCTTGGATTCGTAGACGAAATAATCATAGGGTAATAGGCAAAATGTACACGGTATCCCCCTAGAAGGCAATCGTTATTTTACGATCGTTATTAGCGCATGTTAAGGGACCACTATCCTTTAACTATTTACTTACCGTTGCTGGAATACAGTATCATACCTTCAAAGAAGAGGCTGAGCGTAGAGGTTTGTTAGAAAATGATGATAATATTAAAGAATGTTTAACAGATGCTTCAAACAAACATATGCCTACTGCACTAGGAAAATTATTCCTAATGATTTTGGTATACTGTGAACCAAGTCATGTGAGACAGCTGTGGGAAGACTTCTCTCCGCATTTAATTGAAGATTTTCAGCATAATTCCACTTCCACAGCAAACAATGCCCATTTACTCCTTCACTGTCTCTCCGATCTTAATGACCTACTAAACCAATACAATAAATCAGTTTTTGATTACGACTTACCGCATGATTTCTTAATTACTCTACCGATTATAGCACTACAAATAGTATTTTACAAGAGCCTTCGATTGAAATACCATAGGCAGACATAGAATCCATAAACAATTTCAACTTACAATAGAAAGAGGCTTTTGATATGATAATGAATTCGATAAACTTGAAAACAAGCTCTATTTACTTCGTGGACGGTCCAGGTGGAACATGAAAAAAAACTTGCTTATATCAAGCAATTTTAGCTCAGTCACGAGGTCAAGGACTTATTGCAATTGCAGTTTCCACTTTAGGTATTACTTCTATAGCTTTACTCGGTGGTCGAACTGCACATTCTCGCTTTAAAATACCAATAAACCTTGATTCCTCCTCCATATGTTATATTCCTAAAAAATCCGATATAGCTCAATTACTACGTGCGTCCTCTATTATACTATGGGATGAAGCTACAATGGCTCATCACCACGCATTTGAGGCAGTGGACATAAGGTTAAGAGATCTAACCAGTACCGATGAACCATTTGGTGGTAAAGTTGTCATTTTAGGATGTGATTTCCGTCAAGTTTTTCCCACAGTTAGTAAAGGTACTAGGGCTCAAACAGTTAACGCATGCATAGTAAGATCAGTCTTATGGTCGTCCGTTCATGTCACACACTTAACAGAAAACATGCGTGCTAGAAATGATACTTCATACGCTGACTTTTTCTTACGTGTTGGAAATGGGGACGAACCCTACGTACAAGATGACATGATCAAACTCTAAGATGATATTGTCATAAATTGGATTAACTCAAACTCCATTCAATCTTTGATTAACTCTATTTTCCCTAACCTTGCTACCAGATTGTTCGATATGGATTACATAATGAATAGAGCCATATTAGTGCCAACAAATAAGGCAGTTGACGAACTCAACACTAAAGTAATACACATGTTCCAGGCATTGAGCAAATTTATTACTCCTTTGATTCAGTTGAAGACGATACGAATAATTTGTACCAACCAGAATTCTTGCATTCTCTCACATCGGGTGGATTACCAACTCATAAACTAAATCTTAAAGTGGGATCCCCAATGATGCTTCTTAGGAATATTGACCCTAAAATGGATTGTGTAATGGTGTTCGATTTATGTGTCGTGTTTTCCACAGAAATCTTACAGATGTTGAACTTATAGTTGGCCACTTCCATGGTAAGACAGTATTTATCTCCCGCATACCACTACAGCCGTTAGAAAATGTCAACAGGTCGTTCACCCTAATTCGAAAACAATTCCCAGTTAAATTAGCTTTTGCAATAACAATTAACAAGTCCCAAGGCCAAAAAATTCCAAACATTGGCATTTACCTTTCACAGCATGTTTTCACTCATGGTCAGTTATACGTAGCTTTGTCCCATGGTATCAGACATCCAATAATAATGGTTTTCGTAAAAAAAAATGGAAATATTAAAAGGAAAAAAGGAACTTATACTAAAAATGTAGTTTGCAAAGATGTTTTACTTACATGTACCGAAAATATGACTCATTCATCATCATAAAATAAATGCATTAATTTACTTTCTCTCAACTAATAAACCTGCTGTTTTTCTTCTTTTTCCCATACTACTAAAAAATGAGGACTGGCACTACAATATTGCGTACGTATCCCTCCTCAAAGTTCCCTCCATTACCCATATGTAGGCAGTTCATTTTCCACTTTCCACCCATCTATCTGCTAGGTGTTAGCTTCCAGCTCACAGTTTGATCACCAGGTACGTGCAAATCTGCTCTGCCTTTATTACTTCATTTCCTACTCTGTACTTACCATTTATTTTCACTTCACAATATACATACATGAATAGTTAGGAATTGGGCGTCAAACATAAACTATATTAAAGTAAGGTAGAAAAATATAAAAGAAAATTGACACACATACTATCTAACTGCCTTTTTCACTCAGGTTCTGTGATTTCTCCTCCACTCACATTTGCTGACTATGACATTTTCATTTGCAGGAGATGTCTGTTTTCATTGTCTTTTTCGCCACAGCCGTTCGTACAACATATGCTTGAATGCTGAAATCACTGCTGTTTCGTGAATGCAGCCATCAAACTGCAAAACCCCCTATCTACCGCATGCTTTCAAACATACCGACCGATCCTGCTATCCTTTTTTTCTACATGCACTATTTCTATACCTTACATTTATTCTTTTACTACAGAAAAATCATTGCTTACTACAATCATGAACATGTGAATAAAGTAACATAAAGATTCATTTCTATATAAGTACTCCTTTCGTTGTTTTCTTATTTTAGAGAAAGTAATCGACAATTAATATTCTACAACTCATCTGATGTGTTCTCTGTTGATTTCATGCAATGCACAGGCTTTATTATATAGATAATAATTTGATGGTTTGATATCAACATCGTATAACCAGAAATTTACTTGACTTCATAAATCCATGCATCATATATTTTTATGCAATCACATGGACAAATTACATACAAACAACATATTAGAATTACAACTACATTACATGATGACTTCTACAAAAAGGATTTATCATAACGGCCCAAATACAAGGATCAAAATGTACTCAATTGTACTTATTTTCTTCTCTCCTCCACAATGTATTTTTCGTTTCCTTTTAACTTACACAAAAGGAATTCGTTTGTCATCAAGTTCAGTTTAAAAATGACTGGCTTCAATTATTCACGGATTCCATTATTTAATTTGATGTAGGATTTTTCATTTTACTTGGAAATATGTTTTGGTTACTAACTTTGTAAAATATGAGACTGGATTTTTTTTTTCTTCTTTTCAGCATCTCACGCTCATATAAACATGCACCTGTTCACATGCCTTCGTTAATTATCCAAGTCCTGTTTGACTTTATTGTAAACACATATAACATAATTGATTACATTTTTTCTTTCATCTATGAAACTTGGTTGACAGTAAATTAGTTTTTCCTACATAAAATGATTGTGCCTTAGTTTTATGAATTGTCACATCATTGCTTTACTAATATGGTACAATATTCAGTTTTTACTTTTTGCATTCCTTTACAAAAAAATTCTCTCTGTTCAATAGTTATAAATTTTTAGCCTACACAACTTTCACCAGCAGTCACATATATAAAATTAACTTTCCATACAAATTCTATCCACTACTGAACTGACAGCACACAGTATAATAGACTTCCACGGTACAAATTACCTCCCCCCTCTACTTCGAACATATTAATATAATCACGGTCAGACGTCAATACCATCTGTTCTACGGTCTACATGCTGTCTACTTTTACCAGTCTGCACTAACACCATACCTTTTTAACACTTTAATTTTTTTTTTTTTTGCGTGACCCAAAGTCAACCTCCCAGCTTTCCCATATCCATCGGATCTACCGCATGCATAGCTGACAATATGTACCATAAAACCACATATTTTGCATCCAACCATTAACAAACAAGTTTGAGAAACAAAAATAAAACTGAACTAACAACACACATTTCCTCTCCACTGATTACCGTACCTCTCCCACATCCCTGACCTTATATTCAACTACGCATATAACCAATTCAACTCATTCCTCTTCTACCTCCCCTATTTACTCCTTACCAAATGACCCACTTATCACCCCACATCACACTGACTCCACCCATTCTCCTATTTTTATCACTATATAACCTCTACTTCCTTTCCTTCTCCTCCATATTCTAGCAGCACTACTTCTCCCCACCATTATGATAAAGGTTGTTCTTCTCTCTTGCTTCTCATCTTATTTTTTACCTCCCTCCACCATACCCAACACACATCGTGCTACCCTCCGTTTTCACCTTTCACTTTAAATTCCATTGCGCTCATTTTGTATACCACACATTTTAATTTTATCTCGCCACTAACATACACTTTTTACCTCGCAGCGGAAATCTGTACTTCACCTAAAAGACACTACAACAGCCGTCAGCACAGAAAAACTGGAACGTAAAAGCGCACGTCAAAAAAAAAAACAGATGCTCCCATTTGCTGATGCTAAGGTAGGAGTTTTAAATACAGTCGAAAAACGTACTACTCCTGCTCCATCGAAAAATGATTCCGACTGGAACAACAACATTCCTCTACCACTATGACTGCTTACTGAAAAAACCGTGGAAACAAATGACAAGTATTCTCACATTTCGAACGATGATGTACAAGTGCCAATAACTGTTGAACCGCAACTTCTTCCACATTGTTCTGACAACTACGACTAGGATACTTTTTTTACTCCTGAAGTGGTATGCTATAAAACATGTACTTCTTCCTTCATTCCTACTGACGTATATTCACATGTATGCACACATATATATGCCTATGTTTACTTATATAATCATATATGTTTTTAAGTATTTACGTCCACTCCTCTGCCTTAATATCCTTACTCCACTTATACCTATCATAATTTTTATTCCTCTTGTAGACTGAACAATGTGATAAGATTGTGGATCGTTTTCTAGCTGATCGTTCGCGCTAGAGCTCGTACGACATCCATGTTTTTTACGCTTTTTGTCACCATTTTGTATTTGCTTTTGTACCTTTGTTCGCTAATGCAGCGTTATGTTTTTTCCTACATAAGCACTGTAAATTTTTTCATTCCACTCTCATAATTATGATTTGCTTCCCATTTTTCTGTTCCGCGTTCTTCAACTGATTAGCTTTCGAATTTTATATGTTTGACTGCATCAATCCTTTGCTGCCCGCACATATCATCAACTTCATCATTCATATTGCCTCACACATATATGCGTCATCCGTACACAGCACAATGTTGGTTGTCTATGTGAATATATACGTGTAATTTACTTTAGGCTTTTTATGAACTCACTTTAATGCAGATGTACAAATGCACTTGCCTTCTCTTCCATAAGTACTGTTACCATTTATCTACCACCATATTCAATGCTACAGCTTTGTACTACACACTGCAACCAAAAATTTCCCAAAAACCTGTTGTACGTCCCAACGGATAAGTTTTAATACGTCCTTGATTACGTTCAGTCACAACATAATTACCACCTCTGAAATTGAAGAAGGTTTTTACAAATTTCAAACAAACATCGCTAAACCTCTATTCATTGAACCCTCTTTCTTACAAGTATATACAGGTAAAATAACGACCAGTATCATACCGGAGAAAGATACCGCCTAATTTAATTGCGGTAATTTCCTTTCTTCATTCACCCAATCGATTTTCGATAAGAAAAATGACAAAATATGCATACTAGACAACAAAATGAATTCGCAGGTAAAATTTTCCCTCCACATTACACATTTCACACAGGTCTCTTCGCACCCTACAAGATTTACAACTACTTGCCTTATTCACGTCTAATGGACGTGCCTTCATATTTGTATATATATTCAATCTCTTTAATATTCTATATTTGAAAACAATTTCAACACTTGAATCCATAACAAGATATTCCACTATTTCAATGCTTAGAAATATTTTCACTTCCATTTACTTAAGAAAATATTTATACGTATAATTTCCAAAAATTATTCTGATATTAAACTTGAAAATATCTCATAACTTATTTCATAAGTCTCTGGATTTTTAATAAATTCTTCCTACGATTTCCAAGCGGATTTCACTTATCTACAATCCCAACCAACCATTTATAACATCTTTAAATGAATTCAAATTCTTTTCCGAAGTTATCGCATCTAATCATTTGAAATTTCTTAAATCTCTAGAATTCCATTTATAAGGTTTCTCTTATAAAATCTCATCTTTAAATTAAAACATGTTTACACATCTTGAGATAATTTTATAAATAAATTTTTAATCATTCCAAACTATATATATATATAATGGCATTTTTAAAGAACAATATTTTAGTTTTTATTATAAAGTATTTTTTGAGTTATTATTTAAAATATTAAACATATTTAATAAACCATCAATAACTCATTTACAATAAAACAAATCAATTTACAAAGTTAATTATAAAAATTTAAATTTTATTTCAATAAATATTAAATATTTTAAAATCCTTTTTCTGGAGCATTCCAATACTAACTAGTTCAAAATTTCATAGTTTAAATAATAAAGTTTTCCCTTTGAAAATAAACTTATCTTCTTAAAAAAAATCAAAATCTCGACAACCAATTTAATTTCTAGCTTCCTCTCGATCTCACAACATATCGATTTATTTTCGCTTCCCTAACCATTTCCACTTCAAAAATAGAATCTATCATTTTTTCTTAACCCTGTTTCCATATTCTAATATAAATTCCTCCTTTGAATTTATATTCCTAATTATCATCTGATATCATATCACTTTATTTATAAACATCATTTATCAATTTTATAACCCCTTTGGTTTTACTTGCTTATAAAAAAAAATCTTATTTTATAAAATTCCATTATATATATTCAGTCCTTATAAATTCCTTTGATACTTCCATTCTGTTTTCAATATTGATTTTAACTTCTTTTTATATTTCTAGAATATCATTTATATTTTTTTTATATAATTCATTTTTTTAAAATCCCATTTAATAATTCACAATAGTTAGGTATAACCAAAAATTAGTATATTTTTCTAATTCAATTCTTTAAAATAACTCCAGTTCCAATATATATATATATATATATATATATATATATATATATATATATTTATATCAAATTCCTTTTAACTCCTCTAATTTTTAAATTTAAATTATCAAAATTCAGGCCAGTGCTACAATAGCATCCAATAATTTATATCACCTAAATAATCTATAATAGAATATTCTAAACAAATCATATATCCTTGTATATATGAAAAATAAAAAATATATTTGAGGAATGCCATTGGATCCCTCCAACTTGTTTTCCCTGCATTCGCAGATGTTAATTCAACATAAAAATACCAATCCCACTTCGATGGGGATATCGTGGTATATAGGGTCATCCGCTATATATATGCGTGAATACCAGTCACTCTAAATACTAATATATGTGTGTACATATATACACTATTGTATATATTATATTATTCAACAGACAATAATTTATAAATCAACCAACAACCAATTATTTAAATTCATCATTTTTAAATTATTCTAGCAATCCAAATGAGTAAGACTTTACTCACCTTTGATTTTTAACTTGTCGATCGTTCCAATTTTTAAATTAAATTGAACTGACATTCAATTTAATTTAAAATCCTAGTCGACTCCAAAAACCTCCAAACTAACTTTATTTCGTAGATCTCATAGGTACGAACCAAATGCGATTTGTTCATTGATTTAGGACCTCGTACGGAGATGATATTGAATTCATTAGCCATCTATTATAAAAATAATGATATAAACCAATTACATGCTCATTTTTAATTACAGTTTTAGTTACCTTTTAAAAAAATACTCGTTCGCGATCAGGAACCAAACCGTCCCTTCTCCCTTCAATTTCGAATGCTGCCACAGCGAAGTACAACCAAGTTCTGGCCATCTCAGCTCCTCTCAAACAAACTCCTGCCAAGTGACCAAACGCCTTATCCTCCAGTGATGACTATCGCACGAGCACAGCACGCCACCGTAGTAGAGCCACCTCCCGTCGTGCCACCTCTGGTCGATCAACATCTCCTTGTCGTCGCCCTCCTTCCACGCCCTCGAGTACCTCAAAATGCGATTGTAAACAACACTGAGCCTTCGATTATCTCAACTTATCATCTATCGCATTCCAATGACCTTCCTCCCCTAATCACGACCGCCACCTTCCAGTATATGCACACCTACCCTTTATGTCGAACGTCATCGCCTTATGCCCAATCATGCGCGAGCGTGTGATGCTCGATTGTGATTTCAAGCTGCCGCGATTGATGATTTTTATTATAAATGAACGATTTCTTTCGTTCATTATTTTTTTCTTCTCATATCATTTCTGATTTTGAATGAGAGAAGGAGGGACAACCATGATTTTTTAAAATGAGAAGGTATACGTGATTTAAGCTTAAAGACGAAAAGAAGGAAGATGTGATTTCTAAAAGGTGAAAGGGCGGCTTGAAAGTGATAGGTGGCGTGTGAGAATGGGTTTGGCTTTAAAATTTTATTTATTTTATAAATCAAAATATCTCGTTCTACGCACTCAAAATCTCAAACCCCTATCGAGGCATGCCGTCAGGCATTTATATTGTTATAACCCTATTCCAAATGCACTGGATAATGTTCCGAGTCCTAATTCGATCGTATGGAGAAGATAGCTTTTTGGACCCAATTATTATATTAAATTTTCAATATTATTTTCATCATGTTTGTATCACGTACGACCAAACGATAACTCCAAATGCTAAGAAATTCGAAAATCGATAATAATACACTATTATGGACCTAATGGAACTAGTTTCGTCGAAATCCAAGACTGTATCCTGGATGGCTATTTTTAAATGTCAATTTGAACAAACCATTGTTAAAATTGAACAGATCAGTTTAAAATTCAATTTTAAAACTTTTATTATCTTCATTGTTATTAATATAAATTTTACAAGCCTTTAAATTATTTTTATCAAGCTTAAAACTGAAGATACAATAATTTACCCAATATTCAATCATTAAATTCAATAATAAATTTATCCAATAAATCGCTACATTTTAATTTTGATTTTTTTTAATAAAAACCCAAATTTCCATATTCAAAATCAATATATAATTCAAATTCAATATTTAAACCATTTAAATATTTCAAATCAAACATCGAAAAATCTGGATCGTTACACTATAGGTTCTGTGGTGGCACAAAAATGATCTTAATGGGTATTGGCTTAAAGATAATAAATGGATTGAGGCTTTACTTAGTGGCCATAGCATCGTAACTTTGCAGAAATGGTATATTAGTTGAATTTTTTCTTCTTCACGTTTTTTTGTTGTTGTAGCATTACAAGTATTACCATCCATATTGTTTACATGTACTACTTTAAGCATATAAATATAATAAATCTAATACGACCAAAGTATCCATAAAATTAATGAGTAATAAATACTTATAAATTTTATATCAATTTAGTACATTTTATAGTTTGTGCATTTTATTAATAAAATAACATTACAAAACATAACATAACATAACATAACACAACATATGATTATGCTCGTACCACAAAAAATTTGTGCAAGTTTTTCCTTGAGTTTATGAATCCTTTGCTCAATAAACAATAAATTAGTACATGCAATGAGTTCATGTACTTGCAAATTAGAAGTTGTAAACTGAGTTTCTGAATAATTTTCTCATACCATACATATAATGAATCTAATTTGTTATTTACATGTGCTTATAAATTAGTGTAAGTATTCATTTAGTAATTTGTGCAAGTTTTGCACTGAGTTAACTTAGTGCGATGCATTGAGTTTTAACTTAGTGCACATAAACGGACATATTTTTGTTTGCTAACACTTATATCTATAATAGGCTAACAACAACAATAATATGTTATAAAGTTATAAATATTGTTACTAAATCGAATGTACAAGCTAATTTAGTGTTGGCTAGGAATTGTCAACCGATTCTTCATCTACATAGGTAATTGTAACGAGCTCCCTGAATTTGAACCCCAAATTTTTTGGTTGAGTAATGAATTTATTTTAAATTCCTTTCATCCGAAAAAACTTGAAGGCATGGCGGGTACATAGGACAGAGGGTGAAGAAGCGATTGTTGAAGGTCATGAAGAAATAGCAGGTGAGTTAGTCACAAAAATTTGTCGATCATAATATGCTCATTTTGTTTTGTTTGTTTGGGAGTTTTTCCCCTTTTATGATTTGTTTTTAGTATCTTTAATGTACTACTATGGTATGTGTACTTTACTTTTATGTTCATTTAATAATCTAATTTTTTTAGGTTTGATCGTTGCCTTGTACTATTATTTGGATCCTTAATTTACTATCTTATACAAAGATTTGTAAGTAGGCAATTTTTAGATAGGTTATTAAAACCTAACAAGGCAGTGATTGAACAAAAAAAACTACAGTAACTGAATAAAAATAATATTGATCATGGATGGAGAAAGTGTAATAATTGTATAAAAGATCTTAGAGAGCTACATGCCAACTCTCACGATAGGTTTGTCATAAACACATGCAAAAGGCAATTTCTGGACAATTAATTGGATCTAGCTCAAGCAGGCTAAAGAATATATAGATCTACCTTAAGAGTTATTAAGTCTTTATGATCCAAAATAGGAGCTGCTGATTACTTGGGTATAGTTTTAGCAGCTAGGTTTTTTGTTGAAAACGTTTGTGTAACAACCTGTCCTTCCTAATGCCTGAAAATTAACGTAGAATGACAACGCCTAACTTCAAAACGTCGCAAAAGATAGTTTCTCGGGGTGAAATTAAAACAAAACACTATAACCAAGGGATGTCCATAGAATCTTACAACGGAATGATAACAAATAATATTCTAAATTACATGAACAGAATTGGGTAAGTGGAAGCAACTGATAAATAAATATCAATACAGAAAGTCAGAATATCAAAGCTCCAAACATATAATTTCTGAATATAATATCCGATACAACTAGTCTCATATATAAATAACAATTTGTCTTGTACAACTATAATATCAAGTATATATCCAAAGTATCGACATTACACCTCCAAAATTCTTCAGCTGCCCCATTCTGAGAGCATATCCTAAAAGCACTTGATTCCTAAACTATTCAATTGGGTACCCAGTATTCTCATGACATAAACAGACAAAGTAAAAACATAGGTCAGACATAAAGCTTGGTGTGATGGGAACTATCTCAAAATATTGTATATCAACAATATATACAAATAAAACATGAAGCTACTAAGGCGCATTTGGCCCTCTCCACAAATGTGGCTCAGGGATAATCCAGACCACCTATAAAAAAGGTAAAGTAAATCCATCCTAAGGCTAGGGGATCATATCATAACCTACTCTTCTCTTGTAGTCAATGAGTAAGCACACTAATAAAATGTGACTGCCACGTAATAGTATATTATGATAAAGGTAACCCGATGTACAAATATAGGGTAATATAGACGTACTAATATAGGTCTATCACGAAATATGCAATAATAATATCACCTAACTAATATAACACACACAATATAACGATACACGACAAATAGAATATAAATTGATTACACTGAGCCACTCATAAAATAAATAGAGTCAGTACCTAATTGTACCATAGACCCCGAGCCACATCTAGCGTGATCAAACTCATATAGGTCTCATCGTACATCTACATCGAGCATAAGTGATAAATGACATACTCTAGATATATTAAACTCGATTTTTCTTTGCACATCCATCATGATCCAAAATTATCATGGTCAAATGATTTTCATCGAGGGTCCACAATAAATAGAGTTAGTACCTGATTATACCGTAGAATCTGAGCAACATCTAGTGTGATAGACTTTCTGTAGGTCTCACCATATCCTTACATCGAGCATAAGTGATAAATGACCTACTCTAAATATTTGAAACTTATGCACCATACCGTTATATGGCTATATCGGGCATAAGTGATATATGATTCACTCATAGATGATCATCATCATCGGAGACCATTAGTTGATATTTTGGAGGTGGTTTCTTATGTACTCCAAAACTGATTTCGATACGAAATCCATCCTTTTTACATATAGAGTTCAACAGGCGATTCTTTCAACCCGGTTTGCTCTAACACACCGAAACGAACTTTACCATCCTTCTTGCCTAATGTGACACGTACACATGTGTCTATACACTCATTTGTGCATATTTACATACACATACACGCCCGTACACCAACTCATTTATACTGCACAAATCATGTTTTTGGGCTTCACCTGAGCGATTGCTCACCCCGTTATCCTCCCACGCAACTTTGCACACTCGGTAGTTGCTATGGTTGCATGAGATGCTCGCAAACTTGCTTATACACAAATATAGATATTTACACAAATATATATATAGTATATTTGTATGAATATTTATTTATTTATACAAATATACAACCATTATCGACAATCCAAACCATTTAACGAATCGCTTTCGTTATTTTATTTCTTTAAATCCACGGATACATATACTTACCCTTATACATATACATACATGTATGCTTAAATAAGTATATCACCTATTACTTAATAAATTTTCACTTTTATTACCAATTTTTTTTCAGTAAAAGTCCAATATCATTTTCTATTATTTTACAACTCATTCAACTATTTTATAAAATAAATTTCTATCTTATAAATCATTTTAATCCCTTTTAATACTTAATTTATTCATTTAAAATTAAGTATTCATCTCATAATTATTTTATAAAACCTTATAACCATTTTATAAAATAATTCCCTCATGCTATTTTGTAAAATCTCACATCTCTTTTATAAAATATCTCATATACTTATATAATTATTTCTTTACTTAAATAATATTTATAAGCGCTAATTAAGCTTCATTAAACATCTAATCAATTTAATAATAAGTATAGAGTTAAAACTCACTTAATTAGCTTACTAACTTCTTCAAAAATCATTATTAAAGTCTTTAATAATTAACGTGTTAATATAATCATGTTTATTAAATAATTATGAGTTCAAATCATTACACGTTATTTAGTAAGAATTTATTAGTAATTAAAATTACTCACTAAATTTTCTTAAATCAGTTCAAATGGCTAAATTAATTCTACCTAATCATATATAGATATGATATCACTTAATTAGCCTCAAATCAATAATAATATCATAGACAATCATTCAATTATCCCAACCCATTCATGGCTTACTAACTTTTCCAAAACGGTATTTCAGGTCTTTAATAAATATCATGTTAATTTAATCATGTTTACTACATGGACATAATCCTAAATCAAATCAAACATTCTCTAAATCACTTTATAAAATTTCATAATCATCAATAAATAAATAAATGAAGTATAACAAGTAAATATAGTTGGAGACTCATCCCACCCACCTTCTACTTCCCCAAATCAAGCTCTAATCACCAAAACACAAATATTAGCTCTTCTGAGATTTGTAACAATCTAGAATTTCGAACACTTCGCATTTAAATATCTGGATTATTTAAATATTTAAATCTTGGACTAAATGTGATTAAATTAACTTAATAACCTTGTTAACCCCCTTTAATCAAAAACTAATGATGGTAAACTTTTTTTTGAAATTTTTTTACAAAAATAAATAGTTTGAAGAATGGAACCAAAATCATTTTATCAATAAACAGCTTTTTACTAAAAAAAAAAGTTGTTCAAACTTGTTATGCTTGTCTAATTAACTAATGTTTCATTAATTAGAAACTAAAAACAGTTTATGAAATTAAATTCTTTTAGAAAGAATTTTAGATATTTTATGAAGAAGCGTAGTTTGGTATTGACTAAGAAAGGGAAGATTTTTTATTTTGGTCAAAGTAAGGTGTAAAGCCATGCACGTGAAGGCATATAGGAGGATGTTTCTTGACCAGAAATAGAAGGTGGTAAATGACCTCCCAGTGAAGCCTATACAATCAACCTTAAGGCCTTGAGGAGTGGTTGCTAATTTATGAAAAAAAAAATCTATGTCTTCTTTATGCTCTTTTATCTCCATTTTAACTTTCTTTAATCAAAACAAATAAAACACCATACGTTGCCAAACTAAAGTTATAGTCCTAAAACATCATAGCAACATCTTTTAGAACTAAAAATTGGAAGATTTGGAGCACACACCACTAAGCCAACCAAGGCTGTGAGCATTGGAGGCTAAATCTAGCCTTGGCCGAGAGCAAAGTGAAGGGTAGGTACGATTTTGGAGCTTGATTTGGTTGAGGTAGGAAATGATTACAAGGTTGAGGCTTATGCTTGGTTGTGTACTTGTTGAAAGGTGATAAAACTCACATTTTATGTATATGAAGTGTATATAATGCTTGTTCATATCATAATATTTGTTAGACTATATATTGTTGTTTTATCTTTTGTGGTTCTTGCTTAGGAAAGCAAATAACATATGTATGTTGTGTGTTTGGACTTCTATGAGTTTCTATATTGCATAGCTATAGCATGAAGCATATAGGGTTTTGTTGGACTTTAGTTTAAATCAGACTCGAGTATGGAATGGTTTTATAGCGACTAGTCAATATAAAAGCACATACAAAATGCTTTGTGTTCGGCATTTTCTATGATATTTTGTAGAGAGATCCCTAAGTGTGTTCTCCATGGTTATGATGTATATTGAATATGTTGCTTACCGTAAAAAACTTGGATTTAAAAATGATTGTTATCATTTTGAAAAATGAAAAACCTATCATATATATATATATATATATATATATATATATATATAAAAAACTGCCCGGGTTACTGTCTTTTACAACAGTCAATAATAGCATTTTCTAATCGATGTCTTTATTCTAAACCATGTTTAAAACATTCTTCAAATCCTATAGTTTCTGTTTTGAATTTTAATTATTTTAAAATGACTTTAATTTAAGTATTACTCTTCAATCCTTTTAGAGATGTTTTCTATGAATTATTAAAGTAGAAGGCTGATTTTAAATAAAAGAAAACATGCTTTTTGAAGTTTATAAATAATTTATGAAATAAATTTTCAAGTAATATTTAAAATAAATTTCTAAAACCAAATTATAATATTTTAAAGTATATTTTAAGTATATATATTTTTTAGAAATTTAGTTAAACCTTTTGTTGAAGTATTGAGAAGCTTATGTAATATACCATCTTTTAAATTGTTTTAGAATTTTATTAAGTATATTAGCTTATAATAAATTAGTATGTGTGTGTATCATTTTTAAAGGGTTTTTTGTAAATTATAAATTAGAATTTTAAAGTATTTTCATACATACAAAAGTTTGGAAAAGCAAGTTAAGTATTTTGTAAAAGTATAAAAGAAGGTTTGATTATAACACTTATGTATAATAAATGGTTTTGTATAGTTAATTAAACGTACATTAACTTGTTTAATAAGTGTCGATATATTTAAAACGAATGTTTTTAAGGATAATGACAAGTATAAAATGATTTTGGGTTTATAGTAAACTATGTTTAAGCAACATTTGTTTTTAACCCTTTTTAATTACTTAGTAATAGAATTAGATCTTTGAAAAGAATGTTTTAAAGATAATTATAAGTGAAAAAGTTTTGATTTTATGGTAAAAATGTTTTGAATAACATTTGTTTTTAACCCATTTAATTATACTTTTGGAAATGTGAAATCCTCATTAAGATTTATGAATATTATTATACCATTTGGGATAAGAATATAAATACCTTTCTAAAAAGAGTAGAAATGAATAATGAAATAGTACTACACATGTATATATCTTTTGTAAAGTTATTTGAAATATATACACAAGTATTCACAAAGAGGTTTTTATTAATAAAAGAATTAATTAAATAAAAAGGGAATTAGAAGTTGCTTACGTGATTAATTGCGCTTTGTGTGACTTAATCATGCTTTGTGTAAGTTACTTGTGCTTTGTGTGACTTAATCGTGCTTTGTGTGTTTACTTGTTTTTGGAAAGCATTTAGTCATGTACTTAGAACTGAAAGCCAATGAAGTAGACTTGTTCTATCTGTGAGAGTTAAGACTGATGTTCGAGTAGGGCTTAGAAGCAATAGTGCTCTAACCTATCGGCTTCATTCTTGATCGAGGGGTAGAGTAAGATGAAAAGGTTAGAAATATGATAAGTATAAGAGACTTGATTTTCATATGCAATCGTTAATATTTTATACTTGATAGTCGATTAGTCGGCTATGGAAATTGACCAAATTAACTTTGGAAGCATATGTAAGCTTCACGTATTAGCACGGTTTAAGATCCCCCAGTGAGGACTCATTTGTATGAATCATATCTTGCTTTAAGAATGTATATATATGAGATCCCCCCAGGATGAGTCCTTTATATTGTTCATTTACTTCTAAAGCATCGGAATTGAATTAACCGAAAATTTGTCGATTTAGTTTTGAAGAGATCGAGAATGAATAAGTGTATTACTTACCCAAAACCACTTCAAAACTTATATACGGGTTCTTTGTTTTGGAAGCGGTTGTGAAGTAAAATGCTACATTGTTGAACTATCTATCCTAAGGTTAAGTCCAAGGGAGATGTCAGCATTAACATTTTAAACAATGCTATCGTGTTGTACCGTATATTTCTAGGAGAGAGGAGAGAGGACAGAGTTAACATTCGTCGGACGATTTGTGCTGGGATCCATGAAGAGGCTCGTGAACTGTTTGAGATGCTGAAATCCAAAGAGAGGTCCGAGATCTATTCGAGTAATGAAGGCTTGTGTGTTGAGACACTGAACGTGACTTCACCATCGGTAATGATAGAAAACAGTGTAGGAGCATAACCATGGGGTTTAGCTAACTCAAACAAGTACATCAACTTCAAACATCTAGAAATGCATTCGATTTGGCGCAAGGGAGTAATTGGTATTCAGTATCATGTGTTCGAGCATAGGCCGGCTATGTTTACCTTAGTGACATATTTTATCTAGAGATATGCATGGTTTTAGAAGGTAGATTCCGACCATTGTCAAGGAGGTCGGATTTGGTTTTACAGAGGAGGTTTCCACGAAAATCCGTTATAAGAACGTAATCCATTATACGAACGTACCTTAGCTATTTTAGTTGTACTTCTAATATTGTTGTGTTGTGAGATACAAGCAGCACATCTATTTTCTGATTTACATTCTACACCCTAGACATTATCTATTATATCACCTTATGTACCTATTATATGGGTGGTTCTTTTAAGTGGATAACTGTTACGGTGATTCAAAATGTCTGAAAAGTACTATTATATGCTTGCTACATATTTCTTGAGTTTCTCACACTAGACTTATGTCTGACTTTTGGTTTTATATTTCCTTTATTTACATGGGTTGTCTTTTGAGTATTATAGGAAAAGCAGGTTTTTATTAATTCTTTGAAGCTCGAGGAGATGAGCTGGATGGTTTTTCATTGCATTACTATTATATATATGTCACCATTTGTAAGGACAGGCTATTATAACTATCTAGGCCGATAATAGTACTTAGAATTGTAACTTTGAAATGTTATGTATCTTAGAGTGAAAGTTTGTACTATCATTTAATATTATATGTTTTCGTTCCACTGTGAGATTTTGATATTGCGTTCTTTCTTCTTCTTCTTTTTCCTTTTCTTTTCATTTACTCAAACAATCTATCTTTCAGGCACTAGGGTGTTTGGAACATGAATACTGTGGATGTATTAGTGTCGGCATTCGGAGGTCGAAAAGCCTTATTGTTACAAAATTTTAGATGGCACTACAAACACAAATTCAATCCAAACCGTTGATGGGTTTTGTGTGGAATCGGTAAAAAAGAATCATAGTGATTTTATCGATATTTATTGAAATTTATTTGGGCTTGGATTAGTGGATTTACAGTTAGGGATTAAGGAATGGATTAGAAAGCTAATTAGAGGAAATGAAGAAAAGTATCATGAAATGAAAGTGAATTCAAATGAATGAAGAGGCTAGCCACTTATAGACAAGCTTATAGGCTTTAGCCCAAATTCACTTCATCTGACACTATTCACCATATAACTTATCGACTCCAAATACAACAAAGTTTATGCTCATTCTTCTCGTGACGAAATTGTAGCCTCAATGGCAGGTACCTTGAGTCCTAATTCACTCATATCTAAGAATCAAGTATAATGCACATTCCGTTAATTAATGATTAAATATTTAAATAAATTATTTAAATATCTAGTCACTAAAAATGCGGGTTGTTATATTCTCCTCTCCAAGTTGTAATGCCCCACCTCTATACCCAAGTTAACAAAGGATATTACATAGTAATATCATCTGCTAATATGGAGAATAAGGTCAGATAGGGGCGACATATCTTGAGTATTACTTTGAGCGAGAATTAAAACCTCGAATTATGTGATAATATTTTTTCTTTCCTAGAGTCAATTTCAATGTATACGATCTCGGCACAAAATAGTTTCATATTGGCTTATTAGATTCAGAACAATATAAAAAATCATAGAACACAGAATCATGGAGTGCGGTGGTACAAAAGAATATGATATTAGATACATATACACAAGACAAGTTTATAAAGGTGGTTATACATGATTCTCATAATTTACATTATAGAGTATGAATCTAAACTCAAATGAATGTACACATCAAAGGTCTAGAATTTCATCCCTGGAACTCTTAGGAGTATGACAAATTAACTGGACCGACTTAAATTCCCAAGCCACAACTTTAGAAAATTTCAGCAATACTTCGCTTGCCCTGCTAGCATTACAGAAACTCCCAAATTAGAATGCATCTCGCATCTGAGAAATACACGATAACCTACATTACCTCACATTTCCCAATAGTACATACCATTTTGTAAGAAAGCTTCTCACCATTTAAATGCAAATCTAAACAAATAAACACTTAAATAGTTATGCTTCAGCTCTTAAGTATCTAATTGCACTATACAAGGAGGATTATGCACTAACACAACAATAACACAAAATTTAAACATGTATAATTTCAATATAGTAACCGATACTATCACAATCATACATGACTATCTACTGGAGAGTAAATTAAAAGTAGTCGGTATTTAAATATACGATAGAATCCAAGTCACATCAAAATGCAATAGACTCGTATAAGTACCACCATGACCTTTACAATGGGCATGGATGATATATGATCTATTTTAGATAGCTATTGCTATCCCTCTCCAAACATGTTATACTAGGTAATACAACTAGCATACAAGCAACTATACATACAATTGAGAAACAACAATCAATAAAAAGAAAAAACAGTAAACAACAAGCAAACAACAATCAATAACGATTAAAAACAATCAACAACAAGAAACAATCATCAATAACAAGCAACAACAAGTAGATAAACAATTAATCATACAAAATAGTCTATACTAACACACATGGTGACCAACAACAGTCGAACATGCATGTCAAGCTATAAAACTCCACGAGTCTACTCGACATCAAAGATGAACGAAACGCCTAATTGGTGCAATCTCTTTCATGAATATAATACACGAAAGATTATTACATCCCTTGCTATGAAAAGGAAAACTTATATGATATACCAGGCCATCAATCCCTAAGACTTTCAAATAAATCCATTAATCTAACTCTCAGATTTCCTTTTCTTCTAAATAGAACTCATTCTCTTAAGGAGAAAGTTTTACTAATGAAATCATCATTAAATGACAATCTATTAACACTTGGGTTAGCTCGGGTTCAAACTCATCTCAATCACATAATAATAATAATGAGGATCATATACTAAGTGTACCATATGCTCGGTTAGGCAAGTATCATATCACTACTTAGAAGATTATCTGAATCGTTACAAAACTAATCGAGAAGTCCTTCCTCAAACTATCATAAGCTATCCTAACTATACTATACTATACTATAATTTTGCAACGAATAAAGATCATCCAAAATAATATACAGTGCCCATTCCAATCATTTATTTGCTCATAAGATTTCCTTGTTAAACCAAGGATGGCCACCTGACTCCTCTCATGCGAATCTCTGATCTAGTTCCTTATTCCGAGCATTGAAATTTCCTCGCATGACTAGAGTCACGCATCGGAAATCTCTCGGTCATCTCAAGAATCTGACTCAAGTGCTCGCCTTTAAGAAATGAGTGAATAACCCTTGCCTAAAACTAGTGCAAATCACCTAGAAACCCTATGCTCGAACTAGGGATTAGGAATTGGTATATGAATGGACCGATCCTTAGAAACTGTAGATGGGTTAACCCCACCACTTGAGGTTTACTAATGAAGGATAAAACTTTTAATACGAATGACTCTACGCAAAACGTATAAGCCACACGCTTGGTCTTTGCTTATTACTAGGCATCCATCGAGTCCTATTTGGATCCATATCTAAGTCACACTTCATCGACCAACCCCATTTAACTCAAAATCCCATGAATTGCGTTTGAACGGTAATACTTTCAATTGCTACACCTTATCTTTACAACTATGGTTGCTCATACAAGGTTTAATTTGGCAAAAGAATATACATACTATGAAAGGTGTCAAGTTTAGTCTATTTACCAAGTAACTAGCAATATATGAGTATATAGCTCAAGTATCAAAAAGAACATAAGCAAGAAACTTAATTACAGTAAAAGCATACTATTAGAACCTTGTTTGTATGATTGTTTTAATGATGAAAACTACATAAATATACACATATCTCGTGTACTATTTTATACAGGAAGTTGAAGATGATGATGATTCAAGGAGACAAGAAGAAAAGAGGCAAAGTAATGGTCATCTACAAATCAAAGTCAAGAGTATATATTTGTCTTTAGGTTTTAATTTAAAATCTCCTAGATGGTTCACATGCACATAGCACTGCCACACAAGATTTACAAATAAAGTTTTAAAAGGTTGCATATATAAAAAATATTTTATATAGGCTCAGTTGACTGAATAAAAATTCAATCGACTAAGGGCAGTTGACTAAACCAACTAACTAAAATTGCACTTTAGTCATCTAATTATTGTCTTTCTCTCTGCAACCTTTGATGTTTATATTCAGTAGACTTCTAACTATTCTCAGCCGACTGAATGAATAGTAATGCCTATTTTCTAAAACAACATCTTGAAAAGTTATGATTGTTCAATGCTTCTTCTTCGAGGAGGAATGACTTTCCGAAAGGAAACAACTTTTCTAAAGCAACTTTTGATTATCGTAAATAGAACCTAAGTCCAAAATTTCATATTTAATTTACTATCTTGATTTGTAACTCTCTTGTGATTGTTTGCATTCTGAAAATCAATACTGTACATCCACTCAAAAATTACTCCATACACTTCCATAATCACATTACATGCATCCTTAAACCATTAAGGAGATTATATAAAGCTTTGTACTACAAGTCAAAATCCATGTTGATAGAACACAAGATTGTTAAGTCAAAAAACTTTTGTATCGCCTATTCCATTAGGCAAAGTGAGAGTGTTTTTGTTTAGTTGAAAATCCTAATGGGAGCTTCGGGACTGGACATAGGACGGGAGGTCCGAACCGGTATAAAAATCCTAAAGTGATTGCTTCTTATTTTAGTTTAATATATTCTTATATAGCTTGATATTGCATATATACTCATTTACAAAAATTAGTCATATTACTATAGATCCTTGTGCACTTACACTTACCTTGCTACATGTATTCTTTCCTTACTCCTGAGCTGTAGGCCTATTAGAACCCAACGGTGCTAGTGAGGCATAAGTCATCATCACTTACTCACCCCTCAGAAGTGTAGGACAATCCTTCTTCAAATGACCAAGCTGATCGCAATTGAAGCACTTACACATCACCTTAGTAGTATGACATTTCGTAGTGAAATGGTCTTTTATACCATAGGATCGGCATACTATATCAGCTCTCTTCTTTGCACAAGTTTGATCTTTCCCAATATCTTGGCCTTTGTGCTTCAGTTAGAACTTTGGCTTGCTTTCCATCTTGGTTAGCTCCGACAATGCCTCATGGATTCTCTCATGGAGAAGAGCCATTCCCAAGAGACTCTCAAAAGTGGCTCCCTATTGCGATATGACTAAGTAATGAACCCCTAATTGATGCACTAAGACCTCTTGGAAAATTCCTTTTTCTTCTCCAGTGGAGTACTAACCATCTCACAACTTAATTTAGCCAAAAGGTTAACTCGGCTAACATACTCCAATGCTGACAGGCTACCATGTTGTAAGGGAATTGAATACTCAAACTGCATGCCCACCGGTCTTAGAAATAAACCGTGGCTTAAAGCGATGTTTAGAATCAATCCAAGTCAAGGCATGCTCACCAACTTCCTTAATTATTATGTCATACTAAGGAAAAGCCTCTACGTTGATGCTAGAAAACAATCCTTGGAGTCCATATTAGTGAAATCCCTCCCACATGAATGGGTCCAAGCCTGTGTCATGACAAGTGTCTTAAAGCACAAACATAGCTTCCTCCTAAGGCTATAGAGATCCCAACATAACTTCGAAGAGTCTAAAGCTGGTGGAGCAAGAAATATTGTCGTTATTAGGACCGTCCTACACCTCCAGTGCCTGTATAATGTGTTGTGGAGGTCCTTGGCCGATGCAGGACGGTAGCCAAGAATGTAAAGTAAAAAAATCCAAACACAGAACCTATAGGACATCTCACAGCGCATAGACAAAGTATAATATGACAACATAGATGTAAAACTGGCGAGACAGTGATATAATCAAATGAACCATAAATAAGAGCATCATAGTGCATCATGTTCATAGATTATACAAAAACTGAAATATAAAGTTTATACATTCCAACCTCCCAAAATAAATTATATAACTGTCTCTCAAAATATAAGTACTATTATAGCTCTACGGTACCACACAATGGAGTATAAGCGGTAAGAAGCTCCAAAGTATAATTACATAAAAGCATAGCCTCCTGCTCGTCTTTATACAGCTCCATGCGCTATCTAGACCTGTTATCCCTAATCTACTCATTTAAAAGTACTCAATATAATAAGAAGCAATGCTTAAACCTCATGTCAGACAACGGTTTGGTGTGAGGGATACATCATCTCAAAATACTACAAAAACCGTGTATATAATAAATAGGAGCATAAGGTATGAAGAACCCATACCTAACATGTCCTTACAACCAAAGAGTTATCACACAATAAACATAATATGCTACTGTATAATTATCATAAAGGCATCCTGCAACTAAGTATG
This sequence comes from Allium cepa, assembly GCA_030765085.1. Taxonomy (NCBI): domain Eukaryota; kingdom Viridiplantae; phylum Streptophyta; class Magnoliopsida; order Asparagales; family Amaryllidaceae; genus Allium; species Allium cepa. The sequence goes on from CM060938.1 coordinate 568,620,792, forward strand.
ATAACAGGTGTCCAGGTATCCCTATCCTCAATACCTATCTTCTATGACATCCTTAGAGTGGTAGAATACGAAAGAAGACAGTCAAAGAAACTATAGCATCCATCAAACAATCCTTACTATCACTCAATGTGCTTTAGATATATGATAACTCGTATGACCTTTTCCATGCCAGGCGCCAATGGAAATCCCAGTTTTCAGCGTACTCGTCTTTAGCCCGAAGCTGATACTTGAGCTTTTTCCCTGGTCGAGGGTATATGGATCCAAACAACCAAACCAGACTAGCCAAACAAAGTACCCATGAGCGTCCTTACAATATCCCCGCTTTTGAATACATCTAAAAATACTCAGAGTATCAACAAATCCCTTAAAAATGCATATCCAACCCCTTTTCTTGCTCCATTTAGTTTCCATTATCTTCAAGGAACTGTTCTGTGTTCCTTCATTCCATGATAGAACCATTCAACATTTTAACCATAGGTCACCCTTTTTAGAACCCGTCCTTTATGGATAATCATTCTCACGACTCCCTTCAACATCGACTCACCATCATCAGCACCTAACTCCATTCACTGTCAAGTTTCCATCACTGAGGTCCCGTAGCTATCCTGGAGTCATCCATCCCTATCATTTGGAGTTGCCCACTTCACTCCACATCGCTCCTAAGAACTTCAGACGCCACGAAGAAATCCCTAATGTATTGTTATGCCATGATGAAGATTCCTCCACCTACATACTCTGTTCAGCTATATTGAGCCAAGCCCAAAGCAACACCCTTCTTAGCTTGAAGAACTCCCTAGAAACACCGAACCGATTTCACTGACTAGAACCAGACTAAAGCCCCACCTAGGTTCTCCAGAGCCGCACTAAAGTTTGAAATAACCTGCCGAACTAATTCTTGTGTCTGGCCCGAGCCAACCCCACTACCGGATCATAGTCAATCTCGAACCAACACCCTTCCCCTCCGAACAGCAATTCTTCTTCAGTCCCCGACCATAGCATCACCGGACAGTAAATGATGTTCGGTCTTCCATAGCACCACTGAACGGAAAATGTTGTCTGGTCTTCCCCATCACCGAACCAACAGCACCCTGAACAAACTCCACTCAAACCTGAGGTTAACTCCAGGCGAGCCTATGATCGAACAAAGGCCACCAAACCAAAATGATGCGGCTTCTTCTACTCCAAATTTCATGTCGATTATGTTGCTATGCTCCTTTTCTCGACCCGAATGCCTTCCATATGTAACAATGCAACTCTAAATAATCTCGGGTAAATCAATCGAAGTCCAGTTCCATAGTTCTTAACTCTACGTTGCTCTGATGAGCATATTCAGCCATACAAGCAAACACTATACATGTACCAAACAACATTCCAACATGCAAACATAAAAAACTCATGCCAAATCAGCATATAATATGTCTCTAACCTATTCTAACACACAACAAGGCAACAACGCATCAAATTAACATGACTAAAACACTTTAAGAAATTTTAAATTTGTTTATACCTTAGGTTTCACTTTAAAACAACATTAGAACTTAATTTTGACTTTAAAAATAGGTTTAAAACATGTCAAAACCAATAAATACATATAAAGTAAGGTGAGAGATTTACACTCACCATGATTAGAACCTATAGATACATATATAAAACATGTTAAGACCTACCTATAGATAAATCACATACCAATTAACCAAAAAGTCAACATTTGCATGCAAATAAAGGCAAGTCCAAGAATCAACAACACGAACCTGATTTTCCCTCCCTAAAAATGTTGATTTTAAGACCTCTAATGGATATCCTTGCTAATTTACCCATAATCTATGGTTTAGACTTGATTTGGAGAAGAAAGGAGAAGGTTCTGGATGGAAAATGGGTTAATGGGAGCTCAAATGAACTTGAAAAGTGGTAAAAGTGATTTGGGGATGATGGTTCAACCTAATAAAGCCTCCAAACCCGAGATGGTTAATGGGTTTGCCCCAAACTCACTAATTACCCACTAAGCTGCTTCAAAAACTGACAATTTTCAAATAGTCGTACCATCCAGTTAGAGAGCCTAAATCTCTATTATGATCACTCTACGGAAAGGGAAACCATCATATCTTTCCATGGAAGTGGTCTTGGATGCTGATTCGGCTTCTATCAAAAGTTGCAGTCGTTACAAGTTTTCAAGGGTAAAATCCTCCGAAAAAATTCTAAAGATAGAAAATGTCACTAGTAGGCATTTTCTAAAGTTATACAGTCATATGACCTTATATGAATTTAAAAATAATATTTTTCAATTTTTCGATACGTAAAATACAGGTCGTTACAACCGCCCCAAGGGCTACACCACCTCTAACTCATGTCACATCTACTAGAATGTCCGCAATTAGTGGGACTTCTTTCCGTTGTACCTCAATTATCTTTTAGCCTATCAAGCATCTTCGGCTATCTATCCATAGTCGCCTATGTACTCTGTATACTCATACTAATATCCTTAAACGAAGATACCTTAGCAACTGACGATAGAAACAAATCAAAATTCAGAAGACAAGTGGTGTATGCAGTATTATATAGTAGAAAAATACAAGTATGCTCTCTCAACGTAACTCTTTCCACCAAATTGTTTTGCACAAAATGGTCCACTTAGTCCATAGTGTTGAGCTTATGCATTAATACCGAATGTAACAACCCATTCTTCGTAATTCCTAGAAATCAATGTCGAATGACAACGTCTGACTATCGAATTCCACAAAAGACAATTTTACGGGAGGAATTAAAAAACACTATAACCAAGGCATATTGATAGAATCTCATAGCCGAATGATAACATATAATATTCTAAATATACATGCACAAAACCAGGTAAACAGAAGCAACAAATAAATAAATATCAATACAGAAAGTCAAAATACAACAGCCACATACATAGGAAGTTCTGAATATAATATTTGATACAACTAGTTTTATATATAAATAACATTTCTATCAAGTACTATCACAATATCAAGTATATATCCAAAGTATCGACATCATGCCTCCAAAAAGCTCCATTTGCACCACTCTTGTAGCATATCCCCAAAAATACCTGACTCCCAAACTACTAAATCGAGTACCCAGTGTTGTTATGACATAAACAAACAAAGACAAAATGCGGATCAAACATAAAGCTTGGCGCGAGGGGAACTATTTCAAAATATTGTATATCAAAATTATATACAAACAAAATAGGAAGCTACTAAGGCACATCTGGCCCTCTTTGCAAACGTGGCTTAGGGGTAGTCTAAACCATCTATAAACAAGCAAAGCAAACCCATCTTAAGCGTAAGGGTCCGTAACGTAACCTACTCTTCTTCTGCAATCAATAAGTAAACACGCTAATAAAATGTGACTACCATGTAAGAGTATATTATGATAAAGTTAGACTGATATACAAATATTGGTTAATATAAATATCCTAATATAAGTCTATCATGAAATACACAATAATAATATCAACCAACTAATATAACATGCATAATATAATAGTACACGACAAATAGGGAATATAAATTGATTACACCAAGCCACTCATGTCCAAAATAAATAGAGTCGGTACCTGATTGTACCATAGAACCCGAGCTGCATTTAGTGTGATCGAACTCGTATAGGTCTCACTGTACCCCTATATTAAGCATATGTGATAAATGGCATACTTTAGATATTTGAAACCTATGCGGATCTCACTATACCCTTATATCGAGCATAAATGATATATGATCCACTCGAAGATGATTGTCATCATCTCCCCCTCCTAATCATCGTGGATTGCTTAACAAACTAGCATAATGCCTCTACAAAAGAGAATGATAGGCGTGTCCCATATAGTATGCTACTGGGAACACACAAGAGCATCGATACCATACAGATATATATATACACATAAAAAATAACGTCACGTGATCATATACGTCTATGACAAATGAAGGTTGATATCTCGTCATTGTTTATCGACACGGATGTCCACTACAATAAGGCCAATAATATGTACGACCAATAATATAAGGCCAATACGACGTATGGTCACTATTATAAGACCAATACGATGTATGATCACTAATTTAAGACTAATACCATTCATCAAATCATATTTACCTCAAGGTTGAAACTAAGAGGTATAGACTAACTTCGCTTAATCGTACACACTCACTAGATATGACCATGCAACTAACCACTTTACATTAGCATTCTGACCTTGCATTCCACTTTCCCAAGTAGTCCAAAGTCTTCTCGAAGTCACACGGAAGCTTTATGCCAACTCATGACTGGAATTGGGAAAAGAACTCCCTATTATTACCCCTGCCCAGGTCTTATTACCTAGGACAGGTCCCATCCGGTGGACCGATGAGAGGCTGTGTAACGTCCCGCCTTTATATCACCAGAAAGACGCATCATTATATAAGAAAGATAGGGACAGAAGAAGAAAAGAAAGAGAAGAAAGAACAACAACCCATCAGAATCTCACGGCGGAACGAATGAAATATAATACATAACATATATATAGTATCATATACATCAGAGTATACAACTATACATCTCAATTTAGACAGTTATAACATTTCTGTCTAATGTACAATACAAGAACATCCATACATAATAACATCACAGCGGAAACTCTATCTATATATCTACACACGGAAGCCTCCTGCTCCAAAGCTCCTCCAGAATTCGTCAAGGCTAACTTAAATCTCTTGACTACTCATACATAATATGAGTACCCAAGAGTTTAATAAAACAGAAAATAAAAACTTGGGTCAGACATGGGTCTGGTGTGAGTAATCAGTTTAAAATTGCTTAACTTTAGAAAATCCTTTGAAAAGAAAGGTATCACGTAAGACTTCCCACACATAAACATGGAAAAGTTTTTACCTTACGCTAACCAAAACATTTGATAGGAAATCCGATGATATTATAATAGTGTCTAGGGTTTTCAAGTAAATAAGAAATAGCTGAAATTGTTACATGATTAAATTCCAGCTACTAGCCACAAAAGTGGGTAATACAATCAAAAACGTAAGGGCACGTAGGAAGAATGGGTTTCCATCAATGGTAGGGCTACTGGGGTACCGCCCGTCACAGTACGTGGCCTAGATCAACGTACCGAGGATTCACCCTAAATCCCCTGCAACACAAGGCCGGAACCATCCCTTACTGGATAGTCCCGAACAAGACAACCCCGCAGTTGGCTGCAGATCCAACTGCCCACACAGTCGAATAAAAAAGGACATCTAAACAGGGGAAGCTCTTGTCCTACTTGAGCGCGACTCACTTAACCTTACTTCATCTCCCCTGTTTTAGCCATTCCCGGTTGATGAGGCTTGAGGCTGCGATTACCTTTATAGGACACATCTATCTTAGAATGCTCATCGTCCATCTGACGATGTTCTAAAAGCATTCAATCAATACAAATATGTTCCGGTTTCGAACGGAACCGAAGGCACTATCTCGTTACACTCATTTTTGGAATCACCCTCAGAGTTAATGACAATAGCCCTTGCACTCTGAATCTTCATCTCGAATCTGAAAGTACTATCTTCGTTAAACTCATTCTGGAATCACCCTCGGAGTTATAACGATATATAGTTATTACACTTCGAGTCTTCTCTTCACCTCATTTGGATTTACGACCTAACGTTAATTTGGATCGATGTGGTTTTCGGATATAAAATCTAATCCCGGTCTCACCGAATCCAAAATGCCATTTTAATGTCCAAGTTGTACTTAAGGGTTTAAACAGTAGATATTCAGAATATCACTTAAACATAAATGGATGATTCATAACATAGAGATAGATAATCATTATTATCTAATTCATCCACACATATCACAAAGCAGCATATATATCACATCTCAGATATGTCACATTCAAATCATCAAATATCAACCAATGGCATCCAATATCATCCAATATCATTTACCCATTCATACACAAAGTTTGATCCAAACTAAATTAATTTAATTAATCATTAATTAAATTAATTCCCTACTTAATCACTTGGATTATCATTAATCCAATTTACTTACCATTAATTAATTACAAATTAATTAATTAATCGTCACTTAATTTTCCACTTTAACTAATCTCCCTTGCTTAATTATTTCTTAATTACTTTAAGTAATTATTCCTTAGTTACAATTTTAATTAATCATCTTGATTAATTACTTCTTAATTATACCAAGTAATTATCTATTAATTACCCTTTAAATTAATCATTCTTGATTAATTATTCTATAATTAATCACACTTGATTAATTACTCTTTAATTACATTTGATAATTAAACATTAATTATAGATTAATATCCTTTAATTATTAATTACTAATTAATTATTTAATTAATAATTACTTCCATTAATTAAATCCTTTCTAATTAATTATTTAACAAATAATTAATCACTTTATTAATTACCCTTAATTATTAATTAATTATTCTTTAATTAATTGATTTAAAAATTTAATTAATTATATTATTTAATTCCTTTACTTAATTACTAAGTGATTAACCCTTAATCACTTCCACTTAATTAATTTCATAAAGTAATTAACCTTTAATCACCTTATTAAACAATTACCTTTTACTTAATTACCTCCAGTAATTAGTTACTTAATTACTTCACCATGTAACTACACTTAATTAATTTAAATCATAAGTGATTATCTTTAATTATTCACTAATTAATTACATAATAATTTAACTAATCATTTAAATTTAATTAAATAATTCCTTAACTTCTTATATTAAAAAGATCCTTAATTAAGAAAATCATTATCTTAATTAGAATATTAAAATTAACAAATAACTCTTTAATTGTTAATAATAATTGAATCATCTTAATTACCTTCACACATTTATTTATCTTTAATAAATCAAAACTCTAAATTACGTAAGATGAATCTTTGTTATAATTGATTACTAAATCTTAATCTTTAAACTTTATTTAAAATAAAATACTTTAGAAATCAATTATATTTAAAACAATTTGAACATTCAAATTTACTTTTAAATCTTTGAAACTTTTCTAAGTTACTGAATAAATTCAAATATAAAAATCATTTTTAAAAAATCTACTTTTATACTCTTTAAAAACCCTTATATTTTCAATATATAAAACTTATCAAAACTTATTCTTGGGAACAAATAAATCCTATAAGCAAAACTTGTTTTACTTTTGTTTTAAGAATTTGTAAACATCTTAAAAATCAAATTCCTTTGTTTTAAAAACTTAAGCATCCAGTACAATTTAAAGCCTGTAAAAAAATCTTAAGCCTTAAAACTACTAGGATCCTATACCGCTTTGAGCAAAACTTCCAAATGCTCGAACGAAACCCGAGATTTTTCCCGTCCCTTCTCCTGCTTCGAGTAAAACTCGAATATGACTGAACTAAAACCCAAGCTCACACCTTCCTCTACAAAACCATACTCGGATGCATGCAATCGTGTACATCGACGTGCACCACGCCGCAGATCACTGGCGAACTCCGCTCCGGCCTCCGACAAGCCGACATCCACCACGACAACCCAATGCAAGCACCCAGACGGCACGATTAGATCGAGAATCGTATTCGACCCAAAAACCCAACCTGTAAATGCAACATCACCGGAAAATATCATCGTCTCCGACGATCTAGACCCCTAGACACCTCTCCATCCTCGCCATAGCTCCACCTCGATCTCCTGCATCTTCAGCCCACCTCGCGATGGGTTCCGATCGTGCCTCGTCACCCCAATTACCAATTGAACAGCGACGACAAACATAGGGTATAAAACCCTATCCCGACCATTCCTGGCCATCACGGCCATTACTATACCACCGCGACAATTTTCCCACCCTCATCAGCAACTTAACCACCACTGGCCCAAATTTCGCACCACCTCTTGCCGCCGATCAATGGCAATCGATCAAAACCACCCTGATGTTCAACTCGAGAATGCACACAAATTCCCAAACTAAAAATCATGATATATATATATATCAAAAATCATGATTTTCTATATTGTATTCAATCATGTAATCAAAACTTGAAATTGAATTAATAAATTTTTGACCCATTTTAATTTTTTACTGTAAAATTAAAAATCCTGAGCCTATTATTCATTTAAATACCTGTAATTATTTTTAGGTGAGATATTGCATGATTTCAAACAACTTTCATTTACAAATCACAAGCTAATTTGAATTCAAAATTGAGTTATTAAATTTATTAAGAAATCGAAGCCTGTTATTATCACACAAAGACTATTTTAACTACACAGGCATTCAAATATTCATGATACAAACATGCATTCAATTCAATTCAAGAACACACGCAAACATCTTGATTTTCCATACATATATCAAGAGAAGAACAAGATTTAAACTGTTTTTAAAGTCTGCTTACTCACCTAGAAATGCAGCGGACAGAGAACAGATGTTTGTTTCCAGGCTTATGTTTTCTATACTTATTCAATTGCTCTTGAATTTGTATCTTCGTGTTGTTCTTTACATTTAGTTGCTGTTGATTTCTTTATCTGATTCCCAGGGTACATTTGAAAATCTGGAGATTTATGTTGTATTTGCCCTTGCCTTTGATTGAAGAATTTGAACTGTTGTTGCCTTCTTGTTCCAAATTTGAATTTCCCGCTTTATCTTCTTTGATCTTTGATTCCAGATTTTATTTCTTTTGATCTATTTAGTTTTAATTGAAAATGAAGAAAAGAATTTGATCTGAGAGTAAAAACAGATTTCTTTCTTCATACTTTTAAAAAAAATTAAATTTAATTATCAAAGAGAAAATGCCATTTGTCCTCTTATTGTTCTATTTTGCTTACACATATACACATTGATTTACGATTGTCTTTACACTACTTTAATGTATTTATAAATGTCACTCTTCTTTTAATTAATTCATTTAAGTTATGCATATGTATTTGTGAAATATTTACATGGATATAAAATGTATTTATCTTATATAAATAAGCTTTAGATTTTAGTAAATATACATATGTGAATTCATGTACATGCTTGTAAATTACTTATGTTTTGATCCAATTAAATGTATCATATGTTTATATGCATAAATTTTTTATTTTAACTCTATATATATTTTCAAACCAAATTTGTCTTATTTTAGAATTTTAAAAATGAAAAAATATTAAGAACAAACGAATTTTTAATTAAATTCTATTCTAAACTCAAGCTTAAAATATATATTTCAAATAAATAAGAAATTATCTTTCAAATAAATGAGAAATCATCCTTGTTGTTAAAGATTTTAAATTTCAAATATCTATAATTTCCAAATTACAAACTATATATATATATATATATTTAAGGTTTTGAAAACACTTTATTAAGTTCAAAATAATATTTTTCCAATTCCAATATATTCAAATATATACATTTTAAATGGAAAACATTTTAACATTAGTTTTGGAAACTCTCATATTGAATTTTGAAACACAATTTCAAATCACAATATATATATACATATATATTACAATTTGAATACATAGCTTTTATTACATTAAAGACTTCCTATATATAATACATACCTGCATATATAAATTATAAATAGAAAACATTTTGATTAGCTTTTGAAAGATAAATCTTACCAATTTTGTGTTGTTAGGAAAAGATATTAACAGATATTGTCAAATTAATCATTATTAGCCTTTAAAAGGATTTTACCTTGTCAATTTATAATATAAAATGATCAAATCAATTTAATTATTAAGAAAGATTATTAAATTGATATTGCTCAAAATTTCGGGTCATCACATTCCTCCCCCCTAAAAGAATTTCGTCCCCGAAATTTAAAAGCAAAGATAATTCATAACCCAGCAAAAGTTTTAATTTCAAACAGCTATCGTAGCAACCAATTCAAACAAACAATTCTAACTATCCAGACAAAATTCGGGATAGAACTTCCTGATATTATCTAGAGTTTCCAGGTACCTATACTGGAATACTCGCTCTACAGGACCTTAAGTAACTACACTACTATAACCCAGAACTCCTTCTCATCTGGATCTACAAATCTGAACAAGATATCAGACTAAACTCAAGACCAGATCAACTGCCATATCCTTCTGAACTGCTGATTCTATCACCCGTGATAGATCATACATGTATTCCTCAAAGATACGTGAAATACAATTAATTCCAGCTATCCGAACTGGCAGTTCCATCCTGTAGATTAAAGAACTAATTCTCTTGAAAACATAGGAAAGTCTCAAAATATTTTCAGAGTTAGCTTTCCAGTCTTACCTAATCTTATCTCCTTTGATCGGATAAAACTTAAACAATATCCAAATTCCAACTTCACATTCCAAATCTCCCATCAATCTTAAACTGCATAACTCTTCTGATGCTTCTGAGTCACCTCCATCGTTCCTGATCAGCTTAACCCTTGCTGATGTTACTTGAAACAACCTGGACCAAAATCAACCAAATCTCCTGGTCATACTCAACAAAATGGTTCTCCCAAAAATTTGCCGAAATCCAAAACACAACTCTACTCCACAAGTATTAGTGGACTTCAGACCTACTTCTCTTATCTGGAATAGCCAAACAGTTGTTCTTGCTAATCTAGCCTTCAAATCCTAAAAATTTCTTCACACTTAGAAGTACACTTGAATTTCCAGTAGAAATCCTCTAATCCAAGAAAACTGCAACCCCCGGTTGCTCCCATTCTAGAACAGCGGCTATCTAGCTTTCGCTGCACAACTCTGATCTGGAGTAGATGAGAATACCACCGAAGAACTCGAGCACAAATTTTTCCATACACTGTTTATCCGACCCATAAAATCTTAGTGACCATTCCACTTGGTCAAAACATCCTAGAAGAATCTTAATTAGAAAACTAGATGTGATCAATCCCTCTCCAAAGAATCCTAAGCTGTCTCACCAAACTCTTCTCTCTCAAAGAGCCCTCCCTCTACTAGGTTGAATCATTAGTATTGCTTATGGAATCCAAGTCGATAAGGAATCTCATTCCCTGATTCAAGTAACTTCTGGCTTTCTCAAAAACATCTGAAAAATCACTGACTACTTTAATAGCTTTCACCTCCACTTGAGATACCTCAATCTCAAACTAAAGAATACACCAAGATTTCCCAAACTAATCGCAAGTCACTTTTGCGATCTTTCCTAGTTCAGATTCCAAAGGAACTGTTCTCTCTTCACCAACTAGAACAGCTTCCCTAATCAAGGTCGATCCTTCAAGAATGGCTTATTTATCAGAAAAACTAATTAATCACCTACCAACAAATACATCCTGCTTCGTTGAGCCTCTAGAAGAAATGAATATCCCTTTATTATCTTCCCGGACTGCTGATAGTAGAATCCCAAAGATTTCTAAATCATCGAAGAAAAGGATCCACGTTGCTGCTTCCAAACTTCATCTCACTGAGACTGCTAAGCCAAAAGATCTTCCTTAACCAAAAGCTCCTTGAAACTCAAAATTATCACCCGATTCCACTAAAAGATCCTTGAGATGGGTAGACATCTTCTCAAGTAACTCGGGCTCCAAACCAAACATCAACAACTTGTTCATCTTAAGGGAAACAATGAGACCATGTTCGAAATGAGGTAACTCATCGACCTTAGTCTCATACTTCAATATAGATAAGACTCCCTTACTTAAGATCTTGAAGATCCCTAAACAGCCGAGTCTTACCTACGGTAGGCATCAACTGTTCCTCCAATACCATCTAAATTTGGCTCCAAAAGGAGCATCTTCAGAATCATCCATGGATACTGCATCCCATCACACAGCTATTCCTTCCTGAAGTCACCAAGATACCATCACCTGCTTCTGCTCATCCGACAAATTCAACTCTTGGAATTCCCGCTCACTCGAGAGCAAATCAACCTCACACTTCAAAAATATACTCCAATTCTTGAAAAGATTTTCTCGGAGATCAATAAAATCTTTCCACCAAGCTGCAAATCTTATTCGATACGGTATTAGGTCTACAATCTCGACAGATACACCTCCAACCACAACATATGAGCCTCTTCCATTAGTGGTAGTCTTGTTACACACACTCCTACCTCATCTACCTTTATAACTTATGTTGGAAAATCTAAATAGATAACCCAACAGATATATATATATATATATATATTACAAGTACGCTCTCTCAAGAAAGAAGTCACTCCAAAGCCTAGGTATTCACTCAATCTAGTGCTCCGATACCAACTGTAACGATCCGCCTTTCTATCACTAGAAAGACGCATCATTATATAAGAAAGATAGGGATAGAAGAAGAAAAGAAAGAACAACAACCCATCAGAATCTCACAGCGGAATGAATGAAATATAATACATAACATATACATAGTATCATATACATCATAGTATACAACTATACATCTCAATTTAGACAGTTATAACATTTCTGTCTAATGTACAACACAAGAACATCCATACAGAATAACATCACAGCGGAAACTCTATCTATATATCTACACATTGAAGCCTCTTGCTCCAAAGCTCCTCCAGAATTCGTCAAGGCTAACCTGAATACCTTGACTACTCATACATAATATGAGTACCCAAGAGTTTAATAAAACAAAAAAAATAAACACTTGGGTCTGACAGGGGTCTGGTGTGAGTAATCGGTTTAAAATTTCTTAACTTTGGAAAATCCTTTGAAAAGAAAGGTATCACGAAAGACTTCCCACACATAAACATGGAAAAGTTTTTACCTTACGCTAACCAAAACATTTGATAGGAAATCCGGTGATATTATAATAGTGTCTAGGGTTTTCAAGTAAATAAGAAATAGCTGAAATTGTTACATGATTAAATTCCAGCTGCTTGCCACAAAAATGGGTAATACAATCAAAACCGTAAGGGCACGTAGGAAGAATGGGTTTCCATCAATTGCAGGGCTACTGGGGTACCGCCCGTCACAATACGTGGCCTAGATCAACGTACCGAGGATCCACCCTAAATCCCCTGCAACACAATGCCGGAACCATCCCTTACTGGATAGTCCCAAACAAGACAACCCCGCAGTTGGCTGCATATCCAACTTCCCACACAACCGAATAAAAAGGGACATCTAGACAGGGGAAGCTCTTGTCCTACTTGAGCATGACTCACTTAACCTTGCTGCATCTCCCCTGTTTTAGTCATTCCCGGTTGATGAGGCTTGAGGTTGCAATTACCTTTATAGGACACATCTATCTTAGAATGCTCATCGTCCACCTGACATTGTTCTAAAAGCATTCAATCCATACAAGTCCATTCCGGGTTCGAACGGAACCGAAGGCACTATCTCGTTACACTTATTTTTGGACTCACCCTCATAGTTAACAACAATAGCCCTTGCACTCTGAATCTTCATCTCGAATCTGAAAGTACTATCTTCGTTAAACTCATTCTGAAATCACCCTCAGAGTTATAATGATATATAGTTCTTACCAAGGTTTTAAATATCGAATTTCGGTCACGTTTCGTCTCGGAATTTTTAACAAGTTATCTCGTATCGGGAGAGATCTCGGACGAGATGAGTACGTATCGGGTGTACATCTCGGATTGACATCTCGGGTCTAATAATGCATCTCGGGAATATCTCGGATGTACTTATGCGTTTAAAATTGATGTGTCAAAAATTTATTTAACGATTATAACTTTCTTAATAAAAATAAAAATGGTAACATACTTGATTTACACGGAAAAAGAAATATTTTTAGAAGAGTAGTAGCTTGATTAGCTTAATTGATTTGGTAATGATTGAATAATATCCTTTTATTTGAACGTAATAAAGAAGTGAAACCTTTCGCTATGACTCATTAAGATAAAAAGTAAAGAATATGTTCAAGAAGTTGGTAATTATAATTGGATCGAGTAGTTTCTTTTAAATCAATATGAAAATAAAAGTTAATATGGAAAATAAGAAAAACGTATAACGTCGGGTGAGATCTCGGATTGAGATTTTAATCCATATATCGGGTGAGATTTGAATATCTCGGACGAGATGAGTGTCGAGGGAGATATGGAGGAGATTTGATGTCTCGTATCATTTAAGTGTGAAAATGAGATCTCGGGCGAGATATAGGAGATTTAAAACCTTGGTTCTTACACTTCGAGTCTTCTCTTCACTTCACTTGGATTTACGACCTAACGTTAGTCTAAGCTTTTCAACCATCGACAATGGCTCACTCGACTGGTAGGCTTTTCAACCATCCCAGCCTCGCCGTGGCTCACATTGGTACCTCGGATTTGCTTTTACGGCCAGCCTCTCTACTGTAAGCACCTAGCAAACCAACCCCACAAGGCCTTATACTACCCCCGGGGACATGTAGGGGTAAGAGTCTCTCGTTCGCCAACTAAAGCAAAGCGAGAACCCCCTATCATGCCGTACTAAAACAAACCCGATCCCGGTCTCACCGAATCCAAAGCGCCATTTTAATGTCCAGGTTCTACTTAAGGGTTCAAAAAGTAGATATTCAAAATATCACTTAACATAAATGGATGATTCATAACACACAGATAGATAATCCACTATTATCTAATTCATCCACACATATCACAAAGCAGCATATATATATCACATCCCAGATATATCACATTCAAATCACCAAATATCAACCAATGACATCCAATATCATTTACCCATTCATACACAAAGTTTGATCCAAACTAAATTAATTCAATTAATCATTAATTAAATTAATTCCTTACTTAATCACTTGGATTATCATTAATCCAATTTACTTACCATTAATTAATTACTAATTAATTAATTAATTAATCATTACTTAATTTTCCACTTTAATTAATCTCCCTTGATTAATTATTTCTTAATTACTTTAAGTAATTATTCCTTAATTACAATTTTAATTAATCATCTTGATTAATTACTTCTTAATTATGCCAAGTAATTATTTCTTAATTACCCTTTAAATTAATCATCCTTGATTAATTATTCAATAATTAATCACACTTGATTAATTACACTTTAACTACATTTAGTAATTAAACTTTAATTATATATTAATATCGTTCAATTATTAATTACTAATTAATTATTTAAGTAATAATTACTTCCATCAATTAAATCGTTTCTAATTAATTATTTAACAAGTAATTAATCACTTTATTAATTACCCTTAATTATTAATTAATTATTCTTTAATTAATTAATTTGAACCTTTAATTAATTATATTATTTAATTCCTTTACTTAATTACTAAGTGATTAACCCTTAACCACTTCCACTTAATCACTTCCATAAAGTAATTAACCTCTAATCACCTTATTAAATAATTACCTTTTACTTAGTTACCTCCATTAATTAATTACTTAATTACTTCACCAAGTAACTACACTTAATTAATTTAAATCATAAGTGATTATCTTTAATTAATCACTAATTAATTACTTAATTATTTAACTAATCATTTAAATTTAATTAAATAATTCCTTAACTTCTTATATTAAAAAGATCCTTAATTAAGAAAATCATTATCTTAATTAGAATATTAAAATTAACAAATAACTCTTTAATTGTTAATAATAATTGAATTATCTTAATTACCTTCACACATTTATTTATCTTTAATAAATCAAAACTCTTAATTAATTAAGATGAATCTTTGTTATAATTGATTACTAAATCTTAATCTTTAAACTTTATTTAAAATAAAATAATTTAGAAATCAATTATATTAAAAACAATTTGAACATTCAAATTTACTTTTAAATCTTTGAAACTTTTCTAAGTTATTGAAAAAATTCAAATATAAAAATCATTTTAAAAAAATCTACTTTTATATTCTTTAAAAACCCTTATATTTTCAATATGTAAAACTTATCAAAACTTATTCTTGGGAACAAATAAATCTTATAAGCAAAACTTGTTTTACTTTTGTTTTAAGAATTTGTAAACATCTTAAAAATCAAATTCCTTTGTTTTAAAAACTTAAGCATCCAGTACAATTTAAAGCCTGTAAAAAAAAGTCTTAAGCCTTAAAACTACTAGGATCTTATACTGCTTCGAGCAAAACTTCCAAATGCTCGAACGAAACCCGAGATTTATCCCGTCCCTTCTCCTGCTTCGAGTAAAACTCGAATATGACTAAACAAAAACCCGAGCTCACACCTTCCTCTCCAAAACCATACTCAGATGCACAAAATAGTGCACATCCACGTGCACCACGCCGTAGATCGCTGGCGAACTTCGCTCCAACCTCTGACAAGTCGACATCCACCACGACAACCCAACGCAAGCACCCAGACGACACGATTCGATCGAGAATCGTATTCGACCCAAAACCCAACCTGTAAATGCAACATCACCGAAAAATATCATCGTCTCCGATGATCTAGATCCCTAAACACCTCGTCATCCTCGCCATAGCTCCACCTCGACCTCCTGCGTCTTCAGCCCACCTCGCGATGGGTTCTGATCGCGCCTCGTCACCCCCAATTACCATTTGAACAGCAACGAAAAACACAGGGTATAAAACCCTATCCCGACCATTCCTGGCCATCACGGCCATTACTATACCACCGCGACAATTTTTCCACCCTCGTCAGAAACTCAACCACCTCTGGCCCAAATTTCATGCCACCTCTTGCCGCCGATCGATGGCAATCGATCAAAACCACCCTGATGTTTAACTCGAGAATGCACACAAATTCCCAAACTAAAAATCATGATATATATATATATATCAAAAATTATGATTTTCTATATTGAATTCAATCATGTAATCGAAACTTGAAATAGAATTAATAAATTTTTGACCCATTTTAATTTTTTACCGTAAATTTGAAAATCCCGAGACTATTATTCATTTTAAATACCTATAATTATTTTTAGGTGAGATGTTACATGATTTCAAACAACTTTCGTTTACAAATCACAATCTAATTTGAATTCAAAATTGAGTTATTGAATTTATTAAGAAATCGAAGCCTGTTATTATCACACACAGACTATTTTTAACTACACAGGCATTCAAGTACTCATAATAGAAACATGCATTCAATTCAATTCAAGAACATAGGAAAACATCTTGATTTTCCATACATATATCAAGAGAAGAACAAGATTTAAACTGTTTTTAAAATCTGCGTACTCACCTAGAAATGCAGAGGACAGAGAACAGATGTTTGTTTCCATGCTTATGTTTTCATGACTTATTCATTTTCTCTTGAATTTGTATCTTGGTGTTGTTCTTTACATTTAGTTCCTGCTGATTTCTTTATCTGATTCCCAGGGTACATTTGAAAATCTGGAGATTTATGTTGTATTTGCCTTTGCCTTTGATTGAAAAATTTGAACTGTTGTTGCCTTCTTGTTCCAGATTTGAATTTCCTGCTTTATCTTCTTTGATCTTTGATTCCAGATTTTATTTCTTTTGATCTATTTAGTTTTAATTGAAAATGAAGAAAATAATTTGATCTGAAAGTAAAAACAGATTTCCTTCTTCATATTTTTAAATGTTTTAAATTTAATTATCAAAGAGAAAATGCCATTTGTCCTCTTATTGTTTTATTTTGCTTACACATATGCACATTGATTTACGATTGTCTTTACACTACTTTAATGTACTTACAAATGTCACTTTTCTTTTTATTAATTCATTTAAGTTATGCATATGTATTTGTGAAATATTTACATGGATATAAAATGTATTTATGTTATATAAATAAGCTTTAGATTTTAGTAAATATACATATGTGAATTCATGTACATGCTTGTAAATTACTTATGTTTTGATCCAATTAAATGTATCATATGTTTATATGCCTAAATTTTTTATTTTAACTCTATATATAATTTCAAACCAAATTTGTCTTATTTTAGAATTTTAAAAATGAAAGAATATTAAGAACAAATGAACTTTTAATTAAATTCTATTTTAAAATCAAGCTTAAAATATATATTTCAAATAAATAAGAAATTATCTTTCAAATAAATGAGAAATCATCCTTGTTGTTAAAGATTTTAAATTTCAAATATCACTTAAAAAAAATATTAAGTCAAATTATAATCTCCAAATAACAAACTATATATATATATATATATATATATATATATATTTAAAGTTTTGAAAACACTTTATTAAGTTCAAAACGATATTTTTCCAATTCCAATATACTCAAATATATTTAAATGGAAAACATTTTAACATTAGTTTTGGAAATTATCATATTGAATTTTGAAACAAAATTTCAAATCACAATATATATATATACACACACACACACACATATATTACAATTTGAATACATAGCTTTTATTACATTAAAGACTTCCTTACTTGAGATCCAGAAGATCTTCCTTAACCAAAATCTACTTGAAACTCAAAACTACCACCCAATTCCACTAAAAGATCCTTGAGACGGGTAGACATCTTCTCAAGTAACCCGGGCTCCAAACCAAACACCAACCACTTGTTCTTCTTAAGGGAAACAATGAGACCATGTCCGAAATGAGGTAACTCATCGACCTTAGTCTCATACTTCAATATAGAAAAGACTCCCTTACTTGAGATCCAGAAGATCCCTAAACAACCGAGTCTTACCTACGGTAGGCATCAACTGTTCCTCCAATACCATCTAAATCTGGCTCCAAAAGGAGCATCTTCAGAATCATTCATGGATACTGCATCCCATCGCACAGCTATTCCTTCCTAAAGTCACCAAGATACCATCACCAGCTTCTGCTCATCTGACAAATTCAACTCTTGGAAATCCCGCTCACTCGAGAGAAAATCAACCTCACACTTCAAAAATATACTCCAATTCTTGAAAAGACTTTCTCAGAGATCAATAAAATCTTTCCACCAAGCTGCAAAGCTTATTCGAGACAGTATTAGGTCTACAATCTCGACATATACACCTCCAACCACAACATATGAGCCTCTTCCATTAGTGGTAGTAGTGTTACACACACTCCTACCTTATCTACCTTTATAACTTTTGTTGGAAAATCCAAACAGATAACCCAATAGATTAGGCAGATATATATATATATATATATATATATATATATATATATTACAAGTATGCTCTCTCAAGAAAGAAGTCACTCCAAAGCCTAGGTATTCACTCAACCTAGTGCTCTGATACCAACTGTAACGATCCGCCTTTCTATCACTAGAAAGACGCATCATTATATAAGAAAGATAGGGATAGAAGAAGAAAAGAAAGAGAAGAAAGAACAACAACCCATCAGAGTCTCACAGCGAAACGAATGAAATATAATACATAACATATACATAGTATCATATATATCAGAGTATACAACTATACATCTCAGTTTAGACAATTATAACATTTCTGTCTAATGTGCAATACAAGAACATCCATATAGAATAACATCACAGCAGAAACTCTATCTATATATCTACACACTGAAGCCTCCTGCTCCAAAGCCCCTCCAGAATTTGTCAAGGCTAACCTGAATCTCTCGACTACTCATACATAATATGAGTAACCAAGAGTTTAATAAAATAGAAAATAAACACTTGGGTCTGACAGGGGTTTGGTGTGTGTAATCAGTTTAAAATTTCTTAACTTTAGAAAATCCTTTGAAAAGAAAGGTATCACGTAAGACTTCCCACACATAAATGTGGAAAAGTTTTTACCTTACGCTAACCAAAACATTTGATAGAAAATCTAGTGATATTATAATAGTGTTTAGGGTTTTCAAGTAAATAAGAAATAGCTGAAATTGTACATGATTAAATTCCAGCTACTAGCCACAAAAGTGGGTAATACAATCAAAACCGTAAGGGTATGTAAGAAGAATGGGTTTCCATCAATGGCAGGGCTACTGGGGTATCGCGCGTCACAGTACGTGGCCTAGATCAATGTACCGAGGATCCACCCTAAATCCCCTACAACACAAGGCCGGAACCATCCCTTACTGGATAGTCCCGAACAAGACAACCCCGTAGTTGGCTGTAGATCCAACTTCCCACACTGCCGAATAAAAATGGACATCTAGACAGGGGAAGCTCTTGTCCTACTTGAGCGCGACTCACTTAACCTTGCTGCATCTCCCATGTTTTAGGCAATCCCGGTTGATGAGGCTTGAGGCTACGATTACCTTTATAGGACACATCTATCTTAGAATGCTCATCGTCCACCTAACGATGTTTTAAAAGCATTCAATCCATACAAGTCCATTCCGGGTTTGAACGAAACCGAAGACACTATCTCTTTACACTCCTTTTTGAAATCACCATCAGAATTAACGACAATAGCCCTTGCACTCTGAATCTTCATCTCGAATCTGAAAGTAGTATCTTTGTTAAACTCATTCTGGAATCACCCTCGGAGTTATAACGATATATAGTTCTTACACTTCGAGTCTTCTCTTCACTTCACTTGGATTTACGACCTAATGTTAGTCTAGGCTTTTCAACCATCGACAGCAGCTCACTCGACTGGTAGGCTTTTCAACCATCCCAGCCTCACGGTGGCTCACATTGGTACCTCGGGTTTGCTTATGGCTAGCCTCTCGACTGTAAGCACCTAGCAAACCAACCCCACAAGGCCTTATACTACCCCTGGGGACATGTAGGGGTAAGAGTCTCCCGTTTGCCACCTAATGCAAAGCGAGAACCCCTTGTCATGTTGTACTAAAGCAAACCCAATCCCGGTCTCACCGAATCCAAAATGCGATTTTAATGTCCAAGTTATACTTAAGGGTTTAAACAGTAGATATTCAGAATATCACTTAACATAAATGGATGATTCATAAAACACAGATAGATAATCCACTATTATCTAATTCATCCACACATATCACAAAGCAGCATATATATATCACATCTAAGATATATCACCTTCAAATCATCAAATATCAACCATTGACATCCAATCATCCAATATCATTTACCCATTCATACACAAAGTTTGATCCAAACTAAATTAATTTAATAATCATTAATTAAATTAATTCCTTACTTAATCACTTGGATTATCATTAATCCAATTTACTTACCATTAATTAATTACAAATTAATTAATTAATCGTCACTTAGTTTTCCACTTTAATTAATCTCCCTTGATTAATTATTTCTTAATTACTTTAAGTAATTATTCCTTAGTTACAATTTTAATTAATCATCTTGATTAATTACTTCTTAATTATACCAAGTAATTATCTCTTAATTACCCTTTAAATTAATCATCATTGATTAATTATTCTATAATTAATCACACTATTAATTACTCTTTAATTACATTTAGTAATTAAACTTTAATTATAGATTAATATCCTTTAATTATTAATTACTAATTAATTGTTTAATTAATAATTACTTCCATTAATTAAATCCTTTCTAATTAATTATTTAACAAGTAATTAATCACTTTATTAATTACCCTTAATTATTAACTAATTATTCCTTAATTAATTAATTTAAACCTTTAATAATTATATTATTTAATTCCTTTACTAATTACTAAGTGATTAACCCTTAATCACTTCCACTTAATCACTTTCATAAATTAATTAACCTCTAATCACCTTATTAAATAATAACCTTTTACTTAATTACCTCCAGTAATTAATTACTTAATTACTTCACCAAGTAACTACACTTAATTAATTTAAATCATAAGTGATTATCTTTAATTAATCACTAATTAATTACTTAATTATTTAACTAATCATTTAAATTTAATTAAATAATTCCTTAACTTCTTATATTAAAAAGATCCTTAATTAAGACAATCATTATCTTAATTAGAATATTAAAATTAACAAATAACTCTTTAATTATTAATAATAATTGAATAACCTTAATTACCTTCATGCATTTATTTATCTTTAATAAATCAAAACTCTTAATTACTTAAGATGAATCTTTGTTATAATTGATTACTAAATCTTAATCTTTAAACTTTATTTAAAATAAAATACTTTAGAAATCAATTATATTAAAAACAATTTGAACATTCAAATTTACTTTTAAATCTTTTAAACTTTTCTAAGTTATTGAATAAATTCAAATATAAAAATCATTTTAAAAAAAATCTACTTTTATATTCTTTAAAAACCCTTATATTTTCAATATATAAAACTTATCAAAACTTATTCTTGGGAACAAATAAATCTTATAAGCAAAACTTGTTTTACTTTTGTTTTAAGAATTTGTAAACATCTTAAAAATCAAATTCCTTTGTTTTAAAAAATTAAGCATCCAGTACAATTTAAAGCCTGAAAAAAAAAATCTTAAGCCTTAAAATTACTAGGATCCTATACCGCTTCGAGCAAAACTTCCAAATGCTCGAACGGAACCCGAGATTTTTCCCGTCCCTTCTCCAGCTTCGAGTAAAACTCGAATATGACTGAACAAAAACCCAAGCTCACACTTTCCTCCGCTCCGGCCTCTGACAAGTCGACATCCACCACGACAACCCAACACAAGCGCCCAGATGACATGATTCGATCGAGAATCGTATTCGACCCAAAAACCCAACCGGTAAATGCAACATCACCGAAAAATATCATCGTCTTCGATGATCTATACCACTAGACACCTCGCCGTCCTCGCCATAGCTCCAACTTGATCTCCTGCATCTTCGGCGCACCTCGCGATGGGTTCCTATCGCGCCTCGTCACCCCAATTACCATTTGAACAGCGATGACAAACACATGGTATAAAACCCTATCCCGACCATTTCGGGCCATCACGGCCATTACTATACCACCGCGACAATTTTCCCACCCTCGTCAGTAACTCAACCACCTCTGGCCTAAATTTCGCGCCACTCTTGCCCTCGATCGACGGCAATCGATCAAAACCACATTGATGTTCAACTCGAGAATGCACACAAATTCCCAAACTAAAAATCATGATATATATATATATATATATCAAAAATCATGATTTTCTACATTGAATTCAATCATGTAATCAAAACTTGAAATTGAATTAATAAATTTTTGACCCATTTTAATTTTTTACTGTAAATTTAAAAATCCTGAGCCTATTATTCATTTTAAATACCTATAATTATTTTTAGGTGAGATGTTACATGATTTCAAACAACTTTCATTTACAAATCACAAGCTAATTTGAATTCAAAAATGAGTTATTGAATTTATTAAGAAATCGAAGCCTGTTATTATCACACAAAGACTATTTTTAACACATAGGCATTCAAATACTCATAATACAAACATGCATTCAATTCAATTCAAGAACACAGGCAAACATCTTGATTTTCCGTACATATATCAACAGAAGAACAAGATTTAAACTGTTTTTAAAATTTGCTTACACACCTAGAAATGCAGAGGACATAGAACAGATGTTTGTTTCTAGGCTTATGTTTTCCACACTTATTCATTTGCTCTTGAATTTGAATCTTGGTGTTGTTATTTACATTTAGTTGTTGTTGATTTCTTTATCTGATTCCCAGGTTACATTTGAAAATCTGGAGAATTATGTTGTATTTCCCCTTGCCTTTGATTGAATAGTTTGAACTGTTGTTGCCTTCTTTTTCCAGATTTGAATTTCCAGCTTTATCTTCTTTGATCTTTGATTCCAGATTTTATTTCTTTTGATCTATTTAGTTTTAATTGAAAATAAAGAAAAGAATTTGATCTGAAAGTATAAATAGATTTCCTTCTTCATATTTAAAAAAAAAAAAAATTATCAAAGAGAAAATGCCATTTGTCCTCTTATTGTTCTAATTTGCTTACACATATGCACATTGATTTACAATTGTCTTTACACTACTTTAATGTACTTATAAATGTCACTTTCCTTTTAACTAATTCATTTAAGTTATGCATATGTATTTGTGAAATATTTACATGGATATAAAATGTATTTATCTTATATAAATAAGCTTTAGATTTTAGTAAATATACATATGTGAATTCATGTACATGTTTGTAAATTACTTATGTTTTGATCCAATTAAATGTATCATATATTCATATGCGTAAATTTTTTATTTTAATCTATATATATTTTCAAACCAAATTTGTCTTATTTTAGAATTTTAAAAATGAAAGAATATTAAGAACAAATGAACTTTTAATTAAATTCTATTTTAAACTCAAGCTTAAAATATATATTTCAAATAAATAAGAAATTATCTTTCAAATAAATGAGAAATCATCTTTGTTGTTAAAGATTTTAAATTTCAAATATCACTTAAAAAAGTATCAAGTTAAATTATAATTTCCAAATTACAAACTATATATATATATATTTATTTATAGTTTTGAAAACACTTTATTAAGTTCAAAACAATATTTTTCCAATTCCAATATGTTCAAATATATACATTTTACATGGAAAACATTTTAGCATTAGTTTTGGAAATTATCATATTGAATTTTAAAACACAATTTCAAATCACAGTATATATATACATATATATTACAATTTGAATACATAGCTTTTATTACATTAAAGACTTCCTATATATAATATATACCTATATATATACATTATAAATAGAAAACATTTTGATTAGCTTTTGAAAGATAAATCTTACCAATTTTATGTTGTTAGGAAAAGATATTAATAGATATTGTCAAATTAATCATTATTAGCCTTTAAAAGGATTGTAACTTGTCAATTTATAATATAAAATGATCAAATAAATTTAATTATTAACAAAGATTACTAAATTGATATTGCTCAATTTTTCGGGTCATCACAGGCCGCTTCCAAGTAGTGAGCCTAGGGAGCGAGCTTCTATGCTGCACCGACCATAGTTTCCTTCGCATCTTCGCCCGATGAGTTTCCTAGCTTCTCCAACATGCCTTTGAAAGTCTATATGAGTGGATTGTGTAGTGTTTATATATGCAAGTATAAGTGACTAACTATATAATGCGTCTAATATAAACTTGATAGATGATAATAGCAAAGTAAGTGGAAATAATCACACCGGGATTTTATACTGGTTCGGACCTCCTGTCCTACGTCCAGTCCCGAAGCTCCTCTTTGGAATTCAACTATCAAACACCCTCACTTCGCCCGGAGGAATAGGTTTGGTTACAAAGGCTTGTTCTTGTCAAGTGTGTGTTCTATAACACGGATATTAACTATTAAGTACAAATGCTTCCAATCTAAATATCTAGAGAATATTGATTGAAGAGTTCCGAATATATAGAAGATTAAAATACAGATATTCGATTGCTAGAGATCAAGTATAAATCAGAGAATAAGAATAAAGAGCATAAGTAAGTAAGGTGAAGTCTTCTCTTTGATTCTTGATGCTATTTATAGCGGTAGAGAGATTCCTTGAGTGGTTGTAACCATTAACAAATGTTGTATGGTTGCTCCTGATGGTGATGAAGAGTTGCGTTGAAGAGGAGTGAAAGTGTCTTTTCAATTGTGACAGTTGTTTTTTGAATATTCACAGCCGAGTTCAAAATCAGACGTATGGAAAATATTTTAGACGTCTGGCTCATTTATATTTTTTGTATATGGTTTCTTTTCAGACGTCTGAATACATTAACCAAACGTCTGATTCTATCTGATTTGTGAACCAGAGGATTCAATCAGACGTCTAGCTAATGCACCCAAATGTCTGAACTTGTGCATGTTGCTTCCCTTGTGTCTGTGTCATTGCTCTTTTGATTCTATCGACTTGTAGCCTCTTGATACTTCTTTTGAGTCTTGTTCTTGTCTCTTTGGTGATGTTACTTTAACAATTACCTGTAAATAGAGATATATCTGCATATTCGATTTCCATTGTATAGTTGTTATCATCGAAACCATAGAATTGATTTCCTAACAAACTCCCCCTTTTTGTTGATGACAACTATTCAATGTACTTATATATAGATTATAAATCTCCCCCTGAATATGTGCTTATTTTCAATGTTTTATGATTATACTTATATTTCTCCCCCTTTGGCATTATCAAAAAGAATTATAAAATTGAAGCCAATCATCAAACAAAAGGGAAATTTCATTAATAAGTCAAAATTTGATTACATGCATAGATTTTGTCATTTGTACAAAAAGTTGATATCCCACAAAAAAATCTGTGATCCCAAAATCTATGATTCCTTTGGAGAAGCTTTATTTTGATCTTCTTCCTTTGGTTCTTCTTTTTCAGAAGTGCTAGCCTTTGTAGGAGATGTCAAAGCTTGCTTGAGAGGTTCATCCTCGGAGAGTTTGGAATGTTTTGCGGGAGGAGAAGGTACTGGGGTTGGCCAATCTTCAGAAGGTGGTGTTGGACCGCAAACCCGTTGTAGTACTTCTTTAAGAACCGACAAGACAGTTGAAAAGGATTCTTCAACTGTGGCTAGGCTTGTAGCAAATGATGTTTCGAAGTTGTCAATTCGCTTAGCCAAAAGTTTTTGATTTTTATAATATATGTTAATTTCGAAGGGTGAGACCTTGAACACTTTCATTTGGATTTGCACCCGTTCGAGTCTCCATAATCTCATCTTGTCCTCGATAATCAAATGGTGCAGGAGGAGGTATTATGATTTGATTTACTTAAAGATGACGTTTTTGAGAGAAAATCGTCTTTGAGGGGATCAGAGGTTTTAACAATTTTGAGATAAAAGAAAAAAATGACGTTATTTAGGCGAATTTAAAGGGTCGATTGGATTTCAGACGTCTGTATTGGAAATCAGACGTCTGGTTTGCCCTAAATTGAGTACAGCAGATAAATTCAGACGTCTGGTTTTTGGGTTAGACGCCTGTTTTGATCGAATTTGTAAAATTGGATAGGCAGAGAGATTTATCAGACGTCTGGGTATAAAAATCAGACGTCTGGATTAGGTTATTTTTGAAATACTTCGTGGCAGAGAACTAAGTCAAACATCTGGATTTAGTATCAGATGTATGAAATTCTCTGATTTATATTTTGAGGAGACAGAGCAAATTTTCAGACGTCTGGAGGGTATATCAGATGTCTGACATATGCGCAGTGCTTAAAATTTAGACGTATGTCATTGTGTCAGACATCTGAAGTCCATAGCCAGACGTTTGAAAAAAGCAGTTTGTCTAAAAATAGCCTAAAACTTGATGGTTTTGCTTATTTCTTGAATTTTTTATAACAAATAAAGAAAATTATTGCTGTAAAATAACAAATAAGCACATATACATATAATCATAATATAATTTATTTAGAAGGCGATGGAGTTTTACGATCTCCTGACTCATTATCCCTCCATGGTTTAAGTGGAGACCGTATATTTCCACGTTTGTGGGTTCTCGGGGAGCTAGAATATCATCTTGGTGAAGGGTCCGAAGGAGTACGATACGAGGGCGAGGGATCCAAAGAAATACAAGGTTTTGGTAGTGGTTCATGGACATCTTTCTTCCATGACGAACAAAACTTCATCGCCACTTGCTCTAAAAAGCTTAGCCGTCGTGCTGTAATTTTTTGTTCAAAATAAAGTTCTCGTTGTAAGTCTATCTGTTGTTTCTGATAATAATGAATTTCATCAATTTTCTCCTTTGTGTTAGGAGAGACAAACAGAGATCTTTTGGTCTTCTGGTTATCGAGAGTAAAACCCAAATGATATGAGGACCATCTATACGTTGGTTCCTGCTTCGGTGTAGGTGTAGGAAGCCGATGTGGTGTGTCAACCGAGCTATCCATCGTAGGTGTTGAGATGGAGATGGATATATAAGAGTCCCTAGAAGACATGGCTATATTTTGTTTCTTTAAGGAAGATATGAATTGTGTGTGTATAGTTTTGTATAACTCTTTACATATAAGTTGAAAAAATTATTTATAAGAAACTAATTGTCCAAAAAATTAAAGGTTCAGAAAATATTAAGTATAATTTATGGTAGTAAAATAAATGACTAATCATAGCCTTAAACATTGATTATTTTTAAGGAAGAAGATTTTGAAGTGAGCAAATACCTAAATTTCATCAGAGTTTAATAAAAGTTTGTTCATTAAGTGGCTTTGTAAAGATGTGTGCTACTTGATTTTCGGTATTTACGTATTCTAATGAAATAGTTCCTTTTTCAACATTGTCTCGTAAAAAATGACGACGTATATCTATATGCTTAGTTCGTGAGTGATTAACAGGGTTTTTTGATAAATTCATAGCACTTATGTTATACAATATATTGGAGATTTGTTAATAATTTTATCGAAATCCGTAAGTGTTTGTTGCATGTATATCACTTGTGCACACTAGAGCTCTGGAGATATATTCGGCTTCGCAAGTAGATAAAGAAACACAATTTTGCTTTTTGCTAAACCATGAAACTAATGATTGTCCGGTGACAAGTTTCACTAGTACTCTTACCATCTATTCTACATCCATCGAAATCCGCATCACTGTATGAAACTAGTTCAAACGATGATCATTTAGGGTAGAACAAACCATAATCTCGAGTACTGGATAGATAACGTAAAATACGCTTAACAGCTCTTAGATGGGATTCTTTTGGTTTTGCTTGAAATCTAGCACAAGACATACACTCATCATAATATCGGGTTGACTAGCCGTCAAATAAAGTAAAGAACCAATCATGCTACGATATAATTTTCATCAAAATCTTTTCCATTATCATCCTTTTCTAAGTGAACAGTGGTACTCATTGGTGTTGGTTTGCTAGAAGTTTTATCCATTTCAAAGCGACGTAATAGATCGTTATAATATTTTTCGTGATAAATAAAAATTCCATTTTCAAGTTGTTTTATTTGTAATCCTAAGAAGAAATTTAATTCTCCTAAGTGTGACATTTCAAATTCTTTTTTCATAATATTTGAAAATTGATTACATATATTTCATTGGTTGAACCAAAGATGATATCATCAACATAAATTTGTACAACTAAAATATCGTTATTTTCTCTTTTAATATACAAAGTTGTATCTATTTTTCCTATTTGAAAACCAGATGTTATTAAACGATTCTTAAGACGTTCGTATCATGCTCGTGGTGCTTGTTTTAACCCATATAATGCTTTATGTAATTTAAAACATGATCGGGATATTTTTCGTGAACAGATAATGGGGGTTGTTCTACGTATACATTTTCTTTAATAAAACCATTTAAAAAAGCACTTTTGACATCCATTTGAAATAGTTTTAAATTGTGATGAGTTGCAAAGGCGAATAATGTACGAATAGCCTCTAATCTTGCTACTGGAGCAAAGGTTTCATCGTAATCGATACCTTCTTCTTGATTATAGCCTTGAGCAACTAAACGTGCTTTATTTCTAACAATATTTCCATTCTCGTCTGCTTTGTTTTTAAATACCTATTTTGTTCCTATAACCGATTGGTCTTCAGGTCTTGATACTAATTCCCAAACATTATTACGTTCAAATTGATTTAATTCTTCTTGCATAGCTATTATCCAAAAATTATCATTTGAAGCTTCTTTGTAATTTTTTGGTTCAAAATTTGACACAAATGCTATATGGCTTATTTGATTGAGTTGATTTCTAGTTACTCTAGAATTAAGATCTCCAATGATATTATCTTTTGGATGATTCTTAAGAATTTTAGGAGATGATATCAAAGTGTTATTTTGCACATTTGTTTCATTAGTAATAGAATTTTTGAATTTGTTAGTGGAATAATTTCTTCTTCATCATTAGTATAACAGTTAAAAAGATTTTCGTCAATGAAACATTTAAACTTTCTTCAATAGTATTATTTCGTTTATTAAAAATTCTGTATGCTTTGCTACGATCCGAATATCCGACAAAGATACCTTCATCCGCCTTTGGGTCAAATTTTCCTAAGTTATCATTTGTATTTAATATAAAACATTTTGAACCAAAAGTTTTAAAGTATGATATTTTAGGTTTTTTACCAAAAACTATTTCAAAACAAGTTTGTTTAGTCATAGGACGTATGGTTACTCGATTTAATACATAACAAGCTGTAGCAATAGCTTCTGCCCAAAACTGTTTTGGTAGACCACTACTATTTAGTAATGTTCGTGCACATTCTTGTAATGCACGATTTTTTCTTTCCACAACACCATTCTGTTGAGGTGTGTGAGGAAAAGAGAAATTATGAGTTATTCCTTTCTTATTACAAAAATTAGTAAAAAGATCGTTTTCGAATTCTCCTCCGTGATCACTTCGAATATTTTTAATTTTTAAGTCCATTTGTGTTTTAATTCTTTTAGCAAATATCTTAAACATACCAAAAGTATCGCTTTTATGTTTTAAAAACAAAGTTCATGTATATCTTGAAAAATCATCAACCATTACAAAAACATATTTGTTGTGATTTATAGATCGTATTTGTGTTGGACCAAATAAATCTAAATGTAATAATTCTAATGGTTGTTTTGTAGAAATATTATTTTCAGATTTAAAAGAGCTTTTCTTTAATTTTCCATTTTGACAATCGTCGCATAAATTTTCTACTTTGTTATTTATTTTAGGTAAACCTCTAACTAGTTCATATTTTGCTAATTTATTAATATTCTTAAAATTGATATGATAAAATCGTTTATGCCATAACCATGGATCATCATGTTTGGCAGTTAAACATAAATTTTATATTCATGTTTAATACATAAATATTTTTGTTTCTAGCACCTTAAAAAATAAGTTGTTTGTTATTATCTAAAATATTACATCTATATTTTTCAAAATTTATTTGAAAACCTTTATCGCATAATTGACTAATACTTAGTAGGTTGTGTTTCAGATTTTCTACTAACAAAACATTTGTAATAATAGGAGAGTTAGATATTCCAGAGTTGATGACTTCTCCAATGCCCACGACATATTCTTTTGAATTATCTCTAAAGGTTACCGTTCCACCATCGATGTATGTTATATTTGATAACATTTTTGAATTTTCGGTCATATGCTTGGAGCATCCGCTATCTAGCATCCATTTCTCCTTATATTTTATTCTGGGCACCTCATCGGTTTGTGCCATAAAACACACATTAGCTTGTTCTCCGTCACTATCGCTATCACTTTCAGATGATGAAGAATCTGTGTCATCCCATGTTACTTTGAAAGCCTTCTTTTTTTGAATTTTTCAAACTTGTTCTTCTTTTTGTCATTATTGAGTTTAGGGCAATCCTTCTTCATATGTCCGTATTGATCATATTCATAGCACTTGATTTGAGACAGGTTTTTTGTGTTGGATTTCCCTTCTTTTTGGAATTTGGTTATCTTTCTAAATTTCTTGAATCTATTATAGTTTTTGGCAATGAAGACTGTCTCTTCTTCATCTAAATCAGAGTCCTCATTTTTTGTTGCTAGGAATGCTATGTTCTTCTTCTCTGAATTTAGTCCTTTTCGTGCCTGCAAATTAGCTTCATAGGACATTAAATTTCCTATCAACTCTTCAACTTTTGAGAGTAGATAGATCATTAGCTTCTTCAATAGCTAATACCTTCATTTCCCAATCAGATGTTAAAGAGTTGAGTATTCGAGAAACTAAATCAAAATCAGTAAACTTAACTTCTAATGCCATAAAATCATGTTGGATAGATTGAAATCTAGAATACATGTCAATAATAGTTTCATTTTGCTTCATTTTGAATGACGAAAATTGGTTTTGCAAAATTGAAATTTTAGTTTGTTTGACCTTGTTGTACCTTCATGTGTAATTTATAAGGTACGTCAAATGTCAAATGTAGTAGTGCATAACATGACACGTGAAAATTCATTTTTGTCTAGAGAGCAAAATAAAACATTCATAGCTTTAGCATTGTTTGATGCTAAGGTCTTTTGTGCATCGGTTCATGTGTTCATAGCAGTAGTAGGTGCTTTATATTTATCTTGTGTGGCTGACCAAATTTCCAGACCATTCGCTTCCATAAAAATTCTCATACGTGTTGACCAATATGCATAGTTAGATCCATTAAAAAGTGGGGGTCGTGCTATGGATTGTCCTTCTTGAAAAATACTTGCCATATTAAAGTGATTCAAAAACGTGTTACTGTTCTTTGATCAAACCTCGCTTTGATATAATATGAAAGTCAATATGAGTGGATCGTGTAGTGTATATATGCAAGTATAAATGACTAACTATATAATGTATCTAATATAAACTTAATAGATGATAATAGCAAAGTAAATGAAAATAATCACACCAGGATTTTATACCGGTTCGGGCTTCCCGTCCTACGTCCAGTTCTGAAGCTCCTCTTCGAAATTCAACTATCAAACACCCTCACTTCGCCCGGAGGAATAGGCTTGGTTACAAAGGCTTGTTTTTGTCAAATGTGTGTTCTATAACACGGATATTGACTATTAAGTACAAATGCTTCCAATCTATATATCTAGAGAATATTGAGTGAAGAGTTCTGAACATATAAAAGATTAAAATATAGGTATTCGATTGCTAGAGATCAAGTATAAATCAGAGAATAAGAGTAAAGAGCATAAGTAAGTAAGGTGAAGTCTTCTCTTTGATTCTCGATGCTATTTATAGCGGTAGAGAGATTCCTTGAGCTGTTGTATCCATTAACAAGTGTTATATGGTCGCTCCTGATGGTGATGAAGAGTTGTAGCGAAGAGGAGCGAAAGTGTCTTTTCAATTGTGACAGTTGTTCTTTGAATATTCACAACCGAGTTCAAATCAGACGTCTGGAAAATGTTTCAGACGTCTAGCTCATTTATATTTTTTGTATATGGTTTCTTTTCAGACGTCTGAGTAAATTAACCAGACGTCTAATTCTGTCTGATTTGCGAACCAGAGGATTCAATCAGACGTCTGGCTAATGCACCCAAACGTCTGAACTTGTGCATGTTGCTTTCCTTGTGTCTGTGTTATTGCACTTCTGATTATATCGACTTATAGCCTCTTGATACTTCTTTTGAGTCTTGTTCTTGTCTCTTTGGTGATGTTACTTTAACAATTACCTGTAAATAAAGATATATATATATATATATATATATATATGCATATTCGATTTCCATTGTATAGTTGTTATCATCGAAATCATAGAATTGATTTCCTAACAGCCTTCACCACATCAGACCTCTCTCGGAGTTCATTGGTTGATATTTTGGAAGCGGTTTCTTATGTATTCGAAAATCAATTTCGATACTAAATCCACCCTTTTTACACAAAGAGTTCAGTGAGCGATTCTTTTAACCCAACATACTCTAACATGCCAAAACGAACTCAACCAGCCTTCTTGGCTCATGTGATGCCTATGCGTATGTCAACCCACTCGTTCATGCACATTTATACACATGCGCGTACATCAACACACTTACATTATACAAATCATATTTCAGGCTTCACCAAAGAGATTACTCGATCCTATATTTTCTTATGCAACTTAGCACACTTGGTAGTCGCTATGGTTACATGAGATGCTCACAATGTGCTTATACACAAATATAGATATGCATATATGTATGTACGCATGCGTGTGTATTCTCACGAATATACGACCATTATCAAGAATCCAAACCATTCAACGAATTCTTTGGTTATTATATTTCTTTAAATACATATATGCATATACTTACCTACATATATACACATACACGTATATTTAAATAAGTATTTCAACTATTGCTCAATAAATTTTCACTTTTATTTACTATAATCTTTTCAAAAAAAGTCCAATATCCTTTTTTTTATTTTATCAATCGTGCAACTATTTTGTAAAATACAATACTAGCTTATAAATTGTTTTAAGCCTTTTCGACACTTAATTTCTTCATTTAAAATTAGATATCCATCTCATGATTATTTTATAAAACCTTATAACCATTTTATAAAATAATTCCTTTATACTATTTTATAAAATATCTCATTAATACTATTTTATAGAATCTTGTTTCTCTTTTATAAAATATCCCATATATTTATAAAATTATTTCTTTACTTAGATAATATTTATAAGCTATAATTAAGCTTCATGAAACATCTAACCACTTTAATAATAAGTGTAGAGTTCAAAACTCACTTAATTAGCTTACTAACTTCCTTAAAAGTCGGCATTAAGGTCTTTAATAATTAATGTGTTAATATAATCATGTTCACTACATAATTATGATTTTAAATCTATGCACATTATTTATTAAGCAATAATAAGTAATTATATTACTTACTAATAACATTTATAAAATCAATTTAGATGGTTTAATTAATTCTAACTAATGATATGCACATAACCATATCATTTAATTAGCCTTTAATCAATTATAACATAATATACAATCATTCAGTTAACCCAATACCCATTCTATTTCTTAATAAATTTTCCAAAAAATGTAATTAAGGTCTTTAACAAATGGTGTGTTGATTTAATCGTGTTTACTACATGAACATAAGCCTGAACATAAGCCTAAATCAAACCAAACATTCTCTAAATCACTTCATATAACTTTATAGTCATCAATAAATAAATTAATGAAGTATAATAAGTAAATATAGTAAGAAAATCATCCCACCCATCTTCTACTTCCCTAAATCAAGCTCTAATCGCCAAAACCCTGATCTTAGTTCTTTTGAAATCTGAGACGGCGCTCCATACACAACTTCAAGACAAACCATTTGTAACACCCTCTCCTTAATTGGTCAAAATTTCAACTAAATCAAAACTCAAGTCCACTAGGGTACAGATCATTAGTGTTGGTAACCTGAAATAAACATAAGTATACCAGAGAACTAGCTACATAAACTCATAGAGGAATAGAAAAAAATACTAGAAATATATATCGACTAAGGTTGCTATCTTGGAATCGATATTATTTAGTGGATATCTGGTTACTTTGTTAGTGCCGAGCATGAATGAGAAGACTTTTTCATCTACCATTCTCGTCTTGCGCCAGCAGCATGTCCCTCAATCTATTGTTAACCCGCCTTTTGGCAAGGTAACATACAGACGGATTTAACCCAATCGACTGTGCAGTGGTCGAAGCTGGATTGTCAAAAAGTTGGTTCTAATTTGAGTGAATAGATGGACAAACAGTACTTGACACTTGAATATGGGTTTTGACAAAAGTTGAGTCGCTTAGGGTTGCTTGGAGTTTTCTTTGATTCACCTTAAGACTTTCTTCGGGTTAGAAGAGGTTTTACTTTGAGTCAATTGATGATGCTCTAGGTCGGTAAGGGATAATTCAGGTCGACATTGCTTAGGGTCAGTACTGGGTTTTTTTGGGTTGGCAACACATTTACTTCTGATCAGAGTCATGGATCAATCAATGTCCATATGGTCCACATCAATTTTATATCCATCAAGTTCGTATCCATCTAGTTCGTATCCATCTACTTCGAATCCGTCACCATCGTATCCATCAACTTCACATCCATCCTACTCGTATTCATCAAGAAATAACATCTCTCGGATCGATCGCATTTCATTTGTTCAACAGCAGCTCA
Organism: Allium cepa; assembly: GCA_030765085.1. Lineage (NCBI taxonomy): Eukaryota > Viridiplantae > Streptophyta > Magnoliopsida > Asparagales > Amaryllidaceae > Allium > Allium cepa. The sequence continues at coordinate 568,656,056 of CM060938.1, forward strand.
TTTCATATCGATCATACCTCTACGTGTTTCGTATTGATCAGCCAAATGGTCTATACAAAGGGAGGGGCCAGGCATCGATGCAAAACCACAAATCAAGTATTGATACGAAGGGAAGACTTTGGCATTGATACAAAACCATATAAGAAGCATCAAATGAAGGAAGGAGTCAGGGATCGATACTAAGAGCTTGGCAACTGATGGATATGAAGGTATGTTCAAACTATAAGAAGCGGTCTACAAGCATGATACAAAGGAGCATCGACACGAAGGTCGATCGATATAAAGCGGTCGATAAGCAGCCATCAGCCAAACTACAAATTGAATCATCATAACTCAAAATCTACAAGTCCAAATGCTATGAAATTTTCACACGAGCTTGCTTACCACCTCAAGAATGTCTATGATCGATCGCCGCTTAAATATACCAAATCTTCATTGATAAGAAGATGATGGGGATCGATCCTAATCGATCCCAAATGACCCTTGATCAATTTGGTGGGCCCACCCACGTGTGAGAAGAGGTATTCCGAGCTTTGAGGGAGATATTTGCAGATCTACACCTATAAATAGCTCTTATACGCCTATAGAAAAAGGACTTTTGGCTCTTCTACGTTGTTACTCTACTAAAACTCCATTGTAACTTTAGTGTTATTAGTTGTACTATTGTAAATCAATAGAAAATCATCAATAAACAGAAAACTCTTCAAAGTGGACATATGCTACAATACCGAACCTCCATAAATCTCATCTTTTTACTGCTTTCTTTTTAATTTTTATTGTTCGTCACATTTATACCATCTTCATATATTCTATCTATGATCTGTGACTGTGAGTTAGTGCTTTCATTTGCAATTGGGGTTTGTGACCAATTTTTGCGTAAACCTTTTAGAGCTTTCACTGAGAACGCTGACGTTCAGGGATTCTAAAGCTTGGATTTCGAATTTGAAGGCTTAGGGACTTGGATCTGGGAAGCCATAGCTAAGCAATCGATGATGAGACAGAGAACGGAGAGGAGCTATCATGAAGGAAGTCAGAAGGCTTCCTTAGGAGCTAATCAGACCTTAATTTTTATCAATAGAGACAAGATGGAGATGATGATGGGTGCTATGCAGGAAGGGATGCTGAAAAGACAGGGGAAATGATGTAGAACCTACTCCGATATGTTGGACAAGCTAGAGTGCAAAATCAAGAGAACGTAGCTGCTGGGAATGCTTGAAATGTGGATCATGAAGACGGAGTAGCGGGAGCAGAGGAATTCCAGAACCAAAGCCATGGGAACGAAGCAACCAGGATATGGGACAGAGTGAGGCCATCGGGAATAGCCCTTGAACTAGGAGGCACACCTCCGGATCATGTTGGCTCAATTCCAGGCAGAATACCAGGCGGTGTTGTGAATTTTAGCGTCGATAGAGAAATGAATGCTCGTCCAGAAGAGCAGATTTCAGGATTCCCATGAGAACTCGGGGGGAAAGTCAGAGGCAACGAACAAAGACTGCTGCTTGGTGACAATGACATATTGGCAAAAATGGTGAAATAGGACATGAGAGGAGGATTGGTGAATAAAGATTTGGATGATGTAAACAGGAGCCTCTTCGCTTCTACAATTAAGTAGGCTAGGAATCCACCTGAATTCAAGTTACCAACACTGGAGACGTATGATGGAAGGATGGATCATGTTATTCATCCGACTAAGAAGTATGGATTGGCACAACTTCTCATGGAAGTGGGGGCATGGATTTGGATGGATTTGCTTGGAAATGGACAGCAGTGATGAAACAAGAGTAGACATCATTCGCCAAAAATCGAAGCTAGCCCGGCTTAAGGGCAGAGATCGTCATCTCTTGATGGCATGAACTAAATAATTAATAATAAATCCCACACTAAAACAGTTGAGTCACTTACACATGTACGGGATCACGAATGGTCCTTAGGCATGATTTGAGCTGGCGATGAACTGCCATAGAAAATGATGCAGAAACTCACTCGAATGTGAAATTTGACATTAATAATACTGAGTCCCATCCAGGCACTCGCATTTCACCTCAAATGGCACCCGACCTCGAATGGTCACAATTCGCTTCAAATGGCATCCGACCTCGAATGGTCACAATTCACCTCGAACGGCACCCAACCTCGAACGGTCATAATTCACCTCGAATGGCACCCGACCTCGAATGGTCGCAATTTGCCTCGAAATGCACCCGTCCACGAACGGTTATATATGTCGCCTCGAAGGGCATACGATCTCGATCGATCGCTATTCACAATCAGGTAAGATTGTCGACCTCATCACAAGTCATCAACAGGTTCCGAACATCAGGCTTATGGTACAAAAAAACACGTCTTCCTATCGCAAGGCATATTTACGGGGAAAAATGTTAACCCACCTTTCGGCAAGGCAACATATAAGCGGATTAACCCAATCAACCGTATAGTGATCGAAGTTGGATTGTCAGCAAATTGGTTTTGATTTGAATGAATGGATGGACAAACAGTACTAGACACTTGAATATGGGTTTTTGACAAAAGTGGAGTCGCTTAGGGTTGCTTGGAGTTTGCTTCGAGTCACTTAAGGCTTTCTTCGGGTTAGAAGAAGTTTTACTTTGAGTCAATGTTGATGGCGCTCCGGGTTGGCAAGGGATAACTCGGGTCGGCATTGCTTGGGGTCAATACTGAATTTTCTTTGGGTCGGCAACATATTTACTTCTGGTCAGAGTCATGGATCGATCAATGTTCATATGATCCACATCAATTTCGTACCCATCGAGTTCATACCCATCTAGTTCGTATCCATCTACTTCGAGTCCATTACAATCGTATCCATCAACTTCACATTCATCATCTTCGTATCCATCAAGCAATAACATCTCTCAGATCGATCGCAGTTCATTTGTTCAACAGCAGCCCATTTCGTATTGATCATACCTCTGCATATTTCGTATCGATCAACCAATCGATTGGTACTAAGCAAGGGGCCAGGCATCGGTATGAAGGGAAGACTTTGGCATCGATATGAAACCATATGAGAAGCATCAATACAAAGGAAGGAGTCAGGGATCGATACGAAGAGCTTGGCAACCGATGGATACGAAGGCTTGGCTCAAACCAAGGGAAGCAGTCTGCAAGCGTGATATGCGGATCACTCATGAACTCTTGCTCCACATCATTGATGCACAATTGATCGATACAAAGAAGCATCAATCCGAAGGTCGATTGATATGAAGAGATTGATACGCAGCCATCAGCCAACCTACAAATCGAATCTTAGATCGATCATAACTCAAAATCTACAAGTCCAAATGCTATGAAATTTTCACTGGATGTTGCTTACCACCTAAGAATGTCTCTAATCGATCGCAGCTTAAATGGGCCAAATCTTGATCGATACAAAAATGATGGGGATCAATCCTAATCGATCCTAAATGACCCATGATCGATTTAGTGGGCCCACCCATGTGTGAGAAGATGTATTCCGAGCTTTGAGGGAGATATTTCTAGATCTACAGCTATAAATAGCTCTCCTACGCCTATAGAAAAAGGACTTTGGCTCTTCTACGCTCTTACTCTGTTGAAACTCCATTGTAACTTGAGTGCTATTGCTTATACTATTGTAAATCAATTAAGAATCATCAATAAACAACAAACTTTTCAAAGTGGATGTAGGAAACAACGCCAAACTACTATAAATCTCGTCTTTTTACTGCTTTATTTTTAATTTTTGTGTTCTTCACATTTATATCATCTTCGTATATTCTATCTGTGATTTGTGACTATGATTTGGTGCTTTCATTTGCAATTGGGGGTTCATGACCAATTTTGGCGCCAACATCTATCATGTGGGTTGTAATGAGGAGGGGGTTAGAATAATGTTCTAGTGATTAAAAAATTATATACTTTATCTATAACATTAGTTTGCACTGATTTTTATTTAAGTGTTATTCATGGCTTGTCTGTTTAATTCTATATGCACGTACGATATACCCAACCTTCTCTGAGGTCTAACTATTTATATACACACACACACACATAAACATATACATACATATACATGCATACATATGCATATATATACAAATGTTTTACTACCAAAAAGAAAACGCCGACTACTTAATACTTATTAAATAGGGAGGAAGTAGAGCCAACAACCATTTAGTACCTCGACCCAAAGCGGGCCTTCCGAAACATAATCGTTGTCAACCAACCCTAACTACGAAGGCCAATGACCCTTAGATATGGCTTTAAAATTTAGTTTGTCGCATTACTAATGCTTCTTAAAGAATTATCTAATGGTTAACTAGTCCACCTCTGACAAACGAATATTTAGTTTAACTTTTAGGTCTTTGCATATCCCATATGGATTATACACTAAAGGAAGAAAAATCCGTTAGGAGCTAACCCAAGTCTTTGTTAATGACTGTACAGGACCGCTAGTGGTCAAAGCCTATATGCCAGCCCTATTACTAAATACCAGTCCAACAACAACATTGACATAGCCCGTCGACCTCCCACAGCTGAAATCCCATTTAGACTTACCTAATATAAGTCAAGAAAAATGCCCACTCTAGTTACTTAATAAATATTATTTATAAATGAAGCGGACCCCATTTTCCAATTAGGCACCGTTGTAGGATATTCAAGACTTCTTAAATAAGGAGGAGGCAAACCCAACGACCATTTAATACCTTTCACCTTAAAGCAAACCCCTTGACACTCCTAAAGGTACTGAGCCATTTAATACTTCAAATTCGAGACAAACCTTTGGTATATTTTTCCATACCTATACGCGAATGTATATCCCTTCCCCATTGGTCCTGTAATTAGAGATTTAGTTGGAGATGTCTCACATCAGTAGTACGTATAACAACTGCTGGTGGCCTCTACATGAATGGCATACTTCCGTGTTGCAATATACTGACCTCGCATCCCAACTCATACTAAACCAACATTTATCCTAAACCTAAATATTGGGCCAGTCCCACTAATTTAGGCTTGTTATAAACGTATTATTTTGGCCATGTAATTTCTATTATGGAAATTATGTTGTCTCCTAAGTTTGTTTATTAGTATGCATTTATTTATTCACTACGAACTTATTCCTACCTTATACGCTTATTTCCCGTATTCCTTATTTCCTTTCTATGTCACTTAAATGTTACTTATTCTTTTACCTCCAATAAATTATCCATAATAAATGGTTATTATTATTCAACATGGATAATCATTGATGACATTTATTCATTTATTTCGAATCTAACTTATTATACCTATTCTATTTCCTTCGTAAATATCATGTTTAATTCGCAATTAATCCCCTTAAACACATTTATGTGCTCGTTTGGTTTCTGTAACTCTATATTAACTGCGCATTTATTGCCCATTAATATTGCAATCATTATTCATAAATGTTGGAGTTACTACCACTTTTTCATTGTAACCTCCTAATCATACGCTTTACTACGTTAATAATATTTAATCGTCTTAATTATAACAAATATGAGTACCGACGTGTATTTATTTATCATGCTTTATTCGTTACGCTAAGTTTATTTATATTTTAACTAGTAAGCGCGATTATAATAATATATATTCTCTATTTTTAGCTCGTAAATTTTTACGCTAAGAAATCTCATAATATACACCTATTTGCAAATTATACAAGGAATGTTTATTTCCACCTTTTAATATATTTCCTAAAAAAAGAAATTATTACTGTTGTAACTTTTCATAAATTATCTTAAAGTGAGACTTTGCTCCATTTGAAATTACAAGAAATTATCTCTTTTTATTTTTATATTGAAAAGGACGGTCACTACAAGAATATCTACATTTGGTAGCGCATATATCATAACTTGTGGTAGCGTTTTAGAGAATGGCGTTATACAACATGCAACTAAAAATCCATGACTTTCTATTGTGATTTCATGAATGTTTTCGGAAAGCAATATATTATAGCGTTTTTAAAATGCGACCAAAAAACATTATCGTAGCATTGTATAAACATCCCTAAAAAGTATTGTTGATGTTATAATAAAATATTATAGTAGGAATTTTTGTCTGCCATCATATATATTTTGGCAGCATTTATTAAAGGCTATTAAAAATTGTTAATTATTTGTTCAGATTTCACTCGCTGTGGTAGCTCGTTCAGTTTCCACTTTATTTTGTTCACAACATATATTATATATGTTATAATATATGTAAATATAAAAGTGAATATGCTTTGTGTTTTTCTATTTAGTCCCATATCATGGGATATGTTCAATCTCATTCCCCAAGGCCTATATATAAAGGAGCTTGTGTAATGTAATTGAATCAATCAATCTTATGTAACTGATATCAGTGTGAATAACATTTTCTCCTCATTCATAATGGCTTCTTATCTCTTTTTAGTTTATGATATGTTATCGGCACGAAGCTCTTATAAATCTTCTAAAGGGTAAGCTATCTTTATGATCTAATTGATCAAATCTTTCAGATCTCATTCTGTTAATTTTTTCTTTTTAGATTTCATTGTATCATTGATCTAATTATTTAGATCTGATTAAATTTGTACATCTTATCTTTTGTCCACATATTTCAGATCTTGTTTTATTGTTGATCTTATTTTTTTATTCTAATTTCAGATCTCTTGTAGATTTTACTATCATGTTCATGTGATATTTTTTTAAATCTATAGATTTTAATCATTGGATGCAACAACCCGCATATTCATCGATTTTATATCTAAATATTTTATTTAAATATTCTATCGTTAGTTGGATTTTAGTCCGAAAAGCTACTTTTTGCATACGGTCGAATTAGGACTCGGGACCACTCCCATTGAGTTTAAAATGCCGTTTGCGACCTTTTTGAGTATAAGCTTCGATATGTTTGGAGAAAGTTGATTTTTGCTACTTTTCACTTTGGGTTTGGTTTTTGGGCTCAGCCCTATGTTTTACTTATGCTCAAATCTGAGCCACTCTTCCCCATTCACCCTCATTCTCTTCTCTTTTCAGTTTTCTTAGCATTAATGGTGGGAGAGATTGGAAACTAAAACTCCAAAACCCTAGTTTATCTTGCAAATCAAATTCCTAGCTCCAAACTCAAGAAGAACCCATTGGTAAGCTTCTCTTCTTCTTCTCCAACTTATCCTCTTACCAATTTCAGAAATTCCTAAACCTAATTTTGGGAATGTTCTTATTTTGAGCATAGATTCAAGCTCATTTGGGTTGTGTTGAAGAGAGGTTGATTCTCCATTTGCTTTCAAGCTTCTTCTTGTTCGATTTTGTGAAAAAGGTGAGATTTTTAAATCTCACATCTAAGTCTATGAATTATCTTCGAATGTTAGGTATGAATTCCTAACACTTATTCGTGTGTATTTGCTTTTGGTTTGGATTGAATTGGTGTATATTCCAACTTTTAGTGTTTTGAGTTCAATTCGTTAAAAATCCTAACTTCTATGTTTGAACATGTTTTTGGTGATGCATCGAGGAGCATATAGGGCCGGGTAGTCGATTGGCATAATCCCTTAGCGCCGTTGCTCGAGAAAATGCAATTTGGTCAAGATTGAACCTCATTTGTTATAGGCAGGGAAGAGGCTGGAAACAGGTTCGGCCGACCGACCCCTCTGGTCCGGTCGACCGACCTGCTTCCAAGTGCATAAGCACTTTCTGTTTTAAGGTTCGGTCGACCGAGTACAGGGTTCGGTCGACCGACCTGCTGTCCCGAGAGGTTTCCAACCTTTGGTTCGGTCGACCGACTCAGGGAGTCCGGACGATCGACCTGATGATTTTTGCCAGATTAGCCTATTTTGCTAATCCGTTTGAATATCCAACTTTAATCGATTCGTGTAGTCTCCCTTTTGTTGTTGTCATTTATTATCGACTTAGATGAACTTTTCTTTGGGAATTTTAGATATATCCACTTTGATGGATTTTATATCGATTTCTTTGGATTTTATTCACGTTTTCGGATGTGAATCTTAGTGATTGATTGTTCCTACAATCTTCTTTGTGATTTGTCACTTTAAAAATATAAAGGTTTTCTATACTAGTAGTAAATATCAAAACTCTTTCCTCAAACGATTTCAACACTATTTTAATACCAAATTCGTTTATAAAACCGTTTTCCAATCTATTAGTATATATAAACCTTTACTTCACTCGTATGAGAAATCTAATTAAACGACTTAGTAAAACAAGTGGTATGAAACACTTGCGTTCACTTTGTTGGTTAATTCTTGGACTTGTTCGATTGAAACCCTTGTGACAATTTTCTAGTGGAAATTTACAGTTTGTTCGTAAATATTTAAGTTAAGCAAGTGGTTATGGGACATGAAGCTAAACTCATATATTTACTAGCTTAGTGTAATTGACACTTCTCGATGATCATGACGATCATTTTTGTGATTTAGACTAGCAGTTGTGCGATGTCTCTTTGTCTGCTTTGTGGAGTTTCGACTCAAATTTGGTGGGGTAGCAACCCACGGTCTTCGGACCATTCGTGTGTCCGGTCTTCGGACCATTCGTGTGTCAAATTAATGGCTAGCTACCATGAGATAGCTTCTCGTTCATGTGTTACAGCTGTTGGTGAGTTTTCATGCTCCCGTTCATGTGATAGGCCTCCCCCCTTTATTTTGTGAAATTTATGGATTTCGTGTGTCGAATTCTGGAGTTTATACTTCACCTATTTTTGTGATTTCTATTGATATGATTTATCAATTCTTGTGCATAGGTGAATTTGTGTGTCATTGACTGGATTTCTTGTGTTGATTTCTGCAATTTATGTTTCGCCAACTTTGTGATTTCTATTGATATGGTTTCTCAATTCTTGTGCATAGGTGAATTCGTGTGTCATTAACTTCTTGTGAATACAAGTTTTGGGTATGATACCCTTTTTGGATCTTTGAGAAGATTTATTGATATTGATTAATCGTTTGTTGATTATCATTTACATACTTATAGTAGTATGCCGTTATGGATATTAAACGTCTATGCCATATCTTATATGTCATTTATTGTGGCTTTGTGAATGAAATTAGGAGTATGACATTCCTTTTTATCTTGAGTAGATTATTGTGATATTGATTAATCTCTTGTTGATTTTCAATTACTTATATATATCACAGCTTGGCATTGTGATTATTATGTGTTTAGTCATATCTCCTATTCTATATCATGTTATCTGATATTTATAGTTAGACTGATCCGTTTATTATTTTCTTATAAATAATACTCGGGTCAGACCGAGATGTTGCAGGTGCTTCGACTTGACTTCTCTCCGGGGATCCATTTCTCCGACCTTTTGCTTACTACTTAGATTAGTAGTTTTTGTTGTATACATTTGCGATACAGACTCCATAATGTATACTTATTCTATTGTGTAGTTCATGTAACTATTCTTTTGTGATATTGTGGATCTTTTTAGACCACTACCCTGATGAACACTTTCATGTGTTATATTCATATCTATTTCCGCCTTTGTGATATGAATTGTATGTGACTGATTTATGTTATGTTTATTTCTATATTTGTTTCCGAAGATATTATAGCCACTGTGTAGTAGCTTTGAGTTTGTGTCGGTATGTCGGATTTCCTCTTGAGATGAAAAGTTATATTTTTATCCGGTATATCAGTACTCGCACAAAGCAATTATACAGATGGTCGCTCCTCAACAGCCTTATTCTCCGTGCTAGTTGACAGCATTCACAGTAGTGTTCTTGGCTAGCGTGGGTATAGAGGTGGGGCGTCACAGCTTGGTATCAGAGCCAAACTTCGGAAAAATATGGAATATTATAACAAGGATCATTGTCCTAAGTCCATCTTAGGAGTCGTGCTTTAGGATTTAATTCGAGTCTTCGTACCGATTCATCCTATTTTCCTTATGATTCCTTGTTTATCTATCAAGATTGCTTGATATTCAATTTGGTGAATAACCTTTTTCTTCTTCTTCTTTCTTTCTAAAGGAAGAGAAATGTCTAGACCAGGCCGCCCCAGAGCCGTGCCATCTAGCACTCCACCCCAGGATGGAGTTTTTATGACTGCTCAACAGCTTCTTGATTTGGTAACTAATGCTCAAGCCGCTGGAGCAAACCCGGAACCTACTCACCCAAAGTCGGGTTTTGCACGCTTGTGTAGCGATTACACTAACTTGGGTGGGGAGCCATTCAAAGGTTCTGAAACTGTTATTGAAGTCCAAGCTTGGCTTAGAACATGCGATCGCATCTTTTCGCGCATGAATCTTATTGACCTTCACCGAGTTCAGGTGGCCTCAAGTATGCTCAGAGAAAGAGCATTGGACTGGTACGAGCTTCTTATTTCTGAAACTAATGAAGCGGATCTCACTTGGGAGAAATTCCGAGAACGCTTCGAGTTGAAATTCGTACCGGAAGCTGAGAAAGTGATATTGGCTCGACGATTTATAGACCTTGTTCAAGGTGAGTTCTCCGTGACTGATTACGTCGCCTCTTTCGAGTCGCTTTCCAAATATGGGGTTGAATATATCAACACCCCTTTAAAGAAGAACCAGAGATTCGTTTATGGCTTAAACAAAAATCTCAAGAAGCCATTACTTCTAAAGTTAGAAGTTTCTTTCAACCAACTCGTTGATATTGCTCTTCGTCTTGAAGAGGTGGATAAGGAGAATGATGTTGAAGTGGTGGGTTCCAAACCAAACTTCAACAACAAGAAGAGGCCAAGCAAATTCAAAGGTCCTTATCCCAATAAGAAAGGGAGGCAAGCAACTCCTGCTGAAAAGACATTTTCCTCTACTCAAGGGAAATGCTATAATTGTGGTTCGAAAGACCATTTTGCGAACAAGTGTTCAAAGCCTCGTACTTGTCGCTATTGCAAAAGCCCGGACCATTTTATGCATGTATGTCCCAAACTTCAAAATAGGAGGGAGGGAAAGCTTAATGTTGCTCAAGCCCCTGGCAACACATCTCGTGGTCAAGGTATGCCTCATTCTATCCTTGATGGAATTATTTTATTTCGTGATCATCCTATTCGAGTTCTTTTTGATACGGGTGCGTCCCATTCTTTTATATCAAAAGAACTTGTTGATGCTTTTTCTTTGGATGTTTTGTGTTTGATGACTTCTTTGAGAATTGCGAATCCGGTAGGTGGATCCGCAACAATCAGTTTATTGTGTAAAGATGTCGAAATTATTTTGTGTGGTTTTTCTTTCCTAGCCGATTTGCATGTCATGCGTTATTTAGGCTTTGGAATGATTTTGGGAATGGATTGGCTTAACCGTTATGAAGCTCATATCCTATGTCCTGAGCAGACTATTCATCTTCGACATCCTCAATCTGTTAAGCAGATTTCTATTAATCTTAAAGATTCAGATTTCAGCTTGGTTGCATCTTTATATTCTTTAAATCTTCGTGATGACGATGATGACAATGAGGGTGATATTATTTCTCTTATTCACGTCGTTCGTGAATTTTCCGACATATTCGAGCCTATTTTAGGATTACCACCTAAGCGAGCAATTGAGTTCAGAATTAATCTTATTCCTGGAGCTCAACCTATCACTCGCCCTCCGTATCGTATGTCCAATAAAGAAAACGAGGATATGCATAAACAATTATCTGAATTGGAGACGATGCAATTTATTCGCTCTAGTTCCTCGCCTTGGGGAGCTTTAGCTATTTTTGTGAAGAAATCCGATGGTACACTTAGGCTTTGCGTTGACTACCGCAAGCTTAATGATCTTACTATTAAAAATAAATATCCTTTACCTCGGATTGATGATCTATTCGATCAGCTTAGTGGTGCTAAGGTCTTTTCACAATTAGACTTAGCTACTGGATTTCATCAGCTTCGTATTGCAGAGGATAGTATTCCTTTGACATCGTTCCATACTCGGTATGGATCTTATGAATGGCTTGTTATTCCATTTGGTCTAACGAATGCTCCGGCGTATTTCGTTGACCTTATGAATAGAGTTTTCAAAGACTTCCTCGACCGGTTTGTTCTCATCTTTATCGATGATATTCTTGTGTATTCTAAAACCGAGGAGGAACATGAAAAACTTCTTCGGATTGTGTTGGAAACTCTTAGGAGTAATCAATTAAAGGCAAAATTTTCTAAATGCCACTTTTGGCAATCTCGTGTGAAGTTTCTCGGTCATATTATTTCCGAATCCGGAACTTCCGTGGATCCTTCAAAGATTGAAGCGATTCAAGATTGGAAGAGACCAGAGAGTGTGACAGAGATTCGTAGTTTTCTCGGATTGGCGGGCTATTACCGTCGTTTTATCAAAGACTTTTCTAAGATTGCCGTGCCTCTCACTAGCTTAACGAAGAAAGGTATTAAATACATTTGGTCGGACAAATGTGAAACTTCTTTTCAGAAATTAAAAGGACTCCTTTCTGATGCTCCTATTCTTGTTATTCCCGAGGGGAATCAAGATTTCGTTGTTTATACCGATGCTAGTCGCGTTGGTTTGGGTGCCGTTCTTATGCAAAGAGAACGTGTTATTGCTTATGTTTCTAGGCAATTGAAGCCTGCCGAGACTAGATATGCCACTCATGATTTAGAACTCGCGGCTATTGTTTTTGCTCTCCGGATTTGGCGTCATTATCTTTTAGGAGAGAAATTTGTTCTTTATACCGATCATAAATCCTTGAAGTATTTATTCTCTCAAAAGGAACTTAATTTGCGTCAACAGCGTTGGCTCGAATTTCTTGCACCTTATGATCTTGATATTCTTTATACACCAGGTAAGGGTAATCGTGTCGCCGATGCTCTTAGCCGTAAACAACAAGCTGTCGTTTCTATGATGATATCCGAATGGAACGATCTCGAGATTTTATCCACTTGCGAAATTCGAGACCGTGTTTCCGATTTATGCTCATCATTTGTTTTATGTAGCCTTGAGGCTCATCCATCCCTTTTAGACCGCATTCTTGAAGCTCAATGGCTAGATCCTGAATTGGCTCTTCTTGGCCAAAATATTAAGGATAAAATTGATATCGAAGGTTTGAAAGACTTTGATATCGATTCTCGTGGAGGCATTCGGAAATTTGGTAGACTTATCGTGCCAAATATTAGGGATCTTCATAAAGATATTTTAGAAGATTCTCATCACTCTAAATTTACCATTCATCCCGGTAGTAGTAAAATGTACGCGGATATGAAGCGACTTTATTATTGGGGGGGAATGAAACTTGACATCGCTAACTTCGTTAAGCGTTGCATGACTTGCCAACTCGTTAAGGCCGAACATCAAAGGCCCGGTGGGTTATTGCAACCTTTAGAAATTCCAGTTTGGAAGTGGGATCAAATTTCCATGGATTTTATAGATGGCCTTCCCCGTTCTCGATCGGGTTATGATAGCTTATGGGTAATTGTTGATAGACTTACTAAATCCGCCCATTTTATTCCCGTTCCGTCTAACCGAACCGTTCCTCTTTTGGCCAAACTCTTTGTTAAAGAGATTGTTAAATTACATGGTGTTCCTACTTCAATTGTTAGAGATCGTGATCCATTGTTTACTAGTGGATTTTGGAAGAGTCTTCAAAAAGCTTTAGGAACGAAGCTTAATTTTAGCACCGCTTATCACCCCCAGTCCGATGGACAAACCGAGCGTGTGAATCAAACTCTTGAAGATCTTCTTCGTGCTTGTGTGCTTGATTTCGGTGGAAGTTGGGAAGATCATATTTCACTTGTTGAATTTTCCTATAATAATAGCTTCCAATCTAGTATTGGTATGGCACCTTTCGAGGCACTCTACGGAAGGCCATGCCGATCTCCTTCTTGTTGGCTTGAGGCCGGTGAGAAGCTGGTTTTAGGTCCAGATTTTATTCGTGATTCCACAGAAAAGATTGATCTTATTCGTCATAGGATGAAAGAATCCCAGAGTAGACAAAAATCCTATGCCGATAACCGGAGAAGGAAGTTAGAATTTTCTGTGGGAGATCTTGTGTTCATTCGTGTGTCACCTATGAAAGGTGTTGTACGTTTCAGCCGATCGGAAAAACTAGCGCCTCGATATATTGGGCCATTTCCTATCACCGAACGTATTGGTTCCATGTCTTATCGCCTTTTATTACCGGCTCAGTTTTCTGCTATGCATGACATGTTTCACGTTTCTCAACTTCGGAAATGTCTTCGAGATTCCGATTCTGTTCTTGAGCCCGGTGTTGTGGAAGAGATTGAAGTTTCGCCTAATTTAACTTATGAGCAACATCCTATTCGTATCATTGCTTTGGAGGTCAAACGACTTCGAAATAAAGATGTTCCGCTTGTTAAAGTTCAATGGTCTTCAAATCTTAAGGATTGTTCTTGGGAATCTAGAGAGTACATCGAGCGAACACATCCGGGCTTACTTTCTCGTGCTCTTTGAGGTGAACTTCTTATTTCAAATTTCTTTTGTGTTGAATATGCTTTTATGGTTGTTACTTTATGTTCTCTTCTTAAATATTGCGAGGACGCAATTTCTTTAAGGAGGGGAGTCTGTAACAACCCGCATATTAATCGATTTTATATTTAAATATTTTATTTAAATATTCTATCGTTAGTCGGATTTTAGTCCGAAAAGCTACTTTTTGCATACGGTCGAATTAGAACTCGAGACCACTCCCATTGAGTTTAAAATGCCGTTTGCGACCTTTTTGAGTATAAGCTTCGATATGTTTGGAGAAAGTTGATTTTTGCTACTTTTCACTTTGGGTTTGGTTTTTGGGCTCAGCCCTATGTTTTACTTATGCTCAAATCTGAGCCACTCTTCCCCATTCACCCCCATTCTCTTCTCTTTTTAGTTTTCTTAGCATTAATGGTGGGAGAGATTGGAAACTAAAACTCCAAAACCCTAGTTTATCTTGCAAATCAAATTCCTAGCTCCAAACTCAAGAAGAACCCATTGGTAAGCTTCTCTTCTTCTTCTCCAACTTATCCTCTTACCAATTTCAGAAATTCCTAAACCTAATTTTGAGAATGTTCTTGTTTTGAGCATAGATTCAAGCTCATTTGGGTTGTGTTGAAGAGAGGTTGATTCTCCATTTGCTTTCAAGCTTCTTCTTGTTCGATTTTGTGAAAAAGGTGAGATTTTTAAATCTCACATCTAAGTCTATGAATTATCTTCGAATGTTAGGTATGAATTCCTAACACTTATTCGTGTGTATTTGCTTTTGGTTTGGATTGAATTGGTGTATATTCCAATTTTTAGTGTTTTGAGTTCAATTCGTTAAAAATCCTAACTTCTATGTTTGAATATGTTTTTGGTGATGCATCGAGGAGCATATAGGGCCGGGTAGTCGATTGGCATAATCCCTTAGCGTCGTTGCTCGAGAAAATGCAATTTGGTCAAGATTGAACCTCATTTGTTATAGGCAGGGAAGAGGCTGGAAACAGGTTCGGCCGACCGACCCCTCTGGTCCGGTCGACCGACCTGCTTCCAAGTGCATAAGCACTTTCTGTTTTAAGGTTCGATCGACCGAGTACAGGGTTCGGTCGACCGACCTGCTGTCCCGAGAGGTTTCCAACCTTTGGTTCGGTCGACCGACTCAGGGAGTCCGGGCGACCGACCTGATGATTTTTGCCAGATTAGCCTATTTTGCTAATCCGTTTGAATATCCAACTTTAATCGATTCGTGTAGTCTCCCTTTTGTTGTTGTCATTTATTATCGACTTAGATGACCTTTTCTTTGGGAATTTTAGATATATCCACTTTGATGGATTTTATATCGATTTCTTTGGATTTTATTCACGTTTTCGGATGTGAATCTTAGTGATTGATTGTTCCTACAATCTTCTTTGTGATTTTTCACTTTAAAAATATAAAGGTTTTCTATACTAGTAGTAAATATCAAAACTCTTTCCTCAAACGATTTCAACACTATTTTAATACCAAATTCGTTTATAAAACCGTTTTCCAATCTATTAGTATATATAAACCTTTACTTCACTCGTATGAGAAATCTAATTGAACGACTTAGTAAAACAAGTGGTATGAAACGCTTGCGTTCACTTTGTTGGTTAATTCTTGGACTTGTTCGATTGAAACCCTTGTGACAATTTTCTAGTGGAAATTTACAGTTTGTTCGTAAATATTTAAGTTAAGCAAGTGGTTATGGGACATGAAGCTAAACTCATATATTTACTAGCTTAGTGTAATTGACACTTCTCGATGATCATGATGATCATTTTTGTGATTTAGACTAGCAGTTGTGCGATGTCTCTTTGTCTTCTTTGTGGAGTTTCGACTCAAATTTGGTGGGGTAGCAACCCCCGGTCTTCGGACCATTCCTGTGTCAGGTCTTCGGACCATTTGTGTGTCAAATTAATGGCTAGCTACCATGAGATAGCTTCTCGTTCATGTGTTACAGCTGTTGGTGAGTTTTCATGCTCCCGTTCATGTGATAGGCCTCCCCCCTTTATTTTGTGAAATTTCTGGATTTCGTGTGTCGAATTCTGGAGTTTATACTTCACCTATTTTTGTGATTTCTATTGATATGATTTATCAATTCTTGTGCATAGGTGAATTTGTGTGTCATTGACTGGATTTCTTGTGTTGATTTCTGGAATTTATGTTTCGCCAACTTTGTGATTTCTATTGATATGATTTATCAATTCTTGTGCATAGGTGAATTCGTGTGTCATTAACTTCTTGTGAATACAAGTTTTGGGTATGATACCCTTTTTGGATCTTTGAGAAGATTTATTGATATTGATTAATCGTTTGTTGATTATCATTTACATACTTATAGTAGTATGCCGTTATGGATATTAAACGTCTATGCCATATCTTATATGTCATTTATTGTGGCTTGGTGAATGAAATTAGGAGTATGACATTCCTTTTTATCTTGAGTAGATTATCGTGATATTGATTAATCTCTTGTTAATTTTCAATTACTTATATATATCACAGCTTGGCATTGTGATTATTATGTGTTTAGTCATATCTCCTATTCTATATCATGTTATCTGATATTTATAGTTAGACTGATCCGTTTATTATTTTCTTATAAATAATACTCGGGTCAGACCGAGATGTTGCAGGTGCTTCGACTTGACTTCTCTCCGGGGATCCATTTCTCTGACCTTTTGCTTACTACTTAGATTAGTAGTTTTTACTGTATACATTTGCGATACAGACTCCATAATGTATACTTATTCTATTGTGTAGTTCATGTAACTATTCTTTTGTGATATTGTGGATCTTTTTAGACCACTACCCTGATGAACACTTTCATGTGTTATATTCATATCTATTTCCGCCTTTGTGATATGAATTGTCTGTGACTGATTTATGTTATGTTTATTTCTATATTTGTTTCCGAAGATATTATAGCCACTGTGTAGTAGCTTTGAGTTTGTGTCGGTATGTCGGATTTCCTCTTGAGATGAAAAGTTATATTTTTATCCGGTATATCGGTACTCGCACAAAGCAATTATACAGATGGTCGCTCCTCAACAGCCTTATTCTCCATGCTAGTTGACAGCATTCACAGTAGTGTTCTTGGCTAGCGTGGGTATAGAGGTGGGGCGTCACATTGGATCTCTTATTTATTTGTCATTCATGTATATCCATTTTTTGTGATAATTTTAAAATTAATCCGAGTCTAAAGTTGTTCCATAGACTAAAATGTAATTTTCTTTTTAGATCTTATCTATCGTAGATCTAATTTTCCAGATTTCATTATATACTTACACATACATACATACATATATATTACCTCATAGATCTTACTTTATTAATCTTATCATTTTAGACCTCATTATATTGTAGATGTAAACTTTTAGATCTCATTCCATTGTTTGGTTGAAAAAAGTTTTCATTTTGAAATTTTTTGTTTGGATTTCGATTTGAATGAGAACTGTAGAAATAATTTTACCACATGATTTATATTTCCAAAAGAAATATTTCAATGTTTCATAGAGAAACAAATATAAGGATAATACGTATCTAGAAGATCGTATTAAGTCTATATGAAAGAATAAGAAGCTGAAGTTCATATGTGCGAAGGTGAAAGATTAAAGTTTTCATAAGCTGAAATAAAGCCATGAAAAAAATAAGTGAGCAATTCCAGAAGAAGATGTTGATATGTCCAGAAGACATAACATAAAAATAATATGTTGAAATAACATTACAAATGTGGTAAATACTATTTCCTCAAAGGGAAATAGTATTATGATTCTCATGTTCGAATACAATTATGAATAGTCCTCTTGTTTTATTGTATTTATTTAATATTGGAGACATGAAGTTCTCAAATAAAAATTATGATATAAGTTTTCATTCCTAAAAACAGGTTTATATATCAAAACTCAAATATATAAATTTGAGATGTGAAGCTTTGAATTATTAAAAAAGCTAACTCAGATTATGGTAAATTCCAATTGCAATCAAACTTGAAGTTTGATAATGAAAATCAAGTTGTACCATTTAGGATCCAAAGTACTAAACAAAGACTTTATTTTGAAAGTAAAATTGGAACCTGAAGTTCTAAAAATATTTGCCAATGGTATTAACTACTAAACCAAATATATGTATAGAAATTTTGTTCACTCCAGAGGTGGTGATGATGATGATAATAATAACAACAACAACAATAATAAAATCTCCAGAAAAGATTTGTCGATATATTTGGTGCTTTTACTAAACCAAATAAATATATAGAAATATATCTACTCTCCTACTCTCTTTTTTTTAATAAAAACAAGGTATTCTAATAGAAAGTTTATTTCCTAATTTTTTTTCCTTCTTCTATGCATCCAATCATGTCTTTCAAAAAGTAAAATATAATAGATCACGTTTCTTTCCTTTGGCTCATCGAGTAAGTATTTTGAATTCTTCATAAAATGAATGTTAATATCTATACACATATCAGTTATGTTATATTATATATAAAACTCATTCATCTTTCCTCTTTCAGCAAAGAAGTATTCCAATGTTTACTATTTTATATGCTTAAACTTTGCCTATTATTGTCATGTCACAAAAATATACTTATTGATGTTATCAATAGCTGTAACTTATACAACATACTTTTTAGTTGCCAAGTCAAACTATTTTGTTTTTATGATATTATTCATACACTATGTGATGTACAAATTTCCTCTCTCTGTTTAGCTTACAATATGTAAATAACCGCATATATTAATTCATATATTAATCAGTAGCAATTAATAAATCATTAAATAAAATTAATTGATTAATGAGAATGGTCCAACAAAGATGTGTATGAATACTTCATACATTTATTCTTCTTTTATATCTCTTATTGTTGACAAGGATTATAACGTATATACATGTTACATATTCATGTTTTTTTCTATTGCAGTTGTTATGAATTAATAAATGGTATTTAATACTATATATTCATATTATTAAATTTGCCTATATTATGGAAGTAAACATAATCAAGTCAGCACAATCTTTGATTATAATTCACCCCTTCTTCACCAATCAATCCATATAAAGACCTTTTCATATTTTCTAGGATAGTTTTGCATTTTCAAGGAAAGTAACGAATGCAATTAATGAGATTGGATCTAGAGCTATCAAAAGGATGTAAATAAGAAATTATAGTCGCTTTTATAGATTATATTCGGTTGTCTTTTACTATTTTGCATTAATGTTTTATTCTTTCATTGTAACTACTATCAGATATGGTTTCCTATTTTATGAAATGCATTGATTGTATACCCATGAACAATATTTTGATGCCTATGCATTTTTATTTCCACTTATAGTTGGTAATATGATAAACACAGCCAAGCTTGAATTTAAAGCTTTGGACTTATTAGAAGATAACTTTTTGTCATAGATATTGGATGTTGGCATCCAATTACAATCTCGTTGCATAGAAAATGCCATAAAAATGATAATTCAATAGGATAAAACAATGGCTCTTATATTTTTAAGGTGTCATATCCATGACAAACTTAAAATAAAATATTTAACTGAAAAAGATCCTCTTTACCTATGGAACTCCCTAAAAGAGCTTTATGACCACCAAAATATGGTCACACTTCTAAACACTAGACACGAGTAGTTGAACTTGAAGTTTCAAGTCTTTAAATCTATTAGGAAATACAATTCCTCTATATTTAGAATTACTTCTAAACTAAAATTATGTGAAAGGATTGTCTACTAATACTAACCTGAAGTTAGATCATTTCTTCAAAGTAGATGAAGGAAACTTCATTAATGATGAAAATCAAAGTGCAGTAATAAATCAGTTGGAAGTTGGTGTTTGTATGTTTTTCCTTTCAAAACTAATTGAAATAATGTATCGATAATGTTGGCTTAGTTCAGTAGTCTATTTTAAATTTTGGAAAGCACTAGCATTTATTTATGCTTATAAATTTAGTAGTTGACTAACTATATTATCTTTAGTTCTTAAGATATGGACGATCAATATTTGAGTGATAATATATGCCTACTAGATTGTGCAACTACTCACATTATTTTGAAAAACCAGAAGTTTTTTGTCCGAATTATCTGAAAATATTTAGCTAAAAATTTCAACCATAGCAAATCTGCTAATATAGTTGAAGGGTCCGGAAGAGCCCATATAGTATTACCAAATGGTACATATATTTTAATTCAAAATACATTATACTCAAGCAAATTTAAAAGAAATTTATTGAGTTTTGAGGATATATAAATGAATTGCTACCATATTGCAACTATAATGAAAATGTCAAAGAATACCTTCGTGTTTTTATAAAATTGAAAGCCAGAAGCTTATTTTAGAAAAAGTTGGTACAATTTCAACAGGATTATATTTCATGAAATTTGGCATAATTGAATCACATATTTAAACATGAGCCAGAAGCTCACAAATATCACTTGAATGCATCTTATCAATCGATAAAAGAATTATCCTCCTATTATTAATATGTATGGTGTATTTGCTAGTAACAATATGATAGTGGATCAAAATGAGAATCTAAAGATGATTATTATTTATGTGACAATGTTCCTCAACATTAAGGGGGAGGATAAAGGGATACAAGTTCTTTTGGTCATCAATGTCAAATATTTGTTAACATGTATAACGATGCAAAATATTAAGTAATTTGAATAAATTATTAATAATATCCCTAGTAGACTTTCTCCACTATAGATTTGAATCCCTAAAGGATCAAAATGTGTAAACCATATCTGAAATATGATACAAAAATCAGTTCGAAATACTTTTAGAGTAAGTAATAAAGATGCCAAATAAAAATGCGAGTGTTCTTAAAGAAACACTTAAGGGTGCACTTGAAGAGACTAATGACATGATTGCCAAATTGCCTTAGAAGTGGTTTAGGTACATAAAACATGATAATCAAAGAGATCTCAATAAATCATGTCTAGAACTGACAAGAAATAATTATTGATGATAAATTTGTAAATAATAAAGCGTTTATGTTTATAAATAAATTAAGGATCTTTAATTAGGGGAAACATGACTGACCATCATGAATCCTTTACTAATAGAGAAATATGGACATGTAGTCCATAGAGTAGCAAAAGTACTTGAAATGCTAAATATACCCCGAAGGTATAAATATGGTTTAAATCATATTAAATGATGAAAGTATACAAATTCCTGAAGAATATAAATAACTTTGGTGGTTATAAAGAAGGCAAAGAACAAGGAGCATAGATTGCAACCTACTTTTAAGTATTGTTGTAATGAAAATCTTGATATAATTCATGATGAGTAGATTACTCCCTATTTTTAAGCATCGTTGTAATGAAATTTTTAATATTCATGAAAGATATATAGTTGCAATGCGCAAAACTAATTTGAAGCACAAAAATGAAAGCATATAAAGTGTTTTTCATAAAAGTAGCATACAGAATGCATAAAATGCAAACCATATTTGGAAGAAACAATCTTAGAAAATTTGATTGTATCGAAAGAAACTATTAATGAATTGTATTATTAATGAGATTCATATTTATAGATCTAGAAGTATCTACAACCAATTTGAGTTATCGAAAGACGAATATGAATTCAGAGGAAAAATTTAAATCAGAGGGAGCATCTATAAGTATTTTATAATGCACTCTTTTTCCTTAACTAAGATTTTTCCCACTGGGTTTTTATTAGTAAGGTTTTAATGAGGCATTATCTTAATCCAGAAGTATCAACTCCCCAGTAACATTTGAAAATAAGTTACAATGTACTATTTTCCCTTATTTAAGATTTTTCCCATTGGGCTTTTCTTACTAAGGTTTTAACGAGGCATTGTCTTGATCTAAAAGAATCAAATGTCTTTTCAAGAAATGATATTTCAAATATGCTATTTAAGTTAAATTGTATTTTTGTCCTTGACTAAGGTTTTTCCCATCGGGTTTACCTCTGTAAGGTTTTTAATGAAGTATTATATTGATTCAGAAGTATCAAACTCTATTTGATTCTGTAAATTATTGAAATATCTCATACTATATTGTACTCGTTTTTCTTCACTAAGATTTTCCGATAGGGTTTTTCTTAGTAAGGTTTTAATGAGACATTAGTTTGATCCAGAAGTATCAAACTTCATTTGAAGAAATGAGAAAATAAGATACGTCATTGTATTTTTTTCCTTCATTAAGACTTTTCCCATTGGGTTTTTCTTAGTAGGGGTTTTAATGAGGCATTATATTGATCTTGAAGCATCAAACTCTTAGAAGAAATATCATTGTATGATATCTATGATTTCAAGTTGCACTCTTTTCCTTGTTTAAGGTTTTTCATTAGATTTTCTTAATAGAGGTTTTTAATGAGGCAACAGATAATATTCATAACGACTGAATGGATGTATGAAAGTAAGATAATAATGAGGGGGAGCAAGTCATGGACTTTTCAAAAGGAACAATTTCTAGCAACCATATGATCATCCAAGATTTTGAAGATGCATATTCAAGGGGAGTGTTATAATATATGTAAATATAAAAGTGAATATGCTTTGTGTTTTTCTATTTAGTTCCACATCATGAGATATGTTCAATCTCATGCACCAAGGCCTATATATAAAGGAGCCTATGTAATGTAATTGAATCAATCAATCTTATGTAACCGATATCAGTGTGAATAACATTTTCTCCTCTTTTCTAATGGTTTCTTATCTCTTTTTAGTTTATAACAATATAGCACTAATTAATATATTTAGTATGGAACCAAAAATCACTCATATAATTATGACATTCAAACAACCGAAAACGGTCAATCATATAATGAAATTCGATATACAAATAATTTGGTATAAAAATATGCTCTCAAATTTGATACCAACTGAAAAATCAAATTTCTAAAAACTCCGAAATTCTCATAAATTATACCCTAGGTAAATTATATAACAAATAAAACCAGTTTTTACAACACATTCAAAGAGATTCAAAGAGATTGTGAACAACCATTCTTTAAAAGTCATTGTCATTTTCGATTTGGTGTTCCTTCTGCTTCCTATAATCTCTACCGTGCCAAATAACTTGCAGCATTGCTATAACAACTTATTATACTAACATGATCAAGAATAGTTTCTGGACTGAGTGTAAATCACATGATGATGAAAATCATGAAACTCAGCACTGTATGTACATAATTTCGTACTGTTATATATACTTATGTATGATGTTATACTGCATAGCAAGTAAATAGTCATATATTATGAAAATTGATTTACTCGCCCATAACCAAAGTGTTATTAAATGTGGCCCTGTTAGTGCCGATCCGACTATTGTACCAAAACCAAGCATTGATATCTCAAAAGGGTGCGCGTATTCTGAAGATAGTCCAAATGGTGTTGCATAGCTGCATATCACAACTACATTATTTTAAAGCAGGTCTAAATTTGTTATATATTTTGAACATGGGCTAAATTGAAAACAAAAGGCCTTAGGAAATTTATCCCAGAGAATAGACAACTCTGTATGTCATATAAATATACAAATACACACACATACATATACATACATACAAAATAATGCTTACTCATTATGAACAATGTGTACATGTTTGTAGAACCATTTTGTATGCAGCATCCGTTGCCCCCAATAAAACACAAAATCGTCCAAAATGAAGTAAAACAATATGCCATATGATCATTGACCTGTACACATACACAAAAAATCAATAATTTACACTGTGTATTTTCTTCACCATAACACTAGTTCTATACAATGCAAATTATAAAGTAAATACATGAATTGATCGGACTCATTATACTTTTTGATCCAAAGTTCCAAGTCTCTATTTGTGAACCTGATAGAGAGAATCCACACACACACTAGGTTGGTAAGGGAAGAGTGCTTTTGAAGCCCATTAATCTGAAAGCGAGATTTGCGACAAACATTATTGGCAAATTCACACGCACATGGTACATCATCAGCTTCATTATGCATCTTCATTCTATAGATGCACTGTTTTTCTTTTTTTGCAAAATTATTTATGAACGTTGATTATTTTTATACTACACATATAGCACTTAAATAGCTATAACAGTAAATACATCAAGATTGAGATTATGGAGAATGAAGATAACCTGAATTTTGTAGTTGTTGAAAGCCCGAATCTTTCAAATATAAAAGTTGGAATTCCAGACAAGAAGAAGACCGATTCATACAAATGTATGCTTCGTTGTGAAGAGAAAGATCATGCATCACCACCACACGTGCGCGCCGCCGTCCGTCCGACCGAACCGGATACGGGTCTAATATGATACTCATATTTTTACTGTAAATTGGACCGGACTTTCTGACAGTTGCAGGCCATACGAACAGATGCGGATCTGTTCGGAAGCGGACGCAGGAAGAATAGACGCGACCCGGTGCGAAACAGATCCGTTAGAGGAAAAAACAGACAGATATGACTGTACGAAGAGGTACAGACACGACTGTTTTAAGAAACGGGTACAGACACAACCGTTCGGAAGGGATACGGACCGACTATAAATAAAGAGGGAAACTGATCATTTTCTTCACTGCTTTTTCCAATCCGTATCTCTCTTCTCCTCTACTAACTGCTGCTATTCTCATATTCAAATCACAGAGTGATATACTCATTACAATTTCGAGCAGAATTCGTCTGTTGTATCTTGAGAGAATTTTTAAATAAAATTGTTAAGGAAATCGTTACGACGAGCCTCAGACATTATCCGGTTAGAATTCTCAATTCTTTCTTCTATTTTGTTATACTGTTTATTCAAAATAGTATAACGTTGTTGTTGTAATTCATTTACAACGTTCATATTGTTATAATATTTACTACAGAATTCCAGTGTAGTGGAAATCTGAGTTATAAACTTGTGCGACGAGTTTATATTTGATTATTATCTGTTTTGGTATACTAGACGTATAACAAAAATGAGAGCCTAACTTACGATACTGACTTGTAGGTATAAACTAGACATCATTTCATCTTCACTATGTTTAATTAATCTTACTCCGAATATTTTCTGTTTAAGGATAAAGACTTCAATGTGTTAATATTTGTGTAAAATATATGTGTGTGTATCATTCAGTTGGGAATATAGAATGCAATACACAGAAAAAATTGGTATCTATCATTAATCATATAATATGAATGTATAAAGAAGAAAAATCATTGAATTGGGAATATTGCTGATTTCAAGAATAATGATTCAATTGGCTTAACTTCCTCCAATTCTTAAGTTTTCATTATACTTATGAGCTTTACTGTCAATGCATATAACAAGAGGGAGAATTGATGGTTGAAAGTTTAAAAGACATATCATATTTAATTGTTCATAAGTTTTTGCCATTTACTTCGATTTCATCAACAGTAACAGTCACGACTGTACAAGCATTTTATAAGTAACACTAAAATGCTACAAATCCTAAATAACTGATTATCCAATGATATTATGATTGTATGTGTATACTCAAAATTTTATATATGAAGTTATTACTACTTAACTGTAAATAAATTTTGAATTGATCATTGTAGTTAAAATTTGAAACAAGCACAATTTTCCTGAGTGACGGGAAGTAGAACCAATGTGGGGAAATTCAGAAAAAAAAAAAAGTACTTGCCTATCTGGGAGAAAATCATCCGGACCTAAAGTTTGCTGTTTCAGTGTGCCTGTTCAATCAAAATGCTTCAAATTTTGTGAAAAAATCCTGTCTACTTTTTGCTCAAAGACTTGTTTTTAAAATAAATGCATACGGTCTTATACCAAGTGGTTGGCCACTTTTGGACACCGAAGTTTAGATTTAGATAATTTGTCCTGCCTGCCCTTCTTTGTTTAAAACAATAATGGAAACATGCAACAAAAGCATGGACAAAATAAATCAGCAAAGGAAGAGTCTTTGAAAGAGTATATGGATCCAATGAGAAGAATAATAATAATTTACTTTAATTTTTCATAAATTATGTACTTTGCACAATATTATAATTTAAAATAAATAAAGAAAGTTAGACCATGTAATAACTTTAAGAATTATTTTATTTTTATCTTAAGGTTGTGTGCTGATGATATTATTTAGGATTTCTACAGCAAAAGAAGTTTGTCACTGCCTTTAATGTGGATATAGATAGACATATCACAATCCACATAAATGGCTGCAATAGCCGCTTCTACTAAATCATACCACACTCTAAATGTAAAAAATGCGGCATTCATGCTACACCGAACTGACTGTTTTTTCAATAAACATGGTATTGATGCTGACAATTATTTATGTCAAATGTTTATGTCGCTGTCTTATGTGTTGTTGGAGTGTCACATAGTACTCTATTGTTAGAACACCATAAGGAAATATAAGGCTACTTAGGTAACCATCAACCGAACATACTTTAATACGAACAAAAAATTGAAATTCAAGAAATTGCTAGTGCTGTCATTTAAAGGGAAAAAATGAAATGTGACAGCGTTAATGTGACGACCCGGGTTTCCGGACCAGTCAAAAATTACCGAAAAATTTATCCGTTCAAAAACTTCGAATAAAAACTACCAACTTAATACACAATATTTGATAAATATTCAACATTACTAAATGAATAGGATACAATTTCAGTTATACAACTTATCAAATGTTTATTTATTTATTTATTTTATAAGGTGTGCTTTAATACATACTAAATACCAATACAAATAAATCTACCACCTGTACAACTCTGATGAAAGAGATACACTACAAATGAAGCACTGTTTAGCGACGGCTAATAGCCGTTGGCGGCCGTCGCTAAAAGCCGTTGCAAAATATCTCGTTACAACTAAAGAAAGCGACGACCTTATCGACGGCTCCGTTGTTCTTTTTGCAATGGCTTGTAACGGCTAAGTGTCTACGTGGAAGCAACGGTTGGGGTTGTTGGTTTCCCGGCTTGTTGATGCAAACCGTTGCAAAGCGTTGCAATATTGCTGTTGCTAGCCGTTGCGAGCCGTCGCTATATTTGACCAAAGGGTTGTCGCTAGCTGTTGCAAAACTGGAATATATTTGCTGTCATTTTGCAGCACCTTTAACTCTTAATCCTAATCAATCCAAATAATATAATTCCATCATTCCACACATATAATACCATTCCATCATGCCATATAATCAATATCAACACAACCAAATCATCAAATATTGTATATTCTAACATATATTCACAAAATCATATAAAAAAAATCAACATAACCAAATATGAAAATCCACCATACCAAACCGCATAACTAAATTAATCGACCAGTACATATCAAGTGCCAAAGTATCAATCACAACAACCAAAATACCAAATCCACCAAAACACTAAGTATCAATCACAACATCCAAAGTACCAAATGTCAAACTCATCACAATATGTGTGTGTGTGTGTGTCTATATATATATATATATATATATATATATATGTGTGTGTATATATATATATATATATAAAGCGTACCCATCAAACAAACCAGCTAAGCATCATCATCATCATCTGCACCTCCTTCCCCGGGCATTTGACCCATGCAATATGCTCATCTATCTGCGTCGCCAACTGACTCTTCCGCCAATCATTAAGCTCATCCAATTGTGTTTGCATCTGAGCAATCTCTTCCTCATCTATGGATCTCCTATATCCCCTTTGGAAATTAAGAGCCTGTGAAATAATTCAAGTGAATAAGAAGTTCATGGCATACAATAACAATAAGAAAACTCAAGTTATTGGTAATAAACTCAAGTGAATAAGAAGTTCATGGCATACAGGTTTCTACTGTGTAAACGTTGAGTACATACCATATTACCGAAACTATAACGCCCGTTTCGACTTGCCGGTTCAATGATTGAATCTCATATTCGATTAGACTCATCAACCGTAAACGACTCCCGTCCACTCGCTTGTATCGCTCGTGCATGCTCTGCATTATATCTCTCCTACAATTACGAACAAATATTTGACACGATTGCTATACAATTTACTTATTTACTGTGAAATAAACGAATATGAAATATTTTCATTACAGAAATAAACATATTTACCATTACAGAAGCATCCTTGTCGTCCGATCAATCATATGAAACATTCTCATCCTCATCTGTATGCTCCACTACATGTGTGACCCTGAAAACCTCAGCCGATGTAGGCTTCCTATCATGCTTTTGCCCACTGAATATATACAAGAATGGATTATATTGATAATTTGCATGAGTATATACAAGAATAGATTATATACAAGAATAGAATACATGGTAAAGAAACACTAGTAAATATATACATCAATAACATAAATATTGGTTAATTTATTTACCAATTCCCTCCTATGTTGTTGGAAGGATTTCGAGCCACCACGATGTAAAACGGGGTTTTTGTTCCTATTAGCCTTGTTTCTTGCCGATAATTCATAGTAATTTATACACACTATTAAGTAAAATAATTCAACACATTTAAATGTAAAAATATAGTGACAATATAACTTACTTTGAATGCTTCAGATTCCCAATATTGTTGGAATCCAACCCAAATGTCATCTCCAATCCAACTTGGCTTTTTCCCTGAACTCTTAGCCCTTGACAGAGTCTCTCTGTAATTTTTCCGCATCTTTTCATTCCAATGATTTTCAAATACATCCATATACTGCGGATCCACACGTACATCTACCTGCATATTGAATTATCATATGTGTTATGTAAAAGAGATTATATAATTAAAAAACAATCAGCAAAAGTAAAACTGATATCATAAGGCATATCATAAGGCATGATGACATATTGTTTTTGGTATCATATAAGGCATAATTATATATTACAAAGTTGTACTTACCATAAGATCAGCCAATATTGCGTTTTTATATGTGTTGGGATGTTATCCCACTGAGGCCAACAACCGGACATCCTACTCTTGTATGCTTCCTTCGATACTTGTAAAATGAACTCGGACGGCTCCACCTCGAACCCTCTGTACAAATGTTGATGTATATATTCAATATATTTCATATAATATAATTCAAATAAGTTTGATACATACCCAGCACTTTTCGGAATTATCTCCGCAACTCGACGGAGATCTGGCTCATAGCTACTTGGACCTGTTCCAAGTGAAGGTGACCAAGATGTACTACGTCGATTACGTCGTCTATCATACATATCTGGCACAAACATAAATATAATATCATACACTGCTTAGAAAAGAGTATTGATAACATGAGCATCACATAATCATCAATCAATATCACATAATCATTAATCATCGCATAATCATCACATAATTATTAATCAAGTGATAATCATCACATAAGCATACTCTGCACATAATCATCGAAAAAAGCATACATGAAAAGAATAATGCATAAGTCAGAATGATACAGATCATATATAGTCATCATTATTATTACATAGCTCAGAATATTATAGAACATAGTCATTATTGTTAATACATAGCTCACATTTATACAATAAGCGATGCCATCTATGATCAGTCTTCGTCATATTCTGATCCAGACTCGGTCTCGTACTTCGATACTTACAAATGCATCTATTAAAACATTCGATTCATCAGTCAACGACCCTACATCAATGTCATCGGTTATCACTATTTCAGTATTTGGCTCGAGATCCGCTTGATACGCTGCTTCATCTGGAATATTATTTCCATCAAATGTATATCTTGCCTTCGTTTTAAAAACAACCCGCCAGTCTGCTTTATATTTTTTAAGGACGGATATAGAGAAAAATAAACTTGTAAAGCTTGCTTAGCTAATGCAAAAGGATCATACTTATAGTAATGCGACGTATGCCTTATATCAATTTGCTTATAATCTTTGTGCATGTTAATTCCAGAGCCAGGAACATTGCTAAACCAGTTGCATTTGAATAAAAAAACTTTCTCTGCAGGTTGTATATAATATGTCAACTCTAAAACTTGTGTTAAGACGCCGTAAAAATCTTTTATATGCTCCTCTGGATCATCACTTCCTTTGACAAATACAGTACTGTTATATGTTAATTTTTCAGCCCCGTAATATTTGGTGTTGAATTCTATTAACGAAGAATATTGAATAAGTCTTGACATTTTGTTTTGGTCCGATAACAAGATGTCGTAATCCTTCGTCAACAATACAGTTTTCTGTATCAACGTAGTTTGAAAACCATCCAACAAATTGTTTACTGAGATCGCTAGATGGATGTTGTAATTCGTATATCCTGCAAATATGTATTATATTCCTTTATAATTAATATATACATGTATAACTGAATTATATATGAATTCATAATTACCTGACAAATGGTGCAACTTCAGCACAATTTAGAAGAACATATGTGTGTGCCACATGGTAATCTCTATCATCTAACCAAATTTCCAAACATTTTCCAACAGGTCTTACATGTTGTCTAAAAATAGATAACATTGTTTGAAAAGAATCATGCTCAATAGTTTCTTCATTACGGGGAATACTTACGAACGATAAGTTCACATCGTTACTAAAGTAATGTGAGATAAAAAATGAAGCTTCTTCTTCAAGGTACGATTTGCAAATTGAACCTTCTACGCGTGCTTTTTGTCTAATTTTTTTCTTCAAATGATTCAGCTACCTATAACAAAATTAATTAAATTTATATGGTGGTACAAAAACCAAAATTAATTAAATTACCTCTCAAATGGATACATCCATCCATATTGCACAGGACCACGAAGGAGAGCTTCAGATGAAAGATGAATAGGTAAATGCTCCATTGCACTAAAAAAACCATGCGGAAATATTTTCTCCAGTTTGCATAGAAGTACAGGGATTTCTGCTTCAAGTTTACGTATACGATCTACCTTTAACATCGTAGAACAAAGCTGTTTATAAAACATACTTAATTCTGTTATAACACTCCATACTTTTGCAGGCAGCAGTTCTTTGAAAATCATAGGGAAAAAATACTCCATCATAATGTGGCAATCGTGACTTTTCATCCCACTCAATTTGTTGTTTTTAAAGTCAACGCATCTACGAAGGTTAGAAGAAATTCCATCAGCACATCTAAGTCCTTCCACCCACTTTAGAACAAGTTTTACTTGCTTATTGCCTAGCTCATAGCATGCTTTGGGTTTCTTATTATCGTCGTATAATTGAAGTTCGGGCCGCTTACAGAAGTGTAATATATCACGTCTTGAATTCGCATTGTCCTTGGTTTTCCCCTTCACATTCAAAATTGTATTAAACACGTTATC
Organism: Allium cepa; assembly: GCA_030765085.1. Taxonomy (NCBI): domain Eukaryota; kingdom Viridiplantae; phylum Streptophyta; class Magnoliopsida; order Asparagales; family Amaryllidaceae; genus Allium; species Allium cepa. The sequence goes on from CM060938.1 coordinate 568,687,608, forward strand.
AAACACGTTTTTTTCGTTGTGCATGACGTCAATGTTATGTTGGAGTAGGAGATTTTTCCAGTATGGTAACTCTCAGAATATACTTTGTTTGCACCAGTTATGAATGTCTGATTTACTTGAAATTTCAACCTGCACCCCAGTTTCATGTATCTTTGGGTAGTCTTTTACAATTTCATATACCTATTCACTTGTCCAAACCTTAGGTGGTAGCATATTCTCTACTCTGTTAGCTTTAAAGTTCTTTTTATCCATTCTAAATTTATGATTGATATGTAGAAAACACCGGTGACAGTCAAACCAAGAAATTTTCTTTCCATACTTTAATGAAAATGCTCGTGTTTCATCCATACAATAAGGACAAGCTAGACGTCCAGATGTGCTCCAACCTGAAAGCATGCCATACGTGGAAAAATCACTAATAGTCCATAATAAAGAAGCAAACATACGAAAATTCCTTTTTCTCGAAATGTCGTACGTCTCAACTCCTTCATGCCACAGTGTTTTCAACTCGTCGATTAGTGGTTGTAGATAAACATCAATTCCTTGTGTCGGACCATCGAGACCGGGGACGACAATCGTTGGAAACATATATGGAGTTTTCATACACATCCATGGAGGTAAATTATAAGGAGTAATAATAATAGGTCATGATGAATATTTACTACCAAACTGAGAATATGGCGAAAATCCACCCGTACATAAGCCAAGCCTAACATTACGGCTCTCTGCTGCAAATTCAGGATAAGTCTTATCGAAATGTTTCCATGCTTCTCCATCAGATGGATGTATCAAAGTTCCTTCTTATGGTGTTCTCACACTGTGCCATCGCATATGACATGCTATAGCAGAAGATGCATATAACCGTTGAAGTTTAGGAGTGATGGGTAAATAATGCATCCTCTTATATGGAACTTCTTTTCCTTTCTTTTTTCTTGGTTTGTATCTTTCCTTGCTACATATTCTGCATTTAGTAAGATGAGCGTTTTCTTTCCAATACAGCATGCAACATTTTACACATGTTTCTATCTTCTAGTATGACAATCCAAAAGCAAACATAAGTTTTTTTTGCTTTATAATGACTATCACACATCAAGTTATTAGGTGGCATGTGTCGTTTTGCAGTTTATACAACTGCTGTAAATGCAGCTCCTGTAAGATTAAATTTCGATTTCATAGTGATGTATTCGGCGGTTACAGATAATTCGGTTTCGCTTGTACATCCATCCTACAATGGCCTCTTAGTAGAATCCAATAAATCATATAAAAAATTAGCTTCCGCGGTCGACTCTTTGTTAACATTTTCGTTCCCATCATCACCTTGGTCAAAGGTAGGAAACATTGATCGTGTAACATCTTGCACCATGTTTTCTATAGGATTGGTCATAGTATTATCATCCTCTAACACTACAGGATTATGTGTAGGCTGAACAAGTTCTCAATGATGATTCCATAAGTAATAATTCGGCACAAAACCAAATTTGTACAAATGTACTTCTACTACATCTGCTTTCCAATGCTTCATATGTTTGCACTTACTACACGGACAACGAATGTCTACGTTATTTCGACTATCAGATTGAGCAAATCTAATAAATACGTGTATACTGATACATAAACGTTCTTTTATTGATCCTTTCATACCTTTTCGAGGTTCATACATCCAACTACGATCGAGAAAATAATCGAACATATTTCCTGATTTGTAAAATGTAGGTTAGAAGATTGAATAAAACACTTCATATTAAAGTCTTGTAAAAATTCATATATAACCCTTTACTATTTTAACAAATTCAAATAAATACTACATTCAAATTTTCAATTCTTAAGTTTATTGTTTTTTTACTTTGACGGCCGGTTATCCTACTTCTGATTACAAACACAATAACGTAATCATATTTTATAAATCATTTCAGGTTAAACAATTCTAAAAAAATTTGACAGCACTACCCTTTATTCCCAGTATCGTACACAAATGTGTGTACACAAGGAAAAAGGGAAGTGCCATCGAAATTTTATGAACCGTTTAAACTGAAATGATTTATAAAATATGATTACTTTATTGTGTTTGTAACTTGTCCAAATACTAGGACAAATCCAACAAATGTTGTATCAGATGAATATAGATGCCCATTTTGTGGAAAAACGAATATCCATATAACGATCATACACAACACATGTCAGATGGGGCCAAAAATTCTCTAAGGGGTTCACATAAATAAAGCACAAATTAAAAAATATGAATATTGAAGTATTAGTGGTCTGTAGTGAAATAATGATCTTAATTTTTTTAAGTAATGTAGCCAAATAGAATTCGTTTAATTATGAATCAAAATCCACGGAAACTATTAGTAACTCGGAAAATATGCCTTATCTCACAAATGGGAACTATGAGTTACCATTTTAACAACTACAAAAACTATTTTATGATTCATTTAACTATTTAAATATTTATTAATTAAATCTAAAATTTTAAAACATATTTTAACTTTTGTTTAACTACATAAATTTTAATTAACGATTTTGTGAACTACATAAGTAGTAGCACTTACAACAGCATAACAAACATTCTCGCACACTTATCAATAAACATATTATTCAATAATCATGGACTATTTTTTGGATTTTAAATTAGCAATAATTTTTAACAACATAGTAAACAATAAATTCACTAATTAATACCACCAAATCAACAGTAATTATCATCACCTAATACGCAATAATCACCATTTTCAAACACATAATCAACTAATTTTCTAAATTACATTTACCATTATATACTCAGTTCAAATAATAAACTATATATCATAAACTAATAACATATATTCATCAATTCCCAACCCCTAAATCATCCAATTCCAAATCCCTAAATCATCAACTAATTTAATTTAAACCTAAATTAAACAAAGATAATGGAGAATAGGAGATACCGACAAGTTTGGAGAGGTTGAAATTAGCGACAGAAGGTTGCGAAGGCTTCTAGTGGCGGATGGCGGCAGCTGGTTGCGAGGGGCGATGGAGCTGAGCAGGTTTGGGAAGGCTGGAAATGAAAATGTTTCTCTCGGCTAGTAGGTCTGTATAAACGCGATAAGAGGCGGCTAGCGACGACTAGCAACGGCTGCTTTTTTTAACCGTTGCTAGCCGTCGCTAGGCTCTGTCGCCTTCTAAAGCCTTTCTAGTAGTGATAATAATAGTCATTCATGCTAGCTCAATAAACACGTCAAATGCGTAATAAAATAGTAAGCAGAAAAAGTACATCAATACACAATATATAGCAAACAATAAATAGAAAAATGTTATGTTATTATTGGGGATGTATCACTACCACTTGTGACTGCATACATACCTCTATCTAAATCAAGTCAGCGTAGTTTTCCTACCGCAAATAGGACTCATGGAGCCTATGATACACAAACAATATACAATTTCGAAAACTACCCACTTAGGCTTTTCAAATTTAGATTTTCAAGTCTAATTACCTTTGCGGAAATTATCTATTTAGACTTGATTCTCGAATTCTTAATTCAAAATTTTTGAATTATATATGTATATATCCTTTATATTCAAACTAGCCATTTACTTCGGGATCTGAAAACAAATCTCCTTTTAAAACGGTACCTATATACAAGCATGTAAAACTATATGCTACCAAATCTCGAGAGGTTTCTAGGCATAACCATGCCCCTGGGTCTAACCTTCTGAATAAATAATAGATTGGTGCATTCCTTTATTCCAAGGGCGGACTACACCAAGGCTATAGAATATCTGCACCTCCTTTGCCCATGTGTTTCATTGATTATGGGTTACCTGAATCTTTGGTAACATATCAAATCACTTTATATTCCGAAGTGGCAAAATCATTTCCACTAACAATTACAATTACTTCAAATCTATAATAATTTTTATTTTTAAATCTTTTCAAAAATCATATTAAAACCATCGCGTTTAGCCCTCAAAATTCTTTATGTTTTATAAAACGATTTTGTAAAACGATTTTTTATATGAACCACTTTTATATAAAATCATTTCAAAATATTTATTCTCAAATATCTCTTTTATCTCTTTGAAGAAGACATTTCATAGCATTTCAACTTGAAAATCAATTTTCAAAATAATTCATTAAATTGAAGTGAATCAAATATTATAGCTAAACGCCTTAGAGTCAAATCGTGAAATAAATCATAATGTGTTAGCCTACAGCTATTTTCTACTCAGCCCATGCATATGGATAATTAATTGCTCATAATATGGTCGAGAAAAATCAACATCAATAAATGATAATCGATGCTCATAAACTGACGCATCCTAATTCAAACAATCAATCAATGAAATAAACACAACAATAAATGATAATCAATGCTTCATTCTATCGAATATTTATAACACTTTATTTCATTTTGAATTAATACGGTTTGATATTTAATTTGGAGCATCCGGGCTTTCCCCTTCGATGGGTTTCGTCCCTTGTTCAAGTCTCTTTGGATCTCACAGACGAATTATGTGTACTAGTCGTTTTCGCATACCCCATTAAGTATTTAACTTCTAAAATTCTAAAATACTTAGTTAACCATCCAAATAGTCAAACAATGAAATAAAACTATTGTTTTAGCAAACAAAGTAAACAAGCATTCAACAAAGGTTTTCAAACAACACTTAACACTTAAAGTTCTTTCAACTTAGCAATGGTTTTGATAAACTTAAAGGAAGGAATAACTCAATTTGGATTCCACTCCGTCAAAATTTAAGGCAAGAAACTCCAGATCTAAACCATACTTCCTACCAATTTTACTATGTCATTATGTATTTTGACTATAGCTTCGCTGCTATTTCCCGATACTTCTTGAAATCTGGCTATAGCTCCGCTATACTAGAAGTTGAGATGAAAAGAGGTGGAGATGGCTTCTAGGTGGGCATGGCCTTGGGAGAATGGATGGAACTTACTAGCTTGAACATGACTTAAGTGGTATACTTTTTTGTCGATTATTTTTGCCATAACTTTGTTACGTTTTTTGAATTTTTTTATAAAGGCATGAAAGCCATTAAAGAGTGGAAGAAGAGCTTGAAAATGGAGAAGAAAGGTGTGAAAAAACGTGAGAAAGTGCGTTGGTATTTATAGGAAAAAATTTGGATTAAAATAATATTTGTAAAAAGACCAAAATATCATTTGCTTATACTTTAAGCAAACAAATGTTTTCAACACTTAACATCATATTTCAAATCACTACTTTATGTCATTTTCACTTAAGTATTAAGTAAAGAATATAATAATTAACTTTGTTTGATTTAATGTTTACTTTTTGACTTTTATAACACTTTTTGTCTTTTTATGCTTACTTTTTGTTAATTACATTCTAGAATTTTCTAAGTATGTTTAGTAAAAGTAAACTTGATTAGTGAATTAATCAATACTTATACTATTTGAATATATATTCGTATGTAAGAAAATAAATGTGCAACAATGATGCGACAACTTTAAATCGACAAAATGTTGATTTCGACATAATATTTTACGGTCATATTTTGACGTTTTAGTTAAAAATTTTATATATGTAAACCAAATTTAAAAATAAATTTGTATAATGTTATTTAAACATATAAACAGTCATAAATTAATTAAAATAATTTATTTAACCATTGAAACTTACTTTTCGAAATTAGAATTTTGTCACTTTTATCGATATAAGCGATTATTCCAATTTTTGTTTATATTTCTCTTTGTAAATCCTATTTAATATTATTTAAATCATAAAATGTTATATATTTTATATTTAAAATTATTTTAAATAGTATATTTTAAAATGGTCAAATTTTGGGTCATTACAACTACTTAGGTCTAAGCTTTCTTCTTGTAGGGACCTTGACATGATTAAGTACTCACGGAGCACTTCAATCGTAACGACCCACCCTTTTGGATGGTTTAAATCGACAATAAACTATATATGTTAACTCAAACCATTCAAAGGGAGGATTGTTAATTCGGTAAATAAGAAAATAAGATGAATGGAAGAAAAACAGAACATAGAATCTCACAACGGAATAACAAAATATAATAATTAAATAAACAGTTCATGAAGCTGTTTTACAAATAACATTTGATTACACTTTTACAATACAGATCAGAGTCATACATACAGCAGGAATAAATAAGTAATGCAGCAGAACAACATGATGTTGTGGAATAAATATAATAAATAGTAATAATGTACAATATATTCATCTTCGTCCTTTAGAAATAAGGTCTTCAATATTGAAATGCTCGGGCTGACTCGAGCATAACGAAAAGACAAAACGTTCGAGTCAGAACTAAAAGATCTTGTGTAAGTTAAATCAATATAACTAAATATAAGTGTAACGAATTCAGATATGTTTATGGGATTTTACATCTCCTATCCAGTGTATAACGTGTGTGCAATAACTTAAGAGATGTTCGGGATTTCCATCTTCGAAATTTCCGTTAAACTATTCATATGTAGTAATATACGCTATATATGTAATATTTACAGTAAAGAAAAGTATTAAAATAGCATTAAGGCGTTACCCATGACCCCCTTGACACATTTTTATATAAATGTCGTATTCTATACAGTACTGTAAACTCCACCGTAAACTAGTGGGCTATCAAGGAGCACTCCATAGGTACAACACAAACCAAACTCATAGTGGGAGTGATAAGGCATATGACAAGAAATGTGAGGCAATGCCCATGGTAAGATACTACCGTTTTGCGGATCAGGATCGGTGGTAACGCGTAGCAGCTACTACCGCCCACCTCGAGACATGCTCCATAATCAAATCGAGGGGTGGCCACCAAATCAATCACAAACTAATAAACATGGTATCAAAGAAATGTGCCCGATAGGAGGAGCGACCCACTTGGCCCGCCATGGCTCCTGTTTTAGTCATATCAAGCTAACCCAAGAGGGTCAGGGCTGCGTTCATACCTCATATAGTAGCATTCGCCAAACCATCCTACTTCGTTCTGGATTCTCCATCACTTGCACAGTTGTTAAAGTGATTTTCGGTATTGGCAGAAAGTATAAAAATATCCGATTTCGGATTCTTTAACAACCAAATGCTTATTGCACACAGGTTGGTACTTTTACATTTTCAAAACCGATTCATAATTGATAGCAAAATATCGTATTCACTTCAAAATCATATCACTTTCGAAATCATATTCACTTTCGAAATCACTATTCACTTTAGATCGTATTCATTTTCAAAATCATAATCACAAAATAGGTTAAACCATCGTATCAAAATATTTGCATTTAAATCAAAATCATAATAGTCCAATTTTAAACAGTTTGAATACTGAAAGTAGTATATATATATTGAAATAGTTATACATTAAAAATAGTTTATATTTTAAAAATAGTTTATGGATTAAAATAGTTTATTAATAAGAAATAACTTATAATAGTTTATAATATAGTTTAAAATAGTTTTAAAATAGTATTAAAATAGTATTAAAATAGTTTAAAATTGTTTAATAGTTTAATAGTTTACATAGTTTAATAGTTTAAATAGTTTAAGGATTTTAAAACAGTTAAAATAGTTTAGTATAAAATGTTTGATTATTAGAAATGTTTTATATAGTAAATAGTTTGAAAATCTAAATAATTTGAATTTTAAACTAATAGATTTTTACACAGTTTATATTAAAATAATTTGAAAATAGTATTAAATCAAACTGTTTCTTCCATTTCAACAAATCTACACTATATCCATATTTCAAATCAACGCAATTCAATTTTAAATCTTTCAATACAATTCTCATTAAAACAATTTCAATTTATATCGATTTCAAATCCATATTGAACTACAAATTTAAACCACTTCAAACTCAATAGATTTTAAAGTTTAAATATTCAAACGTTTACAATAACTCGATCTTGATAAATTACATTTATATTTCAAAATTCAACTTTAAATTTTTGATTTAAATTCTTTAAACAATTGATTTAAACCAATTTCAATCTCAACATTTAAAAGCTTGGATTTAAAAAAAAATTAAGTTCATATAAATCAAATTTTATTTCATAATATCATTTAATTGGATTCAAAAGTTAAGGATTTAAAATCATTTAATTTAACCAATCCGGTGTCCGTATATACTTTTCTACCATATGCTCAAGTGATACAAATATATATCATTTCAATCCACAATAATTCAAATTTTACGGTATATATCATTTCAACCTGCAATCCCGAGAAAACTAAAAAATCCATAAAATTGCTTGAGTTTATCCTTTCAATGCATAACGATTTTTCGCTAATCTGTAAGATCGTTCGGGTATGTATCATTTCAACCCATGGTGATTTTGCTAACAATAACTAAGCGAACTTGCAGTGTGATGACAACACATAAAATAAACATAATATCCAATCATCGAAATATCAATAATTAAATATCAATCACAATCATCATTCAAATCAGCCAATAAATCACAATAATTAACTGGTTATCATTATCAAGTATTTAATTAATAACTTAAATTCAATCTTAAATTAAATGGCAATTAGATTCAATATAAATTCAATTTAAACCCGAGTGACAAATTAAATATACCAAACAACAATCAATAAATTTCTAATCACGTTATAAATTTAATTTCACCAACATAAGATGATTTAGTTGTTGTGAGTGGGTCAAAACACTCATTTTTTATTTTTAGTCGATTAAAAATCCATATAAGGCTCAAAACTTTAATAGTCTCAGAATTTGAACAAACTAGTTCCATATTATCCAGAAGTTCGATACGATCGCAACGAAGAAAATCGTGTGTAGATCCGAGCTCGTATGCAAAAGTTAATGGAGTTAGACGATTAAAATTTAAATTAAAATAAATAATAACATTCAAGGGTAAAACTATAATTATCAAAACCTTACCCAACTCTAACGCGATCATCTCGCGTACGTAAATCTGCTCGAACGCTCTCAACCGCCACCCTCGTTCATGCTTCTAGCCGCCACTACGTCAAACTTCACCCAGATCAGAGAGCTCCATTGCAAAGTTCGAACCAGGCCGACCATCAGTTAGTCGCGCGAATCCCCTTGTAACAACCTGTCATTTCGAACCATGAAAATCAAAAATCATCCATACATATCAGACTTGAATTACTCAGAATAATGGGTTGTTAATTTTATATTTGGAAAAACTTATCATACATGATAAATAAATCAATCACGGAACTATAGACATAGAGTAATAAAAACAATATGTAGCGGAATAGATAAATAGTTATTCATGAAGCTACTATAGAACATCAGAGTCTGAAACAAAACAAATAGAAAATCTCAAGTACATAGAAGTCTAACTACAAAAGCATATGACAAGTTTAAGCATAAACAACTGGAAATAACTGAAAAGCTGAACAGATAAAGATAGATCTTCAAGCAAAGCTCCAAAGGTGAGTCTCAAATGCTACGACACTCAATCTGACCCGAGCATAAAGCAAAATACAAAACAGTCAAGTCAGGATTAACATTCTTAAGCAAGTAAATCAACTCAAGTGAAATGCAATATAACTTAAAGGATGTTTGGGATTCCCATCCTTTAAGGATCCGTTAAACTATCTACATACATAATACAATACACTACATAGATAATGTCTATAGTAAAGTAAAATATTAAAATAGCATTAAGGCGTTATCCATATCCCCCTTAATACATTATATATAAATGTAGTAGTCCATAAAGTACCGTAATTCCTCTGTAAACTGAAGGGCTATCAGAGAGCACTCCATAGTGTACGACACAAACTAAACTCGTAGTGGGCGCCATAAGGCATATGACAAGGCATGCAAGGCAATTCTCAGGGTAGGATACTACCGTTTTGCGGATCCAGACTGGTGGTAACGCATAGCAGCTACTACCGCCCTCGAGACACACTTTCATAATCAAAGGTGCACCTAATCAAATCACAAAGTACTAGATATGTTCTCGAAGAAGCATGCCCGATCGGAGGTGCGACCTCACTTAACCCGGCATAGCTCCTGTTTTAGTCATATCAAGCTGACCCGAGGGGGTTAGGCTGCATTCATACCTCATATAGACGTTCTCCAAACCATCCTACTTCGTTCTGGATTCTCCACCATGTGCACAGTTGTTAAAGTGGTTTTTGGTATTGGCAGAGAGTATGACAATATCTGATCCCGGTCTCTTTAACAACCAAACACTTATTTCACACCGTGGTCATTTTCATTTCACATAGTTCATAGTTCATACTTCATACCAAATATCATATTCGTTTCAAAATCATATCACTTTCGAAATCATATTTACTTTCGAAATCATTATTCACTTTAAATCGTTTTCATTTCCAAAATCATAACCCCAAAGTTCAAACCATCATATCAAAGTATTCACATTTCAATCCATAAAATCTAAATCATAACAGTTCCAACTTAAACAGTTTGAATATTGAAGTAGTTTATACATTGGAATAATTATACATTAAAAATAGTTTGTATTTAAAAATAGGTTATAGATTAAAATAGTTTATATATAAAAAATAGTTTATATATTAAAATATATATTTAAATTTGTTTATATATTTAAAATAATATATATTAAAATAGTTTATATATTTAAAAGAGTTTATATTGAAAATAAGTTCAAATTAGAATTGTTTCTTCCAATTTCACAAATCAATTTAAATTCTCATTAAAACCACATTTAATTTATATCGATTCCAAAACTAGGTTTGAACTACAAATTTAAACCAATTCCAATTCAGTAAGTTTCAAATTTTAAATATTCAAACAATTTACAATAACTCAATTTGATAATTTCATTTATATTGCAAAATTCAACTTAAATTTTATTTAAATTTGAAATTATTAACTACATCATTTTTAATAACATTTAAATAAAATCTCAAATTACAAATTTAAATAAAAATTAAATATTCAACTTTAATTTACTTAAATTTTAAAATATTCACTTTTATAAATATTTAAATAAAGTTTCAAATTTTAAATTTTAAATCAAAATTAAATATCTAACTTCAAATACATTTAATTTTGAAAATATTCACTTAATCACTTTTAATTAAATTAAGTTCTAAATCTATTTCCTTTAAAATCTCAAATCAATAGGTTTCAAATTAATTCTGATTTAAATATAATTCTTAAATAAATTAAATTAAAAATCAATTTCAATTATATTAAAATTTGAAAATATTCATTTAATCAACTTTAATCAAAATCAAGTTATCATGTTATAAAATCTTATTTTTAAAATCTCAAAATCAATAAATCCAAATCAATTCTTATTTAAACATAATTCTTGACCAAGTTAAATTTCAAATCATTTTCAATTTATCTTTCCAACCTTTATTTATTAAAAATTATTACAAAACCTATTTATAAAATATCAATATAAATTTTAAATAAATATTATAAACATATTATATATATACTAACTAAAATAAATTTTATTAAAGTAAATTATGTTAAATTTTATTAAATTAAATCATATTATTAAATCTATTTTAAATATTATTTTATTCATATTTTAAAAATAAGAAAGTTATAAGTAAAATTTTATAATTTACATTTTAAAACTTAATTTAAAATTTTAAAATTTTCCAAAACATATAATTTAAAATTTAAAATTTACACATATATTAAAATTAAAATATCTTTATATTGTATTATAAAATCTATACACATATATTTCTCTTTTTCAAAACTTTGGAAATTATTTAAAAATAGACCAACGGTGTCTGTATATAATTCTCTATCCTATGATGAAGTGATACAGATATTTATCATTTCAATCCATAAAAATTTAATATTTACGGATATATATCACTTAAACCCGCAGTCCCAAAATTCAAAATCAGTAAAATCGTTTGGTTTATCATTTCAACCCATAATGATTTTCCCAGTCTATAATATCGTTTAGGTATGTATCATTTAACCCATAGGGATTTACTAAGCTAATATGGAACTTGTAGTGTGAGAACAATGGCATAATAATTTAAAATAGTATAACATATTAATAGCAAATATGATCATAATTAACAATTTAAATATTATATATATATACTAATAGGTTATTGGTGTCAATATTTTCAATTAATAGAGATGAACAAATCCAAATAATAACATATCATATTTAATAATTTAATCACTAATCAATTCACATATAACAACATATTTCAATCGTCATTTCATGTGAAATCAATTTACTAAACATAAGAATGCTAATCAGGAGTGATCACTCACCTTTGAGGCTAGAGAAATTAGACACACAACAAGCAAAGAATCCAAGCACAAATTCCAAAGCACAGCACGCACTACACAAATTCGATGAACAAAACAAAAGTTAATAGCTTGGGATTGATGAAAAATAAATCAGAATAAACTTAAGATTGATGGAACAATATATATGTGTGTGTGTGTGTGTATAAAATATACATATGCCTTTTTTTCACAAGAACGAAGGTGAACAAAAGCAAGATTCACAACTAATATATATAAGCAACTGGTTTATATAAACTTATATATCTTCTCAGGAAATTATAGATCAACTTCACCTTTTTTTCATATATAAAGCAGCCTAGCTGAGACAAGGGAAGCTGAAGGTCGGAGGGAGGCTTGGCTTGGTTATTGGCTGTTGCGTGGTGCTGTGGAGGTGGATGTAGTTGACTGCGAGGAGAGGTGATGGGAGGAGGAAGGCCGATGCAAGGATGCTTGTTTGCGGCAAGGGATGTTTGGTTCAGGTGGAGTAAGGCGCTAGGTCGTACATGGTGCACTTGCGAGGCGGGCTATGCGTGGGGAGGGTTCGATGGCGGTCATTGGGTTTAGGCTGATGTGGGATGTTGTGTAGATGGTGGTGAGGGTTGGTTCGGGTCTGGAGCATTGGACCACTGCTGCTTGCTTGGCGAAATGGTTTTGTGTGCTGGAGGGCATTGGGTGTTGTGAGTCTATTGCGTATGGTGATGGGGTTGCCACTGGATGATGGTTTGTTTGGACTAAGGTGGTGTGGGCAAAGCAATGGGAAGGTATGGTCGGAAATGGAGTAAGGCGGAGCTAGGGAGGGGATCGATGGATCTGGGCACGGTAGTGTTCGACTGGGCTATGATGGGTGATGAGGCGGAGAAGAGAACGACAGTGGAAGGTCGATGATGGATGTGGGTATAGGTTTCGGCAGAAGAGGATGGGTTTCAAGGAACAAATATACATATATATGACTGTTTTAGTTATATAATTTATATTTTGACAATTGAAGAAGAGCTGAACGAAAGAAGAAAAGGTAGAGCACAATGGACCGGAATATATATATATATATATATATATATATTGAATATAAGGATAGAAAAATCCAAAAGTTGGATTCAAAGAATATTAATAGCAAACAGCCATTTGCTTTCTCACAGTGGACAATTGAAAGGTCACATAGAAACCCAAAAGGCCTAAAATGGTACCGATACGACAAACCATTTTGTAGATTTCGCCATGTACCGGATGCCGAAATACACAAATAAATATGTTGCTGAGATCAGCACGATGAGATGAACAAGATGGTACACAGATATAAGTGACACGACCCTTCTATCAAAATTCCATATTCGTTGCCAAAACTGCTGCTAAAACACAGAAAATAATATAAACGAAGCTAGAACAGTCTAAATTTGGTGAAAGAAATACGACGTTTCACTTGGAAAAAGATCTGCATTTTTCTTATGTAAAAAATATTCAGATTTCAAAAATATTTTATTTCCATGAAATTTTAACTGGTTTAATTTTAGATTAAAATTTCACAACCAAACAAACTTACGTATTTCCAGATGAAAATCTGACACTTGCTATATTTAAATAGACGTACTCCAAATATCAAATTTTCATGGATAATATTTTGTTGTTTAATTTCAAGAAAAATTAAGTTAATTTATGTTATTTAAACCGTTGAAATTTTCAGGTCGTTACACCCTCCCCTACTAAAAACTTTTCGTCCTCGAAAAGGAACGAGATAGAAGAATAGAGGCAATGGAAAGGAAAGATAGATTTGAAATACATAGTACCAGATACAATAATTAATTCAAAACCATATAAATTTCATTTTTTTGATATCTTATTACTTACATTTATATTGTATATTATTCAATTACGTGTTCTCATTACATTCAAACTTTTTTCAGATGAGTTTTATTAATGTTTTCGAATGTAATTGAGCATTATACAAATTTACCTTTTATTTACAACATTTCTATTAAGCAAAAATTTAGTTTGAACATTTTTTTATCAATTAAGTTTTCTCTTGTATAACCTTCAATTACATATTCACATTACACTTGAGTATTATACAAATTAATTTTATCCTAGTTCAACTGTTTCAAGTTGTTTGAATTCCATTTCTCATTTTAGACACTCTAATTATTCCAAAAAAATTCTTCATTTCAATAATTGAAAACCATCACTTAATATAAAACTTAAGAGTTAAATTTTCTGTTTCACTTCAAACCATTTTGAAAATATATACATATATATATTTTTATACATCAAATCATACTCCAAAAATTCAAATCAAATCCATTTTTCAAAACAAAAGTGTAGTGAAGTTACTAAGTGGTCTCCCCACTTTGAGACTCGAAAATGAATGTCAATGATGCTGCAGTCATCACCGAAATTACTTTTCAGTGACATCAAAGGAGAGTACTGACTTACTTCTTTTAAAAATTCTTTGGAAACAATTTCCATTCGAAAATACTTTCAAATAATATATTTTCAACACTTTGAAACCCAAATCTTGAAAAACACCGAATTTTTATTCTCTAATCCCTATTTTAATTTATTTCAGTTGCAAATCAGATTTATAAACTATATTTAAAAAAAATCAACTCCTTATAACATACAACAATAGTTAATGGTTTAGGAATGTTGACGAGACAATAAATGATAATCTAGTAATATTATTTCTAACAACAAATTCATTTATCTGTCTAATTTTTAGATAATTATACCTTTATATAAAAAATAACCATACATAAAATTATTTCATTTAACAATTTTCGAAAATAATATTGTATCAGTTTGCTCTTTTCAAGTGTTTTGGAATTCTTATCGATAGCGTTGGCTGGGCGAATCGATCGAAACTCAAAATTCAATCTTAATAACTCAAACAATACAATATAATTTTTTTTATATCAATTAAAAATACGCTCCCTCATAGGATGATTCAAGAATGAATTTTAGAACAAAGATAGAGATTCAAATTTAGAGGGTTCCTAATCAAAAAGAATTCTAACTAAGAAGATAGGCTTGAAAGGAAGATAAGATAATTAAATTACAAAAGATGAAAGATGGATAGACTTATATTAATCGCGGCAACCTTAACCGGGTCAACCGAGACTCCATTTCCAAAACAATGTGCGTCCAGGATCGAATTTCATCCCTCTAGAAATGGAATTTAGAAAAAATTGGCTTTCAACTGATGAGTCCTAAGAGTTTGGAGAACATAGCTCAAATGAGACTCATGCTCCTTCTCTGGCTTAGAAAAGACGAGAATATCATCAACGAAAACCAGGAAAAACTTGTTGAGAACATCACGGAAACGTGATTCATGAGATCGGTGAAGAAGGCAGGAGCATTTGTTAATTCAAAGGGCATGACTAACCATTCATAGAAACCACTGTCTCTTCGGAAAGCTGTCTTGGGAATGCTCTCCTTAGCTACACGAAGTTGGTGAAAACCGGTAGCAACATCGAGCTATAGGAATAATATCGATGCGGAATTCAATTTTCCTCTTAGGGGAAAGAGAAGTGACTTCATAAAAAATATCAGGATAATCCCTGACTATCGGGTGGAGTCAAGATCACTGGGATGAGAATCAAGTGAAAAGATAAAACCGCTGCATAATCCTAAGGCATTCGACATTCGATCATAAGAGAATTACCCTGGTCGTCTACCAAAGAAACGGTTCGGGCTTTGCAAGAAATGACAACGTGATATCAAAAGCATCAAAATCGAGGACATTGAAATCTCCGGTGAATCGATGCCTGTTGTAAAGGAGTTTCACCCCTTTAAAAATCATACTAAGGTTGGCGAGACCACCGATGGGATTAGTCACACATAATAATGAAGTTACCAATTGAGTTTGCAAGATGTGCTCAAATTTATTACAGAGGTCAACAGGAATAAGCTATGGGATGCTCCAGTACCAAAACGAACACAAATAGCAAAAGACAAGAATGAATTCTTGTACAAAGGTACAGTTTCAAAATTCAAAAGAAATCCAAATAAAAGTGGATCCTAACAAAGAATTTCAAGCTCGAACGAAGATGATTATGTAATTAATTTTTACTCATTCTAGATTATGACTACCCTATCTCTAAGAATTTTTACTCCATATGCTAAGTGTTTCCTAAATTAGAGCTTTGATACTAAGTGTAACGACCTGTCATTTCAAATCATTCAAATCGACAATCATCCACACATGTCAGACTTGAATTACACAAAACAATAGATTGTTAATTTTATATTTGGCAAAATTTATCATATATAGTAAACAAATCAATCACAGAATCACAAACACATACTAATACAACAATATGCAGCGGAAGAGATAAATAGTAGTTCATGAAGCTGCTATAGAATATCAGAGTCTGAAATAAATACAACAGAAAATATCAAGTACATAGAAGTCTAACTACAAAATCATATGACAAGTCTGAGCATAAACAACTGGAAAAACTGAAATAACTGAAAATCTGAACAGATAAAGATAGATCTCCAAGCAAAGCTCCAAAAGTGAGTCTCAAATGCTGTGACACTTAGTCTGACCCGAGCATGAAGCAAAGCATAAAACCTTCGAGTCAGGATTAACATTCTTATGCAAGTAAATCAACTCCAGTGAAATGCGAATATAAGTTAAAAGATCTTTGGGATTCCCATCCTTTAAGGATTCGTTAAACTATCTACATAATACAATATGCTACATAGATAATGACTATAGTAAAGTAAAATATTAAAATAGTGTTAAGGCATTACCCATATCCTCCTTAATACATTTTATAAATGTCGTTGTCTATACAGTACCGTAATTCCTCTGTAAACTAGAGGGCTATCAGAGGGCACTCCATAGTGTACGACATAAATCAAACTCGTAATGAGCGCGATAAGGCATATGACAAGGCATGCAAGGTAATGCCCTGGGTAGGATACCAATATTTTGTGGATACGGACTGGTGGTAACGCATAGTAGCTACTACCGCTCACCTCGAGACACATTCTCACAATCAAAGGTGCACCCAATCAAATCACAAAGTAATAGATATGTTATCGACGAAGCATACTCGATAAAAGGTACAACCTCACTTGGCCCGGCATGGCTCCTGTTTTAGTCAAATCAAGCTGACCTGAGGGGGTTAGGGCTGCATTCATACCTCATATAGATGTTCGCCAAACCATCGTACTTCGTTCTGGATTCTCCACCACGTGCATAGTTGTTAAAGTGGTTTTTGGTATTAGCAAAGAGTACGACAATATGCAATCCCAGTCTCTTTAACAACCAAATGCTTATTTCACACCGTGGTCATTTTAATTTCAAACGGTTTATACTTCATATCAAAATATCATATTCATTTCAAAATCATATTGTGATGACCCAGAATTTTGGGCAATATAAATTTAATAATCTGTATTAATAATTAAATTGATTTTATAATTGTCTTTTATAATTGCAATTTAAATTGGAAAAATTTATTCTTTTATAAGCAAATAATTATTTAATTGGTAAATTTTATCTTTTAAAAAAAATTAATAAAATGTTTTCTATTTATAATGTATATATTTGTATATATTATAAATAGAAAGCTTTGGTGAATTTAATAAATAAAATCATGTTTCCAAATTCTAATATATATTTGGTAATTTGGAAATCTAATATAAAACTTTTCAAAGATTATTTAAATAGTTAATTATATAATTTTAAAGTAATAAATTGTTTAAAATATTTTTAGCTTAAGTTTAAATATAAATAAAATTAACATAAAGGTTTGTTTTATTTCTTTTAAATATTGCTTGATAAATATGATTTGTAAATTTATATAAAAGTTTAAAATAAAATTCACAAACATCAATTCATAAGTAATTTATAATAAAGAGATAATTTCTTTTATAAATTATTTAAAATTCACAAATTTGTTACTTTTAAACAATAATAATAATATTAATGTATTGTTTTATATTTGTATATAAATAGATTTTTAAAGAAAATAGAATTGTTGTTTCAAATTGAATGTGTTATTGACTTTAATTTGGATTTTCGAAATTTAATTTGAATATTGAATTTAAAATTGAAATTCAAAGATAGATATTTTTAAAATATTTAAAATTTAAGAATATATGTATAAGCTTTTATTTATATGTAATTGGTTTATTTATATTTTCTTTAAAGAAATATATATATATATATATATATATATATATATATATATATATATATATTTAGATAAGAAAGAGTAAATTAAGTAAAAAGCTTTTTCTTAACATTAAATTAAATAAACCTACTTAAATTACAAGAGTAAATCTTTAAAGGCTTAATATGACATATGTTAAGTAATAAATGAAACTATATGACAAATGTTGAGTTTTTACAAGTGTCCTATTTAATTTTAGCTTTTCTTTTATTTGTTTCAATAAATCAAATTCAGCCTATATAAACCTATCCTTCCTCCTCTTCAATTCTAAAGCTAAGAAAATCTTCAGCCTATATAAAACATATTTCCTTCTCTTCAATTTCTTTTCTATCTTCATTCTAATATAAGAAAACTTCAGCATGAAAGATACTCCAAAAAACAAATTCTGCAACTCAAATATTTCTTTGTACCAAAAATCAAAATCAATATCCTGTAATTCATATTCAAAAATGAAAACCAAAGCCAACATTTCTTAAAGCCTGAACACTTTCTCTTCAACTTGAGATAAATGAAGCAAATCTAGAATTAAGCAGAAATCTCTGCAACAAGTTTCAGATCATAACAACCAGTTTTCAAAGATATCAACGAAGCTAAGGCATTCCAGTTTTAAAAGATTCAAAAGCTATTTCAAAAATGGAGACTCGGTTCTTCATGTTCAAACTGGTGAGTAACATCATTTTTAAAAGTTTAAGTATCTGTAAATCAGTTGCATGTCAATATCTAGAAAATAAGTATGTTCTGTCTGATAATATATAAGTGCATTTTTTGTATATATATATGAATGTATATTGGTATATGCATGCTGTTGTGTATCAGTGCTTTTCTGTTTTTAGATTTCAGGCTCAAGTTTTTGATTCAAAAATCATTATCTCTCGATCTACTAGCTGTTAGGACTTAGGCTTCAAACAAGATTTGTTTGTTTGATTATAGATTAAGTTTTAAAGTTTTATTTAAGTTAAATTAAAATTGAAATCTCACTGGACACTTAAAAGGACAGAGCAAGTTCAACACAAGTGAAAATTCAAACATCTTCATTTATGAATTCAGATATATAAACCGAATATCTATTCTAAAACTTGATTTTTAGAACTAAAATCATTATTTTTAGTTTGGTAATTTCTGAGATAATAGTTACTGGGGGTTTTTGGGTTCATTGCCAATTTAAGGCAATCGACGAGATGATTAAAGACGAGTTTTTAGTAGGAGTTAGCTTGTAGGAGGATGGTTCCAGGAAAAATGTTGGTGAATTTTCTGAAGGACGTAGAGGTCTAGGGATGGAAATTTAGGGTTTTGAGGTGTATTTGGGTTGCTAATATTCTCGGGGTAATGGCGAAGTCTTGGATGGATCAAAGGCATTGGCAAAGGGGGAAATAGTTGCTGGAAGGCGAGGCTAGTTTGCGACGTGATCGGTGAGGTTTCTTGGGGTCTAGATCATCGGCGGTGGGCGTTTTTCTGATGATGGTTGTTTCCAGGATTAGGATGATGAGGTCGATTTTGATTTCGAGTGTGAATCAATGGAATTGGGTTTTGGATCGCCTGAGGATGTGATCGCCGACTATGGGAGGATCATGAAGATGACCAGAAGTGGCCGAAGCCACCGTGCATGTGCACAGTGCATTTCTGGTGAGTTTGGGTTTGAAGGAGAAGGGGTACTCGAGTTTTTCTTGAGTTGTTATCATGAGTTGCTCGAATTCATGTGGCGTTTGTCTTGAAGTCTTTGAGGTCTGGGCTCGGGTTACTTGTGTGGTTACAGGTTTTAAACCTGTCAGGGTTTTTATTTTTTAAAATGAATTTTGAAAATTGAAGGCAAGATTTTAGACAAAGTTTTAAATCAAGTTTAAGCATGGATTCAAATTAACTTTTATATCTTAATTTTGAAATAAATAAATTTTATAAAGTCAAATGCTTAAACAATATTAAGGTTTAAAGTATATTTAAAAATGAAATTGTTTTCCAATAAATGTTTAAAACTTGATTTAAATAAAATTCTTTTATAAAAGTTTTTCTTAATATTAGAATGGGAAGTTATATGAATTTGTTTAACTTAAATTTGCAAGTTAAATGATTAAGTTATTTTTTAAAATCTTGATTTTAAAATAAAATTAAGTAAATTAGTTTAAACCTTTCCTTATATAAGTTTTCTTTTATAAGTGATAAATGTTTCTTTACATTTGTTTAAGAGGTTTGTAAATTGTTTTAATTTTGATAAGTTAAATCATTTTTAAATCTTAATTAAAAAAATGGAAATTTAAAGGTAGATTTAAAGGGGTAAATTGTTTTAATACACATGTTAATGATAATTGAGTCATTAATAAAGAAAATGATTTATTTTAAAGATAATTAAGGTTTTAATGAATAATTAAGTTAAAAAGGTAATTAATTAATTTAATTAATTAATGATTTAGATTAATTTATAATTAGAGATTGATTAATTGGTTATTAGGAATTAATTAATTTATAACTAATAATGGCTAATTAAAGTTTAATTACTTAGGAAAGTAATTAAAGAAATGTTAATAGTTAATGAAGATCATTAACTAGGGATTATTAAATAATTATTTAATATGATTAATTTTAATAAATAATTAGATTAATTAATTAAAAATAATCAATTGATCATTTGATAAGTATAATTACTTAATGTATTACTTAGTGAAGTAATTGATGGGTAATTACTGGATGTAATTAATTGTAGAATGGAAGTGGTTTTGGTTTAATTACTTTGTGTAATTAATATGAAGGATAATTACTTAGTGAAAGTAATTAATAGTTAATTACTTAGTGTAATTAATTTAAGAATAAATTAATAAAGTTATTTGAAGATAATTAAGTAATGTAATTAATTAAGGATAATTAATTACTAAATGTGATTAATTAAGGTTAATTAATGAATACAATTAATTAAAGATTAACTAATTAATTAAAGATGTAATTAAGGATCATTAATTAAGTAATTAATGATGTAATTAAGGGATGATTAATTAAGGTTAATTAATCAATATAAGTGATTATAAAGTGATTAATTAATTGTAATCAATTAAGGAATAATGTAATTAGTTATAATTAATTAATTATTGAGAGTAATTAAAGGTTAATTACTGTAAATGGTTAAGGATAACTGTAATGACCCAAAATTTTCGATCCCGAAAATTCCAGATAGATAGGAAAAAGAAGAAAAAGATAGAAGAAGAAGAAGATGAAACACCACAAAGATTCTCACATTCGCAGCGGATCAAAATATAATATCAAATAATAACAGTTTACAAAAATTCTGTATCTGCCAAATACATTTATAATACATCGGAGGTACACATATATACAGACACTGGATATACACAAGCATCATGTCTCAGATATACGGCAATATAATATAGTAGAAACACTCCATACGTTATTGCCATCCAGCTCGCCTCCTGAGCTCCAGAACGTCCTTACCTGAAAAATATGTAATACTCGGTCTGACCCGAGCATTACATCAAAGTAACACCCGGGCCAGGCTGGAAACCAACGTGAGTAAACTCATCTAACATGAAATTCCAATGCAAAGAACTTATTTAAAACCTGGGGTAACTCATATCAATTTACAAATTCACAATTTGTTATAGACATCACTTATTTCACACATCAATTTTCTAAGTACCAAAACTTAGATTAAATAGTCCAATCCACTTAAATCATTTCATTCCAGTCTAATGATTTCACATAACAATCTATAAAATTCAAAGTGGTTTCGGGTATTTTTCTAATACCTGAGCCCGGTCTCTTCGAGTCTCATGTCATCGTAACCCAAGTTATCCAAGTGAAATACACTTCAAACTTTAAATACAGGATGTCCCTTCCACAACAATTCATCATTGATAGATAACCACAATATCATGTCCATCCAAACATATGATATTACAAAACATTTCATATCAGAGATATCAATTCAATCAAGGCATCCCATAGCATTCAATCACCCATAAGCAACTTGATCACTTCCAAAGTAAATTTAATCACTTTAACTGAATTACTAACCTCAATCACTTGGCTTCCGTCACTTGACATTAATTAATTTCAAATCAATCAATTAATCATCCCATAATTATCCATCTTAATTAATCACCCAGGATTAATTATCCTTCAATTACATTCAAGTAATTATCTTTAATTAATTGCACAAATTAATTATTCTTAACCAAAAATAGTAATTAATCTTTAATTACTTCACAGATTAATTATTTATAATTAATTACATTAATCCTTAATTACTTATATTAATTAATTTCTCATATATCTCTTATCTTTTAATTTATACTAATTTAAATTAATTACATTAATTAAACCACAATATTAATCACTCTTGATTAATGTCAACCTGTAATTAACTATCTTTTTGTTTACTTCATTAAATAAATTAATTACTCATTTTATAAAGGAAGTTTAAAGGAATTTAAAACCAAATTCATTTTTAAATTCAAATCAATTTAAAAATGCACTTTAACATTCAAGTTGTTAAAACAATTTAAATTTTAAAAACTTTATTTGTTTAGAAACTGAGATTCACCAACTTGAATTCCATATTTAATTTTTGATTTAAAACTTGTTTTAAATCTCTAATTTACCAATTAACTTCAGTTTTTTTTCTAAAATCGCTTTCATTTCTTTCCAATCTTATTTTTATTCTATAATTATTTCACATCTAAATTTTACTCTTATATTTCTTTTCAAAAGTCTAATTCTATATATTTTCATAACACAGTGTACCAGAATATCCAATTAAACCACGGTAACCAATATTCCAATTATCAATATAATTCATCACAGCATATCAAACATTCACAACACAGAATATTTAACAATCTAAAAAAATTTGAGGAATCCAGTTGGATCCCTCCAACCTGTTTTCCTGCATCCACAGACGTTAGCACGATACCAATTCCACTTCAAGGTGGGATATCGCGGTATATGGGATTTGTATAATATCATCCGCTATTATGCAGCGCATAGGGTCTCATCCGCTAAATAATACGGGAAATCAATCACCCAATATATACTATATACTACTATATATAATATAGCACATCAAATCAATTCAATCATCCAATCAATTATTTAAATTTAACCATTGAAATTTAAATAAAAATCCAGAAGAGTGAGATTAACTCACCTATGACCTTTGTTTTGCAATCTGATACAAACCGGCTTGTATTCTTCACGATTTCAGACCTCACAGCCTCCACTGCCTTGACAGAACACAAACCCAGCCTCCATCACCACGTGTGCGACCCTGGACGTGACGTCGACTGCCCACCAGAATACAACGCCTCCATCGCAGCTGCGCATCAGCTACCAACCCTAAATCGACCATGCATGCGTCGCGAATGCAAGCAGACGCGCTCAAACCTAAAATCGTTTACCAAGATCGACGCCATAAATCGTCTTTCCAAAAGTTAAATCACGAAACTTCCCTGTCCTGCCCTCTGCGACAACCGCCGCGGCGACCTCCCTCTCTTCCACACGTAGATCGATAGATTTGATTTTGGAAAATCGACGTCTTCGATTTGAACTTTATACATATATCTAAGTTGATGTCGCGTTTTTTTTTTGTGTATGTATTGGCCATGAACGAGAGAAGAGAAGGGGAAGAGGGTTGCGTGAGTTTGTACTGAGGGGTTTGGAATTGTAAGCTCCTTCATATTGACATTTTCTTCTAGTTTAAGGGCCAAAATATCCTTTTCTCTGTTTGGTTTTAAAAGGAAAGGTGTGTTAGAGAAGGAAGCTCAGGCTGCTACGGTGATTTGAATAGAAAGCAAACAGTTTTGATAAGAAAGAATTTCGGCTGAAAGAGGTTAGGGTATACAAATATACATACATACATATATATATATTCGAATTCCAATTGTCTCGATAAATGCAACTCAAAATCTCGACCTCCTATCGAGACGTGCCGCTGGGCGTTTATAATGTCATACCCCTATTCCGAACGCAATGGAAAAGGTTTCGAGGCCTAATTCTATCGTATGGAGAAGATAGCTTTTTAGACTAGTTATTATATTGAATTCTCGATATAAATTTCAGCGCATTTATATGTCGTATGCTCACACAACAACTCCAAGCACTGCGAAAATCGAGATCCGATAATAATACAATATTATGGATCCAATAAAACTGGTTTCGCCAAATTTCGAGATTGTGCCTCGGAAGGCTATTTTTAAATTCAATCTAAACGATATATTATTAAAACTGAACAAATCATCTTTAAATTAAATTTTAACTATTCTATTATCTTCAGTATCATCATTATAAATTTTATAAGCCTTTAAATTATTTTTAACAGGCTTAAAACTGAAAATTCAATAATTTAGCCAAATTCAAATTATTAAATTCAATAAATTCAATCGCCAAATTCAAACTGATATTAGAAATCCAAGTTAAACTATCATTGCAAATATTTAAAATTAATTAAATATTCTAATTCAAATGCCTAAAATTTTCGGGTCGTCACATTCCTCCCCCTTAAAAGAATTTCTTCCCCGAAATTGCTAGTTAAGAAGAATGGTCCAATACCCATTTACTTTTTCCAAAACCAAACAATTCTCAAAACAAACTTTTTATAAAAGACACACTTACCCATTTTCTAGCTTTCCAAACTTACCCTTAAGTCCCAATAATATTATTTACTTAACAATTCAGATTTAAATTTATATTCAAATTTAAATAATCAAATCTTTTTTAAAAATTTCTAACTCTCTAAATTTTTGAAATTTTTTGTCAGCGTCTCCTTTGCGTGGCTAGCTCGGTACAACTACGAAATGCCTCTACGGGCTCCCAAATTCCAAAGAAAACAAAAGGGCAAGTGGTTAGATCAAAAATCCAATCAAATTTCATATGGAAATTTAAACACATGCCTTTTTGTCGAGCAATTCAAATTTATCTTCTGAAATCCAAACTAGTTTTCCTTTCCCTTTATAATACCTGCGTATCCTACTTAGCAATAATATCCAATCATAGCTTTTAAAATCATTTTATACATTTCCTTATAGAAGTTTTCATATCCACTTCTATTCAAACTAGTTTTCCCCGTTTCCATATGAATTCAATTTATCTTTAATTCTGAATATTGAATTTTATCTTCCATTTATAACTGATTCATATCATTATTTTAAATTATTTTCATCCATTAATTTATTTCAATTTCCAATTTGAAATCATTTTGTCGCCAACAAAAATTTCCAAAAAATTTCTAACTCCCAAAATTTTCGAATTTTTTTGGCAGAGTCGCCTTTGTACAGAGGAGCTTTTGCAATTTGACAAGAGATATAAATATATATACATCGACCCACACGGTCGGAAAAAACAAAAACAGTTCATATTTCCTATTTTTATTGCGTAGGCGTACCTTTATTTAGCATTTTTAAGCAAGCGGCTTATTATTTAGCAATTAGTGCGTCCAAATCCAGCCAAACGGCTTCTCGATACCTGTACTTACTTAATTCAAACATGTATGTGCCAAAATCATGTAACTTAACAACATTTTACATATTTAACTAGTAAACATATGAGATTCTATAAGCAATGCAGGTTAAAAAATGTTTATAAGCAACTTATAGGATTCCGACATTAATTTTAATTTTTGACTACCAATTTGTATACAACTTCATTCAATTTAAATGGTTTACAACTCAATTACTTACATTCAATTCATTTTAAGCAAAACAAACTCATATTCTCTTCAATTGATCTTAAAATCAATTTATTTAACTTCTATCAACTCATAGAAATTTAATTACCTTCGTTTACATCAAACGACAATTCATTTTATGCCATTTGATGATATCCATGTGAATAAATGATTTCTTAAGTTTTATAACCAATTTAAATTGATTTCAACTCAATTTTTATTTAATTCCTTCCATTTTAACTCATTCACAACCATTTTATTTAGCTCGACACATTCCATGCTTGTATACCACTAACCATTTCCAAATTAGTTCAATCCAAGCTTTTATTTAATGGTCTTCCATTCTTACTCGAAGTCGAGCTTCTCATTCTTTCAATTTATTCCAACTTCGAACTTAAGTTCGCTTCCATTTAATTCTCATCTAATCAAATTACATTTAATTCAGTTTGCCCATCCATTTTATTTTAATTCACCTTCTCAATTTATCAAAATAATATCCAAGCACATACTTAACTCATTTATACTTGAATTGGATTTTGTCTGTAACTCAAATCATTTCTATTATAATCCAATTCCGTTTTATTTTTACAACATCTCCACTTATTTTAATTCATTATCAATCCAAGTCGAATTCTATTATAATTCGAGTTTATCTCCAAACTTCATTATTAACTTACAATCCATTTTATTTAGCCGAGTTAAATTTTATTAACATACTCTATCAAATAATTTATTTAGCTAATTAGCTTACTTCCAACTTTTAAATCAATATTCGATTTTATTACAAAAATCACTTCATTAAATTTTCCTGAGTTCATTTTTTTTTTCATAATTCTAGTTTGGATTTTCTTTCATTTTCCAAAATTCCAACACTTTTATTTTAAAAATTTAGAAATACTTTTAAATTCAAATAATACTATTAAAATAGCTTTTTATAAAAATACTTCTTATAACTCAATGTCTCAACCAGTCCATCCTTGTTCTCACAGAAATTCGGTCCTACGTTGATAAGGCGTAGAACTAAAAATCTATAACTACTTGGTAAACCCGTTTCAACACCCAATGAAAATACTTGGGAAAATAATTTCATTGAAAATATAGAAAACAGTTTTTTTTTTTAAAAATAGAGCAAATATCTTTGGTGAAAATGCTCTAGAAATCATCACCCTCGTCCATGGTCGTAGTTACATTCTGGGTTACGTTGCCATCACAGCAAAAGTCCATGTAACTGTAGGCACTCCGTGCCCCTCGATTACGCCATGGAACCCACAACAGATCGCAGTTACATTCCAGGGTTACGTTGCCATTGCAGCAAAAGTCCATGTAACTGTAGACATCAGCGCCCTCGATTTTCGCTGTCAAAAATGAAACTTCTCCACTCCTACATAAGTCGTAGTCTACCAATATAAAATCAAACGCAGACTGTTGGCTCTCAACGGCACACACGACTTTCGCTATGTTACCATAGGTCGCAGTCTACCGATATAAAATCAAACATAGACTGTTGGCTCTCAACGGCACATACGATTTTCGCTATGGTCTGCAGTAGATCGCAGTGACATTGAGTTACTCAGTCGTCACAACATAACCCAAACGCCTCTGTAGGCATCAGCGCCCTCGACTTTCGCTACACACTAATCATAATCCTCAGGAACTAGTTTTTTCCGGACTCCTTACAGGATCAACTTTAGAAACCCTCCTTAGGGTTCAAGGCAGTGCTACCCTGTGACACTCCTGAGAAGTTCGTTTCAATGGAGCGCCTTTTTCCTCGGAGCCATTTTCAAAACACTTTATACTATACACATATAGTATTTTTCAAATCATACACCTAGTATAATCTCATATAAATCTCCTTTTCTCAAAGTCGATTGTCCCAAAATCGATAATTCTCAAGCTAGGCTTTTCAAATTCCAATATTGATTTTACCCAAAAATCAAAAGTCTTTCCAAATCCAAAGATTTTCAAAACCTTTTTCCAAAATCCTCATAAGATCCTTTATATATATATAGATATATATAACTTTTTTGAAAACTTTGGATCATTTCAAACTTGTATAAAACTCCTTTTAAACTTCAAACACCTTCAAAATTCTTTTCTTCCGGCAATAGATTCAACAAGGGGAGATTTATCCTATATAAGAAAGATATATAACTTTGTTTATTCAAAACCAAATATTCAAATTTGATTACTCTTTTTTTTAGTTGTTTCCATCTTACTTATCATCATAAGAATATCCAACTTTCACTTTTATCCATTGTATATTTCACAAAATATACTTTCATTTCAAAAGAAACCATTTCACATTTGTTATTCACAAATTTTCCAGTATCAATTTCATTTAAATCCGTACGATGAACACTTATCATCTGTATGCTATGCAATTCTGATCGCTCACTCGATCACACAATTTCACTTCCGAACTAGTATCGTCCACCCGACTTCTTAGTGCAGACTCAGATCTGTCTTCTTGATCAGAAACCGTCATTCTCCTTGCATAGCCATAACTATGATAGAGAATGTCCAGAACCAATCAACAATCCATATCCAGGTTCGCCGTCTAAAATCGAGTGAAAAATCCCAACTCGGATCGATATAACTATCTCGAAATTCTGTGCTTGAATCTGGATCAAATCACTATGTGAATAGAATAATATACGTACATCCTACGTAATTATCTTCATTGATTATCAACTAAATCAATTTCTCTTTCTATTCACATTTCCTTTAATTTCTATCCACATAATTACAATTGTTTCAATTCCATTGGATTATCACTTTAATCCTTATCCCAAATGGATATTCAATCATAAACAATTTGAACTCTGTCGAGCTTAAATTCAGGAAATAGCTTGAAAAGTTTAAAATAGATAAGTCGTTGAAAAATAATTATTAGTTTGTAACATAGCTATAAAATAGTTAACTAATTGTAAAATAGTAGGAAAATAGTTAAATAGTTTCATAAATTTTAGATAATTGCAAAATAGTAATTAATTTGTAAAATAGTTGAAAAATAGTAATTAGTTTATAAAACAGTTGAAAAATTGTTAAACAGTTCCAAAAATAATTATAAAATAAATATAAAATAATTTGGTTTTAAAAAGAACGGTTGTGTATACTAAATAGCTTGGAAAAATAAGTTTATATTAAACAATTTATATAGAAAATAGTCCAGAGTCAAAACTGTTCACTTCCCCATCAATTCAATTTAAATTTCCACTTACATTTAAATTGACCCAACTCCAATTTAAATAACTTCAATTTTCATTGAAATTGATTTAACCCCAATTCAAGTTGAATTAACCTCGATTTCTCCACAATCAAATCAAATTCCATTTGAATTCGAAACTATTCAACCTTAATCACAATTTCAATTAATTCAAATAAATTTCAAATTGAACCCATTTCATTTCGAAATTTCAAATTCAGGTTGCTTGTTAAATTACTTAACTTTCCCAAAGTTAAATTCAATTCATTCATTTAGTCAATCCTACTCAAATTTGAATTCCCACTTCAAATTTTCAAATTTCTAATAATATTCTTTTTCTTTTTTACTTATAAGTTCAAAACTTATATCACTTTGGGTTTTCACATCACATTCCAAGGAAAATTCTAAACCCAACCTTGGAGTTTATTTCAAATATACATATTTATTTCCTTTACGCACCAAGTTACTTTAAATTTTAAACCACCTTTGGTTTTAATTTGCAACAAATTTCTCTTAACATTTTGAAACAATTCAAATGTTTCTAGATTTAGGTTTTAAAATCCTAAAATTTAAAACCCACTTCTATTTAGAAGTTATACTCATCCTAAAAGTTTACTTCATTTGGCTTACTTATTAACAAATATATCATTATTAAATACAATAACTATTTATGATAATAGCCAAGATTATCATATCTGGAAACCAATTCATTATTATCTTATTCTAAATCTTTTCCCAAATTCAAGATTTTAATTTCAGTTTGGTTGTATTTCTATTACCACTTAGTACTCATTGTTTCTATTTAATTCCAATGATTTAAAAGCCTATTAACTTAATACTTATTTGAATGAAATATTGCTTTATATATATATCAAAATATATGTATTTGCACCAAAATTGGCCACAACACTCTTCGAGAGTCTTTGAAGAGATAATAATGAAGAATGTAAATTGAAAATGAGGATTATCTAATAAAAACTCCAAATATCAGTAAAGTAAATGCGTAGACAAGCGATTTATAGTGGTTCGGCGTGTTGCCTACGTCCACTGTGAAGTTTTTTTGCAGTTTTATTGATTCTCTTTCAATGATTACAAGTTGTTACATCAATCAACAGCAAGTTACAACTGGAAATTCGAAATTGACAGCAAGAATATGATGTAAGATGATGGAGATCTCAATCCTGCAGAGTCTGAGCGCTTGAGAGTCAAAAGATCCTTTTTCCGTTGGCTCTAGGGCTCTATTTATAGGCGTAGGAGGCCGAGATCGCGCGCAACTCTCGGGAGACTTTTTCTGGCACGTGAGTGGGCCCACGCGACCAACCTCGGAAAGTTTCAAGTCGATCTGTGATCGATACGAAATCATTTCGTATCGATCAAGTCGATGTCCAATTGGGCTGAAATTTGATGTAGACGTTCCTCAGCATGTGTGCAACCTCCAGTGAAAATTTCATGGCATTTGGATCAATAGATCTCTAGATATCGTGGATATGTAATGGAATCCTTCGGTTGCTGTTTGGTTCGAATCGATTCCTTCGAATCGATTATTTCGAATCGATCAACTCATGTGGACTTGTGATGGCGTGGCACGTACATTTCGCCTCGATCCGGTCTTCACTTCGAGTTGACCGCATCGACTCTATATATTTCGCCCCATTCGTATCGAGGGACGACACGTCATCAAATTTGTTGACTTGGTGGATTCGAATGAAGCCTCACTGATGGATTCGAACAACCGATGGTCGATGGATACGAACAAGCCTTTCTTCAATGGATACGAGCCTTGTAGCTTCTCCATGGATATGAAGTCAATCGATGCGAACTTGAACCCTTCGATGGATACGAAGGATGGTGATCTGATGGATGCGAAGAAGATGATGGATATGAAGCGCTTCATCTGTTGATGGGTACGAAGTCCATCGATACGAACTCGATGGATTCGGACACGGCCAATCCTGATCGATACGAACTCATGGGAGTTGATCGATACGAAGTAGGTCATCTTCCGATGGATGCGAAGTGGGCTTTCTGCCGATGGGTTCAAATGAGACCGAGTCGAACCGAGGCATGATGGATTCGAACTTGATCGATACGAATGGTGGCACATTGATGGATACGAAGTTGATCGATAAGAACTGCTGATGGATTCGAACCGGAGTTCGATGATGGACACGAAATCAACGGCGGCAATGGATACGAACGCTGGGCTGTTTCCTCTAGATTGAATCGATCATAACTCGAGCATATGAACTCGGATTGACTTAAAATTTGAGATGCTAACTTCTATGGCTTTTCTTGTCATGTCCTATCAATTGTAGCTCAATCTGGACTCGGACAAAATTCAGCGATATCCATAGTGAAGCAAAGTATGACCAATCTCTGAGACGAACTGTCCTTTGTTTTCGATCGATCTTTTGGTATCACGGCTTTGCCAAAAAGCGGGATAACATTTTCCCCCCAAAGTACATCCTGTGGAAACATGACGTGCTTTGAAAAGCTGCAATTTCTCTCTGAACAATCATTGCTCTTTTGTGGAAGGTTGTAACCTTGCGTTGATATGATTGATTGCTGTATAATAGTGCTTAGCTGTTGGTTGTTATAAGTGAGATGAGTATTCGATCCCTATGAATGTTGAAAGTCGAATATTAGTCTGACATATATACATATATGTTAATTTGACTCTCGTTAATGTTGTGTGTTCACGAGTCGTTGTCAGTTAGTTTGTTATTGGATTTCGTATCGATTCTCTCCTGAACCAATGTAAAAGGTTGATAAGTAGTTTTTCATATAGATGCGAGTCGAAATGATGGATACGAAATGATAGTTCGTATCGATGAGCTTGGATGGATACAAAACATCCGTTCGTATCGTTGAGTTTGGATGGATACGAAATATCTGTTCGTATCGATAGGTTTTGAAGGATACGAAATTGTTGTTCGAATCGATAGGTTTTGATGGATACGAAATTGTTGTTCGTATCGATAGGTTTTAATGGATACGAAATTGTTGTTCGTATCGATAGGTTTTAATGGATACGAAATTGTTGTTCGTATCAATATGTAGTGGATGGAGTTGCGAACTTGTTGATGTGAACGAGGGCTTTGAGCCGATGGAGTTCACAATCTTCAGCTGTCCTTGCTGCTTGTTTCGTATCGATGGATCTACGGTCCATATCGAATCAATAAATGTTATCTCGTTTTTTGGCAAAGTCGTGATACCAAAAGATCGATCAAAAACAAAGGACAGTTCGTCTCAGAGATTGGTCATACTTTGCTTCACTACTGATATTGCTGAATTTTGTCCGAGTCCAAATTGAGCTACAATTGATAGGACATGACAAGCAAAGCACAAGAAGTCAGAATCTCAAATTTCAAGTCAATCCGAGTTCATATGCTCGAGTTATGATCGATTCAATCTAGAGGAAACAGCCCAGCGTTCGTATCCATTGCCGCCGTTGATTTCGTGTCCATCATCGAACTCCAGTTCGAATCCATCAGCAGTTCGTATCGATCAACTTCATATCCATCGAAGTACCGCCATTTGTATAGATCAAGTTTGAATCCATCATGCCTCGGTTCGACTCGGTCTCATTTGAACCCATCGGCAGAAATCCTACTTCGCATCCATCGGAAGATGACCTACTTCGTATCGATCAACTCCCATGAGTTCGTATCGATCAGGATTGGCCATGTTCGAATCCATCGAGTTCGTATTGATGGACTTCGTACGCATCAGCAGATGAAGCGCTTCGTATCCATCAGCCAGTATCTGCTTCGCATCCATCAGATCACCATCCTTCGTATCCATCGAAGGGTTCAAGTTCGCATCGATTGACTTCGTATCCATGGAGAAGCTATAAGGCTCGTATCCATTGAAGAAAGGCTTGTTCGTATCCATCGACCATCGGTCGTTCGAATCCATCAGTGAGGCTTCATTCGAATCCACCAGTCAACAAATTTGATGACGTGTCGTCCCTCGATACGAATGGGGTGAAATATATGGAGTCGATGCGGTCAACTCGGAGTGAAGACCAGATTGAGGCGAAATGTACGTGCCATGCCATCACAAGTCCATGTGAGTTGATCGATTCGAAACAATTGATTCGAAGGAATCGATTCGAACCGAACATCAACCGAAGGATTCCATTTCGTATCTACGATATCTAGATATCTACTGATCCAAATGCCATGAAATTTTCACTAGAGGTTGCACACATGCTGAGGAACGTCTCCATCATCAATTGGACACCATCTTGATTGATACGAAATACTTCGTATCGATCACAGATCGACTTGAAACTTTCCGAGGTTGGTCGCGTTGGCCCACTCACGTGCCAGAAAAAGTCTCTCGAGATTTGAGCGCGATCTCAGCCTCCTACGCCTATAAATAGAGCCCCAGAGCCAACAGAAAAAGGATCTTTTGACTCTCAAGCGCCCAGACTCTGCCAGATTGAGATCTCCATCATCTTACATCATATTCTTGTAGTCAATTTCGAATTTCCAGTTGTAACTTGTTGTTGATTGCTGTAACAACTTGTAATCATTGAAAGAGAAACAATAAAACTGCAAAAAACTTCACAGTGGACGTAGGCAACACGCCGAACCACTATAAATCGCTTGTCTACGCATTTACTTTACTGATATTTGGAGTTTTTGTTAGATAATCCTCATTTTCAATTTACATTCTTCATTATTATCTCTTCAAAGACTTCCGAAGAGTGTTGTGGCCAATTTTGATGCAAACACTTTGGTGCTTTCATTGAAGAAACCCATTTTTTCTCCCGTTTTTTTGGATCTGTCATCGATACCGGATTGAATAAATCTAATAGAGAGATCCAGATCATCAAATCCAAGTTCCTTCCCTTCTATTCAGATTTGCATAAAGTCTAGGAAAGGAATTCAACTTTCAAGATGGTTAGCACAAGGACCACCTCTAACGCTATCAATCAAGAGGAATAGGATAAACAAAATCCTGCGCCACTACCTCCCTCTAACCAAGATGCCACTGGACACTCGGAACCATCAGGTCCGGTTACCCGACAAGAGTTGCAGTTGCTACTCCAAGAGCTGACCCAGAGTCGGCAACAACTGACAGAACAGCTATGCGCTAACGCCGAGCTGATCAACCAGCTAGATCGCCAGAAGCGAAAGAGATCGAAGAGAGACCATGCTTCTTACTCCTCCAGCGAAAGTTCTTCATCTTCTATTTATCATAATCGATCTCTACGACCCCAGCAAGATGGGAGTCACATGCCAGCCGCTGGAGATCAACCGACAATGACCGTTGGACAACTGAGAGTTGGTCCATCAGCCAGTTTCCAAACCGGACCCTCCTCCCGAGGAGGTACCGTTCCTCATTACACCACAGAATACCGCGCCACTAACGTCGCGGTTGAACCAGGAGTCGATGCCCAAAATCAGTCGAACCCGAACCGCTGTCGGCATGGACGTACTCCTGAACCATACATCCCGGAAGACTATGTGCCAAGAAGGCAAAATTTGGACTGTCGACAGCATCTGGTCCAACCCCAGAATGTGGGATTCAATCACACTCCGGCGCAAGCCACACAAAACGTGCAAATGCCGGATCTTCCGACCATGTTACGTCACATGATCCGTGAGAGCCAAGGTCTCACGAACGATGACTGGGGGATCTCCAGAAGGCACACTCCTTTCACGGACGATATTCTTACTTCTGAACCCCCACGGCGATTCAGGATGCCAACTCTACCCATGTACGAGGGAAACTCCGACCCCAACCAACATATTCTGAAATATGAATGGTCGATGACCGCTGCCAGAGCCGACGATGCAGTGAAGTGTCGTAGTTTCCCCATATCCTTGGGGGGCATCGCTACCATGTGGTTCATTTGACTGCCACCTCAATCCATCTCTTCGTTCGACCAGTTGGCCACAAAATTTGTTGAACAATTCCGCATGCATGTCGCAAGGCCAAAAGATGTCAACACTCTGTCTAGCATCATCGAAGCTCCTGGAGCGACGCTCAGACACTACTTAGAGAGATTTCATACTACATGTGCGGAAATCAGCAATCCGAACGATAACTCCATCCTTATGGCGCTGACCAAGGAGATCGACTCCGATACTGAGTTCGGCAACTGGTTGGCTGGAAAACCACCTGCATCATTGGACCGTTTCCACGCCAAGGCGGCTCAATTCCCGAGAAGGGAAGATGTGAAATAGTCTAGGAAGCAAACTGATGCAGGGCCAAGTACGGAAGGGATCCAAAGCAATGTCGCGATCAAACAGTCTGGTGAGAGCTCCGGAAAAGTCCAGTTGAACGTTAAAAACAAAAAAACTCGGCGAAGAGAGAGCGTGAATCAAACTGGAAAATGAGATCAAAATCGCGGCCCACAGCGCAAGAATCCAATGTTTGACAGTTACACTCCTTTGAATACATCACTGGAGAACTTGTATTTACAAACCTGTAATACAATTCAATACAAAAAACCTGCTCCAAAACCGTCGTCAGAGAGGAAAATCCAGATGGGAAAATTTTGCAAGTTCCATGAAAGCTACGGGCACAATACAAACGAGTGTCGTCACTTACAAGATCTCATAGAAAAATTGATTAGAGAAAGGAAGCTGGAATAGTTTGCTCGGGCGCCACAGCCTGGAGAAGCGGGCCCATCGAATCAAAATAATTAACCCAATCAACCGAGACATGAGGACTCCACTTGTCCCCGCGGAAGATTGGTGATAAATGCCATCAGTGGCGGACCAACTTTTTCAGGAGCCTGGAACGACGAAGATCTTCATCACTGTTACACATGACAGGCTCATTCAATCTATGAATACTTTGCAATTTCCTTTACATTCTGAAATTTGAATTTGTAATAAGGCACTGACTTTTCCATGTTTTTCTGTTCCAGCAATAAATTACCATCTCTTCAAGCTAGAGATGTGATTCACCGAATGCAACATTCAACAATCACGACACACGAAGAGCTATGTTCCATCTAACAATGGAATTTATTCAAATAAAGAGTGACTGTGATACGACCGGCCACTCACTAAGTGAAACCTCAGCTCGGGGGCAAGCCATCACATCAAAGGCTGAACTGGACCGACACACGACAATCCTACAACTAACTCCAAATTCCCAAAGTGCGAATTGGAGTATAAACATAAAACAAATCGTTCCCAGAGTACGAACGGACTCCAAATTCCCAGAGTGCGAATTGGAGTATGAACATCAAATAAATCGTTCCCAGAGTGCGAACGGACTCCAAATTCCCAGAGTGCAAATTGGAGTATAAACATCAAATAAATCGTTCCCAGAGTGTGAATGGACTCCAAATTCCCAGAGTGTGAATTGGAGTATAAACATCAAATAAATCGTTCCCAGAGTGTGAACGGACTCCAAATTCCAAGAGTGTGAATTAGAGTATAAACATCAAATCCATCGTTCCCAGAGTGTGAACGGACTCTAGGTTTCCAAAGTGCGAACCAGAGTATAAATCTATCATTCCCAGAGTGTAAACGAATTCCTAAAAAGCCCAAATAGGTGTGACTGACCATCTATCGGCTAACTCTAACTTCTCAGAGCGTGAATTGGAGTATAAACATCAATTCTAGGTCCCCGGAGTGCGAACCGAAAAATCAATACTAACTCCAAGTTCCTAGAGCGTGAATTGGAGTATAAAATTCTAGGTTCCCGGAGTGCGAACCCAAACATACATGCTATCTCCAAATTCCCAGAGTGTGAATTGGACCACAAATACCAAGTCAAAGTTCCTGGAAGTGCGAACTGTATTACAAACATCGATAACTCTCAAATTCCCAGAGCGCGAACCAGATTATCGATCATAAATTATCCAAAGTCCCCGAAGTGTGGACATGTGCTCAAGATTTGCAATCGGTGCGATCGACCACCGAAATACAAATGCTGTTCCCAGGAACTGGGGCAAAAAGCTTAAGTGTTAATCACTAACCGAAGCAATACAATGCCCGAAGTTCAACTCATTCATCAATCACGACATGTGGTCAAGATTTTCAGACTTGGCAAATAAAACGAACTCTACTTGACGGTAAAAACACCACAAGTACAATGGACTGAAAGCCAAACACTGCAAATACTTAAGCACAAAAGAAATGAGAATTGAAACAAAGAAACTAAACTTTATTTCAACTAATTGTATGTGAAGATTCATGTACAAGTTCTTCCAAAAAATTCTTACTAGCAGGGGCCAATCCTGCATCTATACATAGCCTATGAAAGAAAAATAAAAGTGCCTTCCTAACCGCCAAAAATGCACCAGAGGGGATCGTCTATTTTTTCTTCTTCGGTTTTCTCTTCAACGCAGAACCACTGAACCACTAACAGTCTTTCGCTTCGACCCCGTACCCTTTGGCGGATCTTCTTCTGGCGAAGGCATGATATCGATATACTCCACCGAACTTGAACTTAAAGGAATATTCTCTTCTGGAGGAGTCGGAGGAGTCGGCTCTACCACCGGGGGCGGAATGGGCACGCTGGTTCTGACAAGCGTGTCCCCAGAAGATATCACCGCAAGAGGAGTGGGCCCGACCGTCGTCGTAACACTTTCAGAATTACCACCGTGTGCTGCCGCTTCCATCTCTGCATCGATTTGAGCAAGTATCTCAGCCTCACGAGCAGCACTAGATTCACGATAGGTAGCGGTGGACTGTGACGATACAATAGAAACAGGTGGGAACGCACCAAGAACAAATGGCATGTCAACAAAGGGGTCACTGTCCTGGCTCAAGAGTTCATTCATCATCTGTTCGTCGAAAGTGATTGAACCCCCCTGTGTCACCTCGGTCGGCGCGGTTGTCGTCATGGCGATCGCTTCAGTAAGAATAGCCTCCTATTCTTGATGTGGCTCTTAGACTGCAGGAGGCGCTGTCAGTGCAACTTTGCTCACTGGACAAGAAAGAAAAGAAGTTATCAGAACACGCTTCAATACAAATACTTCAGTTCAGACACGCAGTAGATTTATGCAGAGTAACTTCCTCAACTTGACTCGTGGCTGACTGAAGAGCTTCAGAAGAATGCTCCCTTATGGGAGATAAGCGTGGCTGCTCAGGGTCATAGCCTGGGACCAACTGCGGCTCAGTCGCTGGCGTCGGCTCCGATCCAGATGAAGTAATCATCTCTGAACTGGTAGCTGGATGCGCAACGCCAGACCCCTCACCAACTTCCAAGTGTTGGGTACCAAGCCTCTCTCTAGCATGAGAGATCATGAAATCGTGGAGAACCTTCTTCTCATCATCAGTCAATATACGGTTCTCCAACTCGAACTCATCAAAAACATCGCCTGGCTGTGATGCTTTCTCTTCTTCGACTAATAAATTACAGGAGTTGAACAAATGCGTCGGATAATCGTCAAGCCACGTCAAATTTCTGTGCCTCGGCACATTAGCATTATAAGTAATGAGAATTTCTTCTATCTCTATCTCTAGCTTAATCTCTGCTTGACGAAATTTCTCATCGACTTCGGCTTCCGTCTCGCGGACCTTCTCCAAGACCGCATCTCTTTCTCTCCGAAATTCCACCGCCTGATCACACGCTTCCTGTGCGGAAACATTAGCGATGTCCCTCTCCTTCATAATCTCTGAATTTTTGGCCTTGAGCTCGCTTAGCTCTTTCAAGGCCGCATCCCTCTCGGCAGTTACGATGGTGTTTCGGTGGCCTATGTCCTCCACCGTAGCATAATGCTCACGCTTCATCCTATCCGTCGCTGTCTGAGCTTCATCAGCTTTTCTAAGAGCTTCAATCTCTGACTTTTGAGAGGACTCGGCCTCACTGCCGAGCGCCTGAATAATACGGTCCTTTTGACCAAGTTCCTTCTCCAACCTCTCAATCGTGGCCACTCGGTCAAAGGCCACCTTTGACGCTTTCTTTGCGGTTTTAGACCATTCCTGATACTGGAAGAATACATCTGAGAGATAATCATGCATCATAGGTGAAACTGTCGACGGTATCCTTTTTAGATGCGGGGGAAAAACGAACCCGTCAAAGCAAATTTTAGGAAAATCTTTCTTTAGCTGAGCAAGCCTAACTGCTCCTTCTCCCGAAAGCTCCGTCAATGTCTGCTCTGTTGACGGGGAGGCCGCGATCTCCGTTCTGCGGTGAGTATCAGACCTCGATGATTGGGAAGACGGCTTGGCCGTGAAGTATCTGGAGGCCTCAAAACATGAACCGGAGGCGGTGCTGGAGCTCTAGGAGGTGGCGTGCGAGAGTGAGACCGACGCCTATAATCTTTGCCTCTGTTAGAGCGCTCATGACTCGAGTGCCCACAGTCATAGTCTCTATCTCCTTCCCTCCTGTATGATTCATAATATAAAGAAGACTGGCATTTCTTACGAAGGCTACCAAGTATCGAACCTCTACCAGACATAGTATCTACGAAGCAAAAACATAAAACGAAATTAGTAATCTCTCACAGTGAACGTATTACACTTAGAAATCGTGTAGTGTCATGAAGTGTGAATGTGGTTTCAACCCCCTGACCAACCAGATGTGTCAACTGCACTAGTGGGCAGAGACTCGCTCAAAACTAAGGCTTCTGAAAGTTCGTCCAATCCGACATCATGCTGCAAGGACACATCGTCCGGAATTGGAATATCGGCGAGCCCTTCATAAAGATTCTCAGTTCTCGGCGGAGACATCTCCGAAATTCTAATTCCGAAGGCGGGTCGGGTCGTGACAACCGATTTCCATCTCCCCTTTTTAGGTGGCTTAACGGCCGCCTTGCCTTTTCTTTGCTCTTCGATATCTGGGGCTACATCCACAGATTCGCCCGATGGTTCTTCATCGGTATGAGTTCTCTCCGAGCCAGCCTCCTCAATGACGACAACTTTGGGTTTTCTTCGTTTAACTCGTTCTTTCGAGACAGTTCTTAAGACACCGTCAAGCATTATGCTTTGTCTTCGTTCAATCAGGCCAAGAATCCTGAGATTCCTATCTGTCAATAGCATCTCGATATTCCTCTCTTCACCTGGGATTTCTTGAAAAACCCGAACTATCTCCTTGAAGCGTTCACCTTCGGGTCGCTGGATTATGGCTGAAAAAGAAAAAGAGATGAGAGTTGGACTTCATCTACATCAGTTTTATCAACTACCCGAAAAAATAGCAATACTCACGTCTAAATAGCCATCGCCGAGCGAACCCTGGGGGGCATCTAACATAAAACCATTCCGTCCTGAAGTAGCTCAATCTACTCCAAGCCCCCGTGATCACTTGGCAATTTCTTACCGCCTCCAGGAATGTAAAAGATGGACTATCAACCCGACTCTTGAAGTTAAACAAGTATCTGATCTCAATCGGGAGTGGCGGTCGATAGAGATATTCCATAAATGCAATGAACAAGCTATTGAGTGATGCATATCCGTTCGGACGCAGTTGAGATGGGGCGATCCTCAAAAACGACAATACTTCTCTTATATACTGGTTAAATGGAGGGAGTGTCCCAGCTGCGCACGCGTGACGATTGAATGCGGTATATCCCTCCGGTAACTCGTCTTCCGAAATGTTAGACGGAATAGAGTCTGATGGGTTACTAATGAAGGATGCATCAGGTAACTCGTCCGGAGCTGGATCGATAACTTCAATCTCAATCTTCGGTACTTCAAGCATGGGAGGGACTGAACTCTGAGTTTCTTGCGGCTGCGAATTTGAAGTTTCCATAACTAGCTAACTCACGAGAAATCATCATTAGATGCTAAAAAGCCCATGCATTCCCCGGTGTAAAGTGCATGAATGTGTCATGCAGTGTTGTGCATTACTTAAGCAAATTCTACAGAATAAACTGAAATATATGAATGACAAAACTTTGAAAATCAGACCGGAAATGATCGTCATCGCTGACCGTCACAACCGTGCCATCCAGATGCAAACGATCGATCCAAGTTAAAGTTTGTTACATTTTTATTAAGTTACGGTTCCATCGGCGAGCTTCGAAAAGTAGTCCAATATGCAGTTCTAAGATCAAGTTCAGTCATGCAAGGCAGAAGCTCGTCGGAGTCAAGTATTTTAACGTGCAAAAGTTCACTAAATTCGTCTAATTTCAACTTGGAATCGGTCGCTGCAGTTCAAATTCGTATCGAGTCAAAGATGTATCATCGACCATGTTCGAATCGATACATTCGTATCGATCAGGTTCGACTCGATACGTTTCGTATCGATCCAGCTCGACTCGATACGTTTCGTATCGATCCGGTTCGACTCGATACGTTTCGTGTCGATCCAGTTCGAAACGATACGTTACGTATCGATCGAGGGCACGACAGTTCGCATCGATTTGGGAACACTAGCTTCGCATCGATCGCCGCTCTCGTATTCGTATCGATACGACATCGTATAGTCAGGATAGATCGACACGAAACGGAGGTAGAATCGTTCCTCCATAACTCCTTCTTCTCCAAAAAGGCCTCAACTCCATGTCCGCGCTCCATCCCCAATCTTGCTCTCACTCGTCCAGATCTTAAATTCATCGAAACCGATCATAAAAGCAAGAAGGATGGATTGAAATTTCGAGTTTCATCATTCTAAACATGACTCTATCCATTAATTACCTGATTTTAATGTTTAATTTTGAAGGATTGAAGGACTGAATCGATTCGAAGGCTAAACAGTTCTTTCTCTTGGACTCTCTATCGATACGAAAGAAAAAGGCAGTAGTAAAAGTAAAAAAGTGAAAAATGGCTAAGTCCTAGCTATTTATACGAAGCCTAGAAGGAACTGGGTCGATTCGCCTCCCAGTCCACTCAACCGGTCGCAATCGGTCAAACACTTGAGTCAAATCGAAAGCCCTCTTCGCATCCATCGGAAGATGACCTACTTCGTATCGATCAACTCCCATGAGTTCGTATCGATCAGGATTGGCCGTGTTCGAATCCATCGAGTTCGTATCAATGGACTTCGTACCCATCAGCAGATGAAGCGCTTCGTATCCATCAGCCAGTATCTGCTCCGCATCCATCAGATCACCATCCTTCGTATCCATCGAAGGGTTCAAGTTCGCATCGATTGACTTTGTATCTATGGAGAAGCTACAAGGCTCGTATCCATTGAAGAAAGGCTTGTTCGTATCCATCGACCATCGGTTGTTCGAATCCATCAGCGGGGCTTCATTCTAATCCTGATGCAGCCCAGCCTAAAGACAAAGCAGTGCGATCTACAGATTCAATGAAGTTGAATTGTTCAAGCTCCTTAGGTCGTGCAGATAAGGCCGCATTTTTAGGTCGTTCAGGAATATTAGGTCGCTCACGACCTAATGAGTCACGGGATATAGATGTGCGACCTAAACAAAATAAGGAGAGTACAAGAAGTTCATGACCTAAGGAAGGCGAATTACGACCTATCAAGGTCTTTAAGCCACCATAACTAGCAAATGAAGGTTATGAAAGTTGCGAACGACTTAATGAAATTCCAGAATCTCGACCTATCGAGTTACTCACTCAGCATGCTTTAGGTCGCTCTGGCCTTTTAAGTCACGAACGACCTACCAGAATGAACGAGTTACGACCTAACATCCTATCACCTTATATCGCTCAGAACTTAGGTCGCTGCCTTTAAGTCGCTGAACACTAGGTCGCAGAAAGCTGGTTGCTCTCGTAAGCCGTCCGAGATCTTTAAGTCGTAAGTTGTCCGAGTTTGTAAATATGTGTTGTATTTGTTGAGTCGTTGTGTTATATATCTGTGAATGTGTGTTGTATGGTACTTAGGTCGTTTGTATTGAAGGTCGTAGGTCGGCCAAGTGTTATGTCGTTGAGTCGCGTATTGTTAGGTCACGGACTACTGTAAGTCGCGTACCAGTGTTGTGTTGTAAATAGTTAGGTCGCGTACGACCTAAGTAAGTCGTAGGTCGTGTAACGACTTAAGGATCAGAGTTGTAAAACGCTATAAATAGCGCTTGTGTTGGTCATTTGGAGGTGGTTGATTTTGAATAAAATTCTTGTTTGTTAGCTTTGTGCTTTCATTAAATCGGTAGTTGAGTGTGATCTCCTATCTCC
The DNA here is from genome assembly GCA_030765085.1 of Allium cepa. Taxonomy (NCBI): domain Eukaryota; kingdom Viridiplantae; phylum Streptophyta; class Magnoliopsida; order Asparagales; family Amaryllidaceae; genus Allium; species Allium cepa. Next base: position 568,730,902 of record CM060938.1, read on the forward strand.
ACCTACGGTATTCGAGTGCGCTCGAATCAACGTTCGTTTTGGTTCCAAAGAAGAGACAACAAGGAGAGAGCAAATCAGTGGAGATTGAGGAGCTAAAGACCTTGTTGACTTTGAAGGAATTTGTTGAAGAAGTAGAGGAGAGTCCAGAGGTGTTCTTGTTGATTAGACATGAAGCTACTGAATCTGTTGAAGTTCCAGAGGAATTAAAGCCGGTATTGGAAGAATTCAGAGATGTATTTCCTGAGGAGTTACCAATGGAGTTACCACCGTTGAGGGATATTCAGCATCAGATTGATCTTGTACCAGGGGCAGTATTACCACACAGGCCACATTACAGGATGAGTCCTAAAGAGCATGAGGAACTGAGAAGGCAGGTGGAGGAGTTGTTAGAACAGGGGCGTGTTCAGGAGAGCTTGAGTCCATGTGCTGTGCCAGCCTTATTGGTACCGAAGAAGGATGGTTCGTGGAGGATGTGTACGGACAGTCGGGCTCTAAACAAGATCACTATGAGATACAGATTTCCTATGCCAAGGTTTGATGATTTGATTGACCAGTTGAGTGGAGCTGTTGTGTTCTCAAAGATTGACTTGAAGAGTGGATACCATCAGATTTGTATTAGACCGGGTGATGAGTGGAAGACTGCTTTTAAAACCAGGGAAGGTCTATACGAATGGCTGGTTATGCCGTTTGGATTATCAAATGCTCCTAGTACTTTCATGAGAGTGATGAACAAGATTTTCAGACCATTCATTGGGAAGTTCGTGGTAGTTTACTTTGATGATATTTTGATCTATAATGGGAGTATGGAAGAGCATGTCCAACATTTGCGAGAAGTACTGTTGATTCTACGACAGAAGCAATTCTATGCAGCAACTAAGAAGTGTGTGTTCATGACGCACAGTGTTTTGTTTCTGGGGTATGTACTGCCAAAGGAAGGTATTCAAGTGGATGAAAGTAAAGTGGAAGCTGTCAGGAGTTGGCCACAACCCAAGACAATTAGTGAAGTAAGGAGTTTTCATAGGTTGGTATCTTTTTACCGAAGGTTCATTCCACACTTTAGCAATGTGATGACACCTGTAACCGATTGCATGAAAGGAAAGAAGTTTGCATGGTCAGAGGAAGCAGGGGTTTCTTTTGATAAGATCAAGACACTATTGACGTCAGCGCCAATTCTAGTTTTACCGAATTTTCAGTTATTGTTTGAATTACATAGTGATGAATCGAAGGTTGGGATTGGTGGAGTTTTGGGTCAGAAGGAAAGACTAGTTGCTTATTTCAGTGAGAAATTGTCTGGAGCTAAGTTGAGATATAACGTGGAATTTTATGCAATTGTTCAAGCCGTAAAGCACTGGAGACATTATCTGTTTCAGAAGGAGTTTGTTTTCTATACAGATCATGAAGCTTTGAAGCATTTGCAAGGGCAGGATAAAATTTCAGCTAGGCACGCTTCATGGGTCGCGTATCTACAACATTTTACTTTTTGTTAAGATCAAATCAGGGGTGATGAATCGTGTAGCTGATGCTTTGAGCAGGAGGAATCATTTGTTGACAACGATGAAGGTTGAAGTGACAGGATTTGAACTATTTCCAGAATTGTTTGAAGAAGATCCTTACTTTACGAAATTTGTTGAGAAAGTCAAGCATGGGATTACTGACGAGTTTGTGTTGGTAGACGGATTCTTATTCAAGGGGAATCAATTATGCATACCGGATTGCAGCTTGAGAATGAAAATTGTGAAAGAGTTGCACGAAGAAGGGCATGTGGGTAGAGATCGTACATTGTAGTTGATTTCTCAATCCTATTATTGGCCATCGATGAGGCGGGAAGTTGAAAAGTTTGTGCGTAGATGTCATTTTGTCAAGTTTCGAAAGGGACAACTACAAATGCGGGGTTGTATATGCCTTTACCTGTTCCTACAAAGCCGTGGGTAGATATAAGCATGGATTTTGTGTTGGGTTTACCGAGAACTCAACGGGGAAATGACTTTATATATATTGTGGTGGACCGTTTCTCGAAGATGGTACACTTTGTTGCTTGTAAGAAGACGGCGGATATAGTGCATGTAGCACAGTTGTTCTTCAAAGAGATCTATCGTTTACATGGTTTACCAGAATCTATTGTTTCAGACAGGGATACCCGATTTCTGAGTCATTTTTGGCTAAGTTTGTGGAAGATGGTGGGAACAAAGCTGAATTTCAGTAGCGCTTATCATCCGCAAACTGATGGACAGACGGAGGTTGTGAACAGATCGTTGGGAAACTTATTGCGGTGTCTTGTGAAAGATAATCTGAAGAGTTGGGATGTGAAGTTATGTCAAGCGGAGTTTGCTCATAATCATGCTATCAACCGTAGTACGGGTTTCAGTCCATTTCAGATTGTATATTCAAGCTTGCCAAAGGGGCCGTTGGATTTAACGATAGTACCACCACCATGGGGGACAGTTAAACGAGCTGCTGATTTTGTTGATGGGTTGACAGAATGCCATAGAATCGTTCAGGAACGATTGGAGAAGTCGAATGAGAAGTATAAATGATCTGCGGATCTGAAGCGAAGGAGTGTTGAATTTAATGAAGGAGATTTAGTATATGTTGTGCTAACGAAGGATCGTTTTCCAATGGGAGCATACAATAAACTTAAAGCTCGAAAAATTGGTCCTGTAAAGATTGTGAAACGGATCAATGAAAACGCTTATAGGTTGAAGCTGCCAGAGGATGTGTATACTTCTGATGTGTTTAATGTTAAACATTTAACACCTTATTATGGGGATAAACAGATCGATAGGGAAGAACTTTTAAATTCGAGGACGAATTTTTCCCAACCAGGGGAGGATGATGCAGCCCAACCTAAAGACAAAGCAGTGCGATCTACAGATTCAATGAAGTTGAATTGTTCAAGCTCCTTAGGTCGTGCAGATAAGGCTGCATTTTTAGGTCGTTTGGGAATATTAGGTCGCTCACGACCTAATGAGTCACGGGATATGGATGTGCGACCTAACCGAGAACAAAATATGGAGAGTACAAGAATTTCACGACCTAAGGAAGGCAAATTACGACCTATCAAGGTCTTTAAGCCACCATAACTAGCAAATGAAGGTTATTAAAGTTGCGAACGACTTAACGAAATTCTAGAATCTCGACCTATCGAGTTACTCACTCAGCATGCTTTAGGTCGCTCTGGCCTTTTAAGTAGCAAACGGCCTACCAGAATGAACGAGTTACGACCTAACATCCTATCACCTTATATCTCTCAGAACTTAGGTCGCTGCCTTTAAGTCGCTGAACACTAGGTCGCAGGAAGCTGGTTGCTCTCGTAAGCCGTCCGAGATCTTTAAGTCGTAAGTCATCCGAGTTTGTAAATATGTGTTGTATTTGTTGAGTCGTTGTGTTGTATATCTGTGAATGTGTGTTGTATGGTACTTAGGTCGTTTGTATTGAAGGTCGTAGGTCGGCCAAGTGTTATGTCGTTGAGTCGCGTGTTGTTAGGTCGCGGACTACTGTAAGTCGCATACTAGTGTTGTGTTGTAAATAGTTAGGTGGCGTACGACCTAAGTAAGTCGTAGGTCGTGTAACGACTTAAGGATCAGAGTTGTAAAACGCTATGAATAGCGCTTGTGTTGGTCATTTGGAGGTGGTTGATTTTGAATAAAATTCTTGTTTGTTAGCTTTGTGCTTTCATTAAATCGGTAGTTGAGTGTGATCTCCTATCTCCACCTACGGTATTCGAGTGCGCTCGAATCAACGTTCGTTGAAGCCAATTCGCGGAATCAAGTGCTTGATCAACGCTCGAAGAATTGTAGATCTCTCTTCACGGTATCGTGCGTGATCAACGTGTCAGAGATAGCTAGAATTCGGTATCTTCGGATCAACGAATTTGAGCCTTTCGGTATACTTCAATCCATCGATCGCCACTTTCACAGTTTCATCGATTTCATTTTGATTTTCGTATTTCCGCTGCATCAGTTTGGTATCAGAGCTAGACTTAGCCAATCATAGCTAAGTCGAGTCTTGGAGCCAAGGAGTTTGAAGTTGAAGTTGTGGATAGCTTTGTTTAGAAGTGTAGGCCGAGCATCACTTTGTTGTCAAGCCGAGAATTGAAGTGTAGGTCCGAGAGTTGAAGTGTTTGTGATTGTGTAATCATGCCGTCGAGAAGAGCTAACCGCCATCAAAATATTGAAGCTTTGTATAGAAGAGAAGAGGCTGATCAAATGGAACAACGTATCAATGAAAAGTTTGATGAAGGCATTGGAAAGTTAGAGAAATTGATTATTGACATAAATGAAGGTCAAAGAAGAAGGTCGCCAATCTCGAACCATAGAGGAAACAGAGTTTCGCCATCGGTTACGGAAGCGAGGAGGGTGTCGCCACAATCTTTTAGAGAAAGAAGAGAAATGTCAATTTCATCGAGAAGAGATCACCATGAATATAGACATGAAGAGAGAAGAAATCCACATGAGTTTGAAGATGAGCCATATCGAGATGAAGAGAGACATAGTAGAAGAGACATGAGTGATCGAAGGGATGTTGATGGTCGAGATCGATATAGACATACATTTGATTTTAATGAAGAGGGTGATAGAGCTAGCATTCATTATCGAGATCGAGACCAAGTTCGAAATTCGTATCGGGATGTTGAGGATGACTGACGATGGGAATCGGGTATGAAGATGGAAATTCCAGAATTCAAAGGTGGAATGGTAGCAGAAGAGTTCCTTGATTGGTTGTCTAATGTTGAAGAAATTTTTGACTTCAACGAAGTTCCTGAGAATCGAAGGGTTAAGTTGGTTGCTACTCGATTGAGAGGTAGAGCTATGACGTGGTGGCAGCAAACCAAACTTACACGAGAAGGAATGGGAAAGTCGAAGATTGAGTCATGGGAGAAGATGAAGAAGTTAATGAAGGCTACATTCTTGCCTTACAATTATCAATCACTTATGTATCAGAGGTTGCAGAATCTGAGGCAAGGGACGAAGACTGTTAATGATTATGCTGATGAATTTTATCAACTGATTGCTCGAAATGACATTATGGAGACAGAGGAACAATTGACTGCTAGATTTGTTGGAGGGTTGAGGATCCAGATCCAGGATATGGTGAATATGTTTGATCCAAGATCTGTGGCTGAAGCGCACCAGAAAGCGTTGGCTTGGGAGAAGCAGGGAAGACGATGAGGTGGTGTGTTTACAAGCTCCAATATTCAGAACAAAGGTGTTGGTGGGAGTTTCAATGTTTCTAAAGCTATCAGTAAACCAGTTGTGAATGAAGTTGCGAAGGCGAATGTCAACAACAGTTTCAAGTGTTGTAATTGCCAGGAAGTGGCTCACAAGAGTAATGAATGTCCGAAGCCGAAGAAACGAACTATGATTGCTGAAGTTGAAGGTGAGGATGTTGGTGAAGGCTACTCTAGTCCAGTTGAGGAGGATGAACAGGATGTTGCATCAGGAGATGAAGGATGTAATCTAATGATGAGGAGGTCTTGTTTAATACCGAAGTAGGAAGAAGAAGCTAGTTGGTTGAGGAGTAATATCTTTCAGTCGACATGCACTATTCTGGGGAAGGTTTGTAAATTTGTGATTGACGTAGGAAGTTGTGACAATATTATTTCCACTGAAGATGTGAGAAAGTTGAATTTGAAAACGGAGAAACATCCAAATCCTTACAGGTTAGCGTGGTTAAGAAAGGGAGGAGAGGTGAAGGTGGACAGGCGAGTTCAAGTTCCAGTTTCTATTGGGAAGAAGTATAAAGACGAGATCTGGTGTGATGTTGTGGAAATGGATGTTTGTCACTTGCTTTTGGGAAGACCATGGAAGTATGATCGAACAGTGCAGCATGACGGTCGGACCAATAGCTACAGCTTTATGTTTGAAGGTGTTAAGATCATTTTGGTTCCAAACAAGAGACAACAAGGAGAGAGCAAATCAGTGGAGATTGAGGAGCTAAAGACCTTGTTGACTTTGAAGGAATTTGTTGAAGAAGTAAAGGAGAGTCCAGAGGTGTTCTTGTTGATTGGACATGAAGCTACTGAATCTGTTGAAGTTCCAGAGGAAGTAAAGCCGGTATTGAAAGAATTCAGAGATGTATTTCCTGAGGAGTTACCAATGGAGTTACCACTATTGAGGGATATTCAGCATTAGATTGATCTTGTGCCAGGGGCAGTATTACCACACAGGCAACATTACAGGATGAGTCCTAAAGAGCATGAGGAACTGAGAAGGCAGGTGGAGGAGTTGTTAGAACAGGGGCGTGTTCAGGAGAGCTTGAGTCCATGTGCTGTGCCAGCCTTATTGGTACCGAAGAAGGATGGTTCGTGGAGGATGTGTACGGACAGTCGGGCTCTAAACAAGATCACTGTGAAGATACATATTTCCTATGCCAAGGTTTGATGATTTGATTGACTAGTTGAGTGGAGCTGTTGTGTTCTCAAAGATTGACTTGAAGAGTGGATACCATAAGATTCGTATTAGACCGGGTGATGAGTGGAAGACTGCTTTTAAAACCAGGGAAGGTCTATATGAATGGCTGGTTATGCCGTTTGGATTATCAAATGCTCCTAGTACTTTCATGAGAGTGATGAACCAGATTTTCAGACCATTCATTGGGAAGTTCGTGGTAGTTTACTTTGATGATATTTTGATCTATTGTGGGAGTATGGAAGAGCATGTCCAACATTTGCGAGAAGTACTGTTGATTCTACGACAGGAGCAATTCTATGCAGCAACTAAGAAGTGTGTGTTCATGACGCATAGTGTTTTGTTTCTGGGGTATGTACTGTCAAAGGTAGGTATTCAAGTCGATGAAAGTAAAGTGGGAGCTGTCAGGAGTTGGCCACAACCCAAGACAATTAGTGAAGTAAGGAGTTTTCATGGGTTGGTATCTTTTTACCGAAGGTTCATTCCACACTTTAGCAGTGTGATGGCACCTGTAACCGATTGCATGAAAGGAAAGAAGTTTGCATGGTCAGAGGAAGCAGGGATTTCTTTTGAGAAGATCAAGACACTATTGATGTCAGCGCCAATTCTAGTTTTACCGAATTTTCAGTTATTGTTTGAGTTACATAGTGATGCATCGAAGGTTGGGATTGGTGGAGTTTTGAGTCAGAAGGGAAACCAGTTGCTTATTTCAGTGAGAAATTGTCTGGAGCTAAGTTGAGATATAACGTGGAATTTTACGCAATTGTTCAAGCCGTAAAGCACTGGAGACATTATCTGTTTCAGAAGGAGTTTGTTCTCTATACGGATCATGAAGCTTTGAAGCATTTGCAAGGGCAGGATAAAATTTCAGCCAGGCACGCTTCATGGGTCACGTATCTACAACAGTTTACTTTTTGTTAAGATCAAATCAGGGGTGACGAATCGTGTAGCTGATGCTTTGAGCAGGAGGAATCATTTGTTGACAACGATGAAGGTTGAAGTGACAGGATTTGAACTATTGCCAGAATTATTTGAAGAAGATCCTTACTTTGTGAAATTTGTTGAGAAAGTCAAGGATGGGATTACTGACGAGTTTGTGTTGGTAGACGGATTCTTATTCAAGGGGAATCAATTATGCATACCGGATTGCAGCTTGAGAATGAAAACTGTGAAAGAGTTGCACGAAGAAGGGCATGTGGGTAGAGATCGTACATTGCAGTTGATTTCTCAATCCTATTATTGGCCATTGATGAGGCGGGAAGTTGAAAAGTTTGTGCGTAGATGTCATGTTTGTCAAGTTTTGAAAGGGACAGCTACAAATGCGGGGTTGTATATGCCTTTACCTGTTCCTACAAAGCCGGGGTAGATATAAGCATGGATTTTGTGTTGGGTTTACCGAGAACTCAACGGGGAAATGACTCTATATATGTTGTGATGGACCATTTCTCGAAGATGGTACATTTTGTTGCTGGTAAGAAGACGGCGGATGCAGTTGATGTAGCACAGTTGTTCTTCAAAGAGATCTATCGTTTACATGGTTTACCAGAATCTATTGTTTCAGACAGGGATACCAGATTTCTGAGTCATTTTTGGCTAAGTTTGTGGAAGATGGTGGGAACAAAGCTGAATTTCAGTAGCGCTTATCATCCGCAAACTGATGTACAGACGGAGGTTGTGAACAGATCGTTGGGAAACTTATTACGGTGTCTTGTGAAAGGTAATCTGAAGAGTTGGGATGTGAAGTTATGTCAAGCGGAGTTTGCTCATAATCATGCTATCAACCGTAGTACGGGTTTCAGTCCATTTCAGATTGTATATTCAAGCTTGCCAAAGGGGCCGTTGGATTTAACGATAGTACCACCACCGAGGGGGACAATTAAAAGAGCTGCTGATTTTGTTGATGGGTTGACAGAATGCCATAGAATCGTTCAGGAACGATTGGAGAAGTCGAATGAGAAGTATAAACGATCTGCGGATCTGAAGTGAAGGAGTGTTGAATTTAATGAAGGAGATTTAGTATATGTTGTGCTAACGAAGGATCGTTTTTCAGTGGGAGCATACAATAAACTTAAAGCTCGAAAAATTGGTCCTGTAAAGATTGTGAAACGGATCAATGAAAACGCTTATAGGTTGAAGCTGCCGGAGGATGTGTATACTTCTGATGTGTTTAATGTTAAACATTTAACACCTTATTATGGGGATAAACAGATCGATGGGGAAGAACTTTTAAATTCGAGGACGAATTTTTCCCAACTAGGGGAGGATGATGCATCCCAGCCTAAAGACAAAGCAGTGCGATCTACAGATTCAATGAAATTGAATTTTTCAAGCTCCTTAGGTCGTGCAGATAAGGCCGCATTTTTAGGTCGTTCAGGAACATTAGGTCGCTCACGACCTAATGAGTCACGAGATATGGATATGCGACCTAACCGAGAACAAAATAAGGAGAGTACAAGAAGTTCACGACCTAAGGAAGGCGAGTTACGACCTATCAAGGTCTTTAAGCCACCACAACTAGCAAATGAAGGTTATGAAAGTTGCGAACGACTTAACGAAATTCCAGAATCTCGACCTATCGAGTTACTCACTCAGCATGCTTTAGGTCACTCTGGCCTTTTAAGTCGCGAACGACCTACCAGAATGAACGAGTTACGACCTAACATCCTATCACCTTATATCGCTCAGAACTTAGGTCGCTGCCTTTAAGTCGCTGAACACTAGGTCGCAGGAAGCTAGTTGCTCTCGTAAGCCGTCCGAGATCTTTAAGTCATAAGTCGTCCGAGTTTGTAAATATGTGTTGTATTTGTTGAGTCGTTGTGTTGTATATCTGTGAATGTGTGTTGCATGGTACTTAGGTCGTTTGTATTGAAGGTCGTAGGTCAGCCAAGTGTTATGTCGTTGAGTCGCGTGTTGTTAGGTCGCGGACTACTGTAAGTCGCGTACCAGTGTTGTGTTGTACATAGTTAGGTCGCGTACGACCTAAGTAAGTCGTAGGTCGTGTAACGACTTAAGGGTCAGAGTTGTAAAATGCTATAAATAGCACTTGTGTTGGTCATTTGGAGGTGGTTGATTTTGAATAAAATTCTTTTTTGTTAGCTTTGTGCTTTCATTAAATCGGTAGTTGAGTGTGATCTCCTATCTCCACCTACGGTATTCGAGTGCGCTCGAATCAACGTTCGTTGAAGCCAATTCGCGGAATCAAGTGCGCTTGATCAACGCTCGAAGAACTGTAGATCTCTCTTCATGGTATCGTGCGCAATCAACGTGTCAAAGATAGCAAGAATTCGGTATCTTCGGATCAACGAATTTGGGCCTTTCGGTATACTTCAGTCCATCGATCGCCACTTTCACAGTTTCATCGATTTCATTTAATTTTCGTATTTCTAGTGCATCAAATCCACCAAGTCAACAAATTTAATGACGTGTCATCCCTCGATACGAATGGGGCGAAATACATGGAGTCGATGCGGTCAACTCGGAGTGAATACCGGATCGAGGCAAAATGTACGTGCCATGCCATCACAATCCATGTGAGTTGATCGATTCGAAACAATCGATTCGAAGGAATCGATTCGAACCGAACAGCAACCGAAGGATTCCATTTTGTATCCATGATATCTAAAGATATACCGATCCAAATGCCATGAAATTTTCACTGGAGGTTGTACACATGCTGAGGAACGTCTCCATCAAATTTCAGCCCAATTAGACATCATCTTGATCGATATGAAATAACTTCGTATCGATCACAGATCGACTTGAAACTTTCTGAGGTTGGTCGCGTGGGCCCACTCACATGCCAGAAAAAGTCTCCTGAGATTTGAGCGCGATGTCAGCCTCCTACGCCTATAAATAGAGCCCCAGAGCCAACAGAAAAAGGATCTTTTGACTCTCAAGCGCCCAGACTCTGCCGGATTGAGATCTCTATCATCTTACATCATATTCTTGCTGTCAATTTCGAATTTCCAGTTGTAACTTGCTGTTGATTGCTGTAACAACTTGTAATCATTGAAAGAGAATCAATAAAACTGCAAAAAACTTCACAGTGGACGTAGGCAACACGCCGAACCACTATAAATCGCTTGTCTACGCATTTACTTTACTGATATTTGGAGTTTTTGTTAGATAATCCTCATTTTCAATTTACATTCTTCATTATTATCTCTTCAAAGACTCCCGAAGAGTGTTGTGGCCAATTTTGGTGCAAATAATATGCTTACGTAAAATCATTTAAAATCTTTATATCAGAAAATAACAAGTACACTCTCATATATATACACACTCAACACTTTCTAGGGTACCATTGACCCTATCCTTAATGAGTAGTCCCAGCAGAGCCAAGGTTCTCGCTTAACCTTCAGCTCTGATACCAACTGTAACGACCCGAAATTTTCGATCCCGAAAATTCCAGATAGTTAGGAAAAAGAAGAAAGAGATAGAAGAAGAAGAAACACCACAAAGATTCTCACATTCACAGCGGATGAAAATATAATATCAAATAATAACAGTTTACAAAAGAATTTTGTTTCTGCCAAATACATTTATAATACATCAGAGTTACACATATATACAGACACTATATATACACAATCATCATGTCTTAGATATACAACAATATAATACAACGGAAACACTCCATACGTTCTTGTTCATCCAGCTCGCCTCTTGAGCTCCAAAACGTCCTTACCTGAAAAATCTCTAATACTCGGTCTGACCCGAGCATTACATCAAAGTAACACTCGGGTCAGGCTGGAAACCAGCGTGAGTAAACTCATTTAACATGAAATTATAATGCAAAGAACTTATTTAAAACCCGGGATAACTCGTATCAATTTACAAATTCACCATTTGTTATAGACATCACTTATTTCACACATCAATTTTCTAAGTACTAGAACTTAGATTAAATAGTCCAATCCACTTAAATCATTTCATTCCAGTCTAATGATTTCGCATATCAATCTATAAACTTCAAAGTGGTTTCGGGTATTTTTCTAATACTCAAGCCCAGTCTCTTCGAGTCTCATGTCATCCTAACCCAAGTTATCCAAGTGAAATACACTTCAAACTTTAAATACAGGATGTCCCTTCCACAACAATTCATCACTGATAGATAGCCACAATATCATGTCCATCCAAACATATGATATTACAAAACATTTCATATCAGAGATATCAATTCAATCGAGGCATCCCATAGCATTCAACCATCCATAAGCAACTTGATCACTTCCAAAATAAATTTAATCACTTCTAATTGAATTACTAACCTCAATCACTTAGATTCCTTCACTTGACATTAATTAATTTCAAATCAATTAATTGATCATCCCATAATTATCCATCTTAATTAATCACCCTGGATTAATTATCCTTCAACTACATTCAAGTAATTATCTTTAACTAATTAAACAAATTAATTATTCTTAACCAAAAACATTAATTAATCTTTAATTACTTCACAGATTAATTATTTATAATTAATTACATTAATCCTTAATTACTTATATTAATTAATTTCTCATATATCTCTTATCTTTTAATTTATACTAATTTAAATTAATAACATTAATTAAACCACAATATTAATCACTCTTGATTAGTCTCAACCTGTAATTGACTATCTTTTTGTTTACTTCATTAAATAAATTAATTACTCATTTTATAAAGGAAGTTTAAAGGAATTTAAAACCAAATTCATTTTTAAATTCAAATAAATTTAAAAATGCACTTCAACATTCAAGTTATTAAAACAATTTAAATTTTAAAAACTTTATTTGTTTAGAAACTGAGATTCACCAACTTGAATTCCAGATTTAATTTTTGATTTAAAACTTGTTTTAAATCTCTACTTTACAATTTAACTTCGGTTTTTTTTAAAAAAAAATCTCTTTCATTTCTTTCCAATTCATTCTTATTTTTATTCTATAATTATTTCACTTCCAAATTTTACACTTATACTTCTTTTCAAAAGTCCAATTCTATATATTTTGATAACCCAGTGTACCGGAATATCCAATTAAACCATAGTAACCAATATTCCAATTATCAATATAATTCATCACAGCATATCAAACATTCATAACACAGAATATTTAACAATCTAATTTTTTTGAGGAATTCAGTTGGATCCCTCCAACCTGTTTTCCTGCATCCACAGGCGTTAGAACAATACCAATTCCACTTCGAGGTGGAATATCGCGGTATATGGGATTTATATAATATCATTCGCTATTATGCAGCGCATAGGGTCTCATCCGCTAAATAATGCGGGAAATCAATCACCCAATATATACTATACACTACCATATATAATATAGCACATTAAATCAATTCAATCATTCAACCAATTATTTAAAATTTAGACATTTAAGTTTAAATAAAAATCCAGAAGAGTGAGATTAACTCACCTATGACCTTTGTTTTGCAATCCGATACAAACCGGCTTGTATTCTTCACTATTTCAGACCTCACAGCCTCCACTGCCTTGACAGAACACAAACCCAGCCTCCATCACCACGTGCGCGACCCTGGACATGATATCGACCGCCCACCAGAATACATCGCCTCCATCGCAGCTTTGCATCAGCTACCAACCCTAAATCGACCATGCATGCGCCGCGAATGCAAGCAGACGCGCCCAAACCTAAAATCGTTTGCCAAGATCGATGCCGCCATCAATCATTTTCCCAAACCCTAAATCGCGAAACTTCCCTGACCTGCCCTATGCGACAAACATCGCTGCGACCTCCCTCTCTTCCACACGTCGATCGACAGATTTGATTTTGGGAAATCGACGTCTTCGATTTGAAATTTATACATATATCTGAGTTGATGTCGCGTTTTTTTTCTGTATTATCGGTCATGAATGAGAGAAGAGAAGGGGAAGATGGTTGCGTGAGTTTGTACTGAGGGGTTTGGAATTGTAAGCTCCTTCATATAGACATTTTCTTCTAGTTTAAGGGCCATCATATCCTTTTCTCTATTTGGTTTTAAAAGTAAAGGTGTGTTAGAGAAGGAAGCTCAGGCTGCTACAGTGATTTGAATAGAATGCAAACAGTTTTGATAAGAAAGAATTTCGGCTGAAAGAGGTTAGGGTGTACAAATATATATATATATATATATATAAATTCCAATTCCAATTGTCTCGATAAATGCAATTCAAAATCTCGACCTCCTATTAAGACGCGCCGCAAGGCGTTTACAATGTTATACCCCTATTCCGAACGTAATGGAAAAGGTTTCGAGGCCTAATTCTATCGTATGGAAAAGATAGCTTTTTGGACCAGTTATTATTTTGAATTCTCGATATAAATTTCAGCACATTTATATGTCATATGCTTACACAACAACTCCAAGCACTGCAAAAATCGAGATTCGATAATAATACAATATTACGGATCCAATAAAACTAGTTTCGTCAAATTCCGAGACTGTGCCTCGGAAGGCTACTTTTAAATTCAATTTAAACAATATATTATTAAAACTGAACAAATCATCTTTAAATTAAATTTTAACCATTCTATTATCTTCAGTATCATCATTATAAATTTTGTAAACCTTCAAATTATTTTTAACGGGCTTAAAACTGAAAATTCAATAATTTACCCAAATTCAAATTATTAAATTTAATAAATTCAATCGCCAAATTCAAACTGATATTAGAAATCCAAGTTAAACTATCATTGCAAATATTTAAAATTAATTAAATATTCTAATTTCAAATGCTTAAAATTTTCGGGTCTTTACAATAATTAATTTGTGTAATTAATTAAAAGCTAATTACTTAAAGTAATTAGAGAATGATTAATCAAGGGTGATTAATTAAGATAAATACTTAGAGGATGATTAATTAATTTGTAATTAATTAATGGTTAAGTAAGAAAGATTTATAGTGATTAAAGTAATTAATTTAATTTATTTTAAATTAGTTTGAGATGAAGTAATTAATTTAATTCATTTTAAATTAATTATAGATGATGTGATAGATCTTTGCTTATGGATGGCTGATTGATATTGAATGCCTTGATTGTTTGATATCTTTGATGACATATGTGTTGAAATGTGGTATGAGATGCTTTGTTGAATGGCGATGATATGAATTATCTATTTGTGATCTTGCGAATTATCTATCTGTGTGAATATAGATAATAGAATCAAATTATTTTAACTTTAAAACAACTTGGCTTTAAAAGATGGTGTTTTGGATTTCGATGAGACGGGGATCGAATTTGCTATATTACAGCATGATAGGGGGTTCTCGTTTCACGTTTGGTGGCGAACGGGAGACTCTTACCCCTACATGTCCCATTGAGGTAGTATAAGGCCTTGGATTGGTTGCGAGTTGAGAGGCTGCCGTAAAAGCAAATTCGAGGTACCATTGTTTGCCATGGCGAAGAGTGGCCGCTGTCGATGGCTGAAAAGTCTAGACCGTGACAGTTGGTATCGGAGCGCTAGGTTGAGTGAGTACCTAGGCTTTGGAGTGATTTCTTTCTTGAGAGAGCGTATTTGTAATTTTAAATATATATATATATATATATATATATTTCTACCTATTTGTTGGGCTACCTATTTGGGTTTTTCAATATAAGTTCTAGAGGTAGAAAGGGTAGTGGTGTGTGTAACACGACTATCAATGGAAGAAGTCTAGTGTTGAGGTTGGAAGAGTATCTATCAAGATTGTAGACCCAATACCATCTCGAGTAAGCTTCGTAGTGGTGTAAGGATTTCACCAAACTCTGAAGGAAGTCTTTTTGGGATTTAGAATCCATCTTTAAAGTGCTAGATTGGATGAGTAGAGTTTGGATCTATCGGTTGAGTAGAAGCATGTGATGGTATCTTGGCAACTTCAGGAAGAAGCAGCCGCATGATGAGATGCAATGACTATGGATATTTTCGAAAATGTTTTCTTTAGAGAAAATTTAGGAAGTGTGTCTGCATCGGTGATGAGACTGAGTTCAGCAGGATGTTTGTGTTTGGTGTGAGGCCCGAGTTTCTTAAGGAGGGTCTGCCCATCTCTAGGCTCTGTGACGGATTGGATGATATGGCTTTGAGGTTCTAAGAAGCTTTGGATAGGAAATCTTTGGCATCTGTGTCAGCAAGCAGCTCGGAGTGTTCTGTGTGCCGGCAAGAAGGTCATCTGTTAGCAATTTTCTAGAGGTGGAGTTCAGAAGCAGCACTGTGGATCCATTTCTTCGATGGATTGGCTTGATAAGCATAAGCTGTTCTGATTGGAAAAAGTGAGAACAGATTCTTTGGATATTTAGGCTGGATTGATCGCAAAAGTGACTTGCGATAGTTGAGTGTTCTCTTAGGTAATCTTTTGCTTGGGATCGAGGCATCTCTAGGGTATCGAAGTTGTCAGAGATTTTTCCTGGATGTCTTCAAGGAGGTCAGAGGTTTGCCTTAGCATCTGGAGATTGAGCTTTTCGTATCGACTAGGATTTCAAGAGTGGTTCAGTTGGTTCAGCTAGTAGAGGAATGGCTCCTAGAGAGAGGATTTGGTGAAGTAGCTCAGAATATCGTAGTACTTCTGAGTTTTCTCTTTATGGATCTACAGAACCGTTCTTGCGGGATGTGTTGGTCTAGTCTGTGCTCATGTTCATCATCAGCAAACTCATCTACTCCAGATCAGAGTTGTGTAGTGGAAGCAAGGTAGCAGTTGTTCTATAGTGGAAGCAACCGAGAAGTTGTAGTATTTTGGATAAGAGGGTTTCTACAGGAAGTTTTTCAGGATCTGAAAGCGAGATTGGCGAGTGTTTTTGTTTGTCTTTTTCAGAAAGGAGAAGTGAGTTTGTAGCCTTCTGATGTTTGTAGAGTAGAGTTTGTTTGATTTTGAGAGGATCATTTGGTTGGGTTGTTTTTGATCCTGTTTGTTTCCAAAGGCATCAACGAAGATTGAGCTGATCAGGAAGGATAAAGGCAACCCAGAATCGTCAGAAGAGTTTTATGGATAAGAGATGGAGGAATTTGGATTTCGAAGTCGGAGATTTTATTTTGGATAAGTTTTCTCCGATCAAAGGAGTTATAAGATTTAGTAAGACTAGGAAGCTAGATCCGAGGTGTATTGGATCTTTTTGTGTGCTTGTAAGGTTAAGTGCCTTGGTCTTCAGGGTTGAATTACCAGTTTGAAGATTGGAATTCAACGTGTTTCACGTATCTTTGAGGGAGTACGTGTGTGATCCATCACTGGTTGTGGAACCAGCAGTTTAGGAGGATTTGGTAGATGAGAAGGACTTGACTGTGATCTGATATCCTGTACAGGTTGTAGATCTAGATGAGTAGGAGCTCTATAGCTTAGCAGTGTAGATTGTTTGGATTTTGTAGAGCGAGTATTCCAGTATTTGTACCAGGGAAACGCTTGATAGTATTAGGAAGGTCTATCCTGATTAGTATCAGGATCATTAAAGTTGTTTGATTAAGTGAATTGGTTGCGATGGTTGTTAGCATATGACTGATAGTATATGCTTGTTGTTTAAATTAAAATCTTTGATGGATTATTAAATTACCTTTGCTTTTAAATTTCGGGGATGAAATTCTTTTAAGGGGGGAGGAATGTGATGACCCAAAATTTTGGGCAATATAAATTTAATAATATGTATTAATAATTAAATTGATTTGATAATTGTCTTTTATAATTGTAATTTAAATTGGAAAAATTTATTCTTTTATAAGCAAATAATTATTTAATTGGTAAATTTTATCTTTTAAAAAAATTAATAAAATGTTTTCTATTTATAATATATATTTGTATATATTGTAAATAGAAAAGCTTTGGTGAATTTCATAAATAAAATCATGTTTTCAAATTCTAATATATATTTGGTAATTTGGAAATTTAATATAAAACTTTTCGAAGATTATTTAAATTGTTAATTATATAGTTTTAAAATACTTAAGGTAAATGTAAATTGTTTAAAATAATTTTAGCTTAAGTTTAAATATAAATAAAATTAATATAAAGGTTATTTATTTATTTTTAAATATTGCTTGATAAATATGATTTGTAAATTTATATAAAAGTTTAAAATAAAATTCACAAACATTAATTCATAAGAATTTATAATAAAGAGGCAATTTCATTTATAAATTATTTAAAATTGACAAATTTGTTACTTTTAAACAATAATAATATTAATGTATTGTTTTATATTTGTATATAAATAAATTTTTAAAGAAAATAGAATTGTTGTTTCAAATTGAATGTGTTATTGACTTTAATTTGGATTTTCAAATTTAATTTGAATATTAAATTTAAAATTGAAATTCAAAGATAGATATTTTTTTAAAATATTTTAACTTTAAGAATATACGTATAAGCTTTTATTTATATGTAATTAGTTTATTTATATTAAAGAAATATATATATATATATAAATTTAGATAAGAAAGAGTAAATTAAGTAAAAAGCTTTTTCTTAACATTAAATTAAACAAAACTACATAAATTACAAGTGTAAATCTCTAAGGGCTTAATATGACATGTGTTAAGTAATAAATAAGACTATATGACAAATGTTGAGTTTTTACAAGTGTCATATTTAATTTTAGTTTTTCTTTTATTTTTTTAATAAATCAAATTCAGCCTATATAAATCTATCCTTCCTCATCTTCAATTCTTTTCTATTCTTAAATTCTAAAGCTAAGAAAATCTTCAGCCTATATAAAACATATTTCCTTCTCTTCAATTTCTTTTCTGTCTTCATTTTAATATAAGAAAACTTTAGCATGAAATATACTCCAAAAAACAAAATCTGCAACTCAAATATTTCCTTATACCAGAAATCAAAATCAATATCCTGTAATTCATTTTCAAAAATGAAAACCAAAGCCTGCATTTCTTAAAGCCTGAACACTTTTTCTTCAACTTGAGATAAATGAAGCAAATCTAGAATCAAGTAGAAATCTCTGCAACAAGTTTCAGATCATAACAACCAGCTTTCAAAGATATCAAAGAAGCTAAGGCATTCCGATTTTAAAAGATTCAAAAGCTATTTCAAAAATGGAGACTCTCTTATTCATTTTCAAACTGGTGAATAACATCACTTTTTAAAAGTTTAAGTATCTGTAAATCTGTTGCATGTTAATATCTGGAAAATAAGTATGTTATGTGTGATAATATAGAAGTGCATTTTTTGTATGTATATGTGAATGTATATTGGTATATGCATGTTGTTGTGTGTCTATGCTTTTCTTTTTTTAGATTTCAGGCTCAAGTTTTTGATTCAAAAATCACTTTCTCTTGATCTACTTGCTGTTAGGACTAAGGCTTCAAACAAGATTTGTTTTTTTGATTATAGATTAAGTTTTAAAATTTTATTTAAGTTAAATTAAAATTTAAATCTCATTGGAAAATTAAAAGGACAGAGCAAGTTCAAGATAAGTGAAAACTTAAACATCTTAATTTATGAATTCAGATATATAAACTGAATATCTATTCTAAAACTTGATTTTTAGAATTAAAATCATTATTTTTAGTTTGGTAATTTCTGAGATAATCGGTACTGGGGGTTTCTAGGTCTATTGCCAATTTACGGCAATCGGCGAGATGATCGGAGACGATTTTTAGGTCGCAGTTAGCTTGTAGGAGGATGGTTCCAGGAAAAATGTTAGTGAATTTTTCTAATGGACGTAGAGGCCGAGGGATGGAGATTTAGGGTTTTGAGGGGTGTTTGGGTTGCCGATGTTCTCGGGATAATGGCGAAGTCTTGGATGGATTGGAGGCGCTCACGATGGAGGAAATAGTTGCTGGAAGGTAAGGCGAGTTTGCGGCGTGATCGGCGAGGTTTCTAGGGGTCTAGATCATCGGCGGTGGGTGTTTTTTTGATGATGGTTGTTTCCTGGATTAGGATGATGAGCTCTATTTTGATTTCGAGTAAGAATCGATGGGATTGTGTTTCGGCTTGCCTGAGAATGTGATCGTCGACTATGGGAGGATCACAAAGATGACCAGAAGTGGTCGGAGCCACCGTGCATGTGCATGGTGCATTTCTGGTGAGTTTGGGTTTCAAGGAGAAGTGGCACTCGAGTTTTTCTCGAGTCGTTTTTGTGAGTTGCTCGAAGTCACGTGGAGTTTGGCTCGAAGTCTTTGAGGTTTGGGTTCAGGTCACTTGTGTGGTTACATATTTTAAACCTGTCAGGGTTTTAAATTTTTAAAATGAATTTTAAAAATTTAAGGCAAGATTTTAGGCAAAGTTTTAAATCAAGTTTAAGCATGGATTCAAATTAGCTTTTGCATCCTAATTTTGAAATAAATAAATTTTATAAAATCAAATGTTTAAACAAGATTAATGTTTAAAGTATATTTAAAAATGAAATTGTTTTCCAATAAATGTTTAAAACTTGATTTATATAAAATTATTTTATAAAAGTTTTTCTTAATATTAGAATGGGAAGTTATATGAATTTGTTTAACTTAAATTTGCAAGTTAAACGATTAAGTTAACTTTTAAAAGCTTGATTTTAAAATAAAATAAAGTAAATTAGTTCAAACCTTTCCTTATATAAGTTTTCTTTTATAAGTGATAAATGTTTCTCTACATTTGTTTAAGAGGTTTGTAAATTGTTTTAAATTTTGATAAGTTAAATCATTTTTAAATCTTAATTTAAAAAATGGAAATTTAAAGGCGTAAATTGTTTTAATACACATGTTAATGATAATTGAGTCATTAATAAAGAAAATGATTTATCTTAAGCCAATTAAGGTTTTAATGAATAATTAAGTTAAAAAGGTAATTAAGAAGTAATTAATTATTTAATTAATTAATGGTTTAGATTAATTTATAATTAGAGATTAATAAATTGGTTATTAGGAATTAATTAATTTATAATTAATAATGGTTAATTAAATTTTAATTACTTGGGAAAGTAATTAAAGAATTGTTAATAGTTAATGAAGATTATTAACTAGGGATTATTAAATAATTAGTTAATGTGATTAATTTTAATAATTAATTGGAATTAATTAATTAAAAATAATCATTTGTGGAATCGGTTAAGTGTAATTACTTAATGAAGGTCATTAAAGGGATTAATTACTCAATGTAATTAATTAAACTTATGTGATTAGTTTAAGTTAATTAATTAGTTTAATTAATTTAAAATAATCACTTGATGATTTGATAAGTATAATTACTTAATGTAATTACTTAGTGAAGCAATTGTTGGTAATTACTGGATGTAATTAATTGTAGAATGGAAGTGGTTTTGGTTTAATTACTTTGTGTAATTAATATGAAGGATAATTACTTAGTGAAAGTAATTAATAGTTAATTACTTAGTATAATTAATTTAAGAATAAATTAATAAAGTTATTTGAGGATAATTAAGTAATGTAATTAATTAAGGATAATTAATTACTGAATGTGATTAATCAAGGATTATTAATGAGTACAATGAATTAAAGATTAATTAATTAATTAAAGAAGTAATTAAGGATCATTAATTAAGTAATTAATGATGTAATTAAGGGATGATTAATTAAGGTTAATTAATCAATATATGTGATTATAAAGTGGTTAACTAATTGTAATTAATTAAGGATTAATGTAATTAATTATAGTTAATTAATTATTGAGAGTAATTAAAGGTTAATTACTATAAGTGGTTAAGGATAATTAATTCGTGTAATTAATTAAAGGCTAATTACTTAAAGTAATTAGAGAATGATTAATCAAGGGTGATTAATTAAGATGAATACTTAAGAGGATGATTAATTAATTTGTAATTAATTAATGGTAAAGTAAGCAAGAATTATAGTGATGAAAGTAATTAATTTAATTTATTTTAAATTAATTAGAGATGAAGTAATTAATTTAATTCATTTTAAATGAATTATAGATGGTGTGATAGATCTTTGCTTATGGATGGCTGATTGATATTGAACGCCTTGATTGTTTGATATCTCTGATGAGATATGTGTTGACATGTGGTATGAGATGCTTTGTTGAATGGTGATGATATGAATTATCTATTTGTAATATTGTGAATTTTTTATCTATGTGAATATAGATAATAGAATCAAATTGTTTTAACTTTAAAACAACTTGGCCTTAAAAGATGGCATTTTGGATTTCGATGAGAATGGGATCGGGTTTCCAAATTTGGATATCCAAAAACCGCATCGATCCAATTTAACGATAGGTCATGAATCTCAAGTGAAGATGAAGATTCAGAGTGCAAGGGTTATTGTCGTCAACTCTGAGGGTGATTCCATAATGAGTGTAACAAGATAATGCCTTCGGTTTTGTTCGAACCTGGAACGAACTTGTATGGATTGAATGCTTTCAGAACATCGTCAGGTGGACGATGAGAATTTTAAGATAGATGTGTCTATAGAAGCAAGCCTCATCTACCGGGAATGGCTAAAACAGGGGAGATGTAGCAAGGCTAAGTGAGTCGCGCTCAAATAGGACAAGATCTTCCCCATCTAGAAGTCCGTTTTCATTCGGCTGTGTGGTCAGTTGGTTGCAAACAACTGCGGGGTTGTCTTGTTCGGGACTGTCCAGTAAGGGATGGTTTCGGTCTTGTGTTGCAGGGGATTTAGTGTGGATCCTCGGTACAGTGATCTAGGCCATGTACTGTGACGGGCGGTACCCCAGTAGCCCTGCCATTGATGGAAATCCATTCTTCCTACATGCCTTTACGGTTTTGATTGTATACCTATGTATGCTGGAATTTAATAAATGTAACAATTTCAGCTATTTCTTATTTACTTAAAAACCCTAGACCCTATTATAATATCACTGGATTTCCTATCAAATATTTTAGTTAGCGTAAGGTAAAAACTTACCCATGTTTGTGTGTGGGGAGTCTTACGTGATACCTTTTCTTTACAAAGGTTTTCAAAGTTAAGCAACTTTAACCTGTTACTCACACCAAACCCATGTCTGACCCGGAGTTTATCTTCTGTTTTCTTAAACTCTTGGGTACTCAAATTTTTACGAGTAGCCAAGGGATTCAGGTTAGGTTTGACGAATTCTGAAGGAGATATGGAGAAGGAGGCTTCAACGTTTGTAGATATCTAGGTGGTTCCACTGTGTTGATCTCTGAGTCATTGTTGAGTTGTAATATAACTATCTGGTATGTGATATGTAAGCTGTGTAACTCTGATAGATGTTGAATACTATGTAATATTTATGTGATTAATATAATTTATTTGTTCTGCTGTTGAGATTCTAATGTTGTTTCGTTCTTTCTACTCTATCTTTTCTCTTTTCTATCCCTTTCTTTCTTAATGATGATGCGGCTTTCTGTGGAGAGAAAGGCGAGTCGTCTCACATATCACTTCCGAAATCATATTCACTTTCGAAATCATTATTCACATTAAATCATTTTCATTTCCAAAATCATAACCCCAAAATAGTTTAAACCATCATATCAAAGTATTCCCATTTAAATCTATAAAATCTAAATCATAACAGTTCCAACTTAAACAGTTTGAATATTGAAAGTAGTTTGTACATTAAAATAATTATACATTAAAAATAGTTTATATTTTAAAATAGGTTATAGATTAAAAAAATTATGTATTAATAATAGTTTATATATAAAAATACATATATTTAAATTTGTTTATTAATTTAAAATAATATATATTAAAATAGTTTATATATTTAAAAGAGTTTACATTGAAAATAGTTTCAAATTAGAATTATTTTTTCCAATTTGACAAATCAATTCAAATTCTCATTAAAACCACTTTTAATTTATATCGATTTCAAATCCAGGTTTGAACTACAAATTTAAACCACTTGCAATTCAATAGGTTTGAACTACAAATTTAAACCACTTGCAATAACACAATTGATAATTTCATTTATATTTCAAAATTCAACTTAAATTTTATTTAAATTTGAAATTATTCACTACATCATTTGTAGTAACATATAAATAAAATCTCAAATGACTAATTTAAATCAAAATTAAATAATCAACTTCAATTTATGTAATTTGAAACGCTTTTATAAATACTTAAATAAAGTTTCAAATTACAAATTTTAAATTAAAATTAAATATCTAACTTCAATTATATTTAATTTTTAAAATATTCACTTAATCACTTTTAAATAAACCAAGTTCTAAATCCATATCCTTTAAAATCTCAAATCAATAGGTTTCAAATTAGTTCTGATTTAAATACAATTCTTAAAATATTAAATTACAAATCAATTTATTTAAATTGAAAATATTCATTTAATCACCTTTAATCAAGATCAAGTTATAAAATCGTATCTTTAAAATCTCCAAACCAATAAATCCAAATCAATTTTTATGTAAACATAATTATTAACCAAGTTAAATTTCAAGTCAATTTCAATATATGTTTCCAACCTTTATTTATTAAATTATTACAAAACCTATTTTCAAAATATTAATATAAATTTTGAATAAATATTGTAAACATATTATATATATACTAATTAAATTAGATTTTATTAATATATTAAATTTTGTTAAATTAAATCTTATTATTAAATCTATTTCAAATATTATTTTGTATATATTTTAAAATAATAAAGTTGTAAATATAATTTTATAATGGACAAATTTTCAAAAGAGACTGCTTTTCAAAACTATTTGCATGAATAAGCTAGTTTGAAAACTATTTGCAGTTATAGGCTACATTTTGCCAGCTCAGCGATGAGCTGGCCATTTTTTTTAAAATAATAAGAGGCGCATTTCAGAAATGCACCCTTTTAATTTACCCTGGTGCATCTACCAAATGCGCTAGTGTAAATCTCAGGTCTAAACCTGGACAGCAACCTTCACCAAACAATTCAAATCCAAATACACAAAATCCAAATTCAAATGCACAATCTTAAATGATAGCAAACGTTTATCTACATGAAAGCCAACAAATAAAACTACCATTAAATAAATTCTAGCATAACATAATTATAATTCGATTACATTCGAATTAAAGTAGAAGTTATAGTTAGATTACAAAAGCAAACTAATTGTAAACTAAAATAGGAATACTCATGGTTGAGTTGGATTATCTTAAGTAGGTGGGGGTTGAGAAGGTCCAACGGGTTGCGATTGGTGTGTATCCTACCTTTTTTTAGTTCTTCGCCCTCTAGTCCGCATAGCTTGTTTAGAGGAGCTTGGCCATGTTTATCGATTTCTAAAAAGGAGTGTGCCAATAAGTTTCTTCAAATCAAGACACCGTAGTTGGACTTCTTGTTCGGGTACTCTACCATGTTTGATATCGTCCAACCCTCTTCCTACCATCTCTAGTACATCGACCTACAAGTTGTAGTTATTTATTCAAAATTAGAAACATAATTCAAGTGAACAAACTAAAAATATCACGATAATGTGAATATTTACCACATCTCGCTCAAGCAGTGCACGAGCGATGTATGCACGTTCGTGAGAAGCCCGATCTGCAACAATGAATCTTCAAGTGATCGACCAGTACCAAGTCATGTATCTCGAAATAGGAATGGTAGGAAACTGTTGGTGTACGATACGATTATGTCTATCGTTCCACTAGACGATAGCAAACTCCAAAACCTGCTTTGGTTCGCATGGATCAGGTATGTGTTGTTAAAGACCAAACTATCGCATCACTCGATCAGGATTATACATTTCTACATCTCACATGCATATGATAGGTGTCTTACAAAGCCAACTATTCATCCCACTTAGACATATCTGCAGAAGAACGACTAGCGCATCATGTGTGTACGGATTCCATATAACAGCTTCATCTGTTAACATATCGAGCTGGTCACGATAGTAAGTGGCCACCTTCTTTGGAGACTCAACCCAACTCCTTGAATCAAACCACCTATATAAATAGTTATACAATTAGAGTTTTATTAGTACAAAAATACACACATGTAAATGTAGTTGGAAATTAATTACCTTGCACTATAAGGCAATGTTCTGTCGATCTACGTGGATGAAGTTACATTTGGACGACCAATAGGAAGATGTGTCCATGCCCAAAGCTGTAAAATAAATAAAAAATTTGAATACATTAGAATTAAATATTACATATGAGTTTATAACAAATATATCTATGCATATTATACCTGTAAAAGCGAGAGACAACCAGCTGTCGATTTGGATTTCATGAGTGCTACATTTGTTAACTCATTATATAATGTTGCCAATATAGCACTGCCCCAAGAATATCATGCACATTCATCTAGATTCCGCAAAAACAATAACCAAAAAGGTTTAGTCGTCCTTTAGAATGATCAGGAAATAGACGACAAGATATCAAATGTAGAATAACGCTCTCGCATGATATTCAATTTCTACATCTGAAGCATCCGGTGATGGCTCATCTGCACACATATCACGAAGCATGTCAACTTAACTTTTGCACCTCTTATCTCACTTCGAGGTGGAACCACACCTAAACACTGTTGACAAATATCCTCTTAATTACTTAGCTGTCTAATAGTAACAGGATTTCCTTCTACTGTAACACCTAGAAGACAACTAACATCTGCTAATGTGATGGTAATTTCACCAGTAGGAAAATGGAATGTTGAAGTCTTGTATCTCCATCTATCTACCAATGAAGTAACTAGCATACGATCTATTTTGAAAAAGCCTAATCTAGATATTTCCCTGAATCCCGCTCTTTGTAATGCAAGTTGAACTCTTGGAGTATTAGACTTGATGAATTTTAATTTGCTTGAATGATCATGGCACTCAAGCGGCTCATCACTCTTCGCATTCATAAACGAACAAAAGGTAAAAAAAAGTGGAAATGGTAACCAAATAAAAACATTCTAATGTAAGCACAGATGTTTTAAGAAAAATACCTACATCAAATTCCTATTATTGCTTCAATGTTCATTCTGAAGATACAAAACACTTGCATTCACGGGACCAGATACCAACTCTTTAAGAAAAAATATTCAACTATGAATAACATGCAATTGAATGCAAATTGAACAAAGTACTTTGACATAATTGAATGTAATTGCTTCGATGTTCATTTTGAATGTAATTTCTTTGATGTAAATGAATGTAGTTGCTTCGATGTTCATTTTGAAGATACAAAAATAAATTGATAAACGAAATTCCATATTGATAAACAAAGGTGTATACTTCTAATTTGAAGATTATACCTCTAACTTGAGAAGATGATGGTGATACTTCCATTTTTTAGCAGATTTGACGAAGAAATAATTGCAATTGATGTTGGGGTAGAGAATTTAGAAAATTTGGGGTTTTAGGGATTTTGAATGAAAGGGTGGAATAGGGTGAAGTGAGGAAGTAAGGTTGGCTGCCTTTGTATATACACAGCACAGGGCGCATTTCGTAAGGGCGCCTTTACGAAATAATTAGGACGCACCTACGAAATGAGCCCAGGCAATTCTGGAAATGGGCGCATTTCTGAAGTGCACCTGTATGAAATGTAAAGGGCGCACTTGCCAAATGCGCCCTGGCAATTCAGTTCAAATAACAGAGACCTGCTACTTCAATTCTGGTCAACTAACAGAGAAGTGGGAAAATCATTCACTACAAATATCAAATATCAAATATCACTGAACAAATTGAAGCTAACAAACAACATACAAATTGAAGAAAAGCGTCCAAACGAAATAACAAATACAAAATACGTTCAAATCATTCACTACAAAATACGTTCAAATCATTCACTGCAAAATATGCAAATTATTTTGATGGACAAGTTGATCTTTTATGCCATTTTTGACCATATTTGCTACAAGTATTTTGTTTACTTCCTCTCATTTTACCCATCATGCCTTTGATTCATATCGAACGTGGACGTCCCATCTTTCTTTTTGTAGGCGATGGCAATATAGTCGGACCGTGATATGCATCCGAATATCTACTATTTGGAATAGGATGAAAACTTGAAGCGTAATTTGCTTTATAATTTTCCACTGAAAATCACATTGAACAAAAATCGTAATATGATCTATTCGCTCCTCCAATGGTTCGAGCACAAGCGGCCATCACATGCAAACATGGCAACTTTTGCAATAAAGGTATGTTGCAAGTGCAACTACATATATTATCTTGTAATGTCACCGTAAACGCTCTTCCAAATTGATCATTCACTTGCCATTCAGTTTGATTGAATCTAAAAATTCCACAATATCTTGCTTTTTTGCTCTTTTGGCTAAAAGAGTTTCGACTTTTGGACTCATTTGCGTTTCAAACCCCGATCCATCGAAACTACATTTCATGAAATAGTTGTTTAAATGATAAAACTCTAGCTACTAACGACTTAACTGGCAAAGCATGACATCATTATTAACTTCCATATTATCTTCATTATTAACTTCCATATTATCCATCCATGACATATCATTATCCATTGAAGCAATTTTCATACTGTCTATATGCGGTGAACTACGACCTCTATCAGTATTGTTGACTTCTCTAGCATTTGAAGGAACGGAGTGTAAAAATTGACCATTTGCCAATCTAGAGCATGATCCACCCGGATGCACTGTAGAACTGTGAAAAAAAGAGTATGAGATCAAAACACCATAAATTTCAACTACTCAAATGTAGATACTTTAACAAATTACTTACTTTGTATTCACAAGTAGGAAATACTGGACTTGGATTGCTCTGATAAGGATAACTCGGAATAGTACTAAGAATTTGAGTAGAATGTTGGTTCAAATTAGTGGTAATTGCCTCTTCGAAATGTCTCAACAACTCTTTTATTAAAAATAATTCATCACTTTCATATTAACGGAAAACATAGCATCGACATCTTCATCATCATTTACGTCGATAGTAGAAGATCTAGAATCCGTTACCCACTTGCTTACTAGTTTTACATCATGCTATTGTGAATTAATTTTTGTAACCATACACATTGTTTTTTTTTATTTCACGATAGGAGCAAAAAAATTTAACCTTTGAACCTTTTATTTACCACCAACATATACCGGTGTATTGTTTTCTTTCATAGTCAATTTTCCATCAAAGTAGCAAATAATTGAGATGAAATCCGACATACTTCCAGAAAGGAAACATTATTAATATTAGAACAATCAATTACTACACAAATACTAATGACATAATAACGCATAAAAATAAGAGGATGGATGCGTGAAAAGTCGAATATGAAAATAACCGTAAATTGAGCTATGGTTTGAGTTTAAGCTAGAATTTTACCTTTAAATTGATGTCAAATAGCTGATAGAAGTAATCTGACTAGTACTCCTTGTATATTTTGAGATTTTGAGCAGATTTTAATGAATTTTTGAGCGGAATGGAAGAAAGGTATGGAATTTGATTTTGTAGGTGGAATATGTTTTGTTTTGGGTAGAAAACAAATGACCGACTTATGGTTTCTGTTTTGGTTTGAGGAGAAAAATTTACATTGGCGCATTTGGCGATGCGCTAGTATAAGTTAAAAGGGGCGCATTTCTAAAATGCACCCCGTATTATTTTTTTTAAAAATGGCCAGCTCATCGCTGAGCTGGCAAAATGTAGCCTACAACTGCAAATAGTTTTCAAACTAGTCTATTCATGCAAATAGTTTTGAAAAGTAATCTCTTTTGAAAATTTGTCCTTTTATAATTTACATTTTACAATTAACTTATAATTTTGAAAATTTCCAAAACATATAATTTAAAATTTACACATATATTAAAATTTAAAATATCTTTATATTATATTCTAAAATCAATACACATATATTTCTCCTTTTCAAAACTGTGGAAATCATTTGAAAATAGACCAATGGTGTCCGTATGTAATTCTCTACCCTATGGTCAAGTGAAACGGATATCTATCATTTCAATCCGTAAAAATTTAATATTTACGGATATATATGTCATGACCCGAAATCCAGCAATTGAAAATCGACATCAAATACCTTACTTGTATTCGATTGTCGGAGATTCAAACGTTGAACTCCAGTTCGGATGGAGCTTATAACAACATTAGATGAATATAAACAGCGAAAACAAAATGAATATCATTGATCATAACAGAAATACAACATCATCACAATATTTGATTACAACAAATCACCACCATCATCAGAGTGATACATATGTGATACAACAACAAAATGATAACATCATAGCGGAACACTAACAACAGGGTTTCAAAAAGGTCTCCAACATACTTCAACTTCGATAAGTCTTCAAAAACTCTAAACACTTCAAAAGGTTCCCAAACCCAAAGCTTTCCAAAATCCAACAGCTTCCAAAAGACTCCAAAAGATTCCAAGCTAGCTCAAAAAACACGGATAACCTGCTTCTAGGCTGCTCGTGTGGAAATTATGGGCACCCAGAGTTTAGGAAGGGAACAATAAACTCCGGGTCAGTCATAGGACTGGTATGAGTAAACAAAAACAGCTGTTTTTAACAAAGACAATTTACAAAATAAAAACGCTCATGCTTTTGAAAATGAAACTACCCTAAGGCCTCCCGACACACACACAATGCAATCGCACACTTGGGGGAGATTTCTCCTTATGACAGTCAAATATACCTGATACGATAAAACTATTTTGATATTATTATTATTAGTTCATAGTGTGAAAAACATTTCGAAAATATAATATTAATCTTAGCCAGCATAGGTACAATTATACTATGCCTACTATAACTACCATTTAAGAATGGCAGATTATACAATTGAAATCGTACTGGATTCGTATCGGTGATTGGATTTCCAACAAATGGTTAGGCTAAGGAACTTCCTGGGCCATATGGGTGCAGCTCTGGAGGGACGCCTCGAGCACTTAACCAGCTTTCTGCCAATATAAGGCCGGGTTACCTCTGTAACTATGTAACTAACTATCACGAGTATGTCATCCCTCAGTCGTAACCGACTTTTATCCGGGGCCCCAACAACAACAACCACAAAGCAACATGATTGGAATATCAACATAAGTTAAGTATCTGGGCTCCATACCATGATACCACTTCTATCTAGAAGTAAATGCACATACCCTAAAGGGCGCTACCCCCAATAACCTTGTCGTATCCTTCCTGTTTCGACCATTACCGGGTTGTGAGGTTCGACGAAGTCTCGTCCATAAAAGTACACTTTTCACAAAAGCCATGCTTTGATCAACAAATGATCAACAGCACTCAGCATACCACACTATCAAATTGGGAGTATATCGCTAATAACCATCAACTACATAACCTCTGAGCTCGTACGTCTCAAAGAAGGGTGTTAAGCTAAGAGAATAAATTCTCCGCCACCAACAAAAATGTATTTGAAAGAAATCAGCTTTATATCTTAAAGTGTAATGTCAGACATACAACCATACAATTCTGTTCTGGGTTCGAACAGAACCGAAGGCACTTCCAAAGAAGCCCTTGTAATCCGGACATCTACAATCACGATCGGACTCCCCATCACATATGGAGATCTCTATACCGGAGCAACTCAGTGTAGAGTCATTCGACAGGTTATCCTATTGTTCTCGAAGACACCCGGTCTTCACCACCATCTTCAAATGCTATCTGTTTCGTCGTATCACTATTCGGAATGGGTAATATGACACAAAGGTCCTTCCCTGACTAAACCGAATAGCGAGTATTTAGTTCAAAAAAACACGTGGATATGTCAATCACAAAGATTCATCATTAATATTCGATATGGGTTTCGGATAACCAACTGGAATCCGACTCCCTGTCGCATCGAAATTCAAATGCTGTTTTGTGGGCCAATGGGTTTTCACATTCACACAGAAACAAATCACAGATATCATAGCTCGGCACAAAGTAATTCATATCACATAACATCACAATCACATATCAAAGATATCAATCCAATACACAGCATTCAATAATAATCAATCATCTACAATTAAGATGAATTAATCGTGTGATTTAAATTAATTAATCACATAATTACTTTCATTAATTATCTTTAATCAATGATTAGTTATCCTTAATTATAGATTAATTAAATCTTAATAACCTTTATTAATTAATTATTCCTTAATTAATTACCTTAATTAATTAATCCTTAATTGTTAATTAATTAAATCTTAATTACTTTTATTAATTAAATATTCCTTAATTAATTAATTATTAATTACAAATCAATCAACCTTAATTATTAATTTAATTATTCTTTAATATTAAGTAATTAATTATATAGTTATTCTTTAAGTAATTATATTAACAAATCATTAATTACTTAATAAATTAAAAGAAAAATCTTTTTTATCTTTTTTAATTACTTTGATTATCTTATAAACCTTGTTTAATAATCATCCTTATCACATTAGTTGCTTTAAAAGGTTAAGATTAGTTTAAATAACATTTTATCTTAATTATCCTTTTTTAATTACATTATTTATTTAATATAAATAACTTAATAAAATAATGTAACAAAAATTAAATAAATTTAATTTAATTACTTTAAAAATATCTTACTTAAATCCTTAATTAATTCAAAACTTTAATCAAAATCATCATTTGAAAACATGGATTAAAAATGTTTAAAGTTTGAATTTTATTTTAAAGTAAAAACTATTATATATATCATATCCGAGGCCCACTTCGAGTCTTACCCGATCAAAATACCCGAGTGCTTCGAGTTTTCCCAGAAAATAGCTCATATACCTTGATTTTTCAAACTTAAATTTTGGTTAAGTATCAAACCCGTGCAACCCAAAAATGCTTCGAGCCTGAAATTCCCGAAGGCTACTTCGAGTATCACCTTTCTTTCCAAACTACTGCTTCCTGACACAACCCAAGCCATGTGCACGTGTATGATCGGCTGGTCTACTTTCGATCATCACTTAGACTTCTGACAAGACAACAATCACGTCACCATCCTTTCCTAACACTCAGATCACTCGATTCGACAAGGATTTAAAATTGAGCATCTCAACTCAATCTAGAACTAGAACAAGCACCACATAATCAACTCGCACCACCACCTCAGGCCATCAGAGGCCACAAAAACTTTGTTAGAGCTTCGCCTATCTCTCTAGCTTCGATCACCACTGACGTGATCGATTTTGGTGCAACGACGACGCCACAGAGATCAAAAATCTGTCCTTGACCAAACTAAGGGTTTAAACCCTAAATCCTTTTCGTGCCATCGCCAAAGCGAAAAATATAATTGTCGAACATTTTTCTGATGAACTCCGACCTCCCAGCAAGCCATAACTTCGATCTCGAGAACCAATGCCCCATCGATCATAAGAATTTGGTGAAAATGACGATGCCGTTAATCCTTGTGTTTCACAGAGGATACTTTATTAGAAAAATTATTTTGCTTTTAAAAATCATTGGTTTCAAAAACATTTCGAATCATATACTTGAAATCAAGAATTATGATAATTAAATTTTCAACATGATTTGGGTTTACCTGTATTTATAAAATTTCCAGGGAAAACTTAAGTTAAATTTACTTAAATTTATTTTTAAATCTTAAAGCATGATCATACAAACATGTTCTATTTAGATTTCAAAGCTTAAAAATAATTTAAGATGAAGCTTTTGAATTTTAAATCAGGTTTTGGAACCTGTAAGTCTGGAACAGAATTCAAATTCATGTGCATAAACATGCCCAACAATATCCAATTATATATATACAAATTGAGATGCATGCAAACAGTTTTCAACATTTCTTCAAGCATATTTTCAAACCATAGGTTGAAATCTAGATTTTTGGAAGGTTTACTCACCTGATGTTTGAGAACAGAGGAGAGTCTGGACTGTTGGTTTAATGTTGAAAGTCAGGAAGGCTGTTTTCAATTTGATCTTGAATTTTTGTCTGCAACTAATTGATGTAAACTTTCTTAGTTTATGATGGATTAACTTGCTTAATTTATTAATAAGAAATTAAAATTAAAATTCTTAAAAGGATTCACTTGCAATTCGTTTTTATGAAAATACAGGAAAAAAAACTCTGGTCTGAAAACTTGAAGACTGGAATTCAAAAGTTTGAGATGATTCTGATCTGTTGTTGCCTAATCTTAAAGGATTGATTTTGAAAAACTAAGATGGTTGAACTTGCTTTGATGTTGAACTGCTTGTTTCTTTTCTTTAATTCAGGTTTGAAAAGGAATTCAGATTTGTAGTATTGAAGAGATTGTTTTGTGAAAGTTTGCTTTTAATTTTCTTTTCTGGTTTGGGAAGGTTTATACAGGCCTTTTTTTTGAAAATGAAAGTAAAGAAATTAGAAGGAAGAAGATGTAGTGTCTTTATTGGCTTGTTTCTATTTTAATTAAATTTTCAAAAATAAAAACAAAGAAAATGACACTTGTCTATTTTCTTTCTTCATGAATTACACTTGTTGATTCATTTACTAAAATTTAAACACTTGTTAAATTGGGTATCTTATCAATTAACACTTGTAATTTTTACATAAATACATGTTTAAATAAAATTTTATATTATTATTTTCTTATTTGTATAATTACATTTCTTTATTATATTTATACAACTTTTAAAAGAGAATGTTTTAATACTAGTTTATACATAAATAAAATCATATACATATGTTAATATTTTAAATCAAAATATATTTCTCAAGGTACTTATTTAAATTCAAATACAAAAAATTCAAATTCAAATTCCAATTTGAATTACAATCCTTTCTATATATATAAACACAATATTCATTTGTTTTGAAAATTTAAAATTAATTCAAATTAACTCCAAATTTTTATATTAATTATTAAATTTAAATTTGATTTAAAAGCAGGATCATTACAAATTCCCCCCTTAAGAAAGTTTCGTCCTCGAAATTTGAAAGAAAGAGAAAACAATAAAGAATATATGAATACAGAAAAAGATAGAGAAATAGCTTACTAGATTAAGTCGAAATATCCACTCTGCAATTGGGATAGGACTTCTGCATGCTATCCTCTGTTTTCCAAGTACAATCATTTGGCTCACCACTCCACTGCACTTTAACTAGTTTCACAACCTTATTCCTCAATTGCTTTTCATCACGATCATTGATCTTTATCGGTTCTCTTTTACTGTTAGGTTTGGTATGATCTCCAAATCCTGCTGAGCAGCTTCTTCAATGATACTATCTGGATCGTGCACATATTTCCGAAGATGTGAAATGTGAAATACATCGTGTATGCCAGATAACCAGCTAGGCAGCTGCACTCGATATGCCAGAGGACCGATCCTCTTTAGAATAGGAAAAGGACCAATGTATTGTGGTGCCAGCTTACCAGTTTTCCCAAATCCCGAAACACCACGCATTGGAGACATTTTAGGAATACAGAATCTCCAACTTGAAACTCTAAAGCTCTTCTCCTTCGGTCGTAATAGCTCTTCTGACGACTTTGTATAGTTATCAACTTCTTTCGAATAAAATCAACTTTTTCGGTGGCTTCTTTAATCATATCTGGTCCAAGAACGAGTCTATCACCCAACTCGATCCAACATGCAGGTGATCGACACGGACAACCAAATAAAGCTTCAAAAGGAGCCATTTTGATACTAGCTTGATAGCTATTGTTATATGAGAATTCAACCAGATGCAAATGATCCTCCCAAGAACCACCAAAGTCAAGTATAAAAGCACGCAGACGGTCTTCTAAGATTTGGTTTATCCTTTTAGTCTGCCCATCAGACTGTGGGTGACAAGCAGTGCTAAAGTTCAGTTTGGTTCCCAATGTGGCTTGAAATGCCTCCCAAAATGTAATGCCTCATTTTCCCGTACCCTTTGAATCGACAGTAAACCACACATGTCCAACTCAAATTGCACGAAAAGACGGATCATTAAGGGTATAAAGAAAAATAGACAGACCAGAATGTCACTCGAATGGAATAACATATATTATTGAGCAAATATCTTTACAACAGAAAACTTTTAAATACATATATCAGAGTCTAACCTAAATTCAGCTTGGACAGCTATAAACATCTATCCTTACAATTGCTGACAAACATCAAACAAAATACACAAAGTACAGAGGATAATAGAATTTGTCAATATGTAGATGAATATCTCCATCTCTCCTCTGGAAACTCCAACCGTCATTGAATTAACCCGAAACTACTCGGATCTGACCCGAGTATTGAAAATACCCGGATCAGGCTTGATAAACCAGCATGAGAGAAAAACTCAATAATAAATGACAGTGTCATATATTAGCCTTTGAATAAAACCTTTTGAAAACAAAGAATATCTCATAAGACCACGTCCACACATAAACACGGACGGGTTTTTACCTTATGATAACTAAAACACTTCTACATCAAAACCTTTGATATTATTTCTAATTACATCTCTTTAAAAACATTTGCAAATAAACTTATTAATCTTATCCGAAATAGTTACCCATATAGCATTTCGAGGCTATTCATTACGCTAATTCAAACAAAACCGCAGGCTCTTATTGGAGAATGGATTTACATACAAATGATCAGGTGAAGGATCTACCTTCCGAAATGGGTATACCTCCAGATGGATGTCCCGAGGACCATCACAAAGGATCCTCTACCAACACAAGACCGGCCTATCTCTGTAACTAGGTAGTACCGAATATATCATCCCCCGGTCCTTACCGACCTTTAACCGAGCGCTCGTTTTCCATACACCACATTAATTTACATCCCGAACATCATAGCGGGAAGAAATATATCTAGAAGGGATGATCATACCCTACTTGGGAATGACCCACTTAGCCTTGCCGCATCTAATCCTGTTTCGGTCATTTCCGGTTTGATGAGGCTTGAGGCAACGATTACCTTTTCATAAAGCACATATTACATCTTTGAATGCCACATTGTCATTTCCGCTAACTACTAGTTGCCTTCCAAAAAAATAAAACTCTTGAGCTCTTGCATCTCTAGAAGGGTGTTAAGCTAAGAGAAGTTTCCTTCTCCGCCATCACTGATGTACGTTTGTAAAAACCAATGTATGCAATCTTTAGAAATGCACTGTCAGACAAATGTCCGTACAAGTTGTCCAGGAACAGGACAAACCGAAGGCACTCTTCTACTATCACTAGTAGCGAGTAGTCCTTACAATCCAAAAAATCTCTACAACGAAGAGACCACTGCGATATATAACTCTATAATGGGTGCGACCCCGAGCAAATCAACAAGCAGTTCTCACGCTATGAAGATCCACGGTCTTCAATAATCATCGTCTTCAACATGTCTTCACGTTCGAAACGTATACATTGGTTTGAAGTGATTTTCGAATAGGAATTATCCAAATCCGACCCCCGTTCTTTCGAAGCCAATTATCGATTTAAAAGATGTTAAGTTCATATGTGGATATCAAACATCAATCAATTACTTCATCTTTTATAAATTATCTTTGTTAGATATATTCTTTTCGATTTATTCCATTTTCTTTACAAGAGTAAGAAATTGTTAAGCCTCATTTATCAAATCATTTGGTTTATTCAAACCTTTCTTAAATCCTGAAATAATTCTAAATCATTTTTTCTTTTACTTAGGAAAACCTTTCCAAATCATTCATTAAATCTTAATCAAATATTTTCTTTCTTAACTTTTAACTTAGTGAAAATATTCCCTTTTTATAATATCACTTTCCAAAACATCTATTTAATTTAAAGGATTATTCACTGTCAAAAATCGCGAAAATAATTCCCTTAATAAACTTTCACATTTAACTTATCAATTTAAATTGATTTCGGAATTACAAAACGGTGTTTATAAATTCCACTTTTATTTTATAAACTTCCACATATAAAATTTCTTTACTAACAAATTCCATTTATATCTCATAATTCAAAATCAAATTATAATTTAGTTACTTATAAAACTCTTATTTACAAATTCATTCCTTCCAAATCTTATTATTTATAAAATCCATTATAAATTCTTTTCTAAATTTCAATTGCAAACCCATATATAAATTTGATTACAATCCCATTTAATATTTATAAAACACTTTTATAATTCCATAACCTTTATTTATAAAATATCAATTTTGTAAATATTATACATAGACCATTTATAATAAATTCAAAGAAATTATTTCTTTTATTTTATCTTAGAAAAACTTAATTATCATCTTTTAGAGCATCCGGGCTTTCCTTTCGATATGTTCCACCTCTCGCCTAAGAAGAGAAAATATAGGCCAGGTAAGTTTAGG
The DNA here is from genome assembly GCA_030765085.1 of Allium cepa. Lineage (NCBI taxonomy): Eukaryota > Viridiplantae > Streptophyta > Magnoliopsida > Asparagales > Amaryllidaceae > Allium > Allium cepa. Next base: position 568,768,346 of record CM060938.1, read on the forward strand.
GCACTGGTTGCACCATTCCTAACCTTAGTTAAACACCTTGTTTTATCTTCCCGGATCTCACAGGCGGAACAAATGTACTAGTCGTTTCCACATTACTAAGTTTGTTATTATATTCAATCTTTTTCACTTATTATTTAAGTGGTATAAACAATTCATCTTTTCCATTTATTCCAAAACATATTTAAATGACTTAATTATTATTTTAAAATCATTTGTAAGATATATAGGAAAGAGTTGTTAAGTTTAAAACTGCATTTCAAAAGTTATTTCAAACTGCTTCGAAAAGCCTTGCGAAAAGTGTTGCAAATAGCGTTTTAAAAGCTATATTCTTCAAAATGACTTCTATATCATTTAGTAATCCATATTTTCAACTTAAATCTCTTTAAAAAAATTAAGAGATTTTTAGGATTTATTTCATATATTTAGAACATTAAAATATCAATTTCAAACTTTGGTCACTTTACTGCAAAAGCGCGTTTTTTCTGAAAAATTGTTGTGGACATATTTAAAATATACAAGATAAAATCTTCATTTTCTTCCTTTATTTATTTAAACATATTTAAATTTTATAAAACATTTCCAACTCATTTTAAAACTATTTCCAAAAGGTTTAAGCATTCCATATACACCATTTCATTTTTAAAAGGAAAGTAATTTCCTTTGTGCTTATCGACATGTATTAACGTGACTTGGTAAAACAATTTAACAATCATATCAAACAATAAATACTTGATGATCAAAGCATATATAAGCATCCATAGTAATTATAACACAACATCAAACATGTGTATATATAAATAGAGATGATAAATAGAGTTTCTCGCCATAAACCAAAGAAGATTAACTTCCTACCAACACTCTAATCAACCAACACTTCACTAATTAATTCCTACTCCATTGAACACTAGAAAATAGCACCCTCTCCTTTCCAATAGCTTGTCCGAGGCTTGAGATGGAGGTTGGCCGAAAATATAGAGAAGAAGCGATAGAGCTTTGAACTTGAATTCTCAAAATTAGACCCGAAAAATAGGTCATTTTCTCTCTTGTTTTTGACTCTCTTACTCTAAAAAATTAAAATATTTGTTAACTGTAAAGTTGCTGAAAATTATTTTCTAAAAGAGAATTAAAAAAAAGAATCATTTGAAACTAAGTTGTTTTGAGGGAGATATGATAGAATTAAGAAGAGATATTATTGGATTGACAAAAATAAAGCCGGAAAATGCACTTCAAAGAATTGAGTTTCAGGTGTAGTAAACCTCAAAACTGAAAAAAGTGTTCAACATAAAAGTTGTAGCAACTGAAATTTTTTATATTTTGAAAAGAATAATTTCTTAATTTGGATCCGATATAATCAAGTTATGATCAAAACAAAATGGCATATTTTCTGGCTTAAAAACTGGGCCAGAAAATGCACTGGAAAGAAGTGGAATTTTGACATACTTTTGCTAAGAACTGGATAAAGTGTTCAACACGAAATTTGTAGCCACTGGAAAATACATGATTTTAAAAGAATAATTTTGTATTTTTGTTTAGTTGTGAAGAAGTTAAGGCCGAGTGAATAAGAGGTAAAATATGAAGAAAAGATGAGTTTGATTTGAAGAGAATGAACATTGATTTCTTTTGAATATTTTATAAATATTTTGACATTATTTCTCTCTATTTTTTTTATATGGCATGGGAGTCATAAAAGAGAAGAGGAAGAAGATGAAGAAGCTTGAGAAAAAAGAATAAGAAAATGTGAATGAAAGTGAAGAAGGAGGTGGATATTTATAGAAAAAGAAACAAAGTGATAATTTACCAAAATAACCTCTTACCAAATTAACAAACTAACCATACTTCAACCTAAAGCAATCTTCACTTTTTCAATACTTAACATCATCTTTCACATCCTTACTTTATGTCTTTGTCACTTGAAGATCAAGTAAAGAATATCATGATTATGTTGGCTTTGATTTTATGTGATTTGATGTTTATTTTTCCTACTTTTCTTAATTCTTACTTACTTTTACTAATGACTTCTAGAAGTTTTCTAATCTAATTTAGTAAAAGTAAACATGTTTAGTGAATTAATTAATACTTATACTATTTGAATATATGTTCCTATATAAGGAAATAATGGTGCGGCGACGTTGTGAAAACTTTTAATCGACAAAACGTCGTTTTTCGACAAAATGTTTTACGGTTACATTTTGACGTTTCAGTTAAAATATTTATTCATGTAAACCAAATTTAAAAATAAATTTTTATAATGCTATTTAAAAATATAAACACCTATAAATTAATTAAGATAATTTGTTTAACCATTGAAACTTACTTTTCTAAAATCAGCATTTTGTCACTTTTGTCGATATAGGCAAATGTTACTATTTTTGTGTATACTTCTCTTTTCAAATCCAATCTAATTTTGTTTGAATCATATAACCTTACTTATTTTACATTTAAAATCACTTTAAATATTATATTTTAAAGTAGTCAAATTCTAGGTCGTTACATTCTCCCCTACTTAAAAGAATTTCGTCCACGAAATTACCCAAACAAAAGTTTACCTAAAACATTTATCTTTAAACATAATTCCATATAATATACACAGATCATCCGTCTGAAATATCTTATTCGTTCTTCCATTCGAATACACAACTTCATTTCTGAACTAGTATCGATCCCCCGATCCTCTAGTGTGGACTTTAATCAGGCTCTTTGTTCAAAAACCTTTACTTTCCTTGCATAGTGCTCAACTATGACAGAAAACTAAAGTACCTAACCAAACATCCTCATCAATGTTCGTCGTCAAGAATCGAGTGATAAATTTTTTCTGGATCAGTGTAAACACCTCAAAGTTCAGAACTCGAATTTTAAATCAAAATTGTATGATGAAATGATCTACATATAACATATGTATTTATTAACCCTCAAAACTTTCATAAACTTTTATCTTAAGCTCAAACACTTTATAAAGGTGTTTTTTATATAATCCCTTTAATTATTTATTTCTTAATATTTTATTAAATGAATATATTCCAAAGAAACTATTTTTCACTCAAAAGATAATTTATCTTTATAAAATAGTCTTCCCACAATCTTTTAACACTAATATTATTTATGAACCATTTTATAAATCTATTAATTAAGTTTATTACATCTTATAACTTATGTAAATCAATCACTTTTAAAGACTTAAGTCCAAATTCTTAATTAATGCTAGAATTCATTAATAAAACATTTTCTAGGTTATAATTACCTTTTTGAGGAGTCATTATTTTACTTAATAGTTCATGACTTAAATCTTCGTTTGTATGATATACCTTTACATCTTAAGAGTATATACAAATCCCAAATTCCAAATTGGTTTTACTTGAATCTGTCTGTCTAAGAAATTTAGACTTTGTTGTAATTTACTATTATCTCAAATTTATAAGTTATAAAACTTATTTCTTATTTAGTACTATTGTTAATTTTCTAGCTTTGAAAAACAAATTTTAAAACCACCCGTATTTAAACCCTTATACTCTTAAATCTTTTTTTTTATAAATCAAATTTATAAATTATCCTTATATTATTTCATTTACTCAAAGTATTTCACAATTGTTTGTCTTTTGTCAGAATATTCCATACATTCCTTAGCTTTGAGTTTGATGCGATTCAGAAATTTTCGACTGTCCAAATCGTTGGAAATTCCGCTTTATTTTAGCAATTAGTGATTCCAAATTTATCTTTACTTTAAACGCTTTTATAATTAATGGTTCATATTATTTCGTTAACTTAAGAATATTATATAGATCGAGTAACTCTAAAACAATCCAAGGAACTGGGTACTACCAATAGTATCATATATCCTCTTAACAAGATGAGTAATACTTAAGTGAAGTGCTTACCATCCGAACACATCTCTTGCCTATTATTAGTTTATTTTCGAGCCAGTTGAATTATTTATCATAAAATACCTCTTTTTTTAAATACTACCATTTTCAACATCTTTAAGTGATTACTTTATAAAACCTATTTTATAAATTCATTTTATCTTATATTAATTAACTTCATCTAAATTAACATGATTCTTTTACTCGAATTTAAATTCTCATTCCTTTTATATATTTTTTCCTTTTTACACAATCATTTTCTATAATTTAAATACATTTTTACCGTATATGTTCATTCCTTAAATAAATCATATTATCAAACACCTTATAGTCTAACCGTGAAACTTATTTCATAAGATATTTGTACTTTAACTTTTAAATTAAACAATTGATTAATTTATGATTGTAACTTAACATTATCATTTCTTAATTTATCATTTTGGGAAAAGTATTAAAGATCTTAATTACCTTATCAGATTTCTTACTTATCGATTATCTTTATGGAACATCTTATAGTCAAATCGTGAAATTCTAATCACAAGATGTTCATATTTAAATTTCATCGATCTTGATTTCTAGCTATAAAACTTTTCCAAATATATACTTTATAATCAAAATATAATCCTAGGTAAAATCATTTCATTTACCCTTTTTTTTAAAACAAAACCTTTTTTATAAAATTAACAATTACGCTCTCATATATATATATATAACACTCTTATAAATCATTCTAGGGTGTTACTAACCCTATCTCTAATGAGTTACCCATCCTATGGTATTACTAATCCTATCTCTGATGAGACTTACCCCTATCAGGCTTCAGTGTTCGCTTAACCAAAAGCTCTGATACCAAATGTAATGCCCCATTTTCCCGTACCCTTTGAATCGACAATAAACCACACATGTCCAACTCAAATTGCACAAAAAGATGAATCATTAAGGGTAGAAAGAAAAATAGACAATAGAATCTCACTCTAATGGAATAACATATATTATTGAACAAATATCTTTACAACAGAAAACTTTTAAATACATATATCAGAGTCTAACCTAAATTCAGCTTGGACAGTTATAAACATCTATCCTTACAATTGCTGACAAACATCAAACAAAATACACTAAGCACAGCGAATAATAGAATTTGTCCATATGTAGATGAATATCTCCAGCTCTCCTTTGGAAACTCCAACCGTCTTTGAGTTAACTTGAAACTACTCGGATCTGACCCTATTGAAATAAGAGGATCAGGCTTGATAAATCGGCATGAGAAAAACTCAATAATAAATGACAGTGACATATATTAACTTGTGAATAAAACCTTTTGAAAACAAAGAGTATCTCATAAGACCACGCCCACACATAAACATGGATGAGTTTTTACCTTATGATAACTAAAACACTTTTATATCAAAACCTTTGATATTATTTCTAATGACATCTCTTTGAAGACATTTGCAAATAAACTTATTAATCTTATCCGAAATGGTTACCCATATAGCATTTTGAGGCTATTCATTACGCCAATACAAACAAAACCGCAGACTCTTATTGGAGAATGGATTTCCATACAAATGACCAGGTGAAGGATCTACCTTCCGAAATGGATGTCCCGAGGACCATCACAAAGAATCCTCTACCAACACAAGACCAGCCTATCTCTGTAACTAGATAGTACCGAATATATCATCCCCCGGTCGTTACCGACCTTTAACCGAGCGCTCGTTTTCCAAACACCACATTAATTTTCATCTCGAACATCATAGCGGGAAGAAATATATCTAGAAGGGGATGATCATACCCTACACGGGAATGACCCACTTAGCCTTGCCGCATCTAATCATGTTTCGGTCATTTCCGGTTTGATGAGGCTTGAAGCAACGATTACCTTTTCACAAAGCACATATCACATCTTTGAATGCCACATTGCCATTTCCTCTAACTAGTAATTGCCTTCCATAAAAATACAACCCTTGAGCTCGTGCATCTCTAGAAGGGCAGCATCTGGCCTTTCCTTTCGATATGTTCCACCCTTCGCCTAAGAAGAGAAAATATAGGCCAGGTACGTTCAGGGCACTGGTTACTCCATTCCTAACCTTAGTTAAACACCTTGTTTTATCTTTGCAGATTACACAGGCGGGACAAATGTACTAGTCGTTTCCGCATTACTCTGTTTGTTATTATATTCAATCTTCTTCACTTATTGGTTAAGTGGTATAAACAATTCCTCTTTTCCATTTATTCAAACTCTCATTAAAACTTCCAAAACATATTTAAATGACTTAATTATTCTTTTTAGATCATTAACAAAATATATAGGGAAGAATTGTTAAGTTTAAAACTGCATTTCAAAAGTTATTTTAAACTGCTGCGAAAAGCCTTGTGAAAAGTGTTGCAAATAGCATTTTAAAAGCTATATTCTTCAAAATGAATTCTATATCATTTAGAAATCCATATTTTCAACTTAAATCTCTTTTAAAACATTTTGAAAATATTTTTAGGTTTTATTTCATATTTTTAAAACATTTAAAATATCAATTTTAAACTTTGGTCACTTTACTGCAAAAGCGCGATTTTTCTGGAAAATTGTTTTGGACATATTTAAAATATACAAGATAAAATATTGATTTTCTTCCTTTATTTCTTTAAACATATTTAAATGTTTATAAAACATTTCTAACTCATTTTAAAACTATTTCCAAAAGGTTTAAGCATTCCATATACTCCATTTCATTTTTAAAAGGAAAGTAATTTCCTTTGTACTTATCAACGTGTATTAACGTGACTTGGTAAAACAATTTAACAATCATATCAAACAATCAATACTTGATTATCAAAGCATATATAAGCACCATAGCAATTATAACACAACATCAAACATGTGTGTGTGTGTGTATAAATAGAGATGCTAAATAGAGTTTCTCTCCATAAACCAAAGTGATTAACTTCCTACCAACATTCTAATCAACCAACAATTCACTAATTAATTCCTACTCCATTAAACACTAGCAAACAACACCCTCTCTCTTCCAATATCTTGGTCGAGGCTTGAGATGGAGGTTGGCCGAAAATACAGAGAAGAAGCGGTAGAGCTTTGAACTTGAATTCTGAAAATTAGACCCGAAAAATAGGTCACATTCTCTCTTGTTTTTGACTCTCTTACTCTCAAAAATTAAAAAACTTGTTAACTGTAAATTTGTTGAAAATTCTTTTCTCTTGAATTTAAAAAAAAAGAATCATTTGAATCCAAGTTGTTTTGAGGGAGATATGATAGAATTAAGAAGAGGTATTGTCGGATTGACAAAAATGAAGCCCGAAAATGCACTTAAAAGAATTGAGTTTCAGATATAGCAAACCTCAAAACTGGAAAAAGTATTCAACATAAAAGTTGTAGAAACTGGAATTTTATACGTTTTGAAAAAATAATTTCATAATTTTGATCAGTTATGATCAAAACAAAATGGCCTATTTTCTGGCTTAAAAACTGGGCCGGAAAATGCACTGGAAAGAAGTGGAATTTTGACATACTTTTGCTAAGAACAGGATAAAGTGTGCAATATGAAAGTTGTAGCCACTGGAAAAATACATGATTTGAAAAAATAATTTTTTATTTTGGTACATTTTTGTAGAACTTATGGCTGAGGGAAGAAGAGATAAAATATGGAGAAAAGAGGAGTTTGATGAAGAGAATGAACATTGATTTCTTTTGAATATTTTATAAATATTTGACATTATTTCTCTCTATTTTTTTTATATGGAATGGAAGCCATAAAAGAGAAGAAGAAGAAGATGAAGAAGCTTGAGAAAAGAAGAAGAAGAAAATGTGAATGAAAGTGAAGAAGGAGGTGGATATTTATAGAAAAAGAAAGAAAGTGGTAATTTACCGAAATAACCTCTTACCAAATTACCAAACTAACCATACTTCAACATAAAGCATTCTCCACTTTTTCAATGCTTAACATAATCTTTCACATCCTTACTTTATGTCCTACTCACTTGAAAATTAAGTAAAGAATATCATAATTATGTTGGCTTTGATTTTATGTGATTTGATGTTTACTTTTTCTTACTTTTCTTAATTCTTACTTACTTTTACTAATGACTTCTAGAAGTTTTCTAATCTAATTTAGTAAAAGTAAACATTTTTAGTGAATTAATTAATACTTATACTATTTGAATATATATGTTTCTATATAAGAAAATAAAGGTGCGGCGACGTTGCGACAACTTTTAATCGACAAAACGTCGTTTTTCGACAAAATGTTTTTCGGTCACATTTTGACGTTTTAGTTAAACTATTTATTCATGTAAACCAAATTTAAAAATAAATTTGTATAATTCTATTTAAAAATGTAAATACTTATAAATTAATTATGATAATTTATTTAACCATTGAAACTTACTTTTCTAAAATCATCATTTTATCACTTTTGTCGATACAGGAAAATATTACTATTTTTGTGTATACTTCTCTTTTCAAATCTAAGCTATTTTTTTTGAATCGTATAACCTTCCTTATTTTACATTTAAAATCACTTTAAATATTATATTTTAAAGTAGTCAAATTCTGGGTCGTTACACCAAATCTACTAGTGAAGATTGGGTCACGATCACTCACTATACCGTTGGGTATACCGTAGAGATGAACAATTTCTTTTATATATATCTCTGCTAAGATTGCTGCTGTCCGAGTGGATTTCACTGGGATGAAGTGGGCGGTTTTAGTCGGACGATCCACTATAACCCAAATTGCTTTATTCCCCTTTCGATTACGTGGCAACCCATCGATGAAATCCATCGATACTTGATCCCATTTCCACTTAGGTGCCTCCAATGGTTGGAGTATACCTGCCATTTTCTTCTGATCACTTTTAATTTGTTGACAGGTAGCACAGCGATTCACATATATAGATATATCCCTTTTCATTGTTTTCCACCAGAAATTTATTTTGATATGTCTATACATCTTATTAACTCCTAGATGGATACTGAGTTTAGACTTGTGACATTCATCCAAAACTTCACGTTTTAATTTTGGGATATCTGGGACATACAACCTGTCTTTCATTCTTACAATTCTATGCTTATCGACCTCAAAACTGGAATTATTACCACGATGAATTCTCTTATAAATTTCTAGAAGAAACTCGTCTTCTTTCTGTTTACTGGTGATCTTCTTAAGAAGAGTAGGAGTGACAATAAGATGAGCAAGAGCAGCATGTTTTCTACTCAAGACGTCGGCTATCACATTGGCCTTTCCGGGCGTATACAGAATATCTACGTCATATGATGCTAGAAATTCTAGCCATCATTTTCGCCTCAGATTTAAATCTTTCTAGGTGAAGAGATATTTCAAAGATTTTTGGTCGGTGAATAATTCAAAATTTTCACCTAAAATAAGAAGGATTTATTAAGTACAAATATTAAGTTAAATTAAACTTTAAAAATTTTCTTTAGAAAAGCTGAAAGAGATTCATACCCAGAAGACAGTGGTGCCAGATTTTTAAAGCAAAGATAACAGCTAAGACTTGCAGATTGTGTGTTGGGTAGTTTCTCTCATACGGATGTAATTATCTACTCGCGTAGGCAATTACTCTACCATTCTGTATTAGCACCGCACCCAAACCGTCACCACAAGCGTCAGTATAAACAGATAAACCTTGGCTTCCGTTAATGATGGCAAGAACGGGAGCGGTAGTTAATATCCTCTTCAACTCCTGGAAAGCTTCATCACACTTCGGAGTCCAATCGAATTTAGCATTCTTCATCGTTAGCTTAGTCAATGAACTGGCCAACTTGGAAAAATCTTGGACAAAATTTTTGTAGTATCCCGCTAAACCCAGAAAACTTCGAACATCTTTTGGAGTAATGGGTTGCTTCCAGTCTAGAATAGCAAAAGCCATGCCCAGATTAACAGAAATTTTCTCATCATTAACAATGTGCCCGAGAAATCTGACTTCCTTAACCCAAAAATGGCATTTAGAAAATTTGGCGAATAGAATATTCTTCCTCAATATTTCCAAAAAAATTATGAGATGCTCATCATGCTCCTCTTTGGTTTTGGAATAGATTAGAATATCATCAGTAGACACCAGAACAAATTTATTCAATACTCCTCGAAATACATGTGTCATTAAGTCTACGAATTATGCGGAAGCATGGTTAGTCCGAAAGGCATGACTAACTATTCGTAGAAAATGTCTGGACCCCTGAAAGCAGTCAAGTGAACACGGTCTTCGGCAATTCGTAGCTGATGGGATCCTTGAGCTAGATCCATCTTTGAAAAGAATCGGGTGTCGTGAAGTTGATCGAATAGATCGTCAATTCTAGGTAAAGGAAATTTGTTTTTGAGCGTTAGTTTATTGAGATCGTGGTAGTCCACACACAATCTCAAAGATCCATCGGATTTGGCTACGAAGACCATGGCCAAACCCCAATTAGAAACACTAGGATGAATTAACCCTTTTTCTAGCAAATCTCGAGTTTGATTGACTAGTTCAATCCTTTCCCTGGGAGCCATCCTGTGGCTTGCGTGAACAACAGGGCGAGCATTGGGTACTAGGTCAATTCTGAATTCAGTTTCTTTATATGGAGGTAAGGATTTTACTTCTTCGAACACGTCTAGAAATTCCCAGACTATAGGTATGGACTCCAGATTAGGTTTGGGATATCCCAAGGCATACATCAGCTTATCTCTCTTAGGACTCGGATCCTCACAAGAGATTTCAATCAAATTTCCAAGTTTTGTTTTGATTGAGATCGTTCGATTATTCCAATCTAATTTGGCTTCATATTTCGTTAACTAGTTCATTTCGAGTAAGATTTCAAATTCATTAAAGTTGAGAATGAAAAGGATAATATGGAATCGATGGCAAGAATATGAGATAGGAACCTCTTGACAACGTAGACAAAGGTTCGTAGGGCCACCAACTGGATTTTTCTTACAAATGGGCTCGTTGACAAATTCTGGTTTAAGTTTTAATTCATCCGCGGTTTGTTAGGAGATAAATCTATGTGTAGTGCCCATGTCAAACAAAAATCTAACAACTTTATCATAAATAATAAGGTTACCTTCTAAGACTCATTTTGCTTTATTTGCCTTTGAAGTTGAAGGGTCATCCTTTATCGCGTAGACATTCGCCACTTGTGCTTGCTTCATTGCCAGGAAATTTTTAACTATGTGTCCAGGCTTGTGACAATTATAGCATTCTCTAACTCCCTAACCAGTCTTCACAGGTTGTTCGTTCTTCACTTGTTTCTTTGGATTCTCGCATCTACTCTAGTAATGGACCTTTTCTTGACAATTGTAACAAGTAACATTCCTAGTCAGGTCTCCCTGATTGCTTTTCTTCTCTTTGCCTTGATATGTTTTCTTGCCTCCGAACTTTCTTTCTTTCCAATTTTGATTCCTCGTAATTCCTTTTACCCCTGGGACTTCCTGTATATCCAGGGTAGCATATCTATACCCCATATCGATCATATCTGAAAAAGATTTTTTAACTTGAGTTGTCATCCTTTCGTTGAATTTCTTATTCATCCCACGAATGAATCTTTCATTTTTCTTTAAAGGTGTGTTCACCTACTCCAGACTGAAACGAGATAATTCGTTGAATTTGTTTAAGTACTCCTCAAATGATAAGCTCCCCTGCTTCAAGTCCATAAATTCTTGGTACATTCGGGAAATTCCACCAGAAGGCATATAGAGTTTCTCAAACACTTCCTTGAATCGACTCCAAGTAAACTCTTCTTCCGGTTCTTATACAGTAACTGTGTCCCACTAGGCTAGGTCTTCTTCTTGGAGTTGCCAAGAAGCTATTAGTTGCATTGATCGTCTTTCAACTTTTGCCCTTTAAAAATTATTTCACACGATCTGATCCAGGCTTGGGCTTCAACAATAGATTCCTTGCCAATGAACGGCTTACCACCAAGTCTCGAGAAGTTTTTATATAGATCAGCCAGATTCGGCTGAGGTTGGGTAGGCATAGCTGCTTCTACTGTTGTGGGCACTTGACCAGTTGTAGTGGTATTTCCCCGACCCCTAGCTCCTCCTCTTCGCCCGCTCATTCTTACTATCTGTAAATAGTAAGAAAACTTGATTTAGACTATACGAACGAGATATCTTAGGGAATATAACAGTTAAAAGAAATAGACCAAGAAAATTTTAGGGTTTCGATCTCTCGGTTTATACTCATTCTAGGGTATACTTCACCCTATCTCTAATGAGCAACCTAATGTGTTATACTCCGTAGCTAAAGTTCTTACTCAACTTTTAGCTCTGATACCACTTGTCACGGTCTAGGCTTTTCAAACATCAACATCGGCCACTCTCGACTAGTAGGCTTTTCAACCATCACAGCCCCGCCGTGGCAGAAAATGGCACCCGGCCCTTGCTTTTACAGCCAGCCTTTTGACTTCTTCACTTACCTGGTTAACCAACCCCTCCCCGGAGACATGTAGGGGGTAAGAGTCTCCCGTTCACCACCAAACACAAAGCGAAAACCCCTTATCACGTTGTATTAAGCAAGATCAGTCATGGGACTGGTATGAGTAAACAAAAACAGTTGTTTTGAATAAAGACAATTTATAAAAGAAAAATGTTCATGCTTTTGGAAAATGAAACTATCGTAAGGCCTCTCGGCACACACACAATGCATTCGCACATTTGGGGGAGATTTCTCCTTATGATAGTCAAATATGCTTGATACGAGAAAATTCTTTTCATATTATTATTATTAGTGCATAGTGTAAAAAACATTTCGAAAATATAATATTAATCTTAGCCAGCATAGGTACCATTATACTATGCCTACTATAGCTACCATTTAAGAATGGCAGGTTATATAATTGAAATCATACAGGGTTCGTATTGGTGATTGGATTTCCAACAAATGGTCAGGCTAAGGAACTTCCTGGGCCACATGGGTACGCCTTTGGAGGGACGCCCCATAAACTTAACCAGCTCTCTGCCAACACAAAGACGGGTTACCACTGTAACTAGATAACTAACTATCACAAGTATGCCATCCCCCGGTCGTAACCGACCTTTATCCAGGGCCCCAACAACAACAACCACAAAGCAACATAATTGCAATATCAACATAAGTTAAGTATCTGGGCTCCATACCATGATACTACTTCTATCCAGATGGAAATGCACATAACCTAAGGGGCGCTACCTCCAATAACCTTGCTGCATCCTTCTTGTTTGACCATTACCGGGTTGTGAGGTTCGACAAAGTCTCGTCCACAAAGCCACGCTTTTCACAAAAGCCATGCTTTGATCAACAAATGATCGACAGCACTCAGCATGCCACACTACCCAATTGGGAGTATATCAGTAATAACCATCAACTACATAACCTCTGAGCTCTATGTCTCAGAGAAAGGTGTTAAGCTAAGAGAATGAATTCTCCGCCACCAATAGAAATGTATTTGAAAGAAATCAGCTTTATATCTCAAAGTGTAATGTCAGACATACAACCATACAAGTCTGTTCAGGGTTCGAATAGAACTGAAGGCACTTCCAAAGAAGCCCTTGTAATCCGAGCATCCACAATCCCGATCGGACTCCCCATCACATATGGAGATCTCTGTACAGAAGCAACTAAGTGCAGAGTCATTCGACAGGTTATCCTATCGTTCTCGAAGACACCCGTCCTTCACCACTGTCTTCAATTGCTATCCATTTCGTCGTATCACTATTCAGAATGGGTTATATGACACAAAGGTCCTCTCCCGGCTAAACCGAATTGCGAGCGTTTAGTTCAAAAAATACGTGGATATATCAATCACAAAGATTCATCATTAATATTCGATGTGGGTTTCAGATAACCAACTGGAATCCGACTCCCTATCGCATCGAAATTCAAATGTCATTTTACGGACCAATGGGTTTTCACATTCACATAGAAACAAAACATAGATATCATAGCTCAACACAAAGTAATTCATATCACATAGCATCACAATCGCATATCGAAGATATCAATCCAATACACAGCATTTAATAATAATCAATCATCTACAATTAAGATGAGTTAATCGTGTGATTTAAATTAGTTAATTACACTACAAGAATCTTGGCTTTCAATAGCACCAATGTATAGCGTCTTACCTCTTACATTCCGTGGAAACTGAATTAAATAGATGGATACAAAGCATTCAACTCTATGAAACAGGCGGGAATCATTTATCTTACCGCGGGGAACGAAAAATTCAAGTCTTCGAAAACCCTCGTCTTCTTATTTTCCTTTCTCTTCGTCACTTTCAAGGGAGAAAAAAAGTGGGGATAACGCGCTGTCACAAAATTCTCCCTATCCAAGCCCGACAACCTCTCCATCGCTTACTTCCTCTGATTCGGTAGTCGAGATCCCTAAATCCAAATCCAGCCGCCAAAAAAAATACGCGATCGTCGATCCCAGTCTCCCTCCGCTTATTTCAACTGCCTGGAACCCTAGTTCTGATACCTAGAAATTGAATAGTCGTGAGGTAATTTATTCAACCTTGTTGCAGCTTCGGTTATATTTAGTATTAGCATCAAATTGAATAATCCCAATGCAACTTATTTCAACTGTTTTTTTGTTAAATCGATCAACAATAGATATAACCAAGCTTATTGACAGTATTAGCATCAAATGGCACTTGAGTAGTAATAACATCAAATTCCATTTGTTTGTAAAAAAAAACTGTATTCTTGTATCTTTATTCATCAAATCATGTATTTTGTATCTAATACAAGAAGTTTTTTTCCTACCTCTTAGCTTTAGCTATGAGCAAGTCTAAGTTTTTTTTAACCATTTCATTTGAACAAAGGAATTTTGTTTTTACCTGTGAAAGAAGCCCCAAATTAGTATAAATTTTTGTATCGAATATTTTACTAACATATTTATATAGAAAGAAGTATCGAAATTTGCAAAACAAATATCTGAAACATAAACAAAAATTTCAAAAATTACTGATGATTGTAACGAAGAATGGAAAACAAAGTTTTGGATCTTTCATTTCTGACCAATCATGTGATCACTAATTTAATGACCACGGTCAAACTTTGCCTGCGAATGTGATCATAATCACTAATTTAGTTGACCTTGCTTAAACTAATGTGATCATAATCTCATTTTTTTTTACTGTATATTGTGATGGTTTGAAGTTACATTGAATTTTTTTGCATGTTATATCATATATGACCTCATTAATGCTTCAGTGTCAATTTGTTTTTGATTGCATCTGCACCTGCTGTCATTTAGTTCTCTCAAACTTTCACCATCAATTTCTTTTAGTTTTAAGGTAATTTTATTTTTTCATTATAATATTTTATGTAATTCTGCTGTTAATTTTCTGTTCAAACCGAATGATCGAACTACCAAGGGATTGAGTAGACTGAACAAATGAACTCACTTAGACGGTTGAAAGGCTGAAAAGCGTTGTAAGGTGATATTGGCTGTCTGGTTTAATCAGCGGAAGAGGTTGAACTTGTTGCAAGGCTTTGCAAAACCGATGAGTGAGCACTAGCTGAATCTGATTTTGGTTGGGGAGTTGATGGGCGAATACTAGCTGAAGTGGATACTGAATTAACAAAACCCGTTCTGGCTGCAACTTAATGTCTACAAAGCGAAGGGTAGCAGCTTAAAAAGTGATAGGCGAAGACTAGTTGCAGAATTCAGTAAAGCAACTATATTGCTGGGTTGCAATTCAAAGATAGTGGAGAACATACTGAGTTTCAATGTTGTATTGCTGTTGAATCAATCTGAGTCTTGCTGAATTAGTGCTAAATTATAACAGACTGAGTAACTACAATAACAGATCCTCAGTAACAGGCTAATTTCCATTGTGTACAAGATCAGTCTTGCTGAAGGGCTAAAGAGAAACTGCCGAGATTGAAGAAGATTTACAGTAACAGCGTGAATCAAGCTAAGTGGAGGGCTGCATGGCTATAGACAGAAGCTGCTGCGGACAGTCAGAGTTACAGTAGTGAAATAGACTTACGGCATGGTTTTAGACGAAATTTAGAACATTCTAAAGCTGCAAGGAAGGGGAGAAGCTCTGTATCGTGATTACAAGCCTTTAGTATGGTAGGTATTGTAGTTATTTATGTCCTTGACCTTGTAATGCTACTTTTAAAAATTTGGAGATCCCATATTTATTTCTTCGTCAACTCTACTGGCATTTTGCATTGTGAACTAGACCAGTCTAATAAAACTATTATAAGAACATCCGATGATGGGAGATTATTTTATACACGCATATGTAGGTCTACGTTAATATGAATGCATGTCTGATATGTACATTTATATGCACAATCACTGTGGACGCGGTGTTGGACCAACTCCTCAAAACTAGCATGAAAAATTATTGGTTACCATTGCTTTTTCCATAAATTACATCTTTACAATAGGGCGCGACAATAATCAAAATTAGCTATCAAAATGATATGGAAGTGAGAACTGCATATATTATTCAAGACAAAGCTTCATTAAATAGTTGAAGATACAATAGTCATACTAAATACTACTTATGGTAGGTATAAAGCAATCTATAATTACATACTAGGATAAATCGCACATACGTGCATATAACAGTTAGAGATATTTACTTTTTATTTAATAAAAAATTAATGGACAGATGTTTGCCATAAGTGCAAAAGCTTTGGTGGTCAAAACACTTTTACTTCAAACAATTTTAAGATTGCCATGAAGTGAATTCAATGTCTGTTATGAAGCTATTTTATTTTTATACAATTAGAAAAGATAGCGTGGAATAGCTTTGAAAGTGTGAAAGTTGTAATTGTGCGTAAATAAAAATGAAAGAGAGAAAAACAGGAAGATAGGAAGTAGTGTAGAGAAACAATTAGAAAAATAGTGTTAGTACGAGAAAAACGTTCTCAAGTAATAATACCTGTGTTGCTTATATTGCTGTTTTAGCTTTGTGCACAGTATTTGTGAAAATCACCAAGTATTTCATTTCATATACTTAACTTAATTACAACCATAAACTCCTAAAATGCCATCTATTTTGTGATAAAAAGAAAACCCTAAACGATATTACAAATGGGGCAAAGGGGGTAATTTATTAAGCGACCACATCTCCAACTTTGGTTTTGACCCTGATCACACCTTCAGAAAATTTAACTGGTCCACAAACTACTTGTATATCCTGTTAAGGTTACATTGGAATATATTCATCTGGAAATGCATATGTAAAAAGTGTAAAGCTAGGGAGCTACCAGTATCCTGATGTCATTATACCTATAAAACTCCGTGACTGATATTTGCTGACTAGTTAATATTAGATTTAGCATTTGATATACCTAAACCATATATATTTTGTACGGTTGTACCGGTGCATGTACATGAGCATGGACTTACAAACACTTGTTGAGAGAATGGGACGACTTTCTGCTAAAAACTTGTTTCTTCTCATATATTTTTCCTTCAGGGAATCGTTGCATCTGCTCTAAATTATTGGTCGTTGACATGGTCAAATAAGATTCTAGGTCCTGTGACTTGTGGCGTCGTATGTCCCACTTCGCCTTTAGTATCTGCATTCCTGTCAAGATTATTTCTTGGAAGTCCAGTTTATCTTGGAAGGTATGGCATTATTTCTGATGTTTATTTTTTTACACTTATTTTTTTTTTTTGAATATAAAATCAACCGCTTTCTAATAGCATTTCCTCTAAAAATTTATGAAACCCATCGATAACGTAACTGGTTTTTTTACTGTCTCGGCATGGTAGATTTGTTGGGATGCATTTTGCAGTAAATATTTAAAAGAAAAACATCATGTAAATATTCATGTATTATGCAGGGAAAAATGTCATAATTCAGGTATTTAGACATACTACTATTTTTACAATTACTCTTTAAACTAACAACTTCAACACAAAAGTGCAAATTTTGTGGTAACAAAAGAATAAAAAAGAAGAAGAAAGATTAGCTATTGAAGCATTTTAGCTCTCGAGATGGGAAGAATATTATACATGCACATCCCATGAGAAATTAGCATCTCAATGATTTTTTCATCATCTTATATTTATATTTCAGTTATTTCATTAGTTAATAAATGAATGAAATGAGATTTTGCCATGCATATTTACTAATTAAGTTTATGCCATGTATATTTATGTATGTGGTATGATGCTAATATTGTATTCAAATATTAGAATGTCATAGCTTTATTATGCTTCCTAATTTTCTATAACTTCAGTTTATGTGTTCTGAAATGTCCTACACATTTTGTGCTACAAGATACAAGCAAAAAGTCGCCAATGAAGTTCCACAGGTAAAACTTGATGGCCGCACCATTGCTTGTAAAGGAGGTATGTCACTACCACAACTTTTACGTTTAACAATACTCTATTAATGTATATAATTTTCTTTTTGAAACATTGAAATAACTGCACGTTCAACCCCCATAAACTGATCTAGTTATAAGAGTTGGAGTTTGGGTTGTGGGAATACAAGTCATATTATGTAGCGGATTGGATATTGGGTGGTTGCATGGGAATAAAAAAGGAGTTTGATTGTTTATTTTGAAAAATAATGAGTTAAGTGGGCCTGTCAACGGATGCGGATATGTCTGCATTCGAAAATTTAAATCCATATCTGAATCTGCATCCGATATTCACGGATGTCAAAGAATTAACATTCGTATCAGCGTCTGCATCCGTAGATTTGTTTTGGATATCCGAAAATATCCGTATTCGTATATCGTAAAAGTGAAGTGCAGGAAAAGTCCCAATAGTGAACATTATTATGGATGTACATAGCTCAAACTAAATAATTTATTAACTTGAAAAAAATTCGATTTATATTTATTTAAGATTTGATGTAATAATTAACAACTGATTTTATTTTTCAAAGTTTGGTTGCAAAAGAATATTTTGCTCATTCATCTAGAACCGCCTAGGAAATCATTATCCAAACATTCCATACATAGTCGATTATAAAAACATCAAATATAATTTATTTTCTATAATTTGAAAATATCTAACATCATCTATAAGCTTTTTTCAACTTTAGCAGACTGAATTGAACTTGTCTGAATTTAAGTTGACGTCATAATTGAAGCTTAATCAAACATGCAAAGCAAAGTTGTTATCATAAAAGAAGCGCCATGGTAAGCACTTGACTTGCGCTTGCTGTAACAGCAGCACGGTCGCTGCTGCAAACAGCAGCTGTGTACATTTTGCCTGTGCACTTGTGCACTTTTTGTCTGAACCAATTGGCATAAATTGAACTAATTGCCTGAGTTATTCATGTTGTATACATGAGATTATTTAAATGTGTTTACTGACCTGTTCATCCTCGTCCCTCACCCTGTTCATGCTCGTCCCTGACCCAGTATGTACCCCTGCTACTCCACATGGTCTGAAACACGTCCCTGTTTCACCACTGTTCTTGAAACTCCTGCCTTATGAAGTTCATTTCTGCCGTGTAGTTTCTCCAACAAGCAGCACCTAGTTCATGTATTTCCTTCCACCTGAGTGCGTATACAAGTTGCTACTTAAATGTAGCAGCACATACAAATTTATATTCATATGTCCTGAGACAAATGAAATATAAATCATATGTCCATCTGCATACACAGGTAGATATATGAATTACAATTCATATTTGTCCACCTGCGCATGCAGGAGAACACGGGAATAGGCAAGTGGGCTATTGGCCCACTTGCAGCACTAGTGGGCCAAGCAGCCCACCAAGAAGAATTTTAAAAAATTAAAATTATTAGCCAATGCATTACTGCTTGTAGTCCTGTTATTTAAAGTTTTTTTTATGTTTACTCGTTTGCGCGCGCACCCGAGAATTAAGGAAAGGATGCCTCTCGGGGCATCTGAGAATGATTCGAGCCGTATGAAGGGAAACTCACACGTACAGTTTTTTTTTGGGGGGGCGGGGGAGGAGCCCGACAGGGTCCCCTCACTGACTCGGCCCAAGCGAGGGAGGTGGTGGGCCTACCCATCCCAACCTGGGGTATGCTGGGATTGGCGAAGAGCAGCACCTTACGATGTTCATGACCAATCGGATCCTGACGTACCAGTAGGTACCAGAGGAGATCGCTATCCTAACCCCATGTACGTACATACGTAGATATGTATGTATGTTTGCCCCCAACCCCTCTCTTTTTCTTCTTTTTGCAGGCTATGCGAATGGTAATCCTGAATACAATTTCCTTTTTGTTAGCATTATTTTGATTTGTTTAATATTAATATGATGGGTGATGTCTTATTCAGGTTCTTGTTGGTCATCCAGATTATGAAGTAACAGAAGGAACTGTTTTTTTCAAAGGAGGAAATTTACTTGATATGGAACTAGAAGAGAGATCCCATGATGGTTTATTTATGAGCTTTCAGTCAACAATTGAGATACCAAGTGTGAGTAATATGGACTTCCTGCTTATGGCAGTCAATGCTAAAAGAACAAAACATGGAAAACCTAAGCTCTCTCCTATTGAGGTACGCACAAAACATTTCTACTAGAAATTGCTTCTGAATCATATACTTATGGTTATTGCAGTATGCACTTTTTGCTGCTGGCCTATTCTACTTAAAAGATAAATTTGCGAGCATAGAAAGATGGATTGGATTTGGGAAATATAATGTTATAAAGTGGATATGTTTCTTGATCAGCTTAATGTACTCTGAAACATGTTATAATAAGACACTTTAACATTTATATTTGAAACTAAAAATTTGAGACCATGAAACATATATAACTGAACAAGATATTGGTACAAATTTCAACTAAAGCAAGTTTTCAGGTTGTTTTGTCATCACAACCCAATAATAAATTTGCCTAAGCCATGCATGTAAACTCTGAGAAGTATGCACACATGTATCATGTAGTCAGGGTGGATTGAACCGTCAACCTTGCTGGAAGGTAGTATGTGGATGTGGTTGAAATGAAGTTAGACAATAATAATGATAGATTTTTATATTAGCCCTCCAAGTCATTTACTCCATAGCCTACAAGTCATTGTCTACTTTGTCATTTATTGTCTACAAATTTAGTATATTCAACCTGGAACTGTCATTGTCTACTTTGTCATTTAATGCAGGAACTTGGTTAACACTGAAGCAACCTGGAGCAATGTTTAGATCCTTGCAAGAATCTTCTGTAGCGGCCATTTTCGTATCATCGTCTCCATAACTGAGTATTTGTGTCCATTTGTTAGACTATTTTGAGCTATTATCATGTGACCATGTCTCGTAATATTTGTGTTCATTTGTTAGACTATTTTGAACTATTATCATGCGACCATGTCTTGTAGTATTTGAAATATTAGCAGAATTATTTGAAACTTTTCCACTGGTTTGATTGTGTGTTTCCAAATTAGAATTCACTGCAACGTTATCATTGTTACATATAGTTGTTGTCATCTTCTCGATTTGTTATTTTTGGGATCCATATTTTAATGTGTGTGTGTGTGTGTAATGTGTATACATATATCTATCTGTGTGCGCATATATATATATATATATATATATATATATATATATATATATAATAAAAAGAAAATTGAAACAAATGCTGAAAATTAATATTATATAGAATAGCGTTTGAAAAACGCTATTGATTCATCAAACTCTATCGTAACTCTATATGAGATGTAAGATTTATGCATCAAAAACGCTATAATAGAATAAAAAACGCTATAGTAGAAAATAAAAACGCTATACAAGTATGACAAGGAATGCTATCGGAAAACATTGTAACGCTATAACATGGTTTGATGAAATGCTATAAAATGTGCTCGAAAACGCTATAGAAGTTAAATGAAGGATTATATTCCCTATAGAGTTTAAGTTTAATAACAGAGAAAAAATGCTATGGTAGGTTGCAAACGCTATGCCCTTTTGTAAACGCTATTAGCTATTATAGCATTTTCCTTCCTGCTATGTAATGCTGCCGGCCTACCATAGCTTGTGGTTCCACGGCGTTCTCTGAAACGCTATGGTAGCCTGTTATAGCGTTTTTCAAACGCTGTGAAACCCATAAACTGTTGTAGTGTTACATAATTACTTTCATTAATTATCTTTAATCAATGATTAGTTATCCATAATTATAAATTAATTAAATCTTAATCACTTTCATTAATTAATTATTCCTTAATTAAATACCTAAAATAATTAATCCTTAATTGTTAATTAGTTAAATCTTAATTACTTTTATTAATTAATTATTCCTTAATTAATTAATTATTAATTACAAATCAATTAACCTTAATTATTTATTTAATTAATCTTTAATATTAAGTAATTAATTAAATAGTTATTTTTTAAGTAATTATATTAACAAATCATTAATTACCTTATAATTTAAAAGATAATTCTTTTTATCTTTGTTAATTACTTTAATTATCTTTTAAACCTTGTTTAATAATCATCCTTATCACATTAGTTGCTTTAAAAGGTTAAGATTAGTTTAAATAACATTTTATATTAATTATCATTTTTTAATTACATTATTCATTTAATATAAATAACTTAACAAAATAATGTAAAAAAAATTAAATAAATTAAATTTAATTACTTTAAAATATCTTACTTAAATCCTTAATTAATTCAAAACTTTAATCAAAATCATCATTTGAAAACATGGATTAAAAATGTTTAAAAGTTTGAATTTTATTTTAAAGTAAAAACTATTATATATATCAGATCTGAGGCCCATTTCGAGTCTTCCCGATCAAAATACCTGAGTGCTCCGAGTTTTCCCCGAAAACAGCTCATATACCTTGATTTTTCAAACTTAAATTTTGTTTAAGTATTAAACCTGTGCAACCCAAAAATGCTTGGGTTTATCATTTCAACCCATAATGATTTTTCCTAATCCATAATATCGTCCGGGTATATATCATTTCAACGCATAAGGATTTACTAAGCTAACAGGGAACTTGTAGTATGAGAATAATAACATAGTAATCGAAAATAGCATAATATATCTATGGCAAATATGATCATAATTAACAATTTAAATATTACACACACACACACACACACTCTCTCTCTAACAGGTTATTGGTGTCAATATTGTCAATTAACACAGATGGACAAATGCAAATAATAACATGTCATATTTAGCAAATTAATCATTAATCAATTCACATATAGCAGCATGTTTCAATCGTCATTTCATATGAAATCAATTTACTAAACATAAGAATGTTAATCGTGAGTGATTGCTCACCTTTCGAGGCTAGAGAAATTAGACATACAACAAGCTACGAATCCAAGCAAATTCCAAAGCACAGCATAATGAACACGAATTCGACGAATGAAGCAAAAGTTGATAGCATGGGATCGATGAAAAACAAATCAAAGCAAATTTGAGATTGATGGAACAATATATATATATATATATAATACGCACCTTTTTTTCACAAGCAAGAAGATGAACAGAAGCGGGATTCACAACTAATATACATATAAGCACTGATTTATATAAACTTATATATCTTCTCAGACAACTATAGATGAACTTCACCTATTTCTTTTTCTTTTTTATGTACATAGCAGCCTAGCTGCTATGGCCAAGGGAAACTAAATGTCGGAGAGAGGCTTGGCTGGTTATCGATTGTTACATGGTGTTATGAAGGTGGATGCAGCTAACTGCGAGGAGAGGTGATGTTAGGAGGAAGGACGGTGCAAGGCTTCTTATTTGCGGCCAGAGGTTTTTGGATCAAGTGGAGTAAGATGCTGGGTCGTGGAGGGTGCACTGGCGAGGGGGGATGTGCGTGGGGAGGGTCTGGTGGCGGTTAGTGGGTTTAGGATGACGTGGGGTGTTGTGTAGATGATGGTGAGGGTTGGTTTGGTTCTAGAGCATTGGGCTACTGCTACTTGCGTGGCGAACTGGTTTTGTGTGCTAGAGGGCATTGGGTGATGTGGGTCTGTTGTGTGTGGTGATGGGGCGGTCATTGGATGGTGGTTAGTGTGTGGACCGAGGTGGTGTGGGTAAAGCGGTGGGAAGGTGTGGTCGGAAATGGAGCAAGGCAAAGCTGGGGAGGGGCTCGGTTGATCTGGGCACGTCAGTGTTCGGCTGGGCTGTGACGGGTGACGAGGCGGAGAAGAGGACGGTGGTGGAAGGTCGATGATGGATGTGGAGTGGGTTTTGACAGAAGAGGATGGATTTCAAGGAGAATATATATATATATATATATATATATATATATATATATATATATGACTGCTTTAGTTATATAATTTACATTTTCACAATAGAAGAAGAGCCGAACGAAAGAAGAAAGGGTAGAGCGCAATGGACTAAAAAATATATATTGAATATAAGGAATAGCAAAAGCCAAAAGTTGGATTCAGGGAACATTAATAGAAAATGGCCATTTTCTTTCTCACGGTGGACAATTGAAAGGTCACATAGAAACCCAAAAGGCCCAAAAGGGGTAATGATACGGCTAACCGTTTCGTAGATTTCGCTATGTACCGGATGCCAAAATACACAGATGAATATACTGTGGAGATTAGCATGGTGAGACGAACAAGATGGTATACAGATATGAGTGACACGGTCCTTCTATCAAAATTCCATATTCACAGCCAAAACTATTGCTAGAATGCCGAAAATAATATAAACGGAGCTAAGCAGTCCAAATTTGGCGAAATGAAATATGACGCCTCACTTAGAAAATGATCTACATTTTTCTTATGTAAAAAATATTCGGATTTCAAAAATATTTTATTTCCATCAAATTTTAACTAATTTAATTTTCAAATTGAAATTTCATAACCAAACAAACTTACATGTTTCTAGATGAAAATATGACACTTGCTATGTCTAAATAAACGTATTCCAAATAAAAAAATTCATGGCTAAAATATTATTGTTTAATTTTAATAAAAATTAAGTAATTTACGTTATTAAAACCGTTAAAATTTATGGGTCGTTACACCCCTACCGTGCCTCCAGATGATCACGTCGTTGCCACCTATATTGCCATTTTCTGCCGATTCTAATGACCTGCGACTCAAACCAACCATGCGGATGCACTCTACTCGATGCCCTCTACTATTGGCAACTTCTCGATCGTCCTATTGACAAAGATCCACCGTTAAAATTGAACCCCTAGTTTCAAAAGTCGAAACTAAATCACCAATTTCTGGAAAAACCATGATTCGAATCGAAAATCAAATTGCTGTAGTAGATTCCGCTCGTTGAGAGCTTTCAAATGATATATAGTTTGCTATAGTATGGAGAGTTTGAAATTTTAAAATCGATTTTTATTTGAAATTGAAATTTGGAATTAGGTTTTGGTATGTCTGCCATTGGAAAGAGGAGACGAGAAGGAAATGTACGTATAGATAGAAATAAGAGGCTACTAGGTTTAGAAAACCTATTTATATAGATAGATGGATAAGAACGAATGGTACAGATTGAATTGGTCGGAACAATTGGGCAAACCCGAAAAGCCTGTTCCGCTTCCGAAGCGAAAGTGGGTCTTCCAATATATCGAAATATAGGTTTTTGATATTTTTAAACTGCATGGAACTAGTTTCAAACCCTAATTCCATTGTATGCAGAAGTTAGTTTTTAAAATCAGCTTATTTTAATTGAATTCATTAAATTGATTTCTACATGTTTCGATCTCGCACGATCGAACGATAAGTCCAATCGTTAGAAAACTTGAAAATTTACCATAATTCACTGTTACGGATTAGATGAAACTAGTTTCGTCGAAATCCAAGACAGTGGCCAAAATGGATAATTTTCACGTTAATTAAATAAATTATTATTAAACTAATTTAATAACTT
The DNA here is from genome assembly GCA_030765085.1 of Allium cepa. Taxonomy (NCBI): domain Eukaryota; kingdom Viridiplantae; phylum Streptophyta; class Magnoliopsida; order Asparagales; family Amaryllidaceae; genus Allium; species Allium cepa. The sequence continues at coordinate 568,793,965 of CM060938.1, forward strand.
TTAAATTTAAATTTAATAGTTAACAATTTTCATCATTTCTGATCACACGGAAATTTATAATCTATCTAAATAAATTTTATATGTTAAATTCACTATTAAAATATGTCATTAAATTCAACGTTCAATTACACTGTAATAAAATCTTTGTTAATTATATTTTAATTTCTATCAATTTCTTTTATTTCAATTTACACTCTTATTATTCAATCAACTATTACCATATGAATATAATTATCATTAGTTTACATTTTATTACATTCATATTCTACAATTATCATCCTTTACCATATTAGCTATAGTATTTCAATTTCATTAATTCCAATTTAATTCCTTATTTACAGTTATAACCACATTAACTTTACAATTACATTCCCAATTAGCTTTACCATCACAATTGATTGGAATTGCATTAAAATAATTGCCAAAATATTCAAACAATCATTATTAAATCATATCTAGTTATTTTCTCATTAGTAAGTCATAAAATTTTAATTTCTCACATATTAAATTGCAAAATTTTAATTAATTTAATATTTTTATTTCTTGAAAATTACGGGTCGTTACATCAACTGTAATACCAAAGTGAAGTAGTAGGCATCCCATTGTTATACGTTACCTGTAAGGGTTATATTTTCAAGTTTCATAATGTAAACATACATCTACATGTATGCATAGATTTTCAGTAGATACATGTTTGAGCATATGTGTGTCTATGTATAAATTCACATGCTTGTGCAACAATTACCAATCCAAAAGAGACCAAAAATACATAAATCATACAACGCTGCATTGAAGTAAGTAGTACAAAAATGTAATTGGATATTCAATTAAAATTGTACACAAAGAACATGCATCTACTTACCAGATCACTCAATCTCCTGATACGCCTAGACTTAAGTCTGTGCATTTATGATTAGCATAAAGAATTAGGTTAAATTTCAAGCAGCTGCAATGATGAATACTAATATAGCAAAACGAACATCTTTTATCGGTTACATACTAATTCGAACTATATCCGTAACGTCTTCTTCCTCTTCTCCCTCTCAAACTTAAATCTTAAACCATACTCCATTACTCTTCATTTTTTTAATCAAAACCCAACTGAATCTCTTCAAATTCGAACTCTAATTCAAATCCCTTTTAACTCAAACCTTCCAAATGTTACACTTAGAAACCATATTTGCACAAATCTACATAACCCAAATAGTGGAATAACAAAATAGTCGAACCATATAATTTATAGTCGAAATAGTCGAATCACAAAATCAGATCGAAATAGTCGATCCAATTGAAATATAAAATCCATAACTATTAAGGATTTATGTAGAAATCTCGAGCAATTGCACGCGATGTCCATTGAAATAGTCGATGTGGATGGAGAGGGCTAGCGCGATGATGACGATAGAGGAATCATAGGACAAGATGAATTTTGCTAAATAAAAAGGAAAAAATATTCAAGTATTGAAGAGGAATAAAGGGAGGGTCATATTTTTTCCTAAATATTGATGATAGAGGAAAACGTAACAGAACAAAGGCGAACAATTATTTTGGAGCCCTGAATTTTTTTCAAGGCGGGATGGGCTGGAAATATTTGATTACATTTATAACATAGGATAAAATATTATTAGTTGCATTTATCGATCAAATACTACCACTTATTGCAACCAAAGGCAGATTTTTTTTGTAGTGGGTGCAAACAAAGGGGAAAGACATCTGTACTGTACACATCTCTTTCATTTAGGTATATTCCTTATTGTTCCAAAAAGCGCACTCTTTACACATAGTTATGAATTTGAATACATGGAAACATATACAACTAAATTGTACATCCATCGCTCCCGATAAATTAAAATGTAGAAATTTACATTCCAAATCAAACTAGAGCATTCCAAAAGGTTACTAAATAATTTATAACCCAATTAATATAAGTTTGGAATAAACTTTACAATCTTATTAACATCATAATTTAAAAAATTTAGAGATTAATTTACAAAATTTCTAGATTATGGTTTACATGTCATTCAATCATAATGACATAACTTACAGAATATGTATGCGAGATTTCAATTAAATAAATTCATTTTAAGCCTATAATTAAACAAATCTTGCATAAGCATAATAATCAAATAAAATCCAACAATATAAATTTAAGTGTTATATATAAATCATATAATCTCCCACTCACCTTTCTAGCTTTCCAAATCTCCCAATCCGAATTCATCTATTCAATAGACTTCCTTTTCCTTTCCAATCCAAAAATATATATAAGAAGGTATATACATACCTATTAGAATTACAGATCTCAAAGGAGATTTGAGTTAAGTGAAATATATAGATTTATAATTATAGAATTTACCTTTTCACAGAATTGATTTGCTCATCCTCTTTTTCTCTTTTATTTTCTGTCCTTCTCCAATTTAGTAGTTTTATAATTTCTAGAAATAATGGATAAGGTAAAATGGAAAAGCATGGTTGCTCTGCTCAGGAAATACGAGAAGAAAAGTGAGTAGCTAGGCTTTATTTATAGGTGCTCGAATCAATTCTATCTGTTAGATCGATATTTATTAAATCCAGGGTATTAGACCGAGGTTCAACCCTAGTTGCAAACACTTAAACCAATCGACTGCTTCACAAGGCGGTCGATCGACCCAAGGAGGGGGTCGACTGGTGGGGTCAGGCATTAATTAATATTTATTTTCTTAGGTCCTTTTTTAATTATTTTCAGTCCAAAAACTTTAAACGCTAACAAGTTTGTTGTTTGAACTCTTGTCACAAAACTTTATATATGAAAATTGCTCAGAAAATCATCATAAATGCAATAGTGCAATTTTCATGGCCAAAGTCTGATGTTTTCTCAAATTCTATTTTTAAGTCCTATTTAATTATTTATTAGTCCTCTTTAATTAAATTATGTTTAATTTACGTGGTGTTACATTTTCTCGCCATAAAAGAATTTCGGCTCCGGAACTCTCCAAGGAATGAATCATGTAACATAGCGTGCAACCATTCTAAACTATTCAACCAATTAGTGCACAATCATTTCTGCATTCCATCGTGTACAAATGCATGGTGTATCACAACACATATGATATGTATGTAGAATAATGCTAAATCGATATCTCCTATATGAACGCATTCTTTTAAAACAATTATGAAAATATGATGCAAAAAACCTATATATACTGGCAGTTCAACATGTATGCAAGTTTTCGAAAATCAAAATTTTTATTCTCAATGTTTTGTATATTTTCACCCTTACTGAATAACAAAATTCATATTCACTAACACATCGACCCTCCCTACACTAAGCATATGTCAGTTGAAAATTGTAAATTTCCTTACTTTCCATTAAAAAAAATTCCCCTTTCATGTAAACTTGCAAAATAGTTTCGAAATTAAAATTTTGAAAAGTATTTAAAGACAACTTTTCAAAAGCATTTGAACAAAAAAATTCAAAGCATTTGAACAATTTTTTTCAAAATAATTGCCTTTACATCTTTTTAAAACAAATCAAACCACATCTTAGTGTAATCGAGATTCAGTTAATGAGTTAATACATATAATTGACCCCGACATTGCAAAGTTAATCTTAGATTTTGAAAACATTTCCTTTTATTTCAAAACAACAGACAATAAACAACAAATAAGCATATTTATAAATTTTAGCTTTTAAGGCATAAGGATAGTGACCCGTGGTTTCTTAATAATCTTTCCCTGTCATTCGCTTGCTAATATTTATTTTTTCGAAAGTATTTGCGATTAAAGCATTCTTTATTTAGAGTTGCTAATTTAATTTCCTAATTTATTTTATAAACTTCTAGCTTTAATTGTATTCATTGCTAGTTAGGTGTCCTTTTTAAATTTCCTTATTTACCTTATTCCCAATAATATAGTAGTCAAAGAACTTCTAGAAAATCAACATTGTAATAAAATAGGAACATATCTCGTATCATATCGTACACTTTTTTTCTATACTTGAGAAGAGACAACTAGCGATTACAATCCAAATAACCTAAAAGAAACAATTGATGGAAGCTGCCCTCCAACATCAACATGTATTAATGATGTTGCTGCCACATCACTTCTTACTCAATTAAGAGGGACATTTCTAGTATGTTGTTCTCCTATAACCCACATGTCTTAACTTACCCCATTGACTTTTAATAAATAAGATTCATCCATTAATTCAATTATTACACCCAATTATTGGATAAATTGTGCATTCCTACACTATAGTGGGTAAGAAATATAAACTATGCACGTTTAGAATGACTCATTGGAAAATTGGCTTGTTGGAACAACTTTCTACCACCTATATTTCCATCTTTAACCTTGAGTCAAACAACATCGTTTATGTGTGTTTGTCATTTCATTACCTTCTTCTACAATTATATTACTATCTTCTTTCAGTCAAAATCTTTTGATAGCATTCTCAAACTTTGGTATTTACTTTCTTTATTCTTGATCTTTCATGTGAGTATATCTTAGGACTCGCAAAAGTGCACTTTGATACCATTCCCTATTCATTTGAGGGTTCTTCTTGTAGCTTTCACATTGTTTAATCAAACATTATTAGGTTCATACCAATATTCCTTATGTTCAATGGGTATTCCTTCCTATGAACATTCGTAGCTATTTTATTCACAGCCTTGATCTTTACACCGTCTTACCAAGGCAGGGATCCCAATCTACATCATGTCAAAATTTGGAACAATTTTTACCACTCTTTGTAAAATTAAAACTTTACAGTCATGAAGTACTTAATCCAAAACTTTATCTTTGAAAATATAAACTTAGAAACATTTTTATTAAATTCAAAATGCATGGTTTCCAAAACGAGATATGAAAAATTTCCCTACTTCCTTTAAAAAAAAATTCCTATAACAAAGACTTACTTCCTTTAAAAGTAGGATTTTTAACTCAAAACATTTATCTACGTTCAAAAACTCAATCGTCGTACCAAGCCATTTTTCAAAAACATCTTCTATAACTTTAAACAATGAAAAGTGGAGTAGATAAGGATAACTTCCATTCTATTATTTTGCTACTACTCATATTATTTCCGCTTTCAACCTCAGTTGAGATTCTAAAAGCCTATAAAGGTTACTTCTAAAAGATATGCACGACTACTACATGTATTTATGGAAATTATCCATTTTCCTTTTGTTTTTCTCTTATGTTATTTCTAAATAGATTGCTAACCAAATTTTAATACAAATTCCTAATGCCGTTTTTATTTAAATTTCCTAATATTGCTGCTATTTATATTTCTTCTACCTAAATGCCTTTTACTTATATAGCTCTTTTCCTCTTTTATTGTTTTCCTCATTGACTCATTGTAGTACATTCTCCTATTGCTTTAGTCATTGAGTTTTTCTTCATTAATATGAAAAGAGATATGTATAAATCTATTTCAGTTGTTTTTCTTCTTATTTTCCTCATACGTGAATATATTTTCTATCTTCACTATCGGGCATTCTCACCCTTCCATTCTCTTCACCCAATTTAAATCAAGTACCATTTCCATTTATCCACCCTTAAAAAGACTTTAAAATGAATTTAAAAAGAAACCATTAAATTTTTAGAAATAGGAAAGATCATCGAGCCAAACATACACTCCCTTTTCCATTCGTTTCAAAAATGAAATATCCCTTTCCAAAAACCCTTTAAGTCGAACATTTTCAACCCAACCAGTTTTAAACTTCACTAGGAATATCCAAATAACCCTTTAAAACTTATAAATTTTCTTTATTTTTCAAAACAATGACTTTTCAATGATTAGACCTGCAATAACCCTCCCCCTCCACCGAAACAAGCCTAGATTTCGACCCATAAAAGGCCCATCGAAACGTACATCCATTCTAAGGCAAGCTATTAGTAGTAGAAAGAAATGACATTACAGAGCCATAACTAAACTTTCAGAACTCACAAGAGATGGAACAAAATATAATAATAAAGTACATCCATTTATTTCAAAACCATAAAAATATCATAACAAAAATCCCATAAAAACAATCATATGAGGAAATAATAATGAATATTGCCACTAGCTTCCTTTAAAAGTAGGATTTTTAACTCAAAACATTTATCCGTTACAACAATCGTTTAAATCCATAGGTACACATGAAAGCAAATAATAATGAATATTGCCACTTGCCAAGCTTCTTCAACTTTAGGCATTGTCACTACCATCACTCCGTCCTTAACCTGTGTTGTAATGAGGAGGGAGTTAGAACAACAAGTGTTTGGTGAATAAAAACCTCGAATCTTACCTTTTCAGTACTTGGACAGTATATTTCAAAATAAGAATATGTTTATGAATATAAAATCATTTGATACTTCTTTACAAGGAAAGGAGGTGGGTCCAACTAATTAATACCTTCCATTCCAGAAGTAAATCTTATATCTCAATCATACGTCATAAATAGCTAATAATGTAAGAGACAGTAGCCAAACCACTTAATACTTCCAAGTGGAAAATAGACAGACCCCGTCATTTAAGGCCTGATTCCAGAAGCGTGCTCCTCAATGGTACTATCTAGCTGACATCATATGGATCTCATAGGCCAATTAATAGTTCAAAGTGGGAAATAGGCAGATCCTGTCATTTAAGGCCTAATTCTAGAAGCGGACCCCTGTAGAGACATCATTTAACGTAACCCCTAGGCCATTTAGTACTTAATCTGGGGAAAAGGCGATCCAACCACTTAATACCTCAAACCCCGAAGTAGGCCCTTCGTCTTATGGCACATTCCCATAATGACATCTCACATTAGTTCTCTATTCATAGGAACCGGTAGCCAGATTAGCTAGGCAGATTTCCCCTATGGAATTTGGAAATAACCTCACGTCATTACAAATATTTATTATAAGGATATCTCGTGTGATGACCCACCTTTTTGATCCCTGGGAACGACACTTCAGACATCATTGGTATTCGTGCATCGTTTCCCAAGCATCCGAATGATAAGTTGTCTTAGGGTAAAATAAAGCACGGAACAAGAAGGAATAGATAAACCTCACATCGAAATGGTTACATATAATATAAAATGATATAGTAAAAAAGGTTACTCCTTATAAGGAGTTATCAGAGTTATAAAAAAACTACATCTAATTGATTGATAGCTGTACATTTTGACTTTTCATTTTTAGGATACAAAATTCACCTATATAATCATATAGCACGAATATATAACTAGAAAACTAAGGAGCCGCCTGCTCGACCATTTTCATCAAAGAGCTCGAAAGAAAACTTGTTATTCTCATACTACCCAAATATATATATGAGTACCCAAGAGTTTAGAAAAACAACTCAGGTCAGATAAACTGTCTGGTATGAGTAAAACTCTAAGACAAAAGGAAGTGTATTTAACAATAATATATGGGACCATGCCAATACAGAACTGGTTTTCTCCTACACAAACAACAACCAAACATAACAAAAATGGAAATGAACAATAGGGAACAAATCCAAACATAAATGATGGGTACAATTAGTATAACGTTTAGACTTGAAAGAATGGAAATAATATGAATAAAAATCCAAATTGGACAAAATGGATAAAACAAGACAACAGTCCAAAGTTGATAGAATGGACTAAACAACATAACTGTCCAAACTTGATTGGACAAAACCAATAATTAAACACTGCGAAGAGTGGTTGACTCTTCCTGTTGTAATTAAAGAAAATTAATTCGAAGGTTCGAATCAAATAAGGAAATGAAAATTTTCCAACAATGACTAGGAGGATGCGCCCCTCTTACGGTAAGTATACCTCTAGAAATATAGTTAAGAACTCTAACGGCTCTCGGAAACCTCTAATACGGACCTTGCCAACTATTACCGAGAATCCAAGTACTTCACATCTCAATGCGCAACTCTAAATCCAATCTAGGGTGGATGTGAAAATACCCTAATGGGAGAAACCCCGTATATCTTGGGCACCACTCGCTCTTTGGTTTTAGTCATTTCCGATAAAGGGTATCAAAGGTCAACGGAGCAACACATCATCTTAGAATGATGATAATAAAGAAGATGAAGCGATTGATAGCTGAGAAACCAACTATCAAGTGTATAAAATGATCATATATGGAAATTAAGTCTTGTATACTTATCACCACTCATTGAATTCCAACTTGTACTATTTCTTGGTTAACAATAATATCGGATAAGTCAATGTAGTGTTAGCTCAAAGTCATTTCTCACGATTATTCTTAACTTTTTAAATAGCGACAAGTCTACTTCTTCGACTTTTAATGCTAAGTATATAAATAATTCGTTCCCGTATAAGTGAATTGCTTTATGGAAATTAATTCATTTCCACAAGCGAATCAAACTTTTTCTTTTAAAAACCTGAATTCATGCTTGGCCTCACATTACATTAGCTTTAAAACACTTTGTTAAAAGAGTTTAATAACTTCAAAACATCAATTTAAAAGGGATTTAATAACTTAAAACATCTTTGTTAGATTGATTGATTAAATTTAAACTTCGTCGCCCATTTGATTTCTGAACTCTAAAGTCTTTAAATAATAAAAGGGATAAACCACTTCAAATCTTATTAATCCAGTTAATTAGTAAAATACAATTAATTAAATTAATGAATAATTAATTATCATTTTTCAAAATGAATAACAAAGTCAAAACATCCTTGTTACTTTGATAAATTCACTTTGAAACTTCATAAATTAAGTTATTAATTAACTCCAATAACCTTTAATCAAAAATGGTAAATCACCTTTAAAATATCATTAATTCAATTAATTAATTAATTTAAATATAATTAAATAAGTAATTAATTAATTAATTAATTCTCATTATTCTTATTAATTATAAACATCAATAAAGGAAAAATTAATCAGAGTTAAAATAAGTTGATCGATTTTAAAAACCATTTATTAAAAAGATTTATTAATTTAAAAGCATCATTACCAAATTGATTAATTAACTTTAATCAATCATAATTGATTGATTAATTATCCTTAAACATCATTAAGTAAGTTGATTAATTAAACTTAAACATCATTAAATAAATGATTAATTAATATAAACAATCATTAACTAGGTAATTAACTAAATTTAAAAATCCTTAATCCTTATTAATAAAGTAATTAATTAAACTAAATAATCAATATTAAAATGATTAATTACTTTTGAAAACATCGTAAATAAAAATCTTGCTTAACTTGTAAAACAATTCCAAGTACGAAGATGAAACCAAACGGTTTCGATAAAAGATGATTTTCCGAAAGCGTCGATATAGCAGCTATCGCTATACAGCCAGTTCGGTAGACAAACTTATGACATTAGCCATACAACTAAACATCACATAGCAATGGTTTAAGCACAATACAAGATAAATAATTATGGTACAACATGTAATAAGTATTTACTAACAATTATATTAATTTTAACTACCAACTTTTCATATAGCTAACCACATGCTTACTAACTTTCAAATTCGAGTAATTTTCAAAGCATGAAACAAACAAACAACTAAACCATCACTCCATATATACAACAAGCATATATAGGCTATTAACATGAACATTAACATAATATAAACTTGGTTTAAGAAGGTGTAGTTTTATTCACCGAAAGTTATCCAAACCTTCACTCACTTAGGGTATGACCTAGCACTTCCATTCCTAAGCAAAATATGGAGTCTTGGACCTTTAATGTAACGTCCCGCCTTTTCGCACACTTTAAAACGACACACATGCCGATTCAAAGCATACGCAAGGGCGGATTGTTATGGGGGTAAATAAGAAAAAAACAAAGAAGAAATAAAACAAAATAGAATCTCACAGCGGAAGGATAAAATATAATAATAAATATACAATTCAAAACAGTTTACAAAATAGTTATTTCACTTATACAATGAACATCAGAGTCACACATACCAATACAACAATGCAGCGGAATATAAAGAGTGTGTGGTGCAATACTATATATAAATAATGCTGAATCTTCGTCTTCGTCCTCCAAGCTAAATCTGCTATCCTGAAATGCTCGGACTGACCCGAGCGAATTTGAAAAGACAAAAACACTCGAGTCAGACTAGAATATCTTATGTGAGTTAAATAAACAGAAATAAATATGAGTACAGTAACTCAAGAGATGCTCGGGATTTACATCTCCTAAGGATCCGTTAAACTATTTACTATGTAGTATATTGCGTTATTATAATAGTGTCTATTTATAAAATAAACTTACTTTTTAATAGCGTTAAGGGGTTACCCATATAGCCCTTAACACATAATAGTCCCAGTAGTCCGTCCAATATCATAGTCCCTCCTGATCGGGAAGCCACTAGAGGATACCACACGGGCTACGGGAGAAAACCAAACTCGTACAAGGCGCGATAGGGTAGGTGACACGGCACAACTAGGCAATGCCAGGGTAGATATACCAATTACGCTTCCGGGCCGATGGTAACGCGAAGCCGCAGCAACCGCCCACCTCGAAACAACTCCCCAAATCAAAAAAAATAGAAGTGGCCACTGAATCAATCCAAAGTCATAGTATAATATCGAAGAGGAGTGTCCGATCAGAGGAATGACCTCATTAACCCGTCGATCGCTCCTGTTTTAGCCACCTTATGCCAACTCACGGGAGTCGGGTCCACGTATTTACCTTACAGGAATCGTCGCCACCAACCTACTTCATTCTGGAATCTCCACCGCGTACACGGTTAGTCAAAGTGGTTTTCGGTATCGACAGAGAGTATGTCCATATCCGATCCCGGTCTCTTTGCCAACCCATCGTTATTATAACACCGCGGTTATTTAAAACAGTTTATACTTTAAAACCAGAATATAATCCATTTCAAAACCATAATATTACGATATCATTCCAAAACCCAAAACCATATTTTACCACTTATCCCAAATATAATTCCTTTCCAAAAATAAAAAGGCTTTAACTTCATAATATCTGAAAATCGAATATTTTCAAAGCATAATGTTTTTGGAAATCCATAATTTCAAACCATAACTTTTAAAACTCAAATGGTTTGGATATTCAACGGTATATGAATTTCAAAGGCTTAACTTTACTGTCACTTTGTAAAGAAATAAGTTATATGGCTTTATGGAAATATTTCTTTATCTAAAGTTAAAACCATAATTTAGATATCACTCTTAAGTTCCAAAACCATTTCAATTTCCATATATATAAATCCATTGGAGTATTAATATTCAAAAACTAAAATTGGAATATATTCTTTCAACAAATTAAATGTTTTATTATTTAGTTTGAATATTCACATAAATCCTTAAACAACTCTAATTTCTAGTAATAAAACATATGTATTTTTCGATTCCAATTATATTAGAATATTTTTCCAATTCAAATTCATATTAGAATATTCATTTCAATTTATCTTGGGAAAAATCCAATTATAAATATCATATCTTAAATTTCCAAACTTAACATTTAAACATATGATATAAATTTATCCAACTCCATTTTCTAAATTTTCTTCCATTTTACTAAGGGAATTTATACACCTTTTTATTTCAAAATTTCCAACTTTTCATGTACATAAATACGGAAGAAAAATATTTATACAGTATAAAATTTAAGATTATTATAAACCGTATTCCATCCAAACCATAGAAATCACATTAAAATAGTTATATATAGACCGCGGTGCCTGTATATAATTTTCTATCCTATGGTCAAGTGATACGGATATTTATCATTTCAATCCGCAATTTAAAAAAATAACTTTGCGGTTTTATCATTTCAAACCACAATCCCGAAAAATGAAATATGCATGATAAATTTGCAATTTTAATGATATGCAATAAACATTCATTCATCAACAACATCCATCATCCAATCGCAACCATCAACCAATTTCAATCAATAACAGTATATATCTATGAACATATACAACAGGTAATAATTTGCAGTTTTATCTCAAATTATATTTATCAACTATTAATCTAACAGTTTATATTCAGTGATAATTTTATATAACTTTTAACTAGCAGTTCATATGCAAACAATAATTTCTAACAGCCAATTAATACGCAATAAATCAATTAAATTTACAGTTAAATTTAATAAAATGCAATTCAACAGATATGAATGAAATAACATGCCAAAAGCTCATAAATAAATTTCTATTCATTTCTAAAATTTATTTAACAAACATAAAAGCTTCTAGTAATTGTGAGTGGGTTAAAACACTCACCTTTTGAATTTAAATCGAATTTAAATCCGATTTAAACCCAAAAATTCGCCCGTCTCAGAATTCGTCCAAACCAGCGTCATCGAGTCCGGAATTAAATTATGATCCTAACAAAAGAAATTTCGTGTGAATCCGATTTCGTATGGAAAAGTTATGATGAAAAATCGAATTGCAAACGAAATTAAATTAAAACAAAATTAACTAAACCTCTCACATGAATCACTAAAAGCCACGTCACCAGACTGTTCCAACTTCATGCGCGTGCACAGAGACCTGAACGCGAATGCCCTTCCCACTGGAACGCTCGTGAAACCCATCGGTTACAAGCTCTAAGGAAAATGCACAGACACGCGGCCGCCTGCTTCCAGCTACCGTCCCCTTGCTCGATGGACTCGCCCAAGCCACCTCGACCAAAGCCGATGGTCCATGTCGCCGAACGCCTCCCCCACGGCCAGCCGCCGCCTTAAAAACGAAACCCTAATTAATAATTCCTCCACATCCAACCGTTGAATTGCCAAACAAATTACATAGATGTGCTTCCCATCGTCCATACTACAATACCCAGAAACAGAATCTCGATCCGATGAAGTTTTGTGCGACGATGATGAACGGTTTTGGGGCTGTTTGAATTTATTCAGGATGAACGACAGCTCCAATTGAAAAACGAATTGCACCACTAGATTACGCGTATCGAATACTTCAACATATATTTTTTTGAGAATTTTCTAAGATGTTTGAATTTTCACTGAATTTTAGATTGAAGCAGATCCAGATATTGCAACCATTGAAGAGAAGGAGGAGATGAAGAAATATGTACGTATATCCAACTGACAATAGAAAGGAGGCTAGGGTTTATCACGGTATACTTATAGTTAGGGTTGGGTTAGAGCGTATAGGCTAGAAGGGTGAACGTACGCAACAAACTATGGCCTAAAAAGCCCGCTATACCTCCGGAACCGAATTTGTTAAAACTATATATCCAAATAGGTGTTTTAAAATATTCTGAACGCGATGGAAAAAGTTTCACGACCAAATTCGATCGTATGAAGAAGTTATGCTAAAAACAAGCTTTCCAAATTGATTTTCAAATTGATTTTAATAAAATTGATTTCAAGGCGTTTATCGTCCGTACGATCAAACGACAAGTCCGATCGATACGAAATTTGAAATCCTATAATAATTCACCGATACGGATCCGATGAAACTTGTTTCGTCGAAATCCGAGTCCGTGACAAAATGGCTATTTTTAATGTTTATTAAATCAATTAAATAAATCATAAAATCCAATTTTATATTTTCAACTTCTAATATTGGCCAAATTTCATTTCTTAGATAATTCAATCAATTCCAATTGATTTAACAAGCTTGGATTATGAATTAAAATTTATAAATATATTAATTTGCAGCGTTAATATCCGCACTTTCTTATTATTTGGAAATTAAAATCTTTATTCTTAAACTCAATTATTAATTCCTATACTCTTATATTCTCGTCTTAAATCCAATTAGATAAATATTTTTGATTTCCATTCCAACTCCTTTGATTTCAAATAAACTTTTTACCATAAGTTATATTCCAAAATATTAATAACTTTATCTCCATTTATTCGCCTTAATTTATTTAAGTCAAATCCTTAATTAAACTCTATTGCAATGTTTTCAAATATCATTCCCTCCTTTCTCTTAACTATTTTTTTTATTCAAATCTTAATGAATTCAATACTATCAGTTTGATAAATCCATTAAATTCATTCAATAGTTTACAAATTCCAATCTAAATTCAATAACGTAATAATTTACGTTTAATTCCATTTTATATGTATTAAATACCATTTGTTGGATTTAATATTCAAATTATAAATAAAATCTTGCTTTCTAAAGTTGTATCAACCATGGTCCAACTAAATTTGAATTAGCTTTAACTTTAATTTATGGACTTAACTATTGCAACAAATCCAAATAAATAAATAAGGTTTGATTCCTATATTAACTTCTTGTTGTCAATTAACTTTTTATGGTGAATATGAAATTCAATGTAAAATTGACACCTTTATATCCACTTGATTTCACCATTTCATCTTTTTATTATTAAATCCGTTATAGCCGAATGCATGAATTTAACATACATAAATATTTTCAAACTCAACTTAAATCTCACTTAACTTAATAATAAACGTTTAAATTTCCTTAATTGCAAAAATCCAATTACCTTCATTCCTTTACTCTCATAGATAAAATCTTGTTTTAAAACTTTACTATAACCCATAGTCTCATTGTATTAGGAATTTACACTACATGTAAAGTAAATTTTTATCAGTAAAGATCTTACACTCTATGTCCCATAAGTTTAGATTTCACAAATTTAGCTACTGCGTTAATTCTAATTTAAGTAGCACAAATGTTCATATACCTTGAAATCATTCTCAATTTCCCAACTCAATTAATTATGCCTTACAATGTGTTTCAAATATAAAGGTATTTTATACTAATAGTTATCATACTCAAAATTATACGCTTATAACTAATTCCTACATTTGCATAATTGTATTAAGTTAGAATGTTTATTGAGGTTTATGCATTTCCAAATTTTGTACTGATTCCACCCAATTATTACTCACAGAACGTTAAATTATTAAATGACCATTTATTATAATTTAATTCCCATAATTGAGTCAAATGCTTATTATTATATATTCTTCATTTTTACCATTCCTTCCCATTTTAAATTCATTAACGAATTTACACATCTCTATCTTTCAATATAAAATAACCAAACTGATTACAAACACTGTTTCTATTAATTTTCATAAATTTGTTCAAAACTATACTTTTGTTTACATAAAATAAATTTTATGTTTCTATTAGACCCTTTTCCTTTTCACTACAGACATTAAATATTACTATCTATACTAATTGCACCTTTATACTAATGAATACCATTCAAGTTAACTAACATTCACAGATTCAACATTTATTTGTTTCTTAAAATTTTGCTTTAGATCAAGTTGTGACAATTTACATTATCCACATCTATTGTCATAAAATTTTATAGTTACACTAAATTGCAACCACTATACCAAATCTCTACCTTTATACTTAACCAAATTAGAAATTATATAAATTTGATTTATTAAATATTATAAATTTAGCGGGTCGTTACACTTAATAAACTAGGTAGGCTTGGCTTTGAAAGGAGAAGGAAGTGAAACTTGTTTTGGTAAGGTGGAGTGACTTTGGATAATCATCGAACTCTCAAAAATGAACCCGAAAATAGGCCATTTTCCAACTAGTTTTTCAACTATTTACTCTCGAAATTTGAGAAGGTGGTAAAGAGGAAAGCTTTATAAAATTCTTTTCTCTACAATTTCAAAAATAGAATTATTCAATTTTGATTTGTTTTAAAGAAGATATGGTCGAAAGAAGGACATTTTTCGGACTTGAAATTCTAGGTCCGAAAATGCTTTGTAAAGAAATGAGATTTGGACATGGTTAAGCTCAAAATTAGAAGTGGTACAAATAAAAGTTGTAGCCATTGGAATTTTCTACTATTTGAAAAAATAAAATTCTTCATTTGATTAAGAAATGAGAAAGATACGGCAGAAGTAAAAGAGATGAACTTGAAGAAGTGAAAGAGATATTTATAAGTAAGAGAACAAAGTGAATTACCTAAATGCTCTTGTCCTTTACCGTCCACTACCCTATTTCCACCTCACCTAGCCTCCTCCACCTCATGAACTTGAGCCACCTTCTTGTCCCCTTCCCCACTCTTCATGAGAAAACATCCATTTAATTACATATGTACTCATGTTTAAACATGTTTCATGTGATGTGATGTTTAATTTTTACTAAATTTATATTTTAAACTTTATATACTTAGTTATGAATACATATATGCATACAATAATACAAACACACACACACACACACACACACACATATATATATATATACCAACTTATGTAAATGCTTAGACTTATGCTAAAGAGTTCACAATGTTTTCGATAAATTTAGCCGACGAAAAGTCAAAAATTCGAAAAACGAATTCCATCCACATTTTCGATTTTTCTTCGAACTAAATATTTTTGTAAACTAATTTAAAAACTATTTTATCTTCAATATTTATTATTTAAATGATTTTTTATTTAATTATAAACCTTTATTTGAATATTTAAAATTAACTAAATGTTCGAAAATTAATGTGGTGAAATTTCAGGCCATTACAATTTTTTCCCCTTAAAAGAATTTCGTCCCCGAAATTTACCACAATCATATCCTAGAAAAAGAACTATCCTAAATATAATAACACATTAATTAGATGTAACTTATCTAGCAAAAACTATTATGAAATAAATCTATATGGAACCAAATTCAGAGAATACCCTGAAGCAAAATATTGTGCATCCAATCATATCAAAAGGTAATTTTAGAACTAACAACCCGGGCTCTTGCATTCAAAATTTTATTTTTAAATTTCTTTAAAAAGAAATGTATTAAAACCAAAACCAAAAATGACTATAAGGGGTCCTCTTGGAAAACATGTAAAACTCTAGAATCAAAACAACATGGAGCATCTAGTGGTATTCCGGTTCCTTCAAATACAACAACTAGAGAAAACAATCATTATTTCTTTCAAAAAAATTTCAAAATCACTGGGATTTAAGTCCTCATAAACATTGGTTTACAGTTTTAACTTTATAAACTACGGTATATTAGACCACACAATCAATCAATCAAATTCAATTAAATCAAATCAATCAAATTACATAAAGGAATACACTAGCACTCTCAATCATTCTAATTTCATAAGGGAAAAATCTAGGACTCGTCATTACTTAAAATGTCAAAAGATTAACAAGAAACTCCAACTTAGGTCCAAAACATTCTTGATTGCCCAAAATATAGATAATTATCTAAGCATACCATTCATTTTCTCATTAGCCTTTGGTTATTGCTTAGAAGATTATCCAAACTTACTTGGACAAAATTGAAAGTTTTACTCTAAAATTATTGGTTTCTTCACCACATCAATCTTTCTAAGTCACTTAAATATGCATTTAATATATTATTCAACACCAAAATTGTTTATGAATTATTTCATAAATTTTCATCTAAGTTTAAAAATATTATATAAAGTCATTTCTATATAAAACACAATATAATAACTTATTCCACTTTATTTGCTTATATAATACCCTTTTAAATCCTAAGAGTATATACAAAACACAGAATTTATTTTGCTTTTCACAATTTAGATGAAGATCAAATCAAAGTTTGGGTCCTTAAAAATGAGTCAACCTCTCGACCTCTTTGACTTAGAGTGTTAAGATGGAAAATGTTTATGAGGTTGACTCAAAATAACAAATAGTTTACACTACTTACATGTTTTAAACAAAATCTACGTTTTTAATAAAACAATGTGTAGTAAAATCTTCCTACCTTCTCACATTAAGGTGTTATAATGAATCATGTTTATGGACTTATCCAATAACACAAATTATTTTACACTGCTTAGATACTTAAATAATATCTATGGTTTCGATAAAACAATGTTATCAAAACCTTCATATCTAATCTAACCCATTTAAACCAGTGTAAAATTACCTTGTATATTGTTTAAGGGTAAAATTCATTTATTAAAACAATCTCTTATCAATAATACTTTTTATTTTGGAAATCAATTCCCTTTTAGGGAACTAAAAAATTGAATACCCGGTTTTTAGTTTCAAAACTCATCTCTGAAAGTATACTCCTTACTTTTTCTTTATAAAATAACTTCAAACAAATTGTTTATTAAAACTCATTTGGGTTCGTTCGGATTTGAGTTCATTTCGATCACACAATGATAAAGAGAATAATTTATTAAGTACTCCACAATGTCCGCCTAAACAACATTTGATCGCCACTTAGAAGATTATTCAGATAACCATAAGACTAACCAATATGTTTTCCTCCGAATTATTCAAAGAAAAAACATTCTTCTTAAAATTTCTTTTCCAAAATATTTATACTTTAGAAATATTTCCAAATAATACCGCTATTACTTTTCTTAAAATCTTTTGAAATCATTTTAAACAATTCTAAAATTTAAATTTTCCAAAAATTCTTTAAATGTTATTTGGAAAGACGCATTTATAATACTAAGTGTATTAAAACAAGGGTCAAAACGAATGTCATTTTAAACATCATTTACTATAATCCCAAAATGATTTACACTTAGCTTTATTTATAAACAACTATATTTAAAAGTTCTCATTTAGAAAACCATCATTTAGTAATTTAAAACAATATTTATTATCTCAAAGGATAATAAAACTATAAATTTCGAACAATGTTAATTGTCCTGGGGTGATGATTTATAATATTCTTTTTGAAACCTTAAAACTATATAAATTTTCCAAAGATAACAAATAAAATTTAAATTCTTTTATTAAATTTAAAATGACACTAATTATCCTAAAAGATAATAAATCACATTTATAATCTCTTTTATAAATCCAAAATGATATTAACTATTCCAAAAGATAATTAATCAAATTTACAATTTCCTTTAATAAAAAAATCGATTATCTTTAATTAAATAGTTAATTACTTCCAAAACGTTTTCATCAAACCAATCAATTTATTATAAACTCACTTATTAAATCAATTAACCAACTTAAATATTATTTATCAAACGATTTAGTAAATTCAAATAATCGTTAATTAAGATGAATAATTACTTTTAAATATCATTAATTAAAATCATTATTAATTCAAATATCATTAATTAATATAATAATTAAATTCAATTATCATTACTTAAAATGATTAACTAAATCAAAATCTCATAATAAAAAGATTAACTAATTTTAAACGTCATTAGTTAAAATGATTAGTTAACTAAAAATATCATTAATTAAAATGATTAATGAATTTAAACATCTACTTTTGGGAAAACACAAGCTCAAGTTCAAACACACATAAGGATTTAAGGGATGATATTTATTAAATGATGGTATAGCGGAAATTGTTATAACGACACTTAAACAGTTTAGTGGAATATCAAGATTAATTTCTATTAAATATCCATTTTTCAAATGAAAATTCAACCAAACAATCAATCAAACAAACCTAACTACCATCAAAGAAATCAATAACAGTTTATAGCATTACATATATGATATAACAAATTTGGTTGTGAGTTAATGTAACAACATGGTATTTCTAACCGTTCAAATTGACAATCATACCCTCATGTCAGACTTGAATTGCTTAAAACAATAGGTTGTCAATTTATATTTGGCAAAAGTTAGCATATACAATAAATAAATGAACCACAGAATCACAAATACAGATTAATACAATAATAAGCAGCGGAATAGATAAATAGTAGTTCATGAAGCTACTATATAAACATTAGAGTTTGAAATAAAATATAATAGAATATCTCAAATACAATGTAGTCTCGAATACAAACAGACGACAAGTCTGAACATAAACAATTGGAACAAACTAAAGTAACTGGAAAGCTGAATAGACAAAGATCGATCTTCAAGCAAAGCTTCAAACTCCAAAGGCGAGTCTCAAATGCTGTGACACTCAGTGTGACCCGAGCATAAAGCAAAACACAAAACACAAAACACTCGAGTCAGGATTAACATTCTTATATCACTACATAAACTCAAGTGAAATGTCAAGTGAAATAAAGTAACTCAAAGGATGTTCGGGATTTCCATCATTTAAGGATCTATTAAACTATCAACATACATTGTATAATACACTAAATATATAATGTCTATGGTAAAGTAAACTATTAAAATAGTGTTAAGGCGTTACCCATTTCCCCCTTAACACATTTCATATATTCCTATAGTATATACAATACCATAATTCCTCGTAAACTGGAGGGATATCAGAGGGCACTCCATAGGTATTGTACAAACCAAACTCGTAGAAGGAGCGATAAGGCATGTGACAAGGCACGCAAGGCAATGCCAGGGTAGGACTCTGCCATTTGCATTCCTGGAGTGGTGGTAACGCATAACAGCTACTACCGCCACCTCGAGACACACTCCCAAATCAAAAATGCACCCAATAAAATCATAAAGTAATAGAATGGTATCGAAGAAGCATACTTAATCGGAGGTGCGACCTCACTTTGCCCGGTGTAGCTCCTATTATAACCACATCAAGATGACTCACGGGAGTCAGGGCTACGTCAATACCTCATACAGATCATCACCAACCATCCTACTTTGTTTTGGAATCTCCACCATGTGCACAGTTGTTAAAGTGGTTTTCTGTATTGGTAGAGAGTATGAAAATATTCGATCACAGTCTCTTTAACAACCAAACACTTATTTCCCTCCATGGTCCTTTTATAAAATCACTTTTATAATCATTTCAAACAGTTCATACATCATATCAAATATCATATTCATTTAAAATCATACACTTTCGAAATCATTATTCACTTTCAAATTAGTACTCACTTTAAATCATATTTATTTCCAAAATCTTAACCACAAAATAGGTTAAATCATCATATCAAATATTCGCATTTAATCCATTAAATCTAAATCATAACAATACCAACTTAAACGGTTAAATATTGAAAATATTTTATATATTGAAATAGTTATAAATTAAAAATGGTTTATATATATAAAGTCATAAATTAAAAATACTTTATATATTAAAAGGGTTTATATACTAAAATAGTTTATGTCAAATTAGGTCAAATTAGAATTGTTTTCACCAATTACAAAAATCAATTCAAATCAACTTTGGTTCAAAAATTCAATTTAAATCAAATCTCAGTTCGGCAATTTCTAATTCTCATAAAAACCATTTTTAAATTTATATCGATTTCAAATCAAGGTTTGAATTACAATTTAAACCACTTCTAATTCAATACGTTTCAATATTGAAATATTAAAATAACTCAATTTTGATAAATTTCATTGATATTTCAAAATACAACTTTAATCTTATTAAAATCTCAAAATATTCACTTAATCATTTTAATAACATTTAAATGAAATCTAAAGTTACAAATTTAAATAAAATCAACAATTAAATATCTAACTTCAATTATATTAAATTCTAAAAATATTCATTTAATCACTTTTATAAACATTTAAATAAAATCTCAAATTCAAATTTAAATCAAAATCAATAATTAAATATCCTACTTTAATTACATTAAACTCTAAAAATATTTATTTAATCACTTTTATAAACATTTAAATGAAATCTCAAGTTCAAATTTAAATCAAAATTAAATATTCAATTTCAATCGTATTTAAATCTAAAAACATTCATTTATTCACCTTTAATCAAAATCAAGTTATAAAATCATATGTTTAAAAATCCCAAATTAATAAATTTCAAATTAATAAGTTTCAAATTAATTTCTACTTAAATACAATTCTTAAACAAATTAACTTACAAATCAATTTCAATTTGTCTTTCCAACCTTAATTTATTAAAGTTATTACAAAAATCTATTTTCAAAATATTAATATAAATTCAAATAAATATTTTAAACATATTGAATATATATTAAGTATATTAAATTTTATTAAATTAAATCTGTTTTAATTCTTATTTTATATGTATTTGAAAACAACAAAATTATAAGTAAAAAATTTGTGATTTACATTTTAAAACTTTAACTTATAATTTTAAACATTTCCAAAACATATAAATTAAAAATCTAAATTTACATGCATATCAAAATTTAAAATAAATCATAATATTATATTTTAAATCAATTTTATTAAAACCCATATATTTCCTTTAAAAAATTTAGAAATCATTTTCAAAAATAGACCAACGGTGTCCGTATATAATTTTCTATCCTATGGTCAAGTGATACAGATATTTATCATTTCAATCCGTAATTTAAATTTAATATTTACGAGTATATATCATTTCAATGCACAATCCCAAAACTTAAAATCAATCAAAACCACTTGGGTTTATCATTTCAACCCATAATGATTTTCCCCCAATCCAAAAGATCGTTCGGGTATATATCATTTTAACCCATAGGGAATTCTAAACTAACAGAATACCTGCAGAGTGAGAAAAATACGATAATAATATAACATATCAACAACAGGCATATATCATCTTAGTAAATTTTAAGTATAATATAAACAACCGGTTATATTGTCATATGCAATAGATAAACAACTACAAATAATAGCATATCATATTTAGTAATTAAATAACTAACAAATTCAAATTTAACCATATATTTCAATCGTCATTTCGTGTGAATTAAATTTACTAAATATAAGAATGTTAAACGTGAGTGATAGCTCACCTTTCGAGGCTAGAGGGATAACAAGAACAAGATGCGATGAAGCCAAGCACAAATTCCAAAGCACGGCACGATGAACATGAATTCGATGAGCAAAGTTGATAGTTTGGAATCGATGAAAATAAATCAAACTAGCTTGATAAAGACTGAACAAAATATATGTATTATATATAATAAATTCTCTAAAATCAATTTAAAAACATATATTTAAAATAAAATCTTTATATATACATACATACATACATACATACATACATACATATATATATATATATTTCAAATCAATATTTAACTTAAACACATAAAAAAATCTTCATATATTATATTTTTAAAATCAATATTCAATTTGAAACACCTTAAAATCAAAATCTTTATATATATCATATTAAAATCAATACTAAAATCAAGCAGCTTCTCAACTATGAAACAATCATATATATTATAAAAATCAAAATATTTATACATATTATTGTTATGTTCACTTTTTAAACTATATATATATATTTTAAAATCAAAATATCAATATAAAAATATATTATATATAGCAAAACATAGATATAGGCAAACATATTTATTTGTACACATGTACGTCAGTGGAAAATATGACATATATGTATATGTATGTGTATATGTATGTTGCTAACTTCGAATGGAGAGGGGTGCAGCTGCAATTGGAAGGTCAGGGATGCGGGTATGCTGCATGGAGGTTGACGATGATGGGTGGAATGCCGGATTTAGCTTGCGTGGACGAGTAGGATGGTAGAATGGGTTAAGGTTTGTGTGGGAGTGGAGTGACGGGGATGATAAACGGCTGTGAGGCATGGCAGAGAAATGGATGGGTGGGTGTACGGGCTGTTGGGCGTTGCAAGGTGGAAATTCTGTGGATGCGGGTGGATGATGAGGGCCGGAGTGGTGTTCGACACTAGGGTGGTGAGGCTGGTCAGTAGTGGGTGGATTAGATCGGCGGATTTGATGGAGGGTTGGTGTTGATGGTTGTTGGAGTTTTGGTCAAAGGGGCAAGGGTGTTTGGTTCGTAGAAATCAGCTAGCAGCTCGTGGAAGGTGGAGCATTTCTTATGGGGTGGTGGGCGAACTGCTAAAGTGGATGAGGGTTGTTTACACGGCAGAAAAGAAAACAAGAAGGCTTCATATATTTTATTTAAAGGAGGAGGTTCGGCTTACAAAATGGATCTGCAGTGTTGAGGTAGTGTAAGGTGGATTCAGGGTTGATGGATGTTGCTCCAAGGGACTGAGGATGAGAGGAGAGAGGCGGCTACAATGGAGCAAGGTCTGGGGAAATGAAAACTTGGGGCACGAATAGGTTTCACTTCGAGCAAAAAAATAAAGTAACTACATATATATAAAACGTATATCACTATAATCTTCTCGAATCAACAAGGAATGCGACCGAAGAGAGAGAGACAAGCATGCTTCATTAGAAAGTGGACGCAAGTTTAGGAAGATAGAAGATGTGCAGGCACTACTTTCTCTGATATAAAATTTAGTTATGCGTGTGTGTGTATTTGTAGAATGACAGAACAAAATGGCAGTGAAGCAAGAAAATAGAAACGAACCAAAATTATATTGAAAAGGTAGGAATAGTAAAAGCCAGGTGAATTGAATTTTGAGAAATAATAAAAGCTAGTGCTCATTTATTTTCTCATGGCCGGGCAAATGAATGGACATAGAGAACCCAAAAGGCTAGAATGCGGAAACGGTATGGCTAGTTATTTTTACAGATTTCGCCACGCACCAGACGCCAAAATGCACAAATGAATATACTGTGAGGATCAGCATGACGAGACAAACAAAATTGTACACAGGCATCAACGATAAGACCATCCTATCAAACTTAATTTTTCGCTGCCGAAAATGCTGCTAAAATGTTGAAAATAAGATAAAAGGGGTTAGAGCAGTTCAAATTTGATGAAACAAAATATGATGACACCTTCAGTAAATGATTTACATTTTTATTATGTAAAATATTCAAATTTCGAAAATAATTTATTTCCATCAAAGTTGACTAATTTAAATTTAAATTTAAATAAAATTACACAACAAAACAAACATTTATATTTATCAATGACAATTTGCCATTTGCTATGTTTAAATAGACGCATATCAAATATCAAATTTTCATTACAAAATTTCAATTATTTATTTTCATGAAAATTTCGTTAATTATGTTATAAAAATCGCTAAAAATTATCGGTCGTTACACTATCCCCTACTCAAAACTTTTCGTCCCCAAAGAGAAATGAGATAGGAGAATATAAGCAACCAGAAAGGTAGATAGACTCAAGCTCAGATAAAACAATTAATTTAAAACCATATAAATTTCATTTGTGGACATCTTATTACTTATATTTATATTGTATATTATTCAGTTACATATTCAATTACATTCAAACTTTTCCAAATAATTTTTATTAATGTAATTGAGTGTAATTGTGCATTAGAAAAATTTAGCTTTTATTTTCAACATTTCAATTTAGCAAAAATTTGATTGAACATTTTTATTACTTAACTTTCCTCTCATACAACTTTCAATTACATATTCACACCACATTTTAACTTTTTGAAAATTTCAGGTAAGTTATATATGTTTTAGAATGCAGTTGAGTGTTATGCAAATAAATTATATCGTAGTTAACCATATCAAGTTGTTTAAATTTCGTTTCTCATTTAGTCACTCCAATTATTTCAAAATTTTGATTCATTTCAATAATTAAAACAATCACTTAAGATAGACTAAGGAATTAAATTCCAATTTCACTTCAAATCAATTTGAAATAAATATATACATGTATATATTTTATATAAGAAATCATATTCAAATCAAATCCACTTTTCAAAATGAAAGGGTAGCAAATTTACTAAGCGGTTTTCCCACTTTGAGACTCAAAAATGAATGTCGATGATGCGTCAGTCATCACCAAAATTATTTTCCAACAACACAAGAGGAGAGTACTGACTTACTTCTTTTTAAAATTCTATGGAAACAATTTCTATTCGAAAATACTGCTAAATAACAATACAATTTTTCCAAAAATTTGAAAATCAAATTCTGAAAAGCACCAAAAATTTAACTCTCAAATTCTTAATTTAACATCATTTCATTTCCAAATCAGATTTATAAACCATGTTTAAAATTCACTTCATATAACATACAATAATAATAGTTAATGGTTTAGAAATGTTGATAAAACAATAAATGAAAATCTAGTATTATCATTTCTAATAAACAATCCATTTAACTATTTAATTTCATAAAATCTGCATATATATAATATAATCATACATAAAATTATTTCATTTACCAATTTTGAAAACGATATTGTGTCGGTTTGCTCTGTTCAAGTGTTTTGGAATTCCTATCATAGCGTTGGCTAGACGAATCGATCGAAACCCAAAATTTAAACTTAATAACTCATTTATATAAACCATTGGTTAACCCAAAGGGAATGACTAACCATTCATATAAGCCATTTGTCCTGGAGAAAGGACAACAGGTCAAGCTTCAGGGGCAAGATTGATGCAGAAATTCAATTTCCCGTTTGAGAGGGAGAGAAGTGACTTCACCAAAACATCCAGAAATAGTCGGACAACAAGGTGAAGTCAATATCACTAGGCTAAGCATCAAGCGAAAGATAAAACCGCCTGCATAATTCAAAGGCAATCCTAAGATAATATGTTCAAGTGTTTTGGAATGCCTATCGATAACGCTGATCAGACGCATCGACTAGAATTCATATACCCTCAATGTATCAAACAACATAATATAAAAATAAATAAATTATAACACTAACAAATACACACTTAATATATATTTATTCTCTAAGACTTATCCTAGCATATTACTAATCCTATCCTTAAAAAGTTAACCCTGCTAGGGCTTAGGGGTTCGCTAAACCTAAGTTTTGATACCATATATGGCGACCCACCTTTCTAATCCCTGGGAACGACACTTAATACATCCTCGGTATTCGTGTGTCATTGCCCAAGCATCCGAAAGGTATGTTGTCCTGAGGTAAAATAAAGAAAAGAACAAGATAAATAGATAAACCTTACATCGGAATGGTTACATATAATATAAATGTTATAGTACAAAAGGTTACTCCTTATAAGGAGTTATCAGGGTTATAAAAAAAATACTACATCTAGCCGATTGACAGCAATACATTCTGGCTTTTCATTTTTAGGATACAAAATACACCTATATAATCATACAGTGGAAATAAATAACAAGGTAATAAGGAGTTGCCTACTCGATCACCGTATTCAAAGAGCTCCAGAGAAAAGTTGATATTCTTGTACTAATATAATTGAGTACCCGAGAGTTTAGGGAAAACAAAAAACTCGGGTCAAACAAAGTGTCTGGTATGAGTAAAACTTTGAAACAAAAGGAAGTTTATTTAACAATAAAATGTTGGACCATGTCGCTAATGCAGAACGAGTTTTCTCCCACATAAACAACAACCAAACATAACAAAAATGGAAATGAACAATAGGGAACTAATCCAAACATAGATGATGTGTAACGACCTGAAATTTTCGACTCTGAAAATTCCAAACAGTTAGGAAAAAGAAGAAAGAGGTAGAAGAAGAAGAATTAGAAACGCCAAAACACAGATTCTCACATTCACAGCGGATCAAAATATAATGTCAATTAATAACAGTTATACAAACGAAAACTATACCTCTCAAATTATACTTTAATACATCTGATTTACAACATATACACAAACACTGGATAGATACAATCAACATGTCCCAGACAAACTACAATATATTACAGCAGAATACACTCCATATGTCCCTGCCATCCAACTCGCCTCCTGAGCTCCAAAACGTCCTAACCTGAAAAAAACTATAATACTCAGTCAAACCCAAGCATTACGTCAAAGTCACGCCCGGGTCAGGTTGGAAACCAGCATGAGTAAACTCATCTAACATGAAATACTAATGCATAACATTTACTTAAAACTTGGGGTAACTCGTTCATCACTACAAGTTCACAACTTACTATAGTCAACACTTATGTTCACAATCTATCCCTAAGTACCTTTACTTAGATTTAAATGGTCTAGTCATTTAAATTATTCTGTTTCAACCTATTGATTTCACATATCAATCTATAAAGAATCATTGTAGGTTAAAAATCGAAGTGGGTTCGGGTATTTACTGATACCCGACCCTGGTCTATTCAAATTCAATACCATCTTAACCTAAGTTATTCAAGTGAAATACAATTCAACTTTAAATACAAGATGTCACTTTACACAGCAATGCATCTTGATAGATAACCACATTATCACTGTCCATCTAAACATATCATATCACAAAACATGTCATATCAGAGATATCAACCAATTCAAGGCATTTATCATCATTCAATCATTCATAAGCAAAATTAATCACTTCCAAAATTAATTAAATTTATCTCTAATTAAATTAGTTACTAATCTTTAATCATTTAGATTACCTTTATTTAACATTAATTAATTACAAACCAATTAATTAATTATCTTTTAATTATCCATCTTAATTAATCATCCTTGATTAATTATCTATTAATTACAATAGGTAATTAACTCTTCTTTAATTACTCTTCTTTAATTACACAAATTATTAACCTTTACTGTAACATTCCTGTTTTAAAACAAATTTAATTTGGTAATTAATTCAAATTTTGAAATTAAATTATGAATTAATTTGGTATTTTCCAAATTTAAATAGATATTTGTTTATTTATTAATATAAATAAATATGAATATGATTTTAAATATAGAATTTCTAATTGTGGATTGATTTGAAAATATATGTGCATATAGATTGATATATAAAATAGAGTTTGTATTAGAAATTTTAAGATAAGTGTTCTTTAAAATAAAAATTGTATTTATTAACTTATTATTTCTAAGGGACTAATATATATAAATATTTATTAATAATGTATAATTTGATTTCAAATCATCTTCTTAAGATTATTTAAAAAGTTATATAAGTGTAAATATGGACAAAAAGTATGAATAAAATATAAACACATAAATATAAACATAACACATAAATATAAACATTCCTAACAACTTGAATTTAAAATGTAAAACAAGATTTAATAAAAGACTTAAATTACTTTTCTTTTATATAATTGGAAATTAATAAGATAAATATTTGTAAAATATAAACATATGTAAATGTAAGTAAATTAATGAAAGGGTTTAAAGTTAAATCTATAAGTTATTTAAAGTAAAGGATTTTAAAAAAATTATAATAAATTTATAAAAAAGGGTTTAAACACAATTTAGATAGAAATGGACACTTGTAAAATAAGTAATCATATGTAATAACAAGTGTAAAGACAATAGATTATACAAATACAAGTGTTGACACAAAATATACAAGTGGCAAATCATTCTTTTTCTTTTAAATTAAATTTATAAAGCATGCATAAAATAAAATAAAACGAATAGAAGCCAGGTTGTTTTCATTTTTCAAAACTTCTCAAATTTGAGATCAAAGAAATTCAAAGCTTCAAATTTTAAAAGCCTGAGTAGTGTTAAAAAAAAACATCAAACAAATAAAAGCAGATCAACTCGGTTTAAAAACAAGTTTTGAATTCAAACTAAAAACAGAAAAAAAAATCTGGAAGCTACAACCTGATCAAGTTTGAATCTGGAAATCAAAGCCTGGAAAACATGCTAGTTCAGGCAAGCAATTCAAACATCAGGACATCTTAAGATCTGAAGCAACTCAACCATTCCAGATCAAAGAAAAAAATTAAGGCAAAACCTGAGAGATTCAGATGCTAAAATAAATTCAAAATCCTGAAAGCAACTGATTCAACTCAAGCTTGATCAAAGTACAACTCAAACCAAGGATTCAACTTAAAAGCATCAAACAAAGATCAGGATCATATGCAGATATAAATCAAAAACAAATTCCAGTTTCAAATTCAAGTCTCTATTCTATGTTCTTTCCAAAGCTTCAGGTGAGTAAACTCACTTATATTGGCATATATGTTTTGTTATTGTGATTGATGCTTAAAGTATGTTCTGGAAATGTTGTTTAATGTGCATGTGTGTTTGAATATATCAGCGCAAGTCAGTTATATAGGTACATGTATACCTGTTCTTGAGTTTTAGGCTAGAAATAGAATCCCAAATCAGAAATCTTTTCAATCATTCACCTATAAACTTTGATGTCTGAATAAAACTAGTTTGAATTGGTAACATCAAAATTTTAAAACACTTTTAGGTAGTAAAAATAAAAGGGTTTGCTGGGAAATTATAAAAACACAGCAAATTCAATTTTTTTTCAAAATCAAATTGATTAAAACTCGAATTTTGAATTTATGATCTGGTTCGTTTTCATAAACCATGATTTTTATATATGAATTCATGATTTTTAAGTTGGAAATTGTAACGAGTCGGATTTTGCTCGCTCAAAAATCGACATCCATACTTCAAATCGTATTCGAATGCCGTAGATTCGACCGTTCAAATCCGATTCGCCGGAGCTTATAACAACATCAAGTAAACAACACAGCGGAATAAAAAGAATAATGCATTGATATACATCACAGATACAATATTGGATACAATGAATATCAATATACATCAGAGATACAAGAAAATAGCAGCGGAAAGAAATATAGATAATGCTAGCAACGGAACAAATAACTCTGAAATAGTCTTCAACGAAGAACTCTAAATCTAAACTCCATCTCCAAGAACCAATCCAGCAATAGCTCGAACTCCCCATAGCAATACACCAAGCTAGGCAAGACGGGTGCGAACCAAAGACTGAACTAACTCCACATAATCCACTATATCTAACTATCTGAAAAACCCAACTCTAGACTGCTCGTGTGGAAAATAGTGAGCACCCAGAGTTTAGGAAAGGAACAATAAACTCCGAGTCAGTCATGGGACTGGTGTGAGTAACAAAAACATTTTATCTTTAAAAAACAATCAACAAGAGAATTTTAAAGTAAATTCGCAATGCTTTTTGAAATGAAACTACCATAAGACCTCCCACCACACACACAATGCAAACGCAGACTTGGAGGAGATTTCTTCTTATGATAGTCAAACATGCTTAATACGCAGAAAATTTCTTTGATATTATTATTATAAGTGCACGGTGCAGAAAACATTTTCGAAAGTAGAATATAAATCTTAGCCAACATACGACCATTATCGTATACCTACTATAGCTACTATGTTCAATAGCAGGTTACCGCCACATTCCATAGCAGGTTATACAACTAAAACCGTACAAGGATTGTATTGTTTCTTTGTATTTCCAACAAATGGTCAGGCCAAGGAACTTCCCATTGCCACATGAGAACGCCTCTGGAAGGACGTCTCCGAGAACCTAACTGGATCTCTGCCAACACAAGGCCGGGTTACCCCTAACTGGGTAACAACTGACACGAGTATGCCATCCCCCGGTCGTAACCAACCTTTATCCGGGATCCCGATAACCAACAACCACAAAGTAATAAATTTGCAGTAACCACATAGGTTAAGTATCTGGGCTCCATACCATGATACCACCTCTATCCAAAAGGAAATGGACATACCCTAAAGGGGCGCTACCCCCTAATAACCTTGCTGCATCTTTCCTGTTTTGACCATTCCGGGGTGTGAGGCTCAACGAGGTCACGTCCACAAAGCTACGCTTTGGTACAAAGCCATGCCTTGGGTCAACAAATGATCAAAGTAATAATCACCAAGATAAATGATCAAACAAATGATCATATCACAAATGATCAAACAATGATCATTTCATAGCAACACTTAGCATGTCACATTACCAAATTGGGAATATATCGCTGATAACCTTCAACTACATAACCTCTGAGCTCGTACGTCTCAGAGAAGGGTGTTAAGCTAAAAGAATAAATTCTCCACCACCAACAGAAATGTATTTGAAAGAAATCTGCTTTATATCTCAAAAAGTAATGTCAGACACACAATCCATACAAGTCTGTTCCGGGCTCGAACAGAACCGAAGGCACTTCCAAAGAAGTCCTTGCAATCCGGGTATTCACAATCCCGATCGGATTTCCCATCACTTAAGGAATCTCTATACCGGGAGCTACCCAGTGCAGAGACAATCGATAGGTCATCCTATCGCTCTCGCAAATACCCGGTCTTCAACACCGGTCTTCAAATGCTATCCATAACGACGAATCACATATTCGGAATGGGTTACTTGACACAAAGGTCCTTTCCCGGCTAAACCGAATAGTGAGCGAAATATTTAAAATATATGGATATGGGATTTCAATTAAGTCACAACTTAATAATTCAAAACTTTCTTTTTCAAATGGTTTAATCCAATTACCATTTCAAATCTTTAAACAAAAAGATTTATTTCATAATGTTCACCTACTTTCATAAATATTCATTCTCGGATTTCAAAACAATTTCGTTTCAAAAAGCTTAATTCATCAAATCTTTAAATTCAAAGATTTGTCTTATAGTTTTCAAATCGTTCCCAAATATTTATTTTCAAAATTCATTTCCAAATATTTGTTTATAACTTGGAAAACTATTTTATTTTAAACTTGAAATCCCTTAAATAAAACTTCAAACGAAAACTTTTTATCTTTTAGAGACAACAGTTTTATTTTGGAAACTCCCGATTTCATTTATACAAGTTACAAACTTTGACTTAATTTAAATTCCCAAAAACAATACTTTAAATATGGTTTAACTCATATATATCCGTTATAACATCTTTAATCCCTAATTTCATATCCTAGAATTCAATTCCTAATTTTGAATTCAAATTTAAATCAAATTATTTAAAATTCCAAAACTTAATTAAAAATAAATTTTAACTTGAAATTCCATTTCAAAAGCTTTTCATTTTTATTCCGATTCCATTTCCAAAACATTTGAATTTAAAAATTCAAATTCAAAACTTTTTCAAAAATCTGCGACTTAACTGATTTCCTCGTGAAATCCATAATTGTGTGTGTATGGTGTGGTCCAGGGGTTTAACACAATAGTGTAACATCATTCAATCATCACAGATCAAATACAATAATATATTCGATAAGCGATATAAATTATAACGCTTATCTTTCATACATAGATTCGCAGATAATACACAAATATACATAAATAAATGAGTAAATTTCACACAGCTCAATTCACAGAACAAGATATTACAGATCAGATAGGACAATCAATTCAAGGCATCACATATAATATGATCATTCATAAGTAAGGTCAAGCATTCAATAAACATTTATAAGCAGGATCAATTAATTGTTTAATCCTAAATTAATTCAAGCTATTTCAAATTTAATTAATTACTTATGAATTCATTATCCAATTCTGATTTAATCAAAATCATTGATATAAATAAATTTATCAAACACTTTAATAAATCAAATCGATCATATTTAATTAAATTAACTTTTGAACCCATTTACATAATTAATTAACTTCTTAATTAATTATTTCAAGAAATTTACTCTTTAATTTCTTATCGTTAAGCAATCATCTCATAATAACAAATCATTAATCACCAATTTATTTTTATCATTAAAATATCCAAATTTAATTACAATTGGTAATTAACCCTTTAATTTCTTCCATTAAGTAATTAACAATTTACAATTGATTTAATTAACTAATCTAATTTGTTATCAAAATTTATCACATTTGATTTTGTTACTTAATAATTCATAGTTAATTATCCTCATTAACTAATAACATTTCTTAATTCACTTCCTAATTAATCTCTAATTATTTAATTAGTTAAGTTCTAAACTGTAACTTAATAAATCTTAATTACTTGATTTAAATAACCCTAATCATTTGTTTAAAAGACAACTCTTATTAAATTAATGAATCTTATTTACAAGTTAATTTAACTTAATTAATAATTAATCCTCAATTAATTATTCTTGATTACAATTTAATTTGACCTTAATTAATTTAACTCAAACCTTAATTTCTTGATTAAATAATTAAATCAATTATTCACTTAAACTAATTTAATGAGTGCATATCATTTTATCTTTACTAATTCAAATTTAAAACATTTTCTATCTAATGTTTTAATTATCATCACAAAGCAAGTTTAAACAATTTGTTTTCAAATTTATATTTCGTAATTCATTTTAAACTTAAGGGTTAAAATGAGTAAATACCAAATTTTAACAAAGTTTTCCAAAACCCCTTAAACTTCTTAATCTCAGGTTTTAAAGAAATTCAAACCATTTACTTTTGAATCGAATTTTAAAACTTGATTAAATGTTTAGCTTAGTTTTAAATTTTACAAACAAATCAGTTCAGGTTCAAAGCCTGAAACACTTTTTTTCTTCAGCAACCTTGTTCTTCAACAAAACACTCAGGCAACCCAAAAACCCGTGCACGTGCACATGGTCGCGGCGGCGCTCCGGTCATCGCTGCACCTCCAAGCATGCCGACAATCATCTCCAGATCGAGCTCCAACCCCTCAAACGCCACCAACATCACTCGAGCTCGAAAACAAGGAAAGGGGAACAAACCTGGGAACGAAAGTACTCAAACCTGGAACACGCTTACCTCTCTTCCACTCAAATCTGGCAACGGCTCGTACTCGATGCCTCCACCACCGGAGCTCGCGTAACTCCGGCCACGACTTTGATAACCCCCATGCTTTCACCTCCCGAAACCCCAAGCAACTCGATCAACTGAGGGGGACGAACGAAATCAAAACTTACCCCAGATAAAAACTAAGGTTAAGAACTTTGCTTCATCGCCGCCGACACCACAGTCGCTTCCACCATCTCCGGCTATTTTTCCAAGCAACCCCATAGGCTCGTCTACCACCCCGAACAACCCCAACCCACACGAGTCATTCAATCACCAGAAAAAGATAAAAATGCCCATTTTGTTCAATTATTAACCCCAACTAAGATCGTCAACTAAAAATTCTCATATTAGTTTTAAAATTCCTATCTTGGAGTGTAGATTCCAAATACGTACTCGAATCAATATTTCGTAACACTTGAATTTTCCAGAAAAAGAAGTCACTACTTTAAAAATTCGATCTTTTCATCTATATGCATTTTTATGTCAGGAAACTATTTTTAAGTCCCTACTCGTACTTAAACACAACAACTTGTATTTGACATCAAAGCCTAATATTAATTAGGTAAAAAGAAATTGAAATTTTTTTTCTTGTTGTTGTCTGATACTCTGAAATGCAACAGAGAAGGATACCACTGATATATGCATATACACAGAGCAAATGGCATCATAGATTCAAATCTAAATGGTTGTTGTTACTCACCTGGAACAAGATTGAACAGAGCCTTCAATATTAGAACAGGCTTTGAAATTGGAAATGCTTTTGTTTCAGTTTGAATTTTCCTGAGTTGAACTTGTGCTTCATATTTTGAAATAAAGAAACAGTTTTGAGTTTCCTGGGTGTTGATGATAATGCTTACATTTTTCTCTGGTATACTTACTTATGAACAACTATTGTATATTAAATAAAGGCAATAGCTTGGTATAGGGTATTATATTATTGTATGTACAACATAGATCGGATACTTTGTTTTCAAATGGAGGCTGATGCAAAATTTTCTTTGTACTGAGAAGATGGCTGAGATACTTGTATTAAATGCTTTAAGTCCTTTTTGTAAGCTTACACTATTTGTTATGTTATGTACAGTTCTTGCTTTACTTGTTTATGCATATTTGTACTTTCTTATTTACTTTGCAAGTGCTTTGTTTACTCGGCTGAGATGATATAAGGGGTGTTGGCATTTATTATGTCTGTTTTGTTTCTTCACTTAGGATCTTGCATTTATCACTTTGATGGCTGCAGCTTACATACTTGTTCTTTTTAGTTCTGTTTTATACTTCATGTTTGAGTTAAAAAATTGTCATGTACATATTTTTGTCTTGTTGTTTACTGGTTTACAATAATTTATATAGAACTTGTATGTATTTCATTATGGTTTATTTTATAACCATATAATCTTATTACAATCATACTCTTAAATTTTTCTTCTATTTGAAGTTTTAATTATTAACATGCAATTCAGCACATATATTTTACTTTATGATTTAAAACAAATCATTATTTGTTATATCTTTTCTTTAAATTATTTATTTCTAGAATTATTTATATGTTCATTTTACATAGCCATATAATATGTCTTATGTCCATCTAATTTCTATTTCTTACATGACAACTCATTTTTTTTTAAAACCTCATATTTAAGTTTTTTATTTCAAATTCACATATATACAATTTTGCAAATTCATATGACTTAATATAATTTCTTATTTGAATCGGGGAAACTCGCTGTCGTTTAAAATCAATTTTAAAATTTTATTCAAAGATTCATTTAAATTATCAATTTAAATTCATAAAAATCTGGGGTCGTTACAGACTTCCCCCTTAAAAGAATTTCGTCCTCGAAATTCGTCAAAGAGAGATAACGAAGATAGACGAAAGATAAAGGAACAATTCTCCATGTCAAACTAGATATCTATTCTGCATTTGGCTTACCAAATTAGAATATCAATGATATGAGCACAAACTCATACAATATAGGATACTCGGGTCATCAAATCTATGACATATGCATGAGCATTGGTCAGTTCAAAGGGATAACTAACCATTCATAGAATATATTGGGACCCAAAAATAGACAGATATATGGATACAATTTCAAATTTTTTTAGTTTAAAACTAAAGTATACCTATCAATCATAACAACCAAAACAACCAATTCATCCAAACAACAATTCTGGCCAAATTGGAGTTTATGTCCCATATTAATATATCGAATTTCCTTCCTGGATCTACCAGGAACTATCAAAGAATTGAAAAGAGACGCTGAACAAAAGAGATTGATAGAGAAAAAACTGTTTCCACTGTTGCAGGAAATTGACCATTTATAGTGATACTTCCCTGTCCCTTATCGCGTCCTCTTCTCGCACTCATATCTACTATCGGTGGATAGTAAGAGAATTTACTGAGGCATACGAACGGATATCTTAGGGATTACTCATTCTAGGGATACTTCACCCTATCTCTAATGAGCTACTTAATGTGTTATACTCCTGAGCTAAAGTTTCACCTTAGCTCTGATACCACTTGTAACGAGTCGGATTTTGCTCGCTCGAAAATCGACATCCATACTTCAAATCGTATTCGAATGCCGTAGATTCGACCGTTCAAATCCGATTCGCCGGAGCTTATAACAACATCAAGTAAACAACACAACGGAATAAAAAGAATAATGCATTGATATACATCACAGATACAATATTTGATACAATGAATATCAATATACATCAGAGATACAAGAAAATAGCAGCGAAAAGAAATATAGATAATGCTAGCAACGGAACAAATAACTCTAAAATAGTCTTCAACGAAGAACTCCAAATCTGAACTCCATCTCCAAGAACCAATCCAGCAATAGCTCGAACTCCCCATAACAATACACCAAGCTAGGCAAGACGGGTGTGAACCAAAGACTGAACTAACTCCATATAATCCACTATATCTAACTATCTGAAAAACCCAACTCTAGACTGCTCGTGTGGAAAATAGTGAGCACCCAGAGTTTAGGAAAGGAACAATAAACTCCGAGTCAGTCATGGGACTGGTGTGAGTAACAAAAACATTTTATCTTTAAAAAACAATCAACAAGAGAATTTTAAAGTAAATTCGCAATGCTTTTTGAAATGAAACTACCATAAGACCTCCCACCACACACACAATGCAAACGCAGACTTGGAGAAGATTTCTTCTTATGATAGTCAAACATGCTTAATACGCAGAAAATTTCTTTGATATTATTATTATAAGTGCACGGTGCAGAAAACATTTTCGAAAGTAGAATATAAATCTTAGCCAACATACGACCATTATCGTATGCCTACTATAGCTACTATGTTCAATAGAAGGTTACTGCCACATTCCATAGCAGGTTATACAACTAAAACCGTACAAGGATCGTATTGTTTCTTTGTATTTCCAACAAATGGTCAGGCCAAGGAACTTCCCATTGCCACATGAGAACGCCTCTGGAAGGACGTCTCCGAGAACCTAACCGGATCTCTGCCAACACAAGGCCGGGTTACCCCTAACTGGGTAACAACTGACACGAGTATGACATCCCCCGGTCGTAACCAACCTTTATCCGGGATCCCGATAACCAACAACCACAAAGTAATAAATTTGCAGTAACCACATAGGTTAAGTATCTGGGCTCCATACCATGATACCACCTCTATCCAAAAGGAAATGGACATACCCTAAAGGGGCGCTACCCCCTAATAACCTTGCTGCATCTTTCCTGTTTTGACCATTCCGGGGTGTGAGGCTCGATGAGGTCACGTCCACAAAGCTACGCTTTGGTACAAAGCCATGCCTTGGGTCAACAAATGATCAAAGTAACGATCACCAAGATAAATGATCAAACAAATGATCATATCACAAATGATCAAACAATGATCATTTCACAGCAAGACTTAGCATGTCACATTACCAAATTGGGAATATATCGCTGATAACCTTCAACTACATAACCTCTGAGCTCGTACGTCTCAGAGAAGGGTGTTAAGCTAAAAGAATAAATTCTCCGCCACCAACAGAAATGTATTTGAAAGAAATCTGCTTTATATCTCAAAACGTAATGTCAGACACACCATCCATACAAGTCTGTTCCGGGCTCGAACAGAACCGAAGGCACTTCCAAAGAAGTCCTTGCAATCCGGGTATTCACAATCCCGATCGGATTTCCCATCACTTAGGGAATCTCTATACCGGGAGCTACCCAGTGCAGAGACAATCGATAAGTCATCCTATCGCTCTCGCAAATACCCAGTCTTCAACACCGGTCTTCAAATGCTATCCATAACGACGAATCACATATTCGGAATGGGTTACTTGACACAAAGGTCCTTTCCCGGCTAAACCGAATAGTGAGCGAAATATTTAAAATATATGGATATGGGATTTCAATTAAGTCACAACTTAATAATTCAAAACTTTCTTTTTCAAATGGTTTAATCCAATTACCATTTCAAATATTTAAACAAAAAGATTTATTTCATAATGTTCACCTACTTTCATAAATATTCATTCTCGGATTTCAAAACAATTTCGTTTCAAAAAGCTTAATTCATCAAATCTTTAAATTCAAAGACTTGTCTTATACTTTTCAAATCGTTCCCAAATATTTATTTTCAAAATTCGTTTACAAATATTTGTTTATAACTTGGAAAACTATTTTATTTTAAACTTGAAATCCCTTTAATAAAACTTCAAACGAAAACTTTTTATCTTTTAGAGACAACAGTTTTATTTTGGAAACTTCCGATTTCATTTATACAAGTTACAAACTTTGACTTAATTTAAATTCCCAAAAACAATACTTTAAATATGGTTTAACTCATATATATCCGATATAACATCTTTAATCCCTAATTTCATATCCTAGAATTCAATTCCTAATTTTGAATTCAAATTTAAATCAAATTATTTAAAATTCCAAAACTTAATTAAAAATAAATTTTAACTTGAAATTCCATTTCAAAAGATTTTCATTTTTATTCCGATTCCATTTCCAAAACATTTGAATTTAAAAATTCAAATTCAAAACTTTTTCAGAAATCTGCGACTTAACTGATTTCCTCGTGAAATCCATAATTGTGTGTGTATGGTGTGGTCCAGGGGTTTAACACAATATTTTAACATCATTCAATCATCACAGATCAAATACAACAATATATTCGATAAGCGATATAAATTATAACGCTTATCTTTCATACATATATTCGCAGATAATACACAAATATACATAAATAAATGAGTAAATTTCACACAGCTCAATTCACAGAACAAGATATTACAGATCAGATAGGACAATCAATTCAAGGCATCACATATAATATGATCATTCATAAGTAAGGTCAAGTATTCAATAAACATTTATAAGCAGGATCAATTAATTGTTTAATCCTAAATTAATTCAAGCTATTTCAAATTTAATTAATTACTTATGAATTCATTATCCAATTCTGATTTAATCAAAATCATTGATATAAATAAATTTATCAAACACTTTAATAAATCAAATCGATCATATTTAATTAAATTAACTTTTGAACCCATTTACATAATTAATTAACTTCTTAATTAATTATTTCAAGAAATTTACTCTTAATTTCTTATCGTTAAGCAATCATCTCATAATAACAAATCATTAATCACCAATTTATTTTTATCATTAAAATATCCAAATTTAATTACAATTGACCCTTTAATTTCGTCCATTAAGTAATTAACAATTTACAATTGATTTAATTAATTAATCTAATTTGTTATGAAAATTTATCACATTTGATTTTGTTACTTAATAATTCATAGTTAATTATCCTCATTAACTAATAACATTTCTTAATTCACTTCCTAATTAATCTCTAATTATTTAATTAGTTAAGTTCTAAACTGTAACTTAATAAATCTTAATTACTTGATTTAAATAACCCTAATCATTTGTTTAAAAGACAACTCTTATTAAATTAATGAATCTTATTTACAAGTTAATTTAACTTAATTAATAATTAATCCTTAATTAATTATTCTTGATTATAATTTAATTTGACCTTAATTAATTTAACTCAAACCTTAATTTCTTGATTAAATAATTAAATCAATTATTCACTTAAACTAATTTAATGAGTGCATATCATTTTATCTTTACTAATTCAAATTTAAAACATTTTCTATCTAATGTTTTAATTATCATCACAAAGCAAGTTTAAACAATTTGTTTTCAAATTTATATTTCGTAATTCATTTTAAACTTAAGGGTTAAAATGAGTAAATACCAAATTTTAACAAAGTTTTCCAAAACCCCTTAAACTTCTTAATCTCAGGTTTTAAAGAAATTCAAACCATTTACTTTTGAACTGGATTTTAAAACTTGATTAAATGTTTAGCTTAGTTTTAAATTTTACAAACAAATCAGTTCAGGTTCAAAGCCTGAAACACTTTTTTCTTCAGCAACCTTGTTCTTCAACAAAACACTCAGGCAACCCAAAAACCCGTGCAAGTGCACATGGTCGCGGCGGTGCTCCGGTCATCGCTGCACCTTCGAGCATGCCGACGATCATCTCCAGATCGAGCTCCAACCCCTCAAACGCCACCAACATCACTCGAGCTCGAAAACAAGGAAAGGGGAACGAACCTGGGAACGAAAGTACTCAAACCTGGAACACGCTTACCTCGCTTCCACTCAAACCTGGCAACGGCTCGTACTCGACACCTCCACCACCGGAGCTCGCGTAACTCCGGCCACGACTTCGATAACCCCCACGCTTTCACCTCCCGAAACCCCAAGCAACTCGATCAACTGAGGGGGACGAACGAAATCAAAACTTACCCCAGATAAAAACTAGGGTTAAAAACTTTGCTTCATCGCCGCCGACGCCACATTCGCTTCCACCATCTCCGGCTATTTTTCCAAGCAACCCCATAGGCTCGTCTACCGCCCCGAACAACCCCAACCAACATGAGTCATTCAATCACCAGAAAAAGATAAAAATGCCCATTTTGTTCAATTATTAACCTCAACTAAGATCGTCAACTAAAAATTCTCATATTAGTTTTAAAATTCCTATCTTGGAGTGTAGATTCCAAATACGTACTCGAATCAATATTTCGTAACACTTGAATTTTCCAGAAAAAGAAGTCACTACTTTAAAAATTCGATCTTTTCATCTATATGCATTTTTATGTCAGGAAACTATTTTTAAGTCCCTACTCGTACTTAAACACAACAACTTGTATTTGACATCAAAGCCTAATATTAATTAGGTAAAAAGAAATTGAATTTTTTTTTTCTTGTTGTTGTCTGATACTCTGAAATGCAACAGAGAAGGATACCACTGATATATGCATATACACAGAGCAAATGGCATCATAGATTCAAATCTAAATGGCTGTTGTTACTCACCTGGAACAAGATTGAACAGAGCCTTCAATATTAGAACAGGCTTTGAAATTGGAAATGCTTTTGTTTCAGTTTGAATTTTCCTGAGTTGAACTTGTGCTTCATATTTTGAAATAAAGAAACAGTTTTGAGTTTCCTGGGTGTTGATGATAATGCTTACATTTTTCTCTGGTATACTTACTTATGAACAACTATTGTATATTAAATAAAAGCAATAGCTTGGTATAGGGTATTATATTATTGTATGTACAACATAGATCGGATACTTTGTTTTCAAATGGAGGCTGATGCAAAATTTTCTTTGTACTGAGAAGATGGCTGAGATACTTGTATTAAATGCTTTAAGTCCTTTTTGTAAGCTAACACTATTTGTTATGTTATGTACAGTTCTTG
This sequence comes from Allium cepa, assembly GCA_030765085.1. Taxonomy (NCBI): domain Eukaryota; kingdom Viridiplantae; phylum Streptophyta; class Magnoliopsida; order Asparagales; family Amaryllidaceae; genus Allium; species Allium cepa. Next base: position 568,835,863 of record CM060938.1, read on the forward strand.
CTTTACTTGTTTATGCATATTTGTACTTTGTTATTTACTTTGCAAGTGCTTTGTTTACTCGGTTGAGATGATATAAGGGGTGTTGGCATTTATTATGTCTATTTTATTTCTTCACTTAGGATCTTGCATTTATCACTTTGGTGGCTGCAGCTTACATACTTGTTCTTTTTAGTTCTGTTTTATACTTCATGTTTGAGTTAAAAAATTGTCATGTACATATTTTTGTCTTGTTGTTTACTGGTTTACAATAATTTATATAGAACTTGTATGTATTTCATTATGGTTTATTTTATAACCATATAATCTTATTACAACCATACTCTTAAATTTTTCTTCTATTTGAAGTTTTAATTATTAACATGCAATTCAGCACATATATTTTACTTTATGATTTAAAACAAATTCTTATTTGTTATATCTTTTCTTTAAATTATTTATTTCTAGAATTATTTATATGTTCATTTTACATAGCTATATAATTTGTCTTATGTCCATCTAATTTCTATTTCTTACATGACAACTCATTTTTTTTTTAAAACCTCATATTTAAGATTTTTATTTCAAATTCACATATATACAATTTTGCAAATTCATATGACTTAATATAATTTCTTATTTGAATCGGGGAAACTCGCTGTCGTTTAAAATCAATTTTAAAATTTTATTCAAAGATTCATTTAAATTATCAATTTAAATTCATAAAAATCTGGGGTCGTTACAGAAATTTTCGAGCATGTGGAAGTTGAATGGAATTGCTGGGATCCTCAATTCTCGATGGTCAAAGTGAAAATAAGCCTCGAGTTTGAATCGAAAGGAAGGTGAAGTGTTGTAGATTGAAGGAAAAATGGTCACATATTTTTCTGATGATCATAGAGGTGTCGCTATGCGAATTTAGGGTTCAAGCTTTTCTTAGTGTGGAATTGATTCTCAGAAGAACTGCGTTAATGTTGAGGCGTTTTAGATGATCGGACCAAGAGGGATGCGTTCGCTGATGTTGGAGTAGTTGTGGTTGAAATGGTGTAGACTCTAGCGTTGTCATGCGGCGGAGCAAATCGAATTTTGCCGATCGATTGGGTTACAGGAAGAAATATTTGGCCTCGAATTAGCTTGATTTTGATTTAGGGAAAATTTTGTATATTGGGTTATTCGAATCGTTTTTGGTGATCATCGTGGATGATCAGGTGGCTTCGTCGTCGATCGGAGCTGGTTATGGAGTTCGTGCGCGTGTACGTGCATGCATACGTATCTGGTTTCGAATATTTTAGGGATAAGGGTAGGAGACTCGGAGCCAAGCACGTGAAAACGATGAGTTTTCTCAAAGCAGGTGGAAACATGAATTGGCCCGGGTTCAAGCTCGGGTAGAACGTGATTTTGCTCGGGTTATTTGATTTGTGGCAAAAGCAGTTATGAATTTTTAAGAAAAATCAATTTATTTCAATTAAATTTTGTGTAAACCAATTTTCTTTTATACTAGATGTTATCTAAGTTTTAAAAATTGTTTAAGAAGGTTTTTAAAATAAAACTGTTTTAAATTGATCAAGTTTTAAAATGGTTTAAAATATACGTAAACTTTATTTTGAAAGTTTATTTTAAATAAACTTAATAATATGAAAGGTTAGTTAATTAATATAAAGAATGTTTTAATTGATAATTAACTTTTAATGTCTAAGTTAATTAATTTGTTAAAGGAAATTAATTACATAAAAGGTAATTACTTAATAAAAGTAATTAAGGTAAATTGTTAATGATTTAAGTTTGATTTATCAAGTAACTAAAGCCAAATAAATTAAAGGCTAACTAATTCATAATTAATTAAAGGATAATTGATTACTTAAAAGATAATTACTTAATGAAAGTAATTAAGAATGAATAATTTATGATTAAAGATTGATAAGTCAAATGTTTAAAGATTAATTAATTTAAAGAATAAATAATTAATGTGATTAATTAATTAAGGTAATTAATTTGAGAATAATTATTTAAGTAAAGGTTAATTAATTAATAAAAGTAATTAAGGAATGATTTTAATTAAGGATTAATTAATTAATTATTGCAATCAATTAAGGATAATTAATCAAAGAATTAATTAACACTTAAAGGTTAATTAATAAACTATTAAGGAATAATTAGTTAAATGATTTGTAATTAATTAATTAATAATTAATTAACCAGGATTAGCAGTTTATTCATAAGTAATTAATTTGATTTAAATTAATCAGATGATTAATTTATACTACTTATGAATGTTTGGATTTTATTAGATGTTGAAATGTTGATACCCTGATATGTGATGCTATGTGATACGAATTATTTTTGATTCATGCTGTGATGAATGTAATTTGTTTAATCTGTGATGAATGTATATTATTTATCTATGAATCTATGTATGGAAGATAAGCGTTATATATTATACCGCTTATCGTTATTGCTGTGTTTGAATTTGTGATGATTGATGGTGTTGCACTATTGTGTAAAACCCCTGGACCACACCTTACACACACAAATACGGATTGAACTAGGAAATTGGTTAAGTCATAGATTTTTTAAATAATTTTAAAATTGAATTTTGAATCCAAAATAGTTTTGAAAATAGAATTGGGTTAAATATGAAAAGCTTTTAAAAAGGAGTTTTAAGAATAAAAGTTATTTTGAATAACATGATAAAGTTTTGAAGTTTAAATAATTTGATTTGAATTTGAATTCAAAAAAATTTGAAATTGAATTCAATGTTTAGAAATTATAGTTTAAAAATGTTATTCAAGTTATAAATGGGTTTATATGGGTTTAAACCATTTTAAAGGTATTATTTTGAAATTTGAATTTAACCTAAGGGCTTTAACTTGTATAAATGTGATCTGATTTTTCCGAAACAAAAACTATTGGTTTTCAAATAATAATAGCTTTCATATAAGGAAAGGATTTCCAATTTGTGTTGAAAGATTTCAAGTTTGAATTGAAATAGTTTTGAAAGCTGTAAATTAATCTTTGTTAAAGATGGTCGAGCCTTGTTTTGAAATTAAAGAGGATTTATAATGGTGTATCTTTTATATAAAAAAGATTTGAAATGGGAATGGTTTGAAAGCTATGGATTGAATCTTTGATTTAATGATTGGAAGAGTTAATCCAATTTGAAATGGAATTGTTTTGAAAAGCTATGAATGAATCTTTGTGAAAGATGAGTGAACTTTGTGAAAGATGAGTGAACTTTGTGAAGTAAATCTTTTTGTGCAAAGATTTGAATGTGGTAATTTGATTAAACCATTTGAAGAAAGGTTTTGGATGATAAGTTGTGACTTAACCGAGATCCCATTATCCATAATTTTTTAAATATTACGCTCATTATTCGGTTTAGCCGGGAGAGGACCTTATATCATATAACCCATTTCGAATAATGATACGACGTTATGGTAGCATTTGAAGACCGGTGGTAAAGACAGGATATTTTCGAGAATGAAAGGATAACCCGTCGAATGTCTCTGCACTGAGTCGCGCCGGTATAGAGATCTCCATATGTGATCGGGAGTTTGATCGAGATTGTGAATACCCGGATTTGCAAGGGCTTCTTTGAAATTGCATTCGGTTCTGTCGAACCCGGAACAGACTTGTATGGATGTGTGTCTGACATTACACTTTGAGATGTAAAGCTGGTTTCTATCAAATACATTTCTGTTTGGTGGCGGAGAATTTATTCTCATAGCTTAACACCGTTCTCTGAGACATATGAGCTCAGAGTTTATATAGTTGATGTTTACTAGTGATACATTCCCAATTTGGTAATGTGGCATACTGAGTGCTGCAGTGTGTTGTTGATCATTTGTTGATCAAAGCATGGCTTTTGTGCAGACCGTAGCTTTATGGACGAGACTGCATCAGGACCTCACACCACGGAAATGGTCAAAATAGGAAAGATACGGCAAGGTTATGAGGGTCGCGCCCTTTAGGGTGTGTCATTCGAAAAGGGTGGTATCATGGTATGGAGCGCAGATACTTAACTCATGTGGTCACTGCAAATCTATTACTTTATGATTGCTTTGTGGTTGTTGGAGCAGAGGTACCTCGGATAAAGGTCGCAAACGACCTGGGGATGGCATGCTCGAATAGTAGTTACCTAGTTACAAAGGTAACTCGGCCTTGTGTTGGCAGAGAGCAGGGTAGGTTCTCGGGGTGTCCCTCCAGAGGCGTACCCATGTGGCAGTAGGAAGTTCCTTAGCCTGATCATTTGTTGGAAATCCAAAAAAAACAATACGTGCCATGTACGGTTTTAGTTGTATAACCTGCCGTGGAATGTGGCGGTAACCTGCTATTGAACATGGTAGCTATAGTAGGCATAAGTGAGAAATGTCTATGCTGGCTAAGATTAATATTATACTTTCGAAAGGATTTCTGCACTATGCACTAATAATAATATCAAAAGGTTTTTGCGTATCAAGCATGTTTGACTATCATAAGGAAAAATCTCCTCCAATTCTGCATTTGCATTGTGTGTGCGGTGGGATGCCTTATGGTAGTTTCATTTTCCAAAAAGCATTGTGGATCTCAATTTTAAATTCTTTTGTTGTTTGTTTTAAAGATAATGTGATATCCCGTAATTTTTGACAATATCAATTTAATAATCTTTATATAAAATTAAATTGATTTGATAATATTGATCATTAAAATATGAATTGGTTTAATAATCTGATTAAATAAATGTAACAACCCGCATATTTATCGATTATATATTTAAATATTTTGTTTAAATATTTTATCGTTATTCGGATATTGGTCCGAAAAGCTACTCTTTGCAAACGGTCGAATTAGGACTCGAGACCACTTCCATTGAGTTCGAAATGCTGTTTACAATTTTTTTAAGTATAAACATTGATAGGTTTGGAGTTAGTGAAATTTCACTAACTTTTCCCGCTTTGGACTTTGGGTTAGTCTAGCCATTATAACTCAAGCCCACTTCTCTCCTTCTCCTCACTCTTCATAAATTCCTACCAAACTCTAGCTCAAGCATTAATGGTGAGTGGAAAGGGAAACTAAAACTCCAAACCTAGGCTTCTACTTCAAATCCATCTTTCAACTCCAAATTCAAAGAGAAGATATTGGATTCAAGCTTCTTATGTTGAGATTAAAGTGGATTGATTCTTGCTTTGCTTCAAAGCTTCATTTTCATTCATTTTTGGCCCAAAGGTGAGATTTTTATCTCACAATTCTAGTCTATAACTATATTGGACTGTTGGGAATGATTCCCCATCACTTTAGCATGTACATTTGCATTTGGTTTGGATTGGATTGGCGAAAAACTCCAACTTTTAGTGATTTTGGTGAAAACCTGCATTTAGGTCGCACTGCCTCGGAATTAGGTCGTTCTGGTGGAAAATTCGCCTCGGAGTTAGGTCGCAAGGTCGTAAGTCGTAGGTCGCTCGCCTTTAGGTCGTGCCCCTTTAGGTCGCTCGGCCTTGCCTACCTCGTTAGGTCGCGTGACCTTAGGTCGTTTCCCTTTAGGTCGTATGACCTTAAGTTGCTCACATGGGTTAGGCCTTTAAACCATTAGGTCGCTTGAATGAGTTGGGTCGTTGGACCTTAGGTCATTTACCCTTTAGGTCGCGTGTTCCACTAGGTCGCGTGAGTCGTTGGACCTTATTCCCTCTTAGGTCGGCAACCACTAGGTCGTTTGCTTTGCTTAACTCGCGAACACCGTTAGGTCGCAAGCCTTTAGGTCACATGACCCCTATCTTCCTTAGGTCGTTGGACCTAGTTTCCTTGGGTCGTTAGACCGTTAACCCGTTAGGTTGTAGAACTCCCTAACTCGCTCGGCCTTGCCTTCGTTAAGTCGCGAGACACGTTAGGTCGCGCATCACCCTAACTCGCTCGGCCTTGCCTTCGTTAAGTCGTGGGACACGTTAGGTCGTGCATCACCTTAACTCGCTCGACCTTGTTTAGGTCGTTAGGTCGCGAACACCTCTAGGTCGCTCGACCCCTTATACTCGTAGGTCGCTCGATCCTATCCTCCCTTAGGTCTTCACTAGGTCGTATCGTTTTGGACGGGGTGCTGCCCCCGGACCCCCGCGACCTGAACGGGCAGGTCGAACCCCGTAGCGGGGGCGTTGCCCCCGCACCCCTACCTTGGCGGGTTGTCACCCCCCTGCACCCCCCCTCCGTAGGGGATCTTATCTGAAAAACATTCAACAGAACTTGCTTTGTTGAGATGCTGGGTTGACCATTCTTAGAGACAAACTATCTTTGGCTTCTCGGTCGATTTTATGGTATCACGGCCTTGCTAATAAGGCGGGATAACAACTTTAGAAATATGAAGGTTTCAATACTAGTAGTAAATATCAAAACTCTTTCAACAAAATGATTTCAACTCTATTTTCAATATCAAAGCTCTTTTCTTAAACAGTTTTCCAATCTACTAGTATATACAAACCTTTACCTCGCTCGGATGAGAAATCTAATTAAACGGCTTAGTAAAACAAGTGGTATGAAACGCTTGCGTTCACTTCGTCGGTTAATTCTTGGACTTGTTCGATTGAACCTTTTGTGACAATTTTCTAGTGAAGATTTACAATTTGTTCGTAAATATTTAAGTTAGGCAAGTGGTTATGGGACACGAAGATAAACTTTTATATTTACTAGCTTTGTGTAATTGACACTTCTCGTTGATCATGACGATCATTTTATGATTTAGACTAGCAATTGTGCGATGTCTCTTTGTTTGCAAGGTTAGACTAGACCTCATGGGTGTGATTCCGACTCACACATATCTCTTTGTCCGCAAGGTTAGTCTAGACACCAGTTGTGTGATTCCACTCACACATACCTTTTTGTTGCGAGGTTAGGCTAGACACCATTTGTGTGATTCCACTCACACATACCTTTTTGCTTTTTGGTTAGCCTAGACCTCATCTGGGTGATTCCGACTCACCCATATGGGGTAGCTCCCCATGGTCTTCGGACCGTCATGTGATAGGTCTCTTTCCCTTTTTCTGTGATTTCTGGATTTCTTGTGTTGATTTCTGGAATTTATGTCATTGACTTGTTATGAGTACAAGTTTAGGGTATGATGCCCTCTTTGGATCTTTGAGAAGATTCTTGTAATATTGATTTATCTCTTATTGATTAATCTTCTGTTGATCATCATTTGCATACTTATAGTAGTATGTCAATATGGATATTTTATGTTTATGCCATATCTATTATTATAGACCATGTCATCTGATATTTATAGCTAGACTGATCCTTTTATTATTTTCTTAAATAATACTCGGGTCAGACCGAGATGTTACAGGTGCTTCTGCTTGACTTCTTCCCGGGATTTGCTACTCTGACTTTTGGCTAACTATTTAGATTAGCAGTTTTTGTTGTATACACTTGAGATATAGACTCATAGTTGTATTCTTTTGTATAGCACGTATTGCTATTCTTTTGTATTATTATGGATCTTTTTGACCACTACTCTTATGTACACTTTCATGTGTTAGTTATATATTCATATCTTCTTCCGCCTTTGTAATATGGATGTCTGTGACTGATTTGTGTTATACTTACTTCTATGTTTGTTTCCGAAGATTATTTATAGCCACCGTGTGATAAGAAATCACATGGATGGTCGCTTCTCAACAGCCTTATTCTCCGTGCTAGTTGACAGCACTACACCGTAGTGTTCTAGGCTAACGTGGGTATAGAGGTGGGGCGTCACAATAAATATTTAATTTGAGATTTTATCTTTTAAAAAGCTAAATAAATGTTTTTAATTATAATGTGTATATATATTTGTATATATATTATAGATAATCTTTGTTTTGGAATTTAATAAATAAATGAAGTTTTGTTTTCAAATTTTAATAATATATTGAGTAATTGGGAAATTATGTTTTAAATTAATATTAAGCTTTTCAAAGTTATTTAATTAACAACTATATGATTTATAAGTACTTAAAATAAATGTTAAATTGTTTAAAATTATATCTTAGTTTAATTTTTAAAAGTTTGTTTTATTTCTTTTTAAATATTATTTGATAAATATGATTTGGAAACTTTGTAAATAAGTTTAAAATATAATGTAAAATATGGTTTTAATTCAATTGATAATAAAAGCGATTTATAATTCTCTTTGTAAATCATTTAAAATTCGTTAAATTTGCTATTTTCAAGCTATATTTATAATGTATTATTTTTTTCCATAAAAATAAAAAGAATTAAAATAAGAAAATGAAATTTTCATTTTTAAATTAAATAAATTGATTTTAATTTGGAATTCAAAGGATTTACTTGAATTTGGAATTTTATTTTTGAAATTAAAAATATTAGATTCTTTAAAATATTTGAATAAGTTTTAATTTATAATTTGTTTTATTTACATTTTCTTTAAATAAGAAATTCATATATATTCACATAAGTATAAATAAATTAAAGTAAAATCCTTTATTAACATTTAAAAATATAACTAAATTAAATAAAAGACAAGTGTTAACAATTAAATAATCTAAAGCTACATGTGTTTATTAAAGAATAAAGGAACATGACAAGTGTCATTGTTTTTCTTTTTTCTTTTTCTTTATTTTGTTAAAATAATTTCAGCCTTAAACCAATCTCATTTTCCCTTCATTCTCTTTCCATAACCAAAAGCTAAGAAAAAAAAAGAAAACAAAACCTGAAACTCAAAATTCCCTCACAAACAAATCTGAAAATTTCACTCCTCAAAATCATGATTGCAAACCAAAACCTGAAACAAGATTTTCAAACATGCAATTCAAAATTTACATTTCTTTACAAACCTGCAATTCAAATTCCTGCAAATCAAAAGTCTGCATTTTTTCAAAGACCTGCATGCAATAGGATTTTCTCCGTAAATCATCAGCATTTTCAACCTGGAATTAAAGCAATCACAAGTCTGCATTTTTTTTAAAACTTAAAGCAATCAAAGGCCTGCATGCATGAGTGTTAACAGGATTCAAAAGAGCTTTTCTAAATCAATGGAGGCTCTGTTTTTCTTAAGATAAACTGGTGAGTAACATTTTGTTTAAATGAATTAAGTAAAATGCTGTTGCCTGATTTGTCTCTGGAAAAAGATTGCTTGTGAATATCATCCTCTTTCTAAATCTTAAAACACAACTGGATGCATGATATTACCGAAACAAATTTGTTTGTGTGTATATGAGCTTTCAGGCAATTACTATGAATTTATATAAATATTTGCTCTGTGATATTCCTAGACCTTGAATATGATATAAATTCCTTATTTACTTAATCTTGTTTAATAAGATTTGATTATCAAACAAAATTGTGAATCAACATGGATTCATGTTTAAAATTTTAATAAAAATTAAAAATGGAGCCTGTTTGTCTCTGCAACAATAATACATCAGCACATTTTTAAAATAAAGTCAAACACAAACTGTTTAAATTTTAAATTCAGTATTGTAAACTAGATACATAAGTAAAAACATGTTTTTTTGAAAGTAGTATCATAATTTTTAATTGAGGATTTGGGAAGCAGTCTGTGATGAACTAAAATGATGAATTTGGAAAATTCTGATGATTTTGAGATTCTAGGAGTTTGAAGTTTCTTCTGGATGTAGTAGAGTGATCAGGCATTTTAGAAAAATTATCAAATTGGTGGATAGATCATTGGGTTAGCAGCGGTGAGGGATTTAGTTCTGTAACCCTAGTTTTTGATCATGTTAGGAAATAGGATCGTTTCTATCTCTCTATTTGATCGAGTGTGAAGCAACTTTGGGGGATGGTAGCTGGGTCCATGAGGAGGATGTGGCCAGAGTTGCAGCTCTAACGGTGGTCGGAGGAGAGGGATTTTGGCCGTTGATAAGTTTGAGTTTTGGGAGAAGCTCGGTGTTTCCAGGTTTTGAAGTGCTCCAGGTTAGAGTTTGTATACTCGATTTTAAATTCGAGTTTATTCTGATGATCTGTTGATCGTGTTGGATTCAGGAGTTGTTGATGGATGAGGAATGATCATCGTTGATAATCGGAATTGTCCATGGGCTTCATGCATGTGCAAAGCAAGATTTAAAACAAAATTTGAAACAAGTTTAAATATGCATTCAAAATGAATTTGAATTCTAGATTTCAAAATGAATTTGAATTCTAGATTTCAAAATAAATAAATTTTATAAAAAAAATGAAAGGTTTAACAATTAAAAATTTATATAGTAGTTTATAAAGTGTTTTAGAAAATCTGAAAAATGAGATTTTAAAACAAGATTTTAAATTTAAGTTTAAAATCTGAATTGTAAATCTGTATTCAAATTTGAATTTGAAATCTTAGGATTTGAAAAGACGATCTTTTGGCATTCCCCTCTTTAATCTATCTACCTTTATCCCTCCCCCGTCTTTTTCAGACCATTCCCCTCTCATCATTTCCTGGGATAAGGACACTGTGAGAAGACGATCCTCCTTTTCATTTTTTAATAACTGGTCTAAACACCCAGATTTCACAAAAATTGTAAAATATGGATGGAACTATCATACTTTTGGCAACCCCATGTTTGTTTTGCAGGCTAAACTCAAGAATTTGAAGATTCAACTGAAGGAATGGGCTCAGCAAACATATGGTAATGGGAATAACTTGTCTTCTTCTATACGTGAAAAATTATTTCAGGTACAACTGGAAATACAAAGAAGCCCTGACCAACCTCAGCTAATTATTAATGAAAGCTCTATGCTTAAGGACCTCTCCAAAGCTCTCATTGAAGAAAATAAGATGGCTAAGCAAAAGGCAAAACAGGACTGGCACTTGAATGGTGATAAAAATTCATCCACCTTCCACAAAAGACTAAAAATTCAACAGGCATCCGCAAATATTTTCTCTATTCTTGATATGCATGGTCAACCTTGTGATACTCAAGATTCAATTCAAGAAGCCTTTATGGAGTATTTTCAGCATAACCTTGGGAGGTCTCAAGTCCCTTCAATCTCTAACCATCAATTTACTCGGCATCAACTCCCTCAAATACCTGATGTCATGATTACTGATTTAATTAAGGAAATTTTAGATTTTGAAATCAAACAAGCTATCTTTGGATTAAACTCACAAAGTTCTCCTGGTCCTGATGGATTTAATGCCCATTTCTTCAAAGTCACTTGGGATATTACTGGAGGGGACTTGATCAAGGCAGTTAAGAATTTTTTCACACACAGTAAACTTATCTCGGGTATTAATGCTACTAAACTTTCACTGATCCCTAAAACTAACCATCCTATATCAGTTGATCAGTTCAGACCCATTGCTTGTTGCAATGTTATATATAAGTGCATTGCTAGGATATTGTCAGCTAGAATGAAAACTCCTCTGGATAGTTTGATCTCTGTTAATCAGAGTGCATTTCTTCCAGGTAGGGACATAACTGATAATATACTCCTTGCTTCTGAACTGATGAAGGGGTATAATAGGAAACTCATCTCTCCTAGATGTGTCCTTAAGCTTGATATTCAGAAAGCCTATGACTCATTATAGTGGAAATCTATCATTTACATTTTGCATAAGATGAATTTTCCCATCCCTTTCTTATGTTGGCTGTATACATGTATTTCTACTGTCAATTACTCCCTTAGTATCAATGGTAATATATTTGGATACTTTAGTGCAACCCAGGGAATTAGACAAGGTGACCCGGTGTCCCCTTACCTGTTCATCTGTGTTATGGAGCTGTTCACTGCTCTTCTTTCTGATGCTATGTGCAATAAGCTTATTGATTATCATCCACTGTGCAGGAAGAATAGTATTTCCTCTCTCCTTTTTGCAGATGACTTACTTTTATTCACTAAGCCCAATCAGAAATCCATTACTGGGGTCATAAAAATTCTTGATACCTTTGGTACATTGTCTGGTCTGAACATCAACAGAAGTAAATCTAGATTATTAATTGCTGGTCTCCCTGATGATGGTAAAGAGATAATGTACTCTATGTCTGGCCTCTCTCCATTTTCTGATAATGAATATTATCTTGGGGTGCCTCTTTGTGATTCTAGAATCAGGACTTTCCAATGCTTACAACTATTTGAAAATATTACTGCCAAACTTGCTAGTTGGAAAGTATCTAGATTTTCGATGGCTGGTAGACTTGTAATTGTTAAATCCATTGCCTTCTCCATGTGTGTTTATTATGCTAGAATTTTCATTCTCCTAGCCAAACTCATTAGCATGGTTAACTCAGCTTTGAATCATTTTTTATGGCACGGTAATCCCTTCTCTACGAAAATGATTCCAATTTCCTTTAGCAAACTATGTTGTCCACAGGAAAAAGGTGGACTTGGAATCATAAACATTAGGAACTGGAACCTTGCTACATTATCTGCAAGAATTGACAAGTTATTAAGGAATGATAAAAATCTATGGGCTTCTTGGTGTAGGCAATACCTCATACGTGAAAGCAACTTCTGGTTTATTTCTACTCCAACTGACTGTAGCTGGACTTGGAGAAATATATTGAGAGTTAGACAATTATTTCTACCTCTGGTGCAATAGAGAATGAAAGAAATCAACATGATATCTTTTTGGTTTGATCCATGGCCTTCAAAAGGAATCATTTTAGCAAATATAATTGATTATGAGATGAGAAGATCCACTGGGATTGGTAATACTGCTACACTATCTAGGTTTCGGGCTGATGATAGTGTCTCCCTTCCTCATTGTAGCTCTGTAGTGGTAAGAACTGAATGGACTGCTATACATAATAGGAAATACACACTACACCACAAAAGGCTTTTAACAGCGTTTGATAAACGCTGTAATATGATACAACAGTGTTATTTCAAACGCTGTATAATGACATGCTGTCATATATACATAACTTACAATAGCTTTTCAATAAACGCTGTTGAAACATCTCTGTGACAGCGTTTATTACGAGCTGTCAATAATGTTTTTACAGCGTTTTCAGACGTGTTGTATTATGTTTCAACAGCGTTTATAATTTAGTTGTCGAAGATGTTCAAATTCTACTTTAACTGTTTACAACAGCTTTTTCTAAACGCTGTTATTGAATCATCAACAATTTCGACAACATGTTAAAAACGCTGTTATTGAATCATCAACTATTTCGACAGCATGTAAAAAACGCTGTTATTGACAATTTCAAGATAATTACAGCACGAATTAAACGCTGTTGTTTCTTCATTGACAGCATTAATCAAACGCTGTCTTCTATTTATATAACAGCTTTAATATTCCACTCTATTTTTGAATATTCCAAAACTGTATTTTAAGCATATTCAAGCAACTAGTATATATAACAGGTTCTAATAACTATTAATTGGTTACATAAACTAGTTAAGACAATATTAATAAACAAAAGACATCCATAAACCAAGTTTCAATAATATCCATAAACAAAAATAACAAAGTAAACCAAGTTGCCACAAATTCTGTTAAACAAAGACACGTTATATGTTAAGTAAAAGTATAATATCAATACAGTAAGTCCACACCAAATGCCAACAACAAAACGTGCATCTAAAAAGTTTCATATGCTTGCTACTTGCTACTTGCTACGGAAGAAGAATGTGTCATCGCCATCTTTAATTACCTGCAATGAAGAAATTTGAAATGATCAGTGAGTAAACGCCATCTAAAAATTTGAAGTTTCATATGCTAAAATGCTTAACTGCGCCAAAAAATCACTATATGGATCTAAAAATTTGAAGTGATTAGTGAGTAAATGCTTAACAACCCACCACTATAATCAATACAAACCAGTGCACATCACCAGTGAACATCAAACCAAACTGCACCATATTCCATCCCCAACTACCCCCACTACCACCCTATTGCAAATTCCTCCATCATCACCATTTAAATACACTCCGCTACGGCCATAACAGCTGCAACAAAATCCACTCAACTACACGACCAGACATTACATTTACACCACCATTCATCTTCACTGCTTCTCCCCTGTTCAAACCCGGTCAGACCAAACCACCCACTTCTGCCACTTCTCCTCTCTGAACACATCCTTCATTACTGCCACATTCAAACTGTCACATTACTACTCATCTCGTCATCAGCATATCATGCATCACATTACCCACCATTTCTTCAACGTACCGCACTACACTACTTCACAAACAAACCAATTATCTTACATATCAACAGCCTACCCTGCTACTGCATTCATCACAACATCATCAACATCCTACCATCAACACTTCAACACATACAACCATATCTCCCTAACACCTCTGCATTTCACCCCTGACAACCTACAGACTGCTATCAAACATCATTTCCACCAACTATTCTACATTTTACCCCACTGCATACTCACCTTCATCCCCTTTCACAATCACTGCTATTCACAACTCCACAATCTTGCCATATAATTCAAAAACCACAACCATTCTCACTGACCACACTCTGACATCCATCTCTGCAATCACCCACATACACTACCCTTTCACCACAAAAACAGTCACCGTCCTGCTATTCACCCTATACATTAACCACCAGCCCATACAAACTTCCACATACACACTGATAAACATCTACACACTGACAAATTACACAGCAATACCCTTCCAATGCATTAGCAGTTCCAGTGCTCCAACTTCTACAAACAGTTTCAATCAACTCCGACCAAATCACCCTGTTCACTGGCCATTACCCAATACCACTACATCCATACATCAAGAACTGTTGTTTGTATCACAAAGTCTAAACCAGTGTGCTGTTTGTATTACAACTGCAACTGTGCTTCTACCCTTCACACAAATTCAACAAACAATTTAGACATCAAAACCAAGCAAGTCGATCACTTCTACAATCAAACCTTCATCGCCTGTAGTGCCTCAACCTGCCTGCATCACCTCAACTGCCTTCCTTTGAAACCTGCTACATACATTGACTCAACCACACAATCATTCAAACTCCATTCTCCTTATCAAACTGACCAAATACCCACTGCATACATCTGCTACCATGACTGTGCACGAGCTTCTGACCAACCACCAGAACAAACTGCAGCCAACATAAACAACCTGTAAACGGATTTACATTCGAATACCCATTGCATAAATCGAATACCCCCAACACCTGAATCAAACCATCGCCATCTCCCAAATCACTACGCGACCACTCCTGAATACCCAATACCCAAATTGTGACAATTCCAATCACCAATCGCATGCACCACATCATCAAACACCAGCAGTCAATAACTTATAACCTACACCAGCAGTCACCTTTGCCTTGCAATCACCATTCAAACTCCCCTTACTCATTCAACACTCCCTACACCACCTCAGTTTCAAAACCTGAACACAACCACACAAACCTGAAACCAAGCCATTCCACTGTTCTACCAACTTTATACCTCACTGCCGCCGCCATATTGCATTTTCCACAACCAAAACCACCGTACCCTACTTCTACCAATTTAGTTGCCTATCACTTCTCTGGCATATACACACCTGACAGTCCACATACCTCTGTCATCCACAACCTGTTCATCGCCTACATTACCACATCCTACAACCAGTTCCCCACTTCAACTCTACTTCCACATCACCAAACATTGCTACTCAATACTGCCTTATACTTCACTTCTCCAACACAATCTGTGCATACAAACTACAAACTCTTCCAACTGCTCACAACAGTCTCTGTTGCTAAATCACCCGCCTCCTCCCACATCAAATACTTCACTGCATTACCCTAAACAGTGCTAATCATCCACCACCATCTCAGAAAACACCTCTGCTGCAACCAAGCATACCCTCTGACCACACCATACTTCCCCTACCACCAGCATACAACACATCAACCTTTAGCAAACTTCATTTGCCTTCCCTCAACTTCACTATCACCATTTCCAAACTTCCCCCATCAAACTGTCCCACATAACTTCTCCACCAAACATCATAACCAACGTACTTCACTGCTGTTACACCATCACATTTCGACATCTTCCCCTACATCAAAACTGCACGCAGTCATCACCAGCCTACATACTGTTGCATCACCAAACAACTACACCACTGTCATATAAAACTGAAATCAGTTCACACTTCCATCAAATACAATAAATACCCCAACTTCAACACTTCATTATCACTTCACATCCTCACCTTCCTTTTCCAAGCTCCTCCTCTTGCTACTGCCTATAATACTCCTTTGTTATACAACCATTCAACTCCAAAACAAATACCAGAACTACATAAAAACTTCACTTCACTCCCAAAAAAAACAATGGACATTTTTTCCCAAAATCAGGAGAGTTAACAATGGATTTGAATTTATGAGATTTAATAAAACCGCTCACAGCCAATCAATGCTTATTTACACTAGCATATTTAATCAAATGAAACTATAGTAGTTTTTTATCTTGTCTATTGCATATAAACAAGATGTGAAACTTACATGGAAGTTGAGCCAATTCTAACATTCGCAACAGGCCATGCTATAGTCGAGCCAATAGCATCTGATAAGCATTCCATGAAAGATGTGGGCCGCCATATAGGTGCATTTGGGACTTTTACAACATCCACCCAAACTCTTATCGCATTTGGTCCCAGTGGAACAGAATGTACCAAAGCATTTGGATCTGTTGAAGACACGGTTCCTTCTGCTACTATTTTTCCTATACCCTCTAAATCAATCAACTTGCATTTGGTATTTGCAGAAAAATTTGCACTCTATCACATAACAAAAAAAATGGTAATACGATATCAACAATTCTTTGAGAGGAATATTAGCAATATGAACATGTTACCGTAAGAGATGTTGGAGCATTGATCATAGGAGCAGGACATGTGCTAGCGTTAACCGTTTCAACAACCACTATTGATTCTGGCCATGCTATTTTCTTAACAATAGCTTCTCCAATACATGTCATGCCAACTATAGGCCTCCACAAAAATGCATCTTCTTTTTTCGGATTGTCCACCCAAACTATCTTGGCATCTGGTCCAAGAGGAATACCATTAATTATCTGATTTGGATCACTCGAGTACACTCGTCCTTCAGCAACCAGTTCTTTGCTCCCACCCCAATCATACAGCTTGCAATTGGTTTCCATGCTATTAGTTTTACTCTATTAAAAAAATACATTTGTTTAAGTTGAACATAGAAATATACAAAAACATTGCACAAATTTCAGTAACACATCTTTAAAGCGTCGTAGCAATAGAAATATACAAAAAAATGCTAAACCATACTACCATACTACCATAAAATGCTAAATTTATGGATAGAGATTATTATCCACGATGGCCCTACATATTTAAAAAAATGCTAATTAGTGTTAAACTTACCTTGTTTTGTTTTCTGGAGTCCTCACTTTTGTGTATAACAACTTTATCAGCTGGCCATACTTGTAACGACCCGCCGCTCTGACTGCCTCTAGTCGGTAATTAAACCAGCTAGAAACGTTCAAAATGACGGATTGTTAGTCAGTTTATAAAGTTTAAACAGAATTAGCCACAGAATCACAGAATAATCATAATATTATTCATAAATGAATTTTTCTTACATACATATATCAGAGTTTGTACAATGCATTAAATTTTTATACAGCGGAATATATCTTTTTAGAGTACAAAGAAAAATTTTACTGAAAACTTTAGTAGAGTGCTTTAATCCCCCTCTCTCTAACTTCGCGGCCTGAAAATCTTCAAGCTGTAAAAATACTCGGTCTGACCCGAGTATTATATTCAAAAGAAAATAATACACAGGTCAGTCTAATTCAAACTCAGTTATTAGTGCATAGAGGCAATAATAATCAACAATTAGATGACAGTCAAATATAATTTACCTATCCGATCCTTTAACAAGAAATCGGATAACGGTAAATATAACACTTAACAGTGTTAAACAACAATTCAATAGATTCAGATTATCAATGAGATAGACGAAGAGATTATTGATGAAGATAATTTAGAAAACAATCAAAATTTTGCCTAAACGGCAAATAACAACAAAATCATCAAAATCGATTCAAAATATATTGAATTTGCAACATAAAATATTTTTATCAAAAAGAAAACATCAATTTAAAACATTAAATTTGGTAGGGCTGCAGTACACACACGCGCGTACGGCCTCGCCACATTTAAAATGTCAACTCCGTGGCTGCAGTTCACGCTTGCGTGCACTGCCTCGCCACTACCGTAATGAAATATGCAAAAAATCATAAATCAAAACAAAATAGGATATCAATAAAAATCAATATCGTGTGGCTGCAGTTCACGCTTGCGTGCACTGCCTTGCCACTATCGTGACGATATACTCAAAAAGTCAACGAACCAAAATCAATGAAGGTTCAAATATCGATTCAAAGTGTCGATACTACGTGGCTGCAGTTGCACGCACGCGTGCACTGCCTCGCCACAACAACTTGTGAAATAAAACAAGTTTTCAACAACTTATTACTGCACTTCTTCAATAAGTGCAAAATTTTCATAAAAATGAAACTGCAGTCACTAATGAATACAAGGGCGAATCTGCAATCAAAAATTTGCAGCCACCACAAGTACACAAAGCATAAAGGCTCGAATGACCCAATGCGCGAAGACAGGGTACAAAATTCATGGAAACAGCAACATGAGGTGAGGGCATCAAAACATGGCACCACAACACCAATATTTAAATAACAAAACATCAGTACCAATCAAAGGCATATATACAAGAGAGGCACAGCAAATACAAACTGCACCGACACAAGTATGCAAGTGCAAACTGCAACGATAACACAGCCACCACAAGTACACAAGACTGCATCAAAAAGATCTCATATGCAAACCTTTAACAAATCAAAACAGCATTTCCAAAGTAAAAAAAATAATACCAGAAGCAATAGCAGTTTTGAACAGAAACTACTGCAGTTTAATATCAATTGTAATGCATCTTCATGACAAGGAACGAAGCCACTGAAACGTGTGGATACACAGTGAAGACACAGAAGATAAACACATATATGTATGAAACAGTGTGACACACAGTCACATATATACATACATAAATGCATGTATATATGAAGTGCAGTCACAATTGCAAAAGAAAAAAAATAAATGCAAACTGCACATGAATGAAAACCACATGAGCTCAATGCATCTAAATGCTCAAATATACAACAAGTGTATATATGTTCATGAAGACAGCAGACAACATAACATGCCGTCAAGATATTCAACACACAAAACAAAGATAAACCCAAGTATATCTCAATGCCGAGCAAATACACATAAACATGAAGTGTGGACATAGGATGATACAAGCGAAGTGGATGAGTATTCCAGATCCACACAACAAAAATGCACCAGATAATTCTATCAAAACCCAATGCAATATATATACAATGCAAACATAACCTACATATGGTTACAGTGAAGATAAGGCTAGTACTACAATGAATACAGTTAAGGCCACATGTAATTCAAGTGGAAGACTACAGCACTACAGTTAAGGCCGCAGCATAGTATTTTCAACCAAACAAAAGTCCACAAGAACAAGTGACTGAGGTCAACAAAAATCAATGAATTCAAAGCCGAGAATATCACTTAATCAAACAGTGAAAATCACAGTTTTAAACAAGACAGAAACTATCAAATTTGGATTAGATGTGAGTGATAAGAACAAGGATAAAACATGTATGCACTGTAAACTGGATAGTGCAACTATCATACTCAAGAACAAAGGCCATAGTACGACAACCAAATAATCAAATCAAACCACAAGGGTATAACTGCACAAGAGAAACTGCAGCCACCACATGAAATATACAAGTTGTAGTAAAAAAAAAATAACAACTCGGCAATGCTCAAAGCCCAATGCAAAGTACACAAACAAGGTCAGGTCTGGACTGTATGGATGCATAAGCACGTGTGTATGTAATTTGACAACATCTCATATAAAATAAACACAGGCATCACAATGGATCCTCATGAACACAACCTACATATGCCCAATATTACTAGAAACAAGTATGTGAACTGTCTCAAATGGTCGAGACGGCTGTAATAAATAATCAAACTCAAGGGATACTTCAACTAAAAGTGTGTTGTATGAAGAAGAGGTGTAGTAAATGCATGTAATAGCAGTGGGCGGTGAAAGCAATGGATTTGAATCACATGGAGCAAAACAAAACAAATATTGGGTAGCATCTGCTCTCATCAGTTAAAACAAATCACAACTTGATAGTATCTGTTCTTAACAATTTAAAAACAAAATCAAATTTTAAATAACATCTGTTCTCATCAATTTTAAATTTAAAATAATATTATCCGCAAGTGAAATCAATAGCATCTGTTTTTATCAATTTAAAGCAAAACTCAATAGCATTTGTTCTTATCAATTTAAATAAAAATTATAGTATCTGTTCTTATGAATTTAAATTTAAAAATCAACAGCATCTGTTCTTAACAGTTTAAAACATAATTAACAGTATCATTATCACATCAATTATTCAGGAATCACATAATTACTTCCATCGAAACCACAATTGCAACCTGAGAAGTAACAGAACCGGCAATATGGAGTGAGGGCACCATAGATATGGCACCGCAGCACTCAACGGTTAAAGGTTAATGCCGATGCCAACAAAACAATTCAACTCACTTGCCAATGACAAGATCCTCGTCCATCAAAAGGAATTACACAAACTGGAATAAGCATATCATCCAAAAATCAAGTTTTACTGTCGAAAACAACTGCAGTGCAAAACCATGGGTTATTAAGCAAGCACATGGATTCACGAAGAAACTCCAAGTAAAAGAATCAAGGCCGAAGCCAAAGCACAACAATCAATTTCCAGAAAACAGAATCGTGAGCATCAATAAATCGAGCAACCAAAATCGCAATTTAAACAATTTAATACGAACGAAAATCTCATGAAACTAAAATCTATAACTTGAGGCTAAATTAGATGTGAGTAAGAATATTTTACTCACCTCAGATCGAAGAGCACGCGAGCGAATTGGGGCACGCGAGCACGCGATCGATATTGAAGCCGAAGCCCTAGCTAATTGAAGGCGAACGAAGATGAATTGAAGAGGCCGCCATTAAATTTTCTTCGGTTTAGATTAGGTTTCTGTGTAAAGGAGGAAAGGGGTAGGGTTATAAAATAGAAAAGGGGGACGACGTGATCGTGGGTTATGGCGTGTTTACCGCTGATCTGTGGTAAGGTAACGTATACTTCTTCTTTTATTTTTATTTATTTTATTTTTTTTAGTTAATTATACTTTTTATCTTTTTCTCTTTTTTTTTTCAAATTTAAATTCTATTAGTTTTGTTTAAAATTATCTTGTTAAATTTTTCCCAAATGTAATTTCATTATATTTTTTTTTTCAAAATTTTATAAATATGTTGTTTGAATCATTTACTATATATATTTATTTATTAATTTTATATTGATTTAAAATCTTATTCTATTTTATTTAAATATATGAAAAATGTTATTGAAACGAACTACAAATTTATTAATTTTCATAAATAATAATTCTTATACCTAAATTCTTTTTCTAAGTCATTAGCTCGAATTTTAGATACAACTTCAATATTCAATTTCAACTTCAAAGTTAAATTCAAATTTCTATTCAACTTTAAATAGATTAAATTCTAAATTTTAATCACCAACTTCATAGTTTTATTGGAATTCAATTTAAAATTATCTCAAATATTTAAAATAAATTAAATATCTTCATTTTTAAATTGTTCAAAATTCAGGATCGTTACAATCTCCCCTACTTAAAAGAATTTCGTCCCGAAATTATAAGTTAGGAAAAACGATTGCTAAAATCTCACCGATATTTATATCCTACATAATTTCACTCAGTTTCAAACTCATAAATAAATATAGTATTCATTTCATTTATTTCATTTCACTAGTTTTGTTCATCGATTTCAGTAATCAAGACACAAAAGTCTTTTACTAAAATTTTTGGTTTACAAAACTCAGATTTTTAAACTTGAAATCTTTCATGCTAAATATTTGCATAATATATCTTATCCAAAAGCTGTGGATTTTCAAGATATTTTAAAAAGATCTTCTTCCTTAATTCATTAAGTTAGAATTATGTAATTCTAATTTCAGATTATTGATTTTCTATTCAAAGTTTTGAAAATACTTGATAACTCAAAGTTTAACAAGTCCATCGTCGTTCTCACAGACTTTAGGCATACGCTGATCAGACGCAAGACTAAAAATCTCCAAGTACTAAACATACTTGCTTCAACTCCCAGTGAAAATACTTTTAAAAATTCTTTTAAAAATTCTTTTAAAAATGAATATGGAAAGTCCGTTCCCCCATGGATCACAGTCACCCGGCGGTTCCGCTACTATCTCAGTAGAATCGCTTTTAACTTAGATTTCTCATCACCCCTGAATTTCGCCATGGTTGTCGCCTTAGATCGCGGTCCACACGGCGGTTACGCTACTATCTCAGTAGAATCGCTCGTAGCCTTAGGCATCACGCCCCTCGAATTACGCTTCGGTTCCTAGATCGCAGTTTACTCGGCGGTTGCGCCACTATCTCAGTGGAATCGCTTGTAACTGTAGGTATCACACCCCACGAATTACGCCAGCATCAATCACATAATCCCAAACACGATGATCCATCGTGGGGGATATCAAATCAGTCCCATTGGACATTCCACTAATGGAATTCTACGTAGCTACGATTTACAATGGACACTCCACCGAGTTCCAATCACCTTCACACATAATAATTGGAAGGTACATTTCCATATCCTCAGTTTTTTTAGAAAACATATGTCATATACATATAGTACTTCATTCACATTTCGTACATATCATATCTATGTAAACCTACACAGGATTTTCATAATAATGACTTTCCAAACTGATTAGTTTTCGATTATATTCACATATATAGGTTACGAAAACTCATTTCACATTCACAACAAATAGAGGATTCCAAATTTCCCATCACGTTTAAAATTTTCCTCTCAATCGATTTGAAAATTTAAGGTTATCTCAAACCTAATTCATATTCACAATCCAATTCATTATCGATTTCACATTCGATTTGGATTTCACGTTACATCGTCAATTCTCAACACATAATTGATGTCTATCGATATATAACCTCTAAGCTCGTACGTCTCAGAGAAGGGTGTTAAGCTAAAAGAATAAATTCTCCGCCACCACAGATATATATTTAATAGAGATCAAATGATATGTCATCAATTCACAACATTAGACATACAATCCCAATCGACTATCCAAAATTCAGAGCTGAACTTATATTGTTTTTGGTGTCAAAGTTAAACTCAATTTTAACTGAAGATTCAATCCTTTGAAAACTTCCAAGTTAAACTAATTGTTCAAATTTCTCAAAATAATATCTTTACAAGATATATAATTTTCACACTTAGCCATTTGAAACTAATTTCAAATATTCATTTTTCAATTTATCTTTAAAAGATAAAATTTCAAACCTTTCATTTCACATTGGAAAATATTTCCATACTTATTCAATAATAAGTAATTCACAAATTCATTCATTTTCAACACTTTGAAAATATTCAATATACTTGAATCAAAATTAAGTATATATTTCATTCTTTAAGGAAATCATTCTTTTAAACACATTTATTTGAGTTAAAACGAATGTTACGTAAAACATCGTTACGACGACTCAAAATCACTAGTATAAGGATTCGGATTTAAGATAGATATATAAATCCCAATACTATCAACAACATTTCCTTCCGGAAACCATTTACTATAACAACAGTGTTATAGTCCACCATTTCCTTAATTTTCTCGAAAACGTCTATTTCAACAATGAGTGTTGAAATCTATGTATTCGATAATTAATGCATTTTAAAACATCTTTAAAACTATTAACTTTTTCAACTTCACTTAATTCATAGTTTGAATTCCTCATACTTTTCACAATATTGGTTTTAAACCCATTTCAAACTTTCCAATATTAAGTTTTTCACTTAATTTAATTTTCCGCACGTTTAAATTCAAATTCATCACTGAATTTATTTAAACCTATAATGGATTATCATGTTGACAAACATCAAATTTGAAATTTAAATTCTATTTGAACTTTGCATTTACTTTCTATTTCAAAAATAGTCAACTAGTTCTTTAGTAAATTGTTCATCAATTTAGCTCCATTAAATTCATATTTCCACATTAACTATTTCAGATAATAGTTTTAAACTTGAAATATAAACTTCACATCAAAGTAGTTTGATTCATACAGTTAAATCAACAATTAAATTTCATTTCATAATATCACTTCCCTAAAACATATCTGTTTTATTCAATAATATATTCACTGTCCAAAATCGTGAATATACTTTGTCAACCAATTTCATCATTTCTACAACTTATTTTTATTTTTAAAGGATTACCCACTGTCCAAAATCGTGGATATATCTCCTTTAATAAGTTATAACAATTTACTTATCAAATTCAATTGATTTTGAATTTATAAACAATCTTCATAAATTCTTTTCCTATTTATAAAACTTCAATTTATAAATCTTCTTATTAATTCTATTCAATTCAATTTATATAACTCAGTTATATACCCAAAAGTTCATATTATAAGTTAAATACTTATAATCCATTCATTTACCAATTCGTTCTTCATATTTGAAAACAATTTCTCAAAAGAATTCAGAATCAAATTCTCAAGTTATAATTCAATAATCCACTTGATTATAACCAAATTAACATGTCATTTTATTTCACAATTATTACTCGAAATATTCAAGTTATTCGATTTAAACCAATTCACTAATTCACTTAACTCATATTTCATTTTTTCATAAATCTCAATAATTCGATAATGAGTTTCTGAACGATCGAAACTCAAGTCTAACGAGACCTCACCGAATATAAATTATCGCACTTAAATTTTAGAGAGGGGAATTTTCCAAAATAATTCTAACTTTCAAAATACCATTTATTTTAAAGAAAACAATTTTTATACTTCTTTAAATTTGAAAAGCACTTTCTTTATAGTGGTTCTAGTAACTATTCGTATTAAACATCATAAACTGAGCTTTGAGTAAACCAAAGCTCTGATACCACTTTTGTAACGACCCGCCGCTCTGACTGCCTCTAGTCGGTAATTAAACCAGCTAGAAACGTTCAAAATGACGGATTGTTAGTCAGTTTATAAAGTTTAAACAGAATTAGCCACAGAATCACAGAATAATCATAATATTATTCATAAATGAATTTTTCTTACATACATATATCAGAGTTTGTACAATGCATTAAATTTTTATACAGCGGAATATATCTTTTTAGAGTACAAAGAAAAATTTTACTGAAAACTTTAGTAGAGTGCTTTAATCCCCCTCTCTCTAACTTCGCGGCCTGAAAATCTTCAAGCTGTAAAAATACTCGGTCTGACCCGAGTATTATATTCAAAAGAAAATAATACACAGGTCAGTCTAATTCAAACTCAGTTATTAGTGCATAGAGGCAATAATAATCAACAATTAGATGACAGTCAAATATAATTTACCTATCCGATCCTTTAACAAGAAATCGGATAACGGTAAATATAACACTTAACAGTGTTAAACAACAATTCAATAGATTCAGATTATCAATGAGATAGACGAAGAGATTATTGATGAAGATAATTTAGAAAACAATCATAATTTTGCCTAAACGGCAAATAACAACAAAATCATCAAAATCGATTCAAAATATATTGAATTTGCAACATAAAATATTTTTATCAAAAAGAAAACATCAATTTAAAACATTAAATTTGGTAGGGCTGCAGTACACACACGCGCGTACGGCCTCGCCACATTTAAAATGTCAACTCCGTGGCTGCAGTTCACGCTTGCGTGCACTGCCTCGCCACTACCGTAATGAAATATGCAAAAAATCATAAATCAAAACAAAATAGGATATCAATAAAAATCAATATAGTGTGGCTGCAGTTCACGCTTGCGTGCACTGCCTTGCCACTATCGTGACGATATACTCAAAAAGTCAACGAACCAAAATCAATGAAGGTTCAAATATCGATTCAAAGTGTCGATACTACGTGGCTGCAGTTGCACGCACGCGTGCACTGCCTCGCCACAACAACTTGTGAAATAAAACAAGTTTTCAACAACTTATTACTGCACTTCTTCAATAAGTGCAAAATTTTCATAAAAATGAAACTGCAGTCACTAATGAATACAAGGGCGAATCTGCAATCAAAAATTTGCAGCCACCACAAGTACACAAAGCATAAAGGCTCGAATGACCCAATGCACGAAGACAGGGTACAAAATTCATGGAAACAGCAACATGAGGTGAGGGCATCAAAACATGGCACCACAACACCAATATTTAAATAACAAAACATCAGTACCAATCAAAGGCATATATACAAGAGAGGCACAGCAAATACAAACTGCACCGACACAAGTATGCAAGTGCAAACTGCAACGATAACACAGCCACCACAAGTACACAAGACTGCATCAAAAAGATCTCATATGCAAACCTTTAACAAATCAAAACAGCATTTCCAAAGTAAAAAAAAAAATACCAGAAGCAATAGCAGTTTTGAACAGAAACTACTGCAGTTTAATATCAATTGTAATGCATCTTCATGACAAGGAACGAAGCCACTGAAACGTGTGGATACACAGTGAAGACACAGAAGATAAACACATATATGTATGAAACAGTGTGACACACAGTCACATATATACATACATAAATGCATGTATATATGAAGTGCAGTCACAATTGCAAAAGAAAAAAAATAAATGCAAACTGCACATGAATGAAAACCACATGAGCTCAATGCATCTAAATGCTCAAATATACAACAAGTGTATATATGTTCATGAAGACAGCAGACAACATAACATGCCGTCAAGATATTCAACACACAAAACAAAGATAAACCCAAGTATATCTCAATGCCGAGCAAATACACATAAACATGAAGTGTGGACATAGGATGATACAAGCGAAGTGGATGAGTATTCCAGATCCACACAACAAAAATGCACCAGATAATTCTATCAAAACCCAATGCAATATATATACAATGCAAACATAACCTACATATGGTTACAGTGAAGATAAGGCTAGTACTACAATGAATACAGTTAAGGCCACATGTAATTCAAGTGGAAGACTACAGCACTACAGTTAAGGCCGCAGCATAGTATTTTCAACCAAACAAAAGTCCACAAGAACAAGTGACTGAGGTCAACAAAAATCAATGAATTCAAAGCCGAGAATATCACTTAATCAAACAGTGAAAATCACAGTTTTAAACAAGACAGAAACTATCAAATTTGGATTAGATGTGAGTGATAAGAACAAGGATAAAACATGTATGCACTGTAAACTGGATAGTGCAACTATCATACTCAAGAACAAAGGCCATAGTACGACAACCAAATAATCAAATCAAACCACAAGGGTATAACTGCACAAGAGAAACTGCAGCCACCACATGAAATATACAAGTTGTAGTAAAAAAAAAATAACAACTCGGCAATGCTCAAAGCCCAATGCAAAGTACACAAACAAGGTCAGGTCTGGACTGTATGGATGCATAAGCACGTGTGTATGTAATTTGACAACATCTCATATAAAATAAACACAGGCATCACAATGGATCCTCATGAACACAACCTACATATGCCCAATATTACTAGAAACAAGTATGTGAACTGTCTCAAATGGTCGAGACGGCTGTAATAAATAATCAAACTCAAGGGATACTTCAACTAAAAGTGTGTTGTATGAAGAAGAGGTGTAGTAAATGCATGTAATAGCAGTGGGCGGTGAAAGCAATGGATTTGAATCACATGGAGCAAAACAAAACAAATATTGGGTAGCATCTGCTCTCATCAGTTAAAACAAATCACAACTTGATAGTATCTGTTCTTAACAATTTAAAAACAAAATCAAATTTTAAATAACATCTGTTCTCATCAATTTTAAATTTAAAATAATATTATCCGCAAGTGAAATCAATAGCATCTGTTTTTATCAATTTAAAGCAAAACTCAATAGCATTTGTTCTTATCAATTTAAATAAAAATTATAGTATCTGTTCTTATGAATTTAAATTTAAAAATCAACAGCATCTGTTCTTAACAGTTTAAAACATAATTAACAGTATCATTATCACATCAATTATTCAGGAATCACATAATTACTTCCATCGAAACCACAATTGCAACCTGAGAAGTAACAGAACCGGCAATATGGAGTGAGGGCACCATAGATATGGCACCGCAGCACTCAACGGTTAAAGGTTAATGCCGATGCCAACAAAACAATTCAACTCACTTGCCAATGACAAGATCCTCGTCCATCAAAAGGAATTACACAAACTGGAATAAGCATATCATCCAAAAATCAAGTTTTACTGTCGAAAACAACTGCAGTGCAAAACCATGGGTTATTAAGCAAGCACATGGATTCACGAAGAAACTCTAAGTAAAAGAATCAAGGCCGAAGCCAAAGCACAACAATCAATTTCCAGAAAACAGAATCGTGAGCATCAATAAATCGAGCAACCAAAATCGCAATTTAAACAATTTAATACGAACGAAAATCACATGAAACTAAAATCTATAACTTGAGGCTAAATTAGATGTGAGTAAGAATATTTTACTCACCTCAGATCGAAGAGCACGCGAGCGAATTGGGGCACGCGAGCACGCGATCGATATTGAAGCCGAAGCCCTAGCTAATTGAAGGCGAACGAAGACGAATTGAAGAGGCCGCCATTAAATTTTCTTCGGTTTAGATTAGGTTTCTGTGTAAAGGAGGAAAGGGGTAGGGTTATAAAATAGAAAAAGGGGGACGACGTGATCGTGGGTTATGGCGTGTTTACCGCTGATCTGTGGTAAGGTAACGTATACTTCTTCTTTTATTTTTATTTATTTTATTTTTTTTAGTTAATTATACTTTTTATCTTTTTCTCTTTTTTTTTTTCAAATTTAAATTCTATTAGTTTTGTTTAAAATTATCTTGTTAAATTTTTCCCAAATGTAATTTCATTATATTTTTTTTTTTCAAAATTTTATAAATATGTTGTTTGAATCATTTACTATATATATTTATTTATTAATTTTATATTGATTTAAAATCTTATTCTATTTTATTTAAATATATGAAAAATGTTATTGAAACGAACTACAAATTTATTAATTTTCATAAATAATAATTCTTATACCTAAATTCTTTTTCTAAGTCATTAGCTCGAATTTTAGATACAACTTCAATATTCAATTTCAACTTCAAAGTTAAATTCAAATTTCTATTCAACTTTAAATAGATTAAATTCTAAATTTTAATCACCAACTTCATAGTTTTATTGGAATTCAATTTAAAATTATCTCAAATATTTAAAATAAATTAAATATCTTCATTTTTAAATTGTTCAAAATTCAGGATCGTTACAATACTACTATCTCATCCTTGGCATCTCTTATATATACCAAACCAGGAGAAGGCCTCCATAAGAAAACATCTAATTTTCTTGGATGGACAATCAAATTTTTTTTGGCATTTGGACCTAAAGGGACTTCATTGCACAGTTCTTTCGGATCACTTGACACAATTTTTCCTTCGGCGACAACCTCGTCATCATCTCCATGCCAAGGCAGTAAACTACAATTATCACCTGTTTGACTATACTTACTCTACAATTAACCAAAACTATATTATATTGATTATTGATTTAGATATCAAATTATGTATGATGTTGCAACCGTTGGATTTTTACCACTACGGATGTGTTCTCTTCTCCCCAACTTCCTTTATCCTGCCAAATCAATAATATTGCAAATTAATGGTAAAAATAAATAGACGTTCATTTAACCAAAGAATAAATTGTCGAAATAATCACAGAAAAATAATCACAGAAACTTATAATAAAGCTTTTAACCTTTGACAGTATAAAATCTTTTCAGAAAAGAACAAAGAAAAAAATACTGAACATCCAGTGAGTTATAACTATACTTTCGCAGCTTTGGTATGCCTGATGCAGTGTTCTTCACATTTTTTATATATTTTTTTATTGCAACCAACTGATGTAGTTAGCTATTCGGTACTGAAAATAATAATATAAGCTTACAATAGGAAAGGAAGTTGACAGTTTTGTTGGTGGAGATGTTGTTTAAATGATGTAGAGGATGTTGGTATGTGGACAGAGGAGAGGTGCACACTGTTGTTGGGCAGTGAGCAAATTGAGGCCGAGAGCAGTAGAATGTAAATGGTTGTGCACAGAATGTAATTTAAGGCAGGGTTTAACAAGGCAGGGGATGTATTTGAAGGTGAGAATGTTGACAGCAGTTAGATTGTGGAATCAGTGAAGAGAGAAGTGGATGTGGTCGGGAAGAATGTGCTGCGCTGTTATGGGAGAGTTTGACAGTGGAGTATGCAGGGGGTTTGTAAATGAAACAGGCAGAGAGTAGTTTTGTAACACAGAGTGAAATGTAAAACAAAAAAACAGTGTAAAAAAATTGAAAGGAGAGGAAGAAGAAAAATGTAAACCAATGAAAATGAAATGACCTTTTTTTGGGTTTCGAATTGTAATGTGTTTTTTTTGTTAAATAGCAATGCAAATGCAAAACAAATATAGACCGGAAAAATAAAAACACAACAAAATGAGCACAAAAATCACATAAAAATCACACAACAAAATGTTTTTTTTTAAATGCAAAACACACACAAAACAAAACAAAAAGAAAAACCTCACTCTCACCAACACCCTGTTCTATTGTAAATGCTTTGTATAAGAGTTGAATTACAATGGCAAATGTTTTGGCTGTTTGTTCATCCAAGTAGCCAGATTTGTAGCCATGCATAGAGAAATCTTTTTTTAAGGACAATGGACGCCAAAACATAGATATCTTGTTTTGTCATTTAGGTTATCTCCATGAAATTGAAAATCATTCTCGAAATTTCTGAACACCAAAAACATTTAAAATATAAATTAAAAGTCGTACCAGATGCTTCATTAACATGTAAACCACTTGCTTTAGTTCTAAGACACTATGTTGACATTGAGCTACTTGAGTATCTTTGATTTGTGAGAGAACCTCCTTGGTCGCAGTCATGCCTCTTCCCATTCCACATAGTCGTCCCGGTCTATCTTGTCCCAACACTTGTGAGAGAGCATCATCTTTGAAATTACATGTTAAGCTAGGTTGTGATTCATTTTCCACCTTTTTTATTTTCTCCTACAAAAAATACATTTTAAATATGAGTTCTAATTTATATTATTTTCAAAATAATTACTTTAAAAATGGTCAAAAGCACTTACAACAATTTCGGCAACATGTGCATTCACGGGTTCGCCATTCTTATGAGTGTGAGATTTAACCCAAACATCAACTCTAGAAATGGAAGAAGGATTTACACTTTCCTCTTTCTGCATTAAAAATGACATAACATTAGATAAAACAACTAATCATAGTAAATTAATCAAATATTTTTTCTCACCATATCTTCAGTTAATCGTGCCATTCCTCGACGACTACAAGTATGTGGCATTTGTTTACCCCTCATGGATTTGAATTTTTCGCTTCGTAACTATGTATAAAGATTTATCACATTTATTAGTTAATTTGCATTCTTTGTGCACTTATATTTTATATATAGAAATGATTAAAACAATTACTATATAATTACCTTAAACTCATTACTAGTTTTGGACTCAACAAACATTTTCCATTCCTTCATAGTTTTGACATTATATGGATTTAGTCGAAGCCGTTCCTCCGTGTTTTTTGCCTTTAATAACTTGTCAACTAGTTTGCTTTTTGAACACCTCCAAATACATCCCATTTGCCGAAGAATGGGAACCTTTTGCCATTCTTCATCTAGTTTAAATCTAGCCTGTAAAAAAGAAAATTATCAAAATATAGTAATTTTATTTAAAAACTGAATAAAGAAATTAATAAGATCGCATAGTCATCGAGAAGACAGACAATGGAAACTGCTAAATTTCCGCAATGTCCAAAACCCCAACCACTAATCAGGCAAACTTTCGTACAAGTTAGGTACTACATATTACAGTAAGTTGAAATAAATATATCGACAAAGGGAAGTTTAGGACAAGTATCAGCGTGAAAAGACATATAGTATATGAACCAACAACAAATAATGTATTATTGTGCACACATGTAAAAATGAAAATTATAGGGACATCAGATGTATTAGCTAACAACTAGGTTATCAAAATTAAAGAACAAACGGTGAACATAACAAACCAACTGCATTTCAAAACCTAAGTAAACTAATCCACAACATACAAGTACATCCAAGTTGCCAAAATTTTAAGATTAGTAAAAGTTACAGTAAACTACCTGGTTAACCATTTTAGAAAAAGGATAAATTAAAAATTGAATTAGTAACAGCCCTGGGACAAATGCGGACAAACATATTGCAAGAGTAAACACTTTAAAATAGATGTGAAGTGGTGTAAGGAAACAAGGGTAAAATCCTTCTTGTTCTACCAACATTCAAGGACTAACAGGAGTTTGAAAAGGATAATTGTGCAAGTCTTTTAAAAGCTTTAGCAGTGGTTGTATGCAAAAACTATCAGTCAGACATAAGCAGCTACAACCACTAAAATTTTAGTAATTAGGACAGGACAAAACTTGTGGAAAAAGTAACAACTTGCTATACCAAATCACATCAGAGATATAAAAAGGTAAATCAATCCTCAAAAACTACCATTCGAAGAATTACTACTGAAGTCATAAATCATAACAAACTAATAACATATAACCCTTAGAAAAAAATTATAATTACTCAGTGTCCTGAAAAATATTTCACATAGTTTTGATTTGCCTTCGTAGCTTTTCCCAGACGGTCTCCGTTGTGATTTTTTATATCTTAATCATTGTTTTTGTTTGATTTCGTTTGAGTTTAGTTATTTTTGTTATCATATTCTTCATGATTATTAGAAAAATGTTCTCTTTTTTTCTTTATACAGTTGTAAGAAACACATGCACTGTATTGTGAATGTATTCGCTGTTAGTGACATATCGTCAATATTCCACTGTTTCATATGGTCACTGGGTTGCTGATGTATAAAAAGTAAAGAAATAAATAGATTTAATAGCAGTAATCAGTATACAGTAACTAAGAACATTGCAAGATAAGCAAACCTGAACGGATTCCCATAGAACTGATTTCAATTCTTCACCAAGTTGCCTCCAGTCCTCAAGTGTAAATGGAACATGCTCGCGCACAAGTGCCCCAGATAAGAAGATAGCTTCACCGACCCTTTTCCTATCGGTTCGCCCGATGAGTTAAACTCGACTTCGATTCGGCTTGCAACATCTGAAGGAAGTCTTTTCACTTTGGTTGGGCCTCTAGTCTTCTTTTTCGAAATCTGATTTGCATCAATGTCTTCAATTGTTCTCTCGATTTCCATTGTTGTTTCAGGATTTCCATCGACTTGCATAACAGTGTCTGCGATTGAGTTGTTTGCATTCCCAACATCATTGTTTTCCAAAGGTGGCTCAATATGCTCTCCTATTGCATTAGACCCATCGACTGCATATGTGGATTGTTCGAGTCTTTTTTGATTGCGCGTAATCCTCTTATCCATTGTCTTTTTCGTACTTCTAACCATTTTCTGCAAGTATAACATATCAACATATGAATTTCAAGTTATAAGAGCATATTCTAGGTAAAACTTTTAAGGTACAAATAAAAAAGACTTTGTCAGAGCATGCAGTATGCACTATATATTGCTGAATGACGTAACATTTTTGACTTGTATCACTTGACCTAGTCAATGTTATTTCTGGTTCAAATTGGTGATCATCCTTGTAATTAAACTAATTATTTATTTCATTACGTTACTAATTCTTTGCACTGGTACAGTGCACTTGATTGTCAAGGGAATCTAGTACATAATTATCAGGAGTGTTTTTTTTTTAAATTAATCATCCAATATATTTTCATAACCAAAAATCAGTTTGCCTTACAAAAATTGTAACATATAGAAAGTACAAATTGGCATGCGTCTTACCAAAATCAGAACTCAGGTCCAACTTCGATCATGCGAGGAGTAGTTAAGTCTTTGAGCAGTAGGCCTTGTAAAAAATGCAATATATAAAAGATGCAAATAGGATGAGGATTGATGCTATTTTCTGTACAGATGGTTTATTTGAGATTTACATACCAAAAAATTGAAGTGTTATTTGTTTGCATATGAAATTTCAGTTGCAATATATTTACTGAATAAGAAATATTGTTAATAGAAAATAGCTATTAATATATAATTTAAAGATTTATACTACTATAATTTTAATATATTAGTGGGTCATCTGCATCCATATCGTTTCCAAAGTTGCTACTGACATCACCATATACATACATCAAAGTTCAAAACAAAATTTCAAATTTCAACATTTAATAAGACTTCAAATCTAACTTAAACTTCTCATAAGAAAACAAGACATCAAAACTACTCAAGTATGCCTTCGCAATCCTCCCTGACATAACTAACATTCTCAACTAAATCATCTGCATCCATATCGTTTTCTTCAGGGCCGCTCGCAACATAGTTAGCTTCTTCAACAAAATCATCTATCTCTAATTCATGAAAACCTCTTGGTGGTGCTTTCATTACAACATACCAATTAGAAGAATCATTTTCTCTTGAATAAAAG
The DNA here is from genome assembly GCA_030765085.1 of Allium cepa. Taxonomy (NCBI): domain Eukaryota; kingdom Viridiplantae; phylum Streptophyta; class Magnoliopsida; order Asparagales; family Amaryllidaceae; genus Allium; species Allium cepa. The sequence continues at coordinate 568,870,472 of CM060938.1, forward strand.
ACTTGTTTCGCTTGAGATGCGAGGATATAAGGATCTTTTGAAAATGAAACATGACTTTGATGTAAATTAACAAGAGTGAATCCATCTTCAACTTTTATCCCGTTTCCTATGTTCGCCCAATGACACTTAAAAACAGGAATATAAAAAACATTATAATCTAGTAAAATTATTTCAGTCAGTATCCCATAGTACGTAACCACATCAACCACTTGAGAAATGTCTTTTGCACTTGCTCTACACATGGTAGTCGCGTCACAAGTTACTCCGCTATTCTGGGATTCTCTATCAACATATTTTGTATGAAATCGTTGTCCATTAATAATATATCCTTTGCAGAATGCCGTCTTTTTAGGACCGTATGCAATCCATTTTAATATTTTATCATGATCCTTTGAGTCAACAGGTATCTAAAAAAATATTCAAACATATTAAACAAGTAATTTCATTAATTCATATATGAAAATATTGAAATTCTTTAACAAACCTTCCTTTTAATCCAATCAGCGAAGCTATCTCTATGGGTTTTCCACAGTAAGGTCGCATTTTTTTCTAAGCGCTTGTTTGAATTTTGCAACTCCTCCAAATGCAAACTAGTACAGTAAAAGTGATGTTAAATTATAGTTGCCAATACAAGCACATCAAATCAATGAAAGTGGGACATAACATATACTCACTCTACAAATGGTTCCACCATAGCCATATTCATTAACACAGCTAAATGAGCAATTTCTTTCTCATTGGAAGACAATGTAATTGATTTGGACATTGAAATTGGATGCCCTTCAAGTATTGCGTTATCTTCATAATCTTCATTTCGATCTTTTTTTTCAATATCTACCGACTTACTCAAAAATTCACTAAAAAATTTCATGCATTCTTCGGCAAGATATGATTCTGCAATGCACCCCTCAGGTCGTGCATAATTTCTTACATAGTCTTTGAGTGTTTTCATATACCTTTCAAAAGGATACATCCAACGAAAATGAAATGGTCCGCACAATCGTGCTTCTCTTCCAAGATGATTTGTCAAGTGTATCATAATATCGAAAAATGAGGGTGGAAAATATCTTTCAAGTTCACACAATATTTTAACGATATCATCATCAAGTTGTTGCAACTTCTCCCCATCAAGAACACGTTGACATATTTTATTGAAAAATGAACATAGACGAATTATTGCATTTCGGGGTCTGGTTGGCAATAAACCTCTTACTGCAACCGATAATAATTGTTGCATTAAAACATGATAATCATGAGACTTCAAACCACAAATTTTACAATCCACCAACAACACGCATTTTTTGAAATTTGAACAATAACCATCGGGACCTTTGAAATCATACAACCTTTTGCAAAATATTTTTTCTCCAATTTTGATAATGTATACGGAGCTGGTGGAAGATATGTTTTGGTTCCACGGGGTAGTGCATAAAGACCATGCCGGATACCCCAATCCTCTAAATCATGTCTACAATTAATCCCATCTTTTGATTTGTTATCATGCAACATTGTACTTAGTGTGCTTTCACAAACATTTTTCTCAACATGCATTACGTCCAAATTATGACGCAATGGAAGTTCCTACGAAAAAAATTAACATTTAAATTTTCTATATATTCTTTTTTTAGATTAATAAATAAAAAAGAGATTTGAATACTAACCTCCCAATATGGCAAGTCAAAAAAAATTGATCTTTTTTTCCACCTTGAAAGCTCCTTTTTTACAGAATTATCATCTTCATCCTCACTACTGTCATCGATCTTCCTTTTCTTACTTTTTCCCTTAATCTGCTCTTTTCCAAAATCATTTGGAAAGTCCTTCAAAATAAGAAAGATGGTTTTACCTGTTAGAATTGTAGGCATCTTTCCATCCTCTATAGTCTTATCAAACCAAGCTGTTTTTTTCCTCAACGGATGTGAAATAGGCAAAAATCTTCTATGACCCATATAAACATTCTTTCGACTATATTTCAACCATCGACGATGAGTATTGACACCACATAATGGACAAGCCTTTTTACCCTTTACACAACATCCAGCAAGATTACCATAAGCTGGAAAATCATTTATCGTCCATAATAAAATAGCTCTCATATTAAAAAGTGTCTTACTAAATGCATCGTACGTCTCAACTCCACTACTCCACAAGTAATGCAAATCCTCTACTAATGGCGCCATATATACATCAATATCATTCCCCGGTTGCTTTGGACCTGGAATTAGAAGTGTTAGCATAATATTTTCCTTCTTCATGCACAACATAGGCGACAAATTATATGTCACAAGCATTACTGGCCAACAACTATAACTCAACATGGAAAATGGACTAAACCCATCTGTAGCAAGACCAAGTCTGAAACTACGTGGATCGGCTGAAAATGATTCCCAATTTTCATCAATTGTGCTCCATGTTACAGAATCTACGGGATGTCGCATCTTTCCATCACCGCTTTTATTATTGAAATGCCACCTTAATGCTTCTGCCATCTTTTCAGATCTGAACATTCTTCTGAATCTTGGAATTATTGGAAAATATCTCAACACCTTAACCGGGATACCCTGCATAATCTCATTTGTATCCTGATTCATTTTCCATCTTGAGGAACCACATTTCGGACAGTCATTCAAATTTTTATACTCTTTACGAAAAAGACAACAATCATTCTCACATGCATGAATCTTTTCAAACCCCATATCAAATAGTTTGAGGAATTTCTTTACTTCATATAAAGTCTTAAGAAGTACATTATTCTTTGGCAAACACAGTTGTTGCACATTAAGAAGCTTATCAAAACCAGAATCGGATAATCCAGTTTCGCATTTAAGATTATACAAAATAGTGATGGCAGATAACTTTGTATGATCTATGCAACCAGGATATAATGGGGTTTCTGCATCTTCCAAGTTCTTAAGTAAATCATCGTGTCGTCTCTGTGCATCATCCTTATCTTTATCATCATCAAAAAAATTATGATTAAAGTAGTCTTCATCTTCATAGTGAATTGCTTTGAGTAAGTCGTACGCCTCACTCTTTTTATTATTATTTTCAACATCTACTTGCTCGCCATGATTATACCACCTACCATCTTTGTACTTAGGATCCATTCCCTTTATAATTAAATGCTCAATGATGGTTTCACCATAATGATGACTAAGATTTCGACAATCTAAACAAGGACACAAAATTTTCTCTACATCCCCTAACTTTTTCTTCGCAACACGTACAAAATTTTGAGCTCCTTTTCCATACTCTTTACTGGTTCTATGTTTAAAATTGAAAGCAACAAGAATGTTAGCTTTCATTTTCAAAACATGTTAAGTCTAAAGTTATGTGTAAATTTAGTTGTATATGATTACCTGTGTAGACGCAACCAGTCTTTCTCCATCATCATATATAATATGGAAGCAATCAAGTATCTAAAATTCAAAATAGTAATTGGAAATTAGACTATTTAAACAAGTACTGAATGCTAGAAGAGTTTCTGGGCCTTTTAGTTAGCTTGTTTAAATGTGAATACTCATTATGAGTTTCTTCTTGAGACGTATAGAAAATAATATACACATCAAGAAATACTTCATTAATATACACATCAAAAAATGGGGACAAGAAGATGAAAAAAAGGACAGAAACCTAGGTTCTTCAAGTCGTCATGAGCTTCAAATATATGTTGTAAAATATTGGCTTATCATTTTAACATTTTTTATAAATACAATCAACCGACGATGCAAGGATAAACACAAGAGCTCAGAGTACTAAAGTGTGTAGAATTTTTTTATTTGATCGAATTTAAGTAAAGCAAAGTAATCAAAATTCGAGGATGCAATCTAATGTAGCAATTATTTGATACTATGTAACCAAAAATAAAGAACAAAAACTGAAAAAAGAAGTAACTGAGCAAATACGAGACCACAACCTTTTTAATTTATTTTTATTTATTTATTTCGAAAGGAACTCAACTAAAAGAAATTCAAATTAAACAGGAATACCCCAAAAAATTGTAAGGTTACACAGCAGTGCCAACCAGTTCACTTTTGTTGTATAATTGAAACAATGCTTTGTTAAGGCGATTAGGATAATGAATTATAAGATTTTTGGTATCAGTTGGAATACAACTTTGTATGAAATGTTCTATTTCTGACAGTAATATATACCTAAGTTCTACGTCCCATTTAGTTTAAATTTAACAGCGTAAATATTGAACGACTTAAAGCTGTAAACATCTTTTATTCGCCAAGTGATATTATGGGAACCAAGAAACTCAATAATTAGCATCTCGTAGCCGGGCCAAGCAACCGAGTAACAATGTATAAAAACTCTTTTACAAAATATTGTTTTTATAAATCCCCTTTACAAAATATCATTTGTAAATCTCCTTTATTAAATTAATTGATACCTTTAAACATCATAAATGAACAATTAATTAACTTTAAACCATCTTTAAAGTAATTAAATATCTTTAAACAAGTCATTAATAAAATAATTAATTAGCTAATTTCAACCATAACTAAAACGATTGATTTTTTTGGCAAGGCCAGCCGTTTTTTATTGTGGATCGTCCACTTTTATCACAACAAAAGTAATAAATACGTATTAAAAACAGGAGTTAGGTCGATTGTCTGAATGACTAAACTTACTCAAGCACCACGCATGGTGCAACATACAAACCAGGTTGCAAAAGAAAACGCATATAAGCTCCACGCTGGAAGCAACTCGTAGAAACAAACGTATCTAACAAACTTAGATACGATAGGACACTACTATCTATGAAAATTGACCCAAACCAACTACAAATTTCCAACACAGCTAGTTAAAAAATATAGCCTAAGCTAGCATTCAGAAGACAACCAGATTGCCAACAAGCAACAGAACATATTTCATAGAGATGCAAATTTCAAAGATGGCCAGGGAAGACCATAACCAAATGCAGCAACAAAAAATTTGCAAAACAAAAGATTAAACCATAATCATCACCTAGATCAAGTAGAGATTACCGATACCAAATCTAGTAAAAAAATGCATAAATTTCCAAAGCAGGCATCACCAACAAACGAGTGTAACACAGCGACATGACAATAGGAACATGAAGCCAGAAACATAAAACATACAAGTAACCAACAGAGGCATGACACAGTAATCCAAAGGAGAGATTGCTAGAAAAAACCCAATGAAGCATCACCAGCAACTATTTTAATAAATACTCGTTGCAAGAGCAATCGCCAATTTTCATCTTCTTTACTCACTGCACACCAGTGCCACCCACCTTTCTCTTTTAACTCTCACTTACAAACTGTACATCACTATCCATTACCCCTGACAGTGCATTCAACCATATCTCAAAACACTGCCTGCCATCAGTTCTTCACTTAAGTCATACAAACTTCAACATTCACCGTAGTGCTTCAAAACTGCACCATTACAACCCATCTTAACATCCACAATCTTCCTTCATAACCTCTATCATATTCATACTCCATCACCTTTATTTCTACCACTGACCAACATCCCACATACTTCCTTCAAAACTGCCTTAGCTCTCTGTTATGAAAAAGTCTTCAACAAATTGGAAAAGTGAGCTGGAACATATACAATGGCCGAACCCACAAGCGATAAATCACATGAACACCCACATGCGAAATTTGTTACGTGGATGGATGTCAGCCATTGATGGATTCAAGATCATGACACTAACTGGAGCAGATTTATGTAGAAGAAAATGAGATGCTTATAGTTGAAATAAACACAGAACTCACACGTTCACGCCACAGAACCCTATTTCAATCATGTAATGATTAAATATTCATCCAGTTTTGAGCTGGGATCCGAAGGTAAACGTCAAAGTCAATTGCAATCCAGGCTACATGAACTTAGCTAGTTATATGGCAGTATGTATGCATATGTTGAAAGTTATGTAACATAGATGACTATGTGCATAAGAACATATACGCACATTTACTTAAACGCATCAACCACAGCCATACTCCAAGCGACCCCACGAGAGAAACTGTGAGAAATAGACAAGGTGATATCCTATGCTGACCAATTTGAACATGACGCGTAAATACAGAGGGCTAACCATAATCATGACCCACGACACAGCACATGCTTAGTATCAAATCCCATATTATGGGACACCTTCCAAAATTAATTAGTAGATAATGCAATTACTAATATATATTTAACACTTTTCTACCAAGCTAAAAGTGGTCCACAAACAAGTTACAAAGTTCAGTAGAACCATACATATGCACTGAATGCATTTACTTGTGGGCTTTTTTTACAGTCCTACATGATACATGCAATGTGCTGCCAGCCCATAACACTAAAATGAAATCTAGGTAACAATTTCAGAATGTCATTTTACAGACTTACATTGTCCTTTCTTGATATTTAATAGAAATCAAGTTGGGTAAGTTTACGGCGAATATTGCTGTATCAAAAGATGATCCAATTAAATAGTAAAAATTGTTATTAGTAGGAGGAGTGTTTTGAGGGACACAACTATTGCCGAAGTATAATAAAAACAAGCAGGATAATGTAACAATGTCCTATTACTGATATTTGATAAAAATCAAACAGAATAAAGTAACAATGTCTTATTATTAGTGTTTAATAAAAATCAAGATAAGTTTTAAGGCTAACATTGTTATATCAAAGGATAATCTGAGACAGTACAAACTATTAAAAGTTGGAGGCTTTTGAGGGACATAACTAAAATGCATAAACAACGATTCAAAATGTATTGGTTAACGTGTTACCTTCTGACATTTAGTTGTTATGTATAAACATTGCAAAGCTACACTGGGAAACATCCACATGAATTTAGGCCACAAACCAAAAGGAATTCTGTAAGCCAAACTGTTTCCAAAAAATTTGCCATTACAACGGCGCTATTTTGTAGCACCGAAGTAATGTCTATGCATTACCCCTCTCCTGATACTTGGCTTGCGCCATTAACAATAAATTTGGTTGTTGATAAATGGCCTCACTTTTAATGTTCTCCAAAGATAAAAAAATCGAAGCCGCCTCTATTGTTACAATTTTATGATGAAGCCTAAAAGATAGACATGCAACCTATAGTTAATGACTCAGAACTAACAGTTCGGAGAGTAGATTGCTAACCACCAAGATGTTGGCAATCGATGGGATCATAACAAATAAAAGGCACACATCCTCTTTTAAATAAAATAAAACTATATAGATATATGCATGTGTATTAAATTTAGAACAATTTATACCTTAAATTTATATTTAAATATGTATTACATACAAAAGAAGATAAAACAAGCAAATATTTAAACTTGTATAGAGCTGCCAAAATTGTTCTATTGATTTTATATATTTTTTGTATAACTTTAAACAAGAGGATCAACTTGAACGAGACACAGAGAGAAATAAGTTGAACTATGAATGTGTGTACAAAGAACAAAACCATAAAGCATGTGTATTCAAAAGATGGAGTGATATTAAAAATATAGTGGACATTACGGAGAAAGAGAAATAAAAATAAAAAGGATATAAAGTACTTCAAAATTAAAATTAAGGGTAACTTGTTGTAAAGTACTACCACACATGAGTATAATAATATCCTTTGGATAATACAGTTGAATATGAACTAAAACATGAAGAATGCACGTTTCAAAAAATACCTGTTAACACAGCATTAAAAAGGTAAATAAATTGTAAAAACAAAGCATTCACCAGCCTTTTAAAGGAAAAAAAGCAAAGTTTCCCACTGTTCAGATTCCAAACTTTCTGCCTTATGTGTACTAAAAAAGCATTTCAAAATGTTTGTATTTGCACCAAAAGAAGAAAATGAGTATGATGCTCATATTAATATACATGAAACATCAATGAAAGAAAATACAATTTATTTGTATACTTGGATTTCATTTGGTATACAATATTTAATTAGAGAATTGTTTGAATGAAAATTTTAAATGCAACAATTAAAAATATGATAATTATATTCTAAACTACAAAGTCTGAATATAATAAGAATTTATAAACTGGAAATTAAAGAGAAAAAAGAATGATTGCTTTTTCTCCCTTTTTTAGCTTTTCCGACCGTCGAGATTTGACTGTATATAAACAACTCTAAATCTATATTTTTGATGTTATAAGAAAACTTCAAGCTGATTTGCGTTTTCTAATTTAAAAAATTTAGAATCTGAATTATATATTTATTTCTATAGGGATTTTTTTTGTAATAACATTAGAGATAAAAATCTGATGTAGGATTTGATAGTGCAGACCATCCCTCCGCAACCGATGCAGCCCAATACACAACACACTTAAGGATATCAGTCCGAGGAGAATACAACTTAGGGATCTACGCAAGTTTCTTAGTTGACTAGCGCTGCTATGATTAGTGTTTACCACAGAGGTGGTAATGGGTAAGTAAATTTACAACATTTTAATACTATACTACACATTTTTATTGTTATCAATGATTTACATGATTAATACATTGACAAGTTTGACTTCTCAGATAGTAACGCAATATCACTCATTATTAGCTTAAATCTGAAGTCTCGTATCACATAGTTTTGGCCTAATTTTACTCCCTCCCCATTGAAGTAAAAGATGCTTGTTTCGAGGAATTTAAGGTAAATTAATGTTGTTAATAATTATCGCATATTTAGAGTAAATCCTTTTGACAATTGAAATATCATTCTATCTATTTTAAGTTCCAGAAAAACATGTATTATTGGTTGCGCTAATATGCACTAGTGAAGAAACCAGCCTACTCTCCATACTACACAATTAACACGTTTCATTGTTGAATCCTTTACTACATATAATTGATTCATAACAATCTCCTTACAAAGCTCCATCTTCTCCGATGGTTTAAAACAACCATATATCACCAAAATTAAAAATCACCATTATATAATTTTTAAATGACTTGATATATACGGTCTTATGCTCAAACGCAGATTTTTGCACCTTATATGCAATAAAAAATAAATATGTACAGGGCCATTAATCCAAAAGTAGATTATTTTTCTCAACGTGGCTTTATTTTCAGTGATAACCATACCTTTAACAAAAATTACTTAAAAGTACAAGAATCCACCTTGTATTTCCAGTTCCACCAAGTTTAGGGCAATCAATTCCAAATCGATGCTGATAGAAGAGCCGGCGACAGAGACGCTCAATCAAAATCGACACGGAAGATGAAGGATGTTGCAATCTGGTGGTAGGAGAATTGAAATCGAAATGGATTGGTAGAAAAATGAAAAACGATGGAGAGGGAAATGAATTATTAAGAGACGAGGGAAAATGAATTTTCTTTGGAAGTAAGCACGTGAGTTGGCAGCAAACCAAAAAAAACACAGCGATACTTTTTTCAGCGTTTATCCTCACGAATAACTCTCTCAAAAACTTTTACTACAGCATTCAATGTTTAAACGCTGATAATAAATGCTGTCAAAACAAACTTTTGTTGTAGTGACAAAATTAGTGATGCTCATATGACTTGGAATGACAGAGTGCATTCATTTAAAAATGTTTATATGGCACTTGATCCATCCATGCAACTGCCTAATTTTATTTGGCATTCTCGTATTTGGGATCATGGTTCTGTTCCTAAAGAGAACCTGTACATGTGGAAGGTAATGATGAATGGTACCCTGACTCTAAGCAAACTCAAAGGCTATGGGGTTGTTCAATGTGACAAATGTCTATTCTGTGGAGTAGGGGAGGAAACGGCTGTGCACTTATACTTTGAATGTGATTTCACTTTCCACTTATGGAGTTCCATATTGCAATGTAATGGTTATCACAGGCCAATGAGAAGCTCATGCATGGAATGGTACAACATTTTCAAGGCAACTAGATGGAAGAATGAGAGAAGTAGAAAGTTTTTAAGAATTTTGAAGAAGGTAATGTACTTTGTTTGGTTGGAGAGGAACAATAGGGTGTTTAAAGGGAAAGCTTCCTCTAAACATGTATTGGTCCTTTCTATTACTAGTAACATATAATACTTATGTGTGCCTTCGTCACTCATGTGGTGGTCAGATTGTTGTAATCCGTTGTTCTGATATTTTTGGTTGTTAATAAAAATGGTAGGGGACCATTCCACCCCGTTTGCTTTGCAAAAAAAAAATAAGTTTATAAATTCAAATGTTGTAATTAAGTTGAATCATAAAGTAATTTATAATGAAGTATTAAAAATCTGAAATATAAGATTTAAACAAAGTGATTAAATCTAAGTTGGGAATCTGGAATTCAAAAAATGAGTTTGAATCCTGATTGTAATATAATAAGCTTTTGAATTTAAATGTTTTAAAACAACCTTGAATGTTTTTAGGTATGGTTTAAGTTTAAATTTGAATTTGGGTTTAAAATTCCTTAAAATTTCTTTATAAAACAAATAGATTCTTTATCATATAATTAAAAAGGTTTTGAATTGTTTTAAAGGTTTTGTTAAAGTTATAAATTGTTTCATTTTAAATCTTGAATTTAAAATGAAATCAAAAGGAAAATTTAAAAACAAGTTGTTTTTAAATTACTTTGATAATGATAATTAAATCATTAATAAGATTAATGTTTATCATAAAGTTGATTAGAACTTAATAATTTATAATTCATTAAATGATTAAGGTAACCAAGTTTTGGTAATTAATTAATTTAATTAATTAATAATTAGGTTAATTAATTAAAGGATTAGTAAGTTAATTAAGATTGATTAAATTGTAATTAAGAAATCATTATTTAGGTAAGATTTGATTTTAATTTAAAATAATGATTTGAATTTATTAATCAAGTAATTTTAAATTAATTAAGTTTTAGATTATCACTTGATTAATTTAATAATTAGAGATTAATTAATGGGTTTTATAGATAATTAAATTTGTAATTAATATTGATTAATCTAAGTTAATTACTTTAGAGAAGTAATTAAAGATTTGCTATTGGTTAATGAAGGCCATTAACTTAATATTATTTAATAATTAATTAATGTGATTAATTTAAATGATTAATTGGATTAATTAATTTAAGGATAATCATTTAAATTGTTTAAGTGAATTATTTAATGAAGTAATTAAGAAAATTAATTACTAATTGTAATTAATTGAGTTTATTTTGATTAGTTAACTAAATTAATTAAGTTTAATTAATTTTAAAATAATCACTGGTTAATTGAGAAGTAATTTCCCAATGTAATTAAAAGTGAATAATTACTTAGTGAAGTAATTAAGAAGATAAATTACTTGATGTAATTAAATTGAAGAATAATTGGGTAATGAAGGGGTTTTGGAAATTAATTACTTTGTGTAAATAATATGTAATTAGTATGCTGAATAATTACTTAAAGGAAGTAATTAATAATTAATTACTTAGAGTGATTAATTTAGGATTTGTTAATTGAGTTATTTGAAGATAATAAACGAGATGTAATTAATTAAATATAATTAATTACTTAATGTGATTAATCAAGAGTGATTAATCAATATGGATAATTGATAATTAATTTAATAGGGTAATTATAAATAAAATAATTAGGGATCATCAATTTATATAATTAATGATGTAATTAAGGATGGATTAATTAAGAACAATTAATCAATGAAGGGATTAATTAATGTAATTAATTAAGGATTAATGTAATCAATTAATTAATGAAGTAATTACAGGTTAATTACTGAATTTGGTTTGGAATAATTAATTTGTGAAATTGATTAGAGGTTAATTACTTGAATGTAATTAAAGGATAATTAATCAAAAGTGATTAATTAGGGTAATTTGTTGAGGATAATTAATTGATTGATTTGTAATTAATTAATGATTATGTAAGCAAGATTTATATGGATGAAGTAATTAATTTAATTTATTTTAAATTAATTAGGGAAGAAGTAATTAATTTAATTCATTTTAAATTAATTATAGAATGGTGATTCATAAGTCATTGCTTGTAAATGTTGATTTATACTGATTACTCTGAATAGTTGAGATCTCAGATATGAGATAAATGTTGTTGTGTGATTTGGATGCTATGGTTGCATTTGAGTTGATGATATGAATTATCTGGTTGGGATGATAATATGGATTATCTGTTGTGATGATAATGTTGATTATCTATTGTGATGTTGTGTATTATCTATCTGTGTGTATATAGATAATATTAATTGAATTGTTTTAAACATTTAAAACAACTTAGACCTAAAAATGGCGATTTGGATTTCGATGAGACCGAGATCGGGTTTCCATATTTGGATATCCGAAAACCACATCGATCCAAATTAACGATGGGTCGTGAATCTCAAGTGAAGATGAAGATTCAGAGTGCAAGGGTTATCGTCGTTAACTCTGAGGGTGATTCCAAAATGAGTGTAACGAGATAATGCCTTCGGTTTTGTTCGAACCCGGAACGAACTTGTATGGATTGAATGTTTTCAAAACATCGTCAGGTGGACAATAAGCATTCTAAGAGATGTGTTCTCTAAAGGTAAACGTAGCCTCAAGCCTCATCAACCGGGAATGGCTAAAACAGAGGAGGTGCAGCAAGGTTAAGTGGGTCATGCCCAAGTAGGACGAGATTTTCCCCGTCTGTAGGTCCCTTTATATTCGGCTATGTGGGCGGTTGATTGCAACAACTGCCGGGGTTGTCTTGTTCGGGACTATTCAGTAAGGAATGGTCCTAGCCTTGTGTTGCAGGGGAGTTAGGGTGGCTCCTCGGTACGGTGATCTAGGCCACGTACTGTGACGGGCGTAACCCAGTAGCCCTGCCATTGATGGAATCCAAAATCCAATAAGTGTCGTACGTTTTAGTTGTGCCCAACTACGTTGGAACGTGAGATGTAAGCATTCCAGCTATTTCTGTATTTTACTTGAAAACCCTAAACACTATTACAATATCATCGGATTTCCTATCAAATGTTTTGGTTAGCGTAAGGTAAAAACTTTTCCATGTTTATGTGTAGGAAGTCTTACGTGATACCTTTCTTTTCAGAAGATTTTTTTTAAAGTTAAGCAACCTTAACCTGTTACTCACACCAGACCCATGTCTAACCCGGAGTTTATCTTTTGTTTTCTTAAACTCTTGGGTACTCAAATTTTTACGAGTAGGCAAGGGATTCAGGTTGGCTTTAACGAATAATAGAGGAGCAATGGAGCAGGAGGCTTCTGCGTTAGATATATAGTTTTCCACTGTGTGTTCTCTGTGTTGGTATCTTTTGTTGAGTTGTATTGAGTTGTAAATACTAGACAGGTGTTTATAATTGTCTAGTATGTGTTGTGTTTGTTGTGTAACTCTGATTGATGTTATATATTATGTAAATACTTATGTTACTAATATAATTTATTCGTGCCGCTGTTGAGATTCTAGTGTTGTTTCTTCTTTCTCTTCTTTCTTTCCACTTTCTATCCCTTTTTTCTTAATTCTTGATACGTCTTTCTGGTTAGTGGAAGACGGGTTGTCTCAGATAAAAACTATTTTTGTTTGCCCATACCAGTCCCATGACTGACCCGGAGTTTACTGTTCCCTTCCTAAACTCTAGGTGCCCACAATTTTCCACACGGGCAGTCTAGTGTTAGGTTTTTCAGATAATCGAATAGTAGGTGTATATTTGATAGCATTCAACCTCTGGATATTGGCAATCGCTTTTGGATCTAGTTGCTTCACTTCTGTGTTGATAGTGGTTCGAGCTTTTGGTTCAAGCTATCTTTGGTTTGGAGTTTTGGAGATGGAGTTTCTTGATGGTGTTGGATTCTCTTGGAGATCATATTTGAGTTATCTCTTCCGTTGTTATCATATTTCCGCTATTGTATATTTGTCTCTGATATTGTTGTATCATATTGTATCAGATATTGTATTCATTGTTGTACCAATGATATTATCTTTTTCTTCCGCTGTGTTGTTATACTTAATGTGTTATAAGCTCTGGCGAACCAGATTCCACATTTGAATCTGTGGCATTTGAATATAGGTGACGTATTCGGTGTCGATTTTCGAAGATCAAGCAGGGTCGTTTCAATTGGTATCAGAGCTGAAGGTTGAAACTTTAGCTCAGGAGTATAACACATTAGGTAACTCAATAGAGATAGGGTGAAGTATACCCTAGAATGAGTATATCCCTAAGATATCCATCCGAGTGCCTCGGTAAATTCTCTTACTATCCACTAATAGTGAGTATAAGTGCAAGAAGAGGACGAGGTAAGGGACAGGGGAATACCAATACAAATGGTCAATACCCTGCAACAACAAGGAAATAACCTTCTCTATCAATCTCCTTTGTTGATCATCCAATTTCAAAATTCTTTGATGGCTTCGTGGCAACTACAGAAGATGCTTTGATGACGATGACCCTGCGAATCATGTAGATAAGTTCCTATTTCTATTCTCTTCATCAAATTTCTGTCGGCTTTTCTTTTTTAACTTTAACAAAATTGAAATTTTATTGGAATAAATTGGTAAATTAAATATAAAGTTAAAATTAATTTGCATCGATAAAAAGGTTTCAATTAAAACCAAATTTGAAATTCTATTGTAATTTCTAGTGTGGGTCTAAGTTCGAAGAGGGACAAGCTGGTGTAAACATTGGGGTTTTCCGACCTAAGTTTGGAATCCGTATAAGAATTGTGGAAGATTAAATCCATTTATTTGTTATTTTGGGTTCAGATATATTCTACGAGTGGTTAGTTATCCTTCGAACAAACCGGTGCCCTGCATATTTCGTAAACTGATGACCTAAATATTTCGTAAAGTGTTAAATAAGTTTATTCTCATATTTATTGATATTCTGATTTGGTAAGCCAAATGCAAATAGATATGTCAGCTTGATCTGGAGGGCTATATTTTTGTGTATCCATCCTTTGTTGTCTCCTTGGCAAATTTCGAGGACGAAATTTTCTTAAGGGCTGGAATCTGTAGCATTCCTGTTTTAAAACAAATTTAATTTTGGTAATTAATTTAAATTTTGAAATTAAATTTGGTATTTTCCAAATTTAAATAGATATTTTTTTTATTCATTAATATAAATAAATATGAATTTGATTTTAAACATAGAATTTCTAATTGGAAATTCAGAAATAAATATTTTGAATAATATTTTATTTATAAGTTTAATTGTGGACTAATTTGAAAATGTCCAGAATAAAAATATATGTGCATATAGATTGATTTGTAAAATAGAATTTGTATTAGAAATTTAAAGATAAGTATTTTTAAAAATAAAAATTGGATTTATTAACTTATTATTTCTAAGGGTCTAGTATATATAAATATTTATTAATAATGTATAATTTGATTTCATATCATTTTCTTAAGGTTATTTAAAAAATTATATAAGTGTAAATATGGAAAAAAGTATGAATAAAATATAAACACATAAATATAAACATTCCTAATAACTTGAATTTAAAATGTAAGATACGATTTGATAAAAGATTTAAATTACTTTTCTTTTATATATTTGAAAATTAATAACATAAACATTTGTAAAATATAAACATATGTAAATATAAGTAAATTAATGAGAGGGTTTAAAGTTAAATCTATAAATTATTTAAAGCAAAGGATTTAAAAAAATTATAACAAATTTAATAAAAAAGAGTTTAAACACAATTTAATAGAAATGGACATTTGTAAAGTAAGTAATCATATGTAATAACAAGTGTAAAGAGAATAGATTATACAATTACAAGTGTTGATACAAAATAAACAAGTGGAAAATCATTCTTTTTCTTTTAAATTAAATTTATAAAACATGCATAGAAAAGAAGAATAGAAGCCAGGTTGTTTTCATTTTTTCAAAACTTCTCAAATCTGAGATCAAAGAAATTCAAAGCTTTAAATTTTAAAAGCCTGAGCAGTGTTTAAAAAAAACATCAAACAAACAAAAGCAGATCAACTCAGTTTAAAAACAAGTTTTGAATTCAAACTCAAAACAGAAAAAAATCTGGAAGCTGCAACCTGATCAAGTTTGGATCTGGAAATCAAAGCCTGGAAAATATGTAAGTTCAGGCGAGCAAATTCAAACATCAGGACATCTTAAGATCTGAAGCAACTCAACCATTCCAGATCAAAGAAAAAGATTAAAGCAAAACCTATGAGATTCAGATGCTAAAATAAATTCAAAATCCTGAAAGCAACTGATTCAAATCAAGCTTGATCAAAGTACAACTCAAACCAAGGATTCAACTTAAAAGCATCAAACAAAGATCGGGATCATATGCAGATATAGATCAAAAACTAATTCTAGTTTCAAATTCAAGTCTCTGTTTTCTGTTCTTTCCAAAGCTTCATGTGAGCAAACTCACTTACATTGGCCTATATGTTTTCTTATTGTGATTGATGCTTAAAGTATGTTCTGGAGATGTTGTTTAATGTGCTTATGTGTTTGAATATATGAGTGCATGTCAGTTATACAGGTATATGTATACCTATTCTTGACTTTTAGGCTAGAAACAGAATCCCAAATCAGAAATTTTCAATCATTCACCTATAAACTTTGATGTCTGAATAAAACTAGTTTGAATTGGTAAGATCAAAATTTCAAAACACTTTTAGGTAGTTAAAATAAAAGGGTTTACTGGGAAATTATAAAAACATAGCAAATTCAAATTTTGTTCAAAAATAAATTGATTAAAACTCGAATTTTGAATTTATGATCTGGTTTGTTTTCATAAACCATGATTTTTAAATATGAATTCATGATTTTTAAGTTAGAAAATCTTGAGCATGTGGAATTTGAATGGAATTGCAGGGATCGTCAATTCCCGATGGTCAAAGTGAAATTAAGCCTCGAGTTTGAATCGGGAGGAAGGTGAAGTGTTGTAGATTGAAGGAAAAATGGTCACATATTTTTCTGAAGATCATAGAGGTGTCGCGATGCGAATTTAGGGTTTAAGCTTGTCTTAGTGTCGAATTGATTCTCGAAAGAATTGCGTTAATGTCGAGGCGTTTTAGATGATCGGACCAAGGAGGATGCGTTCATTGATGGTTGGAGTAGCTGTGGTAGAAATGGTGTAGACTCTGGCGTCGTCACGCGGCGGAGCAAATCGAATTTTGGCGATCGATTGGGTTACAGGAAGAAATATTTGGCCTCGAATTAGCTCGATTTTGATTTAGGGATAATTTTTATATTGGGTTGTTCGAATCATTTCTGGTGATCATCGTGGATGATCAGGTGGCTTCGTCATCGAGCGGAGCTGGTCGTGGAGTTCGTGCACGTGTACGGGCATGCATACGTATCTGGTTTCGAATATTTTGGGGATGAGGGTAGGAGACTCGGAGCCAAGCACGTGAAAACGATGAGTTTTCTCGAAGCAGGTGGAAACATGAATTGGCTCGGGTTCAAGCTCGGGTAGAACATGATTTTGCTAGGGTCGTTTGATTTGTGGCAAAAGCAGTTTTGAATTTTAAAGAAAAATCAATTTATTTCGATTAAATTTTGTTTAAACCAATTTTCTTTTATATTAAATGTTATCTGAATTTTAAAAATTGTTTAAGAAGGTTTTTAAAATAAAATTGTTTTAAATTGATCAAGTTTTAAAATGGTTTAAAATATATGTAAACTTTATTTTGAAAGTTTCTTTTAGATAAACTTAATAATAGAAAGGTTAGATAATTAATATAAAGAATGTTTTAATTGATAATTAACTTTTAAAGTCTAAGTTAATTTATTTGTTAAAGGAAATTAATTACATAAAAAGTAATTACTTAATAAAAGTAATTAAGCTAAATTGTTAATGATTTAAGTTTGATTTATCAAGTAATTATAGCTTAATAAATTAAAGGTTAACTAATTCATAATTAATTAAAGGATAATTAATTACTTGAAAGATAATTGCTTAATGAAAGTAATTAAGGATGAATAATTTATGATTAAGGATTGATAAATCAAGTGTTTAAAGATTAATTAATTTAAAGAATAATTAATTAATGTGATTAGTAATTAACGTAATTAATTTGAGAACAATTAATTAAGTAAAGGTTAATTAATTAATAAAAGTAATTAAGGAATGATTATTAATTAAGGATTAATTAATTAATTATTGCAATCAATTAAGGATAATTAATCAAAGAATTAATTAATAGTTAAAGGTAATTAATAAATAATTAAAGAATAATTAGTTAAATTATTTGTAATTAATTAATTAATGATTAATTAACCAGGATTAGTAGTTTATTCATAAGTAATTAATCAGATTTAAATTAATCAGATGATTAATTTATACTACTTATGAATGTTTGGATTTTATTGAATGTTGAATTGTTGATATCCCTGATATGTGATGCTGTGTGATATGAATTATTTTTTATTCAAGCTATGATGAATGTAATTTATTTAATCTGTGATGAATGTATATTATTTATCTGTGAATCTGTGTATGGAAGATAAGCGTTATATATTATACCGCTTATCGTTATTGCTGTGTTTGAATCCGTGATGATTGATGATGTTGCACTATTGTGTAAAGCCCCTGGACCACACCTTATGCACAAATATGGATTGCATGAGGAAATTGGTTAAGTCACAGGTTTTTTAAATAATTTTAAAATTGAATATTAAATCCAAAATAGATTTGAAAATAGAATTGGCAAAGTATGAAAAGCTTTTGAAAAGGAGTTTTAAGAATAAAAGTTATTTTGAATAACTTGATAATGTTTTGAAGCTTAAATAATTTTATTTGAATTTGAATTCTTAAAAAATTTGAAATTGAATTCAATGTTTAGAAATTATAGTTTAAAAATGTTATACAAGTTACAAATGGGTTTAAACCATTTTAAAGGTATTATTTTGAAATTTGAATTTAACCCAAGGGCTTTAACTTGTATAAACGTAATCGGATTTTTCCGAAACGAAAACTATTGGTTTTCAAATAATAATAGCTTTCATATAAGGAAAAGATTTCCAATTTGTGTTGAAAGATTTCAAGTTTGAATTGAAATAGTTTTGAAAGATGTAAATTAATCTTTGTGAAAGATGGTCGAACCTTATTTTGAAGTTGAAGAGGATTTATAATGGTGTATCTTTTATATATAAAAGATTTGAAATGGGAATGGTTTGAAAGCTATGGATTGAATCTTTGA
Source organism: Allium cepa (assembly GCA_030765085.1). Classification (NCBI taxonomy): domain Eukaryota; kingdom Viridiplantae; phylum Streptophyta; class Magnoliopsida; order Asparagales; family Amaryllidaceae; genus Allium; species Allium cepa. Next base: position 568,889,511 of record CM060938.1, read on the forward strand.
TTTAATGATTGGAAGAGTTAATCCAATTTGAAATGGAGTTGTTTTGAAAAGCTGTGAATGAATCTTTGTGAAAGATGGGTGAACTTTGTGAAATAAATCTTTTTGTGTAAAGATTTGAATATGGAAATTTGTTTAAACCATTTGAAGAAAGGTTCTGGATAATAAGTTGTGACTTAACCGAGATCCCATTATCCATATGTTTTCAAATATCGCGCTCATTATTCGGTTTAGCCGGGAGAGGAACTTGTGTCATATAACCCATTCCGAATAATGATACGACGTTATGGATAGCATTTGAAGACCGGTGAAAAAGACTGGGTATTTTCGAGAATGAAAGGATAACCCGTCGAATGTCTCTGCACTGTGTCGTGCCAATATAGAGATCTCCATATGTGATGGGGAGTCCAATTGGGATTGTGAATACCCGGATTTGCAAAGGCTTCTTCGAAAGTGCCTTCGGTTTTGTTCGAACCTGGAACAGATTTGTATGGATGTGTGTCTGACGTTACACTTTGAGATGTAAAGCTGGTTTCTACCAAATACATTTCTGTTTGGTGGCGGAGAATTTATTCTCTTAGCTTAACACCCTTCTCTGAGACGTACGAGCTCAGAGGTTATGTAGTTGATGGTTACTAGTGATACATTCCCAATTTGGTAATGTAGCATGCTGAGTGTTGCTGTGTGTTGTTGATCATTTGTTGACCAAAGAAAGGCTTTTGTGTATAGCGTAGCTTTGTGGACGAAAATTCACTTAAGTTTAAAATTTATGAAAGCTAGAATTTGAAGTTGAAATGGATTGTAAATTAATAATATTTGGTAATGAATTCGAATTGTAAATAGAATTCGACTTGGATTTGATAATGAGTTAAATAAGAAGAGATGTTGAATTGTGAGTTTTGGGAATGTGTGTGATCTCAAACAGTTTGAGATCTAAATTTGAAAATGGATAATGTTTTCAAATAAATTGGATGTTATCATCCTATTGTTAATAAAATCTTTAAATTGAGAATGGAGTTGTATAAATAAAATAAGTTTGAATAATTGAATTGTAAAATAAACTTGTTAAGAACTGGCTTCAAACTGGAAAATTAGATTGAATAATAAATTAAAATTTTAAAATAAATTGTATTGAATCTTGAAACACATAAGTAAAAATAATTTAAAATGAGAATTTTGAGAAATTGGGCTCAGAAATTAAAATGATTAAACACTTTGATTTAAAGGTTAATTTGGTTTAAAGAGTTAAACCAACCTTTGAGAATTTAACTCGAATTTCTATAATTCGAGATAGTTTAAATTCAAGATTTAATTGAATTAGTTTAAAATTGAATTTGGTTTGAAGTAATTGGATTGGTGATTGAAGATGTCTAAGTTTAAAAATTTTAAATGGGAAATTGGATTGGATTAAATTAAAGTGATTTGGATTCTGAAATTAAATTGATAATAATTCGAATTTAAAATTGAACAGGATTAAAATCAAATAGAATTTGATTTAAATTCGGAAAGGAATCAAGATTGATTCAACTTGAATTGAGAATTAATCAAGTCCAATGGAATTTGGAGTTATTTGAATTAGAATTGGGTCAATTTAAATGGAGATTTAAATTGAATTATTGGGAGAGTGAACAGTTAGATTCTTGATTATTTTTAATAAATTGTTTTGATATAAACTTATTTTTCTAAGCTATTAAATATATACAAATTTATAAAAATTCGAAGTGGTTTCGGGTATCTCCCAATACCCTATCCCGGCCTCCCCGAGTCTCATACCATCCTATCACAAGTTATCCACGTGATAAACATAACATTTCATATCAGAGAAATCAACTAACAATTGATTTCTCATAAGTCATTATTTATTGAATTGATTTAATCTTAATTAATCAATTTTTTTATTACATCAATTATTATAATTCATCCACAACAATTCAATTTAAATTTCCACTCTATTTAAATTGACCCAATCCCAATTTAATTCATCTTCAATTTCCATTGAAATTGATTTAACTCCAATTCAAGTTGAGTCAATCATGATTTCTTTTCCAATTCAAATTAAATTCTATTTAATAAATCTTCCATTTCAATTACCCTCTATTCCAATGAATCGCAATCATTAAATTCATTTCTTAAACCATATAATTCAATGATTTAATTATCAAGTAAATATCGATATCCTAAATTCAAGTTAAAATTAACTTTTAAATATTATAAAATCAATTAACAATTCTATTTTAAATTGTTGGAAAAATCTGGGTCGTCACATTTATAATTCCAGTTTGAAATCCCCTTTTTACTTTAAAATTTAGGAATGCCTTCAAATTTAGACAATACAATTAAAATAGCTTTTTATAAAATAAAATTGGACTCGGGCTTGCGAGAGGAAGATGGCCACTGGTTTGGCAAGGGGTCTCGGTGATCGTTGCTAGGGGGAGTTTGACTAGGGTATTGGAGTCTCGTGGTGTTGATCTAGCAGGTGAATTTCCCAAAATTTGTTTCGAGTCAAGTTTGAGAATATCCTATAGGTTTAAATTTTAACTGAATCAAGTTTTAAATTAACTTCTCAAACCCTTCTTTTAAATATTGATGTTGTTTAATATATATATATATATATATATATATATATATTAATCTGAGTTGTATGTGTTATTTAGACTAAGCAGGCTGGTCAGATTTGAAATTTAATTAATAGGGTGAATAAGAAGAAATTAAGGAATCAAAATGTTTATTATGAATTAGACATAAAGATCTTAAGTTAAATTATAGATTAATGATAATAAAATTCCTGATTATAGATAAGATTCTAAAGTGTTATAAATAAGGAATTGAGTTGAAGTTAATTAAATAAGTAAAAGGAATTCAGAATAATCATTTGATGGTGTGATAAATAATTACTTAATGTAAGTAATAAAATATAATTACTTGGTGAAATTAATCAAGAGCTTAATTAAGATAGTTAAGTAAGAAATGATTAATTTATGAATAAAGTAAAATAAAGGATAGTTAATTACAGTTTAGGATTAATCGAAAATGGTTGATACTGTGATTTCATTAATATAACGAAATTTGATTAGAATAAATTAAAATATAATTGGAAATCCTTAATTTGTATAATTAATGAAGTGATCAAAATTGATTAATTAAGATTGATTAATCTATAATAAGTGACTTATGGGAAATTAATTAATTTAAGCAATTAAAGATTAATGTAATTAAATAAATAATTAATTCATGAAGAAATTAAGATTTCTTATTAATTTCGGTTGAGACTAATTAATATTGTGAAGTTAATTTAAGATAAGTACTTGAATGCAATTGAAAGATAATTAATCCAGGGTGATTGATTAAGATGGATAATGATGGATTGACCAATTAATTGATCTGGAATTAATTAACGTTAAATGAAGTAATCTATGTGATCGAGGTTTGAAATTCAATTTGAATCAATTGAATTGATATGTATGGGATTAGGCTTTGCTTATGAATGATGGAATGGTATTGGATGTTTTGAATGAGTTGATATCTCTAATATGAAATGTTGTGAATTTCATTTGAATAAAATTGATTAGGATAATATGAGTCTCGAAGAGACTGGGGTTGGGTATTAGTCAATACCCGAAACCACTCCGAATATAGATTGGTATGTGAAGTTTATATATTGGAATGTCAGACCGAGTATTACAGATTTTCAGGTAGGGGTGTTTTGGAGCTCAGGAGGCTAACTGGAGGGCAAGTACGTATAGAGTATTTCCGATGTGTTATGTTATGTATATCTGAGACATGATCCTTGTGTATATCCAGTGTCTGAAAAAATGTGTAACTCTGATGTAAATTCAAATGTAATCAACAGATATACTATTCTTTTGTAAACTGTTATTATTTATTATTATATTTTATCCGCTGCGATTGTGAGATGTTTGGTGTTTTTGATCTTCTTCTTCTATCTCTTTCTTCTTTTTCATAACTATCTGGAATTTTTGGGTTAGAAAATTTCGGGTCGTTACATTTGGTATCAGAGCTGTAACGACCCGAAATTTTCGAACCCGAAAATTCCAGATAGTTAAGAAAAAGAAGGAAGAGAAGAAGAAGAAGAAGAAGAACAAAAACACCAAACATCTCACGATCGCAGCGGATAAAATATAATAAGAAATAATAATAGCTTACAAAAGGATTCTATATTAGTCGATTACAATTATATACATCAGAGTTTTACATATATACAGTCACTGAATAATTACCGTGATGACCTGGAATTTCTAACCAATTTAATTTGAATAGTTAATTGATTTTAAAATATTTAAAAGTTAATTTTAACTTGAATTTTAGGATATCAATATTTACTTGATAATTAAATCATTGAATTGTATAGTTTAATATTGAATTTAATAATTGAAATTGGGTAAATTTTTGAATCTGAGATTCTAAGCCTGTTTAAAATAATTTTAAGGCTTATAAAATCTATAATGATGATACTGAAGATAATAGAATGGTTGAAATTTAATGTAAAAGTAATTTGTTCAGTTTTGAAATTATATCGTTTAAATCGATATTTAAAAATAGCCTTCCGAGGCATAGTCTTGGAATTCAACGAAACCAGTTCCATTGGATCCGTAATAGTTAGTTATTATCGGATTTCAATTTTCGTAGCAATCGGAGTTGTCGTTTGATCCTGGCAGCTCGAAACGCTTAGAAACTTTTAATCGATTTAAACTAGAATTGATCGTTTTCTTTTGTAACTCGCGCATATGATCAAATTAGCCTCCGAAACACATTCCATTGTGTTCGGAATACGGGTAAAGCTTTATAATTGCCTCACGACATTCCTTAAGAGGAGTTCAAAATTTTAAATGGAAACTAACGAGGCGTTTTGGAAGTTTTGTAAATATAAAAAAAAAATAAAATAAAATTTAATCAACATGTCAGAGATATTTTTGGTAAATAAGCGTATGCAGGAAGCTACACAAATCAATATCTATCACTCGTTCCCCTCTAACCTTCAACAGAATCGAACGCATGAAAAAAAAAATAGTAATGAAGTCATGGCCGAAGTCTCCATTCTTATAATTAATAGAACCGAAAAAAAATTTAAAATTAACGGCTGAGGCAACGAATCATGGCGAACACTGCCGCATTCAATTGGGCGGATCTAGGGTTGCGTTTGTTCGGCAATCGTAGGAATGGAAGCTTGCATGTCAGGCTCGAGCTCAAGTTTTGGGGAAGAAGCGGCATTGATGGTCGCGTGGCTGCAGATCTGGGTAGTGGAAGCGAGTAGGGGATTTTGGGTGGATCGCGATGTGAGGCGACGTGATGTTCTCGAGCTCGCAAGGCCAGGCCGATTCATGGAAGAAGAAGAACGCGTCTTGGAGGTGCGAGATGATGGTGGCCGTTGTATTTAGCAGAGGCAAAAGGAGGTCGAGGTGAAGGGTGTAGCAATACTCGTCGTGATAATCGGGGGTTTAGGTGGTTTCGAATTGTGGTGAGTATACTCTCACAGTTCTTATTTCTATATACAACTATATGTTTCATTTCATTTCCAATTGCTTCAGATTGCATCCTCTGCTTACTTGTTGATAAACACTAATCCTTTTATGCATAAGAATATGATATGTAGGTTCGCTCATTATCTTCCTGAGTCGGGTTCTTATAGACAGCTTATTTTAGAAATAGATTATTGACCCTAACTACATCAAAAAGTTTAAAAATAAAAGGGGTTTAAAAACACAGAATGGAAGTTTTATTTTTATTAAAATGGGTCTTAAAATGTAAAATATAGGTCCTGTGTTTTAAATTGTTTGATTTAATGTAATCATATAACAGGATAATCATTTACTTCTTAAGTGGATCAAACGGAATTTAATAATGATAATCAAGTAAGTAATTAAGATAATGACTTATTTTAAATGAATTAAGGTCTTGATTGATTAATGGATGATTAATCAATATGATTGATTTAAGGGTTAATTAATTAACTTGAGCAATTATGAAAAAAATTGCACTAAGCAAAGAATCAAAGAATAATCACATAATGAAGTTAATTTAAGATATTTATAAATGTTATTAAGGAATTAAATACTGGAAGCAATGAATGTCATCAATTAATTTAAGATTTATTAATGTGAATGGTTAAGGCTATTTAATCTAAGTGATTAATTAAAAAAAAATTGCTAAATATAATTATGAGATAATAAATCGAGGAGGATTAATTAAGATGGATCGTGAAATGGGTTGTAATGATTATATGTTAAGTAAGGATAATTAACCAATGGATAATCACTTGATAAAAACAAATTAAAGGGTTATCTACTTCGTGTAATTAATTCAGGATTGGTTAAATTAAAGAAATTAACTAAGGAGCATGATTAATTAAAGAATAATTGATCAATAGTGATTATAAGATAGATAATTTGAGTGATAAATTGAGGATCAATGTAAGTAATATGGTGGAGTAAAGCTTAATTAATTTGTGTAATTATTTAAGAATTAAGTACTTACTGTAATTGAAGGATAGTTAATCCAGGGTAATTAATCAAGCTGAATAATGAAGGAATGGTTAATTAATTGATTTGGAACTAAGTTATGTTAAATGAAGAAACCAAAGTGACTGAGGTTAGTAATTCAATAAGGATTAATTAATTTAAATTTGTAAGCGATTAAGATTTGTGCATGGGTGATTGAATGGTATTGAATACTTTGAATGAGTTGATATCTATGATATGAAATGTTGTGTATTCCTTTTGAATAACTTGGGTTAGGAAGACATGAAATTTAAAGAGATCGAGGTCGGGTATTGGAAAATACCCGAAAACCACTTCGAATTTTTATAAGTTGATTTGTGAAATCAATAGGCTGGATTGAATGATTTAAGGGAATTGGATTATTTTATCTAAGTTTGGTACTTAGAAATTGATGTGTGAAATAAGTGTTGTCTATAACAATGTGTAAATTTGTTACGTTGATAAGTTACCCCGGGTTTATATGAGTTGATTGCTTTGGTATTCCATGTTAGTTGAGTTTACTCATGCTGGTTTCCAGCCTGACCCGGGTGTTACTTTGGTGTAATGCTCGGGTCAGACCGAGTATTACAGATTTTCAGGTAGGTACGTTCTGGAGCTCAGGAGGCGAGCTGGATGGCAGTAGCGCATAGAGTATTTCCGCTGTATTTATATTATTACTAATCCGAGACTTGATAATTGTATATATTCAGTGACTGTATATATGTGAAACTCTGATGTATATTAAATGTAATCAACAGATATAGTACTCTTCTGTAAACTGTTATTTATTATTATATTTTATCCGCTGCGAATGTGAGTTGTTGATGTTACTGTTCTTCTGTTCTTCTATCTCTTCTTCTTTTTCATAACTATCTGGAATTTTCGGGTTCGAAAATTTCGGGTCGTTACAGTTGGTATCAGAGCTGAAAGGTTAAGCGAGAACCTTGGCTCTAGTGGGAATTACTCATTTAATAGAGTCTGTAGTACTCTAGAATAAGTTGAGTATATATATATATATATATATATATATATGTATGAGCGCGTACTTGTTATTTTCCTATAAAAAGATTTTAAATGATTTTATATAAAAATATATTTTTGATATATAAAGCAATATTTCCTTCTAATAAATATTAAGGTGATTGGTTGTTAAATTATTATAATTAAATTAAGAAGTAATATAATACAACCAAACTGAAAATGTGATGAAGATAAGTTTGAAATGGATTCAAACTGAAACTGAAGTTTGGGATTGGAATCAAGTTAAGTAGGAATAAAAATACAATTAAATTAAAATTTAAGTGATTGAAAATGAAATTCTAAATCTAATCCTAGAATTTGAAATTTTGGTTTCAAAGCAATGAAAATAATAAATTAGTATTATTTGGATAACGGGGATTTGTTGAAACAATGGGTTGTTTGAAATTGATTTGAATTTAAAACCGAAGGTGGTTTAAAATTGTAAAACATGGCTGGAAGGGCCAAGAAATAAATATGTATGTATGGGTATACATGATATCAAAGATAATTTGAAATAAACTCTAAGAGGTTGAGATTTGATTTTTCCCGGAAATGTGATATTAAAACCCAAAGAGATATAAGTTTTGAACTTATAAAAGGGAAAGAATTTGAAGTTGAAGTGGAAAATTCACTGTGAGAATGAGGTTGACTGGACTAAGTAAATTGAATTTAACTTGGAAGAAGTTAAATAAGTTTGAATGAACAACTTGGATTGAAGATTTTAAGATGAAATTGGAATTTAACTTGGAAAAATAAATGGTTAATTGGAATTGGGAATGTGTGTGATCTCAAACGGTTTGAGATTTAAAAATTGAAAATGGAGGGACGTTTTCAAATAAATTGGATGTTATCATCCTATTGTTAATAAAAATCTTTAAATTGAAAATGGAATTGTATAAATAAAATAAGTTTGAATAATTGAATTGTAAAATAAACTTGTTAAGAACTGGCTTCAAACTGGAAAATTAGATTGAATAATAAATTAAAATTTTAAAGTAAAATTGTATTGAATCTTGAAATACATGAGTAAATATAATTTAAAATGAGACATTTGAGAAATTGGGCTCAGAAATTAAAATGATTAAACACTTTGATTTAAAGGTTAATTTGGTTTAAAGAGTTAAACCAACCTTTGAGAATTTAACTCGAATTTCTATACTTCGAGATAGTTTAAATTCAAGATTTAATTGAATTAGTTTAAAATTGAATTTGGTTTGAAGAAGTTGGATTGGTGATTGAAGATGTCTAAGTTTAAAATTTTTAAATGGGAAATTGGATTGGATTAAATTGAAGTGATTTGGATTCTGAAATTAAATTGATAATAATTCAAATTTAAAATTGAACAGGATTAAAATCAACTAGAATTTGATTTGAATTGGGAAAGGAATCAAGATTGATTCAACTTGAATTGGGGATTAATCAAGTCCAATGGAATTTGGAGTTATTTGAATTGGAATTGGGTCAATTTAAATGAAGATTTAAATTGAATTGTTGGGAAGGTGAACAGTTGGCTCTTGACTATTTTCAATATAAATTGTTTTGATATAAACTTATTTTTCTAAGCTATTAAATATATACAACCTCTCTTTCTTAAAGCCAAATTATTTTATATACTTGTTTACGATTATTTTTGGGGCTATTTAACCATTTTTCAACTGTTAACTAAACTAATTACTATTTTTCAACCATTTCACAAACTAATTTCTATTCTACAACTATTTTGCAATTATCTACAAATTTTGAAACTATTCAACTATTTCTTAACTATTTTACAGTTAGTTACCTATTTTATAGCTATTTTGCAAACTAATAATTATTTTTCCACTACTTATTTATTTTTAGAATTTTCAAGCTATTTTCTAAATATAAACTCGTCGGAGTTCAAACTGTTATTAATTTAAATACCCAACTGAAATAAAAATTAAAGTATAAAAGGGGTTTTATACAAGTTTGAAATGATCCAAAGTTTTAAAATTTTATATATCTGAATATATATAAAGGATCTTATGAGGATTTTGGAAAAAGGGTTTTGAGAACCTTTGGATTTGGAAAGGCTTTTGATTTTTTGGGTAAAATCAATATTAAATTTGGAAAGCCTAGTTTGAGAATTATCGATTTTGGGATAATCGATTTTGTGTAAAGGAGCTTTGTATGATATTATACTAGGTGTATGATTTGAAGATACTATATGTATAGTATAAAGTGTTTTGATGATTGCTCTGGGGAAAAAGGCGCTCCCTTGAAATGAACTTCTCAGGAGTGCCACCGGGTGGTGCTGCCTTGAGCCCAAGGGGGGTTGTAAAGTTGATCCTGTGAGGAGTCCGGACAAAACTAGTTCCTGAGGATTATTGGATAGCGGAAGTCGATGGCGTTGATGCCTACAGAGGCATTTGGGTTATGCTGTGACGACAGTGTAACTCGATGTCGCTGCGATCTACTGTGGGGACCATAGTGAAAATCGTGTGGAGGATGAGTGTCAACGGTCTACACTTGATTTTGCCGGGAAGGCAACGCAACATCGGTAGACTGCGATCTATGGTCAAGTGGAGTGGAGAAGTTTCATTTTTTTTTTTGGCAGCGAAATTCGATGGTGCTGATGCCTACAATTATATGGGTTTTTTGCTGTGATAGCTTCGTAAACCCAGTTGTAGCTGCGATCTGTCGTGGGTTCCATGGTGTAATCGAGGGGTGTGGAGGCCTACAGTTATCTGTGGATTTTGTCGGGATGGCAACGTAACCATCGGGTTAACTGCGACCATGGATGGGGGTGATGATTTCCAGAGCATTCTCACCAAAGATATTTCCTCTATTTTCAAAAACCCGATTCCTATATTTTCAATAAAATTATTTTTCAAATGTTTTACTGGGTGTTGAAAACGGGTTTACCAAGTACTTATAGATTTTCAGTCCAACGCCTGATCAACGTATGACTGAATTTTTGTGAGAACCAGGATAGACTGGTTGAGACATCGAGTTATAAAAGTATTTTTATAAAGAACTATTTTATTAAGTATGTTGTGAATTTAAAAGCATTTCTAAAATTTTAAATAAAGGTGTTGGAATTTTGGGAAAATAAAAAGGAAATCCAAACTAGAATTTCAATGAAGAGATTTGTAATTAAAATCGAATATTGATCTAGAAATTGGAAATAAGCTAATTGGTTAAATAACTGTGTGATTGAGTGTGTTAATAAAATTTAACTTGGGTAAACAAATGGATTGGAGATTAATAATATTTGGTAATGAATTTGAATTGTAAATAGAATTCAACTTGGATTTGATAATGAATTGAATAAGTGAAGATGCTATAAACTAAAAATAAAATAGAATGGGATCGAAATAGTGATGGGATGAATTATGAATAAAATTCGAGTGTAATATGAATAATATCTAATGAAATTTGCAAGTAAATTAGATATAATGGAAGTGTTGTCGAATGAAATGGAAGTAAACTATAACAGAAATAGTTTGAGTTGCAAAAACAAAACCCAGGTGAGTAGAAATAAATTAAGAATGGTTTTGTATAAATAAAATAAATTCGCAAATGAATTAAGAAAGTTAAATATAAAATGAGTTAATGGCGTTAGATAATAAATGGATGAAGTCTGGTTTAATAAGAACTAAATCAAAGATGTGATTGGAATTGGATTATTAGACTGGACTTAAGTTCGGTGGCATATTAATTTGAAGTATAAATGAGTTAAATATGTGCTTGGATATTATATTGATAAATTGTGAAGGTGAATTAAAATGAAAGAAATGGGCTAACTGAATTAAATAGAGTTTGATGTGATGAGAATCAACTTGAATGGAAGTGAAGTTAAGTTGATGTTAGAATAAATTAAAGTAATTAACTTAAGTTTAAAATTTGTGGACGCTTGACTTCGAATAAGGATAAAAGCTCATTAAATAAAAGCTTGGATTAAATTAATTTGGAAATGGTTATTAATTTATAAGTATTAAATGTGCCGAGTTAAATAAATTGTTTTAAGTGAATCCAATGCTGAGATAAAATGAAATGCAATGAATGGTTGGTGAATAAATTAGCAATGAAATTAAATTCAAGCAGTTATAGACTGAAATGAATGCTTTATCAAGTAATATTGTCAAATTTGCATGGAATGAATGGTCGTTTGACGTCAATGAAAGTAATTAAAATCCTTTGGATTGAGAGGAGTTAAATAACTTGATTTCGGAATCAATTGAATGAAATATGAGCTTGTTTGATTAAAATAAATTGAATGTAAGCAATTGCATTGTAAATCCTTAAAATTGAATGAAATGGCCTATAAGTTTGATTGAAAACAATTGAATTAGATTAAAAGTTATATAAATCGCTTATGGAAAGCGTTTTGGTGCTTGTTGTGTGTGTAATACATGTGTTTAGCTATTGAAAGAAAGTGAAATGATAATAAATTCTCTATATATGGCACTTACATATTTAAATTGAGTAAGTACAGGTACCTGAAGGCCGTTTGGCTGGATTTGGATTGCATTATTTGCTAGAATAAATTAGCCGCTTGCTTAAAATGCTAAATAAGGTACGCCTACGCTATAAAAATAGGAAATATGAACTGTTTTTGCTTTTTCCGACCGGGTGGGTCGATGTATATATATTTATATCTCTTGTCAAATTGCAAAAGATCCTCCGTACAAAGGAGACTCTGCCAAAAAAATTTCAAAATTTTAGGAGTTAGAAATTTTTTGAAAATAGTTCAAAAATTAGGTTTTAAATTAACATTTAAATATTTGAGAAAAAGGGGTATCGTTTGATACTGTGGAAGAGTTTGGGAGGTTAGTAAGAATAATAAGGGGGTTTTATGAAAGATAATTGGTAAGTTGTAGAACTGTTTGGTTTTGGAAAAAAGTAGACAGGTATGGGACATTCTTCCTGATTAGTAATTTCGGGGACTAAATTCTTTTAAGGGGGGAGGAATGTGATGATCCGGAATTTCTAACCAATTTAATTTGAATAGTTAATTGATTTTAAAATATTTAAAAGTTAATTTTAACTTGAATTTTAGGATATCAATATTTACTTGATAATTAAATCATTGAATTGTATAGTTTAAATATTGAATTTAATAATTGAAATTAGGTAAATTTTTGAATCTGAGATTCTAAGCCTGTTTAAAATAATTTGAAGGCTTATAAAATCTATAATGATGATACTGAAGATAATAGAATGGTTGAAATTTAATGTAAAAGTAATTTGTTCAGTTTTGAAATTATATCATTTAAATCGATATTTAAAAATAGCCTTCCGAGGCATAGTCTTGGAATTCGACGAAACCAGTTCCATTGGATCTGTAATAGTTAGTTATTATCGGATTTCAATTTTCGTAGCAATCGGAGTTGTCGTTTGATCCTGGCAGCTCGAAACGCTTAGAAACTTTTAATCGATTTAAACTAGAATTGATCGTTTTCTTTTGTAACTCGCGCATACGATCAAATTAGCCTCCGAAACACATTCCATTGTGTTCGGAATACGGGTAAAGCTTTATAATTGCCTCACGACATTCCTTAAGAGGAGTTCAAAATTTTAAATGGAAACTAACGAGGCGTTTTGGAAGTTTTGTAAATATAAAAATATATATATATAAATAAAATTTAATCAACATGTCAGAGATATTTTTGGTAAATAAGCGTATGTAGGAAGCTACACAAATCAATATCTATCACTCGTTCCCCTCTAACCTTCAACAGAATCGAACGCATGAAAAAAAAAATAGTAATGAAGTCATGGCCGAAGTCTCCATTCTTATAATTAATAGAACCAAAAAAAAATTTAAAATTAACGGCTGAGGCAACGAATCATGGCGAACACTGCCGCATTCAATTGGGCGGATCTAGGGTTGCGTTTGTTCGGCAATCGTAGGAATGGAAGCTTGCATGTCAGGCTCGAGCTCAAGTTTTGGGGAAGAAGCGGCGTTGATGGTCGCGTGGCTGCAGATCTGGGTAGTGGAAGCGAGTAGGGGATTTTGGGTGGATCGCGATGTGAGGCGACGTGATGTTCTCGAGCTCGCAAGGCCAGGCCGATTCATGGAAGAAGAACGCGTCTTGGAGGCGCGAGATGATGGTGGCCGTTGTATTTAGCAGAGGCAAAAGGAGGTCGAGGTGAAGGGTGTAGCAATACTCGCCGTGATAATCGGGGGTTTAGGTGGTTTCGAATAGTGGTGAGTATACTCTCACAGTTCTTATCTCTATATACAACTATATGTTTCATTTCATTTCCAATTGCTTCAGATTGCATGCCCTGCTTACTTGTTGATATACACTAATCCTTTTATGCATAAGAATCTGATATGTAGGTTCGCTCATTATCTTCCTGAGTCGGGTTCTTATAGACAGCTTATTTTAGAAATAGATTATTGACCCTAACTACATCAAAAAGTTTAAAAATAAAAGGGGTTTAAAAACACCGAATGGAAGTTTTATTTTTATTAAAATGGGTCTTAAAATGTAAAATATTGGTCCTGTGTTTTAAATTGTTTGATTTAATGTAATCATATAACAGGATAATCATTTACTTCTTAAGTGGATCAAACGGAATTTAATAATGATAATCAAGTAAGTAATTAAGATAATGACTTATTTTAAATGAATTAAGGTCTTGATTGGTTAATGGATGATTAATCAATATGATTGATTTAAGGGTTAATTAATTAACTTAAGCAATTATGAAAAAATTTGCACTAAGCAAAGAATCAAAGAATAATCACATAATGAAGTTAATTTAAGAAATTTATAAATGTTATTAAGGAATTAGATACTGGAAGCAATGAATGTCATCAATTAATTTAAGATTTATTAATGTGAATGGTTAAGGCTATTTAATCTAAGTGATTAATTAAAAAAATTGCTAAATATAATTATGAGATAATAAATCGAGGAGGATTAATTAAGATGGATCGTGAAATGGGTTGTAATGATTATATGTTAAGTAAGGATAATTAACCAATGGATAATCACTTGATAAAAACAAATTAAAGGGTTATCTACTTCGTGTAATTAATTCAGGATTGGTTAAATTAAAGAAATTAACTAAGGAGCATGAATCAAAGAATAATTGATCAATAGTGATTATAAGATAGATAATTTGAGTGATAAATTGAGGATCAATGTAAGTAATATGGTGGAGTAAAGCTTAATTAATTTGTGTAATTATTTAAGAATTAAGTACTTATTGTATTGAAGGATAGTTAATCCAGGGTAATTAATCAAGCTAAATAATGAAGGAATGGTTAATTAATTGATTTGGAACTAAGTTATGTTAAATGAAGAAACCAAAGTGACTGAGGTTAGTAATTCAATCAGGATTAATTAATTTAAATTTGTAAGCGATTAAGCTTTGTGCATGGGTGATTGAATGGTATTGAATACTTTGAATGAGTTGATATCTATGATATGAAATGTTGTGTATTCCTTTTGAAGAACTTGGGTTAGGAAGACATGAAATTTAAAGAGATCGAGGTCGGGTATTGGAAAATACCCGAAAACCACTTCGAATTTTTATAAGTTGATTTGTGAAATCAATAGGCTGGATTGAATGATTTAAGGGAATTGGATTATTTTATCTAAGTTTGGTACTTAGAAATTGATGCGTGAAATAAGTGTTGTCTATAACAATGTGTAAATTTGTTACGTTGATAAGTTACCCCGGGTTTATATGAGTTGATTGCTTTGGTATTCCATGTTAGTTGAGTTTACTCACGCTGGTTTCCAGCCTGACCCGGGTGTTACTTTGGTGTAATGCTCGGGTCAGACCGAGTATTACAGATTTTCAGGCAGGTACGTTCTGGAGCTCAGGAGGCGAGCTGGATGGCAGTAGCGCATAGAGTATTTCCACTGTATTTATATTATTATTAATCCGAGACTTGATAATTGTATATATTCAATGACTGTATATATGTGAAACTCTGATGTATATTAAATGTAATCAACAGATATAGTACTCTTCTGTAAACTGTTATTTATTATTATATTTTATCCGCTGCGAATGTGAGTTGTTGATGTTACTATTCTTCTTTTCTTCTATCTCTTCTTCTTTTTCATAACTATCTGGAATTTTCGGGTTCGAAAATTTCGGGTCGTTGCATAAAATGGTCGAAACAGGAAAGATGCGGTAAGGTTATGAGGGTCGCGCCCTTTAGGATGTGTCATTCCCTTCTGGAAAAGAGTGGTATCATGGTATGGAGCCCAGATACTTAACTCATGTGGTCACTGCAAATCTATCACTTTGTGATTGCTTTGTGGTTATTGGTGTAGAGGTATCTTGGATAAAGGTTGTAAACGACCGGAGGATGGCATGCTCGAGTAGTAGTTATCTAGTTACAGAGGTAACCCGGCCTTGTGTTGGCAGAATGCTGGGTAGTTTCTCGGAGCATCCCTCTAGATGCGTACCCATATGGCAGTAGGAAGTTCCTTAGCCTGACCATTTGTTGGAAATCCAAACAAAACAATATGTGTCTTGTACGGTTTTAGTTGTATAACCTGCCATGGAATGTGGCGGTAACATGCTATTGAACATGGTAGCTATAGTAAGCATAAGTGCGAAATGTCAATGCTGGCTAAGATTAATATTATTCTTTCGAAAGGATTTCTGCACTATGCACTAATAATAATATCAAAAGGTTTTTGCGTATCAAGCATGTTTGACTATCATAAGGAGAAATCTCCTCCAATTCTGCATTTGCATTGTGTGTTCGGTGGGAGGCCTTATGGTAGTTTCATTTTCCAAAAAGCATTGTGGATTTCAATTTTAAATTCTTTTGCTGTTTGTTTTAAAGATAAAAACTGTTTTTGTTTGCTTATATTAATCCCATGACTGACCCGAAGTTTATTGTTCCCTTCTTAAACTCTGGATGCCCACAATTTTCCACACGGACAGTCTAGAGTTATGTTTTTTAGATAACCGAATAGTAGGTGTATACTTGATAGCATTCAATCTCTGGTATTGGAAATCGCATTTGGATCGAGTTGCTTCACTTCTGTGTTGATAGTGGTTCGAGCTTTTGGTTCAAGCTATCTTTGGTTTGGAGTTTTGGAGATGGAGTTTCTTGATGGTGTTGGATTCTTTTGGAGATCATATTTGAGTTATCACTTCCATTGTTATCATATTTTGGCTGTTGTATATTTGTCTCTGATATTGTTGTATCATATTGTATCAGATATTGTATTCATTGTTGTATCAATACCTAGCGCGAACCCGTGCTTCGCATACGTATTTGGCCATACTGGTAGTTCATACAGTTATAAAATTATACTAAATTATAAATAATGAAATGGGAAAAAGAAACGATGAAAATTTTACTGTATAGTAGACAATTAAAAATTATTATTATTATTATTACCACAAAGAGGTGAATTGGTTTATCAAAATTTGTCACGTAGTAGTAGGAGAAAATGTCCGTAGAATGAACGATGAAAGATAGTCATGATCATATTAAGTTGTACGGTACATATAAATTGCCTACTTTTGCACAAATCGATGTAGGAAATAATCCAAGTTCACAAAATTGCCATAAATCTGACATCTTCAAACTGTACGCAGATTACATCTTTTTGATGGATATATGGATATTTTTAAGCAGTTACAGCTAAGCAGGATAGCATCTAACAATATTAAATACCATAAATATTTATAAACTGTGCAAAGCATAACAATGTTAAGAGGAAAGTAACAACTACTTATTATTTTAACCACAGTAGGTCAGTTGTACAACAGGGAGTTAGCTGATAGTGAAAATAAATTTTGAATAGTAATTTGACAAATAGAATGCAGCAACAAAAGGCAACAGTCAATCAGCAACAAAAATATCTTCGACGGTACTTGTACTTTATTATATACAGTGCAAAACACAAATTTTGTACTTCAAAATGGTGAGTAGCTGATCCTGCTAGTAAGTGTGAAGGCAGCAAATGCTGAAGCATATTGCGCAGCAGACTATTATCTAGAATGGTAGTTCGTTATCTGTAGGGAGGAAAAAAAAGTAGCTCACATCAGTAGTTGCATTACATTGAAGTAATAATCTAAGTTACATACATACAGTGACAGAAAGGTGGGTTAAATAAAAAGGTAAATGTCATAATATTATATGTAAAATGGAGGTAAAAATGTAACAATCCCAATATCTTGCTCACATGCTAGTAAGCGCGAACCCATGCTAGGCAAAGCGTCCAATCCAAATCATGTCGTATCATTTTGAATTATTATTTTTTGCTTTTCATTTTAACAGAATTGACATACTTTCTCTCCATTATTGTCGCTTTAATTCGTAATTTTTATCATTAGGTGATTAATGAGCCGCATGACATAATCTTTTGGGGGGGAGAAAATGTCATTGAAAATTGATGTACAAACACAATTTCGCAAATATAACATTGTTGATTAACAAAATTGTAACAATAAGCGCAGAATATCAAATCAATTTGTTGATAATTTTGTGTATGGTATAGAAATAAACATACTTACCTCGTGAATTGATTTGATTCAATAGAAGACACTTGTAAACACTCGGAAATCATATTAAAATTGTCAAACGATGGTGTTAACCCTATCTCGTTCACGAGTTAACAGGTCTATGAGTTAAGCAGCTCACGACTCAAAAGGCTTCACGACTTAAGGAAATGAATGGTCTACGACCTAAGGATTTGTACGACTTAAGGCCTCTACGGGATAGGAAGCCTTACGAGTTAAGCTTCCTACGACTCAAGGCATCTACGAGTTAAAGGATACACGAATTAGAAACCTCCTACGAGTTAAAGCCTCTACGAGTTAAGGAGTACCCGAGGTAGGCTGCTTACGAGATAAGCGGCTCATGAGTTAAGAAGAGATAACGACTTAAGACCCTGATGACCTAAGGAGTCTATACGACTTAAGGGAGCTACGACATAACAGATTAAAGCTTGACCGAGTTAACAAGTGTTACGACTTAAAAAAGGTGTACGACCTAAAGACACTGTCTCTTAACTCGTCTACGAGTTAGGACTCGCCTTCACAAAGCCTGAACTCAGCTTTAAGCCGGAGGCAGCTGGTTAAGTCAACCACGACCTACGACTTATGATGAGTCGTATACGACATATACAAACAAGCCAGAAACTACAACCAGATAACTCGTAAACGACCTAGTACTTGAAGCGTGGGTTCGAAAAAGGCAGGAAGCTCTCTACAAACCAGAGACTCAGCTCAATGAGTCGGTCACGACTCATCCTAAGTCAGCAACGACTTACCTTAAGTCGGCCACGAGTTAGGACTTAGCACTTTTTCCGCCCAGAACTCTCTATAAATATGAAACCATCTCCAACATGCAAAGGACTGGGGGGCTCATTCTCTTGAAGCGCCATTACTCTGCCGAATTCCAGACAACTTCAAAGCCTTTTAGATCCAACAAACTTCTAAAGGAACTCCATGAAGGAATCATCCACATTCACCATGGATTTGAAGATGATTGTCAATATCAAAGCTTGAGCTACTTGTTTCACATATCCTATCACTTGAAGTGTGTTGTAATTGAAAGATCTTGTAAAGAATTGTAATCAAACTAGTGATAAAAAGATTAAAGTGGACGTAGGCTGGATTATAAGCCGAACCACTATAAATACTGTGTCTCTTACTGTTTTTCTACATACTTTCTGCTTATTTCTGTTTCCCGTACAAACGGGTGGTGCTTTCACAATCACATCTTATACACCAGGGTGTTAGCGTTTAAATTTTTTCGTTAACATTTTGGTGCTTTCACTGAGAATTGAACTCAGGACATCTATCATCATTGTTTCAGAAAGATTTGTAGATAGAGTTTCTTTAAGAACCAGAAGTCTATCCGAAATCATGGCTCCTGGAAGGAAAAGTAAATCTGTGAGATCTGCAAACATTCAAGAGGGAACCTCCACTTCCCCAACACCAAATCAAGCCACTCCAGCTGTTGGAGTTTCAAAAGCGGAATTGGACGCTGCTATCTTTGGGTTGAATCAGCAAATAAATGCCCAGAACGCGCAATTGGAAGCTCAGAATGCTCAGAATGCTCTGATTCTGAATAGGTTAAACGATCTGCTCGGGGCAAACCGTCAACCTGCGAATAATGAAAGGAACTTTGTCGGTAATGTCCATGATGCTGAAACTAGAAACATTCCCGAAAGGGCTGCTAGCCCCTTTGAACAGACATTGCCTGAGGCTGGAGGATCCAGAAATAGGAATGACGAAGAATATCTTTCTGGTATGGTTCGACAGATTATGAAAGAAAGTATGCAAAGGGTCGAAGATGAGAAAGAGTGGGGTTTCGCTCCGAGCAAGACTCCGTTTACTGAAAAGATCCTAAAAGCTGAATTCCCAAGGAAGTTCGTCCCTCCGACCATTCCAGCTTACAAAGGGACAAGTGATCCAAATGAGTTCCTGTACAAATATGATTGGCACATGACAGGTGCCAGAGCTTCTGACGAGATAAAATGCCGCTATTTTCCTGTGTATTTGGAAGGGGTAGCTCTGCTTTGGTTCACAAAACTACCTGTCCGGTCCATCGATCAGTTTTCAGACCTAACCAGGAAATTTAAAGAGCAATTTAGGCTATATGCTTCAAAGGCAAAAGACATCATGTCGTTATCCGGTTTGGAACAGAATCCGGGGGAAACTATCAAGTCTTTTTTAAATCGCTTTAATATAGCGTTAGCTGAGGTGGATAATGCAGAACCCCGCATGGTCTTGACCTATTTGATGAGAGCTATTGATAAGTCAAGTGAATTCGGAAAGTGGCTGAACATGAAGGAGCCAAATTCTCTGGAAAAGTTCTACAAAAAGGCGGATGAATTCATGCGTTTGGAAAGCCGTCCTGTCCCGGCAAAGGCAACAGTAGAGAAAGCTGAAGACAACACTGCTGCGCCACGTAAGAATGGATCTGTGGGACAGAAAAGAGAAAATAATGATGGAAGGAAACAACACAATTCGAAGAAGCCTCGATCCTTCAAGCCATCAGAATATACTCCTTTGTTAGAAACACCAGAGCGCATCTACTTGGCTACAAAAGATTCTTTTGAGTATCCCAAACCTCCTGTTCTCAGAACCGGAAGAAAAGCTGTGCAAAGTGGGAAGTTCTGTCGCTTCCATAATCAGCCTGGTCATGACACAGACGACTGCCGTCAATTGAAAAATATAATCGAAGAATTGCTAAGAGAAAATAAGCTGCAGCAATTTGTGAAGAAGAGTGGTAATGATCCTGCTTCGTCAAGTCAGGGGCAACAAGCTCTTGCTCATCAGCCCAGGACAAATGAGAAGGCCGCAGGACATGAATCTGGAAGGCCAGTTATTAATGTCATCACAGGAGGACCCCACCCAGCAGGCAGAAGCTGGGGTGAAATGGAGAGGTACACTCGAGCCCTGAAACATATGCCAACTGAAGAGAATGTCTTTGTTTTAGAGGACTCTACACCCCTGAAACAACAAAGGACTTTTAATGATGATATTGTGTTCAGGGCTAGAGATTCCACGGGCATTGAGGCCCCTACTTTGGACCCGTTAGTCATCTCGGCCGGTATTGGACCGGCTATTGTCAGAAGAGTTCTTATTGATTGCGGCGCATCTTGCAACATCCTCTTCAAGAAAACGTTTGACCAGATGAGAATCCCGATGGCGGATGTGCAAGCCTCATCTCAGAAGATTGTTGGCTTCACTGGGGAGCCAAAGCAACCAGTAGGAACCATTGACTTGCTTGTGGAACTCGGAGAAGGAGAAAGAAAAGTAGTTCGCAAGCAGACTTTTGTGATAGTAGATGAATTTTCTGCTTATAATGCTTTCTTTGGTCGACCTATTCTTGCTGCATTCAAAGCTGTCCTTGCCCCATGGTGTCTTACTATTAAATTCCCTACAGACAATGGGGTAGGGGTTATTAAAGGAGACCAGAACGCTGGGCGAGAATGTTATATGACAGAGCTGCGAGAAACAAGGAAGAGAGAAATGGGGAAAGATGCGGCAACCCCAATCCGCATCAAAACACCAACCCTATAGCAACTACAGGGCGGACCCTGCACTGGCGAGCATAGCGGGGCACGAAAAGTGATGGATCCTAGAAAGGCCAGTGCGGGGGAGAGTAGGGTGGTACCAGCAGAAACAACGATACCGGTGCCCGTTGATCTGAAGGACCCAAACAAGGTGCTGAATGTGGGTTCACAACTTAATGTGTCAGTTCAGAATGCCTTGATATCTTTTTTGAAAGCAAACCTGGATGTTTTTGCTTGGACCCATGCCGATATGTGCGGAATATCCCCAGAAGTTGCGGTACATGCTCTGAATATTGACCCAAAGTTCACGCCAGTAAAGCAGAAAAGAAGAATCCAAGGTCTAGAAAGGTCGACAGCATTGAAAGAGGAAGTTGACCGGCTCATGGAGAATAATTTCATCAGAGAATCTACCTATCCAAATTGGGTTTCAAATCCAGTGCTAGTTAAGAAAGCCAATGGTAAATGGAGAGTGTGCATCGACTTTTCAGATCTAAACAAGGCCTGTCCCAAAGACTGCTTCCCATTACCCAGGATCGATCAACTGGTAGATGGAACAGCGGGTCATGAATTGTTGTCTTTTATGGATGCCTACTCCGGATATAATCAGATCATGATGCATGAGCCAGATCAGGAGGACACAAGCTTTATCACCGATGTCGGTCTTTACTGTTACAGAGTTATGCCCTTTGGGTTGAAGAATGCGGGGGCAACATACCAAAGACTGGTTAATGCTATGTTCAAACCGCAGTTGGGAAAGACTATGGAAGTTTACGTTGATGACATGCTAGTAAAATCTAAGAAAGCAGTGGATCACATCGAACACTTAGCAGAAATGTTCGCAATTCTCCGAAGATACGGAATGAAGCTTAACCCTTTAAAATGTTCTTTCGGGGTAGAATCTGGGAAGTTCTTGGGTTTCATCGTGAGCGCTAGGGGCATTGAAGCTAGTCCAGCTCAAATCACTGCTCTAAAAGAAGTCAAAGCTCCTAAAACAAAGAGGGAATTGCAAAGTCTCAATGGAAAAATTGCCGCCTTAAGTCGGTTCATATCCAAAGCTACTGATAAATGCATTCCATTCTTCGACGCTCTAAAGAAAGGAAAGAAAAACTTTGACTGGGCTCCCGAATGCCAGAAAGCTTTTGAAGAATTGATTCAACATATGGAAACGCCTCCAATACTTTCCAGGCCCGGCGATGGCGAGGATCTTCTTATATACTTGGCAGTTTCATCTCATGCTTTAAGTGCAGCGCTGGTACGGGAAGACAAAAGGATTCAACATCCAGTTTACTATATCAGCAAAAGACTCACTGGGGCAGAAATGAATTACTCCAAGTTGGAAAAACTCGCCTATTGTCTATTGATTGCCTCAAGAAAGTTGAGGCAATATTTCCAGGCTCATCCTATCAAAGTCCTCACTGATCAACCTTTAAAGCAAGTCTTGTTTCGCTCTGAGACTTCGGGCCGCCTTTTAAAGTGGAATATTGAATTGAGCCAATATGACATCACTTATCATCCTAGAAAAGCGATCAACGGACAAGCTTTGGCAGATTTTATTGCAGAATTTACAGACAAGGGTAACAGCGAGGAAGAAACAATCGAGAACTCCCCAACCCAATGGAAGTTGTTTGTAGATGGCGCAAGAAATGATTACTGTTCAGGTGCTGGAATTGTTCTTGAAACTCCTGAAGGCCGGTCATTATGCTATGCGCTAAGATTAGAATTTCCTTCAACAAACAATGAAGCAGAATATGAAGCTCTGATCGCTGGTTTGAAAATTGCTAAAGAACTAAACATTCGAGCGTTACAGATCTTCAGTGATTCTCAGCTTATAGTATGCCAAGTCAAGAAGGAGTTTCAAACGAAAGGAGGAAATCTGCCCGCTTATGTGTCAAAGGCTTGGGAACTTTTATGTGAATTCGACCATTACACGATAAGTCATATTCCTCGAGAAGAAAACATGAAAGCAGATTCTCTCGCAAAATACTCAAGTTCTGGCGAAGCCCAATCCTTAGGGTTAGTTCCAGTGGAAGTTTTGTCAAATCCGAGCATTGATGAAATGGATATCGATTGGGTTATGAGTATGTCGCAAGAGCAAGAATCATGGATGACTCCAATAACAAAGTATCTACTCAATGGCTCTTTACCAGAAAACTCTAAAGAACGACAAAAGCTACTGAGAAAAGCTTCTCGATATATAATCCAGGATGGTCAATTATACAGACGAGGATTCTCAATGCCATTGCTTCGATGTGTATCCCGGGAAGAGTCCAAAACAATCCTAACTGAAGTGCATGGAGGAGAATGCGGTGATCATTCAGGTGGTCAAACATTAGCAAAGAAAATTCTCCGATACGGATATTTTTGGCCAGAAATTAATCGGGATGCCGCAGATTACTCCCGAAAATGTGACAAGTGCCAAAGATATGCCAAAATTCCTAGAGCACCTTCTACCGAACTCACACAGATGATCAGTCCATGGCCATTTGCAATTTGGGGAATGGATCTCATTGGGCCGCTACCAACCGCTAAATCAGGGATTAAATATGCTATTGTTGCGGTTGATTATTTTACTAAGTGGGCTGAAGCTGAACCATTGGCTACTATCACTTCTAAGAAAGTGATAAGCTTTGTGACCAAGAATATCATTTGCAGATACGGTGTGCCTCAAAAAATAATCACAGACAATGGTACTCAGTTTGAAAGTGAGGAATTCCAGGATTTTTGCAAACGATTCAAAATCCAGAAAAGCTTTTCGGCAGTAGCTCATCCGCAGGCAAACGGGCAAGTGGAAGCACTGAACAAGATCATCAAATCAACCATCAAAAAGCAACTCGAAAGAGCAAAAGGTGGTTGGGTCGATAAACTACCACTTGCACTATGGGCATACAGAACTACTCACAAAACTGCAACTGGGCATACTCCTTTTTCGTTAGCATACGGATCGGAAGCAATGATCCCGGTTGAAACAGAGGTCCCTTCGCACAGAAGAATCCATTTCAATCAAGCAGAAAATGAAAAGCTGCAACTTGAAGCGCTGGATCTCCTTGATGAAAAAAGAGATGAAGCTAACCTCAGAGTTGCAGCTCATCAGCAAAGGATAGCCAGACATTTCAATTCCAAAGTTCGTCAACGCAGCTTTGAAATTGGAGATCTAGTCCTAAAAAGAATTATGACTGCGACAGGTGTGTTTGGGCCAAATTGGGAAGGACCGTATGTGATAGGTCAGAAACTTCTTGACGGCACATTCAAGCTCACCACAGTTGATGGAGATCAAATTCCAAGGGCATGGAACAGCAATCACTTGCGTCCATACTTTACTTGAAAATTTTGTTGAAACATTGTAAAAAGAATTATGAATGTATGATTCCTGTAATTGAAAGCAATTGTGAAACTGATGCAAGTAAATAATGAAAGAATATAAAGTGGATGTAGGCCCAATTTCATGGCCGAACCACTATAAATCTTGTGTTCCTTATTATCATTATATGTTTGCTTTGTTTTCGATATAAAAATACACAAAATGTATTGCTGAAATATCGATTTAAATTTTTGCAGACAGTGGAGATAAAACTTGCGCATAATAAGACCGAGCGATTCTCACCATCATTCAACAAACAAATTTCAAGTCACAAAGACCCCGAATTCAAATCCTAGATAGGAAATGCTTCAATTGAACGGCTAATGATTTCGATAGGAACGAGCCCTTGCTGATAAATTGAGATTGTTTAAACAAACAAACATCCAATGAGGAAGCTAGTGCCCGTTCTCACGAACTTGCCTGGCAATGAAGTACACTTCCTTGGATTAAACAAGCCACTTGTGAGAAAAAGGGGGATGAAAACTTGAAAAGAAAAAAAAAAAAAAAAAAAAAAAAAAAAAGGATCGCTGAAAAGGCATAAGCAAGTGAACAGAGGAACAACCAAAGCTACCATCAGCGCCACAAGTCCTCTTCGGAGGCGCAACTCTTCGGATAATAAAAGACCTCTAATGGGTCATATGCCACAAAAAAGAAAGTTCTCTACTCAACAAAAAAGATTGGAGGAGTCATGACCCTCCAACCATGAGAGAGTAACTTCCAGGCGATGAAAACCCTCTCTGAGGCACATTTCACCAGGAGTTGAAGTGTTATAACCGCTCTTCGGGATTTCACTTCACCAAAGTTGAAATGTAAACAAAATAAAAGCCCTCTTCGGAGGCCCATTTCACCAGGAGTTGAAGTGTTATAACCGCTCTTCGGGATTTCACTTCACCAGAGTTGAAATGTAAACAAAATAAAAGCCCTCTTCGGAGGCCCATTTCACCAGGAGTTGAAGTGTTATAACCGCTCTTCGGGATTTCACTTCACCAAAGTTGAAATGTAAACAAAATAAAAGCCCTCTTCGGAGGCCCATTTCACCAGGAGTTGAAGTGTTATAACCGCTCTTCGGGATTTCACTTCACCAGAGTTGAAATGTAAACAAAATAAAAGCCCTCTTCGGAGGCCCATTTCGCCAGGAGTTGAAGTGTAGCAGCCGCTCTTCGGAATTTCACTTCACCAAAGTTGAAATGTAAAAACAAAGACCTTCTTGAAAGCACACGTTTCACCGAGATTGAAATAAAACTTCCAAGTGTTGAAACGTGAAAAGGCTTTCTTCAAAGGCACAACTCTTTGGGGGTACACGTTTCACCAAGATTGAAATAAAACTTCCAAGCGTTGGAACGTGAGAAATCCCTCCTCAGAGGTACAACTTTCTATAAAAAAAAATCCTCATCAAAAGCGTACTTTAACTTTCAAAGGAAAAGTAATTTGCCTACTGTGGGAAATGATCGTAAAAAGAAAAGAAGTTAAAGTACCCTTCAGAGGTCCGCTTTACCACATAGAGGAATTCACTTGATGAGATATGCACATAAGCAAAAGAAAAAAGTGATTTCTTCGAACGACCAAGCGTAAAAACTTATACGAAGGGAGTTGTACTCTATAAAATTTTCTTTAAAGAATAAAATAATTATTCTTTAGCAAATAAGAGTGTAAGTCCCCTCGAGGTATAGAATATTGCAGCATACTTATGGAATGGGGGCAATATAGTATAATTACACACAATATGGTATAACTAAACCAGCAAAAGGTAACGCTCAAGTAACATACCATAAGCTCGCTGCAATATCAAATAAACTCATGCCAAAACGAATAACAAATGTATTCTTTAATTCAAACAAAAGTTTGTACAAACGAGGAATCATTTTATTCAATTACAACGCAGGTACAGGTTTCAAAATAAAGAAAAGCGGGGGCCGGTACCCGCACAATTCTCGGCCAGTACATGCAAAACACAAAAAACTAGAAACTGAAGATCTTCACTTCTTTTTGCTGCCTTTAGACCCTTTACCCGGCCGAATGATCAGCTTTTCAGGTCGGCCAGTGGGTATAAGGGAGGAAGGAGAGGTAGGCGCAGCTGGCCCAACTTCCGGCTCCTCTTCAGTGGCAATGATTATCTTCCCTCTCCTCCTTGATGCTCCTTGCTTCCTTCTCCTCTTTGAGGAAGACTCACTTCCTGGAGTGACAAGTTTAGATAAAGTTGTATCGTCAGAAGGAGTTCGCTCCGGAGATATGTCACCTCCCTCAAGTCCCTCATCTTTTTGCTCTTGCGAAGCAATGGGATCATCCAGGCCATGGAGAGCTTCTATTTGTTCTTCTTGTGACCCAGGTTGCGAGGCAGAAGGAGGCGCTACTTGAAGAGATGGAGGAAGGATCACCGGGGGAGAAGAAGCTTGAGTTTGACTCGGTGCTTTCTCTACAAAGGAGAAAAAACTTAAAATATC
The DNA here is from genome assembly GCA_030765085.1 of Allium cepa. Lineage (NCBI taxonomy): Eukaryota > Viridiplantae > Streptophyta > Magnoliopsida > Asparagales > Amaryllidaceae > Allium > Allium cepa. Next base: position 568,916,809 of record CM060938.1, read on the forward strand.
AGTATCTTTCGAAAAGAGAGGGGATGACGGCTCGTCAAAAGTCGGGAATTCATTAACATTTGAGGAATAATCAAAAGTCGGGAATTCATTGACATTTGAAAAATAATCAAGAAGATCGTCAAGTTCACAAGGAGCGAACGAGCAGTTCACCACTTGGGCTGGTCCGGTGTCAAGTTTACCTGGGGTAGTTGGATCTCTGAGGCTGATTTCATATCGCTGTGCTTCGTTGCTTTCACCACCTTCATCCCCGCCTTGTGCACTTGTAGTTTCAGTTACTGTCTTAGTTGCAGGCGGAGTAGAGGAGCTAGAACCCGTGATGTCAACCACAGGAGAAACTGGAGGTTGGACAGAGGAAGTAAGCGTTAATTCCTTTCCAGAACGTTCCTCTTCCGCCATTCCAGTTCTCATCCTGGCAAGTTGTTCTCGCCCCTTCGCAAGAGCAGCGCGAGCTCCCTCATCCAGGTAACGCGCCTCAAAATCTTCATCGCCATACCCGGCGTCTTTAAACATGTTAAGAGCAGCTTCCCACACCTCGGCCAGGGTGATTTCATACTTAGGACCAAGAAAAGAGAGGCTGCCGCGTCCCAAGACACAATGTAAATAAAAATCGAATAAAGTCGAATTGATATCGTTTTCCATGGTCTGAGCAGTTTCTTCGGCTGCAATTTTGCCAGCCATGGCCTCATCTCGATCTTTTTCGGTCTGAGCAAGTTGGGCTTTTAGCGCTTCAATCTCCATGTCCCGGGCGCTCAGTTTATTCTGCAGCTGGGTGACATCAGTGCGGTGGTTCTCTACAGCTTGTTCCAACCTCTCAGCTTTAGCTTCAGCGTCCCTCTGGCTGGCGTGCGCATCTCGCACTTGTTTTTGCAATACCTCTTCTCTTTGGGTGTAAGTATTAGTAGAAGAGGCAAGATCATCTTTGAGCTGCTTTACTTCAGCTTCGAGTTTTTCATTGTATTCGGCTATCTCCCTCATCTCAGCGTTGTGTTGATCAAGAATCTTCTGCCATTCTGATTTGTCATTTTCCATGGTCAGCATTGCTTCGATGTTAGCCCGATTAACTCTTTGAAGTTCATCAACCAGCTTTTGCCATCCAGACATTCTATCGATATCAAGCTTGACAGCATCGAGATTTCTGTACATAGCTTCTTTGTCGATGGGGACCAAATCAAGGTCGAAGCGTACCCCCCTCAAACACCAGTTCGGGAATCGGCTCTGCAAAGTAGGGGGCCCCCTTTCAACGTGGTATGAAGGCCTGTTGAGAAGTGTTTGGATGGCACTTCCTTCAAGAGCAGGAGATTCGGAAGGGATGTCAATAGAAACTGAGGCACCAGGTCTCTCAGATGTCACGGGCACGTGCTCCTCGCCAAGTTTGGTCCGCTTTCTCGAATCCTCAATATGGCTCTTCCCCCTATCATCGTGCGTTTTACGTTTATGGGAGTCATCATCCCTTGGGAAGGATTCATGTCGCGTGCCCGCTCCCTCATGACGTTCTTCATACCTTCTCCTCTCTTCAGCTTTTCGCGCAGCTCTCTGCTCATTGGTTTCTCTGGGATCGGCATAGTATTGCTTGTAGTCATAGCTGCCACGCCCTCCATAGCGTCGAAAGTCCTTGTAATAAGAACCGCTGCCGCTGCGCCCCATAGAGAAATCTGAAAAGGCAAAAATAGCAAGTCTTAGAAACTCCCGAAGAAAAGAAGTTAAATATGAACAAATGCCGAAAATTCCTAAGTGTTGTGTGATGTGCAAGCTACGCGCATTAAGCTACAAACCACTCATTGGTGTAGGGGTGATGATAGCTTGGGTATGAGGAGTTGGTGTTTGTGTTGGTGTTAGTCGAAGAAGGGACGTCGCCTCAATCATAGGAGAGATAGTTTTAGACACGTCATCTCTAAAAAGCTCCTGTGAGGTCACTATTATGTCGCTCAACCCATCATAAACATCGTCACCATCATGCTCGGTGAGACTTGTTTTCTCAGTTCCTACATCAGCTAATCCCCCGAGAGGCTGTGAAGGTTCTTCTTCTTCCTCAATCGGGGCAAGTGCCGTCTTACTAGATGACCCCATAATGTCGGTAGGGGTGGAACATTTCACCAATGAAGCTTCGATGTTAGACTCTTTTGATGAAGATTGTTCGATAGTAACGGGGGCATCCGATGCTTCAGTCGGGGAATCGGGAACTTCAGTCGGGGCTTCATGAGGCTGAGTATAGCGAGAAGAGTGAAGAAGCCCGTATTGATGTAAAAAGTCATCTCTCAGCAAAAACTTTATATTCCTCTCTTCTACTGGCACAGCATTCAATCTTTCAAAAATTTGCTTATAGCCTGGGTCTCTAGAAGGAGGTGGAAGCGCTGAAAAGTAAAAAGGGAAATTAACATCTAACTACTCAGGCTATGAAAAGATTTTATAAGGAAAACATGTGTCAGGAATAAAGCTGAACGCCCTTACTTCCAACTCTCCACACACCATAAAACCCCGGAGGGCAACGAACATAGAAGAATTGGGTTAAAAACCCGTGAGCAGTATCAGGGAGGCCAACAATCAGTTTGCGGTTTCGGGCGCTCCTCACAACAGTAATGGAAGGATGATCCTTAGTCCGAGAAAAAGAGCATAGATAACAAACTTCACCAAAGCTTGGAAGTCGATCAAGTGTTCTCCTAAAAAGCACACACAACCCCATTAGAATGGCATAGCCATTGGGGTGTAGCTGGGATGGAGCAATGGACAGTTGACGGAGAAGTTGTTGGAAAAAGTCGTTGAAAGGAGGAATGCCTCCACTTAGGCACATTTGCCGGTTAATTGTCACAAAGCCAGAAGGAGCTATATCGGCAGTGTTATTTCTTTCGGGAAGAATGGCATCTGATTCAACGATACCAAACTGAGCACACAACTGGCGAAAAACTTTGTATGATAGTGAAGTAGGAGCTCTTTCGGGAGGATTAACCAGTGGAGCCGGAAGAACAGTTACCTCTCCAGTCCGAACTGTTGTATCACCTTCCTGAGAAGTCATTCTACACAAACAACTGGATGTTCAAATGCGAAGGTGCACGTTTCCTAAAAAGTGTGAAGTGTCGTGCAAAGCTAATAAAAAAAATAATAATAATAACAAGTAAAGATAACTGGAATTAAACTGGTTGACGATTGATTGACTACGGTAATTTCGGAACTTGTTATTTAAAGCTCAAGCGTAATACTAATGAGGGCTGGTCAGTTTCAATTGACTAATCCAGTGCTGCTTTAATATTCCACTTGAAATCGATAGCACTTCGTTCACACGATTTATTTAAGTTAATCATCTATCATTAACTAATCTGTCGTTCGATGTGGGCAATCAATGACAGTATATTCGTCCCAGTTTTCTGTGAATGTTATATTAACAGGTTATTAGCTTACAAGTTAAAGCAATCTGTAAAAGATTCAAGCAGCAGTTCAAGGTTCAAGTGGAGTTTAAAAAAAAAAATACATGTGCTAAGTCGTAACCGACTCAAGAGTTAAGTCGTAACCGACTCAAGAGTTAAGTCGTAACCGACTCAAGAGTTAAGTCGTTCCTGTCTTAAGTCGTCAACACATCAAGCTGATTATGCTCTAAATCCTAGGTCGTAACTCAAGGAACAGAAGAAAGGCTCTGATTCAAAGCAACTGGAAATCCCTTAAGTCTTAACTCGGCTACGGCTCATGAAAATTGCTAGGTCGCATGGAAAATCTCTGAGTTGTATATGGGACGATTCCTCACTCTATTCGAATCAAGTTTTTCAACCAACCTGCCTTCCCTTCTAACTTTCAACCTGTTCACCCACGGCCTCCTCAACAGCAATAGCCTTAACCTATCACACTACAAGTCGCCTCAAATCGCGAATCACCTTATGTCAAGCCAAACGAGTTTAAGTTCGTCAATGACCGATTTGATAAAGCTCGTAGGATTTGAAAGGACAAGCCAAAAACGAGGGACTGAACATGTAAGGTAACAATGGCTAACGGTCGAAGAAGGAACAAGATCACTTACGATTGTATGATGCTAGAAGGAATCGGACGAAGTTTGGATCGAAATTGCCTTGGAGAGCTCAGAGATGCGTTAATGGCAGAAAACAGTTTAAAAGTTAAGTGATGAGAAGAAGGAAAGAGGAAGGACGACTCAGGCTTTTATATCTGGAAATGTTGGAATTTGAATCGGCATGCCCGGGTTATGATAAGTCGAAGCACACGACTTACGACCTAAGCGTGTGCTTCGAGGGGCAAATGTTAACCCTATCTCGTTCACGAGTTAACAGGTCTATGAGTTAAGCAGCTCACGACTCAAAAGGCTTCACGACTTAAGGAAATGAATGGTCTACGACCTAAGGATTTGTACGACTTAAGGCCTCTACGGGATAGGAAGCCTTACGAGTTAAGCTTCCTACGACTCAAGGCATCTACGAGTTAAAGGATACACGAATTAGAAACCTCCTACGAGTTAAAGCCTCTACGAGTTAAGGAGTACCCGAGGTAGGCTGCTTACGAGATAAGCGGCTCATGAGTTAAGAAGAGATAACGACTTAAGACCCTGATGACCTAAGGAGTCTATACGACTTAAGGGAGCTACGACATAACAGATTAAAGCTTGACCGAGTTAACAAGTGTTACGACTTAAAAAAGGTGTACGACCTAAAGACACTGTCTCTTAACTCGTCTACGAGTTAGGACTCGCCTTCACAAAGCCTGAACTCAGCTTTAAGCCGGAGGCAGCTGGTTAAGTCAACCACGACCTACGACTTATGATGAGTCGTATACGACATATACAAACAAGCCAGAAACTACAACCAGATAACTCGTAAACGACCTAGTACTTGAAGCGTGGGTTCGAAAAAGGCAGGAAGCTCTCTACAAACCAGAGACTCAGCTCAATGAGTCGGTCACGACTCATCCTAAGTCAGCAACGACTTACCTTAAGTCGGCCACGAGTTAGGACTTAGCACTTTTTCCGCCCAGAACTCTCTATAAATATGAAACCATCTCCAACATGCAAAGGACTGGGGGGCTCATTCTCTTGAAGCGCCATTACTCTGCCGAATTCCAGACAACTTCAAAGCCTTTTAGATCCAACAAACTTCTAAAGGAACTCCATGAAGGAATCATCCACATTCACCATGGATTTGAAGATGATTGTCAATATCAAAGCTTGAGCTACTTGTTTCACATATCCTATCACTTGAAGTGTGTTGTAATTGAAAGATCTTGTAAAGAATTGTAATCAAACTAGTGATAAAAAGATTAAAGTGGACGTAGGCTGGATTATAAGCCGAACCACTATAAATACTGTGTCTCTTACTGTTTTTCTACATACTTTCTGCTTATTTCTGTTTCCCGTACAAACGGGTGGTGCTTTCACAATCACATCTTATACACCAGGGTGTTAGCGTTTAAATTTTTTCGTTAACAGATGGCACGTAGAAAACTAAAAAGAAAAGAGATTTTATTACTAAGTCTCAAACATCCTATGAATTACTATTTTTTGTTTCTTTATGAAAATAACAATACACATAAAGGTAGCCCTTAAACTTAATATTATTGCATATTGCAATAAACGAACTTATATTTATTGTCGTTAGAATTGAGGGCTTTCAACTAATCATTGCAGCAAATTCTAGTTAAAAACATAAGCACTCAACTTTACCTGTGTAGTTTCACCCTTCCACTAAACTATTCAGAAAAAGAAAAAAGGAAAAAATTATTTGATGACATATAGAGCCAATCCTAAATAGGGTTCCAAATGGCAATCATCTCAAATACCGCCCAAATTTATTATATTGATATTTTCATAAATCTTCAATGTAAAGATTTCGTAAATTCATAAACCTATGGCACTATATATTGATAGGACATTCAATGTAAAGATTTTGTATATGAATAAAATATAGTTTGATTTCTGTAAATTAGCTTAGAAATTTTTTTCGGTAATAATGTTTTCTATATACACAGGCAATATAGAAGGTAGTCTTAGTTGAATTACGGAAAAAATAAACGATCGATTTTTTCAATAAAATGTAGAAAGGCCGAGGAGACTATCTAGACTTGCGTTCAAGCTATTATGAGGAAGATAATTATATGAAGTAACAAAGAAATTATCATAGCTACTGATAGAAAATTTACAGTATATGCTTGAGTTTCGTATTTAACCACCAAGCATTTTTGTACGAACTATATATTTAATCTATGAAGTGTTATAAGGGCCCTCATTAAAAACCCTACTTAAATTCCAAAAAAAAAAGTTGATTTTTTTTATCATATGGTCATATAAAGTCTAAAAGAATCTTTCCCAATTTCAGCTCCCTTATTTAGCAAGAAACCTGTATCATGCTATTTCTCTTTCTTGATATAGTTTTATTTTTGAGCAAGCATATATCGTAATAATATTGAGACTGTAAAAGGAAAGTGTGTCACATTTTTACAAAATAGTGTTTTGGTATGTACATGGATTTTTTTTCTTATGTAGGACGAATGATATTTTGCATTATTCACCTCAGTTTCAAATTATAACTTTAAATTTGTGAAGCATGTAGTTAAACAAATGTTTAATAACTCTGAGCTATATATCATTAATATTCAGAGAGTAAGAGATGCATTTATTAACAACAATCAAAGAGAATAGGATAAGTACAAATAGTCACGTCCTAGATTTAAATGATGCTTTCTGGAGATGCAAGATTTTTTATTTTATTTTTTAAAATAATTATAGAGAAAGAAGCTAATATAAATACATTGTAATCCAAATTTAGATGATAGTCTTTAACTATATGTATAGAGTAAACCTTGATAAATGTATAGGTTTGTTTAGGCAAATTTTTAGGCAATCATGTCGTAATCATAGAGTGAAAAAGAGTAAGTCTATGGCATTTCAAATTCAAAAAATAGTGTTTTTTAGGCATATATGTACGTAGTTTTTTCTTACCTGTCCATGTGGGAAGGAAGAAAATTTTCAATTATCCACCTCGTTTTCAAATTGTAAAATAGGATTTTTGAAGCATGTGGTTAGGCAAATATAGTAATAATTCTTAGCATATGTATATTATTATATTTAGAGAGAAAGAGATCTATATATTAATAATTATATTTAGAGAGAAAGAGATGTATATGTCAATAATGCCAAGTATCCCAAACTTAGATGACCCTCATTAACCGTGGAAGGAGTAAATTTTGCTAATTTTTCCAAATAACTGTAGAGAAAGAGGCTAGTCAAAATATATTACATTCTATAATTAAACAATAGTCTTTGGCTACGCATGTAGTAAAAAATTCAATTTGTTTTTTTTCTAAAATTTCCTTTCTTATTATGTGGGCAGATCAACAAAAAAATCCCGAGAGAAATTAGTATAAAATAGTATTGGTGAAGCAATTATTAACAATAAGCTAAAATTGTGCATGCATACAGGTATATATTATGATCTTTTAAGTATGTTAACGTTTGGTTTTGTTTATTTGTTTAAACTTTATTTCTTAGAAACAATGCATATACACTGTGTATATCTCTCTATAAAATATAGCATACGATACTGTTATTACAAATGAAAGCATAGTAGTCAGTATGCATTAATTGTTTATTACTTTTTTGGTAAGAAAAATAAAATTATTCCAGCTAAGAGCTTTTGAAATTTTATTAAACTAATATATAATCATTCAACCCAATTTCTGATACTCTCTAGATTAAAACAATGTTTTTGCCAACCGAACTTACTAATATTACAAAATAAGATTCAAAGCCATATGTTTTTTTCTCATAACACTCGGCCATCAAACCGAGTGTAGCTCTTTCTTTGTGTGTATTGTTGCATGATTATACCTTACACCTAAATGCTAGTAAGAGATAAAGATGAAGAGGCTAAGTATTATTCAACAGCAGAGTGATGACATCGTTTTAAAGCTAAAAGTGAGATTATACTTGACGATGTGCATCATTGTACAATCAAAGTTCAGTTATCCACCAAATGTCTAATCATATTGACTAATTAAGGTCAATGTTGTTAGCGGAGATGATGATGTTGGTAATTTTAGCGTTCAATGTAAGGGTAGATGCATAATCTAGCTGATGGACAGTTCAATTTCCTTTTTTTCTACATTCTACAAATTTGGTCATTATATCTATTCTTGTTTGTATGTTTGTGTATGTAGTTATGTCATATTTTCCAATGGAAAATGAGAAAATTAGCCAGAAGAGATGAAATGGAAGAGTGGAAAAAGGTAGACCAACGTGTTAAAGCATAAACTGAAACTAATCTCAGCAATAATTAGAAAGAGTTATGACAAATAACTCAGTTTCCTCATAAATTGCAAAGAGAACCAGAGAATATGCAAATGTATTAAATAGTAGCTGAACAGAAGAAAAATTGATTTTTTGTATAAAAGACGTTGATGAGGCATAATCAATTGTAATAAAATAGAAATTAAGTTCAGATTCAAGCACCTTACATGCAAAGTAAGCAATGTTAACATAATCTTCCAGTACATAAAATTCAAGCAAGTTCTAATGAATTAGATATCAGAGAATCAATATTTACTTACATCAAATAAAATGGATCTGACAATAAATAGGAAAGATAAACTTCCAATTTAAATTTATAGAAATGATTGGTTCTAGTTTCCAATTAAAAGTTAAAAAAAGTAAAGTGGATATCAAATAATTATAGTGTGAGAAAAAACAAAAAAAATTAAATTAAAATAGATAGGACACTTTTGATTTTGTAAACTCCAGTTTAAACCTGATAAACAAATTGGATTCAATATAAAAAACCACTAAAGTAAAAATTATAACTCTAATTTATATAATGAAAAACTAAACAGAAAATGAAGAAATATTATTGTCGAGCTATAGCTTACCAACCAATTTTTTTTAACTCATATATACATTAAATGGATATTATTTTCACAATCTACCATGTAATGTCAAGCATGGTTTCAGACAGTTAGAACTAACATGGTATATCTAGTGAACAATCATAGATCATGTAAAAGAATGATAATCATATACCATATATATTATTTTTATTGATCCAACTCTTAGTTAGGCACTTAAATGGGATTTAAGCATGTTAATTCTATCGAAACTAAATCCCAATAATGGTATAAATATTTTTCCTTTAAGTTTGTGAAAATTTAATCACAATGTAATTTAGCATTTTGTCAATTTCAAAGTGAATTGAAAATAAACAAACAAAAGGGCTTACAAAATGGATTCAAATAAATCTATAAATAAGGCAAACAAATTCAAATAAACAATGATTAAATATCTAAACTCATGTACTCACCCTTTTTGATTTTGTTTTGATAAGCATCCCACTCTTTTTTCCACTTTTCACTACATGTTTTCTGTTGAAATTGCTCTACGGTACAAAAGAGTCCAGATATACACAACCAAAATTAATAGGATTGAATCTATAGGCTTAAGAATGCAAAACTGACCTCTGGAGATCATTTTCTGAGCATAATCCTACAAAGATCCACCTTCACCCTGACCTTGCCTACATTGCCATTACTTTATGTTCGTATGTGTGTCATTCTTTTCATATATGGAAATAAAAAGTAGTGTAAAGAACTGGAGATGGGGTCTTCTGTATAAGAAGTTGAGGTATAAACATGAATTAGATAAACTCAATTCTAAAATATAAAATACACTAAGTATCAAAGAATATTATAGCTTTTTGCTCGTAGTTTTGAAAAATCTATCAGCATTCTAGTACTCAAAGGCATACAAGATTAAATTTTAATCACCACGTTTTATACCCTATATGTTATTGTTATCGAGCTAACCCTTAGTGAGGCGCTTAAATGGCATTTAAGCATGCTAATTGTATCAAAACTAAATCCCAATAATGATATAAATATTTTGCTTTTAAGTTTGTGAAATTTAAATCACAATAAAACTCGGCATTTTGTCAATTTCAAAGTAAACTGAAAATAAATAAACAAATAACATTACAATAGATTTAAATAAACCTATAATAAGGAAAACAAATTAAAATAAAAAATGATTAAATATCTAAACTCATGTACATACCTTTCTTAATTCCGTTTTGATAGGCCTCCAACTCTTCTTTCACCTTTTACTTCATGTTTTCTGATAAAATTTCTCTGAAGTACAAAAAAGCCCAAACAAACACAAACAAAATTAATAAGATTGAATCTATAGGCTTAAGAATGCAAAACTAACCTCTGGAGATCATTTACTGAGCATAATACAAAATGTTTCCATATAATTACTTAACATATGGCACCCGCATTCATACTTATTAGAAGTATAAGATGTTGAGCTACATAGTATTGGAGTAACTGGAATGGCTAAGATAAAGCATTGCATAACTATAGTTTTCCTAACTGAGTATAACAGTGTTTTCTTATCTATGTCAACAACATCGGGTTTTCCTTATACTAATATTCTTGTTTCATACCTTTTTTAAGATGTAACGTAATTTAAAATTTGGAATCAAGAACTATGAAACTTATGTTGCAACCAATGTAAAAAGCTAAGATCTACAGTGTCAAGAACAAAGGCAAGAAAGAACATATCAATATATACTTTAACGAATATATTTCCTATCAACAGTAACAACAGTTCTTAAAACTTGATTGCATATACGATGAATAGTTCTGTCTAAGCGACCTCACTGCTTCATGTAAGTCTATCAATAAGTGGACTCCCTTTTTTCTAGTTTAAAGAACAACAAAACACAGAGCAACTTATTAATGGATATGGCAGTAAAATAAAAAGAAAAAGGACGGGATCCATTTGATTTTTCAGACTATAACTAAATACCAAAAATAGCATAGCTGTGACATCAGAGTACACAATGAACATGGGGCAAAAAAGCAAGTACAACCATGGAAGCTCAAACATTAAAGCAATGGCAACATAATGCATCATTTAAAAGAATTAGGTTTTTTACCTCCACTATAATACAGAATTAGGCGAACAGAACCAATAGCTCATCAACACCTTTATTTGCTAACCAACCAGCATGGCTGAGCGACTGTATAGTCGAAGCTGCTGGAAAACGGGGGTGAGAAAGGAAAATCATTATTTTGCTTTTAAATTTGTGAAATTTAAATCACAATATAACTCGGTATTTTGTCAATTTCAAAGTAAATTGAAAATGAATAAACAAATAACCCTACAAAATAGATTTAAAATAAGGAAAACAAATTCAAATAGAAAATGATTAAATATCTAAACTCATGTACTTACCTTTCTTAATACCATTTTGATAGGCTTCCAACTCTTCTTTCACCTTTTACTTCATGTTTTTTGATAAAATTGCTCTGAAGTACAAAAAAGCCCAAACATACACAATCAAAATTAATAGGATTGAATCTATAGGCTTAAGAATGCAAAACTGACCTCTGGAAATCATTTACTGAGCATAATACAAAATGTTTCCATATAATTAATTAACATATTGCACATGCATTCATACTTATTAGCAGTATAATACGTTGAGCTACTTAGTATTGGAGTAACTGGAATGGCTAAGATAAGGCATTGCATAACTCTAGTTTTCCTAACTGAGTATAACAGTGTTTTCTTATCTATGTCAACAACAATGAGTTTTCCTTATAACATATATTTTTGTTATCATACCTTTTTAAGATGTAACGTAATTTAAAATTTGGAATCAAGAACTACGAAACTTCTGTTGCAATCAATCTACAAAGCTAAGATCTATAGTGGCAACAATAAAGGCAAGAAAGAACATACCAATATATACTTTAACGAATATATTTCCTATCAACAATGACAACAGTCCTTAAAACTTGATTGCATATAATATGAATAGTTCTGTCTAAGCGACCTCACTGCTTCATGTAAGTCTATCAAGAAGTGGACTCCCTTTTTGATAGCTTAAAGAACAACAAAACATAGAGCAACTTATTAATGGATATGGCAGTAAAGTAGAAAGAAAAAGGATGGGATCCATTTGATTTATTCAGACTATAACTGAATACCAAAAATAGCATAGTTGCGACATCAGAGTACCCAACGAACATGGGAAAAAAAGCAAGTACAACCATGGAAGCTCAAACATTAAAGCAATTGCAACATAATGCATCATAAAAAAAAATAGGTTTTTTTACCTCCAATATAATACAGGATTAGGCGAACGGAACCAATAGCTCGTCAGCACCTTTATTTGCTAACCAACCAAGCATGGCCGAGCGACCGTACAGTCGAAGCTGCCGGAAAACAGGAGTGAGAAAGGAATGGAGAAAGAGAAAACTGATGGAGATGCCTCAACGGGTACGGCGATGACGCTAGAGTTTGTACAACAGTGGACGAATGTGTGGCAGATGGAGATGGTAAAGGAACAATGACAGCATAAATCGATGGGAACCTATTGATTTCGAACTAAGGAAAAGTGGGAAGAGGGAATAAGGGGAAGGGGAATCGATTTATCTAAGGCAAAGGAAAGTAGGAAAAGGAGATTAGCGGTGGGAGAATATGGTAGCACCTAGGTCTAGGGTTAGGCATAAGGCAAGGAAGAGGGGAGAGCATGCTGAAGCGGAAGGGTGAAAAAATATAGGAAACGGAAAGGGTATTCGATCGACGGGGGATGGTGTAAATTGGGAGGAGAGAAGAAGAGGGGAAGGGTTTGCGGATGAAAATTAGATAGATGGAAAGTACGTATAAAAGGGAGACGGTTCAATTGGCCAAATTCAAGGGCAATTCTGTGCCGTTGAAATGAAACTCACTAATCATAATATAGTATAGATATTATCTTTTTCTTCCACTGTGCTATTATACTTAATGTGTTATAAGCTCCGGCGAGCCAGATTCGACATTTGAATCTGTGGCATTTGAATATAGGTGATGTATTCGGTGCCGATTTTCGAAGGTCGAGTCAGGGTCGTTTCATTTACCCATCCATATTAATTTCATTGATCCTTAATTAATTACTCAAATTAATTATCTTATAATCACTTACATTAATTAATTATCTTTTAATCACACTCATTAGTTAACTAACCCTTAATTAATTTCTTTAATTAATCAATCCTTTAATTAATTACACTAAGTAATTAACCCTTAATTACTTTCCTTAAGTAATTTACCTTTAATTAATTACTTTCACCAAGTAATTATCCCTTTGGTTAATTATCCTTAATTAATTAACCTTTAAATTAATTAATTAATTTAACCTTTAATTACAAATTAAATTAATTAATCCTTAACAAATTATCTTTTAATTACTTACATTAAGTAATTATCATTTAAGTAATTAATCTCTAATTTACTAATTTATTTATAACTCTTAAAAATAATAATTAATTAATCCTAAATCTTTAATTAATTGATTTCTCCTTAATTATTTCATTAATTTAATTTATCATTAATTATCAAAGACCTTCATTAATCTTTAAGATAAACCATTTACCTTTACTAATTACTTAATTATGATCAACATAAAATTTAAAACAATTTACCTTTTTAAATAACAACTCAATTTCATATCTCACTTAAGTTTAAAAATAACTTAAGAATTCATCTCAGTAAACTTAAGTTAAACAAAACATACCACTTTCTTAAAACATAAATTATAAAAGAAAATTTAATTTATGTTTGAAATCTTAAAACTTGTTTATATAAAACTTTAGACCTGTTATAAGTATTACTTCGGATCCATCCCGGTATACACTCGAGTCCAAACCCGAGTATTTCATTTATTTATTTTTATATATTCCAAAACTTAGTTTAAGTTTAAAGTTAAATCCTATTATCATGCAACACTCACTAACTCGAAAAAAATTTCAAGCAAAACCCCTTCAGCCCAAGTTCCTTCCCGAGGAAAAAATCCATCTTCCCAAACTTTAAACGAAACCAGATACACCAATATTCGTGTGCACGTGCACCAGAGCTACGACCACCTTCGGTCATTGCCAAGGCCACTAGCATGACATCGACGAACTTTCCCATCAATCCCAACCACCTGAGCTACGAGACGAACATGGAAACAAAATTGGACATATAGGAACCCATCTGGAACTAACTTCCTCGACCAAACTCATCTTGCCGATGACAACTCCAACCTCCATCGTCGATGCCACCAAGACCTTAGCTTCCTCATCGAAAAACGCGGCATTTCCCTTGATGCGATCGAATTCGAAACACTCACGACGGAGAAATCGTTCGAGAACTCTAACGAAACCCATAGGCAAAGAAAACCTAAATCATCCTTCACCGGCCACCACGGGTGATTTTAAGTTTTCCTACTATTTTCCCATCGATCATCGATCGACTAGCAAACATATACTCAAACCCCGATGCTGCAGAATCACGAGATCGCTGGAATTTGACAAATTTGCACATTCCGATCATCTCACAATTTCCCATGATTTATACAACTAAAAATCTTGATTCAAATCTTAAAATTTATGGCTTATGAAGACAAATAGGATCAAGTCAAAACCCGAATTTTAATCAATCAAATTTTGAACAAAATTTGATTTTACAGTGATTTTAAACTTCCCAGTAATCCCATTCATTTTTAATACTCAAAAATATTTTTGAAATTAAAATCTTGACTATTTGAACATATTTTATTTTGACGTCAAAGTCTATAAAGCATTAAAGGGTAAGATTTTGATTTCCAAATAGGTTTTGAACCCTGTAAACCTAGAACAGAGCAAGAGATCATATACCAGACATGCACAGTCGCATCCACACACAATATATATATATATATATATATATATATATATATATATATATATATTAGTGTATATATATACACATAATATTTACAATTCCACTTCAAGCATGATTTCAATTTCAAAATAAAAATCCAGATTTGAAGGAGTTTACTCACCTTCAAAAGAAGAAAACAGAGAGCTTGAACTAAAATCCGGAAATGCTTTTCTTCTGACAAAACTGAAAATTGGAACTTTGTATTGATCTGTAGATTTGAATCATCATCTTCCTTTGATTTGCATCAGGTTGAAGCTTGATGTTTAGCATGGGTTGAAGATTTAAAATAGGCTGACAGCTTCGAGGTTTAAAATGCTTCTGGTTTATTTTTGTTTTGATTATTGAGATGATTTTGTTTATAGGTTTTGAATTTAAACAAGTTTTGTTTTAATTTACTAGTTTGTGGATTTTCAGGCTTGAGATGTTTAAAACTGAGAATACATTTGTTTCTCTTTTCTATTTATTCAAATTAAAAGAAACTCATAATGCCACTTGTCTATATTGTTAACACTTGTTTACTTCTTAAGTTAAATGATTTACATTTGTTACTTTGTGTGTTAAATCTTAACACTTGTTTTTAGCATGAGAATTGTTAATATATAATGTATATATGCCTTCTGTTACTTATATTATATTTATTTATTTATTTATATTTTTATTATATACATATAAGTTATAAATTTATATTTATACTTCTCTTTTATTTGTATTTATATATCCTTGAAGAAAATAAAATTTGAAACTAATTTATACATAAATAAATAATCACATTCTCATATATATATTTAAATCCAATTTCATTTCAAGATATTTATCTTTTGAATTTCAAATTCAAATTCAAATTCTATTCAAAATCCACTCACAAATATATATAATTAAACAAACACATATTTAATTTGTTTGAAAATAAAAAAATTCTATTTAAAATCTGCTTATATCTATATATATATATATATATATATTTATATATATATAAACCATTATTATTTGTTTTAAAAGAATAATTTGTCAAATTTTAAGTAAGTATATTAGAAGATTATCAAATATTTACCCAGATATAAAAATTAAGTTTCTATTATTTATATCTAGATATCTATTATTATCAGAATTCTTATCCGTTCAATCTATGAACTAAATAATTATCCAACTATTAGATGTTTAAAAATCCGGGTTATCACATGATGGGTACAATTAGTATAACATTCAGACTTGAAAGAATGGAAATAGTTTGAATAAAAATCCGAACTAGATAGAATGGATAAAACAAGACAACAGTCCAAACTCGATAGAATGGGCTAAACAAATAACTGTCTAAACTCGATAGAATGGACAAAACCAACAATTGAACACCGTGAAGAGTGGTTGACTTTTCCCATTGTAATTAAAGAAAAACAATTAGAAGTTTCGAATCAAATAAGGAAAGGAAAATTTTCCAACAATGACTAGGAGGGTGTGCCTCCCTTAACGAAAGTATACCTCTAGAAATATACTTGAGAACTCTGCTGGCTCTCGGAAACCTCCAAGCCGAACCCCGCCAACTATTATCGAGAACCTTCGTACTTCACATCTCAATGCACAACACTGAATCCAAACTAGAGTGGATGTGAAAATACCCTAATAGGAGCAACCCCATATAACTTGGCCCCCGCTTGCTCTTTGGTTTTAGTCATTTCAGTCAAAGGATATCAAAGCTCAACAGAGCAACATATCATCTCAGAATGACGATAATAAAGAAGTTGAAGTAACCGGCAGCTAAGAAACCAACTATCAAGGATATAAAACAATCATATATGGAAATTAAGTCTTGTATACTTATCACAACTCATCAAATTTCAACTTGTACTATTTCTTGGTTAATAATAATATCGGACAAGACAGGGTAGTGCTACCTCAAAGTCATGTCTCATGATGATTCTTAATTTTTAAAATAGCGACAAATCTACTTCTTAGATGTTTAGTGTTAAGTATATAAATAAATGGTTCACATATAAGTGAAACACTTCGCGGAATTAATTCGTTTTCGTAATAGGGTCGAAGTTTTCTTTTAAGAACCTGAATTCGTACTTGGCCTCACATTACAAGTATTAGATTAAAAACACTTTGTTAAAAGAGTTTATTAACTTCAAAACATCAATTTAGAAAGGATTTAATAACTTAAAACATCCTTATTACATTGATTAATTAACTTTAAACTTCATCACACAATTTGATTTTTGAACTTCAAATGTCTTTAAATAATAATCAGGGAAAACCATTTTAAACCTTATTAATCCAATTAATTAGTAAAATATAATTAATTAAATAAATGAATAATTAATTATCATTATTTAAAATGAATAACAAAGTCAAAACATCCTGGTTACTTTGATAAATTCACTTTGAAACTTCATAAATTAAGTTGATTAATTGACTCCAATAACCTTTAATTAAAAGGGTAAATCACCTTTAAAACATCATTAATTCAATTAATTAATAAATTCAAATGTAACTAATTAAATAAAATAAATAAATAAATAATTCACATTATTCAAAAATGATTTATTAATTATAAACATCAATAAACGAAAGATTAATTAGAGTTAAAATAAGTTGATCTATTTTAAAAATCATTTATTAAAAAGATTTATTAATTCAAAAGCATCATTTAAAAATTGATTAATTAACTCTAATCCATCATTATTGAATGATTAATTATCCTTAAACATCATTAAGTAAAAAGATTAATCAAATTTAAACGTCGTTAAATAAATGATTAATTAATTTAAACAATCATTAACTAGGTAATTAAATTTAAAACACATCATTAACATGTAATAAGTATTTACTAACAATTATATTAACTTTAACTACCAACTTTTCATATAGCTAACCACATGCTTACTAACTTTCAAATTCAAAAACTTTTCAAAGCATGAAACAAACAAACAACCAAACCATCACTTCATATATACAACAAGCATTCATAGGATATTAACACGAATATTAACATAGTATAAACTTGGTTTAAGAAGGTGTAGTTTTACTCACTGAAAGCTATCCAAACCTTCGCTAACTTAGGGTATTACCTAGCACTTTCATTCCTAAGCAAAAGATGGAGTCTTGGACCCTTAATACAATAGGTAGGCCCGGCCTTGAAAGAAGGAGGAATTAAATTTGTTTGGTAAGGTGGAGTGACTTTGGATAATCATCGAACTCTCAAAAATGAACCTGAAAATAGGTTATTTTCCAACTAGTTTTTCAAACTCTCAGGTTTTGAAAAGTGGTAAAGAGGTAAGTTTTAGAAAATTATTTTCTCTACAATTTTAGGAAAATAATTACTCAATTTTGATTAGTTCTAAAGAAGATATGGTCAAAATAAGAAGGACCATTTTCGGACTTGAAATTCTGGGTCCGAAAATGCTCTATAAAAAATAAAATTTGGGCATGGCTAAGCTCAAAATTAGAAGAAGTGGTATAAATAAAAGTTGTAGCTACTGGAATTTTCTATGGTTTGAGCAAAAAAAATGCTCCATTTGATTAAGTCATGAGAAAGATAAGGCATAAGTCAAAGAGATGCAATTGAAGAAGTGAAAGGGGTACTTAAAAGCAAGAGAACAAAGTTAATAACCTAAATGCCCTTGTGCTTTACCCTCACTACCCTCTTGCCACCTTACCTAGCCTCCTCCACCTCATGTCCTTGAGCCACCTTCTTGTCCCCCTCCCCTCTCTTCATGTGAAAACATCCATTTAATTACATATGTACTAATGTTTAAACATGTTTCATGTAATGTGGTGTTTACTTTTTACTAAATTTATATTTTAAACTTTATATACTTAGGTATGTTACATATATGCATATAATAATACACACATATATGCATATACTAATTTATTTAAAAATGTATATACTTATGCTAAAGAGTTCACAACATTTCCGATAAATTTTAGCTGATGAAAAGTCGAAAATTCGAAAAACGAGTTACGGCCACATTTTTGATTTTTCTTCGAACTAAATATTTTTGTAAACTAATTTTGAACACTATTTTATCTTCAATATGTATTATTTAAAAAAATTGCCTTAATTATAAACCTGTTTTTTATATTTAAAATTAACTAAATGTTCGAAAATTAATGTGGTGAAATTCCGGGTCGTTGCATCTCACATCAATAAAAGTGTACACAACTACTGGTAGCCTCAATGTGAAGGGAAGACTTTCGTCGTCTAATTCTATTAACCTTGCATCCCTATGACTTAGCCATAAATTAATTACTCTACACACACATTCATCTCACCGTGTCATAAACGAGGCCTTATAAGGAATCTTACTTACTATGCCTTAAAATAATAATTAGGCTATATAAGAATCTCCTCTAATTTTCACCTCAAAATTAATTTCCTTCCTACTGGGGAAAAATAAATGTAAAATGCCTAATTACTATGCCATATACGCAATAGTTACATGTTAATTACGTTAATAGATATAAATAAATATTCATGCTTAATATGTTCTAAATGCATGGATTTTACGCCCTAAACTAGCGTTTAATGTTAACTAACCAATTATTGTTACAAGTCCTTTTTCTTCAACTTCCAAAGATTTCATGGAATTATAATGTCGAAAAAGGGAATAAATATTTATAATCAAAATTGCAATAACGGACTTGTAAATAAAATAGAAACTCAATATATTACACCAATTCAATGGAATATCTTAAATATTAAGAATTGCAATCTAAACCCCATATTCTAGTCAACTCTTCTTTTACAAAGAAATAAATAAGAATAAGTGGTGTAAACTACGAATAGAATTCGTAATCTAAACCCTTTATTTTATTGAAGGATCAAAGTTTGACCCAAAGAAGAAGGAGAAGTGGAATAGACTATGAAAGTATCAAAATTGCATAAACGAAACAAATTCCAGCAAGTTAATGTAAATAATTGAGAATTTCAACATAGAATGGACACTTCAAAAAAATAGGAATTTTGAGGGATTTTATCTATCATATTTTTGAAATCCCAAAATCCTTAAGGCACAAATCTGAAAGAAATACACTAAACAAATGATGAGAATAAATACTAAGGTTTCCACTCATAGATTAGTCATAGCTTTACTCAAATGGATTTACAACCTTCCGATCTCTTTTAGAATCTCTCTCTTTTGATATATACACACACACAATATGGAAGAGGAATATATATTCATTAGACTCGGAATAATTAGAGAAGAATAGATTGGAGGAAGAAGAAACAAATAGGAAATAAGTTGAATCCTTACCTGAATTTTATACGGAGTTTTTGAATCTTATTAGAGAGATAGCAATGAAAGAGTTTCATCGTATTCTCTAAAATAATATGAATAAAAGTGGAGAGGATATGGTCCTATTTATAGGAGTTGAAACACACCAGAATCATATGATGGAAGTAGGTAGGAAATGGTTAAATCTAGAGTACACAACCAAATAGAACATAACATAGAACCCTAGAGGCCACTGGCAACTATCATTGCCAAGCGGTCAACCTCCCTTGGGCGACGGATGACCACTATGGTAGACTGGTTAACTTATTTAGGTCGACTGCTCTTTTATTCCGGGCATTTATTTTTGTTTCCATTGCCGAATTATTTTATTTCCTAATTAACTTTTTAACGTTAAGCCTTAATTAATCGTTTACTTAGCCCCACAAGCTAATTTTTGAAATTTAAATCCTAAATTTGATTTTCTCAATTGAATTTGAATTCAAACTGAATAAATTTAAATATGAGAACTTCAAATGCTTATAACTTCTTTATTTGAACTTCGATTTCAGCATATTAAATATGGAAACAAATCAGAGTTTTGCCACGAACGCACCAAAATAGCTTTTGTGGTCAAATCCCAGCTTTTATAAAATTCCCATATCCAATTCTTAACATATTTAATTTACTTTATTTATTTATGGTTTATTTTACAGGTGTTATTTATTTATGGTTCATATCAAATCATATTGAAATCTTCCCGGGGGCGAACAACGTAACTCACAATACGTCCATGTTATATAACCAAGTTCTCTACAACCATCTACTCAACCGTTAGTGCAATGTGATTATGTACTGCAGACATGCTAAAATGAGCTCAATCCTGGCGTGGGTGTGTAATCGTATCATGTAAGTACGTATGCAAATATCCTAAATATGCATAAAAATTTCTATATGAGTGTAAAGTGGTTGTGAAAAAGTGCAATAACTAACTCCTACCATCCAATCCAGCAACTACGATGCAACCAAAATCCTAATTTTGGAGAGAGAAAATTACTAGTGAGAAGCTCTAGGTAAGTGTTCTTCATCTTCTCCTCGGTCTCTCATGTATTTTCCGCCGGATTGTCCCCCTATAGTACTCAGACCAGCTTAATTATTTTACAACGGAATCTCCTAGTACCGTGCTTTATAATGTGTGCGATGGCATGAGGCATTTTCGGCTCCATCTCAAAATCCCCCAATTGATCATACTCTACTCTAATAGCGGCATTATGAAGGTATTTCCTAAGATGAGAAACATGGAAAACATTCTGGATTCCTTCCAACTTGTCAGGAAGTTCTATATGATATGTGTAACAACCCACATATTTTACGATTGTGTATTTAAATATTTTATTTAAATAAGCATCGTTAGTCGGATTTTTTGTCCGAAAAGCTACTTTTTGCAAACGATCAAATCAGGACTCGAGACCACCCCCATCGAGTTCAAAATGATGTTTGCGACCTTTTTGAGTATAAACTCGATATGTTTGGAGATAGTAGAATTTTGCTACTTTTCACTTAGGGCTTTGGGTTGGGTTTCAGCCCATTAACCCCACATATTACTCTAGTTCAGTCTACCTCGCCTCTTCACTTCATTCTTAATTTTCCTAATACTCAAGCTTTAGCAACAATGGAGAGAGGAATGAGAAATTAAAACTCCAAGCCCTAATCGTCTTTGCAAATTCAAGTTCTAGCTCCAAATTCATTGAAGAAGCTTTGGTAAGCCTTCTCTTCTTCTTCTCCAACTCATTCTCCTTTCAATTTCCGAAATTTCTAAACCTAACTTAGGAAATGTTTCTCTTTTAAGCTTAGATTCAAGCTTGTTGGAGTGGAATTGAAGAGTGATTGTTCTTGCCATTGCTCTATAGCTTCTCTCTTGTGATTTTGAGTTTAAAGGTGAGTTTTTGAACTCACATCTATGTCTATAATTTTCATTGTTGTTAGGTGTGAATTCCTAACCCTTATTCATGTTCATTGGCTTTTGATTTGAATTGATTTGGTGAATTTTTTAGTTTTGGTATTTTGAAGGCAAAATCTTTAAAGATCCTATCTTGGATGTTTGAACATGTTGTTTGTGGCGTATCGAAGAGCCTATAGTGGTGGGTTGTCGATTGGCATAAATCCCTAGTATCCATCGCTCGTTCGATCGCATTTCGGTTTGGATTTGTCATTTTTGGTCTAGGCTGTTCTTTTGCCTAGCGGAAAATTTCAGACGTCTGAAACCAAATCCAGACGTCTGGTTGAAAAATCCAGACGTTTGGAAATGGGTCTGGAAAAGGCAGAGACTAAACCCAAACGTCTGAAACAAAATCCAGACGTCTGAAATCAAATTCAGATGTTTGATTGAAAATTTCAGACGTCTGAAATGGCCTAGGAATTAAAAATAGAAGGGAGTAAAGCACATATACTTCCAGAACCTAGGGCCATA
The DNA here is from genome assembly GCA_030765085.1 of Allium cepa. Taxonomy (NCBI): domain Eukaryota; kingdom Viridiplantae; phylum Streptophyta; class Magnoliopsida; order Asparagales; family Amaryllidaceae; genus Allium; species Allium cepa. Next base: position 568,939,196 of record CM060938.1, read on the forward strand.
CGTCTGGGAACACCTACTAGATGTCTGGAACTATTTAATTTGCCTATTTTGGCTATTTTTGAGTAAATTTCTAAGGTTTATCGATTTTTGTTGATCCGGTTAGCTATTATCACTTATTATCGTCTTTGATGACTTCGTTCTTTGGATTTTTGGGAACATCCATCTTGATGGATTCGGTATCGATTTCTTCGGATTTGATTCACGTCTTCGTATGTGAATTTTGATGATTGATTGTTTCTACAATCATTTTTGTAATTTGTCACTTAAAAATATAAAGGTTTCAATACTAGTAGTAAATTTCAAAACTCTTTTATCAAAACGATTTCAACATTATTTTATTACAAAGCTCGTTTCTTAAACCGTTTTCTAATCTACTAGTATATACAAACCTTTACGTCACTCGTATGAGAAATCTAATTAAACGACTTAGTAAAACAAGTGGTATGAAACACATGCGTTTACATCGTCGGTTAACTCATGGACTTGTTCGATTGAAACTCTTGTGACAACTTTCGAGTGGAAATCTACAATTTGTTCGTAAATATTTAAGTTAAGTCAGTGGTTATGGGACATGAAGCTAAACTCATCTATTTACTAGCTTAGTGTAATTGACACTTCTTGATGATCGATGATGATCATTTTTGCGATTTAGACTAGCATTGTGCAATGTCTCTTTGTCTTAAGGGAGACTAAACCCCGTTTTTGTGGAGTTTCGACGCAAATTGGTGGGGTAGCGACCCATGGTCTTCGGGCCATTCTGTGGACCTCGGCTTGAAATTAATGGTTAGAGACCATGGAATAGCATTCCATTTTGTGATACACGTGTTGGTGAGCTTTTATGCTCCCGTTTTGTGATAGGCCTCCCCTTTTTTTGTGATTTCTGGATTTCTATTGATGATTTCTAGAATTGGTGTTTTGCCAATTTTTTTGATTTCATTGATAAGTTCTATCAATATTTGTGGATTGGTGAATTTGTGTTTCAACAACTTTTACGATTGGCATTATGATGTTTGCCAATATTTGTGACTTGGTGAATAAAAATTAAGAGTATGACATTCTTTTTGATCTTTGAGAAGATTCTTGTGATATTGATTAACCTCTGGTTGATTTTCAATTACGTACTTATCATAGTATGTCATTATGGTTATCATACATTTTTGTCATATCTCTTATTCTATATCATTTCATCTGATATTTATAGCTAGACTGATCCGTTTATTATTTTCTTATTAAATAATACTCGGGTCAGATCGAGATGTTATAGGTGCTTCTACTAGACCCTTCATCGGGGATTTTTATTCTGACTTTTGGCTAACTACTTAGATTAGTAGTTGATTTTGTTGTATACATTTGAGATATAGACTCCATGATGTATACTTATTATTTTGGGTAGCACTTGTAACTATTCTTTTGTGATATTATGGATCTTGTTAGACCACTACTTGGATGTACACTTTTAAGTGTTGTATATTCATATTTATTTTCGCCTTTGTGATATGAACTTCTATGACTGATTTGTGTTATGATATTTCTATATTTATTTCCAAAGATTTCATATAGCCACTGTGTAGTGGCTTTGAGTTTGTGTCAGTATGTCGGATTTCCTCTTGCGATGAAAAGTTATATTTTTATCTGGCATATCGGTACTCGCACAAAGCAATTATACAGATGGTCGATCCTCGACAACCTTATTCTCCACGCTAGTTGACGACATTACCCCGTAGTGTCTTTGTCTAGTGAGGGTATAGAGGTGGGGCATCTCACCTTGGTATCAGAGCCAAACTTCGGATCAATGTGGAATAATTTAACAAGGATCATCGTCCTAAGTCCATCTTAGGAGTCGTGCCTTAGGATTTAATTCGCGTCTTCGTACCGTCTTATCCTATTTTCTTTTGTGATGCCTTGTTTTATCAATCATTATTGTTTGATATTCATTTTGTGAATAACCTTTTTCTTCTTCTTTCTTTCTTTCTTAAAGAAAAGAAATGGTTAGACCTGGCCGTCCCAGCGCCGGTCAATCTAGTACTACTCCCTAAGATGGAGTATTTATGTCTGCACAACAACTTCTTGATCTTGTAAAGAATACTCAAGCAGCCGGTTCTATTCCGGAGCCTACTCACCCTAAGTCTGGATTTGCACGCTTGTGCAACGATTATACCAACTTGGGTGGGAAGCCATTCAAAGGTTCTGAAACCATTATTGAAGTCCAGGCTTGGCTTAGAACATGCGATCGCGTCTTTTCTCGCATGAATCTTATTGATCTTCATCGAGTCCAAGTGGCTTCTAGCATGCTCCAAGAAAGAGCATTAGACTATTATGAGCTTCTGATTTATGAAATGAATGAAACGGATCTTACCTAGGAGCAATTCCGGGGACGATTCAAAATAAAGTTTGTGCCAGAAGCTGAGAAGGTGACATTGGCTCGTCGTTTCATAGACCTTGTTCAAGGTGAATCCTCCGTGGCAGATTATGCCGCATCCTTCGAGTCACTTTCTATATATGGGGTCGAATACATAAACACCCCATTGAAGAAGAACCAAAGATTTGTCTATGGCTTGAACAAAAATCTCAAGAAGCCATTACTTCTAAAATTAGAAGTCTCTTTTGAACAACTCATTGATATCGCTCTTCGTCTTGAAGAGGCGAATAGGGAGAGTGATGTCGAAGTTGGGAGTGCCAAACCAAACTTCAACAACAACAAGAAGAAAAGGCCTAATAAATTCAAAGGTCCTTATCCCAATAAAAAGGGGAAACAAGCATCTCTGGCAGCGAAGACTTTTGCCTCTAGTGGTGGGCAATGCTACAACTGTGGTTCTAAGGACCATTATGCGAATAAGTGTTCAAAGCCCCACGCTTGTCGCTATTGCAAAAGCCCGGATCATTATTTATCTGCATTCCCCCAAACTCCAAAACAAGAAGGAGGGAAAGCTTAATGTGGCGCAAGCCCCTTGCAACACTTCTTGTGGTCAAGGTACTTCTCATTCTATCCTTGATGGCATTATTGTGTTTCGTGATCATCCTATTCGAGTTCTTTTTGATACGGGTGCGTCCCATTCTTTTATATCAAAGGAACTTGTTGATACTTTTTCTTTAAGTGTTGTTGCTTTAATGACTACTTTAAGAATCGTGAATCCGGTTGGTGGATCCGCAACACTCAGTTTACTTTGTAAAGATGTTGAGATTGTTTTATGTGATTTTTCTTTCCAAGCCGATTTGCATGTCATGCGTTACTTAGGCTTTGGAATGATTTTGGGAATGGATTGGCTTAACCATTATGAAACTCATATCCTATGTCCTGTGCGGACTATTTATCTTCGACATCCACAATCTGTTAATCAGATTTCTATTGTTCTTAAAGATTCGGATTCCACTTTGGAAGCATCCTTATATTCTCTAAATCCTCGTGATGACGATAATGATGATGAGGAAGATGTCATACCAATTATTCACATTGTTCGTGAATTTTTCGACATATTTGAGCCCGTTATAGGACTACCACCTAAGCGAGTAATTGAGTTCCAAATTAATCTCATCCCTGGAGCTCAACCTATCACTCGTCCTCCTTATCGCACGTCCAATAAGGAAAATGAGGAGATGCGCAAACAATTATCCGAATTGGAGATGAAGCAATTTATTCGCTCTAGTTCCTCTCCTTGGGGAGCTTCGGCTATTTTTTTGAAGAAATCCAATGGTACACTTAGGCTTTGCGTTGACTACCGCAAGCTTAATGATCTTACTATCAAGAATAAATATCCATTACCTCGGATTGATGATTTATTCGACCAACTTAGTGGTGCTAGAGTCTTTTTACAATAAGACTTAGCAACCGGTTTTCATCTGCTTCGTATTGCAGAGGATAGTATTCCTTTGACATCGTTCTGTACGCGTTACGGATCTTATGAATGGCTTGTTATGCCATTTAGTTTAACGAATGCTCCGGCTTATTTCGTTGACCTTATGAATCAAGTTTTCAAAGAATTCCTCAATCGATTTGTTCTCATCTTTATACATGATATTCTTGTGTATTCTAAAATTGAGGAAGAGCATGAAAAGCATCTTCGGATTGTGTTGGAAACTCTAAGGAGCAATCAATTGAAAACAAAATTTTCCAAATGCCACTTTTGGCAATCTTGTGTGAAGTTCCTCGGTCGTATTATTTCTGAATCCGAAATTTCCATGGATCCTTCAAAGATCGAAGCGATTCAAGATTGGAAGAGACCGGAGAGTGTGACAGAAATTCGTAGCTTTTTTGGATTGGCAGGTTATTACCGCCGGTTCATAAAGGGCTTTTCTAAAATTGTCGTGCCTCTTACTAGTTTTACAAAGAAGGGAGTTAAATACATTTGGTCGGACAAATGTGAAGCTTCTTTTTAGAAATTAAAAGAACTCATTTTCGATGCTCCTATTCTTGTGATTCCCGAAGGGAACCAAGATTTTATTGTTTATACCGATGCTAGCTGTGTTGGTTTGGGTGCAGTTCTTATGTAAAGAGAACGTGTTATTGCTTATGCTTCTAGGCAATTAAAGCCAACCGAGACTAGATATGCCACTCATGATTTAGAGCTCGCGGCTATTGTTTTCGCCCTTCGAATTTGGCGTCATTACCTTTTGGGAGAGAAATTTATTCTCTATACCGATCATAAATCTTCGAAGTATTTATTTTCTCAAAAGGAACTTAATTTGCATCAACAGCGTTGGATCGAGTTCCTTGCATCTTATGATCTTGATATTCTTTATACTCCCGGAAAGGGAAATCGTGTTGCCGACGCTCTTAGCCGAAAGCAACAAGCGGTTGTTTCCATGATGATATCCAAATGGAATGATCTCGAGATTTTATCCACCTGTGAGATTCGAGATCGTGAATTCGATTTATGTTCATCTCTTGTTTTATGTAGCCTTGGGGCTCATCCATCTCTTTTAGACCGCATTCTTAAGCTCAAAAACTAGATCCCGAATTGGCTCTTCTTAGCCAAAATTGTAGGGATAAAATTGATATTGAAGGTTTGAAAGACTTTGATATTGATTCTCGTGGCGGTATTCGAAAATTTGATAGACTTATCGTGCCAAATATTAGTGATCTTCGTAAAGATATTTTAGAAGATTCTCATTGTTCTAAATTTATCATTCATCCCGGTAGTAGTAAAATGTAAGCGGATATGAAGCGACTTTATCATTGGGATGGAATGAAATCTGATATTGCAAACTTTGTTAAGCGTTGCATGACTTGCCAACTTGTCAAGGCCGAGCATCAAAGGCCCGGTGGGTTATTACAACCTTTAGACATTCCAATTTGGAAGTAGGATCCTATTTCCATGGATTTTATCGATGGCCTTCCCCGTTCTCGTTCGGGTCATGATAGCTTATGGGTGATAGTTGATAGACTTACTAAATCCACCCATTTTATTCCTGTTCGGTCTAATCGGACCGTTCCTTTTTCGGCCAAACTCTTTATCAAATAAATTGTTAAATTGCATAAAGTTCCTACTTCTATTGTTAGTGATCATGATCCATTATTTACTAGTGGATTTTGGAAGAGTCTTCAAAAAGATTTGGGAACGAAGCTTAATTTTAGCACCGCTTATCATCCACAGTCCGATGGACAAACCGAGCATGTGAATCAAACTCTTGAAGATATTCTTCGTGCACGTGTTCTTGATTTTGGTGGAAGTTGGTAAGATAATATTTCTCTTATTGAGTTTTCCTATAATAATAGCTTCCAATCTATTATAGGTATGGCATCTTTTAAGGCACTCTATGGAAGGCTATGCCGATCTCCTTCTTGTTGGCTTGAGACCGGTAAGAAGCTGGTTTTAGGTCCAGATTTTATTCGTGATTCCACAGAAAATATTGACCTTATTCGTCATAGTATGAAAGAAGTCCAAAGTAGACAAAAATCCTATGCCGATAACCGAAGAAGGAAATTAGAATTTTCTGTGGAAGATTTTGTGTTTGTTCATGTTTCACCGATGAAGGGTGTTGTGCGTTTCAGTCGATCGGGAAAGTTAGCACCTCGATATATTGGTTCATTTCCTATCACCGAACGTATTGGTTCTGTGTCTTATCGCCTTTCATTACCGGCTCAATTCTCTGCTATTCATGACGTGTTTCACGTTTCTCAATTACGGAAATGCCCTCGAGATTCTAATTCTATTCTTGAGCCCGGTGTTGTTGAAGAAATTGAAGTTTCGCCTAATTTGACTTATGAGCAACATGTTATTCACATCATTGCTACAGAGGTTAAACGCCTTCGAAATAAAGGTGTCCCGCTTGTGAAAGTTAAATGGTCTTCAAATCCTAAGGATTGCTCTTGGGAATCTAGAGAATTCATCGAGCGAACACATCCGGACTTACTTTCTAGTGCTCTTCGAGGTGAACTTTTTATTTCAAATTTCTTTTGTGTTGAATATGCTTTTATGGTTGTTACCTTTTATTTTCTTCTTAAATATTGCGAGGACGTAATTTCTTTAAGGAGGGAAGTCTGTAACAAACCGCATATTTTACGATTGTGTATTATATATTTTATTTAAATACAGCATCGTTAGTTGGATTTTTTGTCCGAAAAAGCTACTTTTTGCAAACGGTCGAATCAGGACTCGAGACCACCCCCATCGAGTTCAAAATGATGTTTGCGACCTTTTTGAGTATAAACTTCAATATGTTTGGAGATAGTAGAATTTTGCTACTTTTCACTTAGGGCTTTGGGTTGGGTTTCAGCCCATTAACCCCACTTATTACTCTAGCTCAGTCCACCTCTCCTCTTCATTCATTCTTATTTTTCCTAATACTCAAGCTTTAGAAACAAGCGAGAGAGGAATGGGAAATTAAAACTACAAGCCCTAATCATCTTTGCAAATATAAGTTCTTGCTCCAAATTCATAGAAGAAGCTTTGGTAAGCCTTCTCTTCTTCTTCTCCAACTCATTCTCCTTTAAATTTCAGAAATACCTAAACCTAACTTAGGAAATGTTTCTCTTTTAAGCTTAGATTCAAGCTTGTTGGGTTGGAATTAAAGAGTGATTGTTCTTGCCATTTCTCTATAGCTTCTCTCTTGTGATTTTGAGTTTAAAGGTGAGTTTTTAAACTCACATCTATGTCTATAACTTTCATTGTTGTTAGGTATGAATTCCTAACATTTATTCATGTTCATTTGCTTTTGATTTGAATTGATATGGTGAATTTTTCAATTTTGGTATTTTGAAGTCAAAATCTTTAAAGATCCTATCTTGGATGTTTGAACATGTTGTTTGTGGCGTATCGAAGAGCCTATAGTGTTGGGTTGTCGATTGGCATAAATCCCTAGTATCCATCGCTCGTTCGATCGCATTTCGGTTTGGATTTGTCATTTTTGGTCTAGGATGTTTTTTTCGCCTAGCAGAAAATTTCAGACATCTGAAACCAAATCCAGACGTCTGGTTGAAAAATCCAGACATCTGGAAAGGGGTCTGGAAAAGGCAGAGACTAAATCCAGACGTCTGAAACAAAATTCAAACATCTGAAATCAAATTCAGACGTCTGATTGAAAATTTCAAACGTCTGAAATGGCCCAGGAATTAAAAATAGAAGAGAGAAAATACATATACTTCCAGAACCTATCCAGATGTCTGAGAACACCTACCAGACGTTTGGAACTGTTTAATTTGCCTATTTTGGCTATTTTTGAGTAAATTCCCAAGTTTTATCGATTTTTGTTGATCCGGTTAGCTGTTATCACTTATTATTGTCTTTGATGACTTCTTTCTTTGGATTTTTAGGAACATCCATCTTGATGGACTCGGTATCGATTTCTTCGGATTTGATTCACGTCTTCGTATGTGATTTTGATGATTGATTGTTTCTACAATTATTTTTGTAATTTATCACTTAAAAATATAAAGGTTTCAATACTAGTGGTAAGTATCAAAACTCTTTTATCAAAACGATTTCAACATTATTTTATTACAAAGCTCGTTTCTTAAACTGTTTTCTAATCTACTAGTATATACAAACCTTTACCTCACTCGTATGAGAAGTCTAATTAAACGACTTGGTAAAACAAGTGGTATGAAACGCTTGCGTTTACTTCGTCGGTTAATTCTGGGACTTGTTCGATTGAAACTCTTGTGACAACTTTCGAGTGGAAATCTACAATTTCTTCGTAAATATTTAAGTTAAGCCAGTGATTATAGGACATGAAGCTAAACTCATCTATTTACTAGCTTAGTGTAATTGACACTTCTTGATGATCGATGATGATCATTTTTGTGATCTAGACTAGCATTGTGCAATGTCTCTTTGTCTTCGAGGGAGACTAAACCCCGTTTTTATGGAGTTTCGACTCAAATTGGTGGGATAGCGACTCATGGTCTTCGGGCCGTTTTGTGGAGCCTCGGCTCGAAATTAATGGTTAGCAACCATGGAATAGCGTTCCTTTTTGTGATGCACGTGTTGGTGAGCTTTCATGCTCCCGTTTTGTGATAGGCCTCCCCCTTTTTGTGATTTCTGGATTTCTATTGATGATTTCTAGAATCTGTGTTTCGCCAATTTTTATGATTTCATTGATAAGTTCCATCAATATTTGTGCATTGGTGAATTTGTGTTTCAACAACTTTTACGATTGACATTGTGATGTTTGCCAATATTTGTGACTTGGTGAATAAAAATTAAGAGTATAACATTCTTTTTGATCTTTGAGAAGATTCTTGTGATATTGATTAACCTCTGGTTGATTTTCAATTGCATACTTATCACAGTATGGCATTATGATTATCATATGTTTTTGTCATATCTCTTATTCTATATCATTTCATATGATATTTACAGCTAGACTGATCCGTTTATTATTTTCTTAATAAATAATACTCGGATCAGATCGAGATGTTACAGGTTCTTCTACTTGACTCCTCATCGAGGATTTTTATTCTGACTTTTGGCTAACTACTTAGACTAGTAGTTGATTTTGTTGTATACATTTGAGATATAGACTCCATGATGTAAACTTATTCTTTTGGGTAGCGCTTGTAACTATTCTTTTGTGATATTGTGGATCTTGTTAGACCACTACTCTGATGTATACTTTTAAGTGTTATATATTCATATCTATTTCCGCCTTTGTGATATGAACTTCTACGACTGATTTGTGTTATGATATTCTATATTTGTTTCCGAAGATTTCATATAGCCACTACGTAGTAGCTTTGAGTTTGTGTCGGTATGTCGGATTTCCTCATGTGATGAAAAGTTAAATTTTTATCGGGCATATTGATACTCGCACAAAGAAATTATACAGACGGCCGCTCCTCAATAGCCTTATTCTCCGCGCTGGTTGACGGCATTACCCCGTAGTGTCCTTGTCTAGTGAGGGTATAGAGGTGGGGCGTCATAATATGCCAATTTTCCTATTATTTCCAGAATTCAAAATGGCCCAATAAATCTAGGTGCCAATTTTCCAGACTTGCCAAATCTAACAACTTTCCTAAGAGGGAAGATTTTAACAAATACGTACTACCAATCTCAAATTCAAGCTCTTTTCTTCTTCGTAATGACCCACAAATTTATCACTTTGATAAATTTGATTTATTTTTAAAATATTCAAATAAAAGGTTAACGATACAAATAATGCTGTTTTGAGTAATAATAAATAATAGTAACCTTGTTTTGAACAATGAATAATGATGGTAATCTTATTTTGAATAGATATTTACATAAATATATTCCTCAAGATTTAAATCGATAAAAAATCCAAAATCATTTTATCGATAAATGACTCTATAATTAACCACAATCGCGAACGGGACCATTCACTCAATTTTATATTTAAAAAAGTATAAAATAAAAAATTATTTAATTTTTGAAAAATAAAACCATCAGTAATGTCATTATAATTAATAATTAATTAATTTTTTTAAAATGAGATTAATTAATTTAATAATTATTATAATTATCCAGATAATTGTTTCAAAATGATAATAAATCATTTGTAATAGTAATAAAGTGATAATGAATCATTTATAATAGTTTTATAAAGATATATAATTGATTTGAAAATATAAAGAAAATCGATATCAGTTTATCGATATAATAACGCTTTTAGTAAACGGTCGTTTAATATTGATTTATATGGTTTTATAACTCATATAAGATTATTTTAATTCATGAATAATAATAAGAAAATAGTTTTCAAAGTATTTTTACAAATATATATACATTAATTAGTAAATGAAAATATGATCGGAATCCAAATTCGTAACGGTTTAACGTATATAAGTTATACGACATTGATGAAATGACTTGTACACATTTGTGACTACACATACACACATTATCATGTACATATACACATGATAGGAGTAGAAAGTAAAAATATATTTACGTAAGGTAATAAAATAAATATCTAAAGTAATAATTACTTTTAAAAAGCAAACATCAAATCAATCTTACACCACATCACATCATCACCTCCACCATCATCACCACCATCACCTACACCTTATCACCACATAGGGGGGCTACCATGCATCTTAAGGTGGAGAGGGGGAGGTGTTTTATTGGGTAGGTAAGGGTATGTCGGTAGTTTCACTTTGAAGATATTTTCTCATTTTTTTCCTATGAATACCACCCCTCCTTCCCACTTATTCTTCGCATTATTCTTCTTCTACATTCTTGAGCTCTCTTATGCTCTTTAATGGCTTTCAAAAAAGTTGCTACTCTTTCTCAAAACTTGAGAAAACGTAGGAGAGTTAAATATAGTGGAAGTCCTTAAGCACTACTCCACCGAATACTCTATAACTTTTTCAAAAGTTAACCAAATCTTCTTTAATCTCTTTTAAACTCTAGTATTAAGCCTAATTCATCATGGGAGGCATGATTAGCAAGTGTAAAGTGGCATAGTCATGGACTTCGGGTGTTTAGGAGATGTATAGTGAAGCATTGATTTGTTTGAATATTGGTAGGAAGTATCGGTTTGGATTATGGTGAGAACTTTATTTATTTATACTATATACATTAGATGATATATATGTTTCGCTATGGTTGTTTATAATGATTGTCAACCATGTTTGGTTGTTTGTTTATGCTTTGATCGTCAAGTATTGATTGTTCAATACGATTGTTTGATTGTATTAACAAGTCACGTTAAACACATGTCGATATTACACAAGGAAATCACTTTCGAAATCAAATGATGAACATGGAATCATTAAAACTCTTCAAAATGGTTTTAAAATGTTTTATAAACACTAAAAACAGGTTTGATGAAGTTTGAATAAGAAATGGAAAACGATTCAAAACTAAGTGTGTCGCGTTAGTTAGCGATTTCGCACCGAAAAAGTTAAATGGGTATATAAAGTGGAATATAGCTCGGAATTCTTCGTAGTAAGAATTTTATGGACTATTATATCCATAGTTTTCAAAATAAAATCAAGTTTTCATTTTATAGATTTTAAAAAAATTCAAAAACAAGTTTTTAAAAATATCGCAGTTTTGCAGTTTAATGACCAAAGTTAAAAATGATTTAAAATGAATATTTTTAAATGTTTTAAAAATATAGAAAAATCTTTATTAATCCTTTAAAATGTTTTAAAAGAGGTTTGAGTTGTATAAATAATTTTTTTCAAAAGATAGAAAAGTCATTTTGGTCAATATAACTTTAAAAACATTATTTGCAGCACTTTTTGCAGCGGTTTTTAATAACAATTGAAATATGATTTTAAATTTAACAATTCTTTCTCAAGTATTTTATAAATATTTTTAAATAATAATTAAGTGTTTTTAAATATGATTTGAAGATTTAATGATTTACTTAAGTGGATTTAAAAAAAAGGATTAAAAAACGGTATAACTAATTATCTTAATCTTGGCTCTAATAAGCCAACGAGTACACCTGATTTTTCTATTCATGATCTGGGTTAGGTGCTTAAACTAAGGAGATGCTCAGAAGCAACCAGTGCATTGGCTCATTTGGTCTCCCTAGGCGAGGGATAGATAAGGTTGAAATGTTGAAAACGAGTTAAGTATAAAATACTAAATTTTCCAAATTTAAAACAATTCGGATTTACCACCTTAGATAACATGGTTTCAACTTATTAAAAAGTTATGTTTTAAAAATAAGAAATCTTGGTTAAGATTTAAGTAAAATGATTTGGAAATATTTATTTATACAAATATTTTAATAATGAGGGGTTTAATGTTTCTGTATATACCAATACGAATGTTTTTTAAGATATATATATCTCTCGAAAATATTTTTCAAATAAAAAGAAATGGATAAATCAAATGAAAGTCACCTATTTATATACCATCTTTTTATCGATGAATGGTTTAAAGGAACTGGGTCGGATTTGGGCGATTTCTATCTGAAAACCACTTCGAGCCAATTTACGTTTCGAAAGTGAAGAAAATATATATTGAAGACCTTGATTTTAAAGTCGGGTCTTTATAACGGAAGGACTGCTTGTTGACAATATTCAGATTTGCTCCCGAGATAAATAAATAGCAGTGGTCCCTTCATTTTGGGATCTTCGTATGCAAGGGCTAATTTTCTACTAATCCTAGGGGTAATGCCCAACATGATGTGATAGGAGCGCGTCTTTGGTTTTTCTTGTTCTCGAACAACTTGTATGGATGAATTGTCTGACATTGCATTTCTAGATCATATTGATTGGTCTCTATGAATATATCATCTGTTTGGTGGCGGAAAAGGAAACTTCTCTTAGGTTAGCATCCTTTCCTAAGACGTACGAGGTCAAGAGTTATATGTTTGTAGAAATCAGTTGTGTGATTATGAAATGGCAAAGTGGCATTTGTAGTAGAAGATGTGCTATATAAAAGGTAATCGTTACCTCAAAGCCTTACACCGAGGAATAGTGAAACAGGGGATGCTTTAAGGCTAAAGTGGGTCGCAACCAATCAGGGTATGAAATCACCTTCCAGGTGGATAAAATTTCTATGCACTATAACATCGGGTATATATGTGGTTTATGCTTGGGTTCCTGGATAGGACGGTAACGGCCGGATGATTTAATACTCGATGTTATTCATGTTCGGATAGGCCATCTTAATTCGCATGAAGACCAACATAAGGCATTCGGGTGCATTTCTCTAGAAATGCATTGTACTCCCTTATCTTGCTATTCATTTGGAATCCAATATCCTACAAGTGTCATACGGACTTAGTTGTACAATGTCCTAAAATATGAGATGCAAGCATTTCAGCTAAGATTTATAAGTCCTAAATGATATAAAAATGCAGAATTTAATCACAAAACAATCACAGAATCAAACACAGATATAGGAAGTAAATAAAAAGCAGTAAAAGGAAAGAACACTCTGGATTTATACTGGTTCGGAGTAACTCTACATCCAGTCCTATACCAAGGCAAACACCTCATACAGATTTTTATTATACCAATGTTGAGATTACAATCCAAAAGGCCTTGAGGTACCCTTCTATCTCTCGAGTTCGGGCTAAACTCTTTTGATTTACGGGAGACAAGATCACCCAAATTTCCAGGCATAACCACACCTTATAAAGAGTCTCGATAAACTTTTGATTACAAATTGATCCTATAACTTTGAATAGCACTTTGATCTTCGAGAGAGGATAGAAAATCAAATAAGAATGAGTATCTAATTTGATTCACTTGATAATTTAGCTGAATTTCGGCACGATCTTAAAAATATGAATATTTTAGAATATGGATTTGTAGAGAAGGAGTGAAGAAAATAGTTAGTTAAAAAATTGGTTTGTGAAGGCTATTTATAGAGTAGTAACGGTCATAAGCATTCGAGAAGAGATTTAAACGAATAGACACTTCTTTTGAAAATTGAAACTTTGGAATTCAACGGCCACCATGTCAACATGGGATATCCTATGATGTCGACATCCCCTACTTAAAAACTATGTAAAATTTGTTTTGAAAATGATATTGAAAAGAAAACAAGATGAAATGATTCTGGAGTAAAATAAACTAATTTTTCTATGTTTTAAAAGAAAGAAGAGTATAAAATTATATTTTTAGAATGTATATATAAATTTTATTTTAAATCTCAAGTGTATATATATTATAAAGAATATTTAAAAAATAAAAGATAGTTTTAAAAACAAACGAAGTTTAAAACAAGAGTTTAAAACAAAGAATATTTTAAGGCTAAAACATTTTGAAAAGCAGTTTTCAAAATCATTTTGAAAAATCATTTTGAAGTATTTTTTCAAGCTTCTTCCTACAGAATATCTCATCACATCAGGACTCGAGAACTTGTACAAAACTAGGATGTTTGTGGGTTTGTAAGCCACTTGTCGTAGGTTTGTAAGCCACTTGTCATAGGTTTGTAAGCAATTTTTCGTGGATTTGTAAGCCACTAAGAAGATAGAAATAGATTCCATCCCAAATGAAATTTGGAATGAAGATTTTCGTGCTATTATGAAGTTTTAACAAAAACTAGACACATATCTTGAAATCTTGATCTTGATACTCTAGAGTCTTCAATCTTGATATCTTCATTCTGAATCTTGAGTCTTGAGTCTTTATATTGATCAGTCTTCAGTAATCAATACATGCATATATATATATATATATATATATATCCTGCATATACGTATCTATCTAGACATAGTGTTAGTATATATTTTATAATAAGATAAGTTAAAAAGGTTGTTGTCATCAAAACCAACATCTCAGTTCCTAGCAATCTCCCCCTTTTTGATTATGACAACCTGTATTTACAAAATATATTTACCATACCATAACTCCTATCATAACTCCCCCTTACTCCATGACTCCCCCTTACTCCAAGACGACTACTATTTTATAACTTTTGATCAAGACAACTACTATTTTATAACTTCTCCACCTTTGTCATCAACAAAAAATTCTTACTAATAAATTCCATGAACTTGATATAAGATAATCAAGTACAATATAATAGAGTAATCCATATATAAATGTAATAAGTGCTAAGTCTGATGATAAGTATGAAAGTGATCATAAATGTGAAATGCGATCATGAGTGTGATCATAAGTGTAATCCATAAGTAAATCAATCATCATCCAATCATATTTATAGCTATTATTAAATCCAATCATATATACAAACTACACCAAATGTTTTTAAATAAGTCAAGTCAATCAAGTTTAAAACACACCAATCAAATCAAACATATAACATACAGAATGACTAGACATTCCTTGGTACTTCCACCCATCCATCTTCTCCAAAGATAGGGTCTGCTTTGATGGCATCCCATTCTTCTTTATCTTTGTCCAAAGTGACTAGTGGATTTCCTATGAGATCGTCCTTGTTAAGGGGTGAGATCATCCAATGAAGGGCGTCGAAATGTCTCTCTTGCTCCTTGATCATCTGATTTTGACTCAATTCTAAGTGACGTTGATTACGAAGTATGAACATAAGGATATTTTTGAAGGAAGTGAGAGTTTCCTCAAGATTATCTCTTAGTTTCTTAATCAAAGAAGCCATAATTCAAGAAATAGAAAGAAATATGAAAGGAAGTGATTAGAAATGAAGTTTGATAATTTATTCTGAGAGAAACATGTATAAATCGGGGTAGAAAGTCGATTAGAATGAATAGACACAAGTTAGTTACATGAAATTAAAATTTGCAAGTGCAACTTCTTTCTACCCATTGCATGTCGACATGAGGGGATGGTAGATGTCGACATGCCTCTGCCTAAAGTGACAATTTTCATTGTTTTGATTATTATGAACAAATCTATGCAACTAAAATTTGTATAATATAAAACAAGCAATTACAGAGACAATTGAAGTTGAATAATAGGAAATAAATGATTTCATTAATGATTCTAGTCAACATTACATAAAATAATATAATACTAACTAAAATAAAGGAAAATACATGGATATAATCTTGAAACAAACAAGATAACATGAACTAAAACTAATTAGATGATGATAAAGAAGATGTAGTCCAAGCTTTCTACTAATTTTCTCGAAGAACTTGTCGATTTTAGTGGAAATCTTATCCATTTTCTTACTCATTGATCTTTTAAGTGTCTTTTGATTTTTCCACTATAATTCATTGATTATTGAGAATTCTCTTATTGGACGAATTAGTGGGATTAGTAGGATATTCAATACTCTCTAAGGAAGTTTCTTGATTTTCCTCTTCCTCCTCTTCATTTTCCATTCCTTCCTCTTCCGCTTCCTCTTCTTCTTCTTCTTCTTCCTCCATTTCTTCCATCTCTTCATGAGCAAGTCTTTCTTCTTTTTCCATAAGTGTTTCATATGGTTGAAACATTAATGGAATTTGCATAAGGGAAATGTTTTCATGGTTGAATATTTTTCTAGTTATAAATTCATCCCTTTTGAAATCAACTCCAAAGTAATTAAAAATCCGAATGAGATAAATTCCGTGATATAATGTGTTTTCACCCATAGTAAAATTCTTGGGCCTTAGCTTTTCCAAAATAACTTGAGCCCAATTAATATCATAATTTCCAAAAATTGCAAAAGAGCTTTGCAAACTTTCAAAGTCGGGTTGTTCTAGTTTCCCGATCTTGTTATAAGAGTGTGTTAAAAAGAAGGTTAACAATTCTTGCTTTTGGACGAAAATAACGATTTTTCAATTCAAAATTGCCATCCCCTTCAAAGATGTGATGAAATGTCTCACGATCATTTTCATTTATTTGAAACTCCAAGAGATTCATTCTGGTATATTTTCATACCAAAATATTTCCCAAAATTTCACGATCCAAAACTATTTGTGTTCCTTTAACACTACTCCAAATTTGTCCATCTTACCCATCATTAAAACCATGATTTAAATTTGCATAAAACATCTTAACAAGATTTAGATAACATACAAAATCAATTTGTTTGTTATCTACTACACTAAGAATAGAACATTGTTGAAAAAAAATTTCAATTTCATAAGAAGGAAAATCTTCAAAAGTAGCAAATTTACCCATATGAATTTTACCAAAGTTTACATAGTTGATGCAAGCTTTGATAGCTTCTGGGTCATTAAAAAGAAATTTTTTGACAGATTTTGAAAGCCTAATGGTGTTAGGAGCACTTGAAGAGGCCACTGAAGAAGTTTAAGAGGAGTATAAAGAAGATAAATTTGAAATTTGAAATAAAAGTGAAAAGTGATGACAAGGATAGTGAAATAAATAGAGATTCTATAGTCATGTTCTCTACTCAAAAGGCATCTTTCCAAAGCATTGAAGTTGGTGAAAAGGTGGAGTAAAATTCAAAAGTTTGAATTCAAATTTTGAAATCAAATTCTGAGGGGCATGTCGACATGGGTATCCAGGCATGTCGACATGTGCCTATTGAATCAAAGGATAAGGTTCTATTCCTAATTTCTAATAAATGTATATATTATATCCTATATTCTATTTATGTGATTCCTATGATAACATTAAATCTAATAATATTTAATTATTAATAATTTAATATTTAAAATAATATTAAAATAATATTATTTTTGAAATTAATATTCAAATTTCAAGGTATAAATTTGAATTTAAAATTCAAGGAATTAAAAAAATAAAGAAAACAAACAAGCATCCATCCAAACAAGAAAGATTAAAAATAATGTAAATGCATACCTATTTTTAGATCCATACTCCTATCGTCATCTGATTGATGAATAGCAGTGAAACACAAATTTGAATTATCCGTCTGCTTTTCATCATCATTGGGTGATGAGCCTGAGTCATCAAGAGTTGTTGTGTATGCTTTCTTTCTTTTCCTTGACGAATTATTTTTTGGAGAGAACAACTATTTATCTGGATACGGACAATCTTTCTATGATGCCCGAATTTATCGCAGTTGTAGCATCTATCATTGTTGATGTTCTTCGTATTATTTCTGGAATTCCTTTGATCATTTCTTGTAATTATTCATTTTTCTATACTTATGAATTTTCGGAAGTTTCTAGTCATGAAAGCAATCTCCTCATCACTGTCTGGTTTCAAATCTTCAGTTGTTGCATTGAATGCTAATGACTTCTTTTTGTAGCTTTGTTTTCCCTTCTTCCTTGCAGTTGAACTTCATAAGACATCAGATTTCCAATCAATTCTTATATTTTTCATTAAACCGATATCATTTTCTTCTTCGATTGCAAGTGTCTTTTGATCCCATTCTGGAGTGAGTGAATTTAGAATTCTCCTGACTTGGTCTTCCTCCAAAAAGCTTTTTCCCAATGCAATTAGTGAATGAACAATGTCTTGAAATCGACAATACCTGTCGAAAATGCACTCATTTGCACGCATTTTAAACAATTGAAACTAATTAATTAATATAGAAATTTTAATATGTTTAACTTTGCTTGTTCCTTCATGAGTAACTTGCAAAGTTTTCCAGATTTCAAATGTAGACTTACAAACTAACACTCTATTAAACTCATTCCTATCTAAAGAACAAAATAACATATTCATGGCCTTTGAGTTATTTTGTGCAACACCCTTTTGCTCAGTAGTTCACTGGGCAAAACTGGTAGTTGGTTCAATATACTCAGTTTGTGTGATATTTCAAGTGTCTAATCCTTATGATTGTAAATAAATTTTCATTCTACAAGCCCAATATGCATAATTACTGCCATTGAAAAATGGTAGTCTGACAGTGGACCGACCTTCTACAAATTAACTGGAGTTAGTGTTAACAGAACTAGTGCTAGAGTTGACATTACCAGTGTTGGTAGCATTTAAAACAATTTTCAAGTTTCAAATTATGAAAACTATGAAAACCAATGCTCTGATACCAATTGAAAGGGAGTGCGGATTAAGGATCTTAAGGCTAATTTAACACTAGAAGGATGGTGAATAGTGTTTAATGGATTCTAAGACATATATGGACTAATTTAAAAGTATGGTATAAATAAATGCAGAACTTAATCACAGAATAATCACAGAATCAAACACAGATGTAGGAAGTAAATAAAAAGCGGTAAAAGGAAAGAACAGACCGGATTTTATACTAGTTTGGAGTAACCCTACATCCAGTCCTGTACCGAGGCAAACACCTCATACAGATTTTTATTATACCAATGTCGAGATTACAATCCTCAATTTCTAAAGGCCTTGAGGTACCCTCCTGTCTCTCGAGTTTGGGGCAAACTCTCTTGATTTACGGGACACAAGATCACCCAATTGATTTCCAGGCATAACCACACCTCATAGAGAGACTCGATAAAATTTTGATTACAAATTGATCCTATAACTCTAAATAGCACTTTATCTTTAAGAGAGGACAGAGAATCAAACAAGAATGAGATTATAATTTGATTCACTTGAGAATTTGGCAGAATTTCGACACGATCTTAAAAATATGAAAATTTTAGAATATGGATTTGTGGAGAAGGAGTGTAGAAAATAAGAAAATAGTTAGTTAAAAAATTCGTTTGTGAAGGCTATTTATAGAGTAGTAACGGTCATAACTATTCATGAAGAAATTTAAATAAATAGACACTTCTTTTGAAAATTGAAACTTTTAAATTCAATGGCCACCATGTCAACATGGGTATCCTATGCTGTCGACATCCCCTAGTTAAAAACTATGTAAAATTTGTTTAGAAAATGGTATTGAAAGGAAAACAAGATGAAATAATTTTGGAGTAAAATAAACTAATTTCCTATGTTTTAAAATAAAGAAGAGTGGAAAATATATTTTTAGAATATATATATATATATAAACTTGATTTTAAATCTCAAGTGTATATATATTATAAAGAATATTTAAAAAACAGAAGATAGTTTTAAAAACAAATGAAGTTTAAAACAAGAGTTTATTTAAAAACAAAAACAAAGAATATTTTAAGGCTAAAACATTTTGAAAAGCAGTTTTGAAATCATTTTGAAAAACCATTTTAAAGTAGTTTTGCAAGCTTCTTCCTACAGAATATCTCATCACATTAGGACTCGAGAACTTGCACAAAACCAGGATGTTCGTGGGTTTGTAAGCCACTTGTCGTAGGTTTGTAAGCTACTTATCGTGGGTTTGTAAGCCACTAAGAAGATAGAAATGGGTTCCATCTCAATGAAATTTTGAATGAAGATTTCCATGTTATTATGAAGATTTAATGAAAACTAGACACATATATTGATCTTGATACTCTAGAGTCTTCAATCTTGATATCTTCATTCTGAATCTTGAGTCTTGAGTCTTTATACTGATCAGTCTTAAGTAATCAATACCTGCATAAATATATATCTATATATCCTGCATATACATATCTATCTAGACAATAGTGTTAGTATATATTTTATAATAAGATAAGTTAAAAAGGTTATTGTCATCAAAACCAACATCTCAGTTCCTAACAAGATCTATAACTGTCCATGTTTAATTCTGATAAATGTATTTAAAAAATTCGATGTAAAGATTTTAATATTGAAATTATATATATATTATTCCATTTATGAGAGATTCTGTTCTGTCTTCTTTTCTTTTTACCCCTAACGAACCGGATCCCAAGCGCTTGGATTTGTGGCAATGAATACCGAGGATGTAGTAGTGTCGATTTTCGAGGGTCGAAAATTCCATACGTCGCATTTGGTATTAGAGCTTTGGTTAAGTGAACACCTAAGCCTGATCGGGGTAAAGTCTCATCAGAGATAGGGTTAGTAATACCTTAGGATGAGTAACTCATTAGAGATAGGGTTAGTAACACCCTAGAATGAGTTGAGAGAGCATATTTGTTAATGATATATAAAAAATGATTTTTGAAAAATATGGTAAATGAAATAATTTTACCTAGAATTATATTTTATATATAAAGAATATACTTTAAAAAGGATATATAGTTAGATATATTATAACTTGGATGATTTTTAAATCAAGATTTTTAAAATCTATGTCGTTAACCGGCATTTTGGCCCGGTTACAAAACGACAGCCGAAGACATTATTATTAGCGCTAGACAAGATTTTGACCTCGAAGAGCCTGGAGGTGTTAGCAAGTTGTCAGGCCCATTAGAAAGACGTTCGGCATAAAGCGACGTTCGGTATTGAATATCGTTCGACACCTAAAGCACGTTCGGCAACTAGAACGTTCGGCATGCAGGGTTGTACTCGGCACAAATGAGCACTCGGCACGTTTGAACGTTCGGCTGTCAAAGGGTTGTACTCGGCCTGCTCTTTACTCGGCATATCCTTTGCTCGGCATGTCATCTGTTCGGCATTCCCTCTACTTGGCATATCCTTTCACTCGGCATCCACGCCTCACACGGCAAACCCTTCACATGGCAAGCCTTTCACTCGGCATGCTCCTCATCTGGCACACAAGTTCCACTCGGCATATCTTCCACTCGGCATTCTTACATGGCAAAGGCGTATCCTTCCACTCGGCATCCCAACATCGTTCGGCCCGCTTCCTCCATTCAACAGAGAGACCCATCGACCTGGAAAGGAAGGCACGGCATGCCGACCGTTCGGCCTGTTTCACTCGGCACGCAGAGCGTCCGGCCTCACTTCGTTCCGCATAAAGATGAAGGTTCGGCATTTGGTCGTTCGGCCTATTTGGGTCGGCACATAGGGCTTACTCCATTTGGACCGAGTTATTCAGTTAACAGGCCCACCAGGGAAGTCCAACCCACCTTCGTCTATAAATAGAGGGGCATGGGCACAGTGAAAGGGACCTTTTTTCTGGGAATACTGGGGAGACTCTGCCATTTCTTATACTCTCCTCTTTTTAATTCAAACTTGTATCCAAGTGATCGATTTACGGATTGTATCTGTATTCAAGTAATTGAGAAAGCAATAAAGATAAAACTCAAAGTGGATGTAGGCAGTTACGCCGAACCACTATAAATCTGGTGTTCTCGTTTTTGTTATTCTTTTTCATTGAATTACACTATTTTTCAGTCCTCATTTACTCTCTTCATTAATCTCTCTACATAACTCTAGTCAAGGGTGTTAGTGACCAATTTTGGTGCTAACATATGTATATACATCTTGTGATTAGAATTTCACAGTTTAACTATAAGATGTTTAATAAATAAAGCTAGGAATATTAAGGGATATAAATAAAACATGAAGTGTTGAAAAATGGTTATGAAATGAGGATTTTAATCTAAAAGGTTTTTGAGAAAAGTTTTCGAAGAATTTTGAAAGTTGATAATAATAAGTATTCAGTTACTATCATTGATGAATCGATTGTTTGGTTGAAAGTTTAAATACAAACACCTCATGTAGTTTCACAATTTGACTATGTGGTGTTTGATAAATGACACTGGGTTAAGGAATTTGATTAAGATAAATAAAATTTATGAATGTGTTTTTTATGAATGTGTTTTTTATGAATGTGTTTTATCAAAACAAAGTGATTTTGAAATAACAATAAAATTGTTTACTTTAAAAGTTAAAAAAAATTGTAATTCATTAAATATTTAGGTTAAGTGAAGTAAATTGGAAATTTTATACTCTTAGGATGTAAAAGAGTGTGAAATAAAAATAAACCATAAGTTGTAATTATATAATGTGAATAAAATTTAGTAAGGATTTATTGAATTTTAAGTAAATAAGTTTGTGTAACTTATGAATTAAGAAAATGGAAAGTAAAACCAAATTTTAAAAATGGTTAAACAATTTGGTTAAGTAAAAACAAAATTCGAAATTGCACTATGAAATGAAATTTTAACTTAAGTGAAGGTAAACGAAATAATATTATAAATATAAACTTAAGTTTTGAAGTGATAATAAAACATAAGTTGATAATAAACTTAAGTGATGATATTATAGAATGGTTCATAAAGTATTATTAGTACTAAGTAATAAATGAATATGAATAAAAAGAATCAAAACATTAACTAGTTCGAATGGCTTAGAATCGGCTAAAAAAATAAAAATAGGCAGGAGATGTGTTCGGATGGCAAACACTTACTCCTCCGGTTAGAGTTACTAGATCAGGATAATTTCTGAAGTTAAAAGGGAATATATTATAAAAAGAATTTTATTGTAAATTTGGAAATAAAGATAAATTACCTTTTAAATTTAAATGGTTTCTTTTGGAAAAAAATTGAAATATTTTAAAGTAATAAATTTATAAACAAAGTCGTATAAATAAAGGGATATATTTATAAATGACATTTTTATAAATAAAAATAATAAGTCCTATAGAGGAGATTTTATAAAGAAGTAGATTTTGGGCGAAACTTAATAAATGAAAGGTTTTCATAAAGATTTTGGAAGTTAATAAGTGTGTATGTTGTGCATGGACCATTCTGTCATACAATTTTGATCTACGATTCAATTATGGAACTTTGAGGTGTTTACACCGGTTCAAAAAAGGGTCTATCTCTTGACTCTTGATGACGAACATTAATGAGGGTTTATGATTGGGTACTTGAGTTTTCTATCATAGTTGAGTGTTATGCAAGGAAGACTAAAGTTTTGATTGGAAAGCCTGATCAGGGTCTGCACTCGAGGATCGGGAGATCAATATTAGTTCGGAAGTAATATTGTGGATTCAAATAGTAGATCAAATTAGATAATGCATACGAATGATCTATGTACATCATACAAGAGTAAGTTTAAAAATAAATATTTTGGGAAAACACCTTTGGGTTTTTGTTCTGGTGTAATTTCAGGGATGAAATTCTTTTACGGTGGGAAGTCTTAACGGCCTGCAAATTTATCACTTTGATAAATTTGATTTATTTTAAAATATTCAAATAAAAGGTTAATGATACAAATAATATTTTTTAAGTAATCATAAATAATAATAATCTTTTTTCGAATAATGAATAATAATGGTAATCTTATTTTGAATGGATATTTACAAAAATATCTTCCTCGGGATTTAAATCAATAAAATAGCCGAAAATCATATAATAGATAAACGACTCTATAATTATCCAAAGTTGCGAACGGGACTGGATACATATACTCATTTTTACATTTAAACATGAATATGAAATAAATTAATTTATTTTATTTCTGAAAAATAAAATGTATTTATAACATCATCAATAATGTCATTATAATTAATATAAATTAATTATTTTAAATTGAGATTAAATGATTTAATAATTATTATAATTATCCAGATAATTTTTTTAAAATGATAAATAATTCTTTGTAATATTAGTAAGGTGATAATAAATCATTTATAATAGTTTTATAAAGATATATAATTGATTTGAAAATATAACGAAAATCGATATCGGTTTAGCGGAATAATAACACATTTTATAAATAATTTTTCGATATTGATTTATATGGTTTTATAATTAAAATTGGATCATTTTAATTCATCTATAACGATAAGAAATTAGTTTTCTACAAATAATATATATATGTATGTATGTATATATAAACTAAGAAGTAAAAATATGACCGGGAATCGAAATCGGAGTTTGCAACAGTTTGACGTATATAAGTTATATAGCATTGTTTATATAACTTGAAAACATATATAACATACATATACTATGTTATCATATACATATACAACTAATAAAAAATAGAAAAGTAAATAATATATTTACATAAGGTAATAAAATAAAAATCTGAAGTAATAATTACCTTAGAAAACAAATATCAAATCAATCTTGCTCCACGTCACATCACCACCATCACCTACAGCTCATCACCGCATAAGGGCTGTCGTGCGCAATGATGGAGGGAGGCGTTTTCTAGGGTGGGTAAGGGTATGTTGGTAATTTCACTTCGAATATATTTTCTCTCTTTTTTCCTATAAATATCACCCCTCCTTCTCACTTATTCTTCACATTCTTCTTCTTCTTCATTTTTGAGCTTTGTTACGATCCTTAATGGCTTCCATGAAAGTCTCTCTTCTTTCTCAAAATTTGAGAAAAAGTAGGAGGGTTAAAAATAGTGGAAATACTTAAGCACTAATCCTTTGATTACTTCCTAACTTTTTTAAAAGTTAACAACATCTTCTCTAATCTCTTCTAAACTCTAGTATTATGCCTAAGTCATCATGGAAAGCATGATTAGCAAGTGGAAGGAGGCATGGCCATGAGCTTTCGAAGTGTAGGAGATGTGTACTGAAGCATGGATTTGTTTGAATGTTGGTAGGAAGTATCGGTTTGGATTATGGTGAGAAACTCCGTATTTATTTTTATATAATATTACATTTTGGATGATATAATATGGTTTGCTATGTTTGGTTGCGATGATTGTTAATCATGTTTGGTTGCTTGTTTATACTTTGATCATCAAGTATTGATTGTTTAATAAGGTTGTTTTAACAAGTGGCGTTAAATACATGTTGACATTACACAAGGAAACCATTTTCCGAATCAAGTTATAAAAGTAATATGGAATCATTAAACCATTTCAAAATTATTAGAAATGTTTTATAATCATTTAAACCGGTCTTAACAAGATTTAAATGAAAAATGATAACCAAATCAAAACTAGTCACATAATGGTAGTTCACGATTTTATGCCGTAAATTTTAAAAAAGTATATGAAGTGGAATATAACTCAGAATTCGTTCTAATAAGAATTTTCTAGACTATTATATCCATAATTTTCAAATAACAAAAGAAAGTCAAGTTTTCATCTTATAAATTTTCAAATAAGTCAAAAAAAATTCAAAAATATTAACACTACAACATTCAGGGCTTTCAATGGTGTTCAAAAACGCTATAAAAGACTTTAATAGCGTTGTTAATGATGTTGTATAACAACATGCCACTAAAAATCAAGGACCTATGATAGCATTAGAAGAAACGCTGTCAAAAGACTGGTTTTCCGACTTAGGTAAAATATTTTTCGTAGCGTTTTCTCAATGCTATGTATACATTTTTTAGCATTTTTGTCCATGATATGAATACTTTTATGGCGTTTCCAACCCATTTTTAATAGCGTTTAAAGAATATGGTTAAAGGATATAACAGCATTTTTATGTACGCTGTATAACAACATGTTATAATAGATCAAGACCTATACAAAAAGAAAAAACGCGGGAAAAGCTAAAAAATTTATAACATTCAATAAATGTTATTGTTTATTTTCTATGTCGTATAAAAAATGCTGTTGTTGGCTTTCCATAGCATACCCAATTTTTTTTCTTTATTCCCGATTTGGGTTTATAATTCCTTTCTATACATTTGAATATGTAACAGCAAGATATATTTGTGTCGATTCATGAACAATTCAATCAACTCAAACAACAACAATAGAAAACTTTTGATAATCAAAGCATATCATATAATATACTTAATCATAATTACACAAATTCAATATAATAAATAATATTTCATAGCTGATATTTTTAAACATACATGATATAGTACCATTAGGACTCTATAAAAGCAAATACCAAAATACCTTGATTGTAGAATGCCCTTGTTTTTCATCTTCAAACATCCAATGCCCTGTAAGAAAAAGAGAGCATTTAAAGCACATGTACGAAGACATACATGAAACGATATATGAATAAGGCATAAATAAAAACATACAAATTTAATATATTGACATGCTTAATGTCGATACACACTCTACATAATCTTATGTCTATATAATGCTATCACAATTAAGGATGTTTATATTACTTGTTATTCACAATTAAAACTCAAAGTAGAATAAGTATATGTTGACCTCATATATTTAATAGTCATGTACTATAGTTTAACTTAATTAAGTTTTATGAATTTATTTAATTATCATAAAACTTAGTTAACTTAGTTGATTTTTTATAAACTTAGTTAACTTTTATAAACTTATTAGTTATTATAAAACTAAATTAACTTAGTTAAATTTTATAAATTTATTTAATTATTATAAATTTTAGTTAAATTAGTTATTTTTTATAAATAGGTTAATTTTTATAAGATTAAGTTAATTTTTACAAAAATATTTATTTTTTGTAAATTAGATTTAATTTTATGAAATTAGTTAAATTATATAAAAAATAATTAATCTTTATAAACAAGGTTAATTTACATAAATTTAGTTAATTTTTATAAACTAGGTTAATTTCTACAAAATTTAATTAACTAAGTTAATTTTTTATAAAATTTAGTTACTTTTTATAAAACTATTTAATTTAGTTAAAATTTTATAAAACTTGGTTAATTTTTAATACTTAATTAATTTATATAAATCTTATTTAATTTTAATTAGACTTCATTAGTTTTTACAAGATTTGTTTAATTTTTATTAACTTTATAAATGTATTTAATTTTTATAGTACTTGGCTAACTCTTATAAACTTAATTAATATTTATAAAACTTTGTTTACTTGGGCAATTTTTATATAATTTAAATAATTCTTATAAACTAAATTAATTATTATAAAATTTAGTTGAAATAAAATATTAAAAGAGTGATTTAGATGTGTGATATGTGTATGTAAACAAATGATTTAGAACTGTGAAAAAATATGAACAATTAAAAGAGTATTCATCCAACATTTTGTGACAGCTGAAACATTTTTCACTGACTTGGTTTTTTTTTCTTAATTGCAGTGACATGCAACATAAATAATTGGAGTTTCATTTTTATTGGTAACACAAGGCCAAGAAGTAAAAAAATATGTTTAATTTTTTAAAACTAAATAATAAACAATTTAACAAAAAGAAAGAAATTAAAAGTTACCTACTTAGATGTGGTTGCTATATAATTTGTATGTAGAAGGTCTCATAGGAGGCGGTATGATCTTCAAATCAAGAAATCCTGCTTCTAGGGTGAACTTTCAAATGAGAATCAACTGCACATACAACATCCTCATTGTTCTTGTAACGACCCGTAAGTTTCATAGTTTTAGTTTTGGGTAAATATATAAGTTTACAATTAAAGGTTAACAATTTAAAAATAATATTCCAATTCAATAAAATAATGTAAAAAGTTGTGATTTGATTTTTAATGGAATATGAGAAAACAAGAGTAAGTATTGAATAATACGTTATTTATGTAGGGTATTGGAAAATTTGGTAAGCCAATTGTAATTAATGGTAATATTGTGAAATAAGCAAATTAGTAGATTTCAATGCAATACCCATTAATGAATATAATGAAATAGGATTTAGGAAAATGTATACTAGGTTATAAATCAAATAGAAGGGAACAAGCATATATATATCGAATTGATTTATGAATAGATACTTTGTATAGTAATTGAATGTACAGTTAATGTTAATTTAAAAACTCATTTATAGTAAGATTGCGTAAGATTCAATAAATAAGTAGTGGAAAGATTTTACCTAGATATACTTTGAAGATGTGAAATTAAAGGAAGATATTAAATTTGGTTAATGTAATATAACATTTGATTTACCGTAAATGGGAATAAATTTAAAGGATTTTGTTATTGCAAGTGAATCAATTATAAACTTAAATGAAACATTCCAATTTAATAGAGATATTCAAATGTTATGATTTATTTTAAAGGTAATAATTGGATTTATTTGGAATTTGTTATATTTGGTTTAAATAGGAAAGGAGTATACAAAAGAAATTGTGAATAGTAAAGTCGCAACTGTAAATGAAAGAAATTGAAATATAGGGCAGTAAACATTGAATAAATTAATAGTAATAAATGCCAACATTGGAATTGAAATAAATATAAATTTAATATTTCAAGTGGGTGAACGTAAAGATAAGGGTTAAGAGTGTTGGAATGGGTATGTTAAAATAACCATAAAGTGTAAACGTAAGTATTTTTAGAGACATGAATTATTTGAAGGAAAATAATTGGTAAAAGGTATGGGCTAGGGAAATGTGATTGATTGTTTTGAAACCTTATTAATACGGGGAATTAATTTAGCATAAGCAAAACCAATGCAAATATTTAATTTATCAATAATAAATAGTAATCAATGCAAATTTATGAAACAATAGAATGTGAAGTTTGGGGAATAGATACAAAGTTATAAATGAGTTGTTAAAAAGTATGCATAATAAGTGCAAATTTAATAAATCAATGGGAGTATAGATTTAAAGTATAGAAAGTTGTATTTTTAGTTTAATTTAAAGTATTGCAAAAGAAATGAAATTAACATTTAAATATTACGTTTATAGAGATTAAACTAAAATTCAAGGACTTTAAAATTATAGATTTTGAACCCAACATGGAATCCATCTACTTAAAAATTTATGGATTGGATAAACACTGATTATTTAATTTAATAGGAATTTTTCGGAACTTAATTTATAACTTTGAATATAAATGGAATTGAAGATGGGACACTGCAATTGATAAATTTATCTTCTCTAAATTGATAATAAAATTTTGTTTAAACACTTGCATATGATTTGAAAAGTATATAGGTGATAAATTGTCAATTCTATAACTGAATTATAAAAATTGGATTTATTTTTAATTTATTTAATTAATATAAAAATAGCCATTTTTGCCACGGATTCGGATTTCGACGAAACCAGTTTCATCAGATCCGTATCGGTGAATTATTGTAGGGTTTCAAGTTTCGTATCGATCGGACCTGTCGTTTGATCGTACGGACGTGAAATGCCTTGAAATCGATTTAATTAAAATCAATTTGAAATCAATTTGGAAATTTTGTTTTCAGCATAACTTCTTCATACGATCAAATTTGGACGTGAAACTTTTTCCATCGCGTTCAGAATATTTCAAAATACCTATCTGGATATATGGGTTTAATAAATTTCGTTCCGGGGTTAGAATGAGCTTTTTGGGCCAACTATTGTTTGGCACGTTCGTAATTCATGCCCCCTAGCCTTCTTCTGTTTGTCTATAAATATGTTGTGATAAACCCTAGCCTCCTTTCTATTGTCATTTGGCTGTACGTTCATTTTTCTTCATCGCTTTCTCTTCCTCAATGGTTGCAAAACCTATATCTACTTCAATTCAAAATTCAAAAAATTCAAAGTCCTCCTAAAAATTCCAAAAGAATATATGTCAATGCTCTCGATGAGCGTAATTCAGTGGTGATATCCGTTTTTCGATTGGAGCTATCGTTTGTCCAGAAAAATTCAAATCATTCTCGGCCGTTCATCATGCCGGGATCAAACAGAGTCTGATCGAGAAACCCCTTCTAGGTATCGTGGAGAGCACCAAGGCACGTCGATCTGTGTGGTTCGTTTGCCAAATCAATGGTTGGATTGGTGGCTAAATTCAATTAGGGTTTGTAAGCTTGCGGCGGCTGGTTTTTTTCCTGGTGGGTTCGGCGACGACTAGGT
Source organism: Allium cepa (assembly GCA_030765085.1). Classification (NCBI taxonomy): domain Eukaryota; kingdom Viridiplantae; phylum Streptophyta; class Magnoliopsida; order Asparagales; family Amaryllidaceae; genus Allium; species Allium cepa. The sequence continues at coordinate 568,969,281 of CM060938.1, forward strand.
GTGGAGGCTGGGTCGACGCGGCGTACGGTGGGTTCTGGTGGGCTTCGAGGGGCCACGGTCGGCGGCGTGGAGGGCAACGGCTGCAGCATAGTCTCGAACGGGACAGCGCGTTTGGTTCAAAAAAAAAAATTTTGCTAAGGGTCTCGTGCGTTGGCTACTGGTGCGTGAAGGTGACGCGTGACGTGGAAAATGTTTAAGGTTTGGGTGAGTTTTGTTTAATTATAATTTTGGTTTCAAATGTTTAAATCGTTGTAATTGCCTCATACGATATCCGTTTCACGCGCAATTTTTTTTGTTAGGTTCGTAATAAAATTCCGGATCTGTTGACGCTGGTTTGGACAGATTTGAAGACTGTCAAAATTTTGGGTTTAAATCGGGTTTAAATTCGATTTAAATTCAAAAGGTGGGTGTTTTAACCCACTCACAACTTCTAAAAAGTTTTTATGTTTGTTAAATTTATTTTAGATATGAGTAGAAATTTATTTATAACTGTTTGGCATGTTTTGTTCATCCTATTTGCTAAATTCGCATTTATTTAATTTAACTGTTAATTTAGTTTATTTATTGCATATTAATTGACAGTTAGAATTTATTTATTTGCATATAAACTGCTAGAAACAGTTATAAAATTTATTACTGAATATAAACTGTTAGTTTAATAGTGTTAAATTTATTTCGATTATAACTGCCAGTTATTACCTGTTATATATTATCAGATATATATTGATATTGATTTATTATTGGATGATGATTGTGATTTGGATGATGGATGATGTTGATGAATGGATGTTTTATTTTATATCATTAAATTGCAAGTTATCATGCATTTTTCCATTTCATTCGGGATTGTGGTTTGAAATGATATACAACCGCAAAATTTTATTTTTAAATTGCGGATTGAAATGATAAATATCCGTATCACTTGACCATAGGATAGAAAATTTTATACAGGCACCGTGGTCTATATATAAAATATTTTAAAGTGATTTCTATGGTTTGGATGGATACGGTTTATCAAAATTTTAACTTTGATATTTTATAAATATTATTTTTCTTCTATATATATACATATGAAGTTAGAGATTTTGAATTTAAACTGTGTATGAATCTCTTAAATAAAAATGGAAATTTTTTGAGAAAAGGGATTTGATAAATTATATTATATGTTTAAGTTGGAAATTTTAAGATATGACATTTATAACTGGATTTTCCAAGATAAATTTAAATGAATATTCTAGTATAAATTAAATTGAAGAAAATATTTAATTGCTAGAAGTTGGAGTTTTATTTATGGAATTTATGTGAATATTCAAGACTAAATAATAGAACATTAAATTGTTGAAACAATAAAATTCAACTTTAGTTTTGAAATATTAATACTCCAATGGATATATATATAGAGAAATTGAAGTGGTTTTGGAACTTGAAAGTGATATTTAAATTTTGGTTTAGACTTTAAATAAAGAAATACCTTTGTAAAGCCATGGAAATTATTTTCTTTGCAAAGTAACCTTAAAGTTAAACCATTTATTTTATATACCGTTGAATATCCAAACCATTCAAGTTTTAGAAGTTATGGTTTTAAAACTATGAATTTTCGAAATATTATGCTTTGAAAGTATAATTCAAATGTTTGGTTTCTAGATATTATAGATTTCAAAGCAGTATGATTTTTGGAAAAGAATTATATTTGGATAAAATGATATCATATTGTTTTGGGTTTTAAAAATGATATCGTATTCATAGTTTGAAATGGAAAATTTTATTCTGGTTTAAAGTATAAACTATTTTTAAATGACCACGGTGTTATAATAGCGATGGGTTGGCAAAGAGACCGGGATCGGATATGGACATACTTTCTGTCGGTACCGAAAACCACTTTGACTAACCGAGTACGCGGAGGAGATCCCAGAATGAAGTAGGTTGGTGGCGACATTTCCTGTAAGGTAAATACGTGGACCCAACTCCCGTGAGTTGGCATAAGGTGGCTAAAACAGGAGCGATTCTCGGGCCAATGAGGTCATTCCTATGATCGAACGCACTCCTTCGATACTATACTCTGACTTTGGATTGTTTCGGTGGCCACTATTGATTTCTTTGATTTGGGGGTGTTAGTTCGAGGTGGGCGGTAGCTGCGGCTATGCGTTACCATCAGCCCGAGTAGCAATTGGTATATCTACCCTGGCATTGCCTAGTTGTGCCGTGTCACCTACCCTAGCGCGTCTTATACGATTTTGGTTTTGTACCATACCTATGGAGTGCCCTCTGACGACGCCCAGTACGGGGGAGATTACGGTACTGTATAGACTATGGGAATATATTCTGTGTTAAGGGCTATATGGGTAACCCCTTAACGCTATTTAAAAGTAAGTTTATTTTATAATTAGACATTATTATAATAGCGCAATATACTACATAGTAAATAGTTTAACGGATCCTTAGGAGATGTAACTCCCGAGCATCTCTTGAGTTACTGTACTCATATTTATTTCTGAAAATTTAACTTACATAAGATCTTTTAGTTCTGACTCCAGTGTTTTTGTCTTTTCAAATTCGCTCGGGTCAGTCCGAGCGTTTCAGGATTTGAAGATTTAGCTCTAGAGGACGAAGACGAAGATTTGTATTATTATTATTTATAGTATTGCACCACACTTATACTGTTCCGCTGCATTTTATTTGGTATGTGAACTCTGACAGTTATTGTATAAAGAAAAATCAAGTGTTTTGTAAACGGTTTATGAACTGTATATTTATTATTATATTTTATCCTTCCGCTGTGAGATTCTATTTTAATTTTATTTCTTCTCTGTTTTCTTATTTACCCCATAACAATCCTCCCTTCCGTATGGTTTGAATCGGCATGTGTGTCGGTTTAAAGTGTGCGAAAAGGCGGGACGTTACAGTTGGTATCAAAGCTTTGGTTTAGCGATAAACCTTAGCTTTGTGGGGTTTGACTCTTTACTAATAGGGTAGTAATACCCTATGGGAGTCGCTGAGTGTATATATATGAGAGAGCGTATTTGTTAGTGTTATAAAAAGATTTTGATATTGTGTTAATCTGTTCCGTTTTGTATTTATAAATTCTGGTTGGTGCATGGGACGCTACGACATTAATAGGGATTTTTAAACACTTAATAGGACAGACCGACATGATATTTGTTTTAAATATAGGTAAATGAAATAATTTTTCCTATTATATTTTCTATATATAAAATAAATTTTTAAATGATATTATTTATATATATATATATTGGTTGCAATAGATTGGTTGTTAGGAATAAAATTTATAAATAATAGGAAAAATAAGATTGAAATTAGAATCAATGAAATTTGGAAATTTTAGAACTTAAGTCCGGGATTTTTGAAAATTTGCTTTCAAAGGATTTATGAAATATAATAATTTTGTTTATAAGTATTTTCTTATATAAATATTTAGTATAATTCCGAAGAATGGTTTTAAAGAAGATTTGGGAGAAAATAATTTTTGTACTTTCCTCTCTGTCGTTGGGAAATAGCGGCCGCATCATCGACTTTCATTTTCGAGTTTCGAAGGGAAAATGCTACTGTAGTGAATTCTACTGCAGATTTGTTTTGGAATTATCTAAAATTTTAATTGTTCTAAATATAATTGAGATATAAAAGTTGTAAGAAATTATTTATCTATTATTTTTAAAATAATTTGAAATTTGACCCGGTATTTAATTCTTAAATTTCCATTTCTTAATGGTTTAAATTATTTTAGTGAAATCAAGGGTAAGTAATTAATGAATTGAAACCTCTAATTTAGGTAAGAGAATAAATGCAAAGTTATAGAGGGCAATTTGAAATTTTTAACAAGATGAGACAAAGAGTAATATTGATTTACATTAAATGCAATCAAAAGATGAGACAAAACTTGTATAAGATCTTTTGCACTTTCTTTAACATAAATAACTTACCAAATATGAAAAGTTGAAATGTTAAATAAGAGATTGGAATAGAATATTATACAAGTAGAAATTTTGAAAATAATTAAGTATTCAATGAATTGCTAATATAAATAAGAATTTAATGGTATAAACTTAAGTTATAATTTAAATTTTACCATAATTATAAATAGGTGATTTTAAACTTAAGTAAATAAAATGAAATTCTTTAATAAATAAGGATTGATGTGTAGGGCTATTAACTTAAGTATGATAGAATGTGGGTAATATAAATAAATGACTGCAAACCCTAAGTAATAAATTAATAAAATCCTTTATTTATAAGAATGGAGGTTATAAGGTTAAGAATTTAAATGTAATAATAAAAAAAAGGGTTGCTATAATTAAATTTATTATAAAGGTAAGCATAGAATAAATGATTTAAATTGAGAAGTGTATTAAATATAATACAAACAAAAGAAACTTACATGACCTGAATAAATAAAAATGAATAATTGTAAGTAATAAGTAAAAATAAAGGAAACAACCACTAATGAGTAAATAAAATTAAAAGTTGTTAGAAATAAATGAAAATTATAAAGGGATAATTTATGTGTTATGGTAAACTTAAGAAAAAGGGTTGAAGTTATTCTAAAATTTTTTTTTAAAGAAATAAGTGAAAATAAAAGATAAACTGTTATATGAATGAAAAGATCAAACAGCTAATGTATGAAAAAAAAAAATTATAATGAATTAATTGATTTGTTGGTTGAATTGTATTGTTTGATTTATGGTTGGTCGGGTAAGGAAATTTGAAGTAGTTGGATGAACAAATAATCTATTCGATCTCATCTAAGACTGTTGAGTAAATGATGCACTGGATAGTTATTTTTCATTCCGTACCATTTCAAGCTTTGAACCCGAGCAACTATTTGTTTGTTGATTATATGGTTGTTTATATTTGTTGCGTATGCTGTTTGTTGAAATGGATGGTTATTGGATTGATTTGTTGATTAGTGGCTGAAACCACTTAGAGATTATTTGAAATGTTTTCCAATCTTTATTTATTTCAGTACATAAGGATATAATGATTATAAAATGGGTATATTTTATTTAAGGCAATAAATTTAGTAAATTACTATTTATAAGTTAATATTAGGATTAAGATGTACTGTTATTAAATTCTTCCTTCTCCTTTTTTCCTTTTCGGGGACGAAAAGTTTTGAGTGGGGGAGAGTGTAACGACCCGTAAGTTTCATAGTTTTAATTTTGGGTAAATATATAAGTTTACAATTAATGGTTAACAATTTAAAAATGATATTCCAATTCAATAAAATAATGTAAAAAGTTGTGATTTGATTTTTAATGGAATATGAGAAAACAAGAGTAAGTATTGAATAATACGTTATTTATGTAGGGTATTGGAAAATTTGGTAAGCCAATTGTAATTAATGGTAATATTGTGAAATAAGCAAATTAGTAGATTTCAATGCAATACCCATTAATGAATGTAATGAAATAGGATTTAGGAAAATGTATACTAGGTTATAAATCAAATAGAAGGGAACAAGCGTATATATATCGAATTGATTTATGAATAGATACTTTGTATAGTAATTGAATGTACAGTTAATGTTAATTTAAAAACTCATTTATAGTAAGATTGTGTAAGATTCAATAAATAAGTAGTGGAAAGATTTTACCTAGATATACTTTGAAGATGTGAAATTAAAGGAAGATATTAAATTTGGTTAATGTAATATAACATTTGATTTACCGTAAATGGGAATAAATTTAAAGGATTTTGTTATTGCAAGTGAATCAATTATAAACTTAAATGAAACATTCTAATTTAATAGAGATATTCAAATGTTATGATTTATTTTAAAGGTAATAATTGGATTTATTTGGAATTTGTTATATTTGGTTTAAATAGGAAAGGAGTATAAAAAAGAAATTGTGAATAGTAAAGTCGCAACTGTAAATGAAAGAAATTGAAATATAGGGCAGTAAACATTGAATAAATTAATAGTAATAAATGCCAACATTGGAAGTGAAATAAATATAAATTTAATATTTCAAGTGGGTGAACGTAAAGATAAGGGTTAAGAGTGTTGGAATGGGTATGTTAAAATAACCATAAAGTGTAAACGTAAGTATTTTTAGAGACATGAATTATTTGAAGGAAAATAATTGGTAAAAGGGTTGGGCTAGGGAAATGTTATTGATTGTTTTGAAACCTTATTAATACGGGAAATTAATTTAGCATAAGCAAAACCAATGCAAATATTTAATTTATCAATAATAAATAGTAATCAATGCAAATTTATGAAACAATAGAATGTGAAGTTTGGGGAATAGATACAAAGTTATAAATGAGTTGTTAAAAAGTATGCATAATAAGTGCAAATTTAATAAATCAATGGGAGTATAGATTTAAAGTATAGAAAGTTGTATTTTTAGTTTAATTTAAAGTATTGCAAAAGAAATGAAATTAACATTTAAATATTACGTTTATAGAGATTAAACTAAAATTCAAGGACTTTAAAATTATAGATTTTGAACCCAACATGGGATCCATCTACTTAAAAATTTATAGATTGGATAAACATTGATTATTTAATTTAATAGGAATTTTTGGGAACTTAATTTATAACTTTGAACATAAATGGAATTGAAGATGGGACACTGCAATTGATAAATTTATCTTCTCTAAATTGATAATAAAATTTTGTTTAAATACTTGCATATGATTTGAAAAGTATATAGGTGATAAATTGTCAATTCTATAACTGAATTATAAAAATTGGATTTATTTTTAATTTATTTAATTAATATAAAAATAGCCATTTTTGCCACGGACTCGGATTTCGACGAAACCAGTTTCATCAGATCCGTATCGGTAAATTATTGTAGGGTTTCAAGTTTCGTATCGATCGGACCTGTCGTTTGATCGTACGGACGCGAAATGCCTTGAAATCGATTTAATTAAAATCAATTTGAAATCAATTTGGAAATTTTGTTTTCAGCATAACTTCTTCATACGATCGAATTTGGAAGTGAAACTTTTTCCATCGCGTTCAGAATATTTCAAAATACCTATCTGGATATATGGGTTTAATAAATTTCGTTCCGGGGTTAGAATGAGCTTTTTGGGCCAACTATCGTTTGGCACGTTCGTAATTCGTGCCCCCTAGCCTTCTTCTATTTGTCTATAAATATGCCGTGATAAACCCTAGCCTCCTTTCTATTGTCATTTGGCTGTACGTTCATTTTTCTTCATCTCTTTCTCTTCCTCAATGGTTGCAAAACCTAGATCTACTTCAATTCAAAATTCAAATGAAAATTCAAAGTCCTTCTAAAAATTCCAAAAAAATATATGTCAATGCTCTCGATGAGCGTAATTCAGTGGTGATATCCGTTTTTCGATTGGAGCTATCTTTTGTCCAGAAAAATTCAAATCATTCTCGGTCGTTCATCATGCCGGAATCAAACAGAGTCTGATCGAGAAACCCCTTCTGGGTATCGTGGAGAGCACCAAGGCACGTCGATCTGTGTGGTTCGTTTGCCAAATCAATGGTTGGATTGGTGGCTAAATTCAATTAGGGTTTTTAAGCTTGCGGCGACTGGTCTTTTTTCTGGTGGGTTCGGCGACGACTAGGTGTGGAGGCTGGGTCGACGCGGCGTACGGTGGGTTCTGGTGGGCTTCGAGGGGCCACGGTCGGCGATGGACGAGCGTGGAGGGCAACGGCTGCAGCATAGTCTCGAACGGGACAGTGCGTTTGGTTCAGAAAAAAAAAATTTGCTAAGGGTCTCGTGCGTTGGCTACTGGTGCGTGAAGGTGACGCGTGACGTGGAAAATGTTTAAGGTTTGGGTGAGTTTTGTTTAATTATAATTTTGTTTTCAAACGTTTAAATCGCTGTAATTGCCTCATACGATATCCGTTTTACGCGCAATTTTTTTGTTAGGTTCGTAATAAAATTCTGGATCTGTTGACGCTGGTTTGGACAGATTTGAAGACCGTCAAAATTTTGGGTTTAAATCGGGTTTAAATTCGATTTAAATTCAAAAGGTGAGTGTTTTAACCCACTCACAACTTCTAAAAAGTTTTTATGTTTGTTAAATTTATTTTAGATATGAGTAGAAATTTATTTATAACTGTTTGGCATGTTTTGTTCATCCTATTTGCTAAATTCGCATTTATTTAATTTAACTGTTAATTTAGTTTATTTATTGCATATTAATTGACAGTTAGAATTTATTTATTTGCATATAAACTACTAGAAACAATTATAAAATTTATTACTGAATATAAACTGTTAGTTTAATAGTGTTAAATTTATTTCGATTATAACTGCCAGTTATTACCTGTTATATATTATCAGATATATATTGATATTGATTTATTATTGGATGATGATTGTGATTTGGATGATGGATGATGTTGATGAATGGATGTTTTATTTTCTATCATTAAATTGCAAGTTATCATGCATTTTTCCATTTCATTCGGGATTGTGGTTTGAAATGATATACAACCGCAAAATTTTATTTTTAAATTGCGGATTGAAATGATAAATATCCGTATCACTTGACCATACGATAGAAAATTTTATACAGGCACCGTGGTCTATATATAAAATATTTTAAAGTGATTTCTATGGTTTGGATGGATACGGTTTCTCAAAGTTTTAACTTTGATATTTTATAAATATTATTTTTCTTCTATATATATACATATGAAGTTAGAGATTTTGAATTTAAACTGTGTATGAATCTCTTAAATAAAAATGGAAATTTTTTGAGAAAAGGGATTTGATAAATTATATTATATGTTTAAGTTGGAAATTTTAAGATATGACATTTATAACTGGATTTTCCAAGATAAATTTAAATGAATATTCTAGTATAAATTAAATTGAAGAAAATATTTAATTGCTAGAAATTGGAGTTTTATTTATGAAATTTATGTGAATATTCAAGACTAAATAATAGAACATTAAATTGTTGAAAGAATAAAATTCAACTTTAGTTTTGAAATATTAATACTCCAATGGATATATATATATATATATATAGAAATTGAAGTGGTTTTGGAACTTGAAAGTGATATTTAAATTTTGGTTTAGACTTTAAATAAAGAAATATCTTTGTAAAGCCATGGAAATTATTTTCTTTGCAAAGTAACCTTAAAGTTAAACCATTTATTTTATATACCGTTGAATATCCAAACCTTCAAGTTTCAGAAGTTATGGTTTTAAAACTATGCATTTTCTAAATATTATGCTTTGAAAGTATAATTCAAATGTTTGGTTTCTAGATATTATAGATTTCAAAGCAGTATGATTTTTGGAAAAGAATTATATTTGGATAAAATGATATCATATTGTTTTGGGTTTTAAAAATGATATCGTATTCATAGTTTGAAATGGAAAATTTTATTCTGGTTTAAAGTATAAACTATTTTTAAATGACCACGGTGTTATAATAGCGATGGGTTGGCAAAGAGACCGGGATCGGATATGGACATACTCTCTGTCGGTACCGAAAACCACTTTGACTAACCGAGTACGCGGAGGAGATCCCAGAATGAAGTAGGTTGGTGGCGACGTTTCCTGTAAGGTAAATACGTGGACCCAACTCCCGTGAGTTGGCATAAGGTGGCTAAAACAGGAGCGATTCTCGGGCCAATGAGGTCATTCCTATGATCGAACGCACTCCTTCGATACTATACTCTGACTTTGGATTGTTTCGGTGGCCACTATTGATTTCTTTGATTTGGGGGTGTTAGTTCGAGGTGGGCGGTAGCTGCGGCTATGCGTTACCATCAGCCCGAGTAGCAATTGGTATATCTACCATGGCATTGCCTAGTTGTGCCGTTTCACCTACCCTAGCGCGCCTTATATGATTTTGGTTTTGTACCATACCTATGGAGTGCCCTCTGACGACGCCCAGTACGGGGGAGATTACGGTACTGTATAGACTATGGGAATATATTCTGTGTTAAGGGCTATATGGGTAACCCCTTAACGCTATTTAAAAGTAAGTTTATTTTATAATTAGACATTATTATAATAGCGCAATATACTACATAGTAAATAGTTTAACTGATCCTTAGGAGATGTAACTCCCGAGCATCTCTTGAGTTACTGTACTCATATTTATTTCTGAAAATTTAACTTACATAAGATCTTTTAGTTCTGACTCGAGTGTTTTTGTCTTTTCAAATTCGCTCGGGTCAGTCCGAGCGTTTCAGGATTTGAAGATTTAGCTCTGGAGGACGAAGACGAAGATTTGTATTATTATTATTTATAGTATTGCACCACACTCATACTGTTCCGCTGCATTTTATTTGGTATGTGAACTCTGACAGTTATTGTATAAAGAAAAATCAAGTGTTTTGTAAACGGTTTATGAACTGTATATTTATTATTATATTTTATCCTTCCGCTGTGAGATTCTATTTTAATTTTATTTCTTCTCTGTTTTCTTATTTACCCCATAACAATCCGCCCTTCCGTATGGTTTGAATCGGCATGCGTGTCGGTTTAAAGTGTGCGAAAAGGCGGGACGTTACAGTTCTTAATCAGGTTTCCACCAATTCCTGTGATAATATTGAAAAAAACTCAAAGTCGATCAATGCTAAAAATATATTTCGCCAAAGATATGCTTTCTTGCATTGTCAGTCACATAAAAAGCAAGCAAAGATATGCTTGTAGGTCTATCCCTCTCTATTTCATTGCTCCTAGGCACATAAAAAGCATGCAAAGATATGCAAAGATATTTTTAAATTACACAAATATGTAATCTATATCTTGCGAATAACATAAACCCTAAGATCTAGAATTACATGATTATCACATATGTAAAGAATTAATAAAACATACCTCCAGACATATTGTATACGAATCAGCAATGGATGTTGTCGAATGCTGTTTCAATTGAGAAAGAAAATGGTTTCTCTCTCTTTTCCTATATGTTTCTTTATGTGTTTTCTGTATATCCTTTGTGATGGGCAAAGGTTAATATTTATAGGTAGAGAGAGGACCAAATTTCCAGATTTGTAGACTTAATCTTGATCGTCCATCAAGATCAAGATAAGAGAAATTAACGCTCTAGATTATAACCGTTTTATTTATTTAGCATATTAATAGGAAAAACCTTTTAGATTCTATTGACCACATAATGTGGAAGGAAACGTTTTAGAAAAGAAACGGTCCATTAATGTACCACATAATGAGGAAGGAAACGGTCCATTAATGTACCACACAAATTTCCTTACAAAACGATCAAATTTCCTTACAGTCTCCCACTTGGTCAATAGTAAAATCTATTAATGTTTTCGTATTAAGGTCATAAGGCGCGCATGATATGCTAAATATTTCTTTAGTCGGTTATCATAAGTGTCTTGGCTAATCTAGTGGTCAATGGAAGTCATGACGTGTACACGTTATCTTGCAACATGCTTACTTCCATGTACTATGACATTGACAACTTTCATAGCTAGACCGTAGATGAGCATAACTTAATGGTCACATAATGTCTTGAAGCAAAAGACTATTTCTGTTATCATTTATCTAAATATAAATGTGTACACATTATAAAACAGAAATAAAAGATGTCCAAATTGTTAAGAGCTCAATAATTTTTATGTCTAGATAAGTACAAAATAAATGGCATAATAAGAAGATAATTAGGAACTATCTGCAAGACCCATGCTATCAGTATGTCTCTGAAAGGTCTTTGGAGGTAGTCCTTTCGTGAATATGTCTGCCACTTGTAAGTCTGTACTTATTGATTCAACAATAATTTTCTTTAGTTTAACATCTTGCTTCAGTAGTAGGTATTTAAGGTCCATGTGTTTGGAACCTTTATTTATCCTATCATGCTTGGAGAAAAAGGTTGCAGCTTCATTGTCGCAGTAAACAGTTAGTGGCTTAGAGATAAAACTTAAAGTGCCAAATTGTGAGACAAAATTACGCAGCCATGTTCCCTGAATTGAATCCTATAACATGCTACGTATTCATCCATCATGGTGGATCCGAAAAGCATCTCAGATTTCTGGCTTCTCCATGATATTGCACCTCCACATAAGAGGTACACATAGCCAAGAGTGCAGATCCTAGTGTCAGGACATCCAGCAAGGTCTGAATCAGAATAACCAGTTACCTGTAGGTAACTTGATTTTCTATAGGTGAGCATGTAATTCCTTGTTCCCTTTAGGTATCTTAGTACCTTCTTTGCAGCTTTCCAATGAGCGATTCCTGGGTTACTTTGAAATCTACCCAACATACCAACTGCATGACTGATATCAGGTCTTGTACAGACCTGTGAATACATCAAACTCCCTACAAGAGATGCATAAGGATATTTGGTCATTTCTTCTCGTTCCATAGGAGTCTTTGGGCACTGCTCAAGAACAAGTTTGTCTCCTTTCTGCAGTGGGACAGGACTAGAGGAACAATTCGTCATGCCAAATCTCTCAAGAATTTTGTCAATATATGCTTTTTGAGACAATCCCAGAATTCCTTGTGATCTATCACGGAATATTTCTATTCCTATCACATAGGATGCCTCACCCATATCTTTCATTTCAAAATTCGTTGAGAGATAATCCTTAGTTTCACGTAATAAACCAAGGTCGCTGCTAGCTAATAATATGTCATCAACATATAGAATCAAAAATATGAACTTGCTCTCACTGAACTTGAGGTATATACAAGGGTCAACTATGTTTTCTGTGAAATCGAAAGCGGTAATGATTTCATGAAACTTTAGATACCATTGTCTAGAAGCTTGTTTCAGTCCATATATTGATTTCTTAAGTTTGCAGACCATGTCTTCCTGTCCTTCAATTATGAAGCCTTCAGGTTGACGCATGTAGACTTCTTCTTCCAAGTCTCCATTTAGAAAGGCTGTTTTCACATCGATTTGATGTAACTCGAGATCGTAATGAGCTACTAATGCCATGATAATTCTAAGAGAATCTTTCCTGGAACAGGAGCAAAAGCTTCATTATAGTCAATGCCTTCTTTCTGATTAAACCTTTGAAAACAAGTCTAGCTTTATATCATTCAATTTTACCATTGCAGTCACGTTTGGTCTTGAAAACCCACTTACAACCGACTGCTTTATGTCCTTGCGGTAATTGAACGATTTCCCAAACTTGATTATTATCCATAGATTTCAGTTCATCTTTCATGGCATCAATCCATTTAATAGAATTAACATCCTTAATGGCTTGTGAATAAGAAATTGGGTCTGTAGTTCCTTCAGATTCTATTAGATAAAGCATGTAATCATCAGGAATAGCTGATCTTCTTTTTCTTTGAGATCTTCTTAATGTTAGTTCCTGTGGTACTTCATCAACATTATGATTGGTGATAATTTCATTATGGAGTTGTTGATTATTTATTGGGTTTTCCTCATTGTGAACATGTTCAACAATGGGATGATTCCCAATATCTTTCGAAATAGAGGGTAAGATAATGGGTACCCTTTTTTCATTAATGACCACTTCTTGTTGTTTTGTACTCCCACTGATTTCACCATTCTCATAGAATTTGACATTTCCGGTTTCAACAATTCTTGTACTATGGTTAGGACAATAAAATCTATATCCTTTAGATTTTTCTGGGTAACCTATCAAGTAACCACTGACTGTCTTAAAATCCAATTTCTTTTCATTTGGATTGTACAGTCTAGCTTCAGCTGGGCAACCCCAAATTTGGAGATGTCTTAAACTAGGTTTCCATCCTTTCCAAAGTTCAAAAGGAGTCTTTGGAATGGCCTTACTTGGAACTCTATTTAAGATGTAGACAGCTGTTCGTAATGCATCCATCCATAATGATATAGGTAAATTTGCATGACTCATCATGGATCTAACCATTTCCATGTATGTACGATTTCGCCTTTCAGCTACACCATTCTGCCATGGAGATCCAGGCGTTGTGTATTGTGCAACAATTCCAAGTTTTTGAAGAAGTCTAGCAAAAGGTCCAGGATGTTGTCCCGTTTCATCATACCTTCCATAGAATTCACCACCCCTATCTGACCTAATGATTTTCACTTTTCCTTCTAATTGTCTTTCGACTTCAGTAATGAACACTTGTACAGCGTCCACTGACTGAGATTTTTCATGCAACAGATAAAGAAAGCAATAACGTGAAAAATCATCGATAAAAGTGATGAAATATTTCTCTCCACCAAAAGTTGGAACATCAAAAGGTCCACAAATATCTGTATGTATTATTTCAAGAAGTTGTGTACATCTTGTGGCTCCTTTCTTTGTGTTTTTTGTTGTTTTTCCTTTAATACAATCAACACATGCTGTAATGTTAGCGAAGTCTAGATCCGGTAGGACACCATCTTTCACTAACCTTTTGATTCTTTCACTGGATATATGACCCAGTTTTTTATGCCGCAAGAAGTAAGAATCATTATTGGATGACTTTCTTTTCTTTTATTTTCCATGCAGGGTGAGTTGGATTTCAGCATTTTGTTTAAGATGAAGTTTATAAAGTCCATCAATTAATATTCCAGAATCAATACGACTAGAATTTTTAAATAAACTAAAATTTCCATTTCCAACTTCAAAAAAATATCCAAATTTATCAAGTACACTTACAGAAATCAAATTACGGGAAATAGACGGAACATAAAGAGTTTGACATAAATCTAACTGATAACCACTATCTAAAATAAGACGAAAAGTTCCAATAGCTTCAACTGGAGCTTTATCTTTATTCCCCATTAAAATGAAATTCTCACTTGGGTTTGTGGTTTGGATCGTAATGAATCCCTGCATAGAATTCGAAACATGAACGTTAGCAGCAGTATCAATCCACCAAGTAGATGAAGGTACATTAGTAAGATTTGATTCGAAATGACTTACGAAACCCATTGGGTTACCTTTCTTTTCGAACCATGCTTTGCGCTTAATGCAATCTGCCTAGAAGTGTCCAGGTTTCTTGCAGAATTTGCAGACATCATCCTTCTTTTTCTTCTTGGATGGTTGAGTGGCGTCATCAGATTTGGGTGGTGCTCTTTTATGCTGTGATTTGTTCTTTCTGTCAGCTTGTTTTCCAACCCCTTGAGTGAAATAAGCAACTTTAATGCCTTGCGAGCCTTGCCTAGACTCCTCTTGAACCAGTTTGTTAGTCAATTCATTCAGACTCCACTTTTCCGTAATAGTGTTGTAATGAATTTTGAATGGTTCATACTGAGGAGGTAAGCTAGTGAGAATGAATTGGACGAGAAAAGCATCGTCCATAACCAATCCCAAGTTCTTAAATTTGACAGCAAGTTTAATCATTTCAATGACATGAGCGCTCATTGAGCGAGAACCATCAAACTTCATGGTTACAAGATCTGCCATAAGTTTCCCAGCAAGGGATTTGTCTGCAGTCTTGAACCGATTTTCAATGGATTGCAAATATTCTTTTGCGCTTTCAGTTTGGGGTAGGGAGGTTTTGATGTTGGTATCAATCACCATTCGCATAAACATCATGCTGAGCCTATTAGATCGTTCCCAATCATTATGGAGTTTGTTTTCCTCAGGCGTACTTGTGTCAGTAAGTGGGGCTGGCTTTTCCTTAAGGAGAGCCATGTCCAGTTCAAGTACGCCTAAAGAAAACTCAACTTGCTCTTTCCATTCTGAGTAGTTGGTTCCATTGAGTTTGACGATAGACATAGCGTACGAATTAAGGTTTGAGGGCATTGCAACTGCAGGTATAAAAGAAATGTAGGCTTCTTTATTAGAATAAAACACATGTCATAATAAGAGGTTAGGTTTAGCGCCTCCTGGGTAGGCAGTAGAACCATGCTATTGAAAGAATGATAAACATTAATGTTTCATGCGTTATTGTGCAAGCAGCAGCCGCCTGTAGATGGGACTGCATGGAACAGACCAGAGGAAACAAGGAATTCAAGCACGGAAGCGTAAAATAAAACAAGAGATAAATATTAATGTTTTTTTTTTGCATAAACATTTGTCATTCTTTCAAGTAATCCACAGCAAGGATAATTAATGTCTAGTAACTCCAAATAAATTCCATACATGAATTTAACATATAAATAATTATTTTGCAAATCATATATAGACAATTATCTTGCAAGTTCCAGGTCATGAATTTAATGTCAAACTAGAAAACAATTGTTTTCAATATGTATACTTTCTGAAAAGTATTCGCATACAATAAGTTGTTCCATATTATACAGTAGGTCAAATATTAAAGTAGAAAAAAATCAACTTTGCGGAAATATAAACTTTCCAGATCCAGAATACAATAAATAGAACAATATTGATCGATAATCATGAATTCTAAAATCTTGCTCCGATACCACATGTAATCTATATCTTGCGAATAACATAAACCCTAAGATCTAGAATTACATGATTATCACATATGTAAAGAATTAATAAAACATACCTCCAGACATATTGCATACGAATCAGCAATGGATGTTGTCGAATGCTATTTCAATTGAGAAAGAAAATAGTTTCTCTCTCTTTTCCTATATGTTTCTTTATGTGTTTTCTGTATATCCTTTGTGATGGGCAAAGGTTAATATTTATAGGTAGAGAGAGGACCAAATTTCCAAATTTGTAGACTTAATCTTGATCGTCCATCAAGATCAAGATAAGAGAAATTAACGCTCTAGATTATAACCGTTTTATTTATTTAGCTTATTAATAGGAAAAACCCTTTAGATTATATTGACCACATAATGAGGAAGGAAACGTTTGAGAAAAGAAATGGTCCATTAATGTACCACATAATGAGGAAGGAAACGGTCCATTAATGTACCACATAAATTTCCTTACAAAACGATCAAATTTCCTTACAAAATAAATTTGACTGCTAATTGAAATTCAATTTAAAATATATATAGACCGACCTCAGTCATACCATAACATTCCAAAAGGCAGTGACCTGTTAGAGCTTCCCATTGCTTCAGAACGGGATGTGGAAGTGCAGAAGAACCACACATCTATAAAGAAATCAGAAGGTAATCACTCATTGTGAGCTACAAATTAAATATGAAAATGTATGTATGTGGCATTACCATGAGGCGTAATTTTTTGGCAGCTAAAGCAAAAGTTACTTGTAGTTGGTGATCCATTGCCTCATATCCCTTTTATTTTGGCAGTTGAAGTACAATTATTCAAATATAATGCAAAATAGTTGAAATTAAAGCTAAAAAAAATTGAATGGATACAATAGTGGTACACCAGAATGAGGCGGTGGTCGAAATTAAGAAACTAGAGTTTTTTAACATGAAGACTCATCCAAATTTACATCGAGAACATGAAATCAAACAATAGTAATCAATTAACATGAATTTAGCCACAGATCTGTAACAAATTTAAACTGGTAAGTAATAAAAAATGGAAAACAAAAGTAGTTTACCTAAAAATGAATAATCTTCGGCCAATGATAACTTTGACATAACGAGGTGTAAGTCGGATTAATGAGAAAATAGGTAATTAAGGTTTTATCTCAGTGAAGAAGAGGAACTAGGGTTTCTTTAAGGAAAAATGGTGTTTCAAAGTAAAATGGTGGAGAAGTGAAAATGAGAGGGATGCAATGTTTTGCCACCGTTAATTTTCCGTCTTTGTTATTTTCCAGGGTGGGGGATAGGGGCATAGCGTCTATGTAAAATATTTCATAAACAAAAATAAAAAAGATAGCAAAAGTACGGATCCGACGCTATTCCCACTTGCCATTAAAACCAAACTTTCTTGTAGTGGTGATAAAATAGATGAATTTTAAGTGGTGGATATATTTACTGTTTGACAAATTATAGCTAAACATTCTATTTAATTCCCAAGTCAAATTATAACAAAACATAAAAGGTGATAAATGGAAGTAATTATTCAGCTTAAATGCATACTTCTGATCTTGAGCTAATCTTTCATCTTTAATTAGATCATCTACATTGCTTGAAGCACTGGCCATTTCTCTTTTTGTCTCCTTGTTGGAGGTGTCAACGTAACTCCAACTTCTTTCTACAAAAAGATGAATAAGGCTGAAACTCTGGTAAGACATATATACAAGTAAATAGCATTCACATGAAATAATCAAACTGTCACTTCTTTCTTTAAGCATATTTGTCTGTAGTGTACAAGCTGATATAATCCAGATATAATCTGGTTTATTTGCAACCGTAAAACCATTAGGCAGTCTTTCGAAGATTAATACAGCAGCAGGTCTGAATTTAGCAACTACATTACGTGGAAAAATAAACTTAAGTTAGCATTTGTTATCCGACGAAGAACCTGAGATGCATAAGTTGTTGTTGAAGGGTTTCTCTGACCAACTCCTGCCCCTTGAAAAGGATTCGACATTCCTATCTATGCAAGAATCTAAATAAACGCTTGCTAGACATGAGCCGCTTACGGGCATTGATGTTTGACTACGTCAGAGCCACCACCTCTCGAACACTAAGTCAGAACCTAGGGCACTTGAACAGAATTATCGAGAAAAGTGGCAGCTATTACATTAATCATGCTCACAGTTGACGACAAGGATGGACCAAAGTAGGTGTCAAAAGAAACATAAAGTTTATAACAAACCACATCAAATGTTTTCATACCTTACCACTTGACTTAATTGCCTTTGCCTTTTGCAACTTCAGATTTGAGAGAGATAATTAGCTTAACTTGAAATGCAGTGCTAGTTAATTCATCTCCAGTGGACATATAAATTATATCAATTTCTTTATGGATTTGATTACTTGTGCTATTTGAAATATCCAAAAAATCAGTGTTAAACCAAATACGTGGTTTCTTAATTTTATATGATCTCATTTAAAATTAACAAGCAAAATAATGGTTTACATTTGTTGGTTAATGTGTGTCCACTTTAATAATCCAAAATTTGAAGGGAAAATGATGGAGAATTTCATAAATTTGTACTAGAGATTACCTTAGTTCATGATAGGTTAGAGTCGCTTTCTTTTGCATAAACAAGGTAGAGACAAAATTATTGATGCTATGGGAACTACCTTGAAATAAACATATCTAACTTTAGTGTGTATTATTATACTCTAAACAGCAAAATTCAGGTGCCACTAGCCTATAAATTGACATGTCATAAGACCACATAACAAAGGGAGAAAATAATCAATGACAAACTCACCCTTATTTTGAATCCTTGTAGTTCTAGTAATATTTGCACTTCCATTTTAATCTCTAATTGCGACTCTCTGCACATTTGAAACCTGCCACACTTATGGACACCAGAAAATTAATACTAACAGTATTATCTATAGTAAAAATAGAACTAGAATTATAAGAATATTTACTGATGTTAAGGTAAACAAATTATAAAGATAGTTTATGGAGTCATGATTATTTAGGCATTGGATATGATATAAAAAGAATATGAAAACTAAACACATTATAGAGCAATTAACAGACACTATTCACTTCTAATTCATTACACATATGGTTGTCATACTTGAATAATATCACTTTCATACAAAAAACGTATGGGATTTTGTAACGACTAGTATTTTTTGAAAAAAAAATTCAAATTTTAGAATTTAGTACAGTAAGAAATCAAAAATTTATGATTTTAAATAAAATTTACTTTGAATTATAACATCTGATTTTGATTTAAGAAAATGACAACTATTTTATGTGATTTCAAACGTATGGTTTAATAAAAGTTTAATTGGATAGATTTAATATTATGTAAAGCATGAAATCAATTTATAATTTACTAGAATTGGGTTTTAATTGTAAATTAACTTATAATCTATTTGTAAACAATAAATGTATAATTATGTATTCAAACTTATTTAAATTTTAGTCTTGATTTTCGCTCATCTTACATATCAACTTATTGAAATTAATTTGTTAATAAAATTTAGTATAATTGGATTTTACATAAAAGGAAAGAAGTATAAATTTTAATTTAATAAGACTTAACTAGTTAAACGATTCAGGAATTGAGAAGATAAAGTTGAATTAATTGAAATCGTAATTAATTAAGAACTCTACTAAATTTATTTGAATTTAAACTATTGAAGTTTGGTGAAATTATCAATAATAATAAAATGTAAATATAAATTTTATTGTTTGTATGTCATTGATACTATTTAAGCAAGTTAATTTATAACTCTTATATGTAAACGACAATTCTACAAATGTATTTAAGTTGCTGTAAAAAAAAGATTTCAATTGTTTTAATTAACTTATGTAAACAACAATTCCATAAATGTATTTAAGTTACCGTAAAAACAATCTAATTGTTTTAATTATCTTACGTGTAAACAACAATTCTATAAATGTATTTAAGTTAATGTAAAAAGATTTCAATTGTTTTAATTATCTATCCATTAATTATGTTCCGTTTTAAATTCTAATGTTGAAATTTATTGCTGTTAATTTAACTTCGAATCTTTGAATAAAAGGGAAAGAGAATTTAACTGAAAATAATGATGTTTAATGAAAGAAATGTACGTTTGTTAGGATCCTCTTTAAAGTGTAATTTTGAAATTAATTACAATTATGTCGATTTGGAATCTTTCAATATTAAAAAGACAAAAAAGAAATACATTAATTGTAATTAATGGATTTAACGAACGAAACATACGTTATTGTTAAAATAAAAAGGATTTTTAATGAAAACAAAATGAATGTTGTTGTTTTTAAAGTAAGAGTAATTTTATAAAAGAGAAAATTTGAATATTGAAGCAATATTTTACGGTCGTTAAATAGTAGTCTTTGATAGTATAGAGGTATAATGCTAATCGTAAAATTTAGAATAAATTATGTATTTTATGTTCATAATTGTGCACTGAGAAAAACGCCAACTTTGATTTGAATTTGGAATCATGGTTCATCTTTTATTTTATGTAGCGGTGGTCCCCGTTACCTTGGTTGGTGTGTTTAAATTTTTCTATTATATGTTAATAAAACTTTTAAATAGACGTAAATTTGAGTTGATTTGGGATTAACGAAATTAATTGAATTGAAATATATTTCCATATTGGATTAATGTGGCATTATATTCATTTTGAAGTATGAAAGGTGTTGTTCATCACGAATTCATATTCATGCACATTTCATATTCTATTGCTTTTTTTTCTAACTACTATCTCATTTATGTTTTATTTTATATATTTTCTTATTAAATTTGTATATATATATATATACTATTTATTAGTATTTCTATTACTTGAATTTGAGTTTCGGATCATCTTTTATTTTGTGTAACATTACATTGGTTGTTGTATTCAAATTTATTTATTATATGTTAATTTTGTTTAAAACGGGTGTATAAAAATTATATTTGGTGCTATTATATTTAATTGAGTGGAACGTGCAATTAATTAAATCCTAAGTGGTCCCTTCATTTCCTTATTATTCAATACACCTACCACTATTTCCACATTTTGGTTTTATTGCTTTCTTTTATTAAATGCATGCCTCTTTTGGTTTTCCACTAGAGAACAAAACCAAAGTACGTACGGATTGTTTCTCATTACTCTATCTGAAGCTTTCTGCTCACAATTTCTCCTTCTTCCTCATAAATACAGAAGCTTCAAAATTCCTAAATCCACAAATTCCCAAACTTCAAACTCCATCCCTTTTCTCTTCAAACGCCAAACTGCATCACTCCTCTCTTGCTTCATCTCTCTAAGAAAAAAATTCAGTTTGTTCGACTTGCGTTGTCGTGATTTGCTTTGCTATTGGATTGTTGCTATGGATAGGATTGGTTAGCTTGTCGTGTTTGGATTTCATCTAGAATCTATCAATTTGTGTTGTCAAAACTCTCTAACCTCAAAAGGTGAGAAATTACTCACGATTAACATTTTTATTGTTAGGTAAATAACATTGATTGAAATGTTTGTTTTAGATATGAATATGTGATATATGTGGTTATGTTCCCTTGAACTTGTGTTATAACATCCACATGCACATGTTGTTTTATATGTCACGAATAGTATATTATGTTGATTTGACTGATTTCCACATATGTATGTTAAATATGTCACATATGAGATGTAAAAAAAATGTGTTATGTAAGAAATTTTTTATATGCCTTGTATTGAAATACGTCACATATGTTTTGTTAAAAAAATGAGTTAGTTAATAAAATCATATGTTATACATACTATGTTAATAATATGTCACTTATGCTATGTGTAAATAATGTGTTATGTTTGGGAAACATGAGATGCCATGTTATTTCACCTTGCAAGTTCCTTGTATATATGTCGTGTTATATGTTTATATGTTATGTTAGTGTATGACATGTCAGAATTTGAAATATTCACTTATGTTGTTGACGATATGTGACACATGTGATATGTTAGTTATGCATGTGTGTATATTAAGTTGTTAATTATGCACGCATGTTGATCAGTGACATGTTATTTTATGTATGTTATTATTGTTCTCACACTTCAAGATCTCTTTAACAAAATCACTTTGGATTGAAACGATGTATACCCGATATAAAACAACTTTGGGTTTAAATAAATTGATTTAGAAATAAAATTGGAATATTGTAAGTTTGAATTTATGTTTGAACTTAAAATTATGAAATTGAAATTTAATCAAATTTTTATTGGATTTAAACTTGTCTGATTTATAACTTAATAGATGTAAGAGAAAAATTGAAATCTGAAGTTAGATTTAATAATAAATCGATTGGAAATGAACATAAAGTCGGTATTTGAACTGAACCGATTTATAATGTGAAAGATGATGTTTATTTAAACCTAAGTATTTCACTTATAGAGTTATCTGTACATTATATTAAGTTTACCTACTTACATAAGAATGTTAGTCCTGACTCGAGTGTTTTTGTTTTACTTTACGCTCGGGTCGACCGAGTATTTCAGTTTAGCGAAGACACTTATTTCTGAAGATGAAGACGGAGTCGAGGACCGTATCTACTATTATTATAGTAATTGTTTATTCTGCTTGAAAAAAAGTGTGAATTCTGATTTTGTTGAAAATAGTTTCATCAACTATTTATGTATTTTTTTGTATTATATTTCATCCTTCCGCTGCGAGATTCTGTGTTTTATTTTTTTTCCTCCTTTTTTTTTATTTTCTTATTTACCTCATTAACAATCCTCCCTTTTGAATGTTTTCAATTAGACATGGGTGTAATTTATTGTCGATTTACACCGTCCAAAAAGGTGGGTCGTTACAGATTTGTTTATAGTTACTACGCATAAAAAGTATACGTAATAAGGGCCTAACTAGTAAACGGTGATGCATTGCCCCTTTGTTTAGCATTGTATTACCTTACAGCACTAGTCGATTTTAAAACCATTGAATTATTTGAAGTTTTTCACATGATGTCTCAGCGGTCCATAATTCCATATAGGTAAGTCCCTAACTCCATATGGAACTTGACATGATGAGGTCATAATCCAAATTCATAAAGCATTCCATTGGTTGTGGATTTCCTAGAAACATAAAAATTTAAATACTTGAACAACAATCTAGTGTAGTGTTGAAACTTTTATTGAGCATACAACTTAAAAACATATAGTGTAGTTGTGATTATTATACTTATTATAGGAGATATACATACTTAGGCATCCAGGTTTGGTTCAAAAGCATTTCTTGCTCTAAAACTTATGTACATGACCTACAAAAGGTACAACTTAATAATATTTAGTAGACAACATATGCAAATTTCAAGGTAGCATATGTTTTATTGATTTTAACATTCATTTAATAAATATCACTTTGCTTTTTTCAAAGGAACGGTATAAAATTGGAATCCAACGGTAAACACAATTGATAACCTCATTGCCCACATGGAAAATATAGCCAGCCAAATGATATATATAGCACTAATCATTTTCTTTTGGCGTCAAAAGAAAATAACGTAGATGTATGTTTTTTAAATAATATAGACAATTGAATGTTCATGAATATTCGTATTTAAAAACTTTAAAAAAGCAATTTGCATAGTAATCCATTCTCTTCAACCCAAATTGAGCTACTCGAGCCAACTAAATAGATATACTTTGATAAGATTCTTTTCTAGAATTACAAAATAGTATTGTATGATTAAGCTTTGGTAACTTTTGTTGAATGCACTTTTTACTTTAGTTAGAGGTAAAAAAATTATCCTAAGGCGTACACCTCATCGGATCGAGGCATCGAGACTTAAGTTTTTTATGTCCCGCATGCCTCAATTTGCTAAAGCATAAGATTTAAAGGCAAAATGCCTTTCTTAACAAGTTTGAAGTTGATTTGACTCCATCTCGCCTTAAGGTGAGCCTTTCAAACACTGATTGCAAGAACAAGAACAAGATGGGACAAAACAACTGAAGGCATGGAAACTCCCTTAAGAACAAATACATCTAAACTCATCTTGTTATGTCAAAACAACAACATATGGCTTCCATCTGCCTATGCATATGATACCATGCCATAAAAAAGGGAATAAAAAACAAATAAACAACTCACCTCTACAATGTATTTAGCATCCTTTATGATTAATATATGAAAATTACAGCATACATTGGGTAATTTACTAAACTATTAACATGGGTTGATATAAGCTGCATCCATTAAAAAAAATCAAGAATGTTATCTTGAAAACTAAAATTAAGAGATACAATTAATATAACCTTAGACATAGCACTAGTTCGACTATTTACAGTGGGAACATGAATTAAATCAATTTTTTAATGGATTTGATCCCTATGCAGCATTCAAAACATTCAAATAACAGTGTTAAACAAAATATGCATTTCCTTTTTAATTTTACATAATTTCTTTTGAAATTCACCTTCAAGTTTCATTATTGGATTTTTTTTGTTTAAGGAAGAGACATGTCATAGCAAATATTGCGCTAATTTGCAATAAATTAGGTCACTTTCTATAGTAAGAACAACGCTAGAGACAAAAATGCTGAAGTAATGGGAACTACCATGAGAACAAATACATTTAACCTTAGTTTATGTATTATGTCCAAAATAGTAAACTTTAGCTTCCACTAGCCTATAAATATCATTCCAGACAATAACAGGAGAGAAAATAAACCAAAACGGCAAACTCACCTCCACTAACAACCCTTGTAGTTCTAGTAACATTTGTACTTCATATTAATCCGATAGAACCTCCCCGCACATTTGAAACTTGTCATGCTCATGGATACCTGAAAATAAAAATAATTATTTACCACAAATACTTGCAACAACATGTCGATTCATAAAATACTTATTAGGGAGCATAAGCAAAGGGTATAGCTTGATTGTGAGTCATTTTATTGTCTATACAATCAACAAGGATATACGTACCTAAACATCAAGTTGTACTTCAGTACTACTGAAGCATTCATTTGTGAAACAATATCATGCCAATGTAGACCCAGCAAAAAAAAGTTGAGTAGATTTCACAGCATTTACAAATTTAGTTTGATGTGCATTTTATCAATTTAATGTTCGTTCATTCTCTCCATCTCAAATTGTCCGAGAAGCCACTTTGCTAACTAATTAGATGCACTTCGGTGAGGTTCTGTGCTGAAATTAATTTATCAAAAATATGTGCAAACATCTGCAAAAATACTATACATAAATTTTTGTTCTCATGTCGCATAATTGTCTTGTATGATTTTGTTGAAGTTTCTAAGAGCAAGACATCCATACTTTCATTTTTAACAATTTAACAACCATGCTTATTTACACGGTTTCATATGTTTTTACATATGAAAATTTGGGCTATATTTTATCTCTCATGCTATAATGATCATATTATTGTGTTTAATTTGTAACTGAGAAGTTATACAACATGATAATATGGTGATTGTTTATTTGATGTACAATTTTCTGTAGAAAATACTTACAGGATCATATGATGAGATTTATCATCTTAAATTTCGATGAAGTACACAAAAACATATCATGCTATTAGCCTAAGTGATTGTAAGTGGTCTATATTAGAACAAGATACATCAACATAACCTTAAATTCTGTATTCTGAATTCTATTGTCTTCGCAGTCAGTATTATTTACTTTTTGGCATAGGATTATTTTCAACTGATGTATACATAGGTTAACCTCTAATAATCCTGGTTTGATTTCCAAAAACCACAATTGCTTCAAATTTGCTCTACTTTCAACTTAGATGTCTAATTCAACTAATCAGAAAGGTACCACTATGCCACTTTAGACCAAATTGTAGTTTGCTGATCATCCCACTACAAGTAATAGTGTGACAATCTACCCTATATGTTAGCAATGAGTTAAAGAAGTGTTGCTCTATTTCAGCAGATTTTGGAACAACACTTGGAATTGAAATTGGAAAGGCGGTAACCCCTTTTGGAATAATGCAATGCAAGAAAAAATCGTAGCACAATATAAGTTATTACAAATAAGAAGGAAAATATATAAAACATTGCTACGATACTTACAATAGACTTCAGGTGGCGCATTCAGATTGATTTAGCTGATGATCTAAAGTGGTACGAAGGCAAACAGTTCACATAACTAGCGACGACAACGGCGGCGAAGAGGGCTAGCAATGACGGTGGAAAAGATGTGGTAGCGACTAAGATTAAGAGAGATTTTAAAACGATGAAGATAAAGACAGATGTGCTAGCGGCAATGAGACCTAACTGCTGCGGTGAAGGGGTGTAGTGTCGTTAGGGTTCGATGAAATTTTGGGACAAAATTTTCTAATTAGGAATTTCTATCTGATGTAGGCATTGAATTTTTTTGTGAACTTTTACTTAGTTTATGGTTTAGTGGAGAGAGGGAACGTGAAATGTTACCGCCTTTGCCTATGTACAACATTTCACAAAATTATCTATAGAAGAGAAAACTTCGTAACTGCACTTACGGTAGAAATGATGTGTCAATTTGCAATTATATATGCATTTTCTTGTGGTGGTTGCGGTTTAACAGTTTAATGACCAAAGTTTAAAAATGATTTAAAATTGATATTTTAAATATTTATAATATCCATTTAGATCTTATAAATCTTTTAATTTTTTAAAAGAGATTTGGGTAAATGAATTTTCAAATGATTGAAAAGTCATTTTAAATCAATACAGCTTTTAAAATACTATTCACAGCACTTTTTGCAGTGGTTTTAATAACTTCTTAAATATAATTTTAAAAGTAACAATTCTTTTCGAAATCTTTTATGAATGTTTTTAAATGAATAATTAAGTGTTTTAAAGATGATTTGAATATTTTATAATTTATTTAAAAGAGTTTAAAGTAAATGATTTAAAAGAAAAGTTGTTGTAAACAAATGTGTTAATCTTGGCTCTAATAAGCCGACTAGAACACCTGATTTTTCTATTCGTGAGATCTGGGTGAGGTTCTTAAACTAAGGAGATGTTCAGAGTAACAAGTGTCTTGGCTTATCTGACCTACCCCGGGCGAGAGATAGATAAGGTCGAAATGTCAGAAACGAGCTAAGTATAAAATATTAAATTTTCCAAATTTAAAAAAATTTGGATTTACCATCTTAAATAACATGGTTTCAACTTATAAAAAAATGTTACATTTTAAAAATAAGAAATCTTGGTTAAGTTTTAAGTAAAATGATTCGGAATTATTTAACTAAACCAAAGAATATAAAAAAGAGAGGTTTAATGATTCCGTATATACCAACAAGAACGTTTTTTTTAAGATATATATCTCTTGAAGATATTTTTCCAATAAAAAGAAATGAATACAAACGATAATTGCATATTTATAAAACATCTTTTAATCGATAATTGGTTTAAAGGAACCGGGGTCGGATTTTAGTGACTTTTATTCGAAAACCACTTCGAACCAATTTATTTTTCGCAAGTGAAGAAAATATATATTGAAGACCTTGATTTTGAAGGCAGGGATTTCATAACGGGAGGACTGCTTGTTGAAAATTTTCAGATTTGCTCTCAAGATAAACAAGTAGTAGTGGTCCCTTCATTCTATGACCTTCGTATGCAATGACTAACTCGCTACTAGTCCTAAGGGTAATGCTGATAGGATGTGGTAGGAGAGTGCCTTCGATTTTTCCTGTTCCTGGACAACTTGTATGGACAAATGTCTAATGTTGCATTTCTAGATCATATTAATCGATCTCTCTAAACATATCATTTGTTTGGTTGCGGAGAAGGCAACTTCTCTTAGCTTAACACCCTTTCCTGAGACATGTGAGCTCAGGAGTTATACGTTTGTAGAAATCGGTTGTGTGATTAGAAATGGCAAAGTGGCATACATAGTGGAAGATGTGTTATGTAAAAAAGGTAATCTTTACCTCAAAACCTCACACCCGGGAATGGTAAAATAAGGGATGCTTTAACATCGGGTTTAAATTTAGTGGTGTATGCTACGAGACGTCTCGGATAGGTCGGTAACGATCAGATGATGTAATACTTGGTGTTATTCATATATTATATTTTTGGATAGGCTGGTCTTAATTCACATGAGGACCAACATAGGAGCCTCGGTTGCATTTCTCTAGAAATGCACTATACGGGAGGTAGTCCCTTACCTCGTTATTCAGTTAGAAATCCAGTCTCCAATAAGTACCTTTGGTTTTGTTTTGTAGAACCTTAAATGATTAGGTCCGAAATTTAATATGGTAACAATTTTGGCTAAGATTCATAAGTGTACTTGCAAATGCTTTCAAAGAATGTCATCAAAAAAAAATTACCAAATTTCTACGTAAAAAATGTTTTGGTTATGATAAGGTAAAAAAACCTTTTTGTGTTTATATGTTGCATGGTCTTATGAGATACCTTTTGTTTTCAAAAACTTGTATTTTGAGTTTCTCACACCAGTCTCATGACTGACCGGTTATTTCTTTTCCCTTAAACTCTGAGTGCCTTATTTTTTTCAAGCAGCCTAGTAGTCAGGTTTATTTAGAAGAAATGTGGAAGAGCTCGGATCATGGAGTTAGAAGATTCTTCAGTAGACTATTACCTTTGTTTCCCACCACACTTGTGTACTATTTTATTTCGCATTTGTACGGACAGAGATTTATAATTGTCCATGTTTAACTCTAATAAATGTATTTGAAATTTCCACTGTAAAGATTTTATATATTGAAATAATATATGTTATTCCATTCAAGTAAGATTTTGTTCTTTGTCCATTTTCACTTTTACCCTTAAGGAACTGCCTCTCTGGCACTCGGACTTGTGGCACGTGAATACCGAGGATGTATTAGTGTCGATTTCCAAGGATTGAAGAAATAAGTCTTTACATAAGCCCTTCACAAACTTCATGGTATTTTTCATAAGTGTGTCTATCAGGCTCATATCAAATTTAGCCAACTCAATAAACTTAGCTATGTACTCCTTAAGGGTAGAATCTCATTCTCTCAGCTGAATGAACTTTTCCAATTGCAAGCAAACCTCTGCTCTAGACATGGATCTCATCTCGAATCAGCCCTTGAATTCATCCTAAGAGAATATCCTACCCGGATGCTCATCAGTAACAAAGTTCCACTAATTTAAAGCTTCTTCCCTGAGGTGTCAATCTGACATTCTTCTTCTTAACTGATCATCCCAACCAATCTTTCTAAATATCTTCTCACAGTTACCAATCCAAGCTTTAACTTTCGAATATCCTTCAGCTCCAGAGTATATCTTCCTTCCATATTGAGAAAGTCCTTACACAGCTTAGGAAAGTCTATAGGACATTTTGTTGCATCAGCGGCAGAGGGAGTAGGTGCTACTGGTGTAGCTGGAGGAATAGGAATATTCTCGGTAGTCCTAAGATATTTTTTAAACCATTCGGCTCTTGTTCAAAGAAGATTTATTATTATCCATATCAACTATCTATAGGTTAAATATTTAGTGATGACTTCCTAAGATGGTATTTACATACTGAAAGAAAAGAAAAGTTTGCCTAGTGTATGTGTGTATGTTCAATCTAAGGGGTATAGGTGTATATATTTATATATAGTAAGAATTGTTTCGAAAATTCTTTTTGAAAAAAAAATTCAAAATAAAAATATGTCTCTAATACGTGTAGTTTTTCCCCGTTGATTGGGTAACATAGAGCTCTAATCCCAAAATTAACAACCCACTCCGGAACAAGCCTGAATTTTGACCCAGAAAAGACCCATCGAAACTTAGATCCATTCTAAAGCAAGTTGTTGATAGTAAAAAGAAATAACATTGCAGACTCATAGCTAAACTTTCAGAACTCACAAGGCATGGAACAAAATATAATAACAAAGTATATACATCTATTTCAAAACCATAAAAATATCATAATACAAAATCTCAATAAAACTGTAATACAATATCCG
This sequence comes from Allium cepa, assembly GCA_030765085.1. Classification (NCBI taxonomy): domain Eukaryota; kingdom Viridiplantae; phylum Streptophyta; class Magnoliopsida; order Asparagales; family Amaryllidaceae; genus Allium; species Allium cepa. The sequence continues at coordinate 568,999,435 of CM060938.1, forward strand.
TTACAACAATCGTTTAAATCCATAGGTACACATTAAAGCAAATAACAATAAATATTGCCACTTGCCAAGCTTCTTCACCTTTAGTCATTGTCACTGCCATCACTCTGTCTTTAACCTGTGTAGTAATGAGAAGAGAGTCAGAACAACAAGTGTTTGGTGAATAAAAACCTTGAATCTTACTTTTTCAGTAATCGGGCAGTATATTTCAAAATAAGAATATGCCTACGAATATAAAATCATTAAAATCATTTAATAATTCTATATAAGGAAAGGTGGCAAGTCCTACCACTTAATACCTTCCATTTCAGAAGTAAATCCTATATCCCAATCATACATCATAAATAGTTCATAATGTAAGAGATGGTACCCAAGCCACAAATACCTCCTAGTGGAAAATTGGTAGACCCCGTCATTTAAGACCTAATTCCAAAAGCATGCTCCTCAATGGTACTATCTAGCTGACATCATATGGAATCTCATAGGCCACTTAATACTTCCAAATGGAAATTAGGCAGGCCCTATCATTTAAGGCCTAATTCTAGAAGTGGACCCCTATAGAGATACCACCTAACGTAACCGCTTAGCCATTTAATACTTCGTCTTGAGAAAAAGGCGGGTCCTACCACTTAATACCTCAAACCCCGAAGCAGGCCCTTCGTTTTATGACCCATACCCATAACGATGTCTCGTGTTAGTCCTCTATTTATAGAAACTAATAGCCAGATTAGCTGGGTAGATTTCCCTTATAGAATTTGAAACTAACCTCGCTTCATTATAAATATTGACTATAAGGAATCTAACATCAGTAAAAGTGTACACAATTGCTGGTAGCCTCAAAGTGAAGGGCAGACATCCGTCATGTAACTCTATTACCTCGCATCCCTATGTTTAGCCATAAATTAATCACTCTACATACACACACACTCATTACATCATTTCATAAATAAGGCCTTATAAGGAATCTTCCTTATTACGTCTTAATATAATAATTAGGCTATATAAGAGTTTCCTCTTATTTTCACCCCAAAATCAATTCCCCTCCTAATGGGGGAAAACAAATGTAAATAAATGCTAAATTAACTACACCATATATGCAATATTTATACGTTAATTATGTAATAGAAATAAATAAATATTCATGCTTAATATGTTGAACAAATTTTATGCCCTAAACTAGCGTTAAATATCAATTCCCTAACCAATTATTATTACAGGTTCTTTTTTCCTTCAATTTTCTAAGATTTCATGGAATTCTAATGTTTAAATAAGGAATAAATATTCATTATCAAAACTGTAGTAACAGACTTGTAAATAAAATAGAAACTCAATTTATTACATCAATGCAATGGAATATCTTAAACAATAAGAATTGTAATCTAAACCCCATATTCTATTCAACTCCTCTATTACAAAGAAGTAGATAAGAATAAGTGGTGTAAACTACAAATAGAATTTGTAATCTAAACCCTTGATTTTATTAAAGGATCACAATTTGACCCAAAAAGAAGGAGAAGTGGAATAGACGATGAAATTATCAAAAATTGCATAAATGAAACAAATTCCATCAAATCAATGTTAATAATTGAGAATCTCAACACAGAATTGACATTTTGAAATAAAAAGGAATTTGGAGGATTTTATCTATCATATTTTCGAAATCCCTAAGGCATATTCAAATCCAAAAGAAATACACTAAACAATTGCTGAAAAGAAATACTAAGGTATCCACTTACAGATTAGCCTTAGCTTTACTCAAGTAGATTTACAGCCTTCCGATCTCTTCCAGAATCTCTCTCTTTTGATATACATATATATATATATATATATATATATACACACACACAATAGGGAAGAGGTATATATATTCATTAGATTCATAATAATTTGAGAAGAATATGATAAGAATATACAGAAGGAAGATGAAACAAATAGAAAATAAGTTGAATCCTTACTTGAATTTTTTATGGAGTTTCTGAATCTTATTTTAGCGATAGTAATGGCAGAGTTTCATCATATTCTCCAAAATAATATGAATAAAAGTGGAGAGGGTCGGATCCTCTTTATAAGAGTTGAAACGTACTAGAATCGTAGGATGGGAGTAGGTAGGAAACGGGTAAATCTAGAGTACACAACCAAATAGAACATAACATAGAATCCTAGCCGCCATTGGCAATTATCATTGCCCAGTGGTCGACCGCCCTACGGCGATCCATCGACCACTACGGTCAACCGGTTGACCTATTTAGGTCGACCGCTCTTTTATTCTAGGCGTTTATTTTTGTTTCCATTGTTGAATTATTTTATTCTCTAATTAACTTTTTAACATTAAGCCTTAATTAATCGTTTACTTAGCCCCCAAGCTAATTTTTAAATTTAAATCCTAAATTTGATTTTCTCATTTGAATTTGAATTCTAATTTAAATCTGAGAACTTTAAATGCTCATAACTTCTTTGTTTGATTCTAGCATATTATATATGGAAACGGATCGGATTTTCGCCATGAACGCAATGGAATAACTTTCATGGTCAAATTCTAACTTTTATAAAATTCCCAAATCCAACCTTTATCATATTTAATTAAATTTACTTTATTTATTTATGATTTATGTTACGTGGTGTTATAGGGCCCTTTTAATTTAAATAAATCCCTTTTTAAACCATTTAAAACGTTTCAAGAAACTTTCAAAAAAAATTTGTTAAATTCTTTCACATGGGTTCGGACTTAAAAATGGACATTTATTCATTATTTTTTTGGATTTTCCTTCTTTCCTACTCATTCTTAACTCATCTTAATTAAGAACATATCAAAATCCGGCTATCATCTTATGGTAGTTAATGTACACCTTCTTACGGGAACTTGCTCAATCCTTTTTCACATCTTACTTTTGGATGTTGTAACATACATGTTCTTACTTCCCATCCGTTTGGATGAAATGTATGTTTGCAATTGGTAACTCATTGAAATCCACAATCATTGGGCAGTCTAGGCTCATCAAATAAGTCAAGTATCATCTAGCTTTAGGGGTCCTGCTATATGTCGTGCTCATGCTCTTCTTGGTCAATGCCTTATAGTGTAGCTACACCTCATGGGGTAATCGAGGTAGGTGTATAAATTTAACTCTATTTACTGCTCTAACTCACAGCATCATCATCCGTCTTTTCAGAACATGGTCACAGCTACTTCTATATTTGGAATCCATAGAGTTTGGCAAATATTATATGTGTGCATGTGTGTATGTATGCATTATACATAAGGGGAATTTTGTGTATAGGACAAACTTCTAAAGTATTTTAGCCTCAATGACAGCTACTTCAAAATTTAGTCACAAGGACATGTAGGTAAAAATAATATTATGAAATATCATTATATAAAAGTTGAGTTGAAAATTTTGTCCATCTCATTGATTTTTTTTCCTTTTCCTATATTTAGTTAAAAGTTTGTCCTCCTCGCTAAAAAATTGATGAATTTTGTCCTTTATACTATTTTCCTGTATAATATAATTATATGTAAAAATAAAAATATGTTCTCATGGCATATCATCGACTAACCTAAGCTCTAATACCAAATGTAGCAACTCGCAATTTAATGGGTTTGAATTTTGACTAAATCGAAAACCAAGTCCACTAGGGTACAGATCGTTGGTGTGGGTAACATAAAATAAACATAAATATATCAAATAGTTATCTGCATAAACTCATAGTGGAATAGAAAAATATAATAGAATATATACACCGACTAAGGCTACTACCTTAAAACCAATATTATTCCTTGGATATCTGGTTGCCCTATAAGTACCGAGCATGAATGAGAAGACTTCTCCATCTACAGTTCCCGTCTTGCACTAGTAGAACGTCCCTCTAAATCTACCATGTGGGTTGTAATGAGGAGAGGTCAAAACAACGTTCTAGTGACTGGCAAATTACATACTTTATCTATAACCTTAGTTTGTGCTGATTGATTTCTGTTTAAGTGTTATGTCTAGTATTCACGGCTTATCCATTTACTTCCATATGCACGTACGATATATCCAACCTTCTTTGAGGTCTAACTATATATATGTATGTGTGTGTTGAAATATCTAAAAGAATACCTCCGATCTCTTAATACTTCTTAAATAGAGAGTAGGCAAACCCAATGGTCATTTAATACCTCAACCCTGAAGTGGACCCTCCATAATGTAATCACTAGTCAAAAGATCCTAGTTATGAAGGCCGATTTGACCCCTAAATATGACTTTATAATTTAATTTGTCATATTACTAATACATCTCAAAGACTTATTTAAGAGTTAACTAGCCCACCTTCGACAAACAAACAATTAACTAAACTTTGAGGTCTTTGAGTATCCCATATGGATTTTACACTAGTAGAAAGCAAAATATGTTAGGACATAACCAAAGTCTTTGCTAACGACCACGTGAGACTGTTCATGGTCAAAGCCTATATGCCAGCCCTAGTACTAAATATCAGTCCAACAACAACACTGACATAGCCCCTATCCTCTATACCCAAAATCCCGTTTAGACTTACCTAATATAAGTCAAGGAAAATGCCCACTCCCGTTACTTAATACCACTTTTTAGAAATAAAGCAGACCTTAGTTCCCAATTAGGCACCGTCATATGTTATTTAAGATTCTTAAATAAGAAAGAGGCACACCCAATGACCATTTAATACCTTCTACTTAGAAGTAAACCCCTTGACACCCCTAAAGGTACCGAGCAATTTAATACTTCAAATCTAAGGTGAACCATTGATATATTTTCCCACACCTATATGCGAACATATATCCCTTCCTTACAGGTCATATAGTTGGACATGTCCTACATCAATAATACATATACAGAACCACCGGTAGCCTCTAGGTGAAGGGCAGACTTACATTGTATAATTCTAGTTACCTCGCATCCTAACCCATACTAAATCAACATTTATCAGAAACCTAAATATTAAGCTAGTCCCATTAATGTGCTAGTTATAAACGTATTGTTGAGGCCATATAATTTTCACTATGGCAATTATTATATTACCACCTAAGTTTATTTATTAGTATTCGTTTATTTATTCACTGTGAACTTATTCTTACCTTATACGCTTATTTCCTATATTCTTAATTTCCTTTCTATGTCACTTGTTCTTTTTCCTCCAATAAATTGTCTGTAATAAATGGTCATTATTATTCAAATTGGACAATCACTAATGACATTTATTCATTCACTTTAAGTTTAACTTATTATATCTATTTTGTTCCCTCCATAAATGCTATGTTTAATCATGTAATTAATCCCCTTAAACACATTTATGTGCCCATTTGATTTCTGTAACTCCCTAATAACTGCACATTTATTGCCCATTAATATTATAATCATTATTTATAAATGTTGGTATTACTATCTATTGTTCATTGCAACCTCCTAATCAAATGATTTACTACGTTAATAATATTTCATTGTGCTAATTATAACTCATACGAGTACCGACGTATATTTATTTATTACACTTTATTCGTTATCCTAATTGTATTTATCTTTTTAATTAGTAGGCGAGGTTATACATAATATATATATATATAGCTTGTAAATTTCTATGTAAGAGATCTCAAAGTATACACCTATGTGTAAAATCTACAAGGAATGTTTATTTCTACGTTTTAATATGTCAGAGCTTTCTGTTCCCAAAGAAAGAAATTATCATCCTTATAACTTTCCATAAACTACATAAAAGTGAGACTTTTGCTCCATTTGAAATTACAAGGAATCATCTCTTGTTATTTCTATTGAAATAGACAGTGCAAACTACAAAGAGGGACATCTGTACTTTACATATTTATTTCATTTGGATATATTCCTTATTATTCCAAACGGTGCACTCTTTATACATAGTAGTGAAATTAGATAGTCTATGGAAATTTACATGGAAACAGATAAGTAAATTGTACATCCACCGCACTCAATAAATTAAAATATAGAAATTCACATTCCAAGTCAAACTAGGGCATTCCATATGGTTACTAAACAATTTACAACCTAATTAACATAAATTTAGAATAAACTTCACAATCTTATCAACATCATACTTTAAAATTTTAAGGGATTAATTCCAAAATTTCCAATTAGGGTATATATGCCATTCCATCACAATTACATAACTTACAGAACATGTAAACAAAATTTCAATTAAATATATTCATTTTAAGAATACAATTCAAAAGATCTTGCGTACGCATAATAATCAAATAAAATTTAACGATATACATTTCAGTGTTATATATAAATAATATAATTTCTCACTTACCTTTATAGCTTTCTAAATCTTCCAAGTCCGAATTCATCTCTTTAATCGACTCCTTTTTCCTTTCTAATCCAAAAATATGTATAACAAGTTAGGTTGTAAAAATCGCTAGGTAGATGCTAGGTTGTTAATATGGACTAAGAGTTAATCGTTTAGATGGGGATTAATTGACGACTAGTCGTAACTAGAAATTTTTGATAACTTGTATATTTTGGATAAATTTTTAGTACTTTATTTAGTGTCGATCAATGTAAATTGGAATTTGGATTTTAAATGTGCGCAGAAGTAGCCAAGGAGGCAAAATCGCCTAAAACTAGCACATTGATGCTTATATGGGGCATCGAACCTTAAATAACACCTAACCAGCATCTAAATATATGTTCTGATTCTTACATAAGGCCATAAACATTGTCTGGGCAAGCCTAAGCAAATCGCTAGGCGGTAAGCCTAGCCTAACGCCTAGGCAAGGCCTAGACGGAGACATAGAAGAATTTTTACAACAATGATAACAAGATATATACATACCCATTAGAATTACATATATGAAAAGAGATTTGAGTTAAGTGAAATATATAGATTTGTACTTATAGAATTTACCATTTCATACAATTGATTCACTCCTTCTCTTATTCTCTCTTGTTTTCTGCCCTTCTCTAGTTAATGCGTGTATATAATTGTAATTTTATAATTACTAAAAATAATGGAGTAAAAATGGCAAAGCTCTAATGCTCTGTTTAGAAAATATAAGAAGAAAAGTGAGGGCTAGGTCATTATTTATAAGCGCTCAAATCTATTTTATCCATTTGATCGATATTTATTAAATCCGGCCCAGTAGGCCGAAGTTCAACCCTAGCCCCAGTACTTGAACCGATTGACCGTCAATGGTGAATTTGCCCAAGTAGGGGGCGGACTGGTGGGGTCCATATGTTAGTTATTATTTATTACCTTAGATTCACTTTTGATTATTTTCGATCTGAAAACTTCAAATGCTAATAACTTCTTCGTCTAAACTCCAATTGCAAAACTTTGCATTTGAAAGTTGCCCAAAAAATCGTCACGAATGCAATAGTGCAAGTTTTGTGGCCAAATTTTTTTGTTTTCTCAAATTCCATTTTGATCCCTATTTAATTATCTATTAATCCCCTTTAATTGAATTTTTTTTATTGATGTAGTGTTACATTGTTGATGGGTATTGTGATGAATAGGTAGAGAAGAATTATTAGAATTTATTTAGGCTTAGTGGATTTAAGGTTAGGGATTAAGAAATGGATTAGGAAGTAGTTAGAGGAGATGAAGAAAAGTATCTTGAAATGAAAGCGAATGCAAATGAATGAAGAGGCTTGCCACTTATAGGTTTGCTCATGGGCCTTAACCCTAAATTCACTTCATTTGACATTATTCACCCCTAAAACTTATCGACTTCAAACATAACCAAGTTTACACTCATTCTTCTTACGATGGAATTATGGTCTCGACGGCGGGCGCCATACTTCCCAATTCACTCATCTAAAAGAATCGATTATAATGGGTGTTCCATTAATTAATAATTAAATATTTAAATATCCAGTTGTTACAGTTTAGGTAGTAATGAGAAGGCTTTATTTTATTAGAATGATCTTCTAGAGTGTTGATTTCTTGTAATAGTGGTTAGCTTATATGCAAACATATAACTTTGTTCCTGAATCGTAATATAACTATAGTGACGCAATATAATAGAAAAAATTTGTTAACAGCACAATTGATATCATCCCATTATACCATCCCTCCATTTTTTTTCTTCTCTTTATAGTTTATAAGTAATAAGCAGATAAACGCTTTAACTTCTCAAGAAGTGATGGAGATGCATGAAATCAGACCAAAGAAACAGAATCAATGAGTTATTTGGGCGATCGATGTTTCAAAACTAGAAGCACCAATATACAATGATCCTCAAAATGGAATGTACAAGCTATGTGAATTTTTATAGGGACACTTTGCTATACGATTAGAGTTTCGTATTCGGTATTTGTAGACTTTAACTGTAACATTCCTGTTTTTAAACCAAGTTTAAATTGGTAAGGAATTTAATTTTTGAAATTAAATTGTAAATTTATTTGGTATTTTACAAATTAAATAAATATTTGTTTGTTTATTAATATAAATAAGATTTTAAAATAGAATTTGTAGCTGGAAATTTAGAAATAAATATTCTGAATAATACATTGATTATAAACTTAATTTTGGATTAATTTGAAAATATGGAAATAAAAATATATGTTGAAGATAAAGATTTGGAAGATAAATAAATTATGATTGGAATAAAATATGTATTTATAAAAAGGATATTGTTTGATTGTATATTAATCATTGAAATTAGAATTTAAAAATATTTTTTTTGAATATATTGGATTTGAACAGCTCTATTTCAAAAATTTATAGAAATTTGTTTTCTAATCTATAATATACATATGTGTGTTTATTTATTTAAAAGTATGATAACTTGAATTTAGATTTTAAAACAAGAATGAATGAAAGCTTTAGATATGTATACATAAGGAAATGCATTAATTAGGATTCAAAATGGAATAAGTACGTATAAAATATATATGTTAAAGTATAATTTGATTTTTTTTTTAAATCATATTTCTTGAGAGAATATAAATATATATATATATTACTAAAAGTAAACTAATATACATATTAAAATTTTATTAATACAAAGCTTTGATATGAATGTATGTCTTGAAAGTGTAAAGTTTAAAATACATAAGAAAACATAAAAACATGTTTCATAAAATTAAAATGAAGCAAGGTCCAAAAAAAATTTATAAAATAAATTGAAGTAAGGATATAAGCATAATTTGTATTGTTTTAACAAATGTAAGTTAAGGAATAATATAAATTAACAAGTGTTAACCATGCTAAATACAAGTGTTAGTTTAAGAGGACAAGTGGCAAATGCATGTGTTACTTTAAACTAAAATTTAATTAAAATGTATTAAAAGAATTTTGTAAACTAGATTAAAACTTCTCAAACTAAACTACAAAACAAAGAAAGAAAAGAAACTGGCCACTTCGTTTCAGTTTGAAACTTCATCTTCTTCTCAAATTCAAAACAAATGAGGCTCAGATTCAAGTGCATCTCAAACAAACAGGCCTTCAGATCAAATTGCAAGAGCAATAGTATCTAAGCACAGATCAAAACAAATCAAGTTTCAGCCTCAATACATCATATTCCAGATTCAAGCAAGGAAATCAAAATTTGGAAGTTTTTAGCAAACTAGAGCAAAGCAACAAATTCAACAAAACAAATTAAAGCCTGGAAAATCAAATAAAGCAGTTTAAAAACAAAATCTGTTTTCAAAATCTTCAACCTGGAAAACTAAAGATAAAAACTTGAAGTCATGCAAAGAAAACAAGAAGCCTGAAAGCAATTTAATAAAAATCCAGATCCAAATAGAAGATAAAGCAGATCAAATCACCAAAACAAGAATTCAGATCAATGGAAATTACAGCAAACAATCAAATCTAGATTAATAGAATTTTGTTCCTCTCTGCTATGTCAAAACACAGGTGAGCAAACTCTTCAACCTTCATATATAAAAAAATCTAGTTTGCATGTTTGATTTTATCTAGATGTATGCTTGAAATTCCATTGTTTAAATGTGCTTATATCTATATATATATATATATATATATATATATATCTGTGTGTGTGTGTGTATGTATGTATGTATGTATGTATGTATGTATGTATGTATGTATGTATGTATGTATGTATGTGTGTGTGTGTGTACAGACTGTTCTATTATATTCACAATCTCAAGCACACTCAAAATAAAATCAATTTCTCTATATACAATCAATTCTAGATCTTGGTTTCTAAATAAAAATGATGGTAGGAGTGCAACTTAATTTAAAAAAATACATTCAAGTATAAATAGCAAGTAGAATTGCTGGAAAATATGAATGTCGGTAAAAATAAATTTAAGTCGAAGATTTGATTTTAAGATTTTCAAGCTTTGATCATATGAACTTATTCATATTTCAAAAATATAAATTTAGGAATTCATTTCATAATTTTTAAGCATGTAATCATCGAGCAATTGGGAGTTGAACGTGGTCTATAATTTGGGCATTTGCGGGTAAACGAAGAAGTCTGGAATGTCGAGATCGGGGCTTGAGTTCGCTTGAGGGTCGGGGACCTGGGTAAAAATGATCAATGAATTTATTGATCATCGGGGTTGCTGTACGTCATCATTTTAGGGTTTAAAGGTTAATTTTGGTCGAGGGCAAAGATAAGATCGCCGCGACGTCATCGTGGCATCGAGTGGGATCGGACCAGAGGGAAAGGTTTCGTGGGTCATCGGAGTAGCCCTAGCCGCGATCTCGAAGCGTACGGTGGTCGAAGTCGGTGGGGTGAAGTGTTTTTTTGTCAGCATCAGGTTTCAGTTGGGTGCTCGGTATACTTAATTCTGATTTCAGACGAGTTCAATGTTTCTGGGTGTTCGAGTTGACCGTCGAGGTCATCGATGATACGTGGAGAGTCTCGGCAATGGTCGGAAGAGGTGGGATCATCTGTGCACATGTACAGGTGATCAATGGTGTCAGTTGATAAAGGTTTTGGGAGGAAGAGAAAGGTCTCGAGTCGATCTCGTGATGTTTTGTGGATAGCTCGGGTGCGTGCTCGAGTATGCTTTTGAGTGATATTATGATTAACAAGTTTTCAAATTTTAAACTGAAACAAGGAAAAAAGGAAGAAAGGAAGAAACTCAGGGAGAATGTGAAATGGCTCGGGTAAAAACAGTTTTGGCTCGGGTTGTATGATTTCCAGTTTTAAAAACTTTTTATAATCTAAGTTAAATAAATTTCCAAATTTATTATTTTTAAAAAAGATGATTGTTTGTTAAGTTGGAATGTGTAGTTTAAAGGTTTTTGAAATAAAAATATTTTAAATAAATTAAGTTTAAAATGTGTTAAACATATATTTTTAAAAGTTTATTTTAAAAAAACCTAACAATGAAATTAAGAAGTTAATCAAATGTTTTTAAAATGTTAACTTAAAAGTGAAGTTAATTTATATTGTTAATGATGATTAATTAAAGGTTAAATGATTTATTAATTAAGGTTAATTAATAAATGATTAAGGATAATTAATTAAATGATTAATTAATTAATTAAAGGCTAATTAATTAATGAAGGTGGTTAAGAAATGATTAATTAATTAAAGGCTAATTAATTAATGAAGGTGATTAAGGGATGATTATTAATTAAGGGTTGATAAATTATTGTAATTAATTAAAGATAATAAATTAAATGGTAATTAATTGAGGGTAATTACTTTGTGTAATTACATTAAAGGATCATTGATTCATGTGATGAAGAAATTAAAGGTAATTAATTACTTAAAGATAATTAATTACTTAATTTAAAAGTAATTAATTAATGGTTAAAGCTAATTAAGTGATTAAGAACAATCACTTATTGAAATTAATTAAGAATAATTAATTAAATAATAATTGATTAAGGGTTAATTAATTAATGCAATTGATTAATTAAATATTAATTAGGGATTAATTATTTAATGATTAAAGGTTAATTGATTTAATTATTAATTAAGGATAGTTAATTAATAATTTTATGGTTAATTAATAAATGATTAAAGAATAATTAATCAAATTAATTTGTAATTAATTATTGTAAAATAAATAGGATTAGTGATTAATCTGATTTGAATTAATCAGATAATTAAATTGATCTTATTTATGGATATTTGGATTCTATTTTATGTTGAATTATTTGATATTCTTGATATATGATGCTTTGTGATATGAATTATTCTGATTTAAGTTGTGAACTGTGATGTAATTTATTCATCTATGATGTAATTTACTTTTTGTGAGAAATTTATATTATTTATATGTGATCAATGAATGAAGATAAGCGTTATAAGAATATACCGCTTATCTATATTTATGTGTTTGAATCTATAATAATTGATGATGTTGCATTATTGTGTGAAACTCCTGGACTACACCATACACATACAAATATGGATTGCACGAGGAAATTGGTTAAGTCACAGATTTTTGAAATGGTTTCAAAAATTGAATTTTGAATTCAAATAGTTTTGAAAATAGAATTAGGTTAAATATGAAAAGCTTTTGAAAAGGGATTTCAAAGATAAAAGTTATTTTGAATAACTTGATAAAATTTTGAAATTTAAATTGTTTGATTTGAATTTAAATTCAAGATTTGAAATTAAATTTTATGTTTGGAAATTATGGTTTAAAAAGGGTATGCAAGTTGTAAATGTGTTTATATGGATTTTAAACTATTTTAAAAGCATTGGTTTGGAAATTTGAATTTAACCCAAATTTTATACTTGAAGAACTTTATTGTGTAAGTGAAATCGAATTTTTCCGAAATGAAAACTATTTGTTTTCAAATTAAATAGGTTCCATATAAAGAAAGGATTTTCCAATTTATGTTGAAAGATTTCAAGTTTGAAATGAGATTAAAATAGTTTTGAAAGATATGAATTAACCTTTGTGAAACATGGTTGAACCTTGTTTTGAAATCGAAGAGGATCTTAAAAGTTTGTCCTTCGTATAAAATATTTGAAGTGAAATTGTTTTGAAAGCTATAAAGGAATCTTTGTGAAATATTTGTGAAACTTTGTTTTCAAACAAAGGAGGAGCTCAAAGATAGATCTTTTGTTTAAAAACTGTGAATGAATCTTTGTGAAAAATGGGTGAACTTTGTGAGGTGAATATTTTTATAGAAAGATTAAAGTGGTAATTTGTTTTAAACCATTTGAAAGAAAAAATTTGGGTAACAAGTGTGACTTAATTGAGATCCTAATATCCATATGTTTTTAAATATTGCGCTCACTATTCGGTTTAGCCGGGAAAGGACTTTGTGTCATATAACCCATTCCGAATAGTGATACGACATTATGGATAGCATTTGAAGACGGTGGTGAAGACCGGGTGTCTTCGAGAACGATAGGATAACCTATCGAATGACTCTACACTAAGGTGCTCTGGTATAGAGATCTCCATATGTGATGGGGAGTCCGATCGGGATTGTGGATACCTGGATTGCAAGGGCTTCTTCCTTTATTAGACTAAGTGCCTTCGGTTCTATTCGAACCCAGAACAGACTTGTATGGTTGTATGTCTGACATTACACTTTGAGATATAAAACTGACCTCTATCAAATACATTTCTGTTTGGTGGAGGAGATTTATTCTCTTAGCTTAACACCCTTCTCTAAGACATACAAGCTCAGAGGTTATGTAGTTGATAGTTATCAGTGATATACTTCCAATTTGGTAGTGTGACATGCTAAGTGCTGCTGTGTGTTATTGATCATCTGTTGATCAAAGCATGGCTTTTGTGTAAAGCGTGGCTTTATGGACGAGACCTATCGGACCTCACACCCTGGAAATGGTCGAAACAGGAAAGATGCGGCAAGGTTATAAGGGTCGGGCCCTTTAGGGTGTGTCATTCCCTTCTGGAAAAGTGTGGTATCATGGTATGGAGCCCAGATACTTAACTTATGTGGTCACTGAAAATCTATTACTTTGTGATTGCTTTGTGGTTGTTGGTGTAGAGCGGATAAAGGTTGCAAACGACCGGGAGATGGCATGCTCGAGCAGTAGTTACCTAGTTACAGAGGTAACCCGACCTTGTGTTGGCAGAGAGCCGGGTAGGTTCTCGGGACGTCCCTCCGGAGGCATACCCATGTGGCAATAGGAAGTTCCTTAGCTTGATCATTTGTTGGAAATCCAAACAAAACAATACGAGCCCTGTACGGTTTTAGTTGTATAACTTGCCATGGAATGTGGCGGTAACCTGCTATTGAACATGATAGCTATAGTAGGCATACAATAATGGTTGTATGCTGGCTAAGATCAATATTATAATTTCAAAATATTTTTTCACTATGCACTAATAATAATATCGAAAGGATTTGCGTATCAAGCATGTTTGACTATCATAAGGAGAAATATCCTCCAATTCTGTGTTTGCATTGTATGTGTGGTGGGAGGCCTTATGGTAGTTTCATTTTCAAAAAAGCATTGTGGATTTCGATTTTAAATTCTTCCGTTGATTGTTTTGTTTAAAACTGTTTTTATTTTCTCACACCAGTCCCATGACTGACCTGGAGTTTATTGTTCCCTTCCTAAACTTTAGATGCCCACAATTTTTGACACGGGCAGTCTAGAGTTGGATTTTTCAGATAACCAAATAGTAGATATAGAATCGATAGCCTTAGATCTTTGGAGTCTTTGGTTTGGCAATCGTGTTAGGGATCGCATTTGCTTAATTCAACTTGTTGGGGGTTCGAGCTAGCTTTGGATTGGAGAAGGAGTTTTGGAGTTGGCATTGAAGACATTGTCTTTCCGCTGCTGTTGTCTCTGTTTTTGTCATGTATCTATCTTAGATATATTGATAGTCATTTGTATTTGATATTCAGTTGTATCAGATATTGTATCAATGTCGTATATTGATATATTCATTTCTTCCGTTGTGTTGTTATACTTAATGTGTTATAAGCTCCGGCGTGTCCGATTCGACGTTTGAATCTGCGGCATTTGAATATAGGTGATATATTCGGTGCTGATTTTCGAAGGTCGAATCAGGATCGTTAGATTAACTATGAACTATGTCTTGCCTTTTATTATTCACAAACTGATATTTATATAGAATTGGTAGCCTATATATCGAATTTGGTAACTTGTGTATTGAACTTGTCTTTCGTTAGTTGATAGTTTATTTTATTACCATGAATATGGATATTGTTTCTTGATATGGATTTGGTTATAATTTGCTAAAGATAATATTATTTTCAAATGCATATTAAACATAGCCCATGCGTTCAACATGCATACCATATTAATTATTGTAATGGTCATTAATACTAAAAAATAGAAATTACCAAGATTTATTTATGTTACTATTTTGTTATCGCTCACACTTATATCCATTGGTACCATGAATTTTGCAAATGATATAGGTGTTACAAATTGAATATTACTATTTTCATTGGAAGATATAATTCAGTAACATATATAAGGGTTGCATATACGATATTTCTAACGCTTACAACCAACCATTGGGAAAAATTATTTTCCACTGCTTATAACCATATATAGAAATTAGTAACAAATATAAGTGTTACAAATAAATGCTCATGCACCTATAGCAACATATATAAGTGTTTCTGAAATTACCGATAATGGTTATCCTAGTTGGGAATCCTTTGTTTTGGTGTAGTGGAAACATCTTGATCAGGAATATTATAAAAAAATATCATTTTATATGATTAATCATTCACATTTGGAAGTATTTGCAACTAAAATCATATAGAATTTTATTTAACGATTTTCTTATTATATACTTTAAATTAATATTGATCAATTATATCACAATATAATAAAGTATACAATAGAATATAAACACTGTTGCCGCAAATAAGATTGACTAAAGTTAGATACATGTAACAAATTACATAACTGCTCTAAGGGCATACTACTAACCATTTTAGTAACAATGAAAACCTTATTTGGAAAGAAATGACATCTAATCAATTTTATGAGGAATACATAACTTACATAATGTTATGACTAATAACATATCCGACTTTTGGAAATCAATTTAAAGAATTTTAATATTTTTAACTCAATGATTGGGAACATTGTCCACTCAGAGAATAACACGTCTTTTTGGCATGATTGCTAGATGTTAGAAATTCTCCTTAAAGTGAAATTTAGAGAATTATTTGAAATCTATAATTTTAGAAACATATTAATTTATGAAGTTCTTCGACCAGTAAATAATTTTCTTTGGGACTTTAACTTTAACCATGTACTAAAAGGTATTATATTAACTCGGTTTACTTTGCTTTGTAAGAAATTGGAGTTATATAACACTAATAACATACATGATATCAAAATTTAGTGTTGAATAATAGCAGATTCTCTTCTTCTAATTCATTTTACAAATTTGTAAACTTTTCAAGGACTAAATCAAATTTATTTAAAAAATTTTGGAAAGTAACTGCACCACTAAATACTAAATTAAATATGTGGTTGATTTTACAAAAAAAGGTTAATACGTTTGAACTTTAAAAAAATGAGATGTGTTTATAGATAAAAAGCATGTATTTTGTAGTTTGGAATGAGAAACTATTACGCGCTTATATAATGATTGCTATTCCACTAACTCTATTCTTTTAAACATTATTAATATTTTTTATTTTAATATGTGTACTAATGATATTATTTGCCACTTCTAGTGGAGTAGTTTTAGGTTTCATTACTCAGTGGCTAAAGAATCTTATTAGATGATATTTATATTACTACATGTTGGTACATTTGGTTTAAGGGAAACCAAAGAATCTTTAATAACATTAATACCCTTGCTGCAAATTTAGTTCATAATATTGCTTTATTTTGATATAACTGGATAGCTAACCCAAGTTAGTGATTAAAAATATATTTTTTAAGGAGTTCCTTAATGATTTACAGGAAAAAATTGTTTTTTAAAATAGAAAAATCAATAATGTCTTAAATACTATATTTTTGGATGACTATAATGATGTTACTTTTGCTTCTTTGCACTTTCTAAAAAAACTAACTTAATTATAGATTATATATGATTATTTTGTATTATTTTTTCTTTCTTTATTTTTCAGACATGCTTTTAGTTAATTATTTTTGTGTTTATCTATTTTAGTCAATGTTTTGCTTTAACATAATGATTTAATGTCTTTTTAATAATATAGGAGTTCCTTATATATACTACCATATTATTGTATTTAATTATATAAATATAGCTATTTATAAAGAGCTTATGACTAATAATATATATGTATATATGTATGTGTATGTGTATGTGTATGTGTATGTGTATGTGTATGTGTATGTGTATGTGTATGTGTATGTGTATGTATGTGTGTGTACATATATATTAATAACAAAAATAAGGCATGTTTTAATTTAGTGGATTTTAACTTTTAGCATTTCACGGTAGCTTGTTCCTTTTTATTCCATGCATTATTATTAATTAATTCTATTTTTACGTTTCTTATGTATATGCATATAACCATGTATATGTATTTATTTATAGTTATTGATATATTTTAATTATATATTCGAATGTATATTAATTGTTGGTTCACAAACTAATAAATATATATATACCAATATCATTTTCTATGCGTCTATATATATATATATATATATATATATGTGTGTGTGTGTGTGTGTGTGTGTGTGTGTGTGTGTATGTATGTATGTATGTATGTATGTATGTATGTATGTATGTATGTATGCATGTATGTATGTACCAATACTTGAATATAAATATACATTTATATGCATACATATGTTTGTTTAACATTTATTTTAAGTTTTTGATACTTATAACTGTTATCCCTCCTTTTGGTCAAGGCTGGAATACCAACAAATTGGCAAGGAATGATGGATATTGGGATTGGAGATCGATTGGAATCAAGGCTGCAATCGATGTCGTCAAAATTTGGTTGAGCTCCGATCGGGACGGAATCGATTGGACATGATGATTAGGACTAGGATAGGCTATGTTTCAAGTTTCAGGATAATCGGAGTTCGTATGAAGGAGATATGATCAATACAAGGTAGAAAGGATATACTGTTCGAATCCATCAAGGGGTCGAGGTGACGCTCATTTCGAATCCAGCAGAGCAATGTCCTTCGATCGATCTATTTCGTATCCATCGGAAGGGTACCTCCTCGGCTCCATTCGTATCAATCAGGTTTTGCTTAGTTCGACTCCATCAGGTTCGTATCGATCAGGGTCACGAATGCTCGGCAGTTCGTATCCATGGAACAGCGTCTTGTTCGTATCGATTGGTTCGTGTTCGCATCGATGACATTCGTATCGACCGGCATGGACTCGACTCAATGGTTTCGCATCGATCAGGTAAGTCCTCCTTCGTATCCATCAGATAAGGCTTCGTTTGTGTCCATCATTGTCAAGCTTCGTATCCATATGATTGGCCCTTCGTGCATTTTTCGTGTCGATCGATAGTACCACGCATAACATCATTCGTATCGATCAGACAGATCGATACGAAACACACTTTGGACATCGATACGAAGAAGTACGGTGTAGGCAGTTGGACACAGATGCAATGCAAAACAATCAGCATGAACGAACGCAAATCATGGATGCGAGTGTAAATCACAGGAAGAAGCGTTCAAAATGGCGAAGGACGTGCATGATTTAAAGGAAGAAGCCTTCAACTCGGCACGAATTTAGGATCGCTCCAGGAAGCTCACGCCACGTCACGAACAAGCACGCACTTCGGATGGAGTCGAGTAAGATGGATTCGAAACAATGGATTCGAACACGACAGCCAACGGACAACCCAAATTCGAATTGTTCATATCTCCTACACCGATGATCCAAATGCAATGAAATTTTCACAGCAGCTTTCATACAAGGTAAGGAATGTTCCTGCCAAGTTTCAGCTTGATTGGATCATTTTTTGATGGATACAAAATCACTTCGTATCGATCACAGACCGAGTCGAAACTTGGTGGGGTCGGTCGCGTGTACCCACTCACGTGCCAGAAGAAGTCTCCCGAAGTTTGAGCGCAATCTCAGCCTCCTACGCCTATAAATAGCACCCTGGAGCCTACAAAAAAGGAATCTTTTGGCTGTTGGACGTCCAGACTCTGCCGGATTCATTTCTACACTTCAATACAACTATTGTACTCGAAATTCTTCATTATTACTGCTGTAATCATCTGTAACCAGCAAGGATAATCAATAAAAGGGTAAAACTTTGAAGTGGACGTAGGCCGGAGATAGCCGAACCACTATAAATCTTGTGTCTTTGTTCATTATTTCTGAATTGCTGTTTGACATTTGCTGAGATTTGATATGCTTGAATATCACTAATTTGTGTTCATACACTGGTGCTTTCACGGTATTCGGGGTTTGTGACCAATTTTGGCGCAAACAATAACATTTACTGTTAATGATATTTGATTTTTCAATGTCTTTTTTGGGTTGCTGCTGTTGGCTTGACGTGCAGTTGTGTTAGTTGAGACTTTGTTGAAGCTGGATTGATTATCTCTACGATGTCTTTCTTTTTCATGTTGAATTTACTTGGGATATATGTTATTATCTTTTTTATATTTTTATTTTTATGGACTCTAGTTATTAGGTTTGTGGGTTTTTTATTTTATATTTATGTTGTACAAGTTTATGTGGTAAAGTTACCTACCAAGCTTGTTGGAAACTCCTTTTAAAGTGTAGAATAAAATAACATGAGCGCTCTTATCAAAAGCGGATCACTTATTTTCTATAGGAAATGAACTTTCATACAAATTCCCTTTTATCCAATTTCATCAATTTAAACATTAATTTATAATGTGATTCTACATGCTATCAATTTTACCGAAATCATTACTCTACCTCTTCTCCTTCATTTTGTGAAGTATTATTATTTTGTTCTTCGGTTTGTTTTCCTTATTGGATATTTTTTCCAGAACCTTATCTTAATTGTATAAAACATCTTCCAGCAAACACTAAAAAATTATTTTAAACCAAAATAGATATATGTGGTATGATAACCTTATTTGGTGTTTATTCTTGCTTCTTTTGTTCTTCTATCTCTTCGTCTGATTTATTTTCCTAGGTTTTGTTCGTTGAATCCATACGTTTAGTATAAGGCGTCAAATGCACGGTTGGGGATGACAGTGTAGGTGGAGTCGCTGCATTTGCAGACGGTGTAAGCAAAGATGTCGAAGGTGGAGATTGATAGAGTTAGGGTTATGCGCTAGGGGAAATTATGTAATTTGTTATTTATATCTAACTCGATGACCAATCTTGTTCAAAATAAAATGTGTTTTATTTTTATTATATACTTGATATAATGTGTTGTATTAATTAATTAATTAAATTAAAAATATATTTAATAGAAAATCCAAAAATGGTATGTTTTGTGATAGTAATTACAAAGTGTTATAACCATGAGTAATTTATCACAATGGAAAAATACATACCATTTTAAACGTTCCTAGTCAAGATGCATTGAAACTGGATATCGATGTATCTATTGAGACTAAAGTACAAAACGCTCTCTAAATTTTGGATAGTGTATTACTCATGACTGCTAGGGGTACCTAGGGGGCTGATAGTTATTGGATAAGTATGTAACGACTCACTCGATGATTTTCTGTTGGTTAATATAACTAAGGTCACATAGAAAATATCGACGTGACTAATTTACACAATTCCCTCGAGTTGAGAATACTGTCGGATCTTCAATATGAAAGTTCTGCTTTGATTACAATCAAATCATGGCAGGGCTCCATCGAGTGACTATAGTCGGGTCAAGTGGAAATATTAGAAGTGAAGCACTATTCAATAGAAGATTTGTCTACTTAGTTATATGTGGTTAGTATCACGCTCAACTCAAAGTCAAAGTCTTTAGCCAAAGCATTTCGGTTAATAATAATTTTTATTATGAACCAAGGATTTTGTGTTTGTACTATATAGTTGAATATAAACGATATTGGAATTTTGAACATTACCAAATTCCATAATTTCACAGTGATATAGCTTTGATGAAGGGAACTTGTGTAAATAAAAGTCACAACCGGGTAACGCTTAACAAAGTGAAATATGATTTTACCAAAACCAAATAAGTGACAAATTTAGCCAAAATATCACACTACCTGCTAAGTGACATGTGAACGTTAATATTCAAATAGCTCGATATTAATTGCAGACCAAATTTACACCTGACCAGTCACATAACTGAAACAATGAATTCTCCTTTGACTAACGATTTAATTAGTTTATAATTATTATAAATTAATTAATATTTATGACATATTAATTATAAAATTTGATTATTATTTGAGAAATAAATATTACAAAATATATTTATAATAGTTATAAATATATCAATCGATATAAGACATTGATAAGCGATTAAATTTGATTTAATTGCATAATATTTTGCTATAGGCTTGAATGGGTTCAAGGCCTATTATAGGGCTAACCATTTTGGTTGAAATAGGACAAAGTTGGTGGCTTAATTATGGTATAGGGTGGCTTGATTTTGGATGGCTCAGATTAAAAGAGAATGAGCATGAGATCAGATCCACTTCTCTCTTTTCTATCTACTATACAAGCATCTCTAACCTAATTATATCGGATCTTTTAGGCTGACTCCTATTCATTTACTTGCTACCAGAAATTATACCCTTGCCTATTCACTACAAGCTTAAATCAAGTCAGATTTGGCCACTATCCGACAGCGGATGGTCAACGGTTCAAGGACTAGCAATTTGCTGAATTGGAAAGAGTTTCAAAGGAGAGAGTTTATCCTTTCAAGGTGTACTTCAAGACTTTGAATTAAGGTATTATTTTTTTAGATTATAATTTAAAATTCTCAGTATAATATTTTATTATGCATATATTGTAACGACTTGAAATTTTTCTGCTTTGATTAGTGAATATTTAATTAATTTTAAATGTTCAATATATAGGTTTATAATGAAAATAAATAAGCTCATATTTTTTAATTAACAATGATGGTAAAATGGTTTTCAAAATTTGTTTACCAAGTTAAATAGTTCGTAGAAAAACAAAAAGTGTGACCGAAGAATGTTTTACAAAATTTCGACTTTTCGACCCCGAAAAGTTATTGAGAATGTTGTTCGTCTTTGTGCACTATATGTACATATGTATAAGAGTTAATTATCTAAATAATAATATACTTAAAGATATATTATCTTATGTTAATTGTGTTTAGCAAGTGATGTGACAATTCATAAATTAAAAAAATAACCTTATATATATATATATATGTATGTGTGCGTGTGTATTCCTTTCTTGTCACATCTTAAATTGAAATCATTAGCCAAAATTATCTCTTATCACATCTTAGTTAATTAATAATTAAAATTATATATATATAAAGAGAGTTATGTGGCAATTCATAAATTTAAAAATAATAAACTTATATATATATACACTCTTGTCACATCTTAGGGTTATCATCATTAACCATCATTACTTAGGTGATATAACTATAGAGGTGAGGGAATGTGACATATGAGGGGAAGAAGAGAGTGATGTGACTTGACAAAATGATGTGGTGTAAATCTTACTTATAAATAGCCTATATGCTTCTCCGTTTTTCCTCCTCTTTCAACCAACCATTTTTTCCTCATTTCTAACTCAAATGGAGCCTTTATTTTTTGAAACCCTATGAAATTTTAATTGCTACAACATTCTAGTTGGCCACGTTATCAAATTTCTATCATAGCTATGTCAAAACACCAATTCTTTACAAAGCAAATTTGAGCTCTTAATTTAAATTCCAAAAATGGTCCATCTTATTTGGACCGTAGCTTCTTCAAATCAAAATGAAAATGATTGATTCCTTTTTTTGAAATGATAGAGAAAAGAAATTCCAATAACTTTCTCTTCGAGTGCTTTTTGAAATTTCATGAGTAGGTAGCCCGAAAATCAGTTGTAAAATGACCTATTTTCGGGTTTATTATTGAGAATTTGATGTTTATCCTAAGTCGCTCCACCATACCAAAATAAGTCTCGCTTCCTCTTCTCTTCAAGCCCGAGCATACCTAGTGCATTTAGGGTTGAAGACTCCATCTTGTTGCTTAGGAATGGAAGCACTATATAATGACCTGCCTTTTTGGACGGTTTAAATCGATAATAAATCACACAAGTCTAATTCAAAACATTCAAAAGGGTGGATTGTTAATGGGGTAAAATAAGAAAATAAGAGAAAGGAAAGAAAACATAGAATCTCACAGCGGAATGACAAAATATAATAATTAAACAAACAGTACATGAAGCTGTTTTACAAATACATTTGATCACACTTTTACAGTATAATCAGAGTTATACATTACAGCAGGTATAATAGAATAATGCAGTGGAACAACATGATACAATGGAATAATAAAAATAATATAATACTAAACTCCTTCTTTGTCCTTCAGAAATAAGGTCCTCGACACTGAAAAGCTTTAGAGATGTTTATGGGACTTTACATCTCCTATCCAGTGTATAACGTGTGTGCAATAACTTAAGAGATCTTCAGGATTTCCCTCTCCAAAGAATCCGTTAAACTACTTATATGTAGTAATATACGCTATATATGTAATGTCTACTAATAAAGTAAAGTATTAAAATAGCGTTAAGGCATTACCCATATCCTCCTTGACACATTTTATAAATGTCATTGTCTATATAATACTATAAACTCCACTAAACTAGTGGGCTATCAGGGTGCACTCCATGAGTAAGCCAAAACCAAAATCGTAGTGGACACGATAAGGCATATGACAAGGCATGTGAGGCAATGCCCAAGGTAGGATTCTACCATTTTGCACTCCCAGATTGATAGTAATGCGTAGCAGCTACTACCGCCCACCTTGGAACACACTTCCACAATCAAATCGAAGGTAACCACCAAATCAATCACAAAGTAATCGATATAGTATCGAAGAATGTGCCCGATCGGACGAGCGACCTCACTTGGGCCAGTATAGCTCATGTTATAGTCATATCAAGCTGAACCGAGGGAGTCAGGGCCGTGGTCTTACCTCATACCAAAAGCATTTGCCAAACTATCCTATTTCATTCTTGATTCTCCACCATGTGCACAGTTGTTAAAGTGGTTTCAGAATTGGAAGAGAGTATGACAATATCCGACCCTAGTCTCTTTAACAACCAATCATTACATTTTTCACACCATGGTCATTTTATAAAACATTTATAATAATAAATCTAGAAAATAGTTTATACTTTCATATCAAGATATTCATTTACTTATTCCAAAAGTATAAATATATTCATAAATACCAAGGAAGATTTCTTTAATCAATTTCGACAAAAGTTTGTAAATCACTCTTAAATCATTTAAAAACTATTTATATGCTTTAGAACCATTTATAGAGCTATTTATAAATTCTAAAATAGTTTACAGCTCTTTCCCTTTTCATAAACTTCAACACAAATTCCTTTAAAATTCTTCCAACTCCCTTTATACAAGTTCTTTTTAAAACGCTTTATAAAATCTTCTATAAAAATCCTTTATAAAATCATAAAATCTTTTACAAAAACTTTTAATATTAAAGTTATTATAAAAGTCTATATTTATTATCTTAAATTTAAAAAATATTTATTATATTAAATTTAATTTAATATATATATTAAAACTATATTAAATATTTTATTAAATTAAATTTTAAACTATTTAAAGTATATTTTTAAAACTAAATAAATTTATAGTCTAAAATCTTAAAATTACATTTAAAACCATATATTAACTTATAATTTGAAATTAAACATATAAATAAATTATTTTCCAGTAAAAAAAAATCGTTAAATTAAATTTAAAAATAAAATTTATAAACCAAACATACTTTACCGTTTAGGAAATAATTTAAAACCGACCAACGGCGTCCGTGTATAATTTTGTACCCTATGGGCAAGTGATAGGGTATATATCATTTCAACCCTAAACGGTTAAATTTCTCGGGTATATATCATTTCAACCCTTATCCCGAATCAACAATTTCCAAAAAAAATAAAATCACTCCGGTTTATCATTTCAACCCATAACGATTTTTCCTAATCTATTAGATCATTCGGGTATGTATCATTTCAACCCGTGGTGATAACAGGGATATAAACATCCAATCATCCAAAAATGTCAACAAATAAACATCCATCACAATCATCATCCAAATCAACCAAAAAATCACAACAATTAACTGGTTATCATTATCAGGTATTTAATTAACGATTTAAATTCAATATTTAATAAAAAGGAAATTAAATTCAATAAAATTCAACTTCAAATTAAACACCAAATAGTAACCTATATTATTCTTATCACATCATAATTTAGTTCAACTAACATAAGAAGGTTTAATATTGGTGAGTGGGTTAAACCACTCACCTTTTGATTTACAGTCGACATAAAATCCAAATAAAGCCGAAAAATCCAACAGTCTCAGAGTCCAACCAAACTAGTTCCATATTGTCTGAAATTTCGACATGATCGCAAAGGAGACAACCACGTCAAAATTCGAGCTCGTATAAAAAAGTTGTTAGCGTTAGAAGTTTGAAAAATTAAAATTAAAATATATGAGCAAATAGTAAATTAACACGTCACCTTTGCAAACCCTATTGTACATGCTCACATACGTGAACCACAGCAACTCGAGCCGCCACCTTGACCATCGATTCGCCACTATCACGATTGTCGCTGCCACCATCAGACAGTACCACCTCAACCCCCACCCAGAGTCACAGCTCCACCATAGATGCGACCCCTCCAGCCTCTGCCTGGACGCACCGCCCACGATTCTTCGCTAATTCCTAGCGATCGCATGCACCATCGACTAGAAAGAACCCCTAGATCAATTTGCCTCAACAACCTCTACACTCTGGTGCCCTCCGATCGCTCTATAGTCGACGATCCACCATCGAATTGAAAACCCTAGGATGGATGTCGAAACTTCCTTTACGATTTTGGCCAATCTAAGACTGAATTTCAAAAATGAACATCAGATCTAAATTAGCTCATTGAGAGCCTTTCAACGATATATAATTTGATATGGTTTAAAGAGATTGAATTTTCAATTTGATTTTGAATTTGAGAATTAAGGTTTGGGTTGACAGCCACTGGGAAGGAGGAAGGAGCAGATGATTTGAAGAGATATATACAGGAATGGAAATAGACTGCTAGGGTTTCAGGAAATATCCATTTATATAGACAGAGATGGATAAGAAAGTGTGACGAGCCGGGATTTTGGCAACATTATTTTAATATGTATTTTATCTAATTAAATAAAATGCAAGCTTATCAATTTAAAAATGAATAAAACTTTTTGCCATTTACCATTTATTTATATATATATATGTATGTATGTATGTATGTATTTTATGAAGAAAGCTATGGTTTGAAAATTTAAAATAAAATCTTTCAAAAATATTTAAAATTAAATCTATCTTATTCACATTGAATTAAAACTAAAAGGCTCTACATTATCAACATTTAATCTAAATATATGCATATGAATGTAATATAGATAATAATGTTTAAAATAAAATTAATCTTATCAATATTAAATATAAGTATAAAATAAAGTATATGATTATAATTAAATGTTGATAGTTTAAGCTTTAAATAAAAAAATAAAAAAAATAAGGATTTTTGTTAAAAATAAATATATAAGGTAACTTATATGGTTTTATGAAAACATAAGTAAACACCTAAGGAAATTCTACAATATATATACCATGAAATACATGTGTGAAAGCAATGCAAGGCAAGAAGATAAAATAAAAACAAAAAAATAATATCTACATACAAGAATCAAATGGGATAAGGTTGTAAACTTGTAAGGAAGCATTGCATTTAATACTATCATCTCAGCACAAAACAAGTCATTTCGAAATACTTACATATCATTTCAGTTTTAAGAAGAAAAGAAAAAATCTTCTGGTCAAAGAAAATAAAACACTGACTAATGGAAATAATCTTATACAGCAAGCCTACCTCTGTAAAAATCTTTTCTATATATATATATCCTTTTGTTCCTGTTCATTCATAAAAACTTAGCAAAACTAGAAAATAAGCATCACTATTTTTACAAACTCAAATACAAATCAGCTGAAGCTAAACTTACAACTCAACAAAGCAAAACAGGAAGATTAACAAGAAGATCAAATGGCTAAGGTAAGCAGTTTCAAAACAAAAGATGTTCTCTGTTCAAACTCTTTTTATCAGATGAGTAAACATACTATTTTAAAAATTTAAATCTGTGTATTTGGTTCATGAATAATTTGTGCTTTGCTGTATATTTTAAATAAGTAGTTCTGTATATATCTATTGTACTGTGAAATTTTTGTATGGCCTGTTCTTGTTTATTTCTGGTTACAGAGCAAAGTAAACTAGAAATTTTTTTAATACATCTTCATACAAATATTATTAAACTTAGGGTTTCAAACAAAATAAGTTGTTTAAACTTAAAGTATGGCCTAGAATTTGTTTAAAGCTTAATAGTGAAGCATTGACTCTGTAAAATTCAGTTTTACAGTGAAAATATGAACCCATGATAAATTCGAATATTTTAAAACATCGATTCAATTACATAACATGAATATACTCTTCAAAATAGGTTTTTTAAAACAAAAATAGTAATTTTTAGTTAAGTATGCTTCGAGCAGTTTATAGATGAACTGAAAATGCTTTTTTACCTATTTCCATCGATCAAAGAAATATTGAATGTTGAGATCTTGCTTGAAGCTTGCTTGGCCATCGATGAAGTTAGGAAAATTGCTAAATATTTTTTCTATTGCAATCAATGATTGAACGAGGCAAAACTATGGTTTAACGTTCGAGTTTGTCGTTGTCTGGAAATGAGGTAATTTCATTATCTCTGATTGATCGAGCTGTATGAAATTCAAGGGGATGGAAGAATGGGGTATCGGCGAGGTGAGGCCGGAGTTGTATCGCCTCTGATGGTCGGCGTGAGTGAGGCGAAACGTTTTTGTTTGGTGAGTTCGAGTTACAGTTTTCGAATGAAATGCTAAGTTTCGATCTGGAATTTTTAGCGTCGAATTGATCGTCGCTTTCGAGTGTAGGGTAGTTTCGCGACCCGCCGGAGGATGCGAAGTTGTCCAGAGCACCGACGAAGCACCGTGCATGTGCACGGGCATGAGATGGTGTCAGGAAGTTTCGAATGTGAGCAACTCGAGTTGATGCTCGAGAAAGATGAGGGGTTGCTTCGAGTGAGACCTGGGTGCATGAGTGTTTCCTATTATTGAAGTTTATAACTTAAAACTTAAGGGAAAAAAAGGGGAGAAGAAAAGTATGAGAAGAAGAAAGAGGGGAGACACGGGGGAAATGGTGGAAAACTCGGGTGGAAACTCGAGTAAACTGGAAATATTCTCGGGTTGGTTATAAAGTGCTTAGCAAAATAAAATTTAAGTTATATCATCTTAATCAAATTTTAAGTGTTAATGAATTAATTAATGTCTGAAAATTTAAGTTAAGAATTGATTTTAAGACATCATTAATTAAGTTAATACTTAACAATGTTTTTAAAATCAAATTAATACTTTAATTAAGTAGTTAATGTAATCAAGTGTTAAATTTAATTAACATTAAAGCGTTTTAAGTTAGTAATAATTGATTTCAAGATTATTGAGGAAGATTATTAAGATGAATGATTATTATTTTGGGAGGTAATTAAGAATGGTAATTAATTTATAATTGTGATTAATTAAGTGAATTGAGATTTATAAATTTGTTATTAAAAATTGATTAACAAATGATCAGGTGTTAATTAATTTGAAATTTAGGATTTTAAATTAACTACTTAAAGTAAATTAATATATGATTAGTAGTTAACTAATTAAATAATTCAATTTAGAATTAATGATTGATTAATTAAGTAATTAGTGGTAAATAAATGTGTAATTAAGTTTTATAAATTAATAACTAAGGTTATTAATTAATAATTAAGGAGTAATTAATTAAATAATTAAGATTTATTTAATTGATTTAAAAGGGTAATTAAGAAATGATTAATTGATAAAAAGGTTTGTAGTTAATCAATTAAACAGAATTAAGTGATTAATTCTTAAGTAATTAATTTAATTTAATATAATTAAATTAATTATACCATGGATTAATAATTCCTATTTGGATGTTTATATGAGTAGAATATTTGGATTTATGATATTTATTTGATGATATTCTGTGATACTCTGTGATATGCATTGGATATATCCGTGATGTTGAGTATAATTTATCTGTGATAAATGCTATGTGAATTCAAAGTGTTGAATTAAATTGTTTAAACTGTTAAACAACTTAACCTTTAAAATGGCGTTTGGATTTCGATGAGACCGGGATCGGGTGTCCGTTATGATTATCCGAAAACCACATCGATCCAAATTAAACGATAGGTCGTGGCATCTCAAGTGAAGATCGAGATGGTGTTTCAGAGTGCAAGGGTTATCGTTGTTAACTCTGAGGGTGATTCCAAATGAGTGTAACGAGATAATGCCTTCGGTTTCGTTTGGACCCGGAACGAACTTATATGGAATGAATGCTTTCAGAACATCGTCGGGTGGACGATGAGCATTCTAAGAGATGTGTTCTCTAAAGGTAATCGTAGCCTCAAGCCTCATCAACCAGGAATGGCTAAAACAGGGGAGGTGCAGCAAGGTTAGGTGGGTAGCGCCCAAGCAGGATGAGGTATACCCCTGTCTAGATGTCCCTTTATTTCGGCTGTGTGGGCAGTTGTTGGCCACAACTGCGGGGTTATCTTGTTCGGAACTATCCAGTAAGGGATGGTTCCGGCCTTGTGGTGTAGGGATCGGGAGTGATCCTCGGTACGGTGATCTAGGCCCCGTACTGTGACGGACGGTACCCCAGTAGCCCTGCCTTTAATGGAAACCCATTTTCCCTACGAGACCCTACAGTTTTGATTGTATTACCCACTTTTGTGGATACTAGCCGGAATTTAATCATGTAACAATTTCGGCTATTTTCTATTTATTTGAAAACCGTAGACACTATATAATATCACTGGATTTCCTATAAAATGTTTTGATTAGCGTAAGGTAAAAACTTATCCATGTTTATGTGTGGGAAGTCTTACGTGAAACCTTTATTTTCGAATGGTTTCCAAAGTTAAACAACTTTAACCCGTTTACTCACAGCAGACCCATGTCTGACCCGGAGTTTATTTCTGTTTTTAATAAACTCTTGGGTACTCAAATTTTTATAAGTAGCCAAGTGATAGGTTTTGGATTGTTGGAGTCTGGAGGAGCTTGGAGCAGGAGTCCAGACGTATCTATCTATCTAGTTCCGCTATGTTAGTTGATGTATGTTGTATTTTAGGATGTATGTAATCGCAGATATATATATATATATACACACATATATATATATA
Source organism: Allium cepa (assembly GCA_030765085.1). Lineage (NCBI taxonomy): Eukaryota > Viridiplantae > Streptophyta > Magnoliopsida > Asparagales > Amaryllidaceae > Allium > Allium cepa. Next base: position 569,029,727 of record CM060938.1, read on the forward strand.
TATATGACTGTCTTGTTTGTATGATGTTGTTTAATTCTGATGTATGTAAAACTATGTAATAGTTATGTGATGTATTATATATTGTTCCGTTTCCGCTGTGAGATTCTAATGTTGTTGTTATTTCTTTCTATCTTTTCTATTTCTATCTCTTTCTTTTCTTATTGATGATACGTCTTTCTATGGTTAGAAAGACGGGTGGTCACGGTTGGTATCAGAGCATAGTTGAGATAATAACTAGGCTCTGGAGTAATATCTATCTTGAGAGTGCATATTTGTATTTTTATATAACTATATACCTATCTAAATTTGTTGAGTTACCTGTCCAGGTTGCCAACATGAGTTTTGTAAAGAGAGGAAGAGGTAAGGGTAGTACCTCGACCGATAATGGACGAAGTCAAACTGCTAGTGAGGCTGTGGATCCAGTACCGCCTCAGGTTAGTTTTGCCGCTTTATGCAAAGACTTCACCAACCTTGGAAGTAAACCATTTAAAGGGTCAGAGACTATAATTGAGGTCCAAGCTTGGCTACGCTCTTGTGAGCGCATCTTTAAGAGTATCAAATTGTCTGATGAGCGGAAAAGAGAAATGGCTTCATGGCAATTGCAGGAAGGTGGTGCAGCCTGGTGGGATGCAGCGATAGCAAATATCTTTGAGGAAGATATTTCTTGGGAAATATTTAAAGAGTTGTTTGAGGAGAAATTCATGCGAACAGCAGGGAAAATTCGTCTGTACCGGGATTTTTTGAATTTAAAGCAGGGAAGCATGACTATAGCGGAGTATGAGACCAAATTCAATGAACTTTCTTGCTATGGACCAGAGCTCATTGATACTCCTCTCAAAAAGAACGAAATGTTTGTGCAAGGATTTAGGCCGGAATTTCATGAGAAAATGACGGTGCATTTGAAAGGATTTTTTATTGAGTTAACTGATATGGCTCTGAGATATGAGGATTTGATGAATAAGAAATCAATGGCACCAGTAGCAGCATCGGGAGGGAATTTTGCTAATCCAAATAAAAGGAAGTTCAATCCCAATTGGAGGAAGCAGAACAAGAAGAAGACTGGAAGTAATAAGGGACCTCGCAAATGCTATATATGTCAACAAGAAGGTCACTTGGCGAATAAGTGTCCCGGGAAAGGATTTCAGCAGCAGCAGTCGTATCAAAGTGGACCGGGTTCGGCTTTGGTTCAGAAATCTCTATGCTTCAATTGCCACCAACCACGTCATATGATCAAGGATTGCCCGCTACTTCATAAAGCTCAGCATAATAAAGTATTTGCTTTGGAGGGTGCACCATCTATTTCATCTAAAGGCAAGGGAGTATTGGAAGGTACATTACTTTTAGATGGCAAGTATATTAAAGTTTTATTTGATTCGGGTGCATCTTTGAGTTTTATTTCTCTGGAATTTGCAGCGAAATTCTTTCTTACCCCTAGTACTGTTGACTGTCCCATCTTTGTATCTAATCCTATAGGAGGGGTAACCAAATTCGATATGATCTGTGAGGACTTGAGGATTTCCTATCTGTCCCATAGTTTTTCTTGTGACCCTTGTGTGTTGGATTTTAAGGGGTTTGACCTTATATTAGGGATGGGTTGGCTTGATAAATATAAGGCTGTCCTGAATTGTGATGAGAGAACAGTTTCGTTGGAAACCGATCTGGGTAGAATAGCTAGATTGTGATAATTCTGGAATTCACTTGAGTAGTCTTTTACATAGAGTTGAGACTTCTCAAGAGAAGGTTGAAGATATCGATGTGGTCCAAGATTTTCCAGATGTATTCGAGGAATTCAAATGTTTACCTCCGCATCGAGAAATAGAGTTTTACATTGATTTGGTTCCAGGAGCGGTACCAGTGATTCAGCCTAGTAGGAGGATGGCTCCTAGGGAGAGGGAGGAGTTAGTGAAGCAGATTCAGGATCTTTTGGAGAAGGGATTGATTAGGCCCAGTTTTCTTGTTGGGGTTCTACTATGGTGTTTGTCACTAAGTCAGATGGCTTGCTAAGGTTCTGTGTAGATTATCGAGAGTTGAACAAAGTGACCATTCGAAATAAATATCCACTTCCTCGTATCGATGATCTCTTTGACCAGCTGCATGGAGCTTCTGTCTTTTCTCAGCTGGATTTAGCTTCAGGTTTCCATCATTAAGGGTGGCTGAGGATAGTGTGCCCCTGACTGCATTTAGGGGACCAAATTGTTTCTATGAGTAGTTGGTTATGCCTTTCGAGTTAACCAACGCTCCTGCTTACTTTGTCAATCTGATGAACCGAGTCTTTCAAGATGTATTGAATAAGTTCATTCTGGTATTCATCGATGATATTCCGGTCTACTCTAAGTCTGAAGAAGAGCACAAGCAGCATTTGAGAATTGTGTTAGAGACTCTGAGAAGGCATGTTTGAAGGCGAAGTTCTCTAAGTGCCATTTTTGGAAATCGAAAGTCAAACTTTTAGGGCACATTGTTTCTGGAGAATGTATCTCTGTGGATCCAGCAAAGGTTGAGACTATTCTAGAGTGGAAACAGCCGCAGACACCGACTGAAGTTCGTAGTTTTCTGGGATTGGCTGGCTACTACAGAAAGTTCATCAAGGATTATTCCAAGATTTCTTCGCACCTGACTAAGCTGACATGGAAAGGAGCTAAATTCAAATGGACACCCCAGTGTGAAGAGGCCTTCTAGGAATTGAAGACGAGGCTGACCAGTGCACCTGTGCTTGCTATTCCAGATGGAAAGAGCAAATTTGAGGGTTATACAGATGCTTGTATAGTTGGACTGGGAGCAGTTCTGATGCAAAATGGTAGGGTAATTGCGTATGCGAGTAGGCAGTTAAAGCCACATGAAAAGAACTACGCTACGCACGATCTAGAGTTGTTAGCCATTGTTTTTGCTTTAAAGATCTGGAGGCATTATCTTTTAGGACAGAAGTTCGAGTTATTCACGGATCACAAACCATTGAAGTATCTTTTCTCTCAAAAGGATCTTAATCTGAGGAGCAGTGATGGGTCGAGTTTTTGGCATCATATGATTTGGATATTCTGTATACCCCAGGAAAGGCGAATGTTGTGGCTGATGCTCTTAGCAGGAATGCAGTTCTGTCTCTTTTGGAAGTGGTTCCATCTCTTCTGGAAAGGATTTCGAGCAAGAAAGAATCAGATAGTAGATTAAGAAGAATAATTGGGAGAGTTAGGAAAGGTCAGTGTTCGAGTTTTGAGATTGATGACCGAGGGACACTGAGGATAACCGGAAGGATTCGTGTTTCGAATTTCAAGGAATTGAAGCAAGAGATATTATCTGAGAGTCATCTCTCCAGATTAAATATCCACCCAGGAATTTCTAAGATGTATAAGGATATGAGAAGGGTTTTCTAGTGGTCGGGCATGAAGAAAGATATTTGCTAGATTCGTAAATAGTTGTGCTATCTGCCAGCAAGTTAAAGGAGATCAACAGATGTCGGCAGGTTTATTGCAGCCTTTGGAAATCCCGATGTGGAAGTGGAAGATGATTTCAATGGATTTCATCGACGGTTTGCCAAGAACCAAGAAAGGAAACGAAGGAATATGGGTGATTGTGGATCGTCTGACCAAGAACGCCCATTTTACACCGGTTAAGGCAACTCGTACTGCAGCTTCTCTAGCGGAGATTTTCTTAAGAAAGATGGTCAGATTGCATGGTGTTCCGGTTAGCATAGTAGGTGATCGTGATCCTATCTTCACCAGCAAATTCTAGAAGGCTTTGCAATCAGCTATGGGAACGAGTTTGAGATTGAGTACAGCCTATCATCCTCAGACAGATGGACAGACGGAGAGGCTTAATCGAATTCTAGAGGATATATTGCGAGCTTGTGTTTTGGATTTTGGTGGATCGTGGGAAGAACATCTTCATCTAGTAGAATTCTCCTATAATAACAATTACCAGGCAAGTATTAAGATGGCTCCCTATGAAGCTTTATATAGAAGACCATGTAGATCTCCGTCGTGTTGGATAGAGTCGAGAGATCGTCTTGTGCTTGGACCAGATTTGATTCGTGAAGCTTCTGCAAAAGTTGAGCTTATCAAGAAGAGAATGAAAGCTGCTCAGGACCGTCAGAAGAAGTACGCAGATAAAAGGCAAAGACAATTGGAATTTGTGATCGAAGATTTAGTCTTTGTCAAAGTTTCCTCGATCAAAGGAGCTATTAGATTCGGAAAGACGAGAAAACTTACCCCGAGATATATTGGACCATTCCGGGTGCTGGAAAGAATTAGTGTTGTAGCTTATAGAATTGAATTGCTAGAACGGATGTCTGGAATTCATAATGTATTTCATGTATCCCATCTAAGGAAGTTTGTCCATGACCCATCGCTGGTTGTAGAACCAATAGTCCAAGAAGATTTAGAGGTCGAGCCGAACTTGACTATGATCAGGAACCCCATTCAGATTGTTGATCAAGACGAGAGGCAACTCAGGAGCAAAGTAGTGAAGCTCGTCAAAGTGCAGTGGAGCGAGGATCCCAGAGATTGTACCTGGGAAACTCTGGATAGCTTTAGGAAAGCCTATCCGGATTTGTGTCCGGAAAACTAGTAATGTTTGTTAAGATAGACTGTTTGATTGTTTGCTAATATATGGATGATATGTATGCTAGGGTTGTTGATATAAAAGATTTTGAATTATCTTCTTTTTTTTTAATTTCGGGGACGAAATTCTTTTAAGGGGGGAGGAATGTGACGACCCGGGATTTTGGCAACATTATTTTAATAAGTATTTAATCTAATTAAATAAAATGCAAGCTTATCAATTTAAAAATGAATAAGACTTTTTACCATTTACCATTTATTTATATATATATACACACACACACATATCTATGTATGTATGTATGTATTTTATGAAGAAAGCTGGGGTTTGAAAATTTAAAATAAAATATTTCAAAAATATTTAAAATTAAATCTATCTTATTCACATTGAATTAAAATTAAAAAGCTCTACATTATCAACATTTAATCTAAATATATGCATATGAATGTAATATAAATAATAATGTTTAAAATAAAATTAATTTTATCAATATTAAATATAAGTATAAAATAAAGTATATGATTATAATTAAGTGTTGATAGTTTAAGCTTTAAATAAAACAATAAATAAAAATAAGGATTTGTGTTAAAAATAAATATATAAGGTAACTTATATGGTTTTATGAAAACATAAGTAAACACCTAAGGAAATTCTACAATATATATATGCTATGAAATACATGTGTAAAGCAATGCAAGGCAAAAAGATAAAATAAAAACAAAAAAAAATATCTACATACGAGAATCAAATGGGATAAGGCTATAAACTTGTAAGGAAGCATTGCATTTAATACTATCATCTCAGCACAAAACAAGTCATTTCGAAATACTTACATACATTTCAGTTTTAAGAAGAAAAGAAAAAAAAATCTGGTCAAAGAAAAAAAACACCGACTAATGGAAATAATCTTGTACAGCAAGCCTACCTCTGAAAAACCTTTTATATATATATATATATATATATATATATATATATATATATCCTTTTTTCCTGTTCGTTCACAAAAACTTAGCAAAACCAGAAAATAAGCATCACTATTTTTACAAACTCAAATACAAATCAGCTGAACCTAAACTTACAATTCAACTAAGCAAAACAGGAAGATTAACAAGAAGATCAAAGGGCTCGGGCAAGCAGTTTCAAAACAAAAGTTGTTCTCTGTTCAAACTTTTTTTATCAGGTGAGTAAACATAGTATTTTAAAATTTTAAATCTGTGTATTTGATTCATGAATAATTTGTGCTTTGTTGTATATTTTAAATAAGTAGTTTTGTATATATCTGTTGTACTGTGAAATTTTTGTATGGCCTGTTCTTCTTTATTTCTGGTTATAGTGCAAAGTAAACTAGAAAAAAAATTAATACATCTTCATACAAACATTATTAAGCTTAGGGTTTAAAACAAAATAAGTTGTTTAAACTTAAAGTATTGCTTAGAATTTGTTTAAAGCTTAATAGTGAAGTATTGACTCTGTAAAATTCAGTTTTACAGTGAAAAGATGAACCCATGATAAATTTGAATATTTTAAAACATCGATTCAATTACATAACATGAATCTACTCTTCAAAATAGGATTTTTAAAACAAAAATAGTAATTTTTAGTTAAGTATGCTTCGAGCAGTTTATAGATGAACCGAAAATGCTTTTATACCCATCTCCATCGATCAAAGAAATATTGAATGTTGAGATCTTGCTTGAGCTTGCTTGGCCATCGATGAAGTTAGGAAAATTGCTAAATAATTTTTCTATTGCAATTAATGAATTGAACGAGGCAAAACTTGGGTTTAACGTTCGAGTTTGTCATGATCTGGAAACGAGGTGATTTCATTATCTCTGATTGATCGAGCTGTATGAAATTCAAGGGGATGGAAGAATGAGGTATCAGCGAGGTAAGGCCAGAGTTGTATCGCCTCTGATGGTCGACGTGAGTGAGGCGAAGTGTTTTTGTTTGGTGAGTTCGAGTTACAGTTTTCGAACGAAAGGCTAAGTTTCGATCTGGAAATTTTAGCGTCGAATTGATCGTCGCTTTCGAGTGTAGGGGAGTTTCACGACTCGCCGGAGGATGCAAAGTTCGCCAAAGCACCGGCGAAGCGCCGTACACGTGCACGGCCGTGAGATGGTGTCAGGAAGTTTCGACTGCGAGCAACTCGAGTTGATGCTCGAGAAAGATGAGGGGTTGCTTCGAGTGAGACCTGGGTGCGTGAGTGTTTCCTGTTATTGAATTTTATAACATAAAATTTAAGGGAAAAAAAGGGGAGAAGAAGAAAGAGGGGAGACTCGGGGGAAATGGTGGAAAACTCGGGTGGAAACTCGAGTAAACTGGAAATATTCTCGGGTTGGTTTTTAAAGCGCTTAGCGAAATAAAATTTAACTTATATCATCTTAATCAAATTTTAAGTGTTAATGAATTAATTAATGTCTGAAAATTTAAGTTAAGAATTGATTTTAAGACATCATTAATTAAGTTAATACTTAACAATTTTTTTAAAATCAAATTAATACTTTAATTAAGTAGTTAATGTAATCAAGTGTTAAATTTAATTAACATTAAAGCGTTTTAAGTTAGTAATAATTGATTTCAAGATTATTGAGGAAGATAATTAAGATGAATGATTATTATTTTGGGAGGTAATTAAGAATGGTAATTAATTTATAATTGTGATTAATTGATAAAAAGGTTTGTAATTAGTTAATTAAACAGAATTAAGTGATTAATTCTTAATGAATTAATTTAATTTAGGATAATTAAATTAATTATACCATGGATTAATAATTCCTATTTGGATGTTTGTATGAGTAGAATATTTGGATTTGTGATATCTATTTGATGATATTCTGTGATACTCTATGATATGCTTCGGATATATCCGTGATGTTGAGTATAATTTATCTGTGATAAATGCTATGTGAATTCAAAGTGTTGAATTAAATTGTTTAAACTATTAAACAACTTGACCTTTAAAATGGCGTTTGGATTTCGATGAGACCGGGATCGGGTGTCAGTTATGATTATCTGAAAACCACATCGATCCAAATTAAACGATAGCTCATGGCATCTCAAGTGAAGATCGAGATGGTGTTTCAGAGTGCAAGGGTTATCGTCGTTAACTCTGAGGGTGATTCCAAATGAGTGTAACGAGATAATGCCTTCGGTTTCGTTCGGACCCGGAACGAACTTGTATGGATTGAATGCTTTCAGAACATCGACGGGTGGACGATGAGCATTCTAAGAGATGTGTTCGCTAAAGGTAATCGTAGCCTCAAGCCTCATCAACCGGGAATGGCTAAAACAGGGGAGGTGCGGCAAGGTTAGGTGGGTAGCGCCCAAGCAGGACAAGGTATACCCCTATCTAGATGTCCCTTTATTTCGGCTGTATGGCAGTTGTTGGCCACAACTGTGGGGTTATCTTGTTCGGAACTATCCAGTAAGGAATGGTTCCGGCCTTGTGTTGTAGGGATCAGGAGTGGTCCTCGGTACGGTGATCTAGGCCCCGTACTGTGACCGACGGTACTCCAGTAGCCCTGCCATTGATGAAAACCCATTTTCCTTACAAGACCCTACGGTTTTGATTGCATTACCCACTTTTGTGGCTAGTAGCTGGAATTTAATCATGTAACATATTCGGCTATTTTCTATTTATTTGAAAACCCTGGACACTATTATAATATCACAGGATTTCCTATAAAATGTTTTGATTAGCATAAGGTAAAAACTTACCCATATTTATGTGTGGGAAGTCTTAGTGATACCTTTATTTTCAAATGGTTTCCAAAGTTAAACAACTTTAACCCGTTTACTCACACCATACCCATGTCTGACCCGGAGTTTATTTAAATTCTTGGGTAGTCAAATTTTTATGAGTAGCCAAGTGATAGGTTTGGAATGTTGGAGTCTGGAGGAGCTTGAAGCTGGAGAACAGACGTATCTATCTATCTTGTTTCGCTGTGTTAGTTGATGTATGTTGTATTTTGGGATGTATGTAATGGCAGATATATATATATATATATATATATATATATATATATATGACTGTCTTGTTTGTATGATGTTGTGTAACTCTGATGTATGTAAAACTATGTAATAGTTATGTGATGTATTATATATTGTTCCGTTTCCGCTGTGAGATTCTGATGTTGTTATTCTTTCTTTCTATCTTTTCTATTTCTATCTCCTTCTTTTCTTATTGATGATACATCTTTCTGTGGTTAGAAAGATGGGTCGTCGCAGAAAGAATATGGACATATCGAATCGGGTCGAAACGATAACAATGGCCCGAAACGCCCGTTTCGTCCCCAAACCGAAAGTAGGTCATTCCGTATATCAAAATATAGGTTTCGTTATTTTTAAACTCAAGGAAACCAGTTTCAATCCCCAATTCCATTATATACAGAAGTTAGCTTTCAAAATCAAATATTATTAATTAAATTTATTTAATTGATTTCTACGTGTTTCGAGCTCGCATGATCAAACGATAAGTCTAATCACTATGAACCCTGAAATCCTACAATAATTCACTGTTACAGATCCGACAAAACTAGTTTCGTCGAAATCTAAGGCAGTGGCCTAAATGGCTAATTTTCACGTCAATTAAATAAATTATTATTAAATTGATTTAATCGCTTTCAAATTCAATTTTAAAAATTAACAATATTATCATTCTTGATTTCATAGAAATTTATAATCTTTAAAATACAATTTTCTATATTATATCCAAGATTTAAATATTACACAAATTTCAGCGTTCAATTACAACTGAAATAAGTTCATTCAGTATAATTTAAATTCCAATAAATTCTTTTATTTTGATTTACACTCTTATTATTGAATCAACTATTACCTTATAAATATAATTAACATTAGTTTACATTTTATTACATTCTATTCTACTCTTATCATCTTAACTCATATTAACTGCAATATTTAATTACATTAATTCCAACAATTATTTTATTCCTTATTTACAAATTTAACCAAATTAACTTTACAATTATTTCAGTTGATTGAAATTACATTAAAAAATTGTCAAATCTTCATTCAGTCAACATTATTAAATTACCTTTTAATAAATTTTCTCATTTATAAATCATAAATTCAATTTCTCCTGATATTATATTCTAAAAATCTTATTTAATTGAATAATTTTAATTATAAAAAATGCGGGTCGTTACACTCTCCCCCACTCAAAACTTTTCGTCCTTAAAAAGGAAAAGAAGGAGTTAAGAAACTTGGTATATCTTTATTCAAAATAATCAGTTTATTACAATTAACTTACATAATAAAGTTTATTATATATTTTGAAAAGCCCAATTTTTACAAAAATTTCTAAGTCATAAATTTACGAATTTTTTTGGCAGAGTCTTCTTTGTACAGATAGGTCCAAAAAAATAATAATATCAATAATTACAAAATATGTAAATACAAATTATCTTATTCATTTTAGTTAACAAAATGTTCAATAGTTTACATCTTCTTAATTTTTCATTATCTTTTAATTTACAAGTTACAAATCTCCAATTTCGTTTTATTTTCATTAAACAATTACCTTTTAGTTCAGGTTTCAATTTTGGAAGTTTCCATCTAATTAAAATAGCCAAGGTTCCATTATGTTACGATAATTGAAGATCATTGATTATCAGAAAACTTAAGAACTAAATACCGAATTTCATTGCAAATCATCTCAAATTAATATACTTATCTTTTGTATAGCAAAATATAATTGGAAATTTAATTTTTTTTATCAAAAGAAATGTGTAGCAAAGCTACTACAGTGGTCTTCCCACTTTGAAACTCGAAAATGAATGTCATGATGTCGCGGTCATCACCGAAATTATTTTCCAGCAACAGAAGGGGGGAATACATAACTCATTTCCTTTAAAAATCCTTTTGAAACATTTCTTTCAAATCACATTGAAAATATTTATATCGGAAAATACTTCCAAATGATTTTAACATATTATTCCAAAATCTTTGAAAACCAAATTCAAAACACTGAAGCTTAAGTTCTCAAATTTCCAATTAAATTCATTTTATTTATAAATCATATTTTGCAACCAATATTTATAAAGTTTCACTTCCTAACTAACATATCGCATACAATTATACTCATTTATAAAAATTATTCTTTTATGTACAAAATATAATGTTAGGTAAAATTATTTCATTTACCTATATTTCAAAACATATTGTGTCAGTTTGCCCTATTAAGTGTTTAGAAATCCCTATCGATGTCATAGCGTCCTCTGTACCGACCAGAATTTATAAATACTAAACAGAACAAATTAACACAACATAAAAACATTTTTATAACAATAACAAACACGCTCTCTCATGTATGTGTGTGTATACACACGCTCAAACAACTCATTCTAGGGTATTAATACCCTATCTCTAATGAGCCAAACCCCATAAAGCTAATATTATTGCTAAACCAAAGCTCTGATGCCAACTATAACGACCCATCTTTTGGACGATTTAAGTCGACCATAAATCACACAAGTCAAATTCGAACCATTCAAAAGGGAGGATTGTTAATGGGGTAAAATAAGAAAATAAGAGAAAGGAAATAAAACAAAACACAGAATCTCACAGCAGAATGATAAAATATAATAATCAAATAAACAGTTCATAAAGTTGTTTTACTAATACATTTGATTACACTTTTACAATACAATCGGAGTTATACATACAGCAGGTATAATAGGATAATGCAGAGAAAGAACATGATACGGTGGAATAATAAAAATAATATAATACTAAACTCTTTCTTTGTCCTCCAGAAATAAGGTCTTCAACACTGAAAAGCTCAGGCTCACCCCAGCGTAATGAAAAGACAAAACACTCGAGTCAGAACTAAAAGGTCTTATGTAAGTTAAATCAACAGTGAATAAATATGAGTCTAATAGATTCAGAGATGTTTACGAGATTTTACATCTCCTATCTAGTGCATAACGCGTGTGCAATAACTTAAGAGATGTTCGGGATTGCCATCTCCAAAGGATCTGTTAAACTATTTATATGTAGTAATATGCACTATATATGTAATGTCTACTGGTAAATTAAAGTATTAAAATAGCATTAAGACGTTATCCATATCCCCCTTAACACATTTTACAAATTTCGTAGTCTATATAGTACTATTAACTCCACCAAACTGGTGGGCTATCAGGGAGCACTCCATGAATAAGCCACAAACCAAAATCGTAGTGGACTCGATAAGGCATATGACAAAGCACATGAGGCAATGCCCAGGGTAGGATTCTACCGTTTTGAACTCCCAGACTAGTGGTAACGCGTAGTAGCTACTACTGTCCACCTCGAAACACACTCCCATAATCAAATCGAAGGTGGCTACCAAATCAATCACAAAGTAATAGATATGGTATCGAAGAAATGTGCCCGATCGTAGAAGCGACCTCACTTGGCCCAATCGTTACATTTTTCACACCGTGATCATTTTACAAAACATTTATAATAATAAATCCAGAAAATAGTTTATACTTTCATATCAAGATATAAATATACTTATTCCAAAAGTATAAATATATTCATAAATACCTAGGAAAATTTCTTCAATCAATTTCAAGAAAAATTTGTAAATCTCTCTTAAACCATTTATAACCTATTTATATGCTTCAGAACCATTTATAGAGCAATTTATAAATTCCAAAACAGTTTGCAACTCTTTTCTTTTTCATAAACTTCTACGCAAATTACTTTAAAACGCTTCCAAATCCCATTATACAAATTTTTTTACAAAACCCTTTATAAAATCTTTTATAAAAATCCTTTATAAAATCCTTTATAAAACCATTATAAAATCCTAAAATCTTTTACAAAAACTTTTATCCATTAAAGTTAATATAAAAGTCTATATTTATTTTCTTAAATTAAAATTATATTTATTATATTAAATTAAATTTGAAATATATATTAAACTATATTAAATATTTTATTAAATTAAATTTTAAACTATTTAAAATATATTTTTAAAACTAAATAAATTTATAATTTAAAATCTTAAAATTACATTTAAAATATTTATTAACTTATAATTTGAAATTTAACATATAAAATAAATTATTTTCCAACTATAATATTTTTTAAAATAAAATCATTAAATTAAATTTAAAAATCAAATTTATAAATCAAACATGCTTTACCATTTAGAAAATAATGTAAAACCGACCAACGGTGGCCGTATATAATTTTCTACCATAAGGTCAAGTGATAGGGTATGTATCATTTCAACCCCAAATAGTTATATTTCCCGGGTATATATCATTTCAACCTGTATCCCGAATCAACAATTTTCAAATCAATAAAATCGCTTGGGTTTATCATTTCAACCCATAACGATTTTCCCTAATCTATAAGATCATTTGGGTATGTATCATTTCAACCTATAGTGATAACAGATATATAAACATTCAATCATCCGAAAATGTCAACAAATAAATATCTATGACAATTATCATTCAAATCAGTCAATATATCACAACAATTAACTGGTTTTCATTATTAGGTATTTAATTAACAATTTAAATTCAATATTAATAAAAAAGGCAATTAAATTCAATAAAATTCAATTTCAATTAAAATGTTAAATTAAACTACCAAACAACAACCAATAATATTCTTGTCACATCGTAAATTTAATTTAACTAACATAAGAAGGTTTAGCATTTGTGAGTGGGTGAAATCACTCATATTTGATTTACAATCGATTTAAAATCCAAATAAAGCCCAAAATCCAATAGTCTTAGAATCCAACCAAAGCAGTTCCATATTGTCCGAAATTTCGATACAATCAAATAGAAAACCACATCCAAATCCGAGCTCGTACGGAAAAGTTATTAGGGTTAGAAGTTTGAAAATTCAAATTTAAATTAAATTAAATTATAAGAGCAAATAGAAAATTACCACGTCACCCCTGCAAATCCTAATGTACACACACGTGTATGCGAACCATAGCAACTTGAGCCGCCACCTTGATCATCGGTTCGCCAATGCCACGATCGTCGCAGCCACCATCAGACACCGCCACCTCGACCTTCGCACACAACCGCACCTCCACCATAGACGCGACCCCTCTAGCCTCTGCTGACACATCGCTACTACCCACGATTCATTGCTAATTCTTGGTGATCGCATGCACCATCGACCAGAACGAACCCCTAGATCGACTTGCCTCAACGCCCTCTACACTCTAGTGCCCAACAGTCGTTCTATAGTCGACGACCACCATCGAATTGAAACCCAAGGATGGACGGTCGAAACTTCCTCAACAATTTCAGGCCAATCTGCGACTCAATTGCAAAAAAGAACAGCAGATCTAGATTACGCTCATCGAGAGCTTTCCAATGATATATAATTTGATATGGTTTCAATTTGATTTTGAATTTGAGAACTAGGGTTTGGGTTGATAGCCACTGGGAAGGATAAAGGACCAGATGATTTGAACAGATATGTACAGGAATGGAAATAGACAGCTACGGTTTTAGGAAATATCCATTTATATAGACAAAGATGGGTAAGAACAAATTGACATATCGAATTGGGTCGGAACTATAACAACTGAACGAAAAGCCCGTTTCAAGTCGGTCATTCCATATATCAAAATATAGGTTTTCGATATTTTTAAACTCAATGGAACTAGTTTCAAACCCCAATTCCATTGTATATAGAAGTTAGATTTCAAAATCATATATTTTAAATTAACTTTATTTAATTGGTATCTACGCGTTTTAAGCTCGCACGATCAAACGATAAGTCCGATCGCGACGAAACTTAAAATCTCATAATAATTCACTATCACGGATCCGATGAAACTAGTTTCATCGAAATCCGAGATAGCAGCCAAAATGGCTAATTTTCACGTTAAATAAATAAATTATTATTAAATTGATTTAATAACTTTCAAATCCAATTTTAAAAATTAATAATTTTATCTTTCCTGATTATATAGAAATTTATTATCTTTAAAATACAATTTTCCGTATTAAATCCAAGACTTAAATATTACACAAATTTCAGCGTTCGATTAAAACTGAAATAAATTCATTAATTATAATTTAAATTCCAATAAATTCTTTTATTTTGATTTACACTCTTATTAATGAATCAACTATTACCTTAAAAATATAATTAACATTGGTTTACATTTTATTACATTCATATTCTGCAATTATCATCTTAACTCATATTAACTGCAATATTTAATTACATTAATTCCAACAATTATTTTATTCCCTATTTACATATTTAACCAAATTAACTTTAAAATTATTTCAATTGATTGAAATTACAATAACAAATTTTCAAATCTTCATTCAATCAACATTATTAAATTACATTTTAATAAATTTTCCCATTTATAAATCATAAATTCAATTTCTCCCAATATTAAATTCCAAAAAATTTATTTAATTAAATAATTTTAATTATTAAAAATGTGGGTCGTTACATGGTATGTCATACTCTAATTTACCGAGAGTTTGGATAACTTTCGGTGAATAAACTCCTAGTCTTTTGGAAAGAACTTTTCTTTATATGTTGTGTTGATCCTTAGCTATATGTATGTTATATATATGTTGGATCTTGGCATGTTTGAAATGTGATGACAAGTGCTAATGTATGGGTTAGTGTTAACACTTCAATGGATGTGTTATTGCAAAGTTAGTAATTGTGTGTGTGTGTGTGTGTATATATATATATATGTATGTATGTATGTATGTATGTATGTATGTACGTATTGGTATATATATACAGTTTGTTATATGAATGTGATGTGTGAATATAAAGAGTTGATGATGAACTTGACTATAGTCATGATGGGCTGAAAACAAAGTTGAAACTTTGCATGTAGTCGCGATGGATTTGAGGTCGGATTTAAAATCAAACTCATTTCAAGAGTTTAAAGTTTAGATTTTGGTTAAAGTTTGTGTAATTTGTTTTAAAGTGTAAAATTTACTAAGGTACGTTTCAATCATGAAATAGTATGGTTTTAGTAAAGTGGCTTCGCTCTAGTCATTTGTCCTTCTAGGACGAATGATATGGAAATCCGTCCACAAACGGTTAGGAGGTGAACTCTGCTCTTGTCATTTTTTGTTTATTTCCTAAAGAACTGGGGTTGAGTTTATCAAAAAATATCGAAAGTTGTTTCGAAGAGACCGGGATCAGATATGTTATCCAAAAACTAATTCGATCGAACTCAAGCATTTCAGAATGAAGACATCTTGAAACATGAGATCGATGATGGAGCCATTAAAGTATAAGGGTTGCTTGCTACTAATCCTGAGGGTGATTCCAAAAAGGATGTAGTAGAAGTAGTGCCTTCGATTTGTCCTCATCCTGGACAACTTTATGGATGAATATTGGCACTACATTACTGTTGGGAGGGTAGCGTTAGCATTCCAAGAGGGACTGCTATTCGGAAAGGTAAGACATGGCATCAAGCCTCATCAACAAGGAATGACTAGCACAGGGGAGATGCAGCAAGGCTATGTGGGTCGCACCCATTGGTGTATGTTTTTACCCTTCTAGATATGATACATCTACATATTTATGGATTAGTTGTGCATGAGATCTCGATGGAAAGGTTTGCAAAGCGACCGGGGTGATGATATATTCAATACTATCCAGTAATGGGTAGTCCGATCTTGTGTTGGCCGGGGTCGATAAGTTCGATCTTGGTACATTTTCTAGACGTTTGTTGTGATGAGCGGTACCCCAGTAGCCTAGTCATTAGTTAAAATCCATTCTCTAATATGAGCTTTATAGTTTTAGTTGTATACTAAATATATTGGAACGTGAGATGCAAGCATTCCAACTATTTTAATAATTTACTTTGAACCCTTGGATATTATTATAATATCACTGAATTTCTATAAAAGTGTTTTGGTTACTGTAAGGTAAAAACCCATCCATGTTTATGTGCGGTGTGGTCTTACGAGATACCATTGATTTCAAAAGTGTTTTTTACTTAATAATTTATTAGCTTTGAGTTTACTCAGACCCATGTCTGACCCAGAGTTTTATTTTCTTTCCTTAAAACTCTTGGGTGCTTAAATTTTTATGAGCATCCAAGTAGTTCAGGTTTCTATGGATGCATTTTGAAGGAGCTTGGAGCATGAGGGTTCATCGATATATAGTTATCATCTTGTTTCCAATGTATATTATGTACTCTATATCTACGTATAAGGGCAGGCTGTTATAACTATCATAAGTTATAAATCGTATTAGTATGACTCTGATGTATCACTTTGTAAATGACTTTGTAAATATTATGTTGACTAATATACGTTATTCCATTGCATTGTGAGATCTCGTGTCTGTTCCTAGTTCTTCTATCTTAATCTCCTTTCTTTCCCCTAACATTATATCTTCCCAGTACTTAGTTGTTCATCATGTTAATACCGTGGATTTATTAATGTCGACTTTTGGGGTTCAGAAAGACGGACCATTATAACGTGGTATCAGAGCTGAACGTTAAGCGAGTACCCTTGCTTTGGTGGGGTAACGCAATAGAGACAGGGTAAGTGACACCCTGGAATGAGTTTGAGTGTATATTATATAAGAGGGCATATTTGTTACCACTATAAAAAGGTTTTATATTGTGTTGTTTGAGCGGCTGAGTGGCTTAAGAATTCAAGTCAATGCATGTAGCCAACGTTATCGATAGGGATTTCCTAAACATTGGAACAAGTTTAATTGACATTGTAACTTTTTGAATTGGGTAAATGAAATAAATTTACCTAGAATATATTATATATACAAAAAAGAATGATTTTCACAAATAGTGCAGTATAGTTGGTTGGGGTGTTAGGAGATAATAATATGTTGTTGTTGTTATCATTTAGGGTTTGTTTAGTTATGCTCATTTTGTTAACACTGATTATTGTTAGTATGTTCCCTTTTTAAGATATGGGTTGGTTAGATAAGGATTGGGGGAAAATTGGAAACGAGCATATTGTAAATTAAGTTTCACGGTTTGACTATAGGGTATTCGATATTGATATTGAGGTAGAATTTGATTTAAAAGTTAGAATATTTTAGGATGTTTAATAGAAGTGATTTATAAAAATGTATCATTTAAGTTGGAATAATTTAGGTTGAAAACTTGAGAACCTAAATCCCTATGCTTTTGGAAAAATGATTTTCAAGGTTTTGGGAAAATAATAACAATAATATTTGAAACCAGTTTGGTTTAAGCATAAATTTTTGGGAATAAAAGTGTAAATAAGAAGTGCTATCTTTGAATTGGTAGGGGAACAAGTCCTGATTGTTTTGTGATGATCCAAATAATCTGCTAAGTGACGATCGGATATTTGCCTAGACAAACGTGGTAATGCACTTAGTAATTATTCTCTTTATCATTACGATCGAAACAAGTTCAATCCGAACAAACCTAAAGTGAGTTGGTGATAAATGTTGTGGGAAGATGTAAAGTGTTGTTTCAAAAATGAGAATTTGGAAATAAAAGAAATATTTTTAAGTTAACTAGTTCGAGTGGCTCGAAAATGACTTAAAATTGGAAAAGAGATGTGTTCGGATGGTAAACACTTCTCTTGAGTATTACTTTTCTTTGTAAGGTAATGTGTAATCCAATTTAGTAGTACCCAGTCCCTTAGTATCATTTTGGAGTTACTTGGGATATATCTATATATTTGTATGATTTAAAGTATAGAATTCCATTTCAAAAATTTGAAAATAAAGCCGGGTATTTGGATCTTGAATTTCCTTAGGGAAGAAAACGAAAAATGAAATGGTGGAATCAAATAAAGGTATATACTCTTAGGCTATAGTGGAGTATTATCCATGTTGAACCAGTGTAGTTTATGAAATGTTTTCATAAAATATTTAGTGGAAATTGAATTGGTATTAGAGAGAACTAATTTGTAACAACTCGAATTTAAGCTATAATAATCAATTAATGAATTAATTAAATAATAAAATAAATCTGTGAAATTATCAGATTCGAGTCTCGGGAGTTACACCATTGTGTCCATGGTAATTTTTGGTCAATTTCCATATATAGATTGTCAAAATCCGAGCTAAAACGAAGAAGTTACAAAATAAACAAGAAAACGAGAAAAATAATAATTATAAAGGGTCAGGTCAACCCTAGGCTTGACCTTCCCCATAGAAGGGTCGACCTATAGGTTGACTCTCACCACACAAAGGTCGACCTGGCGGTCGACCCTTGTGTATACTTAGATGAGCAATCATCCAGGTTCGAGCTTGACGTGGTTTGTTGATTTTATCTCATCCGGTGCGTTCGTGCTTCCATCCGACGATTCCCATCAATCCAATGACGTGGTTGCGCTAGATTTAATCTTCAAATCTAACGGTCTGAGATGCACAAGTGACACTATAAACAAGACCCTGGGCCTAACTACTTTTCTCATTCAGATTTTCTCCATCTGGGTTCATTGCCTGAGGCTAGACCTTAAAAGGAATATTTTTCTTAGAAGAAGATCTTTTTAATTAAAATATTCTAAACACTATGAGTAGATATGGGAATGCCAAGGAAAGAGCTAAGGACCATAGGTGAGTGTTTGAGTAATTATTTTAGATTTTTAAGTAATTTAAAATAATAGGGTTCTCAATAGTTGTAGTTTTTCTGCAATTTTGAGACCGCTTTTATATGTGTTGTTTATAGTTAATTTTTAATGTTCTTTTCAGTTCTATTTTGTTTAGCTATTTTTATTTAGCTATTTTATTCATTTCTTTACGTTTATTTTCTATTATTTACAATTATTGGTATTTTATTCACATCTGTTTTACGTTAGAATTTAACCTGTAAATTTTAGTTCATTTTATTCCTTTTACACGAATTAAAAAATAATAAAAAGAGGATAATTGGCTAATATGGACTAAATTTTAAGAAAACGAAATTACGGAAAATTGGACGTACATAAGTAGAACTGTAATAAAAAAATATAGAATGAAATATGCAAATTTGACATTTGCAAGCCAGTTATATTCAGTAGATTATAACTAGAAAAACAAGACAAAAGAGAAATTATAACATAGGTTATAATTAAATAGAAAGAATAGAAAGAGACTTATTTTAAAGACTTAAACTAAGTTAATAAGCAAATATAGTAGAGACAATAGAAGAGGCTTATTTAAAAGACTTAGAATAAGTTAATTAGCAAATAGAGCAGAATGAACAGAAGAGGCTTATTTAAAAGACTTATATTAAGTTAATAAGCAAAGACAGAAGTAGGGCCTATGACCAATAGCATTCCCTTTTAGATTAGGACTGATGGTTTCACAATAGGTGAGGCTGGGCATGACCCTTTCAGAGTAGGACTGATGGTCTCACAGTAGGTGAGGCTAGGCATAACCCTTTTAGACTAGGACTGATGGTCTCACTGTAGGTTAGGTGAGGTTAGGATACACTTATGCTAACTAAAGTAACTAAAGGGCCAATAGATAGAAGTTCAAATCAGGGGATTTTGGCAAGGGGCATAACTAGATTTTGTTTGGTAGGACCCAAATTGGCAGCATTCTCTTTCAGACTAGGACCGATGCTCTCACAATGCACTTAGGTAAGGCTGGGCAGGACCTTTTCAGACTAGGACCAATGGTCTCACAACGGAGGAGGTAAGGTTGGGCACACTTATGTTGTTTAGGGTAAGAGGGAGCAACAGATAGTGCGAGCCTAACGGTGGTCGTGCATGTGGCCTCGGTGCGGGGAGATAAATCGTTATTGAGTTCCAGAGCGCTAGTAGATGTCTTTTTGTTGTGAGGTCCATGTTGGGGATTCGATCACAGTGGCACAATAGACATAGAAGGCTGATCTAAGGGCAGAATTAGGAATTCGGCCTAATTAAAGTTGGACTAGGAATTCATCCTAATCAAAGTTGTAATCTAAGACAAGTGCAAATAATCGAAATAATCAAAGCAAGCAGAGTTTCATTCCAGCTTTATCTTTTCCTTTATTTTCTTTTTATATTAGAACTGTTGATAAGTATATTATCTTTATCTCGTTTAAAATACTAGTATTTACTTCTACTCACCACGCTTTTAGTTTGACCCAGTCCTTTATTTTCCCCTTTCCCCCCATAAGCTAACAGAGGTAGGGATAGTAGATTTCGGACTCTTGGAGATTTCAGCTGTGGAGAATTTTCTTCATGTATTCTACTTCTTTTTTTTCAGTTTTTATTTCATTTTGATGTACTGATACTTTTCTTTGAGAGGGATAGTTATTTATGTACTTTGATGTTATGACTGAGATAATGTTTTTCACTAGACATGGATATTTGGTATTTTGAGACATATTTGGTTTTATGAAGTATTTATGAAGTTTGAATTTTAAATAAGTTAATGTTTTAAATGTTTCCATTATTTTATTTATTTGTCTCGTGAATCTTGGTCTTTGTAAAGTTTTTAGCTATACCTATAATGCACCATATCCTTTAGTGTGTATTTTTGGGTATACTAAGGGGTGTGGGGTGTTTCATTTGGTATCTGAGCCTAAGGTTACAAGATTCCTAAAAATTTGTTTTAAAAGTAAAGTATTTTTGAAAAGTAACATATTTTCAAACTATTTTTCAGAAAGAAATTCTTATTATAGAAGTGGTTTAAAGTATAAAAGAATTTTTATAAAAATCTCCTCAAAGTCCAATCCAATCTCCTTTCGATTCTTTCGAGCTTAAATTCTCTTTTTCTTTGCATAGCATGGAGGATGCCCCTAATCTTCCCGAGGATGTCCAAGTCCCAGGCAGGTTTCGTAGATACCTATAAGCTACGACTCCAGGGTACAAGGGAAAGCACCCAATCCAGCACCAGCAGGTGGGAATCCCATCAACCCACCTGCCGCAGCTGATTTCTCTAAGATATGCAAGGATTTTGCCAATTTAGGGGTGAGACATTCTCTAGTATGGAGAATTTTTTGGAGGTGGGAGCTTGGTTAAGGAGTATAGAGAGGATATTTGGGCTATTAAGTCTGGAGGATCAATAGAGAGTTCAGCTTGCATCTTGGCAACTAAAAGGAGAGGCTTCTTATTGGTGGGAGGTTACTGAGTTGGTGGGAAGAAACCTTGGGTGGTTTGGATTCCAAGATAGGTTTGAGAGGAAGTTTTTTTCACAAGCAGAAGAGAGTATGCAGTTGGAAAGGTTTATTAGCTTGAAGCAAGGAAGTCTTTCAATAAAGGAATATGTCAGCCAATTTAATGAGTTGTCGCGGTTTTGAATGAAGCTAGTGAATACACCGCACAAGAAGGTCATGAAGTTCACGAAGGGATTGAATTAGCCCCTTTAAGGGTTGTTATTGACTCACGTGCTGATGGGAACCACCTATGAGTCACTGGTGGAGATGGCGCTTATGTCTGATGCAGTTAAGGAAGGAGAAGTTAAGGAGGTTCCTAAGTCGGAGAATTCTAGAAGCCATGGTGGAAGAACAAGAAGGATAAGAAGAAAGGAGGAGGACCTCAAAAACAGATCAAGAAAAGAGAGAAATGAAATAACTGTGGTCGGGTTGGTCATTATGCAAGAGACTGCAAGAAGGAAACAATGAAGGGAAAGTGTTATAACTATGGGCAACCCGGTCACCCTAGTAGATTTTGTCCTCAGAGGACGGGGCGGGAAGTGGGTGCACCTACAACACAAATTCAAGCTTTGGATGCAGCACCTTCCAACAGCGGACCAGATAGAGGTAGGAAAGTCACCGTAGAAGGTTTGATTTCTATTTTTGATTTTCCCATTTGGACTCTTTTCAATTCTGAAGCATCACACTCTTTTATTTTGAGTTCCTTTGTCGATTGTTTGCACTTAGATATTTCCTTAGTAGTATACCCCATAGTTGTTTCAAACTCCATAGAAGAATCGGCACATTTATCTATGGTTTGCAGGGGTTTGAATATTTTTATCCTAGGCTTAGAGTTTGATTGTGATGCCTATGTATTGGGATTTCCAGGATATGGGATGATTTTGGGGATCGATTGGTTATCCACTTATGAAATGATATTGGACTGCGAGAGGGGAGTCGTTAGACTAGAGACATGCAGCTGTAGGACTCTCGAGGTCTCTTGCGACCCACAGGGGTTAGTCATGTTGAGCTTTTTTTATTCCCTCGATTCAACGCCAGTAGAGTTAGATTCAGTTCCAGTCGTCAGAGATTTTCCAGACGTCTTTGAGGAGGTTAGGGGATTACCCCTAAGAGAGAGATCGACTTTAGGATCTATCTTACTGATAATGCTAAGCCAGTGGCATTGCCCGTAAGACATATGGCTCCTAGGGAGAGGAAGGAGTTAAGCAAGAAGATTGGTGAGCTATTAGAGAAAGGCTTCATCAGAAGGAGCATATCTGAGTGGAGAGCATCGTCTTCCCTATGAAGATGGTCCCCTTCGACTTTGCATAGATTATAGAAAGTTGAATAAGCTCGCAAAGAAAAACAGCTACCCCCTTCCTAGGATAGATGAACTTTTTGATCAGCTAGTTGGCTCTTTAGTATTTTCTCAGCTGGATTTGGCTACCGGATTTCATTAGCTTAGAGTCGTTGATGATAGCATCGATAAGATGACATTTAGGATACCAAATGGATTCTTTGAATGGTTGGTTATGCCTTTTGGGCTAATCAATGCCCCAGCATATTTCATAGATTTGATGAGCCGTGTTTTTAGAGATGTCCTAAATAAATTCGTGGTAGTATTCATGGACGACATTTTGGTGTTTTCCAAGAGTATGAAGGAGCATGATGCTCATCAAGAGGAGGTTCTTCGTCCACTTCGCATTCATCAATTGAAGGCTAAATTCTCGAAGGATCACGTTTGGTGAAAGGAAATGTGTTTTTTGGGGCATGTAGTCTCAAAAGAGGGTTTGGCTGAAAATCCCACTAAAGTTGTAGCAATGCAAGATTGGAAGGCCACCAAAAATGCTACCGAAGTTAAATGCTTCCTAGGTTTGGCTGGCTATTATAGGAAGTTTATTAGAGACTTCGCTAAGATTTCAGCACCGCTTACTCGCGTTACTAAGAAGAATGCGGCATTCCTGTGGGACATAGATTGTGAGGATTCCTTCATGACGCTGAAGAAGGCCCTTACTAATGCACCAGTATTAGTTTTACTCGATGGAGCTTAGCCTTTTACATTATACACTGATGTATGTAGGATGGGTCTACGAGCAGTGTTGATGCAAGAAGGGAGGGTAGTATGTTATGGGAGTAGACAGTTGAGGACTCATGAGAGGAACTATCCTACCATGATTTAGAGTTAGCTCCTATAGTTTTCGCACTCAAGTCTTGGAGGCATTACTTGCTAGGAGAGAGGTTCTAGCTTTTCACTGACCATAAATCATTGAAGTACCTTTTCTCACAGATGGATTTAAACTTGAGGCAGCAGCATTGGATGGAGTTTTTGGCATCATATGACTTTAAGATAGCTTATACCCCTAACAAGGGAAACATAGTTGTAGATGCATTGAGTAGGAAGAGAGCAACCCTTAGTCCAATGTTCATAGAGTGGAAAAACATAGAGTTTATCTCCAGTTTTTATTTTAAGCCTTCTAACATTAGCCCTGGATTGTTAGCAACACTTGAGGTCAGGCCTGCCCTCATGGATCAGATTGGTTCGAGGCAATGAGAGGATGCAGAGCTTATGGAGAGAATTAGTAAAGGAGAGGTCTTAAGACATCTTCAACGCTATTCCATTGATAGTAAAGGGTGACTAAGCAGAGATGGAAGACTTTCTGTTTCCTGCATAAGTGATTTGGTAGGTGCAGTTCTAGCAGAGGCACGCCACTCGCGTATAACTATTCATCCGAGTGATGATAAGATGTATAAGGACATGAAGAGGATATTTTATTGGAGTGGCATGAAGAAGGATGTGGTAAAGTTTGTAGTTAGGTGCCCTGTGTGCCAAAGAGTTAAGGTAGAGAAGAGAAGCCCCGAGTATTACTTCAGCCACTGGATGTACCCAAATGGAAGTGGGATATTGTTTCGATGGATTTCATAGATGGATAGCCTCGATCTAGGAAAGGGAATACTAGTATTTGGGTGATTATAGATTGCTTAACTAAGAGCGCCCACTTCATTCTGGTCAAGAGTAAAAGGACGACACCATGTTTGGCATCTTTATACGTTCCTGAGGTAGTCCTACTTCATGGAGTTCCCTCTACCATTGTGAGCGATAGAGACCCTATTTTTACTAGCAAGTTTTGGAGAAGCTTGCAACAGAATTTAGGGATGTAGCTTAGATCGAGTACAGCCTATCACCCTCGGATGGATGGAAAAACAGGGAGAGTTAATAGAGTACTTGAAGATTTGTTGAGGATGTACATTCTTGATTTTGGTGGAACTTGGAAGAAGCATCTTCCTTTAGTAGAGTTTGCTTATAATAATAGTTTTCAGACTAGCATCGGGATGACACCTTTCGAAACTCTTTATGGGAGACTGTGCAAGTCACCTTCATGTTGGTGGGAGTCTACAGAGAGATTGCTACTTAGTCCTACAAGGTTAGGGAGACTTCAAAAAAGAACGATTTGATTAGGAGGAGGATGAACATGGCCCAAGATAGGTAGAAATTTTATGCGGACAAGCGGAGGAGGGATATTGAGTTTGAGGTGGGAGACTTGGTTTTCATTAAGGTGTCTCCGCTAAAGAAGGTGGTGAAGTTTGGATCGAGTGGGAAGTTAGCCCCAAAATTTGTAGGACTGTTCTCTATTGTAGAGAGAGTATGGAAGATGACGTATCGAGTGAAGCTACCGGTGAGGCTCATAGGAGTGCACTACGCTTTTCATGTCTCACACTTGATAAAGTGGTTACATGACTTGATAGAGATTATGGAGTCTAGTCAATTGGAGGAAGTGGAAGTAGAAATGGAAGCAGCGGTTCGTCGTATTCCTACAAAGATCATTGGACGCGATATTAAGAAGATTAGGAATAAAGAAGTTCCATTAGTAAAGGTGCAGTGGGGAGACAGTGTTGAAGACGCCCGTGAGAGGCTGAAAATAAGATTCATATCTCATATCCATATCTATTTAATAGTAAGTTTTTGAATTTCCTATTTCCACCTTTAGTTTTGAATATGTTATGTCCTTTATTATCCTTTGGGAGGGTAGATCTTAGGATTTAACCTATGGATGGTAGGATTTGATGTAAAAATGTTATTAGAACATGTTATGTACGATGGACGCTAGTGGTTGCAAGTGTTTGCTAGTGGATGCTAATGGACGCTTATACTTACAGTAGGCACTATAATCTCTTAGGGATCGGCTTAACTAGGACATTACAACATATGCATATGGATGTGTGCGCATTTGCATATTTTATTTTATTCCATTGTTGCTATAAATGGAGGATTATAACATGATTGTTGCATTTGGATGATGACTATAGCATGCATATATGACTACCAGTTATCGTTAGGGAATTTGCATTCATTTGGATACATGACACGGACATGATTGCATAAAAGGAGGTCGACTGAATCAGTAGACCGCCTAATCTTTTTCATTAGTTGGGGACATTGATACTACACTATTTATGTATATATCATAAATTCATTAGAAAAACTTAAGGGCAATGGATGTAATGGATGATGGTTGAGTAGTTGGTTGTATAACTTAGATGAAAACATTTATTTCATTCTTTTATCCATTGAGATTTCGGGGACGAAATCCTTTAAGGAGTGGAGAATATAAAAACCCAAAATTTAAGCTAAAATTAATTAATTAATTAATTAATTAAATAATAAAATAAATTTGTGGAATTATCATATTTAAGCCACGGGAAATGCGCCACTGTGTCCGTGATAATTTTCTGGCTAATTTCCATGTATAGATTGTCAAAATCCGAGCTAGAACTAAGAAGTTACAAAATAAACGAGAAAATGAGAAAAAAAAATTATAAAGGTTCGACCTTCCCCATAGAAGGGTTGACCTAGGTCAACCCTCACCACACAAAGGTTGACCTAGCGGTCGACCTGCATGCATACTTGGATGAGCAATCGTCCAGGTTCGAGCATGACGTGTTTTATTGATTTTATCTCATCCGGTGCGTCCGTGCTTCCATCTGACTGTTCCCATCGAACAATGATGTGGTTGCGCTAGATTTAACCTTCAAATCCAACGTTTTGATATCGATAAGTGACACTATAAATAAGACCTTAAGCCAAGCTATTTTTCCATTCAGATTTTCTTCATTTAGGTTCATTGCCTGAGGCTGGACCATAAAAGGAATATTTTTCCAAGAGAAATCTTTTTAATTAGAATATTTTGTAAGCTATAAGTGTATCTGGAAAGGCCAAGGAAAGAGCTAAGGACCATATGTGAGTGTTTAAGTAATTATTTTATATATTTAAGTAATTTGAAATAATAGGGTTCTCAATGGTTGTAGTTTTTATGCAATTTTGGGACAGCTTTTATATAAGTTTACAGTTAATTTTTAATGTTCTTTTCAGTCTATTTTGTTCGGCTGTTTTTATTTAGCTATTTTATTCATTTATTTACAGTTATTTGTTGTTATTAGTATTTTATTTACATCCATTTTACGTTATAATTCAACTTGTGAATTTTAGTTCTTTTTAATCCTTTTTACACTAATAAAAAATAATAAAAAGAGGATAATTCACTAATATGGACTAAATTTTAAGAGTACTAAAATTACAGAAAATTAGATGTAAATAAGTAGAACTGTAATAAAAGAATATAGACTAAAATAGGCAAATTTGACATTTGCAAGTGAGTTATATCTCGTAGATTATAACTAGAAAGACATGATAAAAGAGAAATTATAAAATAGGTTATAATTAAATAGAAAGAACAGAAAGAGACTTATTTTAAAGACTTACACGAAGTTAATAAGAAAATATAGCAGAGATAACAGAAGAGACTTATTTAGAAGACTTAGAATAAGTTAATAAGCAAATAGAGAAGAATGAACAGAAGGCTTATTTAAAAGACTTATATTAAGTTAATAAGCAAAGATAGAAGTAAGGTCCATAACCAATAGCATTCCCTTTCAGGCTAGGACTGATGGTATCACAGTAGGTGAGGCTAGGCATGAACCTTTTGAAGTAAGACTGATGGTCTCACAATATATAAGGTTGGGCATAACCCTTTCAGGCTAGGACTGAAGGTCTCACAAAAGGTTAGGTGAGGCTGGGACACGCTTATGCTAACTAAACTAATTCATTGGCCAATAGATAGAAGTTTAAATCAAGGGATTTGGGCAAGGGGTGCAACTAGATTTTGTTTGGTATGACCCAAATTGGCAGCATTCCATTTCAGACTACGACTGATGGTCTCACGGTAGGTTAGGTGAGGCTGGGACACGCTTATGCTAACTAAAGTAACTAAGGGGCCAATAGATAGAAGTTCAAATCGGGGGATTTAGGCAAGGGATGTAACTAGATTTTGATTGGTAGGAACCGAATTGGCAACATTCCCATTCAGACTTGGACCGATGGTCTCATAACACACTTAGGTGAGGCTGGACAGGACCCTTTCAGACTAGGATTCATGGTCTCACAACGGATGAGGTAAGGTTGGGCACGCTTATGCTATTTAGGGTAAGAGGGAGCAACAAACAGTGCGAGCCTAACGATGGTCGTGCGTGCAGCCTCCGTGTAGGGAAATAAGTCGTTATTGAGTTCCAAAGCGCTAGCAGTTGTCTTTTTGTTGTGGGACCCACGTTGGGGACTAGCTCATAGTGGCACAGAAGATATAGAAGGCCAATCAAAGGGTAGAATTAGGAATTCAGCCTAACAAAAGTAGGATTAGGAATTCAGCCTAATCAAAGCAGTAATCTAAGACAAGTGCAAACAATGGAAATAACAAAAGCAAGCAGCGTTTTATTCCAGCTTTATCTTTTCCTTTATTTCCTTTTTATACTAGAACTGTTGATAAGTCTATTTTCTTTATCTCGCTTAAAAATACTAGTATTTACTTCCACTTACCAGACTTTTAGTCCAACTCACTCCTCTATTTTCCCTTTTCCCCTCCATAGGCCAACAGAGGCAGGCACAGTAGATTTCAGCTGTGGAGATTTTTCTTTATGTATTTTGCTTCTTCTTTTTCAGTTTTTATTTCGCTTTGATGTACTGGTATTTTTTTTGAGAGAGATAGTTATTTTATGTACTTTGATGTTATGAATGAGATAATCTTTTTCACTAGACATGGATATTTCGTATTTTGAGACATATTTGGTTTTAAGAAGTATTTATGAAGTTTGACTTTTTAATAAGTTAATGTTTTAAATGTTTCCATTGTTTTATTTATTTTTCCTTGTGAATCTTAGTCTCTGTAAAGCTTTTAGCTATACCTATAAGACAGCATATTCTTTAGTGTGTCCTTTTGGATATACTAAGGGGCATGGGGTGTTTCATAATTAGTAATTGTGTAGGGTGGACGTAGATCATTTCTCCTTTTCATACAGCTTTAATCCAAGAGTTGAGTACATGACTTCGAGGCGTTTGCACTGTTTCGAATAAGGATCTATTGCTCCACTTTTGACGACGAGCACTTGATGAGGGTTCTTGGCGTGGGATCAAAGTCTTCTATCATAGTTACAACTGTATAAGGAGAATAGAGGTTCCAAATCAAGGAGTCTGATAGGAGTCTGCACTAGGGAATCAAGTTGAGATCGAATCAGATTTTGCATAAGAATGATCTATATACATCATAAGAGATAATGTATAGTGTTAAGTGTTTCGTGGGGTAGGTCGAGGTGTAATTTCAAGGACAAAATTCTTTTAAGGGAGGAAGAATGTAACGATCCAGAATTTCACTACTTTGATCAGTAAATATTTAATTAATTTTAAATATTCAATATGCGTGTTTATAATGAAATAAATAAACCCATTTTTATTAATAAATAAATGATGGTAAAATCATTTTCAAAATTTGTTTACCAAATTAAATAGTTCGTAGAAAAACAGAAAGTGTGACCGAAGAACGTTTTTTGAAATTTTGACCTTTTGACACCAGAAAGTTATCAAGAATGTTGTTCGTTGTAACAACCCGTAATTTTACCACTTTGAAAATAAAATATTTAATGTATTTAAATATTCAAATATATAATTTTCAAACTTAAATAATCATGTTTTATATAATAAATAAGAATTGTGAAGTTATTTATAGAATTAAATAAAGATTTTGGATTTTTACCGTAACATTGACAAAAATGACAAAAGTCGGTTTTCGATAAAATTGAATATACAGTCCAATAATTTTTTTAAAGGATAAATAATTGCTTTTAAAATCAGCATATAAGGTTGATAAAATGTTGATAACTGTATATATACTTATGCTATAGTGACTGACAAATTTCGTCGCGCATTGACAAAATCAATGTCGTATATTTGCAAGTTAATTTTGATATTGTTTTATAAGTCAAATACACTTGTTTTAATTATTTCAAAATAATAGGAAACTTATTTTTAAGTTTTGTTCACATAAATAGACAGTTTAACAAAAATGTTAAAATATGACCGACGATCGTTTTTCGGATTTTCAACCGTTCGTCGAAGGAAAGTTGTTTCGAATTTTTGCAAAATTGTTAATATAATTTAACACATATTTATTTGCACTTTTTAACTTAAATATGTTTAGTCAAATCAAAGATAATCAAATATATAAGTATAAATAATTAAATTAGAAAACTTAAAGTTTAAGTAAATAAAAGGAAAACTTAACTTCACATCTCATCACCATTAATGCATTCTTTAATTAAGAAAAGAAGAAAAAGTACGATGTGAAATGGAAGTGATGTTGTGTAAGGAATATTTGAAATATCCAAGGGCATTTAAGTCTTTTTACACGAAGGGTATTTTGGACTTTTGGTTAAGGTTTCTTTAGCTATAAATAGCACCACATTTCTCCAATTTTCTACACACCAAAATCTCTCTTCTTCATCCTTTCTTAAATCTTTCTTAAAGCTTCTCTAATGGCTTCCATGCCTTCTTGAGAAATAAAAATAGCAGCAGCAAAGCTGTGCAAAAATAATGCGAAGAAATACCTCTTTAAAACAAAAGCAAACCAACTTTAAGATGGACTTATTAAGACATCGAGTATGAAAAATGTTTTAATATAAAATTAGCTTGGTAATACTATGTGATTTAAAGTGTTTGTATCTTAAAAATGTATAATAAAGGAGTAAGAGGTTTAGATGTTTAAAGGACGATTGATTTAATAATATACATAAAAATTCTAGTTCTTGCTTCGTTCCTTTTCAAGGACGAAAAGGTCTAGGGGCGAGGAATATAACGACCTGGGTTTTTAGCCATCTTATTTTGGGGATGATAAACTAATTTTAATTTTGAAATATTAATTTTCATTAGTCAAACGGATAAATTTTCTGATATTTAAAATATCTAAATATGTAAATTGATAAAACTATATTTAATTTTAAAATATAAATTTATAGATATGATAAATTTTATAGGAATATGTATACAAACTCTACCATTTAAAAACTAAGATAGAATATCCATATATGTATATATGTAAATATACATAAGCTTCATGATGTTTAAAAATATATATCAGTTATATATGTGTATATATGATTTTGAAAAATATATTGAATATGTGAATATATATATATGCATGAATGTATAAACTTCAAAATGGTAAATTTTAAACTTATGACTATGTGTATATGGGTATATGTTTATTAAAGTAGTGCACGTGGAATATAAATATCTATATATATGTGTAAGCATGTGTATATCTAAATGTATAAAATAAATATGTATATGATGACAAAGTATATGAAGACAAATGTATATGTATAAATGCAAGTATGATAGGATAAATATGGATGTGTGAATGTATGCATATCCGTATATATGCAAAGATTTGAGATGTTTAAAAATATATATAAGTGTACATATACATATATGGTCAAAATAGTATACACATAAATTTATATATATATGCATATATATACATGGAGGAACATCATCATGACAAACATTAAAATCAAGCATACAAAACTTCAAATCAAGTACATAAAATAAAAATTCAACTTACAAAATCAAATCAGCCTTCATATGAAATCAAATCAAGATAAAAGAAAAAGAAAACAAAACGAAAAAAATAAAAATCTTGAAAATTTGTAAAGCCTGTACAAGAAAGCATCGGCCACTCCGCTTCACTGTTTTTCCCATTCTCTTATATATATACACACCTTGGTCGTTCTTGCCTTGCTCATTTGTTCACTTACAAGATAAAAAAGAAGAATATGGCACTAAAATAGTAAACAAGCTAAGTGTTGAAGCCTGGAGGGGTGGTTCAAATAGAGCAGCAGTTCATTTTCTTTTATAACTGTGAGTAGAACACAAAATTTTCTTTAATTGGCTAATCCAAATATATGCATTCAATTGTGTATTGATGAATTGTTTGTCCTATTTTCAAATATACTTGTATCTGTTGGTTATATATGTATATGTAAATGAGTGTTGATGGGTTATTTTCACCTGCGCTTAATTAGATCATACCGTTCTTCTTCTTAAGCTACTCCGACAATTTTTTTTAAAATAAGTAAGCACCACTTCAAAAATCAATGCCTCAACATCGGTTGTGTTTTAAAACATAACTCCAAAATGAAACTTGTTTGTTTTTGAATGAAGAACACTATAAACTTTATTTCGTTGAAATTTATTGAACATAGAGAAAGACAAACCAATATTACAGTGAGTAGGTCAGTTAAGGCAAGAATTCAACTATCACAAATTAATGAACGGATTATGTAATTAAGATCGTTATCGAAAGCATGATTTTTTAAGAGTTATTTGGAGATTTTTAGTGTAGTGGAGAGGAGAAATGTAATGCTGAATGAAATTGGGGAAAATGGAAAATTCTGGTGATGGGGATGATTTCGTGGCAAAGGGTTGTACGTGGAGAAGGCTTGGGTGGAGGCGTATTGGAGAAAAATGGTACAGTGATTTTTAGACAACCGTGGAAGCTAGACGAGGTCAGAGTAGGGTTAAGGTGGGTGGTTTGTGGTCTCGGGTTCCCGTGTTAATGATGATGAGGAGAACGAAAGGGGAGTGTGCGCATAGGGAGGATTGACGGAGGGGGTTGTGGCGAGCACATGGGTGAGGTTTGGCGGTGAACGACGGTTGTGGGTGATGTGGTGGGGCTTGGTTGTGTACAGGCTCGGGTTTGAAAGTCGAAATTTGAACATAGGGCGCAACTGTGGTTTCAGGTGACAAACATGGTGAGGGGGTCGGCGACGACTTGAAGAGATGGTCGGCGACGAGCGGTGACGTCAGCAGCGAGTGTGCACATGCACATGTACATGCACAGCTTGCCTTCTTGAAAGTGGAGAGGAGTAGCAGGAAAACTGGAGAATGAAAAACAAGAAGGGGATTTGGTCTTGTGATTTTAGACCGAGTCTAGTGTGTTTGGGCTGGGAATTTTATTTTATTTTTTATTTATTTTTATTTTTTTAGTAAAGGAACTGAATAAGTTTTATGTTAAAATCTTTTTTTAGCTTTAAAAGATATGTGTTCTCTTCCATTTTTAAAAAAAAAGTCAACATGATAAATTTCGTAATGAAATCCTATCACCCAATATTATAGTTTAAATTTAATGTTGTTAATTCTATGTAATATAAAGTGTAATTATTTTATAATAATTAAAGTCTTAATTGATTAATCTTATGACTAATAAACAAATAAGTTATTAAATTGGTTGTTTGACTTTAATTAACTAATAAAAAATTGTTTTTATAATTTCTTTAATTTATAAGCATTTTGGATTAATGATATAAAAGGATTCGGTAAATTAAAGAGTCAAATCATGATTTTGAATTGTTCAATATTAATTATTAATCGTTAATTTGTTAATAGTTTATGCTTTGGTTTATTGCTCTTGGATATTTATTTCAATTATTCTTGTATGTGCCATTAAGTAGCCAAACAAATTTAAAATGGTTAGAATAAAACATTGACATGTTTTATTTGAAATAAACATAGGTAATAAATTCCCATATATGAATGATGACACCTTGAATATGAATTTTTTGCTTAAAACGACTTGGACATTTAAAATTTATCGCTTTGAGTTCGATGAAAACGGGATCAGATATCTGCATTATCCGATACCACTTGATCCAATAACCAGTACAGACCTTTACGGTTTTGATTATAGTAACAAATTCGGCTATTTTAATAAGTATTTTATGCTTAGACACTATTATAATACCACCGGATTTCCTATAAAAGTGTTTTCTCATTGTAAGATAAAAGCCCGTCGTGTTTATGTGTGACACGGTCTTACGAGTTACCTTGGTTTTTCGAAGGATTTTGATAACTGAAGTATTTTAAATTAAGTGGGTTTTACTCACGCTGGTTTCCAGCCTGACTTGGGTGTTACTTTATTGTAATGCTCGGGTTGGACCGAGTATTACAATTTTAGGATGGGAGGCTTTTGGAGCTCAGGAGACGAGCTAGAAGGCAGAGACGCATTGCAGCTATTTGGTTATATTCTACTGTGTGTAGTAGGCTGAATATTCAGCATTCTGAGCACAAGTTATTATAACTGTCCAGATTTATATGTTAATGATTGTATTCTAATAATTTGTATGTATATTAACAGTTATAGTTCTTCTTTTGTATAAAAAGTTGTTATTGTATTTTGTTCTGCTGCGATTATGAGATTTTATGTTGTTATTTCTATTTCTTCTTCTATCTTTTTTTCTTCTTAAACCCTAACAACCCGATATTTTTGGTACTTGATTGTTCGGCACACGATATAGTGAGCGTACTAGTGTCGATTTTCAGGGTCGAAAATCGTCCGGTTGTCACACGTGGTATCATGGCTGAAGGTTAAGTGAGAACCAAGGCTCTGGTGGGGACTACTCATTAGAGATAGGGTTAGTAGTACCGTAGAATGAGTTGAGTGTATTACATTTGAGAGCGTACTTGTTATTTCTTATATAGTAATTTTATAGGATAAACGATTTTAAAATGAATTTTATTTAAGACTATATTTTGATGTAAAACAAAATAATTTTTCTGAATTATTATAGTATATTGAGGTGGTTGGTTGTTATTATGGTAATCAAATAAGATTATAAAATTTAAGTGGTTATAT
This sequence comes from Allium cepa, assembly GCA_030765085.1. Taxonomy (NCBI): domain Eukaryota; kingdom Viridiplantae; phylum Streptophyta; class Magnoliopsida; order Asparagales; family Amaryllidaceae; genus Allium; species Allium cepa. The sequence continues at coordinate 569,064,323 of CM060938.1, forward strand.
ATATAACCAAATAGCAATTTGATAAGAATGAACTATACAAATGGGTTAAGCTAAAAATAGATTCAAATTAGAATTTAAATTTTGAAAATTTCGGAAGAGTTTTCAAAGCATTTTGAAATGAAATAAGTTTACCCTGATTATATTTTATATATAGAAATGATTTTTCAGGAAGTTATTATGGAATATATGGTGTGTTTGGTTTCTAGATATGATAATATTAATCATTGTCATAAATTGGTTGTTGGGTCTTAATAAAGGATGTTTATTACACATTAAATAATGATAAGACATGGTGAAAGGTTTTAAGGAAGTGGAATTATATAAGCGTAATTTACAAATGCGACTTATAAATTAAATGGATTTAAATTGAGAAGTTTTGAATCTAAGTCCGAAAATTTTGAAATGTATTTCAAAGTGTTTGAGGAAACAATAAGTAATATTATTCATAATATTTTGGATATGAAAATTTTTGTTTTGAAAACCAGGGTTGTTTTGAAAATTCCGAAGAATTTGTTATGGACAAAAACCAAAGTTGGTTGAAAATTTAAAAAGTTTGATTTGGTATATAAATGGGGTAGATGTGTGTGTGTGTGTGTATAAATGATTTCAAGGTGATTTTAAATAAATACCGGGTGTTGAATTCTGGGATTCCATTGAAATGAAAAGTGTAACCAATGGAAAGTAAGTTTTTAAACCTATAAGTGGAAAATGATGTTAATAAGAAAAGAAGTGTGGAAATTTAAATTCGAAAGGTAAAAATTTAATTGAGTAAATTTAAAGGGGTTGAACGAATTGTGAATTAACTCAGGCCAAGTCATATGAGGTTCTGAACATATGACCTGAAATTGAAAATTTCAAGGTGAAATTAAAATTTAACTTATGGAAGTTAAATAAATTAAATTGTAAAAGAAAAGGTATAGATTTGATAAGAGGTGCAAAAAAAGTTATGTATGAATGATTTCAATACGATATTGAAATAAAACGGGTTTCAAATTCTGAAAATTTATGATGGATGTTATTGATTGATGTTTTAGATGGTTTAGATGTTTATTTATTTTGATATATCCTGTTATCATCCCGTATATTATCTACAGCATATAAAACTATGAATTGAATTATCTCGAATAAATTAAGAAATATGTTGAAATGATATATACCTATGACATTTATTTGGGATTGAAATGATATTTATTCATCCCTAAAATTAAATTGAAATAATAGCCATAGTATAGAAAATTATATACGGACACCGGATTGGTTAAATTAAATGATTTAAAAAAATAAAAATAAAACTTAAAATTGAAATTATTTAATTAGTTTAAGAAATAAAATCGAATTTATGAAAGTGGGATCATTTTTGAACTTGGGTTTAAAAAAACGAACTTGTCAATTGGAATTGTTTAAAGAATCGGGTTTGAAATTTTGAAGTTATAATTGAGAAATCAATTGAATTTCAAAAAAACATTGATTTTTTTTGAAAAGATTTTCACTCTTACTTGAACCTTGAGATAAGTCCGAGCAAAAGTAATTTAACTGGATATTTCGACATTTGGGCTCGGGATTGACTTTTTTTATAAGATTTGGATTTTTAAATTGAATATTGTAGGTTAATTTGATTTAAGTGATTTAAATCGATATTTTGGAATTCGAACTCGAAATTACATAAATAGAAATGGTTTAAAGTGGAGAATTGAATTGAAATTAATTCAAATTGGAGTTGAATTGAACTAATTTGGAATCGAAAATTGAAATTGATTTGAATTAAAATTAGAATCGAAGATAATTCGAATTGAAATCGGAATTTGAAACAATTTAAATGGAAATGGAAATTGAAATTGATTTGAACTGGAAGATTGGGAGTTGAATTAGTTTGACTTTGGAACTATTTTCAATAAATTATTTTGAAATAAACTGTTTAAAATCTATCTTCTTAAATATTCAAATTATTCTTGTAACGACCCGTAAATTTCGACAATTTAATTTATTTATTTAATAGGATTTTTGTAATTTATTTTAGTAGAAACAATAAAAGGGATAAATAAATGTTAAAATGAAGGCTAAAATAAATTATGTAATTGGTGACTTAAAACCTATTTATAGGAATTTGGATAAAATCCAAATGAATTAAGTAGAAAAAGGATTCTTACCTGGATATAAAATTTAATATGAGAAATTTATGAAAATATTAAATGGATTTAATGCAATAAAAGAGTGTAAATGGTAATTGGAATAAATTAAGGAATCATGTTATTGCAAGTTAATAATTTACGACTTGAATGAAATTCCAATTCATTAAAATCATTTAAGTGTTATGATTTGATTTTAATTGTAATATGAGAAAAACAAATGTAAGGAGTTGATTAATATATATGTTATTTGTTCAGGGTATTGAATAAGATTGGGAATCCAATTTGTAATTAAAGGGTAATAATGTTGGTATTAGCTAATAAATTAAATTTCAATGCAATGTCCATAAATAAATATAATGAAATGAATGTATGTAAATGTATACTAGGTTATTTATCAAATAGAAGGAAAGAAAAGTAAATATCGAATTGATTGATGAATAAATATGCATTGAATAGTAATTGAATGTAAAGTTAATGGTAATTGTATAAAATCAATATAAGATAATGAATTGCAATAATTGTGGGTTGATAATAAGGTGTGAATGGGAAAGTGATTGTTATATTAATTGAATGAAATTCAAATTTGATGGGAAAGGTAAATGGGTATTTGGTAATAAATTTAAAACGGACTTAAATAGTGAATTTATCTAATTATCTATAATATTTGAGTGGAAATAACAAACTTATAAATGTGGGATTGAGAGTTTTACCACAACTATATGAGTTATATACTTAGTTCGTTCAATTAAATCAGAAACCATTGCAATAAATGTAATTTAATGTTATGCAATTGAGATAAACAGTAACAAATATTGTAGGGTACCTATTTATCTAGCCTGTTAATTTAGTATGGGAAATTGCGATAAAACTAAAATCTAATCATTGGTTGGTTAATGTGATTTTGTTAAAAATGGTAATTTTGTGAAACATGCATTTAAGGGCGTGAAACCAAGTGAACCAAATTTATTTAGAATAGTTAATCGTAATTAAAGGATATAAATTTGCTAAGTTATAATGAATGGAAAATGAAGGTTATTAACTAAGGAAGAAATGGATAATAATTGCATTTACTTGTAAGTGGAAATAAAACGTTAATGATAACAAGTGTTTAAGATTTACCCTCTATTTAGTATATTTAATTATAACTGATAATCAACTAAAATAAATAATAGATAATTATTACATTAACGTTAATTGAAGTAATACTTGAAATTTAATATTTAGATAGTATGTAAATATAAATTTAGATGAAATTGGAGATATTACGTAATGAAATACGAATATAATGGTAAATTCATTTATTTGACAATAATAAATGGAAAGTAAATTTAATTAAATTATTGAAAATTAAATTTATAATTTGATGTAATAAATGAAATTTGGGAATTTCAAAATTTTAATTCGACAAGTTAAATTTTGTTTAAATAGATTATTGAAAAATTTATAATAATAAGAATCGTCAATTATCAAAGAGGAATGGGAAATTTGATTTAATTGACTAATTTTTAATTTATTTAATTAATATAAAAATAGCCATTTTGGTCACGGATTCGGATTTCGACGAAACCAGTTTCATCGGATCCGCAAGAGTGAATTATTGTAGGGTTTCAAGTTTCGTAGCAATCGGACTTGTCGTTTGATCGTACGGACTCGAAACGCCCTAAAATCGATTTAATTGAAATCAATTTGAAATCAATTTGAAAATATTGATTTCAGCATAACTTCTTCATACGATGGAATTTGAACGTGAAACTTTTTCCATCACGTTCAGAATATTTAAAACACCTATTTCGATATATGGGTTTACCCAATTTCGTTCCGGGGTCAGAACGGACTTTTTGGGCCACGTTAGCGTTAACACGTTTGTTTATCGGATCTATCTGTTCGTTTCAATCTCGCCTATAAATAGGTTGTTATAAACCCTAGCCTCCATCCATCTTCATTTGTTGTGCGTTCATTTTTTCTCAACACTTTCTCTTCTTCAATGGCCTCAATGGATGCAAACCCTAGATCTATTTTCATTTCAAAATCAAAGCTAAAATTTCAAACACCTCAGAAAATTCTGGAAATAATATATGTTAATGCTCTCGACGAGCGTAATTTAATGGTGCTATCCGTTTTTCGATTGGAGTTTCTGTGTGTCCAGATCGGAGCAAATTATTTTCGGTCGTTCATCATCGCCGCGACGAACTTCGTCAGATCGTCAAACCTTTTCTGGGTTTGATGGAAAGTGACATGCGCTTCGCATCGGTGTCATTAGTTTGGGATTTTAACGGTTGGATTCAGAGCATAATTCGTTTAGGGTTTAAACTGGAGGCGGCGGCTCGCGAGTTTTGGTGACCGATAGGCTCGGGGTTGAGGGCCAGGGGGTCGGCTGGTGGAGGCGGTGACGTAGGTGGCTTCGGTTTGTCAAGCGGCGGTCATGGCGGCCGAGGAATCGCGGTCAACGGTGACTGGAATCTTACGTGAGTGGGTTGTGTTCGCGACCTGTAGAATGCGCTTTGGTTTCAGAGAGAACGAGTGACGTGGCAAATTAATTTTTGAGTAAGTTTTGTTTATAATTTAAATTTTGTTTCAATCACAATTTTCGACATAACTTTCTCATACGTTATCCGTTTCACGCGAAATTTTTTTTGCTAGGATTGAAATAAAATTTCGGATCTGTTGACGTTGGTTTGGACAGATTTGGAGACCGTCGAATTTTTGGGTTTAAATCGGATTTAAATTCGATTTAAATTCAAAAGGTGAGTGTTTTAACCCACTCACAACTTCTAAAATTTCCAATGTCTGTTAATTTGACTTCAGATATGAGTAGAAATTTATTTATGACTGTTTGGCGTGTTTTATTCATTATCTCAGATAAATCGCATTTATTTAATTTAATTGTTAATTAATTTTATTATTGCGTATAATTTGACAGTTAAAATTTATTTATTTGCATATAAACTGCTAGTTAAACAGTCATTAAATTTATTATTGAGTATAAACTGTTAGTTAATACCCGTTATTTATTACCTGTTATATTTTATATGCTCTATATTGATGATTGGTTAAATTGATAATGATTGAAATAAATTGGTTGATGATTGATATTGGGTGAATGGATGATGTGTTCTAATTATATAAACTGCAAGTTGTTATGCATTTTATTTCATTCGGGATTGCGGTTTGAAATGATATACAACCGCATTTTATTATTAAATTGCGGATTGAAATGATAAATATCTGTATCACTTGACCATAGGATAGAAAATTATATACAGGCACCGTGGTATATATATATAAAAAATTTGAAAGGATTTTTGGTTTTGGATATGATACGGTTTAATAAAATATTAATTTTGACCTTATATAAAATCTTATTTTTTTATGTACATATATAGTTAAAATTTTGAATTTAAGCTATGTATAAATTTGTTAAATAAACTAAATAAGTTGAATAATGGAGTTCTAATGATTTAAATCAATCTAGATTGGAAGGTAAATAAAAAAATTAAATTGAAATTGAGCGTATTTAAAAAAATTAAACTCTATAAGTGATGTAACTTATTTAAACTTGGAAATTTTAAGGGTATGATATTTATAACTGGATTTTTTTCAAGAAATTAAATGAATATTTCTAGTATAAATAATTTGAAGGAATATTTAATTGTTAGAAATTTTGAGTTTTATTTTTTGGATTTATTTTATGAATATTTCAAAACTAAATAATAGGACAATAAATTGTTGAATAAAATTTTCAACCTTAAGTTTTGAAATTATTAAATACTCAAAGTTAGGAATATATTGAAATTGAAGTGGTTTATTTAACTGAAAGTGAATTTAAATTTTATGGATTTAGACTAAATTTTAAATGAGTAAATTTGTACAGCCGTGAAGATTTTTACTGTATAAAGTAATATGAAATCAACTATTTCATTCTATATACTGTTGAATATCCAAAACCATTCAAGTTTTAGAAGTTATGGTTTTAAAGCTATGAATTTCGAAGTATTATGTTTTGAAAGTTATAATCCAAATGTTTGGTTTCCCGATATTATAAATTTTAAGCAGTATGATTTTGAAAAAGAAATATATTTGAAATAAAAATGATATTATTGATTTGGGTTTTTAAAAATAATATCAAAATGAGTTGTTTTGGAAATGGAATGATATAGAATTTATGGGTTTTGAAATGGATAATTATTTTCTTGTTTCAAAGTATAAACTTTTTTAAAGGACCGCGGTGTTATAATAACGTTTGGTTGTTGAAGAGAACGGGATCGTAAATTGTCATACTCTCTGCCAACCCCGAAAACCACTTTAACAACCGTGTACGCGGTGGAGATTCCAGAATGAAGTAGGATGGTGGTGGCGTTTCCTTTAAGGTAAATACGTGGACCCGACTCCCGTGAGTTGGTATAAGGTGGCTAAAACAGGAGCGATCGACGGGTTAATAAGGTAGCACCTTTGATCGGACACATCCCTTCTATATTATACTTGACTTTGGATTGACTCGGTGGCCACTTTTGATTTTATTTGGGGGTGTGGCTCGAGGTGGGCAGTAGCTGCGCGCTACGCGTTACCACCGACCCGGAAGCGTAATTGGTATATCTACCCTGGCATTGCCTAGTTGTGCCGTGTCACCTACCCTATCGCGCCTTGTACGAGTTTGAATTTCTCCGTAGCCTGTGTGGTATCCTCTGGTGGCTTCCCGATCAGGAGGGACTATGATATTGGATGGACTACTGGGACTATTACGTGTTAAGGGCTATATGGGTAACCCATTAATGCTAAGAAAAAGGTAAGTTTATTTTATAATTAGACACTATTATAATAGTGCAATATACTACATAGTAAATAGTTTAACGGATCCTTAGGAGATGTAAATCCCGAGCATCTCATGAGTTACTGCACTCATATTTATTTCTGTTGATTTAACTTACATAAGATCTTTTAGTTCTGACTCGAGTGTTTTGTCTTTTCAATTCACCCGGGTCAGTCCGAGCGTTTCAGAATTTGAAGTTTTAGCTCTGGAGGACGAAGACGAAGCTTTGTATTACTATTATCTACTATTAATCCACTACACCATTTAATTCCGCTGCATTGACATTATTGGTATGTGAACTCTGATATTTATTGTATAAAGAAGAATCAAATGTTTTGTAAATAATTTTATGAACTGTATATTTATTATTATATTTTATCTTTCCGCTGTGAGATTCTGTTTTTTTTTATTTCTTTCTCGTTTTTCTTATTTACCCCATAACAATCCGCCCTTCCGTATGGTTTGAATTGGCACGTGTGTCGATTTGAACCGTGCAAAAAGGCGGGACGTTACAATTCTGATTTTTCCAAGCTATTTTACTATGCAATCCATTTTTAAAACTTAAATTATCTTATATTAACTATTTATCTATTTTAAAACTATTTAAGTATTTTCTAAATTCAAACTAGTCGGAGTGGAAATTGTTTATATTTACATCATAGATATAAATACAAACTGGGTTAAATTGAAGTTATAACCCAAATGGAAATTCGAAGCAATTATGAATTGGAACCTAAATCGAGATATTAAGGCAAAAATGATTTTGAACTGAAATGGTATATTTTGAGTAAATATGATAATTTTTGAATAGTTACTATAACTGAAATTTACATTATAAGCAGTAAGAAATGTTACCAATAACTTCGAAAAGTAATCGAACTGGGGAATTATTGATTGGCACTAATGAGATTATATAAGTTAGATATATATTAAAACTCCCATTGTTGAATTTCTAACTAGAAAGAAATGGTCCTTGAAAGGTATTTGAAAATACTAAATGGAGTTTATATAAATATGAAGCGGATCCCAAAAAAAAACTATTAATTCGAAAAAAATTCGAGTTGGAAAGAATAATCTTATATGTATATTAAATTGAAATAGTTTGGAATCTATTGATTTTTAAAGGCACTGATTTTGGCAAATAGTCGATTTGGAAATTGGGGAAAACCAAGTGTAAAAACTATCGATTAAAAAGATATCGATTTTATATAGATAGAATTTATATGTGATGCATACGAAGTGTATGATGTACTGTATATATAGTACGAGTTTTGAAACTAAAAGTATGGAAAGGCACCCCTAGGAAAGTCGAAACTTGGAGTAGGAGATCCACTGGGTGGTTCTACCTAGGAATCCATAGGGTAGGTTCAATGAAAACTAGGATCCTAGAGGAGGTCTGGACAAACCTCATGAGTTCCTTATGATCATTTGTTTTTATAGCATAATCGAGGGGTAATATACCTACAGTTACGTTTAGTTTTGATGTGGTAGCAACGTAACCTTTGTGTAACTGCGATCTATCGTGGTTCCATGGCATAATTCGAGAGGCAACGGTTGCCTAAAATATACGTTTGATTTCGCTGTTATAGAGACATAACATCGGTAGATTGCGATTTAGATGGTTTGGTTCCATAGCGTAATTCGGAAGGCAGCGATTGCCCACAATCTACATTTGGTTTCACTGGGATACTGACGCAAACTTTTTGTAATTGCGATCTATATGGTTTAGTTTCGTTTGATAGTGTAATTCGGGGAAAGGGGCAAAGATTGCTTATAGACCACTTACGGTTGCTGTAATAGCAACGCAACCTTTGTGTAGCAGCGAACTATTGTGTTCTCATGGCATAAGTCGAGAGGTGTTGATGCCTACAGTTTACATATGATTTCGTCTGGATGGCGACGCAATCATCGTGTTAACTGTGATTCATAGTGGTAAAGAAGGAAAGGGGGTGATACTTTTCATATCATTTTTGAAAAGATTTTCAAGTATTTTCACTGGATGTTAAAACGGATCTACTAAGTACTTAGAGATTTTCAGTCCTATGTCTGATCAACGTACTACTAAATTTCTGTACGAACAAGGATGGACTTGTTAAGACATCGAGTTATGAAAAATGTTTTAATATAAAACTAGCTTGGTAATACTATGTGATTTAAAGTGTTTGTATCTTAAAAATGTATAATAAAGGAATAAGAGGTTTAGATGTTTAAAGGACGACTGATTTAATAATATACATAAAAATTCTAGTTCTTGCTTCGTTCCTTTTCGAGGACGAAAAGTTCTAGGGGCGAGGAATATAACGACCTGGGTTTTTAGCCATCTGATTTTGGGGATGATAAACTAATTTTAATTTTGAAATATTAATTTTTTTAGGCGAACGGATAAATTTTCTGATATTTAAAATATCTAAATATGTAAATTGATAAAACTATATTTAATTTTAAAATATAAAGTTCTGGATATGATAAATTTTATAGGAATATGTATACAAACTCTACCATTTAAAAACTAAGATAGAATATCCATATATGTATATATGTAAATATACATAAGCTTCATGATGTTTAAAAATATATATAAGTTATATATGTGTATATATGTTTTTGAAAAATACATTGAATATGTGAATATATATGCATGAATGTATAAACTTCAAAATGGTAAATTTTAAACTTATGACTATGTGTATATGGGTATATGTTTATTAAAGTAGTGCACGTGGAATATAAATATCTATATGTGTGTGTGTGTGTGTGTGTGTGTGTAAGCATGTGTATATCTAAATGTATAAAATAAATATGTATATGATGACAAAGTATATAAAGACAAATGTATGTGTATAAATGCAAGTATGATAGGATAAATATGCATATGTGAATGTATGCATATCCATATATATACAAAGCTTTATGATGTTTAAAAATATATATAAGTGTACATATACATATATGATCAAAACAGTATACAGATAAATATATATATGCATATATATACATGGAGGAACATCATCATGACAAACATTAAAATCAAGCATGCAAAACTTCAAATCAAGTACATAAAATAGAAATTCAACTTACAAAATCAAATCAGCCTTCATATGAAATCAAATCAAGATAAAAGAAAATGAAAACAAAACAAAAAAATAAAAATAAAAATCTTGAAAATTTGTAAAGCCTGTACAAGAAAGCATCGGCCACTCCACTTCAGTGTTTTACCCATTCTCTCATATATATACACACCTTGGCCGTTCTTGTCTTGCCCGTTTGTTCACTTACAAGATAAAAAAGAAGAATCTGGCACTAAAATAGTAAACAAGCTAAGTGTTGAAGCCTAGAGGGGTGGTTCAAATAGAGCAGTGGTTCATTTTCTTTTATAACTGTGAGTAGAACACAAAATTTTCTTTAATTGGGTATTCCAAATATATGCATTCAACTGTGTATGGATGAATTGTTTGTCCTATTTTCAAATATACTTGTATCTGTTGTTTATATATGTATATGTACATGAGTGTTGACAGGGTTAGTTTCACCTGCACTTAATTAGATCATATTGTTCTTCTTCTTCAGCTCCTCCAACAATTATTTTTATGAAAAAAAAGTAAGCATCCACTTCAAAAATCAATACCTTAACATCTGTTGAGTTTTAAAACATAACTCCAGAATGAAATTTGTTTGTTTTTGAATGAAGAACACTGTAAAATTTATTTCATCGAAATTTATTGAACATGGAGAAAGAAAAACCAATATTACCGTAAGTAAGTTAAGGAAAGAATTCAGCCATCACAAATTAACGAATGGATTATATAGTTAAGATCGTTATTGAAAAGCATGATTTTTAAGAGTTGTTTGGAGATTTTTAGTGTGGTGGAGGGGGAGAAATGTAGAGTTGAACGAAATTGGGAAAATGGAAAATTCTGGTGATGGGAACGATTTCATGGCATAGGGTTGGGCATAGAGGAGGCTTGGGTGGAGGTGCGTCGGAGAAAAATGGTGTCGTGATTTTTGGGTGATCGTGGAAGCTAGACGAGGTTAGAGTGGGGTTAAGGTAGGTGGTTTCGGGTTTGTGTGTTATTGATGACAAGGAGAAAGAAAGGGGAGTATGCGCATAGGGGGAATCGATGGAGGGGGTTGTGGCGAGCACGATGGTGAAGTTTGGCAGTGAACAACGGTTGTGGCTGATGTGGTGTTGCCTATTGGCGGGGCTTGGTTGTGTATAAGCTCGGGTTTCAAAGTCGAAATTTGAACGGAGGGCGTAGCCATGGTTTCGGGTGGACGAACATAGCGAGGGGGTTAGCAGCGACTTGGAGGGGTGGTCGGCAGCGACTTGGAGGGTCTGGAGCGAGTGTGCACGTGCACAACTTGTCTTCTTGAAAGTGGAAAGAAGGTAGCAGGAAAACTGGAGAAAGAAAAAGAAGAAAGAGATTCAGTCTTGTGATTTTGGGTCGGATCTAGTATGTTTAGGTTGAGCATTTTATTTTATTTTATTTTTAGTAAAGGAATTGAATGAGTTTTATGTTAAAAAACTTTTTCTTTAACTTTAAAAGATATATGTTCTCTTCCATTTTAAAAAATCAAGTCAACATGATAAATTTCGTAATGAAATCCTATCACCCAATATTTTAGTATAAATTTAATGTTGTTAATTCTCCGTAATATAAAGTGTAATTATTTTATAATAATTAAAGTGAGTTAATAATCAAAGTCTTAACTGATTAATCTTATGATTAATAAATTAGTTATTAAATTGGTTATTTGACTTTAATTAACTAACAATAAATTGTTTTTATAATTTCTTTAATTTATAAGCATCTTGGATTAATGATATAAATGGATTTGGTAAATTAAAGCATCATATCCTGATTTTGAATTGTTCAATATTAATTATTAATCGTTAATTTAGTTAATGGTTTATGCCTTGGTTTATTGCTCTTGGATATTAATTTCTATTATTCTTGTATGTGCCATTAAGTAGCCAAACGAATTTAAAATGGTTAGATTAAAACGTTGACGTGTTTTATTTGAAATAAACATAGGTAATAAATTCCAATATATAAATGGTGACACCCTGAATATGAATTGTTTATTTAAAACCACTTGGACATTTAAAATTTATCGCTTTGAGTTCGATGAAAACGGGATTAGATATCTGCATTATCCGGTACCACTCGATCCAATAACTAATGCAGACCTTACAGCTTTGATTATAGAGTCCGACATGTTGGGATTGAGTTAATTTAACAAGTTTGGTTATTTTAATAAGTATTTTATACTTAGACACTATTATAATACCATCAGATTTCCTGTAAAAGTGTTTGATTATCGTAAGATAAAAGGCCGTCATGTTTATGTGTGACACGGTCTTACGAGTTACCTTGGTTTTTCGAAGGATTTTGATAACTGAAGTGTTTCAAATTAAGTGGGTTTTACTCGCGCTGGTTTCTAGCCTGACTCGGGTGTTGTTTTATTGTAATGCTCGGGTCAGACCAAGTATTGCAGTTTCAGGATATGACGCTTTTGGAGCTCAGGAAATGAGATGGATGGCAGATATGTATTGTATGTATTTGGTTATATTCCATTGTGCATAGTAGGCTGAATATTCAGCATTTTGAGGACAAGTTATTATAACTGTCTACATTTATATGTTGATAATTGTACTTTGATAATTTGTATGTATATTAACAGTTATAGATCTTCTTTTGTATACAAAACTGTTATTGTATATTATATTTGTTCCGCTGCAATTATGAGATTCTGTGTTGTTATTTCTGTTTCTTCTTCTATCTTTTTTCTTTTTAAACCCTAACGACCTGGTATTTCCGGCACTCGATTGCTCGGCACATTATACAGTGAGCGTATTAATGTCGATTTTCGAGGTCGAAAATCTCTCGATCATCATAAAGTAGCCCAAAAATAAATTGCAAAATGACCTATTTTCGGGTTTATTATTGAGAATTCGATGTTTATCCGAAGTCGCTCCTCCTTAGCAAAACAAGTCGCGCTTCCTCTTCCCTTCAAGCCCGAGCCTACCTTATGCATTTAGGGTTCAAGACTCCATCTTGTTGCTTGAAAAAGGAATTGCTATGTCATGCTCTAATTTAGCGAGAGTTTGGATAGCTTTCAGTGAGTAAATTTCTAATCTTTTGGAAAGAATTTTCCTTTATATGTTGTGTTGATCCTTAGCTATATGTATGTTATATATATATGTTGGATCTTGGCATGTTTGAAATGTGATGATAAGTGCTAATGTATGGGTTAGTGTTAACACTTGAATGGATGTGTTATTGCAAAGTTCGTAATTATGTATATATTGGTAGACGTATACAATTTGTTGTATGAATGTGATGTGTAAATATAAAGAGTTGATGATGAACTTGACTATAGTCATGATGGGTTGAAAACAAAGTTGAAACTTTGTAAGTAGTCGCGACGGATTTGAGGTCGGATTTAAAATCAAACTCATTTCAAGAGTTTAAAGTTTAGATTTTGGCTAAAGTTTGCGTAATTGGTTTTAAAGTGTGAAAATTTACTAAGGAATGTTTCAATCATGAAATAGAAGGTTTTAGTAAAGTGGCTTCGTTTAAAGGTGGGTTAGAGCAAACTTAACTCATAGCGACAGTCGCTATGAATGCAGTTCGACAAAGCTTTGAATTTCTTTTTGAATTTTTTTTAATTTTGAAATTAGTTTACAAAGTTTTTCAAACTTAATTAGTAATATTAAAAAGTAATTAAGTTGTAATAAAATTAATTAATTAATTAATTAAAAGGTAATTAGCCCTTAATTGGTAATTAAGAAGGTGATTAAAGGTTAATCATTACTTAAGTTAAGTTAATGACTATTAATTAATTAATAAAGTTTTAATTGATGTTTTATATGGTTAAGAAGTAACTAAATGATTAATAATTATTTAATTAAGATTAATGGTTAATTAGTAATTAATCAATGAATTATTTAATTAATATTTAATTGATTAGAGTTTAACTTTTAAAGAATTTGGTTTAACATTAACCAAGTTACATTAGTAAGTTAATTAGCACTTAATTAAATTCATTAAGCCTAATTAGAATTTAATTATAACTTAATCTTGATTAATAAGGGTTAATTAAGATATAATTGGGATTTAAGCTGATTAAATCTATTTAAATCTTTTTAAATGTGATTTTAAAACTGAACCGAATGTGTTTTAAATCAATTTTTTTTTTAAAGTGAACTGATTCCAAATCCGAGGATCTCTTGTCTGGACCTTAAGTAACCCTATATGATTAGGAAGACTAAACGACATTTGTTAGCAGAACAAAACACTATTCTGCTATAGTGTAAGTGATTTGATTTTGTGGACGTGTTAGCAGAATAAATCCCCTACGAATTGATTAAATTGTTTGGACATCTATTTAGCAGGACAAAGCACCCACCCGCTATTATGTTATTTGGACATGTATATGATAGTTAGTTCATATTTATGTGTTATTCCCTTATTTGGATATGAGTCGTATTTACATACATGTTGCTTATGTAAATAACTGTTAAGTGAATTAGAATTGAAATTGAATGGTAACTTAAATAAGTATCATTGGGATTACTAAGCCTCTTTTTGAATTTATAAAGTATGTTTTTGAATTAACTTCAATTCTTAAATAAATTTAGAGTTTAAAGTTTATAAATGATTTCCAAGTTGTGCTATTATGTTGTAAAGTTATTTATAACTAATGACTTGTTTATAAAGAGATTTTATTGAAGGTTTACTTAAAGTGTTTTACAAAAGATAATTTATAAATGATATTTTATAAAGGTTTTATTAAAAAGTTTTATAAAGAGTTTTAAATTAGAAAGAGATTTATAAATCATTTTAGAGATTTTAAAGGAAGTTTAAATCTAGTTTGAAAAATTATAAAGAGGTTGGAGTATGAAGTAAATGGGTTTAATTGTAGGTGTTGTTTTTAAAAGGGAATTGTTGTCCATTTAATATGGAATTTTGAAGAGGGACACTACAACAAAAAAACGTCTTTTACAACTATAAAAATAGTTGTAGTAGGTATTTTACAATGTTTTTTGAAACGTCGTCTTAGCTGCAGTTGTAATAGGTACGATGTTTATTACAACTATTTGAAAATGTTGTGACCAAAAGTCGTAAAAAAGTTTATTACAACGTTTCTAGTTTATTAATGGCGTTTATTACAACTATTATTGTTAGTTGTAATAAAATATTTTACAATGTTTTGTAAACATTGTAATAATAAAATGTTTTACAACTAATATCTATAGTTGTTAAAGAGTTTATTACAACTGTTTGTAGAAGTTGTAAAATTTATTTATACAAATATTTAAAATCGTTGTGATACATATTTTACGACTTTTTTAAACCATTGCGAAATATATAATGCAGCCTTTTAAAAATGTTGCAATAGATATTTCAACATATTCCCAACCTGCTACCAACGCACATTACAGGCACAATAATGATACATATTTGTTCATATCTAGTAAAGATATATTAACTTGTTATTGAAACCAAAATATTGCACCAATAACAAACTTATTCCTTCATATCTGCTAAAGACAAAGAATATTTATATTTCTAAATACCAAAAAAATTCACGTATTCTCGGTCTCTTATTATACAAAATCTATAGAAGAAATACATATAACTACCAATACAAGAAAATATAATGTATATAGCATTCATCTAACTTTGTGTCTGCCTTGATCCTTGAAATTTAGGAGCTTGAACAACTTTAGCAGCTTGAGCCCCAACATCGGCTCTTTCAGTAACCCTAGCATCGGCTCTTTCACTCAAAAAGAGAATTTAATAATCAAGTCAATTAAAATAACAAATTTAATGTCAAAAAGATTCGAATGCTATTGTATATTATTTCACTCTATCAACGTTCTCTGAGTGCTACAGAGAATCATACGTGACATGATATCGTATTGTTTGAGATAGCTTTCAAATTTAATTACATGAGTGGATGGTACTATCAGGAAAAATTACCAAAACTTCAGTATATTATCAAATGGTGACAATGCCTTGGCTACAAAGACCAAGGACTAAGATTAAAGTTGCAAATACATTTAATACTCAAATATAGTTCTAATAAATTTGTAATCACATTCATTACACCATGCATCGAACATACTAAAAGTCAGATCAATCAACTAACACAATTGTAAATAAGCAAACATGTGACTGTAGCACAAAGCTTATCAATTTATCCTCATAAATGTAATTTATCAATGTGGTCAACGATATCACAGATATATTTTTAAACACTAATCATGAAACTTAGAAAAAAATAATAAATTAAAGTGTACCTGATGTTTTGTAAGCTTCGTCCGGATGGCTTTAGTCTTATTAGGCCTCAAATCCAATGGCAGCAGTTTAAGAGTATTCTTTAGGATGTTGTCAATTGAAACCGCATAATCAATACATCTGCATTTTCTGGAAGAACATATTAACTAGTACAACATGACATTGCAATTTTCTGTTAATTTGAAGTATACATAATAATAATATGATGAGCAAAAATTACTTGTATTTTTAGAAACAAAAAATAGAATATTGAATAAAATATACATTGAAAAAGAATTAATAATTAAGTGGTAAAAACGACATATGTGCATGTGTCCATACGTGTGTGCATATATATGTGTGTGTATTTTATACAATTTATATAAACATAGTTCGCTTAATTAAAATAATTTGTATAAACATAGTTCGCTTAATTAAAATAATTTGTACAAACATAGTTCGCTTAATAAATTTATAATTCATTTCAAAAATACGTTTACATTATTTCCAGCAAACCAAGTACTTATACAAGTTTAGTACAGTCACTTACCATAGATGAGGGTTACCAGCATTGCATTTAGGATCAGTAGCATAGAAAACGACATAGACCGGGACAAAAAAATACTAATGACTTCAGTAGCTAGTCCAGCTTCAGTCGAATACACATCACTCACTGTGTTAACGCCACCACTATATCTAACATAAAAATCCTTCTACGACGCCTTTACAAGCCCAATATCCCATTCTGCATTCATTCACTGTATTATCGCATAGAAAAGCGCCCTGACCATTAAAACCTTACATGCCAAAAACATGGCCAAAGTAACCATGATTCAGATGGCCACCAGAGATGCCCATGAGATTCCTACAAAACCAACACCATTATTTTTGTCTGCTACTTGCTATAATGTCAGCATATATGTGTATTTTTAGGTACAATTATACATATGAATGTTTCCAATGATTATTGAAGATCTTACACTAAAGGTAATGCCTTTAACTAATTATCTCATGTTTCAGTGCTTCAAAATTCTTCTCTTGAATTAACAGTATCATATGAATGTTCAAGATTCAAGATTACCTAACAATCGAATCACCAATGGA
Organism: Allium cepa; assembly: GCA_030765085.1. NCBI lineage: Eukaryota > Viridiplantae > Streptophyta > Magnoliopsida > Asparagales > Amaryllidaceae > Allium > Allium cepa. The sequence goes on from CM060938.1 coordinate 569,081,647, forward strand.
CAACAATAAGCAATAAAATTTGATAATGCGCACCATTTCAATTTACCATCTTTAGGTAGATAAATAATTGTGTCAACTTTTTACTAAGCTTGGAGAAAATGAAATAAAAATAGAACAGGTCATGTTCACAACAATTTTGATTTCTAATCATAAAAAGTTCAAAAAAATTACCTTATTAACCTAGTAGTTTATCTGATTAACCCGGTAACTAGCATATCAAGCATAGAAAGTATAGCTAGCATACAGTGCAGGCTTCTTCATATCAGCTTCTGATACGCCCTCAACAACAGGAAGTCCTTCGACAATTTCACCTTCTTGGCTCAAAATAAAAATTGGAGCTATTTGAAAATGGACTGAACCAAAAAAACGGTTAATCAAACCGACCGTAGGGAGGTTTGCCTACTTCTACTAGCCAAAATCAATTTTCCTGAAATCAAAAAAACGTGGATCTTGTCTCATCGCGGTTTCTCTAAAAACGTGGAGCGGTTTCTCTAAAAACGTGGATCTTGTCTCATCGCAGTTTCCCTAAACTTTCTCCTTTTATTTTGCGCATCAAAGATTTCAAATTTAAATCTATTATGATTTTAAAATTTTAAAATTTTCAATTTCAAATCGACAATTTTGAATGTTTTGATTAATATTTAAATTTGAAATTCATATTTTCAGATTCAAATCTCAATTTATTCTTTTCCAACATATTATCACTTAATATTAACAAATTTTTTAAATGTATATTTCTTATCAAAGTTATAAAATCGAACGGTCGGTTTCTCCACCGTTGTACAGTTATACTAGTGTAATCAAAATTAATGAGTGGGCATATCTATTTCTCGAGTTCCCTGAGACGATCCCAGTAGCTATTATCACTCAGTATTTACCGAATTTCTAGTAATGCGTTCAGGTGTTCGTACATAAACTAGGGTGCTAAGTGTCATTGCCACGCTTCAGATGGTGATTTAATAATGTTTGCAGTAGATAAAAGGATCGAAACTAAAGAAAACAAATACTCACTGTAATTGAAAATAATAGTTATAATTACCTTTTCCCATCACTGCACCTATCATCAATGTCAGCGTCATTGACCGCAACTGCCCAGGTCGCGAGCTTCACAATCAACATCAGCAACATATATCTCGTTGCCTCCAAATACACTGGTAAGCATTTTGACAGCAGGCGTTGCAACCATAACATCATGCCATCATTCTCAAACAAACATTCATGATTCATCAACACTCAAGCTAGATAACAGAAACAATTCACCTCAAGTGTTGTAGCACCAAACTCAAACACGGATGTGAAGCCATGCTCCAGGCACGGCTTTAGATTCATACTTTTGACTGCAGCGTCTCCAAACTAGACTCACGTCAAGCATTGTTTCCAGACCGACTGCAGCTACTTAGATCTAAACTCCAGCATCATTCACGTTTTCAGCACCAATAACAGGCATCGGTCCCAAGAAACTCTCCAGATCATCTTCAAAGTAGCAGACGGCGACAATACGAATTTGAGATCCAAATACAAGTGAATGGAGCTTTTCAGGCATGGCTTCAGATCTAGATGGCGGCTAATTGTAGTTGAAGGTGATGAGTTATATTTTGATGATAAACACTAGATCGGCGGTAGCTTCGGATCCAATCATAATAATCATCTGGTTTTGTAGCGACCCGTAGATTTCATGGATTTAATTTGGTTAAATTAAGTTGTAATTAAATTTAGAAGAAAAATAAATAAAAAACCTACTTATAGTAATTCGAAGTTAATTCAAATGATTTTAAGTAGAGAAAAGAGTTTTACCAGTATATGAGTTGAATATGAGGAATTTGAGGAAATTATTAAACTAATATAATGTAATAAACATTGTTAACAGTAAATGGAATATGATAATAAGAAAAATTGCAAGTTTGTATTTATGGGCGAAATAATATTGATAGGTAATAATTGTTGTAGAGAATAAATTACAAATGTATAAATTGTATAATGGTAACAACTATTGTTCGTTACCAATGCATTTAATTTATAGCGATTAAATAAGAAATAACTGAAAATTTTGAAGGAAAAATCAATATAAAGGTTAACTACATGCATAAGATGGAAAGTTGAATAGAATTCTAATAAATGATAATAATGGAAAATATATACAATCAATGTAGGTAATTTGAAATTACAAATGATTAAACGTTTCTTGCGATAATGAATAAATAACGAAAGGACTAAGCATATTTATTTAGAGTATTAATTACTATTGGGTAGAGATTTAAGTAACAACGTTTAATGCAATGTAAGTAATGACATTTTAAGTCAATAATAAGGAATTGGGAATCATATCTATGAAATGATAACGAGAATACAAGATGATAAATGCCAATTAAGGGTAATAATTAAGAAACTTAATGAAATCCCAATTTTATACAAAATAATTTAAAGGTCAGGTTTGGTTATAATTTGAACATAAGTAAATTGAATTTGTAGTATGAAAATATATGCAGAAATTGATTTTTGTAATAAAGGATTTTGTATGTGACAAAAAGGTAACGGTAGTGTTTATGGTATGTTGCATATTCATTTATTTAGATTGTTAGTTGGAACTGGAAATAAGTTTGTAATAAATGTAAATAAATGATACATTTATGTAACCAATGTAAATTTTACTTATAATATAGCAAAAGGTGGATTTAAGAAGTGAAATTGTAGAATTTGAAGCTAATTAATAATAGACATAGTAAAGGTGGCAATCCAATCAAATGCGTAGGAATCAGATTTATTGGAAGGTAACCTAATTTATAAATAAATGGTAAGTATTAAGATATAATTCTATATAAATTGAAACTGATTGTAGATTTAGTGTAGTAACGTTAAGGCTAACTAAATTTGCTTTATAGATGGAATTAAAATCAAGATGGATAGGTAACGAACTTAAAAATTTAATAAGTGAATTTATTTCAATCAGAGCAATACAAAGAAAGGCAGAATTTTTGAATATAGTAGTTAAGAAAAGGCAAACAAATCCTTCCATCTAAATCCAATTTAAAATAAAGCTTAATTATTGCAGTGGTTAGAATTAAATATTATGCTAGTCGAATACTAACTAATTCATTGAAATACCTATTCATGAAAAACAATTGAAAGGTTTTATTTGGTTATAATTGGTAGATTTGAAATAAACGTAAAGTTATATTAATTGACGTAATAATACGCAGTAAACTATAAGGTCATAGTCAAAGTTAAATTTAAGTAAATTCTTGGAATTTACAATATCTGAATTTACCGTAATTGAATTCAAACACTGAAATTTATAAATTTATTTACTTGACATTGATATCTGGGTTTGTTTAATTTGTTGTAACTAAAGTGAAATTATAAAAATGATCAAATTTTCAATTTTAAAGTCAAAAATTTTAAAGATTGAATTTAATTAATTTATTTGCCTATTTATTAAATTAATATAAAAATAGCCATTTTGGGCACGGACTCGGATTTCGACGAAACCAGTTTCATCGGATCCGTAACGGTGAATTATAATAATGTTTCAAGTTTCGTAGCGATCGGACTTGTCGTTTGATCGAACGGACTCGAAACGCCTTGAAATTTACGCATTTTGAAATCAATGTGAAATTTTTGTTTTTTTAGCATAACTTCTTCATACGATCGAATTTGGTCGCGAAACTTTTTCCATCGCGTTCAGAATATTTTAAAACACCTATTTTGATATATAGTTTTAACAAATCCGACTCCGGAGGCATAGCGGGCTTTTTGGACCATGGTTTGTCACGCACGTTCGCGTATCCAGTCTAGCTACCCTACCTCTAGCCTATCTATAAATATACATCTATAAACCCTAGCTCCTTTCTTTTTCATTTGCTGTACGTTCATTTCTTCACTCCTTTCTCTTCCCCAAATGTATACATCTCAGATCCAATTGCAGATCCATCCACAGTTCAAAATCAAAAGTCAAAACTCAAAAATTTCAGAAAATTCCAGAAAAAATATATGTTGAAGTATTCGATACGCGTAAATTACTGGTGAAATTCGTTTTTCAATTAGAGCTGTCGTTCATCCAGAATAAATTCAAACAGCCCCAAAATCGTTCATCATCGTCGCGCAAAACTTCGTCGGATCGGAAAACGGTTTCTGGGTTTTGGAGAGGGAACCGAGGGGATCGCATCTATATGGTTTGTTTCGAGTTTCAACGGTTGGATCGGCGGGAATTTTCGATTAGGGTTGATGAAGTATGGGTTCGGCTCTTGGATCTGGGGAGGCGCGTTTCTTGTTACGTGCGTTACTTCTTGCTGACGTGGCAAAGATGAGTGAATATGTGTTCCATTTCTCATTTTCTTTTTATGTTTTCAATCACCATTTTTCGCCATAACTTTCTCATACGACCTCGGATTCACGCGAAATTTTTTTTGTTAGGATCGTAATTTAATTCCGGACTCGATGACGCTGGTTTGGACGAATTCTGAGACGGGCGAAATTTTTGGGTTTAAATTGGGTTTAAATTCGATTTAAATTCAAAAGGTGAGTGTTTTGACCCACTCACAATTACTAGAAGCTTTTATGTTTGTTAAATAAATTTTAGAAATGAATAGAAATTTATTTATGAGCTTTTGGCATGTTATTTCATTTATATCTGTTGAATTGCATTTTATTGAATTTAACTGTTAATTTAATTGATTTATTGCGTGTTAATTGGCTGTTAGAAATTATTGTTTGCATATGAACTGCTAGTTAACAGTTATGTCAATTATCACTGAATATAAATTGTTAGATTAATAGTTGATAAATATAATTTGAAATAAAACTGCCAATTATTACCTGTTGTATATTACCAAACATATATTGTTATTGATTGATATTGGTTGATGGTTGCGATTGGATGATGGATGTGTTGATGAATGAATGTTTATTGCATATCATTAAATTTCAAATTATCATGCATATTCATTTCTTTCGGGATTGTGGTTTGAAATGATATAAAACCGCAAATTTTTATTTTTAAATTGCGGATTGAAATGATAAATATCCGTATCACTTGACCTTAGGATAGAAAACTATATACAGGCACCGCGGTCTATATATATCTATTTTTAATGTGATTTCTATGGTTTGGATTGAATACGGTCTATAAATCTTAAATTTATATTGTATAAATATTTTATTCCATATTTATATACCTATGAAGTTGGAATTTTGAAATTAAAAGGAATATAAATTTCTTTATTGAAATGGAAAAAATTTAGAAAATGGAGTTTGGTAAATTTATATCCTATGTTTAAATGTAAAGTTGGAAATTATAAGATATGATATTTGTAATTGGATTTTTCCAAAATAAATAGAAATGGATATTCTAGTATAATTTGAAGTGGAAAAATTCTATATATATATATATATATATTTTACTAGAAATTGAAGTCTTATTAATTATGGATTTTATGTGAATGGTCAAGATTAATTAATAGAATATTGATTTTGAAAGGATAAAAATCCAACTTTAGTTGAAATATTAATGCTCAAAAATGGATATAAATATATATAAAATTGAAATGGTTGTGGGACTTGAAGTAATATTTTGGACTTTGGTTTAACTTTAAAATAAGAAATATTTGGAAAGCCATGTAATTTATTCTTTATAAAGCAACAGTAAAGTTAAACCTTTTTAATTCGCATACCGTTGAATATCCAAACCATTTAGTTTTGAAAATAATGGTTTTAAAATACTATGGATTTTCGAAGAATTATGTTGAAAGTTACAAACAAAATATTGGTTACATGGGATATTAAATAATAAAAAGTGACATAATTTTTGGAAAGGAAAATTTTATTTGGGAAACGATATCATGGATTTGGGATTTTATAAAATAACATGAAGATAAATTATTTGTGTTTTAAAGAAAAATGATATCGTAATATTATGGTTTTGAAAGGGACTATGTTCTGGTTTTAAAGTATAAACTATTTTAAATGACCGCGGTGTTATAATAACGATTGGTTGGCAAAGAGACCGGGATCGGATATGGACATACTCTCTGTCGATACCGAAAACCACTTTGACTAACCGTGTACGCGGTGGAGATTCCAGAATGAAGTAGGTGGTGGCGACGTTTCCTGTAAGGTAAATACGTGGACCCAACTCCCGTGAGTTGGCATAAGGTGGCTAAAACAGGAGCGATTCTCAGGCCAATGAGGTCATTCCTCTGATCGGACGCTCCTCTTCGATATTATACTTTGACTTGGATTGATTCAGTGGCCACTTCTATATTTTGATTTTGGGGAGTTAGTCCGAGGTGGGCGGTAACTGCGGCTACGCGTTTCCATCAGCCTGGATAGCAATTGGTATATCTACCCTGGCATTGCCTAGTTGTGCCGTGTCACCTACCATATCGCGCCTTGTACGAGTTTGGTTTTCTCCCGTAGCCCGTGTGGTATCCTCTAGTGGCTTCCCGATCAGGAGGGGCTATGATATTGGACGGACTACTGGGACTATTACGTGTTAAGGTGGAAAATGTAAAGCCTTAACGCTATTTAAAAGTAAGTTTATTTTATAAATAGACACTATTATAATAGCGCAATATACTACATAGTAAATAGTTTAACGGATCCTTAGGAGATGTAAATCCCGAACATCTCTTGAGTTACTGTACTCATATTTATATTCTGTTTATTTAACTCACATAAGATATTCTAGTCTGACTCGGGTGTTTTGTCTTTTCAAATTCGCTCGGGTCAGTCCGAGCGTTTCAGGATAGCAGATTTTAGCTTTGGAGGACGAAGACGAAGAATAAGTATTATGTTATATATAGTATTACACCACACTCTTTCTATTCCGCTGCATTGCTTGTATTGGTATGTGTAACTCTGATATTTATTGTAAAAGAAGAATCAAGCTTTTGTAAACTGTTTATGAACTGTATATTTGTTATTATATTTTATCCTTCCGCTGTGAGATTCTGTTTTTGTTTTATTTCTTCTCTGTTTTTCTTATTTACCCCATAACAATCCGCCCTTGCGTATGCTTTGAATCGGCATGTGTGTCGGTTTAAAGTATGCGAAAAGGCGGGATGTTACAGTTGGTATCAGAGCTTTGGTTTAGCGATAAACCTTGGCTTTGTGGGGTTTGACTCTTTGTTAATAGGGTAGAAATATCCTGTGGGAGTCGCTGAGTGTATATATATGAGAGAGCGTATTTGTTAGTGTTAATAAAAGATTTTGATATTGTGTTAATCTGTTCCGCTTTGTATTTATGAATTCTGGTTGATGCATGGGACGCTATGCCATCAATAGGGATTTCTAAACACTTAATAGGACAGACCGACATAATATCCGTTTTTAATATAGGTAAATGAAATAATTTTGCCTATTATATTTTCTATATATAAAAATAGTTTTATAAAGATATATATATATTTGGTTGCTATAGATTGGGTGTTAGAAAATAAAAATATCTATAATAACTGAAGCTAAGTTGAAATTATGATAAATCAAATTGGAGATTTTAGAACTTAAGTCCGGGATTTTTTTCCAAATCTGTTTCAAAGGATTTATGAAAAAAAAATGATTCGGTTTATAAGTATTTTCTTATAAAAATATTTCATATAATTTGGAAGAATTGTTTTAAAGAAGATTTTGGAAAAAAATTAAATTCTGTACTTTCCCTCTGTCGCTGGAAAATAAATTTGGTGATGACGGCCGCATCATCAACTTTCATTTTCGAGTTTCGAAAGGGAAAGGCCACTGTAGTAAATTCTACTACAGATTTGTTTTGAATTTATTTGAAAATTTTAATTATTTAAAGATAATTAGAGATATAAAAGTTGCAAGACATTAATTACCTATTATTTTGAAATAAATTGAAATTTAACCCGGTATTTCATAAAAAAATTTTTTTTTCCGTTAATTAATTGTTTAAAGGTTGTTAGTGAAATAAAAGTTAAGTAATAAACGAATTGAAACCTCTAATTGAAATAAAAGAATAACTGCAAAGCTATAAAGAGGAATTTGCATACATATGAGACAAAGGGGTAATATGAATAAACATTAAATGTAATAAAGAATGAAGATTAAACTTGTATAAGTTCAATTGCAATTTCCTTAACATAAATAACTTACCAAATATAAAAGTTGAAGTGTTAAATGAGAAACTGGAATTGAATATTTTACAAGTAGGAATTTAGGAAAAATGAAGTATTCAATAAATCACTGTTATAACAAGAATTTATTGGTATAAACTTAAGTGATAATTGAAATTTTACCCAAATTAAAGGTGAGTATTATTAATAGGTGATTTTAACTTAAGTAAATAAAATGAAATTCTTTAATAAATAAAGATTGATGTGTAGGGTTATAAACTTAAGTATGTTTTAAAATGCTACTAGTAATATAATAAAAAGTAGGTAATATAAATAAATGTCTGTAAACCATAGATAATGAATTAATAAGATCCTTTATTTATAAAAATGGAGGTTTTAAGGTTAATAATTTAAGTGTAAGTAGAGGGTTACTGTAATTAAATATAATAAAACGTAAACATTAAATAAAGGAATGAAATTAAGGGTAAGTTGAAATTGTAATTTATAAAACGAATATATATTTATTGAATCATTAATAAATAAAAAGGAATTGAGAAGAAACTTGTAAATTTTCACTTGCATTCTTAAACATACATAACTTACCATATAATAAAAGTTGAAATGTTAGTAAGAAAATGTAAAGGAGAAATCTTACAAGTGAAGAGTAAGGAAATGAAGATATTCAAAATATTTGTTGTTATTAATGAGAATTTATTTTATAGACTTAAGTAATAAAAAGGAAATACAAATATAATAAATTTTGAGATAATTGGAAAATAAAACTTGTAAGAAATAAAGAAATTCCTCCATAAATGAAGGAAAGAAAATCAAACCACTAAATTATGAAATAAATGTATAATAAGCTATTTGGTGTTGATTTGAATTGTTTGGTTGATGTATGGTTGTTGGGTAAGGAATTTTGAAGTTGTGGGATGGAGAAATAATCTATCTTTGTTCCATCTAAGACTGTTGAGTAAAGGATGCACTTGATAGTTATTTTACATTTCGTATAATTTCGGAATTTGAACCTAACAACTAATTGTTTGTTTGATTGAATGATTGTCTGTTGGTGGCATGTGCTGTTTGTTAAAATTTATGGTTGTTGCATTTGATTGGATATAAATGATTGAATCTACCCAAACATTTCACTGTAAAATAAATATTTAACCTTTTAGATTATATAAGTGAATACAGGGGTTGGAAGCAACTGCTACTGCTTTTGGTTCCAAAATAATAAGCGTTTTGCCCGACAAATAGGTACGTTTTCGGATTACGATTAAAGCGCTATTTATATATTTTCCCGTGTGGGATATTTTATTTTGGATATATGTAATATATTTGTATATTTGGATATTATATTTTCTCCAGAGTCCCTCCGTACAAAGGAGACTCTGCCAAAAATTTTCGTAAATTTTGGACTTAGAATTTTGTTACAGATATTTTTCCAACTTTAATAATTTAAGTATTAAAAGACACAATGATTATAAAACAAGTGTAATTCATTAAAGGAAATTAATTTAGTAAATTATTGTTATAAGTTAATATTTGAAACTAGATATACTGTTTTATTCTTCTTTCTCCCTTCCTTTTCCTTTTCGGGGACGAAAAGTTTTGAGTGGGGGAGAGTGTAGCGACCCGTAGATTTCATGGATTTAATTTGGTTAAATTAAGTTGTAATTAAATTTAGAAGAAAAATAAATAAAAAACCTACTTATAGTAATTCGAAGTTAATTCAAATGATTTTAAGTAGAGAAAAGAGTTTTACCAGTATATGAGTTGAATATGAGGAATTTGAGGAAATTATTAAACTAATATAATGTAATAAACATTGTTAACAGTAAATGGAATATGATAATAAGAAAAATTGCAAGTTTGTATTTATGGGCGAAATAATATTGATAGGTAATAATTGTTGTAGAGAATAAATTACAAATGTATAAATTGTATAATGGTAACAACTATTGTTCGTTACCAATGCATTTAATTTATAGCGATTAAATAAGAAATAACTGAAAATTTTGAAGGAAAAATCAATAGAAAGGTTAACTACATGCATAAGATGGAAAGTTGAATAGAATTCTAATAAATGATAATAATGGAAAATATATACAATCAATGTAGGTAATTTGAAATTACAAATGATTAAACGTTTCTTGCGATAATGAATAAATAACGAAAGGAGTAAGCATATTTATTTAGAGTATTAATTACTATTGGGTAGAGATTTAAGTAACAACGTTTAATGCAATGTAAGTAATGACATTTTAAGTCAATAATAAGGAATTGGGAATCATATCTATGAAATGATAACGAGAATGCAAGATGATAAATGCCAATTAAGGGTAATAATTAAGAAACTTAATGAAATCCCAATTTTATACAAAATAATTTAAAGGTCAGGTTTGGTTATAATTTGAACATAAGTAAATTGAATTTGTAGTATGAAAATATATGCAGAAATTGATTTTTGTAATAAAGGATTTTGTATGTGACAAAAAGGTAACGGTAGTGTTTATGGTAGGTTGCCTATTCATTTATTTAGATTGTTAGTTGGAACTGGAAATAAGTTTGTAATAAATGTAAATAAATGATACATTTATGTAACCAATGTAAATTTTACTTATAATATAGCAAAAGGTGGATTTAAGAAGTGAAATTGTAGAATTTGAAGCTAATTAATAATAGACATAGTAAAGATGGCAATCCAATCAAATGCGTAGGAATCAGATTTATTGGAAGGTAACCTAATTTATAAATAAATGGTAAGTATTAAGATATAATTCTATATAAATTGAAACTGATTGTAGATTTAGTGTAGTAACGTTAAGGCTAACTAAATTTGCTTTATAGATGGAATTAAAATCAAGATGGATAGGTAACGAACTTAAAAATTTAATAAGTGAATTTATTTCAATCAGAGCAATACAAAGAAAGGCAGAATTTTTGAATATAGTAGTTAAGAAAAGGCAAACAAATCCTTCCATCTAAATCCAATTTAAAATAAAGCTTAATTATTGCAGTGGTTAGAATTAAATATTATGCTAGTCGAATACTAACTAATTCATTGAAATACCTATTCATGAAAAACAATTGAAAGGTTTTATTTGGTTATAATTGGTAGATTTGAAATAAACGTAAAGTTATATTAATTGACGTAATAATACGCAGTAAACTATAAGGTCATAGTCAAAGTTAAATTTAAGTAAATTCTTGGAATTTACAATATCTGAATTTACCGTAATTGAATTCAAACACTGAAATTTATAAATTTATTTACTTGACATTGATATCTGGGTTTGTTTAATTTGTTGTAACTAAAGTGAAATTATAAAAATGATCAAATTTTCAATTTTAAAGTCAAAAATTTTAAAGATTGAATTTAATTAATTTATTTGCCTATTTATTAAATTAATATAAAAATAGCCATTTTGGGCACGGACTCGGATTTCGACGAAACCAGTTTCATCGGATCCGTAACGGTGAATTATAATAATGTTTCAAGTTTCGTAGCGATCGGACTTGTCGTTTGATCGTACGGACTCGAAACGCCTTGAAATTTACGCATTTTGAAATCAATGTGAAATTTTTGTTTTTTTAGCATAACTTCTTCATACGATCGAATTTGGTCGCGAAACTTTTTCCATCGCGTTCAGAATATTTTAAAACACCTATTTTGATATATAGTTTTAACAAATCCGACTCCGGAGGCATAGCGGGCTTTTTGGACCATGGTTTGTCACGCACGTTCGCGTATCCAGTCTAGCTACCCTACCTCTAGCCTATCTATAAATATACATCTATAAACCCTAGCTCCTTTCTTTTTCATTTGCTGTACGTTCATTTCTTCACTCCTTTCTCTTCCCCAAATGTATACATCTCAGATCCAATTGCAGATCCATCCACAGTTCAAAATCAAAAGTCAAAACTCAAAAATTTCAGAAAATTCCAGAAAAAATATATGTTGAAGTATTCAATACGCGTAAATTACTGGTGAAATTCGTTTTTCAATTAGAGCTGTCGTTCATCCAGAATAAATTCAAACAGCCCCAAAATCGTTCATCATCGTCGCGCAAAACTTCGTCGGATCGGAAAACGGTTTCTGGGTTTTGGAGAGGGAACCGAGGGGATCGCATCTATATGGTTTGTTTCGAGTTTCAACGGTTGGATCGGCGGGAATTTTCGATTAGGGTTGATGAAGTATGGGTTCGGCTCTTGGATCTGGGGAGGCGCGTTTCTTGTTACGTGCGTTACTTCTTGCTGACGTGGCAAAGATGAGTGAATATGTGTTCCATTTCTCATTTTCTTTTTATGTTTTCAATCACCATTTTTCGCCATAACTTTCTCATACGACCTCGGATTCACGCGAAATTTTTTTTGTTAGGATCGTAATTTAATTCCGGACTCGATGACGCTGGTTTGGACGAATTCTGAGACGGGCGAAATTTTTGGGTTTAAATTGGGTTTAAATTCGATTTAAATTCAAAAGGTGAGTGTTTTGACCCACTCACAATTACTAGAAGCTTTTATGTTTGTTAAATAAATTTTAGAAATGAATAGAAATTTATTTATGAGCTTTTGGCATGTTATTTCATTTATATCTGTTGAATTGCATTTTATTGAATTTAACTGTTAATTTAATTGATTTATTGCGTGTTAATTGGCTGTTAGAAATTATTGTTTGCATATGAACTGCTAGTTAACAGTTATGTCAATTATCACTGAATATAAATTGTTAGATTAATAGTTGATAAATATAATTTGAAATAAAACTGCCAATTATTACCTGTTGTATATTACCAAACATATATTGTTATTGATTGATATTGGTTGATGGTTGCGATTGGATGATGGATGTGTTGATGAATGAATGTTTATTGCATATCATTAAATTTCAAATTATCATGCATATTCATTTCTTTCGGGATTGTGGTTTGAAATGATATAAAACCGCAAATTTTTATTTTTAAATTGCGGATTGAAATGATAAATATCCGTATCACTTGACCTTAGGATAGAAAACTATATACAGGCACCGCGGTCTATATATATCTATTTTTAATGTGATTTCTATGGTTTGGATTGAATACGGTCTATAAATCTTAAATTTATATTGTATAAATATTTTATTCCATATTTATATACCTATGAAGTTGGAATTTTGAAATTAAAAGGAATATAAATTTCTTTATTGAAATGGAAAAAATTTAGAAAATGGAGTTTGGTAAATTTATATCCTATGTTTAAATGTAAAGTTGGAAATTATAAGATATGATATTTGTAATTGGATTTTTCCAAAATAAATAGAAATGGATATTCTAGTATAATTTGAAGTGGAAAAATTCTATATATATATATATATATATATTTTACTAGAAATTGAAGTCTTATTAATTATGGATTTTATGTGAATGGTCAAGATTAATTAATAGAATATTGATTTTGAAAGGATAAAAATCCAACTTTAGTTGAAATATTAATGCTCAAAAATGGATATAAATATATATAAAATTGAAATGGTTGTGGGACTTGAAGTAATATTTTGGACTTTGGTTTAACTTTAAAACAAGAAATATTTGGAAAGCCATGTAATTTATTCTTTATAAAGCAACAGTAAAGTTAAACCTTTTTAATTCGCATACCGTTGAATATCCAAACCATTTAGTTTTGAAAATAATGGTTTTAAAATACTATGGATTTTCGAAGAATTATGTTGAAAGTTACAAACAAAATATTGGTTACATGGGATATTAAATAATAAAAAGTGACATAATTTTTGGAAAGGAAAATTTTATTTGGGAAACGATATCATGGATTTGGGATTTTATAAAATAACATGAAGATAAATTATTTGTGTTTTAAAGAAAAATGATATCGTAATATTATGGTTTTGAAAGGGACTATGTTCTGGTTTTAAAGTATAAACTATTTTAAATGACCGCGGTGTTATAATAACGATTGGTTGGCAAAGAGACCGGGATCGGATATGAACATACTCTCTGTCGATATCGAAAACCACTTTGACTAACCGTGTACGCGGTGGAGATTCCAGAATGAAGTAGGTGGTGGCGACGTTTCCTGTAAGGTAAATACGTGGACCCAACTCCCGTGAGTTGGCATAAGGTGGCTAAAACAGGAGCGATTCTCAGGCCAATGAGGTCATTCCTCTGATCGGACGCTCCTCTTCGATATTATACTTTGACTTGGATTGATTCAGTGGCCACTTCTATATTTTGATTTTGGGGAGTTAGTCCGAGGTGGGCGGTAACTGCGGCTACGCGTTTCCATCAGCCTGGATAGCAATTGGTATATCTACCCTGGCATTGCCTAGTTGTGCCGTGTCACCTACCATATCGCGCCTTGTACGAGTTTGGTTTTCTCCCGTAGCCCGTGTGGTATCCTCTAGTGGCTTCCCGATCAGGAGGGGCTATGATATTGGACGGACTACTGGGACTATTACGTGTTAAGGTGGAAAATGTAAAGCCTTAACGCTATTTAAAAGTAAGTTTATTTTATAAATAGACACTATTATAATAGCGCAATATACTACATAGTAAATAGTTTAACGGATCCTTAGGAGATGTAAATCCCGAACATCTCTTGAGTTACTGTACTCATATTTATATTCTGTTTATTTAACTCACATAAGATATTCTAGTCTGACTCGGGTGTTTTGTCTTTTCAAATTCGCTCGGGTCAGTCCGAGCGTTTCAGGATAGCAGATTTTAGCTTTGGAGGACGAAGACGAAGAATAAGTATTATGTTATATATAGTATTACACCACACTCTTTCTATTCCGCTGCATTGCTTGTATTGGTATGTGTAACTCTGATATTTATTGTAAAAGAAGAATCAAGCTTTTGTAAACTGTTTATGAACTGTATATTTGTTATTATATTTTATCCTTCCGCTGTGAGATTCTGTTTTTGTTTTATTTCTTCTCTGTTTTTCTTATTTACCCCATAACAATCCGCCCTTGCGTATGCTTTGAATCGGCATGTGTGTCGGTTTAAAGTATGCGAAAAGGCGGGATGTTACAGGTTTCAACTTAGATTCAAGCAAGCTAGGTCGCGATAAGTTCTTCAATCAACGGATTTGAGGAAGAAGCAACGAACTTCAGATCGACAATAAGTAGCGCGATTTTTGATGCACGAATTTTTTTGAAGAAGTGAAAAAGTCAACATTGCTTTTCTATTGGATCTAGAAAAGAAGGCGTGGGTATGGATTTAGATTTAGGTTTAGAGTAGAGGAATGAAAATTTGGTAAAGCGTGGATTTTTTTTTTCTTTTTCTTAATGTTTAATTTAGGGCGGAATAAATGCAAATTTTAACCGGAGAACGAAAATAGAAATAAACTATTGAGTGCTTTGCATACGGACATTGTTATATTTCGTGAATTCTAATCTCAGCAGCAGAAAGGCGATGTTAGAATGGAACAGTAATAATATATTTTATATACATGTTAATGAACAGTGTAAATCGAATTCATATGTTAGCACGGACGTGATGTGTAATTACAATGGTATTGTAAGTAACAATGAAAGTCGTAAACAGTATTTTAAGACGAAGATGAGTTTTATAACAAAATAAAACATATTTATAATGCATACGAAAGCAAATGAATTCAAGTTCATACATCCTGACGTACAGTTAAAAAAAAGTGCAAAATGAGGTACCGAACAAAAGAAGAAAAAAAGTTGATGGCTACATTAAACGGAAAAGTAGTAGGTACAGACATAAAAACGTGAACGCACCACAAATATGAAATCATGAAGTGGTACAAATTAATTTGTTTGCTTCTTCTCTCAATCTTGATTCCAGTAGATGCTGGAGTATGCTGATCTGTATCAACATCCTATAGATAATGGAAAAAAACATTGTTTAAGTTTGGGAGCACAGAACATGTTGAAGTAGTAAAAGGTGATGATGTGAAGTGAACATACACTGACATAGTGTAGGTTTGAAATTGGAAACAGTTCTAAACACTAGTATGCATAGGTAGAACAGTGAAGTAGCATCTGATATGGACAAATAGGTGTACTGTGAACTCGTGCAGGAACGTACCATGGAATGATCAGTTAAGCATTGTGTGTCACATATAATATTTGTTAGTAGACAAAGTAGGTTGCACAAGGAAAGAACGCCTTGTCAAAACTAACTATTGTCAACAGGAAGTGGTGAACAAAACAGTAAAAAAATACGTACATGAATAACATTTCCTCTTCTCGGTGTCTGTGACGCCCCACCTCTATACCCACGCTAACCAAGGACACTACGGTGTAATGCCGTCAACTAGCGTGGAGAATAAGGCTGTTGAGGAGCGACCGTCCGTGTAATTGCTTTGTGCGAGCACTGATATGTCAGATAGTTTAAGATGCTTTTCATTTCAAGAGGAATCCGACATGCCGACACAAACTCAAAGCTGCTACACAGTGGCTATAATATCTTCGGAAACAAATATAGAAATAAACATAACACAAATCAGTCACAGATAATTCATATCACAAAGGCGGAAATAGATATGAATATTACACATAAAAGTGTATATCAGAGTAGTGGTCAAATAAGATCCACAACATCACAAAGAAATAGATACAAGTGCTAGACAAAAATATGTATACATCAAGGAGTCTATATCTCAATTGTATACAACAAAAACTACTAAACTAAAGTAGTTAGCCAAAAGATCAGATGATTGTCCGATAAGGAGTCAAGCATAAGCACCTGTAAAATCTCAGTCTGACCCAAATATTATTTAAGAAGAAAATAATAAACGGATCAGTCTAGTTATAATTATCAAATAAAATGAGATATAAGAAGAGATATAATAAAAACGTATGATAACCAAAAATGTCATACCTCGACAAGTATACATTAGAAAATCAACAAAGGAAAATCATACAAATATCTCACGAATCTCATAGCATAAGAAGAATGTCATATTCTTTATTTAATTCACCAAGCCACAAGAAAAATGACATACATATCAATGTCAAATTGTAAAAGTTGGTGAAACATAAATTCCAGAAATCAATAATTAAAAATCCAGAAATCACAAGAAGGGCGAGGCCTATCACAAAACAGGAGCATGAAAACTCACTAACACGTGTATCACAAATGATTCGGAACATCGACGCGGTACACAAGGTACGTCTAATGAATCGAACCGCCGAGACATCGATGTAGTACAAACGGTACATCCAATGAATCGAAACACAAAACAATTCGGAACATCGACGCAGTACACACGGTACGTCCAATGAATCGAAAAGCCGAGACGTCGATGTAGTACAAACGGTACATCCAATGAATCGAAACACAAAACAATTCGGAACATTGACGCAGTACACACGGTACGTCCAATGAATCGAAAAGCCGAGACATCGATGTAGTACAAACGCTACATCAGATGAATCGAAACACATTAAAAGTACATGGGTTGCCAGCCCACAAAGAAATGAGACGAAGCTCAATAAAATGAGGTACAGTCCTCCACGTGGACAAAGAGACATCGCACATTGCTAGTCTAAACCATAAAATGTCATCATCGATCATCAAGAAGTGTCGATTACATTAAGCTAGTAAATATATGAGCTTAGCTTCATGTCCCATAACCACTAGCTTAACTTAAATATTTACGAACAAATTGTAGATTTCCACTCGAAAATTGTCACAAGAAATTCAATCGAACAAGTCCAAGAATTAACCGACGAAGTAAACGCAAGCGTTTCATACCACTCGTTTTACTAAGTTGTTTAATTAGATTTCTCATACGAGTGAGGTAAAGGTTTGTATATACTAGTAGATTGGAAAAACAGTTTAAGAAACGAGAGTTGTAATAAAATAGTGTTGAAATCGTTTTAATGAAAGAGTCATGATATTTGCTACTAGCATTGAAACCTTTATATTTTTAAAGTGACAAATCACAAAAATGATTGTAGAACAACCAATCACCAAAAATTCACATTCAAAGACGTGAATAAAACCCAAAGAAATTGATACCGAATACATTAAAATGGATATTCCCAAAAATCCCAAAGAAAAGAAGTCATCAAAGTCGATACTAAATGATAACAACAAATAGGGAAATAACACGAATCGGTTAAATTTGGAAACCACACAAAAAGGCAAAAATAGGCAAAATAGCAGCAGGTCGGTCGGCCGGGTACAGAGCTCGGTCGACCGGACCCTGCTCTGGAAAAATTCTCGGGATGGTGGGTCGGTCGACCGAGCTCTGTAGCCAGTCGACCGGACCAGAGACAGGGAAGTTCTCAGGTAGCAGGTCGGTCGGCCGGCTACAGAGCTCGGTCGGCCGGACCCTGTTTTCCAGAACTTTCCAGCCTATCAAAACGAGGGCCATTCTCGACCAAATTGAAATCGCTCGAGCAACGACACTAGGAGTTTATGCCAATCAACTACCCCGCCCTATATGCTCCTCGGTGCATCACAAAACCACGATCAAAGATCAAAGCTATGATTTTTAAAGATTTGGCTTTCAAAACACTAAAATTGGAATATTCACAAAACCAATCCAAATCAAAATCAATTGCACAAGAATAAGTGTTAGAAATTCATACCTAACAATCGAAGATAATTATAGATTGAGATGTGAGATAAAAATTTCACCTTTAGACCCAAAGAACAAGTAAGAAGAAGCTATAAATCAAGGCAAGGACAAACACTCTTCAATTCCAACCCAAGAAGCTTCGGTCTAAGCTTACAAGTAAAATATTTCCTAAGTTAGGTTTAGGAAATTCTGAAATTTAAAGGAGAATGAGTTGGAGAAGAAGAAGGAGATGCTTACTAATGGCTTCTCTTAGAATTTGGAGCTAGAGCTTGGATTTTACGAATGAACTAGGGCTTCGAATTCTAATTTCCAATCTTTTCCCCCATTATTCTCTTGAGCTTGAGAGAGTTAGGAAATGAGGAATGAATGAAGAGAAGTGGAGAGGGGTTGGGTTGATATAACCAGAATTGGGAAAATGGGCTGAACCCAAACCCAAAGCCCTATAAAAAAAAGTAGCAAAAATCAACTTACTCCAAACATATCGAAGCTTATACTCAAAAAGGTTGCAAACGGCGTTTTGAACTCAATGGAAGAGGTCTCGAGTCCCAATTCGACTGTTTGCAAAAAGTAGCTTTTCAGACCATAATCCGACTAACGATGAAATATTTAAATATACAATCGATAAATATACGGGTTGTTACAGACTCCCCTCCTTAAAGAAATTGCGTCCTCGCAATACTTAAGACGAAAATAAAGAGTAACAACCATAAAAGCATATCAACACAAAAGAAATTTTGAAATAAGAAGTTCACCACAAGAAGCACGAAAGAGTAAGTCTGAACGTGTTCGCTCGTTGAATTCTCTGGATTCCCAAGAGCTATTCTCGAGATTTGAGATCCATTGAACTTTCACAAGAAGTACATCTTTATTTTGAAGGCGCTCAACCTCTGAAGAAATGATGCGAAAAGAATGTTGCTCAAAAGTCAAATCTAGTGAAACTTCAATCCCTACTATAACACCAGGCTCAAGAATAAAAATCGAAAACCTAAAAGCATTTCCATAGTCGAAAGACGTGGAAAACATCATGAATAACAGAAAATTGAGCCGGTGCAACGACGTAGTATAATAACAGTACGTCCGAGAAACTCGAATAATTTGGAACAACGGCATAGTACAATAACGGTACGCCAGATGAACCAAAGCTCGAATAATTTCGGAACACCGACGTAGTACAAATACGTACATCCAATGAACCGAACACCATAAAAGAACATCGGACACTAGTCCATAAAAGGAATGAGATAAAGCTCAATAAAACGAAGTATATCAAAACTTCCGATGAACTTGGTAAAAAAGATAATTCTATTCAGACATCATCAAAGAATCAACCACTTGTTGCTTACGACTAAACGCATTGGCAACACGATTTCCCCTCCAGGAATAAAAGAATATCAAGATCATAAGATGCCAGGAACTCGAGTCAACATGAAGTTCCTTATGAGAAAATAAATATTCCAAAGATTTATGATCGGGGTAGAGAACAGATTTCTCATCCAAAAATGATGATGCCAAACTCTAAAAGTGAAATCAATAGCCGCGAGCACTAGATCATGAATGACATATCTAGTCTCGATAGGCTTTAATGATTTAGAAACATAAATGATAGCACGTTCTCTTTCGCAAGAGAACGACACTCAAACCAATACAACTAGCATCGGTAGAAAAGATAAAGTCTTGGTTCCCTTCGGGAATCACAAGAATAAGAGTATCAAAAGAAAGAATTTCTTTTAAATAATCTTCTTTCCCAAAAAGCTAAAACTTTCAAAATTACAATTATCTCAATGTAAAAATCTTTCTAGAAAAATTTACATTTTTACAAGTCAATGAATCGTGTCTGACCGTCTCATATAAGCGTTTAGGAAATTCCTATCGATGACGTTGATCAAGCGCATCGACCATAATTATTAAAGCACTCAACGGGCAATACAATCACAAAATCATCTTCTATATGATGAAAATATCTCTCAAAAGTTTTGAGAATATTCTTTGCTCGTTTAAGATCAAAATCCAATTGTAGTTATAAATAAATCTTATGGAAAAGATTTGCAAAATTTTAAATTTCTATTTTCATCAAAAATCAATAAATACAAGAATGGAATTATCGAGATATTCATAGAATACTCGATTTATAAAATGGATGAAACAAGATGCTGAATGATATAATAAGTCATTCATAAGAATCATAACGAGTGCGGAATGCGGTAAGTGAAATGCTAACTGCCGCAACTCGTAGCAAATGAAAACTGGTGGCAAGATCGAGCTAAAAGGACCTTAACACCACACAAAAGATTTCTTAGGTGATAATCCTAAGACAAACTCAGAATTATCAGAAAATTCTCAAACCACATGAATGAGAAAATAGCACTTTCCTTATAAGTGGGCTTAAGGAATAAAACGATGCCATCAAATTGGAATCAAAATCACAAGGAAAAATAGAAATCTTCTTAACAGGTTAAAAATGTCGAGGATGAATAGTCCACTCGGGACTTCGGATATGGCTTCATAATAATTAAGCCAATCCGTTCAAAAGTCAATTCTGAAGCATAAGTAAAAATCGGCTCGGAAAGAAAAAATCACATAAAATAATTTCGACATCAATACAAGAAACCAACTGAGCGTTGCGGATCCATCAACAGGATTCGCCATTGTCAAAGGAGTCAACAAACCCAAAATGTTTAAAGAAAAAGAATCAACGAGTTCTTTTGATATAAAAATAATGAGATGAACCCATATCAAAAAGAACTCAAATAAGAAGATCACGAAATAAAACAATGTCATCAAGGATTGAATAAAAAGTACCTTGACCAATAGAAGTGTCACTAGGCGTTTGCACAACATTAAGCATTCCCTCCCTCTTGCTTGGAAGTTTGGGACACGTAGATAAAAGATGACCCGAACTTTTGCAATAACGACAAAAGAGAGGTTTCGGACACCTATTAGCATAACGGTCTGTGGAACCACAATTGTAGAACTGTCCTCAACTAGAGGTAGGAGTCTTTGCTACCGGAGTTTGTTGCTTCCCTTTCTTGTTGGGAGTGGGGCCTTTGAATTTGATAGGCCTTTTCATGTTGTCATTGAAGTTCTGTTTGGTAACCACAACTTCAATGTTACTCTCTCTATCGGCCTCTTCAAGTCGAAGAGCGATATCAATAAGCTGATCAAATGAAACCTCAAGTTTCAGGAGTAATAGCTTCTTAAGATTATTATTCAAGCCATAGACAAATCTCTGATTTTTCTTCAATGGGGTATTAATATACTCGACTCCATACTTAGAGAGAGATTCGAAAGATGCGATGTAATCCGTCACAGAAGATTCACCTTGAACAAGGTCAATAAAACGCCGGGCCAAAGTTACTTTTTCTGCGTCCGGCACAAATTTCAATTCGAATCTTTCCCGGAATTGCTCCCAAGTAAGATCTGCTTCAACGATTTCAGAAACCAGAAGCTCATACCAATCTAATTCTCTTTCTTGGAGCATGCTAGAAGACACTTGGACTCGATGTAGATCAATAAGGTTCATGCAAGAAAAGATACGATCGCATGATTTGAGCCAAGCTTGAATTTCAATAACACTCTCGGATCCCTTGAATGGCCTTCCACCCGAATCGGTATAGTCTCTGCACAAGCGTGCAAAACCGGATCTAGGATGAGTAGGCTCTGGATTGGGTCTGGCAGCTTGAGCATTCTTCACGAGATCTAAAAGCTGCTGAGCAGACATGAATACTCCATCCTGGGGAGTAGCACTAGATTGGCCGGCGTTGGGACGGCCTGGTCTAACCATTTCTCTTCTTTAAGAAAGAAAGAAAGAAGAAGAAAAAGGTTATTCACAAAATGAATATCAAGCAATCTTGATAGATAAAACAAGGAATCATAAAAGAAAATAGGATAGGACGGCTCAAAGACCTGAATAAAATCCTAAGGCACGACTCCTAAGATGGACTTAGGACGATGATCCTTGTTATTATTCTACATTGTTTCAAAGTTTGGCTTTGATACCAAGTTTTGACGCCCCACCTCTATACCCACGGTAGCCAAGGACACTACGGTGTAATGTCGTCAACTAGCGCGGAGAATAAGGCTGTTGAGGAGCGACCGTCCGTGTAATTGCTTTGTGCGAGCACCGATATGTCAGATAGTTTAAGATGCATTTCATTTCAAGAGGAATCCGACATGCCAACACAAACTCAAAGCTACTACACAGTGGCTATAATATCTTCGGAAACAAATATAGAAATAAACATAACACAAATCAGTCATAGATAATTCATATCACAAAGGAGGAAATATATATGAATATTACACATAAAAGTGTATATCAGAATAGTGGTCAAATAAGATCCACAACATCACAAAGGAATAGATACAAGTGCTAGACAAAATATGTATACATCAAGGAGTCTATATCTCAATTGTATACAACAAAAACTACTAAAGTAGTTAGCTAAAAGATCAGATGATGGTCCGATAAGGAGTCAAGCAGAAGCACTTGTAAAATCTCAGTCTGACCCGAGTATTATTTAAGAAGAAAATAATAAACGGATCAGTCTAGCTATAATTATCGGATAAAATGAGATATAAGAAGAGATATAATAAAAATGTATGATAACCAAAAATGTCATACCTCGACAAGTATACATTAGAAAATCAACAAAGGAAAATCATACAAATATCTCACGAATCTCATAGCATAAAAATAATGTCATATTCTTTATTTAATTCACCAAGCCACAAGAAAAATGACATACATATCAATGTCAAATTGTAAAAGTTGGTGAAACATAAATTCCAGAAATCAACGATTAAAAATCCAGAAATCACAAGAAGGGGGAGGCCTATCATAAAACGGGAGCATGAAAACTCACCAACACGTGTATCACAAACAATTCGGAACATCGACGCAGTACACACGGTACGTCCAATGAATCGAACCGCCGAGACATCGATGTAGTACAAACGGTACATCCAATGAATCGAAACACAAAACAATTCGGAACATCGACGCAGTACACACGGTACGTCCAATGAATCGAAAAGCCGAGACATCGATGTAGTACAAACGGTACAACCAATGAATCGAAACACAAAACAATTCGGAACATCGACGCAGGACACACGGTACGTCCAATGAATCGAAAAGCTGAGACATCGACGTAGTACAAACGGTACATCAGATGAATCGAAACACATTAAAAGTACATGGGTTTCCAGCCCACAAAGAAATGAGACGAAGCTCAATAAAATGAGGTAGAGTCCTCCACGTGGACAAAGAGACACCGCACATTGCTAGTCTAAACCATAAAATGATCATCATCGATCATCAATAAGTGTCAATTACATTAAACTAGTAAATATATGAGCTTAGCTCAATGTTCCATAACCACTAGCTTAACTTAAATATTTATGAACAAATTGTAGATTTCCACTCGAAAATTGTCACAAGAAATTCAATCGAACAAGTCCAAGAATTAACCGACGAAGTAAACGCAAGCGTTTCATACCACTCGTTTTACTAAGTTGTTTAATTAGATTTCTCATATGAGTGAGGTAAAGGTTTGTATATACTAGTAGATTGGAAAAACAGTTTAAGAAACGAGAGTTGTAATAAAATAGTGTTGAAATCGTTTTAATGAAAGAGTTATGATATTTGCTACTAGCATTGAAACCTTTATATTTTTAAAGTGACAAATCACAAAAATGATTGTAGAACAACCAATCACCAAAAATTCACATTCAAAGACGTGAATAAAATCCAAAGAAATCGATACCGAATCCATTAAAATGGATATTTCCAAAAATCGCAAAGAAAAGAAGTCATCAAAGTCAATACTAAATGATAACAACAAATAGAAAAATAACACGAATTAGTTAAATTTGGAAACCACACAAAAAGGCAAAAATAGGCAAAATAGCAGCAGGTCGGTCGGCCGGGCTACAGAGCTCGGTCGACCGGACCCTGCTTTGGAAAAATTCTCGGGATGGTGGGTCGGTCGACCGAGCTCTGTAGCCATTCGACCGGACCAGAGACAGGGAAGTTCTCAGGTAGCAGGTCGGTCGGCCGGCTGCAGAGCTCTGTCGGTCGGACCCTGTTTTCCAAAACTTCCCAGCCTATCAAAACGAGGGCCATTCTCGACCAAATTGAAATCGCTTGAGCAACGACACTAGGAGTTTATGTCAATCGACTACCCGGCCCTATATGCTCCTCGATGCATCACAAAATCACGATCAAAGATCAAAGCTATGATTTTTAAAGATTTGGCTTTCAAAACACTAAAATTGGAATATTCACAAAACCAATCCAAATCAAAATCAATTGCACAAGAATAAGTGTTAGGAATTCATACCTAACAATCGAAGATAATTATAGATTAAGATGTGAGATAAAAATCTCACCTTTAAACCTAAAGAACAAGTAAGAAGAAGCTATAAAGCAAGGCAAGAACAAACACTCTTCAATTCCAACCCAAGAAGATTCAATCTAAGCTTACAAGTAAAATATTTCCTAAGTTAGGTTTAGGAAATTCTGAAATTTAAAGGAGAATGAGTTGGAGAAGAAGAAGGAGATGCTTACTAATGGCTTCTCTTAGAATTTGGAGCTAGAGCTTGGATTTTGCGAATGAACAAGGGCTTGGAATTCTAATTTCCAATCTTTTCCATCATTATTCTCTTGAGCTTGAGAGAGTTAGGAAATGAGGAATGAATGAAGAGAAGTGGAGAGGGGTTGGGTTGATATAACCAGAATTGGGCAAATGGGCTGAACCAAACCCAAAGCCCTATAAAAAAAAGTAGCAAAAATCAACTTACTCCAAACAGATCGAAGCTTATACTCAAAAAGGTTGCAAACGGCGTTTTGAACTCAATGGAAGGGGTCTCGAGTCCCAATTCGATTGTTTGCAAAAAGTAGCTTTTCGGACCATAATCCGACTAACGATGAAATATTTAAATATAAAATCGATAAATATGCGGGTTGTTATAGTGTCTTTCTGGGTAGTGGTGGATCAAAAGCACGTACTACCGGATGAATGACAGTATCATCGTCCCGGTAACCGGATCAATGTCATTTCTGTGGTACCACTTGAGCAGAGGCAGAAGAGTAATCAAGATTGGAGACCAAATCTAAGCAATATGTTTCTTCCCTTTGATGTCTGCTTCCGGCGGTATGTCATGCTTATCCGTCTTTGAGGGACAAACTAAGTTAGAACTTTGATCGCTATGTGGAGTTAGCTGTAAATTTCAAGTATTGGGAAACCGCAGAATACATGAATAAGCGAGAAAAGTATGTAAATTATAAGCTAGTACATAACCAAGGTTGAGAACAAACCGTCTCGGTCACTATCACTAAAATACAGAATTACATTCATAGTAATGAATATGACCGAATAGAAAATTCACACATCAAGCCATAACAATAATTTGTTTATGGTTGAGAATTGTTTGCTAATGAGCTATGAATGAATGAATAATTTGTTTATAGTTGAGAATTGTTTGCTAATGAGCTATGGTTGAGAAGTGTACACACAGTGGTTGCTTGACAATACCCTTGTGATAAAAAAAGGATTACATCTATGACCTATTGTTCTACGTGGATTAAAAATGGAAGTATACTGCAGTTTCAGAATAATTACAATTTTCAAATTAGAAGTATGTAAAAAAAACTTCAAAATAAGTTGAAGAGTTATTTTGAACTTTTGTAAAGCATGATCGTCGAAGACAGAAGCGAGCATGCTCACATACTATATAAACCGACAAATAATAGTATGCAAGTTTAATGAGCCAATAACATGTCCCAAAAAATCGATCACAAATAATTTTGTGAAGGACAACAGATTTAAAAAATGGTATTCAATGTATATCGTTATCCATTTTAGATTACAAAATTAACTTAGTAGACATAAAGTGTACTGAAAATTTAGATAACAGTAAGCCGTAAGATAACAGTAAGCCATAAGGATTTATGCTAGGGTGGAATTCGCAGACTGTCCATAACAGTTATGGCAATGTAAAACACCGATTTACCATATCAAACAAAAATAAAGACCTACTGCTCAAGTTACTGCATGTGTGTGCAATGTTATCATTTGTACTCACGCTGATATGTAGTAGTAACGTATTTAAGAAAATATTTATAAGTACATAAGAAAAGGAGAACGAAATAAAGTAAGTGTGAAGTATGAAATATGAATACAACTTATAGTTCAACTTTTATAACCATATCTGACAGTATGGTTTATATGGCAATGCAGATATAATGTACCTCAACCGTTAACAGATATGTACAAATGGCACTTGATTGTGGTTGAAATATTAGATAGTTTAAAACATTAACAAATGTTAACTATTTTTTAAATTGATTAGACAATTTCACAAGTTTGAAAACGGTAAAGAATCAACTATATGCCTGCGTTAATTAAACAATAAAAGTGTTCATTAAAACCTGACAAAATACTATATATATTTAGCATATGTTTGTCAAATTTGTTGCCTACCCACTACAAGAGAGACCGGCTATTCCAACGGCTCCAAGCCGTTGGTGGCCGTTGGAAAAACCGTTGGAATAGCGTTCACGCTTTCCAACGGCTTCCAACGGAAGCTACGGGGCTATTCCAACGGCATTTCCAACGGCTACCAACGGCAATTAGCCGATGGAGGCCGTTGGAAGTCGTTGCAATAAAATGACCAAATAACCGCTTGTAGCTGTTGGTAGTCGTTGCTATTCTGGATGAATTTTTTTTTATAACAGCAAACCATTCACCTTCCAGCCACACATAATCAATATATATCCATTTCCACTGCATTTCACATGTACATATCACATATTCAACACATTATACCACAAACAATATAAACAACCAAAAATTAACATCAAACATTACATTTTCAAACCGAACTCCAAGTCAATATGTACATAAACAACAAAACCCTCACCATCTCCAATCCATATTCAAGTCAAAATATACAATGCAAACACTTAAACCTCACCACCTCAAAGTCAATATATACATAATAACCATCAAACACAATCATCACCACCTCAAAGTCAATATATACAATAACCAACCACAAAGACAATAATCATCATACCTCTCAAGCATCATTCTTACCTCCGGAAGCACCAGACGACGAAGGGAAGGAACCATGCATATGCGCATACTCCGTTAAACGTTGATTCAGCTGCTCCATTTGTATAGCGCAAAGACGGTCCTGCTCTTGCAACTGCTCAACCATGGCTCTAAGCTCTTTTATTTCTGCTTTATCACACGCCTTTTGAGCTGCCCGAACCTGCAAATAGAATGTGAGATGTTCACATTTGTATTATAATCATTTTCTTAAGCAATGCATATTTTAAAATATAGAAACGTAAATGACGCGATCTTAAACAATGCATATACCACAAGGAAATGCATATTTTATTAAATAATAATGGTGCAGGATGTCAAATCACGTATATGTTAGATTTAACTCAGGTAGAAATCATCATATGTATAGTGTATCTATAGGTTAATTTATTAAATATAATATTGCAATGTTTATAAGGTTACCGCTTGGTTCCCATAGCCATAGCGCCTATTCCGCTGCGTCGGATCCATGATAACGTCGAAAATATTATCTTGCTCCTCTATCGTCAACTCATCGCGATCCGATTCTAAAAGCAGCTCTGCCAGTGCCTCCTGAAACTTTACCTAAAATAAAAAACAATTACAGGTTAAAAGTAGTAGAATAGGATTTAAACTTATCGATATTAATAAAATAAAATTTAAATTATGCATACATATGCAGCCGTCGCCTTATCATAATCATCCCACCGATATGTAATATTGCCAGCATTGTCTGCTTGTCTTGATGCGCGGGTGTGGGTAAATATCTCCATCATAGACACCGGACTTCCAAACGATCTTTCCTGCAATAAATAATTTATATATTTTAATTTTTCATAGCTAATTACTGAACTGATTAATATACAAAATGTAATAACGGTTTAGATTCGTAATTGATAAATTTACCAAGTCCTCACAGTGATGCTGAAAAGACTTGGATCCGCCACGATGCGTTACAGGATTCCTACTTCCATTGGCGGAGTTCCTCTCCGACTCCACCGGCAATTTAAATTGAATATTATATTTACTAATCGCGAAATAATTAACTATATATTTGGTATATTTACCTTGAACTCGTCGGTTTCCCACCAACTCATCCGAGAATCTCATACGGAAGCGCCCATCCAGTTCGGTTTCTTCCTCGATTTTTTATGAGCTGACATTACCTCTGTAGTTTTTGACGACCTTCGAATTCCAATGGCGCTGAACCATGGCGACATCGGGCTCCGCCAAGTCCACTTGCCCCTGTAAAAAGAGAAAATATTACTAATTGTTCATTTATACTTATATAATAAAGTGGTATAAACTCACCAGAAAATACTGCCAGATGGACTCCTTGACTTGGTCAGGGATCTTAATCCACTTAGGCCAGCAATCTGTCATCCTACTCATACATGATTGCTTGGAAATGGCAAGCACAACTCCTGAGGGATCCAAATCAAATCCGCTGTGTTAAATATAAAACAAAGCTTTAGACAAGTATATATATGTATGAAAAAATTTATATTGTTATCATTTTAATTTTGATACTTATGCTCCATCAGCCTTCGGCTGCAAATATACAAGTGGTTAAGCCGGAGGCTCACCACTACTCTCGCCGGCCGAGCGAGAAGAGCTACGACATCTGTAGTCTGACATAATACTTGTTGAAAGTTTCATTTTTAATTATAGACATAGATAAAATGATGATGATATGTGGTGCATGTAATAAAGTCATTTTTAATTGGTAGTGCATGTAATGATGATGATGATATGTGATGCATGTGCATGAAGAATTGTAAAAATTATTGGATATTACTCAGTCCTCGTCGTTTTCTGATTCAGACTCGGTCTCGTGTTCTATATCGTTTTCCTCTACACTCTCAAATGCTTCAACTAATACATTTGTTTCATCATTTAATTATCCAAAATCAGTTTGATCGTCTGTAATTGTGATTTCAACATTTTCCTCGATATCTGTTTGATAGGCTTGTTCTTTTGGAATATTCTTTCCACCGAATGTAAATCTCGCTTCGGTTTTACAAACCGTAGACCAATCCGCTTTATCTCTTTTTAGAGATGAATAAGGGGCAAATGAACTTGTAGGGCTTGTTTGGCTAGTACAAAAGGATCGTACTGCTGGTAACGGGAGATATGTTTTATTTCTATAAAATTATAATTTGGATGCACGTTAATACCAGATGCTGGAACATTGCTGAACCAGTTGCATCTAAACAAAATAACTTCCTCTGCGGGTCTTATAAAACATGTCAATTGCAAAATCTGGGTTAACACACCATAAAAATCATGTATATGATTATTAGAATTATCACTGCCTTTAACAAATACACCGGTATTGTTTGTTAATTTTCCAGCACTGTATTCTTTGGTGTTGAATTTATATCCATTAACAAAAAATATTGGATACGTTTTAACTTTCCTTTTCGATCCCAACGTCAAATGTTTTAATCCTTCATCGACCACATTATTTGTAGGATCACAATCGTAGTTCGAAAACCAAGTAGCGAAATTTTTTCTTAAATCGTCATTTGGATTTTGTGATTCATAAACACTACAAACAAAAACATAATATATTACTTTATTATTAATTTACACATGCAGTATTAAATTAAATTTATCAAAACTTGTAATCTGATAATTACCTAATAAATGGTGCAACTTCTGGACAATTAAGAAGAATATACGTGTGTGCTACATGATAATCTCTATCATCTAACCATACTTCTACACATTTTTCAGCATGTCGACCATGTTGTTTAAAAATAGATAACATTGCTTCACAAGAAGAATCTTGCTCAACAGCCTCATCATTACGCGCAACACTTTGAAATGATAAATTCACATGATCATTGAAATAATGAGAGAAAAAGAACGATGCTTCTTCTTCGATATATGATTTGCAAATCGAACCTTCAACTCGAGCTTTTTGTCTCACTTTTTTCTTTAAATGATTTAAGTACCTAATAAAAAATATTTCATATCAATATTGATTTTTATTTATAGTTAAATTAACATTTACATACTAAGTATTAATAACATACCTCTCTAATGGATACATCCATGCATATTGCACAGGACCTCGAAGACATGCTTCAAATGGAAGATAAACAGGTAAATGCTCCATTACATTGAAAAAAGATAGAGGAAATATTTTCTTTAGTTTGCAGAGCATTATAGGGATTTCTACCTCAAGTTTACGAAGACGGACAACTTTTAACGTAGTTGAACAAAGCTCCTTATAAATAAACTAAGTTCTATTATAACCTTCCAAACTTTTACGGGCAATAATTCTTTGAAAGCGGCGGGTAACAAATTCTGCATCATTACATGACAATCACGGCTTTTCATCCCACTCAGTCTTCCATTCTTATAGTCGACACATCTACGAAGATTAGATGAAATTCCATCAGGAAATTGTAATCCTTTCACCCATTTTAACAGTACTTTAAGTTGGTTGTTATATAGTTCATAACATGTTTTGGGTTTTTTAGTGTCATTTGGCTTCATATGAAGCTCAGAACGATTACATATTTCTTCTATATCACGTCTTGATTTCAGATCGTCCTTAGTCTTGCCCTTAACATTCAAAAGTGTATTAAACACATCATCGAATACGTTTTTCTCGTTATGCATCACGTCAATGTTATGACGGATTAAGATATTTTTCCAATAAGGCAACTCCCAGAATATACTTTGTTTGCACCAATTATGAAACGTTGATTTACCTTGGATTTCAGTTTGCTGCCCGGTTTCATGTATCTTTGGATAATCTTTTACAAGTTCATATATATCTTCACTTGACCAAATCGTTGGTGGTTGTAAAGTCTCATGTCTATTAGCTATGAAATTTTTTTTGTACCTTCTAAAAGTATGATTAATATGGAGAAAACATCGATGGCAATCAAACCATGAAATTTTCTTCCGATGCCATAAAGAAAATGCCCGTGTTTCTTCCATACAGTAAGGACAAGCAAAACGACCGGCCGTATCCCAACCCGAAAGCATTACATATGCAGGAAAATCGTTAATAGTCCATAACAAAGAAGCAAACATCCCGAAAAAAAGTTTGATACGTCGTATGTTTCAACTCCTTCATACAACAATGTTTTCAACTCTTCGATTAGTGGTTGTAAGTAAACATCGATACCCTGTGTCGGATCATCAAGGTCAGGGATGACAATTGTGAGAAACATATATGGAGTTTTCATACACATCCACGGGGGTAGATTGTAAGGTGTAATGATTATAGGCCAAGATGAATATTTAGAACCAAACCGAGAAACCGGTAAAAATCCATCAGTACACAAACCTAGTCTTACGTTACGGCTCTCCGCTACGAAATCGGGATATTTCTTATCAAAATACTTCTATGCTTCTCCATCAGATGGGTGTGTTAACGTACCTTCTTCAGG
Organism: Allium cepa; assembly: GCA_030765085.1. NCBI lineage: Eukaryota > Viridiplantae > Streptophyta > Magnoliopsida > Asparagales > Amaryllidaceae > Allium > Allium cepa. Next base: position 569,113,777 of record CM060938.1, read on the forward strand.
TGTTCTCACACTGTGCCATCTCATATGATGCGTTGTTACAGATGATGCATATAACCTTTGAAATCTAGGAGTGATAGGTAAATAATGCATACGCTTGTATGGAACTTCTTTTTCCTTTTTTTCCTTGGTTTGTATCTTTCTTGATTACATATTTTACAATTCCAAAGACTGACATCATCTTTCCAAAACAACATGCAACCATTTAGACATGGATCAATTTTTTGGTACGCAAACCGAAAGATGACATAAAATTTTTCACTTCATAATAATTTTCTCACATAAAATTATCTGATGGCATATGGCGTTTAGCAGCTTGTACAACAGCCGTAAATCCGACTTCTATGAGGTTGTACTTTGATTTCATTGCAATGTACTCTGCAGTTGTCGATAATTGAGTGCCGCTAGTACATCCGTTCCAAAGAGGTTTCTTAGCAGCATCCAATAAATCATATATATTTTTCGCTCCAACATTTGGTTCCTCTTCGATGTTAACATCGTCGTTATTAATTTCAACAGTAGGGAACATTGATCGTGCTGCATCTTCAACCATATATTCTATGAGATTCGTTGCACTAACTTCATCACTAATGACCTCTATTGACTGTTCTTCGTTACGTGTTATAATTTCTCCATGACGATCCCACACCAAATAATTAGTTACGAAATCATATTGGCGCAAATGAATCCTAACCATATTCGGTACTAAATGCTTCAACAATTTGCACCTACTACATGGACAACGAATTTCTACGTCGTTTCCAATATTACTTAAAGCAAATTCGATAAACACATTTACCCCGTTAAGAAAATGTTTACTTATTGAGCCTCCCATTTCACTTCTTTGATATATCCAGCTCCGATCGATAAAATAATTGACCATTTTTCCTACTGTAAAATCTATGGTCAACGGTAAAAAATTATTAATCAAATTCGATAAACACATTTAGATTTTACTATTTTTATAATCCATTTTCGTTTATATACAAAGTTATATTTCTTGATATTTTGTTCACATTTTTGAACCTTTTGTGATGGCCGGTCATCCTACTTCGCATTACAAATACAATAGTAATTACATTTCTTAAATCATATCATTATAAACGATTTTTTAAAATTTCGACAACACTTCCCTTGTGTTCCTTGTATCGTACACATATGCATGTACGCAAGAAACGAAAAGGAAATGGCATCGTTGTGAACCGTTTATAACGATATGATTTACGAAACGTAATTATTTTATAGTGTTTGTAACTTGTCCAATACAGGGACAAATCCAATAGATATTGTATCAGATGAATATGAATATCCGTTTTGCAATAAAAACGAATACTCAGACAACAATCATATAAAACACTTGTCAGACGGGACCAAAAATTCACTAAGGGATTTAAATTTTGTTTATATGTTACCCTTTTATTAAATATATAAAATAAAGCATATTATGCATTATTTTATTTATATTCTACTATTTACTAAATATATAGTAAATTAAATGATTTTTACTATTTCACAAAATATATAATTCATATGTATATATATACTAATTATATACTTATCTAATGCTAATATATTTTGTAAAAGATATAATTCATGTTTGTAAAATATTCGACTAATTCATGTTTGCCTAATATTTTACAAAATATACGCAAAATAATTTAATTCAATCCTAACTAATCTAACGCTAACTCAAATGGGTATTTACACTAAATTATCAACAAATGTATATATGTGAATAATACACACACACAAACAATTTGGATGGTAATAATTGTAATTAGCAATTAGTTTGGTATAATAAACAATCAATAGGCCATTAGATACAACTATAACAACAAATTAACACAAAATTAGAAAAACTTAAAATTTCAGGGTTTTAGGCAAAATCTGATTTTGGAGATGTATGTGGATGGAGAGAGGCTGCTGGCGTTGATTGATGGCGTCGGAGTGGCTGCCGGTTGTGTGGGAAGCTGGGAGCAAGAAAAGAGGAGTAGAGGAAGGTTATGGTGTTTTTTGGGGAGGAAGAGGATAATGATTTAGCTCTCGGCCTCGCTGCAGATTTACATGAATATTTCTAACGGCTTCCAACGGCCGCAAACGGATGTTTTTCCAACGGTTAGCAATGGCTACTAATGGCATGTTAAAAAATAATGAGCCGTTGGAAAATCCCGTTGGCGACCGTTGGAAACCTATCGTGGCTATATATTGTAGTTCTAGTAGTGACCGTATGCTAGATATAGTATTATTAGAGTGGTTTAAAGCTAGTTGCAACCAATACTTTTAACTAGACAATTTTTTGGTCATAAACCATGTTTAATTAGTACAGTGATACATAGGATAATTCACTTACAGAAATTATGTGGTCAACTATTGTTGAGAGACATTTCACCAATATCCCGTAAAAAATATTAGTTTGAAATAACAGCAATTTGCAAGAAGTAGGAAATTATTCAGTTCTACATTCATTTATTAATGAAAACATCTGGATCCAATAGTATTTATAGCAGGCTTATGTAGTTGGCATTTAATTTATGTTTTCTTCATAGTTAAGTAGAGGAGGTGGTGTGAATTTTTATTTTCAGAAGAGTGTACGTTGTATAAATGTTATCAGCCACATGCTTTCAAGTACTTAATCATCATTTTTAAAGTGCTTATTGAAGCAAATCTAGAGTAGAAAGTTACCTCTGATGCGTAACTGAAATCTGGTGTGAAATAATAAGCAGGCAATCAGGAGATAAACAATAAACCTGAAGATATAGTGAAGATCATATCTAAATGAGAAATAACATTATCCGTGGTCAACCCTTTAGGCAGACCTTGTAACATAATGGTAAAAAATGATGTTGAACCCGAAGTACTAATTCTCCCATTCAAAAACCAACTAATCGTAATCTCCTCTTCCATTTTCCTTATCCCAAAATGTATTAAGCCCACTACCACAATATTCATCCGAAAATGTAACCAAAGAATATACCTTTCTCCACATAGATGGTTGTAGTTGTATTAAATCGTTTAAAATAAATGCGTTGCTTCAAAAATAATTTTATTAACCATTATTACAAAGGGAAGAACAACGGACGATGGGGCGGGGAGGAAGGGCGAGCTTTCAAGGATGAGAACTGGGAGGCGACAGAGCTGTAGTTGACAAAGGCCCAGGCATGGTAGACGGAGAGGAGGTTGATGAGAAAGGCAGTAGGACCTTAAATAGAGCAATGATGGGAATGGATTTGAGGAAGATGAACAGGTGGAAGCAAATAATAGCGGAGGTAGATGAAATGGCTAGGAGCTATTGTAGGCTGCCATCTATCCAGGATGTATCTAGAAATCAAAATGGGGCGGGTTCCATCATGGAATAGTTGCAATCTAAACGGTTAGAAAGGGGGAAAAAATAGGGAGAGAAATTGGGATGGATCAATTTCTAATTCAGTTTTAAAAAATGTGTTGATGGAAGAGAAGTTGTTATAATGAAACACACAAGTGGACAAGGGGGCATTATTTTGAAATGAGAAAGGGAGAGAGAGTCCACATCAGCGGGAAGAGGTTCCTGCTTTAATATTAAAGTAATAGATTTTAGGCGGGATACAAAGCAGAAGATTAATTACAAATTGGATGTCAATATTTAATGAAGTCATTTCTAAATGTTTCCCATACTCCATTGTTTACGAATTATGAATTATAAATCATTAGTTAGTATAAATTATTAAGTAGAAATTATACAGCATTAGGTATATATTATTATTTTACATTACTATTATAAATTATCAACTATAATACACTAATTATTAATATATTATTATATTAAATTATTATTTATTAGAAATGATTATGAATCATGTTATTTATTAGAAATAATTATTTTTTATACACTAGGATGTGGAGGGGTAGATTAAGCGAGTTGGGTAGTGTGCAAGGAAATGAATGTTAAGATGTTAATTAATGAGTTTGGGAATGTTATAAATCAAGGGTCAAAAATAAGTTAACAATAATTTACTTTGACCTTGTTGACCACAATTTTGCTTTATAGTATAAGATTAGGGAAAACGTGCATTATTTAACAAAACGAAATATTTGTAAATTAACAATCAAAGTACGTATCGACCATGATTTTTTTCATAATTACCGTATCGTAGTTGATTAGTTAGGATTGGCCAATAGGATGTTAATATGGCTAATCGTTTATGGTAGAGAAGTTGAATCCGTGAATGTCTTTTACGTTGGTTAAATCGATTAAAACATTTATATGCCCACAGCTACTTTGAAGATTTTATACTAAGTCCTTGTTATTTAATGAACTGGTTATTTTTTTATTAGTTATGAAAATTGCCCCAAACAAGATTTTAGAGTATAAATTATTAACTGTAATTTACAAATTATTCGTAATCAATCATAATATTTATCAAATATAAAAAATAATTATTGATTATATATAATGATTGGTAATTATAAATTATCTATTAATAATCATTAGTTATAAAATTAAAAATAATTAACTCATCTAAGTTTACATTTATAAATTATTAATTATTAACTACCACTTATAAATTATTTAAGAAATTACTAAATATTTTTGTTAATTACAAATTATTAATTATTATAGTATTTTAAACAATACTAAACATATTCAAAAAAATTAAACTTATGAGTAAAGCAAAACTAATTGTAATATCTACTTGTAAAAAAGCAATGTTTTCGCAATTTTTTAAAACAGTTGTTGAAAGGTGAATAGACAACGTTTGCAAATAAATGTTGTAAATACTATCTACTTCACAACGTGTTTCAATAAAAATTGTAAAAAGTCCTTTTTTACAACGTTTTACTAAAAAATGTTGTAAAGCTAATAGTTATTACAATGTTTTTGTTCAAAAACGTTATAAAATTAGATTTTTTTACAACTTTTTCTAACAAACATTGTAAATAACGTTGTAAAAAGGTGATTTTGTTGTAGTGGGAATTTCCAAAATGTTTCTGGTAAATAACGTGAATTGTTTTCAAATTTAAAGGGAACGTTAGGGGTTTGGGAAAAGTGGTTTGAAAGATCTTTTGATCGGGTTTTATAAAGTGATTTTATTAGTTAAGGATTAATCGATAAAGGCTTAGAAGATTCTATATGGAATTGAATCAATGTTTGATTGTTCTGTTTAATTTGATAGGTAAATTACTAACTGTCAAACATAGACCAAAACGTAACTTTAGAAATATCTAGGAGAAACGTGAGAATTATATGGTATAGTTACCATCGAAGGTGCTATACTATACATATAAACTCGTTTGCTCTTCTAGGACGAATGATATAGAAATCCGTCCACAAACGGATAGGAGGTGAACTCCGCTCTTGTCATTTGTATGTTTATTTCCTAAAGAAGCGGGGTTGAGTTTACCGGAAAATATCGAAAGTTGTTTCGAAGAGACCGGGATCGGATATGTTATCTGAAAACCACTTCGATCCAACTCAAGCGTTTCGAAATGAAGACATCTTGAAGCATGAGATCGAAGACGGAGCCACCGAAGTACAACGGCTGCTTGCTACTAATCCTGAGGGTGATTCCAAAATGGATGCAGTAGAAGTAGTGCCTTCGGTTTGTCCTTATCCTGGACAACTTGTATGGATGAATGTTGGCACTGCATTACTACGGGAAGGGCGATGTTAGCATTCCAAGAGGATTGCTATTCAGAAAGGTAAAACGTTGCCTCAAGCCTCATCAACCGGGAATGACTAAAACATAAGAGATGCAGCAAGGCTATGTGGTCGCACCCAATAGGGTATGCTGTCACCCTTCTTGGTACGATCCATCTACATATTTATGGATTGGTTGTGCATGAGATCTCGATGGAAAAGGTTGCAAAACGACAGGGGTGATGACATATTCGGTACTATTCAGTAAGGGGTAGGCCAGTCTTGTGTTGGCAATGATCGATAGGTTCGATCTCGGTGCATTTTCTAGATGTGTACTGTGATGGGTGGTACCCTAGTAGCCCAGTCATTAGTTGGAATCCATTCTCCAATACGAGCTTTATAGTTTTAGTTGCATATTAAATATGTTGGAACGTGAGATACAAGCATTCCAACTATTTTAATAAGTTACTTTGAACCCTTAGACATTATTATAATATCATTGAATTTCTATAAAAGTGTTTTGGTTATCATAAGGTAAAAACTCATCCGTGTTTATGTGCGGCATGATCTTACGATATATCTTTGATTTCAAAAGAGTTTTTAACTCAATAATTCAGTTGCTTTTAGTGTAACCAGACCCATGTCTGACCCGAAGTTGTATTTCCTTTCCTTAAAATTCTTAGATGCTTTAATTTTTATGAGTAGCCAAGTAGTTCAGGTTTCTACGGATGCATTTTGAAGGATCTTGGAGCAGGAGGCTTAATCGATAGATAGTTACCATCTTATTTCCGCTGTATATTATGCACTCTATATTTATGTATAAAGACATGCTGTTATAACTGTTCTAAGTTGGATATTGTATTAGTATGACTCTGATGTATCATTTTGTAAATGAACTTGTAATATTATGTTGATTAATATATGTTATTCTGTTGCGTTGTGAGATTCTGTGTTTGTTCCTAGTTCTTCTATCTTCTATCTCATCTCTTTCCCCTAATAATCTGTCTTTTCAACACTTAGTTGTTCGGCATGTTAATACCGTAGATGTATTAATGTCAACTTCTGAGGTTTGAAAAGATGGTGCATTGCATATATGTGTTTGTGTGTCTATATATTATTTTGTTAGTTAGGTGACGACCTTGATATGAAATAATGCTGTCGCAAATTAGTTTTGCTATATGCATGTATATGTTTATATTTAAGAAAACAATTTTTCTAATATATGTTAGATCAGTGCAGCCACGTATAATAATAATATAATTAATAATGTAAAATAAGTTTTATATAAGGCAATCTATAAAATGTTTATGAATGCCCGTTCCATTGCATTGAGAAACAATTGTTGTTTCAAGAAATACCAACTTTATAGTAAAGGAATTTATTTGAGAATTATTGGTAGTAAAATAAAATTGGATACGATCCAAAGATAAAACCAATTACATATGATGAAATGACATTAACTAACCTAAACGAACACATCTCATTAGATTGTCTAATACATATTCTTTCACATTGAAGAGAAACTATGAGTTGCTTATCAATGTCGAAAATATATAATCCTCGGTTGTTTAATTAAATAATTAAAAGTATTGACTCTATAATATAGTATGATGTGTATATCCGAAATAGATTTCAAGTACATTATCAAAATAACACTTGCGAAATTTCTTTTTTCCATGAAATTCGAATTCTCATATTATGTGATTCATTATGGAATTTTGAATCGAAAGAGAAAAGAGATCCTTTTCTATTTCATACTCATGAAAAAAAAAAATCTTTTTTATGAACCTGGGTACTCGAAGAAATTTGAAAAATCTATATTATAAATATAGAGAAACTTATAACTTTTTTGATTTATTGGAATAGCTTATATTTTGTTAATAACCGATTTTATTCTGGAATTGGAAAATCGATTTTGATAGTTATACCCAAAAGGATATAATCCATTGGCCGCAAAAGTGTACTTTAAGAGAAAGACAAATGCAGTTAGAATATACTGAATATATTAATAAGAATAATATCGTGAATTTCAATTGTTGAAATTAGCATAATAGATTTTTTATTCATCATGCTTAAGTTAATTCAGACTTTACTCACAAAACTATCGCAAGTTATGACTTTATGTTTCGGTGCATATGCATTGAAATAGGAAATTCTAAATAATGATTTAGAGTAATTTGTTTACACATAATAACTATAGTGTCTCGAAGTCAGTAAGAGCGATATCGAATTTGTCAGTTTTTGGATATGATTTAATAATAGATACAAAGGTATCGTTTAGAAAAGCATCAAAATTGAACAAGTATTTTGATAGGAATGTCAAATGGTTTGATTATTAATCAAAATACAGGGGAAGCATGTGTTCATAAGAAAGAACGTTAACAGGTATAAAAGGTTTAATATAAAACATGTATTGGGAATGATGGCCTTAGTTGTTTTAATACTCGATGTTGGATTTGTAAATGTTGTCTTTGAAGTATAAAAGGTATTAGGAATGTCCCAAACCGATTTGCAAGGACATCTTATTGAAATGTTTAATACAGATCATGCAAGATGGATTTCTTATGCATTGGCAATAGGAATTATGATACATATTATACTGTCTACGATATCGTAATTTGTTTATGTATTTGATACATGAAGCAACTATCAAATCCAAATTGATATCACTAAATGGTTGTCAGAGGTATTCTCGTATATTTATGAAACACTAGATAATTGTTTACAAAAACAACAAACTCCTTATGAAGGAGTATTCAGACTCAAACTTCATTTAAGTATAATATGTCAATAATAAATTCATGTTAAGAATCTTTAAGTTGGAAATATTCCAAATGAAAGACCGTGGCTGATTCAATGAATAAAGACTAAGTATATCGCCTTAAATAGCGCCACAATAAAACAAATGTGTATATATGCACAAATTGATAGCTGAGCTGATGGTGATTCCAAATGTTGAGAACCATGTAACAATGTTATATGATAACAATATCATGATATAATTCGTAATAGAACTTAAAGATTACTAGAATCCGAAAGACGTACTTTGAATTGTTCCACATGATAAAAGTAGTTTATCAACGTCGAAGAGAGTTAATTGACATAGTAAACGATTAAAGCATAGTAGAACACCCATTCACAAAGGGGCTGACCTGATTGGTTTTAAGGAAATCGATCAGGAAAGTTGGAATAACATTTCATAATTGACCTCAAGTGCAAGTAGGAGATTGATAGAGTTGGGGATATGCTCTAAGGGCAATTATGTAATATGTTACATATATCTAACTTGATAACCAATCTTGTTCAAAATAAAAGGTGTTTTCTTTCTATCATATACTTGATATAATGTGTTATGTTAATTAATTAATTTAATTAAAAGTATATTCAATAGAAAATCCATAAATGGCATGTTTTGTGATAGTAGTTATAAAGTGTTGTAACCGTGAGTAATTTATCATAATGAAAATAAATATACCATTTTAAATGTTCATAATCAAGATGCATCGACATTGGATATTGATGTATCTATCCAGGCTAGAGCACGTAACGCTCTTCAAATGTTGGACAGTCTATTACCAATGACTGTTGAGAGCACCTAGGGGTTATGTACTGATAATTATTAGATAATTACGGAACGAATCAGTTGATAGTTTATGTTGGTTAATATAACTAAGGTCAAACAGAAAATATCGATGTGACTAATTTACACAGTTCTCTTGACTTGAGAATACCGTCGATCTTCGATATGAAACCTTCTCTTTGATTATAATCAAATCATGGCATGGTATCCATCAAGTGACTATAGTTGGGTCGAGTGGAAGTGAAACACTAATCAAAAGAGGATTTGTCTTCTTAGTTATATGAGGTTTATATCACGGTCAACTCAAGCCATCTTAAAGTCAAAGTATTTAGCCAGAGCATTTTGGTTAATAATAATTGTTATTATTGAATCAAGAACTTTGTGTTTGGGCTATAGGGTTGAATATGAATGTTATTGGAATTTTGACTGTTACCAAATTCCATAAGTTCAAAGTGATGTAGTTTCAACGAAGAGAACTTGTAGATAAAAGTCACAATCGGGTAACGCTTAACAAAGTGAATATACCGAAACCAAGTAAGCGACAAATTCGGTCAAAATGTCACATTACCTGCTGAGTGACATGTGAATGTTAATATTCGAATAGTTCGATATTAATCACTGACCAAATTCGCACCTAACGAGTCACACAACATAAAGGATGAGTTCTTCTTTGACCAAATCATTTAATTAGTTTAAAATCATTATAAATTAATTAAATTAATTAATATTTATGAAATATTAATTATAAAATTCGGTTACGATTTGAGAAATAAATATTATAAAATATATTTATAATAGTTATAAATATATTAGCCGATAGATATCGATAAACGATTAAATTTGATTTAATTGCATAATATTTTTTATGGGCTTAAATGGGTTTAAGGCCCATTATAGGGTTAAGAAGTTTGGATGAAATAGGATAGAATAAACGGCTCAATTATGGTATAGGAGGCTTGAATTTGGATGGCTCAGATTAAAAGAGAATAAGCATAAGATCAGATCCACTTTTCTCTTTTTTCCATCCACTATATAAGCATCTCTAACCTAATTAGATCCGATCATTTGGGCTATCTCTTATCCGTTTACTTGCTAGTTGAAATTATACCCTTGCCTATCTATCACTATAAGCTCAAATCAAGTCAGATCTGATCACTATCCGCTAGTTGAAGGTCAAAGTTTAAGGATTAGCAATCCGCCGAATCAAAAAGAGTTTCAAAAGGGAGAGTTTATCATTTCAAAGTGTACTTCAAGGCTTTGGATTAAGGTGTGGTCTTTTATCAGATTATAATTTATAATTCTCAGTATAATATTTTATTATGTGTGTGTGTTATATTGTTAGTTAGGCGACGATTCTGATATGCAATAATACTGTCACAAATTAGTTTGGTTATATGCATGTATATATTTATGTTTAGAATTTTTTTTTTTAATATAATTAGTGCAGTCGCATATAATAATATAATTCAACATTTTATTAAATTAATATATATTATTTAATTAAATATGTATAGTTTATAATTAATTACAACATCACACTACGTTAAAATTAGTCATATAATTTTATGTTTAAATTTTTATAGTAATACTAATTTTCGGTAGTAAGAAAATAAATTTTTATAAACACTTATTATTATTTTTATATTGTTTAAAACAATTTACTACATAAATAAATTATATTAATTTAAAAATGCTATGAATTTTTTTTTTTTAAATTTTATAAAATTATGTTAATATCAGATAAGCTCTCTACCGAAAAAAATATTTTTGTTATTTTTAAAAATAAATATTTAATTTGACTAAATATTAATAAATCATTTATAAATTTATTTAAACCCAAAAAAATGTGGGAAATTTCTCAAACCATGAAATATCAATTATAATTTAGTGGAAATTAAAAATTTGAAATAAAGTTTTGAAAATAATTTTTTATTAATATTTTATATAATTTCGAATGAATATTTGATTAAAATATATTTTAATATAATAAAACTAATAGTAAATTAATTCTAAGTTGTGCACATGATCTGGAATATTATAAAAGAATATTTTTAATAATTTTTTTAGTTAGTATATATGTATAGCTATATATTAAAAATACATTTATGTATATATAATATTAATAATAAAATATTACTTTATTATTATGTATATTTGTACATATATTATTCACGGTTTATAAAAAAATTATCTTAATATTTAATTTACTTATTTATATTTAAATGAATATATTATAATATTATGTATTTGTATATTATTAATACTTTATTTATAAGAATTCATATATACATATATATGATTCATACATACATATATATGTATATATATTTAAATACATTATACATTTACATAAAATTATTTTAACAAACTTAACACGTAGAGATATATATACATGTAATATTTATATATATAAGTAATAGTTTATATACATACATATATTTGGACAACATATACTTGTATATCGGAAGAGCTAACGCGTCTATATATAAATCCCAACATTTATACACGGGCATGTTATATTGTACACAGGTTGATATGTTACACACACACACACACACATATACACACATATATATGCGTACACAACACACACACTCATGCATACACATACATACATATCTATATATCAATGTATAAATTAAGAAAAATTATATAATTTATGAATTTAGATAAAATAAAAAAATTATTTAAATTTTATTTAGAAATGTTCTAAATGAATTAGACTTCATCGGCCCAATATAGATCCAATAAGAATTTTTTTTTTGAAATTCACACATAACTTCCGCTGTGGGTTAGCCTGGTTCCAATAGAGATGCTGTAGCTGGTGACACAGCATATTTTTCTAGTAATCGCCATTTTAAAGTTTTTGTAAACCATAAGTTTGAATGATTGCAATGTTACTTATTAGTGAGATGTCTGTGAATGAAATTGGTCATAAAATGCATCAGGTACATAACCGCTTCCGTTTGTATCGAATGTGGTTTTGGGCTAAGCCTTTGTGTAAAAATTTAACTAAGAGCATCCCAGGGTTTAAATTTGTATACATTTTCGTATTAATGTTTGTTCTTTTAAACAAAATTTCCATATATAAATTCTCAAACATTCCTAAAACCATATGAAAGTTAATTAGGTGACCAGTTTGACATAGAATATAAAGTTAATGGCATTGGTAAAACAATTCCATTTTTTAATAAAAGAGAGCAATTTATTCAATATTTTTAAATTACTATGAGAAGCACCCAAAAAATTGCCCCTTCACTGTACAGTTAAAATGCTTAGCGGTTCTACAATAGTGGATATGCAAAAAGTTATAGCAGGGATATAACGGAAAACAACAAAGGTGCAAATGTTATGTAGACTAGATTTGGTGATTACAGTTGATTTTTAACTTACATTGATTACTTATGCCTTAAAATTAGGTCTTCACCCTAAATTCGTTGATTTGTTTTAAAAAAAGAACTAGTCAAATCATCCTTTGTATATTAATATTGTTAAAGTGAGTGTTAAAACGCCTTGATTTAGCAGGTGTAGCAGAAAATAACGAGGCTTAAAGCGAACATACTATTTAATAACGCTAAATTAAAACAGCGTAGCGGTCGAAAACGCTATACATTATAGTGAGGATTTTAAAATCAAATATAATTCAGATATTGCCCCCTTATACTACTTTTTGTTGGACCCCATGGTTTTATGAATTTCTCTCCCATCAAACCCCTTTAAAATTAGTTTTCGATGGATCATTATCGTTTTTCTTTTCAATTTTGGACAAAATGCTACCGAATTTGCTTTGAACGACAGTAAAACTGTAAATCTATTAATTTGATTTTAGTTATTGTGTCCTTAACATATGTGTAGCAGCCAACAGGGTTGGTGCAGTTGGTTGATGGTCCGGACTGCATGATCGAAGGTCACGAGTTCGAGCGCCGAAACTGACAACCCTGTAACAAGTATCCGAAGGATGTGTTTGGCAGGCACATACTTCCCTAGAGTTTACAAAGATCCGATTCGATGAGTCTTAGTTTCATTTGGTCAATGTTTTGCCGGATCTAAATAATACATTTTTGAACTTAGAACCAATTCGACTCGGGGTTTGGTTGGAGTCGGATTCAGATGAGTTCTGGTTCTTATCGAGCCGCTTCACTTCGTGTTTGCGGGTGTGGTTTATGCTTGCCGGTAGTAATTATATCCCTCTTATCGTCCTTTAACAGTGCCTAAGTTAAAAGATTAGAACATAATTTAGCACAGCGAGTAAATCAAAGGCAGAATCCCAAATGGACCACAATTGCGGTCTGATGTGGGAAATAATGGGCCCAGGCGTCGCCGGAGCAGTCTTCGGCGCCGGTTGGTGGTTCTGGGTTGATGCCGTCGTCTGCAGCTCCGTTAAAGTCTCATTTCTCCATTATTTGCCAGGCACTATTTTCTCCTACTGAACAGTATATAATAGATAGTTCTGTGCAATTTTTTATTTTAGGGTTTTGTCGATTGATTTAGGGATTTTTGCTTCGCTGGCTGCTCTGATGTTCAATTGCGTGAATAAAGAGGATATCAGTTATGATTACTCTCCTTACGGCGATTCTGAGTGGAGGTACTTTATTCTTTTTATCTTTTATGTTTATTTTGAATCTCTAAATTTAATATACGATTTGAACGTTTGAGGTTGCTGTTTAATTGCTTGATCGAATCTAAACCAGGACAAATGAATTTATGATCAAGTGTATAACTTTGGTGACTTGGATTTAAAATTATTGCATATAGGAAGTTTATAAATCTACAAAATTGTTATTGGTTTGAACTATATGCTTTATTAAGATGAATTTGGCACCCATCATCAGTTCGGAATTTCTACCTAAGGTTCTAGGTCAGTTAATGACAAATTAGTGTTCATTAAACATAATCTGACGAATAAAATTATGGTGTTGCAACAAAATTTGAGGGGGTCGACCAAACCTGTGAGTTGAATGCCTTTGAATGTTTGCCGAAGAAATAAAACGAATATGTTTTCTCATTGTTACCTGTTAATACTAGCATTGGCCTTGTGAAGTACGCATAACATTGTCAAGAAGAAGGGAACGAATATAATTGGCGATGCTAGAGAATCACTTGAGTTATCGCAATTGAAGATGAAAGACTATCCTCAACATGCTTGGTATGTGCGGCGTTTCTTGAGCCAATCACATGGATATTTTTATATAGGATGACATGGAGCGTGGATGATTTTTACACTTAGCACACAAGGATGGATGAGCGAAGTGGAGCATCTGTAGTTGTTAAGCTTAACATACACGCTTTAATATCATATTGAGATTAAGAGGAGAAAAATGTTTAGAACAATGATATTGATTTTTTTGGTTTACACACATAATCTTTAAGAATAGTTTCACATCTTTTAAATAATAAAATTGGCAGCTTCCGCTCCATAAGTACTAAGAGATTATCTTCGTATAGCCAATTGATTTTGTGATAATTCAAGTGATTTTCCAATAACACTAGTTATTTCTTCCCACTTCTAATATGGTTTCAGAGCTAAGGTTTTGATTCTTTTCCATTATAAAAATTCTTTTTCCCCTCTATTAGTAAATCTCCTAAATAGTAGATAAAAACAATCCTATTACCATCCAGATCATCAACATCCTTTCTTCACCCTCTTATATCACCAAATTAACATCCACCAATTATACCATATGGAGCCTTCAAATCCAATTATATTTTGAAAGTTAGGATCTTCATTACTTATTGATGACACTCAAACTCCACCATCATCACAGTCAATAATACCACCTCCTCACATTTTGCATTTACAACCTGCAAATGCAACATTTTCCCATGTTTAGACTCTCCTTGATGCTAATTCTGTTTCACTACAACCGCTTATTGCATGCACCACCACTTCCTTTAATGCATGTAAAACACTAGCTAATACGTACGCCAAACCATCTTGTTGCTATACAAAACTATTGATGGAGCAATTAAAGCAGTGTAACAAACGCTCAAAATCAATTAGTGAGTATATGCAGGCGATAAAGATTTGTGCCGATGAACTTACCTTTTTGGAAAGCCAGTTGATGATGAGGATCTCATCGACCGGATTCTTGATGGATTCAATGATGAATATAAATTAGTCGTTGATGCAACTAATACTCGTGAAATCAATTTCTTTTGCTGAGCTCCATAAGAAACTTCTCAATAAAGAGGCATCCCTTCAAACTATACAACCACATTTTCTATTACCTAACAAATCCCATAGCCTTTCGGATACATACGAATTGACATCCACACGCCATATTGCACAACAACTAAGCCCTACGATATGCATTCTTCACATGATTGACGCCAACCCATACCTTGTTTAGGATGCTGTCAAGCATGAGTAGTACAAGGATACATTGCCAAACGGTGTTTAATGTTTGGCTAGTCACCAATTAATAATTTTCAACACCTCATCCTCAAGACTTATGGATATCGACCCTCAACACCTTGACAACTAAGAACCAATCATGTTCTCGGCAACCACACTACTACTTGGCTGCTGGATAGTGGAGCATTTCAACATGTTACGTTTGACTTGAACAATCTCTCTTTCATAGCTCATACAAAGGATTTGATGATGTGATGATCGGTGATGGTTGAACCCTTAATGTTACTCATACTGGCTCTACCACTATACCTTACTTCTTATTGTACTTTTACTTCACAAAATGTTCTTTTATGTTCTCTCCATGAAGAAAAAACTCGATTTCAATTTATCAATTTTGCACTAATAATCGTGTTTTCATTGAATTAACACTCATTGTTTTTCAAGTGAAGGATCTAATCATGGGGATAATACCGTTGACGAGTGAACCAAAAGATGACATATGAGTGGTCAACAAAAACCCCTTCCGTTTCCACTTCATCATTACTTGCCAAGTGTCCCTGTAGATTAAACAATCTTTCATTTACAATTATATAAAAATATCATATTTGAGTTTTCTTTACCATTGTATGGTATATTATCCTCTTTCTTAAAGTGTAATGCATGTTCATACAATAAATTCATAAAAACTATTTTTTTCTTCCAAATTAACCTCATCTCATTCACTTGAACTTCTTTTCTCTGATGTGTGAACCTCTCCTATTTACTTTGTTGATGGTTTCAAGTATTATATTATTTTTGTTGATCATTACACAGTTTTAGCGTCAAAATTGGTCACTAACACCCAAACATCGTTGAAAGCACCAAATTGCAGTTACAGATCACAGACAGAATGTATGTAGAAAGTATAAATATGAAGAACAATTAAAATTAAAAAGAAAGCAGTAATAACAGAGGTTTTATAGTGGTTCGGCTGACTTTGGCCTACGTCCACTTCAGAAATTTCTTTTTTATTGATATCAAAATCAATTACAGTTACAATCCGGAGTTTTTAAAGTAATAATGACAGAGCAGCCTTAATGAAGAAGATGAAGAGAAACAGAATGAAGATCCTCTTTTTCCGAACCCCCACATGCTGTATTTATAGGCAGAATTCGAGTTGCTGGGCTTCCTGAGTGGTTCGGGCCTATTAACACCATACCCGATCCAAAATCATCACTCTGGCCGACCCTAAACTCCGATTATTTCTGATACAGAAGTCCCTATATCAATGGAAAATGCCCTATCTTTGAGTGCTATTTGAACTATTGATTTACATAATTGAAAGTAACCAATTAGGTTTACGATGAAAACTAGAAACCAATCACTGATCTAATTTGAGTATCTCTATGGGATAGACCTCTACAGTTACCATTTCATCTATTTTATTATGTAAGGACGTTACATTACCGATCTTCTTCTCCAAACAAAAACGTTTGGTGCAAACCTTTTGCAACACCACTAGCATCTGATGGAAATTGTTGGTAGACCATATCTTTGCCTCATTCGTCCAGACACAACATATGTTGTTTACGAACTTTCCCAATTCATGCTTCGCTACTCTACTTAACATTGTGATGTTGCAATACGACTACTTCGATATTTAAGTGGTACATAATTTCATGGATAAATAAAGTCCACTTTTTTTCCCATGCTTTTCTTGATGTAGTTTAGGGTTGACAACAAAAATGACTTTACCTCTATGAGTGTTTATACCATGATCCTCGTCATATTTCTTGGTCATCTAAGAACCAATGTATTGTTGCTCGATCATCGATAGAAGCTACGTATCAATAGGTCATCGCTACTATTTCATAAATCAATTGGATTTGCTCTATTTTCACAAAATTTGGTATTACTCTTCCTACACACCACGTGACAAAGTTGGTAACATCGATTTCTGGGCTATTCTAATTTTTCATTCGTGCATGAAGCATGTAGTAATTGACTACAAGTTTCTTTTGCAACAAGTTCAAACATGTGTTATTCATGTTACTCATATTTACTCAACGTATCAGCTTGCCGACGCTCCTACCTAATTACTTCCTAGAAATCGCTTTCAATAATTAAGAGTTAAGATTGACATCTCCTTTGGACCTCCGTACTGGGAGGGCATACTGGAGCATTAAATGCATTATACAAGTAAATACACATTCAAATTTGTATTTAATTTTTATTATTGCACAATTGTTTTCAACGATGCTCATTAAATTATAATTAGTACATAAAAATTAAGTTATGGTAACATTAATTATGACAAGCATAACTAAATTTGAATCAATGCTATTTCAAATTAATTGGTAAATTCAATAGTATTTGTCAAGCTATGATGTTCCGGCCAGAACCTTGGGGATTTCGGCCATCCCGGTTTTGCTTCCAGCCGGTGGGGGAACTATCAGGGCAAAAACCCGTTTCGTTCAAACTCAATAAAGAAAATCCATGCGGTAGTAACATGCTCAAAAGTAAATAGAAAAACAATTGAATCAAAAAATCAATTACCGCCGGCCAAAATTGAGGAGCCATCACTGAGCAGTTAGCATCTTATTGTAATATAATCGTAAACCCTAACTGAGTTGAAGTTGATCAAGTGGTAGTCAGCTTTTTTTTAGTCGATGTCGGCTCTGAAGGAACGATGAGGACAATGGCATGAGAAAAGATGAAGATGAGAGAATCTAGAGTGGGGATTTATGGTTTTAGGGTTAGGTATAGAGTAGGATGTTAATTGGGCCTCTCAAGTTAAATTAAATATAATGCAAATGAGGCCTGCTAAGTTAAATTAAATATAATTTTCATTTAAATTAATTGAGCCTGCTTAATTTAGTAAGTTTAATTAAACTGTTTCTTCTAATTTAGGTTAACAAATAAATTATAATATTTAGTTTAATTTTAATGTTTTATATTTAATTTTTGTTCAATTTTAGATTACATTATGTCGAATCAAACTAACAATATGACAGTTGTGACCGAAACCTAAATTAAAACCGAAATTTCCGTAATCGACCGAAGCCTTGAAAATTTCAAATGACCGAAACCGAGTTCGCAAATCTTGGTATTTTTTACAATTATAATAAATTTTCTTTTATTTTTCAAATTTCAAATCATGTGTGTATAGATAAACTTGTAAATCAATTGGAAGTCAGTGTCATTATTTTAAACAAAATTTCTCCTCTTCATCTCAATAAACATCATCCAATTCGAACATTATAATCTTACTCCATACTATTATCCATGTTGAAATAGTAATTTTTTCACATATTTACTATTGTTAGTAATCTCTTCACTTGTTGGATGGAGTAGAAATATTCTAGAAGGATCGAATCATGTTCATCTTTATCTTTAATTCATATGTATATCGAGTTATGGACACCAGATCCTTTTCTTTTAATCAACATTTAATTATTTATGGTCATGAAACTTGTTATTGCTTTCATGATCAACTATCCCAAATTACATTTTGGATGCGAAGCGTAAGGTGGTTATCCTCTGTTCCTCGCTCTCACTCTCGGGTGTTCTGCTTGTAAATGGTAGGATTTGCTTTTCTTTATTATTAATCAAACACTCTCTTAATTACTGTATGAAAATCATATTTTATATGTTTGCTTAATTCATCATTTTGGAATCTCATGTGGTTTGTTTTCCACATTCATTTTCTTCTGTGCTACACTTAATTTTCTTAACCGCCTATCCTAGGATTTAAAACCATCAAAAAAGGAAAAAGAAAAATAGGTATCGAAAATAGGGTTTACTAGGCACAGGGACGAAGCTTAGTGGGGGCAAGTAGGGGCCATGACCCCCCCCCCCCCCCTTTGATTTTCAGAATTGTATACAAAGAACAATTTTTTTAATTTTATTGTGTTGATTTTCTGTTTTGGCTGTAGCTTGGAAAGAAAAAACAATAAATTGACTAGTTGATGGTACTATGTATGGTCTATAGGGCCTGAATTGTACTCAAATATGTGGTTAGTTTACTTTGATTTGCTTTTTTGGTTGTTCATTTCATTTAGACAAGTTAGTTAAAAAAAATTGCCCCCCCCCCCCCCTCCCCCCGTTAAATTCCTGGCTTCGTTCCCGATTAGGCGGAGAAGAAGGTAAGGAAAGATGAAAGGGGAATCAACAGGATTTGTTTTAAGCGGGCTCCAAACATAAACCAACATTTCTATGGTTGTATATTGCATTTGGATCCTTTTTTCAAAAATATGGTGCATGTTTTGTGAAGGGAAATGCGCGTTTGAAATGGGTAAATTGGTGAAAGGGGAATGCAGAAAGGGGTTGTTAAGAGGTTTCTGAAAGGATTGGATTTTTTTATTTTATTTTAAAAGTTGCATGTGTTTAGTTTAATGAATGGGTGAGGAGTGTTTGTGGAGAAATGCTGAATTGAATTGGGCATTAATATGTGATTAGAGGTGGGTCTTTTAAAAAATAGCCGTTGGCGTCAAATGAGTCCGAGCTAATGTATAATTTTCAATTGCTTTCCCTAACGGACCTTAATTGCCTCTATCTCCATTCCCACACCAAACGCATTTGACGGCACATTAACAGGAGCAATAATAGAAAAATAGAAATGACTGCAAACAGTAGTTATATGTTATAATATAGATACTCCAATTATGTATTAATTGGACAATTCTTTAAAAACTGTATGATGGTTTATATGTTCGATATTCTGTTATAAAATATTATTTCAGCTATACAAAATTAAAGGGTAAAATGTAGAAGAAATTTTTATGTGTGCCACATGATACGCCATAAATGTTGATCAACTTTTTTTTTCCACTTGATTTCTGAGTACTTGATTGTATGTCACAGTTCATATGTGCAAAAATGATGGTATGGTTAGAAATAAAAATTTCAAACTTTAATAATCCAATAATGTTTAGTACATGCCAATTTTTTCTGACTTGATTGAAAAATAAAATAAATAGATAAATTAATAAATAATTGATGATTAAATCTTTTGTATCTAGACTAGATAACTAAATTCTGAAGTTTTTTCTTTTCTTTTTGTAATGCATGGTCCAAATTTCCTGGCTGGCTTTGCAACTGGATTTTCTTCACCACTACACCAAACCTCGATTGTAAAAGCTTGAAATGCAAATAAAAGCAGATGTTTCTTAAAATAGCTTTCTATTTTAATGAAGAAGCGATAACCATTCAAGCTATGTCATACTGTTATCTCCGTATGGCCCATAGGGACCAAAATTTAAGATTTTTGATGCAGTATTAACTGACCTCAGACAATTTGTGTAGTCTGCACTTTAAAACAAGTAACAGGAACTTATTTTGCGAAACCTCCGTCGATTACTCCTCTGTAAAAGATCTTTAAAACTTGGCACTTGCATTTTAGACAACTTTCAATGTATGATAGCTCTGCGTATGTTATAGAGCCAGTACAGGATAAAGCAACAACTTTCAATGTATTATAGCTCTGCTTATGTTATCTAACCAATACAGGATAAAGCTGTGGCTTTTCATAGCATATGTGGTGTCATTTGTGTCCCTTGCTGGGTCAGTAGGCTTGCTTGTACAAGATGCACTCACCGATAAAGGCCCCTCTGCCTGGACTGGCGTTGCTGGTATTCTTCAGTGTGTCTTTGTTCTCATCAGGTCCTCCTAACTTTCAGTTATTGCGTCTTTTTTTTTTAAAGTCTAATATTTTTATCTGCACTGCATCAAACAGTATTATTTCTCAGTCATGTGACGCAGTTTATGTTATTATTGGATGCAGTGGTCTCATGTACTGGACTTGCCATTCTGAAGAGTAAGACAGAAGTCATGGTTTGGCAGTCTAGCTTTTGTATAAACTTGTGCTTTTGTATAAACTTGTGTGCTATCAAAAGATTTTCTTTTTTACTTTTTTTTTTTTTTAACCAATTCTTCCTCATGTATATGATGATGATTGATGATAGATGCAAATCACTGCAATTGTGGGACATTTGGGGTAACTTAGTGAATTTATTATTGTAATGGAAGGCATAAAGGTTCTCGCTAAATCTCAGTTCCTTGTAGCATCTTCACTCATTGGCAATTAAATTTGTGGCGTTGTTATGATTTTAGCTATTACCGTTCTCTTGATAAGATAGTTTAATTTTATTGTGTGGGTCGTGGTTTAGGTACAGCGTGCTTGAATCTGTTTGTCGAAGTTGTGATTCGCAGTCCTTGGGGTTCATTGAGATGTTTTGGTTTACCATGCTTAGAAATCAGACTACAAACGTGTTATTAGTGCAGTGATAAGTATATTTTTGGTTACGTTTTAACGTAATGGTCGACGTGCTTCAAGCAAAGACTTGCATAGATCCTTCTTTGTAAATTGAATCAGAGTACAAACGTGTTATTAGTGCAGTGATAAGTATATTTTGGGCACGTTTTAACGTCGACGTGCTTCAAGAAAAGACTTATATAGATGCATTTTTTTAAATTGGGTAAAAACACTATCGTACAAGTATTGACTGATATAATTATTTTTAACGAACAAATTATAAAAACGCAGAGGAGTGGGCTATGTAATATGGCTTATGTACGAGCAGTATTGAATAATAGAACTATTTTTAACGAACAAATTTTAAAAATGCAGAGGAGTGGGCTATGTAACATGCGCTTATATACGAGCAACGAAATTGGAAAATAATCGAGTAAAAACCTTTCCATTGCCGGGATTTGAACCCGGGTCGCCTGGGTGAAAGCCAGGTATCCTAACCGGGCTGGACTACAATGGAGTTGATTAAAAATAAATTTTTACGATTTTATACGAAATTTACTGATTGCTGTGTCTCTGTACTTATCTAGAAATGTGTAATAATGTGATGCTAAGCCTACCATAAAATGTACATTTCCTAATACCAATACTAAAAAATACTATACCATTTAATACTGCCTACTTCTTCTTACCAGTAACATACTTCAAGGGCGACCATCAATAAATCCTAGTTCCTAAATTACAAAGGCATTAAATCTTATTCGATCGACGATCTCGGCACCTTGTCAATGAAGAAAGTCAACCGTCGTAATTTGTAGTCATCGTACGCCGCTCCATCTTTGCAGCAAGCGTCGTGGAGTAAGTTTCATCGTCGATTTTATCTTCGCAGCAATAATCATACGATGCTTAAACACCGTTGAAATTTGATAATTACGACAATTAATAACCGTTATACTATGAATTTCATTAAACTTATACAAATTTGGGACGATGGTTAAACATCGAAGTACATCTGAAATTACGACGTTCAACCATCGTCTGAATCTTTATTGCACGACGATTTTCTACCGTTTGAAAACATCAATTATCAGATAACTCGCTGGTCGGTCACATAAACAGTTAAACGGCAATATGAAGCCGCCTATTTATATTTTGATACGGTGGTTAAAAACCATATGACAGTTAAAAATCGACTATCTTCCAATACATGCGGTGGTTGATTACCGAATGAACTATGAAATGAGTTCGATAATGGAAGGATCGGTTGATGAGAATCTTGCCCACCCTATGCGTATATTAAAGCAAGAAATAGGAGGGAAGAGAACGTTCGCTGATTAAAAGTTGAATGAAGAATTATATTGTGGTATTAGAAAGAGAGGTAATTTAATTGAAGCTTTTTAGTTGTGGTATTAGGAAGCACATTTCAAGATGTCCTTAGCACCACACTAAAAATATATCCAAAGAGTCGTCATGACGATGTTCTAACTATGGTTATTATGTCAGAATGTGAGTAGGAGGCTTGTTTTTGTAAAATGAACTATTAATTCCATACTTTCATTTTAGATTAATTATATATACCTATAAAACATTTTCTATCTCATACATTTTTTCTCCAACTTACACATTCAATACAGAAAAAAATTTGGGATGCCTTTGTACCATATTTTTTTTGTTTAATAATATTCTCTTACGTACTACTATGTATTTATGCAAACAAGATGTCAAAAGGGAGTTTTATATCATTCAAATTTTATTGTTAGAATACTTTCCATTTTGAACATTTCACTCATTAGAAAAAAGGTGAAGAAAAGTTTAGTCCATGTAAAAAAGTCGAGAAAGTGTGTACTTTTCAGTGTAACAAAACAATAAGATTAATTAAATATGTTTTCAAACATCAATTCTTTCTTTTTTTGAATTTTTTTATTAAGTAATTATTATACTTCAAGTTATATTTATTGTAATATTCTGTAAACAAAAAATAAACTTTTTACATTCATTGCAATATTTTTTTTGCTCGGCATGCATAGAAAACATTGAAGTATCATTATTAATTATTGAATTTTTTTTCAATAAGTTCCACGTAATTACTATATACGTTCGTACGTGTGTATATCTATGTGTGTGTATGTATACATCTGTATGTACATACGTATGTAGGTATGTATATTTCATTTTATTAATAAATATGTGAATCTTATGATTATATTAAAACAATTTAATTTAAAATGATGTGTGTGCACACACACATTGAATTAATTGAATTATTTTCAGCTTCATAATTATATATGCATAAACAAATGTAAATGCATATGTATGCATATATTTTTGTAATATTATTACTTTAGTTAATTAAAGATATTTTACATTAATTAGCTGTTATCTAGATCTAAATTTGAATTAAACTTATCAAATCAAACGTAGATATTTTAACCTTAAATTTGAAGTTTAGAACTTCACTTGTCAACTTATGTTGGATTTTGTTGAAACAAATTTTATGTTATTGACACACACACACACACACACACATATATATTATATATATATACCACAATATTTTATAACCATATATGTGTGTGTGTGTAAAATCTTATATTAGACAATTAAATTGTGGCAATTAATATATGCATAAATAGCGAATATAGAATGGTAGATATTAATCCAATATCTACATATGTATATATTAACCATGTTATTATATGTTATTATATGTCATATTAATCATATTATTATCATACATCATCATTTTGTGTGGCGATTGAATATAGTGATAACTAGATGTTTGCAAAGGCGGAAGGTGGAATAAATTAATGGTTTCACCTTTGATCTCTTTCTTCTTTAGATCCTCGTGAGATTAAATCCAGACTTGACATATAATTTTATTCATATCTTCTTTTAAACACCACATATTATATATTTTATGTGCATGTCATATCGTTTATATGTATGAATATATTAGATATATTCATACATTTTCACAAAGCATACTTAATTATTATTGATGAATTGATTAAGAATGAAACGGTGAAAATAATATTTTACTAAAACAACTAGATTGGATCTAGTATTAAATATTAAATTTTATTGACCCACTAAGATCCAACTAGGAAATTTCTTTTGAAATTTATGTAACGATCCTTATTTCATGCATCGGAGGATTGTAAAATAATTTTATTTTATTCGTATTAGGTAGTATGATTTTATAATTTTGGGATACGACTGTTAGAGATATTTTACCCACCTATGATTTTTTTCGAATTTCTATATGACCATTTGACCTTGAAAATCTTGTTTGAGCTATAAATTTTGATAGGAGTTGAATTAGGATATCAAACCAGTTCCATAGCTTCGAATGATAGTTTCCCATTTCGTAGGGTAGTCATAATAGAAAAACAGACTTATGATTGAAAAGTTATGCATACTATAAGTTTTTAAAGTTGTTGGCCAAGATTAGTATGTAGTTAATTAAGCCCATTAGTGAACCCATTAGTCTAATTAGAAAATACTATAAATGGAGGGCTGAAGAGTCAAATTAAAACATTCTTTTCTCATTCTAAATTAGGTCTAAACCTTAATTAGTTCCAGATCCATGCTAATTTCATCCAAAATCACTCAAATTGCTTTCTGTATCAAACTAAATTGTGGATTAGAGATTGGATCCTTAATTAGAAGGTAGAGTTCGTCGATTTGCTTGATTCGAAGTGCTCTTCTTCGTTGTCCAGATTAGATCTATATATAAATTGGTTGAATTTGGTAATCGGTGAGTGGTTTATGCCTTCTTACTATACTACACACATTTATATGGTAGAATTATAGGATTCAACATGTTTTAAATTGATTTTTGGCCACAAAACCTTTTCTAACTTTAACGACATCTTAATCCATGCATATGATATAAATTGACTAGAAATCATCTTGATTTATGTTCATATATTCATGCTATATGTTGATCTATGTTAGAAATTACCTTGTTTATCTTATTTTAATGGATTCCGAAATCGATTGTATGAAATTGCTTATTATTCTATATTTGGATGATATGATTTGATGTTGTTTACTAGTGTTGTGCATGTATAGGAAGATAGGTTAGAGAATTAAGTAAATCGAAAGCTAAGTTGGTCGGAATTGGATGAAACTTGGTAGATATGCTCTGGGGTATGGTAGGAAGAGGAATGATGAGTCACAACCCAAATAGGGCTAAATACATAACTCGGCACCGAGTTATGCCCATAACTCAACACCGAGTTACGGGGAAGGAAGCCATGACTCGGTGGTTGACATAGATGGATAAAGCTTGGCTAGATGATATGTTCCATAGCATGGTGCAGGGTATTTGGCTAAAGGTTGGATGCTATGCCAAGTTATCTCTAGAACTTAGAAGTAGAGCTTGGACGGGGGCTGAGTTATCAAAGATGGATGAGTCGGGGTCAAAAGCACTATAAGGGAGGGGGGTACTAGAGACATAAGATGGATTATCCATTAGTTGGCTCAGTGTATAACTCTGCACCGAGTTATCGTGGTGAATGGTATAAAGGGTGGAACTTCTAAGGACTGATATAGAGGTTTTATAGATCGTGTTGGATGTGTTGGCTCGTTTGTAGCAGGTTGGATGATGATATAACATCACGATGAAAAGTTAGAGTCTTCGAATGTTGGCTTGTGTTGGGAGTAGGTTCCAAAGATAGTGGCTTGTAAAAGGAGCGAGCCATAGGATCGGGGAATGTGGGAGGGTTCCTCGTGAATAATGGAAACTGGATTGAGAAAGAAGGGCTCGGTATCCAAATGGAGCAAAGGTGGGCTCGGGTGTATATGCTAAGGAATCGTTGATGACTCAGAGAGTTTTCAGTTGTACTCGAAGTAGGGGTATTGTAAGTGGGGACGTCCATGGGTCAATAAAGGGACATGTATACCTTTGACCTATTGCTTTAGGTCAAGTGTCCAGCTTTGGGCTACCAGACACGTATCCAACTTTGGGCTGCGAGATACAAGAGTATAACAGAGAACCGAGATTTCCATTAGTTCCTGGCTCGGGGGTCATATGAGTTATCATACATTAAGAGCATATGGAGTGATAGTGAGGATTGTTTAGTGAATGCTATGGTTTCTTTAGTTGCTTTCTGTTGGCGTCAAAATTGGTCACTAACACCCAAATCCAGATGAAAGCACCAAATCCCAATCACAGCTCACAGATAGGATGTATGTAGAGAGTAATAATACGAAGAACAGTTAAAATTAAAATGAAAGCAGTAAAGAATAATAGATTTTATAGTGGTTCGGCTAACTCCGGCCTACGTCCACTCCAGAAGTTTTCTTTTTATTGATGTAATAATCCATTATAGTTACAATGTGGTAGACTTGTCTTAGTCTTAGAAAGTAAAAAGTAAGAGAGCAGAAAGAAGAAGAAGCAGTCGTTCCCCCATCTGGAGACCCACATGCTGTATTATAGGCAAAACCAGGTTGTTGGGCCTCCTGAGTAGTTTGGGCCCACCAAGGGTACCGAGGTATCGAGGTGTCGAGGTATGGAGCTACCGAGGTGTCGAGGTATGGAGCTACCGAGGTATGGATCTACCGAGGTATGGATCTACCGAGGTATGGAGGTATGGATCTACCGAGGTATGGAGGTATGGATCTACCGAGATATGGATCTACCGATGTATAGATCTACCGAGGTATGGATCTACCGAGGTATGGAGGTATGGATCTACCGACGTATGGATCTATCGAGGTATGGAGGTATGGATCTACCGAGGTATGGAGGTATGGATCTACCGAGGTATGGATTTACCGAGGTATGGAGGTATGGATCTACCGAGTATGGAGGTATGGATCTGCCGAGGTATGGATTTACCGAGGTATGGAGGTTCTACCGAGGTATGGATCTACCGAGGTATGTGGTATGCCGAATGAACCATCCAATGCCGAACGAGATTTATGCCGAACCTCCACCATGCTGAACTATGTTTAATGCCGAACCATGTTTCCTAGACCCAAATTATAGTCGGTTCATTTTTATCTGATCATATTTTCATCTTCCAAGCACGCTGCGTCATCCATCCATCCAGTCGACTGAATCTATCGTACATCAGCCTCGACGCACACGTAGTCAATTAAGTTAAATCCGCGTATCTATGGCCTTGCCAAAAGGCGGGTTAACACTTTCCCCCCAAAACATACCGTGCTGTTGGAAGGTGTGTTTTGAATAGCCTCAAATCCAATATCCGAAGTCCATGTTTCATCCATATCCAATAACCAATAACCGACTTTAGGACCTCTCCGGGTCAATATCCAAATCCTCTACCGTTCATAGCCGATATCCATATCCGTAACCTCTCCGGGTTCTTGTCAAGCGCAATCCACACCCGACGACCGTAATCATGTGTCCTTGGATGTTGAGTATTGCCGTGGCTTAAGTCCTAAGCCGAATCCTGGTCGCTCCGGACCCTTACCGAGCATTGTCCATACTCGACGACCCGAAATAGTAACCGATAATATGGGGCCTAAGTCGTAGGCCGAATCCTGGTCTCTCCGGACCCTTGCCGAGCATAGTCCATACTCGACGACCTGAAGTAGTAACTGATGATATGGGGCCTAAGTCCTTGGCTGAATCCTGGTCTCTCCGGACCCTTGCCGAGCATAGTCCATACTCGACGACTTGAATAAGTCAATTCACCGCGTTTGGACGAAAAGACTTACCCCTTGCCGGGCACAATCCATACCCGACGATCGTTTACCAAAAACCAGATAAAAATCCAATCAAAAGCCAATCCAAAATCCAGATCAAATTAGAAAACAAAAAATCCATATCGAAAATCCAAACCAATATCCAAACCAAAATTCAAACCAGGAAACAAACAGAATCAGGAGTTCGAACCAAACTCCAAAACCAAACCAGAAAAACGGGAATCCAAATCAGGAAACAAACAAAACCAGGAGTTCAATCCAAACTCCAAAACAGAATCAGAAAAAGCAAACGTCCAAGCCAAAATGGCAAACCAGAAAACCAACCAAACCGGGAGTTCAATCCAAACTCCAAAACCATACCAAAGAAAAGTAAACGTCAAAAATACGAAAGAGGGAACCAAAGTTTGCAGAAAAATAGAAAGAAAGTATGATTTCATAGACTCAAGTAGCACGAATTTTTGTCATCTCAGAGCACGCCTAGGGACCGTCCTCGATCCCGTACTAGTGTAAGTGACCTAGCCGCATTACTTTGAGTTCTATTACTTATTCAAAACTATAAACCTGTTTAGTTGATAATGAGCTGTCGTTGCCCAGATCCAGTGCCATCTCCGTTCAAGGTAGTTGGTAGTCTTTCTATGGATTGGTCCAGCATTTCCTGGTGGTATGCGATAGCCGTCTGCTGATTGGGGGTTGCCCCTTGCTGAGCCATTCCCTCTGCTTGCTGGTTGAGTGTTTCAGATCCAGCTCCATGGATCTGAGCCCCTGCCTTTCCTGCTCACGCAAATTGTCTGAGAAGAGCCTGCATCATCTCCTCTTATCTTTTCACCATGGCTTCCATTTCCTTTCTGGTGATGTAAATGGATGCTCCACCTGCTTCATTTCTAGAGGAAGCCTCTTGACTTCCCTCATGATTGCTCCTCTCTATCACTTGCTTCCTTGTTGATGGTCTAGCCATTGCTCCTTCAAATCCAAGTTTCTAACTCCAAAATTCCCGAGCGCTTCAGTTCTCAGTGAAAGCGCCAAAATATTAGCGCCAAAATTGGTCACTAACACCCAAATCCAGATGAAAGCACCAAATCCCAATCACAGCTCACATATAGGATGTATGTAGAGAGTAATAATATGAAGAACAGTTAAAATTAAAATAAAAGCAGTAAAGAACAATAGATTTTATAGTGGTTCGGCTAACTCCGGCCTACGTCCACTCCAGAAGTTTCTTTTTATTGATGTAATAATCCATTACAGTTACAATGTGATAGAATTGTCTCAGTCTTAAAAAGTAAAAAGTAAGAGAGCGGAAAGAAGAAGAAGCAGTCGTTCCTCCATCTGGAGACCCACATGCTGTATTTATAGGCAAAACCAGGTTGTTGGGCCTCCTGAGTAGTTTGGGTCCACCAAGGGTACCGAGGTATCGAGATGTCGAGGTATGGAGCTACCGATGTATGGAGGTATGGATCTACCGAGGTATGGATCTACCGATGTGTGGATCTACCGAGGTATAGAGGTATGGATCTACCAAGGTATGGATCTACCGAGGTATGAAAGTATGGATCCACCGAGGTATGGAGGTATGGATCCACCGAGGTATGGATCTACCGAGGTATGGAGGTATGGATCTACCGAGGTATGGAGGTTCTACCGAGGTATGGGGGTATGCCAAATGACCCATCCAATGCCGAACGAGATTTATGTCGAACCTCCACCATGCTGAACCATGTTTAATGCCGAACCATGTTTCCTAGACCCAAATTATAGTCGGTTCATTTTTATCTGATCATATTTCCATCTTCCAAGCACGCTGCGTCATCCATCCATCCAGTCGACTGAATCCATCGTACATCAGTCTCGACGCACACGTAGTCAATTAAGTTAAATCCGTATATCCATGGCCTTGCCAAAAGACGGGTTAACACTTTCTTTAGTAGGCTATCACTCATAGGTATCGGGGGAAGCATGTATTGGAGAGAGGAATACCTGGAAGACTAATATCCTTTATTTGGTTTATGATATATCTTTAGGATATTATAGACTAGCATATCGTAGTGTGATATGCTAACTCTTTGTTTGCAAGGACATGTCAGATATGGTTTATGTACTCTTGTCCCTTGCTACATTTACCTATATAGTATTTTGAGACTCATTTACCGCTCACACTAGAGTAGTCTAACCCAAGGTTTTATGCTTTGCCTCTTATTATATTGGGTATTCTTAAATGAGTAGACTAGAAAATATGTCTAGATAATGCAGTAGCTGGATGGAGCTATCTTGTATTATATACATATTTGGAGTCTACACTTTTCCACTGAGCAACACTGTGGTGCCCGTGATAGCGCATGATTATCACTATATGTTGAGACAGTTTATTTGTGTTTACTTCTATTGTATAAAATATATTGAATTTAATGTATAACTTTGTGGATCTACTTGTCTGATGATGATTGATTTACATAAATATTACTATCTCTTCTTTTACATCTGCAATATTATATTTTATCCATGCACTATGGGATATGACAGGCATTGGTTAATTTCAATCTTGATGATTGTCCTATATCGGTTAGGTACAGACAACACGCTGTTTATATTCTATTGGTGCTGGTGGTATAGAGCGATTGTCACAATTTACCTATTTCACCTACTACAAATCAGATCGGATTCCAATAATAGAATGCAAGCATCAAATAAATTAAAGCATAGAAAAATTTCTTTAATGATATATGGCAAATGTTTTTTAGTGTTTAATTCAACATTTGACACTTTCAAATTTTTTAGAAAATAAGCCCGATTCGATAATAGTTAAGGGTGTAAAAAACTAAAATTTGGATTGGCTGCATAAAACCAATATATGATAAAAGCCTACTTTCTTTTATAAATATCGATGCGCCACTATTTAGGGACACTTTCAAGATTTTTTTTTTAAAATAAAAAGAATCAAGATATCATATTCTATCTTATCTCCAAACATTTTGACTAGGAATATTTAAAATAATATGTTATTTTTAATACAATAAATTTCTCATGATTACATCAAATTTATTTACTATCATAACATATCGTTTATATATTTTCTATTTAATTTTAAATTAATTACTTAATTAGTTATATCATAATATAAAAAGTATGCAATAGAAAGTACATACCTGTTATTTTGAACAAGATTGGTTATCAAATTAGATATATGTAACAAATTACATAATTGCCCATAAGGTTTACCCCTAACTCTATCAATAAGCTCGTAATTTTCTATTTTTGAAATTAGCATAACAGATTTGTCGATTAACGTGCTTGAGTTAATTCATATTCTAATCACAAAATATTTCCTAACATGACTTTGAATTTTGGTACATCTTTGTTGAGATAGAAATTCTAAATAGTGATATAGAATAGACTGCTTTTACATGATAAACTAAATATCATGACGTCAATGGAAGCAATAACCGAGTTTGTAAGTGTTAGATAAGATCCATGAACTGATACAACAATATTACTCGAGAAGCATAAAAATTGAGCAAATATTTTAATAGAGAAATCAAATAGCTTGATTATCACTCAAAATGCCGAGGAAGCATGTGTCTGTGAAAGAATTAAGAGGTGCTAAAATATTTCTAGAACTTTAAGTATGGATGTTGGAATTACCCCAAATGATATACGCATACACCATATTAAAATGTTTAATTTGGAGCATATGAGATGGATTCCTTATGCATCGGTTATAGGAATTATCATATTTGTTATGTTGTCTATTATATCACTACTCGCTTATGTAATTGATGCATCGAGCTAGTATCAAATTCGAATTATGATCACTAAATGGTAGTTATGATTATGCTAAGGTATTATGAAATGCTAGAGAATTGTTTATGGAAACAACAAACTCCTTATGAAGAAGCATGTAGATTCGAAATTCGTAAGTGATATCGAATCTAGTAGGTCAGTCATAAATTCATGTTCAACCATCATTAAGGATCTTTGAGTTGGAAATGCCCCAAATAAATAGCGGTTTTTGATTTAACTGAAGGGCTTACATCATCTTGAGTAGCGCTGCAATAAAAGCAGTATACATAAATGCATAAATTTAAAAGTGAGGTAGGGGTGACTCCAAATGTCGAGAATCCCTCGACTTTGTTCTCTGAAAACAATGCCATGATATAGATTGTAAAAGAAACTAGAGCTCATAAGATGTCTAGACACATACTGCAACAGTTCCGCATGATAAAGGAATTTTATCAACGACGAAGAGATGTTGGCTGACATAATAGATAGTAAAACAATATAGCGAATCCATTCACTAAGGAACTAGCTTGATCAGTTCTAAACTGATAGGAGGAATGTGATTTAAATTCCATAATTGCCTAAAGTGCAAGTGAGAGGTTGAAAGAGTCAGTGATATGCCCTAGAGACAGTTTTGTAATTTGTTACATATATCTAGCTCTGCAATCAATCTTATTCGTAACAAATATGTTTGGTTTCTTTTATACACTTTCTTATAATGTGATATAAATAATTAAGTAATTAATTTATGGTATTTAATTAAAAAAATGCTTAAATAAAATGTTGTGTGACTGTAGTTGCAAATAGTTGCAATCGTGAGTAGTTAGTCACAAAATGAAATAATTTTTTGTATAAATATTCCAGGTCAAGATCCAGTGAACGATTCAGCTGAATGTAGGAGCATCAACGATAGAGTTTGGGTATGCCTTATAGCAATTCTATAAATTAATGTAATTATTAACTCTATAATAAATTCTCGTTTAAAATAATAGGTGTTTTTTCTCTCTATAATATACTTGTTATATGTGTTGTACTAATTATTTATTTAATTTAAGTATATTTAATAATAAAAAAATCCATAAATGTATATTTTGTAATAGTAGTTATAATGTGTTGTAATCATGAGAAATTTTTGACAGTTAAATAAACATATCATTTTAAATAATCCTAGTCAAGATGTGTCTAGATTGGACGTCGATACATCCATTGAGACTATAGTTGAAGCAACGTAGGAAGCGAATTCGACGATGTAAATCGAATCCGTCCAGGATCTCACACGATTAGCGGAAATAATCGGTGAATCGATGATAAATCGATGAATTTAAGAATACCGTAAGGCCCAAATCCGTTGATCACGAAGATACCGAACTTTAGCACGTTGATCGCACACGATACCGTGAGAGAAGATCTTCAATTCTTCAAACGTTGATCAAGCACACTTGATTCCGTGAATTGGCTTCAAAAATCGTTGATTCGAGCGCACTCAAATATCCGAAAGTGGAGATAGGAGATTACACTCAACTACCAATTTAATGGAGGCACAAAGCTTCATAAACAAAAATTTATTCAAAATTCAACAACCCTTTACAAGTGAACACACACCCCTATTTATAGGGGAAAGTTACAACTCAACACTTGTTACATCACTTTACACGACTTAAGAAAATTTACAACCCAAACAGTTCAACGACTTTACAAAGCACACAAACGACTTAAGAAAATACAACAAACGACATAAGAAAAAGAATACAAACGACTTGACAAACACTGCGACTTAACAGGTTAAGCACGACAGTGACATAAAGCTTCGCGACATAAGGAAATGTTGTACACGACCTAACTGGAGCGACCTAAAATCAACAGCGACCTAAAAAAAACACACGCGACTTAAAGAAAATCAACAGTAGCTCGCGACCTAAACAAACACACGCGACTCAAGGCGGAGCTTCATATGCTGGAGCGACTCGCGACCTAAGGAAGTTCGGCAGCGACTTACTTCTCGCGACCTAAACTATGTCGCTCGCGACCTTCTTCCTCTTGTCGTTCGCGACTTAGGGTTAGCTCGCAGTGAAGGATAGGACGACAACGGCTTAGAGTTAGCTCGCGGTGAAGGGTAGCAGACCTATGGTGCTCGCGTTGTAGGGTAGGTCGCGACTTAGGGCTGGGGCGATTTGGGGTTCTTCGCTTTCGCGACCTGGGGCAGCGCGACTCATGGTGGAGTGGGAGCGGCGATTGCGAATGAAGGTAAGCGCTTCATCATCCTCCCCTTATTGGAAGGAATTCGTCCTCGAATTCACTCTCTCGTCATCTTCGACAAGCTCCTCTCCATAATACGGAATTAAGTGTTTGACATTGAAAACATCAGAAGTATGACTACTTTCCGGAAATCTTAGCTGATACGCATTATCATTGATCTTCTTTATGATTTCTAAAGGACCAATCTTCCTAGCAGCTAGTTTATTGTAAGTACCAATAGGAAAACGCTCCTTGGTTAATACTGCATATACAAAATCTCCTTCTTTGAAGTCAACATGTCGTCGTTTAATATCTGCCAGTTGTTTATATTTCTCATTTGCTGCAAGCAATTGTTCATGAACTGTTCGGTGGCACTCCTGCAACTCATTCACGAAATCACCAGCTCGTTTAACAACTCCCTTCTGATATGACACTGTCGTCAAATCCAGCGGTCCCTTTGGCAAGCTTGAATATACAATCTGAAATGGACTGAAACCAGTACTTCGATTAACAGCATGATTATGTGCAAATTCCGCCTGACATAACTTTATATCCCAGCTCTTCAAATTGTCTTTCACAAGACATCTCAATAAGTTTCCCAGCGATCTATTCACCACTTCTGTTTGCCCATCTGTTTGTGGATGATAGGCGCTACTAAAATTCAGCTTCGTTCCAACCATCTTCCACAAACTTAACCAAAAATGGCTTAGACATCTAGTATCCCGATCAGAAACAATAGATTCAGGTAGCCCATGTAATCGATACACTTCTTTAAAGAATAACTGAGCAACTCGGACGGCATCAGCTGTCTTCTTACAGGCTACGAAATGTGCCATCTTTGAAAACCTGTCCACCACAACATATATAGAATCATTTCCCCTATGAGTTCTCGACAAACCCAACACAAAATCCATGCTAATATCAACCCATGGTTTAGTAGGCACGGGTAATGGCATGTATAATCCTGCACTCGTTGCTGTTCCCTTCGAACCTGACAGATATGACATCTCTCCACAAATCTTCCTACCACTTTCCTCATTGACGACCAAAAATAAGATTGGGAAATCAATTGCAATGTACGATCTCTACCCACATGTCCTTCTTCATGTAACTCCTTCACAATTTTCATCCGTAAACTGCAATCTAGTACACACAATCGAGTTCATTTAAATAGAAAACCATCCACTAGCACGTATTCATCCGTCTTTCCCTTCTCTATTTCATCTACAACCTTGGCAAAGTAAGGATCATCCACAAATAATTCTGGCAACACATCAAACCCCGTCACTTCAACTTTCATTGTAATCAACAAATGGTTCCTCCTGCTTAATGCATCTGCCACACAATTCGTAATTCTCGACTTATGTTTCACAACAAATGTAAATTGCTGCAAGTATGCAATCCACGATGCATGCCTAGCTGAAATTTTCTCCTTCCCTTGCAAATGCTTCAAAGCTTCGTGATCAGTATATAAAACAAACTCCTTATGGAACAAATAATGTCTCCAGTGTTTCACAGCTTGCACGATAGCATAAAATTCCACGTGATAAGTATTATATCTCATCTTTGCTCCCGATAGCTTCTCACTGAAATATGCAATAGGACGCCCCATCTGACTCAACACCCCTCCAATCCCAACCTTAGATGCATCAGTATGTAACTCAAACAACAACTGAAAATCTGGTAATACTAAAATTGGTGCCGATGTCAAGAGTTCCTTGATTCGTTCAAAAGCAACCCCTGCTTCCTCTGTCCATGAAAAATGCTTGCTCTTCATACAATTAGTAACAGGCGCCATCACACTACTAAAGTGTGGAATAAACCTTCGATAAAATGAAGCCAACCCATGAAAACTTCAAACTTCTGTTATAGTCTTGGACTGTGGCCAATCTCTGATAGCCTCAACTTTACTTTGGTCCACCTGTATTCCTTCTTCCGACACAACATATCCCAAAAATAAGGCACTCCGTGCCATAAACACACATTTCTTTGTTGTTAAATAAAATTGCTCTTGTCATAGAATCAACAATACCTCTCGCAAATGCTGGATATGCTCTTCCATATTCCCACTATAGATCAAAATATCGTCAAAGTAAACTACTACAAACTTTCCAATGAATGGTCTGAAAATCTGGTTCATCACTCTCATGAAAGTACTAGGAGCATTCGACAAGCCAAACGGCATAACCAGCCATTCGTATAGCCCTTCCCTAGTTTTAAAAGCAGTTTTCCACTCATCACCCGGTCTAATACGAATCTGATGGTATCCACTCTTTAAGTCAATATTTGAGAACACAACAGCTCCACTCAACTGATCAATCAAATCGTCGAACCTCGGCATAGGAAATATGTATCTCACAGTGATCTTGTTTGAAGCCCGACTGTCCGTACACATTCTCCACGTCCCATCCTTCTTCGGCACCAATAAGGCTGGCACTGCACAAGGACTCAAGCTCTCCTGAACGCGCCCTTGTTCTAACAACTCCTCCACCTGCCTTCTCAGTTCCTCATGCTCCTTAGGACTCATTCGGTAATGTGGCCTGTGAGGTAACACTGCTCCTGGTACAAGATCAATCTGATGTTCTATGTCCCGCAATGGTGGTAATTCCTTTGGCATCTCTTCTGGAAATACATCTTCAAACTCTTCCAACACCAACTTTACTTTTTCAGGAATTTCAACAGATTCAGTAGCTTCATGTCCTATCAACAATAACACCTCTGGACTCTCCTCTACTTCTACAACAAACTCCTTCAAAGTCAACAAAGTCTTCAGTTCCTCAATCTCTTCTGACTTGCTTTCTCCTTGCTGTCTCTTCTTCGGGATTAAAATGATTTTAACACCTTCAAACATAAAGTTGTAGCTGTTGGTTCGACCATCATGTTGCACTGCTCGGTCATACTGCCATGGTCTTCCCAAAAGCAAGTGACAAATATCCATCTCCACAACATCACACCAGATCTCGTCTTTATACTTCTTCCCAATAGAAAATGGAACATGAACTCGCCTATCCACCTTCACCTCTCCTCCTTTTCTCAACCACACTAACTTGTAAGGATTTGGATGCTTCTCCGTCTTCAACTTCAACTTTCTCACAACTTCGGTAGAAATGATATTGTCACAACTTCCCGCATCAATCACAAATTTACACACCTTTCCTAGTATAGTGCATGCCGATTGAAAAATATTACTCCTCAACCAACTAGCCTCTTCTTCCTGTTTCGGTGTCAAACATGATCTCCTCAACATTAGATTACATCTTTCATCTCCCGACGCGATATCCTGTTCATCCTCTTCAACTGGACTAGAATGACCTTCATCAACATCCTCATCTTCAATCTCAGCAATCATTGCCCGCTTCTTCGGCTTTAGACATTCATTGCTCTTGTGGCCAAACTCTTGACAATTAAAGCACTTTATACAATTGTTGACCTTGGTCTTTGCTACCTCATTAACAACTGGTTTAGTAACAGCCTTTGAAACAGTAGTATTGCTACTAGCTCCCTTCACTTGATTGTTGGAATTTGTAAACACACCACCTCCTCGTCTTCCCTGCTTCTCCCAAGCCAATGCTTTCTGGTGCGCTTTAGCCACAGATCTAGGGTCAAACATATTTACCATGTCCTGGATCTGGATCCTCAACCCCCCAACAAATCTCACGGTTAACTGTTCTTCCGTCTCCATGATGTCATTTCTAGCAATCAGTTGATAAAACTCATCAGCATAATCATTAACAGTCTTTGTCCCCTGCCTTAGATTTTGTAAGCGTTGATACATAAGAGATTGATAATTGTAAGGTAAGAAAGTAGCTTTCATTAACTTCTTTATCTTCTCCCATGAAACAATCTTTGACTTTCCCATCCGTTTTCGTGTTAGTTTTGTCTGCTGCCACCACGCCATTGCTCTCCCTCTCAAATGAGTAGCAATCAACTTCACTCTACGATCTTCCGGAACCTCCTTGAAATCAAAGATCTCTTCAACATTAGATAACCAATCTAGAAATTCTTCAGCCTGCATACCACCCTTAAACTCTGGAATTTCAATTTTCATTCCGAACTCCCATTTGTGATCATACTCTGAATGATTTCTTCCTTGGCTTCGATTTCGACTATGAACACTACCGCCATCAAACTCCCCATCAAAATCTGATGCATATCATTGTCGATCATGACCACCAACATCTCTACCACCACCATTTCTTCGATCTACATTCCTATGATCACGATATTCCACATCACTACGATTTCGTTCATCAACATTCCTTTCACGATCGTCAACATTCCTACGATCATGATCTCCTCTTCTCTCCCGATCCGACTGTGGTGAAACTCTGTTTCCCCCATGACTCGATTCAGGTGAAACCCTTCTTCTACTTTGATTCATTTCAAGCATCATTCTCTCTAATCGACCAATCCCTTCATTCAACTTCTCAGTGAAACTCTCGTTGATTCGTTGCTCCATTTCATCGGCCTCTTCTCTTCCATACAAAGCATTAATATTGCGATGACGTTGCGCTCGTCTCGGTGGCATGATTGAACTTCAACAAATTCAAAAAATTCAAACACTTTCCGATCTTTGATCCAAAATGATATGGATCGAAACTCCCAACTTGTTGCAACTTCACAATTAACACGATGAACACCAAACTTCTCAACAATTGCAAATCTGATCTCCAAGCTACAAATTCTCGAAAACCAATTCTCCAAATGATACAAACTTCTTGCGATCTAGCTCTGATACCAAACTGACGCAGCGTAGGAAGCGAATTCGATGATGTAAATCGTATCCGTCCAGGATCTCACACGATTAGCGGAAATAATCGGTGAATCGATGATAAATCGATGAATTTAAGAATACCGTAAGGCCCAATCCGTTGATCACGAAGATAACGAACTTTAGCAATCTTCGACACGTTGATCGCGCACGGTACCGTGAGAGAAGATCTTCAATTTTTCGAACGTTGATCAAGCGCACTTCATTCCGTGAATTGGCTTCAACAATCGTTGATTCGAGCGCACTCGAATATCCGAACATGGAGATAGGAGATTACACTCAACTACCAATTTAATGGAGGCACAAAGCTTCACAAACAACAATTTATTCAAAATTCAACAACCCTTTACAAGTGAACACATACCCCTATTTATAGGGGAAAGTTACAACTCAACACTTGTTACATCACTTTACACGACTTAAGAAAATTTACAACACAAATAGTTCAACGACTTTACAAAGCACACAAACGACTTAAGAAAATACAACAAACGACATAAGAAAAAGAATACAAACGACTTGACAAACACTGCGACTTAACAGGTTCAGCACGGCAGTGACATAAAGCTTCGCGACATAAGGAAATGTTGTACACGACCTAACTGGAGCGACCTAAAATCAACAGCGACCTAAAAAAAACACACTCGACTTAAAGAAAATCAACAGTAGCTCGCGACCTAAACAAACACACGCGACTCAAGGCGGAGCTTCATACGCTGGACCTAAACTATGTCGCTCGCGACCTTCTTCCTCTTGTCGTTTGCGACTTAGGGTTAGCTCGCAGTGAAGGATAGCACGACAACGGCTTAGAGTTAGCTTGCGGTGAAGGGTAGCAGAGCGGCATAGTGGAGTTCGAAGGTCGTTCGCGACCTATGGTGCTCACGATGTAGGGTAGGTCGCGACTTAGGGCTGGGGCGATTTGGGGTTCTTCGCTTTCGCGACCTGGGGCAGCGCGACTCATGGTGGAGTGGGAGCGGCGATTGCGAATGAAGGTAAGCGCTTCATCAATAGTACATAACGCTCTCCAAATGTTTGGGAGTGTATTACTCATTGTTGTTGAGGTACCAAGAGGTTACATAATACATACTAATAGTTATTAGGTAACCATGGAATGACTTACTAGATAGTTTTTGGTTGCTTAATATAACTAAGGTCAAACAGAGAATATCAAAGTGACAATATTATCAAGTTCTCTTGACTTGAGAATACTTTTGAACTTCAACATGGACACACCACTATGATTATAGTTTAAAACATGACATGATGTCAAATGAACGACTATAGTTGAGTCTGAATCATTGCATTAAAAGTGC
The DNA here is from genome assembly GCA_030765085.1 of Allium cepa. Lineage (NCBI taxonomy): Eukaryota > Viridiplantae > Streptophyta > Magnoliopsida > Asparagales > Amaryllidaceae > Allium > Allium cepa. The sequence goes on from CM060938.1 coordinate 569,154,320, forward strand.
AACACTATTAATTTGTCCCTTTAGTTATATGGAGTTAGTATCACGGTCAACAGTAGTCAACTCGAAGTTAAATTCTCTAGCATGAGTTCAGTTAATAATAATCTTTATTATCGAATTAAGATTTTTGGGTTTGGAATATACAAGTTGAATGGACGATATTAGATTTTTTTACCAATACCAAATTCTATAAGTCCTAATGTGATATAGTTTTACGAAGAGAATTATGTAGATAATTGTCACTATCGAGGACTGCTTAAAAGAGCAAAATTGGATATTTTTTCCAAAATTGCGTAGGTGATAAATTCGGCCAAACCATCGCACTACCAGTTAAAGTGACGCGTGAACAATAATATTCGAATTGTTCGATATTATTCGCTGACTAAATTTACACCTGAGTCACATAATCGCAATGTTGAATACTCTGAATACTACATGATTTAATTAAATTATAATTATTATAAATTAATTAAGTTGATTAATATTTGTGAAATATTAACTATAAAATTTTATTTTATTTATTTGAATTGGTATCGAATATAGTACGTGTATAAAAGTTATATATGTGTGTATCGATATACGATATCAATGTAAATTTAATTGGATTCAAAATATGCAATTACTGTTTGGATTTGATAATTTGTGGGCCCATTAGTCTACAGGTATGGCCAGCCGTGATGGTTAGGATATGGGTGTGATATTTTGTAAATATAAGTTCGACTTAGTTTAAAAGAAAAGGTAAAAGTGAGATCTAGATCTCCTTCTTTCTATCCTTTTCCTTACTTATATAAACCCAACACTTTGGGTTACTCTCTCTAGCCTCCATGGTTGAAAATACTAGACTCTTCCCCCTCTTCTTTTTCAACCATATTCAAATCAAATTCAAGATGTGGTGATCTCTTCTATTAGTAGCTTTTGTGGACGGTATTGTATTTGATTTAAGGAGTCTATCTGATCTAACATTCAAGGTGCTTTATCAAGGCAATAGCTAGATAAAATCTGATATTATATTTATCCATTTATATATATTCGTTCATATCATAATGTATGTGGATTAGAATTTATAATATCACGAATTTTTATATTTGTTTGCTGTCAAATCTACATGCATATATGTATATGTTATAATAATTTTTTTCTACATATCTATACTTTTGTTTTTAGCCATGCTAATAAACAAAAAACAATCTTTCAAAAGTAATTATATTTTTAAAATAATTTTTAAATGGATGTTATATTATATATATATATATATATATTTAATAAACTTTCCAGTACGTACTTATACATTTGAAATCTTTTTAATGTATACACATACATACATAAATCAAAATCAATATATATATATATATTATATATATATATCTATGTCTGTTAATATATATAAACATGTTTTGTATACTTGTAAGTACTAATTATAATATATGTATGTATTTATTTATTTATTTATTTTATACAATATATACTACATTCAATTTTTTTAATAAGTAATCCATATGAAAATATAAAAACATTTTATTTTAAAAATTATGGATTAAAAAAAATTGATTTTGTCAAAACTAATTTTGGCTGAAAAAAATGTACCTTTTTATATTTAAAAACTGTAAATTTTATACTTATAAATTAGAATTTTATGAAATTTATAATATATATACATATATAAATATATTATACATATTTTCGAAACAAAAAATATTTTATTTATTTTGTGTATATAAATATAATATTTAAATTTGAATTTGAATTTGAGTTTCAAACAAGATATTATTTTGAATTCAAATTTGAATATTTCTTAAGCAGTTTTAAATATTGAATTTTGAATTGGTTTTATATTTATATTTATATTTATACATAATAATATTGGTATATATTTATTTGTATGTTTTTTTTTGGTGAAAATAGGTTCCTTTATTGCTGTTGCGGCTTTTCTGTCAATTAGAAAAGCATAAATTTTAATAAATTCTACAAGCGCACAGGCGTGTAGTATACATATCGAACATAGAGAATTGTGTTTTAAAATAATTGAAATCCATATTTAAATCTTAGGCGTGTTATAAAAAATCGATGGTGGTTCTTGAACAGAAAATAAAAACAATAATATACTCCGAATCGATTTCGAATCTAATAAAAAACAAAGTCAAAATATAAAATTGTATAAATCAGAGCAGAAACTAAAAGTGCGTAATAGAAAATAACAGAGCAAACAACTCAATTAAAATGAACTGAACTGATTAATTAACTGGTAAGAGTGCAGAAATTAACTAAGAACAAGAATAAATAAATTGCTAAATCTAATCAACAATCCTACATATTCTGTTTGGAAATAAAAACACTGCTGAAATTTAAAACTAAAGTAGAAGAAGAGTGATGAGGCAATAGATGATTTTAAAGTGCCGTATCTCTCTGGTATATATAGGCTCCTAAATGAAATATAGTTGCCACTTTCATAGAGGTCCTTTTGGAAGAACTGGTCCATTGCAATATTTGAATTCTTGACTTGAACACGTAGCCTTGTTTGAATGGTCCAAAGATGAGAAAATGCAGCCAATATTTTGAATATAGCAAATACTAAATCAAAGCACGTGCATGTTTGCCACGTCATTAATTGAAAAAAAATATGCTGAACATTGGCTGGTCCACATTTGCTTGAATTAATCATATTTGGTCCATGATTTGAATTGAACACGTGACTTGCTTTATTGAATTGGAAACGAGAGTAAATTGAGATATATATGATATGTTTCCCACGTGCTTGCACCCATATGCCGAGTTGAAAACATGAACTGGCTCATTACGCATAAATTGAAGTGTGACATTGCTTTGATTTATTTAGTGCTCAAAATGTTACACTTCATGTTGCTTATCTTTTGAACCTAAGGACGCTACAACCGATTAATTTCAACGTTGCATTTCGAGATCTATAACCTGCAAACACCACAACAAAATACCCGTATAATACAATTTTATCAAAACAAAAATACATGAAACAAACAGTTTTAAATGCAGAAAAATATGTTCATCAAATACCCCCACACTAGGTCTTTATTCGTCCTCGAATAAGCTGGAAAATAAAAACTAAATAAATCATTTTTCGTAGAAAACACGATTGCATTGAATGTACGCAACAAGCCGTTAAACCTCTAGGTGTCCGTAGTTGGATGATTGGTGTCTCGTGAGGGTTTTCAGCGGATACTACTCACAACATCCAAATGTAGTATGTGATGATTCTAATGTACTACATGAATGCAAAATTTTAAACAAACGGAGACTCGATTTACTTTAGAATAATTGCAACAAAATAATGTATATCAGCTTTAGTCAACTTCTAGAAATTTTTAGTTCCTTACTAATCACAAATTTCAATATAACTCAAGTTTTCATACATTAGATTCTAGTTTAGCCAGTTGTTTCGGACGATGACATAATACAGCCTTGAAATAAATTCTTTTTGTTAATCACAGTTTTTCAAAATGGTATTTTTCATTTCCATTTTTATAACACGCCAAATTAATAAAGTCAAGAAGTGTTTGGGTTTCAATAGCTTGCTCTCTCTTTATTAAAAATATTTTTTTTTATATACACCTAGCTTTTGGACCAAGGTATACCACCCACGCACTGCCTTGCAAGCTTACGTGAGAGTTGGGATAGAGCTTGGTGGATTGTCCAAACCGACGTTGATTATTTTAGAAAACGTCGGCAATGCTTAGGTGATTATTTGTTTAATTTCTTTATACACCTAACTCGGAATGCTGAGGCCAGATATATCATCCATGCATTGCCTTGTGGGCTTATGTGTGAAGAGTACAGAGCGTGGCGACTGTACACACTTTCATAAGTTTGCACACCTATTGACTCTGGGTGTTTCTTAAACCATTTTTGTGACGACCCGGAATTTTGAGCAATATCAATTTAATAATCTTTGTTAATAATTAAATTGATTTGATCATTTTACATTATAAATTGACAAGTTAAATTTATTTTAAAGGTTAATGATAATAATTTGTTAATATCTATTAATATTTTTCTTTGCAATATAAATAGGCAAGATCAATTCTTTTGAAAGCTTATAATAATTTGATTTGGAAATATTTATTTTGGTAAATAAGAAGTTTTAATGTAATAAAACTTTATATTCAAATTGTAATATATATGAATGTATATATTGTGATTTGTTTTAAAATTTAATACGGTAATTTTCAAATTTAATGATAAATTGCTTTTCTATTTGAAATGTGTATATATATTTGTATATATATGTTTGAAATAAGAATTTTATTAATTTAAATTTAATAAGTATTTGCAGACTTTAATAAATATATAATTTGTAAATTGAAATGTTAATTTGATTTAATGCCTTTGAAATGATTTGAAGTTTAAATTTTTATAACAAAGTCAATTGCTTATTATTATAAACATATTGTTTAACTTGAGTTTTAGATAAGATTTAAATTTAAATTTCATTTGCTTAATATCTTTTCATTTTAATTTTAACACAAGATAAATTTGTTTTTAAATCTTAAGAGTTAAAATAAATTTAATTAAAAGCATAAATAATTTATAAACTAACATGAAATTACTTTTATATTCATTAAAATCTAAAGATTTGTTTAAATACACATTTTCATATTACATAATTACATATACATATTACATGCAAAATTTAAAATAAATTATAAAAAAAATAAAATAACACTTGTAAGTATATTAAATTATGTAAGTTACATTTGTAAGAATATAAAACTTTAAAGAGACACATGTCATTCTCTTGTAAATATAATTCAAAATTAAACTTGTAAAAACAAGAACAAGTTTTTCTTTCAGCTAAGATTTCTTTCTTCATTTCAATAATTACAATACAAAAACAAAGATCTAAAAAGGAAATGAAAACTGTAGCCTGAAAATAAGAGAAAGAAAAAAAAAGATAACTGGAGATTCATATCAAATGCAAGATCATCTTCAAATTTATCAAGCAACTCAGTAATCAACTGCAAGTAGATTGATTTCATCATACAACTCAGGTTCATCAAGCAATAAAATTCAACATGCAGATGAATTTAAAAGCCTGGAAAGAAAAAAAATGCAGTCTCGGTCGTCTGTTTTTCAAAGGTGAGTAAATGATTTTTTTTTAAAAAAACAGATTTTTAAAACCTGAATCTCATCATGTTCTTGGGAATGAGTATCTTGATGTTATTCGAATGCTCGAATTCAAATTTGATACATGTTTATCTTCTTCATTTGGTTGTCAGTGTGGATGAAGTATATGTTCTGTGTGTTTGTTAACAGCTTTCAAATTTTGTAATAAATTCAATAACAAGTTTTTAGATTTAAACTTGACTTTGAATTGTAAATAAAAGATGTTTGTAATCAAACTATCCATCAACTAAAAATAGTTGTAGGCTGTTAAACTTTGTAATTATCTTGAATTTTAAAATTTACAGTAAAAATGATAAATTGGGGTAAAAATTATTAAAACAATTTTTGTTTTTGATTTCATAATTGAATTCCTAATGCAAAATCATGATTTTTGAGATTAGTATCATGATTTTTAGATTAGAAATTGAAGAGAATTTTTGTGTAAATTGTTTTGGGCATTTCAGCCAATTAATGACGAACTACGGCGAATCAGTGGTCGTGGTTGGGGTTGAAGGTGGTTGGTGTGTCGTTGATCTTAGGAAAAATACTTTGGTGATTTATTGATGGGTGTGATGGCCGGGATTCGATCATATAGGGTTTTATCACCTGTTTTTGTCGACGTGTTCATCTGAGCTTCACGGCGTCGTAAGGCTACCGGAGTCGACCGCGTATGGTTCTGGAGATGGTGGGAAGCGAGACGTAGCTTCTGGAAGGAGGACGTGGCGTCTCAGGTGATGGGTCATCGGCGGCAGTCATTTTCTGGTGGAGTGTGTTTTGCAGTTTGGGTTTCAGGGTGTCAATTGTTGGTTCTCAATCGCATCGTGATTTTTGAATTTGGCGTAGGGATGTAGTGGTCGAGGACGACTTGTTGAAGTCAGGGTGAAGGTCGTCGGTGGTCAGGGTGATGGTGCACGATGCACGCGTGAAGGTGTATCAGTGACAATTGGGTTGGGAAGAAGATGGATTGGAACTCGAAGTATGCTCCGTGTTTTTGATGTTCTGACTCGAAGCAAGGTAAGGTTAAGGGAAACTCGGGGTAAACGAAAGGGTTACTCGAGTTTGGGTAGGGGTTCACTCGGGTATTAGGTATTCAGGGATTAGAACAAGATGTTTAAGTTGTTAATACAAAGGAAAATTTATTTTAGAAATAAAGTTTTTAAAACAAAGGTTGAACAAGTTTCAAAATTAAAATTTGTTTCAAAGTTATGTTTTAAAACAAGTTTATATATTTTAAAATATGGGAGTTTTGAAATAAAATAAGTAGATTTTAAAATAAAATTTGTATTAAACTTTAATAAATAAATTTGGAAAGGATTTAAAGATTTAAAAACTTAATTTAAATGTGTTTGTTTATAAATTGATTTCTAAAGGTTATATTTTATTTTAAATAAAGTATAATGATTAAGAATTTGATAATCAACTATAATAAATTTTATATTATGTAAATTAGAATTTTATTTATCTAAAGATAAATAATTGTGAGAATAATTGTGATAACTCAATTAAGATTTATATAAGTGTTATTGATTAATATAAAAGATTTAATTAAGACAATGTTTTCTTAATTAAAAATCTTTATAATATAATAAGTTAAGAATCATTTAATTAATTTTAAATGATTAAGTTAAATAGTTAATTAAGTAATTAACTTGTGATTAATTAAGATAATCACTTTGGATTAATCTAACATAATTACTTGGGAAGTAATAAAGTAATTAAGTGGTTAATTACTAAAGGTAATTAAGTAAAGGATAATTACTTTATTAAAAGTAATTAAGTAAATGTGATTAAGGAATAATCACTTTAGTTATTAATTAAAGAATTAATTAATAATTAATTAAAGGTTTAAATTATTTGATTAATGATTAATTAATAAAAGGATTAAGAGTAATTAATTAAGTGATTAATTACATGTTAAAGTAATTAATTAAGGAAGAAATTTAATTAATGAAGTAATCATTAATTAATGAAAATGATTAATTAATTATTAATTAATAATTTAAGTATGATTAATTTATAATTGAGTCTTAATTACTAAATGTAATTAAAGTAATTAATCAAAGGTGATTAATTAAAAGTAATTAATCAAGTATTTAATTAAAAGTAATTAATCAAATGTGATTAATTAAAAGTGATTAATCAGGTGTAATTAATCAAAGGATAATTAAGGAACAATTATCAGAATAATTAGAGAATAATTAATCAAGGTTGATTAATTTAGAAGGTAATTAAGAGGTAATTACTTAGTATAATTTGAAAGTAATTAATCATGATGATTAATTAATATGAATTACTTAAAGTAATTAAGTAATAATTAATCAGGGAAGATTAATTGAAGTGGATAATTAAGTAATGTGAGTTAATTAATTAATTTGTAATTAATTAATGAATAGTAAATGGATTGAAGATAATCCATGAGATTAAGTAAGGATTAATTTAATTTAAGGATTAATTAAATTAATCAAGTTTGAATCAAATTTGTTTATGAATGATTAATGATTGGATGATATATATATCATTGGATGAGTTAATGATATTGGATGTTGTTGGATGACATTGATTGATATGTGATGATGTGAATATGCTATATATGATGTTTGTGATATGTATAGATGCGTGTGATAATAGATGCTTATCTATCTGTGTAATATGATACATCCATTTATGTTAAGTGATATTTTCTGAAATATCTATTGTTTAAATCCCTTAAGAATAACTTGGACATTAAAATGGCGTTTGGTTTCGATGAGACCGGGATCGGGTTTCCATATTTGGATATCCGAAAACCACATCGTTTCCAATTAAATGTTAGGTCGTTAATCCAAGTGGAGCGAGTGAAGACTCGAGGTGTAAGGGCTATACGTCAGTATAACTCTGTGGGTGATTCCGTAATGAGTTTGACGGAATAGTGCTTATAGATTCGAGATGGTGAATCAGAGTGCAAGGGCTATGGTCGTTGACTCTGAGGGTGATTCCAAAACGAGTGCAACGAGATAGTGCCTTCGGTTTCGTTCGAACCCGGAACGAACTTGTATGGATTGAATGCTTTCAGCACATCGTCAGGCGGACGATGAGCATTCTAAGATAATTGGTCCTATAAAGGTAATCGCAGCCTCAAGCCTCATCAACCGGGAATGGCTAAAACAGGGGAGGTGCAGCAAGGCTTCGTGGGTCGCTCCCACTGGAGAGCAAGATACATCCCTGTCTAGAAGTCCCTTTATATTTCGGCTGTATGGGCAGTTGGTCTGCAGCCAACTGCGGGGTGGTCTTGTTCGGGACTGTTCAGTAAGGAATGGTCCCGGCCTTGTGTTGCAGGGTAGTGGGAGTACTCCTCGGTACGGTGATCTAGGACACGTACTGTGACGGGCGGTACCCCAGTAGCCCTGCCATTGATGGAAACCCATTTTCCCTACGAGACCCTACGGTTTTGTTTGTATTACCCACTTTTGTGGCTAGTAGCTGAAATTTAATGAATGTAACAATTTCGGCTATTTCATATTTATTTGAAAACCCTAGACACTATTATAATATCACATGATTTCCTATCAAATGTTTTGGTTAGCGTAAGGTAAATTTTTTTCCATGTTTATGTGTGGGAAGTCTTACGTGATACCTTTCTTTTCAAAGGATTTTCTAAAGTTAAGCAATCTTAAACCGTTTACTCACACCAGACCCCTGTCTGACCCGAGTGTTTATTTTCTGTCGTATTAAACTCTTGGGTACTCACATTATATATGAGTAGTCAAGTGATTCAGGTTATCTTTGACGAATCTGGAGGAGCTATGGAGCAGGAGGCTTCAGCGTGTAGATATAGTTAGAGTTTCCGCTGTGTGTTATTCTGTATGATGTCTTGTATTGTATTAGACAGAAATGTTATAACTGTCTAAATTGAGATGTTTAGTTGTGTACTCTGATGTATATGATACTATGTATATGTTCTATATTATATTTAAATCGTTCCGCCGTGAGATTCTGATGTGTTGTTTCTTTTTCTTCTCTTTCTTTTCTTCTTCTATCCCTTTCTTTCTTAATTAGTGATGCGATTTTCCGGGAGTGGAAAGTCGGGTCGCTACAGCTGGTATCAGAGCATTAGGTTGAGTGAATACCTAGGCTCTGGAGTGGTGTCTATCTTGAGAGAGCGTACTTGTAATTTTTATATATATAAATATATATTTATATATCTACCTAATCGGTTGGGTTATCTGTTCAGATTTTCCAACATAGGTTATAAAGGTAGATAAGGTAGGAGTGTGTGGAACACGACTACCACTATTGGTTGAGGTTTATATGTTGTGATTGGAGATGTGTCTGTCGAGATTGTAGATCTAATACCGTCTCGAATAAGTTTTGTAGATTGGAGAAAGGATTTCTTTTAGTCCAGAGGAAGTATTTGCAAGTATTGGAGTATATTCTTGAAGTGTGAGGTTAATTTGCTCTCAAGTGAGCGGGATTTCCAAGAGTTGAGTTGTCAGCTGAGCAGAAGCAAGTGGTGGTATCTTGAGGACTTCAGGAAGGAATAGCTGTGCGATGAGATGCAGTTTCCATAGATGGTTCTGAAGATGTTTCTTTTGGAGCCAGATTTAGATGGTGTTGGAAGAGCAATTAATGTCTACTGCAGTGAAGTTTCGGATGTTTGGAGATTCTCTGGATCTCAAGTAAGGGTGTCTTATCTTTATTGAAGATTGAGACTAAGGTCGATGAGTTACCCCATTGCGGACATGGTCTCATTTGTTTTCCCTTAAGAAGATAAGTGGTTGGTGTTTGGTTTGGAGCCGAGTTTTTAGAAGATGTCTACTCGTCTCAGGGATTTTTAGTGGAATTGGATGTTAGTTATGTGTTTCAAGAAGCTTGTGGTTAAGGATGATCTTTGGCTTAGCTGTATCATTGAAGTGAAGTTTGGAAGCAGCAGCGTGGATCTGTTTCTTCGATGATTCAGGAATCTTTGGGGTTCTACTATCAACAGACCAGGCAGATAGTGAGGGCTTATCCTTTTCTTTTGGGAGGCTCAGCAGAGCGAGATATCTGTTGGAAGTGATCTATCAGTTTCTGATAGGTAAGCCATTCTTGAAGATTTATCTCGAATAGGAAAAGCTGTTCTAGTTGGGGAGAAAGTTCTTTGGAGTTTGAACTGAGAGAGAATCGCAAAAGTGACTTGCGATTAGTTTGGGAATCTTGGAGTATTCTTGGTTTGAGATTGAGGCATCTCATTTGAGGGTAAAAGCTAAGGAAGTTGTCGGAGATTCTCTAGATGTTTTGAGGGAATCAGAAGTTGGCCCGAATCGGAGATTGAGTTTTCTTATCGACTTGGATTTCCAAGAACAATTTTGATGGTTCAACCTTGTAGTGGGATGACTCTTAAAGCAAGAAGAATTTGGTGAGGCAGCTCAGGGCTCTTTGAAGAAGGATTGATCATCTTATTGTAAGTTGAGATTCTGCGGAATGTTTTGATCAAGAAGAATGGTCACTAAGATTTTATGAATTAGATGAACAGTGTATGGAGAAAGGTTTTTCTTGTGTTCTTCGATAGCATTCTTATCTTCTCTAGATCAGAGTTGTGCAGCGGAAGCGAGTTGATAGTTATTCTAGAATGGGAGCAACCGGAAGTTGCAGTTTTCTTGGATTATAGAAATTTCTATAGAAAATTCAAGTATGAAGGAATTTTCTGGATTTGAAGGCAAGGTTGTCAAGTACAACTGTTTGGCTATTCAGATATGAGATATAGGTTTGAAGTCCATTGATGCTTGTGGTATAGAGTTGTATGTTGGATTTCAGCAAATTATCTTTGGGAGAGCCACTTTGTTGAGTAGGACCTGGAGTTTTGGTTTGAGTTGGTCCAGTTTGTTTCATGAAGCAATCAGCAAGGGTTAGGCTGATCAGGAATATTGAAGGTGACTCAGGCTCATCTGAAGAATTGGGCAGTTAAGAATTGAAAATTTGGAAGGTGAAGTTGGAATTTGGATATTGTTTTAATTTTATCTGATCAAAGGAGATATAAGATTGGGTAAAACTGGAAAGTTAGCTCTGGAGGTATTTTGAGTTTTCCTGTGATCTCTAGAGATTAGAGTTTGATCTACAGGATTGAATTGCCAGTTTGGATAGCTGGAATTCATTGTATTTCATATATTTCTGAGGAATATGTGTATGATTCTTCGAGTGATAGAACCAGTAGTGCAGAAGGATTTGGTAGTTGGGTTGGTTTTGAGTTTAGTCTGATATCTTGTTCAGATTTGTAGGATCAGATGAGGGAGTTCTTGGTTTTAATAGTGTAGTTAATTAAGATTTGTAGAGTACGTATTCCAGTATAGGTATCTGGAAAACTCTAGATAATATTAGGAAGTTCTATTCAGAATTTTTCTGGATAGATAAAGTTATTTGTTTGAATTGGTAGCTATGATTGATTGTTTTATTGCTGATAGGAATTTAAATTCTTTAGCTGGGTTATTAAATTATCTTTGCTTTTAAATTTCGGGGACGAAATTCTTTTAAGGAGGGAGGGATGTGACGACCCGAAATTTTGAGCAATATCAATTTAACAATCTTTGTTAATAATTAAATTGATTTTATCATTTTACATTATAAATTGACAAGTTAAATTTATTTTAAAGGTTAATGATAATAATTTGTTAATATCTATTAATATTTTTCTTTGCAATATAAATAGGCAAGATCAATTCTTTTGAAAGCTTATAATAATTTGATTTGGAAATATTTATTTTGGTAAATAAGAAGTTTTAATGTAATAAAACTTTATATTCAAATTGTAATATATATGAATGTATATATTATGATTTGAGATTTGTTTTAAAATTTAATACAGTAATTTTCAAATTTAATGATAAATTGCTTTTCTATTTGAAATGTGTATATATATTTGTATATATATGTTTGAAATAGGAATTTTATTAATTTAAATTTAATAAGTATTTGCAGACTTTAATAAATATATAATTTGTAAATTGAAATGTTAATTTGATTTAATGCCTTTGAAATGATTTGAAGTTTAAATTTTTATAACAAAGTAAATTGCTTATTATTATAAACATATTGTTTAACTTGAGTTTTAGATAAGATTTAAATTGAAATTTCATTTGCTTAATATCTTTTCATTTTAATTTTAACACAAGATAAATTTGTTTTTAAATCTTAAGAGTTAAAATAAATTTAATTAAAAGCATAAATAATTTATAAACTAACATGAAATTACTTTTATATTCATTAAAATCTAAAGATTTGTTTAAATACACATTTTCATATTACATAATTACATATACATATTACATGCAAAATTTAAAATAAATTATAAAAAAAATAAAATAACACTTGTAAGTATATTAAATTATGTAAGTTACATTTGTAAGAATATAAACCTTTAAAGAGACACATGTCATTCTCTTGTAAATATAATTCAAAATTAAACTTGTAAAAACAAGAACAGGTTTTTCTTTCAGCTAAGATTTCTTTCTTCATTTCAATAATTACAATACAAAAACAAAGATCTAAAACAGAAATGAAAACTGTAACCTGAAAATAAGAGAAAGAAAATAAAAGATAACTGGAGATTCAAATCAAATGCAAGATCATCTTCAAATTTATCAAGCAACTCAGTAATCAACTGCAAGTAGATTGATTTCATCATGCAACTCAGGTTCATCAAGCAATAAAATTCAACATGCAGATGAATTTAAAAGCCTGGAAAGAAAAAAATGCAGTCTCTGTCTTCTGTTTTTCAAAGGTGAGTAAATGATTTTTTTATTTAAAAAAACAGATTTTTAAAACCTGAATCTCATCATGTTCTTGGGAATGAGTATCTTGATGTTATTCGAATGCTTGAATTCAAATTTGATACATGTTTATCTTCTTCATTTGGTGGTTTATGTGGATGAAGTATATGTTCTGTGTGTTTATTAACAGCTTTCAAATTTTGTAATAAATTCAATAGCAAGTTTTTAGATTTAAACTTGACTTTGAATTGTAAATAAAAGATGTTTGTAATCAAACTATCCATCAACTAAAAATAGTTGTAGGCTGTTAAACTTTGTAATTATCTTGAATTTTAAAATTTACAGTAAAAAGAATAAATTGGGGTAAAAATTATTAAAACAATTTGTGTTTTTGATTTCATAATTGAATTCCTAATGCAAAATCATGATTTTTGAGATTAGTATCATGATTTTTAGATTAGAAATTGAAGAGAATTTTCGTGTAAATTGTTTTGGGCATTCCGGCCAGTTAATGACGAACTACGGCGAATCAGTGGTTGTGGTTGGGGTTGAAGGTGGTTGGTGTGTCGTTGATCTTAGGAAAAATACTTTGGTGATTTATTGATGGGTGTGATGGCCGGGATTCGATCATATAGGGTTTTATCACCTGTTTTTGTCGACGTGTTCATCTGAGCTTCACGGCGTCGTGAGGCTACCGGAGTCGACAGCGTATGGTTCTGGAGATGGTGGGAAGCGAGACGTAGCTTCTGGAAGGAGGACGTGGCGTCTCAGGTGATGGGTCATCGGCGGCAGTCATTTTCTGGTGGAGTGTGTTTTGCAGTTTGGGTTTCAGGGTGTCAATTGTTGGTTCTCAATCGCATCGTGATTTTTGAATTTGGCGTAGGGATGTGGTGGTCGAGGACGACTTGTCGAAGTCAGGGTGAAGGTCGTCGGTGGTTAGGGTGATGGTGCACGATGCACGCGTGAAGGTGTATCAGTGACAATTGGGTTGGGAAGAAGATGGATTGGAACTCGAAGTATGCTCCGTGTTTTTGATGTTCTGACTCGAAGCAAGGTAAGGTTAAGGGAAACTCGGGGTAAACGAAAGGGTTACTCGGGTTTGGGTAGGGGTTCACTCGGGTATTAGGTATTCAGGGATTAGAACAAGTGTTTAAGTTGTTAATACAAAGGAAAATTTATTTTAGAAATAAAGTTTTTAAAACAAAGGTTGAACAAGTTTCAAAATTAAAATTTGTTTCAAAGTTATGTTTTAAAACAAGTTTATATATTTTAAAATATGGGAGTTTTGAAATAAAATAAGTAGATTTTAAAATAAAATTTGTATTAAACTTTAATAAATAAATTTGGAAAGGATTTAAAGATTTAAAAACTTAATTTAAATGTGTTTGTTTATAAATTGATTTCTAAAGGTTATATTTTATTTTAAATAAAGTATAATGATTAAGAATTTGATAATCAACTATAATAAATTTTATATTATGTAAATTAGAATTTTATTTATCTAAAGATAAATAATTGTGAGAATAATTGTGATAACTCAATTAAGATTTATATAAATGTTATTGATAATCCATGAGATTAAGTAAGGATTAATTTAATTTAAGGATTAATTAAATTAATCAAGTTTGAATCAAATTTGTTTATGAATGATTAATGATTGGATGATATATATATATATATATATATATATATATATATATATCATTGGATGAGTTAATGATATTGGATGTTGTTGGATGACATTGATTGATATGTGATGATGTGAATATGCTATATATAATGTTTGTGATATGTATAGATGCGTGTGATAATAGATGCTTATCTATCTGTGTAATATGATACATCCATTTATGTTAAGTGATATTTTCTGAAATATCTATTGTTTAAATCCCTTAAGAATAACTTGGACATTAAAATGGCGTTTGGTTTCGATGAGACCGGGATCGGGTTTCCATATTTGGATATCCGAAGGCCACATCGTTTCCAATTAAACGTTAGGTCGTTAATCCAAGTAGAGCGAGTGAAGACTCGAGGTGTAAGGGCTATACGTCAGTATAACTCTGTGGGTGATTCCGTAATGAGTTTGACGGAATAGTGCTTATAGATTCGAGATGGTGAATCAGAGTGCAAGGGCTATGGTCGTTGACTCTGAGGGTGATTCCAAAACGAGTGCAACGAGATAGTGTCTTCGGTTTCGTTCAAACCCGGAACGAACTTGTATGGATTGAATGCTTTCAGCACATCGTCAGGCGGACGATGAGCATTCTAAGATAATTGGTCCTATAAAGGTAATCGCAGCCTCAAGCCTCATCAACCGGGAATGGCTAAAACAGGGGAGGTGCAGCAAGGCTTCGTGGGTCGCTCCCACTGGAGAGCAAGATACATCCCTGTCTAGAAGTCCCTTTATATTTCGGCTGTGTGGGCAGTTGGTCTGCAGCCAACTGCGGGGTGGTCTTGTTCGGGACTGTTCAGTAAGGAATGGTCCCGGCCTTGTGTTGCAGGGGAGTGGGAGTACTCCTCGGTACGGTGATCTAGGCCATGTACTGTGACGGGCGGTACCCCAGTAGCACTGCCATTGATGGAAACCCATTTTCCCTACGAGACCCTACGGTTTTGTTTGTATTACCCACTTTTATGGCTAGTAGCTGGAATTTAATGAATGTAACAATTTCGGCTATTTCATATTTATTTGAAAACCCTAGACACTATTATAATATCACATGATTTCCTATCAAATGTTTTGGTTAGCGTAAGGTAAATTTTTTTCCATGTTTATGTGTGGGAAGTCTTACGTGATACCTTTCTTTTCAAAGAATTTTCTAAAGTTAAGCAATCTTAAACCGTTTACTCACACCAGACCCCTGTCTGACCCGAGTGTTTATTTTCTGTCGTATTAAACTCTTGGGTACTCATATTATATATGAGTAGTCAAGTGATTCAGGTTATCTTTGACGAATCTGGAGGAGCTATGGAGCAGGAGGCTTCAGCGTGTAGATATAGTTAGAGTTTCCACTGTGTGTTATTCTGTATGATGTCTTGTATTGTATTAGACAGAAATGTTATAACTGTCTAAATTGAGATGTTTAGTTGTGTACTCTGATGTATATGATACTATGTATATGTTCTATATTATATTTAAATCGTTCCGCTGTGAGATTCTGATGTGTTGTTTCTTTTTCTTCTCTTTCTTTTCTTCTTCTATCCCTTTCTTTCTTAATTAGTGATGCGATTTTCCGGGAGTGGAAAGTCGGGTCGCTACAGCTGGTATCAGAGCATTAGGTTGAGTGAATACCTAGGCTCTGGAGTGGTGTCTATCTTGAGAGAGCGTACTTGTAATTTATATATATATAAATATATATTTATATATCTACCTCCGTCGAAGATCCCATCCACCACCAACCCGGGGATCATCAGAGATCGACGAAAACCCATTTCTCGATCAACCCAGAACTGCTCTTCCAATCCCTATCTAAAAATTCTGATTCAAGCTTTAAAAATCAAGTTTTAGTGTACTAGTTCCATCTACATACTTGAATCCATGAACTATCAGGTTTGGATTTTGACTGTTTTAAAGTTTCCTAGGTGGTTCAGTATTTCCAGAGCAAAAATACAATTTGTTTTGAACTTTAATAATTTTAAACTAAAGCCCATGATATAACAAATATATTTATTCAAACTTAGGTTTAAATCAAATCTTTAATCAGGAACAAATAAATTTGGGTTAGCTTTGATCCTGGAACCAAAGTCAGGAAACAATTCAGACACAGAGCAATGTACACACACCCATTCAAATACACACAGAAATATCTTTACAAACAATCTTAAATTCAGAGATTAAGCATACCACCGTTTAATATATACTTAAAACATCTAATTGATGATGTTACTCACCTGCATTTGTGAAAGAACAGAGGCTACGAATTTGAACAGGTCCTTAAATTTGAAATCTGAAGCAACTGAAAACCTCCTCTGTTTAATCCCCTGGTTTTCTAAGTTGTTGTTGGATGTTTGTTTAGGTTTTTAATGAAGTTTATTTTAGCTTTTACTTAGCTCGAACTGATATGAAGATTTATAGAAAAGAAAGAAGACAGGGATATAAAGCAAAGAGTTGTACTGGGTACACATTATTTTATACAAAACAGTGTATATTATTGTACAAGACTGTGTATACTTTGTACCATATCAGAGAATAATTCCTATTGTTTATTTTGCCTAAGCAGATCTGTTCCTGTTTTTGGAGGCTAAGGTAAGATGTGTTATGGCTAGCATTTAATGCTTGTCTTCCTTAGCAAGCCCTCGCATATTTTATTTTTCTTTCGCTAGAGGTTAGCAAACACTGAAATGATTTTTATAACATTCGAATTGACTTTCTTTGTTGGCTGCGGTGAAGACATTTAACGTATATGTCCTTTATGCTTGTGTATGTGTTCAAAGACATTTCTTATATTTGCCTTGCATACTTATTTTATGATTATATATCTTTTCTTCTTGGTCTTGTACATATTATAGTCTTACTTTGTTCTTGCCTATCATAATTGAGTATATATTGTTTGTTCATAGAAGTTTATATTTTTGTTGTAATGTTGTCTTGTATTTTTATTTATTAATATTATAAAACACATTTATCAATTTGAAATGATAGATAAAATAAATTATCTTTTTATTATAAACTACGTATTTTATAATATATAGTAAAGTATCGTTTGACAAAATTGTATATAAAACCAACATATATTTTAAATCATATTTTTCTCAAGCTATACTAAAAAAAAATAAAACAAATCTTTTTATTAATAAATTTTAAATCTAAACTTAAGCTTGAACAAGTTTTTAAACTATTTTAAACATTTATCTTAAATATTAAAACCATGTATTTATTTATTAGCTTGAAAAGTTTAATATTAAATAAAACAAAATTTCCAAATTACTAAAACGTATATTAGAAATTTGAAAACATAACTTATTAGTTAAATTTTAAAACAAAGCTCAACTATTTACAATGTATACAAATATATACATTTATAAATAGAAAACAATGAATTTATTTTAACAGATAAAATTTACCAATTAGATATTTATTCAAAGCAAAGTATCAATTAAAACCTTATTAACAAAGATATATCAAATCAATTTAATATTTAATACAAATTATTAAATTGATATTGCTCGAAAATTCCGGGTTGTCACATTTCTCCCCCCTTAAAAGAATTTCGTCCCCGAAATTAAAAGCAAAGGTAATTTATTAATCTATTTAAGATTTAATTTTAAATCACACTCATATATCAATCATATGCTAACAACCATCCCAACCAATCCACTCAATCAACAAAGCTAACCATCCAGACAAAATTCTGGATATAGTTCCCAAGAGTTTTCCCAGTAATACCGGAATACTCGATCTATAGAATCCAAACATTCTATACTACTAATCTATAGAGCTCCTACTCATCTAGATCTACAAAACTACACAGATATCAGACTATAGACGAGTCTGACTCAACAACCAAAACTCGCCGAACTGCTGGTTCCAAAACCAGAGATGGATCTTACACGTACTCCCTCAGAGATACGTGGAACACAACGAATCCCAGCTATCCAAACTAGCAATTTACTCCCGAAGATCAAACATCTAACCTTACCAAAACATAGAGAAAATCCAAAACACCTCGGAGCTAGCCTCCCAGACTTACTAAATTATACAGCTCCTTTGAATCAGAGAAAACTTATCAAAAATCAAATCTCCGACTCCTAAATCCAAATTCCTTCGTCTCTTATCCACCAAATACTTCTGACAATCCAGAGCTGCCTTCAACCTACTGATCAGCTCAACCTTTGCTGATGACTCTTAGAACAAACTAAACTAAGTACAATCCAGAAGAATGATCTTCTCAAGATCAACCAAAATCAAGAACACAACCTCTATCATTAGTAGAAAACAACTTGTCTTTTCCAGAAAAGAAAAACAGATGCACTCCCAACTACTTCCGCTGCACAACTCTGATCAGGGTAGATGAAAATGTTGATGATGCACACAAGCACAAACTGGACAATACATTACAAAAATATGGTTCAACAGATCCAAAATAAAACTCAGAAGTTCCTCCAAAACCTGAGCCGCTTTACCAAATCCTCTCTCTAGAAACCATTTTACTACTAGGCTGAACCATCGGTACCACTTCTGGAATCCAATCGATACCTAACTCAACTCCGGATGTAAGGGTAACCCGCTGACCTCTTCAAAGATATCCACAAAAAGATTTTTGATAACCAAGAGAATGCCCAACTATCGCAAGTCACTTTTGCGATCAATCCAAGCTAATATCCAAAGAAAACTGTTCTCTCCTAACCAATCTGAACAGCTTAAGCTTAAGTAGCCAATCTATTGAAGAAATGGATCCACAAAACTGCCTCTGAACTTCACCTCTAAAGAACTGCTGACAGATGACCTCCTCGTGTGTCGGCAGAACAATCTGAGCTGCAACACTGCTGTTGATGCCAAAAACTTCTTAATCCAAAACTCCTCGAAAAACTCGGGCCTCAAAGCCAACCACGATATTCAGCTGAACTCAGCCACAAAACTAATGCAGACACACTTCCTTATCCAAAAATCCTTGAGAACTTCTACGGAAACAATCCATCGCTACTGCATCTCAACACACAACTACTACTTCTTGAGTTACTAAGATAACATCACTAGCTTCTACTCAAATGACAAAATCCAAATTCTACTCATCCAAACTTGTACTACAAAAATGTACTCCAATCTTAACAGATTTCTTCCAAAGATTTAGTGAAATCCTTACACCGCAAATTCACTCGAGACGGCATTAGGTCTATAGTCTCGTCAGATATACTTCCAACCATTGGCAGTCGTGTTACACACACCACTACCCAATCTACCCTTATACTTATATTGGAAAACCCGAACAGGTAACACAACAAATACATAGAAATGAATATATATATATATATATATATATATATATATATCAAAACTACAAATACGCTCTCTCAGGAAAGACATCACTCAAGAGCCTAGGTATTCACTCAACCTAGCGCTCTGATACCAATGTAACGACCCGGCTTCCTACGCCCAGGAAGACGTATCGTTAATAAAGAAAGAAAGGGGTGAGAAAATAGAAAAGATAGAGAAGAAAGAACAACAACATCAGAATCTCACAGCGGAACGAATAAATTATATTAATCACATAAGTATTTACATAATATATAACATCAATCAGAGTTATACAGATAATACATCACATACTAGACAGTTATAGACACCCGTCTAGTTATACAACTCAATACACAATACAAACACAGAGATACTAACACAGCGGATCACTATATCTACGAACGTTGAAGCCTCCTGCTCCATTGCTCCTCCAAAATTCGTCAAAGCAAACCTGATCCCTTGGCTACTCGTAAAAATTTGAGTACTCGAGAGTTTAGGAAAAAACAGAAAATAAACTCCGGGTCATACATGGGTTTGGTGTGAGTAACAGGTTAAAGTTGCTTAATTTTCAAAAACCTTTGAAAAGAAAGGTATCACGTAAGACTTCCCACACATAAACATGGAAAAGTTTTTACCTTACGCTAACCAAAACATTTGCTAGGAAATTCAGTGATATTATAATAGGCCTAGGGTTTTCAAGTAAATAGAAAATAGCCGAAATTGTTACATTCATTAAATTCCAGCTACTAGCCACAAAAGTGGGTAATACAATCAAAACCGTTGGCACTTATTGGATTTTGGATTCCATACAATGGCAGGGCTACTGGGGTACCGCCCGTCACAGTACGTGGCCTAGATCAACGTACCGAGGATCACTCCCGACCCCCTACAATACAAGGCTGGAACCATTCCTTACTGAACAGTCCCGAACAAGATAACCCCGTAGTTGGCTGCAGACCAACTGCCCACATAGCCGAATAAAAAGGGACATCTAGACAGGGGAAAATCTTGTCCTGCTTGGGCATGACCCACCTAACCTTGCTGCACCTCCCCTGTTTTAGCCATTCCCGATTGATGAGGCTTGAGGCTACGATTACCTTTATAGAATATATCTCTTAGAATGCTCATCGCCCACCTGACGATGTGTTGAAAGCATTCAATCCATACAAGTTCGTTCCGGGTTCGAACGAAACCGAAGGCATCATCTACACTCATTTTGGAATCACCCTCGGAGTTAACGACGATAATCCTTGCACTCTGAATCTTCATCTTCACTTCAGATTCACGACCTATCGTTAATTTGGATCGATGTGGTTTTCGGATGTCCAAATATGGAAAACCCGATCCCGGTCTCATCGAAATCCAAAACATGTCTTTTAAGGCCAAGTTGTCTATTTAGTCTTAACAGTCAATTCAATATTATCAATATACACACAGATAGATAATTCACATCTCATAATAGATAATTACATTATCATCATAAACAGAAAATTAATATCATCATCCAAACAGATAATTAAATATTATCATACTTAAACCATACATCCATATCACATAGATATTACTCATCTCATATCTGAGATCACAAAATATCAATATCATCCATAAGAAATGATTTATGAATCACAATCTATAATTAATTTAAAATGAATTAAATTAATTACTTCTATCTTTAATTAACTTAAAATAAATTAAATTAATTACTCATTCCATAAATCCTGCTCACACAGCCATTAATTAATTATAAATCAAATTAATTAATCATTCTCTAATTGCAATAAGTAATTTAGTCTTTAATTAATTTCTCAATTGTATTATTCTAAATCATTCATAGCAATTAACATTTAATTACTTCCTTATTAATTATTCCTTAATTAAACAATTCTTAATTACATCATTTATTATATTAATTAATGACCTCTAATTTTTGTTAAATTATTTTATTTAAATTAATTACATTAAGTGATTAATCTTTAATTAAACACAATTATTAATCACCCTTGATTAATAACAAGCCAGTAATTAACTACCCTTAATTACTTATTAATCATCCCATGATTAATTATTTCCATAAATTAATCCTTTGATTAATTACAAAAGAAATTACCCAAATTACTTCATTTACAAATCATCTTGTATTATTTACATCAAGTAATTATCATCTAATTACTTTCCTAAGTAATTATACTCCATTAATTACACTGAGTAATTTTACTTTCAATTAATCAAATGACCATCTTAAATTAATTAAACTAAATTAATTAACTTAATTTAATCGTATCATCAGTTACTTATGTATTCCAATTAATCATCTTTGATTTAAATAACCTTTGCTACATTCCAGTAGTTTCCTTAAATTTATTTACAGAGATTATAATAGATTATCTATTTATAATCTATTCCATTCATTCTTAATTTATTACATTGTAATTACCTTATTGATTTATTATTCCCAACTTAATCAATTTCTAATTTCACCACTAATTATAATAATTAATGATCTCTAATTATATTTTCCATTTAAATTAAACCAAATTGTTAATCACCCTTGATTAACCCCATTCAGTAATTAACTATTCTTAATTACTTTAGCAAATAAATTAATTACTCTATAATTAATTATTTCCAATCAATCCCTTGATTGATTTCATAAAGTAATTGTACTCAATTTACTTCCTTTATTTAATCATCCTTAGTTAATTACATCTAGTAAATTTTCATTTATTACTTCCCTAAGAAATTTTACTTATCACATCATCTATTTGTTATTTAAATAAATAAATTAACTTTAAATTAATTAACCTAATTAATTATTGAAATTAATCTCATTAATCAATTATTTATTAATCCTTAGTTAATGACCCTAAATTAACTATTAACAAATCTTTAATTATTTTTATTAAGTGATTAAACTAAAATTAATCATTATTAGTTACAAATTAATTAATCTTTAATAACCCATTAATTAATCTCAAATTATTAAATTAATTCAAGTTTTACTGTAACTTAAATAATCTTTAATTACTCGATTAATTAACTCTGAATCATTTATCTAATCTTATCTAATTAATGATTTCTTAATTACAAATTAATTAATCTTAATTAATTTACTTAAACCTTTAATTAATCAAATTAAACCCTTAATCACTTAATTAATTAATTCAAATCATAAATTAATTAAATTAATCAATTTCCCATCTTAATTACCTTAATAATTAAATGTATTATAAATCATTAAGTCCTAATTAATTTTAAGATAAACCTTAATCTAACAAATTATTAAATTATCATTAACAAAGTATTTTAAAAACAATTTTTTTTAAATTTACTCTTGAACTTCATTTTAAATTTAAGATTTAAAATGAATACAAATTTTAACTTTAACAAAGTTTAAAAAAATAAATAAAAAAACCCTTTTAAATCACATGTTAAAGACACTTATATTTTATAAAAGGAATTTACAAGAGTTTCAAAACCAAATACCATTTCATATTCAAACCACTTTTAAAATATAACTTAACATTTAAAGCTGTTAAACATTCCATTTTTTATTATAAAACTTTATTTTATTTAGAACCAAGATACCAAATTTAATTTGAAACCACTTAAAAACTTGTATTTAAACTTTGTTTAAATTTGGCTTTCATCTTTTATAATTTCTGTTTAAATAAAAAAAAAGAACAATGTCAAGTTAAAACCTGAAATAACCCAAGCCTTATGCAAATATCTCAAGTCAACACACCCCTTCAAAACCAACACATCAGAACACAAGGAGGTCCACCGTGCACACGCACGGTGGCGCCGCCCATCGTTGATCATCAACGATGGCCTCCACATATCGAAACCATCCAAGCACCCAACTTCGATTATCAGATCACCACCCAAAGCTCGAAGTCAAATTCGAGGCTTCAACAAAACCTGGAACAACAATAGGCACATTCTATCCAAACCTGTCATCGTCGCCCTCTTCCAACCCCAACCACCTGACGATCAACAGCTCCGGCCATGAACGCGACTACGACCGAGCTACCTCCTCACGAAACTCCGCTGCACTCGATCGCTTGATGGCGACGAACGGGACCAATCACTTCGACCACTCCAAACTAGGTTTACGAGCAAAAATTGCTCACTGCCTTTACCACGTTCATCGAACCACCATACGAATATTTTTCCTACAACCACCCTTCACTCTTGCACCTCCGTCCAAGATCCCATCCACCACCAACCCGGGGATCATCAGAGATCGACGAAAACCCACTTCTCGATCAACCCAGAACTGCTCTTCCAATCCCTATCTAAAAATTCTGATTCAAGCTTTAAAAATCAAGTTTTAGTGTACTAGTTCCATCTACATACTTGAATCCATGAACTATCAGGTTTGGATTTTGACTGTTTTAAAGTTTCCTAGGTGGTTCAGTATTTCCAGAGCAAAAATACAATTTGTTTTGAACTTTAATAATTTTAAACTAAAGCCATGATATAACAAATATATTTATTCAAACTTAGGTTTAAATCAAATCTTTAATTAGGAACAAATAAATTTGGGTAAGCTTTGATCCCGGAACCAAAGTCAGGAAACAATCCAGACACAGAGCAATGTACACACACCCATTTAAATACACACAGAAATATCTTTGCAAACATTCTTAAATTCAGAGATTAAGCATACCACCGTTTAATATATACTTAAAACATCTAACTGATGATTTTACTCACCTGCATTTGTGAAAGAACAGAGGCTACGAATTTGAACAGGTCCTTAAATTTGAAATCTGAAGCAACTGAAAACCTCCTCTGTTTAATCCCCTGGTTTGCTAAGTTGTTGTTGGATGTTTGTTTAGGTTTTTAACGAAGTTTATTTTAGCTTTTACTTAGCTCGAACTGATATGAAGATTTATAGAAAAGAAAGAAGACAGGGATATAAAGCAAAGAGTTGTACTGGGTACACATTATTTTATACAAAACAGTGTATATTATTGTACAAGACTGTGTATACTTTGTACCATATCGGAGAATAATTCCTATTGTTTATTTTGCCTAAGCAGATCAGTTCCTTTTTTTGGAGGCTGAGATAAGATGTGTTATGGCTAGCATTTAATGCTTGTCTTCCTTAGCAAGCCCTCACATATTTTATTTTTCTTTGGCCAGAGGTTAGCAAACATTGAAATGATTTTTATAACATTCGAATTGACTTTCTTTGTTGGCTAAGGTGAAGACATTTAATGTATATGTCCTTTATGCTTGTGTATGTGTTCAAAGACATTTCTTATATTTGCCTTGCATACTTATTTTATGATTATATATCTTTTCTTCTTGGTCTTGTACATATTATATTCTTACTTTGTTCTTGCCTATCATACTTGAGTATATATTGTTTGTTCATAGAAGTTTATATTTTTGTTGTAATGTTGTCTTGTATTTTTATTTATTAATATTATAAAACACATTTATCAATTTGAAATGATAGATAAAATAAATTATCTTTTTATTATAAACTACATATTTTATAATATATAGTAAAGTATCGTTTGACAAAATTGTATATAAAACCTACATATATTTTAAATCATATTTTTTTCAAGCTATACTAAAAAGAAAATAAAACAAATCTTTTTATTAATAAATTTTAAATCTAAACTTAAGCTTGAACAAGTTTTTAAACTATTTTAAACATTTATCTTACATATTAAAACCATATATTTATTTATTAGCTTGAAAAGTTTAATATTAAATAAAACAAAATTTCCAAATTACTAAAACGAATATTAGAAATTTGAAAACATAACTTATTAGTTAAATTTTAAAACAAAGCTCAACTATTTACAATGTATACAAATATATACATTTATAAATAGAAAACAATGAATTTATTTTAACAAATAAAATTTACCAATTAGATATTTATTAAAAGAAAAGTATCAATTCAAACCTTATCAACAAAGATATGTCAAATCAATTCAATATTTAATAAAAATTATTAAATTGATATTGCTCGAAAATTCCGGGTTGTCACAGCGTTAGAGCGTTTGATCAATGAAAGGGGGGAAATGATATTTTCTTGGTGCATCATTGAGTTTTCGATGGTGTAACGTACGCGGTTTTTCGTCGCCGAAAAACCGAATAGTTATGGGTTTATGAAATATTTAAGAAAAGAAGAGAAAAAGAAAGAAGAGACAGAAAATTTTAAGATAGAAGAAAAAGAGAATAGAACAGAAAGAAAATAGAGAAAATAGGACGGGACAGAAAACAACAGAACAACATCAGAATCTCACAATTCGCAGCGGAACAACATATAATAATAAATGAATAATCTTTAAACAAAGAACTATATCAGTTATTACATTTCATACATTTCATTACATCATATCATCAGAGTGTACAACAACAACAAACAGTGCAGCGGAAAAAGAAATACTATATAAGTAATATGTCATGCCATCCAGCTTGCCTCCAACAACTCCAGAATATCCTGATAAACCTAACTCTTGACTGCCCGTGTGGAAATTGGTGGGCACCCAGAGTTTAGGAAGGAAAACAATAAACTCCAAGTCAGTCATGTGACTGGTGTGAGAACTCAAAACAGTTTATTTAACTTTAAAATCAAAATAAAGGAATATTTTTAACCAATTCGCAATGCTTTTAAAAATGAGACTACCATAAGACCTCCTGCCACACACACAATGCAAACGCAGACTTGGAGAAGATTTCTCCTTATGATAGTCAAAGATGCTTGATACGCATTAAAATCAAATCAATTTGATATTATTATTAGTGCATAGTGTAGAAGAAATTCATTTCGAAAGTAGAATATAAATCTTAGCCAGCATAGGTACCATTATATTATGCCTACTATAGCTACCTCCTGAGGAAGCAGGTTCTACAACTAAAACCGTACAAGTTTCGTATTGTTTCTTTGGATTTCCAACAAATGGTCAGGCCAAGGAACTTCCCATTGCCACATGAGAATGCCTCTGGAAAGACATCCCCGAGAACCTAACCGGAACACTGCCAACACAAGGCCGGGTTACCCCTAACTGGGTAACTACTGACACGAGCACGCCATTCCCCGATCGTAAACGACCTTTCTCACGGGATCCCGAAAACCAACAACCACAAAGTAATAAATTCGTAGTAACCACATAGGTTAAATATCTGGGCTCCATACCATGATACCACCTCTATCCAGAAGGAAATGTACATACCCTAAAGGGTGCTACCCCTCATAACCTTGCTGCATCTTTCCTGTTTTGACCATTTCCGGGGTGTGAGGCTCGACGAAGTCACGTCCACAAAAACATACTTTATACAAAAGCCATGCTTTGGGTCAACAAATGATCAACACAATGATCACCAAGATAGACGATCAAATAAATGATCCTATCACAATAATCAACACAATGATCATTTCAGCAACACTCAGCATGTCACATTACCAAATTGGGAATATATTGCTGATAACATTCAACTACATAACCTCTGAGCTCGTACGTCTCAGAGAAGGGTGTTAAGCTAAAAGAATAAATTCTTCGCCACCAACAGAAATATATTTGAAAGAAATCGGCTTTATATCTCAACTTGTAATGTCAGACACACAATCCATACAAGTCTGTTCCGGGATCAAACAAAACCGAAGGCACTTACAAAGAAGTCCTTGCAATCCGGATATTCACAATCCTGATCGGATTTCCCATCACTTAGGGAGTCTCTATACCGTTGCAACTCAGTGCAGAGACAATCGATAGGTCATCCTATCGCTCTCGCAAATACCGGGTCTTCAACACCGATCTTCAATGCAATTCACAACGACGTATCACATATTCGGAATGGGTTATACGACCCCATGGTCCTTTCCCGGTTAACCCGAATAGTGAGCGCTTATTCAAAAATAAGTGTAGCATTCACATTCAAACAATTCACATCAATTACCCATTCAAAGGGAAATATTGATAGTCGGTTATTGAACTATCACTGGATATGCACACATCACCAGTTTCCAAATAATTTTCCAAATTATTTATTTTCCAAAAATATCTTCACTAGATATATAATTTCACACTTCAAAAATAAATCAATATTTATTTTTAAACCCATTTTCCAATTTCATTTATAAATTCAATAGTGAATTTACAATCCAAAATATCTATGAACATTCGATTTCAATTATTCATTTCAATATTCCTTTTCAATTTATCTTCAAAAAGATAAATTCTCAAAATATTCACTTTATATTGGAAAACATTTCCATACTTATACATTCATAAGTAGTTCACAAATTTTATTTATTTTCAACACTTGGAAAATATTCAATATACTTAAATCGAGATTAAGTATATATTTCATTCTTTAAGGAAATCATTCTCTTTAACATATTTATTTGGGCCAAAACGAATGTTGCGTAAAACATCGTTACGACAACCCAAAATCACTAGTATAGGGATTCGAATTTTAAGATAGATATATAAATCCCAATACTATACAAAAAACATTTCCTTTCGGAAATCATTTAACTATAACAACAGTGTTATAGTCCACTATTTCCTTTTATTTCTCGAGTCTATTTCAACAATGAATGTTGAAATCTATGGTTTCGAATCTCAACACAATTAAAACTTCGTTAGATCGTTTTAATTCTATTTAAAACATTCACATTCAAACCATTTTCTTTAACGTGTTATTCACTATTCAAAAACGTGAATATACTTTGTTAACAAATTTCATCCTTTTATTCATTTTAATTCAAAGGATTATTCACAGTCAAAAATGTGAATATAACTCCATTTATAGGTTTCAACAATTAACTTATCAAAATAAGTTGTTTGCGAATTTATAAACAACGTTTATAAATTCCATTTCTATTTATTTATAAAAACTTCCTTTTTATAAATTCTTTTATTAACCTATTCCAGTTTATAACTCAATTATAAACTAAAAGTTCATATTCTAAGTCAAATGCTTATAAAACGATTATTTTACAAAATCGTTCTTTTTAACTTCCCAAATTATAAATCTTATAACTTATAAGATTCATTCATTTATCCAAAATCCTTATTTTAATAACTTAATAAATTTTATAAACCTACTGCTTATAAAATTCCATTTATAACTTCACCATATAAAATTCTATAAATTCCATTCAATTATGAAATTCATTTTCACTTCATTCAAACACTTATAAAAACTCGTTTTATAATGTCCATATTTCAATTTATAAATATCCATTTATAAATCTCTTAATATAAATCAATTTATATTATTCTTTTTAAACGTCTTTAAATTCCCTTAAAAACTTCTTCCTTTTGATTCATAAAATAATTAAATTTTTATAAATCCTATATTTAAACTTTTCACAATTATTTCAGAAATCCCAATTTAACTATTTTATAAAGTCATTAATTCCTTATTTTCAAAAATCAGCTTTTAACTATATTTCTTAAAAATCATAATTTTTATAACTTTAAAAATTATAACGTTTATTTATTTATAATGGATCAATTCCAAAATATAGTATATTCTCAAAAATCACTTAAAAAATCATTTTAAAATCCCAAAATTTGGTCCAATGATGCTACACACCAAATAGTCAATCACGACTACAACGATATCATATATCAATATGAAAATCCATCAAATATCAAAATATCTGAAATCAAATAAAAACTGTTGAGGAATCCAGTTGGATCCCTCCAACCTGTTTTCCTGCATCCAAAAACATTAGCACAATACCAATTTCGCTCCAGTACGAAATTATCGCGGTATATGTTCTTATTAAATATTATCCGCTTAATAACGGCGCAATAGGGTCTCATCCGCTAAACAAAGAAATGCGGGAAATCAATAACTCCAATATATACATATGCCAATATATATATATATTGCTACTATATATAATACCAATTTCACTGTTTATGAAATATTCGCGGTATATGTTTTTATTAAATAACATCCGCTTACTAACGGCGTATAATGTCTATTTTAACAATCAATAGATATCAATCAACATCAAACATGCATTTAAATATTTTAAATCTAACTATTTAAAATAAAATCGAAACTAATTCGATTGAGTGAGAAGTTCTCACCTTGGTTTTAATTTCCGTTTTAGCGATTTATTTCGAATAAAATTAAACGGACGTTTAATTTTACCCAAAATTCTCACTAACTCCAAACGACTCCAAACCAACTCCATCGCGTAGTGCTCGTCCATACGATTCCAACGCAACTGGTTTCGTAATTTTTCGACCTCGTATGAAAAAGTTATGAATTTTTAAAGTTTGTACACGATTTATATAAACTATTTACAACATAATTATATAATTATTAACCTATTCAACTAGAGCCACTGGATCCTATCCCCAGTGCATCACAGCCGCACAAACACTCTTCTTCCCCCACGTCTTCATCTCCAGGTCAAAGCCGTTACAATGAAACCCAAAGCTCGATTCTAGGGTTTAATTTTCCACCTTCCACGCTTGCTTCCACCTTGATCAAGCTACTCCATGTCGAAGCCCATCACTTGCTCTAGGTTCGGCCCCAAGGAGAGCAAGCTCGGCCCCCCCTCTCCCCTAGGAATGCGTGCGCAGGCCATGACCAACGGCCCCCTGTAGCTCACTCCACACGGCACCAAACACGATCTCCACCGTTCACATCGAAGCTCTCGTTGTGATCTTCATCTTTGTAGTTGAATGTTTTACCAAAACTTGATGGATTGAGAGATCAAAGGGGAAAAATGAGATCAATTTCTAGCCATAGAACATGGGGGTGGCGGCTAGGGTTAAAATTTAGGGTTTTAGTTATTTTTTTTATCAAATTATGAAGAGTGGTGGTGTATTTATAGAATTTCGTTCGACACTATTCATCCGGAAATTCCGAACTCCGATTTACGCGTCGTAACCAGCGTTTCTAGGGTTTACCCGGCGTTCCGGACACAATGGAACAGGTTTCGGAAGCTAATTCGGACATCTGTGCGAGTTATGGCTGTAAACGCTCAATTTGAATTAAACCGATTTAAGCGATTTTCTAGGCGTTTTAATTTGTACCGGACAAACGGTAAATCCAATTGACTTGAAATTTGAAACCTTACAATAATATCACATTACGGATCCGATGAAACTGGTTTCGTCGAAATCCGAGACTTTTTGAAAAATGGCTATTTTCACTCGCCAAATTAAAATTAAAAATAAATCGATGCGTTTCGAGCTGCCACGATCAAACGATAACTCCGATTGACACGAAAATTGAAATCCAATAATAACTAACTATTACGGATCCAATGGAACTGGTTTCGTTCAATTCTGAGACTGTTCAAAAATTGGCTATTTTACAGTCGATTATTAAATATTAAAATATTCAATTTTCACAAATTAACTTTTAATTCGATTTTAAAAGTTCTAAAATATCGTTCTAACTCCCATATGATAAAATAAAATTTTACAAATCATTTTCAATCATATTTAACTCAATTATCAATTATTTCCATAATTTAACATATTAAATTATCGATTTAATTATTCAATTAAATCCAATAATTCAAATAAAAATTTATCTGACTTATAAATTCACTTATTAATATTTAAAATTAATTAAATATTCAAATTTAAATTAATTAAAATTCTGGGTCGTTACAATCTTCCCCACTTAAAAGAATTTCGTCCTCGAAATTAACAAGTAAGGAAAGTTACAGAATTCTATTAATTTTCAAAAATCCATAGTTAAACTTCTTACAAATCTTTACTAAGTTTTCCAAATCATACTTAGTTATCTTTTAAAAACAACTACCATTGTTTAACTTTCAACTCCAAATCAAAGTTTAAGTTTTCAAAATTTTCCAATTTTCTCAAAATTTTTCTAACGCCTTAAATTTCCGGAAAAATTCGCCATAGTCTCCTTTGCGCGGCTCGATCCGAAAAAAAAATGACAGTATATATATCACAAATATACATCTCATCAAGTAATGAGGCATCCCGCAGGGAAAAAAGTGTAAAAGTACGATATGTAATCCGAGATATGTACCTTATATTTTATTAGCAAGCATATACGGCTAATATAGCGCGAAAGCGAGCTCCAAATGCGAAGCAAACGCGATCCGCACCTACTAATTACTCAACAAACAACATGAGAACATGCATATAGATAATAGTATCGATATACAACATATAGCAACATAATAACTATATATGCCAACATAGCAAATGTATGAAAAGCAATATATTCAACCATCAACCAACTATAATCCATAACCAATATCAATATTCATTTATATTCTCATTCATATTCAATGAATTGGTTTTCAATTTAATTCATATTTGATTCATTAACAGTGGATGTTATCAACATTCATTTTCAATTAGTTTATATTCACTAATTCATATTCAAGTTGGTTCACTACCAAATCAAATTTAATTCTATTCAAATTTATTTACTTCTAATTTGAATTCAATTACATAGCTTTAAATTTCACTAATTCACTTTCATTAATACTTAATGAATTCATATACAATCAACTAACAATCATATAACAATCAATGTATATTTATTACAACCAAATTCCTTTGCTTATCAATTGGTTTAATTAATTGATTTTCATTCAATTATTCAACTTTCTAATAACATTAGATTTTAATGAATTTCACTTACATTCATTATTCCATATCAATTTATTCATATTCAATTGCAACAGTTGAATTTTATTTATATAACTCAAGTTCACATCCACCACTTAACTTTATTAATTTAGTTTGATACTAATATCAACTTAATTCCATATCACTTAAGTTATACTTCCATTTATATTTACTACTCATATTCATAAATATATTCATTAGTTTCACTTCTTATATATATAAGTTTATTCACAATTGTAAATCACTTTAATTATCATTCAATTCTTATAATCCATTTGCTTATACAATTATTCTTTAATTTAGATTATTCAAACAACTAAACAATCAACTTATATACACTTTAATAATTTTGAAAAATTATTTCTTTATATATAAAAATATAATCAAGGTAAAATTATTTCGTTTACCCAATTTTAAAATCAATATTGTGTCGAATTGTTCTATTCAAGTGTTTAGAAACCCCTTCGGCATAGTCTTGCGGACCACGCTGACGAAAGTTCATATGTCACTCAATAAACCAATCATCACAATATAAAACAATTTTATATATTCACTAACAAATACGCTCTCATAGCGATTATTACACTCAAACTCAATCTAGAGTACTACTGACTCTATCTTTAATGAGTAATACCCAACAGAACCATGGTTGTCGCTTAACCATAAGCTCTGATACCAAATGTAACGTACGCGGTTTTTCGTTGCCGAAAAACCGAATAGTTATGGGTTTAAGAAATATTTAAGAAAAGAAGAGAAAAAGAAAGAAGAGATAGAAAATTTTAAGATAGAAGAAAAAGAGAATAGAACAGAAAGAAAATAGAGAAAATAGGACGGGATAGAAAACAACAGAACAACATCAGAATCTCACAATTCGCAACGGAACAACATATAATAATAAATGAATAATCTTTAAACAAAGAACTATATCAGTTATTACATTTCATTACATCATATCATCAGAGTGTACAACAACAACAAACAGTGCAGCGGAAAAAGAAATACTATATAAGTAATATGTCATGCCATCCAGCTTGCCTCCAGCAACTCCAGAATATCCTGATAAACCTAACTCTTGACTGCCCGTGTGGAAATTGGTGGGCACCCAGAGTTTAGGAAGGAAAACAATAAACTCCAAGTCAGTCATGTGACTGGTGTGAGAACTCAAAAAAGTTTATTTAACTTTAAAATCAAAATAAAGGAATATTTTTAACCAATTCGCAATGCTTTTAAAAATGAGACTACCATAAGACCTCCTGCCACACACACAATGCAAACGCAGACTTGGAGAAGATTTCTCCTTATGATAGTCAAAGATGCTTGATACGCATTAAAATCAAATCAATTTGATATTATTATTAGTGCATAGTGTAGAAGAAATTCATTTCGAAAGTAGAATATAAATCTTAGCCAGCATAGGTACCATTATATTATGCCTACTATAGCTACCTCCTGAGGAAGCAGGTTCTACAACTAAAACCGTACAAGTTTCGTATTGTTTCTTTGGATTTCCAACAAATGGTCAGGCCAAGGAACTTCCCATTGCCACATGAGAATGCCTCTGGAAAGACATCCCCGAGAACCAAACCGGAACTCTGCCAACACAAGGCCGGGTTACCCCTAACTGGGTAACTACTGACACGAGCACGCCATTCCCCGATCGTAAACGACCTTTCTCACGGGATCCCGAAAACCAACAACCACAAAGTAATAAATTCGTAGTAACCACATAGGTTAAATATCTGGGCTCCATACCATGATACCACCTCTATCCAGAAGGAAATGTACATACCCTAAAGGGTGCTACCCCTCATAACCTTGCTGCATCTTTCCTGTTTTGACCATTTCCGGGGTGTGAGGCTCGACGAAGTCACGTCCACAAAAACATACTTTATACAAAAGCCATGCTTTGGGTCAACAAATGATCAACACAATGATCACCAAGATAGACGATCAAATAAACGATCCTATCACAATAATCAACACAATGATCATTTCAGCAACACTCAGCATGTCACATTACCAAATTGGGAATATATTGCTGATAACATTCAACTACATAACCTATGAGCTCGTACGTCTCAGAGAAGGGTGTTAAGCTAAAAGAATAAATTCTTCGCCACCAACAGAAATATATTTGAAAGAAATCGGCTTTATATCTCAACTTGTAATGTCAGACACACAATCCATACAAGTCTGTTCCGGGATCGAACAAAACCGAAGGCACTTACAAAGAAGTCCTTGCAATCCGGATATTCACAATCCTGATCGGATTTCCCATCACTTAGGGAGTCTCTATACCGTTGCAACTCAGTGCAGAGACAATCGATAGGTCATCCTATCGCTCTCGCAAATACCGGGTCTTCAACACCGATCTTCAATGCAATTCACAACGACGTATCACATATTCGGAATGGGTTATACGACCCCATGGTCCTTTCCCGGTTAACCCGAATAGTGAGCGCTTATTCAAAAATAAGTGTAGCATTCACATTCAAACAATTCACATCAATTACCCATTCAAAGGGAAATATTGATAGTCGGTTATTGAACTATCACTGGATATGCACACATCACCAGTTTCCAAATAATTTTCCAAATTATTTATTTTCCAAAAATATCTTCACTAGATATATAATTTCACACTTCAAAAATAAATCAATATTTATTTTTAAACCCATTTTCCAATTTCATTTATAAATTCAATAGTGAATTTACAATCCAAAATATCTATGAACATTCGATTTCAATTATTCATTTCAATATTCCTTTTCAATTTATCTTCAAAAAGATAAATTCTCAAAATATTCACTTTATATTGGAAAACATTTCCATACTTATACATTCATAAGTAGTTCACAAATTTTATTTATTTTCAACACTTGGAAAATATTCAATATACTTAAATCGAGATTAAGTATATATTTCATTCTTTAAGGAAATCATTCTCTTTAACATATTTATTTGGGCCAAAACGAATATTGTGTAAAACATCGTTACGACAACCCAAAATCACTAGTATAGGGATTCGAATTTTAAGATAGATATATAAATCCCAATACTATACAAAAAACATTTCCTTTCGGAAATCATTTACTATAACAACAGTGTTATAGTCCATTATTTCCTTTTATTTCTCGAGTCTATTTCAACAATGAATGTTGAAATCTATGGTTTCGAATCTCAACACAATTAAAACTTCGTTAGATCGTTTTAATTCTATTTAAAACATTCACATTCAAACCATTTTCTTTAACGTGTTATTCACTATTCAAAAACGTGAATATACTTTGTTAACAAATTTCATCCTTTTATTCATTTTAATTCAAAGGATTATTCACAGTCAAAAATGTGAATATAACTCCATTTATAGGTTTCAACAATTAACTTATCAAAATAAGTTGTTTGCGAATTTATAAACAACGTTTATAAATTCCATTTCTATTTATTTATAAAAACTTCCTTTTTATAAATTCTTTTATTAACCTATTCCAGTTTATAACTCAATTATAAACTAAAAGTTCATATTCTAAGTCAAATGCTTATAAAACGATTATTTTACAAAATCGTTCTTTTTAACTTCCCAAATTATAAATCTTATAACTTATAAGATTCATTCATTTATCCAAAATCCTTATTTTAATAACTTAATAAATTTTATAAACCTACTGCTTATAAAATTCCATTTATAACTTCACCATATAAAATTCTATAAATTCCATTCAATTATGAAATTCATTTTCACTTCATTCAAACACTTATAAAAACTCGTTTTATAATGTCCATATTTCAATTTATAAATATCCATTTATAAATCTCTTAATATAAATCAATTTATATTATTCTTTTTAAACGTCTTTAAATTCCCTTAAAAACTTCTTCCTTTTGATTCATAAAATAATTAAATTTTTATAAATCCTATATTTAAACTTTTCACAATTATTTCAGAAATCCCAATTTAACTATTTTATAAAGTCATTAATTCCTTATTTTCAAAAATCAGCTTTTAACTATATTTCTTAAAAATCATAATTTTTATAACTTTAAAAATTGTAACGTTTATTTATTTATAATGGATCAATTCCAAAATATAGTATATTCTCAAAAATCACTTAAAAAATCATTTTAAAATCCCAAAATTTGGTCCAATGATGCTACACACCAAATAGTCAATCACGACTACAACGATATCATATATCAATATGAAAATCCATCAAATATCAAAATATCTGAAATCAAATAAAAACTGTTGAGGAATCCAGTTGGATCCCTCCAACCTGTTTTCCTGCATCCAAAAACATTAGCACAATACCAATTTCGCTCCAGTACGAAATTATCGCGGTATATGTTCTTATTAAATATTATCCGCTTAATAACGGCGCAATAGGGTCTCATCCGCTAAACAAAGAAATGCGGGAAATCAATAACTCCAATATATACATATGCCAATATATATATATTGCTACTATATATAATACCAATTTCACTGTTTATGAAATATTCGCGGTATATGTTTTTATTAAATAACATCCGCTTACTAACGGCGTATAATGTCTATTTTAACAATCAATAGATATCAATCAACATCAAACATGCATTCAAATATTTTAAATCTAACTATTTAAAATAAAATCGAAACTAATTCGATTGAGTGAGAAGTTCTCACCTTGGTTTTAATTTCCGTTTTAGCGATTTATTTCGAATAAAATTAAACGGACGTTTAATTTTACCCAAAATTCTCACTAACTCCAAACGACTCCAAACCAACTCCATCGCGTAGTGCTCGTCCATACGATTTCAACGCAACTGGTTTCGTAATTTTTCGACCTCGTATGAAAAAGTTATGAATTTTTAAAGTTTGTACACGATTTATATAAACTATTTACAACATAATTATATAATTATTAACCTATTCAACTAGAGCCACTGGATCCTATCCCCAGTGCATCACAGCCGCACAAACACTCTTCTTCCCCCACGTCTTCATCTCCAGGTCAAAGCCGTTACAATGAAACCCAAAGCTCGATTCTAGGGTTTAATTTTCCACCTTCCACGCTTGCTTCCACCTTGATCAAGCTACTCCATGTCGAAGCCCATCACTTGCTCTAGGTTCGGCCCCAAGGAGAGCAAGCTCGGCCCCCCTCTCCCCTAGGAATGCGTGCGCAGGCCATGACCAACGGCCCCCTGTAGCTCACTCCACACGACACCAAACACGATCTCCACCGTTCACATCGAAGCTCTCGTTGTGATCTTCATCTTTGTAGTTGAATGTTTTAGCCAAAACTTGATGGTTTGAGAGATCAAAGGGGAAAAATGAGATCAATTTCTGGCCATAGAACATGGGGGTGGCGGCTAGGGTTAAAATTTAGGGTTTTAGTTATTTTTTTTTATCAAATTATGAAGAGTGGTGGTGTATTTATAGAATTTCGTTCGACACTATTCATCCGGAAATTCCGAACTCCGATTTACGCGCCGTAACCAGCGTTTCTAGGGTTTACCCCGCGTTCCGGACACAATGGAACAGGTTTCGGAAGCTAAATCGGACATCTGTGCGAGTTATGGCTGTAAACGCTCAATTTGAATTAAACCGATTTAAGCGATTTTCTAGGCGTTTTAATTTGTACCGGACAAACGGTAAATCCAATTGACTTGAAATTTGAAACCTTACAATAATATCACATTACGGATCCGATGAAACTAGTTTCGTCGAAATCCGAGAGTTTTTGAAAAATGGCTATTTTCACTCGCCAAATTAAAATTAAAAATAAATCGATGCGTTTCGAGCTGCCACGATCAAACGATAACTCCGATTGACACGAAAATTAAAATCCGATAACAACTAACTATTACGGATCCAATGGAACTGGTTTCGTTCAATTCTGAGACTGTTCAAAAATTGGCTATTTTACAGTCGATTATTAAATATTAAAATATTCAATTTTCACAAATTAACTTTTAATTCGATTTTAAAAGTTCTAAAATATCGTTCTAACTCCCATATGATAAAATAAAATTTTACAAATCATTTTCAATCATATTTAACTCAATTATCAATTATTTCCATAATTTAACATATTAAATTATCGATTTAATTATTCAATTAAATCCAATAATTCAAATAAAAATTTATTTGACTTATAAATTCACTTATTAATATTTAAAATTAATTAAATATTCAAATTTAAATTAATTAAAATTCTGGGTCGTTACAGATAGGTAATGCAAACACGCTATTTTGTTTTGACTTTTGTGGGAACAAGTTCGTTATTCTCATTTGTGGTCATAGTGATTCCAGACTTCTTCGGTACCACTTTTACCGGACTTACCAAAGCACTGTTAGAGATAGGGTAGATTATTATCTAAACATTTGATAATTTCTTGCTTTACCACTTCTCTCATATTAGGGTTTAACTGCTTTTGAACTTTGCACGTGGGTTTGGCCTCATCGATTAAATGTATTCGATGATTGATGGACTAATTCCCTTAATGTCAGCGATTACCCATCCTAACGCCTCTTTATTTTCCCTTAAAATTTTCAAAAGTTGTTCTTCGTCCTTAATGAGATTGAAAGCCAAGATTATAGGAAAATTTTACGAAGATTCCAAGTATGCGTACTTAAGATCGTTTGGAAGAGGTTTAAGGTCTAATTTAGTACGTTCTTCTTTTGAGGCTTCAGTGAATATCAAATGATTGAATTCCAGTGAATTATAAAAAGAGTAGAGCATATCATTTAATTCATAAATGTATTCATCTTCATTGAAATTGGAATTAAAATGATCTAGGCGCATGTTAAGAGACTCTGCAGTATCACTAAAATCATTTTCTACAATTGTTTGGATTATGTCAACTTCATCTGTTTCTATATCACTAGGGACTAGATGCAGGTCAAGATGAATTCTATGCAAGCGCAGTTGATCAAAAGGCAAGAGAAAATGGTGCAGACCCTTCTTGGACAATTTGGACAAGTAGGAGCTCAGATCCATGGAGCTGGATTATAAGGACTCAACCGGCAAGCAGATGGAGTGGTTCAGCATGGGGTAGCCCTGATCGGCAAATAACTTTCAACTCGGATGAGTTTAGACTTGGACGCATACCGCCAGGTAATGCAGGGCCAATCCATTGAGGGATACCAGATGGCATGGTGTAGCCTGACGCCAATAGGAATACAGGAGTGCGCGATGAGGAGTATTTACCGGAATTTCCTCAAGGACTTGGAGGACAGTTAGGAAATGTAGATGGGGGCAACCCTTGGTGGGTAACAATGGATTAGCTGACATCATCAGGC
Source organism: Allium cepa (assembly GCA_030765085.1). Lineage (NCBI taxonomy): Eukaryota > Viridiplantae > Streptophyta > Magnoliopsida > Asparagales > Amaryllidaceae > Allium > Allium cepa. The sequence continues at coordinate 569,194,028 of CM060938.1, forward strand.
AAACTATTCGCGGAGGTCTGACAAACAGGGATTTGGAGGGAGGAAACAAAAGTCCGTTTACCCGTAACATTAGGATGGCTAAGAATCCACCCGATTTCAAGCTGCCCACTCTAGAAGTACACAATGGTAAGACGGATCACACTGACCACTTGATGAGGTGAATAAGGCATATGAAAGTGATAGGGGCATTAGAGGAGGTTATGTCCCGGTGTTTCCCCCTATACTTGACTGATATAGCTGCTATATGGTTCAGAAAGCTGGAAGATAGATCTATTGGAACATGGACAGAATTGGTGGACGGGTTTTTGAAACAGTTTCGAGTTCACATCAAGAGGCCGAAGAATGTGATGACACTGACGTCGCTGAAGCAGAAGATGGGAGAATCGTTTAGGACTTTTTAACTCGGTTTAATGCAGCAGTTGCTTCAGTGGATCGGCCGGATCCATCAATGGTTCTAATGGCGGCGGTGTCAGGAGTCAGGGATAATTCAAATTTTAAAGTATCGTTGATACGGGACCCACCAATGGATCTCGAGGAATTCTTTCATGAAGCTGAGAGATTTCCGCGACAAGAGGATGCATATTTGGATATGAGGTCAAAGGAAGTAAACGTGGTTAAGGATTAAGAATCGTCCGGTAAGAGCCCAGGTAAAGATAAGGAAAAAGGGAAGAGGAAGCGCTGGGGAGAACCAAAATTCTCTATTTACACGGGACCGAATGAGACGTTGGAACGGATATAATTAGATACTCGAGATCGCCTTCTTTATCGAAGACCGGCAAGGAGGAAACCCTCAAAATGCGAAAGGGCATTGGGAAGGCACTGTCTCTTTCATGACCAGGAAGGACATGATACTAACAGTTGCAGGCATCTAAAGGATATAATCTAGGAGCATGTAAGGAATGGTCAGTTGCAGTGATATGTCAAAACCCAGAATGCGGTGGTAGAACAGGAGCAGGCACCGTCTACCTTGAACGACGATGGCGCGAGGCTTAGGAATGGTGGTCGGTTGGTCATCAACTAATCGTGATGGTTTGGAATAAGTAGCAAACTCTAAGCAGACGGATAAGTCACTTACTCGTGTACGGGGACGGAGACAACCCCTAGACATGCTCTGAGATGATGATAAACTGTAACGCTCTAGTTTGTGAAATCTGTTTTTTCCTTTTGGCTTGGACACTTTCTTTTTCTTGTTTGGTTTGAACTCTTGGTTTTGTTTGTTTTCTGATTTGGATTCTGGTTTGGACGTTTTCCTTTTGGTTTGGACTTTTGATACGGGTTTATGGTTTTCTGGTTTGCATTTGGATTTTGAATTAGATTTTGATTGACTTTTCGTTTGATTTTTGGCTAAAAGGTCGTCGAGCATGGATTATGCTCGGCAAGGGTCTAGAGAGACCATGATTCGACCTAGGATTTAGGACCTATATTATCCATCGGTTAAAATATCAGGTCGTCGAGTGTGGACTATGCTCGACAAGGGTCCGGAGCGACCATGATTCAGCTTAGAACTTAAGCCTCTGCATTACTCAGCATTGGGGATACTGAACTAGGAATACCATGGCATTACTTAACATAGGTCGTCAAGTGTGGAGTGCACTTGGAAAGAATCCAAAGAGGTTACAGATTCAGATTTTGGCTTTGAATGGCTAAGGATTGGTTATGATCCGTAGCGATCACAAATTTATATCAACCCGGAGAGGTCATGGATTTGGTTATTGGATATGTATGGATTATAACTCGGTTATCGGGTTCAGATGGATATGGAACTGGATAAGAATTTGGTTACTGAATAGGGATCGAATATCGACTCGACGCAGTCATGGATTTGAATAAGGATACGACAATGGAACTAGGATAAAATGGATTGAATTATAGATCGGATGGTATGGCTATGGATGACATATGGACTTTGGATGACGGATCAAAAGCTATTCAAAACATGCCTTCCTACCGCAGGGCATGTTTTGGGGGGGGGGGCGGGGAATTTTAACCCGTCTTTTGGCAGGGCCATGGACATGCAGATTTAACTAAAATCAACAGTGTTACCCAGTTACAAGATGATAGTTGCAGAAGATATGATCAGGCTCGAATGAGTATCGAGTTAGGAAAGGATTGAAGGTATGAAGGCTAGTATGGCTCAAGCTAGGGTGGAAAATCACGAGTGGCTCGGTAGATGATTTCTGGGTCATCGTTTCTGGATCGTCGTTTCTGGATCGTCGTTTTTGGTTCGTCGTTTCTGGATTGTCATTTCTGGATCGTCGTTTCTGAATCATCATTTCTAGTTCATCCTTTCCGGTTCATCATTTTTGGGTCATCATTTCTGATCGACATTTCTGGGTCCTCATTTCTGGTTCGTCGTTTCAGGGTCGTCGTTTCAGGGTCGTCGTTTCTGGGTCGTCTTTTCTTGGTCGTCGTTTCTGGGTCGTCATTTCTGGATCGTCATTTCTGGTTTTCCATTCCTGCTTCGTCATTTCTGGTTCATCATTTCTGGTATGTCATTTCTGGGTTTTCTGGTTCGTCGTTTGTGGTTCGTCGTTTTTGGGTCGTCGTTTCTGCGTCGTCATTTCTAGTTCGTCATTTCTGGGTTGTCATTTTTGGTTCATCATTTCTGCTTCGTCGTTTTTGGGTTTTCTGGTTCATCATTTCTAGTTCATCGTTTCTTGGTCGTCGATTCTGGGTCGTCGCTTCTGGTTCATCGTTTATGGGTCGTCATTTCTGGTCGTCATTTTCGGTTCGTCATTTCTAGATCGTCGTTTCTGGGTCGTCATTTCTGATTTGTCATTTTTGGATCGTCATTTCTGGGTCGTCATTTCTGGGTCGTCATTTCTGGGTCATCATTTCTGGTTTGTCATTCTGGATCGGTATTGGTGTTGATCGACCCGAATCATTCTGGATGCCCGGTAACTCAAGTTTTGCCTGTAAACACAACATGCGAGGCTTCAAAAAAAGAGGCTTCACTCTTCTTCCCTTCTTCTTCAGCATTAAGGCTACTTGCCATTATTGTTTAAAAAAATATGGTTTGTAACTGTAATTGATTCTCATGTCAATAAAAAGAATTTTTTTGGAGTGGACGTACGCCAGAGTTAGCCGAACCACTATAAATTCTCTGTTATTACTGCGTTCTTTTTAATTTTTACCATTCTTCATATTTATACTCTCTTTATACATTCTATTCGTGATTTGTAACTGCAATTAAGTGCTTTCAACGGCGTTTGGGTGTTTGGGACCAATTTTAGCGCTAACAAGAATTAAGCGATCTTTTTGCACATTATAGAAGTGCAAATGGGGTAAAACTTAGTTTAATGGATTCATTAGAAAGTTGTTGCATTTTAGTTGTAGAAGCGTATAACTTAAATTCGCTAAGAAATTCATATGCTTTTTCAGACCGAGTGAATTTTGATACCCCTTGGATAAAAGAATGTTTAAGCTCAAAGTTATTTCCTTCGGCAGGTGGAAATGAAATAACCGAAGGTTGAACTGTCCTAGTGGATAACATCAGTCTCTATGGGATAATGGTCCGTTCTCATGAAATTCAGTATTTTCAGCATGTGATCCAGGTGACGATTTAGGTGAACTTTGATGTGAACCATGATGCGAACTGTGGTTGTTCATATTCATTTGATTTGAAATGTTCGTTGATTTGTTTAATGAGATATTTTGGCTTTCCAAACGGTTAAAATTATTTCTTGACCAAACGTGCATAAACAAATCAAGGTATATGTTAGCGCCAAAATTGGTCACTAACATCCAAGTTCAAATGAAAGCACCAAATCACAGTCACAAATCGCAGATAGAATGTATGTAGAGAGTATAATTATGAAAAACGGTAAAATTTAGTAAGAAAGCAGTAACAATATAATGTTTATAGTGGTTCGGCTAACTTCGACCCACGTCCATGTCAAAAATTTCCTTTTTATTGATGTTAGAATCAATTACAGTCACAATCCAGAGCTTCTAGAACGACAATGGAAGAGCAACCTTACTGTAGAAGATGAATGGAAACAAGATCCAGATCCCCTTTTCTGAAGTCCCGCATGCTGTATTTATAGGCAAAACCCGAGTTACTGGGCTTCCTAAGTGGTCCGGGCCCATCGATACCATAGCCGATCCCGTCCTTTAACATGCTGACCCACAATTTGGTTGTTGATCTACTCCTCTATGTTGACTCATGGATATGCACAAACCGACCCGAAGCAAATAACTCCCACTCCATCATATCGATCGACCCCGAACCCAAGTTGACGACCGAGCATACTCGAGTGCTGCCCCAAGCCTACAGCCTACCGACCTGAAGTAGGAATCGATGCCTACCCAAGTGCTCTTCCCATGCCCATCCCATGTTCACCATTCTAAGACCAATTCACCAAACCATCCAAATGCCGTGCCACACCATCGAGACCAACCTACTTCGACATGCCGAACCACCTAAGCCTTACCATCTTGGCCGATCAACACATGGCCGATCCACTAATTCCGAACCACTTCCATCGTCTCCTAGCCTTCCTACCGATCGACTCTAAAACGACCGATCTAGAAATGCCGAACCACAACGACCGAACGTTCATGACCGACCCAAAACCAAACTACCCAGCCTGTCTCCAAATGCTTGCCGAACCTAGAACAAGATGCTGATTGACTTAAGCCGACCTACCTTGACCGGACCATACTCCAACACCAAGCCATGTACGACCGAGCCATGCCACTGAGACCGAACCACACCATCTTGACCGAACCACACCATCCAGACCGAACCACCTGGTAGAACTCCAATGACCGAACCATGCTATGCCGAACCCCGGCTTCGTAATCATATCTATCATCCGCAATTGATCGTCTATCTATCCAGTTGACCAAACCCGTCGTATTCCAGCCTCGACAAACGAGTATTCGATTTAGTTAAATCCGCCTGTCCACGGCCTTGCCAAAAGGTGGGTTAACATTTGCTCTCCAAAACATGCCTTGCTATTGGAAGGTTTATTTTGAATAGTCTCAAATCCGATATCCGAAGTCCATATGTTATCCATAGCCATACCCTCCGATTCATAATCCTATCCATTTTATCCAAGTGCCATTGCTGTATCCTTATCCAAATCTATGACTGCTTCGAGTCGATATCCGATTCCCATCCAGTAACCAAATCCTCATCCAATTCCACATCCATCCAAATCAACTAACCGAATCCACAATTTCTCCGAATCATTTTATCGGAGTCCGGGACCTCTCCGGGTTTAACTTCGAATCCGTAGACCTCGCCGGGTCGCGTTATCCTGTTCCAGCCTCGATTCTACGGTCAAGGGCTTGCGTGTTCTCCGGCCTCGGCTATCCGGTCGAGGATTTTTGTATTCCCCAGCCTCGGCTCTTCGGCCGAGGACTTTTATATTCTCCGACCTCGGCTCTCCGGCCGAGGACTTTTGTATTCTTCGACCTCGGCTCTACGGCCTAGGACATTTGTATTCTCCGGCCTCGGCTCTCCGGTCGAGGACTTTTGTATTCTCCGGCCTCGGCTCTCCGGCCGAGGACTTTTATATTTTCCTTCATCGGCTATCCGACCATGGACTTTTATATAGTGTTCGAGCCCATTCGATCGCTCTCCGATGAAGGGACTCATAATCTGCAACCACCGGCCCGTCTCTCCGGTCGGGACCATGATCGTGAGACCTGTGTTATTTGTTACATTAATGCAAATCCAATCATTTAAAAGTTTTTACAGCCAGGGAAAGCCAAATAAATGCCTGTACATCCAAGGGAGAAACCAAAGTTTTCAGAAAAAATGAAAAGAAAAACAAGATTTCATAGACTTGAGCAATACAGTTTATCACAATCTCAGAGCATGCCTAGGGACTGTCCTATATCCCATACATGTGTAAGTGACTTAGCCGTATTACTTCGAGTTATATTACTTATTTAAAGTCATAAATCCAGTTAGTTGATGACTAGCCGGCGATTCCTAGATCCAGTTCCGTCCTCGTTTGAGGTGGGCAGTAGCCGTTGCTGTTCCGCTGCCACAACTCGATTCCCTACATATTGTCGTAGACGACCATTCTTTATATGCTCCTCAATGATATCCTTCAAATGTCTGCAGTCATTCGTGTTGTGTCCATTCAGATCATGGAATATGCAATGCTTTCCCGATTCCCGCTCGTATTCAAAAGGTTCCCTCCTTGCCGACCTTCGATACTGGAGGCGCCCTCGAGTATCCAAGTAAATCCATTCTAGAGTCTCAGTTAAATATATATAAGAAGAAAACTTTGACTCCCTCCAAGGCCTTTTCGAAGTGCTACAGTTGTCATTCATTTTCCTTTCTTCTTTATCGTCTTTATTTGGATCCTCCCTGAGTGGACCTCCACCCCTTACTGCATAAGCTTCAGCATCTCTCCCTTCTCTCTCAGCATGTGCATCTTCCTGCCTCAGGAACCTTTCCGCCTCATGGTAGAACTCCTCAAGATCCCTTGGTGGGTCCCATTCTAATGATATCTTGAAATTCGAATTATCTATAATTCCTGAAACTGCCGCCATCAAAACCATCAATGGATCGGGTTGATCCACCGAAGCCACCGCCGCATTAAATCTGGTTAAGAAATCCCCGAGCGACTCTCCTTTCCATTGTTTCATCGATGTTAAAGTCATCATGTTCTTGGGTCTGACTATGTGGACCCGAAACTGTCTCATAAACCTTTCAACCAGCTCCGTCCATGTGTCGATAGAGCTACTCTCCAGCCGTCTGAACAATAATGCTGCAATATCTTTCAAATACAAAGAAAAGCATCGTGCCATGACCTCCTTCGATGCCCCCAGCACTTCTATATGCCTCATGAACCTCGCCAAGTGAACAGTGGGATCCGTTCTCCCATCATACATCTTCTGTGTTGGTAGTCCAAAATCTGGCCGCTTTCTAGCTTGCCTGATCGCAGGAGCAAAGGGACTCCTATTCACATCTTTCAAGTCTCTATTTACCAATCCGCCTCTCATGTCCCGCCTATCCATCTCCGCCAACCTATCACTGTCGCCGGGATGTAGTCCTTGTCTGTTGCCTTCAATCTACCCCCCGAGTTCATGAGGGAATCCTGGGACCTGCTTTCCTAGATGAGCATCCATTCCTCTATCGACACCATGTTGTACAGCTCCACCTGGTACTCCGCCTGAGATTTGACCAACATGCTTTGGGGGAGTGCCCCCTAGTCCTAGTGCTGCTCCTGATGGTCCTGCTCTGTTCTGAATTCTGGTTGCTTCGTGCTTCTGAGTCCTATTTGCAGCATCTCCTGCAGTTGCGTTCCCTTGACTCTGCACTCCAACTTGTGCAACTTGTCGAAGTAGGTTCTGCATCATCTCCTCTTGTCTTTTCAGCATTGTTTCCATCTCGTCTCTGGTGATGAAAATCGAGGTCTGATTAGCTCCCAGGAAGCCTCCTGACCCTCCTCACGTTGACTCTTTTCAGTCCTCTGTCTTCTTGTCGATTGCCCTGCCATAGTTTTCCAGATCCAAGTCTTTAAGTCTTCAAATCCAAAGTCTAAGCTGTAGGTTCCTTGAGTTCTAGCCCCTTCTCAGTGAAAGCACCAAAATGTTAGCGCCAAAATTGATCACTAACACCCAAACCTAGACGAAAACACCAAATCACAATCACAAATCGCAGATAAAATGTATATAGAGAGTATAAATATTAAAAAATAGAAAAAATTAAAAAGAAAGCAGTAATAACAGAAGATCTATACTGGTTCGACTAACTCTGACCTATGTCCACTCCAGAAATTTCCTTTTTATTGATGTTAGAATCAATTACAGTTACAATCCAGAGTTTTTAGAACAATAATGGCAAAGCAGCCTTAGTGTAGAAGACGAAGGGAAACCAGATCCATTTTTTTAAGCCGCGCATGCTGTATTTATAGGCAAAACTAGAGTTACTGTGCTTCCTAAGTTGTCCGGGCCCATCAATACCATAGCCGATCCCGTCCTTTAGCATGTCGACCCATAATTTTGTTGCTGACCTACTCCTCTATGCCGACCCGGGGATATGCATAGACCGACCCGAAGCAAATAACTCCCACTCCATCATACCGACCTACCTTGAACCCAAATTGACGACCGAGCATACTCGAGTGCTGTCCCGAAGCCTACTGCCTACCGACCTGAAGTAGGAATCGATGCCGACCCAAGTGCTCTTTCCATGTCAATCCCATGTTCACCGTTCCAAGACCAATTCACCGACCCATCCAAATGCTGAGCCACACCACCGAGACCAACCCACTCCAACATGCCGAACCACCTCAGCCCTACCATCTTGGCCGATCCACACATGGCGGATCCACTAATACCAAACCACTCCCCATCGTCTCCTAGCCTTCCTACCGATCGACTCTAAAACGACCGATCCAGAAATGCCGAAACACAACGACCGAACGCTCATGACCGACCCAAAACCGAACTACCAAGCCTGTCTCCAAATGCTTGCCTAACCTAAAACAAGATGTTGATCGACTTAAGCCGACCTACCTTGACCGAACCATAATCCAACAGGGAGCCATGCACGATCGAGCCTTGCCACTGAGACCGAACCACACCATCAAGACCGAACCACACCATCCTGACCGAACCACCTAGCAGATCTCCAATGACTGAACCATGCTATGCCGAACCCCAGTTTCATAATCATATTTACCATATGTGATTGATCATCTATCCATCCAGTTGACTCAAACCCATCGTATTCCAGCCTCGAAAAACGAGTATTCGATTTAGTTAAATCCATCTGTCCAAGGCCTTGCCAAAAGGCGGGTTAACAATATCATAACCAAAAGTAAATTTAAACAGTTTTCAGTTGGGCACTAGTAGAGTAGATAATTACTTACAGAAGGATATGGCAGTCCGTCCAGTGCAACTGAATAACGCTAGCGAATCAAACTCCACAGTTTGCAATTTGCTCGATCTAAAATGCTTGTTTTTTCATTCGTCAAGTCCGTTTCTTCAAAATTAGCCAAAGCGGTGCCTTGTTTCCCTTATTACATAATATTCCACTCAAATCGCAGCTCACTCCAAAATCTACTTTTCGTTTTTGAAATGTATATATGTCGCCCCTTTTTATTCTCTTCAAATTTTCCACTTTTCCAAATTTCCAGACTTCACTCTTTCTTCCTTTTTCTTTTTTTTTCTTTTTTTCTCTCTCAAAATTTGCAGAAACTTGAAAGCAAGGTTGTGTGGAAAAAATGATATGTGAAAATGCAGCTACAGGAACTAATGGTTACATGAAAATAAGACAAGCAAAAACTAAGAAAAGTGAATTTGATACTAGCAGCAACAAAGTGAACATAAAAAGAATGCAAACAATTTGCTAGCATGGAAACGTGAATGATTAGGAAACAAACTAAATAAATGAACCGATGAATGAATGCATGCACTAAAATTGAAGTATCGAGAAAATTTGAATTATAAAAGAAAATATGAATGCTTTTACTAATAATGATTCTGTTTATGCAAATGAAAGAAAAAATAAAAAATTGTTTTTATTTGTTTATAAGCGAAAACTAACAGAAAAATAGAATATTAAATTAACACGAATAAACTTAAAAAATAAAAAAGTCAAAAATTTCAAAATAACAATTCCCCGACAACGACACTAAAAACTTGTTGCGACTTTTCTATCAGCGAGAAAAACACAAATTTTAATAAATTCTGCAAACGCACAGGTGTGAAATATGCAGATCGAACACAAGGAATTGTGTTTTAAAATAATTGAAGTCCATATTTAAATCTTATGCGTATTAAACAAATTTGACGGTGGTTCTTGAATAGAAAATAAAAACAATAATATACTCCGGATCGATTTCGAATCTAATCAAAAATGCAGTCAAAATATGAAATCGTATAAATCAAAGCAGAAACTAAAGTTGCGTAAAAGAAAATAACAGAGCAAACAACTGAAATAAAATGAAATGAATTGATTAATTAACTAGAAAGAGTGCTGAAAATAACTAAGAACAAGAATAGATAAATTGATAAATCTAATTAACAATCTTATGTATTTTGTCCGAAAATAAAAACACTGCTGAAATTTAAAACTAAACAAGAAGAAGAGTGATGTGGCAAGAGAGGATTTTTAAAGTGATGTATCTCTCTGGTATATATAGGCTCCTGAATGAAATATATTTTCCACTTTCATAGAGGTCCTTCTAGAAGAATTGGTCCATTACAATATTTGAATTTTTGACTTGAATACGTAGCCTTGTTTGAATGGTCTAGAGATGAGAAAATGCAACCAATATTTAGAATATAGCAAATACTAAATCAAAGCATGTGCATGCTTTGCCACGTCAATGATTGGAAAAAAAATACGCTGAACATTGGCCGGTTCACATTTTCTTGAATTAATTATATTTGGTTCATGCTTTAAATCGAACACGTGACTTGCTTTAGTGAATTGGAAACGGGAGTAAATTGAGATATATATGATATGTTTTCCATGTTGCTTGCACCCAAATGCTGAGTTGAAAACGTGAACTGACTTATTACGCATAAGTAAAAGCGTGACATTGCTTTGATTTATTTGGTGCTCAAAATGTTGCATTCATGCTGCTTATCTTTTGAAAATAAGGATGCTACAACCAATTAATTTGCACGTTGAATTTCGGGATCAATAACCTGCAAATACTCAAAAACAATTTCTTTCATTATGCAGGCCCGATTAGCACATAGAGAGAGAAAATTGATTTCTTCTTCAACGTCTATATGCCCACATGTTCTTTCGTCGATTTGCAGGTGAGGTAACCACTCAAAGTCATCTCTGTGAAACTACTTCACATTGTAAGTGCTTCTAAAATGTCAACTCACGCGATTATTTTCTTATCAACCATAATTTTGCAGCCATTGTCTTCCTCTACGGTCAGTTTCTGGAGAATCGATTGACATTTCGATGGTAGATGCTTACGGAGCCTAATTTCAATCATTCTTCACTACCCATAGCTAATGTTAATCTGCATCTCTAGGACCCAGATCTAAAATGAGGTCTGGATGAATAACCAGGGTTTGGGTTTTCCATTTCGACATTGGATCATCTATCCTTGCATGTTCGTCGGCTTGGACTGCATACCCTAAGTCTTAGATCCATTCGCTAATCCATGTCAATATTGCGCTCAGATCTACTATATTGCCATCAATAATAACAATGGATTATTTCCAAAACTCATCTTAGAATCGACATTACAGGGATGACGAACTTTATTGATTTTCATAACGCTTTCAATGATATGCCTGGCCCCATAACACACTAACATCGTGTTTCATCAGGGAACACCTTTCATTTTCAATGTGTCCGTAGAACCCAATCTAGTATAATTTAAATCATGCTTTTGCAATCATTTTATTCCACATCTGGATTCGACTTTGAAAGCGAATGGTGAAAAGTGACCATCTTGTGAAAAGCGAGAAAACGAGACATGGTTGAATAGACGTTTGTTTATCCAATTCTAGCCACAACCATATCAATTAACTTGGTCGCATATCTGTCGCCTCTAAATTTCGTTTGAAATATAGAACCAAATTGAACATATTGCCCCATCTCTCTTACAATTGTTACTGAGTTCTCCTCTAAAAGGGAGTTCCCCTCTACAAGGGAGTTACCTTCTACAAGGGAGTGCCAGTATAAAGTATCTTTTTTGTATGTATACATAAATACATATACATGTAAGTATACATATTAATTTTAAAATAATATTAGCAAGAAAATGTGTATATAAAGGAGCTTATGTGTCCTTTATGGTGTAAATCTCGACACTTATATACAGACATAATAAACCATGTACACATCATATATTGCACGTGCACATACTCGTATATGTGTATTTGATATACATGTACACATTATTCATTACATATATTAACAAATCAAATCTCTATATTATTCAATTAAATAAAATAAAGAGTTAACTTAAAAATTATTTAGATTGGATCTAAATTTAGACTTCATTGGTCCAAAAAAAATCTAACATGATAATTGTTTTTGAAATTCTCCCATTTTACCCGATGATTGTTGACCTAGTTCCAACCATGGTATCAAAGCCAAATAGCCTATGCAGTCTAAATCATCAGTATTAGAGCGTTATTAAGCCTACCCATTTAGTATGGTGTCCTAGAAAGTAGTATTTAGGCTGGGTTTGGAAAATCAAGTATCCTACGCTACCTGTCTATTGGCCTGGCCCAAGAGGTAAAGTAAGGCCAAAGGTTATCCTTAGTATAAATGGCCAAATTGATTTCGGCCTTGACATAATTTTTCAAAATATGTTTTGAAATTAAAAGAACAGTACTTTAAATTTAAAAGGACAAATTTAAATTAAATAGCAAGTTTATAAATGTTATAAAATAATTTTCAAAATTGTTTTAGAAATTTAATGTTTATTTTCAAAAATTATTTATAACTAATAAGACTAATAAGTTAAATAATTAAATTAAATAACATATATATTGATATAAGTTACATTATCTTAAAGGCAATATATGTATATATAATTTTTGAAATAAATCGAAATTAATTAAAATTAAATAAATAAATCAATTAATTAAATGTTAATTGATAAACAATATAGTACGTATATATTAATATATATGGTGTGTAACTATAAATGTTGTAGTATATCAATTCAATTTAAAATGTTAATTGATTAAATAAAATAAAATTAACTAGAATGTAAATTAATCAATTAAATTAATTTAATAAGATTTAATTAATAAAATTAATATAAGATTATACATATGATATTATATAATTTAATTAAATTATAAAATGTTATACAAGAATTAAACTTACATAATATGAATGTATAACAAAAGGTGGAATAATAAGAAACCCTAATTAAGAATAAGCACATACACACAGTCATACACTGTGATTTCAGATGTGTTCAACACTTGAATCACGAGGTATTTCATAACAAATACATTATTCCATAAGTTTTTATTACTCAATTAAATATATACTAATGATTATGAATCTTTAATATAAGAGTTGTCCTCTACCATTTACATGTTAATAGATTACTTGCATACTCCGTAGTTGTTGATATTCCTCAAGAAATGATGATATGTGTAGTATTATTAAAATACTGAATATACGAGGTAAGGCATATGTATGTATTTGTTGATATTCCTCAAGGTGCATGCATTTATACTTAGACCGTCACAAAATTGTAAGTACAAGTGAATAATCTCTTTCGATTTTTTGATATTCCTCAAGGTCGAGATGAGACTAGGACAACGACTATGGATTAAGAGTTGTATTTGATATAATCGATGAAGTGTTATCCATCGCTTATGGGCCTTTGATTTGTTGATATTCCTCGCGATCAAAATCCTTAGGTAAGTGAGTCCTAACACCTACTAGAGAAATTGAAAGATTTCTATGTTTTTTTAGGAATAGGTACCGTATAAACAAAACTTCAAGATTTTTATAATTGATAGGGCACCCAAAATAAGAACAGATAAGAAAGCATCACTACAAACAAAATTTCATCTTATATGGGTGCACACTACCAAAACCCTACTTGAATTAACATACTAGCTAATAAATATTACTACTTTAATTACTCCACCTAAACTACTTCATTTACTCTGCATTTCCAGATCTAGAAAAAATCAAACCATTAATGTAAAAAGGGCATCAACTTCAAACTGCTATAGATATTTGTCGTTCCCCCCTCCCACTACAACTAGTGCTCCTTGGTTCGTCATAGATCTAAGTGAATGCTTGCATCTTTCATTAGCTCTCTGTCTAGTACTCCAGTGATGTATGCTTGCTGTTGCATCACTACTCTCCGAGCCTACGATTTTGATAGTAATATTCTGATGTCCATTAGTATGAGTTTATATCTAGTATTCACTGGTAAGTCCTTCAACCGAAACACCCTTTAGTTTTGTTACTGCCATGTATGCCACACTGCTGTAGCTAGGGATATGTCTTTGAGATCGTTTTGCATGTTGTGCTCTCGATTTGAATTTGCACTTCTTCTAGTAGCATTTGTAGGTCTGTATTGTTTGTGTTTGTATGTAGGGTTAAAATAGAATTTAGCTTCTCCAAAATATGTTTCGAATAAGTATAACTGAAGAAAATGAATCTATTTGATTCTTGGCAAATTTTATTTCAACCCACAAAATTACTTAGTAGCCCCTCGAAATTTAAAAAAGTTTGTAAACCCACAGGATAACTTAGTATCTCCTTGTTTGTTCCAAAATTACCCTTCCCATCACCGAAAATATTCTCCGATGAAAAAAACAGTCGAAGCAGTTACTCCAACGTTCTCCCATCACACAAAACAGTTCCTTGCCGCGCTTCTTCCTCGCCGCGCCTCGGTCTACAGCAACCAACAGAAGTAATCAACATAAGCAATGTTACATAATTCGATTATTTTGATAGTCATTAGTCGATTGCGTCAACACTGAAAAATCGAAGTGTTATTCGATTACATCTACGAGATAAACCACGCTAGAGATTTAGGGTTATTCGATTATGTGTAGATGATTTAGGGTTTGTTGCTGGTCTCAGCAACAACCTTGGCGAAGTTGCGTGGAATAAACTCGTACCACACAAGAGCATTGCAACAAAAAAAGGCCTACCGCGGAGTGCATATGCGTGGAAAAAATGCCTTCCATGCAGTCACTCGGCGTGGCAGTCATTTTTTCCATGCATATGAACTGTGTGGAAAAATTGCTTTCCATGCAGCTTCAACATAGTTGTTGCTGAAACCAGCAACAACTTCTTTTTTTGGTTCAGTCAGTGTTTTTTTATTTATATTGTCATGCTAAGTGTTTTTTTTCTAGTTATTTGCAGATGGGTCGAACTCGAATGACGGCTTTTGAAAGAAAACGGAGAATGGAGAAAGTAGCATAATGTACGAGTACATACATGAACGAGGATAAGGCTGATGTAGTCGCAAGGCAAGACAATAAAGATGAGGGGAAACATGAGACAGAGAAGGCTAACTTTGAGATTGTCGCAAGGCAAGATGAGGAACAACATGAAGAAGAAGATGAGGGACATGGAGATGGTTCAGACTCATCGAGAGAAGATGAAGATGACACAGAGGATGATTCAGAGACGGATGGTGGCGACGAGACAGATGATAAGCCTGAGGTAGAAGGTGAGGCCGAAGAAGATGTAAACGAGAATGGTGGACCAAGAATTAGTGATGTGATTAGATAGCTTGATACTCATGTTTCTTCTTTGATATGGATTGGCCAGGTATGTATTTATATTTATTCTAAACAATTGATTTGGAATTGCTACGTATACTAAATGTAAATTTTATTTGTGTAGGAACGATCACAGCTCACATGCTTCAATCATGCATAGAAGGTATCAAAGTGGAGGATTCCAGATAATGCTAGTAAATTCGAAGCCATTATTGAATCGTCTGGCTTGTTTTCCAAATTAGCACTTGCTACAAGAGTGTTATAAGAATTTAATATCAGCTTTTGTGGAACGTTGGTATCCGAAGACTAATACCTTCCATTTACAATTTAGTGAGATGATATTACCCTTGATGATGTAGCTTCTTTATTACACATTCTAGTCGAATGTAAACCTGTACAAAGTATGTCATATGAAATGGAACAAGCAGTTAGTATTGTTTCAAAGTATCTTGACCTTACTACAGTAGAAGCTAGGTTGGAAATGAATGAGAGGGTTGGATATAAATTAAGATTGTCTACGTTAGTTGATAAATTTAAAGATGTGAGCGATGATTGGACTGATCGGGAAATTAGGCGTGCCGCTCGTGCTTATCTTGTGAGAAATGCGGATTACGGATATTAAGACTAGAATTAACACTAGATGGGGGTGGGTAGTGTTTAAAGGAATTACTAATTCTTTTTGAGTTTATATTAATTTGAACATAAATGTATGCAATATTTAGACACAGATATGATTACAGAATCAAACACAGATGCAGATATAAAGTAAAAGCAATAAAGGAAAGAATACACCGAATTTTATACTGATTCAGAGTTACCCTACATCCAATACGGCAACACAAGTATGATTTCCTTTCAAAATCAATTCTTACAATTACACCCTCGATTTCAAGGCCACGGGGTACACCGCTCTAGATTCACAATCCTCTAGGTAGAGATACTTGATTTTACGGGCAACAAGTTCACTCGATTGATTTTCTAGGCTACAATCACACCTTTTCTCGCTCGATTGATTACAAAGAAGTCTATAACTCTGAATAACACTGGGATCTTGTTGAGATGGTGACAGAGAATCAAACCAAAGATGATCTAGTTAGATTCAATGGTGATTTCGGCAGAGTAATGGTAAAAATGTATATAAAGAAATGTGGAAGAAGAAAAGGAGTGAAATCAGAGAATGTATATGAATGTAAATTTGTTTAAAACATCCCCTATTTATAGTAGAACAACAACCATGTCAATTCATGAAAGGATATGACGAATAAACACTTCCTTTGAAATTTAAACTTTTGAAATAAACTGTCACCTTGTCGACAAGGGTTCCTTGGGGTTGTCGACAGGCCTAAGTTATTTTTGGTAACTTGTTTTTCTTTGAAAATAACTTCTATCTTATATTAAAACTATTTTAAACTTTATAAATATACTTAACTATAGATAAAATACATAAATAAGTATAGAGATAATATTTTGATATATATAAAATTTTACTATAATTTTATATTTAAATCTAAGTATAAATATTAAAAGTTAAATATATTATAATTAAAAGATAGTTTAAAACCAAGGATAATTTGATATATAAAGATTATTTTATGGCTAAAAATATTTTAAAACCAGGATGGATGTTTTTGATTTAAAAAAAAAGATTTTGAAATCATTTTGAAAACAAGATATAATTTCGTAAAACATTTGAATAAAAGTTAGTGGTACTAAACAATGTTCCACTAGATTTTTCGTAGGTTCCATTCTACTTAGGGTTCCATCCCTTTAACGAGCTCGAAGTGGATTCCATTCCACGAATAAAATGGATTTTAAGATGTCAGTGCTTTTCTAGGAGTTTTAATAAAATTTCTAACTAAATTACTTATATTGAAATCTTGAACTCTTAATAATCTTGATACCCATGAGTCTTGAATCTTGATATCTTCGATCTTGAGTTTATCAGGTCTTGAATCTCTATACTGTACAGTCTTCATTCTTTGGTACATGTATATATATCCTGCATATACATATATATCTAAACAATAATGTTAGTATTTATATTTTATAATCTTATTCTAAGGTTGTGCCATCAAAACCAACTTCTCAGGGACTAACAATCTTCCCCTTTTTGATGATGACAACCTTTGTTTATAAAATATTACTTCTATCCTAATAAGTCCCCTTAAAACTAATAACCCCGCTTAATCTATGCCTAACTATTCTATTTTATACTTCTTCCCCTTTGTCATCAACAAAAAACTAACTCCAAACTATATAACTATCCCTTATTCTTGTACTTTAGTAGATGCATTAATAAAATATAGAATGGAGTATATAATAGATAGATTAAGAGATAATTATACTGATAGACATGATAACTAATCAAAGATCATATAAATATCAATGTGTATTTATACATATTATGTTTTGCACACCAATTATCAATCCACACCACACCAAATCAAATCAAATCAATCCAAGCAATCAATTCAAATCAAACAAAGCAATCAAATAAAATCAAACATTACGAGGAACTTCCATCATCATTCTTCTTCAAATATAGGGTCTGCTTTAATGACATTTCAATTTTCATTTTCATTGGTGAGAGAGACCGGAGGATGTGCTTCATTATCATTTTTGTGCAAGGAGGAAATCATCCATCGTATCGTATCGAAATGCTTTTGTTGCTCCTTGATCATCTGCATTTGACTCAACTTTAAGTGTCGCTGATTACGAAGAATGAAAGAAAGAATATTTTTGAAAGAATTAAGGGTGTTTTCAAGATTCTCGGTCAAACTACGAATTGGATCGGCCATATTTGAGTTTGTGAGAAAAAATATTGATAAAGTAGATAAAAAATGATTTTGAGTGATGAATTCTGGAAGAAATATGTATTTATAGTTGTAGAAATTCGTTTGAAATGAATAGACACAAGGTAGTTATTCAAATTTCAAATTTAAAATGAAAAGTCATTTCTGAACAGTACTTGTCGACAGGGTCTCTGGGGGGTTGTCGACAGGGGTTAGTTAATTTTGATGACTCATTTTGATTTTGTGAATAATTGTGTATATATGTATTTATATAATATACTAACATTTATTCTGGAGATATGATAAGCTAGATAACAGAAAAGTAATTCAATTTCATTTCATAATAGAACGATAATGATTAAACATTAAGAACTACACGAACATTCAAATCAAAACAAACTAAACCATTACAACATGACATAAAAAGGTAGATAGATGATGACGAAGATGAAGATAATCCAAGCTTCTTGCTGGCTTTGGGGAAAAACTTGTTCATCTTGGATGACATTTTATCCAATTTCTTATTAACGGACTGTTTAAGAGTCTATTGAGTTTCAACAATGGTCTTTTGATTTTTGAGTAAGGTTTTGTTGGTTGGATTAAAGGGATAGTCAATACTTTCCAAGGATGTTTCACCTTCTTCTTCTTCTTCTTCTATTTCCATTTCATCCCCTTCTTCTTCTTCCTTCTCTTCCATCTCCTTATGAGCCAAACGCTCTTCCTTTTCGGTAAGAGTCTCCTATGGTTGAAAAACATATATAATTTTCATAAGAGAAATGTTTGGGTGATTAAAAACTTTTCTTGAAACAAATTCTTCTCCTTTGAATTCTATTCCAAAATAATTAAAAATCCGAGTGAGATAGATTCCATGATACAGTGTTTTCACCAATTTCAAAATTTTTAGGACGAAGTTCATCCAAAATAACTTGCGCCCAATTAATATCATAACTTTCAAAAATAGCAAAAAGTGCTTTGCAAACTTTTGAAGTTGGATTGTTAAAACTCTCCGATCTTGGGGTCAAATTATGTTGTAAAAGAATATTAACAATTCTAGCTTTTGGTCGAAAGTTTCAATTTATGAATTCAAAGTTATCATTTCCTTCGAAAATGTGATGAAATGTCTCACGATCATTTTCATCGATATTAAAACTAGAAAGATCCATTTCCGTGCTCTTGCAATTGAGAATGTACCCAAAACATCACAATTTAAGATGATTCTAGTGCCTTTGACACTACTCCAAATTTCATTATCATTTCCATTATAAAATCCACGGTTGAGATTTGTATAGGAAATTTTAACAAGATTTGGATAACAAACAAAGTTATTTTGTGAAGCATCAACAAGACTAAGAACTTGGTTGTTTGCAAAAAGAGAATAGATTTCATAAGTAGAGAAATCTTGAAATAAAGCAAACTTTTCGGAATGGACTTTTCCATAGTTAACATAGTTGATATATGCTTTTATAGCCTCTGGATTATTAAAAAGTTGCTCTTTTATACTTCTGAAAAGTCTCATCGTGGAAGGGTTGCTTGAAGTAGCCATTAGAGTAGAGAGTAGAGAGCTTGATATTTTGAAATAAGAGTTTGAATTTGAAAATGAAAGTGAAAAGTTGTGATAAGAGATAGTAAATAAATAGGTTCTCAAGGGACAGGTTCTCTGGTCAAAAGATGACTTTTCAAAGACTTGAATGAAGTGAAAAGATGGAGGAAAATTCAATATTTGAATTCAAATTTGAATTCCAAATTTCTATACCCTTGTCGACAACGAGGGGGTCCCTTGTCGACAGGTATATCCGAATTTTCATGATTTATTTCTCTTAAGTATTCTAATATATATATATATATTTATTATTTTTAATGTCTATATATATCTGGAATATTACTAGAATTATAGTATATTCCATAAAATATCATGATACTATTTAAAAATAAAAATAATAATAAAATAATAGTAAAAGTATAATAATAAAAATAAAATTTTTAAAATTCAAACGACACATCAATTCAAAATCAACCAACCAAACATCCAATCCTAAGCATGCAATTTCAACCAATGTATTGTAAACGTGTATCTTTTTCTGAGTCCATTTTTGTGAATTTGTTGGAGTCGTGAACTGCCGTGAAACACATATTTGAATTATCTGTTTTTTGATCATCATCGCTTGAGGACGAGTCTGAGTCATCTAGAGTAGCAGTAAATGCATGTTTTCGTTTCTTTGTGGAATCTTTGTTTATAGGAAAATTTTACTTATCTGAATGCGGACAGTCTCTTTTGATATGGCCTGATTCGTCACAGTTGAAACATTTGATGTAGTTTGGCACTACATTCCGATTACCAGAGTTCTTATAGTTGTTTCTCTTGAGATTATTCATCTTTCTGTATTTCAGGAATTTTCGAAAGTTCTTGGTCATAAAGGCTATCTCTTCATCATTATCGCTGTTTGAGTCTGATCCATCGGTTAATGCATTGAATGCAATTGATTTCTTTTCAGATGCTTTGCTTTCTCTTCTCCCAATCATTTGGACTTCAAACGACATTAGATTTTCAATTAATTCTTCTATCTTTAAGGTACTGATGTCATTTGCCTCTTCGATCGCAAATGTCTTTTGATCCCATTCTGGAGTAAGAGAATTTAAGATTTTTCTGACTTGATCTTCTTCCGAAAATTCCTTTCCCAAGGACATTAGAGAATACACAATATTCTGAAATCTACTATACATATCTGGAATAGACTCATTATAATTCATTTTAGATAATTGAAACTGATTTGTGAGCATGTAAATTTTGGTTTGTTTAACTTTGCTTGTTCCTTCGTGAGTAACTTGCAAAATTTTCCAGATTTCATATGCAGACTTACAAACCGACACTATTAAATTCATTCCTATCAAGTGAACAAAACAGAATATTCATAGCTTTAGAGTTGTTTTGTACGACGGTCTTTTGCTTAGAAGTCCACTTTGCAAACCAGTCGTGGGTTCAAAATATTCCGTCTATGTGATATTCCAAGTGTCTAGTCCTACAGATTGTAAGTATATTTTCATCCTACATGCCCAATATGCATAGTTACCGCCATTAAAAAGTGGCGGTCTGACAGTAGACTTACCTTCTACAAATGAACTAGTGACAGAGGTAACAGAACCAGTGTTGGTAGAAGTAACAACATCCGTGTTGGTAGCCATTTTGAAATTTTTCAAAATTCAGATTATGAAACTTTGAAAACCTCGATTTGACACCAAATGTGAGAAATGCGGATTACGGATCGTAAGGCTAGAATTAACACTAGAGGGGGGTGAATAGTGTTTAAAGGAATTACTAATTCTTTTTGAGTTTATATTAATTTGAACACAAATATATGCAATATTCAGACATACATATGATTACAGAATCAAACACAGATGCAGAGATAAAGTAAAAGCAATAATGGAAAGAAACACCGAATTTTATACTGGTTCAGAGTTACCCTACATCCAGTCTCGCAACACAAGTGCGGATTTTCTTTCAAAATCAATTCTTACAATTACACTCTCGATTTCAAGGTGACGAGGTACACCGCTCCAGATTCACAATCCTCTGGGTAGAGATACTTGATTTTACGGACAACAAGTTCACCCGATTGATTTTCCAGGCTACAATCACACCTTTTCTCACTTGATTGATTACAAAGAAGTCTATAACTCTGAATAGCACTGGGATCTTGTTGAGATGGTGATAGAGAATCAAACCAGAGATGATCTAGTTAGATTCAATGGTGATTTCGGCTGAGTAATGGTAAAAATGTATATAAAAAAATGTGGAAGAAGAAGAGGAGTGAAATCAGAGAATATATATGAATGTAAATTCGTTTAAAACATCCCCTATTTATAGTAGAACAACAACCATGTCCATTCGTGAAAGGATACGACGAATAGACACTTCCTTTGAAATTCATTCTTTTGAAATAAACTGTCACCTTGTCGACAAGGGTTCCTTGGGGTTGTCGACAGGCCTAAGTTATTTTTGGTAATTTGTTTTTGTTTGAAAATAACTTCGATCTTGTATTAAAACTATTTTAAACTTATAAATATACTTAACTATAGCTAAAATACATAAATAAGTATAGAGAATAATATTTTGGTATATATAAAATTTTACTATACTTTTATATTTAAATCTAAGTATAAATATTAAAAGTTAAATATATTATAATTAAAAGATAGTTTAAAACCAAGGATAATTTGATATATAAAGATTATTTTGAGGCTAAAAGTATTTTAAAACCAGGATGGATGTTTTTGATTTAAAAAAGAAGATTTTGAAATCATTTTAAAAACAAGATATAATTTTGTAAAACATTTGAATAAAAGTTAGCGGATACAAAACAATGTTCCACTAGATTTTTCGTAGGTTCTATCCTACTTAGGGTTCCATCCCTTTAATGGGCTCGAAGTGAATTCCATTCCACGAATAAAATGGATTTTAAGATGTCAGTGCTTTACTAGAAGTTTTAACAAAATTCCTAGCTAAATTACTTATATTGAAATCTTGAACTCTTGATAATCTTGATACTCATGAGTCTTGAATCTCGATATCTTCGATCTTGAGTTTATCAGTTCTTGAATCTCTATACTGTACAGTCTTTATTCTTTGGTACATGTATATATATCCTGCATATACATATATATCTAAACAATAATGTTAGTATTTATATTTTATAATCTTATTCTAAGATTGTTGTCATCAAAACCAACTTCTCAGGGACTAATATATCTTTTATTCTTGCTTGGCAACACGTTGTTTGCTGACAAAAGTAAGTCTCATGTGCACATATCGTTTCTGGATCCATTAATTTTTTTAGACATTGTCAACACTTACTCTTGGGGTTCAGCAGCACTTGCATTTCTCTACAGACAGCTTGGATTAGCGACCTATATGGTTGTAAGGCAGATTGTAGGATTTCTTTGCTTACTATAGTCATGGATATTTGAGCATTTTTCAAGCTTTCATCCTTCCACAAATCTGTACTATGAGAATTTAACCCCTGTCGCTCGATGGAATCCATCTTCAGATAGTGCTGCATCAGTCATCGATCTACGTATATTCCTTGATACTATTCAGATTGAACATGTAATAATGTTCATTTACTATTTAATAGCACTAATTTTGATTAGTTGTACACCATGAGTAATCAGTCCATTTAATAGCATTAATTTTGATTTCTTTGCTTACAGGTTATTTTTTATCCTTACATCTTTACACGTCACTATCATCTATTTGACGCTATATCTTGGTATAGCGGTTGCATTCTTTGCCTCAACGTTGTGGAGCCATATCATCCTGATAGAGTACTAAGGCAGTTTAACAGAGTTCAGAACATTCCTATGGCTTATATTCCTCCACTTGCAACAAATGCACATCGAGGTACAACTTCAACTACATACACTCAGGTGCGTAATCAATTTTTAGAAAGTATATGGGAGAATTGATACCATCATGTAATTGCAGAAGGGCATAGATCAATACCACTCAATCAGTCTTTTCTGAGTTGCACGGATGATTATATGGAGTGCTACAGGGATCATAGTGTTTTACGGGTTCATAATCCAGTAAGCTTATCTGCTAATATAATGATAGGAGCATCTCATTTTCAGCCCACCTATGACCAACGTACTCGGTATGTTGTATTTATTTTTTCACATTTCAATTGCCATCAGATGCATGATTGGTTCACACACTTCATGCTCTGACTTGATCTTGTTGGATTGGAAATTCTAATATTTATTTCTTGCCAAATACACTGTATACATGTGGAAAAAGAAACTCGGGCAATTTCTTTACTCTTGCATTTAGGCATGAACTTATGTTGTATTGCATTTACTTTAAAATCGATGGCTAAAATTTTTGTGTGACTGGCGAGCCATAATAGTCCAATTGTATACATTGAATTTACATTGATTGAGTAGATGATTGACTTGACATTAATCATATTTTTGCCTTACCACTTTGGTTGCATCCCTTAATCCGTATTTGCCTTTATTCACTCTAACATAAGACCAAAAGTCCCCTATTATATTTCGTTGATTTTGATCGCCTTGATTCCATGCCTAATACCGCCGAGATAGCCATGCCTACCATTTCTCCAGTTTTTGTTCTCAATAATTTCTTACCTGTGAGCTTAATTCTTTTTCCAGACTCTACATGATGTGCATGACCTTTTGGATAAAGCTAACACTCAAGTTCCATAATACACAGTTCATTCAAGGAAATTCAAATAAATGATGCACATTTTAATCCAATAATTTGTGAACAATGTGAATTCTAGTTACTAGGAAGCAGTAATTTGCAAACAATTATTCAAGTTAAACATACAATTTAGCAACTCCAAAATGGTGCCACGACTACTTCCATTCAGCATAATCATTTCTTTCATCTCAAGCTTATCTTCGATTGATGTAAATGTATTCCCATTTACTTGCATCCGCATCATGAGCTGTGAACCATTTTGAATAAATAGGTGATACCGAATGCTCTAGTTCTACCCGCGATTAGTAGTGTGTATTTCAGTTTGAAAAAAAATGAAATAATTTTGAAATTTAATAATCTGTAAGTTGAGCACCTGAACAAAATGATCTTGGTTAGCAAAAGTTATTCCAATTTCAGTACGCTGTATCGGTGGATGCACTTTTTCTTTCAATGGAGGTATTGTCAACAAAAGTCTTTCACTAATGTTGAATATTACAACGTTATATCTAGTTTCAATAATATAACCAATATCGGGCATTGACATCCACGTCGTAAACCTTTCTTTTTCATGCATAAGGCTTTTGAGAACAATAGTACTTCTATCGTGCTCTATGAAAACGCGATCGTATAAAGCCTCATTTTCATATGATTCTTCGTACAACTCCCTCCTAATTTGACTCCAGATTGATTCTCCCAAACCAAGCAAATCCGCCACACACCGATATCCACAATTACCATCTGATCAAACGTCAATAATATCAGTAACAAATGCCTTCAACTCCAATGGTATTTGATGCAAATAAGTTCTCATGCTTACAGTTAGTTCTTCCAACTAAAAAAAGGTATGATATAGTAAGTTAATATAGGACTTATATGTATCTACAAATAATATGTGTTATATATACCTTTTTTGGTTTACGAATAGGAAGTATACCGGTACGAGCTTTTTTGTAGTATACGAACTTTGAGAGTAAACACTTTCAACAAGCTCAAATGACGAACGCATTCTTTTAGTTGAAATATTAGCACTTTTTTTGCTTTCTCTTCCACGTGTTTTTATTTTGCTTTTTGGAGATGCGAAAGATGATGTATGTGGTTCAACAACTTCCAACATCTTCTTATAAATTTGCATTTGGTAAGGAGTGTCCAACTTTTTCACATCATTTAATAGCAGTTGTTGGGCGAATTCTCACCCAGAAGATCTCGAGACTGAGAAGTCACAGTTTCACCCGGACTCGCAACCTCCACTTCGTTCGACAGCCAAGGAGCTCAAAACTAACCTAGAAGTCCATCCAACATTCTCAGTGTAGAAGCTCATTCGGCCCCAAGCTCATTCGGCCCCAAGCTTCATTCGGCCCAAGCCCTCCAATACCGAACCAACACTACTACCGAGTCCCAAGAGACCGGTCCAGGAGCCAGGCCGAATCAACCTCCTCCCCAACATGCCACCGAACCAAGCCTCTCCTCCATAGCCGGTCCAAACAAGCACCGAACGACACTCACTGCCGAACCAACACTACTACCGAGTCCCAAGAGACCGGTCCAGGAGCCAGGCCGAATCAACCTCCTCCCCAACATGCCACCGAACCAAGCCTCTCCTCCATAGCCGGTCCAAACAAGCACCGAACGACACTCACTGCAGGACCAACCCTACTACCGAACCACATACATAACGCCTTCACAACCGGTCCAAACAACCACCGGTCCACTCCCATTGCCGGTCCACACCTACCACCGGACCAAACTCCATGCCGAATGTAGCATCGTCGAACCAGATGATTGCCAGTCCAGATTGCTTCAGCCCGGGCCCACCAGCAGCTATATACATCCAAGACCCCTGCCCCCTACCTCACTCTATAAATAGAGGGACAGGGGTACAATAATGGGGACAAGTTTGAGAGCTCAAGCAAGGAAGGAACCTTCAAACTACTTTCATATACTTATATATGAAGCATTGTACTTGTAATCTGAAAGAAAGAAGATAATAACATATAAAGTGGACGTAGGCACATTCTGGCCGAACCACTATAAATCTGCGTGTCTTTTACATTTCAGCCCCTACTTCTTTTATATTTACATACTCATCTAAAATCATTGAAAATCACATATAATCAACTAAATAATACGACTTGGAGGTGTTTGTCCATTTTTTGTGCAAACATTTTTGGTGCTTTCATTGAGAGTAGAACTCAAGCTTCATCTTCTCCCACTCAACCTTCTTCCTAACAACATCGCTCGTAGCTTAGAAATCATGCCTTCCAAACAGAGAAGGGATGTTAACAAAGGAAAGAACATCGCAACTAGCAGCCTTCCAGATCCAGCAATCGCAGATCAGCCCACTTCAACAGCAGTACCAGATGAAAATCAGGAAAATCCAACTGGTCCCGCAACGGAACAACCAATCACTAGGGCAGATCTGGACAGGGTTGTGACTGAAGTAACTAACCGCTTCACATCCCAACAAGAAGCTTTGGTGGACCAACTCATGTCACGCTTAAGGGATGCTGAAGAGTCCAACCACAACACTGAATCATGGGGTGAGTCCCAATCCGGAGGTTCTCGGAGGCAACAAAGGTCTTCCCTCTTCGAAGAAGCTATCAACAGGAACAACAATGATAGGGGCCGTGCCCGGACCCAGCCCGAATTCCGACTCGAGGAAGCCCTTGGAACCGAACCCAGCGGGGGAGGCACCAGAAGAGGGTCGGATGTAGCTGAGCCAGTCATGCCACCTAATCATAGAAACCCCGCTGAACGGAGCCGAGCTAGAACCCAGCCCGAAGTTGACCCCATGGATGTGCTCGAAACAGAACCCCACAGGGGAAGATCAAGGCAGGGGGCAACTGTAGCTGGTCCTAGCGTGCATCCGAGCAGCCAAAGACAACCACTGGATAATGCTAGAAGTGATAGACTGTACCATCCCTACAGGTCATCTGGACGAGATAGATCCCACAGGGAAGAACCAAGCTCATTTTTGTCCGCTCCAAGTTCTGACGAACGAATGGCACGATTATTCAGAGAATGTGTCCAACGGGAGCAAAGGGACCGGGGAATAGGCGCTAGGGTCACCAGTCCCTTTACCCGAAATATCGAAACTGCCATCACTCCCCGGGAATGGAAAATGCCAACCATGGAACCTTACAAAGGAACTTCCGACCCCATCGTACACTTGCAGAGATACACCCAGCATATGCTCATGAGTGGAGCAACAGAAGGAGTGTTATGTAAATGCTTTCCGCTATTCCTAGCCGATCTAGCTACCTCCTGGTTCTGCCATCTACCCCAAGGATCCATCAGCTCATGGGAGATGTTGAAAGAAAGGTTTATTAGCCAGTTCCGCATCCATGTGGAACAACCCAAGGATGCTTATTCTCTATCCAATGTCAAACAGAAAACCGGAGAGACGCTGCAACAATATCTAACGCGGTTCAACGCCGCAGCGGCAGCAGTTCAAGATGCCGATGAAAAACTCACTCTAATGGCCCTCTGTAGTGGTGTACATCCAGACACCAAGTTTGCCAGAAGATTAACTAAGGAAAAACCAGCTACCTTGCCTGATTTCTTCCATGAAGCTGGAAAGTATATGAGACTTAAAGACGCTGCTACAGAGAGGCAATCAGGACAACAAGGTAAGACAGTTCAGGACAAGGTTCCCACTGCAGCTAAGGACATTCGAAGAAATGAATCTAGAGACAATGCTGGGGGCAGAAAGGTCGAAAAGCGCCAATATCGACCAGGACCGAGATTTGACTCCTACACTCCTTTGAACGACACAATCGAAAATATCTTCCTAGCCACTCAGGGCGAACTAGGATACAAGCGCCCCCCGCACAAGAAAGAATCAGATAACGCACTCAAGTCCGGAAAGTTCTGTCGCTTCCACGAATCCCACGGACATGACACCAATGAATGCCACCATCTTCGGGACTTGATCGAAGAACACATTAGAAGAAGAAGACTGGAACGCTATGTGAAGGGTCAGAACAGGACTCCAACTCCAGCCAATGAGAACTCAAAGCAACCCCTCCCAGAGGTAGGCGGAGGGAATCGCAACAATCACAACACCAGTGGCTCTAGTCAAGAGAAGATAGTGGTCCTTACCATCTCAGGAGGACCACACATCGCCGACAGAAGTTGGGCAGAGATGGAAAGGTACGGCAAGTCGCTTAGAAATGCAGAAGGCTATGTTAACTCCATCACGGAAGAACGCCACCCGAAACGAAAAGAGAACGACGACATCATATTCAGTAGGCGTGATTTGGAAGGAAGACAGTACCCACATATGGATCCCATGGTCATCTCTGCCTGGTTCGGTCCAGCTAAAGTTTTTCGGATTCTAATAGACACAGGAAGCTCCGTAAATATCCTATTCAAACATGCTTTCGACAAAATGAAGTTATCAATGAAGGATGTATCCCCCTGTGACAAACCACTGCACGGTTTCACTGGAGATGCAAAAATGCCCCTCGGGCAACTTGACCTCTTCGTCGAAATAGGAAGTCATCCCCGCTCCGTTGTGCGAAAACAAACGTTCGTACTAATAGAAAACCACTCGGCTTACAACGCCTTCTTGGGAAGACCAGCCTTGTCTGACTTCCAGATTGTATTAGCCCCCTGGTGCCTGAAAATGAAATTTCCAACAGACAACGGAGTAGGAGAAGTAGAAGGGGATCAAGATGCTGCCCGAGACTGCTACGTAACTGAACTTCGCAATAACCGCAGAAAGAATAAAGGAAAAGATGCAGAGACTACTCTCTGCATGAAAAGCTTGGAGGCATAGCAACTAAAGAAAGCCCCTCCTCTTCGATACACAAGCGATCCCTTCAATGAACTAGACCCCAGGGATAAAGAGGAGGAGGCTACCGCCGAGCCTGCAGAGGCTATGTAATTCGTATCTGTAGACAAGCACGATTCAAGTAAACTATTAAAAGTCGGATCTCAGCTAAAAACGGAGTTGAAAGATCAACTCATTGACTTTCTCCGCCACAACTTAGATGTATTTGCGTGGACCCATGCCGATATGACAGGAATCTCCCCCGACATAGCATGCCACATGCTGAACATCGATCCCACCAAGGTACCAGTAAAGCAGAAAAAGAGGAGCATGGGGGCAGAGCGATCGGCAGCCCTTGATGAGGAAGTAAAGAATCTACTTGCTAATGGCTTCATACGGGAAGCCATCTACCCAGAATGGATCGCTAACCCAGTGCTAGTAAAAAAGGCCAATGGAAAGTGGCGAACATGTATTGACTTCTCCAATCTGAATGACGCTTGCCCAAAAGATTGCTTCCCACTTCCCCGAAATGACCAACTTGTGGATAGCACAGCCGGACACGAACTCCTATCTTTTATGGATGCATACTCCGGATATAACCAGATTCCCATGCACGCTCCTGATCAAGACCACACTAGCTTCATCACCGACCGCGGACTATATTGTTACAAAGTCATGCCTTTTGGACTCAAAAATGCTGGAGCTACCTATCAGCGCCTCGTCAACAAGATGTTCGCGGAACTAATAGGACGAACTATGGAAGTGTATGTGGATGACATGTTGGTAAAGTCCAAGAAAGCCGACGACCATGTAAGCCACCTGGGCGAGATGTTTCAAGTACTTCGCCGATATGGAATGAAGCTGAATCCTCTAAAGTGCTCCTTCGGAGTATCTTCGGGAAAATTCTTAGGATTTATCGTCCACGCCAGAGGAATCAAAGCAAACCCTGAACAAATCCGGGCTCTAAAAGAAATAAGGATACCCTCCACTCGAAAAGAAATGCAGAGCCTAAACGGAAAGGTGGCCGCCCTAAGCAGATTCATTTCCAAGGCAACTGACAAGTGTGTCCCTTTCTTCGAAGCTCTCAAGAAAGACAAAGGGAGATTCGAGTGGACCGATGAATGCTTAAAAGCCTTCCTCAACCTAATCGAACACCTTCAGAGACCACCAGTACTCTCAACTCCAAATGAAGGTGAAGTGTTATACCTATACCTCGCTGTATCATCTCATGCTCTAAGCGCCGCCTTGGTAAGAGAAGAAGACCGCACACAACGCCCGGTTTACTTTGTAAGTAAGAGATTTACAGGGGCAGAGGCCAGATATCCTAAACTAGAGAAATTAGCATATTGTTTATTGATCGCGTCACGAAAACTGCGACACTACTTCCAGTCTCACTCCATCAGGGTTCTAACCGATCAACCGCTAAGACAAGTGCTCCATCGTCCTGACACTTCTGGGCGACTCCTCAAATGGTGCATCGAACTAAGTCAGTATGATATCACCTACCATCCTCGCACCGCTATCAAAGGACAAGCTATGGCCGATTTCATTGCCGAATTCACTACCAACGAAGGCAAGGAACAATCCGAAGTAGCAAAAAACATCAAGTGGAACCTCTTTGTAGACGGAGCATCGAACGAACAAGGCTCGGGTGCAGGTATTGTGATCATCACCCCCAGGGGAAGAAAGTTGTACTACGCATTAAGGTTGGAGTTCACGGCCACCAACAACGATGCTGAATATGAGGCAGTAATAGCAGGATTGTAGCTTGCCCTAGAAATTGGAATCAATTCCTTATGTCTTCATAGTGATTCTCAGCTTATCGTAAACCAGGTACTAGGAGAATTCCAGACTCGAGGAGAACGACTCACAGCATACCTAAAGAAAACCAAACTGCTGCTCGATCAATTGGACCACTATCTAATCAAACACATTCCTCGAGAAGAGAACCAAGAGGCAGATGAACTTGCAAAGCAAGCTAGTATGAAGAATAGCACCATTTCCGGAGCATTAGCCATCTCAAGGCAGCTAGCCCCAAGTTTCGAACAAGTGAATCTGATAACTGCAATCGAAGAAGGAACCTGGATGACTCCTATCCGGAAATATTTGCAAGATGACACACTACCCGACAGGCGTGACGAAGCCAAGAGGATCTTGAGAAAAGTTCCCCACTACACAATACAAGAAGGCATCCTCTATCGGCGTGGCTTCTCCAGCCCCTTATTGAGATGCGTCGCCGGAAGGGAAGCCAAGGAGATCTTATCAAACATCCATCAGGGAGGATGCGGAGATCACACTGGAGGGCAGACTTTGGCAAGGAAGATACTCCGATATGGATATTACTGGCCCACACTAAACAAAGATGCCCTAGACTTCGTCAAGACATGCGACAGATGTCAGAAGTTCGCCAAGATTCCTCGACTACCCACAAACGAAATTACTCAAATGACCAGCCCTTGGCCCTTTGCTGTATGGGGAATTGACTTAATTGGCGAACTGCCAACGGGCCGAGGCGGATCCAAATATGCTATAGTGGCAGTCGATTATTTCACCAAATGGGTGGAAGCAGAACCTCTAAATAAAATATCTTCAGCAAAAGTTATAAACTTCTTGATCAAAAATATTCTGTGCAGGTACGGAGTCCCACTCAAGATCATATCAGACAACGGACTCCAGTTTGACAGCGAAGAATTTGCCGACTGGTGCCAAGAGCATGGAATTCATAAAAGCTTCTCATCAGTAGCTTATCCTCAGACAAACGGACAAGTTGAAGCCATCAACAAAATTCTCAAAACCCTAATCAAGAAGAAACTTGAAAAGTCAAAAGGCGCTTGGGTGGACGAACTTCCTACGGCACTATGGGCGTACCGCACATCTTTTAGAACATCAACGAGACATACTCCTTTCTCTTTGGCATATGGATCGGAGGCAATGCTCCCAGTTGAGACTATTGTGCCTTCCCACCGTAGAATCCACTACAACCCAGAGGAAAACGAAGAACTCCTCCTCATGTCTTTGGATCTGATTGAGGAAAGGAGAAACGATGCAGCACTCAAAGCAGCAGCTCACAAACAAAAAGTGGCAGCGCTATACAATTCCAAAGTCAAGCATCGCAGCTTACAAGAAGGAGATCTTGTCCTCAGGCGAATCTTTCCGCGCCCCGGGGCACTAGACCCCATCTGGGACGGACCGTATGTAATTCATAAAGATCTCCACAACGGAGCTTATATTTTGTCAACAGTGGACGGAGAGGTGTTCCAGAGGGCATGGAACATCCGACACCTCCGTCGATACTTTTCTTAACTTGTACTGCCCATATGAAGTGAATTAACAAAGAGAATCAGTGGACGTAGGCACTTTCGTGCCGAACCACTTTAAAAAATCTTGTCTCTTTTTAGCTTGTTCCTTTATGTCTTGGCTACTTGTTAAGTTTTATCCCTTTCTGTTGAACAAAATCCTATGGCATCTCCACTCAAGACGCACCGCGGCCTCATCTGGACTAGGCCTAACAGGTACGCTACGATTCTATGCACTCGCCAATGAGACACTTTTGCTCCAGCATCCCTCTGCTGCGGGTTAACTCATTGCGCGCCTGCCCTCAAAGCCAACTGTAATGAGCCGATTATAAGTCATCATAAAGGCCGACTATAGCCGATGGCAGCTCATTACGGCGTTCGGCTCGCCGGCAACTGTGAACCTACTTTAAGCCCCAACATAAGGTGTGGCCAGCCAGGGGTAGTTCACGGCCAACGGCACCCACGCTAGCCGGCCACGGTAAATCGAATAATACCCACGATTACGGACCATAATGGTTCGGGTAGTTACCGTGCGCGATCTCGGCTCCGATGTGTCTTAAGTGCGGCTGTGGTAAAAAAGAAAACTCCCCGCGGAGGCGTAAGATGGGTGACAAATGTCTCCAAGACCCACAGCTAGGGAAAGTGACTACAAAACCCGTTTGCCACGAACTTAAGCACATCGACGGCCTTCCGTGACTGGAAGTTTTACTTTTACTATATTTCCATTTCATTTAAATACTTTTCTCCTATCCTGTATAACAAACTCTAAAGCACAGGAAACCAAATAGGAAGCATTCACTCATAAGAAACTAAGTCTGCATACTGGGTGGCAGGGTACTCAGCTATATCCGTGAACAGTTACATAAGACACTCTAAGCTACCGCCTGCGAATGAAACATAAAGGGCGGTACTCTCTTTTCTTGTACATAAATACGTAACTATAGCTTGTTCGTACAATAACATTGCAACACATGAAATTATATTTCTAGCAAAAAACTTAGCATCAAACACAACTAGAATCACAGGCATATACATAGTTATATTTCTCACGCAGCACATCAAGATGACAACAACATTTAAACATAACAACATCAGCTTATATTATAAAATTACACGAAGTTATTCTTTGCAAATAATATTATTATAGTTACATGTCAATGACTAACGTAAACAGTGATAAAAAGAAATAAAAAGGTGGCAGCCGCGTCCACACTCCATCACCAACTTCCCCAGTCTACTTAGCCGCAGGATCAGAGCCCCCAGCATGTGGATCAGGAGTCCCACCTGTCCAGTTCAGAAGAGGAATTCATTAAACGAACAATCAAGTTATGAAAACACGGAAAGGAAAGAAAGGGAAAAGAATAACTCACCAGCATCCGCCGCTTGATCCTCATCATCCAACTGCACGCCCGCTTCCTCTGCAGCAAGTAGCCGCATCCCCTCCTTCACCGCCGCTTGCTCCTCCTTCGAGAACTGGGCAGTAACCGCATCCAAATTGAAAGCCTCTCCGCCTTCCTTACCCGCGTTCACCCTGGCCTCCTCTAAAGCCTGGAGATACACCTTGGCCATCACCCGAGGGTAATCGTCCATCCAAGACAAGCCGCCCTCCTTCCAAGTGTGGAAGTACATGTCCTGCAGCATCTCATCCATCATCCCCTCATTCTCCTCAAACTCCCTCACCCGGGCCTCGGAAGCTTGCAACTTGGCGACGGCAATGTCCCTCTCTGATTGGTATCTCAAGCAGTCAGCCTGGAGAGACCTCCTCATTTCCTCCTCCTTTAACTTGAGGGACCTCCTCATCTCCTCCATCTCCTCCTTCAACTCGGCCTGAGCCATCTCCGCAGCCTCGAGCCTCCCAGACAACTCCTCTACCCGCTCAAGATCCGCATTTCGAACCTCGTCCACCGTCGTAATGGCCATGTTAATCCGTTCCCTGCAGGCGACCTCTATCTTCCGTAATTCCGCCCTACTGGCCTTCTCCATCGTCTCTTTCAGCCGCTTGGAGGCTTCCTCATGCTGAGAAATCTGGATGGCTTGATCGGCGAGCTGCTTGGCCTGATCGGTAACTTTTAACCTCAACCGAATATTAGCACTCCCGATCTCTTCCCCGGCCTTGGCCAATCTAGCATGATGCTCCATTAACTTCTTGGTCTCTACGGCCACCCGATCGATGTTAGCCTTGGCTTCGTCCCCCATGGTGACTACCCGTGTAGTAAGTAAATCAAGATCTAAAGACTTGGCCTCGTCCAGCACTCTTACCATGGGGTTACGGGGAAGGAGGTGCTCGCCCGTGGCCTCATCAAATGAGATATCCTGAAAGCTCGGATCTAAATCAGGATGACCGGCAAAAGGGTCATGAGGCACGGGGCGAGGCACATCAGGACGCCTAATACGAATAACAGTTGGGCTCTTGAAAGGAGGATGAGGGGGGCCGGATTCCGTGCTCTCCTCCGTAGTGTCACGAGGAGGCTGAGTAGGAAGCTGCGAACCAGGGGAAGACTCAAATAAGGAACGGCTCCGCTTCTTTTTTCGAATGCCCTCTTCAATGACCCCAAGAAGAGGGCGATAACTGACTACATCCCCAGTGCGACCAGTAGAGGGTTTCGCAGAAGCTCTCCTCGACTTAAACTGCTCAAGGCGGTGTCGAACGTCCGACGTTTTAACCACCTGGCCTGCCCCTGGAATAAAGAACAAGTGTTACGAACATACAATAATCCACAGTTCGAAAAATGTGTTAAGTTAAAAGGAAAGAAAAGTGAGAAGACACATCTATTATACAAACCCGGCGGAGGAGTGGGATACTGCAATAAGTCCTGGATCTCATTCCAGGACGGAAGTGAACCGTAAAAAATTTCTAAGTCCCTATCGAAAATGGAATCGGCAGAGGACAAAAGTTCACATTGCATCGCCAGAGTCGCCTTAGCTGAGGAACCCTTAGAGGATGGGTCAGTGCCAGCCACAGCTTTGCCGGTTTCCTTTGCTTTCTCCGTTTCCGACTCTCCCTCCGACTCCCCGAAGGCCCGACGGAGAGCCTCATCCAGTTCAAGGTCTTGCTCAGAGGTTAGGGCACCGACGCCACTACCACCTTGACCGTCGCCATCTCCTCCACCCTCCGACCCTTCTCCAACCTCGCCTCCTTCCTCCTCTTCTACGCCTTCCTCCTCCGGGACAGTCGGAAAAGTACTTGGAGAAGGGCCGTCAGACTTCTTCAGTTTCTTCCCCCCGACAACGGGACGCTCTGTAAAAGGCTCCCTCTTACCGCTCTTCACCATATCTCCCTCCTTAGCTTTGGCAGCCTTCTCCTCAGCCGTGTCTCTTTGCTTAACCACGGACTGGTGCGGTAAGATCAAATTATACTCCAAGAGGGTTGCATTCCTGATCAAGAAGGAGGCCGACCGGTCCCGTGCCGGAATAGCCTTTAGTTCAGCAGCCATTCGCACCAAGGAATCATCCTCCACGACTGCAATACCACCTGTCGCTAGCCAGAAATAGAAGCATGTCAGAAAAAACACTACAGTCAAAACATGGAAAATATAAATGAAATCCATCTTACAGTCGGAAGTGAAAAGGCGGAAAGAAACAGCATCGTCCTTGATGAAGAACCACTCTTTCTTGAACATGGTAAACTTGGAATATAAGTCCAGGACTGGTTTGAAGGGCACGGTCGCTTCCAGACTGATATACGGAGACCCCTTCTTATAGCCTCTCAGGTTGTACAAGTATCGAATTTCCCGGTTAGAAGGAGGACGCCCGTACCTCCTCTGGAAGATAACAAAGAGGCTCACCAGGATGACATAAGAGTTAGGCTGAAGTTGGAAAGGAGCCACCTTCAAATATGTGGTGAAACTTACTATCCAAGCGTTGATAGGAGGGATAGCACCGCACATACAATGGTATCTGCTATAAGCAAAATAGCCTTCAGGAGGGTTATATGGCATCACTCCATCTCCCGGCAGCAGCATAAGAGTCCTGTCTATCCCGAAGGAACGGGATATGACGTCAAGTTGCTCCTCCTTTAGGGAGCTAGGAAAGCAATCGGGAGGGGAGACTAGAAGTTCCTATGGACCATATCCGTCCACTAACGACCTCGGAACAGGTCTATGTTGCCCGGATCCTGGTTGGGCTAGGGGCACAGAAGAAGACTCTCCTGTACCTTTAGACTTCTTTCTATCCGATCGTGTTTCCGCTTTGCGAGACATTTTCTACAGCACAAGAAAAACTTGATATTAGAATAAGAAGTATAGAAACACAAACAAGCAAGTATATAAGGCAAGCGTGTAAAAAAGTCTAAGATTCCGCTCAAGGTTCAAGTATGAAGTCTCATTCGGCGGTGCAAGACAAGTTCATTCGGCATCGAAAGCATATGGCCATTCGGCACTCATTCGGCATACATATCATTCGGCCCTAAGGCCTGAGTCTCATTCGGCAATCCAATACACTTCGGATACATTCGGCAAACAGGTCCATCCGGTGATAAGAGATCGTTCGGCAAAAAATATATATATACCTGATTCGGTATAAACTGGTTCGGCAGAAGGATGGTTCGGTCAAGAATTGGTTCGGCTCTCTGGTTCGGTAAGAAGAAACCAAGGGGGTGTAGCCTCTATATATAGGCGAACTCAGGACTGCCGAACCAACTGGTTCGGCCCACCGGACCAACATATACCGGACCAACCAAAGAACCGAATGAAGCTATCTCCACCAGCAAAAACCAGGAACAGGGGGCATGCAGAGCGCCTCACCCAGATAAGTACCGAACTCTAGAACCTACTAATAAAGTAGGGAATATGATAACAACGAATGATTCGTAAAACTCTCACTAACATGGATTAATCGTTTACACGTGTACGCGACCACGAATGGTCCATAGGCACGCTCTGAATGGTTATTAACCCTATCGTCGTGGGAATTTACACTTTGACACGCCTTTTTAAACTTATAGGTGAAACGGATATTTGATTCTGATAATTATGAAATGGCTAAGCTACTTACACATGTACGGGGTCGCGAACAATCCCTAGGCATGCTCTGAGCTGGCGATAAACCATCTTGACAAACGATCCGAGGATCCACTCTGACATGAACCTGGCATCGATGATGCTAAGCCCCCTCGGGGCTCACTCTCTCGTCCCGAACGACACAGTTCATCTCTAATATTTCGATCACGAACGATCGTTATTTGAAATCACACTAAAACTGTAAATTTCTCTGCAGGACATCAACAGGATATAAACGTCAAGCCCGTGGCATTACAAAACAAGCCTTCTTACCACAAAGAAACAAAGCGCGACACATGCAAGCACGTGCCCCACTTTGGGGGGCAAATGTTGGGCGAATTCTCACCCAGAAGATCTCGAGACTGAGAAGTCACAGTTTCACCCGGACTCGCAACCTCCACTTCGTTCGACAGCCAAGGAGCTCAAAACTAACCTAGAAGTCCATCCAACATTCTCAGTGTAGAAGCTCATTCGGCCCCAAGCTCATTCGGCCCCAAGCTTCATTCGGCCCAAGCCCTCCAATACCGAACCAACACTACTACCGAGTCCCAAGAGACCGGTCCAGGAGCCAGGCCGAATCAACCTCCTCCCCAACATGCCACCGAACCAAGCCTCTCCTCCATAGGCGGTCCAAACAAGCACCGAACGACACTCACTGCAGGACCAACCCTACTACCGAACCACATACATAACGCCTTCACAACCGGTCCAAACAACCACCGGTCCACTCCCATTGCCGGTCCACACCTACCACCGGACCAAACTCCATGCCGAATGTAGCATCGCCGAACCAGATGATTGCCAGTCCAGATTGCTTCAGCCCGGGCCCACCAGCAGCTATATACATCCAAGACCCCTGCCCCCTACCTCACTCTATAAATAGAGGGACAGGGGTACAACAATGGGGACAAGTTTGAGAGCTCAAGCAAGGAAGGAACCTTCAAACTACTTTCATATACTTATATATGAAGCATTGTACTTGTAATCTGAAAGAAAGAAGATAATAACATATAAAGTGGACGTAGGCACATTCTGGCCGAACCACTATAAATCTGCGTGTCTTTTACATTTCAGCCCCTACTTCTTTTATATTTACATACTCATCTAAAATCATTGAAAATCACATATAATCAACTAAATAATACGACTTGGAGGTGTTTGTCCATTTTTTGTGCAAACAGCAGTTCCATTTTTTCTACTACCCCCACATCTTTCTTTCCACTTATTTCAACAAGATGAAAGTTTTGTCCAATGAACATCAATCATACTAAGCGATATTGCGGTACGGGCCCAAGACGAGCTAACTCGTGCATACAAGGCAGTCCATGCGTTCTATGAATAACACATCCACATAACAATTCTTCCTCACCAACATCTTTTATTCAAAGTATTTCTGAATGAATCAAATCAAGTGCCTTGATAGAGACAAAGCCTCGTAAATTTCTGAACTCTCGTATATGAAATATGTGCTTCACTTTTGTTAAACTTTGCTCAAATGATGCTTTAAGTACGGTAAATGAGAGCTCCAATAGTGAATGCATCTTCGTCCAAGCTTGTTCGAAATTACATTGACAACTAGCTAAATGTTTCTTCAATTTTGAATGAACGGACTCGGCGCTGTATATAACACAAACATATGATTACTAAAACAATAATTACTAGTTGGAATAAACATTAACATGATTACTAAAGATAATTACCTATTAGAACTATAATTTCCGAAATGCTTATTATCATCCGTCCATGCTTGAACAAATCGGTCTTTGTACGTATCCAACCATTGCTCGTGAATATACTTCAAGAGTGAAGTATGCTTTGCATAATTTTTATGTAACACTTGCAAATTCTCATTGTATACAACTAATTTTTTTGAACAAACAAGTTCATTCCAATCAAATAAAAATGACTTCTTCTCTTCAACTTCCATTCCTTTCAATTTTTTTCTGAATATACGTTAGAACATTATTTTTAATATGTCATGTGCATATGTGCAGATTGGAAAAACAAATCCAATAGCATTAAGTGGTGCTGTTTCCCTATTAGAAATGAAGACTGATGGCAATTCCACTTCATAGTCAACCAAAACATATTTCAACCGTTCTAAGGTCCATATATAATTTTCCTCAGTTTCAACAACTAAATACGCAATCGCGATACAGAATGTAAAATCTGTGCAAGTAACGCCAACAGTCTCAATTCAAGGCATTCTGTACCTATTGGTTTTATATGTGCAATCTAATATGATAACTCGGAGAAATGTACATAGAAAATCAAAACCCGTAGGATGCGTCCAAAGTATATCTTTAATAATATCTGTTCCGTCTAATGTTTTACGATGCCAATCAAAGTAACCAAACTCTTTCATTTACTAAGCAAATATTGAACTTGAGAACGCCCTGCTCGCTCAAGTGTTCGCCTTGGTTTGCTCAAGTAAATAAAGGCAAATCCTCTATTAAATCAGTTATTGCTTGAAACAAATCCAATAGCATTGACTAGTGCTCGTCTTGGTTTGCTCAAGTGGAAATTGGGTCACCTTGCCCAATTCGTTGATTACTTAATATGAAACCCCGAGGAGTATCATTGATGATGATAGAAAAAGCAAGTGTAGAAATACACCATTTGATGAGGGAAGTGAATTAGGGAGAAAATTCAATTTTGGTCGTGATTTGTATTATGAATTCTCCGCTTACTCTTTCATAAGCTTTTTGGAGGTCAATTTTCACATGAATGTTTTTG
Organism: Allium cepa; assembly: GCA_030765085.1. Classification (NCBI taxonomy): domain Eukaryota; kingdom Viridiplantae; phylum Streptophyta; class Magnoliopsida; order Asparagales; family Amaryllidaceae; genus Allium; species Allium cepa. Next base: position 569,234,005 of record CM060938.1, read on the forward strand.
ATTGTCTTTATGTAGAAAATCCTTGCTATTTCGTATGCCAGTAAAGAACTTTCTGAGGTATTTCTACTTGGAATAAAAGCATTTTGGTTAGCAGATATCAGTTCATTCATGAAACTTTTCATCCTATCGCAAATTAGATTTTTTAATATTTTATAAAGCACGTTGCAACATGATATAGGTCAATAGTTACTTATGTTAGTGTATTGCTATTGACACCCCGATTTCCTCTTTTGGCCACCTACATTGAAAGCCACCCCAAAATAACGTGTACTCCTCTTCCTAACACCGCGTATTTTTCTCTCAAAATCAAGCTGCACCCCGATCGGCTACAAATGACCGAAATACTGTTCGGCCACCTTCGACCGTTTGTCATGTATAAGTTTCGGTTGTCAACGGCCGTACGACGTCAAACCACGGAAGAACTGTTGATACAAACGGTTGTTTATAACTGAGTGAAGGAATATGATATTGGTGACCAAAAGCACATACAAAAAATTCATTTCTATTAAAATTATAATGGTGGCCAGAAGAGAAAATCGGTGTACCAATATCAGACATTCTAATTTCCTCTTCTGGCCACCTACACTGAAGGCCATCCCAAAATAACGTGCACTCTTTCTAACACCGCGTATTTTTCTCTTCAAATCAAGCGGTAACCCGATTGGCCACAAAGGACCGAAATACTGTTCGGCCACCTTCGGCCGTTTGTCATGTATATGTTTCGGTTGCCAATGGTCGTATGACGTTAAACCACCGAAGAACTGTTGATACAAACGGTTGTTTATAATCGAGTGAAGAAATATGATGTTGGTGGGCAGAAGCGCATATAAAAAATTTATTTTTATTAAAACTATAATGGTGGCCAGAAGAGGAATTCAAGTACAATAGCAACACACTTATGTTATTAGCATTTTGTTATTTTTGTACTACGGTTTAATTCTTTTTGTGAACTTTCCTTTTCGAATATATAATTCATGATGGTCAGAAGTTCCTCCTTAATTTTCTCCCAATGATGTTAAAAGAACTTGGCATTAAACCCATCAGGGCCCGGGCTGCTATCATCATCATCTGAACGTTGAACTCCTCAATTCTTTCATGCCAATTGATGGTAGAAGCTTCCTTTGTGCATTTATAGACAAGATTTTTTATATATATTATGTTATTGCTTGAATGGTGATTTCTATTTGCATCCACATTAAATAAACTGGTAAGGTAACTGATAGCATCCTCTTTGAGTTTACTGAAATTAGAGATTTGTTGCCCGTTGTTATCTGAAAGGTTTTGCAGACGAGTCTTGTTGTTCTTTGTTGTCACAATTTTTTTTAGGTTGGTCCCCTTGTGGGAGCCACCCTATTTTTGAATTTTGTTTGTTTTCCAAGACCTCGACGTACAATGGATTTTGCAAAAGGTGTAAATTATTTCTGTAAGCCTGGATAAGTTCTTCGTTTTGTTGATTATCTATTATCTGTATATATATAGCATTATTACATTCTCTAATAGTCTCGCGTTGTCTATTTATCCCCTGTCTGTTGCTGTTCCAGTATTTAAGACACGATTTAATCATGTTAACTTTCTTTATGAAGCTAAAAACTGGATTTCCTTGTATTCTAGTGTGAAGACGGTTTTCAATAATTTGTTGATATCCATCTTATAGAGGCGACGCATTGTTGTATTTGAGTGGTTTAAAGAACTCTATCAATTTTACTGTGAACAGAAAATTTTGTACCTCCTCAACGAGTAAAGAAATTTCCCAAACTGCTAGCTTCTTTTAAACCTGTAGAGAGAACAACTGCATTGAGCGTATTATTTATAGTCAATCTCTCATTATTGTTCAGTATGTAGTTACAGTCTCCAGTAAGAAGCCATGACAGTGAGATGTTCGAAGACTCTTCAGGTAAGTTTTTCCATAGTTTCACTCTTTCGTTTGCCAAATTTTTAGCATATATTAATTAAAAAAAGCATTTTAGCCCACCTTTATTGTCTAGCATACAGCTTAATTGTTGATCTGATATTGCTACAGTGTTTATAATCCACGTATTTTTATTGTACATGAGCAAGATTCTTCCTCTGCTATCATATTCATTATTATGAATAATCCCCCATTCAGAACTTAATTAAGTCACAAAATTTAGTGGCATTCAAATTAGAGAGTTTGTGTTCCACTACTAGACCCACGATATCAGTATTAAAAGATACAAGATGTTGTTTGACATCTTGTTTCCTAATGAGGGAGTTAAGACCCCTTGCATTCCATACTAGAAGGTACATTGAACTAGTAGTTTGCTCCTAGCCTCTGACCTGCTTGGAGCAGTGGAGCTCTTTTTCGACTTGTTTAGTTTTTTGCTTTTACTTTTAAGTGTAACTCAGACTGGTCCCATGCAAGGTTATTAATTGTATCCTCGTCTTCTATAGCTCTAGAAAGAGACATATTTTCTTTAGTTCCTGCTCTCCTGTTATGTCTTATTCTGGTTTTGCTAAACTCGTTTGTGATTTATGTGTCTGCCAAATGATTCGTACAATGTTGTGCTGATATTGTGTATTTTATTGCAGGTAGATTAGAATTTGGAGCAGTCAAAGAATTATCAAACGCCATGTTTTCAGATTCATCTGCAGCTGCTGGAATGTCATCATTTCCTCCTTCACAGGCTGCTGCAATCTGGGTTTGCTCGTCCTGATATTTCTGATTGGTGCTTGAGTCGATTTCTGGGACAATTTGTGCTTACACGTCTATGCCAGCTTCTTGATTATTAACTGTAGACATGTGAGAGTTTTGTTTGTGCACAATTGGGATTGTTAGTTCTTGTACTACCATCATTTGTTAGTTTCCTTTGATTGTTTGTGAATAGCGGATGTTATGCCTGATTGCTCAAACTTTTCTGAATCCTTGTTCACAATTTTGTTCCTATTTTCAATATTGTTTTGACTGTCATTTGTTAACTTTGTTCTATCTTGTTCAGTTAAGCTTTGTCCACGCGGGGCCCTCTTCATTTCGCTTCCAGAACATGTGGAGATCTCACCACACATTTCAGCAAGTGGTTGCAAGTGGTTGCTAATTCTTGAAGCGTTCCCATTGTTGCCACTCCATGTGCTGTTTTCAGTCGAAAGCTTAAGCGTCTCAAAGACTGTCTTAAGGTATGGAACGTTGATGTGTTCAAGAACATCTTCGATCGTGTCCGTTTGGCTGAGGAATCTCTTATCGTTGCCGAATCTTTGTTAGACGATGTTCCGACCGCGTCTAACAAGGAGGCGTGGGCTTTAGCTCAATCCAACTTCTCCTCGGAACTTCGTATCGAGAATGACTACCTACGTCAAAAGGCGAGGGTCAAGTGGGTAATCGATGGTGATACGAACTCCAAATTCTTCCACTCTTATATTCGTAAGAAGAATAACCTTCTCACTATTCGTGAGATTTTGCGTCCTGATCAATCGACGGCCTCATCTCAGGAGGAAGTCAAAGATACCATCTTGGTCCATTTCCAATCCTATCTTGGATCTCCGTCAGTTGTGGTAACCGATCCTGCGCTCTTAGCCTTCATTCCCCGGCTGGTCCTTTCTTCGGAAAGTGACAACATTGCGGATCCCTCTTCTTCTGAGGAAATCCGTGCTTGTGTCTTCGCCCTGAGTAAGGATAGTGCCAGTGGCCCTGACGGCTTCAACGGAACCTTTTACCGGTGTTCGTGGCCTATTACTCAGGCTGATTTTTGTCTTGCTATTCAGTCTTTTTTTTCCGGCAGGTTTCTTCCCTCTAGCTGGACCTCCACCAACCTGTTTCCTATCCCTAAGTGCGATAATCCGCGGTCCTGTGGGGATTTTCGGCCCACTAGCCTTTGCAACTTTTCGAATAAAGTTATTTCCAAGATTCTGGCTAGCCGTTTGGCTCCTTTCTTTCAACGTATTATCTCTCCATCTCAAGCGGGATTTGTTAAAAGACGCTTAATTTCTGATAACGTCCTTTTGGCTCAGGTGCTGATCTCCCAGCTTGATAGGAAAGTTAGGGGATCTAATGTTGTCTTCAAATTGGATATGGCCAAGGCTTACGATCGTATGTCATGGTTTTTCGTCATCAAGGTCTCGAGGACTTTCGGTTTTCCGGAAACCCTCATTGACTTGGTATGGAGGCTGATCTCCAACTGCTGGTTCTCTGTGCTCATAAATGGTTCCGCTAATGGGTATTTCAGGGCGGGGAGGGGTTTGCGTCAAGGAGACCCGCTTTCACCCTCGCTCTTTGTGATCGCAGCGGAGGCTTTCATTCGCGGTCTTCAGACCTTAACGATCTACGGTCAGATCCAGCGCTTTGGGATCCCAAGGGGTTGTCCCCTTATCTCTTCCTTATCATTTGCTGATGACATTGTCATTTTCTCAAATGGCAGTCGTTCCTCTATCCGTCGGCTTCTTCGTTTCATCCATCTGTACGAGAGGTCCTCGGGACAGCTCGTTAACCCTTCTAAAAGTTGCTTCGTCTGTGCGAAGGACTGTTTCTCCTCTCGATCTTCCTGGATTGAGACCTTCTCCGGGTTCAAGGAAGCGTCCCTTCCTTTACCTTACCTGGGAATTGTTCTTTACCGTGGTAGGAAGCTTAACGCTTTCTTCGATCCATTGACTGACAAGGTGAGGGGTAAGATCATTCGTTGGAATGCGACTCTCCTTTCCCAGGCCGGCAGGTTGGTTCTCATTAAGTCTGTTTTAGATTCAATGGGAACTCATGTCTTTGTGGCTATGACCCCCACCTCCTCTTTCTTCCGGTCGTATCGGTCTTTGGTCTCGTCTTTTTTTTGGGGCAACAAGGACGACGCCTGTCGTCACCACTGGGTTTCGTGGGACACGATCTGTCGTCCCAAAATCGAGGGTGGCTTGGGGCTTCGTAATCCTAAGGATCTTTGTGCTGCTTTTGCCTGTAAGTTGTGGTACAGGTTTGGTACTAACGACTCTTTATGGGCGGCCTTCCTTCACGCCAAGTACCATAGGCTGGCGGGTTCTAATTTTTCGGGCTCCCCATCCTATGCCAGTGAGACCTGGAAGCACATACAATCAGTGAAGTCTTTCTCTGATTCTCATGGAGGACTTACGGGCTGGGATGGCACATCGTTTTCCATTATGAGAGCTTGGTCATCGGTTAGAATTCCAGGCCCCTCCCGCCCTTTGTTTTTGGGATTCTCGTACTCCCCCAAGGTCCCTCTTCTGATGTGGCGTATCTTTCATGATGGGCTGCCACTAGACGAGAATCTCAAATCGTTAGGTATCCCTCTTGTTTCCCGCTGCAGATGCTGTGGCAACGGGGAAACGGAATCTTTGAACCATTTGTTCTTCGGCAGTTTCTCAGCCAGATCTTGCTGGAATTACTTCGAAAACCTAGTTGGTGTTCGAGGTATTGCCAGATCTGCCTCTGATCTTTAAACAACCTGGTGGGCTGGGAACTCTGGGAAATCTCTTCGCTCGATCTTATTCCGCTTGATTCCCTGTCTTATCTGCTGGCACATTTGGTGCGCGCGGAATAAGGCAATCTTTGAGAGCTCTCATATGGACCCCCCGACCATTATTCGGCAAGTACGGAATGACGTATTCCTTGCTTTCCGAGGAAGACCATTCAGGGGACTCACGGGCTCTCGTATTCGACGCCTTGTGGGTCTTCTTTCTATCTCGTGTGCTTTTAGTTCCGTGAGAACCGGAGTTGGTTGAACCCTCTTTGTGGGGCGTTGGCCCGCTTTCAGCACTCTCGCTCCCCTCACCCCTCCCCCCTCCCCCCTCGGTTTTTTGGTTTGATGGGCTTGCTAGTATTTCAGGTACAAGTGTCTTCGCTGTTGTAACGACCCACTATTTTCCACTATTCAAATCGACAATAATCCACACATGCCAGACTTGAATAGTACAAAATAACAGATTGTAAAAAAAATTTGGAGCAAATAAAAATCAAATCACAGAATCACAGACACAGAACATCAGAATATCTCGCAGCGGAAATTAAATATCATAGTAGTCCATGAAGCTACTATCACAAAGTCTCAAAACCAAATACAAAATACATAATATATGACTGAAAATAAATACGACATCAAATCCCAAATACAAAGAAGTCCACTAATACAAAGCTGACAACAGAACAACAGAACTGAAATATAGATAACTAGATAAGCTGATAAATCTCCAGCGATTCCAGACCTCCAGAGAGTAGGAATCCAAATCTGTGAATAAACTCAGGCTGACCCGAGCGTAAATAAAAAGCAAACACTCGAGTCAGGACATACATACTTATCCAGTGTAAACCAACTCAAGTGAACTGTAGTAAAGGCACAAATAACTTAGAAGATGCCTGAGACCGCCCATCCTCTAAAGATCCGTTAAAATATTTACTATATAGTATATTGCGCTATTATAATAATGTCTAACAGTAAAATAAACATACTTTTAAGTAGCATTAAGGCTTTACATTTTCCACCTTAACACAATTAATGCCAATAGTCTATACAGTACCTGCATATCTCCTGATCGGGAGACTATGAGAAGATACTGCATAGGTATGACACAAATAGAAACTCGTAGTAAAGGCTCGGTATGGTAGGTGACACGGCACACAAGGCAATGCCAGGGTAGATATACCAATTACGCACGCGGGCTGGTGGTAACGCAGCAGCCACATACGCCCACCTCGGAACACATTCCCAAAATCGGAGGGTGGCCACCAAACAATCACAAGTAATAGAATTGTATCGAAGAAATGCGTCCGATAAGAGGTGCTACCTCAGCTGGCCCGAGACCGCTCCTGTTTTAGCCACCTTATGCCAACTCATGGGAGTTGGGTCCACGTAACATACCACAAGAACGTCGTCACCATCCTACTTCATTCTGGAATCTCCACCGCGTACACGGTTAGTCAAAGTGGTTTTCGGTATCGACAGAGAGTATGTCCATATCCGATCCCGGTCTCTTTGCCGACCAATCGTTATTATAACCCGTGGTTATAACTTTGAAATAATACTTTACTTCAAATGAAAACACCATTTCAAAACTCAATTCTTTATCCAATAAAGATTTAATCATTCTCAATATTTCAAAACAACATATCTTTTCAAATTTCCCTTTAAATCATTATTAAATTCAAATGCAAATTATCAAACTTAATACCCTTTTAAAGTTCAAAGATAACATTCATTTATTTCAATTTGAACTTCTCTTTAAAATGATTCATTTCCAATTTAATTTATTCATTAAGATCATTTTAAAAGTGGACTTATTGTTCTTTCATTTCAACTATTCAATTTCCAAAGTTTCAAACCATTCAGAGTTCGTTTACTAAGTCAAAAACCATAATTATAGAAATTTCAGCCTTTTACAGCATTTAGAAAAAAGCTGTTATAAGTTATATATGAAAACATTTTTATTCTGCAAAGACAGCACTTAAATCTGCTGTTAAAAACTCAGTTTTTTTAGTTGAATTATAGTTCAAAAGAGAAAAGACAGCTTTTCAGAAGTGCTGCGGTAGTTCAGATTTCAAAACAAAGGTTTAAATTGATTTCAGCAAACACAGCAGACCACTACAGCATTTCCAGAGAATGCTATAATAGACCCGAGTCCAATATTAGCCTATAAATTCAACTACAGCAACTACAGCATTTCAGAAATGCTGTAAGAGCTCTATTTACACTATTTTAGTTCAATTCAGCAACTATAGCATTTCTGAATGCTATTAAAAGTGATTTCCAGAATTTAGTGTATTTCCAACAAATAATAAACTTCATTTAAAATCCTTTAAATATTTCAAAATCATATTTTTAACAATAAAAATATTCATTAACATATTATTTATACACAATAAATTTCTTATTATTTAAATCCAATTTTCAACAGATTCTTTTAATAAATTCAGGTGTAAAATTCCAATTCTTCACATTTTAAATAAACAACTTAACACTTAAATTTTCTCCATTTTTTTTCAAATAAATTTAATTTCCAATTTTTATTTATATAACTTAATTTATTTAAATAGAATTCCAATTTTCCACTTAAGTTATATTTCAAAAATTCAATGCAACTATTAATTTTTCCCAACATTTTAACTTACAGAAAATTCCAAATTTCTATAATTAATAAATAAAATCCAATTTAAATCAAATTTTCATATATTTACAATTTAAAAATATTTAAAATTCCAGAAGAACATTTATAAAATAACCACGGATCTGTATATAGTTTTCTAACCTAGGTCAAGTGATACAGATATGTATCATTTCAATCCGCAGTTTAAAATAAAAATCCGGGTTCTATCATTTCAAACCAGCAATCCCAAGTCAAAATAAATAATTTAAAAACCGTTCAGGCCTATCATTTCAGCCCATAACGATTTTTCCTTATTCTAAAGTTCGTTCGGGTATGTATCATTTCAACCCATAGTGATTTCTAATCTACAGGGAACTTGCAGTGTGATAAGCATATATATAAGAACAGTTTAACAATATACAACAGTAACAAGTGATGTGACAGGTGACATGACATATAATTTAACATGTTAACATCATATATATATAAAATCACATGGTAGTTATAACATCATAACTATTTTCTACACATTCAGTTGTGGTAGTTTTACAACTGCATAAGTATATAATTGTCGTGTGAGATTTACTCACCTCTAATTGCTGAATATTTCCAAACCAAAGGCACAAATAGACAATAAGGCATGATGACACAACTACGGACTTGAGTGGAGGTTGAATCCAAGCTACAACTCTTGTGTACAACCCAAAATAAACAAACAAAACAACACAATTCAATATGACTATAACATGCAATAACTTTGAAATAAAAGAGAAACGAATTGCCAAACTTTTGCCTTGCTTCCTCAAGCCTTTGTCACGGCCTAGAGTATGTTTTGTTTCAGATTTGGTAAAGTTTTTGTTCAGGTTTATGGCTAGCATGGGTCGGGTTCATGGCCAAACAAGATGGAGTTTTATACATGAGGCGGTGAATGGTTTTTAGGCAAAAAGTGGAGTTTTTGTTAGGCTAGGTGGCTCGACCATGGAAAGTATGCTCGGCCTAAGGGTGCATCATGACTGGACAGAGGTGGAAGGGGTGTGTGGTGGTCAGGTCGGTGGTGGTGGCGGCGGCTATGGTGGTGATTTGAGTGGTGGATGAAGGGAATGAGGCAACAATGGTCAAAAACATTGTTTTTAGGCATGTAGGTTGCAATTTGAAGGTTTTGGTCACTATAGATGGCTCGGCCATGGTCATGGCTGGTGGAGTAGATGGTGTTGGAGTCATGGAAGAGATGTAGGAGTTTGTGGCTGTGGCTATGGAGAAGAGGCCGATCCAAACTAGAAGAGAAACAAGGCAAAAATTTAGAGAAAACAAGGAGAAAAGTAAGAAAAAGAAAGGGAAGCCATTACCAGATCTTATTGAAGCCGTGAGAAACAAATGAAGATGGATTTTTTTTTTCACATGAAAACCTAATGAGATGACGGCTACACTAAGGTTTTACACGGCTAAGGCAATTAATTGAGGAGTTTAAGGAAATGAAGGGTTTGGGCAAATAAAAGGGCTTACGTTTCAAAGTGATTTACAATCTTCCATATTCCTTTCCTTCTAAATCTTTTTATAAACAAAATTTCAGGAGAAAATGCTTTAAAAACCGAAATCAATTAGAAATATGAGGTAACAAATAGTATAATCTGAAAAAAATATAAAATAATGAAGAAAATGCCTTAAAAATTCCAAACAGTGTTCTAAAATTGTGAATAAATCACTGTTAGTCTTGGAAAATTATACATTTCATTATAAAATTATTATGAAGTGGAAACTTGAATTAAATTTATTTATTTATCATTTTCAAAATAAAATAGAAAATTAAATTGGAGAAAAATAGAAAAAGGAATAAAGAAATTATTTTAAAAAATAGCAAGCAGGACATAAAAATTACAAGAAAATTACCAATGGCTTTGGAAAGTTATTTACATCATTTTAAAAATATTATAAGACAAAATTTGAAATAAAATGATTTTTAAAAAATTTTCAAAGTGAAATAAATAATTAAATTCATGGAAAATATCAAAAGAATTAAAGAAATTGCTAAAAAAATAGGAAACAGAACCTGAAAAATTCAAATAAATTACCATTAATTATAGAAAAATTTCTACTTCACTATAAAAATAATTTAAAACAAATAAATAAATTTCAAAAATATTGGGTTGTTACATTCTCCCCCACTCAAACCTTTTCGTCCTCGAAAAGAACGGAAACTAGGAAACAAAAATGAAATCAAGATAGAAAAATAAAATAGTACCTGGAATAATCAATTCCGGATTTGAAGCACGAATGCTCTCCTCCGTCTCCCAAGTACAGTCACGATCATCCGTACTCCATTGTACTTTGACCAGACTAACAGATTTCCTTCTTAGCTGCTTCGTACCTCTATCGACAATACGAAGTGGCTTCCTCTCGACAGTCAGATTAGGCTCAATATCCAAGCTGTCAAGAGCAGAAGGCTGAACAACCAAAGATGGGTCATGGAGATACCGGCGAAGATGTGAGACGTGGAATACATCATGCACTCCAGAAAGCTTCTCGGGTAACTCCAGACGATAAGCCAAGGAACCAACTCTTTCCAAAATGCGGAAAGGACCAATGAATCTGGGAGAAAGCTTCCCTCTACGAACAAAACGAATGACATTCCTCAAAGGAGAGACCTTAAGGAAAACCATATCGCCAACATCAAACTCAAGCTTCCGCCTACGCCTATTAGCATACTTCTTCTGCCTATCCTGAGCAACCCTCAACCTTCTCTTAATCTCCTCAACTCTCTCAGAAGCTTCCAGAATCGTATCAGGACCAAGAATCAGACGATTACCGGATTCAATCTAGCAAGATGGGGATCGACAAGGTCGTCCATATAAAGCAGCAAATGGAGACATTTTGATACTGGCCTGAATTCAAAGATAGAAAGGGATTAGATAAAATATTAAGATGAACTTAAAACAGAAGATAAGATTATACCTGATAACTATTATTGTAGGTGAATTCGACAAGATGGAGATGATCTTCCCAAGATCCACCATAATCAAGCACACACGCACGAAGAAGATCTTCGAGTATCTGATTCACCCTTTCCGTTTGACCGTCAGTGTGCGGATGGTAAGCAGTGCTCAGATTCAGATGAGTACCCAAAGATTTCTGAAAAGCTTTCCAGAACTGGCTGGTAAAGATAGGATCACGATCACAAACAATACTGAGAGGAACACCATGGAGACGAACAATCTCCCTCATGAAGATCTCAGACAAGCTAGAAGCAGAACGGGTAGACTTGACCGGAATAAAATGAGCAGATTTGGTCAGCCTATCCACAATAACCCAGATACTCTCATTGCCCTTCCTAGACCTCGACAATCCATCAATGAAATCCATGGAAACCTGTTCCCACTTCCAGTTGGGAATCTCAATAGGCTGCAACAAACCAGGAGTCTTCTGATGATCGGCCTTGACTTGCTGACAAGTCGCACACCGACTAACAAAGATAGAGACATCCCTCTTCATACCTTTCCACCAATAAAGCTTCTTCATATCCTGATACATCTTTGTCACGCCGGGATGGATAGAAAGTCTGGATCGATGATTCTCCCGAAGTAACTCCTGCCTCAAACCATCCACATTCGGGACACAAATCCTACCATTAATCCTCAAAACCCCTCTGCCATCGATCTGAACTCCACTACTACCATTACTACTGCCACCAACTCTGTTACGAACACTCTCCTTAATAAGCCTAAGTATCCTATCCTCATCCTGCTTAGCCTTGATACGATCCAAAAGAGGAGAAGAAGAAACAACAAGCTGACACAACAATGCCTTCTTCCGACTCAGAGCATCGGCCACAACATTAGCTTTACCGGGAGTATAGCTAATATCAAGGTCGTAAGAAGCCAAAACTCAAGCCAACGAACTTGCCTCTGATTCAAATCCTTCTGGGTGAAGATATATTTCAGAGACCGATGATCGGTGAAAAGCTCAAACTTGGTTCCAAGCAAATGATGCCTCCAAAGCTTCAAAGCAAAGACAACAGCAAGCAACTCTAAATCATGGGCGGCATAATTAGCTTCATGGGTTTTCAACTGACGGCTGGCATAGGCAATGACCTTACCATCCTGCATGAGAACAGCACCCAATCCTTCACGACAAGCATCAGTATATACCGTCAATCCTTCACTTCCGTTCGGTACTGTAAGAACTGGTGCGGAAGTTAGCTTGCTCTTTAACTCAACGAATGCAGCTTCACACTTCTTATCCCAGATAAAATTTTCATTCTTACGAGTTAAAGCAGTGAGCGGTGTAGAAATCCAAGCAAAATTCTCGATGAATCTCCGGTAATAACCGGCAAGGCCCAGAAAACTACGAATATCTGATGGAGTCTAGGAGTTTCCCAATCCTGTAACAAAAATAGGGAAAATGAAAACCATGGAAGGGATAGAATAATTAAATGATAAAGAAAAGAGAAAGAAGGAAAGACTTACATTGATCGCAACAATCTTGGCTGGATCAACAGAAACTCCATTACCAGAAACAATATGTCCAAGAAACCGGACTTCATCCTTCCAGAAATGGCATTTAGAAAATTTAGCCTTCAATTGATGGCTTCTAAGAATCTCTAGAACAGATTTCAAGTGTGACTCATGCTCTGCCTTGGTCTTAGAAAAGACAAGGATATCATCAACAAAGACTAGAACAAATTTATTAAGAACATCTCGAAAAAAACGATTCATCAAATCAAAAAGAAAGCATGAGCATTAGTCAAACCAAAAGGCATGACTAACCATTCGAAAAAACCATTCTCTGTACGGAAAGCAGTCTTAGGAACACTTTCCTCAGCGACTCTGAGCTGGTGAAAACCTGTGGCAAGATCAAGCTGAGAGAAACAAGTAGCACCATAAAGCTAATCAAATATGTCATTGATGCGAGGCATTGGATATCTGTTTTTCATAGTGAGCTTGTTTAACTCCCTATAGTCAACACACATCCTAAGAGAACCATCTGACTTGGTGACAAAAATCACCGCTGCTCCCCATTCAGAATGACTGGGTCTGATTAGACCTTTGGAGAATAAGTCCTCAATTTGTTTTGCTAACTCAACCTTCTCACGAGGTGTCATTCTTCTAGGAGGAAGAACAACTGGTCAAGCTCCAGGAATAAGGTCAATGCGGAAATCTATCTCCCGCTTAGGAGGCAAAGCAGTGACTTCACCAAAAACATCCGGAAAGAGTTTGACCACACGGGTCCAATGAAGGTCACCAGAAGCAGAATCCAGAGAATAAATAAAACTGCCAGCAAAATCCTGAGGCATGCGGCACTGAATAACAAAGGAATTACCCAGATCATCCTCAAGATAAACAGACCGGGCTTTACAAGAGATGTGAGCATTATGCCTACCAAGCCAATCACTACCAAGCAACAAATCAAAAGCATCGAATCCCAAAACATAGAAATCACCACTGAAACGATGATCTGAATAAAGAAGCTTCACTTGTTTACAAATCCTATTAAGGTTTGCAGGACCCCCAATTGGATTTGAAACACATAAGGGTTCATAAACATACTCAGGAGAAAGGAGATGCTCAAACTTATCACACAAATCAACAGATATAAAACTGTGGGATGCACCAGTATCAAACAGAACACGAACCGGATGCTGAAACAAAGAAAAGGAACCTTGGAGCGTACCTTGGTTATCACTAGGAGCTGAAGGAGCAGGTGCTGGAGAAGAGGCAGAGGTGATAGCAAGTATACCAAAAGGCTTACCCCTCTGTTAGGTAGGGCAATCCTTCCTAAAATGGTCAGGCTGGAGACAGATGTGGCAAAGCTCACGCCTAGCTGGCTGAGCAGGTGGAGGAATGGCATCACCAACACTAGTAGGACAACTATTCACATAGTGCCCTTTCTGGTCACACTTGAAGTAGGTGATGGAGGAAAGGTCAACTGGCTGCCTCTGAGATGGAGCAGATGCTGAAGATCCCAAACTCGGATTCTTGAGCCAATTCTTCTTCTGTTGCTGGAAACTAAGCTTCCTCTTCCTAGAATTTGCAGAAGAAGTCTGAGATGATGGACCACCAACTGAAGCAGGACCCTTAGAAGTAGGGTTCTCATAACAAAGAGCCATATCCATAAGCTGGGTAAAGGTGCCATGAACATGAGAAATGAGACGACTGTAGTACTCGGGACGAGCACCAGCAATAAACTTCTCGTTCTTCTTCAGAGGAGTGTCTATGAGACCAGGTCCGAACTTAGAAAGTTCGTTAAACTTCCTCTCGTACTCTGAAAAAGACATGCTTCCCTGCTTGAGGTCCATGAACTCTCTATAAAGCTGGGATTTCCCCGCCTCTGGCATCCACTTAGCAATGAAAGCTTCCCTGAGAAGAATGATAGGTAAGCTTAGACAAGGCACGAAAAGATACAAAACAGAATTCAAAGAGACACAAGAAGATACCTGAACTGTTCCCAAGTAAGATCAGCCTCAATGGTGTTAGCCGTAACCGACTCCACCAATCTTGGGCAGCCTCCTGCAACTGCCATGCGGCTAACTGACGCTTCTGGGCATCAGTAATATCAATACCAGTAAATATCCTCTCGATACTCCTCAGCCATTGCTGAGCCTCAATGATAGATTCGGAACCAGTGAACTTGGTTCCTCCAAGCTGAGTAAATTCTTTGCAAAGAACAGTGAAACGGACAGGAGGTGGGGCTGGAAATGGGACAACACCACAACCCTGACCTCCAGCATTCCTACGATTCATCCTGAAAATTCAAGAATGAATATTAGGACACAGGTAGAGATAAGATAAAGATAAGATAAGACAAAATAAATTCACTTGGAAGTACATTCTAATTACATAAATTTCTAACAAGGTAGATATGAAAGGAAAGGAGTTAGAAAATTTGCTTTTAAAACAAGAAAAAGTTTATATCTAAATAATCTTTGAAAAACCCTTTTAAAAATCATTTAAAAATCATTTTATACTTTGAAAATACGTTCACTCACAAAGAAATGATTCTGAAGTTGATTTCACTCATTCTAGGATATTTCTACCCTATCTCTAATGAGTTTTTTTGCTCCGCAGGCTAAGGTTTGCCTAAAACCAAAGCTCTGATACCAACTGTAACGACCCACTATTTTCTACTATTCAAATCGACAATAATCCACACATGCCAGACTTGAATAGTACAAAATAACAGATTGTAAAAAATTTTTGGAGCAAATAAAAATCAAATCACAGAATCACAGACACAGAACATCAGAATATCTCGCAGCGGAAATTAAATACCAAAGTAGTTCATGAAGCTACTATCACAAAGTCTCAAAACCAAATACAAAATAAATAATATCTGACTGAAAGTAAATACGACATCAAATCCCAAATACAAAGAAGTCCACTAATACAAAGCTGACAACAGAACAACAGAACTGAAATATAGATAACTAGATAAGCTGATAAATCTCCAGCGATTCCAGACCTCCATAGAGTAGGAATCCAAATCTGTGAATAAACTCAGGCTGACCCGAGCGTAAATAAAAAGCAAACACTCGAGTCAGGACATACATACTTATCCAGTGTAAACCAACTCAAGTGAACTGTAGTAAAGGTACAAATAACTTAGAAGATGCCTGGGACCGCCCATCCTCTAAGGATCCGTTAAAATATTTACTATATAGTATATTGCGCTATTATAATAATGTCTAACAGTAAAATAAACATATTTTTAAATAGCATTAAGGCTTTACATTTTCCACCTTAACACAATTAATGCCAATAGTCTATACAGTACCTGCATATCTCTTGATCGGGAGACTATGAGAAGATACTGCATAGGTACGACACAAATATAAACTCGTATTAAAGGCTCGGTATGGTAGGTGACACGGCACACAAGGCAATGCCAGGGTAGATATACCAATTACGCACACGGGCTGGTGGTAACGCATCAGCCACATACGCCCACCTCGGAACACATTCCCAAAATCGGAGGGTGGCCACCAAACAATCACAAGTAATAGAATGTATCGAAGAAATGCATCCGATAAGAGGTGCTACCTCGGCCGGCCCGAGATCGCTCCTGTTTTAGCCACCTTATGCCAACTCACGGGAGTTGGGTCCACGTAACATACCACAAGAACGTCGTCACCATCCTACTTCATTCTGGAATCTCCACCGCGTACACGGTTAGTCAAAGTGGTTTTCGGTATCGACAGAGAGTATGTCCATATCCGATCCCGGTCTCTTTGCCGACCAATCGTTATTATAACCCGTGGTTATAACTTTGAAATAATACTTTACTTCAAATGAAAACATCATTTCAAAACTCAATTCTTTATCCACTAAAGATTTAATCATTCTCAATATTTCAAAACAACATATCTTTTCAAATTTCCCTTTTTAAATCATTATTAAATTCAAATGCAAATTATCAAACTTAATACCCTTTTAAAGTTCAAAGATAACATTCATTTATTTCAATTTGAACTTCTCCTTAAAATGATTCATTTCGAATTTAATTTATTCGTTAAGATCATTTTAAAAGTGGACTTATTGTTCTTTCATTTCAAGTATTCAATTTCCAAAGTTTCAAACCCTTCAGAGTTCGTTTACTAAGTCAAAAACCATAATTATAGAAATTTCAGCCTTTTACAGCATTTAGAAAAAAGCTGTTATAAGTTATATATGAAAACATTTTTATTCAGCAAAGACAGCACTTAAACATGCTGTTAAAAACTCAGTTTTTTTAGTTGAATTGTAGTTCAAAACAGAAAAGACAGCATTTCAGAAGTGCTGCGGTAGTTCAGATTTCAAAACAAAGGTTTAAATTGATTTCAGTAAACACAGCAGACCACTACAACATTTTCAGAGAATGCTATAATAGACCTGAGTCCAATATTAGTCTATAAATTCAACTACAGCAACTACAGCATTTCAGAAATGCTGTAATAGCTCTATTTACACTATTTTAGTTCAATTCAGCAACTATAGCATTTCTGAATGCTATTAAAAGTGATTTTTCAGAATTTAGTGTATTTCCAGCAAATAATAATCTTCATTTAAAATCCTTTAAATATTTCAAAATCATATTTTTAACAATAAAAATGTTCATTAACATATTATTTATACACAATAAATTTCTTATTATTTAAATCCAATTTTCAACAGATTCTTTTAATAAATTCAAGTGTAAAATTCCAGTTCTTCACATTTTAAATAAACAACTTAACACTTAAATTTTCTCCGGTTTTTTTCAAATAAATTTAATTTCCAATTTTTATTTATATAACTTAATTTATTTAAATAGAATTCTAATTTTCCACTTAAGTTATATTTCAAAAATTCAATGCAACTATTAATTTTTCCCAACATTTTAACTTATAGAAAATTCCAAATTTCTATAATTACTAAATAAAAATCCAATTTAAATCAAATTTTCATATATTTACAATTTAAAAATATTTAAATTCCAGAAAAACATTTATAAAATAACCACGGATCTGTATATAGTTTTCTAACCTAGGTCAAGTGATACGGATATGTATCATTTCAATCCGCAGTTTAAAATAAAAATCCGGGTTCTATCATTTCAAACCCGCAATCCCAAGTCAAATAAATAATTTAAAAACCGTTCAGGCCTATCATTTCAGCCCATAACGATTTTTCCTTATTCTAAAGTCCGTTCGGGTATGTATCATTTCAACCCATAGTGATTTCTAATCTACAGGGAACTTGCAGTGTGATAAGCATATATATAAGAACAGTTTAACAATATACAATAGTAACAGGTGATGTGACAGATAACAGGTGATATGACATATAATTTAACATGTTAACATCATATATATATAAAATCACATGGCAGTTATAACATCTTAACTATTTTCTACGCATTCAGTTGTGGTTGTTTTACAACTGCATAAGTATATAATTGTCGTGTGAGATTTACTCACCTCTAATTGCTGAATATTTCCAAACCAAAGGCACAAATAGACAATAAGGCATGATGACACAACTACGGACTTGAATGGAGGTTGAATCCAAGCTACAACTCTTGTGTACAACCCAAAATAAACAAACAAAACAACACAATTCAATATGACTATAACATGCAATAACTTTAAAATAAAAGAGAAACGAATTGCCAAACTTTTGCCTTGCTTCCTCAAGCCTTTGTCACGGCCTAGGGTATGTTTTGTTTCAGATTTGGTAAAGTTTTGGTTCAGGTTTATGGCTAGCATGGGTCGGGTTCATGGCCAAACAAGATGGTGTTTTATACATGAGGCGGTGAATGGTTTTTAGGCAAAAAGTGGAGTTTTTGTTAGGCTAGGTGGCTTGGCCATGGGAAGTATGCTCGGCCTAAGGGTGCATCATGACTGGACAGAGGTGGAAGGGGTGTGTGGTGGTCAGATCAGTGGTGGTGGCGGCGGCTATGGTGGTGATTTGAGTGGTGGATGAAGGGAATGAGGCAACAATGGTCA
Source organism: Allium cepa (assembly GCA_030765085.1). Taxonomy (NCBI): domain Eukaryota; kingdom Viridiplantae; phylum Streptophyta; class Magnoliopsida; order Asparagales; family Amaryllidaceae; genus Allium; species Allium cepa. Next base: position 569,252,489 of record CM060938.1, read on the forward strand.
AAAACATTGTTTTTAGGCATGTAGGTTGCAATTTGAAGGTTTTGGTCACCATAGATGGCTCGGTCATGGTCATGGCTGGTGGAGTAGATGGTGTTGGAGGCATGGAAGAGATGTAGGAGTTTGTGGCTGCGGCTATGGAGAAGAGGCCGATCCAAACTAGAAGAGAAACAAGGTAAAAATTTAGAGAAAACAAGGAGAAAAGTAAGAAAAAGAAAGGGAAGCCATTACCAGATCTTATTGAAGCCGTGAGAAACAAATGAAGATGGATTTTTTTTCACGTGAAAACCTAATGAGATGACGGCTACACTAGGGTTTTACACGGCTAAGGCAATTAATTGAGGAGTTTAAGGAAATGAAGGGTTTGGGCAAATAAAAGGGCTTACGTTTCAAAGTGATTTACAATCTTCCATATTCTTTTCCTTCTAAATCTTTATATAAACAAAATTTCAGGAGAAAATACTTTACAAACCGAAATAAATTAGAAATATGAGGTAACAAATAGTATAATTTGAAAAAATATAAAATAATGAAGAAAATGCCTTAAAAATACCAAACAGTGTTCTAAAATTGTGAATAAATCACTATTAGTCTTGGAAAATTATACATTTCATTATTAAATTATTATGAAGTGCAAACTTGAATTAAATTAATTTATTTATCATTTTCAAAATAAAATAGAAAATTAAACTGGAGAAAAGTAGAAAAAGGAATAAAGAAATTGTTTTAAAAAATAACAAGCAGGACATAAAAATTACAAGAAAATTACCAATGGCTTTGGAAAGTTATTTACATCATTTTAAAAATATTATAAGACAAAATTTGAAATAAAATGATTTTTAAAACATTTTCAAAGTGAAATAAATAATTAAATTCATGGAAAATATCAAAAGAATTAAAGAAATTGCTAAAAAAATAGGAAACAGAACCTGAAAAATTCAAATAAATTACCATTAATTCTAGAAAAATTTCTACTTCACTATAAAAATAATTCAAAACAAATAAAATAAATTTCAAAAATATTGGTTGTTACAGCTGTATATTGTCTGGCAGTTTTATTTTTGGGTTGGCTTTGGCTTTGTTGGCTTCGTCCGCTTCGTTGGCTTTGGCTGTGGTCGGCCCTTGGGGACTCCATCTGATATTCCATCTTTTTACCCGCATGGCGCTTGTTGTGCTAAGTGACACCATCTTTAGGCGGTGGCCTTGCCGGAGCTCGACTGTGTTGTCACTTGGGAGCCTAGGGTTTCGCTGCTGTTCGGGCTGGGTTTTGGTCCTTTTTTCGGTCTTTTTCGGTGTGGCGGTGGTTGGTATATTTCTTGGTGGTCTGGCATACACTTTTTGGGTGTAGCGGGATAGCTGGTTGTGTAGGCTGTTGCTTCATTTGCCTCTTTTCGGTTTGTCTGGATGTAGAGTTTTTATTTTATCTTTTTTGTGTTATTTCACGTCTAGTTTCAGTTGTCTGTGATTTGGGAGGCATTTTTCTTTCGTATGTCTGGCCTTCTTTTGTGTGCCTCCGGAGAAAGGTTTTTTTTCTCCTTTTTGGTATATATTTATTTCCGTCAAAAAAAAGTTAAGCTTTGTCCACTGTTTTTATTTTTTCCTTGAGAGGTCATTGGCTGCTAATTCAATTTCGTTCATGTTTGATAACTCGTTACTTTTCTCAAGTACGAATATTTTTTTGTATATCAATGTTTAACTCGTTACTTTTCTCAAGTATGAATTCGTTTTGTATATCAATGTCCATGTTTATTTCAGCTTGTTCAATTATAATTTTACCACAACTATTATTATCTTAACTTTCTCCGGACGAAGCTTCTGTAATAATAATATTATATTTATTGACCGAGTCATTGCATCCAATAGTTTTGGTGTTGTTTTGGTACCAAAATCTTCTCGAATGCATAGTATTTGCGTGTGACCAAAGCAGCCGCAGTTAAGGAAAACTACGGGTCTTCCTTTGTACCCGACCGTTTGAAAGTGTAGTTTAACATTTTCATCAAGTATCATAACTTCATTAGGATAACTAAACTCACTATCTATCTCAATGAGGACTCTTGTATAAGCGATTTTAATGATTCTCCGACGACTGACCTACACAACCAGCACCCAATAATGATAATAAACTGCAGAGTGTGTTGTAGTCGACGCTCGGTCGATGTAGAACAACCCTCAAGGGGTATAGTAAATAGATCAATCACATAGAATATGTCATATATCTCACAGCGCATCGAATAAAATATAATAGTAAATATCTCAGATATAAAATAGATGAGTAAATAATAACTGAATGGATCACAATAATCAAAGTACTTAGATCCATACAACTATACAGTATGAGTGACAGAGTTTATACAACCGATAATAAACTCAAAATAGATAAATGGATCAAAATAGATAATAGCACTACTAAGCTCCATAGTGCTGCATACCAGAATAATACACAATAACAGCTAAACGTAGTAATACAAGAGTATAGCCTCCTGCTCATCATCTGTCCAACTCTACGTGCTCACCACACCTGATATCCTTAATCTACTAATTTAAGAGTACTTGAAATAATAGAAAGCAAATCATAAAATCTCGAGTCAGACAACAGTCTAGTGTAAGTGGTAGAAAATTCCAAATACTGTAAAGTCAATAGGACAAATGATATGGAAAATCATACCTGACCTATCCCTACATCCACAAAGTTAGCACATAACATAAAATATATGATATTCCACATTTTAATCATCATGGGTGTACTATACATCAAAGTACTAATGGGTATTTAAATTTCTACATCAATAACTTCTACAACATGTGATATCCTAAGGCGATTAGCAATCAAAGAAAACATAGCATCCACCATCCATCCTCACATTCACTCACTTAGTGTGTTGGACATTCGATAACTCGCCTGAACAATCACGCTCGGGGACTTGACTACCCATCATGATAGTCAACGTCCCAGTTTCACGGTACGCGAATCTATGCCATTAAGCAATCCAAGAACTAAACTAACCATCACAGCAATCCAGAGTAAACAAATCTCCAATCTGAAGATAAAAAGCCTTCACGCTCCAGGAGCCATCATGCCCTAGGTACATACACCGCTTTACGAGTATAGTGGAAACTTTCGAGTATCAACGATCCATTTGCACATGTCATCCATGATAGAGCACATCCTATAACTTTTCTCATAACTCCCGTCTAAAGTTGTCATGGTTGGGAACTATTCTCGACACCCATCGTCAGCCGTAGAATGTCATCGTTTGTCCTATAGCCTTCCTTCAACCGCTCCTTTAATCCAACTCATAGCCACCTACTTTACATCTCGAAGTATAGCTATCCATTGTCGATACCATCACTTTCCATCACAAAATCATCATCGTCGAATCACACATCATTATCGTTAAAAATCATCATCGAACGCCGTGGTTTAGTACTGACCCGAGCCTTAGCTTGAAATTTTAAAGGTATGCCCAAAGCATGTGAAAACATGAAGGCCAAAGCAATTATCTCCATGACTCGAAGCAAGTGCCTTAACGAATCAGAGTAACTCTACAAGGGACTCGTAGCACAAATTCCCCAATACCGACCCATCACCACTAACCTAAGTTACACCAAGTCATCACCATCGATCCATCCCATCATCGATCCAACACTTTGAAAGAATAAGGCATGCTCTACCCCCAAGCCTTACCTTTTACCGAACCAAGTTTTCCCCCATGGATCGGTACCGATCCATGGACGCAGTGATCCAACACTTTAGTTTTCCTTAGGCAAGCACACATGGCTCGAAGTAATCCTTGGAGAAACTCCCCTCCTAGCCCGAAGCACGACTTACCATCGATCATACTTTACCAATCCAACACTTCATCAAATTTCACTTCCTGTAATATCCCATAGTTTTACTAAAACTAATTTAAAAGAAATTAATCAATAATTAGCAGTGCTGAAAAATAGAATTTTTACAAACGTCGGAATTTGGCTACAAAACTGTAACATCCCCCACTTGAAGGGCCAAAACTAACAGCTACGAATGCTGCAGTCATGCATAGATATTAATCCTCGACGACTAAATATGGTAATATTAGATTCATTGATATAATAAAAACACATGGATATTGAAAATTTTAAAATCATCAAATAAAGTTCATATTTCATTTCAAAATATTTCAAATTCATTACATAATCTCATATTCGAGATGCATGTTCGGAGAAAATAATTATTACAACATATGCCAAAAGTGACATATGAAGATGCACCCTTGGATGATCAAAGTATATAACTAGGAAAATAAAACAACTTTGTCTTTACAACAAAACACAGCGGAATCAAAAGAAAATAACTCCTAATAGCTATCTTGCCTTCTGCACGTCTCCGGAAGCTTATTCGTCTTAAGAGGTACCTGAAAACCCCAACTTTCAAACTACTCAAAATTAATTAAGCACCCAGGAGTTTAAAGGGAAATCATAAATTTCTAGTCAGACATAAAGCCAAGTACGAATAATAATCTACCATCGCAAACCAGTTAGAAATCTAGTGAGACCACGCCACATGGCGGAACGGGGTTTCCCCTCACAAGTATCTTATCCAAAACTTTATAAAAACCATATACTGTGCTCCTACATCTGCAGTGGTTAAAACATAACAATTAAAAATATTACGATGATATGCAAGCAAGTAAATCAATTCTGGATTACCCATCCCCATTCATTTTGACTATTTGTCCCTGTTATACTTTCTAGAGTCAGTAATAACCTAATAGTTTTCATGGGCTTACTAATAACATTTTTAGACTTATGGACCCCATGTACGATTACATAGTTTTCATGGGATCACTAAGAACCTATTTCCCTTGCCAATAACTCCCTTATTCATGGGTTCTCCCTGAACCTATTGGTATCTTCAATAACTTCTCTCTTATCCTGGTTTTCATGGGTTGACCAAGGACTTATTGACTTTTGTCAATACCATAATCCAGATATAGTTTTCATGGATTCACTAAAAACCTATTGGCTCCTGCCAATAACTCTTTCTAATCATAGTTTTCATGGAATTAATATGAACCTATTGGCCTCTGCCAATAGGTTTTCCTAAACATAGTTTTCATGGGTTCACTATGAACCTGTCTAAATGACATCTACTTTAATCAGTATTTAGGCATCATATATTCCGGTCCATCTATTTTCTTGGCTGCAATTCTACTCATTCAGGGGTTAACTCATTTTATATCCACTACTGGGTCAACCTAGCTGGTTATTCTACCATTTTCCCAAAATACAGTTATGTGTCCATACTAAAGTGAATATGTTAAAAGAAGCAACATAATATCATAATAATACCAACACCTGTGGTTTAATATCCTTGAAATTATTTACATATGAAACATGGTTAATCTCTTTAACCTATTATTTTATCAAGGAATTATTTTTCAAAAACTTCGTATTTAAAACCATTTCAAAACTTCTTTATGCTAGCCATGAGTTTTCCTTTAAAATGAGATTGGGTTCATTGCTTTGAAAACTAAGGCTTTCGAAATCTTAAACCTTTTCTCTTGAAGCCATTGGATAACCTTTTCTAAAGCATTCAAACCTTCTTTTCAAAACGCTAAGAATATGCTTTTCAAAACGCTAAGAATATGCTTTTCAAAAAACTTCAAAACATCTCTTTCGAAACCATCCAACTATACCTTTCGAAAGTATTAAAGCATTACTTATTAACTTTAAGAAGCATAGCTTCGAAATGACTTGAAAGTACCCCTTTCAAAAGCATTGGGTTTGTCCTTAAAAGTATCTTTTGGGCTAAAGTGAGTATAGACGAAAGTACCCCTTTCGAAACCTTTAAATTTTCATAAAAATTGTTTGGGAAAAATTGATGCCTTTGGAACCATCCTTTCGAAAGTTCAAAACATTTAAGTAAAACAGTTGAAGGATAGCTTCGAAACCCTTTTCAAAGCCACCTTCGAAACCCTAAAATCCTTTCATAAGCTTTAGGAAGTGGCATAATACATGTTTAAAATAAAAGCTACCTTTCGAATTGGTTGATGACTTAAATCCATTCGAAAGACATAGAGACACAGCAAGGTTTCGATTGGGTTGAGACTATCCTTTCGAAAGTATTAGTTTAAAACATAGAGACTCATTCGAAAGGCACATTTAAACAAAAAGGTGGCAATTCCCTTCGAAGGCTATTTTAAAGACCCTTTCGAAAGCATTTGTTTCGACGCCTTCGAAAGCTTTTAGTAAAAACTGGCAAACACATTTCTGTAGAAAGTAAAACAAAGGTTTCTACCCCATCGAAAGCAAGGGTTTTGCATGCCTTCTGCCTTTCTCCAATCCACTGTGTACCAATGTATTAATACCTTTTGTATTGGTTTCAGCTTAGTAGGGTTTGACTTGGTCAAAGTTGAAGCATAGGGTCGAAAGGTTGCTTCTAAAGGAGGCGGAACATATTTTCTGAATAAAGTATGATTTAATGCCATTTAAAGTAATTTCTTTATAACTAACCTGCCTATCTATAAACATTTAATTAGTTGCCATAAACTTTTTAAATCCTTTCTCAAAATAACTATTGCAAAGTTTTCAGATCTAAACAAAGATTAGTTTAACAAATAATCCCTTACATTAAGCAAGACAATTAAAACAATTAAGTCATCCTTCTAAAATAAATTAATTTTCATTGTTGGTTACTTAGAAAAAATCCCAATAATTATAGAAATTCACTTTCAATATGTTATCTAACATATAAAAATTATGGACCCAAATTCTTCATAAAATAACTGAAAAATTAATTTCTAAACCCAATTATTCATATTTTACTTTGAAATTTCATAATAAATTTTCCATAGCTTGGAAAGTTATAAAAATTGAAACCCATCTCCACATTCATGTTTTGCATAATATATATTTTCCTCACGGCATTCAAAATTTAGTATTATATGTTTTACCCTTAAAACCGTATAAACAATTAATTAATTTTTTTTGTTTGAATCAAATATGTTATTAAATCCAAGCATATCATCATCAAAAATCATCATAATGGATTCAATCTTAAACCTGAAAATAAAATGATTATAAAAGCAAAACAGAGATGGTTTTGATTCTTATTCTCTTTGATTAGGATAAAGACTTTTAGATTTGATTCTTGATTAATTCCCCTAGTTTGAATCCTTGGCTTTAGATTTAATTTCTCCACTTTGGTAATGGTCGGCTTCTCCCCTTTAATTTACGTTTGTTTGTGTTTTGTAAAATAAACGTGAAATGAAAGGAAACGTGGGTTTAAGGTATTAAGGAGCTATGGTGCACAATTCCTAATATGCCCTTGTTTTAATTATGTAACATATAAAACCGTTCATAAGCCCATTTTTATAATTACGCTTGGCCTCTAAGTATTTATTCAAATCTCAAGCCCTTTATCTCTCTAATATTTACATTATTTTATTTAATTTATCTAATTAAATCTTCTGGATAATGGTATTAAAAATTAAGGGTGTTATAAAAACTTACACCATTGGGTTTATGGCGATCTTTTATCAATTTACATATATAAAGTTTTTCGATTGGAGTTCAAACGAAAAAATTATTGACATTTGAATACATCGAGTCGGAAATAATTATATATGTAATTATGGAAATTAAAATAATTAATTAACATTATTTTCAATGTTAATGATAACTTAGATGTTAAGTTTATAATTAGCGCTAACAATATCATAGAGTATACCCGTAATGATTATGGAAATATGCCTACATATTATGGAAAACCCTAAACCTGATAGATATATATTTGAAATTGGAAAGTTATGGGAATAAACAGTCCATAGATTTTATAAATTACTTGTTAATGAAATTATATTATGATTTTCGATTTGGTTAGTTTATATAGATTATTGAACATAAATTAGAATTGGTTATAAATTAAACTAGGATTAGATAATGTTTTAATACGTTGGAATGAATTGTGTAATAATATGAATTTTTATAAATTGTCCAAAATACAAATAAAAGTATAGTGATCGAAATAACAAGGAATGTAAACAAAAAGGAAGAGATGTACAAAATAAGGGAATAACTATAATTTGTACTGCCTATTCCAATCGAAATAAAAGATAATTCCTTTTTATTTCACACATAACACAAGTCATCTTTCAAGTAATTTATAGAGAATTATAGCATTAAAAATTTCCTCTGGGAAAACAAGTGATTCCAATGTATTAAGGTATAAAAATCCTTAAGTAGAACTAAAGTAATGTAAGTAGGAATAATAACGACAATTTAAATGGGAAACCTAAGTTATATAATTTAAGGGGGTGTAGAAAGCAAATAGTAAACAGACTATATAGTCATCAATTGTAACAACCCGATATTCGTGTCAATTAATAATTGACATTAAACGATTGATATCCTCGCTAATTGCGATTTGAATTTAAATTTGAATTTTTGGGCTTTGAATTTTCGGCCCAAGTTTTCATTTTTGTTGGCCGTGATAATTATCTAAACCCAAAACCCATTTTCCCCTTTCTATTTTCCATTTTTTCGATTCAGTAACCCTAAAAACGAAAAGCACTCGAACGAATAAATGGCGACGTCTCGATTTCGTTCGTCTTCATCGCTCAAAATTTGGGGCTTCTGGGAATCGAGGGCGTCAACTCGTCCGAGGCTTCCTCCTTGCTCAGGGCCGCATCAACATGCTCGTGCTCGAGTAATCTTTGGCAGCTAGGGTTTTCGTGTAACGGCGACTTCATGGCTTCGTCTTCATTTCCGTGGCAAAGGTGAGTACTTTATCGTACTCACATCTAATTCGACATTGTTCAACTTCGTTTGCGAAATTTGTTTCGTGTTTCGACTTCGACTTGATTTTTTTTCCGTTCGTGGTTGATCCATTTCTGCCTCGAGTGGATTTTTGGGGCTGTTTGATTTGATTTTCTTTGCTTGATTTGTTCGACTCCTTGTTTGACTTGGATTCGACTTCGAGCATTTTCTGTTGCCTTTGGTAAATGACGATTTAATTTGATTTGCTTTCACTTTGTCACTGACCTTGATATCACTTGGTTCCTGTGAGCTTCGGCTCTGACCATCTCTGCGTGCACCCCTGACCTGTCACACTTGCATTAGGTTGATGTTAGGCTGTTGTATCTCTTGTGTTGTTTGCTCAACATACGAAATTGGTGAATTATTTCGAGTTGCATTACTGGGTACTTGAGTTTCATTATGCATTGGGAATATCACTTTTTCCCACATAAATTATTCAGTTTGCATTGTCCCATGGGTAGCTTGAGCATTGAGCATATTGTAGTCTTAGTTAATGCATTTAAGGCCAGTAGCTTTCGTAGTTGTGCACTTCACTTCGTGTTCATGTGTTCACTCGAGACTTTTGTGCTGCAGTTCGTATTCATTTGCTACTGTATGTCTGTACTCAAGTCTCTTGACTTTACTTCCTTGTTGCTGCATATGTACTGGCATTCAATCTGTTTCGAGTCACTTTAACCTGTGCATTCATGTATCTGAAGGTACTTGAACTTGTTTGTTCACTAATGACCACATGTTGATATGTCCACTGAATACAATATTCATTTTATTACCATATTGGCTTCACTGCACTTTTATTGATACATCCCCTACCTGTTGCATTATCCAGTTTCAGTGCATACATGATGCACTTTAAGTACACATTTTTGCTGCTCTGTTTGATGCACTTCATAGTAGCTTTCTTGACCATTCGAGACGGTTGCCTACCTGTTTCAATTCATAGATATGTATGCATGTACCTATATATGTAAACATGTACACCTTGTACCTGTTGCTTTGATATCCACTTGATACACTTGCCTTTGTGCTATCTGTTGCACTAACATTACTGCAGCCCTATGCAGTAGCCTTGCGAGTGCATTTATGTCTTTATGCTACACTACTATTTGGCAGCACTGGAGTCTGCATTCATATTAGTCACTGAAGCATTCATTTGTACATCATTGTTCGCCTCTCTTATTGCCTTTACTTCGAGACAGTTTTAGTTGCAAGAGAATTAGCATCTTGCTACATGTTTATGATTGGTTATGCACATGATTTCATGTACTGCCTCTGGTGCAGCACGTTGTATCTGTCTTTGCCAGTCTGAGTTTTGTACTGCCTACTTGTAAATGCATTGAAACCTGGGGCTATCATGACCAGTAGTATGCATTCACATTCTGATTATCCACTTGACTTTGTTAAGTTTCCCTCTGTTATCCCTTTGACCTGGTGCCTATAGTAAACGCTGCCAGTGTCTTCGAGTTCGGTGCTCTGTTATTTGAGGCATTTAGTTTACATACATATTTGTTGCAGTCCCTTTTTGCTGTCTACATTCATGTTACTTGTATCACTTGTGCACATTACATCCATTCTGGTTGTTGCAGTCCATGTTTTTGTTGAAGGCTTGGGGTTTTTCTATGTGCTTCATGGACTTGGTTCGAGTTGAACTTGTCATCTTTTCTGTGTTGCACCTGTTCCACTTCTCTTGTGTCTGCACTTGTGAACTTTGTTGTTGGCATTGGCATTGTCTCTGTTGACATTTGGCATTGTCTTCTGTTGGCATTGCAGTTGTACTTATTTGATGCATTTGTGTCCTGTATATACCTTGACCATTGTGATGATCATTGTGCTGCCTGGCCCTACTATTTGTGCAGCCTACTTATTTGCACTTTCTCATTTGAGTATACTTCTTCTCGTGCACCTCTGACTCTTTTTGTCATGTGCAGTTTGTTATGTACATTCATTGTGTACATCTTTTACATTCATTGGGAACATCGTCACTGTTGTGGTGCGGCAGTGCACGCAAGCGTGAACTGCAGCCACACGGTATTTATTGGGTACATCATCACTGTTTGTGGCGCGGCAGTGCACGCAAGCGTGAACTGCAGCCACACGGTATTTATTGGGTACATCATCACTGTTTGTGGCGCGGCAGTGCACGCAAGCGTGAACTGCAGCCACACGGTATTTATTGGGTACATCATCACTGTTGTGGTGCGGCAGTGCACGCAAGCGTGAACTGTAGCCACATGGTATTTCTTTGATTAATATTCTAACTGCTTTTGATTTTAGGATATTTTGCGTATTATTACTGCTTCTATGCACTAATAACTGAGTTTGAATTAGACTGACCCGGGTATTATTTTCTTTTGAATTTAATACTCGGGTCAGACCGAGTATTTACAGGTTGTAGATTTTTAGCTTCGGGATGCTGCTTGAGCTATGAAGTTCTTTCATATCTTTTGGAGTAGTCGTCATGTATAGTAGTCGATGTAATTGTATATGAAGATATGTATTCATGTATATTATATTGAAAATGTACTTATATGTATAACTTCCTGAGTCGACTGTTGTAGTTGCATCATATGTACCATATCAAATGTATTGTAACTGCCATCAGTTATTATATATATGAGATTTTTCTGTTCAATCTGTGTTCCGCATTTATTTAAAATCTTCTGTGTTATTGTGGATCTTGTTAGACCACTTCTCTGATAAACACTTTTAAGTGTGGTTTATTCATATCTATTTCCGCCGTTGTGATATGAATTATCTGTGACTGATTTATGTTATGCTTATTTCTATATTTGTTTCCGAGGATTATATATAGCCACCGCGTGATAGCTTTGAGTTTGCATCGGTATGTCGGATTTCCTCCTTAAATGAAATGCATGCTGTACTATCTGACATATCAATGTTCGCGCAAAGAAATTACACGGATGGTCGCTCCTCAACAGCCCTATTCTCCGTGCTAGTCGACAGCACTACACCGTAGTGTTCTTGGCTAGCGTGGGTATAGAGGTGGGGCGTCACAGCTTGGTATCAGAGCCAAACTTCGGAACAATATGGAATATTATAACAAGGATCATCGTCCTAAGTCTATCTTAGGAGTCGTGCTTTAGGATTTAATTCGAGTCTTCGTACCGTTCCATCCTATTCTCTTTATGATTCCTTGTTTTATCAATCAAGTTTGATTGAAATTCATTTTTTTTGTCAATACCATTTTCTTCTTCCTTCTTTCTTTTCTTAAAGAAGAAGAATTGGTTGGATCTGGCAGTCTTAGTGCTATTCAATCCAGTAGTCCATCTCTGGATGGCATATTCATATCTGCCCAACAACTTTTGGATCTTGTAAAGAATCAAAAGTTTATCAGTGCTTAGTTGAGATAGAGTCGCTGACTTGATCGACTTTTGCCCTGCTATTTTCTGTCTCGAGTACCTTGCTCGTTTTGCTTTGATTTTTCCAATTGATAATCGATTCTTCTTTTCCGTTTAGTTGTTATCGCCTTTATCGACTTTGATAACTTCTATTTCTGGAATTTTTGGGTATTCCAACTTTGACGGATTTGGAATCGAATTCTTTGGATTTTTATTCACGTCTTCGAATGTGAATTTTAGTGAATTGATTTGATTTCTAAATTTAATCAATTCTTGATTATTTCCCGGTTTGTTGCTATCATTTATTAGCAACTTTGATGACCTTGTCTTCGGGATTTTTGTGAACATACTTTTTGAAGGATTCAATATTGATTCCTTCGGATTCTATTCACATCTTGGTATGTGAATTCTTGTGAATTGATTTGGTTTTCAAATTTTAATCGATTTCATCCGATTCTATTCACGTCTTCGAACGTGAATTCTTGTGATTGATTGTTTATACAATCATTTTTGTGATTTGTCACTTTAAAAATATAAAGGTTTTAATACTAGTAGTAAATATCAAAACTCTTTCTTCCAAACAATTTCAATTCTATTTTTAATTACAAAAGCTCTTTTCTTAAACCGTTTTTCAATCTACTAGTATATACAAATCTTTATTTCACTCGGATGAGAAATCTAATTAAACGGCTTAGTAAAACAAGTGGTATGAAACGCTTGCGTTTACTTCGTCGGTTAATTCTTGGACTTATTCGATTGAACCTCTTGTGACAATTATATTAGTGAAGATTTACAGTTTGTTCGTAAATATTTAAGTTAAGCTAGTGGTTATGGGACATGAAGCTAAACTTTTATATTCACTAACTTAGTGTAATTGACACTTCTCGTTGATCATGACGATCATTCTTATGATTTAGACTAGCAATGGTGCGATGTCTCTTTTTGGTTAGGCTAGACACCATTTGTGTGGTTCCGTTCACACATACCTTTTCGGTTAGCCTAGACACCATTTGTGTGATTTCGTCTCACACATATCTCTTTGTCGGCGTGGATAGCTTAGGCCTCGTCGGTGTGATTTTGACTCACACATATCTCTTTGTCGGCGTGGATAGCTTAGGCCTCGTCGGTGTGATTTTGACTCACGCATATCTCTTTGTCGGCGTGGATAGCTTAGGCCTCGTCGGTGTGATTTTGACTCACACATATCTCTTTGTCGGCGTGGATAGCTTAGGCCTCGTCGGTGTGATTTTGACTCACACATACCATTTTGTTTGCGAGGTTAGACTAGACACCACTTGTGTGATTCCATTCACACATACCTTTTTCCTTTTTGGTTAGTCTAGACCTTATTTGTTTGCTTTTTGGTTAGACTAGACACCACTTGTGTGATTCCATTCACACATGCCTTTTTGGACGCTTGGTTAGTCTAGACCTCATCTGTGTGATTCCATTCACACATGCTTTTCTTTATCTGTGAGGTTAGACTAGATATCACTTGTGTGATTCCATTCACACATACCTTTTTGCTTTTTGGTTAGCCTATACCTCAATCAGTGTGATTCCGACTCACACATGTGGGGTAGCGCCCCACGGTCTTCGGGCCATTCGTGTGTTAAAATTAATGGCTTGCAACCATGAGATAGCGTCTCGTTATGCGTTGCCCGTGTTGATGATTTTCATGCTCTCGTGTAGGTGAGATTTCGTGCTCCCGTTCTCGCTTTGCGTTGCACGTGTTGATGATTTTTCATGCTCTCGTGTAGGTGAGATTTCGTGCTCCCGTTCTCGCTTTGCGTTGCACGTGTTGATGATTTTTCATGCTCACGTGTAGGTGAGATTCCGTGCTCCCGTTCTCGCTTTGCGTTGCACGTGTTGATGATTTTCATGCTCGCGTGTTGGTGAGTTTCCATACTCCCATTTGAGTTTTCAGACTCCCATTTGAGTTTCCATATTCCCATTTGAGTTTTCAGACTCCCATTTGAGTTTCCATACTCCCATTTGAGTTTCCATACTCCCGTTTGAGTTTCCATACTCCCGTTTGAGTTTCCATACTCTCGTTTGAGTTTTCAGACTCCCATTTGAGTTTTCATACTCCCGTTTGAGTTTTCGTACTCTCATCTTGTGATTTCTGGATTTCTTGTGTAGTCTTCTGGAATTTGTGCTTCACCAATTTTCGTGATTTCTACTGATAAGTTTTATCAATTTTTGTGCATTGGTGAATTCTTGTGTCATTGACTTGTTATGAATACAAGTTTAGGGTATGATATCCCTTTCTATCTTTGAGAAGATTCTTGTGACATCTTTTATGAATGAAAATTCATTGGTATTATATTTTGATGCCAATTGCTACTGATGTCGCTGTTTTAATCACGTGTTTTAAAAAAAAAAAATTGTTTTAAAATAAAAATTGTTTTCAAAATTTTTACAGTTTACGCTTTCAAAAGAATGAGGAAGCGATTTAAACATTTCAGCAAAATCGAGGACTATGACCCCTTTCTTTTACTGATTCGTTTAATTCCGGACTTGTCCGTTTGAGATTGGAAATTGTGAATTTCTTTTATGAAATTAAAAGATGATTTTGTGATTGCATTGCCCATTAAGTGCTTTAAGAATTCTGGTCGATGCGCTTGATCAACGTTATCGATAGGAATCCCCTAGACGCTTTGATGAGACAATCAGACACAGTAAATTGAATTTTTAAAATGTAAATTTTTCTAAAAAGATAATTACATAAAGTAAATTGTAAATTTCGAAAGTTTTAGCTTTTCGGGAAAGAATATTATTTAAAACAACTCTTTTCCGATACTTCTATTCTTGCGATTCCCGAGTGGAATCAAGACCTTATCTTGTGTACCAATGCTAATCGTATTGGTTTGGATGTCGTTCTCTTGCTAGAGAAAACATGCTATTTCTTGTACTTCTGAATCATTTATGCCTATTGAGACTAGATATGCCACTCATGATCTAGTGATCGTGGCTATTGGTTTCGCTTTTTAAAACTTTGGCATCATTATTTTTGGGTGAGAAATTTGTTCTCTACCATGATCTTGATATTCTTTACCACTCCCGGATGGGGAATCTTGTTACCGATGCACTTGTCGTAGGCAAACAAGTGGTTGTTCTTTGATGATGTCTGAATGGAATTATCTTTTTACTAGGTTCATCAGACGTTTCGATGTACTTCGTTTTATTGAGCTTCGTCTCATTCCTCTTATGTACTTACGTCTGATGTTCTCTTATGTTGATCGGTTCATTAGCGTACCATTATTGTACTACGCTATTGTTCCAAATTATTCGTGTTTCACCTATGAAAGGTGTTGTGCGTTTCAGTCGGTCGGGAAAGTTAGTGCCTCGATATATTGGGCCATTTCCTATCACTGGACGTATTGGTTTCATGGCTTATCGCCTCTTATTACCGGCTCTATTTTCTGTTATTTATAACGTGTTTCACGCGTCTTTCTTTTACGGAAATGCCTTAGGGATTCCGATTTTTATTCTTGAGCCCGGTATTATTGAAGAAATTGAAGTTTCACCAGATTTAACTTTGAGCAACATTCTATTCACATTATTGCTTTGGGGGTTGAGCGCCTTCGAAATAAAGATGTTTCTCTTGTGTAGTTTAGTGGTTCTCAAATCCTAGGGATTTCACTTAGGAATCCGGAGAATCCATCGAGCAAGCACGTTCAGGCTTACTCTTTCATGCTCTTTATGGTGAGCTACTTACTTCAAATTTCTTCATCTTGTGTTGCTGTGTTTTGGGGTTGTTACCTTTTGCCCATTTATTCCTTAAAGATTGCGAGGACGCAATTTCTTTAAGAAGGGGAGTCTGTAACAACCCGATATTCGTGTCAATTAATAATTGACATTAAACGATTGATATCCTCGCTAATTGCGATTTGAATTTAAATTTGAATTTTTGGGCTTTGAATTTTCGGCCCAAGTTTTCATTTTTGTTGGCCGTGATAATTATCTAAACCCAAAACCCATTTTCCCCTTTCTATTTTCCATTTTTTCGATTCAGTAACCCTAAAAACGAAAAGCACTCGAACGAATAAATGGCGACGTCTCGATTTCGTTCGTCTTCATCGCTCAAAATTTGGGGCTTCTGGGAATCGAGGGCGTCAACTCGTCCGAGGCTTCCTCCTTGCTCAGGGCCGCATCAACATGCTCGTGCTCGAGTAATCTTTGGCAGCTAGGGTTTTCGTGTAACGGTGACTTCATGGCTTCGTCTTCATTTCCGTGGCAAAGGTGAGTACTTTATCGTACTCACATCTAATTCGACATTGTTCAACTTCGTTTGCGAAATTTGTTTCGTGTTTCGACTTCGACTTGATTTTTTTTCCGTTCGTGGTTGATCCATTTCTGCCTCGAGTGGATTTTTGGGGCTGTTTGATTTGATTTTCTTTGCTTGATTTGTTCGACTCCTTGTTTGACTTGGATTCGACTTCGAGCATTTTCTGTTGCCTTTGGTAAATGACGATTTAATTTGATTTGCTTTCACTTTGTCACTGACCTTGATATCACTTGGTTCCTGTGAGCTTCGGCTCTGACCATCTCTGCGTGCACCCCTGACCTGTCACACTTGCATTAGGTTGATGTTAGGCTGTTGTATCTCTTGTGTTGTTTGCTCAACATACGAAATTGGTGAATTATTTCGAGTTGCATTACTGGGTACTTGAGTTTCATTATGCATTGGGAATATCACTTTTTCCCACATAAATTATTCAGTTTGCATTGTCCCATGGGTAGCTTGAGCATTGAGCATATTGTAGTCTTAGTTAATGCATTTAAGGCCAGTAGCTTTCGTAGTTGTGCACTTCACTTCGTGTTCATGTGTTCACTCGAGACTTTTGTGCTGCAGTTCGTATTCATTTGCTACTGTATGTCTGTACTCAAGTCTCTTGACTTTACTTCCTTGTTGCTGCATATGTACTGGCATTCAATCTGTTTCGAGTCACTTTAACCTGTGCATTCATGTATCTGAAGGTACTTGAACTTGTTTGTTCACTAATGACCACATGTTGATATGTCCACTGAATACAATATTCATTTTATTACCATATTGGCTTCACTGCACTTTTATTGATACATCCCCTACCTGTTGCATTATCCAGTTTCAGTGCATACATGATGCACTTTAAGTACACATTTTTGCTGCTCTGTTTGATGCACTTCATAGTAGCTTTCTTGACCATTCGAGACGGTTGCCTACCTGTTTCAATTCATAGATATGTATGCATGTACCTATATATGTAAACATGTACACCTTGTACCTGTTGCTTTGATATCCACTTGATACACTTGCCTTTGTGCTATCTGTTGCACTAACATTACTGCAGCCCTATGCAGTAGCCTTGCGAGTGCATTTATGTCTTTATGCTACACTACTATTTGGCAGCACTGGAGTCTGCATTCATATTAGTCACTGAAGCATTCATTTGTACATCATTGTTCGCCTCTCTTATTGCCTTTACTTCGAGACAGTTTTAGTTGCAAGAGAATTAGCATCTTGCTACATGTTTATGATTGGTTATGCACATGATTTCATGTACTGCCTCTGGTGCAGCACGTTGTATCTGTCTTTGCCAGTCTGAGTTTTGTACTGCCTACTTGTAAATGCATTGAAACCTGGGGCTATCATGACCAGTAGTATGCATTCACATTCTGATTATCCACTTGACTTTGTTAAGTTTCCCTCTGTTATCCCTTTGACCTGGTGCCTATAGTAAACGCTGCCAGTGTCTTCGAGTTCGGTGCTCTGTTATTTGAGGCATTTAGTTTACATACATATTTGTTGCAGTCCCTTTTTGCTGTCTACATTCATGTTACTTGTATCACTTGTGCACATTACATCCATTCTGGTTGTTGCAGTCCATGTTTTTGTTGAAGGCTTGGGGTTTTTCTATGTGCTTCATGGACTTGGTTCGAGTTGAACTTGTCATCTTTTCTGTGTTGCACCTGTTCCACTTCTCTTGTGTCTGCACTTGTGAACTTTGTTGTTGGCATTGGCATTGTCTCTGTTGACATTTGGCATTGTCTTCTGTTGGCATTGCAGTTGTACTTATTTGATGCATTTGTGTCCTGTATATACCTTGACCATTGTGATGATCATTGTGCTGCCTGGCCCTACTATTTGTGCAGCCTACTTATTTGCACTTTCTCATTTGAGTATACTTCTTCTCGTGCACCTCTGACTCTTTTTGTCATGTGCAGTTTGTTATGTACATTCATTGTGTACATCTTTTACATTCATTGGGAACATCGTCACTGTTGTGGCGCGGCAGTGCACGCAAGCGTGAACTGCAGCCACACGGTATTTATTGGGTACATCATCACTGTTTGTGGCGCGGCAGTGCACGCAAGCGTGAACTGCAGCCACACGGTATTTATTGGGTACATCATCACTGTTTGTGGCGCGGCAGTGCACGCAAGCGTGAACTGCAGCCACACGGTATTTATTGGGTACATCATCACTGTTGTGGTGCGGCAGTGCACGCAAGCGTGAACTGTAGCCACACGGTATTTCTTTGATTAATATTCTAACTGCTTTTGATTTTAGGATATTTTGCGTATTATTACTGCTTCTATGCACTAATAACTGAGTTTGAATTAGACTGACCCGGGTATTATTTTCTTTTGAATTTAATACTCGGGTCAGACCGAGTATTTACAGGTTGTAGATTTTTAGCTTCGGGATGCTGCTTGAGCTATGAAGTTCTTTCATATCTTTTGGAGTAGTCGTCATGTATAGTAGTCAATGTAATTGTATATGAAGATATGTATTCATGTATATTATATTGAAAATGTACTTATATGTATAACTTCCTGAGTCGACTGTTGTAGTTGCATCATATGTACCATATCAAATGTATTGTAACTGCCATCAGTTATTATATATATGAGATTTTTCTGTTCAATCTGTGTTCCGCATTTATTTAAAATCTTCTGTGTTATTGTGGATCTTGTTAGACCACTTCTCTGATAAACACTTTTAAGTGTGGTTTATTCATATCTATTTCCGCCGTTGTGATATGAATTATCTGTGACTGATTTATGTTATGCTTATTTCTATATTTGTTTCCGAGGATTATATATAGCCACCGCGTGATAGCTTTGAGTTTGCATCGGTATGTCGGATTTCCTCCTTAAATGAAATGCATGCTGTACTATCTGACATATCAATGTTCGCGCAAAGAAATTACACGGATGGTCGCTCCTCAACAGCCCTATTCTCCGTGCTAGTCGACAGCACTACACCGTAGTGTTCTTGGCTAGCGTGGGTATAGAGGTGGGGCGTCACATCAATGATTAAAAATAAAGAAAAGTAGTAATTACATGATTGTATACAAATTAAAATATATAGTGTGTATTATGGGATATAATCCAATTGCTTAAATTAAGTAAAAGACCATATAGTCATTAGAATGGGTTAGAATGTGAGATCAGTAGTGTTACACAATAAAAGCCTGCCCACCACAAGTGGCTACTGGTAATTGTGTATACATTACACTAATGTAGGACATATCTGACTGTTGGACCCATGGAGTATATACGCTTGCATATAAGTGAAGGAATACCCCTAGTAGAGTCTGCTTCAATGAATAAGGGAAAGGTATTGCCTTGATTACGTTAGGCAATCTAAATAGGATGGTGAGCAGCTCGACGCTATGCCACCATGTGTTGGCACCAAATCAGGAGTAGGAGCCGCATAGATTGAGTGCGTCATCGGACCAGAGTGATCAAAAGCGAGAAAGATAGGGTTACACCTAACGAGCTATGCCTTCTACTATGGTAGTACATGTTAGGTAATGCATCGCCATGGTTGTTTTCTAATTTGTTGTTAGGGAAAGGCTAGTTAACCCATAAAAGATTTTTTTTCAAAAATGAATAGGGTAGTCCAAGGAGTCGAGTCCTCTATACTCAATGAAGCTGAGTCTATAATAGGAAGCAGATAAGTAATCAATCCCCAAAGCAAAACTAGTTAGAATATGGCTAAATTATAATGACTTCGTTATTAGGCACTAACGGGAGGTTCTACTTTGTACATAGGCAATTTGGCCTAGACATTGATGATGATTCCCGAAAGTACATATATACGGAGACTAGCGGGGATAATATCTTGGTCCAAAGAGGAACCGAGGTACTTACAATTTATATATACATATATATACGTAAGTAGTTATAGTCTACTTTGGGTAGATGGGCGTATCATACGCGAATGTGGAGTCGAGACGACTAGGTAAAATGAAAGACATGGTATGTAATGGAAAGAAATCGGCATAAAGTAGTGTCATATACAAAGTGTATAATTTACCAGTTACCAAAATGATGTTCTAACACCCTCCTCATTATAACATATAGAATATCTTTAGAAGGATAGGTATTGGTACAGGTCGGGAATAATGGAGTACAGGTTTCCTAGTGCATGGTCGATGCTGATAGAGACACTAGATATTGGAAGTGTCAATCCTGGTTACTACTGTATGTTTTATTATACTTTACTACTCTGTTGTGAGTAATATCGATTGTGCTCTGATATGTATATATTTTCTTATTTGTAGGATACCGAACCAACGATCTGCATTTTGGTAGACTTGGGTTTTTGATTTAGCAATAATTCAGACCCACTGGGGTGCAGGTTGTTACACTTCCTACATATGACTCTGAGCGAACCATGTGTAATCCAAAGCAAACCCACTAAGACTCGAAGCAACCATGTCTAAGACTCGTAGCATTCTCCTATCGATCTATCAATATAGAATCGTCTTCTTTTTTCCATAACCAAGTAGACGAACTCCAAACGACTTGAAATGTATCTTTAGGGTATTCTTCTTGACCTACCCTATAGATCACAAGTCATTTGGATGAATTGACCTTCATGGGTCATCACCGATCCAAGTCTTATTCCAAGAACTAAATCACCATTTGATTGGCATTTTCAATAATCCAAATATTATACATTCACACAATCATTATATAAAAAGTATCCTAACAAGCATACATCCGTACATATCAAAGTAAAGCCTAAATCTAATGGTAAAAAAATAGGGTGAACCATAAGAACACAATTTCACAAACCTTTTCCAAATCGTTTGAAACTAACATATGTGGTTAGTTAAAGTTTAAAACATGCTTTAGGATCCAAAAAATCATTTTAAAACATCACTTTATGGTGTATAATAACTATTAGTCAGCAAGAAGTCCTAACCACTCATCGAAATCCAAAGCAGTTCCAAAAATGCACAAATCCCAAGATGAACAACTACTCCAAGTGATCTCCAACAGGAAACCTTCAAATACAATACGCTAATTTCCTTCTAATAATATTATTTGGCTAATTATGGTAGGGTTTAGGTTAAATTTTTGGCTTAGAAGTGGTTAATAAAGATTTCTCTCTTAATTTTAGGAAGTGTGTAATAATGGAAAGAAGTCCCATCAACCGGGCTGATTCAGCCCCATCACGTCGCTAATCCCAAAATGGGCTTTGGCCTAGCCATTAACTCACTAATTACCCATTTAGATGTTTAAAATCAAGTGAAACTTCAAATAGCCATAAGTCGCAAACCGTAAGTCAATTTTCGTATTATGACCACTCTACGGGAAGAGAAACTCTCATCCTAATCTAATGATTGTGGTTTCAGACGCCAATTCAACTCTATCAAAATTTATTGGCCATACCACTCAAAATCATTCGATAAAAGTTCTAAGAATGTAAAATGTATCTAGTAGTCATTTTTCAAAGTTATAGAATCGTAGGACCCTAAATGAAAATGATAATTAATATTTTACGATCATTCGATACGTAAAATGGGATTGTTACGTTCTCTTCCCCTTCAGTAATTTCACTTCTGAAATCCCAAAACAAAATCTATAAGGTTATCCTACACGCCTAAAAATCATATACAAGCATAGACAACCATCACACATCAAACATTCATACACAACAACAAATGAAAAGGTAACATCCAACCTATTTTAGTATGTAGTACACTAAACAAAGGTATACTTCATGATATCATAAGTGATTGAAAATCCCACCATGTAAAAAGCTCTGGATAAGCTGTGTAACACCCTGTAAAATCGACCATAAATAAGTTGGATAAGTAAAATTAAATAAGATAGGGATAAAAATGAAAATTTTGCAAAAGTCGGAATTTGGCTATGAATGTTATGCTGTTGCATTCGTGGCGAAATTCTAATCAATTTCCATATATAATATGTTGAAAAGAGAGTCAAACCTAAAAGTTATGTACTTTTGTAGTTTTCGAGTTTAAAATAATTTAAATAAAATTCAAATTCAAATGAATAATTAATTTTAAAATTTGAAATTAGAAACTTAAAAGTAATTAGAATCAGGGGTTAAGTAAACATTAAAATTAACGCTAATGTTAAAGTGTAATTAAGGATTAAAATAATTAAAAATCCACAACAAATAATTCTTCCCAAAATACAACGAACCGGTCGACCGCTTCCCTTATGCTGATCGCTGATCGTGAACGATGATGGATTTTTACAGTAAACGTCTGGATATTTATATTATTAAGCCGACTTAAATTTGATGGTTTTGGTACATTTCAAACACTATAAATAAGAGCCTTGCCCCTCACTTTTATTTACAAAATATTTTAGGAGCATTAATGAAGCTTTGTCAATTCGTCTCTTCGTAGATTCAGAAAAATTCATTTAGTTTTCAGGTAAGGAGTCCTATACATTTTTGTTTATTGTTTATTTTCTCAATCGATTCTCCTCCAATATCTCAACTTTCGAATCTAATCTATATATACAAATCTCTTGTTGTATATATCAAAAAAAGAGATTTGATAGAGATTGTCAAAGGCGTATCAAATTCTAAGCAGGCAAAGCTAAGGATATACTGTGAGTCAAAATATTATATTTTCTATTTTAGTAGTTGGTTAGTATATTTTGGCTTTGAATATGCCTTAGGGAGTTTGGTTTGCGAAAACATCATATTATAAACCCCCAAAATTCCTTCAATGTGAAATGTCAATTCTATATTGGAATGTCAATTTTTATGTCAAAATAATGGAAATGGTGTGGATTTGCAGTTTTGATAATTTTACCTTCTATTCCACTTCTTATTTTTCTTTGAACTTGATTAAATATTTTGATTAAGAAATAGTATGTAAAGTATGAAATTATTTGTAGTTTGCACTGCTTATTCTTCTGAATTAAGTAGAATTTTTGTTTATTTTTGTGTAAAAAGGAGTTGAATAGAATGTAAAAACTATAACTGTAAGTTTCTAATATCAGTATATTCCATTATTTTGATGTAATAAGTTGAGCATAAATTTTAATTGTATACAGGTCTATTAATTGGAATTTTTGATATAAATATTGAAATTTTAGTATTGTTGATAATATGGAAAGAGACTTGTAAAATTGTTAAAAGGGTTGACATTTAAACACTAGTTTAGAACATAAATTCTGCATGCTTAGAAATTGCTAGATGCATACACACACATACATTTTAGCGTAATTAATATATAATTATAACGTATTAATTATGTAGTTAATTAGGTTAATAATCATCATTAAATCCCCTTTAGGAAGGTAATTAATGTTAAAGGTGAAATAAGAAAGATTTCTTATAAATCCTCGGTTACGCAAATGGTGAGAAGTGTGATAATATATGTAGTGTATGACATAGATTATCACTAAGTTATGTGGATCGAGGTCAGTCAAATGCACACAGAAGTATAACCAGCTAATCTGGCTACCAACAATGTGACTTTGGAACTGATGTGAGACATCGCCTATAATAAGTAACTACGATGACATGAGGTTAGTCTCAAATTATGTAGGGTAAATCTACCCAGTTAATATGGCTACTAGTACCTATGAACGATCGGGCTAATACGAGACATTGTCGATGACATAGGTCATAATACGAAGGACCTCCTTTAGAGATTGAAGGTAATAAGTAGTTGTGTGAGGGCCCATCTCTTCTCTATGTAAGAGTAGTAAATGGTCTGGATTATGGGTTAGGTATGGTAAAGGATATCTTGGGAAAGGTCCCTCTACAATATGAAGTATTAAGTGGCTGAAGAGATTCCATGCAAAGTCATCTAGACATTTACTAGTGATGAGCCCCCATGGGATTATAGGTAAGTAAATGACGTGGATCTGCCTTAAATAAGGTATTAAATGACCGGAGTCTGCCTAATTCTCATTAAAAGGTATTAAGTGACTTGAATACTACCTCTTACAATGATAGGACATTATGGATGGCAGATATGGGTTATTAGGTTAATAGCAAGTTGGCTATGGCTTATAATTGGAAAGCCTTTTTATTTATGTTAAGCCTTTGGGCTTAAACTTGAAAAGACTTATGATATAGCTAGAAAGTGTAAGACTTATTCCTATTTAAATTATATCATCTAAGAACTAATATAGCAAGGCTCGAAATTTTTATTCACTACACATATGTTGTTTTGACTCCCTCCTTGTTACACACAGGTTAAGAAGGGCAATGCTAAAGACAGAGATGTTAATGAGAATTGTGACAATAATCTATTTATTTACTTGTTATTTTCTATAATTTTTGGTGTACCCATGAAAAAAAAAACAATTTTGGGATTTTGGACTATTGTATCATAGATTTGTTATGGTTATTGTTGGGTGTTTGAACCAAAAATGGCCTAGACACCTGTAACGTCCGCCTTTTCGCACGATTTAAACAGACACACATGCCGATTCAAACCATACGGAAGGGCGGATTGTTATGGGGTAAATAAGAAAACAGAGAAGAAGAAAAAACAAAATAGAATCTCACAGCGGAAGGATAAAATATAATAATAAAATATACAGTTTATAAAACTGTTTACAAAACATTTGATTCTTCTTTATAAAATTAAATATCAGAGTTTACATACCAATAATATCAATGCAGCGGAATTAAATGGTGTAGTGGAATAATATAGTAGATACTAGTAATACAAATCTTCGTCTTCGTCCTCCAGAGCTAAATCCTCAAATCCTGAAACGCTCGGACTGACCCGAGCGAATTGAAAAGACAAAACAATCGAGTCAGAACTAAAAGATCTTATGTGAGTTAAATCAACAGGAGTAAATATGAGTGCAGTAACTCAAGAGATGCTCGGGATTTACATCTCCTAAGGATCCGTTAAACTATTTACTATGTAGTATATTGCGCTATTATAATAGTGTCTAATTGTAAAATAAACTTACTTTTTAATAGCGTTAAGGGGTTACCCATATAGCCCTTAACACAGAATATATTCCCATAGTCTATACAGTACCGTAATCTCCCCCGTACTGGGCGTCGTCAGAGGGCACTCCATAGGTATGGTACAAAATCAAAATCGTATAAGGCGCGCTAGGGTAGGTGACACGACACAACTAGGCAATGCCAGGGTAGATATACCAATTGCTTTCCGGGCTGATGGTAACGCATAGCCGCAGCTACCGCCCACCTCGAACAAACACCCGCAAATCAAAGAAATCAATAGTGGCCACCGAAACAATCCAAAGTCAAAGTATAGTATCGAAGGAGTGCGTTCGATCAGAGGAATGACCTCATTGGCCCGAGAATCGCTCCTGTTTTAGCCACCTTATGCCAACTCACGGGAGTTGGGTCCACGTATTTACCTTACAGGAAACGTCGCCACCAACCTACTTCATTCTGGAATCTCCACCGCGTACACGGTTAGTCAAAGTGGTTTTCGGTATCGACAGAGAGTATGTCCATATCCGATCCCGGTCTCTTTGCCAACCCATCGTTATTATAACACCACGGTCATTTAAAATAGTTTATACTTTAAAACCAGAATAAAATTTTCCATTTCAAAACTATGAATACGATATCAATTTAAACCCAAAACAATATGATATCATTTTATCTCAAATATAATTCTTTTCCAAAATCATGCTGGTTTAAAATTTAAAATATCTGGAAACCAAATATTTGAAATATACTTTCAAAGCATAATATTTCGAAATTCAAAATTTTAAAACCATAACTTCTAAAACTTGAATGGTTTGGATATTCAACGAATGTAAAATACATGGTTTAACTTTAAAGTTACTTTGTAAAGAAAAATAATTTCCATGGCTTTTCAAATATATTTCTTTATTTAAAGTTTAAACCATAATTTAAATATCACTTCAAGTTCCAAAACCCCTTCAATTTCTATATATATATATATATATCCATTTGGAGTATTAATATTTCAAAACTAAAGTTGGATTTTCTTCTTTCAACAATTAATATTCTATTATTTAGTCTTGAATATTCATATAAATTCCATAAATAAAACTCCAATTTCTAGCAATTAAATATTTTCTCAAATTTACTTTATACTAGAATTTTCATTTTTAATTCATCTTGGAAAATCCAGTTATAAATATCATACCTTAAAATTTCCAAACTTAAACATATAAGATAAATTTCCAAATTCCATTTTCTCAATTTTTCATTTTTATTCAACAGGTTTATACACAACTTAATTTTAAAAATTTTAACTTCATATGTATATATATCGAAGAATAATATTTTATAAAATATCAAAATCAAATTTTTATAAACCGTATCCCATCCAAACCATAGAAATCACTTTAAAATAATTTATATATAGACCACGGTGCCTGTATATAATTTTCTATCCTATGGTCAAGTGATACGGATATTTATCATTTCAATCCGCAATTTAAAAATAAAATTTTGCGGTTGTATATCATTTCAAACCACAATCCCGGATGAAACGAAAAATGCATTATAACTTGCAATTTAATGATATAAAATAAAACATCCATTCATCAACACCATCCATCATCCAAATCACAATCATCATCCAATAATAATTCAATATCAATATATATCTGATAATATATATCAGGTAATAACTGGCGGTTATATTCAAAAATAAATTTAATCAACTATTAAACTAACAGTTTATATTCAGTAATAAATTTTATAACTGTTTACTAGCAGTTCCTATGCAAATAAATAAATTCTAACTGTCAATTAATATGCAATAAATAAAATAAATTAACAGTTAAATTAAATAACGCGATTTAGCAAATATGATGAACAAAACATGCCAAACAGTTATAAATAAATTTCTACTCATATCTAAAATAAATTTAACAAACATAAAAACTTTTAGAAGTTGTGAGTGGGTTAAAACACTCACCTTTGGGATTTAAATTGAATTTAAATCCAATTTAAACCAAAAATTTCGACGGTCTCCAAATCTGTCCAAACTAGCGTCAACAGATCCGAAATTTAATTTCGATCCTAACAAAAAAAATCTCGCGTGAATTGGACTACGTATGAGAAAGTTATTCGAATAAACGTTATTGAAATCGAAAATAAAAATTAAAATAAGAAAACAACTCACCCTCACACAAATCCACGTCACCCACATAGCCTTCACGCGCACGCTACAGCACCATCATCTTCTACAGGCCATCACGCAACTGTTCGAACCCAACAACGCACGCACACGAAAAAAAAACGCCACCTCCAGACCGACGTTGACCAGATCCGAGGCTACCAACGACCATGCCTCGTCACCACTAGCCGCCGCGCCCCACCACCAAAGTCGCGACGTGCCCTATCATCCCCAGGCCGAGGCGAAAAACCGGCTATTCCCCTCCAATTTGCGGCGAATTCGATGACCATCTCGATACTCTAGCCATACAGATGTGTGCTGCTCGTCGTTACCTTCGCAACGACACAAACCGATCGTCGATTAGCTTCCGATCTACCGTTGAATCAATCAATTTCTCACACGAACGGCTAGCGTTTATTTGCCATTTCTATACAAACGATAACTCGAATCGAGAAACCAATTGCAGATCCGAGTTGCGCTTGCCAAAAGCTTCAACATATATTTTTCTGGAATTTTTCTGGAGAGTTTGAATTTTGACTTTGATTTTTGAACTGTAGATAGATCTAGGTTTTGCAACCATTAAGGAAGAGAAAGAGATGAAGAAAATGAACGTACAGCCAAATGATAGAAGATGGAGGCTAGGGTTTATCACAGCATATTTATAGACAAATTGTAGAAGGCTAGGTGAGCACGAATTACGAACGTGCTACACGGTAGTTGGTCCAAAAAGCCCGTTCTGACCCCGGAACGAAATTTATTAAACCCATATATCCAGATAGGTATTTTAAAATATTCTGAACGCGATGGAAAAAGTTTCACGTCCAAATTCGATCGTATGAAGAAGTTATGCTGAAAACAAAATATCCAAATTGATTTCAAATTGATTTTAATTAAATCGATTCCAAGGCGTTTCGCGTCCGTACGATCAAACGACAGGTCCGATCGATACGAAACTTGAAACCCTACAATAATTCACCGATACGGATCCGATGAAACTGGTTTCGTCGAAAACCGAGTCCGTGGCCAAAATGGCTATTTTTATATTAATTAAATAAATTAAGAATTTGTAAGAAAATCCAATTTTTATATTTCACTTTCCGAATTTGGTAAATTTTGTCACTTAAAATCTTCAAACATTCAAAATGACCTAACAAATTTTTAAATGTCAATTTCATTAAAGATCAAATCCATATAAATATTAAATCTCCTAAAAATCCAAATTACAGGTAAATTTCCAAATTTACTTTTTAAGTCGTATTAACCTATATTCATTCCTTTCATTAATTTCAAATATAAGGGTTTACCATTGGATTGCAAATTATCACATAATTATACCATTTCACGAAGTTCTTAATTTAACGTAATATTTAAATTTTCCTTTAATTAATTTCAATAAATCCAAATTATCGTATATTAAATCCAATTATATAAATAAAGCTTGATTCCCATTTTAACTCGTTTGGTTTTCACTTAACCTTTTACAGTGAATTAAATTCCAATGTATAATTGAAACTTAATTTCCATTTGATTCCACTATTTCATTAAATATCCTCATATTCTAGCTAAATTCCAACTAACGTTTTAATTAGCTATTTCGATTTCATTTAATTGCAATTAACATACTATAGTAATTTAAATTCCTTTAAATAAATAAATAAATGTTGATCCCCATTTATTTACGTTATATTGCATTGGTACTTCTATATACAACTTAGCTTTGTATAAATGTTTAAATGTGGAATCTTGTCTCTTTCACGTATTAATTAAGATTTAAACAAAATCATTAATATTTATCAGACTCCATTAACGTAATGGTTAAATATTAATTTCACTTGTTCACAATCAATCCAAAATTTGAATTTCAAATTCCAAAGGAATCAATAAATCTTGATTTTTCTTTGCTTCTTAAATCACCCAATCGTCATGTTATAATGGAAACTAACATTTATTACTCCTTATAGAATTTACTATCTTAAATGACAAATCAAATTACCCTAACAGCACTAATTTAGGGCGATTAATTGCAATTGATTTTTCCATTAAACTACATAATTTATCCAATTGAAACCTAAATAAAACGTTTATTTATTTTAAAAATCCTACTGTTTAAATGAATTGATCCTTTACGGTATAATTTACATTTGACTTGATTTCTCATTTATTTTGCAAAACAGTAAATTTCAATTGCTACCAACATTATAAATGAGATTTTCCTTGGTTACATCTTATTTGGATTCAACATTCTTCATTTACCAATTTATTTCACTTTAACTACAGTAATTTAGCGGATAAATTGAATTTGATTCCAGATTAAATTTGACAACCAATAAAATATGTAACGTACAATAATTATAGTTATTCACTCTATTTCACATATCTACATTCAGTTCCAAATTTTATAGAATTAAATTCTAATTACTTACCCCTTAATCCAACATGCATTTAAATCTTTTTATTTTAAATAAATTTATTCAATGTTGACATCCACTAAATAAAATTTACTTTCATTTATATAGTTGCAATTCAATTCAGTTATTCTTTCATTAATACTATTTCCGCTTTATATCTTCCAGTATAAATCAACAAATTATAACTTATAACCACAAACGCCAATTTACGTTAATTCAATCTATTGCCATATAAACATTTAAAATTGTTAACCTTAAATTACAGTTACTATATCTAATTCCTACATTTACTCAAATAAAATCTTAAGACTTTTATTTCATTCTAAATTAGATTAGAAATCATATTAAATTAACTCATTTAATATCATCGAATTTAACGGGTCGTTACACTCTCCCCCACTCAAAACTTTTCGTCCCCGAAAAGGAAAAAGAAGGGAGAAGGAAGAATTAAAAACAGTACATCTTACTTCAAATATTAACTTATAAACAATGATTTACTAAATTAATTTCCTTAAATGAAATATACCCGTTTTATAATCATTATATCCTTTTATACTTAAATAATTAGAGTTTGGAAACATTTTCAACATAATTCTAAGTCTAAAATTTACGGAAAATTTTAGCAGAGTCTCCTTTGTATGGAGAGACTCTGGAGAAAATATAATATCAAAATATAACAAATATATTACCTATATTATCCAAATATTATATCCCAACACGGGAAAATATATATAAAAATATCGCTACAAAACGTAATCCGAAAACGTACCTATTTGTCGGGCAATTTACGTTTATTATTATAGAACCAAAAGCAGTAGCAATTGTTTCCATAACCAGCATTTCACTTATAAAATCCAAAGGGTTAACTATTTATCTCAAGCGAACTATTTTCATGGTTTCAACTACTAACAACAATCAATACACATCATCCATTTCAACAAACAGCATACACAACAAAACAAAACAACCATTCAGTCAAACAAACAAATAGTTGTTCGGGTTCAAAATTTGAAATGGTACGGAATGAACAATAACTATCCAGTGCATCATTTACTCAACAGTCTTAGATGGGCTAAAATAGATTGTTTATTCATCCAACCACTTCAAATTTCCTTACCCAACCCTAAATCACACAATAACAATTCAATCCAGCAAATCAAATTAACTTATAAAATTTCATTACATACTTAAGTTGTTTGCTTTCCTTTCTTTTATCCAAACCACATAACCTTTCTTTTTATAATTTACATTTATTTCTAACTACTACAAATTTTATTTCTCATTCAATGGTTGTTTCCTTATTTCTACTTATTACTTGCCCTTATTCATTTTTAGTTTTCCAGGTTATGTAAGTTTCTTTTATTTGTATTACATTTAATGCACTTCTCAATTTCAATCATTTATTAAATGCTTACATTCTATTATATTTAATTACAGTAACCCCTTTTAATTACACTTAAATTCTTAACCTCATAACCTCCATTCTTATAAATACAGGATTTTTATTAATTTATTACCTAGGGTTTACAGTCATTTATTTATATTACCTACTTTTTATTATATTAGACTGGTAGCATTTAAATCATACTTAAGTTAATAACCTTACACATCCATCCTTATTTATTAGAGAATTTCATTTTATTTACTTAAGTTTAAACCACCTATTAATAATACTTACCTTTAATTTTAGTAAAATTTCAATTATAACTTAAGTTTATCCCATTAAATTCTTATTTATAATAGCAATTCATTGAATACTTCATTATTTCCAAAATTTCTACTTGTATAATATTTTATTCAAATTTCTTATTTAACATTTCAACTTTTCATATTTGGTAAGTTATTTATGTTAAAATCTTCAAATTTCTTTTTATAACTTTGCATTAATTCTCTTACCTAAATTAGAGGTTTCAATCCATTAATTACTTACCTTTTATTTCACTAAAATAATTTTAAACAATTAATTAATGGAAATTTAAGAATTAAATACCGGGTCAAATTTCAAATATTTTAAGAATAATAGATAAATAATTTCTTACAACTTATATATCTCCGATTATATTTAAAACAATTAAAATTTTAGATAATTTCAAAATAAATCTACAGTAGAATTTACTACAGGGGCCTTTCCTCTTCGAAACTCGAAAATGAAAGTCGATGATGCGGCCTCCATCACCGAAATTATTTTCCAGCGACAGAGAGGAAAGTACAAAACTTATTTTCTCCAAATCTTCTTTAAAACAATTCTTCCGAATTATACTAAATATTTATATAAGAAAATACTTATAAACCAAATCATTATATTTCATAAATCCTTTGAAAGCAGATTTTCAAAAATCCCGGACTTAAGTTCTAAATCTCCAATTTGATTTATTATAATTTCAACTTAGCTTCAATTATTATAAATATTTTTATTACCTAACACCCAATCTATAGCAACCAAATATATATATCTTTATAAAATATTTTTATATATAGAAAATATAATAGGCAAAGTTATTTCATTCACCTATATTAAAACAGATATTATGTCGGTCTGTCCTATTAAGTGTTTAGAAATCCCTATTGATGACATAGCGTCCCATGCATCAACCAGAATTTATAAATACAAAACGGAACAGATTAACACAATATTAAAATCTTTTTATAACACTAACAAATACGCTCTCTTATATATATATACTCAGCGACTCCCATAGGGTATTACTACCCTATTAACAAAGAGTCAAACCCCACAAAGCCAAGGTTTATCGCTAAACCAAAGCTCTGATACCAACTGTAACGTCTGCCTTTTCGCACGATTTAAACAGACACACATGCCGATTCAAACCATACGGAAGGGCGGATTGTTATGGTGTAAATAAGAAAACAGAGAAGAAAAAAAAACAAAATAGAATCTTACAGCGGAAGGATAAAATATAATAATAAAATATACAGTTTATAAAACTGTTTACAAAACATTTGATTCTTCTTTATAAAATTTAATATCAGAGTTTGCATACCAATAATATCAACGCAGCGGAATTAAATGGTGTAGTGAAATAATATAGTAGATACTAGTAATACAAATCTTCGTCTTCGTCCTCCAGAGCTAAATCCTCAAATCCTGAAACGCTCGGACTGACCCGAGCGAATTGAAAAGACAAAACACTCGAGTCAGAACTAAAAGATCTTATGTGAGTTAAATCAACAGGAGTAAATATGAGTGTAGTAACTCAAGAGATGCTCGAGATTTACATCTCCTAAGGATCCGTTAAACTATTTACTATGTAGTATATTGCGCTATTATAATAGTGTCTAATTGTAAAATAAACTTACTTTTTAATAGCGTTAAGGGGTTATCCATATAGCCCTTAACACAGAATATATTCCCATAGTCTATACAGTACCGTAATCTCCCCCGTACTGGGCGTCGTCAGAGGGCACTCCATAGGTATGGTACAAAACCAAAATCGTATAAGGCGCGCTAGGGTAGGTGACACGGCACAATTAGGCAATGCCAGGGTAGATATACCAATTGCTTTCCGGGCTGATGGTAACGCATAGCCGCAGCTACCGCCCACCTCGAACAAACACCCGCAAATCAAAGAAATCAATAGTGGCCACCGAAACAATCCAAAGTCAAAGTATAGTATCGAAGGAGTGCGTTCGATCAGAGGAATGACCTCATTGGCCCGAGAATCGCTCCTGTTTTAGCCACCTTATGCCAACTCACGGGAGTTGGGTCCACGTATTTACCTTACAGGAAACGTCGCCACCAACCTACTTCATTCTGGAATCTCCACCGCGTACCCGGTTAGTCAAAGTGGTTTTCGGTATCGACAGAGAGTATGTCCATATCCGATCCCGGTCTCTTTGCCAACCCATCGTTATTATAACACCGCGGTCATTTAAAATAGTTTATACTTTAAAACCAGAATAAAATTTTCCATTTCAAAACTATGAATACGATATCAATTTAAACCCAAAACAATATGATATCATTTTATCTCAAATATAATTCTTTTCCAAAATCATGCTGGTTTAAAATTTAAAATATCTGGAAACCAAATATTTGAAATATACTTTCAAAGCATAATATTTCGAAATTCAAAATTTTAAAACCATAACTTCTAAAACTTGAATGGTTTGGATATTCAACGAATGTAAAATACATGGTTTAACTTTAAAGTTACTTTGTAAAGAAAAATAATTTCCATGGCTTTTCAAATATATTTCTTTATTTAAAGTTTAAACCATAATTTAAATATCACTTCAAGTTCCAAAACCCCTTCAATTTCTATATATATATATATATATATATATCCATTTGGAGTATTAATATTTCAAAACTAAAGTTGGATTTTCTTCTTTCAACAATTAATATTCTATTATTTAGTCTTGAATATTCATATAAATTCCATAAATAAAACTCCAATTTCTAGCAATTAAATATTTTCTCAAATTTACTTTATACTAGAATTTTCATTTTTAATTCATCTTGGAAAATCCAGTTATAAATATCATACCTTAAAATTTCCAAACTTAAACATATAAGATAAATTTCCAAATTCCATTTTCTCAATTTTTCATTTTTATTCAACAGGTTTATACACAACTTAATTTTAAAATTTTTAACTTCATATGTATATATATCGAAGAATAATATTTTATAAAATATCAAAATCAAATTTTTACAAACTGTATCCCATCCAAACCATAGAAATCACTTTAAAATAATTTATATGTAGACCACGGTGCCTGTATATAATTTTCTATCCTATGGTCAAGTGATACGGATATTTATCATTTCAATCCGCAATTTAAAAATAAAATTTTGCGGTTGTATATCATTTCAAACCACAATCCCGGATGAAACGAAAAATGCATTATAACTTGCAGTTTAATGATATAAAATAAAACATCCATTCATCAACACCATCCATCATCCAAATCACAATCATCATCCAATAATAATTCAATATCAATATATATCTGATAATATATATCAGGTAATAACTGGCGGTTATATTCAAAAATAAATTTAATCAACTATTAAACTAACAGTTTATATTCAGTAATAAATTTTATAACTGTTTACTAGCAGTTCCTATGCAAATAAATAAATTCTAACTGTCAATTAATATGCAATAAATAAAATAAATTAACAGTTAAATTAAATAACGCGATTTAGCAAATATGATGAACAAAACATGCCAAACAGTTATAAATAAATTTCTACTCATATCTAAAATAAATTTAACAAACATAAAAACTTTTAGAAGTTGTGAGTGGGTTAAAACACTCACCTTTGAGATTTAAATTGAATTTAAATCCAATTTAAACCAAAAATTTCGACGGTCTCCAAATCTGTCCAAACTAGCGTCAACAGATCCGAAATTTAATTTCGATCCTAACAAAAAAAATCTCGCGTGAATCGGACTACGTATGAGAAAGTTATTCGAATAAACGTTATTGAAATCGAAAATAAAAATTAAAATAAGAAAACAACTCACCCTCACACAAATCCACGTCACCCACATTGCCTTCACGCGCACGCTACAGCACCATCATCTTCTACAGGCCATCACGCAACTGTTCGAACCCAACAACGCACGCACACGAAAAAAAACGCCACCTCCAGACCGACGTTGACCAGATCCGAGGCTACCAACGACCATGCCTCGTCACCACTAGCCGCCGCGCCCCACCACCAAAGTCGCGACGTGCCCTATCATCCCCAGGCCGAGGCGAAAAACCGGCTATTCCCCTCCAATTTCCGGCGAATCCGATGACCATCTCGATACTCTAGCCATACAGATGTGTGCTGCTCGTCGTTACCTTCGCAACGACACAAACCGATCGTCGATTAGCTTCCGATCTACCGTTGAATCAATCAATTTCTCACACGAACGGCTAGCGTTTATTTGCCATTTCTGTACAAACGATAACTCGAATCGACTAACCAATTGCAGATCCGAGTTGCGCTTGCCAAAAGCTTCAACATATATTTTTCTGGAATTTTCTGGAGAGTTTGAATTTTGACTTTGATTTTTGAACTGTAGATAGATCTAGGTTTTGCAACCATTAAGGAAGAGAAAGAGATGAAGAAAATGAACGTACAGCCAAATGATAGAAGATGGAGGCTAGGGTTTATCACAGCATATTTATAGACAAATTGTAGAAGGCTAGGTGAGCACGAATTACGAACGTGCTGCACGGTAGTTGGCCCAAAAAGCCCGTTCTGACCCCGGAACGAAATTTATTAAACCCATATATCCAGATAGGTATTTTAAAATATTCTGAACGCGATGGAAAAAGTTTCACGTCCAAATTCGATCGTATGAAGAAGTTATGCTGAAAACAAAATTTCCAAATTGATTTCAAATTTATTTTAATTAAATCGATTCCAAGGCGTTTCGCGTCCGTATGATCAAACAAAAGGTCCGATCGATACGAAACTTGAAACCCTACAATAATTCACCGATACGGATCCGATGAAACTGGTTTCGTCGAAATCCGAGTCCGTGGCCAAAATGGCTATTTTTATATTAATTAAATAAATTAAGAATTTGTAAGAAAATCCAATTTTTATATTTCAGTTTCCGAATTTGGTAAATTTTGTCACTTAAAATCTTCAAACATTCAAAATGACCTAACAAAATTTTAAATGTCAATTTCATTAAAGATCAAATCCATATAAATATTAAATCTCCTAAAAATCCAAATTACAGGTAAATTTCCAAATTTACTTTTTAAGTCGTATTAACCTATATTCATTCCTTTCATTAATTTCAAATATAAGGGTTTACCATTGGATTGCAAATTATCACATAATTATCCCATTTCACGAAATTCTTAATTTAACGTAATATTTACATTTTCCTTTAATTAATTTCAATAAATCCAAATTATCGTATATTAAATCCAATTATATAAATAAAGCTTGATTCCCATTTTAACTCGTTTGGTTTTCACTTAACCTTTTACAGTGAATTAAATTCCAATGTATAATTGAAACTTAATTTCCATTTGATTCCACTATTTCATTAAATATCCTCATATTCTAGCTAAATTCCAACTAACGTTTTAATTAGCTATTTCGATTTCATTTAATTGCAATTAACATATTATAGTAATTTAAATTCCTTTAAATAAATAAATAAATGTTGATCCCCATTTATTTACGTTATATTACATTGGTACTTCTATATACAACTTAGCTTTGTATAAATGTTTAAATGTGGAATCTTGTCTCTTTCACGTATTAATTAAGATTTAAACAAAATCATTAATATTTATCAGACTCCATTAACGTAATGGTTAAATATTAATTTCACTTGTTCACAATCAATCCAAAATTTGAATTTCAAATTCCAAAGGAATCAATAAATCTTGATTTTTCTTTGCTTCTTAAATCACCCAATCGTCATGTTATAATGGAAACTAACATTTATTACTCCTTATAGAATTTACTATCTTAAATGACAAATCAAATTACCCTAACAGCACTAATTTAGGGCGATTAATTGCAATTGATTTTTCCATTAAACTACATAATTTATCCAATTGAAACCTAAATAAAACGTTTATTTATTTTAAAAATCCTACTGTTTAAATGAATTGATCCTTTACGGTATAATTTACATTTGACTTGATTTCTCATTTATTTTGCAAAACAGTAAATTTCAATTGCTACCAACATTATAAATGGGATTTTCCTTGGTTACATCTTATTTGGATTCAACATTCTTCATTTACCAATTTATTTCACTTTAACTACAGTAATTTAGCGGATAAATTGAATTTGATTCCAGATTAAATTTGACAACCAATAAAATATGTAACGTACAATAATTATAGTTATTCACTCTATTTCACATATCTACATTCAGTTCCAAATTTTATAGAATTAAATTCTAATTACTTACCCCTTAATCCAACATGCATTTAAATCTTTTTATTTTAAATAAATTTATTCAATGTTGACATCCACTAAATAAAATTTACTTTCATTTATATAGTTGCAATTCAATTCAGTTATTCTTTCATTAATACTATTTCCGCTTTATATCTTCCAGTATAAATCAACAAATTATAACTTATAACCACAAACGCCAATTTACGTTAATTCAATATATTGCCATATAAACATTTAAAATTGTTAACCTTAAATTACAGTTACTATATCTAATTCCTACATTTACTCAAATAAAATCTTAAGACTTTTATTTCATTCTAAATTAGATTAGAAATCATATTAAATTAACTCATTTAATATCATCGAATTTAACGGGTCGTTACACTCTCCCCAACTCAAAACTTTTCGTCCCCGAAAAGGAAAAAGAAGGGAGAAGGAAGAATTAAAAACAGTACATCTTACTTCAAATATTAACTTATAAACAATGGTTTACTAAATTAATTTCCTTAAATGAAATATACCCGTTTTATAATCATTATATCCTTTTATACTTAAATAATTAGAGTTTGGAAACATTTTCAACATAATTCTAAGTCTAAAATTTACGGAAAATTTTAGCAGAGTCTCCTTTGTATGGAGAGACTCTGGAGAAAATATAATATCAAAATATAACAAATATATTACCTATATTATCCAAATATTATATCCCAACACGGGAAAATATATATAAAAATATCGCTACAAAACGTAATCCGAAAACGTACCTATTTGTCGGGCAATTTACGTTTATTATTATAGAACCAAAAGCAGTAGCAATTGTTTCCATAACCAGCATTTCACTTATAAAATCCAAAGGGTTAACTATTTATCTCAAGCGAACTATTTTCATGGTTTCAACTACTAACAACAATCAATACACATCATCCATTTCAACAAACAGCATACACAACAAAACAAAACAACCATTCAGTCAAACAAACAAATAGTTGTTCGGGTTCAAAATTTGAAATGGTACGGAATGAACAATAACTATCCAGTGCATCATTTACTCAACAGTCTTAGATGGGCTAAAATAGATTGTTTATTCATCCAACCACTTCAAATTTCCTTACCCAACCCTAAATCACACAATAACAATTCAATCCAGCAAATCAAATTAACTTATAAAATTTCATTACATACTTAAGTTGTTTGCTTTCCTTTCTTTTATCCAAACCACATAACCTTTCTTTTTATAATTTACATTTATTTCTAACTACTACAAATTTTATTTCTCATTCAATGGTTGTTTCCTTATTTCTACTTATTACTTGCCCTTATTCATTTTTAGTTTTCCAGGTTATGTAAGTTTCTTTTATTTGTATTACATTTAATGCACTTCTCAATTTCAATCATTTATTAAATGCTTACATTCTATTATATTTAATTACAGTAACCCCTTTTAATTACACTTAAATTCTTAACCTCATAACCTCCATTCTTATAAATACAGGATTTTTATTAATTTATTACCTAGGGTTTACAGTCATTTATTTATATTACCTACTTTTTATTATATTAGACTGGTAGCATTTAAATCATACTTAAGTTAATAACCTTACACATCCATCCTTATTTATTAGAGAATTTCATTTTATTTACTTAAGTTTAAACCACCTATTAATAATACTTACCTTTAATTTTAGTAAAATTTCAATTATAACTTAAGTTTATCCCATTAAATTCTTATTTATAATAGCAATTCATTGAATACTTCATTATTTCCAAAATTTCTACTTGTATAATATTTTATTCAAATTTCTTATTTAACATTTCAACTTTTCATATTTGGTAAGTTATTTATGTTAAAATCTTCAAATTTCTTTTTATAACTTTGCATTAATTCTCTTACCTAAATTAGAGGTTTCAATCCATTAATTACTTACCTTTTATTTCACTAAAATAATTTTAAACAATTAATTAATGGAAATTTAAGAATTAAATACCGGGTCAAATTTCAAATATTTTAAGAATAATAGATAAATAATTTCTTACAACTTATATATCTCCGATTATATTTAAAACAATTAAAATTTTAGATAATTTCAAAATAAATCTACAGTAGAATTTACTACAGGGGCCTTTCCTCTTCGAAACTCGAAAATGAAAGTCGATGATGCGGCCTCCATCACCGAAATTATTTTCCAGCGACAGAGAGGAAAGTACAAAACTTATTTTCTCCAAATCTTCTTTAAAACAATTCTTCCGAATTATACTAAATATTTATATAAGAAAATACTTATAAACCAAATCATTATATTTCATAAATCCTTTGAAAGCAGATTTTCAAAAATCCCGGACTTAAGTTCTAAATCTCCAATTTGATTTATTATAATTTCAACTTAGCTTCAATTATTATAAATATTTTTATTACCTAACACCCAATCTATAGCAACCAAATATATATATCTTTATAAAATATTTTTATATATAGAAAATATAATAGGCAAAGTTATTTCATTCACCTATATTAAAACAGATATTATGTCGGTCTGTCCTATTAAGTGTTTAGAAATCCCTATTGATGACATAGCGTCCCATGCATCAACCAGAATTTATAAATACAAAACGGAACAGATTAACACAATATTAAAATCTTTTTATAACACTAACAAATACGCTCTCTTATATATATATACTCAGCGACTCCCATAGGGTATTACTACCCTATTAACAAAGAGTCAAACCCCACAAAGCCAAGGTTTATCGCTAAACCAAAGCTCTGATACCAACTGTAACGTCTGCCTTTTCGCACGATTTAAACAGACACACATGCCGATTCAAACCATACGGAAGGGCGGATTGTTATGGGGTAAATAAGAAAACAGAGAAGAAAAAAAAACAAAATAGAATCTTACAGCGGAAGGATAAAATATAATAATAAAATATACAGTTTATAAAACTGTTTACAAAACATTTGATTCTTCTTTATAAAATTTAATATCAGAGTTTGCATACCAATAATATCAACGCAGCGGAATTAAATGGTGTAGTGAAATAATATAGTAGATACTAGTAATACAAATCTTCGTCTTCGTCCTCCAGAGCTAAATCCTCAAATCCTGAAACGCTCGGACTGACCCGAGCGAATTGAAAAGACAAAACACTCGAGTCAGAACTAAAAGATCTTATGTGAGTTAAATCAACAGGAGTAAATATGAGTGTAGTAACTCAAGAGATGCTCGAGATTTACATCTCCTAAGGATCCGTTAAACTATTTACTATGTAGTATATTGCGCTATTATAATAGTGTCTAATTGTAAAATAAACTTACTTTTTAATAGCGTTAAGGGGTTATCCATATAGCCCTTAACACAGAATATATTCCCATAGTCTATACAGTACCGTAATCTCCCCCGTACTGGGCGTCGTCAGAGGGCACTCCATAGGTATGGTACAAAACCAAAATCGTATAAGGCGCGCTAGGGTAGGTGACACGGCACAATTAGGCAATGCCAGGGTAGATATACCAATTGCTTTCCGGGCTGATGGTAACGCATAGCCGCAGCTACCGCCCACCTCGAACAAACACCCGCAAATCAAAGAAATCAATAGTGGCCACCGAAACAATCCAAAGTCAAAGTATAGTATCGAAGGAGTGCGTTCGATCAGAGGAATGACCTCATTGGCCCGAGAATCGCTCCTGTTTTAGCCACCTTATGCCAACTCACGGGAGTTGGGTCCACGTATTTACCTTACAGGAAACGTCGCCACCAACCTACTTCATTCTGGAATCTCCACCGCGTACCCGGTTAGTCAAA
This sequence comes from Allium cepa, assembly GCA_030765085.1. Classification (NCBI taxonomy): domain Eukaryota; kingdom Viridiplantae; phylum Streptophyta; class Magnoliopsida; order Asparagales; family Amaryllidaceae; genus Allium; species Allium cepa. Next base: position 569,294,120 of record CM060938.1, read on the forward strand.
GTGGTTTTCGGTATCGACAGAGAGTATGTCCATATCCGATCCCGGTCTCTTTGCCAACCCATCGTTATTATAACACCGCGGTCATTTAAAATAGTTTATACTTTAAAACCAGAATAAAATTTTCCATTTCAAAACTATGAATACGATATCAATTTAAACCCAAAACAATATGATATCATTTTATCTCAAATATAATTCTTTTCCAAAATCATGCTGGTTTAAAATTTAAAATATCTGGAAACCAAATATTTGAAATATACTTTCAAAGCATAATATTTCGAAATTCAAAATTTTAAAACCATAACTTCTAAAACTTGAATGGTTTGGATATTCAACGAATGTAAAATACATGGTTTAACTTTAAAGTTACTTTGTAAAGAAAAATAATTTCCATGGCTTTTCAAATATATTTCTTTATTTAAAGTTTAAACCATAATTTAAATATCACTTCAAGTTCCAAAACCCCTTCAATTTCTATATATATATATATATATATATCCATTTGGAGTATTAATATTTCAAAACTAAAGTTGGATTTTCTTCTTTCAACAATTAATATTCTATTATTTAGTCTTGAATATTCATATAAATTCCATAAATAAAACTCCAATTTCTAGCAATTAAATATTTTCTCAAATTTACTTTATACTAGAATTTTCATTTTTAATTCATCTTGGAAAATCCAGTTATAAATATCATACCTTAAAATTTCCAAACTTAAACATATAAGATAAATTTCCAAATTCCATTTTCTCAATTTTTCATTTTTATTCAACAGGTTTATACACAACTTAATTTTAAAATTTTTAACTTCATATGTATATATATCGAAGAATAATATTTTATAAAATATCAAAATCAAATTTTTATAAACCGTATCCCATCCAAACCATAGAAATCACTTTAAAATAATTTTTATATAGACCACGGTGCCTGTATATAATTTTCTATCCTATGGTCAAGTGATACGGATATTTATCATTTCAATCCGCAATTTAAATATAAAATTTTGCGGTTGTATATCATTTCAAACCACAATCCCGGATGAAACGAAAAATGCATTATAACTTGCAATTTAATGATATAAAATAAAACATCCATTCATCAACACCATCCATCATCCAAATCACAATCATCATCCAATAATAATTCAATATCAATATATATCTGATAATATATATCAGGTAATAACTGGCGGTTATATTCAAAAATAAATTTAATCAACTATTAAACTAACAGTTTATATTCAGTAATAAATTTTATAACTGTTTACTAGCAGTTCCTATGCAAATAAATAAATTCTAACTGTCAATTAATATGCAATAAATAAAATAAATTAACAGTTAAATTAAATAACGCGATTTAGCAAATATGATGAACAAAACATGCCAAACAGTTATAAATAAATTTCTACTCATATCTAAAATAAATTTAACAAACATAAAAACTTTTAGAAGTTGTGAGTGGGTTAAAACACTCACCTTTGGGATTTAAATTGAATTTAAATCCAATTTAAACCAAAAATTTCGACGGTCTCCAAATCTATCCAAACTAGCGTCAACAGATCCGAAATTTAATTTCGATCCTAACAAAAAAAATCTCGCGTGAATCGGACTACGTATGAGAAAGTTATTCGAATAAACGTTATTGAAATCGAAAATAAAAATTAAAATAAGAAAACAACTCACCCTCACACAAATCCACGTCACCCGCACTGCCTTCACGCGCACGCTACAGCACCATCATCTTCTACAGGCCATCACGCAACTGTTCGAACCCAACAACGCACGCATACGAAAAAAAACGCCACCTCCAGACCGACGTTGACCAGATCCGAGGCTACCAACGACCATGCCTCGTCACCACTAGCCGCCGCGCCCCACCACCAAAGTCGCGACGTGCCCTATCATCCCCAGGCCGAGGCGAAAAACCGGTTATTCCCCTCCAATTTGCGGCGAATCCGATGACCATCTCGATACTCTAGCCATACAGATGTGTGCTGCTCGTCGTTACCTTCGCAACGACACAAACCGATCGTCGATTAGCTTTCGATCTACCATTGAATCAATCAATTTCTCACACGAACGGCTAGCGTTTATTTGCCATTTCTGTACAAACGATAACTCGAATCGAGAAACCAATTGCAGATCCGAGTTGCGCTTGCCAAAAGCTTCAACATATATTTTTCTGGAATTTTTCTAGAGAGTTTGAATTTTGACTTTGATTTTTGAACTGTAGATAGATCTAGGTTTTGCAACCATTAAGGAAGAGAAAGAGATGAAGAAAATGAACGTACAGCCAAATGATAGAAGATGGAGGTTAGGGTTTATCACAACATATTTATAGACAAATTGTAGAAGGCTAGGTGAGCACGAATTACGAACGTGCTACACGGTAGTTGGCCCAAAAAGCCCGTTCTGACCCCGGAACGAAATTTATTAAACCGATATATCCAGATAGGTATTTTAAAATATTCTGAACGCGATGGAAAAAGTTTCACGTCCAAATTCGATCGTATGAAGAAGTTATGCTGAAAACAAAATTTCCAAATTGATTCCAAATTGATTTTAATTAAATTGATTTCAAATTGATTTTAATTAAATCGATTCCAAGGCGTTTCGCGTCCGTACGATCAAACGACAGGTCCGATCGATACGAAACTTGAAACCCTACAATAATTCACCGATACGGATCCGATGAAACTGGTTTCGTCGAAATCCGAGTCCGTGGCCAAAATGGCTATTTTTATATTAATTAAATAAATTAAGAATTTGTAAGAAAATCCAATTTTTATATTTCACTTTCCGAATTTGGTAAATTTTGTCACTTAAAATCTCCAAACATTCAAAATGACCTAACAAATTTTTAAATGTCAATTTCATTAAAGATCAAATCCATATAAATATTAAATCTCATAAAAATCCAAATTACAGTTAAATTTCCAAATTTACTTTTTAAGTCGTATTAACCTATATTCATTCCTTTCATTAATTTCAAATATAAGGGTTTACCATTGGATTGCAAATTATCACATAATTATCCCATTTCACGAAATTCTTAATTTAACGTAATATTTACATTTTCCTTTAATTAATTTCAATAAATCCAAATTATCGTATATTAAATCCAATTATATAAATAAAGCTTGATTCCCATTTTAACTCGTTTGGTTTTCACTTAACCTTTTACAGTGAATTAAATTCCAATGTATAATTGAAACTTAATTTCCATTTGATTCCACTATTTCATTAAATATCCTCATATTCTAGCTAAATTCCAACTAACGTTTTAATTAGCTATTTCGATTTCATTTAATTGCAATTAACATACTATAGTAATTTAAATTCCTTTAAATAAATAAATAAATGTTGATCCCCATTTATTTACGTTATATTACATTGGTACTTCTATATACAACTTAGCTTTGTATAAATGTTTAAATGTGGAATCTTGTCTCTTTCACGTATTAATTAAGATTTAAAAAAAATCATTAATATTTATCAGACTCCATTAACGTAATGGTTAAATATTAATTTCACTTGTTCACAATCAATCCAAAATTTGAATTTCAAATTCCAAAGGAATCAATAAATCTTGATTTTTCTTTGCTTCTTAAATCACCCAATCGTCATGTTATAATGGAAACTAACATTTATTACTCCTTATAGAATTTACTATCTTAAATGACAAATCAAATTACCCTAACAGCACTAATTTAGGGCGATTAATTGCAATTGATTTTTCCATTAAACTACATAATTTATCCAATTGAAACCTAAATAAAACGTTTATTTATATTAAAAATCCTACTGTTTAAATGAATTGATCCTTTACGGTATAATTTACATTTGACTTGATTTCTCATTTATTTTGCAAAACAGTAAATTTCAATTGCTACCAACATTATAAATGGGATTTTCCTTGGTTACATCTTATTTGGATTCAACATTCTTCATTTACCAATTTATTTCACTTTAACTATAGTAATTTAGCGGATAAATTGAATTTGATTCCAGATTAAAATTGACAACCAATAAAATAAGTAACGTACAATAATTATAGTTATTCACTCTATTTCACATATCTACATTCAGTTCCAAATTTTATAGAATTAAATTCTAATTACTTACCCCTTAATCCAACATGCATTTAAATCCTTTTATTTTAAATAAATTTATTCAATGTTGACATCCACTAAATAAAATTTACTTTCATTTATATATTTGCAATTCAATTCAGTTATTATTTCATTAATACTATTTCCGCTTTATATCTTCCAGTATAAATCAACAAATTATAACTTATAACCACAAACGCCAATTTACGTTAATTCAATCTATTGCCATATAAACATTTAAAATTGTTAACCTTAAATTACAGTTACTATATCTAATTCCTACATTTACTCAAATAAAATCTTAAGACTTTTATTTCATTATAAATTAGATTAGAAATCATATTAAATTAACTCATTTAATATCATCGAATTTAACGGGTCGTTACAACACCCGAATGAACGTAGCAGAGAATTAAAGTGAAGAAAGTAAAGTAAAATAGGTAAGAAAGAACAAGCAAAGTTTTATAGTGGTTCGACAAACTTTGGCCAATGTCCACTTAAAGATATTATTGCTTATTTTTGACTTGAGGGCGGAAGTTCTTAGGACTCAGTACAACTTTCACACTTAGTTTTTCAAAGTTACAAGAATATAGATTAGAGAAGAGTTAGGGCCAAAAATATCTTGAAAAATGAGCCCTACCTTCCCATTTATAGATGTAAGGGGCCTAAAATCTCACACCAAATATCTCCTAACCGTTAACCATGATTTACACCAGTTCTCCTCAAAAGTATGTGCCACCTTAGCAATTTCGGAAGTCGGCACTGATACCTAAGTGGGAGTCATATCAATCCCCAAGTTCACCATTTTTTATGTCTTTGACTTCTTTCTTCGGATCGCCTTGTAGTTAGATTTGTGATTCCATAGTTGTTTGCAACAAATTAACGTACTTCTAAGTCCAAATATGGAGTTGATGGACAACAAAGTTGTAGTTTCAAGTGTTCATGGATAACGATGGAGAATTGCATTGATTTAGTAATACGGCTTTGGAAATGGAACCTTGGCATTAAGATAAACACATAGGTAGAAGATGAGGTCCACCCAAGTTGTTTTTGGAAGTCGGTACCGATTCCCAATTAAGAGTCGGTACCGATCCCCAACTTGGGGGATTCTGTAATTGAGTTGACTTGAATTTTTTTGGTATTTTAATGGTGGTCTTTTCTATACTTTGGTTCTAGGTTTTGTGGTCATTCCTCCGGGTATCTTACCTTGAAAACTTCGAAGGATGGTTTTTTTGGATTTGTTCATATACTGCCTGGTCAAAAGGAGGAATAACACTTACCCCCATGCCTTGTAAATGGATGGTGTTTTTTTTAAGAAAGAAAATAATGTCTATCCTCGACGATTGAGCTCTCTGGATACTTCATTCTGGATGAGTTGTCAAGTTCCTTCAGACTCTTTTGTCAATCATGAGTCGTTCCAGACCCGTTACAACCTAAGACTCTAGAATTTTTCTAAATGTAATCTATACATCACCAAAATCCTGATTTCATTCAGAGATTACATCACATAGCAAAACCATCCTATATTCATCTAGGATTTTTCATTTTTATTCCAATTATAAGTATTCGAATCCTCCTTATCAAAAGCAAATTTGTTTTCATTCCCAGGTTTGATCCCTTTGGATCGTTTTATATTTAGCTTAAAGTGTGATCTCTTTGGATCATCGATCAAATTCGTGACCATTTAGGGTTGACAGTTAAATCCATAATCACTCAAGGGTGATAATCAAATTTGTGGTCGTTCGAGATTGATAGCCATTCATGGCAGATGATGCCCAATCGAGACCAATAAAGCCATTCAAGGCGGGTGACCGTTCGAGGTCAATATAACGGATGGTGGTCATTCGAGGCCGATAGCCGTTCGAGGCGGGTGATGGCCGTTCTAGACCGTAGCCATTCGAGGCGGACGGTGGTCATTCAAGACCGATCATCATTTGAGGCGAGCGACAGTTCGAGGTTGATATAGCCATTTGAGGCGAATGGTGGTCGTTCGGGACCGATATTTAAATTTGTAGCCGTTCGAGGTTGATGTCCATTGTGGACCTTACCGAGCCTAACCCGCTTGCTCTCTAATGAAGGGTCTCAAGGACAAGCATGCCCATCCCCTCACTCTCTAATGAAGGGACTTACTTCTTCCACTTCGATCCCGTATTTTCGAATAAGACTTAATGTGACCAATGCGAGTTTTCACGTTCAATGGGGTTTCATAATCAAAGGTTCGGCTAACAAAATCAAGTTCAAACGTAAAAACACAAAGTCTAATATCTAGATTATTGCCTCTCCAGACGCTACAATCTAGCATCTAGCTTAGAGAGGGACTATTCGGGATCCCATACACGAGTAAATATCTAGACGGTATTATTGTGTGGTTTATTGAAAAAGGAAACTAAAGCGCGAGAACCAAACCTGGTTCCCTGCTATCCGATCATGAGATGGCTAGCCTTGCCCCTGATCTAGGGCCATTTCTATTCCTTGCCGTTGATGGTTACTCCCGTTACATCACCGTAGTTTGATTACTAACATACTATCGTAACCGGTTATCTCTGCCAAGTTCCTCTATCATATCCTGCCGATGCCTGCAGTCATTCATATTGTGCCCGTCCAGCTCATAGATTAAGTAGCATTTTCCTGACTTTCTTTCATTGCTTGTGGGCTCTCCTCTTGCCAGCCGCCGATAAGAGATTTGCCCCTAGTGTCCAGATAAATCCGCTCCTGGGTTTCATTTAAATCGTGTAAAAAGTGAATCTCATTTCTTTCCTTTGTCACTTTGATCCTTCAAAGCTATCATCCATCTTTCACTTTCCTTTATCCTTGCTAGATCATGTTGCGAGTGGTCCTCTGCCATCCGTAGTATTAACCTTTCTTATAGGGTTCAGCGTCCTCCTGTCGTAGAAACTTTTCAGCCTCATGATAAAATTTCATGAGATCCATCGGTGGATCTCATTCCAAAGAAATTTTAAAATCAGTCTTCGCGGTTATTCCTAAAGTCACCGCTATTAAAACTATTGAAGGATAGGGTTTATTCACCGCGGCCGCCTCCATGCTGAATCTTGTCAGAAAACTCCTGATGGTCTCTCCACCCCTCTGCTTCATGCTTTCTAGTGTTATTACATTCTTGGATCATGAGATATCGAGCCGAAATTGCTACACAAATCTGTTCACCAACTCAACTCATATATAAATAGAACCATTTTCCAGCTGCCTAAACCATTGCATTGCCAAACTCATAAGACATAAAGGGAAACACTATCCCATGGCTTCCTCAGATGCCCCCAACACCTCCATGTGCTGGATGTACCACATCAGATGAATTGTAGGGTCTGACATTCTGTTATATGTCTCCAATGTTAATAATTTGAATTTCAGTGGATTCCTTACATATCAGATGTTAGGAATAAACAGACTTTTATTCACATCTTCTATGCTCTAATTAGGCACTCCGCCCCTCATAACTCATCTTACCGTCTCAACAAGCCTATTGTTGTCATCTAAAGGAACTTCCAAGTTTTCATTTTCAGCCCGCCCCTCGAATCCGCAAGGGAATTCCGGTACATACTCCTCCAATCTATTTCCTGTATTCTGATTTGCATTTAGACTCTTCGCATCAATTTCGGGAAGTGTATCATTCCTTCTTATGGCAGACGACCCATGCCCTCGATTTCTTGGGAGTCGATACTGACTCGTATTTAGGGGTCGGTATCGGCCCCCAAGTTTGGCTCGGGGTTCGTCCCAGGCTGTTTTGCCCCATTTCCAACTATCTATGCTCCAGCATTCGATCTCTGATTCTATGTTCATGCACCTCTAGCCGTTCCTGGTTGTCGCATCCTTCTAAAGAAGTACTCTATCATGTCTTCCTGTCATGTTATCATCCTTTCCGATAGTCCATTCATCATAGTTTCCATCTCTTCCCCGGTTATGTAGATTGAAGGGTGGTAAGATCCCGAGGATGCCTCTTGACTGCCCTTTTTTGATTTTCAACAGTCACGACCTTCTCAGTTGATTGTCTAACCATCTTCAATGATTATCGAGTTCAAGTGATCCTCCTTCCCGGCGCGCCAAAATGTTTGAACCAAAATTGGCCCATACACCCGAATGAATGTATTAGAGAATAAAAGTGATGAAAGTAAAGTAAAAAAATGTAAGAAAAGAACACATAAAGTTTTATAGTGGTTCGACAAACTCTAGCCTACGTCCACTCAATGATTTTATTGCTTATTTCTGGGATGGAAGTTCTTAGGACTCAGTACAACTTCCACACTTAGTTTTTCAAAGTTACAAGAATATAGAGTAAAGAAGAGTTAGGGCCAAAAACATTCTAAAATATGAGCCCTATCTTCCTATTTATAGAGACAAGGAGCCTAAAATCTCGCTACAAATATCTCCTAACCGTTAGCCATATGTTAGACCGATTCCCCAAAAAGTAGTGCACCTTAGCAATTTCCAAGAGCCATTATCGATCCCTAAGTGGGATTCGGTACAGATCCCCAACTTTGGGGATCCCATGATTGAGTTGACTTGGTTGTTTGTGGTATTTGCATGATGGTCTTATTTGTACTTCGTTTCTAGGTTTTGTGGTCATTTCTCTAGACATCATGCCTTTATAACTTCAAAGTCTATTTTGTTGGATTTATCCGTATAATGCTTAGTCAAAAGGTAGGATAACGCTGGCTTATGGTATTGTGGATATTTTGTTACGGTTATAAAGGACATTTTGAAATTTTAATGAAATGGGTACAGTTGTTGTTATTATATTTTATCCTTCCGCTATAAGATTTTGAATGTGCAAATAAATATTATGTATTGTTCTTTTTACCAACCAACAACCAGCTTTGAGATGTTTCTAAGTTTCGATAGGCCTTTTTTAGGTCAGAATTTAGTCCCATGGTATCAGAGCTTAGGTTACCCAATTAATCAGGATAGTTATATGTATGAGAGGTGCACTTGTTGTTATGAAAGTATTTTCCAAAAACCTTATTATATCTTTAAATGTATGTATACTTATTTTGACCATAATCCTAACTCTATAAGTTCTGATTACAAAAGTAGTTGCAACCATATTCTGAAAGGACAAGCGAGGCGACTATGAGTTGGGAAAAATAAATAGAGGTAAATTTATACTTCTACCTCGACTACCCATGGGGTGGAGGTCAGGTCATAAGGAGTGGACTAAGAAGGGCATGAGCACGACATATATAAGTACCCCAAAAGCTAAAGAGTACTTGTCTCCTTTGTTGGACATAGACTAGTTGGAACCTAGAAGCTAAATGGAACGACTTTAAATCCAAAATTTAATAGGCAATAAATAAGGAGTTACAATAAGTTAAATAGGTAATTAAGACCATTAATGTAATTCTACAGAGATAGGGAAGAAATTATAAGTAAAATTTGAATAAGTAAATAAATGTCTTTAGAAAACTTAGTTAAGATAATAACCATTTGGTACTGACAAAGCGACATTTATTGAAATAATAAATGAAAATGTTAGGTAATAATTAAGTATTATAAGGTAGAATATTTGTAAACATATGGAAGTAAGATGTAAAAAAGGAGGAAAACAAGCTTTTGTAAGAAGATATACATTAATCAACATAAAAAGATAACCAGATTTTAAAAGGTTGAATAAGAAAGTTCAAAAGAAAGAACAATTAAAGTCAATTTATAAATCCAACGCTATATGAAAGAATTTGATAAATGATTTTTTGGAAAACTCCTTGAAATGTTTTGAATAAGGTTTTTTTGTAATAATGATTTGGAAAATTGAAGAAAGGGATTTTCTTTTGGAATTTCTATGTTTAAAATTTGTTGAGTTAAACAGTTTTCAATTTTTGGAATAAATATAACATAAGGCATGTGTTGGACTCAATGATTTTTCCTACTTTAAAATTTGGAAGTTCTTTTCTTTAAAATTCCTTTTAAGGGTGTATAAAGAGACATGAAACTTTATTAAAATAGGAAAATATAAAATAGAAGGGTAAGAATGTCCGATAATGTAGGTAGGAGGAATATTCCCGTAAAAGGAAATGCGTAGAATAACAGTTGAAATTTAGGTAGTAATATTATTGAGAATTTTAATTTAGTATTAAATAATATAAGAGAGATGTAACTGGGATAAGGTAGGAAAATAATAAATATATAAGTTATCCTTATCTACTTCATTTTTCCATTGTTTAAAGTTATATTAGGTGGTTTGACAATTGAATGGAATTATATGATAATTAATAAATTAACTAGGATAATTTTGTATACAAGGAAAAGCATTTATGTGAAGATGCTAATTTAACGAAAAACATTTTTCTATTTGTATTTAGAACTTGTTTGAATAATAATATTATTGAATTTAAAATGATAATGGAAGAGAAATAAGTTAGAATTGATACGAAAAAGGACCGCGAAAGATTATTGGAGTTTTAAACAAAGTTATAAAAAGTATTTTGCTAAGTGATATTATAATTCAAGTAATAAAGCAGCAGATGTTGATGTATATCTTTTGAATAATATAAAATTGCAAATTAGAAAATTTTCATGCTTGTAAATAGATTAGGTTTGATGTCTACTAATATAGCTGTCTTGTAACTAGAAATATCTTTGAAATAATAAATGACGAATAAAGGAAGACAAATTTGGAACACTATTGAAGTTATTATCTTTGTAATGGATTTAAAAAGAGTTAAATTTGAATAATAATAATAATATATCAGTAAAATGGTTGTCTGTGAGCTTTTCATAAGTATAGACCATGATATTGGGTAATAAATGTTGATTTTGAACTTAATAAGTTTATTTGTATAGGAACAATTTATTTAAAATTATTTTGTATGTTGCTGAAATTTTGGTTTTATAAATAATAGTGAAAACCAAATTTTTATGGAGTAGATAGGGATCACTACTTAGGTAAGATATGGTAAATGTTTTAGCATATGAATTAAATAGGAATAGTACGTACAATCTGATTTGAAAATTTGAAATCAGTCCCTAACTTTAATTTGTAGAAATTAGTAAAGTTGTAAAGATATTCCAGGTCAATAATTGGATTATTAATTAGGTTGCCCTAGATGACTTTGAATGTAAATTTTTTCATTTTAATTTATTTGGAGCAGTTCCCGTGTAATTTTCATAAATTATCGTATTTCAAAATATGCATAAAAGCCTGTTGGGAAAGAGATATGTAAGATATAAATATAGTTTTTCATATTTTACACTATCTATCTCATTAAAAGAAAAGAACAATTCTTTGTAATTTCAAATAACCAAAATTTACATTTATGGTTAGTTTATGAAAAATTATAATTGTAATCCTTTTTTAGAAAGATAGCTCTGATAAATTAAAAATGTGCAAATCAATGTTCTAGTTTAGAATTAGTGTGCACGTATAATGATGCTTAATGATTAAAAATCAAAATATTTAAATAGCATAATTTATGACTATATACGTATTAGTCAGTAATTAACAGATTAGGATTAATGGATATTAATTAAAAATTTAACGGGCAGTATAATTAATGAAAATAAAATAGAATCAAATAGAGATTGATTAGGGAACTTAGTATGGTATTTATAGAATGAATTAAATCAGAGTAACATATGGATTTTGAATTTGTAAAAGGTTAAAGGGTTCAAATAAGGATTAATTAGAGATGGTCTAACTTTAAAAATAATGATCAACTGCTATGGATATATTAACTAGAGTAATGAATGGAACATATTTATTAGAAACTATAAAGGAAAATTTAGGATGGTGAGAAATAGTGGAATAACTTATTAGGAATTTCCATCTTAATCTAGTAAGGGTTGTTAGGACCTCAACACCATTACACCAGTAATGATAAACGGCAGCTTCCGGGAAAATTTTCTTTTAGAGTTTTTGGGTTCTAATCGCTAGCTGTCTCCCTTAGTTATGAGGAAGCGTAAGATATGTCCATGTTTAATCACTATGTTGATTTTATAAATGGGATTAAACCGCATGGTAAATATATACATTTGGAGAAGCAACATAAATAAGGAAATTTTATAGGGACATTTAACTAGCGATAAACCATGGGTAATACTGGAAGTTAATAAGAAAATTAGGTTAGCAACCAAAAGTAAATTAATACTTCAATCCCAAAAACTTTAGAATTTTCGAAAAATAAATTGTAGCTTGCAGAATGTCACATTCAAGAAAATAGAAGCATAGGAATGTAAAGAGAATTTTCTATTGAATAAGGATGAAGAAGTAGGTAGCAGAATTTGACACTAGGTATTTACATAAAAATGGAGGCAATTTAACCGAGCAACTATAGCATAGATTTGTATCAAGGAGATGATTCAACTTCGGGAAATTCAGTTAGCATCGTTATAAATAAGAAACCATTATATGCTGGTGAATATTAGAGGAATTTACAAACAACCTTAGGAACTTCATTGAATTCTAGCACACTTACCACCCGCAGACCTTCGGGACTTTGGAGGACATTAGGAACAGAACTTACCTTTATTAGAATCTACGTATAATAATATTCACCAAACAACGATTAGTATGGCCCCTTTGAAAAGCTTTATGGGAGGCTATGCAAATCGCCAAATTGTTGATAGGAAACCACTGGCAAAATTTTACTCGAACCTAATTTAATTCACGGGACTTCATAAAGATAGAGTTGATTAGGCAGCGTGTGAAGGTCGTAATTTTTGAAAAGTTGGGAAAATTTGGCGCCATGATTTATTGGGCCTTTCCTAATTTTGGGGAAAAAAGGAAAACTTGCATATCATGTGGAGTTACCGTATAAATTCATAGGAGTCTGTTATCCCGTCTTTTAGTCAGGTCAGGATACCACGAATTCAGCTAAAATGGATGGGTTGGAAATCGATTACAGTTAAAACTATGGACGATAGTTGAATGGATTCAGATGGACACACACAAAAAAGGGTTAAGTATGCAATTGGCACTTCACCTAGACAACAGACAGGATCAGATCCCCCATTTATGACCTAATCAAGGTGAAATTAGTATGGAATAACAAAGAAGACCACATAAGGTTACATTCCAAATTTCAAGTCGATTGGAGTTTGTATGATCCAGTTATGGACAAAAGAAGATGAATCGATATCGATGGATCAGTGGTAATTTGCTTTGAGTCGGATCTGCGAAAATTTGCTTAGAGTCAGCGCAGGGTTCACTTGGAGTTGTAGAAATTTGAAATGCTTGTTCATGGTTGGAGTCGAATACATGTTTGCTTGGAGTTTTCTTGGAGAAAAATGATCGAAACTGGTCATTTTTCGTGCTTAGAGTCAAAATCACGTTTGCTTGGAGAAAATTTCAAGTTTACCAAGTCTAACCCTGGACCAGAATCATCAGCATCTGCTTCGAGTCAGAAAGGTGATTACTTCAGGGTCAAGCTGAAGTGGGTTTTTCGATGATCGTTTTGGTAACTTTTGACGGTGATCGATCTATAACTCAAAATCTATGAAGGCAATCGACATGAAATTTGGGTAACAACTACACTAACCCAAAGGGACTCACATCATCGATCGCTGGGCCTTACAATGAAGTTGTATCGATCGATTATGATATATATGGATCGATCCATAAAATAGTCCAGCTCAATGATGATCGATCAATACCTTGCAAATGCAAAGTTGGAATGTGACGAATCTTTAGGAATAGTAAAATATTATGCAAAGGAACTTACCATATTGATAACACATAATTTAGAGAAATTTGAACGATCGGCCTACATCGTTTCTGAACGTTCATAACATGTCAGCCAGAATGATCCCAACTCTATGGAAGACATGATATCTCACAAACGGTAAGTCAGAATCATACGAAATTTAGAGAGAAAGTAGCTAACATCATGGTGGATCCACTAGAATGATCGTATTCCCGAAGGAGCAAATATGGAAAGATCTTCCAGATTTTCATTTTTCAACTTGATTCCACATGAACGCGATATCTCACAAATGGTAAGTTGGGATTGCATGAAACTTGAGAGCAAGTAGCTAGCATATGGAGTATCCCCAAAAACAATTGAATCCCCAGTAATAATATGAATGATCAACACCGATCATTCCAATGGTGTGTGATCGATCTAAAAATTGGTGGATCGAGTCGTACGGTTCTAGAGGTTCTTCGGGCGAAATTTCGGCTCGATCCATGCACGTCTTCACCTATAAATGCAACAGACTTGGCTCATTACAAAGGATATTCTTCTTTCAATTGGATTTTCTTTTGGCTCTCTTTCATTATTTCTTATCTCTTCGTTCATTTATTTTCTAAATTAAAAACAACTATACTTGTAATCTTATAGTATAAATAAAATATCACTGGAGTGGACTAGGCCAGAGTTTACCGAACCACTATAAAATTTGCATGTTTATATAATTTTCTACAATCTATTCTGTGATCTGTGATTCCATACTTCTCTGTTTGGATCCAAATACTACATGTTGGTGCTTTTACTTATAACAGGGTGTTTATGACCATTTTTAACCCAAAATTTTTGGTACTTTAATTGAGAAAGCTAGTCCCTGTGGATTTGGAGTTTAGATTTGGAATCAACTATAGAATTTGGAATTAGAGCATTGGTGAAACCTCTTACATGGAGACAGGTAGAGTCATCATGAATGGAGTCATGATGTTTCCTCAGGAGTTAATTAAACCTCAATCTTCATTACTATAGACGAGATGGAAACAATAATGGATGCTAAGCAGGAGAGGATGCTAAAGAGACAGGAGGAGATGATGCAGAATCTACTCTGATAGATTATATAAGCCGGAGCACCAAACCAAGGGAATGGAGTAGTAGGAAAGGCTGGAAATATGGATCATGGAGTTATAGCGGTAAGAGCTAAGGAAAACCAGAATCGAGATAATGGAAACGAAGCTAACAAACAATGTGATGGAGTAGCATAACCATGAGCAGTTCCCAGCGGACACATAACAATAGGTGCTGATCGTTCTAGAACGATCGGCACCTATCGATCTAGACTTAGGGGCATACACCCGGCTTCTGCTGGATCGATCTCAAGTGGGGTGTTGGACAATGCTGAGTAGTTAAGTGTTAATCATAACTTGGATGCACTTCTGAAAGAGGATAATTCGGGATTCCCTCATAGGCTCGGAGGGCAAGATGGAAATAATGATCGGAGACCACTCATGGATGCTAGAATAGCTGGAAATTGGAATCCAGGACTTGGAGCAGACACTAGGAGACTTGGATATGGATTGGGACAACCAATGGCAAACCCTAGCCCAGGAGAATGGATCAACACTAACCATGGAACTGGGGGAAGGGATTTAATTGACTCTAGAAGGAATTAGATAACGGTGATGGAACAAGAGCAGCCATCATCCATATCGGAGCGAGCCCAGCTTAAGGGCACATGTCATCGTCTCTTATTCGCGATGACATGAACTAAATAACTAATAAACTGTATATGAAAATGGCTAAATCACTGATACATGTATGGGATCACGGACGATCCTTAGGCATGCTCTGAGATGACAATGAACCGTCATGCCTAAAGAGGCATGGGTCGCATCATTTAATTTTTTTTGCTTTTCCCTTTAGCATTTGAACTTGATTTATTAGTTGAGTATATGATTGCACAACTCACTCGAATTGAAACCAAACATTAATAATTCAAAACCTTATCCGAAAAGATGAGATAGAAAAGCAAAAACAATCCCCATCGTCAGAAAGCGAGCGAACTAGGCTTGGCAAACTCCCCAAATGGAATATGACCTCGAATGATCATATTTTGCCTCAAATGGAATCCAATCTTAAATGATCATATATCGCCTCAAATGATATTTGATCATGTATGATCATTTTTCGCCCCGAATGGCACTCGATCGCATACGATCATCTTCCGTCTTGAACGATAATCGGTCACGAACGACCATCATCTACCATGAACGACTATCTATCATGAACGACCACCACTCGCCTTGAATGACAACATCAACCTCAAATAAATGCCAGCCTCGAATGGCTATAGATTTGACTTACGGTCTTGAAAAACCATAACTATCGATTCAGAGAGATCAAGGAACTGGATTGGCAATGGATTGGATTTTGGATTGAAATATTCGACTATCAATAGATTATGGATTTCAGATTTTGAATTTTTATCAATTCAAAACGCACTTTCCTACCACAAGGCATGTTTTTGAGGAGTAAATTTTATGCCTCCTTTTGGTTGGGCCCGGATACCATGGATTTTGCTAAAATGGATGGATTGGAAATTGATTACAATTGAAACTAGGGATGATAGTTGAATGGATTTGGATGAACAACACTTAAAAATATGGCTAAGTATGCAATTGGCACTTTACATAGGCAATGGATCAGATCGGATCCCTAATTTCTGACCTATTCATGGTGCGATTAGAATGAGAGACCATAACTGTTCTCCCACCTTTTGGCAAGGCCATGACACCAAGGAATTGACTGGAAATCGAAGACAGATCATCCTAAAGAACGGTTATATACACGTTCGCTATGGATGCTGGTAAATTTTGCCCGAGTCTAGATCGAGCTACAATTAGTATGACACGATAAGCAAAGCCATGAAAGTCAACATTCCAAATTTCCAGTCAATCCGAGTTTGTGTGCTTAAGGTACGATCGATGCAAGCCGAAAAGATGAGCTCATTCGTATCCATTGGTCAATCTCCTTCGCGTCGCTCCATTTTGTATCCATCGCTGAACAAGCCCACTTCTTATCCATCAACAACCGTCTACTTTGTATCCATCGGTAGTAATATGGAAGTCCATTTTGTATCGATCTAGTTTCAAACATACTACGTATCGATCGGCCACGGGTTGGTACAAAGTCAATACCTCCCCTTGATACAAAATCGACTACTCTGTGACCAATACAAAGAGATCATCCATCTATCAATACGAAGTGACCATTAAGCAATCGATATGAAATGGCTTCAGGATTCAATATGAAGTAAGGTACAATAGACCGATACGAAGAGTGATTCAAAATCGATACAAACACGGCATGTAAAAGTAGAAGACTCGATCGGTTGGCATAAAAGTGGATCAATCCTAAAGGTTAACGCCACGTCAACTGGCATCACATGCAGAATCATCGATGTGAAACCATCGATATGAATGATATCGATATAAAGTCAGCAGCCTTTAATGAATTCAAATTTGCATCGATCATAACTCAAAATCTACAAGTCCAAATGCCACCAAATTTTACATAAGCTTGCGTACATCCTCAAGAACGTTCATGATCGATCTCGACTCAATTGGACGAAGTATTGATCGATTTGAAGTTCGTTCATATCGATCATGGCTCGAATGAAAATGGCATGGGATCGATCACATGGGCCCACCCACGCGCGAGAAGAGGTCTTTCGAGATCTAAGCGAGATATTTGCAGCCTATGCCTATAAATAGCAGCCATGACCTACTAAAAAAGGACTTCTTTTTCATTTCTACGTCCAGAATCTGCCGAAATCACTTTTGTACTCAAACTCTACTGTTGTAACTCGTTGTAATCAATAAGCAAAAGTTAGTAAAAGTCAACCATTTCATAGTGGACGTAGGCCATACACCGAACCACTCTAAATCTACGTGTTTCTGTGCATTTACTTATTTAATAATTGTTGTGTTTGTTAGATCTTCCTCCTTTTCCATTTAAACTCTTCATTTTATCTCTTCAAACACATCCGAAGAGTGTTATGCCCAATTTCGGTACAAACACTTTGGTGCTTTCATTGAGATAACCCAGTTTTTCTCCTGCTCATTAGATCCACTATCTATATCAGATTGCATAATTCTAAGAAGAAGAACCAGATTTCATGTTTAAAGTTCTTCCATCCTATTAAGATTTGCATAAAGTCTAGGAAAAATCTTCGATATCCATCATGGTTAACACTAGGACTACTTCAACGGCTACCTATCTAGAAGGATGGGACAGGTAGAACCCTATACAACTTCCTTCTACCGATCAGAATGCTGCCAGATCATCATATCCATAAGGCTCTGTCACCAGGGAAGAGTTTCAGCTGCTTATGGAAGAGCTGACTCAGAGCCGCCAACAGCTCGCTCAACAACTCCATGCTAATGTGGAATTGAACAACCAACTAAATTATCAAAGACGAAGGAGATCCAAAAGGGATTAGGCTTCCTATTCATCCACTGAGAGTTCAGCCTCTTCAGATTACCATCATAGATCCGCGCATCCACGGCTGGACGAAAATTCTGCACAGGGTACTGGATATCAGCATACCTTGAATCTTGGGTAGCCAAGAGTTGGCCCATCTACCAACCATCAGACTGGACCCTCCTCCCGAGGAGGAATTGTTCCTTGTCATGTTATAGACAACCGCATTGCCACCACTAGCACTGAATTAGGAGTTGATGCACGAAATCGGACAGAACCGTCGCCAACATGAATATACTCCAAAACCTTATGTCCCAGAGAACATAGAACCAAGGAGGCGAGACATAGAACATCGACCACGACCGGCCTATCCTCGCATTTGTGGAGCCTGACCACACTTAGCTCAGTAAGCCTAGAACGTTTAGATGCCGGATGTCTTGACGGTGATCCATCAGATGATCCGTGAAAGTCAGGGTCTCACTAATGAAGACTGGGGAGTCTTTCAGAGTCATACTTCTTTTACTAATGATATACTCTATTCTTAACCACCTCGGTGATTCAGGATGCCGACTCTACCCGTCTATGAAGGGAGCTCTGATCGTAATTAGCACATCTTAAAGTACGAGTGGTTGTTGAACGCTGCACGAGCCGATGATGCAGTTAAGTGCCGAAGTTTCCCGATCTCTCTGGAGGCATAGCGACTATGTGGTTTACGCATTAACCACCTTGATCTATCTCATGTTTTGATCAGCTGGCACATGGTTTGTTGAACAGTTTCGCATGCATGTTAAAAGGCCGAAAGATGTTAATACTTTGTCTAGTGTCACTCAAGCCCCTAGAGAGACACTCCGACATTATTTCGAGAGATTTCATGCTGCATGCGCTGAGATTAGTAATCCCAATGATAACTTTATTCTGATGGCACTGACTAAGGGGATTGATCTCGATTTTGAGTTCGGCAAATGGTTAGCCGGAAAGCCTCCTACATCATTGGACCGTTTCTATTCCAAGGCAGCCCAATTCTTGAGAAGGGAGGATACGAAACAGTCTAGGAAAAAGGATGACGTAGGGCCTAGTATGGAAGGAATTCAGAGCAATGTTATTGTTAAACTAACCGGGGAGAGTTCCTACAAAGTGCAATTGAACATACAGAATAAACAAAATCAATAAAAAAGGCAATGGAAATCAAAACAGGAAACAAGATCATAATCATGGGCCACGATGTAGGGCTTCCATGTTTGATAATTATACTCCTTTGAATATGTCGTTAGAAAATGTGTATTTACAGACCTGCAATACTAGTCAGTATAAGATACCTGCTACGAAACAATTATAGGAGAGACAGATTCAGACGGGGAAGTTTTGTAGATTCCATGAAAGCTATGGCCATAACACAAATGAATGCCATCATTTGCAGGTCTCATTGAGAAGTTGAAACATGAGAGAAAGTTAGAGAAGTTTGTGCGAGTGCCACAATCGTTAGGTGGGGCCCATCGAATCAGAACCATGTACCGAATCAGGTAAGACTGGAGGAACCCACTCGTACTAGCGGGAGGTTGATGATAAATACTATTAGCGGTGGTCGTCATCCAGCAGACCGAAGCTGGAAGGTAATGGAGTCGTATGCCTGTTCCATTAGGCATGCGAGCTTCGAATGTTGTACTAGTTTAGAAGATGGAGCTCTGGCCAAGCAACATAAAATGATGACCGAAGACATCGTATTTCGGGACAGAGATGCCGACAGGGTCGAAGTCCCAACCATTGATCCACTTGTCATATCAGCTCAAGTAGGTCCTCCTTGGATGAAGAGGATCTTAGTAGACATTGGAAGTTCTGTGAACATATTCTTTAAGCGAGCCTATGACCAGATGAAAATGGAAACTAAAGATCTGAAGCCTTGTCAGTCCCATATTCATGGCTTCAATCGAAGTGCAACTATACCCACTGGTGTGGTGGAACTGCCAGTGGAGTTAGGAATTGGAGAGCGTCAGAGAGTCTGCATATTACAGTTTGTTGTGTTGGATATAGACTCACCATACAATGCTTTCTTAGGCCGACCAGCCCTAGCCGAATTTAGGGCTGCTATTCCTCTAGGTATTTGACTTTAAAATTCCCTACCGACCATGGAATTGGAGTCGTTCAGGGAGACCAGGCTACTGGATGAGCCTGTTATGTTGTAGAGCTGCAAGAGGCGCATCGAAAAAAAGGAAAGGGTGTATAGGAATTTCTCTGCGTCCGCTTTGTTGACAATTTACAATTGACGCCTAGGCCCAGGCCCAGGCACCATAACCAATTCCCAAGGGATCTTGACCTGAGAGATACCGAAAGTGGAGATGAAAGTAAATACAGTCAAGCTTCCCCGATCGAGCTGACGATCGATGCCCCGATCGATGACGACAAATTGATAAAGGTTGGATCTCAGCTAAACCAATAGATGCAAGAGGATTTGATTGAATTTCTCCAGGCAAACCTCGACGTGTTTGCTTGGACACATTTTGACATGTTTGGAATCTCCTCGGACGTCGTGAGCCACACGTTGAACATTGATCTGCGGCATGTCCTGATCAAACAAAAAAGGTGTGGTATGGATTCAAAGAGATCTACCGCCCTTAAGAGGTAGATAAGCTTAAATCGAACGGATTTGTTCGAGAAGCATTATACCGGGAATAGGTGTCCAATCTTGCACTTGTCCGAAAGCCGAATGAGAAATGGAGAATGTGTGTTGAATACTCAGACTTGAATAAAGCTTGCCCCAAAGATAATTTTCGACTTTCCCGAATCGATCAGCTCGTAGACTCGACGGCCGGACATGAACTCTTGTCCTTCATGGATGCGTATTCTGGCTACAACCTGATACCCATCTACTTACTCGACTAGAAGCATACCAACTTCGTGACTAATCTGGGACTTTACTGCTACAAAGTTATGCCTTTTGGACTCAAGAATGCTGGGGAAACTTACCAACGGTTTGTTAATCGAATACTCGCTAACCAGATTGAAAAAACCATGGAGTATATGTAGACGGCATGCTAGTAAAGTCGCGATTCTTCATTGATCACATCAAAGACCTAGAATTAATGTCTGACATCCTCCGAGAATATAGAACGAAGTTCAACCCATTGAAATGCCATTTCGGGGTCGCATCCGGAAATTCCTTGGGTTTATCGTCAACGCTCGAGGAATCGAAGATAATCTTGAAAATATCTGGGCAATCAGAAATCTTGAGACCCCATGAACTATAAAGCAAGTCCAGAGCCTCGACAGGAAAGTAGCAGCATTGAGCAGGTTCATTTCAAAATCCGTTGACAAATGCATTCCCTTCTTCGATTTGATCAGAAAAGGGAAAGGGAACTACGAATGGACTGTGGAATGTGAGGGTGCATTTCGAGCACTAATTCAACACCTCTCCACACCGCCTATTCTGTCAAAGCCTTTTGATCATGAGAAATTATATATTTACTTGGCGGTATCAAAAAACACAATTAGTGTAGCCCCAATTTGAAAGGAAGACCGGATACAACGGCCGGTCTACTACATTAGCAAATGACTGACCGGAGCTGAGAGAAACTATCCAAAGTTGGAAAAGTTGGCTTATTGTCTTGTCATTGCCTCAAGGAAGCTTCATCCATATTTCCAGGCTTATCCTATCACTTTCTAACCGACCAGCCATTACGATAGGTCTTTACGTGACCTGAGACATCTGGTAGGTTGCTCAAGTGGAACATCAAGCTGAGTTGGTTTGATATCACTTATACTCCAAGGCGAGCTATCCAAGGACAAGTCTTGGCAGACTTTATTACTGAATTCACTATACCGGAGGACTTGCCCGAAACCAGTGAATCTCCCAAGTATATATAGAAGCTGCATACTGATGGTGCATCAAATGATCGTTGCTCAGGTGCCAGGGTTGTACTTGATACTCCTAAAGGTCGGTCTATATGATATGCTTTAAAGTTCAGCTTTCGTGCAACCAATAACAAAGACGAATATGAAGCCCTGCTTACCGAATTGAGACTTGCCCAAGGTTTAAGAATCATTGCTATGGAGATTTATTGTGATTCACAATTGGTTGTGTGTCAAGTTCGAGGAGAATTCCAAGCCAAGGACCGAAGAATAGCTGCTTACCTTTCTCGAGTTTAGGAAATATTGAATCAGTTCGATTATTATGCCAACTACTGCATACCCGGAGAGCGCAATCAGAAAGCTGATTCGTTAGCAAAGTTAGCTTGTATAGGTGAAGCATGGAAAATGGGACTCGTTCCCATGGAAACGTTCCTTCCCCGAGCATCGACCAAATGGAGACAGATTGGGTATTTGAGGTTCCCAATAAGGAGTCATGGATGACTCCATTCAGAAATTATCTCAAGCATGGGATCTTGCCGAAGCATAGAAGTGAAAAGAGACAAGTCCTTCGAAAGGCTTTGCGGTTCACTATTCAGAATGGAGTCCTGTATAGAAGGGGGCACTCAGTTCCTTTACTCTGGTGTATCGCTCACAATGAGATCAAACGAGTATTGCATGATGTGCATGAAGAAGAATGTGGCGATCACATCGGAAGGGCATGCTCTTGCCAAAAAAGTGCTTCGATATGGATACTATTGGCCGACTCTGAATTGTGATGCATCGAATTATGCCAAAAAATGTGACAGATGTGAGAAGTATGCTCGGATTCCTATAGCCCAACCTATCGAGATATACACAGACGGTCAGTCCATTGCCATTCGCAGCATGGGGAATCGACATTATCGGTTCTCTACCTCTGGCTAAAGGTGGTACGAAGTATGCCATCGCCGTAGTTGGTTACTTTACCAAGTGGGAGGAAGCTGAGCCACTTGCTACAAACACGTTAAAGAAAGTGATCAATTTTGTAGTATGCAACATTATCTGTCGATTTAGTCTCCCACATACAATCAGCACTGAAAACGGAACCCAATTAGATAGTGTTGAATTGAAAAATTTCTGTCAGCGATTCCACATCCAGAAGAAATTCTCCGCACTTGCACACCCTCAAGCGAAAGGACATGTTAAAGCTGTTAATAAAGTTATAAAGTCTATTATGAAGAAACAAATGGAAAAGGCTGGGGGTAAATGGGTCGATGAACTTCTTATGGCTTTATGGGCTTACCCAAAAACCCATAAATCTACAACTGGCCACACCCCATTCTCTCTATCTTACGTTTCCAAAGCCATTATTCCAGTCGGTACCTTCTCATCATGTGACTTATTATGATCCGAAAACGAACGCTATATTGCTTGCCGAATCACTGGATTTATTGGATGAGAAGTGTGAAGAGGCTAATTTGAGTGCAGCTGCATACCGAAGTTGAGTCGCCCGATTATACAATGTCAAGGTTCTACCCCGAACCTTTGAACTCGTTTATTACACATAACAGGCTCCGTTTATTTATTTAGTCTATTCTTCATTTGCAATTTTTTTATGCATTTCGAAATTTGAATTTATAATAAGGCAACTGACTTTGCCATATTTTCTTATTTTAGCAATAAAATGCAATCTCTTCGATCCAGAGCTGTGATTTTTTGAAAAGCATCATACAACTATCACTTAGCACGGAGAGCTAAACTCCACCCGACTAGTTACTCGTTAAGTGAAACCCGAGCTCGGGGGAAAGTACCGCTATAAAGCTAAAAAAGGATTGATACATGAAAATCCTCTAACTAACTCTAGATTCCTAGAGTGTGAAATGGAGTATAAACTTACGAATACGGTCCCGAAGAGGGTGGACCCGTCCGCCTAACGTCTTTGCCCAAATTCAAACCAAATTCGAGGAGGATGGATCCGTCCATCTAATGAACTCGCTTGTTAAGTCAGGGTAGACATGAGTTGACCAGCCACGATCTTGACAAATCCATCGTTCCCAAAGTGCGAACAAAATCCCAAAGACTAAACGGATGTGACTGACCATCTGTCGGCCAACTTCAGATTCTCGGAGTGCGAACTGGAATATAAACATAAACTAACTCTGAGTTCCTAGAGTGCGAACTGGAGTATCAACATCAACCAACTCCAGGTCCCCGGAGTGTGAACTGGAGTACAAACGTCAACTAACTCTGGATTCCCTGAGTGTGAACCAGAGTATCGATGGCGATTAGCACTGGATCCCCAGAGAGTGAATTGGAGTTTAAACACAAACTAGAGATGAGTCGATTATCCGTAAGACAACTCCGAATCCCCGGAGTGCAGTCAGAGTATAAACATAGAACGAGTTTGACTGACCACCCATGAAAATAACTCAAGTCCCCAGAGCATGGACATATCACCAAGACTTAAGCGGGCATAATCGACCGCCAACGAACAGGTGCAATCCCCAAAGTATGGATACAATCACCAACTGGCAAGCCAGTGTAGTTCGACTACCCCAAGTTTCCATATTTCAGCTTCGTTTCATAAAGATTGAGGTCGATGTGTTAAAGGAAAATAGCGATTATTGACTGATCTTTCCAATGTAGCCCCAAATCTAGGGGCAGAATTTAAGTATCAGACGCTGATTAAGACAGTGTAGTATCAAAATTCGACTTAACACTCGATCGCGACCCGAAATAGTGGCCCTGGAACATAGCGACAAAACTCGAGCATGATTCGAAGACTAAAATTTCATAAGTACAATAAATTGAAGCTCAAACGCTAGAGCACTTAAGAAAATAAACACAATTTTTACAGAAGGCAAAATGAGAGTTTATTTCAACTATTCTTTCAAAGAAAACGATAAGTACAAAGTCATTCCAAAAATCCTACTAGTAAGGGGCGAATATACACGGCCTATGAAAAGAAAACGAAAGTAAATTCCTATCCATCTACCAAAAATGAGTCAAGAAGGCACATCTACTCTTTATTTTTTCTCGACTTCTTCTTCAGCATTGACCCGCTGGACTCGTCGCTTGGTTTTCTCTTTGAACCTTTGCCTTTTGGCTGATGATCTTTAGCTGGAGGCATTATATTAACTTCCTCCTCCGAACTGAAGTGAATAGGAATGTTTCCTGAAGGCGGAATCGGAGGTATAGGATCAATGATAGCAGGCGGAGGAGGCATACTTGTATCAACGACTGTTCCTCCTAAGGAGATCATCTATAATAGGGCCGGGCTATGACCCGCCATTCCACCTACTGCTTCTACCTCGGCATCAATTTCGGATATTATCTCCTCTTCACGAATCATTTGAGCCTTGCCGGGGACGTTGGCAGTTGGACCTAAGGAGCGAGTCACAGTTGCGCTTCCACTCATGACAAACAACAGACCAACAAAGGGGTCACCGTGATGACCGAGAAGTTCCTCCATTATCTGTTCATCTAAAGAAAACGTGCTTCCTTGTGCCTCATCCGTAGATGTAGTAGCTGCTGTCGTGGTTGCTTCCGTAATGATAGCCTCCTGCTCGTGATGCAACTCTTGGGTTGTAAGAGGCATATCAGATTTTATTCCAATCACTATACAAAGAAAAAGGAAAAACCGTCAATAATTACTTCAAGTAATGCATTTGATTTTGAGCAAGCATAGGAAATGTTCAGAGTATCTTCCTCAGTTTGACTTGCGGCTAGCTGAGCAGCTTCAGATACTTGCTCTTGGACTGAGGACAACAGCGGTTAATCGGGATTGTATGCAGAAATAGACTGGAGATGAACCGTATAAGTAGTTTTAGGTTGGGTCGGCACAAGAATTTTAGGACTTATGTCATGGTGCTCAACATCAGAACCTTCTCCAGCCTCCAAGCGTTGAGTGCCAAGTCTCTCCTTTTCGTATGCAATCATTGTATCATGGAGAACCTTCCTTTCATCTTCGCTCAACACCCGATTCTCAAGATCAAATTCATCAATCGATTCAGCTTGGTGGTCGGCCTTTTCATCTTATACTAATTAGCTCCAAGCATTGTATAAGTGTGTTGGGTAATTGTCAAGCCAGGTCAGGTTTCTGTGTTTTAATACATTAGCATTATATGTGATCTGTAGGTCTTCAATATCGGCCTCTAACCTGGCTTCTGCCATTTTAACTTCATCTTCAACCTTAGCCGCAGCCTCCTTAATTTTAAGTACTACCGCATCCCTTTCATCCCGGAGCACCATAGTTTGCTCGCACAACTCCTGAGCAGCCTTATTTGCATCATCCTTTTCGTTGATGATATCAGAGAATTTGGATTTAAGGTCATTGAGTTCCTTCAGAGCAGCATCCCTCTCGGCCGTAACAGTGGTGTTTTGATGACCCATCACCTCAGTCAATGCAAAATGCGTCTATCGCATCCTCCCCATGGACTGGTTCGCCTCGTCAGCTTTCTTGGTGGCCGCTATTTCAGATTTTCGTGAAGATTTAGCTTTATTATTCAGCACTTGAATTATACGAACTTTTTGAGCGAGGTCGGTTTCTAACTTCTCAATAGTCTTTTTTGGCTCAAAAGCCACCACCGATGCTTTATCCGCGGCTTTCATCCACTCATTATATTAGGTATAGATATCATGGATGTAATCATGCATCGTTTGTTCTGCCTCAGTTAGAAATTTCTTTAACTATGGAGGGAAGATAAAGCCGTCGAAACAAATGTTCGGAAAATATTTTTTCAACTGGGCGATTTTGATCGCTCCTTCCCTAGTGAGCTCGGTAACGGCCTGTTCAGTGACAGTGGAAGTTTTGGCCTCTTCTACGGTGTTGTGGATCAGGCCTGGGAGCTTGAAAAGACGGTTTTGGTATGGATACTCTAAGGGCTGTCTATCATGGCCGGAGGGTTTTGTTGGAACTCTAGGAGGTGGAGAGCGTGATCGGGAGCGATATATGTATTCTCTATCTCGATCCCTCTCCCTCTCATAACGTTCTTGGCTGGAATAATCGCGATCGTGATCTCTATTAGCCTCCCTCCAGTGGGATTCATAGTACGAACTAGAAGCCTGACGTGCTTAGCGAAGGCTTCCCAACATGGATTCTCATCTAGTCATCATATGTGTAAAATAAAATAAAAGCAAAACCAGTAGTCTCCAAGAATGAATAACTTATGATTAGAAATTGTGTAGTGCCGTGAAGTGTATGTATGCGTGTGTTAAACCCCCCGACCAACCGGATATGTTAGCCACGCTTGTAGGAAGCGACTCTCTTAAATCTAAGGCACTTTGAAGCCCTTCCAATCAGGTGTCGTGTTGAAGCGACACATAATCCGGAATTGGAATATCAGCAACCCCTTCAAAAGGATCCTCTGTTTGCAAGGGAGGATCCTCCGAAATTCTAGCACCGGAGTTTGGCAAAGACACAACCACAGATTTGCATCTAAAAGACTTATGACGCTTATGTGCTGCTGCCTTGCCTTTCCTCCTTCCCTCTAAATCCTAAAAACTGACAAGAGGCCTAACTATGGGTTCACAGTCAGTAGGCGTGTTCTCATCATCGCCCTCCTTAGCTATTACGATCCCATGCGCTTTATGTTTAGCCCGTCTCACCGGGGCTGTCCTAAGTGATCTGTCCAGTAGTATGATTTGATTTCAATCGATTAGCCCGACAATCCTCAAGTTTCTATCTGTGAGCACTAAGTCCATGTCTCTCATTTCACCCGGCACTTCCTGAAGAGCCCGTACTATCTCTTTAAAATGAGCACTTTTGGGTCGTGGAATTACGGTGGTAAAGGAAACAAGATATCATTTTCAATGTTAGTTATGGCTATCTCGCTAGCTATTGGAAAAAATGCAGCACTGGAGGGCATCGGACGTAAAGCCACTCCGTCTTAAAGTAACTCAGTCTAGTCCAAGATCACGTCACCACTTGGCAATTCCTAACTTCCTCTAGAAATGTGAAGAAGGATTGTCTCTCGACTCTTAACAGTAAACAAGTATCTGATTTCTTCTGGGGTCGGCGGTCGGAAAAGATGCTCCATGAATACAATGAATAGACTGTTCAGCAGTGCATACCTATTGGGACAGCAGTGCATATCTATTGGGATGTAATTGCAATGGGGTGATTCCAAAGAAAGCTAACACTTCTCGAATATATACTGGTTAAATGGAGAGAGTGTGTCTGCTGTGCACGAGTAGCAGTTAAAGGCTATGAATCCTTTTGGGGGAGCGTGTGGCCTGTCGTTCGGGCCGGGTAGCAGAACGTCATCTAATGGTAAGCATGTCTTAAGCGTATTCACCTCGACATGTCATCGAAGACATTGGATAGCATAGAATCTTGAGGGTCTGTGATAAAAGTTGCTCCTGGCATCATTCAGAGCTGGAGCTATTACTTCGGCTGCAATGGCCGACATCTCTATTATCGAAGGAGACGAACTTTGAGGCTCCTATTACTGTGAACTTATAGATTCCATAGCTAATCAACTCATCAAAAGTCACCATTAGATGATAATAAGCCCATGTGTTTCCCCGGTGTGGAGTGTATGAATGTATTATGCAATGCAGTACTACATAATACTTAAAAGATTCTACAGAATTTAAGGAGATGTTCAAATGACAAAACTTTAGAATTCGATCGGAGTGACCATGATTACTGACGGTCACAACCATGCCATTCGGACTTTAGAGACTAATCTGAGTTAAATTTTTTTAAAATTTAGTCAAGTTACAGTTCCGTCGACGAGCTTCGAAGGGTAGCAAAATATGCAATTTAAATATTATGTCGGACAGAGCAGAAGCTCGTCGGAGTCGTATGTTCAAGTACGCAAGGGGTATCAAATTCGTCAAAATCAACTTGAATCGATCATCGAAAATCCAAATCATATAGTAAAGGACGCTATTTGAATCCATCAAGGTACGAGTTCATATCGATCAGCAAAGGTTCCTTCGTGTTAATCTCCTGGCCCATAGTTCATATCGATTAGATACACTGAGTTTCGTATCGATCACGTGCGACCCCTTTGTATCGATCAACAAGTTCAAAGCCTTCGTATCGATCGTCTCAAGTCGATACGAAACCCTGTCATCACAAGATACAATGATCCCCACTTCATCGTCACGAAGCCCTATTACCCAGATTGATTCATACGACTCTCACCTTAGATCGATACGATTCATCTTTCCTCCATCATTGATACAAATTACTTTGCTTTGTATTGATCGACAAACCACTCCGCAGTGTCTTAGATTGATCCATGCCTAGTATCGATACAAATGACTTCATCATCTCAATCGTTTACTCCTCTTCTTCCTCAGGCTTCCAAAATGCCATTAAAATGGTTCCCAGACCTTAATCCAACCATATTCCGACATCAACGATGCCGAAATTGGCCATAACCTTTGATTAAGTGGCATCAAGACTTGAGTCTCATCATTATGAATTGGATCTAGTCAATTGATTACCTTGTTCAAATGGATTGGTTTAGGGATTAAAAGAAAACTGCTTGGGAGCGAAGACTTTGCAGTTTTCTTCTATTTCCATCGATATGAAACGGAAGTGAAAACAAAAGGCAAGTGGAAAATTTGCCTAAGTCTAGAATCCTTTTATATGGATTCAAAATCGAAGAAGAAAGCATTTCGTCTCCCAGTGCTAGAAACAGGTAGAAGCGGTCACGAAGGTCATCGATGCGAAGAGCCATCTTTGTATCCATCTACCCAGATCGATCTGGAACGTAGATGTTCGTACCCACCAGTAATCAGTCTTCAAGCCCATTCATATGAGATGCCACTATAAGGATATGTATCGATCACTCAGTTCCATCACTAAGTAATGCCATCCATTTGAGGACTGCAAGAGCTCACATCCATTGATACGAAACATCTCGCAAAACCATCTACTTCGTATCGATAGCCAACGATACGAAACATGTATCCTAATGTCTCAAATCGATCCAAGAGAGTATCGATACAAAGGGGTAACCTAAAACAACCACCAAGCATTGGTACAACTTGAATTCCACATCGATTTAAGAGAGGATCGATATGGAATTCAATAAGAAAGAACTGATAGTGACTCGTGGACAAATGAGAGTTAATGAGAGTCAGGATAACATCCATGCATATATGTCGGACTAATATTCAACTTCCAAAATTCACAGAAGTTAAATGCTTATCTAGTGACAATTACAACATTGAATAATGATATGCTATCTTTCAAAACTCAGTTACAACACTGAGCAGTACATCAATGGGCAGCAAACAATTCATCATTTATATTATGGAAATCAATCAAAGGTTACACCTTTTGACGAAAAGGCAACGACTATTCAGCGAATCAGATAGAACTTTTTCAGAATAAATATTACAGCTTTTCAAAGCAGTCATGTTCACACATGATGTACTTTAAGGGGAAAATGTTATCTCGCCTTTTGGCAAGGCCGTGACACCAAGGAATTGACTGGAAATCGAAGATAGATCATCCCCAAAAACGGTTATATACAGGCTGGCTATGGATGCTGGTAAATTTTGCTCGAGTTTAGATCGGGCTACAAATAGTATGACACGACAAGCAAAGCCATGAAAGTCAAAGTTCCAAGTCAATCCGAGCTCATGTGCTTAAGGTATGATCGATGCTAGTCGAAAAGATGAGCTCATTCGTATCCATCGGTCATTCTCCTTCACATCGCTCCATTTCGTATCCATCGATGAACAAGCCCTCTTCATATCCATCAGCAATGGTCTACTTCGTATCCATCGGCTGTAACACAGAAGTCCATTTTATATCAATTTAGTTTCAAACATACTTCGTATCGATCGGCCATAGGTCGGTACGAAGTCAACACCTCCCCTCGATAAGTAATCAACTACCCCATGATCGATACGAAGAGATCATCCATCTATCGATACTAAGTGACAATTAAGCGATTGATACAAAATGGCATCATGATTCAATACGAAGTAAAGGACAACCGGTCGATACGAAGAGTGATTCAAAATCGATACGAACACGACATGTAAAAGTAGAAGACTCGGTCGGTCGGCATAAAAAGTGGATCAATCCTAAAGGTTAGCGCCACGTCAACTAGCATCACGTGCAAAATCATCGATGCGAAACCATCGATACGAACGATCGATACGAAGTCAGCAGCCTTTAATAAATTCAAATTTGCATCGATCATAATTCAAAATCTACAAGCCTAAATGCCACCAAATTTTCACATGAACTTGTGTACATCCTCAAG
This sequence comes from Allium cepa, assembly GCA_030765085.1. Lineage (NCBI taxonomy): Eukaryota > Viridiplantae > Streptophyta > Magnoliopsida > Asparagales > Amaryllidaceae > Allium > Allium cepa. The sequence continues at coordinate 569,325,400 of CM060938.1, forward strand.
AACGTTCATGATTGACCCGACTCAATTGGACGAAGTATTGATCGATTCGTAGTTCATTCGTATCGATCATAGATCGAATGCGAACAGCATGGGATTGATTATGTAGGCCCATCCACGTGCGAGAAGAGGTCTTTCAAGATCTGAGCGAGATATTTGCAGCCTATGCCTATAAATAGCAGCCAGGACCTACTGAAAAAGGACTTTTTTGGCTCTTCTACATCCAAAATCTGCTGAAATCACTATTGTACTCGAACTCTACTGTTCTAACTCGTTGTAATTAGCTAGAAAAAGTTAATAAAAGTCAACATTTCATAGTGGACGTAGGCCATACACCGAACCACTGTAAATCTGCATGTTTCTATGCATTTGCTTGTTTAATAATTGGTGTTTTGTTAGATCTTACTCCTTTTCCATTTAAACTCTTCATTTTATCTCTTCAAACACATTCGAAGAGTGTTGTGCCCAATTCTGGTGCAAACAATAACAAAAAAGAAGACCTTATAGGGAGAAAAACTTCTTCAAGGAGATACTACCATAAAAAGCGAGGACCTTATTGCTCCGGTTTTTGTTATGGTGACTATAACAAAAATCGGTGCAATATGGTCCCTGGTTTTTGTTATAGTGAGAGACTGTAAAAAAAACCGGAGACCTTATTGCTTCGAAGCTTGTTATATAGAGTAACAAAGATGGCCACATATGGCTACATTTCAAATTTCAAGTGGATTAGAGTTTGTATGCTCGTGTTATGGACAAAAGAAGATGGATCAGTACCGACGGATCCATGGTAATCTGCTTGGAGTCAGACCTAGGAAAATTTATGATTTGGTTGGAGTTGGCACATGATTCACTTGGAGTCATAGAAATTTGAAGTGTTGGATCGTGCTAGGAGTCCGATATATATTTGTTTGGAGTTTGCTTGAAGAAAAACGATCGGCATCCATCATTTTTGGTGCTTAGACTCAGAATCAAGTTTGCTTGGAGAAAATAACAATTTTACCCAATTCTAACACTAGACAAGAATCTTCAGCACCTGCTTTGAGTTAGAAAGGTGATTACATTGGGTCTTGCTTCGGGTCAACCCTGAAGTGAGTTTTTCGACAACCGTTTTGGTGATTTTTGACGATGATCAATCTATAACTTAAAATATAGAAAGGAAATCAACATGAAATTTTGAACAACTACACTACATCATGAGGGACTCACACCATTTATCGCTAGGCCCCACGATGAAGTTGGATCAATCTGTCATTATCCATAAATGGTCCAACTCAATGATGATCGATCAATATCTCACAAATGCAAAGTTGGATTGACACAGAACTTTAGGAATAGAAAAATATGATATAAAGAAACCTACCATATCGATCACACATCATTTGAAGAAACTTGAATAGTCGGCCTACATCGTTTTGAACGATCATATCATCTCAGCCAAAACGATCCTAACTCCACAGAAAATACTACATCTCACAAATGGTAAGTCAAAATGATACGAAATTTTGAGATCAAGTAGCTAACGTCATGGTGGATCCACCATAACGATCACCTCCCAAAAGAAGCGAATATGGAACGGTCTACCATATTTTCATTTTCAACTCGACTCCGTGGAAAACACAATATCTCACAATGACAAGTCAGAATTGCACGAAATTTGGAGAGCTAGTAGCTAACATCACAGAGGACCCATAAAAATGATCATGCCCCGTTGGAGATAATATGAATGATCGATACCAATCATTCCAATGGTCTACGATCGATCCGAAAATTTATATACCGGATCGTATGACTCTGGAGGTTCTTCTGGCGAAATTTTAGTCAGATCCATGCACATCTTCACCTACAAATACAACAGACTTGACTCATTACAATGGATCTTCTTTTCTTCTAATTGTATTTTTTTTGGCTTTACTTCATCACTTCTTATCTCTTCCTCCATTTATTTTCTAAGGCAAAAACAAATGTACTTGTAATCTTATAGTATACATAAAGATTACTGGAGTGCATGTAGGCTGGGTTTGCCGAACCACTATAAAATTTGCGTGTTTATTTACTTTTCTATAGTCTATCATATGATCTATGAATCTATACTTTTCTGTTTGGATCTAAATATTGGATATTATTGCTTTCACTTATAATAGGGTGTTTTGGCGCAAACAGAGTCCATGAGTTTTTCACATTTTGCACTTGAGGAAATGCCTTCATAGCACATCCACTGTGGTAGAGCCTAATCAATTAGGGGATGATTATACTAAGCCAATAGCATCCCATGTCACCACACGCATTGTAAAGCATGAAACTAGGAAGCTCCACAACAAAGGAATTAGGGAGTTCGAGTACTGTGGGGGAAAATTTGACGGAAAGCATTAGGGTTTCTCGTCCTAAGCTTTCCATCGGTAAGTTTTCTCCCTAAAAATTAGATTTTTGGTTGCATCGTGATTGTTAGATTGGATGGTAGGTGATGGTTGCTACACATTTCATTGTCACTTTACATTCATGTGGAAATTTTATACATGTTTAGGGAATTTTGCATACATACTTATATGTCACAGTCACATACTCACACTAGGACTGAGCTCACTTACAGTATGTCTGCAATACATAATCACATTGCACCTTTGGTTGAGTAGATGGATGTGTTGATAACTTGGTGGTAAAGCATGAATGTTCAGTGCACGTTACGCTATTCGCCCATTAGAAAAGATTTCCAGGATGAAATCTTTTTTAAGGGGAGACGAATGTAACACCCCTTAAAATCAACTATAAATAAATTGGATAAATCAAATTAAATAAGATAGGAATAAAAAGGAAAATTTTGCAAAATTTTAAATTTGACCGCGAAAGTTATGTCGTTGCATTCATGGAGAAATTCTGATCAATTTCTATAAATAATATGTTGAAAACGGAGCTCAAACAAAAAAGTTATGAATATCTGGAGTTTTTGAGTTCAAAATAATTTAAATAGAATTCAAATTCAAATGAATAATTAGTTTTAAAAATGGAAATTCAAAAGTAAATAGTAATTAAACTTGAAGTTTAAGTAAACGTTATAATTAACGTTAAGATTAAAGTGTAATTAAGGAATAAAGTAATTAAAAATAAACGGTAAACAATTCTTCCCAAAATACAATGAACTGGTCAACTGCTTCCCTTAGGCCAGTCGACCACTAGCGCTCGATCGGTGGGAAGCTGAGGTCGACCAATCGTGAACGATGGCGGCTAGGGTTTTTTGCACAATGAACATCCGGATATTTATAATATTAAACCGATTTAAACCCGATGGGTCCGATACATTTCAACCAATATAAACAAGAGCTTAGGCCCCTCACATTTATTCACAAAATATTTTGAGAATATTAGCAAAGCTATATCAGTTCCTCTCTTCATAGATTTAGAAAAATCCATTAGGGTTTGAGGTAAGGAATCCTATACTTCTATTTTGTTTATTTTCTCAATCTATTCTCCTCCAGTCCCTTATTTTCCAAATCTAATCTATATATACAAATCTTTGTTTATATATTTTAATAAGAAGAGATCCGATAGAGTTTATCAAAGGCGTATCAAATCCAAAGGTGGTGAAGCTAAGGATATACTAAGAATGTAAATCTTAGCTTTTCTATTTTAGTAATTGACTTGTATATTTTGGGTTTGAATATGCCTTGAGGTGATTTGGTTTGTGAAAACATCATATTATAACACCCAAAAATTCTTTTATAGAAAAGTCAATCCTATGTTGGAATCTCAATTGTTTATGTCAAAATAATGGAAAAGGTGTAGATTTGCAATTTTGTTAATTTTACCTTCTATTCTCTACTTATTCTTATTCTTTGAACTTGGTTTATGGATTTTGATTAAGGAAAAATGTGTAAGGTATGAATTTTATTCGTAATTTGCACTGCTTATTCCCATGAATTAAATAGAAATCCTTTATTTATTTTAATGTGAAAAAGGAGTTAAATAGAATGTAAAACCTATAATTGTAAGTTTCTATTATCAATATATTTCATTATTTTGATATAATAAGTTAAGTTTAAATTTTAATTATATACAAGTCTATTGGTTGGAATTTTTGATATGAATATTAAAATTTTGGTATTGTTAATAATATGGAATGAGGCTTGTATAATTGTTGAAAGAGTGGACATTTAAATGCTAGTTTAGGATAATTCCACACACTTAGAAATGACTAGGAGTGCGATCGCATATATACACATATAAATATAACATATTAATTGTGTGGTTTATTAGGTTAATAATTATCTTAAATCCCCATTAGGAATGTAATTAATATTAAAGGCGAAATAAGAAAGATTTCTTATAAGATCTTGATTATGGAAATGGTGAGATATGTGTATACCAAGAGTTTGGTATAGATTATGACTTAGTTATAGGGATGCAAGATTAGTCAAAAGCATACAGACGTCTGCCCAGTTAATCTGGCTACCAATGGTGGGACTTTGGTATTGATTTGAGATATTGCCTATAATAAGTAACAACGATGACGTGAGACTAGTCTCAAATTCCGTAGGGTAAATCTGCTCAGTTAATCTAACTACTAATACCTATTAATAGTCTGGCTATTAGCATGGATAAGGGTCATAATATAAAGGACATACTTATGAGATTGAAGGTTGTAACAACCCTGGGTTGGAGAGTACCTTTCAATATTAAATTATACAACCCAGGGTTGTTACAAAGGTAATAAGTGGTTGTGCATGGGCCCCCCTCTTCTTTGTGTGGGAAGTAGTAATGTTCAAGATTCTGGATTAGGTACATTAGAGGATATCTAAGGAAAGGGACGACTTCAATAGGAATTTTAAGTGGATGAAGATATTCCATGCAAGTTCAGTTAGATAATTACTAGTGAATTATCCGTCTTGGAATTATATGTAGGAAATGACTTGGACCTGCCTTAATTAAGGTATTAAATGGTCGAAGTCTACCTGATTTGCATTAAAAGTTATTATGTGTAACACCCTTAATTTTTAATAACATTATTCAGGAAATTTAATTAGATAAATCAAACAGAATAATGTAAATGTAAGAGTGATATGGTGATTGAGATTTGAATAAATACTTAAAGGTCGTGCTTAAATTAATTAAACGGGCTTAAGAATGGTTCGTAAGCTAATTAAATTGCACAAGGCCTTATTAGGAAATAATCGCACCTTATAACTCACATATCCTTTCATATGCGCGTTAACTTTTCATTTCTCAAAATCAAACAAATGTAAACTTAAGGGAAGCTGACCATTGCTAAGGAATAAAATGAAGAGAAATTAAAATCAAGCTAAGGATAAAAGGGAGGGGAATAATCTACAACAAATCTCAAAGTCCTTATCATAATCAAGGTGAATAACAATCTATATCATTCCTATTTTGTTTTTATGATCATTTATTTTCAGATTTTAGACTAAATACATTTTTATGATGATATGGATGATCATATACTTGGATCATAATATGTTTGATTCAAACAAGATTGTTTAAATATGATTTTTTTACAGTTTTAAGGGTAAAACTGATTATAATGATTTTTGTATGCCATGAGGAATTTATACGTTATGTAAAACATGATTTTGGAGTTGGGTTATAATTTTCATAATTGTCCAAGTATGGAGAATTTATTGTGAATTTTCAAAGAAAATATAGTTAATTGGGTTTAGAGATTTATTTTGGAAATTATATTAAGAATTTGGGTTTGAAATTTAGATATGTTAGGTAATATATTAAAAGTGAGTTTCTATGATTTTTGTAGATTTTTCCTAAGTGATTTACTATGAGAACTAAATTATTTTGAAAGGAGGAACTACATGATTTAATTATTTTGCTTAATGGAAGAGCTCATTTGTTAAATTAATCTTGGTTTGGATTTGAAATTATACGGCAGTTATTTTTGTAAAGAAATTGAAAAGTTGAGGCATCCAATCATATGTTTATAAGTAAGAAGATTAGTCAGAAAGTATTTGCTTTGATTGGCTATAAATCAGTTTTTAACCAGAAAAGTGGGTTCCACCTCTTTTGGAAGCCCTTTCGGCCTTATGCTTTCGCTTCGACTTAGTCGAAACCAACCATGCCGAAACCCACTAACTAAAACCAATACACAAGGTATCACATTGATGGTACGTAGTGGATTGGAGGAAGACATAAGGCATAATGTCAAAACCTTAGCTTCCGATTGGGGTCGAGGCCTTTGTTTTGTTTTAAAATGTTAAGCGCCTGCTTTGTTTTACTAAAAGCTTTCAATGTAGTTGAAATGGATGCTTTCGAAAGGGATTTTCAAAATAGCTTTCAAAGTGGGTTGCCGCTCTTTCATTTTTAACTATGTTGCTTTCGAATGAGTGCCTTTGTCTATAAAACAATGCTTTCGAAAACGATGGCTCCGACCTAGTTGAAACACTACTACCGTTCTTTTGGTCTTTCGAATGTATTGAAGTCATCAATGCTTTCAAAGGTTAGCTTTCCTTTTAAACTTGTACTAAGCCGCTTTCTAAATGATTTCGAAAAGGTTCAAGGGTTTCAAAGGCAATGGCTTTGGAAGAGGGTTTCGATGCTATCCTTCAAAGCTTTGTTTAGAGGTTTTTGAGCTTTTGAATGGTTGGTCCCGACACCATTAAATTTTTCCCAAAACAAATAATTTTATAAAGATTATAGAGTTCAAAAGAGATACTTTCGTATACATTCACTTTCATCCAAAAGAGGTTTTTATAGGGTAAACCCAATAGTTTCAAAAGAGGTACTTTCATTGGTCTCGAAGCTATGTTTCTAAGAATGAATAAGTAATGCTTTAGTAAGTTCGAAAGGTACATTTTTGGTTTCGAAAGTGATGAATTAAAGAGCTTCGAAAGGTGCATTTTTAGTGTTTTGAAAAGAAGTTTTCTATGCTTCCGAAGGAGGTTATCTAGGGGTTTCAAAAGTGAAGTTGTAATGTTCCGAAAGCCTTAGTTTTCGAAACAAATAACCCTATCTCATTTTAAAGGCAAACCATGACACAAATAAAGAGTTTTGAAATGATTTTAAGTATGGCATTTGAAGAAGTTTTTCTTGATTAATAGGTTAAAGGGATTAGCCATATTTTATAAAGTGATTTCAAGGATATTAAACCACAGATGTTGGTAATATTATGTTATTATGTTTGCTTCTTCATATATATATATATATATGTGTGTGTGTGTGTGTGTGTATATATATATTACACCAAAAATCAACCTTTCGATTAAGACAAAAGGACTTTCAACAAAGATAAAGAAAAAGAAAGACATCCCAAATCTTTCGAAGGAGTCGAAGGGATGCAGTCATCAGAGTTGAACAGTCTCAAACCTTTCGAAGGAGTCGAAATGTTCCATATCTCATTATTCAAATAGTTCTTACCTTTCGGAGAGGATGAAGAAGTCAAAGCAAGTGTGACCAACTCCATAATGACCTTTTTGAACATAGAAAGCCTTTCGAACTGGTTGAAAGCAATTCGAGATACCTTTCGACAATGTCGAAAGGTTTATGAAGAAAGCAGCACTCACAGCCAGCAAAGAATGAAAGGCCACCTTTCATCAATATGCAACAACCAAGCGAAGAGAAACCTTTTGACAAGGTCGAAGGATTCACTACAACCAAGTGCAGACCAACCTTTCGACAAGGTCAAAGGGTTCACAACAACCAAGTGAAGAGCGACTTTTCGACAAAGTCGAAAGGTTCACAATAGTATTCAGAAGGCAAACTCTTCGACAAATTCAAAAGTTTCATGAAGGAATGAAGAAAAGCAACCTTCCAACAATGTCGAAAGGTCCATAATGGCCTATAAAAGGCAAACCTTTGGACAAAGTCGAAAGGTTCAAAGCTTCATATAAAAGGGGACCTTCCGACCCAGTTGAGAGCATGGAGTCGAAAGGGGGTCGCCTGCATCTATAAATAAGACCCATGGGGTCATGTTTTAGGGATCTGATTTCTCTGATTCTAATCTTGTAACTTCTTAACAAATGCATTATAACCTAATTGGGTGTTGATTTGGGGAATTTAATAAAATAAAGCTTTTTCTTGGAAAAAGAGGGAAGTCCTAAGCTTTGTTAATTACATTACTGTTTACTTAAATCTTTGCTAGTTTAACTCTTATTTTCTTGTTCAATCTCATCGAAGGGTTTTTGTCGACAAGGTTGGCAACACTCTTGCATAAACAACTATTGCAACCCTTTGAATCCTACAACTCTACAATCTGTGCCCTTCGGCAAGGCCGACAACTTAATTGGTTGTATATTCACTAAAACCTTCTGAAATCATTGGCTCTATGATCTAAACCTTTCTACAAGGTTGGCAATTCTTTATACTCAATCAACCCATGTACCTTTCGAAGCTACATACTAAGTGATATAACCTTTCGACAAGGTTAAAATTTGGATTAGTAAGGTTCAATCCAAAGGAGGTCATTCCCATACCTTTCGACAAGGTTAAAACCTGCTTCATATAAGTGATCAAATCTTTCAACAAGGTCGAAATCTACTACATACCCACCAAGGAATTTGCTATCCTACTTGAACCCAAAGAGGACAAACACCCTAACTTTTCTACAAGATTAAAATCCACCTATAAAAGGAAAAACTCAAGGAATTTCAACCAAACCAAAAAGGTAAAACCTATGCAAGGGACCTCATATAAGATCAACTGAGATGAAATGTTATCTAATCTAAGAGCTAAACCTTTCGATGACATCAAAATGTCTGACCCAAGCATACAACAAGTGAAGTTAAATTAAATGACAATTATTGAGGGTATCACGGCCTTCATTCAAACAAGTCTATCCATTCTTCTTGGAATTACGTTGGGGTGTTGATAAGAACTCCGGTTAACATTTTTAGCGCTAGAAGGAGGGCCCGAACCTCCGACTTAGTTAAACCCTTAACACTACTATTCTCTAAACTGCCTTAGATCAATCCAACATCAAGTCTATCCACTTTGGTCTGATCTTTGCCAGAAGATTTGAAAGATCTGAACAAGGGTCTTCTAAAACACACTTGACAAGATTCTCCCAAGTAGACATCAAAAGCTCCAATCAAGATGAAGAGCAAAGACTAAGGCTCAAAGCCTTAAGGATTGTACACAAAAAGAAAGCAGAATCTTATGACCTTGAGAAATGGAGTCTAATTCCTTTTTATGTAGGCCCTACCTCAATCTTTGCACTTGGAAATACAATAAATGAAAGTGATAATATCTTTAATCTAATGAGAAGAACAATCTAACATTATTCCAAGGGCATAATCTTTGAGAAAGAGATAATGAATGATTACAACGCCTGTGCACACAAATGGAAACCAGTTGTAACAAGAGCGCTTTCCAATCCAAGAGGTTCAAAGGGAAGTGAAAAAGTGAAAAGAAAAATGTTTGAAGAGCATGAAATAATAAGACCGAAAAATAAAAAATCAAAGTGCCATCCTCAAGAGTCAAGTTTTAAGTCTAGACTTCCAAAAGAGTGCAACTTAACAACATCAATGGAAAACGTCTACTTGCTTACAAAGGATGAACTAAACTATTGCCATCACAAAAGAAAAAGCCAAAACATGAAAGAAACTTGGGTGGATCCTACTGCTGCTATCACATGATGAATGGTCATGAAACAAACCATTGCAAAGCCCTGGAGGGGATGATCATCAATTTCTTTAGACAAGGAAATATCAGTGAATTTGTAAAAAGAATTTGAAAAAGATTAATAAAGATCAACTTTCTGTAAAGAGAAAGTCTACATGGTTAGGAGTGAAATGCTCCTCAAATTTGGATACTATCTATGATGATACTACCTAATTTAGTAGAAAATCCTCTATCCATGCCGAGATAGCCAGGGCAGAGCGCCTCCTGGAGGGAGGACAGAGTAAACCTCTATTTGTGCCTAAGATGGCCAGCGTAGAGCATTGAACAAGCCTTATCCGCGCCATTCTTTGGCCAGGTTAAGGCACCTCTTGGAGGGAGGATGCAATAACCCTCTATCCATGGCTAAGATGGCCAAGGTAGAGCACCGAACAAGCCCTTATCCGCGTCGCAAAAGGGCCAAGGCAGGGAGCCTCCTAGAGAGAAGTAGGGTAAGTCCTTGGTTCCAACCTCTAAGATGAGCTAACCAAGAGCACCAGATAATGGACTAAGATGTCCAGGCCCAAGAAGAGGCCCACCGTGTGAGAAATGCGGATTACGAATCTCAAGGATGGAATAACACTTGAGGGGGATGAATAGTGTTTTGTGGATTTTCTAAATCTTTTTGAAACTTATGTAATTTAACCACCAACAAATGCAATTCACAGACACAGATATAATCACAGAATCAGACACAGATGCAAATACTAAATAAAAGCAGTAAAGGAAAGAACACACCATGATTTTATACTGATTCGGAGTTACCCCCGTACAATCGTACGGATTTATTATCAAAATAATCTCCCTGATTACACCCTCGGTTTCAAGGCTACGAGGTAACCCTTCTGTATTCGAGCTAGGGCAAACTTTATTGATTTAACCAGGCTACAAGATCACCTGATTGATTTCCTGGGCTACAATCACACCCAATTGATTTTGAGGCTCAACCACACCTTTTACTTAACTGTTTGATTTACAAAAGATTATATAACTCCGAATAGCACTGAGATCTTATGGAGAGAGGGGAAGAGAATCAAACAAGAGATAATCAAGTTTGATTCACTTGATATTTTAGCAGAGTATAGTTTAAGATTCTTTAGAATAGATGTGGAAGATGAAAGGAGAGAAAATAAATGAAATCTGGTAAAAAAAATTCATTTAGAACTTACTAGTATTTATAGTAGAGCAACAGCCATATCTATTCGTGAAAGGACACGACGAATAGATAGTTCTTCTGAAAATTGAATTTTGAATATAATGGACACCATGTCGACATAGGGGGTTGAGGGATGTCGACATGCTCAAGGAAAAATTGATGTTTTGATTTTCTTATTAAAACTGGTTTCTATAGTTTGTCAAACAATTTCTAAAGTTTGTAAATATATTTGAATATAAAGAGTTTAGAAAGTAATTTTAATATATATATAATCTTAATCTATAAAGTGATTTAAAATCTAAGTATATAAATATTTTAAAGCTAAATATTTAAAACAAGAGATGGTTTAAAAACAAGGACAATTTTGAAATCAAAATATTAAAAATGATAAAAATAGTTTTGAGGCTAAAATATTTAAAACCAGGAGAGATGTCTTTTTGAAAAGAAAGTTTTGAAAATATTTTTTAAAAAACAAGAGATAGATTTTTGAAAATCATTTTTATAAAATTAGTTGATATCAAAATGGTACCCCAATATGTTCCACTAGATATTGTCGTAGGTTCCATCGTGCCAGGTTTCCATCCCTTTAACTAGCTCGAAGTGTATTCCATTCCATGAATAAATTTCAAATAAAGATGTAAGTGCTTTCAAGAAGTTTTAACATAATTATGGACTCAACACTTATCTTGTACTATTGAAATCTTGAACTCTTGATATCTTGGTACTCATGATACTTCAATCTTAATAGCTTCAGTCTTGTGTCTCTACACTATATAGTCTTCATTCTTGGTACCTGCATGTATATATCCAGCATATACATACATATATATATCTAAACTATAATGTTAGTATTTATATTTTATAACAAGTATTAAGTTTGTCGTCATCTAAACCATCATCTCAGGGACTAACAATCTCCCCTTTTTTGATGATGACAACCTATGTTTATAAAATATACTTCACCTTCACTATAACTCCCCCTTAATCTAAGCCTAACTACTCTAACTACTCTATTTTATACTTCTCCCCCTTTGTCGTAAAAAAAAACTTATCCTAAAGTAATATAACTCCCCTTAGTCTTATACTGGAGTACCTGTGACAAATTATGATGGATTATATATATATAATAACAGGAGTTAATAATAAAGACATGACAAATATGAAAGTTTAAACCCAATAAATATATACTATATTTCATATAACGTTATACAATCCATTCAAACCAAATAAATTTTAATCAAATCAAAGCAAATCAAATCACACAACTCAGAAATAATCAATTCAAACCATAAGGAGGTCAAATATTTCTAGGAACTGCAACCATCCTTCTTCTCCAAAGATAGGATCCTTTTTAATAACTTTCCAATCTTCATTATCTTGAATCAAAGTTCCCACAGGATTTGCATCGAGATCATCTGTGTTGAGGCCAAAAATCATCCAACGGAGGGCATCGAAATGCTTCTCTTGCTCTTTTATCATCTGCATTTGACTTAGTTCAAGTACCTTTGATTAGGGAGAATAAAAATAAGTATATTCTTGAATGAATTGAGAGTTTCTTCAAGATTATCATTTAGATTTTGAAAAGAGAAAGCCGTTTTTGATAAGTAGTGAGGAGATGCAAATAGAGATAAGTAGAAATGAAAAGATTACAAATTTCTGGAAGAAAAAGGCGTTTAAATAGGCAGAAATTCGTTTAAAATGAATAGACACGAGTTAGTTATTTTAATTTCAAAATTTTAAAAATAACCAAATCTGACAGTTATATGGCGACATAGGAGGGTAGAGGCATGTCGCTATGGGTCTGTTAATTTATGTGCTTATTTATTTTGTGAATAAGTATGTATGTATATAAACTTATATACCATACTAACATTTCTTCCAGAGCCACGATAAGGTAGAAAAACATAAGATAGATGATTTTATAAACAGATGAGATGATACATAAGAGACTACAAAATATGATAAAAAGAACAATACAAGCTCACACAAAACAAACTAATACATCAAACCTAGTTCTTAGATGTGCTAGAGGATGAGGAGGATGATGATAAGCCAAGTTTCTGACCAACTTTAGCAAAGAGTTGTTTATATTAGTGGACATTTTGTCCAATTTCTTTCTAACGGATTTTTTGAGAATCCTTTGATTTTCCACTAGAATCTTTTGATTTTTGAGGAGAGTTTTATTGGAAGGATTTTAGTATTGGTAGGATATTCAATATTTTCCAAGGAGGTTTCTTCATTATCTTCTTCAATTTCCATTTCCTCCCCATCTTCTTCTTCTTTATCTTCTTCCTCCATGTCTTCATGTGGCAATTTTTCATCCTTTTTGGTAAGAGATTCATATTGTTGAAATATGAAAGGAATTTTCATCAGAGAAACGTTGGCAAGATTAAACACTTTTCTTGAAACAAATTCTTCCCTTTTGTAATCAACGCCAAAATAATTAAAAATTCGAGTGAGATAGATTCCATGATACAAGGTATTCTTACCCATTTCCAAATTCTTAGGACGAAGTTCATCCATAATCACTTGTGCCCAATTAATGTCATAATAATCAAAGATAGCAAAAAGAGCTTCACAAACTTTTAAAGTTGGCTTATTGAAATTTCCCGATCTAAGAGTGATAGTATGTTGCAAAAGAAGATTGACAATGCATGCTTTCGGACGAAAGTTACGTATTTTAAATTCAAGTTTATCATCTCCTTCGAAAATGTGATGAAATGTCTCACGATCATGTTCATCAATATTAAAAGTAGAAAGATCTATTCTCGAATTCTTGCAATTGAGAATGTTGCCCAAAATTTCATAATTTAAAACAATTTTAGTTCCTTTAACACTATTCCAATTTTATCTTCATTTCCTTCACAAAAACCGCGATTCAAATTCGCATAGAACATTTTAACAAGATTTGGGTAACAAATAAAATCATTCTGAGAATTTTCAAAAAGACTAAGGATATGATTCTCTTCAAGAAGAGTATTGATTTCATGTGTAGAGAAATCGCTAAAGATAGCAACTTTCCCGTATGAACTTTTCCAAAATTAGCATGGATTATATAGCCTTGATTGCTTCCGGATCATTATAGAGATACTCTTTAATGGTTTTTTACAGCGTTATTGTGGATGGAGTTCTTGAAGAGTCCATTTTTGAAGGAAGTAGAAAGTTTGAAAGAGTGAAAGAGAGTTTGATTTTAAAATGAAAGTGAAAAGATATGATAAAATAATGGAAATAAATAGATATTCAATAGACATGTTCTCTGGTCAAGAGTTACCTTTCCAGAACATTGGATTTGGTGAAAAGATGGAGGGAAATTCAAAGACTTGAATTCAAATTTGAATTTCAAATTTCTGATAGGGATGTTGACATCATGGGTAGGGCTATGTCGACATGGGTCAGAGAATTCAAGTGACTTATATTTTCCTATATACTTTAATTTCTATATACATATATTATTTTTAATGTCTATATATTTTCTGGAGTAATACTAAATATAATAATACTCTATCAATAAAAATATTAATATAATATTAAAAATAAAAATAAACATAATAATAAAAAATTTAAAATTCTAACGATACATAATTTCAAAAACAATCAAAAAATTTTAAGCAAACAATTTCAACCAATATATTGTAAACGTGTACCTTTTTCTAGATTTATATCTCCGAGATCATCGGAATCATGAATAGCCATAAAACACATATTTGAATTTTCCATCTTCTGATCATCATCGCTTGAGTATGAGTCTGAGTCTGAATCATCTAGTGTAGCGGTATACGCTCTTTTCCTTTTCTTTGTATAATCATTGCTTCCAGGAAACTTTTGCTTATCAAGATGCAAACAGTCTCTTTTGAGATGGCCTGGTTCGTCACTGTTGAAACATTTGACGTGGTTTGGTACTTCATTATGATTTCTAGAATTCCTATGATCATTCTTTTCGAAGTTCTTCTTCTTTTTGTATTTCAAAAACTTCCGAAAATTCTTTGTCATGAAAGCTATTTCTTCATCATCATCACTTCCCAAGTCTAATCCATCTGTTGATGCATTGAATGCAATTCTTTTCGAATGCCTTGCTATCTCTTCTCCCTTGCATTCGTACTTTGAACGACATTAGATTTCCAATCAATTCTTCAATCTTTAAAGTACTGATATCATTTGCTTCTTTGATTGCAAGAGTTTTCTGATCTCATTCCGGAGTAAGAGAATTTAGAATTTTTCTAACTTGATCTTCTTTCGAAAAACTTTTTCCCAATGATATTACAGAATGCACAATGTTCTGAAATCTACTATACATATCTGAAATGGACTCATTAGAATTCGTTTTGAATAATTGAAACTGATTTGTAAGTATGGATATTTTGGTCTGTTTGACTTTACTTGTTCCTTCATAAGTAACTTGCAAAGTTTTCCAGATATCATATGCAGATTTACAAACAGATACTCTATTGAATTCATTCCTATCAAGTGAACAAAATAAAATATTCATGGCTT
This sequence comes from Allium cepa, assembly GCA_030765085.1. NCBI lineage: Eukaryota > Viridiplantae > Streptophyta > Magnoliopsida > Asparagales > Amaryllidaceae > Allium > Allium cepa. Next base: position 569,340,653 of record CM060938.1, read on the forward strand.
TCGAATTATTTTGTGCAATAGTCTTTTGCTCAGCAGTCCACTGTGAAAAACTAGTTGTGGGTTCAGAATATTCAGTTTGTGTGATATTCCAAGTTTCTAATCCTATTGAAAATATATTTTCATTCTGCACGCCCAATATGCATAGTTACTGCCATTACAAAGTGGTGGTCTGGCAGTAGATTGACCTCTACAAATGAACTAGTGATAGTATTAACAGAACCAGTGTTGGTAGCCATTTTTCAAAACTTTCCAAAATTCAGATTATGAAAACTTTGAAAACCAATGCTCTGATACCAAATGTGATAAATGCGGATTACGGATCATAAGGCTGGAAAAACTTAGAGGGGGGTGAATAGTGTTTTGTGGATTTTCTAAATCTTTTTGAAACTTGTGTAATTTAATCACCAACAAATGCAATTCACACACACAGATATAATCATAGAACCAGACACAAATATAAATACTAAATAAAAGCAGTATAGGAAAGAACACACCAGGATTTTATACTGGTTCGGAGTTACCCTACATCTAGTCCCGTACAATCGTACGCATTTCTTATCAAAATAATCTCCCAGATTATACCGTCGGTTTCAAGGCTACGGGGTACACCCTCCTGTATTCGAGTCCATGGCAAACTCTTCTGATTTAACCAGGCTACAAGATCACCTAATTGATTTCCGGGGCACAAACACATCCAATTGATTTCAAGGCTCAGCTGCACCTTTTAATTAACAGTTTGATTTACAAAAGATTCTATAACTCTGAATAGCACTGAGATCTTATGGAGAGAGTGGCAGAGAATCAAATAAGAGATAATCAAGTTTGATTCACTTAGTAGTTTGGCAGAGTGTAGTTTAGGATTCTTTAGAGTAAATGTGGAAGATGATGAGGAGAGAAAATAAATGGAATATGGTAAACAATTCGTAGAGAAACGGACATATCTATTCGTGAAAGGATACGACGAATAGACACTTTTTTTGAAAATTGAAATTTGAAAATAACGGCCACCATGTCAGCATGGGGGTTGAGGGATATCGATATGCTCAAGGCAAAATTGATGTTTTGATTTTCTAATTAAAATTAGTTTCTATAATTTGCCAAAACAATTTGTAAACTTTGTAAATATATTTGAATATAGTGTAAACATATAAAAGAGTTTAGAAAGTAGTTTTTAATATATATAATCTTAACCTATAAAGTGATTTAAAATCTGAGTATATAAATATTTTAAAGCTAAATATTTAAAACAAGAGATGGTTTAAAAACAAGGGCAATTTCGAAATCAAAATATTAAAAAATTATAACATAGTTTTGAGGCTAAAATATTTAAACCAAGTGAGATGTCTTTTTGAAAAGAATATTTTGAAAACATTTTTTAAAAACAAGAGACCGCTTTTTGAAAATCATTTTATAAAATTAGTGGATATGAAAATAGGACCCATATTGTTCCCTTAGATATTGTCGTGGGTTCCATCCTACTAGGGTTCCATCCCTTTAACATGATCGAAGTGGATTCCATTCCACGAATAAATTTCGAATAAAGATGTAAGTGCTTTCAAGAAGTTTTAAGATAATTCTAGACTCAATACTTATCTTGTACTATTGAAATCTTGAACTCTTGATAACTTGATACTTATGAGTCTTCAATCTTGATATCTTCAATCTTGAATCTCTATACTTTACAGTCTTCATTCTTGGTACCTACATGTTTATATCCTGCATATACATATATATCTAAACTATAATGTTAGTATTTGTATTTTATAACGAGTCTTAAGGTTGTGGTCATCAAAATCATCATCTCAAGGACTAATACATCAAAAAATGGACTAAGATGTCCAAGCCTAAGTGAGGCTCATCCAATAATGGACTAAGATATCCAAGCCCAAGAAGAGGCTCAATCAATAATGGACTAAGATGTCCAGGCCTAAGAAGAGGCACAATCAACAAAGGGCTAAGATCTCCTAGCTCAGATAAAGGTGGATCATCTAATTATGGAGTAATACGTCCAAGCTCAAGAGGTAGCTAATCAAGTTATTTCTATGCAAAATCCGATGGGCTCTTATACATCGGAAAGGACAAAAGAAAAGGAGTGAGACGAATCTCCATTAATTATTACACGAATCTAGATTTTAGGACTTTCTTGATGTCATTTATTAATGCCCGAATATGGGCTTTGGGATTCTCATATATGGATTTCAAAATCTAATACCCGAATATGGGTTTTGGGACTTTCATTTCTAAATGTCAGCTATTAAAACCTGTATTGGGTTTCGAGACTTTCATGTAAAGATTTCATCATCTAACACCCGAATATGGGTTTTGATTCATTATCAATCACTAACTTATTATACCTGAATCTGGGTATTCAGACTGCTGTTTATTTAAACCCTAATCTGGGTTCAAGATCCTCGAATTTTTATTCATCTCAAATGCCTGAAAACTGGGCCAAAAAATATTCTCAACTAAGATCGCTATTAAGAGCCTCCAAATGGAAACTATGGGCTGTTAACCTTTTAAACCCCATTGATGTTAAGGAATGGGTGAGAGAGTTAATACTTCAAAACTTCAAACATAGACTCCTGAATCAGGTTCTTTATCGAATAAAAATTATACTCTAATATTCATGACCTAATGATAAGGCAGAATCTACTATCTACAAGTTTTGTGCATTCCAAACAAGTGGAAGGAGCTAAGTCCTTAATCATTTCTCATCACGGTTAAAGATGAGATCTTAACATTTTGAATAAATCACTTTTCATGCAACTTGCAGGATGATATGCTAATCCAGGAAAATGATATACTAGAAAAATATGTTAATTTCAAGCTAGTAATTAAAAAATTATATCTTTTGCTATATGTATCTCAGGGAAATCAGAACGATAAGGAGTAAAAAAAGGTTCAATAAGCACAAAAGTCGCTGAATTAGCTAGACGAAGGCATATTAAAAGTACACTATAGAAAAGGATCGCAAATCAGGTGATATTTACAAAATTTCCATAATTCACATAAGTTATGAAATCATTTAAAAACAATAAAATTATGTACAAGATAGACTTATATGACTTAAATACATAAGTGAATTACAAATCTTGAGCTGCTTTATTAAGAGTCTCCGCCACTGAAGGATTTACGACATGACTGATTGCTGTGTAGAGAACTTCCTTAAGCTTCTTTCCTTTCCTTCTTATACTGTTCTCATCATCAATAGCATCAATTTTGATTCTAAAGATGCGATTAAAGGCCCTATTTGCAGCCCTAAGTGTTTTGTTTTCCCTTTCTAGCTCCGCAACCCACTTGTCGAGTAAGTAATTATCATGCTCTAGCTTCTAATTTTTAGCAGCGTAATCATTAATAGTCTGAGAAAATTTTATCTTGTTGTGCTCATCAAAATATTTAGTGATTTCGAACTTTACCTTCCGACACCAGTTCCCCACTACATTATCGTCTAAGCTTGGGGGAGCGTTGAGCACAGTAGGAAATGTTTTAGCTGCAAGCAGTTTTGACCCAGTAGACTTGGCAGCTGAAGGAGTTGCTTGTAGAGCCGAAAGCTCAATCATTGGGGTCTTGTCTCCCAAGATGAATTCTAAAGAGGCACACTGATCCTAACTATATTTCAATTTTAACTATAAATATCTTATTTGATGAATGAGTTCTGACATCTCATCATCAAAGTCGATTGAGGGATTCGACTTCACTTGTGTTTGTGCATAGTAATCACTTCATCTTTTTTCTTAATTTCGGCTTCAAGATAGTCAATGTGATCCTTATGATTATTGACGATGGATTTTTGGATAAGGTATCTTTTATGCCATTTTACGGTTCCAATATTGCCACCAAAACGTTCTAATAATGGTTCATCCTAAACCACAATTTCTCTACTCTTTAATAATAATCTCTTTCTGATTGCATCATCGTGGGATATAAAGTTTTGGGCGAGAGAGGTTGTAAATGGCTGTGGCTCCAATTTGAATAAAAAGGAGCGAGAGAAAGTCAAAGTTAGGATGAAAGATATCTTTACTATTACAGAAATGGATTACAAGTCAAATAACCATAATGTTAAAAGGTACAACAAACACTTTCAACACATTTAAAGTTGAAAGACACATTCCTAACTTTGTCTAAAGTATTAGCAGAAAGCATGACTATCGAATCAAAGGGTATAGCGATTCCTTCAGGAGTACTTACTGGCGAACATTTATTATAGCCCCATTTCCCAACTGGTGGACTATCCGTACTGCAAATTAGTTTAGAATGCAATGTCCTAATCTCTTTAAGGAATTTTTCCTTCTCGCTGCCAAGGAAGTCAAAATGATGGGGATATTCCAAGCATAGTTTTTGTAAATCCTTAAGAAAACAATATTTTGCTAACTTTGAAGTCTTTAAAATCACTGCGTTTTGAGAGTAAAATTTCCTCATTTTAACATACTGGCTTAAGTGATCCCTTGGGATGACTTGATCTAAAGAGCTGATATTCTAAAATATCACGGTAAAAAGAAGTTAAGCATAGAAAATACATCAAAAGCATATATTCATAAATTGGTTACTTGTTACATATCTACAATTATTCATTTGGTTCATACAAAATATACTTAGAGAAAACTCAAAAATAAAATTATCCTTTAATACTTAAGCTTTTCAGGAAGGAGATCTTGAGGAATCAATTTGACTTGCGATAAATTCCAGTAGGCTCCAGGATGCGGGTCAGATCCGAATTCGTCTAAGTATCTTTTATGAAAACGTCTAACGAGACCCTTATTGAATTCGCCTAAGTAAGAAAAATCTATGATAGAGTGTCTACAATATGCTTTATACAAAAAATTAATTAAAATGTCTTTCTCTTCCATCATCATCATCCAGAATAGATTATTAACTCGCTATTTCCTTCAAGAGAGCGTCATACCGGAGACGTGCTTTCTTTAGTAAAGGAATCACCCACTGTTATTTAAAAAATGATAAAATGGAGGTACTCCTATTCATACTGTGATATTTCTCAGATAGGGCATTATGTTCCTTTATTAATTTATCTAACTCCATAAATAACTTGTTAATTTTCGCCTGTTTGCTCTCAAGTTTTGTTCTATAGGGAAAATTTGACTTCTTCTTAATCTAAGTCAAATGGTTTATCACTAATTATTATCTTCGAAGTGTAAGACATTTAAACAGAGAAGCCCATGCCTATGAAACTAGAATGGAAGCTTAGAGAGCCTGTTCTTTCTCTTGTAGATCCTCGGAATGGGTAGGAGCAGTTTCCTCCTATGGAAGGGTAGATGGACCAGGGGATGATGGAGGCATATCTTTTGGAGAGAGTTGTTTTGTCTCAGGAGCTTCGGTTTGATCACCACCATCCATCCTTGAAGCACCTAAAGGTCCCCTTTGTCTCTACCAAGGCCTTGACCTCCAGATGGGTTATCATCGTTGTCATCATAATAGTCACTATCCCAATCAATTTCATCATCTCATTATCTTTTTTTGCAGGATCGTTATCTTTATCATTATCCTCTTCAGAATCGGATTTAATGTCGAATGAGAGGATATCAAAAGAAAGAGCTTATGTAATGTTAATTATCTCCTCGTCACCTTTGGGCCTAGAACCCTGCCCTATTTGTTTGATTTTCTCCATAACTCTTTTGGCTAAAGTGAGTCGAGAGAGGGAAAGCCAAAGTCAGGACATTTTTTGTGATTGTTGGCATGGATAAGCATGAGGGCATCTTCATAATGTTTCAGCATCATGGGACGTAAGGTGGCTTCAACAAACTCAAAGACTTGCTTTTTGACATCGAAGAGGGTTTGAACAGCTAGCTTGATTGAAGCTTTGGTCCTATTGAACTTGTCCTTCAATAAAGTATTCTTAACAACCAAGGGAGCTCTCTCTTCTCCCGAGTCTTTCAAAGCTAGCTTCATTGCAAAATTTTCATTAGTAGAGATTTGGTGAGCTTGCCTCTCCGCATCTAGATCAGCTTCAGCCCTGATGAGGAAAGCCTTGACTCGCTCCAACTTAGAGGAAGTGTCATTTTGAGCGGTAGTTAAAGATGATAGTTGATTCTTGAGTTCATCATTGTCCTCCTATTGCTTGGAGGATCCAGCAGAGAGCTTGGACACATGTTTAATTAAAGAAATCCAGTTTCTGGAAATCTGCAATAAGAAAAAGTGAAACACAAGTTAGCAATTTGAAAGATCCAATGATAATAGAATTAGTCGGGTAATTGCATACCGAAAGCTGTTGCTCCATCAGAGAGCGATCATTTTCTACAAGTCTAAACTGAATGACGACAGGGAAGAAGAAGTGAAAGATTATGAAATAAGAATAAGCTTGACTAGTTCATCAAAATTGTTTGATAAAGGAACAGAAGATGATGGCTCCAGTGGAATTTGAATCTTAAAAGGGGTCTCTAAAAGAGCAACTTGCATTTGCGCAAGTTCAGTTGGGGAGTCAGTGATAATAATATGAGGGAAGGGTGCCGGAGTAGGTGGAATTTGCTCAGTTGTATTTTTAGAGAGTTTAACAACGGGGCTCTTTGAAACTTTCTTAGGACATGTGCGCTTTTCTTCCTCCCCACATTAGTAATTTTTGTCATTTTCATCGAAGGAGCATCTTTAGAGGGCATTGTCAATATCATTTTAGGGGATCTTTTAGATCTAGCAAAGGCCTCCAAGACTAATGTCGCCTCCGAAGATGATGGAGGAGGAGCAGCACCACTTGAAGATACAACGGTCTTTGAGGAAGCTGAAGCAAATTTAAGCGGATCTATAATTAGTCAAGGTAATTTAAATATTTCTAGAGACAAAGAATAAAAAACTAAGCTAATAATATACCTGAAGTGTCGGTATAGATGGGGAACATTGGAGTAAAGTGCATAATGGCGGGAAAGTGCCAAGAATCCTTTGGTCAGGCAATAGCAGAGAATGTTTCCTTAAATTAAAGCGGTTAGGAACATTAACCTGCTCCTAATTTGGTCTGAAGCAGTAGTTAAAGAATTAGTGATCTTCTTGTCAGCATCACTAAGTTTCTTGGAAGATTCACCTGTAAAAGTGATAGATTAGTTAATAGAAAAAGCAGAGTAAAGCAAAAACAACATTAAAATAGACTTACGGAGGGAGGCAAAATCCCCGAGAACATCCGCAAAGCACTTGAAAAACAAAAATTGATTTTTTCAGTCCTTAAAATTATTGATTCCATCTAATATAAGCTTCTTATATACATTAACTCTATAGATTTGCTTGTTAGGATTGCTTAACCATACTAACTTGGTCAAGGAGTTTAGGACTGTAGCATTAAACGAAGGAAGTCCGAATTCCAACGCCGCAATTTGAGAGACAGAAGATGAGTGTAAACATTTGGAGATAGTTGTATTGGAGCAACTCTAATATGAGATAAGTAGGGAAGTAGGAACTCGGAAAATGGAAGGAATCCACCATGCCATATGTGGATGACCGTGTAAGCAAAATACTCTTATATCGGGTCGTCAATGGTATCAGTTGGTTTAGGAGGGATGGCTTCGATCCCAGAAATGCCGAAGTCTTTGAGAATAACGTTAACTTCACTCTGAGTTTTGATGAAGGAGTGCTTAGCAATGGCTTCATCCTTTGGCGAGCACATGATTCTACTAGGTGAAAACATTTTAGTAAATTTTTTTATCCAGTTATGAGTTTAGATAGCAATCAAGAATTCAAAAGCAAATGAGTTTACTTAGATAGCTTAAATGTGAAAACATACACCAAGTTTTAAGAATGGTGTGAAAAGTCTTAAGTCAAAAACTTGATATTTTAAGCTTTCGACAAAGTCGAAAGGTTTATAATAAAAGCTTTTGACAAAGTCAAAAGCTTTATAGTAAATCCGAAAATGTCGAAGGCTCTATGGAAACCTATATATATCTCAAGTGTAACATGAATTTAAATGGCAACACCTTTCAGCATGGTCGAAATCAAAACCTTAAATTCCTAAGTCAAAAATATTAACATTGTTGACGCTGTCGAAAGTCTGGTCAGAGTTGTCAAAACATGTCATACCCATTCAAGTTAAAAGGTTTCAGGTTCAACTCATGTGTGCTTTAAATGTTGACAAAGATGGGCAGAGACAACTCTAGAGTCAAAAAATTTCAACCTTGTCGAAAGCTAGTAGCCGAGAGTTTTGAAATTCCTCAACCTTGTCAAGAGCTTGTTGTCCAAAGGTTACACCATTTAATTATCTAACCTTTCGACAACAATGGTAAATTTGGCTTCACAATACCTTTCGACCCCATCAAAAGGTCAAAAATGGCGAATCCATTATTACCGCCTCAATCTCTTTCGAAGGAGAAGAAAGGTTATTTTATGTTGCTAATTTGTATATGAGAGGGTTCCAGGTTATCATATCGGGTTTAACCAAACCCAAATCCAATTATAAATGCAGTTTTCAATTTTTTCTTAAAAAAAAGCAAGTCTAACCAATTAACAAAATAAATCTAAACTGAAATCACTTCAAGCCGACTTCAAAAGAAGAATAGAGGTTTTCAATAAATCAAAAACCTAGGTAAAAATGAAAAGCTAAAATCGAATATTTTGGGTTAAAAACTAACCCAATGAGGGGATTTTCAATGCAAACCACCACCAACCTCAAAATCTAAAGTCAAGTATGAATTTTGTTGGTATTAAAAAAAATTAGGAGGAATTTAGAAAAACAAGCTAAAACTGAATTTCAAATTTGGGGTTTGAAAACTGAAAAATTGATTAAAAGTTGATAAGAGCAGAGATTAATCTAAGAATAATGAGTCAAATTTGAGAAATTACCTTGTTATATAAAAGCAAATTCTAGAAATTTTGGAGAATCCTTTTACATATACGCAATAATTTTGTTTGTAGGTAAAAGAGGAAGAAAGAGAAGAAGCATACTATATAAGAAAAGTCTCCCAAATTCTCAACCGTTGGATCAGATTTAAATGGACGTCCCAGATCAATGTGGAAAGGCCAAGAGGCAGGAAGTTTTATAGCTTTCGACAAAGATGACTTAAAAAGTCTAGAGCATCCCTTTGAATGGGGAGAAAATGTTATACCAAAAGTCAATATTTCGACTAAGACGAAAGGTCTTTCAACAATGATAAAAATAGAAGCACAATCCAAACCTTTCGAAGGAGTCGAAGGGATGCTGTCATCGGAGGTGAACAGTCCCAAACCTTTTGAAGGAGTCGAAAGGTTCCATATCTTAGTATTCAAAGAGTTATTACTTTTCAGAGAGGATGAAGACGTCAAAGCAAGTCTGAGCAACACCATAGTGACCTTTTTGAAAGCATAGCAAGCCTTTCGAACCTGTTGAAAGCACACCCACGATACCTTTCGACAATGTCGAAAGGTTTATGAAGAAAGCAGCACTCACAAGCCAGAAAAGAATGAAAGACAACCTTTCGAAAACATTGAAGGGAAGCACAACTCTTGACAACAACCAAGTGAAGAGCAACCTTTAGACAAGGTCGAAGGGTTCACAACAATCAAATGAAGAGCAACCTTCCAACAAGGTCGAAGGATTCACAACAACTAAGTGAAGAGCGACCTTTCGACAAAGTCAAAAGGTTCACAACATTATATAGAAGAAAACCCTTCAGCAAAGTCGAAAGGTTCATGAAGGCATGAAGAAAAGCAACCTTTTGACAATATCGAAAGGTCCATAATGGCCTATAAAAGACAAGCCTTTCGATAAAGTCGAAAGGTTCATAGCTGCATATAAAATGGGACATTCCGACCCAGTCAAGAGCATGGAGTCGATAGTGGGGCCGCCTACATCTATAAATAAGACCAAAGAGGTCATGTTTTGGTGATCTTATTTCTCTCATTCTAATCTTGTAACTTCTTAATAAAAACATTGTAACCCAAATGGGTGTTGATTTAGGGAATTTTATAAATAAAGCTTTTTTTGAAAAAGGTGGGAAGTCCTAAGCTTTGTTAATTACTTTACTGTTTACTTAAATCTTTTCTGGTTTAACTCCTATTTTCAAGTTCAACCTCATTGAAGGGTTCTTGTCGACAAGGTCGAAAACACTTTTGCATAAACAACAACTGTAACCCTTCAAAACCTATAATTCTATAATATGTACCCTTTGACAAGGTCGAAAACGTAATTGGTTCAATATTCACTAACCCTTCCACAATCATTGGTTCTATAGTCTAAACCTTTCGATAAGGTTGGCAGTTCTCTATACTCAATCAACACCTGTACCTTTCGAAGCTACATACTAAGTGATATAACCTTTAGACAAGGTCAAAATCTGGATTAGTAAGGTTCAATCCAAAGGAGGCCATTCCCCTACCTTTCGACAAGATTAAACCTACTTGATATAAGTGATCAAACCTTTCGACAGGGTCGAAAGCTACTACATATCCACCAAGGAATTTGTTATTCTACTTGAACCCAAAGAGGGAAAACACCTTAACTTTTTTCTACAAGATTAAAATAAACCTTAAAAGGACAAACTCAAGGAATTTCAACCTAACTAAAAAGGTAAAAACTATGGACCTCATATTAATTAGCTGAGACGAAAGGTTATCTAATCCAAGGACTAAACCTTTCGACGACGTCGAAAGGTCTAACCCAAGAGTAAACAACAAGTGAAGTTAAATTTGAAGACAATTCTTGAGGGTATCACACCCTTCATTCAAAGAAGTCTATCCATTCTTCTTGGAATTACGTTGGGTTGTAGTGGATCCATGACTTTATTTATGAAAGGGAAGAATAACCAGCTAGGTTGACTAGTAGTAAATATAATTAACTCCTGAATAAGTAGAATTGCATCCATGAGATCAAATAGATGAGAATGTAGGATGCATAAATATTGAAGTTGTCAGACATATAAGTTCATAGTAAACCCACGAAAACAATGTATAGGAAAAGTTATTGGCATATGCCAATAGGTTCATAGTGATCACATGAAAACTATGATTAGATTGAGTTATTGGCAGGGGCCAATAGGTTTGTAGTGAACTTATGAAAAATATATCCGGATTAAGTTATTGATAGATGTCAATTGATTCCGAGTCAACCCATGAAAATTAGGATAAGAGGTAAGTTATTGGAGTTACCAATAGGTTCAGGGAGACCCCATGAAATAATAATGTTATTGGTATGGGACAATAGGTTCTTAGTAATCTCATGAAAACTATGAAATTGGACAGGGAGTTCATAAACATTAAACATGTTATTAGTTAGCCCTTGAAAACTAATAGGTTGATAATAATCCTAGAAACTATAACTGAGACAGATAGTCAAAATGAATGGGGATGTGTAATCCAGAATTGATTTGTTTGTTTTGTATATCATCATATTATTTTGAACTACTATATTTTAACCATTGTGGATGCAGGAGCATAGTATATGGTTTTATAAAGTTTTGGGATACTAGTGAGGGGAAAACCCCTTCTACTAAGCGGTGTGGTCTCACTTGATATATAAATGGTTTGAGTTGGTAGATTAATATTCATGTTAGGCCATATGTCTGACTCGAAGTTTATGTTTCCTCCTAAACTCTCAGGTGTTCAATTGATTTTGAGTAGTTTGAGATTTGAGGTTTGCATGTACCTCTTTAGACGAATAAGCTTTCAAAGACATGAAAGACACATGATAGCTATCTAGAGTTCTTTTTTATTTTGATTCTGCTGTGTTATTTTGTTGTAAAGGCAAAGTTGTTTGATTGACTAGTTATATATTCCGATCATCCAAGGGGCATCTTAATATGTCGCTTTTGACGTATGTTGTAGTAATTGTATATTCTCTGAATCGGGTTCTCGTGTTAGGATTATGTAATGAATTTGAAATGATTTGAAATGAAATGTGAAACTTGTTTTTTGATTTTAAATTTTTTACTTATCCATTTGTTTCTGTTATACCAATATATCTAACATTATCGTATTTGGTCGACGGAGATTAATAACTATGGATGACCGCAGCATCCATGGCCGTTTGTTTTGGACCTCCAAGTAGGAGATGTTACAAGTTGGTATCAGAGCATAGGTTTGTGAAACTTAAAAGAAATTTAAACCTAAAATATTATCAAACGTAATCCAATGAATGAAAAAATAAGATCGAGGTATAGGTTAATGCTATAGTAACGTACTTGTATTTGATATGTATATAAGTACGTATTCCCCTCTCTCTTAGACTGTTCTTCTGTATCTTACTAAGGCTCATATGTAGATTTATGAGAAAGAAGATATGGATGCAGAAAATGAAAGAGGAAATCTCGGTGGAGGAAGCACCATAACTAATGGAAATGTCCAACCTAATACCAAGAGGAGCCAAGGCCGACAGGATAATGCCAACCAAAATGCTGATGCCAATGTGGGTGTTGGAAATCTACCAGTGGATATAGGAGTGATGTACCCGTTCTTCGTCAATATGATGTAAGCAGAAGCGGCTGCTGGTGTTGTAGAAAATATTGGAGAAGCTAATCCTGTGGCTCCAGTTAGGAATAATTTTTCTAACTTGAGCAGAGATTACACCAGTCTTGGTGGGAAGCCATTCATGGGGACATAGAATGCCATATAATTAGAGAATTAGCTGTTGCATTATGAGAGAATATTTATTGATCTGGGTTTAGATAATGAGTAGAAGAGAAAGTTGGCCTCTAGGTAGTTGCAAGGGTCAACACTTCATTGGTGGAATAGTGTTACTGCCGGAGTTTGAAGGAGGAGTTGACTTGGGTTGATGTTAGAAGGAGATTTGGATAGAGGTTTTTATCTGAAGTTGCTAAGTCATCATTAATGAAAAAGTTTACAGATTAGGTAGAGATGTCAGCAATTTAGTATGCTACTAAGTTTATTGAGTTATCCCTATATGGGTATGCTACTATAGACACCGACATCAGGAGGAATGAGAGGTTCATTCGGGGATTGAGGCTTGAGCTTGCTAGGGTGCCCTAACACATATCTGTGATCCTTGTAATGTAGTTGTGGAGATGGAAATCTGCCATGAAGAGAAGCTTGATGTTTGTGCTAGAGAAAAGCCAGTTGAAATCCAGAGTTCTCAGGGAAAGAAGAGGAACTTCCTTAAGAAGAAGGGAGCCCAGAAAGGAGACGCAGCCAAGAAGGTAAAGGTTGGTGTAGTTTGTTTCGAGTGTGATAAGAAGAGACATTATATGCATGAGTGCCGGTCAGGCAAGGGGAAGAAGACTACAGATAAGAAGAATGCGAAGTGTTTTAACTGTAACCAGGTTGGACATTATAAGAATCAGTGTCCAAAACTGGTTAGGGTGGATAGGGGAATTGTTTTGTTGTTGGACGATCTCTGCTAAGCCAACTACAACTGAAAAAGGGAAGATTATGATGAAAGGTACGTATTTGGTACAGACTATACCGGTTAAGATACTATTTGATACCGAAGCACCACATTCATTTATATCTTATAATTTGGTTGATATGTTAAGCTTAGAACCCACATACCTTGTTACTTCTTCAAGGGGTGTGAGTCTAATAGGAGGGTATGCAACTTTAGGGATGAGATGTGACCATTTAGAACTAGACGTGTTAGGTCATAAGTTTGCATGCAGTATGTATGTTTTCGATTTCATAGATTTTGAAATCATTTTAGGTATGGATTGGTTAAGTAAGTACAAGGCTAGGATATTTTGCCATGATGGAGAGATATCACCAAGGCACCCCGATAGTCATAACCGAATCATATTTTTTAGTGGAGAATTCTGACCAGAGTAGTTGTGTTTTACTAAGTGCTATGGAAGTAGGAGAAGTGTTAAGTCGGGTTCGTGTAGCAAGAGAGTTTGCTGATATCTTTGAGCCGGTCACAGGACTACCTCCGAAACGAGCTATTAAGTTTCAGATAGATCTTGTGCCAAGAGTTAAACCTGTTAGTAGACCACCAAGCAGAATTACACTGTCTAGGATGAAAGAATTGAAGGTGCAGCTAAAGGATTAAGAAAGAAGGGATTTTATTAGGCCAAGTAGTTCGCCTTGGGGAGCGGCCGCGGTGTTCGTGAAGAAGCAGATGGTCGTTGAGGATGTGCATCGACCATTGCAAGATGAACGACGGGACGATGAAGAATAAGTATCCTTTGCTGAGAATTGATGATCAATTTGATCAATTTTGCAGAGCCAGAGTGTTTTCCCAGTTAGATTTGGCAACAGGTTTCCATCAGTTAAGAGTGGCAGAAGGCAACATTCCTTTGACAACATTTCGGATTAGGCATGGTTCATACGAATGGTTAGTAATTCCATTCGGTTAACGAACGCATTTGCTTTCTTTGTGGATTTGATGAACAGAGTTTTTCGAGAGTATTTGGATAAGTTCGTGTTGGTGTTTATAGATGACATTTTAGTATACTCTAAGAATAAAAGAGAGCATGAGGATCATCTTAGAGTTGTGCTTGAGATGCCGAGGCAGCATCAGATGAAGACAAAGTTTTAAAGGTGTCATTTTTGGAAGAAAGAAGTTAAGTTTCTTGGTTATGTGGTTTTAGAGAAGGGCCTGTCAGTCGATCTAGATAAGATCAAAGATGTTAATAATTGGAAGAGACTAGAGATGGTGACCGAGATTATAATTTTTTTGGACTTGATGGCTATTACCGGAGATTCATTAAGGATTTCTCACGGATAACAACGCCTTTGATTAAGCTAACCATGAAGGATGCAAAGTTTGTCTGGTCCGACAAATGTGAGGAAGCATTACTTAAGTTAAAGAATTTGTTGACCAATGCATCTGTGTTAGTAGTTGTAGATGGAAACCAAATTTTGTTGGTGTATACCGGTGCATGTGGAACTGTATTGGGAGCTGTGTTGATGGAGAAAGGTAAAGTGTTTGCCTATGCTTCATGACAGCTTAGACCGCATGAAGTGAGATATTCTACTCATGATTTGGAGTTAGTTGCAGTGATCTTCGCATTGAAGATTTGAAGGCATTATTTCTTAGGAGAGAGATTTTAGCTATACACTGATCATAAGTCTTTAAGGTACTTATTCTCTCAAAATGAGTTGAATATGAAGCAACAGAGGTGGCTGGTGTTTTTAGCTGCTCATGATTTTGGTATATACACCTGGCAAAGGAAATAAAGTAGCGGATGCTCTTAGCAGAAGACATTAGAATGTGGTGTTAGCTACGTTGGCAGAATGGAAGGATTTAGACACTTTGAATACTTGTATTGTGCAATTAAGATCGAATTCTAGTTCTAATCAGAGCTTAACCATGTTGTCTTGTTTAGATGTTCGACCAGTATTGATTGAAAGGGTTGCTTCTAAGCAGAAGAAGGATCCATTATTATCCGAGAAAATTAGAAGGCTTCAGGTTGGAAACGAGATCGATGATCTAAAAGATTTTAGTCTTGACCAGAAAGGATAGTTGAGAAAAAGGGACAGTTGTATGTTCGAAATATTGAGGACTTGAGGAAAGAAGTTCTTAAAGAATGTCATCGATCCAAGTTTACGATTCATCCTGGAGAACTAAGATGTATCAAGATATGAAGAGGAGCTTCTGTTGGGAAGGTACGAAGAGGGATGTTGGCTTGTGGTTAGGTAGCATGCAAACTGTCAACAAGTGAATGCCAAACATCAGAAGCCAAGTGGATTGCTTCAAACTTTAGAACTTCCAGTTTGGAAATGAGATTCGATATCCATGGATTTTATAGTTGGGCTGCCAAGGTCAAATAGAGAAAATAAAAGTATATGGGCCATAGTGCATAGATTGATTAAGAGTGCCCATTTCATTCTAGTTAAGTCAACTAGGACGACAACAGTTTTAGCTAAATTGCTCATGAAGAAAATAGTTAAACTACATGGGATTCCTAGTAGTATAGTCAGTGATAGAGATGCTTTATTCACTAGTGTATTCTAGAAGAGTCTACAAGATGTGTTAAGCACTAAGCTCAAGAAGAGTACTGCATATCATCATCAGACAGATAGGCAGACAGAGAGAGTCAATAAGGTACTTGAGAATTTATTGAGAGCTTGTATATTGGACTTTGGTGAATCTTGGAAATATCATCAACATTTGGTTAAGTTTTCCTATAATTATAATTATCAGACTAGTATAAGAATGGATCCTTTTAAAGCTTTGTACGGAAGGCCATGCAAACAGTTGGTTGGAGACTAGAGGTAGATTAGTCTTAGGTCCAGATCAGGTAAGAGAGGCGACACATAAGATTAAGCTAATCCGAGAAAGGACGAGGGAAGCTCAATCCAGACAAAAGAGTTACAAAGATAAGAGGCGTAAAGATCTAGAATTTTCAGTTGGAGATAGGGTTTTCATTAAAGTATCACAAGTGAAGGGCGTGCTACAATTTGGAAAGTCAGGAAAACATGCACCAAGATATGTTGGTCCATTCCAAATTATAGGGAGGATTGGAAAGCTCGCATACAGAGTAGAGTTTCCGAGCAGTATGGCAGGTGTCCATAATGTATTCCTATGTTTAGTATTTAGTTCTTGCTGAATTTCGAGGACGGAATTCTTTAAGGAGGGGAGCCTGTAACACCCATAATTTTTAATAACATTATTTAGGAGATATAATTAGATAAATTAAATAGGATAATGCAAATGTTGGAGTGGTAAGGAGATTGAGATTTGAATAAACAATTAAAGGTCGTGATTAACCTAATTAAATGGGTTTAAGAATGGTTTCTAAGCTAATTAAATTACACAATGCCCTATTAGGAATAGCTCTAACATCCCCCACTTAGAGGCCCAAAACTAACGACTATGGATACTACAGTCATCCATAGTTATTAATCCTCGACGACCAAATATGGTAACGTTAGATAAATTGATATACCAAATTTACGTGGATTGGAAAAAGTTTAAAACTTCAAAACAACTTTTACATTCCATTCCAAAGACCATTTTAGCATTCTTTACATAATCCCACAATGTT
Source organism: Allium cepa (assembly GCA_030765085.1). NCBI lineage: Eukaryota > Viridiplantae > Streptophyta > Magnoliopsida > Asparagales > Amaryllidaceae > Allium > Allium cepa. The sequence continues at coordinate 569,357,488 of CM060938.1, forward strand.
AACCATGTTCAGAAAAATATAATTACTACAATATACCTCAAGAGAGACATATGAAGAATCCTCACTGGTGATCAAAGTGTATAATAGGCAATAAACAATTTTGCCTTAACAAAACAACACAGCGAGATCACATGGGAAATAACTCAAATAATTACATGCCTCCTGCACGACTCCGAAAGCTTATTCTCCTTAAGAGGTACCTGAAAAACTCAAATCTCAGGATACTCAAAATCAATTGAGTATCCGAGAGTTTTTAAGGGCAAAACATAAACTTAGAGCCAGATGTAAAGCAATAGATGAATAATAATCAACCATCTCAAATTATTTAGGTATCTGGTGATGTTAGGAACTGAGTTGATGATGTTTTGATGACAACAACCTTATATAGCCATTATACTTTACTTTATAAAATATATACTAACATTTCCATATATATATATGTATATAGGAAGTATATGCAGGTATTATCGAAGACTGATCAGTATAAAGACTCAAGCATCAAGATGAAGATTAGAGATTCAAGATTCAAGACTCTAGAGAATCAAGATTTCAAGATCTCAAGATAAGTGTCTAGTATTTTGTTAAAACTTCATAATAGCACTCTCATCTTTCTTCCAATTTTCTTTTGGGATGGAACCCAATTTCTATCGAAACCAGTGGCTTACAAACCCACGACAAGTAGCTTACAAACATACGACAAGTGGCTTACAAACCCACGAAAATCAAAATCATTTAAACTACTTTGTACAAGTTCTCGAGTCCTATGGAGGAGCTCTGTAGGAAGGTTCTTGCAATTTCAGTTTGAATAGATTTTTCGAAATGTTTTTAAATCTGTTTTCAAAATGTTTTAGCTTTCAAAATCATGTTTTCAAAAATGTTTTCAAACTTTGTTTTAGCCTTGAAATATTCCTCCATTCTGATTTTAAAAACTTCTATTTTTAAAACATCAAAACTTATTCTGATTTTAAATATTACTTATATAATTGACGGTCTATATCAATTATATATATATATATATATTTAAAATAATGTTTTATATTCATTCTCTATCTCAAAATATTGTTTAAACACTTTATTTTGCTTCAGAGAAGTTTCAACTTGTTTTAAATTCAAATGCTTTTACAAAACAACATTTCTACAATTTTGAACTGAGGGATGTCGACATATGGGGATATCCCATGTCGACATGGTGACAGTTGGATTCAAAATTCAAATTTCAAAAGAAGTGTCCATTCGTTCAAAAACCTTTTGCCAATGGTTATGACTGTTGTGCATCTATATAAAGGCTTCCAAAACGAATTTTTTTAATAACTACTTTCTTATTTTCTTCACTCTTTCTTCTCCACCATTCCATATCCATAAAACTTCATATTTTAAAGATCGTGCCATCATTCTGCCAAATTCTCAATAGGAAATCATTTAGATACTCTCTCTATTTGATTCTCCATCATTCAACTAAAGATCAAAGTGCTATTTAGAGTTATAGGATTAATTTGTATTCAAAAAGTCCATAGAGTCTATCCATTCAAAAGGATTGTTATTAAGAAGTATTAGGGTGATCTTGTGTCCCGTAAATCAAGAGAGTTTACCCCAAACTCGGAGATAGGAGGGTTCCTCAAGGCCTTAGAAATTGAGGGTTGTAATTTGGATATTGGCTTATAAAAATCTGTACAAGGATATTGCCTTGGTGCAGGACTGGATGTAGGAGGATTCCGAACCAGTATAAAATCTGGTGTGTTCTTTCCTTTTACTTGCTTTACTTTACTATTTGCATTTGTTATATGTTCTGTGATTATTCTGTGTTAGAATTCTGTTTAGATTTGTGTTGAAAGTTTTAATTTAGTCATATAGTTCATATATTCTTTAAAACACTATTCACCCCCCCTCTAGTGTTATTTCTGCCTTAAGATCCTTAATCCGCATCCCCAACAATTGGTATCAGAGCATTGGTTTTCATAGTTTTCATAATCTGAAATTTTGAAAAGTTTTAATGGCACAACACACTAGTAATGTCACTCCTGTCACTACTACTTCCGTCAACACAAGCACTAACACTAGTTCATTTATAGAAGGTCAGTCTACTGTCAGACCACCACTTTTTAATGGCAGTAATTATGCATATTGGGCATGTAGGATGAAAATTTATTTACAATCCATAAGTTTAGATACTTGGAATATGACACAAATTGAATATGTTGAACCAACTACTAATTTTGCCCAGTGGACTACTGAGCAAAAGACAGTTGCACAAAACAATTCTAAGGCTATGAATATACTATTTTGTTCACTAGATAGGAATGAGTTTAATAGAGTCTCTGTTTGTAAGTCTGCATTTGAAATCTGGAAAATTTTGCAAGTAACTCATGAAGGAACAAGAAAAGTTAAACAGACTAAAATTTCCATATTAACTAACCAGTTTCAATTGTTTAAAATGCATGAAAATGAGTCCATTTCTGACATGTATTGTCGATTTCAAGATATTGTACATTCATTGATTGCTTTAGGAAAGGGTTTCTCAGAAGAAGATCAAGTCAGAAAGATACTCAATTCACTCACTCCAGAATGAGATCAAAAGACACTTACTATTGAAGAGGCAAATGATGTTAGTCAAATGAAGATCGAAGAGTTAATCGGTAATCTAATGTCTTATGAAGTTCAACTATAAGGGAGAAAAGAATCTAAGGCAATGGAAAAGAAATCTATCGCATTCAAAACAACAACTGGAGATTCAGAACAAGAGAGTGATGAAGAAATTGCTTTCATGACCAGAAATTTCAGGAAATTTCTGAAGTATAGAAAGATGAATAATTTTAAAAGAAATGATCAAAGAAATTCCAAAAATACTTCGGAGAACAACAACAACTACTACTACAACAACAATAATAATGGTGATAGATGCTATAACTGCAACAAAACAGGGCACTACAAGATGGATTGTCCATATTCAGACAAACAGACATTTCAACCAAACAACGAGCAACCAAAGAAAAGAAAGAAGGCATATGCAGCAACTCTTGACGATTCAGATTCATCCAGTGATGACGAGAAGAAAACTGATAATTCAAATCTGTGCTTCACGGCTATTCTCGAATCAGAAGATGATTGGAGTTTGGATCTAAAAATAGGTACGCATTTATTTTAATTTTATTGGATGCTTGGTTGCTTTGATTTTGTTTGCAATTTCTTGAATTTTTAAATTCAAAATCACCCTTTGAAATTTGAATTTTTAAATTCAAAATAATATTATTTTAATAATATTTTAAATATTAAAATATCTTAATATTATTATATTTAATATTATTACTGGAATTAAATATAGATATAGAATATCGATTAGTTTTCTTAGGATTTTAGGAATTTATTAGATTTTAGAAATAGACACCTCCTTTCAAATTCAACAGGCACATGTCGACATGCCATGATACCCCATGTCGACATGCCTCTCAGAAATTTGATTTCAAAATTTGAATTCAAACTTTTGAATTTCCCTCCACTTTTTCACTTACTTCAAAATTCTGAAAAGATACCTCTTGACTAGAGAAAATGACTTTAGAGAATCTATTTAATATACTTCTCTTATCATCTCTTTTCACTTTATTCTCATAATTCAAACCTTCATCATTATCTTCTACTCCTCTCAAACACTCATCAATGGCTTCCTCAAGTAACCCATCAACTATGAGGCTGTCCAAATCCATCAAAAATGATCTTTTCAATGACCCGGAGGCTATCAAAGCTTATATAAGCTATGTAAACTATGGTAAAGTCAATACGGGAAAATTTGCCATTTTTGATGATTTTTCTTCTTATGAAATCGATCAACTTTTTGAAGAAAACTCCATTCTTAGCTTGATTGATAACAAGCAAAATGATTTTGTTTGTTATCCAAACCTTGTCAAAATGTTTTATGCAAAACTAAATCGTGGATTTTTTAATGGAAATGAAGATCAAATTTGGAGTAGTGTTAAAGGAACACTTATTGTTTTGAATTTCGATATTTTGGGTACTATTTTGGGTTGCAAATCTACCGGTATGAATCTCTCGGAATTTTAAATCAATGAAACCGATCGAGAGACTTTTCATCACATTTTCGAAAGCGATGACCACATGGATTTTAAGAATTGCTTTTTCCGCCCAAAAGCAAGAATTGTCAACCTTCTTATTCAACACACAATTATTCCTAGGTCGGGAAACTAGAATAATCCCACCTCAAAAGTGTGTAAAGCTCTTTTTGCTATCTTTGGAAAATATGATATTAATTGGGCACAAACTATTTTGGATGAGTTAAGACCCAAAAATTTTAATATGGGAGAAAACACTCTTTATCATGGAATTTGCCTTACTCGGATTTTCAATTATTTTGGCGTGGATGTTAAAAAGGAAGAGTTTGTAAGTAGGAAAGTGTTCAATCATGGGAACATTTCTCTTATGAAAATCCCACTTATGTTTCAACCATATGAAACACTTGCCGAAAAGGAAGAGAGACTTTCTCATGAAGAGATGGAAGAAGAGGAAGAAGAAGGGGAAGGAATGGAAATTGAAAAAGAAGAGGAAGATGAAGATACCTCTTTGGAAAGTATAGAGTATCCACATACACCCGCCAATCCATCCAACAAAACCATACTCAAGAACCAAAAGATACTTTCTCAAAACCAAAAGGTTCTTAAGAGATCTAGCAAGAAAATGGATAAAATCTCCATCAAGATCGACAAGTTCTTTGGGAAGATAGGCAGGAAACTTGGCTTGTCTTCATCATCATCTTCATCAAACTAATCCTAGCCATTATCTCTCTAGCTATCGTTTATCTATCTTTGTATTTTCTACTTTTTTAGTTAAGATTATGTAATGTTAACTAATATAAGTTATGCTATCTTATTCTCTGTTTTTCAGCTTTATATATCTCTGATAGTTATTTATTTTAAGTTTATATAGGTCCACTAGTATAAGAATAAACTTAAAAATCAAAAAAATAACTCAACTTGGTCATTCTGTCTAGACCATGTCGACATGCCTCATCCCTCCATGTCGACATATAACAGTCAGAAAGTAGTTACAATTTCTAACTTCAAATTCTTGTAACTACCAAGTGACAATTCATTTTGAACGGCCAATAACTCCTATAAATACCTATTTTTTCCAGAAAAACTTTCCAACCTCCATTTCTATTCATCTCCTCTCATACTTCAACTTATTTCTTAAATTATGGCTTCTCCAATTAAGAATTTAAGTGAAAATCTTGAAGAAACTCTTACTTCTTTCAAGAATATTCTTTCTTTTATACTTAGAAATCAAAGGCATTTAGAATTAAGCCAAATGAAGATGATTAAAGAGCAAGAGAAACATTTCGACGCACTTCGTTGGATGATCTCAAGCCTTAGCAAAGACGAACCCGAAGCAAATCCACCGGTCACTCTCGACAAAGATAATTGGGATGTTATCAAAACTGATCCTATCTTTGGAGAAGATGGATGGGTGGAAGTCCCAAGGAATGTCTGATCATTATGTATGTTTGTTTGTTTGATTTGATTTGATTTGATTGAGATTTGATTAGGATTTGATTGAATTGTTTACTTAAGTTTGATTTGGATTTGGTTTGTATATAACTTCATATATTATACATGATTGGTTTGAAATGTATGATATTGATTTGATTGTCAAGTTACACTTATATATATGCTCACACACTTGATCACTTACACGTTCACTTTACACTTTTATTCTATATATACTTGATTATCTTAGAACAGGTAAATCTTTTATTACTTTTTGTTGATGACAAAGGGAGAGAAAGTTATAAAAATATATATGCTTGGTGTAAGAGGGAGTCATGGAGTAAGGGGGAGTTGTAGTTTTAAGAAGAAGTCATGGAGTAAGGGGGAGTTATGGAGAGTTATGGTATGGTAAGAATATTTTATAAATAAAGGTTGTCATCATCAAAAGGGGGGAGATTGTTAGGAACTGAGTTGATGATGTTTGATGACAACAACCTTATATAGTTATTATACTTTACTTTATAAAATATATACTAACATTTCCATATATATATATATATATATATATATATAGGAAGTATATGCAGGTATTATCGAAGACTGATCAGTATAAAGACTCAAGCATCAAGATGAAGATTAGAGATTCAAGATTCAAGACTCTAGAGAATCAAGATTTCAAGATCTCAAGATAAGTGTCTAGTATTTTGTTAAAACTTCATAATAGCACTCTCATCTTTCTTCCAATTTTCTTTTGGGATGGAACCCAATTTCTATCGAAACCAGTGGATTACAAACCCACGACAAGTAGCTTACAAACCTACGACAAGTGGCTTACAAACCCACGAAAATCAAAATCATTTAAACTACTTTGTATAAGTTCTCGAGTCCTATGGAGGAGCTCTGTAGGAAGGTTCTTGCAATTTTAGTTTGAATAGATTTTTCAAAATGTTTTTAAATCTGTTTTCAAAATGTTTTAGCTTTCAAAATCATGTTTTCAAAAATGTTTTCAAACTTTGTTTTAGCCTTGAAATATTCCTCCATTCTGATTTTAAAAACTTCTATTTTTAAAACATCAAAACTTATTCTGATTTTAAATATTACTTATATAATTGACGGTCTATATCAATTATATATATATATATTCAAAATAATGTTTTATATTCATTCTCTATCTCAAAATATTGTTTAAACACTTTATTTTGCTTCAGAGAAGTTTCAACTTGTTTTAAATTCAAATGCTTTTACAAAACAACATCTCTACAATTTTGAACTGAGGGATGTCGATATATGGGGATACCCCATGTCGACATGGTGACAGTTGGATTCAAAATTCAAATTTCAAAAGAAATGTCCATTCGTTCAAAAACCTTTCGCCAATGGTTATGACTGTTGTGCATCTATATAAAGGCTTCCAAAACGAATTTTTTTAATAACTACTTTCTTATTTTCTTCACTCTTTCTTCTCCACCATTCCATATCCATAAAACTTCATATTTTAAAGATCGTGCCATCATTCTGCCAAATTCTCAATAGGAAATCATTTAGATACTCTCTCTATTTGATTCTCCGTCATTCAACTAAAGATCAAAGTGCTATTCAGAGTTATAGGATTAATTTGTATTCAAAAAGTCCATAGAGTCTATCCATTCAAAAGGATTGTTATTAAGAATTATTAGGGTGATCTTGTGTCCCGTAAATCAAGAGAGTTTACCCCAGACTCGGAGATAGAAGGGTTCCTCAAGGCCTTAGAAATTGAGGGTCGTAATTTGGATATTGGCTTATAAAAATCTATACAAGGATATTTCCTTGGTGCAGGACTGGATGTAGGAGGATTACGAACAAGTATAAAATCTGGTGTGTTCTTTCCTTTTACTTGCTTTACTTTACTATTTGCATTTGTTATATGTTCTGTGATTATTCTGTGTTAGAATTCTGTTTAGATTTGTGTTGAAAGTTTTAGTTTTGTCATATAGTTCATATATTCTTTAAAACACTATTCACCCCCCCTCTAGTGTTATTTCTGCCTTAAGATCCTTAATCCGCATCCCCAACAGGTGAGACCATGCCGCTTAGCGGAATGGGTTTTTCCTCACTAGTATCTTAAAACCTTTATAAACCGTTTTCTGTTCCTCTACATCCACAATGGTTAATTCAATTCAAAACATTATTTTGTAATGATATGCAAAACAATTGAATCAATATTGGATTACCCATCTCCATTCATTTTGATTACCTGTCATAATTATAGTTTCTAGGATTACTATTAAGCTAATAGTTTTCATGGGATGACTAATAACTGATTAAATATTTGGGGACTCCTTGTTTAATTATATAGTCTTCATGGAATCACAATGAATCTATTAGTAACTGCAATATCATTTCTTTTATCCTATTTTTCATTGGCTGACTAGGAACCTTTGACTAACTGTTAATATCAATGTCTTTTAGGTTATCCTAGTTTTCATGGGTCGACTGGGAATCTATTGACTACCTGTCAATATATTTCTTATCGGGATATAATTTTCATGAGCTAACTATGAACCTATTTGCCCCTATCGATATCTTTTCCCGTACACAGTTTTTGTGGGCTTACTATGAACCTATTGGCCCCTGCCAATATCTTTAATTTATATTCACTACTGGGTCAACCTAGCTGGTTATTCTGCCCTTTCCCAAAGTACGGTTTTAAGTTCATTACAGTGTGAATATATACATATATGAAGAAGCAAACAATATAACTTGGTTAATTCCTTTAACCTATTAAGACTTCTTCAAAAATTCCATTTCAAAATACTGCTTATTAATATGCCATGGTTTTTCCTTCAAATGAGTTTGGGTTATTTATTTTGAAAACTATACTTTTGAAACCTTCAAAACCTTGGACCACACTAGATAGCCTCCTTCGAAAGCATATATTTCTTTTCAAAACATTAGGCTTCTATATTTAAAAACACTTTAAAATCCTTCTTTTGAAGCCTTTTGAATATAATAAAGTGTTACTTATTTAATATTAGAAGGACGGCTTCGAAACCATTGGAAGTATTTCTTCCTAAAGCATTTAAAGTCCCTCTTTCGACATCATTGAATTTACCTTTAAAAATGTCATTTGGGTCCAGCTAAATATATAAACAAAAGTATTTCTTTTGAAATCATTCTTTATCATCTAAAAATATTAAGGAATTTATGATAGCATCAAAACCGTCCCTTTCGACAGAGTCAACATATATTTAAAATATAGAAGGATACCTTCGAAACTCCTTTCGAAACCGTTGTCTTCGAAACTTATAACCCTTTTGAAAGCATTTAGAAAGTGAATTAATATGGATTTAAAACAAATAATACCTTTCGACAGCATTGATGACTTCAATACACTCGAAAGGCAAAAGAATCGGCGGTAGGGCTTTGACTAGATCGAAATCTCTTCTTTCGAAAGCATTCATTTATAATAAAAGGAACTCCTTCGAAACTCCTTTTTCTTTTAAAACAAGCATGGCAACTCCTTCGAAGGCCATTATAAAACTCCGTCAGAAAATATACGTATCAACTAAGTCGAAAGCTTAATAAAACAAAGGCAGGCGCTTATCTTTTTAAAACAAACTGGGATAACGACCCCATCGGAAGCTATGCTTTTGACACCTTACCTTTCACCTTTCTCCAATCTACTATGTATCATCTAGATGATACCCTGTGTATTGAATTTAGCTTAATGAGATTTCGACATAGTTGAAGGCTAAAGGAAAGGGGAAAAAGTACTACTGAACAGAGGCAAAACCATTTTTTCTGGGTTAAATACTAAATTAAGCAACTTATATAAACTAACCTACCTACGTGTAAACTTTTTATTGGTTGTCTTAACTTTTCTCATGCTTTTCAAAGTTAAATGCCTTTTTATTTTGGATAAGTATCATTCTTAAACTTTTGCAAATAAAACCTTCCTTTTAATTTACACGTAAATCATTTTGATCCTCTTCTAAGATAATTTATTTTGTACATCAAATCATTTAATAAAAATCCCCAAAAATCATAGAAATTTACTTCGATCTTGTCATTAACATATCGAAATTTCAGACCTAAATTCTCAATACATTGTTCTGAAATAGATTATCAACCCAACGTGCTATATCTTCATTCAAAAATTCAAAATATTATTTTCATAGCTTGGAAAATTATCAAACTTAAAATCCAAATTTTAAAATCATGTTTTGCATGCCATATAATTTTTCTATGGCATTTAAACATCAATATCCTGCTGTTTTGATCTAAAAACATATGAAACATTATTTAGACAATCTTGTTTAAATTTAAACAAACCATAATTAAAGCGTATCATCATCCAACATCATATATACAAATTTAAATTTAAATCTGAAACATATATTTAACAAATAGAGTTGAAAATTATCATTCACCTTAATCTTTGATAAGGAAAATGGAATGTGATATGTTTGATTCCCCTTTTTACTTTCTCTTCATTTTCTTTGAATTTCCTCTTCTTCTTTTCTTTTTAATGGCCGGCCTTATCTTCTTCACTTACTTTTTTATTTTTGTGAGAAAATGACTATGAGTGTGAATGGTTTTAAGGGTAAACACACACACACATATAAAGGTAAGGTTAGATGTAGCTAATTCCCATTATACCCTTTCATAATTTAATTTGCCTATAAACCATTTTTAGCCCAATTAAATTAATAAGCATAACCACTTATATTTATTCAAATCTCAATCCCTTATCACTTAACTTTTACATTATTCTATTAATTTATCTAATTAAATATCCTGAATAATGTTATTTGAAATTATGGGTGTTACAGGCTCCCCTCCTTAAGGAATTTCATCCTCAAAATTCAGTAAGGACTAATTACAAATCATAGAAAATATCTGTAACAACTCCTAACAACAATACTGGTCCATCTGACTAGTGATCATCTATATATAAATATAATATAGACATACTCTTAAAACTGATCAGGATAACTATCTTGAATCCTGTCTCATAAGTACAGTCCTTGTCGTTGTGCTCCACTGCACTTTCACCAACTTGACTGTCTAACAACTATTAAATTGGGCTCTACTAATAACTTATCTAACCCTATTGGAGGAATAGTAGTCTCTAGATCATGCACATACTTGTGAAGATGAGACACATGAAATACATTGTGGACACCTGCTATATTACTCGGCAATTCTACTCTGTATGTGAGATTTCCAATCCTTTCTATAATCTGGAATGGATCAACATATTTCAGCTCCAACTTCTCTAACTTTCCAAATCGTATCACTCCCTTCATCGGTGACACCTTAATAAAAACCCTGTCTCCAACTGAGAACTCTAGGTCTTTACGCCTTTTATCTACGTAACTCTTCTGTCTAGATTGAGCTTCCTTCATCCGATCTTGGATCAACTCAATCTTCTCTGACGCCTCTCTAACCATATCTGGACCTAAGACTGATCTGTCTCCAGTCTCTAACCAATATGCTGGCGATTTGCATGGCCTTCCAAACAAAGCTTCAGAAAGCGCCATCCTATACTAGTCTAAAAACTATTATTATAGGAAAACTCAATCAAATGCAGGTGATCTTCCCAAGATCCACTATAGTCTTGTACAAAAGCTCTCAACAAATTTTCAAGTACCTTATTGACTCTCTCAGTCTGCCCATCTGTTTATGGGTGATACGATGTACTCATTTTGAGCTTGGTACCTTATACTTTCTGTAGACTTCTCCAAAACTCGCAACTGAATAATGCATCTCTATCACTGATTATGCCACTAGGAATTCCATGAAGTATAACTATGTTCTTCACGAACAATTTCGCTAAAACATGAGCCGTCCTGGTTAATTTGACTGGAATGAAATGGGCACTCTAGGTCAATCTATTCATTGTGACCCATGCTTTCATTTCCCCTGTTCGACCTTGGCAACCCATAGATAAAGTTCATGGATATAGAATCCCACTTCCAAACTGGAATCACTAAAGGCTGAAGCAACCCGCTCAACTTCTAGTGTTTGGCTTTCACTTATTGATAGTTGGCACACTGCCTAACCCACAAGCCAACATCACTTTTCATGCCTTCCAAATAGAAGCTTCACTTCATAACTTGATTGGTTACCCCAAGATGAATCGTAAACTTGGATCGATGACACTCATCTGGAACTTCTCTTCTCAAGTTCACTATATTCGAAACACATAATCGTCCCTTCTTCCTCAACCATCCTCTCTGGTTGATGCCAAAATATTTAAGATCATCGATTTCAGATACCACCTCGAGTCTTCTAATTTTATCGCCTAACCTTAAATCCTCTTTCTGTTTAAAAGCTATCCTCTCGATCAGCACTAGTTGAACCTCTAAAGAGGCCAACATAGTAGTATTCTGACTAGAATCAACAGCCGATCTCGACTTTATACTACACGTAGATAAAACTTTTAAATCTTTCAATTCTGCTAATATAGCTAACACCACATTCTGATGTTTCTTTCTAAGGGCGTCGGCTACCTTATTTCCTTTCCCAAGAGTATATTCTATAGCAAAATCACAAGCAGAAAAAATACCAGCCACCTCAGCTGTTGGATATTCAACTCTTTCTGAGAGAATAAATATCATAAGGACTTAGGATCAGTGTATAGCTCAAATCTCTCCCTTAAAATATATCGTCTCCAAATATTCAATGCAAAGATCATCGCAGCTAACTTCAAATCATGAGAAGGATATCTTACTTGTGCGGTCTAAGCTGTAGAGAAGTGTAAGAAATGACTTTACCATTCTGCATCAATACAACTCCCAATCCCGTTCCATATACATCTGTGTACACCACCAACCCTTGGTTTCCATCTAGAACAACCAATAGTGGAGCATTAGTCAATAAATTTTTCGACTTAAGGAACCCTTCCTTACATCTTTTTTGGACCAAATGAACTTCACATCCTTCCTAGTCAACATAGTCAAAGGTGCTCCTATTTGCGAAAAAACTTTGATATATCATTGGTAATAGCCAGCAAGTCTGAGAAAACTTCTGATCTCGGTTACCATCTTCTCCTCCAATTATTGACAGCTTCGATCTTAACTTGATCTATTTACAAACCTTCCTTTCAAACTACATGACCAAAAAACTTAAGCTCCTTCTTCCAAAAATGACATTTAGAAAACTTCGCCTTTAGCTGTTGATGCCTTAGCGTCTCAAGCACTACTCTTAGATGATCCTCATGCTCTCTCTCATCTTTCGAGTACACCAAAATGTCATTTATGAATACCAACATGAACCTATCCAAGTGTTTATGGAAAACTCGGTTCATCAAGTCTATAATGAAAGCAGCTGCATTCATCAATCTGAATGGCATCACTAACCACTCATACGAACCATACCTAGTCCGAAATGCTGTCAAAGGAATACGGTCCTCTGCTACTCCCAACTGATGGACCTCGTCACCAAATCCAATTGGGAAAACAACAAAAGGATACCTATTCTTGACCGTCCTTTCATTCATCTTACGATAGTCAATGCACATCCTCAATGACCCACCTGGCTTCTTCATGAAAACTGTGACCACTCTCCAAGGCGAACTGCTTGGTCTAATAAAATTCCTTCCTTCTAGATCCACTAGCTACACCTTCAATTCTTTTATCTCCGTAGGTGTCATTCTGCTAGGTGGTCTACTGACATGTTCAACTCCTGGCATAAGATTTATCCAAAACTCAACAGCTCATTCCGGAGGTAGTCCTGTGATTGGCTCAAAAACATGTGCAAACTCTCTTGCAACTCGAACATGAATTAGCTCTTCCGCTACGTCCAAGGCACTTAACAAGACACAAACACTTCGGTCAAAATTATCTAGTAAAAAGATGACTTAGATATGACTATCTGGGTGCCTTACTGATATTCCTCCACCCTGGCAAGCCTTATATCTACCCAACCAATCCATACCCAAAATGATCCTGAAATCTATGAAATCATAAACATACATACTACATGCAAACATACGACCTAACAAATCAAGTTCTAACTGGTCACATCTCTTTCCTAGAGTTGCACACCTTCCTGTTGGATTTGCAACCCTTAAGGAAGAAACATGGTAAGTGGGTTCTAAACATAACCTATTAACCAAATTCTAGGATATAAATGAATGTTATGCACCGGTATCAAAAAGTATCCTAACTGGAATACTTGAATCAAAAATGTACCTTCCATCATAGTTTTTCCCTTATCTGTTGTTGTTGGTCTAGAAGAAGACGGTGGTCCAATAGCAAAAACCTTCCCTTTTTCTCCCCTGTCTGGCTTTGGACACTGGTTCTTATAATGCCCAACTTGATTGCAGTTGTAGCACTTGATAGATTACTTCTAATCCGCAGCCTTCTTCTACCCCTTGCTTGATCGGCACTCGTTCGCAAATTGACCCTTCTTGTCACATTTGTAGCAGATTAAACCATCTTTTAACTTCTTGGCCGAATCTCCCTTTCGGCCTCCTTTCTTTTTGATGAACTTCCTATTCTTACCCTAAGGACCCTGGGATTTAACTGGCTTCTCTCTAGCATTAATATCAAGCATCTCTTCGCGACGAATGGCCATCTCCACCACCACATTACAAGGTCACGGATTTAGTCAGAGTCGCCCTAGCAAGTTTGGGCCCAGTCCCCAAATGAACCTTTTATTTCTTCTGATATCAGTGTCTATAATAGTGTATCCATATCGAGATAGCTCATCAAATCTACTTGCATAATCGATAACTGACATGTCTCCTCGAACTAAATTCATAAATTTTCTAATCTATGCTGACTTGGCAACGTCAAAAATAAACCTCTGTTCGAATCTCCTTCGAAAATCAGCCCAAATCAACTCTTCCTTTGGAATTCCGGCAGTCGCATCATTTCACTAGTGAAGTGCTGACCCTTGCAACTGCCTAGAGTCCAACCTTCTCTTCTGCTCATCTTCTAACCCCAATCGAAGAAAGTCCTTTCATAATGTAACAACCAATTCTCCACTTCTATAGCATCTTCCGTTCCCATAAATGTCTTTCCACCCAAACTGGTGTAGTCATAGTTTAACTTGGCATAATTATCCCCAATGGGAACCACAAGATTTGCTCCTCCAATATTTCCAGCCACTCTAGCAGCTTGAACTGATACATCATCCCCGCATCTACTGGTGGATTCCCATCACTCACATTGGCTTTCGCATTTTGATTAGTGTCAGTCTGTCGACCTTGGTTCCTTCGGGTGTTAGGTCGAGCATTTTCATCAATTGTGGTGCTTCCTCCACTACGATTTCCTCTTCCGTTTCCTGCTTCCATGTCTTCTTTCTCGAAAATCTGTATACGAGTCTTAGTAAGATATAGAAGAACGATTTAAGAGAAAGGGGAATTACTTACTATATATATCAAATACAAGTATGCTACAATCGCATTAACCCTAACCCCAATCAATTTTTGATTCATTGGATTATGTTTTGAAAATCTTTTAGGTTTAATTACTTAAATTTCCATAAACCTATGCTCTGATATCAACTTGAAACATCCCCCACTTAGAGGCCCAAAACTAACGAATATGGATGCTGCAGTCATCCATAGTCATTAACCCTCGGTGACCAAATACAGTAATGTCAGATAAATTGATATACCAAAAACATATGGATATGGAAAAAATTTAAAATTTCAAAACTACTTTCACATTCCATTCCAAAAAAAATTCAACATTCTTTACATAATCCCACAACGTTAACCACATTCAGAAAAATATAATTATTACAATATACCCTAAGAGCGACATATGAAGATGACCCATGGTGATCAGAGTGTATAATAGGCAATAAAAAAATTTGCCTTAACAAAATAACACAACGGGATCACATGAGAAAGAACTCAAATAACTACATGCCTCCTGCATAACTTCTATAGCTTATTCATCTTAAAAGGTTCCTCAAAACCTCAAATATCAAGCTACTGAAAATCAGTTGAGTATCCAAGAGTTTAAAAGGAAAACGTAAACTTCGAGTCAGACATAAAGCCCGATATGAATAATAATCAACCATCTCAAATCATTTAGATATCTAGTGAGACCACACCGCTTAGCGAAATGGGTTTTCCTTCACTGGTATCTTTAAACCTTTATAAACCATTTTTCGTGCCTCTACATCCACAATGGTTAAATTAATTAAAAACATTATTATGTAATGATATGCAAAACAATTAAATCAATGCTGGATTACCCATGCCCATTCATTTTGATTACCTGTCATAATTATAGTTTCTAGGATTACCATTAAACTAATAGTTTTCATGGACTACCTAATAACCGGTTAAATATTTAAGGAATCCTTGTTTAATTATATCATTTTCATGGGATCACTATGAACCTATGGTAACTCCAATATCATTTCTTTTATCCTAGTTTTCATGGGCTAAGTAGAAATATATTGACTAACTGTCAATATCAATGTCTTTTCTTTTATCCCAGTTTTCATGGCCTGACTAGGAACCTATTGACTAACTGTCAATATCTTTCTTATCCGGGTATAGTTTCCATGGACTAACTGTAAATGTATTGGCCCCTACCAATATCTTTTCCTTTACACGGTTTTCATGCGCTTACTGTGAACCTATTGGCCCCTACCAATATCTTTAATTTATATTCACTACTGGATCAAGGGAACTTGTTATTCTGCCCTTCCTCAAGGTATCGTTTTAGGTTCATTACAATGTGAATATATACATATATAAAGACGCAAACAATATAACTTGGTTATTTTCCTTAACCTATTAAGACTTCTTAAAAAATTCTATTTCAAAATACTCTGTTTATTAATATGCCATGGCTTTGCCTTTAAATGAGATTAGGTAATTTATTTTGAAAATTATACTTTCGAAACCTTCGAAACCTTGCTTTCGACCTCACTGGATAGCCTCCTTAAAAAGCATATATCTCTTTTCAAAACATTAGACTTCCTTCTTTAAAAACACTTTAAAACCATTCTTTCGAAACCTTTCAAATATAAGAAAGTGTTACTTATTTAATATTAGAAGCATAGCTTCGAAACTATTGGAAGTATCTCTTACTTATTTAATATTAGAAGCATAGCTTCGAAACTATTGGAAGTATCTCTTCTTAAAGCATTGAAAGTCCCACTTTCGACATCATTGAGGTTACCTTTAAAAATATCATTTGGGTCCAAGTAAATATATAAATGAAAGTATCGCTTTCAAAATCATTCTTTATCATAAAAAAATATTGAGGAATTTATGATAGCGTCGAAACCATCCCTTTCAACAGATTCGAAAGCATACATTTAAAATATTAAATGATAGCATCAAAACTCCTTTCGAAACCATTGTCTTTGAAACCCATAACCCTTTCGAAAGCATTTAGAAAGTGGCTTAATATGGCTTTTAAACAAATAATACTTTTCGACAGCATCGATGACCTTAATACACTTGAAAGGCGGTGGTAGGGCTACGACTAGGTCGGAACCCTTTCTTTCGAAAGCATTGATTTATTATTAAAGGAACTCCTTCGAAACCACTTTTTCTTTTAATACAAACATGGAAACCCCTTCGAAGGCCATTATAAAACTCCTTCTAAAAATATACGTATCGACTAAGTCGAAAGCTTAGTAAAACAAGGCAGACGTTTTTTTAAAACAAACTGAGATAATGACCCCATCGGAAGCCATGCTTTCGACACCATATCCTTTTCCTTTCTCCAACCCACTATGTATCACCTTAATGGTACCCTGTGTATTGAATATTGCTTAACGGGGTTTCGATATAGTCGAAGGCGAAAGGAAAGGGAAGAAAGTTAATTCTGAATAGAGGTGAAACATTTTTTTCTGGGTTAAATACTAAATTAAGCAACATATATAAACTAACCTGCCTACATGTAAACTTTTTATTGGTTGTCTTAATTTTTCCCAAGTTTTTCAAAACTAACCGCCTTTTTATTTTGAATAATTATCAAACTTAAACTTTTGCAAATAAAACCTTCCTTTTAATTTACACGTAAATCATTTTGATCATCTTCTCAAAATAATCTATTTTTTATATCAACCCACTTAAGAAAAATCCTCGAAAATCACAGATATTTACATTAATCATGTCATCTAACATATCAAAATTTCTGATCCAAATTCTCAATACATTTTTTTGAAATAAATTACCAACCCAACATGCTATATCTTTATTTAAAAATTAAAAATATTATTTCCATGGCTTGGAAAATTATCAAACTTAAAACCCAACTCTAAAATCATGTTTTCCATGACATATAATTTTTCTATGGCATTTAAACATCAATATTACACTGTTTTGATTTAAAATCGTATGAATTATTATTTAAATAATGTTGCTAAAATTTAAACAAACCGTAATTCAAGCATGTCATCATCAAACATCATATATACGAATTTAAATTTAAATCTAAAACATATATTTAACAAATAGAGATGGAAATTATCGTTCACCTTAATCTTTGATAAATAAAATGGATTGTGATGAGTTTGATTCCCCTTTTCACTTTCTCTTCTTTTTCTTTGAATTTCCTCTTCTTCTTTTCTTTTCAAGGGCTGGCCTTATCTTCTTCACTTATGTTTTATTTTTGTGAGAAAATGAATATGAGTGTCAAGGGTTTTGAGGGTAAACACACACACACACACATATATAACGGTAAGGTTAGATGTAGCTAAATCCCATTATACCCTTTCATAATTTAATTTTTCTACAAACCATTCTTTAGCCCAATTAAATTAGTAAGCACAACCACTTATATTTATTCAAATCTCAATCCCCTTATCATTTAACATTTACATTATTCTATTTAATTTATCTAATTAAATATCCTGAATAATATGATTTAAAATTATGGGTGTTACGATAGCCGCACCTTATAACTCACGTATCCTTTCATATGCACGTTCACTTTTTTATTTCTCGAAATCAAACAAACTTAATCCTAAGGGAAGCCAGCCATTGCAAAGGAAGAAAAAGAAGATAAATTTAAATCAAGCTAAGGATTAAAGCTCGTTGAAATTAATCTACAACAAATATCAAAGTCCTTATCATATCGAAGGTGAATAATAATCTATATTATCTCTATTTTGTTTTTATGATCATTTGTTTTTGGATTTTAGATTAAATCAATTTTTATTATGATTTTGATGATGATTTGCTTGGATCATAACATGTTTGATTTAAATAAGATTGTTTAAATATGATTTTGTACGGTTTTAAGAGTAAGACCGATTATAATGATTTTTGTATGCCATAAGGAATTTATATATTATGTAAAATATGATTTTGGAGTTGGGTTATAATTTTCAAAATTTTCCAAGCTATGGAGAATTTATTATGAATTTTTAAAGGAAAATATAGTTGATTGGGTTAAGAAATTTATTTTGGAATTATACTGAGAATTTGGGTTCGAAATTTAGATATTTTAGATAACATATTAAAAGTGAATATCTGTGATTTTTGGGGATTATTCCTAAGTTATTTACGATGAGAATTAAATTATTTTGGAAGGAGGACCAAAATGATTTAATTCTATTGCTTAATGGAAGGGCATATTTGTTAAATTAATTTTGGTTTAGATCTTAAATTATGCGACAGTTATCTTTGTAAAGAATTTGAAAAGTTGAGGCAACCAATTACATGTTTATAAGTAAGCAGGTTAGTTAGAAAGTATTTGCTTTAATTGGCATTAAATCAGTTTTTACCAAGACAAGTGGGTTCCGCCTCTTTTATAAGCCCTTTCGACCTTAGGCTTTCGCTTCGACTTAGTCGAAACCAACCATGCTGAAACCCATTAAGTTGAATCCAATACACAAGGTATCACATTGATGGAACGTAGTGGATTAGTGGAAGGCAGAAGGTATAGTGTCGAAACCTAAGCTTTCGATTGGATCGAGGCCTTTGTTTTGTTTTCGAACATTAAGTACCTGCTTTGTTTTACCGAAAGCTTTTGTTGTAATTGAAATGCATGCTTTCAAAGGGATTTTCTAAATATCTCTCAAAGAGGGTTGCCATCTTTCATTTTTAAGTATGATGCTTTCAAATGAGTCCCTTTGTCTATAAAACAATGCTTTCAAAAATGATGGCTCCAACCTAATCGAAATCCAACTGCCATTCTTTTGGCATGTCGAATGTATTGAAGTCATCAATGCCTTTGAAGGTTAGCTTTTATTTAAACTTATACTATGCTATCAAAAGGGTTCAAGGGTTTTGGAGGCAATGGCTTCAAAAGTGGGTTTCGATGCTATCCTTCAAAGCATTGCTTAGAGGTTTTGAGCTTTCGAATGGATGATTGTGACGCCATCAAATTTCCCCAAACAAATAATTTTATAAAGTTTAAAGGTTTCAAAAGAGATACTTTTGTATACATTCACATTGATCCAAAAGAGGTTTTTAAGGGTAAACCCAATGGTTTTGAAAAGGGTACTTTCGTTGGTTTCGAAGCTATGTTTCTAAGAATTAATAAGTATTCTTTAGCACTTTCGAAAGGTACATTTTTAGTTTCAAAAGAGACGAATTGCAGAGCTTTGAAAGGTACATTTTTAGTGTTTTGAAAAGAATTTTTCTATGCTTCCAAAGGAGGTTATCCAGGGGTTTCGAAATGAAGTTGTAAGTTTTCGAAAGCCTTAATTTTCAAAACAAAGAACCGAATCTCATCTTAAAAGAAAACCATTGCATAAATAAAGAGTTTTTAACGATTTTAAGCATGGAGTTTTTGAAGAAGTTTTCCTTGATTAATAGGTTAAAGGGATTAACCATATTTTATAAAGTGATTTCAAGGGTATTAAACCATAGGTGTTTGCTTCTTCATGTGTGTGTGTATACATATTCACATTGTAATGGACCCATGACTGTATTTGGGGAAGGGAAGAATAATTAGCTAGATTGACTGAGTAGTGAATATAATTAACTCCTGAATGAGAAGCATTGCATCCAGGAGATCAGATAGACCAAAATGTAGGATGACTAGATATTGAAGTTGTTAGATAGACAGGTTCATAGTAAACCCATGAAAACTATGTATAGCGTTATTGGCAGATGCCAATAGGTTCATAGTGATCCCATGAAAACTATGATTAAATTGAGTTATTGGCAGGAGCCAATAGGTTTGTAGTGAACCCATGAAAATATATTCAGGTTACGTTATTGACAGATGTCAATAGGTTCCTACTCGATCCATGAAAACTAGGATAAGAGGGAAATTATTGGAGTTACCAATAGATTCAGGGAGAACCCATGAAACAATGATGTTATTGGTAGGGGCCAATAGGTTTCTAGTGATCCCATGAAAAACTATGAAACGAGATAGGGAGTCCATAAACATTGAACAGGTTATTAGTCAGCCCACTAAAACTAATAGGTTAATAGTAACCCTAGAAACTATAACTGAGATAGATATTCAAAATGAATGGGGATGGGTAATACAGAGTTGATTTACTTGTTTTTCCATATCATCACATTATTTTGAATTACTATGTTTTAACCATTATGGATGCAGGAGCATAGTATATGGTTTTATAAAATTTTGGGATACTAGTGAGAGAAAAACCCATTCCGCTAAGTGGTATGGTCTCTATAGATATCTAAATGGTTTGAGATGGTAGATTATTATTCATACTAGGCTTTATGTCTAACTCGAAGTTTATGTTTTCCCTTAAACTCTCGGCTACTCAATTGATTTTGAGTAGTTTGAGAGTTGAGGTTTTCAAGTACCTCTTTAGATGATTAAGCTTATGGAGACGTGCAGGAGGCATGACAGCTATCTAGAGTTCTTTTATATTTTGATTCCGTTGTGTTGTTTCATTAGAAAGGCAAAGTTGTTTGATCGCCTAGTTATATACTCTTATCATCCAGGGAGGCATCTTCATATGTCGCTGTTGGCGAATGTTGTAATGATTATATTATCTCTGAATGGGGTTCTCGTACTGGGAATGCAATGAATTTGAAACGATTTGAAATGGAATGTGAAAGTTGTTTTGTTATTTTAAATCATTTACATATCCATGTGTTTTTATTATATCAATGCACCTAACATTATCGTATTTGGTCGCCGAAGAATAATAACTATGGATGACTGCAGCATTCGTAACCATTAGTTTTGGGCCTCAAAGTAGGGGATGTTACATAAGTGACTTGAGTACTATCTCTTACATTGATAGGGAATATGGACGATAGATATGGCATACTAGGTTGATAGCAAGTTGGCTATAAGCTTATAATTGGAAAGCTTTTTTATTTATGTTAAGCGATTAGGCTTAAATTTGAAAAGACTTATGATGTAGGTAGAAAGTGTAATACATATTCATATTTAAATTATACTGTCCAAGAACTAATATAATAAGCTCGAGATTTTTATTCACCAGACATATGTTGTTCTGACTCCTTCCTCATCACAACATAGATTAGGAAGGGCGATGCTGAAGACGGAGACATTGATGAGACTTGTGGTAGTAGTCTATTTTTTTTACATGTTATTTTCTATAGTTTTTGACGTACTTTTTAAATAATTTTTTTTGGGATTTTGGAATATGGTATCATCGATATATTATGGTTACTTTTGGGTTTTGCTACTATGGATATTTTTTTATGGTTTTAATGACATTTCGAATTTTAACAACATGGGCACTGTTGTTGTTATTTATTTTATCCTTCCGCTATGAGATTCTGAATGCTTAGATAAATAGCTTTGTATTTTTCTTTTTACCAACTAAAAACCAGCTTTTAAATGGTTCTAAGTTTCAATGGGCCTATTCTGGGTTAAAATTTGGGCACATTTCATGCGGATTGTTACAAGATGTTCTCACGCTCTCCTCGGTCTCCCAAGTGCAATCGCCTTTTCTTTTGCTCCATCGAACCATAACCAACTTCACGGTCTTCCTCCTAAACTATTTTGTATCACATCTGATGATATAAATAGGACCATGAGGTCTCGAAGCTTCTGGTTCAATCTCGATACCATCTAATTGATCTGGTGCAATGGTTACGATTGATTCATGCACAAATTTCCGCAAGTGAGAAATATGGAACACATTATGCACTCACGCCATTTTTGTGGTAATTCGACTCTATAAGCATGGTTCCTAATGCTCTATAGTATCGAAAAAGGATCAATAAATCTCGATACCAACTTCCCTTAACTATTGAACTGAAGTGCATTCTTTAATAGAGGGATCTTGACAAATGCCATATCGTCGGCAGAGAATTTGTATTTCTATATCTTTTATCGGAAAAGTTCCTCTAAGATACAGTTCATCTTCTCAGTTTGAGGATGATAAGCTATACTCTGATGTGGCTCTACCCCCAATGCCTCTTGGGTTCTTTCAAAACCACCAATGAATAATGGTCTCAGTCACTCGCTATGCTGTTCGACATACCATGGAATAGTACTATCCAATTTACATACAATTCGACCTGTTTGGCTGCCATTCTACTTGACTTGAGGAGTATAAATTTGATGCCCTTGGTTAATCGATCGAATCTGACCCAAATGTCATCGTACCCTACTCGATCCTCGGCAGTCCGTTGATAAAATCCATCGATACTTATTCGCACTTCCACTAGGGTACTTCTGGTGGTTGCACCGAACCACTAGGCTTCTTCTGCTCTTCCTTAACCAACTGGAAGTTCATGCATTTTAAGATGAATTTTCCAACATCTTTCTTTTTCAATTTCCAATAATATGTGTGGTTCATATCATAGTACATCTTATTACCATCGGGATGGGTAGTCAATGTCGAATGATTGCCCTCTCGTAGCACTCTTCCTTCGACCCATCAACATCAGCAACAAATAATCTCCTATCTTTATAGAGCTAACCATCTCAGTCAAGTACGTACCTTCTCATCTCTTTAGACTATACTCCGTCTGCGATCTTAGCAATGATCTTAGCTAATCTGGCATCATACCTCTGGCTAGTATCGATCCGCTTAATCAAAGTAGGTCCGATGGTCAAGCTCGCCAATATTTCTGGCTCTTGCTCGCATCTCATTCGAAAATCATAACCAAAAATATACTCTAATTGAATCCACTCTAGGAACATAGCTCTCATGTTGTCATGTCTCCTACTTAATTCATCAGCAACTGCATTCCCTTTCCCTGTGGTATATGCAATATCAAAGTCATAGGAGGCTAAGAACTCTAACCATTGCTGCTGATGAAGGTTAAGATCCTTCTTCGAAAAGAGGTACTTTAATGATTTATGATCAGTGAATGCTCAAACCTCTCTCTTAAACGATAATACCTCCAAAATCTTTAGTGCAAACACGATCGCTGCTAACTCCAAATTATTGGTCAGGTATTTGTTCTTATGTGGCTTCATTTGTCGGCTAGCATGTGCAACAATATTGCCTCTCTACATAAATGCTGCCCCTAAACCGGTACAGGTACCACCATATACTGTCATCTCTTAAATCCCGCTGGAATGGTCAATACTGGTGCACTTGTCAACTTTTCTATCAGACTCATGAACGAATGTTCACATCTCGCATCCTAAGTAAAAGTTAGATTCTTTTTCATCATCTGAGTCAACGATGCAGCTACTTTGGAGGTCCTGGTTGAATCGTTTATAATATTTAGCTAACCCTAAGAAATTTATCACATCCATAGCGTTTTTAGGTCAAGTCTAATCTTGAACTACTCTAAATTTTGCATGATCCATGGTAATGCCCTGCTTAGGAACAACAAGACTCAAGAATTGTACTTCCCTCCTAAAGAAGTGACACTTCGAAAACTTCACTTTCATTCGGTACTCTCTCAACACCTCAAGCATGATCCTCAAACGAGTCTTGTCTTTCTCTTTTGTCCGTTAGTAGACAAGAATCGTCAACAAACATAAGCATGAATTTATTTAGCCGACCCTTAAAAATAGGGTTCATGAGATCAATAAAGTATGTTGACACATTGGTTAGCCCGAATGGCATAACCAACCACTCGTTGAAACCAAAAGACGTATTAAATAGTATAATTGACACATTCTCCTTCGCTACTCTTAGATGGTGAAATCCCATTGCAAGATCCAAATGAGAGCATATTCTAGCACCATGAAGTTGATCAAACAAGTCATCAATACATGCGAGTGGATACTGTTCTTCCTCATCACTTTATTTAGCTCATGGGAGACAATACACAATATAAAGGAACCATTTCATGGAGAATACTATGAAAGCTCCCTACTCATAAATATTCCTTCAGATGAATCCTTATGACAATAGGTCATTCACTTACATCTCAAGCTCTTGGTGCTCTCAATATGTCGTCCTCCTCAAAGGCATCACTACTGGTCTGGCATCTTTCACTAAGTCAATACGAAAATCGATCTCTCTATGTGGCGAAAGTTTGGTCACCTCCTTAAATACATTTGGATACTCGCTAGTAATAAGCCCGATGATAACTCATCATGTGGTACATCAAGTGAATGTAAAAATCTAACCATCAACCTCATCATTTGGTAGGCAGGCTGACACTACCATCCGCCCATCATCTACCCCTATCGTCAATAATGCCTTTTCATAATCCACCATCACTTAGTATCTATGAAGCCAATCCATACATAAAATAATACCAAACCTCACAAAAATATATACAAATTAATTACAATCAAAAGAACATCCATAACTCAATAAGACCAAACCAGGACAAACAATACACATGCTAGTGGAGCCTCCAATAGGTTTTGCCACAATCAAAGGTCGGTCTACATTTTTGGGTCTCAATCCCAATCTATCTACTAAGCCACTAGATATGAAGGAATGTGAAGCCTAGATATCAAAGAGAACACGTATGGAAACATTGAAAATGGAAAGCATACCTTGAATAATAACGCTCTTCCTATTCTTTTTCACCGACTGATCACTCAACAAAGTTAAGACAACGTTTAGAGCATATGCTTTCACCACCTATTTTTGCTTTAATGGCTCTGGACAGTCCTTCTGAATATGTCTAAGCCTGCTGCAATTGTAGCATTTCTTCCCCTCAGCTTTGCATCTCTACTGTAATGACCCTTATAATCGCACTGGTAGAAAACCACCCAGCTTTGCTCTTCTTTTGGCCATCCTTACCTTAAATTACTTCATCTTCTTGTTATTCCACTTCTTCTTGCCTCTCCTGCCCAATTATGACTTCATCTCTTCTTTAGGAATAGCAGTCTTTAGCTTCAGGTGGAGACTCTCATTCCTAAAGGCCTTTTCAAATATTATCTCAAAAGTCTCATCAATGTAACCCAAGAGCCTCTCACCCAAATGATCTTTTAAGCCAATGTTGAACTTCTCATCCTTATTCAATGGGGTGTCTATGAAGGACGCCCCATACTTCAATAAGGCGTTGAACTGAGCAACGTACTCAGAGACAGTCATATCTACTTGCTTTAAATCCACGAACTTACAAACTAGACCAACTTTTGTCATGGGAATAAACTTCTTCTCGAATTTTGATTTGAACTAGTCCTATGTGAACTGGTCCTTAGGAGTGGCAAACTTCATAGCTGTTACCCGAGATTTTGACCTGACTTTATCTGAACTAACTAGATAAGTTAGACTCGATTCTCATCAAGACAAGTAGCCTATAGTGATGATTGTGAGTTCCAGAAATCAAGTGCAGGCAATGATATGAACCAAAGATTAACCGAAACCGAGAGATAGACTTTATAGAATATTCTAAGTACAGGTTAGTACCTTCCCCAAGTAGAGGATTGGTGCATGTCCCTTCCTTTAGGGGATTGGTACATACCCTCAATTTTTATCCCAAACTAGGTGAGATCGATATAAAGTGATAAGTAAGGCCTATGATGATATATTTCAAATCTAAAGTTGTTTGGAGTTTGTATGCTTAAGTTATGGGCAAATTACTTCACCTAAGAAAGGATTCATACAAAAGGGATCATATAAAAGGGATCGTATAAAAGGGATCGTACAAAAGTGATCGGTCTACTTCAACAAAAAAAGTGCAACTCAATGGAAATCAATTGATATCTCAAGATCTAAAAGTTCAATGCATATGAAATTTTAAGAATAAGATGAGGGGACCTTAGGGAGTCCACCCTAGGGAAAGCACCCCAAGATGAAGAAGCAAGAGGGATCTGCCCTCTTCCCTTTAGAGAGATCGGTCTAAATCAGCCAACATCACATGCTGCAATAAAGATTGACTAATAACTCAAGTTCTACCGATCCAATTGACATGAAACTTAGAGCCTAAGCATAATACAACATGGAAAAGCTCTCATGGGGATCGCACCAGCAAACTCCTCCAAAATAGGATCGGCATCGATCCTTATTTCTTGGGATTTAGGTCATGCGCTCCTATGGGCCATAGGTTTTGGAGATCTTTCTGCCAAATTTTTAGGGAGATATTTCGTTGTCTTCGTCTATAAATATAGGCTTGATTATTCATTTTCGAGACCTTTACGCTGCTTGTTGCTTTGTACTCTTTTGTAACTAAGGATTTTAATCTCATCCCTATTATACTCGGTTTGCAAAGTGATTAATAAAGCTATCTCTTTAAAGTGGACGTAGGCAAACAACACCGAACCACAATAAATCTCCGTGTCTCTGTTATTTTCTTATTTCTTATTTTTATATTCACTCTGTTTACATTTAATATTCTTTATTTATTTATCTACATAAACTTTATTGGATGTTTGTGGCAATTTTTGGAATAAACATTTTAGTGCTTTCATTGCGAATAGAATTCTCAGCTTGATTATATCTCGTCATCTACCTATGAATTTCCATATTCATGAGATACATCCATTTTTAACCAACAAACTTCCTATTCTACTTGGATTTGAATGAAATCTAAAGAAAGCCGATAGCCATGGTTAGAAGTATTAAATTAACTTCCCACAGAGTTGAAGGGAATGATGATGCTAGTGTTCTTTTTTGGAGTTGTTTATGGGTTCATGTCAATTTGGAAGGGACCAGATTCACTCATGTATTTAAGATCTTGGAATTGAATGCTGAAGTTCGCATCCAACTTAGCGAAGCCAAAAATTAGTTAAGTCCCATATAAGGAAAGGGATCATACCCGATCCCTTCCCTATATATCAAGCCTTGTCAAGTTTCATACTCCAAATGCAATGACCAATCCCTCCAATTGATTCCTTTCGTATTCAACAAGGGATCGTATTTGATCCCTCATTCTTGGGATCTAGAATTGGACCCTTCCACTGACATTTCCACACACAATACCATAACCTATCCCTACATTCTCTATCGATCGCTGCACATTCCAACTAATCGGTCCACTCCATGTCCGCTAATAGATCCTACACCACACCCAACTGCAACTGATCCATCCTCAGCGCTGCAACCGATGCTCACCTACAGCAAGCAATTCCCCATACCAACCGATCGATGGTATGCGATTGTTCAACTCCACATCCACATGACCAATCCCCATGCCCATTCAACAACTGATCCATCCATGTCTCAATACCGATCGCCTTTTGCCACTCCACCTCATTTCCTCCATAATCAAACCACTACCTATACTCATTCAATAGCAGATCGTGACCGGTCCTTTCATACACTTCTCCATGCCATAACCAATCCTATTCTTGAACCACTCCACTCAAGGATAGAAAATTAAAAAAGAAAGGGATCGACAAAGTGAAGAATAAACGGATCGGTTCATTCTAAAAAAATAATGAGAGTTAGATTCGAAACTCAACTTAAAGACGGTGCATTCTATCCACTTCCCTTACGTCCTGTGACCGACAGAGGCATAGGGGATCAAACTATAGTGCTGAATTGCAGGCAAGGAATGGACAAGCAACTACTACTCAAACAGTACTCCTAAAGGCTAGAGTACCATGCTGATATGACATGAACTGGGATCGGTTGTCGAATCAAGCTTCTGGGGTAGATCACTACCGCTCTCTGTTGACCAACTTCCAAACGCCTAATTTAACAGCTATGATACGACGGCTCGTGTAATAACAGCTCTATGCTGCTTATTATGCCAGCTTGAAGTATAGTTATCCTTTATCAAAATCATCACTTGCCATTATGGAACCTCCTTCATCGAGTCAAGAGTGGTCATCGTTGAAAATTGATAAAAACCGTTGAAACGGTCATCGAAAGACTTACTTCAAAAATTTCCCCAAGTCAGACCCGGGTTTTTTTCTAAGTGACCCAAAGTCGAACCCACAGCAAACTCTTGAAATTTTGGCCCAATGTTAGACTCGGGTAAAAACAAGATTTTCTCCAAAAAACCCCAAAGTGATGCCCAACACCGTTCATCATCAACCCAGCATTTTAAATTCAGTGACTCCAAGCAAATATCATATTTTCTCAGGTGAACTCCAACCTTATGGGGTATTCCTTATTAGTTTATAGCGATCTCTCCCGGCTTGGAAAATTTTGGGGATCATCATCATTCCATGACCCGATCCTAACTGATTCACCACTCGGTTGGAATTTTCAACCATCCAAGCATTGGGGAATCATGCATATATCATTCATAAGCATTATAAATGGCTGTAAATTAAAAGTGGATCAGACTAACGATGACCGGAGCATTCCCATAGTTGAAGACTATTCGTTGAAGCCATTTGGTGTTTAGGATAGCCTAAGGGAATTAATATGCCAACCATGCCGCTGTATTCTGGAAACACAGACCCTTGAGAGCATCTCATGAAATATGAAAGGAACATGGATTCCACCAGAGCGACGGATGCAATTAAATGATGATGCTTTCCCATGTTCCTCAAGGGAGTAGTGACTGATCATGTGATTTACGTGATTACCGCCCAAGTCCATCTCCTCATTTAATCAACTAGCTAAGAAGTTCACCTAGCAATTCAAAATGTATGAAACTCGCCCCAAGGATGTGATGTTGTTATCCATCTTATCCCAAGCACCGGACGAGCTTCTCAAAGACTTTTGGTAGAGATTTAACACCGCAATCACTGAAGTGAGCAATTTTAGTGAGAATATCATATTTATGGCATCGATAAAGGAAATCAACCCGAAGGAAGACTTCGACGACCCCTCCTATGACCTTGAATCATTTCTGCCATAAAGTGAACTAAAACCTAAGAAAGGAGGTAGAGAAGACTAGTGAGAAAGAATGATGTAGGCCCGTTGGCTGAAGGAATTCAAAGTGAGGGCAACATTAAGACCTTAGATGAGGACTTGAATTCTAGGAGACGACCCAAAATCCCAAAATTCGACTCATATACTCCTTTGAACAATTCAATCAAAAACATCTAATTGGAGACTCATGACTCGAAGCAGTACTAGAAACCAACCTCGAAAGATTCCACTGAAACCTAGAAGAAATCAGGGAAATGTTGTATGGTTCAAGATACACATGGTCCCAGCGATTGCAAACACCTCCGAGATGCGATTGGTAAGCTGATCCGAAAAGGTGAACAAGTACTTAGAGTTGGGTGCCAACCAACCTCCATAGACCATGGTCGGACCTTCAGAGGATCATCAAGATGAGCATGATTCAACTGCCCATCAGCTACCGTACGCCCTTGACTTGGGACAAGGACTCAAAATGGAAAGTGGGTGTGACTCGACCATCCAGTTCTTACTCTATGCTTCAGTTCTGACAGAACATCTATGCCTTACTCAGATCCCGACAAGGTCAGAATCCAATATAAAGTGGACACAAATGACCATCCACTCATTAACCTATGTGCTTGACTTAAAGACTGGATAAACACTTGGGGTGGATGCAACCCGACCATCCACTCCCCAGCTCATGCTTGAAGTTCGCCAAAATACTTATGCCTCTCTTGAGGCTCAACAAGGTCAAGGTCCAACTAAAGTGGACGTTATTTAACCATCTACGCATTAACTTCTACCTTGGACATGAGAGGCCGTCTAGGAGCTTGACATAAAGTAGGCGTCGTTGACCGTCCACTCATCAACCGTCGCCCTCGACATGAGGACACTACTGCAACGTAGGTTGGATGTGGCTTGATCGTCCAGCCAACCTCTCTCTCCCTTGACTTTTCGGGAGGAGTACAAAGAAAATTGGACGAGTCCTTACCATCCAACCCAAGCATGGACCATGGATGCGGTCCGACCATCCATGCTTAATCACCAAGTGGACGTGAATCAATCGTCCACTTGCCAACTTTTATCCTCGACACCGGGTGCAGAATTCCTTCCCACAAATGAACATGACTGGACTGTTTATTTGAAAACTCTTACCTGGACCTGACATGAGGAGTGTAAATCAAAAAACGGGTGTGACAGACCACGCATCTTAAAATTATGGTCCCTGGAGTGTGGACCGGAGTATAAACACAAAAAGGTGGACGTGGTTCGACCGTCCATCAACCGACTCTAGTCCTCAGAGCACGGACTAAAGTATAAACATCAAACAGGTGTGATAGACCACCCATCAAATAATTCTAGCCCCTAACACGGACTAGAGTATAAACATAAAAAAGAGTGGACGTAGTTTGACTGTCCGCTCTCCAACTCTTTCCCTTGACTTGGGGGCAATGACACGACTAAAAGTGGTTTCAGTTCGACCATCCGCTCCCTTGCTTGAGCTCAAAGTTCTCCATAACACTCATTTAACTCCCAAGGATTGCCAGAAACATGATCCAAATGGAAGTGGACGTGGTATGATCGTCCATGTATTGACTCCTTCTACGGATGCAGGCGCAGTTTGAGAGCCCAAGTCTAAATTGGATGTGGTTCGACCATCCAATCCAAGAAGGATGTGATACGTCCATCCACGACCTTACTCACGCTTGAATTATGGCAAACTTTTGAAGCTTTACTTGGACATTGGTTAGCCCAAAATCCAAACCAAGACATGAACGTGGTTTGACTGTCCAGCATATAACTCTGGTCCTTGAAGCGCACTAAGAGTATAGGTAGAAAATGGACATGGTTCAACCGTTCATCCATTAACTCTACCTGTTAACCAACAAGATGAGTATAAAACATAGAGTAGATGTGATTGACCATCCGCTAATCAGCTTCTTCCCACTTCTTGACATGAAGAACTCCAAGTAAGAGTGAATGTGATATGATCGACCACTCTTTAACTTTTGCCCCTGACTTGGGGGTAGAAGAAATGACTATGGAAAATTTGGTTCGACCATTTTTTGGAATAACTCTAAGTCCACAAAGTGCGGACTGGAGTATAAACACAAATTGAGTGTGATTCGACCATCCACCATCCCTAGAGTGCAGATATGAGTATTAAACAAAACATGAGTGCGATTCAACCACTCATTATTCCACAAACTCCAACTCGAACTCGATAAGATAAGCATAAACTCACTACGGATGGAATTCGACCATTTATGAACTAACTCCGCTAATCCAGGATTGAGGACAGGATTACAAACTACTATAAGCAGAATACAGCAGCTCACTATAGCTCTAGCTTGGTGTTCTTCACGACTCAAGGCAACGACTACAAGGAGGCCTTAATAAAAAATCAATCGAAATGACATCCTAAGTTATGGGAAACCGACTATAATGTACCACCAGGTCGATAGGCAATGTCGATCCTAGCTTTCTATGTCTTGTGGCTAGGTCGACGGTCAATATCAATCCATACCAAACACAAACAGATATAACCTGCGGCGTCCTTTGAAAAACTTCGATCACCAGTATACGGATAGTAGAATAAAAATGAAGAAGCATGGCCCGATCATTCATTCTCTGACGCCTTCCTTTGATCCATAAGGAGAAGTATGAAACCAGATGAGCATGACCTGACTGCACCAGAGCCAACTCTATGCCTAGATCTGACGAAAGAAAATGAATCAAAATGCAAGTGACTGACCGTTCAGCTTTGAATGAATGTGACATGACCATTCTTTCGTTGACTATTATCAAGATCCAACCATAAGAGAAAAATGAAATGGACGTGACTCGACCGTCCGCACACTGATCCTTGCCCTTGATCTAATAGGGAGAGCATCAATCACTGATTGGATGTGACTTGACCATCTATTCTTCAGGTCCTCATACATAGTATGGCATCATTTGCACCAAATGTGGACGTGATTGACTGTCTAGTACCCAACTCATGCCCCAAATCTGACGGAGCGTCAAAGTATTCCCCTTAGAAGGAAAAACTAGAATACAATCCAGGATAGGTGCGACTCAGCTTTTCATCAACTAACCTGATCGTGCGATTCAAAGGGAAAGAGTATAAAGCTAAAGCAGACATGACTTACGTTCCTACTTATCAACGTATTCCCCAGACTTGGGGCACGAGCAAGAAACAAGATGAATGTGAACCAAATATTCATCAATCAACTCTAAACCTTCGGCGGAAGTATAAACATGACTAGAATGAGACTTGACCATCCATGCAATACATCTAACCTAAGACTAGGGTAGAAGTGTGATCACCCAAATGATGACTGTAAGAACTCAATATTGTGACTCATGCCTAGTGTTTATAATGACTCGAGGCTACGATCGAAAGGATGCCTAGAGATAGAATCATTAAATCGATGCCCAAGCTCACGGGAACTGACCATTACTCCAACCCGAAGGATGAGCAACAAATCGTGAGTACATTCAATGGAAAGCGCATTACTTGAATACACAAGCGGATTCAAACTCAAAGCAAGAGACAGCCATGCAGCTGCATGCAACCCGAGACTAAACCCTACTTCACATATGATTCGATGTGTTTCTAAGCTCGATCTTCAGCCGTTTGCATATAATATCTCAAAGTGTCCAGCGCCTTTTACTATCAGACTCATCAGCTCATGACGAGATCTAAAAGTTTGATCGGAGCGACCGTTATCACATGCCGTCCAGATTGGCTTTCATGCTATTGACTATGCATTAGAGAAATGTTCGAACATAGGGATCAACGTCATATCCAACTACCATTCTTCATGCCTACATACACCACCTAAATGTTAAAATTATAAGACTTGCCTAGGCAAGGGGCCAGCATTGATCCCATCTCCTATAGGACTTTGCAAACCCAATTCAGACATCCCTTTGAGCTAAGTATAGTTTAGTGTAGTGTTGTGCATCGTAACATAATTCAATACTGTATGGCAGCTATGGTGAAACTTAAGAGTCGACCGTAGTGATCGTCGTCGTTGACCGTTCCAACCGAATTTCACATCAATGGTTATGTGAAACATTTACGTTCAAATTCAAAAATCGACTATCGGCATATAAGAATCTGACATTTATATTCAAGTTCATTCAGGGCACATGTTACCATCTATACAAGTACAGATATCCCAATCTGTTCAAATCTGAGATGGTAAACATATGATTCAAGGCCATATGCTAGTTCAAGCACGCATGTCATATATGGCATGTCCCATTGTTCAATTTTGAGTTCACATGGTCTAATATGTTCATTTCAAACCAAAAAATGCTTAAGTCCCACTAATACATGGGGTTCGATCCTATTACTTGGGAAAATTCACTTATGTATTTTTTAGCTCACAAAATAAGGTCAATATCGAGCAACAACAGCACAGTCAGTTCTATAAAGATTTAGACCACAAAGAAGGAGAAGAGGATCCTAATGAATCTAAGGCTGCACCCGTTAAGCTCACGTTCGACATTATAGTCAGCCATGATGACCCCACATAGGTTCTGAAGATCTAATCATAACTCGGCGCAATGATGATGGAGTTAGCTGGCTTTCTTCGAGTGAATATTAATGTATTCGCTTGGACCCATTATGATACGTGTGATCTCATCGACTATCACGAGCCATGCAATGAATATCGACCCGAGGCATGTTCTGGTGAAACAAAAGCGGTGCGGTATGGATCCAAAGAGATCTGCTGCACTTGAAGAGGAGGTGGATAAACTTAAAAACAATAGGTTTTCAGCGATGCCCTCTACATAAAATGGGTGTCCAATCCGGTTCTTGTGAGAAAAGCTAATGGAATGTGGCAAACATGCGTTGACAACTCAGACCTGAACAAGGCATGCTCACAAGACAGCTTTCCACTTTTGAGGATCAACCTGTTGATAGACTCAACCGTAGGATATAAACTGCTTTCATTTGTGGATGTGTACTCCAAATACAACCAGATCCTGATGCACGTCCCTAACTAGGAGCACACCAGCTTCATTATTGATCTAGGGTTATATTGTTATGTTGTGATGCCATTTGGATCTTCAAAGACTAGACCGAGCATGAAACTACATGTGGATGACATGCCCGTGAAGTCGGGATGATCAAATAACCACATTAATAACCTGGCGGAGATGTTCGGTGTTCTCTAAAATTACAGAATGAAACTCAACCCCTAGAAATGCTCTTTCGTTATTGCGGTAGGGAATTTTTTGGGTTTCATTGTTAATT
Source organism: Allium cepa (assembly GCA_030765085.1). Taxonomy (NCBI): domain Eukaryota; kingdom Viridiplantae; phylum Streptophyta; class Magnoliopsida; order Asparagales; family Amaryllidaceae; genus Allium; species Allium cepa. The sequence continues at coordinate 569,392,246 of CM060938.1, forward strand.
CTCATGGAATCAAGGAAAATTTCGATAAGATTCAAGCAATTCAAAACATTCAAGTGCCAAAGATGATTAAGAAAGTACAGAGCCTCAATGGAAAGGTTGCTGCCTTAAGCCGCTTCATCTCTAGGGCTACCGGAAAATGTATTCCCTTCTTCAACTTGATCGGCAGAGGGAAGAGGAACTTTCAGTGGATGCAGGATTGCATAGTTGCGCTTAAAGCTATGGTGGATCACTTAGAGAGACCTCCCATTCTATCGAAGCCATTTGATTGTGATGACTTATACACTAATTCAGCAGTGTCAGTACATGCCATAAGTGCTACACTATTACGTGAAGAGAATCAAATCGAGAGGCTAGTATATTATGTTAGCAAGCGATTGACAGGTGTTGAGAAAGACTACCCCAAGTTAGAAAAGCTCGCGCACTTCCTGTTGATTGTGTCACAAATGCTTTGCCCCTATTTTCAAGCACATCCTACCAACATCTACACCCACCAGCCATTACGATAGGTCCTATATCGACTTGAGATGTCTGGAAGGTTACTCAGGTGGAACATCAAGCTGAGCCAATTTGATATTACCTATCTCCCTAGGAAAGCTATCCAGGGAAAGACATTGTCGGATTTTGTAGCTGAATTCACTGCACTAGACGACTCTCCGAAGAGCAGTGGAGAATCGACCAACTGATGAATGCACACGGATGGAGCATCTGACGGTCGATGTTCTAGCACCAGAGTTGAGTTAGTGACTCTTGAGGAACGATCAATCCGCTATCCCCTGAAACTTGACTTTCCAACAACAAATAATGAGGCTAAGTAAGAAGCCTTGATCGCCGGGCTCAAACTTGCCGGAGAATTGGGAGTGAAAACTTTACAAATCTTTTGTTCGGTGTTCTCTAAAATTATAAAATGAAACTCAACCCCTAGAAATGCTCTTTCGTTGTTGTGTTAGGAAATTTTTTGCGTTTCATTGTTAATTCTTGTGGAATGAAGGAAAATTTCGATAAGATTCAAGCAATGCAAAACATTCAAGTGCCAAAGATGATTAAGAAAGTACAAAGCCTCAATGGAAAGGCTGCTGCCCTAAGCCGCTTCATCTCTAGGGCTACCGAAAAGTGTATTCCCTTCTTCAACTTGATTGGGAGAGGGAAGAGGAACTTTCAGTGGATGCAGGATTGCATAGTTGCGCTTAAAGCTATGGTGGATCACTTAGAGAGACCTTCCATTCTATCGAAGCCATTTGATTATGAAGACTTATACATCTATTCAACAGTGTCGGTACATGCCATAAGTGCTGCACTATTACGTGAAGAGAGTCAGATCTAGTGGCTAGTATGTTGTGTTACCAAGCGGTTGACAGGTGTTGAGAAAAACTACCCCAAGTTAGAAAAGCTCGCGCACTGCCTCTTGATTGTGTCACAAAGGCTTTGCCCCTATTTTCAAGCACATCCTATCAACATCTACACCTACCAGCCATTACGATAGGTCCTATATCGACTTGAGATGTCTGGAAGGTTACTCAGGCGGAACATCAAGCTGAGCCAATTTGATATTACCTATCTCACTTGGAAAGCTATCCAGGGACAGACATTGGCGGATTTTGTAGCTGAATTCACTGCACTAGACGACTCTCCGAAGTGCAATGGAGAATCGACCAACTGATGAATGCATACGGATGGAGCATCCGACGATCGATGTTCTAGCACCAGAGTTGAGTTAGTGACTCTTGAGGAACGATCAATCTGTTATCCTCTGAAACTTGACTTTCCAACAACAAATGATGAGGCTAAGTATGAAGCCTTGATAGCCGGGCTCAAACTTGCCGGAGAACTGGGAGTGAAAACTTTACAAATCTTTTGTTCGGTGTTCTCTAAAATTATAGAATGAAACTCAACCCCTAGAAATGCTCTTTCGTTGTTGCGTTAGGAAATTTTTTGGGTTTCATTATTATATCTCGTGGAATCAAGGAAAATTTCGATAAGATTCAAACAATTCGAAACATTCAAGTGCCAAAGATGATTAAGAAAGTACAGAGCCTCATGGAAAGGTTGCTGCCCTAAGCCGCTTCATCTCTAGGGCTACCTAAAAGTGTATTCCCTTCTTCAACTTGATCGCGAGAGGGAAGAGGAACTTTCAGTGGATGCAGGATTGCATAGTTGCGCTTAAAGCTATGGTGGATCACTTAGAGAGACCTCCCATTCTATCGAAGCCATTTGATTGTGAATACTTATACATCTATTCAACAGTGTCGGTACATGCCATAAGTGCTGCACTAATACGTGAAGAGAATCGGATCCAGAGGCTAGTATATTATGTTAGCAAGCAATTGACAGGTGTTGAGAAAAACTACCCCAAGTTAGAAAAGCTCACGCACTGCCTGTTGATTGTGTCACAAAGGCTTTGCCCCTATTTTCAAGCACATCCTATCAACATCTACACCCACCAGCTATTACGATAGGTCCTACATCGACTTGAGATGCCTGGAAGGTTACTCAGGTGGAATATCAAGCTGAGCCAATTTCATATTACCTATCTCCCTTGGAAAGCTATCCAGGGACAGACATTGGCGGATTCCGTAGCCGAATTCACTGCAATAGACGACTCTCCGAAGAGCAGTGGATAATCGACCAACTGATGAATGCATACGGATGGAGCATCTGACGATCGATGTTTTAGCACCAGAGTTGAGTTAGTGACTCTTGAGGAACGATCAATCCGCTATCCCCTGAAACTTGACTTTCCAACAACAAATAATGAGGCTAAGTATAAAGCCTTGATCGCGGGGCTCAAACTTGCTGGAGAACTGGGAGTGAAAACTTTACAAATCTTTTATGATTCCCATTTAGTAGTATGCCAAGTCAAGGTAGATTACCAGGCTAGGGAGCGGCAACTTGCCTCTTATGTCCGTCGGGTCTAAAAGCTATTGGTAGACTTCAAGTATTACACCATTACACACACCCTCAGGAAAAAATGAGAAAACCAACTCATAGGCCGAGCTAGCCAGTTCCGAGGAAGTGCAAAAAATAGGCTTGGTCTCAATTAATGTACTAAATGCTTCGAGCATCAACCAGATGGAGACTGATTGGGTTCTGGAGACGGAGCCGAAAAGGAAGTCGTGGATGACTCCTATCAAAGGTTATCTACAATGAGGAGTCCTTTTCGGATGGAGGAATGAGAAATGACAGATCCTCCGTAAAGCTTCATGCCACATCATCCAAGAAGGAGTCATGTATAGAAAAGGTTTCTCCATTCCCTTAATTTGGAGTATCACCATGATGAAATCAAACGAGTCTTGAGAGAAGTCAATGAAGGAGAATGCGACGATCACACTGGAAGGCAAACCTTGACAAAAAATACTTCGATACAAGTACTACTGGCCAACTACCAATCAAGAAGCAGCTAATCATGCTAGACGATGCGACAGATGTTAGATGTTCGCAATAATTCCAAGAGTTCCATTGATGGAAATTATTCAAATGGTCAATCAATAGCCATTTTCCACTTGGGGTATTGACATCATCAGCACTTTGCCAATTTCTAAAGGTTGTGCAAAATACGCCATCATAACAGTTGATTACTTCACCAAATGAGCTAAAGCTGAACCTTTAACCATGATCATAATGAAGAATGTAATCAACTTCGTTGTCTGGAACATCGTCTGTCATGTTGGACTTCAATGAACCATTGTAACTGATAATGGAATAAAGTTCGACAGACGTGAATTTAAAGACTTCTGCAGTCGGCATCATATCGAAAAGAGAGGTAGTTTCTTGCCTTCTAGCAAATGGATTGGCTGAAGTTGTAAATAAAATCATAACTTTCATTCTAAAGAAACATTTGGAAAAGGCTAGAGTCAAGTCAGTGGATGAACTCCCAACAACATTATGGGCTTACAGAACCACCCATAAGTCCATAACTAGTCGTACTGCATTCTTCTTTGCTAACAGCTCCGAGGCTGTCATCCCTGTAGAACTTGAAGTCCCTTCTCATAGAGTGACTTATTACGATCCCTATTTAATTATGAAAAACATAAATGAAGAATTGAAATCCAATTGCAATTAAACTATAAGGAATTGATGACGGGCCACGAGTGTACAAACACATCCTAGAACTAACAATAAGGACACGTACCTAAACGTGCACGTGTATATTCTAAAATTTGAAATTTTGAAATTGAAAGAAATTGAGTTCTAACCTAAAGCTTTCAAAAATGAAACTGAATCGGATAGCTAAAGCTTACTGTTCCCACAGAACCAGACATAGATAGCAACTGATGGAATACAATCCAGAATTTATACTATTGGAAATCGACCAAGCATCATGACGATCAAAGAGAGATACGCCACTTTGGAAAATAATTTAATGGAATGATAGTGACTATTTATAAAATTAGATGAATTTCTTTTTTATGACTCTAACTTGCTTCGAATTCAACACACGTCATGTTCGACATAAGACGTACTTTGAAGGGAAAATGTTATTCGACATTTTGACCCGGCTCTATTCGAATTAACTGGACAAGTTAGACTCAACTATCATTAAGACCACTAATCCAGAGGGATGATTGTGAGGTCCATAAATCAAGTGCATGCAGTGTTATAAAGAGATGACCAACCGAGACCAAGAGATGGACTATTCAAAATATTCTAAGTACAAATTAGTACCTCCCCTAGGTAGGCGATCGGTGCCTATCCCTTTCTCTAGGGGATCGCTACATATCCTTAATTTTTGTCCCAAAATGGATGAGATCGATGTGGAGTGACAAGGACAGACCCATGAGGCTACATTTCAAATCTCAAGTCGTTTGGATTTTGTATGCTCCAGATATGGGCTACTTACCCTAAGAAAGGGATCATACAAAAGGGATCGGTCTACTTCAGCCAAACAAGTGCAACTCAATGGAAAACAAACAATATCTCAAGATCTAGAAGTCCAATACATATAAAACTTTAAGAAAATTTGAGGGACCATAGAGAAGTCCATTTAGGGATCTCACCAAGATAAAGAAGTAAAAGGGGTCGGCCCTCTTCCCTATGGAGGGATCAGCCTAAATCAACCAATATCACATGTTACAACAATGATTGATCAATAACTCACGTTCTACTAATCCAGTTAGCATGAAACTTGGAGCCTAAGCATAATAAAACATGGAGAAACCCCCATAGAGAACGCACCCCCAAACTCCTCTAAAATAGGGATCAGCCCCCTGTTTATTGGGATTTGGGTCATGCGATCCCTCCTTTGGGCCCATATGGTTTTGGAGATCCTTCTGTCGAATTTTCAAGGAAATATTTCATCGTCTTCCTCTATAAATACATGCTTAATTTTTCATTTTTGGCCTTTTCACTGCTTCTTGCTTTGTACTCTTTAGTGACTAAGGATTTTAATCTGATCCCTATTGTACTCAATTTACAAAGTGATTAATAAAGCTATCTCTTTAAAGTGGACATAGGCAACCAACATGGAACCACTATAAATTGTTGTGTCTCTATTGTTTGCTTATTTCTTATTTCTATATTCACTCCATTTAAAATTTAGTATTCTTCATTTATTCTTTACATGAAATTTATAGGGTGTTTATGACCATTTTGAGTGCAAACAACAACATCCACTAGTTCACTGCTTGTCCTTGAAGTTGTTAGGAAGCCAATCGCCTTTTCATAGCATCATTCAACTCTAAGTCATCGAAAATCCTTTTGTAGGTATCAAGCCAATCCCGCACCTCCATTGCCGACTTCATTCCTTGGAATGGTTTTCCACCTAAACTAACAAAGTCTTTCTTCAATTTAGCGAAATCAGCTCTAGGTGCATGCACTGGAACACCACCATCAATAGCAACATTCAAAGTAGCTACTTGAGCATTTTGCAGCATGTTCTGCATGATGGTATTAAACATCATCCATAGGTTGGGATTAGCAGCTACTGAGCTAGCTCCATCAGTGACTTCACAGACAGAGATCCTGGCTACATTTCTTGTTTGATGACTCGTCTTTCAATCTGTAATATGGATGGTCAGTCTCTCTATAGGAATCCTGCTTTAGTAGTACTTGGGTATGCAGTACAATTTAATACTATATATATACTACTATATAGTTTTGAAAACTAAAATATAACAAGTACACGTTGTCGTATATGTGTATACACCCTTGATCCAGCCTAGGGTGAGAACTCTTATCCTATCGCAATTGGATCACAATATCCCTTAGGTTGAACTACAAAACATAAGCTCTGATACCAAATATGACGATTACCTACACCATCGGCACCCTGTAATGACAATAATCTATAAAGTGCGTTGTAGTCGGTACCCGATCAATGTAGGACGACTGTCAAGGGTTGTAGTAAATAGATCAATCACAAAGAACCTGTTGTATATCTTACAATGCATCGAATAAAATATAATAGTAAACATCTTAGATATAAAATAGAGAGACGGTAATAACTGAATGAACCACAACAAGTAAGGTACTTAGATCCATATAGCTATACAACGTAAGTAATAGAGTTTATATAAATGATAATAAACTCAAAACAGATAACTATCTCAAAATAGATAATTGCACTTGTAAGCTCCATAGTGCTACACCGTGGAATGATGAGCAATAACAGCTAAATATGGTAATATGAGAGTATAGCATCCTGCTCATCACATGTCTAGCTCCACGTGCTTACCATACTTGATATCCCTAATCTAATCATTTAAGAGTACCTGTAATAACAAGAAGCAAAGCATAAACTTTCGAGTCGGACAATAGTCTGGTATAAGTAGTAAAAAATCCCAAATACTATAAATTCAATATACTATGACAAATGGTATGGAAAATCATACCTTACATGTCCCTGCATCCATAGAGTTGGTTATGTGCCACTCTACATTGTAATCATCATGGGTGTACTATACATCGAAGTACTAAGGGGTGTCTAAGTATCTACATCAATAAATCTACATCATGAGATATCCCTAAGGTGATAAGAAACTAAAGGAAACATAGCATACATCATCCATCCTAACATTCACTCACTCAGTGCGTTGGACATTTGATAACTTGCCTGAGCTATCATGCTCAAAGACTTGACTACCCATCATGATAGTAAATGTCCTATTTTAACGGTACTTGAATTCTTGTAACTCGGTAGGCCAGGAACTAGACTAACCATTACTTTAGTCTGAGGTAAAAAAATCTCCCATATGAAGATAAGAAGCCATCACGCCCCATGGGCATTATTACACCCCAAGTACGTACCCTACTTTACGAGTACACTAGAAACATCCAATTATTAATGATCTGTTTGCATACATCATCCATAGCAGAGCACATACTAAACTATTCTCACAACTACAATTTGAAGTCGTCTTGGTTGGGAACCATTCTCGACAACCATCGTTAGTCGTAGAATGTCATCGTTTGTCCCGTAACTTTCCTCCAACAGTTCCTTCAATCCGATTCATAGTCACCTACTCTGTATCTTGAAGTATAATTATCCATTGTCAAATCCATCACTTCCCATTCTAGAATCATCATCAATCAAGCATCGTCGGTACCGACTTGAGCCTTAGCTCGAAAATTTAAAGGTATGGCCCAAAGAAAGTGAGAACATGAAGACGGAAGCAATTATACCCATGACTCAATCCAAGTGCCTTAGTGACTCGAAGTAACTCTACAAGGGACTCGAAGCACTCACTCCTCTATATTGACTCATTGCCACCGACTTGAGTTACACCGATCCATCCCATCACCGATCCAACACTTCATAATAAGGCATGCTCCACCCCTTTTACCGAACCAAGTTGTCCCCCCATGGATTGGTACTGATCCATGGGACCACCGATCCAACACTTAAGTATTTCATTGGTAAGCATACATGGCTTGAAGTAATCCTCACTGCAACTCCGCTCTTGACCCAAAGTATGACCTGCCACTGATCCTGCTTTACTGATCCAAAGCTTCATCAAATTTTACTATGACTCCAAGCAAACCATGTGTGACCTGAAGCAAACACCTCTAGGACTCGAAGCAACCACATCCAAGACTCGAAATATTCTCCTACGGATCCATCAATACTGGACCATTTTTTTTGCTTATAACTCGACGATCTCCAAACAAATTGAAACTTGAAACCTAGCTTTAGGGTGTCCTTCTTGACCTTACCTTATGGATCATAAGTCATTTGGAAAACTTGACCTTCATTGGCCATCACTGCTCCAAGACTTATTCCAAGAACTAAATCACCATTTTATCGACATTTTCAACAATTTAAGAATCACATTCAAGTAATCATTATACATACAAAAATAGGCATACATCCATACAGATTAAAGTAAAGCCTAAATATAAAGGTAGAAAAATTGGGTAAACCATATGAACACAATTTCACAAACCTTTTCCAAACCATTTGACATTAACATACGTGATTAATTAAAGTTTAAAACATGTTTTAGGATCCAAAAATCATTTTTAAACATCATTTTAAGGTGTATGATGACTATTAGTCAGTAAGACGCCCTAATCACTCACCTAAATCCAAAACAATTCCAAATCTGCATAAATCTCGAGATGAATAGCAGCTCCAAGTGATCTCCAACAGCAAATCTTCAAATCCAAGTGCTAATTACACTCTCCTTCAATGACAAGATTTGGCTTGTTAAGGTAAGATTTAGGGTAACTTTAATCTGGGAAATGGATAGTGGAGATTTCTCTCTATTTTAGAAAGTGTTTAATGATGGAGAGAAGTCAGATCAGGCCCGTCATGATGCTAATCCTGAAATGGGCTATGGCCTAGCCATTAACTCATTAATTACCCATTAAGCTGTTCAAAATCAACGAAAATTCAAACAGCCATAACTCACAAATGGTAATTCCATTTTCCTATTATGGCCACTCTATGGAAAAATAAATGCATCTTTTTGATATATTAGTAGTTGTTTCAGACCCCAATTCGGCTCTTACCAAAATTTATAGGTCGTACCAATTAAAATCGTTCGATAAAAATACTAAAGATGGAAAATGTATCCAATAGCTATTTCCTAAAGCTATAAAATCGTACGATCATAAATAAAAAAATATTAATGTTTTACGATCCTCCAATAATAAAACTAGGTCATTATAATTCCTTAGGTGTAGTGATCCATTTTGATTGCTCTCCCTAGAACCAAAGCTATATGGTTATACCCTCTTATGATATGAATTTCGATCTTAAGCCAGGAAATCAAACCTACATCGTATTGTTTGTAAAAACTATTTATTTAGGTTTAAACTAAAGGTCCATTTTTTCATCATCATTAGTCTTATGTCATAAAATAAAGGACCCTTTGCTAAGACTTTGTCGCAATATGATGTTTAGAAAATTTCATAACATAAAAGCCATTTTCTTTTGAGAAAATTTGGAAGTCTCCTCCCGGTTTCCATATGCATTTGATATAGGATTTGAAAAATTAGTAGTAGAGATTTGTTCCAATTATATAAATAACAATGGTATTATCCCATTGCTTCCTCCCTGCCTTTGAGATGGCCGAGGACTTCTTAGAGCATCTCATAGAATTGAAATTGTTAGGATTAAAAAATGTTAAAGGCATTCAGATTGGAATTTGCTCACCGACAATGACATGTGCCTATGATCTAGCACAACTGGATGAGGGGACTATTGTTTTTCGGATCTGAAAGCCTATTGTTAGCAGTGTATTCCTATTTGACCTAACGCTGATCCATGTTGATGGTTGATGACTGCTGCGTTTATCTAATTTGAAAACATTTGACCTATCTAATATTATAAGAACATATGCTGTATATAGGTTAAATTAATCTACTTAGATAACTTTGTGCAATTAATACAATTGATAAAATGTTTATCAATTACAATATACAAATGAATTGAATTAAGATTGACAAATAGAAATGTAAAATATACATATCAATAATTTTTACGACTTTTCAATTCAAGGCCCAAGCAAGTGCCTAATTATACGATTACTAAATACGTTGAAGACTTGGTCACTTACATGCTTATTTGCGCTCTGGAATGTATATATCTTCTATGAGTTTCAAATTTTAAAAGCAATACAAGCATATGGATAGTTGATCCATTAATGGTCATATGTAATTGTTATTTGGTAAACAATCATGATACATAATGTACGAAACCTCAATGAAGTTAATTCATTCGAAATAAGCAAGTAAACCATGATGTGAGAACGTATATTCAATATGATTGATTACAATAATGATGTTGTTTTTTAAAATGTAAAAATATACTAAAAATATAAAATAGATCTAAGAATTTGATCATTAAAATGTCAGTTTGATTAGTTTACATAAATATAACTTATTTGATACCCTTAAATGTTAAGGATGGCAAAACCACTTTTGTAAAGTGTTGGTTAACATATTATAGTAAAGGTTTCTGATGAAATGTTCGACCGTTTAGAAAAGAAAGCGAATGTATGAGAGTGGATGTAACCTAATGCATAGTTGGGATGAAGGGGGTGGATGGTCATTTTTGCTTCATGAAAAGACATCAAAAATGAGAATCGTATAGAATAATAGTATATGCTTAATATGGAATGAGAAATATGATTTTTATGATCTTTTTTCTATGAGATTTATTTCTTTGAGTTTAAGATATTTGTTTGAAAATCTCGGTTGTAAACCAGTTACTGTAAATGAAATAAATAGCCATATTAAATGGTTGAATAGGCTTTATATTTCATATGCTATTGTAGTAATAGAGGAAATTGTGGAAGCTTACCATATAACACTTCTTTGTGATCACATCTTAATCATACCAATTATTATTTATGAAATAATAACTATTTTCAATATTGACTGAAAGTAGATACAATTCTGCTTTAATATGAATCTTTTGAATATTTGTTATAAAATAAAACTATAATAATTGTATTTGTTTTCATAACAAAAGTGATGCATTAGAAAATACAGAAGTATTTGAAACTTGTACAATTATTTTGGAATTATGGATTAAGCCACAATTTTGAGAAATAATTCTTTAATCATATGATTATGAATCATATACGGGTGAATTATAACTCAAACAATTGAGGGTAAAGCACCCATTTAGTGGGAATGAATTAAGAGTTGGTGAACAATTGGGATTGTTACAATGGATATGGTTGAAGGTAAGTGAAGCATAACCCTCCAAGTGGATGTGGATATGTTCAAAGAGGGAAGGAACACTATAAGAATGATCCCTGATTCCAAAGGTGTTCATGATATCAAAAGTTTTCTCATTAAAGAAGAGTGTGGAAGCAACACATATAAAGGATGCACTAACACTACCAGAAGTACTCGGAGCAGCATTGGAAGCCATGGTTAACTAGAAAAGTATGTGACAAGATCATATTAGGAATATTATCCAAAGTTCATCGTTAAAACCCGACTTCATTTAAAACCTTTAATTATTCGCCTATGTGCATTTTACATCCCATAAATATTTTGTGAATTTACATAGGGATATACATACATACATACATATATATAGCTAAAGATGAGGATATGAACCAACCACTAGTGTGATAAAAATTCAACTATGCGCTGCAAAATTATGGGGGCATGCCATCGAAGCATTCCGAATTAGAAAATCATGACTAAAGTTGAAACTACTCCTAAGGAATTCCATCAAATCATGGCCAAGTTAACATCCATCAACGCATAATATAACTCTTGAACAGGTGGAAAACATCTAACATTAACATGACACCTCGATCCCCTCAAAGCCAAATCAACCCACCTAAATCAAGATAGTAATCTAAAACACAAAACCAAATGCAAGTCTTTAGAGGGCACATGGCAATATTTGATGACAATGGTTTAGTACAAGAATGGTGTCATCAATCCATACGATGTCCTTCACCTATAAAAGGAAGGACCACCATTGTAGGAAGGGATCAAATTTTTAGAATTCAAATAATTTATACTTAAAAGTCGTGTAAAACAATGTCAAGATCTTGGTAGATTTATGTGTTAGGACTTCAAAAATGTAGAAAAGAGAAAGCTTGGTTAACCCATGGAAGTAAGATTCCTAAACATCTGAACTACATAAACTTATTTGTCTTTTACTTTTTTGCAATTCATATGTTTTCTGCTTTAATTCTTTAAAAACCTGAATTAAAACCATTTAAGAATTATAACAAATAGTTAATTTATGACCTCGTAGTTATATAAGCATACAACAATAAAATTACTAAATAACTAAGCATTTTAATAAATAGTTAGTTTGCTATCTTAAAGTTGTATAAGAATTCAACTATATGTCTACTTCATGTTGATGTTGTGGAACCAAAAATCTCACCAACAATGTTATACAGATTTGAGTTACAACCATGATCATGACTTCTAATCCTAAAGCATTCTCTGTGAGCTCTATCTCTTTCCCCAACAAGTCTCTTAGCTCAAGCCAAGGATTCAAGACGCGTAGGATTAGGTTCCGTTGCACTTAGACCAATTTTGTACTATTTGGATTCCATATGGTGCCGAACAGATTATTAGGCCTAGCTTTAGGCTAAGTTCTAGATCGATCCTACCACCCTTCATGCTCTCGCCATCTAATCCTTCTTCTATCACATTGATAACTACTACCGAAGTGTGATCTCCTTCCCCTTTCACTTCCCCTAGAACGAGATCCTTCTTTGTCGTTAATGTTGTGACCATTGTTCCATTGTTGTCCTAGGCGTGTAATTAGCTATCCACCATAACTTTTCCTTGAGCAAGAAAATAATCGTATACTCAACCATAAATTCATCCAAATCACTTCTAGTTTCCATTTTGGACAACGATGGCATCTTGAGGACTTTTTATTATGGCTAGACTTCTGATTGCTAGCAGTGGCTTCCATGTCCATACTTGCAGTTCCAGTTTTTTAGATTCAGGAACCATATTTTCTTACAAAAAATGTGGCAAGTCTGGAATGGAGGGGTATTCTCAATGATCTACAACAACTTTTTAGAGGTTTGGTTGTGTGTATATCAAACCATAGAATTACATGATAATATGGAAATGTTACAAAAAAAACTACATAGTTTTTATAGTGGTTTGACCCAATAGATACCTATGCCCACTATAATTTATTGCTTGTTTCTATATAGATCTCAAGTATAATGAATGAATGTAAAATACAATGATCTACCTATCAAAAGGAATGCATGTTATGTCTTATACAAATCGATTCGATGATAATCAAAACTGTGCTATTAAGTCTTATGATCAAATATCCAATTTCCATTATTTTGCATGTATAAGGTATTTATGGTTAGCATTTAGCTTGAATTTTGTTTGTCATTTCCTGTAAAGTTTTTCTTTAGTAGGCATAGTAATGGTCAAACTTGAATTGGATCGGCATAATATGATTGGTGAAATCTAGCCGCTGCTGGTCAGATGTGTGTCACTTTATAAAGCGATGGTTCAAAGAGAAGAAAGTAGGAATTGTGGCTAAGAGTTATCCACTAAACCAATTTCATGATTCCATGGTGATGTATTCGGCATCAAATTATGAAAATAATATGGTATTTAATTCTTAACCAAAATTTTAAAATATTTTATAATCAAGGAACAAGAGAAAGAGGAAAATAAACAGGACGAGACTCGACAACCAAAGAAATTTTATGGCTCAACAACAATTTGATAGATAATGGATAGTGAGCTCAGACCGATACTGGATAGATTTCCATGCTTAGCCAACTTTTCTCCTTTTCCATCATTTTTACCATGTCATTTCTTTACCTTACCCGTTTAGTCACTTTCGAGTAGATGCATTACAACTATTCTAAACATCCATTATTATCTTCTTTTCTCCATCTCTAATATGTCATATGTGAATGTACCCACAACATCCAATGACACTTATAAATAAATGTAATGTTGTTCCTTAGCATCTTCTAGTTGAAATATACGACTAATATCATTTAATGAACTTATATTTTATAGAGAAAAAGATTCATTTATCGGGAATAGTAAAGCATGCAATTGTCATTATCAATTTCCATGACAAATTTGTATTAAAAATTGTAGAAAAAGGTTTAGTGCATCCCACTTACATAATGCGTCCAATCATTCTCAGAAATAATGTATGAATACCATGAGGCTTACAGAGAGTAAAGAACAATGGTTGATGTATGACTGACACACCTTCGTTCTAGACATGCTTGATAGAGTTAAGGGTGTGCTTAAATGCATTTATAATTTTATTACATAACTTAATTGTAACAATCCGTGTTTTCGATCCTTTATTTAATGCCCAAACCGACATTCAAATCACGACAAGCCAAAATGACGAGTCATGAAAAGATGATAACTAGAAGCAAAATAATATTTCTAACTATAATTTTATAAACTCACGGTGAATGAACAAAATTATAAATCAATAGCATATTCATATATTCAACCCATACTAATGTCAGTTGCATCATTTCAAATATCCGTATAGTATCAATCGTAAATCATGTTATATAGTATACATGTTATACAGTGTGTTTACAATAAGTACAATATTTATAATACGAGGTCTTTGTCACCATGTCCTAGGTTTTTCCAAGCTCCATCAACCTAAACAATATAGATATAGAGAAAAAATGGAGAGGGCCAGACATAAGTCCGAGTGAGTGAACATGTCTACTCCATACATAATGCAGAGATGCTAGCATAATATAATCAGTGTTCAACATATATGCAAATACTCCTTGGACTGGCCTTATGCACTATTGGTCGTGCTACACTATACTAACCATCTCTCATCCTGTTGTCTGTAGCATAGAATTGTATCAACCATCCATCTCATATTGGAATCACGTCCAGAACCCACCATCTGGGCCCACTCATCTTGAACCCACCGTTTGCAAAACTAGAGGATCACTTCTCCCTTTTCGTCATTTATGATACAAGCGCATGTTTTTTTCTGCCATCTATGGTATACGATCACACATCTACCTTACATAACCCATCCTAATCATCGAACTACAACACCCATATTTTATGCATGGTTCGCCTCCTTGCTGCCCCATGAACTTTAACATCTTAAAAAGTCCGGGAGAATCAAATAAATCTCATTTAAACTCAACCGTTTGTTCTATATAGCCCTATAGGATCCAGGTTCAACCTATGTGCCTACAGGTGCAATCAATCAGTTGCTTAGGTACATCTGGTCAACCGATTATACCTATAGAAGAACAATTCTGTTTGCCCAGTTTGTCGTCCTTTCATTCCAATTTTGGTGATTTTTATGTCTTTTTTGGTTTAGTTTAATGCTGCTAAGGTTTTTACATGTTAAACTCATCATATTACAGTCATAAATGCATGATTATTTATTAGATCATCATATATTGATTTTTAAAGATTTAGAACCCAATTTTAAAATAAATTTTGCTAACCTATTTTAAATCCAAATTATATCATGTGAAATTCATATATTAATATTTAAGCATTATACATAGAATTAAACACTATCCACTTACATCTCGCTTTAAGCCACCGATTTTTAAAAATGGAAACAATGCCTTTGTTGTATATAGGATTGTAGTACCCAAAAAACTTCAAGATTTGCCTTTAAACTAATATAGAACTATAATACTTTGTCGTCCTCTTCATTTTGGTACCAGTTTTGCAAAAATCCAACAATAATTGTGAAAGATAAATGAAATAAAGTTTTTGTACCTATGCATATTTTTATATCTAGAGGGAAAGTTTAAAATGGTAGGTTGATTCAAATTCAAATTTCAAAGCCTAAAACCTATTTATAAACCAAAACTCATCTTTTTCATATCTCCTACATACAATCTCTATCTTGGACAAGTTTATAATTGGAATTGATCAAAAAATGCGCTCTAGACAATGGCGCAACTCACGCTGTCAAATTCAAAAGTTTGTAAAATACCTAATTTTCCCTTCCATTATTTAAACTAATTTAATCAATTACTTTTAATCAAAATATTCATTATTATATTATTATTATATGTTATGGGGTATTACATTATCTCCATTAAAATAATTTCGTCTCCAAAATTCCCAAAGGACAAAGAACTTATCACACTCTCTCGTATCACATATCATATACATGATAGCACACTAAAATACACACGACATATCAAATCAGTCATCCAAACACAACATGCATCATAAGTAACCCAACATCCATAACATTTACCTGGGTGATTCAAACACTGCAATACATATAATATAAAAAACCATGTAGGCATATGCGATGATCATAACATATGATATAGTGAGTGGATGTAGAAATATAACTTCAGCTCATTCCTGTATGATTGAGATGACATCACACATCATGGATATATGCAAGCATCTGAGCATGAGCATATAATTTCTTTATGTATGCAGCAACTATCAACTTCAACATATCACAAAATTCGGAAATTGTAAAATTGATCCATATAAAGCATGTAATGATCAAGCAGATAAAATTCATAAATAAACCAAACAATTAAGTCAGTCAAACATACCTAATGTGATTGTGTGTACACACACATAACTATTATTCAATCACTCATAATTAATCGAATTACACTAACAAACAAAATAAATGGAAAGGTATTTCAGAAAAGAGCAAAACAAAAAGTTCGGGTCCTCTCTTTAGATTCCTAAATTCCCTTGATCAAATTACGTATTCTATCCCAACCAAATAAACTCCACCAATGGTTCATGTAGTCATTCCCAAACACTAAACATAAATGTAAACGTATAACTATGACTTCTACCATTCATTCCACCAATCCAAATAAATCCATTGTTGAATCCCATGACAATCAATAATGTTGTCATAAGAATGCCCTAACCGAACTATTGGTTCACATAATGCCTAAATGCACATACTACCATGAAAATAAGTTAACTCATTATTCTATTACTAGATGGTTGGGTAAGACAACTTAAAAGGTGGATGGTTTCTTACCAAATCAACCAATAATCTGAATCAATGTACAATTCCTCGCATCATCTATGAACATCAAAATCAAGTGATGTCCTAATCAGGTGAATAAATCAAAACCTTCTTTTCTAATTTTAATCCAATTTAAGTGGTATCACTATTTATGATATCACTTTCCCTAATATCTCATAATCACGATGTAGAAGTAACATGTCCTTAATCTACAAGAGATTTTGCAAATATTATCCTAAGTTCAATAATATACAAGAAAACAAGCAAGCATTCAAACATTCAAACAAAAATTAATCCTACTATATTCAACCATTCAAACATAGCAACCAAATATCTAAATCCAAGTGAAACCCTAACCTAAGAACGTGATGGTATTTAAGTGATCAACTATGTAGTACATCACCCGTGTGCACCTGGAATGCGACATAAACTAAGTACTTATAAATCACCGCTTCCGAATTAGATTCCATAAATAGATAGCCTCTGTTCAATCAAAGGTATGATTGAAAAGAATATATCTACTCCTTTCTCAAAATCGTACCCAAATCTCAACATTCCACTTTTCAATGAAATTGTCTCTGAGTGTAGACCACATAACTTTTTCTTGATTCTTCAAATTAGGTTTATCTATAAAACGTTGATTATTTAGCTCCACATCATCAATAATACATTCCCATACAACCTTGAAACTTACTTAGGTCGGACTACTTTCTATATATCCATAAATTAAGCTCTAATATTATTTTCGTCATAGTACACAAACGGTGCCTCTATTCTTATACAAACTTAGTTTGTAATATCTTTTACAATCAAAAATCCAAACTCGACCATTCCTATATGTTAATATCTTAGTTATTGATTATGATGATAACAACCTTGATAGTAACCGTATACGGTTATAGATACTAATATTTGTCTGGTTATATAGTATATAGTGAAAAATATTACACAGGTGTTGAATCGAAGACTATATAGTATAAAGACTCAAAACACGGACATAAAGACCATGAGTATATCGACCAAGATATAAAGATTTCAAGAATATAATTTAGTGTATAAGGGAATATTATATTATTGATGTCTTTGATAGCAATCTTTCATCCCTATCTCTTATTTTCTATCTTTTATATTTTTTTTAAAAATAAATTTTTTTGGAATATTTAAAGATATTTTTATAAGAGTTTTTCATAGCTCAAATGTTTATAAACTATGTCCAAATTATTTTACAATGTATCAAATTATTTTACAAAGTATAAGATTTTAAGAACATTTAAAAAGGAACTAGATTTCAAAATATACAAGCATAGAACATATAGGCAGATGATATGTCGACATACATGCCACCAAGTGGTTTTCAAATTTTGATTAGAAGTGTCTATTCGTCATAACTCTTCATGAATGGACACTTATGTTGATTTACTATATGAATGGGAGTTCAAAAGAATTTTAAAGTTTAGATTTACATATTTTCTTCCCTCCTCTTACACCCTCGAAAACTCCATTAAAAATATACTATATTCTCTTCAAAATCACTTAGAATCAATTCATACTTCATTATATTGATTCAATACTATTTTCTTATTGTTTTGGAAACACCTCCCTCTCAATTCAAAGTTCAAAGTGTTATCCAAGTGGCTATAGGATCCATTGTATCCAAAGTTCAAGAAATCATCTTTGAAAAAACTATCAGCTCTATTTGTATTTGGTTGGGTATGCTTGTGGCCTGTTCGAATCAAGTGGGTGTGCTTGTTGCCTGTTCAAATCAAGTGATTGTGCTAACAGGTTGTAAATCTAATGGATGTGCTTATAGCCGGGTCAAATCAAGTGGGTTTACCCTGAGCTCAAAAATTTAGAAGGTATGTCTCGTAGCCTCGAAATCGATATTGTATTTGGGTTTTCTTCCTACCCGGTTAAAGATTGGCATCTAAGAAGAAATATGTACAAGTATGAGACTGACATAGGAGAAATCCGAACGATTATAAAATCAATCATCTCTCTAACTTTTTACTTTGCTTTATTGCATTTATTTTTATTTGTGATAGCATCTATGACTAATTGCTAGTACAATTCTATGTCATTAATCTGTGATTTAATATTAATCTTGAAAGAAAATAAAAATGATTTACATAAGTGAGAAAACATCATTCACCCTCCCTCCAGTGTTAAATTAGCGTTAAGATCCATAATTTCGCAACCCAAGTTTGGATTTAGAGCACTAGGTTTTCAAAAAACTCGTAATTTGATTTTGAAAAGTATAAATGGCTAGAAATATTATTAGTACATTTGTTAATACTTTTATCAAAAGACAATCTACTGCTAGACCCCTACTTTTTAATGGCGGCAACTACACTTATTGATCATGAAAGATGAAGATTTATTTAAAGTCTAATAGTTTAGATATTGGAATATTAAACAAAATGAGTACATAGAACCCCAAACTAAATTTTAACAATGAAATGTTGACCAAAAGACACTTGCACAAAATAATTCTAAAGCCATGAATATTTTATTTTGCTCAATAGATAAAAATGAATTTAATAGAATCTCTATTTATAAGTCTACAGATGCAATTTAGGAATTCAGCAAGTTACACGGGATGGCATTAGTAAAGTTAAACAGACCAAAATTTCCATACTAACTAATTAGCTTTAGTTATTTAAAATGAATCCAAATGAGTATATTTATGACATGTATTGTAGATTTTAAGATATAGTGCGTTCTTTAGTAGCATCAGGTAATTTTTTTTGAAGAGGATCAAGTTAGAAAAACCCTCAATTCACTCCCTCGGAGTGGGATAAAAAGATACTAGCAATAAAATGGGCTAATGATATTAGTACTCTGAAAATAAAAAAGTTAATAGAAAATTTAATGTCCTATGAAGCACAATTGCAGGGCAGAAGACAAAGTAAACCAACAGAAAAGAAATCCATTGCTTTCAATGCAGTAATTAATGATCAAGATTCAGATGATGACAAAGACGAAGAAATTGCTTTCATGACCAGAAATTTCACAAAGTTTTAGAAGTATAGAAAGATGAACAACTTTTGAAGACTTGAAAACAAGATTCCTGCAACTGCAATTACATGTTTCAACTATGGTGAATGCAGTCATCTATAAAGAGACTATCCACAACAGAATAAATCAAAGATATAACCAGTTACGGATTCATCCAGAAAAAGAAAGAAGGCTTACATTGCAACATTGGATGATTCAGATACTTCCTCCAGCGCCAGCGAACTGGGTACTGAGGATGCAAACATGTATTTCATGGAAATAGTTGACTAATCAGAACAGATCAAAGAAAAGGAAGTAAAAGCAGTACTTTTTACATTTAATTTTTATTTCATTTTTGTTTTGAGTGTTTTTAGGAAAAACATACAGAATATGGTAATATTAGATGAATATAAGTGTATGTGTATAGAAATATTTTATCTAAGTCTTAGTTTAGGGTTTTATAGGCTATATGTCGACATATACCTAGCCCATATATCGACAAACCTGCCACTAATTCGAAATTTCTTTCAAATTCAAAAGTCGAATTTTCCTTTATTTTTTACTTATCCCCATGTTCAGAAAATGCATATTTTTGACCAAAGTACATGACTCTTCACTCTCTATTAATTCAATCTATCTTTATCTGTTTATTCACTAACTTTATTTCAAAATTTAGAAATCTCTTCACTATCTTATCTCTTCAAAATCTCAAAAATGTCCTCCTCAAGTCAAACTCCTAAAATCATAAGGCTATCAAAGAGAACCAAAGGCTTTCTTTTCAATGACAAAGAAGCCATTGATACTTACATGAAGTATACTACTTTCGAAAAAAAATTCCCATAAGATATGATAAATTTGATGATTTTTCCTCCTATAGTCTACAAGAACTTTGCTTTCAAAATGAAATACTTAGTTTGTCGAATCTTCTCAAAATGATTTTGTGTGTTACTTGGATTTGGTTAAAATGTTTTATGCAAATTTAAATGGAAAATTTTTTCAAGGAAAAGAGGGACATTGTTGAAGTAGTGTAAATGGCATTTAACTTGTTTTAAATTATGAACTTTTAGGTCATTTCCTTGGTTATAAATCTAGTGGAATTGACCTCTCCACTTTTCAAATTGATCAATATATTATGATGTTTGTAACGATATTTTTGGAAGTGGTGAAGAATTTGATTTTAAACACAAAATTCCCCGAACAAAATCGAGACTTATGAGTCTCATTTTATAACAATGTTTCACTCCGAGGATAGGTAATTACAATAACCTTACACAAAAAGTATTTAAAGCTCATTTTGCCATTTACGGAAAATACGAAATCAATTGGGCACAAGCCATCTTAGTTGACTTTGTTCAAAGAATATTTGTAGACATGAGAACACACTCTACCATGGTGTGTATCTTTTTTTTTTGGAATAGACAGCGAGGTTGACTGGACCCCTACCAGATTTATTGAGACGGGAAAAAGATCAAACACAGGAACAAAACGCAACACAACATAAAAAAACACACAACAAGAACAAAACAAGAAAAACATAGAAACAACATGGAACGAGAGAAAACGGGAAAAGGGCACAAAACCCACAACAGAAACAAGCAAAGGCCGCGCACAAAGAAGCCCGAGGAATAAAAACATAGACCTAACACCACATAACAACCTGATGCGGGGCGAATGTATGACCCGAAACCCGAATACCATACCTAATCTCTCTCATCAACTTCTCCCATATTTTTGAACCAGTAAGAGACACAGCATGAAAGCATCTCTTATTCCTTTCCATCCAAACATTTCGTATGTAAATTTTCACAACATAGAATACAATATCCCATCTGCTATTTCTCCAACGCGTTGCTTTGCGAAGAACATCCCAGTCAGAAGACGTGACACCTCGAATCCCATAAACCCCGACCTTCTGCATGAGGGTTAGCCATATGTTGATAAGGTAACTGCACTCAAATAGAATATGATCAACCGATTCAGGTGCAGAATTGCAGAAGACACATATGTTGACAACTTCCATGCCAACAGCCTGAAACCTGTCCCTGGTCATCATAGCTTTGTTTAATACCTTCCAAAACAATAGATTATCAGTACTAGACGAGTAAGAAGTCCAAACAACTTTTGCCCATGTGAAGACAGGCATTTCCCGAACCCTGGCTAGAAGGTCATAGACGACTCTGATGCTGTGAGAAGCTCCCCACCAAGAAAGATCATCATCATGCGAAGTAATAGCAGAATGATGGGCCAAGCTTCTCCAGAGAGAATTAACATTATGATTACTTGTATGTGGAACGTTCATCTTACCGTGCGCTACATAATTGACAGCCCTCGCATTGAAACCAATACCAGACAGGGCCTGATCATTAGCAGACAGTAAGGAAGATAAAACACAACCATAGTTGATCCAAGGATCCTTCCAAAAGCTCACAGTGCTCGAAGGGGACATACTGTACTTGATAAGGGGGAGCAGCATGGTACGAGTACCCAGGATCTTCCTCCATATCCAACTATTTCCCTGAGTGACATTCATTGACCAGAAGTCTTTGTCCTTAACATGATATCTCCAAGTCCACTTCACCCACAGGCTGTCTTTCCTTAGCAAGATAGCATTGACATGAGTACTAACCGCTGCAATATTCCATAGTGTGATGTTTTTGATTCCAAGGCCACCATTTCCTATTGGCCTTTCCAGGGAAGAATACTTAACAGGGATAATCTTCCTATTATGTATCGATCCAGTCCAAAGGAATCTCATCATGGCAGCCCTTATCATGTGGAGAAGCTTGGATGGAAGAATGAAGCACCTAGCCCAGTAAACAGCCATCGAAAAGCAAACAGCTTTGATAAGGGTAAGTCTTCCCGCCATAGAAAGAAATTTAGTTGACCATGAGTTTAGCCTGTTGGTTATCCTATTGTAAAGAGGAAGGCAAGCAGTTTTAGTGACTCTGGATGTGCATAACGGTAGACCTAAGTATGTCATATTGTTATTCATAGCATGGAGACCAGACAGTCTAGCAATCCTCATCCTCTCGATATTGTCATTGCCAGCAACAAGGATCTGGGATTTAGTAGCATTTAATTTGAGGCCGGTGTGTATCTTAGGAGGAGAATCAGCACTTCCTCGAAAAATTTTCGACAAGGCCAACATTTCTCTAATGCACATTCCACCTTATTTTGAACCATATGAAACTCTTGTTTGAAAAGAAGAAAGACTGATATGGGAAGAGGAGCAAGAAATAAAACAAGAAGGAGAGGAAGACGGCGACAAAATGGATGTAAAAGAGGAAGAAGAGAAGGAGGAAATGAATACATCTTTAGAAAGCTTCGAAAAATTATCTCACCCTTCTAATAAAGAGATTCAATAGAACCAAGAGAAGCTTCTTAAAAACCAAAGAAGCTTAAACGTTCCTCCAGTAAAAAGTTCACTTCCCTCTCCAACAAAGTGGACAAATACTTTGGAAAAATTATTCTCAAGCTTGGTCAAAATTCATCGTCATCATCTACAACTTTATAAGTCTATCTAATTAATTCCTTGTGATATCTAGCTTTTATTTTGGCATTCTTCTAGTTTAATTTATTGTTATTTTCAAATATTTATTTTGTTTTTTCTTTAAAATCCATGTACTTTTTATCACTAGTAATAAAATATTGTTCTTGTTGCTACATATTGTTCTAATAGTTTCTGGAAGTCATTAGAATAGAACGGAATTGAATAATAATAAAAACTTAACAAAGACATAAATTTTGCATTTTCAGGTATGTATGTCGACATATATTGGTCGTTGTGCAAAATTTTAAATTTACAAATAAAATAATCACCACACATTCAATCTTTCCAAACGACTTTTCACTCCTATATAAGCCTAGTTCTTCAAGAAAAAACTCATCCAATGTTTTATTCTCTACTCTCTTTTCATTCTCCAACATTTTTCACAAAAATGTCTTCTCTACACCAAAATTTTTGTGAAAATCTTGAACAAACACTTCAATCTTTCAAGGATGTTCTTACCTTTATCTTAAAAAATCAAAGGCATTTAGAATTAAGTCAAATGCAAATGATCAAAGAGCAAGAAAAGCATTTCGATACCCTTCGATGGTTGATTTCTTCCTTAATCAAAGATGATCAAACCAATAACCCAGCATGCTCTATCAACAAGGATAATGAAGATTGGGATGCCATCAAAGCAGATCTAATCTTTGGATTCGACGGTTGGGTTGAAGTTCCCAGAAATGTCTAGTTATTCGGTGTATTTTAAATTATAAATTTGTATGTATATAACTTATTATAATACTCTTAGGATTTGATTTGGTTTGGCGTGTATATTTCGGACCAATATTTGGATTTGTGTGTTTTTGGTTTGATTTGATATTTTAGATTTATATTGTGATTTGATTTTGAATTAATTGAAATAGTGTGTGTTATCTTATTTATCATTTATATCATAATCATCTTATAGTTATCATACATAATATTATATTACATCATGCTTAATATACTTCAATTATTTTAGTGCTTGGTTATTGATTTTGACTCTGTAGTTTCTAAGTATTTTATTTAGAGGGATTTTTTTACTTTTCATCCATTTTTGTTGATGAAAAGGGTGAAAATATAAAATATACATGCATATATTGGGGCGGAGTTACCTAAATCAGGGGGAGTAATATCATATTTTATATACGTGAATATTTAAAAATTGTCATCGTCAAAAAGTGCGAGATTGTCAATAGCTTAGTTATTGATTCTGATGATACAACCTTGATACCAACTATATGCAATTATAGATATTAATGTTTGTCGAGTTATATAGTATATAGTGCAAAATATTACACAGGTGTTCAGTCTAAGACTGTATGGTATAGAGACCCAAAAGTTGGACACGGAGACTCATGATTTCAAAGACCAAGATATGAAGATTTCAAGATTATAATTTAGTGTGGAGAGTGGTAGTTATTGTTAAAGTCCCTTGTATCAATCTTTGATCTATATCTCTTATATCTTATCTTTTATATTTTTAAACAAAATAACTTTTCAAAAATATTTCAAAATATTTTGTAAGAGTTTTTCAAAGTTAAAAATGTTTGTAAACTATGTTCAAAATATTTTGCAAAGCATTACATTATTTTACAAAGTGTAGGATTTTCAAAACATTTCAAAAGAAACTAGTTTTCAAAATATTTATGGTATTACTAATCTTTCCTTTTTGATGGTGAAAACCATGTAATATTTCTATTATAAAATATAATGCAACTCTTCCTAAATTGATTAACTCCCCCCATCTTGAGTAACTTCCCCTTAGTAATATTATATTTCTATACTTCCTTCCCCTTTATCATCAACAAAAATGGAAAAATAAACTCCCTCTAAATGTGACATATTAAATTAAATATTACAAGCATATGTCAACATATGAGTAGATGATATGCCGACAGACGTGCTGCTAAGTGGTTTTTCAAATTTTGAATGGAAGTGTTTATTCATCATAACTTTCCACGAATGGACACATCTTTTGATTTACTATATAAAAAGAAGTTCAAATGAATTGTAAAGTTTTGATTTAATTATTTTCTACCCTCATCTGACTATCTTGAAAACTTCATTAATAATATACTCTATTCTCTTCAAAATCGCCTAGAATTAATTCATACTTCATTGTATTGATTCAATACTACTTTCTTACTGTTTAAGTAACATATCTCTCTCAATTTTAAGATTAAAGTGTTGTCCAGTAGGATATAGGATCCATTGTATACAAAGTTTAAGAAATTATCTTTGGAAAAACTATCAACTTTATTTTTATTTGCTTACGTGTGCTTGTAGCGTATTCAAATCAAGTAGGTGTGTTTGTAGCCCTTTCAAATCAAGAGGGTGTGCTAGTAGCTCGGAAATTTAGTGGGTATTCTTATAGCCCCGTTAAATCAAATGAGTGTACCTTGAGCCAAGAAATTGAGGAGGGTGTGTCTTGTAGCCTCGAAATCGAGATTATATTTGGATTTTCCTTCTACCCGATTAAAGATTAACATTTAAAAAGAAATACGTACAAATAATTGTTAGGAATTGAGATGTTGGTTTTGATGACAACAACCTTTCTAACTTATCTTATTATAAAATATATACTAACACTATTCTCTAGATAGATATGTATATGCAGGATATATATATATATATATATAGGTATTGATTACTGAAGACTGATCAGTATAAAGACTCCAAACCCAAGATCGATGACTCTAGAGTATCGAGATTAAGATTTCAAGATATGTTCATATGTGTCTAGTTTTTGTTAAAACATTATAATAGCATGGAAATCTTCATTCTGAATTTCATTTGGGATGGAACCCATTTCTACCTTCTTAGTGGCTTACAAACCCACGACAAGTAGCTTACAAACCCACGACAAGTAGCTTACAAACCTACGACAAGCGGCTTACAGACCCACGAACATCATATTTTACGTGTCGATATATCGTAGAATGCCAGGTCGTTAGTGTTGATAAGTCGTCCTTAACCTAAGTCGTAGGGGAGGATAACTCGTATGTTGTTTGAGTCGCGAGGAAGTTAGATTGGAAAGTTAACTCGAGTTAGTGTTGGAGCGAGTTAACGGGTTAGTGGTCTTCGCGAGTTACGAGTTAAAGAGTTAGATAGCGACTTAGGGGATGGACGAGTTAGTGGGGTTGACGACCTAAGGGGTTAGGTCGTTTGGATGTTAGGTCGTTGAAAGTGGTGAGCGACCTAATGTGTTAGCGAGTTAATGAGTTAATAGTTGGGACGACCTATAGACTTGCGCGAGTTAGTAAGTTAACGGGTTAGCATGTGACACGAGTTAGGGTGTTAAAGTGTTAAGAGTTAGGTCGGTTGAGCGACCTAAGATAGAGGAACGACCTAAGAGAGTGACCGACCTAATGGGAGTTAGCGGCCTAAGATAGTGGGCAACCTATAAGGATGAGCGATCTAAGGAATAGTGGATTAGGTCGGGAGGACGAGTTAAAGATAGGTCGTGTGAAGGAGATGTGGTTAGGTCGCGAGCGACTTAGTGGTTAGGACGTGAGTCGTTAAGACCCTGTGTCTGTGGTAGGTCGGGTCTGTTAGGTCGCGCATTAGTGTAAGGCTTAGGTCGTTGGATAGTTAGGTCGCGCATGTGTTAGGTCGTGACCATAGTTGTTTAGACTAAGCCGTTAGGTTGCGCTTGTTTTAGGTCGTTGGGTTTGTTAGATCGCTAAGCCACGTGAGTCCTTAACCCAGATAGGTCGTAAGTTGTTAGGTCGGCTGCTAGTTAGGTCGTGACCCGGAGCTGTTAGGTCGTAGGTCGGAGGTTTTTAGGTCGGCAACGACCTAAGGGGGCGGACGACCTAAGGTTTCAGCCTATAAATAGAGGCGCCTATCTTCACTTTTTGGCACCGGTTTTTGAAGCAACGAAGTGCTGCCATTTTGAGAGCTCGACTACAACATTTCTTCATCTTCTTTTCTCCATTCCAATCTAGTTCTAACATCCATCCAAGATCGGAGATCGAGATTGAAGATCCAAGAGCCAAAGTTGAAGATCTTCATCCAACCAAGCTAGATTTCATCGTTTCAAGCGGGATTTCGACGAATCAAGCTTGAAGCTTCGCTGTCCAGATCTGAAGTTGATAGTTTTTGAAGTGTTTGGGTGATTTGGTGAGTGGTAGTTATCTCTCACGCGGACCCAAAGGAGTATATTGGATTGGTGGCTTGTTTGAGTGTTAAAGTTAGAGATTTCATGCATTTTTCTTAGTTCCAAGACTAGATTCATTACTTTTGAAGATGTTTACCTAAGCAAGTTCAATTAACAAGTTATAGAGACAAAACCCATGCTTTATATTTGATAGATCTATGCTAAAATCCATGATTTCATATATGTTAGACTTATGTTCATTTATTTACGAAATTGCCATTATAGTTGATATTGCTTGATTAGATCTCGTTTGAATGCTTGATTGTTTGGATGTGTGATCGATTTGATTGTCTCGAGTTAGCTTGTAGTTGATTTGGGACAAGATGGTTGAAGATGATTCAAAAGCTAAGTGGAAAGGCTCTTGAATGGTGAAAGCTGCTGTGGCATATGAAGCGGATGATGAAGTTCATATGGATGGGTTCGAGGACTTTGCTATAGTTAGAGGAAGCGAAGTATGATGACGAAATGGACTTTGCCATGATATGTTGAGGCGAAGTATGATGATGAAATGGACTTTGCTAAGATGCGTTGAGGCAAAGCATGATGTGGAAGCCTTGGTTTAATCCAGACAGGATCATCCCAAGCATGTTGATTACTCGATGATGCGGTTCGAGTTGGTGGATAATGGTGGGCTCGAGAGGTGCTTGAGCTATAATGGGAATAGTCGTCGAGGAGGATGACTAGAAGGCTGAGATCTTATCGTTATTGAAGGTTCTAGCAAGCTCAAAGTAAGAGTACGTTGGGTAGATCCGTTATACCCAGGCGCGGGTCATGATGACGTGCTAGTACTCTGGGTAGATTCGTTATACCTAGGCACGGGTCACGATGACGTGCGGAGTTATGTCTAGAACCGGGGTTGCCATTAGCCCTTGACGGATGGTTGGAAGATGAGTTGGTCATTCAATTAACGATAAAATCAAGGCAATGATAACAGTGATAGCCAGAGTCATGGATGTTTGGTTGTATCATCATTCGGTCTCAAGAGCGGTGTTTTCTGGGTGCTTATCTAATCTTGGTTTAGGCCTTGGGGGTTTGTATTTGGAAAACATCGACCTTGACTCGAGTGACTATTGCTTTACTTTAATTATCTACTTTGCTACGCTTGCTTCTCCTTAGAGTGTGTCTAGGGGCTATCACTGTAGAAAGAGGTGGAGTGGGATGATTTGGGTTCCTATTCCTTTTAACCTTTATGCTCTTTTGGTATGTTTGATAGTTAATTTACTGCTCACTAAGACTGTTGTCTGACTCAAGGTTTTATGTCTCCTCTTATTACCTTGGGCTGTTCATCCATGTTTGGGATGGGCAGACTAGGTGACAGGTGGAAGGTGCTGATCTTAGTGGCTCACGCTGATGATGACGAAGACGAGCAGGAGGCTTTACATATTATTTTCATATTCTATGTACTGGATATTCCGCTGATTGTTGTTTACTCCGAGTGCTATGTAGTGAGGCTTCTTGTATTCATGATTCAGACCTTGTATAAAGCTATTATGATTAGATGATGATATTCTGTTCTATGGGAGCTTCACTATATTATATTTCTCTATTGTATGTTATCCATGCGCTGTGAGTTTTTACGATAGAGTCTGCGATGTTTTTACCTTACCCTGACAATCGTCCATGGCTGCCTGGCACACTTTCAGCACACTATTTCCTTATTCGGTGCAGGAGTCATGGGCGGTCGTCACATTTGGTATCAGAGCATTGGTTAATCGATTTTAGCCAACGCTCGCTGACATAACTACGTAAGAGAGACGTAATTGTATTTTGATGAATGATTACTATATATATATAATATAGTAGTTTAGAAGGATTTGAACTCCTTATGCAGTTGCTTCTCAAGGTGTTCTAAGTCATTCTTTTTGTAGATATTAAGGATGAGTCGAAGGGGGAGACCAGCTGCTAGGGAAGGCCGTGCTGCTAGGGAAGCTGTTGATTATGCTCCTATGTTTGAGGCCATGATGACTTCGATCATGAGAAGGATACCAGCTTCAGGGCCATCAGTGGATGCTGGAGTTAAAGTTCAAGCTCTAAGACCAGTGGATTTTGCTAAGCTTTGCAAGGACTATACTTCTCTTGGAGGAAAGGTTTTCTTGGGAACGGAATCAACCATTGAAGTGCAAAGATGGATTGATGCTTGTAGAAGGATCTTTGGTGACTTGGGAATTGAGGATGCAACTAAGAGGAAGCTTGCATCAAGGCAACTTCAAGGGAGAGCTTCGGATTGGTGGAACTCTATCACCATTGATACTCCAGAGGAAGAAATTACTTGGGTGCAGTTCCAAGCTAGATTTGAAGCTAAGTTCATTTCTACGGCTCAGAAGTCTGTCTTGTTTAAGAAGTTTGTTGAGCTCAAGCAAGGTGGGAGATCGGTTCTTGAGTATGTTTCTGAGTTTGAGGCTTTGTCCAAGTATGCTCGGTCGTATATTGAATCTTCTTATCAGAAGAATGAGAAGTTTGTGACAGGGTTGGACAGTTATCTTGGAAGACAGTTGGTGGATCATATGGACGATCCATTTGAGAAGCTGGTGGAGAAAGCTCTCAGGCACGAGAGTTTGTTTCCTAAGGAAGTATCTGTTGTTGCTGTGACCAAGAAGGAGTCTAAACCACAGCAGGGTGGAAACAAGAAGAGGAAGCAGCAACAGCAGAAGGGTAAGGATGGTCAGAAGAAGCTGAAGGGGGAAAAGACCTGCTATAATTGTCGACAGAAGGGCCATCTCTCCAAGGATTGCAAGAATCCGAAGGTGTTGTTGAAGTGCTACAACTGTGATAAGCTGGGGCACATTAAGAAGAACTGTCCGGAACCGATAAAGGACAGGCAGGTTGTGCAAGCTTATGCTTTGGGGGCTGTCCCATCATCTTCGAAAGCTCCTACTGCTGAAGAGAAGGGGAAGAGTGTGGTGGTTCAAGGTACTCTTTCCATTTGTGGTGTTCCAGTTAGAGTGTTATTTGATACTGGGGCGTCACATTCGTTTGTTTGTGATGATTTGGTAGGCCGGTTGGGTTTGGAACCGGAAATTGTTGATAGACCATTGGTTGTGACTAATCCAGTTGGGGGTTCGTCTTGTTTGTGTATGGTATGCCGTGGTCTAGTTGTATCGAGTCATGATTGCTCTTTTGTTTGTGATTGTTTTGTTCTGAACTTTGCGGGGTTCGGAATTATTTTGGGTATGGACTGGCTTAGGAAGTATGCGGCAACGGTTGATTGTGAGAAACTGGAGGTGACAGTCGGGAATGTGGAAGGGCGAAAGGTTGTGATACGATGTAAGCATGAAGAAGGCGTCTTCATGGGCTTCATGTATTCGCTGGTTGTTCCACGGGATGGACTGTCATCGATGCCGGTTGTGAATGGATTTGAGGATGTCTTTGACGAGGTCAAAGGGTTACCGCCGCATAGGGAGATCGAGTTTCGTATCGATCTAGTTGAGGGAGCCAGACCTGTTGTGATGCCTCTTAGGCGGATGGCGCCTAGAGAACAGCAAGAGTTGAGGGTGCAAGTTGATGACCTTTTGCGGAAAGGATTCATTCGGCGTAGTGTGTCCGAATGGGGTGCACCAGTTGTGTTCGCAACCAAAGCAGATGGATCGTTGAGGTTGTGTGTTGATTATCGTGAGCTGAATAAGGTGACTAAGAAGAACAAGTATCCATTGCCGAGAATAGATGACTTGTTTGATCAGCTCCACGAGGCGAAGGTGTTTTCTCAGATGGATTTGGCAACGGGATTTCACCAGTTGAGAGTGGCGAAGGATAGTGTGCCGAAGACTGCTTTTAGGACACCATCCGGGTTTTATGAGTGGCTGGTAATGCCATTTGGATTGACTAACGCACCAGCATATTTTGTGGATCTTATGAATAGAGTGTTCAGAGATCAGTTGAACAAGTTCGTACTTGTGTTCGTGGATGATATTTTGATTTATTCCAGAACTGAGGAAGAGCACAAGACGCACTTGAGGATTGTTTTGGAAATCTTGCGAAAACATCAGCTAAAGGCTAAGTTTTCGAAGTGTCACTTCTAGAAGAGTGAAGTGAGGTTCTTAGGCCATGTTATTTCTGGAAATGGAATAGCGGTTGATCCCGCTAAGGTGGCAGCAATCCAGGATTGGGTTAGACCTAAGAATGCATCCGATGTGAGAAGTTTTCTTGGATTAGCAGGATATTATCGTCGGTTTATCAAAGACTTTTCCAAGATAGCTGCACCATTAACAGGATTGACGAAGAAGAACCAAGTGTTCAGTTGGGATGCTAAGTGTGAGCAAGCTTTTAGAATCCTGAAAGAGCGATTGACGAGTACTCCTGTTTTGACTATTCCAAGTGGGAATGACGAGATGGTGGTTTACACCGATGCATGTGGTACTGGACTTGGAGCAGTGCTAATGCAAAAGGATAGGGTTGTTGCGTATGCAAGTTGACAACTAAAGCCGCATGAAAGGAATTACCCGACTCATGATTTGGAGTTGGCGGCGATTGTGTTTGCTCTGAAGATGTGGAGACATTATCTATTGGGAGTTCGATTCGAGTTGTTTACGGATCATAAGTCGTTGAAGTATCTTTTCTCCCAAAAGGATTTGAATCTTCGGCAGCAACGGTGGCTAGAGTTTTTAGTATCATATGATTTTGGTATAGTTTATACTCCGGGAAAAGGTAACGCAGTAGCTGATGCGTTGAGTCGAAGACATGCCGGATTGGGAGCCATGTTTTTGGAATGGAAGAGTCTCGAGTATTTGGCTGGATTTGATTTCAGGCCCAGATGTGAATTGGAACCTGAGATGTTGGCAAACTTATCGATAAGGCCTACTCTGGTGGAGAGAATTGGCGAGAGCCAAAAGCGAGACGATAAGCTTGTCAAGATTATTCAAGATTTGGAATCTGGATTGGACCCAGAAAAGGATAAAGGATTCGAAGTCGATCGAGAGGGTTGGCTTCGGAAGCAAGGACGACTAGTTGTTCCCGATGTAGATGGATTGAGAGATGAAGTTCTTAGAGAAAATCATCACTCGAAGTTGACAATTCATCCAGGTGGAAATAAGATGTATCGGGATATGAAGAGAACCTATTACTGGGAAGGTATGAAGAAGGATGTTGGAAATTTTATTTCCAAGTGCATGAATTGCCAGTTGGTTAAAGCAGAGCAGAAAAAGCCCAGTGGATTACTTCAGCCATTAGAAGTTCCTACATGGAAGTGGGAGCAAATATCGATGGTCTACCTAGAACCAGAACGGGAAATGAAGGGATTTGGGTCATTGTAGATCGTTTGACTAAGAGTGCAAGATTCATTCCTATTCGATCGACTAGGACTGCATCGAAGTTGGCTGAATTGTATGTTAAGTGGATAGTTCGATTCCATGGTATTCCGAAGAGTATAGTGAGTGATCGAGACCCATTGTTCACTAGTGGATTTTGGAAGAGCTTCCAGGAAGTTTTGGGAACCGAGTTGTGTTTGAGTACAGCTTATCACCCCCAAACAGATGGTCAGACTGAGAGAGTCAACCGAGTTTTGGAAGATCTTCTCAGAGCTTGTGTTTTGGATTTCGGAGGATCATGGGAGGATCATCTTCATTTGGTGGAATTTGCGTATAACAACAGTTATCAGTCGAGTATTGGTATGACACCATTTGAGGCATTGTATGGAAGACCGTGTAACTCTCCGACATGTTGGTTGGAAACTGGAGAAAAACTGATACTTGGGCCAGAGATGATTCGACAGACTTCGGATTGTATAGGGATCATTCGGCAACGAATGAAGGCAGCCCAAGATCGTCAGAAAAGTTATGCCGATAATCGTCGTAAGAATTTGGAATTCGACGTAGGTGATATGGTTTTTGTGAAGATTTCTCCTCTGAAGAATGTTATTCGATTTGGAAAGAAAGGAAAGTTAACTCCGAGATTTGTTGGACCATTCCCGATTATCGAGCGAATTGGAAAGCTCGCTTATAGATTGGAGTTACCGGAAAAGATGGCGGGTGTGCATAATGTTTTTCATGTATCATATCTACGGAAGTATGTGCATGACTCGAATACGGTGGTTTCTGCTGATAGCTGTGAAGATTTAGAAGTTGATCCAGTTGTTTCGAGACCTCGTAAGCCGCTTCGTGTTGTTGAAACCGACACGAAACAGCTTAGGAGGAAGGCGATTACGTTGCTCAAGATACAATGGAGTGATGATGTTAACGACTGTACGTGGGAGGAGGAAGAGAGGATGAAGGCAGCTCATCCTGAACTCTTCGAGGTATGGCCCTAAGGTGTCGTGACATCTCATGAATTTGTACCTTGTTCTAGTCTTAGAATTCTGCATGCTAGGTTAGGAATTGGATGCATGGTTTGTTGATTGCTATGGATGGTAGGCATGCAGAATAGTTTTGATTGCTGTTGTTTGCTTGGAATTTCGGGGGCGAAATTCCTAAGGGGGAGAGAATGTAACGACCCGTATTTTACGTGTCGATATATCATAGAATGCCAGGTCGTTAGTGTTGATAAGTCGTCCTTAACCTAAGTCGTAGGGGAGGATAGCTCGTATGTTGTTTGAGTCGCGAGGAAGTTAGATTGGAAAGTTAACTCGAGTTAGTGTTGGAGCGAGTTAACGGGTTAGTGGTCTTCGCGAGTTACGAGTTAAAGAGTTAGATAGCGACTTAGGGGATGGACGAGTTAGTAGGGTTGACGACCTAAGGGGTTAGGTCGTTTGGATGTTAGGTCGTTGAAAGTGGTGAGCGACCTAATGTGTTAGCGAGTTAATGAGTTAATAGTTGGGACGACCTATAGACTTGCGCGAGTTAGTAAGTTAACGGGTTAGCATGTGACACGAGTTAGGGTGTTAACGTGTTAAGAGTTAGGTCGGTTGAGCGACCTAAGATAGAGGAACGACCTAAGAGAGTGACCGACCTAATGGGAGTTAGCGGCCTAAGATAGTGGGCAACCTATAAGGATGAGCGATCTAAGGAATAGTGGATTAGGTCGGGAGGACGAGTTAAAGATAGGTCGTGTGAAGGAGATGTGGTTAGGTCGCGAGCGACTTAGTGGTTAGGACGTGAGTCGTTAAGACCCTGTGTCTGTGGTAGGTCGGGTCTGTTAGGTCGCGCATTAGTGTAAGGCTTAGGTCGTTGGATAGTTAGGTCGCGCATGTGTTAGGTCGTGACCATAGTTGTTTAGACTAAGCCGTTAGGTTGCGCTTGTTTTAGGTCGTTGGGTTTGTTAGATCGCTAAGCCACGTGAGTCCTTAACCCAGATAGGTCGTAAGTTGTTAGTTCGGCTGCTAGTTAGGTCGTGACCCGGAGCTGTTAGGTCGTAGGTCGGAGGTTTTTAGGTCGGCAACGACCTAAGGGGGCGGACGACCTAAGGTTTCAGCCTATAAATAGAGGCGCCTATCTTCACTTTTTGGCACCGGTTTTTGAAGCAACGAAGTGCTGCCATTTTGAGAGCTCGACTACAACATTTCTTCATCTTCTTTTCTCCATTCCAATCTAGTTCTAACATCCATCCAAGATCGGAGATCGAGATTGAAGATCCAAGAGCCAAAGTTGAAGATCTTCATCCAACCAAGCTAGATTTCATCGTTTCAAGCGGGATTTCGACGAATCAAGCTTGAAGCTTCGCTGTCCAGATCTGAAGTTGATAGTTTTTGAAGTGTTTGGGTGATTTGGTGAGTGGTAGTTATCTCTCACGCGGACCCAAAGGAGTATATTGGATTGGTGGCTTGTTTGAGTGTTAAAGTCAGAGATTTCATGCATTTTTCTTAGTTCCAAGACTAGATTCATTACTTTTGAAGATGTTTACCTAAGCAAGTTCAATTAACAAGTTATAGAGACAAAACCCATGTTTTATATTTGATAGATCTATGCTAAAATCCATGATTTCATATATGTTAGACTTATGCTCATTTATTTACGAAATTGCCATTATAGTTGATATTGCTTGATTAGATCTCGTTTGAATGCTTGATTGTTTGGATGTGTGATCGATTTGATTGTCTCGAGTTAGCTTGTAGTTGATTTGGGACAAGATGGTTGAAGATGATTCAAAAGCTAAGTGGAAAGGCTCTTGAATGGTGAAAGCTGCTGTGGCATATGAAGCGGATGATGAAGTTCATATGGATGGGTTCGAGGACTTTGCTATAGTTAGAGGAAGCGAAGTATGATGACGAAATGGACTTTGCCATGATATGTTGAGGCGAAGTATGATGATGAAATGGACTTTGCTAAGATGCGTTGAGGCAAAGCATGATGTGGAAGCCTTGGTTTAATCCAGACAGGATCATCCCAAGCATGTTGATTACTCGATGATGCGGTTCGAGTTGGTGGATAATGGTGGGCTCGAGAGGTGCTTGAGCTATAATGGGAATAGTCGTCGAGGAGGATGACTAGAAGGCTGAGATCTTATCGTTATTGAAGGTTCTAGCAAGCTCAAAGCAAGAGTACGTTGGGTAGATCCGTTATACCCAGGCGCGGGTCATGATGACGTGCTAGTACTCTGGGTAGATTCGTTATACCTAGGCACGGGTCACGATGACGTGCGGAGTTATGTCAAGAACCGGGGTTGCCATTAGCCCTTGACGGATGGTTGGAAGATGAGTTGGTCATTCAATTAACGATAAAATCAAGGCAATGATAACAGTGATAGCCAGAGTCATGAATGTTTGGTTGTATCATCATTCGGTCTCAAGAGCGGTGTTTTCTGGGTGCTTATCTAATCTTGGTTTAGGCCTTGGGGGTTTGTATTTGGAAAACATCGACCTTGACTCGAGTGACTATTGCTTTACTTTAATTATCTACTTTGCTACGCTTGCTTCTCCTTAGAGTGTGTCTAGGGGCTATCACTGTAGAAAGAGGTGGAGTGGGATGATTTGGGTTCCTATTCCTTTTAACCTTTATGCTCTTTTGGTATGTTTGATAGTTAATTTACTGCTCACTAAGACTGTTGTCTGACTCAAGGTTTTATGTCTCCTCTTATTACCTTGGGCTGTTCATCCATGTTTGGGATGGGCAGACTAAGTGACAGGTGGCAGGTGCTGATCTTAGTGGCTCACGCTGATGATGACGAAGACGAGCAGGAGGCTTTACATATTATTTTCATATTCTATGTACTGGATATTCCGCTGATTGTTGTTTACTCCGAGTGCTATGTAGTGAGGCTTCTTGTATTCATGATTCAGACCTTGTATAAAGCTATTATGATTAGATGATGATATTCTGTTCTATGGGAGCTTCACTATATTATATTTCTCTATTGTATGTTATCCATGCGCTGTGAGTTTTTACGATAGAGTCTGCGATGTTTTTACCTTACCCTGACAATCGTCCATGGCTGCCTGGCACACTTTCAGCACACTATTTCCTTATTCGGTGCAGGAGTCATGGGCGGTCGTCACACTAGTTTTGTACAAGTTCTTGAATCCTGATGTGATGAGATATTCTGTAAAAAGAATCTTGCAAAAACTACTTCAAAATGATTTTCAAAACTGTTTTTCAAAATGTTTTAGACTTAAAAATTATCTTTTCAAATGATTTTCAAAACGATGTTTTAGCCTTAAAATATTCTTTGTTTTTGTTTTTAAATAAACTCTTGTTTTTACTCCAGAATCATTTTATCATGTTTTCCTTTCTATACCAGTTACAAAACAAATTTTACATTGCTTTTAACATAGGGATGTCGACATCATGGAATACCCCATGTCGACATGATGGCCGTTGAATTCAAAAGTTTCAATGTTCAAAAGAATTATCTATTCGTTTAAATCTCTTCACGAATGGTTATGACCGTTGGTGTTTTATAAATAGCCTTCACAAACGAATTTTTTAACCAAATAATTTCATATTTTCTTCACTTCCTCTTCCCCACAAATTCAAACTTTAAAATTTTCATATTTTTAAGATCGTGCCGAAATTCTGCCGAATTTTCAAGTGAATCAAATTAGAATATCATTCTTGTTTGATTCCCTGCCCTCTCTCGAAGATCAAAGTGCTATTCAGAGTTATAGGATCAATTTGCAATCAAAAGTTTATCGAGTCTCTCTATAAGGTGTGGTTGTACCTGGAAATCAATTGGGCAATGTTGTGGCCCATAAATCAAGAGAGTTTGCCCCGGACTCGTTATAAAGGAGGGTACCTCAAGGCCTTTAGAAATTGAGGAATGTAATCTCGACATTAGTATAATCAAAATCTATATGAGGTGGTTTGCCTTGGTACAGGACTGGATGTAGGGTAACTCGAACTAGTATAAAATCCGGTATGTTCTTTCCCTTTACTTTTTTTATTTACTTTCTGCATCTGTGTTTGATTCAGTAATTGTTCTGTGATTAAGTTTTGCATTTGTTTGTGTCATAATTTTAAGTTAGTTCATATAAGTCTTAGAATCCATTAAACACTATTCACCCCCCCTCCAGTGTTAAATCAGCCTTAAGATCTTAATCCGCTGTCCCTTTCAATTGGTATCAAAGCATTGGTTTTCATAGTTTTCATAATCTGAAACTTGGAAATTGTTTTAATTGCTACCAACACTGGTAATGTCAACTTTGGTACTAGTTCTGTTATCATTAACACTAGTTCATTTGTAGAAGGTCAGTCTACTGTCAGACCACCATTTTCCAATGGCAGCAATTATGCATATTGGGCTTGTAGAAAAAAATATATTTACAATCTGTAGGATTAGACACTTGGAATATCACACAAACTGAGAATATTGAACTAACTACCAATTTCGTCCAGTGGACTGCTAAGCAAAAGGGTGTTGCATAAAATAACCGAAAGGCTATGAATATATCATTTTGTTCACTATATAGGAATGAGTTTAATAGAGTGTCTGTTTGCAAGTCTGCATTTGAAATCTGGAAAACTTTGCAAGTTACTCATGAAGGGACAAGCAAAGTTAAACAGACTAAAATTTCCATATTAACTAATCAATTTCAGTTGTTTAAAATGCATGCAAATGAGTCCATTTCTGACATGCATTGTCGATTTCAAGATATTATTCATTCACTAATTGAACTGGGAAAAAGCTTTTCGAAGAAAGCCCAAGCCAGAAAAATTCTAAATTCACTCACTTCGAAATGGGATCAAAAGACACTTGCAATCGAAGAAGCAAATGGTAGCAGTCTCATGAAAATAGAAGAATTGATTGGGAATCTGATATCTTATGAAGTTCAACTACAAGGAAGAAGAGAAAATAAGGCTACAAAAAAGAAGTCATTAGCATTCAATGCAACAGCTGAAGATTCGAAACCAGATAGTGATAAGGAGATTGCCTTTATGACAAGAAATTTTCGAAAATTGCTAAAATATAGGAAATAAATAATTACAAAAGAAATGATCAAAGGAATTCCAGAAAAAATACGGAGAACGTCAACAATGATAGATGCTACAATTGCAATAAGGTTGGGCATCATAGAAAAGGTTGTCCGTATCCAGATAAATAGCTATTCTTTCCGAACAACGACTCATCAAGGAAAAGAAAGAAAGCACTCATAGCAACTCTTGATGACTCAAACTCATCATCTAGTGACGATGAAAAGAAGATGGAAAATTCAAACCTATGTTTCACTGCTATTCATGAGTCAGATGAAGATAGGGGTATGGATCTAAAAATAGGTACGCATTTACATTATTTTTTATTTTTCTTGTTTGAATTGATGCTTGTTTGTTTGCTTGATTGTTTTAAAATTCCTTGAATTTTAAAATTCAAATTTATCCTTGAAATTTGAATTTTAAATTCAAAAATAATATTATTTTAATAATATTTTAAATATTAAATTATTAATATCTATGTATTATTATATTTAATGTTATCATAGGAATTATATAATTAGAATATAGGATATAATGTATATATATTTATTAAGAATTAGGAATAGAAACTTGTCCTTTGATTCAATAAGCACATGTCGACATACCCGGATACCCCATGTCGACATGCCCCTCAGAATTTGATTTCAAAATTTGAATTCAAACTTTTGAATTTTCCTCCATCTTTTCACCAACTTCAATGCGCTGGAAAGATGCCTCTTGAGCAGAGAACATGTCTATAGAATCTCTATTTATCTCACTCTCTTTATCGTCGCTTTTCACTTTTATTTCAAATTTCAAACTTATTTTCATTATCTGTCAAAAACTTTCTCTTTAATAACCAAGAAGCTATCAAAACATACATCAACTATGTAAACTTTGGTAAAATTTGCTATTTTTGAAGATTTTCCTTCTTATGAAATTGAAATTATTTTTCAACAATGCTATGTTCTTAGTTTAATTGATAACAAATAAAATGATTTCGTATATTATCCAAATCTTGTTAAGATCTTTTATGCAAATTTGAATCGTGATTTTTATGATGGGGAAGAAGGATAAATTTAGTGTAGTATTAAAGGAACACAAATTGTTTTGGATTGTGAAATTTTGGGAAATAATTTAGGATGTAAGTATAAGTATAACCGAATGAGTCTCTCGGAATTTCAAATCAATGAAAATGACCGAGAGACATTTCATTACATCTTTGAAGGGGATAACAATTTCGAATTCAAAAATCGTTATTTTCATCCAAAAGCAAGAATTGTTAATCTTCTTATCCAAAACACTCTTATACCAAGATCGGGAAACTACAACAACCCGACTTTAAAAGTTTGCAAAGAGCGTTTTGCAATTTTTGGAAATTATGATACTAATTAGGCTCAAGTTATTTTGGATGGGCTAAGGCCCAAGAATTTTACTATAGGTGAAAACACTTTATATCATGGAATTTATCTCACCCGGATTTTTAATTACTTTGGAGTTGATTTCAAAAGGGAAGAATTTATAACTAGAAAAGTGTTCAACCATGGAAACATTTCCCTTATGCAAATTCCATTAGTGTTTCAACCATATGAAACACTTACGGAAAAAGAAGAAAGGCTTGCTCATGAAGTAATGAAAGAAATGGAGGAGGAAGAAGAAGAAGAGGAAGAGGAAGGAATGGGAATTGAAGAGGAGGAAGAGGAAGATCAAGAAACATCTTTAGAAAGTATTGAATATCCTACTAATCCCGCTAATCCATCCGGCAAAACCATTCTCAATAATCAAAGAATTATAGTGGAAAATTGAAAGACACTTAAAAGATCTATGAGTAAGAAAATAGATAAGATTTCCACTACAATCGACAAGTTCTTTGAGAAAATTAGTAGAAAGCTTGGACTATCATCTTCTTCGTCTTCATCTAACTAGTTTTAGTTCATGTTATCTTAAGTTCTGTCTTTGTATTTCCTTTATTTTAGTTAATATTATATTATCTTATGAAATGTTGACTAGAATTATTAATGGAATCTTTCATTTCTTGTTATTCAACTTCACTTGTCTCTGTAATTGCTTGTTTTTATATTATACAAATTTTTGTTTAATAGATTTGTTCATAATATTCAAAGCAAAGCAAAATGCCATTTTAAGCAGAGGCAAGTCGACATACACCATCCCTCCATGTCGACATCCAACGTGCAGAAAATGGTTACACTTTCAAATTTCATTTTCATGTAACTAACTTGTGTCTATTCATTTCAAACGACTTTCTACCCCTATTTATATCTGTTTCTTCAAGAATAAATTGTAAAACTTCATCTCTAATTACTCTCTTTCATATATTTTTCCTTTTTCTTGAATTATGGCTTCTTGGATTAAGAATCTAAGTGATAGTCTTGAAGAAACTTTCACTTCCTTCAAGAATATTCTTGCATTCATGCTTTGTAATTAGCGTCACTTAGAATTGAGTCAAATACAGATGATAAGGAGCAAGAGGGACATTTTGACGCCCTTCGTTGGATGATCTCAGCCTTTAACAAGGACGACCTCGAAGGAAATCCACCAGTCACTCTCGACAAAGATAAAGAAGAATGGGATGCCATCAAAGCAGACGCTATCTTTGGAGAAGATGGATGGGTGGAAGTACCAAGAAATGTCTAGTCATTCTGTATGTTATTTGTTTGATTTGATTGGTGTGTTTTAAACTTGATTGATTTAACTTCTTTGGTATGGTTTGTATATATGTTTGGATTGAATAATTACTGTAAATATGATTGGTTGATGGTTGATTTACTTTTTGGATTACACTTATGATCACACTTAGCACTTATTACACTTATATATGGTTTACCCTATTTTATCATGGTTGATGATCTTATAAAAAGTTCAGGGATTTTTAAGAAGTCTTTGTTGATGAAAAAGGGGGAGAAGTTATAAAGTAATAGTTGGCTTGGAGTAAGGGGGAGTTATGGAGTAAGGGGGAGTTATGATAGGAGTTATGGTATGATAAGTATATTTTATAAATACGGGTTGTCATCATCAAAAAGGGGGAGATTGTTAGGAACTGAGATGTTGATTTCGATGACAACAACCTTTTTAACTTATCTTATTATAAAATATATACTAACACTGTTTTCTAGATAGATATGTATATGCAGGATATATAGATATGTATATGCAGGTATTGATTACTGAAGACTGATCAGTATTAAGACTCAAGATTGAAGACTCTAGAGTATCGAGGTCAAGATTTCAACATATGTGTCTAGTTTTTGTTAAAATTCATAATAGCATGGAAATCTTCATTCCGAATTTCATTTGGGATGGAACCAATTTCTTCCTTCTTAGTGGCTTAGAAACCCATGACAAGTGGCTTACAAACCTACGACAAGTGGCTTACGAACCCACGAACATCCTGGTTTGTACAAGTTCTCGAGTCCTGATGTGATGAGATACTCTCCAGGAAGAAGCTTGCAAAACTACTTCAAAATGGTTTTTAAAAATGATTTTCAAAACTGTTTTTCAAAATGTTTTAGCCTTAAAAATTATCTTTTCAAATGGTTTTCAAAAGGATGTTTTAGCCTTAAAATATTCTTTGTTTTTGTTTTTAAATAAACTCTTGTTTTTACTCCAGAATAATTTTATCTTGTTTTCCTTTCTATACCATTTACAAAACAATTTTTACATTGCTTTTGACATAGAGACGTCGACATCATGGGATAACCCATGTCGACATGATGGCCGTTGAATTCAAAAGTTTCAATTTTCAAAAGAAGTGTCTGTTCGTTTAAATCTCTTCACGAATGGTTATGACTGTTGATGCTTTATAAATGGCCTTTACAAACGAATTTTTTAACCAATTAATTTCATATTTTCTTCATTTCTTCTTCTCCACAAATCCATATTCTAAAATTTTCATATTTTTAAGATCATGCCGAAATTCTTCCGAATTCTCAAACGAATTAAATTAGAATCTCATTCTTGTTTGATTCTCTTCCCTCTCTCGAAGATCAAAGTGCTATTCAGAGTTATGGGATCAATTTGCAATCAAAAGTTTATCGAGTCTCTCTAAGGTGTGGTTGTGCCTAGAAATCAATTGAGTAATCTTTTGGCCCGTAAATTGTTTGCCTCGGACTCGTGAGACTGGAGGGTACCTCAAGGCCTTTAGAAATTGAGAAATGTAATCTTGACATTGGTATAATAAAAATCTGTATGAGGTGGTTTTTCTTAGTGTAGGACTGGACGTAGGATAACTCCGAACCAGTATAAAATCCGGTGTGTTCTTTCCCTTTACTATTTTTTATTTACTTTCTCTATCCATGTTTGATTCTGTAATTGTTCTGTGATTAAGTTTTGCATTTGTTTGTGTCATAATTCAAGTTAGTTCATATAAGTCTTAGAATCCATTAAACACTATTCACCCCCTCCCTCTTTAGTGTTAAATTAGCCTTAAGATCCATAATCCGCTATCCCTTTCAGTAATTGTATGGGACTGCATGTAGGGGAAATCAAAATCAGTATAAAATCCCTGGTATCACCTCTCTAACTCTTTACTTTGCTTTACTGCTTCTATTTTTATCCGTGATTACATCTTTGACTGATTGTTAGTATAATTCTATGTTGTTATTCTATGATTTAATATTAATCTTGAAAGAAAACTAAAAAGTTTTACATAAGTTGGAAAACACTATTCACCATCTCTAGTGTTAAATTATTCTTAAGATCCATAATCCACAACCGACACTTTATACAAACCCACTAATCATATTCTTTTCGAATATAACTTGTTTTTCATTAATCCAAATTCACCTTTTACCTTACATGGTCAATACAATTCAATATAGGATGGCAAATTGCTATATCAATCTAATAAACATAATATTCAATAGTTTATGTAATGTCATACACAAAAGCAACGTCTAGGAACATCAGAAATGGATGATCCCTTATCGTGTCAAATCCATGTCACATCCAAGTAGTAAAACATTCAATAATCCAGTGAACAATACTTTTCTTAATCCAAATCCAAAAGGATGTATTTGTAGCTACAATGACAACTTAAGTATAAATACCTTATAAATATCACCACAAAACATATAGGATAAACGAAACCCTCCCACAAACCAACTAAACCATCTACTATTACAGAAGATATTAAACAAAAAATCATATAAATATTATTTTCCTCCACTGATCATTACCTTAATTATATAGAATAAAAGAATGAAAACACCTATAATCTAAATTTTAAATTATGGACCGATTACTAAGTCGGATCACATAGGAATACTATTGGACCACCATGACCTTATCATATATAATAAACTCTATGCACTTTGATAAAATTTTCAACGACACCTTAAAATATTTTTTAATTGATTGGTTTACGAGATCCAACCAGTCGAAATTCTAATTCCACTAACATCTCCTGCATTAACCAACTTCCCAAGTAAAACTCTACTTCAACTGTATGTTCAAAAATTCCTAATATCATAAAAGTGTAACCTTGGCCAAATCATCTACATACAAACTTTGACTCAAATATTTTATTGTTCAGTTAACATCTTCTCTATGATTTTTTTGAAGAAAAGTGATGTTATCCCGCCTTTTGGTCAAGGTCGGGATATCAACAAATTAGTTGGAAAGGATGGATGTCAGGATCAGAGATCGACTGAAAAAAAGGCTATGATCGATGTCATAAAAATTTGATCGGGCTCCAATTAAGACAAGATCGATTGGGAATGATGATCAAGGCTGGGAGAGGCTATGTTTCAAATTTTAGGTCAATCGGAGCTCGTATGCTCAAGATACGCTCGATGCAATTCAGGCAACCAACTGTTCGTATCCATCATTACTCTACTGTTCGTATCCATCAATGCTCTACTGTTTGTATTCATCAATTCTCTACTATTCGTATATATCATTCCTCTATTGTTCGTATCCATCAATTCTCTACTATTCGTATCCA
This sequence comes from Allium cepa, assembly GCA_030765085.1. NCBI lineage: Eukaryota > Viridiplantae > Streptophyta > Magnoliopsida > Asparagales > Amaryllidaceae > Allium > Allium cepa. The sequence continues at coordinate 569,437,036 of CM060938.1, forward strand.
TCATTCCTCTACTGTTCGTATCCATCAATTCTGTACTGTTTGTATCCATCAATCCTCTGTTGTTCATATCCATCAAGCCTCAACTGTTCATATCCATCAATGCAACAATGATCGATACGAATAGTGCAACAGCAATCGATATGAACAGTGCAACAACGATCGATACGAACAGTGCAACAGCAATCGAGTACAAACAGCGCAACATCGGTCGATATGAACAGTGCAACAGCGATCGAGTACGAACACTACAACAACGATCAAGCACGAACAGTGCAACAGCGATCGAGTGCGAACAGTGCAACAGCAATCGAATGCGAATATTGCAACAGCGATCAATACGAAGGAGATAGCCTTCAAAAAACGAACTTGCATCGATCATATCTCACAATCTATAAGTCCAAATGCTACGAAATTTTCATTGCATCTTATGTACAACCTAAAGAATTTTCATGCTCGATTTCGACTCGATTGGGCAAAATCTTGATTGATATGAAATTCATTCGTATCGATCACAGATCGAGTCAAAATCACATGGGATCGATCGTGTGGGCCCGCACACGTGCCAGAAGAGGTCTTTTGATATCTGAGCAAGATATTTACAGCCTACGCCTATAAATAGCATCCTAGAGCCTATAGAAAAGGGACTTTTGGCTCTCCTACGTCCAAACTCTTCCGGATTCATCATTGTACTCATATTTTACTGCCATAATCAGCAAGCAAACTTCAATAAAATTATCCACTTCAAACTGGACGTAGGCCGGATTGTCGAACCACTATAAATTCTATGTTCCTTATTGCTTTCATATAAATTTTCTGAGTGTTTTTCATTTTTAATTCTCTACATACTTGTTATATGTGATCTGTGATTGTGAATTGGTGCTTTTAGTGGCAACTGTGTGTTTATGACCAATTTTGGCGCAAACATTTTGGTGCTTTCATAAAGAAGGCTAGCGCTCAGAAATTCTACAACCAGGGCTTCAGATCTGAAAGCTTAAAGACTTAGATATGGAAAGCTATGGCAAGACAATCAACAAGAAGACAAAGAGCGGAAAGGAGCCAACATGAAGGGAGTCAAGAGGCTTCCTCTGGAGCAAATCAGGCCTCAGTCTTCATCACCTGAGACAAGATAGAGATGATCATGGAAGCTGTGTATGAGGGAATGCTGAAAAGACAAGAAGAGATGATGAAGAACCTACTCCAACAAGCCGAACAATACAATATGCAAAATCAAGGGAACGCTACTGTTGGAGATGCTGGAGATAGAGATCAGAAGCATGGAACAACCAGAGTTCAGAATAAAGCAGGACCGTCAGGAGCGACACTAGAACTTGGGTTCACATCCGGATCATGTTGGTCCAACCTAAGGTAGGATATAAAGTGGAGTTGTTCAACATGGCATTGATAGAGGAATGGGCGCTCGTCCAAGAGAACAGGTTCTAGGATTCCCTCGTGAATTCGAAGGGCAGATCGGCGGCAACGGACAAGGGCTATAGCTTGACGGTATTGACAGATTGGTGGAGATGGTCAGACGATCCATGAGAGGCAGACTAGTGAATAGAGATCTGGAAGATGTTAATAGGAGCCCCTTTGCTCCTAAGATCGGGCAAGTCAGGAATCCACAAGAATTCAAACTACCAACATTGGAGATGTACAACGGAAGGACAGATCCTGTTGTTCATTTAATAAGGTATATGCGGCATATGGAAGTACTAGGGGCATCGTAGGAGGTCATGGCACGATGCTTCCTTTTGTATCTGACGGATATAGTGGTGTTATGGTTCAGATTGCTGGAAAATGGCTCAATTGGCACATGGACGGAGCCGATTGAGAGGTTTATGAGGCAGTTTCGGGTCCACATAGCCAGACCTAAGAATGTGATGACTTTAACATCAATGAAACAATGGAAAGGAGAATCGCTTAGAGATTTCTTGACCATATTCAATGCAGTAGTGGCTTCGGTGGATCGACCTGATCCGTCGATGATTTTGATGGCAGTAGTTTCAGGGATTGCAGACAATTCAGATTTTAAGATATCATTTGAACGAGACCCACCAAGGGATCTTGGAGAATTCTATCATGAGGCGGAAAGATTTCTAAGGCAGGAAGATGCGCAGGCTGAGAGAGAAGGGAGAGAGGCTGAAGCTTATGCAGTAAAGGATGGAGGTCCACCTAGAGAAAACCCAAATAAAGATGATAAAGGAAAAAGGAAAATGAATGACAGCGGTGACGCCTCAAAAAGGCCACGGAGGGATTCAAAGTTTTCTTCTTACATGGATCTAAGTGAAATTCTTGAAAGGAATTACTTGGATACTCGAGGGCGCCTATAGTATCGAAGGCCGGCAAGAGGAGAACCTTCTGAATACGAGCGGGCATTGGAAAAGCATTGCCTATTCCATGAACTGGATGGTCACAACAGAAATGACTGCAGGCATTTCAAGGATATCATTGAGGAGCATGTAAGGAATGGTCATCTACAATAATATGTGAGGAATCGTGTTATGGCAGGGGAACAGGAGTGGCCACCGCCCACCTCGAGCGAAGATGGCACTAGATTAAGGCAACGTTGGATTTTTATCAACTGAATAGTTTCATGACTTCGAATAAGCAATAGAGCTCGAAGTAATACGGCTAAGTCACTTACACATGTATGGGATTGAGGACGATCCCTATGCATGCTCTGTGGCGATGATAAACCGTGTAGCTCGAGCCTATGAAATCCTGTTTTTCTTCTTCATTTTCCTAAAAACTTGGGTTTCTTCCTTGGATGTTCGGACACTTATTTAGTTTTCCTTAGCTATAAAAACTCTTACTTTGGATATTTGGATTTGGATTAATGTAATGAATTATGCCGGTCTTGCGATTACGATCCCGATCGAAGAGACGGAGCAATAATCGCAAATTATGAGTCCCTTCACCGGAGAGCGATGGAATGGACTCAAAGCACAATATAAAAGTCCTGGCTAGAGAGCCGGGGCCGATGAATATCAAAGACCTTGGCCGGAGTGCTGAGGCCGGAGAATATCGAAGTCCTTGGCCGGAGAGCCGAGGCCGGAGAATATCAAAATCCTTGGCCGGAGAGCAAAGACTGGTGAATTTCAAAGTCCTTGGCCGGAGAGCCGAGGCTGGAGAATATCGAAGTCCTTGGCCGAAAAGCCGAGGCCGGTGAATATCAAAGTCCTTGGCCGGAGAGTCGAGGCCGGATAATATCAAAGTCCTTGGCCGGAGAGCTAAGGCTGGAGAATACTGAAGTCCTTGGCCAGAGAGCCAAGGCCGAAGAGCATAAAATCCCTTGACCGGAGAGTCGGGATCAGAGCAGGTTAACGCGACCCAACGAAGTCTATGGATTTAAAGTCAAGCCCGGTGAGATCATGGATTCAGAATTGGACATCGACTCGGAGCAGTCACGGATTTGGATCAAGTTATAGCCATGGCACTCGGATAGAATGGCTTAGTAGTGGATTGGATTGCGAATTGGATTATATGGCTATGGATGAAAGATGCACTTCAGATGTTGGATTTAAAGCTTTTCAAAACACACCTTCTTACCACAAGGTAAGTTTTTGAGGGCAAATGTTATCCCACATTTTGGTCATGACCGAGATATCAACAAATTAGCCGGAAAGGATGGATGTTAGGATCAGATATCGATTGAAAACAAGGCTATGATCATTGCCTTAAAAATTTGATCGGGCTCCAATCAAGATGGGATCGATTGGGAATGATGATCAAGGCTGGGAGAGGCTATGTTTCAAATTTCAGATCAATCGGAGATCGTATACTCAAGATATGCAACCAACTATTCGTATCCATCATTCCTCTTCTGTTCGTATCCATCAACGCTCTACTGTTCATATCCATCAATTCTCTACTGTTCGTATCCATCATTCCTCTACTATGTGTATCCATCAATTCTCTACTATTCATATCCATCAGTCCTCTACTGTTCGTATCCATCAATTCTCTGCTGTTCATATCAATCAATCCTCTGTTGTTCGTATCCATCAAGACTCCACTGTTTGTAACCATCAATGCAACAACGATCGATAAGAACAGTGCAACAGCGATCGATACAAACAGTACAATAGCAATCAAGTACGAACAGTGCAATACGATTGATACGAATAGTGCAACAGTGATCGAGTACGAAAAGTATAACAGCGATCGAGTACGAACAGTGCAACAGCGGTCGAGTACGAACAGTGCAACAACAATCTAGTGCGAACAGTGCAAAAGCGATCGATACGAAGGAGACAGACTTCAAAAAACACGAACTTGCATCGATCATATCTCACAATCTACAAGCCGAATGATACGAAATTTTTAGTGGAGCTTACATACAATTTAAAGAATGTTCGTGCTCGATTTCGACTCGATTGGAAAAAATCTTAATCGATACGAAATTCCCCCGTATCGATCACGGATTGAGTCAAAATCACATTGGATCGATTGCATGGGCCCTCACACATGCCAGAAGAGGTCTCCTGAGATATGAACGAGATATTTGCAGCCTACGCCTATAAATAGCATCCTAGAGCCTACAGAAAAAAGCCATTTTGCTCTCCTACATCCAGACTCTGCAGGGTTCATCATTGTACTCGGATTTTGCTGTTGTAATCAGTTATAACTCGCTATAGTCAGCAAGCAAATTTTATTATAAATAGCATCCTAAAGCCTACAGAAAAAAGCCCTTTTGCTCTCCTACATCCAGACTCTGCAGGGTTCATCATTGTACTCGGATTTTGCTGTTGTAATCAGTTGTAACTCGCTATAGTCAGCAAGCAAACTTCAATAAAATTATCAACTTCAAAGTGGACGTAGGCTAGATTGCCGAACCACTATAAACTCTGTGTTCTTTACTGCTTACATCTAAATTTTCTAAGTGTTCTTCATTTTTAATTCTCTACATACTTGTTATCTGTGATATGTGATTGTGGACTGGTGCTTTCAGTGGCAATTGAGTGTTTGTGACCTATTTTGACGCAAACATGTGTAATTGACAATTTTTGTTTGATAATAATAAACATTTGTTCTATTTAACGTCTTTGTCTAGTGTTGTTTATTTACAGGTTTGTTATAAGATCTTGATTGTAAAAATGTTTCCTTTCTATAAAATAAAAGAGTGCATATACAAAGAAAAAGAAACAAGATAAAAATATGAAGCAAGGAACATATCTACGTGCAACTAGAGGCGGTACATATGAAGAAAGTGAAATAAATGGAGATTGATGGTAAAGATTTGTATGCACAATCAAACGTTATCTTTTGGAAGATACAATGGTGGTTATTTCTCATTATATACAGATTTTATTTTCAATATGGGAAACAAACTCTTACAAATTATCATCAACAGGAAAATAGGCACAAGAAAAAAGTTACAAAAAAATTTAGTCCCAGGAACGATAAGTTTGTCTTTTAGTCTGAAGGACACTTTATAGTGTAAACAGAAAATGATAGCTGCATCTATCATTCTATGATTTACACTACAAAGTGTCCTTCAGACTAAAAAACAAACTCGCTGTTCTTGAGACTAAATTCTTTTGCAACTTCTTCCCTGTGCTTAAAAATCCCTTATCATCAATATCTTCTTCCTTATGTTTTTCCATACATACACAAATCATATCTTTTGTATATCTTCACACATATTTTTCCACTTATACATCCCCATTAGCCTATATAAATTCATATGACTTCAAAGGAAAGGTTATCGGATTACACAACAAACAACAAGGATTCTCACTTTATTTCAGTTCTCATATCCGATTAAAGCTTATTCTTATTCAACAATCCAAGTCCTATACAATTTTCATGCACATCTACAATAAGCAAACAATTTCAGTCAATAAATCATAAGTAAGGCAGTAAGCATCACCATGACCTATCAGAACTTGGCATCAAGCATCACCAAGCAAATCTCAGCACTCGACCCATCACAACCAAATCACCAAGCAAAGCAGCAAGCATCACCATGACCTATCAAAACTCAGGCCATTATCGTTGACTGCGGCAATCTCTATCTAGTTAGCAATGTTGGCTCTACTCCAGTCAATATTATAATTGACTACAAAAGCTCTAGACTATAGTGATACCAAACTGATGACTCGACCACATCTATAGGTGTCAACATCCAATCACGAGCACTTTTATTGTTCACCGACCGCGAGTTCAAGTTCAACTACAATAGCATCTAAAGTCTACCATGTCAACACGGTAATTGGTGAATCTCATATCCGAAGTGAAATGCAGTCAATAGTGAATTGAGTTCCAGATCTCAACACTAATTCTTCGATGATGAGATCATCTCCATCAGTTAGCTGCGCGACTTAGGGTTGCAGGCGAAGTTTTTTTTTTCGTAGAATTTTGGGCGAAGTTTTTGGGAGAACTAATTTCGTGAGGAGAAAAATATTAAAATAGGAAGGAAGTGGCTAAAGTGTTGGGGTGGTCACGTGATTGACAAAAGGAGTTTTATTCTCTTTATTTTTACCAGTGCTTTTGGCACGTCCGTTGGACGTGTGCAAAAAAAATGGATAGTAAAATCATTTTATTTTGTACACATAAATGATACTTAACGCACATAAATATGTTAGCTAACATTCATTCTAAGAAACATAAAAAAAGGAGATAAAAACAAAAAAGAAAACCAAGATAACAATTTGGCACAACGGATATCATGATCAATTTAAATAGTTTGTTACTCATAAATAGGAGTCCATAAACAAATATCTCTTGCCACTATTGTAGCCAAGAAACAACTATTGCATATTCATAAGCTAATATAGCAGCGATCCAAAGTTTTGCGCCATCTAAATCTTAATTACAATATATTTTTTCTTTTTTCTTTTGTGAGAAAATTCATCATGTTATTTGTTATACGTATATTATATTATCGTGAATATAGAAAATTTGTAATTGTACACATTTCTAGTTTTTTTAACTAATATCTTTATTGTGCAAAGCACTTGCCTTGATATTGAGGTAGAAAACAAAACAAAACTTGTCATTAATTATTACAGGTACCAATGAGCGGTAAAATTAGAACCTAATAACATGTGTTTTCTGTTAAAACATTCTTTTTGTATTCGATTCTTATTATGGATTAACTCTGACAATTCACCAACAGGTAAACAGGATATAATTATAAAAGGGAGAAAGCATATGAACCATTTGATTCTTCTATTTTTTTTGGTTTAAATGATATAACAATAGTAGGTCTATTATTTGTCGTGATATTACACATATGCACTAAAAAACACCCTAACTTGTTATACGTTTTTTTAAATAACTCTAGACCAAAGTTTACGTCTATCCTTTGTTCATCAAATTCATACATTTGAGAATTTTTGTTAATAATATGTTAAATTTTCTTATGTATGTTATACCCAAGCTCTCAACGCAAGTTTTAGCATTCCAGTCATCCATGTTTTCCAAAGAGAAACTTAAACTATACATAATAATGCCAAAATAGAAAAAAGAATAGCTGTAGTATTTCTTGTTGTAACTTTGTTAATATCCGGTTGATTCATCTCATCTTAAAATGAGAATCAAATAAATTCAATCTCCTTAGTAGTACTATTTATACTCCATACAACCATCCTTAATTACTTTATTATTTATTTCTACGCGTAGCCACCCTTATTTATTCTCAAGGTTTCTTAGTTAAAAATTCTGTATATAACACGCCCTTAATTATTCTCAACCATTAGCATTTATTTACTTCATAATATATTGATGATAGGTGGAATGCACCCGCAGGAAGGAATATATCTGGGAAGGATGACAACATCTGTGATAATAGAGCACATATTAATCTTTATTTCTTGTAGCTTCTACTTTTTGTCATGAACCGTAGATAATGCATTATGCATACAGTAGCACTGGAATAGTTTGCATGTACTGGATCCCAACTTTAATCATTCATCACTTTCATAAATGATAATATTTTGAGAAACATGAAAATCAAACTTAATTTTAGAAAGTAACCCAAAACACCAAAAATTAATAATTGATATAAATCTACTTTCCTTAGATAGAGTAATTGATCAGACTTTGAATGCTTATCGGTGTCAAAAATGATAATGCTATTAAGATTGACAACTCCAAAGTTTAGACACGTGTGAATATGGAACATTTGCAATAATGATAAATATGTATGGATATACTCACCATTCAAGAAGATCGTTATATTTAACTGCATTTTCTTGTTTGCTAATATAATATCAATTTGTTTAGATTGTTTGGAGAGAAAAAAGTCGTACAAATAACAGAAAAGAAGTCGTTGTTCAACTTGCTTGTAATTGATTCCTACTTAATCAATCCTTACAAACAGAGACAAATATTCAAAATCTTAAATTTTCATTGAAAGAAAGTTAATAATTCCATAAACATAATTGTCATCATTAAATAAGATAGCATACCAAAACTAAAATAAAATTAAAGCTTGTACCAAAAAACTATTATGCCTTTCAGCAACCTACAGTGGAGATAAACGAACTCTTCTGCATTTCTTTCTCTATCCAGCATCAAATGTCAGCCTGAATGTTCTGAAACCTCTTATTTAACACCAAAACATTAGCATATTGATCTTTTGATATCTGTTATTTAACACTAAAACATCAACTCTTCAATTTTAGCTCGTAAATAAACAATTGCTGAAAATAATCTCATGCATGAAAACAACATTCTATTTGAAGTGCATTTCCCATGCAGGCTATTCCATATTCCCATAATTTCCACCACTAACAAAAAATTGAGAAGAATAATACATAGAAATAAATACAAAAAAGAGGTTTCAGGTTTGTTGACCTCGTTCATAGAAATAGTAAATGGACTAAACTAACTTAGGTCTTTGGTATGATTTTTGCAGATTTCACAATTAGAAACAATAGTCTGCGCATAAAAAACAAAAGATCACAAACTTCAATACCTTATCTAAGGGCCTTTACTTTTGAAATTATATGGTGTGAGTAATATACACACACACATATATATACGCACACGCACACGCACACGCACACGCACACGCACACGCACACGCACACGCACACGCACACGCACACACACACGCACACACACACACACACACACATATATATATATATATATATATATATATATATATATATATATATATATATATATATCAGGCCCAAGTTTTTAGGTTTAAGTTATTACTGACCTATTATGCAACCTCAGATTGTGACCAAAGGAAATAGCCCCCAATCCTAATACGATACATAACAGATGAAAACATGTTATTACCTAGGATTGCAATCCTTTTATCAGACAAATCAAATAATTCACCTGCCTAGATGTTTATAATTTCATCTAGTCCTTTATTACACATGTTTAATTACATTAGATGGTTTCATGAATTATCCCCAAATTAATTACATCAGATAAGTTCACAATTCCCATTTATATAAATACGTTTTGTGTCCATAAAAGCTTCTAACATATGGAGGACTAACGTATTTATATCAAAGACAAAAGTGGATAATCAACTAATACTAATAGTTGCTACCTATTTATAATTCAATTTATACAGGAGTGAGTTAAAACTTGGATTGAATATAAGGTAGCACATCAACTTGCAGAGCAAATAAAAAGCAGTGAGCAGATTTTGACAAAAACTACATATGCTTATTTGATCCATGAGGTAAACTATAGAAGGATATTCACACATATTTGTATAACCCATGCCTTGTTTGATGACCAAGTTAGTAGCCGTAACATATGTAGTCCAGATGTAAAAAATTGTACAAAAAAGACATCCAAGCCAATCTTTTTATTTTCATGTTAGTTCTGTGTGTGCATGTTGATTCTTGTATATGAGCTCCTGTTATTTATATAAGACACCCGAAGTTATTGAAAACAGGTTAATGACAGATTGTAAGGACTTTTGGTGTAGTTTTATATGATAATTTTGAGCTTTAGCAGAGACAGTAGACATAGATGCTTAGAATTTGGCATCACTCAGTTGTGGTTTTATCTAAGGTTTCTATATATACCATAAAGAATCAAAATTGCATTCACAGCGTTCAAGTGACCACATTTTTCCATATACAGTGGAACAAAAGTATCCAAGCCCCGTATTAAAATTATAAATTTAGAGCCTATCATAAATCAGACCATGGAGTTAGTGTTATCGAGATGCTTAAAGAACGTGACATAAAGATTATAAATCATAAAAAACCATATTTACATACCAAAAATCAATTATAGAACAGTCTCAGAATAAATCATAGAAGATTAAAACTAATAGCATGTTAATGAAATTATCTTTTAGTTCTTCAGTTACATTTTTCCTCTTTAAAAAGCATAACCTAGATGCAAAATTACTCTTCTCACTTTTATTTATTTTACTTTCAGACATTTTATAGCTCACATGTTTTGAATATCTTGGAACTAAGCATCCACGGACCGAAGAATTAGATTATGGAGTAGATCCCGCATTATACCAAATATCCTTCTGGTAGTGCTTACACATTAAAAAACATTAGTTAGTTTTATAAAAAATGTATATGTGAAATTACCTCTTAGTTCTTCATTTACGCTTTTCTACATCAGAAATCTTAACCTATACGCCGAATTACTCTTCTTCCTTTTTTTATTTTTGATTTCATACATTTTCAAGCTCTGAAGTTTCGAACCTCTTGGATCTTACATCTACAGACCCAAGAATTAGACTGAGGTAATTATGGAGGAGAGGGGTTTGTTCTGCTTTTTATGCTATTGTTTAATATGAAGGAGACGGTTTGATTTTGATTTTCTTTCGCTTTTTGTTTTCGTTTGTAGATGATTTAAGGAATGATTTTTTTTCCGCTGTAGGTGGTTTGGGAAAGAACGTGGCAACGCGAATGACAAAAAAAGCCCTTATCATACGTAAGAATTTAAAAGGTCACATTAGACATTTCAAAAGCATTTAAAAGTCCTATCCATAATGAACACCCCCTTCCATTTCTGCGAAGTAAAAACGTAATGCAAATGCGCCACATGCATTTTGCTCACTTACAACTAAAACCGGTCGTATGCATCTCAAGGTTAACCAAAATATGATCATTTGGAAGAGTATTCTTTATATAAGCCATTTTGTAACAAAATAGATAATCTTTATCCAAACTTTCCTCCTTTTATTTTAAGTGCAAATGCAAATCTGGGTGTAGACCTCAAGAAACTAAGAAATTTAGCAAAATTCGGCTGCTCCTCTACAGAAAACAACTTAGTGTACATAGCTGTAAGTTTGGTAACAAATATAAATATGAACAGTATAAAAAAATTTAAAGAAATGTAAGTTCGGTTTCTTCCTTTTCTGATTGAATCATTCTGCTTTTAACAAAATATGACTAATGTATATTGGGACAACAAATTGATCCAAATCACAAATTAATTGGTGAAACTACAAATGAAACTCAATTTGAAGTAGACCTGAAATGCATTGATTAAGAAAACTTATTCAAGTAAGAAAGGATTGTATCACTATAGGATTTGAAGCAAACAAAGAGTTATCCATGAATGGGTTATGTAGAAATCATACCTAATCTTTAAGAAAGGAAACTAACAATGATTAATGTTCCTGCTTTCTTCTTCTATATTGACTTTAAATTCAATATCTGTAATTTTTTATCTGAAATCTATTGGAACAAAACAATATAAATCATCTTGCCAACCTACAAACGAATCAAGCATGAACTAACGTGCAATAAAATAAGATGCAACTTCAAATTCAACATAATTCAATTTGTTCGATTTACCTTTTATGATGAGTTGTTCCCATCCATTTTGTTCCCAACTTTGATTTAGAAATCTAAAAGGTATCAGTCTTCATAATTGTCTCAACTGTCATGATTCCTGCAAAATTCATGTAGTTCAGATTAGGTTTTCTAAACTAAATAGTTTGATTAAGGTAAAATATCTGGTACGTATAAATACTTTTGACAACTAATGTTTATTTATAATTTAACTACTAAATTAATTCAGAATAAAAAGAAAAATACAGTACCTTGATGCATTTCTCGATTGGATTGAATCCTTTGAAACTCCTTGATTGTTTCCAGATCATCTTATTCGACAGTGAAAAAAAACCCAAAGGGCTTCTGTTAATTGTCTAAAATAATATGCAAATTTAATGAGTGACATGAAAATTGATGAAGGTAGTAACCTGAATCCTAACGCATAAAGAAGAAAGAAAGAGGTTGTCCTTAATTGGAACTGAGAAAATAAGATTGGATTTAAAATTAAAAGCAACAGAAGTGGAAGCTATTCGCAAGGACTGATGAAGAACGTGGATATGGGGGTGTAAATGACCAAAATGGTCTTAAGACAACATGGTGTTTAAAAGGGTCATTTTGTAATTTCAAAAGCTTCAAAACCAAGTATCCCTATTATATATAGATTTTCTTTATCACGTTTGTTTTTTTCTTTAGACTCTAGAATTTGTTTAGGGAGCTACGTGTTGCAATTTGGGGATTCTGATCTTGGGGGTTTGAGTTTAGGCAGATTTATTAGGCATTTGGTCAGAATATTTTTAGGAGTGGCTACAAGTTTACTGTTTGTAAGCGTTTGAATATTTAATTCTAAAAATAGCCTTTGGGGACAGCAGTATGCATTAGACCGAAGTTAGGTATATCTTGTTTTATTTATTTTATGCATTTACGTTCTCGCACTCTGTTCTCTATTATATCGATAACAGTGTCGAGTAATTTTCAATACCCTATACACCCTCTTTAGGGTATAGTACTCGATTCTACAAGTGGTATCAGAGCAAGATTCTAGGTTCACTCTAGAGTCATGTCTGTTTTTAATAATGTTTTTTTGAGGATCAGTCAATAGCTAAACCACCTATGTTCAGTAAGACTGGTTATGCTCACTGGAAGGCTAGAATGAAAATATATTTAATCTCTATTTACTATGATGTTTAGGATATGGTAGTGATAGGGTACACTCACCCATAATGACCATCAATGATGTAGAATTCCCTAAGTCCAAAGACAAAAAAGATGTAGCAGATAAGAAACTACTTTCATTAAATTCTAAAGCAATGAATGCCCTTATTTGTGCTCTTGATAAAACTGAATTAGTCGAATTTCTCATTATTTGACTACGTAGGATATTCGGCACTCTCTGGAGGTTACACACGAAGGTACATCTCAAGTCAAGAAATCACATCTCGCTCTACTCACAATGAGTATGAAATTTTGTGATGATAAAAGATGAAAGCATTAAATAGATGTATAGACGCTTTTCTACGCTAGTATATAATTCCAGATCTTTGGTCAAGCCATACATCGAAGTCGAGTTAGCATGGAAAATACTAAAAATTATTCCAAAGAATTTTGAGGCAAAAGTGATAGATATTCAATAATCCAAAGATCTCAACAAACAAATCATGGAGGAATTGGTTGGAAATCTTATGACCTACAAAATGGAACTCAAACCTAGGGAAGATCATGAAAATTCAAACTCCAAAAGAAAATCAATTACGCTCAGCAGCGCTCTAGACAGTGATGATGTAAATAATTTTGTCGTTGAGCTAGCAATGTTAATGGATGGAATAAACAAATGGTCCAAAAGAAACTTCAAACTTTCAACAAAAAGGAAGGGGTCAAGTAAAGGTCAATTATGATTTCAAATAATTCAGATGAAGAAATCATGTGCTATAGATACAGAAAGACATGTCATATCCAAACCAATTGTCCATTGATTCAAAAGAGAAAGGAAAGAAAAAGAAAAGAAAGGCATTTGCTGCAACATGGGACGATAAAGAAGGAGAAGACTGCACTGGTATTGATGAAGACGAAGCAAATCTATACTTGACGGGATGTTCAACTCATGATGATAGTGACAATGACTCTAGTGAGATATCAAACTATACTTATCAAGATTTACTTTTAATGTGTCATGAACTTACCGGAACGATTGACCGTCTTAACCTTAAAAAAAATTAAAGTCTGAAAAAGATGAGCCACTTCGCATAAATGATAGGCTAAAAACTAAAATTGAAAAAACTAAAGAAGTTCAAAACCTTGAATGTGAAAATTGTTAGTCTTTAAAAGGGGAATTGGATTAATGCACAAAAAAACTTGAAACTCTGAAAAGTGAGATTTTAGTGTTAAAGAAAAATGATGATCTAAGGAGAGAAAATTTTATTAACAAATGTACCATGCTTATGGAAGAAAAGATCACACAAATTGAAAATTCAAACTCTTGAACCAACTGTTAATAAATTTTATAAAGGTGAACATTAATTAAACATGCTTTTTGGGAATCAACTAGGAAAGGATTGGTGATAAGTCACAACGCAATACGGAAAATATGATTAACAATACCTGTGGAAGAAGCGTATTATAGAAAATAGGATTGACAATGCCCGTGGAAGAAGTGTATTATAGAAAATAGGATCGACAATGCCCGTGGAAGAAGTGTATTTCCAAAATGAATAAGCTATGGTAAAATTGGTCATAGCTTTGATAGATGTTGACATAGGAACAAATGTAAACATGTTAGACAGATTTGAATTCCTAAAGGCTCACTTGGTACATTTGGATTACCAAACTCTTTTGTTGCAAATGCTGATGGACCCATGAAGTTTTTTAGCTCTCTATGTGTAGGTATGGTGGCAGACTGAGGAACAACAAGAGTGGTACTTGGACACTGGTTATCCCAAACATAGAGGTGGGAGTGTTACTATGGGAGACAATAGCAAATGTAAGAATGTTGGGAAAGGAACAGTAGGTAACAACACTTTCTTTGTGATTGATGTTCTGTGTGTTTAAAATTTACATCATAATCTCATCTCTATAGGCCAACTCTGTGATAAAGGTATGGGCATTGTCTTCGATGTTGATATGTGTAAAATCATTAATGAATCATCGAGTGAGGTTGTGTTTACAGATCAGAGAAAAGGGAATGTCTACACCCTCGTTTGATGATCTAAACCTTTCTAGGTGCTTAGTAGCTGAAGATCAGGAAGCCACCTTATGGTACAGACGGCTAGGACATGCTAGCATTGGACTATTGGAAAAGCTTGAGAGAAAAGAGTTACTCAGAGGATTCCTGCATCAGATATTTAGGAATAGTAAAGTGTGCACAGTTGTACAAAGGGTATACTTAATAGATCACCTTTTCATGCCAAAAATACCATGAGCACCTCTAAAGTTCTTGTGTTTATTCATATGGATTTGTTTGGGCCTAATGATATTGCTAGTTTAAATGGTACGAAGTATTGTTGTTAGTTGATGATTACTCTAAATTTACTTAGGTTTATATTCTAGCAAAAAATATGAAACTTTCGGTTATCTTTCAAAATTTGTAAAACTTGTTGAAATGAAAACGGTGTTTCAATAATAACTATAAGAAGTGATCATGGTGGAGATTTTGAAATTTGGGATTTTGAAAATTTTTGTGAAGAAAATGGTTTTAAACATGAATTCTCTGCACTACGAACACTTCAAAAAAATGAGGTAGTCGAAAGGAAGAATCGTACATTGCAAGAATCAGCTAGATCAATGTTGAATGAATATAACCTTCCTTTATCGTTTTGGCTTTACTTCATGATATGTAATGAATAAAGTAATGATCAGACTAATACTTAATAAAAAAATTATGATTTATGGTTCAACAGGAAACCTAACATCACATATTTTAGGGTTCTCACGTGTTTGTGCTTTATTCCTAATATAGGTAATCATCTAGGGTAGTTTAATCCAATACAAATAAGGTGTTCGAACGAGATATTCATCTAAAAGCAAAGCTTATAGAATCTTCAACAAAAGCTTGAAAATAATAGTGGAATCAATAAATGCGGAAATTTGATGAGTCGAATGTTGATGCAACCACAGGGAATAACAAAAGTGATGACTGAGACGATGGTGCAAATGAGAAAAGTGGTGAAGACAACAACAATGGTGACCCATGTACTACTGATACTTCAAAATCAAGTTTGGAAATTGAGAATTTGAAGTGCAAAGCAAGTCATCCACAAGAATTGGTTAATGGTAATCCAATGGTAGGTATACAAACACACTTTTTGTTCAAAAAAATCTTTGTGCTTTGTGTATTCATAATGGTTTTATTTCTAAAATCGAACCAAAAAATATTAACGTTGCACTTAACGAATGTTGGATAATTTTCATGCAAGATGAACTTAACTAATTTGTGAGAAATAACATTTGAGTATTACTTCCTAGACCAAAAGTCTATACTAATTGTAGGAACTGAATGGTGTACAAAAATAAACTTGATGAATCTAGAAATGTAATTAGAAACAAAATTAAGTTGGTTGAAAAGGAATATAATCAAATAGAAGGCATTGATAAAACATTTTCCCCAGTTGCTAGGTTAGAGGCCATTAGAACTTTGCTAGCTTTTGCATGTTTTAAAGGTTTAAACTTAAGTAAATGGATGTAAAAAGTGACTTTCTATATGGTTATTTGAAATAAAATGTCTACATAGAACAACCCCCTTGTTTTGAAAGATATGAATTTTTAGATTATGTGAAGAAAATTAAAAAAGCATTATATGGTCTCAAACAAGCTCCTAGGGCTTGGTATAAGGGTCTTAATGCATATCTTTTGGAAAACAGATTTAAGACGTGAAGCACTGACACTATTTTATTTCTCTTTTATGAGGACGACGACATTTTGATTGTATAAATTTATGTTGACGATATCATTTACGATATTACTAATAAAAATTATGTGAAAAAATTGAAAAAGTCATGCATGATGAGTTTGAAATGAGCTTGGTAGGGGACTTAAAGTACTTTCTAGGATTTCAAGTCATGCAATGCGATAAGGGAATTTTCATCTCTCAAACCAGATACCCGGAGGAGCTATTAAAAAGTTTCGGTGTTGGGAATGCAAAGCCACTTTGAACTACCATGAGCCCTTCAACCAAGCTTGACAAAGATGAAAAAGGATCGTAGCCGATCAGAAAAATATTGAGGTATAATTGGTTCTCTTCTCTATCTTACTACTTCCAGAATCGATAACATGCTTTCCGTCTGGCTTTGTGCACGTTTTCAAGCAAGTCCAAAACAATCTCATTGAAAAGCCACAAAATGAATTTTGAGATATCTCTTACATGCACAAAACTTTGGTATGTGGTATCCTTCTTGCGATAATTTTGATTTAATTGGTTATTCTGATGCTGATTACGCACGTTGTCTTGTGGATAGAAAAAATAGTAGTGGAACATGTTTCATGTTAGGTCATTAATTAGTTTCACAGTCCAGTAAAAAAAAAGGGTATTGCATTGTCTACTACTAAAGCAGAATACATTGCCTTAGGCTGTTATTGTGCTCAAATCCTATGAATGAAGCAAACTTTATTAGACTTTGGCTTAATAATTTAATGTGTTCCCTTAAAATGTGATAGTAAAAGTGCAATTGACCTATCAAACAATCTTGTTCATAAATTGCGTACTAAACATATAGACGTAAGACATCATTTCATTCGAGATCATATTTCAAAAGAGGACATTTGCATTGAATTCATCTCCACTGATTTACAACTTGCTGATATCTTTACAAAACCTCTTTTCAGAAGATAGATTTTTCATGATCATGTCTAGATTTAAGGATCACGAATGTGGATTAGTATGATCTATTTGAATGTTTGTTTATTTTATTTTATTTTTGCTTTTTTTATGTTTTTTATCTGTTTCTTATTTTCCTCTTCTTTTTTTGTTTTCTTTTAGCATATGCTTTTCATAAAAAAAAGTTAAAAAAATTCTAGGATTATATTTCTAACTTTTTCTTAGAAATGAGGGAAAAGTACTCTTAGATTGCCTCATTTCTTTTGCCTTTGGAAAATATGGCTATGACTGAGTTGCACCTGTTTATGCTTATCACATTTTTGAGTAACGTTACATAATTATTGGGAAATGAACTGTTGTGCTCTTCAGAAGAATACTAGTATTATATATATCACTGTTTAATCATGAGTTATCAGCATTCTACTTTTAATTATTACATATCCCATAACATTTTTCTAATCTATCACATATTATTGCTCCATTTTTTCATGTATGTGTGGGTAAGATTAACATTAACTAGAATATGGTAAATTTTTTGATTGAAAACATAGTAAGAATTAAGGACAAGTCACATACATGCTCCATATAAAAAGTAAATCACATATTAAATTCTATAATGTGTGTATACACATACATACATACATATATATACATACATACATATATACATATATACATATATATATATATATATGTGAAATTTCATGGTGAAAAGCTTATGCATGAAAAATGGATGCGGTATGAACGTAGAGTTACATTACCTAAGAGTATCCTACCCCTGCTGAAAATTCTTTAGCGTCAGTGTATATTTACTCATCGAACTATGCTTATATTCACTCATCTAAGAGGCCTCACAACAATGTATGGGCATAAGTATCTTGATCTCGTTTATAATGAGTTAGGGATAGAACTATCCTCGCATAAATACTTCACTTGCAAACCAAAATAAAATTTCCATAAACTATGTTGATGTTGATTGAACCACATGTCATATAATTAACAAAATTTTAAAATTACCATCCATTTTCTAAATTGGATATGTACTTGATCAGTAATGAGTGCTATAACTCATGTCTGATGTCAAACTGGAAATATACGGTCTGGTTATTTTTAACCACGAGTTATGACTATTTTTTTCTTTGACTTTTGTTATTGTTCACTCATACGTTTGATGAAAACAAATAGGGGAGAGAGGCTAAGATTTAATGGTGGTAATTGATTTGACAATGTCTAAGCCGTGTTCTCTTTTTCTCTCTCTTTGGTTTATTTTTTAATTATATTTTTAATATTTCTTCTCCTCTCTCTTCTTATTTGACGTGTTTGGAGAATGCTAGAAAAGAAAATTTTACGTACGAAAATATCTGAATAGGGGAAGTATGTGTATAGGGGTAGCATCAATATAGGGGGAGCTTCCCTAAAATTCTTTAAGTTTCATACACCACTTTCACACACAACAAACACATCTAAATTTAATATGTAAATCATAACATATATTTGTTATCATGAAAGAGGAGATTTTAGAAAAGTGCAATTAATAATTTCTATTTGATGATAATAAACATTTGTTTTATTTAACATGTTTTTCTAGTGTTGTTTATTTACAGGTTTGTTATAAAATCTCGGTTGTGAAAATATTTCCTTTTTATAAATTAAAAGAGTGCACGTATAAAGAAAAAGAAACAATATAAAAATTTGAAGCATGGAACATGTCAGTGTGCAACCAAAGGCGGTGTATATAAAGAAAGAGAAATATATATAGAGATTGATAGCAAACAACAGTGGTTCCACCCTATTCAAAATTATCATTGACTACGAAAGCTCCAGACTACGGTGATACCAAACTCACGACTCAACCACATCTATAGGCATCAACATCCGATTAGAGCACTTTCACGTTCAATGGCGGGGAGTTCGAGTTCAACTGTGACAGGGTCTTCAGTCTACCACGTCAACATGATAATCGGTGAATCTCAAATCCAAAGTGAAACGTGATTATTAACGGCAGTAGTGATTTAAGTTATAGATCTCAACACTAATTCTTCGACGACGAGATCATCTCCTTCAAGCAGCGATGTAACTTAGGGTTGTAGGCGAAGTTTCTTTTTTGCATCAAATTTTGGCCGAAGTTTTGGGGAGAACTAATTTTGTAAGGAGAAAAAAATTAAAATAGAAAGGAAATGGCTGAAGTGCAGGGGTGGTCACATGATTGACAAGGGGAATTTTATTCTCTTTATTTTAATTTTTTTTTTATGTAGTTTATTTTTGTCTTTGAACTCTAGAATTTGTTTTGGGAGCTTCATGTTGTAATTTAGGGATTCTGATTTTGGAGGATTGAGTTCTGGCATAGGTTAGAATATATTTTTAGCAGTGTTTGCAAGTTTACTGTTTATAAGCATTTGAATATTATCTCTAGTAATAGCTTTGAGAGAAGCAATAGGCATTAGACCGAAGCTGGGTATGTCATATGTTATTTATTTTCTGCATTTATGTTCTCGCACTCTGTTCTCTATTTTATTAGTATCAATATCGAATAACTTTCAATAACCTATTCACCCACCCTCTTGGGTATAGTACTTGATCCTTCACTTTTCAATAGAAAAAACATTGGATTACCTCTCTTTTTCTAACCACAAACAAAGTTCTTTCCTACAAATTTAGAATTCTTCTTATCCAACTTCTAATTCTCTTTTAGATTCATCCTAAGTGGCATGTCAACAAGTTCATTAGAATTTTTTTATTTGGGGTAGAAATTAAAATATTTTTACTGCAATTCCATATGGACTCACATATTATAGGATAAATAACAACTTACCACCATGGAACTATCAGGATCAAGACTCACAACAAGCTCAAGCCCAGTCCTTTACTTCTCATACAAGTCACATTTCTATCTCCATCTACAATCATCCCATAATGAGTCATTAATCTACTTCAAAGGAAATCTATACCCCAAGAGACTTAGTACATACATGCCACTAAAGAAGTCTATGTCGTAAAACAAAATTCAAATCATGGAAAATCATAAATAAATGGATCGATCCTCTAAACGGATTTGATACCACCATAGATTCACGTACCGTATGAAATTTATAGTTTACAATACATACCATCGCATTCCTTATCGAAAATAGTAACTCATCTTCTATCATGACTCGATTTCCCTTCTTTATAGTAGATGGTGGTATACTCGCACTTGGGGCCACTTCTAGTTTATAAGCTTTCCCTTCATTGTTCGTTTCCAAACCCATTAGACCATTCTAAATTTAACAATTTAAAATTCCCTTTCCACACTTTAAAATAATAATAAAATATTTACAAATCAATATGTTTGGGTATAAGTTTTAAAAACTAGGTTATGATGTGTTGAACAATAAACAATAATGGTAATCTTATTGTGAATAAGTATTTACACAACATAAATTTTGAAGGAATGTCGATAAAATGACCGAAAACCGTTTTACCGATAAACAACTCTATAATCATAAAACATCAAGCACGAAGCTGGATACATACACTTATTTTGCAATTGAACAAGAATATGAAATAAAATTATTTATTTTATTTTTGGAAATTAAAAGTATGTATGACTTCCTCAATGATGCCCTTATATTTAATAATTGATTTATGATTTTAAACTGAGATTTAATGATTAAATAATTATTATAATTATCCAAATAATTGCTTTTAAATGATAATAATTCATTTTCAATTGTTATAAATTGATATCAAATAGTTTATAATAGTTCTATATAGATATATAATCAGTTTGAAAATATAAGAAAGTTGATATCGCTTTAACGGTATAACATCAATTTTTGTAAATAATTGTTAATATTGGTTTATATGATTTTTAAGTCAAATGAGATCACTTTAATTAATCAATAATGATTACCAATTTATTTTCCAATTTTGTTTACATATATTTGTAATTTAAAATAGAAGTGAAAATATGGTCGGGAATCGGTTTCTCGATTTTCAATGGTTTAACGAACGGAATTTGTTCAAAAGTTGTTGCAACCTTGTTTATATGTATAACACATAAATACAAACCCTAACACATACATATATCCATGTATGTATGTATTACACAATTATACATTTATATAAAAATAAAGTTAAAAATATCTATGATATTTTACAAAACTTAACCCTTAAGTCATCCAAAAGTCAAATACACATACTAGGAAGTGAACGAAGTGATGGAGGCACATGGAGGGTGGGTACTAATGTGTACTGTGATGTGATGGGAGGGAAGTGGGCTAAGGGTAGTTTGGTCCATGCACTTTTAGATATTTCTTACCAATTTTTTCCTATAAATACCCACTCATATCCTCCTTCATTCTTCACAAAGTCATTCTTCTTCTTCTTCACCATTCTTGAGCTCCTTATTCTCTTTAATGGCTTCTCCTCTTTAAGAGAGGTGGGAGGGTTAAAAATAGTGAAGTGCTTAAGAACCAATCAGCTAATTGCTCTCTAACATCTTCTTAATCTACTTCTTCCTCTTCTCTTCTTTAATGGCGCTTGGTCGTGAGCTATATGGAGTTAGGATGGCATGGACACGAGCATTGGAAGGTGGTTGGAGGTGGTGGCACAAGCATGAGATAATGATGAGGGGATGGCCGAGAACAAAGCAATTGGAGGTGAAGATCGTCGAGCACTTGGAAGAGAAGTATAGTTCTTCAGTGATGTTAAGATGAAGTTTAAACGATTTAACAAAGTATTGTGTTGATTTGAATGTTGGTACGAAGACTTGGTTTGATTTATGGTGGTTACTCAATGTTTATTAAATGATAAATAATCTCTATAACTGTTTTTAATTATGATAATACGGCCATTTAATCTCTTAATAATTTATATAAATGTTTGATAGCTTGGTTGATTATATGGGTGTTTTGATAGGTTGACAACTTAGTTTGTGATAAATTATGAGAAATCATTATATAAATGGTTAAATAATTAACCATGATTAAATAATGAAAAATAAATCCACAAGGATATGTTTATGATGTTATTTAACCTCTTAATCGTTTTAAAAATATAAAAAGATTGAAAATGAAAATTATAATTGTATAATATTATGAAATGATTTAAAGATGAAAAAGAGATTTAATATGGAAAATGTTGGTTTAAATGTTTGAAAATGGGTTATAAATTTTTTATAAACATTAAAATTGAAATTGGAGAAGTTTTGACAAATAATGAATTTATAGTCAAAAATAGGCGCGTCATGTAACTGTAGTTTGCGATTTTGTGACATAAATGTTAAATCCTTCTATATGATGGAAATAGAGTCGTATTTCTTTGCAATAAGAATTTTGTGAACTCTTATGACTATAGTTTTCAAATAAAAGAAAATGATTGAGATTTCAATTAATAGATTTTGAAATATGAGCAAATAAAGTTTTCAAGAAAATCGCGCTTTGACAGTTTGGTGGCCAAAGTGGCTAATTCTTTACATAAATATTTCTAAAATGTTTAAAAATATGGAATCAATCTTATAAATATTTTAAATGTTTTAAAAGTGATTTGAGTTATAAAACTAATTTCCAAATGATAAAAGGTTGTCTTGATCAATATATCTTGAGAAACACTTTTCGCAGCATTTTTCCGCCGCAATTTTTTTATAACTTTTGAAATATAGTTATAAACGCAACCATTCTTTTCCAACTCTTTTGAAAATGCTATTAATAATTAATAAAGTATTTTAAATGTGATTTGAAGGATTTATGGAATGGTTAAATGTTAAATGATTTCAAGTCGATCAAATAACTTGACCGCCTTATGGATGTTAGAGAGATGGTGTCTAGCTTGAGTATGGAAAACCAGCTTCCTGCTCTCCCTGGCTATCCAAACTGGTCTGACGGAAGGGATAGTAAATTTTGTTTACTCGGATCAAAATTTCCTAAAGTATAAAGATATAATTTTCAAAATTAAATAACTTGGATTGCGTAGAAATGATTTGGAAATATTTTCCTAATTAAAAGATGAAACGATTTGGAATTATTCCAAGATTAAAATGGTTTTAGTTTGCCAAATGATGCTTAATGAGTCCATACACTGTTAAGAAGATAACGTAATTTAATATATATATATATATATATATATATCTAAGAGATTTTTATGAATGAAAAATAAATAAATTAAATTGAATGATGATTAATAGTCACATATGAACTTAACATCAATTTATTGGACGATTGGTGCAAATAAACTGAGGTCGAATTTGGGTAATTCCTATCCGAAAACCACTTTGAACCAATGTATATGTTCAAAAGTTAAGACATGTTGAAGATGATGATTTTGAAGACTGGAGATTTCAGGATGTAGGGATTGGTGTCACGAGTCCCAAGGGTTTACCCCACATTATATTTATATGGAAATGGTGTCCGCATTCTAAAAATCTTCATTGTATTGAGGACCGAAGATCGTTATAGTGGAAGGACTGCATGTTGACATTCTCTGGATGGCTCCCAATATAGAGACATTTATTATAACTATTGTCCTATCGTGTTTTGAAATCTACGGACTGCAAGGACTACTTGCTAGTAATGGTAGTAAGAGGATGCATTCTGTTTCCTTCAGTCCCAAAATGAACATGTATGGACGAATGTCTGACAGTGCATTTCTGATCATATTAATTGATCTCTATCAATGTATTATCTACTTGGTGGTAGAGAAGGCAATTTCTCTTAGCTTAACACTCTTTCCTGAGACGTACGAGCTCAGAAGTTATACGTTAGTAGAAATCAGTGGTGTGGTTAAGGAATGGCAATATGGCATCCTAAGTGGAATGTTCTTTATAGAAGAATAAAATATGGCTTTGTGAATAGTAAAGCGTGGCTTTGTTAAAATTGAGCGTAGCCTCACGAGCCTCACATCCCCTAGATGATACGGGTAAGTATATGGTCTGCAGGGCATACATTTTAGGCTATCTGTTGTATGAGTATGGAGGAGTCCAGTGGAATCTGGATCCTCAAGGCATATAGTTGCTTGCTTGTGAAAATCGATAAGGCTGCCGGTTATTAGTAATGTAGCAAGTGCAGTTCTAAGTGACTTGCTTGGGAAAAGTGATTAAGGCACTGCGGGAACTAGGTTACTATATGTGGAACAAAGGAAAAGGCCAATAGTTCCCTATCGTGTTGGAAATCCAATTCCAATATGAGCTTTACGATTTTAGTTGTATCCTCAAAATAGCTGTAATGCTTTGCAAACATTTCAGCTAACCCTTTAGTATCATATATACCATCTAGGTATGTTCCATTGACCTAGTCCGAATTTATTAACATAGACTTAGTCCGGGTTACTTTCGTTTTATATATATTTATTTGAAAAGTATTTTCAAACCAAAGTCATTAAGAATAATATCAATTTTGTTGATATAAAGTATTTTGGTTATCATAAGATAAAAAAACATGTCTGCATTTATGTGTGGGCGTGGTCCTATAAGATACCCTTTTTTCAAAAGGTTTTGATTGACATCGGCATTTAAATTTTTGAATATCTCACGCTGGTTTATCAAGCCTGATCCGAGCATTTTTAATACTCGGGTCAGATCCAAGTAGTTTCATGTTTAGTTGAAGATGCTTGGAGTTTCCAGAGGAGAGATGGAGATCTTCATCTACGTATGGACGTATTCTATTAGCCGTTGTGTCTATTCATTTGGTTTTATTTTTCAGCATTTGTAAGGATAGAGGATTTATAACTGTCCAAGCTGAATCTAGGTTAGACTTTGATAATGTATACAAAAAAATTCTACCGCAAAGATTATTGTTGAAATAATATTTCTTATTCCATCCATGTGAGATTATGTTCTATCTTTATTTTTTTCCCCAACGTTCTGGCTTTCCGTCGCTTGGATTTGCGACACGAGAAGTATTAGTGTCGAATTTAGAGGCTCGAAAATTACCGGTCGTTACCCAACAACTCATCAGAATATCAAATTTTAAAGCTCTCATTTGCTTTTAAAGCATATCATCACTTTTCAAAATATTTTTATAAAATAGCCTAATGCTTAACAACTATAAAATATAATCTTTCATTAAACATTTCGTTTGTTTTTATATTTTAACTTCAACATGAACTACTTTCCGTGAACTTCAATAATTCACCATTAATCGCTTAAATTGCATTTAAAATTGAAATAAACTTTGGTTATTTTTCAAAAATACTCAAGCTTAATTTTTTTCGACATCCATTCATATAATTTACAACCACTGTATCATATATATATATATATATATATATATATGTGTGTGTGTGTGTGTGTGTGTGTGTGTGTAGACACACAACACACACAGACACATCATTTTATTTTATAACTAGCCAAAGTTCAACACTTTTATGCAATATATTCAATATTTGTGAAAACATATTTCAAAATTTAAAAACTGCTTTGATAAAAAAATTAAATTTAAATTTCATCAATTTTTTTTAAAAAATGGTTGCTTATTACATTTATATCTAATTGGAAAATCATTTCTGCAGCTTTAGACTATTAATACATATACTCAAAGTTTTCTGTCACTAACTCTAAATTTCCATTCGTGTATACACACACACACATTAGTATGGAAAAATTCCACTTACTTTGAAATAAAATTTAAATCCCTTTATAAAATCCTTGAAATATTATTATAGTCTTAGACAAGTACAATATCAATTCATACCACTTATAAACAAATATTATAATTCCCACTTCCAAAAGTAGTTCTCTTTTCAACAATTTCTTCAAAATACTCATTCTTGAAAATATTCAACTTCCAAAACCCAACTTCATCACTTCCTCATTCGGTGTATCTATCAACTCATATCCAAAATATTAAACATTTTCTCACAAAACATAATTATGTTTATGTTAGTTTCACTAAATAGGGTCCAGTTCCAACATAGGGCTTCCGAACCAACTAGAAAATCCCTGCATAGCCTCGGGAAATCAATAACAAGGGGTGGACAGACAAGAAGCAATCTTCATATAGTAGGTTCAGATATTATGGGGTTTACAGTAGTTATAACAACCTGCACTTTCGAAAATATAGGTTCAACGACGAAAAGCGATGTTCGGACTCGTATCGTGCCAAGAATAATGAAACATTAAGTTGAGATAGTGTGTATGGTACAGAGATAAACATAAAATTTTAAGAGAATCTATACTTTTAATCTCATGGTGGAAGGAAGAAAATATAAATAACTAAAATAAACCAAAATATCTCAGATTAAATAATAAAAACCAATACAAGAAACAAACTAGAGAATGTTCCAAATAACCAACTGGAAATATAAATAAATATCTAGCTAATTAGTACAATGAGATGCATATATAATGGTCATAAATAAAGTAACTCTATAGCACATGGTCACCTCCTCTGTGTATCTTACTCTCGTCACACCAACCTACTATCCTATTAACTTGCAAATAGGTATAAAGATGAAAAATAGAGGAGGTTAGACATAGTCTGATGAATAAGAAATATCACTAGTGGTATGGTGATAATAGGCAGATAAATTATCATTTATAATTTACATAAATTAATGGTGTCCATCTGAACATGTACACTTACATCTAACAAATTAGCCAACTAATAAAATTATAGGGTAACACCTTATAATATTCCTAAAAGAAGATAACAACCCACATAGGTTCCACCTAAAGGTTGGACGACCCAAAAATGGGTAAATCTAACAATTCATTGAGTATAAAGTCTCAAAGATATAAGACTTATACAATACAATACATCGAATATATAATCCCAATGGTACCCCGCCTAACAATACATCGAATAAATAATCTCAATCATAAACCACATATGAAATATAATAAATTTGTTACACAATCTCGATGATATACTATCATGCCCAACACTTCATATCATTCAACTAATAACATACAAGGTGTGATGATCCGGAATTTTGGGCAATATCAATTTAATAATCTGTATTAATGATTAAATTGGTTTGATAATTTTATTTGATAATTTTAATTTAAATTGGCAAATTTATTCTTTTAAAAGCACAAAAATATTTAATTGGTAAATTTTATCTTTTAAAGCTAATAATTTTTTTCTATTTATAATGTATATATATTTGTATATATCGAAGTAGAAAAGCTTTGGTTTGCATTTAAAAATAAAATATATTTTCAAATTCTAATATATATATATATTTTGGTAATTTGAAAATTATGATTAAATTCAATATAAAACTTTTCAAAGGTTATTTAAATAGTTAACCATATACTTTTAAAATACTTAAGGTAAATATTCAATTGTTTAAATTATATTTAGCTTAAGTTTGAATTAAAATAAGATTAACAAAAGAGGTTTGTTTTATTTTCTTTGATAAATATGATTTGTAAATATAAAAAGTTTAAAATATAATTCACAAACATATAAAACATATGATACATTAATTCATTTAAGTAATATAAATAATTTATAAATAATACTATATGACAGATGTTAAGTTTTAAACAAGTGTCACCTTTAATTTTTTTTTTCCTTTTTTTAATAAACCACAAATTCAACCTATATATTCATCTACTTCTTCTCTTCATTCCTTTTTCCTATTCTCAGCCCAAAACAAAAGAAAACTATAGCCTATAACATTTCTTGAAACCTGAGTTTAAATCAAAAACCTGTAAATCAAATTTGTTCAAACCAGAAACAAAAATTAATAGCCTGTAAATCATGTATTAAAACCAACATTTCGTCTCTATTTCAAATTTAAAACCTCTCAAAACAACAAAGCCTGTACATTTCTTCAACCTAAGATTAATCAAAGCAAGCTCAGGAAAAATCAAGACAGGATTCATCTTTGCTTCAAAATTAAGATATCTCCACAACAAGTTTCCAGATCATAGCAATTCAAGTTTTAAATCAAAAGCATTTTTTAGCATTCAAGTTTTTAAAGTTCAAAGCTACTTCAATAAGGCTCTGTTCATTTTTTACTGGTGAGTAACATCTTTTCTAAAAGCTTAAGTATATGAATCTGGTTGCATGTTAATTTCTGGAATAAGTAGGTTTGTGTGAATATATAAAATTGAGTTTCTGTATATATATGAATGTATAGATGTGTGTGCATGTTTGTTACCTGTGACATCTCTGTTCTCAGTTTCAATCTTAAGTTTTTAATCAAAATTCATTGTCACTTGATCTAATCTCTTTTAGGACTTAGGTTTTAAACAAAATTTGTTTGTTTAATCATAGAGTAAGTTTCAAAATTATATTTAAGTTAAAATAAATTTGGAATTTCTTTGGAAACCAAAAAAGAATAGGCAAGCTTGAGTTATGTTAAAAACTCAGACATCCTAATTCATTGATTCAGGTATATAAACTGAATTCTTATCCAAACACATGATTTTTAGAAATGAAATCGCAATTTTTAGATGTGGGTTGAACGAGCAGTTTGAATTTGTTCAGAATTTGAATTTTGGGTGGTTTCTGATGATTTAAGTGCTTGGGGAGGTCGTGGTCTTCGCTGGAGGTAGTGGAATGATGTGTGAGCTCGACAAAAATGGCAGTAGGGTGTATAAGCTACTGTTGTGGCAGTGGGTGATCAGAATTGTCTGTAACCCTAGTTTTAGCAAGGTCGGGAATTTTGTTTGCCACGGCACCTCTGATGGATCGAGTTCCACAAAACTTTGGGTATTGGTAGCATGGAGGCTGGCAAAGGCATGGCTAGAAGTTTAGGCGCTCCGGTGGTCGGAGGAGTGAGTTCGAGGGTTTTCCAGGTTTTGGTTTTTGTTCCAGGATTGTGCAGAGTTGCTCGATGTTGATTTTGAGGGAGAATCGGAGTTCTGGTGGCCGGGATCTGGTGTGGGGAGGATCGCCAACACGCGAGAGGCATCGTGGATGGCCAAAGGAGGCTAGAACTCCGGTGCATGTGCATGACAATGTTTTGTATCAGTGTTTTGGTTTGTGGTGTTGTCTCAAAGAAGAGCTCGTGATTTTGGGAAGGAGACTCGAGTGAGTACTCGAGTAGACGTGAGTGAATTGTTTTCAGATTTTAAACTTTAATATTTAAGAAAAAAATTTGTAAAAAAAAAGAAAGAAATGGGTTTTTCTCGAGTTAAGGCTCGAGTAGCCTTCGGGTTGAACCCGAAGCAGCATTTCAAAACATATTTTAATATTTTTTAAAAGGCAAGTTTTTGAATCCAAATAAATTCGGTTTAAAACTATTACTATATAAATTTCTTCTTTATAAGATAAGTGTTCTTTAACATTTGATTAAAAGGTTTGTAAATTGTTTTAAATTTTGTTAAGTTAAATCGTTTTATATCTTAAATTTGAAATGAAATTTAAAAGTAAATTTAAAAGTAAAATATCTCAAAGGCATTTGTAAATGATAATTAAGTCATTGTTAAGGATAGTATTTTATCTTAAAGTTAATAAAGATTTAATGATTTGAGATTTATTAAATTAATAATGAAATTCAAGAATAATTAATTAATTTAATTAATTAATGATTAAGGATCAATAAATAAATAATTAAGGGTTGTAAGTTAATTAATTTTAGGGTGAATTAATTTTTAGTTAAAGATCATTAATCAGATAATTAAAGATTATTAATTAATGATTAGAGATTTATTAATTAAGTAATTAAGTTGTAATTAAATTAATTAATTAAGTAATTAAAGATTAATTAAGTTACAGTTTAGCATTTAATTAATTAAGTAGTTAGAGATGAATTAATTGGTAATTAAGAATTCATTAATTTGTAATAATAATGGTTAATTAAAGCATAATTACTTAGGGAAGTAATTAAAGGATGGTTAATGAGTATAATTAAATGAAAGATCATTAACCAAGGATTACGAAATGATTAATTAATGTGATTAATTTAAAATAATTAATTAGATTAATTAATTAAGGATAATGAATTGTGGAATTGGTTAAGTATAATTACTTAATGTAATTTATAAAGTTTAATTACTTAGTGAAGTAATTAATGGGTAATTACTTTATGTAATTAATAAGAAGGATAATTACTTAATGGAAGTAATTAAATATTAATTACTTAGTGTAATTAATTTAAGAATTAATAATTAAAAATTTATTTAGAAGTTAATTAAGTAATGTAATTAATTAAAGGATAGTTAATTACTGAGTGTGATTAATCAAAGTTGATTAATGAATGTGATTAATTATTAAATATGATTAATTAGAAATATGAATAATTAAAGAAGTAATTAGAGTATCATTAATTAATGTAATTAACGAAAGTAATTGTGGGTTGATTAATGTGATTAACTAAGGATAATTAATCAATATAAGTGATTATAGAATAATTAATTAATGTAATGAATTAAGGGTTAATGTAACTAATTATAGTTAATTAATTAATGAAGTAATTAAAGGTTAATTACTGTAAATGGTTAAGGATAATTAATTTGTGTAATTAATTAAAGGTTAATTACTTAATGTAATTAAAGAATAATTAACCAAGGATGATTAATTAAAATGGATAATTAAAGGATGATTAATTAATTGGTTTGTAAGTAATTAATGGTTAAGTAAGCAGGATTTATAGTGATGGGAATAATTAATTTAATTTATTTTAAATTAATTATAGATAGCATGATTAATAAATCTTTTCTTATGGGTGGTTGAATAATATTGAATGCCTTGGATTGTTTGATATCTCTGATATGAGATATGTGCTAGTCTGCGATATGAGATGCTTTAGTTGAATTGTGATGATGTGGATTATTTATTTGTGATAATGTGAATTATCTATCTATGTGAATATAGATAATGAATTGAATTGTTTTAACTTTAAAACAACTTGATCTTAAAAGACAGCATTTTGGATTTTGGTGAGACTGGGACCGGATTTCCAAATTTGGATATCCAAAAACCATATCGATCCAAATTAAAATATAGGTCGTGAATCTCAAGTGAAGATCGAGATGAAGACTCAGAGTGCAAGGGCTATTATCGTTAACTCTGAGCGTAATTCCAAAATGAGTGTAATGTGATAGTGACTTCGGTTTCGTTCGAACTCGGAACGAACTTGTATGGATTGGATGCTTTTCGAACATCATCGTTGGAGGACGATGACCATTCTAATAAGGTAATTGTAGCCTCAAGCCTCATCAACCAGGAATGGCTAAAACAGGGGAGGTAAAGCAAGGCTAAGTGAGTCACGCTCAAGTAGGACAAGATTTCCCCCGTCTAGAGGTCCCTTTTATTTCGGCTGTGTGGGCAGTTGATTGCAACAACTGCTGGAGATGTCTTGTTCGGGACTATCCAGTAAGGGATGGTTCTGGCATTATGTTGCAGGGGATTTAGGGTGGATCCTCGGTACTGTGACGGGCGGTAATGGAATCCAATCTCCAATAAGTTTCGTACGTTTTGATTGTGCCCAACTATGTTGGAACGTGAGATGTAAGCATTCCAGCTATTTCTGTATTTTACTTGAAAACCCTAGACCCTATTATAATATAACTGGATTTCCTATCAAATGTTTTGGTTATCGTATGGTAAAAAAATTCCGTGTTATGTGTGGGAAGTCTTACGAGATACCTTTTGTTTCAAAGGTTTTCTAAGTTAAGCAACTTTAACCCGTTTACTCACACCTGACCCATGTCTGACCCAGAGTTTATTTCTATTTTCTTAATCTTAGGTATTCAAATTTTTACGAGTAGCCAGGGGGTTCAGGTTAGATTTGACGAATTCTAGAGGAGGTATGGAGCAGGAGGCTTCAACATTCGTAGACATATAATTTCAGCTGTGTTGGTATCTCTATGTTGTATCTGAGTTGTAATGACTAGACAAGTGTTTATAACTGTTTAGTATGTGATGTATAAGTTGTGTAACTCTGATAGATGTTGGTACTATGCAATACTTATGTGATTAATATAATTTATTCGTTCCGTTGTGAGATTCAGATGTTGTTTCGTTCTTTCTTCTCTATCTTTTCTATTTTCTATCCCTTTCTTTCTTAATAATGATGCGTCTTTCTGTGGAGAGAAAGGCAGGTCGTTTCATTTGGTATCAGAGCGCTAGATTGAGTGAATACCTAGGCTTTCGAGTGATTTTTTTCTTGAGGGACCGTATTTTTAATTTTTATTTATATTTTGATATATATATATATATATATATATATATTTAATTCTACCTATTTGTTGGGTTACCTGTTCGGGTTTTCCAATATAAGTTCTAGAGGTAGAAAGAGTAGTAGTGTGTATAGCACGACTGTCAATGAAAGAAGTCCGAGTGTTGTGGTTCGAAATGTATCTGCCGAGGCTGTAGATCCAACACCGTCTCAAGTAAGCTTTGCAGTGGTGTAAGGATTTCACCAATCTCTGAGGGAAACCTTCTTAAGGTTCAGAGTCCATCATTGAAGTGCAAGTTTGGTTGTGCTTGTGTAAGCGGATTTTCTATAATTTAGATCTGTCGGTTGAGCAGAAGCTAGTGATAGTATCTTAGCAACTTTGGGAAGGAGTAGCTGTATGGTGAGACGTAGTGACTATGGATGTTTTCGAAGATGTTTCTTTTGGAACAAGTTTAAGGAAGTGTGTCGGCATCGATGATAAGACTAAGTTTAGTAGGGTGTTTGTGTTTGGTTTGAGGCCGAGTTTCTTGAGGAGATGTCTGCCCATATCAAGGTTTATTTGAGGAATTGGGTGGTATGGCTTTGAGATTCGAAGTGCTTTTGATAGGAAGTCTTTGGCATCTGTGTCAGCATGCATCTTGGAGTGTTCTGTGTACCAGCAGGAAGGTCATCCGACTAAGAATTTTTCTAGAAGTGAAATTCAGAAGCAGCAGAGTGGATCCATTTCTTTGATGGATTGACTATATAAGTATAAGCTATTCTGGTTGGTAAAGAAAGAACAGTATCTTTGGAATTAGGCTGGGTTGATCGCAAAAGTGACTTGCGATAGTTAAATGTTCTTTTGGGTAATCTTTTGCTTGGGATTGAGGCATCTCTAGGGAAGATAGGAGTTATAGAAATTGTCAGAGATTTTTTCAGATGTCTTCTAGGAAGCCAAGGTTTGCCATAACATATGGAGATTGATTTTTGTATCAATTAGGATTCTAGGAATGGTACCGGGGAGCTTAATAGAAGGATGGCTCTTAAAGAGAGGATTTGGTGAAACACCTCAGGATTTCGTGGTACTTCTGAGTTTTCTCTTTATGGATCTGATGAACCGTGTCTTTGGGGATGTGTTGGACAAGATTGTGCTCATGTTCATCAATGGCATTCTCATCTACTCCAGATCAGAGTTGCGCAACGGAAGCAAGGTATCAGCTGTTCTAAAGTGGAAGCAACCCTAGGCTCCTTGGAAGTTCGTAGTTTTCTTGGATTAGAGGGTTTCTACAGGAAGTTCATTTAGGATCTCAAAGCGAGATTGGCAAGTGCACCTGTTTGTCTTTTCCGGATAAGAGTAGTAAGTTTGAAGTCTACTGATGTTTGTAGAGAAGAGTTTGTGTTCTTTATTTCAGTAGATCTTGAGAGGATCATTTTGTTAGGTTGATTTTGGTCCAGTTTGTTTCAAGAAGCATCAGCGAAGGTTGAGCTGGTCAGGAAGGATGAGGCAGCACAGGATCGTTAGAATAGTTTTGTGGATAAGAGACGGAGAAATTTGGATTTCAAAGTCGAAGATTTGATTTTGGATAAGTTTTCTCCAATCAAAGGAGCTATCAGATTTGGTAAGACTAGGAAGCTAGCTCCGAGATATATTGGATCATCCTGTGTTTTTGTAAGTATAAGTGTTTTGGCCTACAGGGTTAAATTGCCAGTTTGGAAGACTGGAATTCAATGTGTTTCACATATCTTTGAGGGAGTACGTGTATGATCCATCACTGGTTGTGGAACCAGCAGTTCAAGAGGATTTGGAGGTTGAGCAGGACTTGACTATAGTCGGATATCTTGTGCAGATTTTAGATCTAGATGAGTAGGAGTTCAATAGCCTAGTAGTGTAGATTGTTTGGATTCAGTAGAGCGAGTATCTCAGTGTTTATACCTAGGAAACTCTAGATAGTGTTAGGAAGGTCTATCCTGATTTATGTCAGGATCATTAGATTTGCTTGATTGAGTGAAATGGTTGCTATGGTTGTTAGCATATGGTTGATAATATATGCTTGTGGTTTAAAATTAAGATCTTTGATGGGTTATTAAATTATCTTTGCTTTTAAATTTTAGGACGAAATTCTTTTAAGGGGGTAGGAATGTGATGACCCGGAATTTCGAGAAATATCAATTTAATAATCTGTATTGATAATTAAATTGATTTGATAATTTTCTTTTATAATTTTAATTTAAATTGGCAAGTTTATCCTTTTAAAAGAAAATAAGTATTTAGTTGGTAAATTTTATCTTTTAAAGCTAACAAAATGTTTTCTACTTATAATGTATATATATTTGTATATATTGTAAGTAGAAAAGCTTTGGTTTGCGTCTAAAAATAAAATGTGTTTTCAAATTCTAATATATATATATATATATATATTGGTAATTTGGAAATTATGATTAAATTTAATATAAATCTTTTCAAAGCTTATTTAAATAGTTAACCACATAGTTTTAAAATACTTAAGGTAAATAGTGAATTGTTTAAATTATATTTAGCTTAAGTTTGAATTTAAATTAGATTAACAAAAGGAGGTTTGTTTTATTTTCTTTGATAAATATGATTTGTAAATATAAAAGTTTAAAACACAATTCACAAACATATAAAACATATGATTCATTAATTCATTAAGTAATATAAGTAATTTATAAATAATGAGATAATCTCATTTATAAATTATTTTAAAATGGCAAAAAATTGTTATTTTTAAATAATAATAATAATGTGTTGTTTTTATCTATAGATATAAATAGATTTTAAAGAAAATAGAATTGTTATTTTCGAATTTAATGTGTTGTTATATATGTATATATAAGTTGATTTTAAATTGGATTTTTAAATTTTTTGAATTTGGATTTATATTTGAGATTTAAAAGATAGATATTTTAAAATATTTTGGATTTAAAAATGTATGTATAAGATTTTATTTGTATATAATTTGTTTTATAATATTTTCTTTAAAGAATTATATACATACATATATATATATATTTTTAGATAAATATTTATATATTGCTTAAAAGCTTATTATTAATATTTAAAATAAATAAAATTACATTAAGTGTTAAAAATTAAGTCATATTAGAAACATGTGTAGGTTAATAAACAATACTATATGACAAATGTTAAGTTTTAAACAAGTGTCACCTTTAATTTTGTTTTTCTTTTTTTTTAATAAATCACAAATTTAACCTATATATTCATCTACTTCTTCTCTTCATTCCTTTTTCCTATTCTTAGCCCAAAACAAAAGAAAACTATAGCCTATAACATTTCTTCAAACCTGAGTTTAAATCAAAAACCTATAAATCAAATTTGCTCAAACCAGAAACAAAAATCAATAGCCTGTAAATCATGTATCAAAACCAAGATTTCATCTCTGTTTCAAATTTAAAACCTCTCAAAACAACAAAGCCTGTACATTTCTTCAAACTGAGATTAATCAAAGCAAGCTCAGGAAATCAAGGCAGGGTTCATCTTTGTTTCAAAATTAAGACATCTCTACAACAAGTTTCCAGAACACAGCAATTCAAGTTTTTAGATCAAAAGCATTTTTCAGCATTCAAGTTTTTAAAGTTCAAAGCTA
The DNA here is from genome assembly GCA_030765085.1 of Allium cepa. NCBI lineage: Eukaryota > Viridiplantae > Streptophyta > Magnoliopsida > Asparagales > Amaryllidaceae > Allium > Allium cepa. Next base: position 569,473,221 of record CM060938.1, read on the forward strand.
CTTCAATAAGGCTCTATTCAATTTTTATCGGTGAGTAACATCTTTTCTAAAAGCTTAAGTATATTAATCTGTTTGCAAGTTAATTTCTTTAATAAGTATATATGTTTAAATATATATAAGTGAGTTTTTGTGTGTGTATATATAGATGTGTGTGCATGTCTGTTACCTGTGACATCTCTGTTCTCAGTTTCAAGCTCAAGTTTTTGACCAAAATTCATTATCTCTTGATCTAATCTCTGTTAGGACTTAGGTTTTAAACAAAATTTGTTTGTTTAATCATAGAGTAAGTTTTAAAATTATATTCAAATTAAAATAAATTTGGAATTTCTCTGGAAACCATAAAAGAACAGGAAAGCTTGAGTTATGTTAAAAATTCAAACATCCTAATTCATTGATTTAGGTATATAAACTGAACTCTTATCCATAAACATGATTTTTAAAATGAAATCACAATTTTAGATGTGGGTTGAACGAGCAGTTCGAGTTTGTTCAGAATTTGAATTTTGGGTGGTTTCTGATGATCTAAGTGCTCGAGGAGGTCATGGTTTCGCTAGAGTTAGTGGAATGATGTATGAGCTCGGCAAAAATGACAATATGGTGTATAAGCTACTGTAGTGGCGGTGGGTGATCAGAATTGTCTGTAACCGTAGTTTTGGAAAGGCGGGAATTTTGTTTGCCACGACACCTTTGGTGGATGGATTTCCACCAAACTTTGGGTATTGGTAGCTTAGAGGCTGGCGAAGGCATGGCTGGAAGCTTAGGCGTTTCGGTGGTCGGAGGAGTGAGTTCGAGGTTTTTCAGGTTTTGGTTTTTGTTCCAGGATTGTGCAGAGTTGCTCTATGTTGATTTTGAGGGAGAATCGAAGTTTTGGTGGTCGGGATCTGGTGTAGGGAGGATCACCGACATGCGAGAGGCATCGTGGATGGTCGGAGGAGGCTAGATCGCCGGTGCATGTGCACGGAAGTGTTTTGTGTCAGTGTTTTGGTTTATGGTGTTGTCTCGAAGAAAAGCTCGTGATTTTGGGTAGGAGACTCGAGTGATTACTCGGGTAGACGTGAGTGAATTGTTTTCAGATTTTAAACTTTAATACTTAATCAAAAAATTTGTAAAAAAAGAAAGAAATGGTTTTTCCTCAGGTTAAGGCTCGAGTAGCCTTCGGGTGAACCCGAAGCAGCATTTTAAAAAGTTTTTAAAAGGCAAGGTTTTGAATTTAAATAAATTTGGTTTAAAACTCTTCCTGCATAAATTTCTTTTTTTTATAAGATAAGTGTTCTTTAATATTTGATTAAAAGGTTCGTAAATTGTTTTAAATTTTGTTAAGGTAAATTATTTTAAATCTTAAATTTGAAATGAAATTTAAAAGTAAAATATCTCAAAGGCATTCGTAAATGATAATTAAGTCATTGATAAGGATAGTATTTTATCTTAAAGTTAATTAAGATCTAATGATTTGAGATTTATTAAATTAATAAGGAAATTCAAGAATAATTAATTAATTTAATTAATTAATGATTAAGGATTAATAATAAATAATTAAGGGTTGTAAGTTAATTAATTTTAGGGTGAATTAATTTGTAATTAAAGATCATTAATTAGATAATTAAATATTATTAATTAATGATTAGATATTTATTAATTAAGTAATTAAGTTGTAATTAAATTAATTAGTTAATTAATTAATTAATTAAAGATTAATTAAGTTAAAATTTAGCATTTAATTAATTAAGTAACTAGAGATGAATTAATTGGTAATTAAGAATTCACTAATTTGTAATTAATAATGGTTAATTAGAGCATAATTACTTGGGGAAGTAATTAAAGGATGGTTAATGAGTATAATTAAATGAAAGAACATTAACCAGGGATTATGAAATGATTAATTAATGTGATTAATTTAACATAATTAATTAGATTAATTAATTAAGGAGAATGATTTGTGGAATTGGTTAAGTATAATTACTTAATGTAATTTATAAAGTATAATTACTTAGTGAAGTAATTAATGAGTTATTACTTTATGTAATTAATAAGAAGGATAATTACTTAATGGAAGTAATTAAATATTAATTACTTAGTGTAATTAATTTAAGAATTAATAAATAAAAATTTATTTAGAAGTTAATTAAGTAATGTAAGTAATTAAAGGATAGTTAATTAGTGAGTATGATCAATCAAAGTTAATTAATGAATGTGATTAATTAAAAATTAATTATTAAATGTGATTAATTAGAAATATGAATAATTAAAAAAGTAATTAGAGGATCATTAATTAATGTAATTAACGAAAGTAATTGTGGGTTGATTAATGTGATTAATTAAGGATAATTAATCAATATAAGTGATTATAGAATAATTAAGTAATATAATTAATTAAGGGTTAATGTAATTGATTATAGTTAATTAATTAATGAAGTAATTAAAGGTTAATTACTATAAATGGTTAAGGATAATTAATTTGTAATTTATTAATGGTAAATTATTTAATGTAATTAAAGAATAATTAATCAAGGATGATTAATTAATTGGTTTGTAATTAATTAATGGTTAAGTGAGGAGGATTTATAGTGATGTGAATAATTAATTTATTTTATTTTAAATTAATTAGAGATAGTATGATTAATAGATCTTTGCTCATGGATGGCTGAATAATATTGAATGCCTTGGATTGTTTGATATCTCTGATATGAGATATGTGTTAATCTGTGATATAAGATGCTTTGGTTGAATTGTGATGATATGGATTATGTATTTATGATAATGTGAATTATTATCTGTGTGAATATAGATAATGAATTGAATTATTTTAATTTTAAAACAACTTGACCTTAAAAGACGGCGTTTTGGATTTCAGTGAGACCGGGATCGGATTTCCAAATTTGGATATCCATAAACCACATCAATCCAAATTAAACGATAGGTCGTGAATCTTAAGTGAAGATCGAGATGAAGGCGCAGAGTGTAAGGGCTATTGTCGTTAACTCTGAGGGTGATTCCGAAATGAGTGTAACGAGATAGTGCCTTCGGTTTCGTTCGAACCCGGAACGAACTTATATGGATTGAATGCTTTCAGAACATCGTCGTTGGAGGACGATGAGCATTTTGAATGATGTGTCATGATAAGGCAATCATATCCTCAAGCCTCATCAACCGGGAATTGCTAAAGCAGGGGAGGTACAACAAGGCTAAGTGAGTCGCACTCAAGTAGGACAAGATTTCCCCTGTCTAGGGGTCCCTGTTATTTCGGTTGTGTGGGAAGTTCATTGCAACAACTGTTGGGGTTGTCTTGTTCAGGATTATCAAGTAAGGGATGGTTCTGGCCTTGTGTTACACGTGATTTAGGGTGGATCCACGGTACGGTGATCTAAGCCACGTACTGTGATGGACGGTACCCCAGTAGCCCTGCCATTTTATGGAATCCAATCTCCAATAAGTGCCATATGTTTTGATTGTTCCCAACTATGTTGGAACGTGAGATGTAAGCATTCCAGTTATTTCTGTATTTTACTTGAAAACCTTAGATCCTATTATAATATAATTGGATTTCCTATCAAACGTTTTAGTTATCGTAAGGTAAAAAAATTCCCTGTTTATGTGCGGAAAGTCTTACGAGATACCTTTTGTTTCAAAGGTTTTCAAAGTTATGCAACTTTAACCCTTTTACTTACACCAGACCCATTATGACCCGGAGTTTATTTTCTATTTTCTTAAACTCTTGGATACTCAAATTTTTACGAGTAGCCAGGGGATTCAGGTTAGCTTTGACAAATTTTGAAGGAGGTATGGAGCAGGAGGCTGCAGCGTTCGTAGATATATAGTTTTCCGCTGTGTTGGTATCTCTGTGTTGTATTTGATTGTAATAACTAGATAGGTGTTTATAACTATTTACTATGTGATGCATAAGCTGTGTAACTTTAATAGATGTTGATACTATGTAATACTTATGTGATTAATATAATTTATTCATTCCTCTGTGTAATTCAGATGTTGTTTCGTTCTTTCTTCTCTATCTTTTCTCTTTTCTATCCCTTTCTTTCTTAATAATGATGTGTCTTTCTATGGAGAGAAATGTGGGTTGTTTCATATGGATCGAATAATAAATTAATTCCCATGAAAGTACATTGGTCAAGCAACATAAACCACATTAATATGGATATCTACATTCTCCCAACGATTCACAGATTACATTATGCAACCATGGCACTAACAGTAATAATAAGAGCAATGTAATTGTTATACAACCGCAAACTACATCGAGTGCCACGTTGTACAATAATGTAATGCTACATAAACACTAATATATTAACAAAGTAGGAAACGGATCTCTGAAGCTATCCTACTTGGCCTGTGATAAGTCAAGGTTCATCCATGCAATCTACATGTAGTAGGTCGACTGGTTAAACTCAATCGGTTGACCAGTTTCCTGTTAATAATTTCTAAAAAATGCACCGACCGACTAAATAAACATCGTCGGTCGACCCCTTTAACGTTCTTTTGATTGATGACTTCTAATCAGTTGACTATTTGGTTAATCAGTGGACTGTTGAACTTAACAAGTCGACTATTCAAAGCATTTGTTTTCCTTATGTTAGACTCGAGTGTTTTAGGATTTTCTAAAACCTAACCAGTCAACTATTTGCCTAAGACCAGGTTTTTCAACATTATAACTTGTTACTTTTGTCCGATTTTGGGCGTTCATGATTCAATCTTCTTTCGGGTTTCAAGTATAAACTATAATGGTAAAATTTCATGTCGAACATTTATTCATACCCAACAACATCTCTTAGTATGTTAAAATAACTATTTATTCTTTTATTCTAACGGTAACTCATTTTTCTTGTAATATATTAAATTGAGCATATAAACTATTTTATTATCAATACATAGCTAAGAATAAGGCACGGTAAGAAAGCACCCTCAATATTCCTAATAAGTAAAGTGTGCACCATAATGGTTCTAGAACCAATTTCATCTTGTTTCCCCAAGTAAAATAGGGTCGGATAAGCTAAAGTGGATAGAAAATTAGATTTTATTCTTCCTGGATTAATCTATGTTTATTACATAGAATCATATTTACATAGTTCTAAGGTAAATTTGTAATTCAGTCTACCTTCCGTCCAATTTATATCAATTTCTATTATCATAGTGATGTTTTATGGTTTTCCAAATTACCCAATTCATATAAATCATCAATTTAAAGTACCAATTTAGTTTTTAAATCATATTTCAAAAACCTAATCGGATGTATAAATGAAATTTAATTCATATAAAATAGCATAACCATTTTGTGGATAATCCTACAGACCTAGATTTGCCAAATTTGATAGGATATTCCTGATTCCTATTCCGATTTAACTGAATTGATATGATTTCTATTTGAATGACTCTTTATTTTATAATTTTGATATTGATTTTTGAGAAGCTTAATGTGGATTTGAAGAAAAAAAGGAGTTTTAGGTTTAGGGTTGAGCATCAACTACATGATAAATAGAAATAAGATTAGGATGAATTAGGTTATGTATCATACTATTTATACATAGAAACCTGAAATCCCCATGCATCCTACTTGGGCTTCGGCCTGTTTCGCCTCAAAGAATGCCATATAGTGAACAGTCCATATCTCCTTCGTCCGATATCTGTTTCCAATGTTTTAAACATGAATTTAGGGTAGAAAATCTACTTGACACGATGGAAAAGTCGTGTTTTCCAGAACTCCCTAACTAGCAAAAAAGTTATTTTCAGTTTTTGTGTAAAATTCCCAAAATGCTCTTTTTAATTAATTAATTATTTTGATTAAAAAGTTGGGGTGTTACATTCTTTCCTTTAAAAGAATTTCTTTCCTGAAATTCCAAAAGATGATAAAATATAATTCGTAGACTCAACCATACAATAGCAAGCATGTGCATATGTAGTACATGCACTTAAACAACAACACAGTCAAATAAAATCCAACTATTTCGTATCAAACATACTCAATTCCTAACATTCCTAGCAATTCAAGATGTGGTGTCCATATGGATAATTTTTTTAACCTACATATATATAACAATATATAGCTATAGTAATGTAAATGCAAATAGACAATACATAGCGATCGAATCAAACATATTACATGAAATTGGCATGCGATAAAAGTATAAATGAAACTAGCGGCTTCCATATAATACAAAATTATGCCATATACACATGGATGCAAAACATCCTAAAATATACCGATAATTTCTATATATATGCAACATATATAAGTCAAGCCACATAGTAAAACATAAGTCTTTACTATTGATAATGATAATTCAATGAATTGAATTCAATCCTGTCTTTTTGAAATACCCAAAATACCATTTATATCTCTATAAAGCAATGTAGGTGGAAACCGTTGAATCGTTCATTGTTGAAGTAGTATCTAAACTATTTTAACTATTTCTTAATTTGCATGTCATTCATTAATGGACCATGTTAGGCATTATCTCAACTCAATTAGTTGCAATTGGAACAACTACTTTCTCCACCCCTTAGCTTATATACAACATCAATTAATACATTTGGACGATGTGGGACTTATTATACATTTATTCATACGCATTAAACAACAATCCCCACAAAATTTGTAACTATAGCTATACTTAGATTTGCTGACACATACTGAAATAGAATAAATAAAAAAATTCTCACACATACTAATAGCACATGCACACTAAAGCAGTAAATATAGCCATACTTAGATTTGCTGACACACACAAATACATATAAGTTTATATATATAAGCTGAGTATTCACACTTATATCCAGATTGAACACTCAGGCATGCTAATGAAAATATGAAATGCAACAAGGACCAGTGAACTAATATGATACACACGAAACAAGGAACAATGTCCACTTCCGTAAAAGAAAGTGAAGGCTAAAAAAACTAAATAGCAGCAGCAGATGTGTTCTAAATAATCACACACAAACTCATGAAATTAATAAATAGCAACAGATATGTATATGTTATATAGATGCAGATGCATATATTCCAATTTCCACTCTATTGCACACTAATATGTCCAGTGCCCAGAAATAATACACATGCACACATGAAACAGGCAAGACATATTTAATAATTTAATCTTATAAATACGCACCATATTGATTTAATAAGTTTGAAAAAAATATAAAGTATCAACAGCTTTTTGCAACAAAATGATTAAATAATAATATTGAAATACATATATAACTACTGGCAGCAATACAAAGTTTGTCACTTAAAATGTGAACAACTGTAGAGCATGATATAAAGATATACATCGCATACCTATATATACATGTGTGTGTATCTATATTATGTATTATGTATACTGATATGCACACAGCTCTAGAATAAGCACAAGTAAACAAAAACGCACACAGGGAAAGAAATGATGAACATGGTTCAAAAGTGTATGCAAATAAAGTGGAAGGCAGAATCACAATTACAAGCACGAAATGAAAGCCAGGATCGATTATCATGATTTCATTTCAATTTTGAAGCAAGTGTGTTGTATAGCGATACAAGTAGTTCAAACGCAGAACACGAATTTAAATTCATTTGATTAACATAGATTTTGTAAGAGGATTCTCACCTGAAGCATGTGTGTTCTTTACTCCCCTTCTCGCCTTCTACACTCACGCGCCTCACCCCACAGTAGCTATGACTCGAACCAGAGATGCCAAAATGGTTCTAGAACATCATTCTTAAATTTAATAATTTATTTTAATTTATATGATTTACGATTGATTATCAAAATTATTTGATAGATTGTTATTTGAGAAGTAAGAAAATGTGTTGTATTGATAATTCTCAATATTTTACAACAGCATATGCGGCTCTGTTATATAAAGCGAAATAGATATCTGGGCTGACACATAAAGCCCAATACTTGAGTATTCATACCCGTTTCTATTATTCATATTAATTTAGCTTCCTTTATGTATTAATGGTGTTTGGTTTCTTGAATGTTGCAGTCAAAAAGTATGGATTAGTATAACATGTATAAACTGAAAATAATTTATTTATGCAAACAAATGCTCAAGGACCAATTAGGTGGCATATTGCAAGTCATTTCTAACAAAATTTTTGCATCTGCGGTTATAGTTCATAATCTTATCGCTATTAGTAATATATCAAGATATTAACTCTTGCAGTGGAAGAAATTGAGGAGATACGTTTAGAGGTCATCATACAAAAAGCATTTGATTTGGATTAAGGACAACACTGCATCTATAAACCAACCGGACAATATTTGTTCCACTCGAAGTCAATATGTTGTTCTCCATAATTTAAATTTAGTATTGCATCTTCTGCATACCAATTATTATTTTTATATATAAATGTGTAGTAGTTCTAAAGGCTTCTTATATTGGATCCTCTATACATGTGTTTCTAGAATATTTAAATAGATGAAATATATTTTAAGCCATTGCTGTTTTAACTTCATTAACAAGAACCAATTGCTGAGTTGCCTCTTTAACTGGTTAAACTCAATTAGTTGACCATTTTCATGTTAATATTTTTTAAAAAATGCACCGACCGACTAAATAAACATCATCGGCCGACCCCTTTAATGTTCTTTTGACTGATGACTTTTAATCAGTTGACTATTTGGTTAATCAGTGGACTGTTGAACTTAACAAGTCGATTATTCAAAGCATTTGTTTTCCTTGTGTTAGACTCGTGTTTTTTAGGATTTTCTAAAACCTAACCAGTCGACCATTCAGTCGACTATTTGCCTAAGACCGGGTTTTTCAATATTATAACTTGTTATTTTTGTCCGAATTTGGACGTTCATGATTCAGTCTTCTTTCGGGTTTCAAGTATAAACTATAATGGTAAAATTTCTTTTTGAACATTTATTCATATCCAATAACATCTCTTAGTATGTTAAAATAACTATTTATTCTTTTATCTAATGGTAACTCAATTTTCTTGTAATTTATTAAATTGAGCATATGAACTATTCTATTATCAATACATAGCTAAGAATAAGGCGTGGTAAGAAAGCATCCTCATTATTCCTAATAAGTAAAGTGTGAGCCTTAATGGTTCTAGAACAAATTTCATCTTGTTTCCCTAAGTAAAATAGGGTTGGATAAGCTAAGGTGGATAGAAAATTAGCTTTTGTTCTTCCTGGATTAATCTATGTTTATTACAAAGAATCAAATTTACATAGTTCTAAGGTAAATTTGTAATCCAGTCTGCCTTCCCTCTAATTTATATCAATTTCTATTATCATAATGATGTTTTATGGTTTTCCAAATTACCCAATTCATATAAATCATCAATTTAAAGTACAATTTAGTTTTTAAACCGTATTTCAAAACTTAATCGGATGTATAAATAAAATTTAATTCATATAAAACAACATAACCATTTTGTGGATAATCCTACAGACCTAGATTTGCCAAATTTGATAGAATTTTCCCGATTCCTATTCTGATTTAACTGAATTGATATGATTTCTATTTGAATGACTCTTTACTTTATAAATTTGATATTGATTTTGAGAAGCTTAATGTGGATTTGAAGAAAAAATGGAGTTTTAGGTTTAGGGTTGAGCAGCAACTACATGATAAATAGAAATAAGATTAGGATGAATTAGTTTATGTATCCCACTAATTTATACATAGAAATCCGAAATCCCCATGCAGCCTACTTAGGCTTTGACCTGTTTCGCCTCGAAGAATGCCATGTAGTGAATAGTCCATATCTCCTTCATCCGATATCTATTTCCAATGTTTTAAATATGGATTTAGGGTAGAAAATCTACTTGACCCGATGGAAAAGTCGTGTTTCCCAGAACTCCGTAACTAGCAAAAAAATTATTTTCAGTTTTTGTGTAAAATTCCCAAAATGCTCTTTTTAATTAATTAATTGTTTTGATTAAAAAGTTGGGGTATTACATTCTTTCCCTTAAAATAATTTCTTCCCTGAAATTCCAAAAGATGATAAAACATAATTCGTAGACTCAACCATACAATAGCAAGCATGTGCATATGTAGTACATGCACTTAAACCACAGCACAATCAAATAAAATCCAACCTTTTGGCATCAGACATACTCAAGTCCTAACATTCCTAGCAATGCAAGATTGGTACCCATATGGATATAAATTATAACCTGCATATATATAACAATATATAGCTATAGTAATGTAAATGCAAATAGACAATACACACCGATCGAATCAAACATATTTCATGAAATTGGCATGCGATAAAAGTATAAATGAAACTATTGCGGCTTCCATATGGATACAAAATTATGCCATATAGGCATGGATGCGAAACATCCTAAAATGTACTGATAATTTCTTTATATATGCAACATATATAAGTCAAGCCATATAGTAAAACATAAGTCAAAAAAATCATACCACACCATCCAATTTCCTTATATAACTAAGCAAAAAAAGGAAGACGTATGTAAAATCAGTAAGGGATGTGAAGCTATAATATTTTCTTTTGGCTCTCGAGTACTCTCAACCAGGTGGCTTTCCAACTAGACTCTAACCAGTTTAACTACTTTATTTTAAAGTCTCTTTGTCCCATACTCAATAAGGCGAGTAAGTCCATTGCGAACAAGTGACTCTCTCTAGACTACGAACCCCTCTAATCGTCTTAGCTCGACAATAATAGTTGAATCATGTAAACACTTTCACAAGTGTGATACATGGAAGACACCAAGAACTCCCGTCAACTTTTGGGGAAGCTTCACTCTATATGCTAACTTCCCTACTCACTCCAAAATTGGATAAGTCCCTACAAACCTCGGTTCCAAACTTTGTAAATTACCCAACCTCATAACATCTTAGTAGAGAGAACTTCATAGATACCACTTCTCCTATTGCAAACCCTAATTCTGTGTGACTCCTGCCAACATGCGATTTCTTATGCAGTTTCCATCCTTTCGTGAATCGAATCTAGTTTCTCTATTGTAACACCCTGCCTCTAGACCCATGTCAACAAAGGATATTACTAAGTAGTATCATTTGCTAGTGTAGAGAATAAGGCTGGCTACAAGCGACCATCCATGAACATTGCATTAAGCGAGTATTGATATGTCGAATTGAGTAATAATTTTTCTTTAAAAGTGGATTCGACATATACAATCTAGGCTTAAAACATTATTACGGTGGCTATAATATTGGCTCAGTACAACATAGATATCACAGGAACAGTATTACAGAGTGTACAATAAAATAAGTACAAATGTTACATGTCGGAAGAGTACAAATGTACATATACAAAGGATAGACTACAAAAGGGTGGACATGAAAGTTCCACTAAATACATATACATGGCTATTTAAAATGATGTACATACATAAGTAGTCTTAAACTAGATACACATAATGAGTACAAAATCATGGACTAGGCAAAATGACGAACCATGTAGGTGGATAAGACCTTAGAAGATAGACTTCATGCTAAACAGCTCTAAAGGTCAACGAGATGTACTTGAAACAACTCGGTCTGACCCGAGTATTATACAAGATAGTAAATGAGTTAGACTTGTACAAATATATATCAATGGAAGTGGCCTAGACATGAAAACTTGATATATACATACATACATACATACATACATATATATATATATATATATATGCAACGTGATCGTGTACACATCTTGTTTTAAACCACTTTAGAAAAGTGTACTCCATAGAAATCGAAATAGTCATCATCCATAAATAGCTACAAATGAATTAAATGATCAGCACAGCCAAAGAAATCACCATGTTGAAATCTCTCAAAAATTGGCCTTTCATAGGAAAAATACCAAGTATGGTGAATAATGAAACACAAATCAAACCTTAAGATTCAATTCACAAAATATATGAAAATTGGCCCGAACACAAAGTTGAGCCGATACCCACTGATCATGCATGCAAATATGAGGTATCATCCCATCCTAAATAGAGGTACTATCCCCTCATGGATAGAGGTATTGTCCTCTCCCTGATAGAGGTATAATCCCCTACTTGGACAGTGAGCTGAAAGCTACGCAGAACACAAAGACGAGCATGAAGGCTACGTCGAACATAAAGATGAGCACGAAGGCTATATTGAACACAAAGACAAGCACAAAGGTTATACCGGAACAAAGACAAACCCGAAGGTTATGTTGGTCTATAAAGTGTCACTTACTCTTAATTAGTAACTAAATGAATTTGACCAGAGCGTCCCATACCACCCGACGAGCCTCAATTATTTAGTAAGAGGTCTTAAACTCTATTGGTAAGTGTTATATACTTCCTAATAATAAACATTCGAGTAAGGACCATGCGTACCATACCATACAAGTTTACTTGAACATTTACTCTAGGTCAGTAAACTCCACTCGGTAAAAATAGAAATAGATAATAAAATATTCAGTCAGATGAGTCAATAAATTAACCAATAAAGTAAACACAAGCGTTTCATAACACTTGTATTACTAAATCATTCAATAAAATTTCTCATCTGAATGAAATAGTAGTTTAATTAGTTTCGAAAATCATTTTCATAATATTTATTTGAAATAAATTATTGATAAATAAATCATATTATTTCCAAAATATATATACTTATTTGATTTTTTTTAAAATCAAATCGATTTAAAATCGAGTTTAAAACCAGTATATCATATATAATTTTAATCTGTAAATTACTTGCTTTAAAACTATTTATACAATAAGTAATTATTTTAAAAGTCCATGAAACTTTAATCAAAATAAAACCTCCAAATCAAAGCATCGAACCTCAGGAAGTCAAAGCCATAATATGGGCAAGAACCACAAAGCAAACAAGGCATCGACTAGGCAAGAAAACAAGAGCAGGAAGGGAAGAAAAGCACCTGAAGCTCATGCTCCAAGTGATGACCGATTGACTGGTCATAAGCTACCAGTTGATCAGTGGGGACCTAGCATGTGTGCTTCAGGTTCCTTGTACTCCCTACCGTTGATTAATGATTCTTCTGCGCATTTGCAATGTATTTTGACTACATGCAATTGCAAAATGAACTTAGTAACGCCCATGCATTCATACAATATAAGATCATGGCAATCAATGCACTAGATTGTGTGGATATAACTAATTTGCTATAAGTTTTCACTAAGAATGAATAGCCACTAACAGCAACCATATATCAAAAAAGATTCATTCAAACATTTATTTCTGCCAACACTTATATTAGTGTAAGAGGTGAGCTTTGCTCATCTGAATTCTTAAATTTGAAAATAGCCAACGAAGGATTAGTATCTATTACTTTCAGCCTCAACAACTGAAAGCTTATGCAAGAAGAAGAAAAAACAACATATCTCAATTATTGAAAATTACTGAAATTGAAATTCAAGAGGAATTAGAATTGGTTGGAGAATCATACTTAAAGTTAATAGATTAATAATTTCAGCTATTTCTCTCTAATTTAACCGAGTTTGGATATTGATTTTCTAGGGTTTTAGAGGGAAAGATGGAAATGGTTTACTATTTTTCTGAAATGAGGAAAGATGAGAAGTAACATACAGGTTTTACCCCTTTTCTCTCCATAGCTTAACTTGGGGCTTGTTAGTAATATGTTAATTTAGGGCATAATTAAAATGCCACATAACAAATTAAAAGTGAGTCCTTCTAATTTAACAATAGGAATGAAATTCCTACCTCTGCTTTCTATAATATGATTCGTGTAAACTTGAGCTCACAAACTTATAATTTAACACCATTTTCAACAAACCAACACTATTTTTTTCATTACATCTACTTGTACTAAGTGAAATTGATTTACATATAAGCTTTAACAAAAGAAATTATTATGTTCATAATTTTCCTTATTCCCAATTTATTAGCAATAAATGGCATCTTATGATACAAAGATCCAATTTTAACAAAATCCATAATCTCATTAGTTAGAATTAAATTTGTGTTAAATCTATTACAATATATTTTGATGTAAACAAAACAAGTTGTTAAATTTCATTTGTAAATAAATATATATCAATACCATCATTTTTTTTCTAATTTACATTTTAAAATAACTTATCATTTATCCATTTAGTCAATATTCTCCAAAGTTATATTTTTATTCCAATTAAAAGAGTAATTTAATCCTCCTTGTTAAAATCTTTTTAAATTCATATTCCATTTAATTTAGTTCTCAACTTCTTTTATTTATCAAATAAAAGATCTATCCACATATAAAAAATATATTTTTTTATAAATTTGCCAAACAACTAATTTTGCTTGAAAAACCTATATATTAATTCCCCTTTATTTGTAAAATAATAGAATAAGATCCCCAAATTTCAATTATAATGTATTATTGTTTAAAGTTATATTCTAACCTTCCCTTCAAGTATGTCTCAACCCAAGGTTTTTATAAATTCCCCTTAATGAAATTGCATCCTCGTAATTTCAGCTTATAGTGAAGTCCATAACATAAATATTACTATGAATATTATAATTATTACTTCAAAATTTGCATTGATTTAGTAACGATTATCAAGACAAATTTATAAAAATATTCACAATCATGAAAAACACACCATTTATTTAACATATAAGATACATTCTTAGTGATTATTCAATAAGGGTAGTCTCCCAACAAAATCATCTCATATTTGAACTATAGATTCTCTATTAATCTCTATGCATTAATAAATATCTTGCTTACATCCCTTTTATATTCCATAAATATAATGGTATAAAGATTTGTGAATATATTTTATTCCAATATGCTCTCATATTGTTAGATTTCTTGGTTAATTCTTCGCCTCAAATCTTAGTATAAAATTTTAATTCAACTTATTCCTGGAGTATTAAATTTCATAACTTCCATGAAATCCAAATTGGAAAGTTTCAGTCTATAATAATAAAATTTTAAGCATTTCCTAATTTGAAGTGTTAGGTTCGGGATCAAGAAATATAACTACTCGCTATTTTAATAAGTGTCGTTTGCCATTAACCAAGTATCTTTTATAGACCTCTTATTTCTTATTATCATATTTTCTTTACATAAACGTTTACAAGATTTTCTTATTTCAACTTGAAAATAAGTTGCACAAATTTCCACCTTTCTTTCTCTTTTTTACGATATTCTAAGAATTTTACTTAGTCGGACTTTGGGTGTGAAAAAGTGATTCAATTCAAGGACTTACCTATATTGGATTTTATAATTTCACAATATATATTTATTTTAACCAAAAGTTATTTTATTAAATAATTACTTCCCATAAAATAAAAAATGGATAAAAATCTAGTTATTGATTAACTATCAATTTCTTACATCATAAATTTCCATTATTGAAATTCATAGGTTTGGGCCAACTTCTATGGAGAAGCTGCACCCATGTAGATTTAAAAGAATTATACTACATATATATATTTGTGTATATATATACATGCACACACATATATAATTTTTCTAAAGAATTTTTCATCATTTCTTACTCACAAGTGTTAGTATACTTAATTAAAATTGCTTGTGAAACTTTTGGATTTGACTAGCTTAACGTTAAAATGCCTCCTTCTAAAATCCACTTCTTTAGTGTTTATCTATATATAAGAAAACTTCCTTTAATTATTCCTAAGAATTAATACCATATTCTAAAACTCAAATCCTTTCACATTATTTTTGTTTACAAGTCTTCCATTGTTAAGATTCTATGAAAACCGATAATTAATTTCATAACATACAAATACCCTTCCTTTAAACTATACAAAATATATAACTAACACTTAAAAGAAATTTTACCTTCTAATTCATTTAGGTTTTCGCTTTTACCTTTTTATGCCAAATAGAACTCTTAAATCTTTGGGAGTTTAAATTATATAGCATATTAAATTAATAAGATTACAATAAAGCTAAATAAATTACTTTTATCTTGATGGTTCATATATTACGGCTTCTCTTTCTGGTGTAGTTCCCAATAATACTTCTCAATCTTCACTTATCCTATTTTGGATTGATTTCTAAACTTGGATATTGTTTAATCCATTATTTAATGAATTTACATAAGATATTTACTTCCTAGACTAATCCATTATTAAATAAAAATTGATAACATAATCACTTCCTTAAATTACCAAACTTCAGAGCAGACATACTTCAATGTTTCTTAATTTTCAAAATTCACCAATGTTGGTTAACAACATTACTTTACATCTTATATTCTACGAATATCTTTTACCATTAAATTACTTACAAAAATTTATTTAGCGTCTTAATTAATATCACGAAGATAAATTAATTTATCATCTTAATTTATTATCTCATAAGCAAATAGGGAAAGCATAACAAATTTTGTATTATTTAATCACTATTCTTTTTGAATGAAAATCTTCTTTTTAGGATTCAAGAATTACATCACATTAATATCCTAAAATGGGGCTATATTTTATAAATCCATAATCCTGTAAGAAGTTCCTTATTCACAAAATAATTTTGCTCAAACCTCATTGCTTCAAATTAACTAAGAAGGAATCATGTTTTAATTCAATTTTCTTCGATTTACTCATATAAGGATTTATGCTTACATATTTACTTAGTTTGTGATGGATAATATATGACCTTATCAAAATTGATAGTTTGGACTTAGTATACTAGGCTCCTTGTTATCTTTCTATATAAAATAGTTATGGTCAATAGAATGGAATAGAACAGCAGTAGAATGGATCGGTCTACTCTTGGCAGTTTTAGTGATTTGCTATAGTTACACCTGATTTCGAGTGAGTTGTGGGTTGATTCCATCTCAATCATATCTTATCCTGACTTAATGTTTTGGTTCTATTGATAATAATAATGTATTTCATGTCTTAACACTCGGTATCAATATCTCTACCTTGCTCTGGTAGTTCGATACTTGGATGTGGAATATACTTGCATAAAACAACACATTCTATCTATGGGCTGAACCGGTTCTCTCGAGAAGCAAAAGAGGTGCCTACCAAACCAAGTCCATTATATTGCATCCAATCCATTCTCATAAATAATCAATCTCACCTTCGTTGAAATGACTCTTCTCGCTACGCTGTTCTTTCCTATTCAAATAGAATGCTTCTATTTTATAAGTCTTCCCGAATATACTGGATGTTGGAGCCTTAAAGAAGCTACTAGACTACTCTACGACTTGCAGATATCAATTTGATTCTATCTCCGAAACTTAATGCTATTGTGGGAACAGCCTACCTAGTGTAGTACAACTTTCTACCGATCCGCCTTACTAGAAGTGTCTTTAATCGAATGCCTAACTAATAGAACGACATGCCAGTTGACTGGTTGAGACGAAGCCGATATGCTTTGCTACCTTTGAAAGAGTGGTTTCAGTTCACGCTCTCCCCTGCCCGAGTCAAAGAGGCCAACCCTCAATTCCAATCAATCGACACCACCTCGTCATTGTCCTTGACCATCGCTAATACTCAATAGCTATTTTCAAGATTAAAACACTAACTCATATAATTTATCTTTCTTGATGTTTCCTTTCACCCACAAAATTTTAAATATATTTTATAAAATTGCTTTCATAAATTTATTATATATATATATATATATATATGTATGTATTCCATGTTATGTATATATTTGTATTTATTTGAAATCTTTGTATATGCATACCTATGTATGTATTTTCAAAATAGCATTTTCACTTTAAGCAATATTAGCTTAAATTTTATTTCCTTTATTGTTATCATATTTTCAAAAATATATTTTCTCAAAACATTGCTTGATTACCCAAAGTATTATGTCTAATTTTCTCATTAGAATGTTTAGGAATTCCTACTAACAACATTGGCCAGACATCGACCAGAATTCTCAAAGCACTCAACGGGCAATTTAACCCCCTCCCTCCACACGCACACATAGAGATACACACACATATTCTAGAAATTATATTAAATATAAAGTACTTAGATTATTTACACTCTTGGTTTTTCAAATGTTAGCCTACTATATTAATCTTAATTGACACCTTAAATAAAATCTAAATGATGATATTTTCCAATTAGATGACGGCTTCACTAAACATTTCACAATTATTCTTTATGTTCAACAAAACACTTTATTTGCACTAATTGATTGGTAATCTAACATCAATCTTTTAGCTTCATTTGCATTTAATTAATTTATAATTACATGATTTAATCTTCATTTATATCCTAAAATTCCAATATCTCCTACGGTGATCTCTAATAAGAAGATTCCGTAAGGTTTAATTATTAATTGCAAGTAGGTTGCTATTCTCAAATTTTGATTCATACCCAAATTAAAAGTATACTTGTCACCAAAAACTCCTAATCAACCATGCATCCAATCAACCAATCAATCATACATACCTAAAACAAACTCGACAATGTGCTCAGTGGAAAGCTACCCATCTGCTTCTACAGCATAACTCCAACCACTAAGGGGGGTCGAGATACTCTAGACCTTTTATGATTTAATTTACACTATCCATACTAACAATTTTATAATGCAATATGAAATCCTATCAATACTTCCAGATTATTATTTATAATAACCATCAATATTCCTATCCTGATTAGGGAACAAGTTTTAATTTCTAACTAAGCTCCCCTAGGGATGGGTCTCTAAGTCATGCCTAGGCCAAGATTCTTGTCTCCAATATCGTATATTATTCTGAACACAACTCTGATACCATGTTGTAACTCCCCACTCCTAGACCCATACTAAAAAAGGATATTAGTTAGCAATATCCTTTGTTTGTATGGATCTAGAGGTGAGGCATTCCTCCTATAGTCTCTATGATTATTTTTTGGTCGAAGGATCATCTTATATGCAGTGTCACACTAATAAGATGAAGATCTTCGTGGCCTCCCGTGATGTTGTTTCAATATTTGTATGATAGTTATGATTATATGATAATTCTACTAATGAAAAGTGGTCTTTCCAAGAACCTCCGAAATCTGAAATACACATCCGCAATATATCTTCCAACACCCAATTTGCGTACTTGGTCTATCCATTTGTCTATAGGTGATAGGAAGAACGCAAGTTCAATTAATGTTCAAATTCACTTAAAGATTCCTCCAATATTCACTAGTAAAAAGCGGATCTTAGTCACTGATAATACCGTGAGGAACTTCATGTAGTCGAACTACCTCTCTCACATATAAGATTGCCAAAGATGGGGTTTTCCTCATACTTCTAATTGGATTAAATGATCACATTTGGTAAGTCGATCGACTATAACCCAAACTTTCTCATTTCCCCTTCTACTCCTAGGTAGCCCATCAACAAAACCTATTGGGATGCTTTACCATTTCTACTATGGAGTATCCAAAGGATGTAATAATCCATCGAACTTTTTATGCTCTGCCTTACCCACTAACATATCACATACTTTGAAATATACTTTGCTACACTTCTCTTCACACTCACCCATTAAAATGCCATCTCTGTATCCGGTATATTTTGTCACCGTTGCAATGAATAATCATTCTAGAACGATGTGACACATCTAGCACCAAGTCAATCAACTCCATAAACAGTTAAACACATGGGTACCATCTTTATGCAATCGAACCAAGAATCAATGGAATAACAGTCAAAATGACTAGAATGCTCACATGTGTTAAGTTCCCAGAGTGCTGACTTGAGTATAAATAATTCGAGGAGATACCGATAGCCTATATGAAAACTCTAAGTACCCAGAGTGCAGACTGGAGTATAAACCTAAATCAGGTGGATACGAACTGCCTATGAGATAACTTTGAATCCCTAGAGTGTGGACTGGAGTATAAATCTAAATCAGGCGGACACCGACTACCCACGAGACAACTCTAAGTCCTTAGAGTGTGAACCGGAGTATAAAAAAATCGGGCGGATACCGACCGTCCACGAAAAAATTCTAAGTCCCCAGAGTATGGACAAAGAGAAAAAATAAAAAATAAACCAAGTGTGAACTAGCCTCTCGTAAAATTACTCAAAGCCCTAAGAGCATGGACTGACATGTAAACACCAACGAATAGATGAATGCATTCCGACTGTTCTTTATCCCACCAACTCCGACCTGAAATCGACAGGGGGAATGCAAGCCACTGAATATTGGATATGTGTGCCCGTATCAGCTTCATCTTAGCATTTTTATGACTTAAGGCAACGATCGCAAGGAGGCGGTGAGATGGAGATGATGAATTGTCAAAGGAATTAACAATCAATAAATTCCAAGTACATTAATATGGAAAGTAACCATTCAACTACCAAAATAATGATTCATGCAATGATTAATCGAAAGTAGAAACTTTTATTCACAAGTTCCAAAATCCCAGTACAAGTTATTTCAAAAAGCAAAAACAAGAACTAGATTCGTATCCGAATACCTATGATAGAGGAAAGAAATAACTACTAAAACTATGTTTAATGATATGGAGTAGTGACTATTTTTTCAACCTTCTCTCCTTCTTTGGTTTTTTAGGAGGAGAGTCGGTCGAGCTTCTCTTCCGGGACCCTTTGCCGCCCTTGGCTGAAATGCTTAAAGAAGAAGGAGGGGTTTCACCTGGAATCGTCTTGTCTAGAAAAATAACTTATAGTTGTACAAGATCAAGATCTCCAGCTTCCACCTCGACGGGCTCACCTCTCACTTTACACTTTGATTCTCTTCCTCCTCGATCCGCTCCTTCATACTAGTTTTAGTAATGTGTTCCGAAGCACCTACGATCGCTACATCTTCCGATTCATCGGCTGGGGGCAAATTTTCAAGCTTATCTTCATCGAGCGTGACAATGACTTCAGCATTGGGGCCTGAGATATCAACAGCAGCCGGGACTTCGGTCGTCTCCTTTTGCTTCTCTGTGGCGGCTCTGCTCCTGGAAATCTGATCAGGGCCTGGAAGTCCTACAAAAATTTGTCAAAGCATATGCATTAGTTGAAACACGTTATGCATAGAGAACAGAAACTTTCCAAACTCGAAGCAGTTTAGTATGATACCAGTGTCCGGTTGACTTTCTATAGTGAATGGAGTGCTTCCTTCCAAAATGGGAGATAGCATATGTGGTCCAAAGCCAGACCTATCTGAATCATAGCCAAGGTTTTGCTCCGTATATTGAGAAGATGATTGTTGACCACTTGGATAGGAGAGGAACCCTTAAGGATCAATTCCAACAGACCCAACGATATCCCCTCCTTCTTTAGTCGGTGCAGGAGTCTTAAAAAATTAAAGTTTGGTGGTGACTAGATCAGACAGTTCATTACCTCGAAGCACTTATCTCGCAAGTTCCTCTTCATTGAATTCTGCTTCTCCCAACTCTTCCTTTTTTATCTCGATGACAACCTCCTAGGCTTCAGCAAGTGATTCAATATATCCCTCGCCAAGAAAGCTTAAGTCACGGTGGAAAAGGACCTTCGCATTATATTCGAAAATAAGCGGATCAAACAAGTCCTTAATCTCACTCCTACCAGACTCGATGGCAGCCTCTACCTGGGAGTTAGCTTGCTCTAGCACTTCTTTTTTGCCCTCTTCATGGGCTTCTTCCTTCAAAGCTTCAATCTTGGCGAATCATTCGTCAAGTTTTGTTCTCAAACTCCTTGCTACGGCGATTTCCCCGTAGTATCTCTACTACTCCTCTTTAACTATTCTTCACGCTCTTCGACGCGGCGAGCTGTAGCGTCTTTCTCCTTTTGTAAGGAGCCCTTTTTAGGGAAAGCATGCCGCTGTGTTGAAGCGCCATGTTAAGTTCCTTCTTATGGGAAGTCCCCAAGTGACTTACCACCTCTGTATGTCCTTTGCACTTTTTTAGCTTCTACAAGTTGGATCTTGTATTCAATCAACTCGGTGTCCAGATGCTTAATGATATTTTTGTCATGGATGATCTCTAACTTAAGACGGTTGATGTCATGCTGACGCTCTATGGAGACTTCAAAAACCTTCTCGGCCAAATGGATGAATGATTCATGCTAGATGAATACTTCGTTCATGCTAGATGAATACATCGTTCATGCATGCTAGTAATCTCTGTTTGGCATGTCTAGGAATAACATGTACATAGGGGAAGAATTTGGGACCATTAAAGCAGATCTTTGGGAAAAATAGCTTTAATTTTAGCTAACTTTTCCGTTGTAGTAGGGTCGGAAGCGGCAACCGGTGGAAGTGGTCAGAAGTGGCAAGTGAATGCTTGTTGGACCGGCGCTCACATGACTGCCTTGAACTAGACGAGCCAGAATGTTGCTTGTGGGGGCACGGCAGCGTAAGGACCGTGATACGAAGATTTTTTTTCCCATTGCAAGCACGGAGATTAGATTATTCATCATGACGAGAAGCATGAGATTGAGACCTCCACTTAGATGAGGAAGAGGATTCCTTTGAATAATAATCTTTATCTCTTCCATCATCTTCCTCTCTATGTCGCCCGGGCTCGGAGTCTCGGCTTATGCGGTAATAAGTTAAAGAACCCTGGAGACGATTAAAAGCATAAGACTGAGACATTGCACCTTAAAAGAACCAAAAAGAGCATATTAAAAGTTGTCGCACTAAGGGTTAATAACAAGTTTATAGTGGAGTGCAAGTGTTAGTGTGTGTCCTAGTGTTCCCCCCGACGGATTGATAATGGTGGCTTTACTCATAGGAGTACACTCCCTTCTGTTGTAAGATTGGACATCTATGCCACTTCTAGTAGGGGAGTTAAGTCTTTCGATATTGATATTGGGAAAGTCACAAGTCATTATGTCATCTGGAATTTGAAGATCGGAGAATTCTTTTAATAAGCTTTCCATATGCTGAGAAGATGACTCTTTTTCCAGAGGTGTAATGATGAAATCCGGATTTGACCCAGCCTTACTTTTGCACAGCCAACACACCAACTTCTACTTCCTCTTCGGCGGTGTCTGCGATTAGTCGACCTGCGGTGGCGGTTCAACCACCAACGCCTTTCCTAGGCTTATGGCATCATCTTTTGGTCTATCAGCTTGAGAATCTTTGATCTCCTCTTCTCCAATATTCTCCCGAGTCCCCTTAGCAGAGTGCATGATGGCATCGATTGACTCTCCTCTTCGTTCGGCAATGATCTTCGAGACTGCTTTGCTCCTTAGGAGTCTAATTCTATGGCCATTTCCAACATCCCGAATAATGATAGCATCTCGTTAGTAATGAGGAGTTTAATATCTTGGTCCTTAAAGGTAGGCGTTCGTATATTCAAAGGAGAAGTGTTGACTTGATTCATCGAATTTAAGAGGAAAGCAGAAGTAACACATACGTCCTTCTAACCATCTCCTTTTGAAGCCAGGAGGACATCGCATGTAAAACCACTCATGCTTAAATAAGGAAAGCTTATTCCATGCGCCCGTCAAGTCTTGGTACTTCGGCGAAGGCTCGAGGAAGACATAAGAAGGACATCCTGATCGTCGTTTGAAATTGTAGAAAAATTTGATGTCCTTAGGATTCGGCAGACAAAATAGAATGTTCATAAATAAAAGGGAAGTCCCATGAATAAAGGCGTTGCTATTGGGATGCAACTGAGTAGGGGCGATCCCAAGGTACCTCATGTAACGATCCATAATTTCGCTACTACGAAAATGAGAGATTGTTTTAAATTTAAAAAGTTTAAAACTTAAATAAATAAGTTATATATAATAGATCGTAATAGAAAAATTATTTTTTATAGTTAATAATTTTAAAAGTGTAAATTTGGATTTGAGAACAAATCAACAAAAGCTAAGTTTTGTTAAAAAAAAATGCTTAAAATAATTGGTTTAAATATTTAGTTAAAAAGATAAATCTTATTGAAAACATTTTTATTAATAAAGATAATAAAGTATATTAAAATATTTAAAAGTATGTTAATAATCGTTTTACAAAAATAACCAAATTTTGTTGCAGTTTTACATACAGTGTAAATTTAGAGATTTTTATATTATTTAAATATGATTTTAAAATATGAAGAGACATGTTTTAATTTATTTAAATAATTAAAAAGTTCATTTTTAAATTTATTTTACATAAATAGATAGTTTAAATAAAATATCAAAATGTGACTGTAAAACATTTTGTCAAAAATCAACATTTTGTTGATTAAAAGTTGTCGCAACATTGTTGCACCTTTATTTTCTTATATAGGAACATATATTAAAATAATGTAAGTATTAATTAACTAACTAATCAAGTTTATTTTTAATAAACATACTTAGAAAATTCTAGAATATAATTAAGAAAAAGTAAGCACAAAAAGACAAATATGTCATTTCAAAGCAAAAAGTAAATATCAAATCAAACCAAACATAATTATTATATTTCTTACTTACTTCTTAAGTGAGAATAACATAAAGTAATGATTTGAAATGTGATGTTAAATGTTGAAAAAATAAGGTTGCATAAAAAGTAAGTAAAGTGTACTTCGGCCTTCTTACAAAATGTTATTTTTAATCTAAAACTTTTTCTATAAATAAGTATCCACTTTCTCACTTTTTTACACTTCTTCTTCTTCCTTTATCAAGTTTTTCTTCCACTCTCTAATGGCTTCTTCTTTTCTCTTCCCTTATTAACTTTTCTTAAAATCATACCAAATCAACTCCAAACACCACCAAACTTTGCCAAAGACCTTAGAAAACAATTAAAACATGGTTAAGCATCTAAGAATTGAAGAAATGATACAGGAAGGGGTAGAATAGGACAAGGCCAAGAACATCAAGAAGGAGGAGCAAGTTTATGGAGCTCAGGAGCAAGAAAAAGAGAAGGAAGTGCTGCCGGAATCAAAAGTAAAGTCTATGAAAAAGTTTGATGGAGTGGAAATAATTGTAAGTACTTTTATTTACAAATTAACCATAAATTATTTGAAGTATAATGATTTGAAAGTTTAAATATGTTGAATGAATGTTTGATAACTTGGATGCATAACTGGTTGATTACATGATTGTTATATGGTTAGTACCATGTTTGATAAATGATAAGAGAAATGGTTAGTAAGCATAGTTAGTTATACGAGAATTAAATCCATACAGTTGTGTGTATGGAAATTATTTAGTCTCTTAATGATTTTAAAATATCTAAAAAGGATTGAAGATATTATAATAATATAATATTATAATATAAAATGAAATTAAAAATAAGTTTGAAATGATGAAAATATTGTTTTAAATAAGTTAAAATAGTTTAAATATGGTTTAAAAAAAATTCGAAGTGTTTCACATAAGTTCCAAAGCAATTCACAAAACTGGTCAAAATCGAGCTCGTCGCATAGCGTCAGTTCATAAATTTCGACCCCTAACTTCAAATTAATGCAGAGAATGATATATAAGTTGGATTTCTTTGATATAAAAATTATTTGGTTTACAATGATAACAGTTTTCCAACGGAGAAAGAAAATCAATATTTCATTTAGTAGATTTTGAAATATGTCCAAAACAATTTTCCAAAAACATCGCGGTTTTACAGTTCGGAATCCAAAAAGGGATTTCTTTAAAAATGATATTTTTAAATAATGAAAAATATGAAATAAATTTGATAAATCTATTAAAATGGTTTAAAAGAGATTTGGAATAGAAAATATGAATTTCAATTATTAAGAAGTTGTTTAAATCAAATAAGCTTATATAGCACTTTCTACAACACTTTTATGCTGCGAATTCTAAATTTTTTTGAATATGAGTTTAAACTTAACAATTCTTTCCTAAATCTTTTGTGGATGATTTTAAAGGAATAATTAAGTAATGTAAAGATGATTTGGAAGTTTTAATAAGAATTTGAATAAATGGTTAAGACAAATTGTTTTTACCACTTAAATGAAAAGTGAAGAATATTGAATGTATTAACAAACTGAGTATGCGAAAATGACTAGTACATTTGTCCCGTCTGAGAGATCTAGGAAGATAAAATAAGGTGTTTAATTAAGTTTAGGAGTGGAGCAACCAGTGCCCTAAACTTACCTGGCCTACGTTTTCTCTTTTTAGACGAGGAGTGGAATAGATCGAAAGGAACGTCTGAATGCTCTAAAAGATCATATTTAATTTTTTCCAAGATAACAGAAAAGAAATAAATTATTTGAATGTTAATTAACCACTTAACATCTTTTATTCGATGATTGGTACGAAAGAACCGGGATCGGATTTGGATGATTCCTATCCCAAGAATCGGGATCAGATTTGGGTGATTCCTATCCGAAAATCACTACAAACTAATTTTCGAAACCCCATATGAACTTAACATCTTTTTATCGATGATTATAACGAAGGAACCGGGATCGAATTTGAGTGATTCCTATTCGAAGGAACCGAGATCGGATTTGGATGATTCCTATCCGAAAACCCCTTCAATCTAATTTTCAAAATTAAACATGTTGAAGACAATGATCATTGATGACAAAAATCTTCATGATGTAGGATTACTTGCCATTAGTCCCTGGTGGTGAAATTTACCATATCTAAGGTGGCAGTGTGCTCTATTATGAAAATCTTCAATTTGTAAGAATATGATTTTAAGTTAAGAAAGAAATCTTTGATTAAGATTTAATGAATGATTTGGAAAAGTTTTCCTAAGTAAAAGAGAAAATGATTTGGAATTATTCTAGGATTTAAGAAAGTTTTGAATAAATCAAATAATTTGATAATTGAGGCTTAATGATTCCATATACTCTTGAAAAGAAAATGGAATAAATTGAAAAGAACATATCTAAGAATGATATTTGATTTAAATAAAATATAAAGTAATTGATTGATGATTGATATCCACATATGAACTTAACATCTTTTAAAGCGATGATTGATTTCGAAGGAACCAGGGTCGGATTTGGGTTATCCCTATCTGAATACCACTTCAGACCAATGTATACATTCGAAAGTGAAGACATCTTGAAGATGATGATTATTGAAGACCGTGGATCATCATAGCATAAGGACGGCTTGTTGACATGCTCTGGGTCACTACCATTATAGAGTTATTTATGGCAGTGGTCTCCTCGTTGCGGAGATTTTTCGGATTGTAAGGACTACTCGCTAATAGTGGTAGTAGGAGAGTGCCTTCGGTTTCGTTCAGTCCTAGAATGAACTTGTATGGATATTTGTCTGAGATTGTATTCTAAATCATATTTGAGTGGTTTCTATAAATGTATATCAGTTGGTGGCGGAGAAGGTAACTTCTCTTAGCTTAACACCATTTCCCGAGACATACGAGCTTAGGAAGATATACTTTCCTAAAAATCAGTCATGTGACAAGGAATGACAATGTGGCATTCAAAGTGGAACCTATTATGATCAAAGCGTGATTTTGTATGAAAAGCATGGCTTTGAAGAAATTGAACATAGCCTCACTAGCCTCACATCGAGGAAGAAGATATGGGATACTATATGGTCTGATAGAAAAAATTCGGAATAAGTGAGTATGTATGGTGGTGTCCAATACATTGGGCCATTTGGGGGATACGTCCCTCAAAGCATTTATTGCCGCATTTGGATAAAGTGGTTAGCTTGAAAAAATTTAGAGAACTACCGGTTATCAGTGGTAGTATAGTAAATATAGTTCCTAGTGACTAGTTTGAGAAAAGTGATCAAGGCACCGCGGGAACTATGTTTGTTATGCATGGAACGGAGGAAAGGCCCTAGTTCCTTATCATGTTGGAAATCCAATCCCAATATGAAATTTACAGTTTTAATTGTATTCCCAAAATAGCTGTAATGACTTGCAAACATTTCAGCGCCCCCTTTTGGTATTATATATTCCATTCGGTATATTTCATTGATCTGGTCCAGATATATTCCCTTAGACTTAGTCCAGATATTAATACCTTATATGTATAAGTTTATTTGAGAAGTGTTTTCAAAGAATGTAATCAAAAATAATATCAAGTGTATTTTGGTATAAAGTGTTTTGGTTATCATAAGGTAAAAACCCGTCCGTGTTTATATGTGGGCGTGGTCTTATGAGACACCCTTTTTTTTAAAGGTTTTGATAACATAGTCATTTTAAATTTCGAGTATCTCACGCTGGTTTATAAAGCCTGATTCGGGTATTTTTAATACTTAGGTCAGATCCGAGTAGTTTCAGGTTGAGTTGAAGACAGTTGGAATTTTCAAAGAAGAGATGGATCTTCATCATCGTATTATTATCTGCTATATCTATTGCATTTGTTTTGTTGTTTTCATCATTTGTAAGTGCAGGGGTTTATAACTGTCCAAGCTGAATGTAGGTTAGACTCTGATATTATATTTTAAAATTTTCCGTTGTAAAGATTATTATTGAAATAATATATGTTATTCCATTCATATGAGATTTTGTTCTGTCTTTATTTCCTTTCTATCCTTAACGATTCGCTTAATTGTGCAATTTGAGTTGGACATGTGTAGTTTATTATCGATTCAAAGGGTACGGAAAAACGGATCGTTACACCTCAGCATCTCCCGAACGAAGGAGTTAAATGGTGGTACACATCCGGCCAAGCACATGAACTTATTGACGCTATGTATCTGGTTGGGGGCAAGTGAGGTCTGTCTTTCCTTGTTGGAACCAAAACAACTTCAAACGGGATCCCATGGATGGAGTACAATTGATGAAGAGCGGCTACGCCAATTCTAGAGGCTTGTGAGTCAATAGGGTTATCTAGAATGATAGCACCCTCAATGGCATCAGGAGCTGGACTGATGGTTTCTGTTGATAGAACAGGGATATCGGAGAAGTGATTAGCTTGAGGATTAGATGCTTTTGGTTTTTCTATTTGGCGACTCGAAGAAGGTCTTTCGGATATGGTGGCGGAACTTGATTTTTCTTCGGAACTGATGTGTCTCATTGCTGATTCAGAAGAGATGTTGACTAAACACTTTGCGCGTCTGAGATATATGTCGGCTATACTCGGTAGACAATCAACATTAGAAATAATAACACGTTTCTCACGTGTCGTGTGCGAACTAGTGCAGTACAGTGCAGTGTGAAACGAGCGTAAATAGTTTGGAATCAGAAAAGCAAGAGTAAAATGTCAAGACTTGGAGTTTTGTCCAGAGAGACCTTCATCGTTGACCATTTCAATCGATGAGAAAGTTGATTGGCAATGAAAGCTTTAGGATTGGTTATCGACATTTTGAATTATGAAGTCCATTGTCCAAGTTGATTAGCAAATTTTTATTTAGTCCATGTTGAAAAGTCTAGAAGTTTGATCGTTTAAGCTCAAGTCAGGTAGTCCTAGTACTCAAGTCAAATTGTCCTTAGTCATTTTATGTCCAGGAAAAACAAGGTGAAGCTAAGTGTTTGAATACCTTAAATTAAATTATCCTTTATTGTCAACATCGACCCCTCTTCTCTCTATGTCGATCCCTTGCCCCAACCATCCTATATTGATCCCTCCACTAGCACCGATCCCTCATATAACTGTGATGACCCGGAATTTCTAACAATCTAAATTGGAATAATTAATTGATTTTAAATAATTCGAATTCAAGATATTAAATATTTACTTGATAATTAATTTATTGAATTTTATAAACTGAAAATTGGACAAAATGTTGAAACTGGAATTTTAAGCCTGTTTAAAATAATTTGAAGGCTTATAAAATTTATATTGATAGCACTGAAGGTAGTGAAAGTGTTGAAATTGAGTTTGGAAGTGTTTTGTTCAGTTTTAATAATATATCGTTTAAATTGATATTTAAAATAGCCTTCCGAGGCACAGTCTCAAAATTCGACGAAAACAATTCCATTGGATCCGTAATAGTTAGTTATTATCGGATTTCAATTTTCGTAGCAATCGGAGTTGTCGTTTGATCTTGACAGCTCGAAACGCGTAAAATTATTTTAATCATTTAATTTAAAATTTGATCGTTTACTTCTGTAACTTGCGCATACGATTAAATTAGCTTTCGAAACACGTTCCATCGTATTCGGAATACGGGTAAAGCTTTATAATTGCCTCGCGGCATTCCTTAAGAAGAGCTCGAAATTCGAAGTTTGCAATCGATGAGGCAATTTGAAAGTTTTATATAGGATGATAGAAATTTAAAATAAATTAGTACAGATATTTAACAGCACGTGATATTTTTGAATATTTAATTCTATAATAATCAAAGCTTACGCTAGAAGCTATTGGAAAGTTATACATTTTCGTTCCTCTCTATTCTCGGTAGTATTCACATAACTATTGCCACTTCCTTCAGTTAAAAAAATAAAATGAAATAACCGAAACCCTTTTCTTCTCTTGAATCAAAATAAACATGGTCGAAGCCTTCAGAAATCGCAATTGAGTATGGCGATCGAAAGGAGGGGAGGGCTGCAGCGCCGTGCGTGCGATTGTAGGGGCTTAAGCATCGCGTTGTCGAATCGAAGCAGGTGGATCACGACGCGGCGATTACAAGATGTCAGGGAATCGTCGAGATCGGCGTTGATAGGGCTCGTGAGTAGCAACGTTGGTGATGTTTGTGCTTGCGATTTTGGCTAGCTAGATGTGCGTGTGCGTGCGTGAGATGTTCGGCAGCGAAATCGAGTCAGGCTCGACGAAGTTGGTCGAT
Source organism: Allium cepa (assembly GCA_030765085.1). Classification (NCBI taxonomy): domain Eukaryota; kingdom Viridiplantae; phylum Streptophyta; class Magnoliopsida; order Asparagales; family Amaryllidaceae; genus Allium; species Allium cepa. The sequence continues at coordinate 569,503,642 of CM060938.1, forward strand.
TATAGCGGTGAGAAAAGGGGAGGCAGAGTGGTCATGCGGGTTTCGAGGCAGCCAATGCAAATTACAGTGGAGATGGGTTTCGTAAATGGTGAGTAATTTTATTTTCCTTTACAAGCTTTAAAGTTAGCGAATTTCTTTATGCATCTGTGTGACTCGAAGAAGGGTTCGAGTGAAAAGGAGGGAAACTCGAGTTGGAACTCGGGTTTCGCATGTGAGAAGCGGTACTGGGTTGTTGTAAACTAATAAAAGAAAATAATAATAATAGATGTGTATAAACCGAAAAAAAAAGAAGAAAAAAATAATATAAATAACTCGAAGCAGGGTCGAGTTATCCATGGGTTCAACCGAAGTCAGGAAACCCAAAATTTTAAAACCTATGTAATAGGTTTTAGATATGTGGACATGGGAATATTTTGATCATTTATACATTCTTTAAAATTTAATGTCTTGCAAAACTTTAAATTAAGGGCGGTTTGGTGATTAAATTAAGTATGTTAAATACTTAAAGGATATTTAAACCTTAATTATTTTATAAATAACGTTAAATATTAATTAAAGGTAAATGTTTGATAACGTGATTTAGAATTTATTAAAGAGACTGTTTAACTTAAGTAAAATTAAGATTTGACAAGTTATGAAATAAGTTAAGAATTAATTAAGTAATTGGTTGTAATTAGTGATTGATTAATTTGTAATTACTGATTTACAAATGGGTCATTAAGTTTTATAAATTGACAATGGAGGTTATTGATGAATAGTTATTGAGTAATGAATCAATAACTACTTAATGAAATTAATGAAATATAATTATTTTATGTAAAAATCAAGAGATTAACTAAGATTATTAATTAAGGAGAAATTCGATTTAATTAACAAAGTAAATAATGGATAGTTAATTACAGGATTGAGATTAATCGAGAATGAATAATATTGTGGTTGAATTAAAGTAATCAGTATTAGATGGAAATATATACATATAATTGGAAATCCTTAATTTGTTTGATTAATGATGTATTCAAAGATTGATTAATCAAAAATTGATTAGTCTGCAATAAGAGATTAATATAAGTAATTAAGGATAAATGAATTTAATACAATTTATTAATTTATGGGGTAATTAAGGATTACTTATTGATTTTGGTTGAGGGTAATTAATATCGAGAAATTGATTAAAGAGAATTACTTTAACGTAATTGAAGATAATTAATCCAATGTGATTAATTAAGATGAAAAATGAAGGATTGATTAATTAATTAATTGATTTGAAATTAATTGATATTTAATGAAGGAATCTAAGTGATTGAGATTTGTGATTCAATTCAAATGAATTGAATTGATTGGTGTGATTAAGCTTTGCTATGGATAATTGAATGGCATTGAATGTTTTGGATGAGTTAGTATCTTTGATATGAAATGTTGTGTATTTTATTTGAATATCTTCGGTTAGAATAACATGAGTTTCGAAGAGGCTGGGAATGGGTATTAGAAAATTCCCAGAACCACTTCGAATTCTTATAAATTGATATGTGAGATTAACAAGTTGGAATGACACATTTAAGTGAATCAGACTATTTAATCGAAATGTTGGCGTTTGGGAGACTTATGTGTGAAATAAATTATGTCTATGACATTTTGTGGATTTGTAAAATTGGTTTGATTTACCCGGGTTTTGTTTAAGTTATACGCTGTCGTATTCCATGTTAGTTGGATTTACTCACGCTGGTTTCCAGCCTGACCCGGGTGTTACTTTGGTGTAATGCTCGGGTCACACCGAGTATTACAGATTTCCAGGTTAGGACGTTCTGGAGCTCAGGAGGCGAGTTGGAGGGCAGGACAGTATATGATATTTCCGCTGTATTTATATTATCGTTGTCTAAGATATAATAATTGTAAACATTCAGTGACTGTATATAATATGAAACTCTGATGTATTCAATTGTAATCGACAGATATAGTATTCTTTTGTAAACATCTATTATTTATTATTATAATTTATCCGCTGCGATTGTGAGATGTTTGGTGTTTCTGTTCTTCCTCTTCTATCTCTTTTTTTCATAACTATCTGGAATTTTCGGGTCAGAAAATTTCGGGTCGTTACATTTGGTATCAGAGCAGAAAGGTTAAGCAAGAACCTTGGCTCTGGTGGGGATCACTCATTTAAGAGAGTCTATAGTACTCTAGAATGAGTTGAGTGTATATATATGAGCCCGTACTTGTTATTTTCTTATATAAAGATTTTAAATGATTTTATACAAAATATATATTTTGATATATAAAGAAATATTTCATTCTGATAAATATAAAGGTGATTGGTTGTTAATTATTGAAATTAAAATTAAGAGACAATATAACACAACCAAACTGAAGTCTAGAATTGGAATTAAATTAAGTAGAAATAGAAATATAACCAAATTAAAATTTAAATTGATTGAAAATGAAATTCTAAATTGGGTCCCAGAATTCGCGAATTTTGTTTCAAAGAATAATAAACAAGTATTATTTAAATGACCGAGACTTGTTGCAAACAATGGGTTGTTTGAAGTTTGATTTGAATTTAAAACCAAGGGTGGTTTAAAGTTTTAAAACATGGCTGGGTGGGCCAAGAAATAAGTATATATATGTATGAATATACATGATATCAAAGATAATTTGCAATAAACTCTAAGAGGTTGAGTTTTGATTTTTCCCTAAAATGTGATGTAAAAACCCAAAGTGATATAAGTTTTTAAGTGGGAAGATTTTTATTGTGAAATTTAAGGATTGAATGAGGTTGATTGGATTAAATAAATGGAATTTAACTTTGGAAAAGTTAAATAAGTATAGAATTGAAAATTTCAAGATAAAATTGGAATATTAACTTGGAAAGATAAATGGTTGATTTGAATTGGGAATTTGTGTGATCTCAAACGAGTTTGAGATTTAAAATTTGAAAATAGATGGACGTTTTAAAATAAATTGGATGAATTGTTAGTGAAAATCTTTAAAATTGAGAATGGTATTGTATAAATAAAATAAATTTGAATAATTGAATTGTAAAATAAACTTGTTTAAGAACTGATTTCAATCTGGAAGGTAAAATTGTATAATTAAAATTTTACAATAAAATTGTATTGAACTCTTATTTGAACCTTGAAATATATAAGTTGAGATAGTTTAAAATGGAATTTTGAGAATTTAACTCGAATCTCTATAATTCGAGATAGTTTAAAATTCAAGATTGAATTGAATTAGTTCAAAATTGAATTTGGTTTGAAGTAATTGGATTGGTGATTGAAGATGTATAAGTTTAAAAATTTTAATGGGGAATTGGATTGGAGTAAATTGAAGTGATTTGGATTCTAAAATTAAATTGATAATAATTCAAATAGATTGGGATAATAGGAAATTATAATTAAAATTGAACAGGATTAAAATCAACTTGAATTTGATTTAAATTGGGAAAGGAATCAAGTTTGATTCAACTTGAATTGGGGATTTGTAACGACCCGCCGTTCTGACCACCCCCAGTCGGTAATTAAACCAACTTGAGACGTTCAAAATGACGGATTGTTATTCAGTTTATAGAGTTTAGACAGAATCAGCCACATAATCACAACAGTAATCATAATATTTCACATAAATGAATTTTCTTACATATATCAGAGTTTGTACAATGCATTTAATTTTATACAGCGGAATATATCTTTTTAAGTACAAAAATTCTTCGAAAAGCTAAAGTGAAGCAATTTCCCCAACTCTCTCTAACTTCGCGGCCTGAAAATCTTCAAGCTGTAAAATTACTCGGTTTGACCCGAGTATTACATTCAAAAGAAAATAATACACAGGTCAGTCTAATTCAAACTCAGTTATTAGTGCATAGAGGCAATAATAATCAAACAACAATTAGACGACAGTCAAATATAAATTTACCTATCCGATCCTTTAACAAGAAATCAGATAACGGTAAATACAACACTTAACAGTGTTAAACAATAACTCAGTAGATTCAAATTATCAGTGAGGATAGATGAAGGGATTATTGATGAAGATAATTTAGAAAACAATCAAAATTTGCCTAAACGGAAATTAACAACAAAATCATCAAAATCGATTCAAAATATATTGAATTGGCAACATAAAACATAAATTTCCATCAACAGAAAAAACAATTAAAACATTAGATTTGGTAGGGCTACAGTACACACACACTTGTACGGCCTCGCCACATTTTTGAAATGTTAACTTCGTGTGGCTGCAGTCCACGCTTGCGTGCACTGCCTCGCCACTACAGTGCGAAATAAGCAAAATCAGGAAATGCACATAAAAAGGCACAAACGAGCACAAGGTCGAATCCGAGCTATTTGCTGGATTCAACTCAAGTGTAGTCAGAAAACAATCCATCTGGATCAATGTAATGCGAAACAACAAGGGCAACTGCAACTAAAAACTGCAGCCACCACACTGCCACACATGTACAAAACAACATGTCTTGAAGAACAGACACTAAAAGAGGCACCCAGGTGATGTGCAAATAAATGCAGCAGTGGAATGAGTCAGTGCCGTGATATGCACAATGCACCGCAACGACACGGCAACTACATGGAAACAACAGAAAATGACAGGGATGCATGCATGCACCATAGATGAAACCCAAACAACATGGTTCCTGTAGGAATGCAATATAAACAGGTGCGGCTACAAAAGACAACTAGTATGACAGGAATGAATACATACCCCAGAATGAAAGAAATATCACTGCAATATGCACAGGGTAGTGTTGCAAACAACATGAACACGGTATAGGCAGTGAACATGTGAAAATCAGGCTACAGTAGCAAATCAGTATCAAATGCCATCAAGTAAACAAGACTCAAGACAGTACAAATCCCATAATATATGCACACACACATACAAATGTATGTATGCCTATATATGCAGCTTGCATAAGCAGGTGTAATTCAAGCTGGAAATCATCACAAACCATTACTTCTGGAATTAATACTCTTCAGATTTCAAATATAAGAAACTTTAACCCATCAGGTTCCAAAATTGTAAACTATGATTTCATAAAAAATCAAGATAGGCCTATTGTTTTCAGGCAACAAGACTTGTAAACTGAGTATATACTCATACCAAGTGTGTTCAAAACGTTAGTATTAAATATCCAATGAATTTCAGTTTTTTTTTTTTCAAAACCTGATATGTATTTATTCGTATTTTTTTTTTACTTTGCTTGTTTTAAACTTTTAAAACTGTTACACTACTTGCGAAAAAAATAGTAAGCAATTTCCAAATCAAAATGAATCATTGAACAAATTACCAAACTGGGAAATCCTAAGTTAAAATAGGATTAAAACTATTCAATTATCTTTAATTTAAAGATTGATGCTTAAATTTAATCACAGAAAGAGATTTGGAAATTTCTATTTTTCTTGTTTGTAGCCTGTAGATAAACAGAGTGCATATTTGGTATTCCTACAGACACTTCATACATTCGTACTTGCTTTCCCATTCATATCCATATTGGTACCATATTTCAAAACAATTTCCATCCCAATAGTTAAGTAACATCACAAATATAAACTTGTTTTAAAAGGGAATGTTACTCACTTTATTTTGATTTGTACCAATTTCAAGTTTTAACTTGCATTTGCTTTTCCAGGTTAAAAATGTTTTCAGTCTTGAAAGCTTTGAAATTTTTTTTCCCTAGCAAAAATATTCTTGTAACATATATTTCATATCAGAAACATATGCCGTTAATCAAATGCACCTGTATAGCAATCATAAGTTTTATAAAGGAAATGATTACTCACAAAACAAAAACAAAACAATTAAAACAATATCAATGCAAATGCACAAGTACAAATCGAGCTCAAGTCTACATATATGATCAAGCTGATAATATGCAGTAACCATGACATTAAAGACCCGAGCATCCAAAAAAAACACTGTCGAAGTCACTCCAGGCTAGTTCAGGAAGCACAAGAATGGCCAGAGACAAAGTACACAGACAAGAAACAATAAGAACAGGAAAAATCAAATGAATCCCAAGTGAAAATGTCACAGGCCAAACTTTCCAGAAAATCAAAACCAAAGTCCAACATCAATTCATAGCCGAGGTGGTCGAGGTTAAAATCGAAGAGCAAGTTTCAAGAATGACTGTAATCAATTAATAGTTTTATCAAAATCAAACTTAATTTATTTTCGCAAAATCAAACTTGCAAAACCAAGTTTAAAAACACTGCAATTTGAGTCGAAGCCTGTTGAAGTTACCAGAAAAATCAAGCTAAAACTGTGCAACTTAAAATCACAAATTATACGAATTCGAACAGCATCCAAGAAAACAAAATTGGAATAAGTCAATCATCAAACGATTTTATACGAATGAAATCACAGAATCAAACAAGCAAAACACAGTCGAATACCAATTTAGAAATTCGAATCTAAAAAAAAACACTAGTCGAAACTAGATGTGAGTGACTAAAATCACTCACCTTTGCAAATCAGAGCAGATCGAAGCAGAGATGAACGAAAACCAGAGGATCGATCAAGCAAAACGAAGCCGGCGTCTAATTTCGAGAAGCTCTAACTCGAATCGAAGGACGAAGAAGAACTCGTGCGAAAACCCTAACTTTTTGAATGATGAAGAGGAGACGAGGCCGCCATTAATTTGCTTTCGTATGTTTTATTTATTTTTTTCTGATGATTTGAAGAGAGATGGGTTTCGAATATAAAAGAGGGGATACGTGATTTTGGTCGTGGGTTATGGCGTAGGTGACGGCGTAGATTATGGTGATAAGGTAAGGCAATGTACTCTTTATATTTTATGTTTATTTATATATATATATTTTTTTCTTTTCAATTTAAATTCAATTTGTTTTGCATAATTATTTTCTTTAATAAACATATAAACGTTTTGCAGTTCAACTACCAAACATCAATTTATAAATTTACATAAATGAAAATTCGTAAATCCAAACTATTTTTTCTAAGTCATTAGTTCGAATTTAAAATACAAATTCAATATTCAATTCAACTCCAAAGTCAAATTCAAATTTTATTCAACTTAAATAGATTAAATTCTAAAATTTAATCGCCAATTTATCCTGAAAATTTGAAATTCAAGTCAATCATCATTCGAATATTTAAAATTAATTAAATATTTTCATTTTTAAATTGTTCAAAATTCTGGGTTGTTACAATCTTCCCTCCTTAAAGAATTTCGTCCCGAAATTATAAGTTAGGAAAAATGATTGTTAAAATCTCACCGATATTTATACCCTACACAATTTTGCCAAGTTCCTAACTCACAAATAAATATAGGATTTATTCCATTTATTTTATTTCACTAGCTTTATTCATCGATTTCTATAATCAAGACACAAGTCTTTTACCTAAATTTTCGACTTACAAAACTCAGATTTTTTAATTTGAAATTCTTCATGCTAAATGTTTACATATTACATTTTTTTCCAAAGCTGTGTGCTTTCAAGATATTTTAAAAATCTTCTTCCTTAATTCATTAGGTTAGAATTATGTAATTCTAATTTTAGACTATTGATTTTCTATTCAAAGTTTTGAAAATACTTGCTAACTCGAAGTTTAACAAGTCCATCGTCGTTCTTACAGACTTTAGGCATACGCTGGCCAGGCGCAAGTCTAAAAATCTCCAAGTACTAAATATACTTGTTTCAACTCCCAGTGAAAATACTTTTAAAATTCTTTTAAAAATGGATATGGAAAGCACGTTCCCCCATGGATCACAGTTTACCCGGCGGTTACGCTACTATCCCAGTAGAATCGCTTGTAACTGTAGATTTCACATCTCTCTTGAATTTCGCCATGGTTGTTGCCATAGATCGCGGTTCACACGGCGGTTACGCTACTATCCCAGTAGAATCGCTCGTGACCATAGGCATCTCGCCCCTCAAATTACGCTTCGGCCTCTAGATCGCAGTTTACACGGCGGTTGCGCCACTATCCCAGTGGAATCGCTTGTAACTGTAGGCATCACGCCCCACGAATTACGCCAGCATCAATTCACATAATCCCAACACGATGATCCATCGTGGGGGATTCCAGTCCCAATGGACATTCCACTAATGGAAATTCTGCGTAGCTATGATTTCCAATGGACACTCCACCGAGTTCCAATCACCTTCACAAATAATAAATGGAAGGTACATTTCCATATCCTCAGTTTTAGAAAAACATATGTCATATACATATAGTACTTCATTTCACATTTCGTGCATATCATACCTATGTAAACCTACACAGGATTTTCATAATAATGACTTTCCAAACTGATAGTTTTCGATTTATTATATTCACATCTATAATTTACGAAAACTCAATTCACATTATAACAAATAGAGGATTTCTAAATTTTCCATTTCATTTAAAATTTTCCTCTAAATCGATTTGAAAATTTAAGGTTATCTCAAACCCAATTCACATTCATAATCCAATTCATTATCGACTTCACATTCGATTTGGATTTCACGTTACATCGTCAATTCTCAACACATAATTGGTGTCTATCGATATATAACCTCTAAGCTCGTACGTCTCAGGGAAGGGTGTTAAGCTAAAAGAATAAATTCTCTGCCACCAATAGATATATATTTAATAGAGATCAATTGCTATGTCATCAATTCACCATGCTAGACATACAATCCAAATCGACTATCCAAAATTCAAAGTTCAACTTATATTGTTTTTGATGTCAAAGTTAAACTCAATTTAACTCAAGATTCAATCTTTTTGGAAAATATTCAAGTTGAACTGATCGTTCAAATTTCCCAAAAATATCTTTACAAGATATATATAATTTTCCAACTTAACCATTTGAAATAAATTTCAAATATTCATTTTTTCCAATTTATCTTTAAAAGATAAAATTTCAAACCTTTCATTTCATATTGGAAAACATTTCCATACTTATTTAATAAGTAATTCACAAGTTCATTTATTTTCAACATAGAAAATATTCAATATACTTGAATCAAAATTAAGTATATATTCCATTCTTTAAGGAAATCATTCTTTTAAACACATTTATTTGAGTCAAAACGAATGTTACGTAAAACATTGTTACAACAACTCAAAAATCACTAGTATAGGGATTCGAAATTTAAGATAGATATATAAATCCCAATACTATAAACAACATTTCCTTTCGGAAACCATTTACTATAACAATAGTGTTATAGTCCACCATTTCCTTATTTCTCGAAAACGCCTATTTCAACAATGAATGTTGAAATCTATGTATTCGATACTTAATGCATTTTAAAACATCTTTAAAACCATTAACTTTTTCAATTTCAACTTCAACTTAATTCATAGTTTGAATTCCTCATACTTTTCATAATATTAGTTTTAAACCAATTTCAAACTTTTCAATATTAAGTTTTTCACTTAATTTAATTTTCCGCACGTTTAAATTCAAATTCATCACTGAATTTATTAGACCTATAATGGATTATCATGTTGACAACTTCAAATTTGAAATTTAAATTCTATTTAAACTTTGCATTCGTTTTCTATTTCAAAAATAATCAATTGGTTCTTTAGTGAGCCATTCATCAACTTGGTTCCATTAAATTTATATTTCCACATTAACCATTTTAGGCATTAGTTTAAACTTGAAATATAAGCTTTTCATCAAAATTAGTTTGATTCATATAGTTAAGTTAACAAATAAACTTCCTTCCCAAGATGCTATTTCATTAAAATATTTCCTTCAGTACAAAATTATACATAGCTTAATACTTTTAAAAGACGTACACAGAAGATTGTGGATTACAAAAGATAGTATTACAAAATATATTAATTGGTTTAAGATGCAGAATTATTAAGGACTATCGACTTCTCGTCTGGTAGTACGCATCTTCGCCAAACTTTCGTCTTCGGATGACACTATTTCAGGTAGTATTAAAGGAGAATTAACACATTCAAAATCAACATGTCCCCAATCCCCACAGTTACTGCAAAAATATGAGATGTTTCCATCCTTATCTATCACCTTAACAGTTTTCGCTCTAGCTGGTCGGGCAATAGCTTGCTTTCCATGCTGTCTTTCGGTGCAGTTTCTGGCTATATGTCCAGTCTGACGACAATGGTAGAATATTGTCAGTCTATCGACGGGTAAATCGAGTATGCACTTTTTCCTTTTCACTTTAGGGCAATGACTAAGAAAATGCCCTTTTTCCCGACATTTAAAACACATAATCTCAGGACGAGCGAAACGGACATCCACATTCCTTTTCTTTCTCCTCACTCGGCACTTAATGGCATAATGTCCCTTTTTATGACATCGATAGCAAATAACCTCATCATATGGACCAGGTGCTTGCCTTTCACTGAATCTCCTTTCAATCTCCGCACGTGTCACTTCTGCTTCTCTACGGGCAATTGCTCTTTGTTCACGGCGTGCTGCTTTTTGTGCTTCGGTTTTCGCCATTATAATTAACAAGATGTTTTCGAAGTTTCCTATCAATATTTGAAATCCTTATTAGTAGAGGTTGGATTATTCAATCATTTTCCCAAGACATATCCTTTAATATTTTATTCACTGTCCAAAATCGTGAATATACTTCGTTTATTTAATTCAATGTTTCTACATATTTATTTAAAGGATTATCCACTGTCCAAAATCGTGGATAAAATTCCCAACCCACATTTACTATCACAATATCTAACATAAAGGATAATTTGCTGTCCAAAATCACGAATATATCTCCTTTAATAACTTCTATTTTTCATTTATAAAATTCAATTGGTTTCGAATTTATAAACAATCTTTACAAATTCCACTTCTATTTATAAACTTCGATTTATAAATCTCTTTTATTAATTCAATTCAATTTATATAACTCCATTATATATCAAAGGTCCATTTATAAGTTAAGTACTTATAATCCATTTATTTACTAAATCGTTCTTCACAACGTTTGAAATCAATTTTCAAAAGAATTCAGAATCAAATTCCCAAGTTATAATTCAATGATCCTCTTAGCTATACTAAATTGACATGTTATTTTATTACCCAATTTATTATTTTGGAGATATTCAAAATATTGGATTTAAACCAATTCATTAATTCACTTCACTTATATTTTATTTTTCATAAGTCTCAATAATTCGATAATGGATTTTCGAATGAGAAACTATCGCAATCCTAAATTTAGAGAGGGGAATTTTCGAAAAAGATTTGAATTTTCAAAATACCTTTTATTTTTCAAAGAAAACAATTTCGTACTTATTTTAAATTTGAAAAACGTTTTCTTTAAAGTGATCCTAGTAACTATTCATATTAAACATCATAAACTGAGCTTTGTATAAACCAAAGCTCTGATACCACTTTTGTAACGACCCGCCGCCCTGACCGCCCCCAGCCGGTAATTAAACCAACTTGAGATGTTCAAAATGACGGATTGTTATTCAGTTTATAGAGTTTAAACAGAATCAGCCACAGAATCACAACAATAATCATAATATTTCACATAATGAATTTTCTTACATATATCAGAGTTTGTACAATGCATTTAATTTTATACAGCGGAATATATCTTTTTAAGTACAAAAATTCTTCGAAAAGCTAAAGTGAAGCAATTTCCCCAACTCTCTCTAACTTCGCGGCCTGAAAATCTTCAAGCTGTAAAATTACTCGGTCTGACCCGAGTATTACATTCAAAAGAAAATAATACACAGGTCAGTCTAATTCAAACTCAGTTATTAGTGCATAGAGGCAATAATAATCAAACAACAACTAGACGACAGTCAAATATAAATTTACCTATCCGATCCTTTAACAAGAAATCGGATAACGGTAAATACAACAATTAACAGTGTTAAACAATAACTCGGTAGATTCAAATTATCAGTGAGGATAGATGAAGGGATTATTGATGAAGATAATTTAGAAAACAATCAAAATTTGCCTAAACGGAAATTAACAACAAAATCATCAAAATCGATTCAAAATATATTGAATTGGCAACATAAAACATAAATTTCCATCAGTAGAAAAAACAATTAAAACATTAGATTTGGTAGGGCTGCAGTACACACACGCGTGTACGGCCTCGCCACATTTTTAAAATGTTAACTTCGTGTGGCTGCAGTCCACGCTTGCGTGCACTGCCTCGCCACTACAGTGCGAAATAAGCAAAATCAGGAAATGCACAGAAAAAGGCACAAACGAGCACAAGGTCGAATCCGAGCTATTTGCTGGATTCAACTCAAGTGTAGTCAGAAAACAATCCATCTGGATCAATGTAATGCGAAACAACAAGGGCAACTGCAACTAAAAACTGCAGCCACCACACTGCCACACATGTACAAAACAACATGTCTTGAAGAACAGACACTAAAAGAGGCACCCAGGTGATGTGCAAATAAATGCAGCAGTGGAATGAGTCAGTGCCGTGATATGCACAATGCACCGCAACGACACGGCAACTACATGGAAACAATAGAAAATGACAGGGATGCATGCATGCACCATAGATGAAACCCAAACAACATGGTTCCTATAGGAATGCAATATAAACAGGTGCGACTACAAAAGACAACTAGTATGACAGGAATGCATACATACCCCAGAATGAAAGAAATATCACTGCAATATGCATAGGGTAGTGTTGCAAACAACATGAACACGGTATAGGCAGTGAACATGTGAAAAACAGGCTACAGTAGCAAATCAGTACCAAATGCCATCAAGTAAACAAGACTCAAGACAGTACAAATCCCATAATATATGCACACACACATACAAATGTATGTATGCCTATATATGCAGCTTGCATAAGCAGGTGTAATTCAAGCTGGAAATCATCACAAACCAATACTTCTGGAATTAATACTCTTCAGATTTCAAATATAAGAAACTTTAACCCATTAGGTTCTAAAATTGTAAACTATGATTTCATAAAAAATCAAGATAGGCCTATTGTTTTCAGGCAACAAGATTTGTAAACTGAGTATATACTCATACCAAGTGTGTTCAAAACTTTAGTATTAAATATCAAATGAATTTCAGTTTTTTTTTCTTTTTCAAAACCTGATATGTATTTATTCATATATTTTTTTACTTTGCTTGTTTTAAACTTTTAAAACTGTTACACTACTTGCGAAAAAAACAATAAGCAATTTCCAAATCAAAATGAATCATTGAACAAATTACCAAACTAGGAAATCCTAAGTTAAAATAGGATTGAAACTATTCAATTATCTTTAATTTAAAGATTGATGCTTAAATTTAATCACAAAAAGAGATTTGGAAATTTCTGTTTTTCTTGTCTGTAGCCTGTAGATAAACAGAGTGCATATTTGGTATTCCTACAGACACTTCATACATTCATACTTGCTTTCCCATTCATATCCATATTGGTACCATATTTCAAAACAATTTCCATCCCAATAGTTAAGTAACATCACAAATATAAACTTGTTTTAAAAGGGAATGTTACTCACTTTATTTTGATTTGTACCTATTTCAAGTTTTAACTTGCATTTGCTTTTCCAGGTTAAAAATGTTTTCAGTCTTGAAAGCTTTGAATTTTTTTTTTCCCTAGCAAAAATATTCTTGTAACATATATTTCATATCAGAAACATATGCCGTTAATCAAATGCACCTGTATAGCAATCATAAGTTTTATAAAGGAAATGATTACTCACAAAACAAAAACAAAACAATTAAAACAATATCAATGCAAATGCACAAGTACAGATCGAGCTCAAGTCTACATATATGATCAAGCTAATAATATGCAGTAACCATGACATTAGAGACCCGAGCATCCAAAAAAAACACTGTCGAAGTCACTCCAGGCTAGTTCAGGAAGCACAAGAATGGCCAGAGACAAAGTACACAGAGAAGAAACAATAAGAACAGGAAAAATCAAATGAATCCCAAGTGAAAATTTCACAGGCCAAACTTTCCAGAAAATCAAAACCAAAGTCTAACATCAATTCATAGCCGAGGTGGTCGAGGCTAAAATCGAAGAGCAAGTTTCAAGAATGACTGTAATCAATTAATAGTTTTATCAAAATCAAACTTAATTTATTTTCGCAAAATCAAGCTTGCAAAACCAAGTTTAAAAACACTGCAATTTGAGTCGAAGCCTGTTGAAGTTACTAGAAAAATCAAGCTAAAACTGTGCAACTTAAAATCACAAATTATACGAATTCGAACAGCATCCAAGAAAACGAAATTGGGATAAGTCAATCATCAAACGATTTTATACGAATGAAATCACAGAATCAAACAAGCAAAACACAGTCGAATACCAATTTAGAAATTCGAATCTAAAAAAAACACTGGTCGAAACTAGATGTGAGTGACTAAAATCACTCACCTTTGCAAATCGGAGCAGATCGAAGCAGAGATGAACAAAAACCAGAGGATCGATCAAGAAAAACGAAGCCGGCGTCTAATTTCGAGAAGCCCTAACTTGAATCGAAGGACGAAGAAGAACTCGTGCGAAAACCCTAACTTTTTGAATGATGAAAAGGAGACGAAGCCGCCATTAATTTGCTTTCGTATGTTTTATTTATTTTTTTCTGATGATTTGAAGAGAGATGGGTTTCGAATATAAAAGAGGGGAGACGTGATTTTGGTCGTGGGTTATGGCGTAGGTGACGGCGTAGATTATGGTGATAAGGTAAGGCAATGCACTCTTTATATTTTATGTTTATTTTTATATATATTTTTTTTCTTTTCAATTTAAATTCAATTTGTTTTGCATAATTATTTTCTTTAATAAACATATAAACGTTTTGCAGTTCAACTACCAAACATCAATTTATAAATTTACATAAATGAAAATTCGTAAATCCAAACTATTTTTTCTAAGTCATTAGTTCGAATTTAAAATTCAAATTCAATATTCAATTCAACTCCAAAGTCAAATTCAAATTTTATTCAACTTAAATAGATTAAATTCTAAAATTTAATCGCCAATTTATCCTGAAAATTTGAAATTCAAGTCAATCATCATTCGAATATTTAAAATTAATTAAATATTTTCATTTTTAAATTGTTCAAAATTCTGGGTTGTTACAGGATTAATCAAGTCCAACGAAATTTGGAGTTATTTAAGTTGAATTGTTGGGGTAGTGAACAGTTGACTCTTGATTATTTTCAATATAAATTGTTTTCATATAAACTTATTTTTCTAAGCTATTAAATATATATACAACCTTTCTTTCTTAAAGCCAATTGTTTTATATTTGTTTTACAATTATTTGGAGCTATTTAATCATTTTTCAACTGTTTCTTAAACTAATTACTATTTTTTAACTATTTCACAAACTAATTCCTATTTTACAACTATTTTGTAATTATTTAAAATTTCTGAAACTATTCAACTATTTTTCAACTATTTTACAATTAGTTAACTATTTATAGTTATTTTGTAAACTAATAATTATTTTTCAACTACTTATCTATTTTTAAAATTTTCAAGCTATTTCCTAAATATAAACTGGTCGGAGTTCAAACTGTTATTGGTAAAATACCCATCTGAGATGAGAATTGAAGTGATAATCCAAATGGGAACTAGGGTAAATGTGGATAAGTGAATGAAAATTTAAGTGAATGTGAATGGAAATGAAATTGATATTGGAAAGAGTAATCAAATTTGAATATTTGATTTTGAATAAACAAAGTTATATATCTTTGTTATATAAGAAAAATCTTTCCTTGTTAAATCTATTGCCGGAAGAAAAGGATTGATGAAGGTGTTTGAAGTATAAAAGGCGTTTTATACAAGTTTGAAAAGATCCAAAGTTTTAAAAATTATATATATCTGTGTATATATATATAAAGGATCTTATGAGGGTTTTGGAAAAGGTTTTGAGAACCTTTGGATTTGGAAAGGCTTTTGATTTTTGGGTAAAATCAATATTGAATTTGGAAAGCCTAGTTTGAGAATTATCGATTTTGGGATAATCGATTTTGTGTAAAGGAGCTTTGAATGATATCATACTAGGTGTATGATTTAAAGATACTATATGTGTATAGTATAAAATGTGTTGATGATGGCTCTAAGGAAAAAGGCTCTCCCTTGAAATGAACTTCTCAGGAGTGCCACAAGGTGGTGCTGCCTTGAACCCCAAGGGGGGATTCTAAGTTGATCCTGTGAGGAGTCCGGACAAAACTAGTTCCTGAGGATTATTGGGTAGCATAAGTCGATGGCGTTGATGCCTACAGAGGCATTTGGGTTATGCTGTGACGACAGT
Source organism: Allium cepa (assembly GCA_030765085.1). NCBI lineage: Eukaryota > Viridiplantae > Streptophyta > Magnoliopsida > Asparagales > Amaryllidaceae > Allium > Allium cepa. The sequence goes on from CM060938.1 coordinate 569,519,875, forward strand.
GTAACTCGATGTCGCTGCGATCTACTGTGGGGACCATAGCGAAAATCGTGTGGAGGGTCTACACTTGATTTTGCTAGGAAGGCAACGCAACATCGATAGACTGCAATCTATGGTCAGGTGGAGTGGAGAAGTTTCATTTTTGGCAGCGAAATTCGATGGCGCTGATGCCTACAGTTATATGGGTTTTTGCTGTGATAACTACGTAAGCCCAGTTGTAGCTGCGATCTGTCGTGGGTTCAATGGTGTAATCATGGGGCGCGGAGGCCTACAGTTATCTGTGGATTTTGTCGGGACGACAACGTAACCATCGGGTTAACTACGATCATGGATGGGGGTGATGATTTCCAGAGCATCCTCAGCAAAGATATTTCCTCTATTTTCAAAACCCGATTCCTATATTTTCAATAAAATTATTTTTCAAATGTTTTTACTGGGTGTTGAAAACGGGTTTACCAAGTACTTATAGATTTTCAGTCCTACGTCTGATCAACGTATGACTGAATTTCTGTGAGAACAAGGATGAACTAGTTGAGGCATCGAGTTATTAAAACATTTTTATTTAAAAGCTATTTTAAATAGTATTATCTAAATTTAAAGGCATTTTTTTAAATTTTTTAAATAAAGGTGTTGGATTTGTGAAAGATGAAATAAATCCAAACTAGAAATATGGAAGACAAAATTTGAAAAAATAAAAATAAAAATGTATGAAGTGATTTTTGTAATTAATTTAGAAATTGGAAATAAGCTAATTGGTTAAATAATTGTTTGATTGAGTATGTTAATAAAATTTAACTTGGGTAAACAAATGGTTGTAAATTAATAATGGAATTTGGTAGTGGATTAGAATTGTAAATAGAATTCAACTTGGATTTGATAATGAATTGAATAAGTGAAGATGCTATAAAATGCAAATAAAATAGAGTTGGATTGAAAATGTGATGGTTTGAATTACAAATAAAATCCAAAGGTGATTTGAATAATATTTAATGAAATTTGCAAGTAAATTAGATATAAGAGAAGTGATTATAATAGAAATTGTTTGAGTTGCAAAATAAAACCCAAGTGAATGGACGACTTTGTATTAATAAAATGAATTCGATAACGAATTAAGTAGGTAAATTAAAATTTTAAAATGAGTTAATCGAATTAAAAATAAAATAAATAGATGAAGTCTGATTAAATGAAAACTAAATTAAAGTTGTAATTGGAATTGGATTATCAGTCTGAACTTAAGTTCGGTGGCATATGTGCTTGGATATTAATTTGATAAATGGAGAAGGTGAAGCAAAATTAAAATTTAAATGGATGGGCTAACAGAATTTAATGGAATTTGATTAAATGAAAATAAAATAGAAGTAAACTTAAGTTTGATGTTGGAATAAATTAAAGTAAATTAACTTAAGTTCAAAATTTATGAAAGCTTGGCTTTGAATAAGAGTGGAAGCCCATTAAAATAAAAAATTGGATTAAATTAAGTTTGGGAAATAGTTATTACTTTATAAGAATGGAATGTGCCAAGCTTAATAAATTGTTTTGCATGAATCTAATGTGGAAATAAAATGAAATGCAATGAATGGTTGATTAATAAATTTGAAATGAAATGGAATTGAATATAGAATGAGTTGAATTTAATTTAAGTAACTATAAACTACATGAATACTCTATTAAACGAATATCGTCGAAATTGCATAAAATGGTTGACATACGGCGTAGATAAAAATAATTAAAATTCTATGAGTTGATAGAGATTAAATAAAATTAATTCTAGATCATTTGAAGTGAATATGAGCTTGTTTGGATTAATAATCAATGGAATGTAAAAAATTGAGTTGCAAACCATTGAAACTGAATGAAATGGCTTATAAATTGATTGAAAGCAATTGAATTAGCTTAAAAGTTATATAAATCGCTTATGGAAAGCGTTTTGGTGCTTGTTGCTTATGATATATATGTTTAGCTATTAATATAAGTGAATCGCTTGTGATTTGCTATTAAAGTAAATGAAATGCTGATAAATACCCTATATATGGCACTTACATATTTAAATTGAGTAAGTACAGGTACCCGAAGGCCGTTTGGCTGGATTTGGATTGCACTAATTGCTAAAATTAATAAGCTGCTGGCTTAAAATGCTAAATAAGGTACGCCTACGCAATAAAAATAGGAAATATGAACTGTTTTTGCTTTTTCCGACCGTGTGGGTCGATGTATACATATTTATATCTCTTGTCAAATTTCAAAAGCTCCTCCGTACGAGAGAGACTCTGCCAAAATTTTCCGAAAATTTTGGAAGTTAGAAAATTTTTGAAAATTTTCGCGAAAATTTGTGTTAAGCAATTAAACGATTTTAAATATGAAACTGAAACAGAGTAGTAAATGGAACTAATAAGACTCAATTATATATGGAAAAATAAAAATTTAATATTCAAAATTGCAATAAGATGAATTCATATGAAAACGGAAAAGACGAATTTGAATAGAAGTAAATATGAGAACCTATATGAGAGAATGTATAAAATGAATTATAATGTTACAATTGGATATTATTGTCAAGTAAGATATGCAGGTATATAAAGGGGAAAAGAAAATTGGAATTGATTCCAAAAGATAAATGTGAATTGCCCGAAAAAAGGTTATGTATTTGAATTTCTGTATGAATTGGATAGGGTTTTTGATCTAGCCACTTGGCTTTCTGTTTTCTTTTTGGAATTTGGGAGCCCATAGAGGCCTTTCATAGTAGTACCGAGCTAGCTGTGCAAAAGAGACGCTGGCAAAAATTTTCGGGAATTTAGAGAGTTAGAAATTTTTTGAGAAAATTTGGATAATTCTAAATTTAGTTTTAAATTGAATTTCGAACGATTGAGAAAACGGGTATTGATTGAAACTATAGAAGGTTTTGGGAAGTTGGTTGATGTGATAAGAGGTTTTAATAAAGGATAGTTGGTAGGATGTTGTTAAAACTGTTGGTTTTGGGGGGAAGGGTAAACGAGTATTAGTTCATTCTTCCTAATTAGTAATTTCGGGGACGAAATTCTTTTAAGGGGGGAGGAATGCGATGACCCGGAATTTCTAACAATCTAAATTGGAATAATTAATTGATTTTAAATAATTCGAATTCAAGATATTAAATATTTACTTGATAATTAATTTATTGAATTTTATAAACTGAAAATTGGACAAAATGTTGAAACTGTAATTTTAAGCCTGTTTAAAATAATTTGAAGGCTTATGAAATTTATATTGATAGCACTGAAGGTAGTGAAAGTGTTGAAATTGAGTTTGGAAGTGTTTTGTTCAGTTTTAATAATATATCATTTAAATTGATATTTAAAATAGCCTTCCGAGGCACAGTCTCGAAATTCGACGAAACTAGTTCCATTGGATCCGTAATAGTTAGTTATTATCGGATTTCAATTTTCGTAGCAATCGGAGTTGTCGTTTGATCTTGACAGCTCGAAACGCGTAAAATTATTTTAATCGATTTAATATAAAATTTGATCGTTTACTTCTGTAACTCGCGCATACGATTAAATTAGCTTTCGAAACACGTTCCATCGTATTCGGAATATGGGTAAAGCTTTATAATTGCCTTGCGGCATTCCTTAAGAGGAGTTCGAAATTCGAAGTTGCAATCGATGAGGCAATTTGAAATTTTTATATAGGATGATAGAAATTTAAAATAAATTAGTACAAATATTTAACAGCACGTGGTATTTTTGAATATTTAATTCTATAATAATCAAAGCTTACGCTAGAAGCTATTGGAAAGTTATATATTTTCGTTCCTCTCTATTCTCGGTAGTATTCACATAACTATTGCCACTTCCTTCAGTTAAAAAAATGAAATAACCGAAACCCTTTTCTTCTCTTGAATCAAAATAAACATGGCTGAAGCCTTCAGAAATCGCAATTGAGTATGGCGATCGAAAGGAGGGGAGGGCTGCAGCGCCATGCGTTCGATTGTAGGGGCTTAAGCGTCGCGTTGTCGAATCGAAGCAGGTGGGTCACGACGTGGCGATTACAAGATGTCAGGGAATCGTCGAGATCGGCGTTGATAGGGCTCGTGAGTAGCAACGTTGGTGATGTTTGTGCTTGCAATTTTGGCTAGCTAGAGGTGCGTGTGCGCGCGTGAGATGTTCGGCAGCGAAATCGAGTCAGGCTCGACGAAGTTGGTCGATTATAGCGGTAAGAAAAGGGGAGGCAGAGTGGCCATGCGGGTTTCGAGGCAACCAATGCAAATTACAGTGGAGATGGGTTTCGTAAATGGTGAGTAATTTTATTTTCCTTTACAAGCTTTAAAGTTAGCGAATTTCCTTATGCATCTGTGTGACTCGAAGAAGGGTTCGAGTGAAAAGGAGGGAAACTCGAGTTGGAACCCGGGTTTCGCATGTGAGAAGCGGTACTGGGTTGTTGTAAACTAATAAAAGAAAATAATAATAATAGATGTGTATAAACCGAAAAAAAAAGAAGAAAAAAAATATAAATAACTCGAAGCAGGGTCGAGTTATCCATGGGTTCAACCGAAGTCAGGAAACCCAAAATTTTAAAACCTGTGTAATAGGTTTTAGATATGTGGACATGAGAATATTTTGATCATTTATACATTCTTTAAAATTTAATGTCTTGCAAAACTTTAAATTAAGGGCGGTTTGGTGATTAAATTAAGTATGTAAAGTACTTAAAGGATATTTAAACCTTAATTATTTTATAAATAGCGTTAAATATTAATTAAAGGTAAATGTTTGATAACGTGATTTAGCATTTATCAAAGAGACTGTTTAACTTAAGTAAAATTAAGATTTGACAAGTTATGAAATAAGTTAAGAATTAATTAAGTAATTGGTTGTAATTAGTGATTGATTAATTTGTAATTACTGATTTACAAATGGGTAATTAAGTTTTATAAATTGACAATGGAGGTTATTGATGAATAGTTATTGAGTAATGAATCAATAACTACTTAATGAAATTAATAAAATATAATTATTTTATGTAAAAATCAAGAGATTAACTAAGATTATTAATTAAGGAAAATTCGATTTAATTAGCAAAGTAAATAATGGATAGTTAATTATAGGATCGAGATTAATCGAGAATGAATAATATTGTGGTTGAATTAAAGTAATCAGTATTAGATGGAAATATATACATATAATTGGAAATCCTTAATTTGTTTGATTAATGATGTATTCAAAGATTGATTAATCAAAAATTGATTAGTCTGCAATAAGAGATTAATATAAGTAATTAAGGATAAATGAATTTAATACAATTTATTAATTTATGGGGTAATTAAGGATTACTTATTGATTTTGGTTGAGGGTAATTAATATCGAGAAATTGATTAAAGAGAATTACTTTAACGTAATTGAAGATAATTAATCCAATGTGATTAATTAAGATGAAAAATGAAGGATTGATTAATTAATTGATTTAAAATTAATTGATATTTAATGAAGGAATCTAAGTGATTGAGATTTGTGATTCAATTCAAATGAATTGAATTGATTGGTGTGATTAAGCTTTGCTATGGATAATTGAATGGTATTGAATGTTTTGGATGAGTTAGTATCTTTGATATGAAATGTTGTGTATTTTATTTGAATATCTTGGGTTAGAATAACATGAGTTTCGAAGAGGCTGGGAACGGGTGTTGGAAAATTCCCGGAACCACTTCGAATTCTTATAAATTGATATGTGAGATTAACAAGTTGGAATGACACATTTAAGTGAATCAGACTATTTAATCGAAATGTCGGCCTTTGGGAGACTTATGTGTGAAATAAATTATGTCTATGACATTTTGTGGATTTGTAAAATTGTTTTGATTTACCCGGGTTTTGTTTAAGTTATATGCTATGGTATTCCATGTTAGTTGGATTTACTCACGCTGGTTTCCAGCCTGACCCGGATGTTACTTTGGTGCAATGCTCGGGTCAGACCGAGTATTACAGATTTCCAGGTTAGGACGTTCTGGAGCTCAGGAGGCGAGTTGGAGGGCAGGACAGTATATGATATTTCCGCTGTATTTATATTATCGTTGTCTGAGATATAATAATTGTAAACATTCAGTGACTGTATATAATATGAAACTCTGATGTATTCAATTGTAATCGACAGATATAGTATTCTTTTGTAAACATCTATTATTTATTATTATAATTTATCCGCTGCGATTGTGAGATGTTTGGTGTTTCTGTTCTTCCTCTTCTATCTTTTTTTTTTCATAACTATCTAGAATTTTCGGGTCAGAAAATTTCGGGTCGTTACAACAACAGACTCCTATTAGTCCCTCACAAAACCATCTCATACCGATCCCTCACAAAACCATCTCCTACCGATTCCTCTCATCAAACCCATTTCGTACACCGACCCCTACATCAAAGTGATCTACACCGATCCCTTTTTCCTAAATTATCTTACACAAAAAGGAAAAACCCTCTCGGCAACTAAAAACTATCGAACCCTCACCTGTCCTAATTTCCTCTTCTCAAATTTGAAAACCCAACTTTCCTCCATCCCTTCCAGGACACCAACCGAACCCTCCTTCCTCCTCCTTCACCTACTTCTTCATCTTCTCCTCCTCTCCTGCATATCTCAATGAAATCCATCGAGCTATACACCCAAAAAACACTCGAATTCACACAAACTTAGTATTCATGACTAAACCACATGATTAAAAAGAGAAGTCGTACATATATATATATATATATATATATATATATATATATTGAAGTAAACTATAGGTAACTTGGATTGAGGATGATGTTTTGAGCTTGGATTTAGTTTTAAAGTTAAGGAGTTTTTCTTTCTTTCATTCGTCAAAAGGAGATGGCAATAATTTGGGTTCGGCTGAGTATTTGTGCGAAGGTAAGTAAAGCAAAAAAGGTTAAGTGAAGGGAAGGAAGGGAGAAAGGGGTATTTATATGTAGGCGCATATAAGGAAGCAAGACTGATTATTGAGGGTGACACAATCAAAGACGAGAAAAAGGGGTCTGCACTAAGACATGTCAGTCCCTACTCACGTATCCCTAGTGAGGGATCGACATGTGGGATGTCTATCCCTTGACTTCTATAAAAAAAAAGAGAAATAATTAAAAAAGGAGGAATGGAATAAAAGATTGGAAAAGAAAAATGATAGACAACTAAAAAATAAATGATGACGGTTATCATGAAAGTTCAACTGTAAACATAAGCACACAGAGTACAAAAAACTTGGCAATGACCTATGAACGTTCGAACACGTCTAGGAGACAGCAACAGAAATGTGTTTGTGGATATGTGTGGGAACGACTCGAACGTTCAAAATTTTGAAATCAATTGGGATTGCAGTCAAGCCTGAAGCTTTCAAGTTCGAGATTGGGTCAGATTGAAGAAGGTCTATAAGTCGATAAAGAAATAGACGTCAATCAAGAAGTTTCATGGTTTCCTTTCCAGTAACTCAGAATTTTTCCGATTCAAAGTATGTCATGTTACTTGCTAGACGTACTTTAGAGGGCAAGTGTTACTAGGTATCCTGACTCGGTTATGTTGGACTGATCACACAATGCAGATTCGACTATTGACAAGAAGAATGACCATGACGCAATGGCTACAGGACCCAGAAATAGAGTCCAGACAATTATACAAAGCTCGGATCGAACAGAGTTGATAGGAAAATAGCGCAAGATGCCAGAAGGATAGAATTAGCTTGGATGAAATAGGGATCGGCGCAGTCATTTGTTAACATGGATGGAATACTTAAGGGATCGGTATGCAAGGTGGAGCTATGGGATCGGCCTGATGACTTGTGTAAATAGTCAACATAGATGAGCAAATGGATGGATCGGCATTATTCATGGTGGATGGATCGACCCTGATAGTAATCTAAGGGGTCGGCATAGTGGAGTTTCATAGTATGGATCAGTATGGCACACACTGGAAGGAATTGAATCGGCATAAGTCTATAGGCCAAAGGGATTGGCATAGCGACGTAACTACTAGGGATCGGCTTATACTTAGGGATCAACATTATGGAATTCCCAGAATATACATAGAGAAAAAGGGATCAGCACGACAAGACATGATGGAATAAGCATGGCTTGTGCAAGGGTTCGACATGGGGTCAGCATCTCTCAGACTAGAATAGGATTGAACCAAATATTGAGTAAAATCAAGAGCTCCACATGTCCAACTATCTTGATATTTAAGATACCATCATATTCGAGCATGAGGAAGCTGCCATAGGTATCGCTGCCCTAAATTCCACATATGGAGGGATCGGTACCGATCCCTCTCCATTATGATTTGGGTCTAGCCCTCCCTATGCTGGGCCCATGTGGCTGAGAAGGTCATGTTACCGAAGTTCCAGTCAGATTGAAGGTCACATTCACCTATCAATACATGCCTATGGGGTCATTCTTGGGATCTTTATGATGTTGGTTAGATAACACTATTATTATAATCAACTCCCTCCTTTATTAACTTGTAATTTTTGTTTCTTGTTGTTTCCAATTGTAATCAAGTTAATTGAAAAGCAATAAAGAGAATATTCAAGGTGGACGTAGGTAATCAACGCCGAACCACTATAAATCTTGTTGTTTCTGCTTTCTGTTGTGTTTTTCCTGTTATTTTGTTATATTCCTCTGTCTTCATTTAGTTTCTTCATTTTTTTCACTACTTAAATCTGTTCTTGGATATTTGTGGCCAATTTGGTTGCAAACAGCTGATACTTATATGTTGAACTACCATTAGCTACTAAGGGAGTAATATCTAGAGCCACAAATAGAGACTCCAAGTCAACACCTCAGGATATTGACTTGTAGGTTCAACACCTAATTGTGTTATGGATGGTATATGGATAATTTTAAAATGGCATCCCATCTCTCCCTGCCCCTACTCCAGAATCGCATTTGCGAGTTGTGTCATCACTTATGGTACAACAGATTCAATATACTAACACTGTATGCATATGACTGTATGTGGTCAAACAATTCAGATCCCTTAATTACTGCCATAACTTCACAAACACATTCCTACACACAAACACAACAACATAGGCTTTCCACTATGGTGTGAATCATCATATATTTCCTATTGTTTCCTCAAACTCCATCAAAATTTCCAACCTCCACCAAGTCTAACTAGACTTGCGACATATCAAATCTGAAGTCTTGTTATGCTCTGGAAAGCATAGAACAAGGTTTAGCTAGTACAGTTGCTAGGGCAATCGCTCGTACAGTGGTGCATGCCCACACTGTTGCATTTGCAGTAGTGCCATGACTATGGCTTGCCCTAGTTCTGATTTGGGGCATTGTCATGCCACAGCCAAGGCCAGAGCAAGGTTCGGTTCATGCTTCCTTTCTTCCTTTGGTCTATTCTCTGTATGAATCCTCTAACCATATTCATCTTTAACTCGATCTTTCAAGCAAGTTGCTTGTGTTTCAAAACCACTTCTGTTCTTTCTTCCTTAATAAATTTCATTAATTTACTTTCATGTTAATCATACATATAGCTCAAGCAATCAAACAACAAGCGAGAACTCTTTCTATTATCTACTGACTTTATAAACGACATTATTTTTTACTTCAAATTTATTATGCATTTCATACCATCTTAATATAGCCTAATATACTTCATACGCCATATATCGACTAGTAGCAATCAAACATTAAATGTATAAAATTTCTATTACTTACTAATCTTCTCAAATGCCCAAATTTTATCAGTTTTACTTCTATCTCATTTCATTTAAAAGTTACCATTTAAACAAGTTTCTTGCATTTAAAATTCCTTACTTTCATATTTTTCCTACTCGTTTTCTTTTATAGTAGTTAAGTGAATTTATAGTTGTTTAATGGCCATTATAACTACTAAACGTCATGCGCACAAGTTACTAGCACTTTTACTTTATATCTAATATTATTACAATTCTCATATGTTCACTAAATCATTAAAAATCACATTCTAACATTATTATTTCACATAAACTCATACACATATTCATTAATGATAACATAAACCATACCATATGTAACTAAGCAACCATTCATACTCTATGCTTATTAACTCTAACGTATGTCAACTTTTCATCATGAATCAACCATGTGATATTTTCATCTTCTTAGTAAACACCCAAATAAGGCTAAATCAAGTCTTACTTTAATGAAACCCAACATAAATCTTTTATTTAACATATCATAGGAATACATACATCATTATACAATTAGAAATTACAAATTTGGTATCCACTCGCCTAGCAACCATTAGCAATTCAAAAGCAATAAGAACCCATTCTCTAGTCCTCTTGCTCTTTATAGTCAAAACTCAAATCACCTTGAAATGCTCCATACTCATGAGATCATATAGGAAGGCAAGAGAAGAATTTTAGTGATTTTTGTTTGATTTTAGATAATTTATTTCATCAATTTCAAGTGGATCTTTGGCTTGTATTTTTAATTTTGAAGAAAGAGAAGGAAACTAACATGAAAAAATGAAGTGATGAGGTGAGAGGGGGTGTGCAACTTTTTATATGCAAGGCTAATGGGACTAGGGTCCAACATCACCCTCTTTAAATATTAATAAACTCATCTCCTTCACAACTCACAAGCTAACACCTCGAAGTTTATACTCAAAAATCCAGAAACATCATTTCAGACACAATGGAAATGGATCGAAGCTCCAACACCATCATATGTAAAAGTTAATTTTTTTGTTCACTTAAGGATTGAGTCCTTACTCTTGATTGAAAATCTGTAAATCCAAAAATGTCAAAGCTTATACTTAAAGAACCGAAATGACATTCACGATATAATAATAAAGGTCATAAGGTCTAAATCACTCATATGAAAAAAAATTATCCCCAAATATGTCGATGTTTATACTCAAAAGGCTCGAAAATGACAATCCAAAAATAATGGAAGTAGTCTTAGACCTTGATTCTGTATTCTTTAAAATACGACTTTTGAGTCAATTAAATTACTTAAATAAATCATTTGAATGTTTAAGCATTTGAAATATAGGTTATTACATGGGTTTTTGGAGTAGATTGGCAGTCGTTTCGTGGAACGAGTAGTCGAGTATGCTACGAAACTATAATGTCAGATACGATACTTGAATGTGAAATACATTTGCTTCATAATCAGCTTAATAGGCTACAATTACAAGGCATTTGAAGATAAACTAATTTTTAAATGTGTGTTATTATGTTTTTTTAGGGTTAAGTGTGTTTTAGTTACGATTATGCGTGATTACGCTCTGTCATGTAAGCACATGTACAATTAGATATGTTTGTGTGAAGCTGATGTATGTATATAAGAAGAACATATATGTTTAATTTCATTTTATAGGTAGATATAACTAGCTATGAATGTAAAAAAGATTTCTCACAAATAACAAACATTATACACATTGCATTAAACAATAATTCATGGAAAACACAAATGAACATACAAAAAATACATAAAGCACAAACAAACTTAAATAAATCATTGTTTGTTTCTGTGTGTTTCTTTGGGAGCTCCAGTTTTTGCTCTCCTTGTTTTTTTGTGTGTTTGTGTGTTTAATAAATATGGCTAGGGACCATTCAACCCTCCTTGCCTTTCAAAAAAAAAACTTAAATAAATCAAAAGCAATTTTCAAGCCTTAATATGTTATTCAAATTGTATAATATAGTTATACCAAAGCTCGCATGCAATATGTCCACTAAAATCGATACACTAGTCAAGCCATTAATGTAAGTCGAATGTTGCTTGGCATGATTGAAAACTGTTTTCAACTACCACTTCAGCTATAAAATGCAACATACGTACTTATTGTTTATGGAGTTCTTCTGATTAATCCTATTCTAGATGATTTTTGTAAGATTCACCAAGGATAATCCAAAAATCATGCTTCACCTCCTCTTTCATATGCATACATCAACTTGAATTTAAATTGTTTTACAGGCAAAACAAAATATTATTATTTTGCATATGCAAGCCGGATTATAATGGTCGTATCACTTTTACATCAGTTATTATTGGTTTGAGGAAAATACATCTTAGTAAATATTGAATGGAAGTAAGACGGGTGTCAGGCAAAGATGTCTCGGCAACTATGTAGAATGCTAACTAGTCCTCCTACATAGAGGAGGATTCATATTTGTCCTCAGACGAATCAGAACCAATAACATTAACATACTCACTAAATAGAGATGCAATGTAGGGATCAAACACAACAGACTCCTTATTGAAAATGGACTGTCTATGACAACCTGCACCTCCCAAACCACATCGAGTCGTAGTCTAACATGACTTTCGGACTCACATCGATGCCAAGAAATACGAGCTGTCAAGGTTTTTCTTAACATTTCAAAGACTAAAGATACAAGAACAATATCTAAGACATATAACACTTTAATATTTCATAGTGGAAGGCATAAAAATATAAATACTGAAAATAGTCATCTAAAAAAATGTCCTAAACACGGGCTTAAAATAGTACATTGCCAAATCCACAGTGTAAAGAAATACATTAAATAGCTTGATAAAATATTAATGCGATTAACATTACATGGAGAGTAATAGGAAACAAAAAGAAACTCTAACGCCAAGCTCCCCTCTCCAAGTACTATCGTTGGGCCTATCACCTGCTTCCCTATCCTCCCGTGGTAGGGAAAAAGAAAGGAAAGGGGGTCAGACAAAAGTCTAGTGAACAAGCACATCATTAATATATGATGATGTAACCTAGGATATCCTACAAGTGTTCAAGAATTACTTGTTTTCTCTATTTAAGGGGTTTAGCTCAATACACACCTACAAGAACTACTTGTGCAGGCTCATATTTAGGATCAAACAACTAGTTGTACCTCAAGCCAAATAATGATTGGCCAATAGCTACTAGGACCATTCCACATGGGTTAACCTACAAATTTCCACCATGGGACTACATTTCTCATAACTACGACTACATCTAACTATTCCAACATAGGTTTTCCTACAATTTCCATCTTGGGACAATATTTCCCACAATTACGACTACATGTTCTATTCCAACATAGGTTTCCCTACAATTTCCACCATGGATTTACATTTCCCACAACTACGACTACACATATCCTAGTTACGCATTAAGGAGGAACCCGCAATGCCAACTTGTGTGTCTATGTCCACCTCTCAATGGTAACGTAATGCCACTTATTACACCACGCTAGGATCCATCTATAAATCAGCATCACATTGCATCACCGTGAATACCAAAGAACTCCCGTTAGTGCTCGACCGCACACTCCATTAGGCATCATCAAGGGTGCTGTGTATCCACCATAGAACCTCATTTGAGTGTAATTTGCGATAGAATCGCCCCAATTGAATATCGACCCCTACTAGATTAATAACGTTTACCAAATCCTACAACATTCTAGTATCGCCATATAGGGAACTAGCTTCCCTACTTATAATAACATCAATATTATATATATAAACACACACATGCACACCACCATTAAGTGGTCAATCAGTCGTTGTTGTTTACTATTTTTGAATTTAATTATCGATTATCATTCCTTTTGTCTACTAATTTTCGATTACAGTAAACATGAAACTTTAATTTTAGTCAACACAACTTTTGATTCTGTGATTTGTAACTATCATAAATTCATATTCAATTTCAATTTGTAGTAAATCGGTTTAAACTAGGTTTAACATGAAGGTCAACAAGTTATATCAATTTTTTCAACTTGACAAAAATGGGTATACTCGGATTTATTAGTTTCTTAATTTACAGGTTAACATCCATAAGACCTTAGTTAGAAAAGAGAAATCATATTCATATAATAACTATTAAATTTTCAGTTCAATTAAATTGTGTTTCTAATTCTATTTCTAACAACCTAGATCAAACAAGGGATAATTAAATTTATTGTATGTAAATCGTCTAATTAACAATGAACCTACCTACCTCATACCAAAATTATTCCTTTAAGATATGCCTACAATCTCCTCTGATCGCTAGATTTCTGCTTGATTTAATATTCTTTAGTTTCTCTAGTTTTATTTTTATACAATTTTCGTTGAAATTTGTGATTTAAGGTGAAAGGTGACTTTAGTTTTTATAGGAAAAGAGTTTGGACGTATTGGTTCTAATTTTTATGAATTAGGGTTTGGATTAGAGTTGTATTTATAGTGTGCAAACAAATATCAATCTTCTAAAAGATATGATCTTATCTTAAGCTTTGGAAAAATATACGATCAAATTCAGATAGTTAGCCACTCGAAACCCTGGCCACTATGACATAACCGATCGACCGCTATAGATGGTAGTGGTCGACCGCTTGTGGTTCACCGATTCCAATCTATAGATCTACAACTTGCAGTCGATCGGTCCTAATCTATCTATCAACAGTTGATTTCCTTATTTATCAATATTTATTTCCAAATTTTGTTTACTTAATTATTTTCAGTTATGAAATTTAGAACATTAATAAACTTCCTCATATTAACCCTAATTTTGAAACATTGTGCATGAAAGTTATCCAGAAAATTGATATGAACCCAATGATGCAAGTTCTGTAGCCAAATTAGGAAGTTTGTGAAAATCCCATTTTTACCCTTATTATATTTAAACTTAATTTTTTATTAAATTTCCACTCAATTTTTTGGGGTGTTACATTCTCCTCTTAAAAGGATTTCATCCCCGAAATTTCCAAGTATGGAAAAATGTAACTCATACGCATAAAAACCAAAAACTACAATCATTTACTAATCCATCATCGACTGGCAATTATTGTCCTTAATTAAATTTCTAATGCAATATTTATGTGCTGGAGTGAAATACATATAAACCTACACTAATGCAAAAATTAGGCAGTCTTCTGATCTAGTGTGTCTTCTGGAATGCAAGCGCTTATGCCATGTATCCAAATATATCCAACATCCTATGTATGTATGTGCAACCATTCAATATATATGCAATAGCCATATGCATATAACTCAATGAAACAAAACAAGTGATGGGGTTTGTGTTTGTGTACTCTAACTCAAGAATACATTTTCCTACATGTTCAAAGAATAAAAAATACATTCATTAGCATCCATCATCCAAAACATGTCCTTTTGACATGTTCGCAACCATTCCTAACATCCAATGGTATTCTTATATACTAAAGTTTCCACAGATGGTATTAGATGGACAAGGAGTTATTCGCATTACACTTATATATAAAAAACTTTTGAAAAGCTTTTATCTATATAGACACGCACGCACACTTTGAAAACCCATTTTGAAAAACTTTTGGAAAACATTTGAAAAACTTCCTTTGTTTCGAAAATCTTTCAAGTATGTTCTCTCAATAGGCCATTAATCCCTAAGGAATTTCCAACCTAAGCTCTAATACCAATTATGATAACCCGTACCTCCCGACACACTGATCCATAGTCTAGGATGACTTTCTGACTCGTGTCGGTGCCAAGAAGTACTAGCTGTCGGAGTTTTTAATTCTTTTATTAAATTTCCACTCATGTCTTTGTGTGTTACATTCCCCTCTAAAGCATTTCATCCTTGAAATCTCCAAGGATGGAAAAAATATAAATCAAGCATACAAAAATCAATAACTACTACCATCCACTCTTCCATCATCCACTGGCAATCATTGTCCTTAGTTAAATTTCTAATTGAATATGTACATGCAAGAGTGGAATGAATATAAACCTATACTAATGCAAAAATTAGGCAGTCTTCTGATCTAGTTGACCTCTTGAATGCAAGTGCTTATGCCATATATCCAGTGTATGCAACATCCAATGTAAATATATACTAGCAACTCTACATATACGCGCACCTATTTAATCCATATGCAACAACATATGCATATAACTCAATGAAATAAAAAACTGATGGTGTGTGTGTTAACTCAAGAATATATTTATCTACATATGCAAAGAACAAAAAATACATCCATTAGCATCCATCATCCAAAACATGTTCTATTGATACGTTCACAGCCATTCCTAACATCCAATAGTCCTTACCTGTGGAGTATACTAAGCTAGAACCTAACAAATAAGTAGTCTATACTTATTTATCTAAAATGGAAATGTACTAGAAAAGAGCTGTGGGTGAGTAGCTTGGACCCTTCCCACAGGCTCCCATACACTCTTCGCTGGATCGTTTCCCCACTAGAACTTAACAAGCTTGATAAACTATTGCGGAGTCGCTTTGTACCATGCTCAAGAATACAAGTGGGTGTATAGCGATCAAGTGACTCCTTCTCACTTCCACCTTCTCTACATAACTCGACTCGATTACAACGGCTGTATCATTTTAACATTTCCGCAAGTGTGATACGTGGGAAACATTGTGTACTCCCGCTAACTTCCCAAATCTACCAGTAATTGGAAAAGGCGCAACAAACCTCGAGACTATCTTTTGCGAATTACCAAATCCCACAACATGCCTAAATTGTGAGACCTTTACAAAAACCATGTTGCCCACCGCGAACTGTAACTCTTTGCATCTCCTGTCAATGTAAGACTTATGCCCACTGTACGATTTTCATTGTCCTATGGATCAACTCTACCTTCTCTATTGTCTCTCTCAACACATATGGTCCAAGAATAATCCTATCTATAGCGTCCTACCAACATTATAGTGATCTACAAGGCCTCTCATAAAACGCCTTGAACGATGCTATCCCAACACTCGCCTGATACTATTATTATAAGTGAACTCCACTAGTAGCAAGCGATCCTCCAAAGTGCCTCCAAAATCCGGTATGCATCTAAAGTAATTCCTCTAATAACTATTCATCATCTCCATCTATCCCTTTGTCTCAGGTGATAAGTGGTAGTCAAAATCAACTCGGTGCCCAAAGCCTCCTATAGACTCCTCCAAAACTTGATGGTAAAAAGCCGATCTCTTTTGCTAACGATGCTATAAGGAACTCCATGAAACATAATGATCTCCCTCACGTATATAGTTACATAAGATGCAGCAGTCCTCGTTGTCCTAAACTTGTGTGATTAAAGCCTCACAAAATCCTCGTTATAGTGTGTAGCACTCTTCAACCGCTATGCTTTTTCAGTTTAATGCTATTAAAAGGTAGGTCAACTTTAAGTCCAGATATTCTCGGCTACACCTGTTAAATCAAGACTTTTTAGCACCCGCTTTAGCAACATTAATATAAAATGGTTGATTTAACTAATTCTTTTAAACCAAATCAATAAAATTAGGGTAAAGACCTAATTTTAAGCACAAGTGTGCAGTACAAGTTAGAAATAAATTGTATTCACCAAATCTAGACTACGTAAATCATGATATTCTTCGATTTTATTATATAAGATTAAATAGTATTTATTTTCCCTATACAAATGATGTAAGAATGAGAATAATTTAACTTTAAATGTCTAATTTTATATCCAATGAAGCTTTTTGCACCTCTGCTGTTTTCTGCTACATCCCTGCTTAATCCCCACTATAACTTTTTGCACCTCCATCGTTATACAACCATTAAACGCTCTAACTACACAGTCCTAACCATAATAAAATGAGCGCATTTTTTCAGACGGTCAACTATGACCCAAATACCCTCATTCCCTCTCCTACTCCTAGGTAGTCTATCAACGAAGTATTTAAAAGACTAACTTATGGTGGATCGATTATACAATGACAAGTATATAACTAAACTAAACTATAGTGTAATGATTAATAAAGAATGTAAATAAGAATAATCACACCAGGGGTTTTATACTGGTTCGGACCTTCCGTCCTACGTCCAGTCCTGAAGCTCCTCTTTGGAATTTCCTTTCACCAAATAACCCTCACTTCATCCGGAGGAATAGGTTTACAATAGCAAAGTTTCTGCCTCAACTATATGTTCTCTATTACATGGATTATGACTATATAGTACAACTAACTTCCTATATCTCTTGAATGATTGAATACAATATTGTTCGAGAGAATATAGAAGTGTATGATCTCAGATTTACATATTGGATAGCAAGTAGATGATTAGAACAAGAGATGATCAAGATAGAAAGTTGAGTTGTATTTTGATCCATCTTGATTCTTGTTTATATAGTTACAGAGTGTTGCTTCTAGTAATTGCATATCTTCCTTTTCAGTCTAGAGTCGTTACTGTTCACTAGTGAAGAGTTGTGGAGGAGAGATGGACTTGTGTGTTTTCGGAGATGACATTTGTTATTTAAATTTTTTGCCCCAAGCCTAGTTTCAGACGTCTGAATGTTGTTTTCAGACATTTGGAACCTATTATTAATTTTAGTCTAGCATATACGTTTAGAAGTCTGAAGTTTTGCATTCGGACGTCTGAACCTATCAAGTGTGGTTTTTCTGGGTTCATTCTTGAGTGTTTGTTCCTTCGATCTTCGTGCAACTTTGTAGATGAATTTCTTTAATGCTTTAGTCAACGTCTTGTCAAGGTAGTGGCTAGTCTTGGTTTGTATCTGTGTATGATATATATATATATATATATATATATATATATATATATATATGATTTCTATTATATAGATGTCATCATCGAAATCGTAAACTCAGGATTCTAACATTCTCTCCCTTTTTGATGATGACAACTATACAATGTACTTAGATAATAATTATAGACAGATTCTCCCCATAAACGTAATCTCCCCCTATAGATGTGCATATTTATTTTTCTCCCCTTTGTCATTATCAAAAATAATTAAAGAACCATAACGCAAAGACAAGTATGATATACGGACATATTACAACAGTAACAGAAATTATGATTATATCTTGAAGCACAACAAAATATTGACAGTGTCTTACCAGAATTATGAGAAGATAGTGGAGTACAACAAAATATCTTGAATGAAGTCAAGATAGTTCGTTATGAGAAGAGTCCAATTTTCCTTTATCCTTATCACCGGTCTTTGGCGATGTATGAGGAGATGGAGAAGGTGTAGACCAGTCAGAAGAAGGTTGTCGAGCTTGTTGAAGTGCTTGATCAAGTTTGGAAACTACTGAAGCAATAGAGTCTTCAACTTTGGAAAGCCTTGTTGACAATGTGTGATCAAGCCTTGCTATTTGTTTACCAAGGAGAATTTGATTTCTAGATAGGAGCACTTGGTTTTGTAAAGTTAAGTGAGCAATACTTTCATTAGCATTAGGCTGAGTTCGTGCTTCTAAAATCTCCATATCAGAGTGATATTCAAACGAGGAAGGAGGAGGTAGAGATGGTTGCCTTGGTAGTTTTGTATTACCTTCTTCTTGTTGTTGTTCTTGTTGTTGTGTAGGAGGAGGAGGTTGATCTTGTGCATTTCTCCATTCTAGAAAAGTCATATAAGATAGTGGTTCCTCCAGCAAATGCATAAGGTTGAAAAATTTTGTTCCACTATATTTGATAGGTAACTCCTCAAAAGCAGAAATGTATGATGGTATGTTTAGTGCTTTGAGGATTCACATAAATTAAGCAGGGTAAATGATAGTCTGGCGAGATCTATTCCATAAACCTTTTAGTTCGTCGAAGATGAACTGAACCCAATTGATCTCAGTGCGATTAAATAGTGCATATATGCTTTGTGTTCAAGATTAGTTATTTTTTCATGGCTACCTAATCGAGGGATAACTGTATTTATAAGCACTCGGGTAAGGAGCCTAGCACGTGGCCTAAGGAACTTGGATGAAAACCGAGGCATTCGATTTTCCCATAACTGGTGAGTTATAATATCACGAGGTTTGAATCGTATATCCTCTATTTCAGATAATCTGTGACCTATATAAGAGCATTCTAATATTTGTCAAATTATAGCAGGGGTTAACTTGATTGTTTTCCCATAGACACTTGTCCATAACCACTGTTTATCATCCATACGGATGAACTATCAAGATTAGCGTAAAATAGATATATAGCTAATTGATCGATAGAAACATCGTTAGCATTAAAAGAAATAAAAGTTTCCAATTCACCTTGCTCACATATGTCATCCATATCATAAGAAGGAAATTTGATTAGGCTATAGAAGGGTCCGAGACGCATCTTCTTAACCTTCAAGTCTTTAAACCGTCTTATAGTTGTTGGATTATGGAATAACCAACCATTGATTTGAGTGTCAGTTACCATCAAGAGTTGAGAAGAGGATCCTTCTCCATGCTTCCTTTTCTTAATTCCCATTTTTTTTGTTCGTGATGACATTAATTAGGTGAGAAATTCGATTATTAGATTTTGATAATGATAAAATTCGATTTTGAAATGAGTTGAAAGAAGAAAAGGGAATTGATCGATCAGATATAGGGTTTTAAAAAACTGTTGTTTGCAGTTCCAAACGTCTGAAATAGAGGATCAGATGTCTGAAGATGCTTAATGTAGAAACAGAGAGTAGAATCAGACGTCTGGAAATAGTAATCAGACGTCTGGAAAGTTCAAATACTAGACAGAAAGTAACTTCGGACGTTTGGAAGAGAGTTCAGACGTCTGGGAACATTTATTAGTATCAGATTCCTGTTTCAGACGTCTGGAATCTTTTTCTAACGTCTGAAAAACTGCATATCAATTTTTTTGTTAATATTTTTGTGAAGAACAAAATTTTATTTATTGAATAGAATACAATACAAACAAATATATATGTATATAACCGCCTTCAAACGTAATAGTTTATTTTTCCTGGTTCCATTCCTGACGATCCCATGAATTTAGTTCATAGATGGGATGACCATAGTTGATTGGGGACCAAGAACCATCTTTGGGTGACAAAGTCGACGTTTCGCCTCTAGGATTTTCAATAAAGTATGGAGATTTTTTATGTAAATGCTTCTTTGTTGGAGAATGACCACATATAGCATATAGAGCCTTTTCTAGGAAGTTCAAATGTTTGATTGTTCCTTCCTATCTATAGTATATTTCCTTTTGAGCATCCATCATTACGAATGGATAATGTGATATTTCAACAAGTTTTTCATGGATTGCAGGTGGTTTTTCTCGTTTGGCTTTCTTCAGTAGAGATGATAATGCCCATCGACTTTTTGGTAAGTCAGGAGAGGATGAAGAATGAGGAGGTGAAGGAGCACGAAGAGAAGGAGTGGATACGTTTGAGGACGACGATCCAGAATTATATGAAGTTATTTCTTGAGATGACATTTTGGCTTTTATATTTGATATATTTTTAAAGAGAACCTTCTGAAAGTTAGATTTATAACAATCCAAATATAAAAATAGGTAGTATTTTTATGGTCCAAAATTATTTTCTAAATTTTAAAAGGTGTTTAATCGGCTAAAAACTTGTGAATTTAAGAAATTTTTCTTAGTTTAAAGTTCATTAAGTGAACAAATGCCTAAGTCTCGTCGTAATTTTACAAAAGTTTGTTCGTTTAATGGCTTTGTAAAGATATCGGCTATTTGATTTTCAGTGTTAACATATTCTAAAGTTATAGTTTCTTTTTCGACATTTTCTCTTACGAAATGATGTCTTATTTCTATATGTTTAGTTTGAGAATGATTTACCGGATTTTTAGATAGATTGATTGCACTGGTGTTATCACACTAAATCGGGGATTTTTCAATTACTTTTCCAAAATCTTTTAAGGTTTTGTTGCATGTAAATTACTTGTGCACATGCTAAGACCGCTGAAATATATTCGGCTTCGCAGGTGGATAAAGAAACACAATTTTTTTTACTAAACCATGAGATGAGAGATTGTCCAATGAAATGACACGTTCCAAAATCCGCATCGCTATATGATACAAGTTCAAAGGAAGATCCATTTGGGTAGAGTAGTCCATAGTTTTTCGTGTTAGATAAATATCTCAAAATATGTTTAGCGGCTCTTTGATGAGGTTCATTTGGTTTTGCTTGAAAAAGTGAGCAAAGACAAACACTCATCATTATATCGGGTCGACTTGCAGTTAAATATAATAATGAACCAATCATACTCCTATATAATTTTTCTTCAAAATCTTTTCCATTTTCATCTTTATCAAGATGAACTGTTGTACTCATAGGTGTAGGTTTGCTAGATGTTTTACCCATATTGAAACATTTTAATAGTTCACTACAATATTTTTCTTGATGTATAAAGATACCATTTTCTAGATGCTTTATTTGTAATCCTAAAAAGAAATTTAATTCACCCATATGTGACATTTCAAATTCATTTTTCATTATGTTAGAAAATTGTACACATAAATTTTCATTAATTGATCCAAATACGATATCATTGGCATAAATTTGAACTACTAAAATATCATCATTTTCTCTTTTAATAAATAGAGTCGTGTCAATTTTACACGTTTGAAATCCTGATGAAATTAAATGATTTTAACCCTATCATACCCTGCTCTAGGGGCTTTTTTTAACCCATATAATGCTTTATTTAATTTAAAAACATGATTTGGAAATTTTTCATGTTCAAATAATGGTGGTTGTTTGATATAAACATTTTATTTGATACAACCATTCAAAAATGCACTTTTGACATCCATTTGATATAATTTAAAATTGTTATGACAAGCAAAAGCGAGTAAAGTTCATATAGCTTCTAATCTAGCTATAGGTGCAAAAGTTTCGTCGTAATCAATTCCATCTTCTTGATTATACCCCTGTGCTACTAAACATGCTTTATTTCGAACTATGTTTCCGGTTTCATCGGCTTTATTTTTAAATACCCATTTAGTTCCAATGGCGGATTGGTCTTCTGGTCTTGGAACGAGTTCCCAAACATTATTTCGTTCGAACTGATTTAATTCTTCTTACATAGCTAAATCCAAAAATCATCTTTAGAGGCTTCGTTATAGTTCTTTGTTCAAAATTTGTAACGAATGCAAGATGACTTATTTGATTTAGTTGATTCCGAGTTACTCTAGAATTTAAATCTCCATTAATGTTATATATAGGATGATTCTTTAAAATCGTAGGAGGTGAAACTAAAGTATTATTTTGATCAATAACTTCATTATTATTGTGAGGTGTGTTAGAAGAATCATTTGGATGTATTTCTTCTTCGTC
Organism: Allium cepa; assembly: GCA_030765085.1. Lineage (NCBI taxonomy): Eukaryota > Viridiplantae > Streptophyta > Magnoliopsida > Asparagales > Amaryllidaceae > Allium > Allium cepa. Next base: position 569,542,809 of record CM060938.1, read on the forward strand.
ATTAATTTGTGTAGTTACAAAATTTTCATCAAAAGAAACATGTAAACTACCTTCTATAATATTTTTCCTTTTGGTATAAATTGTATAAGCTTTGCTACAATCTGAATAGCTAACAAATATTCCTTCATCGGCCTTAGGATCAAATTTTCCTAGATTGTCTTTAGTATTTAATATGAAACATTTTGATCCAAATGTTCTAAAATATGATACCTTAGGTTTCTTAGCAAAAAATATTTCACAACACGTATTTTTTGTCAATGGTCGTAGTGTCACTCTATTCAAAACATAACAAGCTGTAGCAATAGCTTCAACCCAAAAATGTTTTGGTAGATTACTACTATTTAATATTGTTCTTGCACATTCTTGTAATGTATGATTTTTTCGTTCAACTACACCGTTTTGTTATGGGGTACGTGGAATTGAAAATTTATGATCAATTCCCTTTTTGTTGCAAAAATTTGTAAACTATTCATTTTCGAATTCTCCTCCGTGATCACTGCGAATATTTTTAATTTTCAAATTATTTGATTTTTAATTCTTTTTGCAAAAAAATTAAACATATTAAAAGTGTCACTTTTATGTTTAAAAACAAAGTCCATGTGTATCTAGAAAAATCATCAACAATTACAAAAACATACTTGTTTTGATTTATTGATCTTACTTGAGTAGGACCAAATAAATCTAAATGCAACAATTCTAATGATTGTTTTGTTGAAATATTATTTTTAGATTTAAAAGAACACCTTTTTAATTTTCCAATTTGATATGCATCACACAAATTGTCTATTTTATAATTTATTTTTGTAAACCTCTAATTAGTTCATGTTTTGATAATTTATTTATATATTTGAAATTCATGTGACAAAATCGTTTATGCCATAGCCATGGATCATCAAGCTTAGCTGTCAAGCATAAATCTGAATTTTGTTTATATTCATATTCAAAATATAAATATTTTTATTTCAAAATCCTTCAAATAAATTTTTTTTATTACTATCAAATATATTGCATCAACTTTTCTCGAAATTTATTTGAAAACTTTTATCATATAGTTGGCTAATGCTTAGTAAATTATGTTTTAAATTTTCTACTAATAAAACATTAGAGATAATAGAAGAGTTAGAAATACCGATGTTTAAGACTTCTCCAATTTCGATGACATATCCTTTTAAGTTGTCTCCAAAGGTTACGGTGCCTCCATCGATATATTTTATATTTGAGAGCATCTTGGCATTCCCGGTCATGTGTTTTGAACAGCCACTATCGAGATTCTATTTCTCCTTGCTTTTTTATTTGGGTACCTATAAAACAAAAATTATTCAATTAGAACCCACTTCTTTTATTAGGGTTCTAAATGTTAGGAGGGGAGGGCAGCCATGCCCAAGTGGGTTTAGGTCCTTTAAAAACATAATCATTGTTAAATACTATACTTGATAGAAAACTATTAATATGTTTTTGTCTAATTAACTTATTATTAGACTTTGGTATCCAAATTTTTATATTTTTAGATTTTACATCTTTACTTAACTTTGGTGTCTTTTTGAAACTTTGATATAAGATACTTTGCTTTATAGTATTACCTTTTTTCCTTTGTGAATTCTTTTCAAATCCTAATCCATTTCGATTGCGAGAGGGTTTCGAAATTTCAACTAAATTATCAAGATCAAGTTTTCCTTTGTTAAACTTTGAAACGTTGTTAGTAGTTTTTTCTAATTTATCCTTTAATTTGCAAATTTCATTTTTCGAAATTTCTATACTACTTTTTAGTTCAATATTTTCCTTAATCAAATTATTATTCTCAAGTTTTAACCAATCTATTTCACTAATTGTGTATCATATTTGATAGACTTTTTACATTTTTCTTGTGAAATCTCTAATTCTTCTTCTAAAATAACCTTTTCATCCTTTAATAATTCAATTTCTAGTTCTAATCGATTTATTTTCGCTAGGTGTTCTTTATTCAATTTTTTTATTTGTTTAAACTTGTCATCAAGTTCAATACTTAACTCTAATAATTCATTATGGCTATGTTCAGGACATACCTCATCAGTGTTAGCCATAAAACATACATTGGCTTGTTCTCCATCACTATCACTATCACTCTCGAAAGATGATGATGAATCGAAATTGTCCCAAGTGACTTTAAAAGCTCTTTTCTTCTTAAATTTGTTCTTTTTCTCATTGTTGCGTTTAGGGCAATCTGACGCAGCGGATTAATCAAACAAAACTTCAATCGATGGATTGTAGCAATCGGTGAGTTGAAGATACCAAAAATGCCCAAGTTCGTTGATCCAAAGATACCGAACTCTAGCTATCTCAAACACGTTGATAGCGCACTATACCGTGTTCAAAGATCTACGATTCTTCGCACGTTGATCTAGCGCACTAGATTCCGTGAATCGGCTTCAACAAACGTGGATTCGAGCGCACTCGAACGACGTAAGTGGAGATAGGAGATTACACTCAACTACCAATTGGTATGAAAGCACAAAGCTAACAAAAGAGAATTTTATTCCAAAATCAACAACCCAAAAATTTACAACACACCCGCTATTTATAGGCATTACAACTCAACACAACATACAACACTCAACTCCTAGGTCGGCACCGGCTCAACAAATACGACTCATCTCGGCCGACTCAACATAAGTCGCTGCCGACTCAACAAGGCACGACTTAAAGACACAGCGGGTCACACGACTCAACACATGTACAGCCCCAACAATACACGACTCAAAAAATGCAACCGACTCATCAAACCCAGCAACCCACGACTCAATTATATACCGACTTAAAAACTCGCGACATACGACTCATACAAGACCGACTCATATAGTATATACATGACTCGTCTCAACACGACCGACTCAAGATACACAGCTTATCTCCTTGCCGACTCATCTTAGGTCGTAGCCCCTTAGCTCGGTCCCGACTCATCCTTTCTGCATTAACTCGCACCTTTCCTTCCTGTGTTCCATTGAATCGGGAACGACTCATACTAAGTCGTAAACGACACATCTCCGAAGCCCACTTTGCTCGACCTATGTTATCTCCCCCTTGTAAACTCTTAAACCGGAAACGACTCATCACTTTAAATTGTGGACGACTCATCAAGCAGGAACTCCTCCAAGCTTTGTTAAATCGGCACCGTCTCATGCTCCCCCTATCTCGTGACCGACTCATCAAGCATGCATGTTTTAAACTTGTGTACGCCTTACGAGTTAAATCCGAAGCTCCTTGACTCGTGCATGATTTAATATGGTTTAACTTCTGAATTCCTATATGCCTTGCTGCATCATCCTTCCCAGGTTGAGAAAAATTCGACCTCGAATTTGCAAATTCTTTCTCATCAAAATGTTCATCCCCATGATACGGAATTAAATGTTTAACGTTAAAAATATCAGAAGTATAAACATCATCTGGTAGCTTTAATCGATAAGCATTCTCATTAATTTTCTTCAAAACTTCCACTGGACCAATTTTTCTGGCTTTCAACTTGTTGTAAGCACCCACTGGAAAACGATCCTTTGTCAATATAGCATAAACCAAATCACCTTCGTTAAATTCAACATTTCGACGTTTCAAATCTGCAGACTTCTTATACTTCTCATTCGACTTCTCCAATCGTTCCTGAACGATTTTATGACATTCATTCAGCTCTTCAACAAAATCAGTAGCTCGTTTAACTGTTCTCTTTGACTGTGGTACAACTGCTAAATCCAACGGCCCCCTGGGTAAATTTGAATAAACAATCTGAAACGGACTGAATCCTGTGCTTCGATTTACTGCATGATTATGAGCAAATTCTGCCTGGCATAGCTTCATGTCCCAACTTCTCAAATTATCCTGTACAAGACAACGCAACAAATTCCCCAATGACCTATTAACAACTTCTGTCTGCCCATCAGTTTGCGGATGATAAGCACTACTAAATTTCAGTTTCGTTCCTACCATCTTCCACAAACTCAACCAAAAGTGACTCAGAAAACGAGTATCTCTATCAGAAACAATAGATTCTGGTAAACCATGAAGTCTATAAATCTCCTTGAAAAATAACTGTGCTACTCGAACTGCATCTGCTGTCTTCTTGCAAGCAACAAAATGTGCCATCTTCGAAAATCTGTCCACCACAACAAATATCGAATCATTTCCCCTTTGAGTTCTCGGCAAACCCAAAACGAAATCCATGCTGATATCAACCCATGGCTTAGATGGTACTGGTAATGGCATATACAACCCTGCATTCGTTGCTGTCCCTTTTGAAACTTGGCAAATATGACATCGCTCCACAAATCTCTCAACTTCTTTTCTCATCGATGGCCAAAAGTAAGATTGCGAAATCAACTGTAAAGTACGATCACGGCCCACATGCCCTTCTTCATGTAATTCCTTCACAATCTTCATCCTCAAACTACAATCCGGAATACATAAACGATTTCCTTTAAACAGAAAACCATCAACCAACATGAATTCATCGGCAATCCCATCCTTCACTTTTTCAACATATTTCACAAAGTAAGGATCTTCTTCAAGCATCTCTGGCAACATTTCAAACCCCGTCACTTCAATCTTCATTGTCGTTAGTAAATGACTCCTCCTACTCAAAGCATCTGCTACTCGATTCGTCACCCCTGATTTGTGTTTAATGACAAAAGTAAACTGCTGCAAATAAGCAATCCATGACGCATGTCTCGCAGAAATCTTATCTTGCCCCTGTAAATGTTTCAAAGCTTCGTGATCAGTGTACAGAACAAATTCCTTCTGAAATAAGTAATGTCTCCAATGCTTAACCGTCTGAACAACAGCATAAAACTCAACATCGTATGTACTGTATCTCATCTTTGCCCCTGACAACTTTTCGCTGAAATAAGCAACTGGCTTCCCATTCTGGCTCAGAACTCCTCCAATACCAACCTTCGAAGCATCAGTATGCAATTCAAACAACAACTGAAAATTAGGTAGAACAAGAATTGGTGCAGACGTCAACAATTCCTTGATCCTTTCAAAGGCAACCCCCGCTTCCTCTGACCACACAAACTGTTTACCCTTCATGCAATCAGTCACTGGAGCCATCACGCTACTGAAGTGTGGTATGAACCTTCGGTAGAATGACGCTAGCCCATGAAAACTTCTCACTTCTGTAATTGTCTTTGGCTGTGGCCAATTCTTGACTGCTTCAACTTTGCTCTGGTCAACTTGAATACCTTTCCCTGAAACAACATAACCCAGGAATAAAACAGTAGGTGTCATAAACACACATTTCTTTGTAGCAGCATAAAATTGTTCTTCACGAAGAATAAGCAACACTTCCCTCAGATGTAGAACATGCTCCTCCGTACTCCTGCTATAAATCAAAATATCATCGAAATACACCACGACGAACTTTCCAATGAATGGTCTAAAAATTTGATTCATCACCCGCATGAATGTACTAGGTGCATTAGACAAACCAAATGGCATAACCAACCATTCGTACAACCCCTCTCTAGTTTTGAAAGCTGTCTTCCATTCGTCTCCAGGTCTGATACGAATTTGATGATAACCACTCTTCAAATCAATTTTCGAGAATATAGTTGCCCCACTCAACTGATCCAACAAATCATCCAACCTCGGCATAGGAAATCTGTAACGAACAGTGATCTTATTCAAAGCTCTACTATCAGTGCACATTCTCCAAGTTCCGTCCTTCTTTGGTACTAACAATGCAGGTACAGCACACGGACTCAAACTTTCCTGAATACGACCCTGTTCAAGTAATTCTTCCACCTGCCTTCGTAACTCCTCATGTTCCTTCGGACTCATTCTGTAATGTGGTCGGTGTGGTAACACTGCTCCGGGAACAAGATCAATCTGATGTTGAATGTCTCTAAGTGGTGGTAACTCCTTTGGCAACTCCTCTGGAAAGACATCTTCAAACTCTTCCAAAACTGGCTTTGCTTCTTCGGGAATCTCAACTTCTTCACTACTCTCTCTCCCAATCAACAAAAACACTTCCGGTTCTTCCTCCACTTCTTTAACAAACTCCTTCAAAGTCAACAGAGTTTTCAATTCTTCAATCTCTTCTAGCTTGCTCTCCTTCTGCTGCTGTCTCTTAGGAACTAAAGTGATTTTAGTACCCTCGAACATGAAACTGTAACTGTTGGCACGACCGTCATGCTGAACTGCTCTATCAAACTGCCATGGTCTGCCCAACAATAAGTGACAAACATCCATATCTACGACATCACACCAGATTTCATCTTTGTACTTCTTTCCGATTGAAAAATTCACACAAGCTCTTCGACACACTTTCACTTCACCTCCTTTCCTTAACCATGCTAGCTTGTATGGTTTAGGATGCTTCTCGGTCTTCAAATTCAACTTCCTAACTGCCTCTGTAGAAATAATATTATCACAACTCCCCGCATCAATAACGAACTTGCAAACTTTCCCCAGAATAGTACATGTCGATTGAAAAATATTGCTTCTCAGCCAACTACAATCCTCCTCTTGCTTAGGTGTCAAACAACTTCTCCTCATCATAAGATTACAACCTTCATCACCTGACACTTTTTCTTCCTCCTCAACATAAGGTACATTTGAATACTCTGCCTCCTCACCATCATCTGCTTCAACCTCTGCAACCATGGTTCTCTTCTTCGGCTTCGGACATTCGTTGCTTTTGTGACCCAACTCCTGACAATTATAACATTTGAAAATACTGCTAGCCCTTGCCTTCTCAGCCTCCTTCACCACTGGCTTGGTAACTGGTTTAGGAGTATTAGAACTTCCGCCAACACCCCTTGCTTGGTTATTGGAATTAGTAAACACACCACCTCCACGCCTTCCTTGTTTCTCCCAAGCTAACGCTTTCTGATGTGCCTCTACAACGGATCTAGGATCAAACATATTAACCATATCCTGGATCTGCATTCTCAAACCCCCAACGAATCTAGCAGTTAACTGCTCTTCTGTCTCCATGATATCATTCCTGGCAATGAGTTGGTAAAATTCATCAGCATAATCACTAACAGACTTTGTCCCCTGCCTCAGATTCTGCAACCTCTGATACATAAGTGACTGGTAATTATAAGGTAAGAAAGTAGATCTCATCAACTTTTTCATCTTCTCCCAAGATTCTATCTTTGACTTCCCCATTCGTTCTCGAGTAAGTTTAGTTTGCTGCCACCATGCCAATGCTCTCCCCCTCAGCCTTGTAGCAACTAACTTCACCCTTCGATTCTCCGGCACCTCCTTGAAATCAAAGATTTCCTCCACATTAGACAACCAATCTAAGAATTCCTCAGCAACCATCCCGCCTTTAAACTCCGGAATCTCCATTTTCATACCCGACTCCCAACGACGGTCATCCTCCACATCACGGTAAGAATTTCGAACTTGGTCTCGATCTCGATAATGAATACTTGCTCTATCACCCTCTTCAACAAAATCAAAAGTACGCCTACATCGATCTCGACCAATGTCATCCCTTTGTTCATGCATGCTTCTTTGACTATGTCTCTCCTCATCTCTATATGCTTCATGGTCAAATTCACGTTGACTTCTTCTCTCTTCATGTGCATAGTCATGATGATCTCTTCGTGATGAAATTGATGTTTCTCTTCTATCTCTACAAGAATGTGGCGATACCCTCCTCGCTTCCGTAACCGATGGCGAAACTCGGTTTCCTCCATGGTTCGAGTTTGGTGATCTCCTTCTTTGATTCAAATCATTCATCAATCTCTCCAATTTACCAATGCCTTCATCAAATTTTTCATTAATACGTTGTTCCATAAGCTCGGCTTCTTCTTTACGATACAAAGCTTCAACGTTTTGATGTCGGTTAGCTCTCCTCGGTGGCATGGTTAAAAACTTCACAAAACTTCACACAATACAACCAACAATGTCTCGGCTATGCTTATATACGGCTCTACCTTAACTCGGCGCACTTGTCTCGGCAAGGCTTCACGACTTAACTTGGCTCAGTCCAAACTTGTCTCGGCTACCCATTACAAACACTTCAATGCACACAACAAGGCACGGCCACTCCCAAGTATACACGGCCTTCACACTTTAATCCTTGGCGCGCAAAAACCCAAGACCAAATTCAAACACCTTTGCTCCTTTTGATCCAAAATGAAATGGATCCAACACTCCAAACTTGATGCAATCCAATATGACACGATGAACTACTTCAAACTTCAAAAACTTGGCTCCAAGAATCAAACTTAGCTATGATTGGCTAAGTATGGCTCCGATACCAAAACTGACGCAGCGGATTAATCAAACAAAACTTCAATCGATGGATTGTAGCAATCGGTGAGTTGAAGATACCAAAAATGCCCAAGTTCGTTGATCCAAAGATACCGAACTCTAGCTATCTCAAACACGTTGATAGCGCACTATACCGTGTTCAAAGATCTACGATTCTTCGCACGTTGATCTAGCGCACTAGATTCCGTGAATCGGCTTCAACAAACGTGGATTCGAGCGCACTCGAACGACGTAAGTGGAGATAGGAGATTACACTCAACTACCAATTGGTATGAAAGCACAAAGCTAACAAAAGAGAATTTTATTCCAAAATCAACAACCCAAAAATTTACAACACACCCGCTATTTATAGGCATTACAACTCAACACAACATACAACACTCAACTCCTAGGTCGGCACCGGCTCAACAAATACGACTCATCTCGGCCGACTCAACATAAGTCGCTGCCGACTCAACAAGGCACGACTTAAAGACACAGCGGGTCACACGACTCAACACATGTACAGCCCCAACAATACACGACTCAAAAAATGCAACCGACTCATCAAACCCAGCAACCCACGACTCAATTATATACCGACTTAAAAACTCGCGACATACGACTCATACAAGACCGACTCATATAGTATATACATGACTCGTCTCAACACGACCGACTCAAGATACACAGCTTATCTCCTTGCCGACTCATCTTAGGTCGTAGCCCCTTAGCTCGGTCCCGACTCATCCTTTCTGCATTAACTCGCACCTTTCCTTCCTGTGTTCCATTGAATCGGGAACGACTCATACTAAGTCGTAAACGACACATCTCCGAAGCCCACTTTGCTCGACCTATGTTATCTCCCCCTTGTAAACTCTTAAACCGGAAACGACTCATCACTTTAAATTGTGGACGACTCATCAAGCAGGAACTCCTCCAAGCTTTGTTAAATCGGCACCGTCTCATGCTCCCCCTATCTCGTGACCGACTCATCAAGCATGCATGTTTTAAACTTGTGTACGCCTTACGAGTTAAATCCGAAGCTCCTTGACTCGTGCATGATTTAATATGGTTTAACTTCTGAATTCCTATATGCCTTGCTGCATCACAATCCCTCTTCATATGTCTGTATTGAACACATTCATAGCACTTGATTTGGGATAGATTTATTGTATTGGACTTCCCTTCTTTTTGGAATTTGGTTATCTTTCTAATTTTTTTGAATTTTTTATAATTCTTGGCAATGAAGACTATCTCTTCTTCATTCAAATCCGAGTCATCATTCTTTGCTTGAAATGCTATGTTCTTCTTTTCAACATTTTGTTTTTTTCTAGCATGTAAGTTAGCTTCATAGAACATTAAATTTCCTATCAACTCTTTGACCTTGAGAGTAGAGAGATCATTAGCTTCTTCAATAGCTAATACCTTCCTTTCCCAATCCGATGTTAAAGAGTTGAGTATTCGAGAAACTAAATCAAAATCAGTAAACTTAACTCCTAATGTTATAAGATCATGTTGGATAGTTGAAATCAAGAATACATGTCAACAATAATTTCATTTTGCTTCATTTTGTATGAAGAGAATTAGTTTTGCAAAATTGAAATCTTAGTTTGTTTGACCTTTGTTGTACCTTCGTGTGTAATTTGTAAGGTACGCCAAATATCAGATGCAGTTGTGCATAACATGACACGTGAAAATTCAATTTTATCCAGAGAACAAAATAAAACGTTCATAGCTTTAGCATTGTTTGATGCTAAGGTGTTTTGCGCATCGGTCCAAGTGTTCATAGCAGTGTCGGGTGCTTCATATTTATTTTGTGTAGCAGACCATATTTCTAGACCATTGGCTTCCATAAAAATACGCATATGAGTTGACCGATATGCGTAGTTTGAGCCATTAAATAGTGGGGGACGTGCGGTAGACTGACCTTATTGAAAGATACTTGTCATACTAGTGATTCAAAGACTTGTTACAGTATTTTTAATCAAACCTTGCTTTGATACCAATTGAAAGACTAACTTATAGTGAATCGATTATATAAATGACAAGTATATAACTAAATTAAACTATAGTGTAATGATTAGTAAAGAACGTAAATAAGAATAATTGCATCAGGGTTTTTATACTGGTTCGGACCACCCGTCCTACGCCCAGTCCCGAAGCTCCTCTTTTGAATTTCCTTTCACCAAATAATCCTAGCTTCATCCGAAGGAACAGGTTTACAATAGCAGAGTTTCTTTGTAACTATGTGTTCTTTATTACACGGATTTTGATTATATAGTACAATTGAACTTCCTATTTCTCTTGAATGATTGAATACAACATTGTTCGAGAGAATATAGAAGTGTATGATCTCAGATTTACAGATTGGATAATAAATAGATGATTATAACAAGAGATGATCAAGATAGAAAGTCGAATTTTATTTTGATCCTTCTTGATTCTTGTTTATATAATTATAGAGTGTTGCTTCTAGTTGTTGCATCTCTTCCTTTTCAGTCTAGGGTCTTTACTATTCACTAGTGAAGAGTTGTGGAGGAGAGATGGAGTTGTATCTTTTCGGAGATGACAATTGTTATCTGAATTTTATGCCCCGAGCCAAGTTTCAGACGTTTGAATGTTGTTTTCAGATGTCTAGAACCTATTATTAATTTTAGTCCAGCATATATGTTCAGACGTCTGAAGTTCTACATTCAGACGTCTGAACCTGTCAAGCGAGGTTTTTCTGGGTACATTCTTGAGTGTTTGTTCCTTCGATCTTCGTGCAACTTTGTAGATGAATTTCTTTAATGCTTTAGTCATGGTCTTGTCAAGGTAGTGGTTTGTCTTGCTTTGTATCTGTGTATGATATATATACATACATACATACATACATACATACATACACATATATGATTTCCATTGTATAGTTGCCATCGTCGAAATCTTAAACCTGGGGTTTTAACAATATTTACTGAGGAATATCTAACGGCTGCAACAATTTTCTTTGCATTTTCTGCTCCGCCTTTAACTTTCGACAAGTCATACATCAAGTGACATACTCCACCACATGCTTCTTCGTACCACAATAAAAAACTCTTCATGTCAGGGTACATTTTATCTCCGTCGAAATAAATGGTCATTATTGAACGATGAGACTCGGCTTGTACCATGTCAATTGAATCCATAACGGACGAACACATAATCTACCTTCTCTCCATAACCATCTCTTCGAATCAATCATGTAACGCTTTAAATGACTCGACTACTAGCAATCCTAGAGCGATATTCGACAATGGTCGGAAACCAAACGTAGAAATGAACTCTAAATGCTTCCACTCCAAGAACAAAGGACTCAACACTGCATGCGGCCTACCTAAGCCATTGGCTACAACCACTATGTCATAAAGTGCAACGAATAATAGTGATCACACAACATAAGGTAGACTTTTTGTTATCCTTCTTTTTGACATAACATCTGAAAACATTATATATTGTTTGAATAGCCCATGAAATCTTACATATGTTGTCTGAATAGCCCATGAAATCTCTATAAATTTTCTTGTTATTTGAACAACATTTTATTTATCTTCTGATTTAATTTATCATTTTTTTTGTCTTGGCACCCTTTCAATATTTTGGTGGTCACGTTTCTCAACTTTTTGGCTCCATATTTTCTCTTTTCAATTTCCTTTATTTTCATCTTCTCGTAATATATTTCCCTCTTCTCAAAACCTTCTCAAAATTTATTTCACTCTTCTCAAAATCAAATTCGAACCCTTAATTGTCTTCCTTTTGTCTTCGACCCATCTTCTTATCTCGTTCTTTCATCTACTTCAGTTTTTTCTAGTTTTCCCAACATCCCTTCTTTGCCCTAAATCATTTATCTGAACAAAAAAAATCATGATGCTTGTTTGATTGATTAGTAAGTGTACTTTGCTTTGTTTAGATTTCATTGTCGCCTCGTTTGAATCTGGTGCTCTTGCGATGTCAATTGGATGTGTGATTGTCGATTTGCAGCGGTTGAATTTGCGGTTGCTATCGCTTGTCGAGACTTGCTAATTAATTACTCGGCATGATCTATGCCCTTTTTTATTTTATTTTTCTTCTTGACTTTGATTATATGTCAATAATGAATTGGATACTATTTATAGGGTTGATTCCCTATATTTTGGCTTGAGAATTTCAATCTTCTTCGTGTCTAATGTTCGAAATTGTTGCAGTGTGTTTGAATTTGTGTGTATAGATGCCTTGAGTTGTTTTAGTTTGTAGAATTACATTTACCGTAAGTGTTGACCATAAACCTAAGTCCTTAAGTGTTGAGTTGTTTTAGTTGTTTCACTTTGAGTTGTATCTAATTATTGCCTAAATCTATGTCCTTGTTGTCTCCATAGTGTGTCTTGCACACTTTCACTTAAACTATGACTTCATGATGGTTGCACTATGCATACATATATACATTGTAACGATTCAGAATTTTAGTTATTGAATTTGGAATATTTTATTGATTTTAAATATTGAAAATATTAATTTTATAAGTTAAGTAACTTGAATTTCATATATAGCGAATTATTTAATAATTAAATTGTTAAATTTAATATTTGGAATTGTTTAAATAATTGAATCTTGAAATTAATGTGAATGAAATTGATTTCAAAAGTTGATTTCAAATTTATTTGAATAAGAAGGAAGATAGTAAATTTTTCAATTGGATTTAAAAGTGATTAAACTTATTTTGAAAATAACTTGTTTTAATTAAAATGTAAAAGCAGCTTTCTAGGGCATTATCTCGGATTTCGACAAAACCGGTTTCATTGAATCCATAATAGTGAATTATCATATACCGTCGTATTTCATGGCAATTGGACGTATCGTTTGGTTGTACGAGTTCAAAACACGTAGAAATTAATTAAAGGAATTTAAGTTAATATAATTTTATTTTGGAAAGCTATGTCCTGTATATGATGGAATTGACTTTCGATATATATATTTCATTATGTTCGAAATAGCAGGATAACATATAGAACGCCAGGTGGCATGCCTCATTTGTAGTTCGAAAATTCAATGGATGAACGGTGCTTTAAAATTTTCTTATATAAGGATCTAGACATTCTGACTTTTGCAAAACTCTAAAATTTATAACCTAGCCAACATTAAAACATAAACCAAATCAACAGCCACCATCACTTCGACCAATCCAAGCAAAATTAGCCAAAAGTATATATACAGAAGTTGTAGCCGTTTACGAGTGGAGTTCATCCATACCCTTGGATCGTCGAATGGACGACAATGCCAGGGGCTATGGCTAGGCAAAGTCGGAAGCTCGGGTTCGTGTTATTGGGGTTTGTGCTTTCACAAACGCATGCGTAGTAGGTGGCGGCGGCGAACGGGACAAGATAGCAGCGGAGGCAGTGGTGGAGTGCGATCGATCGAAGAGAAAAACTTATACGCAGCCTAGGTAAATCATGTGCGAGGGAGATGAGGAAAGAAGGTTTAAGTTTTTAAACTTTAATTGATTTAGGTTAATTATAAATTTAAATATCTTATATGTTAATTAATTCATAACTTGTTCATACAAGATCGGTTTAGAGTGCGACGAGCTGCGTGGCGATCGTATCAACGAGTACAACGCTATGGAGTTGGATTGGATAGATTAGGAGCTAGTAGGGATTTTGGGTTAAAATTAAATGACTATTCAGTTTTAATTCGAACTAGAGCGCTTTGGCGACTATTAGAATCAATGTGAGCAAATCTCACCTTTTTGATTAACCAGAAATATTTTTAGTCGATATAATTATTTATTGAATGTATGAATATTTTATTGTTGGCTGTCATTGACTGTTTGGATGATATATTAGTTTATATTATTGGTTTAGACATATTCCCACCCTTGGAGCGGATGAGACGCTATTACGTTCCCGTGTAAGAGCGGATGACCCTTTGTCTACGAATCCCGCCTCGAAGCGGCTGATTTTTATATTATTTGATTATATGTTGTATGTGATGTAAGGGAATAAGTTGGAGTAATCCAACAGGATTCCTCATACTGTTGATTTATTTTCATATAAATTAGTATATGATATGTTGGATCCCATATTTATGACATGGATATGATTTTTCTTATTTAGTGCTTTAGTAGCACCGAGCCTCATTTACGGTATTTTACAATATTATAAACTAATGATTTGATTTTAAAAAGGATTTCAAGTGATTTTGGGAAATTATATATGATTAAATAAATATTTTGGGATTTTAAAAGAAGAAATTTATTTTAAAATAAAAAAGCATGATTTTAAAATATTATAATTGATAGTTTTATGAGATATTTTAAGTAGAGATTTTGAACTATAAATAAGGATTTTAAAGATCTTGAAAATGGTCTGTGTTTTAATAATAAAGGATTGCAGTTTTAAAAAGAAGATAGAAATAATTATTAGCCTTCTATGTAAAGCGATATGTATATAGAATATACAAATATTAAGATTTATTTATAAACATGGAGATTTATAAAGGTGATAATGTATAAAGTGACATTTTTTTCAAATAAAGTTAAGATTTGTGAAATCATATTTTATTTAATAATGGATGTATTGATAAATAGTGTTTTATAAATGAAAGGGAAACTATTATCATTTAATAGACTGGAGGATTAAATCAATCGGTAGATTTATTTTAAGATGCGGAATGATGTTCTAGAAAGTAGTTGATTCTATTTTTGGAATGAAAGGTGAGGGCAAATTTGGGACTGTTAAATGATATTTTATAAATGGAAAGGAATTTATAAAAGAAATTTATATCTTTGGAAAGCAAGGTTAAAAATGATTGAAATTATGTTTTGAATGAGATTTTATTGAAAAGTGAGGTTTATAAAGGAATGGAGTTATAAATGGCATTCATAGCTTAAAAGGGTTTTATGAAAGGAAGTTTCACAAAATAGAAGAGATTTTTAAATACAACTTTATAAATATGGAAATGATTATGTTAAAGATTAAGTATGGATTTTTATCAATTTAAAACATTTATGTTTTAAAAAATTGGTTATTTACACTAATATTATTCTAAAGTGGGTTACTAGTATTTTAAATAATTGGAAGTTAACTATTTGACTTATTAATATGGTTTGAAATTAAGTATGATTATTTATTAATATAGTTTTGGAAATTAATTATTTTTATTAATAAAAATGATGAAGATAAAGATATTATTGTTTATTAAAAAATTTTAAAATTTATTAATTACTATTTTTAAGATATTTAAAGTTAATACTTATTTGTTTATAATGTTTATTTTTATACATTAGTTTTTAAAGTAATTGTTTATTATTTATTTATAAATGTTTTTTCAAGATTTATAAACAAGGTTTTATAAACAGATTTAGGCTTATAAGAGAAGCTTATAGAATGTTTTAGAGACTTAAAGGAGAATCATTTATCATGTATGAAGAGGGATTTGTAATTGGTTTTAGATATTTATAATGGGGTTTTAGAAATCGATTTATAGATTCATAATTTTTATTTTATAAATAATTGCATGGTTTTATAAAGAGTTTATAAATGACTTGAGAAATAATTTATAAATGGTTTATAAAGGGTTTTAGAAATTTATAATGGAGTTTATATTTTAGATTGGGTAAAAAGGAGACCTTTCTCAGAATTTGGTAAATATACTTATACCGTTGGGATAAGTATATGGATATTTTCTAAGTATTGAAAATAAAAGGGTTTGTAAATATATCTTTATAAAGGCATTTTGATGCAAGTATTTACAAGATGACTTTAATTAATGAAAATATTAATTAAGGAGGCGTTGCTTATGTGCTTAACTAATGTTGATTTTTCCTTTGGAAATAAATCCTGATTTGGATGTGTGTTTGTTGATAGTTAAATAACCGACTATCGAATTTAGACCTAAACATAAATTTGAAAATACCTTGGAGAAACACGTGAGTTGTATGGCATAGTCATCTTCGACGATGTTGTACTGTGTGTATAAATCTCATTTCATTCTCTTAGGACAATGATAAGGAAATCCATCCACTAACTATGAGGAGGTGATCTTCGCTCTTATCTTTGACTATTTAGTTTCTAAAG
Organism: Allium cepa; assembly: GCA_030765085.1. Lineage (NCBI taxonomy): Eukaryota > Viridiplantae > Streptophyta > Magnoliopsida > Asparagales > Amaryllidaceae > Allium > Allium cepa. The sequence goes on from CM060938.1 coordinate 569,559,113, forward strand.
AACTGGGGTTGAGTTTGCTAAAAACTACTAAATGTTATTTCAAAGAGACCAGGATCAGATCTATTATCCGAAAACCACTTCGATCCAACTAAAGCGTTGTCAAGTGAAGACATCTTGAGGATGATGGGAATTCGAAGACAGAGCTCTCAAGTGTTTTGTTTATCCCAGAACAAACTTGTTTGGATGAATGCTTGCATTGCATTGTTGTCCGGAGGGCAGTGTTAGCATTCCAAATGGGAAGTGCAATATAAATTTAAATGTAGCCTCAAGCCTCATCAACCGGGAAAATGACAAAAGCAGGGACATGCGACAGGGCTATGTGGGTCACTCTCATTCGGGTATGATCACCCCAAAATCTAGTGTCGATATGTCTATGTATGCTTTGGATCCCATTGTGGTTGTTTGATCGAACTAAGGGGTAATCATAATCGGCGCTATCCAATAAGGGGTAGGGCTGATCCTGAGTACCTGAGGTGCAATGTGCTGTAGCCTCCCGTACATTTTATTTAGAGGTGTACGGATTCATTGGGTAGAGCCTTACCCTTTCATAGTTGGAATCCATTCTCAAATAATACCTTTGGACTTAATTGTAATCTATTATGCTGGAATTTAATAATGTAACAATTTCGGCTATGATTAGTAAGTAATTATATCTAGATACTGTAATAATATCAGAGAATTTTGTTTATAAAATGTTTTGGTTATCATAAGGTAAAAACCTGTCCGTGTTTATGTGCGGTGTGGTCTTACGAGATAACTTTGTTTTCAAACATTTATATAGCTTTAAAATCTAGTTGGGTGTGTTTTTTCTCATATTGGTTTTCCAGAATGACTCAGGTGTTATTTTATTATAATGCTCGGGTCAGACCGAGCATATTTACAGATTGCTTTTGGATGTATTAGAACTTAGGAGACGAGTTGGAGGTCTTCAAGTCTATTCACGTATATGTTTATTTTCCACTGTTTTTTGTTGTAATCAAGAGCATTTGTAAGGATAGGTTGTTATAAATGTTCAGGCTAATGATTGTGATTCATTGTTGTACTCTGATTGATGCATGTATGTATGCATAGTTTCTCTTTTGTAAAGTTCATTGATATTATATTATATGTTGTTCCACCGCGACGGTGAGCTTCTATGATTGATTTAGTTTCTTTTTCTCTTCTTCTTCCCATAACTATCCGTTTTTCCATTCAATTTGGGTTAGACATGTATGTTTTATTTTAAACTTGAACTATACGGAAATGCAGGTTGTTACATACATATGTATGTATATATGTGCCATGCTGTTGCGACTTTTCTATTGATTAGAAAAGCACAAATTTTAATAAATTCTGCAAGCGCACAGGCGTGTAGTATGCAGGTCGAACATAGGGAATTGTATTTTAAAACAATTAAAATCCATAGTTAAATCTTAGGCGTGTTAAACGAATTCGACGGTGAATTTTGAACAGAAAATAAAAACAATAATATACTCCGAATCGATTTCGAAACTAATCGAAATTGCAACCAAATATAGAATTGTAAAAAAAATCAGAACAGAAATTGAAATTGCGGAAAAGAAGATAATGAAGCAAACAACTGAAATAATTATTAACTAACTGAAAAGAGTGCAGAAAATAACTAAGAACAAGAATAAATAAATTGCTAAATCTAATCAACAATCCTACGTATTCTGTTCGAAAATAAAAACAGTGCTGAATTTAAATCTATACTTGAAGAAAAGTGATGAGGTAAGAGATGATTTTCCATTTGCATTCCTCTCTCTATTTAAAGAGTTTAGCCTCCACAAATAACCCTATTATTTAGGTCCATGTGCTTGATATTAGGAGAAAAATAAGGCCACCTCACTTTGAATTGGTCTTTGCTTTGTTATTTGATTAACAAGTGGCCTTGCTTTGAGAGATTTTCAGGTCAAACTTCGAATGTGTATTTTCAATATTTGCAATTGATTTCTTGCATGAATAGTACATATGTTGGTGACGTGAGATGCATTTCTTCATGAACGATATGTACTTTCTCTTCGACGGTATTCAAAATGTTGCACTTTGGAATCTATAATCTGCAAAACCACAAAAAAATACCCGTATAATACCACTTTATTAAAATAAAAATATATGAAACAAACGGTTTAAAATGCAGAAAAATATGTTCATCAAATACCCCCACACTTGAACTTTATTCGTCCTCGAATAAAGAAGAAAATAAAAACTAACTAAATCCTTTTTCGTAGGAAACACGATTGCATTGAGCGTATGCAACAAGCCGTTAAACCTCTAGGCGTCCCTAGTAGGACGAGTGGTGTCTCGTGAGGGTTTTCAGCGGATACTACCCACAAAATCCAAACGCAGTATGTGATGATTCTAATGTACTACATGAATGCAAAATTCTACACTAATGGAGACTCGATTTACTTCAAAATAGTTGCAACAAAATAATGTATATCAGTTTTAGTCAACTTCTTCAAATTTTTGGTTCCTCACTAATCACAAATTTCAATGTAACTCAAGTTTTCATACATTAGATTCTAGTTTGGCCAGTTGTTTCGGTCGGTAACATAGTGCAGCCATGAAATAAATTCTTCACTGTTGATCACAGTTTTTTTCAAAATGGTATTTTTCATTTCCACTTGTATAACAAGCCAAATCAACAAAGTCAAGAAGTGTTTGGGTTTCAAAGCTTAGTCTCTCTTTACTAGTTTTTTTTTCTTCTCTTTTTTTTACACCTATCCTTTGGACCAAGGTATACCACCCATGCACTGCCTCGCGGGCTTACGTGAGAGTTGGGACAGAGCTTGGCGGACTGTGCAAACCGACGCTGACTATGTCAGAAAAGGTCGGTAATCCTTAGGTGATTATTTATTTAATTATTTATACACCTAACTCAGAATGCTGAGGCCAGATATACCATCCATGCACTGCCTTGCGGGCTTACGTGAGAAGAGTATAGAGCGTGGCGAGTGCACACACTTTCACAGGTGTGCACACCTATCGACTGTAGGTGTTTCTTATTAGTGTTTTTTTTTTTTTGAGAAGAGCTAGAGAGTGTTATGCAAATCAACTTAGCACCACTTAACTTTAATGATTTGAGATGTCAACGCATGTACTTTAAATCTGCCATTTTTTTTTAAACAAAGACTACAGTTTAGAAAAGATTTCATAACCATCACCTTTGAATCCCCCTATATACTAACCTCACTATTATCGCTTGTAATTCAACTTTTCATTATATTTTACATTTGAAATTAGTGATTCACAAAAATCTTCATCAATTGACTTCAACTGCTTACTTACTTTGTCTTGACTAATTAAAAATAAATCGAAGTCCTAAAAATATTGGAAAATGAAAAAAAATTGAAAAGAAATTTGAAAACAAATAATGAGATGATTTTTTTTTAAAAAAATGATGCTACACTATGAAATATGAACAAACAGAATGAGATATGCGTCCCCCCCACACTGGAATGAGACAGTGTCCCAACTGTCAAATAGAATGAAAATGCAAAATAGAAGAAAAAACTAAAAAAAAATACAACCTGATATGTGCAAGATAGTGAGCGGCTCATGCCGAATAGCTAGGTTCGTGAAGATCCACGAACTCATCGTCCTCGTGCTGTTCAAACTCTAGAAATGGCTTCAAGCGTTGTCCATTGACCTTTGAAATGGAACCGTCCCTAGGATTTTCAATTTCAACTACGCCATAAGGGTATACTGTTTTCACAATATATGGACCTGTCCAACGGGATCTCAATTTTCCCGGAAATAAATGAAGTCTGGAATTATATAAGAGAACTTTCTGACCTACTTCGAATGTCTTACGAAGTATGGATTTATCATGATAGAATTTGGTTTTCTCTTTATAAATCTTTGCATTTTCGTACGCTTCATTTCTTAGTTCTTCTATTTCTGACAATTGTAATTTACGATGCGATCCGGCTTTTTCTATGTCAAAATTAAGGTATTTGATTGCCCAAAGTGCGCGGTGCTCGAGCTCAACGGGTAAATGGCATGCTTTTCCAAAGACTAATCAGCATGGTGACATTCCTAGATTGGTTTTATAAGCTGTGCGAAATGCCCAAAGGGCGTCTATCAATTTAGATGACCAATCTTTTCTGTTGGAGTTAACCGTCTTTTCAAGAATTTGTTTAATTGTCTATTGGAAATCTCGACTTGACCGTTGGTCTGTGGATGATATGGAGTAGATAGTTTATGAGTGATAGAATATTTCTTAAGAAGAGATTCAAAAGCACGATTACAAAAATGAGAACCGTTATCACTTATAATGGCTCGAGGTGTGCCAAAACGGGAAAATATGTTTTCTTTCAAAAATTTGACAACAACTTTTTGTCATTCGTTTTGGTAGGAATGGCCTCAACCCATTTGGACACGTAATCTACTGCAAGTAGGATGTAGAGATTTCCAAAAGAATTAGGAAAAGGACCCATGAAATCGATGCCCCAAACATCAAAAATTTCGATGACAAGGATCGGATTTAGGGGCATCATGTCACGTTTGGAAATACGACCTGTTTGTTGGCATCTAGCGCATTTGGAGCAAAATTCGTGGGCATCACGAAAAAGAGAAGGCCAATAAAAACCGCACTGTAACACCTTGGCAGCAGTTTTCTTCGCTCCAAAATGTCCTCCACATGCTTGATTATGTGAAAAAGAGAGAATGCTATGGAATTCATGTTCTGGGACACATCTGCGAATGATTTGATCGGTGCAATATTTGAAAAGATAAGGATCGTCCCAGTAAAAGTTTCGAACGTTGGAGAGAAATTTTTGTTTATCTTGTTTTGACCAATGGGAAGGTGTTTCATTTGTGACAAGATAATTTACGATGTCCGCGTACCATGGTGCACTAGAGAGTGAAAGAATTTGTTCATCGGGAAAATGATCGTTGATTTGAGAGTTATCATAGTTTTCATGCACTATATGAGAAAGATGGTCAGCTACGACATTTTCAGAACCCTTTTTATCTCGTATTTCTAGGTCAAACTCTTGAAGAAGGAGAATCCAACGGATTAAGCGGGGTTTGGTATCCTTTTTCATGAGTAAATACCGCAAGGCGGCATGCTTGGTGTAAACTATGACCTTAGAACCTATGAGATATGATCCAAACTTATCGAGGGCAAAGATAACTGCTAAAAACTCTTTTTCTGTGGTTGAGTAATTCAATTGAGCTTCATTAAGAGTTTTGCTAGCATAATAGATGACTCGAGGAAGTTTATCGATTCGTTGACCTAAGATGGCTCCAATGGCATAATCAGAAGCGTCGCACATTAATTCGAAAGGCAAAGTCCAATTTGGAGGTTGGATGATAGGTGCAGTGGTCAAGATAGATTTGAGGGTTTCAAAAGACGTTTCACATTCATTGGAAAATTCAAATTTAACGTCTTTAGCCAGAAGATTCGAAAGAGGTTTTGAAATTTTTGAAAAATCTTTAATGAACCTCCTATAGAATCCTGCATGGCCGAGAAATGAGCGAATGTCCTTTACGGACCGTGGAGGAGGAAGGCCCACAATAAGATCAACTTTAGATTTGTCAACTTCTAGGCCATTTTTAGAGACAACATGACCTAAGACTATTCCTCGCTTAACCATAAAATGACATTTTTCCCAATTAAGAACAAGAGATTTCTCCTTACATCGCTTTAAGACACGTTCTAAACGAAGGAGGCATTGATCAAAAGATGACCCATAGATTGAAAAATCGTCTATGAATATTTCTAAGAAATCTTCCACCATATCAGAAAATATACTCGTCATACATCGTTGAAAGGTAGCGGAAGCATTACAAAGACCGAAGGGCATGCGACGATAAGCGAAAGTTCCGAAGGGACATGTGAACGTTGTTTTGTGTTGGTCCTCTAACGAATGGGAATTTGATTATAGCCGGAGTAACCATCAAGAAAACAATAGTATTCATGACCGGCTAAGCGTTCGAGCATTTGATCAATGAAGGGAAGGGGAAAATGATCTTTTCTTGTTGCTGCATTGAGTTTTCGATAGTCGATGCAAACGCGCCATTTTGTTTTGACCTTTGTCGGAACAAGTTCGTTATTCTCATTTGTTGTCACAGTGATTCCAGACTTCTTTGGTACAACTTGTACCGGACTTACCCAAGTACTGTCAGAGATAGGGTAGATAATGTTATTGTCTAAACATTTGATAATTTCTTCCTTTACCACTTCTCTCATATTAGGGTTTAATCGCCTTTGAGCTTCGCGAGTGGGTTTAGCCTCGTCAACTAAATGTATTCGATGTTCAATAATTGATGGACTAATTCCCTTAATGTCAGCGATTACCCATCCTATTGCCTCTTTATTTTCCCTTAAAATTTTCAAAAGTTGTTCTTCTTGGTCCTTAATGAGATCGGATGCCAAGATTACAGGGAAATTTTCCGAAGAATCTAAGTATGCGTACTTAAGATCGTTTGGAAGAGGTTTGAGGTCTAATTTAGGGCGTACTTCTTTTGAGGCTTCAGTAGACATCAACTGATTGAATTCTAGTGAATTATGAAAAGAGCATAGCATATCATTTAATTCATAAATGTATTCATCTTTGTGGAAGTTGGAATTAAAATGATCTAGGCACATGTTAAGAGACTCCGTGGTATCACTAAAGTTATTTTCTACAATTGTTTGGATCATGTCAACTTCTTCTGTTTCAAGCTCCCTTGGTTGTCTGTTAAGATTGAAGATATTTAGTTCAATGGTTAGGTGACCAAAGGAAAGTCGGAGTTGACCATTCCTACAGTTTATGATAGCATTTGATGTTGCTAAAAACGGACGACCTAATATCAAAGGAATCTGACTATTGGGATTTGAGACAGGTGCAGTCTCTAGGACTATGAAATCGACTGGGAAATAGAATTGCTCGATTTGTATCAAAACATCTTCAACCGTGCCCAATGGTTTTTGACAGATCGATCAGCTAGTTGAATTGTGATGTTTGTAAGTTTTAATTCCCCTAGTCCAAGTTGACAGTACAAAGTATAAGGCAAAAGATTCACACTCGCTCCAAGATCGAGTAAGGCATGACTAATGTGAGTGTTACCGATTTTACAACCGATCGTAAGACAACCGGGGTCCTTATACTTGATTGGGGAGGGATTTGAAAGAACAGAGCTAGTGTTTGCAGTTAGAAATGCAGTCTTAGGAATGTTAGTGGCACGTTTTTGAGTACATAGCTCTTTCAGACATTTGGCATATTGAGGAATTTGCTCGATGGTATCAAGAAGTAGAATATTGACTCGAACTTGTTTGAAGATTTCAAGAATTTGGTCAAAATTAGCGGGCTTCTTCTTTTTGTTGAGTCTATGGGGAAATGGAGCAATTGGTTTATAGACTCGTTCGGAAGTTTTTTCATTCGAAGAAGAAGGTGTTATATTAGAGGGTGAAGATAAGGGAGCTGGAATGTTGGGGTTGCCAACATCAGAAGGTGAAGAGTGGTCGGGATTGCTAACCTTAGATGAAGAATTAGAATCATTTTGATTGACAACCGAGGTTGTCGACTGAGTTTCAAAATTTGGAACATGGGAAGATTTAAGAAGGATGTCGGGGTTGCCAACGTTGTTGTCTACCTTCTTTCCAGACCTTAATGTGGTGACAGCATTAACCGGATTTACATTTTCGTCCTCACAAATATTTACTCCTCGGGAGTTATACTTTGGATTCACTTCGGTTTGACTAGGCAATTTACCTTTCTCATTGATTTTCATGAGATCCTTCATCATTATCAACATTTGTTCATTTTGTTTGGTAATTTGCTCAATTCTTGCATCTTGGTTAGTGATTTGTTCATTTTGTTTAGAGAGTTGTTTTTCCAGTCGAGCAAGTTCTTGTGAAGGCTGAGAAGGTTGGGTTGATGGATTGAAATTAGGATGCCTGTATGGTTGATTCGAAGGTTTCGTTTGAGGAGCGGGTTGAGAATTTTGAGCATTAGAGGTTGGGGCTCGATAATTCGGATTTGGTATCATTGGATACATATGTGATGGATTAGCCACGTTGTTAGGATTTGACCATGAAAAATTGGGATGATGCTTCCAGTTAGGATTGTATGTGGATGAATAAGGACTATTTTGAGCTATAGCATTGATTTGGTCTTGTGTGTAGTAATGGGGCAGTCCTTCTCCTTCTTGAGGAATTTGGGCATCTATAGGAAGATGTGATGGGTCAATGACATGTACTCCTCTATTTGGAACACGAATTGTTTCCCATTGCATATCCTTTTCCGAATACTCTTCTAAAAATTCCCAAGTTTCCTTGTCTGTTTTTGCCATGAATTCTCCTCCGCACATTGATTCGAGTTGGGATCTTGTTTGATAGTTAAGCCCTTCATAAACGATTTGGCACTAAACGTGTTTAGGAATTGCATGATGTGGGAAACTATATAACAATTGATTGAACCTTTCAAAATATTTTGAAAAAGTTTCTCCTTCATTCTGAGAGAATTGGTTGATTTCAGTTTGAATTTTAAGATTTTTGTGGAAAGGAAAAAACTTTTTCAAAAATATAGTAACGAAATTGTCCCAACTCTTAATTGAATTTTTAGGAAGAGAATTAAGCCATCTCTTCGCACTTTCTAGAAGTGCGAATGGAATAAGTCTTAGCTTGATGGATTCATTAGAAAGTTGTTGCATTTTAGTTGTAGAAGCATATAACTCAAATTCACTAAGAAATTCATATGCATTTTCAGACCCAGTGAATTTTGGTACCCCTTGGATAAAAGAATGTTTTAGCTCAAAATTATTTCCTTCGGCAGGTGGAAATGAAATAACCGAAGGTTGAACAGTCCGTGTTGGATAGCATCGGTCTCTAAGGGATAATGGTCGGTTCTCATGAAATTCATTATTTCCAACATGTGATTTAGGTGATAATTTCGGTGAACTGTGTTGTGAACCGTGTTGTGAACCGTGATTGCTCATATTTGTTTGACTTGAAATTTCCGTTGATTTGTTTAATGAAATATTTTGGCTTTCTAAATGGTTAAAATTATTTCTTGCCCAAACGCGCATAAACAAATCAAGGTGTAACAGGCAAAAGTAAATTAAATCAGTTTTCAGTTGGGCACCTGTAGAGTTGAAAATTACTTACAGAGGTGTATGATAGCCCGTCCAATGCAGCTGAGTAGCGCTAGCGAATGGTTGAGATTTACCGAGTTGGAGCTGTCTGTGTTGAAATAAATGTTTGCTATCTGAGTTGAAGTTTTCTCCGTGCAGGTGAATGCTCGTGAAAGGCACAACCTAAGCTGCTGACAGAAAATATATGAAAACAGTCACATGCAGAAAATTTAAAACATGCCCAATAAAATAAAATTAAGTAGAATGAATGTGTTGAATGCAAAATGAAACTGCTATGACACTGCTATGTTACGTGAGTAAACGAATGTATGCAAGCTCCTATGTAGGAGATAGTTACGTGAATATGAAAACTGAACTAACTAATGCATGCAAGAATGTGAAAGTGGAACTGCAAGTAATCAAACTAACGTACGTGAAAACAATGCAGTGAAAAAAATGTTTTTTTTAATTAATTTATGCAAACTAACGTGAAAATGTGAAAGTGAAAGTGCAACTAAAAATGTGTACTGGCACACGTGAATAACTGTGAAGACGTGGGGATTATGCAAACCTGAAAGCAAGATGTTGTGAAGGAATGATTTTTTTTTAAAAAAAATATGCAGAAATGTAAAAGCAAGATTATGTGAGGTATGCGTGAGATGCAGATTATGTAAGGTATGCGAAAGGAACCGAAAAACAAAAAAAAACGAATTTTTTTTTTGTAAAACGCTACTTTGGCGAAAGGAACCGAAAAACGAAAAAAAAACGATTTTTTTTTGAAATCTAATGCAAAAAAAAAAAATTAACACGAATAGACTTAAAAACGAAAAATCAAAAATTTCAAAATAGCAACTCCCCGGCAACGGCGCCAAAAACTTGCTGCGACTTTTCTATTGATTAGAAAAGCACAAATTTTAATAAATTCTGCAAGCGCACAGGCGTGTAGTATGCAGGTCGAACACAGGGAATTGTATTTTAAAACAATTAAAATACATCGTTAAATCTTAGGCGTGTTAAACGAATTCGACGGTGAGTTTTGAACAGAAAATAAAAACAATAATATACTACGAATCGATTTCGAAACTAATCGAAATTGCAACCAAATATAGAATTGTAAAAAAAATCAGAACAGAAATTGAAATTGCGGAAAAGAAGATAACGAAGCAAACAACTGAAATAATTATTAACTAACTGAAAAGAGTGCAGAAAATAACTAAGAACAAGAATAAATAAATTGCTAAATCTAATCAACAATCCTACGTATTCTGTTCGAAAATAAAAACAGTGCTGAATTTAAATCTAAACTTGAAGAAAAGTGATGAGGTAAGAGATGATTTTCCATTTGCATTCCTCTCTCTATTTAAAGAGTTCAGCCTCCACAAATAACCCTATTATTTAGGTCCATGTGCTTGATATTAGGAGAAAAATAAGGCCACCTCACTTTGAATTGGTCTTTGCTTTGTTATTTGATTAACAAGTGGCCTTGCTTTGAGAGATTTTCAGGTCAAACTTCGAATGTGTATTTTCAATATTTGCAATTGATTTCTTGCATGAATAGTACATATGTTGGTGACGTGAGATGCATTTCTTCATGAACGATATGTACTTTCTCTTCGACGGTATTCAAAATGTTGCACTTTGGAATCTATAATCTGCAAAACCACAAAAAATACCCGTATAATACCACTTTATTAAAATAAAAATATATGAAACAAACGGTTTAAAATGCAGAAAAATATGTTCATCACATGCTATTTCTTGTTTTTCTATATAGCTATGTGTGAAGCTTTGGTACATATATGATTGCCCATGTTGGTTTATCTGCACTTATACTCTTGTGTGTGTCTTTATTTCTCGTTTGCTGATCCTGCCTTGCACACGAGTTACACTCCTTTATTGTCTCAAGTATATATATACATATACACATATATGTGTATGTATGTACTTGTGTGTGTGCTTGCTAAGCCAGTGCATACATGTATATACATACTTCCATGTATGTGTATGCATGTACTTGTAGTCTTAAGTTTATGTATACTTATTTGTGTGTGTGTTTGTGTGAATGCTTGCCAAGCCAGTGCATATATGTATATACATACTTCCATGTATATACATTATGTCACACTTTGATGGCTTGAATGTCATGGCTGCACTTTGATTTTGAACTTGAACTTCTCGGACTTATTATTATGTGATGATGGTCCATGTTGCACAAATTATATCTGCATATCTGTATGTATGTTTTCATACATATATATATACACACATATATATGTGTGTGTGTGTGTTTATATCTGCAAATCATATGTGTGTATGTGTGAACTTCCATGTATATACATACATACATATGTATGCATATATGTGACAGTGTTCTTTTATCTGCATATATGTGTGTGTGTAAACTGCCTTTCGTACATGATTCTAATCTAGTTCATATCAAGTAATTTGAGACTTCCATGTATACACACACACACACATATATATATATATGTGCATATATGCGTGTTGTCGGTACTACATATCAAATAATTTATGGCACTTGTTTTAATTTGTGGCACTGCCTTGTTTTAATTTGTGGCACTGCTTTGTATGTGCTTGTATATACTTGTATATGTGTGATTAGATATACTTGTATGTGCTTGTATATATTTGTATATGCTTGTACATAATTGTATACACTTGTATGTGCTCTTATGTATATATGTGCGATTGCAGTTGTTGTTGACCTTATGGTTCGATGTATGAATGCATTTGCACTGGCACTTGCATTTGTATTTGCATTATAACTTCTTTGTCCTGAACAACCACCGTTACTTGTGCTTAATGCCTGGTTTGATTCATTCTTTTTGTTGCATTAGTGCTTCTTGGGGTTCGAAATTGCAATCATGTCCATGTATACATATATATACATATATATGTATATATGTGTGAATGTTTATGGCACTGCCTTGTTTTAATTTGTATACTTGATGAACCATGTCCACATATACATATGAACCATTTTGAGTTGATCTTGTTTTGAGTTGCCTTAAGCTACTCCTATGTGCACTAGCACTTAAGTCTTGCTGCTCCTATGTCGAAACTGTCCCTTGTTTATTTGTATGTATGTTTTCATATACACATTAATGTCTTCATATGTTTTCCTATGTTTTCATATGTCCCTTATTTATCTACTATGTTTTCATATACACCGTCACTTGGCTCTCCTTATTGCTTTGAGAAGAACCATTTTCAATTGATATTGTTGCAGTGCACTTTGATTCCATTATAATCCATGTATATACACACACATACATATGTATATATATGTGAACGTTGGTGATTGATCTATAATTGTACACTGCATTTCTTCTTGACATTGAAACTGATATAATCCCTTTTTCTATGGTTTACTACCTAAAACTGAATGTTTGTGGTAATTTGCTGCCCGAAATTGAAACTTTTTATGCCATCTTGGTTCATGTCCATGTATATACAAGCATACATATGTATGTATGTATATGTGACTATGTAATGCTTCCCTAGTTGAACCTCGTTTTCTTTTTCAAGTAAATGTTTGTTAAGTCTGTTTTCGGTTATGATCATGTTTGGTTTGCTGTCCATGAGATTTAATCGGTGCTCGACCTTTTGATATTCATAGTGATACAGTGTGCATATCATAAGTTATTCGTGCACATGTATATTAATCTCTATCTAAAATGAAAATAAAAAAACAGACTCATAAATTGAGGCAGTATTTAATATTCGAATTCAATTTTATTTTTGCAATTTAGGTTCTTATCTTTTTAAATTTGTTATGTTTTTGTTTATTTGGCTAGTATAGGAGATAACTGGACACAAGCTGGAGCAAGAAAATAAAGATCAACATATCAAAAACAAACAGGATTTAATGTGAGCGAATGTGAGTAAAAAAAAGTTATATATGAGTGTAGAGAAATGTTGTATATATGAAAGAGACAGTGAAAGTTGTAATGTATTTGAAAATGTAGGTACAGTGATAGTGAAAGTGGTATTGTATTTCAATTTGATTTGAAATAAAATATCTATCTAATAAAATTATGATTCATTTATTTCATTCTATGAAAAATTATTCATATTAATATTTATGTTTTGTCTAATGGGAAATTCTACTAATGATACCATAACATAAGGCAACATATGGTTTAGTTTTTTTGCTGTGTTAGTTCATATCAGACGATAAGGCATATCTGTGGTCTGATGTGCAATGAGACGGCATGAGATTTAATGACAAATAGGTATACAATCAGACGATTGAGTGTATCTGTCATATGATTCATTTTTCCCATAGTGAACATTGCCCTTGCATGGAATATATGAGATATCGAAGTCATATAATGCTAAAAACTCCATCTACCTCTGTTGCCTTAGTTTAAATCCTTTTGGAAGAATAAATATTTCAAAGTCTTATGATCCATTTACAGCTCAAATAGCTCTCTTAATGCAAAGACAATGGATGCCAACTCAAGACTATATGTAGAATAGTTTCTCTTATGGACTTTCAACTGTCGACTATCATAGCTCACCAATCCCCCTTCCTACATCAACACCTCACCTAATGCTGTAAGGCAAGCATCAGTATACAATGTGAATGCATTCGTACCATCGGGTAATAGTAGAAAAGGAGCATTAATCACTCCTCATTCAGCCTGATAAAAGCATCCTCGCACTTTGTGTCCCATGAGAAAACCAAATTCTTCTTGGTACGGTGGGTCAAATGGTCAAAGATCTTTGCAAAGTCCTTAGTAAACTTCCTATAGTAGCCTGCCAAACCAAATAAACTCCTTACTTCCGTGGCATTCTTCGGCACATGCCAATCCTATACTATAGCAAATTTATTAGGAACGATTGCCAGCCTACTTTTCGAGACAATATGACCCAAAAACGTACCTCCTCGCACCAAAAGTTACACTTAGAAAACTTCGCCTTTAACTCATGCTCATGCAGTGTATTGAACAATTCTTCTAAATGCAACCTATGCTCCTCCTCACTTTTCGAATAGACTAATATGTCATCCATAAAAAACACCATAAATTTATTAAGCAGCCCTCTAAAATCTCAATTCATTGAATCAACAATGTAGGCGGGTGCATTGGTCAGTCCGAAGGACATAACTAACCAATCATACAGTCTGTCAAATGTGCGAAAAGTAATCTTTAAAATAATATCCTCAACTATAGATAACTGATTCAATCCAATAGCTAAGTCAAGTTGTGAGAACAACTTTGTTCCAACTAACTAATCAAAAAGATTGTCTATAAGGGGAAACAGGTAAAGATTTTTCTTTGTCAGCTTATTTATCTTTTGATAACCGAAGCAACACCTCAAAGAACTGTCTACCTTGGTGGTAAAGACAACTAGTGCTCCCCACTCTGAAATACTCCTCCTAATGAATCCCTTCTCCAACAGCTCATTCACTTGCTTGCTCAACTCGCGTTTCTCCTTCAAAGCCATATGCCACAGAGGTAAGACAACAGGTCTGGCATTCTCCATAAGATAAATTTGGAACTCAATCTCTCTTTAGGGTGGGAGATTGGTAACCTCAAAAAAGACATCTACATGGTCTCTAACTACCGGCACTAAATCTTACTTGCCATGTGATAGTCTAATGATTATATATAACTCAACATAACCGAACATTTGGGATCACAATAAACCTTTAAACTGCATCAAATATAAGGACCCAACCTAACAACCTTCCCATCACAATCTAGGATCACCCCATACATCGTCATCCAATCCATGCCCCAAAATTGAACACGACCTATAAAATCCTAAGAAAAAAGCTTCGTAATCGAACTCAACACCTAAAATAAATGGTTTCAAACACTTGCATATCATAGAAAAATAAGCCGATCCTTCCATGGGGTTTGATACAACTACAGGGTCCATAACTATGCTAGTGTCTAAGTGTAACTCATCCATAAGTCTACTCAAGATAAAAGAGTATGATGTCTCCGTGTCAAATAAGGTACAACTAGGTAAATCAAATAATGTCAACACACCTTTGACTACGATCTTTTTCCCATTTTCTGCAACTACGAGCACACTTAAGCTAGGAACATCATCCAGTGCATAAGCTAAAACCACATAGGTAGAGTTCCTTTGAGGCATTAGACACTCCTACCTCATGTGCCCGTATTGATTGCGGTTGTAACACTTAATCTTCAAACTGTCCGTCTTGCACTCCCTTGCAAATGCCCATTTTTACCGCACTTCCTATACTGCAACTCTTGCTTCTTAATCTTTCCCTTAGGTCTCATTCCGCCCTTCCACTGGTTTTGGTAGGGTGCCTTTCCTCATATCATTCCGCCCTTGCACTGGTTTTGGTAGGGTGCCTTTCCTCATATCTTCTTAGAATCACCCTTCACTTCCTCCTTGGAAATAATGTTTATGAAAGCCATCTCCACCAATTCCCCGAAAGTCGCACCTATGAAATACAACAAAGGGCCAAATCCTAAAGAAGTTGATTCAGTCCCTTTGCAAAATTCAAAGCCTTCTTGTGAGGGGTATTAATCAGCTCCATTTCAAACCTAGCCAACTCATTGAACTAATTAACATACTCTTTCACCGACTTCTCTCCTTATTGTAAATGAATAGACTCCTCCAGCTGTACACCCTCGTCAACTCTGGACAAACACCTCATCTCAAAATGTCTCATAAACTCCCCTTAAGTAATCTCTCCCTCATTGGTCTCAACAACTCCACATCCCACCAATTCAAAGCCTTCCCCAATAAATATCAAATGGCAAGCTGCCTCTT
Source organism: Allium cepa (assembly GCA_030765085.1). NCBI lineage: Eukaryota > Viridiplantae > Streptophyta > Magnoliopsida > Asparagales > Amaryllidaceae > Allium > Allium cepa. The sequence continues at coordinate 569,574,956 of CM060938.1, forward strand.
AACGTCGTCTTTAAGAACCATCAATCCAAAAATCCTTACATAAGTATGAATCCATTTCCTCAAATCTACATACAACTCAGTCCCTACATACGGCTTTCCTCCTAGGCTCACAAAGTCCTTACAATGTCGAGCAAAATCGATGGTAGGTGGGTGGGCAGAAACTGCAGTTGGTGCTCGCTCCATAGGTCCTCTATTAAGGTTAAGCTAGGCTTGTCCTCTTGCTTTTATATACCAATGAAACCAAATCGAAACGTTTACATCCAAAATCTCAGCTGCATTACTAGAGTCAGCCAGATCGCTGATCATTTCAATCTATGATTTTAGGAATTTATTAGCAACTTTTCCACATATGGTATTGGCAAGAAAAGGAGTTATTCACATTACACTTATATATATATATATAATTTAAAAAGCTTTTATTTATACTTTGGAAACCCATTTTGAAACCTTTTGGAAAGCTTTTTAGAAAACCTTTAAAGAAAAAATTCGAAAAACTTTCAAATATGTTCTCTCAATATACTCCTAATTCCTAAGGAATTTCAAACATAGGCTCTGATACCAATTGTGATAACCCGTACCTCCCGACACACAAATCCAAAGTCTAGGATAACTTTTGGACTCGCATTAGTGCTAAGAAGTACTAGCTGTCGGGAATATTTTATTAAATTTCCACTCATGTTTTCGAGGTTTACATTTTCCACCTAAAAGATTTTCATCCCCGAAATCTCCAAGGATGGAAAAAATGTAACAGATGTATACAAAAATAAATAACTACAACCTATTCGCCGATCGTCCATTGGCAATCATTATCTTTAATTAATTTTCTAATACAATATATACATGCAAGAGTGGAACGCATATGAACCTATACTATTGCAAAAATTAGATAGTCTTTTGATTTAGTCGACGTCTTGAAATGCGAGTGTTTATGCCATGTACCAAACGTATGCAATATTTTATGTAAATATATACTGACAATTCTACATGTGTGCACAGCCATTCGATCCATATGAAACAACCAAATGCATATAACTCAATGAAATATAAAAAAACCGATGGTGTGGGTGTACTAACTCAAGAATACACCCACATATAATAGACCATCTGGGGCATTATAGAGTTTGAGGAGGTAGATCGCTTCTTGATCGATCATTTTTATTTGGATCGATGTTTCGAGTTTGAATTGAAGTAAAGTATGGAACCAAAGTCAATGGTTGGATCGGTCGCAACGTTCAATATGGGATAACGATGAGTTGGAGTTGCTAAGACGATTGACTGTGAAATGATCGTATAGAAACTATCAGTTATTGGAAGTTGGGATTTAGTAGATAGATCGGTCATGCGCATTAGGATAGATTGGTCGTAACATCATTTTGGATTGGTTGTTGGTTTAACTTAGATGAACAGACCAAAAATCCTCAAATCTTAATTAGAACTTTGTGATGAGCTTCAGCCATGAATGCTTGAATGGACGTATATGACTCGCATATGAAATGGATTACATATTAAAATGCATATGAAAATCGAACCGTGGAATGAATTTAGCTAATCTCTTTTATATCTATATCTATTGCCTATGCCTAGGATAAATTTTGGAAGCTCATCCATTTCTGAACACACAAGATGAACACACCAACAACCAGTCACGAAGTTTTGACTAAATCTTTACCTAATTTTTTGGAGAATCGCTTGAGACGGTCGGCAATAACGGTCATTCCGATCGAACCCTAGAGTCTCGTCACAGTTCTAGTCTTTAATTCTAAACTATTTTTCACTGCGTTGCACGACACTGCACCACTCTGCACTAGCACACACTTTGCATGGGGAAACGGTTATTTTTTTCTAATGATGATTATCTATTAAGTTTGGCCAAAGGTTGCAGATGCTCGGAGTGTTTAGCTATTATGTCTTCCGGACAGCCTTCACAACATAAAAATGCAGATGCCAAACCAAGCTCTGCAACTATACCCGATAGACCCTCCGTTGGACATCAAACTAATCAACCGGATTTCGATCCACTGTTCGACCTTTTCTCTGCCATTCCTATCCTTCCAACAAAAGTAATAGACCCTTCTCCTGACACTGTAGAAGACACGATATTTTTGGAAGATCCGAAGGATTCTATGGCTTCAAAAGTTAATAAAGCCTCTCTATGTAGCATATGTGCCAGACAAGAGATTTCATTTGATAACGTGCAAGTCCCGACTTGAAATGACAAAGCGCATATGCCCCTTAAGGGGTTCACAGCATGCAACAAGTTCATGCATTGGGTAGGATGCGTCCCACCATTTGATTCATTTATCCAAGAGATGCTACATCATATAAGGTTAGCACTAGTACTACTGTGCCTAGATAGTTATGCCATGATTAACTATACCTACATGGCATTCATGGATTTTTTATTCCATCCTCCAACTCCTAAGGACATTCGATTTCTTTTCACCTTCAAGAGACGAAAGGGAAGCCTTTCATTCACATCACTCAGGTGGCCAAGAAGTGCATATCTTAATTAGTACTTGGAACAAGTTGAGCACTTTCAAAAGCGAGTGGTTCTGTATTTATTACCCTCTTAGCTTTGCCAGACGGTGGATAGAAGGACATAAGTATTGCTTCTTTTTAATTTCTTGAGTGCTTGTATCTAGATCATATCCAGAACTAAGCAATTTTTCTCGTTTGTGCAGACTCTTATCCATGACCGGATGGAAAACAATATATAGATATGGTCTTGGCACTCAAAAGGGTTCCAACAGATGATAGAGACATTAAGAATCTCCTTACTAATGAATGCCTCATTACCCACCGTCTAATGGAAGAGGGTCGTAGCATAGGGTTACCGGTCACTGCTAGAGTTACAGTGACTGAGCAATAGGATGCAGATGATGATGAAAGCCATCTGGCTGATCCTGTCGCACCTCTAGTTGAGGAGGCTCAGGAAGTTACCGATAAAGATGCAGCAGGAGTTAAGGGTGACGACCTCGGTGGTGATGATGCAGGTTCTAGTTTCAGGGCTATGGTCAGATCCTCGCAAACTCCACAACCCTCCACTCTCGAAAAAGGAAAAAGTAAGAAACTCATCTGTGGGTTCCCTAAGAGTCGCCTCTTCAAACTGCACAAGCTATCCATCAATCCTCAAGTTATTATGGATCAGTCCGCTTCTTAACCTTTAGAGCACTTAGACGAAACATTTGAGGCATTATCTGATCTTCTAAAACCAGATGACATTGATACCTTTCATTTTACTGACACGAGCATCAGTAGATCAGAATCTGCTTCCAGAGCTGGGGCTGTAATCCCTTCTACTCTAGTGGAGTCCCATCAGTAAAGCTTTAATAACCGGTCTGCTAGGGGACACAAAGACACATACATTCGAACGCGTTTCATAATATTTCATTGCACTTATCTCATGTCCTTCGATACATAGAGCTAATTCATTTTCAGTTTTTCTTTGCCAAAACAACGATGAGGAAGAAACATAAATTTCGATCTCAGGAAATATCACGCCAGACTTCTAGTTCTCGTTCAGGCTCATGCCGCTAAGGTAGTGGTCGTGAATACGATCCTAGTTATCGCTTGAGCCAGGATAAAGATTACCAAAATATAGGTGACAGAGAATGGTCTTCCTATAATGACCCTAATTTTAGCTAACTTTATTTAGAACATTTAATTGGTCAAACTAAATAAAATAATGTAGAAAGTTAAGGGATTGAGATTTGTAAGTTAAGGAGGAGCAGTGCCTTAATGAATGTGTTAAACCAAGGGAAACTAAATATAAATAATGAGGAGGAATATGATGAAGGTAAAATGGGAAAAGTATTTATTTCAATACCCTAAATCCTTCCACTCAATCCACTTCCTCATTCATTATACATTCAAAAACTAAACAAAAACAATACTAAGCTTAGGTCGACCACTATTTAGAAGATTTAAATGGAAGATAAGTTAGGATTCAAGTAGAAAACTTAAAGAAATCAATCTAAGGGCAAATCTCAACCTTCTTAACACAAAGCCAAGGTGAATAATAACTCCCACCTCATGTTTTGATAATGATTTCGGTTTTAAAGGATAAGCCCGTTTATTTGCAAGTTATATGCCATGTAATAGTGATTAAATGATTATATGCTTTAAGTTGATGATTTATAAAGATTTAATAAGAATTTTATGATATGTTTATATTAGAAAACCTATCAAATGATATCAAAATGAGTTGCCTTTATGATATATGGTCAAAAATATTATTCTAGAAGTGGGTTTCACGTTTCATAGTTTTCTAAGTAACTATGGATTTATTATGAATTTTCTATGAGAGAAATTAGTTAATTTCGGGTTAAATTGTTTAAGGCAATTAAATAATGTTTTCGTGTCTGAAATTTATATATGTTAGAAAACATATTTAATGAAAATCATTATGAATTTGAGTATTTTTCTAAAGTGTTTTACTATGGTTAGTAAATTATTTAAATTAGAGGACTTAAATTTTTAAACATTTTATTAAGGAGAAGGGCTTGATTGTTAAATTGTTTTAAATAATTAAAATTTGATTTCGGCAGCAAATTCTAAAAAGAGAATTGATTAAGTTTTCTAATGCAATAAGATTTCGACAAATATTAGTGGTAGGTAAAAAGGAATTTTTTTTTAAAAGGATAAAATACACTTTTTAATTAAAAATTACATCTTCGCCACTACCCTTGCTAGCTTCTGACATCATACACCCGCACAAAACCCTTTCCGTACCCATTCAAAATCAATATACATGCTACCAATTCATTGGTAAGTACTATGTTGGAGATAGGCGGAAGGTAAGATGGTGTAGAAGGTATGCATTTGCAAGGGGTGGAGTTGTCTTTCAAAAATTTCGAACCAATACCACTCCGTAGTCATTGAGCCATTTTCTTTTTTGCCTATACATGCGAAAGGGAAGGTGTCGCACCTGTACCTTCTAACATGGTTAAGACCGCTTTTCTTTAAGACATAAGTATACATGCGGAAGCATGTTGCCTTCACCCTAGGTCTTTCGAAAGGATAATGTGACGACCCGGAATTTTCTAGCAATATCAATTTAATAATCTGCATTAAATATTAAATTGATGTGATATATTTTTGATAATTTAATCTGAATTGATACTTTTCTTTTAATAAATATTCAATTGGTAAATTTTATCTGTTAGAAATTAATTGTTTGTTTTCTATTTATATATGTATATATTTGTATACATTGTAAATAGATGAATTTGTTTTAAAATTTAACTAATAAAATATGTTTAAATACTAATATATTTTAGTGAATTAGAAATTGTGTTTTATTTAATATAAACATTTCAAGGCTAAATAAATAAATAAATACAGGATTTTAAATACATAAGTAAATGTTTAAATAGTTCAAGATTCATTTTAACTTAAGTTTAAATTTAATTTATTAACAAAAGATTTGTTTACTTTTCTTTTAGTATAGTTTGATTTAAAATATGAATTTAAAAATATATATGAGTTATATATGATTTTGTTAGACAATACATTAACATACACTAATAAATATGTAGTTTATAATAAAAAGATGATTTAATTTATTTATTATTTCAAATTGGTAAATGAGTTACTTTTAAATGATATAAATAAATAAAAATACAAGACTTATAAGATAAATTGGGTTGAGTAACATAATAACTATAAAGTTAAAGTAGTTTTCAAACATAGAAATAAAACAAAAAAAAGTCACATACATTTCAGAAATATAATAACAAGTCAATAACACAACTAAACACAAGTCAACATTTAAAACTAGAAACAAAATCATTTTTTTTTAAGTTTGTAACTCACAAAGGAACTGCAGTATACATATGTACATGTTTAAGCATCAAGATAGTAACAAAATCTAAAATTTATGCATGCTACTGAACAATTCAAAAGTGTGTAGGCCAACTTGAATGAAGTAAAAAGACAGTAACAAAATTTGAGTAACAATAGTGTATGCAGGCCGTAGTAAACAAAACAAAATATAAGGACAGTAATAAAAATACATGTTTTACAAACAAGTAAAATCATATGCAGGCCAAATAAATACACAAACTGTGTATATGTGAAGCTTGCTTAGGAAGACATGGTTAAATATCTTTAAGCTAACAAACAAAAAGTAATTAATGTAAAAATCTTTTAGTACATAATAGTATTCATATTAGCCACCATAAAAAAAATATCTCAGGAAACAAAACTGTACAAACAAGATTGTATGCAAATATTGTCTTAATAGTATGAAACATAATAATAATGTACACTGTAACTTATTTTATAAATATCAAGCTTCTTGCATGTATAAATCTGCATATTCAGTTCGAACTAAGAAAAATTAAATTTCATACAAACTAAAACATGAAAATGAAACTATTCCATACTTCAACAAAAATCCAAGAAGCAAAACAAAAGTGAAGTTTCAGCTGTTTTTCATGCCTGCTTCAACAAAGTGCCTCTGTTCTTCCATATATCGGTGAGTAACTTTTAAATCAAACTAAATAAGTAGATTTCTGTTGCTTATAAAGCTCTGGGATGGATGATTCTTGTTATGCATATATAGTGATGATTCAGTAATAAGAATATCTGAAACATGAATGTCTGAACTGTTTTTTTTGGGCTTTGACAGCCTCTGTTCTTTCACAGCTGAAAATGAGTAACTTTATTTTATGAAAAAATATATATCTATTTAAGAAATGAATTTGTAGTATATATGTCTGTGGATAGTATAAGTATATATCTATTTATATACATATTGAATCCTCTGCCTATACCTGTAGGGTGTGGTGGTGTGCAGGCTGTAACATGTGTTCACAAATTTGAATTCTAAAACAACTTTGTTCCCAAAACACAATCTACTTGGAATTTGGAACTAGAGTATAAACAAAATGTTGTTGTTAGACATTGTACTAAATTTTTAAAATATGTTCAAACTAAAGAACTCAGCAGCAACTCTGGAAAGCTAAATGCATAAGCACAACTTCAGGTTAATCAAAAATTTAACTTTTTAAATTTTGGAATTTAGGAATACAAGATGAATCAGTGAACCATAACACGATTTTTAAAGGATAAAGAATTTTTTTTAGCCGTTGGTGTTGAGTGCAGTTTGTACCTTACTGTTTGAGGCATTTTGAGTTGCCATGGAAGAACGCATGGATGGGGGAGGTCGTGACTGGAACTGGAGATGCGGGGGTGATCGTGGGGACTGAAAAAAATAGTGGGTGACGACGAATTGGGTTGTGGAAGCGTCGGCATGGATTTTAAGTTCCTAAACCTAAATTGTACTGTGCTTTGAAGTTTTGATCGACGCGGCCATTGCTGGCGACCGAGTGCTACAGGGTTTTGAGGGGAGGTAGAGGGGAGATGGAAGGTGTCGCGACCGGAGTTTGGTGACCTCCGGTGGTGGGACCACCGCGTGTGTAGCGCTGACAGGTTTGAGGAGGTGAGTGGGTTAGTGTTTTCCAGGTTTTGGTTTTTTTTTTCATTTGCGTGCTCCCAGGGGGGAAACTCGAAGCAGCTTGAATTTTTACTCGGGGGAAACTCGCGTATAACTCGGAGAGAATGCAGGGGTGCTCGGTTTTTAGAGTTCAGGTTTGTAAACCTGAAACTGTTTTAACAGTTTCAACTGTTTTAAAACTTTGTTTTAAAAATTAAAATCAAAGTTAAAATCCAGATTTAAATCAAAATTTAACTGTGAATTCCAGTCAGTTTTGAAAATAAGTTGGGTATAAATAAGTTTTCAAAACTTAAATTATTTTAATAATTTAAAAGTGCCAAATGTTTAAGTTTATTCAAAAGGGAGTTGAATTCAAAAATAAATTATAAATGGTTAAAGAAAGTACTCAGACAAGTTAACACCAAGGGGATCAGGACTTAGTTATGAAAAGCTAGATTTGGGAACTAAAATAAAGTTTTATAATTTAAATTTATTCAAATAAATTTTAGGTGTAATTAAATATGTAAGTTTAAAAAGGGGTTTTGAAAATAAGTTAGTGTAAACATTTTATTAAGATAAAGTTTAAATTATTTAAATAAATGTTTAAACATATTGGAAATAAGAATTTAAATCAATTATAAGAACAATTGACTTTAATTCATGAAGTTTTGGAATTTTATATGTTTTGATCTTTAAGTTAATTAGGCAAGAATACTTAATGATGAATATTAGTTAATTTAGTAATTATAAGTTTAAAGGTAGTAATTAAAGTTAATTAATGAATTATTTAACTAATACGAGATTAAGAACCATAAATTAGATATTTATTTAAATTAATAAATTTTTATGATGAGTAATATAAGTTACTTAAATACAATAATAATCATTAACAAGATTATTAATACAATAATAATCTTTAAATTAGTGTTAATGAAGATCATTAACAAGATTATTTATAATTAATTAAAGTAATTGATTTCTAATAAATTGGATTAGTTAATACGATAATAATCATTGTAATAGTTTAAATGTGAATTATTTATTTGAAAAGTAACTAAGAAATTAATTACTTATTTACTGAGTAAATTGATTTGATTTGAGTTAATTAATTTAGTTTAATTAACTGATATTTTGGAAGTAAATTACTTAGAAAAGTAATTGAAGAATAATTACGGGATGTAATGAACTGGATGATGTTGTTAATGGAAGTAATTGAGACTATAATTACTAAAAATTAATCAAGGGATTAAGTAAGTTTGTTATTGAGAAGTAATTAATTTAGGATGATTAATTACTGAATATATTAATCAAGAGGATTAATATTTGTAATTTGAAGATGTGTATTCTTAATATAATTAACAAATGAAAATGAAATTAGAAATCATTAATTAATATAATTAATGATGGGAATTAGAGAAATTGATTTATTTGAGAATAATAAATCAACAAAATAATTAAATGGAAATAAATCAATATAAATGTAATTAATGGAGCATAATTACTCAGAATAGTAATTGGATGATCATTACTTGATGAAGTTAATACAAGATGATTTGTAAGTAGAGTAATTTGAGTAATTTCTTTTGTAATTAATCAAAGGATTAGTTTATGGGAATAATTAATCATGGAATGATTAATTTGTTAATAAATAATTAAGAGTAGTTAATTACTGGTTTGTTATTAATCAAGGGGTGATTAATAATTGTGTTTAAGTAAAGATTAATCACTTAATTATTATAAATAAGTAATTGAATATAAATTGAAGATCATTAATTAATATAATTAATGATGCAATTAAGAATTGTAAATCAAGGAATAATTAATAGGAAAGTAATAAAATGTTAATCTATTATGAATGATTTAGAATAATTCATTTGAGAATTAATTTAAAATTAAATTACTTATTGTAATTAGAGATTGATTAATTAATTTAATTAATAATTATGAGAGCAGGATTTATGGAATGAGTAATTAATTTAATTTATTTTAAATTAATTAAAATGGAAGTAGTTAATTTAATTCATTTTAAATTAACTATAGCTTGTGATTCATAAATCATTGCTGACGGATGATATTGATATTTCATTGATTGATTGTGATCTCAGAAATGAGTTGGATAATGTCTATGTGATATGAGATGCTTGGTTTAAGTATGTTCATGTTTAATTATCTGTTTGGATGATGATATTAATTATCTGTTTATTATGATGATGTGATTATCTGTTATGAGATGTGAATTATCTATCTGTGCATATTGATGATATTGAATTCACTGTTAAGACTAAATAGACAACTTGGCCTTAAAAGACACGCTTTGGATTTCGATGAGACCGGGATCAGTTTTCCGCATTAGGAATATCCGAAAACCATGTTGTTTCCAAACTACGATAGGTCGTGAATCTGAAGTGAAAATGAAGGTTTAGAATGCAAGGGTTATCGTCATTAACTCTGAGGGTGATTCCAAAATGAGTGTAACGAGATAATGCCTTCGGTTTCGTTCGAACCCGGAACGAACTTGTATGGATTGAATGCTTTCAACACATCGTCAGGTGGACGATGAGCATTCTAAGAAATATGTTTTATAAAGGTAATCGTAACTTCAAGCCTCATCAACCGGGAATGGCTAAAACAGGGGAGGTGCAGCAAGGTTAGGTGGGTCATGCCAAAGCAGGACAAGGATATTCCCCTGTCTAGATGTCCCTTTTTATTCGGCTTAGTGGGCGGTTGGTCTGCAGCCAACTGCGGGGTTTATCTTGTTCGGGACTATTCAGTAAGGAATGGTTCCGGCCTTGTGTTGCAGGGGATGAAGGGAGTAATCCTCGGTACGTTGATCTAGGCCACGTACTGTGACGGGCGGTACCCCAGTAGCCCTGCCATTGTATGGAATCCAAAATCCAATAAGTGCCAACGGTTTTGATTGTATTACCCACTTTTGTGGCTAGTAGCTGGAATTTAATCATGTAACAATTTCGGCTATTTTCTATTTACTTGAAAACCCTAGACCTATTATAATATCACTGGATTTCCTATCAAATGTTTTGGTTAGCGTAAGGTAAAAACTTTTCCATGTTTATGTGTGGGAAGTCTTACGTGATACCTTTTGTTTTCAAAGGATTTTTCAAAATTAAGCAACTTTAACCTGTTACTCATACCAGACCCATGTCTGACCCGAAGTTTATTTTTGTTTTTCATAAACTCTCGGGTACCCAAATTTTTACGGGTAGCCAAGGGATTCAGGTTTAGCTTTGACGAATTTTGGGGGAGCAATGGAGCGGGAGGCTTCAGCGTTTTAGATATATTTAGTTCCATTGTGTGGTATCTCTGTGATGTATTGTGTATTGTGTTGTATAACTAGAAAGGTGTTATAACTGTCTAGTATGTGATGTACTATATGTATCACTCTGATTGATGTTATATACTATGTAAATACTTATGTTATTAATATATTTTATTCGTTCCGCTGTAAGATTATGATGGTGTTGTTCTTTCTTCTCTATCTTTTCTATTTTCTCACCTCTTTCTTTCTTATTAACGATGCTACTTCCTGGGAGAAGGAAGTGGGGTCGTTACAGTGGTATCAGAGCGCTAGGTTGAGTGAATACCTAGGCTCTTAAGTGATTTCTTTCTTGAGAGAGCGTATTTGTAATTTTGATATATATATATATATATATATATATATATATATATATATATATATATTCATTCTATCTATTTGTTGGATTACCTGTTCGGGTTTTCCAATATAAGCATAAGGATAGATTGGGTAATGGTGTGTGTAACACGACTACCTATGGTTGGAAGTATATTTGACGAGACTGTAGACCTAATACCGTCTCGAGTGAATTAGTGATGTAAGGATTTCACCAAATCTCTGGAGGAAAACCTGTTAAGATTTGGAGTCCATTTTATTGTCCAAGAGTGGATGAGTAGAATTGGATTTTTGTGAGTTGAGCAGAAGCTAGAATATTATCTTGGTAACTCAAGAAGTAAATAGTTGTGTGTTGAGATGCAGTAGCGATGGATTGTTTCCGAAGAAGTTCTCAAGGATCTTTGGATAAGGAAGTGTGTCTGCATTAGTGTTGAGGTTGAGTTCAGCTGAATGTTGTGTTTGGCTTTGAGGCATGAGTTTTTCGAGGAATTTTGGATTAAGGAGTTTTGGCATCAGTAGCAGTGTTGCAGCTCAGGTTTGTTCTGCCGGCACGCGAGGAGGTCAATTGTCAGCAGTTCTTTAGAGGTGAAGTCCAGAGGCAGTGTTGTGAAACCATTTCTTCAATAGATTGGCTGGGTAAATTTAAGCTGTTCAGATAGGTAAGGAGAGAACAGTTTTCTTTGGATATTAGCCTGGGTTGATCGCAAAAGTGGCTTGCGATAGTCAAGTATTCTCTTGGATGTCAGAAATCTTTTCCTGAATATCTTTGAAGAAGTCAATGGTTTGCCTTAGCATCTGAGGAGTTGAGTTTGGTATCGACTGGATTTCAGAAGTAGTGTCAATGGTTCAGCTTAGTAATAGAATGGTTTCTAGAGAGAGGAATTGGTAAAGCAGCTCAAGTTTTGGAGGAATTTCTGAGTTCTATTTTGGATCTGCTGAATCATATTTTTGTAATGTGTTGTCCAGTTATGCTTATGTGCATCATCAGCATTTTCATCTACTCTAGATCAGAGTTGTGCAGCGGAAGCAGTTGGAAGTGCATTTGTTTTTCTTTTCTGGGAAAGAGAAGATGTTTTCTGTTGATGATAGTAGAGGTTGAGTTCTTGGTTTTGGTTGGTTTTGAGGAAATTATTCTACTGGATTGTGTTTGGATTTAGATTGTTTTAGGAGTTATTAGCGAAGGATGAGCTAATCAGTAGGTTGAAGGCAGCTCTGGATTGTCAAAAGAATTTGGTGGATAAGAGACGAAGGAATTTGGATTTGGGAGTCGGAGATTTCATTTTGGAAGAATTTTCTCTGATCCAAGGAGTTCTATAGATTAGGAGTATAGACTGTTTGGATTCTATAGATCAAGCATTCCGGTATTATACTGGGAAACTCTAGGGAGCTCTATCCAGAATTTTATCTGGATAGTTAGCTTTGTTGATTGAGTAGATTGGTTGGGATGATTGTTAGCATGTGATTGATATATGCTTACGGTTTAAAATTAATTTAAAATCTTAAATATATTATTAAATTACCTTTGCTTTTAAATTTTGGGGACGAAATTCATTTAAGGGGGAAGGAATGTGACGACCCGGAATTTTCTAGCAATATCAATTCAATAATCTGCATTAAATATTAAATTGATGTGATATATTTTTGATAATTTAATCTGAATTGATACTTTTCTTTTAATAAATATTCAATTGGTAAATTTTATCTGTTAGAAATTAATTGTTTGTTTTCTATTTATATATGTATATATTTGTATACATTGTAAATAGATGAATTTGTTTTAAAATTTAACTAATAAAATATGTTTAAATACTAATATATTTTAGTGAATTAGAAATTGTGTTTTATTTAATATAAACATTTCAAGGCTAAATAAATAAATAAATACAGGATTTTAAATACATATGTAAATGTTTAAAAAGTTCAAGATTCATTTTAACTTAAGTTTAAATTTAATTTATTAACAAAAGATTTGTTTACTTTTCATTTAGTATAGTTTGATTTAAAATATGAATTTAAAAATATATATGAGTTATATATGATTTTGTCAAACAATACATTAACATACACTAATAAATACGTAGTTTATAATAAAAAGATGATTTAATTTATTTATTATTTCAAATTGGTAAATGAGTTACTTTTAAATAATATAAATAAATAAAAATACAAGACTTATAAGATAAATTGGGTTGAGTAACATAATAACTATAAAGTTAAATTAGTTTTCAAACATAGAAATAAAACAAAAACAAGTCACATACATTTCAGAAATATAATAACAAGTCAATAACACAACTAAACACAAGTCAACATTTAAAACTAGAAACAAAATCATTTTTTTTTAAGTTTGTAAACTATCACAAAGGAACTACAGTATACATATGTACATGTTTAAGCATCAAGACAGTAACAAAATCTAAAATTTATGCATGCTACTGAACAATTCAAAAGTGTGCAGGCCAACTTGAATGAAGTAAAAAGACAGTAACAAAATTTGAGTAACAATAGTGTATGCAGGCCGTAGTAAACAAAACAAAATATAAGGACAGTAATAAAAATACATGTTTTACAAACAAGTAAAATCATATGCAGGACAAATAAATACACAAACTGTGTATATGTGAAGCTTGCTTAGGAAGACATGGTTAAATATCTTTAAGCTAACAAACAAAAAGTAATTAATGTAAAAATCTTTTAGTACATAATAGTATTCATATCAGCCACCATTAAAAAAAATATCTCAGGAAACAAAACTGTACAAACAAGATTGTATGCAAATATTGTCTTAATAGTATGAAACATAATAATAATGTACACTGTAACTTATTTTATAAATATCAAGCTTCTTGCATGTATAAATCTGCATATTCAGTTCGAACTAAGAACAGTTAAATTTCATACAAACTAAAACATGAAAATGAAACTATTCCATACTTAAACAAAAATCCAAGAAGCAAAACAAAAGTGAAGTTTCAGCTGTTTTTCATGCCTGCTTCAACAAAGTGCCTCTGTTCTTCCATATATCGGTGAGTAACTTTTAAATCAAACTAAATAAGTAGATTTCTGTTGCTTATAAAGCTCTGGGATGGATGATTCTTGTTATGCATATATAGTGATGATTCAGTAATAAGAATATCTGAAACATGAATGTCTGAACTGTTTTTTTTGGGCTTTGACAGCCTCTGTTCTTTCACAGCTGAAAATGAGTAACTTTATTTTATGAAAAAATATATATCTATTTAAGAAATGAATCTGTAGTATATATGTCTGTGGATAGTATAAGTATATATCTATTTATATACATATTGAATCCTCTGCCTATGCCTGTAGGGTGTGGTGGTGTGCAGGCTGTAACATGTGTTCACAAATTTGAATTCTAAAACAACTTTGTTCCCAAAACACAATCTACTTGGAATTTGGAACTAGAGTATAAACAAAATGTTGTTGTTAGACATTGTACTAAAATTTTAAAATATGTTCAAACTAAAGAACTCAGCAGCAACTCTGGAAAGCTAAATGCATAAGCACAACTTCAGGTTAATCAAAAATTTAACTTTTTAAATTTTGGAATTTAGGAATACAAGATGAATCAGTGAACCATAACACGATTTTTGAAGGATAAAGAATTTTTTTTAGCCGTTGGTGTTGAGTGCAGTTTGTACCTTAGTGTTTGAGGCATTTTGAGTTGCCATGGAAGAACGCGTGGATGGGGGAGGTCGTGACTGGAACTGGAGATGCGGGGGTGATCGTGGGGACTGAAAAAAATAGTGGGTGACGGCGAATTGGGTTGTGGAAGCGTCGGCATGGATTTTAAGTTCCTAAACCTAAATTGTACTGTGCTTTGAAGTTTTGATCGACGCGGCCATTGCTGGCGACCGAGTGCTACAGGGTTTTGAGGGGAGGTAGAGGGGAGATGGAAGGTGTCGCGACCGGAGTTTGGTGACCTCCGGTGGTGGGACCACCGCGTGTGTAGCGCTGACAGGTTTGAGGAGGTGAGTGGGTTAGTGTTTTCCAGGTTTTGGTTTTTTTTTTTTTCATTTGCGTGCGCCCAGGGGGGAAACTCAAAGCAGCTTGAATTTTTACTCGGGGGAAACTCACGTATAACTCGGAGAGAACGCAGGGGTGCTCGGTTTTTAGAGTTCAGGTTTGTAAACCTGAAACTGTTTTAACAGTTTCAACTGTTTTAAAACTTTGTTTTAAAAATTAAAATCAAAGTTAAAATCCAGATTTAAATCAAAATTTAACTGTGAATTCCAGTCAGTTTTGAAAATAAGTTGGGTATAAATAAGTTTTCAAAACTTAAATTATTTTAATAATTTAAAAGTGCCAAATGTTTAAGTTTATTCAAAAGGGAGTTGAATTCAAAAATAAATTATAAATGGTTAAAGAAAGTACTCAGACAAGTTAACACCAAGGGGATCAGGACTTAGTTATGAAAAGCTAGATTTGGGAACTAAAATAAAGTTTTATAATTTAAATTTATTCAAATAAATTTTAGGTGTAATTAAATATGTAAGTTTAAAAAGGGGTTTTGAAAATAAGTTAGTGTAAACATTTTATTAAGATAAAGTTTAAATTATTTAAATAAATGTTTAAACAAATTGGAAATAAGAATTTAAATCAATTATAAGAACAATTGACTTTAATTCATGAAGTTTTGGAATTTTATATGTTTTGATCTTTAAGTTAATTAGGCAAGAATACTTAATGATGAATATTAGTTAATTTAGTAATTATAAGTTTAAAGGTAGTAATTAAAGTTAATTAATGAATTAATTAACTAATACGAGATTAAGAACCATAAATTAGATATTTATTTAAATTAATAAATTTTTATGATGAGTAATATAAGTTACTTAAATACAATAATAATCATTAACAAGATTATTAATACAATAATAATCTTTAAATAAGTGTTAATGAAGATCATTAACAAGATTATTTATAATTAATTAAAGTAATTGATTTCTAATAAATTGGATTAGTTAATACGATAATAATCATTGTAATAGTTTAAATGTGAATTATTTATTTGAAAAGTAATTAAGAAATTAATTACTTATTTACTGAGTAAATTGATTTGATTTGAGTTAATTAATTTAGTTTAATTAACTGATATTTTGGAAGTAAATTACTTAGAAAAGTAATTGAAGAATAATTACGGGATGTAATGAACTGGATGATGTTGTTAATGGAAGTAATTGAGACTATAATTACTAAAAATTAATCAAGGGATTAAGTAAGTTTGTTATTGAGAAGTAATTAATTTAGGATGATTAATTACTGAATATATTAATCAAGAGGATTAATATTTGTAATTTGAAGATGTGTATTCTTAATATAATTAACAAATGAAAATGAAATTAGAAATCATTAATTAATATAATTAATGATGGGAATTAGAGAAATTGATTTATTTGAGAATAATAAATCAACAAGATAATTAAATGGAAATAAATCAATATAAATGTAATTAATGGAGCATAATTACTCAGAATAGTAATTGGATGATCATTACTTGATGAAGTTAATACAAGATGATTTGTAAGTAGAGTAATTTGAGTAATTTCTTTTGTAATTAATCAAAGGATTAGTTTATGGGAATTATTAATCATGGAATGATTAATTTGTTAATAAATAATTAAGAGTAGTTAATTACTGGTTTGTTATTAATCAAGGGGTGATTAATAATTGTGTTTAAGTAAAGATTAATCACTTAATTGTTATAAATAAGTAATTGAATATAAATTGAAGATCATTAATTAATATAATTAATGATGCAATTAAGAATTGTAAATCAAGGAATAATTAATAGAAAAGTAATAAAATGTTAATCTATTATGAATGATTTAGAATAATTCATTTGAGAATTAATTTAAAACTAAATTACTTATTGTAATTAGAGATTGATTAATTAATTTAATTAATAATTGTGAGAGCAGGATTTATGGAATGAGTAATTAATTTAATTTATTTTAAATAATTAAAATGGAAGTAGTTAATTTAATTCATTTTAAATTAACTATAGCTTGTGATTCATAATTCATTGCTGACGGATGATATTGATATTTCATTGATTGATTGTGATCTCAGAAATGAGTTGGATAATGTCTATGTGATATGAGATGCTTGGTTTAAGTATGTTCATGTTTAATTATCTGTTTGGATGATGATATTAATTATCTGTTTATTATGATGATGTGATTATCTGTTATGAGATGTGAATTATCTATCTGTGCATATTGATGATATTGAATTCACTGTTAAGACTAAATAGACAACTTGGCCTTAAAAGACACGCTTTGGATTTCGATGAGACCGGGATCGGTTTTCCGCATTAGGAATATCCGAAAACCACATCGTTTCCAAACTACGATAGGTCATGAATCTGAAGTGAAAATGAAGGTTCAGAATGCAAGGGTTATCGTCGTTAACTCTTAGGGTGATTCCAAAATGAGTGTAACGAGATAATGCCTTCGGTTTCGTTCGAACCCGAAACGAACTTGTATGGATTGAATGCTTTCAACACATCGTCAGGCGGACGATGAGCATTCTAAGAAATATGTTCTATAAAGGTAATCGTAACTTCAAGCCTCATCAACTGGGAATGGCTAAAACAGGGGAGGTGCAGCAAGGTTAGGTGGGTCATGCCCAAGCAGGACAAGGATATTCCCCTGTCTAGATGTCCCTTTTTATTCGGCTTAGTGGGCGGTTGGTCTGCAGCCAACTGCGGGGTTTTTCTTGTTCGGGACTGTTCAGTAAGGAATGGTTCCGGCCTTGTGTTGCAGGGGATGAAGGGAGTAATCCTCGGTACGTTGATCTAGGCCACGTACTGTGACGGGCGGTACCCCAGTAGCCCTGCCATTGTATGGAATCCAAAATCCAATAAGTGCCAACGGTTTTGATTGTATTACCCACTTTTGTGGCTAGTAGCTGGAATTTAATCATGTAACAATTTCGGCTATTTTCTACTTACTTGAAAACCCTAGACCTATTATAATATCACTGGATTTCCTATCAAATGTTTTGGTTAGCGTAAGGTTAAAACTTTTCCATGTTTATGTGTGGGAAGTCTTACGTGATACCTTTTGTTTTCAAAGGATTTTTCAAAATTAAGCAACTTTAACCTGTTACTCATACCAGACCCATGTCTGACCCGAAGTTTATTTTTGTTTTTCATAAACTCTCGGGTATCCAAATTTTTACGGGTAGCCAAGGGATTCAGGTTTAGCTTTGACGAATTTTGGGGGAGCAATGGAGCGGGAGGCTTCAGCGTTTTAGATATATTTAGTTCCGCTGTGTGGTATCTCTGTGATGTATTGTGTATTGTGTTGTATAACTAGACAGGTGTTATAACTGTCTAGTATGTGATGTACTATATGTATCACTCTGATTGATGTTATATACTATGTAAATACTTATGTGATTAATATATTTTATTCGTTCCGCTGTAAGATTCTGATGGTGTTGTTCTTTCTTCTCTATCTTTTCTATTTTCTCACCTCTTTCTTTCTTATTAACGATGCCACTTCCTGGGAGAAGGAAGTGGGGTCATTACAGATAACCTTCAAATATGTCCCCTTTTATACATTGTAGTTTGTTTTGTTTTCAAACTATTGTTTCGAAAGAAATACTTTTAATTAGTTTCGGATCAATGCTTCCGTAATTCTTTTACTTGAGACCAATGCTTTCGAACGTGATGCTTTCGCCCACGTTCCCTTTGACCCTATAGTTTTACTAAGTGTTGAGCTTAGTGATTTTGAAGGGACGCTTTCAATGGTTTCGAAAGGGATGCTTGCAATTATTTCGAAAGAAGTTGTTTAAGGTTTTAAAAAATGGTTTTGAAGGTATTATTTTGGCTTTATATCCTAATATTTTCTAAGTTAAAAAGGTCTTTAACTTATTTTAATGGGATAGATAACCCAATCGGTTTTAGATTTTCATCAACATTGTTTTGTGTAAATCATATATCATGGCATAGTATTTTCAGTAAAGCAAAGAGTATATTTTCCTTGTTTAAGTATGATTTATAAGGGTTAAATTGATTTGAAAGAAATCTTTTCAAGGAAAATTGAAAAGGGTGGTTAGCCCTAAGTATATGACTCAAATATTAGAAAAGTAGATAGAACTTGTAAAACCCCTAATTTTGATACATTATTTAGGAGATTTAATTAGATAAATTAAAAACAATAATGTAAATGTTCAATGATAAGGGGGTTGAGATTTGAATAAATCTAATTAAGGTTGTGCCTAGTAAAATAATTAAATGGGTTTAAGAATGGTTTTAGGTTAATTAATTACATAAGGGTACATTAGGAATTTACCTTCCATAACCATTACCCTTATATATATATTTTTGTTCCTACCATTTCATTCCCATTCACATCATATTAAGAATGAGAAAAACAAATATTAAGAGGAGCTGGCCATAATCAAAGAGAAGAGGAATTCAATTAAAAGCTAGAGAATCACGCTTAGGGGAAATCAATCTAATTCCAATCTCCTTATCTTAATCAAGATGAATAACGATTCCATTTTTATTTTATTTTGAATCATATGTTTTTGGATTTGAGGGTAAATTCGCCTTTATGGTGAATTATATGATGATATGCTAGAATATTGATTTGTTTAATTTAAATAATATTGTTAAAATGGGATTATGCATGATTTTAGCGTAAAATAGATTTTTGTTGATGTTTTAATGCCATGAAAAAAATTATGTTATGTAAAACATGATTTTGGAGTTGGGTTTTAATTTTGATAATTTTTCAAGCTATGGAAAGATTGTTATGAATTTTCAATGGTTAATATGGTTATTTAGGTTTATAAATTTATTTCAGAAAATATATTAAGAATTTGGGTCTGAAATTTGATATGTTATATAACATGATTAAAGTGAATTTCTAGAAATTTTGGGAATTTTCCTGAAGTGATTTTCTGAGACGACCCGGCTTCCTATCTCTAGGAAATCGCATCATCTTGAAGAAAGAAAGGGATGGAAGAAGGAAAGAAAGAAACAACAACATCAGAGAACTCACAGCGGAACGAATGAAATATAATATATCACATAATATTACATAGTATCTTATTACATCAGAGTACACAACTTAAACAATACATATTAGACAGTTATAAACATCTGTCTAAGTATACAACTCAAGTTCAACAGAAGCAGATATCAAACAAACACAGCGGAATCAATATATATCTACACGTGGAAGCCTCCTGCTCCATATCTCCTCCAAAATTCGTCAAGCAACCCTGAATCACTTGACTACTCATACATAATATGAGTACCCAAGAGTTTAATAAAACAGAAAATAAACACTCGGGTCAGACAGGGGTCTGGTGTGAGTAAACGGGTTAAAATTGCTTAACTTTAGAAAAACCTCTGAAAAGGAAAGGTATCACGTAAGACTTCCCACACATAAACATGGAAAAGTTTTTACCTTACGCTAACCAAAACATTTGATAGGAAATCCAGTGATATTATAATATTGTCTAGGGTTTTCAAGTAAATAAGAAATAGCCGAAATTGTTACATCTATTAAATTCCAGTTACTAGCCACAAAAGTGGGTAATACAATCAAAACCGTAGGGTCTCGTAGGAAGAATGAGTTTCCATCAATGGCAGGGCTACCGGGGTACCGTCTGTCACAGTACGTGGCCTAGATCAACGTACTGAGGAGTACGCCCGCTCCCCTGCAACACAAGGCCGGAACCATTCCTTACTGAACAGTCCCGAACAAGACAACCCCGCAGTTAGCATGACCAACCACACACTAAGCCGAAATAGAAAGGGACCTCTAGACAGGGGTAAATCTCACTCTCAAGTGGGGGCTACCCACGAATCCTTGCTGCACCTACCATGTTTTAGCCATTCCCGGTTGATGAGGCTTGAGGTTACGATTACCTTTATAGAACACATCTATCTTAGAATGCTCATCGTCCACCTGACGAAGTTTTAAAAGCATTCAATCCATACAAGTTCGTTCCGGGTTCAAACGAAACCGAAGGCACTATCTCGTTGCACTCATTTTGGAATCACCCTCAAAGTCAACGACCATAGCCCTTGCACTCTAAATCACCATCTCGAATCTATAAGTACTATTCCGTCAACTCATTACGGAATCACCCACAGAGTTATACTGACGTATAGCCCTTGCACCTCGAGTCTTCACTTGCTCCACTTGGATTTACGACCTAACGTTTAATTGGAATCGATGTGGTTTTCGGATTCCAAATATGGAAACCCGATCCCGGTCTCACCGAAACCAAATGCCATTTTAAATATCCAAGTTATACTTAGGGGTTTAAACAATTTAAACTCGTATTCAGGGTGATATATGACAGATAGATGAATCACATTAACACAATAGATAATTCATAACCACATTCATCTCACAACAGCATATCACATAACAGAGATATTCAGTATCACCCAGTATCAACCAATATCAATCACCAAATATTGATCATCCAATAACAATCAATTAACCAATATTAATCAATTAACCTATATTAATCATTCAAAACAGAATTGATTATCTCTTAATCAATTTGATTACCATAATTATTCTTCATTAATTATTATTCCAAATAAATAAATTAATCATCTCTAATGATCTCCTTAATTAATCTTCCTCGATTAATTATATTTAATTACATTTAAGTAATCATCGTTAACCATATTCAGTAATTAACCTTTAATTACTATCATTAATTACAATATTTAATGATCATTTATTTACTTATATTAATTAACTATAATTAATTGCATTAAACCTCAATTAATTACATTAATTAATCATACTTAAATTAAATCACTTATATTAATAAGCCTTGATTAATATCATTAATTACATTAATTAATGATCCTCATTAGTTAATAATTACTTTGAATTAATTAAATAATTAACTTATAATTAATTAACTCATTAATCATAACCAGTAATTAACAACTTGTAATTACTTATCTTAATTAATAAACTTCTTAATTAATTAATTTCTAAATTAATTATATTAATCCTTGATTAATTAATCCAATTAATTAATCTTTAATTACTTCATTAAGTAATTATTAATTAAATTAATAAATAAATCCTTAATTAATTATTTTATTAATTAATTACAATTTTAATTAATTACATTTAGTAATTAATCTTAAGTTAAATTAATTAATTAATTAATTAATCACATTAATTGATTAACTAAAATAATTAAGTAATTAACCCTTAATTACTTACATAAGTAATTATCTCTAATTACTTCTATTAATCAATCTTGATTACTTCCTTAATTAAATGACCTTAATAAGTAATTAATTCCATTATTAAATATTCCTTAACCCTTTAATTAATCAATTACTTCATAATTAATTAACTTCAATAATTATATTAATCAATTCTTTAATTGATATCATTAAGTGATTATCCAATAATCACTTCCATTAAAATACTCCCACGAGTAATTATCATTAATTACTTCCATAAGTAATTAACTTCCTTAATTAAATTCAACAATTAACCATTAATTACTTTATTAAGTAATTACACTTAATTAATCCATAATTAAGTGATTATATAAATTAAATAAATAATTAACTAATTATTTAAAATTAATTAAACAATTAGTTAATTAGCTTATTTTATCTAAAATCCTTAATTAATTAAGAAAACATTATCCTCAATTGAACTAATCATATTAAACAAGTATTCTTAAGTTAGTTACCTAAATAATTTAACCTTATTTATTTCCATAACTAAATTATTTGAATAATTTATATCTTATTTATTCAAAGGCAAGTTATTACAGTTGGTTTACAAAATCATAATAATAATCTTACTTGAATAAAAAGCATTTATAAATCATTTCCAAATTTAAAACACTTTAAATTATCAAATTTTAAATTTATTTAATTCAATATAAATTGAAAATTCTGTTATTAAAACATTGCTTCAAAACTTAACTTAAATCTTTGATTTAATAATTAAATTCAAATTCTCTTTTAAATTTGAATTTTAAACTTAATTAAGATAATTATTTTTTAAAAATCAAACATCTTAAAACATTTTTAAATTTAAATATAAATTAAGTTTTTACTTTTAAACGTTTGATTTACTTTCATTTTTAAAATAACAAGTTTAACTTTATATTTCATTGCCTTCATAAACTTGTTCTTATAGGTTTAACTTGATTTATACTAATTTACATATATAAATCTAATCTGTATATATAATACACGAGAGTAAATCAACAAACTCGAGTACGAACTCGACCACTTCACGCGTCATCCCCGAAGCCAACACAACCCCATCCTTCTTCGAGTCACACACGAGCATAACACGAGAGTTCCTTTGAGTTCCATTCGTCTTCCCCAACCTGAAACTTCCCAGTGCACAACCCAATCACGTGCACATGCACCTTCACCGCCGGCCTCCACCGTTCATCGCAGCGACCTACTTCGATCACAACATCACTCGCGAGCACGATCCCTTACTCAGATCAATCACAGCATCATCGAATCAAAATTCGATCGTTCGAACCAAACTGCAAAAACAACTGCAGAAAACATCTCCCCCAAATTCCATCGCCGCCGGCCAACCCCACACCGATGGGCCTCGCTGTTCCCTCCATAGCACCGCCACGACTCGAGCTACACTTTCCCCCACGTGCGAACACCCCTGATCCTTCATTCGCGTCGTAAATACCTCAACAGTAAAGCCCAGTAAAAACAAGCTTTAAACCCTACTTCCTTCAATCCCCAACAAATTACTCAACTGAAAAAATTCTTTTGCATTCCTAAAATCTATAACTTAATATCAAGCTACAGTCCAAGAATCGACTCGAATTATTGAATTTACAATCCGCAGTTCATAAAAATTCCCAAAATATTCAAACCAAAAATTCAACTTAAATACACACTTAAAAATTATGATACCAACTTTAAATTTCCTAACTTTCCTATTGAAACTCAATTATACATTCAAAACTAGAATTTGAAATTATAAATTTTTTGTCCAAACTTGATTTTTCACTGAAATTTGAAAATTCTGAGTAAGTCATTCATTTTAAAATCCTATAATTATTTTTAGATGATATATTATGTGTTTACAAACAACTTCCATTAACAAATCACAGACCAATTCATGATAAAAATCAAGTTATTTAGATTTTTGAAAGATTTGGACTGTTTTTATTAAACACGGTATTCATTTTTAAATTGTACAGGCAATTAAATATCTTAATTCAACATGCAATCCAATTTAAATAAAAATTTCCATATAACATCATGATATCGTCATAAAATCAAGATGAAATCTAAAATTAAACTGTTTTTAAAAAATAGTTTACTCACTTTTTTTTCATTTTGCAGAAAACAGGATAAACTTCTCAGGCCTTTGAACAACTGCAGATCAATTTTGCTTTGCTGATGAAAAGTGATCCATGCGTGCCTCAAATTAGTTGTTTTTAAAGTGTTGCAAAAGATCTGCACTTCCCAATGAAATGCAGATTGAAGGTTGTAGTTGATAGTCGCAGATTTGATCCTCATTTGAAATGCAGGTTTGATGAATTAAAATTTTCATTTTCAACCTGATTCTCAAGCATGATGTTGAACTTGAAGTTTTAGGTTGAAACTGAATCATATTTGCAGATTTGATTTAAATTTCAGATTAAAGAAATTTTCTAGAAGCCATTAATTTGAAAATATTGATGAAAGAAAAAGAAGCTTCTTTATGTTTGAATTTCTCAAATAAAAGTAAAAGAAATTAATCTTCAAAATAAAGACACTTGTCACATTATTACAAAATCTTCTTACATGTGTTTATTAAAGTAATTAACATGTTTACACATGTCTTTGTATCTTAATAAACTTTTATTTAATTTAAATGTAAATAAAACTTACTTTCTTATGTAACAAAATGAATAAATGTTTGCATAAGTATTTATAAATTTACTTTTAAAAGAAATTATTCTAAAATTAATAAATACAAATATAATCATACATCTTATACATGTTATTTAAAATTTAACATTTACATTCATACACTTATAACCATTTTATAATAAGCATTTTAAAAGAAACAAAAAAAAAACTTGTTTAAATTCTTTTTTAAACTATTTTATTTAAAAGAAAACAATTATCTTATATTTGAAAACAAATTAATAAATCTTTAAATTAACTTTTGAAAACATTGATTCTAAATCAAAGCTTAAATCTACAGTTCATACATAATAAATTATCAACTGATTAAATTAAATTTCAAAATAACTCAAATTATAACATATACAAACATATATATTACAAATTTGAAAATTCATCTTTTATTTAAAACAAAAGATCTTCGATTCACAATATATACCAATTGTATATGTTATAAACAGAATAAAATTTGATTAACTTTGAAAAATAAATCTTATCAATTTAAATTGTCAAAAAAATATTGATCACCATTATCAGATTAAATATTTATTAACCTTTAAAAAGAATAAATTTATCAGTTTAAATTAAAATTATAAAGAAAAATTATCAAACCAGTTAAATTATTTATACATATTATTAAATTTATATTGCCCAAAATTCCGGGTCGTTACATCTTCTATGCAAATTAAATTATTTTGGAAGAAGGCCTCTTTGCAATATTGGTTTTATTTAATGGAATGGCTTATTTGATTAACTTAACCACGGTTTAGATCTGAAATTAGCAGCGGTTATCCTAGTAAAGAATTTGAAAACGTTAAGGCAACCAATAGTCTGTTTATACATGGCATGTTAGTTAGAAAAAGGATTGCTTTAATTAGCAGTAAAACAGGTTCACTCAGAAAATGTTGGTTTCGCCTCCTTTAGAAGTACCTTTCAACATAGAGCTTTCACCTTCAACCCATTCGAAACATACTAAGTCGAAACCAATACACAAGGTATCACAAAGATGGTATGTAATGGATTGGAGAAAGGTGAAAGGTTAGGTGTCGAAAGCAAGGTTACGAAGGAGTCTGATGAACGTATTTTTTTGCATTTTAAACCATTTGTTTCATATATTTTTATTTTAATAAAGCGATATTATACGGGTATTTTGTTGTGGTTTTGCAGATTATAGATTCCAAAGTGCAACATTTTGAATACCAAATAATTCGAAGAGAAAGTACGTATCGTTCATGAAGAAATGCATCTCACGTCACCAACATTTGTACTATTCATGCAAGAAATCAAGTGCAAATATTGAAAATAGACATTCAAAGTTTGGCCTGAAAATCTCTCAAAGCAAGGCCACTTGTTAATCAAATAACAAAGCAAAGACCAATTCAAAGTGAGGCGGCCTTATTATTCTCCAAATATCAAGGATATGAACCTAAATAGTAGGGTTATCTTTGGAGGCTGAAGTCTTTAAATAGAGAGAGCAATGCAGATGGAAAAATGATCTCTTACCCTATCACTCTTCTTCCCGTGTAGTTTTAATTTCAGCAGTGTTTTTATTTCGAACAGAATACGCAGGATTGTTAATTAGATTAGGCAATTTATTTATTCGTGTTCTTAGTTATCCTCTGCACTCTTTCCAGCTAGTCAATAAATTCAGTTCATTTTATTTCAGTTGTTTGCTCTATTATTTTCTTTTAAGCACTTTTATTTTCTACTCCGATTTCTACAATTTTATATTTTAATTGCAATTTTGATTAGATTCGAAATCAATTTAGAGTATATTATTGTTTTTATTTCCTGTTCAAGATCCACTATCAAATTTGTTTAACATGCCTAAGATTTAAAAAGGGATTTCAATTATTTTGAAACACAATTCCCTGTGTTCGACCTGCATACAGCATGCCTGTGCGCTTGCAGAATTAATTAAAATTTGTGTTTTTCTAATCAATAGAAAAGTCGCAACAAGTTTTTGACGCTGTTGCCGGGGAATTGCAGTTCTGAAAATTTTCGATTTTTCTATTTTTAGTCTATTCTGTTAATTTATTTTTTCTGTTATTTGAAAAAAAATTATTTTTTATGTTATTTGAAAAAAAAGATTCTTTCACTGCATGTTTTCAAGTTTCACATTGGTTTAGTTTCTGTTTCAATTGCTTTTCACGTTGCATTCATCTACAGTGATCACACGTAGCTCAACTAAGTAAATCTCAGCCATTCAACAACAAGAATGTAGGGATCAAGCTATTACAAACAGTGGAGTTTGAATCACTAGCACTGCTCAGTTGCACTGGACGGACTGCCATACCCCTCTGTAAGTAATTTTCTACTCTACAGGTACCCAATTGAAATCTGTTTAAATTTACTTTTGGCTACTACACCTTCAGTTGTTTATGCGTGTTTGGGCAAGAAATAATTTTAACCATTTAGAAAGCCAAAATATCTCATTAAACAATCAATGGAAATTTCAAATCAAACAAATATGAGCAATCACGGTTCGCAAAAATCATCACCTATATCACATGTTGGAAATAATGAATTTCATGAGAACCAACCATTATCCCTTAGAGACCGATGCTATCCAACTAGGACCTTTCAACCTTCGGTTATTTCATGTCCACCCGCCGAAGGAAATAATTTCGAGCTAAAACATTCTTTTATCCAAGGGGTACCGAAATTCACTGGGTCTAAAAATGCCTATGAATTTCTTAGTGAATTTGAATTATACGCTTCTACATAAAAATGCAACAACTTTCTAATGAATCCATCAAGCTAAGACTTATTCCATTCGCGCTTCTAGAAAGTGCAAAAAGATGGCTTAATTCTCTTCTTAAAAATTCAATTAAGAGTTGGGACAATTTCGTTACTATATTTTTGAAATTTTTTTTTCTTTCCACAAAACTCTTAAAATTCGAACTGAAATCAACCAATTCTCTCAGAATGAAGGAGAAACTTTTTCAAAATATTTTGAAAGGTTCAATCAATTGTTATATAGTTGCCCACATCATGCAATCCCTAAACACGTTTTGTGCCAAATCGTTTATGAAGGGCTTAAATATCAAACAAGATCCCAACTCGAATCAATGTGTGGAGGAGAATTCATGGCAAAAACAGACGAGGAAGCTTGGGAATTTTTAGAAGAGTATTCGAAAAAGGATATGCAATGAGAAACAATTCGTGTTCCAATTCGTGCTCCAAATAGAGGAGTACATGTCATTGACCCATCACATCTTCCATAGATGCCCAAACTCCTCAAGAAGGAGAAGACTACCCCATTGCTACACACAAGACCAAATCAATGCTATAGCTCAAAATAGTACTTATTCATCCACATACAATCCTAACTGGAAGCACCACCCCAATTTTTCATGGTCAAATCATAACAATGTGGCTAATCCATCACATATGTATCCAATGATACCAAATTCGAATTATCGAGTCCCAACCTCTAATGCTCAAAATTCTCAACCTGCTCCTCAAACAAAACCTTCGAATCAACCATACAGGCATCCTAATTTCAATCCATTAGCCCAACCTTCTCAGCCATCACAAGAATTGCTCGATTGGAAAAGCAACTCACTAAACAAAATGAACAATTCACTAATCAAGATGCGAGAATTGAGCAAATCACCAAAAAAAATGAACAAATGCTGATAATGATGAAGGATCTCATGAAAATCAGTGGGAAAGGTAAATTTCCTAGTCAACCCGAAGTGAATCCAAAGTATAACTCTCGAGGAGTAAATCTTTGTGAGGACGAAGATGTAAATCTGATTAATGCTGTCACCACACTAAGGTCTGGAAAGACAGTGGACAACCATTTCGGCAATCCCGACGTCCTTCTTAAGTCTTCCCTTGTTCAAAATTCTGAAACTCAGTCAACACCAACTGTTGTCAATCCAAACAACTCTAATTCTTCATCCAAGGTCGGCAATCCCGACCACTCTTCGCTTGCTGATGTTAGCAACCCCAACATTTCAGCGCCCTTGTCTTCACCCTCGAATATCATACCTTCTTCTTTGAATGAAAAAACCACCGAACGAGTCTATAACCCATAGCTCCATTTCCTCATAGACTCAACAAAAAGAAGAATCCCGCTAATTTTGACCAAATTCTTGAAATCTTCAAACAAGTTCGAGTCAATATTCCACTTCCTGATACTATCAAGCAAATTCCTCAATATGCCAAATGTCTGAAAGAGATATGTACTAAAAAACATGCCACTAACGTTCCTAAGACTGCATTTCTAACTGTAAACACTAGCTCTGTTCTTTCAGATCCCTCCCCAATCAAGTATAAGGACCCCGGTTGTCCTACAATTGGTTGTAAAATAGGTAGCACTCACATTAGTCATGCCTTACTCGATCTTGGAGCGAGTGTGAATCTTTTGCCTTATATTGTGTACTGTCAACTTGGACTAGGGGAATTAAAACCTACAAACATCACAATTCAACTAGTTGATCGACCTGTCAAAAAACCATTGGCACAGTTGAAGATGTTTTGACACAAATCGAGCAATTCTATTTCCCAATCGATTTCATAGTCCTAGAGACCACACCTGTCTCAAATCCTAACGGTCAGATTCCCTTGATATTAGGTCGTCCATTTTTAGTAACATCAAATGCTATCATAAATTATAGGAGTGGTCAACTCCGACTTTCCTTTGGGCACCTAACCATTGAACTAAATATATTCGATCTTAACAAACAACCAAGGGATCTTGAAACAGAAGAAGTTGACATGATCCAAACAATTGTAGAAAATGATTTTAGTGATATTACGGAGTCTCTTAACATGTGCCTTGATCATTTTAATTCTAATTTAAATGAAGATGAATACATTTATGAATTAAATGATATGCTCTGGTCTTCTCATAATTCACTAGAATTTAATCAGTTGATGTCTACTAAAGCCTCAAAAGAAGTACGCCCTAAATTAGACCTCAAACCTCTTCCAAACGATCTTAAGTACGCATACTTCGATTCTTTGGAAAATTTCCCTGTAATCTTGGCATCCGATCTCATTAAGGACCAAGAAGAACAACTTTTGAAAATTTTAAGGGAAAATAAAGAGGCAATAGGATGGGTAATCGCTGACATTAAGGGAATTAGTCCATCAATCATTGAACATCGAATACATTTAGTCGACGAGGCTAAACCCACTCGTGAATCTCAAAGGCGATTAAACCCTAATATGAGAGAAGTGGTAAAGGAAGAAACTATCAAATGTTTAGACAACAACATTATCTACCCTATCTCTGATAGTACTTGGGTAAGTCCGGTACAAGTTGTGCCCAAGAAGTCTGAAATCACTGTGACCAAAAATGAGAATAACGAATTTGTTCCGACAAAAGTCAAAACAAAATGGCGTGTTTGCGTCGACTATCGAAAACTCAATGCAGCAACAAGAAAAGATCATTTTCCCCTCCCTTTCATTGATCAAATGCTCAAACACTTATCCGGTCATGAATATTATTGTTTTCTTGATGGTTACTCCGGCTATAATCAAATTCCAATTGCGCTTGAGGACCAACACAAAACAACGTTCACATGTCCCTTCGGAACTTTCTCTTATCGTCGCATGCCCTTCGGTCTTTGTAATGCTCCCTCTACCTTTCAGAGATGTATGATGAGTATATTTTCTGATATGGTGGAGGATTTCTTAGAAATATTCATGGATGATTTTTCAATCTATGGGTCATCTTTTGATCAGTACCTCCTTCGTTTAGAACGTGTCTTAAAGCGGTGTAAGGAGAAATCTCTTGTTCTTAATTGGGAAAAATGTCATTTTATGGTTAAGCAATGAATAGTCTTAGGTCATGTATTCTCTAAAAATGGCCTAGAAATTGACAAATCTAAAGTTGATCTTATTGTTAGCCTTCTTCCTCCAAGGTCCGTAAAGGACATTTGCTCATTTCTTGGCCATGCAGGATTTTATAGGAGGTTCATTAAAGATTTTTCAAAAATTTCAAAACCTCTTTCGAATCTTCTGGATAAAGATGTTAAATTTGAATTTTCCAATGAATGTAAAATGTCTTTTGAAACCCTCAAATCAATCTTTACCACTGCACCTATCATCCAACCTCCAAATTGGACCTTGCCTTTCCAATTAATGTGTGATGCTTCTGATTATGCCATTGGAGCTATCTTAGGTCAATGAATCGATAAACTTCCTCGAGTCATCTATTATGCTAGCAAAACTCTTAACGAAGCTCAATTAAATTACTCAACCACAGAAAAAGAGTTTTTAGCAGTTATCTTTGCCCTCGATAAGTTTATATCATATCTCGTAGGTTCTAAGGTCATAGTTTACACCGATCATGCCGCCTTGCGGTATTTACTCATGAAAAAGGATGCCAAACCCCGCTTAATCCGTTGGATTCTCCTTCTTCAAGAGTTTGACCTAGAAATACGAGATAAAAAGGGTTCTGAAAATGTCGTAGCTGATCATCTTTCTCGTATTGTTCATGAAAACTATGATAACTCTCAAATCAACGATCACTTTCCCGATGAACAAATTCTTTCCCTCTCCAGTGCACCATGGTACGTAGACATCGTAAATTATCTTGTTACAAATGAAACACCCTCCCATTGGTCAAAACAAGATAAACAAAAATTTCTCTCCAATGTTCGAAACTTTTACTGGGACGATCCTTATCTCTTTAAGTATTGCACCGATCAAATCATACGTAGATGTGTCCCCAAACATGAATTTCATACCATCCTCTCCTTTTCATATAATCAAGCATGTGGAGGACATTTTGGAGCAAAGAAAACTACTGCTAAGGTGTTATAGTGCAGTTTTTATTGGTCTTCTCTTTTTCATGATGCCCACGAATTTTGCTCGCGCTAGATGTCAACAAAAAGGTTGTATTTCCAAACGTAACATGATGCCCCTAAACCCAATCCTTGTCATCGAAATTTTTGATGTTTGGGGCATCGATTTCATAGGTCCTTTTCCTAATTCTTTTGGAAATCTCTACATCCTACTTGTAGTAGATTACGTGTCTAAATGGTTTGAGGCCATTCCCACCAGAACGAATGAAAATAAAGTCGTTGTCAAATTTTTGAAAGAAACCATATTTGCCCGTTTTGGCACACCTCGAACCATTATAAGTAATAAGGGTTCTCATTTCTGTAATTGTGTTTTTGAATCTCTTCTTAAGAAATACTCTACACTCATAAAATATCTACTCCATATCATCCATAGACTAACGGTTAAGTCGAGATTTCCAATAGACAAATTAAACAAATTCTTGAAAAGGCGGTTAACTCCAATAGAAAAGATTGGTCATCTAAATTGATAGACGCCCTTTGGGCATTTCGCACAGCTTATAAAACCAATCTAAGAATGTCACCATACCGATTAGTCTTTGGAAAAGCATGCCATTTACCCGTTGAGCTCAAGCACCGCGTACTTTGGGCAATCAAATACCTTAATTTTGACATAGAAAAAGCCGGATTGCATCGTAAATTACAATTGTCAAAATTAGAAGAACTAAGAAATGAAGCGTATGAAAATGCAAAGATTTATAAAGAGAAAACTAAATTCTATCATGATAAATCCATACTTCGTAAGACATTCGAAGTAGGTCAGAAAGTTCTCTTATATAATTCCAGACTTCATTTATTTCCGGGAAAATTGAGATCTCGATGGACAGGTCCATATATTGTGAAAACAGTATACCCTTATGGTGCAATTGAAATTGAAAATCCTGGGGTCAGTTCCATTTCAAAGGTCAATGGACAGCGCTTGAAGCCATTTCTAGAGTTTGAACAACACGAGGATGACGAGTTCGTGGATCTCCATGAACCTAGCTACTCAGCATAAGCCACTCACTATCTTGTACATATCAGGTTGTATATTTTTTATTTTATTTTTCTATTTTGCATTTGCATTCCATTTGACAGTTGGGACACTGTCTCATTCCAGTGTGGGGGGACACATATCTCATTCTGTTTGTTCATATTTCATAGCATGGAATCATATAAAAAATCATCTCATTATTTGTTTTCAAATTTCCTTTCAATTTTTTTTCTCATTTCCCACTATTTTCAGGACTTCGATTTATTTTTAATTAGTCAAGACAAAGTAAGTAAGCAGTTGAAGTTAATTGATGAATTTTTTTGTGAATCACTAATTTCAAATGTAAAATATAATGAAAAGTTGAATTACAAGCGATAATAGTGAGGTTAGTATATAAGGGGATTCGTAGGTGATGGTTATGAAATCCTTTCTAAACTTGGTCTTTGTTTAAAAAAAAAGTGGCAGATTTAAAGTACATGCGTTGACATTTCATTTCATTGAAGTTAAGTGGTGCTAAGTTGATTTGCATAACTCTCTTTAGTTAATTTCAAAAAAAAATGATAATAATAATAATAAGAAACACCTAGAGTCAATAGGTGTGCACACTTATGAAAGTGTGTGCACTCGCCACGCTCTGTACTCTTCTCACGTAAGCCCGCAAGGCAGTGCATGGATGGTATATCTGGCCTCAGCATTATGTGTTAGGTGTATAAAGAATTTAAATAAATAATCACCTAAGGATTACCGACCTTTTCTGACATAGTCGGCATCAGTTTGCACAATCCGTCAAGCTCTGCCCCAACTCTCACGTAAGCCCGCGAGGCAGTGCATGGGTGGCATACCTTGGCCCAAAGGTTAGGTGTAAAAAAAAGAAAAAAATTTAGTAAAGAGAGACTAAGCTTTGAAACCCAAACACTTCTTGACTTTGTGGATTTGGCTTGTTATACAAATGGAAAAGAAAAATACCATTTTGAAAAAAACGGTGATTAACAGTGAAGAATTTATTTCATGGCTGCACTATGTTATTGACCGAAACAACTGGCCAAACTAGAATCTAATGTATGAAAACTTGAGTTATATTGAAATTTTTGTTAAGTGAGGAACCAAACAATTCTAAAAGTTGACTAAAACTGATATACATTATTTTGTTGCAATTATTCTGAAGTAAATCGAGTCTCCATTTGTTTAAAATTTTGTATTGATGTAGTATATTAGAATCATCACATATTGCATTTGAATTTTATGGGTAGTATCCGCTGAAAACCCTCACGAGACACCACTCGTCCTACTAGGGACATCTAGAGGTTTAACAGCTTGTTGCATATGCTCAACGCAGTCGTGTTTTAGTTTTTGTTTTCTTGTTTATTCGAGGACGAATAAAGTTCAAGTGTGGGGGTATTTGATAAACGTATTTTTCTGCATTTTAAACCATTTGTTTCATATATTTTTATTTTAACAAAGCGGCATTATATGGGTATTTTGTTGTGGTTTTGCAGATTATAGATTCCAAAGTGTAATATTTTGAATACCAATTAATTCGAAGAGAAAGTACATATCGTTCATGAAGAAATGCATCTCACGTCACCAACATGTGTACTATTCATGCAAGAAATCAAATGCAAATATTGAAAACACACATCCAAAGTTTGGCCTGAAAATCTCTCAAAGCAAGGTCACTTGTTAATCAAATAACAAAGCAAAGACCACTTCAAAGTGAGGTGGCCTTATTATTCTCCAAATATCAAGGATATGGACCTAAATAGTAGGGTTATCTTTAGAGGCTGAAGTATTTAAATAGAGGGAACAATGCAGATGGAAAAATGATCTCTTACTCTATCACTCTTCTTCTAGTTTAGTTTTAATTTCAGCAATGTTTTTATTTTGAAAAGAATACGTAGGATTGTTAATTAGATTTAGCAATTTATTTATTCTTGTTTTTAGTTATCCTCTACACTCTTTCCAGTTAGTCAATAAATTCGGTTCATTTTATTTCACTTGTTTGCTCTATTATTTTCTTTTAAGCACTTTTATTTTCTGCTCCGATTTCTATAATTTTATATTTTAATTGTAATTTTGATTAGATTCAAAATCAATTTGGAGTATATTATAGTTTTTATTTCCTGTTCAAGATCCACCATCAAATTTGTTTAACACGCCTAAGATTTAAAAAGGGATTTCAATTATTTTAAAACACAATTCCCTGTGTTCGACCTGCATACTTCACACCTATGCACTTGCAGAATTAATTAAAATTTGTTCTTTTCTAATCAATAGAAAAGTTGCAACCAAGTCGATACCATAGTTTGTTTTAAAAAGAAAAGTGTCTGCCATTGGTTTATTTAAGTCTTCGAAGGATTCGAAGCATATGTTCTCGAAAGAGTTTTTTTAACAGCTTTCGAAGGGGTTGCCATCAACTTATGTTTTCTTTAGACCGAATTCCTTACTTATGAAATAATGCTTTTGAAAGCAGGGATTCTGATCTAGTCGAAGCCCTACTGCCATTCTTTATCTTTTGGATGGTATTGAAGTCATCAATGCTTTTGAAAGGTAGTGCTTTTTTAAAAGACGTTTTAGAGTTCCTATCAACTCAAGAAAACTAGGATAAGAGAGAAGTTATTAGAGTCACCAATAGTTCCAAGGAAACCCATATAATTAAGTTAATTGGCAAGAGCCAATAGGTTCATAGTGCACCCATGAAAATTATGAAATTGGACAGGGAGTCCGTATATTTTATAAAGGTTATTAGTAAGCCCATGAAAACTAATAAGTTAATAATAACCTTAGAAACTGTAAATATGACAGGAAGTCAATTAAACAAAGGATGGAAAATCCAGTATGTTTTAACATGTCTGCATATCATCATAATATTTTTGAAATGACTATGTTTTAACCATTGTGGATGCAGTAGCACAATATATGGTTTTATAAAAGTTTTAGGATACTAGTAAGGGGAATACCCGTTCCGCTAAGCGACATGGTCTTACTAGGTATCTAAATGATTTGAGATGATAGATTATTATTCATACCAGGCTTCATGTTTGACTCGAAGTTTATGTTTTCCTCCTAAACTCTTGGGTACTTGATTGATTTTAAGTAGTTTGAGAGTTGAGGTTTTTAAGTACCTTGTTAGACGAATAAAGCTTCGAAGAGGTGCTAGAAGCATGATATCTATATAGAGTTTTCTTTCATTTGATTCATGAATGTTGTTTGTAAGGGCAAAGTTGTTATATTGCCTATATGTACTTTGATCATCCATGAGGGATCTTTATATGGCGCTATTAGCGCATATTGTAATAAATATATTTTATCTAAACGTGGTTGATGATTAAGGGATTATGTAATGAATTGAAAATGTTTTAAAATGGAATGTAAACTGGTTTGATGTTTTAAATTTCTTTCATATTCATGTGTTTCTGTGTATCAATAAATCTAACACCGTCATGTTTTGTTGCCAAGGATTAATAATTATGAATGAATACAACAACCATAGCCGTTAGTTTTGGGCCTCCAAGTAGGGGGATATTACAATTGGTATCAGAGCATATGTTTATGAAACATTAAAAGAAACTAAACCTAAAATATTTTCAAACATAATCCAATGAATTTGAAAAGAAGATCGTGGTTTGAGTTAACGCTATAGTAACGTACTTGTATTTGATATATACATACATATATATATTCATATATATATAAGTACGTACTCCCCTCTATCTTAAATCGTCCTTATGTATCTTACTAAGGCTAGTATGCAGATTTACGAGAAAGCGGATAAGGAAGCAGGAAACAGATTCCTCTAGGTGGAGGAAGCACCACAACCAACGGAAATGCTTGACGTACTACCAAGAGGAATCAAAGTCGACAGGTTAATGCTAACCCAAATGTTGAAGCCAATGTTGGTGCTAGAAATCCGCCAGTAGATGCGCTGATGGTGTATTAGTTATTAGCCAATCTTTTGCAAGTTGGGGTTTCTGGTAATGTTGGAGGAGCAAATCCTATCGCTCCAGTTGGGGATAACTATGCTAAGTTGAGCAGAGACTACACCAGTTTGGGTGGAAAGCCATTTGTTGGAACGGAAGATGCTGTTGAGGTTGAGAATTGGCTATCGCACTAAAGAGGATCTTTAATAATTTAGGATTGAATGATGGGCAGAAGAGGAGGTTGGCCTCTAGGTATTTGCAAGGGGCAACACTTCACTAGTGGAATAGTGTGATTACCGGAGTTCTAGACGAAGAGCTAGCATGGGATGATTTCAAAAGAAGGTTTGAGCAAAGATTTCTATCTAAGGTTGCTAAGGGGGCGTTGATGAGGAAGTTCATGGATCTAGTTCTAAGAGAGATGTCAGTAATTGAATACGCTATTAAGTTTGAAGAGCTGTCTTGATATGGATATGTTATGGTTGACACTAACATCAGAAGGAATGAGGGGTTCATTTGAGGGATGAGACCTGAGCTTGCAAGAATGACCATGACCCATATCCAAGAATCTTATAATGTGGTGGTGCAGATGGCCATTCTTCATGAAGAGATGCTGGCCGGTTGTGCTAGACAGAAGCTAGTTGAATCTCAGGTTCCTGAAAGAAAGAAGAGGATGTTCATTAAGAAGAAAGGAGCCTAGAAACGGGATGCTGCAAAGAAGGCAAAGGTTGATTTGATGTCCTTCAAGTATGACAAGAAGGGTTATACACTCATGAGTGTCGGTCGGGCAAGGGGAAGAAGGCTGTAGATAAGAAGAATGTGAAATGCTTCAACTGTGATCAAGTTGGGCATTATAAGAACAAGTGTCCAAAGCCAGTCAGGGTGGACAAGGGGAAAGATTCTGTTGCTGGATCATCTGTAAAGCTAACTGCAGCTGATAAGGGAAAGAATGTGATGGAAGGTGTGCTTTTGATTCATAGTATACCAGTTAGGATACTATTTGATACTAGTGCATCACATTCATTTATACCAAGTATTTGGTTGATAAGTTATGCTTAGAACCCACATACCTTGTTACTTCCTTAAAGGTTGTGAATCCAATAGGAGGGTGTGCTACTATGGGGATGAGATGTGACCAGTTAGAAATTGACTTATTAGGTAATATGTTAGCATGCAGTCTGTATGTTTTTGATTTCGTAGATCTCGAAATAATTTTTGGTATGAATTGGTTGAGAAGGTATGATGCCAGGATATTTTGCCAAGATGGGGAGATATTGCTAAGACACCCTGATACGCATAACTGAATTATATTCCCAGTAGTGAATTTTGACCGGAGTAGTAGTGCTTTGTTAAGTGCAATGGAAGTAGGAGAAGAGTTAAGTCAGGTTCGAATAGAAAGAGAGTTTATAGATGTCTTTGAGCCAGTCACAGGACTACCACCGAAACAAGCTGTTGAGTTTTGGATAGATTTTATGCCAGGAGCTGAACATGTAAGTAGACCACCTAGTAGGATGACACCGACTGAGATGAAGGAATCGAAGGTGTAGCTGGTGGATCTAGAAGGAAGGAATTTTATTAGACCATGTAACTCGCCTTAGGGAGCGGCCGTGGTATTCTTGGAGAAACTAGATTGGTCGCTAGGGATGTGTATTAACTATCGTAAGTTGAACGAAAGGATGATAAAGAATAAGTACCCACTACCGACAATATATGATTTGTTTGATCAATTGAGTGGAGAAAAAGTGTTTTCCCAGTTGGATTTGGTGACAGGGTTCCTTCAGTTAAGAGTGGCAGAGGACAGTATTCCTTTAATAGAATTTCGGACTAGATATGGTTTATATGAATGGTTAGTAATGACATTCGAGTTGACGAATGCACCTGCTTTCTTTATGGAATTAATGAACCGATTATTCCAAGAGTATTTGAAAAAATTCGTGTTAGTATTTATAGATGATATTTTGGTATACTCTAAGGATGAGAGGGAGCATGAAGATCATCTTAGACTTGTGCTTGAGACGCTGAGGCAGAATCATATAAAGGAGATGTTTTCCAAGTGTCATTTTTGGAAAAAAGAGGTTAAGTTTCTTGGTCACGTGGTTTCAGAGAAAGGATTTTAAGTCAATCCAAATATAACCGAAGCTGTGAACAATTGGAAGAGACTAGAGGCGATGACCGAGATTAAAAGTTTTCTTGGACTTGTTAGCTATTCCGAAGATTTATTAAGGATTCTCATGGATAGCAGCGCCTTTGACTAAGCTTACCAGGAAGGAGGCAAAGTTTGTTTGGTTCAACAAATGTAAGGAAGCATTCCTTAAGTTAAAGCATTTGTAGACCAATGCACAAGTGTTAGTAGTTCCAAACAGAATCCAAGGGTTGGTGGTGTATACTGATGCATGTGGAACTAGATTGGGAGCAGTATTGATGCAGAGGGGCAAAGTCATTGCCTATGCATCTTGGTAGCTTAGACCGTATGAAGTAAGATATCCTACTCATGACTTGGACTTGGCTGTGGTAATTTTTTCCTTGAAAATTTGGAGGCATTATCTCTTAGAGAAGAGATTTGAGCTATATACAGATCATAAGTCTTTAAAATATTTATTCTCTTAGAAGGATTTGAATATGAGGCAGCAGAGGTGGTTCGAGTTTTTGGCAGCTTATGATTTTAATATATAGTATACCCTAGGGAAAGGTAATAAAGTAGAGGATGTTCTTAGCAGAAGACATTAGAATATGGTGCTGGGAGAATGGAATGATCTAGAAGCTTTGGCGATTTGCGATGTGCAGTTAAGATCAACTGCTAGTTCTATTCAGAATACTGCC
Organism: Allium cepa; assembly: GCA_030765085.1. Lineage (NCBI taxonomy): Eukaryota > Viridiplantae > Streptophyta > Magnoliopsida > Asparagales > Amaryllidaceae > Allium > Allium cepa. The sequence continues at coordinate 569,614,495 of CM060938.1, forward strand.
ATGTTGTCCTGTTTAGAAGTTCGATCACTGTTAATCGAGAGAATTGCTTCCAAGCAGAAGGAGGATCCATTATTAGCCGAGAGGATTAGAAGGATCGAGGTTGGAGCCGAGGTTGATGTTTGAAAGATTTTTGTCTTGACCAGATAGGATGGTTGAAAAAGAAGGGGCGATTATGTGTTTCGGATGTATAGAACTTGAGGAAAGAAGTTCTTGGGGAATGCCATTGATCCGAGTTTACGATTCACCCTGGAGGGACCAAGATTTATCAAGATACGAAGAGAAGCTTCTATAGGGAAGACATGAAGGTGGATGTTGGCTTGTGGGTTAGGCAGTGTGTAAACTATCAACAAGTGAAAGTCGAACATCAGAAGCCGAGTGAATTGCTTTGTCCATTAGAGATTCCAGCTTGGAAATGGGATTCAATATCTATGGATTTTATAGGTGGGTTGACAGGGTCAAGCAAAGGAAATGAGAGTATATGGGCATTGTGGACAGGTTGATCAAGAATGCCCATTTCATTCTAGTAAAGTTGACCAGGACGACACCTGTTTTGGCGAAGTTGTTCATGAACATAGTTAGACTTTATGGAGTTCCTAGTAGCATAATCAGCAACAGAGATGCTTTATTCACTAGCAAATTCTGAAGAGTCTACAGGATGATATGAGTTAGGCACTAGGCTCAAGATAAGTACCGCATATCACCCTTAGACGGATGGGCAGACAGAGAGAGTCAATAAGGTACTCGGAGATTTGTTGAGAGCTTGTGTGTTGGACTTTAGTGGATCTTAGGAGGATCACCTACATTTGGTTGAGTTCTATAATAATAGTTATCAGACTAATATAAGAATAGTGCCTTTTGAAGCTTTGTATGAAAGGCTACGCAAATCACCAGTATGTTGGTTAAAGACTGGAGACAGATTAGTCTTAGGTCCAGATTTGGTTAGGGAGGCATCAGAGAAGATTGAGCTAATCCAAGAAAGGATGAAGGAAGCTCAATCCAAACAAAAGAGTTACGTAGATAAGAGGCATAAAAACCTAGAGTTTTTAGTTGGAGACCAAGTTTTCATTAAGGTATCACCGATGAAGAGTGTGCTACAGTTTGGAAAGTCAAGGAAACTAGCACTATATGTTGGTCCATTTCAGATTGTAGAAACGATTGAAAAGCTTGCATAGATAGTAGAGTTGCCGAGCTGTATGGAAGGTGTCCATAATGTATTTCATATGTCTCATCTTCGCACGCATCTGCATGATCCAAAGGCACTTATTCCTCCTATATGTTGGAAGATCTAGTAGTAGAGCCTAATTTGACTTTTGTTAGACAACCAGTTGGGATTGTTGCGAAAGATGAGAAAAGATTGAGGAACAAGACATTCAAGTTGGTGAAAGTTTAGTGGAGCGACAAAAAGAAGAATTGTACTTGGGAGACAGAGGACAGGATTCGAGAAACTTATCCTGATCTGCTTTGAGGGTATGTCTATATTAGATTTATATTGACAATTCCTAGTCAGGAAGTATGGTTGGAGGAGTCATTACAAATGGTTGCTATGTTTAGTATTTAGTCCTTACTAGATTTCAAGTGGAGCAACAACGAGAAAGACTGTACTTGGAAGACAAGGGACATGATTCGAGATATTTATCCTGATCTGCTTTGAGAGTGTGTCTATATTAGACTTATATAGATAACCCCATGTCAGGGAGACTAGTATGGTTGAAGGAGTCGTTACAAATGATTACTATGTTTAGTATTTAGTCCTTACTGAATTTTGAGGACGGAATTTTTTACGGAGCGAAGCCTATAACACCCCTAATTTTGATACCATTATTCAGAAGATTTAATTAGATAAATTAAGTAGAATAACGTAAATGTTAATTGATAAGGGGGTTAAGATTTGAATAAATCTAATTAAGGCCATGCCTAATAAAATAATTAAATGGACATAAGAATGGTTTTAGGTTAATTACATAAGGGTATATTAGGAACTTGCCGCCCATAACCCTTACCCTTATATATATTTTCATTCTATCAGTTCATTCCCATTCATGTCATTTTGAGAACGAAAAAGAAATAATAAGATGAGCCGGCCATAATCAAAGAGAAGAGGAATTCCACTAAAAGAAAGAGAATCAAGATTAGCGAAATCAATCTCAATCCAATCTCCTTATCTTAATCAAGGTGAATAAATATTCCATCTCTATTTTGTTTTGAAACATATGTTTTCGGGTTTAAGGATAAATTCGTTTTTATGGTGAATTATATGGTGCTATGCTAGAATATTGATTTGTTTAATTTAAACAAGATTGTTTAAAATAGGATTATTTATGGTTTTAGGGTAAAATCGATTATGTTAATGTTTTAATGCTATGTAAAAAAATTATGTTATGTAAAATTTAATTTTGGAGTTGGGTTTTAATTTTGATAATTTTCCAAGCTATAGAAAGATTGATATGAATTTTCAAAGGAAAATATGGTTATTTGAATTTATAAATTTATTTCTGAAAATATATTAAGAATTTGGATCTAGAATTTCGATATGTTATATAACATGATTAAGGTGAATTTCTGGAATTTTTGAGGATTTTTCCAAAGTGATTTGTTATGTAAATTAAATTATTTTAGAAGGACTTCTTTGAAATATTGGTTTTGCGTAATAGAAGGGCTTATTTTATTAACTTAACCAGGGTTTATATTTGAAATTGCCGTAGTTATCTTAGTAAGGAATTTGAAAAGTTAAGGCAACCAATAATCTGTTTACACGTGGAAGGTTAGTTAGAAAATGGATTTCTTTAATTAGTAGTAAAACAGGTTTACCCAAAAAAGTTGGTTTCACCTACTTTAGAAGTACCTTTCGACACAGAGCTTTTGTCTTCAATCCAATCTAAACCTACTAAGCCGAAACCAATACATAAGGTATCACAAAGATGGTACGCAGTGGATTGGAGAAAGGCAAAAGGTTAGGTGTCTAAAGCAGGGCTTCCGAAGGAGTCAATACCTTGATTTGTTTTAAAAAGAAATGCATTTTCCATTATTTTATTTAAGCCTTCGAAGGAGTCGAAGCATATGTTTTCGTAAGATTTTTTTTAAAAGCTTTCGAAGGGGTTGCCATCAACTTATATTTGGTTCGACTGAGTTCCTTACTTGTGAAATAATTCTTTTGAAAGAAGGGGTTCCGACCTAGTCGGCTACTGTCGTTCTTTAGCCTTTTCATGCTATTGAAGTCATCAATGCTTTCGAAAGTAGTGTTTGTTTTAAAGGATGTTTTATGCCTCTTCATAAATGCTGTTGAAAGGGGACAAGGGTTTCATAGGCAATGCTTCGAAAGAGGTTTTGATGCTACCCTTGAATGTTTGCTTACATGGTTTGAAACTTTCCATAGAGCTGGTGCCGACGCCATCATTTTTCCACGGTATTTTTATATGATAAAGAATGGTTTTGAAAGGGATACTTTCACTTATATTCACTTTGACCTAAATAATATTTTAATTATAAAGCCAATGCTTTCGAAAGGGGGACTTTCAATCATTTCGGAAGGGTTACTTCCATTGGTTACGAAAGGGGTACTTTCAACTAGTTTCGAAGCTATGCTTCTAAATGATTAATTACTAATGCTTGATGCTTTCGAAATGTTTCGAAATAAAGTTTTAAAGTGTTCGAAGGATAGGGGCCTAACGTTTTGAAAACATATCTTTATGCTTTCAAAGAAGGGTATCCTATAAAGTCGAAAGCAATGGTTAGAAGGTTTCAAAAGGTTTTGTAACCCAAACTCATTTTTAAAGGAAAAAATCCATGGCTAAATTAAATGAGTTTTGAAATGATTTTAAGAGGAAGCTTTCCTTGATAAATTACAGGTTAAAGGGTTTAACCATATTTTATATGAAAAGTATTTCAAGGACAATAAACCGACAGGAGAGGTACCGTTATGTAATTGTATTTGCTTCTTCAAATATAAATATATTCACATTATAATGGACCCATAATTGAATTTAGGCGTTAAAAGGGTAGAAGAACCAGCTAGGTTAACCCAGTAGTGAATATAAATTGATTAAGCTTATGGATGAGTAGAATTACTCCAAGAGGTCAGGAGATCAGAATATAGAATGCCTAAATATGGAAGTCGTCAGGGAGACAGGTTCATAGTGATCTCATGAATTCTATGATTAGGAAGTTATTGGAGTTACCAATATGTTCATAGTGATCCCATAAAAACTATGTTATAAAGAGTGGTTGGCAGAGGCTAATTGGTTTATAGGGAACCCATGAAAACTATATCCGGATTAAGTTATTGATAGATGTCAATAGATTCTTAGTCAATCCATGAAAATTAGGATAAGAAGAAAAGATATTGGTAGGGTCCAATAGGTTCTTAGTCAACCCATAAAACTAGGGTAAGAAGAAAAGATATTGGCAGGGACGACCAATAGGTTACTAGTTAACCCAATAAAACTAGGATAAGAGAGAAGTTATTAGAGTCACGAATAGGTTCTAGGGAACCCATAAATTGATCAAGTTAATTGGCAGGAGCCAATAGGTTCATATTGCAACCACGAAAACTATGAAATTAGACAGGGAGTCCATATATTTTATCAAGATTATTAGTAAGCCCATGAACACAAATTGGTTAATAATGACCCTAAAAATTATAAATATGACAACGAGTCAATTAATTAGAGGATGGGAAATCCAGTATGTTTTAACATGCCTGCATATCATCATAATATTTTTAGAACGACTATGTTTTAACCATTGTGGATGTAGGAGCACAATATATGTTTTATAAAGGTTCCAGGATACTAGTGAAAGGAAAACCCATTCCCCTAAGCGGCATGGTCTCACTAGATATCTAAATGATTTGGGATGATAGATTATTACCAGGCTTTATTTCTGACTCGAAGTTTATGCTTTCCCCTTAAACTCTCAGAGTGATTTTGAGTAGTTTGAGAGTTAAGATTTTTAGGTACCTCATTAGATAAATAAAGCTTCCGAAGATGTGTAGGAGTAATGATAGCTATATAGAGTTTTCTTTATTTGATTCTGTTGTGTTGTTTGTAAGGGAAAAGTTGTTATATTGCCTAGATATATACTCTAATCATCCAAGGGTCATCTTCATATGGTGCTCTTGGCGTATATCATAATAAATATATTTCCTCTTGATGTGGTTGACGATTATGGGATTATGTAATGAATTGGAAATGTTTTGAAATGGAATGTGAACTTGTTTGATGCTTTAATTTTTTTTCATGTTCATGTGTTTCTCTGTATCAATGAGTCTAAAACCGCCGTATTTTGTCGCCGAGGATAAACATGAATGACTGCAGCATCTGTAACCGTTAGTTTTGGGCCTTCAAGTAGGGAGATGTTACTGGACTAATGTGGGGCCATGCCTTATATTTTGGCTAGTAGCCCCTAGCTAATATATTTCTGAAATTCTAGTGTGTAGCACTTTGTTACCGGTAAGACTAAAATGATGTTACACACAGAAAGGAATATACAGAGTAGAGATAGTCTACTGGTGAGCCCGTAAAACCATTAGGATCATTTGACCATAGGTGAAGTAAGTTAAGGACAGGCCGTCCAGTATCGTGACTAACAGAAGTTAGAATATTTACTATGTCTTGTAGGCCCGAGTCAGACAGTGGTTAATAGTCAGCCAGATAAAACTTTAATATTCAGACAGATAGTCCATTCATTACCAGATTTATATGCATATATTTATTGCTACTATTGTTATAATCGTTTTGATTGCAGGATTTCGACTTACAGAAGGTATGATTTCAAAAGGATATTAGTAAGGGGAAACTCGTTCCGTTAAACGCATGGTCTCACTTAATGTTAGCAAATAGAGACATAATAGAATTATTCACATTGGGCTTTATGTCTGACTCGAAGTTTATGTTTCCCCTTAAACTCTTGGGGGCTTAAAATTTAATTTGAGTAGATTAATATTTAAGGTATTTGAGGTTTTATTAGGTGGCGAATAAAGCTTCCAAAGACATGGGGGAGGCAAGGATTAGTTATTTAGGAGTCTATTATTGTTCCAATGTGATGTATTTATTAACTAATATGTCTATTTAGTGCTCTAATCATCCAAAGAGGCATCTTCATATGTTGCTCTTGGTGTATTTTTAAATAATTATATTTATCTAAACTTGGGAATCGTTTTAGGACTATTTAATTGAATACGAAATATTTATTTGAAATGTAATCAAAAAAGCTGTTTTGAACTCTGTGTTGATTTTATTTCATATTCATGTGCTTCTGATATTATGGATACCATTAACATAACTGTATTCTGTCATCGGAATTTAATACTATAGATGACTGCAGCATCTATAGCGGTTAGCTTCGAGCCTCGAAATAGAGGATGTTACAACTTGGTATCAGAGCATAGGTATATGAAAACTTAAAAGAAATTTTAAACCTAAAATTATTTTAAAAAACATAATCCTAAGGAATTAGAGAAAAGATTAGGTTATGGGATAATGCCAGAGCAATGTACTTGTATTTGTTATATATAAATATACGCTATATCTCCATCTTCCCATCTCCCTTAGCCTATTCTTCTGTATCTTACAAAGGTTCGAATATAGATTTAAAGGAAGTAAGTTATGGATGTTAGGAATGGAAAAGTTAAACTTGGAATGGAAAAGTTAACCTTGGTGGAGGATGCACCACAACTAACGGAAACGCCAGACTGAATACTCAAAGGAATCCAAGCCGGGAAAAGTAGCTAGAGTGCTGGAGCACCGCAAGTTGATATGGAAGTTATGTATCAATTCTTCATCACCTGATGCAAGCTGGAGCTACTGCGGGATTAGTTGTAGGAAATGTTGGAGAAGGAAATCAGGAAGCTCCGATGGCTGATAACTATGTAGCATTGAGTAGAGACTATGCTAGGCCTGGAGGGAAGTCGTTTATTAGGACTGAGGACATAATTGTAGTGGATAATTGATTGCTTCATTACAAAAGGATTTTTGTTGGTTGAGGACTTAACGATGAGCAAAAAAGAAGATAGCCATCCGGACAGTTGCAAGGAGCAGCACTGTACCGTGTAACCGTATTATTGTGGCAGTAGCTGAAGAGACCATGATTTGGGCGGAATTCAGAAGGAGGTTTGAAGAAAAATTCATGTCAGAGATCACCAAGTCAGCTCTGCTTAGGAAGTTTGCTGAGTTAGTATAGGGAGACATGACAGTGCTTGAATATGCTACCAGCATTGAGGAATTATTGAGATATGGATATGCTACGGTTAATACAGTTATCAAAAGCATTGATAAATACATCCATGGATTGAGACCCGAGCTTTGCAAAGAAATTTTACCACATATTAGGAATCTCTGCGATGCATTTATTGAGATGGTTTTGAGGAATGAGGAGATGCTCGCTTTCTTTAATGGTAACAAAGCAGTGGAAACTAAAGGTGTGCAGAATAAGAAAGGATATTTTTTCGTAAGAAGGGAGCTCAGAAGAGTGGAGCTGCCAAGAAAGGATAGGCAGAAGTCATCTACTACAAGTGTGATAAGAAAGGGCATTTTGCTAATGAATGTCATTCAGGAGGTGGAAAGAAGGTAATCAGGAAGAAAAATATCAAACGCTTCAACTATGATCAGATTGAACATTATAAGAATCAATTCGACGAACCAACCAATGATGGAAAGGGCAAAGTGTTTGCATTGGAACCAACTACCTCAAGACCAACAGTAGAGGAGAAAGGAAAGGCAATGTTGGGAGGTATGCTTTTGATTCATGGTATGTCGGTTAGAGTTCTATTTGATATTGGTGCATCGCATTCTTCTATATCTCATTGTTTAGTAGATAAGCTTAACCTAGAACCCTCATACCTATTTACGTCCTTAAGGCTTGTGAATCTGATAGGAGGGTTCGACTCTTGGGATAAGAGGTGACCAATGAGAGCTTGAATTGTTAGGTCATATATTTGCTGGCAGTTTTCAAGTGTTTAATTTCGTATGTTTCGAAATTATTTTAGGTATGGATTGGTTAAGTAAGTACGATGCTAAGATATTTTCCCATGGTAGGAAAATATCACTTAGATACCCTAGTTGTAGTGATAGGATTATATACACCGTAGAAAATCTGAATTTAGATTGTGCTCTGTTGGACATTATAGGCGACGAAGATGAGTTGAATCGAGTTTTCATTGTTAGAGAATTCGCAGATGTCTTTGAGCCCATGATAGGGCTACCACCAAAATGAGCCATTGAGTTTCGGATAGATTAAGTACATGAGCCAAACCTATGAGTAGAACGCCAAGTAAAATGACACCTACCGAGACGAAGGAGCTAAAGGTGTAGTTAGTGGATTTAGAAGGTAGGGATTTTATCAGACCAACCAGTTTTCCCTGGGGAGCAGCAGCAGTGTTTGCAAGGAAACTGAATGGATCATTAAAGTTGTGTATCGATTATTGTAAGCTGAACGAGAAGACGATAAAGAACCGATAACCGTTATCTAGGATTGACGATTTGTTCGACCAATTGAGTGGAGCCAAAGTATTATCTTAATTGGATTTGGCTATAGGGCTCCATCAACTTAGAGTAGCATAGAATAATGTTCCTTTAACGGCGCTTAGGACAAGATATGGATCATAAGAATGGTTAGTGATGTCGTTCGTACTAACTAATGCCCCATCATTCTTCATGGACTTAATGAACAGAATCTTCCGAGAGCATCTAGACGGATTTGTATTAATATTCATAGATGACATATTGATATATTCTAAGGATGAAAGAGATCATGAAGTTCATCTTAGGATAGTTCATGAGACACCGAGGCAACATTACTTGAAGGCAAAGTTTTCAAAGTGTCACTTCTGGAAGAAGGAAGTGAAGTTTCTTGGTCATATAGTCTCAAGGAAAAGGTTGTCAGTAGATCCGACTAAGATCGAGGCAGCGAATAATTGGAAGAGACCCGAGACAGTGACTGAGACAAAGAGTTTTCTTGGATTAGCTGGCTACCACCGTAGATTCATTTAAGGATTTCTCGCAGATAGCAGCTTTGATGATTAAGCTAACCAGGAAGAGGTGAAGTATGTTTGGACCGATAAATGTGAGGAAGCATCCCAGAAGTTGAAACATTTATTGACTAATGCATCTTTGTTAGTTGTTCCAAAGGGGAATCATGACTTAGTGGTATACAGAATGCATGTGGAACAGGATTAGGAGCTATGCTAATGTAGAGGGGTAAAGTGATTGCCTATGCTTCTCGACAGCTCAGATCGCATAAAGTTAGATGTCAAACTCATGATTTGGAATTAGCTGCAATAATTTTTGCATTGAAGGTATGGAGACATTACCTTTTGGAAGAAAGATTCGAGTTGTTAACGGGTCATATGCCACTAAGATATCTATTCTCTCAAAAATATTTGTCTATGAGACGGCAGAGATGGTTAGAGTTTATAGTTGCATATGACTTTTGTATTGAGTACACACCGAGAAAAGGAAATAAGGTTGCAGATGCACTTAGTAGAAAACATCATAATGCTATATTGGCGATGGTAGCTGAATGGAAAGATTTAGAAGCATTGACTACATGTGGAGTACAATGGAGATCTAAGGTAGTTCTAATCGAGAAACTGCCATGTTATCATGTTTAGAAGTTCGACCGATGATGATTGAAAGGATTTGTTCTAAACAAGGAGAAGACCATTATTAACTAAGTGGATTGGAAGGTTAAGGAATGGAACAGAGAGCGATGACTTGAAAGATTGCAGTCTTGACCAGAATGGGTGGTTGAGGAAGAAAGGATGAGTATGCGTTTCGAGTGTGGAAAACATTAGGAAGGAAGTTCTTAGAGAATGTCATCGTTTGAAGTTCACTATTCATTCGGATGGAACTAAGACATATCAGGATATGAGAAAGAGTTTCTTCTGGGAAAGTATGAAAAGAGGTGCATGCCTATGGGTGAAGCAATTTTTGAACTGTCAACATGTAAAGGCCGAGCATCAGAAACAAAGTGGATTACTCTAGCCTTTGGATTTTCCAGTCAAGAAATTGGATTCTATCTCAATGGATTTCATAGACGGATTTCCAAGGTCAAATAGAGAAAATGAAAGAATCTGAGTTATAGTGGACAGATTGACTAAGAGTACCCAGTTTATACTCGTTAAGTTGACTAGATTTAGCTAAGTTATTCATAAGGCAAATAGTTAGACTACATGGAATTCCTAGTATTATAGTAAGTAATAGAGATTCAGGATTCACTAGTGAATCTTGGAAGAGTCTACATGATATTTTAGGTACCAAGCTCAGTATGAGTACCGTTTACCATCCACAAATAGGTGGGGAAACGAAGAGAGTTAACAAAGTCTTTGAGGATTTGTTAAGAGCTTGTGTGTTAGATTTCGAAGCATCATGAAATGACCATCTACACTTAGTCGAGTTTTCGTATAACAACAATTATTAGACTAGTAAATGGATGACACAGTTTGAAGCTTTATATGGAAGGCCATGCAAATATCTAGTTTGTTGGTTAGAGACCAAGGATAGTTAGTTCTTGGTTCGAATTTGGTTAAAGAAGTTGCAAAAAAGATTGAGTTAATCCAGCCTAGAATAAAGGAAGCTCAATCTAGGCAGAAGAGTTATGCTGATAAGAGACAGAGAGACTTAGAGTTCTCATTTGGAGATCATGTTTTCGTAAAAGTGTCACCGATGAAAGGTGTTATTAGAATTGAAAGTCAAGAAAATTGGCATCAAGATTTGTTGGACCATTTCCTATTATAGAAAGGATAGAGAAACTCACATATAGGGTTGAGTTACCGAACAATTTGGAAGAAGTCCACATTTTTCTCCATGTTTCTCATTTAAGGAAGTGCAATCCAGAGACTACTATTATGCTCACTGTGTTAGAAGATCTAGTAGTGGAATCAGATGTGACTATACCTAGAAAATTAGTTCATATAGTTGCGAGAGATGAGAAGAGACCAAGGAAGAAGGCAGTTAGATTAGTCAAAACCAAGTGGAGTGACGACGAGAGAGACTTAAAAAACCGAAAGCAGTATTAGGGACGCTTATCCTGACTTGTTGATCATATGTTTTACCTTTAAATTTGATTATTGTGGGTAACTTATCGTAATTTCAAGGGCGAAATTCTTTAAAGAGAAGAGTCTATAATGACCCTAATGTTAGCTAACATTATTTAGAACATTTAATTAGGTAAATTAAATAAAATTATGTAAAAAGTTAAGTGATGGAGATTTGTAAGTTGAGGAGCAACTGAGCCTTAATGAATGTGTTAACAAAAGGGAAACTAAAAATAATTAAGAAGGAGGAATATGATGAGGGTAACATGGTAATAGCCTTTATTCCTATACCTCAAACCCTTCCATTCTCTCCACTTCCACATTCGTTCTACACTCAAAAACTAAACAAAAGCAATATAAAGCTTAGGTTGGCCACCAATAAGAAGATTCAAAGGGAATATAAACTAGGATTCAAGTAGAAATCTTGAAGAAATCAATCTAAGGGCAAATCTCAACCTTCTTAGCGTATAGCCAAGGTGAATAATAACTATCTTCTCATGTTTTGATAATGATTTCGGTTTTAAATGATAAATCCATTTATTTTCAAGTTATATGCCATGTTATAGTGATTAAATGATTATATGCTTTAAGTTGATGATTTATAAAGATTTAATAAGAATTTTATGATATGTTTAGATTAGAAAACCTACCAAATGATATCTAATTGAGTTGCACTTTTAATATATGGTCAAAAATATTATTCTAGAAGTGGGTTTCAAGTTTCATAATTTTCTAAGTAATTATGGATTTATTATGAATTTTCTATGAGTGAAATTAGTTAATTTCGGGTTAAATTATTTAAGGCAGTTAAATAATGTTTTCGAGTTTGAAATTTATATATGTTATAAAACACATTTAATATTAATTATTATGATTTTTGGATATTTTCCTATGTCTTTTACTATGGTTATTAAATTAATGAAGTTAGAGGACTTAAATTTGTAAACGTTTTATTAAGGAGAAGGGCTTAAGTGTTAAATTATTTCGAATAATTAAAATTTGATTTCGGCAGCAAATTCTGAAAAGGGGAATTGATAAAGTTTTCTAAACTAATAAGATTTCAACATATATTAGTGGTAGGTAAAAAGGAATTTCTTCAAAAGGATAAAATAAAAAATTTATTAAAATTACATCTTTGCCACTACCCTTGCTAGCTTCCGACATCATACACCTGCACAAAACCCCTTTCTTACCCATTCGAAACTAATATACATGCTATCAATTCATTGGTAAGTAGTGTATGAAGTAGGCGGAAAGTAAGATGGTGTCGAAGGCATGCATTGAAAGGGGTGAAGTTGTCTTTCAAAATTTTCAAACCAATATCCCTTTACAACCATTGAGTCACTTTCCTTTTAACCCATACATGCGAAAGGCAAGGTGCTGCACCTATACCTTTTTGTAGGATCGATTTCACCCTAGAGGGGGGGTGAATAGGGTAATGCTGTTAACTATAAAAATTATTGTGGGAGCTTATAAAATTATTTTAACACAGATATATCAAAATAATAGCAGCGTATATAATAGAATAATAAATGCAGAAATAGAACGACACAGAATTTACCCAGCTTTGGCAAAACCCTGCCTACGTGCTAACTCTAAGGTTTCTACTAGAAATTAAGCAGAAAGACGCTTATACACGTAAACTCGCGACACCCGCTATCGACTAGCCTGAACTCTAAGCTCAAAACCCTGCCACAACTCAGCCACTGAGTTGCGAATTCTCAAACTACGCCACGTAGTTTGTCCCCTAGTCACACGACTAGAATTACAACAGCTTTACAGAAGAATTTAAATTTAAAACAAATTTAAAACAATCAAAACCCTATTTGAAAAATTAAGCCCAATTACAATTGTTAACAATAAAGGCCGGCCCCCTTTCTATTTATTTCTATGTCGGCCCGTTCCTTTGTTTAATAATGGCTGTCGATCCTCTTTGCTTCTGAAATTAGGGTTTGAAAAAATGAAGTGCGTCGCTTGAATTCTGAAGCTTCGATTCCTCTCTTCTCTCTATCGATCATTTTCGGCTACTTCAAATCGATGCTTTCTTCTCTTTGCACTTGGCTCGTTCAATTTTGATTGAGGTCCAAGTTGCTTCGGTATGTAAATTGTTACTTTTGCTTTTTCTGATTTTGCGTACTTCAACTCGATGGATTTGAAAGCCGATGATGATAATGTTTATATAGGGTTCAAAACCCTGTTTTCTCGTTCGTCTAATAGTTGTTTGATTTCATCAATTGATTTGCGTTGGCCATTGATCTTCCTTTGGATGCTTGAGATTGATTACTGACTTTTTCAATTTACTTGAATAACACGGTTTTGATTTCTGACTTGGTTCGATTCCTTGATTGCCAAGGCTCTGACTTTACTGTGATGATTTCTTTCTTTCTTTGTGTTTGTTGACTTGATATTCTGCTGTCACCATTACTGTTAGTTTGAAAACTACTTTGATGACCCACGGCTTTGACTAAAACTATAGCATTTTCAATGCTCGGCCATTTTATAATTTTTGATAATCTGGTGGTTGCTGACACTTTGTGCTCGACTCTGGCCATTTGTGTTTACTGCCTCTTTGATCATTTTTGGGATTCAACTATTAATCCATGATTTCAAACTTGCTGTATCATATTTAACTTGTACATGCAGTTTCATGACTTCGGCATTTGACTTGAATTGACTTTGTACATGTGTGTTCAAGCCCCTGTTGTCTGCATTGCTTGATTCGAAATCTGGTTCATGATATTTGTGCGCTGCATATTTCTGCTAGGACTATTTTCTTTATGACTTACTTCGGCCATTATGTCTTTGACTTGGAGCTTGAACTTGCTATACATATATTTGCACATATAAACAAAGATGCTTCACTTGTTCACTGAACTGTTGTATTACTTTGTCGATGATGCTTTGACTGTTGAACTTGGTTTGGATTTGTGGTCTTGTGCCATAGTTTTGGTTCATCTAATTGCAGCTCTGTGCACATTGTGATCTGGTATCACTGACTTCGAGTTGCTTTGAGTATTTGTGTTATGCTGCAACTTGTTGTATTGAGTTGCACCCTCTGTTGTATTGTGTCATGTGTTTCCAGTCATCATTTCTGGATTTAGTAGTTCGCGTTGATTTCCACTTGTATACATACATACCGTTATGTGTGTATATAGGTGTGTCAGCACAGGTGTATGCAGTCATCTTTTGCACTGTGTATTTGATAGCCTCGAGCCTTTGTGACATTTGCAGTTTGATTATGCAGTTTTGGGTTTCATGTACATTATCACTGCATACGTGTTTGCATATCAACTTGTTGAAGTCACTTTTTCTTGTATCACACATCACTGGTCTTTGCTTCATGTATGCACTGCTTGTGTGCAGTTTCAATTGCAAGTGCATTTGTAGTTTAGCTCTTGTTTGGTTTTTGGTGCACATGCTTGCTTCCCAGACCTGTTGCACTATAACATTCATGTGTACTTCTGGTTAGCATATTTAGCTTGGTTGTCTTGAGCACACTTGTATATATGATACTTTGACTGTTGAGGCAGTGGCATTGATATTTGGATCTTCATTTTCTCTTCATTATTGAGGCTATACTTTTGTTGGATATTGAACTTGGTTGATGAACTTGAAAGTGTAACTCTGGTTCCATATCTGACCAGCTACATTTTATTCTTGTGCCCGTCACCTTTTCATTTTTGTTTTCACTTGAACTTCATCTTGATTTTTGGAATTACACCTATGTTGAATCCAGCTTTAAAGATCGGATTTGACCTCGTGCTCGTTTGTGATTTCACTTGAGTTGAACCTGACTTTGATTTGGGTTTGACCTTGTGATCACCTGTCCCTGTAATTTTATCAAGTGTATATATCGGTGTGCACGGCCTTATGGCATGTACAGTGATACACTGTGCATGTCACAAGCTGTTCGTGTATGATTAATTCGAATTTAAATGATGACGAATAACCCAAATAACTGAGGCAAATATTATTTTTTAAATCCACATTTTATTTTATACTGCAAAAATATTTTATTTTCAATTTTACTGCATCAATGTATATTTTGCAGATTGCTCAAATGCTGGATTCACATTGGAATGAAGTTGAAGAGAAATACGAGTTGAGTGAATGAGTGATATGTGGTGAGGTCAAATGTAAATTAGAAATTATGATGTAATCAAAATTGTATTGTAATTGAAGTTGTGTATATATATAGTGAGAGCTTGAAATTTATACTATTCAAAAATTGTAATAAATAATTGTTTGAATAAAATTTCAGTTTCAATTCAAGTTCCGTGTTATTTATTTTATTCAGCAAATATTTATTTAATCTATGAAAAATAAAATAGTACATTAACAAATTCATTTAAATGAATATATATATATATATATATATATATATATATGTTTATTATCATCAAACAAAAATCATATAATCGCATATTCAACACTTTCGACATGGTTAAGACCGCTTTACTTTAAGACATAAGTGTGTGTGTGTGTGTGTATGTATATGGAAGCATGTTGGTGTCACCCTAAGTCCTTCGAAAAGATAGCTTTTGAATGTGTCCTCTTTATACTTTATAGCTTTTTTTTGTTTTCAAACTGTGGTTCCAAATGAAATACATTTAATTTGTTTCGAAGCTATGCTTCCATAATTCTTTTACTTGAGACCAATACTTTCGAAAGTGATGCTTTCGCCCCATTTCCCTTCGACCCTATAATTTTGTTAAGTGTTAAACTCAATGATCTCGAAAGGGATGCTTTCAATGATTTTGAAAGGGATGCTTTTAATGATTTCGAAAGAGGTTATTTAAGGTCTTGAACAATGGTTTTGAAGGTATTGTTTTGACTCTAAAGCCTAATTTTTTCTAACTTAGAAAGGGATTTAACATATTTTAATGGGATAGATAGCCATATTGATTTTAGGTTTTCATCAACATTGTTTTGTGTAAAACATATATCATGTAATGGATATTTTCGGTAAAGCAAAGAGTATATTTTCCTTGTTTAAGTATGATTTAAAAGGGTTATATCAATTTGACAGGAACGTTTTTAAGGAAAATTGAAAAGGGTGGTTAGCCATATGTATATATCTTGGATATTAGAAAAGTAAATGAGATTATGTGGGGTCGCTCCCTATACTTTAGCTAGTAGGCCCTAGCTAATATAAGTCCAAAATTCTAGTGTGTAGAGCTTTGTCATAGGTAAGACTAAAATGATGTTACACGCAGAAAGGAATAAACAGAGTAGAGATAGGTTATTGGTAAGCCTGCAAAAATATTAGGATCACTTGACCCTAGGAGAAGAAAGTTAAGGATAGACCATCCATTATTGTGTCTAACAGAAGTTAGAATATTTATTATGTCTGGTAGGCCCAAGTTAGCCAGTGGTTAATAGTCAGCTAGATAAAACTATAATGTTTGGACGGATAGTTCATTGATTGCCTAATTTATATGTTTATATGTTATCGCTAATATTGTTATAATCAATTTCAGTGTAGGATTTTGATTTGCAAAAGATATGATTTTAAAAGGATATCAGTGAGGGAAACCCATTCCGTAAAGCGACATGGTCTTACTTAATATCAGTAAATCGAGATGTATATTCACACCAAGCTTTATGTTTGGCTCGAAGTTTATGTTTCCCCTTAAACTCTTAGTTTCACAAAATTTAATTTGAGTAGATTGAGATTTAAGGTATTTTAGGTTTTAGTAGGTTACGAATATAGCTTCTGAAGACATGCGATAGGCAAGGATTAGCTATTTAGGAGTCTATCAATTATTTTTTGGTTGTGATGTATTATTGACTGATATGTGTATTTAGTACTTTGATAATCTAAAGGGGCATCTTCATATGTCGCTCTTGGCGTATTTTTTAACAATTATATTTATCTAAACCTAGGGATCGTTTTGGATTATGTAATTGAATATGAAATATTGATTTGAAATGTAATCAGAAAAGCTATATTAAAATCCATGTTGATTTTATTTCATATTCATGTTCTTCTGATATTATGGATACCATTAACTTAATCATATTTTGTCAACGAAAATTAATACTATAAATGACTGCAGCAGCTATAGCGGTTAGCTTTGTGCCTCAAAGTAGGGGATGTTACACTCCTCATGATAAACATCGATCCAAGTCTAGATCTCCTCCTTCTTAAAGTTCTTAAAGGCAACAAGATCGCCACAATGACACTCCTCTAACACCTCTCGTAATCCCCCTCCCACTTTAGTTTCTTCGCATTTCGCTATTCCCTCTCATCAACATCGACCCAGCGACATCGGCGTTATTGTGAGCATGATGTTCACCAACAAAGGTGAGCAAAGAAAGCACTAACACCCAAGTTGTTACTGGAGATCAGCAAGTCGGTGCCACCGCTCGTATGGCCCAACTTAAGTCAGATTTTCCAAATGTATGCATTGATGGATTTTTTGTTGTACCAAATCTTAAGAAAGTTCCTGAAAATCTCCAGCAAATGACAATGGGTTGTGTGAATAATATCCACAAACAGTATAACGAGTGGATGAGAGTGGTGGAGAGAATTTTTAAAGTATCTTGCAAGAGAGTGGCAAAGATTGAGAAATTAAATGCCAAGAGGCCCAGGATAAGGGGATCATTGATACTCTAACCAATGAGTTAGAATCTTCAAGGAGCTCATGGGCAAAAGTTGAGAGAAAAGCAGAAACATTCATCAAGGTACTTGAGGATGAGAAAGTCAGGCACTTAGCCAAGGTTGAAGTGATTCATCATGGAACCATAAACTGGTGTTAGAGAGGGATGCGGCCCAAAGAAGCGCAGCTGAATACAAAACTAAGTTTGAGGATGAATCCCAAGATAAAGAGAAAGTGCTGAAAATTGGTCAGGATGCCTATGATGAATTGGTTTTCGTCAAGCTTGAAAGAGATGCAGCTATTGAAAAGGCCAAAGAAATTGATGCTCTCGTTAAACGAGAAGTGGAGGTCGTGAAAGAAAAGGCCAGGGAGGAGGTTATGGAAGAACTAGATCCATTGCTTATTCTTTACAATGTCGAAGTCCTGAAGCATAGAAACTTAGAGTGGCTCCGAGGTGATTACCTTTACCATCTTGTACGTGCTTGGGAGCATTTTTTTAGAAGGAGAAAAAGGCTCTCGGCACTGAAGAAATCAATCGGATGGGGATGGAAGGCGTAATTCTATTGGGTGATGAAGCCAAGGTTCTGCTTGAAACCTAGCTTATACTCCAAAAGGAGCACGCCAAAACCTCTCAACATGAAGCTGATGAAGGTTTTGGATCCATGTCATACAATGTCGCAGATGACTAGAATTCGATGGCTTAAGCTATTCTCAACACCACTGTGGATTCTTCTATCGAGCCTGGCTACAGTCCTGAGAAGCTGCATATTGACACATCTAATGGGGTCTCCCCAATCATGAAAGTAGGTTCCAGTGGCTTTTTGACTCATGTGAGAGAGAAATGTAGAGATGGTATTTCATTTATCTCACATGTCCTTCAGAAAGCTAGAGTGTCCTCGATTGATATATCTAATCCCTTTAGTTATGTTTCCTCTGCTTCAAGTCATCCATCTACAGTTCTACCTCTTCCTCAAGAATCTCAACCAGTACCTCAGGTGCCTGTGATGGAGTTCGTTACTATCATGGCTTCGGAAACAACCCCAGATGTCCCCGAAGAAGCTTTTGTGATCGACAAGCACTTGGTAGATACTTTGGTCAGAGAAGAAAGTGATTTGCGTCAAGGGAATCCTGTTGATAAAAATTTTGTGATTATTGGAGCTTCCCAATCCTTGTTAGGCCCTTTCATGCAAGAAATGGCACAGAAACTCGGGGCGGACATTGCCCTTAAGACAAAAGTCAAGCAGAAAAAATGGACCTCTTTCCTCCTCTAATCTCAATCATTTTTCCTAGAGAAACTGTACACGCCTTTGCTCCTAGGCCAGAACCTTCTCAAGATGCACCTACTAGGTTAATCCAGACAACTTCGGTGAAAGGCCAAGGAAGCAGGAAGAGAGGAAAGAAGAGGAGTGGGGAAAGTTCGAGTAAAATCTCTCCCTGTTTCAGGAAGAAGAAAAGGAGGCCGAGGAAGAAGTGATTCTTTACATGTACTCCTACTCTAAAGTCTTTTGGGTTTTATTGGCCGAATTTGTACGAGATGCCCAATTTTTAATTCTTTTTCTGTGAATACTTAAACTTGACTTTCCAAGCTTATTTAACTAAAGTTCTTTTACTTTTGTCAAACTTTTATGTGAACTTGCTTAAGTAGTTGAGCTATTATGTTTTCCATTCAATGTACTTGTAATTTGTTGCTCATTGATTCAGATGATAATCCGTTAATTTCATCCCAAGGCCTCCATACAGTCGTGGCCTCACGCCGTCTAGATACTGGCTCAAGCCCTAGTGTTACGCCATCGGATGAAGCAGTCTAAGTGATTATACTCCTGCCCCTAGTTCACAGGTTAAAGGTGTTAAATAGTGGATGGTCGAATTCCATCCTCAGCGAATTTATACTCCTCCTGCCAGTTTTAGGTCAGAGTTAATAGAATAGTGAGTGGTCAAATTACACTCATCAATTTGTATATACTCATATTCGTATTCTGGGAATAAGAGTTCGTTGGCAGATGGTCGGATCGCACCCAATTTGTGTTTATACTTTAGTCCACGCTTTAGAGACTTAGAGTTATTTCAAAAAATAGCCGAACAGTACTTTCCTTGATTAATTGACTTGCCCCCAAGCTTAGGATTTAACTGGAGAGCGATCGGTCATGTTACGATTTCTTCTTGATTCATGTCTGTCTCATCGCTTGATGGGATTAATTTGATGATTGAATGGTCAAGTCACATCCATTTCTCCTTAGTCACTCTGCTCGTCGAGCTATGAGTGAGAATCATCAAACGAATAGTCGGACCACATTCATATTGTTTAGTCCAATCATGAACTTTTGTATTTGGTTGGCTCCAAACTCTAGGAACCTGCTCGGACATGTCAGTATTAGTTAGCCGAGTATCATAACTAATATGTAATGTTATAACAATCAATGATATGATGAATATGTCAAATTTTATTTGCCAAATGGAAAGAAATGACATAATCTATCTTATTACATATCTGGAAAATAAAGTGCTAAAGCAAATTCGAAAATTAAATACAACTGAATGAAAAAGAATGAACTAAGTAAAATAGCATCGTAAATGCTCGCATTCCATGCCCTTTGGAGTGTGATGTCATTTACAGTCGCTAGCTTGAAAGTTCCTTCTCCAAGCCACTGTTCAATGATGGACGGTCCCTCCCAAATAGAATTCAAGCATGACGGGATAGGAAAAACCCGTCTCTAAACGAGATCATCGATTTCAAAGGTCCTACGTCGGACTTTAATGTTGTAGTATCAGGCGATTAGGCATCGATGTGCACCTACCCTCAAATCAACTTCTTCGCGCTTCTCATCTACCAAGTCTAGAGATTCTAAGAGGAGATCTCTATTCATTATGAGGTCATAGTTGAGTTTAACAGGAATAACGGTTTTGGAGCCGTAAGCGAGGGCGAATGGAGTATGGCCAGTCATAGACTTGTGGGTGGTTCTGTAAGCCTATAATGATATTGGGAGTTCATCCACCCACTTGCCTCTAGCCTTTTCCATACAGTCTTCAGAATGGACGTTATGATTTTGTTCACAGCTTAATCTTGTCCATTTGCTTAAGGGTCGGCAACTGCCGTAGATCTCTTTTTAATATGATGCCGATGACAGAAGTCTTTTAATTCAGAACTATCAAATTAGGTTCCATTATCAGTTACAATGGTTCATGTTAGGCCAAAATGATAGATGATGTTCTGAACAATGAAGTGGATTAGTTTGTTCATCGTGATCGTAGTTAAAGGTTCTTCTTTAGCCCATTTGGTGAAGCAATCAACTGCTACGATGATGTACTTTGCACCACCTTTAGAGATCAGTAAGGAACTGATAATATCTATGTCCCAAGTGGAAAACGACCATGGACTGGCCATTTGTGTAATTTTCATTGATAGAGCTCTCGAAACTTTTGCATACATCTGGCATTTGCCACATCGCTTAACATAATCAGCAGCATCTCGGTTGACAGTTGGCCAGTAATTCCCATAACGGAGTATTTTCTTTGCAAGGGTTTGTCCTCAAGTGTGACACCACATTTCCCCTCATGACCTTCCCCTATAACTCATTTTATTTCATCATGATCAATACACCAAAGCAGAGGGACTGAAAAACCTTTTCTACACATGACTCCTTCCGGAATGATAATGATATACCGTAAAGCTTTATAGAGAATTTATCGTCTTTCATTCCTCCGTTCGAGAAGGACACCCTATGCAAATAATCTTTAATTGGAGTCATCCACAACTCTTTTCAGGATCCATCTCTAGTACCCAGTCGATTTCCATCTGGTTTATGCTTGGAGCATCTAGTACTTCAACTAGAATCAAGCCCATTTGTTGTGCATCCTCGATGCTAGCAAACTTTGTTAATGAGTCAGCCTCTTTGTTTTGATGTCGGAGAATGTGCACGATGTCATAATACTCAAAGTCGGTCAATAGATCTTGGACTCGGATAAGGTACGGAGTGAGTCATTGTCCTTTCGCTTGGTAATCTCCCTTGATTTGGTATACTAACAACCCAGAATCACAAAAGATTTCAATAGATTTTATTCCCAGTTCTCTGGCAAGTTTGAGTCCAACAATTAAAGGCTTCATAGTCAGCTTCGTTTTTCTTTGTAGGGAAGCAAGCTTCAACGCTTAGCAAATTGATCGATCCTCTAGAGTTACTAATATGACTCCAGCTCAAAAACAACGATCATTGGATGCTCTATCTGTATACATTTTCCATCGAGTGGTAGTGGCTCTACCGCTCTCTGGAAGATTATCCTGTGCAGTGAATTCTGGTATAAAGTTTGCCAGTGTCTGTCTCTAGATGGCTCTTTGAGGGAGAAAAGTGATGTCAAATTGGCTTAGTCCAATATTCCACTTTAGTAAGCTTTCAGATGCCAAAGGTCGCTGTAAAACCTGTCGTAACAGCTGATCTATGTAAATGTTGATAGGATGAGCTTGAAAATAGGGGCGGAGCTTTCATGAAGCAATTAACAAACCATACGCCAATTTCTCCATCTCTGGTTAGTTCCTTTAGCTCCTGTTAATCTCTTGCTAATACAATAGATCGGTCTTTGGATTCAATTCTCCTCGCGAAGTAATGTGGCATTTATAGCGTGTATCGACATGGTTAGGTAGATAAACAAGTCTTTTGATCCACCGACTTTGACAAGATGAGAGGTCTCTCTAAGTGGTTCACCAAAGCTTGGAATGCGTCTTGACAGTCCCGCATCAA
This sequence comes from Allium cepa, assembly GCA_030765085.1. Classification (NCBI taxonomy): domain Eukaryota; kingdom Viridiplantae; phylum Streptophyta; class Magnoliopsida; order Asparagales; family Amaryllidaceae; genus Allium; species Allium cepa. The sequence continues at coordinate 569,636,856 of CM060938.1, forward strand.
TTCAAAATTTCTTTTCTGTCTTCAAATAAAGTCAAAGAATGAAATAAATTTATCAGTGGCTCTAACAATAAATCGACTTAGGGTGATAACCTTCCCATTTAGGCTCTGTACTTGTTTAATGGTCATTAGTGCTTGGATGTTGCGAATTGCTCAAATCTTTTTGGGATTAGCTTCGATTTTGTGAGCATTGACAATGAAACCCAAGAATTTTCCTGATGCAACGTCGAAGGACCATTTTAGAGGATTTATCTTCATTTTGTAATATCGAAGGACATCAAACATTTCTACCAAGTTTCTAATGTGGTCGCTTGATCGTCGTGACTTCATGAGCATATCATCCACATATACCTCCATCATCTTTCCAATTTGATCTTTAAACACTTGGTTAACTAGGCGTTGATGGGTCGCTCCAGCATTCTTTAATCCAAATGGCATTACCACGTAGCAATACAATCCAATGTCGGTAATAAAACTGGTGTGCTCCTGGTCGAGTATGTGCATTGAGATTTGATTATATCCAGAGTACGGATTCATGAAAGATAGCAACTCATGTCTATGGTTGAGTCCACTAGTTGATCGATCCTTGGAAGGGAAAAGCTGTCTTTAGGGCATGCCTTATTCAGGTTCGAATAGTTAGTGCATGCCTACCATTTTCCATTTCTCATTCATATAAGTATAGGATTAGATACCCATTTTGGGTGAAGGACGTCACAATAAACCCATTGCTTTTGAGTCTATTCACCTCCTCTTAATGAGCGGCAGATCTCTTCGGCTCTATGTCGTGCCTTTTCTGTTTCACCGAGACATGTCTCAGGTCGATATTTAATGTGTTGCTCACAATGGCAGGCAAGATTCCACACATGTCAGAATGGGTCCAAATGAACACATTGGGATTCACTCGTAGAAAACCAGCAAGTTCTTTGGTCACTGGAGGGCTGAGCATGATCCGATCTTTAGGACTCATGATGGGTCGTTGTGACCAACTATGATGTCGATCGTTAGCTCGACCAATGCTACCTTGATATCTTTGGAATCCTCCTTATTATTCCTTGGATCTATGCCTTTATAGAACTAAATGTAGCACCCGAGCCAAGGCCCAAGCACTGGTTGTTAATCACCGGTGGCTTGGATGCAAAGACACTTGTCCACACCCTTACCTTTCTCCTTCCATTGAGCGTCCCTTAACTCATCCACATAGAAGGCATGTCCGGTCGTCTGATCTCCATGCACAACTCCCATGGCATTATCAGTTGGGAATTTTAAGGTGAGACACCAGGGGCAATAGCTACTCGGAATTTAGTAAGGGTCAGCCTGTCTAGAAAAACATTATATGGAGAGTCCACATCTAACACAACGATTGACAACATCTGTACTCTCCTACATCACCTTCTCCTAACTCCACCGGTAGCTCGACATAGCCTATCACATCCGTTGCAACACCATTAAACGCGTGAATATGGCCTCTACAAGGTTTCAGATCTTTGGCTTCCATCCTCGTCTAATCGTAAGCCTTTTTGAAGATAATATTCATCGAGCTGCCACTATCAATCGAAAAATATATCACTAAGGCAGGACGATCATAGCCGAAATGACCATTAGGTTGATCATCGGTGCCTCCACCTTATCTGCATCTCGGTTTCTGAATACGATGTCATCTGCCATTGTGCGCTGCTATTTGGCCGGAGCTCCGTCTTCTGTATTTGAACAACACTCAAAATTCATATGCTTGATTGCACTATCATAGCGCTCCATCTCGTGCCAACTCTTGTCAATTGAATGTGGACCTCCAGCTATTCTATTTATCACTAATCTTCCACCAGTCTGCGCAGGCTCCTCAGCCTTATGTGGCGCCTATTCTCAATTAGGGTCGGATGTCACCTGCCCGCCATCCAATAGGGCTTTAACAAACTGCTAAAATTTTCTTTTCCAATTTATTTTCTCGATAACATCCTGGAGATGCCAACATTCATTTGTGTTGTCACAATAACATTCGTGGAACCAGCAATATATTTCAATCTGCTTTTATTTCTACATTGATTCTTTTGGAGGCGGCTTCCTATACTACATGGCATTGCATGTAGACAAGTAGACGTTCTCTAAAGATGTATTTAGTGGTGTGTAGGTATCATACATCGGAATCCTAAATTTCCTCTCCAAAATTCTCTTTTGCTTACGTTTCCTATCACCACCTTTCTTTTGCTGATTTGGTTTATTTTGGAGATTTACTTGAACTTTTCAGGAACTTTCCCCCAGACCGTTTCACTGCAATGTTGATATGCACTCCCACTCCACTCGGTCTTACAACATTCTTCTTCTTAGAGCATCTAGTTTCCTCTTTCCTCAAATATTGAGTTGCTTTTGCATACAAATGCTTCAACGTTGCAGGTAGTTTGCCAGTTAACCAATCGCCAAAGTCATATTATGGGTCAATCCTTCTTGATACCACCATTAATATTGAATGGTCATTCGAATTACTGACTTCTATGTTGGTTGTATAATATCTCTCCAAGTAGTCTTTCGGCTATTCTACTGGGGCCTGTATCACATTTGATAAGGACACTACATTCTTAGGGAGAGTTGCATGCATGTGGAACTGCTCCATAAATTTTGTTGCTAAATCAACAAATTTAGAGATTGACCTTGGAGAAAGACTCGTAAACCACATCGTTGCTATGCCAAAAGAGTGATGGGAAAACATTTGCATTTTGTGGCATAATCAGATTGTGCGAAGTCCATCAGCCATTTATATCTCATGATGTGCTACTTGGGGTCGGATTTTCCTTCCTAGGCAAGCGTCGACAACAAGCTAACTCTCCTCAGATATTTCGCGTGCAAAATATTATCTATAACGGGATATGGCTTCTAAAGTTCCCCTAATCATCATCAGTCAAACCTTGGCTTTCCCTTACTAGCTATCTGACTATAGCCAACAAGTTTAGTGTTTGGATAGTTGGAGCCAAGTGGTAGTCATGCTCCACCTCACATGAATGGTCTGATCGATGTTTACGGGCCGTTCCATGGCTTCTTGGCTCAATATCCTCTTGATGTGCATCGCATGCGTTAACATTGTCATCATTCTAAAGAGCTAACTGATATGCATTAACTTGATCTTCAGCATCCTGATCAACCATGGAGGCTTCGATTTGAGTAACATCATAAAAAGGTAAGGCTTCTCCTTTGGAGGGGGATCCGCTCAGGTTCTTATAGAGAAATTGGCTCCAATCGGTCTTGGCAGCCCAAGAAAGTTGTATGTTGATGTCAAGATGCTTCTGCATAATATTAGTTTGTTCTACGGTGTCTGCGCCTGTAATAGTCAAGTTGAGCTTTCCGATGCAGAATAGGGAATTGGCTCCCTCCTAGTTTTCCTACATTGTTGATCCCTAGGTTGAATCATTAGATCGATATTTTCTTGAATTTTCAAGTTCAACTGTCGGTGGCTATCCATGAGCTCTCTCATCATATTTTTGAAATCTGCTCTTACGATGGAATTAGCTGGATTCTAGGTATCAACTAGATTGGTAGCATTAACATTTACTAGTAAATATCTCCGGCCTCCTTGCTGGATGCTGGCGTTCTCGTTTCCTTCTGCATTTTGAGAGATAGATCTAGTGTTCCTAACCATTGTTGACAGTGCTCCTTGAACTTTTACAAATTTGAATAGAAATTAAAGCTTGTCGGTAGAAAGCTGGATTTATTTCGTAAATATGGTAATCCATAAGTACATGATGAGACCCAATCAAGCTGAGAATTTGTTTCTCAGTGAAAGTACCAAAATGTTTGCAACAAAATTTAGCTCAAACACCCAAGAATATTTTAGTAGAGGAATAAATAAAGAAGATTAAATTAAGACGGAGCAAATATAGTGGTAGAGTAATTGCAACTAAGAAAATATCGAAGACACATCAATTTATAGTGGCTCGGCGTTGATTGCCTATGTACATTTTGAAAAGTTTTCTTTATTGATCACTTTGCAAACTGAGTACAAAACAAATTAGATGAGAATCCGTAGTTGCAAAAGAGAGCAAAATAACAGGTAGCGTCCAGAACTCCAAAATAAACAATCAAGTCTGTGTTTATAGGGGAAGACGGTAAAATATCTTTCTGAAATTTCAGTCGCAGAGTCTCCAATCTAGAAGAAGTCAAAGCATTGATCGTGGGTCCCACAAAATTTGTAATAACGATCGGCGTCGATCATTTTGTGAGCTCCTTTTGGCATGTGATTGAGTTAGTGGGCTCCACTTTTCAATATATTGAACTTCCCAAAGTTTCATGTATAGCCGACCTAAAGATTTTGAGATATCAGTCGTTTTCTACTGAGTTGAGCTGTAAAATCGATAAAGTACGATTCATAATCGATGAATATGGAATGTACCCGATCTATTTTTAGGGAGTTGTGTATTTTTTTAATATTTTGAGTGTTTATTGAGTTCATATTCTGCTTTTTCTTCATTACTGCTTCATATAATACTCTATACCTGATCTATGGGGTTCATGATCGTTAATCTGACTTGTCGATCCTAACTTGTCCAGTTAGTTCGGATATAGCCAAGCTAAAAGGTCGGATAATAAATGCCTTTTACATAATGCCTCGAATGTGCCATCCCAATACTCGCTTGATAATTATTATTAGAAGTGAACTCTACGTTGGTAATTGATCCACCCCAATGCCTCCAAAATCTACTATGCATCTGAATTAAATACTCCAATACCCATTTATCGTCTCCATATGTTCATCCGTCTACGGGTGATAAGTGGTACTCAAGATCAACTCGGTGCCAAAAGCATCCTATAGACTCCTCCAAAACACGCTGGTGGAAAGTGGATCTCTGTCACGAATGATGCTAGAAGGAACTTAGTGTAACCTAGTGATCTCTCCCACTATAGAGTCACCAAAGACACGGCAGCTCTTATACTCCTAACTGAAATAAAATAAGCGCATTTGGTCAGTCGATCGAATATGACCCAAGTACTCTCACACCCTCTCCTATTCTTAGATAGTCCATCGATGAAGTCCATTGAAATACTAATTGGTCAAACGGTGGGTTTTCTTATTTATCAATATTTATTTCCATATTTTGTTTACTTAATTATTTTCAATTTGTTACTTAAAATATTAATAACTTCCTTATATTAACCCCGATTTCAAAACATTATATATGAAATTTATCCAGAAAATCACCATGAGTACAATGGTGCAAGTTTCGTGGTCAAATAGATATTTGCGAAAATTACATTTTTTCCTTTATTTTATTTAAATTTAATTCTTATATTAAATTTCCACTCAAATTTTTGAGGTGATACACCATCTATCCCAAGTTTCTCTTTTATATTCTCACAATTGTGCTCTCCATATTGTCCATCAGTGGAAAATGTAAATGTTACACTGGATACACACCATCTCGATCAATAATGTACTCAAAGCATGTGTCCGACATCGGGGAATAATGGAACTGCGTCGCATCATGGACCCAGGTCTTCTCTATAGACTTCGACGCAATAGGATCGATGATAGAGCTGGTGCATGTTATTTCTTGAGATGATGGTTTTGATGACAACAACCTTAGGACTTGTTATAAAATATAAATACTAATATTCTTGTCTATATATAGGTACTGAGAATGAAGACTGTACAGTATAAAGATTCAAGACTAAGTATAGAGATTCAAGACTGACAAATTCAAGATTGAAGAAATCAAGATTGAAGACTCATGAGTATCAAGAGTTCAAGATATCACGATAAGTAATAGAGTCTAGATTTATGTTAAAACTTCATAATTGCACTTAAATCTTTACTCGGATTTTGATTGTAGAATGGAATCCACCTTTTTGCTTTAACAATGGGATGGAAACCGCGACCTCTTTAGTGGGATGGAACCTACAATCTTCTCTAGTGGAATGAAATGCATGAAATTTTCAAAATGATTTATTTTTTCAGAACTATCTTTTTAAAGTCATCTCTATTAATTTAAATATTTTAGCCTTAATTCAAAACTATTTTTAATCATATTAATTTCAAAATCATCTCTTGTTTTTCAAACTATCTCTTGATTTTAATATTTTAGCTTTAATATATTTTAAAGAAATCTATACTTAATTTTTAATATTACTTTTATGTTATAGATTATATATTTTAAGATACTTTCTAAAACTCTTTTATAAATTTAAACTATATTCAAAATGGTTTACAAAGTTTAGAAATTTTTTTGACAAGTTTTAGGACAGAAATCATTTTAAAGCAAAATCTATTTTCAAAATTAACATAGGCATGTCGAAATCCCTCATCCCCTTGTGTCGACATGATAGCCGTAGAATTCAAATTTTAAATTTTCAAAAGAAGTGTCTATTCTGCATAACCTTTCACAAATGGATATGAGCGTTGTTCTCCTATAAATACCAGTTGTTTTCAACGAGTTTTAAGTTAGTTTTTCTTCATTTCTTCACTCCTTCTCTACTCAAATATTCTCTTATATTTCAAATGCTTTAACGAATCTCTGCCGAAATTCTAAGTGAATCAAACTCGATCATCTCTAGTTTGATTCTCTGCCACTTTCTCTCAAAGATATCAATGTTATTCAGAGTTATAGGATCATTTGTAATCAAAGAAATGTATCGAGTCTCTCTCTATCAAAGTATGATTGGAAACGGTGCGATTGTGGCCCGTAAACCAATTGGGTGTGATTGTAGCACGTAAATCAATTAAGTGATCTTGTAGTCTGGTTAAATCAAAAGAGTTCGCCCTGGACTCCGAGATAGGAGGATGTATCTCGTGGCCTTGAAATCAAGGTTGTAATATCGACATTATATTTGAAAAGAAATCTGCACAAGAAATTGTGTGGGACTAGATGTAGGGTAACTCCGAATCAGTATAAAATTTTGGCACGTTCATTCCTTTGCTGTTTTTATTTACTATTTGCATCTGTGTCTGGTTCTGTGATTGTCTCCATGTTCGTGAAATTGCATCTGTATGTGTTTAATTTGAAAAGATTTCAATCCATAAATTCCATGAAATCCATAAAACACTATTCACCCCTCCCCCTTCCTCTATTGTTAATTCAGCCTTAAGATCCATAATCTTCCCAGTACCCCATGCTTAATTGATATAGGTCCATACCACTATCAGTTGTTAACTTCCCATTACCATATCACTATTGTTAAGTCAGCCTTAAGATCCATATCACTATCAGTTGTTAACTTTCCAGTACCCATGCAACCGCTTTCTTCCTAATTGCTTTGCAACATAACTACTTGCTTTCCTCTCCTTTTTTTTTCCTTGTCTTTTTAAAAACTTATTTCATTCCTTTCCTTCCAAAGCTCCATTAGACAGATTTTTTAATGAAGCTAAAGGGATTTTACTACCAATTTTTTTCCGTCTCGTTACTTTAAAATATTTAATCACTCATCCTTACTTTCATCTAATGGTATGTGATACCACTTATCTTAAATATGTCTCCCTACATCCTATTATTGTTAAGGCATTCAAAAAAATGATGAACATTGGTCCTGTTTGCTTGCTCACGCATAGGATACAAGGAGTTGGCGAGGTAGCCTGTATGACACAGTTTATCTTGGGTCATTATTGTATTGTTCAAAATTCCCTACATAGATAAATTCTGATTTTGAGTGCCAGAGTTATCCAGATTCTATAAGGCCATGGATCGTCTGGCTTATTGGTAGGGTCACCAAACATGTTAAATACAACTTTGATTGAGTGTTCCCTTACTAGTGGACTCATGTTAGCATGTTATGATATGATATCATGGAGTTCGTTGTCTGAAGTATGTCCCATATTGCTCTTATTTTTTGGATGCATGTGTGAGGGAGGGTAACTATTGGATCAGAGATGCTTTGTTTTTTGCTCGCATTGTTATTCCAGTCTGCAGGACTTCCATATGGGTTAATATATCTTTTAGAATTAAGCCTGGGAAAGACCATGGAGAGGACGAGAATGGAGCCTTGGAATTATGTCCTAAGGCTATTTTGAAAATGTTCCTCGAGGTTGCTTTGAGAATACACTGCCATGTCCAGCTGCAGTTTGGTTTGTTTTCAGGGCTCCAAAAATCTTCGTTACCTACATAATGATTAAGGCGGCATTGCTTCTAAAATAGAGGGATTTGGACCAATGATGGCGTTTAGGTGAGTTGAAACAGCTGCAAGGTTCCATTTGACAAGATCATGGATACCAAGGCCACCTTTTTTGAACGGTTCTTGAATTTTTTGCAAGATATTGGGATGGCAAGAAGGGGTTTGTAGACCAAAGGAAGTGATTACAAACTTGTTAAGTAAATAATTTTTTGGAGAAGGATGAAATGTCTAGAGTAATACACTTGCATTGAGAATACAATTGGCTTGATAATGGTCAGCCTCCTAGCATGGGTTAAAAACTTAATATGCCACATGTTTTTCTTGTTTGTAATTTTTTCATATTGATCCAAACGGTTAACTTTCTTGATTCTAGAGGTGGAGAGAGGGATTCCCAACAAATACTTCATACCATTGCTCATTAATTGGAAACCAAGCTTGTTGACCATGTCTTGCTATTCCTACTGAGATGTGCACGCAATGAGTATATAAGATTTGTGTTGATTCATCTACAATCCTAAAAAGGTATTTGATGTCAATTAGAGTTTGCATGGTATTGTCTAGAGACTTAAGGTTACGTTTGGAAAGAAGCATTAAATCATCAGCAAAACACAAGGAGGTTACTAAGGGAATCTTGCATTTAGGATGGTGGTTTATCCGGTTTAATTCATACTTCTCTTCAAGAACGATGGTAAGCATTTCCATAACGAGTAAAAATAGGTAAAAGCTTATTGAGTCACCTTGTCTCAGGCCTTTCATTCCTTTAAGAAGACCACATAACTGACCATTGATTAGTATAGAAAATTTAGGGGCGGTTATGCATTGATTAATCCAAAAGTTTTTTTTTTTTTTTGAATTACCTAGAGAACCAAGCTGATATTGAAATCTAACACGACTCGACTGATATTGAAATACTAGTTTTATATAAGCTGATAATTATTTAAAGTGAAACAACAACTGGTATTGGGAATCGTTAGCTTATTTAATTTTGAGAATGACAATGATGGATCTTCTAAAAAACGATAAAGTTAAATGGCATTTCCCAAGAAACAAATTCGAACCTCAAAATTAGTAAAAAGATGCATTGTTCAGCTAATGCCATCCGAACTTCTACCATCTTTAAACCTAGATAGTAATGTAATAGTAAAAATATTATAGTGATTTATTATCCAACACCTTCGTTCTTCGTTATAGTGGTTAGACGACTATGACTTTATTTTGAAAAGTGTAACAACCCACACCTTAGTGGGCTTGAATTTTCGTTAAATTGAAAACTCAAGTCCACCAAAGTACGAATTGTTAGTATTGTTGTACTGTAATAAACAAAAGTATATTAATGCACTATCGATAAAACTCACAGTGGCATAGTAAAAGTATAATAAAATACATGATTACTGATCTAGGTTGACACCTTTGATTTTTAGTGCCTTTGTCAATGTCGAACATGCATAAGGAAATATGCTCTTCCGTCGCTCTGACATTATACCAGTACATGTCCCTCTAAAGCTATCATGTGGGTTGTAATGAGCAGAGGTGAGAACGACGTTTTGATGATTGGCAAGTTACATACTTTATACGTAACACTAGTTTATGCCGATCGCCTTCCATTACATATTGTGTCTATTGTTTTACTTAGTCGTTTTGACTTCACATACGCGTATGATATTCCCCATCTACTTAGAGATAGACAATAACTACATACGTGCGTGTGTATATGTGTGTGTATGTGTATAAGTAAGTACCACAATCCCCTTTGGACTAGGATATCTCGCTAGTATTCGTAACTCAGCACCTCGTTAGGATCCATCATCAACGTAGTATCACATCCTTGTCGCCATGCATACCAAAGAAACTCCCGCAGTGCCTAACAACGGCATTAAAACTATTTAGTTGTATTATATCGCATCTTGCTTTATATCACAGACTCAGCTCCATTCTATTTGTTTAAAAGACCTCCATTAAAGGGTTATCTAGCATTGCCTTCTAATTGCCTTCTAACAACAGACAAACTAATAATAAACTGTGAGATGATGCATGTCCTAAACGTACTCTACACCAGTAAGAGGTGTAGCCCGTTTAGGCACAGCTCCTGCCTTTCCACTGACCGCTTAGGACCGATGACCATCTCGGCCTATGTAAAAAGCTCCTAATCCTTATATATGTTACCAAACTCAATGTCATAGCCCCAAGCCAACGCTCATCATCTCATTTAGATTGACTGATGCTATCAAGGAAATGACCATTTGGTTACTTAACACGTATCCATTAAAAGGTTGAAGCAGACTCTACTTGTCCTTTGACACTTTGACCAGGGAAAACCCTCCTACTTTGACATATTCCCTTCTCCTATAAAAGAACGTATAATTCCATGGTTTATACAGTTGGATATGTCCTACATCAGTATAATGCATACAAACTACTGGTAGGCCATTGCAGTGGGCAGACATGTACTGTGTAACACTACTAACCTTGCATTATAATCCATATTAATGACTATGTCATTTTTAATTATTCTAAATTATTGACTAAATTCAATAGTTCACACCCATTATAAACGCATACTTGAGGTCATATAAATTTATTCAATCACTACACCTCATATGTTCAATTGTTGGTATTTAGTTATTTTATCCAACTTGCTTCTCGTTTCATATATTCCAATTTAATATCATTTAACGCTTACTTATGCTTTATTGGATTAGTTATCCTTTACAACTTAACTTCTACATGATACTTAAGTGTATTCTACTGTTCTTTTTAACTATTAATATCTTCCTTTAATTATTTTAATCTTCTTAATTACTCATTTCGTTGCTTTACATATACTTCTTTGCTTGCTGTTTATTTTCTAACTTATCACATATAATATATAATTGAATTATTGTCATTATCTCCACTTATAATATTTTGGTTTATACCTAAGGATTTCTATATTTTAATACGTTGGAATTACATCATCAAAAAGTAAATGTTAACAATGTAAATTTCCGTAACTTATCTAAAAGAGGACTTCTATTACATCTGGAATTATAAGAAATTATCTTTTACGTTATTATCGAAATAGATTGTACAAAATACGATAAACGTCCATAGTTTATACATATCTTTCTTTTAGATATTTCGTGTTATTTCAAACGATACACATTTATTTATATTTATAAAACTGGATAATTTATAGAAATTTACATTGCAGCACACTTCATTTCAATGAATTAAAATACAACTTAAATCCAAACCAAATTTATAATAATTTTTAATTCATACTTACTAACATATACCGTTTAACCAACAAATCGGGAATTACTACATCATTCATTAACTTAGGGACCACCTTCGCCTTTACTTTTCAGATTCAAGTACATGCAATATTTAATCCAAGTTGACAATTCATAGAATATGTGAGCATGGTTTAAAATTCATTACATGTATATGTTTAAGGCTATAACTCGAAAATAATTATATTTAGGCATACAAGGAATGGAATTACATTGATATAAATCCAATATTATATAAAAATATATAATTTTCCACTCACCTTTAAGCTTCAAAATCTCCAAATCTAAATCATTTTATTCCTCTTTGACTCTTTTTTTCTTACTGGAATATGTATCGCAAGGATATACATATTCATTAGAAATTTAGATCCGAGAAGAGATTTCAATTTAATTTAGATTTGGATTTACAATTTACTATGCTTTTGGCAATTCAATTAGATCCTATTCTTTTTCTCTATTATCCTCTATTATTCTCCACTAATATATATTTATAGATTATAGTTTATATATATTTTAGAATTTGAGAAGAATAGAAATGGTAGAGTTTTTCCATTACTTCAGAAAATATGAGAAGAATAGTGAAGGGTTAGATCTGTATTTATAGGGGTTCGAATTAATGTCAGCCGTTAGATTACATTATATTAAAAAAATCGTTTGGCCTAGATTCAATTTACAGCAGCCAGCAAACAAGCCGTTAACCGCTATACTACAACGGTCGATCGCTAGCGGTCGACTAGTCCAAATTAAGGGTCGATCGGTTGCCTATTTTTACACGTTTATTTCTTTTCCATTATACGTTATTTTATTTATTTTATATTGTTTTTAACTGACCGAATGCAACATTAATTCTGCTTAGTCGTTAAGTATACTACTAACATTAACTAATTAGATTTATTTCCTTGATTATATATATAATTATTTCTAATCTGACATCTTCAAATTTTAATAATTTTTTGGTTTGAACTCTGATCGAAAAACAATTTATATGAAAATTTATCATAAAACCGCCACAAATACAGCGATGCAAGTTTTGTAGCCAAATTATAATGTTTGTGAAAATTCTATTTTCTTCATAACTAATTATTAATTCAATTTTTGTAAAATTAATGTTCAATTTACGAGGTGTTATCTTCTCTCCCCCTTAAAATAACTTCGTTACCAAAAAATTTCAAGGGCTGAATCATGTATAACGCGCAACCAGTATAAGCTATCCAGTCAATTATTGAACAACCATTGCAGCCAATAATATACAAGTGCACGTTGTATCACAACACATATGATATGTATGCTGAATAATTCTAAATCGGTGCCTTCTATATGAATGCATTCTTTAAAGCAATTTTGAAAATATGGTACTGGTAGTTCTATATGTATGCAAATTTTGTAAATCAAAATCTTTATTTTTGAATCCAATTTTCCCCATACTTCTATAAATAGAAGTATAGTTCAACGAATTATTGCATCCAACGCCTACCATTCAATTTCTAGCAAACCATTTCTAACATCCAAAATTTTGAAAATCCAGTTTTCTAAACATTTATTCTTATATCAGAAAAAGGTTTAGATGGAGAATTCCTTATTTCCATACATCTCTTATGTAACCTTTTCGTTGTACTTTGGAACCTTCTCCTATGCCTCCGTATCTTTTCCAACTTTTTTAAGTACCATCCACATAAGCAAATTTATTTTAATGTTTTTATAATTTCAAAACATAATTATTTTTTAAAACCAAGTTTTTGTCTACTATCAACAAGGTATGGAAACTGAAATTCTAAGACTACAATAGCTTTTTCTTTATTTCCTTCTCTATTTTACATAATATCACTTCTGCTGCAGAGTGAAATTTATATTTGCTAATCCGTCAACTTTTCCCTAAGCTCAACATGTGGCATTTTAAAAATCAAAATTTTCCTCCATTTCGTTCACAACCCTTTTTCAATTAAATTTTTGAAATAGTTGGAAATTTTTTAAAATAAAACTTTACTTTCCAAAGCTCTTACGAAAATATTTTATATTTAAAAAAATCAAAGGTTTCTAAACAGAACTTTCGAAAGTGTTTGTTTTTATCCTTCTGAACAAATTTTGCTATATTCTACGTAGTCTAGGTTTAGTCATGGGTTTAACCTCCATGATTGACTTTATCCTATTACAGGGTATATTTTTTTCGAATTTCAAAAACTTTTTTTTTTATTTCAAAATAATAACCATCACACAAATTCATTTATAAATTTCAAATCTTAAGATGTAGGAATAGCAACCCGTGGTTTCACAACAACCTTTCCCCATCCTTTGCTCGCCAAAATTTATTTCCCAAAAAGTTACAACTTTTTAGGACTTAATATTTTCATTTAGTAATTAATGAATTTTCTAATTTATTTTATAAACTTCCAGCCTTATTCTACATTAGTTAAGTGTCTATACGAAATTTCCTTACTTATATATTCTCATAATGGAGGACCTATCCAAAAAATAAGATTTTTCATCTGCACTGATTCTCCTTGGAGGCTAACTCTGTACTATTGGTAACGAGAGTAAAAAGTTGACATTACATAATATAGTTCCTCCTTGTCCCTGCTCTGTGCCAATATAATGTCACACGATGGCCTTCACCAAATTTACCTGAATATCTCTATGACGACATAGGTGGCCTTCTGCATTAGAGGGTAGATCGGGTCGAAACTTCTCGTTTTGGGAACGATGTATGTTGAATGATGTGGGTGACCAGACGGCTTGGTCCCGCATATTTTCTATCCACCAGATGCCTACTCTCATGTGGAAGATCTGTTGAAGAATAGGTGGATTGGAGGTCTCTATATCCTTCATATCCTCTCATGTTGTGAAAATGCGAAGTATCCATCCAAACTACTTGCCTGTCATCCGAATCTCTACTCCTTTCACTTCGAAAGTGAAGTTGTTCGTCTATGTCAAATGAATACTCCAAGTTAGCGATGAATAGACGCATTGATTGCGGGTAGCATTCTCGCTCAAACATATCATGGCCAAGGATCGGCAACAACCCTGTAGCCTCAAATAAGTCCTCCAAACCATATATAGCAACGTCTCCAAATTTAACTGGTCATCCTTGAAGAAATAGAGTTTGTCGATGCTTCGTAGCTTTGAATCCTTCTTTCGTTGCGCTATACCCAGGCGATCTCCTATGGGGTTAAGTTTGGGTGGCATAAGGAGATGTTGCTGCATGGAAGTTCCACGATTTAGGTTGATGGGGGTTTTGGATCTGGATCTGGGGCCTATATTAGATGGAGCATCATTTTCTTTGAGGGTGCCGAGGGTTGTTGTAGTTGACGTCGACATCCAATTAGGGGTTTGGGATGGGTTCGGTTGAGTTTTAGGAGGACAGAGGAGGAGTCGGGGTCGATAGAATTATGGAAGATGAATGAATGAAGAGATGGCTCAACCAGGATGCGATTATATGTCGCATTCGAGGTTCGAGTCAAGTCCAATACTTATAACCGGTCGACCGCTAGTCTTAGGGCGGTCGACCGCTACCGGTTGACTGGTCGATCCCAAATGGTTGACCGCTCCTGGCCTATTTGGGCCAGGTTGCACATGGACCCTTTTTAGGTCGAGTCGAATCGTTCCTACTAATTATAATTGACAACATTCAGTTCCGCCTCCAGCCTCGCCATCTTCGTTCTAACTGTTCTGAAAAATTCCTATCTACCCATAGTGGAGATCACGCCTACCGCTTTGCTTTTGGGTTCTTATCATCTTTTCCCTATTATTTACTCCATTTAAAACTTTTAAAACTTTCTACTGTCCATCCTTAAAAAGAATTTTACAACCTAAAATTTTAATACCTAAAAAATCAGCGAGCTACACGTACGCACTATTTTTTTCAAAAGAAATATCTCTTTATTAAAACTCACTTTTAACTTAAACTTTTAGTTTAACCAATTTAAAATTTTCTACTAGAAATTTTTTATTAAATAAAATAAGGATATTTTATTTTTTTGAAAATTTAATATTTACTTACTTTTCAAAAATAGGGTTTTTCTACTTTTAACAAATCCCTTGAAAATCATTTCAAATATATTGTTTATATGTATTTCCCTCAAAAAAAAATCAAATATTTTTTAAATTCTTTCAAATGGGGTTGGACTCAAAATGGATTTTACTTGTCCCTACATTTGGAGTTTTATTCTTTTCCACTTACTTTATGACTTATCTTCTTTCATAATATATTAAAAATCCTACCATTATCTTGGAGTGATTACTACACACCTTCCTTATGGAAAATATTTAATTCTTACTTCCAAATATCTGCAACATATAGATTCTTACTTCCCCTTAACTGGATCTAATGTACATCATCAGTCAGCTATCCTATGGGGATCTACCACCATAGGACAATCTATGCTCTACAAAGGAGTCATGTACTATCCAGCTTCAGGAACTCTTCCATATGTCGTATTCGTGCTCTTCTTAAGTCGATGCCTTTCAGTACGACCTATTTCCATTGGGCTAATCAGGATGGTCATATATTTTTAACTCTATTTATTTTTCCATATCATGGTTCATTTATCCATCTTTTCATAATACGGTTGCAACTACTTCTAAAGTTGGAATTTATAGAGTTTGGATGATAATATATGTAATTATTGTAAAAATACAAATATATTTGCTCAATGCATCCTAATTCCAATGATCGATTAACCTATGCTCTAGTACCAAATGTAATAACCAACACCTCAATGGGCCTGAATTTTTGCCAAATCGATAACCGAGTCCATCGAAGTACGAATCTGTAAATAAACAAAAATATAGATGAGTGCTATCGATAAAACTCACAACGATATAGTAAAGCATATTAAACATATGATTGTCGACCAAGATTGACATCTTTGATCTCTACTGCCCATGTTGTGTTAAGCATGAATAAGGAAATCTGTCCCACCATCGTTCCCACCTTGTACCAGTACCTATCCCTCTAAAGCTATCGTGTGGGTTGTAATGAGGAGGGGTCAGAACAATGTTTTGGTGACTGATAAATTACACACTTTATACATAACACTAGTATATGCTGATTGTCTTCCATTACACGTTATGTCTTTTGTTTTACTTAGACGTCTTGACTTCACGTATGCACGATACGCCCCATCTATTAGAGGTAACAATAACTACATACGTATATATATATATATAAGTACTACAGTCCCACTTTGGAGCAGGATACTTTTGCTGCCAGTATCCTTAATTTAGCACTTCATCGGGATTCATCGTCAACGTAGTATCATGTCCTCATCATCTTGCATACCAAGGAACTCCCATAATGCCTAATAATTGCATTACAATTATTTAGCCATATTCTACCACATCTTGTTGTGTATCATGGACTTAACTCCATGAACTATTCTATTCATTTGAAAGACCTCCATTAAAGGGCTATTTAGCTATGCCTTCTAACAATAAATGACTATGAGGTGATTCATGTCCTCAATGTGGTCTACACTAGTAGAAGGTATAGCCGATTTAGGCATTGCCCATATCTTTCCGTTGACCGCTCAGGACCGATGACGATCTTGACCTATGTAAACGACTTCTACTCCTCATATATGGTACCAAACTCACTATCATAGCATCGAGTCTATGCTCACTGTCCCATTTAGATTCCCTAATGCAATTAAGAAAATGCCCATTTGGTTACTTAATATATACCCCCTAAAAGGATGAAGCGGACTCTACTTGATCTTTGACACGTCGACCAAGGTGAACCCTCCTACTTTGGTACATTCCCTTCTCTTATACAAGAACAATAATTCCATCGGTCCTACAGTTGGATATGTCACACATCTGTAAAATGTAAACATAACTATTGGTAGCCCCATGCGGTGGGCAAACTACTATTGTGTAACACTACTGACCTCATATTCCAACACATGTTAATGACAATGCCATTTTAATTACTCTAAGTCATCGACTAAATTCAATAATTCACACCAGTCATAAATGCATACTTGGGGTCATACATATTTATTTAGGTACTACACCTCCTATTGTCAACTGTTGGTATTAGTTATTTTACCCAACTTGCTTGTTGATTCATTTACGCCAATTTAATGTCATATACCGCGTACTTCTACTTTATTAGATTAAATATCATTTACAACTTAACTTCTACTTGACACTTAAGTGTATTCTACCATTCCTTTTTAACTATTAATATCTTCCTTTGATTATTATAATCTTCTTACTTACTTATTTTATTGCTTTACATATACTTCTTCGCTTATTGTTTATTTTCTAACTTATCGCATATGCTAGATTTATAATTTAATTATTGTTATAATATCCACTTACAATATTTTGGTTTATACCCAGCGATTTCTTTATTTTAATGCGATGGAATATGTCAGCATGGTTTTCAAATTCATTACATGTATATGTTTTAATCTACAACTTCAAAGCAATTATATTCACACATACAAGGAATAGATTTACAACTATATAAATGCAATATTACATTAAAATATATATTTATAGATTATATTTACAATTTACCTTGGCTTTGATGATTCGGTTCGTCCATATTCTTCTTCTTCTCTATTATTCTTCGATATTCTCCACTTATGTATTTTTATAGATTATAGTTTATGTAGATCTTAGAATTTGAGGAGAAGAGAAAATGGTGGAGCTTGGTCGTTAGTTAATAAAATGTGAGGAGAATAATAAGAGGTTAGGCTTGCTTTATATGGGTTCGAATTGATGCCATCGTTATATTACATTATATCAAATATGGATTTGTTCGACGTAGGTTCAATTTTAGCCTCCACTATACAATCAGTCGGCCGTTATACTAGCCATCGACTGGTCCTAATTAAGGTTCGACCGATTGTCTATTTTTGTTATACATTCGTTTGTTTCCCATTATACATTATTTTATTTATTTTATACTATTTTTAACTGATCTATTATAACATTAATTCTACTTAATTGTTAAGTATATAATAATGTTAATTAAAGTTAACTAATTATGTTTACTGCCTTAATTATATATATTATTACTTGCGATCTAAAATCTTCAAACATCAATAACTTTTTCATTCGAACTACGATCGAAAAACTTTATATATGAAAATTGGTCAGAAAACCGCTACAAATACAACCGTGCAAGTTTCATACTAAATTTCAGCATTTGTGAAAAATCCACTTTCAGCATTAATAATTATTGATTAAATTTATTAAATGAATTATCATTCAATTTAAGGGGTGTTGCAAGAAGTCATAGGTTCAAAACCTTCATTGTGCGTGATTAGAAATGTGGAAACATACATACATGTAGTATGTTATATGCTACCTAAAACTTGTAGTTCTACTATGTGCTACCACCTAAGTAACTTTTTACATAAAATAGTCAAAGTGATTTATGTTCAATGATTATATACTTAAACTAATAAAGGAAATATTTAAAAAGAATGTACTTTTATCTTCAATGATTTCAAATTCATTATCACTGTCAAATAAATTATTTAAAATACATGTTTAGTACGTGCATACGAAAATATATTATCATTACCAAATAAAAAAAATTAAAAGTTAGTTTTTTTTTCTATCACTTAAGGATCGAGTCCTAACTCTTGATTGAAAATCTATAATTCCAAATATATCTAAGATTCGTACCTTAAGGAACCGGAAAGACATTCATGATACAATGATAAAGATCTTAAGATCTAATTAACCCGTACGCAAAAGTTAGCTTTTTGGTCACTTCGTTTAACTTCCAATGTATCATTCAACATCTATTATCCCAAAATGTATTGATGTTTATACTCAAAAAGCTCGAAAATGGAATTTCAAAAACAATGGAAGTAGACTCTGATCCTGATTCCATTCTCCTCAAAATATGACTTTTTGAGCCGATTAAATTAAATTTTTAATATTTAAAAAATCATTTAAATGTCTAGGCATTTGAAATATGGGATGTTACATGGGTTTTGGGAACGAGCAGTCGAGTATGCCATAAAAATATAATTGGATATGGTACTTAAAAGTGAGACATATCATGTCATAGTTAGCTTAACGGGCTAAAAATACAAGGAATTTGAAGGTAAACCAATTTTTATATGTGTACTATTATATCTTTTTTTAGGGTTAAGTATGTATGATAATGCGTGCTTATGCATTATCATGTAAGCTTATGTATTATTATATCTTATATGTGATTATGTAGGACGAACACATATGTTTAATTTTTTATATCGGAAGAAGTAATCAAGTACGAATGTAAACACATTGCTCACAAATCACAAACATTATACATGGCGCATTAAACAATAATACATGGAAAACACAAACAAACTTATGAAAGCATACAGAAAGAAAAACTTAAATAAATCAAAAGCAATGTTCACGCCTTAATATGTTATTCAAATTGTATAATATAGTTATACCAGAGCTTGTATGCAGCGTGTCCACTAAAACTAATACAATAGTCAAACCAGTAATGTGAGTCGAATGTTGCTTAGGATAATTGAAAATTGTTTTTAGTTGTCACTTCAGTTATAACTTGGCGGTACATTATACATGACCTAATAGACATAACATACGTCCTTATTATTTATAGAATTATTCTAATTTACCTCCATTCTAAACTATTATTATAAGATTTACTAAGGATAATCCAAAACTCATGCATCACCTCGATATGCTTACATTAACTTCAATATAAGCCTTTTTCGTAGGAAAAAATATATTATTATTTTGTAAGGACAAGCCAGATTATAGCGGTTGTACCACTTTTACATCAATTATTACAGATCTAAGGCAGATGCACCTCAGTAAATACCAAATGCAAGTAAGATAGGTGTGAGGAACAAATGCCTCAGTATCTGTAACAACCCAAATTCTAGTGGTCCGAATTTTTTGCAAAAGTGCTAAAACCAAGTCCATTGAAGCCCGAGTTAGGTATCTGGTATCCTGCATTTAGGCAAAGAAAAATATAACAGAGCTCAATAATTTATCTCCCAGCAGGATTGACTAAAATATAAGAGTAAGTAAATACTCACCAAAATGATAACACTTTCTAAGCAAGTGTCATAAAGCTGAGAAGTCTCTTCCATCTACCTAACCTATAGGATATTATAAGGAGAGGGTCAAAAGAAAAGTTCTGGTGAATGAATAAATTATATACTACTAGGCTTAATTCTACATATATCATTTTATTATATCATTTTATTTACATTTATTCTTATATTAGGTTCATTAGGTTACAATCTCTTGCCTCTGTTCGTGAACCGTGCCCATCTACTCCATAGTAGATTAAAACCTAATAACTAATATATACATATATATAGCTATATGCCCAATGACCATATTGGTCCTAGGTACCACCCATGTACCTTCAATATCCTCCTCGAAAAGGGCTCCATCGTCTTGCTCCATAACTATATCTGTAAAGGATTGCTGCGTAAGGCCTACAATACAGATACTACATCGTCTTGCTCCACGAGCATTCCGTAACTACATGCTTCGTAAGGCCTACAATACAGATTCTCCACTACTTACTATGAAAACGTAAATTTCATCCGCACTAGTCTATGTCAGTGCTCGAACATCCACAATATACCACCCAATGCATACATTGAGGACTAAGTAATCGCTCTATCTACTATCTGAATCCCGCCAAAATGATCTACCTCATACCTAATTCAGTCAACGAAATTCTATATCTGTAAAGGACTGCTTTGTTGGGCCTACAATACAGATATTCTAGTTGGTCTGTCTCTTTTTCATCGTGGCTATGGCCCTATGCAGCCACCCCTCAACTAACTGAAAGACTTCTAAAAAGTTAAGTAGCCGTGCTCTACTAAAAAAAATCTAACATCCAAATGGCAGTGCCCCTCATCTAATTTCTCGATAATGAAAGAATCATTGGCTTGTTGGTTTAACTCTTGTTTTTCCTGAAATTTCTCTTGGTCTTGGTGCTGGCTAAATCTGCATGCAACTATCCTTAAACTTATCTACAAGTACTGGACATACGAATACCCTACTCTGAACACTAAGCCCTTCTAACTGCCTATAAAGGTCTGCTTCGTTAGGCTTACAATGCAAATGCAGCCAAGGCATACTCTCTTGATGGAACACCTACAGATCTGCATCAAGAGTGCAGGTTTGTTAGGCCAACCTAGAGGGCTATCCTAGAGTATCATCATGTCCCGTTGAAGTCTTGTACTTCCTTGAAGCCCAAACTAAGTTGAACGTGCTTCTCCATTTTTGAAGTCCACGATGAACTGCTTCGTTAGACACTTCATCCTTTGGGCTGTGTCAAACGCGTCTCAATTCTTTCATTAGACCCTAAATCTAATCTTTTAATTTGCATTTAGTTTACTTTCTTATTCTGTTGGCTACTTATTTACCCTAATTAGCATATTATTGCATTCGTCTCACCTCTATTTATTGTGAGATTTCCATTCATTTAATAGAGAATGTTGTTGGTATGAGCCACATTCATTATCTTGGTTATTTAACTTACTATAAATCTTAAGTTCATTAAAATAAGCATCTTTTACCATTCCTGCTTTATTTGCTTATTGACTTAATATAAATTATTTAAATAAGTTTCTACCATTATTATTGCTCATTAATTTATTCAAAGTCTCAAAGTAAGCTTTTTTGTTCTTATTACTTAATTATAACCTATGTTATAATTTCTACATGTAATTATCATTTTCTCTTCTTTTATTGTCTGTACATAATTCCAGCATTTCTTTTCTGTTCTAATCTGCCTTCTTTTATTATGATATAGAATATTCTTTTATTCTCTTATATTATATAATTCACTTATCATAATAATTATCTTCTTAAATAGTCTGCGCAGTGGATGCAGACCTAGGTTCATTATCGTTTACAGCTTCAAGTTCTTCTCTAATAATTTACCCGATTCATGTCATACTTTGCTTTATTATCTTCAATTCTAGTAAGTAATTCTATTTTATTTGGTTGGTTATGAAAACTGTTTTTAATAATCCATTTCCATATTTTAATATAAAATAATACTATAAACAATAATTCGTAACTGCTAGATATTTCTTTTACTATTTTGGAATAGTGTAAAATACAGTGGTTTCTCTATTTTACACTAATTCTCTTTTTCTGCCTTTAATTCTAGCGATTACGTTCATTGTTGTCTTTTAAATATTAAATTATAGAAATGTGTCCTATTTTCTAAACTAACCAATTAACCTTTTAGTTACTCCCAGATCTAATTATTAGATTAATTAACTTTTCTCATTTTAACGTAATTTATTATAGTAATTTCATTCCTTAAACTTTTATTACTTTACATCTTATTTCCTTCATTTTTGTATTCTTAATTATTTAATCCATATTCACGTTTAATCTACTATAATCCATACACGAAGAAAGAGGAGAAAACAGAAGAAGAATGATGCTTGCATAGAAATCCAAAACGTAAAAACAGATGTATATAAATACCAATACTGTAAATAAACTGTAAATTCCTTATAGTTCAGCATAATATAATTAATAGAATTAATTATCGAATAAAATTATCTAAAAGGTAATTTAACGATAATATATCTTAAACTTAAAAGATATATAAATAAATCCACTCACATGTTGTCCTTAGCTTCAATCTCTATCCCTTTTAAATTGCCACGCTTTTCTTCGCTTTTCTCCCTTTTAATTCGCTACAAATTCCCTGATTTATTTGCGCATTTCTGTGATTTTCTTGTATGCATTTCCTTGCTTAATTTTTTGTTTGTTTGTGGAAAGATTTGATTGACAGAGAAGAAAGGAAGAGGAAGAAGAGAAAATGAGTTTGTTGTAAATGACAACGGCTAATTCAGAGAAAATAGTGTGGGCTAGAGTTAAGTTACGTTCAATTTATAGGTGTAGTGAACAACAATGAAACATCTGATTAACCCTAAAAACAATCATCACCATAATTTATTGATTTGTTTACGTTAGGTTATGACGTATAATTCTTCAATGTTTTTCATTTATTCCATTGTTATACGACCCTATTAATTCATATTTCCGTCTAAATAAGATTCTTTCATTAATTATCCAATTATTTAGATCATCATACATATATATGTATGTATGTATGTATGTATGTATGTATGTATATCCTATTTTAATTGATTCTTATACGTTATAATTCCTTACCTATTTGAACACGTCAATTAATACCTCTATTAATTGACTGTATATAAAAGTTATACTTTGTTTAATTTATTCTTATTAACTTGCCTTCATCGTAAACTTAATTACTCCATTTTGATTTTATACACATTCCAATTCTTTTTCTTCTACTTTTTAACTTGGAAACGAGTAATTTTATAACTGACGTTTTCTTTTAAATAATTAATTTCTATTGTAAGAAGGACATATTCTTTAATTAATTGACACCTTTTTGAAATGCTCAACTAATTGCCAATTAATTAATTGACATGTTTTCCTAACCGATATCCAAATCAATTCTTATGCGTCACTCGATCATGCATTTATTAGTTGTATATATTTAAACCGCCAATTCATTACCCAATTAATTGACACATAAGTTTCCCTCTTTTATTAATTGATTTAATGTCTTTAATTAATTTCTTAATTAATTGATTGCGTCAATTATAAATTAATATATGTATGTTATCATTTAATTTATTCCCCACATACAATTTCCTTTATTAGAAGATCCCTTAATTAACTAATGTTATAAAAGTGACATATTCGCTGACTAATTGACGCATCTATGCCTCTTAACTAATTCCCCTTTTAATTGATTGATGCGTCAATTAATCATGCACTCATTGCTTGCGTAAATCTATGTAACATCTTAATTCTTAAATGCATATATTTGACATTTATATTTTGTTTTGCAATTATGTTAATTCAATTGATTTTATCTATTTATATAAAAATGTGGGTTTACACTCTCCCACCCTTTAGAAAATTTCATCCTCGAAATTCGACAAGGGTAAAATTGACCATCCGTGCTCTTGTGCAATAGTGTTATTCAATACAAAATATATTCATACATGAATTTCTAAGCGGTATCTCCTATATGAATTCTTAGCTTTTTTAAAATTTATTTTAAGACATGATGCACACATCCTAAATATACTTGCAATTTGTATATGAATGCAATCTTTTGAAAATTTAAAACACTTTTCATCCATTTTTTCCCACACTCCTATTGAATAAGAGTGTAGTTCAACGAATTTTGCATCCAAACCTTACCATACAACTTTAAATATTCGAATTTTATAAAAAATTAATTTTCTGAATTTGATCTCTTATGTCAGAAAGAAGGTAGAAAACGAAAAAACTTCATATTTCTCCGGTTTTCTTTTACACACATCTTCCTCCGTATTTGAAATTTAGTCTACTATTCTAGAAAAATTATTTACTTCACTAAGCACAGTTTACGTAAGAAAATATGTCTTTTTAAATTTTACTGTTGATGTTTCTGTCGCTTTCTTTAAATTTGTTATTTTCCTTTTAGTTATCTTATACTGCTTTTACTCTCTTTTTATACAGCAACTAAACACAACTATCATCTAGGGAAATGAGGTACAGGACCATGTCTACTTTGATACAGAAGGGTCCTACTCTAGGAATCCAAGTAACTCATATGCTCCTCCTACCGTCTATTACTTGTTACCAACATACGTTGTGTTACTCATGACGAATAAGATCTTTTCATCTTTTCTATTCCATGCTCAAAAAGGAATAACTAAGTCTCATTTACTGCAATGGATAAGGGTTTCAATCTATGTAGTCTCTATCTAAAAAGGCAACCAAGCTTAGGAAAATTTCTCTTCACCATTCATTTTTCCCCAACTAAGGTCTACTTTTCCAACCACGTGTCTTACTATCTTACTAATACCACTTCACTACTCTTCTATAGTCTACACACATGAAGTAACATTTCTAGATTTTCACTACTGTTCTATACACCTTACGGGAACTTTTTTTATTTACTACTTGGAGTAATTACTGTTATAGCCTTGTACTTTTCCCGTTACACCTAGGAAATGATTTCTATCTACTCCATATTTAAAAGTCTAATTTGGAGTGCCTGTTCGATGCACGCCCGGTGTTTGTAAAAATGCTACTGACGGTATTGGACCTTTTTCCTCTGCTAGCTGGTTGGATGCGCCCTTGTTTGATGCTACTCATGATCTGCCATCTGTTGAGGTTCGTAATGGGCCATCTGTTGGGGTTCGTCATGGGCCTCCTACGGCTGTGCCTGCTTGCCCCAAACCTTGGACTTCCTTATTTAAATCATTGCCACGTAGCGCAGGTGATTACACCCCTATTGAATTTGATATTTTGGAGGAGAACGGAGTGAAGATTCCTCCTCCAAATGTTATCCAAGCTGGAGTTGATTTTTGGTCTGAATATTTAGTTGGATTCTTTCTTGAACCAAATCACCGTATTCGTGATCCGACCACGATTTTGAGGAAGGCTTGGAAGCTGAGTGGTAATTTGTCGGTTAAGCTGGTTGACTCTTTTTATTATCTTAAGTTTTCCTCCGCTCAGGATCGCCGTCTTGTACTTAGTGCCGAGCCGTCTTTTTTTGATGGTAGACCCTTTATCATCACTCCTTGGTCTCCTACCGTGGCGCGTGCTCGCGAGCAAGTGCTTTCCATTCCCGTTTGGGTCTTCTTTTCTCATATTCCATCTACGCTTCAGCCTTTGCTTGGGTTGAATTGGTTAGCTTGCAACATTGGAAAATTGAAGTGTTTTGACGCGAATACGGTAGCCCGAGAGAAATTGATGTATGCTAAGGCTCTGATTGAGATAACCCCCTTCCAGCCTCTCCCTGCTTCTATTCATGTTCAGCTTGCCGTTGGTCATGTTGCGGAGGTTCGTGTTCGCTATGGTTGGGTTCCAGATATTTGCTCCTCCTGTCACTCTTTTGGTCACCTGGGATCCTCTTGCCATCATACCAAAGCCACTGCGGCTGCTCCCAAGATTCCTCTGCCTCGCCCCCCGCTTCGGAATTGGATTCCCAAGGTTCCCCCTCCTGCTTCTCAGATCCCTCCTCTTCCACCTCCTGTTTTGGGTCCGTCTATTACTGGAGCTAGGCCTGCATCCCCTTCAATTGCTGTGATTTCTTGTGGTGCCCCTGTTCTTCCTATTCAGGCCTCTGATTCTGCCCGGATTGCTTGGGTTGAGTCAGAGAGATGTTGGGTTGATCTTATCTCTGATGTGAGATTCAATCCAATGGATGACACGTATTTCAGATTTGTTTCCGATGATCAGGAAGACCTTCGTTGCCTTTATTACAGACCGTCTGATGATTCTTTAGTTCTTGATATGGATGGTGTGGATGCGAGTAGGAATTGTGCTTTGCTTGAAGATCAATCATGGCATCGTTCTTTCATTTATTCTTCGGACGTTTTAGGTTATGATCCGAGTCTTGCTATCCGCTTCAGTCCCTTTGCTGGACTATGTGGGAATGTCCCTTTGGTTTCTCCAGAGGATGGTGATTCTTCCTCCTCGGAGGAGTCCTAGTTCTTGGTGATTTATGTAGCTTATGTGGCAAGTCTGCCACAAACCTGTGCTGTATTTTATTTTTCTGATTTTCCATAGTAGTGTAGGTGCTTTTACCTACCTCCTGTACTTCAACCTTATTACTTTCGCAATAAAAGTGGACGGCCCACTATAAAACCGGCTTGCTTTGCAAAAAAAAAAGGTCTAATTTGGTTTGGTATTTATCAATTTTTCTTCAAAAATTAAAACTTCTAAATTTTATCTTTTAAAACTTATTTACTTTTTCACAAAACCATCTTTTTTTTAAACATGTCTTGCTTGTTCTTAAAACGTTTTTCTTTTTTTCTTGACTTTAAAAAAATGTCCTCACATGTTTTCAAAATATCCTTCTTTTTTTTATAGATTTTCAAATTTACTAAAACTAGGGTAAATAAGAACAATTATTTTATCAGAAATCTCTTAACTTTCCTACTCTTCCAATTACTTAACCTTGAAGGAGTTACTAACTTACCACACTTAATGGTTTTGTACCTTAATGTATTGGAATTACTTTCTCTTATGAGAAACCATTAATAGGAGGATTTCATGTTTATGTGAAATTATAAGGAATTTATTTTATATTTTATCGAAATCGGCTATATAAAATATGGTGCTTTCCATACCTTGTACATCTCTTTCATGAATTCCTTATAGCTTGCACAAAACATCTTATTTGTGATTCCTAGAAAATCATATCATTACTCATTTCATTCCAATATATTAAGGTGTGCTTATTCTATATTTACTTACATAAGATATTTGCTACTAAATTCATTAATTTATCATACATTATTTTTCAAAAGAACTCATTTTTTAAACTTCTTTATAACCAGAAAATATTTTCATGTGCTTATTTAGATAATAAGCGTACATACAAACCGCTTTAAAAATTATCTCCAAAACTCATTTGGGTCCAAACAGGTATTCCGTAAAATACCGTTACTACAACCCAAAAATACTAATATATGGATTCAATTAAAATAAATATTAATAAATCTGTATGCTATGTAAAAACATTTACTTTAGGAGTCACCTACTATAACAATAGCGTCATAGACTATGCTTCCTTTAGTTTTACTGAAAACATTTATTACAACAATAAATGTTGTAACCGACGTTTTCGATACTTAAGACACTATAGGTTTTTATATTTAAAATCATTATTTACCTATAAAGAAACTAGTGAGCTATACATGCTTTATAATTCTTCAAAAAGAATTTCACTTTTAACACAAGTTACATCATATAAAAACCAATTTAAATTTCATACCACTTATTTTTTCTAAAACCCAACATTTACTTCCTCAAATATATTAACCATCATATTTTTCAACTTTTTTGATTCAAAAGTTTCATTTTTATCGGGTTAGACATAAAGTGGATTTTCTTCATACTAAAACCTCTTATTCTTCCCGAAATAAAAACACTCTCCCTACTATCACTAAGGAACTTCCCTACTTTCTAAAACATATGGACACAAATTTTCTCTCAATACATGGCTTATTCGTATACTATAAATCGGTAATAACATAGGACTCTACATACTTGGGCATCCCAAACCCAACTAGCAAACTATGCACAAGTATATTTTTAAAAACTTTCCATATGTTAAAATCTATGGTTGGGGACCGTTTGGATTTTAGTACATAATATATTTATATTTTATTCAAGAATTCAAATACGTTCACTCACTATCTACCTAGGAATCATAAACCTAGGCACTGATACCAAATGTAATAGCCCGAATTCCAATGGTTCAGATTTTTTGCAAAAATGCTAAAAGCCAAGCCCGCTGAATCCCATGTTGGGTATCTGATATTCTGCAAATAGGCAAAGAAAAATATATCAGAGCTCAATAATTTATCTCAAAGTGGTATTGACTAAAATATAATAGTAAGTAAATACTCACCCAAATGATAACACTTTCTAAGCAAGTGTCATAAAGCTAAGAAGTCTCTGTTATCTACCTCACCTGTAGGATGTTACAAGGAGGGGGTCAGAACAAAAGTTCTGGTGAATGAATAAATTATATACTTCCAGGCTTAATTCTACATGTATTGTTATATTTCCATTCACTCTTATATTAGGTTCATTAGGTTACAATACTCTCGGCTATGTTTGTGAATCGTTCCCATCTACTCCATAGTAGATTAAAACATAATAATTAATATATACATATATGTAGCTATATGCCCAATGGACATATTGGTCCTAAGTACCACCATGGAACCTTCCGTATCCCCCTCGAAAAGGGCTCCATCTTCTTGCTCCGAAGCTACAACTGTAAAGGACTGCTTCGTAAAGCCTACAACATAGATACTCCATCGTCTTGCTCTGCGAGCGTTCCGTAGCTACATCTGTAAAGGATTGCTTCGTAAGGCCTACAATACAGATGCACCACTACTTACTATGAAAACGTAAATCGCGTCCGCACTAGTCTATGCCAGTGCTCGGACATCCACAATGTACCACCCAGTGCGTACATTGAGGACTACGTAAATGTTCTGCATAATATCTGAATCTCGTCAACAAGGTCTATCTAGTACGAAATTCACTTGGCGATTTTCTAAAATTGTAAAGGACTGCTTCGTTGGGCCTACAATACAGATATTCTAGTTGGTTCATATTTTTTTCATCATGGCTATGGCCCTACGCAGCCACCCCTAAAATAACCGAAAAACTTCTAAAGAGTTAAGTGGTCGTGCCCTACTACAAACAATCAACATCCTAATGGCGGTTCCCCACGCAGCGACCCCTCATTCCTACATTATTTGCTTATCGACTTAATATAAATTATCTGAATAAGCTTCCACATTATTATTGCTCATTAATTTATTCAAAGTCCCAAAATAAGCTTTTATATTCTTATTACTTAATTATAATATATGTTTTAATTCTATATGTAATTTTCTTTTTCTCTTCTTTTATAGTCCGCACATAATTCCACCATTTCTTTTCTATTCTAATATGCCTTCTTTTATTATGATATAGAATATTCTTTTATTCACTTATATTATATAATTCACTTATTATAATAACATCTTCTTAAATAGTCTGCACAGTGGATGCAGATCTAGGTTCATTATTGTTTAAAGCTTCAAGTTCTTATCTAATAATTTACCCGATTCATGTCATACTTTGCTTGTTATCTTCTATTCTAAGAATTAATTCTATTTTATTTGGTTGGTTATGAAAACTATATTTTAAAATCCATTTTCATATTTTAATACTATAAACAATAATCCGTAACTGCTAGATATTTCTTTTACTATTTTGAAATGGTGTAAAATACAATGGCTTCTCTATTTTACCTTAATTCTCTTTTTTATTCTTTTATTCCAACAGTCATTGTTGTCTGTTAAATATTAAATTATAGAAATGTATCATGTTTTCTAAACCATCCAATTAACCTTTTAGTTACTTCCAAATCCTGTTATTAGATTAATTAATTTTTTTTATTTTAATGTAATTCATTATAGTAATTCCATTCCTCAAACTTTTATTACTTTACATATTATTTCCTTTATTTCAGTATTCTTAATTATTTAATTCATATTCACGTTTAATCTATTCTAATCCGTACGTAAAGAAAAAGGAGAAAATAGAAGAAGAATGACGCTTGCACAGAAATCCAAAACGTAGAAACAGATTAAATAAATAATAATACTAAAAATAAACTGTAAATTCCTTATAGTTTAGCACAACTTAATTAATAGGATTAATTATTGAATAAAATTATCTAAACGGGAATTTAAAGATAATATATTTTAAACTTAAAAGGTATATAAATAAATTCACTCATATGTCGTCCTTAGCTTCAATCTCTATCCCTTTTAAATTGCTATGCTTTTCTCCGTTTTTCCCCTTTTTTAATTCATTGTAAATTCTCTAATTTGTTTGTGCAATTCTCTAATTTTCTTGTATGTATTTTCTTTCTTAATTTTATTTTATTTTTTGGAGAAAGATTTGATTGAAAGAGGAGAATGGAAGAGGGAGAAGAGAAGAGGAGTTTGCTATAAAGACAACAGCCGATTCAGAGAAAATTGTGTGGCCAATGGTTTAGTTATGTACAATTTATAGGTGTACTGAACAACCATGAAATATTCAATTAACCCTAAAAAAATCCTCACCGGCATTTATTGATTTGTTTACGTTAGCTTATAACATATAATTCTCGAATGTTATTCATTTATTCCTTTGTTATACGACCCTATTAATTCATGTTTCCTTCTAAATAAGATTCTTATTAATTATCCAATTAATTAGTTCATACACACACACGCATAGACACACACACACACACACATATATATATATACACAC
Organism: Allium cepa; assembly: GCA_030765085.1. NCBI lineage: Eukaryota > Viridiplantae > Streptophyta > Magnoliopsida > Asparagales > Amaryllidaceae > Allium > Allium cepa. The sequence goes on from CM060938.1 coordinate 569,668,052, forward strand.
GTACATATGGATGTATGTATGTATATCAATTTTAATTGTCTTATATGTTATAATTTCTTATCTATTTGAACACGTCATTTAATACCTCTATTATTTGACTGTATATAAAAGTTATACTTTTTCCATTTATTCTTATTAACTTACCTTCATCATAAACTTAATTACTTCGTTTGATTTTTATACGCACTCCAATTCTTCTTTTTTTGCTTTTAACTTGGAAACAAATAATCCTGTAGCTGGCGTTTTCTTCTAAATAATTAATTTACATTATTAGTTATTGTAAGAAGGACATGTTCTTTAATTAATTGACACCCTTTTTAAAACGCTCAACTAATTGCCAATTAATCAATTGACATGTTTTCCCATTTTAATCGATATCCAAATTAGTTCTTATGCGTCACTTAATTATGCATTTATTAGTTATATATATTTAAACCGCCAATTCATTACCCAATTAATTGACAAATAAGTTTTCCACTTTTATTAATTGATGCTTACTTAATGTATTTAATTAATTTCTTAATTAATTGGTTGTGTCAATTATAAATTAATATACATGTGTTATCATGTAATTTATTCCTCACATACATTTTCCTTTATTAGAAGATCCCTTAATTAGTTAATCTTATAAAAGTGGCGTATTCTCTGACTAATTGACGTCTTTATGTCTCTTAATTAATTCCCCTTTTAATTGATTGATGCGTCAATTAACCACGCACTCATTGCTTGCGTAAATCTATGTAACCTATTAATTCTTAAATGCATATATTTGCCATTTATATTCTGTTTTGCAATTATGTTAATTCAATTGATTTTATTTAATTATAAAAAAATGCGGGGTGTTACCGTAACTATGTAGAATGCTAACTAATCCTTCCATGAAGAGGAGGATTCATATTTTTCCTCGGACGAATCAGACCCAATAACATGAACATACTCGCTAAATAGAGATGCAATGCTGGATCAAACACAACAGACTCCTTATCGACAGTATATGGTCTATCTTAAATTTCATCATTTAAAATCTCATAATTGTCTTCTCCATATTTTCCATCCATGAAAAATGTAATCATTTCACTAGATGCACATTGTCTTGATCATTAACATACTTAAAGTATGTGTTAGAGGTCGGGGATAGTGGAGCTATGTCACACATAAAGCCAGGTCCTCTCTATAGAATACCATGTGATAGGATCAACAATAAAACTAGTGCAAGTTCTTGACGGTACTTGCTTGGGGATACCTAACGCAAGACCTTCACGGGAGGAAGGGGCACATGTTTGGGAACACAAACACACTTCATGACTTTTGGAAGCAAGATCTTTTCAGGGATAGGAAGCTTAACTTCAAATTTCTCTACATCAGACATAAGTAAAGGACAAGGAAATGCTTGCAAGAGGTGACAAGATGACCAAATGATTTTAAATTAATGCATATCAACTATTTCCACTTATAATCAACATCTACTATAACAACTAGACCAGACGTTGGTTCCACAGGTAATACTAACAATAACATTCTATTGGGGAATAATAAATAATCTACTTGAATATAAGGTTTGTTTTCCACTGAAAATTTCGTATTTTCCCACACAATCATTTACATAAATTTTAGAGGAGGTAAATAATGGAAAATGGTCGTAGAGCAGATCGTACAAGCACCATATAAAGGTAGAATTTCAAGAGCTGGAAATTCAACCTAATTCTAAAAGTATTGGAGATGCCTTATTAAATAGGGATGGACTAATATCAAGAAAGCTAGAATGAGTGAAAATAATAATGGAAATGTGCATGTTTGAAATGTAAAGCTAAAAATAGGGAGAATTGTAGTAGTTAGTGGCACTGATCAGTCGTTGGATTTGATGAAACAAATTTTGCATGTATAAAGTATTCAAAGCTCATTTGCAATGTTACCAACCAAAAAGTTTTTCTAATATGACCAATTATTATTTTTCAAAAATAGAATGAACTCATATTTTGCAGACGATGAACAAAAAAGGAACATTTCTAACTTATGTTTTTAACAAAAAAGCAGGAACATTTTTTCCAAAAGTTGAGTTAATTTAAAATATTATTCTAATGTAAGTTTCAAAGTAATAATAATATTAAATCTAACATGGCTACTATTGAAATACTAGTTTTATATAAGTTGATAATTAACTTGAAATGAAACAACAATGGGTTGTACTAATCATTAGCTTGTTTAATTTTGAGAACGATAAGATCGGGCCTTGAAAATTTTGATAAAAGTTAAATGACATTTGCCAACAAACAAACTTGAATCTCAAAATTAGTAAAAAGATGCATTATTTAGCTTGTGTCATATGCACTTCTAAAGTATTTAAATCTATATTGAAATTGCAATAGTAAAAAATATTATAGTGATTTTTTGTCCAACATCGTAGTGATTGGGCGGTCCGACTTTCTATTGAGAGGTCACAGGTTAAACCTCGGTAATGCAAGATTCAAAACGTGGAAACATACTGACATGCAGTATGTAAAAAAGTTACATCTCAATGATTATGTACTCTAACAACTCGCCTTTTCGACCCTTAAACATTAACACTAATACATCCACAATATTCATTTGCTGATCACCCAAGTGCTGGAAAGACGAATTGTTATGATGAATAAAGAAAGAAAATAGAATAAGAAAGAAAGAACATAATATCATAATCTCATAATGGAATAATCATATATAATATCAAAAGATAGTATAAACTATCATTCTAAGATACAAAGTTTTCAAAGTTACAGAAATCAGCCTGGACAGTTATAACGACCCTTTCTCACAAATATTGATGATATAATAGTAATGCAGGAAAATAAATACTATGATAGGAAATCATCCAGCTCATCTCCAGAAGTTCCAAAGCTTTCATGGCTAAATCTAGAAATATACACGAGGATGACTTGAGCAATATAAGAAAATAACACCTAGATTAGTCTGGTAAACCAGCATAAGAAACTCAAGATATATAAGTGACATAAAACAGTAATCATTGAGGCTGTATGGATTCCTAAACCATTTTTCACCTAGAATAAACCAACCATTCATTAAGTTTAACATGTAGCGATATATTAGATAATGTCTAGAGTGTAGCACATAAGTCATATCAAATAGGGGTCGTGTGGACGACACAACAATAATAGGTATAAAATCAATGCCGCTAAGGCGCATTCGAACCTCCACATAGGTTCCCCGTATAAGTCCTCCGAAGAATGCTAATGTTCTCCTATCTCTTAGAATACTCCTCAAAATAGACAGTCCCACAAGATAGCATCATTTGAAATATTAATGCTGACTTCTCCCTTAGACTTAGTCTTAGGATTGATAGTTCAACTCTATAAAATTTCACTTCACGACCGCTTCCAGGACATAGATCGCATATATGGTTTTGAAGTAGTTTCGGGTTCGAGTCATCTCATATAAGTACACTTTTCCTACTTATTAGATCTCCAAAACCAATCGATGAATTTTCGGTAAACTCAACCTCGATACTTTTGAAAATAAACAGACAATACATAAGAGCAAAGATCAACTCCTAACCTCTTAAGCAGGTAGATATCCTTACCATTTTTCCTAGAAGAGCGATACAAGTTTATGCATACAATATAGCATCTCTAAAGATAATTGTACCATATAGCACTCGTGTTTCTACTAAATATTTCCAAAATTATATTTGGACAATTTCGATAGTCGACCAATCGATTCCTGGTAAAAGATGTTTGTTTATAAATGGAAACCAAGTCTAGTATATATTCCATAGAGAAATGAACATATAAGACACTGTCAAGTCACACAAAGCACAATCAAGCCACATAAAGTTTGGTTAAGATACTTAAGAAACTTCTGATCCTTTATATTTAATTAATCCTTTATTTAATTATAAACTCTTTTATTACTAAACTTCTTTTATCTAATAAACTTCTATCTTTTATCAAAAGGTTCAATGCTTATAATTTCCTTAAAATTATCTATTTTAAGGATCTAAGTATTTTTGCAAATCCACTCCAAAAGGTATAAGACTAATGTTATTTAAATGTTGTCATTACAAGCCCAAAACCATTTTGCTTCTGCTTATCATTAAATCATTCTTTTAAAGATCTGTTTACTTCCACAAGTATAATCACAAAGGGTTAAAGACGAATGCTATTAACACATTGTCACAAAAAACTCAAAACCATTCCATACTCTATTATGTTTAAAACATTTGTTTCAAAGATCTAAGTTTGTGTTTGGTTAGTTTAGCATTAGACAAGTTAACTATCAAGTTCTAAAAATGATTTCTTAAACAAAGCAAGATTTATACGCTTAAATTGTTTCCAACATTTCAACTTAACTATTCCTCATTCAAGAGTGAATCCATGTAAGTTAGAGCACTGGTTGCAGCAAAGCCTTGCCTAGACACTTCATTCTTAAATCACACAAATGGATAAGTCTACTTCGTCAGCTTTTAGTGTTAAGCGTAGTATTAATGATTTCAATAAGTAATAAAAAGTCAACATGATTAACGCGTTTCTGACATTTTCCAACTTACTATTCCTCGGTTAAGAGGGAAGTCTGGTTGGTTAAAGCTCTATTGCTCCGTCCCTACTTGACATCATTCTTAACTTTCACAAACAGATAAGCGTCACTTCGTTGGCTTTTAGTGTTAACAATAGTTAGTAACTTTTAAGGTAAGTAATTAACCATTTGGTCGTTTAGCAATTACTAACCCCTTTCTAAACCTTTTGTTTATACTTTTAAAATACTTGATAAAACAATTTAAAAGTCAAGATATTTTCCAAGAAATTTATATAAAATATTTTCCAAGATATTTAAATAAGATATTTTCCAAGATATTTATATAAGATATTTTTACTTCAAAATACGTATAATAGGTTTTAAAACATTCCTTGAAAGAGCAAGTTTGAAAAATCATTAAAAACTTGATAATGACATGTTTTCTAGATATTTTAATAAAATATCTCTCCTTTAAAAATTCATAATTGATTCTTAAAAAATCATAGAGATTTCAATCTACTTTTAAAATACTCTAACAATAGTTGGTAAACGCTTGTAAAAATAATGAAACAATATACTTTAACGTAAATATCTTTTCAAATCTTTTAAAGCTCAAAATCATGGCTAAACGGGACAGTTTTGCACTAGTGATGTTTTGACCACTTTTCGAGGTGTTACTTACTTTTATTATTCAAGATTTTGATAGCAACAAACACACACACACACATACACACACATATAACATTATAAATATGGTAAGAAATCCCCGAGGATCTTTACAAAGTTTCGTAGAATTAGCCAAAACTAAGACAATTCCAAACCGCTTCTACGGCGACTATCACTATAAGTGCATTTTCAAACCGAGTCTAATCTAAACCAAAATCCATCTATAATCTATGTGCTTTCTTCAAGGTCTTGTCATAAGTCCTACAAGTCCATTCAATTTTATATGCATGAATCACATATGTCACTTACTTTTAAAGCAAGAATCCAAACCAATGTTTTAACATAAGTTAACAACAATTCAAACAACATAAACACAATCAACACAACATATGTATGTGTTATATTTTCATTCAAAGTGAGGTGTTAACTCACCTTTACCCAATCATAGCCAAGATCAAAGAAACCAAATCCAACCTCCACCTTGCAATACCTTTCCTTTCCTCTTTCCTTTGCTTTGCCTTACTCCTTTGCCCCATTTTCTCAATAATTGCTCTCGGCCATCCCCTCCATGTGGAGAATGGCTCTATTTCTTCATTTTTGGTTGATGGAAGGGCTTATAAATTGTACTAAGCCTTGTGGAAAAGTTTTAAGTGATTTGGAGTTGATTTGCAACTATTTCTTTTTAGAACATAAGAAAGGAAGAAGATGAATATGTCATTGATTTTAGAACTCAAGCTTTCTAAATATTTGTGATTATTTCCTAAGGGTGTACCCGTCTTTTTGTTGCCGTAGGAATATATTAGTGAAATATCAAAAACCTCTCAAAACCCTCGTAACATTAATTACACACATCACTTTTCCTTTGTCACATGCTTAACACTTAAGCATTTCCATATTTGCGCATCTCCTAAATATCTATGATGACATCATCCATGAAATACTCCGTAAAGTTTATTTCTATAATTGAAAAAAATATTTTTATTCCATTTTATTAATTTCCTAAGCAAATAAGTGTATGTAAAAAAACAACTTTTGACGGTTAAAAAGTCGTTATTTTCCAAGGAATGTATTTTTGTAAACATTTTTTCAAAACAAGTATACCATCGTTAATTATGATTTAAAAGCGGGGATTAAAAATCTTATTAAATCATTTTAATAACGTTTAATCAATGATTCCTATAATTAAATAATTCCTTTATTTAAATATGAAGTGTTCGAAATTTTGAGTTGTTACATTCTCCCCCCACTTAGAATATTTCGTCCTCGAAATTCTAACACGAGCAACCAAAGAAACAATCACACATTGATACTTGATAGTATCACAATCACTAGCAATCAAAGCTCTTGCTCATGCCCAAACCCTCTCATCGTACAAGGATGATAATCAATCGCTAAATGTAACTTCTGCTCAAAAACCTTAAGTTATCACTTTAACGATTATTCATGGCACCCAAGAACAAATCGAGAAGCTACTCCTCAAGCTCTCCTTAAGCCAGCAAACATAGTATATAAACATACTCAAGCTCGTACGATGTACATGAACCATCTGTATGCAATATCTGATCTGATCACTTGCTCGATCACATAGATTTCACTTCCCAACTAGTATAAATCAACTGACGTCTATAGTGCGCACTTTGATTTGGTTCCTCAATTAGAAATCTCTATTCTCCTCGCATTTCCATATACTATGATAGAAAATATTGGGATTATATCTTGTATCAAGTGTTTGCCATCAAGAATCGAGCGAAAAATCCTTATTCGGACTGTGTAAACCACCATGAAAACATGCATTCAAATACTGAATCAAGAATGGTCATGCGAATAAAACGATCTACGTACAACTTACGTATTTATCCTATTGGTTTCTTAACTATGCCACTTCCATTTTAATCCTATTCTTTTATCCAAATAATATATCTCTTCGATACTAAATTATTTATGCCTTATTTCATAGATTATAACTTCAAGTTTATCCATATTTTATAATTTAATTTCTTACACATATAATACTCCATTATACCATAGGCGTATATATAAACATCAAATTTGTTTACTTAACAAGTATGTTCGACAAATTTAAAGTTGGTGTAACTTGCTATCTTCTCAATTCAAGTGTTATATAATCTCAACTTTTATATTTTCAAAAACACTTAACTACAAGTTCTATAACAATCTGGAAGTTCCCGTCTATCGAAAATCATCGAAAATTCCTCTTCATTTTAATAAATGAAAACTACCAACAACATATCATATCATAATGCACGTCCATACTTTCCTAACGCATAAGTTACATGTCCCTACGAAATAACTTAGCAAGAAAACTTTAGAACTAAACATCGGTTTTCATTTCACATCTCTTGAAACTCATAAATACATTTGTATATCGAACCATGCTTTGGAATTAAATCAAAATCTGCTTTATCAAAACAACTTTGTAGCATCCCATATTTAGAAACCCGAAAATGAATATCGATGATACTGAAGTCATCACAGAATTATTTTCAAGCGACAGAAATGAGTCCAGTACATCCAATTGATGCCTTTCAGACTTAACCAAAATCATTACAAAACAGTATCAAACACTTAATAATGTCACTGGAGTACCATGATCTCAATTTCATAAACCAATTTCCCAAACACTTACTTTCAAATAATACTATTATTATTTTCTCCAAAATCTTGAAAAATATCTCAAAGATTATTGGGATTTAAGTCCTCAAATTCTCTATTTAGATCCATTTTGTTTATAAACCATGCTTTCTTATCTAAACCATTTCACAAATGTATATCATTGTTTAGATTATAATAAACAACTCTTGTTAAAATTTAAATTTTAACCCAGCATTATCATTGAACGCCTTAAAGTCGAACCGCGAAACTTAATTCACAAGGTGTTCATATTTAATTTTCCCATCAATTACTATCTACCCAACCCTTGTTGTAAGAAGGTAAATTTCTTATAAACCAAAAAACCATAGTAAATGCTCATAAACAAGCAGAGCATAACTAATCAAACAATAAATGATAATAACTGAGTATTATAATTTCCAAACAAACAAACACATAATAAATAACTATATTAATTTTCCTCTGAATTTTTGTCCTTATACATCAAAATATAGTCCTAGGTAAAATTATTGCATTTGCTAATTTCGAGAACAGTATTATGTTGGTTTGCTCTATTCAAATGTTTAGAAATCCTTATCAATACCGTGGCATCCCTTGTACCGACAAGAATTCATAAACCATTCAACAGACCAATAAACACAATATAATACATTATAGAACTAACAAATATGTTGTCATATATATAATACACTCAACTAATGCTAGGACATTCCATTACCATATCCCTTAATGAGTCGTACCTAACCAAAGCCAAGGTTCTCGCTTAACCTTCAAATCTGATACCAGTTGTAAGGACTTGCCTTTTCGACCCTAAATATCGACACTAATACATGCACGGTATTCATATACCGAACACCCAAGTGCCAGAAAGACAAATTATTAGGGTGAATAAAAGGAAAGGAAATAAAAAAAGGAAGAAGGAACATAATATCAGAATCACACTATGGAACAATCATATATAATATCAAAAGGCAGTATAAACTATCATTCTAAGTTACAAAGTTTTTCAGAGTAACAGAAATCAGATGGATAGTTATAACAACATGTCCTCACAAATGTTGCTAACATAATAGTAATGCAGCAGAAATAAATGCTATGGTAGGAAATCATCTAGCTCATCTCCAGAAGATCCAAAGCATCCAAGGCAAAATCAAGAAATATACATGGAGCTAACATGAGCATTATAAGAATATAATACCCGGATCCATTTGGTAAACTAGCATGAGAAACTCAACAAATATAAGTGACATGAAACATCAACCTTTGAGGCCGTACGGATTCCCGAACCAATTTTCCCCTCAAAGAAACCAATCATTCATTAAGTTTAACATATATGATATGATAGATAATGTTCAGAGTGTAGCACATAGGTCATATTAAATAGTTGTTGTGTGAACACCACAACAAGAGTAGGTATATAATCAATACCACTAAGGCACGTCCGCATATATGGATTTTCCATGGAGATCTCTTCAGCGAAGCCGAATCCAAACTCCATGACAAGGATCGGAACTAGCTTTAGAGCAACGTATATCTCTAGATGGGATATACTCTAAGGTAGACATAACTAGACCACCCATGGTGTGTGGTCCAGGCCATAGCAACTCCCGCTAGCAACAATCGATAAGCATCTCTAGAGATGGAGTTGATAAACGCTTGAGGTTGCTAAACCCTCCTGGCCATGCCCATTCTCTATTTTATATCATTTTCCCGATGTCGAGGCAACGTTCGACATCTCTCACATGAGTCTTCATCACTCGAAAAGAACACAAATCTTCAAATGGATTCCTCCATCTTGAACAGATCACCAATCCCGAAATGGATTCCTCCATCTCTAATAGATCACGAATCCTTGAATAAATTCCTCCATCTCGAACAGATCACGAACGACTAGATGGATTGGAGCATCTTGAACAGATCTCGAACCTCCATATAGGTTCCCTGCATAAGTCCTTCGACAAATGCTAACGTTGTCCTCTCAATTAGAATACTCCTCAAAATAGATAGTCTCATACGATAGCATCATTTGAAATATTAATGTTGTCCTAGTCCTTGGACTTAATCTTAAGATTGATAGTTCAACTCCATAACATTTCCAATTACAAGCGCTTCCAAGACATGGATCACATACAATGGTTTTGAAGTAGTTTCGAGTTCAAGTCATCTCATATAAGTACACTCTTCCCACATACCGGACTCTCCAAAACTAATCGATGAATTTTTGGTAAACTCAACCCCAGTTCTTTCGGAAACAGACAATACATAAAAGTAGAGATCAACTCCTAACCGTTTAAGTAGACAGATTTCCTTATCGTTTGTCCTAGAAAAGTAAGACGGGTTTATACCTACAGTATAGCATCTTCGAAGATAATAATACCATATAGCACTCGTGTTTTATTAGATACTCCTAAAGTTGTACTTGGACAATTTCAATAGTCGACTAATCGACTATTTGGTACAAGATGTTTTTTTATAAATGGGAATCAAGCCTAGTATACTTTCCGTAAACAAATAAACATATAAAGCACTATCAAGCCACACAAAGAACGATTAAGCCACATAGAATTTGGTTAAACTATTTAAACAACTTCTGGTCCCTTTTATTTAATTAATCCTTTTATTAATTAAAATCTCCTTTATTAGTAAATTTATTTTATTTAATAAATTTTCAACTTTTTCAAAAGATTCCATACTTATTCCTTCAAAATATCCATTTTGAGGATCTAAGTACTTTCGCAAATCCATTCAAAAGGTTTAAGACCAATGTACTTAAACATTTTTGCTACAAACACAAAACCATTTTGCTTATTCTTATCTTTAAATCATTCATTTAAAGATATTACTTCCATAAAAAAGGTTAAATACGAATGCTATAATATATTGTCACAACAAACCCAAAGCCATTCCATACTTGTATTATCTTTAAAATATTTGTTTTAAAGATCTAAGTTCATATTCCGTCAAGTTCAACATTTAACAAACTAACTATCAACTTCTAAAAATGATTGCTTATACAAATCATGATTTGTATGTTTCCCTCATTTTCGAAATTCCAACTTAACCATTCCTCGTTCAAGAGTGAAGCCAAGTAAGTTAGAATACCAGTTGCATCAAATCCTTGCACAAACACTTCATTCTAAAATCTCAAAAATGGATAAGTCAACCTCATTAGCTTTTAGTGTTAAGTATAGTATTAATGATTTCAATAAACAATAATAAATCAACACAATTAATACGTTTCTGACATTTTCCAACTTACTATTCCTCGGTCAAAAGGGATGTCCGTTAGGTTAGAGCTCTATTGCTCCATTCCTACTTGACATCAATCTTAACTCTCACAAATAGATAAACCTTACTTCGTTGGGTTTTAGTGTTAAGCATAGTTAATAACTATTTAGATAAATAATTAAACAATTAACCATTTAGCCATTTATCAATTACTAACCCCTTTCTAAACCTTTTGTTTATATTTTTAAAATACTCGATGAAATAATTTAAAAAATAAAATATTTTCCAAGATATTTATATAAGTTAATTTTACTTATAATAGGTTTTAAAACATTCCTTTAAAATATTGCTTGAAAATAACAAGTTTGAAAAATCTTTAAAAACTTTAAAACGGCATGTTTTTTTAGATATTTTAACAAAATATCTCTTCTTTAAAAATTCATAATTAATTCTTAAAAACTCATAAAGATCTCAAATTATTTTTAAAATACTTTAATAATAGTTAGTAAACACTTGTAAAATGAATGAAACAAAAGAATTAAATTTAAACATCTTTTTAAACCTTTTAAAGTCCACAATCAAGGCTAAATGGGGTAGTTTTGCACTAGTAATGTTTTGGCCACTTTTCGCGACGTTACTTTACTTTTTACTATACAATATTTTGATAGAAAACAACATGTATATATGTGTAACATTATAAATATAACGGGAAACCCCTGATGATCTCTCTATAAAGTTCCATAGAATTAGCCAAAACTAAGGCATTTCCAAACTGCTTCTATAGCGATTATCACCATAAATACATTTTCAAATCCGAGTCCAATCTAAACCAAAATCTATATGTAACCTATGTGCTTTGTTCAAGGTCTTTTCACAAGTCATACAAGTACATTCAAATTTGTTCAAGTCCATATACATGGATCACATATGTCGCTTACTTTTAAAGCAAGAACCCAAATTAATATTTTAACATAGGAACAACAATTCAAGCAACTAAACGTATTCAGCACAACATAGGTATGTGTTACATTTTCTTTTAAAGTGATATGTTGACTCACAATTAACCCAACCATAACCAATATCCAAGAACCCAAAGCCAAGCCTCCACCTTGCAACACCTTTCTCTTCCTCTTTCCTTTGCTCTGCCTTGCTCCTTTGCCCCCATTTTCCCAACGATTGCTCACATCCATCCCCTCCTTGGGAAGCATGGATCCACTTTATGTTTTGGCTTGGTGGAAGTGTTTCTAATATTGTATTAAGCCTTATGGCAAAGTTTGAAGTGATTTGGAATTGATTTGCAACCATTTCTTTTTAAAACATAAGAGAGGAAGAAGATGAAGATGCCATTGATTTTAGAACTCAAGCTTTCTAAACATTTGTGATTATTTTCTAAGGGTATACCTCTCCTTATATAGCCTTAAAAATGTGATGGGGAAAGACCAAAACCCCCTCAAAATGCTTCTAACATTAATTACGCACATTGCTTCTCCTTTATCATATGTTTAACACTTAAGCATTTCCATATTAGCTCATTTCCTAAATATTCATGATGACATCTCCCATGACATGCTCAGTAAATTTTATTTTCATAAATTTCAAAATATTTTTATTTCATTTTGTCAATTTCGTAAGCAAAATAAGTATATGTAAAAAAAATTGAACAACTCTGACAGTTAAAAAGTCGTTTATCGAAAAACAATTTTCAATCACATGATCAACATTTTTCCAAAGAATATAATTTTGTAAAAAAAATTACAAAACAAGTTTATCATCATTGCTTATAATTTAAAAGTGGGATTAAAATTCTAATTAATCATTTTGATAACATTTAATCAAAGATTCATATATTTAAATAATTCAGATGTTTAAATACGAAGTTTCCGAAATTCTGGGTCGTTACATGTACTTAAATTAATAGAAGTTATATTTAAAAGTATGTATTTTTATCTTTAATTTTTTGAAATTCATATCGTTGTCCAGGCCAAAATATTTAAAATACATGTTCAAAACTTGTATACAATTGAGGGATTTACAATTAAAGGTTTAAATAAGATAAATAAAATTTATTTAAAAGACAGTTTGAAACATGTATAAACAAGTGTATAATAGAGTTAAATGTTGAAACATTTACACAATAGACGTAATATTCAAATATTTTTTGAAATGCATTACATTATCCATTAGAGGGGTTTAAAAGGTGCATATAATCAAATAGACTTAAGTTATTGGAACGTATGTTCAATGAGGGATTTCAAAGTGGAAATTGTATTTAAACAAAGTGTATTTATCTTCAATGACTTGAAATGCATAATCCAACAAAAAGTGTGATATGAATTGAAATAGAAGCTAGAACATACTAAACAAAATGAAACAAACAAAATTATCAATACTGAAACATATATAAACATGACATTTCCAATACTATTTGCATATTTCAATGCTTCATAAATTCTACGCTTACCGTTCCATTTTATCTAAACTTAAATGTTATATGAATAGAAAAGCATTCAAATTAGACCATGATATATACTACCTATCATGAACATTACAAAACAAAAACAAATACTCATCGTAAACCCAAATATTTATAGGAATGATTTATTTAATGTATTTGTTTTCTTTTTGTATCTATATCATTAAAATAAATCTCAAACTATAAAAGTAAATAGCGAAATAAGAAAATAAGAGTAAGGAAATTTTACCAAGAAAAACGTATGCTGTGATTAACGGTAATAAAGAAAGTCTCTAAATATGTATATGATCATAAAAGGTAAAAATTTAATTAGGATTAGAGTAACAACAAAATCATTTCTCATACTAAAGGTATGCATTCTAACGGTTTCAAAAACTTAGTAGTACGTACATGGATATAATACTATAAATTTCCTTAAAAAAATAAAGAAGATCAACCCAAAATATAAAAAAAATTAGAAGTAGTTCACATGAACAAAACAAGGCAGGGGAGAATCATAAATTGTATTGTTCATACGAAGAAGAATGCTATTACAATTATAAAGTTGTTTGCCACCCTTATATTACAAACACAGCTAAACATGAAAAAGTAGGAAAGATCTCTATCATTAAATAGCCTAAAGTGGAATATTTGTAGCGGCACTGTACTCGTTAACCTTGCTACAACCATTATGATTGGAACCTGAATGCTTTCAGACCAAAACCCAATTAGTTCATCCTTGACCTGTAAAGTTTAATGAGGTATAAGATGATAAAAAGTGGATGAACCTAACAAAAAAAAGGCTTAATTAAAAGAAACACATTGCTAGAAACATTGTTAACAAAAAAAGTTGAAACAGATTTTGCCAAAAAATAGTAGACTAAATTAAGTAATGTAAAGTGTGCTTAAACACTAACCCTTGCGAATAGAAAAAAATTGAAATCCAATGAGAACATTCATTTGTATATTACTTTCCTATTTTTGTATGATTTTAATTACAGAAACAACAATGAACAGCGATAATCAGTGCACAGAAATGCAAAGATTCGTACTCGACAATGCACATATACTACACAGGAGCGTAGTGATAACAATGTAGTAGAAACGAGAAGATGAACTTAACAAGAAAAGAAAAAACGATATATCAAAACAGAAAAGTAACAAAACAATCTAACTAAGATTAGAAGAAAATTTCTTCTGAGGCTTGACATAAAAAATTTCTTAAGATTTTATTTGAAGTCTCGCAAGATACAATAGATGATGATCTGCTTGAGATTGTGATGAGCATGACTGCTCTGTGATAGGAAACTGTGTTGATCCGAGGACAGAATGAGGAGGAAGGAGGTTATTAAAAAAGATTGGGTATGTGATTAATGTTTCTTTCCTTTTATAGCCTTCAATAGTCTTGTCCATATTAAAAGTTGCAACAATTCATTTCAAACCAAGGCAATTATTGACAACGGTCATGTCCGTTGGAAAAAGTTGTATCCATTCAAAAATTGACCATTATAGACATACTGTTTGAATTTAAACAGGCAAAAACTGTCCAATAGACGTGTATTAAACCATGGTCATTCCCCTTTGCACAAAATTACCTGACCTATGGGCCAGCATAGTTTGATGGGAAAGAGTATATAAACATGTATGCCTCTTTTATTTTTGCCAATGCGGGACTTTAAGTATATATCTTCATTCACCTTTACGCAAAGGTCTCTAACAATCCCCTACATGAATGACGATATATGTATCCCCAACTCAAAGGGGAATATCACAAAGTACGTATGGAGAAAATGCAACATCGAGGATTAGTAGATATTTCACTTTGAACTTTCCCTAGTTAAACCTTATCGGATATAATTGGCAAATCGGTTAATTATTTCATCTTGAACAGCCAGTCGTTTGTATATAAGCAAAAAATATGCTTTATGTCACGACCCGACTTTCTACTCTCAGAAAATCGCATCATGAATTAAGAAAGAAAGGGATAGAAGAAGGAAAAAAAAGAAGAGAAAGAAGAAACAACACAAGAATCTCAACAGCGGAACGAATAAATTATATTAATAACATAAGTATTTACATAATATACAATACCAATCAGAGATACACAGCATACACATCACATATTATAGACAGTTATAAACACATGTCTAGTATTTACAACTCAATACAACAACACAGAGAACACACAGCGGAATACTAATATCTAACGCAGAAGCCTCCTGCGCCATTTGCTCCTCCACATATCGTTAAAGCAAACCTGAATCCTAACCTGAATCCCTTGACTACTCATAAAAATTTGAGCACCCAAGAGTTTATGAAAAACAAAAATAAACTCCGGGTCAGACATGGGTCTGGTGTGAGTAACAGGTTAAAGTTGCTTAACTTTAAAAAAAAAAACCTTTTGAAAAGAAAGGTATCACGTAAGACTTCCCACACATAAACATGGAAAAGTTTTTACCTTACGCTAACCAAAACATTTGATAGGAAATCCGATGATATTACAATAGTGTCTAGGGTTTTCAAATAAATAAGAAATAGCCGAAATTGTTACATTTATTAAATTCCAGCTACTAGCCACAAAAGTGGGTAATACAATCAAAACCGTTGGCACTTATTGGATTTTGGATTCCATACAATGGCAGGGCTACTGGGGTACCGCCCGTCACAGTACCTGGCCTAGATCACCGTACCGAGGATTACTCCCAATCCCCTGCAACACAAAGCCGGACCCGTTCCTTACTGAACAGTTCCAAGTAAGACAACCCCGACGGTTGTAGCTACTTAACCGTCCACACACAGCCGAAATAAAAGGGACCTCTAGACAGGGGTAAATCTTACTCTCAAGTGGGGGCTACCCACGAAGCTTTGCTGCACCTCCCCTGTTTTAGCCATTCCCGGTTGACGAGGCTTGAGGTTACGATTACCTTTATAGGTCATATCACTTAGAATGCTCATCGTCCACCTGACGATGTTCTGAAAGCATTCAATCCATACAAGTTCGTTCCGGGTTCGAACGAAACCGACGGCATTATTTCATTACACTAATTTTGGAATCATCCTCAGAGTTAACGACAATAACCCTTGCACTCTAAATCACCATATCGAATCTATAAGTGCTATTCCGTCAACTCATTACGGAATCACCCACAGAGTTATACTGACGTATAGCCCTTACATCTCGAGTCTTCACAAAGCTCCATTTTGATTCACGACCTAACGTTATTTGGAATCGATATGGTTTTCGGATATCCAAATATGGAAACCCGATCCCGGTCTCATCGAAATCCAAAGCGTGTCTTTTAAGGTCCAAGTTGTTTTAAAGTTTTAAAACAATTCAATTACAGTATCTACATACACACAGATAGATAACTTATAAATCATAATTGATAATCAATCATTATCACATAACAGGTAATTCACATCATCAATATCAAATAGATATTCCATATAATACCATCACAATAGATAACCTATAGTATCATCACAATACAATCAAACATCCATACCACACAATATCATCTATCTCATTACTGAGATTTCAAAACATCCAAGTCAATCAATGACATCCATTCATACATAAGCAAAGATTCATTTATACCATATAATTAATTTAAATTAAATTAACCATCTCTAATTAATTTAAAATGAATTAAATTAATTCCTTCATCTATAATTAATTTAAAATAAATTAAATTAATTACTTCATTAAATTATATCTTGCTTACTCAATCATTTAATTGATTACAATCAATTAATCAATCATTCAGAATAAATTACCTTAATTAATCATTCTTGATTAATTATACTTAATTATATTCATGTAATTATCCTTAATTAATTTCACAAATTAATTAACCTCAAACAAAACAGTAATTAACCTTTAATTACTTCAATTAATAATTTATCATAATTAATCACCTTAATCCTTAATTAATTATTTAATTAATTATCTTTAATTTCCTCTTATTGATTAATTAATCAATTTAATTACATCATTAATTAAAATAATTAATGATCCTTAATTATTAATTACCTTAAGTAATTACTTATTAATCATCATCATAGATTAATCACATCTAGTAATTAACTAACTTAATTACTATATTAAACAAATTAATTATCCTTTAATTAATTACTTAATTAATCCCTTGATTAATCTTTAAATAATTAAACCAAATTACCTCACACTTAACATCTCCACTTAATTACAAACATGTAATTATTTAACAATTACTTAACTAAGTAATTTCCAAAACTTTAATTACATAAAGTAATTATTTATAAAACTCAAGTGTTTATAATTAATTAAAAATAAACAATCTCATTAAACTAAATTAATTACATTAAGTAATTAATTCCTAATTACTTTATCAAGTAATTACACTCAAACCATTTACAATTGATTATTATTAAATTAATTAATCTAATTAGTTATAAAAATTAACTACATTAATCAATTATTAAATAATCCTGGTTAATGACCTTCATTAACCATCCTCAAATTATTTATAAGGTAATTAACTTAAATTAATTACAAATTAAATTATCTTTAATCATTCATTAATTAAAGTTAATTATTAAACTAATTAACCTTAATTTAAAACTTAATTACATAATTAATATTCATTTATCATTAATTAATACTTTAATTAATGATCGTAATTCCAAATTGATTAATCATTAATCAATTATTAATTCCAAATTCAATTTATTAATTAAATTAATTAATCTTAATTACCTTATTAAATTAAATTAATCTTGAATATAAATCTTAATTTAAATTTCAAGATAAACATAACTTAATTATGTTAAAACAATTTAATTCAAATCTAAGTACTTAGGAAATTACCCTTAAATTTCAATTTAAATTCAAGTTTAAAATAGAACAATTTTAAACTTATCAAAGTTTTAAATAAATAAACCTTTTAAATTGCCAATCAAACAAATGCTATGGAAATTTTAAAGTTAAAGTCATTTCAAAACTTTCAATAATTTAAATTTCCATTTTAATTTGAAACTTTAAATTTAAACATTCTTTAAAATTTAAACCTGAAATTCAAATTAAACCTTTGAATTCCCAGATTTTAAATTAACTCCAACTCTATTCATATTTTTATAATCTTATTATTAAAAAGTTTAAACTATCTTATCAACATGATATAGTTAATAAAGTTAAATTTTTAAACTTAAGTTTCTGTTTTAAAAACTGGAATTTAAATTCAAATGAGAAATTTAAACTTGCATTTAAATTTGAACTTAAATTTTACTCAAAGCCATAACTGCAGATTTAAAAAGTTTTAAATCCAGATTTTTTAAAAAAAACAGAAAAACAGGTTTCAAACCTGGAATTTGAATTCAAATAAAAAATACAACTTGAATTCAAATCAAAAATACAACTTGAATTTTGATTTTTAAACCTAAACCTTAATTTACACAAAAGCTACAGATTTTTAAAAGTTTAAAACCAGATTTTATAAAACACAGTTTCTATAACCTGTAACTACAGTGACCCGAGAACCTTATATTTTTACTTCGGGTTTAATGCTGCCTTACTTCGAGTCAAACATCTACCTGCTTCGAGCCATCTTCACAGATTCCCTGCAACATCCCACGCCCAAAAATAGATCATCAGAAAACTTGTCGCCGTGCATATGCACGGCGACCGTCAACTCTGCTGATCATCCTAGATGATCCCACAACAATCAGCAACTCATCCATGCCCTAACACAAACACCAGATCGAACACAAAATCAAGGATTCAAAATAACTCCTAATTCATAACCTGTAAACTGAAAACAGGTTTCACTGTCATAACCTGTCAACGGCGATTTCGCCTTGCTCCGATCACTTACAGATCCACCCCTCCGGCCTCGAGTCCCTCTATACACCAACTATCCATTTACCAAAAACTATAACACTCGATCAATCCATCTCTCCACACTGACCAAATCTTAACCCTTGTTCAAACTAGGGTTCAAACCAAAAAAAATTCAACTACAACCAATCTAATAATTTATATCCACTTGTTTGATTTTTTCCAAGGATCTACGATCCCTACTCCATCACTCAGAAGAATTCCAGAATTTCTTAATTCAAGAATCAATAGAATTTACACAAATTCCTAATTTTGTTCAAGAACAAACTGCTACTGAAACAACACTTAAAAAAAATCTTGATACTTAATTTAAAATTCAAGTTTCAGTTTATAGGTTTGATTTGTATTACTGAATTACCATATTATTTAGATTGGGTTTGAATAAAATTAAAACATGTATGATGTTTTTAAAAATTTACAGAGTCAAGAAAAACAAGTTTATCATCCTGAATAAAATCTAACACTTTATTTAGGATATACTACAAGTTCTGTTTGAAATTTTGCATCTAACAGGGATTAGATCTTGGGTTCATAAATTTTAAATTATATCTTTAAGTCAGGAATCAAGATCAAGAAAGAATTCATCACTAGCAAGCAAACATTCAATCTCATACATAAACAGACATATCATACTCATCAGGCAACAAATTAAGCAACTAAGTTAATTTAAATCAGTTTTGAAAAATAAATTGTTACTCACCTTTATTTGAATGCAGACCACTGTTTTGAATTTGCAGAAAACAAACATGTGCAGGCTTCCTTTTTGTTGAAATCTGAGTTTGAATTGATATGCACTTTGCCAATTTCCAAATGCATGCTAATGCTTATAATCCCAACTCTAATTGCTTGCATGCAGAAAGAATGCAGTAGCTAATCCCCCCCCCCCCCCAAAGACATGCAGATGCTAATTCAACCCAGGTTCAAACAGAATGCAGATAATATGCAGGCCCTTTATTTGATTTTGAAGAAACGCAGATTTTTGGTTTTGAGTGATTGCTGATTTGAACATGGTTAGAAAATGCAGGCTTCACTTGAATTTTGCAGATTGATTTTTATAAAGAGGAATATGCAGATTTGTTGTTGAATTTTATATGCATTTGTGAATGCAGATTTGATCTTCATTTGATTGTGAATGCAGATTTTT
This sequence comes from Allium cepa, assembly GCA_030765085.1. Taxonomy (NCBI): domain Eukaryota; kingdom Viridiplantae; phylum Streptophyta; class Magnoliopsida; order Asparagales; family Amaryllidaceae; genus Allium; species Allium cepa. The sequence goes on from CM060938.1 coordinate 569,688,554, forward strand.
AGATTTGAGGAAATGAAAATTTGAGAGATTTAGTTTTGATAATTTGTGAATGCAGATTTTAAGGGTTTGAAGATTTTTCTTTGATGAAGGAAAATAAAAATGAAATATGAATGAAGATGTAAACTATGCAAATGTATTTCAGATTTAATAAAAGAAAAGAAAATTTTAAAACAAAATTTAACACTTGTCATAAATTAGACACTTGTCTATTTACTCTTTTAAAAATGCAACACGTGTTTTCTTTTAAAATAGTTAATACTAATTACAAATTAATGTATATGTTAACTTAGTTTAAGTTGTTAGTTTATATGAATATGTGTATAAATTTACAAAAGAAATAAGAACAAACTATGTTTACAAAACTTACACATATTAAAATTAAAATAATTAAACAATTAAAATTTATACTTTTGAATTTAAATTCAAACGAAATTCAAACCAAACAATTTCAAATTAAGTTATAAATAAAAATTCAATTTGAAATAACCAATTGCAATTTCTATTCAAAATTTATTTCAGAAAGACAATACAACATTAATATTATTTTTATAAATCTCTTTTATTAAATAAAAATCATTTTACAAAATATTCATTTTATTAAGCCATAAAACCAATTTGTTAAATTTATTCTAAATTTAAAACAATACCAATTTATTTAAAATATGAACCATATATTTATATTGTAAATAGAAATTAATTTATATCATTTAAAAGATAAAATAACCAATTTAAATATTTATTGAAGAAGATTATTAAATTTATCTGAATAATTACTAACAGATTATCAATATGAATTTAATTTTAACTACAGATTATTAAATTGATATTGTTAAAAATTCCGGGATGTTACAATCCTTCCCACTTAAAAGAATTTCGTCCTCGAAATTTAAAACAAAGGTAATTTAATAATCTTATTAAATTTTAAACTTAAAAGCACAAGCATATATCAAACATATGCTAACAATCAAACAACCAATTCAACCAATCCAACAATCTAATTATCCAGACAAAATCTGGATGAAATTCTATCGAGTTTCCCCAGGTGTATATATATATCCACCGGGATACTCGCTCTAGAGAATCCAAACAATCTATACTATGAAGCTACAAAGCTCTTATACAGCTATATCTATAACACTAGACAAAATATCAGACTACAAATGAGTCTGACTCAACAACCAAAACTCCAGAACTGCTGGTTCCACAACCAGAGACAGATCATACACGTACTCCCTCAGAGATACGTGAAACTCATCGAATCCCAGTTATCCAAACTGGCAATCCAATCCTGTAAATCAATCTCTCAATCTCCCAGATCACAACAAAGATCCAAAACACTTCAGAGCTAACTTCTCAGACTTACCCAAACTTATAGCTCACTTACTATTAGAGAAAACTTATCCAAAATTAAATCTCCAATTTCAGAGTCCAAATTCCTCCGACTCTTGTCCACAAAACTCTTCAGATGATCCTGGGCTGTCCTCAACTTACTGATCAGCTCAACCTTCGCTGATGCCTCTAGAAACAAGCTAGACCAAACAAAATGATCTCCTTAAGATCAACCAAAACCAAGAACTCAAACTCAACTCCTCAACATCATAAGACAACAACTCACTTCTCCTGTCCGGGAAAAGAAAAGCAGATACACTATCAAACTGCTTCCACTGCTCAACTCTGATCCAAAGTAGAAGGAAAAGCTTGAAGAAGAACACGAGCACAACAGGATAACACACCCCAGAGATATGGTTCAACAAATCCATAAGAAAAACTCAGAAGTTCCTCCAAAACTCTGAGCTGCTACACCAACTTAATCTCTTGGATCCATTCTTCTATAAAGCTGAACCACCTGTACCACTCCTGAAATTCCAGACGATAAGAAAACTCAAACTCCAGATACGGACAAAACTCTGACTTCCTGAAGACATCCAGAAAAACTCAGATAACCCAAGAGAACTCTCACACAATCGCAAGTCACTTTTGCGAACCACCCAAACCAAATCCAAAGAAAACTGTTCTTCCTTAACTAAGCAGAACAGCTTAAAATTAATTAGCCAACCCATCGAAGAAACGGGTCCACTTAACTGCTTCTGAACTTCACTTCAGAAAAACTACTAAGCCAGAAGATCTCTTCCCAACACCGAGAACACTCCAAACTACACTGCTGCCACAGATGCCAAAGAATTCCAAAACAAAGCTCTCCGAGAAACTCGAACCTCAAAGCAAACAGAAACTCCGGCTGAACACAGCCACAACACTGAAGCAGACTCACCTCCTTAACTTGTTCCAAAGAAAATATCTTCGGGAACATCCATAGTCACTGCATCTCATCACGCAGCTACTACTCCTTAAGGTATTCAAAATACCATCACTCGCTTCTGCTCAAACAACAGATCCAAACTCTACTCATCAACTTCAGAAATAAACTCCGAACCTTGTAGGTTTCCTTCAGAGATCAATGAAGTTCTTCATCACTACAGAACTCACTCGAGATGGTATTAGGTCTACATTCTCAACAGAACATCTCCCACCTCAAACATTCAAACTCCAACCAATGGTAGTCGTGTTACACACACTACTACCCCATCTATCTTTATAACTTATATTGGAAAACCTGAACAGGTAACCCAACAGATAGGCAGAAATAAATATATATATATATATATAGTTATATATAAAAATTACAAGTACGCTCTCTCAAGAAAGACACCACTACAGAGCCTAGGTATTCACCCAACCTAATGCTCTGATACCAAACTGTCACGACCCGACTTTCTACTCCCAGAAAATCGCATCATGAATTAAGAAAGAAAGGGATAGAAGAAGAAAAGAAAGAAGAGAAAGAAGAAACAACACAAGAATCTCAACAGCGGAACGAATAAATTATATTGATAACATAAGTATTTACATAATATACAATACCAATCAGAGATACACAGCATACACATCACATATTCTAGACAGTTATAAACACCTGTCTAGTATTTACAACTCAATACAACAACACAGAGAACACACAGCGGAATACTAATATCTAACGCAGAAGCCTCCTGCTCCATTTGCTCCTCCACATATCGTCAAAGCAAACCTGAATCCTAACCTAATCCCTTGACTACTCATAAAAATTTGAGTACCCAAGAGTTTATGAAAAACAAAAATTAACTCCGGGTCAGACATGAGCCTGGTGTGAGTAACAGGTTAAGTTGCTTAACTTTAAAAAAAAACCTTTTGAAAAGAAAGGTGTCACGTAAGACTTCCCACACATAAACATGGAAAAGTTTTTACCTTACGCTAACCAAAACATTTGATAGGAAATCCGATGATATTACAATAGTGTCTAGGGTTTTCAAATAAATAAGAAATAGCCGAAATTGTTACATTTATTAAATTCCAGCTACTAGCCACAAAAGTGGGTAATACAATCAAAACCGTTGGCACTTATTGGATTTTGGATTCCATACAATGGCAGGGCTACTGGGGTACCGCCCGTCACAGTACCTGGCCTAGATCACCGTACCGAGGATTACTCCCAATCCCCAGCAACACAAAGCCGGACCCGTTCCTTACTGAACAGTTCCAAATAAGACAACCCCGACGGTTGTAGCTACTTAACCGTCCACACACAGCCGAAATAAAACGGACCTCTAGACAGGGGTAAATCTTACTCTCAAGTGGGGGCTACCCACGAAGCTTTGCTGCACCTCCCCTGTTTTAGCCATTCCCGGTTGATGAGGCTTGAGGTTACGATTACCTTTATAGGTCATATCACTTAGAATGCTCATCGTCCACCTGACGATGTTCTGAAAGCATTCAATCCATACAAGTTCGTTCCGGGTTCGAACGAAACCGAAGGCATTATCTCGTTACACTAATTTTGGAATCATCCTCAGAGTTAACGACAATAACCCTTGCACTCTAAATCACCATCTCGAATCTATAAGTGCTATTCCGTCAACTCATTACGGAATCACCCACAGAGTTATACTGACGTATACCCTTACACCTCGAGTCTTCACAAAGCTCCATTTTGATTCACGACCTAACGTTATTTGGAATCGATGTGGTTTTCGGATATCCAAATATGGAAACCCGATCCCGGTCTCATCGAAATCCAAAGTGTGTCTTTTAAGGTCCAAGTTGTTTTAAAGTTTTAAAACAATTCAATTACAGTATCTATATACACACAGATAGATAACTTATAAATCATAATTGATAATCAATCATTATCACATAACAGGTAATTCACATCATCAATATCAAATAAATATTCCATATAATACCATCACAATAGATAACCTATGGTATCATCACAATACAATCAAACATCCATACCACACAATATCATCTATGTCATTACTGAGATTTCAAAACATCCAAGTCAATCAATGACATCCATTCATACATAAGCAAAGATTCATTTATACCATATAATTAATTTAAATTGAATTAAATTAACCATCTCTAATTAATTTAAAATGAATTAAATTAATTCCTTCATCTATAATTAATTTAAAATAAATTAAATTAATTACTTCATCAAATTATATCTTGCTTACTCAATCATCTAATTGATTGCAATCAATTAATCAATCATTCAGAATAAATTACCTTAATTAATCATTCTTGATTAATTATACTTAATTATATTCATGTAATTATCCTTAATTATTTTCACAAATTAATTAACCTCAAAAAACAGTAATTAACCTTTAATTACTTCAATTAGTAATTAATCATAATTAATCACCTTAATCCTTAATTAATTATTTAATTAATTATCTTTAGTTTCCTCTTATTGATTAATTAATCAACTTAATTACATCATTAATTAAAATAATTAATGATCCTTAATTATTAATTACCTTAAGTAATTAACTTATTAATCATCATCATAGATTAATCACATCTAGTAATTAACTAACTTAATCACTATATTAAACAAATTAATTATCCTTTAATTAATTACTTAATTAATCCCTTGATTAATCTTTAAATAATTAAACCAAATTACCTCACACTTAACATCTCCACTTAATTACAAACATGTAATTATTTAACAATTACTTAACTAAGTAATTTCCAAAACTTTAATTACATAAAGTAATTATTTATAAAACTCAAGTGTTTATAATTAATTAAAAATAAACAATCTCATTAAACTAAATTAATTACATTAAGTAATTAATTCCTAATTACTTTATCAAGTAATTACACTCAAACCATTTACAATTGATTATTATTAAATTAATTAATCTAATTAGTTATAAAAATTAACTACATTAATCAATTATTAAATAATCCTGGTTAATGACCTTCATTAACCATCCTCAAATTATTTATAAGGTAATTAACTTAAATTAATTACAAATTAAATTATCTTTAATCATTCATTAATTAAAGTTAATTATTAAACTAATTAACCTTAATTTAAAACTTAATTACATAATTAATATTCATTTATCATTAATTAATACTTTAATTAACGATCTTAATTCCAAATTGATTAATCATTAATCAATTATTAATTCCAAATTCAATTTATTAATTAAATTAATTAATCTTAATTACCTTATTAAATTAAATTAATCTTGAATATAAATCTTAATTTAAATTTCAAGATAAACATAACTTAATTATGTTAAAACAATTTAATTCAAATTTAAGTACTTAGGAAATTACCCTTAAATTTCAATTTAAATTCAAGTTTAAAATAGAACAATTTTAAACTTATCAAAGTTTTAAATAAATAAACCTTTTAAATTGCCAATCAAACAAATGGTATGGAAATTTTAAAGTTAAAGTCATTTCAAAACTTTCAATAATTTAAATTTCCATTTTAATTTGAAACTTCAAATTTAAACCTTCTTTAAAATTTAAACCTGAAATTCAAATTAAACCTTTGAATTCCTAGATTTTAAATTAACTCCAACTCTATTCATATTTTTGTAATCTTATTATTAAAAAGTTTAAACTATCTTATCAACATGATATAGTTAATAAAGTTAAATTTTTAAACTTAAGTTTCTGTTTTAAAAACTGGAATTTAAATTCAAATGAGAAATTTAAACTTGCATTTAAATTTGAACTTAAATTTTACTCAAAACCATAACTGCATATTTAAAAAGTTTTAAATCCAGATTTTAAAAAAAACAGAAAAACAGGTTTCAAACCTGGAATTTGAATTCAAATAAAAAAATACAACTTGAATTCAAATCAAAAATACAACTTGAATTTTGATTTTTAAACCTAAACCTTAATTTACACAAAAGCTACAGATTTTTAAAAGTTTAAAACCAGATTTTATAAAACACAGTTTCTATAACCTGTAACTACAGTGACCCGAGAACCTTATATTTTTACTTCGGGTTTAATGTTGCCTTACTTCGAGACAAACATCTACCTGCTTCGAGCCATCTTCACAGATTCCCTGCAACATCCCACACCCAAAAATAGATCATCAGAAAACTTGTCGCCGTGCATATGCACGGCGACCGTCAACTCTGCTGATCATCCTAGATGATCCCACAACAATCAGCAACTCATCCATGCCCTAACACAAACACCAGATCGAACACAAAATCAAGGATTCAAAATAACTCCTAATTCATAACCTGTAAACTGAAAACAGGTTTCACTGTCATAACCTGTCAACGGCGATTTCGCCTTGCTCCGATCACTTACAGATCCACCCCTCCGGCCTCGAGTCCCTCTATACACCAACTATCCATTTACCAAAAACTATAACACTCGATCAATCCATCTCTCCACACTGACCAAATATTAACCCTTGTTCAAAACTAGGGTTCAAACCAAAAAAAAAATCAACTACAACCAATCTAATAATTTATATCCACTTGTTTGATTTTTCCAAGGATCTACGATCCCTACTCCATCACTCAGAAGAATTCCAGAATTTCTTAATTCAAGAATCAATAGAATTTACACAAATTCCTAATTTTGTTCAAGAACAAACTGCTACTAAAACAACACTTAAAAAAATCCTGATACTTAATTTAAAATTCAAGTTTCAGTTTATAGGTTTGATTTGTATTACTGAATTACCATATTATTTAGATTGGGTTTGAATAAAATTAAAACATGTATGATGTTTTTAAAAATTTACAGAGTCAATAAAAACAAGTTTATCATCCTGAATAAAATCTAACACTTTATTTAGGATATACTACAAGTTCTGTTTGAAATTTTGCATCTAACAGGGATTAGATCTTGGGTTCATAAATTTTAAATTATATCTTTAAGTCAGGAATCAAGATCAAGAAAGAATTCATCACTAGCAAGCAAACATTCAATCTCATACATAAACAGACATATCATACTCATCAGGCAACAAATTAAGCAACTAAGTTAATTTAAATCAGTTTTGAAAAATAAATTGTGACTCAACTTTATTTGAATGCAGACCACTGTTTTGAATTTGCAGAAAACAAATATGTGCAGGCTTCCTTTTTGTTGAAATCTGAGTTTGAATTGATATGCACTTTGCCAATTTCCAAATGCATGCTAATGCTTATGATCCCAACTCTAATTGCTTGCATGCAGAAAGAATGCAGTAGCTAATCCCCCCCCCAAAAGACATGCAGATGCTAATTCAACCCAGGTTCAAACAGAATGCAGATAATATGCAGGCCCTTTATTTGATTTTGAAGAAACGCAGATTTTTGGTTTTGAGGGATTGCTGATTTGAACATGGTTAGAAAATGCAGGCTTCACTTGAATTTTGCAGATTGATTTTTATAAAGAGGAATATGCAGATTTGTTGTTGAATTTTATATGCATTTGTGAATGCAGATTTGATCTTCATTTGATTGTGAATGCAGATTTTTAGATTTGAGGAAATGCAAATTTGAGAGATTTAGTTTTGATAATTTGTGAATGCAGATTTTAAGGGTTTGAAGATTTTTCTTTGATGAAGGAAAATAAAAATGAAATATGAATGAAGATGTAAACTATGCAAATGTATTTCAGATTTAATAAAAGAAAAGAAAATTTTAAAACAAAATTTAACACTTGTCATAAATTAGACACTTGTCTATTTACTCTTTTAAAAATGCAACACGTGTTTTCTTTTAAAATAGTTAATACTAATTACAAATTAATGTATATGTTAACTTAGTTTAAGTTGTTAGTTTATATGAATATGTGTATAAATTTACAAAAGAAATAAGAACAAACTATGTTTACAAAACTTACACATATTAAAATTAAAATAATTAAACAATTAAAATTTATACTTTTGAATTTAAATTCAAACCAAATTCAAACCAAACAATTTCAAATTAAGTTATAAATAAAAATTCAATTTGAAATAACCAATTGCAATTTCTATTCAAAATTTATTTCAGAAAGACAATACAATATTAATATTATTTTTATAAATCTCTTTTATTAAATAAAAATCATTTTACAAAATATTCATTTTATTAAGCCATAAAACCAATTTGTTAAATTTATTCTAAATTTAAAACAATACGAATTTATTTAAAATATGAACCATATATTTATATTGTAAATAGAAATTAATTTATATCATTTAAAAGATAAAATAACCAATTTAAATATTTATTGAAGAAGATTATTAAATTTATCTGAATAATTACTAACAGATTATCAATATCAATTTAATTTTAACTACAGATTATTAAATTGATATTGTTAAAAATTCCGGGATGTTACACTTTACGAAGCACTTTTTCCTTTTTTACATCCAACCTCTTGACTGTATTCATTTTGGTCCCGAAGAAAGTTGGTTCTACGAGTATGTTAGAGAATTTAAGCCTTGATTTTCTCATAGAACCAACCCAGCTCACACTAAAATAGGTGATCGCATCCATAAAGAGTATCTTACGCATACTCCACTTAATGTTCTTCAAGATATGGACATCATTAAAAGCATAGCTTATCCTTTTTAATACTTCTGTAGGCATGCATTTTACTGTGCATCATAGGAATGGGGTAGAACAAAGTTCGAATAAATGCATTACACGAGAATATCCAACTACATTACACTCTCATTGGTGTTTTTATGTAGAACTTCCGATGGATTAAAAGGCGTTCTTACTCCTTCGATTCGATGAATTTGGAACTTTTCAATTATCTTGTCTATATAGTGTGAGTGAGATAATTCATTTCCATTAGGATTTCTAATTATTTTGATTTCCAAAATAATGTCTGCTACCTCTAAGTCTTTCATGTCAAAATTGTTGATTAACATTTTCTTTAAAGATTTTATAACCTTAATGTTGGGACCAAAGATTTGCATATCATCCAAATATAGATAAATCATCATATATGATTGACCAACTTATTTGTAATAAATATATGAAAACCATTTTTCATTATGACATTATCAAATTTTGCATGTTGTTATTTTAGAGCTTGTTTATGTCTGTATAATGATTTTACTAATCTACAAACTTTGTTCTCATTTCAACATTCTGGTTGCTCCATGTATATCTCCTTATCAAGATCTCCGTTTAAGAATATTGTCTTTACATCCATTTGATGAATTTCTAGACTACATATGGATGCAATTACTATTAACATTCTTATAAAAGTTATTTGTGTGATAGGTGATAAAGTATCAAAGAAGTCTACACCTTATTTTTAACGATATCATTTGGCTACTAATCTAGCTTTATATTTGTCAATAAAGCCATCTGGTTTAATCTTTTTCTTAAAGATCCTTTTACAACCAATTGGGTTTATTCCAGGTGGAATTTCAATTAATTCCCTAGTTTTGTTATATAGAATTGAATCAGTTTCACTTTTGATTGCTTCTTTCCAACCGGAAGATTCAGAAGATGACATTGCCTTTTTTATGTTTGAGGTTCATATTCTAGCATGTAAGTTAAGAATTTTGAGCCAAAAGACTTGGAAGTTCTTGCCTTTATGCTTCTTCTTGGTTCAATTTCATCTCTATCTAATGAGTTTCATCTTTATGTGGTTCATCTCTTTCTTCTCTTATTATTTTTAGGACATAAGGTCCATCATTCCTTTTGTGCGGAAATAGATATTCAAAAAGTGAGGCATATGTTGACTCCATAATTGTATTTATGTTGATATCGTTTATATTAGACTTAAAAACTAAAAATTTATAGGCACTACTATTTTCGACGGGTCCTATATAGTAATCAACAGTTTTTGGTCCAAGTTTGACCTTCTTGGGAGGTGGAACAAGAACTTTTGCCAAGCACCTCCACACTTTGAGGTATTTGAAACTTGTTACATGTCCTTTCTACAGTCCATATGGAATTGTTCTTGTTTTGCTGTGAGGAATCTCATTTAGTATGTGAGACATATTTAGGGTTTCTTCCTACAAGTTCGTCGGTAGGCATGAAGTTAAAAGCATAGCTTTAATCATGTCTTTTAACATTCTATTCTTTCTCTTGGCAATACCATTTGGTTGTGGTGAATATGATGTTGTTCCTTGATGAACTATACCATTTTTTTGCATAGAATTGTTTAAACGGTGATTCATATTCTCCACCTCAATCTGATCTCAATATCTTGATCTTTTCTATTAAGTTGATTTTCTATTTTAACTTTGTAAATAATGTAACTGCTTCATCTTTACTACTTAAAAGATATACATTGCACTATCGTGTATAATTATCAATAAATATGACAAAGTACTTTTTGCCATCTCTTGGAGGTAATGACATGAATTCAAATAAGTCGGTATAAACCGTCCCTTAAAGGTTTAATACTCCTATCAATGGTATGAAATGATTTTTTTTGATAATATTTTCTACTATGCATGTCTCACATTTATTTTTTTACTTGAAATTTTGGAATTAATCCTAAGTTGCAAGTTTTTTCATTTTTCAAAAATTTATATATCACAATCTATCATGTCATAATAGTGTTTCATGCACAACCAAATAAGATTCTTTATTTTTATCAGTTGTACAATCAGAATATATAGTATTATTGCCAATTACGGCTATATTTGCCTTAAATAGACCATTACATAAATATCACCTTCCTATATAAATTTTAGCCTTAGACGGAACCATTTTGTCTAACTCGAAGACCATTCAGAATTTTTAATTGGAAGAATAGGTCTAGAGATTAGGTTTTTGCGGATATCTGAAACATGAAGCACATTATTCATTGTAACAATTTTTCCAAAAGTAAATTTGAGGATGACGGTGTCGCTGTCTTCAATCATGGAAACTATAGAATTATCCATGTAGAGTTTTGCTTCCTGACCGAAATTTATTGTAAGCGGAGAACATGGATTCGTCAGAACAGACATGACGAGTAGCGCCCATGTCTGCTCAATACTTTGTAGAGTTAGGAACCAAGCAGTGTTCCCTTACAACTCCAAAGAAATTCGATTCATCAATGTCCTTATTGTCCACCATATTTGCTTCCGAATTATTCTCCTTCTTGTGTCTGCAATCCTCAGTGGTGTGTCCCATCTTTCCACAAACCTAACACTAACTATTAAATTTCCTGGCCTTCTTATTTTCTCTGGTTTTGTTTCGGGTGCTTCCCTCTTATATGGATTTCTTTTGTTGAAATTTCCTTTCTTCTTTTAACCTTTTGTAACAAACGACTCCTCGCTTTTTGGTTGTATTAATCCCTCTCCCACCTCCCGTTATATGCCTTAATATTCAACCTAACGATGAGATCTTCTAAAAAAATCTCCTTCTTTTTATGTTTTAGATAATTGCGGTGTCTTTCCATGATTGGGGAACATTCCTATTATCGCTTCAATAAGGAATGACTCTCCAACTTTATGTCCTTTTGATTTAAGTCCATGAAAGATAAGTTGAAGTGCTTGCACCTGAATAGTCACTGATTTGGAGTCTACCATCTTGTAGTCCATAAATTTGTCTACTGTGAACTTTTTTAGACTAACATTCTAGGTTTTGTACTTGTTTGCAAGTGTAATCCGGAGAGACTTTTTTGTTTGTTGAGGCTAATACACTTTATACATCATCTTGTCCAAGCAGTTCAGAATGTAACTCTTGCATAGGAAATGTCTCCATGCATCAATAGCCAGAAACACATATTTATGTGTTTTTTAGTTTGGCCTGGCGTAGGCATAGGTTCCTCCTCTTCGACATACCACTGCAGACCCAGCATTGTGAGATAGAATAGCATCTGATTTTGCATGTTTAGAAGTCATCACCATCACCTTTAAAAGGATTAGGTCTGTTGTGAGTAGCAGTTTTTGTTGATAACTCAACCGCTGCCATTTCTGTTTCAGTCAAAATTGGAAACTCTTAAGTTATATGGTTTAAATTACAGAAATAGTAATCAATAGCGATAATCAGTGCACAGAAATGTACAGATCCATGCTCAGGGATGCATGAATACTATGCAGGAGCGCAGCGATAACAATGTAGTAGAAATGAGAAGAAGAACTTAACAAGAAAAGAGTAGGACAATATCTAAGTACTAAAAACTAACAAAACAATTTAACCGAGATTAGAATGAAATTTCATCTGAGGCTTATCATAAGAATTTTCTTAAGACTTTATTCTAAGTCTTCCAAGATACAATAGATTATGATTTTCTCGAGATTGTAATGAGTATGACTGCTCTGCTAGGAAACTGTGTTGGTTCGAGGATAGAATGAGGAGAAGGAATATTATTAATAAAGATCGGGAATGCCTTCAGTATTCCTCTCATTTTATAGCCTTCAACGGTCATTCCCTTATGAAAAGTTGTGTCTGTTTGTTTGAACCATGGTAGCTATTGGCAACGGTCATGCCCATTGGGAAAAGTCGCGTTCAATTAAAAAATGACTGTTATGGTCAACGGTCATACTGTTTGAATTAAAATGGGCAAAAACTGTTTATTTTTGTTTAGAAAAAAATAGTCCTATCCTAATGGATCTACACTCGACCGGGCTTGGTACGGGCGGTGATGCATGCATGTGTTAAACCATGGCCATATAGCTCCTCCCTCTTGCACAAAATAATCCAACCCTAAGGGCTAATATAAGTTGATGGAAAAGAGTATATAAACTTGTATACATCTTTTAGTTTCACAAATGTGGGACTTTAAGTTGTCTTCATTTACCTCTGTGCAAGGATCTCTAACAATCCAATCCCCCACATGAATGACTATATATACACCCCCCCAAACTAAAATGGGAATATCATAGAGTTTACATGGAAAAAAAATGCTATATCAAGGATAAGTAGATATATCACTTTGAACATTCCCTAGATAAAAATTAATACACAAAACATCCTCCCAAAAAAAGATATCAGTTACATCCCTTTTTTTAAATACTGCAATTTTCTTCCCAAAAATACCCCTCTACTCCATTGCTGAAAGTTGATTCTTCATATGTGGATGTTATTCTCACGTCCATAATTAAATTTTGCACCCTATTAATTAATAATCTTTAAAACACAATAACTTTTTGTAGATTCGACGGATTAACAAACTGTTTTCACCATTAAATCATAAATTTTATTATCTTTCTATTGAGTGACATTGCGCATATGTAAAAATAACAACATGACAAGTTTCTACAATTATATGGTATGATTGCAGACAATACTATAATTATATACAATAATTGCAGAAAATCTACAATTATATAGTATGATTGTAGGCAATTTGAAAATTATATGCAATAATTGCAAAAAATTCTGCAATTATATGGTATAGTTGCACTTTTTGTTATTGCTTGGAATAATTGCAGAGTTTTCTGCAATTATTCGATATAATTGCACAAAAGTATGCACTTATATGAATTAATTGCAAAAAAATGCAATTATTCTAGATAATTACATAAAAGTCTACAATTATATGGAATAATTGCTACTATTTGAAGAAAAATTAACAATCATTTCATATAATTGAAGAAAATGGCAAGTACACTGAATAATTGTAGAAAAATCGTAGAAAAATTGGTAATTATATGGAATAATAGTAGAGAAGTCTGCAACTATTCCATACAATTGCATAAAGTCTGCAATTATTCCATATAATTGCATAAATGTTTGCAATTATATGGAATAATTGCTAACATTTGAAGAAAAATCGATGATGTTCAAAAATTGCAGAATTCTCTGCAAATATAAGGAATAATTACAGCCTTACTACAAATATGATTTTTTTTTGTATCAATAATGTATCTCATTTTAAAGATCATAAAATTTATGATTTTTTGGTGAAAACGGTATGCTGATCCGATGTTTTTATAGAAAGTTGTACGCGTTTGAAATGCTAAAATATAAAGGGTATTTGGGTCTTTTGGCATAGGCGGATTTGAAAATTGGGACTAGAAACGTAAATTTAGTTTAGAGAGGATTTCTCTCTATTTTGAAATTTACAGGGACGCGAGCCAAACTATCCCTATAATTTATCGGATATACTTAAGTAATCGGTGAATTATTTCACCTTGAACCATCAGCAGTTATATATAACTAGGCAATACGATTTATGAAGCATTGTTTTCCTTCACATCCAATCTCTTGGTTATGTTCATTATAGTCCTAAACAAAGTTGGTTCTACATGTGTGTTAGAGAATTTAAGCCTTTATATTCTCATACAGGCAACCCAGCTCATAGCGACATAGGTGATCGCATCCATAAAGAGTATCCTACGCATACTTGACTTGATGTTCTTTGATAGACCAAAAATTGGTATAACATCCATGATGCCATGCTGAGCCAATATTTGGTCTTACATTTGTGATGTTGTTCAATATGGTATTGTTTTGGAGGGTTGTGATGGTGATATTAAGCCAAAGATTGACTCATCATTCAAAACTTACTACAAGATAATATCAATCGAAATAGTCCCATGATGCCCTTGGAATTTTGGCTTTGTTATAGAATTGGTTAAAAAGCCATATCACATGTCTAAGGGAAAAATAGGCAAGTTTCTTAAATTTGCAATATTGCATTAATCTTTCATTAATTGACAAAATTAGCAAGTTACATAAGCCACAGTCCATCGTTCATGTATTTGATAAGCAAGATAATCAATACGCAAAATAACATTAAATTGAATAAGGGCTTAAATGGTCTAGTTCTATTTATAAGCCTAAAGTCAAGCCCAAGTTCAAAGTTAGTCATATCCAAGTCTAAAGTACGATTATAATCAATTATGCACAAATAGAAGGAAATACGCAATGCTAAATTATTCGTCCAAGTCTTTGTTCATAAGTCTCGAGGGTTACAAATCAGTTCTTGATTTTGCTCCAATTCAACATAGGGTTTGTAATCTTTTATTTGAGAAAGAGAGAAAGAAAAGATTCATCCTTTTTACAATGTCCTTGGATCCCTATTTATAGGGGTGGAGGTGTGCGGCATAGTTACCACATATCCTTTGAGATGCCAGACATTCTGCATCGTTCATCATGTTGATGGCATGCGGCATCCTTTGCTGCTGCGATATCCAGTTAGAGGATGGTGATTCATGATATTACTCATACATTATTCCTTTATTCATTGTTGTTTTTGATAACCCCCATAATGTTGTTGATATGCGACATTTTGCTTGATCAGTGATTCTTGCATCCACTCTTGCTTTCAGGATGTGCAACATCCATATTGCACTGATGCCTTATTACATCTTTCTTTATATTGCCACCTTGTGATATCCTCTTACTTGCTTGCCTCTAACATCTCTTACTATATTAATGAAGTGTGGCATTAGTGTCATAGGATATCATTGTCAGCTATAAGCTTTCGACATCCTTTATTTGTATGTAACACGAAATCCCTTCTCTCTCAATGAAAGTTTGTGAGAGTTTGGTGTGTATCAAATATTCGATGTCCCCCTAGGGCATATCTTTATCATATGCTTCCTTACTTTATTTTCAAAATCCTTGTTTTCGACATGCTTCTCATACTTTCGGCATTATGGACTGTAGTAACACTATTATAGGAGCTTATTATCTTCGCCTTCATAAGTTCGAAATGTTCTACATTCAATAACTTTGTCTTCATAAATTTGATATCATCTGTTTGCAATTGTTTTATGTTCATAGGTGTTGTTAATACCTTAGTTATTTATTTTGATGATAATAACCTTGATAAAAAAATACATTCATATAAAATATGGATACTAAAGTTTTGCCAAGTTATATATTATATAGTGCAAGATATTATACAAGTGTTGAACTGAAGACTGTACAGTATAAAGACTTAAAGAAAGGGCATGCAAACTCATGAGTATAAAGACCAATATACGAAGATCTAGAGACTATTTTATATTATATAGAGGTGTAGGATATCGTTAAAGTCCCTGGTAGCAATCTTTGATCTCTACTTCCCATTTTCTTATCCTTTATTTTAGGAAAAGTATTTTTTTGAAATATGTTTACAAATATTTTATAAAAGTTTTTCAAATTTTAAATTTTTTATAAACCATGATTAAATTATTTTACAAAGTAGCAAAATAATTTACAAAGCATAAGTTTTTCAAAATATTTAAAAACAAAATTATTTTCAATTTCAAAGGGAAATACTTACATATACCATATCAGTATGTCGACATAAATGCCACAAATTTGAAATTCAAACTTGAAATGAAGTGTCTATTCATCGTAACTCTTCCCGAATGGACATGTCTACTTATTCTCCCTAGATAGGGGGTTTCAAATGAATTTTTTAACAACTAATTTCTTGTTTCTTCTCTCCTCTTACTCTCTCAAAATTTCTAGTGAAAAATTTATTCAATTCTCTTCAAATTCAACCAGAATCAATTCGATCACCGTTATATCGATTTTCTATCATTTACTCTCTGATTTTAAGCATCTCTCTCTCTCAATTCAAGGTTAAAGTGCTACTCAAGAGGCTATAGGATCCATTAAGGATGTTATGTTGAACCATTTACCACTCAACCGTATCAACCATTTATGTAGTTATCATCTATAATGGTAACAGTTACAGTAATGGTTGAAGAATTAGATAACCACGGTTAACCATACCAACCATACATGATTATTTTGTATAATATTTAACATTAAAGTATAAAAAATTAGTAATTTAAGTTAAAGGAATAGCATGTACATTGATAATACATGCCTTCATAAACTAATAACATGTGCATGCATATTGGTCGTTTTAGAAAACAAATAAATAAATTTGCAAAAAAGTTAGAGCAATACGAATTTATCATCAATAATGCATATAATTGAAAATAGTTGTATATATGCTTCAAAATTGAAAATATAATGGTTAACCATCATAAAAGATTGCGGTAGCGGTTATAAGAATTTATAACCATCAATAATGGTTATGGTTACAGTTAGTGGCAATAACAACAATCATCGCAACCGTAACACCCCTATGATCCATTGTATCTAAAGTTCAAAAAAATGTCTTTGGAAAAAACATCAAACTCTAGTTGTATTTGCTTGGGTGAGATTGTAGTCCGTTCAAATCAATTGGGTGTGCTAGATAGCCCCTAAATCTGAGTGGATGTGCTTCTTGCCCGTCCAAATCAAGTGGGTGTACCCTAAGCCTGGAAAATCAAGAGGTCTATCTCGTAGCCTTAGAATCAAGATTGTAATTGGGTTTACCTTCTTCCCATTTAAAGATTAACGTTGAAAATAAATTTGTACAAGCAATTATACGGGATTGGCTGTCGGAGAAATCTGAAACGGTGTAAAATCTATGTGTCATCTCTCTCTAACTCGCTACTTTACTTTACTACTTTTATGCTATCTGTGTTTGCATCTATGATTATCGTTGATACAATTCTATATCGAAAATCTATGATTTAACATTAAAATTGAAAGAAATTTATAAAGATTTACCAAAGTTAGAAAATACTATTCACCCCCTTCTAGTGTTTTTTAGCCTTAAGATGCATAATTCCGCAACCCACTTTTGGTATCAAAGCACTAGGTTTTCAGAAGCTTGTAATTTGATTTTTAAAAAGTTTAATGGCTAGCAATACCGTTAATACATTTGCTAACACTTTTCTCGAATGACAGTTTACTGCTAGACCCCACTTTTTAACGGCAGTAATTACACTTATTAGTTAAATATGATGAAGATCAATTTACAATCTAATGGCTTAGATATTTGAAATGTTAGATAAAATGAGTACACTGAACCACAAACTAATCTTGCATAATGCACTGCTGACCAAAAGTCACTTGCATAAAATAATTCTAAAGCCAGGAATATTTTGTTTTATTCACAAGATAAAAATGAATTTAATGGAGTCTCTATTTATGTGTCTTCATGTGAAATTTGGAGAACACTACAGGTTACACCTGAGGGCACTGGTAAAGTGAAACAGACTAAAATTTTCATATTAACTAATCAGTTTCAATTGTTTAAAATGAATCCAAAAGAGTATATTTTTGACATGTATTATAGATTTTAATATATAGTGCCTTCATTAGTTGCTACATAAAATCTTTTCGAAGAGGACCAAGCTAGAAAAATCCTCAATTCACCCTCTTTCAGAGTGGTCAAAAGGCAAAAGCAATTGAAGAGGCTAATGATATTGGTACTCTAAAAATTGAATAACTAATAGGTAATTTAATATCTTATGAAGCACAATTGCAGGGCTGAAAAGAAAGCAAGGCAACAGAAAAGAAATCTATCGCTTTTAATGCAATAATTGACGATCATGATCAGACGATGATAATGACGAAGAAATTGCTTTCATGACCAAAAATTTAATAAAATTCCTGAAGTATAGAAAGATGGAAAACTTTTGAAAACCTGAAAACAATATGTCTGGAACTGGAACTACAACTAGATGCTTTAACTGTGATGAACCCGGTCATTTTAAGAGAGATTGCCTGCATTTGAGTGAATCAAAGATCTCACCAGCAAATGATTCAACCATAAAAAGAAAAAAGGCTTATACAACAACTTTGGATGATTCAAATACTTCCTTTAGAGACAATGAACCAAATACTGAAAATATGCTTAGCTGTTTTGCGGCAACAATAGACTAGTCAGAACTGATCAATAAGAAGAGGCAAAAATGGTACCTTTTATTTAATAACTTTTTTGGGTTGATTTTGGTTATTAAGAAGAATATATATATATTAGCAATAATATTAGATGAATATAAGAGTTTATATATATATAGGCCTAGTTCTATTTTTGAATTTTTTTGGCTATATGTTGACATACCCTAATGTCATATGACGATGTATATGCTTGGAAAGATTAAAATTAAAATTTATATTCAAAATTCATATTTAAACTTCCCTTTCTTTTTACACTTACTTCCATGTTCTAAAAAGGCACTTTATTGACCAAAGAACATGACTTTTCACTCTATATTAATTTAATCTATCTTTACTCGTTCATTCACTCACTTTATTTCAAAATTCAAAATTTCCTTCATTCTCATATCTCCCCAAAGATTCAAAATGGCTTCCTCAAGTAAAAATCCTAAAACTGTAAGGCTTTCTAAGAAAATAAAAGCTTTCTCTTCAATGAGGAAGATGCCATTGAAACCTATATGCAGTGTACTAGTTCGAGAAAAGTTTCTCCTGGAAGATTTGCTAATTGAAGATTTTTCCTCTTATGTTTTACATGATCTTTGTTTTGAAAATGAAATTCTTGGTTTAATGAGATCTTCTCAAAATGATTTTGTTTGTTATGTGGATTTGGTCAAATGTTTTATTCAAACTCAAACAGAAAATTTTATCAAGGAGAAGATGGTCAAATTAAGGGTAGTGTAAATGGTACTTAAATCGTTTTAAATTGTGAACTTTTGGGTAATATTCTTGGTTGTAAATCTAATGGAATTGACCTCTCCACTTTTCAAATTGATGAACAAATTTTTTCATGATATTTTTGAAAGTGATGAAGAATTTGAATTTAAACATAAATATCTTTGACCAAAATCGAGAGTTATGAGTCTTATTTTACAACAAAATATCACTTCAAGGATGGACAATTAAAATAACCCTGTTACTGCCAAATATTCTTTCAACCTTCTCGAAACCAGATTGAATTAAAGATAAAGAAGAATAAGTGAAAGAAGCTCTAGCAAGACTTTTCGAACGAGTCAAAGGAATGCTAAAGTCAAAATCCAGAAGTATCACAACCTTTCGAAGGGGTTGAAAGGGTTGAAAGTAACCTTCCGCTTTAGTGACCACCTTTCGAAGCTGGTGCTTCTGCATGCATGAATAACTTTCAAGGGAGTTAAGGTAACACCTTTTGAAGACAAGGAATGACAACTCTTCATATGCGCGCTAAACCTTTCAAAACAAAAGATTTTACCTTCATTCAAACCACTCAGAAACATGCCTTGGTTAGAACAACCCTTTAGAAAGCCAAACCAAGCCTTTCGAACCAGTCAAAGCTATTAATATCCCAATAAGGTTCCACATTAAGTCACAATAAAAAGATTGGAAGCTATTAACAGTGTCGAAAACATTAGCATTTTAACACCTTCGAAAACCTTGGAGACAACCTACCGACCGAGTCGAATGCTCCGACAACACAACATAAAGAAGAATGGCACAACCTTCCCTTTCGACAAAGACGGAAGCATTCAATCCCATTTAAAAGCATTGTAGATGGATGCGTAATTATTGAAGGAATCAAAAGTATTCTAAATACAATTCAAAAGCCACCTTTCGACCATATCAAAAGCATTAGGTCGAAAGGTGTTGACCCGCATCTATAAATAAGACCCAAGGGGTCTGGTTTTGGGAATTCGAACTTAGTCATTCTACACTTGTATTTTCTTAATTCTACAAAGTTTTAAACCCTAATTTGTAAATCTAATTGGGGAAAATTTATCAATAAAGGCTTTGTTGAGTTAATAAATGGAAGACTTCGATATTGTTGATTACTTGGTTGTTTTGAAAGCTTTTTTTAGATCTAACTCAATTTTCCAAGAATCGACCTCATCGAAAGACATCTTCCGACTTGGTAGAAACCCCAACACCTTCAAGTAATCCTAATTCTTAACTCCAAGACATCATTCACCAAACTTCTGCCTTCTTGTGGATCGAAACCTAAAACATGACTAGATTCTCCTCAGACTCCAAGCCTAAACTCGAGTCACTAAGAACCTAGCTTTTGGTAAGGTCAAAACCCACCTAACTGAACTTTATCCTTGAATCCTTAAAACAATCATTTAGGGTTCACAACTTCTTCGAAAGGATTGTTTCGAAGGGATCATCAATCTATTCCATTCAATTCGAAAGACCTAAAAGAGGAGAATTTAAGCCTTTCGACCAAGCCGAAAGGTCTTACACGATAAGGAATGATTCGAAAGGTGATCTAAAGAAGGCACTCACATTCTAGCTCCCTCCAATAAATCAAAGACACTTAAAGGACTAACCTATCAACTTTGAGGCGTTGACAAGTTTTCTTATTAATAAACCCATAGCAAAAAGATTTTATAGCTCTTTTTGCTATTTATGGTCATTACCACATCAATCGGGCACAATTCATTTTAGACGACTTTGCTCAAAAGAACATTTCTAGACATGAGAACACACTCTTCCATGGTGTGTATCCTACTATAATTTTCATATATTTTGGTGTTGATTGAAGAAGAGAAAAAACTATTACTTAGAAATTTCTCGACAAAGCCAATATCTCTCTTATGCACATACCACCATTTTTCGAACCATATGAGACACTTTCCGAAATAGAACAAAAATGGGCATGGGAAAAGAATAAGAATTTCAACAACAATAAGAAGAAGGCGGTAAGATGGAAGTGGAAGAAGAAGAGGACGAAGAAGGGGATGCTTCTTCAGACAGTTTTGACAAACCATTCTATCCCTCCAATAAAGAGATTCTAAGGAACCAGGAAAAGATTCTTAAAAACCAAAAGAAGCTTAAGAGATCATTTAGTAAAAAGTTCACCTCTCTTTCCAACAAAGTGGATAAATACTCAGGAAAGATCATTCGCAAACTTGGCAGCTCTTCTTCATCATCATCATCTACATCTTTCTAAGCCTATTTAGTTGTTTTCTCATGGTATCTAGCTTTGTATTGTGTGCTTCTAGATCTAATCCATATCGTTTTAATGTATTTTCTTTTATTAATCATTAAAATCCATGTAACTTTCAATTCTAAGTAAAGAAATATATCTATTACTGTCCTACATATCTATTAGTCTCTGAAAGTTATAAAAATATAATGGTATAAGACAAAATAATAAACTATGACAAATACACAAGTTTTGAAAATTTAGCTATGTATGTCAACATACATGTAAACTATATGTCGATATATGACGACAAGGTAGAAAAACATTTAAATTTCAAAATAGAAGTAACTACCACCATCCATTCATTTCAAACGACTTTCTACTCTTATATAAGCATATTTCTTCCAAAAAACTCATTAACCATTTTACTCTATACTCTCTTTTCATTCTTAAACATATTTTTACAAATACGTCTTGTCCACATCAAAAATCATATAAAAATCTTGAACAAACTCTTTAATCTTTCAAAGATATTCTTTCTTTTATCTCAAGAAATCAAAGGAATTTATAGTTAAGTCAAATGCAAATTATCAAGGAGCAAGAAAAGCATTTTGATGCCCTTCGATGGATGATTTCTTTCTCAATTAAAGATGAACAAAACAACAACCTAGAGTATACTACAAACAAGGATAATGAAGATTGGGATGCCATCAAAGCAGATCCGATCTTTAGATCCAACGGTTGGGTTGAAGTTCGATGAAACATTTAGTTATTGGTTTGGATTTAATCTGTAAATAAATACACACACATACTCTTAGTCTTTGGTTTGATTGATTGGATTTGATTAGTTTGGATTATTTTACACTAAGGATTAATATTTAAATTTGTGTGTTTTAGTTTGATATGATTTGGATTGGTTTATACATATGAATTATGTATAGTTGATTTGGATAAATAAAATTTACTTTATAAGTCTTCATTATTACATATCATTGTGCTTAGTGGTGAACTGCATATCATATAATCATCATATATCATTATCATACTCATATCATCTTAACTTAATTATTGGTTTTGAATCTATAGTCTCTAATTTGATTCATGGAGAATTTTTTACTTACCCATTTTTGTTGATGACAAAGGGAGAGAAAAAAATATAAAATATGCATATGCATATATTTAGGGGGAGTTATCTATCTTATGGGAGTCATATCATATTTTATATATACGGGATACTAATGATTGTCATCACCAAAAAGAGGGAGATTGTTAATACCTCAGTTATTGATTTTGACGATAATCTTGATAACAAAATACATTCATATAAAATATGAATACTAGTGTTTTCCAATATTATATAGTATATAGTGCAGGATATTATACGTGTGTTGAATCGAAGACTGTACAGTATAAAAACTCAAAGAAAGGACATGAAGACTCATGACTTTAAAGACCAAGATATGAAGATTTCAAGGCTATAGTAAAGTATATAGAGTCATAGAATATTATTAAAGTCCCTATTAGCAATCTTTAATCTCTATTTCCCATTTTCTTGTCATTTAATTTTAAAACAAAATAAATTTTAAAAATATATTTAAAAATATTTTATAGAAAAAATTCAAAGTTAAAAATGTTTATAAACGATGATTAAATTATTTTACAAAGTATCAAAATATTTTACAAAGCATAGATTTTCAAAATATTTGAAAACAAAAGATTTTCAATTTTCAAAATATGTCAACATATACCCGATGAGTATGTCAACATACATGCCGCAGATTTGAAATTCAAATTTAGAAATGAAGTGTCTATTCATCGTAACACTTCGCGAATGGACATGTCTATTTGTTCTCTATAAATAGAAAGTTTCAAACGAAATTTTTAACAACTAATTTCTTGTTTCTTCTCTCATTTTACTTTACCAAAATTTCTAGTGAAAAATTTAGTCAAATCTGTTTGAATTCAACCAAAACCAATTCAACCTTCATTGTATTGATTCTCTATTATTTACACTCTAATTTTAATCGTCTTTCTCAATTCAAGATCAAATTGCCACTCAAGAGGCTATAGGATCCATTGTATCCAAATTTTGAGCAACTATCTTTGGAAAAACCATCAAACTCTAGTTGTACTTGCTTGGGTATGATTGTAGCCTATTCAAATCAGTCAGGTGTGCTTGGTAGCATTAAAAACTAAGTAAGTGTGCTTGTAGCTCTTCCACATCAGTAGGTGTGCCCTAAGCCCGAAAAAGTAGAAGGATGTGCCTCATAGCCTGGAATCGAGATTGGAATTGGATTAGCATTCCGCCAATTTAAAGATTGGTATTTGAAAAGAAATCTATATAAGCAACTATACGGGATTGGATGTTGGAGAAATTCAAACCAATATACATCCTAGTGCCATCTCTCCAACTCTTTACTTTACTTTACTGCTTTTAATTTATCTGTGTTTGCACTATGAATGATCGTTGATGCAATTCTGTGTTGAAAAATGTATGATTTCACATTAAACTTGAAAGAAGTTTAAAAAGATTTACAAAAGTTAGAATACATTATTCACCCCCCATTCTGGTGTTTATTTAGCCATAAGATCTATAGTTCCACAACCTACAGCTGCGATAACCATATTGCCTTTGAGTTCGCGATCTTTTTGCCTTCGACTATGGTATCCTTCTAGCCTTTAGATTTGATATCCCTTTAATTTCGACATACCTGTGTTGGCGCTTGTCATATCATTAACTTGTAGGCCCCATGATGGATTTATTAAATCGATATCATTTTCCCTGTCTTCCCTGTCCGTTTCCTTTAGAAAACATATACGGGTAACATTTTCCCCCTCCTTGTAAAAAAAGAAGATTTTTACACTTTAGTGTAAATTTAAAAAAATTCTCACTTTTCCAATTCTTTGCAAGGTTTTCCTTCTAATCCTGTTTTTCTATAAAACATAAAGTAAGTGATGGCTTTCATTATTAACTTTAGATTTGACTCTGGGCAAAACCTCTCATATTTGATAAGGTCATGAATTAGCTTATCCTCTTTTTTCCTATAAAATGGGCTTTCATACTTCAAAGTCAAATTTGATTAAGAAGACCAGAAATATGTTTGATAGAAAGTATATAAATTCAATCCGGCAATAATATCATAGCTATATTTGAATATGAGACTAGGAATTCTTTGGTAATAATAATCTGAGTAGAAAACGAGAAATCCATTCAATAATAATTTGAATAGAAGACTAGAAATTCCTTATGGGAAAAATATGATAGAAGACTAGAAAAATCATCTGGTATAATATCACTTGAATAGAAGACCAGAAAATTATCTGGTAATAATAATTTGAATAGAAGACCAAACAAACCATCTGGTAATAATATCATTTGAATAGAAGACTAGAAAATTATCTGATAATAATAATCTGAATAGAAGACCAGAAACTTCTTTGGCAATAATATATGAATAGAAGACCAGAAACTCATATGGTAATAATATCTGAATAGAAGACTGGAAATTTTTCTAGCAATAATATCTGAATAGAAGACTAGAAACTTATCTAGCAATATATTGTTCTTGACCCTCCTTTGAATGTTACTTTACCTTTATCTTGATGCGAAATTAAATGTGTCAGACTATTCTTTATCTAGAAGATTGCTTTGACCCATCTTTAAGGTACATTTGAACTTACTTCATTGATTTCTTTTACTTCTTGCCACTCTTTTGGATGGTGACTTAAGATTTAATTCTCTTTGCCTCTCATTCCTCTTTGGGTGAAGATTTAGGCTTTAATTCTCTTTGCATCTTTCTACATTTTGGTTAGTGATTTAGGCTTGAGCCCTTATTACCTTATAGGTAATGATTTAGGTTGGTCAGTGATTAGTTAGCCATCTTAGGCAGAACCAAAGTCTTACCTGTCCTCCCTCTAGGAGGCGCTTCAGTTATGCCTTATAGGCGAAATCGAAATCTGGTTCGGTGCTTTGGCCAGACCATTTGAGACGGGACCAAAGGTTTATTCCATCCTCTCTCTAGGAGGCGCTCCGACCAGGCCAGTACGGGGGACTAAAGACTTGCAGTGCTTTGGCCAGGCCATCTTAAGCAGGACCAAAGGCTTACTCTGACCTCCCACTAGGAGGTGCTTTGATCAGGCCTTTGTTGTGGGATCGAAGGCTTTTTTCTCCTTACTACCACCTCAAGTAGTGATTTAGACTTTTCCTTTTAGTTCTTTTCTTATTATTTGACTATCCATACTGTAGACATGCTTGTCTCAATCTTTTTTATTCATCCATTATAGGGAAGTAAAGCCTTAAATGTTTAACATTCCAAATTCTTGCTATTACGTTGCTATCAGGTAGACATAATTGATAAATTCCTGGTAGAATCACTTCATAAACAATAAAGGACCTTCCCAGTTTGGTCCAAGTGGTCTGTCTGATGGATTTTTGGTATTTTCCATGACTTTTCAAAGTACTAAATCTCCTTTTTAAAATGATCTTCCTTTAACTTTGGAATTATAATACCTTGATATTCTTTGTTGATATTCTGCCATTTGTATGGCCGCCTCATACCTTAACCCATTGATCAAATCTAAGGATTCTTTCCTTAATCCTTGATTAGGATCAAATGCATACACAATTCTTCAATGATATGGAACCTCAACCTCAATTGGAAGCATCACTTCACATCCATACGTCAAAGAAAAAGGGGTTGTACTGTTGCAATCTTAGTAGAAGTTCTATATGTCTAAAGCAATAGAGGTCTTCCAATTTCCTTTTGCTTTGTCTAGTCTTTTCTTAAGAATAGTTTTAATAGTTTTATTGGTAGCTTCAACGGCTTCATTAGCCTTCGAATAAACTATAGACAAAACGTTTTTGGTTAATCTAATTTTATCATAGAATTTGGTGAGTTCTTCACTTTCAAATTGAGTTCCATTATCGGATATTATCTTATGTGGTATTCTAAACTGTGTAACTACGTTCTTAGTTGAAAACTTTAACACTTTTCCCATTGTTATGTTCGGTAATGGTTTTGCTTCTACCCATTTGGTGAAATAATCAATGGCTACTAATGCGAAACTAGCTCAACCTTTGGATATATGTAATTGTCTAATTAAGTTGATTCCCCACACATCAAAGGATATAGACTTGAAACTAGGGTCGGTACACTTAGGAACATATATGGAATTGTAGAAAATTTCTGGCGCTTCCCACACCTCTTTACATGATTTACTACATTACTCATTTGAGGCTAATAAAAAACTTTCATCATGAGCTTTTCTGCTAATTTTATCCCGGTAGAACAATCTCTATAGACTACCTCATATGCTTCCATTAATAATCTTAAGCCATTTTTTAGACTAAAAAATCTTAAGTATGGAGGCGAATGTCCTTTTTTATAGAGTATACTGTTCAGCATGGTGAAAGTTGGGGCTTCGCGTCTTATCTTTCTAGCTTCTCTTTTGTCCCTTGGTAGTTTCCTTCCACTAAGTGCTCAACAATGGGTGTCATCCAGTTGCTTTCGTATTAACTATTAATTTTTTCATGAACGATTCTCTCCTGGTTTTCTCTATTGCCATTTCTCAATTCATTTTCTTTATTAGCTTACTTAAGGGCCTGAAATCTAGCAAATATCAGTGCCTCATTTCATGACGTAGGAGTTTTTCCTCTACACTTGGGTTTTGCTGGAAACCTACAGGTACAATTCGAGTTTCTGGTGCTCCTCATAAGCTAGCGAGTTTTGCTAACGAATTAGATTAAGAATTATTCCCTTTAGGAACTTTGTTTATGGAAAAATCCTCAAATTAAGCTAACATCTTTAGTGTCTTTTTGACATAAAGGATTAGTTTGGCGTCTTTTGTTTAATATGTCTAATTTAAATGATTAACCATTAATCGAGAGTCATTGGAAACCTCTATCCTTGGAATTTTCAATTGTGGAGCTAAGGTAAGTCCTACTACCATTGATTCATATTTAGCCACATTATTAGTAGCAGGAAATCCTAACTTCATAACATAATGTGGTCGATGTCCGTCATGGGTAATGATTACATATCCTACACCGACCCCCTATTCATTTGATGCTCCATCAATAAATAATTGCCACCTAGGCTTCATATCTTCTTCCTTTTCTGACTGTTCTTTGATGAATCCTGTGCATTCATTTACAAAGTCAGCTAGAGCTTATCCTTTAATTGCAACTCAAGGTTGGAACTCAATATCATACTGGCTAAGTTCTATCCCCTACTCTACTAACCTTCCTAACGTTTCAGGTTTACTGAAGGCTTGTTTAAGTGGAAAGTTAGCTAAAACCTTAATCGGATGCGCTTAAAAATAGGCTCTTAATTTTCGAGCGGTGAGTATTAAGCAAAATGTCAATTTTTCTATGACCAAATACCTAACCTCTGCATCCTTGAGCCTTTTTCTAACATAATATGTTGGAAGCTAAGTTTAATTTTCTTCCCTTATTAGAATAGAGCTTATTGCATGTTCGGAAACCACCATGTAGAGATAAAGTTTTTCCCCTTCTACCAGGATAGAAAGAATTGGAGGTTTTTCAAGATGATATTCTAGTTCTTTAAAGGCTCTTTGGCAAGCCTCCCCCTACTCAAAGGTTTTCTTCTTTTTGATCATATCAAATAACAATATGCATTTATCAGTTGCTCCAGAGATGAATCTGTTCAAGGCTGCCACTTTTCTATTTAAGCTCATCGTATCTTCTCCCTATTTTGATTCTACCATGTCCTTAATCGCATTGATTTGGTCTGGATTGGCCTTAATTCCTCTGGCACTAATAATATACCCTAGAAACTTCTCAGATTGTGTTTCGAAAGAGCATTTTTGCAGATTCAAATTCATTTTATATTAATCTTCAAACATTTCTTTAAGATCTTTCAAGTGATTGGCTTCTTCTTGAGATTTGACTAGCATATCATATAAGTATACTTCCATGTCTTAAACAATTTGCTCTTTAAATATTCTACCAGTCTTTGATATATATCCCCTGCATTCTTCAAACCGAAAGGCATAACTTCATAGTAGTATATTCCCCAATCTACTATGGAATTTGTGCGTTCTTCATCCGGCCTAAACATGGGAATTTGATTATACCTTGAGTTTGCATCCATAAAAGACAATAGTTTATGTCCACTTGTCGCGTCAACTAACTAGCCTATTTGTGGTAAACGATAACAATCTTTGGGGCATGCTTTATTCAAATCAGTATAGTCAATACACATTCCATTTTCCGTTAGGCTTTTTCACTATACAGGGTTGGCCAACAATTTTAGGTAGAAAACTTCTCTAATAAATCTATTTTCAAGCAGGCTTTTGACTTCCTCTATCAAGGCATTAGCTCAAACCTTATCAAACTGCCTTTTCTTTTATCGAATAGGAGTGATATTTGGATCTATGTTCAGGGTATTGCTCGTGGTTGTTGGGTCTATTCTGATCATATCTTAGCATTTTTAGGAAAAAACATCCTTACTAGACTAAAGAAATAGGATAAGTTCCCTTTTAAGCTGGTCATTTATCTCTTCTCGATCTTTACTGTCTTCGTTGGATCGAGCGAGTCCAAGCTTACTTCTTCTAGGTCTTCGATAGGCTTTTTTGTTTCCTACTTGCCTCTACTGTCTAATTCAATGATGATTTCGTCACCGTCTATTTCTTCATTTATTAAGTTAGCCTCTTTCCTTTTTCCTTTTCTTTCAAAAAATTTAAATCTTTTCAGCAGCTTTTTCAGTTGTCCTTGTCTTCTTATTTGCCTTGGTTAGTTGGCATAGAGGACCATCATCCAAGGTCTTTTCGATTTTAATTTTGATTGATTCATCTTTCTCTGAGTCATAATAGGAAATATTATCCCGTTCTCATTGATCGACAGTAGCAAAATACAATTATCAAAAGCTGAATTGCTCTCCTCTTATCATTCCCCATCCTCTCTTAGTTAGAAATTTCACCATCAAATACTCTGGAGATATGAAAGCATCCATCTCACTCAGAGCTGGTCTCTAAAGGAAAGAATTGTAGTAGGACGGTTGGTCCATTATGACGAAAAATGTTTCGAAAGTTCTTGAATAGGGTGGAATCCCTAATTGCACAAGAAGCATAATCTGCCTTATTGGAGTGTATCCTTTATTACCGAACCCAAAGATGGGCTCGAAGCTTGGCTCTAATTTTTTCTTTAGGAATTCCCCTCTGATTGAAGGCATGCTTAAAGATAACATTTACCACACTTTCATTATCAACGAGAATTTTTGTTGGTACAGAAAGCCCGATTTTTACGGTTATTATTAATGGGTCATTGTGTAGATGGTGGAGTCCTCTCAACTCCTTTCGAGTTATTGTTAAATTAGACATCTGAAGCTGGTATTTGCAGTTTTTGAGCCCTGGCTCTACCTGAATTGAAAATATTCCATCTCTTGCCTTTCTTATATACCTGCTTCTGGCTCCTTTGCTGCTCCTAGCCAAAATCTTACTGGGAATCGCTCTCCACATAATTCACAATATTATTTGGTGGTTTTTGGTTACTCTCTTCAAGATGGGCAAGTTTCTGATTCTCTTTGACAAATTCTTTCGAGAGTCCAGATCGGATTGTATTTTGAATAATTCCAGCTAGGACATGACATTCGTCGATTTTGTTTCCATTCGCCATGTGGTGGGCATAATATTCTCCTCCCTTCTTGGCTCAGGGTTATTCCATGCCTTGAAAGAAGTTGGGAAGTTGCCTCTAACCTTGGCCGCAGCCAAAATATAGGAGACTGGTTTGTTTAAAGCCACGTAATTAGATTTCGACATCTCCTCCAATCTTTCTCTCTTACTTTCATCCCATCTTGGCTTCTAGTTGGGGTGGTCAAAGCCAGATCTTCCCATTTCCTTCTTTGTTTGAGACTTTTTCATAGCATGATACATCTCATTCGTATGGATAAATTTTCAATTTGGAAATGAAAATCGTGAAGGTCCCTACATCCATGGATATAAAGTTCCTTCCAAAAGGGAGTTTGTTAAATCAATCATGAAT
Organism: Allium cepa; assembly: GCA_030765085.1. NCBI lineage: Eukaryota > Viridiplantae > Streptophyta > Magnoliopsida > Asparagales > Amaryllidaceae > Allium > Allium cepa. The sequence goes on from CM060938.1 coordinate 569,719,428, forward strand.
GCTCTGTCATTAACTTTTCTCTATCAGTCATATTCTCTACTTTCAGGGCCTCTGTGTTGAATCTTTTCAAGTATTCACCAAGCAGATCTTCTGGTCTGTATTTAACATTAGCCATCATACTAGAATTGATAGTAGGGCTCTTGCACACACAGAATTGTGTTGAGAATTCATAAGAAAACTGCATCCAAGAATAAATGGTTTTCCCTTTATAATGTCTATACCACTTTGCGGCTGCTTCTTGGAAAGTGGTCGGAAAGAGCCTATAACGTATGGCTCCAGAAGCATTGCAAAGGTCCATTTGACTCTTGAATGCTAGAAGATGATCATCGGGATTGTTAGTCCCGTTATACCTTAGTGATGGAATCTTGATGTGTGATAGAATTTTGACAGACGTTATTCTTTCTGTGAAGAGGACTTCACAAAAATTGTTATTGACTCTGTGATCAAGGATTCTCTTTCTATGACATCAATCATGTCCTTTGCTTTCTTATCAACTATATCTCTCAAGTAAGCTTCATCATTATGGTAATCACCTCTATAGGGCCTGTATTCCTTGCTTGAGATTGAGCTTGCTTGCTAGACCTTTTTGCTAATTCTTTCCAGTGATCTGCTTTTACCTTGTTATCTACTAGCGATTTTGGAGAGAATGCTGCAGCTCCAACCTTTTGGATTCCTCTTCTTTGTGGGGTCATAACCACTTTCCTTTCATCCTTGCTTCTAAGCATGGAGGTATCCAGACTTCTCCTTAAGGATTCGGCCTCTTTTCCTTTAGGGAGCCATGTTGTTTTGAAAGACTTTTGTGAAAGGATCTTCTTTAGTAACTCTTGCATTGCTGCGTTAAGTCTTTGATTTTGGCTTCACTGTTAGTTGGCTTTGCTGATTTTGAAGGTTGACCAGGCTCTGCATTTTTTGGATTAAAGCATGGAGTGACATTATCTTTAAATGATTTTTATTATACTATCTCCTCATTCGGAACTTTAATTCTCTTTGATCTTACCATTTTCGTAAAATAAAGCTATAAGTAATTAATTTCTAGACAAAGTGAATATGATATCGAAGGTTTAAGCCATCATTCTAGTGCCAAAAATGTTAGATCAAAAATCGGTATAACATCCATGATGCCATGCCGAGCCAACATTTGGTCTTACATCCATGATGTTATTCAATATGGTATTATTTTGGGAGGTTGTGATGGCGATATTAAACAAAAGATTGGCTCATCATTCAAGGCTTAGTACAGATGATGTCAATCAAAATGGTCTCATGATGCCCTTGGATTTTTGGCTTTATTATAGAATTGGCCAAAAAGTCATATCACATGTCCAAGGGAAAAATTGGCAAGTTGCTTAAATGTGCAATGGTCCATTAATCTTTCATTAGTGGGCAAAATTAGCAAGTTACATAAGCCATGATCCATTGTTCATATGTTTGATAGGTAAGATAGACAATATGCGAAATAACATTAAATTGAATAAGGGCTTAAATGGCCTAGTTCTATTTATAAGCCTAAAGTCAAGCCCAAGTTCAAAGTTAATCATTTGCAAGTCTAAAGTACTATTATAATCAATTATGCACAAATTGAAGGAAATAGGATATGTTAAATTATTCGTCTAAGCCTTTACTCATTAGTCTCAAGGGTTACAAATAAATTCTTGATTTTGCCCCCAATTCAATTTAGGGTTTACAATCTTTTATCTGCGAAAGAGAGAAATAAACGATATGTCCTTTTTAGAACTCCTTTGGATCCGTATTTATAGGGGTGTACGGCATAGTTGTCACTGTCCTTCGAGATGCCTAACGTTAAGCATCGTTCATCATATTGATAGCATGCGACATCCTTTGCTGCATTATTGTGCTACGGCATCCATTGAGGATTGGCAGTTGCGATGTCCACTGAGAGGTTGGTGATTCACGATATTACTCGTACATCGTTCCTTTACTCATTATTATTTTTCATAACCCCCAAAATGATGTTGATATACGACATTATGCTTGATCAGTGATTCATGACATCCACTCTTGCTTTGCTGATGTGCGACATCCATATTGCATGGATGACTAATGTCATCTTTCTTTATATTTCCGCCTTTTGATATCCTCTTACTTACTTACCTCTAACATCCCTTATTATATTGATGAAGTGCAGCATTAGTGTCATACGATATGCAACATGAAATCCATTTTCTCTCAATGAAAGCTTGTGAGAGTTTGGTGTGTATAAGACATTAGATGTCCTCCTGAGGCATTACGACATCCTGTGTCATATGCTCCGTTATTTTCAACATCCTTGTTTTCAACATACTTTCATACTTTCGGCATCATGGTTTGTAGTAACACTATTATGCTAGCTTATTATCTTCACCTTCATAAGTTTGGAATGCTTTGTATTCAAAAAATTTATCTTCATAAGTTTGATATCATCCGTTTGCAATTGTTTTATGTTCGTAGGTATGACAATCCATATGGCCTTTGAGTTTGACATCCTTTTTGCCTTGGACTATGATATCCTTCTAGCCTTTAGATTTGACATCCTTTTTGCCTTGGACTATGATATCCTTCTAGCCTTTATATTTGACATCCCTTTACTTTCGTCATCCCTTTAGTTTCGACATCCTGTCATATCATTAACTTGTAATCCCCATAATGGACTTATTAGTTGACATCATATTTTATTGCCTTCCTGTTTGTTTCCTTTGGAAAATATATGGATAACATTCTTCAAGATATTGGCATCATTAAAAGCATAGCTTATCCTTTTTTACACTTCTATAGGCATGCATTTTATTGTGTATCGTTGGAGTGGGGTAGAACAAAGTTCAAATAAATGTACTACTTCTTTAGTTACTCAGAATCAGTTTGCCTATTGATCCTGGTTCGTGGGATCTTCAGTTGCTAGTAACTCTTATTGGTTTTAAGCTTTTAAACCCATTCCCATCGATGCGCAGCCAATTTTATTCCTTGAAATTTTTTAGTAAATGGATCTACTAGGTTGGCATTTGCTATTATATAATCAATAAAAATAGTTGCATTTAAGAGTAACCGCCTTACTGTGTTATGGCGTCGATGAATGTATCGTGACTTTGCATTATACATAAAGTTTTGCAGTCTACTTAACGTTGCTTGATTATCGTAGTGAATACATATAGCCGGTGTAGGTTTGGGTTAAAATGGAATATCTTTTAAAAATCGACGAAGTCATTCTTCTTTTTCGCCTGCTTTATCTAAAGTAGTGAACTCGGTTTCCATAGTGGACCGAGCTATGCATGTTTGTTTAATAGATTTCCATGACACCGCTGCTCTTACAAGGGTATAGATATAATCACTTATTGATTTTTATTCCTTTGAATCTGAAATCTAGTTTGCATCGCTATACCCTTCTAAGACGACAAGATATTTTCGTAATGTAAGGAAAAGTTTGTGGTATTCTTTAAATATCCCACCACTCTCATAGCACTTTCTAGTGTTCCTTCTATGAGTTACTTTTATATTTGCTCAGTCGACTTACTGCATAAGCAATATCTGATCTTATGTAATTTATGAGATACATTGGACAACTATTACACGAGAATATTCCAGTTGCATTACACACTCATTAGTGTTTTTATGCAGAACATCTGATGGATTAAAAGGTGTTATTACTCCTTTGATTCTATAATCTTGGAACTTTTCAATTACTTTGTCTACATGTGTAGTTAAAGCATTTAGCAATTCTATAGTGGTGGAAGTGCGAAAAATTATAGCATGGATAAAGCAGGGATATAACGGACATGCAAAAAACTTCATTAGATATAAAACCAAATACGTAAAGTTAAATTATTCTCCCTCTCACATCTGGGAAAATGAAATATTATTTAATCTTATATGACAAAACCGAAGAATATCATGATTTATACATACCAGATTCATGACTACAGTTGATTTCTAACTTATATCGAGCACTTATGCCTTAAAATTAGTCTTTACCCCAACTTTGTTAATTTAGTTTAAAAAGAACTAGTCAAATCAACATTCGTATATTAATGTTGATGAAGCGGATGCTAAAATGCCTTGATTTAGCGGGTGTAGCAGAAACTAGCGGACCTAAAGCAGATCTACTGTTTAATAGTGCTAAATTGAAATAGCGTAGCGGTCGCAATGTGCTATGCACTATAGCGGAGATTTTTATAGGGCTTTAGTGGGCTTTAATTACGTAGTTGCCTACATAGTGTGATTGAGATAATTCAATTCCATTAGAAGTTTTTATTATTTTGATTTTCAAAATAATATCTGCTACTCTAAAGTCTTTCACGTCGAAGTTGTTAATTAACATTTTTATGGTCTCTATAACCTTAATGTTGGGTCCAAAGGTTAGCATATCGTACACATATGGACAAATCATCACATATTATTAAACCACTTGTTTGTAACAAACACACTTATCATATTCGTTTATATGAAAACCACTTTTCATCAGGATATTACCAAATTTTGTGTGCCACTATTTTGAAGCTTGTTTAAGTTCGTATAATGATTTTACTAATATGCAAACTTTGTTCTCATTTCCTTTGGAAATAAAACCATATGGTTGCTCCACGTATATCTCCCAATCGAGATCTCCATTTAAGAATGTTGTTTTTACATCCATTTGATGAATTTCTGAATTACGGATTAATGAAAGTGCTATTAACATCTGCTATTAACATTCTTATATAGGTTATTTGTGTAACCGGTGATTAAGTACCAAAGAAGTCTACACTTTTTTCGATGATACCCTTTGGCTACCAATCTAGCTTTATATTTATTAATAGAGTCATCTGGTTTCATATTATTCTTGAAGATCCATTTACAACTAATTGGTTTTCTTCCAGGTGGAATTTCAACTAATTCCTAAGTTTTATTACATAGAACTGAATCAATCTCACTTTTGATTTCTTCTTTCCAATAGGAAGATTCAGAAGATGACATTGCCTCTTTATATGTTTGAGTTCATGTTCTAACACGTAAGTTAAGAATTCTGAGCTTAAGAACTTGGAAGTCCTTGCACGTATGCTTCTTCTTCGTTCAATTTCATCTTTATCATGATGAGTTTCATCTTTGTCTTCTCTTGTCCTTTTAGGGACGTAAGTTCCATTATTCCTTTTGTTCGGGAACATACCTTCAAAATGAGGCATCCCTTGACTCCATGATTATGTTTATGTTGATGTCATTTATATCAGACTTAAAGACTAAAAATCTATAGGCACTACTATCTTCAACGGGTCCTAGATAGTAATATTTATAGTTTTTGGTTCAAATTTGACCTTCTTGGAAGGTGGAACCGAAACTTTTGCAAAGCGCCCCTACAATTTATGGTATTTGAAACTTGGTAGGTGTCCTTTTCATAATTCATATGAAATTGTTCTTGTTTTGCCATAAGGTACCCTATTCCGTATATGATTAGACATATTTAGGTTTTCCCCACAAGTTCGTCGGTAGGCCTAAAGTTAATAGCATAGCGTTAATCATGTCTTTTAACGTTTTATTCTTTCTCTCGGTGATACTATTTTGTTACGGTGAATATGGGTTTGTTCTTCGATGAATAATACCATTTTCTGCATAGAATTGTTCAAATGGTGATTCATATTCTCCATCTCGATCTGATCTCAATATCTTGATTTTTTGTTAGGTTGATTTTCTACTTCAACTTTCTATTTTATAATAATGTATTGCTTCATCTTTACTATTTAAAAGATATACATTGCAATATCATGTATAATCATCAACGAATCTGATAAAGTGCTTTTTTCCACCTCTTATAGGTAATGATTTGAAATCACATAAGCCAGTATGAACCATCCCTAAAGGTTCGGTACTCCTATAATAGTATGAAATGGTTTTTTGACCATTTTTGCTTCTACATATGTATCACATTTGTATTTTTTATCTACTTGAAATTTTGGAAATAATTCTATGTTTGAAAGTTTTTTCATTTTTCGGAAATTTATGTGTCATAATCTATCATACCATAATAACATGCACCAATTAAGAAACTTCATTTTTATTCATTGCACAATAAAAAAAACAGAATATTATTGTCTATTACGACTACATTTGCCTTAAATAAGTCATCACGTAAACTTCCTATATAAATTCCGACCTTAGACGGAACCATCTTGTCTGACTTGAAGACCATTCAAAATCCTTTCTTCCAAAGCACAGGTCCATGGATTAGGTTTTTATGGATATCTGGAGCATAAAGCACATCATTTGTTGTAATAGTTTTTCCATAAGCAAATTTAAGGATGACGGTGCCGCTGCCTTCGCTTGTGGAAACTACAGAATTACCATGTAGAGTTTTACTTCCTGGTTGAATTTATTATAAGTAGAGAACATGGATTTGTCAGAACAAACAAGACGAGTACCACTTGTGTTTACCCATTACTATGTAGAGTTTCGAACCAAGCAGCATTCTGTTACAACTCTAGAGAAATTCGAATCATCAACGTCTATGTTGTCAACCATATTTGCTTCTAATTTGTTCTCCTTCTTGTGTCAGCAATCCTTAACAGTGTGTCCCATCTTTCCACAAACCCAATAATTACCATTAAACTTTTGGCCTGCTTATTTTCTTTGGTTTTATTTTCTACTGCTTTCCTCTTATGTGGAATTTTTTGTTATTTGTTGAAGTGTCCTTTTTTATTTGATCCTTCCTCGCTCTTTGGTTGTGTTACCCCCCGGTTGTCTACCTCAATCTCTAACCTAACGACGAGACCTTTTAAACAAATCTTCTTCTTCTTGTGTTTTAGATAATTGTCGTAATCTTTAAATAATGGGGCAACTTTCCTATTATCGCTTCAACAAGGATTGACTCTCCAACTTTATGCCTTTCTGATTCAAGTTTGTTGATGATAAGTTGAATTTCTTGCACTTGAGTAGTCACTGATTTGGAGTCTACTATTTTATAGTCCATAAATTTGTCTACTATGAATTCTTCAGACTGACATTCTTGGTTTTTTACTTATTTGCAAGTACAATCCAGAGAAACTTTGCTGTCTGAGGAAGCTGATACACTTTGTATAATATCTTGTCCAAGCAGTTCGAAATGTAATTCTTGCATAGGAAATTAGAATGTCTCCATGCATCAACAACCAGAAACGCATATTTGCACGTTTCTTTAGTTTGGCCTGGTGCAGGCATAGGTTCATCCTCTTCGATATACCTTTGCAGACCCAGCGTTGTGAAATAGAATAACATCTGACTTTGCCATGTTGAAAGTAATTACCATCTCCTTTGAATGAACCAGGTCTATTATGAGTAGCAGTTTTTTCTGACAACTCAACCGCTGCCATTTCCGTTTTAGTAAAAAACTGGAAAGTCTTAAGTTGTATGATTTTAATTACAGAAACAACAATCAACAGCGATAGTCAATGCGCAGATTCATGCTCAGGAATGCACAAATACTGTGAATGAGCATTATGATAACAATGTAGTAGAAACAAGAAGATGAACTTAACAAGAAAAGAAAAGAAAAGAAAAGAACAATATCTAAGTACTAAAAAGTAACAAAATAATCTAACCGAGATTAGAAGAAAATTTTGTCTAATGCTTGTCATAACAATTTCTTTAAGACTTTATTTAAAGTCTCTCAAGATACAATAGACAATGATCTGCTTGAGACTGTGATGAGTATTACTGCTCTATGATTGAAAACTATATTGATTCGAGGACGAAATGAGGAAAAATAAGATTATTAAAAAAGGTTGAGTATGATCAGTATTTCTCACCTTTTATAGCCTTCAACGGTCATGTCCGTACAAAAGTCCTACTAGACCCGCACCCGACCCGGTTTGGTGTAGGTGGACGGCGCATGCGTGTGCTAAACCATGGACATGTAGCTTCTCCCTCTCGTACAAAATTACCTGACCTTAATGGCCAATATAAGTTGATGGAAATGAATATATAAACATACACATCTCTTCTATTTTTGCCAATATGGGACTTTGAGTGTATCTTCATTCACCTCTATGCAAGGATCTCTAACTATTTGTTTTATCTAAGAGTTTAACAACCTATAAGCAGTTATTCTTGCCTGCCTAACAATCATCCTCGACATTAGCTAAGACTTACCAACAGGATAACGTATAAGTACCATAAACTTATATACTAAATAACCAACTATTATAACAATTAAAGGTGAATACCTGTATAGAATTGAATTAATCGTCATAATAGAAAATCAAAAGTGATAAAAAAAAATCCATATTGAACTGACTCGATAATCCCAACTCGGTCATATGTGATACAGAGTTTAGCTCGTAGAAATAAATCTAGTGGAGTCTAAAGAAGACTTTTGGTTTCATTATAAATGATGAATCAAGAATACATTGTCAATTCAAGACTTCTGAAATGAATAAATTTAACAGTTTGTGATTTTGAAATAAATAAAATTATTTCATTAAGAGCAATAAATTGAATGGAGAAAACAATGGAATACAAATAACGACAATTAATGGTTGGTTTTGGGCATTAGATAAACCTTTTAATTTTAACAGGGCGTACATGAAAGAATGCACGTTAAATGAGGAGAGTTCGAAACTCTTTTCTGAAAATTATGGAAAAAAAGAGTTGAGGTCAATATGGATCAAACTTCTAACACACATACACGCGAAAGCGTTACGGCAAGCACTTTGCGCGTGATGATGGCACATTATTCACACATGAATTTGGATTTAAAAGGGCATTTTAGGAAGTTTACGTTTACACCAAAAAAGTGTAACACCAAATGTATTACTACTATTATTAAGGGTAGGAGAAGTTTTCTTTTAAAAAGATAAGAGAGATTAACTAAGTAACAAAATATTAAAAAATTAATTTTAATTAAGGTGAGAGTATGAATATATTTGAGATATAATTTGAATTTGAAATGACATTTTGGGAAGTTTACGTTTAGGCCAAAAAATATGACACCAAAGGTATTACAACTATTATTAAAGATGTATAATAAATTCAAAACTAATAATAATCTATATAAGATTATATGAATATAATCATTTGAAGCTTTTTAAATACTCAAAATACACTTATAAGCAATTAATAAAATATAAAATATTTAACGGATACTTTTATAATTCTTCAGTACTACATTTCCCTAAACTTCTCCAATCTTTCGGTATCTTATCCTTTCTAAAAACGAAAAAAAAACACCAATCATAATGGGCAGACATTATTTTCTTTTTCTTTTTGGTTTAAAACTCGTTCTCTTTTGTTGATCTGATGCAAATTCCCGTACCAAAATGGACCTATGATCAAGTTAATGACCATGATTATTATGCAAATAATGAGGGATATCATTGGCATGATTATCTTTGATTGTTACAGGTTAATATGAAATTTAGATACTTTCTTACATTATGACTGGTGCTTCGGATTTTCTCGGTTGATTTCTTTTTGGGTAACCAACGGTAGAATTTCTTATGATCAAAGATATGTTTGAGACTTTGCTCTTGCAATCGGCTTCAAGGTTTTGTTGAGAATTTGTAAGGCCGGTTTCAAAACCATGCGGACTAGATGGTCGAAATGGCAACCCACCATGGAAGACAACAATTGGGAAAGATGAAGCAGCAACAATAAAGAAATGTTTGAAAATTTAAGGTTAAAAGATACTTTGAAATTGATGCAATTCATAGTGTAACTAATAAGGTGCCATATACGTTAGTCCTAAGTCAAGTGTTCAATCTCAATATTTGAAAATGTAAATTTGACATGAAAAAGGTTTAAAAGCACCTTTTTATGTGGGCAACTAATAACATGGAGCTGATTCTGAGACCATGATAAAATTATATAAATAAAATAAAATTACTACAAAAGTAGAATTAAAATATAGAAAATTGTTCATGATTCTAATTGAATATGTTACGTTTCTCCAACAAAGACAATTTGGGTGCATACACATTAAAGTTACTAAGTAAATGGATTCCATATAAATCAAAACTAATTAGACAAAAATCTCCGCCTATAAAAAGGTTTTGCGTTATGAAATTTTGTATTAAAAAATGCGTTATTTATCCCTTTATCATCAGTGAATTGGTAGTTTATTTATATTTATCAATTTGACTAGTTCATGCACTTTAAATGTTATATAATATAAATATTAAATGGTTCTGTAAGTGTTGTCCTGAAAAGATTACATGGCAACAAAAACTTCATATATTTGATTAGTGCTCATTAATAGTGGTTGATACCATTGTAGATTCATTTTCTATTATTTAAGCCTTCGTTTGTTCATTCAAGCAAACCCTTTGGCCTTTGTTAAGAAAAATACATTTACATTTCTGTTATTTATCGCTTTAAAGCAATAATCACGAATTCAATGAATGATATAAGATTAGAATATTATATTGTTTATTTTTATAGCTTTTGAAGTTAACTATTAGCTAACAATTTTACCTATAATTTGAAATTGAATACATAACCGCATTTGTGATCTTTTATCAACAAAAGCTTCCAATTTCTATGGGTATTAACATACGACCTTACTTGAGAATACAAGAATTTGCTGTAATTTTTCTATCAAAGTAATGGTACATGCTATTAGGGCTGTAAACGGATGCAAACGGATGCGGATAGTGCTGTATCTGTATTCGTATCCAAAAAATAAAATCTGCATCCATATCCGCTATTCGTGGATATTTCAAAAAGAATATCTGTATCCGCATCCCCGAATACTTTTGAAAATCCGTAAGAATTCGCATCGTTCAATATAGATATGATTTCTATTATAATATTTGCAGAAATGACGTAATCAAACAATACCAATGAACATCACAATGTAATGGGTATCATGAACAAGTTACAAGACACAACGACATGCTTCATTTATCCAATTTTATAAAAGTACTTCTGGGATGAAAAACACTTGAACTACATACACAACAACTACAATATATTGTGATGAATAAACAAGGAAAAAATACAACATATTGCATCACACACACAACAAAGCAAATAAAAATAAAGCATTCTTCCTCAAATTTCATATCTTTTCTTCTTCTTTCAATGCAGTCCACCTATAAAAATACACACTGAAATAATTAGCAAAAACTGTACACATTAGCAAAACTGTACATCATCAGCAAAAGACAGAAAACATACACGTGCATAAAAGTGTTTGCAACAAACAATTATAACCACCCACCTAGACTTACAATTTAAACTAAAAGGAATATGTTCGATTGATGTAAATCATAGCAGTTAGTGCATGTAGCAATAGTGATGCATATAATAATTGTAATGGGATAGTTGATGCATGCCTGGTAATGCAAGGATGGACAATGGTTCAGAGAATGAGCTAAATAGATCTATATTGAACTGAGGTACGGTGAGCTATGTGTATCATATCAGAGGGTGTTTTTTGTTTATGTAACTTAATGTTTATGTTTTTCTGTTTATGTAACTAAATGTTTTTCTGTTTATGTAACTTATATAGCTGACGTATGGTGAGCTATTTTTAAATGTAGAACCGAGGTATGGTAAGCTAAACAGATGCATTTTAGCAGTAAAACAAAAAAAGAAGGGGAGCTAATTTACATAAACTATATCAAAATGCTAGACATACCTTGGCTTACATGAAGGGAAGCTAAAGTGAAGCTGAAGCATCATCGACAAACTCAACATTACGAGCTGTTCAAAGAATAAAAAATAAAGTATATAAAACAATCATTATATTCAACCATATATCTAAATTATATGTTAGCAAATCCTAAACAGTGTTTGATGGCAGCCAATCCTTTATGCAAGTCAATGGTTCCACTATATCCGAAGGTAATGATAATTTGCTCTCCGTTATCAACCTACCTCCCATATTAAAAGTTGATACTGGAGCTGCTAAAATATCTCGAGCAATTCTAGCAAGAATAAAAAAAAGTAGGACTATTAGTTTTCCACCACATCAAAATATCAAAGTTATCTTCATCTTCACCCATTGACAATAATTCATCTTCTAGGTACTTATCATGTTTCGTCTTTGAACCTTGTGAGCTTCCAACTTTATGCTTGACGTAGTTTCTCCACTTTAGATCAATTTTGGTTCTTTTTTTAGGACCACTATTAAAAAATTCCAAGATATCACAAGAAGTAGAGGTAGAGACATTTGTAGAGGAAGTGCTTTCTTTTTCATATAAAGAAAATGGATTTTTCAAAGAATTATATATTTTTCTAACATGAAATTGTAAGTCTTCACCATAAATCAACCCAAAGAAAATTCAATATAAGCCATCTTATATCGGGGATCAAATGTCATACCAATACTCATCATTAGGTTGCAAGTATTCCAATACTTATCAAATTCAACCTTCATCTTTTCTGCCATAATACAGATATAGTCATATTCATTTTGCTCCCAACTTAGAACACTCTCATAAGCATCACATACACTCTTAAAATACAAATTAACCGTTGGATACTTCACACCGGAAAATTTATGTGTCACATCATAGAGTATTTTCAAACATTCACAAATTTCTTCACCTATCTCCATTTCTTCATTTGATGGAAACCATTTGTAATCACTAGCTAAATCAACTAATCGCTCAAATGCCGGACGCACTTCAAGTGCACTTTCAAGCATGAGATACGTTGAATTCCATCGTGTTCCAACATCATAAGAAACTCCTTTTCCGGTTAATCTAGTTTGAGATAACGCACTTTTCCAATTTTGTTTTCTCATTTGGAATGACTTTGTAAAATTTACGCTCTCTCTTATTTTTTCAATGAGAGTTTGAACAACTTTTAACTCATCATGTACTATCAAATTCAGTATATGTGCACAACAACGAATATGAAATAATTCGCCATTTAAAGACAAAACACCTTTACCAACTAACCATTCTTTAGGATCTTTTATCATAACATCATTATTTGAAGCATTATCAACGGTAATTGCAAATAGTTTTTTGTCGATATTCCAATGTAACACTTTTGACTTGATAGAAGCACTAAGTATGAGTCCAGTGTGTGGATGAGGCAATTAATTATAAGCAATAACTTTTTTTTTTTGCAATTTCCAATCATCATCGATATAGTGACTGGTATACAACAATAACCTATGTTTTAATGTTCAGATGTCCACAAGTCCGTAGTAAGACTAATATACATGACAAACTATCAAATATCTCTTGTAATTCATCTCTCATGTCAGTATAAAGTTTCAAGACATCACATCTAACAGTATTTCTTGAATAGAACTTAACCATTGGATTTATACTCGACATATTCTTGAATATACACGTGTTCGGTCATATTAAAGGGATAATTGTGTTTGGCAATAATACGTGCAAAACACATACGAGTTCTATTTTGATCAAATCTCCAACTCGATAATTTGACTGGTTTGTTTGGAGAACTTTTGATAGTTAAGAGTTGTTGTCCATATATTTTCTTACAATTAGGATTTCTTGGACAAGTTTTTGTATGGTTTTTCAAATGAGTTGTTCCTAAAGTAATAGTTCCATTAAATAATCTAGAACAATGTTTACAAGCTGCCTTAATACCATCCTCTAGTATTACTTCTCCATCAGAATCTTCCAAACTTCAGATTTCAAAGCTTTTGCATTTTGATGTGCTGGTTTATCCAAATTTATAAAAATATCTTGATTTGGGTTTCTGCTTGCACACTCGTGTCTAAATTTTGGGTTTCTTCTTGCACAACGGATTTAGATAAATTATCGTTGGCACTAACATCAGAAGCACATGCAATAGATTTACTACTGCAACTTGAAGACGTGTTTGTCATTTTCAGGTATCTACAATAACACAGTTAATAAATATAAACGACCAGTTTGACAACAACTAAGATGTGGTATAAAAATCAAACAACATAGTTGACATGACAAGAATTTGTTGGCGGTAAAAACAAGTGTGATATTGCGAATGACCAGTGAATGTCCAGTGAAAGAACGAGGATTAAATTGATGAAAGAACGACCAGTGAAAGACCAGTGAATGTCCAGCGAAAGAATGCCTGAAAGAACGACCAGTGAAAGACCAGTGAGTGTCCAGCGAAAGAATGTCCAGCAGGTTGCATAAAAATCAAGCTACAAACTTCCTACTTGAAAATAAGAGATTTTAGCTGCCATCAAACAACGTTAACTAAGAATTTCCATAAATGTTAAACATTTTAGCTGCCATCAAGTAAATGTTAACTACAGATTGCTCGATACAACTGTGAATAATCAACAATAGCTTTGAAATAATCAAACAAATGTTAACAGTGTATTAACAAAATATCAATAACCAAACAATCTCTACTAAGTAACCAACTAATATTAACAGTGTAATACCAAATAATCAAACACTAGCTTTGAGTTCATACCACCGACTCGAAGAAGAAGCAGCTGTCGTCGTAGATTGAATTTGAAAAGTCGTCGATTTTGCTTGAACTTGAAAAAGACTGACGACTACAGATATTTGGAATCGTCGCTTGAAATAGCTTGAGTTATCACTTGAAATCGAAGTAGTTCAGTCGTCGCTTGAAGCAGAGACTGAAATTAGGTCTGATAAACGAGATTATGAGAGGAGCTCTCAATGTCGGCAGAGAAAGAACCAAGAAGACGCCATTTTTTTCCGAATTTGCTTTTAATTGAATGAATGAGAGGCAACTGTTTTGTGTTGTTATTGGACTAGGGTTCGATAAAGGGCAGGACGTTGATAACAAGAATCCAGTGGCTGAAAATAATATTTAGTTTTATAATTATTTAATTTGGTTAGTTGAAGATTAAGCATAATTTGAAAATAAAAAATGGATATTTAAGTTCACAGCGGACAGATATCTTTTCGACTACGGATAGTGTCGTATTCGTATTCGAAAATATTTTCGGATATCAGATACCCGTTTTTCAGATATCGGATATATTTCCTGGGATGGATTTTGATATATAATTAGATTAGACAGGCCAAACCTTTCAAACGGATGTATTCGGAATAGCATTTTTGCATTCGAGCAAACTTGAATCCCTTCCAAAAACCCTAGTTCGTAAACGGAAGAAAAAAAAGAAAAAAAAAAAGAAAAAAAAAAGAAAGAAAGAAAGAAAGAAGTAAAGCAGACAGACCAAACCAAAAATGAAAATAGCAGGTTTAAAATCAAGAGAATCGGCTCACGAGGATTCCATCTGGGCACTAACTTGGATACCGGCGACGGATGACCGTCCTTCCCTCCTCTTAACGGGTTCCCTCGACGAGACCGTCCGATTGTGGCGACCTGATGATCTGTCTCCGGTGGGCTCTCCGGTGAGCGGATTTTCTCTCGGTGTCGTCTCCGTGGCCGCCCACCCAGCTGGTGCTCTGGCAGCTGCTGCGTCCCTTGATAGCTTTGTCAGGGTTTTTGATGTAGAGTCTAATTCTACAATTGTTACTTTAGAATCACCCACTTCGGAGGTCTGGGGCATGCAATTTGATCCCAATGTAAGTTTTTCTACTTCTTAACTCTGTTAAATTGGATGTTAACAGCCTATAGTTTTCTTCTATCGTTTGTAATGTATATGACCTGTTTTGTGTATGGTTTTCACTGGTTGTTATTTTTCCCCCTAATACAAGTAGAAGCTATATAAAGAAGTCAGCATTCAAACATTCAACATTACAAAGAACAAATAAATAGTATTGCATATAATGTTAAATCTTGGAAGTTTCTTTTGGTTTAAACGCATTACTCTTGCTGATTTATGAGTAAATAACAATATGAATGAAAATATTTCAAATCTTCTGCTTTTATAACTTTGATTTTACCTGCACGATACCAATTGTCTTTTTCAATCTATAATTTTTGTCATCATTTAATAGTAAAAAATACATCGTCAGTTTGATAATTCTATAGAAAATTATAGAGTTTCAAATTATCATTTTTTATAGTATGTAGCACTATTATCTGAAAAACTTTATTGTCTATATCGATTACGGCCGAAGACCTGTTGTCTAATTGAGTTATTATTAGAGGAATGTCATGTGAAATCCTTATAGATGTAAACATAGCTATAATTGCAATAGCGCATTGACACACAGCATAGACATTATACTTACGTGTATAAAGGAAAAAGTTTCATCCATTCAGAACATTAGCTCAAGATTGCTTAGGAGTTAGCCACAGGAGATACGAAAATAAAAAAATATCATTCGAAAGAGGGTTGGTTTGATTATCTGGATAAAATTAAGCATCTTGGAGTAAAACACACACACACACACACACATCTGGATAAAATTAAGCATCTTGGAGTAAAACACACACACACACACACACACACACAAAGAGTGTGTGTATGTGTGTTATTTATCGAATAATTTATTACTAGCATTGGTATCACGTTCTCGTTAAATAAAGTCTTCTTCTAAAAATGGTGTAAAGTAAGAATATTGAATGATTATTTAAATATCAAAAGGTAAAAGAGGAAAAAACAAAATCAAGAGCGAAGGAAAAGAGTACACTGAAAGAGGAATGTGAGAAAAGAGGAAAAAGTACATATAAAGTTACAAAATAAGAGAAAGAGCAAAAGAACCTAGTATAAAAAATGTTTTTATGATGTAGTATTGATAAAGTTAAAAATTTACCGTGATGTAATGAAAAATCATGTAGCTCTTGACATAAACAATGTATCAATAAAATAACTAGCTAGACTATATGATGATTTTTATGTATCCCATCTACAAATAAAGTAACAACGAACAGGAATAATTCTATGATGCTTTTGTCAATTATTTATTTTAGTGAATCATATTGCTTTCAAATTATACCAATACCAAATGATGGTTCAAAATATCACAGCCCTAATCAGTCTTAAAATACTCTTATTTCATTCAAGATATCGCAATGTTGGCTGTGTGGAATTTGGATTTCACCTCATCCTAGTTATTTCAGTTGTTTGAAAATGTTATTCGTGTGTACGTCATTATATGGTTTATATACCTTGGTGTCCCACCTAACATTATATCTAACTATATTGTAGCGGATAATAATTACAAAAAATCTACATGCACGAGTACATGCGCGCGCGCACAATCACATATACATACATACACGTACGTACATACATATAAGCACAGGGTTCTCAAATAAACTTGGATCTTTTTCATCTTACATCTGTAAAGAAAAAAGCATCATGGATTAAATGGAATGATAGTTTGGGTTGTTCAATGTTCGAAACCGATATGATATAGTTTCTTATCTTAACTTTTATTATATTTCATTCCTAAAATATGTAACAGTATTGTCCTTCCTATCCTTTCTTTTCCTTCAACTGCTAATTGAACGTTATGTAACTCATTTATGTTGTCTATCATTTATTATGATTTAACAACTTATGTTACTGCATATCTGTAACAATTGACAGTTTTATATTAAGATGATTATAGTTTTGTTGTTACTGGGGATGAAGTGTCTGTCCAGGAAACATTGATAAACAATGGTCAACTACATACACAATAAATAAATGTAGTAGGAGCAATATATTAACATGGTATAGTACAGAATTCCATTCAAACAAAACCAAATTGGACACTTTCCGGTCACGAAGTTGCCTTATATCCTGCCATGTTTCAACTTTTTACTGATATTTCTTACATACATATAGATATATACACATACGAATATAATGTGTGTGCGCGCGAGCACACACACAATAACTGACCGTTGTGTTGATTGTGTATCACTTTAGTCGATTATTGTAGATCACCGTTGTTACACTGCATTATTCTTTTTTCGTTTCACCATTATCTATAATATTATACTTTCTTATAAAATATGACAATTGGGACAGCATGGTTTCTAAATACCAAGTGACTGAATATGCATATTTGAAACCCTATTTATCAGCTATGGCTCTCATAATTTATTTTATAAACGTCTCACATGCAATAAAGCTGAAATAATCACTTATTGTAATAACTGAATTGGAATGATCGATTTTCCTGTATAGCTACCCAGTTGGTGACTTACATTAATGAGAGAATATGGTTAGAATTTAAGCATAATTTCTACGACTTTACTTGCGTTAATGAGAGAATACATCGTTAGAATTTAAGCATAATTTCTACGACTTTATTTATGGTACTTAAGCATGTACCATACAAAAGAAAAAGTAATATTATCATTAAACGGAGAATATACCTTCTTCCATTTTTTCTACTTCTTGAATATGATTTTAGTCCTTTATTTTTATTTCTTACTCGCTTCACACTCACTTTATAGTTAGAATATTAACTTTATGGCTTAATGAAAAATGATTTTTCCTGTGTCTTTAGTATGTGGGAGTAAGGCTCTGTTTATAGACTTTATATCAAGGAGAATGCACCACATTATACGACACTTTTCATATAAGGAGTTAATAACACACATGTAAAATGACATGTGTCATTGCACTTGTTTTTTAGGAGATTATTGTACACATATATAATGTTAAGTGTCTTTACACTTGTAATTTATGCATCGATAAACTTGTAATTTAAATAATTAACGTGACATGAATATGTTATGTAACACGTTAGAGTGACGTTATCTTACATTTACCTAGACGTCAACATTCAAACGTACTTACAACATTTTGCAACTGTACTTAAGGCCAAACTTCATGTTGCAACTGCTATGCAAGTCAACTTTAAGAAACTTCAAAAAATAACTTAATGTACAAAAAAATTATGAGCCTCCTTATATGCTTAATAGCAAAATACATGATTGTAATCTATATAGTATACTCTGCACTAGTCATGCCATAAATACTAAAAAAACTATATTTATCTAGACATTAAAATAAAATATTTTATCAATGAAAATTTACATATGTACGAGTCTTATTTTTTCACATTATTCTTAAATAAATGAAATAACTGAAATTGCTTTCATAAACGGATCAACAATTATAAAGTCCATTCTAATATGTTTAAACCGTACAATCTTATGTTGCACATATTCTTTAGTTTTTAGAAACTTGATATCAATGTATTTAAAACAACTCCTGCTTTTGTTGTTAGCAAGTGCAACCGTCGATGTGTTGTCACAATATACGAGTAACGGTTTTGAAACTTTTGCAGCCGCTGAAGTGTTGTCACAATATATGAGTAATGGTTTTGAAACTTGATTAACCAATTTTATGTTCTACAACAAAATCCTTCAACCATGAAGCTTGCAATGATGCTTCGTAACAAACAATAAATCTTGCTTCCGTTGTTGATGAAGCGACTAAACCCGCTTTCATGCTTTTTCATAATACTGCTCCTTCAGCAAGTAAGAAAATATAAAGTAAAATTTCTTGCATCAGTACACAATCAGCCCAATCAAAATCCGTACATCCATTCATTATCAAATGACCACAACGACTATAAGTGAGCAGATAATCTTTTGTTGTTTAAACTACACTACTCTTTTCGCAGTCATATAATGGGATTTACGTGGATTGTTTTGATATCTTCCTAATATTCCTATTGAACATGCAAAATCAGGTCTTGTGCAAGCAACTGCATACATATGACCACCAACTGCAAAAGCATATGGAATATCATTCATACCTTTAAGTTCTGCAATATTTTTTTAACATTTATTTATGCTGAATTTGTCGTCTTTTCATAATGGCGTATCTTTATGTGCATAATTTTGCATCCCAAATTTGTCTAAAACTTTGTTGATATAGGCTCTTTGAGATAATTCAATGTCCTCGGGGTCCATCTCTATGAGTCTCTATGCCAATAACATAGGATGCATCGCCTAGATCCTTATTTTTAAGCTCCACGATAAATATTCTTTAGTCTCATGTGACAAATTTGTATTGTTACAAGCAAACTATACATTTATTGTCTACATAATGGACTAAAATAACAATTGCTCCTATCGATTTTAACGTATATGCGTACATCTACAGTATTATCCACAAAACTAAATTGAAGAATAGTATTGTGAAATTTAATATGCCATCATCGGGAAGCTTGTTTAAATCCGTACAATGATTCATTTGATTTACAATACAAATTATCACTTTGTCCAATGGTAAATCCTTCAGGTTGTTTCATGTAAACTTCATCACAATCTCTATTTAAGAAAGTTGTTTTTACATCCATTTGATGCAACTCCAAATCCGTTGAGTTACATTTGCCATAACAATTCTCAAGAACCGATAAAAAGTTTCATGGAAATCCGTGCCTTCTTTTTGGATAAATCATTTAACTACAAGTCAAGATTTATGTCGTTCCATATTACCACACAAGCCTCGTTGGTTTTAAATCTCCATTTGCTATCAACAACAGAGGCTCCTTTAGGTACCTCAACGACATCTCATATTTTATTCTTTTAAATTGATTTCATTTCCTCCTTCCTGGAATCATGCCATAAATAAGAATTTTCTCCATTACCGAGGCCTCGTTCATGGGCACACAAAACACTTTAGAAAAAACGGAAAGCGGGGAATAGTTGGACATATCGGGTTCACGCCCAACATATCATTTATGTCGGCGTTTATTTGGAAAGCGGGTTGGCAACTCCAAAATGGTGTACATGTACGACGTAAACTTTATGTTGGACGCAAACCCAAATACTTCTAACGTAAAAGTTGCATTATTAGTTTTGAAATATTAACTTAATTATTAAATATTAAATGAAAATATTAAATACTAATTACTGGATATTAAATATTAATTATTTAAAATTAATCATTTATCATAAAAAATTTGATAATAAAGTGTTACTTTATTTAAACAAAGTACTTATTTTGATGTCTCAATGGTTCGAACTCATGACCTCTAAGACCTCAGCCTATAGCACCATCCCACTGTAACTTGAGCTAGTAGTCCTTGACATCATTAGTCATTATTTTTTATTTATTACAAAATAAAAATTAAACTACTTTTACATTGTTTCTTACACAACCTCCAACAAACCTCAAGTTAAATTTTTGTCCACGAATGTCCTCTACCTTTAAACTCTAATCCAATTTATTCCAACGCACCTTGACTTGTGAATATGTTTTAGGATCATTCTTTTGTCCAACATCTTTGTTAGATTCTTGAAGATAAACTACATAGTCATTAGTAATTGTTAATTTTTTGAATTTGGAAGTTCTTAGTTCTACATTTTCATCCAAATATATATCCAATTCATTCTGGATTGGTGCTTCAACTCAACATATCCTTATGCATAACCTCATCATGAGTCGATTCTTCAATCATTACATCATAATTTTGGTTCTTATCGAAATGAGTCATCAACTTTATAAGATGAAGATGAGTTGTTTGATTCCTTCATTCAAACTTTACGAGGTACACTATTAAAAGTTTAATCTTCTATGAATTTAGCAGTCATAGCTTCTACTATCTTTGGATCTGAAGATATTTGCTCATTCAAATCTTGTATGGCGATTTTCTTGTTGTATTCTGTCTATAAATAAAAGCCCAACTCCAATCAAGAGGGGACTTTTTTGGACCTTCTTTTTCTACCTCAAGAGACTTTGAGCAAAACGTAGATCTACTTGATTGTAACCCGAAATTGATTGTAAATTGTGTATTTCAGAGAGAATTCTTCAATAAAAATGATTAAGTGGAGTAGATCGAAGATTTTGCCGAATCGCTATAAAAGATTATGTTTTGTTCTTTCTTTCTTGGATTTTCTTTCATCTTCCATTTGATTTATTCATTTTTTGACATTGGAGTGTTGTATCAATTTTTTGAGCAACAATTTTGGTGCTTTCATTGAGAATTGAACTCGGGATCTGATCTACCAAGTCAAACAAAGTAAGGGGCAGCTGAGAGATGCCCTCTAGGTCAAATTAACCTTCTATCTATGTGGCCGGAGAGGAGATGGAATGGATGATGCAGAGATGCAAAAGAGATTGATAGCTCGTTAAGAGGAGATGTTGAATGGATTCTTGCAACGGATTGAGCAGCAAAGAGCAGCCGGAGTAGTTAAAACCATGACCAGAGGAGGTTAGAAAACATGAACGATGAAATATGAGTTCAGATTCAAAAAATAGAGCCGTATACGCCAATTCCAACCCCCCTACAACCGTTCGGTACTGATCGATCCAGATCGGTCGGTACCGACCGATCAAGACAAGACATTGGAGTCCATTTTGACGTTAAGCAAGCAAGGATGCTTGGAACGGGCAATGCTAGAGCCAGGAACGAAGATCTGAATGCAAACTTACAACATGGAAGAGAACTGGAAGTTCTCCGTCGGAACGAGTGGTATGAAAAAGTTTTGAACCAAAGGTATTTGGATCCTCAGAGATTTCAACTGAATCTAGATGATCATTTGGCTGAGGTGGTGAGACATGTGACAACCGTCCCATACCATCCGCACATCAATGACCTAAAAGAGCACCGTAACCGTGCCAGGCTGGTATGGAATGATCATCAAGGTTGAAATTTAAAGCAGAAAACCTGTTGCATATCTTACAGCACATTAATAAAATATAATATAGAAAATATACAACAAAATATAGTGAGCCATAACAAATGAAAATAATATCTCCACTAATCATGAGTTATGGTACAAATGTCATAATATCTTAGTACAACATTTCCTCACTATATCCCTCAGAGTACTTAGAAACACATAGAGTAATACGCCGTAGCTTCTCCAAGCTCGTCTTCGAACAGTAACTGCGACTTCAAACCTGTTATCTAGTGTACTCATTTAAGAGTACTAAGATGATAAGAGGAAACATAAAACCTTGAGTCGGGCAACAGTATGGTGTGCGTGGTAAATGACTATCAGCTATTCTGGAAAATATGGTACTAGACAGGTAGAAAAACCATACCTGATCTGTCTCTGCAACCAAAGAGTTAGCACATAATAATAAGACATAATATGTTATTCAAATAAACGACAATAGGATACTGTAATAGAACATGATAGAAGAATCTAAGCGGTCTCCTTCATTGACCCTATTCCCAATCTCTTCTCCACCATTCCTATATATGATAGCCTACCCAAGAGAAATAGCAACCATAACATCCATCGATCAAAAAATAGCTATCATCTTCCAAAGTCTTGAATATATGATAACTCGTGTGGCCTCGTCTTTGCTCGCCAGAGACTAATGGAACTTCCGGTTCTCGTTTGTGTTCCTTGTACTTTCAGGTTCGAAACCTTGCACGGTAGCCTCTTACGGTACCTCCGTAGCGAGTACCTCCGTAGCATTTGACACTAAACCCTCTCGGAGCGGTTCAGGATACACGACTGGCACTACCAGCCCTCGGTTGCCCCCGCATATAGTACCCCTGTTTGAACACAATCAGAACACTCTGAGTTATCAACAATTCCTTGGCATTTCCAAATCTTCAGAGCTTTCACAACTCCAATCCATTTCCGAGCACGAGTCTTGCCACTCAACCCAGTCCATTATACCACATCCTCGTTCCATCCCGAGCTGTCTATTAACTCCTTCGATCTTACTCCTTAACCGAGCTCCCGATCGAAGATGTGAAATTTCACAATGTTATAACTTCCAAACTGTAAAAGCAATCAACGAGCCACCACCTCCGGCATGATCCTATACGACCCAACAATCTTCCCTCTGAATCTCACATCCAAAGGAGCCACCTATTTGCATCTGTACCGATTTGATCCAATTGGATCGTCTCGATCTAAATACATAGCCAACTTTGGCTCCGTTTCTTTTGCATTCTCTAGTGCATTCTCTCTAGATGCCATAGACCATTAGCCATCCTTCTTACCTTCAGGTCTACTCTTCTATGCGCCATAGCCGATCCAATGAAGATGATCCATCTGATCTTCAACACTTGGCATATCCTCCAATCCAACTTCATAGAGTAACTCTAGAAGCCATGCTCTATTTCACCTGAGTCGCTCCTCAATTCGAGGTCAAAATTCGAATCGATATCGATTCAATCCAATTGGATCGGTGCTGATCCAATTACTTAGCTTCAGTTGTGGTGCAATTCACGGGTTTTTCTTCTGACGTGCTCCAGAAGTTTTGTGCGATTTCGATGAACTTTGCTCCCGATATGCATCGATCATTGATCTATGTCCTAAAACATGCATAACACTAGCAAACGAATCAAGCATAGCAAGAAATTTAAACATAACAACGAATCAAACATAGCAAATCATCCAATTACATCCACTACGAACATACAAATCATCCAATTCAATCCACAATCACGATTCAAGCATAGATCTACTTTAAAACATAGTATTTCATAGCCAAATATGTACAAATGACAATAGCCAATGATCTAGTCCCAATTACATGTTCAATTAGGTTAATTTGGGGTTTCTAAATCTGAAATTACCTATGTCTAATCTAGTTGTAGCTTAATTTGACAATTTTAACCTATAATTACAATGTATAATACATCATAGACTAGTTTGAGATCATAACCACTCACCAAATCTACCAAACTTATGAAATACGATGAAGATCCAATCCAAACAGCGACAGATCAGATGAAGATGAAATCAAGCTCATCGTTAAAGATCTAGCCTTTATTTTGTAATTAGAGACGATTTGAGATGAAATCCAGTGAGATGAATGAAGAATTAAAGAGGAGTTAGAGTTTTGGGCTGATATCAAATGAGATGCAAACTTTCAAATGGTCTGTCTCACCTCATATTTATAGCCAAACCTTATTAGACTAATGTGCTTGCTAATTCGGTCCATTTTGATTCTGACCGATAGATTTTAAAACTTAAAACTGCTATAACTTCCTAACCACTTGTCCGATTTTCCTATATTACCACTTTACGGAATGGAAAACCACTATCGTAAAACCATAAAACAGGTTAGAGCATATAATTCGGCTTCTGTCAAAAGTTATCACCGAAATAAGGCCTCCAGAGGCAAAATGGTCACAGAGACAATTTGAGATGAAATCCAATGAGATGAATGGAGAATTAGAGAGGAGTTAAGAGTTTTGGGCTGATATCAAATGAGGCAAACTTTCAAATGGTCTCTCTCACCTCATATATATAGCCAAACCTTATTAGACTAATGTGCTTGCTAATTCGGACCATTAATCCCCTTTTGATTATGACCAACAGATTTTAAAACTTAAAACTGCTATAACTTCCTAGTTACTTATTCGATTTTTCTATATGACCACTCTAGGAATGGAAAACCACTATCCCGAAACAGTGAAACAAGTTAGAGCATCTAACTCGGCTTTAATTAAAAGTTATAATCGAAATAAGGTTTCCAAAGGCAAAATGGTCACATAGAAATTCGAGAAAAATCATAAAAGTGTAAAACATCCAGAACCACATCTCAAAATATTAAAATCATACGATCTTAAATGAATTAAATAAAATTATTTTACGATCATCCGATATGTAAAATACGAGTCGTTACAAGATAAGTACTTCGAGGTGGATTCCTGGAATGAGTTTCGAGGATGTGAACAGAAACTCCTTCATCCTAAATATCCGATACGTTAGGAATCCATCTGATTTCAACACCTGCTTTAGAACCATATAATGGAAAAATTGATCATTTGGTTCACTTGATGGGACACATCCAACACATGGGGTGTTAGGAGCTTTGGAGGAAGTGATGAGGCAGTGCTTTGCATTGTTTTTGATTGATTTGACTGCCATGTGGTTTCACCAAATGGATAGGGAGTCTATCATCACGTGGGCCGAGTTGTTGGAAAATGTTATGTGCCAGTTCAGAGTTCATATAGTTCAACCAAGAAATGTAACGACGCTTTCAAACTTGAAGCAGAGGAAGAATGGGGGATTTTATGAAGTTACTTGGCAAGATTTAACGCAACAGTCGCCGTAATTCAGAAATCAGACCCATCGATCGTTCTTATGGCGGTGGTTGCCGAATTTGCAAATAAAATTAAATATAAGGAGGCTTTAGAAATGGATTCGCTAGTGGATCTTGTAGATTTATATTATTGCGTCAGGAGGACGCGGAAACCAATAATGGTGAAGTGAATGTCATAGTGGATGGAGGACCATCCAACCAAGGCAGGATCTGAAAATGATAAAGGAAAAAGAAAGGCCGATGGTGGCTTTGGAGCCTCGAAGCGACCAAAGAGGAAACCAAATATCTCCTTTTACATTGATTTGACTGAGACCTTGAAGATGATTTATCTTAATGCTACGATGCTTCCCACAGGAAATCCGCTAAGAGAGCCCACGAAATGAGAAAGAAAATAACGCCCATTCCATGGACTGGATGGGCATGAGACAAACGAATGCAAACATTTGCGTGATTTGATAAAAGAGAAGGTTCGAAGCAACTGATTGTAATAAGATGTCAGAAAAATTAGATAATGGTCACACAAACCGTAGTCGTGTAACATGAGCGACCGCAACTATGGTGGATATGCCTAGTCGCAGTCAAGGATCAAGACCGGACATGGTTATCCCACGATCGGAATGAGATCAAAATTTAAGTTTATTTTTTTGCATTTTGTTTTTGCGTTAAATAAACTATAAAGGATTACTATCGGGCTACTTATACATGTACGTGATCGATCGGTCTCTTGGACATGCTCTGTGTTAAAATCAGAGAGTAATGCATGATTGAACTGTTTACTTAGATTACTACTTGATGCACTTAGATTTAAACTCTTTGAATGATCAATTGACTGATATTTGGATGTGAAATCATTTGAGTATGATATTTGATTTTGATATTGCTGCAGGATACTATTGGAACATAGTTATCGTTTACATTTGATAGATAAACCGATTGATTATGGTTTCTCCAATTGGAAAGACATTGTAGACAGTGTGACGAACTGTGAAATATGTGTCCCTTCGCAAGAGAGTGAGTGGATGAGTCTATATAGGATGACAAGTCCCGTCATCGGAGAGTGAGCGGATGAACTCACTCTAAACATTGAGCCCCTCGTCGGAGAACGAGTGGATGGGCTGAATATAGGCTTATGATTATACAATTTGTAAAGATCAAAACTTAACTTCTAAGTTTTAGCATCTTTTAATTTGAAATGACTTGATAATGACTATCAGATGATTAATAAATATTATTGTCTTGATCCGGTTGGACTTACTTATAATACAATGCTATGTGATACTAGATGATTTATAAGTAATGCTCCAATCAGGGTGCAATGCACCATCAAGATTTATGTTGCATGATAACATGACATATGTTGCATGATAACATGATATATGATTTCTTTATGATTGTTTAATTCCGAAAGAACGTGGGATGATAATAATCTATGATTGACATTTAGGCAAGAACTTGGATTCTTAATCATGATGGATCTAGAACGACCTTTGGTTTGCAGGTGAATCCCAAAAAACCCGATGATTCACTATGATTGGTTCAGTGGATAGTCAGCCTTGATACGTGTTCTTGATCAAAGCACACTTCATATGCACAAAAGCGTGCTTTGAAGGACAAGTGTTTCTGACAAATTTACCTCAGTCTTGGGATTGACTCTGACAGAGAAAACTGGAGTACAAAATGATGAAAGAGTGGATTGAGAAGCTTGGAAACCATCGAGAATGACAACATGAACTTAACAAAATTGGTCAAGATTGTGCCAACGAAGACCGATCAGTATCGACCATATGGGTTAGTATTGAATGGTTTGACTACCTCGATTTAGGTGCGTTAAAGCGAGGGAATCTAGTATGATGAAAAATTTGGAGGTTTGGCATACTAAAATCTATCGGGACCGATGATTGAAATTCCTTGAGAAACATGCGTGTCGATCCGTTATTCATGGTGGAATTTCGGATCTGAAGATATTTGTCCGTTCAGACCCAATATGGCGATTTTTGTGTTGGATTTCGTGTATAAATAGAAGAGGGGATTTTTTTGGATCTTAAATAGGAGATCTACTTGATTGTAATCCGAAATTGATTTTAAATTGTGTATTTCGTAGAAAATTCATCGATACAAACGATTAAGCCGGCGTAGGCTTGAGATTTTGTCGAACAACTATAAAAGATTGTGGTTTGTTTTCTTTCTAGGATTTTTACTTATTTTTCATTTGATTAATTCATTTTTGATTGCTATTAGAGTGTTGTACCAATTTTTTGGACGACATTTTTGATGTTTTCACTGAAAATTGAACTCATAATCTGATCCGTAGAAGATGAAAATATCATATACAAGAAAAGCTTTAGTTGAAAGGAGTCAACCAGAGCAAGAACATGCATGAGGCGTCCTCTAGTTCAAATAAACCTTTTATTTATGTGACCAGAGAGGAGATGTCTCATTCAAAGTATAACTCAATCTTCATGATACAACAGTAAAAATCTCATAGCGAACGGTTTAATTTTGGAAAGAAAAAAAATAATGCATAAAGAAGTATATGCATGTAATAATAGCCTTGTTCTAATATCGATTGTTAGAATTTAAGCATAAATCGTATGCCTTTATGATACACACATATTAAAAATAGAAGCATATTCGTATCATCGCTTAAGCATGTACCATACAAGTATATACTAGAAATAGAAGTAATATTATCATTAAATAAATAACATTCCTTCTTTCATGCTTCTACTTCTTCTTCCATGCTTCTACTTCTTGAATATGGTTTTAGTCCTTTGCTTTTATTCCTTACCCAATTCACACATACTTTTGTGATGAAATATTAATTTTATGGCTTCGCTAAAACCGACTTTTCTTGTCTTTATTGTGTGAAGGCTGTATTTATAGACTTCTTCCATTAAAGAAAATGCATCACATCATATGACATATGACATTTGTCTTGTGATTCCATCAAGAAGAAGAATGCATCACATCATGTGACACTTGTCTTATGACGAGAAATTACATTTGTCTTTTGGAAAATTATTGTACACATGCAATAGGTCAAGTGTCTTTGCATTTGTAATTGATGCATCAATACATTTTAATTTAAACAGCTGATGTGATATAAAATATATCATGGAACAGGTTAGAGCTGCAAATATTATTTTTATTTCTCAACTCTAATATTTGTCTAAAAATGTAAATCAGATCATTTTATTTATAAGTTCCAACTACCACACCAAGCATGTTTTTCTACTAATTGAAATTTTTTCAGTAACGTTTTTAATGTGAATGCCTATTAGTTTTGCAATCTCATAATTAATAAGTTGCTAAACAAATATGTATTGTTTTTTCTTTTATTTAAGCATTAAAGTATGTGATGGTTTCTGATGAAACTAAAGATTAGGTGTCCATAACCCAGATACTACCTATGGGTATCTCATCTCCAATAGACATGGATATTCAGGCCCTTGAGTAGAAGGAAAATACCCAATACATTTAACGGGCGTTTGAAACTAGGCGTCCATTCCATGACCGTCTGAAACCAGACGCTCATTCAATGGGCACCCAACGTCTAGGCATC
This sequence comes from Allium cepa, assembly GCA_030765085.1. Taxonomy (NCBI): domain Eukaryota; kingdom Viridiplantae; phylum Streptophyta; class Magnoliopsida; order Asparagales; family Amaryllidaceae; genus Allium; species Allium cepa. The sequence continues at coordinate 569,748,701 of CM060938.1, forward strand.
CATTAAATTGGCATCTAGTTTCAGGCTCCATTAAATGATCGTCTATCAATTAGGCCATTAAATGGACGTTTGGTTTTAGACGCTCATTCAATGGACACTTAGCTTAGCGTCCATTAAATAGGCTTTCAATTCCAGTTCAGTTTCCTCAGTTTCCTGAATTGGGACCGAACATTCAGCTGAACGTTCGGAATGAATTCTTGATGTTGGAGTTGCTCTAACATTCACATGCACTGTAAAAAGCTAAAATTCCCCAACAAAAAATTTAAAGGCTTTTGCATTTTAATCTGTAGCTTATTTGGCAGAAAGCTTCTGCTTTGCGTTTTGGATCTTCAAAACCCCTTTTCAGTCTTCTGCTTTTCCATCAAAAATTCGCAGATGATTGTGAGGTGAAATAGAAAATAGTGTTTGGAGAGAAATTCACTCGAACATATGCACAACCAAAAGGTTCTATCAAGTATAATTTACGCATTTAGTCACAATACTTGGTGTATTATTGTTTCAAACTACAAGATAATATGAAGTGCCATATATAAGAAGAAACAGATCTACCTTTCACAGCAATACTGGATAAAACACCACCATATGCATTATCTTGTCTCCTGTTCCTTGTCTAGACCCTTTGTGCTTGGTATGAGGTGAGGAATTCAATGGATTTCCTTGCTAGTGAAGTGGCATTGTGGTACTTTTGCGCTCTTTGTCTAGGCCCTTTGTGCTTGTCTAGACCCTTTGTGCATTATTCAGTGTCCTGTTCCTCGTCTAGACCCTGTGTGCTTGGTCTGAGGTGAGAAATTCAATGGATTTCCTTGCTAGTGAAGGGGCATTGTGGTGCTTTTGCCCTCTTTTTGGCAGTTTGGTAGGTAATGCGATACCAGGTATTTTGACAGCGCGAGTTTGACTGGATTTGATAGCATGTAGCTTTTGCCATTTGTAATGAACCAAATTGTTTACCCATCGTTCTCTTCGTTTCTTAACCTCTTTTCCCTATAATTTTTTGTACAAAGAAAGTGTAAATACATATTTGTTGATCTTATATAGAAGTTATCATGGCTTTAAATACATCAAGAAGATATTTTTACTTTTCCTACTATTTTTATTGTATTTTGCCATCATCAGGGAACCATGTTAGCCGTAGCAGGAGGCAGCAGTGCATCAGTGAAACTATGGGACACATCAACATGGCAGCTAAAAGCAACCTTGTCCATCCCCCGACCAGAATCAACGAAGCAGCCCAACCCGACCCCCACCAACAAAAAGTTCGTGCTGTCCGTGTCCTTCAGCCCAGATGGGAAGCGGCTGGCCTGCGGGTCGATGGACGGCACAGTCTCCATCTTCGACGTGCAACGTGCCAAGTTCCTTCACCACCTGCCGGGACACCACATGCCCGTTCGCACCCTGGCCTTCTCCCCGACCGACCCGCGCGTGCTCTTCACCGGCTGCGATGACGCCAATGTCCACGTGTACGACTCCGAAGGGAAGGCCCTCATCGGGGCGATGTCGGGCCATGCTAGTTGGGTGCTCAACCTCGATGTGAGCGCGGATGGAGCGGCCCTGGCCACCGGGTCGAGCGATCGGACGGTTATGCTATGGGACGTTGGGATGAGGTCGTGCGTTCAGAAGATGACGGGTCATGCGGATATGGTTTGGGGCGTGGCTTTTAGAAGGGGTGGGGGTCCTGGCAGGCTGGCTAGTGTGTCCGATGATAAGTCTGTTTCTTTGTATGATTTTTCTTGATAAGACTGTTTCTTTGCATTTCATCATGGCTATATCTTTCTTATGTGAACGTTTGGTTTTTCTTTTTGATGCATGCAGTCGTCTTACCCATACTATTGATAAATATATTATCTCAGCATGTTTTTCTTGACTTTTTGGTTATTTAAGCCGTATAGAAGTGTGTGTAAGGCATCATTGATATTGTGTTGGTGCTTTGGAATCAGGTCCTTGCTTTTAAATTTGGACATAGTAAGGACGCGTCTCGTTTCAACTGGCTAATGTTTTTATTTCTGAAGACATCCCTGGTTACTGCTGAAAAATGCAACGAACCAAATTGTAGGGTTTCTCGTTTGATGTTCATACGTCTGTAACGATCCACCGCGAATCCGATGAAAAGTAAAATCAAAGTATGCTAAAAATCCTTGTAATGAGAAAGTACGAAATGTTATAAAAACAAGAAAGTAAAAGTCATTAGAGAGAGAGGCAGAAGATATATTATTCATTCATGAAATTAGATGTGTATTTACATTACGGTCTTCTTTATATAAATGTTTCAGAGCTAAGGATTTAACATATTCCACGATGTGGGACTAAACAAAATAACATAAAAACATGTTCATTTCATGATTTACATGTGTTGTAACTTTTCCCCTTGAATATGCGTCTGCAAAATCTTAAATGCTTTGATAACTTGAAATTTTCCGTTTCGAAATGTGAATGATGATTGCTCTCCATAATTATTATCTTGCTTGGGTTTACCGATTCAGTCGATATAGATATTGTATGTCGCCTCATTAAAAACTCTATTAGGAAAACCTAACGGAAAAACCTTGAACGAGGAAAAACATGCAACTTGAAATCATAGATATCATACAATGATATTCCTTCTAAGAGTTTAATACTTCAGGATCAATATAATGCCTCATTAAAACCTTTATTAGGAAAAACCCAATGGGAAAAATTTAGTGAAGGAAAAAAAGAGTACAATGACATATCTTATTTTCTTATTTCTTCAAATGAAGTTTGATACTTCTGGATCAAACTAATGTCTCATTAAAATTTTACTAAGAAAAACCCCACGGAAAAAATCTTAGTGAAGGTAAAAGAGTACAATATAGTATGAGATATTTCAGTAATTTACAGAATCAAATAGAGTTTGATACTTCTGAATCAATATAATACTTCATTAAAAACTTACAAAGGAAAACCCGATGGGAAAAACCTTAGTCAAGGATAAAAATATAATTTAACTTAAATAACAAATTTGAGATGTTATTTCTTGAAAAGACGTTTGATTCTTATAGATCAAGACATGTCTTGTTAAAACCTTAGTAAGAAAAACCCAGTGGGAAAAATCTTAAACAAGGAAAAAGAGTACATTGTAACTTATTTTCAAATGTTACTGGAAAGTTGATACTTCTGGATCAAGATAATGCCTCACTAAAACCTTACTAATAAAAACCCAATGGGAAGAATCTTAATTAAAGAAAAAGAGTGCATTATAAAATACTTATGGATGCTCTTCATATTCGTATTTCGACAACTCAAATTGGTTATAGATACTTCTGAATCTACAAATATGAATCTCATTAATAATACAATTTTTTAATAGTTTCCTTCGATACAATCAAATTTCCTAAGATTGTTTCTTTCAAATATGATTTGCATTTTATGCATTTGTATGCTACTTTTATGAAAAACACTTCATATGCTTTCATTTTTGTGCTTCAAATTAGTTTTGCGCATTGCAACTATACATCTTTCATGAATATAAATTTTTTATTATAACATTACAAGAAAGCAGGAAGTAATCTACTCATCTTGAAGTATATCAAGATTTTCATTACAACAATACTTAGAAGAAATTTATAATCTACACTTCATGTCTTTTGCATTCTTTATAACTACAAAAGTTATATATATTCTTCAGAAATTTTTGTACTTTAATAAGTATTTGCATATCGCAACTATCACTTTAATGGATATTAAGAGTTTCATTACAATGATACTTAAAATTAGAAAGTAATCTACTCATCATGAATTATATCAAGATTATCATTACAACAATACTTAAAAGTAGCTTGAAATCTACTCTTCTTGTTCTTTGCATTCTTTATAACAATGAAAGTTATTTATATTTTTCAGGAATTTGTATACTTTCATTATTTAATATGATTTAAACCATACTTCTACCTTCGGGGTATATTAAGCATTTCAAGTACTTTCGGTACTTTGTGGACTACATGTCCATATTTCTCTACTATTAAAGGATTCACGATGGTCAGTCATGTTTTCCCCTAATATAAGATTCTTAATCTATTTATAAACATAAGCGCTTTATTATTTATAAATTTATCTTCAATAATTATTTCTTGTCAGTTCTAGACATGATTTATTGAGATTTCTTTGATTATCATGTTTTAGGTATCTAAACCACTTCTAGGGTAATTTGACAATCATGTCATTAGTCTCTTCAAGTGCACCCTTAAGTATTTCTTCAAGAACATTCAAATCTTTTATTTGACATCTTTATTACTTACTCCAAAAGTATTTCGAATCGATTTTTGTACCATATTTCAGATATGGTTTACACATTTTGATCCTTCAGGGATTCAAATCTACATTGGAGAAAGTCTGCTAAAGATATTATTAATAATTTAAGTTACTTAATATTTTGCATCATTATACATGTAAATAAATATTTGGCATTGATGATCAAAATGAACTTGTGTCCCTTTATCTTCCTCCTCAATGTTGAGGAACATTGTCACATTAAATAATAATCTTCTTTGGATTCTCATTTTGATCCATTATCATATTGCTACTAGCAAATACACCATACATATTAATAATAGGAGGATAATTCTTTTATCAATTGATAAGATGCATTCAAGTGATATTTGTGAGCTTCTGGCTCACGTTTAAATATGGGATTCAATTATGCCAAATTTCGTGAAATATAATCCAGTTTGAAATTGTACCAATTTCTTTTTAAAATAAGCTTTCAGCTTTGTAGAGGTAACGCAAAGATATTCTTTGACGTTTTCATTATAGTTTATATATCCTCAAAACTCAACAAATTTCTTTTAAATTTTCTTGAGTATAATGTATTTTGAATTAAGATATATGTACCATTTGGTAATACTATATGGGCTCTTCCAGACCCTTCTATTATATAGCAAATTTGCTATGGTTGAAATTTTTTAGTTAAAACATTTTCAGATGGTTCATAGAAAAACTTTTGGTTTTTCAAAATCATATGAGTAGTTGCACTATCTAGTAGGCATATATTATCACTCAAATATTGATGGTCCATATCTTAAGAATTAAAGACAATATAATTAGTCAACTAGTAAAATTTGTAAGCATTAAATAAATGCTAATACTTTCCAAAATAAAATAAAATGGACTGCTGATTAAAACACAACATTCATCGGTATGTTATTTCAATCAGTTCTGAAAAGAAAAACATACAAGCACCAACTTCCAAATGGTTGAAACTTCAGGTTCAACCACTCTTGTTTAGTGTTTGGAAGTGTAACCATCTTCTAGAGGTTGTCACGCTCCTTCAGGGAGTTCCATAAGAAAAATGATTTCTTTTCAGTTAAATGTCTTATTTTAAGATTGTCGTGGATATGACACCTTAAAAATATAAGAGCCTTTGTTTTATCATACTGGGACATATTATCATTTTTAGTAGCATATTCTAAGCATTGAGATTGTAATTGAATGTCAGCATCCAATATCCATACAAAAAGTTATCTCCTAATAAGTCCAAAGTTTTAAATTCAAGATTGGCTATATTTATCATATAACCAACTATCAGTGGAAATAAAAATGCATAAGCATCAAAGTATTGTTCATGGGTATGTAATTAATGCATTTCATAAAATAATAACTCATATCTGATAGTAGTTACAATGAAAGAATAAAAACATTACTGCAAAATAGTAAAAGACAACCAAATATAATCGATAAAAGTGGCTATAATTTCTTATTTACATTCTTTCGATAGCTCTATATCCAATCTCATTAATTGCATTAATTAATTTCCTTGAAAATGCAAAACTACCCTTGAAAATATGGAAATGCCTTTATATGGATTGATTGGTGGAGAAGGGATGAATTATAATCAAAGATTGTACACAGCTTGCATGAAAATTATGATATGAAATATAGACCATCTCTTCGGGAGACTTTCTTCAAGAAATGATTATGCATATAATATTTCTTATGAAATAATAACCAGGAATATGACCTTTATGGTATAGTTAGACGCATGAACATAGAACAATGTATTCTTGACGTAATCTTAAACCTTTTGGATCTAATCTAAACTAAATTAGGATCCTTCATAATCATATTTATGTACACTTATTTGGTCTAATAAAATTACCAAATATAAAAATAAATCTCTTCTAAAGATATCTTATCATTTTCAAATATATAAATCTCTTCTAGAGATATTTTAGTATCACTACTTCTGGAGTGAACTTTCTCTTATATATATATATATATATATATATTTATATTTATATATATGCACTATTGGAATGTCATATCAATATACAATATTTTTGTTTTATATAAATTACATAATTACTACTTTTACAGTAGCATAAAATATCCATGCTGGAAATTTTTGTTGTAACTGCTTTTAAAATGGCATATCAAACTTTAAATGACAAAATTAGATTCACCAACTGAAAGTAAGATGCAAGAGATAAAACCACTACTTTAGGAGTGTAATATTGGTATACAATATCATTTTTTTTGGATAAATTATTGTTATTACTTCAAAAAAATTATATCATTATTCCTTAAGGGAATATAGTATTTCCTTTTAAGGAATTGCAATGTAAAAAAAATAAAATTCTTATAACATCTCTTTTGGGATGTCGAATTTTGCAATATAAAGATAAATAAATCTCTAAAACATCTCTTCAAGAGATTAATACACACGCACATCGGATGATGTTTGAAATATCATATGACATAATATCTTCAAGATGCTTGGTTAAGATAATGTAAATGTGAAGATATAAGGTAAGGTATAACTCATTTGGAGATTTTTGTAATCTCGTGAATGCAGCATCATTATCTCATATGATACTTTATTAATTTCTTTTAACTTCTTTAAGAAGTACAACCTTATCATTTTACACAATTTCAATAGAGCTTCGGGCTTCTAATTCATGAACAAGTTCATTAATGTATTATGAACTTCAGGTTCTCAAATTTTGTATAATTTGTTTAGAAGCATGTATATTTGATGAACAAAAAAAAATACTGATAAGAATTCAAGCTTATAAAGTTTATCAGGAAATCTTTTCATAATTTAAGACTTCAGGTCTTGGATTTTGAGTTATACGAGTTGTATTAAAATAATTTCTTTGCACAACTTCAAGTTGTTAAACCTAATTCTTCCATTAGGCCAAACATTACTTGTCAAAATAAATACATCAAATAGTACATCATACATAAATTCTTATTCTAAATACAAACATAAAATATTATTTAATTTACAATAACCAATGCATTTAATACATTTACGATAAAAATAAATGCATTTAACCTTTATTTGATCTAAGATGTAACTACTATCACAACAAAATGATTTCATTATAAAAATATTTGAATCAATTGAACAAACAATAGTTAAAGTAACATAATTTCATCTCAGATCTAGGTTCGAAATTACTCAATAATAAAATTGAAATGGACATCTTAAAAAGAAAATTTATTCTCAATAATTAAAATTTCTATAATAAACAACATTATTCTCTCAGATCTATCCATATCATTCATAATCACAAATGACTATACATCTCAGATCCAAATTATTTCCCTTATAAGAAAATTAACTTCATAATTTTTTACCAAATATGGCAAAACAAACACGTAAATCTTCAAATGTTATCTCGTAAATTTGGGGAATTAAGATTATTTCCAAAAAATAAAAACATTTTAGAATTTTATTTAATTACACAAACTATATAAAGATCAAAATGATCTTGCTTTCTACATCAGAAGCTACCTTTTGGTCTAGGAAAAACAACTTAGCTTCAAACTAAATCCAAAATTATCAAAAAAAAATCTTTCATACATAGATCAAATAGATCTGAAATTTGAGTAAGATATTACAAGAATTCAACGACTTATAAATAAAGTCGATTCAAAACTTACTTAAAAAAATCAAAAATTCATAATGAAATCAAAGATGAGTGGATCTAATACCACTTGTTAGAAATTTTGAATCAATTCAAATTGAATATATGTCAAGTACAATTTCTGAAAGAATAAATAAAATTCTTTTAACTAAAAGATACGTAATAATAAGTAATCTCAGAAGTCATACTTGATTTCAATAAATAAATAAGAGAAAAGGATGAATAAACATGAACAAAGAGTAGATTTGATGACTAAAATATATAGATCTCAAAGATATATCATTGGAGCATGATATCAAGATATACAAAAGATCTAAAAAAAACTTAGAACATAAGATTTACAATAGAATGAGATCAAAAAATTAGATATATGATTGAATGAGATCTAAGAAAATAAAATTAATAGAATTAGATCTGAAAAAGATAAGATCAGTATAATTAAATCCAAAAAATTGCTTACCATCTTGAGATCTATAACTAGATCTGAAAAGTAAAGTAGATCTGGTCTTCTAGATTATCACAATTCAAATCTATAAAAAAAAAATTTCTTTAGAGACGTGCTGCTACCGTGTTATAAAAAGAAGAAAGTAGAAGTCATTAGAGAGAGAGGCAGAAGATATATTATTCATTCCTGAAATTAGACGCGCATTTACATTACCTACCTCCTTTATATAAAGGCTTCAGACCTAAGGATTTAACATATTGCATGATGTGGGACTAAATGAAATAACATAAAAGCATATTCATTTCATGATTTACATATATTGTAGCACGGAATTAGTTGTAACAACTCATGAACGGGAAATTTGATTAACAATTGTAGGATGCTTGAAAAATTAATTGAATTGAACTAAATGTAAATATTTTAAAATTCGTGATTAAGTAGGTGAAAGGGGTTTTTGTATGATAAAGGATTATAGAATTAATGTGATTAAGTTAAGATGAGATTTTAAGTTCAAGCTCAAAATTATTAACCCTTGTATTTTTAAGTATATACCGCTACTTTCATTCGCTCGTTTTTCTTTAAACACCCACACACACACACAAAACGTTAGTGCTAGGCTGCCATTACCAAGAGAGAAAAGTAAACAAACATAAGATTCGTTTTGTAAAGGAATATTTTTTTCAATCATGCTGTTTACTTCGGTGAGTAATGCCAAACCCTATTTTTCTATCCAAATTTATTAAGATTTGGATCTAATGTGATTTGATGTTACAGTGGCGATAAACATGTTTTGTTGATAATAGATTAACCTTATGTAGATTTGTTTTTAAACAACATAGTTAAGGACATGTTTATGAGTAAATCATTAGTTAATTGCCTTCAAATGAATTACGATTTTGATGTTTATAATATCGAATCAAAGATGTGTTTTGATTTCACAATTTTTGGATTAATGATTTAATATAATTTTCTAAGTGAAAATGAGAATTTTTGGATGAAAAAAAGTTTGAAAAATTAAAATTCAATATTTAGACCTAATTTTTTTATTGAAAATAAAGTAGAATGTTATAATTTTTTGTGAAATTTTGGGAATTTTACCATGATTTGCATGGGAATATAAACTAAATGGAAATGACGAAAATATCCTTAACTAATGAATTAATTAAAGAAATAGATTAATTAAGAAGTAACTAAATGAGTGTATAACAACTTATTTTTGAAATACTACCACAGTAACAACTTATTTTTGAAACAGGAAAATCAGTTGAAGGAAAAACTTAGCTTTTTTTTGGAGTGAAGGACGTGGAAATTATTTTTACGTTTTAAGAACGTAAGTTTTATTCTTTCGCCTGAAGGAAATTCTTCATAAAAAAATTAGACTGTTTTCAAATCTCATTCTCAAATCAATAGGACAGACGGTGGCATCACAAGAATAGACGGCGGTGTATCACAAGAACAGACGACGGCGGTGCAACCGCAAAGGAAGGCGGAACTCGTTTAGGCGAAGGCGGATCTCGTTCGTCAAGCGAAGGCGATGAATTGTAAGTGGCGACGACTACTTTGAAGGCCTGCGGTGACTTGAGCCATGAATTTATGGCCGATTTCAGATGAGCGGCGGTGCAATGGAAGTTAAGGTTGCTAGTGATGCCAAAAGTAACGATGGCGATTAAATGTGTTGAATTGAACTAAGAAAAAAATGCTATATGAAATTATCATTCTAATTCTATATGTATAATACATAACTGAACGTTATATTTTGTATTGCAGTTGTTATAATTTATGCATTTGTAATAGTATGATTGAATGTTCCTAATTTTCAAGGAGCTGAAGTAAGTTTTGTTTTAAAAATCTGCAAAAGATGCGATTTTGATTAGATAAAATTACGTATATGTTTCACAAGATGATAAAATATGCATAAAACATAATGCATCAGTTGTTTATTTATTTGTTTATTGAGTTGCTTTATTTTGAATGTTACAGATATCATAAATAAAATGCTAGTGTACTTCATAACTAAAATGTTATATTAAACTATCATTTTAAATATTCTTAATATACTATATTAGTCTATCATTTTGCATATCCTAAAATGCTATATAAAACTATCATTTTGCATATTCTAAACATGCTTGTGGACTTCGTAATTAAAATGCTACATTAAACTATCATTTTGTATAACTTAAACATGCCAGTGGATATTGTAATTAAAATGATATATTAAATCTCATTTTGCATATTGCAACTTTGGTATTGGACTTCACAACTAAAATGCTATATCAAACTATCATTTTGCATATTTTAAACATGATAGTGGATTTCATAACTTAAATGCTATATTAAACTATCATTTTGCATATCATAAACATAGTGGCGAACTTTGTGATTAAAATGTTACATTAAAAATACATGTTCTACATGCAATTATCATTTTGCATTTGGTAGTTCTCCTTAGGAATACTTATTTCATTTTGTATATTCTATTCATACTACTTCACTTTAAATATACTTATGCTAAATTCATGTTCATTTTGCATATTTTTTCATCCTTATTTAATTGAAATACATTTATGCCATATCCAAATATCATTTTGCATAGTCAGATAATTGTACTATATTTTAAAAGTATAAATGCTATATTAGTCTATCATTTAGCATATTAAATATAGTGTATTGTGTTTCAAATGTAGAAATGCTATATCTAAATATTATTTAACTTGTGATTAAAACTTTTTGACTTTCTTCTTCTGTTGTGTTTTGCTTCTCCCTTTGTTTCTTACCTCTTAATTTAGTGGCACTCGACTTCAATTTTCACGAAATTTCTAATTTACGCTTGCATTAGAGCGTCGAATTAGGTTTTTTTTCAATTTTGGAAAGGACAGCGGAAGCTTCGACGATGGCGGTGGCTTGGACGACGGTGGTTTGGGTGTCGGCGGCTACGGAAGGTTAGGACTAGGGCGACGGTGTAACCATCCCAATTTTTAGTTAAATTTAATGTGGTAATTAATGTTAAATTTGGAATTTAATGGTGAATTAATTCTAATTTTTCCAAATTAATGAGGATATATTTTGTTATTTATTTATATTTACAAATTTATTTTAAAATTGAATCTAGGAATTGAAATTAAAAATATTGGATTTGAATACATTATATTTTCAATTAATAAAAGAATAAAGATTAATTAAATAAAGATACGCATTTATTTATATATGTGTATAAATGGAGTTTTAATTTAAATAAAATTTCTATTTGGAAATTTAGAAAAAATATTTTGAATAATATATTATAGATTGAAAGTTAAATTTGTAAATAAAGTTTTGATTTTTAAAAAATTAAACATGTAAATAATTATAAATAAATTTGATTTATTATAGAGATTAGGTTTTAAAAATATTTTCCTTAAAAAGTGATATAAGATTAAATAATATAAAATATATAAATGTAAAACTTCATTCATTTAAAAAGAATAATAACTTGAATTTGAAAATTTAAAACAAAGATAAATACCAACCTTTAATTTATAAATATCTTTGAAATTAATAAGATAATAAAGTTTGTTTTCAAATTTTAATATATATAAGTATACATGTTTGTTTATTTATAAATATTTATTTAAAAGTGTAATGGTTTGAAAATGAATAAAAAGATTTAATACTTTATTTAAAATTTTATATATACATAAGGAAATACATTTCATAATTTGTAATAACACAAGGTTTAAAATAAAATTTATAAATTGAGTTAAGTTAAGGATTAGACATAAAATTTCTTGTTTGTGACATTTGTAAAAGAATTAATACAAACAATTAACATGTTTTGTTTAATAATAAATTGCATTTACAAGTTTTAAGGTATTGTAACTTGAAATATTATAAGTGACAAGATATGTTGTTTATCTTTTTAATTTTGTAATGCAAATAAACATCAAAATAAAGAAAAAACAAGGCAATACACTTCATTCTCTTTAAAGTTAAAATCTGAAACAAAAAGAAATCAAAAAAAAATAATTGAGATCAAAATAAAAATCAAAGCTGAAATCAAACTTGAGAAAAAATCATCTCTAAGCAAAACAGATTCAAACATCAAAAGTGAAACCAGAGCAATTTAATTCAGATTAAAACAAACCTGGAAGCAAAGTTTAAAGCATTCAATCCCGAATCAATGCAAAAAGCAAGTTCAGATCAGAAAAGAAAAGCAACAGATCAAAATCTGAAGCAAATCAGGCTGCAAATGCAAATCAAAAGGCTTGTAACCTGTAAGCAAAGCAAAAAGATCAAAGAAAAAAACTGAAAGACTTGAGGCAACTAGAACAAATGCAAAGATAAAACTCAACAATTGAAGTCCAGACCTGAGCAAATCAAAGCAAGCAAGATATTAAAATCATCCTCCAGTTTTCAACATTCCAGGCTCTGTTTCCCCTCTGCTCAAAACAAAGGTGAGTAAACCAATTCTCTTAATCCTTTAACATGTTTTAGTATCCTGATGCTTGTGAGTAGCCTTGAAATCTAATGAGAAATCTGTTGATGTGTGTTGTATGAAATAATTGATGCATGTCTATATATTCATATACACAACTCTCTGTAGCCTGATCAACACCAGAATTTTTTATGAAAAATCCATATTTCAATTTGTAAAAAGTTTTAAGGTATAATTTTTAAAGAAAAAATTGTTAGAATAATCAGATTCAAGTTTTAAAATAATGTTAACTGGTCGAACTCCTGGACTATAGAATGTCAGTGATGATCAATATAATGTCACAAATCGAATGATAGGATTTTAAGTTTAGATTATATGATCATATTCGTATTATAAAATCACGAATCTTAAAAATAAAATCATGATTTTTAGTTTGGAATCTGTTATGAATTTGCGAGATGAACAGAATTGTAAAATTGTCGATTTCCAGCAATCAACGAGCAATCGAGTCTTGGGCTTGATATCAGAGGAGGCTTTAGTGATGAAGTTTATTGGAAAAATGATTAGAAGAATTCTCGATCATCAGAGCAACGGCAGGATGGCTTGATAGGGTTTAAGAAACAGTTTCATTCGAAAGGTTTCAATGGCAATTCCGTTGCCATCGGCTAATCGGTCAAGGTTGGTACTGGGGGAATCAAAGAGTAGACGTGTGAAGTTGACTTGGTTGTGATGGCGCGGCGTCAGATGGTCGGATTTAGGTGGCACGAGTTGATTTGCGCCGAGATGTTTGGGTTATGGTTAAAGTAGGGTTGCTCGATTTAGCTCCCTCACGAATTCATGGGTGCTGAGGGATTGGAGTGTTCGTTTAGGTGATCGTCGACTTGTTGACGATCAGAGTCTTGATCGGAGATCGCCAGTTTGGGCGTACATGTGCACAAGGGATCACCTGTATCTGGTGAAGTATGGTTTGGGTAAAAAATCGGGTTAGTGCTCGAGTTACTTGCGTGGGGGACTCGAAGAAAAGCGGGGGAAGAGTGATACTCGAAGTCAAGCTTAAGGTTAGATCGAGGAAAATAAGGGGAAAGCTCGGGTGAATTTTTTTACTAGGCAGCAGATTTCAAAATTTTAAAAAGAAATGTGATTCAGGTTTAAAAACGAAGGAATTAGATTTTACAAATATTTCTAAGTTTAAAGGTAAGGTAAAAACAAGTTCTGAAGATATGGAAAAAAAATAGTCTTCGCTAATTAATATTTAACAAAGTTTTTAATATATGTTTAAAGTTAATGGATTTTAATAATTGTTTTGGTTAAGCTTAAAGTTAATAAAGAAGTAATTAAGTTTTATTCAATTACATGATCACTATTTATAAATTAGTTCTTGAACTATTTTAAATCAATATTGAAATTAATGATTAATTAATTAATGTGATTGATAAATGGATAATGATTCTAGTTAATAATTATAGGATAATTACCTTAATGTAATTGAAGATTAATTAATTAAAATAAGTAATTAAGGGGTAATTACTTAATGAAATTAATTAAATTAATTAAAGGATAATTAATTAAAGGTTAGTAAATGATTGAAAGTAATTAATTATAATTGAGTGATTAGGGATAATCACTTATTGTAATTTTATTCTTTGATGATAATTAATTAAAGATTAATGAATTAAGTAAGGATAATTAGTTAAATAATATTTAGTTAAGGGATAATTAATTATGTAATTAACTTAAAGGTTAATTTAATTAATGTGATTAATTAAGGACCGATTAATTAATTAAGGGTAATTAATTAAGATGGATAACTAAGGATTAATTTATTAATTAATTAATCAATACAAAATGATTTGTATTTAATTAATCTGGATTGAGTAATTAATTCATGAATAATTAATTTAATTGAAAGTTAAAATAATTTAGGATTAAACAAATAACTAATCCTATTTATAAATGATTATTGAATGCTTGGATTGCTTGTGAATGCTTGTATTGTATGAAATGCATTGTATTGATTGTTATCTCTGGACTGTAATATTCTGTTTTGTGAATGGAGTTGTGTGTAATTTATTTATTTATTTATTTATCTGTGATACATCTATCTGTGATTCTGTGAACGAAGATAAGCGTTATAGGAATATACCGCTTATCGATATTGATGTGATTGAATCTGTGATGATTGATGTTGTTGCACTATTGTGTAAAATCCCTGGACTACACCATACACACACAAATATGGATTGCACGAGGATATTGGTTAAGTCACAAATTTTTGAAAATAGTTTTAAAATTGAATTTTGAATCCAAATGGTTTTGGAAATAGAATTGGGTTAAACGTGAAATGCTTTTGAAAAGGTATTTCAAAGATAAAAGTTATTTTGATTAACTTGATTAAGTTTTGAAATTTAAATGATTTGATGTGAATTTGAATTCAAGATTTGAAATTGAATTCTAATGTTTGGAAATTATGGTTTAAAAATGTTATACAAGTTATAAATGTGTTTTTATGGGTTTAAACCATTTTAAAAGTATTGATTTGGGAATTTAACCCAAGGGCTTTAACTTGTATAAATAAAATTGGATTTTTCCAAAACGAAAATTATTTGTTTTCAAATAATAACAGCTCTCATATAAGGAAATAATTTCGAATTTGTGTTGAAAGATTTCAAGTTTGAATTGAAATAGTTTTGAAAGCTGCGAATTAATCTTTGTGAAAGATAGTCGAACCTTGTTTTGAAATTGAAAAGGATTTTAAATGGTGTATCTTTTATATATAAAAGATTTGAAATGGGAGTTGTTTTGAAAATTATGAATGAATCTCTGGAAATGGTTTTGAAAGCTATGAATTGAGTCTTTGATTTAATGATTGGATGAGTAATCCAATTTGAAAATGAAATTGTTTTGAAAGCGATGAATGAATCTTTGTGAACTTTGTGAAGTGGATCTTTTTGTTTAAAGATTGGAAATGGTAAATTGTTTAAACCGTTTGAAAGAAAAGTTTTGGGTAATAAATTGTGACTTAACTGAAATCCCATATCCATATGTTTTTAAATATTGCGCTCATTATTCGGTTTAGCCGGGAGAGGACCTTGTGTCATATAACCCATTCCGAATAATGATACGACGATATGGATAGCATTTGAAGACCGGTGGTGAAGACCGGATATTTCCGAAAGCGAAAGGATAACTTGTCGAATGTCTCTGCACCGGCTGATCCCCGGTATAGAGATTTGATCACCCTTTGTGATGGGAAGTCCGAACGTGATTAGGGATTATCCGGATTTGCAAGGGCTTCTTTAGAAGTGCCTTTGGTTCTGTTCGAACCCAGAACATACTTGTATGGATGTGTGTCTGACATTACACTTTGAGATGTAAAGCTGATTTCTATCAAATACATTTCTGTTTGGTGTGGAGATTTATTCTCTTAGCTTAACATCCTTCTCTGAGACGTACGAGCTCAGAGGTTATGTAGTTGATGGTTACTAGTGATACTTTTCCAATTTGGTAATGTGGCATGAAGTGTTGCTGATCATTTGTTGCTCAAAGAATTGCTTTTGTGACAAAGCGTAGCTTTGTGGACGAGACCTCATCGGACCTCACTCCTCGGAAATGGTCGAAACAGGAAAGATGTAGCAAGGTTGCAGGGGTCGCTCCCCTAGGGTATGTCTATTCCTTTTGGAAAAGGGTAGCATCATGGTATGGAGCCCAGATATTTAACCTATGTGGTTACTGCAAATACATTGCTTTGTGGTTGTTGGTGTTGAGAGCTCTCGGATAAAGGTCGCAAATGACCGGGGATGGCATATCTTTAGGTGGTACTCCCGGGCAGGGAGAAAGCCGGCCTTGTGTTGCAGAGGGCTGTGTAAGTTCTCGGAGCATCCCTCCAGAGGCGTTCTCATGTGGCAATAGGAAGTTCCTTAGCCTGACCATTTGTTGGAAAATCTAAGGAAACAATACGCGCCCTGTACGTTTTTAGTTGAATAACCTGCCATAGAATGTGGCGGTAACCTGCTATTGAACATGGTAGGTATAGTAGGCATACGACAAAATGTTGTATGCTGGCTAAGATTAATATTATACTTTCGAAATATTTTCCACTATGCACTAATAATAATATCAAATGGTTTTCGCGTATCAACCATTTTTTGACTGTCATAAGGAGAAATCTCCTCCAAGTATGTGCATGCATTGTGTGTATGCCGGGAGGCCTTATGGCAGTTTCATTTTTCAAAAACATTGCGGATTTCATTGTTTTAACTTTTGTTGTTTGTTTTAAAGATAAACTGTTTTTTTTTTGCTCATATCAGTCCCATGACTTACCCAGAGTTTATTGTTCCCTTCCTAAACTCTAGGTGCCCATAATTTTCCACACAGGCAGTCTAGAGTTTGGTTTTTCAGATAGTCAGATAGTAGGAGTAGATTCAGCAGCCTTCAGTCTCTGGAAACCTTCTTCAGTCCTTGGATGACTGACCTTGCTTAGTACAACTTGATTGAGAGTTCGAGCTATTTCTGGATTGGTGCTTTGGAGATAGAGATAGCTGATATTGGAGTTCCTTCTTTGGAGTTCAAGTTTATGTTATTATTCTGCTGCTATGTCTTGTATCTCTAATAGTATTTGATATCATTTATATAAAATATGTTGTATCGAGTGTTGTATATCAATGATATATTCATTTATTTCTTCCACTATGTTGTTCTACTTAATGTATTATAAGCTCCGGCGAATCGGATTGAACGTTTGAATCTGCGACATTCGAGTACGAGTGAAGTACGGGTGTCGATTTTCGAACGTGAAAACCTGGGTCGTCACAGGCGGCGGCTACGCGGGTTAGGATTATGGCGGTGGCGGCTATGGCAAGCTTCAAACGATGGCTTCGGATGATGGAGGAAACAGTTGAAGTTGGTTGAATAGAACACGCTACGTCCTTGAGCCTAAATTTTAAAAGTTCCGTTCCACATTTAAAAATTAGCATAAAGTTTTTCCTTTAAACTAATTTTCTCTTTTTGAAATACTACCACAGTCCTATAGGTAACGAATGAAAGTATGACATGTAAAGATTAAGACAAAAAGTGGTTACTTTGTTAATTAATATATCTGATTTCTACTTAATAACGAAATTTCCATTACAGGGACGATAACACATATGTGATAGCTAACGATCGACGGATATGATAGCTCGTATGCAATAGCTTTGGTAGATATGATAGCTTGTATGCGATAACTAAAGCTTGATGGACACGATAATGTATATGCGATAACTAAATATTGATGGACACGATAGGTAAATGTTGGTAGATCGGTAATCAAATGTTGGTAGACTCGATGACTAAATGTTGGCGGACTCAATAACCATAGCTCTTATGTTCGATAGCTATGATTCATATATGATAGGCATATGCTCTTCAACACAATAGCTAATATGTTAAATTGTTTTATTAGGTGCATTGATGGCAGGGGTAAAAAGGTGAATTTCAAATAAATTCTTTTTTATTAATTTACACAAGATCGTATTCTATATTTATATGAATAATAAATTTGCACTAAATGATATTCGATATTTATTGAATAAAAGAATTTAAGAAACATTTTTTAATTTTATTTAAAATATTTATTTGTTTGTTCTTGTTCAATAATAATATTTATTATTAATTAAATTTAAATTTAATTTACTAATTTAACTTAAATTTGATTTTATATTTTAATGTTTAGTGCATTTGTATTTGCAATACAAACAATATAATTGCATTAGAAATGATGATTTAACATGTGTAATATGAGAATATGTGTATGATTAACCGTCATGTTAGTATATAACTAATGGCCATAGGTCAAGAGGATGTATATACACGTCTAATGATTATTAAAAATATCCGCTCTAATATAAATTAATTTTTTTTCAATCAATTATATTTATTTAATATACATAATACATATATGGGGTGGACTATTTTGATATAAAATAAAACACAATCGGCGATACAAAGAATATGGTACGTTGGATCTTTTTGTCCTTGTATGGGAGGTAGAAATCTATGTCCAATCCAATGGTGGATTCCATTGTATCACCAATTATGTCGATATTTCACGTTCTAATAGATTTTCCATATATATATATAATGTGGTATAATGTTATATATATATATATATATAGGCGTGTGTATGTTTTATTTTATACGTGTGTGTATTTATTAATATTAATAATATCTGAATTTGGTATTTACCTATATAATAAATTCAAATTCGAATTATAAGTCTATGTAATCTTAATATGTCTCTGCAAGGAAAATGAGTATGGAAATTTAACAATCATAATGAAAACCTTATTAGAAAAGCAATTATTTCAAACTAATTTTATGATAAAACATATAGCCTTCATTGTATCTCTTCTGAATCCAACAACATGTCTCACTTTTGGAAACCCGTCTTAGAAAATTATAATACTTTTAACATTGGGATTAAAGTATATTTCATTCAGGCAACAACTCATCAGTTTGGCATGAAAGCTAGATTTTCGCTCTATTTCTTAGAATAGAGTATAGAAAGCTATTTGAAATTTGTAACTTTAAAAATGCCTTAATTTCATATTCTTTATTTGAAGCACAAATATAGATGTTGGGACGTTGCACATATCCAAATGGATGAAAAACTCTTTACGAGTATAAAGTTTAAGGGTTTCAAAGCATACTATAGAACCATTTTACAAAGCACATTGTTGAATGTTATAAACATTTCTACATTCCTTATAACAATCCCAAGCTACATCATGAGCTTCCAAACCATTAATCCTTTCACTAAGACTAACCATATCGTAGTGAAATCAGTACTAGGCTCCAGTGGAAAATAAAATACTACTCAAATCACCTTCACTAACTCCCACCGTTCGATGACGACGTCGTAATATAGTGTTCATGAATCCAAACTTTCCATAATGTCATATAATAAACAATTTGTTATGTACCCTTTCACACAATCTAATTTTTAGAACAACCAACTTAAACAAGCAATGGCCCAAGAATAAGTATGAATTTGACGTAAATAACGAAGACATTATAAAAAATGAACATGCACATTATTCCTAGATTTGTCGTCACATACCAATGAGCTAGTGATGTACAACAAATAAGCGCTATCATCATGTCTTTTATGTTTCATGTTATCCATCTCTTTTGACCTTTTATAATTTATCCTTAACCATTCTAAATGATTTTTTTCCTCACCACCAACAACATCGCTAAACCGTTCTATTTTCAATCTAAGGCATTTATCCAACAATTCATATAGTTTATCATACAAAATACCCCATGATCCACAAATCCAACCATTCACAGTTTTCCTAACAATAGGAAGACCGGTTATGTGAACCACTTCAGTTATAACCATTTCCTCGAATGGAAGATAAAATGTATCGGTTTCTGGATAAAAATATTCAAAAAAGCATTAATTAGAACTTTATTAAAAAAAAATTCATACGTTTATTGAATCATACTTATAATAAGCCACCGCATCCATCACAAACTGACATTCCTTTTCCAAAATCTATAATTTATGCGTTTCAACATGATTATGGAGCTTTATTATTCTAGATCTAGGTACCTACATCACAATGTCAATTAATAACAATATTTGTTTTACTATGCATTAAACTATTTAAATCATTTTGAATTTACATGCATAATTAATAAAACGACAGTATGGTATCGAATCAACATAATAAATCATTTTCCCACAATGTCGACATTTACCCGTTGAATTTGGACCATTTGACTACAATTTAAGTACAAAATTCAAAAAACCGACATAAGTTTAACAATTAATAAAATTCGATGCCCATTGACCAAACATCTATTCAATTACTTTCATCGAATGACATCCATCGAATATGACACGAAATCACCAAAACCAAAAAAAAACTTTTCTCCCCATTGTCGTCGCCTCCGACCACCTTGGCTTTGCCCACCATGTCACCACCGGCTTCATCTGAAACGTTCGGGTGCTTCATTCTGACCATTGTAGATTTGTTTTATTTCATGTGCTAGAGTTTCTTTTGTTTGGAGTTTGAGTTCGATGGTTATGTTTAAAAGAAAAAGGAATCTGAATTTGAAGAGCAAAGACGGAGGTAAAGTTGTAAATATGTTTTAATAAAATAATACTTTTTAACTATAAACTATATACCCCAAGCAATCTACTTTACAACGGAGTCCCCTTAAAAGTCTTCCCCTATCCATTTCTTGTGATTATATCGTCTAGTAACAATTATAACCACCACCCTTTCTTGTTCATTTGGTTAAAAAAAGGTAACACACAACGTTACTAACTCGAATGATTTAACTCGTTTGTATTTTGAACTGTACAAATTAGGTGACATAATATGATTTTACTATTAAGAGATCATTATAATATGTTAAGGAATAAATCATGGATATTTCAATATTTTGGCTTTCCCATATTACGATAGTTTTCATATTATATAATTAGGCTATGAGCAATATGGCTATAAATAGGTAGCTATGAATTGCAGAATGACAATCAAGTAGTAATATAGACTATTATTTTCAATAAAGTTGACTTCAACATGGCATTAGAGTAGAAATTCAATCTTCATTATATCCTCTATTTTTAATTCATCAAAAATCAATCTGCAATTCCCAAACAATCACTAATCCCCAATCGAATCTCTACATGTTATCCCATAACCCTAATTGCACCCGTCATCCTTCCCTCCACCCCGAACCCACCGCGCCATGTTTGCCACCCGCCACCATCGATGTAATGACCCGTATTTTTCGATAATTAAAATATTAAATAAAATAAGTTTCGGAATTTAATGTTGTGTAAAATTAAAAATTTAAGACATAATAATGAGGAAAATATCTAGAATGTAATTTTTGTTATGTTATTTAAGGTAATTGATAACTATCTTAATGTAATTTCGACTAATCGAAATAATTGTAAAGTTAAATTGGTTATAATCGTAAATAAGGAATAAATTCAATGTCGTGTTAAAAAGAGAAATTATATGTAATTAATTGAAATCTGGTTAATATAGAATAACTAATCAGTATGTGAATTTATTTTTTTATTGTTTGTAAACAATAAACATAGAAATGTGTTCATTTGAACTATTAATGTGCATTGATTGTTTAATTATCATTTCATTATTTGATCCGTTGAAATTAAATTGTAAATCAATTGTAATTAAATGTAATTGAATATTGCGTTAATATGTATTAGGATGATAACTGTAGAATCTTTATGTAATAAAACATAACCAATGTTAATTATATACATAAGATGATAGTTGGCTAAATAATAAGATGTAAATCGGAATAAATGAATTTATTGGAATTTAAATTATTATTAATGAATTATTGCAATTGAAATTGAATGCTGTCATTAATGCAATATTTAACATTAGATGGGACATGGAAATTTGTTTTAAAAGATTATCAATGTCTCGGTAATCAAAAATGATAAAATTTGTTAATTATAAAATTTAAGTTTAAAAAGTGATTTAATTAATTTAATAATAATTTATTTAATTAACGTGAAAATAACCATTTTGGCCACTATCTTGAATTTTGACGAAACCAATTTCATCGTATCCGTAATGGTGAACTAGTGTTGGATTTCAAATTTCATAGCGATCAAACTTGTCGTGTGATCGTGCGTGTTCGAAAGGCGTAGAAATCAATTTAATGAATTCAATTTAAAATAAGCTGATTTTAAAAGCTAACTTCTACATATAATGGTATTTGGATTTGAAACCCATCCCATTGAATTTAAAAATATCGAAAACATCTATTTTGATACATGGGATGACCCACTTTGGTTTCGAAAGCGGAACGGGCATTTCGGGTTGTTATTATCGTTCAAACCATTTCGATATATTCATTCTTCCTTATCGGCCCTTTTTTTATATAAATAGATTTTTTGTTTCTCAAACCCTAGCAGTCTTTCAGTTATTTGTATGCATAATTCTATCTGCCTATTTCTTTCTTCCAATGGTAGAAACAAATTCCAATTACAAACGCTAAATCCAATTTCAAATCGAAAATCAAACTCCTCAAAACTATATCGAATTATATATCGTTGGAAAGCCCTCGACGAGCACAACCCAAATTTGCTGTTCATTTTTGCAATCGAGTTTTGATTTGGCTGGAATTGGCTAAAACAGTCTCGACCGTTCGTTGATGGTTGATCAATGGTGATGGATAGTCGATTCGAGGGTACGGTTGCATGAAGATGTTGAATATGCTAGTATATAATTTTTGTTTGATGATAATAAACATATATATATATATATATTCATTTAAATGTATTTGTTATTGTACTATTTTATTTTCACATAATTAAATAAATATTTGCTGAATAAAATAAATAACATAGATTTTGAATTCAAACAAATATTTTGTTACAATTTTAAATAGTACAAAATTGGGCTCTCACAATATATACACAATTACAATACAATTTCAAATTACGACACAATTTTTTCACCATACAATTGTTGCATACATTTGCACCTCACTACATATCACTTATTCACTCGTATTTGATCTTCAACTCTATTCCAGCTTGAATCCAGCATTCGAATTATTTGCAAAGTAAACACTGACGCGGTAAAATTGAAAAAAAAATATTTTTGTAGTGTAAATTAAATGTGTTTTGAAAATATTATCTGCCTCAGTTATTTGGGTTGTTCGTCAACATTTATTTTTGAATTCATCTTACACGAACAAACTGTGACACGCACAGTGTATCACTGTACATGCCACAAGCCTGTGTACACCGATATACACTTGGTGAAATTGTAGGGACAGGTGGGCACAAGGTCAAACCCGAGCCAAGGCTGGATTCAACTCAGGTGCAATACAAAAGCATCAAAAAATTGTCGAGTACAAGTTCTCATGCAACATGAAGACAAAACCAGATCATGCTAACAAGTGCACAATTGTGTACATATGAACCAACTATTTTCACAAGACTTAAATCAAGCTTCAGATCAAACAACAATGAACTAAACCGGTGCAAAAGGTGGTGGACAACACAGAAAGGAGCAACAAGTGAGTGGCCAAGACTAAACACAAGATAGAAGGTAGCAGAGAAAGTTCACCAAACTTCAAAACCCAACAAATGTGACAACTGCCTTAATCATATCCAACAAATGTGACAACTGCCTCAATCATATTTACAAAATGTGCGAGCAACAGTTCAGATATAACATAGCAGAGAAATGACATGTATGAAGACCAACGGTGAAAGAGAAAGTGAGTGCAAAGATCACAAATTCATCCGAATGCAATGACCAGAGGCAACAACCATATGCAAGCAATCAATTGCACCAGGGCAGTGCACAAAAAGACAGTGAATAATGAAATGCAAAGTTCAGAAGCAACAACAGAGTTCATAAGTTACCAAACTACATGATACTATAGCAACTACTAGAGTCCATCTATTCAGAAGCAACAACAAAGTGGTAAACCGGACTACATACATAAGCAACCAAACTCAAGAAAACGTGCAACTGAATACAAGTGTAGACTGCACAGACAAGTTCAATGCACAGTGAAGAGTAATGAACACACTTGAACCAAACACGGTGCAACTGTAGTGACATACGCATACATCAGGACAGATGCATACAAACAAAACTAGAGGAATGAAGAAGTCAACATATATGCACCAGAGTGGAATGCAAGACTACACAAAGGAGCACTTGAAGCTCACATAAAATGCAATCAGATTCAACCAAATGATCAGACCATAAGTACAAACCAAGCATACAAGTTCTTATGCACTGACTCAAAACATATGCAACATGAGGACATTCGAAATATGTAGCAGTTTTCAAAGAGTAAACAACATATATGCAGTGATGAAGAAGACTGCAATACCAAAGTACAATCACACATACATACACATACATATATGTGTCTATATATATATACACACACATATAGAGACAATCAACCAAAGCTAGCAGTCTATATGAAGCAAAGTCCAGAATATCACAAATTCAAATAACATAGATGACTACAGTTCAAGTTTCAAACACAAACTAGAGCTAAATGCAACATAGACTAGATCATCACAAGCATACATATATACATGCACAAACACATATGTATACATGTATATATATGCAGTGCAACCAGATCAACTCAAATGCAAAGATGAACAAATTCAATGTTGTAGGAATTTCAATCTGAACATGTCAGATTTTAAAATAACAAAGCAAAGCCGTAGTGGCCAAGGAATTAAACAAGTCATAAAAGAAATTAAAAGAAAGCCGATTATCTCAAATATTATCACAAATTCGAAGTGGCGAAGTCAAGCCAGAAAAGAACGGAACAAAATCCATAACAAACGCAAGCCGTGATAATCAAGCAAAGGAATATACGAATTGAACCAGTCTAAACAAATCATATGTATTTAAGCGAAATCGAATGGCAGAGAATAATTATCAGACGAATTCACGTAAACGGAAATCAAGGGAATCGATCCCTATTTGAACCATCAACATCATTAGCATACATAATCATCGAGTTCAAGCATATCAACGAGAGTAACAAAGAAAATCACATACCAATTTAGTTCTAACTCGATAAAATTGGAGCAACCGAAATCATATCACAGCTAGAGGATCGATTGTCCAAGCCAAACAGAGAAAATAATCACTGCAATTGATCAGATATAGGCCGCGTTTCCAATTTCATAGAATCCTTAATTTTAGAATGAGAAACAATTGTTCTAGAGCAAAAGGAAACGAGGCAGAGGATACGGGTCGAAGATATACAAGAAGATAAAATGAAAGGGGATTCTCCTTTTAATATTTTTTTGGGCCGGTTCCTTTAGAATTAATCTGGGCTTAAATTTTATTTAGGGTTTTGTATTTGCTTTTTATTTTATTTAAGGAAACTAGGGGACGAACTACGGTTGCGTAGTTCGAGAATTCGCAACTCAGTGGCTGAGTTGTGGTAGGATTTTGAGCATAAAGTTAGGTTAGTCGATAGCGAGTGTCGCGAGTTTACTTATGTAAGCGTATAACTAATTAATTTCTAGTAGAAACCTTGGGGGCATCATATAGGCAGGGTAGTGCCGAAGCTGGGTAAATCTGTGTTGTTCTATTTTTGTTTTTATTATTCTGCTATTTATCTATGCTGCAATTATTTTATATATTTCTTCATTAATTGTTTATAATTATTAGTATCACCCTATTCACACCCCTCCAGGGTGAAATCAATCCTACAAACTTTGGATGTTTTTTTCAAAATAAAATAAAACGGAGACATCCAAAGCTTGTAGGAACAATTTCACCCTAGTGGGGGGTGGGGGTGAATAGAGTAAAATCGATCTTACAAAAGATTAATGAGGAGAGTTCATCGGTGATGGTCATTTGTCAAATCAGTGGGTAGATCGGCTCGAACAATTCGATAGGATTACAAATAACGGCAATGACGACTACTCTTTCTTGGACGTCGCTCAGCGACGTGGGTGGGGCGAGCTTTGGCTGGGGGCCGAGGGAGTGGAGGACATGTCGGAGGTGGAGGCGTGGCCGCGATGGTTCAGGCGTGCGACGTTGAAGTTGCTGGTGGTTGAAGGAGGAGAATCGATCGTGTTATGCTGTGTTGGGGCGCTAGGGTTTCATGATGACAGAGGGTATGACCGTGGCAATATTCTACTTGTTTTATTTGTTTTAATGTTTATTTGAATTCCAACCGTTCTAATTAGCATATCTTTTACATACGAGGTCGGATTTACACGTGGTTTATTCCGCTGCGATCGTATCGAAATTCCGGACATTATGAAACTTGTTTGGACGAATTCCAAGAATGTTAGGTTTTGAGCCTTTATTTGGGTTTAAAATCGTCGGAAGATCAAAGATGAGTGTTTAACTCACTCATAACTACTAGATTATCTTATGTTAGTTAAATTGAACTTATGATGTGATTAGAAGTTGATTGATTATTGTTTGATATATTTAAATCGTCATTCCAGTTAAATTTGACTTTTGTTGAATATAATCGCCATTTAATTTAATATTGAATTTTAAGCTGCTAGTTAATACCTATTATTGATAATCATTCATTGTTTTACTTATCGGTTGATTTGAATGATGATTGCGATGGATGCTTAATTTTTTGATATCGGATGAATGGATGTTATATTTATATATCGTTATCGCACTCCAAGTTCCCTTAATTTATTGTTAGGAAAAGTCAATATGGGTTGAAATGATACATACTCGAACGATCTGATAGATTAGAGAAAATTCGTTACGGGTCAAAATGATAAAGCCCGGCGATTTTAAAGATTTTAATTTTATTTGGGATAGCGGGTTGAAAATATATATACCCGTAAAATTTAAATTCATTGTGGGTTGAAACGATATACATCCATATCACTTGACCATATGGTAGAAAATATATACGGACACCGGATTGGTTAAATTAAATGATTTTAAATCCTTAAATTTTGAATTCAGTTAAATGATATTTTGAAATAGAATTTGATTTATCTAAACAGGATTTTTTTTTTGAAAATCCAAGCCTTAAATATTAAAATTGGAATTGGTTTAAATGAATTGTTTAAAAGATTTAAATTGAATTTTTAAAGTTGAATTTGAAGTATAAATGAAATTTATCGAAATTGAGTTATTGAAAATGTTTGAAATGTAACTTCAAAATCTATTGAATTTGGAGTAGCTTAAATTGACAGTTTAAACATGGATTTGAAATTGATATAGATTAAAATGGTTTTATTGAGAATCCGAACTGAGAGATTTGAAATTGTGTTTTGTTGATTTGGAAACTGGATATGATCCAGATTTGTTGAAATGGGAGAAAAGTTAAATTTGATATTAATTTTTTAATATAAACTATTTAAAGATATACTATTTCAAATTCATATTATTTAGGTTCCCAAATTATTTTCTATATAAACTCTTTCAATAAGTAAACCATTTTCTATTAAAAAACTATTAAACTATATTTAATCTATTTTAAACCATTTTAATATATTTAATTATTTTAATCAATTTAAACTATTTAATCTATTTTAAACTATTAATCTTTTTAATCTATTTTTAACCTATTTTAAACTAATTAATTTATTTTAATCTATTCTAAATCTATTTAAACTATTTTAAATCTATTTAAACCATTTTAGTCTATTTTAAACTATTTAAAGTATTTTGAATTATTTAAAAAAAACTATTTTAATCTATTTGAATTATTTATGACTATCTAGACTATTTTCAAAGATTCAAATGGTGTAAGGCTGAATTGTTTATATTTAAATCCAAGATTTGAAACAAATATGGTTAAATGATGTTATACCTAAGTTGGGATTTCAAACGATATTTTCTAGTGAAATGACATATTTGAGTAAACATGATGATTTTGTAATGAGAGTTTGACATATTTGTGAATATGATTTCGAAAGTGATATGATATCGAAAATGAATATATTTTCGAAAATGATATGATTTTGAAGTGAATATGATATTTTGATATCAATTATGAATTGATTTTGGAAATGTAAAAGAACCATCCGGTGTAAAATAAGCACTTGGTTGTGAAAGAAACCAGGATCATATATTGCCATACTCTTTGCCAATACCGAAAACCACTTTAACAACTGTGTATGTGGTAGAGATTTTAGAATGAAGTAGGAAGGTTTAGCGAACGATTTTGTCTGAGGTATTAACGTAGCCTTGATTCCCTCGAGTCAGCTTGATGTGACTAAAACATGAGCCACGCCGAGCCAAGTAAGGTCGCACTTCCGATCGGACACGCTTCTTCAATACCATATGACTTTGCGATGGATTTGGTGGCTACCCCTCGGTTTGGCTGTGGGAGTGTGTTCCTAGGTGGGTGGTAGTAGCTGCTATGCATTGCCACCAATCTAGATCCGCAAAATGGTAGTATCCGAACCTGGGTATTGGCTCACGTGCCTTGTCACATTCCTTATCGCGCTAATTACGAGTTTGGTTTGTGTCATACATACGGAGTGCTCTCTGATAGCCCACCATTTTACGGTGGAGTTTTCAGTACTGTATAAACTATGACATTTACATAAAATATGTTAAGAGGGATATGGGTAATGCCTTAACTCTATTTTAATATTTTACTTTATTATAGACGTATTATAATAGCGTATATTACTATATAGTAAATAGTCTAACGAATCCTTAGGAAATGGTAATCCCGAATATCTCTTAAGTTATTGCATGCACGTTAGACACTGGATAGGAGATGTAAAACCCCATAAACATCTCTGAAGCCGCTGCACTCATATTTATTTATTATTGATTTAACTTACTTAAGATCTTTTAGTTTTGACTCGAATGTTTAGTCTTTTCATTACGCTCGAGTCAGTCTGAGCTTTTCAGTGTATTGAGATCTTATTTCTGGAGGATGATGATGAAGATTTAGTATACTATTTCTATTTATTATACTTATTCCACTACATCAGGTCGTTCCTTTGCATTATTTATTTCTGCTGTATGTAACTATGATCTTTATTGTAAAGTGTAACCAAATGTTATTCATAAATAGCTTCATGAACTGTTTATTTGATTAATTTATTTTTCCATTCCGCCGTGGGATTCAGTGTTTTATTTTCTTTCTCTTCTTTTTCTTATTTACCCCATAACAATCATCCCTTTTGAATGATTTGAGTCTGACATGTGTGGTTTATTGTCGATTTAAACCGTCCAAAAAGGTGGGCCCTTACAATTGAACGACCTAAAATCCAATACCATCTCCAGATCCATAAGCCATCCCGCCTTTACATTATTTTCGTCGAAATACGGCCTTGACGGCGGCTGCTTTCCCTACCTCCAACCTTTCTCCAACTGATGACTTCACTAGTAGCCTCCTTCCGAACCCGATTCACTCAGATCCGACCCGCTTCCTCTACCACAACCCTCAGCCTGAACTTGTCATAACCAACAAAACCTACACATCTTCAACTACTATCACCATCCTTGCGTCCTAACATGCATCATCATCGACTAATGTAACTATTCCTACACCCAAACTTCTAGATTCACGCAACCAACTAACATGCAAATTTCCAAATTCACACAAATCAACCCACATCTAAATCTCATAGATCCAACCTAGCATTAACATTATCGACAACCGAACCCTATAAATATGTCTGCTAATTCTGCCACACCCAAACCATTCCTAGTGTGTTGGTATGGATATTTTGTGAAGTGGCATAACAGTGGTAAAATCAAACTCTTAAAGATCGCTCCAAGGCACATTGATGACGCTTTTCTTAAAACGTTATTTACCCTTACCACTAGTTTGAACAAACAAATGGGTGCTGCGAGTTAAGGTAAGTCATCTCTCAAGATACAATGGAGAAGAGAAGGAGATTGAAACTAAAGGAAAATTGAATTTTGAAATGCTTTTCAAGCATTTCTATTTTCAAAGAGAAGAAGAGTAAAAATGAAACGCCTTTTAGGCGTTCCTATTTATGGCTGCGAATAAGTGGTCTTTTCGTTGTGAGAAGATGCATACATTCGTTTCAAAATAACCCATCATTTGCAACACTCACGTTTTCTGCCGTTTGCAATAGTCAAATCTTCTGCTGTTTCTGTCTATTTAGTTTGAATTCTGGGCTTGTTAATGTGTTAAGATCTGGCCCATTTCAACCAAACAATTCTGCCAAAATTATAATTTGGATCCAAATTCGATTCGGTCGGTCAGATGGCAACGGCGGCACGCATGTGTGATAGTTGCGCATGATCACTCTCCTCAGAAAAGAGCAAGCATTGGATGCCCAAAAGGCTCAACCTTCTCTTGAGGAATCTATATTTAAAAAAAATATAATTCCTACTCTTCTATGATGTGTGACTATTCCCAATCCCACTTCTTCTTCTACTCTTGCTCTTCCTCTTATTTTAAGACAAATACTCACACTACTAATTTTATAAAAATTTACACTAACAATCCTCTATCAATTTTTAATACAATTCTCTGGTCATAAGTTCCAGGGACACTTGTGCATAAGTGTAGATTTCTTGTGGACTTGAATCTATACATAGTGATAACCTATCAAAGCACGATAGGTTGGAGTGGTTGACTAAGCATTGAACCAACGATCCTATGCGATGTACCGGATGTGTTTCACACATTCATTTTCTTTTCTTCAGATAGTTTATAAGTCAATACGTAGATTGATCTTGTGTCTTTATCTTGGTTTCATGAAATGCTCTTAGAGACTTTGTAATGACCCCACCGTTATACACATATTACTAAAAAATATTACAAGTAACGTCGTTTACTAATATGGAGAATACGGCTAGTTAAGGGCGATCGATATGAATATATCTTTATACTAACACTAAAGCGTCTTTATTACCTTTAGAGGTCTGAACTGAAAAATTTAACGTGTACAATATTATTACAAAGTAATAAAAAACCAATTAAAAATATTCAGAACAATATATAATATAGAAAAACAGAATCAGAGTCATAGATCACAACGGAACACTATACATCATATACATAATTGAACGTGAATCTACAAAATATCAGTACTAGGCCCACATAATATATACACATCAGATCCAAAAGTACCGTACCAGGTACATAATGACTAATGGATAGTTACATGACACAAACTCCTAATGTCAATATATACAAGTATGAAGTGAACTAAAACAGTCTACTTCTATGCTAGCCCAAAATTTCAGAGATCAACGAGTCCTGGTACCTGAAGATTCTCGGCCTGATCTGAGTATTTTTAAAATAAACGGGTCAGACTATATTTAATAAAGAGATGAGATAATGATATCGTAAACATATGACTTAAATTAAATAAGCCATAATAAAAGTATGCTGGAACAATGACTAAAGTAAGGCATAATAACCACATTACCATTTCATAAATCCATATCAAGTTTAAAATGAAATGTCACTAGAAACATGGCGAAAATAATTCAAAATTTCTCCAGAGCCCAAAAGATATTAAATATATATCTCAAATTTTTGAAGAAATAATCATCACTACTGAAATAATAATGGCAGTCAACTATCAGTGTAGTACAGTGCTACACGGGGCCTGACTAAAATAAGTAAATCCCGTCACATAGCGCCATAGTCTAAAAAAAAGAAATAGACTATCAGGTAAAAACTTTGACTACTAATGATAAGAAATAGGTAGTCGTGTTTATTACAAAACTATGCGAATTTACCAAACGAATATAAATTGGTAAACATTGTTCAGCTATGAAATAAACTGATAAGCCTGCATAGAACACCTTCCCAGAAATAGAAAAGGCAGCCTTGCCATACCATAACAAACCTAACTAAAGAAATAGGTCTGCCTACCTCAAGTCTTAGAACATATCGACTCTCAGGTCGATAAATATGAGTTATCGTTTCTCAAGAATCCATCATCCTAAAATTCGAACATCCTATGATAATATAACTTTAAGTATAGCTCATTTTCACTCTAGTAATCACTAGAATCCAACCAACTGTCTCATACCAGAAGGTGAAACTCTAGTATTCACTAAAAGCTAGTAAATTCCACTCAAACTCTATTAATAAATTATAATAATAAGCGAAAGAATTGCATGAAATGTCCCATACCAATCCGACAATTCAATCGTTTATTAAAATTCTTTGTTTCATAGAAAATCACAAAATTTCAATAAAATCTTAAATTCATAATAAATAAAAGAGAATAAATTTTATTGTTTTTTTATTATTATTTTATAGGTAGCACTTTATCATAAAATATTTCATGAAAAGAGATATTTCAAAGTATGTATATGTAGGTTACGTAAGTGAATAACACATGTAGGTCAAGTAAAACTATATATATAGTACTATGTGAATAAAAGGTGTTAGGCTACACAATCAAAGTATGAAAAATCGAAAAGCATCAGCATTTCTAAACTTGTATATACGTTTAACGTAAAAGCTAAGCTATAAAATAAAAGCATGTGTAGAAAAGTATGTACAACGAAAATTTGACAACTTATATATATATATATATATATATATATATGTTTTGAAAAGTTAGTCTACATGTTTCAAGGCTACAGGCATTAGTGAGTTATATATATATATATATATATAGTTTTTATAGTACTCTTATTTTGAAATTTAATCAATTGGCTGTAGATAAGTCAGTCTAGTTTTACTTTTCACTATACATACATATATATATATATATATATATATATATATATAAGTCAGTCTAGTTTTACTTTTCACTATACATACATACATATATACATATACATATATATATATATATATGTATATGTATGTATGTATAGTGAAAAGTAAAACTAGACTGACTTATATACAGCCAATTGATTAAATTTCAAAATAAGAGTACTATCTTATATAAATAGTCAATTTAGACTACATGTTTATAGGCAAGTAAACTTATATATATATATATATATATATATATATATATAAAGTGATTTCAAATCAAGCTAGGCTCCTAAAAAATAACAAAGTCAAGTTAAATAAATAAATCCAGTACAAATATAAAGCATGTACTGGTACTTTCATTAGCAAAGTCATAAGATGAGAGCATGCTTAGGCAATGCGTGCTTATCAAACAAGAATAATTGCTTGGTTATGTTAATTATAAAGCAATAAATTAAAAGGAAAAGACATGGATATATTTATGCAAATTATGCTCGAACACAACATGGCAGGGAAGAAATTATAAGGCAAGAAAGCTTGCTTAAGAGGATGATTTTCAAGGCTACATAATAAAAAAAGGAAGCAAATGGACATATGTAATCAAAGAAAAATTCCATTCTTACTCTAAACTTGTATATGTATGCCCACCTTTCAATATTTCAAGTGTTTGAATGTGAGTTTTTTTCATTCTGACTATAAAGGACATGTCCTTTTATATTCAATTAAATAGTTGATGTAGCTTGCAATTAAAATCTAAACTAACAATAAAATGAATACAAACGCAAAGCAAGGCGGGGACGTAGTCAAGTGACATAGCACAAAGGTAGGGAGGTACGAAACTCATAGGGAAAGTTCAAATTGTGAAATCAAACTAATCATACATGTTTGCTTAGTTCAATCAAACAGTACCAATTCCCAAAAGTCAAATTATACTAATTAATTTTTTTATTGCATTTTATTTTTACTGATCAAATTATCCAATTTGCAAATCAATTCAAAACAATAAATCATCTCAGATCATAGATATAGTAGTGTGAGATTTGTTATCTCACCTTGAATTCAAAAAGAAAAGAGATGAACCGAATTGGGATTAAGCTGCAAATTGAAAACTACTGCCTTCTTCTCTAACTCCTAAATTCACAAAACTTCAAAACAACCCCTAATCAACAAATTTTTAGAGATTACTAACTGAATCAAAATATAAAATTGATGGTATCAATAAGTAGAGGAAGAAGCATTCTTATTTAATTTGATATTTACTAATTTTTTCTTTAATTCCTTAAATTCAAACTAGGACAGAAAATTGGGTTTGCTTATCTCTTTCATTCTGCTTAGTTTCTTAGAAAAGATATATAAATGAATAAGCAATAGTTGGATTAGAAAATTGATTAAGGAATAAAGTTATAAGATTTAATAATGGGCTTGGATATTCTAAGCCCAAGTTCACTAAAAATGGTCATTACATTACTTAATTAAATTTACATTTAACTAAACTTTCTAAACAAAAGAACTCTAACTAAATAAAAAAATCTAGAATCCTTTTCACTTTATTTTAAAAATCTTAAAATAGATAATAATTACACTTTGCCAAAATCCAAACCAACTTAAATAAAACTAAAATAAACATCAAATTTTAATTATTCTTTTCAAATCACACTGTTGAAATGTCTCGTTGTAGTGTTTTAAAAACCCCTATCGATAACATTGACCAAACTCATCGACCATAATTCTTAAAAATCTCAATGGACAAATTACCATAAATTTTATGTTTTAATTGAATATTCTTTTATAAATAAATTTCAAACTGATTATCCAAATTAAATTTACTTCCCAACTTAACTCTTTAAATTAACAATAAGACTTTATTAATCAATTATTAGTTAAATAATTATTATCCGGGTTGTTACAAACTTTAGCCATAGTCTCGTAGAAGGTGGCATCAACTTCCTGCATTCATATAGGTAGGTTTATTGCAAGTTCCCTATAACTATGCACTTCAAGAGTACTTCTATTATAAACCTATTGAGTATTAAGAAGTAAAACCTCCATCATATCATTATAGTTACCAAGAACTTTCTTTGAATGGATAAAATATTTTGTTTTTCATATTAATATTGTAGTGCTTCAAATCACACCGTATAGTGTACTTTTGCTCATTGAACTCAAGATAATGAATTTCATTATGTTTAGATGAGTTTCCATCATAAATGATTTCTATGTTGGCTTTAAACCCATTCCTTTTTATGTTTTCAACAGAAAATCTCTAGCAAGTCCTTTTGTAAATGGATCGGCCAAGTTTTGGTTAGATCTTACGAAATCAATGGTAGTTACCCCATTATGAGCATTTCCTTCACTACATTGTGCCTTAGGTCAATGTGTTTAGATTTTCCATTATATCTCTAGCTATATGTTCTTGATAGTGTTGCTTGACTATCACAATGCATAGATATCAAAGGCATTGTTTTAACCGTATAGGAATTTCTAATAGTAGATTTCTTAACCATCCCGCTTCTTTACTACAAGAAGTCATAACTATAAATTCAACAGCCATGGTAAAATCCACAATACATGTTTGTTTATTTGAGGTCCACGATATCGATCCCTCACCTAGAGTGAATATTCATCCACTGGTTGATTTATTATTATCCTCTCTTCCAATGTTCCAACTGGTACCTGTGTATCTTTCTATTATACTTGGATACCCACCGTATAATATAGTATAGTCTATAGTTCCTTTTAAATATTTTAGAATTCTTTGTACAGCTAGCCAGTGAGTATGGCTAGGGTTACTAGTATATATATATACTCATTTTGCCAACAACGTAGGCAATATTAGGTATTGTACATGTCATGATATATATTCAACTACCAATAACTTTAGCGTATCATAGTTGATCTTTTGATCTACTGGTGTTAGAATACAGTTGCATGTTTGGGTCAAGTAGCATATTTACAAGTTTGCAATCGAATTGATTAAACCTTTTTAGAATCTTTATCTAATGGGACTGGGTAATGAGCAACCCTTCTGCTGTTTTTATGGTTCCTATTCCTAGAATCACTTTAGCTTCGCCTATATCTTTCATGTCAAAACATGAAGATAGAAATTTTTTTGTTTCTTCAATACTTGAGGTATCAGTACTAAATATCAACGATGATGCCAAAAATGGGCATCAACACCCAATAGAATATAGTAGAGATTAAATAAAGAATGAAATTAAAATAAAGCAAATATCATAAATGAACTCACAGATTTTTGTAGTTGTTTGGCAATTTTGGCCTACGTGCACTTTATATTTTTATCGATCTTCCACTTGATTATCATTACAAGATTGTTTGGATCAGTTGGGATCCATTAGTACAAAAGTGAAGAATAAAAATGGTAGAGCCACCACAAAGAAAGCAGGATCCCTATTCTAATGCCATGCTTGCTGTATTTATAAGGGAGACATGCATGGATCAGACTGAAATTCTGGCAGAAGGCTCGAAAGATCAAGACGAGGCTACCCAAAACTTTGCAGGCCCATCAAGGCCCATAATAGGTATCAGTACCGATCCCTATAAATGCATCCAAATGGCCTATGATACCGATGAGGGATTCCTCATGATGTTAGCTACTTGATCCCTAAATTTCGTGCAATTCCAATGTACAATTTATGAGATATCGTATTTTCCATGAAGTAGTGTTGCTTGAATTCTGATTTCTGTCGATCCCTCTAGAGGGATGCATACCAGTCCCTCCAACTGGCTTCAAATGCCATGTGATCCCTATGGGGTGTTCCACATATGCTATGTAGCTTACAATTCAAGTGCCATGTTGAAAGAATATGTAGATTTTGAGTTACTGACCGATAATTATTGCAATATGTAGTGAAAGCTGAATATGGACGATCCCTTTTATACCGATCCCTTTCGATAGGTGAAGTAATTTGCTTATAACTTGAGTATATGAACTCTAAATGACTTGAAACTTAAAATGTACCCTCATGGGGCCTTCTCTATCACTCTATATCGATTTTACCAAGTTTGGTATAAAACTTGATGATATGGACCGATCCCCTAGGGAAAGGGATATGCACTGATCCTCCGCCTAGGGAAGGCATTATTCCATACTTAGAATATTCTGAAGAGTCTATCTCTTGGCCTCGATTGTTTTTCACTTCACATAATTGCCTACGCTTGATCTATGAGCCTAATAATCATCTCTCTAGGTTGTCTTCCTCGATGATCATCTAGTCTAACTTGTCTAGTCGGTCTGAATATAGCGGGGCCAAAAGGCCGGATAATATTTGCCCTCCAAAGTACGTCTTGTTGCGTACATGACCTGCTTTGAATTGAAGCAAGTTAGAATCAATGGAAACAAATCCATTCAGTTTCCTGAATTGTCGTTATCCTTCTATTGAATTATCTTCCCAAAGTGTTTTATCCCTCTTTGATCATCATGATGCTTGGCCGATTTCCAATAGTATAAACTCAGGATTGTATTCCATTGGTTACTATGTGGGTTCGGTTCTACAGGGCTAGTAAGCTTTGGCTATCTGATCCAGTCTTTTCATTAATAACTCCAAGTGACAATTCAATTTCTGTCGATTCCATCAAATCGAATCTTTTGAATATACACATGTAGGTTCAGGTACACATTTTTGTCATTGGCTCCAGGATGTGTTTGTACGCTCTTGAATCGTCGCCAATTCCTTTTAGTTTGTTTGCAATTGGATTGTTATATTTTATTTTATAATGAATAGGGGTCGTAAAAAGTCACTCAATGAGAGGGGACTTCAAGTTCAATAGTGAAGACGGCCTCGAAGTCATAAGCAAGAGTGAATGGAGTGGCCAGTCATGGGCTTATATGCCCATAATGGTGACAAGCGTTCATCGATCCACTTGCCTCTTGCCTTTTCCAAATTTTTCTTTAGAACAAACTTTATGATATTTTTCACACCTTCAACCTATTCATTTGCTTGAGAGCGAGCAACTACCGCAAATATTTTTTCAATATGATGTCGATGGTAGAAGTCTTTAAATTTAGCGCTATTAAATTAGTTTCCATTATCAGTTATAATGGTTCGTGGAAGGCCAAAACGACTGATGATGTTTCGAACAACGAAGTTGATTATTTTCTTCGTCGTAACCGTGGTTAAAAGTTCTGCTTCAGCCCATTTGGCGAAGTAACGAACTGCTACGATGACATATTTTGCACCACCTTTAGAATCGGTAAGATGCTAATGGTGTCAATACACCAAGTGGAAATCGACTATGGAGTGACCATTTGAGTAATTTTCATCAGCGAGGGACCCTAGGAATTTTTGCAAACATCTGGCGCCCATTGCATTGAATAGCATGGTCAGTTGCATCTTGATTGTCAATTGGCCAGTAATACTCGCAGTGGAGTATTTTCTTTATCAGGGTTTTCCCTTGGGTTTGATCGGCGCATTCTTCTTCATAGATTTCTCTCAAGACTCGTTTGATTTCATCATAGGCAATACACTGAAGTAGGGGAACGAAGAAACCCTTTCTATACATAACTCCTACTTGGATGACATAGTGTGAAGCTTTTAGAAGGATCTATCGTTTCATTCCTCCATTCAGAAAGAATTCCCTATTGTAGATAGTCTTTGATAGGAGTCATCCATGACTCCTTTTTTGACTCCATCTCCCAGATTTAATCATTCTACAACTATCAATGCCTGGAATGGTACGTACTTCGATTGGGATAAAGTATATTTGTTGTGCATCCTTGGAACTGGCCAGCATGGCCAGTGACTTGGCCTTTTCATTTTGTTCTCTGAGGATGTATGTAATGGTGTAATACTCAAAGTCAGCCAGTAGCTTTTGGACCCAACTAAGATAAGGAACAAAACGCCGCCCCCTTGTAAGATAATCTTCCCTTACTTGGTATCCACTAACCTGAAATCAAAAAAGATATATGAAGTTTCCACTCCTAGTTCCCTAGCAAGTTTGAGTGTGACGACCAAGGCTTCATACTTAGCTTCGTTATTTGTTGTAGGGAAGTCGAGTTTCAAGGCATAGCAGATCGGTCGCTCCTCAAGAGTCATTAATGCAACTCCGATGCTAGACCGTCGATCATTTGAAGTTCCATCCGAGTACATTTACCATCGGTTGGTCGATTCTCCACTGCTCCTCGGATAATCATCTAATTCAAATATGAAATATGCTAATGTTTGACCATGGATAACTCTCCGAGGCAGATAAGTAATATCAAATTGGCTTAGCTCGATTTTCCATTTGAGTAACCTTCTAGATGTCTAAGGTTGCTGTAGGACCTGTTGTGTAACGATCCCGATTCTTGAGTCGAATTTAATTGGTAATTAAATTAAATTTTGGATTCAATTGTGAATTAATTGAGAATTTATTTGGATTTGAAAATGATAAGTTGAATTAAATTTTAAGCTGGAAGTTCTAAGAGTAAAATGTACCGTGAATAGAATTTTGGGTATATTTGAATTTTCCAAAATAAATAAGGTGTATGTTTATTTATATAAATAGATTATCACTTGAAATTTGGTTTTGAGATTGAAATTCAATAATTAATGTTTTTATAAAATTAATTGGATTTAAAAGTTGTATTTTGGAAAACAGTATATATGTATCTAATTAGAATTGTAGGTATATAATCTAATTTGATTTCAAAATCATTTGTTATAAATTTGTAAAAGTACAAATTGAAATGTATGAATATAAAGTCTTAATATATATTTACTTTTTTAAAATTAATAAAGCCTAATACCATTTGAAAATAATAAAAACATAGATTGTATATAACATTAAAACATATGGTAATGTAAAAAGAAAAGTATTCATTTACAATTGAAATTATAAATAAAGTAAGGTTTAAAAACAAAGTTATAAATTTATTTGTAAACAAGGTTTAAACCATAAATTTTAAATTTATTTACATAAAGGTCTAAAACATAATATTACTTGTATTTGAACAAGTGTAAACCATGCGATAAGAAATTTAACAAGTGTTGGCTTAAGGTAAACAAGTGGCAAAAACAAGTTTCTTCTTTTAAAATTAATTAATCAAAATATATACAAATGAGAAATGGGTAAACAAGGCTGTTTACATTTGCATATTCATTCATCTCCACTTCCTGAAATCAAAAAACATACTTTCTCAAATCTGAAACCAGGAAAGAAAAAAAAAAGTTTCTCAAACCTGGAAGTTTCAAAAGCCTGAAGCAAAAAAAAAGGAAATCAAAAAAACAAAGGCAAAGTTTCCGATCAATTTAAAGCTGAATAAAAATGCAAGAAGCAACTCAATAAAACTCATCAACCTGGAAAAGCAAGATCAAAAACAAAATACAAACCTGAAACAACTACTCAGCTCAACACAATCAAGTTGAAATCAAAAGCATGCAACAAATCGGTTCAACATCAAGTCTAAGTTCTTTGTTTTCTGGAAATCAAAGTCTTCAATCTGGGGGACTCAAACAAAAGCAAGAAAAAGAAGGAAGATCAAGCAATTAAAAACAAGAATCAGATCATTTAAATCAAGTCTCAAGCTCAAAGAAATCTGGTTCCAAGTTTTAAACATATTTCTAGGTTTAAGCACTCAAATCTGTTTTCTGCTTCCAAACTTCAGGTGAGCAAACCCACCCCCTTTTGAATTTGAATCTATGATGCTTTGTGAAGTAATTGCTGTGAAAAATGATCAATATTTGCATGTATATATGTGGGTGAATGGGGCATGTCTGTGCTTTGCATATGCATCTCTCTGTTTTAATATTACAGACTAAATCCACCTTAAGAATCAAATCCTCTTCATAACAATCCAGTATAGGTGTTGATGTTCAAAGGGAAATTGTTAAAAATGATGTAAGGTTTACTTTAAAAATGGTTTCGGGAAAAATTATTTAGCAATCATTTTAAAAAATATATAGATTGCAGTGATACGCTAAAATGGGTTAGAAAATTTATCAACTCTATATCAAGTTTGGATTATAGGGATTAATTCATGTTGGAAAATTATGATTTTTGAAAATCTTTTCATGACTTTTAAGTATATAATCAGTGAGAAAATTCGAGATGATCAGAAATTGATTTTCAGTTAATCTACGGTGATCACGTGAGCTATGACAGTCATGGTTGTTGTTGACAGAGGATGTAAGCTGGGGGATCCTCGAAAAAATGGTGATCGGATTAATAGTGGACCCTGGCGACGGCTAGGTGTGTTTGTAGTGTTTCCAGTCAACCAAGTTTTAATGGTTTCTGCATCGTCGTCGAGGCATTATAGGCGATCGGTCACGGGGGTAACGGTACATAGTTTCATGGCGAAGCTATGGACAAGGTGGCGAGTCCTCTAGTGACCTTGGTCAGCAGAACGAGGCGATTTATTGGGTGGTAGTTTCATTCCAGGGGTGCTCAAGTGGTTCGATTTCGATTCGCCCAATTGATTGAAAATCTGGATGGTTGAAGTTCTTCGGCAGGCTCATCAAAGATTTGTAGACTGTGGAGATAATGGCCGAAGCGGCGCCGTGCGACTGTGCACGTGCACGCATGTGTGTTCAGGTCTGAGAGTTGGGGTGTTTGAGGAATATGAGGCCACTTGGGATGGTCTCGAGAAAACCGATGGTTGGACTCGTAGGAAATTGGTGCTTGTCTCGAAGTCGTAGAATACATGGGTTTATACGTCTGGGAAATTTGTTCACTGAGGAAGACGAAGTTTCATAGTGGCTCATGAAAATACTCGGGGTTGAGTTTGGGAAAAGTTTGAAATGCCTTGGGATTGTTTTGTCAAACAGCAGGTTTCTCAAATTTCTGAAATACAAACATGTTTTCAAATTTAAATATAACCAGGTTTTGAAACATAGAAAGAAAATTTGTTTTCAGGCTTTTTTGTTTTATAAGAAGAATAACCAAATTTTCAAAAGATAATTTAAAAAATCAGGTTTAAACAAGTTTCTCAAAGATTTAATTTTTTAAATTGAATGTTTAAAATTGTTTATTTTAATGTAATAATGATGATAGGTTAATTTATTAGTTAAAAGTAATTAATTAATGATTAAAGTCGATTAATCAAGTGATTAAAGAATAATTTAATTAAATGATAATTAATTAATTTGATTAATTAATGATTAAAGTCGATTAATCAAGTGATTAAAGAATAATTTAATTAAATGATAATTAATTAATTTGATTAATTAATAAAGGTAATTAATTTGAAAATGATTAATTAATTAAAAGTTAATTTATTTATGAAAGTAATTAAGGAATGATTATTAATCAAGGATTAATTAATTAATCATTGTAATTAATTAAAGATAATTAATTATTAATATAAGGTTAATTAATTTATAATTAAGGATTAATTAATTAATGTAATTAATAATGAAAATTAATTAATGAAAATTAATTAATGAAATCAATTACTTGCTTAAAGATAATTACTTAATTAAAAGTAATTAATTAATGATTAAAGGTGGATAAATCAAGTGATTAACATTGATTTAAGATTAGGGATAGTCACTTATCGTAACTAATTAAAGATAATTAGTTTAATGGCAATTAATTAATTAAGGGTTAATTAATTAGTTAAAGATAATTAATTAAATGGAAAATTAAATAATTAAGGGTTAATTATTTAATAATTAAAGGTTGATTAATTATAATTAAAGGTTAATTAATATATTGTTAATGGTTAATTAATAAATGATTAAAGAATAATTAATCCAAAATGATTTGTAATGTTAATTAACTAGGATTAGTAATTCATACGTAATTAATCTGGCTTAAATTAATCAGACAATTAACTGATCTTACTTATGAATGTTTGGATTGAATTGTATGCTTTGAATTGTGTGATATCCCTAATATATGATGTTCTGTGATATGAATCAGCTGTGAAATGTAACTTATTATCTGTGATGAATGCAATTTATTTATCTGCAATGTACCTATGTTATTTATCTATGATCTGTGAATAAAGATAAGCGTTATAGTTTATACCGCTTATCAAATATATTGTTGTATTTGAATCTGTGCCGATTGATATGTTGCACTTTTATTGTGTAAAACCCCTAGACCACACTTATACACACACAACATGGATTGAACGAGGAAATCGGTTAAGTCACAGATTTTAGAAAATAATTTTTTAGTTGGATTCGAATTCAAATAGTTTTGGAAATGGATTGGGTTTAAAGTGAAAAGATTTTGAAAAGGAAATGATAAAAGTTATTTTTGAATAACTTGATTTAGTTTTGAAATTTGATTTAAATTTGAATTTAGAAATTTGAAATTGAATTCTATTTATGATTAAAAAAAGGTTATACAAGTTTATATGGGTTTTAAACCATTTTAAAAGTGTTGTTCTGGAATTTGAATTTAACCCAAAGATTTTAACTTGTATAAATGAAATCGGAGTTTTCCAAAATGAAAACTATTTGTTTTCAAATAATAAATGCTTTCATATAAGAAATGAATTTCCAATTTGTGTTAATGGGATTTCAAGTTTGAAATGAAAATGATTTTCAAGTTATGGAAACGGGTTTGAAAGCTATAAGTTAAATCTTTAATTTAAAGATTAGATGAGTTAATCCTAATTGAAATGGAAATCATTTTGAAAATCCATGAATGGTTCTTTGTGAAACTGGGTGAACTTTGTGAAATGACTCATTTTGTTCAAATATTTGAAATGGTAATTTATTTAAACCATTTGAAGAAAGATTTTGGGTTTTTAAAGGTTGTGACTTAACTGAAATCGCATATCCATATATTTTTAAATATTGCGCTCACTATTCGGTTTAGCCGGGAGAGGACCTTGTGTCATATAACCCATTTCGAATAGTGATACGATGATAGCATTTGAAGACCGGTGGTGAAGACCGGGTGTCTTCGAGAACGATAGGATAACCAGTCGATTGACTCGAGTTGCCCCGGTATAGAGTTCTCCATATGTGATGGGGAGTCCGATCGAAATTGTGGATGCCCAGATTGCAAGGGCTTCTTCCTTTACTGGACGAAGTGCCTTTGGTTTTGTTCGAACCCGGAACAGACTTGTATGGTTGTATGTCTGACATTACACTTTAAGATATAAAACTGATCTCTATCAAATACATTTCTGTTTGGTGGAAGAGAATTTATTCTCTTAGCTTAACACCCTTCTCTGAGACGTACGAGCTCAGAGGTTATGTAGTTGACAGTTATCGGTGATATACTCCCAATTTGGTAGTGTGACATGCTAAGTGCTGCTTGTGTTGTTGATCAAAGTATCGCTTTTTTATAAAGCGTAGCTTTGTGGACGAGACTGCATCAGGACCCCACACCCCGGAAATGGTCGAAACAGGAAAGGTGCGGCAAGGTTATGAGGGTCGCGCCTTTAGGGTGTGTCATTCCCTTCTGAAAAAGGATGGTATCATGGTATGGAGCCAGATACTTAACTCATGTGGTCACTGCAAATCTATTACTTTGTGATTGCTTTGTGGTTGAGAGACGCCTCGGATAAAGGTCTCAACGACCGGGGGATGGCATGCTCGTGTAGTAGTTACCTAGTTACAGAGGTAACCTGGCCTTGTGTTGGCAGAGAGCTGGTTAAGTTCTCGAGACGTCTCTCCAGAGGCGTACACATGTGACAGTAGGAAGTTCCTTAGCC
The DNA here is from genome assembly GCA_030765085.1 of Allium cepa. Lineage (NCBI taxonomy): Eukaryota > Viridiplantae > Streptophyta > Magnoliopsida > Asparagales > Amaryllidaceae > Allium > Allium cepa. The sequence continues at coordinate 569,793,241 of CM060938.1, forward strand.
TGACCATTTGTTGGAAATCCAATCTTCAATACGTTCCTTGTACGATTTTAGTTGTTAATCTGCCATTTACTTATGGTGCCGTCCCACTGTTTAGATGGTAGCTATGGTAGGCATAGTTCAAAATGTCTATGCTGGCTAAGATTAATATTACACTTTCGAAATTATTTCTGCACTATGCACTAATAATAATATCAAATGGTTTTCACGTATCAAGCATATTTGACTATCATAAGGGGAAATCTCCTTCAATTCTGCGTTTGCATTGTGTGTGCGGCGGGAGGCCTTATGGTAGTTTCATTTTCCAAAAAGCATTGCGGATTTCAATTTTAAATTCTTTTTCTGTTTGTTTTAAAGATAAACTATTTTTATTTGCTCATACCAGTCCCATGACTGATCTGGAGTTTATTGTTCCTTTCCTAAACTCTGGATGCCCACAATTTTCCACACGGGCGGTCTAGAGTTGGTTTTTTTAGACAATCGAATAGTAGGTGTAGATTCGATAGCTTTCAGCCTTAGGATTTGGCAATCGCATTTGGATTGAGTTGCTTCACTTCATCTTGATTGGGAATTCGAGCTACTTCTGGATTGGTGCTTTGGAGATGGAGTTACAGTTCTGGATTCTATCTCTCTTTCTCACTTGAAGACCATATTGGAAATATTGTTCCGCTGCTGGTGTTATATTTTCTTTCCGCTGCTATTGTCTTATATCATATCTTTGATGTATATTGATATTCATTGTATCATTCAGTTGTATCATGTATTGTATCAATGTTGTATATTGATATATTCTTTTTCTTCCGCTGTGCTGTTATACTTAATGTGTTATAAGCTCCGGCGAACCAGATTCGACATTTGGATTTGCGGCATTTGAATACGAGTGAAGTATTTGGTGCCGATTTTCGAAGGTTGAGTTAGGGCCGTTTCATGTTGAAACAGATGGTTGGTATAGGCGTCAATGAGGGTGAGCCTATCAACGCTTGCTTACATCATATACTGGTCTCCCTTCAAAGTTTCTTTTCCATCTCCTGATTAGGTCGAAGAAGATAATACACTTGTCGATGGCTCTGGAGATGAATCGGCTTAGGGCGACGACCTTCCATTTAGACTTTATACCTTTTTGATTGTCTTCGGTACCTAAATGTCTTTGATTTCCTGAATCTTCTTAGGGTTGGCTTTAATTCTGCGAGAGTTAAACAATAAATTCAGGTACTTCCCTGATGCAACATCGAAGTAGCATTTCAAGGAATTGAGTTTCATTCCATCTCGTTGGATAGAACCGAACATCTCTGCTAAGTCATCGATGTGGTCGTTTGACCGTCGTGACTTCACAAGCGTATCATCCATAAATACTTCTGTTGATTGCCCGATTCAGTTTTTGAACATCCTATTGACCAGTATCTGTTAAATAGCTTTAGCATTATTTAATTTAAACGGCATCACAACATAACAATATAGCCATAGATTAGTAATGAAGTTGATGTGCTTTTGGTCGAGGATGTGTATCAGGATCTGGTTGTACTTGGAGTACATATCCATAAATGAAAGCTGTTGCCAACTGGTCAATCCTCGAATGTGGAAAGCTGTCTTTCGAGCATGCCTTATTCAGGTAAGAGTAGTCGATGTATGCTTTCCACTTTCTATCTGCTTTCCTCAGAGGAACTGGATGCATACCCATTTCGGGCAAAGGGTGTCGTGGGTAAACCTATTGTTTTTGAGTTTATCCACTTCCACTTTAAGTGCAGCAGATCTCTTTGGATCCATAATGCGTTCTTTCATCTCATCGGGACATGCCTTGGGTCGATATTCAATGCATTTCTCTTGATAGTCGGTGAGATCACATGCATGTCAGGATGAGTCCAAGCAAACGCATCAAGATTCATTCAGAGAAAGCCAGCTAATTCCTTCATCATTTTTGTTTTGAGTTATGATCTGATCTTTAGTACCCATGATGGGTTGCAATGGCTGACTGTAATGTCGACTATCGGCTCAACGGGTGCAATCTTGGATTCTTTGAGTTCAAATGTAACTATTTTGCATAACAATCAACATGGAATCTGGTTGGGATGGTCAATGATGACTGTTACTCTGGTCGAATCCCAAAGTCTTATTATGAGTTATTAAATTTGACAGTGAAGGGCTCTTAAATGCTTTGAGCGATTATCTACAAATGGCCAAAGATCGGGCTAAGAAGCACGTTGAAGCAAATGTCGAATAGGGGTCAACCTCGAGTTGCATGCAGCTGCATAGCCGACTCTTTCTTTGAGTTTGAATCTTCTTGTGTATTCGAGTAAAGTGCTTTCCATTCAATGTACTGGCAATCTATTTCTCATGTGTAGGTTACAATGATAGTCAGTTGCCCATGCGCTTGGACATTGATCTGATGATTCTATCTCTAGGCATCCTTTCGGTCGTAGTCTCGAGTCATTGTAAATACTATATATAAGTTATAATATTGAACTATCCCGGTGTGTTTTCGACGATCACAATTATGCTCCCAGTCTCAGGTTGATAAAAGTACTACATGAACGGTCGAGTCTCATCCTAGCCATGTTTATACTCCCACCTAAGCTCCAAAGACATAGAGTTGATCGATGAATAGTCGGTTCACATTTATCATATTTCTTGCTCGTGCCCCAAAGTTTGGGGCATGCATTGATAAGTAGGAAGGCAAGCCATGTCCACTTTAGCTTCACACTCTTTCCCGTTGAATCACATGGTCAAGTTAGTTGATGGAAGGCCAAGTCTCGCCTATCCTGGATTGTATTCTGATTTTTCCTTCGACAGGGAATACTTCGACGCTCCGTCGAATTTCAGGGATGAGTTGGGTACTGGACGTTCAACCACGCCCAGTTTGATTTATATTCTCTAATCAGATCTAGAGGTAGAATTGGCTTAGGTGCCGTTGGGTCATGCTCGTCCGATTTCATACTCCTCCCGACGGATCGGAGGACGGTGCTGGAGAATTAATGATCAAGTCTTTGTGGTTTATTCTCCTATCCGCACTCTGATGATCATAGTTTTTAGAAGGACATCGAGGCCACATCTGTTTGTGTTTGGTGTGGGTCGATATTGACCATCGACCCAGTGGCACAATATTGTCAATCGCCCATAACATTGGACGTTGTTCTAATTAGTCTTGTATTAAGGCCTCCTTGCGGTCATTGCCTTAAGTCATAAAGAACACTAAGCTGGAGCTATAGTGAGCTGTCGTATTCAGCTTTTATGATTTGTACTCCTGCCATAGCATTAATTTGGCGAGGTCATAAGTCGAACAGTCGAATTCCATCCTTTGTGAGTTTATGCTCCTCATGTCGATTTCAGGCCGGAGTTTGTGGAATAGAGAATGGCCGAAATTCGCTCATCTATTTATTCATGTTTATAATCCAGTCTACACTTTAGAGACTTAGAGTTATTTTACAGAATATAGAACGGTCGAAATCCAGTCATCAATTCATTCATGTTTATGCTCCAGTTCTAAGGATGAAAAGAGGCGGGTAATATGCGGGGAGTGCATCCTCCGCCCAATCCCAACTACCCATTTGCGCACCCCATCCTGCCCCATCCCCATTTAATACCAAGCGGATTCGGGTAGGGGAATACCCATCGGTTATGGGAAACCCATTAGGTACCCATTCAGGAAAGATGAAGAAAAAAGGTAATAAATAAAAATAAATGTCAAAACAAAAGTTTTAAATTTAAATCAATTTTTTTAATTATACTTCATAATCCCTAAAAGTTAAAAGATAGAACTTCAAGTTTGAAATAAAAAACATAACCAACCACATACTCATAATTTCATAACACTTACAAATTTAAAAAGTAGACTAATCATAAGCAGCAACATGAAACTAAAATAGTCATAGATCAGATAACTTTTTCTTAACATACACACACATGCGCGCGCGTTAAAACTATAGACATAAACTACATATACCGGGGTTAGATATGGGGCTAATAGTGTCACCTTCGTACCCGCCTCGGCCCCATTTTGGGTATTGAAATCGTCCCCCACCATCGCTTCATTACCCACAAGTCGAGGAATCCCCACCCGATTAGGGCAAGTCCCCGTGGCTACCTATCCCCGTGGATTAAATTTTCATCCCTATCCAGTCCACACTCTAGGGACTTAGGGTTGTTTCATGGGCAGTCGGCATCCGCCCGATTTATGTTTATATTCCAGTCCGCACTTTTGAGACTTAGAGTTATTTTTCGAGCAGTTAGTATCTGCATGATTTGTGTTTATACTCCAGTCTGCGCTCTGGGGACTTAGAGTTGTCTTATGGGTAGTCGTTTTTCCATCCGGGGCATTCGTTTTTCCACTCGAATTGTTTATACTCCAGTCTGCACTCCGAGGACTTATAGTTTTCTCATGGGCGGTCGTTCTTCCACTCGGAGCAGTCGTTTTTCCAACCGAATTGTTTATACTCCAGTACGCACTCGGAGGACATAGAGTTTTCTCTTGGGCAGTCATGTTTCCACCGAATTGTTTAAAATCCAGTCCGCACTTCGGAGACTTAGAATTTCCTCATAGGCAGTCGTGTTTTCACCAAATTTTTTATACTTCAGTCTGCACTTCGGGGACTTAGGGTTTTCTCATGAGTAATCGTCTTTCCATCGAATTGTTTATACACTAGTCCGCACTTCGGAGACAAAGTTTTCTCGTGGGCAATCGTGTTCCTACCGAATTGTTTGTACCCCGGTCTGCACTCCGGGGACTTAGAGTTTTTTCGTGGACAGTCATGTTTCTGTGGAATTGTTTATACTCCAGTCCGCACACTGAGGACTCAGAGTTTTCTTATGGGCAGTCGTTTTTCCGCCGAATTGTTTATCGTCTAGTCTACACTCCAGGGAATTAGAGTTTTCTCGTGGGCAGTCGTGTTTCCGTCGAATTGTTTATTCTATAGTCTAGGGCTGTCAATTTCCAACATGACCTAAAATACAACTTAAAGATGACATGAAAATTAACGGGTTTGGATGATACGATAGCACAGGTGGGTCAATTTCAGGTCAACCCACCATTACTCGTTTAATAAACTGATGGGTTTCGGGTTGCCCCGTGAACCCGATTTTGACCCAACAAACCCGTTTATTATAAAATGTTTTTTAATTTTTTGCAACTTGGGCTGTTTTAATTTGTAAAGTTTCGTCTACAAGCTAGGCTACAGGTGGGTATTCATTTTTCAATTTGCCTACCCATTTGATTCGTCATTTCGTGACTTTCGTCCATTCCTCTACATTATAGCTAGGGTTATCTTTTAGTTTCATTTTTATTTAGTACTTCATTCTCCTTTTCCAACAGCTCGGCCTCGATGGCTATCGTCCATCCACTCATGCCCTAGTTGTCCACGCCTGCCGTCCATCCACTCGTACCCCAATCGCTCGCGCCCACCGTCTTACTCTGGTAACTGGTAATTTATTTGATACCAAAATCTTTTTTTTGTTTGTTTTTTGTGACCTGGCAGTTTTATAATTTGTTATAATTGTAAGAATTTTAAAATCTTTTATTTCGCAATCTACTACATAGTCAGTTTCTTTGTTTGTTGTTGTGATAATGTCATAGCTAATTAAAAATGAACTACATAGTCAGTTTCTATGTTAGCACCAATGAGATTTATGTGTTTAATTAAAGGTTAAATGTTCTTGAGATGTGCAATTTGTGTTCCCAGAATTTTACATCAAATTTTTTGATTCAAACTAATCCAAAAAAATATCAAGAAGATAATTTTGCCATCTTGGCACTGATTCGATGCCAAAAATAAATAGATATCATTCCAACTACCTCATTGTTGAACTTTCTTCCTTACCTTTCTTTTATGGTATGTAGAATATAAAATTTGCAGTTTGTCCTTTTTTTACAACCATTGTAATTTATTTTTTTCCTGAACATTTTATAGGATATTGAATTTCATTTTAAGAAAAATATAACAATATTTTTTTCTTGTTTATTGATTTCTTACTATGCTCAGTGCATTTAGCTGAATTATTTTTTTGTTGCTCTATAGGATGTTTGGAAATTATTTATAAATTCCTTTCCAACGATAATGAATAATTTCTGTTATTATACTAAAAACTTACTATGCTAAGTTGGTAGTAAATAACTAGATGCCATGTGTTAATTCTCAGTCAGGTTAAGGCTGTCTTTTTAAAGAGTAGCATTTGATATTTTTATATTGAAATGTTTAGTTTTAGTAAATTTTGAAATATTTTATTTTTTATTGTCATTCAGATTGCATTTTAATTTTCTTTGAAAACTGAAGAATCAGAGATGCATTTTTGTTTTTGTGCATTGTTTTTACTCTATACATTGGATTTAGGCGAACAGAGTAACATGAATCCTTTTGACTTACATGATATAACATCGTCAAATAAATACTTTTAAACTTCTTACTATATTTATCTACCATTATTAAAGATGCAAACTCTTCAGATAAAAGACATCATTAAAATAATTCTTTTTTGATTTTGATAAACTCATCGGTGGAAAACGATAACTATGTTCTTCCTCTAGGTTTACGAATTAAAATAACATGTTTATTATTTCATATAAGAATAAATAAAAAAATTCTTTTATGAAAATTATAAGGTTTGTTTTATTCTATGCAGTTAAAGCGCTCGGCAGATTCAAAGCGGTGGAGGTGCAAAAAGTCATAGCAGGGATACAGTGAAAATATAGCGGATAGCTCTAAAATAGCAATTAAATTCGTACTTAATGTTTTTACAAATATATAAATGGTGATTAAATGAAAAATTATCATTCAATTGAATTATTATTAATACATAAATGATTTTAAACAAAAAAACATGTGCGAATATACTTTAAATAAACGTAAAAATGTTACATAGCATAATTGAATTTAGTAGAATATTAGAGTATTTTCATTTCTGAAAATATATTACAAATTAAATCAAATAAATCAGTTTCATAATTTTTATAAGATATAAATGCAATTTTTTAATTCATTTTATTAAAGAATATACAGCGGAAATAGCAAAATATAGCGGGAATAACAGGATATAGCGGAAATAGCGGGGATTAAAGCGGAAAGGCTATATTTTGGGGCTATATGGAAAAATCATAGCAGTAGAAATCCACTATGAGATATTGCGGGGTTATAGCGGGGTAATAGCGGGGCATTAACTACACAGGTTTTATTCAAGCTTGTGTGCCTTGTGAACATTTTTCACATATACAGGGAAGATAAGAAGATTATCAAATACCGTTCTCTGATCCACAATAGTTTTAGTACAAATAATAAAGCAAGCCAGTTTAATGCATTTCAACTAAAGTAAACATAATTTACTAAATATGCTAGAGTTTCATCATAATAGAATACACAACATATATAAATTTATTTTGTTTTTAGATCAATCTGTTCTTTAAATAAAAAATGTTGTACCAATTACATATTACTGAGTTAAAGAATTCCTTATTATTTTAAACCAAAATTATTGCCTTTTTTCTACTTCCTATTTTAGCACTCTACTAATGGAATTTGGCACAAAACACACATGGGTAAGATATTTGCATATGATGGATACTAATAAAGAGAAAAACAAACAAGAGTAGCCAGAATATCATTTTAAAAAAAGTCAAACTTATTTAGCGAGTGATTAAAGTATAGTAATATGATACTTACTTTTTTTATTTCATTAATCATGGTAATTAAATAATATAACAGTTAGAGTGATTGGTATTTTTCTTCTTTAATTTTGTAGAAAAGAGATGGACCCTTTTACACCAAGTAGTGAGAGTGGTGATCAAGTTGGACATAGCCAATATGGAAGCATTGGAATTAGACAACATAGATATTAAAGGTGCAAAAGTTGTTGGTAAGAGACATAGAAAGCTTACTTTTATGGTATGGACTAAGTTTGAAATTATTCCCTTGTAAAATGATGGAAAGCAAAGAGCTAAGCTTATGAAATATGGTGCTGTGTATTTATGCAATAGTACTTATCTCACTGTAAACCTAAAACATCATATTAAAACTTGTTTCAAAACAACTGATCGTGTTATAGGTCAATTGCTTATAATTCAGGCTGACGGCTCCATTACAGCAAGGTCTTCTGAATTTTATTTGGATAAGTTTAGTGAATTATTGGTAATGTCAATATTGGTGCATGATTGCCATTTCAATTTGTTGAGTATGCTGGAATTAGATAATTATTTTCTTATGTTTTTGCGGATGCTAAGTTGATTTCTAGAAATACCACTGGAGCTGATGTGATGAAAATGTACAAAAGGGAAAATATGAGACATAAAGACATGTTAGTTTCAATTCCAGAGAGAATTTGTTTGACTTCTGATTTATGGGCTTCTATAGCAACTAATGGGCATATTTGTTTGACTGCTCGTTTTGTCGATGCTGATTGGATCCTTCAAAAAAGAGTGTTAAATTTTAATTTTATGCCTCCTCCACATACTGGAGTTGCTTTGTCCAAATTATTTTATAATTCGTTGGCTAATTGGGGTATTGTCAAAAAAATATTTTCCATTACCTCAGACAATGCTAGTGCAAATGATGTACTTGTTAATTTACTGAAGGAGCAACTTTTGTTGAGGGAGTCCTTGTTGATGGATGGTGACTTTTTCACATTAGAGGTTGTGCTCATCTTCTTAACCTTATATTGCAAGATGGGCTAAAATAAGTTGATATTTGTGTGTTTAAAATTAGGGAGAGCATTAAATATGTAAGAGGTTCACAAGCGAGGAAACAAAAAAATTTGGAGTGCATATCTCATGTTTCTATGGAGTGTAAAAAAGGTTTACATCAGGATGTTCCTGCTAGATGGAATTCCACATTTCCCATGCTTGAGAGTACTCTTTATTATCAGCGTGTTTTCTGCCATTTACAATTGAATGATTCTAACTATAAGCACACTCTTTCTCAATCTGAATGGGTGAAAGTGGAAAAAATTGTAAGTTTTTGAAGATTTTTTATGATGTGACTTTTCTTTTTTCTGCCTCCAAATATCCTACTGCAAATTTATATTTCCTCAAGTATTCGTTGTTCAAGACACTTTGCAAAGAGCTAGGGCGGATGGCGATAGTTTTATAAGTAAGCATGCATGTGATATGATTGGAAATTTTGAGAAGTATTAGAAGGGTTACAGTCTTATTCTCTCAATGCTGTTATTCTAGATCCTAGATATAAGATTTAGTTCGTGGAGTTTTCATATAAGAGGCTTTATGGTGGTGGTTATGTAGAAATAAATAAAGTTCGTGATATTTTGTTTGGTTTTTTTGATATTAACATGCAAATATATGGTGAAAAAAACAGACATTGCTTCTAGTAGTCAGAGTCAATCTTCTTCTGGTGATATCTTCATTTCTAATAAATGCTTGGATGTTATGAAGGTAAATTTTATATAACGACGCATTTAATTTTGCAATTTTTCCTCTATTACACTAGTTAGTATTTACTATATCTTACATATATGTAGGACTTTGACAATTTTGAGAGTGACGAATTTACCTTTTCAGCTTAAAAAACTCAATTGGAATTGTACTTGGATGAGCCAAAGTTGGATAGGAAGACAAATTTGGATATTTTTGAATTTTGGAAACCTAACCAGTTTAGATTTCGAGAATTGTCTATTATGGCTTGTGATGTGCTATCCATTTCTACATCTACGATTGCATCAAAAGCGTCATTTAATGTATGTGGTTGAGTTCTTGATTAATACCGAAGTGCATTTAAGCCCAAAGTTATTGAAAGAATCAAATGCACATGAGATTGGATATTTGGAGATGAGGTTAACTTTTCTACTCTATTTTGTATTTTCTACTGCATAAAATTTGATTTTCTAAAAATCTAATAACTTGATAGGTAATATTACTTTGCCATCTAATCTTGAAGAATTAATGGAGGACATTAGCAATTTAGAAATTAGCAGTACCCACTCTCAAATCGCTGAGTGTTCTTCTAACAATCAACATATGGATAAACGATTATGAGCATATATGTATAAGAGGTACGTATGACTTGATTTATTTTACTTTATATTTTATAATTATAAAATTGTTTCATTTTTAGTTGTATTACTATTAGCATAGATTAGATTATACAAAAACGAAAACATGAAATATAAAAGCTGCAGCTATTTTTCCTTTAATGTTATGAGTTACTCGCTATTACTCAATTTTGCTAACACTTTATTATAGGAAATTCTTCATTTTCTAATTTCAGTGACAAGTGCATCACGTGTTATAGAAATTAGATGTAATTTCCAAGCTTTATGACATACTTCTACCTTGATTAAGCTTTTCAAATCTAAACATTTAATTTTCTCCCGATTTTGATGTTCTAATATTAATTGTTCCTCGCTTAATAAAAAAACTACTAAGGCTATATGGATTTTATCATTTTGTCTGCATTAATTTTTAGTTCAGCAATAAATTAAATCGATTTATAAAGTCAGTTTAAAAATACTTAAAACAAACAAAACTATAATAAAATTATATATTAATAACGAAATAAATAAAAACCATCATTCCACTCCCGATACCTTACAGTACATTTCAATACAATTTAAAGTCTGGTTAAAAATGGAACTCCAAATAGATGTCCTTTGAAAAACTCTCTGGAGACTCCTTGAAAAATAGGCACAGCCAATTGCAAGGACTCAACATATCATTGTTGTAAAAATATGCAGTATAAGAACTCCAAACTAGGACCAAACAATTTTTAGAATTGAAAACAAAGCATGTATCTTCAATTCTAATAATAACAAATAACATGATTATATCATTAGTATGATATTTAGTCCACCCAATTCAAAACTTTTACACCGTCAGTTGCTACATTTTCAGTATAATCAAACTAAGATGATGATCCATTGTACAAAACTTCAAAACATTTTCTAAGGCAATAGCATATCTTTCTGAATCAAGCAATACGAGAAATATTTCCATGACTAGTAGAGTGCCAAATAGAACATAAGTCAGTAGCAGCAAGCCAGCAAGACTGTGTCTACAAGCTGGGCTAATCATGGAGAAAATTATTGCTTTGCTAATGACACTTAATCTGGGATTACATTTAAGTCAAACTGTGTTTTCTGGTCTTATGAAAACTGTTATTTAGACACTACGAGTTTTAGGAATAAGATTTACTTTTATAATACAGTACAAACTTTTTTTAATACCTCTATTACATAAATATTATTTATTAATAGAATTCTTTCTTTTTCCTTATATTGATTTTCCTACAAACCAGTCTGTAAGTTTACGGTTTACCTCTTTTTTTCTAGTTAGATCACCAAAACTTTCACTTTAAACAGAGTGAAGCACTGCTTACACACTATCCACTTGATGATACTTGATTTTGAGAAGTAGGAATGCCATAACATATTGTTTATCCAAGACAGTCAGTGGATGGTTCACAGGGTGGAACACTGTTAAAATTATCTGCTGGCCATTCATTATGCATATCATATGTTAAATGATTAGCTGTAGATTTCTCATCTTTAAAATGGCAGAATTATTTATTATTCTACCTTTTTTACAATTATTGCAGGCAGAGCAAGGCTATGGGACAAGTGCCAACAATTCAGGGAAGTTTCTATCATATGTGCCTAATTGCTTGCAAGATTGTTTGTTCTCGTAATGCCGTTATCATATTGTATTTGAATATCATTTTCATGTTGATTATTGAATATTTGCAGATTTGAAGGAACTATTTAGGTAGATTTATATGCTCGAATATTGTATCATGTTAAATTATGTTACTCTACTCGTATATGCTCATTATGCTGTTATTTTCTTATATTTGATGACCAAAATGCTCATGTATAGGTTATAATATGTGTATGCTCTTATTTTACTAAACATACCAGAAAAGAATTGCTAATTTTGCAAATATTGTGTGAACGGGTTATATGGGTTACATAAGTCAACCTGTTTAAACCCGACCCGACACGACCTGTTTATTAAATAGGTTACACAGGTCATGTCAACCTATTTATAAATGGGACAGGTTCAGGTTCAAAAATATGACACATTTAAATAACAGGTTGACCCGATTTTTTTAAAAATTAACCTAGACCCGGTTTGACCCGACCCAACATGACTCATTAACAGCCCTACTCCTGTCCACAGTCCGCACTATGGGGACTTAGAGTTGTTTGATAGGTGGCTGATCGCACCTGTTTTTGATGTATACTCCATCTGCCAAGTTGAGGTAAGAGTTATCAAATGAACGGTCAAATCACGCTCATTCATGGAATGGAATTCTGCCCCTAGCATGAAGGATATAACTTGGAAAATGAGATGATCGATTCAGATCTACTTGGTGATTGTAGCTCCTCTTGTCAATTCAAGGAAGGGTGTAGGCAATGGACTGTCGGATCACATCTATGCTTAGGTTAGATGGTCAGGTCACATCCATCTCAAGCATCACATATTGAAGGCGGTTGTTGATGAGTAGACAGTCGATCATACCTACTTTAAGCTGAGCTTTCAAACTACCTCCTATGTTCAAGGCAAGAGTTAATGTGTGGATGGTCAAATCACATTCAATTTAGTTGGACCTTGGTCATGCTGAGATGTGGGAGAGGCATAAGTATTTTGGAAAACTTCAAGCATTAGCTAAGGAGTGGATGGTTGGGTTGCATCCACTCCAAGTCTTTCTTTAGTCTCCAAGTTAGGCATGGAAGTTGATGAGTAGACGATCAGTCGTGTCCACCTTTTATTGGATCCTAACCTTGCCGGGCAATTCCATTTTGAGTCCTTGGCCCTAAGTTAAGGGCATATGGTAGCTGATGAGCGGTTGAATCATGCTTGTCTTGATGAAACTCCAAAGGTCCGATCATGGTTCGCGGAGATTGGTTGGCGCCCAACTCTAGGTACTTGGTTACCTGCATCGTATGCAAGAAGTTTAATTCAAGTTGGTCGTAGTTCACAACATAATTGAAATTGAAATTAAAATAAAATAACTCAAAGAAGATCGGAATAAATCTCATTGATAAGTGAAGCAGCATCGTGTGCTCGCTATTCCACTCTGTCGCTAGCTCCTTTCAGCAAGATGTCGATTGTCAGCGATCCATTTGATAATCAGAGTTCTTTATTGATAGGCATCGGATGTTCCCTGCTTACCATTCTGTAGGGCTTGCACATGCTGTTTAAGCTTTCCTTTTTGAACCAGCTTTTTGATCACATCTTGGAGGTGTTTGTAATCGCCAGTATTAGGACCATGTGCATCTTGGAATATACTTCGGATTTTCTCTAGGCTTCGGTGGTATCTCTCGAGGATAGTTTTTAGCACTCCTCTGAGTCATGAGTATCCAAGTTGATGTTATTCAAAGGAGTATATTAGTCGAATTTTGAGATTCTGGGTTATCTCATAGAATCTGTGTCCTTAGCCAACGGGCCTGTATTGTTCTTTCTCCTAGTCTGTTATGCCTCCTCCTTGCTTAGGTTCTGATTAAATTTGCAACAGAAATGATCCAAGGTTATAAGAGGATCTCCAACTAACCAGCTGCCAAGATCTGTCTAGGGATCGATTCCCCTCATCAATGCCATCAATATGTTATCCTCACTGGGCTTGCTCACTTTAGTGACGATGATGATGACATTAAATCTCTGCAAGAAGTCTTTAAGTGGCTCACCTAGCATCCGGAATAAATTGGATAATGACATTACAACTTTGGTGTGAGTCACATGCATTATGAACTGCTCGACAAACTTATGATTCGGTTGATTGAATAAGGAGATGGATTTGGGCGATAATTGCATAAACCGCATGATCAACACACCTTCAAAGAATAGGAAAGTGTCTGCATTCAATGGCACATATCGCCCTGGCGGAATCCATTTACCACTCTTATTTCATAAGATGCTACCGAGGGTCTGTATTTCTAGAGTATGCCGACATGATTGGCATATTGGATCTCTTGAGATATTCTGCATATTGTATGGCTTCGATGAATAGGCTTCGACTGGGGGAGAAGCTCCAATCCTTAGTCTATTTCATGTTACGGCTGCTTGTAATGCTTATAAATGGTGTATGCATGATTGTCCAACGTTTGACGGATTGGTGATAATTTACTTGGAGTATGACCCGAGAAATCTACTATTTGTTTGGAGTCAACAACTGGTTTGCTTGAAGTCACTGAATTCAAATTGCTAGGTCAGTGAGGAACAGTGCTTGGAGTCATCTTGGTTTTACTCGAGTATGGCTTTGGGCCAAAGTTTCTTGGGTTTGCTTAGAATCACATCACCTATGTTCTCCAACCTTTGGGAGAGTCTTTTGAGTAGCGGTTGCTTGTCCATTCCTTGGTTGCAATTCAGAAGCTTCCAGTTGATCCTCTATGCCCTGATTAGTCACAGAACATAAGGGAAGTGGGTAAAATACACTGTCTTTAAGTTAAGTTCCAAAACCGGAATGTGGGGCCACTACGCTGCAGCATAGGTTCCGGCACCGTCTTTAAAAAAAGGGTCGTACTCGATTCATTTTTTTTAAATGGATTGTACCCTATCCATTTCTTTGAAATAGGGATCAGTCAAATGGGAAAGGGATTGGTAGTATAGGGGTTTGGTAACATAGTACCGATCCCTTGTTTGTAATCATCTTGCTGCACTGGGCTCAACATACAGAGTTGGAGTTATCGGTATTGAGCAAGTATGGAGGGGCCGATATTGAGCAAGCTAGAGGGATTGATATTGAGCAAGTCTGCAGGGCTCGGTATGGAGAAAGTTGGAGCGATCAGTATTGAGAAAGTCTGAAGGGCTCGGTACCGAGCAAGTCTGAAGGGATTGGGATTGGTATTGAGCAAGTATGGAAGGATCAGTATTGAGCAAGCCTGGAGGGATCGGTATTGAGCAAGCCTGGAGGGATCGGTATTGAGAAAGTCTGGAGGACTCGGTATTGAGCAAGTCTAGAGGGCTCGGTATTGAGCAACTTTGGAGGGATCGGTATTGAGAAAGTCTGGAGGGCTGGTATATATGCTTTTTGGAGGGACTTGTATATATGCTTTTTGGAGCAATCAGTATATATTCTTTTCGGAGGGATCAGTATACAAATTCTTTTTGGAGCAATCGGTATACATATATTTGCCTTGATGAGGGCTCGGTCATTTAGGCTAAAGGGTCTGCTATTTTGCCTTGAGAGAGGGATCGACCATCTTCTAACTTGGGTGCAAACTTCAACACCTGACCCCCAAGATCTTGCATACATGAGTGAATCTGATCCCTTCTAAACAGGCATGAACAGATGAACACTCCAAATAGGAGCACTAGCATCATCATTCCCATCAACTCGCGTGATGTTGATTTAATTCTTCTAACCATAGCTACCAGCTTCCTTTAGATTTCCTTCAAATCTAAGTAGAATAGGATGTTTATCGTTTGAAAGCTAGATCTATCTCACGAATATAGGAATCCATAAGTAGATGATGAGATCTACTCAAGCCCAGAATTTATTTCTTAGTGAAAGCACCAAAATGTTATGTCAAAAATGAGCATCAACATCCTATAGAATCTAGTATATATTAAATGATGAACGAAATTAAAATAGAACAAATATCATAAATGAATAAACAAATTTTTATAGTGGTTCAACAATCTCGGCATACGCCCACTTTATATTTTATTTATCTTCCACTTGATTTTCATTACAAGAATATTTGGATTAGTTGGGATCCATTAATATAAAAGTGAAGAATAAAAATGGCAGAGCCTCCGTAGAGAAAACAAGACCCCTTTTCTGATGCCATGCTTGTTGTATTTATAGGGGAAGATGTGCACGGATCAGACTGAAATTCTTGTAGAAATTTCGGGAGACCAAGACGAGGCTATCTAAAACTTTGCAAGTCCATCGGGGCCCATAATAGGGATCGGTACCGATCCTTATAAATGCATCCAAATGGGCTGCGATCCTTATGAGGGATTCCTATGATGTTAGCTACTTGCACCCCAGATTCCATGCAATTATGACATATGATTTGTGAGATATCACATTTTCTGTGAAGTAGTGTTGCTTGAATTCTGATATCTATCGATCCCTCTAGAGGGATAAGTACCGGTCCTTCCAACTTGCTCCAAATTCCATACGATCCCTATGAGGTGTTCCACACATCCTAATTAGCTTATACTCTAAGTTTCATGTTGGTAGCATATGTATATTTTGAGTTATTGATCGATCATTGTTGCAATATGTAGTGAAAGCTGAATATGGACGATCACTTTTATACTCATCCCTTTTATTCTGATCCCTTTTGATAAGTGAAGTAATTTTCCCATAACTTGAGTATACAAACTCCAAATGACTTGAAACTCGAAATGTAGCGTCATGAAGCCTTCTTTATCACTTATATCGATCTTACCAAGTTTGGATAAAAATTGATGATATGTACCGATCCTTTAGGGAAAGGGATAGACACTGATTCTCTGCCCAGGGGAGGCATTATTTCGTACGTAGAATATTCTGGAGAATCTATCTCTTTGCCTCGATTGGTAGTCGCTTCACATCATTGCCTGTGCTTGATCTCCGAGCCTAATTATCATCTCTCCAGACTGTCTTCCTCGATGATTGTCTAGTCTAACTTGTCTAGTCGGTCTACATATAGCCAGGCCAAAAGGCTAGATAACAAACAACATATCATCAGCATAAAGGAATATAATTACACCTCTATTAGCATGAAATTTGCTATAGATACATTTGAATGATTCGTAAATCATAAAACCATTTGATACTATGGTTTTATTAAATTTCCTTTTTAAGGCTGTAAAGTGCTTTAATAACTTTACATACTTTATGTATTTGTCCAGACATCACAAAACCTTCTGGTTAAGACTTATATATACCTAATCAAGTTCTCCATTTAAGAATGTAGTCTTTATGTCCATTTAATGAATTTCAAATTTATAAGTTAATGCAATTAATGTCCTAATTATTGAAATTCTAGCTACAAGTGCAAAGGTATCAAAATAGTCTATTCCTTCCTTTTGAGTTAACCTCTTACAACTAATCTAGCCTTAAAATTTTCTATCGTACCATCTGCTCTTAATTTCTTCTTGAGTATCCACCTACATCCTTCTGGTTTAGAACCAAGAGGTAAATATACTAGTTTCCATGTTTTATTTCCCATAATATAATCCATTTCATCATTTATGGCTTCTTACCAAAAGGATTTATGGCCTTGGTATATGTTAAAGGATCAAAATCTATAATTGTAGAAAGCATAACTTGATGTCTAATACCATCTCTTCATCCTTCAACCAAACAAGTGATAAAATCGGGTCCACATGACTTTTCAGTTCTCATTCTTTTACTTCTCCTATGAGTTTCACCAGTTTCATCATTATTTTCTTCAATGCTCTCAAATTCACGAATAGGTTCAGCGACCTTTACTATTTCACATATAGGTGTATTAACCTCCACCGTTTCACTAATAGATAGATTGGATGGAATAGACGTGAATCTACTTTCATAGAACACCGCATCTCTAGATTCTATTATTGTGTTTACCTCAAACAAATTATTAGGTTCTATTACTAGAAAATTATTACCCTACCATTTTGAGTATATCCTAAGAAAATACACTCAACGCCCTTTCGTCCCAATTTCCTAATTTTTGGTTCAGGTAACAATCTCTCTACAACCCCAAACTCGATAATAATCAAGGTTTGGTTTGCATTTCTTCCAAAGTACATAAGGTGTAACTTTGGTCTTCTTATGAGGCATTCTATTTAAGATGTAAAATGCGGTAAGTAATGCCTCACCCCAGAACTAGTATTACGACCACCATTACATAATGTAGCATATTTTAGCAAGGGTCCTATTTTACGTTCTGCCACTCAATTTTGTTGTGGAGTATAAGCTACAAATGTCTCACGTATAATTCCTAAAAAATGTAGGGAAATGATATTCACCTCCCATCTAAGGATCTTAATTTTAACATCACATTGGTTTTCTACTTCAGACTTATAAGTCATAAATGAATTTAATACTTCATCCTTAGTATGCATCAAATAAGCATAACAATATTTTGAATAGTCATCTATAAACGCGATAAAATATTTCTTTCTCCCTCTAGTAGGAGTACTATGCATATAACAAACGTTACAACTAATTAATTGTAATGGATTAGTGGTACTAACAGATTTCAGTGAGAACAGTTTTCTTGTTAGTTTGGTTAATGAGCATATCCTACACTTATTATCAAATTTATTATCATATTTAGGATCATTTTTAATGACATCATATTATCCATACTTCTAATGTAAACATTCATAATCTACCATGTCATAAAGAAAGAGTCAATAATATAAGCAACCATTTTATTAATATTCAATTGAACATCCCATCATTCATGTACCCTTTTTGAACAAACATTCCGCCTTTGGTCAATACATATTTATCTAACTCAAAGACTTGTTTGTAGCCAAATTTATTTAATAATCTACCAGAAACAAAGTTCTTTCTAACCTCAGGTATATAATATACATAATTTAATGTCAGAATTTTCTCGAACGTGAACTCCAAGTCTATTATCCCTTACCCTTGACTGCTACTTTCACTGAGTTTTTCCATATAGAGTTAATTATCATCCTCAGATAGTTTAGGTTTCTTGAATAGACCTTTATTATTATAGATATGCTCAGTAGCACCAGAGTCGATCTACCAAGAATCCTCATTTTCAATCATGTTGATTTCGATATTATGACCATTAATTTTTTCTTTTGTCGATCGAGGTTTCTTTTTAAAGAAATGGCAATCTCTTTCAAAGTGGCTAGATTTTCCACAATTATAATATCCATTCACTTACTTGGCCTTCTTGTTATTGAAGTTTCTTATTCTGAAATTTCCTATTTTAAGAGTTCTCAGAGGTTTTATTTTCCTCTTTTTCCTCCACCATATGGATCTTAGATCGAAACATTGTTGATTCATAGATTTCTTCCTACCTAAGTTGTTCTTCCACTTGCGAAGACTATGCAAGATTATCCAAACTCATATCCTCCTTCTTGTGTTTAAATAGTTTCCTTTGATCTTTCTAAGAGGGGAGAAGTTTGTCTATTATGAATGATACTTTTATCTCCTCATCCATATTCATATTATGTTGGATGAACCGGTTTAGGATATTCATAACATAATTGAATTGCTCTACTACTGGCCCATGCTAGTAATTTTATAGTTAAAAAATTTAGTAGCCAAAACTTTTTTACTTGTTGCATCCTCCATTAGATAATTAGCCTTCAGTGCATCCCAGACTTCTTTGGTAGTTGATTTATTGTAGTACATATCGAACGGAGTATTTGTTATTGCATCACATATGTTCCACTTGCATATTTAACCATCTTGCTCCAATTTTTTTCTTAATTGTGCTTACGCAATAGTCTCATTTTCTGTTTCCTCTTGCTTTGGCGTCGTAAGAGCATCAACCATCTTTAGTCGGATCAACAGGAAATGCGTCTTTTTCTATTAATGCACGAAATTAACACCATCGAATCTTTTTTACTTTGGTGAATCAGAAGCGAACTCTCTCAAATTGTTCGGTGCCATTGTCGAATAATGTCTTAAGATTATTGGTGTGGATTACTAGTGATGTGTCATATCAATGGTAAAGTCAAACCTATAGAGGTCACTTCAAGGCACACTGATGATGCTTTCCTTAAGATGTTATTTGCCTTCAACACTCATTTGAACAAAAAAATGGGCGCTGTAAGTTAAGGCAAATCGTCTCCAAAGATAAAATGAAGCCGAGATAATTAATCTCTTCAATCGATTTCGATAGCACTATCAAAATTGATTCAAACTATCTTTTGAATTGAATGCAGTGATAAAAATATCGAGTTTGTGATCCGCAGTATTATAAAATCGAAATAGTATTGAAAGAAATAAGAGAGGAGAAGAGGAGGAGATTTGAAACAAAGGAAAATTGAATTTTGAAATTCTTTTCTGGCATTTCATTTTTCAGAGAGAAGAAGATTAAAACGGAAACAATTTTTAGGTATTCCTATTTATAGTTGCAAATAGGTGACTTTTTGTTGTGAGAAGACGCGTCCATTTATTTCAAAATGTCACGTTATTTGCAACAGTCACATTTCTCGCCGTTTACACAGTCAAATCTCCACCATTTTTGTCTAGTTAATTTTGAATTCTGGGCTTATTAATGGGTTAAGATCTGTCCCGTTTATTAAAATTTTTAATTTGGACCCAAACCCAAACCCTACTCGATCCATCGGTCAGTCCGTTGGACGGTGGCAAACGTGCATGTGGTAGTTGTGCATGGCCTGCCTTCTCACAAGCCCAAAGGGCCTAATCTTCTCTTAAGGAATCTATATTTAAACAAATATAATTCCTACTCTTCTATGATGTGAGACTATTCCCAGTCCCACTTCTTCAACTCTTTCTCTTCTTCTTATTTTAAAACTTACTCAAACAAAAATTTATAACATAGCGATTACATCGATTGATTAGATTTTCTCCTAAATTGGAAATCGGCTTGTTTGCTTAGCCTCTTGAAGAGCTGAAATTTTATTCATGGTTTCGGAAAAGGGATTGAGAAGAAGAAGGATTGAAAGTGGATACTAGAATAATTTGATAAAGTGGAAACTAAATGTTTGTGAATTCAGTTTCACAGCAATAATTGTTCTTAAGCCCCTCACATTTTCATATTGCACAAGATAAATCCATTTTTTGTTCTTTGTTTGGAAAGTTTAAAACATTTTTTAGGAAATTTAAAAATAATAATAAAATTTTAGGGTGCTAAGTTGAAACCAAAATAGATTCTTAAATGTGAACCATGAAAGGATAAAATTTTGCACCTTTCATCATCTATGCTAACAGAATTAAAGAAAGTTGTTGAGAATGTTGTTCTTATGGTAATAATTAGCAATCAAAAGTTTGTTATTGGAACTCTTTCCGTACAAAACTAAAATTAAATATGTCATAATTTAATATTTGAAAAGGAGTTTTAATTTTCTCACAATTACTCGAGTGTATTTATTTCACCGGCTAGACATCTCTTCGAAATTTCCATTCTCTATAGTTAGGTTATGTCTACCTCTTTATTTTGAGGTCAAAAACATAATAACTCCACGGGTAAGTCATCTTTATAGGTCTTGTATTTCGGTACTTTGCACCACATGTCTCAAGACCCTTTATCTTTTGCTTTTTTGCCTTCATCATTCTCTATTCCTATTATGACTGTGGATTGCACACTTATTCCTTTGGTGGGATTTGGTTATGTTGTTACCCCCAGCTTATCTCTTTCTAATATCTATCATATCACAAATCTCATTAAACCTTGTATCATTGGTCAGTTATGCGATACTAGTAATATAGTTTTCTGATTCTTGTTTTATGCAAAATCTACAGTCCCAAGAACTGATTGCGACAGGTTATAGGGAAGGGGGAATATATGTTTTAAATGAATTAAAAGTTTATGTTAGTTTTGCAACTAGTGTTGACGTCCTTCTTCCTTAGTTTTTATTTACTCATATTTCTTCTTCTCGTTTGAGATTTTAAGCATCCACATGTGCATTAGCCAATTTTTAGACTCATGATATTTCTAATTGTAGTGGATGTAAACAGACAAAGTTTTCCACTTTACTCCTTAACAATAGTATACTAGTTTCTTCTGCTCCATTTGATATGATTCATTCAGATGTGTGGGGACCATTTCCAGTTCACATTGAAGGAGGATCTCGATATTATATGTCCTTTATTGATGACTATACATGCTGCTCTTGGGTCTATTTCGGTCTGACTTTTTTGAAATATACAAAACCTTTAGACCACTTGTAAAGGTACAACGTTTGGATATTATAAAATGTTTTGGGTGTGATATAGGTGGAGAATACACCTCTAAGAAATTTTATGAATTACTTTCTTAGGATGGAACTATTCAACAAACCTCATTTACCCATGCTTCTCAAAAAAATGGAGTTGTAGAAAGAAAACAAAGATATATTCTTGAAACTACATGATCTATGTTACTTTCTTCTTCCACTTAGAGAATTTTGGATGAAGCTGTTCTTATCGCTATTACACTAATTAACACTATTCCATCTTCTCGCATAGGTATTTTACCTTTTGAAAAATTGTATGGACATGCATATGATTATTCTATTTTAAAGTGTTTGAGTATACTTGTTTTATTCTCTTTCCTATTTTAAAATGTAACACGTTATCTTTTCAGTTTGCTATTATGTTTTTCTTGGCTATGGTGAGGATAAAAAGGGTTATTGATATTTTTTATCCAACCACTCAAAAGCTTCATTTGTCTTGAAATGTGGTTTTTTGTAGACATAAATCATTTTACTCTATTTCATCCAACACTCATAGTTTAACTAGATCAACCTTTTTCATTTTTACCATTTTCTAAGGATTATAACAATAATGGTGATGGCCACATAAAAACTAGAACACCTAAAGCTGGCTCCTTCCTTTCTATTGCCCCTCAATCACTAATTGAGCTTGTAGATCCACTTTTCGTCATTCCATACACACTCTTAAATCTACAAAATAACCCGATGTTGCTTATTCCTATCACTCTTCATCTTTTTCTTCATTCCTAATCTCTCTCCATAACCTTTATGAGCCAATTTCTTATAAAGAGCTAATCCTTATAAGCGAGAGGCTATGGATGAAGAAATTTATGCTTTGCAGAGTTAGGATTTGGTTCCTCTACCTCATGGTAAGAGTGTTGCCGTTTGTTGTTGGCATATAAAACTAAAACCAAATTTGATGGATCAATTAAAAGATATAGTGCTAGGTTTATTGCAAAAGGCTACTCTCAATAGTATGGAATGGGTTATGAGGAGACATTTGCTCTTGTTGTAAAAATGACTACCACTCGTACTCTCTTTGTTGTAGCTTCGATTCAATTATGGTATATTTTATAAGTTGATGTTAAAAATGTGTCTTGAATGTTAATTTTCAAGAAGAATTTTATACAGAACCTCCTCCAGGCATTCCACATGAATCTGGGTATGTTTGCGAGCTTTAGAAAGCATTGCACGAACTTAAGCAAGCACTTCATGCTTGGTTTGAGAAATTTTATGTTGTGATTAAATCTCTTAGTTTCGTCTCTTTCTTCCATGATAGTGTTATTTTTGTTAAAAACATTCATGAAGGACACATTATATTATGATTATATGTTGATGATATGTTTATTGTAGAAGATGATATGCATGACGTTTCTTCCTTAAATAGGAGTTAGATAGAAAATTTGAAATGTAGGACCTGTGTCTCTAAAATATTTCTTTGGAATTGAGGTGACATACTCACCAAAAGGTTGTGTTCTTTCTTGGTCAGAATATGTCATAGATATTCTTGATAAAACTAGACTTACTGATAATAAGATAGTGACATTTCTATTGAATTTAATGCAAAATACTCTCCTATAGATGGTATATTACTGTTAGATCCTACTTTATATTATTAGAAGCTTGGTTTATTTTACCACCACTCATTCAGATATATATATATATATATATATATATTGCTTAAGGTGTCTGTCAGTTTGTAGCTTTCCCAACCATAGTTCATTGGGTGGTTGTCCTTCTTATTTTGAGGTATCTTCGAGGTACTATTTTTCATAGCCTTGTATTTTCATCCACCTCCTTCTTAGAATTACATACCTACTTTGACACTTATTATGATAGCTACCCTACAAATGGTAAGTCAATTACTGGCTTTGTATCTTTTGGGTGATTTTCTTATATTTTGGAAGTATAAGAAGCAATTTGTGGTTTCTCATTCTTTAATTTAAGTAGAGTATCGTGTTATGGCGTCTACTACCAAAGAGATTGTTCGGCTGCATAGATTACTTGCAGCTTTGGGGGGTGCCTCTTTCTGATCATACTCCTATGTATCGTGACAAAAAGAGTATCATTCAAAATTCTCATAACTCATTTTTTATGAGAAAAAAAGCATGTTGAAATTGATTATCACACCATTTGTCATCATCTTGAGAAATGTTATTACTCTACATTTCATTCCCTCTTCCATGCAGATTGCAAACCTCTTTATTAAATCACTCTCAATTCATCATTTTTGATTTTTTATTGGAAAACTTTCGATGCTTATGGCCACTGCATCGTGAATCTTAAGTGATCATTACTATATGTTAAGAATAAATCAAAAATATTTCAATATCTAGGCTTTTCGATTATAATAGTTTTCTTATTATATAACTACTTAGGCTATAAGAAATGAGCTATAAATAGCTAGTTATGATTTGTAGAACAGTAATAAAATTGCAATATAGACTAGACTACACCAATTAGCTCCTCATTAATTTCCTTTCCCACTGTAAGTCAAATTAAAAAAATAATGTTTTTTCATTTACCCTTCCACATTTCATACAGTTGCATGTTTTCTTCTTTCTTAATCTTAAATCTCAATAGGAAAATAACTAAAAATTCCATGTTTACATGTAATCTTTTCAATAAAACCCATTCTAAGATAATTTCAATCTATTTAACAAATTTCAAGCATCGATTAACTAATTTTAAGAAAATCAAGATTATTTTAAATTTGAAACCTAATTAAAGTGCTTTATTATTTATATAACTTTTGATTTCTTCAGTGTTTGTTTTGGTAAAGATTTGATGGTAAAAATTATGGATAAGTATTAGCTTTAACTATCATGATGAATTGAAGAAGAAAGAAAATATGAAGAGAAAACAAATAAGGTAGAAATTAAAAGAAGAAGAAGGATAAAATTGGTATAAAACGGGGCGAGCAAAGGAAATTAAGGCGTGTACTATTTTTTACAAAATGTGGGGGCTGGGAAAAGGAAATCGTAGGTGTTAATAAATTTAGCCCGTAGATTATTATTTCCAATAAAGTTTTTTTCCAACATTTGCATCTACTTATAAATCACATAAGCTTGTAGATTATTATTACCAAATGTTGTAGATGGTTTTCACAAAATAAACTCCACATATTAACTTTTGTGAAAAAATAAAAGCAATTTTGAATGAACACAGTGGCTTCAACCCTAGTTTGGCTTATAAACATATTATTCAAGTAGAGAGACTCTAATAATGTAAAATCAACATTAAAGAGTTGAGTATGATTAACATATTAAAAGATATAAATTATGGTGCTAAGGAAAGGGAATTTTTTTGAAGGTTATGGGACATATATGTTGTTAATTTTTGAAGATCCAACGAACCAAGCTTTGCTCGTAAACTCTAAGGAAGTATGCACCGAACCCACAACACATACTTAAGGTAAAAGAAATAAATTTCGGCAAAATGAGTCTTTCATTGTGAAATAAATTCTCTGACAAATGAAATTTGGTCTTATTTTTAAGTTCAGATAATAGGTGAAGGATTCGTGCCAGTCAAAAGTGGGTGAAACAGGTAGATTTCAAAAAATTATTTTGGATCTATTTCGCCAATGAAGTCTAAAGGATTTATTTGATCCATTCTAACATTACTTTAATAAAATCATATTTTTATTACTTTTGTCTTATTTTTATTTATTAAATTCTAAAATAAAATCATACTTTTATTAATTTTGTCTTATTTTTATTAATTAAATTCTAAAATAATTAAGTGTGAAATATGAACAAATTTAAGTATATCAAATATATGCATACTTTAATTCTGTCGGAGTTGCTAAACATAAACAATATATAGGAATAAACAAGATTAAATCTAGATGTAAACTAATAAGGATCAAATATGGAAGGAAATAAAATGTGACATCACTGATTAATTCCACCTTCCCTCTTTAGCAAATTTAATTGACACACCATTTAATTAACATGCAAGATGTATGACACGGTAACATAAACAACAAACAATAATTAAAATGTATATATTATTACCCACTTTTAGATTTTTTGATAATAATAATAAAAGGTTCTAATTTTTTTTTTTTTGAAATGGTACTTTATATACAACAAATCATTGTGACAACTTATCACATGTCAATAAACGTTCGAATCACGCTAGGCAAGTTTCGAACTTGTGATCACTCGCACCTAAGCCAAATCACTTAACCACTGGGACAATTGTGCTTGTCAAAAAAAGGTTCTAAATCGTGCTTTGGCGATTTGAAATGCAAATATTAAACCTTTATATGCACAAACATGAAGATACACAGAGTTAAAAGCATATGTATATAAAGATTAAACCAAACTTTCTAATTAATTCAAAACAAACTTCCATGTTGTATTAAAATTTTCTAATGCATTTGCAAATATATGCATACTTGAATTAGTTGACAAAAATACATAAGTTTATATAAATTAAAATTTTAACCCAACTGAAATTTAGTTTTTTTTTTTTCAAAAAAAAATGTGGAACACAACAAATCAAACAATATATTAACAATCCTTTAAAATACTTAAATAAGGACATTTGAAACAATAATTTAGGCAATAAATTTAGAATATTATTGTAATCGATTATAAAGCTTAGTTCATTATTAAAACATTGTTTTAATCATATGTGATTTCTATTATAATTGATCAGATTAAGAAAAAAACAATTTATCCAACAAAGCATTCAAATTGCATGATTATTTTTAATTCAAGGTGAAGTAGAAACATGTGTATGCAATGTTTTTGGTTCAACACAAATGCAAATAATATGTACATATTAACTTTAAAATCTGAAACATTACATTTTGATTCGAGAGTTTAAAAAATAGATCTATAATAAAAACATTGTTTTAATCATATAGAAATTTATGTTTTGATTTAACAAATTAAAAGTCAAATTAATTTATTCGACAAACGATTCAAATTACATAAACAATTTCAAATTAAACGAGGCAATAATATATATACACGAACCATGTAATCATATTGTATTTATTGAACATTTTAATTAGAAAATAACTTTCAATGTAGCCAAAATTCACATCTTGAGGTAGATGAAAACACAACAGATATTACCAATGTGCCATAAAGATGACCAAGGGATTTATAATAATACCCCATCCAGAAAGACCAGATCTAGTCACTCTGAAAAGAATCAACTACCCTGATCATGATAGACAAAATCTGTTCATGGAACATCTGGGGTGCACGCCTGATAATCAAACAAAAAAGGCTTCAATCTATCATATTAGATCACAATCTCAGCATGTTAGCTACTCTTGAAATAAAACTCAACCACAAGAAAACCAAAAAAGCTTGCTCCTTCATTAAAAAGGACTAGAATTATACGCATAACCTAGATGAAGCTCTATATGGCCGTATTTTGATCCTTTGGAGTCCCACCATCTTCACCACCACCCATATCTATACCACCTCACAACTAATCCATCTTTCATGCCTACATAATCCATCATCCACCTTGTTTTATATCACCTTCATTTATGCCTCTAATAACTTTGAAGCCAACTCCATGAACTTAAACCACAGAATGATCATCATCTCATTATGGAGACTTTAACTCCATATACCTATCCCATCATAAACATATTGGCACTCCTATATCCCTTACGACCTATCCCCTCTCAATTATGCCCTTACCTCCTCCTTTATCCTAGCTATCCCATCCATTGGTGCAACCTACCCATGGATTAATAACTGGCATGATGGCCCCATAACCTTTTGCACCGTTAACCATTGCCTCCACAACCATTCGACCCTCGCTTCTTGGCCTATCTCTCATGTCCTCAACTCTGGCATTTTTGATCATAGCCTGATAATTGCCACGTGGGGATGCTGCACCATTGAAAAGTTTTCCTCCTCTTAAAATTTTCAACATATGGACTAAATATGTAGACTTTAAACAATTTTTTTGCAAGGATGGAATATTGATATTCAAGGAAACCATACGTTCATTCTTCGGGAAAAGCTCAAGAATACCCAAGAAATCTCTTTGTAAATGGGCCAAAACCACCTCAGAGAGGTTCAAAGATTAGCACTACTCCAAGAACTAGATTGGATGAAGCACAGAGAGACATGAATGATAACCCTGATGACCAATCCTTATATGCTCTTGAACATAACCTCAGCCGATATCTCACCATTGCTCTTTGGGATGAACTAGATACGATAAGACAAAAACTTGGAAAAGACTATTAGTTTGAAGGAGGCAGAAATACCACATTTTTCCATACTACTCTCAAGGTTAAACACTCTAAAAATAGAATTATTTCCATCTCTAATAAGCATGGTAATGTGAAAAATATAAAATATGATGTTGAAATTGCCTTTGTTAATCATTTTTATCATGCCCTTAATGATACTACACACCCCATCAACCCTTACTTTACTCTAAGATTGACCTCCTCAACATCAATCATGATGAAGTTGTGTCCATCATTTCCCCTATATCCCATGAAGAAATCAAGCATGCCCTTTTTAGTCTCAATTCTACTAGCACTGGAGGCCCAGATGGTTTTAGTACACATTTCTTCAAACACACAGGGCCTTACATATCTGTTACTTTCTGTAAAGTCATCATACACTTCTTCAAATCTAAAACCCTCGTCAGTGACATCAATTCCACCAACCTTGCCATGATCCCTATAGTTCATAACCCTACCTCTGTTGACCATTTCCGACCTATAGCCTGTTGTTCAGTCATATACAAACGCATCACAAAGATCATAGCTTCCAGTATAAATCCTGCCTTATCTAGAATTATTGATCATAATCAAACAGCCTTCATAAGTTCTAGAAATATATCAGATAACATTCTTCCGACCCATGAATTGCTTAATGGATATAATAATAACACTGTCTCCCCTAGATGCATGCTGAAATTAGACATCCAAAAAGCCTTTGACTCAGTTTCATGGGTGTCTTTAATAGCCATCTTGTGAAAAATGAATTTTCTTGAAGCTGGCATTACCTAGATATTCTCCTATATTTCATTTGCCATGTTCTCCATCATCACTAATGGAGCTGTCACTGGTTATTTCACTTCATCTAAAGGCATCAGACATGGTGACATGCTCTCAGCATATCTCTTCATTGTTATTATGGAAACCTTCACTTATCTGATTAAAAAGCATGTGTAAGTTAAATGCCTCTCCCTCTACGCTCAATGCAGAAATCCTATGATAACTACATTAAAGTTTGCTGATGACCTTGTTTTATTCACCAAACCAGACCCCACATCTATCCTCTATCCTATCCATCCTCCACTACCTTTATGCCTTCCATACCACATCTGGCCTGCAAATCAGCAAAACCAAATCCACTACTCTAATTGTAAGCCTTTCCTGCCATGACACAAACCATATCACTCAACTTTTCACACTTAACCCTATGCCAAACAATGTTGCTTATATGGGAATTCCTATCATTTCATCCAGAACCACCACCAGTCAGTCTATGCCTATGTATGAAGCGATTATGTCTAAGCTATCCTCATGGCCATGTTCTCTCCTCACACAAGCTGGCAGGCTTACCATTGTCATCTCAATTACAGTTGGGATGATGAACTATTAGTCAAGAATGTTCATGCAACTAAAAAAACCGACCTCACTTCATGTGGCACGATGACTGTCACTCCAGAAAGTTGATCCCTATATCCTTTAGTAAAATATGTAAGCCCAAGAAGTATGGTGGAGTTGGCATACCTGACCTTAGTACATGGAACAAAGCAGCTACTACTAGAAACATTACTGACCTTCTTAATCACAAAGACGCCCTCCTTGTTCACTGGCTTGACTCTAGTTACCTCCACAAAAAAACACTTTTGGAACATGAACATTCCATCCTACTCAGCTAGATTTTCAGATGTCTCCACAACCTCATACCTTGTATCCTCCCCCATGTCATGATTAATCCCACCCCTATCACCAAATACTCCTTCTGGCATGATCCTTGGGGGTGATTTTGGCTTAATTCTAGAATAAACTTTGAACCATATTTAGAAAACCATGACCACTATACCTGACAATGCGGAGGTACGACCCTTCCTTCGTAATAGTAACATCATACTTCAAAACTCTAGTAGCACCCAAGTACAATAGATATGGAATCTAATTATGAGGTAGAAACAAAACAATAGTGATAATACAATTCTCTGGACCCCTGGAAGGAAAACTCACACCGTCAAAGTTGTCTATAATGGTATGAAGCAGCCCTTTAATCATTTGAAATATCCATGGACCAATCACATCTGATACTATCTGATGCGCAATATGAAAACCGAATGCTATGGAAGGTCTTAAACAAAGCATTGATCACCAAAGATAGGTTATATTATCTAGGGCTCACTCAAAATGCTTCACGTGATTTCTCAATTTCTTCCTATGAAACTATTGGACATCTTTTTTTTTTTTTTTGATTGCGCTATTACAAATGATGCATGGAGAACCATATCACAAAAGCTGTAGCTATATATCCTAACACACAATCATGACCCTAAATGGCGCAAAATATATAGTTTCACTAAAGGTAAAGAAGGAAAATCGAGGCTTCTCTTATGCATTATCAGGCACTTCCTGAAGATTTATTGCAAAGGAAGAAACACATATATCTTTGAATTAAAGCATCGAAGCATCTTCGACGTCAACGCGGAGCTTATGAGCTATATACACAAAGCTATAGACCCGTGGTATCTTATAATCCTAATGCTATTTGGGTGTCTTGATATGTGCATTAGGTTTAGGTTTCTCATTCGTCTGTTTTTTAGCTTTATGTTTTGTTTGTTTTTATTTTGTTTTTCCTTTCCCTTATATTTCTCTATCATTTACTTAACCATATATCTAGTAGGGGACCAGTATAAACCCCGCTTGCCTTTGCAAAAAAGAGAGTCATATCTTGATTTACGATTTCTCTTTTGATAGCCAAGATCCATATCTGATCCTTGTAAGAGATAGATGAACCACCTTTGTTCTAACTTAATTTGATGTTTGATTTTAAGTTGTTATTGGTTTTATTTTATTTAAAGGAGGATGAAGGCAACCTTTATATTTAAGAGGAGGAGGTAGGATTTTTGTAAAAAGAAAGTTAAATAAGGAGATTTTTTTTAATGGAATAAAAGAATCTTTTTCCATTCTCCTTATTTAAATTTCATATTAAATTCAATCAATCAATCCCTTCATTTTCTCCATGTAATGGCTAATCCTAGGATGCATCCATAGTAGAAAGTTTTCAAAAAAATAAAACATCTACGTAATTATTTTTTTCAAACCCTGTTTAAAAGATGGACCGATATCAAATATCAACATTTGCAAATAATTTTTATACGTGCATTTAAATAATTACTAATGACGTTTAAAACATTAATATATGAATTACAATTAATATTTCATTAATATTATTTAGTTTGACCAATTTATAATATTTCATAAATTAATTAAATATGTTGTTTTTTTGGGAGAAATCATAAATGCGGTTGTGCAACTCAAAGGTGTGAATTCAATCAGAAATTAATATTAAATAATTCAAATATTAACATTCATACGTTACCTTAGCTAGTGGCGTGACAGTTTGATCGAATTCATCGCTTACAGATCTTTTTGGTAAAATCCAATTTCACGTTTTCTTGAGAAATACCCGATAGAATAGTTGCTTACACCAATTCTCTTTGTCAAAACTGTATCGTATTAGGACTTATTAAATTTTCTTTTGGTCACAATTCCAGTATCATCCACATTCAACTTTATAAGTCCAAATACAAAGTCTTTGGTTCAACAATAACATTTATTATTAATTGTACCACTCTGGCTAGATATTTTGATTTTGAGTTGAATATAGTTGACCGTGATACTAACCTTATATAACCGAGGAGGCAAATTCTCTATTAATAGTGCTTTTCTTCCAATCTTTCAACTCAGACCTAACCACTGTCATTCTATGGACGTCATACCATGATTTAACTATAGAAAAAGTGGAGCTTCCACATTGAAGTTCAACAGTATTCTCAAATCGAGAAAGAACTATGTAACATTGTCACTTCAAGATTCTCTGTTTGATCTTAGTTATATTAACCAATAGAAAACTCTTTAATGAGTCATTTTATAGTTATCTAGTAACTATCAACGTGTAACCCTTAGGTGCCCCCAACAGCCATGAAAAATACACTACCCAACATTTAAAGAGCATTACCTACTCTAGTCATAATAGACGAATCGTTGTCCTTTCTCAAAAAATATTTGACTAGAACTATTTAAAATGATATGTTAATTTTAATGTGATAAAATTCTCATGATTATAACGCATTATAATTACTATCACATAACATATCATTTAGGAATTTTTTATATATATACTTTATATTAATTGCTTAATTTATGTATATCACAATATAATAAGCTTAAAATAGAAAGAAAAACACCTTTTGTTTTGAACAAGATTGATCATCGAGTTAAATATATGTAACAAATTACATAATTGCCCCTAGGACATACCCCTAAATCTTTCAATCTCCCACTTGCACTTAGGGTCAATTATGGAATCTTACTCCAACTTCATCGATCTGTTTTTCCTAAAAAACTAATTGGACCAGTCCCTTAGTGAAGGGGTATGCTATTTTAATTTAATTATCTACTTTGTCAATCAACTCTCTCTAATGCTAATAAAATGCCTTTATCATGTGAAACTATTTAGAGTATATCTCTTGATTTCTAATGTGCACTAGGTTCATTAACTAATTATATCACGACATAGTTATCATATAACAATGTCATGAGATTCTCGACATTTGGAATCATTACAATAAAAAAAATCGTCAATAGTAGCCAAAAACCGTCATAAATGATAACTATAGCAATTCAATAAATACTATATATTGATATGTTGTAAGAAACAATGACTTATTTATAGCAGGAAAAACCCCTATAAAAAAATCATCTTTTATAGCGCTTTTTCAACTATTGTAAGATTTTTTAGCGGTTTAATAAACACTGTATGTTGACATGTTATAATAGATACTGTACTATTTATAACACAAAAAAGCGCTATATATTTTTTTATACTTTGATAACACTTTTCTTGTAAGATTTCTATAACGTGTTTTAATGCTATGGTTTATTTTTGTATTTTTAAAATCTCTGCTTCCTTATAAATAACGATAGTCAATACATTTTAAAAGATGCATTAAGGATATTTCTTAAAAATAAATCCATTTGGATAATGAAAAATTGTAGAAAATATTAAACAAAATGATATAACACATTATGTGTATTAAACAGAACAAATATTCAAACATAATATCCTACAATTTTAACCGCATAATATTCTATTATATGTGTATGCACAAAGCAAAAAGCAGTAGCTAATGCTACGCAGAAAACAAGTAACTTGTATTTTGCATTGAAAAGAAGAAATACACCAAAATCTTTCATTCTCTCACCTACATATGAAACAAATATTTACATTAGAAATAAATATAAATATGAATACGAATAAAATTGGAAAATGAAGTATCTATATTAAAAAAAAACTTAAAATTAAAGATTTCTTATCAAAAATATTATAAGTGTCTAAACTTCTAAAAAAAATGCCAAACTTTACGCGGCTGGCGCCGAGAAAAATCATAAACATAAGAAATCGATTTACCGATTGAAACATGATTAGAACTGCAATATATCAATCACAAACACCCGTAGAGGTAAAATATCCAAATATTTACTTATATACTTTATAAATTATTTACGTCACATAAAGCACACACCCGTTAACCATTAAATGCAACTTTTAGCAATATTAGCAAGTTCACAACATTTCAAAAGAAACATGAGCATGAAAAGAACCAAAAGTAAGTCAAG
This sequence comes from Allium cepa, assembly GCA_030765085.1. Lineage (NCBI taxonomy): Eukaryota > Viridiplantae > Streptophyta > Magnoliopsida > Asparagales > Amaryllidaceae > Allium > Allium cepa. The sequence continues at coordinate 569,826,885 of CM060938.1, forward strand.
AGCTATCAAACACCTACATTTAACTCAACCAAGCATATGAGCGCATGTATTTATGAATTTATACAACTAAATCTGCGAAAGAAAGACTACGACTTTTAACAACAATAATTTTGTAGGTAAGAAAACAAAAATTCTAAACGAGAGCAAGTTTTCTAATAAAAGCAATGAATTAGAATGGTATTGTGCATTATCATCTACCATGACAATACTACAAAAAAGGCTTCGTATAGCGACGGATCATAGCGACGGCTAAAAAAAGCGGTCGTCGCTAGCCGTCGCTATACGCAATATACAGGTCCAAGCCGAGAGCAGCAGATTCATTTTGCTTCCTCCCCAAAACCCTTCCTCCTTCCCTCAATCCGTCGCCCCCCCTCACTGTAGCCGGCGCCCCAGCCTTCAACGCCTCCAAATCACCCAAATTTGTGTCGGTATGCTCCTAATCTCTTATTTGCATGTAAATTTGATGTTTTTAGGTTTAGTTTAAACCCTAATTCAATTATAATTTATTGTAAAATTGAGATTTGTTGTTAAATTGAGTATTAGTAGTGTTGTTAAATTAGGTATTAGTAGTGTTGTATGTTGATTTGATAGATTAATTAGTTTATTATCATGAACTTGAATTAAGTATTACATATTAATTAGTTTATCATGATCAAGTTGAATAAGTGGTTGATGTAGATAATTAGTGTTGGCGATTAACCTGATTAGTTGTTTTAGGTGAAAAAATAGTGTATATTAATGATTAACTTGGTTGTTGATAAATTTACATGAAAGTATTTCATAGTTTATGAAATTAATAAATTACAAATTTAAGTTGTTAAGTGGATTTAAATTGACAAATTTTTATTTGATAATTAGTTTTTTATTGTTTTCTAATTATCTATTTGATAATTAGAATTTGTTGTTTTGTAATTATATTCATTGATAATTCTTATATTTACCCTGTTGATTGAGCGACGACCATTTTAATAATTTTAGCGATGACTAGCGACGGCTAGCGACGACCAAAATGCAAAAGGTTGTATATATTGTAAAAAATAAAGTTTGTACAAAAAATTAAAAAATGAATATGAGAACATTAAAAATTCTGCAAATATCTAATTTATTTGAAAAAAATTAGGAAATGACTTTAAACACAGTTGATATTGTACTAAAATCGATTTTGTAAAGAAATTAAGAAATGAATATAACAACAACAAATAGTCACATAAAATCTATGTCGTAAAAAAATAAAGAAATGAATATTGAACTAAAATTGTTAATTGAATGTTGAACTAAAATTTAAATACATAAATTTTTGAAATAAAATATAAATAGTTGAAACATTGTCAAAATTTGAAAAGAACAATAATATTTGATAAAATTTAAAGAAATTTTTTTATCCCTTAGATTGGCTTTGGCCCCGTCTGGCAAGTGTTGTATATGATCGTTATATCGATGTTCGTTTTGTAACGGAACAGACATTTATATTCATCTGATACAATATTTGTCGGATTTGTCCCTGTATTGGACAAGTTACAAACACAATAAAGTAATTACATATTATAAATCATTTCATTTTAAACGGTTACAAAATTTCGACAGCACTTCCTTTACGTTCCCTGTGTACACGCATTTGCGTACGATACAGGGAACATAAGGGAAGTGCTGCTGAAATTCTGTTGAACCGTTTAATCTGAAATGATTTATAAAATGTAATTACATTATTGTGTTTGTAATGGGAAGTAGGATGACTGACCCACCAAAGTGAAAACCAAAATACCAAAAAAAAAAAAAAGTAAAGTTCATATTTTGAATTTTCTAGAACGATGAACTTTTTACAATGGAGAATGGTTGAAAATTAATGATTTAAATTGTCTAACATACATTTTCAAATCAGGAAAAATGTTCAATTATTTTCTCGACCGTACTTGGATGTATGATTATATGCATCTTCAAAGATTATATGCATCTTCAGGCCGCGAGATACAACCGCGAGCCCACTATGGCCGAGCTGTTCAAGACCACGCATGCCGTGGAGAGGACTGACGAAGAGGGCAATGTTTCGTACGAGTGGACAGATGACAAGTCACAATCCGTAATGGTAAATTAATTTACTGTTAATAACAATATTTAGTCTTATTTTATTTTCAAAATTTTGAAATTCGGTTTTTATCATGTAAAACAATTGTTTGTAATCGCAGGAGAGGTACGAAGCAGAGCGGGCTCGTGTAGCACAGTCCACTGGTCGGTAAGAGCTTACGTTGGAGGAGGAGAACCATATTTGGGATGCAATTATTGACCCGCCTTCTCGGACCAGTCGACGGTATAACTATGGAAATGTGGAGGTAAATTTTGACATGTACTAATATGTAAATTTACTCATGCATATGAATAGTTAAATAATTTTAATAATATTATATATATATATATACACTAATATACAAATAATTATGAATTATTTTACAGGTGATGAGAATGCAGGGTGCGTACAGGAGGTCGCAGCAAGAGGCGGAGATTGCTCAGTTGAGGGCGACAGTGGAAGAAATAAATGATTGGAGAAGGAGTTTCTTTAAGCAACAGCTAGATGAGTGGATTGCGGCTTATTTGCAACAACATGGGAGGATGCCTGGAGAGGACGACAGCGATGGCGAGGAGTAGGTATGTTTGTTTGCTTATAGTTTGGTATATACACATTTTGGTTGATATGGTGTATATATATTTCAGGATATTATGTACATATTTAGATGACTTCTAGTTGATAGATTTGGTTGGATGTTATGTGGGGATATTATGTAGAAATTTCGGTTTACTATGTACATATTCTGGTTAATGGATTTGGTTGGATTTGAAAATGAGATTTGGTTGGATTTTATATTGTTTGAATGTATAGTGATGTTATATGATGGATATATGATGGTTATACTTGATGAATATAGTGTATAGCGGTTGTTTAGTTCAGATTGGCTAAAGTGTATATGGGCTGTGCATGTGCACAGAAATTTACCCAGATTAGCGGTGGCTAGCGACGGCTAAATGGTTCAGATTAGCGACGGCTAAATGGTTCAGGTTAGCGACGGCGAGCTACGGCGAGCGACGACATTTAGGCGTTGAAAAAATTTCCACGTGGCACATTTGTCGTCGCGAGCCGTCGCTATTTATGTGACGGAGCCGTCGCTAAAGCCGTCGCTATACTATTGAGCGACGACCATTATAGCGACGGCTTTTAGCGTCGGCTAGCGACGGCCGGCGACGGTTAAAAGCCGTCGCTATCTTTTGCTGTTCTTGTAGTGCAAGACTTAAGGCATTATTATTTATATTATTAACAACAGTTATCTCCCTTAAGACATCTATACGAGATTTTACTTTGTAAGAAACTTTTTAAACTGTTGCTTTTAGCCAACTTATAGTTACGGTTCAAAATTTAATTGAAATAAAAATAAGCGACTATATAAGTCAAAATATACATTGCGGTAGTACTATTATAATTGAAGATTCTTTTATTTCAATCGAACTTAGATATTTTTATAAATTTAATCAACGAAGTTAATTTTTATAAACTTAGTTAATTTATTATTTTTATTATTATATAAGTTTAGTTAATTTTATTTTTATATAACTTAATAAATGAATTAATTTTTATAAATCTTAGTTAACATTGTTAACTTATTATTATTATTAGTAGTAGTAGTATTTATTACAATTGTTATAAACATAGGTAATTATCACTATTATAAATTTAGTTAATTCCATAAGCTTGTTTAATTTTTATGTAACTTAATAATGAAATTAAATTTTACAATCTTAGTTAATTTATTATTACCACTATTATAACATAAATTTAGTAAATTTTACAAAATTTAGTTAACTTGGTTAATTTATTATTATTAGTATATATTATTATTACAATAAACATAGTTAATTTTTATTAAATCTACAATTAATTTTTTTTAATATTTATAAAACTTAGTTAAGTTAGTTAATTTATTATCATTATTATTGGTATACATTGTTATTGTTATTATAAACTCAGTTAATGTTTAATAAATTTACTGTTAATTTATTATTATTATTTATTATAAATTTAGTTAATTTCTAAATGCGCATTTAAATTTTTATATAACTTAAATAAATGAAATTAAATTAAATTTTACAATCTTAGTTAATTTACTACTACTACTATTATATAAATTTAGTTAATCTTAGAAAACTTAGTTAACTTGATTAATTTATTATTATTATTTGTATATATTGTTGTTGTTATTATTATAAACCTAGTTAATTTTTACAAAACTTATAGTTAATTTACCATTATCACTACTTTAAATTTAGTTAATTTCTGTAAGCTTATTTAATTTTTATATAAATTAATAAAAAAATTAAATTTTATAATATTAGTTAATAATAATAATAATATTATTGTAATAATATAAATTTAGTTAATTTTATAAAACTTAACTAACTTGGTTAATTTATTATTATTGTTGGTACGTATTATTTTTATTATTATAAATTTAGTTAATTTTTATAAAACTTATAGTTAAGTTATTATTGTTTTTACTATTATAAATTTAGTTAATTTTTACAAGATTTTTATTTTTATTTTTATACAACTTGATAAGCAAAATTAGATTTTATAATCTTAGTTAATTTATTATTATATAAATTTATTTAATTTTTTATAAAACTTAGTTAACTTGGTTAATTTATCATTATTATTATTATTATATAATCTAGTCAATTTTTATAAAACTTAGTTAACTTGGTTAATTTATCATTATCCTCATTGTCGCCATTATTATTATAAAATTAATTAATTTTAATAAAACTTATTATTAATATATTATTCATTTATTTCCATATTTATTTTTATCACCATTATAAATTTAGTTAATTTTTATAAAACTTATGATTGTTGTTGTTAATATTATTATAAGTTAGTTAATTTGCATAAACATTAGTTAAATTATTATTATTATTATCAATTTAATCAATTTTTATAAGCTTATCTATTTTTTATATAACTTAATAAACGAAGTTAACTTTTGTAATCTTAGTTAATTTATTATTATTATATAAATTTAGTTAATTTTTATAAAACTTTGCTAACTTGGTTAACATTTTGTAATTTATTATTATCAGCATTATTAGTACTATTATTATTATAAACTCAGTTAAATTTTTATAAAATGTTGTATAAACTTGGTTAAACTTGGTTGATGTTTATAAAACTTAGTTAACTTGGTTAATACTTTATCATCACCATCATCATCATTTTCATTATAGTTTGACGAGTTATGAAAAAGATGTTAGAAAGGAAACTCACTTATTGATTTTGTAATTGAAAAGAAAAATGGTGTATGTCAGATAATTGTTGGTTAGCCTAAAACGTATCACAATTCCTAACAAGTAATGCCATTATATAGCTAGTAGAGAAAATGTAAAGAGCAGCATTTCAACCCTCGAATGTCGACACTAATACATTCACGGTATTCACGTGCTGAGCACCAAAGTGCCTACAAGATAGAACGTTGGGCTGAAGAAAAAGAATAAAAGAAAACGAACAGGAAAGAGGAGAATAAAACATCAAAATCTCACAGCGAAATGATAACATATAATATCAAAAAGTAATACATAGTGTTACTTTAATATACATAGCATTTCAGAGTCGCTAAGAAAAGTACTATCATCAGTCTGGACAGTTGTAATAACTCATCCTTACAATTGCTGATATATATATACAAAAACAAAATGCAGTAGAAATAAATACTAAGATAGGTAAACATGTAGCTCCTTTCTAAGATCTCAATAAACATCCATGAGAACCTGCCTTTCTCAGACCGCTCGAAAAAGCATACGAGGAAATCAGATTAAAAAGCCACATGTCAACCATAAGTCTGGTGCGAGAAACTAATATGCATGATATATAACAACACCTTTTGAGACCATCATAATGGTTATCCCCTCAAAAGAGCCAAACTATCTAATAAATACATATTGCGATATAATAGATAATGTCTAGGGTGAATAATATAAATCAGAAAATAACCGTTAGTGTTTACATTAATCACACCACAACAATATTCAGTAGGTATGCAAACAAAATCGCTAAGGCACGTTTGCGTAATGAATTTTCCACGGAGACCTCCACAATCAAACTCATAAGTAAACCGAGACTAATCACTATGATAAGCATCAAAAAACACCTTCCGAGCATCGTATATCTATAGATAAAATATACCATAAGGTAAATACAACTAACCCACGCTCTAACATGTGAACAAAGTATTAATAACTCCTCACATGCAACATATCGATAATCATTCTCTAGATACGGAGTTGATATGTAATGACTCGAATTTTCGACCTCGAATGTCGACATATGTCCATGGTATTGTGTCGATTACCCAAGTGTCGGAAAAGTATAAAGTTAGGGTAAAATAAAAGGAATAAACAAGAAAGGAAGAACATAACATCAAAATATTACCGTGGAACGATAATATATAATATCAAAGAACAGTACAACGGGTTACTTTGAATGCAGGAAATTCAGAGTTACAAAACTTAAGTACTATTATCAACCTGGACAATTATAACTACTTATCCTCACAATGATGATATATACAAAGCTAATATGGGACAACTGAAATAGAAATAGATGGATAATGGAAGCCTCTGGCACATCTTCTGAACTCCAAAGCATCCAAGTTAAAGCCTTCCATACTCATCCTACTTGAAAGAGAAAGCGAGGAATTTAGGGAAATAAAAACCAAGCGTCAGACATAAGTCTGGTATGAGAAAACTATAGATACATAAATATATGTAATAGTATATTGAGACCGTACGGATTCCCATAACCGTTTTTCTCTCAAAAGAAACCAATAGTTAATTAAGTTTAATATATATGATAGAAAACATCTAGAGTGTAGAATATAAATCATATCAAATAGCTGTGGTGCTTACATTCATCACACTACAACATATTTATGGTACAATCCAAACCACTACGGTTTGTTCGCATATTGGGATTTTCCATGCAGATCTCTATGGTCGACAACGAATCCAATCTCCTATACAAAGGTCGGAAATTACCTTCGAGCGATGTATATCTCTAGATAAAATATAACTTTAGGTAAACATAGCTGGCCCGTGCCTAAATACACGATCCCAAATATCATCAACTCCCACTAGCAACATTGATAATTTTACTCTAGATGTGGAGTTGATATATCCTGTCGCGGGTTAGCTAAACCACAGGCTATAATACCTACTCCATTTTAGTTATCTTTAATGTCAAGGTTACGTTCGACATTCTACACACGAGTCTTTGTCACTCGAATAGAACACGAATACGTAAATGGATTTCCATATCTCGAACGGATCACGGATCACCACATGGATTCGAGCATCTGGAACAGATCTCGAATCTCCACATAGTTTCCCTTTCTCAACCACTTCCAAAACATAAAAAATGTATACTAGTTTTGAAGTGTTATTCGGTGTGATGCCCCACCTCTATGCTCACCATAACAAAGAGTATTAAAAGGAAACACCGTCTGTTATTACGAAGAATAAGGCTGGATAAGAGCGACCATTCGTAGTTGGCCTTACACTAGTGTTGGTTATCTCGATGAGAGTGGTATATATTCTTTTCTTTTGTATTTTAATTTATTTACTCCCATCGACATATTCAATTCCAGTATAAAACAAACTATGATAGTTCATAATAGTTTAGACAACATATATAATAATAACACAGATAAGCTAAATACGAAACACAGATAATATAAAGTCTCATATATATATATATATATATATATATAACTGAAGTCAGTTACAATACATGTGACCCAATACATATGATACAACTTCAATTGTCGACACTGGAAATTGCATATACAAGTACATTATTGTAAATAATATACATGAATACATATCATCCTGTAAAATGACTACGACAACTCCAAAAGATATGAAGAAACTTCATAGCTCAAGCAGCAACCCAAAGCAATATATCAACAACATGTAATAACTCGGTCTGACCCGAGTATTAATTCAAAAGAAAATAATATGCGGGTCAGTCTAATTCAAGCTTAGTTATTAATGCACGAAAGCAATAATAATTTAATAATCAATTAGATGATAGTCACAATAAATCTCACCTATCCAATCCTTTAATAAGAAAATCGGATAACGGTAGATATAACACGAAACAGCATTAAACAGCAAATCAGCAAAGACAAATCATCAACAAAGATAAATAGAAGTATTATCAATGAAGATAATTTAGAAAACAACAGAATTGCCTAAACAGCAATTAACAACAAGTGCCCAAAGAAAAACCCAAGTCAGTGAACAACAAAATCTAATTATCGATACGATAATTGAAAACACACAATCTAATTATATAGAAGATAATTAGATAGCAACAAAATGGTCAAATTAAACCAATCAAAATACAATTTAAAAATATTGAATTGGACACATGAAACAATTCAAACAATTGAAATATCAATTAAAGTGTCAATTCTGTATGGCTGCATTACATGATCATGTACACTGCCTCGCTAATACAGCATATGATGTCAACACAACTCTAAATATTAACAGCAAATCGAAACTACAAAGGTCAACTCACGGCTATCATGACTCAACACAACTGCAAGACCAAACCAAAGCTAACATCAATACCAATACATCAACAAGTATGACAGGGATGTGCAGATGTAAGCAAAGAAGTGACATGCATATGCAGATGCATAGAATCATCAATGGAAACCAGAATAGTGAAACAAAAATACCAAACACATGGAGGCAAAACTTAAACACAACATCAAGAAAACAAAGACCACGAATATGAACTGATCAGTGCACATGAAGTTCAAATGATCTGGTAACCAAATAGTCAGGTCCAAGCATATGTAATCAAGTGCACAAATGAAGTGGTGCACCAGATATGATACAGTTACAACATGAATACCATGCAACACCAGCTCAGGTCGAGACCGAACCAGACTCAGCTAAAACATGAAGTGTGAATACCATAAATCAATACAAAGCCTCACCATCAACATGACCTAAATCCATAGACTCAAGACTACAACTACACAGAGCAACCATATAACAGAACTGGAAAAAGGTCGAGAAAGTTGGCGTGGCAAAGTTCAAAGAAATGCATATAGTCATGCAACAGTGAAACGAAGCAGTGCAGTGATATACTCAGTGCACAGCAATACACAGTGACACAGAACAGGTTGAAATCAACCCATGAACAAGACTCAAATGTACAGCCTCAAGTATATATATGTAGTAATATGGATGCAACAAAATCAATGTAGTAAAGAATGTATACCACCACTCCCGAGGACATGCACAAGTGACTCGAAACAGTGGGTCAAGTACAAGTCAAGACAGTGGATTCAAATCCAGTGCAACTTCAACCCGAACCAAAAGTGTTCAAGTATTTCAAGTACGAATGCACTGTGACAAATATATCAGTTCAACCTACTATGAAGACAGTGACAAATATGCAGTGCAGTGCAAATCAAAGCAAACCCATATGAACATGTACCCAGGGAACTCAAGGCTGGACCATATGCAATCAAATGAATATGAAACAAAGTCCAGACACAATATAACAGAGGTGGCAACATGCAAGGAATGGATGTGGATACAAATGCATCACTGAGACACAAGTACAAAATACACAACTCAGACTTTAAGAGGAGCATACAAAATGCAGTGACATGCACAACAATACAAAAGATTGGAGATACACAGTGCAGACTATATCAAGTCACAATGACCAAAATTCTATCAAGACTTCAAGTCAGAAGCAACAGAGAATTCAAAGAAGCAGGGAAAAGCAAGCACAACCGAGATGAACACTCAGAGTGCAAAATCATGTTCAGGGCCGAGATGTACATTTGTACAAAAATAAAATTATATACGGTATCTTAATTGAAATCTAGAAAATCGAACGTTGAAGAATATTAACAATGCATAAGATTAAATTCACAGACAATCTAAACAGCAAAAAGTTAAACGAAATATTAGGTTTTACAATTATATATATTTCGAGCAACATCATCGGCAAATTCACAGATTCGAACACAAGCAAGAAAGCATAAAAGCAAATCCCTAAATCAATTTTCATCGCGATTCAATTATTCGAACCCAAAATACAATAAGAGATACTTACAAAGAAGTATACAGTTCGAATTAGCCGCAAGCTCAACCAACAATCACCATTCAAAGTTTGAATTTTGATAGCAACGTCAACCACCAACTAAAACCCAAAATGAGTTCGCAAAGCAAAAGGAGGCCGAAGCCAAAATACTTTCACAAAAAATCAATGTGACCGAAGTCAAAGTACCAGAGAATTCAAAGCCATGGAAATAAAAAATTCACAAATATACGAAATTGATAAAGTCAATGAAATCATCAACAACAAAATAAAATTGAACTGCCGAGCATAATACTAAGAGTGAATTAAAGATGTGAGTGAAAAATCACTCACCTTATTCGAAGAATCCAAACCCAATTTCACGGCCGCAAGCATCATAAGAGACGATCAACCAACAGAGCAAGGAAATCGAGTTGAATCGAACATTTCAAATCGGCATCAACGAATTACCAAAAACCCTAATTTCTGAAGAATAGGAACGAAAAAGAACGAGCCGCCATTATCTCAACAAAAAAAAGGGACGGGCGAAAAAAAAAACGGGCCAAATATTAATAAAAGAGAGTGTGATACTGGGCCAAGATTCAATTTTTAAAGTCCGCATAAACCCTTAACAAATTTTTAAAAGAATTTCAACCTGATTTAAAACGCCCAACAACAATTAGCTAGAATAATTTAATTGTCTAATGACGATAATTAACCGGTGCAAAACTCCGGGTTGTTACAGGCTCCCCTCCTTATAAAAATTGCGTCCCCGCAATTTTCATAATTAAAGTCGTTAATAACAATTATTTTTCTAACATAAACTGGTTAAGCTAAAAAATAAAGGTCAAGATTCAAACGCCAAAGAAATCTTTTAATTTCGTAAAAGAAATTCATAAATTCTCAACAAAATCAAATTAACAATTAGATAATCCGGAAATAACAAACCGAATAAATACAATTATCAGCAATATTTAATTATCAATTAGATAATTAGAATACAGAAATCACAAAACAACAATATCTAATTATCAATACGATAATTAGAAAGCAGCAAAATCTAATTATCAACAAGGACAATTAGAAAACACAACTCACAAATCGCAAAACCGCAAATATCTAGTTATCAACCACATAATTAGAAAACACGAACTTCATAATCAGCTAACTCTAACTATCAACAGAGATAATTAGAAAACAGCAATTCAATATAATCAACATAATCTAGAATCAATTAGAGACTAGAAAATCTCATAATCAGCAAAATTAGCAACCTAATTATCAAAAACGACAATCAGAAAACAACAAATATAATATCTAATTATCAAAAACGACAATCAGAAAACAACAAATATCTAATTATCAAAAACGATAATCAGATCTCAAATCAACAAATATCTAATTATCAAAAACGATAATCAGAAACAACAAATATCTAATTATCAACAAAGATAATTAGAACTCAAATCAACAAATATCTAATTATCAACAAAGATAATTAGAACTCAAATCAACAAATATCCGATTATCAAAAACAATAATCAGAAACAACAAATATCCGATTATCAAAAACGATAATCAGAAACAACAAATATCCGATTATCAAAAACGATAATCAGAAACAACAAATATCCGATTATCAAAAACGATAATCAGAAAACTCAAATCAACAAATTATCTAATTACCTGCAGATAATTAGAAACAACAAATATCTAAAAATCAATTAAGATGACTAGAAAATCAACATAAAAGGTGGGTCGATCCCAACAAATGGCGAGTTTTAGCTACACCGCACGTGCATCACATATGGCTGAAGCCTACCAAGTACTATATTTTTGGCACCCAACAAACGACCCGAAGGTCCAACAAATGACCCAAAGGTCCAATAAATGACCCGAAAATCTAGTACTGGTATTGACCCGAAGGTCCAACAATAACCTGAAGGTCCAACAAAGTGGCTCGAAAGCCCAACAAATTCATCAGAATCATCAAACAGCAAATATTTCAATTAACGATGCCGGAATTAACCAAAATAGTGAACGCACATGTCCCATACCACGTGTTTTACTAAATCGTTTAAATCTCTTCATCATTTCCTTGAAAGTGCAAAATTGTGTATTTTAAACAAATAACATTTTACGTTCTCAAACGGACAAGTCTAAAATTAAGCGAATCGGTAAAAATGAGGGTTCATAGTCCTCAATTTTGCTGAAGCGTTTAAACTGCTTTCTCATTCTTTTGAAAGTGCAAACTATAAAAATTTTGAAAACAAATTTATTTTAAAACTATTTGAAAACCCGTGATTAAAATAGAAACAACTATAGCAATTTCGACGAGGAAATTGCACTTCCTAAATCACTGTACGAACGGATACCAAAGCAGCATTGCGCGGCTAACCGCTTGAAAATTCACTTTAAATTTGACGGTTACCGAAGTCAAAGCGACGGTAATTTTTTTTATACGTCCAAATCTCATCAAAATAATTCGCATCAAAAATATAATACCGGTGAATTTTCATTCATCAAAAATGTCAACAAAACACCGTGCTTCAAAAATTTAGCATCGGTGTAAAAATCCCATTATAAAAATAACGGCAACAAAATACGTTTTAAAACCAAATACCGATTCAACGTAAAATTAATGCAGTAACGTGCAACTCATATTTGCACGCACACTATAAGATGAACAAAGAAATCACTCGATTATATCTTCAATGAAGATAATTTAAAACAGCAAAAATCTCAACAAAATCACATAACTGCAATCGCTTCGGATCCTCAAATCGGATTGGAAATTTCCAAAGAAAACAAAATAATATATCTAAGTACAAGGCAATGAATTTAATTTCATTTTCATATTTTGATTTTTAAATAAAAAGGGTTACCAGCTGTACTCAGCGAAGACAGTCTCACTATATCCACCGCGCACTCTGGTAAACAGAACACAAATTGATCAATCATCAAAACACAATTTCAATTTTATTTTTAAATAAAGATATTTAAAAATTTCATAAAAATTTCAAAACTTTAGTTTTGACTCAAGGCACAATTAAAAACATCAACAAATAGTTGTAACACATGTTCCATCTAAGTAATGTTCTATATTATGTCCATAAATCCCTCGCTCTGATACTGACCGTGACGCCCCACCTCTATGCTCACAATAACAAAGAGTATTAAAAGGAAATACCGTCTGTTATTACGAAGAATAAGGCTGGATAGGAGCGAACATCCGTAGTTAGGCCTTACACTAGTATTGGTTATCTCGATAGGAGTGGTATATATTCTTTTCTTTTGTCTTTTCATTTATTTACTCCCATTGACATATTCAATTCTAGTATAAAACGAACTACGATAGTTCATAATAGTTTAGGACAACATATATAAAAATAACACAGATAAGCTAAATACAAAACCCAGATAATATAAAGTCTCATATATATATATATATATATATATATATACATATATATATAACTGAAATCAGTTACAATACATGTGATCCAATACATATGATACAACTTCAACTGTCGACACTGGAAGTTACATATACAAGTACATCATTGTAAATAATATACATGAATACATATCATCCTGTAAAATGACTACGACAACTCCAAAAGATATGAAGAAACTTCATAGCTCAAGCAGCAACCCAAAGCAATATATCAACAACCAGTAATAACTCGGTCTGATCCGAGTATTAATTCAAAAGAAAATAATACGTGAGTCAGTCTAATTCAAACTCAGTTATTAATGCACAGAAGAAATAATAATTTAATAATCAATTAGATGATAGTCACAATAAATCTCACATATCCAATCCTTTAATAAGAAAATCGGATAACGATAGATATAACACGAAACAGCATTAAACAGCAAATCAACAACGCCAAATCATCAACAAAGATAAATAGAAGTATTATCTATGAAGATAATTTAGAAAACAACAGAATTTCCTAAACAGCAATTAACAACAAGTGGCCAAAGCAAAACCCAAGTCAGTGAACAACATAAACAACAAAAATCTAATTATCTATACGATAATTAGAAAACACATAATCTAATTATCTAGAAGATAATTAGATAGCAACAAAATGATCAAATTAAACCAAATCAAATACAATTTAAAAATATTGAATTGGACACACGAAACAATTGAAATATCAATCAAAATGTCAATTCTGTATGGCTGCAGTACATGCTACCGTGCACTGCCTCGCCAATACAACATATAATGTCAACACAACTCCAAATATTAAAAGCAAATCGAAACTGCAAAGGTCAAGTCACGACTATCATGACTCAACACAACTGCAAGACCAAACCAAAGCTAACAGCAATACCAAGACATCAACAAGTATGACAGGGATGTGCAGATGTAAGCAAAGAAATGACGCATGCATATGCAGATGCATAGCATCATCAATGGAAACCAGAATAGTGAAACAAAAATACCAAACACATGGAGGCAAAACTCAAACACAACATCAAGAAAACAAAGACCACAAATATGAACTGATCAGTGCACATGAAGTTCAAATTATTTGGTAACCAAATAGTCAAGTCCAAGCATATGTAATCAAGTGCACAAATGAAGTGGTGCACCAGACATGATACAGTTACAACATGAATACCATGCAATACTTCAATGGCCAGCTCAGGTCGAGACCGAACCAGACTCAGCTAAAACATGAAGAGTGAATACCAGAAATCAATACAAAGCCTCACCATCAACATGAACTAAATGCACAGACTCAAGACTACAACTACACAGAGCAACCATATAATAAAACTGGAAAAAGGTCGAGAAAGTTGGCGTGGCAAAGTTCAAAGAAATGCATATAGTCATGCAACAGTGAAACGAAGCAGTGCAGTGATATACTCAGTGCACAGAAATACACAGTGACACAGAACAGGTTGAAATCAACCCATGAACAAGACTCAAATGTACAGCCTCAAGTATATATATGTAGTAATATGGATGCAACAAAATCAATGTAGTAAAGAATGTATACCACCACTCCTGAGGGCATGCACAAGTGACTCGAAACAGTGGGTCAAGTACAAGTCAAGACAGTGGATTCAAATCCAGTGCAACTTCAACCCGAACCAAAAGTCTTCAAGTATTTCAAGTACGAATGCACTGTGACAAATATATCAGTTCAACCTACTATGAAGACAGTGACAAATATGCAGTGCAGTGCAAATCAAAGCAAACCCATATGAACATGTACCCAGGGAACTCAAGGCTGGACCATATGCAATCAAATGAATATGAAACAAAGTCCAGACACAATATAACAGAGGTGGCAACATGCAAGGAATGGATGTGGATACAAATGCATCACTGAGACACAAGTACAAAATACACAACTCAGACTTCAAGAGGAGCATACACAATGCAGTGACATGCACAGCAATACAAAAGATTGGAGATACACAGTGCAGACTATATCAAGTCACAATGACCAAAATGCTATCAAGACTTCAAGTCAGAAGCAACAGAGAATTCAAAGAAGCAAGGACAAGCAAGCACAGCCGAGATGAACACTCACAGTGCAAAATCATGTTCAGGGCCGAGATGTACATTTGTACAAAAATAAAATTATATAAAATATCTTAATTGAATTCCAGAAAATCGAGCGTTGAAGAATATTAAAAACGCATAGGATTAAATTCACAGAGAATCCAAACAACAAAAAGTTAAACGAAATATTGGGTTTTACAATTATATATATTTCGAGTAACATCATCGGCAAATTCACAGATTCGAACACAAGCAAGAAAGCATAAAAGCAAATTCCCAAATCAATTTTCATCTCGAATCAATTATTCGAACCCAAAATACAATAAGAGATACGTACAAAGAAGTATACAGTTCGAATTATCCGCAAGCTCAACCAACAATCACCATTCAAAGTTCGAATTTTGATAGCAGCGTCAACCACCAACTAAAACCCAAATTGAGTTCGCAAAGCAAAAGGAGGCCGAAGCCAAGATACTTTCACAAAAATCAATGTGACCGAAGTCAAAGTACCAGAGAATTCAAAGCCGTGGAAATCAAAAATTCACAAATATACGAAATTGATAAAGTCAATGAAATCATCAACAACAAAATAAAATTGAACTGCCGAGCATAATACTAAGAGTGAATTAAAGATGTGAGTGAAAAATCACCCACCTTATTCGAAGAATCCCAACCCAATTTCGCAGTCGCAAGCATCGCAAGAGACGATCAACCAACAGGGCAAGGAAATCGAGTTGAATCGAACATTTGAAATCGACATCAACGAATTACCGAAAACCCTAATTTCTGAAGAAGAGGAACGAAAAAGAACGAGCCGCCATTATCTCAATTAAAAAAGGGGACGGGAAAAAAGTAAAAAAAAAGGAACGGGCCAAATATAAATAAAAGAGAGTGTGATACTGGGCCAAGATTCAATTTTTAAAGCCCGCATAAACCCTTAACAAAATTTTAAAAGAATTTCAACTTGGTTTAAAACCCCCAACAGCAATTAGCTAGAATAATTTAATCGTCTAATGACGATAATTAACCGATGCAAAACCCCAGGTTGTTACATTCGGTAAGTAAAATAATTACCAATCTCGAACTCTTCAAAATCAATCGATGAATTTTTGGTTAACTTAATTCTGGTTCATTTAAAAGTAAGCGAAAGCTAGAGACGTTTCGTACCAATACTCTGAAAGTCTATGAGGTGGATCGTGTAATGTATATGCAAGTATATGTGACAAAATATATGATGCAACTAAAATAGTATTAATCTAAGTAAATATAGAATAAGCACACCAGAACTTTACACTGGTTCGGACCTCCCATCCTACGTCCTGTCCCGAAGCTCCTCTTCGGAATTCTACTATAAAAAACACTCGATTTGCCTAGAGGAATAAGCTTGGTTACAACAAGTTGTTCTTGTCAAGTGTGTGTTCTAGTATAACACGGATGATGACTAATTAGTACAATTACTTCCAATAACTCTAGAGAATATGGTCTAGAAGAACTGAGTATATGGAAGAGTGACTACAAGTAAGAATTGCTAGAGTGTAGAGATCAAGAATAGAGTATAGAATTGAAAAGCATAAGTAAGTTAAGTAAGTTGAGTCATGTTCTCTTGATTCTTGATGCTATATATAGTTGTAGATAGGTATCTTGAGTAGTTTCATCCATTAATGAATGCTTTGAAGTTGCTTTTGTTGATGATGAAGAGTTGCAGCGAAGAGAAGCAAAGATGTCCATTCGTATGTGGCAGTTGAAGTTCAAATCTGAATTTGAATTCAGACGTCTGGTATTTGTATCGGACGTCTGATGCTGTATTTTTTTTGTACGTATTAGATTTTCAGACATCTGAGTGCTATTATTAGACATTTGGTTTAGTCTGTTTGTTATTCCAGAGGACTTTTTCAAATGTCTGGCTTGTGCATCCAGACGTCTGATACTTGTGCATATCTGTTTTGTGCATCTTTTCTGTTTGCTTCTTTGTAGCTATCGACTTGTATTCTCTTGTAATGTCCTTTGAGCTTCGTTCTTGTCTTTCTAGTGATATTGTTCTAGCAAATACCTATATATGTATAAATACATATGCATATTCGATTTCCATTGTATAGTTGTTGTCATCGAAACCATATATTGAATTTCCTAACATTCTCCCCTTTTTTGATGATGACAATTATACAATGTACTTAGATATAATTTTATAAATCTCCCCCGCATATGTGCTTTCCATTATTTCTCCCCCTTTGGCATTATCAAAAAGCAGTAATAATTTTTAACTTAGACATCATGTTCATACCATTTAATATTTATCAGTCGTCGAAAGGTTATACGAATATACATAGAAATAACAAACCAAAAAGCATATTTCATTAAACATATCAATTGATTACATGCATAGATTGTTGATTATAATACCAAAGATGAAATCCTAAAAAATATCTAAGGATCTCTAGGCGAAACTTGAGCTTGATCAACTCCTTCATCTTCATTCTTTGAAGAACTCGCTTATATTTTAGGAGATGTTGTAGTCTGTTTGAGATGTTCTTTGTCCCCTTTAAAAAGTTTAGAGTGTTTTGAAGGAGGATGAGAAGGTACTGGAGTTGGCCAATCTTTCGAAGGAGGTGTAGTTGAAGAACCTCTTTTAGAACAGATAAAGTTGTTGAAAGCGATGTTTCAACTGTGGCCAGACGTGAAGCAAACGTTGTTTCAAAACTACCAATATGCTTAGCTAACATTTTTGATTTCATGAAAGAATAAGTTGATTTTGGAGAGTTAAGTTGCGAATACTTTCATTTGGATTTGTCTCAGTGCGAGTCTCCAAAATGTCATCTTGGCACGAATAATCAAAAGGTGCAGAAGGAGGAGGAGTATGCTCGCGATGTTGTTCTACATCTTGTGATGGTTAAGGTTGTCCTTGGGGTGGAGGCCAAGCTTGGCTATCTTGTTGACGACGTTGTGTCCATTCTTCAAATGACATAAAATCCGGAGGATTTTCTGGTAAGTGCATTTGGGAGAAGAATTTTGTAGAGGCGTATTTGGGAGATATTTCTTCAAAAGTTGATATATAAGAGGGAATGTTGTGAGCTCGCAAAAGACGCATGATGTAAGTAGGGTAGATGATGGATGGGCGTGATCGAGTCTAATAGTGTTTGAGCTCGTCAAATATATATTTCGCCCAGTTAACCCTTGTTCCACTGAAGATAGCATATAGAGCCTTGTGTTCTAACTCTATGATTTTCTCTTGGCTACCAAGCTGAGGAATTATAGTGTTGATAATCATTCTAGTGAGAAGTCTCGCCTTATATCTTAAGTATTTTGATGCAAATCTAGGTATTTCATCTTCCATATCCGATGAGTAATATTATCTTTAGTTTTAAGGCGCATATCCAAGATGTTATACAAGTCTTCTTCAGAGTCAGAGCAACCTAGATTTCGGCCTATTATTCTTGGAGTAAGTCTAATTGTGTTGCCGTAAATACTTGACCATAGCCAAGACGCATGATGTAAGTAGGGTAGATGATGGATGGCGAGCTGATCGATTTGGAGATTATTGGGATTGAAGGAAAGCAATGTTTCTAACCCAGCATTTTTGCACATTTCATCCAAATCGTACATTAGGAACTTAAGCAAATTATAAAAAGGACCTATATGTAGCTTCTTCTTTTGAATGTCTTCGTATCTCTTGATTGAATATGCTACACGATTCATCCATCCCTCAATTTGATCATCAGAACATACTTGCAGGTTGGATGAAGTAGCTTGGTCTTGCTTGCGTTTAGAGATTAAGGGTTTTTGGTTTTGGATGACATGAGATTAGATCGTGTTTGAAGGAGAAAGCGACTTGGAGAAATAGTGGATTGAATTTGCAGTAGAAATGAAATGAAAGTGAGAAAAATGGAAAAAAAATAGACGTTATAAAGTTACTTAAGAGTTTCGAATGAATTTCATACATTTTAAAAGTCAATCAAACATCTGATTTGACCTAGAACGAAAATAGTACATATGTTCAAATGTCTGATTGTTGGTGGCAGATGTCTAGCATAGATCGAGTTGTAAATTTTGGAAGAAAGAGAGTTTTGTCAGACGTCTGGATGTAGAATCAAACGCTTGGAATACGCAGACGTTTAATTTTTTGAAGATAGATTCTTTTTTAGATGTTTGGATATAATATCAGACGTTTGAAAATGTCCCAAATTTGTATCTTAAGGAGGCAGAGACTTTGTTCAGACGTCCGGTCACTATTTCAGACGTCTGAAATAAACTGAATTGAATTTTTATTAGGCTGAGATAATTTTCAGATGTCTGGAAGTATATATCAGATGTTGATACATGCATAGTATAAAAAAATGGTGTGTCACCAAGGTGTCAGACGTCTAAGGGCATTGTCCAGACTATTGAAATGTGAAGTATGCCATTATGGATTAAAAATCTTTAACTAAAATTAGAATGAATTAGAAAATCAGTTGACAAGATCATTGAGAGAACATATTCCTAAATCACGTCCTAGTTTAACAAACGTTTTTTCATTTAGTGGTTTTGTGAAAATGTCTGCTATTTGATTCTTAGTATTTATGTATTCTAATGTAATAGTTTCTTTTCTACATTATCACGTAAAAGTGGTGTCGTATACCTATGTGTTTAGTACATGAGTGATTTGCAGGGTTTTTTGATAAATTTATTGCACTTGTATTATCGCAATATATTGGTGATTTATTGATAACTTTGCCGAAATCCTTATGCGTTTGTTGCATGTATATCACTTGTGCAATGCCAGAGCCGCTGAAATATATTCGGCTTCGCAAGTGGATAAGGAGACACTATTTTTCTTTTTGCTAAACCATGAAACTAATGATTGTTCGATAAAGTGACACATTCCGCTGGTACCCTTACAATCTGTTTTACATCCATCGAAATCCGCGTCGCTATATGAAACAAGTTCAAATGATGATCCCTTAGGGTAAAACAAACCATAATATCTAATGCTAGATAGATATCGTAATATTTGTTTTACAGCTCTTTGATGAGATTCTTTTGGTTTTGCTTGAAATCGAGCATAAAGACATATGCTCATCATAATGTTGGGTCGATTAGCCGTCAAATATAGTAAGGAACCAATCATACTACGATATAATTTTTCATCAAAATCTTTTCTGTTATCATCTTTTTCCAAGTGAAGACTAGTACACATAGGTGTTGGTTTGCTTGAAGTTTTATCCATTTCAAAACGACGTAATAGATCGTTACAATATTTTTCTTGATGAATAAAAATACTATTTTCAAGTTGTTTTATTTGTAAACCAAAAAAGAAATTCAATTCACCTATCTGAGACATTTCAAATTCGTTTTTCATAATATTTGAAAATTGAGTACAAAGATTTTCGTTAATTGATCCAAAAATAATATCGCCTACGTAAATTTGTATAACTAAGATGTCGTTATTTTCTCGTTTGATAAATAAAATCGTATCTATTTTACCTATTTGAAAACCAGATGCAATTAAATGATTCTTAAGACATTCGTACCATACACGGGGGGCTTGCTTTAAACCACATAAGGTTCTGTGTAATTTAAAAACATGATCGGGATATTTTTAGTGAACGAATAATGGAGGTTATTCAACATATATGTTTTCTTTAATAAAACCATTTAAAAAAGCACTTTTGACGTCCATTTGAAATAATTTAAAATTGTGATGACTTGCAAAAGCAAGTAATGTACGTATAGCCTCGAGTCTTGCTACTGGAACAAAAGTTTCGTCGTAGTCGATACCTTCTAATTGATTATAACCCTGAGCTACTAAACGTGCTTTATTCCTAACTATATTTCCGTTTTCGCTGCATTGTTTTTAAATTCTCATATTGTTCCAATAACCAATTGATTTTCTGGTCTTGGTACTAATTCCCAAACATTATTACGTTCAAATTGATTTAATTCTTCTTGCATGACTATTATCCAAAAATTATCGTTTGAGGCTTCTTTATAATTTTTTAGTTCAAAATTTGATACAAATGCTATGACTTATTTGGTTAAGTTGATTTCTAGTTACTCTCGAATTAAGATCCCCAATGATATTATCTTTTGGATGATCTTTTAGAATGTGGGGGTGACACTAAAGTATTATTTCTTATTATTAGATGAGTTTGTTGCATTTGTTTTTGGAATAATTTCATCATCGTCATTAGTATGGTGGATAAAGAAATTTTCATCAAATGAAACATGTAAACTTTCTTCAATTGTGTTAGTACATTTATTAAAAATTCTACACGCCTTCTTACGATCCAAATATCCAACAAAGATTCCTTCATCGGCCTTTGGGTTGAATTTTCCTAAATTGTCTTTTGTATTTAATATAAAACATTTTGATCTAAAAGTTTTAAAGTATGATACTTTAGGTTTACTTCGACAAAATATTTCGAAACAAGTATGCTTAGTCATTGTAACGATACGATTTTACGACGCCCGAGAGTCGACATTTATACGTCCACTGTGTCAAATGTCGCACAGAAGAATGCCGGAAAACCGAACCATTAGGGTTAAAGAAGGAGAAGGTAGAAGAACAAAAACAAAAACATAATCTCACATTTCGCAGTGGAACAATATATAATAGATAAGTGAATAATCTTTAAATCAAATACTCATCACTGTTAATACAATACAATGTCAGAGTTTACAACGACATCATACATTACTGACAGTTATTGCAACTTGACTATATGAAAAATGATTTGCACTAACCACACGCAACAGATACTACATAGTAAGATATACGTCTTGTCATCCAGCTTCAACATCTGATCCCCATAGCAATTCTTTTCTGACTTCACTCCCGGATAACTGAAACCTGACTCTAGGCTACGCGTGTGGAAAATTATAGGCACCCAGAGTTAAGAAAGGGAACAATAAACTCCAGGTCAGTCATGGGACTGGTGTGAGATCCTAAAAACAGTTATTCTCTTACAAAAGAAAAACAAAGAAATTTAAAAGAAATCCGCAATGTTTTTAGGAAAATGAAACTACCATAAGGCATCCCGCCACACACACAATGCAAACGTGGAATTGGAGGAGATTTCTCCTTATGATAGTCAAATATGCTTGATACGCAAAATCATTTGATATTATTATTAGTGCATAGTGTGGAAAATATTTCGAAAGTATAATATTAATCTTAGCCAGCATACGTACCATTATGGTATGCCTACTATAGCTACCATATTAAATGGCAGGTTCTACAACTAAAACCGTACTGGGTTCGTATTAGGAATTGGATTTCCAACAAATGGTCAGGCCAAGGAACTTCCCATTGCCACATAGGTACGCCTCTGGATAGACGCCCCGAGAACCTAACCGAATCTCTGCCAACACAAGGCCGGGTTACCTCTGCAAAAATAGGTAACTACTATACGAGTATGCCATCCCTCGGTTGTAAACAACCTTTATCCGAGGATCCTCAACAACAACAATCACAAAGTAATATATATTTGCAATATTCACATAAGTTAAGTATCTGGGCTCCATACCATGATACCACTTCTATCCAGAAGGAAATGCACATACCCTAAGGGGCGCTACCCCCTATAACTTGCCGCATCCTTCCTATTTTGACCATTCTAGGGTGTGAGGTCCGACGAAGTCTCGTCCATAAAGCTACGCTTTTCGCAAAAGCCATGCTTCGATCAACGAATGATAAGCAGCACTCGTATGTCACATTACCAAATTGCGAATGTATCACTAGTAACCATCAACTACATAACATCTGAGTTCGTTCGTCTCAGAGAAGGGTGTTAAGCTAAGAGAATAAATTCTCCGCCATCAACAGAAATGTATTTGATAGAAACCAGCTTTACAACTCAAAGTGTAACGTCAGACACACATCCATACAAGTCTGTTCCAGGATCGAACGGAACCGAAGGCACTTCAAAAGAAGCCCTTGCAAACTAGATATTCAATAATCACGTCTGGAACCCCCATCACAAAGGGTGATAAAATCTCTATACGGAGCAACCCGGTGCTGAGACATTCGACAAGTATCCTTTCGTTTTCGAAAATAACCGATCGTCAACACCATCTTCAAATGCAATCCCATTTCGTCGTATCGTTATTCGGAATGGGTTTTATGACACAAGGCCCTCTCCTAGCTAATCCGAATAACGAGTGCTTATTTAAAAAAAAGTGTTACATTCAGACTCAAACAAAATCACAACAATTTCACTTTGATCTTTTAACAAAAGATCCATCACAATCACAAAGGTTCGTTGTGGGTTGCGGATATCCATTTGGAATTCGACTCCCGGTCGCATCGAAATTCAGATACCAGTTAAAAAGGCCAATATTGATAGTTGGTTATTTAACTATCAATCATCATTCACAACAATCGCTGGATTTCAAATAATTTTCCCCCAATTATTATTATTTTCAATATATCTTCGCAAGATAAAATTTCATACTTCAATCCTTTGAAAATATATTCCAAATCAATTTTCTTCCTTATGCGGAAAACATTTTCAAGTATTTATTCATTACCTCTGAAAATCTGCCGACTCCAAATATTTTAAAATAATATAAAATACTTATTGAAATTATACTTGGAAACATTTAAAATATACTATTTTAGAATATTTGCTTAAATATTAGTTATGAAAAAATATCATACTAATATCTCATATAAAAATTCAAGTCCAAAACTAATTTTAAAATAAAATTAATAGATAGAGTATAAATATTTAAATAACTATTTTCTAAATCAAATATCAATTTAAATCTTTAAAATAATCCCTTATATAATTAATTAAATAAATTTTTACTTTAAAATAATTTCCAAAACTAATTTCTCCAACAATATTATTTTAAAACCAAATCTAATTTTTTTTAAATTTATTCAAAAGCCATTTTAAAAATATACTCGGCTTTTCGGGGATGAATTCTTTTTCCATTACAAAATGGTCCATTCCAATAAATTAATAAATCTTCTTGATTTATGTTAATTTACATTCCAATTTGTAAATTTTTTTCCATACTTTAAAAATAAACCAATATTTATTTTTAAAAAAATTTCCCTTTTCTTTACAAATTTCCCGTTGTGAATTTACATTCCAATTTTCAATTGGTATATGAATTTAAATCGATTTCCCAGTAACACCTTCAAACTAAATTAAATCCCAATTTGATTTCCAGTTTATTTCAAACGCAAAATCAAATTCCTATTTGATTTCCCCGAACTAATTTTCCAATAACAAATCAATTTCAAATTGATTTCCCAAAATTATTTCCAACACACCAAACCAAATTTCCTAACCGGTTCCTAAGATTTATTCTAACTCCAAATTAACTCACAAATCGATTTCTAAAATAAATTTCAACTCTAAATTAAATTCCAAATTTAATTTCTAAATTTATTTCCTTTTGAAATAAATTTCTTTATCTCTTTCAATTATTTAAAATATGTATCTTAAATAAATTCTTCAACTATTAACAAAATTATTCGAAATTCCTTTATTAAAATATTTTCCCATATTTTTGGAATTTATTCAATAAGTTTTCAAAGATAAAACTTTACCTATTTAAAATTCCTTTTTTTAAAATTCACCCGATTCCTTTGAGTAAATTTATTATAAATTTTCTACCCAAATTTCAAAAATTAAAATTTTATTTATTTCTGGTATCCTTTGGTACCAAAAATATATTTGGCTAAATTATAGCCTTCAACGGTTTCGGTCACATAATCATACACAGATTATAATTAATCATAACACAACATATGAAACAAATTAAATATTTGAGGAATTCAGTTGGATCCCTCCAACCTGTTTCCCTGCATCCACAGACGTTAGCACAACAATTAAATACACATTCCACTTCAAGGTGGAATATCGCGGTATATGCGATTTATAAAATATTATCCGCTATTGTGCGGCGCAATAGGGTCTAAACTTATATAACTAATAATAAATATTATCCAAACACACAATCAATCAATTTTAAATTTATCAATTAAAATTGAATCAGAAAAACCATTGACTGAGCGAGAAGATCTCATCTTTGCTCCTTTAATTTGCAATCCATTTTCCAATTCGACTTGTTTTTTTCCACGATTTTGACCTTGCATAAGAATTATATGATTTTATTAATATTTGAATAAATCAAACAATTAATTCCCATAGATTTAATTAATTCATTTAATTTAAAACTAAATTCCTTTAAATAAATTAATTAGTTAACAATTCAATTCTAACTAAATAATTTTTTTTATAGAATCTTTTAGTAGTTAAAATAATTTTTCTAATAATTTTATTTAAATCAAAAATTTCCTTTTTGAAACCTTTTTGTAACTACAATAAATTAAACCAATTAATCACCAATATTCATTATTTTAAAATAAACTAGTAATTTAAAATATGTATATTTACTGTTTTATTCACATATTTTTTAATACGTATGTGTATAAAATTTAAACCGAATTATTATTATTTTTATTGTAAAATATCCTTTTCTGTGAATCCAAATACTGTGTTATATATACATTTTTCCCGACATATGTATATGTATTAATTTTAGTAAAAGAAAATTCCTCCGTTCCCTCGCTGACCAATTGAAGCCAAACCCTAGCCTCATGTGCCATGCATGCTTGTGCCTGCCTTCAGAATCGACCACACGCTCGCGGTTCCCTGTCTTCGCCTCGCTCGCTACCCTCTCCAAGTTCGAAACAACATTCTCTCTCCAAATTGACGCTGCAACCTCTAGCCTTATGGTCGACACCCACTGCTTGCCGCGCCTCGCGAAATTGTAACCGTGCCGCGATGCCCCACTTCAAATTGCGAGCCACCCTCATCTAGCCGAGCAACCTTCCTCCTAGCTTCGATCGAACACGACCACAACTCCATCTACGAGTTCGACTCCCACGGCACCGCGCTCGAGCCCCTATCGCGAAGTGGGTCGCGATTTCCTATTATTATTATTTCATTTCACAGCCATTAATTTGAATACGAGAAAAAGGGTGATAATGAAGATATGGTTTCGATGGGTTTCGATTTTTAATTCCAGGAAGAAATTGCGACTGTTATTTTGCTTTGAACTGAGGCCGAGAAGTTTTAATTTCTTTGTTTCCTTCAGATAATTTATTTATTTATATTTATTTTAAATGAGATACAAAATTTTCAACGCGTGTCCTTTAATTTGCCAGGTGTTCGAAATAAATGAGACGTGTAAAACTTATCAATTGCAAAAGAATATTTACATTTGTTTAATTTAAATTCAAATTCAAATTGAAATTGCCTCTGTTCCACAACTCCAAATTTCGACTTCCTATCGAGGCGTGCCGCCAGACATTTATAATGTTATATGCCTATTCCGAACTCAATGGAAAAAGTTTCAAGTCCAAATTTGATCGTATGGAGAAGATTGATTTTTAAATCAAGTTTAAATATTAAATTCCCGATATAAATGTCAGCTCGTTTATCTATCGTACGATCACACGACAACTCCGAATGCTACGAAAATTGAAATCCGATAGTAATACAATATTATGGATCCAATGGAACTACTTTCGTTGAATTCCGAGACTGTGTCTCGGACTGTTATTTTTAAATATCGATTTAAACGATAAAATTCCAAAACTGAATAAAACATTTCCAAATTCAATTCTGAAGCTTCTATCATCTTCAGTATTATCAATATGAATTTCCTAAGCCATCAAATTATTTTTAACATGCTGAAAATTGAAGATTTACAATTTTACCCAAATTTCTATAATTAAATTTGATAATTAAATTGCTAATTTCATTCTGATATTTGAAATTCAAGTTAACCTATCATTTAAACATTTAAAATTAATTAAATATTTTAATTTCAAATGTTGAAAATTTTGGATCGTCACATCCTTCCCCCTTTAAAAGAACTTCGTCCCGAAATTACTAGTTAAGAAGAATGGACCTCAACCCGTTTAATATTTTCCAAGCCAAACAGTTTTATCAATTTATCAACCCAAATCTTTTTACTAGAGATTCATTTAAACTAACTTTCCAAGTTCAATTATAAATTCCAAACAATATTGTTTACTTCCCAATTCGAATTTAGATTTAAATTCAAATTTCAAACTTTCAAAATTTTCTCAAAAATTTTCTAACACCCTAAATTTTCGAAAAATTTCGCCTGCATCTCCTTTGCGCGGCTAGCTCGGTACGACTACAAATGGCACCACAGGCCCTCAAATCCCAAAAGAAAACAAAAAGCCAAGCGGCTGGACAAGAAAATCGTCAAATTTCATACTGAAATTGAAATACATACATTTTTGTCGAGCAATTCAATTTTATCTTTAAAATCAAAATCCAAGTTCCATTTCCTTTAATACACATGTATATCCTGATATCCATAATATCTAATTACAATGTTCAAATATCATTTTGCACCTTTCATTACAAAATTTTCAATATATATGCTTCTTGTACCATTTTTACTTCACTATTGAAGTTACATATCCATTTCCGTTCAATCTTGCGTTTTAATTTTATTTTAATTCAATTTACATTACAATTCTATTTGAATTCAATTTATCTTCTACTATGAATATTGAATTTTATCTTTCAATTATAAATGATTCATATTATTATTTTAAATCAGTTTCATTCACTTTTACTTCAATTTCAATTTTGAAATTGTATGTCGCTAATAATTTTTTCAAATTTTTTTTTCTAACTCTCAAAATTTTCGAAAATTTTTGGCAGATTCTACTTTGTACGGAGGAGCTTTTGCAATTTGACAAAAGATATAAATATATATACATCGACCCGCTTGGTCGGAAAAAACCAAAAACAGCTCATATTTCCTATTTTTTATTGTGTAAGCGTACCTTATTAGCATTTTTTAAGCAAAGCGGTTTATTATTAGCATTTTAGCACGACCAATTCCAGCCAAACGGCCCTCTTGTACACATAAGTGACATATATAAGAAATTTATTCACATTTCACTTATTTCTAATAGTAAACACATAATTTTCACAAGCAATACATTCAAAATAGTTCCCATAAGCAATTTATATAGTTTCGATACAAATTTAATTGCTTACAATCAATTCACATACCATTTCTATTCAATTCAAGTGATTTATAACTCAATTTTCTTCATTCAATTTATTTTTAAGCGAAATGAACTCATATCTATTTCAATTGATTCAAAAATCAATTTGATTTTCTTTTATTAACTCTTAGAATTTTATACATACTCGTTTGCATCAACAACAACCATTTCTATGCAAATTTCGACGATATTTACTTAATAGAATATCCAATCTAGTTTATAACTAATTTAATTTGATACAAACTCAATTTACTCTTTATTCTATTCATTTCCAATTGATTCCGTTCAATTCATTTTGCATTCCATATTCACATACATTTCAATTAAAACCATTTCACAATTTCCAGTTTATCCTCCATTTAATAATTTAGAATATTTCGCAACTCTAAATTTTACTTAAGAATTGTACCATTTATTTCTTAAGTTCAAGATAATTATTCTATATACTTCTTATATTTATTTCCAATTTACGACTTTGGTTATAACCAATTATATTTAAACTGGATTCCAAATTCCATATGAATTCATTTTACCTTTCATTTATAAATATTGAATTCAATTCATTTTAAACCATATTAAATTTGTCATTCTTTTAATTTGTTTCACTAACTAATTTTAATTCCTTTATTAAAATTAACTCCATTTTTTCCAATATTTACTTAAGTTATTTCGATTCAAAATTCAAATTTATTTTTCCTTGTAACACTTCCCAATTTAAATCCTTGATTTTATTTTCATTTATCAAATTCACTCCATCTACTAATTTAATTAAATTAGTTTTACTCACTTCTCCATTTAAATTTCAACTTTCCTTTCTCAA
Source organism: Allium cepa (assembly GCA_030765085.1). Taxonomy (NCBI): domain Eukaryota; kingdom Viridiplantae; phylum Streptophyta; class Magnoliopsida; order Asparagales; family Amaryllidaceae; genus Allium; species Allium cepa. The sequence continues at coordinate 569,856,433 of CM060938.1, forward strand.
TTCATCTCGGATTTATTTTATCAATAACCAAGAAATTTTCAATTTATTCCTACTTACTTGAATTTATCTGTTAATTTAACTCACAATTCAAGTTTTGATTTAACTATTTCAACTTTCCTATTTCATGAATTGATTAATTATCATATTGGTTTACTTGAATTCAATCCATTTTATTTTCTTTTTCCCCAAGTTTGGGTTTTATTCAACTTGATCCAAGTCAAATCTCATTTTAAGTTATAAAACTCATTTATACATTCACATTACCAATCTCATTCCATTAATCAATTTTATTCCAAATTATAAATTACATTTAAAATTTACATTTACAAATCTCATTTGTATTTTTATTTTCTTAGCTTTTGGTTGTGATTTCAATTTCTCATACAACAATGATAATAATCTAATATTATCGCTTCCTAAACCAAGGAACCATATATTATAATAATTCACAGAAAATTTATTTCTTTTAAATACGAAAATAATTTTCGGTAAATTATATCATTTACCCTATTTTAAAACAATATTATGTTGGTTTATCTTGTTTAAAAGTTTAGAAACCCCTATCGAAACAGTGGCCAAAGTGCACTGACCAGAATCTATAAATAATCAACCGATAAGTCAACACAATATAAAATAATTTTATATTCACTAGCAAATACATGTTCATATCTATTATTACACTCAAACTCATTCTAGAGTACTGCTGACTCTATCTCTAATGAGTAACACCCAGCAAAGCCAAGGTTGTCGCTTAACCAAATGCTTTGATATCACATTGTAACGACCCCATTTTACGATGCCCGAGAGTCGACATTTATACATCCACTGTGTCAAATGTCACACAGTCGAACACCGGAAAACCGAACCGTTAGGGTTAAAGAAGGAGAAGATAGAAGAACAGAATCAAAAACATAATCTCACATTTCGCAGCGGAACAATATATAATAGATAAGCGAATAATCTTTAAATCAAATACTCATCACTATTAATACGATACAACATCAGAGTTTACAATGACATCATACATTACTGACATTTATTATAACTTGACTATATGAAAACTGATTTGCACTAACCACATGCAACGGATACTACATAGTAAGATATACGTCTTGTCATCCAGCTTCAACTCCTGATCTCCACAGCAACTCTTTTCTGACTTCGCTCCAAGATAACTGAAACCTGACTCTAGGCTGCCCGTGTGGAAAATTATGGGCACCTAGAGTTTAGAAAGTAAACAATAAACTCCAGGTCAGTCATGGAACTGGTGTGAGATCTTAAAAACAGTTATTCTCTTACAAAAGAAAAACAAAGAAATTTAAAAAAAATCCACAATGCTTTTTGGAAAATTAAACTACGATAAGGCCTCCCGCCACACACACAATGCAAACGCAGAATTGGAGGAGATTTCTCCTTATGATAGTCAAATATGCTTGATACGAAAAATCATTTGATATTATTATTATTAGTGCAGTGTGGAAAACATTTCGAAAGTATAATATTAACCTTAGCCAGCGTACATACCATTATGGTATGCCTACTATAGCTACCATATTAAATGGCAGGTTCTACAACTAAAACCGTACTGGGTTCGTATTGGGAATTGGATTTCCAACAAATGGCCAGGCCAAGAAACTTCACATTGCCACATGGATACGCCTCTGGATAGACGCCCCAAGAACCTAACCAGATCTCTGCCAACACAAGGTCGGGTTACCTTTGTAAAAATAGGTAACTACTATACGAGTATGCCATCCCCCAGTTGTAAACAATCTTTATCCAAGGATCCTCAACAACAACAATCACAAAGTAATATATATTTGCGATATTCACATAAGTTCAGTATCTGGGCTCCATACCATGATACCACTTCTATCTAGAAGGAAATGTACATACCCTAAGGGGAGCTACCCCTTATAAACTTGCCGCATCCTTCCTGTTTTGACCATTCCGAGGTGTGAGATCCGACGAAGTCTCATCCACAAAGCTATGCTTTTCGCAAAAGCCATGCTTCGATCAATGAATGATCAGCAGCACTCGTATGTCACATTACCAAATTGCGAATGTATCACTAGTAACCATCAACTACATAACCTCTGAGCTCATACGTCTCAGAGAAGGGTGTTAAGCTAAGAGAATAAATTCTCCGCCACCAACAAAAATGTATTTGATAGAAACCAGCTTTACATCTCAAAATGTAACGTCAGACACACATCCATACAAGTCCGTTCCGGGATTGAACGGAACCGAAGGAACTTCAAAAGAAGCCCTTGCAATTCGGATATTCACTAATCACGTCTGGAATCCCCATCACAAAGGGTGATAAAATCTCTATATCGGAGCAACTTGATGCAGAGACATTCGACAGGTATCCTTTCGTTTTCGAAAATACCCGGTCTTTAACACCATCTTCAAATGTAATCTCATTTCGTCATATCGTTATTCGGAATGGGTTTTATGACACAAGGTCCTCTCCCGGCTAATCCGAATAACGATCGCTTATTTTTAAAAAAAGTGTTATATTCAGATTCAAACAAAATTACAAAAATTTCACTTTGATCTTTTAAAAAAAGATCCATCACAATCATAAAGGTTCGATGTGGGTTTCGGATATCCATTTGGAATTCGACTCCCGGTCGCATCGAAATTCAAATACCATTTAAAAAGGCCAATATTGATAGTTGGTTATTTAACTATCAATCATCATTCACAACAATCGCTGGATTTCAAATAATTTCCCCCAAATATTATTATTTTCAATATATCTTCGCAAGATAAAATTTCATACTTCTATCCTTTGAAAATAAATTCCAAATCAATTTTCTTCCTTATGCGGAAAACATTTTCAAATATTTATCCATTTCCCCTGAAAATTTGCCGATTCCAAATATTTTAAAATAATATAAAATACTTATTGAAATTATACTTGGAAACATTTAAAATAAACTATTTTAGAATATTTGCTTAAATATTAGTTATGAAAAAATATCATACTAATATCTCATATAAATGTTCAGGTCCAAAACTAATTTTAAAATAAAACTAGTAGATAGAGTATAAATATTTAAATAACTATTTTCTAAATAAAATATCAATTTAAATCTTTAAAATAATCCCTTATATAATTAATTAAACAAATTTTTTACTTTAAAACAACTTCCAAAACTAATTTCTCCAACAATATTATTTTAAACCAAATCTACATTTTTTAGATTTTATTCAAAAGCTATTTTAAAAATGTACTTGGCTTTTCGGGGATGAATTCTTTTTCCATTACAAAATGGTCAATTCCAATAAATTAATAAATCTTCTTGATTTATTTTAATTTACATTCCAATTTGTAAATTTCTTTCCACACTTTAAAAATAAACCAATATTTATTTTTAAACAATTTCTCTTTTCTTTACAAATTTCTCGTTGTGAATTTACATTCCAAATATCAACTGATATATGAATTTAAATCGATTTCTCAGTAACACCTTCAAACCAAATTAAATCCCAATTTGATTTCCAATTTATTTCAAACGCAAAATCAAATTCCAATTTGATTTCCCCAAACTAATTTTCCAATAACAAATCAATTTCAAATTGATTTCCCAAAATTATTTCCAACACGCCAAACCAAATTTCCTAATCGGTTCCTAAGATTTATTCTAACTCCAAATTAATTCACGAATCGATTTCTAAAATAAATTTCAACTCTAAATTAAATTCCAAATTTAATTTCTAAATTTATTTCCTTTTGAAATAAATTTCTTTATCTCTTTCAATTATTTAAAATACATATCTTAAATAAATTCTTCAACTATTAACAAAATTACTCGAAATTCCTTTATTAAAATATTTTCCCATATTTTTGGAATTTATTCAATAAGTTTTCAAAGATAAAACTTTATCTATTTAAATTTCCTTCTTTTAAATTCACCCGATTCCTTTTGAGTGAATTTATTATAAATTTTCTATCCAAATTTCAAAAATCAAATTTTTATTTATTTCTGGTATCCTATGATACCAAAATATATGTGGCTAAAGTATAGCCTTCAACGGTTTCAGTGACAAATAATCATACACAGATTATAATTAATCATAACACAACATACGAAATAAATCAAATATTTGAGGAATCCAGTTGGATCCCTCCAACCTGTTTCCCTGCATCCACAGACGTTAGCACAACAATTAAATACATATTCCACTTCAAGGTGGAATATCGTGGTATATGGGATTTATAAAATATTATCCACTATTATGCGGCGCAATAGGTCTAAACTAATATAACTAATAATAAATATTATCTAAACACACAATCAATCAATTTTAAATTTATCAATTAAAATTGAATCACAAAAACAATTGATTGAGTGAGAAGATCTCACCTTTGCTCCTTTAATTTGCAATCCATTTTTCAATTCGACTTGTTTTTTTTCCACGATTTTGAGCTTGCATAAGAATTATACGATTTAATTAATTTTTGAATAAATCAAACAATTATTTCCCATAGATTTAATTAATTCATTTAATTCAAAACTAAATTCCTTTAAATAAATTAATTAGTTAATAATTCAATTCTAACTAAATTATTATTATTATTATTTTTATAGAATCTTTTAGTAGTTAAAATAAATTTGCTAATAATTTTATTTAAATCAAAATTTTCCTTTTTGAAACCTTTCTGTAACTATAATAAATTAAACCAATTAATCACCAATATTCATTATTTTAAAATAAACTAGTTATTTAAAATATGTATATTTGCCGTTTTATTCATATATATATTTTTATTATGTATGTGTATAAAATTTAAACAGAATTATTATTATTTTTATTGTAAAATATCCTTTTCTGTGAATCCAAATACTGTGTTATATATACATTTTTCCCGACATATGTATATGTATTAATTTTAGAAAAAGAAAATACCTCCCTTCCCTCGCTGACCAATCGAAGCCAAACCCTAGCCTCGTGTGCCATGAATGCTCGTGCCTGCCTTCAGAATCGACCACACGCTTGCGGTTCCCTGTCTTCGCCTTGCTCGCTACCCTCTCCAAGTTCGAAACAACATTCTCTCTCCAAATCAACTCTCCAACCTCTAGCCTTATGGTCGACACCCACTACTTGCCGCACCTCGCGAAACTGTAGCCGTGTCGTGACGCCCCACTTCAAATCACGAGCCACTCTCATCTAGCCGAGCAACCTTCCTCCTAGCTTCGATCGAACACGACCACAACCCCGTCTACCAGTTCGACTCACATGGCGCCGTTCTCAAGCCCCTATCGCGAAGTGGGTTTCCTTTTTTTTCTTTTTTTTTTTCATTTCACGACCATTGATTTGAATACGAGAAAAAGGGGGATAATGAAGATATGGTTTCGTTGGGTTTCGATTTTTAATTCTAGAAAGAAAATGCGACTGTTATTTTGCTTTGAATCGAGGCCGAGAAGTTTTAATTTCTTCGTTTCCTTCAGATAATTTATTTATTTATTTTTATTTTAAACGAAATACAAAATTTTCAACGCGGGTCCTTTAATTTTCCAGGTGTTCAAAATAAATGAGACGTGTAAAAACTTATCAATTGCAAAAGAATATTTACATTTGTTTAATTTAAATTCATATTCAAATTGAAATTGCCTCTGTTCCACATCTCAAAATTTCGACTTCCTATCGAGGCGTGCCGCCAGGCGTTTATAATGTTATACGTCTATTCCGAATGCAATGGAAAAGGTTTCGAGTCCAAATTTGATCGTATGGAGAAGATAGCTTTTTAAATCAAGTTTAAATATTAAATTTCGGATATAAATGTCAACGCATTTATCTATCGTACGATCACACGACAACTCCGAATGCTACGAAAATTGAAATTCGATAATAATACAATATTATAGATCCAATGGAACTGGTTTCGTCGAATTCCGAGACTGTGCCTCGGACGGCTATTTTTAAATATCGATTTAAACGATAAAATTCCAAAACTGAATAAAACATTTCCAAATTCAATTATGAAGCTTCTATCATCTTCAATATTATCAATATGAATTTTCTAAGCCATCAAATTATTTTTAACAAGCTGAAAATTGAAGATTTACAATTTTACCCAAATTTCTATTAATAAATTTGATAATTAAATTGCTAATTTCATTCTGATATTTGAAATTCAAGTTAAACTATCATTTAAACATTTAAAATTAATTAAATATTTTAATTTTTTATGTTGAAAATTTAGGGTCGTCATAGTCATAGGTCGTATGGTTACTCGATTCAAAACATAACAAGCCGTAGCAATAGCTTCTGCCCAAAAATGTTTCGCTAAACTACTACTATTTAATAGTATTCGTGCACATTATGAATTTTTTCTTTCTATTATGCCATTTTGTTGTGGTGTGCGGGGAAAAGAAAGATTATGACTTATACCCTTTTTATTAAAAAATTAGTAAAAAGATTATTTTCGAATTCTCCAACGTGATCACTTCGAATATTCTTAATTTTCAAGCACATTAGAGTTTTAATTCTTCTAGCAAGAATTTTAAACATGGCAAATGTGTCACTTTTATGTTTGGAAAATAAAGTCCATGTATATCTTGAAAAATCATTAACCATTACGAAAATATATTTGTTGTGATTTATAGATCGTACATGAGTTGGAACAAATAAATCTAAATGTAATAATTCTAATGGTTGTTTTGTAGAAATATTATTTTAGATTTAAAAGAGCTTTACTTTAGTTTTCCAATTTGACAATCGTCACATAAATTTTCTACTTTATAATTTATTTTATGTAAACCTCTAACTAGCTCATATTTTGCTAATTTATTAATATATTTAAAATTAATATGACAAAATCGTTTATGCCACAACCATGAATCGTGTCATAAGTCATAACTTGCTATGATACCAATTTAAATTAGTTTTTACTAATTAACAAAAATTGGTAAACATAACCTACATAGCATTAGTCAATTAATTTTAAATATATTACTAATTAATTTTTAATAATTAATTTAAAACATAACCATGGGTCGTGTCATAAGCTTTTAAATATATTAATATTAGTAAAACATAACTTGCTCTGATACCAATTTAAAGTCTATGGGGTGGACCGTGTCGTGTATATGCAAGTATGTGCGACAAAATATATGATGCAACTAAAATAGTATTAATCTAAGTAAACATAGAATAAGCACACCAGATTTTATACTGGTTTGAACCTCCCGTCCTACGTCCAGTCTCGAAGCTCCCCTTTGGAATTCTACTATCAAAAACCCTTGATTTGCCCGGAGGAGTCGGCTTGGTTACAATAAGTTGTTCTTGTCAAATGTGTGTTCTAGTATAACACGGATGATGACTAATTAGTACAATTGCTTCCAATATCTCTAAAGAATATGGTCTATGAAGAACTGAGTATATGAAAGAGTGAATACAAGTAAGAATTGCTAGAGTGCAGTGATCAAAAATAGAGTATAGAAAAAGAAAGCATAAATAAGTAAGTTAAGTAAGTTGAGTCATGTTCTCTTGATTCTTGATGCTATATATAGTTATAGATAGGTATCTTGAGTAGTTGCATCCATTAACGAATGCTCTGAAATTTCTTCTATTGATGATGACAAGTTACGGCGAAGAGAAGCTAAGACGTCCATTCGTATGTGGCAGTTGAAATTCATATCTGAAATCCGAGTTTGAATTCAGACGTCTGGTATTTGTATCAAATGTCTGATACTATATATTTTTTGTACGTAGTAGATTTTCATACGTCTGAGTGTTATTACCAGACGTTTAGTTTAGTCTATTTGTTGTTCCAAAGGACCTTTCCAGACGTCTGGCTTGTGCATCCAAACGTCTGATACTTGTGCATGTCTATTTTTTGCATCTTTTCTGTTGCTTCTTTATATCTATCGACTTGTAGTCTCTTGTAGTGTCCTTTGAGCTTCATTCTTGTCATACTAGTGATGTTGTTATAGCATGTACCTATTTATATAAATATATATTTATATTCGATTTCCATTGTATAATTGTTGTCATCGAAACCGTATATTGGATTTCGTAACATATTCCTCCTCGGAGGTTCTTATTGGTATAAAATTTTGAAGCCTTTCGATAACTTCTTAAGTTAATATTAGGTCAAGTTTGATAATCGACTATTCCATTATTTAGTCAAAACAATTGTTTATACAAATCAAGATTCGTACGCTTAACACGTTTCTGGCATTCTAACTTAACTATTCCTCATTCTAGAGTGAAGCTAGGTGAGTTAGAGCACCGGTTGCATCAAAGCCTTCCGTAGATGGTTAATTCTTGAATCTCACAAATAGATAAGTCTACCTCGTCAGCTTTTAATGTTAAGTATAGTATTAATGATTTCCATAGACAATAAGAAATCAACATGATTAACATGTTTTCTATATTTTTCGACTTACCGTCCCTCGGCCAAGAGGGAAACCGGTAGGTTAGAGCTCTATTGCTCCATCACTACTCGACACCAATCTTTACTTTCACAAATAGATAAGCCTTACTTCATCGGCTTTTAGTGTTAAGCATAGTAAATTACTTTTCAAACAAGTAATCAAATAATTAACCATTTAACCACTAAGAAATTCTTAACACTTTTTGAAAACACTTATAATTGGTTTTCAAACATTTATCCAAATTATTACTTTCAAATAACAAGTTTATAAAATCTATAAAACTTGGAAAAGAACATTTATCAAAAAAACCTATTCTTCAAAAATTCACAATTAATTCTTAAAAATCACAAAGGCCTTAAACCACTTTTAATAACACTCTAATAATAGTTAGCAAACACTTGTAAAAAGAATGAAACAAAATACTAAAACTTAAATATCTTTACAAACAGTCCAAAAATCAGGTCTAAATGAAGCAGTGTTGCATAGGTGAATTTTGGGTCGTTTTTGAGATGTTACTTAACTTTTTATTATTCAAGTTTTTAACAGAAACAAATATATATATATATATATATATATATATATATATATATAACACAATATAAATATGGCGAGAGACCCCTAAGAATCTCTTTTTAAAATTCCATAGAAGTCGCCGGAATCAAGACAATTTCGATCTGCATCTATAGCCAATATCACTATAAGTGCACTTCCAAATTTGAGTCATATTCAAACCTATGCTAAATTACAACCTATGCGCTTTGTTCCAGGGTCTTTCTACATGTCATACAAGTCTATTCAAGTCTATTCGAATCCGTTCAAGTCCATACATATGCCACTTACTTTCAAATCAAGGATGAATCAATGTTTTCAACTTTCCAAGTTAAATCAAACAACTTTAAAAAAAAAAGCAATTATGAGTTATATTTTCAATCCAAGTGGTGAGTTAGCTCACCTAAACCCAACAAAAAAAAGCTTAAAGAACCCAAGCCCGAACCCAACCTAGCAACCTCCTTACCTTCCCTTCCTCTCTTGCTTTTACCTCCAAAATTCCTATATTGCTCATAGCCTTAGGGTGGGAGACGAGGTGTACTTTTCCTTTTCAACTTCTAACAAGGCAGAAGGTTTTGTAATGTGGTGGTAAGGCTATACTCCAAGTTTGAAGCAATTTGGATTTGATTTGCAAATAATATGTTTTAGGAAATTTGTAACGACCCGTATTTTTAGTTATTTTAAATTATAAAATTTGATATAATTATTGAATAAAAATGGTTAAAAAAAATTAATTAATGATTTTGAATGTAAGTTATTAAATACGAACTTGAATAAATTTTTGAAATAAACTAATCTCGAAGATTTGGCGATAACGTGTATTGAAATGAAATTCTATGTATTAATTGGGTTTATAATCAATAACTGAAGTTGAATAATAATTGTGAATTATTTAGATAGAAATAAAATGATGTTGATATCTAAAACTTATTTGGAACTTAATGATTTATATATTGATTTATAGGATAATTAATTTGTTTAAATTCAATATTGGAAACTATTTTAATAATAGAATTCTAAATTTAATATAATTGAAAATGATATCGGAAGTTTATTTAAATTTCATTTAAACAACGATGAAGATTGTTAACATTTAAAATTGGTTTTAAAAGAGAATAATTAGAAATTGAAAATTTTATATTATAATTAACGAGTAAAAAGTAGCCATTTTGGCCACAGTCTCATATTTCGACGAAACTAGTTCCATTGGATCCATAATAGTGTGTTATTATCGGATTTTAACTTTTGTTGCGTTTGGAGTTATCATTTTTTTGTACGGGATAGAAACTCATTGAATTTAATATCGCAAATTCAATAATAATTGGGTCCAAACAGCTATCTTCTCCATACAATCGAATTAGGTTTCGAAACATATTCCATTGCATTTGGAATAGGGGTAAAACATTATAAACGCCAAGCGGCACACTTGACGTTTGGAGTTCGTCCGGAAAATCACGTAAATGATTAAAATAATAATAATATAATGCGGATATACATATATATACTCATATACACAGTCAAACCCTAACCTTAACATTCTTGTAGCCGCCAGTTTTTCTCCAATGGCCGAAAGTTGTTGAAACTTTTCCCCAAATATCTCAAAATCCATCAATTATTAGAAGAAACTTCCAACTAGGAAATCGAAGAGCTCATCGAGCTCGCCATATCCATCGGTCGAGATCGAGTAAGGAGGTCCACAGCCATGGCGATTCTTGTTCAAATGTTGCGCGTTCATGCACAATTCTTGAGGGCAAGGGGCGACTAAGGTTTATGGTATTTGGGCCGAAGGTGGAGCTCGACCAGGGCTTCAGGCTGGTGGTCTCTGATCGACTTCCGGTCGAGTGTGGTGGTCGTGGTGTGAAGATGAGGGAGGCGACATGTGGGTTCAGACGTGATTTTTCCTGAAGCGATCATGATGTAGAAGGAGCAACATGCGGCTATGATCTAGAACAAACGGCCAGGATAGCTTAGGTTAAAATCTAATTTATTATTGTAAATTTAACTATATATTAAATTGTCAATTTTTGTAAATGTATATCTTTCACATACAAGGTCCAAATCAAGCAAAACAAGCGGTGATGGAAATGTGGTGACGGGCACTACATTTTAGAATTAATTTGGAGACGATTGGAGCTAACCAAAATTTTAGGTTAAATCGAACGTTGTTCGATTTGATTTAAATTCAAAAACTCAAAGTGAGTGGTTTATAACACTCACGGCGTACTAGAATATCTTTATGTTAGTAAAATTTGAAATTATGAAGTAATATAATTTATTGATCGTTGTTTAATAAATTTAATGGTCATCTAAAAATTAATAGTTAAATCTGAAGTGGAATTTAATTGCCAGTAAAATACTCGATATTAATAACTATGAAATTATTGTGAATTATATTGACTGTTTGGATGTTTATTGTGATGGATGCTATTGATTGATATTTTGGATGATTTACGTGCTATTTATTTTGATATATCCTGCTATCATCATGTATATTATTTACAGTATATAAAACTGTAAATTGAATTATTTCGAATAAATTGAGAAATATGTTGAAATGATATATACCTATAACACTATGATTTGGATTGAAATGATAAATATCCATCCTTGAAATTAAATTGAAATAACTAATCACTTAGCTATAGCATAGAAAATTATATACGAATACCAGATTGGTTAAATTAAATGATTTTAAAATTTTTAATTTGAAATTTATTTAAATGATTAAGAAAATGAAAATCAAATTGATGGAAATCGAACTATTTTGGAATTGAGTTCGGAATCGAATTATATTTGAGGATTTGGACTTCAAATTGGGTTTGAAGGTAAATTTGATTTAAGTGTTTGGAATCAATGTGTTAAAAATCGAACTCAGAATTGATATAAATAGAAATTGTTCAAGTTTGAAATTGAAATTATTTTGGAATTGTAATTGAAATTAATTTGAAATTTAAATTGAAATTAATTCAGAATTGACATTAAAATTAATTTGGAATAGAAGTAAAAAATTCGACTTGAAATCGAAATTGAATCGGTTAGATCGAAATGGAAATTTAAAAGTGATTTGAATTGGAAAATTTGGAAATTGAATCAGTTGGACTTTGAAACTATTTTCAATTAAATTATTTTGATATAAACTATTTAAATCTATCTTTTTAAATATTCAAATTATTTTGGATTTTCCAAACGATTTTGCTATGTAAATCATTTTAATACTTAAACCATTTTAATTTTAACTATTTAAAATATTTAAACTATTTTTAACTATTTTAATTATTTAAACTATTTTAAAACTATTCAAACTAATTAAATCTTGGATTTAAGTGCGAATTGGGTTAAAATGAAGTTATAACCTAAACTGAAATTCGAAATGATTTTGTTAGCGAAATCAAAATATTGAGGCGAAAATAATTTTTGAAGTGAAATTGTATATTTTGAGTAAATATGATGATTTCGAAATGGATTTGATTTTGAAGCGAACATCATATGTTGATATCAAGTATGAACTATTTTCGAAATGTAAAAGTATTGACCGGTGTGTATAACGACGTTTGGTTGTTAAAGAGACTGGGACCGGATATGGGCATACTCTCTGTCGATACCGGAACCACTTTAACAACTGTATAAGTGGAGTGATGATCCAGAATGTAGTGCTTGGATTTGGCTCCATTTGCTAGATTTGAAGAAAGAGAACGATGATGGATTAGCTTAGCACTTGTGCCAATTTGAAATGACTAAAACAGAAGCCGTACTGGCCAAGTGGGCTAGCTACACTCGAATGACACGCTTCTTCGTATTACCATCATTTACATTATGATTGATTGGTGCGCACCCCCGGATTTTGGGAGTGTTGGACGCGGTGGGCGATTATGGCTATGATGCATTACCACCGACCGGGAAGGGTACTATGGTAGTATCATACCTTGGACATTGCCTCACGTGCCTTGTCATACTTTTATCCCTATAGGAGACCACTACGATCTTAGTTTAGTGTTGTCGTATCATGGTGCATCCATATCTATCGACGGTTTACTGGTGTTTTTTATGCAAACTGTACGACAATGCTTAAAAACGCATTAAGGGGGATTAATGTAAAGCCTTAACACTAATAAAAATATTTATTTTATTGATTAGACATTATATATATAGCATATTCTACTATATATAATATTTTGACGGATCCTTAAGAGATGTAAAATCTCGTAACATCTCTTGAGTTATTGCACGCATGTTATACTCTGGATAGGAGATGTGAAATCCTATAAACATCTATGACGCTATTACACCTATGATATTTGCGATATTGATTTGACTTATATAAGGATATTTTAGTCCTGACTCGAGTGTTTTGTCTTTTCATTATGCTCGGGTCAAACCTTAGTTTTCAGCTTATCGAATATTATTCTCTGGAGGACAAAGATGAAGATTTCGTATATTATTACTAGTATTATTCCATCATTGTTTTCTACTGCATTGTATTTTGTTCTGTTGTATATGTATAACTCTGATAAATGTTGTATAAATTATAATAAAATGTATAGTAAACAGCTTCACGAACTGTTTATTTGATTATTATATTTTGTCATTTCGTTGTGAGATTCTATGTTGTTTTCTTCTTATTTTCTTATTTTTCTTAATTAACCCCATTGATTATCTATGTTTCGGATTGTTTAAGTCGGACATGTATAGGTTAATGTTGGTTTAAACCTTCCGAAATGTGGGTCATCACAAAATTTAAGAAGAATAAGAAGACATGGATTTGTTTCACTCTAAGCTTTGTAAATTTGTGGAAGATAACTTAGGGTACGACCCACCATTTATAGCATAAGAATGATGCTCTTTACACTTGCCTTCACCCGCCTTCATGCCATGGAAGACTCACATCCCATCACTTCTCCTTTATGCTCATTATTATTTTACCCCTCTCATGATAATATCTCTTATCCTAGTAGAAGCTTCCATAACATTCCAAGCTTTATGAAGAGATGTGTGTAGTAATTAGTTTCTAATGTATTCACTTGATCATTAGTCAAGTGCACAAGAGTTCGAACAATTTATATCGATCGAAAAACTGTTTATCGATAAACTGATTTCGGCCACATTATCGATTTTTCTTCGAAGAATATATTTTTGTAAACAAATTTCAAAAAAAAAAGTTTCTCATCATTATTTATTAGTTAAATTATGTTTAATAAGTTTATAAAATCATATATATAACACTTATTTATATTTCAAAATGTTTCGTTATTCGAAGACGAAGTTTCGAATTTTAGGATCGCTACATGATATACCCCCAATGATTTTAATAAACCCCTGGTTTTTGCATCCTACTATATCTTTAGTCATATACCGATGATGAAGTCACTTTCAGTATATCTACACATGACCCATCACCACTCAAACATATTGTGAATCCCTAAATGGATTCTAGCATCTCGAACAGCCAAAACCACGCTTGAATTCCCACATCTCGAACATATCCACTTCTGAGAGATAGAATATGTGTCTCAATCTTGAAATGGTTTTCGATAAGTAAAACACTTACCAATCTTAGTGTCTTTAAGACCGAGTCGACGAATTTGGTCATATTCAACAACAATGAAAATGATCGCATATGGAAACTGAGTCTCGTATGCTTATCACGTTTCCAACTTTTCAACATCTGTTATCTCTCGGTTAAGAGTGAAGCCTGGTAAGCTAAAGCACCATTTCTTCTACACTCTACTGGAATCATCATTCTTAACTTTCACGAATAGAAACAAGTCTACTTTGTCGGTTTAGTGCTAAGTGCATGACTAAATTCTTTCCATAACAAGTTACACACAAAGCATAATTAAAACACCCAAAGCACATCAGGTTATACAAATGGCTTTTAATCCTCTTTTTATTTAATTAATCCTTTATTAATTAAAACCTCTTTTATTTAGTAAAACTCCTTTATCTAATAAAATATTGTGTTATTAATTATTATTTCTTTATTAGTTAAAACATCCTATATTTAATTAATATTCCTTTATTAATTAAATTTCATTTATTAATTAATATTTCTTTATTAATTAAACTTCATTATTTAACTTAATCCATCCTTTAATTAAAACCCCTTTTATTAGTAAAACATCTTAAAGCACCTTTTATCTAAAAAACTTCATCTTTTAATTAAACACTTCTTCCTCTAATTAAAACTTCTTTTAATTAAACACCTTTATTTAATTAAAAATATCTTTATTTAATTTTTAACTTACTAAAACTTGTATATAGGTTTAGATTCCATTTATAAAAGTATATACTTGTATTTTACTATTTACACATTACTATTCTTTTATACTCTTTCTATTCTTCAAAAGTATTAATATACTTGTCTCAAATGATATAAGTATAATCGCAAATCATTGACAAGATTTGCATTCTTTAAAATATAATCAAAGAGGTTAAAAACAAATTTTACTCAAACATTGTTACTTTAAACCCCTTCCCTCTTTTATAAATCAAACATATAACTTTTTACTTTAAAATATAACTAAAGATCTAAGCATATTTTATAATATATTTTTTACTTTAAAATATAGTTCAAGGATTTAAAAACAAATGTTACTAAAACATTGTTTACGACAAACCCGAATCACTTTCCACTTTAATCATTATCTTAAACACTCTTTTAAAGATTTAATTACCTTTATGAGGATTTAAGACAAGTATTACTTAAACATTGTCACAGCAACCTAACACATTTCATACTTAAAAATTTACTTTAAAACTTACTTTTTAAAGATTTAATTATATTTATAAGTGTTAAAAACAAATTTTATTTAAACATTGTTTACTAGAAATCAAAACCATTTTAATGCTAATCATTAACTTAAGATATTCATTTTAAAGATCAAAACATATCTACTTCTTAATTGAGGTGATACATTTTAATTTAACTTCTTAAAGTAATTTATTTTAAGTTAAGTGTTAAAATAAAAACTTCCCTTAAACACTTATAAATACTTAACTTACTTTTTAAAACTTATATATATTTACTGAAAACCTTTTTAAAATGATGTATATATTTATCTGTATACTAATTTATTTATAAGTTCATATGACTAATAAAATTTTAAAATAATTCAAAAGATATTAATTTTAAATAATTTTTTAATAATGTAATAAAACCTTTGACTAATTTTCTAAAAATTACAAATATTTAAAACTACTTTAAAAATACCTATACTGAGATTTATACATTTATTTTAAAATATTACTTAAAAATACTTCTTTTGCAATTTATTTAAAAACCATAAAATAATGATTTATAATTTTAAACCTTTCTACTTTAAAAATTCAAAATAAATATTAAAAAATAAATATCCAGTAATAGATACATTTATATTATTATTAGAAATGCAAAGTAGCCCTAAGATGTCTGTTAAAGTTAATTTTAAAAATCGCCGAACACAAGACTTTTTCAAAGTGCATCAATCGCGATCTTTCCGATTTTTACTATCACAACCTTGTTTCACAATTTCTATAACTTCCAAATCAATTGTGTCAAACACACCAAGTAGGGAACAACCAAATATACATCTCCACGATACGTTCATATTTAACCAATTTAGCATATGTCAAATACAAAGGATTTCAAAGTGTGTTTATAGCAACTATTTCGCTTCAACCATTCACAATACACTATCAAACATGTAAACAAGAAGTCTCGACCATGTCACATATTTTAAAGGGTTTAAAAGGGAAATCATACTACATATAATGTTATTATTTTCTTTCAAAAGCAAGGAGGGATACATAAGTAATAACTTGCACTGTTATAAATTTTAGTTTATATTTAACACAACAAACATTATATACACAACATATACAAATTCGATGGTGAGTAAACTTACCCAAGCCCTTATTAGACCAAGACGTAAATAATTCCACTATGAGCGCAACGGCGAAGATGGAGTCTCAATTGGACCGCATATGCAAAAGTTATGAATTTTATAAAATTCTAGACTGTAAAATAATTAATTAAGTTAACTAATTACCTTGTTTATTATACACCCTTTCTTCACCAATTAATTATAATGTTCCGCTCCTGTGCATCCCAGCACGCCCAACACATAGACATGCAATTTCTCTTCTCCATTTCTCCCTCTTTATCAATGAAATTGACTATGGACTTCATTTGCACACTCCTTTACGTGAGTGCTTCGCTCTATACCCAAAAATTTCAAACTCGATCGACCATATAAAATCCTGATCTGGGCTTGCTCTCTACTCATTACAACAAAACAGCCTTTCTACAAATGACAATGCCCATTGTAATATGTGTTTCGCAACGGGCATGCGCCCGTCGTATTAGGCCTTGTTGTAATAGGTTCACTGTATTTTACAACGGGAAGTAAATGTTGTAAAGGACCATTGTAATACACCTTTTTACAACGGTCATTGGCCCTTGCAATAGACTCTTTGACAACATGCATTGACCGTTGCAAAATCCCTTTTGACAACATGCATGGACCGTTGTAAAAAGCTCGTATAACAACATGCTCTGAACGTTGTAAAAAGGTTGTATAACAACATGCTCCGACCGTTGCAAAATAAAGGCAAATTAAAAAAAAACAGTAGCACTCATACGGTATATTCATACCAATAATGAATAATTTAACGAGTAATAAATATTATTATAAAACAACCAAAATCACATACGAAAATTCCAAATAAAGCTAGAGTCATAAAACTCCACCACATTTCAAAAAGTTAGATAAGTTTACATTGACATAGTTCTAACATACACATTACAACTAGTTACGTAACAGCCAAATGCATAAGCATAACTCATAATCAAGGTGCATGTTAGGGTCAACATGAATTTCTATATGATCATCTAGTAATCTGAAACATTCCTCAAGCGTGTTCAAAAGCTCCAGTTTCTCTATACATAATCTATACGTAAAAACAAGTTAAGGTAAAATAAAACAATGAAAAAGGATCGACATTCTTTAGTATTTTATGATAATGGCTGCTATAGTTATACATGCAAATTGTGATTAATACAATGTTGGAAAGCTTAATACTTGATGTCTAAGATAAAAGCGTTTCTGGCATAGAAGGTGATCTGAAATTTGAAAACAGATGCCCATGATTTTTATAGAATATAAAATGTACTAATTTATTTTTTAACCAAATCTTCCTAATTATATTTTGTTTTTAACAAATATTATTTTATGAAACAAAGAATATTCTTTTCTCAGACCATGCTCACTAGCACGGTCGTGGAGATTAACCAAACGCATTTTCTCACTTTCTATCCACTGTTAAAAACATAGGTGTTAGTAAGCAGGAATAACTATATCGAACCATCCACTACTTAAACAAAAACTAAAATGTGTTAAGAACTTATATGCTCACATCATTCACTTTTACAGCATGGAGAGCATTAGCTTTCTCTTGAGCTTGAGCTTGGTACAGGTAAAATGTTACAAACATTATATACCATTGAAGATTTCGAGTAGCGAATAGATGTTTCAGGTAGTTAATTTTACCACTGTGATTCTGTCAATCACTCCACATTTTATGCTTTGCCTTAAGCGTCTGCATTCCTCCTGGAATTCAAAATATCACCGGTAAGATAATGAAAATTTTGAAAATCTAAAACTATCAAACAACCAACACTACAAAAATAAAGGTTAATAGAGACTCTTTTATTTGGTATCTAATCAAAAGATTTTGTCTAAGTTGTAGTTAAGACCAACTTGAAACAAACATTTTTGTCTTTAAAATCAGGTCTCAAAAAAAATTGAGACAACAAACATGGGTCTCAATAATATTAAAGACCTAAATGTTGGTTTCAAACAAGTCTTTGAATTGGAGTCTCATTAGAGACAATTTTGGAAGGCTGATAATAAAGACAAAAGCTAAGATCTCAAATCAGTCTCAAAAACAACCGTTATCATATAGCAATTAGACGACAAATACAATATATATTGTTTCAGAGTTCAATAAAAAAAATGACAGAATGGATTGCAATATCAGTCCATCATATGAAATATAATTTGTCCATGTGAAAGCACTGCAACTGTTGACAATTTTAAAGAAATGAATGCAATATACTTTAGTCCCACATTGGCAAAATGAAAGATAAAATTGTGTATATATGTAGGATCCTCCCTCCCTATATTGGCCCTTAGGGTCAGGTAATTTTGTGCGAGAGGGAGGACCCAAATCTGATGAACACACGCGCGCGCCGCCCGCCCGGCTCGGGTTCGGGTCTACTATGAAATCTTATTTTTGCTACAGAAAACACTGCAATTTTCGGCGGGTTTTTATTTGGCTACAGTAACAAATAGATACGGACGCGGCCCGTTTGAATTTGAATTGAATACGGGTGCGACCGTTGGAAGAATGAAGGGACGCAGTTTTTCAGAACGGACATATTTTGAACGGACACAACCGTGACCGTTCAGCGACTATAAAACAGTGACGGATCCTGATCAAAGGACTCACTGATTTTTCTGTTCTTCTTCTTCCCCGGAATTCTCTTCAGCCAAATTCGTTTTCTGTTGCCATCGTCATCTCAGACTGACGTACTCTTTACGGTCTCGCGCAGTTTTTGTCGGTTGTACCCTGGGAGACTTCGACTAAAGTCTTAAGGCGATTGTCACGGCAAGCCTCCGACGAACTTTTGGTATTATTCTTGTTTTCATTACTGATACGCGTAATACCATTGTTGCATTGCAACGTTTTATACCTCTGTTGTTTCTGCTTTTGTAACGCCTTAAAGTGTTGCAATTTGCTGTTGTAACATATTAAAGTGTTACAGTTTGCTGTTGTAACATATAACAGTGTTGCATTGCGTTGTGTAGTAACGCATTTCGACTGTTGCATTCTGTTTTTCAACCGAATAATCTACATCTTAAGACTGTCTGTTTTGGTTAAAACAGAGATGGCAGCAGAACAAATGTCCATCAAGACAGCAACTTTGAACAAACCAGATCTGTTCAAAGGTGAAGGTGATGATTTTCTGACATGGCAGAGTCAGATGCTATTCTATCTCACCACCCTAGGCTTGCAGAAATATCTTGAAGAAGATGAACCGGTGCCGCCTACACCGGGAAACACCAACGCTACAAATCAGCATACTGGTCCAACTATTGATGCGTGGAGGCATTCGGATTTTTTATGCAGAAACTACATTCTCAACTGACTCGATAGGGTCCTGTACAAAGTGTACCAGCCCATAAAGAGTGCAAAAGCTCTCTGGAATGCATTGGCTACAAAGTACAAAACGCAGAATGTAAGTTTAAAAAAGTTCATCGTTGACAAGTTTATGGATTATAAAATGGTGGATTCAAAGTCGGTGACTTCTCAAGTGCAAGAGTTGCAAATTATTATCCATGAAATGGAGCCAGAAGGCCACACGGTTGGTGAATCATTCTTGGTTGAAGCAATCACTGGAAAATTGCCACCATCTTGAAGGGATTATCGCAACTACTTGAAACACAAGAAGAAGGAAATATCCTTGCAAGACCTCATCGTCAGATTGAAGATAGAGGCAGATAATCGTGGAGTCACCATACCTAAAAGCAAAGAGGCCTTCATTGCAGAAGGGTCAAAGAAGAAAAAGAACTTCAACAAAAACAAGAAAAGGAAGGCGCCAGAAAATAAGCAGAATAACCAGAAGCAGTCCAAGGAGTTCAATGGGCAATGTTGGGTTTGTGGCAAAACTGGACATGCAGCGAAGGATTGCAGGCACAAGAAACAGAATAATTATGAAGCAAATGTTGTGGAAAACATGGACATCGATGGGTCTAATTTTTCTGGAGTTGTGTCAGAATGCAATCTAGTTCAGAATCCTTCTCAGTGGTGGTTTGACACAGGTGCTACACGACACATGTGTTCTGAAAAATCCATGTTCTCCACTTACAGCAAATTCGATCATGAAGAAAAGTTGTACATGAGCAACTCTGCAGTATCAATGATTGAGGGAAGCGGGAAAGTGATTCTCAAGTTCACATCTGGTAAGACTATTACGCTGAATGATGTGCTTCATGTTCCAGACATTCGCAAAAGCTTGATCTCTGGACCAGTACTCTCGAAGAAAGGTTTCCGAATGGTCTTCGAATCAGATAAAGTTGTTCTGTCTAAGGCTGGAATCTATATAGGGAGAGGATACTTGTGTGATGGCCTATTTAAGGCTAATGTGGCCGTAATTGGCAATAATAATGTATATTGTAATTCTGAAATGAATAAAAAGGAAGTTTCTTATGTTGTCAAGTATGATGCTCTATTATGGCATGAAAGATTAGGACATATAAACTTTCAAAAGATGAAAAAACTAGCAAATCTGGATTTAATTCCAAAATTTCAAGTAGATAAAAAATACAAATGTGAGACATGTGTAGAAGCAAAAATGGTTAAGAAACCATTTCATACTGTTGACAGAAGTACTGAACCATTACAAATGATTCATACTGACTTATGTGATTTCAAAAACTTACCTACAAGAGGTGGGAAAAAGTATTTTATCACATTTATTGATGATTATACACGATATTGCTACGTATATCTTCTCAATAGTAAAGATGAAGCAATTACATCGTTTATAAAATATAAGGCTGAAGTAGAAAATCAGCTAAATAAAAAGATCAAGATATTGAAATCTGATTGAGGTGGAGAATATGAGTCACCGTTTGAACATTTCTGTGCAAAAAATGGAATAATTCATCAAATAACAGCACCATATTCACCACAACAAAATGGTATAGCCGAGAGAAAGAACAGAACATTAGAAGATATGATTAATGCCATGCTCTTAATCTCTGGCCTACCAACAAACTTGTGGGGGGAAGCTTTAAATATGTCTAATCACATATTAAATAAGGTTCCTCATAGTAAAACGGGAAATATTCCATATAAATTATGAAAAGGATATCTACCAAGCTTCAAATACCTCAAAGTGTGGGGGTGCTTGGCAAAAGTTCATATCCCGCCTCCAAAGAAGGTCAAACTTGGACCAAAAACTGTAGATTGTTACTATTTAGGACCAGCCCAAAATAGTAGTGCATATAGATTTTTGGTATTCAAGTCTGATATACCTGATATTCATGTAAATACAATCATGGAATCAAGAGATGCCTCATTCTTTGAAGAAGTGTTTCCACACAAAAAGAATGAAGGGAATAAAAGGACACGAGAAGAATCAAATAGCCCACATGAAACTCATCGTGAAAGTGATGAAGTAGAGCCAAGAAGAAGTGTAAGGGCTAGAACTTCCAAATCATTTGGTTCGGATTTTGTCACATATGTATTAGAACACGAACCTCAATCATACAAGGAAGCAATGTCATCTTCTGAGTCTTCATATTGGAAAGAAGCAATACAAAGTGAGATCGATTCAATCCTAAGTAATAAAATTTGGGAAATTGTTGATATTCCACCTGGAATAAAACCTATTGGCTGCAAATGAATTTTTAAGAAGAAAATGAAACCGGATGGCTCTATTGATAAATATAAAGCCAGATTAGTAGCCAAAGGATATCGTCAAAAAGAAGGTATAGACTTCTTTGACACATATTCACCAGTTACACGAATAACCTCAATAAGAATGCTAATAGCAAT
Organism: Allium cepa; assembly: GCA_030765085.1. Taxonomy (NCBI): domain Eukaryota; kingdom Viridiplantae; phylum Streptophyta; class Magnoliopsida; order Asparagales; family Amaryllidaceae; genus Allium; species Allium cepa. The sequence continues at coordinate 569,878,974 of CM060938.1, forward strand.
TGCATCTATCTACAATCTAGAAATTCATCAAATGGATGTAAAAACAGCATTCCTAAATGGAGATTTCGATGAGGAAATCTACATGGAGCAACCCGAAGGATTTGTATCCAAGGGGAATGAAAACAAAGTCTGTAAATTGGTAAAATCACTATACGGACTCAAACAAGCTCCAAAATAATGGCACGCAAAGTTTGACAGTGTCATGATAAGAAATGGTTTTCGTATAAATGAGTGTGACAAATGTGTTTATTGTAAACAAGTTGGACAATCATACGTGTTTGTTTGTTTATATGTGGACGATATGCTAATCTTTGGTCCTAACATTAAAGTTATAGAGACCATAAAGAAAATGCTTATCAATAATTTTGATATGAAAGATTTAGGAGTTGCTGACATTATTTTGGGAATCAAAATAATAAGAACGCCTAATGGAATACAATTATCTCAGTCGCATTACGTAGAAAAAATAATTGAGAAATTCCAACATTATGGAATTAAAGAAGTAAGAACACCTTTTAATCCATCGGAAGTACTGCATAAAAACACTGATGAGAGTGTAATGCAACTGGAATACTCTCGTGTAATAGGATGCTTAATGTATCTGATGAATTGCACCAGACCAGATATAGCTTATGCAGTAAGTCGATTGAGCAGGTATACAAGCAATCCAGGGAAGGAACACTGGAAAGCACTAATGAGAGTGCTTGGATATTTAAAAAATACCGCTAACTATTCCTTACATTATGGAAAATATCCTTCCGTCTTAGAAGGATATAGTGACGCAAATTGGATTGCAGATTCAGAGGAATCAAAATCAACGAGTGGTTATGTTTTTACCCTAGCAGGGGCAGCGGTGTCATGGAAATCAACGAAGCAAACATGCATAGCTCGATCCACTATGAAATCAGAGTTCATTGCATTAGACAAAGCAGGAGAAGAAGCAGAATGGCTTCGTCATTTCCTAGAAGATATTCCTTTATGGCCTAAACCTGTAACGGCCATATGTATTCACTGCGACAATCAAGCTGCGCTAAGTAGAGCGAAAAACTTTGTGTATAATGGCAAATCATGACACATTCGTCGACGCCATAACACAGTTAGGCAGTTACTCTCTAATGGAACTATCTCCATTGATTATGTAAGAACAAATGATAACCTTGCGGATCCATTTACAAAAGGGTTATCAAGAGAGAAAATAAACTGCGCATCGAGGGGAATGGGTTTAAAAGCCTAAACCAACAAGAGTTATCTTATACGGAAACCTATCCTGGCGACTGGAGATCCCACGGACTAGGATCAATAGGCAAACCAGTTCTGAATAACTCAAGACGTAACGCATTTTTCTGGACATAGTCCATTCCATTCCTAAGGTGCAAAATATAAATGCATGCCTACAGAAGTATTAAAAGGTTGAAGCTATGCTTTTTAATGATGACCATATCTTGAAAAATAACAAGTGGGGTATATGTAGGATACTCCTTATGGTTGCGATCACCTATGTTAGTGTGAGCTGGGTCGGCTCTATGAGAATATTAAAGGCTTAAATTCTCTAAATACACTCGCAAAACCAAATCTGTTCAGAACCGAAATGAACACAACCAAGAGATTGGATGAGAAGGGAAACAATGCTTTGTTAACCTTATATCTGGTTATACAATAACGGCAGACGGTTCAAGATGAAATAATTCACCGATTAGCCAAGTATATCCGATGAGTGTTAACAAGGGAAAGTTCAAAGTGAAACATCTACTTATCCTTCAACAAGCATTATTCCATACGTAGTCTGAGATATTCCACTTTGTGTGGGGGAAAATTATATTGTCATTCATGTGGGGGATTGTTGACAATTCTAAAGAAATGAATGCAATATACTTTAGTCCCACATTGGCAAAATGAAAGATAAAATTGTGTATATATGTAGGATCCTCCCTCCCTATATTGGCCCTTAGGGTCAGGTAATTTTGTGCGAGAGGGAGGACCCAAATCTGATGAACACACACGCGCGCGCCGCCCGCCCGTCCCGTCCCGGGCCGGGCCGGGCTCAGGTTCGGGTTCGGGTCTACTATGAAATCTTATTTTTGCTACAGAAAACACTGTAATTTTCGGCGGGTTTTTATTTGGCTACAGTAACAAATAGATACGGGCGCGGCCCGTTTGAATTTGAATTGAATACGGGTGCGACCCGTTGGAAGAATGAAGGGACGCAGTTTTTCAGAACGGACATATTTTGAACGGACACAACCGTGACCGTTCAGCGACTATAAAACAGTGACGGATCCTGATCAAAGGTCTCACTGATTTTTCTGTTCTTCTTCTTCCCCGGAATTCTCTTCAGCCAAATTCGTCGGTTGTACCCTGGGAGACTTCGACTAAAGTCTTAAGGCGATTGTCACGGCAAGCCTCCGACGAACTTTTGGTATTATTCTTGTTTTCATTACTGATACGCGTAATACCATTGTTGCATTGCAACGTTTTATACCTCTGTTGTTTCTGCTTTTGTAACGCCTTAAAGTGTTGCAGTTTGCTGTTGTAACATATTAAAGTGTTACAGTTTGCTGTTGTAACATATAACAGTGTTGCATTGCGTTGTGTAGTAACGCATTTCGACTGTTGCATTCTGTTTTCAACCGAATAATCTACAGCAACATCAGTATATCCTACTGCAATATAATATAACACGGTGAAATGAAACTAGTGGCAAAACAAGACCGTATTGTCATTTGCTCAAAAGAAAAAGAACGAATTCTAGGTACAAACATATTAAAGTCAAAAGCATCTTAGGTTTATACAAATGCAAATACAAAAAATTCTGGGCTTAAAGCTGTGAATGCAAATGTACTTGAAGTAAATACAAAAGCAGTTTAAAACAAATTTGGACTAAAAGTGAAAAGGAAATCATTCTGGAAGTACTTTTCCAACATAACATATTTGAGACACTTGGAATTTGAGAACCTGGCACATAGATGAAACTCACACAGTCCATTTGTTGCCTTCATTTTGAGTTGGATGGTTACCACAATGCATTCTTGCTTGGTAGTTTCCAAGTTGATTTAGATCAAGTCGATCTTGTGTTAAAGGTCTTATTAGTTGCATGAAAGATCCAACTTGTTGGGGAACATTTCCAGAAGCTGATTGAAGAGGCTCATGCATAGCTTGACATTGATCGAGTGTTTGTTGGTAAGGAATAGATGGCTGTGCAAATTGATTAAGTGGTTGAGAAAGCTGACTCGAGGGTTTAACGAATTAATATACAAACATGGTCTGCACTTTTAAAATTGAATGAATTAATAGAACTAATATACAAACATGGGCTGCACTTTTAAAATTGAATGAATTAATATAATTTTAAATAGCGATCATACATTTATGTCACAGCAGTAATTACTACAGAAAATGTTAAATATAAATATAAAGACATAATATATTTAAACAACAAAGTATATTATGAAAGTGCAAATCATACCTAAGCTCTTCATTTTACACTGTGCAAATATAAAAAATATAAAAATTACTTATCACTTCAGTTCAGGTAATTACATATTGTTTATCATAAAGTCCAAAAAAAACTAAATGGAGGATTTTAAAAATTAAGATACTTGAATTCTAACTTCATTGATTCAATTCAAGTAATTATATATTGTATTTCTTGTATTCATAAAGTCCAAAAATAAAATTAAAGGAATTCAAAAATTAAGATATTTGAATTCTAACTTCATCAATTCAATTCAAGTAATTATATATTGTATTTCATAAAGTCCAAAAATGAAACTGAATGGAGGATTAAAAAAATTAAGATACTTGTTCATCACTTCAATTTTTTTCATAAAGTCCAAAAATTGAAACTGAATAGAGGATTTCAAATATTAAGATACTTGAATCCTACATGCACAAATCTAATATAGTAATTAGACCTTGATTAAAATAATAAAAATATCACCTCTAAGTAAACTACACTATATTTACAAGTTGCAACTATTTGATTGATATAGCATATAATATAAGCTTCTGTAGACGTTTGCCTTCACAATAACATCAGAAAAGTTCTAAATTTATTTGTTTTCCAGTTAGTATATATATATATATATATATATATGTATAACATATTACTTTTGTGTAATGGACTTGGATTCAAAGCCAAGACAGAGCCGGAAGCCAATATTTCATAGTACCCAGGGGCAAATATTTTACTGTAGTAACATTAATTTGAATGATCATCATAATTTTTAGTTTTCTTTTACTTCTTTTTTTACTTGTAAGTACAAAACTTTTAAAGAAAATATGTCTACAATAGCAAATAAAATCTTAGTTTGCAGTGACACTTTGACAAAACAAGTATCATAAAGTATTATATAAGTTGATGCAAATAAAATTTAGTACCGCAACTACAAGGAAGACCGAAGATGTCTATGCTGATGGAGTCACGGACTGATAGGAGACTCTAGAGTTGTCCATTGAGTCATTGCCATCCAAGTTCAAGTCGCCTGCTGTGCCGCTCCTGAGTCGCGAACGAATCCAAATCAGCGATCGCTAATTTTTTTTCTTCTACTGCGTCATTCGATATATAGCAAGTAGATGGTTCCCTAGGATTTATGCTGTCTAAAGCCTTTGCTATTCCCGCTTTACCAAAAGGATGGCCCTGCTGTGTATATGTCCCTTCTTTTGGTGTCAAATGATTTTTCTTTTTCTCAAACCAGCAGAGTTATAACTTTTACTTTTATAGTGCATAAAGCTGCATAGAGCAGATATTCCAGCGAGTTTTCAACCACAATAACAGCCTGAAACTACAAAAGGGCGATCGAATTATTTTAGGCAGTCAATAAATGGCCAAAGAAGTATGCAGAAAAAAAAACATACTACTTTAGGATAAAAATTGGCAGTAGTACCCAAAGAAAGTGGATGCCGTAGTTTTGCTACTAACTTAGAGCACAACCAAACTTACAGCTTAATATGTGTAATGGCAAAATAATATAAGGTTTGCCACAAAAGCAAACATAAACACATCTCCAAAATCAGATATTACAAGCGACCGCCGATTGATAACCAAGAATTATGCCATGACGTTGCCGGTTGAAAATTCTAACACAGGTTACAGCAAGGTTTAAAATTAGATTTTGAACACACAGTAAGAATATTCACAACCATTTTTACAACTAATGCAGACTGCGAACGTATTCGGATTTATAAAATTGAATCAACGTTTGCTCCATTTCTGAATACGCTGTCATCGAAGAGCCGACTTCTGCAGTTGAATGAAATTGTTTAACTGGAAAAATATTTAACATACAAATTGCCATAAACTGCTTAACCACAAACTGCCCAAATTATTAAACAGTACAAACATGCTAAAATGGTCCTATACAACATTAATGAAAGCAACTATAAACTGAATTTGTTCAAAGTATGCGGTAATCAAACAGCAACATCCAAAATATTAGTCAAAGACATATCACCGTCAGCACAAAAGCGTAAATCAATTCAAGAGAAGAACAATTTTCAAATTGAAAATAAATTGACTGCCATAAATCAAAACAACAAATACATATAACAAACCATGGGGATATGGAAGTAATTAGGATTGTATGTAGCTCGAAATCCAGGATTAACTGAAAATTATAACAATAGATTTAGAATTATTGAAATTCATATAGATTTATAATTAGATTGGGAATGCTAACCCTTTTTCTTCAAATAATCTTCTCACTGAGTAACCTGACGGTATAAATTACGGGCCTTGCGGAGATTTACAGTTTGGGGAAGATTAACGCAAATAGATTGATTCTTTTTTTTCATAAGATGAGGATTTAGGATTTTTAATTTGATGAGAAGGAAGGTGTCCTTGTGCTTCTGATGCGGAGATTAACGTGAGGGATTAAGTGGAAGCTTGCATACGTGGGCTGTAGAGACGCATTAAAGACAATTATTTTGTTTACTTTAAATTATTAGAGACACAATAATTTTGTCTTTAATTAGACCTTAATTAAAGACTAAAATGCTCCGGGTCTTTAAAAGTGGTCTTAAGTTTATTATTTTGTTGTAGTGCAAGTTATATGAATATGGGCATCAACAATTCGATATATAAAAAATATTAAAAGCAAGAAGACTATTGACACATTTTTTAATTTGTCGAAGAGTACAAATTTTGAACCAAACGATAATTAAATCAAGGTAAATAATTGGTTTAATTTTAGATTTTAAAGTGGACAAAAGTCATTTTAGGTTAGATCCACTTAAAGCAGAAGGCTCAAAATAATAGTGGTTGACGTAAAAAAGGGGTATACAAGTAAATCATATAAGATTTTACCAATACAAATTACATGTTTATTGTCTTCTTGTATGAATTTCTAAACTAAAAGATTAAGCCTGCCAGGATTCCATTCCTTATATTATAAATACGGAATGCAAGCTGTCATACGATCAAAACACATATCATAAGTTGAATCTTTAGTGAAGAATGTTCAACTACGTATACACCCACATGAAATTATTAATCTCCAACTCCCCAAGGAGGACAAAATAAGTACATTTTTTCCGATCGGCTGATATAATAATTTTTTTTTAAAATGCATTAAATAAATAAAATAGCCCTCTATTATAAATTAATAAGAAGGTTGTATCGCTGATATGAAAGGGTGTGAGTGTAGCATTGCCCTAAGATATTGTATATAAGCTAGCACACACATACGCGACCCGACATACACACCCACACCCACACCCACATACAAATGCATGAGCGTGCACATATGCACACAATATTTTACCTCCGTGAACTCTTGGGTTGAGATGAGATCAATACTTAGAAACTCTTTCTTGCCCAAATTTGATACCTTCAACGTTAAATCTGTCTTCTTCCTACCTATATCATACACACCTGGAGCTGTGCCAAACCTTATAGAAAAAATGATATTAATTAACAAATTTAAGCAAGAAAACACAAATTATTACTTAAAACAATGATTCATATCTGAAAACCTACCAACAACTTGCACAAGTCGAAACATGTCAGTGTTTGAAGTCGGAGCAGATACCTTTATTCTAACGAATGCTCCGATAACACACTCAGTGAACAAGTCAGTATCCCCAAGTAAATGCTCAATCAGGTTGCGCATCAAATACATATTTCTAACATTATAGACATCTATAGATGCATAGTCCTCAACACTGCTAGCAAATCTTTTTTCTTTTGTGTGATTACACGTTTTTTTACTTTTAATTGATGGAGGTTTTGAAAATGTGTCACTAATTTCTTCATCATCCATCTGACTAAGTGTGGGATCAACAGCACTTCTTTGATTTTCATTTGTTGTAAGTGGAAAGGCCTTATTTTCAATGAAATGACATTCAAGAAGCTTCGGTATTTCCAAATGCCCAACGTGTGGTTTTCCAAAAAGATCTAATAGCCTTGCATTGAAAACAATTTGGTTTTTTCTACTTGGGTCATATATATTATTTTGTTTTATATATTCAAGTAGAAGATCTAGAACATCAAATTATGATAGTTCAGATGTATCACCACTTTTCATGTGTGCCACAAAATCTAGAAGCTCTTTTGAAGCCCATTCATATGAGGTGTTTCTGTATTTTGAATTTTTTATCCGTATTTTCAGCTTCTTTACTCCAGAGGATGAGGATTCTTTATGCTTCAAACGTCCTGAATTTCTGACTCGTTCACCATTAGCATCGTTCACGTTATTATCAGATAGTTCCACCTCTCTTTTGCAAGCTTTTAGTGTGTTACAGGTTTCCACGTTTTTAGTAAAGGCTACGTTAGGGTTTTTTGAACTGATTGGTTGCACTTATTATTTCTGTAACGACCCTGAATTTCCGATCCAGTTTAAAATTTTAAAATCCATCGATTTAATGTAAAATTTTGAAATTTATAAACAATTTCAATTAACGTCCAAACTTTATTTATGACATACGTCTAGTTAGATATGAATATAGAAAAAGTTTCGACGAAAACTTTTACAATAAATTTCGTTCGCGTTTTACTGTATATCAGTCCATATAAAGCTGCGTAAAATGTATCTTTCAAATCCAAATATTTTTACACAGTTATGTTGTAAAATTATTCTGATCATGATTATGAAATTCGTTTCGTCAAAAACTGTCATCGCCTGTCCCGTTTAAATTGTTTGGAAAACGTACAATTTAAACGGCGTAAATGCGAATTTTATAAAACCATCGTATCGCAATAATCTGTGTACCGTTGGAAGCGCATCGTCGCACTGATCATAATGGTATATTTATTTGCGTGAATCAGTGTCCGACGAAAAATCGTCGCGTTAATTTAACCGTTCCGGACGGACCAGTTGAGCTAATTTCAGCCCAAAATTTCTTTAGCCCGTATACATTCAAAATTGGAAAAAAAATATAGATTAAGCTGATGCATTTATGGCGGTAGGTGGGAGCTAGAAGCTGGGGAGTTATTTTGGAAATGAACATGACGTTTGGTGAGTTAAATAAAATGTTTACTGGTTATAAAGTTATAAAGTAAGTTACCAGAAGAAAACGTGCCACCAATTCAATTCATTGCTTCAGGTAAACCTCTCCTCTTCTCTTTACCTTTATTCCTTCTTCTCCTTTCTATATTTTTCTTTCTCCTTCCCAGGCCAAAAAAAAAAATGAACACCACACCCTCTCTCACCTCCCCTCTCTTTTCACCACAAACGCCTCTTCCACTCTACCTCACGCACAAATTTCTCCGCTCCATTGCCTAGCTTTCAACCTGGAACCGAAATTTAAAAAAAAGGCACGCACATTCCCTACGGCAGCGAACTGTGCATGTCGTGCACATGTGTTGTGTGCATGGGGGGTTACATGAGTAAAGGAAGAAATGCAACGTGCAAAATTTTTTTTTTCGGGAAGAATTGGTTCGTGAAGAAAAAACAAAGAAAGAAAAAGAGGGAAGGAGAGATGCGCGCGTGCATATATGGGTCGCGTGCATGAATGGAGTGTGAGTGCAGTGCGGTTGCATGCGCACACTTACGTTGTGTTGTATATGTGCATGAAGTACATATGCTTCAGGGAGGCCACGGCTAAAAAAAAAAAAGTTGCGTGTGTGTGCTGATGGGTGCCGAACTCAGTGAGATAGCAGTGAAGGCCTTGTGTATGTGCATGTATGAAGTGAGTGTATGTGGTCGGTGCATGAACCTGGGCGTGTATAGGTGTGTGCGTGTTGAGTTGTGGTGTATGTGTGCGTTAGTTAGTAAAGTGCAGAAGAACAAAAAAAAAGGAAAAAAAAATTCCGTGCGTGTACAGCATGTTGAAAGGGGAGGGGAACAACATGTTGAAGGAGAGGGTGCGTAGATATGTCAGGATTTGGTGGAAAAATGGGAAAATATGTTTGTGCTTGCATGTTTTATGCATGTAAGTGAGTGTGAAGTATGCAAGGTGGAGGTGGGCTGTTTAGTGAGTAGAAGGTTTATGGCTTGATAAAGTTAGGAACATATGTGTTCCTGCGTGTGGGTATGGTGCAAATTGTTGAAGGGGATGCATATAATTCATGCATGAAATGCTGTTGTTTTATGACAGCTTGTTTTTTTTTTAAAAAAAAAGAAATAAAATAAAATAAAATGTTTACTGTGCAAACAGTCGAGATTTGCAGGCTTGCACAACTCATTTTGCTGTCACATCTGTATATAAGTTAGAGTATGTGATAGAGTTGTAACCAATTTTCATTTCTCTGTTGTTGCAGCAACCGACTGAATCTTTTTTGCGGCAACATCGATCTTCAGCTTTTGTTCTCTTCTCCATCGTCGGTAAGCGTATTTATATAAATTTATAAATTTATACAAACGTTCATTGTATTAATATCGTTTTCTTTTGTCGATATTACAGTGTTCGTTGTTCGCATTGTACCGACTCTATTCGTGCTTTCTCTTGCTTCGCCGTCAATTTCTTTATCCACGAAAGGTGAATTAATTTTCACGACTATATTCTTATGCTAGTTTGAACTGATGAATGATTGTTATGTGATATTGAATTGGATGTAATTGATATTGTTAAGTGATAAAATAATTTACAAGTAAATTTGAATAGGATAGTTAACCAATTTAAATCGGATTATATACGTCGAACTTTGATTTGTTAAACTTGACCCCTTCATATGTTGAATACTGATTAGTTAAACTTGACACTTTAATTGTTAATTAAATTGACGTAGAAATTGGTTAATTTCACTTTGTACCATTTAACGTATATTGGATTAATTGTTTTATTGTAAATTTGAAATAGAAATTGAACAAGTGAAAAACCGTAATGTAATAATCTTTAATCTACATGAAATGATAGTGTAGATTCTAAAAATAAATTATATTAATTTGCATAAATAACAAATATAAATTTATACGATTATTTCGGATTATTTAAATAAATTATTGAATTGTTATGTATGGACGATATTGCTTGTTTATTTACTTTGACACCATCCCAATTATCATACTGCAAGTTCCCTTTGTATGTTTTGATTCTGAATTGAAATAGAATCGGGTTGAAATGATAAATAGCCAAATAACTTTGATTTAGGATAGAAAATTAAACTAAAACCGATTGGTCAATGTTTTGATTAAAAATAAAATAAAGTTTTATTTGACTAATAATAAAGTTTTGAATAACTTTTGGAATTCAAATTCGAATGAATGTAAATGTGAATATTTAAATTTGAAACAAATATGAACGTCGTAATTGACAAAAGAATATTGATTAAAATTTAATTATGCAATAATTAAATTTAGAATTAATTTATAATTAAATTTGAAATTATTAATAATTAAGTGGAAATTAGTAATAATTAATTTGGAATTATTAATAATCAAGTCTTGGAATTTATTAATAATTAGGTTTGGAACGAAGTTGAAGTTATAAAAATTAAGTTTTGAATAATTAATAATTAAGTTTAAAGTTATTAATAATGAAGTTTGAAATTTTTAATGATGAAGTTTGAAATGATTAATAATTAGGTTTTAAAATTTATTAATAACTAAGTTTGGTTTTGTTAATGAATGAGTTTGAAATGTAATAATTAAGATTTGAAATTTGTGATAAATGGATGAGATGGAATTATTTAATAATTAAATTGAATTGAATATTCTTACTAAATGAATGGATTTTGAATAGGTGAAACTAAGTTCTTTAATTGTGTTTTGAAATTTGTAACTAAGTAAATAATAAATGAAATGAATTTCTTTAACAAGAAATAAAATGCGTTTATCGAAACAAATGAAAGACTTGAAAATTTAAAGAATTGGATTCGAAAAATTTAATTTAAATTAAATTTGTAAGCTTGATATAATATGTTGGACTTAAGAAAGTAATGTAATGTATTGAAAATTTAATAGAATTGTTTAATGATAAATTAATTTAATGAATACCGAATGAAATCGATAAATGAGTTTAACTCAATTTGAACGTTAAATTAAGTTAAATAATATGGAACGAACTTGTATACGAAATTAAATGAACATTCGAATTATGTTAAATTGAAACTTTGAAATTGAAGTATATAAAATTTGAAATGAAATTGGGAAATTATGAAACGTAAATTTTGGAAATTGATTTGGAAAGGCTAACGAAATGTCGATTTACGAATTCCAATTTAAATATAAATTGATTCAGTTTTGAAATGTATTAAGCGACCAATCGGTAAATTAATTACGAAGGTTATTAAAGGAACCAGAATCGGTTAGGGACATACTCACTGTCTAAACCGAAAACCACTTTAATAACTATACGCGGAGTGTGATTCAGAATGAAGTGGTTGGATGACGTACGCGATGACTGAAGAAAGAGAACGATAATGGATAGCCTTGACACTTGTGTCAAATTGGAAATGACTAAAACAGGAGCCGTGCCAGGACAAATGGGGTTAGCTACCTCGAGCGAACACACTTCTTCGTAAACTACCCATTTACTTTTGTGATTGATTGGTGCGCACCCTTGAATTTGGAGTGTTGTTTCGCGGTGTTGCGATCGTTGCGGCGATGCGTTCTCACCAGTCCGGATCAGGCAAACGGTAGTTTCACTACCTTGGGTATTGCCTCATATGCCTTGTCATACTTGTATTTCCATATACGCTACCACTACGAATTTGTTTTGTATTATACCTATGGAGTACTCCCTGATATCCCACTAGTTTACGGTGGAGTTTACAGTGTTGTATAGACTATAATGCTATATAAATGTGTTAAGGGGGAAAATGGTAACGCCTTAACACTATTTTGATATTTTACTTTACTGTTGGACATTATCTATGTATCGTACACTATTATGTATAAATAGTTTAACGGATCCTTAAAGATGTTATTCCATTCATCTTCGAGTTATTGTTATTTTGAATTTGGATCATATTATCTGTATAAGAATATATGTCCTAATTCGAGTGTTTGTTTGTGCATATGCTCGGATCAGACTGAGGGTTGCTGTTGCTGTTTCTACTTGGAGTTGAAGACCGAAGACTATCATTATCTTATCTTATCAGTATTGCTCTTTCTATTTAGACTATGGACATCTATATTGTTCTATTTTATTTTATTTGAGACATTGTTGTATTTATGGGTAGCTTCATGAACTACTCTTATGACTATGTTGTATTTCCGCTGCACTATTCTGTGATGTTATATTTCTGTGATTCTGTGATGATTCTCATCTACATATATATATACTCCATTAATGATTCGTGTTTTGTATTATTTAAGTTAACAAGTTGGAATATCGTCAATTTAAATGGTACAAATATACGGATTGTTACAGTTGGTATCAAAGCTTTGGTTCCCGATAACCTTAGCCTGTGGAGTTTAAAGCTCATTAGAGATAGGGTAAACATACCCTAGAATGAGGAGAATCATTTCAGAATCCATATCCTTTGATTCCATTCTTCTTATTGAATTCATTCGATTTGAATTTCTTTAAGTTCCACAAATTTCTATCTTTGATTCTAAAATCACTTTTGGTATTCCAGGATGGCTACCAGAAGAAATGTTAGAGGCAGGGGTGGGGGAAACGCTCCCGAACCATATGCCCCAGCTCCCGCAGTCAGATTCTCCACTCTTAGTAAGGAGTACACTCAGCTTGGCGGAGTCAAATTCACTGGCTCCAAGAGTGTCATTGAAGCACAGCAATAGATAAAGAGTTTGGAGAGAATCTTTACTGGCTTAGAGATCACAAACGCTCAGAAGCGTAATTTGACCGCTTGGCAGCTTTAGGATGCTGCATAGGATTGGTGAGAGTCAGTCACTTCTCGTACTGATGAGGAAACCATCACTTGGGCCCAGTTTAGGTAGTAATCTATCTAAATTTCATCTAAATAAAATTCCTTTTTATCCCATCAGATTTTGACTTGTTTTCATATCACTTGTAAATAGGGATTCCTTTATGGCTCAGTGGATGCCAGCTGCTGGGAAGGCCCAACTCTATCGGTCTTTTATGGATCTCAAGCAGGGCAACATGATCTTCACTGAGTATGAAAGGAAATTCAATGAACTATCTAAGTTCGGACCTGGCTTGATTGACACACCTCTGCTTAAGAATGAGAAGTTTATACATGGCGCACGCCCTAAGTATTACGAGCTCCTCGCCGCTCATGTCCAAGGAACTTTCACTGAGTTGATGGAATTTGCTCTTCGATATGAGGGAAAGCCAAAGGGAACATCAGTCGCTAAGGCTCCAGCTACTCAGCCATCCTTTAGTCATACTGGAAAGAGAAAGCCAAATTTTGCACAACAGAAGAATAACTGGCAGAAGAAGTCCGGGCTTGGCTATTTCCAGAAGAAGCCCATTGACATATCATCTATTACTCGCTTCAAATGCAACCAAAAAGGTCATTATGCGAGTAGCTGCGCATCTCCAAAGGGCGCAGCTGTTCCGCCACCGGCACAGATGACTAGGAGGGATGTGTGTCATATCTGCTTAGAACCTGGACACTTCAAGAAAGATTGCCCAACACAGAAGAGAGGTACACCATCTGGAGTCTTTGCTCTTTCCACACCTTCCTCGGAAGTTCCAGATAATCAAGGTACTTTGCAAAGTACTCTTATGTTACATACCTTTCCTGTTAGAGTTCTACTTGACATCGGAGCTACACACAGCTTCATATCTATTGATTTATGTGATAAACTTGGCTTGGAACCCACTCTTGCATCTATTTCCATATGTGTATCTAACCGTATTGGAGGGCCCGCTAACCTCAAAAGGGTTTGCAAATATGTCACTCTTATGCATGGCATTCACCGTTTTACTTGGGATTTCTATGTTCTTGGATTCGAGGCATTTAATATTCTATTAGGAATTGATTGGACGAAAGTTCGAAGCCATTATCTCATGTAAAGCTCGAGCCGTCTCTCTTATTGACGACAAGAGCTTACCTTTAGTCATTAAAGGCAAATCACCTCAGGAATATGCAGAGTTTTATATTCTCTCTTGACTCCCATCCAAATAAACTTAGCTCCACTCCAGTTGTTCAACTCTTTTCTGATATATTTGGAGAAGTCAATTCTCTACCACCTCCGCGGAAAATCGAATTCCGCATCGACCTTATTCCTGATGCTTGACCAGTAGTTCTTCCTCCAAGGAGAATGGCTCCTAAAGAAAAGGCAGAGTTGAATGTTCAAATTGAAGATCTATTTTCTAAAGGCTTGATTCGGCGCAGTCATTTAGAATAGGGTGCTGCAGTTGTATTTGTCACAAAATCTATGGTTCACTCAGAATGTGTGTGGACTATAGAGAGCTAAACAAGCTCACACACAAGAACAGGTATCTGATGCCCCTGATCAACGACCTATTCGATCAGCTTCATGGAGCTAAAGTCTTCTCTCAACTTGATTTGGCTACTGGCTTTCACCAACTTAAAATTGCTGAGGATAGTATTCCTAAAACAACATTCCGCACTGAAAATGGTTTCTATGAATGGCTAGCTATGCCATTCGGTCTCACTAATGCTCCAGCTTATTTTGTTCACTCGATGAACAGAGTTTTTCGGGATGTTCTTAACAAATTCGTTCTTGTGTTCATCGATGATATTCTCGTCTTCTCTAAAGATGAGAAAGAGCATAGGTCACATTTGGCCTTTGTTCTCGAAACTCTTCGTAGACACCAGCTTAAAGCCAAGTTTTCGAAATGCCACTTTTGGCGAGATGAAGTTCGTTTTCTTGGCCATATTGTTTCGGAGAATGGGATTTCGGTCGATCCAGCTAAGATCGCCTTAATCAATGTAAGTTCTATTCTTATTTGTCAATTCTATCTAAATAGATTATCAATATCTAAATTTGAATCCTTGGAATTTGCAGGATTGGGAGACTCCCAAAACTCCTACAGATATCCGCAGTTTCTTGGGCTTGGCTGGCTATTATCGTAGATTTATAGAAAACTTTTCTCGTATCGCTGCCCCACTTACCGCACAACGAGAAAGAATGTGAAATTTATTTGGAGTAAAAAGTGCGAAGCAGCTTTCGATGAGATGAAGCGAAGATTGACATCTGCCCCATTTCTTACAGTTATTGATGGTAGCGAAGGATTGACCGTCTATACAGATGCCTGTCGTGATGATCTTGGAGCAGTCTTAATGCAGAAAGGAAAGGTTATTGCCTATGCGGGTCGTCAGTTAAAGACCCATGAAGCAAATTACGCAACTCATTATTTAGAGCTTCTAGCGGTTGTATTTTCTCTTAAGCTATGGAGGCACTATCTATTGGGAACAAAATTCGAGTTATTCACTGACCACAGGTCATTGAGATATATTTTCTCGCAAAAGGATTTGAATCAGAGACAAGTCCGATGGCTCGAATTTTTAGCTGCATATGATCTTGATATTAACTATACTTCAGGGAAAGAAAATGCCATAGCCGATGCTTTGAGTAGAAACCAAGCGACGTGTTGTAATCTTGTTGAAGAAATGTTATTCCAGCTTTCCGTTTCCTCAGCTCTTATGGATCGGATTATAGCCAAGCAATACGAGGACACTTTGCTTTATCGCATCAAGGAAATAGTCCTTGAAAGAGTTGGAAATTCTGACAATAAATTGGATGCACATGTTGATAGTAATGGAGTCTTGAGAATTGATAATCGCATTTGTGTTCCTAATGTTGATGGTCTTAGACAAGAAGTGCTGAGAGAAAATCACAACTCTTCGCTTTCATTTCATCCCGGTGTTACTAAAATGTACCAGAATATGAAGAAATTATATTGGTGGAGTGGGATGAAGCACGATATCTCTACATATGTTAGCAGACGTACAACTTGCCAACAAGTTAAAGCTGACCACAGAAGGACAGCAGGTTTGCTTCAGCCACTAGAGATTCCAGGTTGGAAGTGGAAGCAAATTTCTATGGACTTTATTGATGGGCTGCCAAGGACTAGAAAGGGGAACGAAAGCATATGGGTGATTGTCGATAGATTAACAAAGTCTGCTCACTTTATTCCAGTCAAGTCCACTCGTACTGCTTCGAATTTGGCCGAGATATACATGAGAGAAGTTGTTAAACTTCATGGTGTACCATCTAGTATTTTATGCGATAGAGATCCTATTTTCACCAGTAAATTCTGGAAAGCATTTCAGGATACTTTGAGCACCAAACTGAATTTGAACACAGCTTACCATCCTCAAACAGACGGCCAAACTGAGAGGGTGAATCAGATCTTGGAAGACCTTCTCCGAGCTTGTATTATTGACTTTGGTGGATCCTGGGAAGACCATCTTCATTTGGTTGAATTCACTTATAATAATAGTTACCAGGTAAAGAATTTGAATTTCAAATTTGAATATGTATATTTGAATTTGAATTAATCGTATTTATAAATCAGGCAAGCATGAGAATGGCACCGTTCGAAGCCTTATATGGATGGCCATGCAAATCGCCAGCTTGTTGGATCGAGTCTGGAGATCGATTAGTGCTTGGTCCAGAAATAATTATGGCAGCTTCTGAAAAAGTTGAAGAAATTAGGAAGAAGATAAAAACGGCACAGGATAGACAGAAGAGCTATGCTGACAAAAGAAGAAGGGATCTCGAATTTAGCGTAGGAGACAAAGTATTTCTGAAAGTGTCGCCTTTGAAGAATATTGTTCGATTTGGAAGGAAAGGGAAGCTAGCTCCGAGATTTGTTGGGCCGTTTGAGTCTATAGGAAGAGTCGGAATATTGGCATATAGAGTTGCATTACCTGAGAAGTTTGTCGGTGTGCACAACGTGTTCCACGTCTCACATCTGCGCAAAGTTGTACACGATCCATCTATAACTATTCCTACTACTCAGTTGGAAGAGATAGTTATTGAGCCTGATTTGACTATTGAACGTAAGCCACTACGGATAGTCGATTGTGAGACAAAGCAACTCAGAAGGAAGTCGGTAAATCTCGTCAAAGTCCAATGGAGTGTAGATGAGCGAGATTGCACATGGGAGTCTGAGGATAATGTCCGGGATTCAAACCCCGAATTACTAATTTCAGGTATAATTCAAATTTCTCAAAATCTATCTTGACTTTTTTGCTTATTTCATTCCTACTTCACTCGTCTCGTTCCTTTTCGAGGACAAAAAGTTTTGAGTGGTGGAGATTGTAACGACCCTGAATTTCCGACCCAGTTTAAAATTTTCAAAACCATCGATTTAATGTAAAATTTTGAAATTTATAAACAATCTCAATTAACGTCCAAACTTTATTTATGACATACGTCTGGTTAGATATGAATGTAGAAAAAGTTTCGTCGAAAATTTTTACAATAAATTTCGTTCGCGTTTTACTGTATATCAATCCATATAAAGCTGCGTAAAATGTATCTTTCAAATCCAAATATTTTTACACAGTTATGTTGTAAAAATTATTCTGATCATGATTATGAAATTCGTTTCGTCAAAAACTATCATCGTCTGTCCCATTTAAATTGTTTTGCAAAACGTACAATTTAAACGGCGTAAATGCGAATTTTATAAAACCATCGTATCGCAATAATCTGTGTACCATTGGAAGTGCATCGTCGCACTGATCATAACGGTATATTTATTTGCGTGAATCGGTGTCCGACGAAAAATCGCCGCGTTTATTTAACCGTTCCGGACGGACCAGTTAAACTAATTTCAGCCCAAAATTTCTTTAGCCCGTATACATTCAAAATTGAAAAAAAATATAGATTAAGCTAATGCATTTATGGCGGTAGGTGGGAGCTAGAAGCTGGGGAGGTACTTTGGAAATGAACATGACGTTTGGTGAGTTAAATAAAATGTTTACTGGTTATAAAGTTATAAAGTAAGTTACCGAAAGAAAACGTGTCACCAATTCAATTCATTACTTCAGGTAAACCTCTTCTCTTTACCTTTATTCCTTCTTCTCCTTTCTATATTTTTCTTTCTCCTCCCCAGGCCGAAAAAAAAAAATGAACACAACACCCTCACTCACCACCCCCTCTCTTTTCACCACAAACGCCTCTTCCACTCTACCTCATGCACAAATTTCTCCACTCCATTGCAGGCTTTCAACCTGGAACCGAAATAAAAAAAAAGGCACGCACATTCCCTACGGCAACTAACTGTGCATGCCGTGCACATGTGTTGTGTGCATGGGGGGTTACATGAGTAAAGGAAGAAATGCAACGTGCAAAAAAAAAAAAAAAAAAAAATTGGAAAGACTTGGTTCGTGGAAAAAAAAACAAGAAGAAAGAAAAAGAGGGGGAGGAGAGATGCACGCGTGCATATATGGGTCGCGTGCATGAATGAAGTGTGAGTGCAGTGCGTGTGCATGCGCACACTCATGTTGTGTTGTATATGTGCATGAAGTACATATGCTTCAGGGAGGCCACGGCTAAAAAAAAAAGAAGTTGTGTGTGTGTGTTGATGGGTGCCGAACTCAGTGAGATAGCAGTGAAGGCCTTGTGTGTGTGCATGTATGAAGTGAGTGTATGTGGTCGGTGCATGAACCTGGGCGTGTATAGGTGTGTGCGTGTTGAATTGTGGTGTATGTGTGCGTTAGTTAGTAAAGTGCAAAAGAAAAAAAAAAAGAAAAATCTGTGCGTGTACAGCATGTTGAAAGGGGAGGGGAGCAACATGTTGAAGGAGAGGGTGCGTAGAAATGCAGGCTTTGGTGGAAAAATGAGAAAATATGTTTGTGCTTGCATGTTTTATGCATGTACGTAAGTGTGAAATATGCAAGGTGGAGGTGGGCTGTTTAGTGAGTAGAAGGTTTATGGCTTGATAAAATTAGGAACATATGTGTTCCTGCGTGTGGGTATGGGGCAAATTGTTGAAGGGGATGCATATAATTCATGTGTGAAATGTTGTTGTTTTATGACAGCTTGTTTTAAAAAAAAAAAAAAAAAATGTTTACTGTGCAAACAGTCGAGATTTGCAGGCTTGCACAACTCATTTTGCTGTCACATCTATATATAAGTTAGAGTATGTGATAGAGTTGTAACCAATTTTCATTTCTCTGTTGTTGCAGCAACCGACTGAACCCTTTTTGCGGAAACACTGATATTCAGCTTTTGTTCTCTTCTCCGTCGTCGGTAAATGTATTTATATAAATTTATAAATTATATACAAACGTTCATTGTATTAATATCGTTTTCTTTTGTCGATATTACAGTGTTCGTTTTTTGCATTGTACCGACTCTATTCGTGCTTTCTCTTGCTTCGCCGTCAATTTCTTTATCCACGAAAGGTGAATTAATTTTCACGACTATATTCTTATGCTAGTTTGAATTGATGAATGATTGTTATGTGATGTTGAATTGGATGTAATTGATATTGTTAAGTGACAAATAATTTGCAAGTAAATTTGAATAGGATAGTTAACCAATTTAAATCGGATTATATACGTCGAACTTTGATTTGTTAAACTTGACCCCTTCATATGTTGAATACTGATTAGTTAAACTTGACACTTTAATTGTTAATTAAATTGACGTAGAAATTGGTTAATTTCACTTTGTACCATTTAACGTATATCAGATTAATTGTTTTAGTGTAAATTCGAAATAGAAATTGAACGACAAATGAAAAACCGTAATGTAATAATCTTTAATCTACATGAAATGATAGTGTAGATTCTAGAAATAATTATATTAATTTACATAAATAACAAATGTAAATTTATACGATTATTTCGGGATTATTTAAATAAATTGTTGAATTGTTATGCATGGATGCTATTGCTTGTTTATTTACTTTGACACCATCCCAGTTATCACACTGCAAGTTCCTTTGTATGTTTTGATTTTGAGTTGAAATGGAATCG
This sequence comes from Allium cepa, assembly GCA_030765085.1. Lineage (NCBI taxonomy): Eukaryota > Viridiplantae > Streptophyta > Magnoliopsida > Asparagales > Amaryllidaceae > Allium > Allium cepa. Next base: position 569,899,183 of record CM060938.1, read on the forward strand.
GGTTGAAATGATAAATACCCAAATAACTTTGACTTAGGATAGAAAATTAAATTAAAACCGATTGGTCAATGTTTGATTTAATATAAAATAAAGTTTTATTTGACTAATAACAAAGTTTTGAATAAATTTTGGAATTCAAATTCGAATGAATATAAATGTGAATATTTAAATTTGAAACAAATATGAACGTCGTAATTGACAAAAGAATATTGATTAAAATTTAATTATGCAATAATTAAATTTAGAATTAATTTATAATTAAATTTGAAATTATTAATAATTAAGTTGAAATTAGTAATAATTAATTTGGAATTATTAATAATCAAGTCTTGGAATTTATTAATAATTAGGTTTGAAACGAAGTTGAAATTATAAAAATTAAGTTTTGAATAATTAATAATTAAGTTTAAAGTTATTAATAATGAAGTTTGAAATTTTTAATGACGAAGTTTGAAATGATTAATAATTAGGTTTTAAAATTTATTAATAACTAAGTTTGGTTTTGTTAATGAATGAGTTTGAAATGTAATAATTAAGATTTGAAATTTGTGATAAATGGATGAGATGGAATTATTTAATAATTGAATTGAATTGAATATTCTTACTAAATGAATGGATTTTGAATAGGTGAAACTAAGTTCTTTAATTGTGTTTTGAAATTTGTAACTAAGTAAATAATAAATGAAATGAATTTCTTTAACAAGAAATAAAATGCGTTTATCGAAACAAATGAAAGACTTGAAAATTTAAAGAATTGGATTCGAAAAATTTAATTTAAATTAAATTTGTAAGCTTGATATAATATGTTGGACTTAAGAAAGTAATGTAATGTATTGAAAATTTAATAGAATTGTTTAATGATAAATTAATTTAATGAATACCGAATGAAATCGATAAATGAGTTTAACTCAATTCGAACGTTAAATTAAGTTAAATAATGTGGAACGAACTTGTATACGAAATTAAATGAACATTCGAATTATGTTAAATTGAAACTTTGAAATTGAAGTATAGAAAATTTGAAATGAAATTGGGAAATTATGAAACGTAAATTTTGGAAATTGATTTGGAAAGGCTAACGAAATGTCGATTCACGAATTCCAATTTAAATATAAATTGATTCAGTTTTGAAATGTATTAAGCGACCAATCGGTAAATTAATTACGAAGGTTATTAAAGGAACCAGAATCGGTTAGGGACATACTCACTGTCTAAACCGAAAACCACTTTAATAACTATACGCGGAGTGTGATCCAGAATGAAGTGGTTGGATGACGTACGCGATGACTGAAGAAAGAGAACGATAATGGATAGCCTTGACACTTGTGTCAAATTGAAAATGACTAAAACAGGAGCCGTGCCAGGACAAATGGGGTTAGCTACCTCGAGCGAACACACTTCTTCGTAAACTACCCATTTACTTTTGTGATTGATTGATGCGCACCCTTGAATTTGGAGTGTTGTTTCGCGGTGTTGCGATCGTTGCGGCGATGCGTTCTCACCAGTCCGGATCAGGCAAACGGTAGTTTCACTACCTTGGGTATTGCCTCATGTGCATTGTCATACTTGTATTTCCATATACGTGACCACTACGAATTTGTTTTGTATTATACCTATGGAGTTCTGATATCCCACTAGTTTACGGTGGAGTTTACAGTGCTCTATAGACTATAATGCTATATAAATGTGTTAAGGGGGAAAATGGTAACGCCTTAACACTATTTTGATATTTTACTTTACTGTTGGACATTATCTATGTATCGTACACTATTATGTATAAATAGTTTAACGGATCCTTAAAGATGTTATTCCATTCATCTTCGACTTATTGTTATTTTGAATTTGGATCATATTATCTGTATAAGAATATATGTCCTAATTCAAGTGTTTGTTTGTGCATATGCTCGGATCAGACTGAGGGTTGCTGTTGCTGTTTCTACTTGAAGTTGAAGACCGAAGACTATCATTATCTTATCTTATCAGTATTGCTCTTTCTATTTAGACTATGGACATCTATATTGTTCTATTTTATTTTATCTGAGACATTGTTGTATTTATGGGTAGCTTCATGAACTACTCTTATGACTATGTTGTATTTCCGCTGCACTATTCTGTGATGTTATATTTCTGTGATTCTGTGATGATTCTCATCTACATATATATATACTCCATTAATGATTCGTGTTTTGTATTATTTAAGTTGACAAGTTGGAATATCGTCAATTTAAATGGTACAAATATACGGGTTGTTACAATTTCATCAACCGTTAGACATGTTTTTTTTATTCAGTTCTAACCAGTAGTCCTTGAATGAAAACAGCTCGTCAGAAACATTCGTATCCTGTGCAAAGGGGAAACAAATTAATTGAAGATATTAGCCATAAATGATTAGTAATATTCAACTACATATGCAACTGGATCACATATGTAGCATCAAAAGTCAAATTGATGTAGGTGATATACCACTTGTGCTCGATAGTGATATGTACGAGGAAAAAAAAAATTCTTACAAACCACATTACAAATTTTTGATTGAATAAATATGTTGGACCAAAAAATGATTACCATACTGTATACCTATCAGAACAACATACAAATTGAGGCCTAAAATATATATACAATATAAATAAGTTATTAGAAGACTTAGGTGCCAATGCCAAAGTAGACGCTTAGTGTCAAAATCATGCTTTGCGCTGAAAAAGATAATATACCAACGAATGATGGAATGGCTATTATTTTAATGACTAAAAGCTGTAGAAACCAAGGTTTGAGGTACCGGTCGGTACCCCGAAATTTCAGTGGTACCGTACCGGTATCGACGTTAACCGAACCGAAACCAAAGGAAAAAAATCGGTTTCGGTTAGGGTTTAAAAAAATTCGAACAGAAAGTCGTCTAAATCGGCATATTCGACTTTGATTTTTACCTTACCTAGCATCATCGACTCGATTTCTTCATTCTCCTAGCATCGTCGACTCGATTTCTTCCTTGCCCTAGCATCGTCGACTCGATTTTGAGAGTGGAAGTTATATTCGGCTATCCAGTAGCATCGACAGTTGATTTCAAGAGCGGTCGATTTTGCGAGCAAACTTTTTTTTTTAAGATTCGGCAGTTAATTTTAAGAGCGGCAGTCCAATTAGAGGGGGAGAAATTTGCGAAACAGGAACGAGATTTGGATTGTTATTAAGTTGATTGGGCTATTTTTTTAACCTTGGGCTATATTATGTAATCTCGGCCATCTTGGCCATTATTTACGTGTTTTATAATTTTTGTTTGACTTGCAATCAGCGATTCCCTTGTTTGTTGCCATCTTTGAAGGTGAACTGTGATTTGGGCTGCTTTTTTCTTGGGCTTTTTAGCCTTTAACTTAATACAATAGCAAACCTGAATGGGCATAGCAGCGAATATCTGACAATGCTCTGTCAAAAATAGCTTACATCAGATAAGTATGTTTGACTTTATGAACCATATTCTATATATTTTATTTATTGTTATTACAAGTTTATTAACAAACTACTGAAAACCAAAATCTGAACCGAAACAAAACCGAAACTTCCGAAACTTACGAAATTATCCGAAACTAGTAAATTTCAAATGATCGAAACCGAGTTCTTGAACCTTGGTAGAAACCTATAACCATATGAACATACACACGCATAAATATGTATGCATCAAGATCAACTCCTCAAAATTTCAATTAACTTGAATACTTCTAACACATTCAAAATATGTATGCATCAAGATCAACTTGGCGTAGTGCCATCTCCACTCCTCACCACAACATCGCCTTCACAACATACACTCCATCGTTGTTACTGTTTCCACCTTCTACTTCAACTCTGCCTTGCTGTGCATACATTCACTGACCTCACTGCATTTCACTGATTGCGTTCCACCTACCATCATCTGCTCATTTGCTTCCATCACAACTGACCTGCAAACCACACGAGCACCACCACATCAAATGCCACAAACATCACATCATCACATACATTCACACCGCCTTATCATTTTTTCCACAACAACACTTTCTCTTCCACTACATTTAGTACATATACACACTACTTCTATCTCCACCACCTGACAACTACCGACAATTTCAGTAACCCCAATTTCTACTACCCTTCTCTACTGCTTCACAAACCTTTATATCTTCATCATACATACAAACTTCAAAGTACTGCCTCCCTCAACTTGCCAATATGCCAACCACTGCAACCATCGCCTTCGACCTTTCCACAGCAACCCAGCAACCTAGCAACAACAATCGCGACTTCACCACTTCAACCAAGTCACCGTGACCTTCCTCAATTCCAGACCCCGCCACCCCATTGCAGAATCGCCTTCACCAAAACAACTGCCACCCTAAACCCCCTCCCAAAAACCATGACAGCTCCTCCTCCTAAATCGCCCCAATTCAATCGCAAACCCAATTGAAACTGCGAACCATCCCAATCGCCTCAAACACGAGCACGAACCCCTACGCCACCACATCGCTCAATTAACGAAACAATTCACCTGAAATCGAAACCAGAAATTCGTGATTTTGAGAACCAAAAACAATCGCGATTTTGATTTTGCCTCATCCTAGTTCCTACATACTACAAGTTGAAACAAAACAAGAAATGCCTATATATAGTGGGCGAAAAATAAAGTTTTAGTAGCGAAAAATAACATCTAAGGATTCCAGATCTTGGGAAGGAACGTTTGATTTGGGATTTAGGGCTATTCGAAAAATAAAGTTTTAGCAGCGAGGGAAAGAAAGCAAACATATGGTGGACTTTAAAATTTAAGTTTTACCGCCACACATTTTTTTTTTTATCAATTATCATTTGTAAATTAGTATTAAAAAATTATTAGTAGTAATTTACTAATTATAAAGCACAAATTATCGAATGTCATTTTTTATTTACAAATTATTAATTATAAATCATTATTTATAATCGTAAATTATTAATATTTAATATTAATTATAAATTATTATATATTAACTATTAATTACTCGATATTACTTACTAATAACTGCAAAGTAAATTAAGCCTGTTAGAATACTGATTACATATAATAATTAGTGATTATTTATTAATAGTCATTAATTACCATAAGTTATAAATGAATAATATAATATTATTAATGATTAATTATTAAATATTAATAAATAATATAATATTATAATGATTAGTAATTAATTTTGTACATCGTAGCTCGGAACAATTAAAGATATGAGGCTGCTGTAAATTGTTTTCGGTAAATGAAAAAGAAGTAAGGGATAGAGTGATGTGAAGGGGTATGGGGTATATTTATAATAAAAATATATTATATTTTAATTCTCCTTTTAATCATTTCATGTTTTGAGTTCGCACATTCACATAGTACCGCGAGATGATAGTTTCATGTGTTTCGAGACCCTTTTTTGATAAAACGATTTTCGATCACATTATCGATATTTATTCGAACTAATTATTTTTGTAAAAAAAATTTGACAATAATTTCTTATCAAGTTTATTAAATCAACTTAATAACATTTATTCATATTAATTTCAATATTCAAATATTTAAATAATTCAGATATTTAGATACGAAGTGTCCGAAATTCTGGATGATTACACAAAAGCCCGAATTACAAGAAATACATTACAAAAATCACGCGCTAAGTAAGTTTGTAATTAAAAATAAATGACAAGACTTTCCAGTTTCCATTAAGGCATAAAGTAATCTTTATGTATGAAATAGTGAACGAAGTACAGACAACTTAAAGAGAAAACTTGTACACCTCAGCTTTATTTTATGTTAGGGAGTAAGCAAGTATTGACTAGGATATGGCATAAAGAATCTCCAGCTCGAGGAAGAACATAAAGTGCCAACTCAGATCTTCTGGCTTTCTTTTCTAGAAGTACAGATAGTCCACCAGCAAACAATTATATAAATTATGGTCTCTAGTTGCAACTTTTCTATGTAAACATATAACCCCTGCAATAACAATACAAGTATTAGGGACAATAATGCTAATTCAATGGAAGTATAATACCAATTGAAGTAAAATAAGTATGAATTGCCTCGAATATCAAAACAAAAGCAGAAAAAAATGTGGTGGACTGAACTGCACCCAAACTCGCACGCCAAGATGTTCAAGTAGGGGATTCCAGGAACTAGCGATTCAGTGTCACTAAAATTGTTAGCGTCGTCTGTTACACAATAATATATCAAATAGGCAGATGAAGCAGCACTACAGTATTGTCCTGTGTTTTTGCCAATCTTCGTGCTTTTATTTGCAATGTTATCGGTATTGTAAAATTCAGTCCTCGGAATGTTTGTCTCACTAGTGCAACTTTACTTACAACCATTACAAATATAGGATTACTTAGAGTAGGTGAAATATATGAAGTATTATCAATATGCTTTGCTAAACAAAGAGAGCGTGCATCAGTGTGACCAATCGCATGGAAGTAAAATTAGTTGACAAAGAGTAAGTTTACCAAGAGAAGTTGGAAATTTGAAATCATGTTATCTGACTATAGAACTGCTAATAAAAGGTAAGATACTTATGGTTATGCTTACGAAAATACATATCAAAGTGCTCAAAAAAATCCAAAAATAAAATTTCAACAAGTGGCAACGAATGGTAAGAGAAAAAACTATTGCACATAAATGCTTGAACGTTACCCTTTTCTCTTGGCTTCATCCTACTTCAAACATAAAACGTAATACTAAACGGTAATGGGTTTTTGCTAATGTAAATAGTCTGGGTTGTTTTTTAAAACCCTCTTAAGATGCATTCTATAGAAATTACCACCACAACAACATTTTCAAGAGAATTACAACCATTATGTTAAGGGGCATTGTATTAACCAATGACTACATAGAAAAGGATGTATGTTCTAAGTCCTTAGTGTTGAAATCACGTTCGCACATCTCAACGTAGGGCAACACACGAATTTGGCCAACTTTTAACAAAAGAAATCCCTTATTATTACATGCAACCAAACTCATATATATACCACTATACCTTCATTATTTTTTTCACGAAGTGGGACTATTCTTCTTTTCAATGTGCGTCCATTATCCACACATAATGCGAGACACCCTAATAGATCTCCGCCTTGGCTCGCATCCGTATATGCGTCTTCCAATACACCAACACGATGCCCGCACCATATCGAGACTTGTTCCCGTGTCATTCTACCAGATCCAACGTACCATGATCTAGCTCCACTTTAAGTCTGACTACTTAGGCCTATACTGCTAATCGCCATAATAATTTACAGGTCTCTTGCGCATTGTCCATTGTCACAGGCGTAACCATCGTCTCTCGTACCATGTTGAAATTCCAATCCACACATCCCTACGTGGGGCAACATATGAGTTTGGTCAACACCTTTTAACAAAAGAAATCCTTTTTTGTTACATGCAACCACACTCATATATATATATACCACTCCACCTCCATTATTTTTCACGATGTGAGACTATTCTTCTTATCAATGTGCGTCCATTACTCACATACAATGCGAGACTCCCCAACAGATCTCCACCTTAGCTCACATCCATATATGCGTTTTCCAATACGCTAACACGATGCCTGCACCATATCGAGACTTTGTTCCTGTGCCATTCTACCATATCCAACATATCATGATCTAGCTCCACCTTAAGTTTGACTACTTAAGCCTACGCTGCTAGCCACCACGATTTACAAATCTCTTACGCATTGTCCATTGTCCCAGGCGTTACCATCGGCTCCGATACCATGTTGAAATCCAATCCACACATCCCTACATGGGGCAACATATGACTTTGGTCGACACATTTTAACAAAAGGAATCTCTTGTTGTTACATGCAACCAAACTCATATATATACCACTCCACCTCTATTATTTTTTCACGATATGGGACTATTCTTCTTTCCAGTATGCACCCATTACCCATACACAATGCGAGACACCCCGACACTTATAATAATAAATTACCTTTGGAGACGAAGAACAACAAAACATACAAAAGTCAAAGAAATGTACAAAGGAAAGGTTTCCGTAATGTTGTCGAAATAACAAAAGCGTCATGAATCAGGAAAGAATTTGGGTTGGATGTATAATGGGTCAAGGAATTATTGAAGGACAATCGGTTTTCCTTATTGAATTGATCCCTTCTTGGTATATAGATAAGCTTATAGGCTAGCAACATTGACAGGAGTGCCTCTATAGCAATCTCTTACATGCCAAGAAGGTGCAAATCCAAGTGCCTCTTTCATGCCAAAGAACGAGTATCTAATTATCTGCAAATGTAAGTGAAACAATTGCAATCGTCATGTAAGGTTGTATTTTTATGCATAGCAATATGGGTTGGTGATGTTGGATCCAAAGCAATTGCAAGCTTGTTGGTTTAACATTGTATATTACTCCACTTTTCACTAAGCCTTAGTTATGGTAGATGTGCATCCCTACAGGACCATGAGTCTACCTTATATTGTAAGGTCATAAATTTTAAACAACCACTAGGAAGGTGAATCTTCTATCGATCCTAAATCAAGTGAGGAATCTTCCTTAGTTATTTTCAAAAATGGTTTACATGGCACAAACCATACAGAGATTTTGTATGATTCATGAATACTAAACAAAACTGAACAATTTTTCGAAGAGAAAATGGTTGCCTCGGTAATTCACCAGCTAATAACCAATGAGCTAACAGGAAAATGCGATCCGACCTAGAAAAAATGAACCCTCATATTCATTTGTATGAGACGTGAATACTTATTTGACATCACATTGTACCAAAGTAAATAAAAAATACTTGTGTACCTCTAGAAAACTCCACAGAATCCCCTATGTTACATAAAATCTGGAAGAAATCTATGGTAATGTTGCCAAAATCGAAGATCTCATCAAACCTTCCATTTTAACAATCAAAATACATCTAACTAAAGTAAAAAAATTAGTTATGAACTTGATATTTCAAAAAATTCTCACAAATAAACCCATGTAGAATATGTACATATTTAAAATTTCAATCATCAGCGGATGCCATAAAAATTCACACAAAGAGAATACAAATTTCAGTTTTAAACCTCTAAAACAAAGCCATAAAACTTACCAACATCAGTGCTGCAAATCTTTATCACCAAAAACTTCAACATGAAAGATCTTAGCAGTCAGCGCACGAGGCTCTGGTCATCGACAGTAGCGACGCAACCAACATTTCACCATCCATTCAAGCATCTCGATCATTGGCACCATACTAAAGTAATGCAACAGAATCTACCAGCAATCAAAGTCACGAGCTCTAAATTGAAGGAGTGATTTTATTTAGGAGACGACAAATGCAATGGCAATGACAATCTTCTTAGGCGATAATATCTCCATTTGTGATGACAATGTAGTGAAAACTCGAGAGCCAAATTCTAGCCTGACAATAACAAGAGCGGAGCGGTGGAGGTTAAGCAAGATTCAATCATTCGAGAGTCTATGAAGTTAATGGAGTTTCTGGGAAAAATAATTCAATTTTAGTAAAGTTGGATTAGGTTTAGGTTTTGGGTGGGCAACGAATTATTTAGAAAGTGGAAATGAAAATAATTAAAGGGAGGTCACTCTATGAAGAAGCATTACCCAGCGGATCCATATTTTAAATAAAATAAAATAAAACAAACCATAAAACAATGAAATAAAAAGTGATCTTTTAGTTCGATTATAAATACATGTATATATATTTATACATTGCTTTTATTATGACGCTTCAAGACGATGTACTTAGCCTTCTAGATGGATCATCCATATTGTTTTGTTTGGAACATTTCCAACTTAAATCTTCTTAATTGAGGTTTGAGCACGAATTTGATATTGACATATTATATCCGATAGCACTTATGAAGTTGGAGTTCGGAAACTCTTGAATAAGGAGTTCGTTGTTTCTTTAAACAGTTCTCTAGTGTTTCTTAAATATACAAGAACACCCTAAACCACCATTTATCGATCTTAATTTGGAATTGATATTTTCTTTATGCATCAAACACATAAGAAAATTACAAAATGACAGACAATATAACATATGATAGTTCCTACAGCCAGTGTAAAAGGAATCCATCTTACATGTTCTATATTAAACATTTTAATAAGACATCTTTCCATATCGTTTGGGACATTCCCAACATCCTTTATACTTATTATAAAAGATATAATTTACAATCCAATATCAAGTATTAAACAACAAGTAGAACTTATTTTAACATAAGTACATCGTTAAAAATAAGTAGTATGTTGTTTAATTATAGTTAAGAAATATCTATGTAGCTTTTAATGTTCTTCCATGTAGACACACGCTTCCTCTGCATTTCAACGAAAAATCGAATTATTTCATATTTCTATCAAAACACTTATTCAACTTTGATGCTTATCGAATGATACTTTTATATCCGTTCTTGGATCATATTCGAAGACCCACAAACTCAATATCACTTCTATAGACTTTAAGGCTCCTTGGTTGTTATGTGCAAACAGTTTATTTTAAATCATTGTTTAGATTTTTCTATTTCAACACACATGTATCAAAAGTAAAGTCATACTAGGTGATAATTTTGTGAGTAAAATATAAAATAACTTATGCACATTGAATGACGATTCTGTTACGCTAATTTCAACAATTGAAATTTACAATGTTATTCTTATCAATGTTGCTCACTATATTCCAACTGCATCAATCTTTCTCATGAAGGTTCATTTGCACCAGATAGATCATATCCCTTTGGGTACATCTATCATAATCATATTGTGATAATGTACTTGGAATCTTTTCAGATTTGTGCATCATACCATATGGCAGAGTTAGTACCCATAACGATTCAGTTAACAACCGAGGATTATTTATTTTTGACATTGATAATAAATTCATAGTTTCTTTTCAATGTATGAGAATACTTATTATACACTCTAACACATTATGTTCATCTAGGTTAGGTTAATTACATTCTCATGCAGTTGGTTTCATCTTCCGCTCGTATCCAAATCTATTTTACTGCCAATAATTTGTAAAAGAAATTCCTTTGTTACGAAGTTGGTATTTCTTAGAATAACAATTATTTCTCGGTGCACGTAATTGATATTCATAAATACTTCATGAATAGCCTTATTTATAAAACTTATTTTGTATTAGTTTCTGATACTTATGTTCAAAACGTGAATTGATCATCCAATGTCGATCGTTCCTAAGCTTCTTTTATAGAAGATCCCTTACGTAAATTATTAGCATAGTCTTTCGACTCGTACAACCTGCAAACTCCTTAATCTAAGATATGTTGGGGGTTTCTTACTAGCCTTTATCTTGTATGATTTTGTAAACCATTCTTTGGATGAAATTAATGTCAACTTTGTGTACTACTCCTAAGTACAAGACCTTATAAAAAGAAGTTAACTCAACTTCACTCATTCTCAATCATACTTTTGTTTGTACCAAAATTGGGTACAATACTCTTCGGGCGTATTTGAAGAGATAAAGTGAAGAATATAAATGAAAACCGAGGTTAATCTAACAAACAAGCCAAATCAGACAAACAGAAATGTAAAAACACGAGAATTTAGAGTGGTACAACATTGTAGCCTACGTCCACTATGGAAAGTTTGCTGTTTTATTAACTTTTCTAACTGGTTACCATAAGTTACAATAGTACACTCTCAAGCACTTGAGATACAATGGAGTTTTTGGCAGAGTATCGGCGTAGAAGAGTCCAAAAGTCCATTTTCTGAAGGCCTAGGATAGTTATTTATAAGTGTAGCTGAAAATATCAGGCTCGGATCTCGGAAGACCCCTTCTCTTACATGGGTGGGCCTACCAGATCAATCCTTGGACATTTGGGATCGATCCATGATCGTTACGTATAGAATTCGTGTCGATAAAAAACGACTCCATTTGAGCCGAGATTGATCAAAGACCAAGTAGAGGTGGTACGCAATCTTCTGTGAAAATTTGGTAGCATTTGAACTTGTAGATCTTGAGTTGTGATCGATCCAAGTTTGTATTTGTAAAACAATACCAAGTTCGTATTGATATCATTCGTATCAATGGCTTCGTATCCATGCTAGCTCGTATCGATCAGGATGACATGGCGCTATATTCTAGGATCGATCCACTTTTTATGTCGAATGATGGAGTCTTCCACTTATATATGCTTATTTGTATCGACCCAGAGTATTCCTTTCGTATCGCTCTACTGCACTTCACTTCGTATTGACCCCTAAAGCCATTTCGTATCGGTGGCATATTGACCGCCTCGTATCGATAGCTTCCACTCTAATTCGTATCGAAATAAACTTAAGCTCTTCGTATCGATTGAAGATTGATTTCGTACCTTTTAAGTTTATTTCGTATCGTTTGTTGGTGGCACGTTTCGTATCGATCGTTGACTTATCAATATGAACTGTGTAAATAATGATCGATACGAATCATGTATAAGTGGAAGCGATACGAAACATCTTTAGGTGATGGATACAAAATAGAGCAGATATGATGGATACGAAGTGGAATAGGTATGATAGATGAGAAATGATGTTTCCTCCATGGATCTTGATCGATTGATATCTTGAGCATACGAACTCTAATTGACTTGAAATTTGAAACATTGACTTCCGTAGCTTTAGTTGTCATACCATGTCGATTATAGCTCGATCCGAACATATATAGAATTTACTAGTATCCATAGTAGACTTGTGTATGACTGATCTTTGGATGGACTGTATTTGGTTTCTAGTCAAGTTCTTGGTATCACAGCCTTGCCAAAAAGGCGGAATAATATTTGCCCACCCAAAGTACGTCCAATGAGAACATAACATGCTTTGAAAAGCTATGATCTCCATTCTGAAAAGTTCTGCCTGATTCGTTGAATAGTCTTGTCTTTTTGTCAAAAGATGTAACCTTTGATTGATTCCTGATAATATAAATACTGAATTGTTGACTGCCAATGATTGTACAGTGCATTGTTGTAGCCGAATGTCGACTGTTAGCGTTCTGTTGTTCATCGTTATAATTGCCACCCGGTGAGCATTCAATTCCTGTGAATTTTGAAAATTGAATGTTAGTTTGTCATGCATGCACGTATGTTAACCTGACTCCTGTTAATGCTTGCACATTCATGATTCGTTGTCAAGTTTCAAGTTCTTCCTTCTTTTTTATCGAGTCGGGTTTCGTATCGATTCTCTCCTAGATCGATGTGAAATTCAAGTTGTAACAATGCTTGACGGTCGGTTTAGTGTATCCATTCGTATCGATCCTCTTTTGGATCGATTCGAAAAGTTGGAAACCTATCTTCACATCGATGATGATCGAAACAAATCAGTTGGCGTTTTAAAATATTTCGTATCGGTGGATACAAATTTTGTGAGCTCCAAAGCAATGGATACGAAGTTGCCATTTCATATCAATGGACTGATGATGGGTACGATAGGGCTCTCACATTTGTGATATTGTAGATCGCTTCAACCAGTCATTTTGCACTGGGAGACAAATCAACATATGCCTAGTCTTTCATCCATATAAATGTTATTGTACATCGAAATTTTTTTCACTTGTTTTCATTTTACTTCTAGATGTTCGTATCGATTGCAAAGCCAAGAACAAGAAGCTGATTTCATCTCCAAACCATTTAACTCCTTAATCCTTCAAATTAACTGCCTAAACTTGGTGATTAATTAACAACTTCATGTTAGAAACGACAAGACTTGAGATTTAAAGCCAATCAACTTATAATCGTGGCTATTCTTGGTGAAGAGGAGGCTCGAGATGGTCTAAGCAAGGATGAGGAAGGTTGGAGTGGTTTCTGTGTTGATTGGGGAAGATGAAGTATGAAGAGATACGAGGTATTCATGGAAGGGATGCTTGGCTTTGACCTCGTATCGATGGCAGCGTAAAGAAAAAATTCTCTCGTATCGATCTGGGATGTGGAGTTCGTATGGCTCTAGAATTGATGGTTGGAAGGAAGAACTTCGTTTCGGTCTGGAGTCCTGGATCTTCGTATGGATCCAAGGCCATCGATACGAAGTGTTAACAATGCGATCGATACAAAGAGGAACTATGCAATCGACACGAACTCCTTGTGGGAGATCAATACGAAAGTGAAATCCTTTGATCGGTACGAAGCATGTCTTCCCTTGATCGATTCAAATTAGGTTTCTGCTAATCGATCCAAGTCTAAACCATGATGGGTACAAAACTTCTTGTATACTTGAACATTTGACTCCAACGAGCTTCTGCCTTGCATAACTAGGCTTAACCTTTATACTTCATATTTGAATGCCCTTCAAAGCTCATTGATGGAACTCTAACTTGACAAATTTGACGAACCTCAACTTGGATCGATCTCCAAAGTTTGGATGGCATGGTTATGACGGTCAGCGATGGTGGTCACTCCGGTTGAATTTCAAAGTCTTGTCGTTCGAACATCTCACAAATCTCGTAGAATTTCTTAAATATTATGTAGCATTGCACTATGCAACTCATTCACACACTTCACACCGAGGGGAACACGGGTTTATTACCGTCTAACGATGATTTTTACTAAGTTCAATAGCCATGGAACCTAGAAGTTCACAATCATAGGATGTCCAAAGTCTACCCCTTCCTGCAATTGAAATGCCGGCTATTGCAGCCGACGCTATTTGCCCTGCTCTGGATGAACTACCGAGAGCAGTTTTTATCGCACATCCACAAGACTCCATTCCTTCCAATATTTCTGAAGATATGTTGGACATGATTTGTCTAATGCATGGGCTATCAATAAATGACATCTTACTACCAGGGCCTGAGGGTAGTGCCCACACTCCTCCGGAAGGGTACACAACCTGTAATTGATTTATGTGTATAGCTGGGGAACTTCTTCCTTTTAACCAATTCATCCGAGAAGTTTTACTTTTCTTCAGGATTGCTCCATCCCAATTGCACCCTAATGGGTATGCCCTGCTGAACAATCTTTTTGTCATCTTCATGGAGCATCTCTTTCGCCCTCCAATGGTAGAAGAAATCAAATTCTTATTCAATGTAAATAGTCGCGGGGACAACCCTTCCTTCACTTTCTTGGAGGCAACTAGGAACTGTCAAATCGTGGTCGAGGCTTGGAGCAAGTTGAGCTGTTTCAAGACTAAACGGTTCTTCGTTTGATGTCCACGGTGTTCGCCAAATGGTGGCTAGCAAGACATAAGTGCTCTAGCCTCTTTGCTACTTAACTGGATAATAGTAGTTGGTGCCAATTCTAATATTTTCTTTCTTTCACGGCCTTGATTCCGCAACCTGAAGGTGCTCAATTTAAGGAAATTGTAAAAATTCTTCAAGAAGTACCCGCCAAGTATAGAGAGATCGATGAAGTCCTTATGGATGAAAATCTGGCTGCCGTCGAGCTAATTGACAGAGATCAAAGCACTGGACTTGTAAGAGTTCTTATGACGGCTCTAGTGAGACAAGCTCGAAGGAGAGCTCCCGGGATAGTAATTACTGAACAAGGAGGTGATGAAAATATGTCTGTTGGAGATGAGCCCGCTGCTGGGCCTTCATAAAGTCCTCGATCTTTAGAGCGGAAGATAAGATGCAAGTCTACTGCTCGAAAATCTATGAGGCGCAAAACCGTCGTAGTCTCTTTGCCTGCTACTATTCAAGATATTCCTCCTTCGCAGATGGAGAGAACTTTTGTGAGACTGTAGACATCCCCATTCCGGATGACCTTCCTTTGCACCAAGATACTGGATTAGAGGGGCCTCAAAGCGCCTTAGACATAGGAGAGCCGAGTATGGCTATTACAACTGGTTGGTTGGGGGGTTTGCACATGCGTACACACACTTCACGGAACTACACAATCTCTAATAACATGTTATTTATCTCTGGAGATTACCAACTTTGTTTCTCTTTCCATTTTAAAGATATGATGTTGAAACGAGGATCCATGCTCGGTAGTCTGCGTTCTGCGTGCCATTCATCTAGCTTATATTCCGAGTCTCGCAGGTGTGAGACCGAAAGAGAACACGATCGTGACTACTCCAATCAAGAGAGAGAGCGTTACGAGAGGGAAAGATATAGGTAGAGGTAGAGGGAGATACAATATAGGTGTCATTCCCGACCGCGCTCTCCTCCACCTATAGGTCTAATGCAACCTTTCGGCTCCGGGAAACAAAATACTGAAACCTCATGCAAATCAGTGCCTCTACAAACTTCAAGATCCAATGAGCGGTGCCGTAGAACTAGGACAAATACTCTAGTCGTCACTACATCAGCGACTATGGAGCCCATGGGAGAGCGAGCCATTCGAATAACTTAGTTGAAAACAGAATTTCCTAATATTTGATTTGACGACTTTCACTTTCCCCCGAACTTGAAGTGAATTCCTAATGGGGCTGAACAAACTATGCATGACTATGTATATGACATCTATAACAAGTATCGAGAGTGGATGAAGGTCGTAGAGAAAGCTTTAGCGATCGATTTTGATCGGGCGACGACAATTGAAAATTTGGAGAAAGATCTCGCCCAAAAAGATTGCATAGTGCAAGTGCTTACCACCGAGAATGATACTTTGTGAACTTGGAAATGGAAGTCCTTAATAAAGTCGACGAGACAATCAAGAAGATATAATAGATGCAATAAGAGCATTTGACCTTGGTCAAGGAGATGGGCCATAGAACTGCCACCGTTATGGTGGAAAGAGATGTCGTGCTTAGAGATCTTGAGTAGCTTTAAGCCAAATTTATTGAAGTCGTCAAAGAAAAGGACGATGCCTATATAGCCATTCAAAAAGCACGCAAGCAAGCTGTGGTGCTCAGGGATGAGAGAGATGCAACAACGCTAAAGGTTCAGGAAGCCGAGGCCAGGGTTGAGGGTGAAGTGTAAGCGGCGGAGGCTAGGTTGTAGGGTGACATTGAGGATCTCCTGATCACATATAACGTCAATGTTTTGAAGCACCGCAACCTAAGCTGGCTCGACGATTATCCACTTCATCCGTACAATGCTTGGTCCCTCTTGGTCGAAGATGAAAAGGCAGACCATCACACAACATCTACTAACGAGTTTAAGCTGGAGAATCGAATATTGACCGAGGATGAAAGAAAGGTTCTCCATGATGCCATTATCACCTATGAAAAGGAGAAGCTTGCCGCTCAACATCTGGATGTTGGAGGGGGGTTTGGAGTTGATCATCACAAAGCAAGTTTTGAAATTCCTACAGCAACTCAACCCGAGCTTACTTCTATAATAGACCCTCTAGCTATTCCTGCTTATGACCCCGATCAGCCGCACTTCTCTCCAGTTCGCGAGCATATCTCTGAAGGCGCTCTGGCTCCACACACAATCCAATCTGAGGAAGGTATTCTGAACACTTATTGTCCTTGTTCAAAATCAGAAGCATTGTCTGAAGATATCACTAATAACTTTTCTTATCTCCATTCAGTCATAGGATTTGCACCGGCCGAGCCTCCTGCAAACCAAGAGCTGTGTCATGAGAAGGAGGCTATTACAACGGAGGAGATGACCACTACAGCTATTACATCGACCGAGGAAGTTCATGAGAGCACTTTTATTCTCGACGAACAAATGATGGATGAACTCCTCGGTCATCAAAGCGATCAACTTACCGACTTGCCTTTTGTCATGGGTGAAGGTACATTCACAGCCAACTCCTTGGGACCAACTAGCAGCATTCTCGTGGACGCTTAAGTAATTCATGAGGAAGAGATAATGGTGGAGATCAATGCTGAAATAGAAGCAGTCTCATAGGCCAGTAGCATTGGAGGTGGTACGGTGGGTCCTGGTCCAACCCCTTTGCGTATGATTTCTTTGGGAGGTACAATCATTGTCACTGGCGTACCTTCTATGTCCTCCCATATTGAAAGTGCCCTTGTTCCACCGACCACGCACTCAGAAAGTATTCTAATGCCCATGAGTTTGAAGGAAGAGACTGCCATAATTCCCTCGGCCGAGGGTCAATTAGGGAAAGGCAAAAGCTCAAAAAGACACCAAAATGGTAGTTCGAGTGGATTGACTCGGAAGAAGAATTCGAAGGAGTAGGCGTGTCCTTTAGTCTCTTATTTTAGTAGATAAGTAGAATAGGACTTCATTTTTCTTTCTATAGGCTGTATATAGATCTGGGTCCGGCCCCTGCTTATAAGATTCCTTGGAATAAATTTTTGTACTTATTTTGTTTCCAAAGAATAGTTGAAATAAAGTCCCCTTTTGTTTTCATGCATAACTCTGTCTTTATTTTCTTAAATGTTTCAGCACTTGAATTTCCATTCAATGTACTTGTGAAGCTTTAATCTCGAGATCAGACTTGGGTTTGGTTGTTAAGCCTCGGAATCATGGCTTCTCTTCCTAACCAAACGTCAAGTCGAGTTCCAATGTTGAGCTATCATGGTTAGCGGCTTGTGTTTGAGTTATGCCCCAGTCCTGAAGAGAATTGAAGTGGTTTGATGACAGTCGCTATCTGTCTTCAACAATTTTAATTTAACTTAGTCAGAGCTAAGTCAAAGTAAGATGAGTTCGAGTGGTCAGATCACATCCGCTCATTTATTGGTAATCGCATCCACACTTTGGAGATTGAACTTGTATGATCGCGGTCGGTGATGCCTGCTTGACGTTTAAAATTATGTCCATGATCCAGCGACTTAAGTTGTTCTACGGGCAGTCAGTCACAGCCGTTTAATATTCAAAGAAACGTCTACGCTCCGAGGACTTAAGTTATTTTACGGGCGGTCAGTCACACCCATTTGATATTAAGAACTACATCCGCACTTTGGGGACTTAGATTGATTTGTAGGTGGTCAGTCACACCTGGTTTATGTTTTGTATTCCAGTCCATGCTCTGGGACTTAAAGTTATCTCACAGGCAGTCGGTCCACATCTGGTTTGCGTTTATACTCCAGTCTGCTCTCTAAGGACTTAGAGTTAATCGATAAGTGGTCAGTCACACCTATCTTGATGTTTATACTCTTATTCGCACTCCGAGAATCTGGAGTTGATTGACAGACGGTCAGTCACATCTGCCAAAGTATTGGGATCTCATTCACACTCCAGGAACGAGAAGTTGATCAAGAATGTAGATGGTCGGATCACATCCACCTTGAGTAGGCAAGGAAGTCGTAGATGGATGGGTCCACCCTCCTCGATCCCATGTTTGAGATTTTAAACTCCAGCTCACACTCTTGGAGCCGGAGTTCGTTAGAGGATTGTCATATATCAATCCATTTTTCCTTTAATGTGCTAGCTTACCCCCGAGCTTGGGATTTCACTTAATGAGTGATCGGTCGTATCACAGTCACTCTTTATATGAATAAGCCCCATCATAGGATGGAACTTAGCTTACCGTGTATTGTGATGGTCACATGACGCATTTTAAGAATCATCGCTCTGGCTTGACGAGTTTGAATTTTATTGCTGAAATAAGAAAGTACGACAAAGTCAGTTGCCTTATTACAAGTTAAATTTTCGAAATGCATAAACAAATTTCCAATGAAAAGTAGACTAAATGAATAAATAAAGCCTATTATGTGTAGTAGCGATGCAGACTCTCGCTATTCCAAGCTCTCGGCAAAGTGAGACCATCAGCAATTGATAATTTGGATGTATCGTCTCCAAGTATCCGTTTGATGACATACGGTCCTTCCCATGTTGGTTTCATATGCGAAGGGACATGATAGATTCTCTTGAGTACGAGATTGCCAAGTTCAAAGGTTCGGGGTCGGACCTTTACATTGTATGATCGGGCGACTCCACTTCAGTGCAAGGTTGCCCTTAAATTAACCTCTTCACACTTCTCATCCAATAAATCCAGAGATTTGGAGAGTAATATGGCATTCGTCTTTGAGTCATAATATGTCACACGATGCGAAGGTACTTCCAATTCAACTGGAATAATGGCATCAGAGCCATAGGAAAGTGAAAAATGAGTGTGGCAGTTCATGGACTTTTGGGTAGTTCGATATGCCCAAAGGGCCACGGGAAGTTCATCGACTCATCTGCTTCCAGCCTACTCCAGTCGTTTCTTCAGAATGAACTTAATACCTTATTAACAGCTTCGATCTATCCATTTGCTTGAGGGTGAGCAACTGCCGAGAACTTCTTCTGGATGTGAAAATATTGATAGAAATTCTTGAACTCGACACTATCGAACAGGGCTCCGTTGTCAGTGATAATTTCTTATGGGAGGCCAAAATGACGGATAATGTTGCATACTAAAAAGTTGATTACTTTTTTCATCGTGATTGTGGCAAGGGGCTCGGCTTAGACCCATTTGATAAAGTAGTCAACTACAACGATGGTGTACTTCGCACCACCTTTAGCCATAGGTAGAGACCCAATTATGTCGATGCCCCATGTGGCGAACGGCCATGGACTGACCATCTGAGTGATTTCGGTAGGAGGAGATCTTGGAATCCGAGCATGTTTCTGGTACTTTTCACATCTCTTGGCATAGTCTTATGCTTCTCGATTCATAGTTGGCCAGTAATACCCGTATCAGAGTATCTTCTTAGCAAGGGCTTGCCCCCCAGTGTGATCGTCGCATTCTCCTTCGTGCACATTGTGTAACACTCGTTTGATTTCTTCATGGGCGATACATCAGAGTAAAGGAATAGAGTATCCTCTTCTATACATGACTCTATTTTGGATAATGAATCATGAAGATTTCCAGAGGACTTTTCTTTTCTCAATTCTGAGCTCAGGCAAAGCTACATGCTCGAGATAGTTTCTGAATGTGGTCATCCATGACTACTTCTCGGGTGTGGCTTCGTGCAACCAGTCTATCTCCATCTGATCGATACTCGGAGAGGTAATTGTTTCAACAGGGATGAGTCCCATTTGCTATGCTTCACCAATGCTGGCCAATTTTGCCAGAGAATCAGCCTTTTGATTGCGCTCTCGGGGTATGCAGTAGATGGCATTATAATCGAACCGATTCAGCACTTCCTAGACCCAAGCAAGACAAGCAGCCAGCCTCCAGTCTCTAGCTTGGTATTCTTCCTGAACTTGGCACACGACCAATTGTGAATCGTAGTAAATCTCCACAGCAACAATTCTCAAACCTATGGAAAGTCTAAGTCCCGTACTCGGCCTCATTATTAGTCACGCGAAAATCAAACTTCAAAGCATAACATATGGATTGACCTTCTGGGTTTCGAGTACAACTCCAGCACCCGAGCAGTGGTCGTTTGATGTTCCATCTATATGTAGCTTCCATATGTATTTGGGAGATTCATTGGTCTTGCGAAAGTCCTCTGGGACAGTAAATTCAGCAATGAAGTCTGCTAAAACTTGTCCTTGGACGGCTCGCCTCCGTATATAAGTAATATCAAACTGACTCAGCTCGATATTCCATTTGAGCAACCTACTGGACGTCTCAGGCTGCGTGAGGACCTATCGTAAAGGCTGGTCGGTGTAGACTATGATTGGATAGGCCTGAAAGTAAGGACAGAGCTTTCTCAGGCAATGACGAGGCAGTAAACTAGCTTTTCCAACCTTGGATAGTTCCTCTCTACCTCGGTCAGTCGCTTACTAATGTAATAGACCAGTCGCTGTAATCGACCGGTTTTGATAGAATAGGTGGCATCGCTAGGTGCTGAATCAGTGCTCGGAATGCGCCTTCACACTCCTTAGTCCATTCAAAGTTCTGCTTTCTTTTCCTGATTAGATCGAAGAAGGGAATGCATTTGTCAACGGATTTAGAAATGAATCTGCTCAAAGCTTCCACCTTCCCACTGAGGCTTTGTACTTGTTTTATAGTTCTGGGAGTCTCGATATTCCGAATCACCCAGATCTTTTCAGGATTGGCTTCAATGCCTCGAGCGTTGACAATAAATCCAAGGAACTTTCCAGATGCGACTCTAAAGTGACACTTTAATGGGTTGAGTTTCATTCAGCACTCTCGGAGGATGTTGAACATTGTTTCCAAGGCCTTGACATGATCGATGGAGAACCATGACTTTTCAAGCATATTGTCCACATGTACCTCCATAGTTTTCCCATCCAATTAGCAAACATTCGATTGAAAAGTCGTTGATAGGTCGCCCCAGCGTTCTTAAGTCCGAACGACATCACTTTATATCAATAGAGTCCCGGATCGGTGATAAAGCTGGTATGCTTCTGATCGATTAGGTGCATCGGTATCTGGTTATAGCCGGAATACGCATCCATAAAAGACAAGAGCTCGTGTCCGGCCATTAAATCTATAAGATGATCAATTTAGGAAGTGGGAAACTGTCTTTAAGGCAAGCTTTATTCAAATCTGAGTAGTCTACATAAGTTCTCCATTACCCATTGGTTTCCTGACAAGCACTGGGTTGGATATCCATTCTGGATATAATGCATCTCGAATAAACCCATTCGAATTGAGTTTATCCACCTCTTCTTTTAAGGCTTCAAATCTCTCTAGATCCATACCGCGCCTTTTCTACTTGACCGGGACATGCCACGAGTCAATATTCAATGTATGGCTCATGATGTCCAGCAAGATCCCACACATGTCTGGGTGCGTCTAGGCAAACACATCGACGTTTACTCAAAGAAATTCAACCAATTCCTCTAACTGTTGGCTTAGCCAAGATCTGACCTTTATCATTCTAGAGTCATTGTCATCATCGATCAAAACATCGATTGTCAGCTCTACCAAGGAAGCCTGACTGTCTTTGACTTCCTCCTCATTGTCATCATCTCGTGGGTCAATATTTTTTAGGAACTAGTTATGGCACCCAGGCCTAGGCCCAGGCGTTAATTGCCAATCTTTACAGAAACGGACGCAGAGAGATTCCTCTACATCCTGAATTCAACCAGGGTCGGTCGGCCCAAGAAAGCATTATATGGGGAGTTAATGTCCGAAACAACAAATTGTAGAATTTAGACTCTCTATCGATCCCTTATTCCCAACTCCACTGTTAACTCCACCATCCTAGTGGATATGGTTGCACTTCCATTAAAGCCATGTATGCGAGACTGACATGACTTTAAGTCTTTTTCTTCCATTTTCATCTGGTCATAAACTCGTCTGAAGAGAATATTCATGGAGCTTCCACTATCCACAAAGATCATCTTCATCCGAGTAGGACCTACTTGAGCTGATATGACTAGTGGATCAATGGTGGGGGCTTCGACTTTATCAGCATCTCTATCTCGAAAAATGATGTCATTTGTCATCGTCTTTTGTTGTTTTGCTAGAGTCCTATCATCAAGATTACCGCAACACTCAAAGTTCGCATGCCCAATCAAGCTTGCATATGACTCCGTTTTCTTCCAGCTCTGATCAGCTAGATGAGGACCACCACTAACCGTGTTAATAACCAACCTCCCACTACTACACATGGGTTCCACCAATCTAGCCTAACTCTGAACTTGATTCTGGTTTGATGGGTCTGCCCCTCCAGCCTGCGGTGCCCAAACAAATTGTTCCAACTTCCTCTCTCGGATTAACTTCCCAATAATGTCCTGTAAATGGCGACACTCATTGGTATTGCGACCATAGCAATAATGGAATCTACAGAATTTACTAGATTGAATTTGCTTTTGGACGATTTCTTCAGAGCAGGCTTCTTATATTGGCCAGTATTACATGTCTACAAGTAAACATTCTCCAGGAATGTATACAATGGGGTATATTGGTCAAACAACGGAGCTCTGCGCCGCGGTCCACGATTTTGATCTCACTTCTTACCCTGACCTCCACCGCCTTTTGCCGACCTGCTTATTCTGTACATTCAACTACACTTTATCGAAAATCTATCTGGTTTGTTCCATAGTGACGTTACTTTGAATGCCTTCCACGCTGGGCCCTGCATCATCTTGCTTTTCAGACTGTCTAACGTCTTCTTGCCTTAAGAACTGGGCCGCCTTAGCATAGAAGCAATCCAGTGATGTGGGGGGTTTCCCAGCCAAATAATTGCCAAATTCGTAATTCGGATCGATTCCTTTAGTCAGGGCCATCAGTACCATCAGTATGGAATTATCATTAGGGTTGCTAATCTCTACACAAGTAACATGGAAACTTTCCCAATAACATCTGAGCGTTTCTCCCGGAGCCTGAGTGACGCTGGATAAGGTATTAACATCCATAGGTCTCGTGACATGCATATGAAACTATTCAACAAATTTCGTAGCTAACTGATCAAAGCATGAAATGGATCGAGATGGTAAATGAGTAAACCACATGGTTGCGATGCCCTCTAAGGAAATAGGAAAGCTTCTACATTTAACCGCATCGTTATCTTGAGCGGTGTTCATGAGCCATTCACATGTTAGGATGTGCTGATTAGGATTTGAGGTCCCTTCATAAATAGGTAAAGTTGTCATCCTGAATTGGCGAGGTGATTCAGCATAGAGGATGTCATCGGTGAATGGCGTATGACTTCGGGAGATTCCCCAATCGTCATTGGTAAGGCCTTACTTTCGTAGATCATTTGATGGATCATGATTGGAATGTCTAGCATTCGAATGTTCTAGGCCAAGGTGTGGTAGGGTTCCACAATGCAAAGATGGTCTGGGCGTGATCGACAGTCCATGCATCGCCTTTTGGATTCCAGCTCTTTAGGCACATAGGATTCAGGAGCGTGATCGTGTTGATGAAAGGCTTGGTTTGGCTGATTCTAAAGTTGAGCTTCCATATTTGTCATGTTAGCAGCTGCATGGCTATCAGTAGTGTGATAAGGAGGTGCCCCTCCTTTGGAGGAAGGTCCAACTTAGTGCCCTGTGGAGGGGCCAACTCCTGCTTGCCTGAGATTCATAATACGCTGATGCTCGAAGGCTTGCGCATAGCTTCTATCCAGCTGTGGGCATGTAGATCTATGGTTGAAATCATAAAAAGTTGAGCTTTTGAAGGATGAATAGGAAGCACGATCTCTTTTGGATCTCCTTCGTCTCTCCTCGTTCAGTCGGTGGGCTAGCTCGTTATTGGCACCGATCTATTGCGTGAGCTCCTAACGGCTCTGAATTAGTTCTTGTATTAGCATCTGAAACTCCTCCCTAGTGACAGGGCCTTATGGATCTGAGGGTCTAGGCAAATTCTGGCCTGTAGCAGGCAGCTGTGCAGGGTTCTGTCTATCCCATCCTTCTAGATTAACAGCTGTAGAAGAAGTCCTTATGTTAACCACGGCTAATGCAATTCCTTCATAGATCTAATGCAATCTGAATAGTATGGAATGAACTCCTGGATGGTAGATCTGGATCTTCTTTCTTAGATTCTTGCAATCCAACAACGGTAGTAGATCCAATGAGCAGGAGAGAAGTTGGGTTTTCTCATTGAAAGCACCAAAGTGTTTGTACCAAAATTGGGCACAACACTCTCTCGGCATATTTAAAGAGATTAAAGTGAAGAATATGAATGAAAAATGAGGTTAATCTAACAAACACGCTAAAGCAAACAAACAGAAATGTGAAAACACAAGAATTTGGAGTGGTTAGCATTGTAGCCTACGTCCACTATAGAAAGTTTGTTGTTTTATTGAATTTGCTAACTGGTTACAACTGATTACAACAGTACACTCTCAAACACTCGAGATACAATGGATTTTTTGGTAGAGTATCGGTGTAGAAGAGTCCAAAAGTCCATTTTCTGAAGGCCTAGGATTGCTATTTATAGGTGCAGACTAAAAATATTAGGCTCATATCTCGGAAGACCCCCGTAGGTGGGCCCACCAGATCGATCCCTGGACATTTGGGATCGATCCATGATCGATACATATACAATTTGTATCGATAAAAAACAACTCCATTTGGACCGAGGTCGATCAAAGACCAAGTAGAGGTGGTACACAAGCTTCTGAAAATTTGGTAGCATTTGGACTTGTATATTTTGAGTTATGATCGATCCAAGTTTGTATTTGCAAAACACTACTGAGTTGGTATCGATAGCACTTGTATCAATGGCTTCGTATCCATGTTGGCGTGTATCGGTCAGGGTGACATGGCGTTATATTCTAGGATCAATCCACTTTTTATGCCGAGTGACCGAGTCTTCCACTTATATATGCCTTGTTCGTATCGACCCAGAGTATTCCTTTCGTATCGCTCTACTGCACTTCACTTCGTATCGATCCCTGAAGCCATTTCATGTCGGTAGCATAGTGACAACCTCGTGTCGATAGCTTCTACTCCAATTCATATCGATTGAAGATCGATTTCATATCGATGCCTATTAAGTGTTATTTCGTATCTTTTGTTGGTAGCATATTTCATATCGATCATTGACCGATCGATAAGAACTGTGTAAATGATGATCGACATGAAACATGTATAAGTGGAAGCGATACGAAACGTCTTCAGGCGATGGATATGAAATAGAGCAGATATGATGGATACAAAGTGGAATAGGTATGATGGATACGAAATGGTGTTTCCTCCATGGTTCTTGATCAATCAATATCTTGAGCATGCCAACTCCGATTGACTTGAAATTTGAAATATTGGCTTCCATAGCTTTGCTTTTCATACCATATCGACTGTAGCTCGATCCAGACTCGGAAAAAATTTACCAGTATCCATAGTAGATCTATGTATGGCCGATCTTTGGGATGGACTGTATTTGTTTTCTAATCAAGTTCTTGGTGTCACGGTCTTGCCAAAAAGGCAAGATAACAACTTTGTCCAACGAAGTTCAGTTGCACCTCATCGACACATCATTATGTATTATAAGGAGGAGTGACTTTTGAGATTGAATCTTTATTCATTTTTGGGTACAATTAAAACTATTTCCAAAATACTTACCTATTCAATCAAATTGTATTCTTTTTATTACCTTGGCTTGTTATGTTTTCTACTTCCATACTAAATTCTATGAACTTATCATAGATATACTACTTGTATATCAAATACATATAATTTATCTATAAATTTAACGAAGTATGTGAAACCATTTTGGTATTATCATATGTTTGATTACATACACCTAAATGTATCATCTGAAGAGTTCACCACTTATGTCGCTCCCACAGGTGGTGCTTTACCACTGTTCTTTTGAGATACAATTCATCATTACCATATGACTCATAATCATATGATTATTGAATCGTTCCTTGAAGGTATTGCTTAGTCCATAATTCCAAAATAATTATAAAATTTTAGATACTTTTGAATTTTCTAATGCATCATTTTTTTAAGTATCATTATCATAGATTTATTTCAAAATGAATATTCATATGAAAATAAAGCTATATCTAATTTCAAACAATACTAAAAAATAGTTATCATTTCATAAATAATACTCGGTATATTTATAAAGACAATCTATCGTGACTTGATGCGACAACTAGTAAATGTTAAATGATATGCTCTCACTATTTTCATCATTATTATAAAAGTGTACAAAAGACGAAAAACAATCCACCCACTTATTATGGAATTTCATTTCATTTATCATAACTAGTATGCAATCGATAGTTTTAGATCAAATATATTAAAATTAAAGAAATAAATCTTATAGAAAACAATTTTCTGTAATGAAAACACCTTTTTGGAATAGAAATCATGTTTTTCATTCTAAGTATCTTTTATTATTTTATACAATTCTCATTTCTAATTCTCTTTGTGAAGTAGATGTGACCAATCACTTTCGTCATCCCAAATGTGCCAAAATTACATCCCTTCTCATGCATTCGCTTTCCTTTCCAAAATGGTCAAACCATTCAAAGGAAATCCTTACTATAATAAATCATATTGAATACAAGATTTTACATTATGATTTATTTGCTTAGTTTGAATGAATTAATTTCATCGAAGTTTTTTATCATACGAACAATGAATTTTTACCATACAACTTTTGTATGTGATTAAACATGGATCAAATATCCATTTTATTGTATTGCTTACGAGTTCAAAACTAAAAAGACAATACATAATCGTGGGCAAAACTTTCAAGTGACCAAGGTATGAACATATTTAGTAGTTATAGAATTAGGCTCTTGCATTTGTCTTGGAATGACAACATGCCAGAACATTTATTGGTGAGTATATTTTTTATTTCTATGTTAATCTTAATTCAATTCATTTGTATATTATATTGACAAACATATTATTAATTTTATTAGTTGCACAAATTTATTGATGTTGATTATTTTAACTTTATATAGCAAATATTCTCATAATATTAGAAATGTTAAATGCTACCATTTCATTTTTCAATAAGGTTCCTACTAGAGTTTTATGTTTATCAAAACTCTAAGAGAAAACATAGAAATCTTTCAATTTCTCTAGTGAGTATTACGACTTGTATGCCTTAGGATCTGACCTTAGGTAAAGCTCAACAAATCATTGGCCCACATACCATAGATAGCTCCTTATCGATTGTTTCATATACAACTTCTAATTGGTGGTTCCTTATCCTAATCTCATCTTTATCTTGAGGAAAGCTTAAAAAATTGAGAGAGATTATTTGCTCATACCCATCATTCGCCACGACCTAAGTATAGTAAACATACCTTGAGGCAAGCTCAACAAATACGTGAAGTTATCTTATCTTATCTATTCTATATATTAATAGCACTACACATAACATCCCTAGCTTGAGGAAATCTCAAGAACTAAGGATTATGCAAGCAACCTATTAATAAATAAATGGTAGAGGTCAAGTTTTATATTATAGATTCATAATCTTTAGTATATTTATTTGAGTGATATCAATTCAGGGAATAATGTATTTTTTTTTGAAATATCCGCGTGAATCAAGTGCCAAACTTATTTGGAATCATGCTATACGTACAATATGTATGTACTTATTCCTTAAATCTCATTTTGGTATCTTTTTAGTTCAACTTGATTCTATACATTCGAACATTATACAAGTTTAACACACATTGTAACGACCCGTATTTTTTGATCTTTAATTTGGAATATTTATATAGTTTTAAATGTTGGATTTGGGATTATAATTTAGTTAGTAAGATTTTAAAACTGAAATTATAAGCGATTTCATAAAAATTGGAAATTGTCAATTTAACCGACGCGTTTAATTAAAGATCCGGGGCACAGTCTCAGAATTCGAAGAAACCAGTTCCATTGGATCCGTAGTAATTTATTATCGTCAGATTTCAAATCTCATGGCTGTTGGATTTACCGTTTAGTCGTGCGATCTAAAAACGTCTAGAAATAATTTAATTAAAATTTATTTAAATAGACGATTCAAAAAACTATCTTCCGCATATAATCGGATTAAGCCCGAAACTTGTTCCATTGGGTTTGAAATAGCGGTATAAAATTATAAACGCCAGACGGCACGTCTCGGTAAGAGTTTCAAGTTTTAAGTTATTACAAACGAGATAAATTGGATATAAAATAAAATAAATTTATAAATGTCAACCACAATACTCTGTCTAGCCGCACCCTACATCTGAAACACGCAGACCTATTTCCCCTTCTTATTTAAAACACGACATTCTCCTTTCAATTCAAAATTACGTCTCTTTCTCTTTCAGAACTAATAGTTCTGTAAAAAAATACAAACGAAAATCAAAAATCGCAGCAGATAGAAGAAGTGAAAAAAAGGAGGGAAGCGCGCTGTCTTCTTTTTGCAAGAGAGCGTACGCGATACAAGCGACGGCAATGGAATCACGACGAACGCCATGGAGTTTGGGCGATTTCAAATCGTGTGCAGGATGGAGGCGTTGTGAGGTTTAGGTGGACGAGGAAGGTGGATGACGAAGTGCTGGCGATGGGTAGTGGAATTGAGCGTTTAGGCAATGAAGTCGTTCGTTCGTTCTCGACCTCGTCGGAGGCGATTGGCGAATGGACGATTCGACTTTGTGGCGAATCGAAGGAGAAGCAGCAAGGGCATGAGGGCGTGGTGGTCGCATTCGCTGGTGGGAGTATGGGCAGGAGAAGTGGTGGACTGTGATGATGGCTGGTGGTTTCAGAGCATTTCAGGGAGAGAGAAGGAGTGGTGGCCTGTCAAAGGGTGGTCATGGTGAAGTTTGAGAGGGTCTGGAGTGGGAAGAAGAGGAGAGGAATTAAATTTATAAGGGTAATTAATTTTTCTTAACGACTGAAATTAATTTCAATGTTAATTATATATATATATATATATATATATATATATATCGTATAATCTTATTATTCGAGTGTTTAAAATTTTATAATCTATTCATACGAGGTCCAAAATCAATGAAATGAGTCATATTCGGCTCGTAGCCGGGAGATCTATGGAATAGAACTTGAAATTGGAATGGATCGCAAATATTATCAATGTGAGTAAACCTCACTCTTTTTGGAATGCTAGAATTAATTTATGATAATTAAAATAAAATATTGAATGCTTGGTTGAAATTATTGATTGGAGCGGATTCGACCCTATGCTCTCCGCATAATAGCGGGTGACCCTATATAATCGCGATATCCACCTTAAAGTAGGATTGGTATTTTTGTGTTATCTAACATCTATGGATGTAGGGAAACATGTTGGAGGGATCGAACTGGATTCCTCAAAAATATATTAATTGTTCATGTATGTTGATATATGATGTGTGTGGATAAATCTAATATAAATTTGTTGTGATTGAAATTTGAATGTTATAGTAGCACTAGCTTTGATTTTGGTAAATTAAATACCATAAATATAATTTTTAAATTTTTAAGGAACTAAAAGGAAATTTTGAATACAAAAATAATTATATCAAAATTTGGACTACTAAAAAAAGAAATTGGTTGAATAAAACAGTAATTTGATTTTTGGTTGTGCTTAATAAAATTGATAATTGTTTAAATAGGGATTTTTAAAAATAATCTCTATAAAGGATTTTTGAATGATATCCGAAAAATGTAAAAGGGTGTTGAAATCGATATTAAAAATAGATTTTAAAAAATAAATGGAATTTATAAAGGAATGGACTTATAAAATGGAATTTTATAAGTGAGGATAGTTTTATAAAATAGGTATACTCAAAGGAGTAATAAAATTTATAAACAATGTTTATAAATAAGGGAAAACGATGACAGTTGCTAAATTGGGGATATAAAATTCATAGGGTGAATTTATATTAGAATATGGAAACAGGGTTGAGGAAAATAATGGATACTATTTTTGAAAAGTGGAAATGGTTAGGAGAATCGGAATGAAATTGATAGGTTGTGAATGGAGAGGAATCTATAAATTAATTGGTTATTGAGATTTAAAAAATATATTTTATTACTAAGAAATTAAGTTGTTTTTAAAAAGGGAAGTTTTATTTATCAAACTATGTAATTTTGAACTTGTAGAATTGAAATAAATCAAAAAGTGATTTTTTTAATACTTAATATTTATTTTAATAAATCTTAATTTTTAAAATCAGCTTTGAAAATTTATCTGTTTATCTAAAAATGAGTTATTGATGTTTATAAAAAGAGTTTCGATATTTTGAATAATCACTTGAACATGTTTTAAAAATAAATTATTATTCTTTAATACTTATTATATATACTTTTGTAATGATTTAAGTTTATTTTTAAATCTTCTCAAGGTTTGGAAATGAGGTTTATTCAATAGAGGAGATTTATAAGAGAAATTCTCAACATAGAATTTGGGAAAATGTAAGGAAAATTTCCAAAGTGTTTAAATAAAAGTAAACTTCGAAATATGAATTAGGATTCATAAAAGAAGTTAGAAATGAATATTTGGAATTATAGACAAGTGTTTTGACTTTGGAAATATTAAAGGAAATTAATTAAGGAATCTCGGAACTTATAGAATTCATTATAAACGAGCTAAAGAATTTACAATATAAATTGTGAAGGGTTTTGAGGAAAGAGAAATAAATTGAACTTTCCTATGTGTTGAGAAGTAAGGGGTTTAGAAAAATAATATTTTTAAATATTTCTCTAAGTGTTGAAATAAGAGATGATTTGAAATATCCTGATATGGATAAGTATTTAAGTTATTTCAAATATCGAAAATTTGGAAGAGGTTTGAATATATATCTTAAAAAGATATTTTGAAAATAAATTTTGGAAAATTATAATATAGGCCTAGTGGCTGCTTATGGATGTTATATTGATATTTAAATAACCGACTATCATATTGGCCAATTTCGTTGTTCGTTTCGAAGAGACTGGGATCGAACTTAATTATCTAAAAACCACTTCGATCCGATTTGAGCGTTAAGAATGGATATCATGAAGATAGTGAAGATGATGATTCGGTTTGTCCAGACCCAAGATAACTTGTATGGACGAATGCGATCATTGCATCATTGCTTGGAAGGCAGTGTTAGCATTCCAAGAATAAATGCTATTCTAAAAGGTAAACGTTAGCCTCAAGCCTCATCAATCGGGAATGACTAAAACAGAGGAGATACAGTAAGGCTAAATGGGTCGCACCCATTTAAGATATGTTTATCACCAATCTAGATACCTTGGAATATATTATAATTATGGATATGGCTGTGCATAGAAAAATGAGCGCTCGATTTAGGGTGGGAACACCCGAGGTGATAACACCCGAGGTGATAACATATTCGGTACTATCAAGGTTAGGGGTAGGCCGGTCTTGTGTTGGAAGGGGATCCCAGCGAGGTCTTCGGTACATTTTTTCTAGAGGTGTACTGTGACGGGCGGTTCCCCAGTAGCCCAGTCATTGTATGGAATCTATTCTCCGGTATGAGCCGTTACGGTTTTGATTGTAGAGCCTAATATGCTGGAATTTAATCAATGTGACAATTTTGAAAATTTTAATAAGTATTTGTACTTAGATACTATTAAAATATCACTGTATTTTCTATAAAAATATTTTGGCTATCGTAAGGGAAAAACCGATCGTGTTTATGTGTGACGCGGTCTTACGTGATACCTTTGTTTTTTCAAAGGATTTTGATAACTTTAATAATTTAAGTTGAGTGTGTTTTTTCACGTTGGTTTTCCAGACTGACTCCGGTGTTATTTTATTATAACGCTCGGGTCATGCAGAGTATTATAGATTCATGATAGAATGCTACGGAGCTCAAGGGACGAGTTGGAGGATTTCAGACATATTTGACGTACTTGGTTATTTTTGCTGTATGAGTTATGTATATGAGAACAAGTTGTATAACTATCCAGATTAGTTGTTGACTGTTGTATTCTGATAATGGTATGTATATTAACTGATACAATTTCTTTTGCATAAAGATCTGTCATTATTTTGTTCCGCTGCCTTTGTGAGATTCTTTGCATTGTTGTTTCTATTTTCTTCTATCTTCCCTTTTCTTTTCCCCTTAAAATCTGGCTTTTTGTTAAATTTTGAGTTGAAATGTGGTTATTTGTCAGCTTAGAATGTACAAAAAAGTGGGTCGTTACAACGTGATATTTGAGCTAAAGGTTAAGCGAGAACTTTGGCTTTGGTGGGGATTGCTCATTAAAGATAGGGTTAGTAGTACCCTATAATGAGTTTGAGTATAATAATAGGTATGAGCGCGTATTTGTTAGTGAATATAAATTGTTTTATATTGTTTTGATTTATCTGTTGAGTGGCATATAAATTCCGGTCGATTAGTTGAACGCCACGAAATCGATAGAAATTTTTAAACACTTGAACTAGCTAAACCAACACAATATTGTTTTGAAGCGGGTAAATGAAATATTTTACCTAAACTATATTTTGATATGAAAGAAATAATTTTTTAGAAATTATTATAGTAAATTGGTGTGTTTGGATGATATTATTATAATCGAAACAAGGTTATAAATTTGAAATGGGTATATATAACCAAATGAAAATTGTATAGGTATGAATTATACAAATGAATTATAACTAAATTGAATTCAAACTCGAATTCA
The DNA here is from genome assembly GCA_030765085.1 of Allium cepa. Taxonomy (NCBI): domain Eukaryota; kingdom Viridiplantae; phylum Streptophyta; class Magnoliopsida; order Asparagales; family Amaryllidaceae; genus Allium; species Allium cepa. Next base: position 569,932,887 of record CM060938.1, read on the forward strand.
GAAATTTAAATCCTGGAAGGTTTGGAAGCTATTTTCAGAGGCGATATAGAAATGAAATTTGTATTATTTTGGAAACATTTTTGAATTAAATGATGGTAATAGTATTATGAATGTTTTTGAATAGAAAATGTTTTAAAATTGGATTTTTGAAAGTGATAAAGCACTGAACTCACTTCGATCGCTAGAAAATAATCCAAGTGATGACTGCAGCATCATCAGTATTCATTTTCAAGTTTCTAAGTGACAAGTTGCTACCATCGTTATTTGTTTTGGACTTGTTTGGACAAAAACCTGGTTTAGTTTAAATTTTAAAAAGGGTAATTTAGGGTGTGTGTGTGTATTTATGATTTCAAATGCTTTGAAATAAAATCGGGTGCTTGAATTCTGCAATTTGAATTTTGTAATTAAATTTTAACTTGAGTAAGTAAATTGAAAGGAATTTTACTTGAGCTAAGTGCAATAAAATTGAATTGGATTTGAAGATGTAAATAAGAATTGTGAAGGGGTTATAAAACTATGAGTTATAAATTATTGGATGGAATAAGTGTAAAGTGAAAATTTTATTAAATGGTGAATGGTTAAGATGGTGTAACTTGTAAATATGGAAGTAAGATGGAATTTTGACAATTACGAATAATCGGAAATACCCCATGTGTATGTTAAAATTAACTAGGCATTTGGTGAAATAAAAACTAAGTTTACAACTTATTGAATGGATAAATAAAATGGAAAAACAAAAATGAAGTGGTTAAATATTTGGAATATAATCAAACTTGAATTATAAGATGAATCTGAACTCAAATAACTTAGATAAAGTGATTTTTGAAATAAAAATTAGGTATTGAATTATAAATTGGAAGTGAATTAATTAGATGAACTAATTAGTTAATTGATATGGGAATGAAACTTAACTTGGTTAAGTAAATTGGATGGTGGATTAAGATTGAAGTTGAATATGAAACTTGGTTTATAAATAGTAATTCAACTTAAATATAACCGAATTAAATATATTTTGAACGTGTCGAACAAAATGGAATTGGATTGAAATAGAAATGACTTGAGTTATAAATAAATTCAATTTAAGTGTAAATAAATTGAATATGGCCTTGGATGTTGTTTAAATAAATTCGAGCTTGAAGTTAAAGTTTGAAGTGGATTTAGTGAATGGACTAATTAAATTAATTCGAAAATGGAATGGAATTTGATTGAATAAGAATAAATCTAAAATTGAATTGGAATTTGGTTGCAAGGGTAATAAACTTAAGTTATATAATTGAATTAATTGAAAACAAATGAATTAAATTAAGTTAATATTTTTGGATGGAAGCTTGGCTCAAATGAATTCAAGTAAAGGTTCATAAATAAATTGGCATGGAGTGGTTGTTGTTGAATATAAAAAAAATTAAGCGAATAGAATTTGTGAATGAATTGAACGGGAATTAATGGAAATAGATAAATTGATATAAAATCAATTGAAATGGTTTATAAGCATAAGTGACTATTTGTTTAAATGAATATAACCGAAATTGCAAGGAAATATGGTTGTTTAACTAAAACGGAAGTAAACAAAATTCGTTGAATCAATGGCAAGTGAATAAATTGATTTTTAATAAATTTGAAATGAATACAAACCTGTTGGTAAAATGTAAATTTGATGCAAGCAAAATTGGTTGTAGATCATTCGAATTGAATGAAATAATATATTGATCGATTGAAGTAATTAAATTAGTATCGGAACCTTATAATTGCTTACAAGTATATGTTTGGCACATGGTTTATGAAATTCATGTGTTTAATTAGTTAAGTGAATGAAATGTTAGTGAATTTCATATTTTGGGACTTATGTATTTAAATTGAGTAAATACAGGTACCCGGAGGCTATTGAGCCAGATTTGGGTTGCTTAATTGCATATTAAATAAGCTCGCTCGCTTAAAAACGCTAATATAAGGTACGTTTTTGGATTAAATACAGCAAAAATATAAATATTGATATATACTGTGTTTTCCGACCATGTAGGTCAATGTATACATTTTTATCTCTCTTGTCATATTGCAAAAGGCTCTCCGTACCATGGAGACTTTGCCAAAAAAATTTGAAATTTTTTGAAATTTTTTTGTTAACGAAAGTTTGATTTCAAATTGTAATTGGACTAAAGGGTTATGGTTTGGAAATGGAAACTTGATGTTTTGTATGGATCTTGAAAAGTGAAATGTAGGGTTTTAACTAAGTGAGATTTTGAAAAGTAGTGGGTTTGGATCATTCGTCCTACCTTAGCAAGTCCGGAGACGAAATTCTTTTAGGTGGGGAGGAATGTAATAACTTAGATTTTTCGATGTTTAATTTGGAATATTTAAAATGGTTTTAAATAATGGATTTGAGATTATAATTTAGATAGTAAGATTTTAAAACTAAAATTTTAAGCGATTTAAAATTGGAAATTGTCAATTTAATCGACGCGTTTAATTAGCGATCTGAGGCATAGTCTTGGAATTTGACAAAATCAGTTTCATTGGATCTGCAATAGTGTATTATTATCGGATTTTAAATTTCATAGTGGTTGGATTTACCGTTTGGTCGTGCCATCTAAAAACGTCTAGAAAAACTTCAATTGAAATTGATTTAAATAGACTATTCAAAAAGCTATCTTTCGCATACGATCGGATTAAGCCCTAGAATTTGTTCCATTGAGTTCGAAATTGTGGTATAACATTACAAACACCAGACCACGTATCGATAGGAGTTCGAAGTTTTATGTTATTATAAACGAGATAAATTGGATATAAAATAAAATAAATTTATAAAAGTCAACTCCTATACTCTGTCCAGCCGCACCCTACATCTGAAACACGCAGACCTATCTCCCCTTCTCGTTTAATACACGACATTCCCCTTTCAATTCAAAATTACGTCTCTCCCTCTTTCAGAAACAATAGTTCTGTAAAAAAAAGACAAACGAAAATCAAACATCACGACGGATAGTAGAAGAGAAAAAAGGGGAAGCACGCTGTCTTCTTTTCGCAAGAGGGCATATGTGATAGGGGTGACGATGATGGAATCACGACAAATGTAGGGGGTTTGGTTGATTTCAAATCACATGCAGGATGGAGGCGTCGCGGGGTTTGGGCGGACGAGGAAGTGGAGGATGAAGTGCTGGCGATGGGGTAGTGCAATCGAGCGTTTAGACAGTGAAATCGTTCGTTCGTTCTCGACCTCGTCAGAGGCGATTGGCGAATGGACGATTCGGCTTTGTGGCAAATGGAAGGAGAAGCAATAAGTGCATGGCGTTCGTTGGTAGGAGTATAGGCAGGCAAAGTGGTGGACTTTGATGATAGGCGGTGGTTTCAGAGCATTTCGTGGAGAGAGAAGGGGTGGTGGCTGGTCAAAGGGTGGTCATGGTGAAGTTTGAGAGGGTTTGAAGTGGGAAGAAGAGGAGAGGAATTAAATTTATAAGGGTAATTAATTTTTCTTAATGACTGAAATTAGTTTCAATGTTAATTATATATAAATATATATATCGTATAATCTTATTATTCGAGTGTTTAAATTTTATAATCTATTTATACGAGGTCCAAAATCAATGAAACAAGTCGTATTCGGCTCATAGCTAGGAGATCTATGGAATAGAACTTTAAATTGGAATGGATCGCAAATATATATCAATGTGAGCAAACCTCACTCTTTTTGGATTGCTAGTATTTATATATAATAATTAAAGTAAATTATTGGATGCTTGGTTGAAATTATAGAATATTATCAGTTAGGATGATATAATACATATATATAGTAGTAGTATATATTAGTAGTTGGATATATCCCCACTGATTGGAGCATATGAGACCCTATGCGTCCCGCATAATAGTGGGTGACCCTATACAACCGCGATATCCCACCTCGAAGCGGGATTGGTAATTTTGTGTTATCTAACATCTATGGATGCAGAAAAACATGTTGGAGGAATCCAATTGGATTCCTCAAAAATATATTAATTATTCATATATATTGATATATGATGTGTGTGGATAAATCTAATATAAATTTGTTGTGATTGAATTTTGGATGCTATAGTAGCACTGGCTTTGATTTTTGTATTTTAAATACCATAAATATTATTTTTAAATTTTTAAGAAACTAAAAGGAAATTTTGAATATAAAAATAATTATATCGAAATTTAGACTATTAAAAAAAGAAATTGGTTCCACTGCATTTGTGAGATTCTGTGTATTGTTATTACTATTTTCTTTTATCTTTCTTGTTCTTTTCCCATAACAATCTGCCTTTTTGTTAAATTTTGAGTTGACATGTGTGGTTATTTGTTAGCTTATAATGTACAGAAAAGTTGGTTGTTACAAATATATAACCATTTATAATTTAATTAACTTGCATAATAGTCTTATGTATAATAATATTTAACTAATATTAAGTGTTAATTTAATAAACTAATTAGTTAAATTATTCTTCAAATTCAAAATTTTATTTTATTCATCCTAAAAAATTTAAGATGAATATTGACTATAACACTTATAATTTTACATGCATATATATTATATATGTACATATTATTTTATTAATTAACATTTAATTTTTTTATTTATCAAATAAATATTTTATTTAATTAAATATTTTAATAAATTAGTTATTATTTTAGTTTACGTTAAACAATTTAAGATAAATATATATACATGTTATACTATAACATTTCTAGTTTTATGTATACACATACATCGGCATATATATGTTTTAATTCAATTAATTATTTATTTAATTAATCCAATTAATTAAATTTCAAATAATTTTCAAAATACTAATTATTTTCGAAACAATTTAGAAAATGCACTTTATAACTTTTATTTTCAAATTTCAAATTTTCTTTTAAACTCAAATTATTTAAATTTTCAAACATATATTGAAAATTAGCCTAAAGCCCAAATTCAAATTGGACCTTTTCTACCAGGAACCTTTGGGTTCACTTCACCTTTCAAGTCAGGTATGGTATGGTACTTGATTATCCAAACCTAGCTTAGATACTACATTTCTAGACACCCTGCTAAATAGTTAAGCTTAATTAGTTAGCCCTAACATGACTAATTTAGACTACATAGACTTTTGAGCTTTGATACCATTGAAGAAGCCAGTCCAGTCGGAAGCATGTAAAATAGGTAGATTTAAAATTTTACTATTTTGGATGTATTGGGCCTATGAAGTACAAATGATTTATTAGATCCAATCTAGTTGTTTTAATAAAATCATATTTTATTAATTTTTTCTTTATTTTATTAATTAAATTCTAAATTAATTAAGTATAAGATATGAAAAGGTTTTAATATATCAAACTTATTCATACTTTAATTATGTGTCAGAATTCCTAAACAAGCAAGTATGATTAATTCGTGATAAAATATAGGAATAAACAAGATTAAATCTCGATGCAATCACATAAAGATCTAATTAGGGAAGGAGATGATAGGTGGCATCATTGATTGATTTCACCTTCCTTCTTTAGCAAATTTAATTGATATAGCATTTAATTAACATGCAAGAGGTATTACGACATAATAACACAAACAATAATTAATATGTGTGTGCGTGTGTGTGTATATATATTATCTCACTTGTAAATTTTTTGCTAACAATAATAAAAAGTTTTAAATCATGCTTTAGCAAATTGAGATACAAACGTAATATTTACAGGAACACACAAACACACACACATATGTATATAAAGCATGGTTTGAGGTACCGGACGGTACTCCGAAATTTCGGTGGTACCGTACCGGTGCCGATGGTCGACGATCCGAAATCGACCCAAAAAATCGGTTTCGGTAACTATGTAAATAAAAAAACGAAATCAAATTAACAATCAAAATAAAGCGTAAATTAGAGCAAAACAGATTGAAGATCCAAATTCAAATTACCTGAGCTGCTTTGGTCGAAAATCGAGGGTCGAAAACCCTAGCTTTGGTGGGAGCCGAAAGTCGAGTCGACGGTAAAATATCTAAAACCCTAGCTTTGGCGGGAGTCGAAAGTCGAGTCGACGGTAAAATAGCTGCGCGTTTTTCTTTTCTTTAGCAGCGTTGTTTTTTTTTTTGCCCTAGCTGTTCAAGATGACTGCACGAATGGAAGTCTGTGGCTGAAGTTGTATGGGCTGTTAAGTGATATTGGGTTGTGTTGCTTTTTACAGTGGGCTGTTATTAAATGGGTTGTTATTATACTGTTGGGCTGAAATTATATTATTTAGTTCAGTACGGTGTTGTGTGTAGCTTTTGTTTAAGTGGTAACCAAATTATATAATTTGGTTAAGTGATATTGGATTGAACTTAAACTTTTGTTGTAAAACTTTTAAATGTAATAAAGTTATATGCAACTCCAAGAATTAATTTTTAAATATAATAAATTTACAATGTTGCATTTTATTTTCTTATAGACTATATTTTATATTTATCGACAAAGATAATTATTACATTTCCCTTAACAAACCATTAAAAATCGAAATCAGGACCGAAACCGAAACCGAAACTTCCGAAATTTTCGAAATCGTCCGAAACTAGCAAAATTTCCAATGGCCGAAACCGAGAACGAAACCTGAGTTCTCGAACCTTGATATAAAGACCAAACCAAAACTTTCCAATTAATTCAAAACCAACTTCCATACTACATTAAAATTTTCCGATGCATTTTTAAACCTATGTATACTTGAAGTACTTGACAAGTATAAGTAAAAGTTTTAACCCAAATGAAATTTCAATTTTTTTTTAAATTGTAACACGGTAAATTAAAAAATATATTAACAATCCTTTAAAATACTTATATAAGAACATTGAGTTAATAAATTGGATAATAAATTTAGAATATCATTGTAATCAATTTTAAAGCTTAGATTCGTTGTTAAAATGCTGTTGTAATCATATGTAAATTTATGTTGCAATTTATCAGATTAAGAATAAAAAAAATTATAAACAAAATATTCAAATTGCATGATTATTTTCAATCCAAGGTGAAGTGATAGAATGTGTATTCAATTTTTCTGTTTCAACACAAATGCAAATAATATAGACAAACTAAATTTCAGATAGGAAAATTTATACTTTGATTTGAAATTTTAAAACATTTGTAATTAAAACATTACTTTCATATACAAATTTATGTTTTGATTTATCAAATTAAAAATCAAATCAAATCATTCAACAAACGATTCAAATTACACAAACAATTTCAAATCAAATGAGGCAACAATTTATACATACAAACTATGATAACCGTATTATATTTAATAGAACATTTAAGATAGAAAATATCTCTTAAATCTAACCAAAAGTCATATCTTGATTTATGCTTTCTCCTTAGATCTCCAAGATCCACATCCAATCCTTGCAAGATATAGATGACACCTTTATGGTAATTAAATTCGATGTCAAATCTATGAATGCCATGCCATGATTTAACTACAATCATAGCGGAGTATCCATATTGAAGTTCAACAGTATTCTCAAGTGGAAAGAACTATGTAGCATTGTCACTTTAGATTCTTTGTTTGACCTTAGTTATATTATCCAACAGAAAACTCTCGAGTGAGTCATTCCACAGTTATCCATAATTATTAGTATGTATCACGTAGGTGCCCCCAACATCCAAAAGAAATACACTGCTCAACATTTGAAGAGTGTTACATACTCTAGTCTCAATGTATGAATTGATATCTTTTCTGAAAACATCTTGACTATGAATATTTAAAATAATATGTTAATTTCAATATGATAAAATTCTCATGATTACAACACATTTTAATTACTATCACATAACATATCATTTAAGGATTTTATATCTATATACTTTAAATTAATTACTTAATCTAATTATATCACCATATAACAAGCACACAAAAGAAAGAAAAAACATATTTTGTTTTGAATTAGATTGGTTATCGAGTTAGAAATATGTAACAAATTACATAACTGCCCCTAGCAAAAACCCCTAACTCTATCAATAGATAGATTCCAAAATTTTTGGTTTCTTAATCAACATTTTAGATATGTACAATAGCACAAAATTCTACAACGTTTCCTACGTCATAAAGAAAATCAAAATCCACCAAAAATCTCCACATGAACTCTTAATACCTCAAATCTAGTTAGACCACCTAATCCTCACATGAGAAAGACATAGAGTGGTTTCATTGCCAATGAAGATGGGTTCTCACTTGTCCAAAACAAAGCTATTAGGAGAAAAGAAATAAAAAAAGATTTTATGATTTTCCATTAATTCATGTCAGCAAGGGTAATACAGATGAAAGGGGCTATTAGAGACCCAACAATCCTCGAGGCATCGGAGATAAAAGAAGCTATAATCTTGCCAATAAGAGTATAACTACTATTTCTCTGAATCAGATATAGGGGAAAAAAATATGGGTTGACATTGTTACAGAGGAACTAGTAGAGGAAGAATGCAATCTTGAGTCTGTACCCCTGATCAAGATTAATAACAAACACATGGCATGTTAAAGAGGCTGTTTGCAAAAAAATAGAGGGATGATGGAATGACTCTATTCTTGCTTATATTGCAACAAAAAACCATACTTCTTGTATTTGAAGTCTTATATTCAAAAAGTATGAAAACTAATTGGTGAATTTGATAGTATTTAATAAGAATGTGTTTTTTATGGTCAAATCAAAGAATCAAAAGATGGTGATAACATTATAAAAATAGACCATATTTTTATGTCGACACACTCACCACTGTAAGGACCTGGTCCAATTCATTCAAATTGGAAAGAGACTTACTTACATGAATGTTATTTGGGTCAGATTACATAGCATAAACTTGAAATTATGGGATCTTGAGGCTTTTAGTGCAATGAAAAGTATTATAGGAAAATGCATGAAACTTGATGCAGCCACAGTCATAAAGACGATATTGAAGTATGCTTGTATTCTAGTAGAGGTGATTGCAGATGGGGAATTGCCAGAATAATTATTTTAAACATTTCATAGTGGAGAATATATTATTCAAAAAGTGGAGTACGAACGGGTACCACCAAAATATGAAGTTTGTATGTGTTTTAGGCTCTAAGGAGCAATGTAGTTTAAAAAATCTTGGGTACCTAAGAGGGGTACTAAGAAAATCGAGAAAATGCCCAAAGAAACAATAAAAGTGCGACGAGACGCCTAGCTTAAATTCTCGGTTCAATCAAAATAGTAACCAAACAAAAAGAGCATATGATTCAAATTGTCAATTTAACGAAGGTTGCATCGTTACTGACAAAGAGCATGGCCATGAAGGTAGTAAAAAAATCAAGAAACTATCAATCCGCAACGGTTCACTGAATAATGTGTTCGGATCATGGCTGAAGAGGCGCAAATTGCTAAAGAAAATCATTATGAAGCCAAAAATAGAGAATAATTAAAACATAGCAACGGGGAAGGAAAAAAATAGACAGATCATTGAAACTAGAATTTCCAGTTTATTGTTTAGTTCCATCTATTACTAATACAGAAATGAGTGAATATGTACAACATATTAATAATGAGGAAAATGCAGTTATGAAGATAATCCCACAAGTGTGATATAGAATCTGAGGACAGGGTGAGCCCCTACTCAGAGTTGCCTGCACTTCTGGTCAGAATTCAGTTGATATACTGCAAAGTTTGAGGAATAAATGGGTTGGAGAAAGACCAAAAGAGAAAGCAAATTTTAGGTAGAAGTATGTGCCATACAATCTAGAGTGGGATGAAGTGACAAATAAGCTTAAAGAAAAGAGTAAAACATGCGTAAAAAGGAGTAAAAGTGTTTTAATGGCAGGAATGAGAACTAGAACTTATTTTAATCTGTGTGTATGTGTGTGTATGTACGTACGTGTGTGTGTGTATTTATGTGTGTGTCTATTGTAGCATGGAATGTCAAGGGTTGAATTCCTCATCGAAACAAACTGATATTTAGATACATTAAAGTGGTATAATACAAAATTCTTATAAAGCTAAAAGATTTTGTTAAGACTGCCTAATATTGGAAGTATGTTCATAACAATGAGTTAGGTGTAAAGGAAGAATATTTTTAATTTGGAATTTAAAAATTAGGGAAATTAAAAATATAAATAAGCATTTTCAATATATAGCACTTTTAATAATAGAGGGTGATATCAATACAATTAACATGTGTTTATAGCAGTATTTTTGAAACGGAAAGAAATGAGCTGTGGGGTAAGCTTAAAAATATGAATAATAACTACAAATTATCATGGTTAATAATAAGAGATTTCAATACAGTAAAACATGTGCAAGATAAATTTGGAGTTAACACTATACCATAAAGTAAATTGGATAAAATAAATAATTTTTTAATAGAAACATGGTTAATTGAACCAGTAACCAGTTGGAACAAATGTACTTGGAGATCGAGGATAAGTAAAAACATACACTGTAAGCCTGGCAGAATATTAATCAATAAAGAGTTTTTTTTGCAAAATTCCCTAAATTAGAACAAAATATTAGTGATCGTGCCCCTATACTTACAAAATTAATACAGAACAAGAAGAGTGAGAACAATAATATAGATATTCCTTTTAGGTATAAAATGGATGGATATTAGATAATGATTAGAAGAGGGTAATGGATAACTGTTAGAATTATCATGCAAGGATATTGAGCAGTTTCGATTCAATATTTTTTTTAAAGAGACAAACCAACGCCTTAAGAATCGAAATAAAGGTAAAAATTAAATTAACATATAGAAATGATAAGGAAGGAAGGGAATCATTACAAGATTTAGTTGATGAAAATCCCAGATATGGAGAGAATATTAAAAAGTTTATTACCAATCAAAATATTTTATCTAAAGAATTATATATAAATACAATAGATCTAAAACAGAAGGCTAAGGTAGATTGGTTAACATAAGGGGATGATTCCTAAAATTTGTTATGCAAGAATGAATAGTATAAAACACATTAATAATATATGCAATATCTTTGACAACAAGAGTAAATCAACAAATGGTTTTAATGAAGTGAAAAACGAGGCAATAAATTATTTTACATAACTTTACAAGACTAATGAGATAGGAGTGTAAATGCGTAATATTGTATGTAAAACAAAATTAAATCCTAATGTAGATGAAATCTTGTTAATACCTATCAAAGAAAATGAAACTAAATTTATTGTTTTTAATGCAGGTAGCAAGGTTAGATGGCTTTAATGTTAAAATTTATAAAATCTATTGGGAAAAAAATTAAAAATAAAGTTCTTAAAGCAGTAAAAGAGTTTGTTAATGAAGAGAAAATTTAAAATAAATAAATCATACTTTTATAACCATTATTCCAATGAAAAAGTACCGCTTAAAGTTAGGAGATTATAGACTAATATAATGTGGTAATTTTATTTATAAATTAATAGTGGCTGTGTTAAGCACTAGAGTGAAAGATTTGTAAACATTCTTAATTTTTGAAAACCAAACCGCAATTGTTCTAGAAAGGTAAATTTATGAGAATTTTTTGCTAGCACATGAGATGGTAAACAATTTTAGTAGTAAAATCAGGAGATAACATGCACTTAAAAATAGACTTGCAAAAAGAATATGGTAGAGTTAATAGAAAATTCATATATCATATTATGAAAAGTATGCGTTTCTCAAAAAAATTTATTGCTTAATATATGAATGCATTAATACTCCCTTAATACAGGGTATGCCAATAGGGTATATACATAGTAGTCGAGGTATTGGAAGGGAGACCCATTATCACCTTATTTATTTATTATGGTAATTGAGTATTTTACAATTCTAATTGATATTGATGTGATTAATAATAGTATCAATCATATAAATAAAGTATAGCATGTCTAACACATCTTATGTATGCAGATCAGTTGATGTTGTTTGTTAAAGCTAATCTGTACTATACTATTAAAGCCGAGTACTCGTCCTTGCTTTCTTATTCATTCTTAAACTTTCTCTCCTGATGTTGACATATGGAACTCATTGTGTATTCAAAATGTAAAGAGTTCTTTTGACATTTGCTTGGCACTCATTAATAAGTACTCGTAATATTCAATCATCCTCAATCCATAATTTTTTCCCATCCCTAAATTCAAGTCTCACTTTTCATTTTTTTTTTTGGATAAATTCACTAGCCATAGTGGAATCCTACTCGAAACTTCAATCTTTCAATCAACTAAAGAATTACTATTGATCTAAATTTTCATTTTTCATTTCTTTAGACTTTAACTTGGTGAATCAAATTGTTAACTATTATAATAAGAGTTTTATTGTTAACCATTATAATAAGAGTTTTACTTTCTAACTTGGGCTTGATTTATGTGTAATTTATTAATTTTTTCATAAAAGATTGTTTTTGAATAACATTGTTATTATTTATCGTAATAGGAAAAAAGTCCTTACTTTACATGTCATAAATTAAGTCTCTAAATTTTGCAAAATAAAAATCATGTATAAATTCATTATAATACAAAATTAGCAATTTAAATCAAAATTTTAAATCAAAAATATTATATTCGTACGCAAAATATGAGGAATCAAGCAAATTACACTACTTAAAATGTAACAGTCAATGCAATAAATAAAAAGGAAAATAATTAGTGTTTTGAATCTATAATATGTTATGATCAATTAACTTCATGAAATATAACATTTTTACAACTTTAACTTGCGTAATTCTATTCGTACACTTGAATATAAGATTAAATGATCAAAATTAAATTAAATATGTTGAGTTATCGGTTGATAGTGAAAGTGAAAATATGTCGAGTTATTTAAGTAAAATAGCATTCAAAATAAAATTAAATGTTATTAACATCAAAGGGTAGAATCACCTTCCAAACTGGAAAACTAAAGCGAGCGGAATGGAATATGTTATTGGATAAGTTTAGTCATAAACTAGTTGGTTGGAAGGGCACCTCTTTGTCTCGGGCGAGTAGACTCACCTTGGTTAACTCTGTCCTTTCCTTCCTACCTACCTTCTGGTTTTCCCTCTACAAAGCTCCAAACTGGGTAATTATGAGAATTGACTCTATTAGGAGAGCTTTTCTCTGGATCGAATCTCACTTGTTAACTGCCTTTTAGTTTGGAAGAAGATTTGCAGGACAAAGTAGGAAGGAGGCTTTAGGGTTATAAAATTGTCACAATTTAGCGAATCCCTATTGGGTAAATGAGGATGAGAGTTGACTGGCCGTTGCTCCAAGCCTTGGGCAATATGGATAACTAACTTGTACCATGTCAGTAACTTCACCTTATCAGACTTCTAATGTTCGCCTATCATCTGATGAGGACGAATTCTTGTGGGGTAGTAGTTGTCGGGGTTCATTCTCAGTGAATAGTTTATATCACTTATACAAAATTTATTAGTATGTACCTAAACTTTAAATCTCTTTGGCGCCTTAGGGCTCCCCCAAAGTATAAGGTGCATATGTGGCTGATTATGATGAACAAACTAAACATGACTGCTCTTCTAGCTAAGAGTCACTAGGTTCTCCCACTGTTTGCTTTCTATGTTTGAACTTTATTGACTCGTCTTCTCATTTTTTTGGGACTGTGATTATAGCTATCAGGTCTGGGGTCTTTGCTCCTCTAACTTGGGCATTGAATGTGTTATTACTGTGCATAACCTTAATTAGCTCTCGGCCTATTGTGCACTTACATTGCCAATGGCGCTTTTGGCCCTATTGTTTTGCTGGGCAATTTGACTAGAGATAAATGATAGATGTTTTAATAGGTGCATGCTTATGTCTCCGTGGATAACATAATTTTATATAATTTTTGTTCTTGGACAGGAGCTTGGCATGGGGAACCTCAGATTCTCATTCATGATGTAGCACCTCGGAATCCTCTGTGCCGGCAATGTTCACCTCCGATACCCCTCATGCTCAATTGTGCCGTGTGCTTTTGATGTAGTAATGTATATTATTATCTATGTGTATATGGACTTACTATGTGTGCTCTGCTTTTTGGCTCTTCTTGGGCTTGTATATTACTTATGACTACCAACTAGGTTTGTTAGTCGGACGTACTTTATTTTTATGTTAAGCATATGGTTGTACGACCCCGGGTCATATATCCTTTCAATAAAAAAACAAGTAAAATCAATTATATTGCATAATACTTATTATTATCAACCTTTTGTTGTTCATAACATTTAATTTAATTTTTAATGTTATTTTACTTACATAACTCAATATATTTTAATGTTACATTTTTAATAGTGGTTAAATACGAGGTTCTGCTTTGAATTTTCATAAATTCCAAGGGTGTTTTCCATAACTTGAAAACATCGAAGGTTTTTGTATTTCTAAAATATTCCAAGGGAAAACATATTTTTCACATAAATATAGTTTTAAATGTGAAAGTTAAACCAAAGTTTTGTAATATCTTTAATAAGCATGTAATGGCTATTTTTATCAAAAATTCAACTTTCTTTCATTTGTCCACCATCCATTATAATGTTGAGAAATTAATAATAGATTAAGTTTGAATTTGGATAATTTTATCATAAAAATAGATAAGCATCTCTTTTTTTTTCATTTTTGCACAGCTATAAGTTTACAACCTAGAAAAATACACACTTGACGCACCTATTAAATTAGGTAAAGGATCAGTTGTAACCTGATTTTTAATTTACTTTTTGCATATATTTTAGTTCAATATAAAATAATGTTTATTGTATACTTATTAATTGTTTCTGTAAATTCGACAACTAAGGCATGATTTGGGCTAAATTTGTGATTTCATTTAGTATCATGGTTTCAATTGGTGAAAATAAATTGGAGCTTTGTAAAATCATTATTAACATAAAATGTTAGCTAAAGTAAAGTAACCTTATTTTCATAACAATAAAGTTGCAACATAAATAATTTAACACAGATTATTCCTAGAATTTTGGTAAACAATTAACTATTGGACCTCTTTATTTTTTCTTTCAGATTGGAATTTGAGCCGGTGCTAGTACCATTGGTTATTATATGGCCTTACAAGAAATTCACTTTCTATAACTAATGCTTGATTTAGGTGGAGTATATTGATTCCATTAATTAGCATAGTTTTGAATGATTAAAGTAAAATTAAAGCTATGTAAAATTATCCATGCTAACAATGTCATGGTTATTCAATTTTTTGTTCTTTCCAAACATTTAACAACTTTAATTTCTCCACTTACAAGTTGGGTTTATGATTAGTTAGAATTAAATTTGGACCTTTTCGATGTAAACATGAACTAGTTTTTTTAATTTCATTTCAGCTTATCTGCAGACTAAAAGATACGTATTAGTACAATTTGTAAAAAAATTCATAAACGTACTTTATAAGATGTTATCTGCTTTATTCTAGTTTGATCAATTATTAGTAATTATGTTGAAGATTATTTATGATATATCTATTTCTATAGCTGTAGCCGATAATTTGAAAAAAAATATTTACGATTATATAGTTAAGATAACATATGTTAATTTTATTATTCATTTTCAAAAAATACAAATTTTATTGTTGACAACTAGACAAAATAATTAATGTGGCGTTATTTACCCATTTTATTATAAAATGGTTCTCGATGGAAGTTTTAGTGGAGGGAAAATGTGAAATGCCCAGCTCCATTTACTCTTGGAGGCTTTCGATCCTGCTTTTTGAATAAATAGGACACAATTACTGAAGTGTATGAACCCCTTGATGTTTGCTATTTTTCCTAATTAATTTAGTAATATTTACTCAATTGTAATCTATTTACATAAAAATGTAATTTACAGTCATTACATGGACATGGTTGAAGGCTTAGGCAAAAAGAAACTTCACTACAAAATCAAACCTTATTTAAAAACCAAATAAATTTGTTAATATTGTCAAGGATCTCTAGCTCAAGTTGTTAGAGGTATGACGTTCTAGATAGAGGTTGAAACGACCCGTAATTTTATCACTGTGAATCGGGATATTTAATTAATTTTAAATATTCAAATAATTGTTTTAAATGACGAATAATCCATTTTAATTATCATATAATGATAATAAGTTATTTATAATGGTTTTACAAATATACAAACTTGTTTTTATAAAGATATACCAGCTTCCTCATATTTTGGCAGATCAACATCGTATTTTTATAAATGGATTTTAATATTATTTATTATGGTTTTATAGCTTAAATAATCTTGTTCTAATTATTTAGAGATGATAAAAAAATTTGTTTTAAGTTGTTACAACATTGTTTGTATGGGCGCACACATAATATACACACGTATATGTATACACAATTAGTCATATCAAGGGTTTGTAAATATCCAAATATGTATATACATATGTACATAAATGAAAGTTTCATCCTTAAGAGTCAAAATAGCAAACTCACAAATAACTACACATCACCTTCCACACCTACAACATAAAGTGATGGAGGAGGGTGTGTTCAACCATACCTAGGAAAGGAAAGGTGCACATGGTGAGGTGATGTGTTATAATGATGTTTGTGATATTCTACACATCTTTGGCTATAAATAGAATGACATAGTTTCAAAATTCATTCACCATTCATTCTCAAAATTCCTAAGAATCTCTTCTTCTTCTTCTTTTAAGGCACAAAAATGGCCATCTCCTTCAAAAATATTAAAAAATTGAACCGAAATAATCATTAGATATAGAGATATATATACCACTTTAAATTCAAGATCAGGTTAATAATCACCTCTTGTTTCTCCTTACTTAGCCAAGATCATCAAGAGCCACCACTACCACTCCACCCTCTTAAGTACAAGGCATGACATCACTATGGTCCATGGGCAAGTTCCATTTGGTGTGGAGAAAGGGATCTTTCGTCGATTAAAAACACTTAGAGTAGGATAACATGAAAGTGAGAACACACTTTTAACTAGGTTTATTTTAGTTCTGATACATACATACATACATACATACATACATACATACATATATATATATATATATATATATATATATATATATATATATATATATATGACTGATGATATGATTACTTATATGGTTGTTTAATATGTTTGGATGATGATTGGTTGAATACTGGTTGCTTATATCAAGTATATAATAGCTTGGTTATGATAAAGCAAAATTATAATGGTTTATGATTTGAAAATCATATATGTTGAGAAGCGATGGATATTTGCATGAGCCATAAATATTTTGTGAAAAATTATCCATGTTATGACCAAAATAATATGTATATAACATAAGTTAAGCTTCTCTTTAAATCTTAAACCAAAATGAAATGTTTTTGGAAAGATTTGGAATTTATTTTAAGAAGAAAGAAATTGGCAACCTGGAGCTTTGAAATTTTTGGAAAATAAAATCTATTTTTTCATTTATAAAAAACAATAGTTTTAATAGTGGAAAATAATATTGAAATATCATATTGTTTAACATAAAAGAATTTGGAATTAAAAATTTGAAAATTGAATATTATAATAATATAATATTAAAGATATGGAATAAAGTGAAAATGATGTTTTAATAAAGTAAAATAGTGAAAAATTGGTTTAATAAATGAAAAATTGGTTTAATATAGTTTATTATTTTATTAAAATTATTTAAATAAGTTTTGAAAAAGTTTTATAAAATTTGACTAAAAGGTGAAAAATAAGCCGTCGCGTTTTGGTAGTTCGCGATTTCGCAACCTGAAAAATTAAACGGATGTATATGATGAAATATAAGTCGGAATATTTGAAATAAGAAATTTTCACACCCTTATACCTATAGTTTTCAAATGAAAAAGAAAATTTAAGATTCTGTTTAGTAAATTTGAGACATGTCCAAATCAAAATTTTAAAATCGTCGTGTTTTGGCAATTCGCAAAGTATTGTTTTCAACTCGTTAAAAATGGATATTTTTAATCTTTAAAAATATGAAATTAATTCCATAAATATGCTAATTTTTTTTAAATGGGATTTGAATTATGAAAATGGGCATATATGTAATGAAATTGATATTTTAATATGTAAAGCTTTAAAATCACTATTCACCAATAATTTAGCAATGTAATTTGGTAACCGTTCAATAAATGATTTGAACTTGGGTTTTCTCCCTGAATCTTTTTGAAATGCTTTTCAAATGATAGTTGAAATACTTCTAAAATTTAGAGTCAATCAAATAACTTGACTACCTTATAGGTGATAGAGAGATAGTCTTTAGGCTGGAGTTTGGAAAACAGGTTGCCTGCTCCCCCCCAGCTATCCAGACTGGCCCGATGGAGGGGATAGTTAACTTGATTTACTTGGATCACGTTTTCTTAAGGTAAAAGAAAATAGATTTGGAAATTTTCCACAAAGTTAAATAATATTTCAAATAGGATTTTGATGGTAAAGAGAACATTCTAGCTAAACTCTATATTAAATTCCGAGGAGGAACTAGTATTATCCATGTGAATTTAAAAGGCGATTTCATCGTTATTCGATGAATATTACGGATTGAATATGGAAATTAGTATTGTGTATAATGAATCTAAAATCTATGATTCCTTTTTACTTAATACTAAGTGATTTGGGTTTACAATAAACGATGTTTTAAATAACATTGTTTTTGACCCATTTAAAACATGTTGCGAAAATATAAAATCTTTGTTAATTATGCTAATAATAGAATGGATATATTTTCCCTAAATAATTAAAAGGGAATGATTTGGTATTTCCAAAATTAAAAAGAGGTTAATGATTCTGTATAACCCGAAAAAGAAATGGTTTATGATATATATCTCTAAAAGATATTTTATTGGATAAAAAGGTATCTTCAAGGCTAAATAATAATTTGAGTAAAAGAAGAAAAGAGGATTTAATGAAAGAGGCTTAACATTTCTGTATACACATCTTTTTATCGACAATCGGTTTGGAGAGTGGATCAAATTTGGGTGATTCCTATCCGAAAACCACTTCGAATCAATATATACATTCGAAAGTGAAGATATGTTGAAGACAATGATTTTGGAGATAAAGATCTTCATAATGTAGGGCTGCTTGCCACTAACCTCATGATTTCCATGTTATATACATTGGTGGAAATGGTACCTCCGCTTTGGAATATTCAATGCAAGGACTGTGCGCCACTAATCCTAGGAGTGATTCCTATTTGATTCCCAAACAGGATGTAGTAGAAGTGCACACGATTTGTTCTATTCCTAGACTACTTATGTAGACGAATGTCTGACATTGCATTTCTAAGATCACGTACATTGGTTTTTACAAACGTATATCTGATTGGTGGTCTAGGCGGTAACCCCTCCTTAACACTCTTACCTGAGGCGCATGAACTCGGTAATTTTGTGGAAACCATCGTTGGAAATGGCAACGTGGCATTGAAAGTGCAATTTGTTATTTGAGAAAGGTAATTACCTCTTGGTAATGGAAAAAACTGGATAGATGCAATAAGGCTAAGTGAATTTCTCTCATTAGGAGATGTTCATCACTTTTCTAGATTACCCTCTATATTTTCGGTTTGTTGTGAATATTGTGGCCATGGATAGGTCGGTAATGATCGGGATGATAACATATTTGGTACTATCTATGATAGAGATAGGATGGTTCTATGTTGACAGTGGGCAGTAGGGCTATGCCTTGGTACATTCCACTATAGATGTACCGTCGAAAGGTAGTTCCTTACCTTATCATCGTTGGAAATCCTTTCTTCAATACCTGCCTTTACGGTTTTGATTGTAGAAGCTAGTATGCTGGAATTTAATTACTGTAACAATTTCGACTATGATTAATATGTTATATGAAAGGGTTTCCAAATAATGTCACTAGAAATAAAATAAAATTATTTGATAAAAATGTTTTAGTAAAAACCCATCCATGTTTATGTGCGGCATGGTCAAACGAGATACTCTTCTTTTCAAAGATTTTATTTGACATCAAAGTTGATCTATGACACTGTCATCTATATTTATTATTCGTGTCTCACGATGGTTTGCCAAGCATGATCGGGTATTTTCAATACTCGGGTCAGATTCAAATAATTTCAGGATTAGCTGAAGATGCTTGGAGTTTCCAGAGGAGAACTGGAAATTTTCATCAACGTATAGACATAGTTTACTTTTCCACCGTATTTATTGTTTTTCAGCATTTGTAAGGATAGATATTTATAACTGTCCAGGCTGAGCTTAAATTAGACTCTGATATATGTATTTAAATTTTTTTCTGCCGTAGGGATGATTGATATTATAAATTATTCCATTCGTGTGAGATTCTGTTCTGTCTTCATTTTCTTTTACCCTTAACAATCGAATTTTTCGGCACTTGAATGCTTGGCACATAATACAGTGAATGTATTAGTGTCAATTTTTCGATGATCAAAAATCCCATTAGTTACAGAGGTTCAAGAAGTCATGAGTTTGATCGCTTAGGACATTAAAATGAGTTCTCTATTTGCATAAATTATCACTCTTATCATAAAAAAATACGCTTATACTATGTTGTGATGTCAAATATAAAAAGACCGACTTACAGTATTTGATGACACATCTATGCTTCCTAATAAAAGGTAAAAAAGAAAACTATGAATATGGCGTTTTTTCATTAATATAAGTTGGCAAATGAGTTATCGGGTTTGTTGTGTATGTTGTGGCCATGGGTAGGTCGGGAACGACCGGAATGATGATGTAATCAGTATTATCTATGGTAAAGGTAGGTCGGTTCTATGTTAATAGATGGCAGCAGGGCTGTGCCTCGGTACATTCCTCTAGAGATGTACTGTTGGAAGGTAATCCCTTACTTTGTCTGTAACGGACCGATTTTTCGACCCTCAAAAATCGACATCAATACGCCCACTGTATAGAATGCCGAGAAATCGAGTGTTGGAAAAACCAGTTCATTATGGGTGAAGAAGAAAAGGTAGAAGAAGAGACAAACATAACAATACAGAATCTCACAATCGCAGCGGAACAAAATATAATATATAATAATAGATTTTAAATACAAGAACTGTACTGTTAATATACATAACATTATCAGAGTACAATAATTAATACATCAATCTGGACAGTTTAATAACTTATCCTGATATATATAACTCACACACTGGAAATAACCAAGTATGTGATATACGTCTTAACTCCTCTAGCTCGTCTCCTGAACTCCACAACATTTTAACCTGAATTTATAATACTCGGTCTGACCCGAGCATTATAATAAAATAACTTCTGAGTCAGTCTAGATAACCAACATGAGAAAACACACTCATTTTGAATATTAACTTTTCTCAAAATTATTTGAAAACAAAGGTATCCTGTAAGACCACGTCACAAATAAATACGACGGGTTTTTACCTTACGATAACCTTTTTTTTTGTCAAAATCATCTGATATTATAATAGTGTTTATAGAAAGTAAATATAAAATAGTTGAAATGCTTGCATCTCACGTTCCAGCATAGTCGGGCACAATCAAAACTGTATTGGCGCATATTGGAGATTGGATTCCATCGAATGGCCATGCCATTGGAGTAATGCCCACCACAGTATACCTCTAGAATAATGTACTGATGACCACACTGGGATCCCCTGCTACACAAGACCAGCTTACCCCAAACCTAGATAGATCGAATATGTTATCATCCTGGGTGTTCCTACCCTTACATCGAGCGCTCCTTCTTTCATGCACAACCATATCCGTAATATATAGGTTTCCAAGGACATCTAGAAAGGTGATAACATACCCTAATTGGGTGCCACCCACTTAGCCTTGCTGCATCACCCTTGTTTTAGTCATTCCCAGTTGATGAGGCTCGAGGCTAAGCGTTACCTTTCAGGAACACAATTCTACTTAGAATGCTTATCGTCCTCCAATGACGATGTTCTGATAACATTCGTCCATACAAGTTGTCCTGGGTCTGGACAAACCGAATCACCATCTTCATCATCTTCACGGTATTCATTCGTTGCGTTCAAACCGGATCGAAGTGGTTTTCAAATAGTTAAACCATACCTTGGCCTCTTCGAAACGATTAGCGAATTTGGCCAAAGTTGATAGTTGGTTATTTAACTATCAATACACATCCAAAAGTAGACATCAGGTCTTATTTCGGACTTTCCAAAATTTATTTTAAAATATCTTTATAAGATATTAACCCAGTTCTTTAAGGATTGAAAACAGTTTTCAATCCTTATATTTTCAATGGAATATTTCCACCTACTCCAATATTTAGAATATTTCTCCCCACTTCATTTTATATTCACACTTAAGAAGTATCCCATATATTTCCTAGTTCCTATTTCCTAAAATCATTTACAATTTTATTTGTAAATTACTTGACTAGTTTATAACGAATTCTATAAATTTCGGAATGCCTTAATTAATTCCCTTAATATTTCCAAAGCCGATTATACTTGCTTATAATTTCAATTTCCCTTTTGTACTTCTTTATGAGTTCTATTTCATTCTTCGAAGTTCACTTTTATTTAACTGCTTTGAAAATTTTGTTACTTTCTTCCCAATTCCATTTTAAGAATTTCCTTTTAAATCTCATATACCGAATAACCTCACTTCCAGACTTCCGAGAAGGTTTTTAAATAAATTTAAAACATTACAAAACTCTATGTATATATATAAGTATTTAAAAGAAAATAATAATAATTTATTTTTAATACATGATCAAATAATTATCTTAAATATTGAAACACCTTGTATAACATCACTTTTCAAATTAGGTTTAAAAATTTAGGATTTATTAAAACTCATATTAAGTATTTGAAAAAAAATTCACTTTTGAAGTTCTTCAATGCGAACTAACTTTAAATTACATAGTTTAAGAAATAAAACTTTCCCTTTTAAAATAAAACTTAACTTATTAATAAAAATATATTTTTTTCTTAATAACCAAATTTAAAATTTATAAATCCCTCTTGATTTCAATCACATCACTTCCATTTCGGTCTCCTCAACCCATTCCACTTCAAAAATAGTATCCACTATTTTTCTCTCACCCTATTTCCATATTCAAATATAAATTCTTCCTTTAAATTTATATTTTCAATTTATCACCAGATATCAATTTTCTTTATTTATAAACATCGTTTATAGATTTTTTTTATAACTCCTTTGAGTTTCGCTAAAACTAATCTTATTTATAAATTCCATTTTATAAATTCAATTCCTTATAAATTCCATTCATGTTTACCAATCTATTTTTAATACCGATTTCAACTTCTTTCAATATTCTTTCTCTAGTATCACTTTAAAATCCAGTCTCAAAAATCATCTTATAGAATTTATTCTAAAATCTCTATTTAAAATATTTTTCCACATTATTTGGTACGATTAAAAACCAATTATTTCTTATTCAAATCAATCTCTTTTAAATACTCCAATTTCCATTATACATATTTTTATATTATAAATCTCCTTTTAATTATTTAAAATTCAAAATAATATTTATGGTATTTAAAATACCAAGTTTAATTCCTAAGCTATTATAACATTTAAAAATTTACATCACATAATAATCCAGCAGATTATTCATTCACATCATATATATTTTATGTATATAAAAACACTAAATATGTTTAAGGAATCCAGTTGGGCCCCCCAACCCGTTTTCCTGCATCCGCAGATGTTAGACAACATAAAATACCAATCCCACTTTGAGGGAGATATCACGGTATATAGGTCATCTGCTATTGTGCGGGGCGCATAGGGTCTCATCCACTATAATGTGCGAGAATATTACTCCAATTGCTAGTATATATACTACTATATATATAATCATCCAGCAGATAATTATATTTTATCAATCCAATCAAGCATCAAATAATTTAAATTTAAACATTTAAATTTAAATGTGACAATCCAAATGAGTGAGAATTTCTCACCTTGATTTTTATTGCAATCCATTCCAAATTAATTCTATTATGTAGACTCCGCAGCTTCTAATCCTACACAACTGATTTCGTGCGATTTAACCTCGTATAAGCAGATTTCGAATTATATAAATTAGTGCTAAAAATTATAATTAATCAACTAATTATTTAATTCAACTTAATAAAAATAATTAGCAACCTAATTATCTCTATAATCGCTTTCCCAAATCGACTTCGTGCCCTAACTCTTTTGTAGTCACGACATGACAGGCGGAGACTCGACTTTCGCTCCGATTGCTTTTCCCTAGGTAGTAACTCGCACAATTCTAATTTGATATATTTTTTGTACATACATACACGATCGGAAACCCTTAACTTCAGATCTGCTGACCACCATTACGCACCCTAGCTCCAACCAACTCATCCTCCCTTACGACTAACACCAGCTGCCGCCAACCACGACATCACCGACCTTCCTATACGTGCGCGATCATGATAGTCGCGACAGCGTCTAGACCCTAGCCTCGAAGACGTCCCTCCCACTGCCGCACGAAGGTTGTGGCTGTTATTGAGCGACTGTAATCCTCCACATCTTCGCCAAGGATGCCTTTATTGTTTTGATTGTAGAACCTAGTGTGCTGGAATTTAATTAATATAACAATTTCAGATATGATTAATATGTTATGTAAAAGGTTTTTCAAAGAATGTCACTAGAAATAATATCAATTGATTTGACAAAAATGTTTTAGCTATCAAAAGGTAAAAACCAGTCTGTGTTTATGTGCGGGTGGTCTTATGAGATACTCTTCTTTTCAAAGGTTTGGTTTAACATCAAAGTTGATCTATGACATTGTCATATTTATTTATAATTCGTGTCTCATGCTAATTTTCCAAGCATGATCCGGGTATTTTTAATACTCGGGTCAGATTCAAATAGTTTCAGGATTAGCTGAAGATGCTTGGAGTTTCCAAAGGAGAGCCAAAGATTTTCATCAACGTATAGACGTAGTTTACTTGTCCACTGTGTTTATTGTTTTTCAGCATTTGTAAGGACATGTATTTAGAATTTTCCAGGCTGAGCGTAAGTTAGACTCTGATATAAATATTTAAAAGTTATTCCATTGTAGAGATGATTGATATTATAAATTATTCCATTCATATGATATTTTGTTCTATCTTTATTTTCTTTTATCCTTAATAATCGAATTTTCCAACACTTGAATGCTCGGCACACAATACAGTGGATATATTAGTGTTGTTTTTTTAGGATCAAAAATCCCATTCATTATTGAGGTTCCAGAAGTAATGAGTTCTAGCCACCAAGACTTTAAAATGAGTGTTTTGTTTGCATAAAGTATCACTCTTATCATCAAGATGACTTACAATATTTGTATGGCACATCTGTGTCTCCTAACAAAAGGTAATAAAGAAAACCATGAATATGCCATTTTTTCATTAATATAGGTTGACAAATGATTTATTACATTGTTCTCAAAAAGTTACTTTTGGTTAGGTCCAAATATTTGTAAGTAGTCTTTAGTTGTTGGCATTAAAAGGCATATATTTGAAGTGTATTTATGGCTAATTTATCCTAAAATAATTTAGTGATGCAAGAAGTTTGTACGCTTATTGCATGTAATAATTCAAATACGAACATTCAATAATTTTTTAAACAAAAAAGATACATTTTATAAACAATTTTATGCATTCTATTTTTTTGGGGACTATTTGTCACTCTTTAACTATTTGCGATTGTTCATTTAGTTCATGTTCTACCGCCCTGTTATGAAATCTGATCTTTCCATTCTCTTATAACTCGTAGTTTCTTCTTCTAAGACACTGGAAATAACTATGGCATACTTTGTATATAACGCAATTTCACTAATTATCTACTTTACTATCTAATAAGTTTTGGTTGTTGTGAATGTTTGAGGCAGTATGAATTTTTTGTTCCTTTTTCGTATTATCGGATTAAGTTCGTTCTGTTTTATCTATTAATGAATTTTATTAGACATTTATTTGGTCATATTATGTTCGTTTCCTAAGTGAGTTTTTGAAAATTTGGTTGGATATTATTGTATATACTCACTATACATCTTTTAAAAAATATATGATATGAATCGGTGCTTTATGTTTTTGGTCTATAATTTGCATTAGAGTTTCATTTGACCATTATTAACTAATATCATGTTTTGATGTGCTAAAATGATATACTATTAACTACTTTGGTTTATTATACTAATCCTCCACATGCATAGAAATCTTTACCTATGTAAAATTTGTACAATTGATGTATAATCAATATAGTACTTTTGAGAATATAAAATTCAATGAATGCATGAGAACGTAGTAAAAGTTAAATTATATATGATCTATGATAAGACATAGAGAATTATTATTATTATTATTTTGAAATGGTACTTTATATACAACAAATCATTGGGACAATATACCCATGTCAATAAACGTTCGGAAGCAAGTTTCGAACTTGTGACATCTTGCACCAAAGCCGAATCAATTAACCACTTGGACAATGGTGCTTGTCCATAGAGCATTATTTATACATATACATTTTCTGAATATTATTTTGGTTTGAAAATTTATAGTCTTAACTAGTGAAGTAAAGCACCATAGTAATAGAGATGCAACATTTGACGAAGTTGGAAATGCTAGAAGACAACTCTAGAGCGTTAAATACACTGATATGCTTTTTTATAGTAAAAGGGTTTGTTTTGACTTCTCTCCTTGCATTACCGTAATAAGACACTTAAATTTTGAACTGTCAACTGCTGCTGATGCTTTTTTGTCTTATTATATTAACCATTTTTCACATAAAACAGTACTATGACATTACCTTTTTTCATTTTACTTTTTTTATAACATGCATTTCATTAAGCTTTACTTCTCTGCCACAATGCTACCGCAGTGTATGAATTAATTCATCTCGGTGTTTTTTCTTCCATTTTCATCGTGATAATACTTAAGCAATTATAAAAAATATGATAAAGACGGAAATTATCAATGGTGTAGTCATTCACAGTTTTATAGGTTTTACAGTACTAAATCAAGAAGCATAAGACAAATTTTCGAACAATGCAATCATGTTTGACAATAGATAAAAGATATATTTTTATACCATCATTATCATTTAGATCAATACAATTCATCTACCCAAAGTACAAGTACATGAAAAGGCAAGGTGATGAATTGCTAAATAAGAATCAAATTTAATTGAATAATACGTTTGAATGTAGAGTTAGATATGAACTAAAACAAGAAACAAATTTAAATGAATAATTTGAATGTAGAGTTAGATATTAAGAGATTTTAGTTTGTTGAAGGAAAAGAAGTATGATAGATGTTTCCATTCATTTATTATTATAAGATTTTGCAGATAAATAATGCATATTAGTAATGGATATTACTGATATTGAAGTTTTAACTTTTCTACTGAGGAAAATAATGTAATTATGCTTTGGGTACCCCATTGATTCCATAGATTTTGGTTCATAATAAAATAAATTAACTTCGGGTACTTATTATGTTTTATGAAAATTCATTTTACTATATATAATTTCTACTTTTATTTGAATACCTTTTACTTATGTGCATATATAGGTGCCTATTTTATAAGTATGAATAATAATCTATTTTCATTATTTTGCTACATTGACTATGTTTCTTTACACTATTTGATCAAAATTTTACCTTCAATGAAATGTCATGTAAAGTATTATTTTCCATATCTACAAGTATTTTGTTTAATAGTGAAATTAGTTTACATTTTTCTATGTTTATTATTTTATTATTTCAGTTACTATGTTTACATGAATATTTGATGCAACAGGGACAATTACTTGACTATTCCAAAAATTTAACCACACAATGTATACATTGTGTATTTTCATAAAAAGAGTATATATTAGTGTAATTCTCATGTTATAATACGCTATCTGCATTATAAAATATAACGTTTCAAATCTTTTGTAATATTTTCTCTAATTTAATTAGTACTGTGTAATGTTATTAAAGTTCAACGAAGAAAATATTAAAATTTGATTTTTTTGAACCGAATTTAAACATATTTCACTTTGAACATAGTTTCTCTATTCCAGGTTTAGAACACTATTATCAAACCAAATTTTGTATATATATTATTAAATTTATATATTTAGCATTGAATAAAATTATGTCGATTTATATTGCTTATATTCAATAATTGATTAATAAACATGTTTAGTAATACAATGCTTACCAAATTAGGAACAATTATGGTTGATGTTTTCGTCCATCGTACAAACCACCGTACTAAAAAATATTAATTATAGTTTTATCTACTCTAAGATTCATTAAGAAAACTTATCAGAAAACATTTGTTAGTAGTGTTCACAGAAAAGCCAATTAAAAATATTACAATACACAAACATGCATTTTCATCATAATATAACTTAAAATTCCAGACAATGCACCATTTAAACTATATAGTTAAACCCGTGTGCATGAAACAGGTTCGCAGTAGTTATTCTAATACACATGCTACAATAGGTATTTTGAGTGTTTAAATAAGTGCTGGATTACAGATTAATGAATTTAAGAGCAAAGCATATTTTAGCAAGCAAAGCAAATATAAGGAAGAAGTCATGAAAACTTTAAATGTAGCCGTAGGAGTTTTACCAATAAAATACAGGGACCAACACTATCAATAAATAAAATTAGACATGGTGATTGTGCAGTGTTGGTTGAGAAAATTCAAGAAAGAATAGAAACATGGTCTAGTAAGCTACTATCTGTTGCAGGCTGTGTAGAATTAATCAAACAATAATGTATGTAATAATTCTATATTGGCTTCAAACATGTCGTATCTATGCAGCATCAATACGTTAACTTAAAGGAGGTGTGGTGAATTTATTTGGAGAGGGGGAATCATAAGTTGAATTAGGAAAAGTTGTGTAGGCAAAAAAGAAAGGGGAATTGTAGTAAGGAATATTAATGGTTCCAGCCTGACTTACTATTTATAATTATTTTGGAAATTCATTGATGGTGAGTCAATGTGGGCAAAGTGGATGGGAAACAATTATCTTAAAATAGGTAACTTTGGATTATCATGCCAAAAACAACCAATCAAATATTTGGAAACAAATTCTGAAATGTAGAGAAAAGAGAGAGTTGTTTATGGTAAGACATTTCATAAATGGCAATGATACTAGTTTATTGACCCTTGGTTTGAAAATGTATCTTTTATAAATAAGTTGGACTGGAACAATTTGTGTTACAAATATGTAAATTATAGAGTGAATATGCTTTTATGTTGTTTTGTTTAGTCTCACATCGTGGAATAGGTTAAATCCTTAGCTCCAAAGCCTTTATATAAAAAGGCTATGTAATGTAAATAGACATCTATTCTTAGGAATGAATAATATATCTTCTGCCTCTCTCTCTAATGGCTTCTTATTTCTTCATTTCATAATACGTTATCAGCACGATCTCTAAACAAAGGAAAATTTCAGATCTGATTATAAATCTTCAAAGCGGTAAGCCATTTTTGATCTGATTACTCAAATCTTTCTGATCTCGTTCTATTTATTTTATTTCTTTTAGACCTCATTTTATTATTGATCTAATTATTCAGATCTCAATCTATTTGCATATTTTATTTTATTTTTATCCATGTATTTTAGATCTCGTTTTGTTGCAGATCTAATTTTTCAGATTTCATTATATATATATATAATCTCATAGATCTTTCTCTATTAATCTTATCATTTTAGACCTCATTCCATTATTTGGTTAAAAAAAAGGTTTTCATTTTGAAATTTTTTTTGTTTGGGTTTTAGTTTGAATGAGAACTATAGAAATGATTTTGGCACATGATTTATATTTTCAAAAAAAATATTTCATTGTTTCTTAGAGAAACAAATATAAGGATAATACGTATCTAGAAGATCGTATTAAGTTTATATAAAAGAATAGGAACCTGAAGTTCATATGTGCGAAGGTGAAAGATTAAAGTTTTCGTACGCTAAAATAAAGCCTTGAAAAAAAAATGAGCAATTCCAGAAGAAGATATTAATATGTCCAGAAGACATAACATAAAAACAATATGTTGGAACAACATTACAAATATGGTAAAAACTATTTCCTCGAAGAGAAATAGTATTATGATTCTCATGTTCGAATACAATTATGAATAGTCCTCTTGTTTCATTGTGTTTATTTAATATTGGAGACCTGAAGTTCTCAAATAAAAATTGTACATATAAGTTTGCATTTAAAAAAAAAGGATTATATATCAAAACTCAAATATATAAATTTGAGATGTGAAGCTTTGAATTATTAGAAAAGCTAATTCAGATTATGGTAAATTCCAATTGCGATCAAACCTGAAGTTTGATAATAAAAATAAAGTTGTACCACTTAGGATCTAAAGTACTAAACAAAGACTTTATTTAAAGTAAAATTTGAACCTGAAGTTCTAAAATATTTGCCAATGGTATTAACTACTAAACCAAATAAATGTATAGAAACTTATTCACTCCAGAAGCAGTGATAATAATACATTAAAAAAAGTCTCCAGAAGAGATTTGTTGATATATTTGGTGCTTTTACTAAACCAAATAAATACGTTGAAACATATCTACTCTCCTACTCTCTTTCTTTTTAATTAAAAATAAGGTTTTCTAATAGAAAGTTTATTTCTTAATTTTTTTTCCTTCTTCCATGCATCCAATCGCCTTTCAAAAGGTAAAATATAATAGATCAAATATAATAGATCTGAAATAATCTTAAATCCCTAAATTTCTGATATATCTTGTGTTGATTTGAAGATTTACATGTTTGTTTTGATATATTTGGTAAAGACTTATGAAGTTAGTTTTCTTATGAAAATAATAATAATTTGGATCTGAGATGTATAGTTATTTATGGCTATGAATGATATGGATAGATTTGAGATGATAATTCTGTTTATTTAGAAATTCAGATTATTGGGAAATAAAATTTCACTTTAAGATATTCATTTTAATTTTATTATTTATTAATATTGAACCTGGATTTTGAGATGAAATTGTGTTACTTTAAGTACTATTTGTTCAATTGGTTCATATATATTTATAATGAAATTATTTTGCTATGACAGTAGTTATATCCTAGACCACGTAAAGGTTAATTGTAGTTATTTTTATCATAAATGAATTAATTGCAAGTGTTATGATAATAAATTAAATTATTTATTATCATAAATGCATTAAATGCATTGATTACAGTAAAATAAATGATGTTGTATTTTTATGTTTGGAATAAGAATAGACATATGGTTTATTATATGGTGTATTCATTTTGGCAAACAATGCTCGATATAATGAAAGAAATAAGTTTGAACAACAACCTGAAGTTGTGCAAAGATTTATTTTTTCAACCAGAAGTTGTATACTCAAAGTCCAAGACCTGAAGTCTTGAATTATGCAAAAAAATTCTGATAAACTTTAAAAGCTCGAATTCTTGTCGGTATTTTTTTTTAATTTGTCAAAATGTACAAGTCTTGAAATAAGAATAGACTTTTATTTTGTAACAATATGGTACAAAAAAAGGGGGAGAAGTTTACAAAAAATTTGAGAACCTGAAGTTCATAACAAATTAATGAATTTGAAGTTCATGAATTAGAAGCCCGAAGCTCTATTGAAATTATGTAAAATGATAAGGTTGTACTTCCTGAAGAAGTTAAAGAAAATTAATAAATAATCATATGAGAAAATGATGCTGCATTCAAGAGATTACAAAAATCTCCAAATGAGTTATACCTTACCTTATATCTTAACATTTATACTAAATTAACCAAATATCCTGAAGATATTATGTTATACGATATTTCAAACATCATTGGATGTGTGTGTGTATTAATCTTTTGAAAAGATGTTTTAGAGATTTATTTATATTTATATTGCAAAATCTAACTTCCTAGAAGAGATGTTATAAGAATTTTATTTTTGTTACATTGCAATTCCTTAATAGGAAACACTATACTCCCTGAAGGAATAACCATATAAATTTTTTTTGAAGCAATAACAATAATTTTTGAAAAAAAAGGATATTGTATGCCAATATTACACTCCAGAAGTAGTGGTTTTATCTCTTACATCTTACTTTCATTTGGTGAATCTAATTTTGTTACTGTATTTAAAAGTTTGATATGCCATTTCAAAGACAGTTACAACAAAAATCTCCAGCAGCGATATTTTATGCCACTGTAAAAATAGTAATTATGTAATTTATATAAAAGAAATATTGTATATTGATATGGCATTCCAATAATGCATATATATATATATATATATATATATATATATATAGAAGAGATAAGTTCACTTCAGAAGTGATGATACTAAAATATCTCTAGAAGAGATTTATAAATTTGAAAATGATAACATATCTCTAGAAGAGATTTGTTTATATATTTGGCAATTTTATTAAACCGAATAAATGCATAGAAATTTGATACTTGAGATACAATTGAGGAACAAAACTTAACAACTTGAAGTTGTATGTATATATTGTTCGAACCAGAAGTTCGATATGGTTCCAAACCAAATGTTTTGAACATTATCATGCGATTTTGACAGGTTTGCATTGACATTGATTTATAAATAGAAATTAATAGTTTGAATCCTTGTAATAGTTTGTTCTGAAAATCACTAACTCAAATGAGAAAGAATATGAAAATATTATAATATATGTGTGATATGTGGACGCACGTATACATCCATATATGTAAATATTTAGCTAACAACCTGAAGTTTGTTATAAGCTCATCTTATAAATTATGTACATATATTATTTAGTGATTTAAAATTCAATCAACATAAATGTTGAATGACTTGAAGTCATGTATGTATTCAAATGATCTACACAATAAGTAAATTCCTCCAATTGGTTAAATCAATGAACGAGAACAAACTCTAATAAGCTATATCAATTGAATGCATCTTATCAACTAATAAAAGAACTATCCTCCTATTATTAATATTTATGATGTATTTTCTAGTAGCAATATCATAATGGATCAAAATTAGAGTCCAAAGATGGTTATTATTTAATGTGACAATGTTTGTCAACATTAAGGGGGAGGATAAAGGGATACAAGTTCATTTTGATCATCAGTGTTAAATATTTATTAAAATATACAATGATGCAAAATATTATCAGTATTATCCTTAGTAGACTTTCTCCAATATAGATTTGAATCCCTGAAGGATCAAAATGTGAAAACCACATCTGAAATATGGTTCAAAAGTCAGTTCAAAATACTTTTGGAGTAAGTAATAAAGATACAAAATAAAGGAGGTGAGTGTTCTTGAAGAAACACTTAAGGGTGCTCTAAAAGATATCCATGACATGATTGTCAAATAAACCTAAAAGCGGATTAGGTACCTAAAACATGATAATTAAAGAGATCTCAATAAAATCATGTCTAGAACTGACAAGAAATAATCATCAATGATAAATTTATAAATAATAAAGCGCATATGTATATAAATGGATTAAAGATCCTGGATTAGAGAAAAACATGATTGGACATCATGAAATTCTCATAAATAAGAAATGTGAACATGTAGTTCGCATATATATATATATATATATATATATATATATAATAGAAAAAACCACTGAAATTACTGAAGCACATGTAGTGCTACATCGTGTTAAATGCTCTAGGCATATGTTTTTATAAATAATTGAATTCATTGAAGCAGTGAAAGTGTTTGAACACTTAAAATACCCTGAAGGTATAAATATTGTTAAAACATTATAAACAATGAAAGTACACAAATCCTTGAAGAATATAAATAACTTTGGTGGTTATAAAGAAGATAAAGAACAAGACCGTAGATTTCAACTTCTTTTAAGTATTGTTGTAATGAAAATCTTGATATAATTCATGATGAGTAGATTACTTCCTATTTTTAAGTGTTGTGATGAAACTCTTAATATCTATTGAATGGTAGTTGCGATATGCAAATACTTATTAAAGTATACAAATTCTTGAAGAATATATATAACTTTTGTAGTTATAAAGTATGCAAAGGACATGAAATGTAGATTACAACCTTCTTCAAAGTATTGTTGTAATGAAAGTCTTGATATACTTCAAGATGAGTAGATTACTTCTTGCTTTTTAGTAATGTTGTAATGAAATTTTAACATTCATGAAAGATGTATAGTGGCAATATGTAAAACTGATTTGAAGCACAAAAATGAAGGCACATGAAGTGTTTTTCATAAAAGTAGCATACAAAATGCATAAAATGCAAACCATATTTGGAAGAAACAATCTTAGAAAATTTGATTGTATCGAAGGAAACTATTAATAAATTGTATTATTAATGAGATACATATTTATGGATTCAGAAGTATCTATAACCAATTTGAGTTATCGAAAGACGAATATGAATTTAGAGGAAAATTTAAAATCAGGGGGAGCATCCATAAGTATTTTATAATGCACTCTTTTTTCTTAACTAAGATTTTTCCCACTGGGTTTTTATTAATAAGGTTTTAATGAGGCATTATCTTGATCTAGAAGTATCAACTCCCCAGTAACATTTGAAAATAAGTTACAATGTACTCTTTTCCCTTATTTAAGATTTTTCCCATTGGGTTTTTCTTACTAAGGTTTTAATGAGGCATTATCTTGATCTAGGAGAATCAAACGTCTTTTCAAGAAATAACATCTCAAATATGTTATTTAAGTTAAATTAGATTTTTATCCTTGACTAAGGTTTTTTCCATCGGGTTTTCCTTTATAAGGTTTTTAATGAAGTATTAAATTGATCCAGAAGTATCAAACTCTATATGATGCAGTAAATTATTGAAATATGACATACTATATTGTACTCTTTTTCCTTCACTAAGATTTTTCCCATAGGGTTTTACTTAGTAAGGTTTTAATGAGGCATTAGTTTGATCCAGAAGTATCAAGCTTCATTTAAAGAAATAAGAAAATAAAATATGTCATTGTACTCTATTCCCTTCACTACGATTTTTCCCACTGGGTTTTTCTTAATAAGGTTTTAATGAGGCATTGTTTTGATCCCGAAGTATCAAACTCTTGGAAGGAATATCATTTTTAGTATGATATCTATGATTTCACAAGTTGCACTCTTTTCCTCTTTCAAGGTTTTTCCCATTGGGTTTTTCCTAATAGAGATTTTTAATGAGGCAATAGACAATATCTATATCGACTGAATCGATAAATGCAAGCAAGATAATAATGAGGGGGAGTAATCATCATACACGTTTCGAAACGGAAAAAATTTCAAGTTATTTGAGCATTCAAGATTTTGAAGACGCATATTCAAGGGGGAGTGTGACAATATATGTAAATTATAAAGTGAATATGCTTTTATGTTGTTTTATTTAGTCCCACATCGTGAAATAAGTTAAATCCTTAGCTCCAAAGCCTTTATATAAAGAAGGCTATGTAATGTAAATAGACATCTATTCTTAGGAATGAATAATATATCTTCCGCCTCTCTCTCCAATGGCTTCTTATTTCTTCATTTCATAACAATTTGTTAATAATGGGAGGAAATTTTGCTATAGTTTCTATGATTATCAAAGAGAATCAATGGCAACTTTTTTTATATCCAGTTACTAATTCACAGAAGGAAGATATCAGTATATTGCCCCAATTGACAAAAATGAAGAAAGCGACTACTATGAATAGATAATAAGCAGTAATGACAAGTATTCTTTTAATAAAATTTATGAATGTATCAGAAATAAACAACAAACATTAGAATGATACAAATGCATATGGAACACAACAAATTGTTATAAAATGGCATATTGTGCATATTTTGCAATTCCCGATAAGTTACCAACAAAAGATAAAACTATCAAGTGAGGCAAAATAGAGAATATGTTATGTCCTTTATGTGATGCAGTGCTAGAAACTACAAAGTATCTATTCTTTATGTGTGATTACTCATAATAAATATGGAACTTTTAGAAAATGATAAAATAGGGTTGAAGCATAGCAACATCATGAAATTAAAAGAAGCAACACAACAAATCTTTGCTATTTTCATATCAAAATCAATAGAAAAGGACTATGCACATACCATAGTAACTACTTAGCATATCACACATGGAAAGAATGAAGTACCAGAGCACATAATGTTAAAGCAATAAGTTAAGAACATAGATAGATAATTATTTATATATAATGCAACATAATTATGGATAAATCGAAAAAAGAGAGTGAAGAATTAGACAAAATCTAAATATTTATCTAAGCGGTGAAATATGGAGGTATGAAGCAAAAACATTGAAAAATATCTATATTAACCCAAAGCCAATCTTACTGTGATGAGCTACGACTTAGTAGTATAATCGAAGAAGAATTAGATTCCTTCCTTCATCGAGACCAAGCAGCATGCTATGAAGACGACATGGTCTTTGAAGACTCTTGCATAGTGAGAAACCAACTTTATTATGTACAATCAAACCTGGAATCATTATGCAAATTTAATTAAGTTGCCCTAAAAACAAAACTGTTGCAGAATACTTAGGCGCGAAGAAATAAAAAGAACTAGTTTGTCGATTAATTATCAACAGTCAGTGCAATGAACAATAATCACTAAACAAAGAAAAGTAGAAGAGTAGAGAATACAAAGATTTAATGTGGTTTGGCCAAATCGCCTACGTCCATGGACTCAACAATTAGTCTTTATTTTACCGAAGAAGGAGAATAAAAGAGAGATTACAAAATTATAGGTTGCAAAGTGGAGAGACCAACCTATATTTACAAATTGAATAATCTATTTCTTCAAAGACTTGTTTGCACTCAAAGCCCATGATTTGATTTGACTACAGAAATTAAAGTTTACTAAAGAAGTGAATAATGGTGGGTGCTCACACACAAATATGAAGATGAACTTACTTTATTTAAATAGACTTAAGAATGAAGAAAATATTTGGAGATTAAGTAAATTAATTTCCCAATTGCCTTGAAACCTTTCCAAGATCGAATATTTAATTTCATATAAATTAATAATGGTGATCTTGGTTTTCATAATTTTCCTCTGTTAATTGAATCTCCATGTATAAACTTTTCTTTTTTCCATGTTGCAAAATCAATGAATTCAAAATAGACTTCTTTCCTCATTTATAAATCCATTGACTAATTAATTGATTTAGTAATCATTTATTTCCTTCGAATAAAATACCCTCTTATATCTGTATATTTTTTTTCTTTCCATGTATTGCCTAATGGGATAATTGAGTTAATCAATTAATTATTGTCCCGTTTTCTTTGGAAAATATTTGAATCACATATATTCAGTACTCTACCTTGATTCAAATATAACAATTTCTCTTCATCACCACATCTCAATAAATTGTTTGTTCTAGGCCAATAAGAACTAATTTGGGCATTATTGCCCGAACATAGCTTGCAAATCTTTCCCAAGCGTAAGAAAGATAGTATGCACATAAACAAACAAAGTGCATACGAGCAATACCAAAAAAATTCAACATATTCGATATAGGAGACGAACATGTAGATACAGAACTTTGAGAGACTAATGAAGATTTAATATCATGCTTCACCTTCTCCATGTCATATTAAGTGAGGGCATGCTCAATAATATGTACTTCAATCTCCTTCATAAGAATTTTGCTAGACTTTTTTAAGTCTACACCAATAGGCTCACTAACAAGCTCCGCAACATTCAAAACATAATATGAATAATCATCGGTACAAATATGCTCACAAATAGAACCATCTAAATTAATAGGTCTTGCTTGTGACTGAGCTCCACCTAGAGTCGTGCCTCTGAAATCTTATCATCAGCTATGGTATCATCGAAAATGCCATTATCTCTCCGAACATGGAAATAATCTGACGACTCGAAATGTGTTGGAAAATTTTGCGTCCTCATACTGCCATCACTTGATAGAGACTCGACCTTCAACAAAATCTTTCATCAAACATCACATGTCTGTTTTTCACAATTATCCTAGTTTTTTTACACCACATCCTATTTCTCTTTACTCCTTTATAGCCTAAAAAAATATGCTTGCTTTCCCTAGACTTCAACTTTTTTGTCTCTCGTCATCTAAATAAACTGAACAACCAAACACTTTAAGTAATGAATATTCAACATGGCTCTCTCTTTTCTTCTGGGATCTTCATCTCATGGCAATAGAACGTGTGTGGTTGATGAGAAATACTGCCATGGATATCGTTTTTGTCCAAAATTTCTCTTCTAAACCAATAGTCATTCTCAAGATCATAGCACTCTCCTATAATATCGGGCACATGCTCTCCACCATTCCATTACAATGTCACTCAATAAAAATAGAAAAATCTCTTACTGCATGCTTAGATCCACAATAGTTAGTAAATCATTGCGACACAAATTCACCACTATTTCCAATGAGAACTTTCAAACACTTCTTTGACTACTCCTATACCAAGGTCTTCCACTTTCACTGGGCAAATATTTATTCTTTGGCCTTTAAGTAAAAGACACACACCTTATGTGAGAAATCATCCATAAATAAGATGAAATAATCGACTACATCTAAAGATGCAACTAGGATGGGTCCCCACACATAAGAATGAATAAACTCTAGAAACTCTACAGCTCTAGGTCTCCCAACATAAAATGTGACATGCTTTTTCTTGTCAACAGAAAAATCTCCACAAGAGCCAAGCTTCGACTAAAAAACACCATTAATCAACCCCCACTTCTTTAATACTTCAAGATTCTCCTCTTCAACATGACCTAACAAAGATGCCATAGCCGAATAAAATCTAAAAATCAAGAATCTATGAAAACCACTAAATCTTCTAAGATTGTCTCTCCATGAAGCACATAAATATCATCAACTCGCACCCATTTCATCACTACCGAGAAATCCTTTACCACTCTCAATTTCTTTCCATCTACCATTATCTAAATACTAAGTCTACTCAAAGCTCCAATTGACAAGAAACTCTTTTGAAGCACCAGAACATGTCTAACATCCATGATAGTCCTAATAGCACCATCAAAATTATAAAACTCACACTTTCAATGTCCATAACATGAGAATATGTGGTATTCTCCATATGAACTACACGACCATAAATCTTCCTATAACTGAAAAAAGCTCCTATTTGGCATCATATGACTAGAGGTTGCAGAATCAGTCACCCAACTTGTACTCTCTAAAGGTCAAATACTGGCTGAAAATAACGATGTATCACTATCACTACTATTTGCATCTGATTTAACTGCGGTCGAAGCTAAAGCTTTCTCCTTCTTCTCCCTCTTCTCTCTAAGAGATAGGAATCCTTGTATGAAATGTCTCTTCTTCTTACAATTATAGCAAATACCCTTTCTAGTACCCATAAAGTAGGACCTATGCATATCTCTCATACCTCCACTTTTAGCTCTTATCTCTTCTTCTAAATGAATCAAGTTATTTTTGAAGAACAACATCATTAGTCTTTATGTAACATCCCCCTACTTGGAGGCCCAAAACTTACTGTTACGGATGCTGCAGTTATCCACAGTTATTATTCCTCGGTGACCAAATACGACGATGTTAGGTACATTGATAAACAAAAATACAAGAACATGGAAAAAATTTAAACAACAAACAAATTCAACATTCCATTTTAAAATATTCCAAATTGGTTACATAATCCAGGTTCATAGACCACATTAGGATAACATATAATTATTATAAAATACGCGAAGAGCGACATATAAAGATGCCTCCTTGGTTTATCAGAGTATATAACGAGGCAAGTAAACAAATTTGCCTTTACAATCAAAACACATGGCGGAAATAAAAGAACTATACTAACAAGCTTGCCTCCTGCGCGTCCTCAAAAGCTTTATTCATCTAAAAGAACATCTGAAAACCTTAAATCTCAACCTACTTAAAAGCAATTGAGTACCCGACAGTTTGATTGGAAAACAAAAACTTCGAGTCAGACATAAAGCTTGGTATGAATAATAATTTACCATCTCAAATCATGTAGGTGGCTAGTGAGATCATGCCACTTAGTAAAATGGATTTTCCCCTCACTGGTATCCTAAAACATTTATAAAAGCATGTACTGTGCTCCTGCATGCACAATGGTTAAAACATAGTATTTCAAAACATTATGATGATATGCAAAACAAATAAATCAAATCTGTACCCATCCCCATTCATTCTGACTACCTGTCTCAATTGTAGTTTCTAGGGTTACTATTAACTTGTTAAATATTTATGGATTATCTGTCCAACTTCATAATTTTCATGGGTTTAATAAAAAACTATTGTGTAATGACCCAGAATTTCTGTCATTTGAAATTTGTATATTTAATTGATTTTAAATATGCATAAGTAAATTTTATAAGTCGAATAAATTATATTTCGAATATCTAGATTAATTGGATAACTAAATCGATAATTTAATATTTTAAAGAAATAATTGGAAATTGGGTTTAATGTGATTAAAATTGATTTGTAAAGTAGTATTAAATCTTATTGGAGTTAGAATGATGTTATGGAACTTTTAAAATTGAATTAAAAGTTAATTTGTGGAAATTGAATATTTTAATATTTAATTGACGAGTAAAAATAGCCAATTTTCAAACAATCTCGGATTTCGACGAAACCAGTTTCATCGGATCCGTAATGTTAAATTATTGTAAGAATTCAAATTTCGTGTCAGTCGAATTTACAGTTTGTCCGGGGCAAGCTAAAACGCGTAGAAATCGGTTTAAGTGAATTTTTAATTTTAAATAGTCGATTTGAAAACCTATCTTTCAAATACGATCGAATTGGCTCTCGATATATATTCCATTGCGTTTGAAATGGGGTTAAAACATTATAAATGTCAGACGACACACTTCGTTTGGAGTTCGGAAAAATTTCGAGATGAATAGTGTTTCGATATTTTCTATAAAAACACCTCTATCATTTCACTTTTCACAAACCTAACACCATTAGGGTTTCAGACGCCATTTTCAATATCAATGGCCGAAACCTAATGTTGATCATCCTTCAAATCCTCCTAATCCAAGCAGAATTAGACTAAGGCTTCAACTACGAAGTTGAAGAGCACGTCAAGATCTTCTAGATCAACGGCTATGATCGTTTGAAACATGGTAGATCGACGACAATCTTCGTTCAAACATCGCGCGTTTGGAGGAGAAAATCTCGGCGATGGTGGCACATGGTGGAGCCGCACTAAGCAGGTGGGCATGGCAGGGGTTGGCGCACGCATCGACTTGGTTCGATCGACCTCCGGTCGTCCTTAAGAGGGTGCCGCCATCAGGAAATCGATTGGCCTATGGGTTTTGATCGCGTGAATAACCTGGAGATGGAGGAAGGCACGCACGGTCATGATCCTATTTTCAAAATCTATGGCCCAGATCGATAAAGGTTTTTTTTTAAAAAAAGAAAGAAAAGAAATTAGTTATATTTAAAATCATATAATGTTTAAAATACTGTAACTTCTTCATACGAGGTCGAAAATTGACAAAACGACTTGCGTTGGAATCGTATGGACGAACACTAC
This sequence comes from Allium cepa, assembly GCA_030765085.1. NCBI lineage: Eukaryota > Viridiplantae > Streptophyta > Magnoliopsida > Asparagales > Amaryllidaceae > Allium > Allium cepa. The sequence goes on from CM060938.1 coordinate 569,974,242, forward strand.
GCAATGGAGCTGGATTGGGATTGATTGGAGCTAGTGTGAATTTTGGGTAAAATTAAACACGTGTTTAATTTTATTCGAAATAAAACACTGCAACTGGTATTGGAAGCAAGGTGAGAACTTCTCACTCAATCGAATTATGTTTCGATTTAAAATTTTAAATAGTTAAATTTTAAATTGCTTGATTGAATGATAAATTTCTATCTGTTGTATTGAAATAGACCCTATACGCCGCATATTAAGCGGATGTTATTTTATTAAACACATATACCGCGATATTCCGTCTTGAAACGGAATTGGTATTATATATATATTTGGAGTTGATTTCATGCATTATATAGCGGATGAGACCCTATTGCGCCGCATAATAGCGGATAATATTTTATATAAACCCATGTACCGCGATATTCTGTCTTGAAATGGGATTGGTATTATGCTAACATCTGTGGATGCAGGGAAACAGGTTGAAGGGATCCAACTGGATTCTTCAACGGTACTGATTTATTTATAGATATTTGTGATATATTCTGTTATCATATTGATATATGATGTTTGGATGCCATGGTTGATGTATTGGTGTTGTTGCAGCATTGGGCCTATTTTGGAGTTTTAGAAATGTTATAGTAACGATTTCGAATTTAAAAGGATTTTCAAGTGATTATTGAAAGTATACATTTTATTGAATTTTGGAATTGATTCATTTTAAATAAATAAACGTTATAATTTTTATGTTATAAAAATTATGATTTTTGTGAAATATAACCGAAATATGATTTTTGAAACAATTAGTTGATTAATTTGTAAAATGGTTTAAATTGGGATTTTTGAATTATTGTAAACGGTTTATATAAAAGATTTATAAAATTGATATATATAAATTAAAATATTGGAATTATAAAACGAGTTTTTATAAGTGTTAAAATGAAGTATAAATGGATTTCATAAGTGAATGAAATTTATAGATTTATAAATTATGAAGTTATAAAATGAATGGATTTTGTAAAATAAAAGATTTATAAGTAATTAACTTATAAAGTGGGTTTTGGCATTTAAATGAGATATAAATAGAATTTGTTAATTAAGGGATTTTATAAGTTGAAGTTTTTATAAAATATATGTAAATGTGAATTTATAAACGTTGTTTTATAAATCCGAAACCAATTGAATTTGATAAGCAAATATGAAAGCTTATTAAAGGAGATATATCCACGATTTTGGACAGTGGATAATCCTTTAAATTAAAATATGTAGAAGTGTTGAATTCGTTAAACGATTTATATTCACGATTTTGGACAGTGAATAATATATTAAAGAAATGTTTTAGGAAGTGATCTTTTAAGTAGAATTAAAACGATTTGAAGTTGTTTTAAAATGTGTTAAGGATCGAAACCATAGATTTTAACATTCATTGTTGAAATAGACGTTTTCGAGAAATAAGGAAAAGATGGACTATAACACTGTTGTTATAGTAAATGATTTTCGAAAGGAAATGTTTTATATAGTATTGGGATTTATATATCTATCTTAATTTCGAATCCCTATACTAGTGATTTTGGATTGTCGTAACGATGTTTTACGCAACATTCGTTTTGACTCAAATGAATGTGTTTAAGAGAATGTTTTCCTTAAAGAATAAAATATATACTTAATTGTGATTTAAGTATATTGAATATTTTTTAAAAGTTAAAAATAAATAGATTTGTGAATTACTTATTATTAAATAAGTATGGAAATGTTTTCCAATATGAAGTGAAATGTTTTGAGACTATACCTTTTAAAGATAAATTGAAAGTGAATATTTGAAATCGATTTGAAAATCGTATATCAGTGGATATTCGAAAATATAAATTCACCATGGAATTCATAAAGGAAAGGGAAATTTGTTTAAAAATAAACATTGATTTATTTTTGAAGTGTGGAAATAAATTTACGGATTTGGAACGTAAATTTGAAGTAAATCGGTAAGGATTTATTTAATTGGTTTAAATGAACCATTTTGAAATGAAAGTGTATCCTCGCTGGAAAGCCGAATAAAATTTCTGAATAGCTTTGAAAATACGTACGTACATACATACATACACACACACACACATATATAATTCTAGAATTGGTTTTGAAAAGGATACTTTGGAGAAATTAACTTCTTAAATTGTTTTAAATCCTTTAAGTAAAGATTTATTAAGTTGATATAGAATGATTATTACTAAGATTTAATCAATAATTGTTTTAGAAAATAGTTATACTCTATCTACTAATTTTATTTTGAAAATTTGTTTGGACTTAAGTTATATGTAATATTGGCATAATATTTTTTATAACTAATATTTTAAGTAAAGTGTTTAAAGAAAAATAGTTTTATTTCAAAGTGTTTTCTCGATATATTTTGGATAAGTGTTATAAATTATTTTACAGTATTTGAACTCGGCAGATTTCCAGTGAAAATGAATAAATATTTGGAAGTGTTTCTACGTAAGGAAAATGATTTGAAATTTGTTTTCAAAAGTTGTAAAGGTGAAAAGTGATTTGAAATTTGTTTTCAAATGGTTGAAGTGTGGAAAAATTTATCTTGTAAAGATATTTTTGGAAGATAAATAATTTAGGAAATTATTTGGAATCTGGTGATGTTGTGCATATCTATTAATAGTTAAATAACCGACTATCAATATTTACCTTTAAATGGGTATTTGTTGTGATTTGCTTGAATTTTAATGCTACACTTATTTTAAAATAAGCGCTCATTATTCGATTTAGCCGGGAGAAGACTTTTGTGTCATGAATCCCATTCTGAATAGCGATACGTCGTAATGGATAGCATTTGAAGACCGGCGTTGAAGATTGGATATTTTCGGAAACGGAAGGATTACCATCGAATGCCTATGCATCGGCTGATCTCCGATATAGAGATTTTATCACCCTTTATGATGGGAATTACGGACGTGATTAGTGAATATCAGGATTGCAAGGGCTTCTTTGGAAGTGCCTTCGGTTCCGTTCGATCCCGGAACGGACTTGTATGGATGTGTGTCTGACGTTACAATTTGAGATGTAAAGCTGGTTTCTATCAAATACATTTCTGTTGGTGGCGGAGAATTTATTCTCTTAGCTTAACACCCTTCTCTGAGACGTACAAACTCAGAGGTTATGTAGTTGATGGTTACTAGTGATACATTCCCAATTTGGTAATGTGGCATACGAAGTGCTGCTGATCATTTGTTGATCAAAGCATAGCTTTTATGAAAAGCGTAGCTTTGTTGACGAGACTTCGCCGGACCTCACACCACGGTAATGGTCAAAACAGGAAAGATGCAGCAAGGTTATAGGGAGTAGCCCCCTTAGGGTATGTGCATTTCCTTCTGGATAGAAGTGGTATCATGGTATGGAGCCCAGATACTTAACTTATGTGGATGTCGCAAATATATATGACTTTGTGATTGTTGTTGGTTGAGGATCCTCGGATAAAGGTTGTTTACAACCGGGGGATGGCATACTCGTGTCAGTAGTTACCTACTTTTGCAGAGGTAACCCTGCCTTGTGTTGGCAGAGATCCGGTTAGGTTCTCGGGGTGTCTCTCCAGAGGCGTACCCATGTGGCAATGGGAAGTTCCTTGGCCTGACCATTTTTTGGAAAAATCCAAAGGAACAATACGAGCCCTGTACAGTTTTAGTTGTAGAACCTGCCATTTACTTATGGTGCCGCCACACTGTTTAGATGGTAGCTATAGTAGGCATACGATAATGGTTGTATGTTGGCTAAGATTTATATCATACTTTCGAAATGTTTTTCTACACTTTGCACTTATAGTAATAATATCAAAGAAATTTGCGTATCAAGCATGTTTGACTATCATAAGGAGAAATCTCCTTCGATTCGGCGTTTGCATTGTGCGTGTGTGCGGAGGCCTTATGGTTGTTTCATCTTCCAAAAGCATTGCAGATCTATCTTAAAATATTTCTTTGTTTGTTTTAAGATAAATTGTTTTAAGTTCTCACACCAGTCACATGAATGACATGGAGTTTATTGTTCCTAAACTCTGGGTGCCCACCAATTTCCACACGGGCAGTCTAGAGTCAGGTATCAGGTCATTCTGGAATTCAGGAGGTGTTGTGGAGCTCAAGAGGCGAGCTGGATAGCGAAGCGTATCACTTGTATATGATATTATCTTTTCCGCTGAATATTCAATTGTGAGGACAGGTTTATATAACTGTCCATTATTGTGTTGTGTTGTATATTGACTTTGATGATGTAATATATAAAATGTACAGTTCCTTTGATTTGAAAGATTATTCATTTATCTATTATATGTTGTTCCACTGCGATTGTGAGATTCTGAATTGTTTCTGTTGCTTCTGCTTTCTCTTCTCCTTGAACCCTAAGGGTTCGGTTTTCCGGCATTCGATTGTTCGGCAGTTGATACAATGGACGTATTAATGTCGACTTTCGTGAGTCGAAAATCCTAATCCTCACATATTGATAACTCCAATATCTTTTCTTTTATCCTATTTTCATGGGCTAACTAGGAACCTATTGACTAACTATCAATATCTTAATCCGGATATAGATTTCATGGGATAATTATAAACCTACTAGCACCTTCCAGTATCAAATCATAGTTTTCATGGGCTGACTATGAACCTATTGGCCCCTGCCAATATCTTGAATTAATATTTTTAACATTTCTTAAGTTATTCACTACTGGGTCAACCTAGCTGGTTATTCCGCCCTTCCCTAAAATACAGTTATGGGTTAACAACAATGTGAATAAGTATATAAAGAAGTATATATATATATATATAAACTATTAATACCAACACCCATGGTCTATTACCTTCCATATTAATCCTGGTTAAACCCTTTAACCTTTATGATTAATGGAAACTTCTTCATTTCAAAATCCTTGGTTTATTTATACCATGGTTATTCCTTTAAATTGAGATTGAGTTTATGTTTGAAATCTTAAAACATTTCTTTTGAAACTTCTTGATGACTTCCGTTGAAAGCGAAGACTTCCTTTCAAAACATATCAAACATACCTTTCGAAGCCCTTGTTAAATATTCTCTCTCAAAACTAGTTATACCTTTCGATGGTATCAAAATGTTCTTTAAAACATAGCCTTGAAATATATAAAAGTATTCTTTCGAAAGCATTGATTTTACTCTTTAAAAACATCATTTGGGTCAAAATGGTTATATACTAAAGTATCTCTTTCGAAACCAATTATAAAGTTGTTTTGAGGAAAAAAATTGATGGTGTCGGAACCATCTAGTCGAGAGCAACAACCTTTTAAATTAAAACATTGAAGGATAGATTCGAAACCACCAACTCCCTTCGAAAGCATTCAGGAAAAAAGATTAGTTTAACTTAAAACAGAAGTAATCCTTCGACAACATAGATGGCTTCAATACAGTTGAAAAGGGAAATTAGCTGCTGGGTTTCAACTTGGTCAGAACCAATCCTTTCGAAAGCACTTATTAAAAGGAAAAAGTACCCCTTCGAAAGCTAACCACCTTTACATACTATAGCTGTTAGTCCGTGAGATGATGGTTTTGATGACAACAACCTTAGAATAGATTATAAAATATAAATATTAACATTATAAGTTTAGATATATATGTATATGTAGGATTTAACCATGCAGGTACTAAAGAATGAAGACTATACGGTATAGAGATTCAAGATATCAAGATAGAAGACTCATAAGTATCAAGATTATCAAGAGTTCAAGATTTTAAGGTTAAGTATTTTTTATTAGGAATTTTGTTAAAACTCATAGAAAAGCACTAGCATCTTAAAATCCAATTTATTCGTGGAATGGAATCCACTTCGAGCCTGTTAAAGGGATGGAACCTTAAGTAGGATGGAACCTACGAAAAATCTAGTGGAACATTATTTTGTATCCGCTAACTTTTTATTCAAAATGATTTTTCAAAATTATATCCTGTTTTCAAAATATTTTCAAAACTTTCCTTTTAGAAGATTCAAAACCCTCTATCCTGATTTTAAATAATTTTAGTCTTAAAATTATCTTTAATTTCAAAGTCAAATTACTCCTGATTTTAAACTATCTTTTAATATAATATATTTAACTTTTAAATATTTATACTTAGATTTAAAATATAAAATTAGAGTTAAATTCTATATATACTATTCTGTATATTTACTTATGAATTTTAACTATATTCAGGTATATTTATAAAGTTTAAATTAGTTTTAATATAAGACAAAGGTTATTTTCAAAGAAAATCAAAACATCTAAAAGTGCTTTGGGATGTCGACATGCCTATGTACCCCATGTCGATATGGTGTCAGTTGAGTTCAAAATTTAAATTTCAAAAGAAGTGTCTGTTCGCCATAACTCTTCACGAATGGACATGGCTGTTGTTCTTCTATAAATAGGGGTTAGTTTCAACGAATTTTTTATCAGATTTTCTGGTTTTTCACTCTTCTTCTTCTTCCACTTTTCTTAATACATATTCTTATCATTACTCTGCCGAAATCAACATTGAATCGAACTCGATTACTTCTAGTTTGATTCTCTACCACTCTCTCTACAAGATTCTCCTGCTATTCAGAGTTATAGACTTCTTTGTAATCTATTAAGCAAGAAAAGGTGTGATTGTAGTCTTGAAAATAAATCAAGAAAGAAAAGGTGTGATTGTAGCCTTGGTAAATCAATTGGGTAAACTTGTGGCTCGGAAATCAAGTATCTCTACCCAGAGGATCGAAATTCTGAAGGGTGTACCTCGTAGCCTTAAAACCGGGGGCGTAATTGTACAATTGCTTTTGAAAGGAAATCCGTACTTGTGTTGCGGGACTGGATGTAGGGTAACTCCGAACCAATATAAAATCCGGTGTGTTCTTTCCTTTACTGCTTTTATTTTATTTCTGCATCTGTGTTTGTTTCTATGATCATATCTGTGTCTGTATATTGCAATATCGGTGTCCAAATTAACATAAATCGAAAAAGATTTAGTAATTCTTTATTAACACTATTCACCCCCCCTCTAGTGTTAATCCTAGCCTTAAGATCCGTAATCCGCATTTCTCATAATTGGTATCAGAGCAAGGTTCTCAAAGTTTCATAATCTGATTTTTGAATTTTTTTTAAAATGGCTATATTTGTTAATACTATTTTAGAAGCATTCAAACCATCATCGTTTCTTGAGTCTTCATATAATCAATATTCAAATTCAAGTTGTCTACCAAGATTGTTTGATGTGCAGGAATCATGCTTTATGGGTGTTGAGGAATCAATTCACAATGGACAAATTGTTCAGATAAGAAAGAACAAGTGGATACTTGATAGTGGGTGTTCCAGATACATGACTGGCAATCCAGATATACTGAATGATATAATATACAAAGATGGAGGATTGGTTAACTTTGAAGACAATTCAAATGGATATGTGATTGGCATCGGCAAAGTAGGTAATTCTGAAACTCCTACTATTACTAATGTTTTACTAGTTAAGAATCTGACACATAATCTGCTAAGTATAAGTCAACTATGTGATAATGGATATAAAATTAAATTTGAAAAAGATAAATGTCACATTGAAGATAATAATTCAACCATTGTATTTGAGGGAGTCAGGAAAAAAGAATATTTATATTCTTAAGTATGAAATATTCAAATGATAACCTGTGTCTGTTGGCAAATACAAGTGACCCTTGGATTTGGCACAAGAGATTTGGGCATTTGAATTTCAAACTTTTATCTAGACTGTCAAAACATGATCTAGTAAGAGGTCTCCCTAAAATGAATTTTAAAGATAGTTTATGTGATGCTTGTCAATTAGAAAAACTTAGAAAAGTTCTTTTAAGTTAAAAGATATGATTTCAACTTAAAAACCTCTTGAATTACTTCATCGTGATTTATTTGGTCCATCTCAAATTCTATCAATAAATTATAGTAAATATGTCTTTGTAATTGTAGATGATTATTCTAGATTTACATGAACAATATTCTTGAAACATAAAAGTGACACTTTTGAATGTTTTAAGACATTCTCAAAAAGAATTCAAAATCAATTTTCTCTAAAAATTATAATTATTCGAAGTGATCACGGTGGTGAATTTGAAAATGAAAAGTTTGAGGAATTCTGCAATAAAAAGGGAATAACTCACAATTTTTCATTTCCAAGAACTCCACAACAAAACGGAGTAGTAGAACGTAAAAATAGGACGATTCAAGAGTGAGCGAGAACTATGCTTACAGATAGTAATTTTCCAAAGAATTTTTAGGCAGAAGCAGTTGCTACCGCCTGTTATGTTTTGAATAGAATTTTAATTAGACCTCTAACTGATAAGACATCTTATGAACTTCTTTATTCAAAGAAACTCAAGGTATCTTATTTTAGAATTTTTGGAAGTAAATGCTTTATTTTAAATACAAAAGATAATTTAGATAAATTTGATCCTAAATTCGACAGAGGTATCTTTATTGGATATTCTAATAGAAGAAAGCGTACAGAGTGTTTAATTTAAAAACTAATTCCATTGAAGAAATAATGCATGTTTCATTTGATAAAAATTTCTAAATTTTTGAAGATATAAATGATGAAAAGGATTTAATCACTCAAAATCAAGAATCAGTTGAAACTAATAATGAAATTAATCATCCTAATAAAAGGACTAAACTTTTAAAAGATCGTCCTATAGCAAATATACTGGGAGATATGCAATATGTTGTTAAAACTAGAAATCAACTAAGTCAAATGAGTAATGTAGCTTTTATATCAACTATTGAACCCAAAAATCCAAAAGAAGCATCAACTGATGATTCATGGATTTTGGCTATGCAAGAAGAATTAAATCAATTTACTAGAAATGATGTTTGGGAACTTGTTCCTAGACTAGAAAATAAAACTATAATTGGAACTAAATGGGTTTATAAAAATAAAATGAATGAACAAGGAGAGGTAGTTAGAAATAAAGCTCGATTAGTCGCTCAAGGTTATTGTCAAGAAGAAGGAATAGATTTTGATGAAACCTTTACTCCCGTAGCAAGATTAGAAGCCATTAGGATTCTACTTGCTTTCGCAAATCATAATAATTTCAAATCATTTCAAATGGATGTTAAAAGTGCCTTTTTAGATGGATTTGTAAAAGAAGACTATATGTTGAACAACCACCACTTTTTGAAAATGATAAATTCCCAAATCATGTTTACAAACTTAAAAAGGCATTATATAGTCTAAAACAAGCTCCTAGAGCCTGGTATGATAGACTAAGATCTTTTTATTGCAATCTAATTTTGAAATCGGTAAAGTAGATAATACTCTTTTTATTAACAGAAATAAAAATGATATTCAACTAGTACAAGTTTACGTAGATGATATCATTTTTGGTTCAACTAATTTTGAAATGAATAAAGAATTTTCTGAAATAATGACAAAAGAATTTGAGATGAGTCATATGGGTGAATTAAATTTCTTTTTAGGATTACAAATAAAACAATTAGATAATGATATCTTTATTAGTCAAGAAAAATATGCTAAAGACCTAATTAGTAAATTTAGTTTGACTACTGCGAGTGAAAACCCACTCCCATGGCAACCAATGAGTAACTTAGTAAAGAAGATCTCTCAAAAGATGTAGATCAAAAACTACATAGAGGAATGATTGAATCACTACTGATCTATATTACTGCTAGTAGACCTGATGTCATGCATAGTGTTTGTCTCTGTGCCAGATATCAATCTCAACCTAAAGTGACCCACTTAAAAGCCGTAAAACGAATCATAAGATATGTTAAACACACATCTGATTATGGTTTATTCTACCCTAAAAATGAATCTTTTGACTTAATATCTTACTGTGATGCTGACTATGCTGGTTGTAAATCAGACCGAAAAAGTACAAGTGGGACTGTCACTTTTTGGGACATTCTCTGATTTCTTGGCTTAGTAAAAAGCAAAACACAGTTTCTTTATCAACAACTGAAGCAGAGTATATTTTTGTTGCTTTGGCTTGTTCTCAAGTAATATATATGCAACAAACCTTAAAAGATTTTGGTTCAAAATTTTCAAAATCACCAATTTATTGTGACAATACAAGTGCGATAAATTTATCCAAAAATACTACTCAACATGCTCGAACTAAACATATTGATATCAGATATCATTTTCTCAGAGATAATATAAGTAAGGAAGTAGTTACTCTCGAGTATATCAACTTTGAGAATCCAATTGCCGATATCTTAACAAAACCCATAAATGAATCAATATTTACTAAATTAAGAAGAGAATTAGGTATTTGTTCTATAACTGAAATATAAAATATAAATAACAAGTATACTTAATAATTAATATTAAAATAATTCAAAGAGTTAAAATAAAAAGGACCATGTCGACATCCACCATATACCCATGTCGACATGCAACGCTTTTAAATTTTGAAATTTTTCCCACCAAAATTCAAAAAATTTAGTTATATGTTCTTCTCTATTTCGAATTTTTGTTCATTCTCTCTGTTTTCTCTTTAATCTATCTTCTGAAATAAATAAAATATTGGCCTCCTCTTCCAAATCAAACAAAAAATCAACCTTTTCATTCCCCTCTCCTACGTCGGGTCCATTTCAACGTACTACTCTCGCTCGTGTGACTAAAATGGAGGAATCTATGAAGGATGTACTTCAGATGATGACTGAAATTCAAGTGACTCAACTTCGTTGGCAAAGGAACAGGAAAGGCAAGAAAAGATTCTTAGGAATTTGCAAAAATTCCTAATGGATAACCAGGCCAACCCTATCTTGATTGATGAAGACTCTTCACTCAATCAAGTACAAGAGGCCAGAGTGGAAGAAGAAGAAGAACACATGGATGAAGCGCACGAGGAGGAGGATGACCAAGTCGTGTGTGTTGGAGAAGTGTGTTTTGACAAGAATGGGAATCTTGTCGAACAATATGGAAACTTCTGTTTCCACTATCCAAACTGTTCGATTCATAGATCTCCTATGTTTAATAACACATAATAGTTTCTTTTCTTTCTTCGCCATTGTTGTTTGAGTTTTCTAAACGTTCATGTATATACAACTTCATACGTAATAAATAACTCGTGTTCTTATATATGTTTTAATTATAAATACTATCGTGAATTCTTACTTAGGATAGTTGATAGTTTAGGACTATGTTTAGTATTAGATTTAAGTGATAATTACTTATTATAACACTATCATTATAATAACATGTTATAGAGTATTACTTTTAGGGGAGTTATATAGTTTGGAGTTATATAGTTTAGAGTTATATAGTTATATAGTTTACATTTAGTTTTTTGTTGATGACAAATGGGGAGAAACATAAAATAGGGTGGTTAGGCATAGATTAAGGGGGAGTTATTAGGATAGAAGTAAAATTTTATAAACAAAAGTTGTCATCATCAAAAAGGGGGAGATTGTTAGTCCGTGAGATGATGGTTTTGATGACAACAACCTTAGAATAGATTATAAAATATAAATACTAACATTATAAGTTTAGATATATATGTATATGCAGGATTTAACCATGCAGGTACTAAAGAATGAAGACTGTACAATATAGAGATTCAAGATATCAAGATAGAAGACTCATGACTATCAAGATTATCAGAAGTCCAAGATTTCAAGGTTAAGTATTTTTTATTAGGAATTTTGTTAAAACTCATAGAAAAGCACTGGCATCTTAAAATCCAATTTATTCTTGGAATGGAATCCACTTCGAGCCTGTTAAAGGGATGGAACCCTAAGTAGGATGGAACCTACGAAAAATCTAGTGGAACATTGTTTTGTATCCGCTAACTTTTTATTCAAAATGATTTTTCAAAATTATATCCTGTTTTCAAAATGTTTTCAAAACTTTCCTTTTAAATGATTCAAAACCCTCTATCCTGATTTTAAATAATTTTAGCCTCAAAATTTTCTTTAATTTCAAAGTCAAATTACTCCTGATTTTAAACTATCTTTTAATATAATATATTTAACTTTCAAATATTTATACTTAGATTTAAAATATAAAATTAGAGTTAAATTCTATATATATATATATATATTATTCTCTATATTTACTTATGAATTTTGACTATATTCAAGTATATTTATAAAGTTTAAATTAGTTTTAATATAAGCTAAAGGTTATTTTCAAAGAAAATGAAAACATCAAAAAATGCTTTGGGATGTCGACATGCCTATGTACCCCATGTCGATATGGTGTCAGTTGAGATCAAAATTTAAATTTCAAAAGAAGTGTCTATTCGCCATAACTCTTCACGAATGGACATGGCTGTTGTTCTTCTATAAATATGGGTTAGTTTCAACGAATTTTATATCAGATTTTCTGGTTTTTCACTCCTCTTCTTCTTCTTCCACTTTTCTTAATACATATTCTTATCATTACTCTACCGAAATCAACATTGAATCGAACTCGGTTACTTCTAGTTTGATTCTCTATCACTCTCTCTACAAGATTCTCGGTGCTATTCAGAGTTATAGACTTCTTTGTAATCTATTAAGCGAGAAAAGATGTGATTGTAGCCTTGACAATCAATCAAGAAAGAAAAGGTGTGATTGTAGCCTTCTTAAATCAATTGGGTAAACTTGTGGCCTGGAAATCAAGTATCTCTACCCAAAGGTTCGAAATTCTGGAGGGTGTACCTCGTAGCCTTGAAACCGAGGGTGTAATTGTACAATTGCTTTTGAAAGGAAATCCGTACTTGTGTTGCAGGACTGGATGTAGGGTAACTCTGAACCAGTATAAAATCCGGTGTGTTCTTTCCTTTACTGCTTTATTTTATTTCTGCATCTGTTTTTGTTTCTGTAAACATATATGTGTCTGTATATTGTATACATCGGTGTCTAAATTAACATAAATCGAAAAAGATTTAGTAATTCTTTATTAACACTATTCACCGCCTCTCCAGTGTTAATCCTAGCCTTAAGATCCGTAATTCGCATTTCTCACAATAGCAACCTTCTTCGAAAGCTATTTATAAAAAAATCTTTCGAAAGCTTATATTTGGACTATGTCGAAAGCTTTAAGTAAAACAAAGAAAATACTTAACTTTTGAAAACTAAGCAGGATTTTGACTCCTTTAGAAACATTCCTTTCGACACCAAGGCTTTCGCCTTCCTTCCAACCTATTACGTACCATCTAAGTGATACCTTGTGTATTGGTTCGACTATGAGGGTTTCGAATGGGATGGTTTCGATTGAAATGGAGGGAGTCAATGGAGTTAAAAGGTACTGCTATTTTAGGCGGAACCTACTTTTCTGAATTAAAGGCTGAAATTTAGCTACTTTTAGTAATTGCTTTATAACCACTTGTCTATTTGTAAATCTTTGATGGGTTGCCATAAAACTTTTCAAATACTTTACAAAGATAACCGGTGCACTTAATCGGATCCAAGTCATAGAATTATAATGTTTGAGCCCTTCTATTAACAAAACCAAAATTTGCAAATAAGTCTTTCTCTTGAAATAATTTATTTTCCCTAGTAAATCAATTGGGAAAAATCTCCAAAAATTATAGAGATTCAACTTTAACCTATAATGAAACATATTAAAATTTTGAAACCCAATTTATTCTTGAAATACTCGAAATAAATTTTAAACCCAATTATATCATATTTTCCTTTAGAAATTTATAATAAATTTTCTATAGCTCAAAAAATTCTAAAAATTTAAACCCATCACCAAAATCATGTTTTACGTAACATAAAAAAAAATTCCATGGCATTCTAAAATCATATACTCTTAGTTTTGCATCAAAACCGTGCAAATTCATATGTGAATGAATTTAAGATAAATCAAGCATAATATTGTTCAAGCATATCATCATCCATATCATCATAAAAAACAATTTAATCATAAATCCGAAAAAGTATAATTATAAAATAAAAGAGAGATATTATAAAATCATTATTCACATTTGATATGACAAGGAATTTGAGATTTTTTGTTGATTAATCCTTCCTAGCTTTAGATAAATTTTCCTCCTTTCTTCCTTGGTAATAGTCGGCTCTTAGGTTTTGTGAAAAATGAAAAATGGAAAGTGAATAGACAAGGGTGAGATGTGTATAGCCGTGTATCATAGAGAGGCTATTTTACTAATATGCCCATGTGTACCTTAACTAGTTAATAACTCAATGAAAGCCCATTTACTTTATTAATAAGCACGGCCCTGTTTATAGTTTAATTAAATCTAAATCCTCTTATCATCATTATTCTATTTAATTTATCTAATTAAATTTCCTGAATAATGTTATAAAAATTAGAGATGTTATACTTTACCTTCCATGTCCCAGAAACTCCTTTTCTAGAAAATTTGGTGACGCCATAATTTTTAATATCAATACTAGAAGAAGTTGTCATTAATTACTAATTTAGAAAAAGACAGCTGATTCTGATACCAATCTGTTATGCAAAGTTAATTAAGTTTCACGAATTTCCAAACTATTGCGGAATACTTAGACATGAAAGCAATAAAAGGATATATTTTATCGATTAATTATCAACCGCCAATTCAATGAGCAATAGTGCCAAACAAAGAAAAAAATATAAGAGTAGAGAACACACGATCAAATCACATAAATCCACGGGCCTAACAATTATTATTTATTTTACCGAAGAAAGATAACACAAGAGAGAGGTTACAAAATATAGGCAGTAAAGTGGAGAGCCTATAATTATAAATTGAATAATCAATTTCTTCAAAAACTTCTTTACGCACAAAACCCCTACTTTGATTTGACTGTAGAAATTAGGATTTATTTAAGAAGAGGATAATGGTGAATGCTCTCACACAGATATAAAGATGAACTTTCTTCATTTAGATAGACTTAAGAATGAAGGAAATACTTAGAGATTAACTAAATTAGTTGTCCAATTGCCTTGTAACCTTTCCAAATATCCTTGATTTGATTTCGATGCAAATAGATAATGGTGATCTTAGTTTCTATAATTTCTCCCAATTGATTATATCTCCATGTATAAACTTTTCTATTCTCATATTGCAAACTCAATGAATTCATAAATAGACTTCTTTCCTCATATATAAGTCCATTAACTAATTAACCGACTTAGCAATCTCTTATATCTTTCTATTTTATTTATTTCCATGTATTTTCCAATGGAATAATTAAGTTAATCAATTAATTATTTTCCTATCTTCTTTGAATAATAGTTGAATCACATAAATTCAATAGGAATTATCAAATCTGGGTCACGATGACACCAAGTATAAGAATTATTTTGTAACAACAAGTGGTAGAAACCCTAATTTGAGAATTAGTGGAATGAGAAGTAGTTTTAGTGAATGTCTTCGTATTAGAAGAGGAGTAAATCTGGTGGAGTAAGGGCAGAAGAAGTTATTGGAAAATGGAATAATGAATGAGGCATTAATTGTCTAGGAAATATGGATAGTCCCACATCTTATCATAAATATTAAAATATGAATATATATATATATATATATATATATATATATATATATCAACATGTGAGGAACATAATAGTTATACAGTTATTAAAGGGTTTGAGAGAGACCAACTTAGCAGGTGGTGCAACGCACCACCCCGCGTCCGTGTCCGCGGGTGAATGGACGTTTGAGGTGTATTATGACATTTAGCACTTTGCAGTCGGCATTTTAGTTCAGTTTGAAATCAGAACAGGATTTTTTATTTTTCCGTCAATATAAAAAACAATCACAACCGTCGCATCACTCTAAACTGAAAGAAGTGTCATCTCAACGGTCAAAAGACGGTTGAAGGGTCGCAATCTTTCCAAAAAGACATGACTATTGGATGCCATTTCTACTATAAATAGGACTTAGATTTTGAAAAAAATACCATCGAAATGACTCAGAAATCATCCTCGTCCTCCAGTATTCTTAACTCATACTTCTCTTGCGTTCGTCGCCGCTCTGCTTGCAAGCACTACATTGCAAAGTTCGTCCGTTTCATCTCGGAAAATAGATTGCTCATATCATTCAGTGCCATAAAGATAGCAATATTGTTTCAAGGAAATAGTTTACAACTGGACTCGGACATTCTTAAGTAATTGACTTATTATCAATGCGGTAACTTACCATATTGCATACTCTTTCTTCATGTCTTTCCTTTATGTAAAAATATTGAAACAATAATGTGTTTGGTTGTTTTTGTAGACAAAAATGTCGTAACAAAGCAACACAACTCTACAGCAAAACAACCTGTGGCAAAAAGTCAAACTCGAACTATGGTTCCAATAGTGGCTATCTCATTGAGAAAAGCCCAAAAAATTCATTAGGATTGACTTCAAACATTGGCAACAAAGTTGTTGTTCTACCTAACAACTCTAGGGCTTGCAAAGTTCCTTAATAAAGATTCTCCTGTAGTGGCCGAACTGGAACCTGACACGGCCAAAGTAGATGCATCGAATGTCTAGAACAATTTTGATTTCATATGCAAGAACTACATCCTTAATGGACTCAATAATAGCCTGTGCAACGTGTATTATACTGCAACAACTTCCAAAGAACTACATTTAGCCTTGGATAAAAAATACAAAACAGAAGGTGTAGGCATAAAGAAGTTCATAGCTTGAAAATCTTTGGACTTCAAGATGATTGATGCGAAGACACTAATCAACCAGATCCAAGAACTATAAGTTATTATCCATGAACTAAATAATGAAGAAATAACAATCCGTGAATCCTTTCAGGTTGCTGCTGCAATTGATAAACTTCCTCCATCATGAAAAGATTTCAAAAACTATCTTAATCACAAGCGCAAGGAGATGGCAATGGAAAAACTTTTAGTTTGACTGAGAATCAAAGAGGACAATAGAAAATCTGATAAGAACAATTTGCATAACATGATAGCTAAGGCTAATATGGTCGAGGCAGAGAAACCTAACAAAAGGAAACGTGAGCATGCTCCTAAGAATTCAAATAAATTTCAGGGTTCGTTCCATAATTGTGAAAATAAAGGACACAAAGCAGCCAAAGAAAAAATCAAAAGCAAACGTGGCGAAAAATTCAGATGGCATTTCTGATATGGATCTATGTACAATGGTGTCTAAATGCAATCTCGTTGGTAACTCAAAGGAATGATTTGTAGACACAGGAGCCACTCGACACATGTGTGCAATTAAGTGGACGTATACAACCTACAAAACTACTACTAAAGACGAACAACTATTCATAGGTAACTCATCCGCGTCAAAAGTCGAAGGCAAGAGAAAAATTGTACCGAAATTGACTTCAAGAAAGGAACTTACCTTGACTGATGTACTTCGTGTTCCAGAGATCCACAAAAACCTTAATTTTGGGTTGTTTCTTAGCAAACATGACTTCAAACTCAGCTTTGTGGCTGATAAGTTTGTGCTGTCAAAGAATGGAGTGTATGTGGGAAGGGGTTATGTGAGTGATGGTTTATTTAAAGTAAATGTAACCACCATTGTGCAAATGTTGGTATGAGTAAAACTGAATCTTCTGCTTATATTGTTGACTCTTCTAACATATGTCATGCTAGATTAAGTCATGTAAATTTCGATACATTACGAAAACTAGCTAATCTAGAATATATACCGAAATGTGAAAAGAAATTTAGAGATAAATAACAAATTTGTGCTGAAGAAAAAATGACAAGAACTTCATTTCATCATGTTGAAAGAAACACAGAACATGTAGATTTAATACACACAGATGTAAGTGATTTGAAAATGTATCAAACTAGAGGATGAAAGAGATGCTTCGTCACATTTATATATGAATGTACAAGGTATTATTAAGTATACCTTCTTAGAACAAAAGGCGAGACATTTGAGATGTTTAAAAACCTATATGGCTGAAGTTGTAAACCAACTCAATGAGAAAATCAAAGCTTTAAGATGCAATAGAGGATGAGAATATGAATTGCTATTTGAGTAATTTTGTGCCCAAAATGGTGTTATACACCAAACTATGGCTCCATATTCACCTCAGTATAACAGAATCGCCGTAAGAAAAAACAGAACCCTTAAAGAAATGAGGAATGCCTTACTAATTAGCTTTGGTTCGCTAGACAACTTATGAGGAGAAGCAATCTTGAGTGCCAATCACATATTGAATAAAATACTTAGAAAGAAAAGATCCAAATCCTCGCATGAACTTTGGAAAAAAATACTATCATCATATAAACACTTAAAAGTGGGCGGGTGCCTTGCCAAAGCAGAAATTCCTTAACAAAAAAGTCAAAATTGGACCGAAAATAATAGATTGTGTATTCATAGGATATGCGCAAGATAGTGCTGCGTATCGATTCTACATACGTTTGAAATCGATGATATTCACCATAATACCATTATTGAGTCGAGAAATGCCAGATTTTTCGAACATATTTACCCTTAAAAACAATTTATTGAACACAATGTTCAAAAGAGGCAGAGAGAAATAGAAAATTCTGATCTATATAAAGGTAATAATAAACAAACTTGTGAAAACACACAACAAGATAATGATCAACAATCGAAGGAACCGAGAAGAAGTAAAAGGCAACGTATTTCAAAAACCTTTGATCTGACTTCTGTGCCTTAAGGTTAGAAAATGAACCACTAAAATATAATGAAGCAATGTCCTCCTTCGAGGTCCTTTTCTGGAAGAAAGCCATTAACAGTGAAACGGAATCCATTGTGAATAATCATACATGAGAATTAGTAGATCTATCTCAAGGATGCAAAGCATTAGGTAATAAATGGATATTTAAAAGAAAGCTAATACTTGATGGCTCGATAGACATGTACAAAGCACGACTTGTGGTACAAGGTTATAGACAAAAGAAAGAGTTGGACTACTTTAACACATACTTGCCTGTAACGCAAATAACATCCATTAGAATACTGATAGCAATTGCATCCATATTAGAATAAGAAATTCATTAAATGGATGTTAAAGCATTTCTAAATGGTGAACAAGAAGAGGAAATATACATGAAGCGGCGCGAGGCTTTCCTAAAAATAGGAAATGAAGGAAAGGTATGTAGATTAATAAAATCTTTATATGGGCTTAAACAAGCACAAAAACAGACATGAAAAATTTGACGAAACAATGATATCAAATGGCATAAACAGATGTGACAAATGCGTTTATACCAAAAATACAGACAAATGTTATGTTATTATGTGTCTGTGTGTAAATGATCTATTCATACTAGGAAGCAATAAAGAGATAAAAATCGACGAAAATATGTTCTCCGCCAGATTTGATATGAAAGATCTGGGAATTGCCGATGTATTCCTTGGAGTAAAAATACATAAAACTCCACAAGGGTACATATTATCTCAATCACACAATATTGAGGAAATACTCGAAAAATTTAAGCAGCATAATACAATTGTTGCAAAATCACCTGTAGGTTTAAATCAAAATTTGGTCAAAGATAGCGGTAGTTGCATTTATTAATTTGAATATTCTCGTATACTAGGCAGCATCATGTATGTCACGGACTGTACTAGACTAGATATAGCTTATGTTGTAAGGAAACTTAGCCGATATACGAGCAATCCAAAAAAGAATCATAGAAAAGCTATAATTCGAGTATTAGGATACCTGAAGTACACATAGAATTATGGACTACATTATTTTGGATATCCATCTATAGTAGAAGGATATTGTGATGCAAACTGAATAATTGGGTCAGTAGACACAAAATCCATAAGCGAATATGTGTTTGCTTTAGAAAATGGGGCAGTATCTTGAAAATATTCCAAGCAGACTTGCATAGCAAGATTTACAATGGAATCAGAATTCATTACCTTGGATAAAGCTGTGGAAAAAGCAGAATGATTTCGAGGTTTCTTGAAAAGATATTCCAAGTTGGGAAAAACCTTTACCACCAATAAGCATACATTGCGATAGTCAATCTACTATTGGAAGAGCCAATAGTAAACTCTATAATGGAAAATCTAGATATATTTGTCATAGATACAAGACTATCAGACAGCCTCTCTCTAATGGAGTTATCATTGTTGACTATGTAAGGTCAAATGATAACATTGCGGATCCACTAACAAAAGACTTGCCTAGCGAGAAAGGAAAAATCTTATCGATGGGAATGAGCTAAGGCCTATAGTAGAAGACAAGTTTTCCTCAATGGAAACCCAACTTAGTCGACTGGAGATCCCTGGATCTAGGCTCAAAGATACAGTTCAGAATAAACTCAGTAGCATTGGTAACATTCAAACCATTCTTATGATAAATCAGTGCACAACACCCTGGAGAATAAGGTAAGCTTAGTTTTTAATGATGTCTATTCTTGGTCATCAAGAGAACGAAGTGGTGTACTGTGGGATACTCCTTGTAGAACCACTTACGTGAGTGTGAAGTCATTGCCTCAAGAAGAATTACAAATGCCAAAATTCTCTAACACTGATGAGACCAAGCATGTGTTCATACCAAAAACGATCACAAACAGAGAACCAAGGAAAATAAAAAATATTATTGTGTGTTATCTATGGTTCAGACTTGCACAGAAAGACTTACAGTTCAAGGACAGCTCAGTTTACCGATTTGTCAGTAAGTCCTATAGATAATTACTAGGAAAGTTCAAAGCCCTTGTGCTACTTCAACCCATGCAATAATATTTCATTGAATTAAGAACACTGAGCAAATGCTCATTCACGTGGGAGATTGTTGAAAAATGGATGAATGAGTCGTTGATTATCTAGGGAATATGAATAGTCCTACGTCCTATTATAAACATTAAAATATTAATATATATCAAGATGCGATGATCATAATAGTTATATAGTTATTAAACGGTTAAAAAATGAGACCAACTTAGCGGGTGGTGCAACGAACCACCCCGTGCCTGCGTCTGTGGACGAATGGGCGTTTGAGGCATATTGTGACACTTAACTCTTGGCACCTGACGGTTCAGTTTGAAATCAAAATAGGATTTTTTTTTTTTTTTTTTTTTTTTTTTGCGCCAACAGGAAAGATGGTCAAAATATCGCATCTCTCCAAATCAAAAGAAGTGTGCTCTCAACGGTCAAAAGACGGTTGAAGGGTCGCAACCTTTCTGAAAAGACATGACCGTTGGATGTCAGATTGCTATAAATAGGCCTTAGATTTCCGAATAAAAACCATTGAAATCACTCGAAAATCATCTTCTTCCTACACTATTCTTACTCATATTTCTCTTGCGTTCGTCACCGTTCCACTTGCAAGTACTGCATTGCGGAGTTCACCCGTTTCATCTTGAAAAACAAATTGTTCATATCTTTCGATGCCGTAGAGAAAACAATATTGTTTCAAGTAAACAGCGTGCAACTGGACTCGGACATTCTTAAGCAATTGACCTATTATCAACGCGGTAACTTACATATCACATACTCTCTTCCAGTCTTTCATTTGTAACAGTTTAAATAGAAGGGGAAGAAATTGGAAGCCGCCATGGATGAAAGGAAAGCAGAGAAAGTCAGCAAAATGAAGTGCTGAAATCCTGAGGATTGTGTTGAGGCGTATTGAATTGTGGAAAAAAAAAAGGTAGGTGTTATGCTACGGTACCCGATTTAAAAGGGCTTAAGGCCTTGTATCCCGTTTCAAAAAAAAAATCAAAAAATCAAAAAATTTAAAAAAATAAAGAAAGAAAGAGAGAAATAGATTCCAATTATCTTTTCAGGATTCCGGATTTTGTGTATTCGTTCAAAGGAAAAATAAATAAAAAGATAATGCCTAAAGAGTTTTATTTCAACAAGAAAACCAACACCGAAACATAGCCAGCCAATTCAAACTAAATAACAATAAGTTCCATCTAGAATTTGATAACATTAAGCAGAGACTCCATTTGATTGTTGCTTGGCTTCAAGGGATTTCTCATAATCCTCGATGCATTTGAATAGCTCAGAGAAGTTCCCCTTCCCAAACCCTCCACATCCTCCTTTCTGGTACTCCTTTCCTTGCTCGTCCTTCACCATGCAACCCACTCTCTGTATGATCTCTATAAATATAGTTGGCCTACATCATCAACAAAAAATACATAGCCAAAAGTTAGATTGCTTGACGCTACGTTGTGCAAATTAGACTATACAAGTAAACACAGCCTGTGTGCATGTGCACAAAGACATGCACAAGTTGGTCATATGAAACAGTTTCTTAGAAACATCTACGGCGATTAGAGTTGTTCTCCACTGTTCTAAAAGAACTTAGAAAGAACCATTTGAATGAAACCTACCACCAAAAAATTTGAAACAATGACTGAGTTAATTATCAGAACTGTTGGAGTAGAAGAAAATGTTACCTGTCACCAAGGGGCTTGGTAAAAATTTGCAAGAGAGTACCCTGATCATCTCGATCGACCAAAATGCCCAGCTCCTCGCACTCTTTGATCTTTTCATCACTCAGCACGTCTCCCGCCCTTCTCTTCACCCCTTCATAGTATTTTCTCGGAGGACCAGCCATGAACTCGAACCCTCCGAATTTCTCAGCTGCTTTCATCTTCCTCAACGTGGAGAATATATCATCAGTTTTGATAGCCAAGTGCTGGACCCCAGGCCCGCCGTTGTAGTCCAGATACGTCTGTATCTGACTTCTACGTTTCATTCCGTGCACTGGCTCGTTTAGAGGAAGAAGGACGTTTTCATCATTGTTCGCTAGGACTAGCGAGTTGAGACCACTCTCGGCTGTTCCTACGTCCTCTGTTGTGAACTCGGCAAACTCATGGAAACCCAGGAATTTTTTTAAGTAGGAGACGTGAGGAGCGAGTTTATCCACGTTGCCTACTGCATGGTCCAGGTTGGTGAGTCCGTAATCGATTCTTGGTTCTTCTTGGATCACGTCTTCGAAGCCGGGAAGAAAGTTTATCGAATCTGTTATGAGGCAATTTTAAATATCAGTTTTTATTTAACCAGTTAAGACAAGGAACAGTGGCAAAACCAGAAAAAAAAATTCGGAATAAACAATGAGTACTAGTCCAATAATCAATAAAACACCTAAGTTGAGTTATTCCCAAAGGTTTTGCATAGACCGGTCAAAATTTGACCCAACCCATTTACCCTACTTATTGTGTCAAGCCATTTATGAATATCATAAAATGAGTTTTGGGTTGGGTTGACCCATTTTTAAAAGGGTTATAAATGGATAACCCATTTATTAAAAATATTAAATTTTAATATAAATTTAAAAAATAAGAATTTTGAACATACATTATAATTTTTCATGAAGACTACAGTTGTACTTAGAAAATAATAGGCTACCACATCCCCATATTTGAATCCACCTAGTACAGAAGCCGCTATTTTTTTTGTTCAGACTGCAATAACTTCTTCGCTCTAACTCGGAATCAAACGAAACTTCGACCGATCAACTCCAACTTAAATTACGGACAGTATGGAACACTCGGATACTTCATCGTCTGAACACACATTGTAGTTCTCCAAGGAGACTAACAGTTGAGTGCAGAAGTCGCTATGTTTTTGTCTGAACTGCAATAACTCCTTCGTTCTAACTCGGAATCAGACGAGACTTTGACCGATCAACTCCCACCTAAATAACGGACAGTATGTAACACTCGGATACTTGATCGTGTGAACGCACACTGTAGTTCTCCAAGGGGGCTGACAGTTGTACTTAGAAAATAACAGGCTACCACACTTGCATATTGAACTCCGCCTAGTGCAGAAGCCGCTATTTTTTTTTGTTCAGACTGCAATAACTCCTTCGTTCTAACTCGGAATCAGACGAGACTTCGATCGATCAACTCCCACCTAAATTACGGACAGTATGTAACACTCGGATACTTCCTCGTGTAAACATACACTGTAGTTCTCCAATGGGACTGACAGTTGTACTTAGAAAATAACAGGCTGCCACATCTACATATTGAACTCCGCCTAGTGCAGAAGCCGCTATTTTTTTGTTCAGACTGCAATAACTCCTTTGTTCTAATTCAGAATCAGGCGGGACTTCGACCGATTAACTACCACCTAAATTACGAATAGTATGGAACACTCGGTCACTTTGTCGTGTGAACGCACACTGTAGTTCTCCAAGGAGACCGACAGTTGTACTTAAAAAATAATAAGCTACCCATCCCCATATTTGAATTTTGATGAAAATTAGAATTAAAATTTTAAATTTTTGTCGGATCTCAAAACATAAAACTTGTAATTAGAATTATTTTATATTTATTTGTTTTTTATTAGTCAAATTAAATTTAAATCTTTAAATGAGTTAAATGGATAACCCGCTTATTAAGTGGGTTGGGTCATAAATGGATAAAAGAGAATGGGTCATAAATGGGTTGGGTCGAACTCGACCCAACTCATTTTGACCCAACCCAACCCATTTGACAGACCTAGTTTTGCATTCATAACTTCTAGGCATACATAATTGTCAATATAACAAAAAAATTATTTTTAATAGTGTAGCTAATATTGATATTACCAAACAACCATATTGATGCGCCTTCATACTATTGTTGCGCTACCTTTAAAAAGAAAATATGTTTGGATCCGATCTATTAACAGTTTCCTTGTACTTCTCATTCAGTTTCTTTCCTTTTCATGAAAGTTATCTCTTTAAACCTCAAATTTAGATATTTCATCTAAAGTGGTACCAACTGGCATATTTTACCAATCCCACAGTTATTGTACTTCTGTTTACTAACAAGTGTCCTTGCCAAAAGACGTGGGTACACACAATCCTTGTAAAAAATTATGAAAACTATATCAGTGATGGGTTCTTCTCCTGCTAAAATAATCATAACATAGAAACTTTTTAACGACTGTTAGACGCAAGATGTAATGGTTTCTATTACCGGTGCAGTTTAGAGAAGGTTTCTATTACCGGTGCAGTTTAGAGAAAACTATTTCTCTCTTATTATTATTATTTACATGCACAAAATAAACCTAGTTGTTGTTCAGCTATTCCGATTCTGGTTTTCTCTAATAACAGGTCTGGATCATCCACTTTGGTATAACCAATAATTAATAGAATACTTTATAATCCGTGCTTTGTACCAGTAAGAGATACAGATTTGGTGCCTGAATTCTAACAGAGTGATACAGATTAAATTGATGAACTTGTGCTTATAATATTAATCCAATAAACTATGATTAATTCATGAACTGGATCTTCATCCATCAGATTAAATATCCACATGTAGTTCAATGAATTCCAGAAATCCTTCATTCATTTTATCATGCATGTACAAAATTATTCATTCCAATAATTATGCTACTTAAATTGATTACTTTCCAAATAAAGGAATAAAAAAATAAATAAATAAAATCTCACTACAGCTCCCTGCTTCCGGCACAGAAACAAAACGAAGAACAACATCGCCGTAGAGCTCAACCTCCGCCATACAAAACCCAAATCCAAGCTCAACAGGCTCAAACGCAGGCCGGGCCCCATTCGCAACCGCAACCCGAAAAGCCTCGCCCGCATCGGCAACCTGGACCCCGACCGCCCGGACTGCCAACCCGTGCTTACGTACAAACTCGTAAGCACAAGAGGAGTCGAAGGACGGCAGCGTAGGATTCAAGTTGCCGCCGGGAAGGTGAGCGGGGTACGGAGCGGTAAACAGAAAGGAGAGAGAGCGCGACTTCAGGAGCACGGACGAGTGTACGGAGTTGCCGGTGGAGATGTTGGATACGGACGAAATGGGGAGGCCAAGAGCGAAGGAGAATTTTGAGGAGGTGGTTGTGGCGTCGGTGCAGTAGAACTCGATATGGTGGAATGATCTCACTGGAAACTTATCGGATTTCGGGTTTGTTCTCACGAACTTTTTGAAGCCGACAAGGATTGTTTCACGCTCTTCTGAACCCATTTGCACCTGTATTGTTTTATTTTTTTGTTTGCAAGTTGGAGATGAGAAGGTTGTGGCTTGGATTTATAGGCGTGAATTTTAATTATGTTCGTTTCCTCTGTACTAAATTGTGTATCAAACGCCTTCTATAAAAGAAAAATAAATAACGGGGACAAAAATAAATGATTTCATATAGGAAAGGGTACATAAATTTCAGGTCAAATCCTAGATCCCAAGTTACATGTCTCATTTGTCCATTTGTTTTCAGTCATTTGTCAATAAATCAATCCACATTTCATGTGATGTACTGGATTCAATAATATAATAAAATTACAGCGATGAGTGTATGACATTAAAAAAATGCATCTGAGATCGATCTCGTGAATATTGATAATTTTAAAATTTCTTAAAAATTTGTTGTTATGACTTATAATTTAACTTTACTATTAGTTAGTGATAATCGTTACAAGGTAATAACTATATTTAACATCGCACCTAGTAAGAATTTGTAACAATTACCACTATTAACTATTATTAACTTCTAACTATTAATTAAAAACCAAAAGCTAGTAAAATTCATAAACTATTAATTGCCTTGTAACGTTTCTTTAACTATTATCATGAAATAATAATATAAACACTTGAAGTATGTAAAACTTTCAACATCTATACTATATATTATTATTATTGAGTTACATTTTAAGAGCACACAGACCTCCTTCGTATGTTGGAAAATGAACATTCACATTATTAATTTCTTTCTATTCCAAATTTTGAAATGTGATCATTTTTTCTACATTAATTAGATTTAAGAATCGTTTTCACTGTAAAATCACAAATTTAATGTGTTTTCCAATGATATCCAATGTTGATAGCTAATTTTTTTTTAAATCGTAATTATATAGCAGTTTTAACTGCATTTATATAAACCAATTATTTTGTGTCACCACTGTGTATCGCGTTTCTGTAACAGCATTATTATGATGATCATAACCATTACATAGTAGTATTACCTAGATTAATATAATGTATTTATTATCTTTTAACATATTTGAAGGGAATATTTTTTTTTTTGAATTATACAATTGTGGTTGCCAATGAATATTGTAACTGCATTATGCAATAAAGTAATAATTTTGATTGTGTTTGATAGTTTATTCAAACTTAGTGCAGTTACAATTTAACCCCATCAAAAAATGGTAATAATTTATAGGCATTTTTGAATTAATTTGACTACATTAACATTTTTTTTAAGGGTACTTTTGGCACAGGTCCTTATTAAGTTTCAAAATTCACGAAAAGTTGTTCACTAAATTTCAGTGTAAATTAGGTCCATGTTTTTTATTCACGATTATTGCAGAGCATGATGCAACTTTTCATAAAAGTTGCTGACATTTCCACAACTTTTTTGTACACCGTGAACATAGTGTATGAAAGTTGCTGAAATATCAGCACTTATTTATAAAAGTTGCTGACATTTCAGCAACATTTATGTACACTATAAACACATTTTACGAAAGTTGCTGAAATATCAGCACTTATTTATAAAAGTTGCTGACATTTCAGCAACATTTATGTACACTATAAACACATTTTATGAAAGTTGCTGAAATATCAGCACTTACTTATAAAAGTCGATAACATTTCAGCAATAATTTTTCTTTGTTTCTAGAAAATAGGCACTGGATTTACAATGAAACTTTGACAGAGAAAGTTGCTGAAATATCAGCACTTGTTTATAAAAGTTGCTGACATTTCAGCAATAATTTTTCTTCGTTTTCAGAAAACAGGGACCCGCTTTACAATGAAACTTTGACAGGAACCCGCTTTACAATATGAAAGTATGATATGGATGTCTCCCTAATTTTTCACTTTTTTTAATTGCATTTACTACTGATGATTTTGACTGTATTTGATAATTTTATTCAATATTAAAACAGTTAAAAATAAATGAAATTAAAAAAATGCAATTATAATTTACTGACAAGTTTTGGGTAAATTTAAGTATATTTGAAAAATTTTAACCACACTTATGTGGTGTAGTAATAAATTTGGCTACATTTCAGGAATTTATTCAATCTTAATACAAATAAAATTTAACTACACTAATAAAGTGCAGTTATAATTTAATGAAGATTTTGAATTATGCATGGTAGAAATTGAATATTTCAACTATATTTATGTAATACAGTAATAATTTTGGTTGTACACGATCACTACAAGAGAGAATGGCTATTCCAACGGCTCCAAGCTGTTGGCGGCCATTGGTAGCCGTTGGAATAGCGTTCACGCTTTCCAACGACTTCCAACGGAAGCAACGACGTATTTCCAATGGCACTTCCAACGGCAAATGGCCGATGGAGACCGTTTGTAAAGACCCAAAATTTTCGAAGCCGAAAATTCCAGATAGTTATGAAAAAGAAGAAAATGATAGAAGAAGAAAAAGAGAATCATCAACAACTCACATTCGCAGCGGATAAAATATAATAATAAATAATAACAGTTTACAAAAGAATACTATATCTGTCGATTTCATTTAATATACATCAGAGTTTCACACTTATCCATTCACTGAATAAATACAACTATCATGTCTCAGATTTACAATAATATAAGTACAGCGGAAATACTCTATACGTTCTTGCCATCCAGCTTGCCTCCTGAGCTCCAGAACGTACTTACCTGAAAATATGTAATACTCGGTCTGACCCGAGCATTACACCAAAGTAACACCCGGGTCTGGCTGGAAACCAACGTGAGTAAACTCAACTAACATGGAATACCAAAGCAAACAACTTTTATGAACCCAGGGTAACATATATCAATTTATCCCATTCACAATTTGCTATAGACAACACTTATTTCACATATAAATTTCTAAGTACCAGACTTAGATAAAATAATCCAATTCACTTAAATCATTTCATTCCTGCCTATTGATTTCACAGATCAATTTATAAAAATTCGAAGTGGTTTCGGCTATTTCCCAATACCCGATCCCGGCCTCTTCGACTCTCATATCATCCTATATCAAGTTATCCAAATGAAATACACAACATATCATATCAGAGTTATCAACTCATTCAAAACATCCAGTACCAATCAATCATTTATAAGCAAATTTTATCGCTTCCAAATTAATTCAATTTATTCTAATTATATTTCTAACCTCCAATCACTTGGATTCTTTACTTGTCAATTACTTAATTCAAATCAAATAACTCAATCATCCCTCCAATATTTATCTTAATTAATCAACCCGAATTAATTATTCTACAATTTCATTCGAGCATCTATCTTTAATTAACTTCACAATATTAATTATACTTAACCAAAATCATTAAGTAATCTCAATTTCTTCATGAATTAATTTACTATATTAATTGCATAAATTCTTAAGCACTTATATTAATTAATTCTTCATACATCAATTATTGTGGATTAATCCATTCCAATTTATCAATCTTTAATTACAACATTAATTAAATAAGCTTATGATCTCCGATTATATTTCAATTTATCCTCAGCTAAATAAATTATATCAATAATAAACCATTAATTGAACCGCAAACATTAATTTTTCTTGACTTATCTCAGCCTGTGATTATCTACCCTTTCATTTAATTCATTAAATGAATTTATTCTCCTTAATTAAATTTATCTTAATTTATCTCTTGGTTTATTACACCAGTAATTTATTTTATTAATTACATTAAGTGATTACTTATTAAACTATCCAATGATCATTCCAAATTAATACAAACTTAATTAATTAACCCAAATCATTAATTAACTAAATTCATTGGTTATTCATTTTAATTACACTTCAAATTTGACGAACCCGAATTCATTAAGCCCTTAACAACATTAGAATGAAAGCATTCTCATACCTTAAATCTAAAATAATTTAAAACCCGAATACTTCGAGTCAAACGCCTAACTCGAGATCCAACCAAAACAAAGTCACATCATCATCAGTAGCATATTCAATCAATTTATTCATCCAATCCATTATTTAAATTTATTCATAAAAAAAATGCACAGAGTGAGATTTACTCACCTTTGATTCCTGAATTTGAAATCCACTTCATCTCGACCATTATCCACATGATATATGGACCTTGTATGAACATTATATAAATTATGAATATTCAAACTTATCGAAAATAAATGTCCATTTACATATTAAATTTAAAATTTGTAATTAAATTTTTAAACCAATTTCTTTTAATGAGTTATTAATAATTCTTAATTATTTCGTGACCCAAATAATTAAACGAATCAGTTAAACAAATAAATTACCTTAACACTTGGTATTAAAATAAGTTAATCAATTTAAAATGTGTGCATGTAAATTTATTTCCCTTTTTAAAACTAAAAATAGTCTATACACAACTAAAATAAATCAAATTTGTAACTCTTCATCATTTTTCTTTTAAAATTCCTACTATAAATATATTCCAAAATGGCCATGTAAAAAGCTTTTCTGTTTATCTGCAAATTGAAACCGGCATGCGTGTATATATACAAATTTATCTTTTGTAAAACTAAGCAAAATCGAAGAAGAAAAACGAACAACTCACTGCCACCGCTCGAACAAAGCTTCTGCCTCGAAACCCAACATCACCAACTACACTTCATCATGAACTCGCGAACCACCCAATCTGACAACCCTAGCCCCAAACAATCGAACCCATATGCAAAAGCTTTGCCTCGCGCTCGCGCGTGCGCGAACCATCATCGCGACCGAAGTCGAGAACCACTTGGAACCCTAAATCGCGTCTCCCTCAAATACTGGCGAAGCCCTAACTCGCGGTCGCGACGCTCAACCGCCTGCCAACAACGCACACGGCAAACCCCCCTGCCCTCCTCACGCTCGCGGCCACGCTTCCCCCCCTCGGTTCGAACACGATTGAAAATGCGTCGGCATTATTTATTTATTTTTTCGACTTCAAGGCCGATATTTGTTGAGATAAGAATGAGGGTCTTCGGTTATTCCTCCCCTCTTTTTTTTTGTTGAGGACGAGTGGAACGAGAGAGAGAGAGGCAGAGCGCAACGACATTTCCTTTTTTTTTTTCTTGCCTTCGATTCGATTTCTGATTCAGGATTATAGAGGAAGACGTAGATAAAATAGGGGTTTGGAAATGGCTTCCAGAGTACGCTTTGATTAATATAAAATTAATATTGAAAATATCTTGGGTTGTTAAATATCTTTGCTAATTTATTTTAAATTATCGATTATAATTCCAACACGTTTCTCGCTCGTACGAGCAAACGGTAAATCCAAACGCTACGAAAATTAAAATCCTATAATAACTAATTATTACGGATCCAATGGAACAGGTTTCGTCGAAATCCGAGACTGTGCCTCGGAAGGGTATTTTTAAATTCCAATTTAACCGATATATTATTAAAATTGAACAAATTACCTTTAAATTAAATTTCAACCATTCTATTATCTTCAGTATCATCGTTATAAATTTTATAAGCCTTCAAATTATTTTAAACAGGCTTAGAAATTCCAGATTCAACAATTTACCCAATTTTCAATTATTAAATTCAACATTTAAACTATACAATTCAATGGTTTCATTATCAAGTAAATATTGATATCTTGAATTCAAGTTAAAATTAACTTTTAAATATTTTAAAATCAATTAATTATTCCAATTTAATTCGTTAAAATTCCCGGGTCGTCACACCGTTGGAAGCCATTGCAATAAAATGACCAAACAACCGTTGGTAGCCGTTGCTAATCTGGGTGAATTTTTTTTATAATAGCAAGTCATTCGCCTTCCAGCCACACATAATCAATATATATCCATTTCCACTCCATTTCCACTACATTTCACATATATATCACATATCCAACACATTATACCACAAATAATATAAACAACCAAAAATTAACATCAAACATTACATTTTCAAACCAAACTACAAGTCAATATGTACATAAACAACAAAACCCTCACCAACACCAACTCCAATCCATATTCAAGTGAAAATATACAATGGAAACACTTAAACCTCACCACCACAAAGTCAATATATACACAATAACCATCAAACATAATCCTCACCACCTC
Organism: Allium cepa; assembly: GCA_030765085.1. Classification (NCBI taxonomy): domain Eukaryota; kingdom Viridiplantae; phylum Streptophyta; class Magnoliopsida; order Asparagales; family Amaryllidaceae; genus Allium; species Allium cepa. The sequence goes on from CM060938.1 coordinate 570,006,071, forward strand.
AAAGTCAATATATACAATAACCAAACACAAAGACAATAATCATCATACCTCTGAAGCATCATCCTCACTACCGGAAGCACCAGACGACGAAGGGAAGGAACCATGCCTATGCGCGTACTCCGCTAAACATTGATTCAGCTGCTCCATTTGTATAGCGCGTAGACGGTCCTGCTCTTGCAGTTGCTCAACCATGGCTCTAAGCTCTTTTATTTCTGCTTTGTCACACGCCTTTTGAGCTGCCCGAACCTGCAAATAGAATATGAGATGTTCACATTTGTATTAATCATTTTCTTAAGCAATGCATATTTTAAAATATAGAAACGTAAATGACGTGATCTTAAGCAACGCATATACCATAAGAAAATACATATTTTATTAAATGATAATGGTGCAGGATGGTAAATCACGTATATGTTAGATTTAACTCAGGTAGAAATCATCATATGTATAGTGTATCTAAAGGTTAATTTATTAAATATAATATTGCAATGTTTATAAGATTACCGCTTGGTTTCCATAGCCATAGCGCCTATTCCGCTGCGTCGGATCCATGATAACGTCGAAAATATTATCTTGTTCCTCTACCGTCAACTCATCGCGATCCAATACCGAAAGCAGCTCTGCCCATGCCTCTTAAAACTTTGCCTAAAATAAAAAACAATTACAGGTTAAAAGTAGTATAATAGGATTTTAAACTTACCGATATTAATAAAATAAGATTTAAAATATGCATACATATGCAGCCGTCGCCTTATCATCCTCATCCCACTGATATGTAATATTGCCAGCATTGTCTGCTTGTCTTGATGCGTGGGCGTGGGTAAATACCTCCATCATAGACACGGGACGTCCAAGCGATCTTTCCTGCGATAAATAATTTATATATTTTAATTTTTCATAGCTAATTACCGAACTGATTAATATACAAAATGTAATAACGGTTTAGATTCGTAATTGATAAATTTACCAAGTCCTCACGGTGATGCTAAAAGACTTGGATCCGCCACGATGCGTTACACGATTCCTACTTCTATTGGTGGAGTTCCTCTCCGACTCCACCTGCAATTTAAACTGAATATTTGATTTACTAATTACGAAATAATTAACTATATATTCGGTAGATTTACCTTGAACTCGTCGGCCTTCCACCAACTCATCCAAGAATCCCATACGGAAGCGCTCATCCAGTTCGGTTTCTTCCCCCATTTTTTAAGAGCTGACATTACCTCCTTGTAATTTTTGGCGATATTCGAATTCCAGTGGCGCTGAACCATGGCGACATCGGGCTCCGCCAAGTCCACTTGCTCCTGTTCAAAGAGAAAATATCACTGATTGTTCATTTATACTTATTCATATAGTAAAGCGGTATAAACTCACCAGAAAATCCTGCCAGATGGCCTCCCTGACTTGGTCAGGGATCTTACTCCACTTAGGCCAGCAATCTGTCATCCTGCTCATATATGATTGCTTGGAAATGCCAAGCACAACTCCTGAGGGCTCCAAATCAAATCCCCCGTGTTAAATATAAAACAAAGCTTTAGACAATATATATATATATATATATATATATATATATATGTATGTATGTATGTATGAACAAATTTATATTAATTGTTATCATTTTAATTTAAATCTGGAATATTCTTTCCATCGAATGTAAATCTCGCCTTGGCTTTAAAAACCACAGACCAATCCGCTTTATCTCTTTTTAGAGATGGATAAGGCAGTAATAAACTTGTAGGGCTTGTTTGGCTAGTACAAAAGGATTGTACTGCTGATAACGGGAGGTATGTTTTATTTCTATAAGATTATAATTTGGATGCACGTTAATACCAGAACCTGGAGCATTGCTGAACCAGTTGCATCTAAATAAAAAAACTTCCTCTACGGGTCTTATAAAATATGTCAATTGCATAATCTGGGTTAACATGCCATAAAAATCATGTATATGATTATTAGGATCATCACTGCCTTTAACAAATATACCAGTATTGTTTGTTAATTTTTCAGCACCGTATTCTTTGGTGTTGAATTTATATCCATTAACGAAAAATATTGGATACGTTTTAACTTTCCTTTTCGGTCCCAACGCCAAATGTTTTAGTCCTTCGTCCACCACGTTATTTGTAGGATCACAGACGTAGTTCGAAAACCAAGTAGCGAAATTTTTGCTTAAATCGCTGTTTGGATTTTGTGATTCATAAACGCTGCAAACAAAAACATAATATATTGCTTTATTATTAATTTACACATACAGTATTAAATTAAATTTATCAAAACTTGTAATCTGATAATTACCTAATAAATGGTGCAACTTCTGGACAATTAAGAAGAATATATATGTGTGCTACATGGTAATCTCTATCACTAACCATACTTCTACACATTTTCCAGCATGTCAACCATGTTGTTTAAAAATAGATAACATTGCTTCAGAAGAAGAATCTTGTTCAACGGCCTCATCATTATGCGCAACACTTTGAAATGATACATTCACATGATCATTGAAATAATGAGAGGAAAAAAACAATGCTTCTTCTTCGATATATGATTTGCAAATCGAACCTTCAACTGGAGCTTTTTGTCTCACTTTTTTCCTTAAATGATTTAAGTACCTAATAAAAAATATTTCATACAATATTGATTTTTATTTATAGTTAAACTAACATTTACATGAATGGACACATCATCCATATTGCACAGGACCTCGAAGACGTGCTTCAAATGGAAGATGAACAGGTAAATGCTCCATTACATTGAAAAAAGCTGGAGGAAATATTTTCTCCAGTTTGCAGAGCAGTATAGGGATTTCTACCTCAAGTTTACGAAGACGGTCAACTTTTAACGTAGTTGAACAAAGCTCCTTTTAAAATAAACTAAATTCTGTTATAACCTTCCAAACTTTTACGGGCAACAATTCCTTGAAAGCGACGGGCAATAAATTTTGCATCATTACATGACAATCATGGCTTTTCATCCCACTCAGTCTTCCGTTCTTATAGTCGATACATCTACGAAGATTAGATGAAATTCCATCAGGAAATCGTAATCCTTCCACCCATTTTAACAGTACTTTAACTTGGTTGTTATCTAGTTCATAACATGCTTTGGTTTTTTGTGTCATTTGGCTTCATATGTAGCTCAGGACGATTACATATTTCTTCTATGTCACGTCTTGATTTCAGACCGTCCTTCATCTTGCCCTTAACATTCAAAAGTGTATTAAACATATTATCGAATACGTTTGTCTCGTTATGCATCACGTCAATGTTATGACGGATTAAGAGGTTTTTACAATAAGGCAACTCCCAGAATATTCTCTGTTTGCACCAATTATGAAACGTCGATTTACCTTGGATTTCAGTTTGTTTCCCGGTTTCATGTATCTTTGGATAATCTTTTACAAGTTCATATATATCTTCATTTGACCAAATCGTTGGTGGTTGTAAAGTCTCATTTCTATTAGCTATGAAGTTTTTTTGTCCCTTCTAAAAGTATGATTAATATGGAGAAAACGTCGATGATAATCAAACCATGAAATTTCTTCCCATGCCATAGAGAAAATGCTCGTGTTTCTTCCATACAGTAAGGACAAGCAAAATGACTGACCGTACTCCAACCCGAAAGCGTTGCATATGCAGAAAAATTGCTAATAGTCCATAACAAAGAAGTGAACATTCGAATTTTTTTTCGATACGTCGTATGTTTCAACTCCTTCATATCACAATGTGTTCGACTCTTCGATTAGTGGTTGTAAGTAAACATCGATACTCTATGTCGGATCATCAGGGTCAGGGACGACAATTGTGAGAAACATATATGGAGTTTTCATGCACATCCACGGGGGTAGATTGTAAAGTGTAATGATTATAGGCCAAGATGAATATTTAGAACCAAACTGAGAAAACGGTGAAAATCCATCAGTACACAAACTTAGTCTTATGTTACGACTCTCCACTGCGAAATCAGGATATTTCTTATCAAAATACTTCCATGCTTCTCCATCAGATGGGTGTGTTAACGTACCTTCTTCAGGTGTTCTCACACTGTGTCATCTCGTATGATGCGTTGTTACAGATGATGCATATAACCTTTGAAGTCTAGGAGTGATAGGTAAATAATGCATACGCTTGTATGGAACTTCTTTTCCCTTTTTTCCTTGGTTTGTATCTTTCTTGATTACATATTTTACAATTCCGATGACTGACATCATCTTTCCAAAACAACATGCAACCATTTAGACATGTATCAATTTTTTGATACGGCAAACCGAAAGATGACATAAGTTTTTTCACTTCATAATAATTTTCGCACATTAAATTACCTGATGGCATATGGCATTTAGTAGCTTGTACAACAGCTGTAAATCTGGCTTCTGTGAGGTTGTACTTTGATTTCAGTGCAATATACTTTGCAGTTGCCGATAATTGAGTGCCGCTAGTACATCCATTCCAAAGAGGTTTCTTAGCAGCATCCAATAAATCATATATTTTTTTCACTCCAACATTTGGTTCCTCTTCGACGTTATCGTTATTAATTTCAACAGTAGCGAACATTGATCGTGCTGCATCTTCAACCATATGTTCTATGAGATTCGTCGTACTAACTTCATCAATAATGACCTCTATTGACTGTTCTTCGTTGCGTGTTATAATTTCTCCACGACGATCCCACACAAAATAATTGGTTACGAAACCATATTGGCGCAAATGAATCCTAACCATATTCGGTACTAAATGCTTCAACAATTTGCACATACTACATGGACAATGAATTTCTACGTCGTTTCCAATATTACTTAAAGAAAATTCGACAAACACATTTACCCCGTTAAGAAAATATTTACTTATTGAGCCTCCTATTTCTCTTCTTTGATACATCCAGCTTCGATCAATAAAATAATTGACCGTTTTTCATACTGTAAAACCTATGATCAATAATAAAAAATTATTAATAAAATTCGATAAACACATTTAGATTTTACTGTTTTTTATAATCCATTTTTGTTTATATAAAAAGTTATATTTCTTGATATTTTGTTTACATTTTTGTACCTTTTGTGATGGTCGGTCATCCTACTTCCCGTTACAAACACAATAGTAATTACATTTCTTAAATCATATCATTATAAACGATTTTTCATAATTTCGGCAGCACTTCCCCCATGTTCCTTGTATCGTACACATATGCATGTACACAAGGAACGAAAAGGAAATGCCGTCGAAATTTTGTGAACCGTTTATGACGATATGATTTACGAAATGTAATTACTTTATAGTGTTTGTAACTTGTCCAATACAGGGACAAATCCAACAGATATTGTATCAGATGAATATGAATATTCGTTTTTGCAATAAAAATTAATATTCATACAACGATCATATACAACACTTGTCAGACGGGGCCAGAAATTCAGTAAGGGATTTAAATTTTGTTTATATGTTACCATTTTATTAAATATATAAAATAAAGCATATTATGCATTATTTTATTTATGTTCTAATATTTTACTAAATATATAGTAAATTATATGATTTTTACTATTTCACAAAATATATAATTCATGTGTATATATATACTAAATTGTATACTTATTTATCTAATGCTAATATATTTTGTAAAAGATATAATTCATGTTCATAAAATAATCGACTAAATCATGTTTGCCTAATATTTTACAAAACATACACAAAATAATTTAAATCAATCTTAACTAATCTAATGCTAATTCAAATGTGCATTTACACTAAATTATAAACATATGTATATATGTGCATAATATATATACAAACAATTTGGACTTTTGGATGGTAATAATTGTAATTAGCACTTAGTTTGGTATAATAAAAAATCAATAGACCATTAGATACAACTATAACAACAAATTAACACAAAATTAGAAAAATTTAAAATTTTAGGGTTTTAGGCAAAACCTGATTTTAGAGATGTCTGGGGATGGAGAGAGGATGCTGGCGCTGATTGATGGCATCGGAGCGGCTGCCGGTTGCGTGGGGAAGCTGGGAGCAAGAAAGGATGAGGAGTGGAGGAAGGGTTTTGGTGTATTTGGGGAAGAAGGTGAAAATGAATCAGGCTCGGCCTTGCTGCAGGTTTACACGAATATTTCCAATGGCTTCCAACGGCCGCAAACGGCTCTGTTTACAACGGTTACCAATGGCTACCAACGACAAGTAAAAAAATAACGAGCCGTTGGTAGCCGTTAGAAACTCCCGTTGGCAGCCGTTGGAAACCTGTCGTGGCTATATACTGTATTCCTAGTAGTGGATGATTTGTTCGAGCTTACTGTAGTTAAAATTTAAATGCATTACACAAAAGCAATTATTATTTTGCAGTATTTTTGAAATTAAGCAATTATTGTTGCATCTGAATATTTTAACTACATTTGTGTGATGCAATACTAATTTAGCCGTGTTAATGATTTTGTTTGATGTTAACGATAATAATTTAACCGCATTTGAAAATATAATTGAAAAATGAATTTTTTTTAATAGCTTGAGATGATTAAACGGTGACTTGACATAATTAATGCTTGACTCAACCGTGCAGCTCAGCGTTTAATACATTGCTTCCAGGTTTGATGACATAATTTGGCTAAGTCTACTCAATTTCGTTTACAATTACGATGATTAATAATACGATAAGCATATAAGCTGTTGTATTCGGGATTAAGGTAGATGCATGGTTTAAGTGTTGGGTCAAAACATGTGCTGTAGTGAGAATAATGTTGATAACCACCTAAATGAGTTTATTTTTATTTTTTTGCAATAAATTCTAAAATCACTTGCACCACCACTGTCGAAAAACTTATAGAAAACAATTGATGAATGTATCTTCGTATGATGATCATGTAGTCATAGTTTGATTATTAGATATAGTTTACTAGGTCAGACGAGCAGTGAGAGAATTTAGTAATAATACCGCATCAATGACACTTATGCCTTTTTTGGCTACAGGTACAAATATCTTCAGTGGTTAAAATAAATGACTGATGTAATGCATCTATTAGGGCCAAGAAAACATCACATATTTGCGCTCAAGCCTAATATCATACATGCGTTGCTAGCAGTTATTTCTGAGGCTGAAAAATGAATAGACTTCTTACAATTGTTCTCTTCTGTATGTTTTGGATGTTTCCAAATATTGGTTAGTACGGCCAGCTGTATGCCGTGTTTTGTACCCTGCATCAACATAGATTGGATTCAGTGAACAGTAGTAATTTATATTGGAACCCATGTTATATTCTTATTGCATCATCATTTCTATTTCGATTGAATCTTCTGTTTTACTACTTTTTCCCTGTACTACATCTGTTGCTTTTTCCTTTTTTCACTCCCTTTTTTCAGCTGTTGACAAATACTTTTCCTGACTTTTTACAAATTTGGTCCTATTACTATATTTCTCCTCATTGCAAAAAGCTTTTGTTATTCTTATTTAATTGAATCGAACTGCACTGTGTCTTTGTGTCTGTAGTTCACAGCAAATACTTTAACTATATCTATGCACATTGAAGCAGGTGTGTAATTGCAAAAGCAACAAATTGGCGTTATATGCCATAGTGAATATATCTATGCATTAGCAAATAAACTTTTAACACATTACCCTCTAAATAGTCTGTGAACTTTAACATATTCACTGTAATTGTTTTGTTCGATTTAAATTGTGATTTATAACCGAATAAATCTATGTATTCTTTACCCTACCAAATTGTTATTCATGATGTAACACTATCGTTCAACAATTTTTTTTCATTACCACCATATTAAATTTCTTATACATTTGGATATGACCTATGCAACAACAATATTTTTTCAACATCTGTGCACAAAGCCATGGGTTCGCACTAGCAAAAATAGAAAGATGAACTGATAACAATCAAATAAATGTATTTTTATTCCTTATTGAAACGACAAACGTTTTATTCAAAATGTTTAGCCCAAAAATATATTTATATTGTGCCAAACACTAGGTGTAAAAATAAAAGGTGTTAAGGTTGAACTTTAGTAACGATAACAAATTCTTTGAAACTAAAATGGTAAATAAAAGATTTGAATTATAGATAATGCCTTAGTTTATTTAAATATTTAAATTTTGGAGGTAATATTGACAATGTACAAGTGAAATTTGTTCTACATAGATTTCATTATTTCATGAACCTAAAATTTTCAATTAATTATATAAACTATTTTTGAAGCATTAAACGCTGAGTTGACACATTTGATGAACAAAGTAAATAAAACAACAATTGGTGCAAAGAATAGGAGTTTTAATAGATCATCTTCAATGAATATCATTTTTTCATTTGTACTCAATGAATATCAATTTTTTTTCATTTGTATTCAATGAATATCGTTTGTTCATTTGTATGTGAAGAAGTCACTTATAGAGGATCCATGTATTATAAAATTTGATACCACCAACTCTAGACAGTTTAGATATATATCATGGACCTACAAAGGACATTCTATGAAAATTTATATCTATGTTTATTCAAACATAAATCATCTTCGTAGAATCCAAGTCAATTGAACATTTTAACAAAACGAAATTGATAGTTCAAAACAACGAAGAAAATATAGATTTTAGCAGTACATAATGACTTATAATTTGTAAGATGCTAGAAAATTTTAGGTTGCGGTTGGTTTACCGATTTTAGTTTTGGGTTTCGTTTATACAAAAATGTGTACGACGCATGGATATTATGAAAAACGATCAATTTAGAAAACAAAGTTAGCGTACAAAATAGAAAATAATTTTTTTCGTGTTTTGGAAAGTAACGAAAGTGCGGCAAATAATTCATCCTTCCATCGTCCCTCGTCTCTTCCATCGTCCTCTAATCTTACTTTTACTCCCTCCGTCGTCTCTCCATCGTTCTCATTTTTTGTAACTAATGTTGAAACTCAAAATTTAAATAAAAAATAAACCAAATGGGCCCTCAAATTGTTATTTTACATTTTCTTTTCTTGAAATGATATTTATAGCAATGATAAACATTTCCAAAGTTTTGTAGCTTTTTTGAGCAACTCAATATATGATAATGGTAGTAAAGGATGTTATGAGGGTTATCGGTGAACATTCCTCTATGTCATAAGACCTATATAAAAAATGTAACAGTATGAAATTACAATAAAATCGTTTCTACTCAGATTAAATTAATAATGTAGTTTATAACATCGATAAACAGAACCCTCGGTGGATCCCAAGACTGTTAAAATCTATGATCCGAGATTACATATGGTTAACTGTAAAATAATGAGGGCCAAATATCGAAACTATAATAATTATGGCTATACATAGGTTCCCAACGCTTCAAATATATTGGTAGAAGCTACTTCAGTTCAATACAGATCGAAGCACGAAAGTCCCCTTAATGACGAAGCTATATGGTATGAAAATGCAGATTCGACCATCAAAAGCACAACCTTAACAACAATGGACTCTATCATATAAACAAGGATCATAATTCTTTTATAAATAAATCTCCTATGCCAGTTAAGCAAAGCAAGACAAGCAATATCACATTCAAAGATGACACATCATCAATCCTCATCTAAATGTAGGAAGCAAGATACGTGTATCTTAATCATAGCCTAGCATTAGCCTAAGCTACCAATCTAAAGTAAAAGATCTTTACCAATAATGGAGCCCCAAGAATGCCATAAATGGAAGTCCTATGCGTATAAGGAAAGGATCCGATGAGCACGAATAAAATTGAAGCAAGTAAGCATAATCCTCGTTTTAATTTTCCTCGAATGGTAACTTCAAACTTTTATTAAGAACCCATTAACGGTGGAAAAATCCACAATTGTAACACCTTCGACATTAGCCCCGTGAACAAAGCTGCTACTCTATAGTGGATGCACGAATTACCATGAAGGAGTATGCACCAGCATGTCTTGAACATTTTACTTAATGTTTCTTGTACTTGTTACAATCGATCTTTGAGTCCAACCTCTAATTATCCCCCCATAGCTTATTTTGCATTACTTTGGAATCTTTCTTCCAAACATCAAGGAATTTGTTGTTATGTAAAACTACACCAACATCCATTTAGCGCTAGAAGAAGGGACACTACTCCTGGTTTAGTTTTCAAGGTTAATTTGTGCTTTAAAAAGCTGAAGTCTATATCAATAACAAGGAAGAACCCATAATAATCATCTATCACCAAAGGTAAAATAATTTGAATATTGTCATGAAACCGTTCTACCAATCGAAGATGTTACTACTAGGGTTGTCTCGCACGTGACAAGAAGAAATGATGGTTTGGAATTGGAATAATCCCACATCGCTAAGTAACTTGATAAAGTTGTGTACAAATATGGATTAATAGGCATGCAATGTTGGAAATTCCTTTTGTTATAATAAAGTATGTGTCAACTCGTATGCATACACCACGTATTAGAGATGGAGAGCTTGGTTTGATCAGTGTTACATAAATCAGAGCCAAAATTACGAACGGGGCCATGCAGACAAACAATGCCCTTAAAAGTACCCCAAAAAGGATGCAAGTCAAGAGGCAGATTGTTAGAGTTGCCTCATATGTGATAAGGAGGAACGACGGTTTGGAATTGGAATAGTTCCACATCGCTAAATAACTTGAAGAAGTGATGTATAAATATGAGTTGGTAGACACGTAATATTGAGGATTTCTTTTGCTACAACAAAGTATGCGCCAACTCATATGCTCACATCATGCGCTGGAAACGTGGAGCTTGGTCCGACCGCCATTATACAACAGTTACTCTTTCCATAGTTTTAGACCAAGACTTTAAGAAGATGGTATCAACATTTGTGGAAAATGAACATAGAGTTTGTTTCTTACCAAATTTTCTTGAAGATTCAAAGTAAGTGTGTTGTTCTAAAAGATCCTTAGGCACCTTCCACTATCGAAGAGACGTGACCCTAAACTACCAAGAGTTACAGGAAGAGACTAATCTTAAAAATTTAAGAAGAAGATATGACTACCAGAAGTACATAGCTACATCAACCTGAGGAGGGGGTTTCATATATATGAAAACGATGTACTCTAGATTACCCTAAGCCTAAAAAGACTAGAACGTTTAAATACCAAGAGACTTAACCGAAGTGGCGATAATAAGATTCATTTTGGATGAGGCAAAAAGCTTATCCCGACGGGAGATGAAAGTAGAAAAACTATTGGTAAATCTTTTGGGAAAGTTCAAAAGTACAGAAAGGAATGTTCGAATCATAGTTATAAATGAAGATAAGATAGCTTCAGACTTTTACTAAGGAAATAATAAGTGTTGTCCAGCTTTTTGACCAGGTGATATCTAGACTAACTTGACAGACAGAACTTGAAAGCTATTAAGGTAGATGACCTGGAGAGATAGCTGTAAAGTCCAGAAACCAAGTATAATCAAGATTATAAGTCAAAGACAAAGCCAATCCAAAAAGAATCGAAGCCTGATCCATCAAAATGATGGACCGGTACCAATCCATAGAATCTTCCTAGGTTCACTTAATTTTCCTTCCACAACAAAGTATTGGTGTTAGAAGCCCATCCTAACTCCATGGATTGTTCGCATGCCATTGATATTAAATAGCTCAAGCACAAGGAATTAACAACTTAACCTCTCCACCGATCCATTCGATTGGCCAAGCAACATGCTCATGACCATACAAACATGTCAAGAAACATGCTCATGACCATACAAATATGTCAAGAAACATGAAGCTAATGATATATCACTTCGATCCAAAGTGGTTAGAACCATCCATAAGATGATCTTACAGATCGATACCGATCTATGCCTATGGATCAGTACCAATCCATAGTTGATTGCTAACTTGGCTACATTTTCTTGAGTATAATTGTTGCTACATCATGAAGAACGTGGAGGAAGACATGCTAGAGCTTTTCCCGATGACCTACAACTATAAATAGGCATGGAGAGGCATTATTTGGATGATCTTTTTTAGCCCTCTAGTAATTATACATATTTCTTATGGTTGGCTACCGAGTGGTACCAAACAATAAGAACAACAATTGTCGAACAAATATATCATCAATAAAATCTCAAGTGGATGTAGGCAACAATTAGCCGAACCACTATAAACGTGTGTTGTTTTGTTTGGATTAAAGAATGTCGGAGTGACTTACCAATGGTCGGTGAACATGATATTTAAAGGCCAGATTGGACGCTCTTGGAGCTATACATGGATGATATGCTTGTGAAGTCACGACGATCAAGGAACAACATTGATGACTTGGCCGAGATGTTCGGTGTTCTCCGGAAATACGAGATGAAGCTCAACCCCTTGAAATGCTCATTTGGTGTTGCGTTCAGGGAAATTCTTAGCCTGATCGTGAATTCCTTGGGATTGAAGCTAATCCAAAGAAGATCGAAGCAATGAGGAACATCCAAGCGCTAGAGATGATCAAAGACATCCAATGCTTGAATGGGAAGGTCACCGTTCTTAGTCAATTCATCTCCAAAGCCACTGACAAACGCATTACTTTCTTCGATGTGATCAAGAAAGGGAAAAGGAATTTCGTTTGGACATAAGAATGTATAGATGCATTTCGGGCTCTAGTGGATCACTTAGTGAGATCTCCCATTCAATTGAAACCATTGGACGACGAGGACTTATTTATCTATCTGGCAATGTCAGTGCATGCTTTAAGCACCGCACTCATGCGTGAAGAGTCTCAAATCTAGCAGCTTGTGTACTAAATCAGTAAGCGATTGACATGAGTAGAAAGAAATTATCTGAAGTTGGAAAAGCATGCATACTGTCTGTTGATCGCTTCAAGGAGCTCCGCCTTTATTTTCAAGCTCATCCGATCAAGGTTCTAGTTGACCAAACTTTGAGATAGGTCTTGCAACAACCTGAGACCTCTAAAAGGCTGTTGAAATGGAACATCGAATTGAGCCAATATGACATTACCTATCACCCTCGGAGAGCTATCTAGGGTTTATTAGGAAATCAAATCTACGGTTTCAATGACAACAACTATACAATGGAAATTAAATATGCATATATATTTGTATATACATGTACTTGCTAGAACAACATCATTAGAAAGACAAGAACAAGGCTCAAAGGACACTACAAGAGACTACAAGTCGATAGAAACAAAGAAGCATAAGAAAAAGAGCACAAAAACTGATATGCATAATATCAGACGTCTGGGTGCACAAGCCAGACGTCTGAAATAGTTCTTTGGAACAACATACAGGCTGAACTAGATGTCTGACAAATGCACTCAGACGTCTGATCTACTACTATATTCAAAAATATATATAGTATCAGACGTCTGAAACATATTCCAGACGTCTGATTCCAAACTCGGATTTCAAATATGAACTTCAACTGCCACATTCGAATAGACATCTCCGCTTCTCTTCGCTGTAACTCTTCATCATTAACAGAAGCAACTGTAGAGCACTCATTAATGGATGAAACTACTCAAGACACCTCTCTACAACTATATATATCATCAAGAATCAAGAGAACAAATCACTTTACTCACTTACGCTCTCTAATTACATACTCTATCATATATTCTTGATCTCTTGCAATCTATACTTATATTTCACTCTTCCATATATTCAGTTCTTCACAGACAATACTCTCTAGATATATATTGGAAGCATTTGTACTATTAATATCCGTGTTATAGAACACACATTTGACAAGAACAACTTATTGTAACCAAGCCTATTCCTTCGAAGGAAGCGAGGATGTTTGATAGTCGAATTCCAAAGGGGAGCTTCGGGACTGGACGTAGGACGGAAGGTCCAAACTAGTATAAAATTCTGGTGTACTTATTCTATATTTACTTAGATTAATTTTGTTTTAGTTGCATAATATATTTTATCACATATACTTGCATATACACTACACGATCTGCCCTGTAGACTTTCAGGGTTAAGCTTTGGCAGACTTTATTGCTGAATACACTACATGAGATGACAATCCAGAAAGCAGTGCATAGCATAATGCTAGATGGAAAATGAATACAGATGGTGCATCTAATGAACTTTTTTCTGGTGCTAGAGTCATGCTAGTGACTCCTGAGGAACCCCCTATTTGTTATGCTCCGAAACTCGACTTTCTCGCAATGAATAACGAAGCAGAATACAATTCCGTGATTGTAGGATTCAAGATTGCAATGAACATGGAGTTAAAACTTTGCATATCTTCTGTGATTCCCAACTGGTGGTATGCCAAGTGCGCAAGGAGTTTCAGAAGAAAGTGGCAAGGATGGCCTTATATCTAAACCGAGCCCTTGAGCTGCTTAGTGTTATTGGATATTACACGATAATGCATATGCCCAGAGAGGAAAATGCAAAGGCTGGCATGTTTGCTAAATTAGCCCGTTTTGGAAATGCATAACTCATGGGCTTGGTTCCGGTGGAAGTACTATCAGCTTCAAGCATCGATCAGAAAGATGTTGATTGGATCTTGGAGGCTAAATTGGAGAAGGAGTCATGGATGACTTCGATAAAGAACTATCTACAGAGAGGAATCCTTCCGGACAGGAAGAACGAACGACATCAACTCCTTCGTAAAGCTGGAATATTTATCATGTAAGAAGGGGTACTTTACAGGAAAGGATTCTATATCCCTATGCTTCGGTGTGTTAGCAACAAAGAGACCAAACAAGTCTTGAAGGAAGTGCACGAAGGGGCCTATGGTGACCACACCCGGGGGAAACCCCTAGTAAAGAATATCCCTCGTTATGGGTATTTCTTCCCAACCATCAACTAAGACGCAGTCGATAATACCAGAAAGTGTGACAAATACCAAGGATTCACTAAGATATTGAGAGCCCAATAATGGAGATTAGTCAAATGGTCAGCCTATGGTCGTTTGCAGTTTAGGGAATCGATATCATTGGTGTATTGTTGATATCTAAGGGTGGTGCAAAGTGATTACTTCACCAAATGGGCTGAGGCAGAGCCATTAGACACAATCACTACGGCGAGAATAATCAACTACGTGGTAAGAAACATCATCTATTTTTTAGGGTTCCACAAACGATCATCTCTAATAACGAGACCCAATTCGATAGAGTCAAATTCAAATACTTCTACCATAAGCATGGTATCAAGAAGATATTTGTCGCAGTGGCACACCCTTAAGTGAATGGATAGGTTGAAGCAATGAACAAGATTATCAAGTCTGTTCTGAAAAATGGTTGGAGAAGGCTAAGGGCAAGCGGGTTGATGAATTACCATTGGCACCATGGGCTTATCGAATGATCCATAAGTTAGCAACAACCCCTCTCCATTTGCCCTAGCATATGGATCAAAGGCTATGATCCCGGTTGAATTTAAAGTACATTCTCATCGAGTGAATCATTATAATCCATGAACAAATGAGGAACTCCTGCTCCAGTCTCTTGATATGATCGATGAGAAGCGTAGTGATGCTAAGTTAAGAGCCGTTGTGCACCGAAACCGAGTTGCTCGATATTATAATACCAAGGTTAGGATTCCAACCTTTGAAGTTGGCGACATTGTCCTTAAATGAATCTTCCTTGGCCATAGGAATTTAGGCCTGACTGGGGAAGGTCCGTACTCGATTAAATAGAAGCATGGAGATGGCATATTCAAGTTAGCAATAGTGGATGGGATCTCACTCCCGTGGGTATGGAACAGAAAACACTTGCAATGCTATCTAATAAAAGCTGAGTGACCAGATAGAATCTGCCATTTCTGATGTTTTATAAAGGAAATGACTTTCGAAGCTCATAAATATGTTTGTACCTGATTTTACACTGTGAATGGTGTTATGTGTAAATATACTTGCAAGTGCAAAATGCAGGTGTGCAAGTGCTCGAAGATAGGTGTCGAATAAACTTCCACAGTCAATGATCGGGCGTAAGAAGTTCAACCACTTTGGTGTCCGAAGATAGACGCCAAACAACTCTTCAACCCAGGAACTAGAGACAGGATTATAAATTCTCAGAGGCTAAATGAGACAGCTCGCCTTTATTGCTCATGCCCAAAGTTTAGCAGAGCATCCATACCTTGCCCGGAGTAGGAAAGACAAAAGGTCTGTGCTCGGAGACAGGCAAGATCTTATTTAAAAACTTCGATTAACAGTCAGAGTTAGGCGCGATCGAAGGAAAACATCCCCGTTAAGGATGTTTAGACCACTACGCTAAGTGGTTAACCCTGACCAAGCCCAGAGTTTGGCAAGGTCAGTGCATGCGCTTTGAAGAAGGATGTCCAGAGAACCATCTAAAGATGAACTACTACGATTGGTGCACGAAGATAGGTGCTATCACATTCGAAACATCCTTAAAAGGGGTGTTGAGTTAATCTTTAAAGTAACTGGAATTTTACCAAGTTTCGTAGTTGAACATGGTCGTATGCGGATAGACATCACGGGGATCATTATTAACCCACAAGCAATGAAACAGACTAAAAACATAGTCCAATGAAGATAACAGGAAGTGGATCGCAAACACATTGAATGTAGAGCGAACTTCTCAAACACTTAGGCAAAAAAGTCACCAAAATCAAAGTCCATGGGTAGGTACCGATCCATGCTTATGGATCGGCATCGATCGATCGACATTTAAAAATGAAAGATGAAAAATGAAATATATGTGTGTGTGTGTGTGTGCATATACATATGTATCTAATGTTTCATAAGAGTCAGTGTATACATGGAACCAAGGCACAACGAAAAATCAAAGAACTTGTGTGTAAATGCTTGATATTCAATAACTAGAGCCAGATGAAAGAACATTCAATCCTAAAAAATCCGAAAAAAGAATCAGTTAAAAATTATCGCGCTCGAAATAATGGATCATAAGAGCATACTCCAGTTTTATTGTCTTAGATTCTTACAAAGCATCCTGACGAATAACTATAGACACAACACCTCACCAAAAAAATCCAAAGAAAGGATAATAACTATTCGAAGCATAGATTGGAGTTTGATACAACAATCCCAATTTATCTCGATCTAATGCACATCATGTTCGCAACAAGATGCACTTTGAGGGGCAAGTGTTATCCAGCCTTATGACCAGGCGGTATCTAGACTGACTTGACGAATAGAACTTGAAAGCTATTAAGGTAGATGGCCTCGAGAGATAGTCGTAAAGTCCAGAAACAAGTATAATCAAGATTACAAGGCAAAGACAAAGGAATTCCAAAAAGAATCAAAGCCTGATCCATCAAAGTGATGAATCGGCACCGATCCATATCTATGGATCAGATCATTTAACAGAATCTTCCCAGATTCGCTCCATTTTCCTCTTACAATCAAGTATTGATGTTAGAAGCCCATTCCTAACTGCATGGACCGTTCACATGCCATTTGATATCAAATGGCTCAAGCACAAGGAACTAACAACTTAACTCCTCCACTGATCCATTCCATTGGCCAAGAAACATGCTCATGACCATACAAACAAGTCAACAAACATGGAGCTAACGATATATCGCTTCAGTCCAAAGTGGCTAGAGCCATCCATAAGACGATCTTATGGATTAGTACTGATTCGTTCCCATGGATCGATACCGATCCATAGTTGATTACTGACTTGGCCATGTTTTCTCGAGTACAACTGCTGCTACATCATGGGGAACATGGAGAAAGATGTATTAGAGCTTTTCCCGACAACCTACAGCTATAAATAGGCATGGAGGGGCATCATTTGGAGGATCCTTTTTAGACCTCTAGCAATTTTACATATATTTCTTATAATTGGCTACCGAGTGGTAGTGAATGATAATAAAAGCAATTGTAGAATGGAGATATCATTAATAAAATTTCAAGTGGACATAGGTAACGATTAGTTGAACCACTATAAACGTGTGTTGTTTTATTTCTCTAATTTTCATTCACTTTTCATCACTTTTACTCTTTACTTAATCTATTGGGTGATGGTGCCATATTTTGGTACTAACAATGAGCATATTGTTTTCCTCAGTGGTCGAACAGTCAAAACTTGCTAATGACGAGTTAGATGACCCAAAGGACTATTTTAATTTGTATAACATGAAAATGTAAACCATAAGAGCGTTATATGAAGTTAAATACAGACTTTTTTCAACAACATTTAGTAGTTTAGCTTTAAAGTGGTATCGACTGTTGTATCAGATGCATTGGTAAAGAGACAAAAAGAGGAAATTTCAAAAAATTCACTTTAATTAATTTTGCATTAAATCTTATTTTTGTGTTTAAACGAATAATTTATTTACACTAAATTATATTTAGTGAATATTAATTAAAAGAAGTTTGTAATTTCAACTTAATTATGTTTGATTTTTCCCTTAAAGCTTCAATTATATATATATATCTTCAAATTTTAATTCAATTTAATTTTATTCTATTTAGAAATTCATATTCATAATGTGAATAACATAAGTGTTGTTAACAAACATTGGACATTTATGTGAATATCAACACGCACGCGCGCGCATAACTATGGTGATTTCTGGTTAAAGTGGGAATTTACAATATCAAGAATATCTCCTAAATATATTTAAATGGTTTCGCAAAGAGAGATGAATAGTGTGTCTGTGTATATAAGAATTTATTTTCGGCCCCACTAATGTACTTATAAATAATAACTGTTTCGATAATATAATTTTTTTTCCTTTTGGCTATGATTATATATATACATATATATCTTTTAAAAAATTAAATATGTATATTTATATACATTATATAATAGCCAAAATAAATTTGTGTGTATATAATTGTATATAATATATATATTGACAGATATATATTTGAAGTTTTGAAATTTAAATCTTAAATTTAACTACTTCAAATATATTATCGTACATAAAAAATACTGAAAATTAAAATTTTATCTAAACTTGAAAGATTATTCTAAAACCTAAAAACATTATATATAAAATCCTTTTCTTACCATATACATTACAAACACACATACATTATACATAGAGGGCACAGAAAAAATGCAATTTTTTAATATATGAATACTATTATATGTTTAACTAAATACTAATATATGCAAATTTATGTATTCGCATGGTATTTAAAATGTAAATGTACCTTAGATCCGCTGACTGTCGATACATTGTGTGTCAGCTCTTCCTCCTCAAATCACCATCCCTTTCTCTTTTAAAGCTTAGAGTGAAAAACCTTACTTCAAGCCTTTAACCAATTTTAATGGAAACCAGGGTTTAACTTTATTTATGTGCTTAGAATGATAGAAGGTGTGGCTATCTACGCTATCAAAAATAATAATATCTCCACACTTCTTTCTTCTCTTTTAAATATGGACATAAACTAGAGCAAGAGTCTTAGTCAAAACTCTCCCTTTCTCCATGTTTGGCCGGCTCCCACTTAATATGGTCTTTCCATGATGCTAGGCTTAATTAATGTTAAATATATTAATTAATTATTTAACCTCACCTATTTAATTAAATTAATATATAACAATTATAGATTATTTTAATTAATTTTAAGGTCTAAAATAAACAAGTAAATGCCATAAAAGTTAAGCATAATATTTGTATTATTAATTTACACAATTTATAAATTAAATCAAACTAGTTGAACTAGAAAAATAATTGACAACACTATCGTATTTACTCTCTATTGTGAACTCCATCCACAGTAATATTTAAACAATTTGAATACTAACGCCTATAAGAATTTTGCTGAAGTACAAAATCGGGCACACATTCGAGTACTTATAGATCATTTAGACAAAATACAATTTCTAATGTTTATTAAGCTACACCTTTGTAACGATGTCTTGCCTTGTTTTTTTCGTCATCGCTATATCAATAAGATATATATAGTTTCATTAATGTTTAAAAACTATAATAATATATGTAGTTAATTGCATAACACCATTTTAATGTCCTTAATTAAATCCGAGAACGTTTATCGATTAATTGGGTTATTTTGACCATAGATTTTGAATTTAAATTGATAACTAATTACAGTGATTCAAAGCTTCTACAATAAAGAAGACGAATCCTCTCTTGAGTAATATTTTATTCCAAGTAATTCAACGTGTAGCTAACTATGGTCATAACATGATCGCAATGTCATGTTATTGACCATTATCAAAGTATAACTTAGCTAATTAGGATCGATTATACTCTCAAGTTTGAGGACTACTACACATCATTACACGAGATCTTTTGTTTTTGCTTAGTTGTATTAACAGATAGAAGACTCTCATTGAGTCATTCTATGATTATTCCAAATAATCATAGTACATAAGCCTTTGGTGGCCTAATGGTAATAAGTAATTTCACTCTCCATATTATGAAGAGCTTTACGAACACTAATCTCAATGGATGTATCGATATTCTTTTCTCAATACATCTTGATAATGAAAAATTTAAAGACGACCATTTTGTGTGTTAGATTCAAAGCTCATCGTTATAAAACATTTGTCACTATCGTAAGGATATTCTTCCTATATATGTTTAGTGTATTCAAATCATAATATAAAAACACATATAATAGAAAAGAAAACCAAAAGCATACTTTGTTCCAAACCAAATTATTTTACAAGATTTAAATTATATAACAATTTATATAATTTTACCTAGGGTAGATGTAAGGGTGTTCGTTATATGAAATTATGTAAATAGTTATGTAACTTAACTCTTGTAAATTATCTTATTTGAAATAAAATATGTTTTTGGTTTTATTTTCTTTTATGCATTGTTATATAGAGATATAAGTAATGATACAAATATATTAAACATTTATAAGTAGAAAATACATAGAAGAAGTGATTTGTTCATTGAGACCGGTGTATGTGATGCTCTCTATATGATGGATGGTGGATTACTTATGACCATTGGGACATCAAGGGATTATATACTTGTGGTTTATATTGAACAGTCACAGAACAACTCAAAGAGAGTCTTCTATAAGTTAACGTAACTAGGTCAACATAGAAAATCCCATGTTATGATGTGCGGTCTTCTGACGTGAGGGCACTATGGATCTTAAGTAACTAGACTATGCTTTGACTATGGTTAATTACATGATATCACGATCATATCATGACCATAATTGGGTATATTAGAACAACTTGAAATGGAACACTACCTAAGAGAGTATTCATCTCTTTCATTGTAGGTGGTTAGTATCACCGTAATTGGTATTGAACTTAATGTTATAATCTATGGCTAGACTAAACTAATAAATCAATGAAATGTTATTGGGTTGAAGCAAGGACTTTAAATTGTTTTATATAAATGACTACGGATATTGGTAGAGTTATTGATCATTGACCATACTCTAGATATCTTAGTGATATATGATGATGAAAAACAAACACTTATAAAATATCATTACAAGATTCGACTTAATAATGATTAGAAATTTGATTTCACCCAAATGAATTATAAGCGACTTGAAGGAACTGGGCCGATCTACTACTAGTGAAATAGGCGGATTTCAATTTTTTCCTACTTGGATCACTAAGAGCCTATGATAATGGGTTTCACTAGATCCAATCTAGTAATTTAATAAAATCATGTTTTGTTTAAATTATTTTATATTTACTAATTAATCATATTAATTAATCTAACCAAATGTCTTATTCGAATTTGTCATATATACATTCACTTATATAACAACATAACATAATGTAATACAAACATGGGTATAACTATGTACACACATATAAATCTTAGGATTTATATCTATTGTATATACATATATATTATATATATACGTAATAAATTCACATGCATATCAAGAATGTAAATGCCTAAGTATACACATATGTTTGACTATACTACAACATATATGTATACGGTTTGTATGCACATATAGATATTACTACACACACACACACATATACAATACATACATATAGCTTAGACAAATATATACATATATGTGATATTTTGTTATCGCATATATATTTATATATGTATATGTATATGCATATACAAAATTAGTGAGTACAAATCTATATGATAAAGTTAGATTTTTCAAAACGATAGAATATAATTGAAATTGAAGACGATAATAAATTTTACATTAGATCGAGATCTAATCAAATCAGAACTAAAAATGAAATAGAATAAAGTAATGTTTTGGATTTCCTCATGTACAAACACTGATTAATAATAGATTCATCATCATATAAAATTCCATGTTTAACTGCAAAAAATGTGAAAACTTTAATATTACAAGTCTAAAACAAACTTTTAACATGAAAAATTAAAAGTATTGTCATAATTTAATATATTTCTTCAATGACAATATTAATTCTAAAACATTGCACATACGCATATATAAAAATGTTTATATATAAATTAAGATTTGATATCAAAACATACATTTGACTAAGAAACGAACTCGAATATATTAATTTAAAACAAATAAAAAAACTAGAAGTTTAACTTGATGTTCATTTATAATTTTGAAAACATAAGATAAAGCATATGAATATACACACAATATTAAGTTTATGAGTATAATAGAATTTGATTGTAATAACAAAGGTAAATTTTATTACAATAAATTAGATCCACGTAAACTCATAATCTCAGATCCAATGGACGAGAAAATTAATTTTAGAACACGATTTTTTTAATTAAATAATTAATTGATTAAATTTATGATAACAAAGTAAGATTTACATCATATAAAATCTTTATCAACTAGTGATCTAATATATGACCAGAATAATATCAATACTTAAAATAAAACAAACATGCGATTAATTTTTCTTTTAACTGACAATACACAAGAGAATTTCAAAATAGAATTAACCGGTGGAAATGAATATATATACATGTGAACAAGATTAGGTTAAAACATTATGAATGAATACAAAAGGAGGAAATTAAACCTGAAAAGCCTTGCCTTATGTAGCACCTTAACTTATGACTTCTCCTGATCCCTAAATGAATTCATACCTGTGTAGTTAATGCCCCGCTATAACTCCGCTATATCTCATAGCGGATTTCTACCGCTACGATTTTTCCATGTAGCCCCAAAATATAGCATTTCCGCTTTAAGCCCCGCTATTTCCGCTATATCCCCTTATTCCCACTATATTTCGCTATTTCCGCTATATCTTCTTTAATAAAATGAATTGAAAAATTGCATTTATGCATTATAAAAATTATGAAACTAATTTATTTGATTTAATTTTTAATATATTTTCAAAAATGGAAATACTCTAATATTCTACTAAATTCAATTATATTATATAATAGTTTTACATTTATTTAAAGTATATTTGCACATGTTTTTGTTTTAAATTATTTATGTATTAATTATAATTCAATTGAATGATGATTTTTCATTTGACTACCATTTATATATTTGTAAAAACATTAAGTACTAGTTTTATATGCTATTTTAGAGCCATCTACTATATCCCGCTACATCCTCGTTGTATCCCCGCTATGACTTTTTGTACCTCCACCGCTTTTAATCTGCCGAGCGCATTAACTGCACAGATTCATACCAAACTTTGCAGAGAAGGACGAACCATCTAATATTTTATTTTATGTTTCCATTTAATTTGGAGTTGATTCATTTTTGGAATAAAATATGATAATTTTGACCATGGCTTGGAAGGAGGAGAGGAAAAATGAATGAAAGAAACAATGAATGAGAATAATATTAATGGATTTGTTTCATTTGAAAGAATGTAACTTATCCCTTCCTTTTAATCAAAACTTCACTAATCGATTCCTTTAATTTTTCTCTTGCTCCATTTCTTTCCTTCTCAATATATGGTCGGGCCTATGATGCCGTCTAATGGTATAAAATTTCAATAAACCCCTTTATGCAATTAACTTTTATTTAAACCCATTTAAATTCACATCGATATTATATATCAATGCATGCAAATATAATTTTGATATATGCATTTAGATAACTGCAAACAACTCCTAAACATCTAATATATTGGGTATTAATCAATATTTATCTAATATTACAAAATTTAATTAACTTGCAATATTTTTTAAATTGATTAAATCGTGTGGTTTTTTGAAGAATTCACAAATACAGTTGCTCGACTCAAGGTTTGAATTCAGTCAGCAATTAACATCGAACAATTCAAGTATAATAGTCATATGTTACTTTATCTACTGGTGGGATAATTCAGCCGAATACATCTCTTATAGACATTTTCAGTAAAATCACATTTTATACTATCTTAAGTGATACCATTTAGTAACAATAATTTACGTACATTCTCTTCGTCAATAATATCACCTTATGATTTATGGAATTCAGTTTTTGAAAAATTCCAATATCATGATTATTTAACTCAGTTAGTCCATAAACAAAGTCTTTGGCTCAACAATAACATTTATTATTATCCATACTACTTTGGCCAGTGATTTTGTGTTTGAGTTAACTACAGTTGTTACATTCCATATTTTTTGGAGGTATGATAATATAGGGGAACTTAGTTAAATAAATGATTAATCAAATTAACTTATGAAATAAAATAAAGACAAGTAAATTAACAAAGAGTGAATGAATGTAAGATGTAGAGTTAGGGATTTACTAAGAATAGGCTCCAATAAGGTTTTAGCTCAAAGATCAAATTACTAAACCCCTGTACTCTAACCTCTCATTCATTCTCTCATTTTTCTACAAAATAAAAGAAAGAAAATTAAGAGCTGAAACCGACCATATTTTCAGGGGAGATAGAGGAAATCAAGCTAAAGAAAAGAGCATTCATCTCTAAGGAAGAAAAAAGACTTAAATCAAGTTCAATCAGGTAAAAAGGTAAGTAATACTTTCTTTAAAATCTTCCAAATCCATATGGGTTAGGATTTTAATAATGGAGAGCGAGTATTGAATGTTAAATAATATTTGTTCATTTATGGAAATTTAAAGATGACGTTTTTTGATGAGTTAAACAAAAACATGGATCAAACCTTGTCCGAATCACTCGAAATTTTTTTATGATATGTGAAATAGTAATTTAAAGATGGATATTTAATTTCATAATTTATTTGGAATTTATATGAAATTTTAAGTTAAGAAGAGAAATTACCACATTCGAAAATTAAGTTTTTAAAGTATTAAAAATAATTATTATGGCCTGAAAATTTCAAAGTAGGTAAAATATGGTAATTTGGATTTTTGGTAATTTTTGGATTTTTTCCATGTATTTTAAAATTACTTTGAATAATTTAGCAAAGAAGAGAGTTAATTACTAATGGACAATTTGTTAGTTAATTCAGGAGGTAGCCAATAAATTTTTAAAAGAAAACCATAAAAGCGATGGAGAACCAATGAGAATTCGACATGTATATGGGTTAGGTGAAAAGTGATTACTTGGAATGAAAATAAAATATTTTGCAAATTGATTACAAAACCGCCAATCAACTTACGATAGCTTGTAAAACCTTAACATGCGATAGCTATGTTTGGGACCAACTTGTGATAGCTAAGTTGAAGTCAACATGCGATAGTTATGTTTAGGATCAACATATGATGGCTATGATTGAGATCAACTTGTGATAGCTATGATTGAGTTCAACTTGTGATAGCTATGATTGGGGATCAACTTGTGATAGCTAAGTTGAACCCGACATGTGATGGCTACGATTGGTATCGCCCCACGATAGCTAGGTTGAAGTCAACATATGGTAGCTATGTTTGGGATCAACTAGTGATGGATAAGTTGGAGTTAACATGCGATAACTATATTTGGGTCAACTAGTGATAATCCATATATGAATTAACTTGCGATTGATAGGGTAATGTCGATAAGCGATAGCCCTAGGGTGTGCCAACTTACGATTGTTTTGAAACATTTCGACATGTGATGGCTCTTGAACACACATCTTACGATGGCTTATATGATTAACCTGCGATGGCAAGTGCAACATCAATATGTGATAGCCTAGTGTTAAAATGCGGTAGCCATACAATGTGAATATACGATGGGTAATAATGCTAAGAAATCCTAAGTACAGACTGACCTTTTGTAGCACTTTGGTAGTCATCTTCCAGTGCGATGGTTGAGAATTTCATGGGGAATGAAATAACCATAAAGAATAATAAGTTAAGGATAAATACCTTAATTAAATAATGAAAATTGAGATTTAGCTTGATAGCTATGTGATGATCAATGGAACCATTAGAGACAATGGAAGTATGAATATAAGGCCTTGGTGGCAATAACATGTCTAAGCACGACATCATTTTGATAATTTTGATGAAGGCCCGTGTGGCTACTAAATGTCTAAAACATGACATTATATTTAGTAACATTGAGGGAGGGCCCGTGTGGTTACCAAATGTCTAACACATGATATTATATTTAGTAACGTTAATGGAAAGCCTGTGTGGCTACCAAATGCCTAAAACACGATATTATATTTGGTAATGTTAATGGAAGGATTTAGTTGCAAACCCTTGTCTATTTATGACAATATATAGGAATGAGGGTGTAAGGCTTATGTAGAACACAACCGTCTATTCATGACAATATACGAGAATAATGATAGAGGCCTTTGTGGTAACCTTATTATCCGTTCACGATAAAATTGGGAGGAAATAAAATGAAACACCCATGTGAAAACTTTAAGTGTCAAGTATCGTTATTGAACTGGTAAAATTAAGGTCCAAGTAGAAATTTAAAATGAATCGGCTATAGAAATTAGTTGGAAATGTGTGTAAGAAATCTCACACTAATGATGAATTGAAGATTTATGTTTGTTCATGACATAATGTTATTACATAGTATGATGTAATTGATGATTGAAATAGTGAGGGGGTTCCATGCTTTAGTAATGTGGTCCCACTATATGTTTTTTGTTTAGGTAAAGTATTACTCATACTAGGTTTTATGTCTTACCCGTGTTTTTGTTATTTTCTATAAACTCATGGGTGCTCATTCGAGTAGGCCGAGTTTATGGCTTAGACGGATATCATTTGAGAAGGCAAATAAAGGGGCCGAAGATGAACCAAGAGGCTTATTTGGCAAATAAAAATTGTTTCAAAACTCTGCTATGTAAAACCAGAGTTTATAATTGGTTAAATGTCTATGACAACATCGTCATATGTCGGGCATGACACTCTATTTATATTATATTGTATTTACCCCTATGTGGGAGAGAAATGGGTTAGTGTTGAAATAAAGACTTGTCTAAACCATTTCGATGAAATTAAATTATTAGTTGCTCTATTTACTTAATATTATGCAAAATAATACTAAACTCACTTTGTCACTTGAAAATGATTCAAGTGATAATTACAATCATCGGTGTTTATTTTTGGGTCTCGAAGTGAGGGATGTTACCACTTTATGTCAGAGCTTAGGTTAGGGGCACCTAAGTAAAACATAGCTAAGTATAAATTAAGTAATAGAAAAGGAACATCTTGGGGAGGGTATATGCAACGTAATATTTTGATATATGCAACGACTCCGAATTTCGGATATTTCTTATTTACATATCTGAATTACTTAAATATTTAAATCTTGGATTAAATAAAGTTAAAGTGATTTAATATCCTTTTTAACCCCCTTTTAATCATAATCAATTATGGTAAACTTGTTTTGAAAAAATATTTACAAAAATAAATACTTTGAAGAAATATCGATAATACGACCGAAAATCATTTTACCGATAAACAGCTTTTTACTTGTCAGAAGTTATTCAAACTTTTTTATGTACACTTATTTGCTTAGAAAATCAATAATATGAAGAAAAACATTTTCTCATTTATGAAAAACAAAATATTGATGATGTCATAGCTAATGTCATATGGTAGATATTTGTGTGTAAGGGTAAAATAGTAATTTGCTAAGGAGATATTTTTCTTAGGAAATGAGGTGTAAAGATGGAATATGAGGAGGGAGGCTCCTTTGTGACCTTTCATAAAGGGTAGAAGGCGGTAGTGACCTCTTGTATATACCTATAAATACACCCTTAAGGTTAAGCTAATCACTTTTAACAAATTAGGAAAATGGTAGAAATTAATTACTGCCGATCCACTTCTATCTCCATTAATCTTTTTTCAAATCAAAGCAAATCAAGTCTAAACTTCACCAAACTTTAGATAGAGGTCTAAAACATCATAGGAAGCATGGATATCAAGTTGAAAGTGGAAGAAGCAAAGAGGAGATGAGGTTTACAAGAGGGGTCGTGAACATAAGGAAGGAAGGGGTAATGTTGCTTTGCGATTTGGTGCTAAATGTTGGATCTTTAGGCTTTTGGGTAATGGTAGGAAGTATTGTTGTGTTTATTTGTGATTGGGAATTTGTTTGGATTAGATTTGGATGAGTTATCTCACTATCTTGTATGTACATGTTGTGTGCTTGAAATATAAAGTTAAAATGACATTAACTAGCTAAAGCTATAAACTTTGGACCCCTCTTGCTTTTGATAGCAAATGACAATCTTTTATTGTATAGCATCACTTCAATTACCTTCCATAACATGTGATGCACCCTAGATTTTGTATTAAAATGTTTCGTTGGTTGTGTATTGAATTGAAGTATGTTTGAAAGTGTTTTAAGCGAGAACAGTCGCTATAAGTGTACTTCAATATATCTTTACTTTAAACTCGTGTAAATAGAAAATTTATGTACTTAACTTGGGATAATTTTATTCGATTGTTCTCTACGAAGATTTTGATGTATGGGACAATAAATAAATGGTTTGGAAAGTAAAAGAAATTGTGAAAGTTGGAAGTAAAAAGGCTACTATGGATGCACTTTAAAAATGCCCTTTGCATTTTTGATAAGTACTATAAGTGTACTTATTACTAGAAAAATATGGAATTTTAAATCATTCATTAACTTCTAGAACAAAGTTGCAAAATTTTATAGCGAGAAGAAGGTCGCTATATGAGCACTTTGAAATACTCTGTTTTGGGAATTTTCATAAATAAATTGAAAGACATCCTTAGGAGTTTATTTGAATGGCTTTAAGTGCCCTAAGGCTCTTACTTACAGTAAAAATTTCTAGTCTTAAATCATTTGTTTTTTTGTGGTTAAAATTGGTCATAAAGTTCTTGTTTTTTTTATGTTATTCTTTGTCAAGGACTTTAACAACATTTATAAATGCTTTAGTAAGTTGCTTATGGTTTTAAGTGTTTAAAAATGATATTTGAATTCGATATTTTTCCTTAATATTTATAAGGATGTTTTCGAACATATTTTGCAGTATTTTGAAGTTAGTTTGAAGTTTAAATATATTTTTTATTATTGATTTATGAATTTTGGAAATAAAGGAGTTTTATAATCTAAAACATGTTTTAATTTATTTTCATCAAAATATAAACTAGTTCTTTCCAAGTAATATTTTACATTGATATTTAAAACCTATTTATAGTATTTTTCGAAGTATTTATATATATATATAAGTTTAAAAAAATTTAGCTATGCTTAACAATAAAAACCGATGAAGTATACCTACCTATTTGTGAGAGTTAAGATTGATGTTCGAGTATGTGTAGAAGCGATTAAGCTCTAACTACTGGCTTCACTCTTGACCGAGGAATAGTTAAGTCAGGAATGTAGGAAACATGTTAATCTTGCTATTCGTTTATTCGTTTATAAAAGTCATTAATATTATACTTAACATACACTAAAAGTCAACGAGGTGGACTTGTCTGTCTGTAAGAGTTAAGAAAGAAGTGCCTAGGTAAGGCTTTGATATACAACCGATTCTCTAACTTATTAGGCTTCACTCTAGATTGGGAGATAGTATAAGCTAGAATGTCGAAAATAAGTTAAGTATATGAACCTTGATTTCTATATGTAAAGACCCGTAATTTCGCAATTTAGAAAATGAGAGATTTTGTTTATTTTAAATTTAAAAAGGTTTAAAACTTAAATAAATATATTAAACATAATAGATAATAATAGAGAAATAATTTATTCTTATAGTTGATAATTTAAAAACTATAAATGTATTGACAAAAGTTAAGTTTTGCTAAAAATAAATAAATGCTTAAATAAATAGGTTTAAATATTTATTTAAAAAGATTAATCTCATTGAGAACATTTAATAAAGATAATAAAAGTATAATAAAAGATTTAAAAGTATGTCAATAATCGTTTAACAAAAATAACCAAATTTTGTTGTATTTTGTCAGTTTTACATACACCGTAAAATTAGTGATTTTGATATTATCTAAATATGATTTTAAAATATAAAGAGACATGGTTTAATTTATTTAAAGAAGTAAAAAGTTCATTTTTAAATTTGGTTTACTTAAATAGGTAATTTAACTAAAACGTCAAAATATGACCGTAAAACATTTTCTCGAAAAACGACGTTTTGTCGATTAAAAGTTATCGCAACGTCGTCGCACCTTTATTTTCTTATATAGGAATATATATTTAAATAGAGCAAGTATTAATTAATTCACTAATCAAGTTTACTTTTACTAGAAAAGTTAGAAACTTCTATAAAACAATTAAGAAAAAGTAAGCACAAAAAGACAACAATGTCATTTCAAAACAAAATGTAAAACATCAAATCAAAGAAACATAATTATTACTTATTTTACATAATATCTAAGTGAAAATGATATAAAGTAATGATTCGAAATGTGATGTTAAGTGTTAAAAGTAAGATTACTTTAGAAGTAAGTAAGGTTATTTTGATAATTTGGTAAAGAGATATTTTGGTAACTTAACACTTCATTTCTTTTTCTACAAATGCCAACAACTTTCTCACTTTTTTTCACACTTTTCATTCTTTTTCTTCTTCCTTTTCTAAGCCCTCTTCTTCTTCTTTAGAGCTTTAATGGCTTCTTCTCTTCTCTTTCCTTACTAACTTTTTCAAAACCATGTCAAACAAAGTTAAAACACCACCAAACTTTGCCAAAGACCTTAGGATACCATTAGAATATGGTTTAATATCTAAGAAGTGAAGAAATGATGGAGGAAGGGGATGATCAAGGCAAGGCCGAACATATGTAAGAGAAGGAGCAAGCCGTGAAGCTTCGGAGTGAGAAAAAGAGAATGAAGTGCTACCGAGATGAATAGGAAAGTTTAGGGAAAAGATTTGATGAAGATAAAAGGATTTAGTGAAGTGTTGGATGATATGAATGCTGGTAGGAAGTGAACAATTTGGTTAAAGGCGAGTATTCACATTTAAGTTAGTAATTCCTAAAAATATTTCAAGTTAATAACATGAAAAGTTTGTTATATGTTGAATGAATGTTTGATAACTTTGTTGCAAATTGGTTGATTATGTGGTTGATAACTTGTTTGATAAATGTTAAAAGAAAAGGTTAGTAATTAACCATAGTTAATTGAATAAGAATTAAATCCATACAAATATGTGTATGGAAGTTATGTAGCCTCTTAATGATTTTAAATAAGTTAAAATAGTTCAAATATTGTTTAAAACCAATTTGAAGTGTTTCAGACAAGTTCCGAAGCAATTCACAAAATTGGTCAAAATCGAGCTCGTCACGTAGCGATAGTTCGTAAATTTCGACCTATAACTTCAAATTAATGTAGAGAATGATTTATAAGTCGGATTTCTTTGAAATAAAAATTCTTTGGTCCACAATGATAATAGTTTCCCAATGAAGAAAGAAAATCAAGATTTCGTCGAGTAGATTTTAAAATATGTCCAAAACAACTTTCTTAAAACATCACGGTTTTGCAGTTCATAATCAAAAAAGGGATTTTTTTATAAATGATATTTTTAAAAGTTTTAAAAATATGAAATAAATTTGATAAGTCTATTAAAATGGTTTAAAAGATATTTGGAATGGAAAATATGAATTTTCAAAAAAATAAAAAGTTGTTTAAATCAAGTAAGCTTATATAGCACTTTTCGTAGCACTTTTATGCTGCGGATTCTATGGCATTTTGAATATGAGTTTAAACTCAATGATATTTTCTAGCATCAATTATGAATGTTTTTAAAATAATAATTAATTGTTTCAAATGATGATTTGGAAGTTTAATAAATCATTTCTAAATTGAAGATTAATAACTGAGTATGCGGAAACGACTAGTACATTTGTCCTGCCTGTGAGATCTGAGATGATAAAACAATGTGTTAAACTAAGGTTATGGATAGAGCAACCAGTGCCCTGAACTTACCTAGCTTATATTTTCTCTTTTTAGGCGAAGGGTGGAATAGATCCAAAGGAAAGCCCAAATGCTCTAAAAAGATCATATTTAAGTTTTTCTAAAATAAAAGAAAAGAAACAAATTCTTTAAATATTAATTAAATATTTAACATCTTTTTATCGATGATTAGTACAAAGGAATTGGGATCAGATTTGGATGATTCCTATCCAAAAAACCCCTTCAAACTAATTTTCGAAATAAAATATATTGAAGACAATGACCATTGATGAGAAAGATCTTCATAATGTAGGATTACTTTCCATTAGTCCCTGGAGGTGAAACTTTCCATTAGTCCCTGGAGGTGAAACTTGCCATTAGCACCTAGAGGCGAAATTTACCATATCTAAGATGGCAGTAGTGCTCTATTATGAAAATTTTCGATTTGCAAGAATATGATTTGAAGTTAATAAGAAAATCTTTGATTAAGAATTAATGAATGATTTGGAAAAAAATTCCTAACTAAAAATGAAGATGACTTGGAATTATTCCAGGATTTAAGAAAGGTTCAAATAAATTAAATGATTTCATAAATAAGGCTTAATGATTCCATATACATTTTAAAAGAAAATGGAATAACTTGAAAAGATTATATCTCAGAAAGATATTTGATTTAAATAAAAGATTAAGTAATTAATTGATGATTGATATCTACATATGAACTTAACATCTTTTTAAGCGATGATTGGCTCCGAAGGAATCATAATCGAATTTGGGCGATTCCTATCCGATAACCTCTTTGAACCAATGTATACGTTTGAAAGTAAAGACCGTTGAAGATGATAATTATTAAAGACGTGGATCT
This sequence comes from Allium cepa, assembly GCA_030765085.1. Classification (NCBI taxonomy): domain Eukaryota; kingdom Viridiplantae; phylum Streptophyta; class Magnoliopsida; order Asparagales; family Amaryllidaceae; genus Allium; species Allium cepa. The sequence goes on from CM060938.1 coordinate 570,038,926, forward strand.
TTATAGTGTGAAGACTGCTTGTTTAACATGCTCTGGGTAGCTCCCATTACAGAGTTATTTATAACAGTGATCTCCCCGTTGTGGAGATTTTTCGGATTGCAAGGACTACTCGCTACTAGTGGTAGTAGAAGAGTGTCTTCGGTTTCGTTTAGTCCCAGAACGAACTTATATGGACAAATGTTTGACATTGCATTTCTGAGACACAACATTTGACTCTTACAAATGTACATCTACTTGGTGGCGGAAAAGGCAACTTCTCTTAGCTTAACACCCTTCTCTGAGACATACGTGCTCAGAGGTTTTATGCTTGTGGGAGTCAAATAATGATCAAAGGAATGGCGGTGTGACACTCAGAGATGTGATATGTGATATGTGAAAGGTAATCGTAGCCACGTGAGCCTCACACCCCGGTTATGATGGGATTCTATGTGGTCAGATGTATGCTCGCATTTCGGATAGTATGTATGCTCGCATTTCGGATAGTAGTGATTTGGGTTATCTGATGTTCTGAGTCCCAGGTACCACATACGTCTGGGCCTCATGGCAGAGATGTGTGAAGTCCGAGTCCTTGGATTTTATTTGCAGATTGTATCCAATTTTAGCCATTTATGTTGTTGTATAACGGCGTTTGAGTCTTGGACGTAAACCATGGATACAGATTGATCTTTCCACTAGTTCCCTATTATGTTGGAAATCCAATCCTAGTACGACATTTATGGTTCTGATTGTATTCCCAAAATGGCTGTAATGACTTGCAAAATTTTAGCTACCCCTTTTCAAGTATCATATATTCCGTTCGGTATATTCCGTTGACCCAGTCCGGATATATTACCTTTGACTTAGTCCAGATATTGATATCTAATTTGAATAAGTTTATTTGGAAAGTGTTTTCAAAAGAATGCCATTAAAAATAATATCAAGTGTATTTTGGTATAAAAGTGTTTTAGTCATCATAAGGTAAAAAATCCATCCGTGTTTATGTGTGGGCATGGGCATGGTCTTATGACATACCCTTCTTTTCAAGTTTTTGATAACATAGTCATTTTAAATTTTGATTATCTCACGCTGGTTTATCAAGCCTGATTCGGGTATTTTCAATACTCGGGTCAGATCCGAGTAGTTTCAGGTTGAGTTGAAGATGGTTAGAGTCTCCAAAGGAGAGCTAGAGATCTTCATCATCGTATGGACATATTCTATTATCTGCTACATCTATTATATTTGTTTTGTCGTTTGTCAGCATTTGAAAGGGCAGGTGTTATAACTGTCCAAGCTGAATCTAGGTTAGACTCTGATATTGTATTTAAAATTTTCCACTGTAAAGATTATTATTGAAACAATATATGTTATTCCGTTCATGTGAGATTCTGTTCTGTCTTTATTTTCTTTTTTCCCTTAATGATCCGCTTATTCATGCAATTTGAGTTGGACATGTGTGGTTTATTGTCGATTCAAAGGGTATGGAAAAATAGGCCATGATAGGGGGTTCTCACTTCTTGTTAGGTAGCTAACGGATGATTCTTACTCCTACATGTCCCTGTGAGCGAGTATCGAAGGGTTGGTTTCTGTCGAGAGGCTGGCCGTAAAAGCAAAGCGTGAGGTGCAAGTGTAAGCTATGGCGGAAAGTGGCCGCTGTCGATGTTTGAAAAGCCTAGGTTATTACATTTGGTATTAAAGCTGAAGGTTAAGCAAGAACCTTGGTTTTGGTTGGGTAAAGACTCATTAGACATAGTGTTGGTAAACCCCTAGAATGAGTTTGAGTGTATTATATATGAGTGCGTATTTGTTAGTGACTAATAAAAATGTTTTGTGTTGATTTACCTGTTGGGTGATTTATGGATTCTGATCGATGCGCCTGATCACCGTTATCGATGAGGGTTTTTAAACATTTAAACAAGACGAACCGATACACTGTTTTAAAAAGATTATATTTTACATATAAAGGATTGTCTTTCAAAAGATACAAAAATTTTATGTAGTTAGGGAAATTTATAAGATACTTTCCCTTAGGGAAGTCCCACAGATGAGGTCTTAATTCATCTAGTGATGATTAAAATAATCTTCTAAGTATCAATCATATGTTGGCTTGGGCAAACGGCATTGAGCACTTAGTAAATTATTCTTCTTATCATTGGAGGATGAAGGCAAGTTCAAATCCAAACAAATTGAATTAAGTATTTGGATAAAAGATGTTTGAATAAGATGAAATGGAAATAATATAAACACTTATAATCTTATCTTGAAATATCACTTAGGGGCAGAATGGCTTATTATATGTTAGGTAATGAGCTTTGGATGACTCCAAAGCAGGCACGAAAAGCACGTACAAAAAAGAGAAGCAGAAAAGAAACAAAAACTACGACCGTATGTTGGCATCTACTGCTTTAGGTGTTTTCAAGAAAGGCATTATGCAGTTTGTTGTGAAAGGAAAATAAAGAAACAGAAGGAAGAAAAATCTGTTTGAAAAGAAATAATCTGTTTTAAGTATAAAAAGCTAGGACATTTTCTACATGATTTCCCTAGAACAAAGAAGAAACCCGAAGCCCCAAAAGGGAAGGAAAAGTGTTGTTATCGGCGCAAAAAATTAGGACATGCAGTCAAAGATTGCAATTTAAAGAAAGGAGAAAAGTCGGCTAAGGCGCATACCATTCAGATAGCCACAATTTCATGGACTTGCAGATCATGTTGTAAATATGGACATTCGAAGAAGGACAGTCCAAGGGAAAGGTCAGGTGACTTAAGCCCCAAAGATAAAGCACTATCCACCTCAAAAGGAATCCAAGAATAGTATACAAAAGTCTAAGTATCTCTATAATGGTAGTAAGTGATAGGCTATATTCCTTAGGGAAGTTATCTCTAAAGTTTTATAATGCCAGTTAGAGATAGAAATAGATGTATGAATATGATGTTAATTAATAAACTTCATTTTGATTATTGTAACAACCCGCATATTTAACGATTTTATATTTAAATGTTTTATTTAAATATAGCATCGTTAGTCGGATTTTGGGTCCGAAATGTTACTTTCTGCGAATGGTCGAATTGGGACTCGAAACCATTTCCATTGATTCCAAAATGGTGTTTGCTATCGTTTTGAGTATAAGCTTTGATATATTTGGAGTAAGTCGAATTTTGCTATTTGTTAAGTGGGCTTTTGGGTTTGGGTTTCACCCAAACTGTTCTATAAACCAACTCAGCCCTTCTCTCCTTCCATTCACTTATTCATTTCATTAAACTTAAGCTAAAAACTGATAATGGTGGAAGAGAATGGGAATTAGAGACTCGTAGCCCTAGTTTACTTGCAAATCCAAATTCTTGCTCCAAAATCATAGAGAAGCTATTGGTAAGTTCTTCTTCATCTTCTCCAACTCTTCTCCTCTACAATTTCAGAAAATTTCCTAAACCTAAATTGGGAAATATGTATTTTATTCTTAGATTGAAGCTTGTTGAGTTGAAGTAGTGTTTGTTGGTCTTCTCTTTGCAAAGTGAACTCCATCTTCTTTGTTTTTGGGTAAAAGGTGAGTTTTGAACTCACATCTACTTCTCTTGATTTCATGGGTGTTGGGCATGAATTCCTAACAAGTATGCATGTGCCATTGCTTTGGATTTAGAAAGAATTTGCATTTCATTGAAATAGGGCAGGAAGTGCAAAATCATCAGGTTCGGGCGACCGAGCCCTGTAGCCGGTCGACTGACCTGCTGCCCCGAGCCATATTTTATTTCCTGCATCTGGCCGGCCGACCGACCCTGTAGTCCGGTCGACCGACCTGCTCTGTTCTGCCTGTTTTGCATATTTGATTGATTTTCCGGACTTTATCGATTCAAGTTGCTTTTTAGTGGTTGTTATTGCATATTTGGCTTTGACAACTTACTCTTGACTTCATCCACGGGTTTTTATAAAATAATATCTCGAATCGCATTTGAAAGCTCGTTTCTCCAATTTATAAATTCTATTTAAAACACACACTTTCGCACTTCGAGCGAAGTGGAAGGGTGATTAAATGGTTGGGCAAAACACGGACCATGAATCTGTGCGTTTATCTTTCCGATTAGTCCCCGACCTATTCGATTGATTGTTTTGACCTTCGGGTTTAGTTTACCGATGATATGAGGTAAATTTGTACTGCTTTGAGTGTGAAATAAACTAATGGATAGTAAACCGTTTAGTGCGAACGGGTGGTTATGGGACTCACGTTACCACTTTTCGGATTCCTTTCTGGGAGTTTGTGACACATATCGCCTTTGGGATAGTGTCTTCGGACTGTCTCCTTCTGGCTTGTTGCCTTTAGTATCGCTTTCGATGTTGGCCGTTATGCGCCACATGGGTGATATTGGGTTGCTATAGTATCGCTTCCGATGTTGGCCGTTATGCGCCACATGTGTGATATTGGGTTGCTACTATATCGCTTCCGATGTCGGCCGTTATGCGCCACATGGGTGATATTAGGTTGCCCTAATGTATTGCTTTCGGAGTTGGTCATTCGTTACCGCTCGAGCAATTTTTATGATGTTTCAATTGAGATGTATATTCCCTAGGTATCGCCCCTCGTTGTAGGTCTTTTTGAACCATACGATATGTAGTGATCACCTTGTGAACTTGTATACCATGTTGGTATTTGTAATTTGCCTTTTGGCTTGTTTTGGGATATTCCTATCCTTTGTTTCTATGAGTTGCCGATGATATGAGGCTTGTTTGTTATGATATGATTCATCTTATGTTAGATGATTGTGTTATCTTTAGAGATATTTGATATATATTGTGACCTTGCAGGTTTATTGTTGTTCAGTTTATCTAACTGATTTGTTTAGCTAGACTGACCCGTGTATTTTTACTCGGGTCAGACCGAGATGTTTCAGGTTAGGTACTTTTGGACTTAGCCTATTTTGCTTCCGCAATGGACTATTCCGCTAGTTTCTTTTTGTCTTAGCTTCTTGTAGTCCTTATATGTTGTAACTCTGATATGTATTCTTGTGAACTCATCTGTATATTGTGGTTTGCTATACCACCTGACATGTATTATTTTGTATACTCTGTTATGTATCTATATATGTGTATGTGATGATTTACTATTCTGTGACGTATATTACATTTGAGTTGTTATATTCTGTTCTGATAGATCCTATAGCCATTGTAGTCTTGCTTTAAATATTTATTGAATACGTCGAACTGTTTGTGATTCTACTTTTCGACGTGTTTAGTGAATAGTTAAGGTAAGATTACACATGGTCGCTCCTATCCAGCCTTATTCTCCGTGTTAGCAAACGGTATTATCTATACAATACTCTTTGCTAACGTGGGTATAGAGGTGGGTCGTCACAGCGTGGTATCAGAGCTGAGTTCAGAACAAAATATGATAAACACAGAATAGATGCACATATTATGGTACATCAAAGTGTATAAGTGATACAAATCTTTGAATCATCGTGTCTCTTTATTCCATCAAGGTTAGATAGAGTTTAGGAATACGTCTCGGAATGCATTTAATTCCGTAGTATTCCATATTGCAATATCTACCCTGTGAATAATCTTGTTCTTATCTTACCTTCAGCGTATGGCTGGAAGAGGCAGGGGACGACGTTCGGGTGTTGGGCAATCCAGTGGCTCACATCCGGATGGCGTATACATGTTTACTGATCAGTTTTTGGAATTATTTAGGAGCGCTCAGCCTCCAGTTCCTCCTCGAGTGTCTCCACCTCGCAAGTCTGCCTTTGCACGTCAGTGCAGTGATTTTGCTCATCTTGGAGGAAAGCCGTTTAAGGGCACCGAGTCCGTTCTTGAAGTCCAAGCTTGGCTTCGCACGTGCGAGCGTATCTTCTCTCGCATGGATCTTTCCGACCATGATAGATTTCTTGTGACTTCTAGTTTGTTACAAGAGCGTGCTCTTGATTGGTATGAGCTTCTTGTAGCCGAGATTGATGAGTTTACTCTTTCTTGGACTCAGTTTCGGGGACGATTTGAACTCAAGTTCGTTCCTAAATCTGAAAAAGTTTTATTGACCCATCGCTTCCTTGAGTTGAAGCAAGGGAAATCTTCTGTTTCTGAGTATGTCGCATCGTTCGAGGCTTTATCTCAGTATGGTCTTGAATTCATCAGCACTTCTTACAAGAAGAATTTGAAGTTTGTTTCTGGTCTTAAGAAATATCTTAGGAAGTCTTTGTTGCTCCAGCTTAAACTTTCTTTTGAGGAGTTGGTTGATTCGGCACTTCATCTCGAGATCGTCGAGAAGGAGTGTGATAGTGATGTAGATGTTGAGGTTTCTAAGAACCCCAACAAGAGGCCGTTTCCAATTCAGAAGAAGCCTTTTCCTTCTAAGAAGAAGAAGACTGGTGGTCCTAGCTCTCAGCCACAGTCTTCCGGAACGCCTTTCGTTCGAAAATGTTTCAATTGTGGTTCTCCGGATCATATTATTCGAGCTTGTCCTAAGCCTCTCTTCTGCCGCTACTGCAAGAAGGAAGCTCATCGTGTTTCCACTTGTCCCATTGCTCCGAATAATTCTTCATCTGGCAAGTTAAATATAGCGAATGCTTCTAGAGGTCCTTCTCAGTCAAAAGGTATATCTTCATCTATTTTGGAAGGTTCTATTTTATTTCATAACCATAGTATACGAGTTCTTTTCGATACGGGAGCTTCACATTCTTTCGTATCGAAGAAGCTCGTTGATGATTTATCTTTGGATGTTTCTTGTTTGATTACTTCTTTAAGGATTGTGAATCCAATAGGGGGATCCGCGACCCTTAGTTTGCTTTGTGATGATATTGAGATTGTTTTATGTGGCTTTTCTTTCCGTGCGAATCTGCACGTTGTTTCTCATTTGGGTTTTGATATGATTTTTGGTATGGACTGGCTAGTGAGGTACGATGCCTGGATTATTTGTTCCGAGGGAATTTTATATCTTTGTCATCCAGATTCGCCTTCTCAGTTATCTCTTGTTCTTGGGATGTGGATAATTCCGAGATGGCTTTATGTTCTCTTGATTCGCGAGATGATGAGGATATATCTCGTATTCCTATTGCTTGTGACTTTTCTGATGTTTTTGAGCCTGTATCGGGTTTGCCACCCAAGCGGGCAATTGAGTTCCACATTGATCTCATTCCGGGCGCGTAGCCAGTTAATCGTCCTCTCATGAGGATGTCTACAAAGGAAAATGAGGAACTCAAGAAGCAACTTTTAGAGCTCGAATCCAAGCAGTTGATTCAGTCCAGTTTTTCTCCGTGGGGATCCGCGGTCATCTTCGTGAAGAAGTCTGATGGAACTCTTAGGCTTTGCATTGACTATCGCAAGCTTAACGAGTTAACCATTAGAAATAGGTATCCATTGCCTAGGATCGATGACATGTTCGATCTATTGAGTGGTGCTAAGGTCTTTTCTCAGCTCGACCTTGCCACGGGTTTTCATCAATTACGAGTCGCGGAGGATAGCATACCTCTTACCGCTTTCCGCACTCGTTATGGTTCTTTCGAGGGGCTCGTTATGCCGTTCAGTTTGACGAATGCTCCTGCTTTCTTTGTTGATCTCATGAATCGGGTATTCCGGGAATATCTCGATAAGTTCGTCCTTGTGTTCATTGATGATATCCTTATTTATTCTAAGTCTGAAGCTGAGCATGCTAATCATTTGAGAATTGTCTTGAGTACCCTCCGTCATCATCAGCTTAGAGCCAAATTCTCCAAATGCCACTTTTGGGAGAATAAGGTTAAGTTCTTAGGCCATGTTGTATCTTCCGATGGCATTTCTGTCGATCCCTCAAAGATCGAAGCCATTCAGAATTGGAAGAGGCCTGAGAATGTTCATGAGATTCGTAGTTTCCTTGGATTGGCGGGGTATTACCGTCGGTTCATTAAGGATTTTTCCCGTGTTGTGCTTCCTCTCACTTGCCTTACTCGGAAAGGCATTCGTTTTGATTGGTCCGACAAGTGTGAAGCTTCCTTTCAGACATTAAAGGAACTTCTCACTAATGCTCCTATTCTTGTGGTTCCCGAAGGGAATCATGATCTTGTTGTCTACACCGATGCTTGTGGTAGTGGTCTCGGTGCTGTTCTTATGCAGATGGATCGGGTAGTTGCTTATGCTTCTAGGTAACTACGTCCGATTGAAGTTCGCTATGCCACTCATGATCTTGAGTTAGCCGTTGTCTTTGCCTTGAAGATTTGGTGACATTATTTGTTGGGCGAGCGCTTCATTCTTTATACCGATCATAAATCCTTAAAGTATTTGTTCACTCAGAAGGAACTCAATATGAGGCAGCAGCGTTGGCTCGAGTTTCTTGCTTCTTATGACTTTGATATCCAGTATACCCCTGGTAAGGGTAATCGTGTTGCTGATGCGCTTAGTCGCAGACATTCGGTTGTTATTTCTATGATGCTTGCCGAATGGAATATTCTTGAGACTCTATCTTTTTGTGAAATTCATGATCGAGGTTCATCTTTTGATTCTCCTATTCTATTATTTAGTTTGGGAGCTCGACCTATTTTATTGGATCGTATTGCCGATGCCCAACGGCGTGATCCTGATTTGTTGCATTTTATTCAGCTTTGTGAGTCTGGATCTTGTGATGAGGCGTTGCAAGATTTTAGCATTGATTCTCATGGGCGTCTTCGTAAGAAGAACCGTCTTTTTGTGCCTTCTGACTTTGCACTTAGGCATGACATTCTTGATGATTGTCACCGTTCTAAGTATACTATTCATCCCGGTAGTAGCAAGATGTATGCCGATATGCGTCGTCTTTATTATTGGGAAGGCATGAAGCGCGATGTGGCGAGTTATGTGAGAAATTGCATAACTTGTCAGCGTTTTAAAGCCGAGCATCAGCGTCCTTCGGGTCTTCTTCAGCCTCTTGAGATTCCATTGTGGAAATGGGATCAGATTTCTATGGATTTCATAGACGGCCTACCTCGTTCGAGATCGGGTCATTCTAGTATTTGGGTTATTGTTGATCGCCTCACTAAGTCTGCTCATTTTGTCCCTATTAAGTCTAATAGGACTGCTTCGCTTTTGGCTAAGTTATATGTCAAGGAAATCGTGAGACTTCACGGTGTTCCTAGTTCTATTGTGAGTGACCGTGATCCTTTATTCACGAGTCATTTTTGGAAGAGTCTTCAGCAAGCTTTGGGAACAAGGCTTAATTTTTCTACAGCTTATCATCCGCAGTCTGACGGACAGACTGAACGGGTGAATCGTATCTTGGAAGATCTTCTCCGTACTTGTATTTTTGATTTTGGTGGTAGTTGGGAGGATCATCTACCTCTTGTAGAGTTCTCCTACAACAATAGTTTTCAGTCTAGTATCGGTATGGCTCCTTTCGAAGCCTTATACGGAAGGCCATGTCGATCACCTTCATGTTGGTTGGAATCTGGGGAGAATCTTATTCTTGGCCCGGACTTTGTTCGTCATTCTTCTGAGAAGATTGATCTTATTCGATTGAGAATGAAAGAGGCACAGAGTCGCCAGAAATCCTACGCGGATAACCGTAGGAAGCCTCTCGAGTTCTCGATCGGCGATCTTGTTTTTATTCATGTTTCTCCTTTGAAGGGGGTTATGCGCTTCAGTACGACTGGAAAATTGGCTCCTCGTTATATAGGACCATTTTCTATTACTGAACGTATTGGTCCTGTGGCTTATAGAGTTTCACTTCCAGCTCATTTATCTTGCATTCATGACGTGTTTCACGTCTCGCAACTTCGGAAGTGTCTTCGGGAGTCGGATTCTGTTATTACTTCTCCTGATTCGCAAGAGCATGAGATCTCACCGGACTTATCTATTGTACAGCAACCTATTCGCGTGCTTGACACGGAGGTGCGACACCTTCGGAACAAGGACGTGCCGCTCGTTAAAGTTCAATGGTCCGCTAATCCCAATGACTGTACTTGGGAAACCAGAGAGTATATCGAGCGATCTTATCCGGGTTTTCTATCTTTGCTTGTCGATGGTGAGATTATCTTTTCGTTTCTAACTTGTTTCCTTCTCTTTTGAATGTTTTATGTATGTAGTTGTTACAAATATCGTCTCTAGGAATTGCGGGGACGCAATTTTGTGAGGAGGGAAGATCTGTAACAACCCGCATATTTAACGATTTTATATTTAAATGTTTTATTTAAATATAGCATCGTTAGTCGGATTTTGGGTCTGAAATGTTACTTTCTACGAATGGCCGAATTGGGACTCGAAACCATTTCCATTGATTCCAAAATGGCGTTTGTGATCTTTTTGAGTATAAGCTTTGATATATTTGGAGTAAGTCAAATTTTGCTATTTGTTAAGTGGCCTTTTGGGTTTCACCCAAACTGTTCTATAAACCAACACAGCCCTTCTCTCCTTCCATTCACTTATTCATTTCATTAAACTTAAGCTAAAAACTGATAATGGTGGAAGAGAATGGGAATTAGAGACTCCTAGCCCTAGTTTACTTGCAAATCCAAATTCTTGCTCCAAAATCATAGAGATGCTATTGGTAAGTTCTTCTTCATCTTCTCCAACTCTTCTTCTCTTCAATTTCAAAAAATTTCCTAAACCTAAATTGGGAAATATGTATTTTATTCTTAGATTGAAGCTTGTTGAGTTGTAGTAGTGTTTGTTGGTCTTCTCTTTGCAAAGTGAACTCCATCTTCTTTATTTTTGGGTAAAAGGTGAGTTTTGAACTCACATCTACTTCTCTTGATTTCATGGGTGTTGGGTATGAATTCCTAACAAGTATGCATGTGCCATTGCTTTGGATTTAGAAAGAATTTGCATTTCATTGAAATAGGGCAGGAAGTGCAAAATCATCAGGTTCGGCCGACCGAGCCCTGTAGCCGGTCGACCGACCTGCTGCCCCGAGCCATATTTTGTTTCCTGCATCTGGCCGGCTGACCGAGCCCTGTAGTCCGGTCAACCGACCTGCTCTGTTCTGCCTGTTTTGCCTATTTTGCATATTTGATTGATTTTCCGGACTTTATCGATTCAAGTTGCTTTTTAGTGTTTGTTATTGCATATTTGGCTTTGATAACTTACTCTTGACTTCATCCACGGGTTTTTATAAAATAATCTCTCGAATCGCATTTAAAAGCTCGTTTCTCTAATTTATAAATTCTATTTAAAACACACACTTTCGCACTTCGAGCGAAGTGGAAGGGTGATTAAATGGTTGGGAAAAACACGGACCATGAATCTGTGCGTTTATCTTTCCGATTAGTCCCCGACCTATTCGATTGATTGTTTTGACCTTCGGGTTTAGTTTACTAATGATATGAGGTAAATTAGTACTGCTTTGAGTGTGAAATAAACTAACGGATAGTAAACCGTTTAGTGCGAACGGGTGGTTATGGGACTCACGTTACCACTTTTCGGATTCCTTTCTGGGAGTTTGTGACACATATCGCCTTTGGGATAGTGTCTTCGGACTGTCTCCTTCTGGCTTGTTGCCTTTAGTATCGCTTTCGATGTTGGCCGTTATGCGCCACATGGGTGATATTGGGTTGCTATAGTATCGCTTCCAATGTTGGCCGTTATGCGCCACATGGGTGATATTGGGTTGCTATTGTATCGCTTCCGATGTCGGCCATTATGCGCCACATGGGTGATATTAGGTTGCCCTAATGTATTGCTTTCGGAGTTGGTCGTTCGTTACCGCTCGAGCAATTTTTATGATGTTTCAATTGAGATGTATATTCCCTAGGTATCGCCCCTCGGTGTAGGTCTTTTTGAACCACACGATATGTAGTGATCACCTTGTGAACTTGCATACCATATTGGTATTTGTAATTTGCCTTTTGGCTTGTTTTGGGATATTCCTATCCTTTGTTTCTATGAGTTGCCGATGATATGAGGCTTGTTTGTTATGATATGATTCATCTTATGTTAGATGATTGTGTTATCTCTTTTAGAGATATTTGATATATATTGTGACCTTGCAGGTTTATTGTTGTTCAGTTTATCTAACTGATTTGTTTAGCTAGACTGACCCGTGTATTTTTACTCGGGTCAGACCGAGATGTTTCAGGTTAGGTACTTTTGGACTTAGCCTATTTTGCTTCCGCAATGGACTATTCCGCTAATTTCTTTTTGTCTTAGCTTCTTGTAGTCCTTATATGTTGTAACTCTGATATGTATTCTTGTGAACTCGTCTGTATATTGTGGTTTGCTATACCACTTGACATGTATTATTTTGTATACTCTGTTATGTATCTATATATGTGTATGTGATGATTTACTGTTCTGTGAGGTATATTACGTTTGAGTTGTTATATTCTGTTCTGATAGATCCTATAGCCATTGTAGTCTTGCTTTAAATATTTATTGAATACGTCGAACTGTTTGTGATTCTACTTTTCGACGTGTTTAGTGAATAGTTAAGGTAAGATTACACATGGTCGCTCCTATCCAGTCTTATTCTCCGTGTTAGCAGACGGTATTATCTATACAATACTCTTTGCTAACGTGGGTATAGAGGTGGGGAGTCACAATTATCCTCTCGATGCACTTCTTAAATCTTTTATCCGATCAAATCTAATAAGATATTTAGAAATAAAATGTTCAAAGGAATATTATAAAGAAATAACTTTATAAAAAAAGCGTTTAAAGTTTAGAAAATTATTTAAAAAGAAAAGGATGAAACTGTGGAAATTTTATCATAATCTTTTGAAAAAGTTTAAAGAAACAAAGGAAAGTTATTTTAACTTAAGATAATTTTGAAAATAAAATCTATAATAAGATGTATTAGCGAAGAAAATTCGAAAAAAATATATAGAGAGCATAAATAAAATTTTAATGATATTTTCCAAATAAAAGATAATTGATTTCTTTAGAAAAGAAGATATAACTATTTTGCATAAATATTTTGAAAAAAAAAGAAATGTGTTATACTAAAAGATGGTTTTGAAAAAAAATTGGAATGAAATGTTCCCTTTTAAAATAATAAATATTTGGAAATTTATGAAATGGTTTTCGTAAATTTTTAAAAGATAAATAATCTTTTGAGTAAAAAATGGTTTCTTTAGAATATTTTCCTCTAATAAAAATATTTGGAAATAAATAATTAAAGTGATTATATAAAGAAGTACCTTTATAAAATGTTTAAACTTAAGATAAAGTTTTCGTGAAAGATTTTTTTGAAAGTTAATATACATATATTATATGTAGATCATTTCGTCACATAAATGTTGATCTTATATTCAAGTTCAGAACTTTGAGGTGTTCACACTGATCCGAAAAGAGATTCATCACTCGATTCTTGACGGCAGACATTGGTTATGGTTTATGATTGGGTACCTGATTTTTCTATCGTAGTTGAGTGCTATGCAAGGAAAACAAAGGTTTCTGCGTAAAGAGTGTAGGATCGATTTCACCCTAGAGGGGGGTGAATAGGGTGATGCTGTTAATTATAAAAATTATTACGGAAGATTATAAAATTATTTCAACACAAATAAATCAAAATTATAGCAGCACAGATAATAGCAGAATAATAAATGCAGAAATAGAACGATACATAATTTACCAAGCTTCAGCAAAACCCTGCCTACGTGCAGCCCCAAGGTTTCTACTAGAAATTAAGTAGTGACACGCTTACATACATAAACTCGCGACACCCGCTACTAACTAACCTAACTCTACGCTCGAAACCCTACTACATCTCAACCACTAAGTTGTGAATTCTCAAACTATGCCATGTAGTTTGTCCCCTAATCACACGACTAGTAATTACACAATTTTCAAAAGAAAATACAAAAGACAACAATTTAAAAACAATTAAAAAACAAAACCCTAATTAACCAATACTAAAGATAGAAGGGCCGGCCCAAATTATGTTCACTAAAATATGGCCCCGTTATCTCCTTTATTTATTTTTCTCTGAGAAAAAATGTCGGTCTGGGTTCCTTCTTTTGTTCGATCCTTTTAGCTCTGAAATTAGGGCTTGTGCTATCAAAGAATTCGATTGATTGTTGATCGGTTACAATTGATCTTCTGATTTGCGTCGGTAATCGACCGTTCTTCACTTTGCTCACGGTTCCTTCAATTTGCGTCGAGTTCGAATCAAAATTGGTATGTAATTTTCTTTTTGCTTTTTTGGTTTTGCTTACTTGAACTCGATGCTTGCAATTTGCCGATGATGTTACTTATTTATATAGGATTCGAGATCCTTGATTTTCGTTTGCATACATCTATTTGAATTCGTCTTCGGCCATTTTATTATTCTTGAACAATGGTGATTTATCTGACTTCTTCAATTCACATAATTTCATTGCTTGATACTCACGGCTGTTAATTTTTGACTTGGTCAATTTCTTGGCCGCCACGGTTTCGAATTGATTTTGCTGATATTGATTTCGTTCTTTGTTTCCTTTGAATCCGGACAGTTTGTCTTTGACTGTTGTATCACTTTGTTGTTGATGCTCGACTGTTGAACTTGGTGGTCTTGCGTTATTTGATTACAGTTCTGTGCATATTGCATTTCATGGTTGTCGTGTTGCCATATTAATCCCTCTGGCCATTTGTGTTCATTCCTAATAGCACTTGTTCTGTCCACTGGTTCATTATAGTTTGATTTGGGTTGTTGTGCACTGACTAGTGTTTGAGCCTTGTTCATGTCGATGTTTTCACTGCTGCACTGTGTATGAACATTGTCTTCTGTCTTTGCTGCTTGATTGCATGCTCATGCTTGTTTTATTTGCTCTTGCACTCCTATGTGACTGTTCTACCTTGTAGTGTGTTGTACTTCTGTAGACTTGTTTGTTGGTGCATATGTTTCATTTGTTGCCAGACCTTCATATACATTTCGAACCATGTTGACATCACTGGTGCACTGTTAGGTTCATGTGAATTTCATTTGAACCGTGTATATATTGTTGCCATATTGGCTTATTCCTTTGAGTTAGTGAAACTTGTATATGATTGTTTGTGCTGCACTGAGTTGTTTTCATGTGTGGCTTGAACTTTAGTTGAAATTTGTGGTCTTGAGATTGTAGTTGAGTTTGAGCCATTTGTTTCAGCTAGAGTTGTATTTCCTTGTAATGTTCAATTGAAGTTGTAGCCTTTGTGCTCGAGTCTGATACTTGCACTGTCTAGTTTTACAGTTGCATACATGTTGTATCTTTTGGAGTTTAGTCGAGGCTGCATATATGTATTGAGCTAGTACATGTTTGTATACATGTGTATATACATATGTGTATATATATTTGTGTATTTTCAAGTGATGCATCGCTTGGCCATATGTATTTGATTGCAGTTTTGCCCCTGTTTAGTTTGTGTTGTACTGATTTGGTATTTGCTTCAATTTAGTTTGACTTACTTTGAACTTCATGTTGATTTTTGAAATAACACCTGAGTTGAATCCATCTTAAAGCTCGAATTTGACGTTATGCTGATATTGTGACATTATTTTTATTGCACTTGAGTTGAACCCGACGTTTTGGGTTTGATGTGTGCACACCTGTCCCTGTAATTTTATCAAGTGTATATATCGGTGTGCACGGCCTTGTGGCATATACAGTGATACACTGCGTATGTCACAAGCTGTTCGTGTATGTTGAATTCAAAATTAGATGATGACGAACAAACCAAATAACCGAGGTGCAATGTAAATGTAAATGTGAATTGTAATTTAATCAAATTTGTATTGTAATTGAAATTGTGTGTATATATATATAGTGAGAGCTTGAAATTTGTACTATTCAAAAATTGTAATAAATATATGTTTGAATAAAATTTCTATTTGAATTCAAATTCTCAAATTCTGTGTTATTTATTTTATTCAGCAAATATTTATTTAATCTATAAAAAATAAAATAGTACATTAACAAATACATTTAAATGAATATATATGTTTATTATCATCAAACAAAAATCATATAATCGCATATTTAACAATCTCCCCCTTTTGATGATAACAAACATATATTTAAGATTTTGAATGTGTTAAATGTATTTGATCATTGATATACTCTAACTGCTCCCCCTATTTAAATGCTTCCTCTCTGCACAAAGCTCCCCCTTCATATATGCATACCATTAAAAATATGCAAATGGGCCTAGATGCAAATAGAAAATATTTGACCTTTGCTTGATTTTATTTGATAAAATCTTAATTTTTCTCTCCCTCTTTTGCTATCAGCAAAATAGTAATAGTGTTAGAAAAATTGAGATAAAGTGATAGATATTAATCCAACATTAAAACTCAGTTGAATATAAATATTGAATTTCAATAAAAAATCAAACAGAAATCATAAATACTTTGTTAAGCGCATATTCCACTTTTAGAATGATGGGAATGATGTCATTATATAAAACCATACAGTTGTGTCTATTTCTGGTATATTTATATCAGGAATTTGAATATCTACCAACCATGCATAACTGTTAGGGCTTTTAAATGAGATTAGTAGTATTCCAATTTTATTTGAATAAAAGGATTTCAAGTATATTCTAACCACGCATAACCGTAAGGACTTTTAAATGGGATTAGAATCAACTTATTTATTTAAAAAAAAATCAATTTTGATATGCGTTCCATGCATGCATAACCGTGAGGACTTTTAAATGAGCATGAAAGCACATAACAATTTTCAAGTAATTCACCCATGCATAACCGTGAGAACTTTTAAATGAGAGTGAATACTTTGGATTTTATTTTATTATTATTATTAAAAAATATGAAATGAAAAACGAATGATTCCTGTTTAAAGTACCATATATCGATAAACTATATTGAATTTTGATGAATTATGGTCGTTAGAAATATGATAGAAATAGAGATGGTCATCGAATTTTTACCAACAAAAAGTTTTATAACTCTTGTTTAAATTTCTAAAGAAATTTACTAATTATACCGTCTCGAGTCATAATATATGATAAATATCAACACTCATCACTTTTTCAATCACTATTTATCTTTTTTTTTATAATTAGTAGGGAGAAAAAAAATGTTAAATATTTAAAAAATCAAATTTCTAAAATACCTAAGTTGAAACGTAGTTTACAAAAACTATTTTTCTAGTAGGGGTTTTGTAAAAATGTCTGCCAATTAAGAATCGGTTGAAATGAAATTTATGCAGATATTTTCCTTAGAAATATGATCTAATAAAATGATGTCTAACATCTATATGTTTTGTTCGTGAGTGATGTACAGGATTATTTGTGAGATCAATTGCGCTTTTGCTATCACACATTAGTGGTACACGTTTAAAATTTAGACCATAGTCTTGTAAAGTTTGTATCATCCATAAGATTTGAGCAGAGCAACCACTTGGAGCAATATACTCTGCTTCTGTGGTGGATAATGCAATACAACTCTATTTTCTACTTGACCATGCAACTAATGAATGTCCTAACATAAAGCATGCACCACTAGTATTTTTTTTATCAACTAGACTTCCAGCATGGTTCGCATCTAAAAATCCTTTTAATTCAAAATTATCATTTGTTGGATACCAAAGACCAAATCGTGGGGTGTGCAACAAATATTTTATAATTCTTTTAACGGCTTTTAAATGAGATTCTTTTGGGTTAGATTGAAATCGTGCACACAAGCAGACAGAAAACATGATGTCAGGTCTAGAAGCCGTAAGATAAAGGAGTGATCCAATCATACCTCTATATTGCTTTTGATCAACTGCCTTAACTTTTTCATCATTGTCAAGTTTAACTGTTGTGCTCATGGGGGTTCTAGTTGGTTTAGCATCTTTTAATTCAAATTTGTCGACAAGTTCCCTAATATATTTTGTTTGAGAAATGAATGTACCTTGATCGCTTTGTTTGACTTGAACTCCTAAAAAGAATTTTAACTCTCCAACCAAGCTCATTTCAAACTTTTCCTGCATAACTTTTTCAAATTTCTCATACAACAGTTTGTTAATAGCACCATAAATATTGTCATTAACATATATTTAAACAATTAAAAGATCATCGTTTTCATGCAACAGAAATAGTGTGGTGTCTACACAGCCCTTTTTGAACCCATTTTTAAGAAGATAAGTACTGAGGCATTCATACCAAGCTCTAAGAGCTTGTTTTAATCCATATAATGCCTTTTTAAGCTTATATACATGGTTAAGATATTCATGACTTTCAAAACCTTCTGGTTGTTCAACAAATACATCTTTTAAAATTCCGTTAAGAAAGGCACTTTTAATATCCATTTGTCTTAACTTAAATCCTTTGTAGCAAGCAAAAGCTAACAATATCCTAATTGATTCTAGTCTAGCTACTAGTGCAAAAGTTTCATCAAAGTTAACTCCTTCAGTTTGATTATATCCTTTAGTCTTATCTAGCTTTATTTCTAATCACATTTCCATATTCATCATATTTATTTTTGAAAATCCATTTTGTTCCTACGAGTGGATAATTCTTAGACCTAGGTGCTAGACTCCAAACATCATTTCCCTCAAATTGATTTAGCTCTTCTTGCACAACCATAAACCAATTTTCATCATTAAGAGCTGTATCTACGTCTTTGGGTTCTATTTCTGAAATAAATCCACTATATAGACACAGATCAAACAAATTTCTAAAGGAGGAACGAGTTTGAACACCTGTGATAGGATTTCCTATTATCAATTCTGGAGGATGATCTGCTTTGAATTTCAATCTCTCTGGATCTAGATTCCTTCGGACTTCTTTTGTTGTTGCAGTTTATTTTGGTTTTCCATTCTCATCTTTTTCGTTCTCCTCTTCAACATTGCTTTTGACCATTTCCTGTTCATTAATGCCTTCATCAAACTTCACATTGATTGACTCCACAATTGTTTTATTCCTTTTGTTGTAGACTCTATAAGCTTTGCTTCTGGAAGAGTATCCCATGAATATGCCTTCATCGGCTTTTGCTTCGAATTTTCCTAATTAATCACTTGTATTGAGATTATTGCACGGACACCCAAATACTTTGATGTAGGCAATGTTTGGTTTATTTTTGAACCATAGCTCATAGGGTGTTTTGTTAAGAATCGGTCTAATCATAACTCTATTCATTACATAACATGCTGTATTTACTGCTTCTGCCCAAAAATGCAAAGGAAGCTTATACTCATTTACCATAGACCTAGCCAACTCTTACAATGTTCGATTCTTTCTTTCAACTACTCCATTTTGTTGTGGAGTACGTGGTGCAAAAAATTCTTGTTTAAAACCATTTTCATCACAAAAGTTTCCAAATTCATAATTTTCAAATTCTCCACCATGATCACTTCTTAACGAAACAATAAGAACTCCTTTTTCATTTTGAACTAATTTTGCAAATTTTGTGAAGTATGAAAAAGTTTTCGATTTTTTGGCCAAGAAATATACCCATGTATATCTTGAGTAATCATCAACTAACACAAAGCAATATTTCTTACCACCAAAGCTAGCAATGTAGTTAGGTCCAAACATATCCATATGAACTAGTTCAAGAACTCTAGAAGTGCTTACATTATTTTTGGCATGAAATGATGATTTTTTAAGTTTTCCCAAGGTACATGCTTTACATAAATTTTCTGTTTCGAAATCATGTGATGGCAACCCTCTTACTAATTTTTTCCTTTTTAATTTGTTTAACAAATTCATACTAGCATGCCCTAATCGTCTATGCCATAAATTTACTTCTACATCCTTAGCTGCCAAACATTTAGAATGGGTAAGATCATCAAAAGATAGAGAATATATGTTACCTTTCCACTTACCTGAAAATAAGATTTCTTTTGATGATTTGTCAACAATTTTGCACAAGTCAGAATCAAAAATAACATTCACACCTTTATCACATAGCTGGCTGATTGATATTAAATTATGGTGCAGATTTTCCACATATAGTACATCATTCAAGGTAAATGTATTGTTACCCACTTTACCTTTACCGACAATTTTACACTTGTCATTTTTACCCATTGTGACTCTGCCACCTATGTACTTTTCTAGGCTAAGGACTTTGATTTATCCCCTGTCATGTGCCTGGAACAACCATAATCCAAGTACCATTGCTGTTGTTCCTTAGCCTGCAAGCATACCTATACATGAAGAGAGTTTAGTGACCTATTTGTTTTTAAAGGTCCATGATTGTTAGTGGTACTTGATTTTGGAAAATAATTTTGTGGAGACCCAAAACTATTTATATATGTTACTTTCGGCATCCAAATTTGTTTAACTTTGAGAGATTTTATGTTTGTGCCTTTTGGAACCCAAATTGGAATCATTTTCACGTGTTTAGGTTTGTACCAGCAATTGTTTTGATCGTGTCCAAATTTTCTACAAATTGTGCACATTGAATTTACTTGATTAATCTTATTTCTAACATTTTTAGATTTATACCCAAGTCCTTGTCTAAATGTATTCATAGTTTGTTTTCCTAATAGCATGTTCAACGATTTTATCTAAGGTCGTTGATAGTTGTTGGACTTGTGTTTTGAGAGATTCATTTTCGTTTAACAATTGTGTGCACCTTTTAATAGAATTTTCTCATTTTGTATTTTCACTTTCTTTCAAAATCAGAATTTCATTTTCAAGTGATTTTATATTAATTTCTGATTTTTTAATTTCTTCTTCAAACAATGGACACTTGTTACACTTAGGGCACTTATTTTGATAGTTTTTAATTTATTGTTCAAGCCGATCATTTACCTCAATCAAACTATCTCTTTGTGATTCAATTTTAGCATATTTCTCCCTAAGTCGTTCAAAACACCCATTTAACTCGTGAAAATATATAAGTAATTCTGAATGAGTAAGTTTTGATACCTCACTTGGCTCATCATCATCACTGTCTGTTATTTCGCCATGAAGACACAAATTTTCTTTTTCACTCTCACTGCCAGCGCTATCACTTCCATCTTCGTCGCTTTCATCCGAAGTAGCTGCAAAACTTCTCCTTTTTAACTGTGTCGATGTTGGAGACAATTTGGCTTGATATGACCGAGTTTATTGCATTTGTGGCAAATGATTTTCTGTTCTTCTGGGCTATCTAGTGCTTTGTTGTTATCCTGCTTTTTGGCAAAGCCGTGATACCAAAAGATCGATTGGAAACCAAAGACAGTTCGTCTCAAAGATTGGTTATACATTGCTTCGCTATGGATATCGATGAATTTTGTCCGAGCCCGGATCAGGCTACAACTGATAGGACATGACAAGCAAGATCATAAAAAAGCCAGTTTTTCAAATTTCAGGTTAATCGGAGTTTGTATGGACGAGATATGATCAATGCAAGTTAGCTAAAATAAGCTGTTCGTATCCATCAAATAGTTACGGTGATGTCCATTTCGAATCCATCCGGTTCGTATCCATTAGGTTCACACACTTCGAATTGATCGAGTTCGAAACGATCAGCAACATGATATCGGTCTGTTCGAATCGATTGGTTTCGAATCGATCAAATAAACGTCGCCTCACTCTGTTCGAATCCATTGTTCGCATCCATCAGGAAATCATGCATTGGTCTATTCAAATCCATCAGGTTCGTATACACCAGGTTTGAATCGATGACGTTCGCATCGATCAACCCACACCGCTTCGCATCCATCGGTACACCCTACTTCAAGTCGGTTGGTCTCATATCCATCCCTAAACCTTAGTTCGTATCGATTCCATAAAAAAGGAGCTTGGTCGAATCCATCAGAGAACCTTGGTTCGTATCCATCAGTTGTTCTCACTTCGTATCCATCCCAAATACGCTTGTTCGTATCGATCGAATGGAGACAACTTCCATCGATACGAAGTGGGCACGCTGCAAACCGATGTGAAGTACACGTTATTGGTGGATTCGAGCTATGCAACGGTCATCGATACAAACGAGGCGAAACTCATGGAGTCGAAGCGGTCAACTCGGAGCAAAAGGCGGATCGATGCGAGATGTGCGCGCCACGTCGTCTCGAAAACACGTGCGCCCATCGATTCGAATGCATGGATTCGAAGTGATCGACTCGAAGCGAACAGCCAACCTAGAAAATCCAAATCGTATCAATCATATCTCCCAAACCACAAGTCCAAATGCTACGAAATTTTCACAGCATCTTCCATACAAGGTAAAGATTGTTCCTGCCAAATTTCAGCTCGATTGGATCAATTTTTGATGGATACAAAATCATTTCGTATCGATCACAGATCGACTCGAAACTTTGTGGGGTCGGTCGCGTGGGCCCGCTCACGTGCCAGAAGAAGTCTCCCGAAGTTTGAGCGCGATCTCAGCCTCCTACGCCTATAAATAGTACCCTGAAGCCCTCAGAAAAGGGATCTTTTAGCCATTCGACGTCCAGACTCTACCGGATTCAATTCTACATTATTCTATCACTATTATATGCTAATATCAGAGCTATAATTTGCTGTAATATGCTGTAACAGATTGAAATCATCAAGTGAATCAATAAAATCATAAGCTTCAAAGTGGATGTAGGCAAGATCGCCGAACCACTATAAATCCTATGTTTGTGATTGTTATTTCTGAATTGTTGTGCTTGATATTGCTTAGATCTGAAAATTGTGTTGAATATTGCTGATTTGTATTCATATACGGGTGCTTTCATGATATTGGGGTTTGTGACCAATTTTGGTGCAAACACTTTGGTGCTTTCACTGAGAAAAGCTGATTCAGGAGAAGTTGAATTTGAAGATTTAAGAATTCAGATCTAAGAGGTATGACAAGACAAACAAGTCGAAGACAAAGGCCAGAGAGAAGTGAACATGAAGGAAGTCAAGAGGCTTCTTCAGGAGAGAATCAAGCATCGATCTTCATTACCAGGGATGAGATGGAGACGATGATGAAGAGGTAGGAGGAGTTGATCTAGAGTTTGTTTCAATAGATTGGGCAACTTGGAGTGCAGAATCGAGGAGCTGATGGAGTTTACAATGAAGTAGGACCATTCGGTGTAGCACCTAGATTAGGGGGCACACACATGAAGCATGTTGATCCAATCCTAGAGAGAGAGGAGCATCTGCGCAACCTGGAGGTAGCAGAGGAATGAACGCTCAGTCAAGGGGGCAGATTCCAGAATTCCCTCGTGAACTCGGGGGGCAGGTCAAAAGCGATGAACGAGGATTGCATCTTGGAGACAATGGTAGATTGGTGCAGATGGTCAGGCGAGCCATGAGAGGTGGATTAATAAACAGAGATCTTGAAGACGTGAACATGAGTCCCTTTTCTCCTGCAATTAGGATGGCTAGGAACCCGCCAGAGTTCAAGTTACCATCAGTGGAGATGTACGATGGGAGAACGGACCCCGCGGTCCATCTGACAAGGTATATGAGGCACATGGAAGTGCTGGGGGCATCACAAGAAGTTATGGCCCGGTGCTTTCCATTATATCTGACGGATATCGCAGCATTATGGTTTAGGCAACTAGAGAGCGGCTCCATAGGAACATGGGAAGATTTAACTGAGAGATTCATGAGGCAATTTAGGGTTCACATCGCAAGACCCAAGAATGTGATGACTTTGGCAATTTTGAAGCAGAAAGCTGGGGAGTCTTTGAGGAGTTTCGTGACGCGATTCAACGCGGCAGCAGCATCGGTGGATCGACCAGATCCATTCATGGTTATGATGGCAGCTGTGTCCGGAATAGCTGATGGCATAGAGTTCAAAAATTCGTTGACTAAAGATCCACCTATAGATCTGGGAGAATTCTATCACGAGGCAGAAAAGTTCTTACGATTGGAAGATGCGAGTGCAGAAAGAGAAGAAGGAGATGAACTAAATGTTTATGTGGTCAAAGATGGAAATCCGCATAAGAAAGGTACAGAAACTAGCAAGGGGAAACGAAAGGATGAGAATAGCTATAACAGATCAATACGACCACGAAAGGAACCACGATTCACCACATACTCAGAGCTGAATGATATTTTGGAACGAATCTATCAAGATACCAGAGAGCAGGTTCCATATCATAGACCAATGCGAAGGGATCCAACTTCTGACGAGAGAAAATCAGATAAGTATGCATATTCCATGAACTGAACGGTCATAGTACTAATGATTGTAGACATCTTAAGGATGAAGTGGAAGGGCATATCAGGAACGGTATACTATTTCAGTATGTGAGGAGGCGAACTCCAGCGGTGGAGCCAGAGCGACCACTGTCTACATCAGCCATAGGTAACCCTGAACCGGGACAACGTTTGATTATCAATTGATTGATTGACTGAAATAATGATGAACAAGTCGTAAACCTCTCAATAACATGGTTAAATCATTTACACATGTACGAGGTCGCGCACGATCCATAGGCATGCTCTGAATGACTACTGACCGCACCATAGTGAGAATTTACACTTTGACATCCTTGCTTTGCTTTTGTTTCGTTTTGATTTGGACATTTAAACTTTGCATGTTTGGATATTTCTGTTGTGAGATTCATATGATCATTTCTTTGATATTTGCAATTCTGTGAAAGAATTTACTTGTATGCCCGTTGGGTCGCGAACGGTCCACGAGCACCCCCTGTATGGCGATGAACCACCAAAGTCTTTGATTTTGAAACTCCCCCGAACGTGAAATCTAACATCGATAATACTAAGCCCTCCGGGTACACCAATTCGCCTCGAACGGCACACGATCATGAACAATCACAACGCCTCGAACGGCACACGATCGCGAACGATCACAATTCGCCTCGAACGGCACACTATCGCGAACGATCACGATTTGCCTCGAATGGACCCAACCGCGAACGGCCACGATTCACTTAGTATGATATCCAACCGCGAACGGTCCCATTTCATCTTTTGCCACGAACGGCATCCGACCGCGAACGGTCTCATTCCACGATTCGCCGCGAACGGCATCCGACCGCGAACGATCCCATTACATTATCTGCCACGAACGGCATCCGACCGAGAACGGTCCCGTATCACCATCTGCCGCGAACGGCATACGACCGCGAACGGTCCCATGTCATCATTTGCCACGAACGGCATTGACCACGAACGGTCCCATCTCATCATTCGCCGCGAATGGCATCGACCGCGAATGGTCCCATTCAATCCCTTGCCGCAAACAGTCCCGATTCACCTCAAATCACATACGATCCCGAACGATCGTCATTTGAGGTCATATGGAACTATCAAGTTCTTTATAGGTTGTTAATAGGATATGAACATCTAGCTTATGGCATTACAAAACACACCTTCCTACCGCAAGGCATGTTTTGGAGGGCAAATGTTATCCCGCTTTTTGGCAAAGCCGTGATACCAAAAGATCGATCGAAAACCAAAGACAGTTCGTCTTAAAGATTGGTTATACATTGCTTCGCTATGGATATCGATGAATTTTGTCCGAGCTCGGATCAGGCTACAACTGATAGAACATGACAAGCAAGATCATAAAAGCTAGTGTTTCAAATTTCAGGTTAATTGGAGTTCGTATGGACGAGATATGATCGATGCAAGTTAGCTAAAATACGATGTTCGTATCCATTAAATAGTTGCGGAGGTGTCCATTTCAAATCCATCCGGTTCGTATCCATCAGGTTCCACATACTTTGAATCGATCGAGTTCGAATCGATCAGTAACATGATATCGGTCTGTTCGAATCGATCAGTTTCGAATCGATCAAATAAACGTCGCCTCACTCTATTCGAATCCATTGTTCACATCCATAAGGAAATCATGCATTGTCTACTCGAATCCATCAGTTTCGTATCCACCAGGTTCGAATAGATGACATTCACATCGATCAACCCACACCGCTTCGCATCCATCGGTACACCCTACTTCGAGTCGGTTAGTCTCGTATCCATCCTTAAACCTTAGTTCGTATCGATTCCATAAAAAAGGCGCTTGGTCAAATCCATCAGAGAACCTTGGTTCGTATCCATCAGTTGTTCTCACTTCGTATCCATCCCAAATACGCTTGTTCGTATCGATCGAATGGAGACAACTTCCATCAATGCGAACAAGGCCACCTCCATCGATATGAAGTGGGCACGCTGCGAACTGATGCGAAGTATACATTATTGGTGGATTCAAGCGATGCAATGGTCATCGATACAAACGAGGCAAAACTCATGGAGTCGAAGCAGTCAACTCGGAGAAAAAGGCGGATCGATGCGAGATGTGCGTGCCACGTCGTCTCGAAAACACGTGCGCCCATCGATTCAAACACATGGATTCGAAGTGATCGACTCGAAGCGAACAACCAACCCAGAAAATCCAACTCGTATCGATCATATCTCCCAAACCACAAGTCCAAATGCTACGAAATTTTCACAGCATCTTCCATACAAGGTAAAGATTTTTCTTGCCAAGTTTCAGCTCGATTGGATCAATTTTTGATGGATATGAAAGCATTTCGTATCGATTACAGATCGAGTCGAAACTTGGTGGAGTCGGTCGCGTGGGCCCACTCACATGCCAGAAGAAGTCTCCCGAAGTTTGAGTGCGATCTCAGCTACCTATGCCTATAAATAGCACCATGAAGCCTTCAAAAAAGGGATCTTTTGGCCATTCGACGTGCAGACTCTGCCGGATTCAATTCTACATATTTTTATCACTATTGTATGCTAACATCAGAGCTATAACTTGCCGTAATCTGCTGTAACAGATCGAAATCATCACGTGAATCAATAAAATCATAAGCTTCATAGTGGACGTAGGCAAGATTGCCGAACCACTTTAAATCCTGTGTTTGTGAATGTTATTTCTGAATTGTTGTGCTTGATATTGCTTAGATCTGAAATTTGTGTTGAATATTGCTGATTTGTATTCATATACGTGTGCTTTCACGATATTGGGGTTTGTGACCAATTTTGGTGCAAACATTTGTTTAATCTGCTCTTTACTTGTTGATTTTTGACCGGATTGCCATATTTGCCATTCCACCTTTTGAATCTTCTAATTAATAGTGCTAGTTCTGCTTCACCATCATCATCATCATCTTCTTCACTTTTAGTTGTCCCTTTGAGAGCTATTGATTTCTTTCGAGTGTCTCCTCCTTCACACTCTTCCTTGAATTTCATCTTCAGCTCGTAAGTGGTGAGGTTTCCGATGAGTTCTTCGACTTTCATTTCTTTCAAATCTTTTGATTCTTGGATGGCAGTTACTTTGGCTTTAAAACTTCGTGGAAGGACTCTGAGGATTTTTCGGACTATCTCCAATTCAGTGTATGATTTTCCAAGAGCCTTCGAT
The DNA here is from genome assembly GCA_030765085.1 of Allium cepa. Lineage (NCBI taxonomy): Eukaryota > Viridiplantae > Streptophyta > Magnoliopsida > Asparagales > Amaryllidaceae > Allium > Allium cepa. Next base: position 570,065,970 of record CM060938.1, read on the forward strand.
TTGTATATGATATTGGAAAGTCGTCCGTACATTTCTTTGACATTTTCTTCCTTTGTCATTGTGAAATTCTCGTGTTCGCTACTTAGCATGGAAAGATGAGATTCTTTGACTTGAGGTGTTCCTTCATGAGTCACTTCGAGTGTATGCCATATTTCCTACGCAGTTAGGCAATGTGAGACACGATTAAATTGAACCTGATCTAATGAACAAATAATCGAATTCATAGCTTTGGAATTAGTAATCCGTATCTTGTTTTCTAGATCTGTCCATTGATTCTTCTGTTTATTTATTTTTTGATTATTTACAATTATAGTTGGTGCTCTATACCCTGTCTCAACAATATCCCAAGCATCAATGGTTTTCAGAAAAATTTCCATCCTATTTTTCCAGTAAGCATATTCACCATTGAACATTGGTGGTCTAACTATGGATTGACCTTCAGCAAAAATAGTATTAAAAGAAGTCATTTTAAAAATTCAAATTTTTAAAACAAAAATTGGTTTTTGAAAAACGAATTTAAAAAAAAAAACAAAAGTTGACTTCTATTCCTAGCTCCGATACCACTTGTAGGATCGATTTCACCCTAGAGGGGGGTGAATAAGGTGATACAGTTAATTAAAAAAATTATCGCGGAAGCTCATAAAATTATTTCAACATAGATAAATCAAAATTATAGCAGCACAATAATAGCAGAATAATAAATGCAGAAATAGAACGACACAGAATTTGCCCAGCTTCGGCAAAACCCTGCCTACGTGCTGCCCCCAAGGTTTCTACTAGAAATTAAGTAGTCACACGCTTACACACGTCAACTCGTGATATCTGCTACTGACTAACCTAACTCTACGCTCAAAACCCTGCCACAACTCAGCCACTGAGTTGCGAATTCTCAAACTACGCCACGTAGTTTGTCCCCTAGTCACACGACTAGTAATTACACAATTTTCAAAAGAAAATACAAAAGACAACAATTAAAAAACAAAACCCTAATTAACTGATACTAAAGACAGAAGGGCTGGCCCAAATTATATTCACTAAAATATAGCCTCATTATCTCCTTTATTTATTTTTCTCTGAGAAAAAATGTCGGCCTGGGTCCTTCTTTTGTTCGATCTTTTAGCTTTGAAATTAGGGCTTGAGCTATCGAAGAATCTGATTGATTGTTGATCGATTATAATTGATCTTCTGATTTGCGTCGGTAATCGACCGTCTCTTCACTTTGCTCACGGTTTCTTCAATTTGCGTCGAGTTTGAATCAAAATTGGTATGTAATTTTCTTTTTGCTTTTCTGGTTTTGCTTACTAGAACTCAATGCTTGCAATTTGCCGATGATGTTACTTATTTATATAGGATTCGAGATCCTTTATTTTCGTTTGTATACATCTAAGAGCCTGATTAAAGTCCGCACTAGAGAATCGAGTGATCGATACTAGTTCGGAAGTAAAGTTGTGTACTCGAATAGGAGATCTGTAATGACCCAGAATTTGACCACTTGAAAATATGGTATTTACAGTGATTTTAAATATAAAATATAAAAGGTTTTATGATTTAAATAATATTCAATGGGATTTGGAAGTAGAAACATAAATAAAAATAGTAACACTTTCCTATATCGACAAAAGTGATAAAATGCTGATTTCAGAAAAGTATGTTTCAATGGTTAAATAAATTATCTTAATTAATTTATGTGTGTTTATATTTTTAAATAACATTATACAAATTTAGTTTTAAATTTGGTTTACATAAATAAATTTTTTAACTAAAACGTCAAAATGTGACCGTAAAATATTTTGTCGAAAAACGACGTTTTGTCGATTAAAAGTTGTCGCAACGTCTAGTTTCTTATATAGGAACATATATTCAAATAGTGTAAGTGTTAATTAATTCATCAAACATTAATTTTACTAAATAAGATTAGATAACTTCTAGAAGTCATTAGTAAAAGTAAGTAAGAATTAACAAAAGTAAGAAAAAGTAAACATCAAATCAAAGCCAACATAATTGTGATATTCTTTACCTAATGTTTAAGTGACTAAGACATAAAGTAAGGATGTTAAATATGATGTTAATTATGGAAAAAATGGAGATTGCTTTAGGATAAAGTAGGGTTAGTTTGGTAATTTGGCAAGAGGTTATTTTGGTAAATTTACCACTTCTTTCTTTTTCTATAAATACCCACCTCCTTCTTCACTTTCATTCACATTTCTTATTCTTCTTTTCTCAAGCATCTTTATCTTATTCCTATTTTATTTAATGGCTTCCAAGCCATAGAAACAATTAGAAATAAATAATGTCAAAATATTTTCAAAATATTCAAAAGAAATCAATATTCATTCTCTTCAAATCAAACTCATGTTTTCTCCATTTTTTATCTCTTCTTCTCTCGGCCATAACTTCTTCAAACCTTAATCAAAATGAAAAATTATTTTTTTAAAATCCTATATTTTTCTAGTGGCTATAACTTTAATGTTGACCACTTTCTCTTATTCTAAAGATAACTATGTCAAAAATGTATTTCCTTCCAGTGCATTTTCTGGCTTAGTTTTTAAGCCAGAGAATAGGTCATTTTGTTTGGACCATAACTTGATCATAACGGATCCACACTAAAAAATTATTTTTTTGAAACCATATTAAATTCCAGTGGCTACAAATTTTATGTTGATCAAATTTTTCAGTTTTGAGTTTTGCTATACCTGAAACTCAATTCTTTGAAGTGAATTTTCGGGCTTCAATTTTGTCAATCCTATAATACCTCTTCTTCATTCTACATATCTTCCTCAAAACCACTTGGATTCAAACGATTATTTTTTTTAAATTCAAGAGAAAAGAATTTTCAACAACTTTTCAGTTAATAAGTTTTTCAAATTTTGAGAGTAAGAGAGTCAAAAATAAGAGAGAAGGTGACTATTTTTCGGGTCTAATTTTGAGAATTCAAGTTCAAAGCTCAACCACTTCTTCTCTATACTTTCGGCCGACCTCCATTTCAAGAATTGGCCAAGCATTAGGAAGGAGGAATTCGGGTTTAGTTTCATTTGGTTTCGAAGCATGGTAGGAAGTACGCGTTAGATCTTAAGTTCCTTGCCTTAAAGTTTTACGTAATGGAATCCAAAGTAAGTCATTTCTTATTTTAAGTTCATTAAAACCATTGGTAAGTTGAAAGAACTTTAAGTGTTAAGTTGTTTGAAAACCCTTGTTAAATATTTGTTTACTTTGTTTTATAGAACAATGATTTAATTTCCTTGATCCATATTATGTTTGGATGGTTAATTAAGTAATTCAAAGATTAGAAGTTAAATACTTAATAGGGTATGCGGAAATGACTACTACATGTGTTTCGTCTGTGAGATCCAAGAAGACTTGGGCGAGGGATGAAACATGTCGAAGGAAAAGCCCGGATGCTCCAAAATAAATATCAAACCGTTAAAGTGTTTGATAGAATGAAGCATTGTTTATCATTTATTATTTCATTTATTTCATTGATTGATTGTTTGAATTAGGCTCGACCAGTTTATGAGCACTGATTATTATTTATTGATTATTGACTTTTCTCGACCAGTTTATGAGCAATTAATTATCCATATGCATGGGTTGGGAAGAAAATAACTGTGGGCTAACACTTGTGATTTATTTCACAATTTGACTATAAGGTGTTTAGCGGTGATATTTGGTTCACTTCAATTTAATGAATTGTTTTGAAAATTGGTTTTCAAATGGAAATGTTATGAAATGTTTTTCCTTTAAAAGAAATAGAAATGTTTGGTAATGAATGTTTTTGAAGTTATATTATGTAAAAGTGATTTATATAAGAATGGTTTTATAAAAATGTTTTATAAAACAGAAAGAATTTCGAGGACTTAACCCGGTGGTTTTAAGATGATTTTTGAATAGATTTGGAAAATGAAAATTATTATAGATTTGAAAGTACTTGTGAATATTAGTGTGAAATGATTTATCGCTTTGGGATATAAAATGATTTGTTATGTTATCAATGATTCGGGTAACCCGTAACTAAAAAGTGGGCATGTGTTTTTGGTATAGTCCACTCTTAGAATAGAGGGATATGCTTATTTATCGACTGTATTAAGGCTAGGACCCAGTTGCCTTGTTATTGGGAGAAACCTCCCGAACTAGTTGCATATGGTTCGATAAGTTTTTATTACAGTATTTGGGATTTCCAAATAAACTTTTCAAAAATGATTTGCTTTAAGATCTCGAAGTAAAGTATAATTTGAATAGAAAGGATACATACATATATATATATATTTCAAAAGTTTTGAAATAAGAATTCGAGAATAAAGTCCAAAGAGATAATTTCCGTAAAGGTAATTAGATTTGAAAATTTAAATTTAAAGATTAAGCCTGAGTGGGTAGTTTTGGGAATTGCATATTTGTTTGTTGCATCATAGGCTCCATGAGTCCTATTTACGGTAAGAGAACTACGTTGGCTTGATCCTGTATCTAATTGGATACCCAATTAGATAGGGGTACGTAGGCAGTCACAAGTGGTAGTGAGGCAGCCCCTAAAATAATATAACCTTTTCATGTTTATCTGTTAATGGTTGGTGTTTATCTCATGTTATTGTATTTTTCCTGCTTACTATTTTATTCCGCATTTGGCATGTTTATTGAGTTAGTAGGAATGGCTATTGCTGTATCTCTTATTAAAGTTGTGCGGCGTTAGATTTATTTGTATTTAGTTTGTATATAAGCACACTTAGTAGATTAAATTGATTACTCTGGTAACTTGTAAAAATTGAAATTTTATCCTATACATTTAATAATGTTGAATATTTATCAAATATGCTGTATTAAGTTGGTAGTTTCCGTTAGTAGTTTTAGAACATATGGATTTTTTGGCAATTTTAACTGGTTCGAAAATCCGGGTCGTGACAAGATCAGATAAGATATTTCATATGGATGATCTATGTATATTATATGGAATTAAGTTTGAAGATAAAGGTTTGGGAAAACTTTGGTTTTGGGTAATTTTGAGGACAAAATTATTTTAAGTAGGGGAGAATGTAACGACCCGTAATTTTGCTACTTTGAAAATGAGAGATTTCGTTTGTTTTAAGTTTAAAAAGGTTTGAAACTTAAATCAATAAGTTAAATATAATAGATAATAATAAAGAAATCATTTATTCTTATAGTTGATAATTTAAAAAGTATAAATTTAACAACAAAAGTTAAGTTTTGTTAAAAATAAATAAATGCTTAAATAAATAGGTTTAAATATTTATTTAAAAAGATAAATCTTATTGAAAACATTCAATAAAGATAATAAAAGTATAATAAATGATTTAAAAGTATGTTAGTAATCGTTTAACAAAAATAACCAAATTTCATCGCATTCCGTCAGTTTTATTTACATCATAAAACTAGAGATTTTGATATTATTTAAATATGATTTTAAATATAAATAGACATGCAATAATTTATCTAAATAAGTAAAATGTTCATTTTTAAATTTGTTTTACATAAATAAATAGTTTAACCAAAACGTCAAAATATGACCGTAAAATATTTTGTCGAAAATGACGTTTTGTCGATTAAAAGTTGTCGCAATGTCATTGCACCTTTATTGTCTTATATAGAAACATATATTCAAATAGTTTTAGTTAATTCACTAATCAAGTTTACTTTTACTAAACATGGTTAGAAACTTCTAGAAAACAATTAAGAAAAAGTAAGCATAAAAAGACAAAAATGTCATTTCAAAGCAAAACGTAAAACATCAAATCAAAGAAACATAATTATTACTTACTTTACTTAATATCTAAGTGAAAATGAAATAAAGTAATGAATTGAAATGTGATGTTAAGTGTTGAAAAAACTAAATTACTTTAGAAGTAAGTAAGGTTATTTTGTTAATTTGGTAAAGGGATAATGGTAACTTACCGCTTCATTTCTTTTTCTATAAATACCAACCACTTTCTCACTTTTTTTCACACTTTTCATTCTTCTTCTTCCTCCTTTTCTAAGCTCTCTTCTTCTTCTTCTTCTTTACAGCTTTAATGCCTTGTTCTCTTCTTTTTCCTTACTAACTTTTTCAAAACCATATCAAACAAAGTCAAAGCACCACCATACTTTGCCAAAGACCTTAGAATACCATTAGAAAATCGTTTAGCATCTAAGAAGTGAAAAAATGATGGTGGAAGGGGATGATCAAGGAAAGGCCAAACATATGTAAGAGAAGGAGCAAGTCGTGAAGCATCAGAGTGAGGAAATGAGAAGGAAGTGCTGTCGGGATCAAAAGGAAAGTCTAGGAAAAAGATTTGGTAAAGGTAAAAGGATTTAGTGAAGTGTTGGATGATATGAATGTGGGTAGGAAGTGAACAATTTGGTTAAATGTGAGTACTTACATTTTAAGCTACTAATTCCTAAAAATATTTCAAGTTAATAACATGAAAATTTTGTTGTATATTGAATGAATGTTTGATATCTTGGTTGCAAATTGGTTGATTATGTGGTTGATAACTTGTTTGATAAATGATAAGAGAAAAAGTTAGTAATTAACCATAGTTAATTGAATAAGAATTAAATCCATACAAATATGTATATGGAAGTTATGTAGCCTCTTAATGATTTTAAATAAGTTAAAATAGTTTAAATATGGTTTATAACAAATTTAAAGTGTTTCAAACAAGTTCCAAAGCAATTCACAAAATTGGTCAAAATCGAGCTCGTCGTGTAGGGGCAGTTCGTAAATTTCGATCCGTAACTTTAAATTAATGTAAAGAATGATTTATAAATCGGATTTCTTCGAAATAAAAATTATTTGGTCCACAATGATAATAGTTTTCCAATGAAGAAAGAAAATCAAGATTTCATCTAGTAGATTTTGAAATATGTCCAAAACAATTTTCTAAAAACATTGCGGTTTTGCGATTCAGAATCGAAATAGATATTTCTTTATAAATGATATTTTTAAATGTTTTAAAAATATGAAATAAATTTGATAAATCTATTAAAATGTTTTAAAAGAGATTTGGAATTGAAAATGTGAATTTTCAAATATTAAAAAGTTGTTTAAATCAAGTAAGCTCATATAGCACTTTCCGCAGCACTTTTATGCTGCGAATTTTATAGCGTTTTGAATATGAGTTTAAACGTAACGATATTTTCTAGAATCAGTTATGAATGTTTTCAAAAGAATAATTAAGTGTTTTAAATGATGATTTGAAAGTTTAATAAATCATTTCTAAAACGAAGATTAATAACTGAGTATGCAAAAACGACTAGTACATTTGTCCCGCTTGTGAGATCTGAGATGATAAAACAAGGTGTTTAACTAAGGTAAGGAATGGAGAAACCAGTGCCCTAAACTTACTTGGCCTATGTTGTCTCTTCTTAGGCGAGCGGTGGAACAAGTCGAAATGAAAGCCCGGATGCTCTAAAAAGATCATATTTAAGTTTTTCTAAAATAAAAGAAAAGAAACAAATTCTTTGAATGTTATTTAACCACTTAACATCTTTTTGTCGATGATTAGTACGAAGGAACGGGGATCTGATTTGGGTGATTCCTATTTGAAAAACCCCTTCAAACTAATTTTTGAAATAAAATATATTGAAGACAATGACCATTGATGAGAAAGATCTTCATAATGCAAAATTACTTGCCATTAGTCCTTGGAGGTGAAACTTGCCATTAGTCCCTGGAGGTGAAACTTACCATTAGTCCCTAGAGGTGAAATTTACCATATCTAAGATGGCAATGGTGCTCTATTATGAAAATCTTCGATTTGCAAGAAAATGATTTGAAGTTAAGAAGAAAATCTTTGACTAAGAATTAATGAATGATTTGAAAAAGTTCCCTTAAGTAAAAGAGAAGATGATTTGGAATTATTCCACGATTTAAGAAAGGTTTAAATAAATCAAATGATTTGATAAATGAGGCTTAATGATTTCATATACATTTGAAAAGAAAATGGAATAACTTGAAAAGATTATATCTAAGAAAAATATTTGATTTAAATAAAAGATGAAGTAATTGATTGATGATTGGTATCCACATATGAACTTAACATCTTTTTAAGCGATGATTGGCTTCGAAGGAATCAAAATCGAATTTGGGCGATTCCTATCCGTAACCTCTTTGAACCAATGTATAAGTTCGAAAGTGAAGACCCGTTAAAGATGATGTTTATTGAAGACAGTGGATCTTTATGGCGTGAGGACTGCTAATTGAACATACTCTGGGTAGCTTCCATTATAGAGTTATTTATAGCAGTGGTCTCCCCGTTGTGGAGATTTTTCGGATTGCAAGGACTACTCGCTACTAGTGATAGTAGGACAGTGCCTTCGGTTTCGTTCAGTCCCATAACGAACTTGTATGGATGAATGTTTGGCATTGCATTTCTTAGACACAACGTCTGACTTTTACAAATGTACATCTGCTTAGTGGCGGAAAGACAACTTCTCTTAGTTTATCACCCTTCTCTTAGACATATGTGCTCAGAGGTTGTATGCTTGTGGGAGTCAAATAGTGATCAAAGGAATGGAAGTATGGCATTTAGAAATGTGATATGTGATATATAAAAGGTAATCGTAGCCTTGCGAGCCTCACACCCCGGTTATGATGGGATTCTATGTGGTCAGATGTATGCTCGCATTTCAGATAGTAGTAATTTGGGTTATCTTATGTTCTGAGCCCCAGGTACTAGATACGTCTGGGCCTCGTGTCAGGGATGCTCGAAGTCCGAGTCCTTGGATGTTATTCGCAGATTGTATCCCCTTTTAGCCATTTGTGAGGTTGTATAACGACGTATGAGTCTTGGACGTAAGCCGTGGATACAGATTGATCTTTCCACTAGTTCCCTATCATGTTGGAAATCCAACCCCAGTATGAGATTTACTGTTTTTAATGTATTCCCAATAGCTGTAATGACTTGCAAACATTTCAGCTACCCCTTTCTGGTATCATACATTCCGTTTTGGTATATTCCATTGACCCAATCTGGATATATTACCTTTGACTTGGTCCAGATATTGATACCTTATTTGAATAAGTTTATCTGAAAAGTGTTTTCAAAAGAATATCATTAAAAATAATATCAAGTGTATTTTGGCATAAAAGTGTTTTGGTTATCATAAGGTAAAAAAATCGTCCGTGTTTATGTGTGGGTGTGGTCATATGACATACCCTTCTTTTCAAGGTTTTGATAACTTAGTCGTTTTAAATTTCGAGTATCTCATGCTGGTTTATTAAGCCTAATCTAGTTATTTTCAATTTTCGGGTCAGATCCAAGTAGTTTCAGGTTGAGTTGAAGATGGTTGGAGTTTCCAAAGGAAAGCCAGAGATCTTCATCATCGTATGGACGTATTCTATTATATGCTACCTCTATTATATTTGTTTTGTTGTTTGTCAGCATTTGTAAGGGAAGGTGTTATAACTGTCCAAGCTAAATCTATGTTAGACTCTGATATTGTATTTAAAATTTTCCGCTATAAAGATTATTATTGAAATAATATATGTTATTCCATTCTTGTAAGATTCTGTTCTATCTTTATTTTCTTTCTACCCTTAATGATCCGCTTATTCATGCAATTTGAGTTGGACGTGTGTTTTATTGTCGATTCAAAGGGTACGGAAAAATGGACCATTACACTATAAGTTATCTTTTTTGGTGGATGGTCGATTAGTCGACTATCGAACTTAATCAATTATTAACTTAGATCTTTAAAAAAATGTTTTAAAGGATAATATTAGTATGGAATGGCTTTGGGTTTGTTGTGATAATGTATTAATAACAGTCGTCTTTAACCCTTTTTTATTATACTTATGAATGTAAATAAATCTTTAAAAGAAAGTTTTAAAGACAAACATAAGTGAAATGGTTTTGGGTTTGTAGTGACAATGTTTGAGTAACATTAGTCTTAAACCTTTTGAATAGATTTGTGGAAGTAATTACATATTTAAATAGATATTTTGATGGAAATTGTAAGTATGGAATCTTTTGGAAAAAGAAACAAAAGTAATGGTTAAAGTAAGAAATCTCATTAATGATTTGTGAATATAGTTGTACCATTTGAGAATAAGTATATGAATGTATTTTGATGTATGGAATGAGTAAAAATGAATAGTAGAAATTGATAAATGAATTTTTGCTAATAAAAATGGTTTTAATTATCAAAAAGTATTAATTAAATGAAAATGGATTAAGAGTCGCTTATGTGACTTAATCATGATTTGTGTGACTTGATCATGCTTTTTGTGTCTATTCATTTATGAAAAGTATTTAGTCGTATATTTAGCACTAAAAGCCAATAAAGTAGTCTTCTCGATCTGTGAGAGTTAAGACTAATGTTCGAGTAGGGTTTATGCAACATCCCCTATTTGGAAGTCTGAAGCCAAGCGCTACAGATGCTGTAATCGTCCATAGTATTAACTTCCAATGATCAAATATGGTAATGTTAATGGTGTCCATAATATCAGAAGCACTTGAAATGAAAAAAAATACAAATTCCAAAAATAATTTTTGCTGATTACATTTCAAAACAACAATTCATATCCAAGTTACATAATATCAAACGTTTTTCAAGTTTAGATCAAATATAATTATTACAAAACACGCCAAGAGCGACATGAAAATCTTTCTTGGTTGACCAGAGTACTATATAGTCATAACTGACTCAATACAACACAGCAGAACAAACAAAATAAAACAACAACTCCTAAATAGCGATCCTTTAGCCATCTATTCATCTTCAAAAGCTTTATTCGCCAACCTACTAAACCCTAAAACCCTTAACCCTCAGACTACTCAAATCAATATTCAGCACTTGAGAGTTTGAAGGGAAAAACATTAGCTTCGAGTCAGACATAAAGCCTAGTGTGGGTAATACTATACATCTCCGTTATTTGATACTAAGTGAGACCATGCCGCTTAGTGGAAAGGGTTTCCCCTCACTAATACCCTTTTAAAACATATATATTGTAAATCATAATCCTACAACCAAAACTGGTTAAAACTGTAAAGCATTATCAAATATACATACATATCAGGTAACAAATGGACTATTTGTCCGAACATTATAGTTTTGTTTGGCTAACTACTAACCTTTAGCTGACTCGGGCCTATTAGAAAATGTAAACAAATAATCTAACATCTGTTAGATACTCCTCTTCTGGATGGTCTATCCCTAACTTACTTTTTCCAGGTTAACTGATCCTAATGGTTTTGCGGGCTCATCAATAACCTGCCTCTGTACAAATATCTTGCCTTCTGTGTGTAACATCATTTTAGTCTTACCTGTGAGAAAGCCTTACACATTGGAATTTCGGACTAAATTAGCTAGGGGATAACAGCTAATGTATAGGGCACGACCCTATACCGATCCTATTTGTTATACAGATATCTGACTCATTTTACTTAGGATAATCCTCCCTAAAATTTTCATTGAAAACCTTTTCTTCTCAAATTGATTTAAACCTTTAAATCATACATAAACAAGTAAAATATATACTATATGATTTACTCAAAATCACCTTGCCATGAAAATATTTAAAAGACAGCACCCCATTCGAACCCTTGAAAGTACCCGTTTTGATACAATTAAAACATTAGGCCGAAAGGTATAACCCTACCTTTTGAAACCATTACCATGGTCCCTTCGAAAACATTGGAAACGCTCAATTTAAAATCTTTCGAAATCATTGGGAAATAACCCCTTCGAAACCTTTTCTTTAAACCTTTCGAAAGCATTAAATCCATTAAACCTTTCGAAAGCATATTGATTCAAGTAAAACATGTAGAACATCCTTTCAAAACCATTCAAAACTATCCCTTTCAAAACCTTTGAGATTAAGAATCTCAAAGGGTTATAAAAGAACAGGGTCGAAAGCAATACTTTCGAAAGCTATATCCTAAGCAAAGAAGTGGTGGTGTCGAAACAAACCTTAAGAAAGCAATGGAGAAGCGGTTTCGATTTTATAAAACAAAATAGCCCTTTCGAAGGCATCACTTTGAAAGGTCGGCAGCAAAGGGGTTTCGACCCCGACAAAATCATTTAATTAAAAATAAAGGCGCAACATCTTAGAAACAATTCCTTTATAACCATTTGATCTAGTCGAAAGCTAACCAAGTCGAAAGCAATCCTTTCGAAAGCAAAGCAGGTGCGTTTTTCATTTAAAAGCAAAGTAGCGCTTCAATCCCATCGAAACCCATGTTTTTGACCGAATACCTTCCACCTTTATCCAATTCACTATGTACCAAATCATTGATACTATGTGCATTGGTTGCGATAGTAATTGGGGCGGAATTATCAAGTCGGAAGCTAGGTGCCGAAAGTGGTGTAAACTGATTTACATCATTTTAAAGTATTATTTTCAACTAATCTATCTTGTTTGTCAAAACGTGATTGATTGCTAATTTCTTTTCTAAAATACTTCCAAAATTTATGAATTAAACAAATTAAATTATTTACAAAATACCTCTTCTCCTTTCATAAATATATAACACATTTAAGTCCCATACCATAAATAATTTTATATATCTATTAAAGAACTTAGGAAAAATCTATAAAAATTCTAGAAAAATCATTTTTAATATTTTTGCCAACATATATTAATTTCAGACCCAAAACTTAAATAATTTAGCCATAAATTATTTCAAACCCAAATAATCATTTTCTTTACCAGAAAACTGATATTAAATCCACATAATTTTAGAAAATTATGAATATTGAAACCCATCTCTAAAATATCAATTCTGATCTATATCTAAAATCGCAAGGCATTTGGATGTCATTTGATAGGGTTTTCACATTAAAACATATCATAAAGTCTATGCGAATTAGCATAAATCAACAACAAGAATACATAAACATTTTATCATTCAAAACATGGCTAAACTTTGCAAGATAAATCGGGTCTAACCTAAAACCGAAAATAATTAAAAACATGCGATGTTTTCATTATTCATCTTAGCTTTGAGATTAAGGAGCTGATATTTGATCTTGAGTTAATTACTTAAGCTTCTTATTTGATTGCTTTTTCTTTCTCTAGCTTGTCTAATGGTGGCCGGCTTCAAATGTTTTTTAGATTTTGAAATGAAGTATGAGTGAATTCCTAAGGGTTTAGGGTATAAGAATACTATTTTTGCTATTTTACCCCTTATCTATTTTTTACATGTTAGCTCATTATTGTTTATTCATTAACAGGCATGGCTACTCTTATGTTAACTCAAATTTCAATCCCCTAATCATCATATTATTTTATATAATTTAGCTAATTAAATATCCTAAATAATGTAACTAAAAATTAGGGTCATTACAGACTCCCCTCCTTAAAGAATTTCATCCTCGAAATTAAGGTAAGAAACACAATAAATCAATCATAAAAGGTAAAACATACCATCAAACAAATCAGGATAAGCGTCTCTATTCCTGCTCTCTGTCTCCTAAGTACAATCTCTCTCATCATCGCTCTACTGGACTTTCACTTATCCGACCGTCTTGTTTCTAAGCCTCTTCTCATATCTCGCAACTATCAAAATTGGTTTTCTAACTATAGTCAACTATGGTTCTACTACCAAGTCATCTAACACGGTGGGTGCTATAGATGTCTCTGGATCTCTGATATACTTCCTTAGAAAAGAAACATGGAAAACATCATGAACTCCTGCTAAACTACTCGGTAACTGCACTCTATATGCAAGTTTCCCGATCCTCTCTACAATATGAAATGGTCCTATAAATCTCGGTGCTAACTTCCCCGATTTCCCAAATCAAATCACGCCCTTCATCAGTGACACTTTAATAAAAACATGATATCCAACAAATATCTCTAAGTCTTTCCTACTTCTATCTGCATAACTTTTCTACCAACACTGACCTTCCTTCATTCTAACTCGAATCAACTCAATCTTCTCCGCAGCTTCCCTAACCAAATTTGGACCAAGAACTAACCTATCTTCGGTCTTCAACCAACAAATGGAAGATTCACATAGCCTTCTATACAAATCTTCAAACAGTGCCATCCCTATACTAGTATGATAACTGTTGTTATGTGAAAACTTGACTAAGTGTAGATGGTCTTCCTATGATCCCCAAAAACCTAACACACAAGCTCGTAACAAATCTTCTAAGATTTCTTTAACTCTTTCTATTTGCCCGCCGGTCTGTGGATGGTAAGCGGTACTCACCTTGATCTTGGTTCCTAAAATATCATGTAGACTCTTTTAGAACTCATTAGTGAACTAGGAATCTCTATCACTTACTATGCTACTAGGAATTCCATGCAGTCCAACCACATCCTTTACAAATACCTTAGCCAAAACAGGTGCCGCCCTGTTTGACTTAACAGGAATGAAATGGGCAATCTTGACAGTCTATCCATCATGACCCATATACTTCGTTTTCCTTTACTATATCTTGGCAACCCATTAATAAAATCCATATAAATAGAATCCCACTTTCAAACCGGAATATCCAATGGCTGAAGCAACCCACTTGGCTTCTAATGTTAGGCATTTACCCGTTGATAGTTCAAACATTGCTTCATCCATAAGCTTACATCCTTCTTCATGCCTTCCTAGAAGAAACTCCAATTCATGTCTGGATACATCTTAGTTCCTCTTGGATGAACAATGAACTTTGAACGATGACGTTTTTCAAGAACTTCTTTTCTAATGTTTTCCACATTCAAAACACACAATCTCTCTTTCTTTCTTAACCACCCACTGTGGTCAAGATTGAAATCTTTCAAGTCATCGCTCTCAGTTTCTTCTCTTAACTTTCTGATTCGTTCAACTAACACTGGATCCTCTTTCTATTTAGAAGCAATCCTTTCGATCATCGTCGGTTGAACTTCTAAACAAGATAGCATAACAGTTTTTGTACTAGACCCACCCTGAGATCTCCATTGTACCCTTCATGTCGTCAATGCTTCCAAAACTTTCCACTCAACTATCATCGCCTACACTGCATTTTGATGCTTCCTGCTAAGTGCATCTGCAACTTTGTTGTCTTTCCCTGTATACTCAATATTGAAACCATAAGAGCCTAAAAACTCCAACCACCTTTGCTGCCTCATATTCAACACATTCTGAGAGAATAAATACTTCAGCGACTTATGATCCGTGTACAACTCAAATCTTTCTCCCAAAAGATATTGTCTCCACACCTTCAGCGCAAAAATCACTACAACCAATTTCAAACCATGTGTTGGATATATCACCTCCTATGGTCTAAGTATCGGGATGCATAGAAAATCACTTTACCTCTTTGCATTAACACAGCTCCTAATCCAGTTCCGCATGCATCCGTGTAAACTAAATAATCCTGATTCCCTTCAAGAACTACCAACACAGGTGTATGGGTCAATAAGTGTTTCAATCTTTAGAATACTTCCACACACTTATCGGTCCAAATAAACTTCATATCCTTTCTAGTTAGCTTGGTCATCGGTGCTGCTACCCACAAAAAGCCCTTACTGAACCTCTGATGATACCCTGCAAATCCAAGAAAACTCTTTATCTCAGTCACTGTCTCAGGTCTCTTCCAATTATTTACTGCCTCGATCTTGTGGATCTAGATATAAACCTTTTTTAAGACTTCATGACCATGAAACTTCACTTTCTTCTTCCAAAAATGACACTTCAAAAACTTCTCCTTCAGCTGATGCTGCTTCAGCATCTCAAGTAGCACTCTAAGATTAACTTCATATTGGCTTACATCTCTAAAGTATATCAAAATATCATCAATGGATACCAAGATGAATCTATCCAAGTGCTCATGGAAAACTCGGTTCATCAAATTCGCAAAGAATGTTGGTGCATTAATTAGTTCGAATGGCATCACTTGTCATTCGTACGATCCATTTCTGGTTCTAAACGATGTTAAAGGAATACTATCCTCTGCTAGTCTAAGCTGATGAGACCCTGTTGCCAAATCCAACTGGGAAAATATTCTAGTTCACTTAACTGATCAAACAAATCGTCGATTCTAGGCAACATATATCTATTCTTTATCGTATTCTCATTCGACTTACGATAATGGTTTCATAACCTTAATGATCCATTCGGGTTTTTAGCAAACAGTGCAGCTGCTCTCCAAGACGAACTGCTTGGTCTAATATAATTCTTGCCTTCCAAACCACTAACTGCACCTTCAACTCCCTCATCATAGGAGGTTTCATTCTGCTTGACGGTCTACTCACTTTTTCTACCCCAGGCACCAAATCTATCTAAAACTTAATAGCTGTTTTCGGTGGCAATCCTAGTACCGACTCGAAGACATCTGCGAATTCTCTAACCATGAAAATTCGATTCAACTTGTCTTCTAACTCCACAACACCCATCAAAGCATTCACCTCATAGCTAGGGTTTTCTGTGGTATATACAATCCGATCACTATAGTCAATGTGTCCAAGCGATGTTTTCTTATCATGGCAAAATATCCCAGCATCGTATTTACTTAACCAATCCATACCCAAAATAATTCCGAATCTTACGAAATCAAACACATGCAAACTGCAAACAAAGGTATGACCTAACCAATCAAACTCTAGGTGGTCACACTTCAACCCAAGTGTCACATACCCATCAATCCTATTTGCAACCCTTAAGGAAGTAACTAAGTACGAGGGGTCTAGTTTAAGCTTATCAACCAAATAGTGAGATATGAAAGAATGCGATGCAGCAGTATCAAACAGTACTCTATCTGACATACCATGAATCAAAAGCGTACCTCCCAACACTACTTTTCCTTTTTCCTGTGTTGCTGGTCACGAGGTAGCTGGTTCCAATGCATACACTTTGCCTTTCCCATCCTCAGCAGGCATTTTGCACTGGTTCTTATAGTGCCCAACTTGATCGCAATTGAATAACCACACCTCTTTCTTCTCAGTTGCTTTCTTTCCTTTGTCGGTCCGACACTAATGGGCATAGTGTCACTTCTTGTCATACTTGTAACAGACCACTTCCACCTTTTCCTTTATTGCGGCTCCACCCTTTTAAGCCCCTTTCTTCCAACAGTTCCCAAGCAGCTGAGTATTTATTCCATTAGGGCTTATTCGATCCAATCATATCGCGTAATCTTTTAAAAGGCATTCCACGTGAGTTATTTCAGCTACTTGGTTTAGTCCTTCATATATATATATATAAGAACTTTCTTTTCTATCCCTGCCCCATATGGACTTCCTTAGCGTTATTCTTCTCAAGAAAAGCTTGCATTTCTTCACGCCTCAAAGCCGTCTCAACTACAACATCACAAGGGTCTTAGATATGCGGTAACATTTCCCTAGCAAACTTAGGCTTTCGCCCCCTGATGAACTTCTCATTTCTCTTAATACTAGTACCAACCACAGCATAGCCATATCTTGCTAGCTCCTCAAACCTCCTCACATACTCAAGGATAGTTATTTCTCCCTGCTCCAATTCAGCAAACTTCCTAAGCAGAGCAGACTTAGATATCTCTGACATAAACCTTTCCTTAAATCTCCTCTTGAACTCGGCCCATGTCATCGTCTCCTCATTAACTCCTACTGTCACACTATTCCACCAGAATAAAGCAACTTCCTAAAGCTTTCTCGAAGCAAGCCTTCTCTTCTGCTCATCATTGAGCCCCAAGTTTGCAAAGATCCTCTCACAATGTAGCAACCATTTCCCCACTTCAGTAGCATCTTTAGTTCCGATAGATAGCTTTCCTCCAAGCCTAACATAGTCTCTACTCAGAATAGCATATTTGTTGACCACTTGAGCTTCCTGAACTCCTCCTACAGCATTTTCTCCAACCATTCCAGCAACAACACCTTCTTGCATCATATTCATGAAAAACTGATACACATCTCCCATATCAACTTGTGGGAATCTAGCACCCACATTTCCTAATTATGCCAGACCTTGGTTCCTTCTCGTATTTAGTCTGGCGTTACCATTTGTTGTGGTGCTTCCATAAAGATTCACTTGTCCACTTCTAGCGTCCATATCTGTATTCAAGCCTCATGAGATATAGAAGAATAGCCTAAGACAGAAAATAGAACAAGGATATAATATATACTTATATATAACAAATACAAGTATGTTACTATAGCGTTATCCCATACCCCGATCTTACTCTAATTCCTTAGGGTTATGTTTACGAAAATCATTTTTTAAGTTTAAAGTTTTTATAAACTAATGCACTGATACCAAGTTGTAAAATCCCCTATCTGGAGGCCCGAAACTAAGCGCTACAGATGTTGTAGTCATCCATAGTATTAACTTTCGTTAACCAAGTACGGTAATGTTAATGGTATCCATAATATCAGAAACACTTGAATATGAAATAAAAACACAAATTCCAAAAATAATTTTTACCGATTACATTTCAAAACAACAAATCATATCCAAGTTACATAATCTCAAACATTTCCTAGGTTTAGATCAAATATAATTATTACAAAATACGCCAAGAGCGACATATGAAGATGCTCCCTTGTTTAACCAGAGTATTATATAGTCATAACTGACTTAATACAATGCAACGGAATAAATAAAATAGAACAGCAACTCCTAAATAGTTATCCATCAGTCGCCTGCTCGTCTCCAGAAGCTTTATTCGCCAGCATAACAAAACCTAAAAATCCTCAACTTTCAGCCTACTCAAATCAATTTTAAGCACCTGATAGTTTAAAGGGGAAAAAATAAACTTCGAGTCAGACATAAAGCGTGGTGTGAATAACACTATACATCTTGGTTATTTGATACTAAGTGAGACCACACCGCTTAGCGGAACAGGTTTCCCCTCACTAATATCCTTTTAAAACATATATTTTGCAAATTTTTACCCTGCAACCAAAACTGGTTAAAACTATAAAGCATTATCATGTAACAAATGGACTATCTGTCCGAACAATATAGTTTTATTTGGCTAACTACTGAACCTTTGGCTGACTCGGGCCTGCCAGACAATGTAAACAAATATTCTAACGTCTATTAGATACGTCTCTTCTGGATGGTATGTCCCTAACTTACTTTCTCAGGTCAACTAATCCTAATGGTTTTGCGGGAACACTAATAACCTACCTCTGTACAAATATATTCCCTTTTGTGTGTAACATCATTTTAATCTTACCTATGACAAAGCCCTACACATTGGAATTTTAGACTAAATTAGCTAGGGGTTGATAGCTAATGTATAGAGCGCGACCCTATACCAGTCTCATCTGGTACACAAGTATTTGAGTCATTTTACTTAGGGTAATCTTCCCTTAAATTTTCCTTGCAAACCTTTTTCTTCTCAAATTGATTTAAACCTTTAAATCATACTTAAACAAGGAAAATATATACTCTATGCTTTACTCAAAATCACCTTGCCATGTTTTTCATTTAAAAGCGAAGTAGTGCTTCGACCCCATTGGAACCCATCGTTTCGACCCAGAACCTTTCGCCTTTATCAAATTCACTATATACCAAATCATTGATACTATGTGCATTGATTTTGATGGTAATGGGGTTGGAAGTGCCAAGTCGGAAGCTAGGTATCGAAAATGGTGAAACATGTAAAAAGCATGTTCAAACTGATTTTTAGTTTTTTAAAGTAATCTTTTCAGCTAACCTGCCTTGTTTGCCAAAACGTGATTGGTTGCTAATTTCTCTTCCAAATTACTGCCAAAATTTCCAAATTAAACAAAATAAATTATTTCCAAAATACCTATTCTCCTCTTATAAATATATAAAACATTTAAGTCACATACCTTAAATGATTTTATATATCTATTAAAACACTTAAGAGAATTCTATAAAAATTCCAAAAAATGATTTTTAATACGTTTTTCAACATATATTAATTTTAGACCCAAAACATAAATAATTTTGCTATAAATTGTTTAAACCGAAATAATCATTTTCTTCACTAGAAAATTGATATTAAATCGACATAAATTCAAAAAATTATGAAAAATGAAACCCATCTCTTAAATATCATCTCTGATCTATATCTAAAATCGTAAGGAATTTAGATGTCATTTAATATGGTTTTCACATTAAAACATATCATAAAATCTATGTGAATAAGCATAAAACTTCAACAAGCATATATAAACATTTTATCATTCAAAACATGGGTAAACTTTGCAACATAAATCGCGTTTAACCGAAAGTCTAAAATAATTAGAAAACATGAGATATAGTCATTATTCAACTTAGCTCTGAGATAAAGGAGTTGAGATTTGATCTTAAGTTAATAGCTTAAGCTTCTTCCTTTGGTTGCTTTCTCTTTCTATAGCTTGTTTAATCTGGCCGGCCTCAAATGTTGTTTAGATTTTGAAATGCACGTATGAATGTATTCCTAAGGGTGTAGGGTATAAGAATACTCTTTTTCCTATTTTAACCTTTATCTATTTTATTTATGTTAGCTCATTTTTGTTCATTCATTAACATGGCACGGCTACCACTATGTTAACTCAAATCTCAATCCCATAATCATCACATTATTTTATTTAATTTTGCTAACTAAATATCCTAAATAATGTTACTAAAAATTAGGATCGTTATAGACTCCGCTCCTTAAAATATTTCATATACGATAAGGTACACAACAAATCAATCATAAAAGGTAGAGCATACCATCAAACAAATCAGGATAAGCGTCTCTAATCTTGCTTTCAGTCTCTCAAGTACAGTCTCTCTCATCGTCCCTCCACTGGACATTCACTATTCTAACTGTCTTATTTGTAAGCCACTTCTATCTCTCACAACTATCTGAACTGGTTTTCTAACTATAGTCAAGTCAAATTCTACCACCATGTCATCTAATACAGTCCGTGCTATAGTTGTTTCTGGATCTCTAATGCACTTCCTTAGATGACAAACATGGAAAACATCATGGGCTCTTGCCAAACTATTCTATAACTCTACTCTATATGCGAGTTTCTCGATCCTCTCTACAATACGAAATAGTCCTACAAATTTCAGTGCCAACTTCCTCGATTTCCTAAATCGAATCACACCCTTCATAGGTGACACCTTAATAAAAACATGATCTCCAACAGAGAACTTTAAGTCTTTCTTTCTTCTATCTGCATAATTATTCTACGGTTCTACCTAGATTGAGCTTCCTTCATTCTAGTTCAAATCAACTCAATCTTCTCTATAGCTTCCCTAACCAAATCTGGACCCAGAACCAACCTATCTTCAGTCTCCAACCAACAAATGGGAGATTTGCATAGCCTTTCATACAATGCTTCAAACGGTGTCATCCCTATACTAGTCCGATAACTTTTGACATATGAAAACTCAACTAAGTGTAGGTGGCCTTCCCATGATCCCCCAAAATCTAACACACAAGCTCGCAACAAATCTTCTAAGATTTAGTTAGTTCTTTCCGTTTGCCTATCGGTCTGTGGATGGTAAGCGGTACTTATGTTAAGCTTGGTTCCTAAAATCTCCTATAGTCTCTTCCAGGACTCACTGGTGAACAAGGAATCTCTATCACTTACTATGCTACTAGGAATTCGATGTGGTCTAACCGCATCCTTTATAAATATCTGAACCAAAAAAGGTATAGTCCTGGTTGACTTAACTGGAATGAAATGGACACTCTTGGTCAGTCTATCTACTACGACCCATATACTTTAATATCCTTTATTAGATCTTAGTAACCCATCAATAAAATCCATAGAAATAGAATCCCACTTCCAAACCGGAATATCCAATGGCTGAAGCAACCCACTTGGCTTCTGATGTTTGGTTTTACCGATTGATAGTTCAAATAGTGCTTTACCTATTAGCGTACATCCTTCTTCATGCCTTCCTAGAAGAAACTCCACTTTATATCTTGATACGTCTTAATTCCTCTTAGATGACAAAGGTATTCTTCAAGAACTTATTTTCTAATGTTTCCCACATATGAGACGCACAATCTCCCGTTCTTTCTTAACCACCCATTCTGGTCAAGACTAAAATCTTTCAAGTCATCGCTCTCAGTTCCTTCTCTTAACTTTTTGATTCATTCAACCAACACTGGATCCTCATTATATTTAGAAGCAATCCCTTTAATCATCTTCGAACTTCTAAACAAGAGAGCATAGAAGTTTCTGTACTAGACCCAACCTGAGATCACCACTGTACTTTGCATGTCGTTAGTGCTTCCAAATCTTTCCACTCAGCCAACATCGCCAACACTGCATTCTGATGCTTCCTGCTAAGTACACCTATAACTTTGTTGCCTTTCCTTGGTGTGTACTCAATATCGAAATCATAAGCGGCTAAAAACTCCAACCACCTCTATTGCCTCATATTCAACTCCTTCTAAGAGAATAAATACTTCAGCGACTTATGATCTGTATACAACTCAAATCTTTCTCCCAAAAGATAATGTCTCCACACCTTCAACGCAAAAATCACCACATCCAATTCCAAAACATGCATTGGATATCTAACCTCCTACGGTCTAAGCTATCGGGATGCATAGGAAATCACTTTACCTCTTTTCATTAACGCAGCTCCTAATCCAGTTCCACGTGCATCCGTGTAATTTACCCAATCCTGATTCCCTTTAAGAACTACCAACACTGGTGCATGGGTCAATAAGTGTTCAATCTTTGGAATGCTTTCTCACTTATCGATTTAAATAAACTTCACATCAATTCTAATTAGCTTGGTCATCGGTGCTGCTACCCATGAAATGTCCAAATGAACCTTCGGTAATACCGTGCCAATCCAAGAAACTCTTTATCTCAGTCACTGTCTTGGATCTCTTCCAATTATTTACTACCTCGATTTTCGCTAGATCTAAAGACAACCCTTTCTTTAAGACTTCATGACCATGAAACTTCACTTCCTACTTTCAAAAAAGACACTTCGAAAACATCACCTTCAGTTGATGCTGCCTTAGCATCTCAAGTACGACTCTAAGATGAACTTCTTGCTCTCTTTCATCTCTAGAGTATATCAAAATATCATCAATGAATACCAATGCAAACCTATCCATGTGCTCATGGAAACCTCGGTTCATCAAGTTCACACAGAATGCTGGCGCATTAGTCAGTCCGAACGACATCACTAACCATTAATACAATCTATATCTAGTTCTAAATGCTGTCAAAGGAATACTATCTTCTGCTACTCTAAGCTAATGGAACCCTGTTGCCAAATCCAACTGGGAAAATATTCTGGCTCCACTCAACTGATCGAACAAATCGTCAATTCTAGAAGATGGATATCGATTCTTTATCGTATTCTCATTCAACATATGATAATCTTAATGATCCATCCGGCTTCTTAGCAAATGCTGCGGCTGCTCCCTAAGGCAAACTGCTTGGTCTAATAAAATTCTTGCCTTTCAAATCCACCAATTGCGTCTTCAACTCCCTCATCTCAATAGATGTCATTCTGCTTGGCAGTCTACTCACTATTTCTGCCCCAGGCACCAGATCTATCCGAAACCCAATAGCTCCTTTCGGCCGCAATTCTACTACCGGCTCGTAGACATTCGCGAACTCAGTAACCATGAAAAATCAATTCAACTTGTCTTCTAACTCCACAACACCCATCAAAGCATGTACCACACAACTGGGGGTTTCTATGTTATATACAATCCGATCACTATAGTCGGGTGTCTAAGCGATATTTCCCTATCATGGTAAAATATCCCAGCATTTACTTAACCAATCTATACTCAAAATAATTCCAAATCCTAGGAAATCAAATACATGAAAATTGCAAACAAAGGTATGACCTAAACAATCAAACTTTAGGCGGGCACACTTCATCCCAAGTGTCGCATACCCACCTATCGGATTTCCAAACCTTAAGGAAGTAACTAAATACGAGGGTTCTAGGTTAAGCTTATCTGCCAAACAATGAGATTTAAAAGAATGCGATGCACCGTATCAAAAAGTACTCTAACTTACATACCATGAATCAAAAGCATACCTCCCAACACTACATTTCCTTTTTCCTACGCTATTGGTCTCGAGGTAGCAGGTTCCAATGCATACACTTTGCCTTTCCCATCCTTAGTAGGCTCCTTGCACTGATTCTTAAAGTTCGCAAATTGATTGTAGTTGAAACACCTCACCTCTTTCTTTTCAGCAGCTTTCTTTCCTTTGTCTGTCCGACACTCATGGGAATAGTGTCCCTTCTTGTCACACTTTTAACAAACCACTTCCGCCTTTCCCTTCTTTGCGGCTCTACCCTTCTGAGCCCCTTTCTTGTAAAAGAATTTTCTTTTCTATCCCTGCCCCACCTGGACTTCCTTGGCCTTATTCTTTTCAAGAAAAGCTTGCATTTCCTCATGCCTCAAAGCCATCTCAACTACAACATCACAAGGGTCTCTAATATGTGGTAAAAGTGCCCTAGCAAACTCAGACTTTCGCCCCCCGATGAACTTCTCATTTCTCTTAATATTAGCATCACCTGTAGCATAGCCATATCTTGCTTGCTCCTCAAACCTCCTCACATTCTCAAGTACAGTCATGTCTCCTTGCTCCAATTCAGTAAACTTCCTAAGTAGAGCAGACTTAGCAATCTTCGACATAAAACTTTCCTCAAATCTCTTTTTGTACTCGGCCTATGTCATCATCTCCTCATTAACTCTTATCGTTACACTATTCCACCAAAATAAAGCTGCATCCAGAAGCTGTCTCGAAGCAAGCCTTCTCTTCTGCTCATCATTGAGCCCAAAGTCTACAAAGATCCTCTCGTAGTGCAACAACCAGTTCTCCACCTCAATAGCATCTTCAGTTCTAATAAGGCTTTCCTCTAAGCCTACACAGTCTCTACTCAGAATAGCAAAATTGCTGACCACCATAGCTTTTTGAACTCCTCCTACAACATTTCCTCCAATCATTCCAGAACCAACACCCGTTTGCATCATATTCACAAAAAATTGATACATAGCTCCCAAATCAACTTGTGGGACTCCAGCACCCACATTTCCTACTTGTGCCAAACCTTTTCTCCTTCTCATATTTGGTCTAGTGTTACCATTTGTTGTGGTGCTTCCTCAAAGATTCACTCTTCCACTTCTAACATCCATATCAGTATTCTAGCCTTGTGAGATATAGAAGAATAGCCGAAGAGAGATAAGAGAATAGAGATATAATGTATACTTATATATAACAAATACAAGTGCATTATTATATCGTTATCTCATACCTCGATCTTACACTAATTCCTTAGGATTATGTTTTCAAAAATCATTTTTTAGTTTATAGTTTTACATAGAATTATGCTCTGATACCAAGTTGTAGCATCCCCTATCTAGAGGCCCAAAGTTAGGCGCTACAGATGCTTCAGTGATCTATAGTACTAACTTTCGGTGACCAAATACGGTAATGTTAATGCTATTCATAATATCAGAAGCACTTGAATATGAAATAAAAGAACATATTCCAAAAATAATTTTTACGGATATAAATTTATAAAAAATTCATATCCATGTTACATAATCCTAAATGTTTTCCAGGTTTAGATCAAATATAATTATTAAAAATACGCCAAGAGCGACATATGAAAATGCCCCTTTGGTTAACCAGAGTACTATATAGTCATAACTTACTTAATACAACATAGTGGAATAAACAAAATAAAATAACAACTCCTAAATAGCTATCTGTCAGCCACCTGCTCGTCTTCGGAAGATTAATTCTCCAACCTACTAAAACCTGAAAATCATCAACCCATGGTCTACTCAATTCAATTTTGAGCACCTAAGAGTTTAAGAGGAAAAACATAAACTATGAGTCAGACATAAAGTCTGGTGCGAATAATACTATACATCACGGTTATTTGATACTAAGTGAGACGCACCACATAGTAGGATGAGTTTCCCCTCGCTAGTACCCTTTTAAAACATATATTTTGCAAATCATAATCCCGAAACTAGTTAAAAATGTAAAGCATTATCATGTAAATATACAAGTCAGGTAAATAATGGACTATCCGTCCAAACATTATAGTTTTGTTTGGCTAACTACTAACCTTTGGCAGGCTTGGGCCTACCAAACAATGTAAACAAATAATCTAACATCTGTTAGATTTCCCTCTTCTGGATAGTTTGTCCCTAACTTACTTCTTCAAGTCAGTTGATCCTAATGGTTTTGTGGGCTCACCAATAACCTACCTCTGTACAAATATATTCCCCTTTATGTTTAACATCGTTTTAGTCTTACCTATGACAAAGCCCTACAAACTGGAATTTTGGGCTAAATTAGCTAGGAGCTAATAGCTAGTGTATAGGGCGTGACCATATATCAGGCCCATGTGGTATAGTCATTTTACTTGGTGCAATTTTCCCTTAAATTTTCCTTGAAAACCATTTCTTCCCAAATTTATTTATACCTTTAAATCATACTTAAACGGGGAAAATATATACTTTGTGCTTTACTCAAAATCACCTTGTTGTGTTATATAAACTTTACACAAATTTTTGTTAACGAAAACATTTAACCTTTTGAAACTACCCCTTCCGATACACTAAAAACATTAGGTCGAAAGGCCTAACCCTACCTTTCGAATCTATTACCACAATCCTTTTGAAACCATTGTAAAACCTGTCATTCAAAAGTCTTTTAAAGCCTTTAACATCCTCTTTTCAAAACTATTTAAATATTGCCTTTCCAAAACGTTGGAAACCCTCCATTTAAAATCGTTCGAAATCATTGGGGAACCACCCTTTCGAAACCTTCTTTTAATTTTTTCATAAGCAATAAATCCATCAAACGTTTCGAAAGCATTTAGGTTCAAGTAAAACATGTAGAACAACCTTTTGAAACCATTCAAAACTATCTCTTTCAAAATCTTTGGGTTAATCTTTAAAAATCCTAAAGGGTCATAAAAGAACAGGGTCGAAAGCAACACTTTCGAAAGCTATTTCCTATGTAAAGAAGTGATAGTGTCGAGACCAACCGTTTGAAAACAATGGAGAAGCGGTTTGGGTTTTATAAAACAAATTAGCCCTTCCGAAGGCATCGCTTTGAAAGGTAGAAAGCGGCACCAAAAGGGGTTTTGACCCCGATGAAAGCACTTACTTAAAAATAAAGGCAACCTCTTAGAAACCATTCCTTTAAAATCATTTGACCTAGTTGAAAGCCAACCAAGTCGAAAGCATCCCTTTCGAAAGCAAAGCAGACGTGTTTTTCATTAAAAATCAAAGTAGCACTTTTACCCCAGCGGAACCCATCATTTCGACCTAGTACCTTCCGCCTTTATCTAATTCACTATGTACCACATCATTGATACTATGTGCATTGGTTTTGATGGTAATGGGGGAAGAAGTACCAAGTCGAAAGCTAGGTGCCAAAAGTGGTGAAACATGCAAAAAACATGTTTAAACTGATTTTTAATTTTTTAAAGCAATCTTTTCCACTAACCTGCCTTGTTTGTCGAAACGTGATTGGTTGCAAATTTCTTTTCTAAAATACCGTCAAAATTTTAGAAAACAATCTAGATTATTTACAAAATATGCCTTCTCCTTTTATAATATACAAAATATGTCAAGTTCTAGTGGTCCAGTGGTTTCGACATAGTGGATGTGGCTACATTGTGTTGTAGTGGCACAGGATCGATTCCCAGCGGCCATAATAATGAGACATAGTGCACGGCCACTTATAAAACCGGCTAACCGAAGGTCAGGGCGACATAGTCTCCCTGTCCCCAAAGTTTTGCCAAGTACTAGTGGTCCAGTGGTGAAGACATAGTGGAGTTGCTACATGTAGTTGTAGTGGCACCGGATCGAATCCCAGCGGCCACAATTATGAGGCATAGTGCACGGCCACTTTAAAACCGGCTTAACCAAAGGTCAGGGCGACATAGTCTCCCTGTCCCCAAAGTTTTCGCCAAGTACTAGTGGTCCAGTGGTTAAGACATAGTGGAGTTGCTACATGTAGTTGTAGTGGCACCGGATCGAATCCTAGCGGCCACAATTATGAGGCATAGTGCACGGCCACTTTAAAACCGGCTTAACCAAAGGTCAGGGTGACATAGTCTCCCTGTCCTCAAAGTTTTGCCAAGTACTAGTGGTCCAGTGGTTAAGACATAGTGGAGTTGCTACATGTAGTTGTAGTAGCACCGGATCGAATCCCAGCGGCCACAATTATGAGGCATAGTGCACGGCCACTTTAAAACCGGCTTAACCAAAGGTCAGGGCGACATAGTCTCCCTGTCCCCAAAGTTTTCAATTTTGATTTTTTCTTTTTTCTTTTCTCATGGCAGAACCTCCATACCCTATTGTCCTTCCACCATCCCCTCCTGTACCTCCCCTGTCTTCTTCAACTCAAACGTCTTCTCTATCCTTTCGTCCTGCTCCTGACCCACCTCCCCCTCCGCTTCCATCTTCGTCTTCTCTGCTAGTCTCTTCTTCATCCCTGCTTCACAAACCTCCTTCTCCTACCTCCTCCACTGTGACAGTTCCTCCAGCTCAACTGCATTGGACTTCCCTTTTCAAGCGCAAACCCAGTAATGCGGGGAAGTACAATCCAGTTGAGATGGCCCCAGAGTTAGTGAATGACATTCTGATCCCTCCTCCTTGCGTCATTGAAGCCGGTAATGAAGTTTGGAGCAGCTATCTTGTTGGGTTTTTTCTTGACAAACCTTTGCCATATTCTGTAGTTATTTCTTTTTTGAAGAGGTACTGGAAATTGAAGGGGGCCATCAAGGTCCGTTCCAACGGGTTTTTATTCTTGTTCCACCTTGCTTATGATGAAGATAGGACTCGAATCTTGCAAGGCGACCCGATAGTCATGCGCAATAAACTATTTATAATTAAACAGTGGGATCCTTATGTCGGTAATGCCTGTGCCTCTATCTCGTCGGTGCCAGTGTGGGTCAAATTATCCAATATTCCTTTATTTGCTTGGTCACACTGTGGAATTAATTGGTTAGCAAGCAGGGTGGGGAAACTCGTTTGTATGGATGAATCTACTGAAAAAATGGAGAGACTGACTTTTGCCAGGTGCTTAATTGAAATCAAACCTGATCGGTGTCTAATTGACTCCTTTCCTGTTCAACTACTTGATGGAGGAACACAGTTAATTCACATTGACTATCAATGGAAACCGGATATCTGTCCAAAGTGCGGTGTTTTTGGTCATTTGGAGTACACTTGCGAAAAATTCTTGTCTACTGTTGCTCTGGATAAGAGTGAGAAGTGCAACCCTTCAATAGTTGTTAATGACCAAAAACCAAAGGAAGATAGTGAAGATAAAGGAATGACGTTTCGGCGAAGAAAACAAAAATGGCAATTAGTGAGCAGGACAAGGAAACAGAAATCTAACTTAGTAGTAAAAAATAATCAGTTGATGGAAGCTAAAGAAGATATTAACTGTGGTCTGAACTTCAGGTTGGATGGAAAAGAACTCGAGGAAGGTGAAATTGGCAATGGGGTGACTGTCCAGTCAATTAATCAGGGAGAATTAAACATTCATGAAAACTGTGATATTCTGAAAAATAATGGATTCCATATTCTTTCTGGAATGTGTGGGAATGAAATTATTGAAAATGAAAATGGAACTGGTGATTATGACATATCAAAAGCTGAAGTCAATGAAGTTGAAAGTACTGAAGTAGAAGTCACTGAAAATGGAAATGGACCGTATTTGTCAAATTTACAACTTGCAGTTCAAGTCTCTGATGTAGCATTCCCAGTTGAACCCATTGCATCAGGATGTAGTACAAACCCTGCTCAAACTGGCAATAACACGCAAGCAGTCAACTTGAAGGAAAACATGCCCCCATCAAACCCAGTCATGTCTTGTGCCGCAACTAACGCAACCAAAGTTACCTCCTGTGCAATAAATCATCAACAACATGATCAATCCAAATTAACATTCACACATAACCGATCTGTTGAAGGAGACATTGAAACTGTTATCCCTGAACAGTGCTTTATACCAAACTCCAAATCCAACTCCATCCCAATCCCACATTCCAACTTTAACAATATCTCTCCCTTCACCAACGTCAATCTCTCATCATATCCTGAATTGTCTTCTTCTCCAATTCTCAAAGATAACTCAAGTGCTTTTAAACAAACTCCACCCTCATTTGTTATGCCTGTGCATGCCACCCCTGTGCACGTGCACAACATACAAGACCCCAATGCTATCCCAGAAACTTCCTCTTCTCATCAATCTGGAGTTTCTGAAGCTGATACAATTCATCCCTATGATCACATTCCACCTCCTCGGGCATGGATGCCCCCTCCACCTTCACTGCTCCTCTCCACTTCTTGCCCCACCATCAATAATTCAAACCAACTTGTAATGAAAAAAGTAAGTAATTCGAAAGTAAATACAAGCAAGCCAATAGTGCTGAATCAACTTACTGACCTTGATCTCAACCCCCCTGCTGAATCAGAAAATTTCTCTCCAATCCCAGTAACCAAAGTTCAATCATCCCCTCTCACTCGAGGCGGCAAGAAGAAACTTCAGCAGAAACTAATGGTTAATCAATGATGAACAACATTGGAGCTTGGAATATTCGAGGTGCCCACTCGGAAATTAAACTAAATCAATGCAAGCAAATTATATCCACTCATTCCTTGAGTCTTGTTGCAATTCTTGAAACTAAACTTAATGCAACTCTCTCGTCCAAGGCTGCTTCCTTCATTAACCCATCTTGGAAAATGATAAACAATCTTCTCGATGCTCCCTATGGTAGAATTCTTATCTTATTTAACCCCACTATCTTCCAAATTGATACTATCTTGTCAACAGCTCAACTTATCCACCTTCACTGTATTCATCTTTCTTCTTCAACTTCCTTTTATCTTACTGTTATCTATGGTCACAACTCTGTTCCAGCTAGACAAACATATCTTTCTCTTCTCCCTTCCTTGCGTCAAGAATCTCATCCATGGTTAGTCATAGGAGACTTCAACTGCTCCTACCTTTTTTCTCATCGACAAGGCGGGAATTCTTTGTCTCATCGTCAAATAAGACCTCTTAACAGTGCTATTTCCCTCTCTAACCTTATCGAAATAAACTCTGTCGGTGCCATCTTCACATGGAATAATTCAAGTAGGCAATCCCCGCGTACATTTTCCAAAATTGATTTCTCCTTTTCAAACCAAAATGCCTTATCCAAATGGCCTAACATGTTTAATCTCCTTCCTATGCCGGGCTTATCTGATCATTCTCCACAAATTATATCCTTTGGAACTGCTGTGAGAAAAAGAAACACAAATTTTAAATTTTTTAATGCTTGGGTTCTACACCCTGACTTTTATCAAATTGTTAGCAAGGCTTGGTCATCAAAATTTTTTGGTAACCCCATGTTTATTTTGCAGAGTAAACTGAAGGCTGTTAAAACCGAATTGAAAGCGTGGGCTCTGAACATATTTGGTCGTGGTAATCGGGCTTCCTCTTCTCTAACGAGGGAACTGCAGCTAATTCAGGAGGCTATGTTGAATGACACAAATAACTGCGAGCTGGCAGCAAAAGAGGCAGAAGTATCCGCCCAACTTTTTGACGCGCTTAGTATTGAAGCTGATATGGTCAAACAGAAATCGTGGATTAAGTGGTTTACGGATGGTGATAGAAACTCTGCTTTCTACCACTCTTCTCTCAAGGCCAAGCAGTCTAGCGAGTTAATTAGCTCCCTTATTAACTTTGACGGTGAGTACATTGTGGACCCTGAACAGATTGATAACATGTTCCTTGATCATTTCAGTAATATTCTTGGAAACCATAATCAATTCAAACCTTCACTTGAGCTACTGGAATCGATAAATATCCCAAGAATTTCTGCAGAAGACAATGAATCCCTTTGCTTTGCTATCTCTGACAGTGAAATCAAATCTGCTCTCTTCTCCCTGAATGCCAACTCCACTGGAGGACCTGATGGATTCAATTCTTATTTTTTTACCACATCCTGGGAAATAGTGGGCCAAACTTTCTTGAAGGCAATTCATAATTTTTTCAACAAGTGCAAAATGATTGGATCCACCAATGCAACTAACATCGCCCTAATCCCTAAGGTGAAGAATGCCTGTAGAGTCTCTGACTTTAGGCCAATATCATGCTGTAATACTATTTATAAGTGCATCTCGAAAATAATAGCAAATAGACTCAAACTGGTTCTTGAAAAGGTCATTTCTTCCAACCAAGCTGCTTTTCTTCAAGGTAGAAGTATTCTTGACAACGTTATGATGTCACATGAATTGTTGAGAGGTTATAACAACTCTCATGTCTCTCCCAGAGCTACCTTCAAACTTGATATATCGAAAGCTTTTGACTCGGTCCAATGGGACTCAATAGTTAGAATTATGGGATTAATGAATTTCCCAAAACACTTTGTTGCTTGGATACTCTGCTGTATTTCTACACCTAGGTATTCATTGATGGTCAACAACAGTAATATTGGATTCTTTAAAGGGAAACAGGGTATACGTCAGGGAGACCCGCTCTCTCCTTACTTATTTATTCTTGTGATGGAAATTCTCACCCAAATTCTTATTCATCTTGTTCATGATGGAAGGTTCATAACTCACCCAAAATGTAAGAACCCACTTGTCACATCATTGATGTTTGCTGACGATTTGGTTATATTCTTCAAGCCTAATATGATGACAGTTAATTCTATCATGGATGGTCTCGATAGATTCTACAAAATATCTGGTTTAGCTATTAATTTATCTAAATCTGATTTAATGATAGCCGGGGTGGACGCTGAATTAATTACCCGTATCACTTCATTCACTGCCATCCCGCATAGAACTGAAACAACCATGTACCTTGGAATGCCTTTAGCAACATCGAAGATCACTTTTGCGCAGTGCATTCCTCTCTATGACAGAATAACTGCCAGGCTATCTAACTGGACTAACAGAATGCTTAGCCAAGCAGGAAGACTCACTCTAATCAATTCCATTATCTTCTCCATGTCAGTGTATTGGTCTCGGTCATTCATTCTTCCCTCCAATCTACTCAAAATGATAAGGTCTGCTATGTCACACTTTTTCTGGCACGGGTCAATTTCTGATAGGAAGCTCTCCCCATGTGCTTTTTCCAAACTTGAAAGACCTAAATCGAGAGGAGGTCTTGGTATTAAAAATCTGCTGCATTGGAATCGCGCTGCTATGGTGAAGCACATCGACAACCTTTTGAACCATAAAAATAGCTTATGGGTGAATTGGTCTTACAAATACATCATACGAAACAAAAACTTCTGGACGATGGACATTCCTCAATCATGTAGTTGGACATGGCGTAGCTTACTCAAAATCAGACCTGACATTCTCCCATATGCTAGAAGTTTAATTGGAATTAATGGCCGCCTATCTTTCTGGCATGACCCTTGGGTTAAGGAAGGAACCATTCTTAGTCAGTGTCTATCTTTCAACCATCAAATTCAAACTGGCATTAATTCTTCTGCCTTGGCTACGGTTTGTATCACCGATGGTTATGTTGATCTTCCTTTCTCTAGCAATCTGACAGTTAGAAACCTATGGAATCAGTTGAGTGGAATTAAAGTTAATATTTATCCGGATGATGGAATATCTTGGACTGGATGCAATAACGCCTTCATGATTGGAGCTATGTACAATAAATTAAATTGCCAGTCCAATACTCCCCTCCTCTGTTGGTACAAAAGAATATGGTTGAATCACAATTCAGAAAGCCAGAATTTGATGTTATGGAAGATATTTGGTAATGCTTTAAAGACTAAAATAAAGCTGAGGCAGTGTGGTCTTAGCATTGATGCTACTTGTAGCTTCTGCCATGCTGATGATGAAGACACTCTACACCTCTTCTTCAATTGCTCGTTTGTCCACAGTTTATGGTGTTGGCTCAATACCATTATCTCTAGTCGGACTGTAGCTCATAACAGTGAAGAAGAATGGGACATTCTATATAAGGCTACTAGATGGAGAGGTGAATCTACGTATGTTTTGCTATTTTCACTTAATATATTCGTTGCGACTATATGGGACGAGAGAAACGCGGTCATTTTCAAGGACAAAAGGAAAAATCAATTGCAGATGAAAAACAGTATTATTGGGAAACTGAAATTCGGGATTGCTGCCTCTAGTCATCGATTTGATTCTGGGTTCTTGCGGGCCCTTTCTTCTTTTTAAGTGTTTCTGTTTAGTGTTGTGTTTTGCATTTTATTTCTTTCTTGTTGATATGCCTGTCTCTCCTTGTACATCTCAGTTCTTCCTTGCCTACCGTCGGTAGGTATGTTTTTCCTTGTAGCTCTTCGTTCTTGGTATATCAATAAATGGTAGGGGTCCATTTCAACCCCGCTGGCTTTGCCAAAAATATACAAAACATTTAAGTCCCATAGGTTAAATAAATTTATATATCTATTAAAACATTTAGGAAAATTCTATAAGAATTCTGAAAAATCATTTTTAATATGTTTTCCAACATATATTAATTTCATACCGAAACCATAAATAATTTAACCCTAAATTATTTTAAACCCAGATAGTTATTTTCTTCGCTAAAAAATTAATATTAAATCCATATATATTTTCAGAAAATTATGAAAATTGAAACCCATCTCTAAAATATCATTGCTAATCTATATCTAAAATCGCAAGGCATTTGGATGTCCTTAAATAGGGTTTTCATATTAAAACATATCATAAAATCTATGTGAATAAGCATAAATCATCAACAAGCATATATAAACATTTTATCATCCAAAACATGGAAAAACTTTGCAAGATGAGTAAATGAATATAACTGAAATGCTTTCATCTCAGATTTCAACATAGTTGGGCACAATCAAAACTGCACGGCGCTTATTGGAGAATGGATTCCATATTATGACACGGTAAGGAACTACCTTTTGATTGTACATCTCTAGATAAAATGCATCGGGATCTGACAAGAACATCTTGTACCCCTGCCATATAGGACTGGCCTACCAATTGACTAATAGTATCAAATATTATCACCCATTTTGGGCTCCGAAGCATACATGAATTGATAGTAATAGATCTAGATTTGGGATGACCATACCTTGATGGAAGCGACCCACTTGGCTCTGCTACATGCCCAATTTTTGTCATTTTCCGATTAATGAGGCTTCAGACTATGTTTTACCTTTATTTAGAAATTCTGACCTGGAATGCTAACACTTCCCTCCAAGCAGAAATGCAATGTCAGCATTCATCCATACAAGTTTTTTCTAGGACTGAACGAAATCGAAGGCACTATCTCTAATACACCTATTTTAAAATCACCCTCATGATTAGTAGCAAGTAGCTTCTGCACTTCAAAACTCCATCTTCGATTCCATACTCTTCAAGATGTCTTCAATTCAAAATGCTTGAGTTGGAGATAGCATATCCGATCCCAGTCTCTTCGAAACAACTTTCGATAACTTCTGACAAACTCAACCACGGTTCTTTAGGAAATAAGAAGACACAAATAAGAGAGATCGCCTCTTAACCATTAGTGGATGGATTTCCTCATCATTTGTCCTAAAAGAATGAAATGAATTTATATGTAGATTACAGCACCACCGACGGTAACTGTACCATATAATTCCGCGTTTCTCTTGGATATTTCCATAATTACGTATTTTTGTAGATTAAATAGTCAGTTATTTAACTATGAAATAAACAATCATTCAAGCATGAATCTGGCTCATATGTAATCCACTATGCCTTTATTAATTTAATCTTTAGTTAAAAAAAATCATTTTATAAAGCTTCATCAGAAGATCTTTACACAACACTATTTCCAAAATCCCTTACATCCCTTTTATACTTAGAAAATATTTACACTTATCTTAGCGATATAAGTATATTATCAAAACATTTGGAAAATTCTCCGTCTCAAATTCCTTTTGAAAACATCAATTACTATAACTCAATCCACTTATCCATTATAAAAAGTTCCCTTTTAAAGCCCACTTCATATTTAAATATCTTTACAAATTTGCAAAATCAATTTATAAAACACTTTCATAAGTCTACAAGCCAATTTGCAAAACATCTTTACAAACCTCTAAAATAATTTATACAACCTTTCCCCATTAAAAACTCATTTAATAAATCTTCTTTAAGAAAAATCCTTTATAAAATATCTTTGGCAACTCATCCTTTTAAATCACTTTACATAAACCTTTTTACTTAGTAAAACCCATTTTTGTAAATAATTATTATTTATAAATACCTTTATTAAATAATAATATCGCTTGAAAACCATTTATAAACCTCAACCCAAATTGATTAAAGAATTGAAATTATTTCAAAACCATACATTATAATTTCAAAAGGAGCTTAACAATCCCAACGGTAGTAATTTAAATTACCATTTAATTTCAATTTGAGTTCCATCTTAGTTAATAGTTATTTACATAGGTCAACGTGTATGTAAAAAATTCAATTCATATCCAAATCAGGGAATAACATGTCAATATAAACTAACTAGCATATGCATGTCCAAATAACATAATAGCAAGATAGTGATTTTTCCTCGAAGTAGGAATCCAACACAATTCAATCAATTAATAGCAGAATGTGGATTTATTCTACTAACACATGTCCACACAAACAACCATTGCGTTATAACCAAATGAGGATTTATTCTGCTATCAGATATCCACATAATTCAATCAATCAACATTATAATTCATTCATAGTTTTTTTGACTACTTAATAGTATCTACGCTTGAGCCATTTATGTTCAAAACCATCTTTGAAAAGCAGTTCCTTTAAAAACAATTTGATTCTTGGGAAAACAAAAGATTTAAAACTTAAAGTTCCTTTTTAAAATAATTAATTACAAGTCAAACCCTTTATTAAACCATAATCAGACTTAATTAAATCTTAACTTAATTTAATTAATAATTTTGATATAATTAAACCTTAAATAAATAATTAAAGAATAATTAATTATTAAATAAATAATTGAACCCTAATTAATCCTATATTAATTATTAAATAATAATGTAAAACTTGATTAATAATTAAGTATTAATTAATCTCAATTAGCAAAATTTAATAATATTTAGTCAAAATTTAAATAATAAATTAAACCTTCATTGATCTTAGTTAAATCCTAATTAATCACCAATACTTAACCCTAATTAGTTTAAAGTTGATTAAATTATTTAACTCTAGTTAAATATTAATTAAATATTTAAATTAATTGATAATTATTAATTAAATTCATGTAAACTAGATTCAATAAAAATTTAAAACTTAGTTATTTCCTTAATTAATTATTAATTAGTTTAAAACATTTTTAATCAAACTAATCTAACTTGCTTAGTTAATACCTAAGTAGTAATTAATTACTAATTACTCTTAATTATCGTAAATAAACAAATAAATAAATTCTTATCCTTATTGTAACGGTCTAATTTTTCGACGCCCAAAAGTCGACATCGATACGTCCACTGTATCCAATGTCGCATAGTCGAATGCCAGAAAACTGAATCGTTAGGGTTTAAGAAGAAGAAGATAGAAGAAGAAACAGAAACAATAACAGAATCTCACATTTCGCAGCGGAATAAGTATAATAGATAAATGAATATCTTTAAAACAAAAACACTATATCAGTTTTTACATACATCACATTATCAGAGTTACACAACACGATACAACACTGGCAGTTATTTAGCTTGCTTACATAGAGATTTGACTTGCACCACCCATACGCAGTGGACACTACATAGTATAAGTAATACGCCTCGACATCCAGCTTGAACTCCAAATCTCTACAACAACTTTTTGATAGACTTCACTCCTGAATAATGATAACCTGACTCTAGGCTGCCCGTGTGGAAAATTATGGGCACCCAGAGTTTAGGAAGGGAACAATAAACTCAAGGTCAGTCATGGGACTGGTGTGAGATCAGTTATTTTCACAAAGAATATAAAAAGAAATCCGTTATGCTTTTGGAAAATAAAACTAGCATAAGGCCTCCCGCCGCACTCACAACGCAATTGCAGAATTGGAGGAGATTTCTCCTTATGATAGTCAAACATGCTTGATACGCAAAATCCTTTGATATTATTATTATTAGTGCATAGTGCAGAAAACATTTCGAAAGTATAATATTAATCTTAGTCAGCATACAACCATTATTGTATGCCTACTATAGCTACCATGTTCAATAGC
Source organism: Allium cepa (assembly GCA_030765085.1). Lineage (NCBI taxonomy): Eukaryota > Viridiplantae > Streptophyta > Magnoliopsida > Asparagales > Amaryllidaceae > Allium > Allium cepa. Next base: position 570,103,978 of record CM060938.1, read on the forward strand.
AGGTTACCACCACATTCCATGGCAGGTTATACAACTAAAACCGTACAGGGCGAGTATTGTTTCTTTGGATTTCCAACAAATGGTCAGGCTAAGGAACTTCCTACTGCCACATGGGTACACCTCTAGAGGGACGTCCCGAGAACTTAATCAGCTCTCTGCCAACACAAGGCCGGGTTACCTCTGTAACTAGGTAACTACTGCACGAATATGCCATCCCGCGGTCATTTGCGACCTTTATCCTAGGATCCTCAACCACAAAGGAAAAGCCACAAAGAGTAATAGATTTGCAGCAACCACATAGGTTAAATATCTGGACTCCAAACCATGATACCACCCTTTTCCAGAAGGAAATGACATACCCTAAAGGGTGCGACCCTCATAACCTTGCCGCATCTTTCCTGTTTCGACCATTTTCGGGTTGTGAGGTCCGACGAATTCTCGTCCACAAAGCTACACTTTTAGTAAAGTCATGCTTTGATCAATAAATTATCAACAACACTTCACATGCAACGTTACCGATTTGAGAATGTATCATTAGTAACCATCAATTACATAACCTCTGGGCTCGTACGTCTCAGAGAAGGGTGTTAAGTTAAGAGAATAAATTCTCTACCACCAAGAGAAATGTATTTGATAGAAACCAGCTTTACATCTCAAAGTGTAACGTCAGACACACATCCATACAAGTTCGTTCTGGGATCGAACGGAACCGAAAGCACTTCAAAGAAGCCCTTGCAAATCCGAATATTTAATAATCACGTCCGAAATCCCCATCACAAAGTGTGATAAAATCTCTATACCAGAGCAACCCTGTGCAGAGACATTCGACAGGTAATCCTTTCATTTTCGAAAATACCCGGTTTTCAACACCATCTTCAAATGCAATCCCATTTAGTCGTATCATTATTCGGGATGGGTTTTATGACACAAAGTCCTCTCCCGGCTAATCCGAATAATGGGTGCTTATCTTTAAAAATAAGTGTTCATTTAGATTTCGAACAAATCACAACAATTTCCACTTTCATCTTTTAAATAAAAGATCCATCACAATCATAAAGGTTCGATGTGGTTTTCGGATATCCACTTAGGATCCGACCCCCGGTCACATCGAAATTCAACTGACATTAAAAAGGCCAATATTGATATTCGGTTGTTTAACTATCAATCAACATTCACAACAATTACCATATTTAAATAATTTTCCCCAATTATTTATTTTCAAAATATTTTTGCAAGATATATTTCACACTTCAACCATTTGAAAACAAATTTCAAACCACTTTTCCTTGCGCGGAATACATTTCCAAATATTTATTTCCATTGAAAATCTGTCGAGTTCAAATAATTTAAAATAATTTAAATTACTTATCCAAACATATATACTTGGAACATTCAGAATTAGAACTATTTTAAAACACTTTATTTAAAACATTTGTTATGAAGATATTATATTAAAATCTCATATAAAAATTCAAGTCCAAACTAATTTTAAAATAACATTGGTAGATAGAGTATAAATATGTAAATAACTATTTTCTAAATCAAATATCAATTTAATCTTTAAAATAATCCCTTCTATAATTATTTAAATACATCTTTACTTCACAGGTTTAAAATGATTCCTAAAAATAATTCATCCAACAATATTTTTCCAAATCAATTTATACTTCAGAAGCATTTAAAAAAATATATCCGGCTTTCCAGGGAAGAATTCTCTTTCCATTACAAAATGGTTCATTTACGTCAATTAATAAACCTTCCTCGATTTAATTTAAATTTACATTCCAAATCCGTAAATTTCTTTCCACGCTTAAAAATAAACCGATATTTATTTTTTTAAAACAAAATTTCTTTTCCTTTATAAAATTCCATTGTGAATTTTAAACTTTCAAATATCCACTGATATACGATTTTCAAATCGTTTTCCCAATATTCACCTTCAACACCAAATCAATTTCAAATTGATTTTCAAATTTTATTTTAAACACCAAAACAAATTCCAAATTGATTTTAGAATTTATTTCAACACCAATTCTATTTTCAATCAAACACCAAATCAATTTTCATATGGATTTCCCAAAGATTTATTCTTTTTAACACCGAATCAATTTCTGAATTTATTTTTAAAATAAATTCCTTTATCTCTTCCAAATTATTTGAAAGCCGTATTTAAAATAAATAAATTCTTCACCTTTTGAATAATATTGCTTGAATTCCATTTATTAAACTTTTTCCCATATTTTGGAATTTTATTCAATAGGAATCAAAAATAAAACTTTATCCTTTTAAAATTTGTTCTTCTAAATTTATCCAATTCAAAAATAATTTTTACTATAAATTTTCAATTTTAATTTTAAAAATCCAATTCCATTTATTTTCGGTATTCTACGATACCAAAAATAAATTTGGCTAAACTATAGCCTTCAATGAATTCAATAACCATTATAATCACATAAAAATTATAAATAATCAACACATAACACTGAAACAAATTCAAATGTTTTGAGGAATCCAGTTGGATCCCTCCAACCTGTTTCCCTGCATCCACAGACGTTAGCACAACAATTAAATACCAATTCCACTTCAAGGTGGAATATCGCGGTATATGGGATTTATAAAATATCATCCGCTATTATGCGGCGCATAGGGTCTCATCCGCTATATAATGCGGGAAATCAACAACTCCAAATACATATATAATACCAATTCCACTTCGCGGTGGAATATTGTGGTATATGGGTTTAATATATAATGCCACCCGCTATTGTGCGGCGCATAGGGTCAAAACTAATATAACTGATAATAAATTAATCATCCAAGCACACAGTCCATCAATTTTAAATCTAACTATTCAAAAATTAAATTAGAAAAATATTTGATTAAGTGAGAAGATCTCACCTTTGCTTTTATTTTGCAATTCCATTTCCATTCCAGCTTGTTTTCTCCATAGTTTTAGACCTCGCCAGTAGACGCCACAACAAGCTTCACAACTTCACCATCACCAACAACAGCCGTGTGTTGCTCCACCCTCCATCACGCGTGCACAAAGACTGCCAACCGCCCTTATCGCCCATACTCTACCCAACCACGACATCGCCGACCTTCCCCAATTCCTAACTACAGCACAAGCCACCACAGTCCTTCGAACAAAAACCCATATTCAATATCTCTTCTCCTCCTCCACGCGAAGACGATCGATCTCCAGTCTTTGCATCACCAACCCACACACGCGCGTGTAAATCTAGGTCGGCCTCCTTTCTCATCGCAGCCTCGATCAACTCACCGCCTAACCCTAAAGCCCATCGCGCTTTGTCTAAAAACATCAACTTCGCTAGCTACGCTACTTCACACGGCCACGACCAAGCATCGACCGCCACCACCACGAGTGCTCGTGTGAAACTCCTCCCCTAAAACTGCGTAGTTTTCCCTCCCTAAATTCTTTAATCACGACTTCATGCCTTCGAATTGATTTCATTTCGATTCAAGAAACAGACTTTTTTTCTGAGGCGAACGAATTTTTTGTTTTCGTTTCGTTTAACTGAAGAAGGAAAAGGGAAGAGGCTCGCGATTTAACTTCGTTTGATTTCGTTCGACTTCATTCTGAAGGGTAAGGAATAGACGTAATATTTGAAAAGAAGGTGGCGTGCAAAAGAAGGCTACAGTGATTTGAGGTGAAATGAAAAAACTCTGATGTGAAATAATTTATTTGTAGTTGACTAATATAAATATTCAATTTAAATTCAAATTCGAGACATTTCGATAAATGTAACTTAAAAACATGACCTCCTATCAAGGTGTGCCGCTAGGCATTTATAATGTTAAACCTCTATTCTAAACGCAATGGGAAAGGTTCCGAGTCCTAATTCGATCGTATGGAGAAGATAGCTTTTTGGACCAGTTAAAATATCGAACTTTCGATTTAAATATAGTGCGTTTGCTTATCGTGCGGCCACACAACAACTCCGAATGCTACAAAAATTGAAATCCGATAATAATACAATATTACGGATCCAATGGAACTGGTTTCGTCGAATTCCGAGACAGTGCATCGGAAGGCTATTTTTAAATATTGATTTAAAATATATAACTTCAAATCTGATCAAAAGATTTTCAAATTCAATTCTGAAGCTTCCATTGTCTTCAGTATTATCAATATAAATTTTCTAAGCCGTCAATTTTTTTTAACAAGCTAAAAATTGAAAATTTAAATTTTTTACCCATCATTATTAAATCAAATCCAATAATTTAATTGCCAAATTCATATTTATATTCGAAATTCAAGTCAAAATAACTTTCAAACATTTAAAATCACTTTAAATATTTCAATTTCTAATGTTCAAAATTCTGGGTCGTCACACCTTCCCCCGTAAAAGAATTTCGTCCCGAAATTTCTAGTTAAGAAGATTGACAACTAAACCCATTTGCTATCTTTCCAAAACTAAACAGTTTTGACAACTTGTCCAAAACAAATCTTTTATTAGAGACCCACTATCATTTCATCTAACTTTCCAAAATCCATCATAGATTCCAAACAAAATTGTTTTCTCAATAATTCAAATTTTAAATTTTCAAAATTCTCTCAAAAAATTTCTAACTCCCTAAATTTTCGAAAAATTTCGCCAGCGTCTCCTTTGCGCGGCTAGCTCGGTACGACTACAAAATGCCACCACGGGCCCTCAGATTCAAAAAGAAAACGAAAAGCCAAGCGGTTGGACAAGAAAATCATCAAATTTCGTACTGAAACTTAAATACATACCTTTTTGTCGAGCAATTCAATTTTATCTTCAAAATCCCAATTCCAATTTTTCTTTTTTGTAACATACTTGTATATTCTACTAGCCGTAATATTCAATTACAACATTCATATATCATTTTGCATATTTCATTACAAAAGTTTGAATACTTACTTCTTATACCATCTTTACTTCATTATTGAAGTTATATATTCATTTTCATTCAACTTTACATTTTCAATTTCATTTGAATTCAATTTACAATTTCAATTATTTGGATTCAGTTTACTTTCTGAATATTGAAGTTTATCAATTATCTTTAGTTGACTTCGAACTAATTCTACAACTTCATTTTATTTCGCATAATTCAAATTGGTTTTCAATATTCAGTTTTCAATTCCAGTTTTATTATTTTCTTCATCCCCAAACACAATTCAATTTCAATTCACCATTTAGTTTACAACCACTTATGTTTAAACTGGATTTCATATTCCATATGAATTTAATTTATCTTTCATTTATAAATATCGAATTCAATTCATTTAAAACCATATTAATTTATCATTTCTTCAATTAATTTCACTTACTAATTTCATTTCAATACTTCGCTTTGTTTATCACAAATCAAATTCAATTCCAATTCCAGTTCTATTTACTTACAAATTCAAAATGAATTTCAACATTCAATTTCACTTTCATTTAATTGCAATTTTAAATTTATTCATTCACTCACAATTTTATTTTCCACCTTTGTAGATTTTATTCCAATCATTTAGTCTATAAGGCTTCTCAAATTCACCTTCATACAAATTAACTCAGATTTTCAATCTCAATTCTTTTATTCAATTTTCATTTTTTAATTCCACTTGAATTAAATTTTCCTTCCAATTTATTTTGTTTCCACATATACTTCTATCTAACTTCTCTTTAAGTTAGATTTTTATTTTAACAACTTCAAACTTTACAAGTTATCAACTAAATGATATTCCATAAATATTTTATAGAACATTCCAGAGTCTTTTCGACCTTTCAAAAATCAATTTTGAAATCAATTCAAATTACATTTTTTCAAAACCAAACCAAGTTTTCCAAACAACCTCAAATTTAAAATAAAAAATTGGCAGCAATTCCTCTCTTGGAAACTCAAAAATGAACATCGATGATGCTGCAGTCATCACCGAAGTTATTTTCCAGCAACCTAAAAGAGTTTAGAGCTTTCATCCCTTCAAAACACTTTTCCAAAACCTTTGAACATCATCTTCAAAATCAAAAGGGATTTAAACTTTCCAAATCTCCGGAATTTTCAAATTCTTTTCAAAACATTTCCAAATGTTTCTCTAGAATTCTTTTTCAAATTATAAATCACATTTACAATTTACAATTTATATTTACAAACCTCATTTGTATATGGATTTTTTTCTCAGCTTTTGAGTTACGATTTCAATTTCTTATTCAACGATCAATGATAATAGTTTGATGTTATCACTTCCTAACATCCAAGCAACCATGTACTACTATAATAATTTACGAAAAATTATTTCTTCCATACACGAAAATAGTTTGGGTAAAATTATTCCATTTACCGGATTTTAAAACAATATCGTGCCGAATTGTTCTGTATGAGTGTTTAGAGATCCCTATCGAAAGAGTTTTACAGACTATACCGACCAGAATCCATATACCACTCAACAAACCAATCATCACAATATAAAACAATTTTGTATTCACTAACAGATACGCGCTCATATCTATTATTACACTCAGACTCATTCTAGAGTACTACTGACTCTATCTCTAATAAGTAACACCCAACAGAGCCAATGTTGTCGCTTAACCAAATGCTCTGATACCACATTGTAACGGCCCAAGTTTTCGACGCCCGAAAGTCGACATCGATTCGTCCACTGTATCCAATGCCACACAATCAAATGCCGAAAAACTGAATCGTTAGGGTTTAAGAAGAAAAGGATAGAAGAAGAAACAGAAACAATAACAGAATCTCACATTTCGCAGCGGAACAAATATAATAGATAAATGAATATCTTTAAAACAAAAACATTATATCAGTTTTTACATACATCACATTATCAGAATTACTCAACACGATACAACACTGGCAGCTATTTAGCTTGCTTACATAGAGATTTGACTTGGTACAACATGATACATCACATTATGTACACATGTTGAGCTATTACTTTAACCTTGGTACCTTGCCCTCCTCTCCTTGAACGCCACCTCATCCTTTCCCTCCGCATCATCATGGATCAACCCTCATGTAGCCACCCTCCCTTTACATCAAAGCACACATCTATTAATGTTTAGTTGTACTCTTGTCTCCTTATGTTGCATAAGGTATCTTTATGTATTAATATATATAGACACACACACACGTTTTTTTCCATTTATATTTCTTTTATAAACTTAAATACACACGAAATACACATTCATGTACCTCCTATATGGTCCTAACTTATTCTTTTATCAAATGTATATGTGTGTATGTGTGTACAAAAGTGTCACGACATTTTCGACAATTTTTGCCAAGGAAAAATCGAAAAACAAATTTTAGTCACATTTTAAATCTTTCTTCAAACTAAATATTTTCGTAAAAACTATTTCACCATCATTATTTATTATTAAAAAGAGTTTTATTTTCATTATAAACCTATTATTTGAATATTTAAAATTAATTAACTATTTGCAAATCAAAGGAGTGAAATTCAGGGTCGTTGCATTCTTTCCCCCTTAAAGAAATTTCGTCCTTGAAATTACTTCTCAACGTATCCTAGAAAATAGTTAACACTATAAAATATTTCGTGTGACGTACCTAGGTCTTTCTTATACAAAAATATGATTCAATCGCTATTCGAACACATAACTTTATTTCCAACTAGTATCGCTCACCCGATTCTCTAGTGCGGACTCCGATCAGGCTCCCTGATTTGGAACCTCTGTTCTGCTGACATAGCTGTAACTATGATAGAAAACACTGGTCCCATACCAAAAATCCTCATCAAGTGCTCATCATCAAAAATCAAGTAATAAATCCTTATCTGGAATGGTGTGAATCATCTTAAAGCCATGCACTCAAATCTTGGATCAAAACTATATGGAAGGAGAAATGATATACGTCCACCTTATGCACTTATTTAATTGGTTCTCCCTAATACCAACTCTATTCCCACTAAATTATTTATGAAAACATTTCATAAACTAAACTTAGGTTCAACTTGTATACTATTCCACTGCATCCACCTATCTGCTTTAACTATTCCATTTTGCATTTATCTCCATAAGAAAACTCAAGATTTAACTACCCGATCTTATTTCAATTTTTTTGAAATGATACTTGTAGGATCAATTTCACCCTAGAGGGGGGGGGGGGGGGGTGGATAGGGTGATGCTATTGATTACAAAAATTATTACAGAAGTTTATAAAATATATTCAATACAAATATATCAAAATAGCAGCATAGATAATAGCAGAATAATAAATATAGAAATAGAACGACACAGAATTTACCCAGCTTTGGAAAAACCCTGCCTGCGTGCTGCCCCCAAGGTTTCTACTAGAAATTAAGCAGTTATAAGCTTACACACGTAAACTCGCGACACCCGCTATTGACTAGCGTTAACTCTATGCTCAAAACCCTGCCACGACTCAGCCACTGCATTGCGAATTCTCAAACTACGCCACGTAGTTTGTCCCCTAGACACACGACTGGAAATTACAACGGTTTAAAATGGAAAATAAAATTTAAACACAATTTTAAAAAAAACCCTAATTATAAGCCTTTTATTATAAACCAACACAAAAGTAAAGGCCAGCCCAATTTGTTGTTAAGTGAAATATTATTCCCTTTATTTTATCGGTCCGCTTTTCTTCTATCTCTAATCGGCCCGTCCTTATTTGGTGAAAACAGCGGCTCTTGTTTCGTTCGTTCGTTCGTTCCTCAATCTGGAATTAGGGCTTGTGAAATTTTCTGAGGTCGTCAACTTTATTGATCGATTAAGTGGATATTCGTGTGTAGCTTTCATCGATCGTTTCCTCATTGCTCACTTCGACGAGTTCAATTCATAAATCTGGTATGTGATCTTTGCTTTTGCTTCTTCTGATTTTCTTGCTTGAACTCGATGACTTTTTTCCGATGATATTGCTTGCTTATATAGGGTTCAAATCCTTATTTTCTCGTTCATATATATTTGTTTGAATTTATCAATTTATCTTGCTCGGCTGGTTGATGTTGCTTGGATGCTTGAGACTGATTCTGACTTTATCAATTTCATATATTTATGATTTCTTGATTGACACGGTGTTGATTTCGATTTCTCGGCTACCACGGTGTTGATTTCGGTTTGAACTTCGGCTTTGATAAAACTGTTAAATATACTGTAGCATTTTCAATGCTCGGCCATTTTAGAATTTTTGATAATCTGGTTCTTCTCTGTGTTTTCGTCACTGATTTGGTTTGAAACGTTGATTCATCATTTCGACCACTTTGAAACTGTAATTAATAGTTTCTTGTTGACTGCGACCATTTTTGAACCTTCCTGACTTTGCTCTATTGACATCGGCTTTGACTTTGTTTGACAGTGTTTATTTCCTTTATGCTCGACTTTGTTCATTTATGTTTATCCCTGTAGCATACTCGACTTGTAGCATTGCTTTGAACTGTGCCTTATTCGAACATGTATACGGCTGCTTTCATTTGTATGTGTGTATACTGTTGTTGTGGAGCCACCGAGTCAGTTTGCATTCACTTCACTTGAGTTCTAAATATTATGTCTTTGGGTTTCTGGTATTTGACATTGTTTATGTTTTTGGTTTGTAGTCATCCAGCTTTGCCTAGATTGTGCTTTTGTGCCATAGTTTGTATTCTCTGGTTTGATGAAGTTTCATGTTGCCACCTCTAGTTTACCTTGAACTTCAACTGTGCTCGAGTCTGGTTCATGTTGTATTTGCATGCTTAGATTGTAACTGGAACCATATATATCTGCATATTTGCTCTTTGTATTGCTTCATGCCTCTGAGTTGTGTGTTCATGCAGTTGAACTACTCTGGTTTCATGATATCTGGTTGCAGTTGAGTTTAAGCCATTTGTTTCAGCTACCATGTGTATACATACATCTATGTATGTATATATGTGTTGTATTTCCTTGTAATCTTCATTGCACTGTGATTTCTCTAGCCTGTTTTCATTTTGCATGTACTCTGGCCTTCATGTATACTTGATGTGTGCTGTGCATTTGCTTTGATTGGATGCACGTGTATATTTTTGTTCATTTTGTAGCCTGGTTGACTTTTGTAGTTCACTGGTCTTGCGTCATGTGTATGCATACATTCATTTATGTATATATGTGTATGTTAGCTTGTGTTTTGAACTTTCATTTGTGATTGAAAACTTGTCTGGTTGTATTTGATTTGACCACTGTTTCTATCTTGCACTGAGTTGTTTGGTTGACAAACTTGTAGTTTGTACCACTGCCATGGTTCTGTTTGACTGTTATGACCATTTGAACTAAGCATGTTGAATTGGGTTATAGCCTCGACTCTGTCCACTGTTGTATTATGTTGACTTCGTATATTTGTCACTCCAAGTCTGAGTTTTATTCATGCATCCAGTTGTGCATTCGTACTTGAAGTACTTGTCGACTTTGCTTGCTGCCTGGTTGACATGTATGGACTATCTAGTTCTAGTCATTATTGATCCGGTTCATTTGTTGGGCCATCATTTTTGGCAGTTCGTGTTTCATTTCATTTTTAATTTGCACCTGTGTTGAATCCAGCTTGGAGCTCGGGTTTGACCTTGTGCTGATATTGTGACATTATTTTTATTGCACTTGAGTTGAATCCGGCGTTTTGGGTTTGACCCGTGCTCACATGTCCATGTAATTTTAGCAAGTATATATATATCGGTGTGCACGACCTTGTGGCATGTACAGTGATACACTGTGCATGTCACAAGCTATTCGTGTATGATGAATTCAAATTTAAATGATGACGAACAACCCAAATAACCAAGGCTAATATTATTTTCAAAATTCACATTTTATTTATGTAGTGAGGTGCAAATGAAAACGCGAATTGTGATGTAATCAAATTTGTATTGTAATTGAAATTGTATACATATAGTGAGAGCTTGAAATTTGTATTATTCAAAAATTGTAATAAATATTTGTTTGAATAAAATATCCGTTTGAATTCAAATTCTATATTATTTATTTTATTCATCAAATATTTATTTAATCTATGAAAATAAAATAGTATATTAACAAATACATTTAAATGAATATATATGTTTATTATCATCAAACAAAAATCATATACTCGCATATTCAACAATCTCCCCCTTTTGATGATAACAAACATATATTCAAGATTTTGAATATATTAAATGTATTTGATTATTGAATTCACTCCCCCTATTTGAATGCTTCCTTTCTACACAAAGCTCCCCCTTCATATATGCATACAATTAAAAATATGCAAATGACCCTAGATGCAAATAGAAAATATTTGACCTTTACTTGATTTTGTTTGACAAAATCTTAATTTTTCTCTCCCCCTTTTGTTATCAACAGAAGAGTAATAGTGTTAGAAAAATAGAAATAAAGTGATAGATATTAATACAACATTAATACTCAATTGAATATAAATATTGAATTTCAATAAAAAATAAAAAATAATCATAAACACTCTGTTAGGCGCACATTCCACTTTTAGAATATTGTGAATGATGTCATCATATAAGACCATATAGTTGTGTCTATTTATGGTATATTTATATCAGGAATTTGAATATCTACTAACCATGCATAACTGTTAGTACTTTTAAATGAGATTAGTAGTATTCCAATTTTATTCTAAAAAATGAATTCAAGTATCTTCTAACCACGCATAACCGTGGGGACTTTTAAATGGGATTAGAATCAACTTGTTTATTTAATAAATCAATTTTGATATGCATTCCATACATGCATAACCGTAAGGACTTTTAAATGAGTATGAAAGCACATAATCAAATATTCCAAGTAGTTCACCCATGCATAACCATGAGGACTTTTAAAGGAGAGTGAATACTTTGGATTTTTTTATTTAAAAATATAAAATGAAAAACGAATGATTCCTGTTTAAATCACCATATATTGACATACTATAATGGAATTTAGATCAGTGACGGTCGTTAGAAATATGATAGAAATAGAGATGGTCATGGAATTTTTACCAACAAAAGGTTTTTATAACTCTTGTTCAAATTTCTAAAGAAATTTACTAAGCATATCATCTCAAGTTATAATATATGATTAATATTAACACTCATCACTTTTTCAATCATTATTTATCTTTTTCGAAAATCAGTAGGGAGTCAGATTAGTTAATATAGTCATTTAAAATCATATTCAAAAATAATTATAGAATTTTCTAAAAATGACTAATCTGAAATAAGGTCAAAAATGATTTTCTAGAAGGGGTTTTATAAAGTAAATGTCTGCTTTTTGAAAATTATTTCAAATGAAAAATATGTAGATATTTTCTTTGAAAAATGATGCAGTTACTAAATGTCTCAACATAAATCACGTTCCACTAGTAATTTTTATATCAACTAGATTAGCAGTGTAATCTGCATCTGAATTGCTTTTCACTCAAACTTATTATTAGTTGTATGTTACATACCAGATCATGAGTTGTGCAACAAAATATCTCAACATCATTTTTAACAACTTTTTAAATGAAATTTTCTTGAATTTGAATTGAAACCGTGTGAATAATCAAAAACCGTGAATATAGAGTCAGCAGTAAAATAACCAAATGTATTATCATTTACCAATAAAACACTGTCATTAATCCAAACAATTACATATGAAGTAGTTCAAAGATTCTAGAGATTTTTATAGTGTTCCTGGCGTAAGAATATAATTGGCCAACAATTTTGAATAAGTCAGAATCAAAATCATCATTTATTTCATCATCACATTACTGGCTGATTTAATTCAAACTACGGTGCAGATTATCACATTTAATATATCGTTCAAGATGAATATACCATTACCTCTTTTACCATTACGATAATTTTTCGTTTTTGCCCATTATGATTCTGTCACCTTTGTACTAGGCTAAAGAACTTTGCTTTGACGCTCGTTGAGTCCTTGGAACAGCCAGAATCCAAGTAACACTATTGTTGTTCCTTAGTCTGCCACCACACCTACACGATGAAAGATTTTTGTGACCTATTTGTTTTTACAGGTCCATTGTTGTTAGTGGCAGAATATTCTGAAAAATAATTTCGTGGAGACCCATAACTATTTATATATGTTCCTTTTGGCACCTAGATTTGTTTAACTGTAAGAGATTTTATATTTGTGCCTTTTGGAACCCAAAATGGAATGGTTTTTACGTGTTTGGGTCTATACCAATAATTATTTTGATTGTGTCCAAATTTTCTACAAATTGTGCACATTGAATTGACTTGATTAAATTCACTCCTAACATTTTCAAATTGATTATATCCAAGTCCTTGTCTAACTGTATTAACATTTTGTTCCCCTAAGAGCATATTCAACGATTTTTCACTTTTTGAAAATTTATCTAAAATTGTTGACAGTTGTTGGACTTGGGTTTTGAGAGATTCATTTTCGTTTAATATTTATGTGCACTTTTTAATAGAATTTTCTCTTCTTGTATTTTCACTCTCTTTCACAATAAGAATTTCATTTTCAAGCGGTTTAATTTTGATTTCTGGTTTTTAATCTCTTCTTCGAATGTTGGACACTTATCACACTTAGGGATCCTACTTTGATAGGTTTGGACTAATTGTTCAAGCTGTTCATTAACTTCTATTAAACTATCTCTTTGTGATTCAATTTTATCATATTTCTCCCTAAGTCGTTCAAAACAGCCATTTACGTCGTGGCAATATATAAGTAATTCAGAGTGAGTAAGTTTTGATACCTCGCTTGGCTCGTCATCGTCGCTATCAGTTATATTACCTTGAAGGCATATATCTTCTTTCTCACTCTCACTGCTAGTACTTTGATTATCTTCATCTCTTCTATTCCATGTGGCTGCAAAATTTCTCCTTTTTGATTTCTTTTCAAAGTCGCGTCGATTTTGAGGATAATTGGGCTTGATGTGTCTGGATTGGTTGCACTTATGGCAAATGATCTCCTGTTCTTCTGGATTGTCTAGTACTTTGTCTATTCTTCTTTTCAATTTCTGATTTAGAGCTGGATTTCTATATTTACGGTTCCACCTTTTGAATTTCTTCATTATTAACTGCTAGCTCAGCTGCTCCATCATTATCGTCATCATCATCATTTTCAGTTGTTCTTTGAAGAGCTATTGATTTCTTTCGAGTACCTCCTCCTTCACGCTCTTCCTTGAATTTCATTTCTAGCTCATAAGTGGTGAGATGTCCGATGAGTTCTTCAACTTTGATTTGTTTTAAATTTTTCGATTCTTGAACGGCAGTCACTTTTGCTTCAAATCTTCGTGGAAGGACACCGAGGACTTTTTGGACTATCTCCAACTCGTGTATGATTTTCCGAGAGCTTTGGATTTGTATACGATGTTGGAAAGCCGTCCATACATCTCTTTAACATTTTCTTCCTTGGCCATTGTAAAATTCTCGTATTCGCTACTCAGCATGGCAAGGGGAGACTCCTTGACTTGAGATGTTCCTTCGTGAGTCACTTCTAGTGTGTGCCATATTTCCTGCGCAGTTAGACAATGTGAGACACGATTAAATTCAAACTGACTAATGAACAAATAATCGAATTCATAGCTTTGGCATTAGTATTCTGTAACTTATTTTCTAGATCTGCCCATTGATCCTTCGGTTTATTTATTTCCTGATTATTTGCAATTATAGTTGGTGCACTATACCCTGTCTCGACAATATCCCAAGCGTCAATGGTTTTTAGAAAAATTTCCATCCTATTTTTCCAGTAAGAATATTCACCATTGAACATTGGTGGTCTAACTATGGACTGACCCTCCGCAAAAGCATTATTAAAAGAAGCCATTTTAGAAATTCAAATTTTTGAAACAAAAATGGCTTTTGTACGTTGCTCTGATACCATTTGTAGGGTCGATTTCACCCTAGAGGGGGGTGAATAGGGTGATTCTATTAATTATAAGAATTGTTGTGGAAGTTTATAAAATATTTTCAACACAGGTATATCAAATAGCAGCACAGATAATAGCAGAATAATAAATGCAGAAATAGAACGACACGGAATTTACCCAACTTCAGAAAAACCCTGCTTACGTGCTGCCCCAAAGGTTTCTATTAGAAATTAAGCAGTCAGACGCTTAAACACATAAACTCGCGAGACCCGCTATCTACTAGCCTTAACTCTACGCTCAAAACCTTACCGCAACTCAGCCACTGAGCTGCGAATTCTCAAACTACACCACGCAGTTTGTCCCCTAGTCACACGACTAGAAATTACAACGGTTTAAAATGGAAAATATAATTTAAACATAATTTAAAACAAAAAACAAAACCCTAATTATAAGCCTTTTATTATAAACCAACACAAAAGTAAAGGCCGGCCCAATTTGTTGTTAAGTGAAATATCATTCCCTTTATTTTATCGGTCCACTTTTCTTCTATCTTTATTCGGCCCGTCCTTATTTGGTGAAAATGGCGGCTCTTGTTTCGTTCATTCGTTGCTCAATCTGGAATTTGGGCTTGTGAAATTTTGTGAAGCCGCCGACTTTGTTGATAGATTAAGTGGATATTCGTGTGTAGCTTTGATCGATCGTTTCCTCGTTGCTCACTTTGGCTGCTTCGACGAGTTCAATTCGTAAATCTGGTATGTGATCTTTGCTTTAGCTTCTTCTGATTTGCTTGCTTGAACTCGATGACTTTTTTCCGATGATGTTGATTGCCTATATAGGGTTTGAATCCCTATTTTCTCGTTCGTATATATTTGTTTGAATTTGTCAATTTATCTTGCTCGGCCGGTCGATGTTGCTTGGATGCTTGAGATTGATTCTGACTTTATCAATTTCGTATATTTATGATTTCTTGATTGACACGGTGTTGATTTCGATTTCTTGGCTACTACGATGTTGATTTTGGTTTGAACTTCGGCTTTAATAAAACTGTTAAATATACTATAGCATTTTCAATGCTCGGCCATTTTGGAGTTTTTGATAATCTAGTTCTTCTCTGTGTCTTCGTCACTGATTTGGTTTGAAACTATTGATCCATGATTTCGACCACTTTGAAACTGTAATTAATTGTTGCTTATGACTTCGACCATTTTTGAACCTTCCTGACTTTGCTCTATTGACATCGGCTTTGACTTTTTTTAACAGTGTTTATTTCCTTTGTGCTCGACTCTGGCCATTTGTGTTTATCCCTGTAGCATACTCGACTTGTAGCATTGCTTTGAACTGTGCTTTATTCGAACATGTATACGGCTGCTTTCATTTGTATGTGTGTATATTATTGTTGTTGAGCCACCGAGTCAGTTTGCATTCATTTCACTTGGGTTATAAATATTATGGCTTTGGGTTTTTGGTATTTGACATTGTTTATGTTTTTGGTTTTTGGTCATCCAGCTTTGCCTAGATTGTGCTTTTGTGCCATAGTTTGTATTATCTGGTTTGATGAAGTTCATGTTGCCACCTCTAGTTTACCTTGAACTTCAACTGTGCTCGAGTCTGGTTCATGTTGTATTTGCATGCTTAGGTTGTAACTAGAACCATATGTATGATGTATATTTGATCTTTGTATTGCTTCATGCCTCTGAGTTGTCTGTTCATGCAGTCGAACTACTCTGGTTTCATGATATATGGTTGTAGTTGAGTTTCATCCATTTGTTTCAGCTACCATGTGTATACATACATCTATGTATGTATATATGTGTTGTATTTCCTTGTAATCTTCATTGCATTGTGATTCCTCTAGCCTGCTTTCATTTTTCCTGTACACTGGCCTTCATGTATACTTGATGTGTGTTGTGCATTTGCTTTGATTAGATGCACATGTATATTTTTGTTCATTTTGTAGCCTGGTTGAGTTTTGCAGTTCACTGGTCTTGCATCATGTGTATACATACATTCATGTATGTATATTTGTGTATGTTAGCTTGTGTTTTTAACTTGCATTTTGAACTTTGATTTGTGATTGAAAACTTGTCAGGTTGTATTTGATTTGACCACTGTTTCTATCTTGCACTGAGTTGTTTGGTTGACACACTTGTAGTTTGTACCATTGCCTTGGTACTGTATGACTGTCGTGACCATTTGAACTAAGCATGTTGAATTAGGTTATAGCCTCGACTCTGTCCACTGTTGCATTATGTTGACTTCGTATATTTGTCACTCCAAGTCTGAGTGTTATTTTCAATTTTACTGCGTCAATGTATATTTTTGCAGGTTGCTCAGATGCTGGATTCACATTGGAATGAAGTTGAAAATTTACAAATTGTCCGAGTAATTCCAAATGATACTAAGGAACTGGGTAGTAGAGAATAATACCATACACTCGCTTACCAAGAAGGGTAATACTCAAGAGAAGTGTTTACCATCCGAACACATCTCTTCCCCAAATTTTAAGTTATTTTCGAGCCAATCTTACTAGTTAACTAAAAAATATTTCTTTTATTTAAATATCACATTTTTGACACAATTTTTTTTACATATTTCCAGCAAAACATTTATCATCAACTTGGTTTAGGCTCATTGGGCTTTGAACTTGTTTGGATTGTATAACGATAAGAGAATAATTTACTACGTGCGCCACAACGTTCATCATTGCAAACATCTAATCGTCACTTAGAAGATTATTCAGATCATCGCAAAACAATCAAAATTTATTCCTCTGAACCTATCCAAAGGAAACACTTCTTACTTACATTTCCATTCCAAATTTTTTTTACTTGAACCGAAATAATTTCGAATAATATTATTATTTTCCGAAACCTTGAAAACCTTTTTTCAAAAGCACTAAAATTTAAGTTCACAAGTTTTTAACTTTAATTCTTTTATTTAAAAGACACCTTCTTATAAATTCATTATGCAAATCAACTTTTATAAAATCATTTTCCAAATATTTATTTCCAAATATTCAAAATTTTTATTAAACATCTTTTGTTACGTCAAAATTTAATTCAATATTAATACCGAATGCTTATAGCCAAATTGTGAAACTTAATTCGCTTCAATGTTTTTCCTATTTTTACTGCCCAACCCAAATTTTAAAAAGGGAAGCTACTTATACACACTAATAGTTGTCAATGCTCAAACCGGACGAGCATGACTAAACAAACCTAAAATGATAATAATAAAATATTCTTATCTTCTAACACATCTCAGCTAACTATACCATACAATATTATACTATTTTGAAAATCATTCTTTATATATAAAATATATCATAGGTAAAATTATTTTATTTACCCAATTTCAACAAATACGCGTTCTTATATACGTACACTTAAACTCATAATAAGGCATTCCACTACCTTATCTCTTAATGAATTACCCCACCAAAGCCAAGGTTCTCGCCTAACCTTATGCCCTGATATCATGCTGTAACGACGCACATTTTTGAACCCCAGAAGTCAACACAAATACATCAATAGTATTCACGTGCCGAACAACTAAGTGCCAGAAAGACCGATTGTTTGGGAAAAGAAAGGAGATAGAAGATAAGAAGAAACAAGAACAGTCTAGAATCTCGCAACGCAATGGAATAACATACATTAATCAACATAATACTTTACAAAGTCATTTTAAAAATGATACATCAAAGATATACTAATACAATTTTACCATAAGAAAGTTATAATAGCCCTCCCCTACCAAATCAATAAAAGATACATATAATACAATGGAAACCAAATAATAATTAGCCGTCAATGAAGCCTTTTCCTCCAAGCTCCTTCAGGATGCATCCAGGAAAAACCTGAACTTCTTAGCTAGCCATAAAAATTTGAGCACCCGAGAGTTTTAGCTAAAGAAAATAAAACTCTGAGTCAGACATGGATCAAGAGTAAGTAAACTCAAACAACTGAATTATTATGTTTAAAACCCTTTTAAATCGAAGGTATCTCGTAAGACCACGCTGCATATAAACATGGATGGGTTTTTAATTCACGATTACCAAAAAACATTTATAGAAAGCCTAGTGATATTATAGTAGTTTATAGAGGTTAGTGGAAAATATGAAAATAGCTAAAATGCTTGCATCTTACATTTCAACATATTTGGTCATAAACAAAACTATGCGGCGCTTATTGGAGAATGGATTCTATACTATGACAAGGTAAGGAACTATCTTCCAATGGTAAATCTCTAGATAAAATGCATCGAGGTCTAACAAGAACACCTTGTACCACAGCCACACAAGACTGGCCTAACACTTGACTAGTTGTACCGAATATGGTTGCCTACTTTGGACCCCAAAGCATACATGAGAAGATACTGACCTAGATTTGGAATGACCATACCCTGATGTGAGCGTCCCACTTGGCCCTGCTGCATGCCCCATTTTTTTCATTTCCCGATTGACGAGGCTAGAGGCTACGCTTTACCTTTATTTAGCACTTCCCACTTGGAATGCTAACACTTCCCTAAAGGTAGAAATGCAATGCCTACATTCATCCATACAAATTCGTTCTAGGACTGAACGAAACCGAAGGCATTACCTCTACTACATCCATTTTGGAATCACCCTCAAGATTAGTAGCAAGCAGCCCTTGCGATTCAAAACTCTGAAGTTGATTCCATACTCTTCAAGTTATCTTTAGCTCAAAACGCTTATATTTGATCGAAGTGGTTTTAAGATAACATATCCGATTCCGGTCTCTTCGAAATAATTTGATAATTCCTGGTAAAAACAACCCTGGTTCTTTGGGAAATAAGCAACTGCGAAGATCGCCTTCTAACCGTTCATGGTCGAATTTCCCTATCATTTGTTCTAAAAGAACGAAACAAATTTATATGTATAGTATAGCACCACCGACAGTAATTGTACTATATAATTTCCGAATTTCTCCTGGATATTTCCAAAGTCACTTTTTGGTCCAGATTTTGATTGTTGGTTATTTAAATATCAAATTAATAATCATTCAAACATGAATTTGATCCCATATGGAATCCACTAAGCCTTTATTTTAATATTTAGTTAAAAAATCACTTTATAAAACTTGATCAAAAGATTTTTAAACAACATTATTTCTAAAATTCCTTACATCCCTTTTATACTTGGGAAGAATTTATACTTATCTTAGCGATACAAGTATATTATCAAAACATTTGAAAAATTCTCTCTTTTCAAATTCCTTTTGAAAACATTACCTACTATAACCAAATCACTTATCCTTTGTAAAAAATTCTCTTATAAAAGCTCATTTCATATTTAAATACATTTATAAATTTCTAAAATCAATTTATAAAACACTTTTATAAGTCTACAAGTCAATTTACAAAACCTCTTTACAAACCTCTAAAATCATTCATAAAACATTTCCCCATTAAAAACTCCTTTGATAAATATTCTTTAAGAAAAATCCTTTACATAATTTCTTTCGCAATTCATCCTTTTAAATCATTTTAAATAAACCTTTTTACTTAGTATTTTTATAAACAAGTTATTATTTATAAATACTTTTAAAAATAATAATATAACTTGAAAAATCATTTATAAACCTCAACCCTAAATTGATTAAAGAATTGAAATTAATTCAAAACCATACTTTAAAATTTCAAAAAGAGCTTAGAAATCCCAATGTTTTTGATTTAAGTTACCACTTAATTTCAATTTGATTTCCATATCACTTAACAACTATTTACATAGGTCAACATGTATGTAAATTCGATTTATATCCAAAACATGGAATAACATGTCAATATAAACTAACTAGCATATACATGTCCAAATAACATAATAGCATGATGGTGATTTATCCTGTTAAATCAATATCGAACATAATTCAATCAATTAATAGCAGAATGGGGATTTTTTCTACTAACACATGTCCATGTAAAGAATCGTTACATTATAGCAAAACAAGGATTTATTCTGCAATTAGATGTCCAAATAATTCAACCAATCAACATTATAATTCGTTCATAGTCGTTTGACTACTTAATAGTATCTACACTTGAATCTCTTATGTTCAAACCATCTTTGAAAAGAAGTTCCTTTAATAACAGTTTGAATCCTGGGAAAACAAAGGATTTAAAACTTAAAATTCCTTTCTAAAATAATTAACCACAAGTCAAATCCTTTATTAAACCAAAATTGGACTTAATAAAATTTTAACTTAATTTAATAAACAATTTAGAAATAATTAAAACTTAAATAAATAATTAAACAATAATTAATTATTAAATAAATTTTAAACTTCATTAATATATTAATATTAATTAATCTCAATTATCAAAATTAAATAATATTTAATTAAAACTTATAAATGAAACCTTAATTAATCTTAGTTAAGTCCTAATTAATCACCGATACTTAACCCTAATTAATTTAAAACTGATTAAATAATTTAACTCTAACAAAATATTAATTAAATAATTAACTTATTTAATAATTATTCATTAAATTAATGTAAACTTTATTAAATAAAAATTTAAAGCTTAATTATTTCCTTAATTAATTAATAATTAATTTAAAACATTTTTTTTATCAAACTAAACTTAATTAACTTATTTAATTAATAACTAATTATTAATTAATTACTAATTACTCTTAATTACCGTTAATAAATAAATAAATAAATAAATAAATTATTATTCTTGTCTTAAGTAAACTTTAATTAGTTTTTATCTCAAATTAAAAACTTGCAAAAATATAGTTTTCGCAAGTTAAGTTTAATAACAATTTACTTAAAAATGTTGATTTTTCCTCGAACTACATCCATAGCGACTAATGCCATAGATGTGATAACTTTGAATTTATTTTTAAGCTACTAAGCTTCAAAACTTCTTCTTTTAACTTTGTTTTAAACTTAAATTCAAGTAAAATATTTGAAAACCAAAAAAAAAGTTTAAACCTCTAACCTTTAATAAATTTAAACCAAATAAGCAACATTTTCCAAAGGATTTTAAATCTCACTTAATGCATTATTTGTAAACTAGTTTCCATAAAACATCACATACAAGTTTTACCTACAACATCATATCCAAAAATCTACATACACATCATGCCTTAAGATAACATATGATATCACATCCAAGTTCATAAATTCAAACCACACTAAGTAGACTTTATTACAAGTCCACTTGTACCATCTCATATCAACATATCCACAAATATCCCAATCTATAGCCATCCAAACATACACATATAGCCAATTTATGTAACATATATTTCAAGATAATAACTTGAACTTCAAACTAAGGTTTATTCACCGAATATTATCCAAACAAGACCATACTAAGCTACCACATGCACCTAAGCTAGAGCAATGTTTTGTCTAAGGAAATGATGTTTCTGGTGGTGTAGAGGGGATAGTATGGTTCGAACTTGGGTGCTATAGGGCTTGACCTTGATGATTTCGGTAGATATGGGCTTTTATTTGGAAGATGAAGTGAAGTAGTGAATGTGGAAGGGTTTTTAGCAAGTTGCTTTAGGGAATTAAAGTGGAAACTATGATTTTTGAACTTGAAATATTTTTCAGAAGCTACAAAGTGTTTGGAAATGTTTAGGAAACTTTTAAAGAGAAAGGAAATGAGAATAAAATGAAAAATATAATTAGGAAATTGGTGTATATATATATTATGTACACATGCCGAATTACTACTTTGGCTTTGGTACCTTGCCCTCCTCTCCTTGAATGCCACCTCATCCTTTCCCTCCGCCTCATCATGGATCCAACCCCATGTAGCCACCCTCCATTTACATCAAAGCACACACCCAGTAATGTTTGGTTGTACTCTTGTCTCCTTATGTTGCATGAGTTATCTTTATGTATTAATACACACACACACACACACGTTTTTTCTTTCTTTTATATTTCTTTTATAAACTTAAATGCGCATGAATATACACATTTATGTACCTCACATATGGTCCTGACTTATTCTTTCATTGAATGTACATGTGTGTATGTGTGTACAAAAGCGTCACGACATTTTCAACAATTTTTTGCCAATGAAAAATCTAAAAATCGAAAAACAAATTTCGATCACATTTTAAATCTCTCTTCAAACTAATTATTTTTGTAAAACAATAATGAAAACTATTTCACCATCATTATTTATTATAAGAAGAGCTTTATTTTCATTATAAAACCTATTATTTGAATATTTAAAATTAATTAACTATTTGCAAATCAAAGCAGTGAAATTCAGGGCCGTTACATTCTTCCCCCCTAAAGGAATTTCGTCCTCGAAATTACACCTCAACCTATCCTAGAAAATAGTTAACACTATAAAATAATTCATGTGATGTACCTAGGTCTTTCTTATACAAAAATATGATTCGATCACTACTCAAACACATAACTATATTTCCAAACTAGTATCGCTCACCTGATTCTCTAGTGCGGTCTCCGATCAAGCTTCTTGATTGGAACCTATGTTCTGCTTACATAGCTGTAACTATGATAGAAAACACCGGTCCCATATCAAAAATCCTCATCAAGTGCTCGTCTCCAAAAATCAAGTAATAGATCCTTATTTGGAATGGTGTGAAACATCTTAAAGCCATGTACCCAAATCTTGGATCAAAACTATATGGAAGGAGAAATGATCTACGTCCACATTATGCACTTATTTAATTGGTTCTCCCTAATACCAACTCTATTCCTACTAAATTATTTATGAAAACATTTCATAAACTAAACTTAGGTTCAACTTGTATACTATTCCACTACATCGTCCTATCTGCTTTAACTATTCCATTTTGCATCTATCTCCTTAAGAAAACTCAAGATCTAACTACCCGATTTATTTCAATTTTTTTGAAATGATACTAAAATTTTAATTCTTAGAAAATTTACAAATAGCCCGAATAATTCCAAAATGATACTAAGGAACTAGGTAGTAGAGAAAAAAATACCTTAAACTCCCTTACCAAGAAGGGTAATACTCAAGAGAAGTGTTTACCATCCGAACACATCTCTTCCCCAAATTTTAATCTATTTTCGAGCCACTCGAACTAGTTAAATAAAAAATATTTCTTTTATTTCAATATCCCATTTTTGAAACAAAAAGTTTACATATTTCCAGCAAAACATTTATCACCAACTTGCTTTAGGCTCGTTGGGGCTTGAACTTGTTTGGATTGTATAATGATAAAGAGAATAATTTACTACTTGCGCCACAACGTTTATTAATGCAAACATCTAATCGTCACTTAGAAGATTGTTCAGATCATCGCAAAACAACCAAGATTTTTTCCTTTGAACAAATCCAAAGGAAACACTTCTTACTTACATTTCCATTCCCAAAAAAGTTTTACTTGAACCAACACTATTTCAAATAATATTATTATTTTCCAAAACCTTGAAAACCTTTTTTCAAAAGCACAAAAATTTAAGTTCACCAATTTTCAACTTAAATTCTTTTAATTAAAAGACACCTTCTCATAAATTCATTATATAAATCAACTTTTATAAAATCATTGTCCAAATATTTATTTCAAAATATTCAAACATTTTATTAAACATATTTTATTACATCAAATTTTAATTCAATATTAACATTGAATGCCTTATAGTCAAATTGTGAAACTTAATTCATAAGTGGTTCATTTTAATGTTTTTCCTATTTTTACTGCCTAATCCAAAGTTTAAAAAGGGAAGCTACTTATACACACTAATAGTTGTCAATGCTCAAACTGGACGAGCATGACTAAACAAACCTGAAATGATAATAATAGAATATTATTATCTTCTAACACATCTCAGCTAACTACACCATACAATACTATACTATTTTTAAAATCATTCTTTATATATAAAATATATCCTAGGTAAAATTATTTTATTTACCCAATTTCAAAATAATATTGTGTCGGATGGCCCACTTCAGGTGTTTAGAGATCCCTATCAATAGCATTAGCTACTCGTATTGATCATAATCCATAAGTACTCAACAAATCAGTCAACATAATATAAAACATTTTTATATCACTAACAAATACGCATTCTTATATACATACACTTAAACTCATAATAAGGCATTCCACTATCTTATCTCTTAAAGAGTTACCCCACCAGAGCCAAGGTTCTCGTCTAACCATATACCCTGATATCATGCTATAATGACCCACATTTATGAACCCTACAAGTCAACACTAATACATCAATGGTAACGTGCCAAACAATTAAGTTCTAGAAAGACCGATTGTTAGGGGAAAGAAAGGAGAAAGAAGATAAGAAGAAACCAGAACAATCATAGAATCTCACAATGCAATGGAATAACATATATTAATCAACATAATACTTCACAAAGTCATTTCAAAAATGATGCATCAGATCTATACTAATACAATTTTACCATCAGACAGTTATAATAGCCTGCCCCTACCAAACCGATAAAAGATACATATAATACAGCGAAAACGAAATAATAATTAGCCATCAATGAAGCCTTTTGCTCTAAGCTCCTCCAGGATGCATCCGGGGAAAACCTGAACTTCTTAGCTAGCCATAAAAATTTGAGCACCCAAGAGTTTTAGGGAAAGAAAATAAAACTTCGAGTCAGACATGGATCAAGAGTAAGTAAACTCAAACAACCGAATTATTATGTTTAAAACCCTTTTAAAATCGAAGGTATCTCCTAAGACCACGCTGCATATAAACACGGATGGGTTTTTAATTCACGGTAACCAAAAAACATTTTATAGAAAGCCTAGTGATATTATAATAATGTCTAGAGGTTAATGTAAAATACGAAAATAGGTGAAATGCTTGCATCTTACATTTTAACATAGTTGGGTACAAACAAAACTGTGCGGCGCTTGTTGGAGAATGCATTCTATATTATGACAAGGTTAGGAACTATCTTCTAATGGTACATCTCTAGATAAAATGCATCGAGGTCTGACAAGAATACCTTGTACCACTGCCACACAAGACTAGCCTACAACTTGACTAGTTGTACCGAATATGGTTACCTACTTTGGACCTCGAAACATACATGAGTAGATATCGATCTAGATTTGGAATGACTATACCCTGATGTAAGCGACCCACTTGGCCCTACTGCATGCCTGATTTTTTTCATTTCCCTGTTGACGAGGCTAAAGGCTATGTTTTACCTTTGTTTAGCACTTCCCGGTTGGAATGCTAACACTGCCCTAAAGGTAGAAATGCAATGCCAACATTCATCCATACAAATTCGTTCTAGGACTGAACGAAACCGAAGGCACTACCTCTACTACACCCATTTTGGAATTACCCTCAGGATTAGTAGCAAGCAGCATCCCTTGCAGTTCAAAACTCTGACGTTGATTCCATACTCTTCAAGTTGTCTTTAGTTCAAAACGCTTCAATTTGATCGAAATGGTTTTCAGATAACATATCCGATCCCGGTCTCTTCGAAACAATTTGATCATTGTTGGTAAAACAACCACGGTTCATTGGGAAATAAGCAGCAGCGGAGATCGCCTTCTAACCATTCAAGGTCGAGTTTCCCTATCATTGTTGTGGAAGAACAAAATAAATGTATACATATAATATAGCATCATCGACAGTAATTGTACTATATAATTTTCGAGTTTCTCCTGGATATTTCCAAAGTCACTTTTTGGTCCAGATTTTGATTGTTGGTAATTTAACTATCAAATTAATAATCATTCATTGATCCTATATGGAAGACACTATGTAGCCCCTATGTAGCCACCCCCCTTTACATCAAAGAACACACCCATTAATGCTTTGCTATACTCTTGTCGCCTTATGTTGCATAAGCTATCTTTATGTATTAATATGTGTGTGTGTATGTGTGTTTTCCTTTTATATTTCTTGTATAAACTTAAATACATATGAATATACACACTCACATACCTCCAATATGGTTCTAGCTTATTCCTTTTATTGAATGTTTAAGTGAATGTGTGTGTAAAAGTGTAATGATATCTCGATAATTTATAGCTGATGAAAAATTCGAAAATTCGAAAAACAAATTACGGTCACATTTTCAATCTTTCTCCAAACTAAATATTTTTGTAAACCAATATTGAAAACTATTTTATTATCATTATTTATTATTAAAAAGAGTTTATTTTCATTATAAAACCTATTATTTGAATATTTGAAATGATTAAATATTCGCAAATCAAAGCAATGAAATTCAGGGTTACAGCAGTTAATACCACTTCAAAATGATTTTGGCTAAGTCCAAAAGGCATGATTTGGATGTACTGAACTCATTTTTATAGCTTGAAAATAATTTCGATGATGGAAGCATCATCGAAGTTCATTTTCTTGTTTCATGGTAGGGGATGATATAGAATTTTTTTTGGTAAATTAAATTTTGGTTTAATCTAGATGTACGATTTGATATACAAAAGATATACATATATGTTATTGTTTCAAAATGATTTGGAACAAAAACCAGGTTTTTAGTTTTAAAGTTTTTCTTTAAAAGAAAATTGATATGAACTTTTGTGTAGAAAAGTTTTATATGTATACTATGTAGGGTGCCCGAGTGGTAGTGGCAAAGCTTAGAACAAATGTTGAATTTTTTTATGTTTTCCCTTTTTTGGTAAAGTGTGTTTAATAAATAAATTATATTTATTAAGTTATTTTATCGACGCATGTATTCTATGCATTAGGATAGTATGGTATGTTCATCGTGTTTGATATGTTTGTTTAGTAGTTTCCATATGTTAAAATGAAATGGGATTTTAGATGATTTGGGAAAGTTGGAAACTTCTGAATCGTTATAAAACTTGAAGCTAAATATTTTTTTTGAATGGAAATATAAAGTTGAGTTTATAAAACACTGGAATTCAGAATGTAGTAAGTTAAACAAGTTTAATTTGTTAAACATTCATGATAAGTAAAATGAATTTAATGTTTCGTATATGCTCTTAGGTGGTAGTGGAGTATTATACGAGTATAAACTTAAGTTATTCTAACAATCCTAATTCTAATTAACCTTACATTGAGGATTTAATTGGGTAAATTAAAAAAAATGTAAAAGGTTAAGGAGATTGACATTTGATAGTTAATAGGAGTCATGTCTTAATGAATGAGTTAAAAATAATGGTTTATAACTTAATAAGAAGGAGGAATTATGATAAAGGTAAATGGGAATATGTCACCTTTCTCAACTAAAACCCTTCATCCCTCACTAACTCATTATCACTTCATTCATAAAAATGAAAATAGTAAACAAGGCTGACCATTGTTAGCGAATCCAAGAAGAAGTAAAGCTAGGGGAATCAAATCAAATACAAATCTCAACCTCCTTAAACCATTCAAGGTGAATAATAGTTTGCATCTCATGTGTTATTTGTTATTTTCATTTTTAAGTATAAATTTGATTCTTTTGCTAATATTATGTCATGCCATGATAGTTTGAATGATTATGTGCTTATTGGTGAATGTATGGAATTTATTTATGAAATTAGGTGATATGTTTGAGTTAGAAAACCTATCGTATGACATCTAAATGACTTGAGATTTTCATATGATGTTCGAAACACTATTTTAGAAATGTTTTTTAAGTTCATGATTTTCTGATTTAATGAGAATATTTGGTGAATTTTCTAAGGTTGGAAAATGAGATATTTTGATTTTTAATTGTTTAAAACAGTTAAAATATGTTTTTGATCCCAAAACTTTTTTCTGTTAAAGGATATAATAGATTGGATTTATTATGATTTTTGGGGAGTTTTTCCAAGTGTTTATGATTTAATATGAATTAATTGAGCTAGAAAAGCTTAATTATCATATTAAAATATTAATACAAATGTAAGGTTTACAAATATTTGGAAAAAGAAACTTTTGCTCTATGGTAGTTTTCAAGAATATATTTTGATAAAGAAGTTTGTTATCCAATAGTATTTTGACAAATACAAGGAGGTAGTGAAAAAAAGTTACTTTGAATAGCAAAACTGTTGTTTTTAGGTAAATTACGACATCGCCACTTCAAAGTCATGGTTGTCGAAGTCCATGATGCCGCTATTATACATTTCCGACCTTAATGAATACATATGATATAATTTTAGATGATATGGAATGAATTCAGGAAGGTTGGAGTATTTGTCCGTATAGATACTACCGATATCATGAGCTTCGAAGAGAATGACGTCGCTTATTTCCCTTAAGCGCTTTAACTATGCCACTTTTATCCATGTCAACGTCGACAAAAGCATTGCCACTTATTTTTATTAGTGTAACAACCCGGGATTTTTGTCATTGGATTTTGAATATTTAATTGGTATTAAATAGTGATATAATTTTTTTTAAATTAAGACTTGAATTTAAATATATGGATCATTTAAAATCTTTGTATAGTGAATTAAATATTTTGATTTTAAAATAAATATCAATTTAATGGATTTAATGGTCTAATTTAACCTTTTTGATTAATTAATAATAATAGTGAATTCATTTGTAAATTTATTTGCAGCAATAAATGGTTCAAATAAATAATCAGGAAATTCATTTTTATTTTTATGACGCTATTTTTGTTGACGTATTTTTAGTTTAATTTATCTAATTTATCCATAATTTTTAATTTGTAAATTATTGAAATTATTTGTTAGACTATTTATCGAAAAACGATATTGTTTTTATGATTTTACAGAATTAGTAAATCAATGTATATTATTATTGTTTTGGAACTGTATCGCTGTTTTGAGCGCGACTGTATTTTTGTTTTATAGTTGTAGAATTCATACGCGAATGGAAAATCTGTACAGCGAGATGTCGATAAATGCAAATAAATATATGTCCATACTTAGGCCTATTTCATTCACACATTTCCTCTTTCACTCTTCCATCCCTTTTCTCTGAACCAAGAAATATAGATCCACTACATCTACAAATTCAAAGCAAATGATTTAAAAATCATAAAAATAAAAAGGATGGATCTTTTCTTTCTTAATGGGTAGATCTACTTATACTCGGGCATATGAAGGTTGTGATAGCAATATAAAGGGGATCGATATCAATTAAGGCATATTGACTAGGGTTTGAATTTTATGAAAATTTAAGCAACGATTGTCGGAGTGGAGGCTTTTATTGAGGTCGGGAGGTCGATTTGCACCTATGCGCCAAGTTTTAGGGAGTGCAGCTTGGTGAGGTGGATCGCATCAATTGTACAGTCAGTTGTAAGAGGGCATGTCATGTTTTGGAAGGGGGTTGCGGGCTAGGAATGGTTGGGTTTATATCGAAGAGGTTGTGAAGGAGAGTGCTACAGAATCAATGGTTGTTGTTTTCATCGATAGGAGAGTGAGATAAGGAAGGGAGAAGATGCGGCCATCGTAAGGTTCGGCTACGGGTTATGAAGCAGGAATAATTTATGGAAGAAGGAGTTTAAAAGTTTTAAGGGTAATGTGTAATTAAGAAAAGTAATCAAGTATTTAATTTAATTTTAGAATCTAATGACTTATAAATAGTATAACTTGTTCATGTGAGACCTGATCGAGACGAAACTTTTTGCGTTGCACTCTTAATGGAAAAATCTTCGTGATGGAACTGATTTGGTTGAATTTAGAGCAAGTTGAAATTTAGGATAAAATCGAATATAGTTCAAACCGGAACTCTTTGGTGGTAACTGGGATCTCGGTGAGTTAAACTCACCTTTTTGGTTTATTAGTAAGATATGTAGTATATTAAATTTTGCTGCTTGTGTTGGTTGAAATTATTGGCTGATTGGCTAATATATCCACCTTGAATAACAATTATATTTAAAATTGAAACATATGAAAATTTGTACAGAAATCCGGATTTCTCACCGTAGTAATTTTATTTTCCATTTATATATCCTGTTGAGTTTATTTCAGTTATAATCCTATTATATAGATTGTCAATTGATAAATCTTGATTTGTTTAGCACTATTAGTTATGGCATTGTTGTATGCTCAAAATTTAATCCCTGTAGTGAGAAAAATCAATAACATTATTGGTTAAGTGCTTTGATGACAATTGGCCTCTATTTCTTATTTTCAAAATACTATTAACTGTCGTTTGGCTTGAAATTGGTTTTTGACACGGAGAATGATTTCAAATTCTAAACTTTGGGTTTTCTGGATACTTTTATTTAAGCAGGTTTTGAATTTTTCTATATAACCCCAACCTTTATTTGTTTTTTCTAACCCATTTAGAAATGTTTTAAAGTTGTTTGACTATCATTTAATAATGATTTAAAATTGCTTAACTATTTTTTAATAATATTTAAAGGTGGGTTGTTTCAATTCAATAATGTTTAAATGTTATTTATTAATATTTTAATATTGTTATTTATTTAAATAATTGATATTGTTTAAAGATAGTAATTATTATCTATTAATAATATTTGGAAGTTAATTATTTATTATAATAAGGTTTTTAAATATCAATTATCATATCAATATTGTCTGAAATTATTATCTAGTTTATTTATAACATTTTGAAGCCATTTATTATGATACTAATAACGTTTTGAAGTAAATTAATTTTTCTATTAATGATGTTCAAATGGAAATTGACTGTGTTATTAATTTTGTTGAAAAGTTAATTTATTATTTATTTATGATGTTTAAAGTTAATTAATTTATCTGATTAATTGTGTTTGTAAATAATAAATTGATTTTTGAAGGAATTTCATATAATAAAGAGAATTTTCGACTTTATAGAAGGATTTTCATAAAGCGATTTTAGAAAAGATTTTTATAGAGTAAATTTATAAGGTATTTTTGTAAAGGTTTTATAAAGGATTTTTATAAATAATTTCTACGAAGGATTTTATAAAAGGGAAAGAGTTTTATAAATATTTTTTGGATTTATAAAAGAGCTTTATAAATAGTTTTAGGAATTTATAAAAATAGTGTTATAAAATTTTTTGGGACATCTATAAAAAAGTTTTATAAATGTTTTAGAAATTTATAAAAGGATATTTATAAATGATTTTAGAGATGTATAGAAAAGGGAATTTATAAAAGAAGATGAGATTAATTTCCAAAAGTGATCTTTAAATAATTGTGGTGATGTGGAAAACATCTTTCCATACTTAACACCAAAAGGAAATCTTTCTCAGTGTTTGTGAATATACTTATTCCATTGAGATAAGTAAATGCATATTTTTCCAAGTTTTGAAAAGAGTATAAAGGGTTTGTGAACATATCTTTGTAAAAGTATTTTAACACAAGTATTTACAAAGTGATTTTAAATTAATGAAAGGAATAAATAAAGAGGTTAGTGCAGCTTATGTGCTTAACCAATCAGTAGCTGAGCGCAAACAGCTAGTAAATTGTCATCAAAACGGAACGATGACGACACAAGACCATTGAAACTTCCCAAATTCCAAACTTCATAAAATATCCTAAGTGATTGGATCACAAGCGACCCATACCCTATGGATCGCTAGCGACACATGCATATCCTTGAATTTTAAAATAAACTAGCTAAGTAGGTAATGGAAAAGGAGCCAAGTCACTAGCTCGCGTACGAGCCAAATCGATGGGTCGCTAGCGACCCATGATTTTGGCTCGGATCACAAGCTAGACCCTCTTAAGGTCGTTCCATACCTACCCGCGATTAGTTGTTGAAGTGGCTTGTCCTAGAAGTCCTTCGATCTTTATACCTACCATCCTACCTGTAACATAAACTGGATCTTGTGCTCCGGACTGGTTGCTGAAGCTCTGGTGGAGACATTCTTCACTCTTTACCTCCCTCACAACGATCTCCAAATGGATTCACTGTAATTCTCCAATGGATTCCAACCCTAAAGATTTAATCTACTTAAGGATAATTAAGGTCTTGTAATCAAACACTTCCTACAGCAACAATCAGTCATAACAAAACTATAAAGTGGACGTTGGCTTCATCAATAGCCGAACTACTATCAAAATTCTTGGTCTACTTTCTTTTACTATTCTTTTTCTATATCTATGATCTATGATATTGCCCTGTCAGAATAAAGCTGGTGCTTTCAAAATCAAAATAGGGTATTGATCCATTTTTTGGGTTTACATTTTGGTGCTTTCACTGAGAAATCCAACTCAGGAACCAGATCTAGCTATCTATTTTGGATCCCATAGGTCCAGAAGTTAGGTCCTTAATCTTTATTTGAAGAAACCACTATTTGGAATCAGTATCCCTCGAAGAATAAGAACAGCCTTTGGAAGATCCATTAGGACAGTAGCAGTTGATGACGATGTCAATTCCCAATAAACTGAAGTAAATGGTGCTAACTTAAGGAATTAGGCGCCAGCCTCCTCTACCCAGCATGAAATTTTTACCAGGGATGAATTTAATAAAATAGCTGATGAGATCAACCCAAAAATCGAATGTAGCTAAAAGGCTTTAATGGATAAGCTGAACGTTCTCCTAACCCTACAGTCAAATCCTGCTCCAAGGACTATGCCCGAACACACGGCTGCTATGGAATAAGAGAATTCCTCCATTTCTGGTCTACATAGAAGACCATTTGCTACAAGATAGCCTATTCTCAATTTGAACAAGGGGCAAGTACCCCTATAGAAGACATAGTTATGGATCTTTCCAACTCGGAGGAAAGAGTGCAAGACAACAAATTGGAAGAAAATGCCAATGCATTTGATAATTCAAGGAATACCCAAACTGTTTCAGTGAGACCAACTGCAAGCCGACGGGACCCTGTAGGAGTGTCTCTCCCAAAGATAGGAGGGCCTAGGTCTCAGCCTACTCACCAAGACCATTTGCAAAGTCAAACACTTGGTGCAGTGACTAATTACCGTCCTAAGGACTACAAGACATCAAGACATACATAGCGGATATGGTTAAACGATTAATGGAGGAGAGTAAAGATAGAAGAAATGATGATTGGGGATTCGCGCTAAATCGGACTCCCTTCACCGATGAAATCTTGAAGGAGAGATATCCAGAAAAATTCATAATGCTAACTATCTGCCCTATGATGGGACAAAGGATCGAAAACTCACTATTACAAATATAGTTGGTATATGGATGGAGCAAATACCTCTGAAGTTGTTTGATGTAGATACTTTCCTATCTTTCTCGAAGGGGTTGCATCAATGTGGTTCCCTAGGCTTCCGCCAAGATCTATCTCTACTTTTGGCCAACTAGTGACAAGGTTCCTTGATCAGTTCAGACTTCATACCGCGCAGCTAAAAGATGTCATGTCCCTATTCGGATTGTTCCAAGGGCATCACTGAAATCTTTCATGAATAGATTTAACACCGTGGTGATGGATGTAAGCAACCCCAATGAAGACATGGTTTTCATAGCATTAGTTTGTGCTATTTACCCGAAACTGAATTAGAAAAGTGGATTAAGTTGAAGCAACCTACCACCAAAAAAGATTTCAATCATAAAGCAAGTCAGTACCTAAAGATGGAGGAGGCGCAGGAATTGGAAAGGAAGCCTACTAGTGTGCAATTGGCGAACGTCAGGCAAAGCGATGTAGCAATGAATCAAAATGCGCACACTTCTCGGACTGCTCATGGATCCACTAGGAAAGATGGAATTCAAAGAGAAAAGGTCAAAACTTCAATAAGAAGAATGGTAATGGTAACAATAAAAAGCTCAAAAGGGTTTAGCCTGAAGGATACACTCCCCTAAGCGACTATCCTGAAAACATTTTTCTCACAATTCAAGGACCGAAGAATGCAAAAAGCCACTCAGAAAGGAGGTAACTGAGCAGCAGAAGCGCTCAGGGAAATTCTGTTGCTTCTACGAAATACACGGCCATAATAAATTGAATGATGCCACCTAAAGAATCTCATTGAGGAAGTGATCCAGAATAACAAACTCCAGCAGTATGTAACACAGCATAAAACCTCAATCAATCTACGTCTCCTCAACACCCAAGCGAGCAAAAGAATCAAACTGGAACCAGCGAAGAAGGGTCAAAACAAACTTACCAAAGGCTTATTATCAAAACAATTTCCAGGTGACCGCATCCTACAAAAAAAGTTGGCAAGAAATGGAGCGATATGTGAGTTCGTTGAAGCACGCTCTAAAGGAATCATGTTTATTCGTAGAAGATGAAACTCCAACTAAGATGCAAATGGTCTTGAATGATGATATTGTGTTCTGATATTGGGACACCGAGGGGATCGAAGCTCCAACTCTCGATTCAATGGTGGTGATGCTTGGAATTGGACCTGTTGTAGTTCGAAGGGTGTTGGTTGAAGTGGCAGCTTCGTTAACATACTCTTCAAATGTACTTTTGATCAAATGAAGATTGGCATGAAATGTGTATCCACATGCTAAACAAAAATTCATTGGTTTACTGGTGAACCCAAACAAACGGTTGGAACAATTGACCTACCTGTGGAGCTTGGAGAGAGTGAGCGAAAGGCCACCCTCATTTAGACTTTTGTGATCGTAGATGAAATGTAAGCATACAACGCATTCTTGGGACGGCCCGCATTAGCCAACTTCAGAATAGCATTGGCCCAATGGTTCCTTATAATGAAGTTCCATATGGAGCACAAAGTCAGAAATGTGAAAGGAGACCAAAGCACCTCCCGGTAATGCTATATCGAATAATTGCACGAGTCAAGAAGAAAGGAAAAAGGAAAGGATATGGGGAAAACCCTCCACGTCCATGAACCCTCCGAATAGCAACTACAGAGCCACCCCTGGCTTGGAGACCATAGCTGATGTGCACGTAAATGTGCATATATTTACATCCATATTTTGTCCCTTTTTACTTAAATAAACATCATATTTGGGCATTTTAACATGTTTAAAACCAAAATTTAATTATTTTCAAATCATCATATTTTCATCCATTCAAGGGAAAAATGGTCATTTTTGTGCATTTGTTAATTTGAGAATTTTTAGTTGGACAGTTTTTATGATTTTTATAGGATATTTTGATGCATATGGGAGAGAGATTCATGATGATATATGCATGCACAAAGAAATACAAAGGAATAAAGAGAAAATAATTCAAGTTCAAGATCATGGAGGACCCCACCCACTTGCCTAAATCTACAATTAGAAGCTAATGGACAACTAAGTGAAGGTTAAAGCTTCATACATATTTAATGAGGAATTAATTAGTGGCTAATGGTTACATGGTAGCCACACTTCCTAAAGGGAATTTTGAGAAGCTCCTTAAAAATAGAATTAGGGCTTTATGCATGTATAAGTAGTCCTCTTATGTACGTTTAACTATCTTCTACTCTCTCATATATTGTCTTAGGAAATTAGCAAGTTGTAAAGGCAATGTTTTATGAATTAAAAATGGTTCCCAAGCCTCTTCCTTTTTTCTTTTCTATATGCTTTTCTTTGCTTTTATGTTAATGTTTATTTTTAAGCTCTCTTTCTTTTATTGTTCATAGCTTAGATTTACATTAATGCAAGTAGTGTTGTTTTAATTTTTATGCAAGTGGCTTAATAGTTAATTTCATTTCCTCTTTTGTTTAGTTTCTATTTCTTTTGCTTTTAATGTTAAAAATTACATGTGTTGATATGATAATACAGATGAGTAGCTAAACCCCTTTAATTTAGAGGTAATGAAGCACTCAAATATTATGTAATTTCAACATTTCTATGATTTATGATCTCTTTTGGTTTGTGCTTCATGAGAGTGAATTTTGATGTAATTTTATGCAAGTGGGTTTGATAGCTTATATTGCTTATGCAAATGAGCTATTCTTATTCAACATAAACACAATTTACATAATCATTTTCTAATTAAAATTTGATTTTGAAATGAAAGTAAAAATAAATTTTGATGATCTATATTATTAGTTACAACAGTAAATAGATCATACTTAAAATAGCTTTTACGTTGACTTCATTTTTGTGAGAATTGATAAGTGGTTAATTTGTTGTATTATAGTCTGATGGTTTGTGTTATAGTAATTAACAACATAAATAAGTCATACTTATGATAAATACAACAATTATTTCATTTGATTTCACAACTAGAGATCCTAAATTATTTATTTATTGATTTACAAAAATATGAGAGTGGATTTGCCTCTAAATTGTTCTCTAGTCTAATGGTTTTTAAATCACATTTTAATTCTAGTTTTAGCTTCACTTTTGTAGTTAATAATTTCCTCTCGCTTTGGTTTAATTTGATTGAATTGATTTCTAAAATCTGAAACCATTCCCTGCAGATCGACCCATACTCGCCACGTATTAAAATTGTACGCCGTGCGTTTGCGGTTATTTTATTTCAAAATTTATCTACATTTTTCTAATCGATAACAAAATTTGCTGTTAAACAAGTTTTTGAAGCCGCTGCCAAGAAATTATTTTGATTTTCTATTCTTCGAATTACTTTTATTTGATTTTTGTGTGATATTCTTTTGTGCCTTTATATTTAAAAAAAAATTGAGTTGTGCGCTGTTACATTTTAGTTGCAATGTTTGTGTGTTTATTTTCTAGTTTCATTTGCATTTTCGTTGTTTAATAAAAATGTACATATTTCTAAATAAAATCATTTCATTCACTGTTCAATGTTTTCATTTGATTACATTTCTCAATCTGAATTAAATTCGTTCACTGTTTTCTACCATTTCACTGTGCACTATGCACATAGCCTGCACACACCCTCCTGAGCACTTCAACTCACCACCAATACATTTGTTGCCTACCTTTCATAAGTACTTCACCTTCCCCTATTTCACCAATCTCCAACTCTACTTCAACCATTGTCATCAACAAAGTGACTGCCCCTACCTGCCCAAATACACTAGCCTCCAACCGACAGACTTGAATAGGACTGCTGCCAACTACATACTCCAAACCACCAGAAAACTGTGCACAGAACTCCACCTTAACAAAGCTTCAGCAAATCTGTGCATTTTATATATAAAAAACTTCTACATCTTCTATCACAACCCTATCAATAGTGCTTGACTTGACACACATCTAATATTTCTCATAGCCACTTCACTGACAACAGAACATCTTACAAACTACGATTCACCCCAATACCATCTCTTCATCATCCAACTGCCTGTAACCCTTCACAAACAATCACTACTACTAACCTATTGAACTACAACCAGTGACAAAACTGCAGAAAACTACTAGTAAACCTCATCTATCATTCAACCAACTACCAAGAAAAATCACCACCAACTCCTTTTTGTCTCACTTCCATATCACCGAGTTTCATTCACCTCAACAAAGCTTCAACAAACATTCTAAAAAAAACAATACCATCTCCTCAAATCACACTGCGCCTTGCCACACTGTCGTAACCACCTTACTGCCTTCATCATTCAGTTCACCACTCACTGCCTTACTGCCTAGTCCCAGCCTTGCCTCAATCATAAAAAAATAGACTGTGCATCAAACCTGAACACAACTCATCCACTTTAGCGACCATCTATCATCATCTATCATAACAACATCACCTTCCTTCTCCAACCTACAGTCATCACTATGAAACCCACAGTTAGCGTATGATATAATAAGTGTAACGGGGAAAACTATGTACATATTTACAAAAGAGGGTTAACATTCTTACAAGACGTAGCTTGGCTCATGAAGGATCAGCTCCTCCTCTTGGTTATTTGGAAATTTCAAGAAAGGTTTCAAACAATGGCCATTGACTTTGAAAATTTATCCATCCCTGGGGTTTTCTATTTCAACGGCACCATGTGGAAAAACAGTTCATACCACAAATGGTCCGGTCCAACTTCATTTAAGTTTCCTAGGGAATAAATGAAATCTTGAGTCGTATAAAAGAACTTTATGGTTAGCTAAAAATGTTTTCCTTAGGATTTACATGTCATGAAAAATTTGGTTCTTTCTTTGTAATTTTTCTCGTTTTCATACGCGTTGTTCCTGAATTCTTCTAGTTCGTTGAGTTGTAAATTTCAGTTTTTGCCAGCTTTCTCAAGATCAAAGTTTAAGTTCTTTATCGCCCACTACGCTTTGTGTTTGATTTCAACGGGTAAATGGCAAGCTTTACCGTAAACTAAACGGAATGAGGACATCCTAAGGTTAGTTTTAAAAGCAGTACGGTAAGCCCAAAGCACGTCGGTCAATTTCTAAGACCAATCTTTTCGATTTTTACTGACAGTTTTCTCCAAGATTTTTTTTATTTGACGATTTGAAACTTCAACTTGCCCACAAGTTTGAGGATGATATGGAGTGGATAACTTGTGGGCTCTTAAGTATTTCTTCATTAATGTTTCAAAAGATCGGTTGTAAAAATATGTCTCGTTATTGTTGATTATTGTGCAAGGTGTGCCAAACCTTGAAAAGATGTTTTCTTTGAGAAATTTCACAACATTCTATGATCATTGGTTTTGCAAGGAACGGCTTCGACCCATTTTGAGATGTAATCGATAGCGAGCAGGGTATATAAGTTTCCAAAAGAATTAGGAAAAGGTTCCATAACGTCGATACCCCAAACATCAAAGATTTCGATCGTAAGATTGGGGTTTAGAGGCATCATATCTCATCAAGAAATTCTTCCAAGCATTTGACATGATCGCAAGTTTTACAAAATTCAAACGAGTCTTCGAAAAGAGAAGGCCAATAGAAACCACACTGAAGCACTTTTTCCGCAGTTTTTCATGGACCGAATGTTTACCTCACGCTTGATCGTGGCAAAATGAAAGAACACTACCGATCTCATTATCCGGAATGCAATGTCGAATGATTTGGTCGGGACAATATTCAAACAAGTGTGTATCGTCCCAATAGAAATACTTCACTTGGACATTAATTTGTATTTCTCCTATTTGGACCAAGATGAGCGAGATTTTTTGGTGACTAAATAGTTCACTATATCAGCGTACCATGGATCGATAGAAATCGAAAGAACTTGTTCATTGAGGAAGTTTTTATTGATTGGCAAAGAAGATGGTACATTCGAAAGACGAGACAAGTGATCGGCTATGACATTATTAGATCCTTTTTTGTCTTTGATTGTATGGTCAAATTCTTGAAGTAAAAAGATCCAATGAGTCAAACGGGATTTAGCATCCTTTTTAGCAAAGAGATATCGGAGCATAGAGTAGTACGTGTACGTAGTAATATGTGAACCTATCAAGTAAGGTCGAAATTTTTCGAGCGCAAAAATGGCAGCCAGAAGCTCTTTTTGGGTTGTTGTGCAGTTGAGTTAAGCGTCGTTTAAAGTCATACTCACACAGTAAATGACATGTAGGATTTTGTTGATACGTTGTCCAAAAATAGCACCAAACGCAATGTTAGAAGCATCATGCATTATTTTGAAAAGAAGATCCCACTTAGATGTGTAAATGATTGGAGAAGAAATGAATTCATTCTTAAGGCGTTCAAAAGTAGAGATACCCTCATAATTGAAATTGAATGGAACGTCTTTTTCGAGAAGAGTCGTAAAAGGACGAGCGATTGTGCTAAAGTCTTTCACAAAGCGTTGGTAAAAGGCAACGTGTCCTAGAAATTATCGAATGTCCTTAATAGATTTGGGAATAGGTTGGTATGTAATTACACCGATTTTCACTTTATCTACCTCAATTCCTTTATTTGAGATGATGTGTCTAAGGACTATGCCTTGTTTGACCATAAAGTGGTATTTTTTCCAATTACCAACTCGAGGTGATGTAAACATTGGGAAAAAGAATCACCAAAGATAGAGAAATCATCCATAAAAACTTCTTGGAAGCGTTCAATCATGTCGGAAAAGATTCCAACCATGCATCGTTCGAAAGTAGCAGGAGCGTTACAAAGTCCGAATGGCAAATGTCGATAAGCAAAGGTACTGAATGGACACGTGAAAGTCATTTTCTCTTGATCTTCCAGAGCGATTGGAATTTGGTTATAGCAGGAATAACCATCAAGGAAGCAGTAGAATTCATGGTCGGCTAAACATTCGAGCATTTAGTCAATGAAAGGAAGAAGGAAGTGATCTTTTCCTGTTGCAGCATTTAATTTTTGATAGTCAATGCAAACACGCCAACTCGTTGAGTACGAGTTGGAATAAGTTCGTTTGAATCATTCTTGACAACAGTTAGCTCGGACTTTTTCGGTACAACATGAATTGGGCTAACCTATGAACTATCGTAGATTGGGTAAATGATTCCATTGTCAAGAAGTTTAAGAATTTTATCACACACAGCATCTTTCATTTTTGGATTAAGCCTTCGTTGCGTGTAACGAACAGGCTTGGCATCGTCGATTAAATGAATGCGATGTTGAACAAGAGCGGGACTAGTACCCTTTATATAAAAAATCGACCATCCAATTGCTTCTCTATTTTTTGAAAGAATAGAGAGTAACAAGGTTTCTTGATCGAGAGAGAGTTGCAGAAATTGTGATGGGCAACAATTCATTATCACCTAAGTATGCGTACTTATGGTGATCGAGAAGTGGTTTAAGTTCAAACTTTATGAGTTTTCCGATCAAAGAATTGGGCTGAGATTCGCACTCAAATGGAAGCGATTCAAAAGGAAGAGTGTATTCAATCTTATTGGAAATTTCATGAAACAATTTTTCGTACTAGGCCTCGCGTTCATCGGTAAGATCAAGTGTTTCGTTTTCGAATTTTTCATGAATGGCACTAACTTCCAATGTTTGGTCACAGGGTTCATTAGATTGGCTTTCAAATTTGAAAATGTTGAGATCCAAAGCCATGTTTCCAAAAGAGATTTTCATCGATCCATTACGACAATTGATTAAGGCATTTGAGGTGGATAAGCATTGTCGGCCTAAAATCAATGGAATTTGACTTGCGGGATTTTTCATGGGTTGTGTTTTGAGAACGGTAAAATCAATGGGGAATATGAATTGCCTTACTCGGATGAGCACGTCCTCGTTTTCTCCCACGGGCTGCTTAATGGAACGATCGACGAATTGAAGCGTAACTTTTGTGGGTTTGAGCTCACCTAAGCCTAATTTCTCATAAACGGAGTATGGAATCAAATTGACACTCGCATCTAAGTCTATCAAGCATTTGTTAAACGTCTTGTCTCTAATTGTACATGAAATCATAGGGCAGCCAGGATCTTTGTATTTGACAGGCATGGATTGGGATAAGACTTCGCTCAAACCGGCGGCTATGAAGACTTTTTTGTGCACTTGGGTGTGTCACTTTTGGGTGCACAAGTCCGTAAAAAATTTCACGTACATGGGGACTTGCGCTAGCTTTACTTTAACTCAAGCGGTACTTCAACTCAAGGTCACAATCGAACCTTCAAAGTGGGAGATTTTATGCTCAAGCAATTATACCCCATCCCAGGGGCTTCGAACCAAACTAGGAGGGACCATATGTCATTAATCAAAGCTAAGAGATGGGACTTTCAAGCTAACAACCGTCAATGGAACTCAAGTTCCTAGAGCAATGGATAGTGAATCACTTCACCGTTACTTTGTCTGAATGCTACCTTATGTATTTTTTATTTTCCAGCAAATAAGCCATCCCGAGATACATGGGGCATTGTACACAGGCAAAAACATTTCCTTAATAAAGATTGCTTCTTGAACCAACAAAACCGTGATCATAATAACTACCTGCCGGGTCGATGAAAGCAAATCGAATCAAACCATTTGATCAGTGGAACCCGATCTTTGTCTTCTAAAATTCGGCGTTGCTTCAGCAACATTGAAAAGGCTAAAATAATAAATCCTCACATTGCCCGAAGATAGGAAACACCGAGAAAAAATAAAAGCTGCACACCCTATAAACCATGCACTAAAATAATAACTCCTCGTGTTGCTCAAAGATTGGCAACATCGAGGAAAAAAAAAGCCGCGCATCAAAATACTAACTCCTCAGGTTGCCCAAAGATAGGAAACACCAAGGAAAAACAAAAGCCCCGCACCCCATAAGTCACATATTAAAATAATAACTCCTCATGTTGTCCAAAGATAGGAAACACCGAGGAAAAAAAGCCGCGCACTAAAATAATAACTCCTCACGTTGCCCGAAGATAGGCAACACTGAGGAAAAAGAAAAGTCACGCACTTCATAAGCCGCGCTCTAAATTCCAAAGCACTCACTTCTCATACTGCCCGAAGATAGGAAAATCCGAGGAGCAAGAGGAATCGTGCACTGATGCTCAAAGCTTAAACCACTCACACTTCCCAAAGATAGGAAGCGCTGGGGAACACTGAAACACACGCTCCTCACATGGCCCAAAGATAAGCAACGTTGAGGAGCACCAAAAACCGTGCATCTCATAACCAGCACTATCTGCTCTTATAGTCGGTAATAATGAGAAAAATGGCTCCAATGAATTTAGAATGATATAAATCAACTGAATAGTCTCAACCATAGACATTTAATGATCAAAACCGCCATCAATTAACCCATGCAATGTGCACCTCTTAAAGACGCATAACTTGCATACTTACCAGAATATCGCCAGAAATTAGGATTCATGCTAAAGTTGCAAAACTTTCGAAAGAAGGAAATCA
Source organism: Allium cepa (assembly GCA_030765085.1). Lineage (NCBI taxonomy): Eukaryota > Viridiplantae > Streptophyta > Magnoliopsida > Asparagales > Amaryllidaceae > Allium > Allium cepa. The sequence continues at coordinate 570,147,168 of CM060938.1, forward strand.
AGCCGCGACATAGCCAAATTTCAAATTTGATATAAGAATTATCGAAACCATAAGTTTTTGACCATTTGAAAATTATTTGAAGTAAACAGCCTTGTGAACTGAGGCATACATCGATACTCGAACAAAAACACATGAAAACAATAAGTTCACACGTTCTGTCACTCCAAAAAAAAACTTCTTACAAAGAAGTTTTAAAAAGTGCTATTAATTTCTAAGCTATGTTAATCTCTAAGTTCTTTTGGTCTCTAAGTTCTGTTAATTTCCAAAGTTCTGTTAAAGTCTAAGTTAACAAATAATTCTTAAGTTCTGTCAATTTCCAAAGTTCTATTAATTTCCAAAGTGCTGTTACTTCGAACGAAGGGCTTTGGCTGTAATCACAGAACTAGGAAAACATGAAATAAAGCAAGCACGAGTAAATAGAACATATACGAACATATAGATAGGAGTATAGTTAGAATATTAGTATATTGCATGTAATTTTCTTTACACAAGGTAAAAATGTGGGGGCCGTACCCACCACAACACCGGCCAACAAAAAGAAAATAAAGACTCCACGGTAAAAATGCTAAGTGCAGAATCTACACTTGTACAAAATGACTCAAAAAAAAAGAACCAAAATCAAAGTAGTCTTCAGGCAAGCTACTTAAAGATTCTTTCCTCCACTTCCCTTTCCGCCCTTTGTTGAAAGCTTCTGCCTTGCTTCAGGAGTGCTATCACTGCCAGTGCTATCACTGAACACTTTGGTAGTAATGTCCTCCTATTCCTCTGCCATCTTCTTATTCGCTTCGTGTTTTCGTGATTTTCGGGGGCTCTTTGTGGCCTTGATCGCCTCCATGTTTTCCTTCTTAATAGTAACCAGATCGTGCCGAGTCTTCTGTGGCTCCTCCATTTGAGTTTCCTGCTCCTTGGCCTCTGCTACTATTATATCGCCTTCCAAAGACACAGAAGGGTCATATAGGCCATGGAGCACGGCTATCTTTTTGGCTTTCGACCCTGGTTGCAAGCTAGGTGTGGATGTAGAAACTGAAACAGGAATGGAAACAAGTAGCTCCTCCATTTGAGTTTCCTGCTCCTTGGCCTCTGCTACTATTATATCACCTTCCAAAGACACAGAAGGGTCATATAAGCCATGGAGCGTGGCTATCTTTTTGGCTTTCGACCCTGGTTGCAAGCTAGGTGCGGATGTAAAAACTGAAACATGAATGGAAACAACCACAGAGGATGTGGAAATGGTGGTGGGTTCGGGCGTCGAAGAAACGGGCACATCAAGAGGGAAGGTAGTTGGACCTATAAGATCAAAAATGAAAGCATTAAATTCCTCTTGCTCTTGCGGCGTAAGTTGGAAACTCCCAGATTCGAACGAAGCAAGAATATTACCTGCACGGAAGGAATGATTGAGAATGTCATCTTCAAACTCACAACCTTCGCCCTCTTTTGATGGCTTCACTACCTAAGGGAGAGTTTCATGGCTCGAACTTGTTGGTAGGTCATGAGGCTGCATCGATGATTCGCCCATGCCAGAAATATAAAGCTTGGTGAGAGCTTCGACGGCGGTTATTAAGGTGGCATCGGTGGCCTCCTTCTCTCCTTCAACTTAAAGAATTTCCCGACCCTCGAGCAATGCTTTCTTTGACTCTTCATTTAGGTAAACATCCTCCAACTCCTGCTCGGTGTAGACATCACTGCTATTAGAAAAGCGGGCCAAGTCTTCTTCCCATACCAAAGCAAGAGTGCGTGGGAACTTCGGTCCCATATAACTGAGACTTCCTTAATGCAACAATAAGTTAACGTAGAAATTCAGAATGATTGCATCAAACTTCTCCATCTTTCTTTCCAAGGCATTTTGGAGTTCCAAATAATCCGCTATCACGGTAGCTTTCTCAACTTCAGCAACAGACTTAGCGACGCTGAGCTGTGCGACCTAAGCCTATAACTTGGCTGTGATCTCGGCCTGGTCATAAATAGTTTTGTTGTGCCCTTCAACGATGAGGTCATGATCAGCAAAAGTTTTCCTTTAAGCCTCAATCGTTGCACTGCAGACGGTCACTTCTTGCTTTAATTTCTCCTTCTCTGCATGAATTTTTTTTCATCTTTATAGACGATTTCTATTCGGGTATGGGCTTCTTTTACCTCTTTCAACAAGTCAGCATTTATCTTGCTCTGTTGCAGCGCCACCGCTTTCTCTTCCTCTAGCTGTTTAATCTTGGTGTCATAATCGGCCAATGCCCTCTCAAAGTCTACCTTTGATTCGAAAGAGAGGATCTCCTGATAATTATTGCAATTCATATCCACCAATTTTTCATAGAGTTTCTCTCATACTTTGGCATTTCTAAGTAGCTCCGAATGGCCTGGACGTCCGGCATATACGAATCTTTACAGACCGGGAACAGATCGCGATCGAACTTAACCCCCTTCAAGAACCAACCAAAAAGCGCCGCCTCAAGTTTACGAAGGCTAGAAAGATGGACATAGGCAGGTCTTTTGTGGGGGTGAGAAGCATCGAGGGAAGCAGTAACAATGGAAGATGATGAAGTATGAGTTGAAGGTGGAAGTGGGGCAGAAGTAATAGGAATATCCTGACCCACGTAAGAATGTATTGGAGCAAGCTTTGAAGAATGAAGGCAATGGTCAAACCTCGACTTTTTCGATGGTTCATCCCTTTCTTCAAAAGATCTCCTCTTCTCATACCCACCTTTATACAATCGGCTTCGATCTCTTTCTTTCTGGTGGTGGGTTTTAGCTTAAAGTTATTTCTCCTCCTATATTTCTCCGAATTGATGACAACCGAAGGTACGCTTGGAATACCATGGTGGATCAGTAAACTCCTCAAAGTCATTGTGGAAATCTTATCCTCTCCTCATATCTGTCATAAACTATACATAGATGATTTCAGAAGCATAAATTAAACACAATAAGAATGAAAGAACGAATGGAAATGAGTGTAATCCTAGTGCAATGTGTAGTGCGTTTCTAACGTAGGCCTAAAACATCATCACGAACCAGGACGAACGACCGTCATAGATGGAATCGGACTAACTTCGGTTGTTGTGGGTGGAGTCGGGATAGCTTCTAGCATGATAACACCTGAGCAGGGAGGTGTCATATCAAATTTATAATCATCTTTCACGAGCACGTCGAAGTCAACATAAACGTCCCTAAAATCCCCAAACTCCGGTCCGACATCCCTACTCGGAAAGTCTTGATGCCCTCCGGTCTCAAGGATTTTGTCTTTGTCACTTTTATGAGGAAGAGGTGAACTTGAAAGAACGAGACTCATTCGTGGAGTCTCATCACAAGATTTTGAGTCCCCACCATCGGATTTTGACGAGAAGTAATCACTAGCAATGGGCTCATCACTACTACTCTCAAACTTCCCTTCTTCCTTTTCTGAGTCCATGGCAGCCTTGCCTTCTTTTTTCTTGAACTCTTCTTCTCCTTCCTCCAAAATTGGAGGCAATCTAGTCGGGCCGCTTAATCTAGTTGCAACAGCATCTCCCCCCTCACGGGACTCGTCGGTTGATCCTCTGGACGGGCTCTCTCCCTCTCGAGAGGTGCCTTCTTTAGAAGCGTGGAAGGAGGAAGTAGATGTCGTATGAACCTCAGATCGAGTAGGAGAGGGAATTCAACTTGAATAGCAGATCTACCCAGAGCCAGCAATCCCTATCGATGCAGGTTTTCATCAATCGGTAATACATTAACGCTTCTCTCCTCGACATCGACAACCTTTAAAGTCTGACAAACTTCACTGAGAGCCATGTCTCTATTTGGCCTTGGAATAACTGCAAGAGACAAATGGCTGATTTGTAACTCCATTACAACCATCGAAGCTTGATAAATGGAAAAAAGAACTTATCCCTTGTCGTCCACTGACGATTGTGCCCCTCGGGGTATCTAACAAAGGAATATTACGTATTGAATTGCGATAAGTTATTCTATAAGTGCAGGACGATTTTTTGGTTTCTTTGGGCTTCAATTATGATCAAGGAGGGGCAGTCATCTCTCTCTTGAATGACAAAAAATACCGCAGCTTATTAAAGTTAGGAGTGCAGTTGAACGTTCGCATGAATAGAACATGTAGGCAAGTCAGGATGGCGTAGCCGTTAGGATGAAGCTAAAATGGGGCAATATCCAAGTTCGAAGGAGTCTCACATAGAAAGTCTTTAAAGGGAGACACGACTCCATTCAAACACATGTATCGGTGGCAAGCGGTGTACCCCGGGAGAGGCATATGAGCGAACTCATCTTTCTCTGGCAGACACACATCATCTTTTGGAATTTTATGTTGTGCGCAGATGTTATGAAGGACCTTGGCAGAAACAATCGAAGAAGCTCTCTCAGGCGGATTAAGTGGAATTCTAAAGTTGGGAGGCATTCGATCTACGATTGTCCCAACCGGAACTAGCTGGCCATACTGAGCTTGCGAAGTGGATGATGACTCGGCCTCTGAGAGCGTCGGGCTTCCACCACTTGACTTACGATGCATGGATGGCTGCTTTATTCTAAATAACAGAACTCACATCCGAAATGGTCTAGTAAATCTATCCTATACTAACAGTTACCCTATCACACTTGAATTTCGAAGAGACATAAATTCATGATTAGCACATTAGATTTCAAGCATGAACTGGGGCAAGTGCAATGTGCTATCTATTAGAGATAAACTCAGTGCCCAAATCACTACAAACGCTCTATCTTGTGTAGATAGTTCACTCGCAGTGGAAGAAGAAAAGAACTTCCTGTATCACTTTTGTTTTGGTTTTTAATTCATCTACACTTACCCGTTATCCAAAGCGATGTGGAAAACTCTTCTCCCTATAGGAACGTCGAGTGTGCAATAAGCAAGTAGGATAACACCAAATTCTCAGGAAGAATCTGGATCGACTCATGATATTTCATGCAGTAACATCTACGAAACTGGGTACAAGTCAATTCTGGTTAAACTGGCAAAGATAGCGAAATGCATCAAGCATTGGGCCAAAGCCCGAACGTCGTTCCGAGAGAAGACTCAAGACTCGATTAGCTATCTTCATCTGTTAAACCACAATCAACTCGAACTTCTCGTGACCAACATTGCAAATGGAAACTCATCATCAAATCACTATACAAACATAGTAAATAGCAAATCAATTAAGCGAGCCCACATCTGACTAAATTCAAGATCTTAAGAGTGGTCAAAGATGTAGAACCAACGAGAAGTGGATGGACCGTTGGTGGGCTGGGAAGATGGGTCAGCAACTGTTCAAAGGCGAGCTAGGTTTTAGAATAAATTGTATGTATCGATAGAAAAACGATGGGTAGGCTAGGGTTTTATGAAAAATGATGTGAGGATCATGGCATGGAGCTTGGATGAGATGGATCAATCGAAGTGATGGATCGAGTCGAGCAAGTGCTTGAATCGCCTGGAATTGGATTGCATAGAAATTGGATCACGTGAAGAAGCAATAATAACTCGGGTCAAATGAGCTACTGGGTCAGCTCGAGCATGTATGTAGGTAGAAAAGATGAAGCGCAATTTTTGCTAAGGCATTGGGCTGCCTACGATCCATTATGGATCGCTAGCGACCTAGCTTTCGAAGCAAATTTTCACGACCGTATGGATTGCTAGCGATCCATACATAATAGATCGCTGGCGACCTATAACGAGGGAGAAATTTTTTCTCCACTTCATCCTCTAACATTTATCCATCGTTTCGAAGCATTCTAGAAAACTAAGTGAAGAAATTTGATCCGTTATGGCAAGCAATAGTAGTCAAGACCAAAGTTAGATTACCAACATCATGATCTGCCATGTATTCGTAAAACTCTAATGCATCCACTCAGAAATCAATGGACAGATGTTGAAAGTGATAACTTTCGGAGCATGCCTTGTTTACATTGAAGAAATACTCTGGGGGGTAAATGTTGTCTGAGTTTTTAACCTAGTAGCATCTAACAGGAGACTAAACAATATCGTGTTATCAGAATGGTTCAGAACTTAACTAGAAAGGCTAAGATAGGGAATTAACGAGAGCCAAGCTATATTACTTAGGCAACGACTAGGATCAACTAAACCAACTGACCATCATTCTTTCAGCCCAATCAGCAGTTGAACGCAAATAGCTAGTTAATTGTCGTCAAAACGGAACAACGTCGACATAAGACCATGGAAACATCCCAAACTCCAAACTCTAGAAAATATACTGTTATCCCATTTTTTGGTCAAAACTGGAATATCGACAAATTGGCAAGGAATTATGAATACCAGGATTGGAGATCGGTTGGAATCAAGGCTACGATCGATATCGTCAAAATTTTGCTGAACTCCGATCGGGACGAAATTTATTGGAGATGATGATAAGGACTAGGAAAGGCTATGTTTCAAATTTCAAGTTAATCGGAGTTCGTATGGAGGAAATATGATGGATTCAAGGTGGGGAATGCATGTTGTTCGAATCCATAAAAAGGGACAAAGTGGTGCTCGGTTCGAATCGATTAGATTCGAACCCACCAGGATGGATTCGAACCCAACAGGTTCGCATCGATCAAGAGGCGTTGCGCAAGGACAGTTCGAATCGATACACTTCATATCGAATGGCATGGTTTCGGCTTGGTAAAGTTCGCATTGATGGTTCTTCGAATCGATGGACTTCGACTCGATGGAGAGGCATAAAGGTGTATACTGGTTAGTTTGCATCGATGGGAACTTGATGGACTCGAAGATAATGGATTCGAAGATGGTGGATGCGAAGCACTGGACATGGATTCGAAGATGGTGGATACGAAGCACTAGACATGGATTCGAAGATGATGGATACGAAGCAGTAGACATGGATTCGAGGATGATGGATACGAAGCAAGGGACACGGATTCGAAGGACGTTGCTTCAGAAAGCATGGATTCGAAGAGCATGGATTCGAAGGAGTCGGCCTTATGGATTCGAAGGAGATGGTTTCGGAGAGGATGGTTTCGAAGCATGGGTTCGAACCAGGCAGAACGCACGGAGCTTTGATCTTGAATCGATCATATCTTCCAAACCGTTGATCCAAATGCAATGAAATTTTTACAGGAGCTTACATACATGCTGAAGAATGTTCTCACCAAATTTCAGCTCAATTGGATGATTTCTTGATCGATTCGAACCTTACTTCGAATCGATCCCAAGGTGGGCCCGGACCTCCAGATTTAGGGCATGTGGGCCCCCTCACGTGCCTGAAGTGGTCTTCCCGGATTTTAGGAGAAATATCAGCCTCCTACGCTTATAAATAGAGCCCCTGGTCATTCAGAAAAGGGGTCGGAGATTTGAGAGAGAGAAAGCACGCTCGGACGCTGCCAGAATCATTCCGTATCATCATTGCTGCTATTTATTTCAAGTTTTGGACTTTGTAACTGCTGTAATCATCTGTAATCATCAAGGATAATCAATAAAAGGATAAAAACTTTGGAGTGGACGTAGGCTGGAGATAGCCGAACCACTATAAAATTTGTGTCTCTGTTCTTTACTTTGGGATTACTGTTTAATATTTGCCGAGATCTAAGATTTGTGTTTGAATATTGTTGGTTTGTATTCATACACTGGTGCTTTCACGGTATTCGGGGTTTGTGACCAATTTTGGCGCAAACACTTTGGTGCTTTCCCTGAGAACGACTAGCATCCGCTACATCGGATTTGAAGTTTGGATTTGGAGATTTTAAAGAGTTTGGATTCAAGGACAATGACCAGGCAAAATAGTAGAAGCAAGAGGGCTGAGAGAAGCCAACAGGAAGGAAGTCAACAAGCATCCTCCGGAGCGGGGGAAGGACAGGCTTCAATCTACATAACTCGAGATGAAATGGAGGCTATGGCAAATTCTTTGCAAGAGAGATTGTTAAAGAACCAACAGGAAATGATGCAGACTTTCTTCGAGCAAATAAGAGCTGCAGGGATGCAGAACTTAGGAACAGCTACAGCCGCTGTGGATGCAGGACAGGGAACTGGGGTCGTGGAACCCAATGGAGGACGAGATATGGAGCCACAAAGCAATCAACAAGGGCTTGGGGGCAGACCCACAGGATCCAACACAGGAGGACCTCTGGAAGGAGTTCAACAGGCTAGAACCAACGTTGCTACTAACGAGCCACATGAAGAGTATGTGTCGGAGTTCCCTCGGGGGCAACCCCCGACAGACAACGCTGGATTGGTAGAGATGATTAGGAAAACTGTGCGAGGTGGTTTGGCCAAAGGAGACTTGGAAGGAGTGAACATGAGTCCGTTTGCTCGGGAAATAAGGATGGCTCAGAACCCGCCTAAGTTTAAGTTGCCTAGCGTGGAGATATATGATGGCAAGACAGATCCAACGGATCACTTGATGAGGTACACCAGACACATGGAGGTGCTGGGGGCATCGGAGGAAGTGATGGCCCGATGCTTCCCTTTGTATTTGACGGACTTAGCTGCGATGTGGTTTAGGCAGCTGGAAGAAGGATCTATCAGGACTTGGAGGGAATTAGTGGAAAGGTTTTTGGGGCAGTTTCGGGTTCATGTCAAGAGACCGAAGAACGTGATGACATTAACATCGGTAAAGCAAAGAATGGATGAATCGCTTAGAGCTTTTCTAACTCGATTCAGTGCGGCAGTCGCTTCGGTGGATCGGCCTGATCCATCGATGGTTTTGATGGAAGCAGTATCAGGAGTCAGGGAGAACTTGGATTTCAAGGTATCTCTGATACGAGATCCCCCACAAGATCTTGACGAATTCTTCCACGAGGCAGAAAGGTTCCTTCGGCAAGAAGATGCAAGTACGGATTTGAAGGTGAAAAAGGTTAGTGCAATCGAGGTTGGAGCAGTATCCAGCGGTGGTTCGGATAAGGACAAAGGAAAAAGGAAGTTGGATAATGATTCTGGAAACGCTAGGAGGCGATGGAAGGATCCAAAGTTTTCCACATACACAGGATTGAACGAGACGCTGGAGCGGATATACATGGATACTCGGAATCGCCTTCCCTACCGGAGGCCAGCCAGGAGAGAGCCTTCTGAACGAGAGAGGGCATCAGGGAGGCGTTGTCTCTTCCATGACCTAGACGGACATGACACCAACAGCTGCAGGCACTTGAAGGATATAATCGAGAAGCATGTAAGGAATGGACAGTTACAGCAATATATCGGAACTCGGAATGCAACGATGGAGCAGGAGCAACCACCGACAACCTCTCGCCGTGATGATGGGAGATCCGGGGATGGTGGTCGATTGATCATCCACTAATCGGGATAATAAGGAATAAGTAACGAACTATTAGCAAGCAACCAAGTCATTTACACATGTACGGGGACGGAGATAGCCCCTAGGCATGCTCTGAATGATGATAACCTGCAACGCTATGGTTTGTGAAATCTATCTTTTGCTTTTGGATTGGACACTGCTTTTCTTTTCGGATTTTGGTTTTGGAGTTTGGATCGAGCTCCTGGTTTTGCTTTCTTTTGATTTAGATTTTTCTTTGGATGATTGTTTCCAGTTTTGGATGCTAGTTTGGTTTTCTGGTTTTCTGATTTTGGATTTGGATTTTTGGGTTTGGATTTTGATTGGATTTTCATCTGGTTTTTGATAAATGGTCGTCGGGTATGGATTATGCCTGGCAAGGGGTGAGTCACTCTGCCCGAACATGGTAGATTGACTCATTCAGGTCGCTGAGTATGGACTATGCTCAGCAAGGGTCCGGAGTGACCAGGATTCGGCCTAGGACTTAGGCCCTGTATTATCAATTGCTATTTTCAGGTCGTTGAGTATGGATTATGCTCAACAAGGGTCCGGAGGGACCAGGATTCGGCTTAGGACTTAAGCCATGGTATTGTACAGCGTCCAGGGACACTGGACCAAGGTCGTCAAGTGCGGATTACGCTTGGCAAGAACCCGGAGAGGTTAGCTCAACGTCCAGGGACGCTGGCCCAAGGTTATTAAGTATGGATTACGCCTGGCAAGAACCCGGAGAGGTTAGCTTAACATCCAGAGACACTGGATCACGGCCGTCAGGTGGAGATTGCGCTTGGCAAGAGCCCGAAGAGGTTATGGATTTGAATATTGACCCGGAGAGGTCCTGGATTCGGTTATTGGCTATTGAATAAGGATGGATTGGGACTCGGTTGTCGAATCCGAATGAATATGGAATTGGCTCAAGCTTTGGTTATTGGGTTTGGAATTGGATATCGACTCGGAGCAGTCAAGGATGATATACTCTGGCAATATGGCTATGGACTTTGGATATTGGATTCGGAACTATTCAAAACACGCCTTGTTATCACAAGGCATGTTTTGGGGGGCAAAGTGTTATCCCATTTTTTGGTCAAAACTGGAATATCGACAAATTGGCAAGGAATTATGAATACCAGGATTGGAGATCGGTTGGAATCAAGGCTACGATCGATATCGTCAAAATTTTGCTGAACTCCGATCGGGACGAAATTGATTGGAGATGATGATAAGGACTAGGAAAGGCTATGTTTCAAATTTCAAGTTAATCGGAGTTCGTATGGAGGAAATATGATGGGTTCAAGGTGGGGAATGCATGTTGTTCGAATCCATAAAAAGGGACAAAGTGGTGCTCGGTTCGAATCGATCAGATTCGAACCCACCAGGATGGATTCGAACCCAACAGGTTCGCATCGATCAAGAGGCATTGCGCAAGGACAGTTCGAATCGATACACTTCATATCGAATGGCATGGTTTCGGCTTGGTAAAGTTCGCATCGATGGTTCTTCGAATCGATGGACTTCGACTCGATGGAGAGGCATAAAGGTGTATACTGGTTAGTTCGCATCGATGGGAACTTGATGGACTCGAAGATAATGGATTCGAAGATGGTGGATGCGAAGCACTGGACATGGATTCGAAGATGGTGGATACGAAGCACTAGACATGGATTCGAAGATGATGGATACGAAGCAGTAGACATGGATTCGAAGATGATGGATACGAAGCAAGGGACACGGATTCGAAGGATGTGGCTTCAGAAAGCATGGATTCGAAGAGCATGGATTCGAAGGAGTCGGCCTTATGGATTCGAAGGAGATGGTTTCGGAGAGGATGGTTTCGAAGCATGGTTTCGAACCAGGCAGAACGCACGGAGCTTTGATCTTGATCGATCATATCTTCCAAACCGTTGATCCAAATGCAATGAAATTTTTACAGGAGCTTACATACATGTTGAAGAATGTTCTCACCAAATTTCAGCTCAATTGGATGATTTCTTGATCGATTCGAACCTTACTTCGAATCGATCCCAAGGTGGGCCCGGACCTCCAGATTTCGGGCATGTGAGCCCCCTCACGTGCCTGAAGTGGTCTTCCCGGATTTTAGGAGAAATATCAGCCTCCTACGCTTATAAATAGAGCCCCTGGTCATTCAGAAAAGGGGTCGGAGATTTGAGAGAGAGAAAGCACGCTCGGACGCTGCCAGAATCATTCCGTATCATCATTGCTGCTATTTATTTCAAGTTTTGGACTTTGTAACTGCTGTAATCATCTGTAATCATCAAGGATAATCAATAAAAGGATAAAAACTTTGGAGTGGACGTAGGCCGGAGATAGCCGAACCACTATAAAATTTGTGTCTCTGTTCTTTACTTTGGGATTACTGTTTAATATTTGCCGAGATCTGAGATTTGTGTTTGAATATTATTGGTTTGTATTCATACACTGGTGCTTTCACGGTATTCGGGGTTTGTGACCAATTTTGGCGCAAACATATACTAAGTATTGGAGTTGAAAAGGCAGGTCGTTAGACGTGGTATCAGAGCTTAGGTTGAGCGAATACGTAGGCTTTGATGGGGTTCATGTAGGATCGATTTCACCCTAGAGGGGGGGGGGTGAATAGGGTGATAGTGTAAATTATTAAAAATTAATCGCGGAAGCTTATAAATTAATTTCAATTCAGATCACAGAATAGCAGCACAGATATCGCAGAATATAAATAACAGAATAAAACAGAACAACACAGAATTTACCCAGCTTCGGCAAAATCCTGCCTACGTGCTGCCCCCAAGGTTTCTACTAGAAATTAGATAGTCCCTCGCTTACACACATAAACTCGCTATACACCACTATTGACTAATCTAACTCTACGCTCAAAACCTTGACCACAACTCAACTACCGAGTTGCAAATTCCCAAACTACACACCGTAGTTTGCACCCTAGTCACACGACTAGAAAATAAACGGTTTAAAAGTAAAATACAAAACAAAAACAAATTAAGTAAAATAAAGCCCTATTTAAAATAATAAACTAAAGCCTTTTAATAAAAGAAAGTCGGCCCCTTGTTCACTTCAACCCGTTTCTCTCTTTTTTTTTCCTTCGTGAAAAAATGGCCGCTTCTTTTTCAGATCTAGGGCTTCGTCCCTTTGATTCAATTAGGGCTTTTGAAGTGCCGATCCTACTTCGATCGATTTTGTGATTGTTCACGTGTTGCCTTGCTCGATCGATTCTCGTTGGTCTCTCTCTGGCTACTTGATGATTGAGTTCGATTTCTCCGGTATGTTATTTGTGCCTTTTTCTTCTTTTGATTTTTCGTGCTTGAACTCAATGAATCACTGCCGATGATGATGTAGGGTTTTATATAGGAATCCAATTCCTATTTTTGCGTTCGTATAGATTGATTTGAATTTGTCAATTAATTTGTTCGGCCGTTGATTTTAGCTTGGATGTTTGAGATGATTGCTGACTTCTTCAATTCACGTATATATTTTGGTTGCTTAACATTCACGGTATTGACTGTTTCAATTTGTCACACACGTGATTTCTGATTTGTGAATTATTCTTGGCTATGTTACAGTTTGCAATGTCTCGATTTTGATGTATGCATGTATACGTATGTGTTTGGGAAAGAATAACTACTACATCCAATTTACTGCATATATACTTGAAGTTGTATCACATACGTTGTTCACTTGGTCCTGAGCACTGCTTGTTGCACTTGTGTACATGGTAGAGTTCATCTTCATTCTGTAGACCTGAACTTTGAGTTGCTGTTGCATATGAGTTTGGGCATGGGTATTTGCAGTTTCATGTTGGCCATTTGGTCGTTATGTTGATTGTTGAGTTGCTTCATGTTTTCTTGTTTCCATGTTTTAACTGCTTCAATTGCTTAGTGCATTGCTGTTTGCATTGCATTGTAACTTCAAGCATGCTGCCACTGTGTTGCTTACTGATTTGAGCTGCAGACCATGTTTTATTCGATATGCATGGCTGCTATAACAGCTCGACCATTTCACTTCATTCACTTTGTACTTGATAGTTCACTGCCATAATGTACATTTGCATCTTGGGTTGTAATTGGGTTGGTCTGCACTGCTACAGTTCAACTGGTGCTTCATTTTGCAGCTGGTCTTTGTATCTTTGCATGTGCATTGTAGTCTTCACATGTTGTAACCTGGTCTGCACTGAGCACTTGAACTTGTATCTGTGCACTGGTGTAGTTCCAATTCATGTTGCTGGACTTGTTGTAAAGTTGTGCTTGCATTTTGATATTGTTTCTGGCCTGTGCACATTGTTGCATGCATTGAGTATTTTGTATCTCGGCATTGACCACTGTTTTCATTCTGACCATTGAGTTTGAACATTTGTAGTTGTATTACTTGATATCCACTATTGTCACTGGTTCCATTATACATGCATTGCTATTGCTTAGTGTCTTGATCAATGTTCAGCCATGTTGCTTGTTTGTAGTGTTTGGTGACTGATGCATTACTGTAGTTGCCATATCTCATGCTCGAGCTCTTTGCATACTTCATGACTGCCTTGTGTTGAACCCAGTTTTAAAAACTCGGGTTTGACCTTGTGCTTGTGTCGTGATTTTGAATATATTGCACCTGAGTTGAACCTGTCTGTATATTTGGGTTTGACCTGTGCTCACCTGTCCCTGTAAATCAATCAAGTGTATATATCGGTGTGCACGGCCTTGTGGCATATACAGTAATATACTGTGTATGTCACAAGTTGTTCGTGTATGATGAATTCAAATTTAAATTATGAAGAACAACCCAAATAACTGAGGCAAACAATGTTTTCAAAATCATCTTTTATTTTGAATTGAAAAAATATTTTATTTTCAATTTTACTGCGTTAGTGAATATTTTTGCAGATTGCTCAGATGCTGGATTCAAACTGGAATGCAGTTGAAGATATATACGAGTGTGAGTGATATGTAGTGAGGTGAATTGTAAATGTGAAATGTGATGTAATTGTAATCAACGTTGTATAGTTATAGTGAGAGCTTGAAATTGTACTATTCAAAGATGTAATAAATATTTGTTTGAATAAAATATTCGTTTGAATTCAAATTTCGTGTTATTTATTTTATTCTGCAAATATTTATTTAATCTGTGAAAAAAAATAAAAAAAAATAGTATATTATCAAATACATTTAAACGAATGTATATATGTTTATTATCATCAAACAAAAATCATATAAGCGCATATTCAACAATCTCCCCCTTTTGATGATAACAAACATATATTTAAGATTTTGAATATATTAAATGTATTTGATAATTTCAATTGCTCCCCCTATTTGAATGCTTCCTTTCTATATGATACTCCCCCTACATATATGACTCCCCCTACATATATGCATACAAATAAAATGTGTGAATGAGTCTATATGCAAATGGAAAATTATTTGACCTTTGCTTGATTTTATTTGACAAAATCTTAACTTTTCTCTCCCCCTTTTGTTATCAGCAAAAGAATAATAATATTAGAGAAAATAGAGATAAAGTAATCGATATCAATCCAACATTAAAACTCAATTGAATATAAATATTAAATTTCAATAAAAAATCAAACAAAAATCATAAATATTTTGTTAGACGCATATTCCACTTTTTAGAATGATGGAAGTGATGTCATCATATAAAACCATACAGTTGTGTCTATTTGTGGTATATTTATATCAGGAATTTGAATATCTACTAACCATGCATAACCGTTAGGACTTTTAAATGAGATTAGTAGTATTCCAATTTTATTTTATTTTATTTTAAAAAAAATGAATTCAAGTATCTTCTAACCACACATAACCGTGAGGACTTTTAAATGGGATTAGAATCAACTTGTTTATTTTAAAAGAAAAAAATCAACTTTTGATATGCGTTCCATACATGCATAACCGTGAGGACTTTTAAATGAGCATGGAAGCACATAACACATTCCAAGTAATTCACCCATGCATAACCGTGAGGACTTTTAAATGAGAGTGAATACTATGGTATTTATTTATTTTTGTTTTTTTAAAAAAAATGTGAAAATGAAAAACGAACGATTCCTGTTTAAAGTACCACATATCGACAAACTATATAGAGTTTTGATGAGTGATAGTTGTTAGAAATATGATAGATATAGAGATGGTCATGGAATTTTTACCAACAAAAAGTTTTATAACTCTTGTTTAAATTTCTAAAGAAATTTTCTAATTATACTTTCTCGAGTTATAATATATGATAAATATCAACACTCATCACTTTTTCTATTACTATTTTTCTTTTTGATAAACATTAGGGAGTCAGATTAGTTAATATAGTCATTTAAAATCAAATGCAAAAATAATTATGAAACCAATTTTTCAAGATGACTAATCTGAAAATATGGTCAAAAATGATTTTCTCCAGGGGGTTTTAAAAGAAAATTTTCTGCTATTTGAAAATTATTTGAAATTAAAAATATGCAGATATTTTCTTTGAAAAACGATGCAGTTAATGAATGTGTCAAAAATTAATCATGTTCCACTAGTAATTTTTCTATCAACCATATTACCAGTGTAATCTGCATCTGAATTTAAATTTCACTCAAAATTCACTCATTGAATGTCAAAGACCAGATTAAGAAATTTCTCATGATTATTATCAACAAATTTTAAATGAAATTCTCTTGGATTTGAAATGAAAACCGTGTCAACAATCGATCATATATTAAAGTGTCAATTTTAGAAGCCATCAAACGTTATTTTTATTTCAAAGCAATTTCTTAATAGTTTCAACAATTTCAAAAATTTAACATCCTTTTCACAATTTTTAAAATAGAATTCATTAGGATTTTAAATCGAGGCCGTGTCAAAACATGAATATAGATTTAGTCAAAAATATTATAACAACAATATTATTATCCAATCAAAACACTATTTTTCTCTCAAACTTATATATCAAGTAATTCTAGAGAATTTTATAGTGTTTTTGGCATAAGAATATAAATGGCTAATCAATTTTGAATAAAGTCAGAATCAAAATCATCATTAAATCACCATCATATCATAATTGGCTGATTTTATTCAGAAAATGGTACAGATTATCACATTTAATATATCGTACAAACAAATATACTTTTACCTGTCTTTACCTTTACGATATTTCTCGTCGTTGTTCATTGTGATTCTGTCACCCTTATACTAGGCTAAGGAACTTAGCTTTGTCGCCCGTTGTGTTTCTGAAATAGCCAAAATCCAGAGAACACTATTGTTGTTCCTTAGCCTGCCACCACACCTATACGGAAAAGGATTTATGTGACCTATTTGTTTTTATAGGTCCATGGTTGTTAGTGGCAGAAAATTTTGAAAAATAATTTTGTGTAGACCCAAAACTATTTATAATTGTTCCCTTTGGCACCCAAATTTGTTTAACTTTGAGAGATTTTATATTTGTGCCTTTTGGAACCCAAATCGGTATAGTTTTCACATGTTTGGGTCTATACCAACAATTATTGTGGTCGTGTCCAAATTTTCTACAAATTGTGCACATAGAATTAACTTGATTAATCTTGTTTTCAACAATTTTCGAATTATTAAATCCAAGTCCTTGTCTAACCGTATTAACAGTTTGCTTTCCTAATAGCATATTCAACGATTTTTCACTTTTTGAAAATTTATCTAAAGTCGTAGACAATTGTTGGACTTTTGATTTGAGAGATTTATTTTCGTTTAACAATTGTGTGCACTTTTTAATAGAATTCTCTCTCCTAGTATTTTCATTCTCCTTTAAAATCAGAATTTCATTTTCAAGCGATTTTATTTTAATTTCTGATTTTTTAATTTCCTCATCAAATGTTGGACACTTATCACACTTAGGGATCCTACTTTGATAGGTTTTAACTAATTGATCAAGTTGTTTATTACATTCTATCAAAGTATCTTTTTGAGATTCAAGTTTGGCGTATTTTTCCCTAAGTCGTTCAAAACAACCGTTTACTTCATGAAAATATATAAGCAACTCAGAATGGGTAAGTTTTGATACCTCACTTGGCTCGTCATCCTCACTGTCAGTTGTATCACCTCGAAGACACAATTCTGCCTTTTCGCTTTCACTGCCAGTGCTTTGATCATTCTCGTCTATTTCATCCCAAGTGGCTGCAAAACTTTTCTTTTTCTGTTTCTTTCCGTGGCTGGATTTAATTTGTGGACAATCGGGCTTGATATGGCCGGGTTTGTTGCAATTATAACAAATAAACTTTTGTTCTTCTGAGTAGTTTAGTGCTTTGGCTATTCTGCTTTTTGCTTTTTGAATTCGAGCTGAATTTCCATGTTTTTGATTCCATTTTTTGAATTTCCTTATTAACAGCTCCAATTCTGCTGCTCCATCATCTTCATCGTTATCATCATCACTTTCGGTTGTTCCTTTGAGAGCTATTGATTTCTTTTGAGTGTCACCTCCTTCACGCTCTTCTTTGAATTTCATTTCAAGCTCATAAGTGGTGAGATTTCCGATGAGTTCCTCAACTTTAAGTTGTTTTAAATCTTTCGATTCTTGTATGGCAGTTACTTTTGCTTCAAAGCTTCGTGGAAGGACTCTGAGGATTTTCCGGACTATTTCTAATTCGGTGTATGTTTTTCCGAGAGCTTTTGATTTGTATAAGATATTGGAGAGTCGTCCGTACATCTCTTTGACATTTTCTTCCTTCACCATTTTGAAGTTCTCGTATTCGCTGCTTAGCATTGCAAGGCGAGATTCTTTGACTTGAGATGTTCCTTCGTGAGTCACTTCTAGTATGTGCCATATTTCCTGCGCAGTTAGACAATGTGAGACACGATTAAATTCAAATTGATCCAATGAACAGATAATAGAATTCATAGCTTTGGCATTAGTATTCTGTAATTTATTTTCTAGTTCTGTCCATTGTTCCTTTGGTTTCTCTATTTCCTGATTATCTACAGTTATAGTTGGTATACTATAACCTGTCTCAACAATATTCCAAGCGTCAATGGTTTTCAGAAAAATTTGCATTCTATTTTTCCAGTAAGCATATTCACCATTGAACATTGGTGGTCTAACTATGGATTGACCTTCTGCAAAAGCATTATTAAAAGAAGCCATTTTTTTTTAAAAAATTCAAATTTTTAAAACAAAAACTGATTTTTTCAAAAAAATCGAATTTTTAAAACAAATGTTGACTTCTATTCCTAGCTCTGATACCACTTGTAGGATCGATTTCACCCTAGAGGGGGGGGGGTGAATAGGGTGATAGTGTAAATTATTAAAAATTAATCGCGGAAGCTTATAAATTAATTTCAATTCAGATCACAGAATAGCAGCACAGATATCGCAGAATATAAATAACAGAATAAAACAGAACAACACAGAATTTACCCAGCTTCGGCAAAACCCTGCCTACGTGCTGCCCCCAAGGTTTCTACTAGAAATTAGATAGTCCCTCGCTTACACACGTAAACTCGCTATACACCGCTATTGACTAATCTAACTCTACGCTCAAAACCTTGACCACAACTCAACTACCGAGTTGCAAATTCCCAAACTACACACCGTAGTTTGCACCCTAGTCACACGACTAGAAAATAAACGGTTTAAAAGTAAAATACAAAACAAAAACAAATTAAGTAAAATAAAGCCCTATTTAAAATAATAAACTAAAGCCTTTTAATAAAAGAAAGTCGGCCCCTTGTTCACTTCAACCCGTTTCTCTCTTTTTTTTTCCTTCGTGAAAAAATGGCCGCTCCTTTTTCAGATCTAGGGCTTCGTCCCTTTGATTCAATTAGGGCTTTTGAAGTGCCGATCCTACTTCGATCGATTTTGTGATTGTTCACGTGTTGCCTTGCTCGATCGATTCTCGTTGGTCTCTCTCTGGCTACTTGATGATTGAGTTCGATTTCTCCGGTATGTTATTTGTGCCTTTTTCTTCTTTTGATTTTTCGTGCTTGAACTCAATGAATCACTGCCGATGATGATGTAGGGTTTTATATAGGAATCCAATTCCTATTTTTGCGTTCGTATAGATTGATTTGAATTTGTCAATTAATTTGTTCGGCCGTTGATTTTAGCTTGGATGTTTGAGATGATTGCTGACTTCTTCAATTCACGTATATATTTTGGTTGCTTAACATTCACGGTATTGACTGTTTCAATTTGTCACACACGTGATTTCTGATTTGTGAATTATTCTTGGCTATGTTACAGTTTGCAATGTCTCGATTTTGATGTATGCATGTATACGTATGTGTTTGGGAAAGAATAACTACTACATCCAATTTACTGCATATATACTTGAAGTTGTATCACATACGTTGTTCACTTGGTCCTGAGCACTGCTTGTTGCACTTGTGTACATGGTAGAGTTCATCTTCATTCTGTAGACCTGAACTTTGAGTTGCTGTTGCATATGAGTTTGGGCATGGGTATTTGCAGTTTCATGTTGGCCATTTGGTCGTTATGTTGATTGTTGAGTTGCTTCATGTTTTCTTGTTTCCATGTTTTAACTGCTTCAATTGCTTAGTGCATTGCTGTTTGCATTGCATTGTAACTTCAAGCATGCTGCCACTGTGTTGCTTACTGATTTGAGCTGCAGACCATGTTTTATTCGATATGCATGGCTGCTATAACAGCTCGACCATTTCACTTCATTCACTTTGTACTTGATAGTTCACTGCCATAATGTACATTTGCATCTTGGGTTGTAATTGGGTTGGTCTGCACTGCTACAGTTCAACTGGTGCTTCATTTTGCAGCTGGTCTTTGTATCTTTGCATGTGCATTGTAGTCTTCACATGTTGTAACCTGGTCTGCACTGAGCACTTGAACTTGTATCTGTGCACTGGTGTAGTTCCAATTCATGTTGCTGGACTTGTTGTAAAGTTGTGCTTGCATTTTGATATTGTTTCTGGCCTGTGCACATTGTTGCATGCATTGAGTATTTTGTATCTCGGCATTGACCACTGTTTTCATTCTGACCATTGAGTTTGAACATTTGTAGTTGTATTACTTGATATCCACTATTGTCACTGGTTCCATTATACATGCATTGCTATTGCTTAGTGTCTTGATCAATGTTCAGCCATGTTGCTTGTTTGTAGTGTTTGGTGACTGATGCATTACTGTAGTTGCCATATCTCATGCCCGAGCTCTTTGCATACTTCATGACTGCCTTGTGTTGAACCCAGTTTTAAAAACTCGGGTTTGACCTTGTGCTTGTGTCGTGATTTTGAATATATTGCACCTGAGTTGAACCTGTCTGTATATTTGGGTTTGACCTGTGCTCACCTGTCCCTGTAAATCAATCAAGTGTATATATCGGTGTGCACGGCCTTGTGGCATATACAGTAATATACTGTGTATGTCACAAGTTGTTCGTGTATGATGAATTCAAATTTAAATTATGAAGAACAACCCAAATAACTGAGGCAAACAATGTTTTCAAAATCATCTTTTATTTTGAATTGAAAAAATATTTTATTTTCAATTTTACTGCGTTAGTGAATATTTTTGCAGATTGCTCAGATGCTGGATTCAAACTGGAATGCAGTTGAAGATATATACGAGTGTGAGTGATATGTAGTGAGGTGAATTGTAAATGTGAAATGTGATGTAATTGTAATCAACGTTGTATAGTTATAGTGAGAGCTTGAAATTGTACTATTCAAAGATGTAATAAATATTTGTTTGAATAAAATATTCGTTTGAATTCAAATTTCGTGTTATTTATTTTATTCTGCAAATATTTATTTAATCTGTGAAAAAAAAATAAAAAAAAATAGTATATTATCAAATACATTTAAACGAATGTATATATGTTTATTATCATCAAACAAAAATCATATAAGCGCATATTCAACAGTTCACCCATTTGAGATAAGGAAAGTGAGACTCTAGGATGAGTTTAAGAATATATATATATATATATATATATATATATATATATATATATATATATATGAGGGAATATTTATTAGTGTTATTAAAATGTTTTACATTATGTTGATTTATCAGTTGTGTGGCTTATGAATTCTGGTCGATACAGAAGGAACTACTGTACCAATAAGGGTTTCTAAATAGTTGAATAAGGCAAATAGACATAATATTATTTTGAAATCGGGTATATGAAATAATTAAACCTAAATTATTTTTATATATAAATAATAATTTTTTATAAATTATTATAGTTATGTATGGTGCTTTTAGTTGTTAAAGAATGATAATATTCGATTATTATCATTTATTGTTTATTGTCCGTGCTTTAAAAAAGTAATTTATTATAATCTAATCAGAGGGTAATTTTTTTGAAATGCTTTACGAAAGGTAAAATTTTATAAGTATAATTTATAAATATAGTTTATAAATAAAAGAGACTTAAATTTGGAAATTTGATTACTTAAATCATGGTGTTTTGGTTTTCAAAGTTTAGAAGAAAATAATAATAGTATTATATTGAAGCTTATATCAATACAAACATTCTAAATAGATTTTAAAAGAGGTAAAAAGCACTATACTCAGTTCTGTCACTGGAAAATAATTCTGATGATAACTGCAGCATTATCGATGTTCATTTTCGGGTTTCTAAGTAATGGATAGGTCGTGATTTGCTATAGAAGTTTGTTTTGGTAAAAAAAAACCAAATTTTGATTTAAATTCCTAAAGTATGATTTGATACACAAAAGAGATATGTATATTACTATTTCAAAATGGTTTGAAACAAAAACCAAGTGTTTAGTTCATGATTTTCAGTTAAGAGATCGTATGGACTCTTGTATCCTATCCACTAGCATAGTTTGTTCCCTGAATCTCAATTTGATGCGTTGAGTGATAATATTCATCTATTAAAATGAAAATGAATTTTTCGATGATTTTAAACAATCGTAAACTTCCAAGTTTATCGAGAAATTTAAGCTAAATGTTTGGTGAAAATATAAGAAGATAAGTTTTATAACTTATAAATTTAAGAAAATGGAAGGTTAAACCAAATTTTAAAATTGGTTAAACCTTTTGGCTTAGTAAGACAAAGCTGGATTAGTATATTTACTCTTAGGATATAGAAGATTATTATACAAATATGAACTTAAGTTGTAAGGTGATTAATAAAACATAAGTTGTAATTATAAGATATGTGTGAGTAAGTATTTATGAAATGATTCATAGGTGATATTAGTATTAAAGAAAATATACTAAGTGATAACGAATGTGAAAAAAAAGAATTGGTATAGTTAAGAACACCAAATGGAATAAGTAAGTAAGAGGAACGCAGATCACTTTATTTGCATATCTGTTTTGATCTAGATTTGAGTACATGTTTTCAAGGTGATTTTGACCGATTCAAGTTAGAATTTTTACTCAATTCTTGACATATACACTCGATATGGATTTTTGATTTGATTATGAAGTTTCTTTCATAGTTGATGATATGTAAGAAGAACGGAGATTTCTAATCAAGGAACCCGATCAGAGTCCGCACTAGAGTGATCAAGCGAGCGATTAGAATTGATATTGCATATGAACGATATATGTGCATCTTACAGGCTTTAATATTAAATATATTGACATGGGAAAATGTAAAATCGTTTGGTTATGATTTATATGGTTGCATATTATGTGTAAATAAGATACTGGTTTATGGAAGCAAGGGCTAGTTTGACGCTTTTATGAGTAGAGTTTGGTTGCCCGACTATTAAGTACATGTTTATATTTTT
This sequence comes from Allium cepa, assembly GCA_030765085.1. Taxonomy (NCBI): domain Eukaryota; kingdom Viridiplantae; phylum Streptophyta; class Magnoliopsida; order Asparagales; family Amaryllidaceae; genus Allium; species Allium cepa. The sequence goes on from CM060938.1 coordinate 570,170,068, forward strand.
GGTTTGGTTTCGATGATTTTATGCCCTAAATATGGGAGGCCACTTGTCTTTTTTTACTTTTGTTAGAATGGACCTGTAGTTGTGATTTGTAGATTTTCAATCGAGCCACGCAAAAGGGGAAGCTGTCAAAATTTTCCATGATTTTAAAGACCTGAAAATTTAAATAATCCACTAATTGATTTTGAAAAATTAACGAGTTTGATGCGTTTTCCTTACTTGGTAATTTTGAGGATGAAATTCTTTCAAAGGAAGAGAATGCTACATTGTGGAATTTTGGTCTTTGGCTTTTGGATATTTAACTAATATTAAATAGTGATATAATTGTTTTTTTTAAGTTAAGAGTTGATTTTAAATATTTGGATAATTTAAAATCTTTGAATTGGTGAATTTAATATTTGAATAGTGAATTAAATATTTGGATTTTAAATTGAGTATTAATTTAGTAGATTTAATGGTCTTGTTTAACTCCTTTTGATTAGTAAGTAATAACAGGGAATTCATTTGTAAATTTATTTGCAGTAATAAATGGTTCAAAGAAATAATCAGGAAATTTATTTTATTTTTACGACTCGATTTTTGTTGATGAATTAATTTATTTTATTTTTCTATAGTTTTTTATTTGGAAAATTCTAAAATTATTTGTTTGAGGATTTTTCGATAAGCGCTGTTTTTTATTTATTTTACTAATCAGAAAATCGATGTATATTATTACTATTTTTGGAGAAAAATGTGTGATCCTCTAGAATAGAAGAGAGCGCACATGTAAATATGTATATATCACTAAAAACAATATGCTGCCAACATTTCTGGCAGGTAGCTAATCATAGTACAAAAAACAAAGAAAAGAACTCAAGTACCCATAGAATGAGCTCCGACAAGGCTACCTCCCATTACACCCCAATATCGAGCTTCGGAAAGGCCACCGCCCGGTAGTGAGGTGTCAGAAGTACATAAAAAATCTATAAAGCAACTCAACGCCAATGATACTAGAAGACAACTCCATCTAAGAAGGAAATGCCTTGTTGTAGATTCGGAAGAACTGGGGATGCGAATGATCTAAATGAATAACGCCACTCTGTAGACTCGGAAGAACTATAGAGAGCGCCTCACTATAAAAGTGAATCATCTAGAAAGTAGAACGCCATACTGAAGATGTATAAGAACTGAGAAGAACTCCTCACTACAAATAGCAACCATATGAACTTGCAAAAGTGTATATTATTATCGTTTTGGAGTTGCATCACTGTTCTAAGCGCCACTGTATTTTTGTTTTGTCATTTGGAATTTGCACGCGAAAACAAAATCTATACAACGAGATGCCGATAAAAGCAAATTAAATACAAGCCTATACTTAGGAAAATTTCATCCACACGTTTTCCTCTTTCACTCTTCCATCCCTTTTCTTCGAACCAAGAAATACAGATCCACTTCATCGGAAAATTAAAAAAATGATTTAAAAATCTTAAAATAAAAAGAATCGATCTTTGCACCCCTAATAGGTAGATCTAATTATAGTCGGGTTTATGAAGGTTGCGGCCGCAATATATGGGGGTGCGATAGTTTGTCGGTTAAGGAACATTGACTAGGGTTTAAATTTTCAAAAGATTTAAGCGATGTTTTTTGAGTAGAGGCTTGTTTGGGGTCGGGAGGTCGTTTAGCACCTAGGCACCAAGTTTCAGGGAGTGTGGCTTGATGAGGTTGATCGCATCGATTGTACAGTCAGTTATAGGAGGGTATGTCGCATTTTGGGAGGGGGTCGCAGGCTAGGAGTGGTTGGGTTCATTTTAGAGAGGTCATGAAGGTAAGTGCTACGAAATCGATGGTTATTGTTTTCATGGGTCGGAGAGAAAGATAAGGAAGGGAGAAGATATGGCCATGGCAAGGTTCAGCTACAGGTTATGGTGCGGGAATAATTTATGGAAGAAGGAGCTTAAATGTTTTAAGGGTAATGTGTAATTAAGAAAAGTATTTAAGTAGTTAATTTTATTTTAGAATCTAATAAATTATAAATGGTATAACTTATTTATACAAGGTCCGATCGAGACGAAACCTTTTACGTTGCACTTATAATGGCGAAAGATTCACGGTTGAACTGATTTGGTTGAATTTGAAGCAAGTTGAAATTTCGGCTAAAATCGGACGTTGTTCGATTTTAGTTCAACCCATAACGCTTAGGCTATAACTAGAATCTCGATGAGTTAAACTCACCTTTTTGGTTAATTAGTAAGATATATCGTAGATTAAATTTTACTACTTGTGTTGGTTAAAATTATTGACTGATTGGTTAAAATATCTGCTTTGAATAACAAATAGTATTTAATATTGAAACATTGGAAATTATGTAGAGAAATCTGAATTCCTCGTTGGGATAATTATAATTTCCAATTACATATACCTGTTGATATTATTTCAGTTATTATCCTGTTATATAGATCGTCAATTGCCAAATCTTGATTTTTTTAGCACTATTAGTCATGGCATTGTTATATGTTCAAAATTTAATCCCTACTGTGATAAAAATCAATAATAATATTGGTTAAGTGCTTTAGTGGCTATTAGCCTCATTTTGTATTCTAAATACTATAATTTTCGTTTAGTCTGAAATTGGTTTTTGGTTTGGAGAATGATTTCAAATTCTGATCTTTGGGTATTCTAGAATATTTTTATTTAAGAGGATTATGGACTTCTCTATTTTACCCCAACCTTTTATTTGTTTTTTTCTAACCCATTAAGAAATATTTTAAAGTTGTTTGACTATCATTTAGTAATGACATAAAATTGTTTAACTATTGTTTAATAATTTTTAAAGGTGGGTTGTTTCGAATTAATATTGTTTAGAAGTTATTTATTAATATTTTTATATTATCGAAAGTTATTTATTTAAATAATTAATATTGTTTGGAGATAACCATTGTTATTTATTAATAGTATTTGGAAGTTAATTATTTATTATAATACGGTTTTTGAAGATTAATTATCATATTAATATTGTTTGAAATTATTAACTGTTATATTCATAATGTATTAAAGTTATTTGTTATTATACTAATAATGTTTTAGAGTAAGTTAATTTTTATTAATGATGTTCTAAAAGAAATTAATTGTGTTATTAATGTTGTTGAAACGTAACTGTATTATTTATTTATGATGTTTAAAGTTAGTTAATTTATCTGATTAATTTTATTTATAAATAATAAATTGATTTATAAAGGAATTTCATACAATTAAGTGAGTTTTAGATTTTATAAAAGTATTTTTATAATCGGATTTGAGAAAGGATTTTTATAAAGTGATTTTATAAGGAATTTTTATAAAGATTTAATAAAGGATTTTTATAAATAAATTTTACGAAGGAGTTTATAAAGGAAATGAGTTTTATAAATCTTTTTGTGGACTTATAAAACAGCTTTACAAATGGATCTAGGAATATATAAAAAGAGTTTTATAAATTATTTGGGATATTTATAAAAGAGTTTTATATATGGTTTTAGAGATTTATAAAATAAGTTTTATAAATGATTTAGGGTTGTATAGAAATGAAAATTTATAAAAGAAGATGAGATTAATTTCCAAAAATGAGTTTTACATAATTATGGTGATATGGAAAGCATCTTTCCATACTTAACACCAAAAGAAAATCTTTCTCAGTGTTTGTGAATACATTTATCCCTTTGATATAAGTATATGTATACTTTTTCAAGTATTGTAAAGAGCATAAAGGGTTTGTGAGCATATCTTTGTAAAAGTATTTTGACACAGGTATTTACAAAGTGATTTTAAATTAATGAAATGATTAAATAAGATGGTTAGTGACTGCTTATGCGCTTAAACAATGTTGATTTCGCTATGGAAATAAATCCTTGATTTGATTGATGATTGTTTGTTTATTTGATAGTTAAATAACCGACTATCAAATCTTAGGCCATTTTGACTTAGGATGTAAATAAAAAGATTCACAAGTTTATATGGTTTGTGTTCCCTCGAGAGTACTCATTCTGGTAAAATGTCTCTAGGTTTAAAAGATATATTAGAGATCGTTCGGGAAGTCTAATATAGTTCGCTTACTTATGAAAGAACCGATAATAAGTCAACTGAAAATTATCTGTTATTGGTTTGGCGAGATCAGGATCAAATATATTATCCAAAAACCACTTCGAACTGGCATAACGTTCGAACAGAAGATGTCTTGAAGATGACGGAAGATGGAGCTTTTGAATTGCAAGGGCTACTTACTACTAATTATTAAAGTGATTCCAAAATGGATGTGGTAGAAGTAGTGCCTTAGGTTTCGTTCAGACACAAAACGAACTTGTATGGATGAATGCTTGCATTGTATTTCTGTCTAACGGTCAGTGTTAGCATTCCAAGTGGAATTGCTATCTAAAAGGTAAAATGTAACAGCCCATAATTTTATCATTTAAACCCGAAATATTTAATTAATTTTAAAAATTAAAAATAATTGATTTTAAACATTAAATAATACATTTTGATTAATTTTACATTGATAATAATTCATTTCGAATGGTTTTACATTTTAGAAAGAAATTAACTTCGTCGCATTTTTATAGTTTGAAAATATAAGTTTCTAAAAGTTTATTAAATGTTATAAATATAATAGCCTTAATAAACTTCATATAATTTTTATATAATGATAATAAGTAATTTATAATGGTTTTATAAACAGGAAAATAGGCACAAGGGCAAAATTAGAAATAAATTAGGCTGAATGACAACAAGTTTGTTTTTTAGGCTGAAGAACAATGCTAGTTATGACAAGCACCATTGTCCTAGTAGTTAAGTGATTCAGCTTTGGTGCGAGAGGTCACAAGTTCAAAACTTGCATAACGTGATTCGAACATATATTGACATGTGATTTGTGTTTTGTTGTCTCAATGACATGTTGTATCTAACTACCATTTCAAAAAACAATGCTATTTATAACTAGCATTCTGTATATTGTAAAACTGAATATAATGCTAGATATAACTAGCATTTTGTATAGTTTAAAAGTTGAATATATTGCTAATTATAACTAGAATTTGTCCTTCAGCCTAAAAATGAAACTTGGTGTCCTTCAACCTTTTTTTTTTAAATTAGTCCTTTTTCCTAACTCCCTTTTTTATAAATATATATTTTTGTATAAAAATATACAAACTTCATCGCATTTTGGCAGATCGACGCCATATTTTGACAAATGGATTTTAACCATTTAAGGTTCTGTAATTCAAATATACCTGTTTTAATTATTTAGAAATGAGAAGAAATTTATTTTCAAGTTTTTTTTTACAAATATACATAGTTTAACAAAAATATCAAAGTATGATCATAATTCGGATTCCTGATTTACGACGGTTTAACAACAAAGGTTGTTGTAGCATTATTGGTACATACACACACACATGTAAACACATATACACATACAAATATGTGCACATCTACTCAAATCAAGAAGAAATGATATAAAAAAGGATATTTAAGTATAAAGAAATGGAGAAGCATACATCTCATCACCATAAATGCATCTTTTCCTCTAAAACCAAGGCAAGGCCAACATCCATGTGCTAGATAACTCCCTTAAGGGCTATGTAGGAAGGCAAGGAGATGATGGAAGTGATGGGCTCATGGAGGGGAGGGGATGCGTGTTCAACGTGACGGTGATGGGATGCGAGGGGATATATTTTCTAAGTAACTTCATGCTTAAGTTTTCTTACCCTATAAATACGTCCATACCCCTTCACAAATTCATTCATTCCATCTTCATCTTCTCTTCTTCTTCCTTAAGATCTTTAATGGCCTCTCCTTCTCTAAGAAATTAAGGCAAAATTATAGCAAAATTATGTACAAAGTTATTCCACTTCCAAAATGTTGCCAAACTTCTTCTCTTCTCCCCTATATTGCTTGGCTCACCCCAACACCACCTCAATGCAAGCTTCAACCTCCTACAAGACAAAGACGAGCATCCCAAGGAATGGGGAGCAAGTTCAAAAAGCTCTAGAGTAGAGAAATTGAACAAAAGTTCTGTCGAAGTATCGCTGGAATAATTTTAAGGAGTTCGAAAGAGAAAGCTATAATTGTGAGAACATGTCCTCACTTTAGTTTCTTTAAATCTTAAATTGATTTTGAATGATGATATACGTGATTAATTTGTTATTTAAAATATTTGGATAACTATTTGCATTGATATTGGTTGATCTGATTGGTTGATAACTTGGCTATGATAGGTTGATAAGTTGGTTGTGATAAAATTAAATATTATAACTAATAATGTGTAAATTATGTCCAATGGAATAGAAATGATTAATTTAAATAGCCATGGTTAATTCATGAAAAATAATCCATATTATACTCTAAAATAATATATGTATGTGGAGTATTAAGCCTCTTTGATTTATAAATCAATAAAGCATCATTTTATAAATTTGGAATTTGGTTCGGAAATAAAAAGAAATTGGAAAGGAGGAGTTTGAAATTATTTGTGAAATAATTTTTATGATATGACTTTGAAAATAATGGTTTAGAAGATGAAAATTATATGAAAATATGATATGGATTATATGAAAGAATTGTAAATGGAAAAACATAAAATTTAACATTATAATTACATAATGTTTAGAAACAAAGCGAAAATGGATTTGGAATTGTTTGTACCAAAATTGGGCACAACACTCGTCGGAAGTTTTTGAAGAGATAATAAATGAAGAATGAAAATTAAAACAGAGGATTATCTAACAAAAACTCCAAATAGCATGTAAATAAATGCGTAGACAAGCAATTTATGGTGGTTCGGCGTATTGCCTACGTCCACTGTGAAGTTTTTATACTTTTATTGACTTTCTTTCGATGATTACAAGTCGGTACAGCAATCAACAGTGAATTTCAGTTAGGAATTCGAATTTAACAGCAAGTTTATGATATCAAATGATGGAGATCTCAATCCAGCAGAGTCTGGGTGCTTCAGAATCCAAAAGTACCTTTTCTGTTGGCCCTGGGGCTCTATTTATAGGCGTATGCTGCTGATATTTCACTGAAAACTCGGGAGACCACTTCTGGCACGTGAGGGGGCCCACATGCACGGTCTCAGGAAGTTTGGGCCCACTTTGGCATCGGTTCGAACTCCATTCGAACCGATCAAGAATTCATCCAATCGAGGTGAAATTTGGCGTGGACATTCTTCAACATGTATGCAAGCTTCTGTGAAAATTTCATGGCATTTGGATCAGTAGATTGGGAGATATGATGGATTCGAAATGGGGTTCATTGCATGGCTGTTTGGTTCGAAACCATGCTTTCGAACCGATGGTTTCGAATCCGTCATGGCATGCGTCTTCGTGGTGACGTGGAGCGCAAACTTGGAATCAATTCGGTCTTCACTCCGAGTTGACCGCTTCGACTCCATATATCTCGGCGAATTCGAACCAATGGAAGACACGTCATCATGGTTGGTTGACCCAGTGGATTCGAATGAGGCTACATAGGATGGGTTCGAACTTGGCATCATGGATGGGTTCGAACATGACTTCATGGACGGGTTCGAACGAGGTTCCATGTTTGGGTTCGAGCAATGTCCAATGATGGACTCGAACAAGGATTCTTGTTTGGAGTCGAACAAGGCTTTGTGGTGGGTTCGAAGCATGGCTTCTGTGATGGATACGAGCTATGTCACTTCTCCATGGATTGGAGGCCCATCGATTCGAACACGATGGATTCGAAGGTGATGGAGTCGAAGGTGATGGAGTCGAACCCGTGGTGGTTCGATGGATTCGAAACTTATGGATTCGAAATTAATCGTTTCGAACCGTTAGTCAACGATGGGTTCGAAACCTAAGTCTTCCCCTTCAAATTGAATCGATCATAACTCGAGCATATGAACTCGGATTGACTTGAAACTCGAGATGTTGACTCCTATGGTCTTTCTTGCCGTGTCCTATCAATTGTAGCTCAATCTGGACTTGGACAAAATTCAGTGATATCCATAGCGAGATGAAGTATGACCGGTCTCTGAGACGAACTGTTCTCCGTTTCTGATCGATCTTTTGGTATCGCGGCTTTGCCAAAAAACGGGACAACATTTTGCCCCCCAAAGTACGTCTTGTGGGAACATGACGTGCTTTGAACAGCTACAATTTCTCTGAACAATCATTGCTCTCTTTTTTGTTGAAACTCGTATGTTGTATTGTTGTAACCTTGTGTTGACATGATTGATTGCTGTATAATAGTGCTTAGCCGTTGGCTGTTGCATTTGTAACAGGACGAGTGTTTGATCCCTGTAAATGTTTAAAATCGATTGTTAGTTCGACATATATGCATATATGTTAGTTTGACCCTTGCAAACGTCGTGCGTCCATGAGTCGTGTTAGTTTTGTTTGTTATTGAACTTCGTATCGATTCTCTCCTGAACCGATTTTGAAATTTGAATTGAGACAACGCTTGATGGTTGTTTTGGAAGGTTCCTTCGTATCGATACTCTCCTGAACCGATGCAGAAGGTTGAAGGAAACGACTCTGCGTTGCGTGATTGTGGCATTTCGAACCGATGGGTGCGAACTCCGATGGATTCGAAGTCAACATCCATATGGGTGGAGTACGCTTATGCAATGGTGGGTTCGAAACTGATCTTCGAATCGATGAATTGGATGGGTACGAAACTTCCGTTCGTGATAGTGGGCCGTGGGTGGAGTTGTAATTTTGTTGACGTGAACCGGGTTTCGAACTAATGCCCCCACCGTTGGTTTCGCACCGATGCGTACTGATGCCTTGCCGTGTGTTTCACACCGATGGAGCCTTAAACGTATGGGTTCGAAGGTAGATTTCGAACCGGTTCTGCATTTTGACCCGTTGTAATCGGTCGATTTACCGGAATGCGAATCGACCCAGTCATCTCCAACCCCCTATATAAATAGCAAGGACCTCGGCATTTTTCACTTTTTACTTTTTTATAGTTTTTTGCATCGTCTCGAAGCTTCAGAGAGGAAGGCACTGTGTTTTGTATTTGAACCATTTGAGATCCAAATCTTCAATTCTTCAAACCTATCATCCAAACTAGGTAACTAACCTCGAATCCACACGGCAAAGCTACCTCGAACCCATCGCTCCTTCACCGATCGGCCTTTCTTGGGATTTGGTAAATCCAGATCTGGCTTTTGGAGGAATTTCGAACCAACACAGGGACTCGTGTTTGAATCGACGATGCTGCATTCCTGGGATGACCTTATAGGGGCAGCGCAGTTCGCATCTACTGGATCCCTTCGAAGGGTCTATTCGAATCGATGGATTCGAACCCATTTGCTGTCGTTTCGAAGTTCTCAATTTTACATCGATACGGAGGCTATCGATTCGAACGTGATCGATGTCAAATTGAGGGCTTCCTTATCGGTTCGAACCAGCTGACCGAGGATCGATTCGAAGTCGTCCTTCACTAATCGATTCGAACTTGGCACTTGACCGTCGATTTGAGGCTCGTTCCTTTGCGTCGGTTCGAAAGGGTATGATGATGGGTTCGAACAAGTTCCTTGTGAGCGGTTCGAAACTCCATATAATGGATACCAAAGTTTGAAATTTTCTGAGTATAATTCCGACGAGCTTCACTCCTGCATATTTGGACATGTTAAACTACATACTTGACCACCTTTCGAAGCTCTTCGACGGAACAATAACAATTTCTATTCGAATCAATCTTCCTTATGTGAAGGGTTTTGCAACGACGATCAGCGATGACGGTCATTACACTTGGGCTTTGTAGCTTTGTCGTCTGCGTGTTTTCTTTAATTCTGCGATATTCATCCAAGTAATGCACAGCACCGCACAACACACATTCATACACTATACACAGGGGAATTCACGGGTCTCTTGTCATCTAATGATGGTTTCTCATGAGTTAGTCAGTTTTGGAGCCTTCGAGTTCGCAACAGCAGGAAATCCCACAAGATATCCAGAGTACAGTCCCCCCGAGGTTAGAGGTTCCGGACATTGATCCTGAAATTATCGGCCCAGCGCCGGATGAACTTCCCAACGCGTCATTCATTGCTAATCCATCAGATTCTGTCCCATCTCATATTTCCGAAGACATGCTAGGGAGGATATGTCTGAGGCATGGTTTGTCACCAGACGACGTGTTACTACCAGGGCCAAACGACAGACCACACAATCCGCCGGAGGGGTATACCGCATTCAATCGCCATGCGTGTGCGGCTGGGACGCTTCCTCCGTTCAATGAGTATATAAGAGAAGTGCTATCTTTTTTGGGAATCGCACCATCCCAACTTCACCCGAACGGGTATGCTTCGGTGAACAGCCTGTTCATCGTCTTTATGGAATACATTCATAGACCACCGGCCCCGACCGAAATCAGATACTTGTTTAACTTCAAAACTTGAAATGATTACCCATCTTTTACATTCTTGGAGGAAGTACGGAATTGTCAAGTGGTCACCGGGTCCTAGACTAGGTTAAGCTATTACAGGACGGAATGGTTCTACGTCAGATGTCCCCCGGGCTTCGCGAGGCAATGGTTATTTAGACGTGAGTACAGCTGAGTTTCCAAACAATTACTAAGGAGATTGCAGTCGAAGTGTAGCTTATATACTTTTCTTCTGTACAGCGATGATCCAGCGTCCCGACGGTGAAAACTTTAGGGAAATAGTACGAGTGCTCCGAGAGATCCCGAGCGACGACAGGGATATCGACGTGTTATTGACGGATAGGAATCTCCGTGCCTGTGGGTTAATCGAACGATGGCAGAGTATAATATTCGACGGGGGACAAGAATCATTTCAAAAAAAGGCCAAGCACAAGAAGCCCAAAGTCATTATAGCCGAGGAAGTTGATTCTGAAAAAACCCACACTGATGACGAGTCACCGGCCGGGCCCACAGATGTTGGTCAGGATGTTATGAAGCAAAGAAAAGGCAAGACCGCCATTTTTAAATCGCCAATAAAGGGAAGATGGAAGTCAGTCATCACGTCCCGGGTCACCCCCTGGATTAGAATTTCGGAGGGGTCTCCCCCAAGAAAAGAAAGTCTCTTTGAAGGGCTTGCCGACGTTCCCATCCCGGACGATATGTCCTTTCAACACAATGCCGGGTTGGAGGAATTCCATCGTACTCATGACCTGAGTGAGCCCTATGTTACTAGTGTGGTCGACACTTCGGGTTGGTCGGGGATGAAATGCATATTCATACAGATTTCACAGCACTACACAGCTTTTAGTCGTAGGTCATCGGTTTCGGGGTACCACTAACTTTGTTCTCTTCTTTGCCTTGTAGGTACCATGTCCAGGCGCGGTTCGATGCCAGGGAGTCTGCGACATGCTCGAAAACCATCGTATCGCGAATCGCGGAGACGGGAAGGAGATAGGGACTATGATCAGGAATACTCTGGATATTCGAGCCATGAAAGATATGACATAGATAGGGGTTATAAGCGTCGATCCCGATCGCATACTCCTCCTCTTTCCAGAGATCCCGTACAACCTCCGGCCCATGTTTCTCGCCCCTCTGAGACTTCACGTCATAAGTCCACTTCCCAATCTTCTAGGCATGACTCTCACTGCTCCAGAAGCGAGGCATCGACCGCCGTAGTTGCGGAACAGCCTCCTGTGGAAATTTCGGGTGAAGGGGCGTTCAGGCGTGCTCAATTGAAAAAAGACTTCCCAACTATTTGCTTCGACAACTACATTTTTCCTCCACACTTGAAAAGATTTCCTCCGTCGGCGGAGCAGGTGGTGCATGACTATATGCACGACTTCTACGCTCAGTATAAAGTATGGTTTAAAGCGGCGGAGAAGGCATCGGAGCTGGCCTTTGAGCGTGGGGCCGCCAACGAGAAGTTACAGGTGGAGTTGGCCCAGAAGAGTCATATTATTGAGGTGCTTAACACCGAGGCCGAATCTTCCAGAAAATCAGAGATGGAAGCCATTAAAAAGGCCGATGAAGCCCAACTTACGATGGATAGAATGAAGCGTGAGCATTACGCCACGATAGAGGACATGGGCCATCGGAATACTCTGGTCACTGCCGAAAGGGATGCGGCGCTAAAGGAGCTAAATGAGCTCAAATCTAAATTCGCCGAAATCGCCAAGGATAGGGACGATGCAAACAATGCGGCCCAGGAGGCTTGCGAACAAGCTGTGATACTCCGAACTGAACGGGATGAGGCAGCGGCCAAAGTTCAAGTGGTCGAGGCGGAGATTAAAGAGAGAGTTCAGCAAGCCGAGGCCAGGCTTGAGGCCGACATTGAAGATCTGCTTATCACCTACAATGCCAATGTATTGAAGCACAGAAACTTGGCCTGGCTTCAGGATTATCCAGTGCATCTCCACAGTGCTTGGGAACGATTGGTTGAGGGGGAAGAGGAAGCGCACCCGGACGAATCGGTCGACCGATTCGAGCTCGAAAATCGGTTGCTAACAGATGAGGAAAAGAAGGTCCTCCATGATGCTATAATCGCTCATGAGAAGGAGATGGTTGGCGGTCGATCTTTGGAGGCCGGAGAAGGGTCAGGCGTTGAGCATCGTGCCACCGCTCTTGAAATCACCGCCCCGCCTCCGTCTGAGCCTGTATCTGCGGTTAGCTCATAGACCGTTCCTGCTTACGACCCAGAGCAACCGCGGTTATCACCAATTCGCGAGCACGTCTCCGAAGTCGTCCCACCATCAACAAGCCGAACTGAGGAAGGTATTCTGAACAAATTTCGAGTGCATTTTCGCTAGAACTCTCGTTTCGAAGTGATTGTTCTTAACCCCTTCTCTTCTTTATTCAGTGACCAGGATTACCTCGGTGTCTACGACCCAGGAGCCGAGTCAAGGGCAGAAGGATATTACTACTGAAACGTCTGTCGTGACAACGGAAGCGTCTACCGGAGCGGCGCAGGAAAGCTCTTTGTCTCTTGACGAACAAATGGTGAGTGAACTACTCGGTCACCAGGGAGACTTCTCTATAGACTTGCCATTTATCATCAGTGAGTTCCCTCCAGCTTCTAGCTCTTTTGTACAGACCGGAGTTGCCCCCAGCCAGGCCCCATCAACTGGAGATGAAGAAATCTTGGCCGAAATCCATGCTGAATTAGAAGCTGAGGGGCAAAGCGGTAGTGTCGGTGGTGACACTATTCCATCTTCCATTGCGGGTCCGGTCCCTCCTACTCCTCCGGCGGGGAGTCTTCATTTAGATTCAAGTTCTGAGGAGGACGTAGATATTATGCCCCCGGCCGAAGAGCAGCCACTGGAGAGGAGGTCGTCCAAACGAAGGATTTCCGTTCCTAGTGATTCTGATGACGAACCGCTAATAAGGAAGCCAAGGAAGAAAGAATAGATCGGCCCCCCCAGCAGATATTTTGGTAGATAGGAACTTGTTTTCGTTTTTTGTTAATAGGCCGTGTATAGATGCAGGTTCGGACCCTGCTAGTAGGCATTCTTTTTTGGAAGAACTTATTTGCGTGTAAGTCCTTGTCTTCAGTTAGTTGAAATAAAATTTAGTTTCTTTGTTCCAACTCTCATTTCTTTCATGCTTAAGTGTTTATAGCGTTATGTTTTCAGTCCGGTGCACTTGTGGTGTTTTTACCGTCAAGTAGAGTTTGTTTTATTTGCCAAGTCTGAAAATCTTGGTCACAAGTTGTAATCGATGAATAATCGAACTTCGGACATTGTATCACTTTGATTAGCGATTAACACTTAGCTTTTTTGCCCCCTAGTCTTGGGGAATAGCATTTGTGTTTTGGTGGTTGAGTGCGTTATCGCAAACTTTAAGCACATGTCCACATTCCGGAGACTTAAGATAATTTGAGATCGATAATCCGGTTTGCACGGAGCTTGAGAGTTATCGATGTTTGTAGTATGGTTCGCGCTCTGGGAACCTGGAATTAATATTTACACTCCACTTCACACTCTGGGAATCTGGAGTTAGCACGGATGCTTCGGTTCGCGCTCCGGGAACCTGTAACTTATGTTTATACTCCAATTCATGCTTTGGGAACTTGGAGTCCATTCGCTCTCTGGGAACGAATTATTGAATGTTTATACTCCAATTCACGCTCTGGGAAGTTGGAGTCCGTTCACACTCTGGGAACGGATTATTGAATGTTTATACTCCAATTCACGCTCTGGGAAGTTGGAGTCCGCTCATGCTCTGGGAACGAGTTGTTTAGTGTTTATACTCCAATTCGCACTCCGGGAATTTGGAGTTGGCTCACACTCTGGGAGCGATAGGATTTGTACTCCGGTTCGCACTCCAGGAACCGTGGGTTATTTTTATACCCCAATTCGCACTCCGGGAATTTGGAGTTGGCTCACACTCTGGGAGCTATGGATTTATACTCCGGTTCGCACTCCGGGAACCGTGGGTTATTTTTATACCCCAATTCGCACTCCGGGAATATGGAGTTAGCTCACACTCTGGGAGCTATGGATTTATACCCTGGTTCGCACTCCGGGAACCGAGAGTTGTTTTTATACTCCAATTCGCACTCCGGGAATTTGGAGTTAAAGGAGGGATTGTAGTGTATCAACCCCTGTAAATGTTGATATAGTGTCCTGCCCCTGAGCTCGGGTTTCACTTAGCGAGTGACCGGTCATATCGCAGCCACTCTCTATTTGAATAAATCCCACCGCATGATGGAACTTAGCTCTCCGTGCGTCGTGATATTGTACGTCACACTCAATAAATCACAGCTTTGGCCCGAAGAGATGGCATTTTATTGCTGAAACGAGAAAATATGGCAAAGTCAGTTGCCTTATTACAAATTTAAATCTCGAAATGCTAAAATAAAATGCAAAAGAACAAATTGACAGAAAAAGTAAAGTCTTTCATGTGTAGTAGCGACGAAGACTCTCGCTATTCCAAGCCCTCGGCAAGGTGAGACCGTCAACGGTCGATAATTTGAACGTGCCATCTCCGAGCTTTTGTGAAATCACGTACGGCCCTTTCCAAGGTGGCTTCATGTGCGAAGGAACCGGATAAATTCTTTTGAGCACGAGATCGCCGAGTTTAAAGGTTCGCGGACGGACCTTGGCATTGAATATCCGGGCGACTCGACTCTGGTATGCGGCTGCCCTCAAATCAGCCTCTTCACGCCTCTCGTCCAGTAAATCCAGAGATTGAGCAAGTAATATGGCATTGGTCTTCGGATCATAATACGTCGCACGATGAGAGTGCACTTCCAATTCGACTGGAATAACGACCTCATAGCCATACGATAGAGAAAACGGAGTGTGACCGGTTGCAGTTTTGTGAGTTGTTCGGTAGGCCCATAACGCCATAGGGAGTTCGTCGACCCACTTGCCTCCGGCCTTTTCTAGTCGCTTCCTCAGAATGGACTTTATAACTTTATTAACAGCTTCGACCTGACCATTTGCTTGAGGGTGTGCCACTGCAGAAAACTTCTTATGTATGTGAAATCGTTGGCAGAAATTTTTGAACTCGGTACTGTCGAATTGGGCTCCATTATCGGTGATGATAGTATGCGGGAGACCAAATCGGCAGATGATGTTGCGCACTACGAAGTTGATCACTTTCTTTGTTGTAATCGTTGCAAGAGGCTCAGCTTCGACCCATTTTGTGAAGTAATCAACCACGACGATGGCGTACTTCGTGCCACCTTTGGCCAAAGGCAGCGCTCCAATTATATCGATTCCCCATACCGCGAACGGCCAGGGGCTAACCATTTGGGTTATTTCGGTAGGTGGAGCTCTAGGAATCCGAGCAAGTTTCTGGCATTTGTCACATTTTTTGGCATAGTTTGATGCATCTGGATTAACGGTAGGCCAGTAATATCCATATTGGAGTACCTTCTTGGCGAGTGCCCGCCCCCAAGTGTTATCGCCACATTCTCCCTCATGTACATCGTGTAACACTCGTTTGATTTCATCGTGTGCGATACATCGGAGTAGAGGGACAGAATACCCCCTTTTGTACATAACTCCGTTTTGAATGACAAACCGTGAGGCTTTTCGAAGGACTTGCCTCTTCTCACTCCTGCGCTCAGGCAGTGTCCCATGTTCAATGTAATTTCGATAGGGGGTCATCCACGACTCCCTACTTGTGGTAATTTCAAATGCATGGCTGACCTCACTTTGATCAATGCTCGGAGAAGGTAGGGTTTCAACGGGAACAAGCCCTAATTGTTGAGCTTCGCCCATACTTGCCAACTTTGCCAACGAATCGGCCTTTTGATTGTGCTCCCGGGGGATATAGAAAATGGCATAGTAATCGAAACGATCAAGAATTTCCCTGACTCGAGTTAAGTAAGCAGCTAGTCTTCGATCCTTAGCTTGATATTCACCTCGGACTTGACATACGATTAATTGGGAGTCACAATAAATCTCTACAGCGACAATTCTCAAGTCGTGGGCCAGCTTCAACCCAGTAAGTAAAGCTTCATATTCAGCCTCATTATTAGTTCCACGGAACTCGAACTTTAGGGCGTAGCATATGGATCGGCCTTCAGGGGTTTCAAGCACTACCCCTGCTCCCGAACACCGTTCATTGGAGGCACCGTCAGTATATAACTTCCATATGTGTTTAGGAGATTCGCTACTCTCAGGTAACTCCTCAGGTATAGTGAATTCAGCAACGAAATCTGCTAAAACTTGACCGTGTATGGCCCTTCTCGGAATATAAGCAATGTCAAACTGGCTCAATTCGATGTTCCATTTTAGTAGCCTACCAAACGTCTCAGGCCGCGTGAGGACCTGTCGTAACAGCTGGTCAGTGTACACGGTGATAGGATGAGCTTGAAAATATGGACGGAGCTTTCTCGAGGCAATGACTAGGCAATATGCCAACTTTTCCAGCTTGGGATAGTTCCTCTCGGCTCCGGTCAACCGTTTACTTACATAATATACCGGTTTTTGCACTCGGTCTTCCTCCCGGACTAATGCTGCACTGATTGCGCTTTCAGATACCGCTAAGTAAAAATATAACTGCTCGTGATCAACAGGCTTTGAGAGAATCGGCGGTGTAGAAAGATGTTGAACCAGTGACTGAGCTGCACCTTCACATTCTACGGTCCACTCGAAGTTTCGCTTCCTTTTCGGATCAGATCGAAGAAAGGGATGCATTTTTCAGTTGACTTCGAGATGAACCTACTCAATGCTGCGACTTTCCCATTGGGACTCTGGACTTGTTTTATGGTCCTTGGAGTTTGAAGATTCCTGATGGCCCAAATCTTTTCAGGGTTAGCCTCTATCCCTCGGGCGTTGACGATGAACCCAAGGAATTTTCTGGATGCAACTCCAAAATGACATTTTAGCGGATTGAGCTTCATCCCATATCTCCGAAGGATATCAAACATCGATCCTAAGTCTTTTACGTGATCAACAGAATACCGCGACTTTACTAACATGTCATCTATATAAACTTCCATGGTCTTCCCGATCTGGTCGGAAAACATCCGGTTAACCAAACGTTGATAAGTTGCGCCGGCATTCTTTAACCCAAAAGGCATGACTTTGTAGCAGTATAGTCCCAGATCAGTCACGAAGCTCGTATGTTCTTGGTCGGGTACATGCACGGGTATTTGATTGTAGCCCGAGTAAGCATCCATAAAGGATAACAATTCGTGTCCGGCGGTTGAATCAACAAGCTGATCGATTCGAGGAAGTGGAAAACTGTCCTTCGGGCAAGCGTTGTTCAAGTCAGAATAATCGATACACGTTCTTCATTTCCCGTTCGGTTTTCGGACAAGTACTGGGTTGGACACCCACTCCGGGTATAAAGCATCTCTAATGAACCCATTTGTTTTCAACTTATCGACCTCCTCCTTAAGGGCGGCAGATCTCTCTGGATCCATACCACGCCTTTTCTGTTTGACCGGGATATACCACGGGTCAATGTTTAAAGTGTGGCTCGCGATATTCGGAGAGATCCCACACATGTCAGAGTGCGTCCAGGCGAACACGTCAAGATTCGCCCGGAGAAATTCAACCAATTGCTGTTGTGCCCCCGGCTCAATTGAGACCCAATTTTTAACATTCTCGAATCATCGCCATCATTATCGATCGGGACATTAATAGTTAGTTCAGCCGGGGAAGCCTGACTCTCTGTAGATTCTTCATTGTTGTCGTTGTCCCTTGGGTCAAGGTCTTTCTGGAATTGGCTGTGGTGCCCGGGACGAGGCCCAAGCACCAATTGTCAATTATCGGCAGAACAGACGCAGAGAGATTCCTCTACGCCCTTCCCTTTCTCCCTTCGCTGCGCCTCTCGCAGCATAACAGGCTCTTCCAGCAGCCTGATCTCCATGAATCACACCGATACCACAATCGGTAGGAAATTTCAAAGTCAAACACCACGGGGCGATTGCTGCCCGAAATTCAGCAAGGGCCGGTCGGCCCAGAAATGCATTGTACGGTGAGGGTAGGTCCAAAACAACAAATTGTAACATGCGTACTCTTCTGCACTCACCGGTCCCCAACTCCACGGGTAACTCCACAACCCCCATGGGTATATTAGCACTTCCATCGAAGCCGTGAATCCTGGACTGACAGGGTTTCAGATCCTTGGCTTCCATCTTCATCTGATCGTAAGCTCTCTTGAACAAAATATTGACTGAACTCCCACTATCCACCAGTATCCTCTTCATCCAAGCAGGACCAACCTGGGCGGATATAACAAGCGGGTCAATAGTCGGGGCTTCAACCTTGTCTGCATCACGGTTCCGGAACACGATGTCATCTGTCATTGTCTTTTGTTGTTTGGCCGGAGCCCCTTCGTCATAACTACTGCAACATTCGAAGTCCATATGCCTAACCGAGCTAGCATATGACTCCATCTCTTTCCAACTCTTATCCGCTGGATGGGGACTACCACTGACGGTGTTTATCACTAGCCTTCCGCCCGTTCGGGCGGGTTCTTCCTGCCTTGGCCGATTTGGTCGATCGTTCTGGTTTGACGGACCCGCACCGCTAGACTGCGGCGCCCGTACAAACTGGTCCAACTTCCTTTCCCTGATCAACTTCTCAATTAAATCCTGCAAGTGTCTGCATTCATTGGTATTGTGGACGTAACTGTCGTGAAATCTACAAAACTTGCCCGTTTGAATCTGTCTCTCTGACGACGACTTCGGAGTAGGCTTCTTGTATTGCATGGCGTTACAAGTTTGTAGATATACGTTCTCCAACGATGTATTCAGCGGAGTATAATTGTCGAACATAGGGGCCCTACGCCTTGGCCCACGGTTCTGATCCCGCTTCCTGCTCTGATTCCCATTATTCTTCGGTTGTGATTGCTTGTTCTGGATATTTAATTGCACTTTCCCAGAACTCTCTCCCGATTGTTTAACAGCCACATTACTTTGAATCCCCTCTCCACTGGGTCCCGCGTCGTCCTGTTTCCTAGACTGCCTCGCGTCCTCACGCCTCAAGAACTGGGCGGCTTTGGAGTAGAAGCGGTCCAACGACGGAGGAGGTTTTCCTGCCAACCAATTTCCAAAATCTGAATCAGGGTCAATCCCTTTCATCAATGCCATCAGAATCGAGTTATCATTGGGATTGGTGATTTCCACACAGGCCTTATGGAATCTCTCTAAATAGTGTCTAAGAGTTTCTCCTGGAGCTTGGGTAACACTAGACAAAGTGTTGACGTCCTTAGGCCTTGCAACATGCATGCGGAACTGTTCCACGAACTTCCTGGCCAGCTGATTGAACGAAGAGATAGAACGGGGTGGCAATCGCGTGAACCACATCGTAGCAATGCCCCCCAAAGAGATAGGAAAGCTCCTACACTTGACCGCATCGTCTGCTCTAGCGGCGCTCATGGACCATTCATACTTCAATATGTGTTGATTGGGGTCCGAGTTTCCCTCGTACATCGGTAACGTGGGCATCCTAAATCGCCGAGGGGGTTCGACATACATAATCTCGTCTGTGAATGGGGTGTGACTCCGGGAGATTCCCCAGTCGTCGTTAGTAAACCCCTGACTTTCACGGATCATCTGCCTGATCATTTTCGGAAGATCCGTTACAGCTGCGTTCTGGGCATGTCGAGCCAAGGTGTGGTCGGGTTCCACAATGCAGGACTGGACCGGATGCTGTCGACGGTCCGGATCTCGCCTCCTTGGTTCGACATCTTCTGATACATACGGCTCAGGAGTTTGCCGTCGTTGGTGGTGGTTCTGATCCGACAAAGTATGGATGTCAACCCCTGGCTCCGTAGCAATGGTTGCAGGACGGTTGTCGGTAGTGTGTTGAGGAACAGTGCCTCCCCAGGAGGAAGGCCCTGTATGGAAGCTAGCAGATGGGCCGACTCGTAGTTGCCCGACCTTTAATGCCGGAAGGTTTCCGGTAGCCTGTGCATAATTCCCATCCATTCGGGGTCGTGGAGGTCGGTGATGATAATCGGTGGAAGCCGAACTCTCCGTGGAAGACTGGGATGCGTAATCCCTCCTAGACCGCCTGCGCTTATGACTGTGTACCTGGCAGGTTAATTCAGCGTTAGCGCGTAGTTTCTCCGTCAACTGTTGCCGACTCTGGGTCAGCTCCTGGAGCAACGTTTGAAACTCTTGCCTCGTTACCGGTCTGGATGACTCCGAAGGCCCGGCAACGTCCTGAGTAGATGGTAGCTGCGCGGGATCTGGCCTATCCCGGCCTTCCTGGTTACCAAGGTTAGAGGTGGTTATGGTACTCACCATTGTGAACAGTAAGATCCTTTCCAAGATTTTATCAAATCTGAATAGAACGGAAGGAATCTGAGCTTGAGATTCAGATCTTTCTCTTAGATTGATGCAATCCGGTATCGATGACAGATCCGGGGAGCGGGAGAAAAACTGATTCCTTCTCGGTGAAAGCACCAAAGTGTTTGTATCAAAATTGGGCACAACACTCGTCGGAAGTTTTTGAAGAGACAAGCCGTCGTCGGAGAGACAGATTCAAACCGACAAGTTTTGTAGATATACGTTCTCCAACCATGTATTCACCAGAGTATAATTGTCGAACATAGGGGCCCTACGCCTTGGCCCACGGTACTGATCCCGCTTCCTGCTCTGATTTCCATTATTCTTCGGTTGTGATTGCTTGTTCTGGATATTTAACTGCACTTTCCCAGAACTCTCTCCCGATTGTTTAACAGCCACATTACTTTGAATCCCCTCTCCACTGGGTCCCGCGTCGTCCTGTTTCCTAGACTGCCTCGCGTCCTCATGCCTCAAGAACTGGGCGGCTTTGGAGTAGAAGCGGTCCAATGACGTAGGAGGTTTTCCTGCCAACCAATTTCCAAAATCTGAATCAGGGTCAATCCCTTTCATCAATGCCATCAGAATCGAGTTATCATTGGGATTGGTGATTTCCACACAGGCCTTATGGAACCTCTCCAAATAGTGTCTAAGAGTTTCTCCTGGAGCTTGGGTAACACTAGACAAAGTGTTGACGTCCTTAGGCCTTACAACATGCATGCGGAACTGTTCCACGAACTTCCTGGTCAGCTGATTGAACGAAGAGATAGAACGGGGTGGCAATCGCGTGAACCACATCGTAGCAATGCCCCCCAAAGAGATAGGAAAGCTCCTACACTTGACCGCATCGTCTGCTCTAGCGGCGCTCATGGACCATTCATACTTCAATATGTGTTGATTGGGGTCCGAGTTTCCCTCGTACATCGGTAACGTGGGCATCCTAAATCGCCGAGGGGGTTCGGCATACAGAATCTCGTCTGTGAATGGGGTGTGACTCCAGGAGATTCCCCAGTCATCGTTAATAAACCCCTGACTTTCACGGATCATCTGCCTGATCATTTCCGGAAGATCTGTTACAGCTGCATTCTGGGCATGTTGAGCCAAGGTGTGGTCGGGTTCCACAATGCGGGACTGGACCAGATGCTGTCGACGGTCTGGATCTCGCCTCCTTGGTTCGACATCTTCTGGTACATACGGCTTAGGAGTTTGTCGTCGTTGGTGGTGGTTCTGATCCGACAAAGTATGGATGTCAACCCCTGGCTCCGTAGCAATGGTTGTAGGACGGTTGTCGGTAGTGTGTTGAGGAACAGTGCCTCCCCGGGAGGAAGGCCCTTGAGATGACCCTACTTTTCTAGTGGCCAAATCATGGGCTAATTTGTTTTGTTTTTTTTTGCGTAAAGAAATATATGCTAAATGAAAACACAGGGTCATCTACCTTCAAAACCAAAACCAAAACCAGGATCCACTATTACCAATATAGAAATATTGGTGTATTCTTAAAACATAGATTAGTATATATGAAGATATACCAATCTCTTTAGTTATTAAATCAGAGTTTAAGAAAAATTAACTAAAGCATTCACACATAGCATTTTAATATAAAGATAAACCCATTTCCTTCTTATGAAAATTATTTGCAATATGACACAAAAGATACACAAGCAGACAGGAAATATCAGAATTCCTGATTATATCATAAAAGTCATAGAGATCCTTTACTTAACTCAACTCTTGCTATAGCACAATTATAGGTGTGGCTGCGCGTACACACATATATAAATACATGTGTGCACGGCCTCGCCAACACACAAGCTCAAGCAATGATATTAATGAATAGGCAATGAAGCCTTGGCACCAACAAAATATTAATAATTATATGTATAAACAAAAGATTACCAATCCAACTATATAAAAATGAGGTCATCGAGTTTCCTCTTTCTCATTCATGCAAGTTATATTCAGACATAAAAGATGAATTTACATCAACTATCTTTCTTTAAAACAAAAACATGTCACTGATGCAAGAACAAAAGCTATTCTGCATCATACAAATATTTTTAACACAAACAATTGGAAGCTTACAAGTTCCTTTTACAAAAGTCTCAAGATAATACATGGACTTGTAATCCATTTCCAGAAATCTTATGAATATAAAACAGTTTACTTTCTTTTGCAAAACTATTCAAAACTGAGCTCATTCATTTCAGAAATATAAAGTAAGGGCATGCACATATATTAATTTATATGGCAAGTCCTCAATACAATTCGAGAGTCTATCACATGAACATATATTAGCTATATGCTATATTCAGATTCGAATAGCAACAGCCACTTAACACAGAAGATTTCATTTCCAAAAAAATCATAATGCATTTGAAAGCATTAAAAATCCATCTTTCCTTCAAAAGTCTACGGCATCAAATATGCCAAAACATATAAATATAGTTCAGACTTGTAAGTCATGCTGTTAAAACCACTAAATACATTTCGGATATATAAAGCACATGAGGCTGTAAGTTCTCAAACTCATTTCAGAAATTATTTCAAATTCTTATATAAATCCAAATTCCACATAAAACTTCATTTTTCCAGAATAAACATCTTACATCAAAGAACACATATCTATCAAAACTCAGATGCTCAGATGAAAGATCATATCTCAAAAGTGTGGATTCAGATCCATATAATCTCCCAAAACCATAAGTAACTTGATCAGGAAAAATAAACATAACATAGAGAAATATATAAATCTCATCTTTGCTTTTCATACTCAAGGCATTCAACTTGCCAAAAACAGATAAACATATATATATTCTTAGATATGATAATTACATTCTAAAATCAAACTCCAGATCCATATATACTTATGCATAAATACAGAAATAACCCATCAAAATAAGTTTATAAAGGTTTTTCCCCAAAACTTCTGAAAGGAAACTTGAACAAAATCCATAAAAATCCTTTAAATCACAAAACTCAGCAGATCTATGGGTCTGCACATATACTGCCTTGACCAGTTATTCTCTAAATACAGATTTCAGAAAATATATATAAACTGAACGATCCCAGTGTTACAGTTTCAACTTGCCATTACATATAAAACAATACAGTTTTCAAGATTTATATACAAATCAATCTAACACATGATGGTTCACTGCTCATGGTATTACAAACATATTTTAGTTCAGCAATACATATGAAGTGACAGTGAAAAATACTTAAATACTTTCTTCATATCATCTACATGCAGTGATAAATCATTTTAACTCCATCTCTTAAATCATCATCTCATCAATACGTGCATAGCAACCTGTAAAAACATCATCCCGAACTGCCTCGTTGAATGAGACACCCCAGGAGATTGTCGAGACAATCAACAGGGTCAGACACGATACGTCTGGTATGAGTGCACTTAAACAATTCATTTGGCAGTAATACATAGTGTTAAATCAGCATATCGTGACATAATAGTGAATAGATATCATCTCAGGTTCAGATATGAACATAATCAGACTTGATATTCATCAATATATGGATATGCAAGCAACCAAGGATCAAACAATCATCAACAAGCATCAATACACGCAAAGCATCCATACACACAAATTTATTTGCAGAAATATAACTACGGCTGCCTGAGATAGGTCTTATCGCCAAATCAAGATTAAGAACACTCACGTAGCTATATGAGATGTCGATCCCCTAGATATTGCCATAGCTTTCCCCCTTCACGAATCCAACGCCATTTGATACGGCAAAATAATTTTCCCCCAATCTGATTTCTAGGGCTTCGGCCATTTTTTTTTGTTTTGTAACGAGAGAGTTAAAATGAAAACCGCGGCCACATCCTTCTTTTTTTTTTATAATCCACTCACGGCTAGGGTTTTAATAGATGGGAAATCACAAATTTACCCCCAAGTCCAAATGTGTGCACAAATATACTTCAATACTTTATACTTGTTTAAATCACAATATCATCGTTGTGTAAATATTGTGGGTCATTACAGCCCTGTATGGAAGCTAGCAGATGGGCCGACTCATAGTTGCCCGACCGTTAATGCCGGAAGGTTTCCGGTAGCCTGTGCATAATTCCCATCCATTCGGGGTCGTGGAGGTCGGTGATGATAATCGGTGGAAGCCGAACTCTCCGTGGAAGACTGGGATGCGTAATCCCTCCTAGACCGCCTACGCTTATGACTGTGTAGCTGGCGGGTTAATTCAGCGTTAGCTCGTAGTTGCTCCATCAACTGTTGCCGACTCTGGGTCAGCTCCTGGAGCAACGTTTGAAACTCTTGCCTCGTTACCGGTCCGGATGACTCCGAAGGCCCGGCGACGTCCTGAGTAGATGGTAGCTGCGCGGGATCTGGCCTATCCCGGCCTTCCTGGTTACCAAGGTTAGAGGTGGTTATGGTACTCACCGTTGTGAATAGTAAGATCCTTTCCTAGATTTTATCAAATCTGAATAGAACGGAAGGAATCTGAGCTTGAGATTCAGATCTTTCTCTTAGATTGATGCAATCCGGTATCGATGACAGATCCGGGGAGCGTGAGAAAACCTGGGTCCTTCTCGGTGAAAGCACCAAAGTGTTTGTACCAAAATTGGGCACAACACTCGTCGGAAGTTTTTGAAGAGATAAGCCATCGTCGGAGAGACAGATTCAAACCGGCAAGTTTTGTAGATATACGTTCTCCAACCATGTATTCAGTGGAGTATAATTTTCGAACATAGGGGCCCTACGCCTTGGCCCACGGTTCTGATCCCGCTTCCTGCTCTGATTCCCATTATTCTTCGGTTGTGATTGCTTGTTCTGGATATTTAACTGCACTTTCCCAGAACTCTCTCCCGATTGTTTAACAGCCACATTACTTTGAATCCCCTCTCCACCGGGTCCCGCATCGTCCTGTTTCCTAGACTGCCTCGCGTCCTCACGCCTCAAGAACTGGGCGGCTTTGGAGTAGAAGCGGTCCAACGACGCAGGAGGTTTTCCTGCCAACCAATTTCCAAAATCTGAATCAGGGTCAATCCCTTTCATCAATGCCATCAGAATCGAATTATCATTGGGATTGGTGATTTCTATACAGGCCTTATGGAATCTCTCCAAATAGTGTCTAAGAGTTTCTCCTGGAGCTTGGGTAACACTAGACAAAGTGTTGACGTCCTTAGGCCTTGCAACATGCATGCAGAACTGTTCCACGAACTTCCTGGCCAGCTGATTGAACGAAGAGAAAGAACTGGGTGGCAATCGCGTGAACCACATCGTAGCAATTCCCTCCAAAGAGATAGGAAAGCTCCTACACTTGACCGCATCGTCTACTCTAGCGGCGCTCATGGACCATTCATACTTCAATATGTGTTGATTGGGGTCCGAGTTTCGCTCGTACATCGGTAACGTGGGCATCCTAAATCGCCGAGGGGGTTCGGCATACAGAATCTCGTCTGTGAATGGGGTGTGACTCCGGGAGATTCCCCAGTCGTCGTTGGTAAACCCCTGACTTTCACGGATCATCTGCCTGATCATTTCCGAAAGATCCGTTACAGTTGCGTTCTGGGCATGTCGAGCCAAGGTGTGGTCGGGTTCCACAATGCGGGACTGGACCGGATGCTGTCGACGGTCCGGATCTCGCCTCCTTGGTTCGACATCTTCTGGCACATACGGCTCAGGAGTTTGCCGTCGTTGGTGGTGGTTCTGATCCGACAAAGTATGGATGTCAACCCCTGGCTACGTAGCAATGGTTGCAGGACGGTTGTCGGTAGTGTGTTGAGGAACAGTGCCTCCCCGGAAGGAAGGCCCTGTATGGAAGCTAGCAGATGGGCTGACTCGTAGTTGCCCGACCGTTAATGCCGGAAGGTTTTCGGTAGCCTGTGCATAAATCCCATCCATTCGGGGTCGTGGAGGTCGGTGATGATAATCGGTGGAAGCCGAACTCTCCGTGGAAGACTGGGATGCGTAATCCCTCCTAGACTGCCTGCGCTTATGACTGTGTAGCTGGCGGGTTAATTCAGCGTTAGCACGTAGTTGCTCCGTCAACTGTTGCCGACTCTGGGTCAGCTCCTGGAGCAACGTTTGAAACTCTTGCCTCGTTACCGGTCCGGATGACTCTGAAGGCCCGGCGACGTCCTGAGTAGATGGTAGCTGCGCGGGATCTGGCCTATCCCGGCCTTCCTGGTTACCAAGGTTCGAGGTGGTTCTGGTACTCACCATTGTGAATAGTAAGATCCTTTCCTAGACTTTTATCAAATCTGAATAGAACGGAAGGAATCTGAGCTTGAGATTCGGATCTTTCTCTTAGATTGATGCAATCCGGTATCGATGACAGATCCGGGGAGCGGGAGAAAAATTGGGTCCCTATCAATGAAAGCACCAAAGTCAAAGTGTTTGTACCAAAATTGGGCACAACACTCGTCGGAAGTTTTTGAAGAGATAATAAATGAAGAATGCAAATTAAAACAGAGGATTATCTAACAAAAACTCCAAATAGCATGTAAATAAACGCGTAGACAAGCAATTTATATTGGTTCGGCGTATTGTCTACGTCCACTGTGAAGTTTTTATACTTTTATTGACTTTCTTTCGGTGATTACAATTCGGTATAGCAATCAACAGTGAATTTCAGTTAGGAATTCGAATTTAACAGCAAGTTTATGATATCAAATGATGGAGATCTCAATACGGCAGAGTCTGGGTGCTTCAAAATCCAAAAGTCCCTTTTCTGTTGGCCCTGGGGCTCTATTTATAGGCGTAGGCTGCTGATATTTCGCTGAAAACTCGGGAGACCACTTCTGGCACGTGAGGGGGCCCACACGCACGGTCTCAGGAAGTTTGGGCCCACTTTGGCATCGGTTCGAACTCCATTTGAACCGATCAAGAATTCATCCAATCGAGGTGAAATTTGGCGTGGACATTCTTCAACATGTATGCAAGCTTCTGTGAAAATTTCATGGCATTTGGATCAGTAGATTGGGAGATATGATAGATTCGAAATGGGGTTCATTGCATGGCTGTTTGGTTCGAAACCATGCTTTCGAACCGATGGTTTCGAATCCATCATGGCACGCATCTTCGTGGTGACGTGGAGCGCAAACTTCGAATCAATCCGGTCTTCACTCCGAGTTGACCGCTTCGACTCCATATATCTCGACGAATTCGAATGAGGCTACACAGGATGGGTTCGAACTTGGCATCATGGATGGGTTCGAACATGACTTCATGGACGGGTTCGAACGAGCTTCCATGTTTGGGTTCGAGCAATGTCCAATGATGGACTCGAACAAGGATTCTTGTTTGGAGTCGAACAAGGCTTTGTGGTGGGTTCGAAGCATGGCTTCTGTGATGGATACGAGCTATGTCACTTCTCCATGGATACGAGGCCCATCGATTCGAACACGATGGATTCGAAGGTGATGGAGTCGAACCCATAGTGGTTCGATGGATTCGAAACTTATGGATTCGAAATCAATCTTTTCGAACCGTTGGTCAACGATGGGTTCGAAACCTAAGTCTTCCCCTTCAAATTGAATCGATCATAACTCGAGCGTATGAACTCGGATTGACTTGAAACTCGAGATGTTGACTCCTATGGTCTTTCTTGCCGTGTCCTATCAATTGTAGCTCAATCTGGACTTGGACAAAATTCAGTGATATCCATAGCGAGACGAAGTATGACCGGTCTCTGAGACGAACTGTTCTCCGTTTCTGATCGATCTTTTGGTATCACGGCTTTGCCAAAAAGCGGGATAACAGGAATCAAGTAAAATAATAAAATATGGGTTTACGATGTTATATAAATGTTTATAAGTGTTTCGGTAAAGTTTGGTTATGTTTGAAAAATTGAGTACAAATGACCTCGTTGTGTAGCAGTAGTTCATGATTTCTTGCAGTAAAAGTCAAATCCATGTATAGAATGGAATATGAGTCGAAATTACTTGAAATAAAAATTTCCATACCCTTATAATTGTAGTTTTTAAATGAAAGAGAAAAATCAAGATTACATTTAATAAAGTTTGAGATATGTCCAAATAAAGTTTTCAAAATTGTCTTGTTTTGGCATTTCATAAAATATTGTTTTCGACTCTTTAAAAATGGATATTTTTATAAAAATATGAAATTAATTCCATAAATATGTTAAATTGTTCAAAAAAGGGACTTAAGTTATAAAAATGGACATATATATATATATATAATGAAATTTGTGTTTCGATCTATAAAGCTTTCAAATCACTATTCACTGGCAATTTAGCAACGAATTTGACAACATTGGAACAAATGTTTTAAACTTGCATTTTTCTTCTCAAATATTTTGAATTTTTTTTCAAATAATTGCAAAAGTATTTTAAAAGGTTTAGAGTCTATCTAATAACTTAACCGCCTTATGGGTGATAAAGACACAGTCTCCATGCTTGGATTTGAAAATCCTGTTTACTGCTCTCCTTAGCTACTCAGACTGACCTGAAGGATGGGGTGGTTAATTTGATTTACTCAGGCTGCATTTTCTTAAGATAAAAGAAAAGATATTTTGATTTATCCAAAAGATAAACAAGATTTCAAATATGATTTTGATGGTAAAGTGGACATTCTACATAAATTTTGTATTAAATTCTGACGAGGGAACTTGTATTATCCATGTGAATTTAAAATTTAATTTCACCGTTGTTCGATGAATAGTACAGGTTGAATACAGAAATTGGTATTTAGTATAATTAATCTAATTTTTATGGATCCTTTTTTACTCAATACTAACTGGTTTGGGTTTACAGTAAATGATATCTTAAATAACATTGTTATAGACCCAATAAAGATATGTTTTAGAAATGTGAAATCTTCATTAAGATGGAATTAAACTAATAATAGAAAATGGGAATATTTTTCCTAAGCAATTAAAGAGAAATGATTTGGCATTTCCAAAGATAAAAGGGGTTTTAATTAACCAAAGTATTTACTAAAAGAGGCTTAATAATCCATATACTTAAAGAAATGGAAATGTTTTATGACTTGTATTTCTAAAAGAGATATTTATTTTTATCGATGATTTGGTACGGAGAGATCGGGATCGGATTTGGATGATTACTATTCGAAAACCACTTCGAGCCTATATACGCATTCGAAAGTGAAGACATGTTTGAAGACAATGATTTTGAAGACGAAGATCTTTATAATGTTGGTCCGCTTGCCACTAACCTCTTAGGTGATTCCCATATTATATATATGATGGCAGTAGTGCCTTCATTCTAAAATCTTTGATGCATGGACTGGCCACTACCAATCCTAGGGGTGATTCCCCAACAGGATGTAGCAGGAGGAGTTCCTTTGGTTTGTTCTTCACCTGGACAACTTATATGAACCAGTATCTAATGCTGCATTTCTAAGACCATGTACATTAGTTTTAACAAGCACACATCTGTTTGGTGGTGTAGGAGGTAACCCTCTTATACTCAACACCCTTCCTTAAGGCGTATGAACTTGAGGGTTGTACTTTTGTGGAAATCAATTAGTATGCTGTTGGAAATGACATTGTGGAATTCTAAGAGGAATTTTCTTTGTGAAAAGTAATTCGTGGATTCATGAACCTCGCATCCCTGAGATGATATGGTAAATTATGTCATCCGAAGGAAATATTACAACATTACAGACTATCGAATAATCATGGATAAAAGGTGCTACAGGCTTTGAATTTAAAATAGAATAGTGTAGCAGCTAGCTTGAGACATGTGAAAAGTCACCAGGCACTATGATCCGTCGGTATTTAACAATATAGTGTAGTAGCTAGCCTGAGATAAGTGAAAAGTCACCTGTCATTATGATTGTCAACAGTGTGTCCGCAAGGAAGGAAATGACCACTAGTTCCCTATCATATTGGAAATCAAAATCCAATATGAGCTTTGCAGTTTTTATTTCATTCCCAAAATAGATATAATGCCTTGTAAACATTTTAGCTACCCCTTGTATCATATACCCCATGCTCGGGTAATAGCACCATCTTTATATATTTATTTGAAAAGTGTTTTCTAACCCATGTCATTAAAGATAAAATCAAAATATTTTGGTATAAAGTATTTTGGTTATCGTAAGGTAAAAACACAACTGTGTTTATGTACGGCGTTGTCTTACGAGACACTCTTTCTTTTCAAAATGGTTTTATTTAGTATCGATCTAGCCTATGACACTGTTATATATATAATTCGTGTCTCATGCTGTTTTGCCAAGCCTGATCCAGGTATTTTTAGAACTCGGGTCAGATCTGAGTAGTTTTAGGATTAGTTGAAGATGCTTGGACTTTCCAGAAGAGAGCTGGAGATCTTCATCAACGTATGAACGTAGTTTAATTTTCACTATGTTTGTTATTTTTCAGCTTTTCTATGGGCATGTATTTATAACTCTGCAGGAAAAGCTTAGGATAGACTCTGATGTATGTATTTAAAGTTTTTCCACTGTAAATATTATTGAAATAATATATGTTATTCCATTCATGTGAGATTCTGTTTATGTCTTTATTTTATTTTACCCTTGGCAATTGATTTTTCCAGCACTTGAATGCTCTACATGCAATATAGTGGACATATTAGTGTCAATTTTCAGGGGTTAAAAATCACGTTCGTTACGTGTCACATTAGAGCTTAGATTGAGCAAATAACTAGGCCTGGTAGCAATAAGACTCATCTAATAGGGTTATTAACACTTTAGGATGAGTAACTCATTAGATATAAGGTAATAGACACCCTAGAACGAATTTGAGTATGTCATATATATGAATGTGTATTTGTTAGTGGCTAATAAAATGTTTTGTGTTGATTGGTCGGTTGAGTAGTTTATGAATTTTGGTCGATGCGTGGTGGCCACATATATTCGATAGGGACTCCTAAATACTTAACAATTAAAACTGACACATTGTTTTTGAAAGGACTATATTTTATACATAAAAGAATATCTTTCAAAATGATATACGTGTTTTTTTTGTGTTAGTTTGTGGTTAAGGAAGTAATAACGTTCGGTTATTATCATTTGTTGATTGAACAAACACATTGTGAATTAAGTTTCACGATTTGACTATAAGGTGTTTGATAATAATGTCGAGTTAAAAAAAACGAATTTATATAAGATAATAAATGAGCATGTTGCATAAAAGGGTGTTTTACAAAATCAAAATGATTCTATAAAAGATGGATTTAGATGATATGTTTTACACAAAGAGTTTTTGAGAATTTAAATATTGGTATTTTGGAAAAGCTTTGAAAAATTTTAAAATGATTTGGTAGAAGTTATAATTTTAGGAGTAGTGTTTATAAAATGAAAAGTTTATATTTATAAAAGAGTTTTTATAAAGTTAAAATAACTTTTAAGAGAAATGATTTGAAAGTGATATTTAAAATGAGAATTAAATTACATTTTTAAGAGTGATGTAAAAGGGCTTAAGTGGAAGAAAACATAGATTTTGACATCATTGTTGTAAATAAATGTTTTCGAGAAAGCGAGGAAGACATAAACTATAACAATGTTGTAATAGTAAGTGATTTCCAAAAGGAGATATGTTATATAGTATATGAGATTTATACATATCCTATGTTTGATGTTAAGATTTAAGGTAGGTAACTTATATCTATTTTTAAGTTATGAATGTCGTCCATTCAAGGTTTGAGAGGAAATGACACCCCAACTTGATTAGCTTCATTGTTGACTAATAAATAGTTTAAATTTGACATCAAAAATTAATATTAAGCATAGTTAATCAGATTCATATACAAATGTTTTTGAGTTATCGTAACAATGTTTTACGCAACATTTATTTTGACCCGGTAAAGTGTATTTTGGAACATATGATGCTTTCCTCAAAGATTTTATGGATTCAAGTATATAAAGGCAGTTTCTAGATGTTGAAGTGAACTAGTTTCTTTAGGAAGAAATTAGAAATATTTTGTGAATAAATATTTTGAAAAAATAAAGAGTTTATAAAAGTATTTAAACAAAAAGATAATGCTTTCATAAAGATTTTGGGAAGCTATTAAGTAAGTATGTTGTATGTAGATCATTTCATCACACGGTTTTGATCTAAGATTCGAGTACAGGAGTTTGAGGCGTATACCCAGGTCTAAAAAAGGATTTATCACTTGAATCTTGACGACAAACATTGATGAAGGTTTGTCATTGGGTACTTGCATTTTCTATCATAGTTGAGAGCTTTGTAAGGAAAATAAAGGTTTCTAATCAAGAAGCCTGATCAGAGTTCGCACTAGAAGATCAAGGGATTGATACTAGTTCGAAAGTAAAGTTGTTTACTCGAATTGGAGACCTAATTAGATATTTCATATTGATTATCTGTATTCATTATATGAGTTTACAAAAAAAATATCTTGGGCAAACTCTTTTGGGTTTTGGGTTATGGTGAAATTTCAAGGGAGAAATTCTTTTAATAGGGAAAGAATTTAGCGACCCGTAATTTTATCACTTAAATTTGGAATATTTAATTAATTTTAAATATTCAAATAATTGATTTTAAATATTAATTAATACATTTTAATTAATTATACAGTGATAATAATTCATTATGAATGTTTTTATAAATATATGAACTCAGTTTAGAAAGAAATTAGCTTCATTGCATTTTTGCAGTTAGAAAATATAGGTTTCTTAAACGTTATTAAATTTATAAATATAATAGCCTTAATAAACTTCATATAATTGTTAAATAATGATCATAAGTAATTTATAGTGGTTTTATAGATACACACAAACACACACACTTGTTTTATAAAATTGTACAAACTTCGTAGCATTTTAGTAGATCGACATCATATTTTTACAAATGGATTTTATCATCATTTAATATAGTTTTTTAATTCAAATTAACTTTTTTCAGGTTATATAGAAATGGTAAGAAATTAATTTTAATGTTTTTTACAAATATATATAGTTTAATAAAAATGTCAATAAATGATCGTAATACGAATTTCAGATTTATGATGGTTTAACAACAAAGGTTGTTGCAACATTGTTGGTACATACATGCACATACACATACACGTACACACACATATACACATACACATATGTGCATATTTAGTCAAATCATGAAGAAATAGTATAAAAAGGGATACTTAAGTATAAAGAAATGGAGAAGCATGCATCTCATCACCATAAATGCATCCTTTCCTTCAAAACCAAGGCAAGGTCAACATCCATGTGCTAGGTCCTCCCTTAAGAGCTAAGTAGGAAGGAAAGGAGATGATGGAAGTGATGGACACATGGACGGGAGGGGTTGCGTGTTCAGCATGATGGTGATAGGATGAGAGTGGAGATATTTCCTAAGTAACTTCATGCTTAAGTTTTCTTACCCTATAAATACATCCATACCACTTCACAAATTCATTCATTCCATCTTCATCTTCTTTGTTCTTTAAGTTCTTTAATAGCCTCTACTTCTCTAAGAAAATAAGGCAAATTTATAGCAAAATAAAACAAAATTATATACAAAGTTATTCCATTTCCAAAATGTTGTCAAACTCCCCATCTTCTCCCCAATAGTGCACGACTCACCCCACCACCACCTTAAAGCTTGGATTCCACCTCCTAAAAGCTAAGGTTGAGCATCCCAAGGAAGGGAAGCAAGTTTAAAAGGCTATGAAGCAGAGAAATTTAAGAGAAGTGCTACCTGAGTATCGCCAGAATAATTTCATGGAGTTCGAAAGAGAAAGCTATAATTGTGAGAATATATCCTAACTTTAGTTTCTTTAAATATTAAATTGATTTTAAATGATGATATGCATGATTAATTTGTTAATTAAAATATTTGGATAAATACTTGAATAAGTATTGGTTGATCGATTGGTTGATAACTTGGTTGTGATAGGTTGATAACTTGGTTGTGATATAAAGAAGTATTGTAACTAATAATGTGAAAATCATATTCAACAGAATAGAAATATTAATTTAAATAGCCATGGTTAATTCATGAAAAATAATCCATATTACACTCTGAAATAAGTATTAAGCCTCTTTGGTTTATAAATCAAGAAAGCATCTAAGGTTGGAATTTGGTTTCGAAATAAAAAGAAATTGGAAAAGAGGAGTTTTGAAATTATTTGTTAAATAATTTTTATGATTTGAATTTGAAAATATTGGTTTTAGAAGATGATAATGATATGAAAATGTCAAATGTATTATATAAAAGAATTATAAATGGAAAAAGAGAAAATTTAATATATAATATTAAGAACAAAGTGAAAGTGGATTTTGAAATCAAGTAAAATAATAAAATATAGGTTTAAAATAGTTCAAAATGTTATATAAATGTTTTAAAAGTGTTTCAGCAAACTTTGGTGAAGTCTAAAAAATTAAGTGAAAATGAGCTCGTTGTGTGGTAGCAATTGCGATTTCTTGCCATAATAGTTAAATCCATGTATAGAATGGAATATGAGTTGGAATTCATTGAAACAAAAATTTACGTACCCTTATAATCATAGTTTTTAAATGAAAATGAAAAATCAAGACTTAACTTAGTAAAGTTTGAGATATGTCCAAATTAAGTATTCAAAATCGTCGTGTTTTGTTAGTTCATAAAATATCATTTTTGACTCTTTAAAAATAGATATTTTTTATAAAAATATGAAATAAATTCCATAAATATGTTAAAATGTTTTAAACGGGACATGA
This sequence comes from Allium cepa, assembly GCA_030765085.1. Classification (NCBI taxonomy): domain Eukaryota; kingdom Viridiplantae; phylum Streptophyta; class Magnoliopsida; order Asparagales; family Amaryllidaceae; genus Allium; species Allium cepa. The sequence continues at coordinate 570,205,360 of CM060938.1, forward strand.
GTTATAAAAATGGACATATATATAATGAATTAAGTGTTTTGATCTATAAAGCTTTAAAATCGTTATTCACCGGCAATTTAGCAACGGAATTTGACAACTTTTGAATAAATGTTTTAAACTTGGATTTTTATTTTTGGATCTTTTGGAAATGTTTTTAAATAATTACATAAATATTTTAAAAGGTATATAGTCAATCAAATAACTTGACCGCCTTACGGGTGACAAATAGACAGTCTAGGCTTAGGTTTGGAAAACCAGTTTCCTGCTCTCCCTAGCTACCCGGACTGGCTCGAGGGACGGGATAGTTAATTTGATTTACTCAGACCATATTTTCTTAAGATAAAAAAAGTGGTTTGGAGTTTTTCAAATTTTAAATAGGATTTCAAGTAGGATTTTGATGGTAAAGATAACATTCTAGTTAAACTTTATATTAAATTCCGAGGAGGGAACTTGTACTATCCATGTGAATTTAAAATGTGATTTCACCGTTATTCGACGAATAGTATAGGTTGAATACAAAAATTAGTATTTAGTACAATTAGTATAATTTTTATGGATCCTTTTTTACTCAATACTAACTAGTTTGGCTTTACAATAAACGATATCTTAAATAACATTGTTTTTGACCCATTAAAGATATGTTTTGGAAATGTGAAATCTTCATTAAGATGGGATTATACTAATAACAGAATATTGAAATATTTTTCCTAAGCAATTAAGGAGAGATGATTCTGTATTTCCAAAGGTAAAATGGGTTTTAACTAACCAAATGGTTTGAGAAAAGAGGCTTAATAATCCATGTATATTAAAAGAAATGGAATTTTTTTAAAACTTATACCTCTACAGGTAATACTTATTTGGATGAAAAGATCTATAAATTGGATGATGTTTAATAATCACCTACATACCTGACATCTTTTTATTGATGATAGGTTCAGAGATACCGGGATTGGGTTTGGATGTTATTATTCGAAAACCATGTCAAACCAATATACATGTTCGAAAGTGAAGATATGTTGAAGTTAATGATTTTAAAGATGGAAATCTTCATAACGTAGGTCTGCTTTGCACTAACCTTTTGGGTGATTTCCATATTATATGTATGGTGGAAGTAGTGCCTTCATTCTAAAATCTTCGACGCAAGGGAAGTTCGCTACTAATCCTATTTATTATTTTCAAATAGGATGTAGTAGGAGGTGTGCCTTCGGTTTTTCCTTCACCTAGACAACTTATATTGTCGAATGTCTGACATTGCATTTCTAAGATCACATACATATTTTTTACAAACGTGCATCTGTATGGTAGTATAAGAGGTAACCCCTCTTATACTTAACACCCTTCCCTGAGGTTTGGTAGTATAAGAGGTAACCCCTCTTATACTTAACACCCTTCCCTGAGGCGTATGAACTCGGGAGTTGTACTTTTGTGGAAATCAATTAGTGTGTTGTTTGAAATTACATTATGACATTCTAAGCAGAATTTCCTTTGTGAAAAGTAATGCACGACCTCACGAGCCTCACATCCCTGAAATGATACGGGAAACTACGTCGTCTGAGGGAAATATTACAATATCATAGACTATCGTATAATCATGGATAAAAGGTGAAGCGGTCTTTGAATTTAAAATAGAGTAGTGTAGTGGATAGCTTGAGACGTGTAAAAAGTCGTCGGCTACTATGATCCATTGATATTTAATAATTTAGTGTAGCAGCTAGCTTGAGATAGGTGAAAAGTCACCAACATTACGATTGTCAACAGAGTGTCTGCAAGGAAGGAATGGCTACCAGTTGCCTATCATGTTGGAAATCCAATTCTAATACGAGGTTACTGTTTTGATTCTATTCCTAAAATAGCTGCAATGCCTTGCAAACATTTACGCTACCCGTAAGTATCATATACCTTGTACTCGGGTATTGGTACCTTCTTTATATATTTATTTGAAAAGTGTTTTCAAACCCATGTCATTAAAGATAATATAAAAATATTTTGGTATAAAGTATTTTGGTTATCATAAGGTAAAATCCCATCCATGTTTATATGCGACGTGGTCTTAAGAGACACTCTTTCTTTTCAAAAAATATTCATTTAACATCGATCTGGTCTATGACACTGTCATATTTATTTATAATTCATGCCTCACGCTGGTTTGTTAAGCTTGATCCGGGTATTTTTAAGACTCGGGTCAGATCTGAGTAGTTTCAATATTAGCTATAGCCGTTATGAGTTTCCAGATGAGAGCTCGAGATCTCATCAATGTAAGTCGTGGTTTACATTTTGGCTGTGTTTCTTGTTTTTCAACATTTGTAAAGACATTTATTTATAACTATCTAGGATGAGCTTAGGATAGACTCTGATATATGTGTTTAAAAGTTTTTTCGCCGTAGAGATTATTAAAATAATATATATTATTCCATTCGTGTGGGATTCTGTTCTATCTTTATTTTCTATTGCGCATGACAATATGTTTTTCCAACACTTGAATGCTCAACATGCAATGCAGTCGGCGTATTTGTGTCGATTTTTGAGGGTTGAAAATCCCATTCGTTACATAAAATGTTGCCTCTAGCCTTAGCAATCGGCAAATGAATAAAGTAGGACGTGCCGTAGGGCTATGTGGGTCGCTTCCATTAGGTTATGATCATTCCTTATACAGAGTTGATATTCTTTTATGCTTCGCGGCCCATTATGGGTTTGATCAATCAAAGGGGTGATTATATTCGATGCTATCTAGTAAGGGGTGGGGTCGGTACTGAGTAGTAGAGGTGCAATGTGTTGTAGCCTCTCGTACATTTTATCTAGAGGTGTACGGATTCGGTGGGTAGACTCTTGTCCTTTCATAGTTAGAATCAATTTTCCAATACGTGCCCTCAGAATTGATTGTATATCTACTATGCTGGAACATGGGATGCAAGCATTCTAGCTATGCTTAATATTTATTTTAAACCCTAGACATTATTATAATATCATAAGGTTTCTTATAAATTTTTTTGGTTATCGTAAGTAAAAATCCATCCGTGTTTATGTGCTACGTGGCCTTACGAGATACCTTTTATTTTAAAGGTTTTGTAAATATAGAAATCAATATGATTTGATAGAGTTTTCTCATGTTGGTTTACCAGATTGATCCAAGCATTATTTTCTTATAATGTCATGATAGACTAAGCATATTTACAGATTTAGTTTGGATACTTGGAGCTTCAAGGGACGAGCTGGATGCCTCCGAGACATATTTACATATATGTTACTTACTGCTGCATTGGTTGTCTACATTTAACAGCATTTGTGAGGACATATTGTCATAACTATCCAAGCTGATGGTTAGTGATTAGTACACTCTGATTTGGTGGTATGTATATTACTGTTTTTCATAGTGAAGATCCATTGTATATTATATATTACTCGTTACGATATGAGATCTGTTCTGTCTTCTATTTCTTTCATCCCAACAATTTGTCTTTCCGGCACTCGGATGTTCAACACGTGAATACCCTAGATGCGCGACCCAAATGATGATGCTTATTTCCTTAAGGCAGCGACGCTGAGATATAGCTATGTCGACCCTATTCTTTTAAGACTTATTAATATGCAAACCAAGTTTTATATCCGAAGACATAGACACCTTATGAGGTGCGAAGTCCATGTTATCAGCCCTATGACCTTATGTTTTATAAATATAAGGCCTTAACATATTTAATACGACGAAGACCATCATCGGCTGTACCTTATCGCTTTTTTCAGTACAATGGTTTTATATTGTTTTGGCTCTATGGTCTATGGTTTTAAAGTGAGATTACTTCCAAGAGATTTTGAGATTCACCAATATTACTTTATAAAAGCATATATCATGGCATGATTACTTTGGATAAAGTAAAGGGCTATATTTTCCTTGTTTTGAAAGTACGACTTCGAGGGTTAAATCATTTATAAAGAAATATGTTTTCAAGGAAATAGAAAAGGGAATGTAGCCTAAAATTTTACTAAAGAAATTATTTTTTTATCACTTTTGGATAGGTTGTGATCGGATCAATTGACTCAGAGATTACAAAACCAGATGGGAGAGGTATAGAGTAGCACCCTACACTTTAGCTATTTTACCCTAGTTGATATAAGTTCAAAATTCCAATGAGTAAGTCTTCATCACCGGTAAGACTAAAAGTATGTTAACATGTAGAAAGGAATACACAAAGATGAGTTAGGTTATTAGTGATCCAGCAAAACCATTAGGATCAGTTGACCCTAGGAATGTAAGTTTCGTACAAACTATCCAGTTGCCTTCTAGTAGTAGGTTGGATAATTTGATATAACAGGTAGGCCCGAGTCAATCATAGGTTTGTTGTCATCCTAAGATAACTATAATGTTAGGACAGATAGCCCACTGTTTTAGATAAATTATTTACGATTACCCATATCACATGCATGCAGATTATTATTTATATTATTTATTTTAACCAGTTTGATTGTAGGGTTTAGATTCACAAAAGACATAACTTTATAAGGATACTAGTGAAGCGAAACCCGTCCTGCTCGGCGGCGTGGTCTCACTACCAATAAACTGAGATGACAAATTATTATTCACACTAGGCTTTTTGTCTGACTCGAAGCTTATGTTTTCCTCCTAAACTATCGGGTGCTAATAATTTGATTTGAGTGGGTTGGGAGTAAGGGCTTTTTAGGTTAAGTAGGTTTTGACGAATAAAGCTTCTGGGGACATCCAAGAGCAAAGCTAAATATGTAGGTGTCTATCTATTAGTATTATCCGCTATGTTATGTTAGTTATCGTAACAATGTATTAACAATTGATGTATCTACCTATTTAGTAACTCTAATCAACCAAATGAGCATTTTTATATGTCACTCTCAGAGTATTTCGTAATAATTATATTTCATCTGAACCTCGATTGGGATTATACATTGAATATGAAATTATGATTTGAGATGAAATGTGGAAGTTTTCTTTGAAATTGCTTTTAAAATTATTTAATATTCTTATGTTGCTAATATTATTGATATCGTTAACACATCCACATTTTGTCACCAGAGTTTAATACTATAAATGACTACAGTATTAATAGCGCTCAGTTTCATGCCTCAAAATTAAGGATATTGCAATTTGGTATCGGAGCATAGGTTTATTTAAAACCAAAAGAATTTTGGACAAAAGAGTTTTGAAAACATAATCCAAATGAATCAGAGAATAAATTGGGATATGGGATAATGCTAGAGTAACGTACTTGTATTTGCTATATATAAGTATTTGCTTTATCTTTATTCTTCCTTTCTCTTAGATCATTCTTCTGTTCATACTAAGGTTCGGATGCAAATTTATGGAAGTAAGATATGGAGGCAAAAAATAGAAGAGTGAATCTCGGTGGAGGAAGTAGCACTACCAATGGAAATGTCAAGCTAAATACTAGAAGGAATCCGGATCGACAAACAGCTACTATTGCAGGTGCATGAACACCACTAGTTGATATGGAAGAAACATATCGGTTCTTCGTTAATATGATGCAAGGAGTAGCTGCTGCTAGGTTAGTTGGTGGAAATGCAGGAGGAGTGAATTATGAAATTCCAGTTGTCAACAAATATGTTGTGCTGAGTAGAGATTATGCCAGAATTGGAGGGAAGAAATTTATTGGAACGAAGGATCCAATTGAAGTGAAGACATGGTTACTTCTTTACGAAAGGACTTTTGTTGATCTTCGGCTGAATGATGAGATAAATAGGAGATCAGCGTCCAGGAAACTACAAGGTGCTGCATTGTACTGGTGGAATAGTGTGACCATTGGGTTAGTAGAGGAAGCTTGATTTGGGCAGAGTTTAGGAGGAGGTTGGAAGATAGGTTTATATATGAGATTGCTAAATCAACCTTGTTAAGGAAGTTTGCTGAGTTAGTGTAAGGTGATATAATAGTGCTTGAGATGCAACCAAATTTGAGGAACGGTCCCGATATGGGTATGCTATCGCGGATACAGTGATCAAAATCAATAAGAAGTTCATCTGTGAACTGAGACCTAAGCTTGCTAAGGAAACTTTATCACATCTCAGGGATCCATGTTGTAACGACCCTAGATTTTTGGCCCCGTTTATTTTAATAAATGTTTAATCTAATTTAAATAAAATGTAAATTGACCATATTAAAATGATTATGATTTGGAAATACTACCAATTTATTTATTTAAATTGTGTTTTTAAAAAAAGGAATTGGACTTTGGGAATTCAAAATAAAATCTTTTAATAATATTTATAATAAAAATTTTCTCATATAATTAACTTAAAATACTTTACTTTGTCTACATCTGATAAATATGCATATGAATGACAATGTTTAGGTTAAAATCTAATTCTATTAATATAAAATAAGTGAAACATGTGAATCTTATTTAATTATTGATAACTGAAATATAAATATAAATAAATAAGGAAACCCATGAATCTAAGTTTAATATTAATAGTCAAATATAAAACACAAATCAAAATAAAAATATAAATCAAAACAAGCAATAAGTAGTTAATACTTGCAATATCATTTTAAATTTGCAAGACTATAGAATAAAAAAATAATAATAAGTATAAAATGTAACTAAATCATATTGTACAAAATTTAAATATTGATAGTCAAAGTTAAAATAAAAATAAAAATAAGAATTAAGTGTTAGTGTATGTTTGTAACCTAAAATTGGAAAATTGTAAACATAGTATGGCATACCAGATAAACATTTTCTATTTGAATAAAGCAAGAATTAATTAGTTAAAATATGCATACAACGTAAATTGAAATTTTGAAAGCACAAATGTATAAAGCTAAAAAAATAAGCACAAAGTATAAAATAAAATTAGTCAAAATATAAAATGTAAACCAGACAAACACAATCATATGAGTTATTTAAACAAACAAATAATAAGACAAACATTTATATATATACAATCTTCACATGCAAGATAAATATCTACCTGCAAGAGTACTTTTGTGTACAGTATGTTTTCAAATATAAAACAAAATAACAGCCAGATATACATAAACAATTTAAGCTAGAAGAAAACAAATGTTTTATACAAAGCTTCATATATAAGCCTTAAGTTTACCTGCATAAGTACATGTTTGCATGTAATATCTTCACAACAAAAACAAATGATGATTGCGTTAACATAAATGAAGACACATGCATTAATTAGCACCCCTCCTTGTCAAGAAATCTTACAGCCGAAATTTTGTAACATCATTTCACATTTTAGCATATCAAAAATAAGTATTTAACTTGCAAGTAAAACAAGTAAAAACTGGTCCAGTTAATACCTATACTGTTCAAAGTTTTTTTTTCATATATACAAACTTCACATTATGATGTTCATTTATAAAACCTGTAAAGCAAACTCGAGAAGAAGAAAATTTAGTAGCATCTTGCTTTTGAAAACCCCATTTAAGTTCAACAGCAAAACAGATTCAAATATGCAGTTTCAAACTTCAGTTTCAAAGCAACAAGATTTCAAACATCAATGCTTACTGTTCACAGGAATGTTCTAGTGAGTAAACTAATTTTTTTAAAAAAAATTTAAGCTAGTTTAAATAGTTTAAACTCATTTGATAAACTGATTTGTATATGCTTCAGTTTGCATATGTTTGAGATGCTCTGTGTTTTCTGTAAATTGGTACTGGTTTCATGTTTGAATAAATATGTCAAGATATTCTAATTTAATCATTAATAAACTTAGATTCCTCAACAAACAAGAAGCAAAACTTAAACTAAGATTTTTAAAAGGGTGATTACAATCATTGTCATCAAGTACTTCACTGTAATTGATGTACAGGTAAACCAAGTGATATTTTGATAATATTCGAATGTTGCAAAATGTTGATTCAAGATTTTATATTGAATCTACACTTCAAATCCTAATTTTTACATCAAAAATCAAGACATTTAGATTGATATTTGAATAGCAGTTTGTAAATAGACAAAAATTGTATTTTTGTGAATTCCTAGTTATTGATTCAATTTAAATTGTTGAAATTTGTTTTGAAGGTAGTTCGAACATACAAGATGTTGGGAAAAATACCAAATAATTTTTCAGATTCCAGAATTTGTCGAACGAAGGCAAATTAGGGCTTGTGTTCTAGTTTTTTTCATGTCTATAATATAGTGGTGTTCGGCCTCTTCGCGTGTTCGAGTTGATCGCGATTCTGGGGAGTGTTAGGGGAGGATGTAGACGAGGCATAGGTGAAGCATCTTCGCCTCCGATGGTCAGTGGTGGTGAGGGCGAGGCAATGTCTCAGGGTAGTTCGAGTTTTTGTTCGAGCTTCAGGTGATTTTTCGAATTCGACCTGTTCGTGGCAATTTGAGTTTTGTTTACGTGTGGTGAGTCGATTTGTGGTCTGTTGAAGGTGATGGGGGCTGCCTGAGGCGCGGCGGACCACCGTGCACGTGCATGGTGGCGTTTGGGGGTGAGTTGTCGTGTCTGTGGCGGCGTGTGTTGTTGTAGCGCGTATCGTCTCGAGTCGTGCCCGAGAGAAATGGTGGAAGGCTTCGAGTTTTATTTTATTTATTTTTTTATCGTGTTCGAGTGAGAGATCACCTGGTGCTTTTCTTAACATAGTTTCAATTTTAAACATACTATAAATAAATAACTAAATGAATAAAGAGAAGGAGAGAAGAAGAAGGGTGTTCGTACAGGTAAGGCACAGGTGATTTTGAGGGTTAACCTGAAGTAGCACACGAGTTTTGAATAGGGGAGTCTCGGGTTTAACAAAATGCAGTTTTGCATTAGTGTTGAAGTTAATTAAAGTTTGTTTTCCATAAAATTTTTTTAAGTATTGTGAAGACTTTGGATTTAGGTTATGATGATTTTATTTAATACGTAACGATGTTTTGAAACACTTAATTATTATTTTAATTAAGCACTTAATCTAAGTTAAGTATAAGATAATTAACATTTAAGTTGTGTAGTTAATAATAAATTGATTTTCAAGTTAAGGAAACTTTCTTTTTAAATGTTAATTAAGTTAAATAATTAATATTAATTAATTATTTTTGGAAAGTGATTGAGAGTAATTACTTTATAATCAGAGATCGAGTAATAATTAAGAAAAGGGGTAAATTTGAATTTAATTACTTAAAGTCAATTTATGAATGATTAATAGTTAATTAATCGAGTAATTTAATTAAGAATAAATAAATGGTTAAGTAAGTAATTAGCAGTAATTAAATGAGTAATCAAGTTTGATTAATAATTAAGACTATTAATTAAATGATTAACTAAAGTAAATAACTGGGTTAAGAAGTAATTAAGTAATTAATAGTGTGAAATAAAATAATTATGTAATTAAGACTTAATGATTAATTAAGAAATCATTAATTAAACAATTTGAAATGAAATAAGTAATTAATTATTAATTAATGATTAATTAAACAGAGTTAAGTGGTTACCTCTCAGGTAATTAATTCTAAATTGAATTAATTACAAATAAGGCTTAGAGATGACTGCTTACGGATTGTTATGTTGAATAGCTGATTGTGATATTTAGTTAATGATATTCTGTGATGTTCTGTGATATGTTGATGATTATGTATGATTCATCTGTGATAAATGCTATGTTAATTCAATTGTTGAATTTAAATTATTTAAACTGTTTAAGTTAATTAGACAACTTGGCCTTTAAAATGGCATTTGGATTTCGATGAGACCAGGATCGGGTATCCAATTGATATTCCGAAAACCACATCGATCCAAATTAAACGATAGATTGTGAATTCTAAAATGAAGATCAAGATGGTGTTTTCAGAATGCAAGGGTTATCGTCGTTGACTCTGAGGGTGATTCCAAAATGAGTGTGACGAGATAATGCCTTCAGTTTCGTTCGAACCCGGAATGAACTTGTATGGATTGAATGCTTTCAGCACATCGTCAGGCGGACGATGAGCATTCTAAGAAATATGTCCTGTAAAGGTAATCACAGCCTCAAGCCTCATCAACCGGGAATGGCTAAAACAGGGGAGATGCAGCAAGGTTAGGTGGGTCATGCCCAAGCAGGACAAGATATTTCCCCTGTCTAGATGTCCCTTTTTATTTCGGCTGTGTGGGAGGTTGCTAGCTACGACCGCGGGGTTTATCTTGTTCGGGACTGTTCAGTAAGGAATGGTTCCGGCCTTGTGTTGTAGGGGGTCGGGAGTGATCCTCGGTACGGTGATCTAGGCCCCGTACTGTGACGGGCGGTACCCCAGTAGCCCTGCCATTGTTGGAAATCCATTTTCCCTACGAGACCCTACGGTTTTGTTTTGTATTACCCACTTTCGTGGCTAGTAGCTGGAATTTAATAGATGTAACAATTTCGACTATTTCCTATTTACTTGAAAACCCTAGACACTATTATAATATAACATGATTTCCTATGAAATGTTTTGGTTAGCGTAAGGTAAAAACTTACCCGTATTTATTTATGGAGAATCTTACGTGATACCTTTATTTTCAAATGTTTTCAAAGTTAAACAACTTTAAACTGTTTACTCATACCAGACCCATGTCTGACCCGGAGTTTATACATTGTTTTTCATAAACTCTTGGGTACTCAAATTTTTATGAGTAGCCAAGTGATAGGTTTCAGACTTGATTTCTGGAGAACCTGGAGCAGGAGTTTCTAGACATATGTAGATATCTATCTAGTTCCCCTGTGTTAGTTGATGTGTATTGTATCTCTGATGTATATAGTGATAGATGTATATATGACTGTCATATGTATTGATATTGTATAACTCTGATATATGTAAAACTATGTAATATTTATGTGATATATTATATTTTGTTCCGTTCCGCTGTGAGATTCATATATTGTTGCTCTTTCTTTCTCTTTCTTTTCTATTTCTATCCCTTTCTTTTCTTAATGATGATACGTCTTTCTGGTAGTGGAAGGGCGGGTCGTCACACTTGGTATCGGAGCGTAGGTTGGTGATAACCTTGGCTCTGGTAGGAATTACTCATAGAATAGAGTCTGTAGTACTCTAAAATAAGTTTGAGCGTATTAATAGATATGAGCGCGTATTTGTTAGTAAATATAAAATTGTTTTTATATTGTGTTGACTTATCTGTTGAGTGTTTATGGATTCTGGTCGATGTGTGGGATGCCATTTCATCGATAGGGATTTTTAAACTCTTAAACAAGGTAAACCGACATAGTATTGTTTTAAAGTAGGGTAAATGAAATAATTTTACCCAAAATTATATTTTGACATAAAAGAAATATTTTTCTGAAATTATTATTTATATTTGGATGTTTGATTGTTAATACTATAGTTGAATAAAAAATTAAAATTTGAGTGGTTTATAACAAAATAAAATTGTGTAAGTATGATTTAAATAAAGAGGAATATAACTAAAATTTGGTTAAACCAGAATTTAAGTCCCGGAAATTTTAAGGGTGTTTAAATGAATTTAAACAAAAGGAATTTGGGAATTTAAAATCTTGGGAATGTTTGAAATGTTTTTCCAAAGATTTGAAGGCAATAATGGAGTAATCTTTTGGAAAATATTGTTGAATGGAAATTGTTTTGGGAGGAAATTGTGGAAGTAAGGAAGCACTGAACTCGCTTCAGTCGTGGGAAAATAATCCTGATGATGATGGCCACATCATCAGTATTCATTTTCGAGTTTCTAAAGTAATGGATTGCTACCAGGATAGTCAGTCATGATATTGTTTGGGGTTGTTGGGTATACAAATTGTTTTAAAAATTTCTAAAGGGAAAAATTTGTTTGGTGGAAACAAGTGTTTGGAATTTGAAAGTTTGATTTGACATACCAAGTGGGTATGTGTAGTTATCATTTCAAAATGATTTTGGGAAATGAAAACCGGGCAAATTGAATTCTACGAAATTCTATTTAGGTAATGAGAAAACTTTAAATGAGTCAACTATTGAGCTTATAAAGTAAAGTTGATATTAATAAGAAGAAATTGTAAATTTTAATCCAGGAATTAAAATCTAACCTAAGTAAATGAAAATAAAGAAAATATTTGGAGTTTAACCTGAGATAAGTTAAATGGAATTGAAGTTCAAAATGAACTTAATTGGATATAAAATTGGAAGGTAAAATGATTGTATTGTGAAATAAAAATTTATACCTTAAGATGGTAAGTGTTATATATATATAATCTAAAATTGTGGTTATAAGATGAACTGACTCAAATAAGAAATATAAGCTTTTAAGTAAACAAATAAGTTTGAGCTCATATATTGAGAAATAAAATTTAAAAAGAATGGTAAGTAGATAAATTTAACTGAAGTTGAGTTGGAATAAAACTGAATGTAAATGAATTCAATCGAGTTACAGAAAATATTGAATGGAATGAAATTCTTAAGTAAATAAGTGTAACGATTGCGATTTTTAGTTGCCGAAAAACCGAAAGGTTAGGGTTTAAGAAGAAGAAAAAGATAGAAGAAGAGAGAAAAAGATAGAACAGAACAGAACAGAAACAACAGAACAATATCAGAATCTCACAATTAGCAGCGGAACAACATATAATAGATAAATGAATAATCTTTAAACAAAGAACTATATCAGTTATTACTTTACATCATATTACATTGCATTACATCATCAGAGTGTACAACAACAACAACAAGTAACAGCGGAAAAGAAATATAATATACTAGTAATACGCCATGCCATCCAGCAACTCCTGAATATCCTGATAAACCTTAACTCTTGACTGCCCGTGGGGAAATTGGTGGGCACCCAAAGTTTAGGAAGGAAAACAATAAACTCTGAGTCAGTCATGTGACTGGTGTGAGAACTCAAAATAGATTATTTTTCTTTAAAATCAAAATAGAGGAATATTTTTAAAGTCAATTCGCAATGCTTTTTAAAAATGAGACTACCGTAAGGCCTCCCGCACACACACACACAATGCAAACGCAGAATCGGAGTAGATTTCTCCTTATGATAGTCAAAGATGCTTGATACGCATTAAAAGAGACATTTGATATTATTACTAGTGCATAGTGTATAAAACATTTCGAAAGTAAAGATATAAATCTTAGCCAGCATAGGCATTCCGCACTTATGCCTACTATAGCTACCATTTTCAATAGCAGGTTACCGCCACATTTCATGGCAGGTTATACAACTAAAACCGTACAAGATCGTATTGTTTCTTTGGATTTCCAACAAATGGTCAGGCCAAGGAACTTCCCATTGCCACATGGAAACGCCTCTGGAATGACGTCCCGAGAACCAAACCGGATCTCTGCCAACACAAGGCCGGGTTACCCCTAACTGGGTGACTACTGACTCGAATATGTCATCCCCCGATCGTAACCGATCTATCCGAGGATCCTCGATTTCCAACAACCACAAAATTTGCAGCAACAACATAGGTTAAGTATCTGGGCTCCATACCATGATACCACCTCTATCCAGAAGGAATGACATACACTAAAGGGGTGCTACCCCCTAATAACCTTGCTGCATCATTCATGTTTTGACCATTTCCGGGGTGTGAGGTCCGACGAAGTCTCGTCCACAAAGCCACGCTTTATACAAAAGCTGTGCTTTGGGTCAACAAATGATCATAGAAATGATCACCAAGATAAATGATCAAATAAATGATCCTATCACAAATGATCAAACAATGATCATTTCACAACAACACTCAGCATGCCACACTACCAAATTGGGAGTATATCACTAATAACCTTCAACTATATAACCTCTGAGCTCGTACGTCTCAGAGAAGGGTGTTAAGCTAAGAGAATAAATTCTCCGCCACCAACAGAAATATATTTGAAAGAAATCAGCTTTATATCTCAATTTGTAATGTCAGACATACAATCCATACAAGTCTGTTCCGGGATCGAACAGAACCGAAGGCACTTCCAAAGAAGTCCTTGCAATCCCGATATTCACCAATCACGACCGGACTTCCCGTCACTAAGGGTGATAAAACCTCTATATCGGAGATCAGCTGATGTAGAGTAACTCGACGGTAATCCTTCCGTTTTCACAAATATCCAATCTTCAACACCGGTCATCAAATGCAATGCATAACGACGTATCACATACTCGGAATGGGTTATACGACCCCAAGGTCCTTTCCCGGCTAACCCGAATAGTGAGCGCTTATTCAAAAATAAGTGTGGCATTCAAATTCAAACAAATCTCAACAAATACCTATTTAAAGGTAAATATTGATAGTCGGATTATTTAACTATCAATAGGCATGCTCAACATCACCAAATTCCAGATAATTTCCCAAATTATTTACTTTCCAAAATATCTTTACTAGATATATATTTCCCACACTTCAAACATTTGAAAACTAATTTTCAAATCACTTTTCAATCCTTTATCACTTTTGAAAACAAATTTCAATCATTTTCCATACTCGGAAATACTTTCATTTCAACATGGTTCATTTAAACCAATTAAATAAATCCTTACCGATTTACTTTATATTTACATTCCAAATCCGTAAATTAATTCCCACACTTCGAAAATAAATCAACGTTTATTTTTAAACCAATTCCCCTTTTCATTTATAAATTCCATAGTGAATTTATAATCCCAAAATATCTATGATGTACTATTTTCAATCGATTTTCAATATTCACTTTCAATTTATCTTTACAAGGATAAATTCTAAAACGTTCATTTCACATTGAAATTTTTTTTTCCATACTTATTTAATAATAAGTACTTCACAAATCTATTTATTTTCAACATTTGAAAATATTCAATATACTTAAATCAAAACTAAGTATATATTTCATTCTTTAAGAAATCATTTTCTTAACACATAAATTTGAGTCAAAACGAATGTTGCGTAAAACATCGTTACGATGATCCAAAATCACTAGTATAGGGATTCAAAGTTTAAATAGATATATAAATCCCAATACTATACAAAATATTTCCTTTCGGAAATCATTTACTATAACAATAGTGTTATAGTCCACCATTTCCTTTTATTTCTTGAAAACGTCTATTTCAACAATGAATGTTGAAATCTATGATTTCGATATTCAACTCATTTTAAAACATCTTTAAAACGATTAATTTCATTTTATAATATCGCTTTTCCAAAACATAACCATTTTATTCAATAATATATTCACTGTCCAAAATCGTGAATATACTTCATTAACCCAATTTCAATATTTACAACACGTTTTACTTTCAAGAATTTATTCGCTATCCAAAATCGCGAATAAATTACCTTTCATAAACTTCTATATTCAATTTATCAAATCCAATTGATTTCGAATTTATAAACAATGTTTATAAATTTCATTTACATGTCGAAATTTCGGTTTATAAGTAAATTACTTATAAACCATTTATTCACCAATCCATTCTTTTATATCAACATCAATTTATAAATCTAAATTCTTATTTACTTATAAATCTAGGTACAAACTTTATTTTAACAATTATAAAAGCTCATTTTATAATTCCAATAATTTTAACTTATAAATATCAATTCTATAAATCTTTTATATAAACCGTTTATAATAATTCAAAAATTCCAATTTAAACCAATTTATAAATTTATTAACTATTTATTTCCAAAAATCTCATTTCGGTTATATTTCTCAAAAATCTTAATTTTTTATAACATAAAATTTATAATGTTTTAATTATTTAAATGAATCAATTCAAAATTAATAAAAACATATACTTTGAAAAATCACTTTAAAATCAAAAGTCGTTATTTTAAAACTTCAAAAATGGATCCGATGATGCAACAGCACCAAATAGTCAATCACGACATCCAAATATCATATATCGATATGATAATCAACAAATATCACAATATCTGTAAATAAATCAATACAGTTGAGGAATCCAGTTCGATCCCTCCAACCTGTTTCCCTGCATCCAAAACCATTAGCACAATACCAATTCCGCTCCAGTACGGAATTATCGCGGTATATGGGATTTATAAAATATTATCCGCTTAATAAACGGCACAATAGGGTCTCATCCGCTATATAATGCGGGAAATCAAATCCAAGTACATAAATAATACCAATTTCACTATACTGTGAAATATTCGCGGTATATGTTTTTAATAAATAACCTCCGCTTACTAACGGCGCATATTGTCTATTTTAACAATCAATAGATAACAATCATCATTCAAACATACATTCAAGAATTTTAAATCTAACTATTTAAAATATGAATCGAAACCGATTCGATTGAGTGAGAAGCTCTCACCTTGATTTAAATTCTGTTTTAGCGATTTATTTCGAATTTAATTTTACCCGAAAT
The DNA here is from genome assembly GCA_030765085.1 of Allium cepa. NCBI lineage: Eukaryota > Viridiplantae > Streptophyta > Magnoliopsida > Asparagales > Amaryllidaceae > Allium > Allium cepa. Next base: position 570,221,614 of record CM060938.1, read on the forward strand.
TCTCACTAACTCCAACGACTCCAATCCAGCTCCATAGCATAGTGCTCGTCAATATGAATACAACGCAAAAAGTTTCGTCCGATTTGGACCTCGTATGAAAGAGATACGTATTTTTAAACATTACACGAATTTATATTTATAATTTACAACCTTTATTTTCTTTTTTATAACCTAATTAAATCAAGGCCGTAGGATCTCCATCAAGCAAATCAAAGCCGTAGCTTTCATCCTCTCCCTCCCCAGGTTACACGCACGCGACCTTTACCCATGACCGCCGCCCCTTCATGAATTTCGCACCCCACCACAGGCCGTTCAAAGATGATCAGCAACCACCACTCCGTAGCTCGTCGCGTGCTCCGCCATCACCGAGAATAGCGTCGAGCTCGGCTCCTTCATCACGTCGAAAAACGTGACCAAAGCCGGCCACTTCAATCCCAAATTCGCGACAATCCAAAGCTCCATTTCCCATCATAGCCGTTGAAAACAAGGATCTCGACGTGCTTAACATTTTTCCAGTTGAAAGATTCTAGAAATAATTTATGGAATGGAAGATAATTGGGGAAGACGATTGGTGTTTTCTGGCCTTCCATTTTGAAGGTGGCGGCTGCTATCGATAATTAGAGTTTGCAAATTGTTGAAGAGAAGGGGTTCCTTATATAGAAAATCGAACGAAAACACTATTCATTCCGGAATTTTAGAACTCCGATTTACGCATGGTGACTGGCATTTCTGGGGTTTACCCCACGTTCCGAACACAATGGAACAGGTTTCAGAAGCTAATTCGATCATCTGTGCGAGTTATGGCAATAAAAGTTCGATTTAAAATTAAACCGATTAAATGATTTTCTAGGCGTTTTAGCTTGCCCCGGACAAACGGTAAATCCAATTGATACGAAATTGAAACCATATAATAATATCACATTACAGATCCGATGAGACTAGTTTCGTCGAAATCCGAGACTGTTTGAAAAATGACTATTTTAACTCGCCAAATTAATATTAAAACAATTTCGATGCGTTTCGAGCTGCCACGGTCAAACGTTACTCCAATTGCTACGAAAATTGAAATCCGATAATAACAAACTATTACGGACCCAATGGAACTAGTTTCGTCCAATTCTGAGACTGTTCAAAAATTGGCTATTTTACAGTCGATAATTAAATATTAAAATATTCAATTTTCACAATTTAACTTTTAATTCGATTTTAAAAGTTCTAAAATATCGTTCTAGCTCAAATATGATAAAATAAAATTTTACGAATCAATTTCATTCATATTTAACCCAATTTTCAATTATTTCTGTATTTTCAACTATTAAATTATCGATTTAATTATCAAATTAAATCCAATATTCGAAAAATAAATTATTCGACTTATTAATTTCACTTGTTGATATTTAAAATTAATTAAATATACAAATTTTAATTAATAGAAATTCTGGGTCGTTACATACTTCCCCCCTTAAAAGAATTTCGTCCTCGAAATTACCAAGTAAGAAAAGGTTACAGAATCCATTAACTTTCCAAAATCCATAGTTAAACTTCTTACAATAACTTTACTAAGTTTTCAAATCATACTTTGTTATCTTTTCAAAACCAAACTATATCGTTTAATTTCCAATTCCAAAATCAAAGTTATAGCTTTTCATAAAATTTTCCAAAATTTTCAAATTTTTTTCTAACACCTTAAATTTTCGAAAAAATTCGCTATAGTCTCCTTTGCGCGGCTCGATCCGAAAAAAAATGACAGTATATATATATCACAAATATACATCTCATCAAGTGATGAGGTATCCCGCAGGGAAAAAGTGTAAAAGTACGGTATGTAATCCGAGATATGTACCTTATTATATTATTAGCGAGCATATACGGCTAATATAGCGCGAAAGCGAGCTCCAAATGCGAAGCAAACGCGATCCGCACCTACTAAACACTCAACAAACAACATGAGAACATGTATATATGAAAATAATCCAATATACAACATATAGCAACATCTATATATGCCAATATAGTAAATGCAACTAAAGCAACAAATGCAAGCATCAACCAACTATCATCCATAACCAAATCAATATTCATTAATATTCAATGAATTGGTTTTCAACTTAAATCACATTTGATCCATTTACATTGGATTTTACTAACATTCATTCATATTTAATTTTAATTAGTTTGCATTCACTAATTTGCATTCATATTAGTTCACTTTCAAATCAAATCCAATTCTATTCAAATTTACATATTATCCATTTGAATTCAATTACATAGCTTTCAATTTTGCTAATTCAGTTTCATTATTACTTAATGAATTATATACAATCAATCAACAATCAAATAACAACCAATGTTTATTCAATACAACCAAATTTATTCACTTTACATTCAATTTGGTTCAACACATTTAATTCCAATTGGATCATATTAAATTGACTTTCATTCAATTTATTCAATTTCTAATAACATTAGCTTCTAATGAATTAACACTTACATTCATTATTTCATATCAATTATTTACATTTAATTGATTAACATTAAATCCATTTATTAATTCAATTGCTAATTCCTTTAACGATATAAGGTTGAATTTTAGTTATATAACTCAAGTTCAAATTCTTAATGACTTCACTTCATTAATTCACTTATTAATTTACTTTGACACCAAAATCAACTTTATTCAACCTTACTTAAGTTATATTTCATTCCAACATCATTTGTTTCAATTTAACTTAAGTTTCCACTTATAAATCCAATTCGGGTTTCAATTCTAAAGTACATTCTATTTAACCTTTTTTTTTTTTTACCGAAGTCAAATTTTTTCACTTATTCAAATTCATATCTCATTTTGCTTAACAAAATTGTTTAACCATTTTTTAACAATTGGTTTCACTTACCTTTTTTTTTATTTTATAAGTTATACAACTTATATTCAACAATTACCACTTAGATTTTATTTTTTTTCAAATTTGTTTATCATAACCAAACTTAAATTTTTAATTTACTATGCTAGCAAATCTATCACATAGAGACTCGAAAATGATACTGATGATGCTGCAGTCATCACCCTTATTATTTTCTAGCAACAGTAGTGAATTCAGTGCTTAATATTCTTTCAAAATCTTCCTTTTTATTTATAAATCACATTTATAAATCTTTTTCTTATATATATAAGATTATTTCACAATTGTAATCATATTAATTATAGTTCCATACATATAATTCATTTGCTTATACAATTATTCTTTAAAAATTGGTGCTTTATTTAACTTATTCAACAACCAAACAATCATTTCATATACACTTTAATAATTCTGAAAAATTATTCCCTTATATATAAAATATAATCAAGGTAAAATTATTTCATTTACCCAATTTAAAATAATACTATGTCGACATACCACGTTTAAGTGTTTAGAAATCCCTATCAATAATATGGCGTCCCACACACCGATCATAATCCACAAACATCTCAACGGATAAGCAATAACAATATAAAACATTTTTTTATATTCACTAACAAATACACACTCGTATCTATTATTACACTCAAACTCATTCTAGAGTACTACTGACTCTATCTCTAATGAGTAATACCCAACAGAGCCATGGTTGTCGCTTAATCATAAGCTCTGATACCAAATGTAACGATTGCGATTTTTCGTTGCCGAAAAATCGAAAGGTTAGGGTTTAAGAAGAAGAAAAAGATAGAACAGAACAGAACAGAAACAACAGAACAATATCAGAATCTCATAATTCGCAGCGGAACAACATATAATAGATAAATGAATAATCTTTAAACAAAGAACTATATCAGTTATTACTTTACATCATATTACATTACATTACATCATCAGAGTGTACAACAACAACAACAACTAACAGCGGAAAAGAAATATAATATACTAGTAATACGCCATGCCATCCAGCTTGCCTCCAGCAACTCCTGAATATCCTGATAAACCTTAACTCTTGACTGCCCGTGGGGAAATTGGTGGGCACCCAGAGTTTAGGAAGCAAAACAATAAACTCCGAGTCAGTCATGTGACTGGTGTGAGAACTCAAAACAGTTTATTTTTCTTTAAAATCAAAATAGAGGAATATTTTTTAAAGTCAATTCGCAATGCTTTTTAAAAATGAGACGACCATAAGGCCTCCCACACACACACACAATGCAAACGCAGAATCGGAGGAGATTTCTCCTTATGATAGTCAAAGATGCTTGATACGCATTAAAAGAGACATTTGATATTATTACTAGTGCATAGTGTATAAAACATTTCGAAAGTAAAGATATAAATCTTAGCCAGCATAGGCATTCCGCACTTATGCCTACTATAGCTACCATGTTCAATAGCAGGTTACCACCACATTCCATGGCAGGTTATACAACTAAAACCGTACAAGATCGTATTGTTTCTTTGGATTTCCAACAAACGGTCAGGCCAAGGAACTTCCCATTGCCACATGGAAACGCCTCTGTAATGACGTCCCGAGAACCAAACCGGATCTCTGCCAACACAAGGCCGGGTTACCCCTAACTGGGTGACTACTGACTCGAATATGTCATCCCCCGATCGTAACCGATCTATCCGAGGATCCTCGATTTCCAACAACCACAAAATTTGCAGCAACAATATAGGTTAAGTATCTGGGCTCCATACCATGATACCACCTCTATCCAGAAGGAATGACATACACTAAAGGGGTGCTACCCCCTAATAACCTTACTGCATCCTTCATGTTTTGACCATTTCCGGGGTGTGAGGTCCGACGAAGTCTCGTCCACAAAGCCACGCTTTATACAAAAGCTGTGCTTTGGTTCAACAAATGATCATAGAAATGATCACCAAGATAAATGATCAAATAAATGATCCTATCACAAATGATCAAACAATGATCATTTCACAGCAACACTCAACATGCCACACTACCAAATTGGGAGTATATCACTAATAACCTTCAACTATATAACCTCTGAGCTCGTACGTCTCAGAGAAGGGTGTTAAGCTAAGAGAATAAATTCTCCGCCACCAACAGAAATATATTTGAAAGAAATCAGCTTTATATCTCAATTTGTAATGTCAGACATACAATCCATACAAGTCTGTTCCGGGATCTAACAGAACCGAAGGCACTTCCAAAGAAGTCCTTGCAATCCCGATATTCACTAATCACGACCTGACTTCCCGTCACTAAGGGTGATAAAACCTCTATAACGGAGATCAGCCGATGTAGAGTAACTCGACGGTAATCCTTCCGTTTTCACAAATATCCGGTCTTCAACACCGGTCATCAAATGCAATCCATAACGACGTATCACATACTCGAAATGGGTTATACGACCCCAAGGTCCTTTCCCGGCTAACCCGAATAGTGAGCGCTTACTCAAAAATAAGTGTGGCATTCAAATTCAAACAAATCTCAACAAATACCTATTTAAAGGTAAATATTGATAGTCGGATTATTTAACTATCAATAGGCATGCTCAACATCACCAAATTCTAAATATTTTCCCAAATTATTTACTTTCCAAACTATCTTTACTAGATATATATTTCCCACACTTCAAACATTTGAAAACTAATTTTCAAATCACTTTTCAATCCTTTTCCTTACTCGGAAATACTTTCATTTCAACATGGTTCATTTAAACCAATTAAATAAATCCTTACCGATTTACTTTATATTTACGTTCCAAATCCGTAAATTAATTCCCACACTTCGAAAATAAATCAACGTTTATTTTTAAACCAATTCCCCTTTTCATTTATAAATTCCATAGTGAATTTATAATCCCAAAATATCTATGATGTACGATTTTCAATATTCACTTTCAATTTATCTTTACAAGGATAAATTCTAAAACGTTCATTTCACATTGGAAATTTTTTTTTCCATACTTATTTAATAATAAGTACTTCACAAATCTATTTATTTTCAACATTTGAAAATATTCAATATACTTAAATCAAAACTAAGTATATATTTCATTCTTTAAGAAATCATTTTCTTAACACATAAATTTGAGTCAAAACGAATGTTGCGTAAAACATCATTACGACGATCCAAAATCACTAGCATAGGGATTCAAAGTTTAAATAGATATATAAATCCCAATACTATACAAAATATTTCCTTTAGGAAATCATTTACTATAACAATAGTGTTATAGTCCAACATTTCCTTTTATTTCTCGAAAACGTCTATTTCAACAATGAATGTTGAAATCTATGATTTCGATATTCAACACATTTTAAAACATCTTTAAAACGATTAACTTCATTTTATAATATCACTTTTCCAAAACATTACCATTTTATTCAATAATATATTCACTGTCCAAAATCGTGTATATACTTCATTAACCCAATTTCAATATTTACAACACGCTTTATTTTCAAGAATTTATTCGCTATCCAAAATCGCGAATAAATTACCTTTCATAAACTTCTATATTCAATTTATCAAATCCAATTGATTTTGAATTTATAAACAATGTTTATAAATTTCATTTACATGTCGAAATTTCGGTTTATAAGTAAATTACTTAAACCATTTATTCACCAATCCATTCTTTTATGTCAACATCAATTTATAAATCTAAATTCTTATTTACTTATAAATCTAGGTACAAACTTTATTTTAACACTTATAGAAGCTCGTTTTATAATTCCAATAATTTTAACTTATAATATCAATTCTATAAATCTTTTATATAAACCGTTTATAATAATTCAAAAATTCCAATTTAAACCAATTTATAAATTTATTAACTATTTATTTCCAAAAATCTCATTTCGGTTATATTTCTCAAAAATCTTAATTTTATATAACATAAAATTTATAACATTTTAATTATTTAAAATGAATCAATTCAAAATTTAATAAAAACATATACTTTGAAAAATCACTTTAAAATCCTTTTAAAATCAAAAGTCGTTATTTTAAAACTTCAAAAATGGATCCGATGATGCAGCAGCACCAAATAGTCAATCACGACATCCAAATATCATATATCGATATGATAATCAACAAATATCACAATATCTGTAAATAAATCAATACAGTTGAGGAATCCAGTTGGATTCCTCCAACCTGTTTCCCTGCATCCAAAAACATTAGCACAATACCAATTCCACTCCAGTACGGAATTATCGCGGTATATGGGATTTATAAAATATTATCCGCTTAATAAACGGCGCAATAGGGTGTCATCCGCTATATAATGCAGGAAATCAAATCCAAGTACATAAATAATACCAGTTTCACTATACTGTGAAATATTCGCGGTATATGTTTTTAATAAATAACCTCCGCTTACTAACAGCGCATAATGTCTATTTTAACAATCAATAGATAACAATCATCATTCAAACATACATTCAAGAATTTTAAATCTAACTATTTAAAATATGAATCGAAACCGATTCGATTGAGTGAAAAGCTCTCACCTTGATTTAAATTCCATTTTAGCGATTTATTTCGAATAAATTACCCGAAATTCTCACTAACTCCAACGACTCCAATCCAGCTCCATAGCGTAGTGCTCGTCAATATGAATCCAACGCAAAAAGTTTCATCCGATTTGGACCTCGTATGAAAGAGATACGTATTTTTAAACATTACACGAATTTATATTTATAATTTACAACCTTTATTTTCTTTTTTATAACCTAATTAGATCAAGGCCGTAGGATCTCCATCAAGCAAATCAAAGCCGTAGCTTTCATCCTCTCCCTCCCCAGGTTACACGCACACGACCTTTACCCATGACCGCCGCCCCTTCATGAATTTCGCACCCCACCACAGGCCGTTCAAAGATGATCAGCAACCACCACTCCGTAGCTCGTCGCGTGCTCCATCATCACCGAGAATAGCGTCGAGCTCGGCTCCTTCATCACGTCGAAAAATGTGACCAAAGCCGGCCACTTCAAACCCAAATTCGCGACAATCCAAAGCTCCATTTCCCATCATAGCCATTGAAAACAAGGATCTCGACGTGCTTAACATTTTTCCAGTTGAAAGATTCTAGAAATAATTTATGGATTGAAAGATAATTGGGGAAGAAGATTGGTGTTTTCTGGCCTTCCATTTTGAAGGTGGCGGCTGCTATTGATAATTAGGGTTTGCAAATTGTTGAAGAGAATGGGTTCCTTATATAGAAAATCGAACGAAAACACTATTCATTCCGGAATTTCAGAACTCCGATTTAGGCGTGGTGACTGGCATTTCTGGGGTTTACCCCACGTTCCGAACACAATGGAACAGGTTTTGGAAGCTAATTCGATCATCTATGCGAGTTATGGCAATAAACGTTTGATTTAAAATTAAACCGATTAAATGATTTTCTAGGCGTTTTAGCTTGCCCCGGACAAACGGTAAATCCAATTGACATGAAATTTGAAACCATACAATAATATCACATTACGGATCCGATGAAACTAGTTTCGTCGAAATCCGAGACTGTTTGAAAAATGACTATTTTAACTCGCCAAATTAATATTAAAACAATTTCGATGCGTTTCGAGCTGCCACGGTCAAACGATAACTCCAATTGCTACGAAAATAGAAATCCGATAATAACAAACTATTACGGATCCAATGGAACTAGTTTCGTCCAATCCTGAGACTGTTCAAAAATTGGCTATTTTACAATCGATAATTAAATATTAAAATATTCAATTTTCACAATTTAACTTTTAATTCGATTTTAAAAGTTCTAAAGTATCGTTCTAACTCCAATATGATAAAATAAAATTTTACGAATCAATTTAAATCATATTTAACCCAATTTTCAATTATTTCTTTATTTTCAACTATTAAATTATCGATTTAATTATCAAATTAAATCCAATATTCGAAAAATAAATTATTCGACTTATTAATTTCACTTGTTAATATTTAAAATTAATTAAATATACAAATTTTAATTAATAGAAATTCTGGGTCGTTACAATAAGTATGGATTTGAATTAAAATAGAATTGGTGTGAGTTGTAAACAAATATAATTCAAGCATAAATTGAATGACCTTATTATAAATAAATTCAATAATGAATAGTTAAAATAAATTTAAGAATGGATAAAAGAATAAACTAATCGAATAAATTAGTAAATAGTTAAGATTTGAATAAAGGAAAAATCAAATCAAAGATTTAAATGGAAGATGGTGGAATAGAATAAACTTCAGTTATTGGATGGAACAGTTTAAAGAAAATAAATAACATGAGTAAATTGTGGGATGGTTAATTTAAAATATGGATTGTAAAGTTTAATAAAATGGTTGGGAATCAAACTTTTTTTGAAAAGAAAGAAAATGCAATGAAAAATTTGTGAATAAAATAAATTGAGATGGAATCAATTTAAAATTGTTATAGAGCTTAAGTAATTATTTATTCACAATAGTATTGTCGAATTGCATAAGAAAATGAGTTGTTTGAAGTAAATGAGATTAGATAAAATTTTATGAATTATTAGAAGCGAAATAGGATGATTTTGAAATCATTTGGAATGAATATGAATTTTTTTTGCTTAAATGGATTATGTATAAGCAAGTAAGTTGTAAATCACTTAAACTGAAGGGAATGGTTTGAGAATTGGTTGGAAGTAATTATAATAAGTGTTGAAACCTTACATATGAGCTTATGAAAATATGTAATGCTAAACAAATGGAGACTCTGCCAAAACTTTTCAAAATTTTGAGAACCAGAAATTAAAAAAAATTTAGCAACAAAATGATTTTAAAATTGGGGATTGAAATAAACTAGTGGATGAAACTAATTTAAAATAATGATAGGAATTAGTATAAATTGAAGATAGTCAATAAAATTCAATATTCCGAGTTAAAGCTAAATTGAATTCACATGAAATTGGAAATTCATATTTAAATAAGAGGATATAAAGGCTAAAGTGGTAGAGTAATAATGCAAGAGTATATATATAATGCTTATATTAAACTTAAGAAATGATTGGTGGAATTCTTAAGTAGATTTGATATTGAGAAAATTATTCCAAGTGGATAGAAATCAAAATAATGTGAATAAAATAAAATTTATATAGTTGATAATTGATGGATATAAATACGTAGGATGTACGTATATTATTTTATTTGCATGACAATTTGATCCAGATTCGAGCACAGAATTTCGAGATAGTTATATCGATCCGCGTTGGGATTTTTCACTCGATTTTCGACGACGAACCATGGATATGGATTTTGATTGATTCTAGAAATTCTCTATCATAGTTGTGACTATGCCAGGAAAATGACAGTTTCTGGCCAAGAAACCAGATCTGAGTCCGTACTAGGAAGTCGGGTGGACGGTACTAGTTCGGAAGTGAAATTGTGTGATCGAGCGAGCGATCGAATTAAATACTGTGTACGAATGGTATATGTACATCGTACATGCTTGAATGAATAAATATTGAAATTCTGTAGAGAAGTCAATAAAATTTAGAAAGAGTTAATATTGTAGATTTCAGCATTGAATTGCCAAGAACAGGTGTCTGGAATTTATTGTATATTCCATATATCCCATTAAGAAATTTGTTCATGATTCATCATTAGTTGTTAAACCAGTAATTCAGGAATTTGGAAGCTGAATCAAATTTAACTGTGGTCAGGAATCCAGTTTGGATTGTTGATCATTGAGAGACAAACTCTCGATAATTTTAGGGAAACTTATCCGAACTTGTGTTCAGATAGCTAATGTTGTTTGTTAGGGTAGACTGTTTGGTTGTTTGTTAATATATGAATGATATGTATGTTTAAATGGTTGGTATAACAGCTTTTAAAATTATCTTTGTTTTAAATTTCGGGGACGAAATTCTTTTAAGAGGGAGGAATGTAACGACCCTGGATTTTTGGCCACATTTATTTTAATAAATGTTTAATCTAATTTAAATAAAATGTAAATTGACCATATTAAAATGATTGTGATTTGGAAATACTGCCAATTTATTTATTTAAATTGTATTTTAAAAAAAAGGAATTGGACTTTGGGAATTCAAAATAAAATCTTTTAATAATATTTATAATAAAAATTTTCTTATATAATTAAATTAAAATACTTTACTTTGTCTACATCTGATAAATATACATATGAATGATAATGTTTAGGTTAGAACCTAATTCTATTAATATAAAATAAGTGAAACATATGAATCTTATTTAATTATTGATAATTGAAATATAAATATAAATAAATAAGGAAACCCATGAATCTAAGTTTAATATTAATAGTCAAATATAAAACACAAATCAAAATAAAAATATAAATCAAAACAAGAAATAAGTAATTAATACTTGCAATATCATTTTAAATTTGCAAGACCATAGAATTAAAAAAAATAAGTATAAAATGTAACTAAATCATATTGTACAAAATTTAGATATTGATAGTCAAAGTTAAAATAAAAATAAAAATAAGAATTAAGTGTTAGTGTATGTTTGCAACCTAAAATTGGAAAATTGTAAACATAGTATGGCATACCAGATAAACATTTTCTGTTTGAATAAAGCAAGAATTAATTAGTTAAAATATGCATACAACATAAATTGAAATTTTGAAAGCACAAATGTATAAAGCTACAAAAAAAGCGCAAAGTATAAAATAAAATTAGTCAAAATATAAAATGTAAACCAGACAAACACAATCATATGAGTCATTTAAACAAACAAATAACAAGACAAACATTTATATATATACAATCTTCACATGCAAGATAAATATCTACCTGCAAGAGTACTTTTGTGTACAGTATGTTTTCAAATATAAAACAAAATAACAGCCAGATGTACATAAACAATTTAAGCTAGAAGAAAACAAATGTTCTATACAAAGCTTCATATATAAGCCTTAAGTTTACCTTCATAAGTACATGTTTGCATGTAATATCTTCACAGCAAAAACAAATGATGATTGTGTTAACATAAATGAAGACACGTGCATTAATTAGCACCCCTCCTTGTCAAGAAATCTTACAGCTAAAATTTTGTAACATCATTTCACATTTTAGCATATCAAAAACAAGTATTTAACTTGCAAGTAAAACAAGTAAAAACTGGTCCAGTTAATACCTATACTGTTCAAAATTTTTTTATATATATATACAAACTTCACATTATGATGTTCATTTATAAAACTTGTAAAGCAAACCCGAGAAGAAGAAAATTTAGTAGCATCTTGCTTTTGAAAACCCCATTTAAGTTCAACAACAAAACAGATTCAAATATGTAGTTTCAAACTTCAGTTCCAAAGCAACAAGATTTCAAACATCAATGCTTACTGTTCACAGGAATGTTCTGGTGAGTAAACTAATTTTTTTTAAAAGTTTTAAGCTAATTTAAATAGTTTAAACTCATTTGATAAACTGATTTGTATATGCTTCAGTTTGCATATGTTTGAGATCTCTGTGTTTTCTGTAAATTGGTACAGGTTTCATGTTTGAATAAATATGTCAAGATATTCTAATTTAATCATTAATAAACTTAGATTCCTCAACAAAAAAGAAGCAAAACTTAAACTAAGATTTTTAAAAGGGTGATTACAATCATTGTCATCAAGTACTTCACTGTAATTGATGTACAGGTAAACCAAGTGATATTTTGATAATATTCGAATGTTGCAAAATGTTGATTCAAGATTTTATATTGAATCTATACTGCAAATCCTAATTTTTACATCAAAAATCAAGACTTTTAGATTGATATTTGAATAGCAGTTTGTAAATAGACAAAAATTGTATTTTTGCAAATTCCTAGTTATTGATTCAATTTAAATTGTTGAAATTTGTTTTGAAGGTAGTTCGAACATACAAGATGTTGGGAAAAATACTGAATAATTTTTCAGATTCCAAAATTTGTCGAACGAAGGCAAATTAGGGCTTGTGTTCTAGTTTTTTTCATGCCTATAATATAGTGGTGTTCGGCCTCTTCGCGTGTTCGAGTTGATCGCGGTTCTGGGGAGTGTTAGGGGAGGATGTGGACGAGGCATAGGTGAAGCATCTTCGCCTCCGATGGTCAATGGTGGTGGGGGCGAGGCATTGTCTTAGGGTAGTTCGAGTTTTTGTTCGAGCTTCAGGTGATTTTTCGAATTCGACCTGTTCGTGGCGATCTGAGTTTTGTTTACGTGTGTTGGGTCGGTTTGTGGTCTGTTGAAGGTGATGGGGGCTGCCTGAGGCGCGGCGGACCACCGTGCACGTGTACGGTGGCGTTTGGGGGTGAGTTGTCGTGTCTGTGACGGTGTGTGTTGTTGTAGCGCGTATCGTCTCGAGTCATGCCCGAGAGAAATGGTGGGAGGCTTCGAGTTTTCTTTTTTTTTAATTTTTTATCGTGTTCGAGTGAGACATCACCTGGTGCTGTTCTTAACATAGTTTCAACTTTAAACATATTATAAATAAATAAAGAGAAGGAGAGAAGAAGAAGGGTGTGCGTACAGGTAAGGCACGGGTGATTTTGAGGGTTAACCCGAAGTAGCACACGAGTTTTGAATAGGGGAGTCTCGGGTTAAACAAAATGCAGTTTTGCATTAGTGTTGAAGTTAATTAAAGTTTGTTTTCCATAAAAAAATTTTAAGTATTGTGAAGACTTTGGATTTAGGTTATGATGATTTTATTTAATACGTAACGATGTTTTGAAACACTTAATTATTATTTTAATTAAGCACTTAATCTAAGTTAAGTATAAGATAATTAACATTTAAGTTGTGTAGTTAATAATAAATTGATCTTCAAGTTAAGGAAGATTTCTTTTTAAATGTTAATTAAGATAAACAATTAATATTAATTAATTATTTTTGGAAAGTGATTGAGAGTAATTACTTTATAATCAGAGATCGAGTAATAATTAAGAAAAGGGGTAAATTTGAAATTAATTACTTAAAGTCAATTTATGAATGATTAATAGTTAATTAATCGATTAATTTAATTAAGAATAAATAAACGGTTAAGTAAGTAATTAGCAGTAATTAAATGGGTAATTAAGTTTGATTAATAATTAAGACTATTATTTAAATGCTTAATTAAAGTAAATAACTGGGTTAAGAAGTAATTAAGTAATTGATAGTGTGAAATAAAATAATTATGTAATTAAGACTTAATGATTAATTAAGAAATCATTAATTAAACAATTTGAAATGAAATAAGTAATTAATTGTTAATTAATGATTAATTAAATAGAGTTAAGTGGTTAACTCTCAGGTAATTAATTCTAAATTGAATTAATTACAAATAAGACTTAGAGATGACTGCTTATGGATTGTTATGTTGAATATCTGATTGTGATATTTAGTTAATGATATTCTGTGATGTTCTATGATATGTTGATGATTATGTATGATTCATCTGTGATAAATGCTATGTTAATTCAATTTTTGAATTTAAATTATTTAAACTGTATAAGTTAGTTAGACAACTTGGCCTTTAAAATGGCGTTTGGATTTCGATGAGACCGGGATCGGGTATCCCACTGATATTCCGAAAACCACATCGATTCAAATTAAACGATAGGTCGTGAATTCTGAAATGAAGATCGAGATGGTGTTTTCAGAATGCAAGGGTTATCGTCGTTGACTCTGAGGGTGATTCCAAAATGAGTGTGACGAGATAATGCCTTCGGTTTCGTTCGAACCCGGAACGAAGTTGTATGGATTGAATGCTTTCAGCACATCGTCAGGCGGACGATGAGCATTCTAAGAAATGTGTCCTGTAAAGGTAATCGCAGCCTCAAGCCTCATCAACCGGGAATGGCTAAAACAGGGGAGATGCAGTAAGGTTAGGTGGGTCATGCCCAAGCAGGACAAGATATTTCTCCTGTCTAGATGTCCCTTTTTATTTCGGTTGTGTGGGCGGTTGCTAGCTACAACTGCGGGGTTTATCTTGTTCGGGACTGTTCAGTAAGGAATGGTTCCGGCCTTGTGTTGTAGGGGGTCGGGAGTGATCCTCGGTATGGTGATCTAGGCCCCGTACTGTGACGGGCGGTACCCCAGTAGCCCTGCCATTGTTGGAAATCCATTTTCCCTACGAGACCCTACGGTTTTGTTTTGTATTACCCACTTTCGTGGCTAGTAGCTGGAATTTAATAGATGTAACAATTTCGACTATTTCCTATTTACTTGAAAACCCTAGACACTATTATAATATAACATGATTTCCTATGAAATGTTTTGGTTAGCGTAAGGTAAAAACTTACCCGTATTTATTTATGGAGAATCTTACGTGATACCTTTATTTTCAAATGTTTTCAAAGTTAAACAACTTTAAACCGTTTACTCATACTAGACCCATGTCTGACCCGGTGTTTATATTTTGTTTTTCATAAACTCTTGGGTACTCAAATTTTTATGAGTAGCCAAGTGATAGGTTTCGGACTTGATTTCTGGAGAGCTTGGAGCAGGAGTTTCCAGACGTATGTAGATATCTATCTAGTTCTGCTGTGTTAGTTGATGTGTACTGTATCTCTGATGTATATAGTGATAGATGTATGTATGACTGTCATATGTATTGATATTGTATAACTCTGATATATGTAAAACTATGTAATATTTACGTGATATATTATATTTTGTTCCGTTCCGCTGTGAGATTCAGATATTGTTGTTCTTTCTTTCTCTTTCTTTTCTATTTCTATCCCTTTCTTTTCTTAATGATGATACGTCTTTCTGGTAGTAGAAGGGCGAGTCGTCACACATGTGGTGTAGTCATGGAGATAGTTTTGAGAAATGAAGAGATGCTTACTTTTTTGGTAATAACAAGCCAGTAGAACTCGAAGTGGGCAGAATCAGAAGATAAATTTCTTACAGAAGAAGAAAGAGAAGCTTCTTAGAAGGAAAAAGCAGAAGTGGTGTGCTACAAATGCAACAAGAATGGGAATTTTGCTAACGATTGTTATTTAGATGATGGAAAGACAGTCATTGGAAGGAAGAATATCAAGTGCTTCAGTTGGACCTTATTGGACATTACAAGAATCAGTGTAAGGAACCGACAAAGGTTGAGAAAGGAAAGGTGTTTTCCTTGGAACCAGCTACCTTGAGACCCACAACGGAGGAAAAAGAAATGGCTATGATGGGAGGTATGTTTTGATTCATGGTTTATCTATGAGAGCACTGATTAATACAGGTGCGTCACATTCTTTTATATCTCATTGTTCGGTAGATAAGCTTAACCTAGAACCATCATCCTTAAGGGTTGCGAATCCAATAGGAGGGTATGCAACTTTAGGGATGAGATGTGACTGCTTAGAAGTTGCATTATTTGGTCATATATTTGACTCCAGTTTGCATGTGTTTGATTTCGTGGGCTTTGAGATTATATTAGATATGGATTGGTTAAGTAAATATGATGCTAGGATATTTTGTTATAATAGGAAAATATCATTGAGACAACTTAGTAGTAGCGAACGAATTATATACTCGGTAGAAAAATCCAATTTTTGATGTTTATGCTTAGTTGGGTGCAACAGTGGAGGATAACGAGTTGAATTGGCTTTTCATAGTAAGAGAATTTGTACATGTCTTTGAGCCCTTTATAGGACTATCGTCGAAACGCGTTGTTGAGTTTCGAATAGATCTTGTAGCTGGAGCTGAGCCTATAAGCAGACTGCGTATTAAAATGACATCTACCAAGATGAATGAGTTAAAGGTGCGGCTGGTAGATTTAGAAGGAAAGAGTTTTATTAAACCAAGCAGTTCGCCCTGGGGTGTAGCTGCGGTATTCGTGAAGAAACCGAATGGGTCATTGAGACTATCATTCAATTATTGTAAGTCGAATGAGAAGATAAGAAAGGATCGATATCCTTTACTAAGAATCGACAACTTATTTTATCAGTTGAGTGGAGCTAAAGTATTTTACCAGTTGGATTTGTGACATGTCCATTAACTAAGAGTGGCGGAAGAAAGTATTCCAATGATGGTGTTTTAAACAAGATATGGTTTATACGAGTGGTTAGTGATGCCATTTGGATTAACCAATTCACCTACTTTCTTCATAGATTTAATAAACTGATCTTCTTAGAGTGTTTAAATAGACTCATGTAGGTATTCATACAGGACATTTTGATATATTTCAAATATGAAAGAGATCATGAAGTTTGTTTTAGGATAGGGCTTGAGACACTAAGGCGGCATCAGTTAAAAATAAAGTTTTCAAAGTGTCATTTTTGGAAGAAGGAGGTGAATTTTCTTGGTCATTTAGTCTCAGAGAAAGGGTTGTTAGTAGATCGAGCTAAGATAGAAGCAGTTAATAATTGGAAGAGACCCATGATAGTGATTGAGATAAAGATTTTTCTTGGATAGTCGGCTATTACCGGAGATTCATTAAGGATTTCTCTCATATAGTTGCACCAATAACTAAACTAACAAGGAAGGATGTGAAGTATGTTTGGATCGATAAATGTGAGGAGGCATTGTAGAAGTTGGAACATTTATTGACCATTGCGCCCATGTAAGTAGTTCCGAATGGGAATTAGATTTTAGTGGTGTATACATAGGTATATGGAACTGGACTAGGAGCTATGTTGATGCAGAAGGGTAAATTATTACCTACACTTCTAAATAGCTCGGACCGCATGAAATTAGATATCAGACTCATGACATAGGATTGGCTACCGTAATATTTTCTTTGAAGGTGTGGAGACACTATCTTTTGGGAGAATGATTCGAGTTGTATACGGATTATAAGTCTCTACGATACTTGTTCTCTCAGAAGGAGTTGAACATGAGACAACAAAGGTGGTTAGAGTTCATAGTTGCAACTGAGTACACACCAGGGAAAGGAAACAAAGTTGCAGATGCGCTGAGTATGAGACATTAATGTAATGTTAGTTATGTTGGTAGAGTGGAAGGATTTAAAGCATTGACTACTTGTAGTGTGCAGTTAAGATCGACTGCCAGTTCTAGTCTGAGTACTACAATGTTATCTTGTTTGGAAATTCGACTAGTATTGATGAAAAGGATTGCTTCTAAGTAAAGAGTTGATTTATTGCTAGCTAAAAAAATTGGAAGATTTCAAAGTGCAACGGAGACTGATGATTTAAAGGATTTTTATCTTGACCGGAATGGATGGTTGAGAAAGAAGGGACGATTGCGTGTTCTCGATGTTGTGACCTAAGGAAAGAAGTTCTTAGGGAATGTCATTGGTCGAAGTTTACAATTCATCAAATATGAAGAGACGTTTCTTCTGGGAGGATATGAAAAGGGATGGAGGCTTATGGGTAAAACAATGTTGAATTGTGAACAAGTAAAAGCCAACATCAGAAGCCTAATGGATTGCTTCAACCTTTAGATATACAAATATGGAAATGGGATTCTATATCTATGAATTTCATAGACGGTTGCCAAGGTCGAATAGACAAAATGAAAGTATCTAGGTTATAGTGGACAGACTAAATAAGGGTGTACACTTTATACCCGTTAAGTCGACAGGGATAGCGTCTGTTTTAGCTAAGTTATTAATGAAGAATATTTCTAGAATGCATGGAGTTCCTAATCGTATAGTCAGTGACAGAGGTACTTTATTTACTAGCGAATTCTAGAAGAGTCTACAAGTGGTTTTAGTTACCAAGATTAAGATGAGTACCGCTTACCGTCCACGACTGATGTGCAAACAGAAAGAGTTAACAAAGTCTTGAAGGATTTGTTAAGAGCTTATGTGCTAGTTTTTATAGGATCATGGAAGACCATCTGAACTTAATTGAATTTTCTTATAACAATAGCTATCAGATTCGTATATGGATGACACCTTTTGAAGCTTCATACGAAAGGCCATGTAAATCACCCGTATGTTGGTTAGAGACCAGAGATAGTTTAGTTCTTGGTTCGGATATGGTAAGAGAAGCCACAGAAAAATTGAGTTGATTCGAGCTAGAATGAAGAAAGCTCAATCTACGCAGAAACGTTATGCAGATAAGAGACGGAAAGACTTAGAATTCTCAACTGGAGGTCACTCTTTCATCAAAGTATCACCGATGAAGGGTGTGGTAAGGTTTGGAAAGTCAGGGAAATTGGCATCTAAGTTTGTTGGACCATTTCCTATTATAGAAAGGGGAAACTCGCTTATCGAGTAAATTACTGAGTAGTTTGGCCAGGGACCATAATGTGTTGCTTGTTTCTTATCTTAGAAAGTATGTGCATGATTCAAAGACTACTATTTCTCTGACTACATTGGAAGATTTAGCAGTAGAACCAAATCTGACTTTTGTAAGACAACCTGTTCAGGTTACAACAAGAGATGATAAGAAATAAGGAACAATACAGTCAGACTAGTAAAAATTCAGTAGAGTGATGATGAGAGAGGTAGTACGTGGGAAACAAAGGGTAGCCTTAGAGACACCTATCTTAATTTGTTTGATGGTATGTCTTAACTCTATATTCGAATTTTTGATATATGTACCTTATCATAATTTTGAGGACGAAATTTCTTAAGAAGGGGAGTCTATAACAACCCTAACTTTAATTAACATTATTTAGGATATTTAATTGAACAAATTAAATAAAATGATGTAAAAGTTAAGGAGATTGACATTTGATAATTAATAGGGGTCGTACCTTAATGAATGGGTTAATAAGAATGGTTTATAACTTAATAAAAGGGGGGAGTTATGATAAGGGTAAAATGGTATTATGTCACCTTTCTCAACTAAAACCTTTCATCGCTCACTTACTCATTACAACTTCATTCATAAAAACGAAAATAGTAAAATAAGGCCGACCATTGCTAGTGAAACCAAGAAGACATAAAGCTAGGGAAAATAAGGTGAAAGCTTGGGGGAATCAGATCAAATACAAATCTCAACATACTTAAACCATTCAAGGTGAATAATAGTTATGCTCCTGATGTTTTAATTGTCATTTTTTTTTCGAAGTATAAATCCGATTCTTTTGCTCATATTATGCCATGCCATGATAGTTTGAATGATTATATGCTTATTGGTGAATTTATTTATGAAACTAAGTGATATGTTTGAGTTAGAAAAATATAATATGAGATCCAAATGACTTGAGATTTTGATATGATATTAGAAACATTATTTTAGAAGTGGGTTTTGAATTTCATAATTTTCTGGTTTAATGAGAATATTTGTGAATTTTCTGAGGTTGCAATGAGATATTTTAGATTTCAATTATTTAAAATAACTAATTATGTCTTGGCCTCGAAATTTTTATATGTTAAAGGATATAATAAATTGGATTTATTATGATTTTTGGAGATTTTTCCAAGTTTTTATGATTAAATATGAATTAATTGAGGTAGAAAAGCTTAATTATTATATTAAAATATTAATATAAATGCATGGTTTGTAAAATATTTTGGAAATGAAATATCTACTTCATAGAATCTTTCTAGAAAAGGTTTTGATAAAGAATTTTATTATCCAATAATATTTTGACAAATACAGGGAGTTGGTGCAAAGACATTACTTTGAATAGCAAAATTGCAGTTTTTAGGTTATTTACGACATTGCCACTTTGAAGCCATGGTCGTTGAAGTCCATGTTGTCGTTGTATATGTTTTCGAAGTTAATGAATACATAGAATATCATTCTAATTATTTGGAATGAATTCAAGAAGATTGGAGTCGACATTGGCATTAATACCATTGACATCATGAGCTTCAAAGAGAATGAGGTCGCTTGTTTCCCACAAACACTTTAACTATGCTGCTTTTATCCTTGTCAACGTCGATGAATTCAATGCCATTTATTTTTATTAAGGATATTGATTCCACTGGTTTTGAAGTGACTTATAGCGGCAATAATGATGTTGCATGTTTTATACAAATTGACTTCGACAATTGAGGCAACTATGTCGCTTTTATTTATTGACATCGATGATAATGAAGCCGCCTTTATTCAATGTCCTATATTTTCGAACATAGTATAGTGCCGTTATATTCTTAATGATGCCGTTTATTTCCTTATCACAACTGTACCTTGTAATGTTTTTCAATATAACGGTTTTATATTATTTTGGCTCTATGGTCTATGATTTCGAAGTGAGATAACTTCCAAGAGATTTTTGAGATTCATCAATATTACTTTATAAAAAACATATATCATGGCATGATCATTTTGGATAAAGTAAAGCACTATATTTTTCTTGTTTTAAAAGTATGATATCATGGGTTAAATCATTTATAAAGAAGTATGTTTATCAAAGAAATTGAAAAGGGTATTTAGCCTAGAATTTTACTAAATAAATCATTGTTCTTATCAATTTTGGATTGATTGCGACGGAATAATTGACTCAGAGATTAGAAAATTAGATGGGACTAGTATAGGTTAGTGCTCTATACTTTAGCTGTTAGCCCCTAGCTAATATAAGTCCAAAACTTCAATGTCGTAGAACTTTATCACGGGTAAGACTAAAAGTAGATATATGCACAAAAAAGAATACACAAAAATGAGTTACGTTATTAGTGAGCCCGTAAAACCATTAGGATTAATTAATCCTAGGAATAGTAAATTTTAGATAGACCGTCCAGTGGACTTCTAACAGTAGGTTAGATAATTAGATATATCTAGTAGGCCCGAGTCTGCCATAGGTTTGTAGTGATCCTGAGAAAGCTATGATGTTGCGACAGATAGTCCACTTTTTTAGAAAGATTTTTTATGATTATCCATGTCGCATGCACGCATATTATTATTTATATTGTTTATTTTAACCAGTTTGGTTGTAGGACTTTGATTTGCAAACTATATAATTTTAAAATGATATTTGTGAGGGAAAAACCTGTTCCATACATCAGCGTGGTCTCTCTAAATGCCAATAAACCGAGATTTCATATTATTATCCATATCAGGCTTTTTGTCTAACTTGAAGTTTATGTTTTCCTCTTAAACTCTCAGGTGCTCAAAATTTGATTTGAATAGATCGCGAGTAAGGGCTTTACAGGTTAAGTAGGTTTTGACGAATAAAGCTTTCGGAGACACGCACAAGGCAAAGCTAGCTATATGAGTCTATCTATTACTATTATCCGCTGTGTTATGTCAATTTTTTTATGAATGTATTCACCATAGATGTATCTATCTATTTAGTAACTCTGATCAACCAAGGGGGCATCTTTGTATATTACTCTTTTAGTATTTCGTAATAATTATATTTCGTCTGAACCTGTGCAACATTTGGATTATGTACTGAATATGAAATTATGACTTTGAATTGAAATGTGGAAGTTTGCTTTGAAATTGTTTTTAAAATCATTTCATATTCATATGCTTGTGATAGTGTGGATACCATTAACACACTTGCCTTTTTTCACCAGAGATTAATATTATAGATGATCATAACATCCATAGCGCTTAGTTTCGGGCCTCAAAATGGGGTGTTGTAGTTATAAAATGTTTAATAAGTGAAGTTACGTTTTTATGAAATGGTTCATAAATGGTTTAATATTGAATGGCATACTACTTGTATAAAAGAATATGAACAAAATAAACTAGTGTTATTAAGAAACCAATATGATAAGTACGTAAGTTGTACATAGATTGTTTTATCCGCATGAGAGTTCTTGATTTAGGATTCGAAAACATGGTTCCGAGGTGATTTGTACCTTCCAAATAAGGATTTTTCACTCAATTCTTAACGACGAACACTTGATACAAATTCTTGATATGATCCAAAAGTTTTCTATCATAGTATATGGATATGTAAGGAAGATAGAGGTTTCCAATCAAGGAACTTGATTGAAGTTTGCACTAGAGAGGTTAAGTAGACTGTACTAGTTTGGAAGCGAGATGGAGGAAGTGATTGGATTTGATATTTCGTATGGATGGTCCACGTACATCGTATAAGCTTTAGTGTATGCATGCTATGTTTTGTTGGCTTATGGAGAGTTTTGGTGATGACTCTTCGATTTGTTATGAGATGGCATGCATAACCGACTAAATAATGACCTAAGGCCGTAGAGTGTTAGAAACGCTTATTAAGTAATTTATCGTCCTTGTGCGATAAAAGGATTTTAAAACTTGGGAAAACTGTGGGTTATCTTTGCTGGTAATTTTGAATATTGTTAAGTATCTCTGTGTGATTGTTTACTTTTGTTGTTCATGTTAGAATTTCAAGGATGAAATATTCTAAGTGGGGGAGAAATTAATGACCTATAATTTTAAACACTTCGTATTTAATTATATGAATTATTCTAAATATTTGAATCTTAGATTAAATGTAATTAAAGTGATTTAATAATCTTGTCAAACCTTTTTTTAATTATAAGTAATGATGGTAAACTTGTTATGAAAAAATGTTTACAAAAATAAATACTTTGAAGAAATATCAATAATATGACCGAAAATCGTTTTATCAATAAACACCTTTTACTCGTTGGATACTGTTCAAAAAAAATTTACATACACTTATTTTATTAGGAAATCAATAATATGAAATAAAAATATTTACCCATTTATGGAAAATAAAATATTGATGATATTATGGGTGATGTCATTGGGTATTTATTTATGCATAAGGGTAAAAGGGTAATTTGCTGAAGAGATATTTTCTTAGGAAATGAGGGGTAAAGGTGGCATGTGAGCGGGAGTCTCCTTTGTGACCTTTCATCAAGGGTAAAGAGTGGTAGTGACCTCTTGTTTAAACCTATAAATGCACCCTTAAGTTTAAGGCTAATCACTTTTAACAAATTAAGAAAATGTTAAACTAATTAGTACCAATCCACTTCTATCTCCATGAATTCTTTTCTACTCAAAGCAAATCAAGTCCAAACTTTGGCTATATGCCAAAATCATCATAGGAAGCATGAATATCAAGTTGAAAGTGGAAGAAGCAATGGGGAGATGTGGTTTCCAAGAGAGGCCGCGAGCATAAGGAAGGAGGGAGTAATGTTGCTTTGTGATTTTGGTGCTGAAGGTTGGTTCTTTAGACTTTTGGTGATGGTAGAAAGTATTCTTGTGTTTATTTGTGATTAGGCATTTGTTTAGCATAGATTTGGGTGAGTTATCTCACTATCTTGAATATATATGTTGTATGCTTGAAATATAAAGTTAAAATGACATTGACCAATTAAAGTTATAAACATTGGACCTCTCTTGATTTCAAAAACAAATGACAACTTTGTATCATAAAACATCATTCTATTACCTTCTATAACATGTAGCGTGTCCTAGACTTTGTGTTTACATGTTTGGTTGGCTTGTATTTTGAACTGAAGTATGTTTGAAAGTGTTTGAAGAAAGAATAGTCGTTATAAGTGCACTTCGATATCTCTTAACTTTAACTTGTGTAAATTGAAGATTTATGATCTCAACTTGGGGTAACTTGACTTGGTTGTTCTCTACACATATTTTAGTGTATGAAACAGTCAAAAATGGTTTGAAAAATGTTATGGCCGAATTTTCCATGGTCTTTGAATAGATTTAAACGATTGAATCGAACGAGCAAACGATGGAGAAATGACCCAAGGATTTTGAAAATATCACAAAAGGTAAGAAAATTGAAATATAAAAAACAAGCAAAAAAAGTTGAAAATTTGGAAGTTCAAGTTTTCGGAAGAGCCGACTTGGAGAAAACCCACAATATCATTAGGTTAACTCAAGGTAGGGTAACCTTAGAAAAATTCCAAGCGCGACACGAAGCAATCTATGCAGAACCCCAATCACTACCAAACGTTGGTTCGCAACTGATCCAAGTGGTTGGATCGGTACTGATCTATGAAATTCAGGTTGGACAAACAGAAGTCTCGAATCTAACTCCAAGCAAGCAAACTTGGGTCGGACACACAAAAGTCTCGGGTCTGACTCCAAGCAAGCGAAGCAAACTTAGAGCACAAAAATCTAAGAAAATCTTCAGGTCGAACCCCAAGTAAGCACTTAAATTTCTCAAGTCTAACTCCAAGTTAAATCAACTTAACAAAGATAGAGGCAAGCACAAAATCCAAAGTTCAAAAATCCAACATGTGTTGGATCGGTACGACCCACAAAACTTCATCCAAACCATCCCAAACTTTCTACACTCCAAAGCCATGCTGCCTACAACCCATATCTTGCCTCCTATGATCATTCACATGCTAGTATCTATCGATCTCCACGAACATTCAAAATCAAAAACTCTATTCTTCAGGAAGTTCATTATTTGGACTCAGAAATAAGATAATAATGATGCGGACAAGTTTGGAATCACGAAAAAGCTAACCAAGAATCTAGCCAACACAAGAAGTTCAAAGTCGTTCATATGAAGAACATATGGATCGGTACCAATCCAAGCCTATGGATCGGTGGCGATCCATGATTATTGATGAGATGTGCACCTAATTTCCTAGAGAAGTGGTCTATGGTGTGGAAAACTATGTGGAGATCTGGGGGTGAATTTCTAGGCTATCCAATACTGTAAATAAAAGGGAAAAGCTCATTTTTAAGGATCTTTTCAGCTCTCTTGTTCTCTTACTTTAATTTCTTGTAATCACTTACGGATTTATACAGATCTGTAACAGATTTATACCAATTAAATGACTTATAATCCCATAAACAATTTTAATCTTTCTCTCAGAAGATAATATCTTTCCACTTTCAAAGATAAGATCACCACTGCTAACTCTAAATCATGAGTCAGATATCCAACTTCATGTGGTCGAAGTTGTTGAGAAGCGAAGGCAATCATTTTACCTCTTTGCATTAACACAGCTTCTAACCCTATCCCACATGCATTAGTGTACACAACTAAATCTTGATTTCCATCTGGAACAACTGATACATGCACATTGATCAATAAATGTTTCAGGTTTAAGAATGCTTCTTCACATTTATTGGTGCAAATAAACTTTACATCCTTCCTTGTTAGTATAGTCATAGCTGCTTCTATACGAGCGAATCCTTAATGAATCTTTGATAATTGCCAGCTAACCCCAGAAAAGTTATTATCTTGGTCACAGTCTCGGGTCTTTTCCAATTATTAATAACTTCAATCTTAACTAGACCTACTGATAACCCTTTTTATGAAACTACATGGCCAAATAACTGCACTTCTTTCTTCCAAAAATGAAAATTTGAAAATTTCACTTTTTGTTACTGCTTCCTCAACATTTCTAGCACTATTCTAAGATGAATCTCATGGTCTTTTTCATTCTTAAAATATATCAAAATGTCTTCTATCAACACTAACATGAATCTATTCAAATACTCTCGAAAGATCCAGTTCATCAAATCCATAAAGAAAGCAGACGTGTTGGTCAGTCCAAAGGGCATGACTAACCATTCATACAAACCATGTCTTATTTGAAACACCGTTAATGGAATGCTATCCTCCTCCACTCTCAATTAATGGAACATTATCGCTAGACTAATTGGAAAAATACCTTGGCTTTACTCAATTGATACCGATTCTTTACCGTTCTCATTTAACTTATGATAATCAATACGCATCCTCAACGACCCGTATGGTTTCTTCACGAACACTACGGCCGTTCCCCAAAACGAACAACTTGGTCTAATAAAATTCTTCCCTTCTAATTCCACTAGCCGCACCTTTAACTCTTTCACCTCAGTAGATGTCATTCTGCTAGACAGTCCACATACAAACTCCAAGTACAAGATCTATTCGAAACTCAATAGCTCGTTTCAGTGATAGTCATGTAACTGGCTCAAAAATATCTGCATACTCTCTTAAAATGATAACCTGATTCACCTCATCTTCCACTTCTATTGCATCCGATAAAGCACATACATCTAAACTCGAATTCTCTATCGAGTATATAATTCAATCATGGCTATTGGGGTGTCTTTATATATCTTCCTATCCTAGAATAATAACCTAGTATCATATCTGTTTAACCAGTCCATACCCAAAATAATCCTCAAATCCACAAAATTAAACACATGTAAATTGAAAATAAATGCATCATCTAACAGCTTAATTAATAAATGGTCACATCTCATCCTAAATGTTACATAACTTCCTATTGGATTCGCAACCTCTAAGGAAGCAATAAGGTATGACAGTTGTAGATTTAACTTATCTGCCAAACATTACGAGGTAAAAGAATGTGATGCGTCGGTAACAAAAAATACTTTAGTAGGTATGCCATGAATCAAAAGGGTACCTCCCATCACAGGCTTTCCTTTCTCTTTTACATTCAGTCAAAAAGATAATGGTTCCTGAACAAAAACTTTTCCTTTACCGTCCTTGGTCAGTTCTGGACATTGATTCTCGTAATGCCACATCTGGTTGCAGTTGTAACACTTCACGTCCTTCTTTCCCACAACCTTCCGTCCATCACCGGATCAACACTCATTAGTGAAGTGCCATTTCATACAGCACATAATGGAAACAACATTAGCCTTCTCTTTCTTAGCAGCTCCACCCTTCTGAGCTCCCTTCTCATTAAAGAACTTCCTTTTCTTGCCTAGAAAACCTTTAGTCATGTCAGGCACTTCACTTCCAAATGTCATAAGCATTTCCTCATTCCTCAACACCATCTCCACCACCATATCACATGGATCTCTAAGATGTAGCATTGCTGCCCTATAATCTTGGGCGTTAATTCATGAATGAACTTCTCGTTCTTTTCAATCACAATATTAATAATGGCATATCAGTGTTTGGACAACTCATTAAACTTAGTTGAATACTCTAGTACAGACATCTCCCCCTGCTCCAATTCTATAAACTTCTTGAAAAAAATTGACTTAGCTATCTCGAACAAATTTTTATTTCAAAAATCTCCTTCCAAATTCAGCCCAAGTAAAATTCTCCTCTTGTACTCCGACAATCACACCATTCCACCAATACAAAGTAGCTCCTTGCAACCGTCTAGATGTCAACCTACTCTTCTGCTCATCATTCAAGCCTAATTCAGCAAAGATTCTTTTACAGTGCAATAGCCAATTCTAAACTTCAATGCCATTTTCCATCCCTGCAAAATATTTTCCTCCAAATCTGGTATAATCATGGCTCAACACGACACAATTATTACGAGCAGGTACATTCGGATTAGCACATCTAGCATTATTAGAGTTTCCTCTAACCAAACCAGTTGTCGCTTCATCTTGCATCGTATTCATGAAGGCTTGATACATAGCCCCCATGCCTACCGATGTGATTTTAGCACTCACATTAGCATTTACATTTGGATTAGAATTTTCATGTCGACCTGGATTCCTTCTAGTACTAGTTCGAACATTTTCATTAGTTGTGGTGCTTCCTCCACCTAGATTCACTCTTTCATTTCCTGCTTCCATATCTTGTTTTCTCATAATTTGCATACGAGTGTTCGCAAGATACATAAGAATGGTCTAAGATAAAGGGAGAATAGAGATAGAATGCATACTTATACACACACACACACACATATATCAAATAACAAGTACGTTACTATAGTGTTATTCCTACCCTAATCTAATTCCCTAATTTATTTGGATTATGTTTTCAAAATCTTTTAAGTTTTACATAAACCTGTGTTCCGATACTAAGTTTGTAACATGCCTCATTTTGAGGACTGAAACTAAGCACTTTCGATGATGCAATCATTCATAATATTAATTTCCAGTGACAAAATGATATTAGTTTAGCGTATCTATAACATTATGAGAACATGAGTATGAAAATTCTAAAACACTTTTCAATAATAATTTTCACATTCGTTACATAATCCCATTGCTTTCTCATTTAGAGAAAATATAATAATTACAAATATATTCCAAGAGCGCCATATGAAAATACCCTCTTGGATAATCGAAGTCTAATTACTTGACAGTTATAATTTCTATCAGTACATCCATTTAAACAAAGTATAAACTTCAAACAATAGGGTCGAAATAAACTCTTAATATTAGCTTGCCTCTTGCACGTCCCTAGAAGCTTATTTATTTTACTTGAAGACCCTACTCCCGAACTACTCAATTGAGTACCCGAGGGTTTAGGGAGAAAAACCAAAACTTCGAGTCAGACAAAAAGTCTGGTATGAAAAATAATATACCATCTCAAACCAAAAACAGATATTTGGTGAGACTATGCTGTAGAGAGGAATGGGTTTCCACCCACTAGTACCTTATCAAATATGTCAATGTGCACATAAATCATGCACCTGTAACTATAATGGTTAAAACAAAACATGATATGATCATATGCATGCAATAGGAGTAAATGTGACCAGTCTATCATCATACAGTTATACATTCACTAAGTGTACCTAACCCATAAAATGGACTGTCTGTCTCAAGTCATAGTTTCTTAGGGTCACTATAGACTTAATGGTTTTGTAGGCCAATCAATAATCTATTTGGCCGATTCTGGGCGAAACTTAACTAGATATACCAAAATCTCCAATAAAAAGGTTTAGGAGGTCTCCAAGTATGGTTAGGAAGAAACTGGACCTTATGTCCGAATCATAATTTTCCTAAGGTCACTACAAAACTAATGGTTCTGTACGCTAACTAAAAACCTTTTCTTGTGAGCATATAAAGCTACGAGTTTCTTTCTATGCATAAGCATCCTTTCAATCTTACCACCAATAAAGCCCTACGCATTGGAATCACGGATCTTTACCAACTGGTGCTAACAGATGAACCATTGGGCGTGACCCTACATCGGTCCCACTTAATCTTATCCAGTTTTAAATCTTTAGGTCATTTCTTTTTGATCAGTTCAAGGCATCCTAACACAATTGATCTATTTGATATCCTGGATACAATTCTACTGACTTGGTTGTTTAGTTTGACCATACTCACTATAAGAACAACCTAATTGGAAATTTTGTCCCTCAACCCAGGGTGCAATTATGGTAATGCAAATGTAAGTATGACAATGATAAAAATATGCAAATTCAACTGATCAAATGATAGAAAGAACATATAACATCTTCCGTCAAAATATGTTCAATCGATAGGCATACCGATAATAAAATTACTTAGGTTTAAGTAATAATTTCCTTTGGCAACATTTATCTTTAAAATGATCAACCAATTAAAACCATTATTTATAGTAAGGAAAACATATCCTAAACACTTAGCCAAAATCTTGTGCCAAAGCACTATCATCTTACATAGCTTTTAAACATTCATTATCAAGACAAGGCTGTTGAGCCTCTGTAAAACATGGCTATCGAGTCTCCAAACAAAGCTATTTGGTTATAATACATACGACTGCTATACCGCTAAAATAGGGTTGTCGAGTCTCTATCTCAAGCCTCTAAAACATAGTTATTGAGTTTGTAAAGAATACAGCTTTACTTCCTCTAAAACATAGTTGCCGAACCAATAAAAACATGGCTATCGAGTTTACAAAACAAATGGCTATAATACCTCCAGAAAACATAAGTATCAAGTCAATAAATGACATGAGGTTTAGAGTTTAAATTATTTAGGTATGCCGATCCTCTATATTCTAGGGCGTTGAGACCTTGAAAACATGAAGGCGTCTAACTTTAAAAAAATGATGTAGAGTCTCGAAACCATAAAGTCATCGAGCCTCTACAAACTTTAGGTACCGAACACCCGAAACAAATATGGTATCGAACTTCTATATGAGGAGATACATTTCATAGCTAACATGGAGCAACCATATGCATCAACCCTGTAGTTGTCAGTCTATAAAGTAGATGCATCATATAACTAACGTGTAGATATTCCATGTGTCGGCCTTTGTAGTTTTCGAGTAACAATGAGGTAGGGGTATCAAATATCTACCCTGGCACTTCTGTCAGTAAGTTAAAAACTATTTTATTTCCTTTCAAAAAAAAATACTTTCCATCAACTCTTATCCATAGCCAAAATTTCATTGGATAACAAAATAGTTTTCATAATCTTTTAAGAAATTGCTGGTAGATCACGTTCTACCTTCACAAATAACTTTACAAACCCTAATAATTAACATTAACTTATATTAATTAAAGACTTTTCTAGAATAATAGATTCATACAAAATCATAATTATTGGGGAAAATTCTCCAAAAATCTCTTAAAATCAAGATTTCCATCTTCTTTGTTACAATTTTTTTTTGAGAATAAGATATTAATTTAATTATTTTTGAATAATTAAAAACCGAAAGATATACATTTTCCTCTTAGGAAATTCATAAAACATTCCTATGAACTTGAAAATTTATGAAATTGAAAACTCATTTCCAAAATAATATTTTCTACAACATATACAAATTTCAAGTCAGTAGGAGATCAAAATAATAGGTTTTTTCTTTTAAAACCCACTAAATCAATTCTAAAAAAATTCCAATAAACCATTATTCACTCTAATAATCCATCAAAGCATGACATATTATCATAAATAATCCAGATATCAATCATAAATCTAAAACAAAGTATAAACAAATGAGATGGTTACTATTATTCACTTTAGATTGGATAATAGAGTGAGATTTGATGTATATTAATTCCCCTAAACTTTCCCCTTTGAATTCCTTAGCTTTCTTCTTCCTTTTTCCTTAAGTAATGGCCAGCCCCATCTTATGTTTTGTTTTGATTTAGAAATGAAAATGAGAATGAATGAGAGAGGAATGGTTTATGGAATGAAATAAGGAGTAATTCTAATTATACCCCTCTCATTAATCCCTTTCTATTCTATGTTTAAAACAATATCATTAATTGATTTATTAAGGCTTGACCCATATTAGTTAATAAATCTCATTTTCCTTATCACCTCACATTATTCTATTTAATTTATCTAATTGATTTCTCGAATAACCTTAAATAAAAATTAGTGGTGTTATAGGCTCCTCCTTAAAGAATTCCTCCTTGAAATAACGATAAGAAAAACAACAAGCATAACAATCATGCAAACATATGTGACAAGCTCAAAACAACAACACTAGCATATCCTGCTACCAAATTTTTTTTATAGCATATATAGCACATATCATGAAAAAATTTAGGATAAATATCTCTAATTCTGTGTTATCTCCCAAGTACAATCTTTCTCGCTGTGACATCACTGAAATTTCACTAACTTGACTGTCTTGTTTCTTAATTTCTTCTCATCTCTTGCTACAATACAAATTGGTTGTCTAAAAAGAGTGACATCCAGTTCTACTACCAAATCTTCCAACATAATCGATGCAGTAGTAGTTTCTGGATCATGCACATAATTTTTTAGATGAGAAACATGAAAAATATTATAAACTCCTGCCAAACTATTTGATAACTCTATCCAATAAGTGAGTTTCCCGACCCTTTCTACGATAGTAAACGGACCAACATATCTTGGGCCGATTTTCTTATCTTCCCAAACCGCACGTCACCCTTCATCGGTGATACTTTAATAAAAACATAGTCTCCAACTGATAACTCTAGATCCTTACGTCTCTTATCTGCATAACTCTTCTACCTAGACCGAGCTTCCTTTATCCGTGCTTGGATCAATTCACTCTATTATGTAGCTTCTCTCACCATATTTGGGCCTAAAATCAATCTGTCCCTAGTCTCTAACCAATATGCTGGTAATTTGAACGGCCTTCGGTAAAAAGCTTCAAAATATGTCATTCCTATACTTGTTTGATAACTATTAATATAGAAAAATTCGACTAAGTGTAAATGGTCCTTCCACGTCCCTCCAAAGTCTACTACACAAGCCCTTAATAAATCTTCAATAACTTTGTTAACTCTTTCTGTTTGCCCATCCATTTGTGTATAGTAAACGTTGCTCATCTTCAGCTTGGTACCTAACACTTCTTGTAGACTCTTACAGAATTCATTATTGGATAAAGTGTCTCCATCACTGACTTAGTACTAGGAATTTCATGCAGTTTTACAATATTCTTCATAAACAACTTCACCAAAGTAGGTTTCTCCCTTGCCTACATGACTGGAATAAAGTGTGCACTCTTGGTCAGTCTATCCACCACGACCCAAATAATTTCCATTTCCCTATTCGATCTTGGCAACTTATCTATAAAATCCATGGATATAGAATTCCATTACCAATGATACACTTCTAAAAGTTGAAGCAATCCACTTGGTTTCTGATGCTTGACTTTTACTTGCTGGCAACTCAAACATTGTTTCACCTATAAGCCTACATCTCTTTTCATTCCTTCCAAAAAGAAACTTCTTTTCACATCCTGATACATTTCAGTTCCTCCAAGACGATTTGTAAACTTCGATTGATAACACCACTAAGAACTTCCTTCCTTAGGTTACAAACATCTGGAACACACAATTGTCCCTTCTTCCTCATCCTTCCATTCTGGTTAATACTAAAATCTTTTAAATCATCAATCTTAGTTCCCTCTACAATTCCTTAATTCATTCAGCTAGTAATAATCATTTCTCTGCTTAGAAGAAATTCTTTTGATCATTACCGGTCGAACTTCCACGCAGGATAACATTGCAGTATTCCGACTACTTTAACAGCACCTCGCATGTAGTCAATGCCTCTAAATCTTTTAATTCTGTTAACATAGCTAACACCATGCTTTGATGTTTCCTGCTAAGTGCATTCGCAACTTTATTTCCTTTCCCTAGCGTATACTCAATATCAAAATTATAAACCGCCAAAAACTCTAGTCACCTTCATATTCAATTCCTTCTGGGAGAATAAATATTTCAAAGTCTTATAATCCATAAATAATACGAATCTTTCTCCCAAAAGATAGTATCTCCACACTGTCAAAGAAAAGGTCACTGTTGGCAACTCTAAATCATGAGTCGGGTATCTAACTTCATGTGGTCGAAGTTTTTGAGAAGCAAAGGCAATCATTTTACCTCCTTGCATTAACATAGCTCCTAACCCTATCCCACATGCATCTGTGTACACTACTAAATCATGATTTCCATCTGGAACAATCGATACGGGTGCATTGGTCAATAAATGTTTCAGCTTTAAGAATGCTTCTTCACATTTATCGGTCCAAACAAACTTTACGTCCTTCTTTGTTAGTTTAGTCACAGTTGTCGCTATACGAGAGAAATCCTTAATGAATCTCCGATAACTGCCAGCTAACCCTAATTTTTTTTATCTTGATCATAGTCTCGAGTCTTTTCGAATTATTAATAACTTCAATCTTAGTTGGATCTACTGATAACTCTTTTTATGAAACTACATTTCCATGGAACTTCACTTCTTTCTTTCAAAAATGACAATTTGAAAACTTCACTTTTAGTTAATACTGTTTTAACATTTCCAGGACTATACTAAGATGAATCTCATGATCTCATTCATTCTTAGAACATATCAAAATGTCATCTATCAATAGTAACACAAATGTGTAATCTCGGAAGATCTGATTCATCAAATTCATAAAGAAAGTAGGTGTGTTGGTTAGTCCAAAGGGCATGACTAACCATTCATATGAACCATGTCTTATTTGAAACACCGTTAATGGAATGCCGTCCTCCTCCACTCTCAATTAATGGAATTTTATCGCTATATCCAATTTGGAAAATACCTTAGCTTTACTCAAATGATCGAACAAATCATCTATTCTCGGCAAATGATACCGATTCTTTATCGTCTTTTCATTTAACTTATGATAATCAATACACATCCTCAATGACCCGTCTTGTTTCTTCACGAACACTACGGCCGCTCCCCAAAATGAACAATTTGGTCTAATAAAATTCTTCCCTTCACTAGCTGCAACTTTAACTCTTTCATCTTAGTTGGTGTCATTTCGCTAGACAGTCTACTGGTTCAACTCTAAGTACGAGATCTATTCGAAACTCAATACCTCATTTCAGTGGAAGTCATGTAACTGGCTCAAAGATATGCGCATAATCTCCTAAAATGAAAACCCGATTCACCTCATCTTCCATTTCCATTGTACCCAACAAAGCAAATACATCTAAACTCAAATTCTTTATCGAGTATATTATTCGACCATGGCTATTAGGGTATCTTAATGATACCTCCCTATCCTAGAATAATTACCTAGCATCATATATGTTTAACCAATCCATACCCAAAATAATCACAAAATCCACAAAATTAAACACATGTAAATTGCAAATAAATACATCATCTAACAGCTCAATTTCTAAATGGTCACATCTCATCCTAAGAGTTGCATAACCTCCTATTGGATTCACAACCATTAAGGAAGAAATAAGGTATGACGGTTCTAGATTTGACTTATCTCCCAAACATTACGAGACAAAAGAATGTGATGCATTAGTAACAAATAATACTTTAACAGGTATGCCATGAATCAAAAGCGTACCTCTCATCGCAGACTTTCTTTTCTCTTCTACAGAAGGTCAAGAAGATAGTGGTTCCGTAGCAAAAATGTTTCCTTTATCATCCTTCGTCAGTCATGGACATTCATTATTGTAACGCCATATCTGGTTCCGGTTGCTACACGTCACGCCCTTCTTTCCCACAACCTTCCTTTCATCACCAGATTAGCACTCATTAGTGAAGTGCCCTTTCTTATCGCACATAAAGGAAACAACATTAGCCTTCTCTATTGGCAGCTTCGCCCTTTTAAGCTCCCATCTTATTAAAGAACTTCCTCTTCTTGCTAGAAAACCTGTAGTCATGTCAGGCTTATCACTTCCAAATGTCGAAAGCATTTCCTCATTCTTTAATGCCATCTCTATCATATCATCACTTGGATCTCTAAGATGCGGCATTATTACCCTACAATCTCAAGCTTCAATCCATGAACAAACTTCTCGTTCTTTTTAATCATAGTATCAACAACAGTATATCCGTGTTTGGACAATTCATCAAACTTAGTTGCATACTTTAGTACAGACATGTCCCCTTGCTCCAATTCTATGAACTTCCTGAGAAAAATTGAATTACCTGTCTAGAACAAAAATATTTCCCCAAATCTCATTCTAAATTAAGCCCAAGTCAAATTCTCCTCTGGCACTCCTCCAGTCACACCGTCCACTAATAAAAAGCGGCTCCTTGAAACTACCTAGATGCCAACCTTCTCTTCTGCTCATCATTCAAGCCTAAGTCAGAAAATATATTTTTTAGTGCAATAGCCAATTCTAAACTTCAATGGCATTTTCCATTCCTACAAAAGGTTTTCCTACAAATTTGGAATAATCATGGCTCAAAATGGCATAATTATTGCGAGTAGATACCTTCGGATTGGCACCTCCGACATTACCAGAATTTCCTCTAGCCAAACCAGTTGCTGCTCCAGCTTGCATCGCATTCATGAAGAACTGATACATAGCCCCATACTTGTTGGTGTGATTCTAGCACTCACATTAGCATTTGCATGTCGACCCGGATCCCTTCTAGTATTGGTTCGAACATTTCCATTAGTTGTAGTGCTTCCTCCACCTAGATACACTCTTCCATTTCATGCTTCCACATCTTGCTTACTTGTAATCTGCATATGAGTCTGCGTAAGATATAGAAGAATGGTCTAAGAGAAACGGAGAATACACTACAATAAAAAGGACTTTTGATAGCATCAATCTATAGCGTTTCCGCATACCATCTTTGGTACGCTATAAAAACTAGGGTCTGGTCCGCTATTTGTAAATATAGTAAACATTATTTGTATGTTCAACGCTATTTATATATTTGCAGGCGGGAAACAAAAATTGTGCGGGAATATTGCTTTCACTTCCTCTCCTCTAGGCTACAGCAAATACTTCTTTCACTTTATCATCTCCAAAAAAAATTAATCGCCGCCACTTTTATCCTCTCCAGCAAATATTTCCTTTCACTTCCGATCCAGAAGCAAAAAGAAATCCCAGCCGATCCAAATACCAGAAGCATAAACAGAGATTCCAGAAATCTGTGCGATCCAGAAGTAAACAGAAATCCAGCAAATTCTCATCATACTGATTGAAGGGATGGATTAGTATGTCGATCGAATTATTCTGTGTGATCCAGTAATACCCATAAGTAAACAGAGATTCCAGAAATCCCAAACGAACCGATAGCTGTTTGAACAAGCGTCTCTAGAAATCCCAAACGAACTTTGGTACATTTCAAATCATTTTGTTTGTGTATGGTTTATTAAATTATTATATGCATTTCAAATCATTTTATTTGTGTCTGATTTATTATTTGCGTCTCTAGAAATCACAAACGAATTATTTTGTGCATTTCGAATCATTTTTTGTGTTTGATTTATTGATTTTGGTACATGTGTCTGATTTAATTATTTTTAAAAATCCAGCATTTTACAGTGTATGATGGAACACGTAAACATAAGTGATTTAGTACACCATTGGTTGTTGTACTTGTTTTTGAATTTGATTGCTTGATCTATAACTTGTATGGGTTATGTCAGTGAGCAATACTAGTGGTTCTTGGGACTTAATCCTTTTCTATGCTTGCTTGATGATTTAGCAGTTTGTAGGATAACTTACTACATAATTCCAATGGCTTGTTTGTTTGCAGTTTTGAACTTGCTTTGGAAATGAAAATTATAATCACGGTAGGATTATACTTGCTAAAATATAAATATGCTAGCCTAAAATTAAATTTAACAATTGACCCGAGTCTCAACAATCTGATGTGTATGCAGCACTCTAAACTCATCATTATAATTAGTTCAAGTGTTCGATTTCATACTATAATTAGCCTCATCTTCTATGCATTTCTGTTGATGTTCTGGTGGTCTCTGTTCTTTTTTCTAATTCATAGTTTGCCAGTTACATGTTTAATGTTATATTGAGAGGCTAAGGACATTTCTTTGTTGTTTGTTATTTGATTCTGTTTATGAGGGAGATAGTTGGTCAATTTTCTTTATTCCCAAGAATAAGCAGTGGTTCATTTTTGTCTGATCATTATGCTGCTTAGTCTGCTTGTTATATGGTATGTTGCTAAGCAATGGTTTTTCATTGGTTGGTTTGCATATATTTGTGTCCGATGATATATAGATAGTTTCACGTTGGTCTGTTTGTTGTTAGTAAATAATCTTCTTTTATGTTAGATTATGCTATATGGTTTTTACAATTCTTTAAGTTTATATTATATTCCTTCTTAGTGATAAGATTCTCATCATTTAAGTCACATACCTACAAGGTGATTGTTTACAGGTTCTATATTGCAACTGGAATTACTTACTTGTCTTTGTGAATCTTTTCTTTTTTCCTTAGTGTTAATTATAACTAGGTAAGTACGTTTTGTGATTCATGTTGTATATTTGTAACATGTTAATTATAACTTGATTCTGCTCTTTATTATTATTAGCTTCACATTATATAATTGAGTTAAAGTTTTTAACTTGATTATGTTCTGTACTCAGTGAGATATTTGTATACTCATTGAACTACACCTCAAAAATTTTGTATGCTCAATTTTTTTTGGTCCTATAGTAATTTAACCACCATCAAAGGTACTTATTTAGTTATAAAGGTTGATGATTGTCTAACTGTTTTGTATGCCGTCAGAGCCTTATTTCGTTGTAAGAAATATTTTTCAAGTTCAAATAAGTGCAAAATTTCTGAAATTTTATTCAACTTCATTGTTGTTGAATTAACGAGTCTAAAGTGAACTATTACTTTTTTCCTGTAGTTGAATATTGAATATACAATGCACTAGTCTCCTATTATTTGTAACAGTTTATATCTAACCTACCTGCTATGTGCTGAAGCTTCTGTTTTGATTATTTGCAATATTTGAGTTCTACGTACATTTATGTTTTTATGACTACATAATGTTTGGCCCAATTCATGCAGTATGCTTTATTTCAGTTAAGCTTTAAGTGGAATAGCAAGAGATATTGATCCCAATGTCATGCAGTCATGCAGTATATGGACTAATAAGGAAGTTCCTATTGTTCTTTTTAAAGCATCTATTCTCTTATATTGTACTTCTAAATAAGTAATATGATTTTACCAGCTTCATGAATACAATTAGAATAATTTTAGTCTATACCCAAAAAAATATTTTGTGTGAAAATGTTGTTATAGAGTAATATTAGCTCTCTATACTGAATTATATAATCTTTCTACATGATTTTAGGCCAGGGTTAATTATATTTTCTTTTGTCTTCTTCAGTGATTTGAGAATCAGGGTTGTGTTTTGAAGTTAGCAGATATAATGGCTAGTTTGCATCGGTAATCAGTTAAAAGCCTGGACACTTCCGGTCATCCTAAGCAATTCACTGTAATTTATGACTATACTCATTGTTATTTTTACACATCTTTATTGGATTGCATAATGAATTTGTTTGTTCCATTTCTTCTTCATCTTTTAGTTAAAAAGCAGTACTAGAAAAATTCAGGAGATAAAGATAAATGTCTATAGAAACCTGGATACCAGAAACGATATGCCCAAAAATGGGACTTTTATGCTGGATGAGCTACTGAAGTGGAGGGTAAGTTTTGTTTTGTTTTTTTGAAAGAAATGTATATTTCTGGTGTATGGACACTTAAAATGTCAAATTTCAGGTAGCTATGGCAGCTGCAACTAATCTGCTATGCTATGGAGGCATTGTAAAGCATTTCAGGTAGCTTGATTTATTATAGTAACAACGTACACAACTTGTATCTTTTATGTACAAATTCTTCTCCGTGTGTATTATTGACAATGTACAAAATTGAATTGTCATACTTTAGTACAATGTGAAGTCAAGTTCTTAACACACCTTATGTATTTCTAATTTTATCGAGACATTGCTTTTGTTATTTGATATTTTGTTTTCTTTAGTAAAAAATTAAAAAGGAAAATATATTTCGTTTTGAGGGTTAACTATATTTTAACTTGTTTCATGCATGCAGGAACAGTTTTTTAAGGAGTATTTGATACCAAATATGAAACTATATCAAGGATGAAACCAAGGATATCAACTTTTATAAAATCACCGTCTAGCTATTCCAAAGGTATGTTAGATTTGTATAAAATTACTTGGGTTATTTGGTGATTAATTTACTATCGAAGAATAGCTTAAATGATATTACAAAGTCAGTGCATGCATAGACTGTTCGAAAATTTTCTAGATGCCTTTATAAAAGTGGTTGAATACTGAAGCACTGATGCCATAAAAGAAAATGACGAGGAAGACCTGCTACTATGGTGTCTGCCTGAGCTAAAGCAAACAATGAAATGCCTATTTATTGAACTGAAGGCAGTCTTGAAGCATCAAAGAGAACAAGGCCAGAATTATTAAGTGAATGGATACATAAAGCAGAGGCAAGCTCAAATATGAGATATATAAGAGATCGATGTACTGTGTTGGAAGGTTGAGGATTGAGACTTACAGAAGGAAACATGTGTAGTAGTTTAGGACTGGACTACATCGAAATGAGGATGAGACTGAATGCAACTATGCAAAGATGCTTGCTGATATTTGATGAGAGATGCTAGTATTGACGTGTAGAAGTTGATGTACACAGTGGTGCAACTGAAATAGGAAGTGAACTGGATTGGATAATATGAGTTAAGGAATGGATGAAATGAAACGGTTGTCAAGATGAGCTGGACCAAACAGTTGTCAAAAGATAAAGCTCTTTTCGACCTAACTGTGAGTTTAAAACTTTCTGTACTTCTATCTTTTTATTTATTTGTTATCACCGTCCTAAGACTTAAGCTATTTAGAATAGGCACTAATAAAGATATCAAAGTTGATAATTTTGGCTTGACAAAATATTAAAGGACCAGATCATATTTCAGTATCAACCTCTAATATGGGTGGTTTTTGGTAGAGGACAGTGAAGTGCAGGATGATTGTATGTGTTGCTGGAAGGTAGTATGTGGAGGTGGTTGAAATGAAGTTAGACAATAATAATGATAGATTTTTATATTAGGCCTCCAAGTCATTTACTCCATTGCCTACAAGTCATTTTCTACTTTGTCATTTATTGTCTACAAATTTAGTATATTCAACCTGGAACTGTCGTTGTCTACTTTGTCATTTAATGCAGGAACTTGGTTAACACTGAAGCAACCTGGAGCAATGTTTAGATCCTTGCAAGAATCTTTTGTAGCAGCCATTTCCGTATCATCGTCTCCATAACTGAGTATTTGTGTCCATTTGTTAGATTATTTTGAGCTATTATCATGTGACCATGTCTTGTAGTATTTGTGTTCATTTGTTAGACTATTTTGAACTATTTTCATGCGACCATTTCTTGTAGTATTTGAAATATTAGCAGAATTATTTGAAACTTTTCCACTGGTTTGATTGTGTGTTTC
Organism: Allium cepa; assembly: GCA_030765085.1. NCBI lineage: Eukaryota > Viridiplantae > Streptophyta > Magnoliopsida > Asparagales > Amaryllidaceae > Allium > Allium cepa. The sequence continues at coordinate 570,262,612 of CM060938.1, forward strand.
CAAATTAGAATTCACTGCAACGTTATCATTGTTACATATAGTTGTTGTCATCTTCTCGATTTGTTATTTTTGGGATCCACATTTTAATATATATATATATGTGTGTGTGTGTATGTATATATATCTGTGTGTGTGTGTAATGTGTATACATATATCTATCTGTGTGCATATATATATAATATAATTTAATAAATAGAAAATTGAAACAAATTTTGAAAATTAATATTATATAGAATAGCGTTTGAAAAACGCTATTGATTCATCAAACGCTATCGCAACTCTATATGAGATGTAAGATTTATGCATCAAAAACGCTATAATAGAATCAAAAATGCTATAGTAGAAAATAAAAACGCTATACAAGCATGACAAGAAATGCTATCGAAAAACTTTGTAACGCTATAACATGGTTTGATGAAACGCTATAAAATGTGCTCGAAAACGCTATAGAAGTTAAATGAAGGATTATATTCCCTATAGCGTTTAAGTTTAATAATAGAGAAAAAACGCTATGGTAGTTTGCAAACGCTATGCCCTTTTGTAAACGCTATTAGCTATTATAGCGTTTTCCTTCCTGCTATGTAATGCTGCCGGCCTACCATAGCTTATTGTTCCACGGCGTTCTCTGAAACGCTATGGTAGTCTGTTATAGCGTTTTTCAAACGCTATGAAACCTATAAACTGTTGTAGTGATAGAGATAGAATACATACTTATGTGTGTGTGTGTGTGTGTGTGTGTACACATCAAATAACAAGTACATTACTGTAGCATTATTCATACCTAATCTAATTCTCTAATTTATTTGGATTATGTTTTCAAAATATTTTAAGTTTTACATAAATTTGTGCTCTGATACTAAGTTTGTAACATACCAAACTAATCGCTACCGATGTTGCAGTCATTCATAGTATTAATTCCCATAGACAAAATGAGACCAGTTAATCGTATCTATAACATTAAGAGAAACATGAATATGAAAATTTTAAAACATATTTCATTAATAGTTTTCACATTCGTTATATAATTCCATCGCTTCCTCGTTTAGAGAAAATATAATAATTACAAATATATTCCAAAAGGCCAAATAAACTTTGGATCAAACAAAAAGTCCAGTATGAATAATAATATACCGTCTTAAACCAAAAATAGATATCTGGCGAAATCATGCCATTGAACGTAATGGGTTTCCACTTACTAGTACCTTACCAAATATGTCAATCTGCACATAAATCATGTACCTACAGCCAAAATGGTTTAAACAAAACATGATGATTATATGCATGCAATTGGGGCAAACGTGACTAGTCTTTCATTATAGGGTTATACATTCACAAAGTTTACCTAACCCATTGTTTGCGCCAAAATTGGTCACAAACCCCAAGTGTTGTGAAAGCACCAGTGTTGGAATATAAATCAGCAATATTCAAACACAAATCACAGATCTAAGCTGCAAAACAGGAATTATAAACAAGGACACATGATTTATAGTGGTTCGGCTATCTCCGGCCTACGTCCACTTCAAAGGTTTTCCCTTTTATTGATGTTCTTCGCTGATTACAATTGATTACAGCGGATTACAATGGATTATAGCTCTGAAATTCAAGTACAATGATGGTAATGGAATGCAAAGCAGAGCCTGGTGGAATCTTGGTGCCTCAGAGCCTTGATCTTGCCAAAGAGAAATCGATCCCTTTTCTGAATGACCTGGGGTTCTATTTATAGGCGTAGGAGGCTGATATTTCTCCTAAAAGTCAGGTAGACTGCTTCTGGCACGTGAGGGGGCCCACATGGCCGAAACCTGAAGATCCGGGCCCACATTGGGATCGATTCGACCCTTGGTTCGAATCGATCAAGAAATCGTCCAATCGTGATGAAACTGGGCGTGGACATTCTTCGACGTGTAGACGAACTCCTGTAAAAATTTCACGGGATTTGGATCAGTGGATTGAGAGTTATCATCGATTCGAAATGATGTTTCTCGGTACGCTGTTTGGCTCGAATCGATCAATTCGAGTCGAGTACTTCGAATCGATCTAAGGGCGTGTAAGTGGGTTGACGTGGCGCGCCTTCTTCGAGTCGATCCATGTTTTTCGCCGAGTTGATTGGGTCGACTCCGAGTTCTTTGCCGTGCTCACTGGATGGCTTCATGTGTTGGATTCGAAGGTCTGCTTCGAATCGATGGAATGGTACTCGTGCGAATCGATCCAAATGCGCCACTTCGGATCGATTCGAAGTCACCTTTAACATGTTGAATTCGAAGAGAGGTCATCGTGATGGATTCGAGGGAGATGGAGTCGAAGTCGATGGAGTCGAAGTCAATGGTGTTGAAGCAGGTATTGGCTGATGGATTCGAGCGTCGTCTCTTCTTATGGATTCGAACATGGTGGGTTCGAACTAGATGGGTTCGAACTGAGCAACGTCCATTCCTCTTAACTCGAATCCATCATAACTTGAGCATACGTCCTCGAATTGACTTGAAATTTGAGGTGTAGACTTCTATGATCCCTCTTGTCATGTCCTATCAATTGTGACCCGATCCGGACTCGGACAAAATTCATCGATATCCATGGTTATCCTGCAATGCATGGTCGACATCCGAGAATAGTAATCATTGATTTTTAGTAAATTTTGGGTATCTCAACTTTGCCAAAAGTTGGGATAACACCCATAAAATGGACTATCTATCTCAAGTCATAGTTTTCTTTGGGTCATTATAAACCTAATGGTTATGCAGGCCGACCAATAACCTATTTGGCTGACTCGGTCTGAAACTTAACTGGATATACCAAAATATCCAAAAACATGGTTAAGAGGTCTCCAAATATGGTTAGGAAGAAGCTGGACCGCATGTCCCAATCACAATTTTCCTAGGGTCACAACAAAACTATTGGTTTTGTAGGCCAACTAATAACCTTTTCCTATGAGCATATAGTGCCACGAGTTCCTTTCTACGCGTAAGCATCCTTTTAGTCTCACTACTAATAAAGCCCTACACACTGGGATTGCGGACCTTTACCAACCGCGGCTAACGAATAAACACTTGGGCATGACCCTACACCAGTCTCACTTAAAGTCTTATTTCGTTTTAAATCTTTGAGTCATATCTTTTTAATCAGTTTAAGGCATCCTACACAATTGATCTATCTGATCTCCTGGATGCAATTCTACTCACCTAGGTTTTCAATTTGACCATACTCACTATAAGAACATTCCAATTGGAAATTTTGTCCCTAAATCCCAAGGTGCAATTATAAATAATGTAGATGCGGGTATGAAAATGATAAAAATATGCAAATTTAACTAATCAAATGATAACAAGAACATATAATATCATCCATCAAAATATGTTCAATTGATAGTCATACTGATAACTAAATTACTTAGGTTTAAGCAATAATTTATTTCGACAAAATTCATATAAAACTTGGGCCAAAGCGCCATATCATTTTCTTGGTAACATTTATCTTTAAATATGATTAACCAATTAAAACTATTCTTTACAACAAGGAAAACATAGCCCAAACACTTAACCAAAATCTTGTGCCAAAGCACTATCATCTTTAAATAGATTTTAAACATTCATTATCAAAACAAGGTCGTCGAGCCTCTATAAAACATGGCTATCAAGCCTCCAAAACAAAGTTATTTGGTCATAATACATATGGCTGCTATACCGCTAAAATAGTGTTACCGAGTCACTATGTCAAGTCTCTAAAACATAATTATTGAGTTTGTAAAAAAATACAGCTTTAGTGCCTCTAAAATATAGTTCCCGAACCAATAAAAACATGGCTATCGAGTATATAAAACAAATAACTATAATGCCGCTAGAAAACAAAGGTATCGAGTCAATAAATGACATGAGGTTTCGAGTTTGAAACACTTAGGGACATCGATCCTCTACACTCGAGGGTGTCGAGCCCCTGAATACATGAAGGTGACAAAATTTAAAAAGAATGGTGTAGAGTCTCGAAGCCATAAGGTTGTCAACCATGAGATACCAAACCCTACATCTATCGTATGCATTTCATAGCTACCACGTAGTTATTGTACACATCAACCCTGTAGTTTTTGACTTTATAAAGTAGATACATTATATAACAAAAATGCAAATATTCCATATATTTGCCTTTATAGTATTTGAGTAACAATGAGGTAAGGGTATGGAATATCTACCATGGCACTTCTATAAATAAGTTAAAAACTATTTTATTTCCTTTTAAAGAAAATACTTTCTATCAACTCTTACCTCTTATCAAAATTCCATTTGATATCAAAATACTTTTCATAATCTTTTGAAAAAAATTGCTGGTAGATCACATTCTATCTTCACAAATATCTTTAAAAACCCTTATAATTAATTTATTTAACTTATATTAATTAAACACTTTCCCTGAATAAATAATTCATAGTAAATCACACGCATTAGGGAAAATTCCCCCAAAAAAAATTGAATTTCCATCTTCTTTGTTATGCAAAAATCTCAGGAATTTAATTATTTTTAATAATAAAAAACCTAAAGGATATACATTTTCTTTCTATAAAATTCATAAAATATTCCTATGAACTTGGAAAATTATGAAATTGAAAACCCACACCCAAAATAACGTTTTCTATAACATATCCAAATTTCAAGTCAATAAGAGATCAAAATATTAGGTTTTACCTTTTAAAACCAATCGAAAAAATTCCACAAAAGTTTCAATAAGCCCTTATTCATTGTAATAATGATATAATCCATCAAAGCATGACATATTATCATAAATAATTCGAAAATCAATCATAAATATGAAATATAGCATAAACAAATGAGATGGTTACCATTATAGATTGGATAAGAGAGATTGAGATCTGATGTAGATTAATTCTCCTAAACTTTCCCCTTTGAATTCCTTAGCTTTCTTCTTCCTTTTTCCTTAAGTAATGGTCAGCCCCTTCTTGTGTTTTTTTTGATTTAGAAAATGAAAATGAGAATGAATGAGAGAGGAAGGGTTTAGAAAATAAATAAGGAGTTATCCCCATTATGCCTCTCTCTTTAATCCATTTCTATTCTTTGTTTAAACCAATATATTAATTGATTGATTAAGGTATGACACATATTAGTTAACAAATCTCATTCTCTTATCACCTTACATTATTCTATTTAATTTATCTAATTAAATTCCTTGAATAATGTTAAACAGAAATTAGGGATGTTATAATTTGTCGTGCATCGCAATACTTCATAGTCATTGATCGGTGTTAGTTATTTCCGTTCCTAACACTCATCATTTCAACCTGTAATCAAGCGTGGTGCCTCACCTCGATATTCCATGCCTTCTCCCAAAAGTAGCATTGATCGACTTCGATTGATATGGATCGACTTAGATCCATATCGATTAATGCATATTGAGTTGGTTTAGTAAAAAGCTGTTTTTTGGCTAAATACTTCACTCCTTAATCCCCTTAAGTGTGATTGGTCTCGAAGCCTCCCTCGTGTCTATCAAAGATGGTTAGCCAAAGTCTCATAGTACGCTTCCACTCTACCTTCCTATGGTTGACTTGCCCAAAAGCATGTGCATGACTTGAGTAGCTCGAACGATGTAGATAGATATCAATCAGTACCCTTGAAGTTACTTAGATAAATTTTTGGCTAAGTTATTTTTGGCCAAAAACTCTGCTTTACTCAACTTAAGATTCATTTCTTCAACCTACATGCAATACTCTTTGAATTAATGCGCATCCAAACACTCTGGTGCCAATCCAATAAAGTTGTTTAGTCACTAAGGATCTTCCATCCTTTATGTAATAAATCGAAGAGCACCTCATATTATTACTCCAACTAAACATACATCCTTGCCAATAGAATGATCGAATCCCTAAATTCACTATCGACATGCGTTTCATCCAGTTTAACATGAAAACAATATTTGAAGAAACAAATGAACATTATAATGGTAAAAATAAGCAAGTACACAACCATATCCTAATTTAGCCATCATACAATCAATCATATGGTGTAATTACATGCTTAAATAAATTAAAAATTATCTCAATTCATTTGCAAATCATTTCCAAATCCAAAATAGTCAGAAATCGTATTTTTTATGTTTAAAAATTGATCCAATTTTTTTACCACATATATAGAAAGTTGCAAATGATGGATCACTCATATTTCGATGTGCAATTGATTGAAATCACCAAAAATGAAGCAGATCTAAAATAAGTAGTGGATGCATGAATTCAAAAGTACCCAAAACAATGAGTAGTAGGTTCCCTAGCAATCCCTTTGCTAATCTACCATTAATTACTTAATTAGGCCTAATTAAGTGAGGATCTGATGGAGTTTTGATATAAGATGGATTATGAAGGTTAGGAATTGTTTTTAGGAAGAAGAAATGAGGTTAGTAATTGCTCTCTAAACAACATTCAACCTAAATCCCAAAAAATGGATTAGCAGGCCTAATTATGGGCTTATGCCAATTACAGACTAATTTGCCTAAAAAATTAAAATAGTATATCTCCTAAACCGTAAGGCCAAAAATCTATTATGATGACACTAAAAATCATATAATATTTCATGTAAAAGTGGTTTCAGGCCTTTATTCAGCTTCTATGAAAAGTTATATCTCTTGCAAGTTTCTAGGATCAAAATTGTCCACAAAGTATCCTAAGTGTCAAAATGTCAATCCTTAACATTCTCCAAAGTTATAATCTAATTGGACCCAATTTAATTACGAAAATAATATTTTTACAATTCGCTAATAAATCAAAATGTGGATCGTTATATTCTCCCCCTTTCCTTTAGGAATTTTTCACTTGAAATTCAATCAAAACTAAATAACATAACAAAAACAATATCGGTACTAAGCATGCCTAACAACCAAACAAGCGTAACAACAAACAACCAAGCAAGCAATAAACTTATGTTATTACAACATATAAGGAACTATCTAACAGAACAAAATGTCGAATGTGAAACTATTGATAAAATGGAATATTACTAAGAAAAGAACTTCAGATAAGCTATGTGGCAACCACTCTACACCACCAACACCCAATATATAGTGCACTGTAGCGGTGCTCAGTCGATGCAAGACGACCATCAAAGGTTGTAAAGTAAACAAACAACACAGAACATGTTGTCTATCTTAAGCGCATCTAATAAAATATAATTGTAAACATCTCAGATATAAAGTAGATGAGATGGTAAATAACTGAATGTACCCAAAAAATCAGAGTAGTAGATCCATACATAATGCAAAATAAGAAATAGAGTCATAGATCAAATAATAACTCATAAATAAATGTCTCTAAGTAATAAAGGCATTAACAATCTCCATAGTGCTATGCAGTGGAATAACAAACGAGTAAATATAATAATACGAGAGAATGGCCTCCTGCTCGCCACCTATCCAGCTCCACGTGCTCATCAGACCAGATATCCCTAATCTACTCATTTAAGCGTACCCAGAGTAATAGGTAGCAAAGTATAAAACCCCAAGCTATATAATAGTCTTGTGTAAGCGGTAATAAATCTCTAAATACCAATATTCCATGATAATAGGATATAATGTATGGAGAATCATACCTCACACGTTCCTACATCCATAGAGTTAGCATATATAAAAAATATACGCTACTATACATCATAGTCATCATAGGTGCACTATACATCAAAGTACTAAGGGGTATCTATATATCTACATTGATAATATCAGCCTTATGTGACATCCCTATAGTGGTAAGGTGACAAGAAATCAGGCAAACATAACATCCATTATCCATCTTCACATTCACTCACTCAGTACGTTGGATACGTGATAACTCAAACGATCTATCATGGTCAAGGACTACTAACCATCCTGGTTCCTCAGTACTCGAATCCATGTCGCTCAAAAGGTCAGGAAACTAGATCCTTCATCATGGTTGATTCGGTGTAACAATTGCCTATCATAGATATCAGATCGCCCGTCATGGAGATCAGAGCCAGTCATGGCTCAAATAGTTCCATATATACCCTTTCTTTACAAATACTCTCCGAACTTTCGAGCATCATTGATCCCTTTGCACACATCATTAATAGCGGAGCTCATCCTGGATTGTCTCTACGTGTAACGACCCGTAAATTTAGGATAATTTAAATTAGTTAATTTAATAGGATTTGTGATTTAATAACAGGAAGGAATAAATATTTGTAATTTAATCATGAAATGGTAATTTGAATTAAATGTAACAATGTTAATTTAAGTCATTCATTAACAATTATAATGAAAATTCAATTAATTGAAATGATTTAAGTATTATACTTGGCTATAAAATAAATATAGGCAAACAAATGAAGATATGGAATTAGTTAATAAGAAATGGTAACATTTGTTGAAAGTAATAAACCTGTAATTGTAATTAATTGATTTTGGTAATTTAATATTGAGAGAAATATAAATTTGTGATATAATAATAAAATAGTAACTAAAATGAAAGTTAATAATGATAATTTATGTTAATTATTAACAACTTGAATGAGATTCAAACAACTAAAAGAATTAAAGAGTTGTAAGTGGTATAGGTTGTAAATAAATTTTAGTAATGTATGCATTAATTGATAATTGAATTAAGAAATTGATAATGTGAAAGTTGTATCAATTAATTACATAAGGTGCAATAAGTAGAATTGGATGGAATTTGTATAGTATAAGTTGTTATAACATTTGGTTTTGAATAATAAACTTATTAATGTAATCTAAAGCTAATGGTAACAGTTATTATCGGTTACCTATTTATTTTGTCCATTAAATTTTATTTGAAATCAACTAATATAAATCTAATTAAATAGTACGTTAATGTAAATTAAGGTAATAATTAGGAATAATGTTAATTTTATTCACAATATAGCAATTGACTGAATAAAAATAATTGAAATTCAAGTTTCATTCATTTATTGAATTTTAGTTATGACAAATGGACTCACGGTAATTAAATGAAATTAAATATTACGTTAATTAAATTTTAGATGAAATTGGAAAATGTTAGTGTGCTAAGATATAAACTATCGTAATTATACCAATAAGATGATAATTGATTGAATAACAAACTTAAAATTTTAATAAATGGATTTATTGAAATTTAAATTTATAATCGCTGAATTATTTGAAATCGAAATTAAATACTGTAATTTAAGCTATGCTGGATATTGAATTGATATAGAAATTTTCTTTAAAGGATTATAATTACTAAGCAATCTAAAATGATAGAAATTATAAACTATAGAATTTGAACTGAAAATTTTGATTTAATTTACTTAATATTAATTTATTTAATTAATGTGAAAATAGTCATTTTGGCCACGGTCTCGGATTTCAATGAAACCAACTTCATCGGATCCGTAACAGTGAATTATTATAGGATTTCAAGTTTTGTAGCTATCGGAATTGTCGTTTGATCGTATGGGCTCGAAACGCCTAGAAATCAATTAAATTGAAATCGATTGAAACCAATTTGAAATAAGCTTGTTTTACCATAACTTATTTATACGATGGAAATCGGAATTGAAACCTATTCCATTGAGTTTAAAATCATTTAAAACATCTATTTTGATATATGGGATGACCCATTTTCGTTCCGGAGGCAGAAGGGGCTTTTCGGGTCATTCATAGTTCATCGTTCCATTATTCTTGTCCACTCATCTCTAATTCTATCCTACCTATAAATACCTTGTTATAAGCCCTAATTATTTCTTATTTCTCATTGACAGTACGCACAATTCTTTCTGCTTCTCTCCTCCTCAATGGCAAAAATAGATTCAAACACCAAACCCTCAAATTCAATTTGAAAAACTAATCAAAAATTCAAACTCCTCAAAATATATCGAATACATATCGATTCGAAGCTCTCGATGAGCGTAAGTCAAATATGTGATTCGTTTTTCGATCTGGGTCTCTATGTAGCTAGAACTAGGCGAACTATTCTCGGCCGTTCGTTGATCATCGATCAACTTGGACTGATTTTCGAATCAATGATACTGTTTTGTGGAAAGGACCAAGGGGAGTTCATCGGCGTGCCTAGTTCATTGTTTCAACGGTCAGATTATTCCCCATAATTCAATTAGGTCAAAGATTTATCGATGGCGACTGGGCTTTTTGGTGTCCATCGGCGACGTCTTGGAGGTCGGGGAGGTTGTGGGATGGTGGCGTGGCACCTGGGGTGGACCGCGATGGCCAAACGTTGGACGACGACGTTCCAGATGCAACGACGGTATGATTTCGACGCGAATGAATGATTCCCGAGTGATGCTAGGCATCGTTTGAAGGAGGCCGGCCTGTAAGTTTATGAGTGGTTGTTTTTATTTTATATTAATTTAAATCGTACGATGTTCTAATGTCGATAACTTTTGCATACGAGGTCTGATTCATGCGTGGTTTCTTGCATTGGGATTGTATCAGATTCCCAAAAATATTGATGCTGGTTTGGACAAATTCAGAGACTGTTTGAATTTTGGGTTAAAATTGGATTTTAATTCAATTTAAATTCAAAGGTGAGTGTTTTGACTCACTCACAACTTCTAAAATTTCTTATGTCTGTTAAATTAAATTTATGATGTGATTGGAAATTTATTTACGACTACTTGGTATATTTTAAATCATCATCTCAGTTAATTTGAATTTATTTGATTTAAATCATATTTATTTATTATTGAATATAAATTGCCAGTCAAATACCCGTTATTGATTTTCAATTATCTATTGATGTTTATTGATTGATTTGGATGATGATTGTGATGGATGATTTGATTGTTGATATTGGATGAATAGAGGTTGTATTTTATATCGTTATAATACTACAAGTTCACTGTGGGTTGAAATGATACATACCCGAACAATCTTATAGATTAGGGGAAAATCGTTATGGGTTGAAATGATAAACCCGAACGATTTTCATTGATTTGAAAATGTGAATTTTTGGTACTGGTTGAAATGATATATATATATATATATCCATATAAATTCTTGAATTTTGATTTGTGTATTAGAATTGAATTATTTAAAGGATTAAGTTAAACTTTGAATTTTTTTAGAGTGGTTAAAAATTGATATCTTGAATTATTTGAAATCTTTGAATAATTATATTCACGTTGTACACTTGATGGGAGATGGAAACTCCTGTAACATATCTGAAGCCATTACGTTCATATTTTATTTTGGATTGTTTTGACTTATATAAGATCTTTTAGTTCTGAAGTGTATTATTTTTTCATTATGCTCGGGTCAGTCTGAGGTTTTTCAGTATATTGAAGACCGTTTAATTTTCTGGAGGACGAAGACGAAAATTTAGTATATTATTTTTATTTATTATTATTATTCCACTGCTTCCTTTGTTCCGATGCTTTATTTTTTTATTTTCTGATGCATGTATAACTATGATTTGAATTGTAAAAGCGTAATCAAATGTCATTTGTGAAACAGCTTCATGAACTGTTTATTTGATTATTATATTTTGTCATTCCGCTGCGAGATTCCATGTTTTGTTTTTTCCTTCTTTTCTGTTATTTTCTTATTTACCCCTTTAATAATCCTTCCTTTTAAATGGTTTGAACGAGATATGTGTGCTTTGTTATTGATTTAAACAGTCCAAAAAGGTGGGTTGTTACAGTTGGTATTAGAGCTTTGGTTTTGACATATCTTAGCCTGTTGGGTTTAACTCATTAGAGATAGGGTAGAAATGTCCTAGATTGAGTTTGTCTGAGTGTATATATGACAGCGCATATTTGTTAGTGTTATAAAAATGTTTTATATAAGTTTTGAAATGAAATTATTTTTTCCTAATATTATATATGTATATATAAAGGAATAAATTTCTATAACTAATATAGTTATTTGTAATGTGTTTGTTTTATGAAATGGTAATATCTATTTATTATCATTGTTGACTTGTTGTATTTAATCAAGTTATAAACATTGGCTAATTATTGTTGATTGAATTAATAGATGAAACACTAGTTTAATAATGGTGTATTAAAGAGAATAAAATGAATAATTTGGATATTTGTTTATGGGATTGCAATGTTTTGTTGTGAAATATATTGTTTGTTGATTGTTTGTTTCAACTACTGAAATAAATTGGAATATTTGGATATTTAGTTAGTCAAAACTTCTGAATTAATATTTGAGTTGAAACTTAATAATTGTGTTGAATTATGTAGTTGAATTTGCCAACCTTAATTTGAAAGCTAGTGAAATAAGGTTTAATTTGTTATATCTATGTGTAGGTAATGAATAGAATTGTGGTATACATTCTTGGCATGTAATAATATATAAGTGTGAATTTTAAGCCTTGGGATGTTTAAATTGAAATTGTGATTAAGGAAATGTTGTAAATGAGATTAGATTGGAAAAATATATCTATAAACTTAATTAACATTTATGAAATGTGTCATAAATAAATTGAAAAGTAAAGGTGAAACTAAATAGGATAAGCATATATGAACTAAAGGCGAAATGATCATAAATAAATACATGACTTGTAAATTGTTATGAAATAAATGGATGTTACAATAAATTGTTATAAAAAGTTGTAATAACTTTAAACTCGAACAATGTCTTATAAAAAGGAATTAAGCTTTTATAAATTGGTTATGAACTTGGTAAAATTCCTTATGAAATGATTTGCAAATAAATGTAGTATTAAATAAGAAATATTACATGTGAAATGAATGTAATTTAAGTTGAAGAGAAATATAAGCAATATTATGAGAATGAATATATTAATGTTTATATTAAATGGAGAAATTCTGTGAAACAAATATTAAAGTATGAAAGATTTTTGTGTGAACCAGTGAGAGAAAAAATGAATTTAAATTGAAATGCAGTTGTGATGAAAGAAATTGGAATAATTACATAAGTTGTATGTATATTATTTTATTCGCAAAATTAATTTGATCCGAATTTGAATACACAAGTTCTATGTGAATTACACCACTTCGTGTTAGGATTTTTCATTCGATTCTTGATGGTGAATATTTGATATGGATTTTTGGTTTGATTCTAAAATTCTCTATCATGGTATATGTCTATGCAAGGAGAATGATAGTTTCTAGTCAAGAAACCATATCGAGGTCCGCACTAGGGAAGTTGAATGGACAATACCTAGTTCGAAAGCGAACTTGTGTGACCGAGCAAGCGATCAAATGTGATTTTGCGAAACAATGACATATGTACATCTTATGTTCTAATATTATTGATATGCTTTGATGCTGAAATTGAAAGTTGTTGAGTTGGATATCTTTGTAATTTATATTGGAATTTGCCAGCATGTAAACTACTATTAATCTAAAACCATTTTACAAAACAATTTTCTTTTATTTTTCATTTACAAACTATTTTTTAGACAATTTTATATACAAACTATTTTCTTTTATTTTGTTATATGAAATATTCATTCTATTTTATATACAAAACTATTTCACAAAACGAATTTATAAAAAAAACTATTCTTAATTCAAAACCATTTATAAAGCAAAGATGTTCAATCCCATATGGCTTTTCATAAAGCGAAATTAATTTTGGAAAATTTTGATTCTTGCATAAGATGGACTTTATATAAGTACAAGTGATTTTGAAATTGTTGATTTTGGAAGGTATTCAATCTTAAGAGATAAATCTTATATATAATGGAATTTATGTAAGATATTTGAAATATTTAAGATTATTGATTTTGGAAAGTACTTAGTCTGAAAATGAAACCTTATATATAATGGAATTTATATAAGTGCAATATTAGAAGCTATGATTTTGATTGGATACTATATATGGTATGTTATATTTTTAAGTAAGAGGTATAGGGAAGTACCCTCTATGAAGAAGTATAGTATGATATGCTTCGACCTAGATGGACTTGGGGAATCCAGGAATGGATTCAACTGATAAACAATAATGGACTTGGGTGAGTTCAGAAATGGATTCAAACTAATATGTTTGTCCGGACTTAAACTCATGAGTTCCTCGATTTTTTTTCATGGTAGATGGTTCTTTAGTTTACCTCATGGAGGCGCTTTCGATCCTGGGATCTATTGTTTATGGATCTTCCGAGAAGGAAGTGCATCGATTGCATAAATCATTGAATCAGCAGTGTACCACTGCAGCAGGGGTCGATGGTCCATTATTTACGAACTGGCTATGATTTTTTCTGGAATTCGAAAGGTAGAAGGATCTTCTAGAAAGTTTTGTGTCTATTGTGTAAATACTGGATCAGCAGCGGGCCATCTGCCATCGTTTTATCATTTGACATTTGAATTTTAGCGGTACTTCTCATACCTATTTTTAAGTATTTTAACTGCGTGTTGAAATAGGTTTACTAAGTACTTAGAGAATTCTAGCCTTGCGCCTGATTAACGCATGGCCTGAGTCTGCAAGAATGAGGATAAACCTGTTAGAACATCAAGTTATAAAAGTATTTTGATAAAGTATTATATAAAGGATATTTTGGTCAATTTTATCATTTCCAAATACTTTAAAATGTTTAAAATATTGTTTATTTAAATACAACATGGTTTAAAAGTACATTATTAGTGTTGCAAATATTTTAGAAATATTAATTAAATAAAACATATTTAAAGTAAATGATTATTGATTTATTAATAATGTTTGAAAAGTATCTTAAGATAAAACTAATAAATTTATAAATAATGGATTTAATGTTTTCAAGCTTCTTTGTAAATATAAGTAATGATGTAAAAAAATTATTTTCAAATAGTTTACATATATTTATAAAGTTGTTATTTAAAACATTTAAATGGTATTTGTAAAAGAAGCAAGAAATTTTACAAATGAATTTTTGAAAAGTATCCGTATTAAAAATGATTGATTTGCAAATATAGCTTTCAAATGAATATTTCAAGTAAAATTAATATTAGCTTCTTTGAATGTATAATTTCAAGATATTATATAAATGGAAAATTTTGATTTGCGAAGTTATTTATAGTAATATACTTGACAAATAATTTTGAATCTCTATTTTGCAAGTATAGTTAGGAATATTTACTTGATTTCGAAGTACTAATAATAAATTTATTGGTTTATTTACTGTTTAAAGTTTTGTATTAAACCAAAATAAATGTTTTTCCATGATTTATATATTTATTTTAAACAGTGTTTAAAATTTATTGTGAAGATATACAATTTTATGCTTTGATTTAGAAATTTAATGTAATATTTGAGTATACTATTAGTTTCAGTTTAATAATCTTGAGTTTACACTTATTTTAAAAATAATGGGTCTAATAAATTTTCGGATTTAGGGAACTTTATTTTAAAGCTTATTATAATGTTTTTATATAAAGTTCTAACATTGTTTTAGACTTTTGAAAAATCTTTACATGATGCTATGAGGATCTTTTAAATATATCTTATATTTTTACTAAGTGAATGAGGTTAAATGTTTTAATTGAATTTTTAGATATATTGAAATATTTCTTTTCTCTCCCAGGGCGAATACCAAAAAATTAAATTTTTATTCAATAACTAAATTAAGTTATAAACTAAAGTAAGGTAGTAGAAGCTTAAGTAATTTTTTTTAATGATCCATTAATGACTTAAATCATTAATGGAAAATAAATTACGTAAGTGATTGATCTCTATATAAATAATTGAATGGAAAAGTAAATAATGAGAAGAAAAAACCAGTAGAAAAAACCAAAGTAAATTTAAATTAGAATTTCAACTATTGTAATGGAATAAAATTTAACTATTTAATAATTGGAACTTCTAAAGTTGAAAGTAATAAATTAAATGCTAGGTTATAAATGAAATATACAAGGAATTTGAAATTTGTAACTTGTAAACAAAAAGGATATAAAATAAGAAATGATAACTATTGAATAGTTAATTACTAAAATGAAATAAGACAAACTTGTGTAACTTTCATTTTCATTCTTAGAAACATATATATGACTTACCAGAATATTAAAAGTTGTAATGTTAAATAAGGATATGTAATGGAATATTGTACAAGAAAAACTTAAATAGTGTAAGTGTTCAATGCAATTTACTTTTATAAATAAGAAAATTTGATATGAAAATAGTTATAAGCCTGAGTTGTAATTGCAGTGCTACTAAATAAAATGAAGTAGAAGTGAATACTGTAAGCAAAGAATTATGAACTTAAGTTAATGTTTGAAGCTATTGATAATTAAAGTAAATAATAAAATGAATACTATATTAATGATTGTAACTTCAGAAATGGTTGATTACATTGATCCTTTGTGAAGATTGTATGCTTCTTTGCAAAAGATTGTTGTTATGTTGTATTGATTTATTTTGATTTTATGTGATGATGGTATGCTTTTGGTTGAAAGTGATTGTTATTATGTTATGTTGATTGTTGTTGTTAATTTAAAACAATATAATCATTTCATTTCGATATAGTTATTAACCTCTTTGGATTATATAAGTGGAATACAAGTATGGAAGCAATTGCTGCTGCTTTTGGTTTCATAAATAAGCGTTATTTGCCTGACAAATAGGTATGCTTTTGGGTTATGATTTTCTAGCGATATTATATTGTTTTTCCCGTATGGGGATATATTATTTTGAAAATTATGATATATATTGTTATATTTTGATATTGTTATTTCTCCTCGACCTCTCCGTAAAAGGAGACTCTACCGAAATTTTTAGTGAATTTTTGACTTACAAAATTTTGTGAAATATTTTCAAAACTTCTGTTAATTTGAATATAAAAAGATTTAATTATAAATAAATATATTTTATTTAAATTATTTATTATGTAAATAAATTGTTTATAAATTTAATATTTTGAATAAGATATATTGACTATTTAATTCCTTTTTCCCTTCTTTTTTCTTTTTGGGGATGAATAGTTTCGAGTGGGGGAGAGTATGACGACCTGTAAATTTTCGATAATTTTAATTAGTTAATTTAATAGTATTTGTGATTTAATAATTGGAAGGAATAAAAATTAGCAATTTAATTACGAAATGATAATTTGAATTAAATGTAACAACGTTAATTTAAGTCATTTATTAACAAGTATAATGAAAATACAATTAATTGAAATTATTTAGGTATTATACTTGGTTATAAAGTAAATATAGGCAAACAAATGTAAATATGGAATTAGTTAATAAGAAATTGTAATATTTTTTGTAAGTAATAAACGTGTAAGTGTAATTAATTGATTTTGGTAATTTAATATTGAGAGAAATATAATTTGTGAAATAATAATGAAATATAACTAAAATGAAAGTTAATAATGATGATTTAAGTTAATTATTAACAACTTGAATGAGATTCCAAACAACTGAAAGAACTAAAGAGTTATAAGTGGTATAGGTTGTAAATAAACTTTAGTAATGTATACATTAATTGATAATTGCATTAATAAATTGATAATGTTAAGATGTATTAATTAATTACATAAGGTGCAATAAATAGAAATTGGATGGAATTTGTGAATTATAAGTTGTTATAACATTTGGTTGTGAATAATAAGCTTATTAATGTGATTCAAAGCTAATGGTAACAGTTATTATAAGTTATCTATTTATTTTGTCCACTGAATTTAATTTGAAATCAATTGATATAAATCTAATTAAATAATATGTTAATGTAAATTAAGGTAACAATTGGGAATAACGTTAATTTTATTCACTGTTTGCGTCAAAATTGACCACAAACACCCGATATCGTGAAAGCACCTGTTTATGGACAAAGATCAGCAACTATCAATATAGAACTCAGATCTAAGCAATCACAATCACAATAATTCACAAATAACAATCCCAAACATAGGATTTATAGTGGTTCGGCGATCTTGCCTACGTCCACTCTGAAGTTTATATCTTTATTGATATTCTCTTGATGATTACAGTTGGTTACAGCAAGTTACAATGGATTATAGCTCTGAAACTTGAATGCAACCGTGATGACAAGGTGCAGAATTGAATCTGGTAGAGTCTTTGCGCTTCAGAATCCCGATCCCCATTTCTAAATGACCTGGGGCTCTATTTATAGCTGTAGGAGGCTGATATTTCTCCTAAAAATTCGGTAGACCACTTCTGGCCCGTGAGGGGGGGCCCACATGCCCGGCCTCAGGAAATTTGGGCCCACTTTGGATCAATTCGACCTCCATTCGAATCGATCAAGAAATCATCCAATCGAGATGAAATTTGGCGTGGACATTCTTCAACACGTATGTAAACTCCTGTAAAATTTCATTGTATCTGGACTTATGAATCTCGAGATATCATCGATTCGAAGTGAGGTTCTTCGGCAAGTTGAATGCTTTGACTCGATCCTGTTCGAATCGATAGGGTCGACTCGATGGCTTCACGTGCTTTCGCGATGACGTGGTGCGCGTTCTTCGTGTCGATCCGCTTATCACTCCGGTTTGACTGGGTCGACTCCAACATTTTCGCTACTTTGACTTGGTGGATTCGAGGGAACGAATTCAAGGAAAGGTGCATTCGTATCGATCGTGGCCTATAACAGTTGATCGATACGAAGCCGTCTCAACCGTATGGATCCGAGGCCAGGAACAGGATGGGTTCGAAGTATAGTTGCTTCACGGACTTGAGGTACTTTGCCCTGATGGATTCGAAGGAAGGCCACGGGATGGATACGAAGGTGTCGATGCGAAGTCCATGTATTCGAAGTAGGAGGAACTCGATGGATTCGAAGGACTTCCAAGTTTGATGGATTCGAAGTAGATGGAGTCGAACCGATGGATGCGAACATGATTTCTGGCCATCGATTCGAACTATGGGGTATCCTATGGATTCGAACTGAACAAGGGCTATCTCTCTCAAACTGAATTCATCATATCTTGAGCATACGAACTCGGATTGACTTGAAACTTGAAATGTTGGCTCTCGTGGATTTGCTAGCCATGTACTATCAATTATAGCCGGATCCGGGCTTGGACAAAATTCATCGATATCCATAGTGAAGTAGTGTATAACCAATCTCTGAGGCGAACTGTCTCTTGTTTCCGACCAATCTTTTGGTATCACGGCTTTGCCAAAAGCGGGATAACATTTGCCCCCCAAAATATGCCTTGCGGTGGGAAGGCGTGTTTTGTAATGCCATGAGCTAGGTGTTCATATCCTGTTGATGTCCTGCAAAGGAATTAATAGTTTTATGCGACCTCAAATAACGATCGTTCGGGATCGAGATATTTGAGATGAAGTGCGACTGTTCATGGTCAAGTGCCCGACTTCAAATGACGATTGTTCGGGATCGAGCCATTTGATGTGAAGTGCGACCGTGCGCGGTCAAGTGGCGGACCCCAAATGACGACCGTTCGCGATCGAGCCATTTGAGGTGAGGTGAGTTGTGCCGTTCGGGGCGAGTTGTGACCGTTCGCAGTCGGGTGCCGTTCGAGGCAAGTTGTGATCGTTCGCGATCGTGTGCCGTTCGAGGCGATTTTGTGACCGTTCGAGGTCGGGTGCCGTTCGTGGCGAATTGTGACCGTTCGCGGTCGGGTGCAGTTCGGGGCGAGAAAGTGTGCCCGGGAGGGCTTGGTATTGTTTATACCAGGTTCACGTTCGAGTGGGTCCCTGGATCATTTGTCAGGGCGGTTTATCGCCATCTCAGAGCATGCCTAAGGACCGTTCACGACCCCGTACATGTGTAAGTAGCTTAGCCATTTCAGTTATCAAAATCAAATATCTATTCAACAGATGAGTTTTAAAATAAAAATGTCCAAACAAACAAATTCCAAATGTCCAAACCAAAATGAAACAAAAGCAAAGCAAGGATGTCAAAGTGTAAGTTCCCACTACTAAACGGTCAATGATCATTCAGAGCATGCCTGGGGATCGTTCGCGATCTCGTACATGTGTAAATGAGTTAATTGTGTTGGTGGGAAGCTTTCGACTTGTTCATCGTTATTTCAATCAATTGATAATCAAACGGTGCCTTGATTCAGGGTCGCCTCTAGCTGATGTAGATGGTGGTCGCTCTGGTTCCACCACTGGAGTTCGCCTCCTCACATATTGAAGGAGCATACCGTTCCTGATATATCCTTCTACCTCGTCTTTCAAATGCCAACAATCATTAGTGTTATGACCGTTTAATTCATGAAATACACAAAACTTATCTGATCTTCTTTCGTCGGAAGTTGGATCCCATCGCATTGGTCTACGATACGGAACCTGCTCCTTGGTATCCTGATAAATTCGTTCCAGATTCTCATTCAGCTCGGTGTAAGTGGTGAATCGCGGCTCCCTCCGTTGCTGTTTTGACCTGTCCCCATCATTCTCAGTCTTTCGTTTTCCTCTACTAGTTTCCACGCCTTTCTCAGGGGGATTTCCTCCTTTGATTGCATGAATATCAAGCCCCTCTCCTTCTTCTCTTTCTGCATTCGCATCCTCTAATCGTAAAAACTTTTCTGCCTCGTCATAAAATTCCCTTAGATCCATAGGCGGATCTTTAGTTAATGAATTTTTGAATTCTGTGCCGTCAGCTACCCCGGACACAGCTGCCATCACCACCATAAACGGATCTGCTCGATCCACCGAAGCTGCTGCTGCGTTGAATCGCGTTAGATAACTCCTCAAAGTCTCTCCGGCTTTCTGCTTTAGAGTTGCCAAAGTCATCACATTCTTGGGTCTTGCAATGTGAACCCTGAATTGCCTCATAAATCTCTCAGTTAAATCATTCCATGTTTCGATAGATCCACTCTCTAGTTGTCTGAACCATAACGCTGCAATATCCACCAAGTACAAGGGAAAGCACCGGGCCATAACCTCCTCTGATGCCCCCAGCACTTCCATATGCCTCATATACTTTGTCAGATGAACCGTGGGGTCCGTTCTCCTGTTATACATGTCCAACGATGGTAACTTGAAATCCGGTGGGTTCCTAGTTCGTCTGATTGCTGGAGCAAAGGACTCCTATTAAAATCCTCCAAATGTTTATTTACCAAACCACCTCTTATAGCACTTCTAACCATCTCCGCCAACCTGTCATTGTCTTCAAGATGCAATCTTCGTTCATCACTTTCAACCTGCCCCCCCGAGTTCGCGAGGGAATTCTAGGATCTGCCCCCTTGACTGAGCGTTCATTCTTCTGCTACTCCCGGGTTGCGCAGATGCTCCTCTCTCTCTCTCTCTCCGAAATTGGATCAACGTTCTCCATGTGCGGGCCTCCTAATCCAGGTGCTACGCCGGATGGTCCTGCTCCGTTTTGAACTCCATCAGCTTCTCTATTCTGTGCTCCAAGTTGTCCTATCGGCTGAAATAAACTCTGGATCAACTCCTCCTATTTTTTCATCATTGTCTCCATCTCATCTCTAGTGATGAAGATCGACGCTTGATTCGCTCCTGAAGAAGCCTCTTGACTTCCTTGGTGTTCACTTCTCTCTAGCCTTTGTTTCTTACTTGTTTGTCTCGTCATGGTTTTTAGATCTAAATTCTTAAGTCTTCAAATTTAACTTATCCTGATTCAGCTTCTCTCAGTGAAAGCACCAAAATGTTTGCGTCAAAATTGACCACAAACACCCAATATCGTGAAAGCACCCGTTTATGAACACAGATCAGCAACTATCAATATAGAACTCAGATCTAAGCAATCACAATCATAATAATTCACAAATAACAATCCCAAACATAGGATTTATAGTGGTTCGGCGATCTTACCAACGTCCACTCTGAAGTTTATATCTTTATTGATATTCTCTTGATAATTACAGTTGGTTACAGCAAGTTACAATGGATTATAGCTCTGAAACTTGAATGCAACCGTGATGATAAGGTGCAGAATTGAATCCGGTAAAGTCTTTGCGCTTCAGAATCCCGATCCCCTTTTCTGAATGACCTGGGGCTCTATTTATAGCTGTAGGAGGCTGATATTTCTCCTAAAAATCCGGTAGACCACTTCTGGCCCGTGAGGGGGGGCACACATGCCCAGCCTCAGGAAATTTGGTCCCACTTTGGATCGATTCGACCTCCATTCGAATTGATCAAGAAATCATCCAATCGAGATGAAATTTGGCGTGGACATTCTTCAACACGTATGTAAACTCCTGTAAAAATTTCATTGCATTTGGACTTATGAATCTCGAGATATCATCGATTCGAAGTGAGGTTCTTCGGCAAGTTGATTGCTTCGACTCGATCCTGTTCGAATCGATAGGGTCGACTTGATGGCTTCACGTGCTTTCGCGATGACGTGGTGTGCGTTCTTCGTGTCGATCCACTTATCACTCCGGTTTGACTGGGTCGACTCCATCATTTTCGCTACTTTGACTTGGTGGATTCGAGGGAACGAATTCGAGGCAAGGTGCATTCGTATCGATCTTGGCCTATAACAGTTGATCGATACGAAGCCGTCTCAACCGTATGGATCCGAGGCCAGGCACAGGATGGGTTCGAAGTATAGTTGCTTCACGGACTCGAGGTACTTTGCCCTGATGGATTCGAAGGAAGGCCATAGGATGGATACGAAGGTGTCGATGTGAAGTCCATGGATTCGAAGTAGGAGGAACTCGATGGATTCGAAGGACTTCCAAGTTTGATGGATTCGAAGTAGATGGAGTCGAACCGATGGGTGCGAACATGATTTCTGGCCATCGATTCGAACTATGGGGTATCCTATGGATTCGAACCGAACAAGGGCTATCTCTCTCAAACTGAATTCATCATATCTTGAGCATACGAACTCGGATTGACTTGAAACTTGAAACGTTGGCTCTCGTGGATTTGCTAGCCATGTCCTATCAATTGTAGCTGGATCCGGGCTCGGACAAAATTCATCGATATCCATAGTGAAGTAGTGTATAACCAATTTCTGAGGCGAACTGTCTCTTGTTTCCGACCAATCTTTTGGTATCACGGCTTTGCCAAAAAGCGGGATAACATTCACAATATGGAAATTGTTTAATAAAAATAATTGAAATTCAATTTTGATTTATGTATTGAATTTTAGTTGTAATAAAAGGACTTATGGTAATTAAATGAAATTAAATATTACATTAATTAAAATTTAGATATATTAATGTGCTAAGATATAAACCAATATAATTATACCAATAAGATGATAATTGATTAAATAACAAACTTAAAATTTTTAATAAATGGATTTATTGATATTTAAATTTACAATCACTAAATTATTTGAAATCGGAATTAAATATTGTAATTTGTGCAATGCTGGATATTGAATTGATAGAGAAATTTGTTTTAAAGGATTATAATTACTAAGTAATCCAAAATGATAGAAATTATAAACTGTAGAATTTGAATTGAAAATTTTGGTTTAATTTATTTAATGTTAGTTAATTTAATTAATGTGAAAATAGCCATTCTGGCCATGGTCTCATATTTCGACGAAACCAGTTTCATCGAAACCGTAACAGTGAAGTATTATACGATTTCAAGTTTCGTAGCGATCCGACTTGTCGATTGATGTACGGGCTCAAAACGACTAGAAATAGATTAAATTGAAATCGATTGAAACCAATTTGAAATAAGCTGGTTTTACCATAACCTCTTTATACGATGGAATTTGGACTTGAAACCTATTCCATTGAGTTCAAAATCATCTTAAACAACTGTTTTGATATATGGGATGACCCATTTTTGTTCCGAAGTCAGAACGGCCTTTTCGAATCATTCATCATTCATCGTTCAATCGATCTTATTCATTCATCTCCAATTCCGTCCTACCTATAAATACCTCGTTATAAATCCTAATTATTTCTTATTTCTCATTGGCAGTATTACAATTCTTTCTGGTCCTCTCCTCCTCAATGGCAGAAATAGATTCAAACTCCAAACCCTCAAATTCAATTTCAAAACCAAATCAAAAATTCAAACTCCTCAAAATATATCGAATTATATATTGATTCGAAGCTCTCGACGAGGGTGACTTAAATATTTGATTCCTTTTTTGATCTGGGTCTCCGTGTGGCTAGAAGTGGGTGAACTATTCTCGGTCGTTCTTTGATCGTAGATCAACTTCGACTGATCGTCGAATTAATGATACCGTTTTTTAGAGAGGACAAAGGGGAGTTCATCGGCATATCTTGTTCATTGTTTCAACGATTAGATCATTCCGTATAATTCGATTAGGTCAAAGACGGTGGCTGGGCTTTTTGGTGTCGATCGGCGACATCGTGGAGGTCGGGGAGGTCGTAGGATGGTGGCGAGGCACCTGGGGTGGACCGCGATGGCCAAACGTTGGACAGTGATGTTCCAAATGTGACGGTGGTGCGATTTCGACAGGAATAAACGATGCCCGAGTGCTGCTAGGGTTCGTTTGAATGAGGCGACGTGTAAGTTTGTGAGTGGTTGTTTTTATATTATATTATTTTAATTTAATTTAAATCGTATGATGTTCTAATGTCGATAACTTTTGCATACGAGGTTTGATTCACGCGTGGTTTTTTTGCATCGAAATCGTGTTGGAATCCCAAACATTTTGATGCTAGTTTGGACGAATTCGAAGACTGCTTGAATTTGGGTTTAAATTGGATTTAAATTCAATTTAAATTCAAAGGTGAGTGTTTTGACCCACTCACAACTTCTAAAATTTCTTATGTCTGTTAAATTAAATTTATGATGTGACTGGAAATTTATTTATGACTATTTGGTATATTTTAAATCATCTTCTTAGTTAATTTGAATTTATTTGATTCAAATTGTATTTAATTATTATTGAATATAAATTTCCAGTTAAATACCTGTTATTGATTTTCAATTATCTATTGATGTTTATTGATTGATTTGGATGATGGTTGTGATGAATGATTTGATTTTTGATATTGGATGAATGGAGGTTGTATTTTATATCGTTAAGAAATGCAAGTTCACTATGGGTTGAAATGATACATACCCGAACGATCTTTAGATTAGGGGAAAATTGTTATGGGTTGAAATGATGAACCCGAACGATTTTCATTGATTTGAAAATGTGAACTTTTTGTACTGGTTGAAATGATATATATATATATATATATATATATATATCTGTGTGTGTGTGTATGTATATATCCATATAAATTCTTGAATTTGGATTGTGTATTGGAATTGAATTATTTAAAGGGTTAAGTTAAACTTTGAATTTTTTAAAGTCGTTAAAAATTGATACCTCAAATTTTTTGAAATCTTTCAATAATTATATTCACATTGTACACTTGACAGAAGATGGAAAATCCCGCAACATCTCTGAACCCACTACATTCATATTTTATTTTAGATTACTTTGACTTACATAAGATCTTTTAGTTCTGAATTGAGTGTATTGTTTTTTCACTATGCTCGGGTCAGTCTGATCATTTTCAGCGTATTCTAGACCATTTTATTTTCTAGAGGACGAAGATGATGATTTAGTATATTATTTCTATTTATTATTATTATTCCACTTCTTCCTATGTTCCGCTGCATTATTTATTTATTTTCTGATGTATGTATAACTCAAATTGTAAAGGGTAATCAAGTGTCATTTGCGAAACCTCTTCATGAACTGTTTATTTGATTATTATATTTTGTCATTCGGCTGTGAGATTCTATGTTTTTTTCCTTATTTTTTATTATTTTCTTATTTACCCCATTAACAATCCTCCATTTTGAATGGTTTGAATGAGACATGTTGTGACGACCCGGAATTTTTAAGCATTTGTAACCAAAATATTTAATTGATTTTAAATATTTACAGGTTAGTGATTAACTTAAATTATGAATATCACAACTTATTTGACAATTAGGTTATTGAATTAAATAATTTAAAATCAGGTAAAATATGAAATCGGGAATTTTATGCCTGTTATAAATAATTTGAAGACTTGTAAAATTTATATTGATAACACCGTAGATAATAGAAGTTGTAAAATTTAAATTAATAGCGGTTTGTTCAGTTTTAAAATTTATACTGTTTAAATTGAATTTAAAAATAACCTTCCGAGGTGTAGTCTCGGAATTTGAGTAAACCAGTTCCATTGGATCCGTAATATTGCATTTTTATCGGATTTCAAATTTCGTGGGGTTTGGAGTTGTCGTGTGATCATACAGTGGATAAACGCGTTGTAGCTTATACTGCAAATTTAAAGTTAATATCTTTATAATTTGGTCAACTATTTTACTTCCTTCTTCCTTACGCCATCACATAAATATCTTTCCCTTTACCTCTCTAAACCCACACAAAGAAAATGAAAAGAACCGAATGAAATCAAAATCGAACTGAAGAAAATATAAGAGCAATGGCCGGCAAAAGAATCCCCTTCACCTCTGAACAAAATCGAGTCTTCATCCTCCTTTAAAAAATCATTCACGAAGTCGCTCATTCCCAAATAAATACAATGGCCGCGTTAAACCTCTCCTTATAGATCGAATCGCGACTTGAAAAAAAAACAGAGAATTCGATCGCGTGCCTCGTATTAACCAGTACCAACGTCGGGTGAAGGCTATCGCGATGGAGCGGAGCACAAGTGTGGCATCTCTCGTGTAGTTGAGGCAATGAACTGTGGTAGAGGTTCGATTTAGTGATTCGACGTTGTGGAGCATGTGCTGTTTTGGCTAGGCGGAGACGCTCGATGCAAGCAGGGACGTGGCTAGGGTTTCTTGCGAATTAGGGTTTTAAGCACGGCGACGCAGCATATACGATCGAGGTGGAATCATACGCGAGGAGTGGAGCTCGCGACGTTTGGGTGATGGTTTCGAGCTACGCAAGGAGTCGCGATCGAAGCCAGAAGTTAAGGCCTAGCCGGGATCTTCGTGGGTGAGGTAGGTTCGAATTCTGTAAGTAATAATTTATTTAATTATTTTCTAACTTTCGTTTAACTGCATATGTGTGTGTGTGTATATATATATATAAAATGTTCACTATGTAGATTTACAATTCCATATTTTAAATATATATATCGTGGTACTTGGTTTTACAGTAAAGAATATTTGTGGTTTCGAATAAATACATACATACATATATATATATAGATTAGAGGGAATTTAATATATATACATAGTCGGATAAAACATAAATTTATATATATAAGATTTCGAAAAAAATAAATACATAGGAAATTGAGAAGGATTAGATTTGTCTATATAAATTATTTCTTATGAGTATATAAAAGTTTCAAAATAATATATTCATTTGCCCATTCTAATTTACTGTTTAAATTTAAAATGATGTATTATGGTAATTAATTCAACTATAAAAGCTTATTTAATTTTTCAATTGTCAAGACTAATTGTTAAAGGAAAATTTGTTTAAAATAAATTGTTAATCTATTAAATAATAATTAATTGTTTGATCGATTTAAATATTAATAAATCCTATAATGTTTATTCAAGGCCCAAAATTCGGGAAGAACAAGCCGACTTGGATCGGATTGGCAAATTAGAAGTCAAAGGTGAGTTAATCTCACTCAGTTGAAATTTAAATTTAAAATGATTAAATTTAAATAATTGTTGAATGGTTGAATGAATTGATGTGATATAGTATGATGTTTTGGAATTGGTATATTATATTGTGCTGACGTTTGTGGATGCAGGGAAAAACAGGTTGGAGGGATCCAACTGGATCCCTCAATATTTATTTAAATTATTTAAAACCCTCTGTTGTGATTTATTTGATATCCTATGATGATCTTTATTGGAATATTGAATGACATGGTTAGATTGGATATCATTGGGTATGATGAATTACCAAAAATATATAAATTGAATTTTGGTAAGATAATAAAAGAAGTGAAATTGTAAGTGAAATAATTATAGAAATTTGAATAAATTTTTAAATGAATTGAAAAGAAATAAAGTGACTTAAAAATTCTACTAAATAGATCTTGGTATAGAATGGAAATTTGAGTAATCAGGATGTTAATGAATTTTAATCTTCAATGATATTAATTAAAAGAATAAAACATTTATTTAAAATTTAAGATTTAAATTTTTGAGAAAAAAAAATTATTAAGAAGTTGGGAAAAGCTGAAATTGATATATTTCGGTTAAATGATATAAAATTAAAGGGAAAACAAAACTAATAATAATAAAACCCCATAATTAATGAATTTCGAAATGAACTGATAAGTAAAGAAATTTATTTCAAATAGAATAAATTGGGAATCAATTTGGAAAATTGATTTAAGTGATTGAGATTATAAATTTCTCTCTGAATAACCAAGTACGTTTTCAAAGTAACTTTTTAAATATAAATAAAAAAAAAGTTTAAAGTTGTTTTAAGAAGTATGTTTTAAAAAAAAATTAAATTTACTATTTCTAAATGTTTGAATTCTAAAGTAAGTATTTCCTTTTAATCTATTATAATAATAATTATTTAAAGAGGGACTTAGTATTTTACTTTAAAAGTAAAAATCTAGTTTTATATTTTATTTAGTAACCTTATTTTCAAATATTCATATAGTAGGTATTTTTAACAAATCATTGAAGTAGTTTTAAAATAAATGTTTTTAAGTATATTTCAAAGTAAAGTGTTTTAAATTATTTTAAAATCTAGTTTTGTGCTTGGTGATTTCAGAGGAGATAGAAAATAATTGGGAAAGTTTATTCTGAAAGGAAAGATGGTTTTGGAACTGATTTCAAAGGATTGAAAATAGAAATATATCTTGTGAAGATATTTTGAGATAAATAAATAATTTGGGAAATTTATTTATTGTTTGATGGATGTTTGTGAATATAAATTGATAGTTAAATCACCGACTATCAATATTGGACAAATACGTTGATCGTTTCGAAGAGACCGGGATCGAGATTTATTTCTCGAAAACCACTTCGATCCGATTTGTACGTTTCGGGGAAAACGATTTTGGATTCGAAGAAGGAGCAGTGAAGTGCAAGGGCTAGTCGCTACTAATCCTGAGGATATTTCCAAAATGGATGTAGTAGGAATAGTGCCTTCGGTTCCGTTCGAACCCGGGACGGACTTGTACGGATGAATGCTTGCGAAACATCGTTAGGTGGACGATGGGCATTCTAAGGGATATATTCTAAAAAGGTAACGCTTAGCCTCAAGCCTCATCAAAAGGGAATGACTGAAAATCAGGGGTTATGCAGCAAGGCTAGGTGGGTAGCACCCAAGCAGGGTGAAGTCATTCCAGTCTAGATGTCCCTTTTTATTTTCGGCTTAGTGGGCGGTTGCTGATCCCAACCGCGGAGTGATCTCACTCGGGATTATCCAGTAAGGGGTAGTCCCGGCCTTGTGTTGCAGGGGAGCGGGCGTACTCCTCGGTACGGTGATCTAGGCCCCGTACTGTGACAGGTGGTACCCCAGTGCCTAGTCATTAGTTGGAAATCCATTCTCCCTACGAGCCTTGTTCGAGTTTTATTTGTATTACCCACTCTGTGGCTAGTAGCTGGAATTTAATCATGTAACAATTTCGGCTATTTTATAAGTATTTGTATATAGACCTATTATAATATCAGAGGATTTCTATAAAAATTGGTTTAGCTATTGTAAGGTAAAAACCCGACATGTTTATTTGTGGCGTGGTCTTACGAGATGCTTTTGTTTTCAAAGGATTTTTGAAACTTTAATAATCAATTGGGTGTGATTTTCTCATGCTGGTATTCCAGACTGACTCGGGTATTATTTAACTGTAATGCTCGGGTCAGACCGAGTATTATAGGATACAGGATATGATGCTGTGGAGCTCAGGAGACGAGCTGGATGACGATACGTACAGTCATAGTTGTTATATATATATTCCGCTGTGTCGAGTTGTTGTGTACCCATTTGTATGATATTGATGTTGAGTTGTGATTGACGTACTCTGGTTGATGTAATATATAAACAGAGATATTTGATGTTTGAGTAAAGAGTATTTATTTTCTATTATATTTTATTCCGCTGCGATGGTTAGATTCTGTTGTTGTTTTCTATTTTCTTCTTCTACCTTTTCTTCTTAAACTCAAATGGTTCGTATTTCTGTACAACTTGAGTTGATTGTTGTAGAATAGTGTTAACTCAGGGGTACGGATTCGCGGGCTGTTACACAGGTGTAGTTTATTGTCGATTTAAACTGTCCAAAAAGGTGAGTCGTTACACTATGACTCCTGTCATGAAGTCAATGCTGTCGAGAGCTACTTTAGACAACCATCATTTATCATAGAATCTCATCATACGTCCCTAACCCTCCTCTAACAGTCCCCTTGATAAAAGTCATAGTCTAATACTCTGCATCTCGAAGTACAACTATCCATCATTGAAGTTTTCATTCCCATCTGTGACCAACATTATCAAACCATGCATCGTCATCGTGGAAATTACTATCTAAACCATGGTTCGGCACTGATCCCTATACTTGGACATATTTGGCTAAGTACTTCGTTCGTCTCGGTATTATGCGATCTCATCCTCAAACTCGAGTCAGACCCCACCCCATTTTGAAGCACACATATGGAACTGAAGTAATCACTTGAAGACTCGACATCTAACTTTCCCAATGCTAATCACCACAGATCACTGCTTGCCTCAATCCTACACTTTACATATAGGTTGCTTTCTACTCCTAGGCCATTCTCTAGGTATCGTAGGTCGTATGGATCAATACCTATGGATGGGTACCGATCCATGGTGTGAAGATCCCATACATTAACAAAATTGTAAAAAATTTGCTCCAATTTCCTTGCTCCAAACCATAGCTTTCACCCTGATCCCATGCTCCAAGCTACTCCACGGATCCTTGCCTTAGCACGATCCAACACTTAGAACCATTCACCAATGCATGCTATCCATGCACATACCCATGCGATCCACCTAGGCACACGATCCATGTCCTATACAAATGATCCTAAGTGTTGCCTTAAAAGAATCATAGATAATCATCCTTGTCTGTCGCACCAATCCATCACTTTAAATTCACACCGATCCATCAATATATTGAGCACGCGAACTCCAAACGACTTGAAACTTGGAATGTAGTCTTTTGGGACCTTCCTTCTCACCTCATATTGAATGCACCAAGTTTGGGAAAAACTTAGGGATCAGCAATGATCCCTACATACTAAACCATAACTTCTTCCTAAAACTAAGACATTATTCAATCAACGTTTTCAACCATTCAAGGATCACATAATCAAGCAATCATCACAAATAACCTATACTAATAAGCACACAACCAAATAAATCAATAAGAATCCTAAATATAAGGGCAGTATCTATAAAAAAGCACATAGTATCCCTAAGAACATGAATTTTCAAAACTAATTCAAAGTACTTGAGATTTACATATGTTGTCTATAAGGGTTTAAAACGTGTTTTAGAGTTTGAAAATCATATAATGTCTAATAGTGGGTAATAAGTGAGTCAAGGCTTAAAAAAACTCATCTAAATCCTAAGCAATCCAAACCAACTCCAAATGACATGAAATCTAAGGATGAGAAACAGCTCGATGGTGAACTCTAGCAGAAAATCTTAAATCCAAGATGTTAATCTCACCGATCTCCTTCTAATCACACGTTTAGGCTTAAACTAAGGATTTGGATACTTTTTTGTCTAAGAGGATGATTAAAAGGGATTCTCTCTATTTTGGAAAGAGTGAAATGATAGGAATGTGTCCCTTTATCCCTAACCCCATGCTAATCATGAAATGAGCTTTGGGCTTACACATTAACTTAGTAATTACCTTTTAAGCTATCTAAAATCGAGTGGAATTTCAAACAACCGTATCTCCCTAATGGTAAGTTTTTTTCCTATCATGACCACTCTACGCAAAGAGAAATAATTATCCCAATCTAATGGAAGTGGTTTCAGACCCCAATTTGGCTTTTATCAAAATTTACAATCTATACAAGATTCTTAAGGTCAAAATGGTCACATAGAAATCTGACAAAAATCATAGATGTGAAAAATGTCCCCAAGAGTCATTTTTCGAAATTCTAGAATCATATGACCTTATACGAAAATAATAGAAATATTCTATGATCCTCCGATATGTAGAATTTGGGTCGTTACAAGCAGTCCTCATGCTCTCCTCGATCTTCCATGTGTTGTTGCCCTTGCTTTCACTTCATTTGTAACCCCCTTAATTTTTATATATAACATAATGTAAATACTTATTTATGGGATAAATAAACTAAAGCTTTTAACGTGGAATTTGATAAAATCAACTAAGTAATTAATTAAGACGAGTTGGCTTTAATAAATATAACATAGAGGATGGTTTAAAGAGATATGAATTAATAAATACAAGTACGGAGGGTTAAAAGAGGAAGAACCAACATTTTACTACACTCTCCCCTTTCCCTCATTCATATCTAATTCGTTATCAAAGCTAAACTAAGAGATAAGAGCTGGCCACCATTAGAAAGAAGGAGATTTCAAGAGGAAAAGAAGAAAAAAAGAAAGCTAAGGCAAATTTCATTATTCCAACAATGGTTAAGGTGAATAATATGCATCCATCTCATGTTTTTGTATGTTTAAAAAATTGGATTTCTACCATCCAAATTTTTAGATGTTAATATCTTGCATTTGGATTGAATAATCATGGATAAGGATTTTTGGATGATTGGATATTAATTATTTAATTTTTACGAATCTTCCTAAATGTTTTAATGTGAAAAACTAAGTTTTTGATCTTCAAATGATCTAAAATTTTGATATGATGTTCTGATTATTATTTTGGAGATGGGTTTAAATTTTATTATTTTTGGAATTTACGAGAATTTATTATGAATTTTCTTAGTGAAAAAATGGTTAAATTTCAAAAATTAATTATTAGAAATATTAGAAATACTTATTTTGATTTGAAATTTACACAAAAGGTAAAAAATGATACAAGTTTTTTTGATGAATTTTTGGAATTTTCTCCAACAATTTTCCATTTTATATGAATTATTTAGTAAAGGAAATAAATAAATAATTAATTATTGAGAAAATTAATTAATTAATTAATTTTGAAGCTTAACATTTTCTGAAAAGATAACTAAAAAGAATGAGTTTGGCCAATAGAAATCCAACAACGAATTGGGTTTTGTGAAAAAGAG
The DNA here is from genome assembly GCA_030765085.1 of Allium cepa. Lineage (NCBI taxonomy): Eukaryota > Viridiplantae > Streptophyta > Magnoliopsida > Asparagales > Amaryllidaceae > Allium > Allium cepa. The sequence goes on from CM060938.1 coordinate 570,295,545, forward strand.
TCGTTTAAGGGGTAATAAATCAGTTTTTAATTTAATTACAAAACTGATACCGAACCATTTTTAACCAAGTAAAAACTAATCACCTAAAGCTAAACTTTATATTAGGTCAAAAAACTATGCCCTATAGCTATAATAGAAAAGTGATTGCCATATTGGGACCCGACATTTTAAAATACAAAAATAAATTTTTGCTCACGACAACTCATATTAATCATTGGCGATGACTATTATAAATTATTCATGATGACTCAACACATTTGTTATTGTTTGTGTAGATCAATAGGATACTTCACGATAACATATATATAGAAAAGGCTATTAAATGCATGGGAAAATGATTGTATGTAACGCCCCAGAATTTTAAACAATTTAATTTGAGAATATTTAATTAATTTTAAATATTTGAATGATGGTTTGGATTGAATTTTCAATATAACTTTGAATTTGACGATTAAATTATAGAATTTAATCTATTGAGAGTTGAATAAAAATTTGAATCTTCAATTTTAAGCCGATTAAAAATATTTCAAAAGCTTGTAAAATTCATATTGATAATATTGAAGATTTTAGAAGCTTCAGAATTGAATTTGGAAGTGAATTGTTTAGTTTTGAAAATATATCGTTTGAATCGATATTTAAAAATAGCCGTCCGAGGCACAGTCTCGGAATTCGACGAAACCAGTTCCATTGGGTCCGGAATATTGAATTATTGCCGGATTTCAAATTTCGTATTTTTCTGAGTTAATGTGTGAGCATACGACACGTAAACGCATTGAAATTTTAAAACGAATTCAATATTCAATTTGAATTTAAATTAAAATTTGTCAACTTCAGTACACGATTCTCCCTTTCCTCACGCCCAAAATCTCGCCTGAGATCACGAAGGTGAACGTGATGCCCATGTTCTTCACGTTTTAAAAATAACGCAATCTTCAGTTTTCAAAACAAACAAATCAAAATGAAAAAAATGGCCGACGTCGTCTCCTTCTTCCTCCTTTCCCTCTTCAATCTCAATAAATTGAAATGCCGCGTCCCTCTCCAGATTCAATTCGAAATAAAAGAAAAAAAAAATGGCCGTAGCCGTGGAATCAAAATCGCGACGCACGCGATAGGGGGGAGGCGATGCAGTGGGTCGCGCGTGTATGTGGCGACGGCACGAGATGGTGGCGCAGCACGCGGCGGCGTGGGCTCGCGCAAGGGGCGAGGCGACTCGTGTGGGTCTCGAGCAGTGGCGGCGCACGTACGCGTGGAGAAAGGTGTCGTTTGCGGCGATACAATCGAGGCAAGGCTGGGGGAGGCTCGCGAACGCACGCGTGTGCTCGCGCGTGGGAGGCAGTCGCGATTTCCAATGGCGATCAATTTGGGGAAATTCCGATGCCTGAGGTCGACGTCGATGATGGAGGCTTGAGTGTCTCGAGTTCGATCTAGAGCAGTAAGGTATTAGCTTTTCGTGATTTTCAATTTGATTAAAATCTGAAAAAATTATATTTGCAGTAAAAAAATATATCATATTATAAGTAAATACGAGTAAGTTATATAAAAAGAAAATTTTAATTTTTAAAAACCAAAATTTCAGTTAAACGAATTTATTTATGAAAATTTAGTTTAAAAATATAATTTTTAGTTAATCACAGTTGTTATTCAATTTAAAACTTAAATACAGACTTGAAAAGGAATTTGGAATTTTAAAGGAATTTATTATAGAAGATATGTTTAAAATTAAATTTATTTGTTAAAACAAAATTATCATTTAAATATAAATTTAGTTTTTAAATTTAGTTTTATCAAGTAAATTTGTTAGAAGAGATTTCTTTAGAAACTAAAAATATCAGTTTAAACTTAATCTATTTAATTATTTTAAGATATTAATAGAAGGAAAATTTTAGTTTATAATTAAATTAAGAAAAATCATTAGTTAGATAATATTTAATAGAAATTGTTTTAAGAATAAAAGGAATTTGTTAGTTAAAATAAAATCTTGGTTAAATAAATTTAATTTAAAAGGAAATTTAATTTTTAGTTAAATAAATTTATTTAAAGAAGAAATTGGTTTAAATAAAACCATCAGTTAATTTAACTATTAAAGTAAAATCACCGATGAATTAAAATTATCTAATGAAAATTTAATTTATTCGATTGATTCGAATATTAATAAATTGTATAAAATTGTTATACAAGGTATAAATCAAGAGAAATGCAGTCAAGAAGGAAAAAGGGATTGCAAAATAAAAGCTAAGGTGAGAACTTCTCACTCAAAAGGAATTTTATTGTTTATTTAAATTTTAAATAGTTAGATTTAAAAATTTGCTTGACTGTGTTGATTGAGTGCTTGAATGATGATTGTTATATATATATATATATATATATATATATATATATATATATATATATATATATATTGGATGTGAATAGACCCTATACGCCGTTAGTAAGCGGAGGTTATTTATTACACACATATACCGCGATATTCTACCTCGAAGTGGAATTGGTATTATATTATATATATAGCGATATATATATATTGGCATATGTATATATTGCAGTTGATTGATTTCCCGCATTTTTTTTAGCGGATGAGACCCTATTGCGCCGTTAGTAAGCGGATATATATTTATAAAATCTCATGTACCGCGATATTCCGTCTTGAAACGGAATGGTATTGTGCTTATGTCTGTGGATGCAGGGAAACAGGTTGGAGGGATCCAACTGGATTCCTCACTAATATTTATTTGATTTCATGTATTGTGATATTTGATTGTTATCATGGATGATATATGATGTTTGAAAGTTGTGATTGAATATTGATGTGTTGCATCATCGGATCCAATTTTTGAAGTTAAAACAACGATTTTAATTTCTAAAGTGATTTTTGGAAATATACGTTTATAAAATATTTTTGGAATTGATTCATCTTAAATAAATAAACGTTATAATTTTAATATTATGAAAATTATGATTTTTTTAGAAATACAGTTAAAAGCTGATTTTTGAAAATATGGGATTAGTGATTTTATAAAATAGTTTGAGATGGGATTTCTGAATTTATTATAAGAAGTTTAAAATAGGATTTATAAAAATTTTATTTTATAAATCAGAATGATGAAATTATAAAAGAATTTAAAGATGTTTAAAATAATAATATAAATTGTTTTATATTAAAAGATTTATAAATTGATATTTATAAATTTAGAATATCTTGAATTATAAAACGAGCTTTTATAAATGATAGGATGATTTATAAATGGATTTCATAAAGGAATGAAATCTATAGAATTTATCAAATTTGATTATTTTATAAATCAAAATGATAAATTATAAAGGAGTTGAAAGACGTTTTAAAATAATAATATAAATTATTTTATATTAAAAGATTTATAAATTGATATTTATAAATTTAGAATATCTTGAATTATAAAACGAGCTTTTATAAATGATAGGATGATTTATAAATGGATTTCATAAAGGAATGAAATCTATAGAATTTATCAAATTTGATTATTTTATAAATCAAAATGATAAATTATAAAGGAGTTGAAAGACGTTTTAAAATAGTAATATAAATTGTTTTATATTAAAAAGATTTATAAATTGATATTTATAAATTAAAAATATTGGAATTATAAAATGAGCTTTTATAAGTATTAGAAAGAATTGTGAATGAATTTCACTAATGAATGAAATTTATAGAATTATAACGGTGAAGTTATAAATAGAATTTTATAAATAAAAATTTATAAAGTTATTTAGGAAATAGATGTGGATAAATAAATGAATCTTAGAAGTTATAAGATTTATAGATTTGGGAAGTTAGAAGGAATGATTTTGCAAATAAATAAATTATAAGTATTTGACTTATAATATGAATTTTAGTATATCATTAAGATATGAAATTGAATAGATTTATAAAGGAAATTTATAAAAGGAAATTGTTATAAAATAAATAGAAATAGAATTTATAAACATTGTTTTATAAATCCGCAACGACTTATTTTGATAAGTGAATTGTTGTAATTTATTTATGGAGTTATATTCATGTTTTAGACAGTGAATAATTCTTTAAAATTGAAAGAATAGAAGTGATGAAATTTATTAACAGTTATATTCACGTTTTTGAATAGTGAATATTTTGTTAAAGAAATTTTTTTGGATGTGATGTTTTAAATGGAATTAAAACGATCTAAAGATGTTTTAAAATTACTGAGATTCGAAACCATAGATTTCGACATTTATTGTTGAAATAGACGTTTTCGAGAAATAGAAGGAAATGGCAGATTATAACATTGTTGTTATAATAAATGATTTCCGAAAGGAAATGTTTTGTATAGTATTGGGATTTATATATTTAATTTCGAATCCCTATACTAGTGATTTTGGGTTGTCGTGACGATGTTTTACGCAACATTAGTTTTTGCCCAAATAAATATGTTTAAGTGAATGATTTCCTTAAGGAATGAAATATATACTTAATTTCGATTAGAGTATATTAAATATTTTCTAAGTATAGAAAATAAAAAGATCTGTGAATTACTTATTTTTAATAAGTATAGAAATGCTTTTCCAATATTAAGTGAATATTTGGAATTTATCTTTTTGAAGATAAATTGAAAATGAATATTAAAAATTGAATGGAAATCGTATATTCATAAATATTTTGGGAATGTAAATTCCTTATGGAATTTATAAATGAAAAGGGGATTTGTTTGAAAATAAATGTTGATTTATTTTTGAAGTGTGAAAACTATATATCTTATAAAGATATTTTTGTGAAATAAATAATTTGGAAAATTATTTGGAATCTGGTGATGTTGGCATATCTATTGATAGTTCAATAACCGACTATCAATATTTACCTTTAAATAGGTATTTGTTGTGAGTTGCTTGAATTTGAATGCCACACTTATTTTTTTTAAAAATAAGCGCTCACTATTCGGGTTAACCGGGAAAGGACCTTGGGGTCGTATAACCCATTCCGAATATGTGATACGTCGTTATGAATTGCATTCGAAGATCGGTGTTGAAGACCGGATATTTTCGAAAGCGAAAGGGTTTCTTGTTGATTGTCTCTGCACTGGCTGATCCCTGGTATTGAGATCTCCATATGTGATGGGAAATCCGAACGTGATTAGAGGTTATTCGGATTGCAAGGACTTCTTTGTAAGTGCCTTCGGTTCTGTTCGAGCCCGGAACAGACTTGTATGGATTGTGTGTCTGACATTACAAATTGAGACGTAAAGCCGATTTCTTTCAAATATATTTCTGTGGTGGCGGAGAATTTATTCTCTTAGCTTAACACCCTTCTCTGAGACGTACGAGCTCAGAGGTTATATAGTTGAAGTTATCAGCGATATATTCCCAATTTGGTAATGTGACATGCTGAGTGTTGCTGTAAATGATCATTGTGTTGATTATTGTGATAGGATCGTTTATTTGATCGTCTATCTTGGTGATCATTGTGTTGATCATTTGTTGACCCAAAGCATGGCTTTTGTATAAAGTATGTTTTTGTGGACGTGACTTCGTCGAACCTCATACCCCGTGAATGGTCAAAACAGGAAAGAAGCAGCAAGGTTATGAGGGGTAGCTCCCTTTAGGGTATGTACATTTCCTTCTGGATAGAGGTGGTATCATGGTATGGAGCCCAGATATTTAACCTATGTGGTTACTACGAATTTATTACTTTGTGGTTGTTGGTTTTCGGGATCCCGTGAGAAAGGTCGTTTACGATCGGGGAATGGCGTGCTCGTGTCAGTAGTTACCCAGTTAGGGGTAACCCGGCCTTGTGTTGGTAGAGTTCCGGTTTGGTTCTCGGGAATGTCTTTCCAGAGGCATTCTCATGTGGCAATGGGAAGTTCCTTGGCCTGACCATTTGTTGGAAATCCAAAGAAACAATACGTGACTTGTACGGTTTTAGTTGTAGAACCTGCCATCTAATATGGTAGCTATAGTAGGCATAATATAATGGTACCTATGCTGGCTAAGATTTATATTCTACTTTCGAAATATTTTCTACACTATGCACTAGTAATAATATCAAATGTTCTTTTTAAATGCGTATCAAGCATCTTTGACTATCATAAGAAGAAATCTTCTCCAAGTCTGCGTTTGCATTGTGTGTGTGGCAGGAGGTCTTATGGTAGTCTCATTTTTAAAAGCATTGCGAATTGACTTTAAAAATATTCCTCTATTTTTGATTTTAAAGATAAATAAACTGTTTTTGAGTTCTCATACCAGTCTCATGACTGACTCGGAGTTTATTGTTTTCCTTCCTAAACTCTGGGTGCCCACCAATTTCCACACGGGCAGTCAAGAGTTAAGGTTTATCAGGATATTCTGGATATTCTGGAGTTGCTGGAGGCAAGATGGATGGCATGGCGTATTACTAGTTTGTATAGTATTTCTTTTTCCGCTGCATTGTTTGTTGTTGTACACTTTGATGATGATATGATGTAAAGTATAAAATGTAATAACTGATATAGTTCTTTGTTTAAAGATTATTCATTTATTATTATATGTTGTTCCGCTGCGAATTGTGAGATTCAGATGTTGTTCTGTTGTTTTCTATTCCGTTCCATTTTCTATTCTCTTTTTCTTCTATTTTAAAATTTTCTATTTTCTTTTCCCTCTATTTTCTCTTTTCTACCTTTCTCTTGTTTCTTCTTTCTTCTTCTTTTCTTTTTCTTAAACCCATAACATTTCGGTTTTTGGCCTTCGATTTCTCGACAGTCGATAAAGTGAGTATCGATGTTGAATTTTCGAAAGTCGAAAATTTCCGTTTGTTACATTTGGTATCAGAGCTTATGGTTAAGCGACAACCATGGTTCTGTTGGGTATTACTCGTTAGAGATATAGTCAGCAGTACTCTAGAATGAGTTTGAGTGTAATAATAGATATGAGCGCGTATTTGTTAGTGAATATAAAATTGTTTTTGAATCGAGTAAATAAGATAATTTTGCCCAAAACTATTTTGTATAGAAAAGAAATTGTTTTCTATGAATTATTATGGTATATGGTTGCATGATTGTTAGGAAGTGATAATATTGAATTATTATCATTAGTATATGGAATTAAATAAAATGGATTGAATTCAAGTAAATTAACTTGATAATTTATTCATTTGTGAAATAATTTCAATTGGAATGAATTGAATATGGAAATTGAAATTTAATATGAATTAGCAAATGAAAGTTAATCGTTAGAATTCAATGTTTGGAATTAAGAATTGAGTTCAAATGAATTGAAATGTGAAATTTAATAAGAACATATATCGAAATTTTGCAATAGAATTGGCAAATTGGTTTGAATATTGTATTTGGATTTGTATGCTACTACTACTAGCAGGATATACAGGTGTATAAAGGAATTGGATTTTGATTTCAAAGATTAAAATTGAATTGCTCGACAAAAAGGTACGTATTTCAATTTCAGTATGAGATTTGATGACTTTCTTCTCTAGCCACTTGGCTTTTCTCTTTTCTTTTTGATTCTGAGGGGCCGTGGTGCCATTTTGTAGTCGTACCGAGCTAGCCGCGCAAAGGAGCCGCTGGCGAAATTTTTCGAAAATTTAGGGTGTTGGAAAAAATTTGGGAAATTTTGAAAGTTTGAAATTTGAATTTGAATTTAAACTTGAATGGTTAGTAAAACAATGTTGGTTGAAACTTATAATTGAAGTTGGAAAGATAGTTAAAATGATAGTGAATCTCTAGTAAAAAGATTTAGGTTAGTAAGTTGATAAAACTATTTGGATTGTGAAAGATAATAAATGGGATAAGGGCATTCTTCTTAACTTGTAATTTCGGGACGAAATTCTTTTAAGGGGGGAAGATTGTAACGACCCAGAATTTTAAACAATTTAATTTGAGAATATTTAATTAATTTTAAATATTTGAATGATGGTTTGGATTGAATTTTCAATATAACTTTGAATTTGACGATTAAATTATAGAATTTAATCTATTGAGAGTTGAATAAAAATTTGAATCTTCAATTTTAAGCCGATTAAAAATATTTCAAAAGCTTGTAAAATTCATATTGATAATATTGAAGATTTTAGAAGCTTCAGAATTGAATTTGGAAGTGAATTGTTCAGTTTTGAAAATATATCGTTTGAATCGATATTTAAAAATAGCCGTCCGAGGCACAATCTCGGAATTCGACGAAACTAGTTCCATTGGGTCCGGAATATTGAATTATTGCCGGATTTCAAATTTCGTATTTTTCTGAGTTAATGTGTGAGCATACAACACGTAAACGCATTGAAATTTTAAAACGAATTCAATATTCAATTTGAATTTAAATTAAAATTTGTCAACTTCAGTACACGATTCTCCCTTTCCTCACGCCTAAAATCTCGCCTGAGATCACGAAGGTGAACGTGATGCCCATGTTCTTCACGTTTTAAAAATAACGCACTCTTCAGTTTTCAAAATAAACAAATCAAAATGAAAAAAATGGCCGACGTCGTCTCCTTCTTCCTCCTTTCCCTCTTCAATCTCAATAAATTGAAATGCCGCGTCCCTCTCCAGATTCAATTCGAAATAAAAGAAAAAATAAATGGCCGTAGCCGTGGAATCAAAATCGCGACGCGCGCGATAGGGGGGAGGCGATGCAGTGGGTCGCGCGTGTATGTGGCGACGACACGAGATGGTGGCGCAGCAAGCGGCGGCGTGGGCTCGCGCAAGGGGCGAGGCGACTCGTGTGGGTCTCGAGTAGTGGCGGCGCGCGTACGCGTGGAGGAAGGTGTCGTTTGCGGCGATACAATCGAGGCAAGGCTGGGGGAGGCTCGCGAACGCACGCGTGTGCTCGCGCGTGGGAGGCAGTCGCGATTTCCAGTGGCGATCAATTTGGGGAAATTCCGATGCCTGAGGTCGACGTCGATGATGGAGGCTTGAGTGTCTCGAGTTCGATCTAGAGCAGTAAGGTATTAGCTTTTCGTGATTTTCAATTTGATTAAAATCTGAAAAAATTATATTTGCAGTCAAAAAAAAAAATATATCATATTATAAGTAAATACGAGTAAATTATATAAAAAGAAAATTTTAATTTTTAAAAACCAAAATTTCAGTTAAACGAATTTATTTATGAAAATTTAGTTTAAAAATATAATTTTTAGTTAATCACAGTTGTTATTCAATTTAAAACTTAAATACAGACTTGAAAAGGAATTTGGAATTTTAAAGGAATTTATTATAGAAGATATGTTTAAAATTAAATTTATTTGTTAAAACAAAATTATCATTTAAATATAAATTTAGTTTTTAAATTTAGTTTTATCAAGTAAATTTGTTAAAAGAGATTTCTTTAGAAACTAAAAATATCAGTTTAAACTTAATCTATTTAATTATATTAATAGAAGGAAAATTTTGGTTTATAATTAAATTAAGAAAAATCATTAGTTAGATAAATTTAATTATTTAATAGAAATTGTTTTAAGAATAAAAGGAATTTGTTAGTTAAAATAAAATCTTGGTTAAATAAATTTAATTTAAAAGGAAATTTAATTTTTAGTTAAATAAATTTATTTAAAGAAGAAATTGGTTTAAATAAAACCATCAGTTAATTTAACTATTACAGTAAAATCACCGATGAATTAAAATTATCTAATGAAAATTTAATTTATTCGATTGATTCGAATATTAATAAATTGTATAAAATTGTTATACAAGGTATAAATCAAGAGAAATCGAGTCAAGAAGGAAAAAGGGATTGCAAAATAAAAGCTAAGGTGAGAACTTCTCACTCAAAAGGAATTTTATTGTTTATTTAAATTTTAAATAGTTAGATTTAAAAATTTGCTTGACTGTGTTGATTGAGTGCTTGAATGATGATTGTTATATATATATATATATATATATATATATATATATATATATATATATATATATTGGATGTGAATAGACCCTATACGCCGTTAGTAAGCGGAGGTTATTTATTACACACATATACCGCGATATTCCACCTCGAAGTGGAATTGGTATTATATTATATATATAGCGATATATAAATATTGGCATATGTATATATTGCAGTTGATTGATTTCCCGCATTTTTTTTAGCGGATGAGACCCTATTGCGCCGTTAGTAAGCGGATATATATTTATAAAATCCCATGTACCGCGATATTCCGTCTTGAAACGGAATGGTATTGTGCTAATGTCTGTGGATGCAGGGAAACAGGTTGGAGGGATCCAACTGGATTCCTCACAAATATTTATTTGATTTCATATATTGTGATATTTGATCGTTATCATGGATGATATATGATGTTTGAAAGTTGTGATTGAATATTGATGTGTTGCATCATCGGATCCAATTTTTGAAGTTAAAACAACGATTTTAATTTCTAAAGTGATTTTTGGAAATATACGTTTATAAAATATTTTTGGAATTGATTCATCTTAAATAAATAAACGTTATAATTTTAATATTATGAAAATTATGATTTTTTAGAAATACAGTTAAAAGTTGATTTTTGAAAATATGGGATTAGTGATTTTATAAAATAGTTTGAGATGGGATTTCTGAATTTATTATAAGAAGTTTAAAATAGGATTTATAAAATTTTTATTTTATAAATCAGAATGATGAAATTATAAAAGAATTTAAAGATGTTTAAAATAATAATATAAATTGTTTTATATTAAAAGATTTATAAATTGATATTTATAAATTTAGAATATCTTGAATTATAAAACGAGCTTTTATAAATGATAGGATGATTTATAAATGGATTTCATAAAGGAATGAAATCTATAGAATTTATCAAATTTGATTATTTTATAAATCAAAATGATAAATTATAAAGGAGTTGAAAGACGTTTTAAAATAATAATATAAATTATTTTATATTAAAAGATTTATAAATTGATATTTATAAATTTAGAATATCTTGAATTATAAAACGAGCTTTTATAAATGATAGGATGATTTATAAATGGATTTCATAAAGGAATGAAATCTATAGAATTTATCAAATTTGATTATTTTATAAATCAAAATGATAAATTATAAAGGAGTTGAAAGACGTTTTAAAATAGTAATATAAATTGTTTTATATTAAAAAGATTTATAAATTGATATTTATAAATTAAAAATATTGGAATTATAAAATGAGCTTTTATAAGTATTAGAAAGAATTGTGAATGAATTTCACTAATGAATGAAATTTATAGAATTATAACGGTGAAGTTATAAATAGAATTTTATAAATAAAAATTTATAAAATTATTTAGGAAATAGATGTGGATAAATAAATGAATCTTAGAAGTTATAAGATTTATAGATTTGGGAAGTTTGAAGGAATGATTTTGTAAATAAATAAATTATAAGTATTTGACTTATAATATGAATTTTAGTATATCATTAAGATATGAAAATGAATAGATTTATAAAGGAAATTTATAAAAGGAAATTGTTATAAAATAAATAGAAATAGAATTTATAAACATTGTTTTATAAATCCGCAACGACTTATTTTGATAAGTGAATTGTTGTAATTTATTTATGGAGTTATATTCATGTTTTAGACAGTGAATAATTCTTTAAAATAGAAAGAATAGAAGTGATGAAATTTATTAACAGTTATATTCACGTTTTTGAATAGTGAATATTTTGTTAAAGAAATTTTTTTGGATGTGATGGTTTAAATGGAATTAAAACGATCTAAAGATGTTTTAAAATTACTGAGATTCGAAACCATAGATTTCAACATTTATTGTTGAAATAGACGTTTTCGAGAAATAGAAGGAAATGGCAGATTATAACACTGTTGTTATAATAAATGATTTCCAAAAGGAAATGTTTTGTATAGTATTGGGATTTATATATCTATTTTAATTTCGAATCCCTATACTAGTGATTTTGGGTTGTCGTGACGATGTTTTACGCAACATTAGTTTTTGCCCAAATAAATATGTTTAAGTGAATGATTTCCTTATGGAATGAAATATATACTTAATTTCGATTAGAGTATATTAAATATTTTCTAAGTATAGAAAATAAAAAGATCTGTGAATTACTTATTTTTAATAAGTATAGAAATGCTTCTCCAATATTAAGTGAATATTTGGAATTTACCTTTTTGAAGATAAATTGAAAATGAATATTAAAAATTGAATGGAAATCGTATATTCATAAATATTTTGGGAATGTAAATTCCTTATGGAATTTATAAATGAAAAGGGGATTTGTTTGAAAATAAATGTTGATTTATTTTTGAAGTGTGAAAACTATATATCTTATAAAGATATTTTTGTGAAATAAATAATTTGGAAAATTATTTGGAATCTGGTGATGTTGGCATATCTATTGATAGTTCAATAACCGACTATCAATATTTACCTTTAAATAGGTATTTTTTGTGAATTGCTTGAATTTGAATGCCACACTTATTTTTTTTTAAAAATAAGCGCTCACTATTCGGGTTAACCGGGAAAGGACCTTGGGGTCGTATAACCCATTCCGAATATGTGATACGTCGTTATGAATTGCATTCGAAGATCGGTGTTGAAGACCGGATATTTTCGAAAGCGAAAGGGTTTCTTGTTGATTGTCTCTGCACTGGCTGATCCCTGGTATTGAGATCTCCATATGTGATGGGAAATCCGAACGTGATTAAAGGTTATTCGGATTGCAAGGACTTCTTTGTAAGTGCCTTCGGTTCTGTTCGAGCCCGGAACAGACTTGTATGGATTGTGTGTCTGACATTACAAATTGAGACGTAAAGCCGATTTCTTCAAATATATTTCTGTGGTGGCGGAGAATTTATTCTCTTAGCTTAACACCCTTCTCTGAGACGTACGAGCTCAGAGGTTATATAGTTGAAGTTATCAGCGATATATTCCCAATTTGGTAATGTGACATGCTGAGTGTTGCTGTAAATGATCATTGTGTTGATTATTGTGATAGGATCGTTTATTTGATCGTCTATCTTGGTGATCATTGTGTTGATCATTTGTTGACCCAAAGCATGGCTTTTGTATAAAGTATGTTTTTGTGGACGTGACTTCGTCGAACCTCACACCCCGTGAATGGTCAAAACAGGAAAGAAGCAGCAAGGTTATGAGGGGTAGCTCCCTTTAGGGTATGTACATTTCCTTCTGGATAGAGGTGGTATCATGGTATGGAGCCCAGATATTTAACCTATGTGGTTACTACGAATTTATTACTTTGTGGTTGTTGGTTTTCGGGATCCCGTGAGAAAGGTCGTTTACGATCGGGGAATGGCGTGCTCGTGTCAGTAGTTACCCAGTTAGGGGTAACCCGGCCTTGTGTTGGTAGAGTTCCGGTTTGGTTCTCGGGAATGTCTTTCCAGAGGCATTCTCATGTGGCAATGGGAAGTTCCTTGGCCTGACCATTTGTTGGAAATCCAAAGAAACAATACGTGACTTGTACGGTTTTAGTTGTAGAACCTGCCATCTAATATGGTAGCTATAGTAGGCATAATATAATGGTACCTATGCTGGCTAAGATTTATATTCTACTTTCGAAATATTTTCTACACTATGCACTAGTAATAATATCAAATATTCTTTTTAAATGCGTATCAAGCATCTTTGACTATCATAAGAAGAAATCTTCTCCAAGTCTGCGTTTGCATTGTGTGTGTGGCAGGAGGTCTTATGGTAGTCTCATTTTTAAAAGCATTGCGAATTGACTTTAAAAATATTCCTCTATTTTTGATTTTAAAGATAAATAAACTGTTTTTGAGTTCTCACACCAGTCTCATGACTGACTCGGAGTTTATTGTTTTCCTTCCTAAACTCTGGGTGCCCACCAATTTCCACACGGGCAGTCAAGAGTTAAGGTTTATCAGGATATTCTGGATATTCTGGAGTTGCTGGAGGCAAGATGGATGGCATGGCGTATTACTAGTTTGTATAGTATTTCTTTTTCCGCTGCATTGTTTGTTGTTGTACACTCTGATGATGATATGATGTAAAGTATAAAATGTAATAACTGATATAGTTCTTTGTTTAAAGATTATTCATTTATTATTATATGTTATTCCGCTGCGAATTGTGAGATTCAGATGTTGTTCTGTTGTTTTCTATTCCGTTCCATTTTCTATTCTCTTTTTCTTCTATTTTAAAATTTTCTATTTTCTTTTCCCTCTATTTTCTCTTTTCTACCTTTCTCTTGTTTCTTCTTTCTTCTTCTTTTCTTTTTCTTAAACCCATAACATTTCGGTTTTTGGCCTTCGATTTCTCGACAGTCGATAAAGTGAGTATCGATGTTGAATTTTCGAAAGTCGAAAATTTCCGTTTGTTACATTGTAAGTGACGACTATAGTAGCATATTTGTACACGATGAACCCCTTATTGACAGTGCACGAAAGCTATACTTCGCGATGACTTGATTTAGCATATTAAACAAAATGTGTATAAGGACATGTGGCCACAAAACAAGATATATATATTATTAATGTACCTAAGAGTTGCATGCAAAGTATGGAACTCGATGAAAATATGTGTGTGTGTATGTGTCTATGTGTGTGTGTGTGTATGTCTCTCTCTCTCTCTCTTTGTGTATGTGTGTGTCTATATATATGCCGCACACAAAATTGAAGCAGTACATGAAAAAAACACAATAAACTATAAGGACACGTGTTGCATGGAAGCTAGTGCACGGAAAATATATACACATCATTAAAGCACGAAGGCTTTAGAAAATGTTTTTTTATAGGCGGAGACTTATTTAAATGATGATGCACGAAAACCAATGCATGTACACACAAAATTAAATAGCAAAATATTACACGGGAAGGCTAAATGCAGGAAATGACTATAGTATGTTTTTGATTATTTCACAAAAGCAAATAAGTGAATGCACGCAAACTTAAAATGTAGGCGATGGTTATGGTTGATTTTTGAATGCGATTGCCGTTATTTTAGCATGCGATGACTATGAAATTTTTAGGCACGTTATCCTATATTTTGACATGAGAAAATAAGTAAATTTTTAAGGAATAATAGCCTATGGTTCTAAAAAGCAGAGGATAGATATTTTATAACCCTTTGAAGATTTCACACTATTTTGGGGCACAATTTTACTTAAGCGAAAAGATGCTTTTGTTAAGTATTTTTCTGAGTTTTCATAAGAGACGAAAAATGTACTAGCCCATTTTTGATAGAGTTTTTATGGACGAAGCTATTATTTTGGAAATGTAATTTATGTATAAATTTGCTATCATATTAAACAAATATTTAATTGACAGTTGACATGTTGTATGTTCATCTTTGTATCTTGATCAGTCGTTATTGAATATATTGAATTTTTGACTTTCTCACTTGTATATTATATGATATCACCAACATTGTGGCCATAGGGATTGTAGGAACAGATGGCCAGTTAGGGAAGTTTCGATAGTGGGTATGGTCAGACTTAAATTCCTGAGTGAGTAGAATTACATCCAAGAGATCGTGAAGATCAAAATTGTGTTTGGAAGCCTAAACTGATCAAAAGGCATGACTCGTTGACATTTTGAAAAGTAGATTTAAGATTTAAGGGTGGAGACTAGTGTAGGGTCGCTTCTAATGCTCCAACTATTAAGCCTCGGGTTGGTCAGGTCCATATGTTCCAATGCTTAGGGCTTTGCCGATTTAGGCTAAATTTTGGAAATTACGCATCTGAGAGAATTCGTAGCTAATAACTTACCTATATTTTCTCCTACAGTATTTAGGAGACAACTATTACTCTCTCCTACCATATTTAGGAGGCCTTTAATCTTTTTACCTATAGTTCTTAGGAGACTATTGATATTCCTTCTGACTGTATTAGAAGACCGTTGAATTATCTGTAAATCTTGGCTTGAGTTAGTAGCTCACCTATATTTTCTCCTACCATTTTTAGGAGATCGTAGTTCTTTTCTCCTATCGTGTTTAGGAGACCATTATTATATTCTCCTAACGATCTTACCAGACTATTGACATTTCTTCTAAGTGTATTAGAAGACCATTGAATTATCTGATAGATCCCGACCGAGACAACTGATAGGTTTTTTGTTGGACCGAGAAAACTAATATAAGTTCGTAGTGACCATGGAAATAATATGCCATAAATACTTCTGGGATCGAGTAATTATAGGAATGTGTAACCCTATGATCTTATTGAATGGTAGACTATTCATTTACCTATTATTTCATGATAATACTAGGATTATATTCTATCATTTTGGTTGTAGATATGATATGGTTTTAATGGTACTAGTGAGGGGAAACCCATTCTGCTTATTGGTGTATTCTCACTATGTATCCATTTCGGTTCAAGATGGTATTGTTTTATTCACACCTGACATTTTGTCCTACCCAAAGTTTTTGGTTTCCTCCTAAACTCTTGAGTGCTTAATTTGGAATTGAGAAGGCTGAGAGTTAGGTATTTAGGTTTAGATGAATAAGCATCCAGAGATATGTAAGAAGCAAGCTAATATATAGAAGATTATATTTTCAATGTGTAGTAGTTAAATATTTTTTTATTTTGATTGAATGTATATAATGATGGATACTATAGAAGTCTAAATAGATTGAACGCTTGTCATCTAAGAAGGCATCTTCATATGTCGCCTTTGGGATTATATATGCAATTATTATATTTTATTTGAAGATGAATTCGTGGGGTTATGGAAATGAAATGAAATGAATTTGAAAATTAATGAATTAATTGTTTTGTAAAAATTTTGTAAATTCTAGTGCTCTTGGCATTAATCATTTAATAACGGGTCTCATATTGTTGTTGAGAAATAATGATAAGGATGATTACAGCATGTATAATATCAATGTTTTAGCCTCCAAAATGGGGGATGTTACAACCTGCTATCAAAGTACACGATTATATAAAACTTATAAGATTTTCAAAAAACATAACCCAAATGAAAAAAGAATGAATAAATCGGGGTATAGGATAGCAATATCATAATGTACTTATTATTTATTATGCATATATAAGTATGTATATATATTTGTACTCTCTCATCTGTCTTAGTTCATTCTTCTCTATCTGGTGAAGACTTGTGATCACATTATGAGAAATGGATGCCAGAAGTAGAAGACAATAGTTGGGAGGTGGAATTACACAACTAATGGAAATGCTCGGGTTAATTCTAGGAACGCTAAATGAGCAACCAATGCTAATGCCAATGCTAATGCAAACATTAATGCAAATGCGAGTGCTAGAGCCATACCAATGGATATGTGGATGATGTATTTGTTCCTTGTTAATATGATGCAAGCTGGAGCAGACGGGTGGATTAACCAGAGGAAATGCTGGCAATGTGGGAGCTGAAGTACCTGAAGTGGTTGCTTGCAATAACTATGCCACATTAAGCCTATATTAGCTTAGGAGGAAAGCCATTCTTGGGAATGGAGATTTTCATTGACGTGGTAGATTGGCTTCTCCAATATGAGAGGATTTTCGTGAATTTGATATTTAATAACAATTAGAAAAGGAGGTTGCATTAAGACAATTGCAAGGAACTACTTTATACTAGTGGGACAATGTTGCCATGGGAATTCCGAAGGAGGAGTTAACTTGTGCTGACTTTAGGGAAAATTTAAGGAGAAATTTCTATCTGAAGTAGCCAAGTCGACATTGTTTAGGAAGTTCTCAAAATTAGAGCAAGGTGAGGCATCAGTGTTGGAGTATGTGACAAAGTTTGATGAGTTTGTCTAAGCCTGGACAATCCATTATTAATACACCGATTAAGAAATGATAAGCTTATCTGGGGATTAATGCCGAAGATTGCTATGGAAACTATGCCATATCTCAGGGACAAGTTTAATGTCGTGGAGGATGAAATTAGGGTTTCTGTAGCAAGGGTGTATGCCGATATTTTTAAGCTTGTTACGATTCAATCGCTAAAATGTTTCATAGAGTTTCAAATAGATCTCGTACCTGAAGCTGAACCCATAAATAGACCACCGAGCAGAATGATACCTACTGAGATTAATGAGTTAATGGTGCAGTTGGTGGATTTGGAAGGGAAGAAATTCATTAGACTAGGCATTTCACCTTGGGGAGCTGCGGTAGTGTATGTAAAGGAACCAGATGGATGATTGAGGTTGTGTATCGATAATACAAACTTGAATGAGAAGACTATAAAGAATCAATATCCTTTGCCTAGAATAGATGAATTGTTCGATCAATTGTGTGGAGCCAAGGGGTTCTCACAATTGGACGTCGTTATTGGTTTTCATCAATTGAGAGAGGCGAAGGAAAGTATACCATCAATGGCATTTCGATCAAGATATGATTCACATAAGTGGTTAGTCATGCCCTTCGGACTGACCAACGTGCATGTTTTCTTTGTGAATTTGACAAATCCTTTTGGTGTTTATAGACAACATTTTGATATATTCTAAGAGTGAACAAGAACATAAAGTTCATCTCAGAATATTGCTAGATACGGTGAAGCAACATCAACTGAAAGCTAAGTTTTCAAAATGCCATTCCTGGAAAAGAGATGTGAAGTTTCTTGGGCATATATTATTGGAGAATGGATTGGAGGTGGATCCATCTAATATCGAAGGTATTAGTAATTGGAAAAGACTGGAGACCATAGTTGGCTACTACAAAAGATTTATTAAATATTTCTCTCATATAGCGACACTAATGACAAAACACACAAGGAAGGATGTAAAGTATGTTTGGACTGATTAATATGAAAAAAAAATTAGAAGTAAAAGCATTTATTGACCAATGTGCCAGTGTTAGTTGTTCTAGATAGGAATCAAGATTCGATGGTGTATACCAATGCATGTAGATCTGGGTTGGGATATGTATTGATGTGGAGAGGTAAAGTTATTGGCTTTACTTTTCGATAGCTTTGACTGCACGAAGTTAGATATCCTATACATGATTTGACGTTGGCAACGGCGATCTTTCTACTGATATAGAGACACTATTTGTTGGGTAAATAATTTGAGTGGTTTATGGATCATAAATCCTTGAAGTATTCATTCTCTCAAAAGGAGTTAAATATGAGGCAGCAAAGATGGCTAGAGTTTATAACAACATATGTCTTTGGGATTGAGTATTCGTTAGGAAAAGGAAATAAAGTGGCAGATGCACTTATTAAAAAACATCGGAGTGTGGTGTTGATGTTATCTAAATGGAACGATTTATAGGCATTGGCTTCGTGCGGAGTAAGAATGAAGTCGATGGCCAGTTCCAGTCAGAGTACAGCAATAATTTCTTGTCTAAAAAGTTGACAGTTATTGATTGAAAGAATTGTAAGAAGGCAAAAAGATGATCCAATATTAGCTGATCAAATAAGATACCAAAAGTAGGAAGTGAGATTGATGACTTGAAAGATTTTTCACTTGAACAAAGAAGATGGCTAAGGAAGAAGAGACAGTTGTGTGTTATAGACATGGATAACCTTAGAAAGGAGGTTCTTAGAGAATGTCATTAATTGAAAATTATCATTCTTCCTGGAGGTATGAAGATGTACCGAGATATGAAGAGGAGGTTCTTTTGGGAAGTTATAAAGAGAGATGTAGGCTTGTTGGTGAAGTAATGTATGAATTGCCAACAAGTAAAAGTCAAGCATCAAAAGCTAAATGGACCACTTCAACCTTTGGAAGCACAACTATAGAAATGTGATACTATATCTACGGATTTTGTAGATTGGTTGCCATGGTTGAATAGGGGAAATAAAAGCATTTGGATTATGGTTGATAGACTGACCAAGAGTGGACACTTTATCCATGTTATGTCGATAAGGACGACTCCAAGTCTGGCATAGTTATTCATAAAGAATACTGTGAGACTTCATGGAGTACTCAATAGCATTGTAAGTGATATGAGCTTGTAGAATGAAATGGGTATCAAGCTGAAGATAAGTACCGCATACCATCTACAGACTGATAGGAAAACAAAAAGGGTTAATATGGGAGGATCATTTGCACGTAGTCGAGTTTTCCTATAATAGTAGGTATCGTGCTAATATAGGCATGGAACCTTTCATACCACTTTACTGAAGGCTTTGTAAAATCACCTGCATGTTAGGGGGAGACGGTGATAGATTGATACTTGGTCCAGATTTGGTGAAAGAAGTGACTAAAAGATTTAGTAATCCGAGCAAGAATAAAGGAAGCTTAATTGAAGCATAAATGCTACGTAGATAAAATGCGTAAAGACCTGTAGTTCTCAGTTGGAGAATTCTTTTCGTACAGGTATCACCGATGAACGGTGCTGTACAATTTAGGAAGACGAGAAAATTAACAACTAGATATGTTGGTATGTTTCCTATCATTGAGAGAACTGGGAAACTCACTTATCGTATTGAGTTACCAAACAGTTTGGCGGGAGTCCATAACGTATTTCACTTATCTCATTCAAGGAGGTACGTTTGTGATCTAGAGACCACTATAAACCCAACGGTTTTGAAAATTTAGTGGTGGAGCTTCCACCCAATATGATAGGCGACCTATTCATATAGTCGACGTAACGACCCGCAAATCCGTACCCCTTGAGTCAACACTATTCTACAACAATTAACTCAAGTTGCACAGAAATACGAACCATTTGGGTTTAAGAAGAAGAGGTAGAAGAAGAGAAAACAAAATCAACATCAGAATCTAACCATCGCAGCGGAATAAAATATAATAGATAGTAAATAATCTTTACTCAAAATCAAATATATCTGTTTACATACATTACATCATCAGAATACATCAGTCACAACTCAACATCAATATCATACAATGGGTACACAACAACTCAACACAGCGGAATACGTATATAAATATACAAGTATGAGAGTACGTTTCGTCATCCAGCTCGTCTCCTGAGCTCCACAGCATCATATCCTGAATCCTATAATACTCGGTCTGACCCGAGCATTACAGTTAAATAACACCCGAGTCAGTCTGGATTACCAGCGTGAGAAAATCACACCCAATTTATTATTAAAGTTTCAAAAATCCTTTGGAAACAAAAGCATCTCGTAAGACCACGCCACAAATAAACATGTCGGGTTTTTACCTTACGATAGCTAAAACAATTTTATAGAAATCCTCTGATATTATAATAGGGTCTATACACAAATACTTATAAAATAGCCGAAATTGTTACATTATTAAATTCCAGCTACTAGCCACAAAAGTGGGTAATACAAACAAAACTCGTACAAGGCTCGTAGGGAGAATGGATTTCCAACTAATGACTAGGCACTGGGGTACCACCTGTCACAGTACGGGGCCTAGATCACCGTACCGAGGATTACTCCCTTCATCCCCTGCAACACAAGGCCGGAACCATCCCTTACTGGATAGTCCCGAGTGAGATCACCCCACGGTTGGGATCAGCAACCGCACCACTAAGCCGAAAAATAAAAAGGGACATCTAGACTGGAATGACCTCACCCTGCTTGGGTGCTACCCACCTAACCTTGCTGCATATCCCCTGATTTTCAGTCATTCCCATTTGATGAGGCTTGAGGCTAAGCGTTACCTTTTAGAACGTTTCACTTAGAATGCCCATCGCCCACCTGACGATGTTTCGCAAGCATTCGTCCATGCAAGTCCGTCCCGGGTTCGAACGGAACCGAAGGCACTATTCCTACTACATCCATTTTGAAAATATCCTCAGGATTAGTAGCGACTAGCCCTTGCACTTCACTGCTCTATCTTCGACTCCAAACACGTTTTTCGCACGAAACGTACAAACCGGATCGAAGTGGTTTTCGAGAAATAAATCTCGATCCCGGTCTCT
This sequence comes from Allium cepa, assembly GCA_030765085.1. NCBI lineage: Eukaryota > Viridiplantae > Streptophyta > Magnoliopsida > Asparagales > Amaryllidaceae > Allium > Allium cepa. The sequence continues at coordinate 570,317,250 of CM060938.1, forward strand.
TCGAAACGATCAACGCATTTGTCCAATATTGATAGTCGGTTATTTAACTATCAATTAATATTCACAAACATCCATCAACCAATAAATAATTTCCCAAATTATTTATTAATCCCAAAATATCTTCCCGAGATATATATATTTCCAATTTTCAACCCCTTTTGAAAACAGTTTCAAAATCCGTTTTCCCTTCCCAGGGTACATTCCCAATTGTTATTTCCATTGGAACGCCAAGTACAAACACTTAAGTTTAAAATAATTTAAAAACATTTTTTTTTATAAAATATACTTATAACTTTTAAAATTATAACTTAAATATTTTATTAAAATAAATATACTAACAAAATATTTTGTATAAGACAATTTATGAAATATAAACTAAATTTCCTCTTTTAAACTCAATACCAAGTTACTTTATATAGTTATCTCAATAATAGATTTAGAAAAATATACTTGCTTTTAAAAATTTAGATTTAGAAATAATAAACTTTCCAAAACCTGCTTTTTAAAACGATCTTAAAAACTTTAAATATTTTTGAAAACCATACTTGGCTATCCAGGGAAATCCTCTTCTGTTTCCCATTTCTTAAAAATAAATCACCATTTATTTTTAAACAAATACCCATTCCTTTAATAAATTCTTACCTTGAATTTATAAAATATCCACCGACATTTTATTTCATTTTATAACCCAGTCATAAAGTCCCAAAATCTCTCTTCACTTTAAATTTAAATTTCAACACCTAAATCAATTTTACAATTGATTTCCATTTACTTTACCATGAAATAAATTCTCTTACTTCATTCATTTCAAAATTTATTAACTTTAGATTTAATTTCCAATTTATGTTTTAAAATCTTTAAACTGAAAAATACCAAATTCAGATTCCTCAATTTCCTTTCTTTACCTTTAAATTTAATCCTTACATTTAAAATAATGACTTTCATTCACTTAAGTTCCAGAATTTACTATTCCTCTGTTAATTCAATTTCCTCATATTCCATGTTTTGTTAGATTTTAGAAATCACTCTATTTTATTTTATTTTCACTTCATTATTCAATTTATTCCAATTTACTAGAATTATTTACTTAAAATTTTACTCTTTTATTACCTTTCAAAAATCCAATTCCATAGATTTTGGTAACTCTTTATACTGAGTTATTCCATCCAACCATACTATCCAATATTCCAATTATCCATAAAACAATCACAGGATATCAAATATTCATCACACAGAATATTAAATAATCAAATAAATTTGAGGAATCCAGTTGGATCCCTCCAACCTGTTTCCCTGCATCCACAAATGTTAGCACAGCATTATTTACTAATTTCAGAATATATCATTCTATAGCACATCAATCAATCCATTTCAACCATTCGAACAATTATTTAAATTTAATCATTTAAAATTAAATTTAAACTGAGTGAGATTAACTCACCTTTGCTTTCTCCCTTTTGCAATTTTACTTCAATCATGACTGGGTTTCTCAGTTTTTACCTTGTATAAACAATTTATGTGGTTTATTAATATTCAAAAATATGATCGAACAACCTAATTACCATTTAATAAACTTAATGAACTAGTGATTTAAATTTAAACTAGGAAGTTTCCCTTTTTGTTCTTTTAGTAACCAAATAAATCAACTGTTCAATTTTATCACCAATCCTTATAAAATTTCCTTCCCAAGCCTTATATAAATTTCTAGTGTGTACATATAAATTTAACTTCTAAAATGTTAAAATTAAACAGTGAACATTTTTTTTTCTTTTACTGAAAACAACATACTGAGTTATAGACATATATATATACTGATACTTGATAAATGGACAACTGGGATTAACAGAGTTTTAAATTTATTTAACTAAAAAAAATAAATTTTGAATTACCTTACTTATTAGACCCGAGCACACCCTCACGTTGCCACAGAAATCGCCACCACGATACCACCGGACCTCGCACGCTCGACCAGACTCGATGCAGTCAAACCCCTCCCCTTCGAACTTGCGATACTCCTCGCGATTCGAAATCGAGCCTACCATCGAGCTGTAGGCCTCAATCGGACTCGACCCAGATCAAGTTGCTCCCCTCCCTCGATCGAACCCAACTCGCGAGCCCTACAAACTCCGTACGCTCGCCATCGAATCTTGCTCTGGCCGCGAAACTTGCCTCGATGCTCGCACAAGAACTGACCTGAACGAAGGAGGAATGGCTCGCCATTTTCGAACTAACTTCGATTTTTCTTTCGACGAGAAGATAATGATTATCCCCCTTCACGCTTCGGTCATGATTTAGCTTGGAGAGGAACTAATTGCCTTCGATTTAAATGAAGGAGGACGGGATTTAATTTCGAACGAAAGAATGACTTCGGCCATTCTGAGAAGAGGAGATAAGGAAGAAAATAAGAGGGGTACGAACGAGACACAATGGGGGCGAAGTGTACTTGTGGTCGGATAAAGGAAAAGCAAACGTATTTATTTAGATTCAATTTGTCTCGGTGTACATTTCTATGCATTTACATATCATATGCTCACAACAAAACTCCAATCACTCCGAAATTTGAAATCCGATAATAATTCAATATTACGGATCCAGTGGAACTGGTTTCGTCGGGTTCCGAGACTGCGCCTCGGAAGGCTATTTTTAAATTCAATTTAAACGATATAAATTTTAAAACTGAACAAACCATTATTAATTTCAATTTTACATCTTCTATTATCTTCAGAATTATTAATATAAATTAAATAAGCCTTCTAATTATTTTTAACCAGCTTAAAAATCAAGATTCAATATTTTTACCCAATCCCGATAATTAAATTTAATAATTAATTATTCAATAAATATTGAGATTAGAAATTAAAGTTAATAATTAACTTTCGAATATTTAAAATTAATTAAATATTCCCATTTCAAATGTCTAAAAATTTCGGGTCGTCACAGTCGATAAGGACAGGAAGCAATTAAAGGACTTATATAATAAAGTTAGCGAAGATTCAGTAGAGTACCGATGAATGTGACTATAGTCAGGAACAGAAGATAGGATTAGGGATGTGTATTTCGGTCTATTTTGATTGTATGATATATTATTATAAAGACTATTGACTAGTAGTTATGCATTATTATTGTTTTTATATGCTTGTTAGTATTTCACTTATCGCAATTTCAAGGACGAAATTCTTTAAGGGGAGCGCCTTCAACACCTCTAATTTTTATATAACATATAATTTGAATATTTAATTGTAGGATTATTAAATGGAAAATTGTAAATGTAGAATTTGCTAAAATCAACTAACTAATTAATTACATGACTTGGCCTTAATTAATATAATATAGAAAATGGTTTAAAGACATATGAATTAATAAACACAAGTATGGACAGTAAAAGAGAAAGAGCCAACATCTTACTACACTCTCCCTTTTCCCTTATTCAATTCTAATTCATTCTTAAAACTAAAACTAAGAGTTAGGGCTGGCCACCATTTGGAAGAAAGAGATTTCAAGGGGAAAAGATGAAGAAAAAAGGTAAGGAAAATTCCATCATTCCAACAAGGTTTAAGGTAAATAATATGCATCCTCTCTTTTTTTTTATGTTTTAAGTTTTTCTTCATCTTAAATCTAAATTTTTGGATGTTTATATCTTGCGTTTGGATTGAATATGGGTTTTGGATGATTGGATATTAACTATCCAAGTTTTAGCAATTTTCCTAAAGGGTTTTAATGTGAAAAATAAGTTTCTAATCTTCAAATGATCTAAATTTTTTACGTAATGTTCAAATTATTATTTTAGATATGAATTTTAAATTTCATAATTTTTGGAATTTATATGGATTTATTACGAATTTTCTAAGTGAGAAGATGATTAAATTTTGAAATAATTATTAAAAAGTATGAAAAGTAATTATTTTGGTCCAAAAATTTTGCAGGAGGTATAAAATGTTAAAAAAGATTATTGGTGAATTTTTGAGATTTTTCCCATCAATTTTCTGTTTTATATGAATTATTTAGTAAAGAAAAGAGCTATTTAATTATCGAGAAAATTAATTAATCAATAGACTGTGTTAATTTTGGAGGTTACCATTTTCTAGAAAAATAATTGAATGGAATAAGTTCGGCTAATAGAAATTCAAGAATAAATTAGGTTAGGTGAAAAGAAATTGTTTAAAGGGTAATAAATCTGTTTTTAATTAATTACAAAACTGCCATTGAACCATTTTTGACCAATTAAAACTAATCATTCAAGGCTAAACTTTATATTAGGCCAAGAAAAACTGTATATGAAAGCTAGAATTGAAAATTGGGCACCATATGGGCACTCTGCACTTTAGTATACAAAACAAAATTTTAGCTCACGGCGGCTCATATTAATTATTGGCAATGACCCTTACAAATTATTCACGATGACTCGACATATTTATTATTGTTCGCGATAGTTCAATGGGATACTTCACGATGACACATATATAGCGAAGAGTTTTAAATGCATGCACAAATGATTGTAAGCGAAGACTATAGTAGCATATTTGTACATTGATGACCCCCTTGTTGATAGTACACAAAGGCTATACTTCATGATGACTTGAGTTGGCATATTAAAAAAAATTAAGGACACCTAGCCACAAATCAACCTATATATATTATTAGTCTTCCCAATAGCTGTATCCAAAGTGTGAAATCGACGACCCTTGTGTGTGTGGCGCACACAAAATGGAAGCAGTTGACGAGAAAAAAATGCACTGGACTATGTGGACACGTGTTGCAGGGAAGCTAGTGCATGGAAAATATACACACATTATTAAAGTATGAAGGCTTCAGACTTCAAATATATATTTTTTCATGTTAAGACTTATTTAAATAATAATGCACGAAAGCAAGTGCTCGTGCACACAAAATTAAATAATCGGAATATTACACGTGAAGGAAAAATGCAGTCGGTGACTCCTGTATGTTTTTGATATTTCACAAAGCAAATAAATAAATGCAAGCTAAAATGCAGGTGACGTCTTTGGTTGAATTTTGAAAGCGATGACCTTTATTTTTTGCATGTAATGATTGAAATTTTTAAGCGCGATGACATATATTTTAATGCGAGAAAAGAAGTGGATTCTTAAGACACGATAGCCTATGGTTTTAAAAAGTGGAGAATAGTTGTTTTATAACACTTTGAAGATTTTCATTCTATTTTGGGGCTAAATTTTACTTAAACAAAATGATTATTTTGTTAGGTATTTTTATGAGATTTCAAAAGAGAAGAAAAATGTCTTAGTCCATTTTTGAAAGGGGTTTTAAGAAGGAAGCTATTGCTTTAGAAAAGTAATTTAGGTATAAGTTGACTATCATATTGAACGTATATTTAATTGGTTGTTGATATTTTTCATTTTTATCTTTATATCTTGGAGCTATCATATTAAACTATCTTTATATCACCTTACATTGTGACCTTGAGGATTGGCAGAGCAGATGACAAGTTAGGAAAGTTCTGAAAGTGGGTATGATCAGACTTGAACTCCTAAGTGACTAGAATTATATCTCGAAGATCATAAAGATCATAATTGAGTTAGGATGCTTGAACTAATTAAAAGACATGACTCATTAATATTTTGAAAACTATATTTAAGACTCAAATGTGGAGACTAGTGTAGGGTTTCTCCCTATGCTTCAACCATTAAGCCTCGGTTGGTTAGGTCTAAAGATTCCAATGTGTAAGGCTTTGCTGATTTAGGTTAAATTTTGGAGATTGCGCATCGGAAGGAACTCGCAACTTGTACCTATATTTTCTTCCATAATATTTAGGAGATACCTATTATTCTATCCTACCATATTTAGGAGATCGTTATTCTTTTATCCTATATCTCTTGAGAGAACGTTGATATTTCTTCTGACTATATTAGAAGACTGTTGAATTATTTGGTAAATCTTGGCCTGAGTCAGTAGCTCATCTATATTTTCTCATACCATTTTTAAGATACCGGTACCATATTCTCCTACCGTTTTTAGGAGATCGTTGTTATGTTCTCTTACCAATCTCAGGAAACTCTCTATATTTCTCTTGACTACGTTAAAATACCATTGAATTATCTAATAAGTCCTAGCTAAGTCAATCGATAGGATTTTGTTAGCTTGAGAAAACTAACATAAGTTCGTAGTGACCCTATGAAAACACTTCCATGGACTGTTTTGGGATTAGCCAATTATGGGAATGTGTTACCCTTCGACTTATAAAATGATGGACAAATTATTTTACCCATTATTTCATGATTATACCATGACTATGTTTTAACCATTTTGCTTGCAGAGATGATCTGATTTTAATCGTACTAGTCATAGGAAAACCATTTCTGCTCACCGGCATATTTTCACTATGTATCCATTTTGGTTCGATATGGTATAATATTATTCACACCACACTTTTTGTCTAACTCGAAGTTTTATTTTTTCCCTAAACTCTTGGGTGCTTGATTTGGAATTGAGTAGGCTGAAAGTTGGGTATCTGAGGTTTAGACAAATAAGCTTTCGGAGAAGTGCAAGAGGCAAGCTACTATATAAAAGATTATATTTCCACTGTGTAGTAGTTTAACTACCTTTTATTTTGATTGAATGTACGTAATGATGGGTACTATAACCATTTAAGTAGTTAGAGCTTCGATCATCCAAGGGGGCATCTTCATATGTTGCCCTTCGGATTATATATGTAATTATTATATTTTATCCGAACGATGTATTCATGTGGTTATGGATATGAAATGTAATGAATTTGAAAATTAATGAATGTAATGTTTATGCAAATTTTTTGTAAATTCTAGCGTTCTTGGTGTTAATAATTCAATAATAGATCTCATTCTGTCGTTGAAAAATAATCCTAAGGATGACTGCAGCATCAATAATATCTATTTCCAAGCCTCGAAATGGGGGATGTTACACCAATGAACCTTTACATCTTCCCCACCTTGCTCTTAAGTTACTTTGAATTCTGCTCAACTATACAAATGGGCTTCCGAGCTCTCAGTGCTTTAGGTTTGACTTCAATATCAACTAATTGATCCGATTCAACAATCTTGCCTAAGTCGTGCACAAATTTCCTAAGATGTGAAACATGAATGCATTATGCATGCCCTTCATCTTCTGAGGTAAGCAAACACTATGTGCTAGGTTCCTAATCTTCTTAGGCAATCTTGGTTCCAACTTCCATTTATTACCAAATTAAAGTGTAATCTTCATGTTGAAATTTTGACAAGCACTATATTACGAATATAATGCTGAATATCTCTTATAAACATAACTCTTATGATTGCCCCATGCGGCTTTCATTGTCAAATGATCTCAATATTCTTCGAGTTCTCTTTAATCGTATCTACCTTAAGTATCAGTTTCTGACCCGCTTCCTACCATATGAAGATGTATTACATGGTCGAATGTATATTGCCTCGAATGGAGCCACAACATTACTTGACTAATGGTTATTGTTGAATGCGAACTCCACTAAATGCAAATGATCATCTCACATGAGCCTCCAACGTTACAAATGCATGATTGTGAGAGATCCTCAACTACATGATTCAGTCCCTTGATCGAACCAGCAGTTTATGGGAGATAATTTATACTCAAATACAGCTTTTTCCCCAATGCCTCTTGTAAGCTCTTACATAATCAACTCATTAATAATGGGTCTCGATCACTTGCAATGCTTTTCGGTACACCATGGGATAGTACAATCCATTACATATACAATCAAACAGTTTTGATGCCATTCGACTAGAATTTAAATGTATGAGTCGAGCAATCATTTCAATCTATCAACTATAATTCAAATGTTGTTGTACCCTCCTCTATCCCCGAAAATATACAGATAAAATCCATCGATATCTATTTCAAATTTCACCGTGGAATTTTGAGTCGTTGCAGCAATCTACTCGTTTACTTCTACTTAGCTTTCACTATTTGATTCATACACTTTGAAATAAAACCCAAACGTCCTTTATCCCCTTTTTCTTAAAAAAATGCCCGTTGTTTGGAATGACCCGCCATTCATCTCCACAGAATGACGCATCATTAATAAGAAAGAAAGGGATAGAAAAGAGAAAGAAAGAGAAGAAAGAAGAAAAACACATCAGAATCTTAACAGCGGAAGGAATAAATTATATTAATAACATAATATATTACATATTATACAACAACTATCAGAGTACTCAGATAATATAACTCATTCTAGACAGTTATAAATACCTGTCTAGTTATTACAACTCAATACAACTCAACAGACAACACAGAGATACCAAACACAGCGGAATACTATATATCTAATGCAGAAGCCTCCTGCTCCATTGCTCCTCCATAATTCGTTAAATCCAACCTGAATCCCTTGGCTACTCGTAAAAATTTGAGCCCAAGAGTTTAACAAAACAGAAGATAATCTCCCGGTCAGACATGGGTCTGGTGTGAGTAATAGGTTAAAGTTGCTTAATTTTCAAAAACCTTTTGAAAAGAAAGGGTATCACGTAAGACTTCCCACACATAAACATGGAAAAAAAATTATCTTACGCTAACCAAAACATTTGATAGGAAATCCAGTGATATTATAATAGGTCTAGGGTTTTTCAAGTAAATATGAAATAGCCGAAATTGTTACATTCATTAAATTCCAGCTACTAGCCACAAAAGTGGGTAATACAATCAAAACCGTTGGCACTTATTTGATTTTGGATTCCATACAATGGCAGGGCTACCGGGGTACCGCCCGTCACAGTACGTGGCCTAGATCACCGTACCGAGGATGACTCCCAATCCCCTGCAACACAAAGCCGGAATTATTCCTTACTGAACAGTTCCGAACAAGACAACCCCGCAGTTGGTGCGCATATCCAACCGCCCACTAAGCCGAAATAAAAAGGAACCTCTAGACAAGGAAAATCTCGTCCTACTTGGGCATGACCCACTTAGCCTTGCTGCACCTCCCTTGTTTTAGCCATTTCCGGTTGATGAGGCTTGAGGCTACGATTACCTTTATAGGACACATCACTTAGAATGCTCATCGTCTACCTGACGATGTTTTGAAAGCATTCAATCCATACAAGTTCGTTTCGGGTTCGAACGAAACCGAAGGCATTACCTCGTTACACTCATTTTGGAATCATCCTCAGAGTTAACGACGATAACCCTTGCACTCTGAATCTTCATCTCGAATCTGAAAGTACTATCTCCCTCAAACTCATCTCGAAATCACCCTTAGAGTTATACTGACGAATAGTCCTTACACCTCGAGTCTTCACTCTTCACATAAGATTTACGACCTATCGTTAATTTGGATCGATGTGGTTTTCGGATATCCAAATATGGAAACCCAATCCCGGTCTCATCGAAATCCAAAGCATGTCTTTTAGGTCCAAGTTGTTTTAGAGTTTAAAACAATTTAATACGATTATCTATATACACACAGATAGATAATTCACATATTCACAATAGAAAATCATCACCACAGATAATCCATATTATCATTATCAAAGATAATCCATATCATTATCACAATGCAACCAATGCATCCATATTACTCAACATTACTAATATCATAGTTGAGATTTCAAACCATTCAAGGCAAACAATATCATCCACACAGAAGCAATGATCTATAATCATAACATCTATAATTAATTTAAAATGAATTAAATTAATTACATTATCTCTAATTAATTTAAAATGAATTAAATTAATTACTTAACTCAATATAATTCTTGCTTATATATTCAATAATTAATCACAAATTTATTAATTAATTAATGAACCTCTAATTTATCATCTTAATTAATCACCCCTGATTAATTATACTTTAATTAATTTCACAAAATTAATTACTCTAAACCAAATACAGTAATTAACCTTTAATTACTTCATTAATTAATTAACTATAATTAATTACATCAAACCTTAATTAATTACAATTAATTAATTAACCATAATCACTTATTATTGATTAACTAATCTTAATTAATCAATACTAATTACGTCATTGATTATATTAATTAATGATCCTTAATTATATTTAATTGATTATCTTATTTAAATTAATTACTTTCAGTAATTCACCTCAATTAAACCATAATTATTAATCACCTTTGATTAATCTCATTCAATAATTAACTACATTTAATTACTTATCAAATTAATTACTGCTTAATTAATTTCTTTAATTAATCCCTTGATTAATTATACAAAGAAATTAAATCCAAATTACTTTCACAATTCCATCATTATCCACTAGTTACATCCAATAATTATCTTTAATTACTTCACTGAGTAATTGCATTCCATTAATTACATTAAGTAACAATTATCAACCAACAAATGATTAAATTAATTAGACTTAATTATTTAATCTTAAACAAATTACATTTAATACTAAATTAATTACATTAAGTAATTAATTACTTAATTGCTTCCATCAAGTAATTAATCTTAAAATAATTTACAAATGATTATCATTAATTAATTAATCTAATTAATTATTAAAAATTAATCATATTAATTAATTACTAAATAATCCTTAGTTAATGACCTTCATGAACTATTTATCATTCTTTAATTACTTTTCTTTAATTACTTTCCTTAATTTACTTCTTAATTATAAACTAATCTAAATTATTAATTTATAAATTAAATAAATAAGACATTCCTTAATTATCTTATTTATATGATCATTTTAATACTTTAACAATCTCTAAGAAAATCCATTTCTTATTAATGATTTTATAAATATTAAAGTGTACTTAGAACATTGCATTTTTAAATTTAAATTCAAATTCCATTTGAATTTGAGATTCAAAATGATATTTATTTAAACATTAACCAAATTTAAATTTCATTTACAATCCTTTAAAATAAATGTAAATAACATTTATTACTTACATTTAAAACTTATATAAGATAAGCCTTAATTTACTTAATTTTATTTAAAGATTAAGTTTTTAAGTACATTACTATTATACTTGCAAATTCAAGTTATCAAATCATTTAACTTTCATTTATAAAACTTTTTATAAATGACTTCATTCCAAAAGAATCAAGTTTAAATATTTGTTTGAAAACAAATTTACCTTTAACAAGTTATTTAAATTTAAACTTGTTTTGAAAACATTCAACAATTTTAAAACTTACTCAAATATCCAGATTTGAATTCAAGATACTTGAATCCATTATTTAATTAAAACATTTGATTTAAAACTTGAATTAAACTTTGTTTTAAACCTTGATTTTAAACTATTTTTTAGTAAAACCCAAATTTCAATTTTAAAACCTGAAAGTTCAAAAGTCTTTGAAAATAAAAATTGAACTTAATCTTTAAATTCAAACCGCTATTTTAAATTAGGTTTCAGGTTTTCAAAATAAAGTTCCAATTTCCAGAAACTATCAGGTTTCTTCTCTTTTTTAAAAAAAAATTGAAAACCCACTTTCAAAATTTAAAAGCCATAAGATTCAAAACCATTTGAAACTATAATACATACTAGATTTAAACTTGTTTTAAATCCTATCATTACAACTTTGAAATTCATTTAAATTTGATTTAAATTTAGAATTTACAGGCAGGCTACAGAAAACTGTAACACTTCACTAGCCCGAGCCAAAAGAATTTTGCTTCGAGTCATTGGGTCAAAAACTTCGAGCAAGCACAGCAATTACTCGAGTATATTCTCAAGCTTCCCCACAGCCTATACCCATAAAAAAAACATCATAATGTCAAAAGTACACAGTGCACGTGCACGGTGCCTCCGACCAACTTCAGCCACCTCCGGGGGACTCCACACATCGACAACCATCTCCATATTCCACTCCGATCATCCCATTGCTCACATACAAATCGAATTCGAAATTCGAGTTCACGTATTATACCTGGAACAAAAAGTCCAAACCCATCCCAAACCTGTGAGCACTTCAACCACCATCCTCCGACCACCGGAGATCCTCCATCACTGGCCACAGCCTCGCCTAGGCTTCAGCAACCATCACCCAAAAGCATATGACACTCGATCATTCCTACAAGTTGTATCGGCTTAAACAAATTACCCAGATAAGACTAGGGCTACAGATAGAAAAACATCACCACTGCTTCCATGGTTATTTGCATCACCTTCACTTACTTTTTTTCCCGCTTCATTGATTGCTCCTCCATATACATGATCAATCCCGACTCTTCAATTTACAGAGATCACCCAAAAATCCCCTATTTCCATTTTCTGTTCAACACAGAACTGCACCCTTCCCCTCAATCTATAAATTATGATTTTAGGGTTGAAATTCATGTTTTGCTTTGTATTTCCATTTTATATTACTGAATTCATAATTTACAAAGTTTGATTTTTCACTTTGTACAACAATCACTGTTGTTCCTTTTTTTTCCAGAGACTTTCAGATGAAATTTAGCTTAAATAAGTTTTTAAAACATTAATCCATGATAAATCTAACAACCTTTGTTTATAAACCAAGACTTATTAACAATTGTTTGAAGAGAAAATGAATTTAAATCTAAAACAGGAAACTAGAATTTAAAACAGAGGATATTCATAGGGGAATAAAACATGCATACTGCAGATTTCATTTTCATATATACATACTACAAAATTTACCACAGAAATAACTGGCAACCATATTCATTCTTAAGTTTAAAAAATATTGACGTTACTCACCATTTTAAATCAAAAGACAGAGCAGGTTTATGTTGAAAGCAATTTGAATTTGCAGGTTGCAAACTTGAAACTGAAATGCTCCTGTAATCTTGAGTTGTTGAAGCTTTTAAAATTGACCTTTAAAAAGGACTACATGCATGTAGAAAAACTCCAGATTGAAATGATGCAGGCTACAGATTTCTAATATGGTGACAGGTTTGAAAATGCAGGTTTTCAATTTGAAGATGTGCAGGTGGATTTTGATTTGCATGCTATAGATTTGAAAGGATTATAGGAATTTGATTTCATGAATTTGGTTTTAGTGGAGGGATTACTGATTTTTGGGATGAAGAAGTGATTATAGATTTTAATTTTTGCGGAAGTGTGTGTTTTTCTTTGCATTTAGATTGAGAAAAAGAATAAAATGAAAGAGAATTTGTTTATATATAAAAACTGAAATACTTATTAATAAAAATAAAAGAAAAACAAAATAAATGATATTTGTCTTTAATTCTAGCACATGTCACTTTGAAATGTTTATTGATTAACACTTGTTCTTTTAATTTGTAAAATGCTTACATCTGTCATTAATGTTAATTAGTTATAATTAGGTTAATTTGTATTTTAATTAGGTATTAATATAAGATAAAGGTAAATTAATTAGTTAATATTTATTTTTATGCAGATAATTTTAAAATGAATAAATCCAATTTTTATTTATAAAAAAAAGTTTATACAAATATTTTAAAATCAAAACAAATTAAAAATACTTATACTTTATATTTTTAAAGCTTTGAATTCAAATTCAAATCAAGTCATATATAACTTCACAATTGAATTTTGAAAAACAATTATTTTATCTAAAAGTCTATTTGTTAAAAACAATGTATTATTATATTTTAAAAATAACAAATTTGATAACTATAAATAATTTATAAAAGAAATTGTCTTCTTTATTAATAAATTATTTGTTTTATCACACTATATCAAAATAAACCTTATTGTAAATTTTTATTTAAATTTAAACTTAAGTTAAAACATATTTTAAACCGTTTCAATATTTACCTTATGTATTTAAAATCATTTAATTATTTATTATATACTTTTTAACAAGTTAATATCAAATAAATCAATTTAAACAAATTAAAATTTTATTTTATCATTTTAAAACCATATTTTATTTATTAAATAATCCTTTAAAAGTTTAACTTTAAAATTATACCCAATTTTACCAAAGATATCTATATATATTTAGAAAACAGGATTTATTTATTTATCAAATTAAAAACAATATCTATTTACAATATATACATATTCTATATACATTATAAATATAAATCAATTATTAGATTTAAGAAGATCAAATCTATCAGTTAAATATTTATTTTATTGGATTATTAAATTAATTCAAATCTTATCACAAAGATTATCAAATCAATTTAATTTTTAATTCAGATTATTAAATTGATATTGCTTAAAATTCCAGGTCATCACATTTTTTCTTAATACATTTTATTGTCTTCCAGATGGCTAGTCAGCTTCAAATATGGCACCTATGTAGTACGCCATCTCTAAGCCCATCAACATTAGTTTCAAATAGTATATCATCCTTATAGAGCCAACCTCATGGTCAATCCCATGAAACATCATATCCTTAGACTCTACTCCCATCTCTATTTAGCAATGATATCTACTTGTCTAGCATCTTATCTTTGACTTGTTCCAATCCAAACTATTAGGGTGGATCTAATAGTCAAGCTTACCAACAATTCTAGCTCTAGCTCACATCACTTTTAGAAATCATACCAAATATATATATTCCAACCGCATACACCCTAGGAATGTATCCCCGAAGCTGGCATGTGTCATACTAAATACATCTGCATTTCCCTTACAAGGCGTACAGGAAATGTCAAAGTCACAGGAGTTTAAGAACTCTAACCATCGCTATTGTCTAAGGTTAAGGTCCCTCTAAGAGAAATGGTATTTCAATGACTTATGGTCAGTGAACAAATCGAACCTTTCTCCTAACAAGTAATGCCTCCATCTGTTTAATATGAACACTGTCACTGCTAACTCCGGACCATGGATTGTGTGTTTCTTCTCATGTCGTTTAACTAGCCTATTTATATAAGCATTTAAAAGAGTTGCTAGTGTTCCTTAGGGGAAATCATTTCTTTTGTTACATATATAAAACTTTGTAGTTAATCTTGTTCATAATAAAAGTGCTAATTTTTGTTATATACTTTGTTATATTGTAATATGATTAATTAGTAATTCATTAAAAGTATATTAACAAGAGAATACTTAAATAAAATATTATGTTACTATAGTTGCAAAATAGTAGCAATCATGAGAAAGTAATTATAAAATAACATTTTGTTTTAAATATTCCTGTTCAAGATGTTTGAGAAAGGATATACACCTATCCATTAAGAGCAAAGTAAATAATGCTCTCCAAATGTTGGATAATAGTGAAATGACTCGATTAAGAGTTTCTAGTTGGTTGGTAACAACTAGGTCAAATAGAAAATCTTAGTGTGAAGTTGTTACACGAGATCCCACATGGTGAGTTGTCATCGGTATCGACAAGAAGGAATGTCTGTACATATTTGAGGAGGTGACCGAATTACCACCACATAAAGAAATCGAGTTCCACTTCAATTGGGTGAAGGATGCCAGGCCGATTGTGATGCCTTTATGACATAGAGAGTCCAAGGAGTGGGGCGAATTAGAGGTGCGGGTGAATAACCTATTGAGATGAGGGATCATTTGAAGGAGAAATTCGAGCAGGGTGCACCTGTATGTTAGCGACAAAGGCAGACGGCTCCTTGGTATTGTGTATAAGTTACCATGAGATGAATAAGGTGATAAAGAAGGATAATTATCCACTCATGTAGATTGATGACATATACGATCAACTCCATGGTTTGAAGGTGTTCTCATTAACTGGAAGTAGCAATGGATGTGTTGATTGCTGCATTCTATTCTACATCGAGATTTAGTGAGTAGTTGGTTATGTCGTTCAGGCTAACCAATGAATTGGAATACTCTATAGATCACTTGAATTGTGTTTTCATGAATCGACTGATGACAACTCACCATGTGGGATATCCCTATCTATTTAGGGATGGAGAAAGAATACATGAGGCACTTGAGGGTGTGTTGGAGGTACTGAAGAGAACAAATTGAACGCTAAGTTTTCAAACTATCACTTCTGGAGGAGGGAAGTAGGTTCTTAGGTCATGTAGTTTCTGCATAGGGCATTTTTATATATTCCACGAAAGTTGTAGCGGTTCAAGATTGGGAGAGGCCTAAGAATGCTACCGACGTAAGGAGTTTCTTGGAATGCCATGATACTATAGACTGTTTATCAAGAATTTCTCTAAAGCGGCGGCACCATTAACCAATTTAACGAAGAAGAATCCAACCTTTGTTTGTGATGCAAGGTTGAATATGCATTCTTTATTATGAAAGAGAGGTTGCAAAGTGCATTTTTGTTGACCATTCTGATTGGGAACAAGGATATGACGATATACATAGATGCTTATGGTACTAAGTTGGGTGCAATAATGATGAAGAAGTGTAAGGTTGTCGCTTATGCAAGTAGATAACGAAGTTGCATGAAAGGAAATGTCCGATCCATGATTTTGAATTGGTAGAAACTATGTTTGCACTAAGATTAGAGAAACTATCTATTAGGGGAGATGTTTGAGTTTCCACACCATAAAATGTTGAAATACATCTTCTCACAGAAGGACCTTAGCCTTCGCCAGTGACGATGGGTAAAGTTCTGGGCCTCTTATGACTGACATTTCCTAAAATCTAAAAAGGGATATGCAGTCATAGATGCTTATATTAAGAGACAAGCCAACTTTGGAGCAATATTGAAAGCAACTTAAGTATATTTTTTGTTAGGATTTCCGACCGTGATGTGAGCTAGAGATGTTGATGGGCTTGATATGAGGTGTCATCAGTGCTGACAGCGAAGGAATACCGTACATATTCGAGGAGGTGACCAGATTACTGCCACATAGAGAGATAAAGTTCCATATCGAATTTGTAAAGAATGCCAGACCAGTTGTGATGCCTTTACAATGTCTCATGTCCAAAGAGCGATAAGGACTATAGGTGCAAGTGAATGACCTGTCAAGATGAATTTTCATTCGAAGGAGATTTTCCAAGTGGGGTGCTCCTGTAGTGTTGGCGATGAAAGCGAATGGCTCTTTGAGGTTGTGTGTAGATTTACATGAGCTAAATAAGATGACGAAGAAGAACAAGAATCTACTCCTATGTATTAATGACTTGTTTGATTTGCTCCATGGTGCGAAACTATTCTCTAAGTTGGGCCTTACAACATGGTTTCATCAACTGAAAGTAGCGCAGGATAGTGTGTCAATTACCGCATTCGGTTCTTCATCGGGATTTTATGAGTGGTTGGTTATGTACTAGAATACTGGTTAGATATCGTGAACCATGATTTTAGGAACCGATTGAATAAGTTTATGCTTTGTTCATGGATGATATCCTTGTCTATTCAATGATGGAGGAAGAATACAATGGTCACTTAAGGGCTGTATAAGAGGTGCCGAGCAAACACAAATCGTAGGTTAAGTTTTTGAAGTTTCACTTCACAAGGATGGAAGTGAGGTTCTTAGGTCATATTCTTTCTAAATAGGTCATTATTATAGATCATGTGAAAGTTGTAGTTTAGGATAGGGAGAGGCATAAGAATGCTATGAACATAAGGAGTTTCCTTGGACTGGTCGTATCTATGGACAGCTTATCAAGGACTTCTCAAAGATAGTAACACCATTTACCAATTTAATGAAGAAAAATTAGACCTTTGTTTAGGATGCTAGGCGTGAATACATGTTCTTTAGTTTAAAATCGGGGTTGACAAGTGACATATGTTGACCGTTCCAAGAATGGATGAAGAGATGACGATATACATAAATGCTTGTGGTATCGGATTGGGCACAACATTGACGCAAAAGGGGAAGTTTGTTGCTTATGCGAGTAGATAACTAATGCCAAATGAGAGGAAATATTCGACCCATGATTTGGAGTTGGCAGTGATCATGTATGCATAATAGATGTGGATGCAATGTCTATTATGGGAGAGTCTAGAGTTCGTTATCGATGACAAACCAATGAAGTAACTTTTCTCACAAATATAACATATCCTTCGCCAACAGTATTGGTTGGAGTTCATGGCCACATGTGAGTCATTTTCTATTTTTTTGGTAAGGGAAATGCAGTCGTTGATGCTTTGAGTAGGAGACATGCTAGATTGGGAGCAATGTTTCTAGAGTGGAAGCAACTTGAGTATACCGTAGGTTATGATGTCCAATTGAGATGTGAGCAGGAACCAAAGATGTTGGCAAGCATGATGACTAGACCTACACCAATGGAGTGGATCAGTGCCAGTTCGAGATAAATGCTAGACTAGCGAATATCATTGCTAAGATATAGGAGGGAATAGAGTTTGAGGAGATGAGGCAGTGCAAACTTGACCAAGATTGTTTGCTCTGTGAAGATGGGAGATTGTTCCTGAGGTTGATGGGTTAAAGGGATGGGATGCTACAAGAGTGCCATTATTGGGGATTGACAATACATCCAAAAGGCAATAAAATGTGTAAGGATGTGAAGCTAACATTTTATTGTGAAGGATACGTTTGGGCATTCATTTTGAAGTATATAAACTGCCAATTTGTGAAAGCATAGCAGAAGGACCCTAGTGGTTTGCTACAACCGCTAGAGACTCCCCAATAAAAGTGGGAACAAGCATCGATGGATTTTATTGATGGACCACCGAAGACTAAAGGAGGATTTGATAGGATTTGGGCTGGAGTTGATAGGTTGACCAAAAGTGCTAAATTTATACCCGTAAAGTCAAGTAGAATGGCAGCAAAACTGGTCGAGTTAATTGTAAAGTGGGTTGTGTAATTCCATGATGTTCCAAAGAGCATTGCAAGCGATAAAGATCCGTTATTCATGAGTGGATTTTAGAAGAGCTTACGGGTGGCATTAGGGATAGAGCTATATTTGAGAATAGCTTATCATCCTCATACCGATGGCAGAACGAAATGGTGAATTGTATTTTAAAGGAATTCTTACGGGTCCGCATTCATGCTTTTGGCGACTTGTAGGATGATCATTTGCATTTGGTGGATTTTGCATACAATAATAATTAACGGTCTAGCATAGGTATGGTATCATTTGAAGTTTTATATGGTCAACCATGCAACGCTCCTTCATGTTGGCGGTAAGTGGGTAAGAAACTGGTAATACGGCTAGATATGTTATGAGAGACGACAGAGAAGATTGACATTATTCGACAATGGATGAAAGCTCCAAGATAGACAAAAGAGATATACTGATAAGAGAAGATGAGATTTGGAGTTTTCCGTTAGTGATTATATGTTTGTCAAGTTCTCTCTATTAAAGAATGTAGTTTGATTCAGAAAGAAGAGGAAGTTGGCACTAAAGTTTATAGGTCCATTTCCGATACTTGAGAGGATTAGGAACCAAGCATATAGCGTCGACTTACCCCATAAGATGGCGGTGGTTCACAATGTACCATATTTTTCTCATTTGTTCATGCATGACTTAGGCATAGTTGTGATTCTGGATCAATTGGATGATATCGAGGTGTAACCAAAACCTTTGAGACCTTACATACCTATTCATATAACTGGACATGATATGAAGCAGCTTAGAAGGAAGATAATGAAATTGGTGAGGATCTAATGAGGTGAAAGTAAGAGAGATAGCACTTGAGAGATCGAGGAGGGCATGCGGACCACTTATTCATAGCCCTTTATTTGGTAAGACTTTCTTTTTACCTCAATTAATTTCATTTTTCATATCATGTAGTGTAGTTTTTATTTTGCATGCTAGGATAGACATATGTTATATTTACATGTTTATGTGTACATGTTTGATGGATGTGATGTAACTATATTGTTTGACCTTACTTGTTTGATGAGATTTTAAGGGAGAAATTTATAAAGGGATAAAGTGTAACGACCTGTATTTTAAATATTGTAGGATCGTAGAATATTACTTTAAAATTCCAATTCGGTAGGACGAGAATATAAATTTGGGTAATGTTGAGTAGTGACATTTTATACCTTTTTAAATTTTATTGAACTATATTGATCTTAAAAATATTATAAGGACTGTAACTTTTGATAGGAGTCGAATTAGAATCTGAAACCATTTCCATACGAAGATTTGATGGTTTCTTATTCCGTAAAGTGGTCATAGTAGATTTTTGGACATACATTTTACGAGTTATGGCCATTTGATGTTTAGACTGTTTTTTGACTGATTAGAGGGTAGTTAGAGGTAGATTAATGAGGCCCATTAGCTCATCTTAGGATTAGTGTTATATAATAAGATGTAACTTCGTTAATCACTTTTCTCATTTCCCAAAACATTCCCATATCTTCATTAATTCCCTTTTGCCAAAATACCATCAAAACCATACTTTATTTAGCCAAATCGAGTGATTAAGGCAAGATTGGTGTAGGAAATCTATTAGATCTCAAGATTGTTGTACTGAAAAGTGCATACTTACAAATTGGATCTAATTCATCTTATTTTGAGAGGATTCTTTGTTTCGGTGAGTTATTTATATACTTCACCTTACTATGATTTTTGATTTAGTAGTAATTTGAAATTTAAAATGGTTTTAAATGTTGAAAACATGTTTTATGAAAGATCTTACAAAACGATGTTTTAAAAGGAGAATAAATGAGTTTAAATGGTTTTTGACCATTTTCTTGTATCGTTTGTCATTTTGCATATGAGCTTATTTGGGATGCTTGTTTTGATTGATTTTGAACCATATGTATGTTAAAATGCTTTTTGATGGTTTAATGTATGAACACATATGTTGTTTATATTTATGCAAAGATCATTTGTTTATATTGAGCAAAAATGCTGATCGAAGGTGAATCAGAGTCTAGGGATCGTTTTATGATGGATCTTGTGCATAGTGATGACCAAAATGTTGGATCACTAAAGTAGGGCGCACAAAAAGATGGAATTTCATGTTTGTAGCGCATTATCTAGAATCAATGTGCCAGTGACCGAAGAACGACAAATAGTAGCAGATTTGGAAATTTGCAAGCAAACAGAGCTATTGGAAGATGGGGTAATGGGTATAAAAGCTTACTAGTGGAAACTTTGCCAATCTTGGCCAAGTTCCTCCTATCTGCACTGAACGGTGGTAAACACTTTGATGACTAATTGTTGGGGTGGTGACGAGCGTACAATTATATGTGTGTAAGCTTGGCTTCGAGTTAGTTGGCTACTTCAGGATTCAGTGTTGAAGTCTCCGGGCTCAAAAGGAAACGAGGTAGAAGTGACGGGCGATGAATAGTTTGGTTAGGACGAACAGTTTCAAAGGCTTGGCTAGTGGGTGCTTCAGGCTTCGTCTACCACCGAATGATTTTGGCATTTTGGCACTTAACCAAATCCGGCTAAGCGCTTCGCTAACATGATAAGCACCATCACTCTAGGAGAGGTCGGCATCGATCATATCTGAGTAGGGAAATTTTAAGCCATTATTTGATGCACGTGCGATGATCAATCGTAGGATGTTCTAGATGCCTAATTCGATGCACGTGGCTGAAGAGGATTGATTTAATGATGAATAAGGTGTAGCGGGCTTCGGGTGGAGCAACTCTAGATCTACTTCTAGATCAATGTGGGGAAATAGAGAGTATACATCAGGACTGATATGATGGTATTCTGTGACTTTCGATAGTAGTTTAGAGAAGTTTTGAACGATGATAGTTTAACGACGAGGGTTGTGATGCTGATCCAAGGACGCAAGTTCGACGATGTGAGCTTATAAATTAGGACGCACGACATGATCTGCTAGATGTATGTTAAGGGATCGTCGATAATTTGTAGGTTTGATGCATGCTCGTAAAGATGGGGTCGATAAGGGCGCATGCTTGAGTATCACGATGTGACTCAAGATCCTATGATGGTGAATTGCCCTAGTATTTTACGATGTGAGTCTAGTATCCTAATCTTACAAAGTGGCATGGATTTCAGCACAAAGGAAACTGATATGTTGAATAATCTCTAGCCATACGATAAAATCATACACTCTATCATATAACCAACGACATGACGAAAGGTATGAGAGGCTTGATGGTTGATACATCTCTTATAGACTCCATATAATGTAGGTACTATTGATGTTAGTGAATAAAACATCTCATATCATATTTTGACTTGTAGTAGACCCCATGATGAAAGTATAACAATATCGATGTTTTGTGCTAACTTGTTGGATGCAGGGATAGGGCAGGTATGATTCTTCATACTCGGTTGTTCCTTTACTATATTGATTACTATATTAACTCCTTTAGAATTTTGATGTGTATACACACACACACACCGCTCACACCAGACTGAAGTCTGACTTGAGGTTTTATACTTTAGTCCTTATATCCCAGATATTCATAAATAAGTTTAGGTGATGGCAGGACTAAATTTAGTGCATGGAGCTATTCAGGGGAAGAGTATGAGGCTGGCTTTTACTTTGAGCTTATTGTTATTCTACTATGTCCACTGTGGAGCTTTTATCAAAGCTTGACTATTTTTAAAGACGGTGTTCGAGTTTATGTTGACGGTGTATAAACTCAATTTATGTTGTGTAACTGCTATGAGCCTATTGGTCTGATGCTTTATGTGGTTCATTTTAGTTATGCATATCTATCTTTGTCTGCTTTATGAAAGTCTAATGGATCATGTATATATAATGATAAGTTACTAATGAATTGTATAAGTAAAATAATAAGCTAACTGGGAATAAAATAATGTAAAGTAAAAAAGAATAAGCACATCAGGATTTTTATATTGGTTCGGACCACCGTTCTATGTCCAGTCCCAAAATCTCTATTTTGGCTTTTTAATCACTAACATCCTCACTTCACCTAGAGGAATGGGTCTATACAATGCCTGAGCCACTGAACAAGTCTTTTCCACAAACCTGATGCAAAATAGTCTTTAGAAGTTGTCACATGTAAATACAATAATTTACCCAATATAATACAATGCTCCTAATAACTCAAAATCGATTTCCAGTTAAGTATGTCGGATTTTTAGGGTATTATAATAAGAAAAATGGTAGTATATTTGAATGATCACTGATATGAGTTCTTTTGGTAAACTAGGGTTTTAGAAAATAGATTTGAGAATCAGAAAGCAAATTTGTGTATTCCTCTTTGAAAACAAAATCTATTTATACAAATCGAAGTACAAAGAGGGGCTGCATCGTTTACCATTGAAGTATGAAGAGAAAGAGTCACATTTGAAAAAGAATGAAGAAATGAGACCCTTTAGGAAGAAATAAACATTTATATGCTTTAGAATTTTGAAAAACTTCGGTGCACCTGTGGCTTCACATCGTCTACCAATGCGTGTATGTTTTCCAAAATCTAAAGCTTATAAAGGCCCTATTTAAAATATTAAAAATCTCTAAAAAAACATTTGCAAAAATTAATTTTGAGATCCTTAATTCTTTGGGATGTTAATATATGATTCTTGATTGTTTTAATAATATATACTAAGACATATCGACTCATATTGACAAGGTCTTCAGGTGTTCTTCGTTTTGATGATACTTTGGAAATTTAGCATGTTGTCTTCTATTCATTTCGAATGCTGACAGAACCTTCCTTCCTAAAAAACAAAAGCATATAGACCAATGTTTGTATTGGGTGTGCGTGATGATTTATCTCTGGTTTTCCTACTAAAACTAGTGTATAAAGTTGTCATCATCAAAATTTAAGAAATCTTGCTCTAGTATTCTTCCTCTTTTTGATGATGACATCTCATACATGCATTCATGCAAAGAATGTTTCAAATAATGCTAATATGAATGCAGTACTCCCTCTGAATATATACATGATATACTTTATAACTCCCCAAGAATGTATGCATATGATCAAATATTTCTCCCCTTTTGTCATCACCAAACAGAGAAAAACAAATTATACTACTTCAAATTCAGATAGTAGAATGGACATCTCAAATTGAAAATAACAAAATGAAATCATAGAAAAACATAGAATGAACATCATAGAACAACATAGAATGAACATCACAGAATGAACATAATGCCACAATATGCATAGTCGGTACTAAAACAAAATCAAAAATGTCAACATACAACATAATGCTAAATGTCAAATAAAACAAACTGATGCAAAAAATAATGGAAAATAAACTAGATGTCAAAAAGAAATGCCAATAAGCAGGAGCTATAGACTAAGGCCCACAAAAATAATCCTCGAGAGTAGTCGGATCAACGGTTAAACCTGTGTGCTACCTAGTAGGTGCTAGAGGACGAACTGGAGAACCTGATACATGAGTGACAGTCACATGTGTTATGTATCCTCTCCCTTTGAAGTCCATTCTGGTAGGTCCAATAGGCTGCTAATGTGATGATTCTACTGCTCTAATTCCCTGTGCTCCTGTTTGAATGTCAAGTACTGAAGGTTGAGATACAATGGGAGACTAAAGAGCACTGCCATCACAATTAGTCCCAGCTCCAATCGCTCTGGTGCGAACAAAGCCACAGAGACATGTAAGTAGAGGACGAATAATGCCTAGCTCCTTCCATTTCTCCTACTACTCTTCCTAAATTGTAACACCCCACACTTGGAGGCCCAAAACTAACGATTACTGATGCTGCAGTAATCCATAGTTATTAATCTTCGACGACCAAATATAGCGGTTCCAGATTCATTGATACACATATTACAAGAATATGGAAAAAATTTAATACTTCAAAAACATATTTCCACATTCCATTCAAAACAATTCATGTTCATTATGAAATCCCAAAATGTTAACCACGTTCAGCAAAATATAATCATTACACATATGCCGAGAGCGACATATGAAGATGCACGTTTGGTTGATCAGAGTATATATAAGCCTAATAATTCAGCCTTTACATCCAAATACAGAACATAAAAAGGTAACTGTAAATAACTAACTGTCTCCTACATGCCTCTGGAAGCTTTATTCATCTAAGAAGAGAACCTAAAAACCTTAAATATCAAAATACTCAAAATCAATTGACTACCTGAGAGTTAAGGGAAAAACAAAAATTTTGAGTCAGACATAAAGCTTGGTACGAATAATAATCTAACATCTCAATCCTTTTAGATATCTAGTGAGACCACGCTGCTTAGCAGAACGGGTTTTCCTATCGCTAGTTTTCTAATCCTTTTTAAAACGATATTCTGTGCTCCTACATCACGATGGTTAAAACATACATTTTCATAATATTATGATGGTATAAATGTTATCCCACCCTTTGGTTAAGGCTAGAATATCAACAAATTGGTTGGAATGGATGGATATCGGGATTGGAGATCGATTGGAAATAAGGCTATGATCGATGTCGTCAAAATTTAGCTGAGCTCCATTCAAGGCGGGATCAGTTGGGAATGATGATCAAGGCTAAGAGAGCTATATTTCGAATTTCAAGTCGAACAGAGTTCATTTGCTCAAGGAATCGATGGATACGTGCACAAGGAAATCTCATTCGAATCGATGCGAACTTGTATCAGTCGAGTATGGATACGATCGAGTTATTCGTATTGATTCACATGGATACGAATAGCGCATTCGTATCGATCAGGTAGGAAGGCTAAATGGATTTCAAATCGATGGCAATGGATTTGGGTTGGATAGATAGATGCTTGAAGGTACGTTCGACTCGATTAATTCGTATCGATCAGGGTGGAACATAAGAGCTTACTTCGAATCGGTAGACTTCGCATCGATGCAGTGCGTATCGATTGGATGGATGTACAAGTGTACTTCGTATCGATCGTTACTTGATCAATACGAAAGGGAAGCAATGGCTTCAGGACTCTGATTGGACATTTCGTATCGATCACTTGTGGATCGATGCGAAGAAGGTCGGTTTTGTGGATGCGAAGCAATGGACGCGAAGACACAAACAGGTGGATGGGAAGCGAAATAGCGAATTGGATATGAACGTACCGATCTGAAACTATGAATACGAATGAGCACGAAGCATGGATGTGAGCGAGGAATGTGCACGATTCGAGGGAAGAAACGATCAACATGGCATGGAAAGTGGTTGAGCCTTGAAGATAGGGTCGTGTCATCAACAAGCACGTGCAAGGTATCGATACGATCCAGTATCGATATGAAGTTGACTGATACGAACGAAATACCACACGAACACTACATTTCGTATCGACCATATCTCGAGATCTACAAGTCCAAATGCCATAAAATTTTCACAGGAGCTTACGTACAAGACAAGGAATGTTCATGCCAAGTTTCGACTCCGTTGGACAAAATCTTGATTGATACGAGTTACGTTCGTATCGATCATGGATCGAGCCGAAACTTCATGGGATCGATCGCATAAGCCCACTCACGTGCCAGAGGAAGTCTCTTGAAATTTGAGTGAGATATTTGCAGCCTACGTCTATAAATAGAGACCCAGGGCCTAAAGAAAAGGGATCTTTTGGCGATCCGACGTCCAGACTCTGCCGAAAACATTTTTGAACCACAAGGCTGCTGTTGTACTAGAATTTCATCACTATAATCCATTGTAATCTGTTGTAACCAGTGAGAAAAGTCAATAAAAGATTAACTTTTGAAGTAGAAGTGGGCCGGAGATAGTCAAACCACTATAAACCTTGTGTCTCTTTCTATTTCTTCCGTTTTTAGTTTATTATTTTTCATTTTTGGTCCTCTACATTACTTAGATCTATAATCTGTGATTATAAACTGTTGATTTGTATTCATGCACTAGTTCTTTCACGATATTTGGGATTTGTGACCAATTTTGGCGCAAACACTTTGGTGCTTTCACTGAGAACAACTAACACCCGCTATACTAGATTTGAAGTTCGGATTTGAAGGCTTAAGGGTTTAGATCTAAGGAGCTATGAATAGGCAATCAAGTAGAAGACAAAGAGCCGAGAGAAGGCAGCATGAAGGGAGCCAGAAGGTATCATCAGGGGCTAATCAGACTTCATCTTTCATCACTAGAGACGAGATGGAGATGATGATGGGAGCTATGCATGAAGAGGTTTTGAAAAGCCAGGAGAAGATGATGTAGAACCTCCTCAGACATTTTGGGCAAGCAGGAATAACTGGAGCTTTAGGAGATCGGATCCATGGAGCTAGAGCAGAAGGACCAAACATGTAGTTGAATGGAGCAGCTCAACAAGACACAACCCCTAATCAGCAAATAACGTACTAATCTGGATGGATCCAAGCTCGAGAGCACACTACTCGCCAACAATGGACCAGTTCATAGAGGAATTCCAGTTTACACCACACAATAAGATGATGCCGGGAATGTAAGAGCGCGCGATGAGGAATACATACCAGAATTCCCTCGGGGACTCAGGGGGAAACCCTTGACGGACAACGTCGGATTGGCTGAGATTTTCAGGCGAACTATGCACGGAGGTTTGATGAATAGAGATCTAGAAGGAGCAAACAGGAGTCCATTTATTCATGACATCAGAATGGCTCAGAATCCACCAGAATTCAAGCTACCTACGCTAGAGGTATACAATGGCAAGGCTGATCCTACTGATCACTTGATGAGATATACAAGACATATGGAAGTGCTGGGGGCATCGGAGGAGGTGATGGCTCGATGTTTCCCTCTATACCTGATGGATATAGCTTCTATGTGGTTCATATGGCTGGAAGAAGGACCTATTAGGACATGGACAGAATTAATGGATAGGTTTTTGAAGCAGTTTCGGGTTCACATCAAAAGGCCAAAGAACATAATGACGCTAACATCGGTAAAGCAAAGGACAGATGAATTGCTCAGAGCTTTCCTAACTCGGTTCAATGCAGCGGTTACTTCAGTGGATCAGCCGGATCTATCAATGGTTTTAATGGCAGTAGTGTCAGGAGTCAGAGAAAAATCAAATTTCAAAGTGTCATTGATACAGGACCCACCAATGGATCTCGGCGAATTCTTTCACAAGGCGAGAGATTCCTTCGACAGAAGGACGCATATTTAGATATGAAATTAAAGGAGGTAAACGCGACTGAGGATGGAGGGCCATCCAGTGGAGGCTTGGATAAAGATAAAGACAATGGAAAAATGAAGCTGGATGACGAATCAGGAAAAGCTAGGAAGCGGTGGAGAGAGCCCGAATTCTCCACTTACACAGGATTGAAGGAGATGTCAGAGCGGATATTCATAGAGACTCGAAATCGCCTTCCCTACCGAAGGCCAGTAAGGAAAGAACCCTCGATACATGTAAGGGAATCAAGAAGGCGCTGTCTTTTTCTTGATTTGGACGGACATGATACCAACAGCTGTAGGCATCTAAAAGATATAATTGAGAAGCACGTAAGGAATGACCAGTTACGACAATACGTCGGGGCTCGAAATGCGGTGGTGGAACAAGAGCAGCCACCATCTACCTCAAACAATGATGGTGCGAGGCCCAGGAGTGATGGTCGATTGATTATTAACTGACAGGGGTGATGTGGAATAAGTAGCAAACTACGAACAAACGGCCAAGTCATTTACTCATGTACGGGGTCGGAGATGGCTCCTAGGCATGCTCTGAATGATGGTAAACCATGATCCTATGGTTTGTGAAATTTGTTTTTTTTGGATCGGACACTTGTTTTTATGATTTGGTTTTGGAGTTTGGTTTGAACTCCAGATTTTGTTTGTTTCCTGGTTTTGACTTTTATTTGGATGATTGTTTTCATGATCGAATGTTGGTTTGGATTTCTGTTGTGGATTTTTGTTTTATAATTTGGTTTGGATTTTGATTGGATTTTTAATCTGGGTTTCGGTAAATGGCCGTCGACTATGGATTATGCCTAGCAAGGGGCAAGTCTCTTCGTCCGAATATTGCGAATTGGCTTATTCAGGTCGCCAAGTATGGACTATACTCGGCAAGGGTCCGGAGAGACAGGACTCAGTCTAGGTCTTAGGCCTTATATTATCGGTTACTATTTCAGGTCGTCGAGTATGGATTGGCAAGGGTCTGGAGCGACCAGGATTCGGCTTAGGACTTAATTAAGCCATGGCATTACTCAATGTTCAGTGACACTGGACCACGGTCGTCAGGTGTGGATTGTGGTTGACAAGAACCCGGAGAGGTTATGGATACAAATATCGACTATGGACGACAAAGGATTTGGATATCGACCCAGAGGGGTCCTGGATTCGGTTATTGGTTATTGGCTATAGATGGAATATGGACTTCGGATATCGGATTCGGAACTATTCAAAACACGCCTTCTTATCACAAGGCATGTTTTGGGAGACAAATGTTATCCCATCCTTGGTCAAGGCTGGAATACAACAAATTGGTTGGAATTGGAGATCGATTGAAAACAAGGCTATGATCGATGTTGTCAAAATTTGGTCGAGCTTCAATCAAGGTGGGGTCGATTGGGAATGATGAACAAGGCTAGGAGAGGCTATGTTTTGAATTTCAAGTCGAACGAAAATCATTTGCTCAAGGAATCGATGGATATGTGCACGAGGAAATCTCATTCGAACCGATGTGAACTCGTATTGGTCCAGTATGGATACGATCGAGTTATTCGTATCGATTCACATGGACACGAACAACGCATTCATATCGATTAGGTAGGAAGGCTAAATGGATTTCGAATTGATGGTAGTGGATTTGGGTTGGATAAATAGATGCTTGAAGGTTTGTTCAACCCGATATTCGTATCAATCAGGGTGGAACGTAAGAGCATACTTCGAATCGGTAGACTTCACATCGATGCAGTGCGTATTGATTGGATGGATGTACAGGTGTTCTTCGTATCGATCGTTACTGGATTGATACGAAAGGAAAGCAATGGCTTCAGGACTCTGATTGGACATTTCGTATCGATCACTTGTGGATCGATGCAAAGAAGGTCGGTTTTGTGGATGCGAAGCAACGGACACGAAGACACAAATAGGTGGATGGGAAGCCAAACAGTGAATTAGATATGAACATATCGATCCGAAACTATGGATATGAATAAGCACGAAGTATGGATGCAAGCGAGGAATGTGCACGATTCGAGGGAAGAAACGTTCAACATGGCGTGGAAAGGGGATTGAGCCTTGAAAATAGGGTCGTGTCATCAACAAGCACGTGCATGGCATCGATACGATCTAGTATCGTTATGAACTTGACTGATACGAACGAAATACCACATGAACACCGATATGCACATAATTGTGCATATATTTACATCCATATTTTATCTCTTTTTATTTAAATAATCATCATATTTGGGCATTTTAACACGTTTAAAACCAAAATTCAATTATTTCCAACCATCATATTTTCATCTTCATTCAGAGGCAAAACGGTCATTTTGTGCATGTGTCAATATAAGAATTTTTACTTGGACCTTTTTTGATAATTTTTATAGGAATTTGGATGCATATGGAAGAGGCTTATATGAAGATATGTGCATGCACAAATGAATACAAAGGAAAGAAAAGGGAAATAATTCAAGCCATGAACATGGAGGACCCCACCCACTTACCTAAAAGTACAATTTGGAGCTAATGGACAAATAAGTGGAGGTTAAAGCTTCATTCAAAACAAATGATGGATTAATTAGTGGTTAATGGTTACTTGTTAGCCACACTTCCTAAAGGTAATTTTAGGTAGCCCCCTAAAAATAGAATTAGGATTTTATGCATGTATATATAGCCCTCTTATGTATATGAAACTATCATCTACTCTTTCATTTTACTTAGGAAATTAAGAAATCAAAGTGTAAGCTCAATGTTCTATGAAATAAAAATGACTTTCAAGCCTCTTGCTTCTCTCTTTTCTACATGTTTTTCTTTGTATTATTGTTAATGTTTATTTCTATGCTCTCTTCTTCTTTATGTTCATAGCTTAGATTTACATTTATGCAAGTAGTTAGTAGCTAATCTCTTTTGCTTTCTTTGCTTATTTTCTATTCTCTTTTCTTTTTAATGTTGAAATTTATTTGCGTTGCTTCAATGCCACAAATGAGTAGCTAAACCCTTCAATTTAGGGGTGATGAAGCTCTCTAACTTTATGTAATTTCAACATTTTTATGATTAATGATCTCTTTGTTTATGCTTCATGAATGTGAATTTTGATGTGAGTTTATACAAGTGGGTTTGATAAATTATATTGCTTATGCAAATGAGCTATTCTTATTCAACATAAACACATTTTACATCATCATTTGCTAATTAATTTTTGATTATGAAATGAAAGTAAAAATGAAATTTGATGATCTATGTTACTAGTTACAATAGTAAATAGATCATACTTAAAATAGTTTTTGCTTTGGCTTCTATTTCATGAGAATTATAAGTGGTATAATTGTTGTATTATAATTTGATGGTTTGAGTTATGTTAACTAATAACATAAACAAACCATACTTATGATAAATGCAATGATTATTTCACTTAATACCAAAGTTAGAGATCATAAATTATGTGTTTGTTGTTTTACAAAAATTTGAGAGTGGATTTGCCTCTAAATTGTTCTTTAGTCTAATAGTTTTTGAATCACATTTTTCTAGTGTTAGCCTCATTTCATTTCTAGTTAACAAATCCTCCTCGACTATGGTATAATTTGATTGAATACAATTTCAAAATCATCAATTCCCTGCGGATCGACCCGTATTCGGCGCGTGCTACATTCGTGCACCATGCGCTTGCGGTATAAATTTTATTTCTAAATTCGTTCGACGATTTTCTAATACCGATAGAATTTCCGTCGATGAACAAACACTACATTTCTTATCGATTATATCTCGAGATCTACAAGTCCAAATGCTATGAAATTTTCACAGGAGCTTACATACAAGCTAAGGAAATTTCAGGCCAAGTTTCGACTCCATTGGACAAAATCTTGATCGATACGAATTACGTTCGCATCGATCACGGATCGAGCTGAAACTTCATTGGATCGATGGCGTGGGCCCACTCATTTGCCAGAGGAAGTCTCTCAAAATTTGAGCGAGATATTTGCAACCTACGCCTATAAATAGAGCCCCAGGCCTATAGAAAAGCGACGTCTAGACTCTGCTGAAAATATTTTTGAACTACAAGGCTGCTGTGGTACTCGAATTTCATCACTATAATCCGCTGCAATCAGTCGTAACCAGTGAGGAAAGTGAATAAAAGATTAAATTTTGAAGTAGACGTAGGCCGGAGATGGCTGAACCACTATAAACCTTATGTCTCTGTCCACTTCTTTCGTTTTAAGTTTATTATTCTTCATTTTTTGGTTCTCTACATTAATTAGATCTCTAATCTATGAT
Source organism: Allium cepa (assembly GCA_030765085.1). Lineage (NCBI taxonomy): Eukaryota > Viridiplantae > Streptophyta > Magnoliopsida > Asparagales > Amaryllidaceae > Allium > Allium cepa. The sequence continues at coordinate 570,349,242 of CM060938.1, forward strand.
TATATACTGCTGATTTGTGTTCATGCACTGGTGCTTTCACGATATTTGGGGTTTGTGACCACTTTTGGCGCAAAAAATACATACTTAAAACAAATAGGAATTCCTATCCCCAATTTAACCTAATTCTATGTCATAATTATTGTTTCTAGGGTCATTATTAACCTTTTAATTTTCATGGCTTTACTAATAACTTTATATAATTAATGAACATCCTATCCTTTTCATATTTTTCATGGAATCACTAAGAACCTATAGGCTTCTTCCAGTTAACCTAATTAATTCGTGGGTCCCCTGGACTTATTATTTATTCTAATAACTAATCACCTTATCCTAGTTTTCATGGGTTGCCTAGGAACCTATGTATTTATCTAGTAACTCACTTCATATCCTGGTTTTCATGGGTTGACTAGGAACCTACTGGTACTTCCATTAGCCATTTTCTTATCCTAGTTTTCATGGGTTGACTAGGAACCTATTGATTGATGTCAATTTTTAATTCAGATATAGTTTTCATGGGTTCACTACAAACCAACCAGGCCATGCTAACTATCCTTAATACATAGTTTTCATAGGTTTACTATAAACAGTTGGTTACCTCCAATAACTACTTAATCATATTTTCATGGGTTTACTATTAGCCTGTTTGTTACCTCCAATAACTAATTAGATTAAGCATCTTATATTTTTGGTCACCATGACTCCTTGGATGCAATTCTACTCATTTAAGAGTTTAAGCAATTTGTATTCACTACAAAGTTAACCTAGCTAGTTCTTCTACCTCCCCCCCTTTCCCCAAAATACAGTTATGGGTGACCATGTGAATATATTCATATTTGAAGAAGCAGAACAATAATTTAACAATACCACTCTTGTGGGTTTAAAGTCCTTGAAATACATTTCATATAAAACATAGCTAACCCATTTAGCTTATATTTTTATCAAGGCAATACTTCTTCAAAACTACATACTTAATGTAACTACAAAACTCCTTTATATAAGCCCTGGGTTTTCCTTAAATATTTGAGTTAAGGTTTCGAAACCTTTCGACAATGTCGAAGGCTTCAGCCTTCGACCCTTCGAAAGCCTTGGATTGACACTTAAAACGTTACTTTGGATCAAAATGAAAATATGTGAATGTATTCCTTTTGAAAACACTCTGTGTTTTATAAAAAAAATTAGGGAAGTTTGATTGTGTCGAAACCATCCTTTCGAAAGCAATGAAATATCTGGAAAACAGTTGAACCTTTCAACAACGTCGAAAGCTTTTCTTTCAACCCCTTCGAAAGCTTTGCATTCGACCCCTTCGAAAGCTTTAGGAAGTGGCTTGTACTTATAAAAACAATTCAGCCTTTCAACAACATCGAAATCTTTGCCCTTTCAAAGGATTTAGGAAGCGGCTTGTACTTATAAATACAATTGAACATTTCAACAACACCGATGCCTTCAATGCCATCGGAAGGTCAAATAATCTCAAAAGGGTTTTGAAATGGTCGATAACTACCCCTTTGAGAGCTTTAAACAAAAACTAAGTAACCCCTTCGGAAGTTATTCTTTAAAACAAAGGCGGTAACTCTCTTTCAAAAGCCTCTTTGAAATACCCTTTCAAAAACATAGCTTTCGACTATGTCGAAAGCCCATTATAAATTATCCTTTCAAAATCATAGCTTCTGATCCAATCAAAAGCATAGCTTTCGACCTTATCGAAAGCTCTTTTTTAAAAACAAAGCTTCTGAACTTTTTGAAAGCTCTTTTAAAACTAAACCTTTTGAAAGCATAGCTTTCAACCTTGTCGAAAGCTCCTTTAAAAATAGGCAAGTGATTTTTCTTTTCAAACCAAAAATAACCAAGGAACCAACTCCTTCGAAAGCACCCATTCGGCAACCTACCTTCCACCTTTGTCCAATTCACTACATACCACCTGAATGGTATCATGTGCATTGGCTTTGACCTTGTTGGTTTCATCGAAGTCGAAAGGTCTAAGTTAGGTATACCAAAGAAGGCGTAACACCCTTTTTCTGAATAAAAGTTGTTTTTATCAAATATGGTAAACTTTTTGTAACTAACTTGCCTACTTGTAAACATTTGATTGGCTTTCACAAACTTTTAAATAATTTGGACAATATTTGCTGCATTTTCTCAAATCTGATATCAAGTTAACCTTTAACAAATAAGCCCTTCCTATTATCAAAACAATAAAATCATTTAAATATCCCTTTCAAAATAATTTAATTTCCATACTAAATCACTTAGTAAAAATCCTCAAAAATTCCAGAAATTCACTTTAATCATGTTATCCAACATATCAAAATTCCAGACAATCTATTTTCGAAAATAAATTTATAAACCCAAATAACCTTATTTTCCTTTGAAAATTCATAACTAATTCTCCACGGCTTGGAAAATTATGAAAACTTAAACCCAACTCCAAATGATGTTTTCCATAACATATAATTATCGCATAGCATTTCAAAATCATTAAATCTTGTTTTTACCCTAAAACCGTATATATCTCCTTTAAACAACCATGTTTAAACATATATAAATCATAAATCAAGCATATCAGCATTCAATATATCATAAAACTAGATTTACCATTAAATCTGAATCCATATGAATATAAAACCAAAAATGAGATGTAGAAATTATTATTCACCTTAGATTGGACAAGGAATTGAAATTTGATTAAGATTGATTTCTTCTAGTTTGAATCCTAAGCTTTACTTTAATTTTTCTCCTCTCTTCTTCCTAATGGTCGGCCTTGCTTTCTTCTTATGTTTATAATTTTTTTTTGAGATAAAGTGAATGTGTATGACTAAGGAGAATAGTATAAGGGTGGGAAAAATGGGGACTATTTATCCTAATGGCCTTATGTTTAATTACTTAACCATTTATAAGTTCATTTAGTTAAAGAAGCGCGACTACTAAATTTTATTAATCAACCTAAATCTCCTTATCTATATTATTCTATTTAATTTATTCTAATTAACTCTTTTGAATAATGTCAATAAAATTTGGTGTGTTACACGAATCACCTGTATCAATTGCTCATGGCCATCAAGTATCGAATAATTTGATCCGCCCTAGATGGAAAGGCAGTGGTAAGGAATCATGATGCTGAGAAGAAAAGAGGGTAGATCTTGCTCTTCTGACTAGTGTATAGGAATCTCAATATGAATCTCATATATAGTCACAGTAATCTTCATCGGTTTTAACACTTTATCATCAAATATTGACAACTACAGATGTCTAAGACGAGTCTCATCATCCAAAGGAAAGCCAAAGCGACACGGTATGGCATCAATCTATTTGCATATGTATTATACTATGCTTCTCTCCTGATTTATTCTTGATCATATTGTCCATGATCGAGTGTCCCTAATTCACTCTTATGTTATTGATAATGGACTAAGTGACCTTTTAAATTAATAGATTTTTTTTGTCAAAACTGCTTATTTTGGGAATTAGATTATGTAATGACCCACCCTTTTGACCCTCGAAACTCAACACTTAATATAACCATGGTATTCAAATATCGAGCATTCAAGTGCCGAAAAGGCAGAGTGATAGGGTAAAAAGAAAAGGAATCGGAAGAAATAGAATTTCACAGCGGAACGATAATATGTAATATAATAAAGCCAGCAAAAGCTTTCACTCTAAGATACGTGGTATATCAGATTTAAAAACAAATCGCATTGGCTTGGACAGTTACAACTCCCTAACCTTACAATTGCCGATGGGAGTACATAATAATACAACGGAAGAAAAAAAATACTACTGCATGTGAACATCCAACTCTCGTCTATGAGCTTCATGCTCCTATCAACAACAACCTAGATCAACTCGGACTAACCCAAGCATTATAATAAAATAATATCTAGATCATTTTGGAAAACTAGCATAAGAACTCTCAAGAAATATGATGAACATATAATAATCTGTGAGACGACGCCTCTCAACACAAATTGAGTTTTACCTCGTAAGAACGACATCCATAAATGAAAGAATGGAAACAAATCAGAACAAAATCCAAAATTTGAAGAATGGACATAAATAAATAAACAAAGAGAAAGCACAAGGCATTTCCTGATGCAATTAAGACGAAATCAACTCAAAGGTTTGAATCCAAAACAAGGAAAATGAATTTTTCCAACAGTGACTTATCGAAAGTATACCTCTAGGAAATATACTTGAGAGGGTCAATATGACTCCCTTAAAAATGTCCAAGCTGAACTCGCCAACTTACCGAAAATACGAGTATTTCACATCTCCACATGCATATAACCAAATCCAATCTAGAGCAGATGTGAAGATACCCTAATGGGAGAAACCGCTCATAGCTTAATGTCCACTCACTCTTTGGTTTTATCATTTTCGATAAAGGATATCAGTGCTCTAAACGAGCAAAAAAATCATCTTAGACTGACAAAACACAAAGAAGATAGTAGAATCGATAGTTAGTAAATTGACTATCGGTAATAACAAAATGATCGTATATGTAAATTAAATCTCATACTCTTATCCCCACTCGTCGATTTCAAACTTGTACTACCTCTCGGTTAACAATGAAGTCGGACAAGTTGAGGCATTGTTGCCTATCAGACCTTGCCTCGACGTACATTGGTATCTTTCGAAATAGAGAAAAGTTTCCATACCTCGATGTTTAGTGTTACTTACAAGCCAAATCCTTTCCATATAAGTGATATCGCTTATGGAAATTAAATTTCTTACCCTTCTCACCAAACTTCGATTTCTAACTCGTACCATCCTTCGATTAAAAATGAAGCCAGGTAAGTCAAGGAACTGGTTGCTTCTGGCCTTGCTAGATACTCTGGTTTTTAAATCCCACAGATAATAATGAATCAACCTTCTTGATATTTGACACTAAGGATACAACTAAATCCTTTCAATAAACGAAATCCAACTTCAAAATTTCAAAACATTTGACTCACACTTATGCCTGATTTTCACATCATCGATATTCGTAAAACACTTTAAAAACACTCTTTTAAAATATTCTTTTGAAAAAGCTATTATATTTCTGTATATAAAAAAGAAGGGTTAAAAACAAATGTCATTAAATATTGTTTACTATAAAATGAAAACTAATTAAACTTAGCCCTATCTTTAAAACAATCTTTTTAAAGACCTTTTCATTTATAAAATATCATTTATAAATCAACTTACCAATATCATTAAAAAAACTCCTCCAAAAATATAAGAATATTAATGTTTATTAAGCCAAGTAACAAGTTTTCTTAGTAATTTTACAAAATCCTTTTTTAAATGTTAAAATCCATGAATTCTTTCTCCATTCCTGAAAAACATTTATTACAACAACGGTGTTGTAATCCATGTCTCATTTTCACTTTCAATAAACTACAAAATACCCAATATGTAGTTTTTTGAACTTTCATTTCAGATATTACATAAAAAGAAAATATCAAGTAAAGTTGTTTTAAATTCAACTTTTGAACTGCAATAATGTAATTTCAAAGTGCGACTATTACACTATTCAATTTTTTTGCTACTTTAACATCCAAACAACAACCAAGCCTTAGTTTTTCAAAAACAATAATCCAATCTCACTTTGAAGGAAGACCATGGCATAAATAAATAAAGTGTTTCGAAAGGAGTTTTTGAAGAAGTTTTCTTTAATTAATAGGTTAAAGAGATTAACCAAGTTATTGTGTTTTCTTCTTCATGTACGTATATATTCACATTGTAATGGACCCATGACTGTATTTTGGAAAAGAGCTGAATAACCAGTTAGGTTGACCCAATAGTGAATATAAATTAAATTAACCCCCGAATGAGTAGAATTGCTTTCGGGAGGTCAGGAAGACTAGAATATAGGATGCTAAAATATTAAAGGAAGATATTGATAGGGGCCAATAGGTTCACAGTAAACCAATGAAAACTGTGCATTGGAAAAGATATTGGCGGGGCCAATAGGTTCATAGTAAGCTCATGAAAACTATATATAAATAAAGATGTTAGAAAGACAGGTTCATAGTTAACCCATGAAAACTATGATTTGATATTGGAAGGGGCCAATAGGTTTGTAGTTAGCCCATGAAAACTATATTTGGATTAAGATATTGACATATTTCAATAGGTTCCTAGTTAGCCCTTGAAAACTAGGACAAGAAGAAAGATATTGGAGTTGCCAATAGGTCCCTAGTCAGTCCATAAAAACTAGAATAAGAGTAAAGATATTCGAGCTACTAATAGGTTCTTAGTGATCCCATGAAAACTATGTAACTGGACATGAAGTCCATAATCATTTTACCAGTTATTATTCAACCCATGAAAAATATTAGGTTAATATTACCCCTAGAAACTATTACTAAGACAGATAGTCTAAATGAATGAGGATGGGTAATCCGGAATTGATTCATTTGTTTCGCATATCATCATATCATATTATTTTGAATTGTTTTAACCATTGTGGATGCAGTAGCACTGTATATGGTTTTATAAAGGTTTTAGTATACTAGTGAGGGGGAAACCCATTTTCTAAGTGAAGTGGTCTCGCTAGGTATCTAGATGGTTTGAGATGGAAGATTATTATTCATACTAGGCTTTAAGTCTGACTAGAAGTTTATGTTTTCCTCCTAAACTTTCGGGTACTCAATTGATTTTGAGTAGCATGAGAGTTGAGGTTTCCATGTACCTTATTAGATAATAAGCTTTCGAAGGCATGCAGGAGGCACGATAGCTACTTACAGTTCTCTTTTATTTTGATTCCGCCGTGTTGTTTTTGTAAAGACATAGTTGTTAAATTGCCTATTTATACTCCGATCGTCCAAGGGGCATCTTCATATGTCGCTCTTAGCGTATGTTGTAATAAATATATTTTCTCTAAAAGTGATTAACGATTGTGGGGTTATGTAATGAATTTGAAATGTTTTGAAATGGAATATAGAACTTGTTTGATGTTTTAAGGGTTTTCCTTATTCATTTGTTTATGTGTATCATTGCATCTAACATCGTTGTATTTGGTCGCCGAGAATTAATGACTATGGATGACTGCAGCATCCATAGCCGTTAGTTTTGGGCCTTCAAGTAGGGGATGTTACTAGTTGGTATCAGAGCATAGGTTTATGAAAACTTAAAAGAAAATTTAAACCTAAAAGATTTTTCAAACATAATCCAATGAATCAGAAATATGAATGAGGTTTGGGATAACGCTATAATAACGTACTTGTATTTGATATATAGTTGTATTTATAAGTACGTATTCCCCTCTCTCTTGGATCGTTCTTCTGTATCTTACTAAGGCTCGTATGTAGATTTATGAGAAAGAAGATATGGAAGCAGGAAACAGAAGAGGAAATCTTGGTAGAGGAAGCACCACAACCAATGGAAATGCTCAACCTAATACCAAGAGGAACCAGGGTTGACATGCTAATGCTAACCAAAATGTCGATGCCAATGTGGGTGCTAGAAATCCACTAGTAGATATAGGGGAGATGTATCAATTCTTCGTCAATGTGGTGCAAGCAGGAGTTGCTGCTGCAGTTGCTGGGAATATTGGAGGAGCTAATCCCAGGGGTCTAGTTGGGAATAATTATGCTAAGCTGAGCAGAGATTACATCAGTCCTGGTGGAAAGCGATTTATCGAAATGGAGGATGCTATTGAAGTTGAGAATTGGTTGTTGCACTATGAGATAATTTTTGTAGATCTAGGTTTGGATGATGAGCAAAAGAGGAGGCTGGCCTCTAGGCAGTTGTAAGGGGAAACACTTCACTAGTGAAATAGTGTAACTACCAAAGTCTCGAATGAGGAGCTGACATGGGCATAGTTCAAAAGGAGATTTGAGCAAAGGTTCTTATCTAAAGTTGCTAAATCGGCATTGATGAGGAAGTTTATGGATATACTCCAGGGAGAGATGTTAGTAATGAGTATGCTACTAAGGTTGATGAGCTGTTTCGATATGGATATGCTACCATAGACGCTGTCATCAGAAGGAATGAGAGGTTCATTCAGGGATTGAGGCATGAGCTTGCTAGGGTGACCCTGACACATCCATGATCCTTGTAATGTGGTTGTGGAGATGGATTTTCGCCATGAAGAGACGCTTGCTCTTTCTGCTAGAGAGAAGTCAGTTGAATCCCAGGGTCCTCATGGAAAGAAAAGGAAGTGCTTTAAGAAGAAGAGAGCCTAGAAGGGGGATGCTACTAAGAAGGCAAAGGCTGATTTAGTTTTCTACAAGTGTGAAAAGAAGGGTCGTTATGAAAATGAGTACCGGTCAGGCAAGGGGAGGAAGGTTGCAGATAAGAAGAATGTGAAGTGCTTCAACTGTGACCAAGTCGGGCATTATAAGAATCAGTGTCCAAAACCGGTTAAGACGGACAAGGGAAAGTTTTTGTTGTTGGACCATAATCTGAAAATCCAACTGTAGCTAAAAAAAGAAAGATTGTGATGGAAGATACGTTTCTGATTCAGAGTATATCAGTTAGGATACTATTTGATACTGGTGCACCACATTCATTTATATCCTAGTGTTTGGTTGATAGGTTATGCCCAGAACCCATGTACCTTATTACTTCCTTAAGGATTGCAAATCCAATAGGAGGGTATGCAACTCGGGAAATGAGATGTGACTAGTTAGAACTTGATTTGTTAGGTCATAAGTTTACATGAAGTCTATGTGTTTTTGATTTCGTAGACTTCAGAATCATTTTGGGTATGGATTGGTTGAAAAAGTACGAGGTTAGGATATTTTTCGAGGATGGGGAGATATCCTAAGACATCCTGATAGTCATATCCAAATTATATTCTCGGTGGAGAATTATGACCGGAGTAGTTGTGCTTTGTTAAGTGCAATGGAAGTGGAAGAAGAGTTAGGTTAGTTTTGTGTAGCAAAAGAGTTTGCTGATGTCTTTGAGCAGGTCATAGGACTACCATCGAAACGAGCTGTTGAGTTTTGGATTTATCTTTTGCCATGAGCTGAACCTGTAAGTAGACCACCTAGTAGGATGACACATACTGAAATGAAGGAACTGAATGTGCAGCTAGTGGATCTAGAAGGAAAGAAATTTATTAAACCAAACAGTTTGCTTTGGGGAGCGGCCGCGGTATTCGTGAAGAAAGCAGATGGGTCGTTGAGAATGTGTATCGACTATCGTAAGTTGAGCGCAAGGATGATAAAGAATAAGTATCCTTTACCGAGAACTGATGATCTATTTGATTAGTTGTGTGGAGCCAGAGTGTTTTTCTAGTTGGATTTGGCGATAGGTTTCCATCAGTTGTGGGTGGCAGAGGACAATATTCCTTTGGTTGCATTTCGAACTAGGTGTGGTTCATACAAGTGGTTAGTAATGCCATTCGGGTTAAGGAATGCACCTACTTTCTTTGTGAATTAGATGAACCGGGTATTTTCAGAGTATTTGGATAGATTTGTTTTGGTGTTTATAGATGACATTTTGGTATGCCCTAAGGATGAAAAAGAGCATGAGAATCATCTTAGAGTTGTGCTTGAGATGCTGAGGCAGCATCAACTAAAGGCGAAGTTTTCCAAGTGTCATTTTTGGAAGAAAGAGGTTAAGTTTCTTGGTTACATGGTTTCACAGAAGGGTTTGTATAACAACCCGAACCCCAGTGATTCGGTTTTTCGCAAAAATGCTAAAATCCAAGCCCACTGAAGTCCGAGTTAGGTATCAGGTATCATGCAAATAGGCAAAGATAAATATAATAAAGCTCAATTAATTATCTCACAATGGAATCAATTAAAATATAACAGTAAGTAAATACTCACCCAAATAATAACACTTTCTAAGCAAGTGTCACATAGCTGAGAAGTCTCTACCATCTACCTAACCTATAGGATGTTATGAGAATGGGGTCCGAACAAAAGTTATAGTGAATGAATACTTTATATACTTTTAGGCTTAATTCTACATATACCATTTATTTCTATTTACTCTTATATTAGGTTTATTAGGTTATAATATTCTCACCTCTATTTGTGGAACGTGCCCATTTACGTCATAGTAGATTAAAACCTATGTAACGACCCATAATTTCAGTCATTTGAAATTCGTATATTTAATTAATTTTAAATATTCACAAGTAAATTTTATAAGCTAGATAAATAATATTTCGAATATCCGGATTTAATTGGATAATTAAATTGTTGATTTAATATTTGAAATTACAGAAATAACTGATATTTGAATTTAATGTGGATAAAAATGATTTTTAAAGTTATATTAAATCATATTTGAATTAGAATGATGTTATAGAACTTTTAAAATTGAATTAAAAGTTAAATTGTAAAAAATTGAATATTTTAATATTTAATTGACGTGTAAAAATAACCATTTTTCAAACAGTCTCGGATTTCGACGAAACTAGTTTCATTGGATCCGTAATGTTAAATTTTAGTAAGATTACAAATTTCGTGTCAATCGGACTTACGGTTTGTCCCGGGCAAGCTAAAACGCGTAGAAATCGGTTTAAGTGAATTTTAAATTTAAATAGTTGATTTGAAAACCTATCTTTCAAATACGATCGAATTGGCTCCCAACATATATTCCATTGCTTTCAGAATAGGGGTAAAACATTATAAACGCCAGGCAGCACGCTTCGTTTCGAGTTCGGAAAAATATCGGATGAATAGCGTCGTCAAATTTTCTATAAAAGCCCATCTTTTTTTCACTTTTGCAAAACATCTAGGGTTACAAACCCTAGCCTCCACTTCTTTATTCAATGGCCGACGTATTCTTTGCTTCTTCCCTTTCGTTCTTCCAATCCATCTACTTTCATGAAAAATCTCCAACTACAGAAATATAGAGCACGTTAAGAACTATCGATCCAACGGTAGTGATCGTTTAAGGTGGAGCCGATCGACAGCGATTGGGGTTCGAACGCATGGAAGTCAAGCTCGATTTTCCCATGCGTAGGGATGACCGAGCTGCATAAGATTCTCAATGAAGGTGGAGCTCGGCTTTGGCTTCGAAATGGTGGTGGTTGATCGACCTAAAATCGATCGTATATGGCGCGAAAATTTAGGGCTTGATGGCGGCAATGGGTTATTTCTTGCGTATGAAACATGGAAGAAGGAGAAACAAAACTCACGGCGAGATTTCCTCTAGATGAAGCAAATGGTCCAGATGCAATTTAGGGTTAGAAAATAAAAATAAAATTGAATTTATTATATTTCAAATTCGTGTGATGTTTAAAATGCTATAACTTTTTCGTACGAGATCCGTTTCGTACGAAACAAATTGCATTGGAACCGTATTGACGAGCACTACGCGATGGAGCTGGTTTGGAGCTGATTGGAGCTAGTGTTAATTTTGGGTAAAATTAAATGCGCGATTAATTTTATCGGAATAAAACACTACAACTGCTATTGGACGCAAAGTGAGTACAACTCACTCTTTCTGACTCGCTGATATTTTATATAAGTGAGAAATAATTTATTATATGATAATTGATGATTGTTTGGATGATATATGATATATTGATTGGTATTTGGATATATACACCTGCCTAGTGGAGCAGATGACCATATACATTCCCGTGTATATGGGGGAATGACCCTTTGTAGGCGCGTCTGCCTTGAAGTGGACATTGTACACATATTTTAATATGTATATTTGTTGCAGGTGACAGGTTGGAGGGATCCAACTGGATTTCTCACCAGTATTGATTTGTTTACAGATATTGTTATATATTCTATTATCATATGATATATGATGTTTTGGATATCGTGATTGATGTATTTCGTGCTGTTGCAGCATTGGGCCTATTTTTGGAAAATAAAAATGTTAAAGTGATGATTTCCAAACCAAAAAGGATTTTTAAAGTTATTTTGGAAATCGATGTTTAGTTAAATTTTAAAGTGTTAAAGGAATTGATTTATTTTAAATAAATCAAAGTTATAATTTTTATTTTTAATAAAGTTATGATTTTTGGAAAATAATACTTAAGTATGATTTTAGAGTTATATAAGCTCTAATAACGATTTGTAAATTTATTAAAAGAATTGGTTTATTTAAATTGAGATTTTTGATTTATTTTAAAGCGTTTATATATAAGATTTATAAAATTGATATTTTATACATCAAAATAATTGAGTTATAAAGGAGTTTTAAAATTGTTAAAAGGAATTATAAGTAAATCTTATAAGTAAATAAGATTTATGAAGTTGTGAAGTTATTAAGAGAATGAATTTTGTAAATAAATGAATTATAAGCTATTAACTTATAATTTGGATTTGGCAAATAAGTGAGATGTAAATGGAATTGGTTAATAAAGGAATTTTGTGTATTGAAGTTTTTATAAAATATAAAATGGAATTTATAAACATTGTTTTATAAATCCAAAATCAATTAAATTTGATAAGTAAATAGGAAAGCTTATTAAAGGAGATATATCCACGATTTTGGACAGTGGATAATCCTTTAATGGATATACATAGAAGCAATGAATTTGGTAAACGATTTATATTCACGATTTTGGACAGTGAATAATACATTAAATAAAATTGATACTTTTGAAAAGTGAATATTATTAAATGGAATAAAATGATTAAAAGATGTTTTAAAATACGTTAAGGATCGAAACTATAGATTCAACATTCATTGTTGAAATAGACATTTTCGAGAAATAAGGAAACGATGGACTATAAGACAGTTGTTATAGTATGTGATTTCGAAAGGAAATGATTTTGTATAGTATTAGGATTTATATACCTATCTAATTTTCAAATCCTTATACTAATGATTTTGGGTTGTTGTAACGATGTTTTACGCAACATTATTTTTGACCCAAAATAAAGATGTTTAAAAGTATCTTTTCCTTAAAGAATAAAATATATACTCAATCGTAATTTAAGTACATGCAATATTTTCTAAGTGTTAAAAATAAATTGAATCGTGAATTACTTATTATTAAATAAGTATTTGGAAATTTTTTCCAAGATTGAAATATTGAGATGGTTTTGTGATTATATCTTTTTAAAGATAATTTGAGGTGAATATTTGGCAAATGGTTTAATTAATAAAAGATTAATTAAAAGGACCCAATGATTGTGTATGATGATGAATATTTGTATGTTTGCTTTGATAGTTAAATAACCGACTATCAAACTTTGCTAGATTTTAGTTCCTCGACTTGATGTGGGAACTATTTAGTCGTACACTTAGTACGTAGCCTTCTACGTAGGCTTGATTATCCTTTGTGTTGAGGATGTTGAGTCGTATAGTGCGGAGTATTACTCTAATCTATCGAGCTTCCTTCTTGGCCGAAGGATAGCAAGTTGAAAGCTGGAAACGTGATAAGTCTATGAGACTTTGTTTCTGTGTGAGGTTGAGAAACGCTTTTGCGTTGTTGGTGCGAAGAGATCGGGATCATATTTATCTGAAAACCATTTCGGACCAACGTATATGCGACGATTGTGCAGGTTGCTTTGTGATGATATTTATATTCTGGATTTTCATAGTTGGGACTGCTTGATGATCGTTTGGGTTAAAGTCCCAATATATATCCAGTAGCAGTGGTCTCTTCATTATGAAATATCCAATGCAAGGACTATTCGCTACTAATCCTAGGGATTTCCTGATAGGATGTGGTAGGAAAGTACATTCGGTTTGTCCTATTCCTGGACAACTTGTATGGATGTTTGTCTGACATTGCATTTCTATAGATTACGTGCATTGGTTTTTACAAACGTACGTCAGTGGTGACGGAGCAGGCAACTTCTCATAGCTTAACACCCTCCTTGAGACGTATGAGCTTAAGGGTTTTATTTTTGTGGAAGGCAATTAGTAGTCAGCGGAAATGGCCGTGTGGCATTCTAAGGGATGTGATTGTGCTTTATGAAAGGTAATCGTTACCTCGTCTAGCCTCATCAACCAAAAATGACCAAAACAGGGTTAGATGCAGCAGGGCTAAGTGGGTCAATCCCATTAGGATATGATCATCCTCTTCTAGATATATCTTTACACGCTATGACATCGTGTATCTGATTATTGTGGTTTGTATGCTATGAGGGCCCTCGGTAAAGGTCGGTAACGACTAGAGGATGATATATTCGGTACCATCTAGTATGGAGGTGGACCGGTCTTGTGTTGGTAGAGGATCCTTAGTGATGGTCCTCGGTATATTTTTCTAGAGATGCACTGCCAGAAGGTAGTCCCTTCACTTGGTCATTTGTATGGAAATCCAAACTCCACTACGTGTTTGCCAATTTGATTGTATTACCCAATTGAGCTATATGCTGGAATTTAATCAATGTAATAATTTTGGCTATGATTAATATTATTTGTATATAGTAGATACTACTATAATATAACATGAGATTTGATATGAAATGATTTAGTTATCGTATGGTAAAAACATGTCCGTGTTTATGTGTGTACTTATCTTAGAGATAGTTTTGTTTTAATAAAGGAAAAGTTGGCAATTTAATAAATTCAGTTCAGTGCGTTTCTCACGCTGGTTTACGAGACTGATACGGGCGTTCTTCCCTTTCAATGCTCGGGTCAGACCGAGTATATTTACAGGTCTAGGTTTGATGCTTTTAGAGCTTCAGCAGGAGAGCTGAAGATCTTCATTTTCGCATACACGTACTTGTTTTGATTATCCGTTGTGCTTTGTTGGTTGTTGTATATTATCGACAATTGTGAGGACATGTTATTATAACTGTTCAAGATGATAACTATTAATTGATTGTTGAACTCTGATTGATGTGTATATATACAATTTCTGTTTTGTAAATATCATTTATATGATATTATATATTATCCGCTGCGATGTGAGATTCTGTATTGTTCTATTTGGTTCTATCTGCTCTCTTTCTTCTCTTCTCTTCTTCTCTCTTCTTTTCTTTCTCTTGACTTTCCGTCAGTTTGTGCTTTTTGGGTCTTACATGTGTGGATTATTGTCGATTCAAAGGGTATGGATTTACAGGTCGTCACAGTTGGTATCAGAGCTTCGACTTCATATATTCCTAAGTGTTGAATATGCGATTATATGATTTTTGTTTGATCATAATAAACACACACATATATATATATATTCGTTTAAATGTATTTGTTAATGTACTATTTTATTTTTCATGGACTAAATAAATATTTGCTTAATAAAAATAAATAACACAGAATTTGAATTCAAATAGAAATTTTATTCAAACAAATATTTATTACAATTTTGAATAGTACAAATTCAAGCTCCCACTATACAACTTTGATTACAATATTCATTTACATCACAATCTCACTTTTACATCAGACCTCACTACATAATCACTCATTCACTCAACTAGTATTTTATCTTCAACTTTATTCCAATGTGAATCCCGCATCTGAGAAATCTGCAGAAATAATGTTTGACGCAGTAAAATTGAAAAAGAAATATTTTTTTTGCAGTACAAAATAAAATGTGATTTTGAAAATAATATTTGCCTCAATTATTTGGATTGTTCGTCATCATTTAATTTTCAATTCATCGTACACGAACAGCTTGTGACATACACAGTGTATCACTGTATATGCCACAAGACCGTGCACACCGATATATATACACTTGATAAATTTACAGGGGAAGTTGAGCACAGGTCAAACCCAAATTATCGGATTCAACTCAGTGCGATAAAATAATGTCACAGACTTCAGCACAAGGTCAAATCCGAGCGACAAGCTGGATTCAACTCAAGTGTAATGCACAGTCCAACTACAAAGTCAACATGCTCACGAAAGACTGCACAAATTCAAGAAGGCACCAAACCATAAACAAAATGCAAAAGGTCAAGTCACTGACTCAACTGCAGCACCAAAGCGCAAAGGCTCGAATGACCAAGTGCACCATAAATATGGCAACAAATCAAAGACACGGTGAATCAAGATCACAATCAATATATAGTGAATCAAATCATGGTTCAAACCAGGGCAATGCATCAAAGACATAATTGACATGCAAACATCTCAAGATCACAATGTGCACAGAACAACTCACATGCATGCAACCATGACTCAAAGCATATACAAGATTGTTCATTCAGGTCTGGACAACATGGATGAACAACCAAACATGAATGGCTACAGGTTTGAAACTAGAAAGGGACATACAGTGACAACATGCAAAAATGACCCAACATTTCAACTGCAGCATATATACAACAAAGATGAACATCAAAATTGCACCAGTACAGTGTCAATGAACAAACAAGCCCAAGTGAAAAACTAAACACAACAATAATGATGCAGGAAACTTGAATAAACATATCAAGTTTAAGTGTCAAGTGAATGAGCTGTAGCAGTTTCAAATCAAGTCAATGCTACAAAGATGAACCTGACAAGAAATGACAACAATAGACTAGCAAAGCAACAACTTAATTGTAACAAGTTCAATCTAGCAGTGAGCAGTGCACATGTCATGGAAGCAGTCAGTTCCAAAGCCATATCATAAAATTCGAACAAAAAAATAAGGTCGCAGGGATTACAAACAAGAACCAAATAATGTCAACAGCAGTTTCAAAAGCCGTGATTGTCAAATCTAGTGATTGAAATCAAAGTTGAATAGGTCAGAGACGTGGTGGTAAGGAAACGAGCAGTTCAGATTCAAAGCCGTGGGAAACAAGTATCAAAATATACGAAAATATACGAATTTGAATCAGTCGGTGAAATCTCAAGCATCCAAACAATGATCAAACAACCGAAAGCATAATATTGAAAAAATCAGACGAACGAAATTCTAGGAGATCGAATTCATATATAGAACCCAAAATCATCATCGGCAAATTATCGAGTAAAAGCGACAAAGAATAATCATTCACTCGAATCAAAATTGAGTTCAAGCATTAAAACCAGCAAAGCAAAGGAAACACATACCGGAGTTATCGAATCGAACTCAATCATTGAAGCGGCCAAGAGCGAACAAACGAGAACGAAGCACACGCGATTAACCACTGGATCGATCAACAAAAAGGCGCAGCTTCAAAAGGCCCTAATTTTGGAGCGGAGAATCGAGCCACCATTTTGACAAAGGAACGAAGCAAAGAGGATCGGGTCAAAATATAAAAGGGGCCGACCTCTTTCCTTTTTTTAAGAGTTTTTCTTTTTTTATTATAAAGGGCGTTTTAATTTTTAATTAGGGCTATTTTAATTTGTTTTTAATTTGTATTTTGCCTTTAAACCGTTGTAATTTCTAGTCGTGTGACTAGAGGACAAACTACGTGGCGTAGTTTGAGAATTCGCAACTCAGTGGCTGAGTTGTGGCAGGGTTTTGAGCGTAGAGTTAGGTTAGTCAGTAGCGGGTGTCGCGAGTTTACGTGTGTAAGCGTGTGACTACTTAATTTCTAGTAGAAACCTGGGGGGGGGGCAGCACGTAGGCAGGGTTTTGCCGAAGCTGGGTAAATTCTGTGTCGTTCTATTTCTGCATTTTATTATTCTGCTATTTTTTCTATGCTGCTATTATTCTATAATCTATGTTGAAATAATTTTATAAGCTTCCGCAATTAATTTTTATAATTAATACCATCACCCTATTCACACCCCCCTCTAGGGTGAAATCGATCCTACACTAAGCTTTGATGTGTACTCAGTAAAGATAGGGACAGTAGCATCCTAGATTGAGTTTGATTGTATTATATATGAGTGCGTATTTGTTAGTGAATATAAAATTTTTTTTATATTGTGTTTGCTTATCCGTTGAGTTGTTTGTGAATTCTGGTCGGTATGTGGGACGTCATATTATCGATAGGGATTTCCAAACTCTTAAATAAGGCATGTCGACATAGTATTATTTTAAATTAGGTGAATGAAATAACTTTACCTCGATTATATTTTATATATAAGGAAATAATTTTTCAGGAGTTATTATAGTGTATCTAACTGATTGTTTGGTTGTTTGAAAATGTAAATATGTATAAGTTAATGAAAGATGTTTGAATAATCTAAATAAAAACAACAATTGTAAAAGAATAAATTATATAAGCAATTGAATTATAGTATGGAATTATAATTAATATGATTTACAATTGTGAAATAATATTATATATATAAGAAGTAGAACTATATGAATATATTTATAAATATGTGTTATAAATGAAAATGAATTTAAACTAAGAATTTGAAAATTTTGAATCTCGTTTATTTTGAAAGATATTTTTCAAAAGTTAAAAATGTTATAATATTATAAATCTAGATAAGATAAATAAATTTGAAATGATCTTATATAATTAAAGATTTTACAAATGTGATTTGTAAATGTAAAAGAAATTTTTAAAAGAATTTAAAGCACTAAATTCACTACTGTTGCTGGGAAATAATAAGGGTGATGACTGCAGCATCATCAGTATCATTTTCGAGTTTCTATGTGATGGATTTGCTACCAATAGTAAATTGAAATTGAAGTTTTGTTTTGGATAAACAAATTTGATTTAAAATCCAAGTTGAAATTGATAAATATAAGTGAAATTAAATTGGACTTATAATATGAAATAAAGTTTTAGCTTTGGTAAAATTGAAATAAAATTTGATTTAGTATAATCAAAGATATGATTTGAAATTTAACTAAAGTGGTTAGTGATTATATAATATGCATTTGGAAGTTTATGTAAATAAGTTATATAACTTATAAAGTGAGAAAATATAAGTAAAACCAATTGTTAAAATGGTTAAACAATTTTGTTAAGCAAAACAAAATCTTAATTTGAATAGTAAGATGAAATTTGACTTAAGTAAAAGTTAAATAAAGTAGAATTTGAATTAAAATTAGCAGTGAACTTGAGTTGTATAGTGAAAGTAAATGCAAGTGAGTTGAAATGAAACATAACTTAAGTAATGTTAAATGAAGTTGATTTTGGTATCGAAGTAAATTGATAAAGTGAAATAAAATTAATATGAACTTGAGTTATAAGATGAAATTCAACTTTAGTTGCAAAATGAATTAGCATTAAAAATGTTGTTGTTAAGAATTGAATAAAACTTAAGTTAAGAAGTTGTGAATTGAATAATTGAATGAAAGTCAATTGAATGTTAAACCAATTGGAATTAAATGTATTAAACCAAATTGAATGAATGTAAAGTAAATTAATTCGGTTATGTTGGATATACATTGTTTGTTAGATGATTGTTAGTTGATGGTATGGAAATTCATTAAGTGTTAATGAAATTGAATCAATAAAATTGAAATCTAAATAATTGAATTCAAATGGGAAGTTAAGTGAATCTAAATAGAATTGAATTTTTTGATTTAATGTGAAAGTGAACCTACTTGAATGTAAATAAGTGAATATAAACTAATTGAATATGAATGAATGAATGTTAGTAAAATCCAATGTTAATGAATCAAATGTGATTTAAATTGAAAATAAATTCAATGAATATTAATGAGAAGTGAATCTATATTGATTTGGCTATGGATGTTAGTTGGATGATAGTTGGTTGATGGTTGGATTTGTTGTTTATTGATGGCATTTGGTATATTGGCATATATAGTTGTTGGTATATGTTATATATTGATATTACTTTCTGTATGCATGTTTCTCATTTGTGTATTGGGTGCTTAGTTGGCACAGATGGCGCTTGCTTTGCATTTAGGGCTCGCTTTCGCGCTATATTAGCCGTATATGCTCGCTAATAATATATAAGGTACATATCTTGGATTACATATTGTACTTTTACATTTTTTTTCCTTTCGGGATGCCTCATCCTCGATGATGAGATGTATATTTGTGATATACACATTGTTATTTTTTTCGGATCGAACCGCGCAAAGGATACTATGGCGAAATTTTTTAAAAATTTAAGGCGTTAGAAATTTTTTGAGAATTTTGGGAAAAAATTTATGAAAGCTAAATTTTGATTTTAGAGTTAAAAGTTAAATGATATTAGTTAGTTTTGAAAGTAACTAAGTAGATTTGAAAACTTAGTAAATTTTTATAAGAAGTTTAACTAAATAATTTTGAGAAAAGTTAAAATGTTTTAATGATGTTGGTAATCTAATTTGAAAGATTTGTTTTAAAAAGTTAATTGATTTTGTGACTTTTTGTACTTGGTAATTTCGAGGACGAAATTCTTTTAAGTAGGGGAGAATGTAACGATCTAGAATTTCAGTCATTTGAAATTCGTATATTTTATTAATTTTAAATATTCACAAGTAAATTTTATAAGCTGGATAAATAATATTTCGAATATCTGGATTTAATTGGATAATTAAATTGTTGATTTAATATTTGAAATTACAGAAATAATTGGTATTTGAATTTAATGTGGATAAAAATGATTTATAAAGTTATATTAAATCATATTTGAATTAGAACGATGTTATAGAACTTTTAAAATTGAACTAAAAGTTAAATTGTAAAAAATTGAATATTTTAATATTTAATTGATGTGTAAAAATAACCATTTTACAAACATTCTCAAATTTCGACGAACTTGGATTCGTAATGTCAAATTTTAGTAAGATTACAAATTTCGTGTCAATCGGGTTTACGGTTTGTCCGGGGCAAGCTAAAACGTGTAGAAATCGGTTTAAATGAATTTTAAATTTAAATAGTCGATTCGAAAATTTATCTTCCAAATACGGTCGAATTGGCTCCCGATATATATTCCATTGCATTCGGAATAGGGGTAAAACATTATAAACGCCAGGCGGCATGCTTCGTTTCGAGTTCGGAAAAAAATGGATGAATAGTGTCGTCAAATTTTCTATAGAAGCCCATCTTTTTTTCACTTTTGCAAAACATCTAGGGTTACAAACCCTAGCCACCACTTATTTATTCAATGGCCGACGTCTTCTTTGCTTCTTCCCTTTCGTTCTTCCAATCCATTTACTTTCATGAAAAATCTCCAACTACAGAAATATAGAGCACGTTGAGAACTATCGATCCAACTGTGGTGATCGTATAAGGTGGAGCCGATCGACGGCGATTGGGGTTTGAACGCATGGAAGTCGAGCTCGGTTTTCCCATGCATAGGGATGACCAAGTTGCATAAGATTCTCGGTGAAGGTGGAGCTCGGCTTTGGCTTCGAAATGGTAGTGGTTGATCGACCTAAAATCGATTGAATATGGCGCGAAAATTTTGGGCTTGATGGCGGCAATGGGTTATTTCTTGTGAAAGAAACCTAGAAGAAGGAGAAACAAAACTCACTGCCATATTTCCTCAAGATGAAACAAACGGTCCAGATGCAATTTAGGGTTAGAAAATAAAAAGAAAATTGAATTTATTATATTTAAAATTCGTATGATGTTTAAAATGCTATAACTTTTTCGTACGAGATCCGTTTTGTACGAAACGAATTGCATTGGAACCGTATTGATGAGCACTACGCGATAGAGTTGGTTTGGAGCTGATTGGAGCTAGTGTGAATTTTGGGTAAAATTAAATGCACATTTAATTTTATTCGGAATAAAACACTGCAACTACTATTGGACGCACAGTGAGTACAACTCACTCTTTCTGACTCACTGATATTTTATATAAGTGAGAAATAATTTATTATATGATGATTGATGATTGTTTGGATGATATATGATATATTGATAGGTATTTGGATATATATACCTGTCTAGTAAAGCAGATGACCATATACGTTCCCGTGTATATGAGCGGATGACCCTTTGTACGCGTGTCTACCTTGAAGCGGACATTGTACACATATTCTAATATGTATATTTGTTGCAGGTGACAGGTGACAGGTTGAAGGGATCCAATTGGATTCCTCACCAGCATTGATTTGTTTACAGATATTGTTATATATTCTATTATCATATGATATATGATGCTTTGGATGTCGTGATTGATGGATTTGGTGCTGTTGCAGCATTGGGCCTATTTTTGGAAATTAAAAAGGATTTTTAAAGTGATTTTGGAAATCGGTTTTGTTAAATTTTATAGTGTTAAAGGAATTGATGTATTTTAAATAAATGAAAGTTATAATTTTTATTGTTATAAAAGTTATGATTTTTGGAAAATAACACTTAAGTATGATTTTGGAGTTATATAAGCTCTAATAACGATTTGTAAACTTATAAAAAGAATTAGTTTATTTAAATTGAGATTTTTGATTTATTTTAAATGCTTTATATATAAGACTTATAAAAATGATATTTTATACATCAAAATAATTGAGTTATAAAGGAGTTTTAAAATTGTTAAAATGAAATATAAGTAAATCTTATAAGTAAATAAGATTTATGAAGTTGTGAAGTTATTAAAAGAATGAATTTTGTAAATAAATGAATTATAAGCTATTTACTTATAATTTGGATTTGGCAAATAAATAAGATGTAAATGGAATTGGTTAATAAAGGAATTTTGTGTATTGAAGTTTTTATAAAATATAAAATGGAATTTATAAACATTATTTTATAAATCCAAAATAAATTGAATTTGATAAGTAAATAGGAAAGCTTATTAAAGGAGATATATCCTCGACTTTGGGCAGTGGATAATCCTTTAATGAATCAATAGAAGCAATGAATTTGCTAAACGATTTATATTCACGATTTTGGACAGTGAATAATATATTAAATAAAATGGATATTTTTGAAAAGTGAATATTATTAAATGGAATAAAATGATTAAAAGATGTTTTAAAACATGTTAAGGATCGAAACCACAGATTTCAACATTCATTGTTGAAATAGACATTTTCGAAAAATAAGGAAATGATGGACTATAAGACTGTTGTTATAGTATGTGATTTCGAAAGGAAATGATTTTATATAGTATTGGGATTTATATACCTATCTAATTTTCGAATCCCTACACTAGTGATTTTGGGTTGTTGTAACGATGTTTTACGCATCATTAGTTTTGACCCAAAATAAAGATGTTTAAAGAATCTTTTCCTTAAAGAATAAAATATATACTCAATCGTAATTTAAGTATATGCAATATTTTCTAAGTGTTGAAAATAAATTGAATCGTGAATTACTTATTATTAAATAAGTATTTGGAAATGTATTCCAAGATTGAAATATTGAGATGGTTTTGTGATTATATCTTTTTAAAGATAATTTGAGGTGAATATTTGGAAAATGGTTTAATTAATAAAAGATTAGTTAAAAGGACCCAGTGATTGTATATGATGCTGAATATTTGTATGTTTGCTTTGATAGTTAAATAACCGACTATCAAACTTTGCCAAATATTAGTTCCTTGACTTGATGTGGGAACTATTTAGTCGTACACATAGTACGTAGCCTTCTATGTAGGCTTGATTATCCTTTGTGTTGAGGATGTTGAGTCGTATAGTGCGGAGTATTACTTTAATCTATCGAGCTTCCTTCTTGGCCCGAAGGATAACAAGTTGAAAGTTGGAAACGTGATAAGTCTATGAGACTTAGTTTCTGTGTGAGGTTGAGAAACGCTTTTGCGTTGTTGGTGCGAAGAGATCATGATCATATTTATCTGAAAACCAATTCGGACCAACGTATATGCGACGATTATGCAGGTTGCTTTGTGATGATATTTATATTTCAGATTTCACAGTTGGGACTGCTTGTTGATCGTTTGGGTCAAAGTCCCAATATACATCCAGTAGCAGTGGTCTCTTTATTATGAAATATCCAATGCAAGGACTATTCGCTACTAATCCTACGGATTTCCCGACAGGATGTGTTAGGAAAGTACCTTCGGTTTGTCATGTTCTTGGACAAGTTGTATGGACGTTTGTCTGACATTGCATTTCTATAGATTACGTACATTGGTTTTTACAAACGTACGTCAGTGGTGGCGGAGTAGGCAACTTCTCGTAGCTTAACACCCTCCTTGAGACATATGAGCTTAAGGGTTTTATTTTTGTGGAAGGAAATTAGTAGTCAACGGAAATGGTCGTGTGGAATTCTAAGTGATGTGATTTGCTTTGTGAAAGGTAATCGTTACCTCGTCTAGCCTCATCAACCCGAAAATGACCAAAACAGGGTTAGATGCAGCAGGGCTAAGTGGGTCATTCCTATTAGGATATGATCATCCTCTTCTAGATATATCTTTACACGCTATGACGTCGTGTATTTGATTATGGTGGTTTGTATGCTATGAGGGCCCTCGGTAAAGGTCGGTAACGACTAGAGGATGATATATTCGGTACCATCTAGTTATAGAGGTGGACCGGTCTTGTGTTGGTAGAGGATCCTTAGTGATGGTCCTCGGTACATTTTTCTAGAGATGTACTGCCGGAAGGTAGTCCCTTCACCTGGTCATTTGTATGGAAATCCAAACTCCACTACGTGTTTTCCATTTTGATTGTATTACCCAATTGGGCTATATGCTGGAATTTAATCAATGTAACAATTTCGGCTATGATTAATATTATTTGTATATAGTAGACACTACTATAATATAACATGAGATTTGATATGAAATGATTTAGTTATCGTATGGTAAAAACATGTCCGTGTTTATGTGTGGACTTGTCTTAGAGATAGTTTTGTTTTGATAAAGGAAAAGTTGGTAATTTAATAAATTCAGTTGAGTGCGTTTCTCACGCTGGTTTACCAAACTGATACGGGCGCTCTTCCCTTTCAATGCTCGGGTCAGACCGAGTATATTTACAGGTCTAGATTTGATGCTTTTGGAGCTTCAGCATGAGAGCTGGAGATCTTCATTTTCGTATACACGTACTTGTTTTGATTATCCGATGTGCTTTGTTGGTTGTTGTATATTATCGACAATTGTGAGGACATGTTATTATAACTGTTCAAGATGATAACTATTGATTGATTGTTGAACTCTGATTGATGTGTGTATATACAATTTCTGTTTTGTAAATATCATTGATATGATATTATATATTATCCACTGCGATGTGAGATTCTGTATTGTTCTGTTTGGTTCTATCTTCTCTCTTTCTTCTCTTCTCTTCTTCTCTCTGCTTTTCTTTCTCTTGACTTTCCGTCAGTTTGTGCTTTTTGGGTCGTACATGTGTGGATTATTGTCGATTCAAAGGGTACGGATTTGCGGGTCGTCACAACCTAATAACTAATATATACATATATGTAGCTATATGCCCAATGGCCATATTGGTCCTAGGTTTCACCCATGAAAGCTTTCGTATCTTCCTCGAAAATGGCTCCATCATCTGCTTGGAGAGCGTTTCGTAACTATATTTTAAAAGGCTACTTAGTAAGGCCTACAATACAGATGCTCTATTGCCTTTCTCCATAGTTGTATTGTAAAGGACTGCTTCGTAAGGCCTGCAATACAGATACTCTATCTTTTTGCTCCACGAGCGTTTCGTAGCAACATCTACAAAGGATTGCTTCATAAGGCGTACAATGCAAACGCTCCACTACTTACTATGAAAATGCAAATCATGTCCGCACTAGTCTATACCAGTGCTTAGACATCTACAATGTACCACCCAGTGCGTACATTGAGGACCACTTGATCGTTCTGTCTATTATCTGAATCCCACCAACAAGGTCTACCTTATACAGAACTCAGTCGGGGATTTTCTATATATGTAAAGGACTGTTTCGTTAGGCCTATAATACAAATATTATAGTTGGTCTGTCTCTTTCTCATCGTGGCTATGGCCCTATGCAGCCACCCCTCAACTAATCGAAAGACATCTAAAGAGTTAAGTGGTCATGCCCTACTGCAAACAATCTAACATCCAATTGGCGGTGCTCCTCGTCCAATGTCTCAATAGTGAAATAATCATTGTCCTGGTGGTCTAACTCTAGTCTTTTCCGAAATCGTTCTTGGTCTTGATGCTCGCTGATATCCGCATGCGACTATCCTTAAACTTACTTGCAAGTACTGGACACACGAATACCCTACTCTGAACACCAAGCCCTTCTGACTACCTACAAAGGTCTCCTTTGTCAGGCCTATAATGCAAATGCAGTCAAGGCATACTCTCTTGATGGAACACCTACATACCTGCCTCAGGGGATGCAGCTTCGTCAGGCCTACCTAGAGGGGACATCCCAGAGTATCTTCACGTCTCGTTGAAGGTTCGTACTACCTTTTAGCCTAAAATAACTAAATTGAACGTGCTTCTCCTTTGCTGAAATCTGTGATGAACTACTCCGTTAGGCTCTTCATCCTCTGGGTTGCTCCAAACGCAATTCAATTCTTTTATTAGACCTTAAGTCTAATCTTTTAATTTGCATTTAGTTTGCTTTCTTACTCTGTTGGCTACTTATTTAACTTACTTAGCATATTCTTGCCCTCGTTTCACTTTTAATTATTGTGAGATTACCATAGATCTAATAGGGAATGCTGTTAGTATGAACCACATTCATTATCTTGCTTATTTTACTTAATATATAAATCTTTAAGTTCAATAAAATAAGCCTCTATTACCATTTCTACTTTATTTGCTTATTGACTTAATATAAGTTGTTTAAATAAGCTTCTACCATTATTCTATACTACCATTGCTTACCAATTTATTATAAGTCTCACGATAAGCTTTTGTGTTCTTATTTCGTAATTATAACCTATGTTATAATTCTACTTGTAATTTTTACTTTTCTTCTTTTAAAGTTCGTTATATAATTACAAGCATTTCTTGTCCGTTCTAGTCTGCCTTCTTTTATTATGATATAGAATTTTTTTTTAGTTCTCTAATATTACATAATTCACTTATCACAATAATTGCTTATTTAAATAGCGTATGCAGTAAATGCAGATTTATGCTTATCAATTTTTACAACTTCAAATTCTTGATTAATAATATTCTTGTTTTAATTCATACTTTACTTTATTATCTTCTATTTTAAGAAGTAATTCTATTCTATTTGGTTGGTTATGAAAGCTATATAATCCATTTCCATATCTTAATATTGGACAATACTATAAACAATAATCCGTAATTGCAAGATATTTCTTTTACTATTTTGGAGTAGAGTAAAATACATCGATTTCTCTATTTGACACTAGCTCCCTTTTTATTTCTTTTATTTTTACAGCTACGTTTATTACTATCTTTTAGATTTGAGTTATGGAAATGTATCCTATTCTCTAAACCGACCAATTAATCTAATAATTACTCCCAAAATAACCTTTCCCGTTTTAATGCAATTTATTATAATAATTCTATTCCTTAAATTTTTATTATTTTACATCTAATCTCCTTCATTTCAGTATTCTGAAATATTTAATCCATATTCGCATTTAATCTATTTTAATCCATACATGAAGAAAAAGGAGAGGATAAAAGAAAACTAATGCTTGTATAAAATCCAAACGTAGAAAAAGATGTAAAATGGCATAGAAAGCAGTATATAAATACTAATACTGTAAATTAACTACAAGTTTTCATATAATTCAGTATAATTTAGTTAATATGATTAATTACTAAATAATTTTTTTAAACGGAAATCTATCGATAATATATCTTAAACTTAAAAGATATATAAATAGATCCACTTACCTGTCGTCCTTAGCTTCGCTTGTGCTCCGCTTGGCTCTATAGTCCTTCTGGATCCCCTTTCTCCAAGGTGTATAATATTTTAATTTAGAAGATCTTCTCCCTAGAAATTATTTTCATTTTAGGGTTCAATCTTAGGCCAAGAACCCAAAGAAATATATTCTATTTAGGGTTCAAACTTAGGCAATGAACCCATGAGAGAAAATCTAATTGTGAGAAGATAGCTAGGCCTAGGGTCCTGTTTATACTGGAGCTTGGGGATCTCAGACCGTCGGATTATTGGATTGAACCAGGAGCCACCATGTCATAGGGTGGTTCGAAGCCATATGATCGAAGAACATATGGCTCAGATATCGTAAAAACTAGAGAACACGTCACGTACGTTCCTGGATGAAAAATTCGTCCAGGTCGCACGCGGGTTGACCAGGCGGTCGACTGCCTCCTAGCACATAGGTCGACCTAGCACTGGTCGACCGTGCGGTTGACCTATGTGTCGATTGGGTCGACCTGTGGTCAGCCCATATGTGTGTGTGTATGTGTGTGTGTATTTTCGTTTTGTTTCCTGTTTTTGTTTCGTTCATAAATTATTCATATTGGTTCAGATTTTGACAAGTTATATATGTAAACTAATCAGATAATCGCCCCGGATGCAATGGTACAAATTCAAGGGCCATATTTCGATAATTCCAAAATTATTTATTTTCTTTACTTCTTGTTATAGGTTACGTTTTAACTACATAAAATGCGGGGTGTTACATTGTCCCACCCTTAGGAAACTTCGGAAAATATCATCCCAAAATTTGACAAGGGTAAAATTTATGTAACCTTTCACATTAATTACAACCATTTTATGTACATCCAATTTTTCAACCATCTGTGCTTTTGTGAAAGAGTGCTTTTCAAGACCAAGTATATGCATGTATGTAAATCTCTAAGCGGTACCTCCTATGTGAATGCTTTTTATTTTAAAAAATTATTTTCAAAACATGATGCATACAACCTAAATATACTTGCAAATTCTATATGAATGCAATTTTTCGAAAATAAAATATTTTTCACCAATTTTTCCCACCCTCCTATTAAATAGGGGTGTATTTCAACCAATTTTTATCTAAACCTAACACAAAACTTTTAATACTCAAATTTCAAAAAAATCTAATTTTGTGAGTTCAAGTTCTTATGTTAGAAAGAAGACAGAAAACAGAGAAACTTCATATTTCTTTGATTTTCTTTTATGCGCATCTTTCCCCGTACTAGGGATTTTGGGTTGATGTCCTATAAAAACCCCTTTCTATTTTTCTCAAGCTTATTTTAAATAAGAATATCTTTTTAAATCTTTACTTGACGTTTCCATCACCTCTTTAATTTGTTATTTCCCTTTTTGTTATTCTTATTTCTGCTCTTAATTTTTATAATAACGTTCTTATGTCCTTATTTAACATCTCAAAAATAAAGAGAAAAAGCTCAGTACCGATATATTACCATAGAATTTTAATTGCTTACATAAGAGTTTAATTTTATAACTAAAAAAATAAAACAAACCCTACTGCAATACGATACTAGATAGATGACATACGTAGGCTAACATAGCCATCATCTCAGGCTAGGAGGCCTATGTCCCTATTCGCTTTGACACCGGAAGGCTCTAGTAAAGGAATCCAAACATCTAAGGCACTCCTCCTGCCGTCTAGTGCTCACCGCAACCTCACATTGACACTTTTCTAACTCATAATGTCTCCTAATCACCTCCTCTATCGCTGTAGAATCTGTGCGTGCTCCCAAGAAAGCCGCTCTTGCCTCTTGGCTAAGGTCCTAAACTAATCCTCGTAGCTCATCGACGGAGTGGCTGAGAGGTCCTGCTCCTTCTCCCTAAGATCCATATCCATGTCCATATCCCCACGTACTCTACGTCGCAGACTCAAATGGATAAGCGGGCTATGGTGACTCGGTACGTCCTACGCCACCTCAAAACAGTGGTGAGGGAAGGTGCTGATGCTCATGAAAGTACTGGGGTGCCTACCAGTGTGGTGAGGGCTATAGTGATGGTTGCTGCTCCTGCTCCTACTCCTCCCGTGGAACCTGAATCTGGTCAAATCATATATGCATCCTCCTCAGAGTGGATGAACTATCATGGGGTGGGCCTGCTCATTGTACCCCGGCCCACCTAAAGACCTGTGTCCAAAGGTGACAGTAAATCATAGTAGATTTGTGAAGTCCGCTCGCTGTCATATATTGAGCCATAATCGTCCTAGCACAACTCACCTGCAATCCTTTGAATATGGCATAGGTGGCCCACCTCACAATAGGGTATATCTGATAAAAACTCCCCATCTTGGGGAAAAGGTTATGCTGTAGAATGCGGATAACTAACCTAGCCAACGGGATCAACTGCCCAGCGCTCCAATCGGGGTGCTAAGGGTTTAAAAGAATCTACTGCAAAACGGCCATGTCCGTCATCTCAATATGCCCTGCCTCAAAGCCATACCCTTTGATATCTAAAATATTAGCCACTTGAGACTCGGTGAAAACTATTCTAACTCGCTTGACCTCCTACTGGAAGGCCAACTCCTAATCCTCATCGCTAGTACGTAAGTTAGAATCAAAAAGAAGTACTAACTTGGGATACGCTCGCTGTTCGAATGTCTCATGGCTAAGAATCTGTCACAGCCCTGTGTCCTAGAAGAGCTGCTCTAAATGTGTGCCCGGAAAATCAATAAACTTCACTGCCCTTCCTTGTAGAAACTGGTACGTGGCTGTATGTGAGTAAGACTGCACTAGCCGCCTAACACTCTGACACCAAGCTATCTCCTGTGGAGTAAGGTAGGGAAAAAGGTGAACAAGAGAAGAACTTGGAGGGATGGTGAAAAACTCTCAGATCTGTGGAAATGGAGTTTGGATTCGTGTAGATCTCACAATACGCTTTGATTTGATACTAACCGCAAGTGAAACAATGGAGTTTTGGAGGAGTTTGGGTGTTGGAAGGGGTGGTTTTTGGGTGCTGCTACTGTCTTCGGGGAGGGCGTAAGAAAGTGAAAATGATGAAGAGGAGGGGTACGTGTTTATACACGTGCAAACGAACCAGGACGGTCGACCCACCTTAGCCACTAGTCGACCGTGCGGTCGACTGGCATGTCCACCCCCAAGGTCGACTACTAAGTCAACCTGGCCCCTTTTTTCGCTTCTATGGCATGCTTGCCTTATCCTTCACCTCCCTAACTAATCCAAGCCTAAGTAAATGCTCTCTATTAATGGTTGCGTGAGTCGCGGTTACGACTTAGGCTAAATATCCTTCTCCGCTCTCCACCCTTCGAGTGGAGTCTTGACGTCTTCCATACTTCAACTGAATCTATATTAATGTCCATAAACTTTCTCCAACTACTCAATTTGCCGACCCATAAAAATTCTTTTTCAAATAGCTTTAATTTATTTATAGCTAGAAAAATATTTTTATGTACTTATAAACCTTTTCGTACTTAAATAAGGATTTCAAAAATATGATTCAACTTGGCTAAGTCAGATGTTGCGTAAAACATTGTCACTATAGCCCAAAATACTAGTTTTTAATTAAAGTTAATAATACCTGTATTATTTTAAACTGTATATTTCTCGAGTTTAAAATGCTCTAAAGTTGTTTTTCTCCAACTTTCCATATTTAAACTACACAGTTATAAAGCTATAAACTTATAGACTTAAAACTTGAAAATCTTCCAAAACTTTCCAAATTCATAAGAGTTTAGTTGCCGGGCTAGACTAAAAAGTGGTTTTTTCATTTGCTTTCATCTTTCCAAATATTCTCTACTGAATCCAAAAACATTTTCCATTCTAAGTCTTATAGCTTCTAGAATTTCCTTACTCTAAGTTTTGATACACTAGATTATTTTCCTAACTTTCTCCAAATATTGATTTACTTGAAAGAATGGTTGATTTACTCCTAAGAATGGACTTCTCTTTAGGGTTTTAAGAGTGTGTGTGTGTCTGTGCGTGTGTGTGTATATATTAAAAATACAAATAAGTTCACTCACTATCTACCCAGGTATCTAAACCTAGGCTTTGATACCAAATGCAACAAATCAAACTCCAGTGATCCAGATTTTTCATAAAAATGCTAAAACCCAAGCCCACTGAAGTCCAAGTTGGGTATCGAGCATTATGCAAATAGGAAAAGATATATATATCAGAGCTCAATTAATTATCTCACAGCGAAATTGATTAAAATATAATTGTAAGTAAATACTCACCTAATAATAGCACTTTCTAAGCAAGTGTCACATAGTTGAGAAGTCTATCCCATCTACTTAACTTATAGGATGTTATGATGAGGGGGTCAGAACAAAAGTTCTGATGAATGAACAATTTATATACCTCTAAGCTTAATTCTACATATATCGTTTTATTTCCATTTACTTTTATATTAGGTTTATTAGTTACAATATTCTCACCTCTATTTGTGGATCATGCCCATCTACTTTATAGTAGATTAAAACCTAATAACTAATATATAGATATATGTAGCTATATGCCCAATTACCATATTGTTCCCAGGTACCACCCATGGTACCTCCCGTGTCCTCGACGAAAAAGGCTCCATCGTCTGCTCGAGAGAATTCCGTAGCTACATCTATACAGGACTGCTTCGTAAGGCCTACAATGCAAATTCTCCATCATCTTGCTCCGTAGTTATATTTGTAAAGGACTGCTTCGTAAGGCCTACAATACAGATACTTCATCGTTTTGCTCCATGAGTGTTTCATAGCTACACCTATAAAGGACTACTTTGTAAGGGCTATAATACAGATGCTCCACTACTTAATATGAAAACGTAAATTGCGTCCGCACTGGTCCATACAAGTGCTCTGACATCCGGTGTGTACATTGAGGACTAAGTAATCATTCTGTCTACTATCTAAATCCCGCCAATAAGGTCTACCTTATACGGAACTAAGTCTGGGATTTTCTATATCTATAAAGGACTGCTTCATTAGGCCTACAATACAGATATTGCAGTTGGTCTGCCACTTTCTCATCATGGTTATGGCCCTACGCAACCGCCCCTCAAAGATTTCTACAGAGTTAAATGGTTGTGCTCTACTGCAAACAATCTAACATTCAATTGGTGATGCCCTCATCCAATGTCTCGATAGTGAAACGATCGTTGGCCCAGTGGTTTAACTCTAGTCTTTCCCGAAATCGCCCTTATTCTTGAAGCTAGCCGATATCCGCATGCGACTATCCTTAAACTTACTTGCAAGTACTGGACATATGAATACCCAACTCCGAACACCAAGCCCTTCTGACTTAATGGAACACCTACAGACTTGCCTCCGAGGATGCAACTTCTTCAGGCCTACCCAGATGGCCATCCTAGAGCATCCTAACGTCCTGTTGAAGTCTCGTACTTCCTTTTAGCCCAAAATAATTAAGTTGGACGTGCTTCTCCTTTGCTGAAATATGTGATGAACTGCTTCGTTGGGCGCTTCATCCTTCAGGCTGCTCCTAACGGAATTCGATTCTTTTATTAGACCTTGAGTCTAATCTTTTAATTTGTGTTTAGTTTGCTTTCTTACTCTATTGGCTACTTATTTAAGTTAACTAGCATATTCTTTCCCTCGTCTCACTTCTAATTATTGTGAGATTACCATAGATCTAATAGGAAATGCTATTAGTATGAACCACATTCATTGTCTTGCTTATTTAACTTAATATATAAATCCTTAAGTTCAATAAAATAAGCCTCTTTTACCATTTCTGCTTTATTTGATTATTGACTTAATATAAGTTGTTTAAATAAGCTTCTACCATTATTCTCTACTACCATTGGTTACCAATTTATTATAAGTCTCACAATAAGCTTTTATGTTGTTATTTCATAATTATAACCTATGTTATAATTCTACTTATAATTGTTACTTATCTTCTTTTAAAGTCCGTTATATAATTACAAGCGTTTCTTGTCTGTTCTAGTCTACCTTCTTTTATTATGATATTGAATTTGCTTTAATTCTCTAATATCACAAAATTCACTTATCACAATAATTGCTTATTTAAATAGCCTACGTAGTAAATACAAACTTAGGCTCATTAATTGTTGCAGCTTCAAATTCTTAATTAATAATTTTCTTGTTTCAATCAATACTTTTCTTTATTGTCTTCTATTTTAGAAATTAATTCTATTTTATTTGGTTGGTTATGAAAACTATATAATCAATTTCCATATCATAATATTGGATAGTACTATAAACAATAATACGTAACTGCAAGATATTTCTTTTACTATTTTGGAGTAGTGTAAAATACATCGGTTTCTCTATTTTACACTAGTTCCCCTTTTTTTCTTTTTTTCTTATAGCTACGTTCATTGTTATCTTTTAGATTTTAAGTTATGGAAATGTATCCTATTCTCTATCTAAACCGACCAATTAATCTAATAATTATTTCCAAATTAACCTTTCCCATTTTAATGCAATTTATTACAGTAATTCTATTCCTCAAACTTTTATTATTTTACATCTAATCTCCTTCATTTCAATATTCTTAATATTTAATCCATATTCATGTTTGATCTATTCTAATCCATAACAAAGAAAAAGGAGAGGATAAAAGAAAACTGACGCTTACCTAAAATCCAAAACATAGAAGAAGATGTAAATAAGGCTTAGAAAATAGTGTATACTTATTAATATTGTAAATAAACTGCAAGTTTTCTTATAGTTCAGCATAATTTAATTAATATGATGTTTACTAAATAAATTTTTTTAAACAGAAATCTAACGATAATATATTTTAAAGTTAAAAGATATATAAATAAATCCACTCACTTTTCATCCTTAGTTTTGCTTGTTCTCCGCTTGGCTCCATAGTCCTTCCGGATCCCCTTCCTCCAAGGTGTATAATATTTTAATTTAGAAGATCTTCTTCTTAGAAATTATTTTCTTCTTAGGATTTAGCCTTAGGCCAAGAACCCCAATTTTGTTTTCTATTTAGGGTTCAGCCTTAGGCAATGAACCCAAAGGAGAAAATCAAATTCTGAGAGACAGTTAGGCCTAGCGTCCTATTTATATTGGAGCTTGGGGATCTCAGACTGTCGGATTCTTAGATTGAACTTAGAGCCACCACGTCACATGGTCGTTCGGATCCATAGGATCGAAGAACGTATGGCTCAGATGGCATAAAAATTAGAAAACGCATCACTACCTAGACAATTCCATATATAATACTGATATATAAAAAAATGTTTTCATTAACTAATTTTCCATTAACATATTGTTTTCATTAACTAATTTTTCATCGTACAATTCCATATATACTACTGATATATAAAAAAATGTGTACTGAAAAGATATATGGTATCCACTGTACTGCATTTTGGGCTTTATAAAAAAATTAGTTATTATAGTAAATCTTGCTTGTTGCAACTTTGCGCTCTACGGTTTGAGCAGCTGCATCTATGTAAGTTGAGCTATTTTGCTTACCATAAATACTCCACTTCTTTAAAAGAATAATGGTATGCCTAGTGGTGGGTGAAGCTATCACAATACCAAGCTTATAAAATTAAATAAGTTAAGTTAACTATGTTATATAAAAATTATCCAAGTTAACTAAGTTTTGTAAAATTTAATATATAAAAACCAACCAAATTTATAAAACTTAACAAACTTTGTTGAGGTTAAACTAAGTTAACTTAGTTTTCTAAAATTAACCAACTTTTATAAAGGTTAACCAAGTGTTATAAAAGTGTACCGAGGTAACTAAATTTACAAGAATTAACTAAGCTAATTAAGTTTTATACAGCATAGTTAAGTTTTATTAAAAGTAACCCAATTTATAGAAATTAACTAAGTTTAAGAAAATTAACAAAGTTTTATAACAATTTTACTATGTTAAATAAGTTTTATAAAAATTAATTAAATTCATAAAAATTAACAAAGTTAACTATGTTTTACAGAAATTTACTAAATTTTATCAAGTACTATAATTTATATACAAATTAATATGTAACGACTTATACAGTATATGCGAAAGTATACAAATTAACTCTGTTTGAAAATTTTGAAATTTTAATTAAGCTTTGGGAATTTAACTCATTTAAAATTTATATTTGAGAAATAAAATATATTTATGAGTTTTCAAATACTTTGGGGGATAAACGGTTATTTTTAAATTGTTTCAAAGCTTAAAGGCGGTATGTTTGCTATCAAAAATTATTTTGGTAAAGAATAAATTTGGGAAAATATTGTATTGGCTTGGAAAAACTGTATAAGTGGTAAAACGATTAAAACATAGAGCTGAGAAATATTAAAGTATATACAAATATGCCTTTGTCGAATATATCTATATCACAATAGGAAAAAGTAAACGTGTGCCAATCAAGTTCAAAAAATTATATTGGTAGGCTATTAAGTCTATTTTAGTGTTGATGTTGAATTATTCACAAAACTTTAATAGTAATCACAAAACATGTTAACTTAAAGGATTCAAAATGTTCATTGAATGACATAGTATCCAGACATAAGTGTATATTTCCTTGCTATTTTTACAAGAACTAATTAACATAAACTAAGTTTGTGGACGTCAATTAACTTTATAAAAAATAATTAAGTTTATGTATGAATATATACATTATATAAATTGGATTACAAAAATTATATATTTTTAAATTACACACATATATTATAAATATATATATATATATATGAATTATTTATATTATGTGAATTATACTATGTGAATTACGTAAGAACTAATATAGATAATAATTATTATAATATCTTGATAGCTTTCATACTTTTGGTTGATATGTGGTTAACTATATAATTCCAGTAACTTGACATCTTTTTAAAGGAAAAATCCTTTTATGTTTGTGCTTCTTTCATCATAGGAAAACTTTATGGATTCAATTATTATATTTCATTTGAATAAAATGGTTATATAACTATTGTATTGTAATCTGAATATTATACTGATCTCATCTTTGTTAATTTCCTTTGTAGGCAGCATCTACAACCTCGTGATATGTGGCCATTCTTGTTTCACATTCTTCTGTAATTTCAGTTTCTTTGTCTACAAATGTAGTTTTATATTTTATATTAGTTAAATAGAATTGCTTTCATATGTCAAAATTTATACATGCACACTTTAAAAATGTGCATGTACAGTTGAAAGTGTACAGTTTATAAGAATAAAATACATTTATAAGACTTAACTAAGTTTTACAAATTTTTAACCAAATTTAAATGTAGAAAAATATAACACATTTGTGTGGATGATATTCTATCTACATAATATGGAAATCATGTCAGTTCCCTAGGCACATGAGTAATAATGATATTAGTGTTGCGTTGGTCAATACGACTGTCAGTTGCACGAAGATCTATCTTGAAATTTGTTTCTGTTATAATATAAACTGGGTTGAACTCAACTACCGTATGCTGCTTACAAATTCATTTTGCACTTTAAGATATTTGTTTCCTTCTAGCTAATTACAGTCTCCATTATTTCACATTAAAGGCTTAAGTTTTTTGCATGTATACTCTAGTGACCTGTTAGTTTCTATTATAACTTAAACTGGGTTGTAAGGACCCGATTCTTCGACTTTCGAAAATTCAACATCGATACTCACTTTATCGACTGCCGAGCAATCGAACGACGGAAAACCGAACACTTAGGGTTTTAAGAAAAAGAAAAAGACAGAAAAGATAGAAAATAGAGAGAAGAAGATAGAAAATGGAGGGAATAGACAATAACTGAACAACAACAGAATCTCACAATTCGCAGCGGAACAACATATAATAGATAAATGAATAATCTTTAAACAAAGAACTATATCAGTTATTACATTACATCACATTACATTTCATCATATCATCAGAGTGTACAACAACAACAAACAGTGCAGCGGAAAAAGAAATACTATGTACTAGTA
Source organism: Allium cepa (assembly GCA_030765085.1). Lineage (NCBI taxonomy): Eukaryota > Viridiplantae > Streptophyta > Magnoliopsida > Asparagales > Amaryllidaceae > Allium > Allium cepa. Next base: position 570,386,507 of record CM060938.1, read on the forward strand.
ATACGCCATGTCATCCATCTTGCCTCCAGCAACTCCAGAATATCCTGATAAACCTAACTCTTGACTGCTCGTGTAGAAATTGGTGGGCACCCAGAGTTTAGGAAGGAAAACAATAAACTCCGAGTCAGTCATGTGACTGGTGTGAGAACTCAAAACAGTTTATTTATCTTTGAAAACAAAATAGAGGAATATTTTTAAAGTCAATTCGCAATGCTTTTAAAAATGAGACTACCATAAGGCCTCCCGCACACACACACAATGCAAACGCAGAATCGGAGGAGATTTCTCCTTATGATAGTCAAAGATGCTTGATACGTATTAAAAAGACATTTGATATTATTACTAGTGCATAGTGTAGGAAAAATTCATTTCGAAAGTAGAATATAAATCTTAGCCAGCATAGACATTTCGAACTATGCCTAATATAGCTAACTATGTTCAATAGCAGGTTACCGCCATATTCCATAGCAGGTTATACAACTAAAACCGTACAAGTCTTGTATTGTTTCTATGGATTTCCAATGAATGATCAGGCCAAGGAACTTCCCATTGCCACATGAGAATGCCTCTGGGAGGACATCCCCGAGAACCAAACCGGATCTCTACCAACACAAGGCCGGGTTACCCCTAACTGAGTAACAACTGACCGAATATGCCATTCCCCGGTCCTTTGGGACCTTTCACCCGAGCGCTCGCAATCAATTCACACAATCATAAAGTGTTTTCAACATGTGTAAGTATCTGGGCTCCATACCATGATACCACCCTTTTCCAGAAGGAAATGCACATATCCTAAAGGGCGCTACCCCTCATAACCTTGCCGCATCTTTCCTGTTTTGACCATTCCCGAGGTGTGAGGCTCGACGAAGTCACGTCCACAAAAACATACTTTATACAAAAGCCATGCTTTGGGTCAACAAATGATCATAGAAATGATCACCAAGATAGACGATAAAATAAACGATCCTATCACAAATAATCAACACAATGATCATTTCACAGCAACACTCAGCATGTCACATTACCAAATTGGGAATATATCGCTGATAACCTTCAACTACATAACCTCTGAGCTCGTACGTCTTAGAGAAGGGTGTTAAGCTAAAAGAATAAATTCTCCGCCACCAACAGAAATATATTTGAAAGAAATCTGCTTTATATCTCAATTTGTAATGTCAGACATACAATCCATGCAAGTCTGTTCCGGGCTCAAACAAAACCGAAGGCACTTCTCACGAAGCCCTTGCAAATCCGGGTATTCACAATCCCGATCGAATTTCCCATCACTTAGGAAATCTCTATACCAGGAGCTACCCAGTGCAGAGACAATCGATAGGTCATCCTATCGCTTTCGCAAATACCGGGTCTTCAACACCGATCTTCAAATGCAATTCATAACGACGTATCACATATTCGGAATGGGTTATACGACCCCATGGTCCTTTCCCGGTTAACCCGAATAGTGAGCGCTTATTCAAAAATAACTGTGGCATTCAAATTCAAGCAAATCACATCAATTACCCATTCAAAGGGAAATATTGATAGTCGGTTATTGAACTATCAATGGATATGCACAACATCACCAGATTCCAAATAATTTTCCAAATTATTTATTTTCCAAAAATATCTTTACTAGATATATAATTTCACACTTCAAAAATAAATCAATATTTATTTTTTAAACAAGTTCCCCCTTTCATTTATAAATTCCATAGTGAATTTATATTTCACAATATCTACGGATATACGATTTCAATTAATCATTTCAATTTATCTTCAAAAAGATAAATTCTCAAAATATTCACTTTATATTGGAAAACATTTCCATACTTATTTAATAAGTAATTCACAAATCTTTTATTTTCAACTCTTGGAAAATATTCAATATACTTAAATCGAGATTAAGTACATATTTCATTCTTTAAGGAAATCATTCTCTTAAACATATTTATTTGGGCCAAAACGAATGTTACGTAAAACATCGTTACGACAACCCAAAATCACTAGTATAGGGATTCGAAATTAAAATAGATATATAAATCCCAATACTATACAAAACATTTCCTTTCGGAAATCATTTACTATAACAACAATGTTATAGTCCACCATTTCCTTCTATTTCTCGAAAACATCTATTTCAACAATAAATGTTGAAAACTATGGTTTCGAATCTTAACATATTTTAAAACATCGTTAGATCGTTTCAATTTCTATTTAAAACATCAAATCTAAACATTTTCTTTAACATATTATTCACTATTCAAAAACGTGAATATACTACGTTAACAATTTTCATCCTTTTATTCATTTTATTTCAAAGGATTATTCACAGTCAAAACGTGAATATAACTCCATTAATAGGTTTCAACAATTTACTTATCAAAATAAGTCGCTTGCGGATTTATAAAACAACGTTTATAAATTCCTTTTCTATTTATTTTATAACAACTCCCTTTTATAAATTCCTTTATTAACCTATTCAATTTATAACTCAATTATAAAACAAAAGTTCATATTATAAGTGAAATACTTATAATTTATTTGTTTGCAAAAATCGTTCCTTTGAACTTCATAATTATAAATCTTATAACTTATAAGATTCAATTATTTATCCAAACCCATTCTTTTAATAACTTTATAAATTTTATAAACCTACTGCTTATAAAATTCCATTTATAACTTCATCGTTTATAATTCTATGAATTTCATTCATTTATGAAATTCATTCACAATTCATTCTAACACTTATAAAAACTCGTTTTATAATTCAAATATTTTCATTTATAAATTATCAATTTATAAATCTTTTTATATAAATCAATTTATATTATTCTTTTAAAACATCATTAATCTCCTTTATAATTTCGTCATTCTGATTTATAAAATAATTAAATTTCATAAATCCTATATTTAAACTTTTCACAATAATTTCAAAATTTTCAATTTAACTATCTTATATAAACATTAACCCATATTTCTCAAAAATCAATCTTTAACCGTATTTCTCAAAAATCATAATTTTATATAACTTTTAAAAGTATAACGTTTATTTATTTATAATGGATCAATTCCAAAAATATTTTATAACTTACACTTTCAAAAATCTCTTTAAAAACATTTTAAAATTCCAAAATTTGGTCCAATGATGCTACACACCAAATAGTCAATCACGACAACAACGATATCATATATCGATATGATAATCCATCAAATATCAAAATATCTGAAATCAAATAAAAACTGTTGAGGAATCCAGTTGGATCCCTCCAACCTGTTTTCCTGCATCCACAAAACATTAGCACAATACCAATTTTGCTCCAGTACGAAATTATCGCGGTATATGGGATTTAAAATATTATCCGCTTAATAGACGGCGCAATAGGGTCTCATCCACTATACAATGCGGGAAATCAATAACTCCAATATATACATATGCCAATATATATATATTGCTATTATATATAATACCAATTTCACTGTTTATGAAATATTCGCGGTATATGTTTTTAATAAATAACATCCGCTTACTAACGGCGCATAATGTCTATTTTAACAATCAATAGATAACAATCATCATTCAAACATGCATTCAAATATTTTAAATCTAACTATTTAAAATAAAATCGAAACTGATTCGATTGAGTGAGAAGTTCTCACCTTGATTTTATTTCCGTTTTAGCGATTTATTTCGAATAAAATTAAACGGACGTTTAATTTTACCCAAAATTCTCACTAACTCCAAATGACTCCAATCCAACTCCATTGCGTAGTGCTCGTCCATACGATTCCAACGCAACTGGTTTCGCGCGTTTTCGACCTTCTATGAAAAAGATATGAATATTTGAAGTTTACACGAATTTTATTATCATAAATTACAACATATATTTTATAATTAAAACCCACACTAGTTTCAAGCCGTTGATTTCATGATGCTTGGATCTGAACCGTGCGCCCCCCCCCCCTTTTCTCCTTCACGTTCACGCGACCTCCCTGATAACGGCCGAACCCAACTTCAAGTATTAGGGTTAATTTTTGCTCCGCCCACAAGCATCGATACTCCATCACCTCCACGCCATTCGAACCGCCTCGCTCCACTCTACCAGCGCCCCAAGTGCCTTGAAGTCCGGTCCTACATCTAGCACGAAAATCGAGGCCGACCATATGGCCTTTGACTGCAAATTGCCGTCTATCCACAACTCCATTCCCAATCTCCACCGTTGGATATATCGTACTCGAGGAGATCTACAATTTACTAGTTGAAACTTTTGCCTAATTGTCGACGGATTTGGAGTAATCGAGGGAGGAAGGAGGGAAAATTCTGGCCTTTCATTTGTTAGGGCCGGCTAGGGTTTAGTTTAGGGTTTTTTTTATTTATTTTTTATTTCTAAAGAGAAGGGTGTCTATTTATAGAGAAAAAACGAACACTATTCATCCGGGAATTCCGAACTCCGATTCACGCGCCGTAACCAGCGTTTCTAGGGTTTACCCCGCGTTCTGGACACAATGGAACAGGTTTCGAAAGCTAATTCGGTCATCTGTGCGAGTTATGGCTATAAACGTTCAATTTAAATTAAACCGATTTAAACGATTTTCTAGGCGTTTTAATTTGTACCGGACAAACGGTAAATCCAATTGACACGAAATTTGAAACCTTACAATAATATCACATTACGGATCCGATGAAACTAGTTTCGTCGAAATCCGAGACTTTTTAAAAAATGGCTATTTTAACTCGCCAAATTAATATTAAAAATAATTCGATGCGTTTCGAGCTGCCACGATCAAACGATAGCTCCGATTGACACGAAAATTGAAATCCGGTAATAACTAACTATTGCGGATCCAATGGAACTGGTCTCGTCCAATTCTGAGACTGTCCAAAAATTGACTACTTTCACTAGTCAATTAAATATTAAAATATTCAATTTTCACAAATTAACTCTTAATTCGATTTTAAAAGTTCTAAAATATTGTTCTAACTTCAATATGATAGAATAAAATTTTACAAATCATTTTCAATCATATTTAACCCAATTCTCAATTATTTCTATAATTTAACATATTAAATTATCGATTTAATTATCCAATTAAATCCAATTATTCGAATAAAAATTTATTCGACTCATATATTCACTTATTAATATTTAAAATTAATTAAATATTCAAATTTTAATTATCAAAAATTCTGGGTCGTTACAATCTTCCCCCCTTAAAAGAATTTCGTCCTCGAAATTATCAAGTAAGAAAAGTTACAGAATCTATTAACTTTCCCAAAATTCATAATTAATCTCTTACAATACTTTACTAAGTTTTCAAATCATACTTAGTTATCTTTTAAAAACAACTACTATTGTTTAACTTTCAACTTCTAAATCAAAGTTAAAGTTTTCAAAATTTTCCAATTTTCTCAAAAAATTTCCAACGCCTTAAATTTCCGGAAAAATTCGCCATAGTCTCCTTTGCGCGGCTTGATCCGAAAAAAAATGACAGTATATATATCACAAATATACATCTCATCAAGTAATGAGGCATCCCGAAGGGAAAAAGTGTAAAAGTACGATATGTAATCCGAGATATGTACCTTATATTTTATTAGCGAGCATATACGGCTAATATAGCGCGAAAGCGAGCTCCAAATGCGAAGCAAACGCGATCCGCACCTACTAATCACTCAACAAATAACATGAGAACATGCATGTAGACAATAGTATCAATATACAACATATAGCAACATAATAACCATATATGTCAACATATCCAATGCAGTAAAAGCAATATATATTCAACCATCAACCATCATCCAACTAGCATTCAACAAATTCATAACCAATAAATATTCATTCATATTCTCATTAATATTCAATGAAATAGGTTTTCAATTTAATCACATTTGATTCATTAACAGTGGATGTTTACTAACATTCATTTTCAATTAGTTTATATTCACTAATTCATATTCAAGTTGGTTCACTTCCAAATCAATTTATTTAAGATTCACTTGACTTCCAATTGAATTTCAATTACTTTAGCTTTCAATTCCATTAATACTTAATGAATTATATACAATCAACTAACAATCATATAACAACCAATGTATATTTATTACAACCAAATTCCTTTGCATATATTCATTCAATTTGGTTTAATTAAATTGATTTTTATTCAAACTTTCAACTTTCAATAACATTAAATTTTAATGAATTAACACTTATATTTATTATTCCATATCAAATTAATTCACATTCAATTGATTAACATTTAATCCATTAATTCAATTCAATTTCTAAAGTTGAATTTCATTTACATAACTTAAGTTCATATCTATCACTTCACTTTATTAATTTTACTTTGATACCAAAATCAACTTAATTCAACATCTATTAAGTTATATTTCCATTTCAAACATTATCTGTTTTTCTTAACTTAAATTCCAACTTATAAATCAATTCAGCTTCCAAATTCTAAAGTAAATTTCCATTTAACTTTAAATTCATTTTTATTTACAACTTATATTCATAATTATATTCATATAGTTTCACTTCTTATATATATAAGTTTATTTCACAATTGTAAATCACTTTAATTATAATTCAATTCTTATAATTCTTTTGCTTATACAATTCTTCTTTTATTTAGATTATTCAAACAACTAAACAATCAACTTATATACCTTAATAATTTTAAAAAATTATTCCTTTATATATAAAATATAATCAAGGTGAAATTATTTCATTTACCCAATTTTAAAGCAATACTGTGTTGAATTGTTCTATTCAAGTGTTTAGAAACCCCTTCGGCATAGTTGTCCAGACTGTGCTGACGAAGGTTCATATGCCACTCAATAAACCAACCATCACAATATAAAACAATATTATATTCACTAACAAATACGCACTCATATCTATTATTACACTCAAACTCATTCTAGAGTACTACTGACTCTATCTCTAATGAGAAATACCCAACAGAACCATGGTTGTCGCTTAACCATATGCTCTGATACCAACTGTAAGGACCCGATTCTTCGACTTTCGAAAATTCAACATCGATACTCACTTTATCGACTGCCGAGCAATCGAACGACGGAAAACCGAACACTTAGGGTTTTAAGAAAAAGAAAACGACAGAAAAGATAGAAAATAGAGAGAAGAAGATAGAAAATGGAGGGAATAGACAATAACTGAACAACAACAGAATCTCACAATTCGCAGCGGAACAACATATAATAGATAAATGAATAATCTTTAAACAAAGAACTATATCAGTTATTACATTACATCACATTACATTTCATCATATCATCAGAGTGTACAACAACAACAACAAACAGTGCAGCGGAAAAAGAAATACTATGTACTAGTAATACGCCATGTCATCCATCTTGCCTCCAGCAACTCCAGAATATCCAGAATATCCTGATAAACCTAACTCTTGACTGCCCGTGTAGAAATTGGTGGGCACCCAGAGTTTAGGAAGGAAAACAATAAACTCCGAGTCAGTCATGTGACTGGTGTGAGAACTCAAAACAGTTTATTTATCTTTGAAAACAAAATAGAGGAATATTTTTAAAGTCAATTCGCAATGCTTCTAAAAATGAGACTACCATAAGGCCTCCCGCACACACACACAATGCAAACGCAGAATCGGAGGAGATTTCTCCTTATGATAGTCAAAGATGCTTGATACGTATTAAAAAGACATTTGATATTATTACTAGTGCATAGTGTAGGAAAAATTCATTTCGAAAGTAGAATATAAATCTTAGCCAGCATAGACATTTCGAACTATGCCTACTATAGCTAACTATGTTCAATAGCAGGTTACCGCCACATTCCATAGCAGGTTATACAACTAAAACCGTACAAGTCTTGTATTGTTTCTTTGGATTTTCAACGAATGATCAGGCCAAGAAACTTCCCATTGCCACATGAGAATGCCTCTGGGAGGACATCCCCGAGAACCAAACCGGATCTCTACCAACACAAGGCCGGGTTACCCCTAACTGAGTAACAACTGACCGAATATGCCATCCCCCGGTCCTTTGGGACCTTTCACCCGAGCGCTCGCAATCAATTCACACAATCATAAAGTGTTTTCAACATGAGTAAGTATCTGGGCTCCATACCATGATACCACCCTTTTCCAGAAGGAAATGCACATATCCTAAAGGGCGCTACCCCTCATAACCTTGCCGCATCTTTCCTGTTTTGACCATTCCCGAGGTGTGAGGCTCGACGAAGTCACGTCCACAAAAACATACTTTATACAAAAGTCATGCTTTGGGTCAACAAATGATCATAGAAATGATCACCAAGATAGACGATAAAATAAACGATCCTATCACAAATAATCAACACAATGATCATTTCACAGCAACACTCAGCATGTCACATTACCAAATTGGGAATATATCGCTGATAACCTTCAACTACATAACCTCTGAGCTCGTACGTCTCAGAGAAGGGTGTTAAGCTAAAAGAATAAATTCTCCGCCACCAACAGAAATATATTTGAAAGAAATCTGCTTTATATCTCAATTTGTAATGTCAGACATACAATCCATGCAAGTCTGTTCCGGGCTCAAACAAAACCGAAGGCACTTCTCACGAAGCCCTTGCAAATCCGGGTATTCACAATCCCGATCGAATTTCCCATCACTTAGGAAATCTCTATACCAGGAGCTACCCAGTGCAGAGACAATCGATAGGTCATCCTATCGCTTTCGCAAATACCGGGTCTTCAACACCGATCTTCAAATGCAATTCATAACGACGTATCACATATTCAGAATGGGTTATACGACCCCATGGTCCTTTCCCGGTTAACCCGAATAGTGAGCGCTTATTCAAAAATAAGTGTGGCATTCAAATTCAAGCAAATCACATCAATTACCCATTCAAAGGGAAATATTGATAGTCGGTTATTGAACTATCAATGGATATGCACAACATCACCAGATTCCAAATAATTTTCCAAATTATTTATTTTCCAAAAATATCTTTACTAGATATATAATTTCACACTTCAAAAATAAATCAATATTTATTTTTTAAACAAGTTCCCCCTTTCATTTATAAATTCCATAGTGAATTTATATTTCACAATATCTACGGATATACGATTTCAATTATTCATTTCAATTTATCTTCAAAAAGATAAATTCTCAAAATATTCACTTTATATTGGAAAACATTTCCATACTTATTTAATAAGTAATTCACAAATCTTTTATTTTCAACTCTTGGAAAATATTCAATATACTTAAATCGAGATTAAGTACATATTTCATTCTTTAAGGAAATCATTCTCTTAAACATATTTATTTGGGCCAAAACGAATGTTAAGTAAAACATCGTTACGACAACCCAAAATCACTAGTATAGGGATTCGAAATTAAAATAGGTATATAAATCCCAATACTATACAAAACATTTCCTTTCGGAAATCATTTACTATAACAACAGTGTTATAGTCCACCAATTCCTTCTATTTCTCGAAAACATCTATTTCAATAATAAATGTTGAAAACTATGGTTTCGAATCTTAACATATTTTAAAACATCGTTAGATCGTTTTAATTTCTATTTAAAACATCAAATCTAAACATTTTCTTTAACATATTATTCACTATTCAAAAACGTGAATATACTACGTTAACAATTTTCATCCTTTTATTCATTTTATTTCAAAGGATTATTCACAGTCAAAACGTGAATATAACTCCATTAATAGGTTTCAACAATTTACTTATCAAAATAAGTCGTTTGCGGATTTATAAAACAACGTTTATAAATTCCTTTTCTATTTATTTTATAACAACTCCCTTTTATAAATTCCTTTATTAACCTATTCAATTTATAACTCAATTATAAAACAAAAGTTCATATTGTAAGTGAAATACTTATAATTTATTTGTTTGCAAAAATCGTTCCTTTGAACTTCATAATTATAAATCTTATAACTTATAAGATTCAATTATTTATCCAAACCCATTCTTTTAATAACTTTATAAATTTTATAAACCTACTGCTTATAAAATTCCATTTATAACTTCACCGTTTATAATTCTATGAATTTCATTCATTTATGAAATTCATTCACAATTCATTCTAACACTTATAAAAACTCGTTTTATAATTCAAATATTTTCATTTATAAATTATCAATTTATAAATCTTTTTATATAAATCAATTTATATTATTCTTTTAAAACATCATTAATCTCCTTTATAATTTCGTCATTCTGATTTATAAAATAATTAAATTTCATAAATCCTATATTTAAACTTTTCACAATAATTTCAAAAATTTCAATTTAACTATCTTATATAAACATTAACCCATATTTCTCAAAAATCAATCTTTAACCGTATTTCTCAAAAATCATAATTTTATATAACTTTTAAAAGTATAACGTTTATTTATTTATAATGGATCAATTCCAAAAATATTTTATAACTTACACTTTCAAAAATCTCTTTAAAAACATTTTAAAATTCCAAAATTTGGTCCAATGATGCTACACACCAAATAGTCAATCACGACAACAACGATATCATATATCGATATGATAATCCATCAAATATCAAAATATCTGAAATCAAATAAAAACTGTTGAGGAATCCAGTTGGATCCCTCCAACCTGTTTTCCTGCATCCACAAAACATTAGCACAATACCAATTTCGCTCCAGTACGAAATTATCGCGGTATATGGGATTTAAAATATTATCCGCTTAATAGACGGCGCAATAGGGTCTCATCCGCTATACAATGCGGGAAATCAATAACTCCAATATATACATATGCCAATATATATATATTGCTATTATATATAATACCAATTTCACTGTTTATGAAATATTCGCGGTATATGTTTTTAATAAATAACATCCGCTTACTAACGGCGCATAATGTCTATTTTAACAATCAATAGATAACAATCATCATTCAAACATGCATTCAAATATTTTAAATCTAACTATTTAAAATAAAATCGAAACTGATTCGATTGAGTGAGAAGTTCTCACCTTGATTTTATTTCCGTTTTAGCGATTTATTTCGAATAAAATTAAACGGACGTTTAATTTTACCCAAAATTCTCACTAACTCCAAACGACTCCAATCCAACTCCATTGCGTAGTGCTCGTCCATACGATTCCAACGCAACTGGTTTCGCGCGTTTTTGACCTTGTATGAAAAAGATATGAATATTTGAAGTTTACACGAATTTTATTATCATAAATTACAACATATATTTTATAATTAAAACCCACACTAGTTTCAGGCCGTTGATTTCATGATGCTTGGATCTGAACCGTGCGCCCCCCCCCCCCCTTTCTCCTTCACGTTCACGCGACCTCCCTGATAACGGCCGAACCCAACTTCAAGTATTAGGGTTAATTTTTGCTCCGCCCACAAGCATCGATACTCCATCACCTCCACGCCATTCGAACCGCCTCGCTCCACTCTACCAGCGCCCCAAGTGCCTTGAAGTCCGGTCCTACATCTAGCACGAAAATCGAGGCCGACCATATGGCCTTTGACTGCAAATTGCCGTCTATCCACAACTCCATTCCCAATCTCCACCGTTGGATATATCGTACTCGAGGAGATCTACAATTTACTAGTTGAAACTTTTGCCTAATTGTCGACGGATTTGGAGTAATCGAGGGAGGAAGGAGGGAAAATTCTGGCCTTTCATTTGTTAGGGCCGGCTAGGGTTTAGTTTAGGGTTTTTTTTATTTATTTTTTATTTCTAAAGAGAAGGGTGTCTATTTATAGAGAAAAAACGAACACTATTCATCCGGGAATTCTGAACTCCGATTCACGCGCCGTAACCAGCGTTTCTAGGGTTTACCCCGCGTTCCGGACACAATGGAACAGGTTTCGAAAGCTAATTCGGTCATCTGTGCGATTTATGGCTATAAACGTTCAATTTAAATTAAACCGATTTAAACGATTTTCTAGGCGTTTTAATTTGTACCGGACAAACGGTAAATCCAATTGACACGAAATTTGAAACCTTACAATAATATCACATTACGGATCAGATGAAACTAGTTTCGTCAAAATCCGAGACTTTTTTAAAAATGGCTATTTTAACTCGCCAAATTAATATTAAAAATAATTCGATGCGTTTCGAGCTGCCACGATCAAACGATAGGTCCGATTGACACGAAAAATGAAATCCGGTAATAACTAACTATTACGGATCCAATGGAACTGGTCTCGTCCAATTCTGAGCTTGTTCAAAAATTGACTACTTTCACTAGTCAATTAAATATTAAAATATTCAATTTTCACAAATTAACTCTTAATTCGATTTTAAAAGTTCTAAAATATCGTTCTAACTTCAATATGATAAAATAAGATTTTACAAATCATTTTCAATCATATTTAACCCAATTCTCAATTATTTCTATAATTTAACATATTAAATTATCGATTTAATTATCCAATTAAATCCAATTATTCGAATAAAAATTTATTTGACTCATATATTCACTTATTAATATTTAAAATTAATTAAATATTCAAATTTTAATTATCAAAAATTTTGGGTCGTTACAGGGTGCAACTCAATTGCAGTATGCATTTTGTTCTTTCATGTATTCTAATTTCATGTATTAGAACTTTTGAAGATATTGTATTCTAATTTGGTTGCTTGTAATAATTGACTGCATTTCATGTTTTTTGCTACTTTTTAACTTTTACTTTAGAGGTCGATGGATGTCTTTGATGGAAAAAAGTACCGCAACAAGTTATGGATTCAAAGTTATTTTGTTGCTAGAACTACATTTTGGTTGGTACGTTTGTATGTATTACTACAATTGTTCAGCTGCTACTTGTTCTATATTGTTTATGAAATATCATGGATATAAAATATATGTGATGATGTATGAATATCGCATGTTTTGATTATGCGAATGTTAACTACATGTTGATTATAAGATTTGTAATTGATATAAAATGTCGATTATGAAATATGTGATTAATATAATATGTCGATTATGAAATATGCATGGTATTTTTGACTATGCTGTTATATAAATTGGGGCCGATGTGTATAGAAATGGAACCAGCAGAGGAGATGCAAAAATCCTAATTGATAGCGTTTTCAAAGTGCAGTGTAAACTATATCAATAGCGTTCTCGATCCGCTGTGATAATTTTCAACAGTGTTTCAACAATGTTGTAAAAGAGTTTCCACAACATTTCAGCATAGTCTAAAAGAACATTCATAGCAACACATGGAAATGCTATAAATAATTGTTATAGCAAGAGTTTACTACTGTAAGATAACGTTGATAGCATTAACCAAATGCTAAGAAAGGTTTTAGCTCATTAGTATAAAACGCTATAAACAACATTAATAACACTTGGGAAATGCTGTTAAAAAAATACCTTTTACAGCGTTTATTCTAATGCTATGATAAGTTTCTGATCAATAATGGCATGCCATTATACAACATAGTTAAAAAGGCTGTTAAAACCTTTTATAGCATTTTTGAAATGCTATTAAGTGTCCAGTTTGTTGTAATGTTACCGAACATGTTGGTGTAGACTCTTTTAAATATTTCATTACTCGTATTCTTATGTGTTGCTTGTTATTGCTTTATTGCTTGTTGTTGTTGCTACTTCTTGTGTTTTCTTGCTATTGTTTGTTGCTTTCTTATTGCTGCTATTGTCCATTACCACTGTTGCTATTATTTGACCATGTTTGTTTTCGCTATTGGTTGACTTTAATGATGGCTGGTTTTTATTGTAGCTGTTTTGTTGCTTGCATGTTTGATAGTTTGAATGCTATTTATTGTTATTTATCATTATCGGCTATTGTTTGATGGTTTCTGGTATAATCATTGATTTACTAGAGGTTAAGTATATAAGATAATTAAGTGCATGCCATTTGATGGGCAATGAAGGATTCCTACCTTCAGCGGTTCAATCCAGGGTATATATAGTTATATAAACTGTATCGCTCTTGTAGTAGTGATCGTACATAGTATTCATCTTACATTAGTGATCATACATTGTATTAGCCTTGTATTGGTGGCCTTATGGATCATTGGCTTTGTATTAGTGGCCAAGACTATTATTAAACTAAGATAGATGTTCGAGTACGTTAGTGTATTAACCATGTTTATTAGGTATTGTCGGATCACGATAAGTGTTCATTGTTGACTCCACCCGTTACTAATGACGGGTATTGATTTGTATTCCGCGGCCATTTGGAATAGATCGCATATCATCCACGCTTGCTATAGGTGAGATAAGATCTATACAAGTGAACTACCTTTTGATATGAGAGTCAGTGTTACATTTTGATACTATCTCACTTGAACTTACTCCCCAATTGATTGCCATGTATGACTATAGTAGTACCGGTTACTACACTGAGGTTATACATGTTTGAATTTGTTTTCCTTAGTGCATGATCCTTTTTGTATAGACGATTAGGTAATTGAGAGTTGATATATAGCTGTTTAGATGCTTATTTGCTTAGTTGGCATTTAAATGGTAATAAACTTTCTTAAGAGAGGTATGAATTTTTGGGAAATGTGGGATGACGGAGGTCATCGCAAATTTCATAGTGTGATGCATTCTAATTTGGGAGTTTTGTAGTGTTGATAGCACATGGAAAGGTCCTGTTGGAATTTTCCAAAACTAGAATTCGGAATTTTGGTTGGTCTTGTTACTTTCTCACACTCATGTAAATTTCAAGAACAAAATCCTTTTGAGGTGGAAAGAATGTAATAACCCGCATATTTAAGGATAATATATTTAAATAGTTAATTTAAATAATAAGTCGTTACTGAATTGGAAGTCCAAAATGTAACTTTTTGCATATGGTCGAATTAGGACCTGAGACCAGTTATGTTAAGTTCGGATCGATGTTGCGAATTTGAATGGATATAAGGTTCAATATGTTTGGAATTTTGAATTTTTGGTAATGAATAGTGTCGGATGGAGAGAATTGTGGCTTAGCCCATTAGTTGCCTATACGTGGCTAACTCCCTTCATTATCTCTCATACACTTCTCATTCACATTCATTCCTTCTCCTCTTTCTCTAATGGTCTCATAATCCTCTCTTAATCACCTTCTAATCCCTTAACCCTAATACCTCTATATGAAATTCCTAAATTCAAATAAAAATCACCATAACTTCTCTTTTCCAATTCTCTACAAAACCCGTGAAGGAATTAGCTTGAATCGGATTTTGGAGAGACATTTCAACTTTAAAGTTAGCTTGGAGATGGTTTTGGTGATTAAAGCATGATTTAGGGAAAGAAAAAGTCAGCAAAATGATTCTCCTTATCGATTTATGTTTTATACTTTATATTTTCAATTATTGCTAAATATTGAATCATATTAAGTGATTTGGAGAATGATTGGGTTAGTTTAGACTTGTACTCATCTTATAAACATGTTTCCCTTAGCTAATTAATTGTTTAAACCCCAATACTATGTATTGAAAATAGTTAGTAAGCCCTAGATTTGATTTGGGCTAATTGGACGATTCTTTGTGATGTTATTGTTTGATTTGGGATTAATTAACTAGTGTAATGATTTGCATGCCATTAGAACATATTAATTAATCCACTTGAATTGATTTTCAAAAAGGTTATAAGCTAATTAAGGGGTTTGGGAGTTCTACATACCTCATTACAGTAATTAAAGAACCTAGAAGCCTTAATTAGTATCTATAAAATAGTTGCATGATTTTATAAATGAAGAACATATTTTATAAAATGGATATGGGATTTTGTAAAATAGTAAAAAGGTAGATACTTGATTTTTTAATGAAGTGATTAGGTATTTTAAAGGCTACAAAGTGATTATAAGCTAGTATGACATTTTATAAAATGGTTTATGATTTTACAAAATGATATATGTTTCACACTTATTATTGGAAAGATTACTAAAATAATTAATATTTGAACAAGAAATAGTTGAATTGCTGGATAAACGTATATATATGTGCATGAGTGGGTATATGTACACATGTATTCAGAGTTAAGCAACGATCGAAACAACTCTAGTGTTGTAGTTACAATTGTGATGAAATCTGTGTTTGTAAGAGGTTGATATTTGTATAATAGATTGTATATGCATATGGGTATATCTATATGTGTCTATGGTTATGTTATGAGCGATCTCATGTAACCATAGCAACTACCGGATGCGTTAAGCTGCGTGGAAAAGTGGCAGAGTAATCACTCGGTGAAGCTCGTTTGCAATTATTTAGTTTTATAGAAGTACTACTGAATATAAGTTCATTGCGAGCATTTCACGTAGCCGTATCGACCACTATCTGCGCTAAGTTACGTGAGAGTATACCGGGATGAGTAATTGCCTCGATGAAGTCCAGAAATGTGAATTGATAAGTTAATTTGTGTTTGCATGAATGTGTGTGCATAGGCATACACGATTGAGTGTACCGACACATGTATAAGCTACACACAAGGATAATGGAAAATTCAATTCTTTAAATTTGTGATTTAAAGTATCTAGATTGAAGAGAATTTTGCCATGATCGCAACGGAAGAAACTGCGAGTCATTTGGAGCTATGGATCAAAAGTTACAGGTGTTTGAAGGTTGATACTACCCATAACAGGCATCCAAACATCTGACCTAAAGTCTCAAATGTCTAGATAAGCCTTGGGAACAAAATGCAACATATGTCAGATTTCTAACCCAAAATCTCAGACATCTGGTTGAGGGTGCAAACGTTTCATAGCCTATTGTTCGGGTTTTGTCGATCAATCGATTGAAATTTTAAAATGCGATAACTTTCGCTTACGGGCTCGCATTGAGGCACCGTTTGAATAGTTTTCATCATATTTTAAGGGCTACCATATGGGAAAGTTTTTAGGGAGTACTTTGATTTTAGGGCCCACGTGGGACCATCCTTGGCATGTACTCCAAAAACCGTTGATTTTGAGATAGACTGGGGGTATATCGAGAGAATATTATGACATTGGGGTTCGAATGCGAGTTGGATTAGTATGGGGTTTTGTTAGAGTGTCCGATGGGTTATAGGTCATGGCAACTAGAGTCGCGCATGGCAATCTTGTACGATTTGTGATGATAGTGGGCTGAGAGGTGGAGTTCCCCAGTAGTGAGTTATCCATGATTTTAATGATAGCGGGCTGGGACATAGAGTTCGCTAGTAGCGAGTAATCAATGTTTTTATATGACAGGGGGCTGAGACTTAGAGTTCTTCAGTAGTGAGTCATATATTTTGTGATGATAGCAGGTTGAGACATGGAGTTCCTCAGTAGCGGGTCATTTACGATTTCGAATGATAGCGGACTAGGGCATAGAGTTCCCCAACGGCGAGTCATCTACGATTTGGTCTTAGCAGTAGTGACCATATGCATTTTTGCGTACCTATCTGGTTTTAGCCGTAAGGACTATACGCATTGAGGCATATCTTATCAAGCATAACAGTACGAATCATGGCTTTGGGATCATGGTTTGATCATGGTGTATTGGTACTATGTTATTAGTATTTTTTGGGCTAGTAAAGTGCAATGATATATTATGCTAACTTGTTGTTACAGGAGAAGGGCAGGCTATGGTATGATCCAATATTTTTGAGATGAATTTACTGCACTTGTTTATAGGAAGTTCGACTTTCCCCTAAGCCAAGTTTATGGAGTGGACCAGCTGTGATTTTATTATTCTCTCTATTTGTATAATATTTTTTTAATATACAGTATTTTGAGATATTTCCCCTTACACTAGGTTTTTTGTCTGACCTGATTTTTTGTCTTTGTTTGCTTATGCCATGGCAACTCTCGGGTACTCGATTGAGTATTCGAGAGTCGGGTGCTTTTTGGGATATGCTGGCAGAGTGCACAGTTGGAGAATTTTAGAGGCATGGCATCGATGTTTTGAGATACATATACTTGTTATTTTATTGTACATGACAGATCTTTTATTTATATACGAGACTGTTGTATTAGATATTTATTCAGAACTACATGCCTTTGGAGTTGATGTTTTCTGACTATTCTATAATTATATTTATTTGTAAATTACATTTCCTAGCGCGGTCTCTTATATATTTCTATTCTATTTATGTTCATGTACATTAAGTATATTGTATGTTTTCATTCCGTTGGTGAGATCTTATAGATGTCCTGGTTGTGTTTTGTTCTAATTTTTACCCTAATAATCTATCTTTTTTATATTTGAAAGTAGGCGATGTTATAAGGCGCCGACTTTTGGGTGATACGAAGGGCGGGTCATTACAATGGTTAGTAAACATGTTCATATTTGATTCTAATATTTCTCCTATTTAATCAAATCTAGATTGGAGATATTCTGAACGATTTGATAGAAAATGATCTTGACTCTAAGACCTAAATTAATCCCTCTACGACTATAAATACATGCATATATGCATCAAGTAAGGGATCAAACTATATTTCATTAAAGGAGGTGCTGCCATTTTTACTCCCGGATCTTTCTTTGGTCTCGAGATTATCATTGTAATTACCTTTGGAATCTTTTGAAAAATAGCAACTAAATTTTCTTAAAGTGTATGGAATCATGACTGGGCCACTATAAATTTTGTTATTTTGTTTTCCCATACTTATTCTCTTGTTTCTACATATAAACATCATTTTTTAGATTTAAACTAGAAACACAATATTTGGACTCCCAAACTGTGACATCTCGCATCTTCGAACACACCGATCCAAAGCACAAAATGGAATTTGAACTTATGTCATGCCAAGAAGTACGTATTTTTGGTTTTTATGATTTACATGTTACAAAGCAATTATGATTTTGAAATGTTCTACATTTTCTCATCTCTCGACGAAAGAAAACAGATTATAAGTACTAAAAATAGCCAAATCAAATAATAATCTCAACATTAGTGTGGTCCATATAATAATGTCCCTTAAAGAAAATATATAAGAGTATGACTTATAGATAGAATGTAAAGCACATAAAGGAGAAATAAATCTCTAATGCGCTAAGTCACCTCTTCCGTGTACCTTGTCTTGCTTGCTTCAAATACTACTCCGACCTCTTTAAATAGAGATAAAAGGAAAGAAATGGATGGGGGTCAGACAGAGTCCGGTGAGTAAATTATACCACCAGAGGTATGGCGTTGACAAGTAATCAAAATTCAGTTATAACCTACACCTCTTTAGTGTGTGTTCTATATATAAGGGACCAATTACGTTCACTATACAAGTTGACTATCCTAAATGTGACTAAGTCCTTTTGTGATTTATGAAATTTTCCACTAACAGGTACAACATACTAAAACTAAATAATCCTAGAAATATCTTTAGAGTATGGTCTCAATAATAGACCACCTATCTCTACATTGAGTTAATGCTCTAGATGTTAACTGATTGCTATATATTGAGTTAACAATCTCAATGATTATCGTTTGAGTTACACCTAACCGAGTATACCTCATAATGCTATACAGATTCTATTTAACAATCCTGATATAATCTTTTGGGTTAACAATCCTAATAATAAATTATCACTTAACCATTGAGTACTCCTTGTTAGTGTTTGTATCCTACACTCTATACTGTTACACAAGAAACAATAAGGAGAGAATCAACTGATCCAACTCCTCTGTAGAATTAATAGATCCTACTATGATGGATTTCTCCATGTACTCTTTTATGCTTTCTCCAATAGTTGATTGGAACTTTGATACGAAAAATAAGGGCTTCTAATTGTGATGTAATCGCTCACTGCGTTGAGTGTCACGTTTAACAACTTCATAAAGTAAGAGCCTAGGACGTTACCGAGTGTGATACTTTTCCAACTTGCTGCATGACTCCAGTCAGCTACATGAACTTTTGAAAGACAAAGGAGTGGGAATAAGTTGAAAGTGCAAAGGCTCTAATATGGCTAACTTATGAAATGTGAATATTGGTTCGAACTTTCTATCCTACATCCAGTCCTGAATTTTCCTTCTGGATTTTCACTAATCAATCACCCTCACTCAGTCCAAAGGAATAGGCATTATAAGATTTTGTTGACTTGATAATATTGTGTTATATCAATATGGATTTTTATTTCTATTACAATCTTCCTATAATCTTCTTTTTAAGTTGAATGAGTGAAAGCACGTGAGTTTATAGAAGTAGATCACCAAGGAATATTGATTAGTTCTTGGTGATATTGAAAGCAAGTTTAGAATTTTGCAGGCACTAGAGTTTAGAGAACAAGAGAGAGTATAAAAATAAGAGAAAATGATTACTTAAACTCTAGCCTTTGCCATGCATAAATAAGATGTGAGAAATCTCATTAAGAAGTTCAACCCATTGAAGAAAACCATTGAAGCAAGAGTCGCAACCGATGGAAGAGAGGAGACATGTCTTTTCAAAATATAACTATTATAGATAGCTCATACATCTAGATTAAGAAGGCAAATGTCTAGATTTAAAAGTGTTTTTCTAGAAAAGAAACGGTTCAAAATATCATGAACTCGGACGTTTGGATTTAATTGTCAGACGTCTAACTATTGAAAATAATAGTCCTGAAAGGTTTTAGTTCAAGAATGTATGTTCTCAGACGTTTGAATTTTGTTGCCAAACGTCTGGAAATATGGGACAGTTAAAACTTGATGGAAATTATTTCTTTTGAGTGTTTAAAATTATTTTAATGCAAACGTGTCATCTCATATAACTCATGGGAGATTGTACATGCATATCTAAGATGGTAATACAAGATATATGACTCTCACGAATATTGTCTTCATGTGAACTCTTTGTTGATATGCCATTGTAGCTTATTGAGTCTCTTATGTCTTTGTGTCTCCAAGTGTGTGTGTTCAAAGCTTCTTTTTGATTATCATGTACCTACATGTTAGCTTAGAGATTTTTGATATGATGTATAGTTGTTGTCATTAAATTCCAACAAGAGCGGTTCTAACATAAGTTTCCCCGATCTATCCTACTTGGCATGTACCAGGTCCAGGTTCAACCTAGACTTCTTGCAGTAATTAAGACGTTTTGATTTTAAATTAGATGTCTGATTCTTTGTACAAAATTTTTGTTATAGGCATTCATACGTCTGTTTTCTTATTCAGACATTTGACTTCGATTCCAAAAGTTCGAATAAGAGTTTAGATGTCTAAATCGGGTCAGATTTGAACTATTTCTTTCATGTTCCGTGTTCACTAAAATTTAGACGTTTGACTACAAATTCAAACGTCTGAGTAAGCATTTTCAGGTTTGTTAACTTATTCGTTTTATTCGCCTTCTTCGTGGATTCAAGTATACACATCTTTAACAAGTGTTTGGTTACAACTTCATTTTTGTTCATATATAACTTCGGGTGATTTTTTTAACCATTGTACATGACTCTTCTTTCAATTATCTACATTTTTTCCAATTGATTATCTATGTGCATTTTAGTAATTCTCTAGATATATTCAAGGTTATGGAATCAAATCTAGGTAGATTGAAATGGATGTATCCATTTACTTTTTACATATCAAAATCAATTCAAACTAGTACACAAAAATTAGATCTATATAATTATGGGTATATTCAATCAAATTTGCCCTTCTCTCCCAAATTACAATGATTAGTTTATCTGTTCATTATTAGGGCTTTCCAATTCTATCATTTCATAAGTACTTTTTGAAAAAAAGCATTGATCCAAGATTAAAAATCGTATTTTTTATCCTAAGAAGTTATGTACATGAAAATTAACTACTTACCTACATCATAGGTATTTCATATATAAATCCACTCACCTTGAAAGGTTATTTGAATAAATCTTTTTTCCTAACCCAATTTGAATTGATGCCTCCCTTTCTCTATTCCTTGATTTGTTTGTGCTTCTCATTCTCTTTCTCTTTCGGTTTGATTATCTCACTCTTTTTAATTTGGTTTGATTAATCTTCTTTTATTTTGATGTACAAATTAATTTAGAGAAGAGAATAGAAAATGATGTTTGAAACATGGAATTATGAGAATGAGGAGGAAGAAAAAAACGCACGGAACTAGAAAGGCAGCAGCTAGGGTGTAGAATGAAGAGGAGTGGCATTTAGGTCTATATTTATATTTGAAAATTAGAGTTAACGAGTTAAAGTCCGAAATTAATATTTACGGAAATGACACTGTGTCCAGTTTACAATAATTTTAACCCATTTTATAAATTCAACAAGCTGTATATGTTCCTTGACTGTAAATGATATTCCACACACAATGAGGTCTCCAGACCAAATTTAAAGTTTGTAAAAATTTATTATTTTGCCCTTTTACGTAAAGTTAAAATTTTATTCGTATTGGTATTTTGATTTATTTATTAAAATTTACGTTGCGTTATACAAAATATGTAGATTGGAAGTCAAATCTTCATAGAAACTACAATTAACAATTACATCTTGAGTTGTTGATTCTTCATAGTCTCATTGGAGTTGTTACACAAATTTTTTGCTACCACAAAATACATATATGCAAATAATTGAATAGTTAATTATTGAAAATAAGTATTTAAAACAAATAACAAACTTCTCTTTCAAAGTCCAAATTCAAGTATCTTAATTTCAATAACCTGGTTTTTCCAAAGTTAGGAGTTTGAAGTGCAATAAAGTTGATAGGCATAATCGATTATGCTTGGTGCATTCCACCTATATATATTACTTGAAAGTTTATAAACAAATATTTATATTTAAAAAGTTTAATATATTAAAGTTTAAAATTTGGATAATTATGGGAAAAAAATGGAAAAGATAGATCCATCGTTTTTCAAACAACCATTTTCTTCTTCCAAAAATTATATGAAATAAAATTTAAAATTTATGTTTATCAAAAATGAAAATCAAAACAATAATAATGTTATTTTGTGAAAAAAAAATATTGATTATTAGAGCAATTGATATTTGCATTTTTGTTTTGAAACGGGTTCATTTTCCCATTTTGGAATATGTATATCATATTTATCGCATCCGTTCATTTAATAAATACTCAAGAACAAATTAAACAATAAATGAAAAATGAATTGATATGATTTATAAAGTAAACGTGCACACTAAAATGGTGGAGGGAGGGATGGATGTGGTGTGATACTAATAGCTTGTAGATACACTTATTCAAGATGATTCATGGAATGTACATCCTTTGAAGCTTAAAATAAGGGTTTTTGATACTCTTTTAACAGTGCCACGGTTAATGCATATTGAGACTTCTAAACACCACCAAACTATCAATTTATGAAGAAAAACATATATATTTATTTAGCTGCTAACAGCGTATTTCTCATGTTTATTTAATTTTGTATGCCACTAGTTCCATTGCTTTGCTTTCAAAAAAATACAAAATAAAATCTAGAAACCACCGTAGTATCAAGGTACATACTTATTGTTTCAAATTTGATGACGATAAGCAGTGATCTGCTACGTGTTCGGCATGTACAAATCTTATCAAGGGGAGAAAGACGAATAAATATTGCCACTAAATGTTTGTTTTTATTGCTCGCTCCTCGGTTGCTCAACTCCTATTTCTTGCTTGGTTATTCCTTGCAACACGCGTTTTTCAACTACTTGAATCGTTACAGCGTGGATGAGGTCAGAACTTGAAAGGTACATGTACGTACTGCTGTGGATTTATGCGTAGATATCCAATTGAATACGCAAGTACATACAAATTTTGCTTTGACATTGCCATTTACTGTTTCGTTTCCTCAGTACCGTATTCTTGACATCTTGTAGTTGCGTCATTATTCTGTCTTTTTTTAACCAGGGTACTTTTCTAAAACATGAAACATATATATATATATATATATATATATATATATATATATATATATATATATATATATGAGATAATGGCCCTGGAAGGCTGATACGTTTGGTCACCCAAATATCCGTAGGGCAGGCATCATTCTAGGCAAACAACTTCGGTAACTGTGTATACTGCTTATATTACAGGAAAATGAAATAGGATCTTCTTTTATGTAACTGGCTGCTTCTACAAACTTATTGCATTCTGGTTACTAACATGTCACTTTTGATCTCTCAGGTGGTCAGCTGACTGTATAACGTAGTCTGAAACCGTTTTATTTCTAGCAGTAGCTTGTTCTTTTTCATAAGATACCTAGGAAAGGTGACCGACGACATTTCATAAAACGTCTGACGTGTCTATTTTTGTAAATTATACTTGAAAGGAAAAAAAATATTTTGGCTCTTTTTCAAAAATGGTCAAGGGTAAATAACTAACAACTTTTCAAAACATGCCGGAAAGTAATTCTGACTATTAGATTTAGTTGAAGCGTATCAGTCTCTTATTCCTATTTGAAAGATATGAATTGTAAATCATAATTTAATTTGTTGATTTAAAAATCAGTTGTTATTCATAGTTATTGTAGAATGACTAAAAAAATTACTCCCGCTGTTTGTTGTTACTACGATAGCAAATTGGCGAAGATAACCTATGGGTGGAATAGCTTGACGGTTTATATAAATCTACAAAAGTGCATAATTATTGCAATTTCATCAAATTGAAAGAATCGGTTTATATGTTAGAAAAATAAACTCTCGAAAGTTTGATGTTGATTTATTCTGCTATTGGCCGACTAATTAAGGTTTGAAAGTAATAAATAATAGTGGATAATGACGATGTTGAATTTATATTTTCTATTGTATCAAAAATGATAGAATTGTACATGAAGAAAATTAGAAGTGTTTGTTCAAAAACCTCCGGTAGCTGTTATAGAATTGAAGAGTACGCAAGAATGTTGGAGACAGTGGATACTATTCATGGATTAGTGTTCCCTAGTTATGGTAATCCATTCTTGAATCTACAACTTAAACTTAAAATCACAATACCAAAAATGCATACATGGCCAAACAAAGTGCTTCCTTTTCAAAAATGCATATATGGCCAAACAAATATCTACCTCGTGCAATCAGTTCAATATAGCCAAGTTAGAATGCTGGATAACACTTGCATTCCAAAGTACGTCTTGTGAATAACATGACGTGCTTTGAATCAAAAGAAGTCTGAATTGTCGAAAAGAGGTCCATCTAGCTTCCTGAGTGATTGTTATTCCTCAGTCAAATCGTTTTTTCAAGGTATTAAATTTTTCATTGATTATCATGATGCTTGGTCGATTTTCAATAATATAAATCCAGTGCCATATTTTGTCCATATATATAAGTTCGACTCTTTGAGACTTATAAGTTTTTTTTTTTATCTAGTCCAGCCTTGAACTTGAAGGTTTCAAGTTTGATTTCAATTTCTGTGGATTTCAAAAAATTGAACTTTTAATTCATTCACATGCACATTCATATACACGTTTTTGCTGTCGGCTCGCGGACATGTTCGAACACTTTCGGGTCGTTGCAAATTTTTATAGCATTTTGTATGTTCATGCTCGTAGCTAATCCTTATAAGCATTTTTCCCCTTTTTTTTAACTTATGGGGGTCGGCATGCATTATGCCGATCCCTCTTTCGAGCCATATTAAAAGGGACCAGCGAGCTTCTTATGCCATTTCCTTTCTCCTCAATTTACGCTCAGGATTTTAGGCCGACCCCTCTCTCGTATATACATATCAGCCTTCCTATCCTTTCATTTTCGCTTATCGTATTTAGTTTGCTTTTGTATCTAGCTCTTGTCACAAAACCAAAATCCTTGACTTTTGGCCTTAAGTCCTTCCATAATTCCAACTTACCCGCAAACTCGCCTTTTCCACTTTTTCAACTTGATCATCTCCAAACATCTCAATTCATACGTACAAATTTTCATTTAGGTAAGACTTTGAAATACGTCTTTTAGTTATACGATGAGATCTTGGGCTCTAAATAGTTGGTGATTACGAAGGTGTTCAAGGCCATGATGACGAGTGACCTTGGAAGGATAAATGATAACTGAGTAGAGGGTTTGGTAGATTGAGTTAGGAGAAGGAAGAGGAAAGGAAGAGAAAAGATGAGGGTTCGGCAAGGGACTTTGATGGAAGGAATGTTAGTAGTTGAAGAAGGAAGAGATTGGTATAAGAAAACATTGCAGAGGCAGGGATCAGTTAGGCATGGGTCAATAGTGTCAGATTAGGAAGGAAGAGATCGGTCATAGTGAAACTGGGTAAGGGATCGGAAGGGTATGTTTCGTTTGAAGGGATTAGTAGTTTAAGGAGTGAACGCTCTGTGGTGAAGCCATAGGAGATGGATCGGCCTATTCATAGGGATCAACCTTTCTATAGAGTTGGGTTGGTTTTAGTCGACGAGAGGGATCGATAGAGGAGCTTTGGGATAAGGATCCGCATACACCATAGGGATCGACATTGAGTTAAAGATTGGCTTATTTTTACTTGCAAACTAATTCGATCTGACTTGTTTGACCAATCTTTATTAATTTACCTCAACAAGCTTGGATATATGATGGCGATGAACAATAAAACATGCATATCAGCCGTTGAACTTGAGATTGAACAATCAAATTCTTGAAACTTCCAATATAGACATAAACTTGCATATGGACTTAAATGACAAACTTCACACTTCAATATGTCAGTAGTCAATCCCAAAGCTTTCATAACCATCAATCTTTTCGCCAATTGAGACGATCAGCTATGACAGTCACTCTGGTCGAACTTCCTAGTCTCATCGTTTTACTTTGTTTTTCCATTTTTAAACTATTTATATCTATTATACACAACACTAGCTTATACTTAGCACGAGGGGAATATGATAACTTTTCTAACCTCGATTATCTATTGAGAATAGCTAATATGGATTCCAGACGCTCAGAGCATTTAGCTGGTATGTCTTCTGATCCGATGATGCAATACATCGATTCTGAAGCAAAATCAAGTTCAGCGACTATATCTAGCAGGCTTTCTCCTAGCCACCAAGCAAAATATATGGAAGTTTCCAACATATCGGTCAACCTTTCCTTGGATGTTTCGGTCCTTCGGCGGAGAATATAAGTCTTGCGACTGATATACTAATGGGTGTTATTCTTCTAAATAACCCAGTAGACACATAGGCCTCTTGAATTGGCATGGCTTCTCTTTGTCGGTTATGTTCTATTCATGAAATTCCATTCATAAATGTCTTGGTCCCTTCAACAAATGATAGGCATCATTTGCCTCCGACGGGGTACATGGCGTGTAATAAATTTATGTTCTAGTCCGGATGTGCATAGCCATTTAACTCGCTTATTCAAAAAATGCTGAGATATCTCAAAATAGCCCCACTTAACTTCATCCAAACAGCTACGCCTTTATATATGGAACCTTCTTGCTATTTATGAGCGTTTTATCCCGTCCACTAACTCCCGAAGACATAACATTCATTTAAAACTTCAAAAACAGCGATCGAGAAGTCCTTCTTATGCTTTTCTTGAACTCTTAGTGAATTGTGAAGTCTTGACAGGCACTTGGAATAAACTTTCTTTGTTTAAGCATGAGTGGTTTTTTGTACGATGCCCACCCGGCTTTGCTAGGCAATGGTTAGAAGGACATAAGTATTACCTTCACTTCTTTCTCAAGTACACTAATCCAAGTCATAACTTTTCCTTTGAATCTAAAAACATCAGGAGTTCCTTCAGGTGTTCGCCCACGTCTTGAAGGTGCCAATTTTTCAAGAGCTATCGCCGCCATTGGCGCTACCCGTTTCGAAGATAGGGACATCAAACTTCTTGTAACTGATGAGCTTTTATCTTTATTTGGGCTGTTGGAGGAATGCCGCAGCATTGGGCTCCCCGAAAGTGCAGCCTTGCCAAGGAATGTTGTAGGGCAAAGAAGGGATACTATAGATCCCATTATGCCCCTAGCCGAGGGGATATGGGACGACACCGAAGAGGGTGAGATTAGGGACTTCCAAGCTGATAAACCTGGCGACCCTAATGCAGGCCTAGTGAAGGCGCCTATAGATGAACCACCGCAATGAGCACCACCCTGAACACCCAAGAAAGAAAAGGATAGATATAGACTTCATAGAAGAAAGGCCGCCATGGATCCATAATTTGTTATTACTTCTATCGAAGAAGAATCATCTTCCCAACACTTGGAAAATTTGCTATAGGGATCTTCAAATCTCCAAATTCCAGATGATATCATGACCTACGACTTTTCGAATATTGACATCAAAGCACTTATTCTCCTACTAAAGAGTCTGGTAGGAATGGAATTAAGGACATATTCGATCCATTGATCATCGAGTATAATACCAAAGTCCTTATCCACCGTGACTTAATTTTTCTTAGTGAGAGTTACCTCGAATCACTTGCTGAAGCTTAAGAGCATGTTGTTGAGATGAAGAAGAGAGAAATGGATGGAGCCGAGGTCAATGAAGAAGAATTAGTTTGGAAAATTCTTCATGGAAACGAACCCTTGGATTTGGTTGCCGCAAAACTCCGATACTTCAACGTTTCTGCACCTTTCGAAAAAGGGAACATATTATTGGATCTTCAAGGGTCGATCCTAAGGATCCTTCTTTTTCCCAAGCAGCTGGTGCATCAGTCTCCTTCGACACGAAGTAGGACTTGGGCTATGTCCCAAACAATCCTGGCTACCATTCCAAGGTGTTGACGCCTACTTTAGAAGGAGATACCCCAGCAACCACGGAGAGCTAACTGGATGCGAGGGTTACATTTTACTCCTCAGTTTATGAAAATTTTTGTTCTTCGCTCCCAATGGTTTTAAGCTCATCTCCCTATATAACAATTTTGCAGGTCTTCCGGGCCTCAATCAAACACCCAAGAGTGATGTTGCCGTAGAGAAATAGGAGAAAACAACCAAATTTCCAACTTAGTTACGCATATACCGAGGCTCGATGCTCAGGTCATCGGAGCTCTTGATGATGATAAGGTCGAAGACCCGCTCCTGACAGATGAGTCTGACAACGTAATAATTACTAATGCCTCCAAACACACCGACGAGATTAACTTGAAACAATGGATTGAAAAGGAGGAGTTCCTGAAAAGAAAAGCTAAAACTATGCCCATCAAGGTGGACATTGATGATTCCCGGCTTTTGCCACTGCAGATTATTCCACCTTGTGGGTCGATTCTTGATGAACTTTCTCCTACCTCTGCAAGCTCTCCTGCTACAGGTGGAAAAAAAGAATCACTGTGGTACTACTCTCGAAAAATACAAAAAGGAGAGAATGCTAAAGAAATATCCGTCACTTCGACTCGGTGTGTGTATAGCTTGTAAGATAATTTCTTTTGTTAACTATGGTTGTGGCATGAGTCCCGATTTTTGAAATAACTTGTATTACGATCTTGAAACCTGTAATGCGAGTAAATGTTTTTTGTTTTCTATTGAGCTTTCATGTGAATTGTAATTTAAGTAGTTGAACTATTACGTTCCATTCAATGTACTTGTAAATTGTTTTAAATTCCAGTAACAGTCCACTAGCTCTACCCAAGGCCCCTAAGTGGTCGTGGCCTCGAGTTGTATCAAACACTAGGCTCAGGCCTTAGTGTTACACCGTCGAACTCAGCGGTTTTTGAGCAACTATACTCTTGCCCTCGGTTTTAGGTTAGTGGGGTTAGATGTCGGATGGTCGAATTTCATTCTTAGCGAATTTATACTCCTCCCATTGGTTTTAAACTGGAGTTCGTGGAATAGTGAATGGTCTAACTCCACTCGTCTATTCATTCATGTTCGTATCCATACTCTGGGGATAAGATTTAGTTGATGGGTAGTCGGATCGCACCCAATTTATGTTTATACTCTAGTCCACACTCTGAGGACTCAGAGTTGTTTCATGGGTGGATGGTTCACACCCGATATACGTTCATACTCAATCTGAATTTAGGGGATTTAGAGTTATCTCGCGGGTGGTCGGTTTCACCTGATTTATGTTTATACTCTGATCCGCACTCTAGGAACTTAGAGTTGTTTTGGAGGACTTTTGGATCTTACTCTCCTTGATTGATTTATTTTCCCTCCAAGATTAAGGGTTCGATTTAGTGAGCAATCGATTATGTCATAGTCACTCTGATTTTATATCAGTTCCACGGCTGGGAAAGAGTTATTCAATCATTAGATTGTCGGCCACATTCATTCCTTATTGTGTATCCCATCCTTTGGATTGTGAATGAGAGTTGTTAAATGGACAAGCAGATTGAGCTCATCTTGTTTAATCCCATTAGGTGTTAGCATGATTGATTGATTTCAAACTCTAGGAGAATGTTCGTATATATCGACATCAATCATTTTCGCTATGTAATTATCATACATTGCAACAACAAAGATAAATATAAAGGAAGCTTGAAACTTTATTCATTAAATGGAAAGGAATAACATAAAATGTCTTATAACACATTCGAAAAATCAAATGCTAAAGAAAATTCTAAAAGTAAATACAACTGAAATGTAAAGGAAATAAACTAGTGAAATAGCATCGAAGATGTTTGCTATTTCACACCGATACTTCTCCAAGCCTCTGTTTAATGACATATGGTCCTTCCCAGATTGGATTCATGTAGGACGGGGTAGGAAAAACCCGTTTCAGGACGAAATAGCCAATTTTAGGTTCCTAGGTCGAACTTTAGTGTTGTAAAAACCGGGCGACTCGATGTCGATGTGCAACTGCCCTTAGATCAGCTTCTTCGCGCTTCTCATCTATATATTCAAGAGATTCCAAGAGGAGATCTTTATTCATTTGGGATTGTAGTTAGTCACTTAATTAGAAGGAACGTTGAGCTCAACAGGATTTACGGCTTTAGAACATAAGCAAGGGAAAATTGAGTATCGCCGGTCATGGACTTGTGGGTAGTTCTATAAACCCACAGTGTTGTAGGGAGTTCATCCACCCACCTGCATCTAACCTTCTAAATACTTCTTTAGAATGGATTTTATGATCTTATTTACGGCTTCAACCTGTTCATTCGCCCGAGGCGACCACTGCAAATCTTTTTTTAATACGATACCCTTAACAAAAGTCTTTGAATTCAGTACTATCAAATCGAGTCCCATTATCTATTACAATAGTTCATGGAAGACCGAAGCGGCATATGATGTTTCGGATAGTAAAGTTGATTGCTTTTTTTGTTGTGATTATGGCTAAAGGTTCTTCTTTGGCCCATTTGGTTAAGTAATCAACCGCGACAATAGCGTACTTGGTGCAACCTTAAGAAATCGACAAGGAGTCGATAATGTCTATATCCCACATGACGAACGGCTATGGATTGAATATCTGCGTGATTTCTGTTGGCGAAGCCCTTGGAACTTTTGCATATAATTGGCATTTATCCCATCGTCTTATATAATCAGTAGCATCTTGATTTTTGGTTGGCCAATAATACCCATATGGAGTATTTTCTTTGCCAAAAGTGTGCCTCCCAGTGTGATCGCCGCATTCTCCTTCATGAACTTCTTTTAGAACACGTTTTATCTCATCGTGAGTGACATATCAGAGTAGAGGGATTGAAAAACCTTTCCTGCACATAATTCCTTCTTGCATAATACACATTAAAGCTTTGTGAAGGACTTGTCACTTTTTATTTCTTTGATTGGGGGTCATCTACGACTCCCTTTCAGGTTTCGCTTCTAGTGTTTGGTCGATTTCCATCATGTTTATAGTTAGGGTATTTAATATTTGACCGGAACCAAGCCCATTCGTTGTGCATCACCGATACTAGCGAACTTTGACAATGAATTAGCCTCTCTATTTCGATCTCGTTGAATATGCGAAATGTCATAGTATTCAAACTCTGTCGACAAATCTTGAACTTGGGTAAGGTATGAGGCAAGCCGTTGTCCCTTAGCCTGATAATCTTCCCTAACTTGATACACCATCAACTGCGAATCGCAAAAGATTTCGAGATATTTTATTTCAAGTTCTCTAGCGAGTTTAAGTCTAACAATCAAATCTTTGTATTCATCTTCGTTATTTGTTGTTGGGAAATCAAGCTTTAATGCAAAACAGATTGATCAATTTTCAGGAGTTACAAGCACAATCCTAGCTTCGGAACAATGATCGTTAGACACTCCATCAGTATACAATTTCTACCTTACGGTAGGGATTTCACTGACTTCTGGAGAATCATCTTGCATAGTAAACTCTGCTATATATTCTGCCAATTCCTGACAATGGATAGTCCTCCGAGGGAGATAAGTAATGTCAAATTGTCTGAGCTCAATATTCCACTTGAGTAGGGGTGTAAATGGGTCGGATCAGACCAGACGGAGATGTGTCCTAGTCCCATCCTATAAGAGATTTGAACGGACATGGATCAGACAAACTTTAACTTTGAACATTGTTCGTACGAGTCGGACAACGGACGGACAATGTTCGCACAATAGAAAAACATCGAGCATTTTCGGACGGATATTTTTTCGTACATTTTTTCTTGTCCTAATTCGTCCTAAATGAGAATCGTACAGACATGGACCGAACATCTTACAGCCTCGGACCGAGTCGGACAACAGACTATCATGTCCTATATACAGCCCTACACTTGAGTAACCTTCCAGACACTCAAGTCGCAATAGGACCCGTTGTATTGGCTAGTCAGTGTAAACATTGATTGAGTGTGTCTAGAAGTACGGACAAAGCTTCCGTGATGCAATTAGTAAGTAGTACACCAATTTTCTATTTTAGGATAGTTTCTTTCAGCTCCTGTTAGTTGTTTGCTGACATAATACACCGGCCTCTAGATTCGATTCTCCTCACGAAGCAATCGTCACTTATAGCGTATGCCAATACAGCTAAATAAATGTACAACTCCTCATAATCCATCGACTTTGACAAGATAGGAGGTCTCTCCAAATGATTCACTAGAGCTTGAAATGCTTTTTTACAATCTTGCATCCATTCAAAGTTTCTTTTTCCTTTTCTAATCAAATCAAAGAAAGAAATGCATTTGTAGGTAGCTCTAGAGTTAAATCGACTTAAGGAAGCAACTTTCCTATTCAGAATCTACATTTGTTTAATAGTTCTCGTTGCTTGGATATCACAGATAGCCTGAATCTTCTCAGGATTAGCTTCTATTCCATGAGCATGGATAATAAAGCCTAAGAATTTTCCTGATGCAACACCAAATGAACACTTCAAATGGTTGATTTTCATCTTGTAATATCAGAGGATGTCAAGCATTTCTACCAAGTTTCAAATGTGGTCGCTTGATCGTCGCGACTTCATGAGCGTATCATCCATATACACTTCCATTGTTTTTCCAATCTTGTCTTTAAACATCCTGTTAACTAAGCACTGATAAGTTGCTCTGAAGAATTACAACATAATAGTACAATCTAACATCCATGATAAAACCGGTGTGCTCCTGATCGGGGACATGCATCGAGATTTGGTCATATCCCGAGTATGCATCCATGAAAGATAGCAATTCCTGTCTTGCTATTGAATCAACCAGCTGGTCAATCCTCGGTAGGAGAAAATTACCTTTTGAGCACGCTGTGTTCAAATCTGAGTAATCTATGCATGTTCTCTATTTCCCATTCGCTCCCTTCACAAGTACATGATTAGATACCCATTTAGGGTAGAGGGAATTACAAATAAACCTGTTGTCTTTTAGTTTATCCAGCTCCTCTTTGAGAGCTAAAGATCTCTCCGAATCCATACCGCGTCTTTTCTACTTCACTGGGGCATAACTCGGGTCAATATTCAATGCATAGCTCACAATAGCAGGTGAAATTCCACACATGTCAGAGCAAGACCACGCGAATACATCTAAATATGCTTGGAGAAAACCAGAAATTTCCTTCATCATCGGAGGACTGAGTTGTGACCAAATCTTTAGAACTCGTGATGGATTATCATGGCTGATCGTGATATCAATTGTAACACCCCTAATTATTAATAACATTATTTAGGATATTTAATTATATAAATTAAATTGAATACTTTAAATATTAGTGAGATAAGTGGATTAAGATTTGAAAATTAATTAGAGGCCATGCTAATTAAACAAGAAGAATGAGTAATGAAATGTTTTCATAAATTAACTAATTAGGAAATAACGCAAGGGCATTATAGGTAATAGCCGCACCTATAATCCTATTACCCCTAATACCTTGTTTCCATTACTCAACGTGTTCATATTTCATTATTCAAAAACGTAAAACAAAAGGTTTAAGCCGACCAATACCTAGGGGAAGAGAAGAGGTAAATTCAATTAAAAGCTAAGGAATCAAGCTAAGAGAATTAAGCAACATCAAATCTCAAGTCCTTAGCCAAATCAAGGTGAATAATAATAAATACCATCTCTATTTTGATTTTAAAGAGCATTTGATTTCGGGTTTAAGTTAAATCCATTATGATGATTTTGATGATGATATGCTTGGACTTCATGATTGTCATATTCAAACAAGTTTGTTAGGTAAATGTTTTATTCAATTTTAAGGCTAAATTCCTTTATATTGGGCTTCGGGCCATGAGGATTTAATATTTTATGTAAAACATTATTTTAAAGATAGGTTAAATTTTTTGCAATTATCCAAGCTATGGATAATTTATTATGAATTTTCAAAGGAGAATATAAATAATTATGTTTAGAAATTAAATTCCGTAATTATATAAAGGATTTTGGGTCCGAAATATGTTAGATAACATATTAAATGTGAATTTCTATGATTTTTGGGGATTTCTTCTAGGAAATTTACTATGGAAATTAAATTAATTTAGTTGGAGACTTATATGTTTTAATTGTTTTGATTAAGGGAAAGCTTCTTTGCTAATTGTTTATAATTAAATCTGAAATGATTTCGACAGTGTTTTAGGAAAATATTTTTGTAAAGTTTATAGCAACCAATTAAAGTTTTACAAATAGGTAATCTAGTTGAAAAGCATTTACCTAAAAAGGCAGTAATACAGTTTTTGTTCAGAAGCATGGTTTGGCACTTCCGGTAGTGACCTTTTGCCCACATCTAAGTCGAAACTAATACACAACGTATCAGTGCTTTGATACGTGGTGGATAGGAAAAGGCAGAAGGTATGGAGTTGAAATGGTGCTTTCGAAGGGATCGAGACCACTTTAAATAGCTTTTGAAGGTCTTTTGTTTTACTATCCAAAGAAATGCCTCTTGCCTTGTTTTCAAAAGAATCCTTTCAAAAGGGTTTAATATATTTTTGAAGAAGTTGCGGTCTTTTTCTTTCGAAAGGGTATCATTCGAACGAGTTGCCTTGTTTTTAATTCAATGCTTTTGAAAGGTAGTTTGAACCAAGTCGAAACCCTACTACCATCTCTTAGCCTTTCGAGGGGATTAAAGTCATCAACGAGTTCGAAAGGTAGCTTTTGTTTTATAAATGTAATAAACCCACTTCCCAAAGCTTTTGAAAGGGCTCCAATAGCCACATAAAGGTTTCAAAGGCAATGGCTTCGAAAGAAGTTTTGAAGCTATCCTTCCAAATATTTTACTTAGATGAATAATGCTTTCGAGAGGATGGTTCCGAAGCCATCAATATTCCCCAATCACTTGTACTTAAAGATTAATGGTTTCGAAAGGGTTACTTTCATTTATATTCATTTTGACCGAAAAGGAATGTTTAATATTAAACCAAATGGTTTCGAAAGGGATACTTTTAATGGTTTTGAAAAGGGTAATTTCAATTGGTTTCGAAGCTATGCTTTTATAAATAAGCAAGTCATGCTTGAATAATTTCGAAAGTTATGTTTTGATGGTTTCAAAAGTATGTTTCAAAATGTGTTTCGAAAAGCACGTGCTTAATGTTTTGAAAAGAAGATTTGAATGCTTTCGAAAAAGGTTTTTCAATGGTTTCGAAAGTAAAGGTCTAAGGTTTCGAATGCCTTAGTTTTCAAAACAAAGAACCCAATCTCATTTTTAAAGGAAAACCCGTGGCAAAAATAAAGGAGTTTTGAAATGACTTTTAAGTATGGATTTTTTGAAGAAGCTTTCCTTGACAAAATAATAGGTTAAAGGGATTAATCATGTTTCATATGAAAATGATTTCAAGGGTATTAAGCCAATGATGTTGGTATTATTTTTGTATATGCTTCTTCTATAAAAATATTCACTATATAAGGGACTCATAACTGTGCTTTAGGGAGTAAGGGCAAAATAACCAGGTAGGTTGATCTAGTAATGAATATAAGTTAAGTCACTCCTAAATGAATAGAGTTGCATCTAGGAGGTCTGGAAGACCAGAATATTGAACGCCCAAAGACTAATTAAGTAATTGTTAGTTTAGACAGGTTCGTAGTGAACCATGAAAACTATGTTTAAATAGAGCTATTGGCAGGGGCCAATAGGTTTGTTGTGAACCCATGAAACTAAGTATTAAGTTATTGGCAGAAGTCAATAGTTTCATAGTCAACCAATAAAACTATGATACGAAAGAAGTTACTGGGGATACCAATGGGTTCAGGGAGAACCCATGAAATAATGAAGTTATTGGCAGAGGCCAATAGGTTCTTAGTTATCTTATGAAAACTATAAGACCGGATAGATAGTCTATTAGCTTTAAACAGGTTATTAGTTAGCCTATGAAAACTAATAGGTTAATAGTGATCCTAGAAACTATAACCGAGACAGATAGTCAAATAAATGGGGATGGGAAATCCAAAATATTTTACTTGTTTGCATATCATCATAATATTTTAAAATGCTATGTTTTAACCATTGTGGATGCAGGAGCATATTATATGGTTATTATAAATTTTTGGATAAGATACTAGTGAGAGGAAACTCATTTCGCTAAGCGTTGCGGTTTCACTAGATATCTAAATGGTTCGAGATGGTAGTTTATTATTCATACCAGGCTTTATGTCTGACTCAAAGTCTATCTCATAACTCTTGGGTGCTCAATTAACTTTGAGTAGTTTGAGGGTTGAGGTTTTCAGGTACCTCTTTAGACGAGTAAGCTTTTAGAGACGTGAAAGAGGCAAGATATCTATTTAAGAGACTTTTTCTATTTTGATTCCATTGTGTTTGTTGTAAAGGCAAAGTTGTTTAATTGCATATATATATACACACACACACACTTTTATCATCCACGGGGACATCTTCATTTGTCGCTCTTGGCCTATGGTGTAATAATTATAATTTCTCTAAACGTGGTTCTCGAATGTAGGATTATATAATGAATTTGAAATGATTTGAAATGGAATGTGAAGGTTGTTTAATGATTTAATTTTTTCCATATTCATGTGTTTCTGTTATATTAATGCACCTAACATTACTAAATTTGGTCACTGAGGATTACTAACTATGGATGACTGCAGCATCCGTAGCCGTTATTTTTAGGCCTCCAAGTGGGGGATGTTACAAGTTGGTATCAGAGCATGGGTTTATGATAACTTGTATTTGATATACATACATACATACGTACGTACGTGTATATATATATATATATATATATATATATATATATATATATATATATATATATATAAGTACGTGTTCCGCTCTCTCTTAGACCATTCTTTCGTATCTTACTAAGACTCATATGCAGATTTACGAGAAAGGAAGATACGGAGGCAGGAAACGGAAGATGAAATCTCGGTGGAGGAAGCACCATAACAAATGGAAATGTTCAACCTAATAACAAGAGGAACCCGGGTGAACAGGCAAATGCTAATCAAAATGCAAATGCCAATGTAGGTGCTAAAAAGCTGCCAATGGATATGGGGATGATGTATTAGTTCTTCGTCAATCTAATGCAAGCAAGAGCAGCTACTAGAGTTGTGGGAAATGTTGAAGGAGCTAATTTCATGGCTCCAATTAGGGATAATCATGCTAAGCTGAGCAGAGACTACACCGGTCTTGGGGGAAGCCATTTGTGGGAACGGAGAATGCCATAGGGTTGAGAATTGGCTTTGGCATTGTGAAAGAATCTTCACTGATTTGGGATTGAATGATGAGCAGAAGAGGAGATTAGCCTCTAGGCGTTGCAGGGGGGCAGCACTTTATTGGTGAAATAGTTTTACTGTCGGAGTTCCTGAAGAGGAGTTGACTTGGGCAGAATTTCGAAGGAGATTTAAGTAGAGGATTTTGTCTAAAGTTGCTTAGTTAGCATTATTAAGAAATTTTATGAATTTGGTGCAGGGAGAGATGTCAATAATTGATTATGCTACTAAGTTTGATGAGTTGTCCGGATATGTGTATGCTACCATTGACACCGTCATCAAGAGGAATGAGAAGTTTATTCAGGGATTGATACCCGAGATTGCTAAGGCAACCTTGCCACATCTCCATAATCCTTGTAATGTTGTTGTTGAGATGGAAATCCACCATGAGGAAATGCTTTCTTATTATGAGAAGGAAAAGCCGGTTGAAACCCAGGGTTCTCAAGGAAAGAAGAGAAAGTTATTTAAGAAGAAGGGAACTCAGAAGGGAGAGGCTGCCAAAAAGGAAAATGTTAATCTGGTTTGTTTTAAGTGTGATAAGAATGGTCATTATGCTCATGAATGCCGGACAGGCAAGGGGAAGAAGGGTGCATATAAGAAGGGTGTGAAGTGCTTCAACTATGACTAGGTTGGGCATTACAAGAATCAGTGTCCAAAACCAGTTGGGGCGGACAAGGGAAAAGTTTTTGCTGCCGGACCATCATCTGCTAGGCCAACTGCTGCTGAGAAAGGAAAAACCATGATGGAATGTATGCTTTTGATTCAGAGTACACTAATTAGGATATTATTTGATACCGGTGCATCACATTCATTTGTATCTTAGAATTTGGTTGATAGGTTATGTTTAGAACCCACATACCTTATTACTTCTTTAAGGGTTGCGAATCCGATAGGAGGGTATGCAACTTTGGGGATGAGATGTAACCAGTTAGAACTTGATTTGTTAGGTCATAAGTATGCAGCCAGTCTGTATGTTTTTTATTTCATAGATTTTGGAATCATTTGGGGTATGGATTGGCTGGGTAGATACGAGGCTAGGATATTTTGCCAGGATAGGAAGATATCGCTAAGACACCCTAATAGTCATAATAGAATCGTGTACTCAGTGGAGAATTCTGACAAAAGAGCTTGTAATATATTGAGTGCTATGGAAGTATAAGAAGAGTTATGTCATGCTTGAATAGCAAGAGAATTTGCAAATGTTTTTGAGTCGGTTACAGGACTACCACCGAAATGAGCTGTTGAGCTTGGGATAGACCCTATGCCAGGAGCTGAACTTGTAAGTAGACCACCTAGCAGATGACACTTACCGAGATGAAGGAATTAAGGGTGCAGCTAGTAGATCAGGAAGGGACAAATTTTATTAGCCTAAGCAGTTTTCCTTAGGGTGCGACCACGATGTTCGTGAAGAACGGATGGATCATTGAGGATGTGTATCGAATATCTTAAGTTGAACGAGAGGACGATCAAGAATAAGTATCCTTTGCTGAGAATTGACGATTTATTTGATCAGTTGTGTGGAGCCAGAGTATTTTCCTAATTGGACTTGGCAACTGGTTTCCATTAGTTGAGAGTGGCAGAGGATAGCATTTCGAACTAGATATGGTACATATGAGTGGCTCGTTATGCCTTTCGGTTAAGAAATGCACCAGCTTTCTCGGTAGATTTGATGAATCGAGTTTTCTGAGAGTACTTGAATAGGTTTGTATTGATATGTATAGATGGCATTTTAGTATGCTCTAAGAATGAAAGAGGGCATGAAGATCATCTAAGGGTAGTGCTTGAGACGCTGAGGTAGCATCAGCTGAAAGCGAAGTTTTTTAAGTGTTATTTTTGGAAGGAAGAGGTTAAGTTTCTTGGTCATGTGGTTTCAGAGAAGGGTTTGTCAGTCGATCCAGATAAGATTAAAGTTGTCAATAATTGAAAGAGACCAGAGACGGTGACTGAGATTAGAAGTTATCTTGGACTTGCTACCTATTACCAAAGATTCATTAAGGATTTCTCGTGGATAGCAGCGCTTTTGACTAAGTTAACTAGGAATGATGTGAAGTTTCTCTGGTCTGACAAATGTGAGGAAGCATTCCTTAAGTTAAAACATTTGTTGACCAACGCACCAGTGTTAGAAGTTCCAGACGAAAACCAAGGGTTGGTGGTATATACCTATGCATGTGGAACTGGATTAAGAGTTATGTTGATGTAGAAGGGTAAAGTTATTGCCTATGCTTCATTACTGCTTAGACCGTAAAGATATCCTACTCATGATTTGGAGTTGGCAACGGTAATCTTTGCGCTGAAGATAAGAAGACATTATCTCTTAGAGGAGAGATTTGAGCTGTATACATATCATAAGTCCTTAAGGTACTTATTCTCTCAGAAGGAGTCGAATATGAGACAGCAGAAGTAGTTGGATTTTTTAGCAGCTTATGATTTTGGTATAGAGTATATAATTGGGAAAGGAAATAAAGGAGTGGATTCTCTTAGCAGAAGACATCAGAATATGGTGTTAACTATGTTCGAAGAATGGAAAGATTTAGAAGTTTGACTACTTGTAGTGCGCATGTAAGGTCGATTGCTAGTTTTAGTCAGAGCACCGCCATGTTATCCTGTTTGGAAGTTTGACCAATGTTAATCGAAAGGATTGTGTCTAAACGTAAAGCGAATCCATTATTACCCGAGAAGATTAGAAGGCTTGAGGTTGGGTTGGAGATCGATGATCTAAGAGATTTTCTTCTTGACCAGAGAGGATGGTTGAGAAGGAAGGGACAGTTATGTGTTCCAAATGATGATGACATAAGGAGAGAAGTTCTTAAAGAATGTCATCGATCCAAATTTATGGTTCATCTAGAAGGAACCAAGATGTATCTTGATATGAAGAGGAGCTTTTACTGGAAGGTATGAAGAAGGATGTTGGCTTGTGGGTTAGGCAGTGTGCGAACTGTCAACAAGTGAAGGCCGAACATCAGAAGCCAAGTGGATTGTTTCAACCTTTAGAAATTCCAGTTTAGAAATATGATTCGATATTCATGGATTTTATAAAGGGGTTGCCAAGGTCGAATAGAGGAAATGAAATTACATGCGTCATAGTGGATAGGTTGACCAAGAGTGCCCATTTCATTCTAGTTAAGTTAACCAAGATGGCATCTGTTTTAGCTAAGTTGTTCATGAAGAATGTAGTTAGACTGCATGAAATTACTAGTAGGGTAGTGAGTAGCCGAGATGCTTTGTTTACTAGCGAATTTTGGAAGAGTCTATAGGATGTGTTAAGCACCAAGCTCAAGATAAGTACTGCATATCACCCTCAGACGGATGGGTAGACAGAGAGAGTCAATAAAGTACTCGATTTACTAAGAGCTTGGGTATTAGACTTTGGTGGATCTTGGGAAGATCACCTACACTCAGTGGAGTTTTCCTATAATAACAGTTATTTGAATAGTATAGGAATGGCACCTTTTGAAGCTTTGTATGGAAGGCCATGCAAATCGCCACACTACAAGAAAATGTGCTATTAATAGCAAAGGGGGATTGGATGAATACTTAGGTTGCTATAGTTAAGTAGTTAGTGATTGTCTGGGACAAAAGATTGCTTGTTTCATTGTTGTTGTTGAACCAAAAAAAAGATTGGCACTCTAACATTTCATGTTCCCTCCTCTCCCTTCTTATGCTGCTTTTCACTTTCACTTTCCCAAAATCCAAAATTAGAAACCTAATCACTCACAAATCTTATCTTCACTCATGAATCCTTGTTTAGTTTCACCTCCAGCTTTCGGTTGGCTTCCCTCCTCCTCGCCCTAATTATGGGCAATAGCAACCCTCTTGATTTCACCTTCACTTTCCCAAATTGACATTCTCACTTAGACCAGTGAATCATATCTCCGAAAGAAAAATATTGTGACATCCGCCAAAATGCCCTAATTCTCAATGTCTCCGGTGACAATGAAGTCACTGAACTCCACCCTTCCGACGTTGACTTTATGGCCGATCTTAAGGTAATTGCATCCATAATCTACTAATTTTCTATCTATAAATTCTAATAGAGGAACCAACTTCATATGATATTGTGAATATTATTTTGACAAATTAGAATGATAGAATATGCTTCCTATCAAGTAATCGATGAGTTAGTATAAAGTTATATGAGTAATTTGTTTAATTGGATGCAAATTCATTTAATTGTGAGTTATATACTGTGATACTAAATTTTCTAACCTCATGTGCAAATTCGTTTAATTGGATTTTATTTTATATGAGTAATTTTATAAAGTTCTATGCTTAAAACATTTTTGTATTTTGTCTTCATTATGCACTGGTAGACGTTGATTGTCGTGGTCAAAGAAATTGATGAGTAAGTATGAGTTTGATTAAACCCTTTTTTTGTAAATTTATCCACTGTTTTCTTTAGTGCACTACAATGTGAATAAGAATTTAGATCTTCATGAAATAGATACAATTGAGATACATGTAGTTTTGAGAAAGATGGACCAAAATATTCAATATATGTTTTATTAATTGATTTATTTTTTAGCTTTTAGTTGCTCTTCTAATATTTACTAAAAAAAACTAGAAGTCAAGAAATTTTAGGCAAAAGAAAATATTTTTTCTACTAATAGTATTTTGATTAATTTTGAAATAAAATATTATTGAAAGTTATGTAAGTTTAATAAAACTATATTTTCCTAGAAGTAACTATGTTTAGTGAAACTTGCATTAGCCTTGATGACTCATTGTCATGCATATTGGTTGATTTTATACACTATTGCAAATTAATTAGTTTTAACTATTATGGAGCAACCGTTATCTACTGTACCACATTTAAGCATCGATTCATCTACATGCTATGTCAGAATCAATCCATCTACAAGTTATGCATGAGATAACCATAAATTGAATACCCTGAGTTTTACATTGAATATTTTAATAGGTCAAATGCTTCAAGATGGTATCTATTTGCAACAGCTTAACATCGGTAGATGGATTTGATTCATTCTATAATTGGGATTGATTGGTATGATTGAGATGGTTTTACTTTCTGTTTGTTTTGCTTACTCGCTATTGTTAAAATTTTATTTCATAATTTACATAGTCTAAACTATTAATGTTTCATTGTTTTGAAAATTTAACACATCTTTGAGGGCTTAAACATAGTCTTGATTATTGTTTCTCATTATATGCCTGCATCATTTATTGTAATTTTTCATAGGCTAATTGGTATTTAATTTGTAATGTGACGAATCTTGGATTTTTGGACAATATCTTATTCTTTCTACATGCTACTTGGATTCTTCATATAAAATATTACTGTTTAGGAATTTTATGAAACCAATCATTGAAATTTATTATACACTATTTTATTATGAATTATAGTTACAATATAAATGTTTTCTTTGGACAGTCGCAATGCATAGGAATTCAGCTATGTTTCAACTAGTGATGTGTAAATGAATCTACAAATGAAACTATGTAGTTTTTAAGGAACGGGTACAAAATTAGTATTTTACCTTTAACTTCTCTCACATGTAGATGAATGAATAAATAAAGTGATGAATAAAAGTGATCAGATAAATAAGTGTTCAAATGGGATGGACTGATGATCAGATGGACATAAGCTAAGTTTGGCCTAGTGATATGCCATTCTGATCAACTTTTAC
Source organism: Allium cepa (assembly GCA_030765085.1). NCBI lineage: Eukaryota > Viridiplantae > Streptophyta > Magnoliopsida > Asparagales > Amaryllidaceae > Allium > Allium cepa. Next base: position 570,429,925 of record CM060938.1, read on the forward strand.
AATTTTTTGTGTAGATAAATATTGTATATATACATCCACTCTTTAACATGTACCATCTATTAATCTTTTGTTGGATTTTGATACTTAACACTTGCACTTTGCTCCCTACAGTTTTATATGTTTAGTTCCTAAATATTTTGTAAAATTAATTTTTTAATATTTCCTATCCTTAATCTACTATATTTTAGTCTACCGCTAATTTTATCCAATACAAGAGATCTTTAAATCCATATTTTGGTTAGCATTCATCTATTTAATCATTTTGATCGCCGCTTTTTTCAGTCATAATTTTCTTGCAATGACTTTTTGTGAAATAAGAGAAAGAAGTAGGAACTAGTGCATTTGTTATTGTATTAATTTTTATGCTTATTGTGAGGCATCAATGCTAATGCAGGTTTCAAGAATTCACATAATGGCTGATGTAATATTGATTTTTTCTCTCTTATTACAGGTTCAATGAATGGTGGTAATTGTGATGAGCTTTCCAAGCAAGAAGACATTGATGGATTTTTGGTCTGAGGTGCTTCTTTGAAGGTATACACATATATACACTCTTTAAATTCCCTAATATAATAAGTGGAGCTGATATTACTTTGTCTGGATGGTAACTAAATCAAACGATCAGTATTTTTCTTAGTTGCTTATTCCATTGACAACTGCCCTCTACATGATTATATTAACAATTTTAATTTATTCTTTGTAATCTATCTTCTATTCCAAAATCTGGAAATGCATCCATAGATTAGCAGCATTAAATGCAATCACACCATTCATCGATATGATGTTCTTATCCCAAATTATTACATGCATATGTTTCCTATGAAATCAAAATATATACAGATTTTCATGAAGATCATTTTTATTGATATAAACTAATGGATATACAACTTTTGATTTCATGTTGAATTGTATAACTCTAAGAAGTATAGGGGCACTGGATGTGTATTGATATTCAATTTTCTAAACAGAGGCAGTATAATTGGGATGTATATTTTATTTAAAGTATACACCTTTTTTAAATAGATTATAACATATTCATTGGTTCCACCAAGACTAAAATTGACAGCTCATTTTTGATTAAATCAACAATATCTATTTTCAACCATGATTGTGGTTCAAAATGATTTATTTGTAGCAACTACCAAGTATCCCTCTTATTTAGGATTTAAAGAAGATTCAAACTCCTTATAGAAACAAATATATACTTACCTATGATTATTATTTTAGATTGGTGCAGGGACAAATCCACTTGAAGGAGCAGCATTGGGTATGTCTCTTCTAGAATCTTTTGTTGAGTATGGTTCATTTTTGACGATTGCTACCACACATCATGGAGAATTAAAAACATTGAAATACAGGTGCCAGGCTTCTTACGGTGCAAAATTCTTTTTAGTGTGATTCTGGTCGGTCACATTAGTAATTTACTTATTTACAAGGTTATAAACTAGAGCGAGAGTAAAGATATATAACTGCAATGCAATTTCTTGATGTGATTCATGCTATGATATTAGTATTAAGGTGGCTGAAACGCAGTTTTATTGTTGAAAATATAACCATTACGCCGAAGCCTATGTGTGAATAACTATGGGGCTGATACAACTTAAATTTTCTTATATGCCAATGTTGAGTTATTGGTGCAACTTTTCGAAGTAATATTTTTATCACTTTAGTGTTCTGTGTAACTTCCAACAGACTCTTGTCCCAACTCCAGTAAAATTAACCTTCAGACATTTAAACCCTTTTCATCCTCCCGATACGTCTCCAGATTGTTAACCACAATGTGGATTAATAGTTTCATAATCTAATTGCTATTTATTTTTTACCTTTTTATGTAAGTTGTCATGATTAAATGTGTGTGTTATGTTATGTGGTTGCACTTTCGCTCTTTCACTTATATGCTGTTATGGTTGAAGAAATAAATCTACAAAGTTATTAATATACTGGAAGTAATATTCAATAAATTAAAGTATACATGGATTAAATAATTTAACTAAGTTTAAAATAAGTAACTAAGTAACTATGTAACTAACTTTAATTTATTTTAAACTTAGTTACTTAGTTACTTACTTTAAACTTAGTTATTTTAAACTTGATTACTTATATACATATTTTAAACTTAGTTAATTAAAGTATACATGAATTTCATTTATTCTTCAACCATATATTGTGTATACATATTAGATATTTAAGTTGAATGTGATGTATGGAACTTTTAAGTTGAGTGAGCATTAATTACATAAATCTTTCTCTGATTTGCATCATAACTATTCTCTTTACTTTGCTATATAGGTACATGAAATATTGCTTTGCTGACTAAAGTTGGTAACAAAAGATACGTTTGCATTTGAATGGTTATCATTGAGCATATGTTGTTATATGTAATATGGATCTGAAATAAGTGTCGTGATGTTTGTATTTTGATGCTAATCTGTTAATTACTTTATAGCTGATTGGCATCAAAACTGATTTTTATTTTGATGTATATTCTTGATATTTATTTAGGATTTGAAGGGGATACTAGATAATCAGCAGGATCTACCATTCCTAGATGCACTTCTCCTTAATGGCATGGAAAATAGTTCTACATTTATGGTTGAACAAGGTATATTTCTTCAACCATTATTTACTAGACCATATATTTTTTGTTTATTTTTTTCAACTAATACTGTACTGAATTATTCTATGAAATTTGGTTGCACCGATTCAACCAAATGATACTTTCGTTATAGTTGATTACAAAATAATGAAACATTCTTCATATGAGAATCTCGAGTCATGATTCATAATTTTTAACAAAATTTATGAACGCTTTTCTTGATTGTTCTTATAAGAATAGGTCGGTGAAATTTTGGTGGTTGTCTAAAAAAGAATGTGTGGATGTAAAGTTTCTTAAAAAGAAATTATAAACATTTATTTTCTATTATTTTTAACTTCTTCTTTTTTTTCTTTTTTCCTTTTTTCCTTTTTTCCTTTTTTCCTGTTGGATAACATAACACATATGGTTAATGAACATTTGTTAACATATTTGATGTGTGTTAACTGTTAACCATAAATACTTTATGGTTATTTCAATAGATAGAAATCCATAGACACATTTAAATTAATCAACACTCAATAATTAGACTTATTTAAATCAAACAAAACATTAACATATTATTTTTTTCCATTTACAATGCAGGAATGGACTGTTACAGAGAAGAAACTCATGGCAAGATGGAGTTTGGGGCACAAATTGCTTGATGCCTGGGATGAAGCAAATGTACCTCAAGTGGTAAGTATAATTTGGATATCTTAGTACTACCTTTGTTTATAATAAATTAAATAAATACATGGATTAAATAAATTAACCGAGTTTCAAATAAGTAACTAAGTATAATCATGATCGCATAAGTAAGTTATATGCACCTAATTATGTTTATAATAAATTAAACTATACATGGATTAAATAAATTAACTAAGTTTAAAATAAGTAACTAAGTTACTAAGTTAACTAATGTATAAAAATTAATTAAGTTTATAAACATTAACTAAGTTTATAATAATAATAAATTTTATTAAGTTAACTAAGATTTATAAAAATTAATTATAATTAATTAAAAGAAAAATAAATTACAAAATCATATGCTAGAGAGAATTTGAAAACTATATTCTAACACGAAATCCAATCATGCATAAGTATTAAATAATAAGAATTGTACAAGTAGTTTAAAAGAATTTTAATTCTATTCAGCTCGACGAAAGGTAAATTGTAACTAGACTAGAATACAAATCTTATAAAACAGAACTGTTCATAACGCAATACATAGTCTAAGATATCAGTTCATGTATAGGAGCTTCTAGAGTGGTGCATCTAAGTTTTCCTGAATGGGATACCTAAACCAGAATTAAGATTACATAGTGGATTTCCATCTAAACTATTTTGCTTCATAATCTAAAACAAGTTCAGACACTGAAATTGCTACCTAGACCTAATAAAGCTTCATTCACAAATCATAGTCGGATAGGACTACCAAGTACCATTTAACTAAGCTAGCCATTTGTGGCTATAAGTAAAAATTACAACTGGAAGCCACTAACAATAAGCCCAAAATTCACAAATTCACTATTATCAAATTTGTTGCTTCTTCTGGATGTTCAATAGCATTTGTGTTCGGTTGCTCTAATCTTATTCGTAACAACCCGATATTTTCAGCCATTCACATCCACACATGCTGGACTTAAATTGCTCAAAATAGAACATTGTAATAAAATTTGGAGCAAATTAAATACAATCACAGAATCGCAGATACATAAATACCAGAATAACTCGCAGCGGAAATTAAAATACATAGTAGTTCATGAAGCTACTATAACAAACTCTCAAAACATAATACATAATATCAATCTAAAAAGCATATACAGTAGAAATCCCAAATACATAGCACTTTATAAATAGCACAGCTGAAATAGAACAACTGAAACTGAAAGGGAACATATAACTAGACAAGCAGAATCTCCAGCGATTCCTAGCTCCAGAAAAGAAATCCAAAGTTAAGCCGTAAATACTCAGGCTGACCCAAGCGTAAAGTAAAACACAAAACACTCAAGTCAGGACATATATACTTATATAATGTAAACCAACTCAAGCGAACTGTAATAGTAATGCACTATAACTTAAAGGATGCTTGGGATCGCCCATCCTCTAAGGATCAGTTAAACTATAAATTTAATACATCCCGTAGTAAAAATTCCAAGATGGTATTTTATGCTTCGAAATCAAATATCATTTTTCAATTCAATATCATTTCAAATCCATTTCAAAATATCATATTTTTCCCAACCATATTCATTTTTATTTAATTTAAATACCATTTCAAATCACATTTCAATATGGTTTATATATCAAAGCAAAATACTCCATTTAAACCAATTAAATATTCCAATTAAATAATCCATTTAAATCATTTAAAAATGAAGTCATTATATTCAATAATTAAATATCAAATTCTCAAAAATTAAGCCTTTTCAAAGTTCATTTATTCTTTTAAATTTATCAAAACAGTGTAAATTCAACTTTCGCAGCACTTAGAAGATGCTACAGAAAGTTATGTTTTAAAACAATTCATTTAACAAAAGACAGCATTTAAAATGCTCTAATAGGTTTAATTTAGTTTCAAATAAACTTTAGTTAAGTCCAGCAACTACAACACTAACAAAGTGTTGTAATAGCCTTTGTTCAATTCTAGCCATTTCGTTCATTTATATCAACTACAATATTTACAAAATGCTGTAATATCCTTTACATTAATAACATTTCAAAAATGCAATTAATTAAATTTCAAATATTCAATACAATTTCATAAATAATTAAATTTTTATTTAAACCATTTTAAACTTATAAAATCATATATTTTCACTTTTAAGACAATCATTTAAATACCCTTATATTTATGATTTTATAAAGTGAAATTTTCATTCAAAAATCAAAATTTAATAGTTTACTTATATAATTCAAGCATTAAATTTCAATTCTTTATAATTAAATTTTTTTCTTAACGCTTAAGTTTAAATTTCCAAATATAACTTATTTTTTGTTTTATTTACTTAACTTAAAATTCATTTTTAAAACAAAATTCATAAATTTCCAATCTAAGTTATATTTCAAAATTCAACTTAAATATTCATTTATTTAACCTTTTAACGTATACTAAAATCATTTTAAATTCAGTTGAATTCAAATTTTAAATCTATTTATCATATTTCCTACTTAATTTAGATTTCCATTTATAACTAAATCATAATTTCCAAAATAACTTATATTTCAAATTTCTAACTTTACCATTAATTTTTTTTTTGGCAAAGCCAGCGAGGTTGACTGGACCCCTACCAGTTTTATTGCAACACAATAAAAGAGGACAGTACAAGAGATAAGAAAAGGAAGAAAAATAAAAGGAAAAATAAAACAATTGAGGAAACAACAAAAAACATCAACCCCAAACTTGAATCAAAGAGTCTGGAAATTTGGTGTTGCAGTTCATCAATTGCCAGTGAGTGCTTCTCCTAACATCTTGCCATAATAATTCAGTCTTCCTTCTGTGATTATCAAAGACAACAGAGTTCCTTTCTTTCCAAACAGCAGTGAGGTATTTTTTCAAACACACAACCAAAATTCTAGACTCATACCTTCTCCACCTTGTAGCTTTGTAGATGATACTCCATATCATTGTAGAACCCCCAGCAGCAAGATTAACTCCAGCTGTGGAACTGATTCTGTCCATCAAAATTTTAAGTGTCGGGCAATCAAAAAAAATGTGCTCAGTTGTTTCCTCATGCAGCTCACAAAAAAGACAAAAGGAGGTGCATGCCATACCATAATAATTCAATTTACTTCTACTCAGAAGAGCTTGGTTTATGACTTTCCACAACATCAAGTTATCAGATGGTGGAGAATCATCAGACCAGATCACAGAGCACCATGTGGAAGAAGGCAGAGTATCATACACAGAAATAGTTATGTAAACACCCCTGATAGTGTGAGGCCTCATGTCCCAAGTAACTGCATGCATTGGATTGGTAGTGCTGTAATTGTTTTGAACCTCAGACCATAATTGCCTGATAATTTGGTTACTAGTGCTTGGCAATTGCAAAATCCCATCATGAACATAATCATTGGCTTTAGCATCATAATGTATACCAAACTGGTGAACATGAAGGTAGTTACAAACTTTTGAAAGGATAAGACCCCTGCCCGGCCAAGGGTCATGCCAGAAACTAACACTAGATTTTGTAGTAACATGGTACTGAATTAATGGGAGGTAAACATTTCTTAAGTTCAGGATGCTCCTCCAAATCCAACTGCAACATTGGGGGATCTCCATGCACCAAAAGTACTTAGTCTTAATGTAAAATTGCCAAACCCATTTAGCCCAAACACTGCTTCTTTTATTGATGAGGTCTTCAAAATGGGAACTTATGGAAGCACAGTTCCACTTACTTGCATTAATAACACCTAGCCCACCAAGTTTAATTGGAGTTTCAAATTTAGTGAATGAGCACGGGATCAACTTCCTGTTGTGAATGCTACCAGTCCAGAAATACCTATGCATAGCTGACCTCACCATATGCAACAGCTTGGTAGGGAGGATACAGCACCTAGCCCAGTAGACTAAAGATGAAAAAACTACTGATTTAATAAGGACAAGGCTTCCACTTTGAATCAGTTGCCTATTAGACCAGACACCCATAACAGATGTAATCTTATTGTATAAAGGAACACAATCAGCATTAGTAATTCTTTTGGTGAGTAAAGGAAGACCAAGATACGTCATATCATTGTCCATGCTGGTGAAGCCAGTGTGCAAATAAAGGCCAGCAGCTTGGGTATCACTGACTACATCGAGTAACATGGAAGATTTTGCTTTGTTGATTGAAAGACCAGTCATGCAATAAAAGGAGTGGAGAGCCTCAACAATTCCGGTCATGGACGGAATATCAGGTTTAGTAAATAACAATACATCATCAGCAAACATTAAGGATTGAATTTGGAGAGCAGAGCACTTAGGGTGGTACTTGATTAGCTTGTGAGAGTAATTTGAATTAAGCAAAACTGTGAAAACTTCCATAACCAACAAGAATAGGTAAGAAGATATGGGATCACCCTGGCGAATTCCTTTACTGCTTTTGAAATACCCAACTGGTCTTCACTTATGAATTTTTAGAAAATCAATAATATTTATAAAAATCATTTTTAATTAAGTTTAAATCAAAATATTATAATATTTACATTTCTAAAATAATTTAAAAATTTTAGAAAAGTTTATACTAACCACGGGTCTGTATATCATTTTCTATCCTAGGTAAAGTGATACAGATATTATATCATTTCAATTCGTAGTTTTCAAAGAAAACCCGGGTTATATCATTTCAATCCCGCAATCCCAATTAAATAAATAAAAATCATTCAGGCCTATCATTTCAGCCCATAACGATTTTTCCCTATTCTAAAGTCTGTTCGGGAATGTATCATTTCAACCCATAGTGATTCTATTCTACAGAGAACTTGCAGTGTGATAAACTAATATAAATAAACATAATAGCATCACATAACAGTAACAGATGATATGACAAGTGAATAAATAGGGTGATCATCATATTAATAATATCACAGTCAGGTATAATATGATAATATAAACTACAGATTCACGGGATGTCAATTTACTACTTATATAAGTACGGAATATCTGGTGAGAAATACTCACCTCTACAAGCTGGAGATAACAAAATCTGACATACAAGCAAAGACCCGGAAAGCACGAAGGCACGACTACGGATTCAGGTGAGTAGAAAGCCAAAATAGTTGTCTTGTTACATATCAAACAAAACAATATAAAGCACATGAATTTTAACACCAAATAACATTGAACAATTCTAGAAATAATGCACAACGAAGAACCAAACCACTTGCACTTGCTTCCACTATCACTATGCTCAGCCTATAGGGTGATAAGGTACTGCAATGGGGTGTAATTGATCAGGTATGGGTCATATATGGTTGGCCTAGCAAGGGAAGTGAAGAGGTAGAAGTGGTATGGGAGTGGATATGCATGAAAATACAACACAAGGCAACAAAAGGCAAATTTTGGTGCAACATAAGTCACGGGCATGGCATGCATAGGCACGGCCAGGCATGGTGAGGTCCAGTACTGATGTGGCAGAGGTCTATGGGTCAGGTAGGTGCTGGAGAAGGTGGTGCAAATGTTGGCCAAGGGGTTGTAGGAGGTGGTTATGGCATTGGTGAGCACGGTTTGGGTTGTTTTCAAGTGGTGAATGCATTTTTGTGGAGTTTCAACTTTGGGATGGCCATGGCCTGGTAGGATAGAGGTGATGGAGGTGTTTATAGCTGAGAATGATGGTGGTGGAGGTGGTGATGAAGGTGGAGGCTATAGGCCGAACAAGCTAAGTGAAAACAAGGCAAGATCCATGCATAAAACAAGAAGAAAATAAGAAAAAAAAGTGAAAACATTACCAAATTTTTGTTTCAGAAGTAGTGGCCGAAATTTTGATGAGAAGAGAGGTTTTTGTGCACGAAAATGGAAAAAATTGATCAGCTGAAGAAAAGATAAGGTCGGCCGAAAATTGAATGCATGTGGCAATTGAAATGAAAAGACAAAGAAGGTGAAACGACAAAGGCAAGTGAAAGGTTTAAAACTCTTCAATTTCCTTTATTGCTTTTGCATTTTAAAAAAAATGAAAATTGCAGGTAAATAAGATAAAAAATAATAATAATAATACGTGAATAAAAATAAATAAATAAATTTTAGATAAATATAAATAAATTAAGAAAATTGCTTAAAAATAGAAACTAGGTTTTAAAAAATGAAAATAAATACTATAAGCTTTGGAAAAATTATAACATCACTTCAAAATGTTTTAAAAATAAAATATATACCTAAAATGTCGTATTACACATATTAGAACACGATATGACATATAAAATATTATTTATATAATTTAAAATAGACAATTTTATTAAATAAATCAATTTAGACACAATATTGTAAAAAACATAACTTTCACAATACAAATCGGATTTCAACGAAACAAAAAACAGTACTCTTGAAATTAAATGTATTTTCATAATGAAAGATAAAATTCAAAAATTCAAACATTTAAGTTTTAAATTTAAAATTTGAAGTTTGACCAATTTGACCAAAATCCACATTTTCTGGAAATATACAATTTATTCAGGTTTGAAATTATAATTCACATAAAATTAAAATTTATATTTAAAATAACAAAATTTATTCTTTTTAATCAATATAATAAAGTTTTTAAATTAGGAGTTTCAATTTAAATAATTAAAATAAACAATTAAAATAATCACAAAATAATGGGTTTTACACTCTCCCCCACTCAAATCTTTTCGTCCTCGAAAAGAACGAACAAGGAAAATAAGGAAAAGCGAGATAGAAAAAAATTGAACCAGGAAAAACAATTTTGGATTAGAAGCACAAATGCTCTGCTCCGTTTCCTAGGTACAATCCCAATCATTAGTACTCGACAGTACTTTGATCAGACTAATAGAATTCCTTCTTAGCTGCTTCGTACCTCTGTCGATAATACGAAGTGGCTTACTCACGACAATCAGATTTGGCTAAGTATCCAAACTATCACAAGCAGAAGGCTGAACAATAAGAGATGAGTTATGAAGATACTAGAGAAGATGTGAGACATGGAATACATAATGTACTCTAGAAAGCTTCTCGGGAAATCCAGACGATAAACCAAAGAACCAACTCTTTCCACAATGCGGAAAGGACCCTCGAAGAGGAAGAAGGTAGAAATAGTTAAAGGGAAAGTAGGTTTAAATACAAGGATGGACCATTATTTTGAAACCATATACATTTCAATTTAAAATTTTATATTTACAACATTTTAAACATTTTATAATATGATAAATAGCCATTTGATTCAAATTTTATAGTTCGAAGTAAACAATATTGAAAACATTTTATATTATTTAGAAAAAAAATAAATGATCAAAATATCCTTTATATAATACTTTATAAAAATACTTTTATAACTCGATGTCTTAATAAGTTTGCTTTAGTTCCTGTAGACTCTGGTCATGCGTTGATCAGGCGCAAAGCTAGAATTCTCTAGGTACTTAATAGACTTGTTTCAACACCCAGTGAAAATACTGGAAAACCTTTTAAAAACAACAGATATGGAAAGTACAAATCCAAACAAATCAACCAAACCAAACATTTGTCCAACCATGGATCGTAGATACACAATGGTTACGCCTGGATCCCCTTGGATACATCCGTACATGTAAGCTATCTCAACCTGCGAATTACGCCATGATGACTAATAGACCGTAGATACACAATAGTTACGCCTGGATCTCCCAGAAAACATCCATACCCATAAGCTATCTCAACCGGCGGATTTCGCTACTACTACGACCTGCATAGATCGCAGGATACACAATGATTACGCCTGAAACACCCAGGAAACATCCGTACCCCCAGGCCATCTCGGCTAGGCAAATTACGTTATGCAGTCGCAAACATAAGACCATGGAGATCGCCATGGAATTCGATGGACACTCGAGTATCATATCCGAAAAACACAAATCAGAGAGAATAATATCGATAGAATGAATCCATAGTGTGGCCACAAAGCGGAAATCAAGCAGAAGGCACTTTCCATATCTTTACTTCGAAAATATGTATCATATAGTACCTTCAAAATCACTTTCAAATATCATACTTATACAAAGTCCATCATATATAAGATTCCATTTTCAAATCAAATACTTCCCAAATCAATAGTATATCAAATCATACTTATATAGACTTCGGTTATATAAGATTTCTCTTTCCAAACCGAGTACCTTTACAAAATAATAGTTTCAAATCACTTCACTTATACAAATCAACTTTATATAAGTTCGATAACTCCCAAATCAAAGTATTTAAATAAACAAGGTTCTCAATTCCAAACCATTTCAATATCAATTCAGTTTCAAAATCATATATGATTTTGCCAAATCATTTCTTCCTAATTACATATATTCAGTTTCAAAGTTTCTTAAAACAATAGATTTAGTAAATAATCCAAATTTCCAAATCAACAAAATTTATGTCAAACAAACTCTTTTCCAATTCAAACATATATTCACTTTCAAAAATCATAATACTTCCAAAGTTATAAATCTTTCAAAACCGAAATACCTGAAATCATTACACTTTGAAAATCATGACCTTTCGAAATCATATATTTAAAATCATAAAACATTCCTTTCATTCTTTACATTACACAAATTTAATCAATTAAACCCAAATCTAAAATTTCCAATTTTAACTCAATCCAAACCATCAGTTTCAATTCAATTTAGTTTTTCCAACAAAAGCATTTCAAATATTATCAAATTTCAAATAAAGATTTGATCCATAAAATAAACTATTAAATCTCTAATATATTTCAAAGCTTAAATATACCATATTTCGAAACTAAATTTTATAATTTCATATATCTCAAATTTTACTTCATTATTACTTAGTTTTGAAATATTCATTTCATAAATCCATCATTTTTAAATAAACTCAAATTACAAGTAAACCAAATATCCTTTCATACAAATATAATCTTCAAATATTCATTTATCAAAATCAATTATCATTTCAAATTCACATTCTTTATCAAAATAAAGACTAAATCATTTCCAAAGTATTTCAATCATCATAATATCTAAAATGTAACAAAGTTTAAAACCGTCTCTTTTTAAAACCTTCAAATTATTTATTTCTATATGAAAAATCCAATTTACCATTGGAAAGAATATTATTCAATATATATATTTTATTCAAAATATTTCAAATCTATATTTCTTACCAGTATAATTCAAAATAGTCTTATTTATTTCACTCAATAAACAGTTTCAAACTTATATAAATCATATTACTTTATACTTTAATCATACCAAACTAAACTTATATTCTTTATCAAATACATTATACCTTTCAAAATTACTTAGCTTTGAAAAGTTAACCTTGATTTGGAAGTGCTCGAACCTTCAAAATAGTTGAAGAAATCATAATTTCAATCCAAGAGTTGGAAATCACCAACAAATCAGTAAACCAATTCCAAAAGATAGGGTTATACAAAAACAAATCTAAATCTTGAGGACTGAACATCGGTGTACTTTAAATCATTTCAAATATATATATATATATATATATATATATATATATAAACATATATCTTTCTAACATAAAACCATACTTCAAAATCTGAAATCAAAATTTGGTTTCACAAAATCGCTCGCATAGGAAAGCTACTAGAATGGCCTCTCCCCCACTCAGAAAATCGAAAGTCAATGTCGATGATGCATGCATTCATCACCGAAATTATTTTCCAACGACATAAGTGGGTTCTGTGCTTTTATTTTCTTCAAACTTCTTTGAAATCTCTTCGAAATCATTGGAATTCATTCGAATACATTTGAAATATTTCTTATTCGGACAATATCTTTAAATCATATTATTATTATATATTTTTCCAAAATCTTAAAACCGATTTCAAAACACCGGAGTTCAATTCTTCAAAATTAAAATTTAAAACCCTTAAGTTTTAAATCATTTTTATATAAATCAAATTCTTATAAATTTTCGAAATTTGATTTCAAATCCTTTCGAAATTTTAAATTTTCATTTAAAAGATATATAAAATCGTTATCGAAAACATTTCACTTTTATATACAAAATAGGATCATCCTTATCAAAATAATAATTTCGATGTATGCATAATTTCAAAATACAACCAAACACAAATTTCCAAAGAATGATTCAAGGATTAATTTCCAACAAACAGATATTCAATTTTAGAGAAACTTTAATCAAATAGAATTCTGGTTCGAAGATAAACTCGAACGACGATAAGATAATTTAATTACTAAATAGAAGATGGATAAGCCTTTATTAATAGCGGGCAACCTTAACCGGTCAACCGTGATTTCATGAATATAATCAATTCGGAAATATAAGGAAAATCAACATTCGATCGCCAGAGATAGAATCCAGATATAGCAGAAGGTAGATAGCATCGTAAACCGAGGATACAGAAATCTCCGGTTAATCAATGCTAATTGTAAGGGAGTTCCACCCCTTTACCAATCATTAAAATATTTATGGAATCACCGATCTTTAGAGCGGTCATTCCAAGTGGAGTTATGGAATGCTCCAAAATCAAAAGGATAAAATAGGGAAGACAAGACTGGATTTCAGAATAAGTGGGAGCATTCCAAAGTTCAAGGAATCCTAATCGATAAGAATCTTAACTAAGAGATTCCTAATAAGGTGGATACCGAAGGGATTAAGTTTAGAAGATCTTGATTTCAAAATAAGAAGATTTTATACCAATACAATCTTTGAAAATACTTTAAAATCATTTGGAAATCATTTTATACTTCGAAAATACGTTCTCTCACAAAGAAAGGATTCTAAGATTGATTTCACTCATTCTAGGGTATTTCTACCCTATCTCTAATGAATTTTTGCTCCGTAGGCTATGGTTTGCCTAAAACCAAAGCTTTGATACCAAACTGTAACAACCCGATATTTTCAGCCATTCGCATCCACACATGCCGGATTTGAATTACTCAAAATACCACATTGTAATAAAATTTGGAGCAAAATAAATACAATCACGGAATCACAGACACGGAATATCAGAATAACTCGCAGCGGAAATTAAAATACGTAGTAGTTCATGAAGGTACTATAATAAACTCTCAAAACATAATACATAATATCAATCTGAAAAGCATATACAATAGAAATCTCAAATACATAGCGTTTATAAATAGCAGAGCTGAAATAGAACAACTGAAACTGAAAGGGAATAAATAACTAGACAAGCAGAATCTGCAGCATTCCTAGCTCTAGAAAAGAAATCTAAAGCTAAGCTGTAAATACTCGGGCTGACCCGAGCGTAAAGTAAAACACAAAACACTCGAGTCAGGACATATATACTTATATAATGTAAACCAACTCAAGCGAACTGTAATAGTAATGCACTATAACTTAAAGGATGCTTGGGATCGCCCATCCTCTAAGGATCAGTTAAACTATAAATTTAATACATCCTGTGGTTAAAATTCCAAGATGGTATTTTGTGCTTCGAAATCAAATATCAGTTTACACTTCAATATCATTTCAAATCCATTTCAAAATATCAAAATATCATATTTTTCTCAACCATATTCATTTTTATTTAATTTAAATACCATTTCAAATCACATTTCAATATGGTTTATATGTCAAAGCAAAACACTCCATTTAAACCAATTAAATATTCCAGTTAAATCAATTAAATAATCCATTTAAATCATTTAAAAATGAAGTCATTATATTTAATAATTAAATATCAAATTCTCAAAAATTAAGCCTTTTCAAAGTTCATTTATTCTTTTAAATTTATTAAAACAGTGTAAATTCAACTTTCGCAGCACTTAGAAGATGTTACGGAAAGTTATGTTTTAAAACAATTCATTTAACAAAAGACAGCATTTAAAATGTTGTAATAGGTTTAATTTACTTTCAAATAAACTTTAGTTAAGTCCAGCAACTATAGCACTTACAAAGTGTGTAATAGCCTTTGTTCAATTCTAGCCATTTCGTTCATTTATATCAACTACAGCATTTACAAAATGTTATATTATCCTTTACATTAATAACATGCCAAAAATGCAATTAATTAAATTCCAAATATTCAGTATAATTTTATAAATAATTAAATTTTTGTTTAAACCATTTTAAACTTATAAAATTATATATTTTCACTTTTAAGACAATCATTTAAATACCCTTATGTTTATGATGATTTTATAAAGTGAAATTTTCATTCAAAAATCAAAATTTAACAGTTTACTTAAATAATTCAAGCATTAAATTCTAATTCTTTATAATTAAATTTTTTCTTAACACTTAATTTTAAATTTCCAAATATAACTTATTTTTCATTTTATCTACTTAACTTAAAATTCATTTTTAAAACAAAATACACAAATTTCCAATCTAAGTTATATTTCAAAATTCAACTTAAATTCATTTATTTAACCTTTTAACTTATTCAAAAATCATTAACACTATATAAAATCATTTTAAATTCAATTGAATTCAAATTTTAAATCTATTTATCATATTTCCTACTTAATTTAAATTCCATTTATAACCAAATCATAATTTCCAAAATAACTTATATTTCAAATTTCTAACTTTACCATTATTTCGTTTCACTTATGAATTTTTAGAAAAACAATAATACTTATAAAAACATTTTTAATTAAGTTTGAATCAAAATATTATAATATTTACATTTCTAAAATAATTTAAACATTTTAGAAAAGTTTATACTAACCACGGGTCTGTATATCATTTTCTATCCTAGGTAAAGTGATACATATATTATATGATTTCAATCCGTAATTTACAAAGAAAACCCGGGTTCTATCATTTCAAACTCGCAATCCCAATTAAATAAATAAAAATCGTTCAGGCCTACCATTTCAACGATTTTTCCCTATTCTAAAGTCCGTTCGGGAATGTATCATTTCAACCCATAATGGTTATATTCTACAGGGAACTTGCAGTGTGATAAACTGATATAAATAAACAGAATAGTATCATATAACAGTAACAGATGATATGACAGGTGAATAAATAAGGTGATCATCATATTAATAATATCACAGTCAGGTATAATATGATAATATAAACTACAGATTCACGGGATATCAATTTACTACTTATATAAGTACGGAATGTCTGGTGAGAAATACTAACCTCTACAAGCTGGAGATAACAGAATCCGACATACAAGCAAAGACCCGGAAAGAACGAAGGCACGACTACGGATTCAAGCGAGTAGAAAGCCAAAATTGTTGTCTTGTTACATATTAAACAAAACAATATAAAGCACATGAATTTCAACACCAAATAACATTGAACAATTCTAGAAATAATGCACAACGAAGAACCAAACCACTTGCACTTGCTTCCACTATCACTATGCTCAGCCTATAGGGTGATAAGGTACTGCCATGGGGTGTAATTGATCAGGTATGGGTCATATATGGTTGGCCTAGCAAGGGAAGTGAAGAGGTAGAAGTGGTATGGGAGTGGATATGCATGAAAATACAACACAAGGCAACAAAAGGCAAATTTTGGTGCAATATAAGTCACGGCCATGGCATGCATAGGCATGGCCAGGCCTGGTGAGGTCAGGTACTGATGTGGCAGTGGTCTATGGTTCAGGTAGGTGCTGGAGTAGGTGGTGCAAAGGTCGGCCAAGGGGTTGTAGGAGGTGGTTATGGCATTGGTGAGCTCGGCTTGGGTTGTTTTCAAGTGGTGAATGCATTTTTGTGGCGTTTCAACTTTGGGATGGCCATGGCCTGGTAGGACAGAGGTGATGGAGGTGTTTGCGGCTGAGAATGATGGTGGTGGAGGTGGTGGTGAAGCTGGAGGCTATAGGCCGAACAAGCTAAGTGAAAACAAGGTAAGATCCATGCATAAAACAAGAAGAAAATAAGAAGAAAAGTGAAAACATTGCCAAATTTTTGTTTCAGATGTAGAGGCCGAAATCTTGATGAGAATAGAGGTTTTTGTGCATGAAAATGGAAAAAAATGATCACCTGAAGAAAAGATAAGGTTGGCCAAAAATTGAATGCATGTGGCAATTGAAATGAAAAGACAGAAGGTGAAAAGACAAAGGAAAGTGAAAGGTTTAAAACTCTTCAATTTCCTTTATTCTTTTTGCATTTTAAAAAAAATGAAAATTGCAGGTAAATAAGATAAAAACAAAACAAAAATAATGCATGAATAAAAATAAATAAATAAATAAATTTTAGACAAATATAAATAAATTAAGAAAATAACTTAAAAATAGAAACTAGGTTTTAAAAATTGAAAATAAATACAATAAGCTTTGGAAAAATTATAACATCACTTTAAAACATTTTAAAAATAAAATTTATACCTAACATGTCGTACTGCACATATTAAAACAGGATATGACAAATAAAATATTATTTATATAATTTAAAATAGATAATTTTATTACATAAATCAATTTAGACACAATATTGTAAAAAACATAACTTTCACAATATAAATCGAATTTCAACGGAACGAAAATCAGTATTATTAAAATTAAATGTATTTTCATAATGAAAGATAAAATTCAAAAATTCAAATATTAAACTTTTAAATTTAAATGTCAAAGTTTGACCAATTTGACCAAAATCCACATTTTCTGGAAATATACAATTTATTCAGGTTTGAAATTATAATTCACTCAAAATTAAAATTTATATTTAAAATAACAAAATTTATTATTTTTAATCAATATAATAAAGTTTTTAAATCAGGAGTTTCAGTTTAAATAATTAAAATAAACAATTAAAATAATCACAAAATACTGGGTTGTTACACTCTCCCCCACTCAAATCTTTTCGTCCTTGAAAAGAACGAACAAGGAAAATAAGGAAAAGCAAGATAGTAAAAAATAGTACCTAGAAAAACAATTTCGGATTCGAAGTACAAATGCTCTCCTCCGTTTCCTAGGTACAATCCCAATCATCAGTACTTCACAGTACTCTGATCAGACTAACAGACTTCCTTCTTATGTGCATTGTATCTCTGTCGACAATACGAAGTGGCTTACTCGTGACAGTCAAATTAGGCTAAATATCAAAACTATCAAAAGCAGAAGGCTGAATAATAAGAGATGAGTTATGAAGATACAAGAGAAGATGTGAGATATGGAATACATCATGTACTCCAGAAAGCTTCTCGGCAAATCCAGACGATAAGCCAAAGAACCAACTCTTTCCACAATGCGGAAAGGACCCTCGAAGAGGAAGAAGGTAGAAATAGTTAGAAGGGAAAGTAGGTTGAAATACAAGGATGGACCATTATTTTAACACCATATACATTTCAATTTAAAGTTTTATATTTACAACATTTTAAACATTTTATAATATGATAAATAGTCATTTGATAATTCGAAGTAAACAATATTGAAAACATTTTATATTATTTAGAAAAAAATAAATGATCAAAATATCCTTTATATAATACTTTATAAAAATACTTTTATAACTCGATGTCTTAATAAGTTTACTTTCGTTCATGTAGACTCTGGCCATGCGTTGATCAGGCGCAAAGCTAGAATTCTCCAGGTACTTAATAGACTTATTTCAACACCCAGTGAAAATACTGGAAAACCTTTTAAAAAAACAGATATGGAACGTACAATCCAAACAAATCAACCAAACCAAACATTTGTCCAACCATGGATCGCAGATACACAATGGTTACGCCTGGATCCCCTAGGATACATCCGTACATGTAAGCTATCTCAACCTGCGTATTACGCCATGGTTACTAGTAGACCGCAGATAAACAATGGTTACGCCTGGATCCCCCAGAAAACATCCATACCCTTAAGCTATCTCAGCTAGCCGATTTCGCTACTACTACGACCTACATAGATCGTAGGATACACAATGGTTACGCCTGGATCCCCCTGGAAACATCCGTACCCCCAGGCCATCTCAGCCAGGTGAATTAAGCTATGCAGTCGCAAACATAAGACCATGGAGATCGCCATGGAATTCGATGGACACTCGAGTATCACATCCGGAAAACCCAAATCAGAGAGAATAATATCGATAGAATGAATCCATAGTGTTGCCACAAAGCGGATATCAAGCAGAAGACACTTTCCATATCTTTACTTCGAAATATGTATCATATAGTACCTTTCAAAATCACTTTCAAATATCATACTTATACAAAGTCCATCATATATAAGATTCCATTTTCAAATCAAATACTTTCCAAATCAATAGTATATCAAATCATACTTATATAGACTTCGATTATAAAAGATTTCTCTTTCCAAACCGAGTACCTTTACAAATCAATAGTTTCAAATCACTTCATACTTGTACAAATCAATTTTATATAAGTTCGATAACTCCCTAATCAAAGTATTTAAATAAACAAGGTTCTCAATTCCAAACCATTTCAATATCAATTCAGTTTCAAAATCATATATGGTTTTGCAAAATCATTTCTTCCTAATTACATATATTTAGTTTCAAAGTTTCTTAAAACAATAGATTTAGAAAATAATCTAAATTTCCAAATCAACAAAATTTATGTCAAACAAATTCATTTCCAATTCAAACATATATTCACTTTCAACAATCATAATACTTCCAAAGTTATAAATCTTTCAAAACCGAAATACATAAAATCATTACACTTTGAAAATCATAACCTTTCGAAATCATACATTTGAAATCATAAAACATTCCTTTAATTCTTTACATTTCACAAATTTAATCGATTAAACCCAAATCTAAAATTTCCAATTTTAATTCAATTCAAACCATCAGTTTCAATTCAATTTAGTTTTTCCAACAAAAGCATTTCAAATATTATCAAATTTCAAATAAAGATTTGATCCATAAAATAAACTATTAAATCTCTAGTATATTTCAAAGCTTAAATACACCATATTTCAAAACTAAATTTATATTTTCATATATCTCAAATTTACTTCATTATTACTTAGTTTTGAAATATCCATTTCATAAATCCGTCATTTTTAAATAAACTCAAATTACAAGTAAACCAAATATCCTTTCATACAAATATAAACTTCAAATATTCATTTATCAAAATCATTTATCATTTCAAATTCACATTCTTTATCAAAATAAAGATTAAATCATTTCCAAAGGATTTCAATCATCATAATATCTAAAATGGTTACAAATTTAAAACCATCTCTTTTTAAAACCTTCAAATTATTTATTTCTATATGAAAAATCTTATTTACCATTGGAAAGAATATTATTCAATATATATACTTTATTCAAAATATTTCAAATCTATATTTCTTACCAGTATAATTCAAAATAGTCTTATTTATTTCACTCAACAAACAGTTTCAAACTTATATAAATCATATTACTTTATACTTTAATCATACCAAACTAAACTTGTATTCTTTATCAAATACCTTATACCTTCCAAAATTACTTAGCTTTGAAAAGTTAACCTTGATTTGGAAGTGCTCGAACCTTCAAAATAGTCGAAGAAATCATAATTTCAATGCAAGAGTTGGAAATCACCAACAAATCAGTAAACCAATTCCAAAAGAGAGGGTTATACCAAAACAAGTCTAAATCTTGAGGACTGAACATCGGTTTACTTTAAATCATTTCAAATATATATACACACATACACACACAAACATATATCTTTCGAACATAAAACCGTACTTCAAAATCTGAAATCAAAATTTGGTTTCACAAAATCATTCGCATAGAGAAGCTACTAGAGTGTCCTCTCCCCCACTCAACAAATCGAAAATTAATGTCGATGATGCATGCATTCATCACCGAGATTATTTTCCAACGACATAAGTGGGTTCTGGACTATTATTTTTTTGAAAATTCTTTGAAATCTCTTCGAAATCTTTGGAATTTATTCGAATACATTCGAAACATTTCTTATTCGGAAAATATCTTTAAATCATATCATTATTATATATTTTCCCAAAATCTTAAAATCGATTTCAAAACACCGGAGTTCGATTCCTCAAAATTCAAATTTAAAACCCTTCGCTTTTAAATCATTTTTATATAAATCAAATTCTTATAAATTTTCAAAATTTGATTTCAAATCCTTTCGAAATTTCAAATTTTCATTTAAAAGATATATAAAATCTTTATCGAAAACATTTCACTTTTATATACAAAATAGGATCACCCTTATCAAAATAATAATTTCGATGTATGCACAATTTCAAAATACAACCAAACACAAATTTCCAAAGAATGATTCAACGATGAATTTCCAACAAATAGATATTCAATTTTAGAGGAACTTTAATCAAATAGAATTCTGGTTCGAAGATAAATTCGAACGAAGATAAGATAATTTAATTACTAAATAGAAGATGGATAAGCCTTTATTAATCGTGGACGACCTTAACCGGTCAACCGTGATTTCATGAATATAATTAATTCGAAAATATAAGGCAAATCAACATTCGATCGCCAGAGATAGAATCCAGATATAGCAAAAGGTAGATAGCATCGCAAACCGAGGATACAGAAATCTCCGGTTAATTAATGCCAATTATAAAGTAGTTTCACCCATTTACCTATCATTCAAAGATTTATGGAATCACCGATCTTTAGAGCGGTCATTCCAAGTGGAGTTATGGAATGCTCCAAAATCAAAAGGATAAAATAGGGAAGACAAGACTGGATTTCAGAACAAGTGGGAGCATTCCAAAGTTCCAGGAATCCTAATCGATAAGAATCTTAACTAAGAGATTCCTAATAAGGTGGATACCGAAGGGATTAAGTTTAGAAGATCTTGATTTCAAAATAAGAAGATTTTATACCAATACAATCTTTGAAAATACTTTAAAATCATTTGGAAATCATTTTATACTTCGAAAATACGTTCTCTCACAAAGAAAGGATTCTAAGATTGGTTTCACTCATTCTAGGGTATTTCCACCCTATCTCTAATGAGTTTTTGCTCCGCAGGCTATGGTTTGCCTAAAACCAAAGCTCTGATATCAAACTGTAACAACCCAATATTTTCAGCCATTCGTATCCACACATGCCGGATTTGAATTGCTCAAAATACCGCGTTGTAATAAAATTTAGAGCAAATTAAATACAATCACAGAATCGCAGACACAGAAATATCAGAATAACTCGCAGCGGAAATTAAAATACATAGTAGTTCATGAAGCTATTATAACAACTCTCAAAACATAATACATAATATCATTCTGAAAAGCATATACAATAGAAATCCAAAATACATAGCAATTTATAAATAGCAAAGCTGAAACAGAACAACTGAAACTGAAAGGGAACAGATAATTAGACAAGCAGAATCTCCAGCGATTCGTACCTCCAGAAAAGAAATCCAAAGCTAAGACGTAAATACTCAGGCTGACCCGAGCATAAAGTAAAACACAAAACACTCGAGTCAGGACATATATATTTATATAATGTAAACCAACTCAAGCGAACTGTAATAGTAATGCACTATAACTTAAAGGATGCTTGGGATCGCCCATCCTCTGAGGATCAGTTAAACTATAAATTTAATACATCCTGTGGTTAAAATTCCACGATGGTATTTTATGCTTCGAAATCAAATATCATTTTACAATTCAATATCATTTCAAATCCATTTCAAAATATCAAAATATCATATTTTCCCCTACCATATTCATTTTTTTTTAATTTAAATACCATTTCAAATCACATTTCAATATGGTTTATATATCAAAGCAAAATACTCCATTTAAACCAATTAAATATTCCAATTAAACCAATTAAATAATCCATTTAAATCATTTAAAAATGAAGTCGTTATATTTAATAATTAAATATCAAATTATCAAAAATTAAGCCTTTTCGAAGTTCATTTATTCTTTTAAATTTATCAAAACAGTGTAAATTCAACTTTCGCAGCACTTAGAAGATGCTACGGAAAGTTATGTTTTAAAACAATTCATTTAACAAAAGACAGCATTTAAAATGCTGTAATAGGTTTAATTTAGTTTCAAATAAACTTTAGTTAAGTCCAGCAACTACAGCACTTACAAAGTGTTGTAATAGCCTTTGTTCAATTCTAGCCATTTCGTTCATTTATATCAACTACAACATTGACAAAATGCTGCAATATCCTTCACATTAATAACATTTCAAAAATGCAATTAATTAAATTCCAAATATTGAATATAATTTCATAAATAATTAAATTAGTTAAACCATTTTAAACTTATAAAATCATATATTTTCACTTTTAAGACAATCATTTAAATACCCTTATATTTATGATTTTATAAAGTGAAATTTTCATTCAAAAATCAAAATTTAATAGTTTACTTATATAATTCAAGCATTAAATTTCAATTCTTTATAATTAAATTTTTTTTCTTAACACATAAGTTTTAATTTCCAAATATATTTCATTTTATTTACTTAACTTAAAATTCATTTTTAAAACAAAATTCACAAATTTCCAAACTAAGTTATATTTCAAAATTCAACTTAAATATTCATTTGTTTAACCTTTTGACTTATTAAAAAATCATTAACACTTTATAAAATCATTTTAAATTTATTTGAATTCAAATTTTAAATCTATTTATCATATTTCCTACTTAATTTAAATTCCATTTATGACCAAATCATAATTTCCAAAATAACTTATATTTCAAATTTCTAACTTTACCATTAATTCATTTCACTTATGAATTTTTAGAAAATCAATAATACTTTTAAAAATCATTTTTAATTAAGTTTAAATCAAAATATTATCATATTTACATTTCTAAAATAATTTAAACATTTTAGAAAAATTTATACTAACCACGGGACTGTATATCATTTTCTATCCTAGGTAAAGTGATACGGATATTATATCATTTCAATCCGTAATTTACAAAGAAAACCCGGGTTCTATCATTTCAAACCCGCAATCCCAATTAAATAAATAAAAATTGTTTAAGCCTATTATTTCAGCCCATAACGATTTTTCCTTATTCTAAAGCCCGTTCGGGTATGTATCTTTTCAACCCATAGTGATTCTATTCTACAGGGAACTTGTAGCATGATAAACTGATATAAATAAACAGAATAACATCATATGACAGTAAGAGATGATATGATAGGTGAATAAATAGGGTGATCATCATATAAATAATATCACAGTCAGGTATAGTATGATAATATAAACTACAGATTCACAGGATGTCAATTTACTACTTATATAAGTACGGAATGTCTGGTGAGAAATACTCACCTCTACAAGCTGGAGATAACAGAATCTGACATACAAGCAAAGTTTCGCAAAGCACGAAGGCACGATTACATATTCAAGTGAGTAGAAAGCCAAAATAGTTGTCTTTTTACATATCAAACAAAATAATGTAAAGCACATGAATTTCAACACAAATAACATCGAACAATTCTAGAAATAATGCACAAAGAAGAACCAAGCCACTTGCACTTGCTTCCACTATCACTATGCTCAGCCTATATGGTGATAAGGTACTGCCATAGGGTGTATTTGGTCAGGTATGGGTCATATATGGTTGACCTAGCAAGGGAAGTGAAGAGGTAGAAGTGGTATGGGAGTGGATATGCATGAAAATACAACACAAGGCAACAAAAGACAAATTTTGGTGCAACATAAGTCAAGGCCATGGCATGCATAGGCATGGCCGGGCCTGGTGAGGTCAGGTACTGATGTGGAAGAGGTCTATGGATCAGGTAGGTGCTATAGAAGGTGGTGCAAAGGTCAACCAAGGGGTTGTAGGAGGTGGTCATGGCATTGGTGAGCTCGGCTTGGGTTGTTTTCAAGTGGTGCATGCATTTTTGTGGAGTTTCAACTTTGGGATGGCCATGGCCTGGTAGTACAGAGGTGATGGAGGTGTTTGCCGCTGAGAATGATGGGGGTGGAGGTGGTGGTGAAGGTGGAGGCAATAGGCCCAACAAGCTAAGTGAAAACAAGGCAAGATCCATGCATAAAACAAGAAGAAAATAAGAAAAAAAAGTGAAACATTACCAAATTTTTGTTTCAGATGTAGAGGCCGAAATTTTGATGAGACAAGAGGTTTTTATGCGTGAAAATGGAAAAAAATGATCAGATGAAGAAAAGATAAGGTCGGCCAATAATTGAATGCATGTGGCAATTGAAATGAAAAGACAAAGAAGGTGAAAAGACAAAGGCAAGTGAAAGGTTTAAAACTCTTCAATTTCCTCTATTCTTTTTGCATTTTTAAACAAATGAAAATTGCAGGTAAATAATATAAAAACAAAACAAAAATAATGCATGAATAAAAATAAATAAATAAATTTTAGATAAATATAAATAAATCAAGAAAATAGCTTAAAAATAGAAACTAGGTTTTAAAAATTGAAAACAAATACAATAAGCTTTGGAAAAATTATAACATCATTTTAATAAATTTTAAAAATAAAATGTATACCTAACATGTCGCATTACACATATTAGAACATGATATGACATATAAAATATTATTTATATAATTTAAAATAGACAATTTTATTAAATAAATCAATTTGGATACAATATGGTAAAAAGCACAACTTTCACAATACAAATCGGATTTCAACGAAATAAAAAGTAGTATTTTTGAAATTTAATGTATTTTCATAATGAAAGATAAAATTCAAATATTCAAATACTTAAGTTTTAAATTTAAAAGTCGAAGTTTGACCAATTTGACCAAAATCCACATTTTCTGGAAATATACAATTTATTCAGGTTTGAAATTATAAGTCACACAAAATTAAAATTTATATTTAAAATAACAAAATTTATTATTTTTAATAAATATAATAAAGTTTTTAAATCAGGAGTTTTAATTTAAATAATTAAAATAAACAATTAAAATAATCATAAAATACTGGGTTGTTACATTATTAGTCCCCATATGAGAAGGTAATCAAAACGAAAAGTATAGATGATAGCAATTTGCAACTGATGCTTGATCATAGCATCACTTACGCTAAATTTTAAGGAAATCACTAGTTTGTTAACGCGTGAAGAATAATCTATATTCATTACATTTACAATGATCCGATTACAAACCATGCCATATTTCTCCATAAGAAATCACTGGGAATTCATATACCATACACAGATGTTGCTCAAAATATTCTTCTATATGTATTCTAGATTGAAAATTCAGTTATGCAAATTCATTTCATCCAATGTGAAGTTCTCGCCTTTTATCCAAAAAAAGGACACTAAAAATTACAATAGCGGAAACTGAATTGACTTATTTTATAAGTTTCAAACCTTTAATTGCCTAAAATGAGAAAAAATGAAGAAACTTCATTACACGAATAGATTTTGGGTATTGTAGTAGATGGTCAAAATTTTCATTTGTAGATACCGAAGTAAAGGATAAGAAAAGGATGAATTCAAATTCGAAAGGAAAGGGAAGAATAAAATAGCTACAGACATAACTTCTTAAAATACTGTTTTGTTAGTCGGTGGATTTGCGTTCTTCGTCTTGTATAAAAGTCAGTTTCTAATTTTAGTTTAATTAAACATGTGAAATCAATTGGAACTATGTTGTTTAGTACTTATACATTTTTAGATTTATGACTGACATATGTATGCATGTGCTTCTTTTTACACAGTTATCGTATGATGCTTTTGCAGTTACTATATGTCGTCACACTCATTTTTCTTCAAATCGATCATGCTTGCATTAATGTATTATCTATCGACGTTCATACATCTTTGTTTTTAGTATATATCATTTTGGTTAGCATGGTTGTTACTTTTGGTCACAAATTTTTATATGCTTAGTACTTCGTGTAAGAAATATTATGGATATATATATTTTATGGTTTGACTTATGACACCATTTGATTGCGTACATTATAATGTGATAAATGTGGTTTTTGAATTGTTATAATATATTGGTTGAAATACTGTCTCGTAGAATTGAATTGTAAGCTTGAATGTGTATGGCAAAAAAAATACAGTGGAAACTTTTTTATCGTTTTATCTATGCTACGAATAGAAAAATTGTTACATCTTTCATATACTATAGCATTATGCTAGTACTATAAAAAATATTCTACAAGGGTTACACAATTTTTATAGCAAAAAACAATACTATAATAATGGTGATGAACTTTCTATAGTGTTTCAATCCGTAGTAAAAGATTAAAATAAGATTTCCGCAAAGTTTCTAAATGCTATTATATGGCGTATCAACATATTATAGCAAATAAACGTCGTCATAATTATTTGTATCATAAAACACAACTCTATGTAACGTTTCTATAGCAAGTTTCAAAATGCTATAGAAAGGTAGTGGTACTGATACATATAATCTAAGATAGCAAATAAAACGCAGTTAAAAGTCAGTTTTCCATTGCAAGTTCGAAACGCTATTATTTCTGTCAGATTTATTACAACTTGTTGATCTATGGTGTTTATAGAAACGCTATAGAATGCTTTAATAGCGATTTTTGAATGCTATAAAAGGGTCTATTTGTTGTAATTCCAACATGTTGGATGGAAAATCGAGGCAACGAAGAAGATTGAGTTGATTCGAGAAAGGATGAAGGAAGCTCAATCTAGACAAAAGAGTTACATAGATAAGAGGCGTAAGAATATAGAATTCTCAGTTGAAGATAGAGTCTTTGTTAAGGTATTACCGATGAAGAGTGTGATACGATTCGAAAAGTCAGGGAAACTGGCACCGAAATATGTTGGACCACTCCCAATTATAGAGAGGATTAGTAAGCTTGTATATAGAATAGAGCTGCTAAGCAGTATGGAAGGTGTCTATAATGTAGTACATATGTCTCATCTTCGGAAGTATGTGCATGACACAGAGACTATAATTAATCCGATAGGGTTGGAAGATTTGATAATAGAACAGAATTTGACTTCTTTTAGACAACCAGTTAGGGTTGTAGTGAGAGATGAGAAAAGGTTAAGGAATAAGACAGTCAAGTTGATGAAAGTTCAATGGAGCGACAAGGAGAAGGACTGTACTTGGGAGACAATAGACAGGATAAGAGATACTTATCCTGATATGCTTTGAGGTTATGTTCTATATTTTCTTTATATAGTCTGTTGCTAGTTAGGTAGGCTAGTATAATGGTTAGGAGATGTTACGGATGATTGTTATGCTTAATATTTAGTCTTTACTTAATTTGGAGGACGAAATTCTTTAAGGAGGGGAGCCTGTAACACATCTAATTTTTAAAAACACTATTCAAGAGATTTACTTAGATGAATTAAATAGAATAATATAAATATTAGTGTGATAAGGGGATTGAGATTTGAAAACTAATTAGAGGCCATGCTAATTAAACATGAAGAATGGGTTATGAAAATGTTTTCATAAATTAACTAATTAGGAAATAAGGCAAGGGCATTATGGGTCATAGCCACACCCATAATCCCATTATCCCAAAAACCTTAGTTCCATTAATCTACACGTTTATATTTATTATTCAAAAATGTAAAACAAAAAGTTCAGCCATTACCTAGAGGAAGAGAAGTGGAAAATTCAATTAAAAGCTAAAGAATCAAGCTAGAAGAATTAAGCAACATCAAATCTCAAGTTCTTGTCCAAATCAAGGTGAACGATAATCAAAACCATCTCTATTTTAATTTTAAAGAGAATTTGATTTCGGGTTTAAGTTTAAATCCATTATGATGATTTTGATAATGATACGCTTGGACTTCGTGATAGTTATATTCAAACAAATTTGTTTGATAAATGTTTTATTCGATTTTAAGGCTAAAATAATTTATATTGGGCTTCAAATGCAATGAGGATATAATATGTTCTGTAAAACATTATTTTGGAGATGGATTAATTTTTTTGTAATTGTCCAAGCTATGGATAATTTATTATGAATTTCCAAAATATGAATAATTGGGTTTATAAATTAAATTCGGTAATTATATAAAGTAATTTGGGTCCGAAATTTATCTATGTTAGATAACATATTAAAAGGTGAATTTCTATAATTTTTGAGGATTTTTCCTAAGAAATTTACTATGAAATTAAATTAATTTAGTCGGAGGACTTATATGTTTTAAATGGTTTGATTAAGGGAAGGGCTTCTTTGCTAATTATTTTTAATTAAATCTTCATTCGAAAGTATTTTAGGAAAATACTTTTGTAAAGTTTATGGCAACCAATTAAAGTTTTACAAATAGGCAAGTTAGTTGAAAATCATTTACCTAAAAAGGCAACCATACAGTTTTTGTTCAGAAGCATGGTTTCACCACTTCCAATAGTGACCTTTCGACCACATACCTTCGCCCTCATCTAAGTCGAAACTAATACATCTGGTATGAATGCTTTGATACATAGTGGATTGGAGATAGGCGGAAGGTGTGGAATCGAAATAGAGCTTTCGAAGGGGTCCAGGCCACTTTAAGTAGCTTTCGAAGGTCTTTTGTTTTACTATCTAAAGAAATGCCACTTGACCTGTTTCAAAAGAATGTTTTGAAAGGGTTTAAGATAGCTTTCAAAGAATTTGCTGCCTTTTTGTTTCAAAAGGGTAGCTTTCAAATGAATTGCCTGGTTTTTAATTCAAGGGTAGTTTGACCCCAATCGAAACCCCGCTTCCGTCTCATTGCCTTTCGAAGGGATTGAAGTCAACAATGAGTTTGAAAGGTAGCTTTTGTTTTATAAATGTAATAAGCTACTTCCCAAAGCTTTCGAAAGGGCTCCAGTAGCCACATAAAGGTTTTGAAGGCAATGGCATCGAAAGGGGTCTCGAAGCTATCCTTTCAAATATTTTACTTAAATGAATAATGCTTTAGAGAGAATGGTTTCGAAGCCATCCGTTTTCCGCAATCACTTTTACTTAAAGGTTAGTGGTTTCAAAAGAGGTACTTTCATTTATATTCACTTTGACTCAAAAGATATATTTAAGATTAAACCGGGGGTACATTCAATAGTTTCGAAAGGGGTACTTTCAATTGGTTTCGAAGCTATTTTTTTATAAATAAGAAAGTGATGCTTCAGTACTTTCGAAAGGTATGTTTTGATGTTTCGAAAGATATTTTTTAAAGTATTTTGAAAGGAATATGCTTAGTGTTTTGAAAAGAAGATTTGAATGCTTTCGATAAAGGCTTTTCAATGGTTTCGAAAGTAAAGGTCTAAGGTTTCAAAAACATTAGTTTTCAAAACAAAGAACCCAATCTCATTTTTAAAGGAAAATCCATGGCAAAATAAAGGAGTTTTGAAATGACTATTACGTATGGAGTTTTTGAAGAAGCTTTCCTTGACAAAATGAAAGGTTAAAGGGATCAACCATGTTTCATATGAAATTGATTTCAAGGGTATTAAATCAAAGATGTTGATATTATTTTTGTATATGCTTCTTCTATAAAAATATTCACTATATGAGGGACCAATAACTATATTTTAAGAAGTAAGGACAGAATAACCAGGTAAGTTGACCCAGTAGTGAATATACGTTAAGTAACTCCTGAATGAATAGAGTTGCATCCAGACTGTTAGGAAGATTATAATAACCCTAACTTTTAGTAACATTATTTAGGATATTTAATTAGCTAAATAAAATAAAATAATGTGATGATTAGGGGATTGAGATTTGTGATTAAACTAAGGGGTAGCCGTGCGATGTTAATAAATGAACTAAGTAAATTGAAATGAAATAAAATGTTAGGAAATGGACAAGGGCAATATAGGAACAAGTATTATTCTTATACCCTAAACCCCTTAAGCCATGTTCTATATGTTCATTTGCAGCACCAAATTAAAATAGTGGTTGGCTACCATTAGTAAGAACAAGAGGAAGAAATGCTAAAGGAATGAGATTAATCAAATCAAATACATTCAAATTTCAAACTCCTTAGTCTCAAAGCTAAAGTGAATATGACAACATCTCTTATTTTCTTAATTGTTTTCAGTTTTAAGGATAATCTAAATTTATTTGCAATGTTATGTCATGATTTTGAAGGATAAAATGTTTATATATGCTTGTTGATGATTTATGCTTATTCGTATAGGTTTTGTGATATGTTTTGATGTAAGAACCCTATTTAATGACATCCAAATGCCTTACAATTTTAGATTTAGATCAAAAATGATATTTTAGAGATGGGTTTCAATTTTCATAATTTTCTGAATTAATGTAGATTTAATATTAAGTTTCTAGTGAGGAAATTGATTATTTGGGTTTGAAGTTATTTACAGCTAAATGATATAAGTTTTGGATCTAAAATTATTATATGTTAGAAAACATATGAAAAATGATTTTATGGAATTTTTTTAGAATTTTCCTAAGTGTTTTAAAGGATATATAAAATTATTTAAGGTATGAGACTTTAATGTTTTATATATTTATAAAAGGAGAAGGGTATTTTGTAAATAAATTAAATTGTTTAATTCTGAAATCTTGGTAGCATTTTTATAAAAGCAATTAGCAGGCAATCATATTTTAACAAACACGGCAGGTTAGTTGAAAAGATTACTTTAAAAAGATAAAATTCAGTTTAAACGGGACTTTTACCTATTTTGCCACTTTCGGCACGTCGGTTCCGACTTAGTAGTTCCGCTACCATCACCATCGAAACCAATGCGCATGAGCGTAGTGAATTGGATATAGATGGAAGGTATTGGTTCGAAACCGGGGGGTTTCGAAGGGGTTGAAGCGCCACTTCGCTTTCAAATGAAAATGCGCTTGTTTTGCTTTCGAAGGGTATGCTTTCGACTTAGTTGCCTTCTGAATGTGTCAAATTGATATAAGGAATGATTTCGAATGGGACTGCGCCTTCATTTTTAAGTAAATTATTTCTAATGGGGTCGAAACCCCTAGCTGCCGCTTTTCTACCTTTCCAAGCGAATGATTTCGACAGGTATACTTTGTTTTAAAATCCAAGCCGCTTCTCCAATGCTTTCGGAAGGGTTGGTTTTGACACCATCACTTCTTTACTTAGGAATGATTACGAAAGGAATGTTTTCAACTTAAACGTTTTATGACTCTTTTGCTCTATTGAAGGTAGAACCCAAATGGTTTCGAAGAAGAAGGTTCTAATGGTTTCGAAAGGTTTTCTACATGTTTTACTTGAACCCAAATGCTTTCAAAATGTTTAATGTTTTAATGCTTTCGAAAGGTTTTAATAAAGGTTTCAAAGGAGTGGTTCCCCAATGGTTTCAGAAGGTTTGAAAGGAAAGCTTTTCCAATGTTTTCGAAAGGCAATGTTTAAGTATTTTAAAGATAGGATGTCTAAGGCTTTATAGCTTTCGAAGGAAAGATTTTTCAATGGTTTTGAAAGGTTTATATAAATAGTTTCAAAAGGAATGTTTTGGCCTTTCGGTATAGGTAAAAGCATGGGGTTTACCAGGTTTCGAAAGTGGTACTTTCAATGGATTCGAAAGGGGTACTTTCAATGGTTTAAATGTTTTCATCAACAAAGTTTTGAGTAAAGTATGTATAACATGGCAAGGTGATTTTGAGAAAAGCATAAAGTATATATTCTCCTTGTTTAAGTTTGATTTAAAAGTTTTAAATTAATTTAACATGAAAAGGTTTTCAACAAAAATTTAAGAGAAGATTACCATATGTAAAATGACTCAGATATTAGAATACCATATGGGACTGGTATAGTGTCGCACGCTATACATTAGCTATTAGCCCCAATCTAATTTAGTCCAAAATTTCAATGTGTAGGGCTTTGTCACATGTAAGACTAAAATGATGTTACACACAGCAGGAAATATATATTTGTACAGAGGTAAGTTACTGGTGAGCTCGCAAAACCATTAGGATCAGCGAACCCTGGGAGAAGATAAGTAAGGGATAGACCGTCCAGAAGGGGAGTATCTGATAGATTTTAGATTATTGTTTATATTGTCTAGTAGGCCTGAGTCATCCAAAGGTTAGTAGTTAGCCAAACAAAACTATAGTGTTCAGATAGATAGTTCAGTTGTTAACTAACATGTAAGTTTACATGATATTGCTTTACGGTTTTTAACCAGTTTTGGTTGCAAGATTATGATTTGCAAAAGATATGTTTTAAAAGGATAGTAGTGAGGGGAAACTCGTTCCGTTAAGCGGCGTGGACTCACTTAATATCAAATAACCGAGATATATAGTATTATTCACACCAGCCTTTATGTCTGACTCGAACTATTTGTTTTTCCCATTAAACTCACGAGTGCTCAAAATTAATTTGAGTAGACCGAGGGTTGAGGATTTTTAGGTTTTCATAAGATGGCGAATAAAGCTTCCAAAGACGAGTAAGAGGATGAAGTTAGCTATTTAGGAGTTATTTTATTTTATTTTTATTCCATTGTTTTGTATTAAGCCAGTTATGACTATATAGTACTCTGGTCATCCAAAGTGGCGTCTTCATATGTCGCTCTTGGCGTATTTTGTAATAGTTTTATTTGATCTGAACTTGGGAAATGATTGGGATTATGTAATGGAATATGAAACATGTTTTTTGAAATGTAATTAGAAAAGTTGTTTTTGAAATTCATGATTTTTTTTCATATTCAAGTGCTTCTGATATTATGGATACCATTAACATTACCATATTTGGTCATCGGAAGTTAATATTATGGATGATTGCAGCATCTTTAGAGCTTAGCATCGGGCCTCCAGATAGAGGATGTTACAATGACCACAATATAGGATACCCAAAGACTAATTAAGAAGTTATCAGTTTAGACAGGTTCATATTGAACCCATGAAAACTATGTTTAAAGAGAGTTATTGGCAGGGGCCAACAGGTTGGTACTGAATCCATGAAAACTATATCCGAATTTAAGTTCTTGACAGAAGTCAATAGGTTCATAGTCAACCCATGAAAACTATGATATAAAATAAGATATTAGAGATACCAATAGGTTCAGGGAGAACTCATGAAATAATGAAGTTATTGGCAGGGACTAATAGGTTCTTAGTGATCTCTTGAAAACTATGAGAACGGACAGATAGTCTATTGGCTTTAAATAGGTTATTAGTTATCTTATGAAAACTAATAGGTTAGTAGTGACCCTAGAAACTATAACTAAGACAGATAGTCAAATAAATGGAGATGGAAAATCCATAATATTTTACTTGTTTGCATATCATCATAATATATTAAATTGCTATATTTTAACCATTGTGGATGCAGGAGCACAGTATATGGTTATTGTAAATTTTTAGATAAGATACTGATGAGGAGAAAACCCATTCCGCTAATCGACGCGGTCTCACTAGCTATCTAAATGGTTTAAGATGGTAGGTTACTATTCATATCAGATTTTATGTCTTGCTCGAAGTTTATGTTTTCTCTTTAAACTCACGAGTGCTTAATTAACTTTGTGTAGTTTGAGTGTTGATTTTTTCAGGTACCTCTTTAGACGAATAAGCTTCCGGAGATATGCAGGATGCAAGATAACTATTTAAGAGATCTTTTCTATTTTGATTCCGTTTGTTGTAAAGGCAAAGTTGTTTAATTGCCTAGATATACATACATACATACATACATACATACATACATACATACATACATACATACATACATACATACATATATACACTCTAATCATCTAAGGGGCACCTTCATATGTCGCTTTTGACGTATGTTGTAATAATTATAATTTCTCTGAACGTGGTTCTCAACGTTGGATTATGTAATGAATTTAAAATGATTTGAAATGGAATATGAAGTTTGTTTAATGATTTAATTTTTTTTCCGTATTCATGTATTTCTATTATATCAATGCATCTAACATTACTGTATTTGGTCGTCGAGAATTAATAACTATGAAGGACTATAGCATCCGTACTCGTTAGTTTTTTGCCTTCAAGTGGAGGATGTTACATCAATCGTCAGCTCAGCCAGTGCAGCCTTGGCCTCTTTGGGCTTCTCTTCATCATTCCTCGAATCTATATTTCTATAGAACCGACTGTGGCGCCCGAGCCAAGTCTCAGGTGTCGATTGTTAATCTTTGATAGCTTGGATGCGGACAGTCTTGTCACACCCTTAACCTTTTCTACCCTCAACTCAGCTACATAAAAGGCACATCCAGTCGTCTGATCGCCATGAACAACTCCTACACCATTGTCTTTCGAAAACTTCATAGTCAACACTATGGGGCAAGAGCTGCCCGAAATTCAACCAGGGTCGGTCGGCCTTGAAAAAAGTTGTACGGAGAGTCAACATCCAAAACAATAAATGGCAAGATTCGCGCTCTTCTTCGTTTACCTTCTCCAAATTCAACAGGTAATTCCACATAACCAACAGCTTCGGTCACAATTCCATTAAAACCATGTACACGAGCTTTAGACAGTTTCAACTCTTTGGCTTCCATTCTCATCTGATCATATGCATTTTTGAAGATTATATTCACCGAACTTACATAATCAATCAAAATCCTTCTCACTAATGCAGGACCAATCATAGCTGAAATGACCATCAGGTCGATTGTTGGAGCCTCCACCTTTTTTGCATCTATGTTCCTTAACACAATATCATCCACCATAGTACGTTTCTACTTCGCCGGAGCTCCATCTTCCATATTCGAATAGCATTCAAAATCCATATGCCTAATTGTGCTAGCATTGCGCTCCATCTCTTGCCAATTCCTATCCACCGAATGCGGTCCTCCAACTATCGTATTTATCACCAGTCCGCGCAGTCTCCTTAGCCTATGCGGAGCTACTCCGCTGTTGGGGTCAGAATTCCCCGGCCTGCCATCCTACGGGGCTTTCACAAACTGTTTTTCTCGAATCAGTTTTTCCATAACATCATGGAGATGCCTGTATTCAATTGTATTGTGTCCATAACACTCGTGAAACCGACAATATTTCTCGGTCTGCTTCTACTTCTCTGTTGCCTCTTTTGGAGGCGGCTTTTTGTACTGCATGGTATTGCAAGTAGATAAATAGATATTCTCCAAGGATGTACTCAGTGGTTTGTAATTATCATACATTGGAATCCTAGGCTACAAGCTTCCATAATCCCTCTTTCGTTCTCGGTTTCTATCTCTGCCTCTCTTTTGCTTATTCGGTTTGTTCTGAACAGTCACTTGGAATTTCCCAAAACTGCCATAAGACTGTTTAATTGTCTTGTTACTCTGTACTCTTTCTCCACTCGGTCCTGCAATATTCTATTTCCTGGAGGACTTGGCTTCTTCCTTCCTCAAAAATTGTGTCGCATTTGCGTAAAAGCGCTCTAACGTCGCAGGCGGCTTGTCGGCTAACCAATCGCCAAACTTAGACTCTGGGTCAATCCCTCTCGTCACGACCACAAGTACCGCATGGTCATTTGGATTACTGGCCTCCATAATAGCTGTTTAAAATCTCTCCAAATTATCTTTTAATGACTCTTTAAGAGCTCGAATCACGCTAGAAAGGGACATCACGTCTTTAGAACGAGTCGCGTGCATTCGGATTTGCTCCGCAAACATGGCTGCCAACTCATCGAATCTAGAAATTAATCGTGAGGGTAGTCTTGGAACTACATCGTTGCTATTTCGAAAAGTGTTATCGGAAAGCATTTACACTTAGTTGCATCATCAGCTCGTACAGAATCCATCAACCATTCATATCTCATGATGTGCTGCCTGGGGTTGGTTTTTCCCTCGTAGGCAGGCATCGACGGCATGTTGAACTTCCTTGGGTACCGTGCATGTAATACACTATTAGTGAATGTGGTATGACTTCTTGAGATTCCCCAGTCATTATTGGTTAAGACTTGGCTCTCCCTTACTAACTGTTTGACCATTGCCAATAAATCCGGCATTTGGATGGGTAGTGCCAAGCGGTGGTTGGCTCCACCTCACAAGAATGGTCAGTCGATGTCTACAGGCCATTTCACACCTTCTTGGTTCACCACCTTCCTGACGCGCATCTTGTACATTCATTCCGTCATCATTCTAGGGAGGTAACTGGTTAGCATTCAATCGAACACCATTATTCAAACCTCCAGAAATAGTTCCAGCACGAAGTCCCAAGTGTGTATGGGGAATTCCTCCTTGGGAGGAAGGATCGGTACCGATCCCTAAGGAGGGATCGGCACCGATCGATCCTGGCAGACCACGATGGTTTGACAGGCGACTTTCTCAGGTTTCTGTGCGTTTCTCTTCGATCCTACGATGCTTATGACTGTGATATTGATCAGATGAGCTAGAACTTTCCAATGCCGAATAAGGAGTGGTTCCCTCCTAGCTTTCCCACGCTGCTGCTGAGTAATTTGGTTCATCAAGTTGATATTAGTCTTAATTTTCTAATTTAATTGCCGACGGCTTTCCATCAACTCTCTCATAAGATTATAAAATTCAGTTCTGGTAATAGAATAGAGGGATTCCAAACTTCAACCGGATCCGCATTCACATTTATTAGTTGATTGCTTGGGTCTCCTTGTTGAATGCCAGCAGTCTCATATCCATCCACATTCTGAGAAGTGGATCTAGTATGTCTCACTATTATTAATCAACTTGCTTTAGATTCCTTTAAATCTGAGTAGTATAAGCAACTTTATGAAGATAACTACGGATCTCCTTCGGGGGATTTACCCAATCTAGTAGCAACAAAGGGGATCCTAGCAAGTTGAGAATCAAGTTCTCAGTGAAAGCGCCAAAATGTTTGCAACCAAATTGACCACAAACACCTAAGAATAGATTTATGTAGAAAAGAATGCAAAGAAAGTAAAATTAAAATTAAAATTAAGGAATAGTATAAACTAATAGTGAATAAAAAGCCAAAAACACAGAGATTTGTAGTGGTTCGACGTTATATATCTATGTGCACTTTGAATATTCTCTTTATTGGTCACTTATAAATCTGATTATAGCAGCAAGGAATAGAGAAAACTTGTTTACAATAAAGACTAAAGTAACCAGCAATGTAAAGATCCTCCGAATGTCCCCTTAGGTTGTTTTTATAGGTGAAGACGACCACCAATCTCTTTGAAACTTCGGCTATAGGACCTTCTAACCTATAAGGCCCACTAAAGGGGTCGCTAGGCCCAAATCCCCACAAAGAGGGATCAGTACCTATCTCTTTATTGTTTGATTTTTGGGCACGATCCCTATGATGGCTTCTACATGCTTTAATATGTTAGCCCTTCAAATCCTATGTCGTTTGGACCAAAGGAGCTCAAGTTATTGCATGATGTTTGATTCAGGATTGTTTAGGTATTGTTTCCTACCTATCCCTCTCATAGAGTTTATTCCAATCCCTCCATCTTTGTCCATTTGATGTGTGATCCCTTGGATATTTTCCCTAGGTTCCATATGTCTTGCTTACCAACTTTCATACGCTTTAGATTTACAAATCCTGAAATATTGATTGTTCTATGCTAGAATGTACTTGGGCTTTATGAAGGCCGACCCCTATCCAATGAAGTACACTGATCCATCCTCTTCTATATAGAATATGCTGATCCATGTCATTCAATTATGCCGAGCCCTTCTTTATCAAAGAAGTATGCTGAACCAACTAAACAAAGCATGCCGATCCCTTCTTGGTGTAGCCTGCCAAAGCATACCGATCTACCTTAATTGATTGTGCTGACCCCTTCTGCGTGAGTTGAAGTATGTCGATCCCTCATAATTTAGCATATCCATACCGATCTCTTCAAGATACTGAGCTATATTCCATATTTCAAATGTCCTACATTGTTTATCTACCAATTCCATTCAATTCTGACTTTATATATCCATCTGTACTTGACTTTTGATCCCACAACCATTACTCCAGGTTATCGAACTTGATAGCAGTTGGATCTATCTCGTGCAATCAGTTCAATATAGCTGGGTTAAAATGTCAGATACCCTATACGGCTGTTTTCTATGTACATTTAACTTATGTTAATGCATAGATATATGATGAAGCATTCCGAGGAATGTGCATTAAGAGCATAGATGCCAAATGGAAAATGTGACATTAATCCACTCGAGTTTATAAGTGAAACATGGAAATAAGGTCGATGTCGAGTACATCAGCAGTCGTAGTCCGCAGACCACATCACATTATTCTTACTACCATCCATTGTTGCTATCTTCGTCCGCCATGGTGATCTAAAAATTTTTACCTACCAATTTTTTTTCCAATTATAATGCATTAACTGTTAATACACAGATTGTTGTACTTAATTATCTTAATTGTGTAAAAGTCACAATTTAAAATTTTGTATATTTTCCATAAACTGCTTCATAAAATATTTGTTTTCCAACTACACCTTCTGTTATAAGTCTGTTTGTTACTATTAAAGAATATTTCGAAGTTTGATTTGATATTTTTTCCACTTTCGCCAATACTGATAGGATAATGTAAGCATCACATTTAAAATAATGTGCCTCGATATGTTTAATGAACTTATGTTACATTGTATTACAGTTATTTGTGAATTATTTTTTGATAAATCGCCCTTTATGTTAGCCTTATATGTCTTTTTTAATGAGACCATGAGTTCTCAATCAATGAAACAAGAATAATAGTTGAAGGTTGTTCTACTTAACCTTCAAAACTAAAAGTAACATAATCTAAACACCTTTTTTAAGCCCTCATTTTAAACCTCATTTTTTTGGAATAAAAATACAGTCACTCTCTTTCATCCCATTATCTTCCGCAATTGGAAAACTTTTTATTAGACTGACTGAATGTTGTTTTATTATCACTGATAATGCTTAGTAATATTTATGATATACCTTAATAGATTTCTTCGTGTTATATGTCAATGTGATTGGTTTGATTCTGTAATTTTTTTTGTTTTGTTTTCATGATTTTATACATTTACGCTACCAAAAAAGAGAATAATAGAGGCATTTAGAGAAGTCTTTAATGTTGTAATTAGGGACCAAAATCCATTTACTTTTGCCCTTATAATTATGAGATGCAAACGAACAATTGCCTCTAAAAATCAAGCACCTACTAATATATAGAGATGAATTTGTAGCTTAATTTGCCTCTAATGTAATATATATACAAACCTAATACAAATCTTATTAGAAACAATTAAATGAGCCCTTAAAACTTTTAAACTAATCAAGGTCTTTCCAAGTGCCTCTATTACATATATCATTAATAAAAAAAGCATAATAACAAACATAAACTAGAAAATTGAACGATGACCATTATATGTAAATATTACAATTCTAACAGCTATCAAAACAAAAATTAAAAATTAGCACCCTATTGAATATACCATTAACAAAGAAATGTAGCATATTTATGTAGGTGCGTCCATTGAAGTTTTGAGAAATGTAGCTTAATGTGCGAATAACACCATTATAACAGCCATCAAAACTAAACCAAAAATCATTCCTATTCCAACAATTATGTCAAGCCTTAAGCAGATACCTTATGTTTTATGGTCCATTCAAGCAATGCCAACAACAAAATATGCTGAGTAAATCATATCAATCACACAGCTATTATTCAGCTCAAATCTAACAAGTTAAACCTAAAAAATATTCATGTAACTGAGGTCTCTTACTAATACATATCATATTCTTGCAGCCTCGATTCCAGTATTATCCTTCAGACATGAGTAGCAACTAATCAAACTTTGAGATGAAAGTTCCTGAAATAATAAGTTGTTAATGAGAAAGACTAAGCTATACAGCTGCAATAGACTAAATATAAAATCATATTTTGAACCTACAATACCAGCAATAAGGTCTCCAGTGCTAAATTTTTGACTTATATTCTTGCAGTTTCGTGCCATTATGTTTTCTCTTTTTGTAGTTCCTGTATATTCAACATATTTACAATTTTATCATTACAAAAAATACAA
Organism: Allium cepa; assembly: GCA_030765085.1. Classification (NCBI taxonomy): domain Eukaryota; kingdom Viridiplantae; phylum Streptophyta; class Magnoliopsida; order Asparagales; family Amaryllidaceae; genus Allium; species Allium cepa. The sequence continues at coordinate 570,470,808 of CM060938.1, forward strand.
TATATTTTTGATGAAATTATGAGTAAGAAAGTAACATTGTAGGAGCAGGCTCTGTTGGCCTTTCCATTTTTGTGTGCTTAAACCTGCTTAACATCTCTAATATGGAAATAAAAAACAAAATAGATCAAAGCTTCACAATATCAGAGAATATTGCCCTCCACCACGTATTGCACTTACAAACTCTGAACCAACATAGATTCCCATAGACAATTATGTTGAATACTTGCGTTAGTAAAAGTTTGATGCATTAATTTGGTAACTTTGTGTGGAAAATGAGTTTTAACTTTAATTTTATTCTTTATTTTTAATAATTTGGCTCTACTTCAATTTTTTCCGAATATAAAATGGGGTAGGCCAATCAAGCCTGATAAAACAGTTACACCAGGTTTAAAATAATATTGAAAAATACATTGTTAATGCAATATAAAGAATGGGCAAATGCTTTGGCAACTCAACTACTAAGCGTCAAGAATCATTGCATATAGACTTATCGTCTAACATTATGCTGTAGCTTCATAAGTGAGAATAGGCCTGTCAACGGATGCTTCCACATTCGGATAGTGTCATATCCGCATCCGCATCCGCATCCGAAATCATTTTAAGATATCCATATCTGCTGGTACGCACGTATATCAGATGATCATCCGCTCCTCCCATAATTAATAAAGTCAAAAATTAAATAAACTTTTTCGATTCAACATAAATAATTTTTGGAGTTTTAAGAAAATGGCAAATTATGGGGAGTTTCAAGAAAATGGCGGTAAGTGTTCAATTCTCTCTCTCATCTTTTTTTAATAATTCTTTCTTTTCATCATTTCCGAGTACCTCCTCTTCTCAAACACGTGTATCTCAAAACCATTCTCCTTCTGTAATATCAGGTTCCTATGCCAATGCGGTTAGATCTAAGAATTTTATTTCTGTTCGCCCTAAGCATAAATCCACTTTTATTCCTATGCACAAAAAAATTTCGAACATCGAATCTCAAAACCTTTGTTTAGTTGTGGAATGGCTAACCATAGAGTGAGAAACTGTCGCAACGGTCTTATGTGCTTCTATTATAACAGACCTGGGCATCGATCTTCGAACTGTCCTAATCGAGCAACATTTCAAGAAGATAGAAGGAAAGGGGTTGTTTTTAGAGACAGCGCATCTTCGAAGCAACCAGAGGAAATTTCTTGAAGGAAGTCAGATTCAATTGATTTGGTAAATGGGGTGGATGTCAACAAAACATTCGGAATTACTCTCGACAACTCTGATGGTTTTGCTAATGCTTAGAAGAAATGTAGAAGATGGGTAATTATCACAATTATTCAAGGAAAATTCACTATTTAAGATATTGTTGACCTTCTTACTTTTCACTTTGGTAATCATAATTGGGATGTTAAGAAGTATAATCGAGAATTTAAGGTTCTTTTTCCAAGCTTCAGTCTTGCCATGGATGCTTCGATGATAATTGTTTTGAAACTTTTCAACAAGGTGGACAGACTGAGGCTTTGGAGTCTGCTTGAAGGGAAAATAGAAAGAAATCTCTCAGTTAGAACTTGGATTCGACTTTTTGACTTATCAGATATATGTTGGAAGCCAGATCTTTTAGAAGAGATAGTCAGTAGGATTGGCTTCTTACTTAATATGGATTTTGCCGAAGGAGATAAATTTTATTCCTATCTGGATGTGGAGATTGAAAGAGAAGAATCATTTTTGACACTTGATAGTTAATACGCTGACCATTAGATCATATGCATAGATAAATAACATTGAGTTGCCATATTATAGAGGTAGCTCCATTTCTTCTTCCAAAAGAGGTTGTGGATGTTGTTAATAGTAGCAGGCAGCTTGATTTTTCCATACACTTTGTATTATTGTTTTATTTGGTTTAATTGTACAAGTTTTGAAACCCTTCATCTTTGATGTCATAAGAGCGTATATTCAATATTTAAGGCCATATGGAATCAATGGATAAAATAATTAAGTGTTATATGGGAAAAAAAGTTATTGATACACCCAGATAGAGATATATGCATTGATAAGGATATATAATCAATAGTTCATGGTGCATGGGTATTATACGAAATTATTATATAAATATATAAACGAATGGAAACTTTTCATCCACCATCCCTCTATGTAGTTCTAAACAGGTGCCCTTTATTTGTTAGAATCTGAGTTATGTTATATTTAATGGTACGTTTAATTTCTAGTATCTTTGCTAAAAAATTAAAAAACTTGAGACAAAACATTTTTTAATAATCTTGAAACTCCCAATTTAGTCAGAGTTACATTTCATAACAATGATAAAATGGTTCTTTCTATTGATTTGTATTTGTATACAACAATTTTGAAGTAAACATTTTTTTATGCAACACATCTATGCTATTATATATACACTTGCAAATGCATAACTTAATTTTGTCCTATTTTCATACTAGAATTACATTTAGCTGCATAACCCGTGCATATGGCTTTTGACAGTAAAATTTCACTATCCATCTCTATCATTGAAATATTCTATACTGTTTTATAACGTAAACAGCTTTGCATATAAGATAAATGACATGTTATTTATATACCTAAGGAATTTAGTGAAAAAAAAGGACAAGAACATGCAGTAGACAAAAAGAGATTTTGAACTAATAAAACACAATGCCACATACGTACGTATGTAAGGGAAGCGATTTAAAATTTCTCGTAAAAAATCTTTTTAACAAACCCATAATTGTTTCTCCGAAGCTAGATTTTTGGAAGTATAACATTATTTTATTGATATGATCTTCTTGTCTTAAATTTCTTCTCAACTGAAAACAGTTTTTGTTTGTTAAAACTTCATTTCATATAACGAGTTAAATTTACCAGCTTATATCGACTAAAAATAACTAATACACACACACAAAATGCAATTTAAGAAAAATGCACACATAATAAGCAGACAACATTCTTTTCAAATATACATCTACTGTCCAACAAGGTTCAAATATGCAGTTCATTCAATATATTAACAAATTATTAAATGCAACAAATTTGATTAAGAGATTTCTTTAAATTGCGTGTAGATGCTAGAATAAATTTAGGATTATAAAACAATGTTATACACTTCCTTATGCATTTATACATACAACTCATGTGCAACTAGTTTTTTTGCTGAATTTCATTTACAAACACTACAATAAAGGCATACCAATGACAATAATTGAAATAATAAGTTAGCAGTGAAGGAAGAAATAGATATGGCATCTGAATTGTAAGAAACTGCATCATTATTTAGTCATATGTAATTTTTTAGCATGTACAGATAAGAAGAAAATATAAGTATGACAGAAAATAACACAAGTTAAAAAGGTAAAGATGAAGACTTGCATGTAGTTTGATTAAATTTCTTATAAAAATCAACTTGGAATTAGGGTTTAGTTAGTAATAATAATGTCAAATTAAATCACATGAATACCTACCATTTACGATTTGATTGGAGATTCTTAATTGAATTGCAGCAAGAGCCGTCTTCTTTAACTTGGTGGAGAAATCATGTAGTTTGATGCTTCTATTAAAGATGATGCGATAATATGTTTGTAGATGGGAATGAGAAAAATGATTAAAAAAGATGGCTAGTGAGATATTTCAAATTTTACCGCCAGATGTGAAAAAAATACCGCCATATGTAAACAAAAAATTAAACGATACGAGGGACGTTTATTTTTGAGGTAATAGAAATCATTAGGGGCTAATTTTAATTTGCCTTTAATATGTTATAGGGGCTTTTTACTGGACTTGTTATTTATTTGTATAGGCTAATATGAAATCAGCCCCAAATAAGTTAATATTAGAGGCTAAACATTTAATCTGCCTCTAGTTTAATGTCCTTGGTATCTTCAAATTTGGTAGTGTTACTCCATGCAATTCTTTTGGTTTTTTTGTAAAAAAAAGTTTTCTTTTGTTTAACTGTCTTTTACATTACATGCATCTTTAATGATTGCCAAGTTAATTTCATCGAAAGTACAAGTGCTTTTTGTTCAATATTCGGATACATCTCCTCCTATTATACTGTTTTACCTTTGACTTTACATTACATGGACCTTTTATGCCAGTCTATATAATTAAATGGCTTTACAGAATAATCATATCCTAAAATTTAAGATTACTTTTTGGATGATAGAGTTGTTTTACCTTTGAGGATATTATTGTTGAATAGTTGAATAGGATGATATACCATTACAAAAAATAAACTTATAGTTGAAAAGAATTATGACATATCACAGCCCATTTTTTTCACTGTTGCTTCTATTTAAAACAATCTAGCTCTTTCAAAATTTATTATGTTACACTATTCGTTTATTCATGCAGACACTACAGATGGATTTAACCCTTTAAGATAAGCTTATAGTCTAACATTTGGCATAACAAATCTCATCGATTCCCATTTGACAAACAAAACACACCAAAAAGGTTGAGTAAGTAATTTTATTCCAATTATAATATAGTACAAAATGTGTATTGTAATAAAAAAAATCTTCTAAATTGGGATGACAACAATAATGTGCGAGTTATAAAAGGAAAACTCCAGCTTCGCCATTATCTACTCGGACAGGAGGAAGAAAAGGCATCATCATTGATGTAAGCTCCCTTTACGTCATATGACCAGTCGTCTAAACAATTATAAAGTTTTCATGACTTGGCAGAACATTTCACATGTCATTTAATTTTACAGTCTCTGCATAGCATAACATCAGCTGAATCATGACTTGAATTTTTTTACCATGATCTCATACATTGTTGCATTATTAAATGTATTATTTAGCTCCAGTTTCCATCATAACATAATTGGTCCCTATATCTATAAGATAATAGGTTACTGATATATTTTAGTATACGAAGCAAATGTAGTTGAAGATAATACTTTAGAGGCGATTTTAGACCTTTTATGTAATATTCTTCTACTGAGATTAATACTGGAGCTGATCGTTCTGTCTAAGACGGAGAAGATACAGAACATGCATGAATGAGTGCGAACTTACAATATTCAATTATGTTTGCTATAGTATTTTCTGTAAATTATTATTACTTTCACACATTTAACACCGATTAACTTCTGTTTTTTGTACACATATAGATGATAAAGAGAACTAGACGACCAGTGATGCACACACGGATGTGCCAGCTTTCGTTAAGAAAACGTAAAATAATAATTGTACTTGATACTCATAAACTTCAACAAAAGTACTACACTAAAAACGTAAAAAAATAATTGTACTTGATACTCATAAACTTCAACAATAGTACTACATTTGTAGCCAATACTTTTTACTTGATACCCATAAACTTCAACAAAAGTTATTCCTATGCATGTTCCCTCTAAATAAATTACACTGGCACCGTCCACAGCTAGAATATCTCGTATTTAGAAGCCAAAAGCTAAACGATACAGATGTTGTAGACATCCATTTCTGATGACGAAATACGGTAATGATAATTGTATCCATAATGTCAAAAGCATATGAATATGAATAAAATCACAGATTTTAAAAACAACATTTTGCCGATTGTATTTCAAAACAACAATTCATATTTATGTTACATAATCTCGTATCGTTTCCCAAGCAATGATTAAATATATCATTTACAAAATATGTCAAGAGCAACATATGACGATGCCTCTTTGATTGACCAAAGTAATATAGTCATAACTGACTTAATATACACAGCGGAATCAAAAATGAAACTTCTAAATAGCTATCCATCAGTAACCTGCTCGTCTTCGGATGCTTCATTCGTCAAAAGACTAAAACCTGAAAACTTCTGCCCTCGACCTACTCAAATCAATTTTGAGTACACGAGAGTTTAAGGGAAAATAAAAACTTGGAGTCAGACATAAAGCCGGTGTGAATAATTCTGTTACATCTCGGTTTACTGATATTAAATGAGACCACGCCACTTAGTGGAACGTGTTTTCCCTCACTAATATCCTTTTCAAAACATATATTTTTCAATCCTTTCCTACAACCAAATTGGTTAATCAAATTGATTTGTCAAAATAGCAATATCTGTCGTGCTAAATAAATACACCATCTATCCATCAAACTTATTCTCTCAAAATAGCAATATCCGTTATGCTAAATAAATGGACTGTCCGTCGAAACAAGTAATATGTGAGCTATCTAACCACACATAATAGAAAGGTCCATTATGCTACAAATGAACAATCTGTCCATAAAACTAAGCTGACTGCCTGCAAACTGGACTACCGTCTGAAATCTAAGCTGACTGCCTGCAAAATGGACTAGCTGTCCGAATTATTTTCTTAGGGTTAACTACCCATTATATTTTCCTTTAAGACCTTTTTCAAAATGATTTAGTCATTCAAATCATATTTATACACGGAAAATAAATCTTTAGCTTTACTTTAAGCTATTTTGCCATGATATATACATTTTACTCAAAATAATGTTGATGAATTTTAATAAAGATTAACTGTCCTTTCAAATAAGTTAAAGTCCTTTTTAACTTGTAAATACTTAGGCTAATCTGCCTATACATTATATTCGAAACCTTTGTTTAAACATTAAACAACCCATTCGAAACCCCCACGAAGGTAACCCCTTCGAAACCAAGTAAAACCTTGTACTTAATCTAAGCCGAAAGGGCAAACCTTACCTTTTGAAACCATTGAAAACCACTGTTCCGAAACCAATAAAAGTCCTTCCTTCGAAAAATTTAAAACATTTAGACATCATTCTTTAAAACCTTTAAGTATTGTCTTTCGAAAACATAGGAAAAAACATTTTCCTTCAACCCTTTCGAAACCTTAGGGAACCACCCCTTTTGAAACCATTCGTTAAACATTTCAAAACAGTCAAAACTCAAACCTTTTGAAAGCACTTTGGGTTCAATTTAAAATATGAGGAAACCTTTCAAAACCATTTGAAATTTCATTACTTTGAAACTATTGAAAACGTCTCATTTGAAACCGTTTGGATTCTATCTTCAAGTAGAGCAAAAGGATCAGAAACTCATTATAGTCAAAAGCGTCTGTTTTTAAACCTTTTAAAAGCATCTCTTTGGAAAACATTTGGGTTTTACTTTACTTGTAGAAAAAGGATCTTAAAACATTTAAGTCAAAAGCTACTGCTTCGAAACCAATTTCTAAGTAATGAAGTGATGGTGTCGAAACCATCTCTTCGAAAGCATTGAAGAGTTGGCCATATTTTTAGAAAACAAAAAGAACCCCTTTGAAACCATTTAGATCGAAAGGTAGGAAGCGGCAGCTAAAAGGCTTCGACTCAGTCGAAAGCAATCAGTTACAACAAAAGTGGAACCCAATCGAAACCCTTCCTTTTAAAACCATTTGACTTAGTCGAAGGCATCTTAATCAAAAGTAAGCAGGCACATTTTTTATTTTTTTTTAAAACAAAGCGTTGCCGAAACCCCTTCGAAACCCTTAGTTTCGACTCCAAACCTTCCACCTACATCTAATTCACTGCGTGCCAGTAAACCGATATCATGTGCATTGGTTTCGACTGTGTCGGAAGCGATGATGAGGTGGCGGAACCTGGTGCCAACGGTGTCGAAATAGAGAAAATCATGTAGCAAATAGTTTTTTCCACCTAACATGCTTTATGTGTCTAAATATGATTAGTTGCCTCTTTCTTTACCAATAAAAAAGTACTGCACTTTGTCAAAAGGCTGCCAACTTTCTAGATTTAATAATTTTAAATCATTTTACCAAAAGCCTCATCTCCTGTTTAAATTATATAAAACATTTAAGTCTCATAACTTAAATAATTTTATATACCAATCAAAATACTTAGGGAAAATTTGGAAAAATTCCAGAAAATCTATTTTAATATGTTTTCTAACATATAAAATTTCAGATTCAAATAGTTAATTATTTAACCGAAAATAATTATTAACCCAATTAGCATTTTCTTTACTAGAAAATTCGTATAAAATCCACAATAATTTCAAAATTTTAAAAAATAAAACCCATCTCTAAAATAATATTTATGACCGTCATAAAAATTTGCAAGACATTTGGATGTCATTTAATAGGGTTTTCACCTTAAAACATATCATAAATTCAATATGAATAACCATAATTCATCAAAAAAAAATTCATTCTATCATTCAAAAACATGGCAAATCTTTCCAAAATATTTGAAATTCATATAAAACCTAAAACACAATCAAAAATAAAATGTAAACATTATTCACCTTAGCCTTTGTGATTAAAGAGATTGAGATATGAATAGATTTGATTTGAGTTAGCTTCTCCCTAGCTTTTCTTCTATATTCCTTGTTAATGGTGCCCGGCCCCTAGACTTATAAAAAATTTCAAATGAAAATAAATATGTATAGGAATAAACGGCCTAAGGGAATGGATATAGGAATGGTCTGTTTTGTATTTTACCGCTCTCCAATTTCATATTAAACTCTTCTTTTAATTCATTATTATATGGCACGATTACCCCTTAGTTGAAATAAAATCTCAATCCTCTAATCAACATATTATTTTATTTGATTTAACTAATTGAATATCCTAAATAATGTTACCAAAAATCTGGGATGTTACAAGCTCCTCTCCTTAAAGAATTTCGTCAAACAAGAAGGTAAAACATACCATCAAACAAGTCAGAATAAGTATCTCTAATCCTGCTCTCAGTCTCCCAAGTACAGTCCCTGTCATTGTCGCTCCACTGGACTTTGACTAATCTGACCGTCTTGGTTCTAAGCCTCTTCTAATCTCTCGCAATAATGCGAACTGGCTTTCTCACTATAGTCAAATTCGGTTGTACCACTAAATCATCTAGTACAGTCGGTGTAATAGCAGTCTTCAGGTCTCTAACACACGTCCTGAGATGAGAAACACGAAATACATCGTGGACACCTGCCAGTCTGCTCGGTAACTCAACCCTACATGCGAGTTTTCCAATCCTCTCAATAGTAGGAAAAGGTCCAATGAATCTAGGTGCTAACTTTCTTGATTTTTCAAATCTAATCACACCCTTCATTGGTGATACTTGGATAAAAACCTGGTCCCCGATTGAGAACTCTAAATCTTTCTATCTCTTATCTGCATAACTTTTCTACTTAGACCGAGGCTCCTTCATTCTAACCCGAATGACCTCAAACTTTTCTACAGCTTCTTTAACCAAATATGGACCAAGAACCAACCTATCCCTGGTCTCCAACCAACAAATGGGAGATTTGCATGACTTTCCATGCAAAGCTTCAAACGGTATCATCCCAATACTAATATGATAACTGTAGTTATATGAAAACTCGACTAAATGCAGATGGTCTTCCCATGATCCCTTGAAATATAAAACACAAGCTCTTAACAAATCTTACAAGATTTCGTTAACTCTTTCTTTTTTCTCATCTGTCTACGGGTGGTAAGCGGTGCTTATCTTGAGCTTGGTTCCCAAAACTTCCTGCAAACTTTTCCAGAATTCGTTAGTGAACAAAGGATCTCTATAACTATCTATTCTACTAGGAATTCCATGCAGTCTAACCACATTCTTCATAAACATCTTTGCCAAAACAGGTGCCGTTTGGGTTGACCTAACTGGAAAGAAATGGGCACTCTTGGTCAATCTGTCCACTATGACCCATATACTATCATTTCCTCTCTTCGACCTTGGCAACCCATCAATGAAATCCATAGAAATAGAATCCCACTTCCATGCTGGAATATCTAATGGCTGAAGGAAGCCACTTGGCTTCTGGTGTTTGGCTTTTGCCTGTTGGAAAATCAAGCTTTCATACACAAACCGATATCCCGCTTCATACCTTCCCAGAAGAAATTCCTCTTCATATCCTGATACATCTTTGTACCTCCTAGATGAATCGAGAACTTCGAATGATGGCATTCTTCTAAGACTTCCTTCCTTAAGTTTCCTACACTCAGAACACATATCTTCCTTTCTTTCTCAATCCTTCATTCCGGTCAAGACTGAAATCTTTCAAGTCATCGCTCTTGGTTCCATCTCTCAATTTCCTGGTCCGTTCAGCTAGCATCACATCATTCATCTGTTTAGAATCAATCCTTTCGATCATTACTGGTCGAATTTTCATACAAGATAATACAACTGTATCCCCACTAGACCCAGCCTTGGATCTCCACTGCCCTCTGCAATATGCTAATGCTTCGAAAACTTTCCACCAAGCAATCATCGTTAACACTGCATTTTGATGTTTACTGCTAAGTGCATCTGCAACCTTGTTGCCTTTTCTCGCTATGTACTCAATCCTGAAATCATAAGAGACAATAAACTCTAACCACCTCTGCTATCTCATGTTTAGCTCCTTCTGAAAGAATAAATACTTCAAGGACTTATGATCGGTGTACAACTCAAACCTCTCTCCCAAAAGGTAATACCTCCACACCTTCAAAGAAAAAATAACTACAGCCAACTCTAAATCATGTGTCAGATACCTGACCTCATGTGGTCTAAGTCGTCTAGAAGCATAGACAATCACTTTACCTCTCTGCATCAGGACAACTCCTAATCATGTTCCACATGCATCTTTTAGGCCACTAAATACCGATTCTCTCGCGGAACAACCAACACGGGTGCATGGGTCAATAAGTCTTTCAAACTTTGGAATGCTTTCCCACACTTATCGGTCCACACAAACTTCACACTCTTTCTTGTCAGCTTGGTCATCGGTGCCGCTATCCGCGAGAAATCCTTAATAAACCTCCAATAATAAACAGCCAACCCAACGAAACTCTTTATCTTGGTTACTTTCTCGGCCCTTTTCCAACTATTCACTGCTTCAATTTTAGTCGGATCTACTGATAATCTGTAACGACCCGCCTTTTTGGACAGTTTAAACCGACGATCAAATACACATGCCGATTCCAAACCATTCAAAAGGGAAGATGGTTATTGGGGTAAATAAGAAAAGAAAAGAAAGAGAAATAAAGTAAATGAAACAACACAGAATCTCGTAGCGGAACGATAAAATATAATAGTCAAATAAACAGTTCATGAAGCTGTTTACTATACTTTGACAATTATTTATACAACATTTATCAGAGTTATACATATACAACAGATCAATTAAAATAATGCAGCGGATAGCATGATGCAAGGGTAATAATAGTAATAGTATACCAAATCATCGTCTTCATCCTCCAGAATAGATCTTCAAAAATCTGAAAAACTCAGGACTGACCCGAGCGTAATGAAAAGACAAAACACTCGAGTCAGGACTAAAATATCCTTATGAAAGTTAAATCAATCATAAATAAATATGAGTGTAACGGCGTCAGAGATGTTTACGGGGTTTGACATCTCCTATCCAGTGTCAACGTGCGTGCAATAACTCAAGAGATGTTACGGGATTTTCCATCTCTTAAGGATCCGTTAAACTATCTACTATGTAGTAACATACGCTAAGTAGATAGTGCCTATCAGTAATATAAAGTATCAAAATAGCGTTAAGGCGTTACCATAATCCCCCTTAACACATTTTTATAATGCCATAGTCTATACAGCACCGTAAACCCCACCGTAAACTGGTGGTTATCAGAGGGTACCCCATAGGTATAACACAAAACCAAACGTAGTTGTCGCGAATAGGATAATCAGTATGACAAGGTACATGAGGCGATACCAACTAGGATACTAGTAGTTGCGTGATCCGGACTGATGTTGAGCATAGCCAGCAGCTACCCCAACACCGCGAAACAACACTCCCAAATCAAGGGGTGCACCCAAATCGAATCACAAATGTAATAGATATGGTATCGAAGAAGTGTGTCCGCTAGAGGTGGCGAACCTCAATGGCCCGGCGCGGCTCCTGTTTTAGTCATGTCAGGGGTCATCCAATATCGTTCTGTTTCTTCAATCAACACGTTCACCAAACCATCCACTTCATTCTGGATCAACACTCCGCGTATAATAGTTATTAAAGTGGTTTTCGGTATCGACAGAGAGTATGTCCATATCCGATCCCGGTCTCTTTAATAACTACGTATTATTACGCCGTTGGCTCCTTTATATTTCAAATCGATTCATAATTGATATCAAAATATCATATTCGCTTCAAAAATCAAATCCATTTCAAATACCATCGTATCTTTAAATTGTAAGATTCTGTTTCAAAAATCATTTTTCGCATCAATATCTCATTTTGATTTCAAAATCATTTCGAATTCCAATTTAGTTTGCAACTTCATTTAACCCAATTCGTATTTAAATTCAAGATTTAAATATAAACATTTCACCTTATTGACCAGCTTAGAATTTTAGAAAAATAGTTTTAAGTAGTTTAAAAGTAGTTTAAATAATTAAAATACTTAAAATATTTAAACTCTTAAAATGGATTTGAAATAGATAAATTAGTTTAAAATAATTTAAATCGGGTTAAGTAGATTTGAAATAGATTAAAATAGTTTAAGTATCCAAAATGGTTTATATAACCGAGTAATTTGGAAAACAAATAAAACAGCTCCAAAACCAATCCATTTCAATTTTTAACTTCCCAATTCAAATCAATTTCAATTTCCATTCTACCGATTCAATTTCGATTTCAATTCAAAACAACGTCAACTCTAACTTCAAATCAACTCAATTCTACATTCACCTTCAATTTATTCAATTTCAATTTATATCGATTTGGAGCTTGATTTCAAAATATCCATTTATAACACTTAACAAATTTCCATCAATATTCAAGTTTAAATCCAAATTTCAAATATGGTTCAATTCCAAGCTCGATTTCAAAATATCATTTTTATATCACTTTTACTTAGTACTATTCAAAGCTCGAATTAAGGTTAAATCTTTAAACAAATCGATTTCGAAATTCAGTCATATCCTGATTTTAAATTCCAAAGTCTCCACTTAATTTTTTTAACAACTTCTTTTAACCAAAATTAATTTCAACATTCCAAACTCAAATTTTCGATAAATTCGATTTCTATAAATTGATTTCTATTTATAACTTTTAAATCAAAACATTTAAACAAATTTCAAATCGACGATTTTTAAAATTATTAATTTAGCCAATTCGGTGTCCGTATATAATTTTCTATCCTATGGCCAAGTAATTATTTATTTCAATTAAATGTCAGGGATGAGTATATATTACTTAAATTAAATCACAGTATCATATGTATGCATAACAGGTTATATAGAAGCAAATAAACATCCAAACATTTAAATATCAACCAATAGCATCAATCGAAATAAATCATCCAATAGACAATATAATTCATGGCAATTTCATAGTTATCAATGTCAGGTAATTTAATCGCAATTCAATTTCAATTTAACTGTCAATTTAATCTTCAACGGTTAATTCAAATGACAATATATATGACAATTAAATTCTATCAAACAACGACAAATAAAATTCATATCACTTCATATATCAAATTTAACTAGCATAAAGATATTTAGTACGTTGTGAGCGTTATAAAACACTCACCTTCACTTTTACGATTTTAAATCAAATCGAACGGCGTTCGATTTAACTCAAAATTTTCTCTAGCTCCAAATGATTCCAACCCAGTTGTATTGCGAAGAGCTCGACGATACGATTCCAACGCAAAATGTTTCGTCGAATTCCGACCTCGTATGACAAAGATATGATGGTTTAAAGTTAACGCAAATTTTTATATAAATTAATTACAGGTTAATTAAAATTTTAAAACCCACTCCATCATCACCGTTGATTTCCTGTTGCTTCATCCAGGCCGCCCCCTTCCTTTCTTCCCACGCGCGTGCTTGCTCCAGTTAAAACAACGAAGCTGTAACCCATACACGCAAGTTATGGCATGCCGCCGATCCCACCACATGCAACTTGAAGACGATCAACTACCATCATTACGAAGCTCGCCTCCAACACCACGCTCGCCCCAAGCATCACCAAGCTCGGCCCTACCTTGGCCGTGAAAAACGTCCCCAAACCCATTGCGAACGCGAGCAGATAGCTCCCCTCATAGTTGACGATTTGACGAAGTAACTGTATGAATTGAAAGCTCTTACTTAGCTCTACAACTTCCGTGTTGACAAGTTTTTCTAAAAACGTGTGGATTGGGAGAGATTAAGGGGAGAAGAAGGGAATATTCTGGCCATTCGTTTTATTGGAGGCGGACGGCCATTATTATAAAACCCTAGCTATTTTTTTTATATTGTGAATAAAGGGGCTATTTATAGGAAACGACGAATACTATTCATCCGGCTTTTCCAAACTCCGATTTATGCGCGGTGACCGGCGTTTCTAGGGTTTATCTTGCGTTCCGGACACAATGGAATAGGTTTCGAAAGCCAATTCGATCATCTGTGAGAGTTACAGCGATAAACGATCAATTTAAATTAAATCGATCTAAACTAATTTGTGTGCGTTTTTGCTTGCCCCGGACAAACGGTAAATCCGATTGACACGAAATTTGAAATCTTACAACAATATCACATTACGGATCCGATGAAACTGGTTTTGTCAAAATCCGAGACTATTCAAAAATTGGCTATTTTTCAATCGATAATTAAATATTGAAATATTCAGTTTTCACAAATTTACTTTTAATTCGATTTTAAAAAGTTCTACAACATCATTCTTACTTTAATATGATAAAATAAAATTTTACAAATCATTTTTAATCATATTAAACCCGTTATTCAATTATCCAATAATTTCCAATTTTAAAATCTTATTAACTCTATTATAATCCCAATATAACTTATATTCACTTTGGAAACCAATTTGAATCATATTAAATCAAATTCAGTTATTCACTCTATTTTCATATATTAAAGTTCCATATCAAATTAATCATATCAAATTCGGAATTTAATTATTCAAACATTTGTAATATTAAATTTAGTTAAATTTTGATTATTCTTAAATCATTATCTTCTGAAATATTCAAAACGAACTTATAAAATTTAACAAATTCAAATTATAGAACAACCATTTCCATTATACGGTTATCCAATTCCCATTATTAAATTATTCAATAAATTCAAAATATTAAATATAAACAATTTCGCTTATCCAATAATTCATTATCTTTTGAAATATTGAAATTGAACTTATACGATTCAACTTTTAAAACCAATTCACAATTTAGAACACTATTTTCATTTTACAGTTATTTAATTATTCAATAAGTTTTAAATATTTAATTTAAACAAGTTACCTGTTCAATATTCAATATTTGATTTAAATAGATTTTACTTATCAATCAATTACTCTATTATACCCAATGAATTCAACATTTATTATCCTATTCAACTTTTGATTGCAAAGACATTCACTAAGTAGCTTTTATTTTTCATTACTTGGATAATTATTGTCGCAATTCATTCCCGTTATTATTATTCCAAACAAATTACAAATTTTTTTCTAACATTAAATCACGAAATCTTATTAAATAACTATTTTAATTATCGAAAATTTACGGGTCGTTACACTCTCCCCCACTCAAAACTTTTCGTCCCCGAAAAGGAAAAAGAAGGGAAAAGGAACTAAGTATAGAATTCAATCTTAGGTATATTTATCTCAAAGTTACCAACTCATAAAACAATGAAATTCCATTTATAAAGTCATAACTACGCTTCCATTAAGTTTCTCCAAACGGCTTTCTAACTTAAAAGGTTAGTTATCAAAACAAGTTATAAATAATTTTTAAAACTTGAAAAATTTTCGAACACCCGGATTTACGGAATATTTCGACAGAGTCTCCTTTGCGTGGCTCGATCGGTACAGCTACAAAACGCCTCTACGGGCCCCAAGCCAACAAAAGAAAATCAAAAGCCAAGTGGCTCATCAAAAATCACCAAATCCAATGACAAAATAAACATGTACCTTATATTTTATTAGCGAGCATATACGACTAATATAGCGCGAAAGCGAGCTCCGAATGCGAAGCAAGCGCAATCCGCACCTACTAAACACTCAACAAACCATGAGAAACATGCATATATGAAAATAATATCAACATACACTATATAGCAACATAACAACTACATGTGCCAACATAGGAAATGTAACAAAACAACAAATGCATCCATCAATCAACTATCATCCAACTATTATCCAACAAATTCATAACCAATCAATATAAATTCACTTCTCATTAATATTTATTCACTTGGTTTCCGATTTTAATCACAGTTGATTCATTAACGTTGGATTTTACTAACATTCATTCTCAATTAAATTAGTTAACATTCACTAATTTATATTTACATTAGTTCACTTCCAATTTGAATCAAATTAAATTCTTTTAAATTCATTTAACTTCCAACTTGATTTCAATGATTTTAGCTTTCAATTTCATTACCACTTAATGAATTATATACAATCAACTAGCTATCATATAACAACCAAATCATACCCAACGTAACCAATTTATTAATTTTTCATTCAATTTGGTTTATCTCTTTTATATATATATATATATCCTGTTATATAATTTTAAAAGAATCATTTTATATTAAATTTCCAATATTAACTTTAATTAAGTCCGTAAGCCATACATATATCATCCGTGAGGAATATCAATCTAATCGCTTATTCGATCACACAATTTCACTTCCAAACTAGTATGTTCACACGACTCTCTAGTGCGGACTCAAATTTGGTTCCTTGATTGGAAACTGTTACTCTCCTTGCACAGCCATATACTATGATAGAGAATTCCAGAATCAAACCAAAATCCATATCCAGGGTTCGCCGTCGAAAATCGAGTGAAAAATCCTAACTTGGATCGATATAAATCATCTCGAAATTTTGTGCTCGAATTTGGATCAAATCGTTATGCGAATATACGTACAATCTCACGTATTACCTTCCAATGGATTTCTATCCAATTTATCTATACTGAATTATTTTATTGAGTTTTATATTTTTTTTATCACTTAATTACTCACAATCCATTATTCAGTTAGTATATTCATTTCTTTACATAACATATTCTTTAACATTATCTTTTCTTAAACATCATATCAAAGAATTTGCTTACTCAAGTTCATTTTAAACATTCTATATAATTTAATTAAACACAATTTCCTTTCCCAATTGATTCTTAGCTATACCTAATTCTTTTGTTTACATTTACTCCATATTCATAGTTTCAGTTAATACAAATTTATTTGTGGAACATTTTATTAATCATCACTTTAGTTTATAGTCATTCCATAAAAGTCTAACTTCTCATATATGACTTTTCTTAGTTTACAGTTATCTTAAAGGTTACAAATTCAATTATTATTTTCTATGCAATTTATATTTATTTTCTATAACCAATTTACAAAAGATATTATACAATTCATTTGTCTTCTTTCTTAAGTTCACTTACTTGTTCCATTTATCCATTCATCATTTCATGCTATATTTAAGTTTTTTTTTATAATTTTTATCACAACCAAATTTTCCATTTATATACATTTTAATTCCTTTTGAGTTTTCCTTACTTGTATATTTCAATTACTTTCAGGTTCTGTTTATCTATACAATATCTCATTACATATCCAAAACATCACTTTAACTTTTAACATTTGGTAAGTCTTGTTATATGTTATTAGAATGCAAATTCGGTATTATACAAATTTATAGAATTTCATTTTTCTTGATTAGAATGTACACCAATTTGATTTATTTAAATCCTCTTTACCTTTCAACTTTAAAGTTTTCCCAAACAATAAGCTTAGATATCTTAATCCTCTTATTTTATAAATTCTGGTTATTCACATTTCATTCAAATAATTTAAAAATTATTAATTAACAGAACTTAGAAATTTAAATGCCCGGTTCTTTTCAAATCGTTTGAAATAAATATATACACTTATATCTTTAATATATCAAATCATACCTTTGGAGTTTAAAACAAAACCCATTTACCTAAAATAATTTTGAAGAAAAGCAAAGCTTCTTAGAAGTCTCCCCCACTTTGAGACTCGAAAATAAACGTCGATGATGCTGCGCAGTCATCACCGAAATTATTTTCCAGCGACAGAAGAGAGGAGTACCGAATTCATTCCTTCTTAAAATCCTTTCAAAATATTTCCATAAATATTTTCCAACTAATAGTACTATATATTTCTTCAAAGCTTTTTGAAAACCATTCTCAAAACCTCCAAGTCTTAAAATCAATATTTTCCATTTTAAATCTATTTTAATTTATAAGTCACCTTTATAAATATTCTTATAGGATTTTCTTTCTTAAAACATTCCACAATTTGTTTTATTATTGTTTATTTTTCAATAAATCTTATTTATTAAAACACAATATCCAATTAATAATAACAATCAATATTATCGTTTCCCACAACCAAATAAGCTAGATAGATCATAATAAATTTTGAAATAAATTCTTCATATACAAAATATAATTAGGGCAAAATTATTTCATTTACCCAATTTCAAAACAATACTATGTCGAATTGTTCTGTTCGAGTGTTTAGAGATCCCTATCAATGACGTTAATTACTCGTATTGACCAGAATCCATAAGCCACTTAACAAATCAACCGACACAATATAAAACATTTTATATCACTAAAAAATACGCTCTCTCATATATATACACTTAGCGACTCATCATAGGGTATTACTACCCTAATTAAACCACAAAGCTAAGGTTATCGCTAAACCAAAGATCTAATACCAACTGTAACGACCCGTCTTTTTGGACAGTTTAAACCGACGATCAAATACACATGCCGATTCCAAACCATTGAAAAGGGAAGATGGTTATTGGGGGTAAATAAGAAAAGAAAAGAAAGAGAAATAAAGTAAATGAAACATCACAGAATCTCACAGCGGAACGATAAAATATAATAGTCAAATAAACAGTTCATGAAGCTGTTTACTATACTTTGACAATTATTTATACAACATTTATCAGAGTTATACATATACAACAGATCAATTAAAATAATGCAGCGGATAGCATGATGCAAGGGTAATAATAGTAATAGTATACCAAATCATCGTCTTCATCCTCCAGAATAGATCTTCAAAAATCTGAAAAACTCAGGACTGACCCGAGCGTAATGAAAAGACAAAACACTCGAGTCAGGACTAAAATATCCTTATGAAAGTTAAATCAATCGTAAATAAATATGAGTGTAACGGCGTCAGAGATGTTTACGGGGTTTGACATCTCCTATCCAGTGTCAACGTGCGTGCAATAACTCAAGAGATGTTACGGGATTTTCCATCTCTTAAGGATCCGTTAAACTATCTACTATGTAGTAACATACGCTAAATAGATAGTGCCTATCAGTAATATAAAGTATCAAAATAGCGTTAAGGCATTACCATAATCCCCCTTAACACATTTTTATAATGCCATAGTCTATACAGCACCGTAAACCCCACCGTAAACTGGTGGTTATCAGAGGGTACCCCATAGGTATAACACAAAACCAAACGTAGTTGTCGCGAATAGGATAATCAGTATGACAAGGTACATGAGGCGATACCAACTAGGATACTAGTAGTTGCATGATCCGGACTGATGTTGAGCATAGCCAGCAGCTACCCCAACACCGCGAAACAACACTCCCAAATCAAGGGGTGCACCCAAATCGAATCACAAATGTAATAGATATGGTATCGAAGAAGTGTGTCCGCTAGAGGTGGCGAACCTCAATGGCCCGGCGCGGCTCCTGTTTTAGTCATGTCAGGGGTCATCCAATATCGTTCTCTTTCTTCAATCAACACGTTCACCAAACCATCCACTTCATTCTGGATCAACACTCCGCGTATAATAGTTATTAAAGTGGTTTTCGGTATCGTCAGAGAGTATGTCCATATCCGATCCCAGTCTCTTTAATAACTACGTATTATTACACCGTTGGCTCTTTTACATTTCAAATCGATTCATAATTGATATCAAAATATCATATTCGCTTCATAAATCAAATCCATTTCAAATACCATCGTATCTTTCAAATGTAAGATTCCGTTTCAAAAATCATTTTTCGCATCAATATCTCATTTCGATTTCAAAATCATTTTGAATTTCAATTTAGGTTGCAACTTCATTTAACCCAATTCGTATTTAAATTCAAGATTTAAATATAAATATTTCACCTTATTGACCAGCTTAGAATTTTAGAAAAATAGTTTTAAGTAGTTTAAAAGTAGTTTAAATAATTAAAATACTTAAAATACTTAAACTCTTAAAATGGATTTGTAATAGATAAATTAGTTTAAAATAATTTAAATCTGGTTAAGTAGATTTAAAATAGATTAAAACAGTTTAAGTATCCAAAATGGTTTATATAACCGAGTAATTTGGAAAACAAAATAAAACAGCTCCAAAACCAATCCATTTCAATTTATAACTTCCCAATTCAAATTAATTTCAATTTCCATTCTACCGATTCAATTTCGATTTCAATTCAAAACAACGTCAACTCTAACTTCAAATCAACTCAATTCTACATTCACCTTCAATTTATTCAATTTCAATTTATATCGATTTGGAGCTTGATTTCAAAATATCCATTTATAACACTTCACAAATTTCCATCAATATTCAAGTTTAAATCCAAATTTCAAATATGGTTCAATTCCAAGCTCGATTTCAAAATATCAAGTTCAAAGCTCGAATTAAGGTTAAATCTTTAAACAAATCAATTTCGAAATTCAATCATATCCTGATTTTAAATTCCAAAGTCTCCACTTAATTTTTTTAACAATTTCTTTTAACCAAAATTAATTTCAACATTCCAAACTCAAATTTTTGATAAATTCGATTTCTATAAATTGATTTCTATTTATAACTTTTAAATCAAAACATTTAAACAAATTTCAAATCGACGATTTTTAAAATTATTAATTTAGCCATATCGGTGTCCGTATATAATTTTCTATCCTATGGCCAAGTAATTATTTATTTCAATTAAATGTCAGGGATGAGTAATATTACTTAAATTAAATCACAGTATCATATGTATGCATAACAGGTTATATATCAGCAAATAAACATCCAAACATTTAAATATCAACCAATAGCATCCATCGAAATAAATCATCCAATAGACAATACACTTCATGGCAATTTCATAGTTATCATTGTCAGGTAATTTAATCGCAATTCAATTTCAATTTCAGTTTCAATTTAACTGTCAATTTAATCTTCAACGGTTAATTCAAATGACAATCTATATGACAATTAAATTCTATCAAACAACGACAAATAAAATTCATATCACTTCATAATATCAAATTTAACTAGCATAAAGATATTTAGTACGTTGTGAGCGTTATAAAACACTCACCTTGACTTTTACGATTTTAAATCAAATCGAACGGCGTTCGATTTAAGTCAAAATTTTCTCTAGCTCCAAATGATTCCAAACTAGTTGCATTGCCAAGAGCTCGACGATACGATTCCAACGTAAAAAGTTTCGTCGAATTCCGACCTCGTATGACAAAGATATGATGGTTTAAAGTTAACGCGAATTTTTATATAAATTAATTACAGCTTAATTAAATTTTTAAAACCCACTCCATCATCACCGTTGATTTCCCATTGCTTCATCCAGGCTGCCCCCTTCCTTTCTTCCCACGCGCGCGCTTGCTCTAGTTAAAACAACGAAGATGTAACCCATACACGCAAGTTAGGGCATGCCGCCGATCCCACCACATGCGACTTGAAGATGATCAACTACCATCATTACGAAGCTCGCCTCCAACACCACGCTCGCCCCAAGCATCACCAAACTCGGCCCTACCTTGGCCGTGAAAAACGTCCCCAAACCCACTGCGAACGCAAGTAGATAGCTCCCCCCATAGTTGACGATTTGACGAAGTAACCGTATGGATTGAAAGCTCTTGCTTAGCTCTACAACTTCCGTGTTGACAAGTTTTTCTAAAAACGTGTGGATTGGGAGAGATTGAGGGGAGAAGAAGGGAATATTCTGGCCATTCGTTTTATTGGAGGCGGCCGGCCATTATTATGAAACCCTAGCTATTTTTTTTATATTGTGAATAAAGGGGCTATTTATAGGAAACGACGAATACTATTCATCCGGCTTTTCCTAACTTCGATTTACGCGCGGTGATCGGCGTTCCAAGGGTTTATCTCGCGTTCCGGACACAATGGAATTGGTTTCGAAAGCCAATTCGATCATCTGTGAGAGTTACAGCGATAATCGATCAATTTAAATTAAATCGATCTAAACTAATTTGTGTGCGTTTTTGCTTGCCCCGGACAAACGGTAAATCCGATTGACACGAAATTTGAAATCTTACAATAATATCACATCACGGATCCGATGAAACTGGTTTCGTCGAAATCCGAGTCTGTTCAAAAATTGGCTATTTTTCAATCGATAATTAAATTTAAAATATTCAATTTTCACAAATTTACTTTTAATTCGATTTTAAAAGTTCTACAACATCATTCTTACTTTAATATGATAAAATAACATTTTATTAATCATTTTTAATCATATTAAACCCGTTATTCAATTATCCAATAATTTCCAATTTTAAAATTTTATTAACTCTATTATAATCCCAATATAACTTATATTCACTTTGGAAACCAATTTGAATCATATTAAATCAAATTCAGTTATTCACTCTATTTTCATATATTAAATTTCCATATCAAATTAATCATATCAATTCAGAATTTAATTATTCAAACATTTGTAATATTAAATTTAGTTAAATTTTGATTATTCTTAAATCACTATCTTCTGAAATATTCAAAACGAACTTATAAAATTTAACAAATTCAAATTATAGAACAACCATTTCCATTATACGGTTATCCAATTCCCATTATTAAATTATTCAATAAATTCCAAATATTAAATATAAACAATTTCGCTTATCCAATAATCCATTATCTTTTGAAATATTGAAATTGAACTTATACGATTCAACTTTTAAAACCAATTCACAATTTAGAACACTATTTTCATTCTATAGTTATTTAATTATTCAATAAGTTTTAAATATTTAATTTAAACAAGTTACCTGTTCAATATTCAATATTTAATTTAAATAGATTTTACTTATCAATCAATTACTCTATTATACCCAATGAATTCAACATATTATCCTATTCAACTTTTGATTGCAAAGACATTCACTAAGTAGCTTTTATTTTTCATTACTTGGATAATTATTGTCGCAATTCATTCCTGTTATTATTATTCCAAACGAATTACAAATTTTTTTCTAACATTAAATCACAAAATCTTATTAAATTAGCTACTTTAATTATCGAAAATTTATGGGTCGTTACATAACCCTTCCTTCGACACTACATGTCCAAGAAATTTCACTTCCTTCTTCCAAAAATGACACTTCGAAAACTTTGATTTCAACTGATACTGCCTCAGTGTATGAAATGCCACTCTAAGATGAACTTCATGCTCTCTTCATCCTTAGAGTATATCAAGATATCATCTGTGAAAACCAATACGAACCTATCTAAGTGTTCTTGGAAAACCTGGTTCATCAAATCCACGACGAAAGCTGGCGCATTAGTCAGTCCGGATGGTATAACTAATCATTCGTAAGACCCATATCTGGTGCTAAACACCGTCAAAGGTATAATATCCTCCGCTACCCTAAGCTAATGGAAACCTATTGCTAAATCCAACCGCGAGAACGCCTTGGCTCCACTCAACTGGTCGAACAAATCGTCAATCCTCGGTAATGGATATCGATTATTTACCATCCTCTACGATAATCGTTACATTGTCTTAACGATCCATCTGGCTTCTTACCAAACACTACTGCTGCACCCCAAGGCGAACTACTCAGCCTGATTAAACTTTTACCTTCTAAATCCACCAATTGCACCTTCAACTCCCTCATCTCTATAGGAGTCATCCTGCTCGGTGGCCTACTCACTGGTTCTGCTCCAAATCTATCTGAAACTCATTGGCTCGTTTCGGTAGCAATCAAATTGCAGGCTCAAAAACATCTACGAATTCTCTAACCACGAAAACTCGACTCGACTCATCATCTGGTTCCATAACACCTAACGAAGCATACACCTCACCGCTAGAACCTTCTACTATATGAACAATCATATTGGTACAATATGGGTGTCCAAGATATATTTTCCTATCCAGAGAAAATATCCTTGCATCGTATTCACTTAACCAATCAATACCAAGAATAATTCCAAACCCCACAAAATCAAACACATGCAAACTGCAAACAAAAGTATGACCTAATAGGTCCAACTCTAACTGGTCACATCTCATCCCTAGAGTTGCATACCCTCCTATTGGATTCGTAACCTGTAAGGAAGTAACTAAATATGTGGGTTCAAGGTTAAGCTTATCTATTAAACATCTTGATATAAAAGAATATGATGCACCAATATCAAATAGAATGCTAATCGACATACCATGAATCTGAAGCATACCTCCCAGGGCTACCTTTCATTTTTCCTAAGCTGTCGGCTTAGAAGCAACAGGCTCCCATGCATATACTTTACCTTTTCCATCCTTTGTGGGCTCCTTGCATTGGCTCTTATAATTGCCAATATGGTCATAGTTGTAGCACCTGATACCGTTCTTCCCAACTACCTCCTTTTCCTTCTCAGCATGACACTCATTAGCATAGTGCCCATTCTTATCAGACTTGAAACAGACAATCTCAGACTTCCCCTTCTTAAATGATCCTTCCTTCTAAGCACCTTTCTTAGGAAAGAACTTCTGATTCTGATTCTGCCCACCCTGGACTTCTTTTGCCTTACTCTTCTCTAGGGAATCAAGCAACTCCTCATGCCTCAAGGCCGTCTCCACTACAAAGTCAGAAGGATCTTTAATATGAGGTAATGTGGCCCTAGCTAACTCAAGCTTTAACTCCCTGATGAACTTCTCACTACTCTTCATAACTATACTACTGAAGCATACACATATTGGGCCAACTCCTCGAACTTCCTAGCATACTCCAGTACTAATATCTCCCCTTGCTCTAACTCAGCAAACTTCCGAATCAAAGCCGACTGTCCCATTGCTGACATAAACCTCTCCTGGAACCTTCCCTTGAAATCTTTCCAGGTCATAGTTTCCTCATACACCGTCACCGTCACACTATTCCACCTGAACAGAGCTACTCCTTGAAGCTATCTAGATGCCAACATCCTCTTCTTCTCGTCATTGAACCCCAAATCTGCAAAAAATCCTTTCGCAGTGCAACCGCCAATTCTCTACCTCAATGGCATATTCCGTTTTAACAAATGACTTCTCTCCAAGCTTGTGTAATCTCCACTTAGCTTAGCATAATGGTTAGCTACCGAAACTTCCAGAACACCTCCTTCCACTACTCCAGCAGCGGCACCTGCCTACACCATATTCATGAAGAATTGATGCATAGCTTCCATTCTAACTTGCGGGGCTTCAGCACTCACATTTCCTGGTTGAGCCTGACCTTGACCTCTTCTCATATTAGGCCTGGCATTCCCTTCGGTGCCCTCCCCTCCTGGGTTAACTCTTCCTCTTCTACCTTCCATATCTATATTAAAACCTCATGAGATACAGAAAAATAACCTAACAAGGATAGGATATTAGAGATAAAGAGTATACTTATATATAGCAAAAACAAGTACGCTACTATAGCGTTATTCCATACCCTCCCAATCTTACTCTAATTCCTTAGGATTACGTTTTAAAAATCATTTCTAGTTTAAAGTTTTTCATAAACCATGCTTTGATACCAAGTTGTAACATCCTGTATCTGAAGGCGAAAAGCTAAGCGCTACAAATGCTGCAGTCATCTATAGTATTAACTTCTGGTGACAAAATACAGTAATGATAATGATATTCATAATATCAGAAGAACATGAATATGAAAAAAAATCATCGATTTAAAAAACAAAATTTAATTGATTGCATTTCAAAACAATAATTCATATCCATGTTACATAATCACATATTGTTTCCTAGGCAATGATTAAATAAATCATTACAATATACACCAAGAGTGATATATGATGATGCCCCTTGGTTGGTCAAAGAAATATAGTCATAACTGACTTAATATACAAAGCGAAATAAAAAATTAAACTCCTAAATAGTTATCGATCAGCCACCTGCTCATCTTTGGATGCTTTATTCTCCATAGGACTAAAACCTACAAAACCTCAACCCTTAGCCTACTCAAATCAATTTTGAGTAATGGAGACTCTAAGGGGAAGCAAAAACTTCGAGTCAAACATAAAGCCTGGTGTGAATAATTCTGTTACATCTCGGTTTACTGATATTAAGCGAGACCATGCCACTTAGCGGAACGGGTTTCCCCTCACTAATATCTTTTTCAAAACATATATTTTCAATCCTTTTCTATAATCAAACCGGTTAATCAATCTAAATTATCAAAATAGCTATATCCGTTGTACTAAATAAATAGACTATATGTCCATCAAACTTATTATCTCAAAATAGCAATATCTGTTATGCTAAATAAATGGACCATTTGTCTGTCAAAACAAAGAATATGTGGGCTATCTGCCCACACATGATAGTAAGGTCCGTTATGCTACAAATGAACTATTTGTTCATAAAACTGGGCTGACTGCCCGCAAACTGGACTACTGTTCGAAATCTAGTCTAACTGGCTGCAAAAATGGACTAACTATCTGAATTATTTTCTTTGAGTTAACTACCCTTTAAATTTTCCTTGAAAACCTTTTAAAAATGTTTTAGTCCTTCAAATCATATTTATACAAGGAAAATAAATCTTTAGCTTACTCTAAGCTATTTTTCCATGATATATACACTTTACTCAAAATAATGTTGATGAATTTTAATAAGGATTAGCTATCCTTTCAAATAAGTTAAAGTCCTTTTTAACTTGTAAATACTTAGGCTAATCTTCTTATACAATATATTCGATTAAACCTTTAAACAACCCATTCAGAACCCCTTGAAGGTAACCCCTTCGAAACCAAGTAAAACCTTTTACTTAATCTTGGCCGAAAAGCCATACTTTACCTTTCAAAACCATTGAAAACCACTCTTCCGAAACCAATAAAAGTCCTTCCTTCAAAACCTTTAAAACATTTAGACATCCTTCTTTAAAAAATTTAAGTATCGCCTTTCGAAAACATAGGGTAAAACCTTTTCCTTCAACCCTTTCGAAACCCTAGGGAACCACTGTAGGATTGATTACACCTTAGAAGGGGGGTGAATAAGGTGATACTAAAAGTTAATGCGGAAATAAAAATAAAAATAGAAAGTAAAGCAATAGAGATCACACACAGATTTACCCAACTTCGGCAATAACTTGCCTACGTGCTGCCACTAAGGTTTATACTAGAAATTTGGTAATCAGACGCTTACAAAAACATGTAAACTCATGACACCTGCTAACTCGATTAACCTAACTCTAAGGTCAAAACGCTGCCACAACTCAGCCATTGAGTTGCTAGTTATCGAACTACAAAACCATAGTTTGTAACCTAGTTAAACTAGAGTCTGACACAATTTTAAAAGAGAAAAATTACAAATAAAATAAAAATACTAAACAAAATGGTAACTAAAAATTTAAGCCTGATAAAAAAATAGACCGTCCCAATATAAACAAAAGACCGTGTCCTCTTATATTTTTTGCTCGTGCATTCTCTTCGTCCGATCTTTGTTACTCTTTCAAAAGCTAGGATTTTGTTCAAATTGAAGTCGCTGCTGCAAATGATCAATTGAAGTGATTATTCGGCTTTGATTGGCTTCGTCAATCAACTCTTGGCTTTGATTTGATCGTGGTCGCTCCAATTGTGTTGAGCTTGAATGATAAAAATGGTATGCGATTTTTCCCCTTTTCGATTTTGATTATGCTCGACTTCGATGATTCTGCCAGTGATGATTTTGGGTTCTATTTATAGGGAACGAAACCCTATGATTTCTTCGCACATTTGAGTTTGAATTTTTCATGATTCTTGCACTTTCGTTGATTTTTGATCGAATGGTCTTGTTATTTGCTGGCTTGTTCATCCCTCGATTGTAGCTTGGCATTTGAATTTTTTCTATTCTTTTCTTCTACGACTTGTTCATCTATTGCTTATCGGTTGAATATGTTTCGATCTTTCTGCTATGACTTGTTCATCCTTTGAATCTATTTCTGATAAATTCAAATACGTTTAAATTTATTCAAACTTGTTAATACTTTACTGCCAACAACTTGTTCTTCATTCACTGATACTGCAACCTTTTCTTCTCCTTGACTGGTTCGAACTGCTACTGTTAATTACCCATGGCTTGATTTTCTAAATTATTATATGCTCATACACATGTATACATACATACATACATACATACATGTATATGCATATTTATGTATACATGTCGCTTGTTTGGTGCACTTCAGTTTTCTATGGCAATATATATATATATGTATGTATGTATGTATGTATGTATATGTATGTATATGTATATGTATATGTATGTATATGTATACATATGTGAACATGCATGTATATATGTATGCTGCGTGATTCTATGAATGTAGCTTGATGCAATGTCTGTTGCACTTATATTTATTCATGTTGAACTGCTTGCTCATTTTGCCTTTGTACATTTCTGGTCTGGGTTCCTTTTGAATTCATGCTCCACTCGCTTGTTGAGTTAATTTGGAGTCTAGTCTCATTGCTTTATTCTTTGTACATGTGCTTTTTCTATTTAGTTTTGATTTGAAGTCTGGTTTGGGTTTCAGGTTGATTGGTTGGTCTTCATATGTACATTTGAGTCTTGTTCCATGCCTTGACTCCATTGAAGCCTGGTTTCATGGTGATTATGTCTGCTTGTTACTGCATATATATCTTATGCACTTGAAGTCTAAATGCATGTTGTATCTATGTTTGCAATTGTGTTGTTATGCTCTATCCACTGTTGGTTGTTGCTTGGTTGAGTGTACTTGTATTTTCAAGCCTATACTCTGGTTCACTTTAGTTCTTAACTGATATAAGTGTATTATATATTTGCATATATGCATACATGTGTCTTTGTAGTCCGGTTCTATTTGCTTTATTATTTTGGTCTATATACTTCATGTTGAGTTACCATGGTCTGGTTCCACATGCTCTGATCTGGTCTGGTCCGGTCCAGTTCACCAATTTCTTATGTTGCAACTGAACTTGTACCTGACCATTTTGTATTGTTTTGTTTTTGTATTGCACCTGAGTTGAACCCAGCCTCGGCTAGGGTTTGACCTTGTACCCACCTGTCCCTGTAATTTTAACAAGCAAGTGTATATCAGCATGCATGACCTTGTGGCTCATGTAGTGATACACTGTGCATGTCACAAGTTGTTCGTGTAAGATAAATTAAAATAAAATGATGATGAACAACTCAAATAACCGAGGAAAATAATATTTTCAAATCACCCACTTCATTGTGCACTGTAAAAAATATTTCCTTTTCAATTTTACTGCTTAAGTTTTTATTCTGCAGGTAGTTCAGATACTAGATTTAGGCTGGAACAAAGTTGAAGATCAAATACGAATGATGAGTAATTATGTAGTGAGGTGAAATTGTAAATTGAAAATTATGCTATAAATGAAATTGTAATGTAAATGAAAATGTGTAAACGTAGTAAGAGATCAAATTTGTACTATTTGAATTTGTAATAAAATATTTGCTTAAATACGAATTCCATGTTATTTATTTTATTCAACAAATCTTTATTTAATTATGTGAAAAAGTGAAATAGTACAATAACAGATACATTTAAACAAATATATATATACATATATATATATATATGTTTATTATCATCAAACAAAAATCATAGGCTATTGCATTCTACAACCACCCCTTTCGAAACCATTCATTAAAATCTTTCGAAACAGTCGAAACGCATTCCTTTTGAAAGCACTTTGTGTTCAATTTAAAATATGCGAAAATCTTTTGAAACAATTCAAAATTTCATTCCTTCGAAACCATTGAAGACCACTCGATTGAAACCATTTGGATTCTGCCTTCTAGTGGAGCAAAAGGATCGGAAAACCCATTATTGTCGAAAGCAACTATTTTGAAACCTTTTAAAACCATCTCTTTCGAAACCATTTGGGTTTTGCTTTACTTAAAGAAAAAGGGTCTTAAAACATTTAAGTCGAAAGCTACTGCTTCGAAACCAATTCCTAAGTAATGAGTGATGGTGCCGAAACCATCTCTTCAAAAGCACTAGAAATGTAGCTAAATTTTTAAAAAAACAAAAAGAACCCCTTCGAAACCGTCTGGATCGAAAGGTAGGAAGCAGCAGCTAAAAGGCATTGACTCAGTCAAAAGAAATCAGTTAAAACAAAAGTGCAACCCAATCAAAACCCTTCCTTTTAAAACCATTTGACTTAGTCGAAGGTTAGTCGAAAGCATCTTAGTCGAAAGCATGCAGGTGCATTTTTAATTATTATTCTAAAAAAAGCATTGTCCAACCCCTTCAAAACCTCTAGTTTCGACTCCAAACCTTCCACCTACATCCAATTCAGTATGTACCAGTAAACTGATACCATGTGCATCGGTTTCGATTGTGTCGGAAGCGAAGATGAGGAGGCAGAACCTGGTGTTAACGGTGTCGAAACGGTGAAAATGATGTAGCGAATAGTTCCTTTCACCTAACCATCTTTACGTGCCTAAATATGATTGGTTGCCCCTTACTTTACCAATAAAAAGTACCGCACTTTGTCAAAAGGCTGCCGACTTTACAGTTTTAAAATTTTTAAATCATTTTACAAAATGCCCATTCTCCTCTGTAAATTATATAAAACATTTAAGTTTCATGCCTTAAAAATTTTATATATCCACCAAAATACTTAGGAAAAATTTGAAAATGTTTCTTAATTAATATGTTTTCTAACGTATAAAAATTTAAGACCCAAACAATTAATTATTTAACCGAAAATAATTATTAACCCAAATTAACATTTTCATTACTAGAATTATTTTATAAAATCCACAATAATTCCAATCTTAATCCCTTAATTAAAATCAAATCTCAATCCCCTAATCAACACATTATTTTATTTAATTTAACTAATTAAATATCCTAAATAATGTTATCTAAAATTTGGGGTGTTACAACAGCACAAACTGAGGAAAGTATTATGCTCGACGAATATATGTAGGAAGGGTTCACGACATGGAATAACTATCATTGTAATACAATTCCTATTACTTTTCTGCACAACCACTATATGGTTTTTTGTACTATAACAAATTACCCAATTATTCCAAGTTGTATTAATGGTACATGTACACTTTCAAAGGCAAAATTTTCCTAATTAAATATTACCACTAAATCATTTTACTATGTACAACATCAGTTAACCCTTCTTTTTTTGCACCACCACTTCTTAATTAATCCTTTTCAACTCAACTCTTGCACAACATTGCACAAACTACATACTAAAGTCCAACACTTATCTACTGCCGAATAAAACAAATAATAGATACTACAGTACATATTTATCTTTAAACGTACATACAAAAAACTTAAAGTGCCATCTCTATAATTGGTCCCCGGATTACCAAGACGTAGCGGAACACGTAGACTACATTGGTACAAAGTAGGCAAAGAGACAAAAGGAAGATAAGAAGAAAGACATTTTCCCTCCTGATTCACTGTAACGACCGAACAATTTTCGACCCCCGAAAATCGACACTAATATGTTCACTGTATAGAATACCGAGCAATCGAGTGTCGAAAATACCAGGCTGTTGGGGTTAAGAAGAAAGAGATAGAAGAAGAAACAAAAATAACAGAATAGAATCTCACAATCATAGTGAAATAAAATATAATATACAATAACAACATTTTATACAAAGAAAAGCTGTAACCGTCAATATACATTCAAGTTATCAGAGTACAATAATCAACCAATAAATCTAGACAGTTATAATAACTTGTCCCTAAATGCTAAAAATACATCCTATAATACATGGCAGAATATAATCAACACGTGCAATACGTCCCTACCATCCAGCTTGTCTCTTGAGCTCCATAGTGTCCTAACCTGAAATTCTGTAATACTCGGTCTGACCCGAGCATTACAATAACACCTAAGTCAGACTGAAAACCAGCGTGAGTAAACCTACTTAATTTGAAATACTTAAGTTATAAAATCTTTTGAAAAATCCAAGGTAATTCGTACAAACACAACGAGTTTTATCCGATTACAACCAAAACACTTCCTCGAAAATCCATCCATGTTATAATAATGTCTAAGTACAGTACTTATTTAAAATAGGTAAATTTGTGAAATTGATCAATTCCAGCCTTTTAAACTCTATAATCAAACCCGTAAAGGTTCGTAATGATTTACAAAACGAGATGGTTCCGGATAACACTGATATTCGATCCCGGTCTCTTCGAATCTTAAACAATAAATTAAAAGGATAAATTGTTTAAAATAAATAATTTATATTTAGGGCGAAAATATTCAAATATGCGAATTCATCACAGATTTTTTTAAATAAACCATATCATCGTTTTAATCTACTATTGTCTGGCCACTTGATGGCACCGGCAAGAATAATTGAATTAAATATCCAATAGAATTAAGCCAAGATATAGATTGTTAACTAATTTAATGGTCAATATTGAATGTCAAAATAATTCGCACATCCGGCTTTTATTTATCTTGATTAACCAAATATAGTTATTTTCGAGTCCAAGTTGATTACAAACTTAAGAGATTTTAAAACAATTTATTTTTAATTAATTAAAATTTTACACTCCATTTGATATCCAACTTTAATAATTTATATAAGTTTATGTTATATAATAACAATAATATAATTAATTAATTAGCCATTTTAATTATAAAATAACATTAAACTCTAATTTACGGAAAAAACCAGTATACTAATTTATATAATCGAGTGGTAGGATTAAGATGCAAAAATCTTCAATATTGGTTTGGACTTAAAATGAAAATAGATTTTAGAGTTTAAATTTCAAGTTATTATATAAATATATAAGTTTGACTTCTTCGTTTTCCCTTTTCTTTCTTTTTATTTTTATTTTTCCTTTCTATTTTTTTTCTTGTTTCCTTGGCCCAAACTGGCCCATCTCCTTTCTTCCCCTTCCCTTTGTTTTCCAGTTCTACTTCTTCCTCTGTTCTTTTCCTTCTTCTTTTTTTTTCTTCTTCTTGTGTTTGCACGAATCCCTCACCATGCACATGCACACTTCGGCGTCTCTCCACCATCCACCTCCGACCATCTCCCCAGGTCGCCTCCGACCATCATAAACCCCTGGCCACAAAGTTTCCCAAAAAAACCAGAATTCAAAATCTCGTACTCGAACCCATACCCAGGAACGAACACAACCACCATTTTCCATCTCATCCAGCCACCTCCGACCACCGCCGTCCTTCAAACTCCACTAGCAGCCATGCCTTGACCTCCTCTACCTTTTTCCCCCCATACCGCAACCCTCTAACTCCTCCCCGTCGCTGCCATCACCGCATAACCGAAACCACCAAAACCCGACCCTTAAACCCTATATCAACCTCGTCCAACCACCATGTCGCCAAATAAAATACATCACCAATTTTTCCATGCTTCCCACCTCCGCGGCTACCTTTTGGCCCAACCCCGACCTCCAATGTCGCTCGACTGGCCGTAATTTGGCCAAGGACCAAAAATTGTTTCCCATATTATCTCATTATATAGAGAACTAAAAATCGTGAAATCACCACCAAAATTCACCATTTTCCAAGTCGATCATATTCACATAAACAAAAACCCAAAGTATGATATTCGAATTCTTTACAAATTGGGTTAACTTACTATTCTTTTATCCTTCTATACTTGATAATATTTAATAAAACAAATTTTAAAACAAAATATTGTCAAAAGCGAACATTTTTCCTTTTTACATCATAACCTAACTCTAATTTGATTGATAGGTAGGAATTATTGAAGCTAGGTATGACATCTTCTTCTATATATACAGAACAGAGATAAAAAATAATGTACAGGTTTAGGTTCCACCAGCTATAACTTAACATATATTCACATATATGCATACATGTATTTCTGTTTTCAAGCATACATGACAACAATACTTCAAAGTTACACATTCAAGCATAATCATAATTTACAGTATATAAAAGTATGTTTTACTCACAGTTCTTTGCTGTGTTGAATTGCTGCATTGCTTTAAGTCTTCCTCCTCCAAACCTTTGAAAATCTTGGTTTTGTTTTATATTTTTCCCTTTCTTTCTTTCTTACGTTTTGCGAACTAGAATGTTATGGGCTAGAATGGTACCAATGTTAAACAAAGTACTGGCATATATATACAAAGGAGAGGGGCAAGGCTGAGGCCTTTGTTTATGTACAGGCTTCACATTTTTTGTTTATTTCACTTTTTTCCTTCTTTTTACTCTATTTTGATTTGAAAATATGGAGACTTGATTTGGTTTCCTTAATTTAAGTGATTTGATTTATTTTTCATGGATTTGAGCTTTTGTGGCTTGACTTTATTTTGAAATTTGCCATGATGATGTTTCTCTATGTGTTTACATATACACTTATATGAATTGACATATATATATACACACACATCCTTAGGTGTATATGTTTGCTTTCTCTATTTTTATAAAATTATATATATATAGACACACACACACATATATATACATGTATATCTTTACATATACTTTTAATTGTTATCATAAGGTTTGTGCTTTCTTGTAGATATGTATATATTTATTTGCACATGTATTTCCATTCTTCACATTCACCATTATATATATATATATATGGACATCATTAACTTGTATGTATTTATATTTATATACAAATATATTCTACCTTGAAATTTTAATGGTGGAGTTTTATTTATGTTTCTATAAGATTTATCATATCCAGAGATTTTACAATTTAAAATTTTATATGCTTTAATCAATATATCGCTTCTGGTATTTTATTTGTCAGAAAGTTTATCTATTCAACAAATAAAAATATATATTCCAAAAATTAAAGTCATTTAATTACCCAATAATAACATCAAAAAACCAGGATCGTTACATTCCTCCCCCCTTAGAACTTTTCGTCCTCGAAAAAGAATGAAGCGAGAAATTTGAATTTTGATGTGTATTATTATATAAATCATTCCTTATACATTTTGACTCCTTACACTTTTATTATACATTTTAAAACACTTTAAATTACATAGTATTACCAAACTAGTTTTATATAAAAATACTTTTCATAACTCGATGTTTTTAACAAGTCCATCTTTGTTCTTACATAACTTTAGTCATATGTTGATCAGGCGTAGGACTGAAAATCTATAAGTATTTAATTGACCTGTTTCCAACACCCAGTGAAAATACTTGAAAATATTTTTCAAAATATTATGGAAAGTATCACCCCCCAACCATGGGTCACAGTTAGCACAATGATTTCGTCGCCATCCCGGCAAAATCCATATGAAAACTGTAGGCATCTGCACCTCTCGACTTCCGCCATGGAAACGCCACAGATCGCATCTACCCTAGGGTTACGTTGCTATCACATTAAAACGGTAAGTAGTCTGTAGGCAATCAGTGCCACTCGAATTACGTTGCCAAACGACACTTCACCACATAGATTGCAGTCTACACAATGGTTTCGTCACTATCCCAGTGAAATCCAATGTAGACTATAGGCACTCACTACTAGATGAATTACGCTATGGAACTAAACCACATAGATCGCAATCTACTGATGTTACATCGCTATCCCAGCAAAATCAAACATAGATTGTAGGCAATCACTTCCACTCGACTTACGCTATGTAACCGCGATAGATCACATTTACAACAAAGGTTATGTTTCCATCATGGAAAAACCCAATGTAACTGTAGGCATCGGCACCACTTGACTAACGCTACCCAATAAATGATCATCAAGAACTCATGAGTTTTGTCCGGACGTCCTCTATGATCCAACTTTCATTGAAACCACCCTTAGGGTTCTAAGGCAGAACCACCTAATGGATCTCCTTCTATAAGTTTCGACTTTCATAGGGGTGCCTTTCCGTGCTTTTTCTCAAAACATATCATACTATATATATATATAGTACCTTTCAAATCATACTGTTTATACGTATCACATATAAACTTTATCTATACAAAATCTATATGTATCACATATAAACTTTATCAATACAAAATCGATATCTTCAAAATCGATAGTTTTTAAATTTACTTTACCAAATTTCCAAAATTAACTATTTACCAAAATCAAAAGTCTTTCAAAATCAAGGGGTTCCAAAACTATTTCGGTTTCATTCTCATATACACATAAAATCATTCTTTTCAACTTGAATAATTTCCAAATCAATAATTTCTGCGTCCACTTCATACTTATATAAACTTCATTTAGGATTCCAAATGACTTTCAAAGATCATTTCTTCTGGTGATAATTCCAGTAAGGGGAGTTTGAATATATAACAAATATATATAACCCCATTAATTTTTACTTATACCAAAATAATTTATTTGAAAATAGTTTCGGAGTCAAACTTATTCAATTTCCAATCTCCAATTCAAATCAATTTTCAATTTCCATTCCATTCAAATTGATTCAATCCCGATTTCAATTTGAATTTACTTCGATTCCCATTCTAATTCAAATTATTTCAATTCGACTACGATTCCAATTAATTCAATTCAATTCCAATTTGAATTAATCTCAATTTCGTTCTCAATTTTCAACCATCTCGATTTATATAAACTTGAGTTCGGTTTTCAAATACCGATCAAATTATTTAAATCAAATTAACCCTTAATATTTAATTTAACAAACTAAATCTTTAATAATTCAATTTTGAGTCCAAATTTTCAAATATTCATTTAAATTACCTCTACTTAAACTATTTCAAGGTTCGAGTGAGAGTTCAAATCTTTTTAAAACAAATCAATTTTCGAAATTCAATTTATTTCCCAATTATAATTTCAAACTTTAAAGCCCAATTCTTAAACAATTCCAGTTGACAAATTCATTTTCAACATTTCAAATTTAGGTTCAAAATAATTCCATTTCCATAGATTCAATTTTATTTCTATTCAATTTCAGGGTTGGATATATATCATTTCAATTCACTTCTTAATTTATTCGAAATAATCCAATCTACAGTTTTATATATATTGTAAATAACAAACAGGATGATAGCAGGATATGTCAAAGTAAATAAACATCCAAATTATCTAAACACCAACCAATGATATCCATCACAAATTTCCAGAATTCGAAACCTGTTTTTATTTAAAAAATCATTTTGAAATCATTCATATATACATAACTTCCTTTTCAATCCCCATCAAATCCATACCTTTTCTTTCACAATTTAATTCATTTCACTTCCATAAGCTAAATTTCAATTTCAACATGAAATTTCCAATTTTAGATTATAAGCTCAAAATTTAATTAACTTTCCCTGAGTAAATTTCCAATTCATTCAATCCATCTAACCTTACTCAGTTTAAATTTTACATCCCAAATCCAATTCTTGTTAATATCACTTCCCACTTATAAGTTCAAAAACTTATTTTTCTTTGGGTTATACTTCTCATTTTGAGGGGGTTCCAGAATTCAACCCTTAGGTGTATATGTTTGCCTTTTCTGTTTTTATAAAAATGTATATATACATATATACATGTACATCTTTACATACATACTTTTAATTGTTATCATAAGGTTTGTGCTTTCTTGTAGATATGTATACATTTATTTACACATGTATTTCCATTCTTCACATTCACCATTATATACATATACATATATATGAACATCATTAACTTGTATGTATTTGTATTTATATACAAATATATTCTACCTTGAATTTTTAATGATGGAGTTTTATTTATGTTTCTATAAGATTTATCATATCTAGAGACTTTACAATTTAAAATTTTATGTGCTTTAAATCAATATATAGGTTTAGGTATTTTATTTGTCAGAAAGTTTATCTATTCGACAAATAAAATTTATATTCCAAAAATTAAAATCAGTTAATTGCCCAATAACAACGTCTAAAAACCCGGGTCGTTATATTCACAGTGCATTGCAACTACATCTTTGTCTTTGTTTCCATCTTCTAAGCTTTATGTACATTTGTAATTTTGTGCTTTATCCACTTTGAATTATACCTACTTCATCGTATCTTCTTTTTGTTTATATTTGAACCTACTGTTTTATAATTTACTTTCTCTCAGTTACTAAAAAATACGCACCGTTATTTCGACTTTCGCTTATTACTTATCTATTTTTTACTATCTTCCGCTGGACATGCATTTATACGCCGACTGTTTACTCCCTCCGTAATTAGGTTCTTAGTTTTTGTTAATACTTCCATTTGAACTCATGTTGAACTCGCTATTATTTATATGCCCACATGCACAAGTTGTTAGTCACTAATTGCTACTCTTCAACTGAGGCACATTTTCAACTTACCAGCTTGACGCGCGCGCGCGCACACACACACACACAGATATATATATATATATGTATACATACATACATATATATATATATATTATGTGCGATCCATTTTCCTGCTGTTGTTTCCTCTGCACATGATGCTACTCATAAATTTAAACGGATAGTAGTATAACCTGTAACCTTGGTATTCATGCGAGATCACCCGTCTTACTTAGTGCATTCAATGCTCCCACTATTTTTCCTTTAGATAGCATTTTTGCATTGTTACGTCTTTGGATAGTCAGTTTACATATGCGTTTACTAACCGGTTGCAAGTTATTGGGTTTTGTGGGTTTTGTTATCAAGTGGTGCTACTCCCTTTCAAGTATAATCGTGTTTTCTTCATAAAGGTGGAAACAATATAAACAAACATATGTGTCTACATGCTACTCTACAAATGAAACATTAATGTACTAACCCAACAATAGCTTACATATCATCAGGAATCTTATATTCACCCTTGCCTTTACCAGTGTTATTATACCCATATCTACATGCAGTGTAAAAAAATTATAACTAAACAACGATTAAACTACCAACATTATTACACAACTACCTATGTGCGAAGAACGGGTTCCAACCAGTACATCAACATATGACATATGTATTTCAAATTCTCTTCTTCTATGAGTTGTCAACCTAGTACACAAGATATCCATGGGTATCTTACTCAGCCCAGCTTTACTTATATGAGTCAAAGGTAACGCGTGTCACAAAATATTTATATGTTGTGTGTGTGTGTGTGTATGTTGTTCCAACATAATTTTCCATTTGCAGAAATTTTTCACATCACCCTACACTACGGATTAGTGCAAGACAATCAAATACTAATATGTCTTGCTATATATATTCTACTCCATGTGTGCTCTACCACATGGGTCAAAGGATGCATTGGTTTATACTATTTCATTATTGCCTTTTCAACCTGCATGATAGTAAAATTATTCTTGAATTGATTTACAATTTTTTGGCATGTGTATAGCATAGTCTAATGGCAAACCATCTACCCATTTAGGCATAGGACACGTTGTTGTTGATTATGTGCATATGGATTAGATACGTGTAATGATAGTGATCCTCCTATAAAATAACATTGATGTTGTTGCTAGGTTGAAGAACAATTGATTGTGTATTCATAAAACGAAAGTCAATAGTGAGTCTCTCAACCATGACTTTCAAGTTGAAAATGATGTCCATGAAGATAATAATGAATTAAAGATGGATGTATCGTTGGATGATGATCTTTGTAACGTAGAAACATGGATAGATATGTTGTTACAATCTTGTTTGCTCAAAAATTTGGAAAACACCTCCTAGTCATTGTTAGAAGTACTGTGAGTATGATGTGTAAAACACAGCTATTATACTAATATTCTATTTAACTTTAGAGAGGAGATCACATATAGATTTATAGGAAGTTG
Organism: Allium cepa; assembly: GCA_030765085.1. Lineage (NCBI taxonomy): Eukaryota > Viridiplantae > Streptophyta > Magnoliopsida > Asparagales > Amaryllidaceae > Allium > Allium cepa. Next base: position 570,510,622 of record CM060938.1, read on the forward strand.
CAAGCAATACAGTAATGAACACATGAATTTTTTAATAACCCACCATTTTCAACCTTATGATTAATCGCGGTTCATGGGTGTAAACCCAGAAAGCTGGAAATAACACGTCGTTAGCTTACGATAATGAGAGAGCAACAATAAATATATTTAATCACTGGTACAAAATATGCATATTGCTTCGCCTCATTTGCTTTGGTTGTATTAACAGCCGAAGAAAATAGTATCATTTACTTCGGTTCCCCTTAACAATCAAAGCAACTGATATACGCAAACCAATAGAATGTAAAAAAATTAATTTTCTTTCGTTGTTGCAAACAGCCAAAGCAAGTTGTACCGAAGCATATAGGGTTATTTGCTTCGGTTGTCGTTGAAACCAAAGCAAATAAGATTATTTTCTTTATTTCATCCAAGTTCAAGGACCGAAGCATTTTGATGCTTACTCTTTGTTTTCCCGCGTTTCATCCAGTATTATTCACTATAGCTCCAAAATCGCCACTTATTTTTCCTCTCGTCCACCTCTTAAGAAAAAAACAAAAACCCTAAATCTAAGCTAAACTCAATCAAAGTTTAAATCCCTCTACTAGTCTCTATAACCCCTAAACCCGCTTCAATTCACCATGGATCTGTTCAGAGAAGAAAAAAAAGAACGCGAGACCGAAATCAGCTTAATTTTGACCATCCACTCAAGAAACCTCAATCAATTCCTTCTAAAAATCCAAATTTTAACTTATTTGTAAGTATATTTATATCCTTAGGTTAACTAGATTTAAGTAGTTATAGAAATTACAATTTATTTCTAAGAATTTGCATGTTGTTTATTATTGAATCATGAGCGTCAGTTTCATTTATTTAACTTCATTCCAGTTGATATTAAATTTGGATCATTACATCAAATTAATATCTTATTTGTTTAGTTAATTCTTGTATAGTTGGTTTTAGATTCATATGGCCTAAAGATAGTTTTAATATAAATAGTCCGTATCAAAATTCATATTTGACGGTCTTTTTTGATATATGCTTTCTATATATTTTCTATTATAGAAGAATAGTGGTCAAATGTTGCTTTCTTTTAACTCCACTAAATGAGAACCATAAATATTTTCTATTTTTGATGTATTAAAAACATAAGAAATTAACATATCAATATTATGTCCTATCTAATAGAATCTAGGCTGACATCAATATAGTAACTAAGATAATAGGAACCTATTGACTAACTGTCAATATCTTAATCCGGATATTGTTTTCATGGACAAACTATAAACCTATTGGCCCTGCCAACATCAAATCATAGTTTTCATGGGCTGACTATGAACCTATTTGTGACGCCCCATCTCTATACTCACACTATCCAAGGACACAATGGGGTAATACCATCGACTAGCATGAAGAATTTGATTTGTGCGAGTATAGATATGTCAGATAGAAGGTGATGCATTTCATTTCAAGAGGAAATTGACATATCAAATACAAACCCAAAGCTACTACAGATTGGCTATGTGGTCTTCGGAAACAAATATAAAATAAGCATAACACAAAATCAGTCACAAATATTCAGAACACTAAGGCGTAAATAGATATGAATATATCACATTGAAGTGAACATCAAAGTAGTGGTCATAAAAGATCCACTACATTACAAAAGAATAGGTACAAGTGTTAGACAAAAGAATAAGTATACATCAGGGAGTCTCTATCTCGAATGTATAAAAACAAAAACTACCGAGCTAAAGTAGTTAGTCAAAAGTCAAAAGCTAGTCCCTGCTAAGAAGTCAAGTGGAAGCACCTGAAACACCTCGATCTGACTCGAGTATTATTTAAAAAGAAAAATAATAAACAGATCAGTCTAGCTATAAATATGATACAAGATAGGATAGGATAAAAGATATGACGAAAATATATGACAACAATAGTTTCATACTGTGACAAGTATATATCTAATAACAATGAAAATCATACAATATCTCAAATCTCCTCAACTATCCAAAGAGAATATCATGTTCTTTACCTATTCACCAAACCTCAAATATTGACAAAACATATCAATGCAAATCGCAAAAATTGATGGAACACAAATTCTAGAAATCATCAATTAGAAATCCAAAAATCACAAAGGGGGAGGCCTATCACAAACGGGAGCATGAAAACTCACCAACACATGTATCACAAACGGAACACTATTTCATGGTCGCTAACCATCAAATTTGAGCCGAGGCTCTACAAACGACCCAAAGATCATGGGTTGCTACCCCACCTATTTGAATTGAAGCCCCACAGACGGGGTTTAGTCCCCCACACAAACAAAGAGACATCGCTAGTCTAAATCAAAAAATGATCATCATTGATCGGTAAGTGTAAATTACACTAGCTAGTAAATAAATGAGTTTAGCTTCATGTCCAATAACCACTAGCTTAGCTTAAATATTTACGAACAGATTGTGGATTATCACTCGAAAATTATCACGAGATTTCAATCGAACAAGCCCAAGAATTAACCGATGAATTAAACGCAAGCGTTTCATACCACTTATTTTGCTAAGTCGTTTAATTAGATTTCTCATACGAATGAGGTAAAGGTTTGTATATACTAATAGATTGTAAAATGGTTCTAAAAGCGGGCTTTGTATGAAAAATTGTGTTGAAATAGTTTTTGTGAAAGAGTTTTTAGTATTTACGACTAGTATAACAATCTTTGTATTTTAATGTGACAAATCACAGAAATGATTGTAAAAACAATCTATCAACAAAATCCACATTCGATGACGTGAATTAAGATCATAAAAATCGGTATCAAATCCATCAAATGGATATTCCCAAAAATCCATAAATGAAGTCATCAAAGTCGATAATAAATGACAACAACTATCCGAAACAACAAAAATCGAAAAAATTGGAAATCCACTCAAAAACAGCCAAAATAGGCAAATTAAACAGTACCAGACGTCTGGTAGGTTTAGCCAGACGTCTGGCCCTGGGTTCTGGAAATATATATTTTATTCTCCATTTTCTTTTTAATTTCAGAAGCCTTCCAGACGTCTGGTTGGGTTTATCCAGACGTCTGGATTTTAGCTCTGCCATTTTTTCCGCATTTATTATTATTTTTTTCCTCTTTTCCAGAGACCCCTACCAGATGTCAGGATTTTTCAACCAGACGTCTGGATTTTTCCGCTATGCTAAAATTTGCCTAGCCAAAAGAGGGAAAATCAAAACCGAAAGCGATCGAATGAACGATTTATTATCTTTAACATGTCCAATCGACAATCGATAACCTTATAAGCTTATAAGCTCTTCGATTTATGCCAATCGACAATCAAAACCCAACCAGACGTCTGGATTTATGCCAATCGACAACCCAACCTTATAAGCTCTTCGATATATCACCAATAACATGTCCAAACACCCAAGATATGATCTTTAAAGATTTTGACTTCAAAATACCAAAATTGAAAAATTCATCAAACCAATTCAAATCAAAAGCAATTGAACATGAAATAGATGTTAGGAATTCATACCTAACAACAATGAAAGCTATAGAAATAGATGTGAGTTCAAGAACTCACATTTAAATAAAATATAGAAATGAGAAGCTCTAACACAAGCTAACATTGATTTCTCTTCAACAATACCTCTAGAATTTTCAATCTATTATCAAATGAAATGAATTTCCTAAGTTAGGTCATAGGGAATTCTGAAAATTAAAGAGGGATTGAGATAGAGAAGACGAGAAGGATGCTTATCTAAGCTTCTCTTTGATTTTAGAACTAAAACTTGAATTTCCTAAGAAAACTAGAGCTTAGGAATTTCTAATCTCCCCATTTTCCCCCAGTTTTCCATTAACTTGAGTGTTAGGAATTATTATGAGTAGTATTAATTAAAGGGAGAGGAGTTAGTGTATTTGGTAAAAGAGTTTGGGTTCTATTATTGGGTTAGTGGGCTTGAACCAAACCCAAATCCCAATTGAAAATACCAAAATCCTAATTAACTCCAAACATATTGATGTTTATACTCAAACAAGTTGTAAACATCGCTTTAAAATCAATGGAAGTGGTTTTGAGTCCAAATTCGACTGTTTACAAAAAGTCGCATGTTGGAGTTTAATCCAACTAATGATGTTATACTTAAATAAAATATTGAAATATATAATCGTAAAATTGTGGGTTGTTACAGACTACCCTTCTTAAAGAATTTGTGTCCTTGCAATTTTTAAGAAGAAAATAAAGAGTAACAACCACTCTAAGGCATAACGACACAAAAGAAAATTTTGAAGTAAGAAGTTCACCTTACGGAGCACGAGAGAGTAAGTCTGGATGTGTTCGCTCGATTAATTCTCTGGATTCCCAAGAACAATACTTAGGATTTGAGGACCATTGAACTTTAACAAGTGGAACATCTTTATTATGAAGATGTTTAACCTCCGTAGCAATGATGAGAATAAGATGTTGCTCATAAGTCAAATGAGGTGAAACCTCAATTACTTCAATAACACCGAGCTCAAAATATAATCGGAATCTCTAAGGCATTTTCGTAGTTGAGAGACGTGGAATACGTCATGAATAGCAGAAAATTGAGCCGGTAATAAAAGGTGATAAACCACGGAACGAATGTGTTCAGTGGTGGGAAATGGGCCAATATATCGAGGTGCTAATTTTCCCGATCGACCGAAACGCACAACACCCTTCATAGGTGAAACATGAATGAACACCGAATCTCCCATAGAAAATTCCAAATTCCTTCTTTGGTTATCGGCATAGGATTTTGTCCACTTTGAGTTTTTTCATCCTATGATGAAATAAGGTCAATCTTTTATGTGGCATCAATAATAAAATCTAGAACTAAAATCAGCTTCTCACCGGCTTCAAGCCAACACGAAGGGGATCGGTATGGCCTTCCGTAAAGTGCCTCGAAAGGTGCCATACCAATAATAGATTGGAAGTTATTATTATAAGAAAACTCAAAAAAAGAAATATGATCTTCCTAACTTCCACGAAAATCATGAACATATGCACGAAGAAGATCTTCAAGAGTTTGATTCACACGCTCTTTTTGTCCATCGGACTGAGGATGATAAGCGGTGCGAAAATTAAGCTTCATTCCTAAAGCTTTTTGAAGACCCTTCCAAAATCCACTAGTAAACAATGGATCACGATCGCTAACAATAGAAGTAGGAACTCCATGCAATTTAACAATTTCTTTAACATAGAGTTTAGCCAAAAAAAGTTTGGTCCGATCGGAATGAAGGGGAATAAAATGGGCGGATTTTGTAAGTCTATCTACAATCTGAAAGAGAGTGTGGATCGTGCAATATGGAAATATACTAAATACGTATGAGATTAAAACAAAGATAGTAGATAGTAGAGTAAATAAAAAATAAAAGTGAGCACACCAAGATTTTTATACTAGTTCGAACTTCTCATTCTACATCCAGTCCCAGACTCCTTCTGGAATTTAACTAATCAATAACCCTCACTTAACCCGGAGGAATAGGTATCTAACAAACTCCTGAGTAGCAAAACAGGATGCCTCGACAACTGAAGAGGACTTCATAGTGCCTGAGTAGCAGAACAAGACTTCTACTAGTATATAAAACTGTTAGACTAATGTGTTTTTGATAACACAGATATGACAATGTGTGTACACCCTTTCTACAATCAAATCCTCAAGTATATGAGTGTGTGTGAAGATATGAAAGGAAGATTATCCCTATGAATCAAAGAATTATGAATTCAAAGATTCAAGCGATGAAGATAGTTTGATTGCTCTTGAATGCAGAGAATATAGAGAGGAAGTAAGATCAGTAAATTATTCAAGAATTGGTGATTTGGAAAATGATTTTGATGTGTTTATATAGTGCACAGATATGTACAACCTTTTGTTCAGAGATTTAATCAATAGATGCAACAATTACTCTTCGAATTGGATTGAAACTCTTCGCGAGAGGAAGCATCCATTTAGAAAATATAGTCGTTATACGCAAGTCAGTCGACTGACTTCAGAAGATCAGTTGACTAAAATTTAAATTTGTGTGTGTGTGTATATTTATATATATTCTGTTCATTGTGCATTTTGCACTAGGTCAATCGACTGACCTGTGTAATTTCGCATAGTGAATTTCAATGCATATACAAATGAAAATAATTTGTTTTGTGTGCAAGTGTGACTACTTGAGGAATGATTTCAACAGTATCTAAACATATTTAAGACTCAAAAACATAATAAATAATCATATGAAAACTAGTTTTGAAGTCTCTTCTCTTTTTAGTTTATACCATGTATATGTTACTCTCTTTTTGCTGCTATTGACATATAGTCTTTGTTAATGCTCCTTGTCTTGAATCAAAACTTATGTTTCAACATTCTCCTCCTTTTTGATTGATGACAACCTGTAACTGACGAATTGATATACAGTAGAAATTATGTAACAAAAGTTATGTATATTTCTCCCTCTGAATGTGTGGCAGTAATTTAATCTGCATAAAACTAGTTAGTAGACATTTTTCTCCTCCATATCCAAATACGATAGCACTCAAATGTTCGTCGGCATCCTAGTCATATTAATGTTCTGGAATGGCGGCGACTTACCTCGAGATGATGCTTCACCGCCATGTCAACTTTCGCTAGTTTTGCTAGTGTCCGTGTCAATGTGATCCTCGGATGTGCTCCAGGTAAATTGTGGCATAAGGCGTTTACCTATAGATGGCATGGTCGAAGTAGAGGCAGAAAAAGAAATAGCATCCCATAAGATGGAAAAAACCTTTAATTTTGTCAAGCTTTTTATCAACCCTTTTCAAATGTGTGTCCAGAACAAGTTGGTTCCATGATAAAATCTCAATAGATTGTTGGGTTGAATGACTAGAGATTGCAAGTTGAATCTCGTCATCTCTGGAATGTGATGGAGGAGTAGGTGAGCGACGTGATTGAAAGGAAGGACCTTGAGCTTGTTGTTGTTGATGTCGCGCACGTTGGCGTGCTTTCCATGCATCATAATCCATAATAGAAGGAGGAGTAATTGGTAATTTCATGAGATTAAGAGTTCTCATGTTTATAGCACCAACATTTGACACTTTGGAATCGGGAAGTGGCACTTCCAAGTTGATAAGAAGATGCATAATGTATTCCCCAAAATAGATCACATTCATTTTTTCTTGATTAAATGAGAGGAATTCATCTAAAATTAATTGCGTCCAGTTGACTTGCGTGTTACTCCAAATTGCATATAGAGATTTAAAATTATTTTGATAGATAAGCTCATATGACCCTGTCCTTGGTAGAATAGTTTTCATTAGGGTCCAATGCATAATCCTAGCTTTAGGACGTAGAGACATTGATTTTACATTGGTTGCATCATCGTCCAAAAATTGGTGACTTGATCTATCTCGAATTGCCATGTTGCATTCTACTTCATCAAGGGTGACACCATGATTTGGTGATTGTAAAATATGGGCATTGCGATCGAGAGAGAACCAAACAGGTTTGCTACAACAAGACTCCACACATAGTTGTTGGTATGTCTAGGATGTTGATGTGCTAAGTTAAGATTGGCATATTTTTGTCTCCTGTCATGTGTTTTGAGCAGCCACTGTCGAGTATCCATTTTCCTCTTTTCTGAAGTGAGACCTGTAAAAAATAAAAGAATAACATTGGTACCCACTTTTTAATAGGATCCTAAGAGTTGGGTCTTAGGAAACCAAACCGAAGAGGGTTCAATATTCCCTTTATATAAATAATTTTTATTTTTATGAACATTTTTCAAAAAGGACTCAATATATTTATTCCTAATCAAACTATTGTTTATTTTAGGAACCCATATTTTTATGGCTTTTGAATTTTGATCCCTTTTTGGTTGAACTATGGTAGACTTAGGTTTAGAAGTATTTATCTTATTCTGCTTAATTTTTGGTTGAGCTACTGATTTCTTAGTATAACCTAGCCCTTTCTTATTTGAGACAGATTGAGAAGTTTCAATAAATTTAGATGAGTTTTCTCTGCCTTTATTAAAGTTAGACACATTTCCAATAATATCGTCTAATTTAGTTTTGAGACCAGTGTTATTTAATTCGATCATTTTAACTTTTGATTTTAGCTCATGATTTTTAGGAACAAGAGCATCATTCTTTTCTTATTGAGTCTCAATTTCTTGACTCAATAAGGTAAGTTGAGAATTAAGAGTAGAAAATGAACCTTGAATTTTCTCAAGTTCTTCTTCCAATATTTTCTTCTCATCTTTAAGCATATCTCTTTCGAATTCTACTCTATTTTAATTTTCGAGAGCTTCTTTATATTTTCCCTTGAGATTTTTCAGAGTATCTAACAATTCAGAATTTATTTCAATCATGTCATCAAAAGTAAGATCATTTACCTTATTATCAGTAGCGATGAAGCAGACATTTGCTTGTTAATTTTCGCTATCTCTGCTACTTTCAGAAGATGAAGAATCTGAGTCATCTCTTGTCACTGAAAATGCCTTCTTTTTGAATTTGTGCTTTCTATATTTATTTTGCTATCCCTACCCTTGTTTCGGAAAATCTTTATGGATATGACCCTTCTTATGGAAATTGAAGCATTCTAGTACTGAGGATGATGGCTTATTGTTGAAATTTCTTTTGCCATTATTTCGATTTCCTTTTTTGTACTTCAAAAATTTATTAAAATTTTTAGCTGTAACATTCCCGAATTTTAACTAAGTTTAATTTGGCAATTAACTTAAATTTTGAATTTATTTGTGAAGTTAATTATGAATTAATTAAGAAATTTCAAGAATAAATAAATATTTTAGATTTCAAGTAGAATTTTGGCTTGAAATTTAAGGATAAGTATTTTAAAAAAAAATTGTCTTTGTATTTTCTAAATTAAATAAGATGTATGGATTATAATTTGGAATTTGATTTTGGAATTAAATAAGTATATTGGAAATAAAAAAATTTGATTTACTAAATAAATTAGATTTTAAAAAAAAGCTTTATAAAATTAAGGAATACATATGTATGATTATTTATTAAAGTGTAATTTAGTTTCAAACCTTTTTCTTTAAGGATGTATAAGATAGATAAAGTAGTTTAAATATAAACATTTGAAACATAACACCTACATAAATAAAAAATAATAATAAAAGTATGATTAAATATGAATAATTTTCAAAAGTTGTTTAAAGTCGAAATTTATATTCTAAAGACTTATATATATAATCTATACATACGTGTGTAATTTAATTTTTAAGTTAATTTCTTCAAAAGATTTTATCAATGATTTATAAAGAAAAATGTATTTATTTAAATAAGAAATATAATATAAAGTTATGTTTAAATACTATTTAAAGTGTTTAAAGGATAAACATAAGTACTTAATTCAAACAAAGGTTTAAAACATAAAAAAATGTTTACAAATTAAAATAAAGTGAGGGTTGAAACTATAAAACATAAATAAAGATCTAACAAGGGTTTAAAAGTAAATTTTTTCCTAATTAAACTAAAGGGCAGAAACATAATTTGAACTATTTTTTAAGAAGTGTAAGAGGATTCATATCTTAACTTACAAGCGGCAAGAAAATCTATTTTTTCGAATTGAATCTTTGGAAACATGCAAAAGAAGAAAAGACAGGTCAGGTTGCTTTCATCTTTCTCAAAAAAAATTCTCCGACCTGAGAAAACAAGAATTCAATATCCTTTACAAATCTAGAAAATTGAAACAAACCACTGAAACCAAACCCTCTTCAAAAAAAACTCGTTCATCTTCATATTCAAACCCTCTCATTCTAAAAGCTTTCAAATCTGAGATTCAAACCCAAAAGTTAAGCTGGAGATCATTTCCAAATTCAAAGCAAATAGACATTGTTCAACAAAGCAAGAGGATTTTCAATCTGAAAACAAAAGCATGCAATCGAAAGCATATTTTTTCCAGTTTTAAATCAATGACTTCAATCTGGAAGTAATTCCACATTTTGTTCTCTGTCTAAAAACTGAGTAATTCAAGAAAATAAAAGCAAGCTAAAGACAATGCAAGGATTAAGCTTCAGGCAACTAATTCAACTCAATGCAAAGATCTGAACAATTCAACTAAAGCAAATCAGAAATGCAGATAAAAATCTTTGTTTCAGATTTCATTCCCAGATTAAATCGACTTCTCTGCTCCGCGCACTCAGGTGAGCAAACTGACCCCTTTAAAATTCAAATCTATGATGCTTTGTGAAGTAGTTATGGTGAAAAATGATAAATCAATATCTCTGCATGTATCTATATGTCTATGTGTGGATGGAACTATACATGCCTGGGTATATATATATGTATTCACTGTGCTGTGATTTCAGATCCAAGATCAACTAAAGAAAAATTCATATCATTTTTTGCCTAATTTTTTTAAGCTATGATTCCCAAAAGAAAATTCATTGTATAAATGCTAGTTTATTTTTAAAAAAATGGTTTCATATATTTATATTAAGTAATTATCTTTAAAAAAAAATAAGAATTCACGGTAATAACCAAATTTATGTCAAAAATCAAAGTTCATAATTCCAGACTTTGATTATCCTAACTGATTCGTATTGGTAAATTTTGATTTTTAAAGATAATGTTATGATTTCTAAGTAAGCCAATGGTGACAAATCTCGTAATGAACGGAAAGGGGTTTTCTTTGAATTTCTGATGATTGGCGAAGTTATTAGCCTCGAGATTTTTACTGAAGAGGGTTTGAGGATGGGGGATCTTGCAAAAAACGATCGAATTTTTTTTCGATCATCGAGAGGGCAACGTGATGATGAAATAGGGTTTAGTGAGCGGTTTTGGACATTGTTGAAGTCGAGGTCTTTTCGTAGTCGAGGGTGAACGGGAAGCTATCACACCCGAGAGGATAGGAGCAGGGGATCATGGCGAAGCTTCGGTCTTGATTTCGCATCCTCTGATGAAGGCGAGCTGCGTTGCCAAACATTTTCCTGGTGATCATTTTATTCCAGTATGATGCCATCATGTTCGAATTCAATCCACGACGAACTGTTGGGTTCTGAGAGGTTGTGATGGTCGAAGAGATGATTAGCGATGTGTTGGACGTCTCGTCGATGGTCGGAGTGTTGGCTGTGGATGGTGCACGTGCACCGTGAACTTATGTATCTAGGTTGATAAAAGTGTTGGATAAGAAGAAGTGGAACTCGAGGCGAAGTCGAAGGGATTCATGAAATAACCCGAAGTCGAGCTCGAGTTAACGAAATTATGGCTTGGGTTTGATTATTCTGTTACCAAATTTCAAGCTTAAAAGAAAAATATGTTTTCAGGCTTTAAAATGCAACAGTTCTTTTAGTTACAAAAATAAATTTTTAATTTAACAAAGTTTCAAAACATATTTAAACTAAACAAGTTTCCAAAGGAAAATAAATGATGTTCCAAATTTTAAGACAAGTTTCAAAGTTTTAAATGTTAAAGTAAATATTTTGAAATCGTTTTGTTTCTAAATAATCGTATATTGGGTTGATTATTTGATTTAAAATCTTTGAGTATTTTCAAATGCGATTTAGGAAGTAATTGATTAATTAATTAGTTAAAGGTGATGATTAATTAAAGGTAAATTAATCAATGATTAAAAGATAATTATTTAAAGATGATTAATTGAGGATTAATTAATTTTTGTGATTAATTAAGCAATAATTATTTTGAGTAAATTTGTTAAGGGTAATTAATTAATGAAGTTAATTAATGATATATAATTGAAGGTAATTAATTACTTCAAGATAATTACTTAATTAAAAGTAAATAATTAATGATAAACCAATTGATTAATCAAATGATTAAAGGATAATTACTCAAGGTAATTAAATTGTGATTTATTAATATAAATGATTAGGGATAATCACTTATTATAATTAATTAAGAATAATTAATTAAAGAATAATTAATTAATGGTTAATTAATTAACGTAATTAAGAATAATTAATTAATTAGAGGTTAATTAATAAATGATTCAAGAATATTAATCAAAATGATTTGTAATGCTAATTAACCGGAATTAGTAATTAATCTGATTTGAATTAATCGGACAATCAACTGATCTTACTTTTGAATGTTTGGATTCTATTGGATGATTGAATTGTTTGATATCCCTGATTGTGATGCTCTGTTTTGATTTAAGCTGTGTTTACTGTAATTTATTATCTGTGATATATATCTGTGATCTGTGAATGAAAGATAAGTGTTATAGTTTATACCGCTTATCAAATATATTGCTGTATTTGAATATGTACTGATTCATGATGTTGCACTTCTATTGTGTAAAACCCGTAGCCACACTTATACACTCACAAATATGGATTGCACGTGGAAATTGGTTAAGTCATGGATTTTAAAAATAGTTTTAAAATTTGAATTTTTTTTAAATCCAAATGGTTTTGGAAATGGATTGAGATTAAAGTAAAAAGTTTTTGGAGAGGAATTTCAAATATAAAATTTATTTTAGAACAACTTGATTATGTTTTGAAGTTTGAAAATTTTGATTTAAATTTGAATTCAAAATTTTAAATTGAATTCTGTTTATGATTTAGAAAGTTATACAAGTTTATATGGGTTTTAAACCATTTTTAGTGTTGTTTTGGGAGTTTGAATTTAACCCAAGTTTGAAAACCTTTAACTTGTATAAATGAAATCGGATTTCTCCGAAACGAAAACTATTTGTTTTCAAATAATAAAAGCTTTCATATAAGAAATGAATTTCCAATTTGTATTAAAGGATTTCAAATTTGAAACGGTTTCCAATTTATGAATGAATTTTTGGAAACGGATTTGAAAGCTATTAAATCTTTGATTTAAAGATTAATTGAGTTAATCCAAACTGAAATGGAAATGTTTTGGAAACCTGTGAATGGATCTTTGTGAAAATTAGGTGGACTTTGTGAAATAAATCTTTCTTTTAAAGATTTGAAATGGTAATTTGTTTTAAACCATTTGAAGAAAGGTTTTGGGTTTAAAGTTGTGACTTAACCAAAATCCCATATCCATATGTTTTTAAATATTGCGTTCACTATTCGGTTTAGTCGGGAGAGGACCTTGTGTCATATAACACATTCCGAATAGTGATACGACGTTATGCATTGCAATTGAATACCGGTGACGAAGACCGGGTGTCTTCAAGAACGATAGGATAACCTATCGATTGACTCTGCATTGAGTTTCTCCGGTATATAGTTCTCCATATGTGATGGGGAGTCCGATCGGAATTGTGGATGCCCGGATTGCAAGGGCTTCTTCCTCTATTGGACGAAGTGCCTTCGGTTCTATTTGAACCCGGAACAGACTTGTATGGTTATATGTCCGACACTACACTTTGAGATATAAAACTGATCTCTATCAAATACATTTCTGTTTGGTGGCGGAGAATTTATTCTCTTAGCTTAATACCCTTCCATGAGACGTACGACCTCAGAGGTTATGTAGTTGATAGTTATCAGTAATATACACCCAATTTGGTAGTGTGGCATGCTGAGTACTACTGTGTATCATTTGTTGATCAAAGCATGGCTTTTTTATAAAGCATAACTTTGTGGACGAGACTGCATCAGGACCTCACACCCCGGAAATGGTCAAAACAGGAAAGATGTGGCAAGGTTATGAGGGTCGCTCCCTTTAGGGTGTGTCATTCCCTTCTGGAAAAGGGTGGTATCATGGTATGGAGCCCAAATACTTAACTCATTTGGTCACTGCAAACCTATTACTTTGTTATTGCTTTGTGGTTGAGAGGTGCCTCGGATAAAGGTCCCAAAGGACCGGGGGAAGCATGCTCGTGTAGTAGTTACCTAGTTACAGAGGTAACCCAACCTTATGTTGGCAGAGAGCTGGTTAAGCTCTCGGGACGTCCCTCCAGAGGCATACCCATGTGACAGTAGGAAGTTCCTTAGCCTGACCATTTGTTGGAAATCCAAACAAAACTATATGAGCCCTGTACAGTTTTAGTTGTATAACCTGCCATGGAATGTGGCGGTAACCTGCTATTGAACATGGTAGCTATAGTGGGCATACAATAATGGTTGTTTGCTGGCTAGGATTAATATTATACTTTCGAAAGGTTTTCTGCACTATGCACTAGTAATAATATCAAAGAAATTTTCTCGTATCAAGCATATTCGACTATCATAAGGAGAAATCTCCTCCAATTCTGCGTTTTCATTGTGTGTGTGGCGGTAGGTCTTATGGTAGTTTCATTTTTCAAAAAGCATTGCATATTTATTTTAAACTCTTTTGTAATTTGTTTTAAAAGATATACTATTTTTGTTTGCTCATACCAGTCCCATGAATGACCTGGAATTTATTGTTCCTTTCCTAAACTCTGTGTGCCCACAATTTTCCCACACGGCCAGTCTAGAGTTGGGTTTTTCGGATAATCAATAATAGGTGTAGATTCGATAGCTTTCAAAGTCTTTGGTTTGGTAGCTTTCAGTACTTAAAAATCTTATTCGGTCTTTGGAAGACTGACCTTGCTTATCTTTGTGAAACGTGATGGGGTTTCTCGGTTTCGAGCTACTTCTGGATTGGTGCCTTGGAGAGGGAGATTACCGATACTGAAGTTCTCTTGTAGACCATATTAGAGATATTGTTCCGCTGCTGGTGTTATCTTTTCTTTCCGCTGCTATTGTCTTGTATCATATCTCTGATATATATTGATATTCATTGTATCATTCAGTTGTATCTGATATTGTATCAATGTTGAATATCAAATGTATTATTTCATTGTTTTCTTCCACTGTGTTGTACTTAATGTGTTATAAGCCGCGGCACGAGTCGAATTTTGACGTTTGGAACTGCGGCATTTAGGTACAAGTGGAGTACGGATGTCGATTTTCGGATGCTAAATCTTCATCCTTTGAATCTAATTTCTCTTGTTCTGCATGAAATGCCATATTTTTCTCGTCTTGTGCCTGAAATCTTTTTTCCTGTAAATTTACTTCACGGGACATTAAATTTTCTATTAACTCTTCCGGTTTCATGGTAGAAAGGTCGTTTGCTTCTTCAATAGCTAATACTTTTCTTTCCCATTCATCGATTAAAGAGTTTAGGATTTTGGACACGATATCGAAGTCAGAATATTTTTCTCCTAGTCCTATTTGAGAATGATAAATATCTTGAAATTGGGAGTACATCTCATTTATGGACTCATCTTGCTTCATTCTGAAATTTTGAATTGACTCTTGAGCATAGATATTTTGCTTTGTTTAACTTTACTAGTTCTTTCATGAGTAACTTTAAGTGTTTGTCATATTTGATATGCAGTGTTACATATGCTAACTCGGTTAAATTCATTTTTTTCTAATGCACAAAACAACATATTCATTGCTTTAGCATTGGCAGTAGCATCTTGTTTTTATGCAGCTGTCCATGTAAAATATTCAGTAGTAGGTGCGGTATATTCTGCTTAAGTAACATTCCATGCATCAAAACCGTTAGCTTGCATATATATACACATTCATATTGCCTAATAGTTTTAATTTATGCCATTGAATAGTGGAGGTCGTGCAGTAGATTGACCTTCAATAAAACTAGTGTTAATGACAGTGCTTATGCTGGTGTTGTTTTCCATATTAGCAAAATATCAAATAACTGTGTAACAGTTATAAGATGCTTGCTATGATACCAAATGAAAGAGTGTGTGGATCGTGCAATATGGAAATATATTAAATATGAATGAGATTAAGACAAAGATAGAAGATAGTAGAGTAAAGAAAAAATAAAAGTGAGCACACCAACATTTTTATACTGGTTCGAACTTTTCGTTCCACGTCCAGTCCCAGACTCCTTCTAGAATTTAACTAATCAATAACCCTCATTTAACCCGGAGGAATATGTATCTAACAAACTCTTGAGCAGCAGAACAGGATGCCTCGGCAACTGAAGAGGACTTCATTATGCCTGAGCAGCAAAACAGGACTTCTATTGGTATATAAAATTGTCTAACTGATGTATTCTTGATAACACAGATATGTCAATGTATGTACACCCTTCGTATAATCAAATCCTCAAGTCTATGAGTGCGTGTGAAGATATGGAAGGAAGATTATCGCTATGAATCAAAGAGTATGAATATGAGTTCAAAGATTCAAGCAATGAAGATGGTTTGATTGCTTTTGAATGCAAAGAGAGTAGGTAAGATCAGTAAATTATTCAGGAATCCGTGATTTGGAAAATGATTTTGAGTTGTTTATATAGTGCATAGATAGATACAACCTTTTGTTTAGAGACTCAATCAATAGATGCAGCCATTACTCTTCAAATTGGATTGAAACTATTCGCGAGAGGAAGCATCCGTTCAAACAATTAGCCGTTATACGCAGGTCAGTCAATTGAGTTCAGAAGCTTAGTTGATTGAAATTCCAATTTGTATATATATTCTCTGTTTACTGTGCATTTTGCACCAGGTCAGTCGACTGGTCGATTGTAATTAGTCGACTGACCTGTGCAATTTTGCACAGTGGATTTCAATGCGTGTACAAATGAAAATAATTTGTTTTGTGTGCAAGTGCAACTACTTGAGGAATGATTTTAACAGTATCTAAACATGTCTAAGACTCAAAAACATAATAAATAATCATATGAAAACTAGTTTTGAAGTCTCTTCTCTTTGTTGTTTATACCATGTATATGTTACTCTCTTTTTGTTGCTATCGCCATATAGTCTTTGTTAATGCCCCTTATCATGAATCAAAACTCATGATTCAACACAATCACCCACAAACGTTCATGGCCTGAACAAGAACGTGGAAGACGATCAATAAAGTCCATTTAAATTTGATCCCACTTCCAAATGGGAATGTCTAAAGGTTGCAATAACCCACCGGGCCTTTGATGCTCGGCTTTACGAGTGGGCAAGTCATGCAACACTTAAAGTTACCAATATCAGATTTTATTCCATCCCAATAATAAAGTCGTTTCATATCCGCATACATTTTACTACTACCGGGATGAACGGTAAATTTAGAACGATGAGAATTTTCTAAATTGTCTTTACGAAGATCGCTAATATTTGGCATAATAATTCTACCAAATTTTCGAATGCCACCGCAAGCATCAACATTAAAGTTTTTCAAACCATCAACCTAGTTTTATCCCTACAACTTTGGCAAAGAAGAGCCAATGTGGGATCTTGCTTTTAAGCTTCAAGGATGCGGTCTAAATGAGAAAGATGAGCCCCAAGGCTACATAAAACAGCAGATGAACATGAATCAGATTCATGATCTCGAATCTCACAAGTGGACAATGTCTCGAGATCATTCCATTCAGATATCATCATGGAAACAACCACTTGTTGCTTATGACTAAGGGCATCAGCAACACGATTCCCTTTTCAGGAGTATAGAGAATATCAAGATCATAAAATGCAAGCAATTTGAGCCAACATTGTTGATGCAAATTAAGTTCCTTTTGAGAAAATAAATACTTCAAAGATTTATGATCAGTGTAGAGAACAAATTTCTCTTCCAAAAGATAATGACGCCAAATTCTAAGGGCAAAAACAGTGGCTGCGAGCTCTAAATCATGAGTGGCATATCTAGTCTTGACAGGCTTTAATTTCCTAGAAGCATAAGTGATAACACGTTCCTTTTGCATGAGAACGGCTCCCAAACCAACATGACTAGCATCAGTATAAACAATAAAGTATTGGTCCCCTTCGAGAATCACAAGAATAGGAGCATAGGAAAGGAGTTCTTTTAATTTTTGAAAAGCAGCTTCACATTTGTCTGACCAAATGTACTTAACTCCCTTCTTTGTCAAATTAGTAAGAGGTATGAAAATTTTAGATAAGTCTTTTATAAAACGATGGTAGTATCCCGCCAATCCAAGAAAGCTACGAATTTTCGTCACTCTCTTCGGTCTCTTTCAATTTTGAATCGCATCAATCTTCGAAGGATCCACGAAAATTCTAGATTCAAAAATATTCTGTCTTGAAAATTTCACAAGGGATTGCCAAAAGTGGCACTTAGAAAAAATTTTCTTGCAATTGATTGCTCCTAAGGGTTTCCAACACAATCCGAAGATGTATTTCTTGCTCTTCTTCGGTTTTAGAATAAACAAGAATATCATCTATAAAGATGAGAAACAAATCGATCGAGGAAGTCTTTGAAAACTCAATTCATAAGGTCAACGAAATAAGCTATAGCATTTGTTAAAGCAAATGGCATAACAAGCCATTCATAAGATCCATAACGAGTACGGAACGACGTCAAAGGAATACTATCCTCTGCAATTCGAAGTTGATGAAAACCGGTTGCTAAGTCTAACTGTGAAAAGACTCCAGCACCGCTAAGGTGATCGAATAGATCATCAATCCGAGGTAAGGGATATTTATTCTTGATGATGAGATCATTAAGCATGCTGTAGTCAACACAAAGCCTAAGTGTACCATTAGATTTCTTCACAAAGATAGCTGAAGCTCCCCAAGGAGAGGAACTAGAATGAATAAATTGTTTTGCTTCCAATTCCGATAATTATTAACGCATCTCCTCATTTTCCTTATTAGACATACGTTAAGGAGGACGAGTAATAGGTAAAGCTCTAGGAATTAGATTAATTCTGAACTCAGTTTGGCTCAAATATATCGAAAAATTAACGAACAATGTGAATGAGGGAAATGACATCTTCCTCGTCATCATTATCGTCATCATGTGGATTTAGAGAATATAAGGATGCTATTGATTTGGAATCTGAATCTTTAAGAACAACATATATTTGCTTAATGGCTTAGGATGTTGAAGATGGATAGTCCTCTCGGGACATAGGATGTGGGCTTCATAACGGTTAAGCCAATCCATTCCCAAAATCATTCTAAAACCTAAGTAACACATAACATGCAAATCTGCACGGAAAGCATAATCACATAAAATAATTTGAACATCCTTACAAAATAAACTGAGTGTTGCTGATCCACCAACCGGATTTGCAATTCTCAATGAAGTCATCAAGCCCATAACATTTAAAGACAAAGTATCAACAAGTTCCTTTGATATAAAAGAGTGAGTTGCACCCGTATCAAAAAGAAGTCTAATGGGATGATCATGAAACATAATAATGTCGTCTAGGACAGAATGAGAAATACCTTGACCAAGAGAAGTGTTACTAGAGGCTTGCACAACATTCAGCTTTCCTTATTTCTTGCTTTGGAGTTTGGGATATGAAGATAAAAGATGACCCAAACTCTTGCAATAGCGACAAGTAAGGGGCTGCGGATACTTATTTGCATAAGTCCTTAGAACCACAATTGTAGCATTCTCCATGACTAGAGGTAGGAGTCTTTGCTACAGAAGTTTCTTGCTTACCTTTCTTGTTGGGATTACCTTTGAACTTACTGTCGAGTTACCTCTTCTTGTTGGTGTTGAAGTTCTTCTTGGCACCGACAACTTCAACATTACTTTCTTTAACGGCCTCTTCAAGTCGAAGAGCGATATCTATAAGCAGATCGAAAGAAACTTCTAGTTTTAGAAGTAAAGATTTTTGAGATTCTTATTCAACCCATAGACAGACCTCTGATTTTTCTTTAATGGGGTATTAATATACTCGACCCATTTTTAGAGAGTGATTCAAAAGAAGCGATATAAATCTTTAACAGAAGATTTACCTTGAACAAGTTCAATAAAGCGTCAGGCTAAAGTTACCTTTTCATTTTTCGGCACAAACTTTAACTCGAACCTTTCCTGGAATTGCTCCTAAGATCCGCTTCAACAATTTCCGAAATCAAAAGCTCATACCAATCTAATGCTCTTTCTTGGAGCATGCTAGAAGCCACTTGGACTCGTTGTAGATTCACAAGATTCATGCGAGAAAAGATGCGATCGCATGTTCTAAGCCAAGCT
The DNA here is from genome assembly GCA_030765085.1 of Allium cepa. Lineage (NCBI taxonomy): Eukaryota > Viridiplantae > Streptophyta > Magnoliopsida > Asparagales > Amaryllidaceae > Allium > Allium cepa. The sequence continues at coordinate 570,530,429 of CM060938.1, forward strand.
TGGACTTCTATAATTCTTTCGGAACCCTTAAATGGCCTTCCACCCAAATTGGTAAAATCACTGCATAATCGTGCAAACCCGGATTTAGGATGAGTAGGCTCTGGAATGGGTCTGGTAGCTTGGGCATTCTTTACAAAATCAAAAAGCTGTTGGGCTGACATGAATACACGATCCTGAGAAGTAGCACTGGATTGATCAATGCTGGGATGGCCAGGTCTTACCATTTCTCTTCTTTAAGAAAGAAAGAAAGAATAGGAAAAAACTTATTCTCAGAATGAATATCAAATAAACTTGATCGATAAAACAAGGCATCATAAAAGAAAATAGGATAAAACGGGTCTAATGACTCGAATTAAATCCTAAGGCACGATTCCTAAGAGAGACTTAGGACAATGATCCTTGCTAAATTATTCTACATTTTTTCGAAGTTTGGCTCTGATACCAAGCTGTGACGCCCCACCTCTATACTCACACTAGCTAAGACACTATGGGGTAATACCATCGACTAGCACGAAGAATAAGGCTGTTGAGGAGCGACCATCTGTGTAATTGATTTGTGCGAGTACCGATATGTCAGATAGAAGGTCATGCACTTCATTTCAAGAGGAAATCTGACGTATCAAATACAAACCCAAAGCTACTACACAATGGCTATGTGGTCTTTGGAAAAAAAAAATAAGCATAACACAAAATCAGTCACAAATATTCATATCACTAAGCGGAAACAGATATGAATATATCACATTGAAGTGAACATCAAAGTAGTGGTCATACAAGATCCACTACATCACAAAAGAATACGTACAAGTGCTAGACAAAAGAATATGTATACATCAGGGAGTCTCTATCTCGAATGTATAAAACCAAAAACTACTGAGCTAAAGTAGTTAGCAAAATGTCAGAAGCTAGTCCCTACTAAGAACTCAAGTGGAAGCACCTGAAACAACTCGATCTGACCCGAGTATTATTTAAGAAGAAAAATAATAAACAGATTAGTCTAGCTATAAATATCATATAAGATGGGATAAGATAAGAGATATGACAGAAAATTGAAGAAGGATTGAGATGGAGAAGATGAAGAGGATGCTTACCTAAACTACTCTTTGATTTTAGAACTAGAACTTGAATTTCCTAAGAAAACTAGGCTTAGGAATTTCTAATCTCCCCTTTTTCCCCCCTTTTCCTTTAGCTTGAGCGTTAGGAATTTTTATGAGTAGAATGAATGAAAGGGAGAGGAGTTAGGGTATTTGATAGAAGAGTTTGGGTTCTATTATTGGGCTAGTGGGCTAGAAGCAAACACAAACCCCAAATGAAAACACCAAAATCTTAATCAACTCCAAACATATCAATATTTATACTCAAATAAGTTGTAAACGTCATTTTAAAATCAATGAAAGTGGTCTCGAGTCCAAATTCGACTGTTTACAAAAATCATATTCGGAATTTAATCCATCTAACAATGCTATATTTAAATAAACTATTTAAATATATAATCGTAAAATTGCGGGTTGTTACACGATGGGCCCCTGCCAATATCTTTCCCTTTACATAGTTTTCATGGGCTTACTGTGAACCTATTGGGCCCTGTAAATATCCTTAATTTAGATTTTAACATTTCTTAAGTTATATTCACTACTGGGTACACCTAGCTGGTTCTACCCTTAGTACTTTTATGGGTTAATTACAATGTGAATAAATATATTAAGAAGCAATTTATACAACATAGTAATACCCACAAAAATCTTTATTTATGCCATGGTATTTCCTTTAAAATGAAAGTGGATTATTTGATTTGAAACCTTAAAACATCACTTTCGAAACCATTGGACGACCTCCATCGAAAGCATAGAAAACCTTCTCTCAAAAATATAAGCATATACCTGCCGATGCATTATAAATCATTCCTTTCGAAACCAAATCATACCTTTCCAAGGTGTCAAAACATTGCTAAATAATTTATAGAAATATAGTTTCGAAACCAATGAAAGTAACCCTTTCAAAAACATTAGGTTTTACTCTTTAAAAACTCTTTCGGGTTAAAGTGGTTGCACACGAAAGTATCTCTTTCGAAACCTTGAATAAAATATTTTTTGGGGATAAACTAGTGGTGTCGGAACTGTCTATTTGAAAGCTCAAAACCTTGGAGTAAAACTTTAAAGGATAGCATCGAAACCCCTTTCGACACCATTGCCTTCAAAACCCGTGAACCCCTTCGATAACATTCAGGAAGTGACTTATTTAAGTTTAAAACAATGAGAACCCTTCAAAAGCAATTATGGTTGCAATACATCCGAAAGGTAAAAGAATAGTGGCAGGGTTTTGACCAGGTCAGAACCACCTCTTTCGAAAGCATTATATAAAAACAAAGGAACCCATTCGAAATACATGGTATGGCAATCTACTTAGAAAGATATTTAGAAAAACCACTTTTGACTATGTCGAAACTTTTTGGTAAAACAAAGCAGACACTTAACATTTGAAAACTAGACTAAGGTTTCGACCCCATCAAAAGCATTGCTTTCGACACCATAGCTTCCGCCTTTCCCCTAATCTACTATGTGCCATCTAAGTGATACCTAGTGTATTAGTTTCGACATGGTGAGCTTCAGCTGGGTTGGCTTCGACTGAGTTGGAGCGAAAGCAATGGGGTCGAAAGGTATTACTAAAAGAGGAGGAAACCTTTTTTCTGATTAAAGGCTGAAATCATGCTTATTTTTAGTAATTGCTTCAACTAACCTGCCTATGTGTAATCTTTTAATTGGTCGGGTTAAAACTTTTCAAATACTTTACAAAATAACTACCGCATTTATCAGATCTAAATCAAAGAAAAATTAACGCTTAAGCCCTTCCACTAAGCAAAACCAATATTGCAATTAAGTCCTACTTTTAAAATAATTTATTTTTCATAGAAAATTAATTAGGAAAAATTCCAAAAAATTACAGAACTTCACTTTCATCATGTTGTCAAACATATTAAGATTTCAGACCTAATTTCGTCCTGGAATAATCGAAATAAATTTTAAACCCAAATTTATCATATTTTCCTTTAGAAATTCAAAATAAATTTCCATAGCTTGGAATATTATGAAAATTGAAACCTATCTCTAAAATCATGTTTTGCCTAACATATAATTTTTCCACGGCATTCCAAATTCAATAACAATCGGTTTGCCCTAAAACCGTGCAAATTCATATGTAAATGTATTGGTTTAAATCAAACATGTAATAATTCAATCATATAATCATCCAAAACATCATAAAATGAATTTAATATTAAATCCAAAAACATATGATTATAAAAACAAAATAGAGATGAAATAAATTATTATTCACCTTAGATATGATAAGGAATTTGAGATTTGTAGATGATTGATCCTTAGTTTTGATTAATTTTTGTTCCTGTTTTCCCTTGCTAATGGCCGGCTCTATTCTTAGGTTTTTGATTTGCATTTTTGTAAATGAAAAGTGTCCATGAATGGGCAAGAACGTGAAATATATAGCCGTGAGTAATAATGTTGTGGCTGTTTACTAATATGCCCATGTTTTTAATTAATAATTTAAAAGCCATATTAAGCCTATTTAGGGTAAATTAAGCACGGCCTTCCTATAGTTTTATTAAAATCTCAATCCCTTTATCATCATTATTCTATTTAATTTATCTAATTAAATCTTTTGAGTAATATTATCAAAAATTAATGGTGTTACAGGCTCCCCCCTTAAAGAATTTCGTCCTTGAAATTCAGTAAGGACCAAATATTAAACATGGCAATCATTTGCAACAACTCCTAACATCCATACTAGCCTATCTGACTAGCAACTATCTATATAAATCTAATATAGACATAACCTTACATCAGATCAGGATAAGTATCTCCAATCATGTTTTTTGTCTTTCAAGTACAGTCCTTCTCGTTGTCGCTACACTGCATTTCACCAACATGTTTGTCTTGTTCCTCAATCTTTTTTCATCTCTGGCTACAATTCGCATTGGTTTTCCAACAAAATTCAAATTAGGCTCTACTGCTAAATCTTCCAACCCTGACGGAGGCGTAGTAGTCTCTGGATCATGTATATACTTGCGAAGATGAGACACATGATATACATTATGGATACCTGCCATAATGCTTGGCAACTCTACTGTGTATGCGAGCTTCCCTATCCTCTCTATAATCTGGAATGGACCAACATATCTCAGTGCTAGTTTCCCTGATTTTCCTAATCGTACCACACCCTTCATTGGTGACACCTTAATAAAAATCTTATCTCCAACCGAGAACTCCAGATCTTTATGCCTCTTGTTTGCATAACTCTTCTATCTGGATTGAGCTTCCTTTATCCTTTCTCGAATTAACTCGATATTCTCCGATGCCTCTCTTACCAAATCTGGACCAAAGACTAATCTGTCTCCTGTCTCCAACCAATATGCCGGTGATTTGCATGGTCTTTCATACAAAGCTTTAAAAGGTGTCATTCCTATACTAGTATAGTAACTATTATTATAGGAAAACTCAACTAAATGTAGGTGATCTTCCCAAGATCCACCTAATACTTCCTTTAGATTCTTCCAGAATTCACCAGTGATTAAGGCATCTCTGTCACTCACTATACTACAAGTGACTCTGTGTAGTCTAACTATGTTCTTCATGAATAACTTTGCTAAAACAGGTGCCGTCCTGGGTGACTTGACTGGAATGAAATGGGCACTCTTGGTCAGTCTATCCACTATAACCCATATACTTCCATTTCCCCTATTTGATCTTGGAAACCCGTCTATAAAATCCATGGATATTGAATCCTATTTCCAAACTGGAATCTCTAGAGGTTGAAGCAATCCACTCGACTTTTGATATTCGGCCTTCACTTGTTGACAGTTTGCACACTGCCTAACCAACAAGCCCACATCCCTCTTTATATCTTCCCAATGTAAGCTCCACTTCATATCCTGGCACATCTTGGTTCCTCCAGGATGAATCATAAACTTGGATTGAGGACATTCTCCAAGAAATTCTTTCCTTAAGTCCTCTACATTCGGAATACACAACCTTCCTTTCTTTCTCAACCATCCTCTTTGGTCAAAACTAAAGTCTTTTAGATCATCGATCTCATCTCCAATCTTGAGTCTTTTAGTCCTGCTGGCTAACATTGGGTCCTCTTTTTGCTTAGAAGCAATCCTTTCGATCAACATTGGTCAAATCTCTAAATAGGACAACATCGCGGTATTCTGACTAGAACTAGCAGTCGAGCTTAACTGCATACCATAACTGGCCAAAGCTTCTAAATCATTCCACTCCACCAACATAGCTATAACCACATTCTAATATCTTCTGCTAAGAGAATTTTCTACCTTATTACCTTTCCCAGGTGTATACTCTATACCAAAATCATAAGCAGCCAAAAACTCCAACCACCTCTGTTGTCTCATATTCAACTCCTTCTAAGAGAATAAATAGCTTAAAGACTTATGATCGGTATAAAGCTCAAATCTCTCCCCTAAGAGATAATGTCTCCAAATATTCAATGCATAGATCTTCGCAACTAACTCGAAATCATATGTAGAATTCCTCACTTCATGCGGTCTAAGCTATCCGAATGCATAGGCAATAACTTTACCCTTCTGAATCAATATTGCCCCCATTCCAGTTCCGCATGCATCAGTATACAGCACCAACCCATGGTTTCCGTTTGGAACTACTAAAATCGGTGCATTGGTCAACAAATGCTTTAATTTAAGGAGTGCTTCCTCACATTTGTTGGACCAGATAAACTTCACCTCCTTCCTGGTTAACTTAGTCAAAGGTACTGCTATCCACGAGAAATCCTTGATGAATATCCTGTAGAAGCCAGCAAGTCCAAGAAAACTTCTATCTCAGTTACCGTCTCCGGTTTCTTTCAGTTATTCACTGCTTCAATCTTATCTGGATTGACCAACCAACCTTTCTCTGAAACCACATGACCTAGAAATTTAACCTCTTACTTCTAGAAATGACACTTGGTAAACTTTGCACTTAGCTAATTCTGTCTCAGCATCTTCAGTACTAATCTAAGATGAACGTCATGCTCTCTCTCATCCTTCGAGTATACTAAAATGTCATCTTTAAACACCAGCACAAACCTATCTAAGTCTCTCGAAAGACTCGGTTCATCAAATCCACGAAGAAAGCAGGTGTATTAGTCAATCCAACTGGCATCACCAACCTCTCATAGAAACATACCTTGTCTAAAATGCTGCCAAAGGAATACTGTCCTCTACCACTCTTAACTGATGGAAACCTGTCGCCAAATCCAATTGGAAAAACACTCTGGCTCCACTCAATTGATCAAACAGATCATCTATTCTTGGCAACATATACTTATTCTTAATCATCCTTTCGTTCAACGTACGATTGTCGATACAGTACGACCGCTCCTCAAGGCAAACTACTTGGCCTGATAAAATTTCTTCCTTCAAGATCCACTAGTTACACCTTAGATTCCTTCATCTCTATAGGTGTCGTCCTACTAGATGATCTACTAACAAGTTCATCTCCGAGCATAAGATCTATACGAAACTCAACTGCTCTTTTCGATGGTAGTCCTATGACTGGCTCAAAGACATCTACAAACTCTCTTACTACCCGAAACTGACTTAACTTATCTCCTTTCTCCATAGTATCAAGCAAAGTACTAACACTCCATTCAGAATTCTCCACTGAGAGTATTACTCGGTTATGGCTATTAGGATGTCTCAGTGATATCTCCCTATCTTGGCAAAATTTCTAGCCTTATACCTACCCAACAAATCCATACCCAAGATGATTCCGAAATCTACAAAATCAAAAACATACACGCTGCATGCAAACTTATGACCTAACGAATTCAGTTCTAAGTGGTCACGTCTCAACCTTAGAGTCGCATACGATCCTATTGGATTCGCAACCCTTGAGGAAGTAACAAGGTAGGTGGGTTCTACGCATAATCTATCAACCAAACACTGAGATATAAATGAAAGTGATGCACCAGTATCAAAAAGCATTCTAACTGTTATACTCTGGATCAAAAGCGTACCTTTCATCATAGTCTTTCCTTTATTGGCAGCAGTAGGCTTAGTTGGTTCAATAGCAAAATCTTTCCTTTGTCCTCCCTAACTAGCTATGGACACTGATTCTTGTAATGCCCAACTTGATCACAGTCGAAGAACTTCACATTCTTCTTATTTGCAGCCTTCTTCCCTTTACCTGACCGGCACTCATTCGCATAATGACCCTTCTTGTCACACTTGAAGCAAACTAACTCAGCCTTCGTCTTCTTGGTAATATCTCCCTTTTGGGCTCCCTTCTTTTTAAAGAACTTTCTCTTCTTCCCTTGAGAATCTTGAATTTCCACTGGCTTCTCTCTAGCACAAATAGCAAGCATCTCCTCATGGCGAATAGCCATCTCGACAACTAAATTACTTGGATCACGAAGATGTGGTAGGGTCGCCCTAGCAATTTCGGGCCTCAGTCCCCTAATGAACTTCTCATTCCTTCTGATGATGGTGTCTATAGTATTAAATCCATAATGAGATAACTCCTCAAATTTAGTATTAAATCCATAATGAGATAACTCCTCAAATTTAGTGGCATACTCATTGACCGATATCTCTCCCTGCTCTAGATCTATAAACTTCCTCATCAACTCTGACTTCGCAAACTCAGACATAAACTTTTGCTCGAACCTCCTTCTAAACTCATCCTAAGTCCATTCTTCTTTCATAAATCCGATAGTAACGCTATTTCACTAGTAAAGCGCTGACCCTTGAAATTGTCTAGAGGCCAACCTTCTCTTTTATGCATCATCTAAACCCAAATTAGCAAATATATGCACACAATGCAACAACCAATTATCAGTTTCAATAGCATTCTCCATCCCTATGAATGGCTTCCCACCAAGACTGGCATAGTTCCTGCTCAGCCTAGCACAATTATTCCCACTTGGAGCTACAGGATTAGCTCCGCTAACATTTTCAGCAATTTCGGCATCAGCTCCTGCTTGCACCATATTGACGAAGAACTGATACATTGCCCCTATATCTACTTGTGAATCTCCAGCACCCACATTGGCCTCAGCATTTTGGTTATTAGCATTAGAGGATTGACTGGGGTTCCTCCTAGTGGAGGGTCGAGCATTTCCATTGGTTGTGGTGCTTCCTCCACCGAGATTTCCTCTTCCATTTTCTGCTCCCATACCTTCTTTCTCGTAAATCTGCATAGAAGCCTTAGTAAGATACAGAAGAACGATCTAAGAGAGCGGGGAATACATACTTATATGTATATATGTATATATAACTATATATCAAATATAAGTACGTTACTATAAAGTTAACATAAACCCCAATCTTGTTGCCTGATTCATTAGATTATGATTGAAAAATCTTTTAGCACTACAAGAATTTTGATTTTCAATAGCGCTCAAAAAACGCTACTAAAAGTTTTAGCAGCGTTTTAATGAACGCTGTTATAAATCCCGCGACTAAAAATACCTGATTTTTAGTTGCACTTATTTCAACGCTACCATAAATTTTTTTACTGCAGCGTTTATGAAACGCCACTAAATTCTTTTTTTGCAGTGTGTATAAAACGCTACCAAAATGTACTTGGTCTGCTCAAAAATATTTTGGTAGCGTTTGTTAAACGTTGTAATAGAAGACGCGGTTTATTGACAAAGCCTGTAGCCGCGTTTATTAAACGCTACTATATATGTGATGTGCATGTAAATGTGCATATTTTAACCACCATATTTATTCTTTTTAAATTAAATAAATGATCATATTGGGTATTTTAACTTGTTTAAACTAAAATTCATATTATTTGAAATTGTCACATATTCATCTTCATCCAAGTGCAAAATGGTCATTTTTGTGCGTATATTAATTTGAGAAAAATTAATTGAAAATTTGTATATATTTTTGTAGGAATTTGATCTCAAATAGAAGTGGTTTCATGAAGATATACATGCACAAAATTAATACAAAGGAATGAAGATGGAAATAATTCAAAGTGAAGAACATGGAGGACCCCACCCACCTACCTACCTTAATGTACAAATTAAAGGCTAATGCACATGCTTTTGGAGTTAATGGCTTCATGTACACTTAATGGGGGATTAAGACATGTTAATGATTATTTGGCCTCCACACTTCCTAAGGGGCATTTTGGGCATTCCCCAAAAATATGAATTAGGGTTTCATACATGTATAAATACCCATATGTTTCTGTAACTATCTTCCTCTTAGTTAGTTAGTTTCAGTTTAGAAAATAAATCAAAGCTCTCTTTCTTTCTATGGCTACTTAGCCATTTTATTTCATGTAATTTTCTTTTCTTTTATGCAATGTTAATTCTCTTTTATTTACATGCTTTTTCTCTTCTTACGTAGTAGTGTAGATCTACCTTTATGCAATTAGATTAGTTGTCTTTTCCATTAGCTTTCATTTTCCTTTCTTTTTTGCTTTCATGTTGCTTTCTACATTTGTTGATTTGATAACAAATATGAGAGCTTAATCCCTACAATTTATGGGTAATGAAGCTCTCTAGTATGTAGATGCAATATTTTGATGTTTATGCTCTCTTTTTGTGCTTTAATGGAAACACTTGAAGTGGTTTAATGATGTTGTTTAGCTTTGAATTTGATAGTCTATGTTGTTCATAACAAATAGGCTATGCTTAAACAAACATAACACAAATTGCCTCTTCATCTAAATATGATTATGGCAAAGAAGTGAATGTTGAAATTGAAATTTGATAGCCTATATTTCTAAACAATAGTTAATAGGCTATGCTTAAAATATATTTTTATTTCAACTTTGTTGTCATATTTCATTAGAGTTAAACGTGTATTAGTGGTTGTGTTATAGTTTGATGGTTTATATTGAGCTAATTAACAGCACAAATATATCATACTTATGATAAGCACATCAACTAATTCACTAATGACAAGAAAAGAGAGATCATAACTTCATTTTATTGCTTTATATGATCTAGAGAGTGGATTTATCTCTAAATTGTTCTTTTAACTCTCATATTTTTATCATTTTCTTTTGCCAGTTGTTGTTAGTTTCTTACATTTCTAGCTATTCACTCTCGACTTCGGTATAATTTGATTGAATAGAATTTTAAAATCATCAATTCCCTGTGGATCGACCCGTATTCGCCGCGTGCTACATTCGTACACCGTGCGCTTGCGGTATAAATTTTATTTCAAAATTCGTTCGACGGTTTTCTAAACCGATGGAATTTCCGTCGACGAACAAGTTTTTGGCGCCGTTGCCGGGGAATTGTTTTGATTTTGATTTTCTATTCTTCGAATTATTTTTGTTTGATTTTCTTTTGTGTGTTAAAGAAAAAAAATTGTGTTGTGTGTGTGTTGTTTGATTTTTGTTTGCACGGTTGTTGTGTTTTCAAGTTGTTTTGTTCATTGCATTTCATATTAAAAAAAATAATCAACATACACAGTTTAAAAAAAAACAATTTTATTCCATTTTCTTTCCATTACAAGTTTGCATTTACAATTTTCTTTTTTCAATTTCTCTTTGCATTTGCACTGTCTATTCATAATTTTGCATTCTTTTCTCTGTACAACCATTCTGTTACCGATTCTCTTCCTTCTCTGTTCATTTGCACAATTCATTTCACTCCTCTGCCCAACAACCTTCCCTTCAAACATCACTGCCTTCTACCACTTCAACAACTACCTTGTTCCATACTTCTACCCAGTCTTCATCACACACTTCAAACATCAAACAACATCCCCACTGTCATTTACTACTTCCCAGAACAACATCCACTACCAGAATCATTCATCTCCTTTCCCTGCCTTGCCACTACTTTCCTCTCCCACCTGCATAAACAGTTTCAAACCCCTCTCTGCACTTCTCATCCAAGCAGTGAACTTCCCCTCACTTCAACCAACATCCCATATCATCAAGCACTTCAGCCTTCAACTTAGACTCATCGTCGAGCACATCAACTGTTGTGCACTGTGCACTCAAAACACACTTCCTGCATCGCTCTGCCAACTTCACAACCTTACAGCCAACTCCACTACCTACCACAGGTCCACAACTACCGCTCATACAACCACGAACTGACATTAATTCCAGTAAACATCGAACCACCTACATCCAACAAATCCACTGCAGCTGCCCAAACTTCAACATCCCACCCTTCCAAATTCCAACACGTGACAATAGCCTATCCTCCTAACCAGAACACCACCACCGCAAACTCCATCGCCCACTACAAAGCAAAGCGCATCAACCACCCAATACGCAGATCCAATTAACAACAGCAATCTACATCCCTCAAACCGCAGTCGCGAACAAACAGCAGCGACCGAAACCACGACCTCGAACTCAAAACCACCAAGCAATACCGTGGCTCCTAAAATCCGTTGTTTAATTGATTTTGCAAATTGCGTGAATTTTCCATACTCGAAAGATTTTGTTTTAATTGATGATGAAACGTAATTGTGTTGTCTGGTATTCGTAATTGAAGAAGAAAGAAAGGGGATTTGTTTTTGTTAAGAACAGAACCGAAAAACTTGTGAAAGTACAGTGGGTATTTGTTTTCATATCGGGTCGGGTATGGGTTGTTGGGATAGTTATAGTTTTTTTCTTCTGTTTGTTTTAGTTTCCTCTATTAAGTTTAATTGGGCCGGGTTTTAAGGTTGAGTGTTTCGTTTGTTCAGTTTTAGTTCACTTGATATACGTGTTTTCTTTTGTGTATAGATTTAGTTGTTTTAGTTTGTTTCCTTTCAAAAAAAAAACAAAAAACAAAACAAAACTAAAAGGGTTTCACTTTGTTTAATTTCCATTTGTTTGAGCCTTACTTCTTTTAGTTTTCATTTATTTTCTTTTCATTTGTTTTTTTTTTGCCTCACTTGTTTTGTTTTCTTCCAGTTTAGTTTTATTTTACCCTTAAAAACAAAAACAAAAAAAATTAGTTTGAATTTGTTTTGTTTTATTTCATTTTAATTTGTTCTTAATCTCCAACTTTATACATCACAAATTTTTTTTATTTTTTTTAAGTTAAACCCTACTTTTAAGTTTCCTTTCAAAAAAAAAGTTGTATATATCTTGCTTTATTTCAGGTTGCCAAAGCAGAATTACAGAAAGAGCAGAAGTGCTTGTTAAATAAATTGCTTGCCGAAAAAAATAACTACTTGCTTGCTTATAAAATTTTATGTTTTAGTTGTCTTGCATTGTTGTTTGCTTGCATTTTAAGACCAAAAAATTTAAAAAAAAAAATCAAAAACAAAAACAAAATTTCATTCTAGTTGCATTGTTAATACACGTTTTATTTCAGCTTTGCATTTCATCTTAGAAGTTGATTAAATAATAACTCACTTAATTGTATATTGACAGTTGTCTTCTTTGAACAATTTAATTTCTTGGTGTCTAGGCTATGGCAGAGTAATAACCATTTATAAATATTACGGTGATTCGTAAATATTATAGTGGTTGTTCCTCTAAAGGTACTTAAACCTTCGGCTGCATTGCTACGGTGATTCGTGGTGCACCGATAACCCCTGCCCGTTACCTGGCTGAGAAATATTTTTGTTGATTTAAGACAGTGTGTGACTATACAATTTTGTGTTAACTTAGGATAAATCATTTGTAATTAACCCTTGCATTCATTTAGTTGCATTAGTTCATGCATATTTAAAAAAAATTCAAAATCCAAAACTAAAAAAAATTATAAATAGTTCTTAACTTAGTTTTTTTCCCTTTTCCTTTAAAATTTTCAAATCAAAATTCCAAAAATCCAAAAAAAATTAAAATGCAAAATCAAAAAAAATATATTCAAAAACAAAGAAAAAAATTTGAAATACCAAAAATCAATTTCCCTTTTGAAAAATAAATTCCATTTGTAAATATTTTTCTTTTACCAAAAAAAAACACAAAAACATTCTTGAAAATGTCCGAGTTTCCCCACTTATGTGAAGTTTACAATAGTTGCGAAAATCAATATAATCCATATGATTTCGCTCCAAATTCATGTGGATATTTTAACGACAAATATTCTATAAACGATTTGAATTTTGAACCACAAAATTTTCAAAACGACGACCAAGCTTCAAATCTTGAAAATAGTATTTCATCTTTACTTGAAATCGCTACACAACAAAATCAAAAGATAAATGAGTGGTGCAATTCATATTTGTGTGATAACTCAAGTCAAAATTTTCAAATAATCAAAATTTGAATTCACTTCAAAATTCAAATGATTACGATTATAACCCATGCCAATTTAATTTCGAACTCCAAAATGAATTTCAAACTCAACATGAAAATGAAACAACTTTTCAAATGAATTTGGCAATGGGAATAATCTTAACCATGTTACGAGTGAAAATTTTTGTTCTCAACAAATCCAAATCGAAAATTCTCAATTTAATAACTACAAATTGGATTTTGTTGAACAAATGAATGAAATTTACGATGATCATACGGATTTGTTGTTTGAAACTTATATGAAACAACGTGAACAACAAAATCAAATCTCAACGTGTGATGAGTCAAGTGATAATCCACCCTTTACCCAAATCGACGATTTTCAAATAACAACTTTTGAATTTGTTAATGACGATCTTAATCAAGTTGTTGAAAACACGGTAATTGAGTTGGATTTCAATTCTTTTAAGGGTGTGGAACCAAATTTAAAATTCGATCTTCCTTTTCTCGATTTCGAAAATTTGAATACAACAACTTTGGATTTTGAAATTGAGACATGTAATAAAGTTATTGATAGTCCAATAAAGGAAGACGAATTTAATGAACACGAATTTTTTGGACTTTTGGATGATGAGTTGTTAAATTCCGACGGGGAAGATTTAAATCACCACTTTGATTTTGAAATCAGCAATTTTGAAGAATTTGTCAATGATAAGCTTGAATTTCAAATTGGTGAAAATAAACTTGAACTTCAATCAATTGTTTTATCGACCCCAAAAATCATAAAAAACAAAACAGATCATACGATTTTCAAAACGACATTCGTTTTTCCAAATCAAGATTCAACTTTGAAATCTTTGACGATTTGGTTTTCCGAGCTTAAGTTGTGTCTCGCATACTTGACGAGACAAATGAATCGGTCTTTAGAAGACAGTTTCATCTACTTTTTGACTATATACATTCTCATCTCTTGTAAATAATCATCCTTTCATGTAAATATAGGATTTTTGTTTTTATTTTTCTTCTTTCTCCTTCCACTTGGGTTGGCTGTGGGGACACAGTCAAAATCAAGTGTGGGGGGAGTCTCATCATCTTTTTGATTTTTCATAGTTTATTTTACATTTTTTCAAAACTTTAAAAAAAAAACAAAACAAATATTTATTTTTAAAGAAACACTATAGGATAAATATATGGTTTTGGCTTATTAAATTGAAATTTTTGAAAGTTTATTTGTCTTAACAAAAATAAAAATGAAGTTTGAATACAAATAATAATGGTTTAACTAGTATATAGGAAGATTCATACGTGTTAATTATGAAATACATCCTAATTGAAAATCTTTGTTTTAAAAAGTGGTTGATTTAAAGTAAAGATATAACATTTTTTTGTCTTCTAAGTTAAATGGTGCTAAGATGATTTTGCAAAACTCTCTCTCTCTTAAAAATTAAAAAAAACAAAAAAAACAATAAATCTAAAATATTCACTCTCATTTAAAAGTCATCACGGTTATGCATGGGTGAATTACTTGGAATCTTCGATTATGTGCTTTCATACTCATTTAAAAATCCTCACGGTTATGCATGTATGAAGCACATGTAAAAAAATAGACTTAATAAAAACCACCTACGGTCGATAAGTGTATGCACTCGCCATGCTCAGTACTCCCCTCACATAAGCCCGAAAGGCAGTGCATGGATGGTATGTCTGGCCTCAGTTTACCCGAGCTAGGTGTGTAATTTTTCTTGCAAATAATGAGAGAGCAAGCAATTGTGATCCTAGCACTATTTTTACTTATTTGATTTGATTTGTTATTAAAAAGAAATAAAAATACCACTTTGATAAACTTTGATAATCAACTAAGGATCCATTTTATAATTACACTTTGTTATCAACCGAAACAACAAATTAAACTATTGTCTATTTGTTATGATAACTTGATTTTTGTTGAAAATTTTGACGAGTAAATGACATAAATTTCAAGATAATTAACCAAAACCTATATTTAACTTATTTGTGTCAATTTAAAAATAAATCCTTCATTTGTAAATATTTTCAAAAATTTGCATTTATCTCTTTGTAAATAAATCTTGCATTTTGTAAATATTTTCATCATGCATTTGATTTTATGGGTAGTATCCGCTGAAAACCCTCACGAGACAACACTCGTCCTACTGGGGACACGCAGAGGTTTAACGGCTTATTGCATACGCTTAATGCAATCGTGCTCCCTACGAAAAAAGATTTACCTTAGTTTTAGTTTATTCGAGGACGAATAAAATGATAAGTGTGGGGGTATTTGATGTGCATGTAAATGTGCATATTTTAACCACCATATTTATTCTTTTTAAATTAAATAAATGATCATATTGGGTATTTTAACTTGTTTAAACCAAAATTCATATTATTTGAAATTGTCACATATTCATCTTCATCCAAGGGCAAAATGGTCATTTTTGTGCGTATATTAATTTGAGAAAAATTAATTGAAAATTTGTATATATTTTTGTAGGAATTTGATCTCAAATACAAGTGGTTTCATGAAGATATGCATGCACAAAATTAATACAAAGGAATGAAGATGGAAATAATTCAAAGTGAAGAACATAGAGGACCCCACCTACCCACCTACCTTAATGTATAAATTAAAGGCTAATGCACATGCTTTTGGAGTTAATTGCTTCATGTACACTTAATGGGGGATTAAGACATGTTAATGATTACTTGGCCTCCACACTTCCTAAGGGGCATTTTGGGCATTCCCCAAAAATATGAATTAGGGTTTCATACATGTATAAATACCCATATGTTTCATGTAGCCATCTTCCTCTTAGTTAGTTAGTTAGTTTTAGTTTAGAAAATAAATCAAATCTCTCTTTCTTTCTATGGCTACTTAGCCATTTTATTTCATGTAATTTTCTTTTCTTTTATGCAATGTTAATTCTCTTTTATTTACATGCTTTTTCTCTTCTTATGTAATAGTGTAGATCTACCTTTATGCAATTAGATTAGTTGTCTTTTCCATTAGCTTTTATTTTCCTTTCTTTTTTGCTTTCATGTTGCTTTCTACATTTGTTGATTTGATAACAAATATGAGAGCTTAATACCTACAATTTAGGGGTAATGAAGCTCTCTAGTATGTAGATGCAATATTTTGATATTTATGCTCTCTTTTTGTGCTTTAATGGAAACACTTGAAGTGGTTTAATGATGTTGTTTAGCTTTGAATTTGACAGTCTATGTTGTTCATAACAAATAGGCTATGCTTAAACAAGCATAACACAAATTGCCTCTTCATTTAAATATGATTATGGCAAAGAAGTGAATGTTGAAATTGAAATTTGATAGCCTATATTTCTAAACAATAGTTAATAGGCTATGCTTAAAATATATTTTTATTTCAACTTTGTTGTCATATTTCATGAGAGTTAAACGTGTATTAGTGGTTGTGTTATAGTTTGATGGTTTATATTGAGCTAATTAATAGCACAAATATACCATACTTATGATAAGCTTATCAACTAATTCACTAATGACAAGAAAAGAGAGATCATAACTTCATTTTGTTGATTTATATGATCTAGAGAGTGGATTTATCTCTAAATTGTTCTTTTAACTCTCATATTTTTATCATTTTCTTTTGTCAGTTGTTGTTAGTTTCTTACATTTCTAGCTATTCACTCTCGACTTCGGTATAATTTGATTGAATAGAATTTTAAAATCATCAATTCCCTGTGGATCGACCCGTATTCGCCGCGTGCTACATTCGTACACCGTGCGCTTGCGGTATAAATTTTATTTCAAAATTCGTTCGACGGTTTTCTAAACCGATAGAATTTCCGTCGACGAACAATATGCACTTTATTTTTGTAATATTTTTAGTAGCGTCTCCAAAATGCTACTAAAATTATTCCAACTCTGCCTATAAATTTCCTACGGTTTAATTTTGTTCATAGCTTATAACATAATACATAAACACATACACATTAAACAACCGCAAAATACATATACATATACATATACACATACATATTCAAACACAAACACATTTTTAAAAACCACAAAATACATAAAAAAAAAGCACTAACATAAACAAAATGTTAACCGTACATAGAAGTTTACACAACCGAACTGTAGTTTCAAGACAAAATGGTTAACCGTACATAGAAGTTTACACAACCAAACTACGTACCCCAGACAATATGCTAATGCTGCAGTTAAAAATACCATAAACATCTGAACTAAGCAAGTACAATATACAACCAAAACCAAACAACATAACAAGTACGATAAACTAGTGCTGCTACTCATTCTTCAGAAATGCCTACCTGTAAACAAAATGTTATCAACAGTGAGACGCAAGTTATAATCAATACTGCGAAAATAATGACAGGACCGTCAATATTGAGAAAATAATGAGACTAAAGTTACGCACAACTGAATATGTGCAATTTTGTGTTCAACTGAATATGCACAACTAAATATGAAAACTAAAATAATGTGCACGTTAGTTTTGGCCAAGAATAAAATGAAAATGAAGATTTGTCGTCAATGTTTTGTACATTTTATCTCTGCCTGTACATTTTCATATATTCAAACACAGATTTTCATATACTCGAACGCAGATGAAAATATAAGTGTACATGAATTATTTTGGATAGTGAAATCAGGTAGGTGTAAGAAGTCTGCCAGACCCATATGGATACAGCCAAACACAGATTCAAAAAATTCATAACGATAGATGCATTTGTTGATAAAAATATAGGATAATAATATAATATGGTTCTAGTATGTAAAATGACTGGAAACTTAGGATCATAAATTATCTTTTAAGTACGTACAATTAGTCGATATAACTTATGGCTACTGATGGATTAAACCACCGACTAATTACAGTTAATATATAAAACATAAATACCATATTTTGATAAGTCTGATCATAGTAAATTCCAACATAAAATCTAACTAATTTACGTTATTGCATATTCACATAAATCATTCAAGTACAACTCATCGCACATCTACAAGCAGGTTATAATGAGGCAATTTAGAGGAAAATTTCAAATAAATTTGAAGGAAGCCCCTTTTCAAATCACTTAGGCATTATAATAATTTGAGTTGATGGTTTAAGTATTTTGTTGCTACTGGTTATCTATGATGGTAATTCTGCAAGAAGTTTTCAATTACATAAAGAATTGCATACCTTTCATTTTGGTTCCATAAAGACTTTTGCCATCGGCCAAGCTATGGGAACGCCAAAGGCATCTTCCATGCACGTCAACTCCGATGTAGGTCTCCATTGCACTTCATTCGGAACTCTCATAGTTTCAACCCAAACTTTTATAGCATCATGTCCCAGTGGACGACAATGGACCATCGATATTGGATCAGTTGAAGCGATAGTTCCTTCAGCCACTACTTCGTTCGTTTCACCCACATTAATCAACTTTCATTTATTATCTTTTTTCAGCTTTGCAATCGGTTGGAAAAAATGGTGCATATTTCAAACAGTGCATATTGAAAACTACGTACTTATTTTAGAAACCAAAACATACAAAATGCAACAACACAGTGATGCATATTTCAAACAGAAGAAACAAAATACAAAGTAAAAAATATTTCCATCATATTTACTTACATGTTGTGGTTTCTTCGCGATTATGGGTGTGGTTATCAAGGGAGAAGTCGCACAATTTACATCCTTACCAACTGCATCTTTATTAACTTCAACTTTTGATTTTGGCCATGCTACTTTCCTACCAACTACATCTCTAACGCATGACATATCAATTGTGGGTCACCACAAATATGCATTTCCATTTATTACATTGTCCACCCTAATCGCAAAGGTAGCCGGACCGAGCGGAATTCCATTAACAAGATGTTGTGGATCTCTGGCATAGATTCTTCCTTCGGCAACTACCTCTCACCCTCATTCCAACCATAAATCTTGCATTTGTCGTCTAGGGCGCTGCTGTCACTCTAAAAAGAAGAAGTGTAAGTCAATTTAGTGATTAAGTGAAAATATTGTACATGAAATATTTTTAAATTAAATTTGTGGAGGACCGACGTAAATATTGTGAATTATAAAATTTACCATACTGACTTCATTCAGCTGTCCTCGCAGCGGCCTTTTAATGCAATTCAATGGCCATGCTACTACCTTTTTCTCAGCGTTTGCTAATACTGTCATTTTAGGTGTAGGCCTCCATAAGTAAGCATCTGGTTCTTCCACGAAATCTGTAATAACGCTCACATCATTTGGTCTAAGACGAATGCCATTGACAACCTCATTTGGGTCCACGGACAACACTCTCCCATCAGCAACAACTGTATAGGTTCCATCCCAATTCAACACCGAACATATATCGCCATTGCTCTACAATTATTGAACAGAAAATTATAGCAATTACTGGATCAAAAACTAAAATCCAAATGTTATTTCTTGAGTAATATAATTATTATTTTTACCAATTCAGGTGCTCCCTTCTTTCGAACTTTCTTTACCCTGCAGCAAGCACTAATATTAGGATATTTTAATCTTAGGAGCACTGAAGTGGATACGCACAATACTTAAAATGTCACTAGAATCAGTCCAACAAGTTTGAATGGCAGAGTACATACAAAAAACCAGTTGTTGTAGCATCATTTACAAACATGTGTGTCTGAATTCATTATTTTCAAAATTATTATATAACAAAAGACCAGTTGTTATGCACTGTTTTGTTATTCTCAGTTACTACAGTGTTTTTATATATACTTTGATGCTATGCATATTTGCCATAAATTATAGGTGCATCAGTAAACCTTTTTCATCATAGACTTACCTTTTATGTTCAGTGATCAAGTGTCAAGACGACATGTGCACCCAAAACTTGTTCAGAGTTTTATTTGAGAAAAAAATGAAAAGCAAGCAGGAACACCTATACTACATATACTGTTTGGATACACAAAATGGATGCCAAAGATTTATGTGAACAGACGACATTAGAAAAACATTTATCCATCAATAAAATGATCTTCAATAGAATATGTCAAAGAAGGTATAAACTAAAGATGAAAGGCCCATCAATAATTCTATTACAATGTTCTCGAGTATAATATATTGTAATTTTATTAATAAAAGCAGACGGAGAATAAGCTGCATTTGCAAGTGTGAGTTTATTCATCTACTATATAAGAATAAATAACTTTGTAAATTGTAATTGTGTGCCAAAATAAATAGTACTGGAAATCAATCATTAATTTAAATAGGAAGAAAGCATCAAATTATTATATAGTTGACACCAAAACAAATATCATTCCATGATAAGTAAACTTAAACATTTTTGTTGCCTAAAGATAAATTTAGACATGATACAAGAGAATATCCCAACGGATAAATAGACTCATTTAATAAAGAGTTTAGTAACCCATTCCAAAGTTGCTATAATCGATAAATAACGAAAAGAATTCACGAATATGAGACTCGACATTTGTCTCTTACAAACCATTTTAAAAGGTAGGCCCTGGACGAGGCCATTAGACAACTACCTAACATGCCTCCAACATTTTAAGGGTCTCCACTTATTATAACATGTTATTACCAGTGAGCAATGCAGCTACAATGGGGCCTTAATTAGCAGAGTCTGACCAAGCTTGGTATTTTCACACTAAAACAAAGTGTTGCTTGTTGTTCGGTTCACTTGCTGCCTCAAGCCATTGTACCCAGTGTTTTCCCAATGTTATTCCCAGTATTTTCCCAATGTCCACTTAATAAATTACTTTCAAAAAGTTTACCGTTTGGTCCACCAGATATGTACCATACCCCTCAAATTCTACTATTTCCTCTCGACATTGAGATAGTTGTTTATCTTTGGACTAGGCAGCAACTAGCTTGGTTAAGGTGCAGCCTCTTCCCAGTGCCCTTAACCATCCTGGTTTATCTTGTCCCAATACATTTGCAAGAGCATCTCCATTGACATTCTGTAACGAGTTGGACTGTGATAGGCTAACAAATTTTTTAATCTCCGCCTACATAAATAAATACATACAGAAAATGTACGATGGTAAAATCATCATAGTTTCGAACAATTTTTATATACCGCAAAAATAAAAAATTCTTACAATAGTATTTGCAGCTTCCACGGTCACTGGTTCACCATTTTTTTAATGTGAGATTTAATCCAAACATCAGCTCTAGTTATGGACAAAGGATTTGGACTTCCTTTTTTTCTAAATTTAGAATAATATTAAACAAATAAACTGCCAGATATAAAATAATGTTAAATAATGCTATACTTAACTAACTAACCATGTCCTCAGTCAATTTAGCCATTCCCCTACGACCAGATGTGTGTGGAACTTGATTAACCCTAAGGGCCGAATATTTCTCACTTCGTTTCTGGAAATATTGAAAGATGTTAGAATTTAGTAACCAAAAGCATATTACAGATATCTTAATGTTACCTTAAACTCCGAACTAGTTTTGGCCTTCACAAACTTTCTCCATTCATTCATGCTTTTGATGTTGGTAGGTTTCAGTTTAAGCCTTTCCTCTTCCTTCTCCGCTTTATTTAATTTTCGAACCAATTTGCTTTTTTGAGGATCTCCAAATTACTCCCATTTGTTGAAATACGGCTTTTCTTTGCCATTCCTCTTCCAATTTAAAGCTAACCTGCAACAATACATGAAAACATGATATTAACAGTAGAAAACATGATATTAACAGTAGGTGAATATAAAGAAACATGCTATGGTGAAGCAGAATGTTGTCAAGCTAGTACATGGTGAATATATGACTTTATGGTCTCTAAATTTTGAAGAAATCTAAATGAAAATCATGAACTAATCACCTGGTCTCGACATTAGACACCTAAAATATATCTATGGATTTGTATTCTTGAAGATGATAGCAATGTCACTAAAAATCAAAATTGGTATGATTTCAATCTCAAGTGAGCGGGGATATTAGTGTTTAAATTTTTTAATTCTATCCAATAATCTATGACAACATTGTTTAATTTTTGAAGAATTGCATTTGCAGTCTAGAATAATTGTTTTGAAATCATTGGTCAGCTGATTTTATCAAAAATAATAATTAGAAAACAATAGTTTATCAAAAACGATTCACTAGTTTTATAAGCAAGCAAACTCGTACTGATGTACTTTAGTAGATAACTCAAATTATGATTTGTAACACATAATTAAAATCATGTTTACATTTTTGCCTTAGAAATAATCATCCAGACCCATAAATCTCTGTCATTCTGAACCTTCCATGAAATATGAATATTCATTTCTAATTTATTTATCTATTAAATGTTAAAAAACTAGAAATATGAACAATTTAATTTCGAAGGATAACCCACAATACGAACCTGCACTAATGATGATTCAAAATAAAAAATGAAGGTTCTTAAACAGAAGTCAGGATAGAATGTTTAAACAACATGATTCAACTACTAGAACTTGTGGATTTCTTAATTTAAATTCCTTTTATTATAGGCAATTTAAAAGCCGCAAATTGACAAAACTATAACCGAATTTATACTTTAAAAAGTAAGTGGTAGGAGAAGAAGAAATATGAGTTGCTTGATAAATCTACAAAACAAATATAGATAGAAGCAGGGACAAATGTTGATAAATAGATTCTCTAGCATATACAGTAGGGAACCTGCTCCATACCTGAAGCGATCGCCATGAACCACCTTTTAACTCTTCACTTAGATTCCTCCAATCATCAAGTGTGTATGGAACCTGCTCCCGCACAAGCGGTCCAAGAAAAGAGGATAAATATACCGACCCTGGCCCTATTAGTACGCCTATATCATTGAACTCAACTTCAATTCGATCATGACTGTTTAACGAGAGTTTTTTTGCTTTTGTTTGACCTCTACTGTCTCTTTTTCGAGATGAACTTGCGGTTTCATCATCACTTGCTCTCTTAATTTCCACCTCAGCAGCATCAGTTTGATCAAGAAGAATTTCACTGTCTAAGTGGGGTTCTTCTTCATGTAACAAGCCCTTTCATCATTTGGGTCTTCTTCATCTAACAAAGCCCTTTCACCATTTGGGTCAGAAGGGTTATCGTGTAGTGCTTGTTCTTTGTCTTCATTGCAAACATTGGCTTGCTTCTTAGCATTGACTGCTCGTTTTTTGCCTTCACTGCAAGCACCGGCTGGAATCGTATATACTTCCGCTTTGAATTATACTTCTGCTTTGAATTATACTTCTAGGATTCCTCATCAGTCTTTTTCTGATTGTGAGTACGTACAGAGCTTGGAAACTTCTCTTTTCTGCAAATGAAATAAAATATGAGATACTTAAAATTTTCATTATTTACCATCTACTCGCTGGAGGAATCTGGACCCAATAATTAGTTTGTAGATACATGATCTCCGAATCTTTTTAACATTATAGTTCAATGTAATTAGATCAATATTATTTTTTAATACATTAATGTAGAAAATAACTAGACCTTGTATGTTAACATGCAAAAAATTAACGTAGTATATATGTATAAACAAAAAACTGTTATAGAGTAGTCATGTAAGCAAGTTCAATCCTTTTCCAGATGAAGTTCATGATTTGAAAATCAGTTCTTTGACTATGCAGATGAGAAATATATATACCATCCATGACAAACTGTAGTAGGCTAATGAATAAAATTGGACCCATAAATACATATTAAAAATAGAATAGTAAATGGTTTAACTAATTTCACTAGTAAAACCAAAATGGTTAAACAAGAATGGCTCTCAACAATTGTAATTTCCAAGAATGCGGTCATCAATTTTTTTTCTATATATAAAAAGAAACGTTTTAAACTAACATGAGTTGCATGAGCTTATATGTAATAATGCTACGGGTTTATATTATTTGGCCAACTTACTTGTTTTGAAGTGTGTACAGATTCCCCCACACAACTTAAAATGTGGTAAAATATTTTTTTTCTCGTTTATCATGTTATTCGTAGAAAATTCATGCTTCTTTGGCAACAAACTAGTAGAACATGATATGCATTATTTTATGAACATCGAGTACTCATAAACACAGACTTTATGAATAGGATATGCATCCAAGTTGTTTTGTCATTAGAAGCATCCTGATTGAAAATAACTTAATCAGTAAAACATATCCAAGGCAACCGATTTTTTTGTTACATCCACACCTCATTACAAACGAAAGCGTGAGATATTTTAAAACAAATATAGACCAGATCAGATGCAAAAAGGGTGAAGTAAACAAATTAAAAAAGCAAAAAGAAATATAACATTAAATATGGTGTAAATTTGTTCAAGTAGGTTATTAAATAGTTAATCAAACAAGACATACACTTAATCTTATGCAGTGTTGATCATCTATATGCATGCAACTTTTTTTTATCAGGCACGTTTATTATTTTCAACACGGTTAAGTACAGACACAATTACCATGCAAAGTTTTAATATATTCAAAAATACCTGATTTCAGGATGAACAGAATGAGGGCCTGGAAATCCTCGAAGATGAGTGACGATGTGGGATAGTTATAGAGCCAAATTTGCTGACTTTAATTCTTCAAGTACCAACCGAACAATTGAAAACAGGAATAGAGAAGCATTAGCTCAAAACTATCAGATGAATTAGATGCTATAATTCAGGTAATTTTAGTTCAAAAAACCAATAGTTATGGGCTATTCCATTACAAATACATAACAGACAATGAACTAGGCTTGTGTCACATATTCATGCTTCGTACAAATAACAATCACAAATTAAAACTGGTTGGTTCACAGTGGATATGAATTTTCTTCATTAACAAATTGAAATAATAATATTACAGTAATTAGAACCACAAATGGACTGGAATTGTTTGCTACTCTAATTCAACAAATAAATTATATGAATCCAGCAAAATGAGTAACAAGACAATAAAATCTGAATCTATGCTTTCATTCCTTACTAAAACAAGTTTTGATAGTGAATTTAATAAATACAAAATGAGTAACACAACTTGCAAAATAAAAATAGAGACATTCAGAGAGTAAAATGAGTCTACAACTATGACTAATGCATTTGTCTAAAGTATGGATCTGACTTAGTAGGTGAACATATAATCTACTCAATTATGCCTTCGCAATCCTCCCTAACATAGCTAACATCTTCATCATCCATTTTGGTTATTTCATAATCTTCCACGGCTTGGATATCTCCCTCGATGCAATCATGTGTCTCTAAATCATTAAAACTTCTTGATGGTGCTTTCATTACAATATACCAATTAGAATCATCATTTTCTCTTGAATAAAATACTTTGCTCGCTTGAGATGCAAGTATGTATGGATCTCTTGAAAACGATGCTTGATGTAAATTAATAAGAGTGAACCCATCATCATCAACTTTTACACCATTTCCTTTATACGCCCAACGACACTTAAAAACTGGAACATAAAACAAATGATAATCTAATAAAATTATACCTGTCAATATTCGGTAATAAGTGACCACATCAACTACTTGAGACATATATTTTGAACTTGCTCCACACATAGTAGTCGCATCAAAGGTCACCCCGCAATTCTGAGTTTCTCTCCTTACATCTTTTATATGAAAACGTTGATCATTGATAACATGTCCTTTATAAGACAAAGCATCATTCTTCGGACCCAAAGCAAACCATCTTAACATGTCATCATGATCCTTGGAGGCAATAGGTATCTACAACAATTTCTATTTAGCATGAATATTTTAGAGTAATATTAGTACTCAAATGAGAATATATTTGGAATCTAACTAACCTTCCTTTTAATCCAATTGGCAAATTTTTTTGTATGTGTGTCCCAAAGTAAGTTCGCATTTTTTCTCATTCACTGGTCTGAATTTTCTAATTCCTCCAAATGCAAACTAGTATAAATCAAGTGATTATAAGTTATAAATAGCATTACGAACACATTAAAATGATTAAAACAATGTAACATAACTTACTCTATAAATGGTTCAACCACATTCATATTCATTAACACGGCTAAGTGAGCCATTTCTTTCTCATTAGCTGACAATGTAACTGTCTTGGACATTGAAATCGGACGTCCCTCAGGTATTACATTGCTTTCATAATCTTCATTTCGAGCTTCTTTCTCCTCTATATGTCCATATTTTTTCAAAAATTCATTGAAAAACATCATGGATTCTTCTGCAAGATAGGATTCTGCAATACATCCCTCTGGTCGTGCATAGTTTCTTACATAATCTTTAAGTGTCTTCATATATCGTTCGAATGGGTACATCCAATGAAAATGAACTGGTCCACATAGTAGTGCTTCTTTTCCAAGATGAATGGACAAATGTACCATTATACCAAAAAAGGATGGTGGAATTTTTTTTTCAAGTTCGCATAAAACTTCAATAATCTCAACATTGATTTATTCTACCTTCTCTCTATCAAGAACACGTTGACATAATTTGTTGAAAAAAGAACATAAGCAAATTATTGCTTTTCTTGCCTTCTTTTCCATTAATCCTCTCGATGCTACTGGCAATAACTGTTGCATTAATACATGGTAATCATGTGACTTCAATTCGCTAATTTTGCAATCATGCAACAAAATCTGATTCTTCAAATTTGAACAGCAGCCATCTGGTCCTTTGAAATCGTACAATCTTTTGCAAAATATTTTTCTCTCGGAATTTGACAACATGTATGGAGCCAGCAGAAGATATGTTTTATTCCCACGAGATCGTGCATGAAGCTCATTTCGAATTCCCAATTCTCTAACTCGTTTCTACAGTTGGTTCCATCTTTTGATTTATTACCATGCAACATCGTGCCCAATAGGCTTTCACTGATATTTTTCTCCACATGCATTACATCTATAATGTGACGTAATGGAAGTTCCTGCGAAAACCAAAACTGTAACGCATTATTGGGTTTTTCTTATGTTAAAACAACGAAAAATGAATAAATTAACTACTAACCTTCCAATATGGCAAATCAAAGAAAATCAATCTTTTCTTCCATCTTCATAGCTCCAATTCTGTAGAATTGTTAATACTATCATACTCATACTCTGTATCATAAGCACACTTTCTCTTCTTACTTTTCTCTTCGTTTTCTTTTCCAAAATCATTTGGATAATCCTTCAACAATGCATAAATGTTTCTTCCAGTTAGAATTCTAGGAGCACTACCTTTTTCTATGGTGTTATCAAACAATGCCTTTTGTTTCCTCCGTGAATCTGAAGTAGGTAGAAATCTTCTATGACCCATGTAGACACTCTTTCGACTATGATTCAACCAACGAGAATGGGTATTGACACCACATAATGGGCATCCTTTTTCCCCCTTCACACGACATTTAGCAAGATTTCCATAAGCCGGACAATCATTAATCATCCATAGCAAAATTGCATTCAATTTAAACAAAGTTTTACTAAATGCATCGTAAGCATTAACTCCGTTACACCACAAATGATGCAAGTCTTCCACCAAAGGCGCCAAATATACATCAATATCATTTTCGGGTTGCTTTGGGCATGGAATAAGTAAAATAACATAATATTTTCTTTCTTTATACACAACGTAGGCGAAAGATTGTATGTCACAAGCATTATCGGCCAGCAACTATATTTCGAACTCGACATGGAAAATGGATTGAATCCATCTGTAGCAAGACCAAGCCTAAGATTTCGTGGATCAGATGAAAAAGATGTATACTTTTCATCCACCATTTTCCATGTCATAGAATCCATGGGATGACGCATTTTTTCATCTTTGCTTGTATTTTTAATATGCCATCTTAAATCTATTGCCATCTTTTGAGATCTATACATTCTTTAAATCTCGGAATTATTGGAAAGTATCTCAACACTTTAAATGGAATACCTTTTATAACCTCTTTAGTATCTTGATTTTTCTACCATCTCGAAGAACCACATTTTGGACAAATATCTAAATCTTTGTATTCTTTTCTGAAAAGGCAACAGTCATTCTCACAAGCATGTATCTTTTCAAAACCCATGTCGAATGTTCTAAGAAATTTATTTACTTCATATAAGGTTTTGGAAAGCACGTTATTCTTCGGCAAAAATAATTATTGCATAGTTAAAAGCTTATCAAACCCACTATCAGACAACCCAGTCTCACATTTAAGATTAAACAAGACGGTGATGGCAGATAATTTTTGGCGATCCATGCAACCATGATATAATGGAGTTTCTGCATCTTCCAAGTTCTTGTTTAACTCATCCTCTTTACTCTGAGAATCAACATTATCTTTATCATCATGAAAAAAATCATCATTCAAAAATTTTTCATCTTCACAGTGAATCATCTTGAATAAATCATATACGTCAAAAGTATTTGTTTTCTTCTCATCAATTATCTGTTTGCCATGGTTAAACCATACACCATGTATGTATTTAGGATCCATTCCTCCAAAAATTAAATGTTCAACGATGATGTGATCATCATGACGATTAAGATTCCGACAATCTTTGCAAGGGCATAAAAAATTTCTACACTTCTTACATTCCTCTTTGCAGCATGCACGAAATTCATTGCTCCTTGTCGGTACTCTATGCTAATTCTATGACAAAAGTTAAAAACATAAAAAAGAAATTGAGTTTCAATATTATATTACATGTTCTAATTCTAAAAATACATATTAAATTAAGCATTGTTTTATCACCTGTTTAAAAAAACCCAATCTTTTTCCATCGTCACCATAAGAAGGCAAATAAGTTCCCAATCTTTGACGTAGAAATTGGTGACACCTCCTCTTCCTATGTCCGATACTAATTTTAAAACAATATAAGTAACTACGCTAATAGTACTTCTTAATATCGGGCCACCCAATCATTCGAAAGATTAGCCAAATAAAACTTTGTTCAATGACGTTTCAATGAATTTTTGTTAATATAGAGAGAAGAGGAGTTTCAATGATATGATGGAATTGCTCAGTATTTTCATGGACTCGGCCAAAAAATCTATGAAGCACGTGGGTGAGATCGATATTTTAGAAGTTTTCAGGAGGAAGGGAGTTCGTGTTGATCCGCCTAGCTGGCACATGCCTGATGGTTATGGCGATACAGTAAACTGTTGACATTTTGTTCGTATTTGCGATTTTACTGAATAGTTACCGATTTTGTACTTTAAATGTTAGACCGAAGATTTGGATCATGGTAATAACAGGCAAAATGTTTGTTGAAATGTTAAGTCATAATGTTTGTTCATAACGAAAGGTAACGATTTCTTTGTAATTTGGCAATGAGAATACATTATATGATTTTGTCTATGCTGAAGGTTGCAGAAACGTGGAGCGTTTTGTATTTTTTTAAATCGAATTCCAATCCTGTTTCATTAGCTATAAATATTCAAAAATTTAAACTATTCCTTCCTTACTAGTTATATAAGTATGTGACTGGATGGATTTCACTTCAAAGCTCTTGGCTACATACTTGTTCTTTAGTATGCTACTAGTAAAGCCTAGTTTCTTCCGTGAATAGATTGTACAGATGATGGATAAATAAATGTTTAATATGAATATGATATATATTATTGAAATTATGCTATTTTGTGATGATTCTGTTGATGTTCATTTTGTTCAATCAGTACACTATAAATCAGAGACTTCTCAACATTCAAGCACTATAGTAAACACTATGTTTTTTCCCAACGTGGTTAATTAGCGTCTAATGGGATTTGATCTCAACGACTTTACACATACATACCAGTAATTCACAAGGGATATCACTTAGTCTACATGTTCTTGAAAGTAAGATGTTAAATTCTCTGCATTACAATTTCTCAAGCAACACAATTTTGGATATCATAGAGGCAAAACTCTATGTTGATTTATAGCACTTGTAGCCTAGGTGATTGCTAAAAGCAACTCATACTTCACTGTAAGAACCATTTCAATGGGGGTTCAATGGAGAATGTTTTGGCTGAATTCAACCAGCTATAGCAATCTCGAGTTTCCTTGGCAACTGGGGTGTTAGTTACTTATTTGGCATATTAAATCGGATAAGCTAGACTACATTCAACATGTCGGATAAGCAGATATTCAACGGTAAATAATACCATTGCCAATTTGTGTAGCATTTAAAATGCTAGACAAGTGCAATAATATTATGTAATATCATTGCATATATTTTTTATTCCTCTCTCTATATGTGTGTGCGTGTATATACAGAATAATCATGGGTGTAGCCAGACTCTCCATGTCCAGACATGTTGATATTCAATATCTTCCATAATTCAATTTTGTGATTATTCGTACTTATTGTACAAAATTTGTGCTTTGGTTAAAATGGTAAAACAATTACATAGTTTAACCCTGGACATAGCCAAGCTTTTATTCATTTAATAAAAAAACATAAATATATAAAGGTGTAAACTAGGGTTCAATAAAAGATCTTCATTATTAGGGTTGAAACAACAATTTCAGTTAGAAATTAGGCAGAAATTCGAATATACGATGCATGCAAGTTAGGGTTAAATAAAAAAACAATCACAAAATCGATTTAGACAATTCGTACCTAAATATACCTAAGCGATTGCTGGCTGCCGCGAGGATGCTGAGTAATGCCGTGAGGACGTTGAGTAAGGACGGAGTGCACGATGAAAAGGGGAACTTGATCTTCAGTTGATGAAATTTGAGCAATTGCTGGTTGCCGCTAGGACTGAAAAGGGGAAACAAATTCTGCAGAAGTAATCGAAATGGGGAGAGAGTTTTCTAAGTATACGTGAGATAGAAAACAATAACTTGTCACGTTTATTTTTGGCTAGGCAGAAAAAGTTTTCTAAGGAGCAGGAACAAAAAAAATTTAGTCACGAAATATATTTTGGGAAAAATATTTTTGGTTGCATTTATGATAAAACGCCATAGTTTTTTGCAACCGTAAATGGTTTTCTTGTAGTGTAGGTTTAAGATTCTTTTAAAGTTTCACAAACCTATGCTCTGATAACAACTAGTAGCATCCCCCTACTTTGAGGCCCAAAACTAATGGCTACGGATGTTGTAGTCATCCATAGTTATTAATCCTCGACGACCAAATATTGCAATGTTAGACGCACTGATACACAGAAACACATGAATATAGAAAAAAAATTAAAACTGCAAACAAAGTCCATATTCCATTTCAAAACATTTCAAAGTCATAACATAATCCCAAAGCATTGACCATGTTCAGACAAAATACACTTATTACAAAATACAGTAAGAGCGACATATGAAGATGCTCTCTTGGATGATCAATGTATATAATATGGAAATAAAACAAGTTTCCCTTTACAACCAAATACAGTGGAAATAAAATAACTCTAAGTAGCTAACATGCCTCCGGCACGTCCTTGGAAGCTTTATCCGTCTAAAAGAAAACCTGAAAACCTTAAACCTCAAACTACTCAAAATCAGTTGAGTACCCGAAAGTTTAAGGAGAAAACAGAAACTTTGATTTAGACAAAAAGCTTGGTATGAATAATAATCTGCAATCTCAAATCATTTAGATATCTAGTGAGACCATGCCGCTTAGCAGAACAAGTTTTCCCCTTACTAGTATCTTAAAACCTTTATAAAACCATATTCATTGCTCCTGCATCCACAATGGTTTAAACAATTCAAAATAATATGATGATATGCAAACACGTAAGTTAATTCTAGATTACACATCCCCATTCATTCCGACTATCTATCTCAATTATAGTTTCCAGGATTACTATTAACCTACTAGTTTTCATGGGCACACTAATAACCGGTTAAATGTTTATGGACTATCTGTCCAATTTCATAGTTTTCATGGGATCACTAAAAACCTATCGGCAACTCCAATATCTTTTCTCGTATCCTAGTTTTCATGGGTTGACTAAGAACATATTGATTAACTGTCAATATCTTAATCCAGATATAGTTTTCATGGGCTAAATATAAACCTATTGGCCTTTGCCAATATCAATTCATATTTTCATGGGCTGAATATAAATCTATTGGCCCCTGCCAATATCTTTCTCTTTACATAGTTTTAATAGGCTTACTATGAACCCATTGGTCCATGCCAATATCTTTAATTAAGATTTTAAAATTTCTTAAGTTATATTCACTACTGGGTCAACCTAACTGGTTATTCTTCCCTTCCCCAAAGTACTGTTATGTGTTAATTACAATGTGAATAAATATATGAAGAAGCAATCTATACAACAAAGCAATACCCTCAAAAATATTTATTTATGCCATGGTATTCCCTTTAAAATGGAATGGGTTATTTGATTTGAAACCTTAAAACACTACTTTCGAAACCATTGGACAGCCTCCATTGAAAGCATAGAAAATCTCCTCTCAAAACTATAAGCATATACCATTTGAAGCTTTATAAATCATTCCTTTCGAAACTAAATCGTACCTTTCAAAAGTGTCAAAACATTGCTAAATAATCTATAGAAATATAGCTTTAAAACCAATGAAAGTAACCCTATCAAAAACATTGGGTTTTACTCTTTAAAAACATCTTTTAGGTCAAAGTGGCTACACATGAAAGTATCTATTTCGAAACCTTTAATAAAATATTTTTGGGGGATAAACCGATGGTGTCGGAACCGTCCATTCAAAAGCTCAAAACATTGGAGTAAAATTTTAAAGAATAGCATCGAAACTCCCTTTCAACACCATTGCATCCGAAACCCATGAACTCCTTCGAAAACATTTAGGAAGTGACTCGGCTTAAGTTTAAAACAAAGAGAACCCTTCGGAAGCATTGATGGTTGCAATACATCTGAAAGGTAAAAGAATAGCGGTTGGGTTTCGACCAGGTCGGAACCACCTCTTTCGAAAGAATTATATAAAGACAAAGGAACCCATTCGAAAGTTCCTACTCAAAACATGGTATGGCAACCTACTTAGAAAGCTATTTAGAAAAAAACCCTTTCAAAAACATAGGTTTCGACTACGTCAAAATTTTTAGGCAAAACAAAGTAGGCACTTAACATTTGAAAATAGAACTAAGGTTTCGAACCATCGAAAGCATCGCTTTCAACACCATAGCTTCCACCTTTTATCCAATCCACTGCGTACCATCTAAGTGTTACCTTGTGTATTGGTTTCGATTGAGTTGGAGCGAAAGCAATGGAGTCGAACGGTATTACCAAAGGAGGCGAAACCCACTTTTCTGATTAAAGACTGAAATCATGCTCAATTTTAGTAATTGCTTTAACTAACCTTCCTATGTGTAATCTTTTAATTGGTTGTCTTAAAAATTTTCAAATACTTTACAAAATAACTATCGCATTTATCAGATCTAAATCAAAGAAAAATTTACGTTTAAGCTCTTCCATTAAGCAAAACCAATATTGCAATTAAGTCCTACTTTTAAAATAATGTACTTTACGTAGCACATTGATTAGGAAAAATCCTCAAAAATCACAGAACTTCAATTTCATCATGTTATCAAACATATTAAAATTTCAGACCCAATTTCGTCTAGAAACAATCGAAATAAATTTTAAACCCAAATATATCATATTTTTCTTTAGAAATTTGTAACGTACGCGAATTTTCGTTGCCGAAAAACCGAATAGTTAGGGTTTTAAGAAGAAGAAAAAGACAGAAGAAGAGAGAAAAAGATAGAAAATAGAGAGAAAAGAAAATAGAACGGAAAGAAAACAGCAGAACAATATCAGAATCTCACAATCGCAGCGGAACAACATATAATACATAAATGAATAATCTTTAAACAAAGAACTATATCAGTTATTACATTACATCACATCATATCATCAGAGTGTACAACAACAAACAATAACAAACAGCGGAAAAGAAATACTATATACTAGTAATACGCCATGCCATCCAGCTTGCCTCCTGCAACTCCTGAATATCCTGATAAACCTAACTCTTGACTGCCCGTGTGGAAATTGGTGGGCACCCAGAGTTTAGGAAGGAAAATAATAAACTCCGAGTCGGTCATGTGACTGGTGTGAGAACTCAAAACAGTTTATTTATCTTTAAAATCAAAATTGAGGAATATTTTTAAAGTCAATTCGCAATGCTTTTAAAAATGAGACTACCATAAGGCCTCTCGCACACACACACATGCAAACGCAGAATCGGAGGAGATTTCTCCTTATGATAGTCAAAGATGCTTGATACGCATTAAAAAGAACATTTGATATTATTACTAGTGCATAGTGTAGGAAAAATTCATTTCGAAAATAAAGATATAAATCTTAGCCAACATACGACCATTATCGTACGCCTACTATAGCTACCATCCAAACAGTGGGGCGCCACCATAAGTGAATGATAGGTTCTACAACTAATACCGTACAAGATCGTATTGTTTCTTTGGATTTCCAACGAATGGTCAGGCCAAGGAACTTCCCATTGCCATATGAGAACGCCTCTGGAAGGACGTCCCCGAGAACCAAACCGGATCTCTGCCAACACAAGGCCAGGTTACCCCTAACTGGGTAACAACTGACACGAGTATGCCATCCCCCGGTCCTTTGGGACCTTTTACCGAGCGCTCGTAATCAACATCACACCAAATAATAAGTGTTTCAACATGAGTAAGCATCTGGGCTCCATACCATGATACCACCCTTTTCCAGAAGGAAATGCACATACCCTAAAGGGAGCTACCCCTCATAACCTTGCCGCATCTTTCCAGTTTTGACCATTCCGAGGTGTGAGGCTCGACGAAGTCACGTCCACAAAGCCACGCTTTATAAAAAAGCTATGCTTTGGGTCAACAAATGATCATAGAAATGATCACCAAGATAAACGATCAAACTAATGATCATATCACAAATGATCAACACAATGATCATTTCACCGCAACACTCAGCATGTCACATTACCAAATTGGGAATATATCGCTGATAACCATCAACTACATAACCTCTGAGCTTGTACGTCTCAGAGAAGGGTGTTAAGCTAAGAGAATAAATTCTCCGCCACCAACAGAAATATATTTGAAAGAAATCAGCTTTATATCTCAATTTGTAATGTCAGACATACAATCCATACAAGTCTGTTCCGGGCTCGAACAGAACCGAAGGCACTTACAAAGAAGTCCTTGCAATCCGGATAATCTCTAATCACGTCCGGGCTTCCCATCACATAGGGGGTCTCTATACCGTAGCTACTCGGTGCAAAGACAATCGACGAGTTGTCCTTTCGCTTTCAAACATATCCGGTCTTCAACACCGGTCATCAATGCTATCCATTACGTCGTATCACTATTCGGAATGGGTAATCCGAATAACGAGCGCAATAATTTAAAAATAAGTGTGGCATTCAAATCTAAGCAAATCACAACAAATACATATTCAAAGGTAAATATTGATAGTCGGTTATTGAACTATCAATGGATATGCACAACATCACCAGATTCCAAATAATTTTCCAAATTATTTATTTCCCAAAAATATCTTTACTAGATATATAATTTTCACACTTCAAAAATAAATCAATATTTATTTTTATACAGATTCCTCTTTCTTTTATAAATTCCATAGTGAATTTATACTCTAAAATATCTATGCATATACGATTTTAATTATTCATTTCAATTTATCTTCAAAAAGATAAATTCTCTAGACTTTTCATTTCACACTGGAAAAACATTTCCATGCTTATTTATTTATAAGTAATTCACAAGTCTTTTTATTTTCTATACTTGGAAAATATTCAATATACTTAAATCGAAATTAAGTATATATTTCATTCTTTAAGGAAATCATTCTCTTAAACATATTTATTTGGGCCAAAACGAATGTTGCGTAAAACATCGTCACGACAACCCAAAATCACTAGTATAGGGATTCGAAATTAAAATAGATATATAAATCCCAATACTATACAAAACATTTCCTTTCGGAAAACATTTACTATAACAACAGTGTTATAGTCCACCATTTCCTTCTATTTCTCGAAAACGTCTATTTCAACAATGAATGTTGAAATCTATGGTTTTGAATTTCAACATGTTTTGAAAACATCGTTAGATCGTTTTAATTCTATTTAAAACGTCACATTCAAAACAATTTCTTTAACATATTATTCACTATTCAAAAACGTGAATATACTACGTTAACAATTTCATCATTTCTATACGTTTCATTTTAAAGGATTATCCACTGTCTAAAACGTGAATATAACTCCATTAATAAGTTACAACAATTTACTTATCAAAATAAGTCGTTTGCGGATTTATAAAACAACGTTTATAAATTCCTTTATTAACCTATCTCAATTCATATCTCAATGATATACTAGAAATTCATATTATAAGTCAAATACTTATAATCTATTTGTTTGCAAAAATCATTCTTTTGAACTTCCAAAATTTTAAATCTTATAACTTATAAGATTCATTTATTTACCCAAATCTATTCTTTTAATAACTTTATAAATTTTATAAACCTACTGCTTATAAAATTCCATTTATAACTTCACTGTTTATAATTTTATAAATTTCATCATTTACGAAATTTATTCACAATTCATTCTAACACTTATAAAACTCGTTTTATAATTCCAAAATTTTAATTTATAAATTAACAATTTATAAATCTTTTATAATTTCATCATTCTCTTTGATTTATAAAATAATCAAATTTCATAAATCCTATATATTAAACTTTTTATAATAAATTCAAAAATCGCAATTTAAACTATTTTATAAAATCATCAACCCATATTTTCAAAAATCATGTTTTTTACTATATTTCTCAAAATTCATAATTTTATAACATTAAAATTATAACGTTTATTTATTTAAAATGAATCAATTCCAAAAATATTTTATAACGTATACTTTCAAAAATCTCTTTAAAATCCTTTTAAAATTCCAAAATTTGGTCCAATGATGCTACACACCAAATAGTCAATCACGACAACAACGACATCATATATCGTATATGATAATCAACGAATATCAAATATTCATAATCAAATAAATACTGTTGAGGAATCCAGTTGGATCCCTCCAACCTGTTTTTTTCCTGCATCCACAAGCATTAGCACAATACCAATTCCGCTCCAGTACGGAATTATCGCGGTATATGGGATTTAAAATATTATCTGTTTAATAGACGGCGCAATAGGGTCTCATCCGCTATATATTGCGGGAAAATCAAATCCAAGTACATAAATAATACCAATTTCACTGTTTATGAAATATTCGCGGTATATGTTTTTAATAAATAACATCCGCTTACTAACGGCGCATAATGTCTATTTTAACAATCAATAGATAACAATCATCATTCAAACATACATTCAAGAATTTTAAATCTAACTATTTAAAATTAAAATCGAAACCGATTCGATTGAGTGAGAAGTTCTTACATTGATTTCAATTTCGTTTTAGCGATTTATTTCGAATAAAATTAAACGGACGTTTAATTTTACCCAAAATTTCCGCTAACTCCAAACGACTCCAATCCAATTCCATAGCGTAGTGCTCGTCCATACGATTCCAACGCAACTGGTTTCGCGCGTTTTCGACCTCGTATGAAAAAGATATGATTTTTACAAGTTTTACACAAATTTATATTTACAAATTTACAACATAAACTTTATAATTTTAAACCTAAGCAAATCACCACCGTTAGATCCTTCACTGCAAATCAGGACCGCCCTTTTCCATCTTCTCCAACGCGTCCAGGTAGAAGAAATTCACGCACGAACCCATCAATGTTCGAAACTAAGGTTACACTTCGCGCCACCAACACTCGACTAAAATTCGATCAGGTACCACCACTGCAAAGCTCGGCACGAACTCCACCACCACCTTCAATCATGATGAACTCGGCCTCCATATGAACCTCGATTTGCGTGCGCAACTACAGCCATACGCGACCAATTATCTCACAATATATAGCTTCATTTCACATCTTAACCGTTGAATACGTAGAGCTCGAGACACTCTACAAGTTTGTAGTTGAAAATTTGTTGTAATACTTCACGGATTTGAAGATATTTGAGGAAGAAGGTGAAAAATTTTCGGCCTTTCATGTTATTGGAGGCGGTGGCTGTATCCAATTGACCTAGGGTTTTATCTTATGTTGCAAAGTGAAGATAATAAGGTGCTTATATAGAAAATCGCTCAATTTACTATTCATCGAAATTTTCTGAACTCCAAACGAAGCGTGTCGGTTGGCGTTCCTAAGGTTTACCTCGCGTTCTGGACACAATGGAACAAGTTTCGGAAGCTAATTCGGTCATCTGTGCGAGATATGGCGACAAACGATCGATTTCAAATTAAATCGATTAAACGATTTTCTAGATGTTTTAGCTTGCACCGGACAAACGGTAAATCCGATTGACACGAAATTTCAAACCTTACAATAATATCACATTACGGATCCGATGAAACTGGTTTCGTCGAAATACGACACTGTTTAAAAAATGGCTATTTTAACTCGCCAAATTAATATTAAAAACAATTTCGATGCGTTTCGAGCTGCCACGATCAAACGATAACTCCGATTGCTACGAGAATTGAAATCCGATAATAACAAACTATTACGGATCCATTGGAACCGGTTTCGTCCAATTTTGAAACTGTTCGAAAATTGGCTAATTTCACTAGTCGATTAAATATTAAAATATTCAATTTTCACAAATAAACTTATAATTCGATTTTAAAAGTTCTAAAATATCGTTCTAACTTCAATATGATAAAATAAAATTTTACAAATCATTTTCAATCATATTTTACCCAATTTCCAATTATTTCCATAATTTAACATATTAAATTATCGATTTAATTATCCAATTAAATCCAATTATTCGAAATAAAATTTATTTGACTTATAAATTTCACTTATTAATATTTAAAATTAATTAAATATTCAAATTTTAATTAATAAAAATCCTGGGTCATTACATACTTCCCCTCTTAAAAGAATTTCGTCCTCGAAATTACCAAGTAAGAAAAGTTACAGAATCTATTAATTTTCCCAAAATTCATAGTTAAATTTCTTACAATAACTTCACTAAGTTTCCAAATCATACTTAGTTAACTTTTCAAAAACAACTACTATTGCTTAACTTTCAACTCCAAATCAAAGTTAAAGTTTTCCAAAATTTTCCAATATTTCCCAAATTTTTCTAACGCCTTAAATTTTCGGAAAAATTCGCCCCAGTCTCCTTTGCGCGGCTCGATCCGGAAAAAAAATGACAGTATATATATCACAAATATACATCTCATCAAGTAATGGGGCATCCCGCAGGGAAAAAGTGTAAAAGTACGGTATGTAATCCGAGATATGTACCTTATATATTATTAACGAGCATATACGGCTAATATAGCGCGAAAACGAGCTCCAAATGCGAAGCAAACGCGATCCGCACCTACTAAACACTCAACAAACAACATGAGAACATGTATATATAGACAATAGTATCGATATACAGCATATAGCAACATAATAACTATATATGCCAACAATGCAAATGCAGTAAAAGCAATATATTCAACCATCAACCAACTATCATCCATAAACAAATCAATATTCATTCATATTCTCATTAATATTCAATGAAATAGGTTTTCAATTTAAATCACATTTGATTCATTACATTGGATTTCACTAACATTCATTTTCAATTAGTTTATATTCACTAATTCATATTCAAGTTGGTTCACTTCCAAATCAAATTCAATTCTATTTAAGATTCACTTAACTTCCAATTGGATTTTAATTACTTTAGCTTCCAATTTCATTAATTCAATTTCATTAATTCAATTTCATTAACACTTAATGAATTATATACAATCAACTAACAACCATATAACAACCAATGTATATTCATTACAACCAAATTCCTTTGCTTATATTCATTCAATTTGGTTTAATTAAATTGATTTTCATTCAACTATTCAACTTTTAATAACATTAGATTTTAATGAATTAACACTTACATTCATTATTTCATATCAACTTAATTTACATTCAATTGATTAACATTCAATCCATTAATTCAATTCAATTACAATTCATTTAACCATTTCAAGTTGAATTTCATTTACATAACTTAAGTTCATATCCATTACTTAACTTTATTAATTTACTTTGATACCAGAATCAACTTCATTCAACATCACTTAAGTTATACTTCATTTTATAAACATCACTTGGTTTTACTTAACTTAAATTCCCACTTATAAATCAATTCAGATTCCAATTCTAAGTAAATTTCCATTTAACTTTAAATTCATTTTTATTTACAATTCATATTCATAAATATATTCATATAGTTTCACTTCTTCTATATATATAAGTTTATTTCACAATTGTAAATCACTTTAATTATAATTCAATTCTTATAATTCTTTTGCTTATACAATTATTCTTTTATTTAGATTATTCAAACAACCAAACAATCTACTTATATACACTTTAATAATTCTGAAAAATTATTCCTTTATATATAAAATATAATCAAGGTAAAATTATTTCATTTACCCAATTTTAAAACAATATTGTGCCGAATTGTTCTATTCAAGTGTTTATAAACCCCTTCGGCATAGTTGTCGAGACCGTGCTAACGAAGGTTCATATGCCACTCAATAAACCAATCATCACAATATAAAACAATTTTATATATTCACTAACAAATACGCCCTCATAGCTATTATTACACTCAAACTCATTCTAGAGTACTACTGACTCTATCTCTAATGAGTAATACCCAACAGAGCTATGGTTGTCGCTTAACCATATGCTCTGATACCAAATGTAACGTAAGAGATTTTTCGTTGCCGAAAAACCAAATAGTTAGGGTTTTAAGAAGAAGAAAAAGAAAGAAGAAGAGAGAAAAAGATAGAAAATAGAGAGAAAAGAAAATAGAACGGAAAGAAAACAGCAGAACAATATCAGAATCTCACAATCGCAACGGAACAACATATAATACATAAATGAATAATCTTTAAACAAAGAACTATATCAGTTATTACATTACATTACATTACATTACATCATATCATCAGAGTGTACAACAACAAACAGCGGAAAAGAAATACTATATACTAGTAATACGCCATGCCATCCAGCTTGCCTCCTGCAACTCCTGAATATCCTGATAAACCTAACTCTTGACTGCCCGTGTGGAAATTGGTGGGCACCCAGAGTTTAGGAAGGAAAACAATAAACTCCGAGTCAGTCATGTGACTGGTGTGAGAACTCAAAACAGTTTATTTATCTTTAAAATCAAAATTGAGGAATATTTTTAAAGTCAATTCGCAATGCTTTTAAAAATGAGACTACCATAAGGCCTCTCGCACACACACACATGCAAACGCAGAATCAGAGGAGATTTCTCCTTATGATAGTCAAAGATGCTTGATACGCATTAAAAAGAACATTTGATATTATTACTAGTGCATAGTGTAGGAAAAATTCATTTCGAAAATAAAGATATAAATCTTAGCCAACATACGACCATTATCGTATGCCTACTATAGCTACCATCCAAACAGTGGGGCGCCACCATAAGTGAATGATAGGTTCTACAACAAATACCGTACAAGATCGTATTGTTTCTTTAGATTTCCAGCGAATGGCCAGGCCAAGGAACTTCCCATTGCCACATGAGAATGTCTCTGGAAGGACGTCCTCGAGAACCAAACCGGATCTCTGCCAACACAAGGCTGGGTTACCCCTAACTGGGTAACAACTGACACGAGTATGCCATCCCCCGGTCCTTTGGGTCCTTTTACCGAGCGCTCGTAATCAAGATCACACCAAATAATAAGTGTTTCAACAAGAGTAAGCATCTGGGCTCCATACCATGATACCACCCTTTTCCAGAAGGAAATGCACATACCCTAAAGGGAGCTACCCCTCATAACCTTGCCGCACCTTTCCTGTTTTGACCATTCCGGGGTGTGAGGCTCGACAAAGTCACGTCCACAAAGCCATGCTTTATACAAAAGCTATGCTTTGGGTCAACAAATGATCATATAAATGATCACCAAGATAAACGATCAAACTAATGATCATATCACAAATGATCAACACAATGATCATTTCACCGCAACACTCAGCATGTCACATTACCAAATTGGGAATATATCGCTGATAACCATCAACTACATAACCTCTGAGCTCGTACGTCTCAGAGAAGTGTGTTAAGCTAAGAGAATAAATTCTCCGCCACCAACAGAAATATATTTGAAATAAATCAGCTTTATATCTCAATTTGTAATGTCATACATACAATCCATACAAGTCTGTTCCGGGCTCGAACAGAACCGAAGGCACTTACAAAGAAGTCCTTGCAATGCGGATAATCTCTAATCACGTTCGGACTTCCCATCACATAGGGGGTCTCTATACCGTAGCTACTCGGTGCAAAGGCAATCGACGAGTTGTCCTTTCGCTTTCAAAAATATCCGGTCTTCAACACCGGTCATCAATGTTATCCATTACGTCGTATCACTATTCGGAATGGGTAATCCGAATAACGAGCGCAATAATTTAAAAATAAGTGTGGCATTCAAATCCAAGCAAATCACAACAAATACCTATTCAAAGGTAAATATTGGTAGTCGGTTATTGAACTATCAATGGATATGCACAACATCACCAGATTCCAAATAATTTTCCAAATTATTTATTTCCCAAAAATATCTTTACTAGATATATAATTTTCACACTTCAAAAATAAATCAATATTTATTTTTAAACAGATTCCCCTTTCTTTTATAAATTCCATAGTGAATTTATATTCTAAAATATCTATGCATATACGATTTCAATTATTCATTTCAATTTATCTTCAAAAAGATAAATTCTCTAAACTTTTCATTTCACATTGGAAAAACATTTCCATGCTTATTTATTTATAAGTAATTCACAAGTCTTTTTATTTTCTATACTTGGAAAATATTCAATTACTTAAATCGAAATTAAGTATATATTTCATCTTTAAGGAAATCATTCTCTTAAACATATTTATTTGGGCCAAAACGAATGTTGCGTAAAACATCGTGACGACAACCCAAAATCACTAGTATAGGGATTCGAAATTAAAATAGATATATAAATCCCAATACTATACAAAACATTTCCTTTCGAAAATCATTTACTATAACAACAGTGCTATAGTCCACCATTTCCTTCTATTTCTCGAAAACGTCTATTTCAACAATGGATGTTGAAATCTATGGTTTTGAATTTCAACATGTTTTGAAAACATCGTTAGATCATTTTAATTCTATTTAAAACATCACATTCAAAATAATTTTTTTAACATATTATTCACTATTCAAAAACGTGAATATACTACGTTAACAATTTCATCATTTCTATACGTTTCATTTTAAAGGATTATCCACTGTCTAAAACGTGAATATAATTCCATTAATAAGTTACAACAATTTACTTATCAAAATAAGTCATTTGCGGATTTTTAAAACAACGTTTATAAATTCCTTTATTAACCTATCTCAATTCATATCTCAATGATATACTAGAAATTCATATTATAAGTCAAATACTTATAATTTATTTGTTTGCAAAAATCGTTCTTTTGAACTTCCAAAATTTTAAATCTTATAACTTATAAGATTCATTTATTTACCCAAATCTATTCTTTTAATAACTTTATAAATTTTATAAACCAACTACTTATAAAATTCCATTTATAACTTCACTGTTTATAATTTTATAAATTTCATTCATTTACGAAATTTATTCACAATTCATTCTAACACTTATAAAACTCCTTTTATAATTCCAAAATTTTAATTTATAAATTAACAATTTATAAATCTTTTATAATTTCATCATTCTCTTTGATTTATAAAATAATCAAATTTCATAAATCCTATATATTAAACTTTTTATAATAAATTCAAAAATCGCAATTTAAACTATTTTATAAAATCATCACCCATATTTTCAAAAATCGGTTTTTTACTATATTTCTCAAAAATCATAATTTTATAACATTAAAATTATAACGTTTATTTATTGAAAATGAATCAATTTCAAA
The DNA here is from genome assembly GCA_030765085.1 of Allium cepa. Taxonomy (NCBI): domain Eukaryota; kingdom Viridiplantae; phylum Streptophyta; class Magnoliopsida; order Asparagales; family Amaryllidaceae; genus Allium; species Allium cepa. Next base: position 570,574,576 of record CM060938.1, read on the forward strand.
AATATTTTATAACGTATACTTTCAAAAATCTCTTTAAAATCCTTTTAAAATTCCAAAATTTGGTCCAATGACGCTACACACCAAATAGTCAATCACGACAACAACGACATCATATATCGTTTATGATAATCAACGAACATCAAAATATTCATAATCAAATAAATACTGTTGAGGAATCCAGTTGGATCCCTCCAACCTGTTTTTTTCCTGCATCCACAAACATTAGCACAATACCAATTCCGCTCCAGTACGGAATTATCGCGGTATATGGGATTTAAAATATTATCCGCTTAATAGACGGCGCAATAGGGTCTCATCCGCTATATACTGCGGGAAAATCAAATCCAAGTACATAAATAATACCAATTTCACTGTTTATGAAATATTCGCGGTATATGTTTTTAATAAATAACATCCGCTTACTAACGGCGCATAATGTCTATTTTAACAATCAATAGATAACAATCATCATTCAAATATACATTCAAGAATTTTAAATCTAACTATTTAAAATTAAAATCGAAACCGATTCGATTGAGTGAGAAGTTCTCACCTTGATTTCAATTTCGTTTTAGCGATTTATTTCGAATAAAATTAAACGGACATTTAATTTTACCCAAAATTTCCGCTAACTCCAAACGACTCCAATCCATTTCCATAGCGTAGTGCTCGTCCATACGATTCCAACGCAACTGGTTTCGCGCGTTTTCGACCTCGTATGAAAAAGATATGATTTTTACAAGTTTTACACAAATTTATATTTACAAATTTACAACATAAACTTTATAATTTTAAACCTAAGCAAATCACCACCGTTAGATCCTTCACTGCAAATCAGGACCGCCCTTTTCCATCTTCCCCAACACGTCCAGGTAGAAGAAATTCACGCACGAACCCCTCAATGTTTGAAACTAGGGTTTCACTTCGCGCCACCAACACTCGACTAAAATTCGATCAGGTACCACCACTGCAAAGCTCGGCACGAACTCCACCACCACCTTCAATCATGACGAACTCGGCCTCCATATGACCCTCGATTTGCGTGCGCAACTACAGCCATACGCGGCCAATTATCTCACAATATATAGCTCCATTTCACATCTTAACCGTTGAATACGTAGAGCTCGAGACACTCTACAAGTTTGTAGTTGAAAATTTGTTGTAATACTTCACGGATTTGAAGAGATTTGAGGAAGAAGGTGAAAAATTTTCGGCCTTTCATGTTATTGGAGGCGGCGGCTGTATCCAATTGACCTAGGGTATTATCTTATGTTGCAAAGTGAAGATAATAAGGTGCTTATATAGAAAATCGCCCAATTTACTATTCATCGAAATTTTTCGAACTCCAAACGAAGCGTGCCGGTTGGCGTTCCTAAGATTTACCCCGCGTTCTGGACACAATGGAACAGGTTTCGGAAGCTAATTCGGTCATCTGTGCGAGATATGGCAACAAACGATCAATTTAAAATTAAACCGATTAAACGATTTTCTAGGCGTTTTAGCTTGCACCGGACAAACGGTAAATCCGCTTGACACGAAATTTGAAACCTTACAATAATATCACATTACGGATTCGATGAAACTGGTTTCGTCAAAATCTGACACTGTTTGAAAAATGGCTATTTTAACTCGCCAAATTAATATTAAAAACAATTTCGATGCGTTTCGAGCTGCCACGATCAAACGATAACTCCGATTGCTACTAAAATTGAAATCCGATAATAACAAACTATTACGGATCCAATGGAACTAGTTTCGTCCAATTCTGAGGCTGTTTGAAAATTGGCTAATTTCACTAGTCGATTAAATATTAAAATATTCAATTTTAACAAATAAACTTTTAATTCGATTTTAAAAGTTCTAAAATATCGTTCTAACTTCAATATGATAAAATAAAACTTTACAAATCATTTTCGATCATATTTAACCCAATTTTCAATTATTTCCCTAATTTAACATATTAAATTATCGATTTAATTATCCAATTAAATCCAATTATTTGAAATAAAATTTATTCAACTTATAAATTTCACTTATTAATATCTAAAATTAATTAAATATTCAAATTTTAATTAATAAAAATCCTGTGTCGTTACAAATTCATAATAAATTTTCCATAGCTTGAAAAATTATGAAAATTGAAACATAACTCTGAAGTCGTGTTTTACCTAACATATAATTTTTCTATGTCATTCTAAATTTAATAACAATCGGTTTGCCCTAAAACCATGAAAATTCATATGTAAATGTATTGGTTTAAATCAAACATATAATAATTCAAGCATATTATCATCCAAAACATCATAAAACGAATTTAATCTTAAATCCGAAAACATATGATTATAAAAACAAAATAGAAATGGAATGAATTATTATTCGCCTTAAATATGATAAGGAATTTGAGATTTGTAGAAGACTGATCCTTAACTTTGATTTAATTTTTCTTCCTCTTTTCCCTTTATAATGGCCGGCTCTATTCTTAGGTTTTTTATTTGTGATTTTCAAAATGAAAAGTGTACGTGAATGGGCAAGAATGTGAAATATATAGCCGCGAGTAATAATGGTGTGGCTGTTTACTAATATGCCCATGTTTTTAATTAATAATTTAGAAGCCATTTTAAGCCCAACTAGGGTAAATTAAGCACGGCCTTCTTATAATTTTATTCAAATCTCAATCCCCTTATCATCATTATTCTATTTAATTTATCTAATTAAATCTTTTAAATAATGTTATCAAAAATTAGGGGTGTTAAACTAATCTTGGAAATTCACCATGTTCTACTGGAACTTTAATTGATAGTGTTGATGTTAGTCAAATTATTGTTTCAGATGTATGAGCTTGTAATTCTTTATTGTAAATTGAATGTTACATTTTTCCCCCTTTTTTTTTAATTTTATTTTTTCTTCTTTTTTTTACTCACTTGATTAAGCATGTTGGGTCATGTCGGTTACTGTTCGTTTAAGTGGTTATGTAAATCTCATGAGGACGTGCTTATTCGCATGGACAAATTTTTGACCTTACACTTAAGATCAACATGATTTCATTAACTGATTCTATATGGCACAAAAAGAAGTGTGGACCTAGAACCCAAAGAATTGCGAATTTCCATTATATTTAAAAGCCCAATTAGGGTAAATTAAGCATGGCCTTCTTATAGTTTTATTCAAATCTCAATCCCCTTATCATCATTATTCTATTTAATTTATCTAATTAAATCTTTTAAATAATGTTATCAACAATTAGGGGTGTTAAACTAATCTTGGAAATTCACCCTGTTCTACTGGAACTTTAATTGATAGTGTTGATGTTAGTCAAATTATAGTTTCAGAGATATGAGCTTGTAATTCTTTATTGTAAATTGCATGTTACATTTTTCCCTCCTTTTTTTAATTTTATTTTTTCTTCTTTTTTTTACTCACTTGATTAAGCATGTTGGATCATGTTGGTTACTGTTCGTTTAAGTGGTTATGTAAATTGTAACGACCCGCTATTTTTGGACCATCCAAATCGACAAAAAAACCATACATATCCGACTTGAATAATTCAAAATACCGAATTGTTAATTAAAATTTGGCAAAACTTAAAATATACAGTAAATAAATCAATCACAGATCACAGAGTAATATAATGCAGCGGAATAGATAAAGAATAGTAGTTCATGAAGCTACTATATACATCAGAGTTAGAAAAAAAATACAACAGAATAGTTCAAATGCAGTGAAGTCTCCAATGCAATAGATGACTTCTCTGAACCAATCAACTGGAAAGGCTGGAATCTGAATCGATAGTTGGATCTCCAAATGAAACTCCAAACTCCAAAGGTGAGTCTCTAATGCTGATCACTCAATCTGACCCGAGCGTAAAGCAAAATACAAAACACTCGAGTCAGGATTAACATTCTTATATCAATAAATCCAACTCAAGTGAAATATCAACTGAAATACAAATAACTTAAAGGATGTTTGGGATAACCATCCTCTAAGGGTCCATGGAACTTTCTACAAGGTAGAAATATACACTATAACACCGTGGTCATTTCAGCTTAATTTATACTTTAAAACCAAATCTCATTTTCACTTCAAATATCTCTATATTTCCCAAAATAGTATTTATATATATTAAATAATTTATACAGTAAAGTATTTTCAATTTCCTCATCTTAACAAATCGTTCCAACATCAACCCGACCTTTCTATTCAAATTAAATTCAATCTCAATTTATCAATTTAAATTCAACTCAATTTCTAAAATAACCACTTAAATTTTATCGATCTCACATTCGGATTGAAATCACAAAATAACCCTTTATACTTCAATATATTTCAAAACTTTAAGTATTCAACGTTTCAAACTAATAAAATTCAAATTTAGTTCAACCTAAATTTCACTTTAGTTCAATTTAGTTTCTAAATAACAAATTCAACTATATTGATTTCAAATACAGATCCGGATCTCAAAATAAACCATTTAAATTCCAATATAGTTTAAGGCTTTAATATTTAAATGCTCAATATAAAGTTTTATATAGGTCTCGATTTAACCTCATTATTATTTAGTCTTGAAATACTCCCTCATTAGATTCAATATCATTAAGTACCCTTAAATTACATTTTTCTCAATATTTTCTTTAATTTATTTAAACGTGAAATATTCATTAAATCACTTAAATCAAAATCCAGTTACAAAAATCATACCTTTAAATTTCCCATTCAATAATTTCAAATTGATTTAATTAAATAAATCCTTATTTATATACCATTTTTTTTATAAACCCAAATTTATCTCCCAATCTTAATTATTCAAATTTTCACAACGGTAAATTTTGAAACACAAATCTTAAATAATACTTAAAGATATTATATGGATTAAATCAATCTTAATAATAATATTATTAAATCTATATATAAAATTTCCATTTATATATAATATTTTAATAACCAATATTTATTAAATCCCATATATTTCTCCTCAAACTGTAGAAATTATTTTCAAAATAATAATATGGACCAACGGTGTCTGTATATATTTCCTATCATATAGTCAAGTGCTATGGATATTTATCATTTCAATCTGTACACTAAATATATACGGATGGATATCATTTCAACCCGTAATCCCAAATTCAATTAAATGAAAATCGCGTGGGTTTATCATTTCAACCCATAACGATTTTCTCCTATTCTAAAGTCTGTTCGGGTATGTATCATTTCAACCCATAGTGATCTCTAAACTACAGGGAACTTGCAGAGTGATAACAGAAAATACAATAAAATAACAGGCATATATCATCAATAACAATATAATATAAACAACAGGATATGGTGTCATATCCCACAGGTGAACAGTTACAGATAATAGCATATATAACAAATTTAAATAACTACAGCAGCATATTTCAATTGTCGTTTCAATTGAAATCAAATTTAATGAATAAAAATATGTTAATCATTAGTGATTGCTCACCTTTCGAGGCTAGAGAATACAGAAGGTGACCCGGATATGCACACTGATACAGATACTGAAATCGAATTTCGAATCCAAGCAAGACAAAATCGACAGGAATTCAACGACCGAGACTGATTGGCACGAATTCAATGGACAGGCTGATAGATAAGAAATCGATGAGGATGAATAAAATTAATTTTTTTTATTACAGAAAATATATACATTATTAAGATATTAATTCCCCCAAAACCAATATTTAATTAAACTGTATAATAAAATATATATATCCATATGTAATTTAAACATAATTTCTTTTTCCAAATAAAACCATTGTATTATATTATACTTTAAAGAAAATACATTTATAACTTTACCAACTCATAACAGTATAAATACAATACTTCTATATATAACTAATATGTAAGTTAACTTATGTTATAATTATAATATATATATATATATATATAAAGTGGCAGCCTTTGATTGTATACATCCTATCAAATATATTACTACCAGATTAACAAAATTTATATAGGTTACCATAGTATCTGATTCATACTTGCAACGTTCGAAACCAACACACCACCCTATCCATGTATTATATACGAATACTATATGAAAACAATATATGATGATCAATATGTATTAATACGTTTTTATATAAAATCACAGTGAATATGAAATTTTAAAACACACGTTACATACATATACTATAATAACTTCATCTATAAACAACTCAACATTTGTGAAAACCGTAAAACCTATATGTACTAGCAAATATAACCCAACAGTATGCCTAAATTTGAATATACACAACTAACTCATGCAGACACTCAACCCATGCAAACGTGAATGGTCGAAAGCTTATACTGTATATCAATAATATATAAAACTTAACATATTATTCAATTTACATAAACTAACATACAGACTAACAACTGTATACATATTAACTGTCAACATCAACTTATACACAGTTAAAGTTGCTATTTAAATCTGATAACTGAATAGTCTTAAGAAATATATGCACATGCGAAAATTTTATACGTAAAAACAATGTACAGACCAAACTTTAAATCACTAACATATAAATATATATAGCTTCTGAATATAAAATACTACTCTATAAAGTATGAAACCAGATCCTACTTATAGTTATATATAAAATATTTATATGGTATAACACTAAAATCCAATTATGTAATAGTGCTTAAAACCGAACAAGGACCTTAGTTTATAATATAAAATACCCATATCTAAATCTAACGAGTGTTGTACTATATGCATATACTATCTTATATAAGTAACAAACAATATATATCGAATGAATGTATTATATAACAAACATACATACTACCTAACATAGACCAAGCGGAGGCTGACCTGACTCGAGACAGTGGAGAGCAAGGAAGAGTATGAAGCAGGTCGCGGGTCGCGTCAGAGGAATGGTGGACTGTTGCTAGGACGGAGGGTGGTGCTTATGCTCGGCTGGGTGGTCTTGGAGAATTTTGAGTTGCAAGGTGATGGGGTCTGATGCTGGGAAGGTCGATAAAGTGGTGGCGTATCATGGAGACAAGCGGTAGGGAAGGGGAGAGGATTTGACGAGGTGTCTACCGGAGGTGACGGGCTGGAGGTGTGGCTGTGAGCTCGTGGTGGCGGTTGCTGGCCAGAAGTTGTGGGCCTTGACACGAACGGAGGGAAGATGGAGATATGTAGGGGAGGTGGCGAAAGAAAAGAGGAGAGGAAGGAGGATGAAAGCAATTCCTAGCAAATGCTTCAGATCTAAAACGCGTGATTTTTTTTATTTTTATTTTATATATATACATTTAAGCCGAGCAAAACAAAAAGAATAGGAGAAATCAACGCATGGAAATGGAACAGGCTTGCCTTGTTTATATTATTAATCAACCAGAAGTGAACACAGAGAGAGGGGAGGAGAGGCAGTTTAGGCAACAGAGAGGCGTGAATTCACAGTAAATAGAAAGATAGAATGAATTAAAGGCAAGTTATTATTTAACTTTATAATATAACTTATAATGAATGGCGGTAAATCTGTAGGGAAAGGGAAGTAAATCAAATAGGATCCGCTTTATACATTTCAAATGACCAGAGAGGAAAAGGCAGAGTAACAAACCATATAATGAATTGAAATAATGGATTGATAACAGCTTGCAAAAATCCAAAGCAATTAATAATAGCGTACGCAGCTTCAATATTTAAAACTGAAGGAAAGTCAACAGTCACAATCTAAAGTTTTAGCTGAAAGTTTAAAGAAATTAATTCGTGTGGTCCCACCATACGTTCAAATTTGAAAAACAAAGAGAAGTTAAGAAGGCACAATGTTATGGTGTCGTTACAACGAACAATTTATTGCTTCCGTTGTGCACCGGATTTCAAAATATACAAATAAATATACCGTGGAGATCAGTATGACGGGACGATCTAAACGGTACTCAGATATTGCCGGTATGAACATCCGATCAAAAGTCGATAATCGGTACCAGGAAATGCTGCTATTTTGTCAGAATTAAGATAAACGGAGCAACAAGTGTTCAAATTTCGAAAAACGAAAGATGCCATCTCACTCAGGAGAGAGTTTAGAATTTTTTATGTAAAAATATTCAGGTCTTGAAAATAAATTTAATTTCACCAATTATCAACTGATTTGAATTTAATAAAATTATATAATAAATAAACCTTCATATAATTAATTGAAAATTTACCATTTTCTATACTAAATTATACGTAAACCAAATATTAAAACTTTATTTCAAAATATTATTATTAAAATTTCTCAAAATCCAAATTACATACGTTATAAAACCAATTAAAATTATTAAAATTTTATGGGTCGTTACATAAATCTCATGAGGATGTGTTTATTCACATGGACAAATTTTTGACCTTACACTTGAGATCAACATGGTTTCATTAACTGATTCTATATGGCACAAAAAGAAGTGTGGACCTAGAACCAAAAGAATTGCGAATTTCCATTATATTTAAATTAAGGTTGATATATAAAAGTTGTTGAACTTGTTAGTTCATGACTAATTCGGTTAATATTTTACATTAAAATGTTAATCCATAACTTGGACCAATAAATGGCTTTATTAAAGCCATTTGCCTGGTTTCAAAAAGCTTGAAAAAGATCGACCACTCTCATCACATTTTTTTGCAGCATATATCTTTTCTAGAGAAATCACCTTATCCGATAAACTTCACACGAACTTTGTTAATTATTAGCATAATGGAATTAAATTGTTTTAAGAAGTAGATTCCTCGGAGTAACAACTCCGCCAAAAAGCTTCTGTTATGGACAGTGGGCTAGTAAGTAGAAACTGTTGTTATCCCATTTTTTGGTCAAAACTAGGATATCCATGTTGTGTGCGTTTCCACCACGACCGGAGCAAAAAGAAGCAAGCAAGCATACATAAGTCAAGGGTTTCACTCAAAGTTGACATATAAAAGTTCATTCGGCGCTCCAACACTCAAGCCCATTCGGCGTCTACAACATATGGTTCATTCGGTAATCATCACCAGAGTCATTCGGCATATCTAGAATAAGGCTTCATTCGGCAGCGTCATTCGGCGTTCCTAGTACAAGAGTTCATTCGGCTTTCCCAATCCATTCGGTAGTACCGATCCAAATCCAAGCTCCACCTCCACACTCACCACCGAACCATGCTCCACCGGTCCACTCCTTTCCTACCACCGAACCATCCCCTACCTATCACTACCGAGCCATGCTATCACCGGACCAAACCCACCATCACCGGTCCAAAATCCACCGAACCATCTCATCCTTCATCCTCCTACCAAACCCAAGCTCCACCGGTCCACTCCTTTCCTACCACCGAACCAGGTGATCACCGAACCGAAGCTTCTCCATCCTTCTCTCCAAGCATAGCCGAACCAAGGAATGCCGAACCAAAGTTGCCAGTCCAGATTGCTTCAGCCCAAGCCCACCAGCAGCTATAAACATCCAAGACCCCTGCCCCCAGCCTCACTCTATAAATAGAGGGGCAGGGGTACAACAATGGGGGACGAGTTTGAGAGCTCAAGCCTGGAAGGAACTCTCAAACAACTTTAGATACTTGTAATTAAAGCTTTGTACTTGTAATCTGAAGAGAAAAAGGAGAATAACATATAAAGTGGACGTAGGCACGTTCTGGCCGAACCACTATAAATCTGTGTGTCTTTTACAGTTTAATCCCTGCTTTTTATATATTTGCATAAATCACCCAAATCACTAAGAACAACATATAATCAACTAAATCATACGACTTTGGGGTGTTTGCCCATTTTTTGCGTAAACAACCGTTCAACACTTCAAGTTTGTTTCTTCAAGATTTGCTAAAACAGTTCTGAAATATAGTTATGTTTCTAGATTACTTTTTGTTATATATTTATTATCTAATAGTAATAATAATAATATATTAATAGTACACTACAAGAGAGATCGGCCATTCCAACGGCTTCCAGCCGTTGGCGGCCATTGCTAGCCGTTGGAATAGCGTTCACGCTTTCCAACGGCTTCCAACGAAAGCTACGTGGTTATTCCAACAGCATTTCCAACGGCTACCAACGGCATTTAGCCGATGGACGCCGTTGGAAGCCGTTGCAATAAAATGACCAAATAATCGTTTGTAGCCGTTGGTAGCCAATGCTAATCTAGGTGAATTTTTTTTATAACAGCGAGTCATTCCTCTTCTAACCACACATAATCAATATATATCCATTTCCACTCAATTCCCACTTTTCACACACACACACACACACACACACACAGATATATATATATATATATCACATATCCAACACATTATACCATAAACAATATAAACAACCAAAAATTAACATCAAACATTACATTTCCAAACCAAACTCCAAGTCAATATGTACATAAACAACAAAACCCTCACCAACTCCAACTCCAAGTCAAAATATACAATGCAAACACTTAAACCTCACCACCTCAAAGTCAATATATACACAATAACCATCAAACACAATCCTCACCACCTCAGAGTCAATATATACAATAACCAACCACAAAGATAATAAGCATCATACCTCTCAAGCATCATCCTCACCACCGGAAGCACCTGACGACGAAGGGAATGAACCATGACTATACGCGTACTCCGCTAAACGTTGATTCAGCTGCTCCATTTGTATAGTGCGAAGACGGTCCTGCTCTTGCGGCTGCTCAACCATGGCTCTAAGCTCTTTTATTTCTGCTTTGTCACAAGCCTTTTGAGCTGCCGAACCTGCAAATAGAATGTGAGATGTTCACATTTGTATTATAATCATTTTCTTAAGCAATGCATATTTTAAAATATAGAAACGTAAATGACGTGATCTTAAGCAATGCATTTACCATAAGCAAATGCATATTTTATTAAATGATAACGGTGTAGGATGGTAAATCATGTATATGTTAGATTTAACTCAGGTAGAAATCATTATAAGTATAGTGTATCTATAGGTTAATTTATTAAATATAATATTGTAATTTTTATAAGGTTACCGCTTGGTTTCCACAGCCATAGCGCCTATTCCGCAGCGTCGGATCCATATTTATAAGAATATATGTGTGCTACGTGGTAATCTCTATCATCTAACCATACTTCTACACATTTTCCAGCATGTCGACCATGTTGTTTAAAAATAGATAACATTGCTTTAGAAGAAGAATCTTGTTCAACAACCTCATCATTACGCGCAACACTTTGAAATGATAAATTCACATGATCGTTGAAATAATGAGAAAAAAAGAACGATGCTTCTTCTTCGATATATGATTTGCAAATCGAACCTTCAACTTGAGCTTTTTGTCTCACTTTTTTCTTTAAATGATTTAAGTACCTAATAAAAAATATTTCGTATCAATATTGATTTTTATTTATAGTTAAATTAACATTTACATACTCGATATTAATAACATACCTCTCGAATGGATACATCCATCCATATTGCATAGGACCTCGAAGACATGTTTCAAATGGAAGATGAACAGGTAAATGCTCCAATACATTAAAAAAAGCTAGAGAAAATATTTTCTCCAGTTTGTAGAGCAGTATTGGGATTTCTACCTCAAGTTTACGAAGACGGTCAAATTTTAACGTGGTTGAACAAAGCTCCTTATAAAATACACTAAGTTCTGTTATAACCTTCCAAACTTTTATGGGCAACAATTCTTTGAAAGCGATGGGTAACAAATTTTGCATCATTACATGACAATCATGGCTTTTCATCCCACTCAGTCTTTCGTTCTTATAGTCGACACATCTACGAAGATTAGATGAAATTCCATCAGGAAATCATAATCCTTCCACCCATTTTAACAGTACTTTAACTTGGTTGTTATCTAGTTCCTAACATGCTTTGGATTTTTTAGTGTCATTTGGCTTCATATAAAGCTCGGGACGATTACATATTTCTTCTATATCACGTCTTGATTTCAGATCGTCCTTAGTCTTGCCCTTAACATTCAAAAGTGTATTAAACACATTATCGAATACGTTTTTCTCGTTATGCATCACGTCTATGTTATGACGGATTAAGAGATTTTTCCAATAAGGCAACATCTTAAATATACTCTGTTTTGCACCAATTATGAAACATCGATTTACCTTAGATTTCAGTTTGCTGCCCGGTTTCATGTATCTTTGGATAATCTTTTATAAGTTCGTATATATCTTCACTTGACCCAATCGTTGGTGGTCGTAAAGTCTCATGTCTATTAGCTATGAAGTTTTTTTTGTCCCTTCTAAAAGTATGATTAATATGGAGAAAACGTCGATGACAATCAAACCATGAAATTTTCTTCCCATGTCATAAAGAAAATGCTTGTGTTTCTTCCATACAGCAAGGACAAGCAAAAAGACCGGCCGTACTCCAACCCGAAAGCATTGCATATGCAAAAAAATCGCTAATAGTCCATAACAAAGAAGCGAACATCCGAATTTTTTTTGATACGTCGTATGTTTCAAATCCTTCATACCACAATGTTTTCAACTCGTCGATTAGTGGTTGTAAGTAAACATCGATACCCTGTGTCGGATCATCAGGGCCAGGGACGACAATTGTGAGAAACATATATGGAGTTTTCATACACATCCACGGGGGTTGATTGTAAGGTGCAATGATTATAGGCCAAGATGAATATTTAGAACCAAACTGAGAAAACGGTGAAAATCCATCAGTACACAAACCTAGTCTTACGTTACGGCGCTCCGCTTCGGGATATTTCTTATCAAAATACTTTCATGCTTCTCCATCAGATGGGTGTGTTAACGTACCTTCTTTAGGTGTTCTCACACTGTGCCATATCATATGATGTGCTGCTACAGATGATGCATGTAACCTTTGAAGTCTAGGAGTGATAGGTAAATAATGCATATGCTTGTATGGAACTTTTTTTCTTTTTTTTGGTTTGTATCTTTCTTGATTACATATTTTACAACTTCGAAGACTGACATCATCTTTCCAAAACAACATGCAACCATTTAGACATGTATCAATTTTTTGATATGGCAAACCGAAAGATGACATAAGTTTTTTCACTTCATAATAATTTTCGCACATTAAATTTTCTGATGGCTTATGGTGTTTAGCAGTTTGTACAACAACCGTAAATCCAGCTTCTGTGAGGTTGTACTTTGATTTCATTACAATGTACTCTGCAGTTGCCGATAATTGAGTGCCGCTAGTACATCCATTCCAAAGAGGTTTCTTAGCAGCATCCAATAAATCATATATATTTTGCGCTCCAACATTTGGTTCCTCTTCGACGTTAACATCGTCGTTATTAATTTCAAAAGTAGAGAACATTGATCGTGCTGCATCTTCAACCATATGTTCTATGAAATTCATCGTACTAACTTCATCACTAATGACCTCTATTGATTGTTCTTCGTTACGTGTTATAATTTCTACATGACGATCCCACACCAAATAATTGGTTACGAAACCATATTGGTGCAAATGAATCCTAACCATATCGGTACTAAATGCTTCAACAATTTCACCTACTACATGGACAACGAATTTCTACGTCGTTTCCAATATTACTTAAAGCAAATTCGACAAACACATTTATCCCGTTTAGAAAATGTTTACTTATTGAGCCTTCTATTTCTCTTCTTTGATACATCCAGCTCCGATCAATAAAATAATTGACCATTTTTCCTACTGTAAAACCTATGATCAATAGTAAAAAAATTATTAATCAAATTCGATAAACACATTTAGATTTTACTATTTTTTATAACCCATTTTCGTTTACATACAAAGTTATATTTCTTGATATTTTGTTCACATTTTTGTACCTTTTGTGATGGTCGGTCGTCCTACTTTCCAATACAAACATAATAGTAATTACATTTCTTAAATCATATTATTATAAACGATTTTTCAAAATTTCAGCAGCACTACCCCCATGTTCCTTGTATCGTACACATATGCATGTACACAAGGAGCGAAAAGGAAATGCCGTCAAAATTTTATGAACCGTTTATAACGATATGATTTACGAAACGTAATTACTTTATTGTGTTTGTAACTTGTCCAATACATGGACAAATCCAAAGATATTGTATCAGATGAATATGAATATCCGTTTTGCAATAAAAATTAATATTCATACAACGATCATATACAACACTTGTCAGACGGGGCCAAAATTCACTAAGCGATTTAAATTTTGTTTATATGTTACCATTTTATTAAATATATAAAATAAATCATATTATGCATTATTTAATTTATATTCTACTATTTTAGTAAATATATAGTAAATTATACGATTTTTACTATTTCACAAAATATATAATTCATGTGTGTGTATATATACTAAATTATATACTTATCTAATGCTAATATATTTTGTAAAAAATATAATTCATGTTCATAAAATATTCGACTAATTCATGTTTGCCTAATATTTTACAAAACATACACAAAATAATTTAAATCAATCCTAACTAATCTAATGTTAACTCAAATGCGCATTTACACTAAATTATCAACATATGTATATATGTGCATAATCTATATACACAAACAATTCGGACATTTGAATGGTAATAATTGTAATTAGCACTTAGTTTGGTATAATAAACAATCAATAGGCCATTAGATACAACTATAACAACAAATTAACACAAAATTAGAAAAACTTAAAAGTTTAGGGTTTTAGGCAAAACCTGATTTTGGAGATATATGTGAATGGAGAGAGGCTGCTGGCGTTGATTGATGGCGTCAGAGTGGCTGCCGGTTGCGCGGGGAAGCTGGGAGAAAGAAAGGAGGAGGAGTGAAGAAGGTTTTTAATGTTTTCGGGAGGAAGAGAATAATGATTCAGCTCTCGACCTCGCTACAGGTTTACACGAATATTTCCAACGGCCGCAAACGGCTGTTTTTCCAACGGTTACCAACGGCGACCAACGTAAAGTTAAAAAATAACGAGCCGCTGGTAGCCGTTGGAAAATCCCGTTGGCGGCCATTGAAAACCTATCGCGGTTATATATTGTAGTTCTAATAGTGGAAATAGTAATAGTGGTAATAGTATTGATAATAATAATAAATCATTTTGAGGCATGTATCGACCTTGCAGATGGTTTGTTACCTGATTTTCTAAACTTAATTAATTTTCACAAAATGTTTTAAGTTATAAAATCATCATCTTTTGTTGAATTTTTAATTATGTCTAACAGTACCTAGTAAGAAAAAGATGTATTATACATATAATAATGATTTGGATAACAAATACGGGATTACCAATCTGATGGTATTGTCTTACTCCATGCAAATCAGAAATCTTCAAGAGCTGATGCACGTGTACATAAGTGCCATAATTATCATGCTCAACCTTTTGAACTTATTATACACGATTGCTCTCTTACTTGCAAGGTTTGCAATAGAATTCTCAGTATAGCATTAGACAATGTTAAATTTTTTATAGCAATGAATCATATCTGCAATATGCAGGTTTCAAAAACATATCCTATAAGATATTTCAATATGTGCACATTTTTGATATATATATATATATATATATATATATATATATATATATATATATATATATATATATATATATATATATATACATATACATGTATATGTGTGTGTGAAGTACATTATACTAATGCTACTGTAACATCTTTGAAAACAATTATTCCTGATTTGTAATATCTACCAAGCATAATTGACAAAAATATTTACACATTTTCTCGTTTTTATTCTGCATAGCATCTGATGAAAATTTATCTATGTAATACTGAAAGATTATGAGGTAGACAAGTATGATATTGGAACTGGTTTCATAATTTTGGTATTTCCACTGAGGATGTAAATGTTCTTTCCTTTTCATAACCATACATCAAAAATCATAATATTATTTATCTTAGGCTCTTAAATTTTGATTTCATAGCGGCATTGTTTTGAAGAACCGACCAGACCGTCGGTCGGATCTTCAAAACTTCCAACCTTCAGCCACCACGGTCCGGAGGTGGATCAAGCCAGAATTAACGTCAAACCATGCTCGGACCTCATGAAACTGCGTTAGACTGTCAAATAACCGCAATTTTGAAAATTGTTTATCCCGTAGTCTTCGTATTTCTATCGATCTAACAGCCACTTAAATTTTTTGGGTTGGTTTCTTGGAAAGAAGAAGATCTTTTTCAGGAAGAAGACGAGCCACATCTACGGATCTTGATAAAGTTGATGATTTAGCATCTAGGTCCTTATATTATCTTAATTTGTTTGTCATACTTCTACATTTAGCAGCATGTTTTATAATAATTTTATATTTACCCCTAATCTTTGTACAAAACAAAACCTGCACGACCACGGGGTTCAACCGGTTGGACCATGAAAACCTCCGACCTTAAAGCATTACGGTTCTACCTATGGTTTGGTTCTTAAAACTATGCATAGCGGCTTAAAAGCACAGTAATATTAGCTTCCTATCCCATTTGTGATTAAGAATGTGTAATGGCTATGATTTAATTAAACTGATCATTAGCAATCATGATCATCTAAGCGCTAGTAGAAACAACATAATACGAAAGATGCTGAGTGGGGAGTGCTACAAAACTTCAATTTGAGTGGCAACGCTTTTGGGATGAAACTTTTGAGGAAGCGAGAGGACCTCGAGTACTAGGTGTGTGTTATACACGCTATACATGCTTATTATGTCATTTTTCAGAAAACTTCTATGTGTTATACTTTGAGCATCTTAAATCCTGCTCTGCTACTTAAGAAATTGCCACTGATAAATAAGCCTCCATCTGATAATGCTACAAGTTTTCCTTTTAAGAATTTACGTGTACTCTTGCATAGATCGATATACTCGACAAAATTTTCATCTGATAAAGTATATCTTTGTGTTAACTGAAGTTAAGATTTTTGCAATATGCCTGGGAAGTAATCTGCCACTTTTGTAATGTATGATTAATAGTTTGCAACATAACCGAAGTAAGATATTTTAATGCATACCATAGAATAATACAATGAACATAGTATATCTTTTCGGTTTGCAATATAACTGAAGCAAGATATTATATTCTATACCGGTTATAATTTCAGTATTTATTGTCTTAATACTAATGTTCCTACACTGTAATACTTTTATTTCCTCAGGTAATATTATATGTGAAAATTCTATAGCGCATGTATAACTCTACTTGGAGTATATTTTATTAGAAATATTTTCATTACCGAGAATGAAGACATGGGTTATATTTTGAATTAGCGTGTACTTTTCAACTGTAAATATTAACTACAGATTCATTATTTATAGTTTATTGATCCTTTGAAATTCATCTTTTGTTTTTTGGGTTAACAATGACCGTAAGTTTGAAATTCATTATTTACCATTTACAGGGATACCTGATTGATCGCAAGTTTGAGAAAGCTGTTGCTGTTGATGAATCATTTTGTAGGTGTTTGCTATACTTTTTGTTAATTTGCTATACTTTTTAATTGCAGTTATTATTATTCTAGATATAGGCTGTCCTCTGGAAGGTTTGAATCACTTTTCATATGTATAAAACATATCAATTTCCAAAATAAAATAGAACATTTATCGCTATACTTTTATGGCAGCCCAATGAGATAAACTCGTCACACAAGTTTACAAATCAGACTTACACTACTTGGGAATTATATATCAGTAATTTTAAACAATAACTATTGTTGTAATTAATTTACAGCAACACACTATAGCAATAATTACAACAAAGTGATGCGTTAAACTATAATAATAAACAATCGTTGCACCACTTCGTAGAAACAACACCACTTCAAAACGGAAAGATTATAGAATGATGTGTGTGTATATATCTAAACGAATAAGAAATCTAACCGGATGAAGAGAGAAATTTTATCTGAGGTTTGCCATAACAATTTCCTTAAGACCTTATTCAAAGTCTTCCAAGATACAATAGATGTGATCTGCTCGAGATTGTGGTGTGTATGATCTTCTGTGTGGTACATAGAACCGTTCGGATTTTTAGCGTTTTTAGAAACGAAGAGGAAGAAGAGAGAAAATGGAGTAGGTAATTGATCAGGTTTCCCGTTTCTTTTATAGGTGGTCAAAAATGGTTGCGCCTCTTCATTTGCAAGAGCCATCCCATGTTAGTTAATTGCCATGTAAGTACTCCTCCTCGCATAAAATTACATGACTTTAAGGACCAATATGAGTTTGAGAGAAGTAGTATATAAGTATGAATATTAACTTATTTTTGACGGTGTGGGACGATATCTTACTCACTATAAATGGCCTCTAACAAGAAGTTCATATGTTGACACTGAAGCAGCCTACAATTGTTTGGGAGAAACTTTCTGGACTTGTCCCGTGGACAATATTTTTATGGAAAATCAGTTGGAAGTGGTCCTACGGTTGATCTAGCTTGTCATGTACCTTAACTAAGAGTTATTGTTTAACACAGTGCAATCTTATCTAGTTTATGTGTCGTATATCCTAGACAATTTCTGGATTACCAGACAATTTCTGGGGTGAAGCGATACTTTCAGCTAACTATATACTGAACAAAGTACCTCGCAAAAAGACCTTTAAGTCACCACATGAACTGTGGAAAAATAGACCTCCATCTTACAAATACTTAAAAGTGTGGGGGTTCTTAGCAAAGGTAGAAATACCTAAGCCTAAAAAGGTCAAAATTGGACCCAAAACTATAGATTGCATATTTATCGGATGTGCTCATAATAGTAGTGCATATCGATTCTTGGTGCATAAATCTGAAATTGATGGCATTCATGAAAATACCATAATCGAATCTCGAAATGCAAGATTCTTTGAAAACAAATTTCCACTAAAAGAATCCAATGGTACTAGTATCCAAAAGAGTTCAAGAGAAGAAGAAACTCTTGAACATCGTGTTGATCATGAAAATGATCAAGAGCTAGAGGAACCAAGAAGGAGCAAACGACAAAGGACATCAACAACCTTTGGACCCGATTTCTATACATATATGATAGAAAATGAACCTCTAACATATAAACAAGCAATGTTATCACCTGATGCTCCTTATTGGAAAGAAGCTGTCAATAGCGAAATTGAATCCATTTTACAAAACCACACATGGGAACTAGTAGATCTTCCTAAAGGATCGAAACCATTAGGGTATAAATGGATCTTTAAGGAAAAACTTAAAGCTGATGGCTCAATAGATAAATATAAGGCCCGACTGGTAGTCAAAGGATTTAGACAAAAAGAAGATCTAGATTACTTTGATACTTACTCACCAGTAACTAGAATAACATCCATTAGGATGCTTATTGCTATTGCTTATATATTAAATTTAGAAATACATCAAATGGATGTAAAAACTGCATTTCTGAATGGTGAGTTAGAGGAAGAAATATACATGCAGCAACTTGAAGGGTTCTTAAGCCCAGGAAATGAAAATAAAGTGTGTAAGTTAGTAAAATCACTTTATGGTCTCAAACAAGCGCCAAAACAATGACATGATATATTTGATGAAACTATGATGACAAATGGATTCAAAATAAATGAATCAGATAAATGTGTCTATATGAAGAATATAGATATGGGATATGTCATAGTTTGCCTATATGTTGATGACTTATTGATACTAGGTAATAATAATGCCATAATCAAATCAACAAAGGATATGTTGTCATCTAGATTTGATATGAAAGATCTAGGACCGGCTGATGTGATTTTGGGCATTAAAATTTTAAAGACATCAGAAGGTTATGTACTATCACAATCACACTATGTGGCCAAAATACTTGAAAAGTTCAAACAACATAATATAACTGTTGCTAAATCGCCAGTTGATATGAACCAAAATTGGGTTAAAAATACTGGTGATGTAATCTTCCAACTTGAATACTCTCGAATACTGGAAAGTATAATGTATGTAATGAATTGTACTAGACCAGATATTGCATATGCTGTAAGTAAGCTAAGTAGGTATACAAGCAATCCTGGTAAAAATCATTGGAAAGCAATAATAAGGGTTCTAGGATATTTAAAATATACTCAGAACTACAACTTGCATTACACTAAATATCCTTCCGTAGTAGAAGGATATAGTGATGCAAATTGGATAACTGGTTCAAATGACACCAAATCCACAAGTGGATATGTATTTACCCTAAGAAATGGAGCTATATCATGGAAGTCTTCTAAACAAACGTGTATAGCAAGGTCAACAATGGAATCAGAATTCATTGCTTTAGACAAAGCCGCTGAAGAAGCAGATTGGCTTAGAAGTTTTCTAGAAGATATTCCGGATTGGAATAAACATGTTCCACAAATCTATATACATTGTGATAGTCAGTCAGCTATTGGAAGAGCTAACAGTACACTATATAATGGTAAGTCTAGACATATTCGTCGTAGACATAAAACCGTGAGACAACTACTCTCTAATGGAGTAATCACTATAGACTATGTAAGGTCGAAAGATAACATTGCAGATCAACTAACGAAAGGCTTGCCTAAAGAGAGAATTCAAACCTTATCGATAGGAATGGGCTTAAGGCCTATTGACTAAAAAGTTTTCCTCAACGGAAACCCAACCTATTTGATTGGAGATCCCAAGATTTAGGTTCAAAGGGACAACTAAGTTAAGGTTAAAACTTAGAAGCACTGGAAAATTCAAACATTTAGACATGCCTAAGATAAGTCAGTGCACATGCCGCTGAAAAAAAAAGGATAAGCTCAGCTTTTAATGATGTCTATACTTGGAGCTATAAAGAACCAAGTGGAGTATTGCGGAATACTCTTTATAGAATCACCTACGTGAGTGCGAAGGTGCCGCTTCAAAGAGAATCGTAAGGCCAAATTCTCCAAGCACTCATGAGACCGAGCTGGTGTTCATGGAAAAAACGAACACAAACAGAGAACCAAAGGAGACAAGAAAACATTTATCACGTGTTGTCTATTTTGATTTACACAAAAGGCTTACAGTTCAAGGACAACCTAAGTCCACTGATTCGCTAGTAAGTCAAGAAGATAAACACTACGATAAGTTCAAGGCCAATGTGATACTTAAACCGATATGATAAATGTTTCGTAAAGCTTAAGAACAAGTAATACTCATTCATGTGGGGGATTGTTGGAAATTGAATGAGCATTAATGAAATAGTGCATTGGAAAATGAAGTATTTATTGTCTTGTAATTTGAATAGTCCCACATCTTATCATATAATAACCATCATATTATATATAAACTAAGATGTGGTCTCTATTATAATTACAATGAGACAACAAGAGAGACATGAGCATGACCATCTTGGCGGGTGGTGCAACGCACCACCCCGCACGCGCGCGCTCCCGCGCGCGCTCCCGTGCCCGAGCCCGAACCCGAACCCGCACCCGCATCCGCACGCGCGGCGTGGGCGAATGGGCGTTTGAGGCGTCTTGTGGGCACTTAGCACTTGCAATTGGCATTAGGCATTCGGGCTACTGGAATTGGTTCGCATCAGACTATATTTTTAGGAGCCGAAACAGTTTGGAATTCAACTGTAACAACTGTTTGAAATGACACGCCAATTGGTAAAGGGTCGCAACCTTTCCTAAATGGTCGCGTACTACTCCTATAAATAGCAGATTCGAGAATTGAAACAGACTACTCTCTTTCTCTGATCATCTTCTTCTTTCTCTGTGCTCTGTTCTTGACACGCACGTCTTCACTTGAGTTCGCCGTTATTCTGCATCGCTTGCGCGGCCTTGCAGAACCTGATCCGTTTTACCTTGAGAAGCAGTTGCTAGTCAACCCCATGCGCCACTGTGGGGGAGCAATTCTGCTTTAAGGGAACAGTAATTGATACTGGACTCGGACAATCATCCTTCTACCACGGAACTGCATTAGCGGTGAGTATTTGCTTCTTTTTTACCCTGTTTCGTAACACTAGATTCTATGATTGTGAATCAGTGTGAATACAGACAGTAAGGGACAACACATTGTAGAGTCAACAAAAAATATCACGGAAAAACAATCTAAGACAAGCGCGTATACCAAATGGACAGGAAAACATAGCTTAGATTTAAACTGAAACCAGGGAAGAGCGTTGATAGTAAAGATAAGGCAAGTACGAGCGCTGATCGACTTAAGAAAGCCAATGAAACCAAGGATTGCTTTCATGGTAAGCAAAATGGTAAAGAAGAATGCAAACTAAGTATCAATGGAGGAAGACATGGCAGTTTCAAACTCTATCCTGATTATGTAGATGAACTTAAAAGATTTATAACCACAATCAAGAAATCTTCTAGTGAAAGCCAAACGTCCTTTGAAACTGCTAGAATAAGTGATGCTAACATTTTATAGTTATTAAGAAAGGGTACCGAACAGCACTCCATGTCAAATACAATTCATGAAGAAATAGGTAGAAAAATATTTGATTTCGGACTGAGGCCAAGAAAGCGCATTGATATGATAGAGAGTTTAAGGATGAGTGCTGATAGTAAAGAGAAATCAACAAAGGCTATTGAGATTGTTGATCAATGTGAGACGGGCCAAACAACCAAGGAGTCACGATCAATCATGAAACCAAGAAGCAGTTTTATTGGTGAGAATTGTTTTGCTAAAAAATTTAATGACTTTTCATTTTTAAGCATTATTTAAATATTGAAATAATTGGCTTCTTCTTTCTTTCAAGAATTGGCTTCTTCTTTCTTTCTTTCTTTATGTTTTTATTTTTGTTTATATTTTTTCTTACAAAGCTGCAAATGGTTTTCTAAAATTGTAATAACAAACAATGTTTAAAAGCCTCTTTTATCCAAAATGGTTTTCTAAAAATAGTTTAGACACTGTAGGGATGGATAGGATATCTTACCACGAAGCTGTCTTAGGTTGTGACTGAAGGATTGTATAGTTAAGGAGTTGTAAGAGGAGAAATATAGATGTCCATTGTACACCACAAAACCAGTCGAGTTTAGCTATTTATATTTGTTGTGCCTATCACAAGACGAGATCTCTGCTATACCCATAGTTCACGAATATCCTAATGTTTTTGAAGAAGTCTCGGGTCTCTCACCCCTAAGGGAGACATAATTCAAAATCGATTTGTAGAAGGATGATAGACCCATCGGCTCTTCCATTAAGGTATATGGCCTCCAAAGAAAGGCGAGAGTTGAATAAGAAAATTTTGAAGCAATTATAAAAGGGATTCATTCGTCGAAGTACTTCTAAAAGGGGAGCACCAATTGTTCTCTCCACTAAAGCAAACAGCTCTTTAAGGCTAGCGTTGACTATAAAGAACTCAATAAGTTGACCAAGAAGAATATGTATCCTTTACCTAGAACAAAGGATTTGTTTTGCCAGCTTGTTGGAGCCAAAATCTTTTTCCAATTGGATTTGGCTTTGGGATTCCATTAATTGAGGATAGTTGAGGATAGCAAACAGAAGACCGCATTTTTCCCTCCGGATGGACTGGATGAATAGGAAGGAATACCTTTTGGGTTGACGAGTTCTCCTACATACTTTGTAGATTTGATGAGTAGAGTCTTTAAAGGGCTCCTGAATAAAGTCATCATAGTGTTTGTGGATATTCTAGTATTCTCCAAAAATGCTGGTGAGCATCAAAATCACTTAAAGGAGGTACTAGGGCTTTAAGAAGGCACCAACTTAAAGCCAAAATTTAAAAGTGTCACTTTTGGAAGGAGCTGAGATTTTAGGTCATATTATTTTCGAGAAGGGATTGTTTGTAGACCCCGCAAATGTGGAAGCTATTCAAGATTGGAAAGTTTCAAAGAATGCTATGGAAGTTAGGAGTTTTCTAGGCTAGCAGGTTATTATAGGAAGTTCATCAAGGACTTTTCCGAAATAGCAATCCTACAAACTCGCTTAACCAAGAAAAATCTAATTTTTGCATTGGATGAGAAATGCACGGAAGCATTTGAGAAGCTGAAGGAATAGTTAACTAGTGTGTCAGTACTTATCATTCACGATGGGATGGTGCCTTTCACCATTTACACTAACGCATGTGGTATGGGACTTGGAGCTATTCTTATGCAAAAGGGTAGAGTGATTGCGTATGCAAGTATGCAGTTGAAGGACTATGAGAGAAGATACCCAACTCATGACTTGGAGTCAGTAGCTATCATCTTTGCTTTGAATATGTTGAGGCACTATCTTTTGAGAGAAATTGTTCATCGATCACAAATCCCTTAAATGCATATCTTCCTAAGAATATTTGAACCTTAGGCAGTAGAGGTGGATGGAGTTTATAACATCATATGACTTTGAGATGCTGTATACTCCCCAAAAGGGAATGTTGTCGTTGATGCCCTTAGATGGAGGCATGCTGCTCTAGGTGCTATTTATGAGTTGAGGCAGTTGGAATTCCTTTCAAATTTTAGTTTCCAACCACCATCAGAACCCACTCTAGGATATTTGGCAGCAGTAGAGGTTAGGCTAATATTGGTGAACTGCATCGGACAAGAGCATAATAGATATCGATGATAGCTATTATTTTGGGCAAGTTAAGTAGAAGAGTATATTCTCCCTAGAGCGGGAGGTATGCGATTGATGAAAGAAGATGTTTTAGAAGGGATGGATGCCTTTGTGTTCCTATGGTGGAGGATGTTTAGAGGAAGTTTTGGCTGAGTTTCACCATTCTCAAATAATCATTCATCCCGTTGGAGATAAAATGTATAAGGATATTAAGCGGATTTTCTATTGGCCGGGGACGAAAAAAAGGTAGTCGAGTTTGTCTCTATGTGTTTGATGTGCCAAAAGTTAAAGACGGAACAAGGAAAACCCATAGGACTATTGTTACTGTTAGATGATCCAACTTGGATGTGGGAGCATATGTCGATGTACTTTGTAGACAGGTTTCCTAGATGTCAAAAAGGCAATGTAGCATTTGGACAAAAATGATAGACTCGCTAAAATTGCCCACTTTATTCCCGTTAGGAGCAATAGGACTACAGTATCTCTAGAGCAAATTTATATCAAGGAAGTAGTATGAATGCTTAGAATTCTAGTAAGCATTATTAGTGATAGGGACCCTTATTCACTAGCAAATTTTAGAGGAGTTTGCAGACAGCTTTCGGAACAACATTGAATCTTAGCACTTCTTACCTCCCACAAAGCAATGGTCAGACTGAAAGGGTGAATATGGTTTTGAAGATTTGTTGAGAGCTTGCATCATAGATTTCGAAGGATATTGGAAGCAACACTTACCCATAGTAGAATTCGTGTATAATAATAGTTACCAAGCGATGATTGGCATGGCACCCTTCAAAGCACTTTATGGAAGGCCATGCAATTCACCAGATTATGGGTGGGAACCCACTGATAAAACTCTACTTGAACCAGATTTGATTCGCTAGACTTCAAAAAAGATTGATTAGATGGTGAATGAAGACCATCAGAATTCCTATGCTGACAAGCGAAGGAAGGAATTGGAGTTTGAGGTAGAAGACATGGTGCTCATTAAAGCTTCCCCTCTTAGGAAGATTGTGAGATGGTACATCGGTGAAGTTGACACCAAGGTTCGTTAGGCCTTTCCCGATCTTGGAAGGAATATGAAAACTTGCATATCGAGTGAAGCAGCTAGATAAGTTAGTAAGAGTCCATGATGTCTTTCATGTTTCGAACTTGAGGAGATACCTTTACAACACCGCCACTATTATAGAGTCCGATCAATTAGTAGATATTGAGATGAAGCCGATAACACCCCATGCCACTGCATGCATAGTAGAAAATAGAACTAGGAAGCTCCACAATAAAGAAATTAGGCTGTTCTGAGTACATGGAAGACACATCGATGGAAAGCACATGGGAAATTGAAGAGAAGATGAAGACTTCTCATCTTAGGCTTTTCTCTAGTAAACTATCTCTCTCCAAAGTTTAGGTTTTTGGTTGCATCGCGGTAGCTGGATTGGATGGTGGTAGATGGTTGCCACACTTTTTACTATTATTTTTACGCACATGTAGAATTTTATGCATATTTAGGATGCTTTCATACTTGGATAAATGTCGTGATCTTGCTTTCACGCTAGGACTGCACTCATATATAGATGTTGCATACATAATCAATTGCACTTTTGTCTGAGTAGATAGTAGTATAGATAATTTGGTTGTATAAGATGGATGTTGAATGCGCATTACACTATCTGACCCTTTGGGATTTCATGGACTAAATAATTTAAGGGAGAGTGAATGTAACACCCTATAAAAATTAAAAAGAAATTAATTAACTAATAATAAGCCTAAAAATGGAAATTTGTAAATGTTGTAATTTGACCATGAAAATTAGACCACTGCGCTCATGGCGATATTTTGATCAACTTTCGTATGTAAATTTTTGCAATCAGCGCTCAAATAGAAAAGTTATTGACATTTGAAGTTTTCAAATTTAAAATAATTCAAATGAATTCAAAATTTGATTTTAAATAACGGTGACGTAAAAAAATTAGATAGGGTAATAAATATTTTTAATGTTAAGGGGTGCTCAACATTTAGGAAAATGTGAACATTAGTTTTAAAATTAGAATTAAATAAAAGGAAACGACAACAAATGAATTCATGTTCCAAATATGGAACGGTCGGCCCCTTCACCATGGTCGGTCGGCTGCTAATGATCGACAGCTTGATGATGAGCAATCAACCAGTGATAGTGATGGCGGCTAGGTTTGTTGGGTAGGAGTATCCCCGATTTTATTATTTTAAACGAACTTAATTATGACAGTTCTAGTCGTCTAACCACTATAAAGAAGAAGCTAGCCCCCTCACTTTTATTCACTAATTATTTGAGAACGCTAGCGAAGATCTGTTAGTCTACTTTCTCAAATAGATTCAAGAATTCAAATTCAAGGGAAAAGGTAATAGTTTGGTAAATATATATTCTTCTTTTACTTTATTCTTTTATAATCTCTGATGTTATCCGGCCTTTTAGCCCGACTATATCTGGACCAATCAAACGAGACAGACTTAATGGTCATCAGGATCGTTGTATCAGATTAATGATCACGAAGCCTAAGATCGGGCATAAATGATAATGTGAATCAGTAGCAAAGAAAATGCTAGAGGAGAACTCAATAAAACACTTAAAGTACGAAAGTTCACTACTCACTGAAGATAGATCGGGCACGATCTATATTCAGCACTAAAGACCGTATCGTATCGAATACATAGCTTAATTCAACGATGATCGATCTACCTCAAAATCTACAAGTCCAACACACTTGAAACTTTGAAGAATCAATGTATTGAAGAGATGAGTTCCTGGGAACGATCACATGACAAAAGAAACAAATTTGAATGATCAGCATCGATCATTCACAAACGATCTATAAACTCAACTAAATGATCCAACTCGATGAAGATTGGTTAATATCTCACAAATTACAACTAAGAATGGCACCAAACTTTTGGAGCATACATTAAAGATATGGGAGAGTCGCCATGAATGATCGCATCACCATCAGAGACAAAGTGAATGATCGGCACCGATCGTTACAAACTGTGAATTGGAACTTATGGTCATTTTGGTGGGCCCCTATGGATCTGGAGAGTCTTCTGTCGAATTTCAAGCGAGATATTCGCTGTCTTCACCTATAAATACAAACTTCTTTCTTTATTAAAAGTTTCTTTATGCAGCTTGCTGCTTTGGACTCCATTGTAATCAAGTGTTATTATCATTACTTCATTGTAATCAGATTTACAAGTGACCAATAAAGCAAATTCTTTAAAGTGGACGTAGGCACACAACGTCGAACCACTATAAACCCTTGTGTCTTTGTTACTGCTTAATTTTGATTATTCT
The DNA here is from genome assembly GCA_030765085.1 of Allium cepa. Taxonomy (NCBI): domain Eukaryota; kingdom Viridiplantae; phylum Streptophyta; class Magnoliopsida; order Asparagales; family Amaryllidaceae; genus Allium; species Allium cepa. Next base: position 570,602,300 of record CM060938.1, read on the forward strand.
CCATTTATTTCTCTACTATTCTATTCTTAAGTGTTTAAGACAAGCAGCGTATGAGCCATGGCTTAAGCACCATAGTTGGTTCTATAGAGACATAGATCCAAGGGATGACGAGGAAGAGCCCAAAGAGACTAAGGCTGCACCAGTTGAGTTGACAATAGACATCATAGTCTGCCATGCTGACCCATCACGGGTCCTAAAGATCGGATTCACAGCTCAGCCCCCCGATGATGAAAGAACTTTTTGATTTTCTTCGAATGAATTTTGACATGTTCGCTTGGACTCACTATGACATGTTTGGGATCTTATCAGCCATTGCATTGAATATCGACTCGAGGCACGTCCCGATGAAACAAAAAAGCGTGGCATAGATCCGAAAAGATCTATCGCTCTTAAAGAGGAGGTGGATAGGCTCAAAGACAATTGGTTTATTTGTGACTCCCTCTATTCTAAATGGGCATCTAATCATGTACTTTTAAGAAAGGTGAATGGGAAATGGCGAACATACGTCGATTACTCGGACTGGAATAAGGCATGCTTGGAAGACAGTTTTCCCCTTCCAATGATCGACCAGCTGGTAGACTCAACCTAGGGCACAAATTGCTATCATTCATGGATGCGTACTCTAGATGTAAAAAATCCCAATGCACATTCCTGATCAAGAGCACACCATCATCATTACCACCGTTGGATTATATTGGTATGTGGTGATGATATTTGGATTAAAGAATGCCAAAATGACCTATCAATGTCTAGTCAATAGAATGTTTAAAGATTAGATCGGAAAAACAATGGAGGTGTATGTGGATGATATGCTCGTGAAGTTATAACAACCTAGCGCTCACATTAGAGACTTGGTAGAAATGTATGATGTCGTCTGATATTACAAAATGAAGACCAATCCTCCGAAGTGTTCTTTTGGCATTGCTTTTGGAAAGTTCTTGGGTTTCATCTTTAATGCTCATAGAATCAAATTTAATCCCAAGAAGTCCAAGCTATTCACAACATCCAAGTGCCAAAGACCATCAAACAAGTAGAGAGCTGAATGGGAAGGTTACCGTGCCGAGTCGATATATTTCTAGAGCTACCAATAAATGCATTCCTTCCTTTGACTTGATTAGAAGAGGGAAAGAGAATTTTGAATGGACACAGGATTGTGAAGACACATTCCAAGCTTTGGCGAACCATTTAAAGAGACCTTCCATCTTGTCAAAGCCGGTAGATCATAAAGATTTGTATATCTACTTGGCCATGTCGGTATATGCTTTAAGTGTCGCATTGCTTCATAAACATAATAAAATCCAGAGACCGGTTTATTATGTTAGGCAAGAGATTAATAGGAGATGAAAGGATCTATCCAAAGATAGAGAAATTGGCATACTGCTTGTTGATTGCTTCACGAAAGGTCTATTCCTATTTTCAGGCTTATCATATCAATGTTTACACTGACCAGCCGTTATGACAGGTCCTAGAGCGACTTGAGATGCTTGGAAGATTACTCAAGTGGAATATTGAACTAATCCGATTCAACATCACTTATCTTCCTTATAGGGCTATCTAGGGACATGCACTGGCAAACTTTAAAGCAGAATTTATTGCACGAGATGATTTCCCAGAGAGCGATGGAACCCCTACCATACGGTGGAAGTTGTATATGGATGGAGCATTCGATGATCTTTGTTCTGTGATTGGAATTATGCTAGTAACTCTAGAAGGTCGGTCAATTTACTATTCTTTAAAGCTTGATTTCTCTACAACAAACTATGAAGCTGAGTATGAAGCACTGCTTGGTGGACTTAAACTCACTAGAGAACAGGGGATAAAATCTATTGAAATCTTTTGTGACCCACAAATGGTAGTGTACCAAGTCATGGGAGATTATCAGGCTAAAGAACAATGACACACCTCGTACCTTACAGAAGTCTAAGAGCTGTTGACTAACTTTGGATATTGTGATATTACACACATTCCTCTAGATTAAAACAAAGAGGTTGACTCATTAGCAAAGTTTGCTAGCACCGAGGATGCACAACAAATGGGCTTGGTCCCAACTGAAGTACTAAATGGTTAGAGTATAAACCTGATGGAAATCAACCGGGTACTAGAGACAGAGCTTGAGAAGCAATCGTGGATGACTCCAATTAAAGACTATTTGCTACATGGAGTTCTTCCCGAATGGAGGAATGAAAAATGACAAGTCCTTCGCAAAGCTTCGCGATATATCATTCAGGAAGGAGTCATGTATAGAAAGGGTTTTTCTGTACCCCCAGTGTATTGCTCAAGATGAAATAAAATGAGTACTAAAGGAAGTTCATGAAGGGGAATGTGACGATCATACTGAGGGGCATACCCTAGCAAAGAAAATTGTTAGTTATGGGTATCATTGGCCAATTATCAACCGAAATGTTGTTGATTATGCTAAGCGACGCGATAAGCACTAGAAGTATGCAAAAGTTTTGAGAGCTCCATTGATAAAAACAACACAAATGGTCAGTCCATGGCGTTTTCCATATTGGGCATAAATATTATCGGTTCCTTACTGAATCTAAAGGTGGTGCAAAGTACGCCATCGTCGTAGTTGGTTACTTCACTAAATGGGCTGAAGCAGAACCTTTAGCCATGATCACAACAAAGAAAGTAATCAAATTTATCGTTAGGAACATCATTTGTTGTCTTGGCCTATCGCGAACTACAATAACTGATAATGGAACCCAATTCGATGGCTTTGAATTCAAAAACTTCTGCCATCAACATCATATTGAAAAGAAATTTACGGCAGCTGCTCACCCACAAGCAAATGGGCAATCTGAAGCTATGAACAAAATAAAAAAGTCCATTCTGAAGAAGCATTTGGAAAAGGCTAGAGGCAAGTTGTGTGAGAAATACAGAATACGGATCTTAAGGCTAGGATTAACACTAGAAGGGGGTGAATAGTGTTTTAAGCAATTACTAAATCTGTTTAAGTTTTTGTTAATTTGAACACAAATGTATGCAATATACATACACAGATATGATCACAGAATCAAACACAGATACAGAATTCAAGTAAAAGCAATAAAGGAAAGAACACACTGGATTTTATACTAGTTCGGAGTTACCCTACATTCAGTCCCGCACACAGGTATGGATTTCCTTTCAAAAGCAATTGTACAATTACACTCTCGATTTCATGGCTATGAGGTACACCTCTCCAGATTCACAATCCTTTGGGTAGAGATACTTGATTTCACGGACAACAAGTTCACCCAATTGATTTCCAAGGCTACAATCACACCTTTTCTTGCTTGATTGATTTCACAGGCTATAATCACAGCTTTTCTTGCTTAGTTTATTATGAAGAAGCCTATAACTCTGAATAGCACTGATTTCTTGTTGAGATAGTGATAGAGAATTAAAACAGAAAAGATCTAATTAGATTCAATGTTGATTTTGGCAGAGTAAGGGTAAATATGTGCATAAAGAAATATGGAAGAAGTGGAGTGAAATCAGAGAATATGAATGAAAATTCGTTTAAAACTGCCCTTATATGTAGTAGAGCAACAACCATGTCCATTCGTGAAAGGATATAACGAATAGACACTTCTTTTGAAATTCAAAATTTTGAAATAAACTACTACCATGTCGACATGGGGTAGTTGAGGATGTCGACATGCCTAAGGAAATTTTGGTAATTTATTTTTCTTTGAAAATAACTTTCATCTTGTACTAAAACTATTTTAAACTTTATAAATATACTTAATTATAGTTAAAATACATAAGTAAATATAGAGAATAATATTTTGGTACATATAAAAAAATTTACTATAATTTTATATTTAAATCTAAGTATAAATATTAAAAGTTAAATATATTTTTATTAAAAGATAGTTTAAAACTAACGATAATTTAATTTTGAAAATAAACATTATTTTGAGGCTAAACATATTTAAAACTAGGATAGATGTTTTGATTCTTTTAAAAGGAAGGTTTTTAAATAATTTTGAAAACATGATATAATTTTGTAAAATCATTTGAATAAAAGGTTAGCGAATACAAAACAATGTTCACTTGATTTTTCGTAGGTTCCATCCTACTTAGGGTTCCATCCCTTTAACAGGCTCGAAGTGGATTCCATTCCAAGAATAAATTGGATTTTAAGAGGCCAGTGGTTTTCTAGGAGTTTTAATAAAATTCCTAATTAAATTACTTATTATTGAAATCTTGAATTCTTGATAATCTTGATACTCATGAGTCTTCAATCTTGATATCTTGAATCTCTATATTATACAGTCTTCATTCTTGGTACCTGTGTGGTTAAATCCTGCATATACATATATATCTAAACTATAATGTTAGTATTTACATTTTATTCTAAGGTTTTTGTCATCAGAACCATCATCTCAAGGACTAACAATCTCCCCCTTTTTGATGATGACAACTTTTGTTTATAAAATGTCACTTCTATCCTAATAACTCCCCCTTAATTTATGCCTAACTATCATATTTTATACTTCTCCCCCTTTGTCATCAACAAAAACTAACTCCAAACTATATAACTCCCCCTTAGTCTAATACTCTATGACATGTGATTATAATGATAGTGTTATCATAAATAATCGTCACTTAATTCTAAAACTAAAACTTAGTCCTAAATTACTAACTATCCTAACTAAGATTCCATATACGGTAATACTTATAATAGTGAGAAATCAAATATAAGAACACAAATTATTTATTAGTTATATTGTTTTATTTACATTTTCGTAGAGAGCGTAAGAAAGTGCAACAATAGGAAAGAGAGAAAAGAAACTAGGGTGTGTGTTTGAAAATGGGAGACCTATGGACTGAAAAATTTGGACAGTGGAAACAGAAATTTCCACGTTGTTCGACTAGATTTCCATCCTTGTCAAAGCACACTTCGCCAATGCAAACGACTTTGTCGTCATCTTCAGCATGCTCTTCTTCCATGAATTCTTCTTCTTCTTCCTCGCTGTCTTCTTGCACTTGATCTCCTGAAGACTCTTCATCAATCAAGATTGGGTTAGCGTGATTTTCCATTAGAAATTTTTGCAAATTTCCTTGGATTTTGCCATGCCGTTCTTGTTTTTTGGCCATTCTAAGTTGCACCACTTGAATTTCAGTCATTAGTTGTAGTGCATCCTTCAAGAATCCTCCATTTTCATCGCTCGTGCGAGCGTACTTCATTGAAATGGTCCAGAAGAAGGAGAAGGGAACGAAAAGGTTGAATTTTTGTTTGAATTGAAAGAGGAGGCCATTGTTTAATTGATTTCAAAAGTTAGAACAGAGTGAGAACAGAGAAAATGATCAAAATTTCAAAATAGGAAGAATATATAACCACTTATTTGAATTTTGGTAGGAAAAATTTCAAAAATAAAAAATCGTTATATGTCGACATGGGTAAAGGGGGGATGTCGGCATGATGCTTGATATTTTTACTATTTGATTTATTTTGATTTAATTTTTAATTATACTTTGTTATTTATATTTTATATTTCAGTTATTGAACAAATACCTAATTCTCTTCTTAATTTAGTAAATATAGATTCATTTAAGGGTTTTGTTAAGATATCAACAATTTGATTCTTAGAATTGATATAATCGAGAGTAGTTACTTCCTTACTTATATTATCTCTGAGAAAATGATGTCTGATATCAATATGTTTAGTTCGAGCATGATGAGTAGTATTTTTGGATAAATTTATTGCACTAGTATTGTCATAATAAATTGGTGATTTTGAGATATTTAAAACAAAATCTTTTAAAGTTTGTTGAATATATATTAGTTGAGAACAAGCCAAAGCAGCAGTTGCTTCAGTTGTTGATAAAGAAACTGTGTTTTGCTTTTTACTAAACCAGGAAATCTGAGAATGCCTCAAAAAGTGACAAGTTCCACTTGTACTTTTTCAGACTGATTTACAACCAGCATAATCAGCATCACAGTAAGATATTAAGTCAAAAGAATCATTTTTGGGGTAAAATAAGCCATAATCAAAGGTGTGTCTAACATATCTTATGATACGTTTTACGACTTTTAAGTGGGTCTCTTTAGGTTGAGGTTGATATCTTGCACAGAGCAAACACTATGCATGATATCAGGTCTACTAGCAGTGATATAGAGTAGTGATCCAATCATTCCTCTATATAATTTTTGATCTACATCTTTCAAGAGATCTTTTTTACTTAGGTACTCATTGGTTGCCATGGGAATGGGTTTTCCACTTGCAGTAGTCAAACCAAATTTACTAACTAGGTCTTTAGCATATTTTTCTTGACAAATAAAGATACCATTATTTAATTATTTTATTTGTAATCCTCGAAAGAAGTTTAATTCATCCATATGACTCATCTCAAACTCTTTTGTCATTATTTCAGAAAATTCTTTATTCATTTCAAAATTAATTGATCCGAAAATGATATCATCTACATAAACTTGTACTAGTTGAATATCATTATTATTTCTTTTAATAAAAAGAGTATTATCTACTTTACCAATTTCAAAGTTTGGTTGTAATAAGTAAGATCTTAGTCTTTCATACCAGGCTTTAGGAGCTTGTTTTAGACCATATAGAGATTTTTTAAGTTTGTAAACATGATTTGGTAATTTTTCATTTTCAAAAAGTGGTGGTTGTTCAACATATACTTCCTCTTTTACAAATCCATTTAAAAAAGCATTTTTAACATCCACTTGATATAATTTGAAATTATTATAATTTGCGAAAGCAAGTAGAATCCTAATGGCTTCTAATCTTGCTATGGGAGCAAAGGTTTCATCAAAATCTATTCCTTCTTCTTGACAATAACCTTAAGCGACTAACCGGGCTTTATTTCTAACAACCTCTCCTAGTTCATTCATTTTATTTTTATAAACCCATTTAGTTTCAATTATAGTTTTATTTTCAGGTCTAGGAACAAGTTCTCAACCAACATTTCTAGTAAATTGATTTAGTTCTTCTTGCATAGCCAAAATCCATGAATCATCAGTTGATGCTTCTTTTGGATTTTTGGATTCGATAGTTGATATAAATGCTACATTACTCATTTTACTTAATTGATTTCTAGTTAACAACAATTGCATATATCCTAGTATATTTTCTATAGGATGATCTTTTAAAAGTTTAATTCTTTTATTAGGATGATTAATTTCATTATTAGTTTCAGTTGACTCTTGAATTTGAGTGATTAAATCCTCTTCATCGTTTATATCTTCAAAAATTTTGAGATTTTCATCGAATGAAACATGCATTGTTTCTTCAATGGTGTAGTTCTTAAATTAAACACTCTGTATGCTTTACTTCTATTAGAATATCAGATAAAGATACCCTTGTCGGATTTAGGATCAAATTTATCTAAGTTATCTTTTGTATTTAAAATAAAACATTTGCTTCCAAAAATTCTAAAATAAGATACCTTAGGTTTCTTTCTGTAAAGAAGTTCATAAGATGTCTTATCAGTTAAAGGTCTAATTAAAATTATATTTAAAATATAACAGGCGGTAGCAACTGCTTGTGCCCAAAAATACTTCGGTAATTTACTATCTGAAAGTATAGTACTCGCACACTCTTGAATTGTCCTATTTTTACGTTCTACTACTTCGTTTTGTTGTGGAGTTCTTGGAAATGAAAAATTATGGGTTATTCCTTTTTATTGTAGAATTCCTCAAACTTTTCATTTTCAAATTCACCACCGTGATCACTATGGATGGTTATAGTTTTTAGAGAAAGTTAATTTTGAATCCTTTTTGTAAAGTTCTTAAAACATTCAAAAGTATCACTTTTATGTTTCAAAAATATTATCCATGTACATCTAGAATAATCATCTACAATTATAAAAACATATTTACTATGATTTATTGACAGAATTTGAGATGGACCAAATAAATCAAGGTGAAGTAGTTCAAGAGGTTTTGAAGTTGAAATCGTATCTTTTAATTTAAAGGAACTATTTCTAAGTTTTCCTAATTTACATGCATCACATAGACTATCTACTTTAAAGTTCATTTTAGGGAGACCTCTTACTAGATCATGTTTTGACAGTCTAGATAAGAGTTTGAAATTCAAATGTCCAAATCTCTTATGCCAAATCCAAAGGTCACTTGCATTTGCCAAAAGACATAAGTTATCATTTGAGACTTTCATACTAAGAATATAAATATTCTTTTTCCTAATTCCCTCAAATATTATGGTTGAATTATTATCTTCAGTGTGACACTTATCTTTTTCAAATTTAATTTTATATCCTTTATCGCAAAGTTGACTAATACTTAGCAGATATGTTTTAGATTCTTAACTAGCAAAACATCAGTAATAATAGGAGTTTCAGAGTTACCGACTTTGCCAATGCCAATCACACATCCTTTTGAATTGTCTCCAAAGTTAACCAGTCCTCCGTCTTTGTATATTATATCATTCAGCATATCTGGGTTGCCAGTCATGTGTCTAGAGGATCCACTATCGAGTATCCATTTATTCTTTTTGATCTGCATAATTTGTCCATTGTTGATTGATTCCTCAACACCCATAAGGCATGTTTCCTACACATCGTATAATTTTGGTAGACAACTTGATTTTGAATATTGATTATATGCAGACTCAAGAGATAATGATGATCCAAATATTTCTAAACTAGTATTAATAAGTTTTTCAAACATAGCCATTTTAAAAAATTTCAAAAATCATATTATGAAACTTTGAAAATCTTGCTTCGATACCAAATGTGAGAAATGCGGAATACGGATCTTAAGGCTAGGATTAACACTAGAGGGGGGTGAATAGTGTTTTAAGGAATTACTAGACCTTTTTGAGTTTTTGTTAATTTGAACACAAATGTATACAATATTCAGACACAGATATGATCACAGAATTAAACACAGATGCAGAAATAAAGTAAAAGCAATAAAAAAAACACATCAAATTTTATACTGGTTCGGAGTTGCCCTACATTCGGTCCCGCATTCAAGTACGGATTTCCTTTCGAAAGCAATTGTACAATTACACCCTTGATTTCAAGGCCATGAGGTACATCTCTTCAGATTTACAATCCTCTGGGTAGAGATACTTGATTTCACGGGCAACAAGTTCATCCAATTGATTTCCAAGGCTACAATCACACCTTTTCTCGCTTGATTGATTTCACAAGATACAATCACACCTTTTCTTGCTTAGTTTATTACATAGAAGCCTACAACTCTGAATAGTACTAAGATCTTGTTGAGATAGTGATAGAGAATCAAACCAGAAATGATCTAGTTAGCTTCAACGTTGATTTTGGCAGAGTAATGGTAAAAATGTGTATAAAGAAATGTAGAAGAAGAAGAGGAGTGAAATCAGAGAAAATATGAATGAAAATTCGTTTAAAACTGCCATATTTATAGTAGAACAACAGCCATGTCCATTCGTGAAAGGATATGACGAATAGACACTTCGTTTAAAATTCAAAATTTTGAAATAAACTGCAACTATGTCGACATAGGGTACTTGAGGATGTCGACATGCCTAAGGAAATTTTGGTAATTCATTTTTCTTTGAAAATAACTTTCATCTTCTATTAAACTATTTTAAACTTTATAAATATACTTAATTATAGTTGAAATACATAAGTAAATATAGAAGATAATATTTTGGTATATATATAAAATTTTACTATAATTTTATATTTAAATCTAAGTATAAATATTAAAAGTTAAATATATTTTTATAAAAAGAGAGTTTAAAACTAAGGATAATTTGATTTTGAAAATGAAGATTATTTTGAGGCTAAAAATATTTGAAACCAGGATAGATGTTTTGATTCTTTTAAAAGGAAGGTTTTGAAATCATTTTGAAAATAATATAATTTTGTAAAATCATTTGAACAAAAGGTTAGCGGATACAAAACAATGTTCCAGATTTTTCGTAGGTTCCATCCTACTTAGGGTTCCATCCCTTTAATAGGCTCGAAGTGGATTCCATTCCATGAATAAATTTAATTTTAAGATGCCAGTGCTTTTCTAGGAGTTTTAACAAAATTCATAATTAAATTACTTATTATTGAAATCTTGAACTCTTGATAATCTTGATACTCATGAGTCTTCAATCTTGATACCTTGAATCTCTATACTGTACAGTCTTCATTCATGGTACCTGTATGGTTAAATCCTGCATATACATATATATGTAGACTATAATGTTAGTATTTATATTTTATAATCTTATTCTAAGGTTGTTGTCATCAAAACCATCATCTCAAGGACTAACAAGTTGGTGAATAAAATCATAATAGCACTATGATCTTATAGGACACCCACAAGTCCATGACTGGCCAAACTGCATCCGCCCTTGCTTACAGCTTCGAAGCCATTATTTCTATTGAACTTGAAGTTCCTTCTCTTCGAGTGACCTACTACGATCGGAGGATGAATAAGGATCTCCACTTAGAGTCTCTCGACTTTGTAGATGAGAAGTGTGAAGATGCTAATTTGAGGCAGCTGCGCATCGACACCGATTTGCCCGATACTACAACACTAAAGTTCGACATAGAGCCTTTGAAATCAACGATCTCATCTTGAAATGGGTTTTTCCTGCCTGTCGCATATTAATCCTACTTGGGGAGGAACATATGTCATTGAGCAGTGGCTTGGAGAAGGAACCTTCAAGTTAGCGACTGTCGATAGTGATACTCTTCCGCGAGCTTGGAATGGCGAGCATCTACGACGCTATTTTACTTCATTTTTTTTCGCAATTTGATTCCGCATTTGAGTGTATAGATACGTAATAAGATATCAAATTATGTCATTTCTTTATTCATTCAGCAATAGAGCTTTGAATTTTGCTTCATATATGTGATCTGCCATTACATTGCATAACAGTTGAGATATAAAACCAAATAAATCCCACCATACAATGGAGTCAACATGACTTGATAGTGATCGTGGTTCGACTGATCACTTTTTGAATAGAAGCCTCATATTTTGGGGCAAGATACTTGACCGAGGAAAATTGAATTTGATAGATTTCCAAATAACTCCAAATTCCTAGAGTGCAAACTGGATTAAAAACATTAACGGGAGCGAACGACCACCCATGGAATAACTCTTGTCCATCGAGTATGGATATGAGTATAAAAGAATAAATAAGTGAGATTTGACCAATTACTACTTAACAAACTCATATTTGAATTCGACAAGATGAGAACGAAGTAAGTGGGGATGGAACTCGACCATCCACTAATTAATTCTGCCAACCCAAGGTGAGGGAAAAAACACAATTGCATAACTGATGAGTTTGATAGCATAACATTAAGGCTCGATCCTAACATTTGAATATGACTCGGGGCCATGACCTTAGGGAGGCCATGAGATTGATGAATTGAATAAATATCCAACCAAACAAGCAATGAATTACAAGTACATTGAATGAAAAATGAAACATCTCGATCACTTAAGCGGATACACATAAAATTCTATGAAAGCAAGAGTACTTTTATTCAAATTAAACTTGTTGGTTGCAGTACAAGTTTATCTAAAAAATGATAATTATAAGTAGGGGTAGTACCGCACAAACACGACCAACAAAAGAGAAAGAAGAGCAACATAAGCTCTACACATCAAGCCAATCGATAGCTACTTCTTAGACTCCTTGTCCTTCCTCGATGTCTTAGGGGTAGGTCCACTCAAACTATCACCTGACCCTCTCTTTGATCATTTACCACCTCTACCTTTTTTCGAAGATACATCGCTAGATACGAGGAATGAAACAGCATCGTCCTTAGAAATAGAAGGGATCCCATCCTTAGGAATCAACCCGCCTGGAGGAATGAATTGAAGCGGGATAGATCTAGATCGTTGGGGGCCATGTCAACTAGTTCAGCTTTAGCCTTTTTCTTCAACAACTCTTCCTTCTCAATGCGCTCCATTAGATCAAGCTCAGCAGTGGGATCAGAGGCACTATTATTACAACGTTTCATCAATCAAGATTTCATGGCGTAAATCAATACTTTCCCCCAATAAAGCATCCCACATGTGCTGGTCAAATATGAAAGCCTCCTCTTTTGGAACATCTTGAGTCATAGCCGAGGTTCTAACTATAATAGACTCCGTTGCGGGCACTTGAGTCCCTGGCTAGGATTCTTGGGGAGGAGGAACTATAGCTAGATGACCTAATGCTGAGGAAACATAGCTAAAAAGATTAAAAATATCAACTGGCAACACCCCAACTTTCTGAAAGATGGGTGATAACAAGGAGATATCTTCTTCGATCTGGCTCCTGAGATGAGCTAGAGTATCTTCAGAACTTCGTTCTGGAATTTGACAAAGCTCGCTATGAATTTCATATTGAGGCTTGTCCAGGTTGTACTCTGGAATAGTGGAGGAACCCAAGGCGATGCAAAGAATACCCTAAGACACTAAATGCAGATTAATTTCAACATTGGGTATCATAGATTCGGAACCTTCACATGCTTCATGTTGGGAGACCTTAGCCGGCTCTTGCTGATATTCAAGCTGAGCATCATGTAAAAATTTTGGTTCATTGCCCAGTAAAATCTGACCTTCAAACCTTATTGGGTCAATCTCCTCTTCATTGAGCGCCCTCTTCTCTTCAGCAACAAGTAATTCCCAAGCACACAAAAGTTTATAGGGATAGACATCTCGAAGCCATTCTTGGTTTCTATACTTAAGAACATTGGCATTGTAGAGAACAAGTAGCGGATCAACCTCATTCATCACTTCCTCTCTAGCTTTCTCCTTAGTGGCATCCACTTTACATTGAACGAGCGCATCAACATCTTTAGACTTCTCAATGGCCACACATCTTTTGAGCCTGACATTCACTAGCTCCTCGCAGGTATCCTGGACAATCTTTTGCGCCTCACCTTTCTCCTTAGTTTCATGTTCAAGTTTAGCTATCCTCTTTTGGGTTGTGTCCATTTCAAGTGAAAGCTGATAATTTCTATAGTGCAGCACCTCAACCTCATTCAAATGTCTAGTCTTCTCATCCTTTAAAACCTTGACGGAAGTCTTGGTTTTTCTCTCGACCTCTGCCTAGGAATTCCTTGACGCTTCTAGCTCGTTTGTCAGAGTGTCGATGATCCTCTTATCTTGGACGTCTTGGTGCTTTAGTTTTTCAATCTCCGTCGCTCGTTCGAAGGATACTTTGGACTACAGCTTTCCTCCACTCATTATACTGCCTGTGGATATCAGCTACACAACCCATAGTCATTTTTTGAACTTTTAAGGGGACCATTTTTAGATTAGGAGGGAAGAAAACCCATCAAGACACAAGTTCATAAATTGTTCCCTAAGCTGGGCCATGCGAGTGGCTGGATCGATTTCATGCTCCTCGAAAGTTGCTGCAATGTTAGCACTTTCCTTGCTCGATTTAGGGGGAACAACATGCTTGCTATGATGATGGAGATCGCTAAGTCGCTAAAAATGAGAAGGGACTAAAGGCTATGGAGGAACTGGAATAGAAGAAGGACCATGAGTAGATTTAATGGGCGAGTCCCCCCCTATCAGTTTGCTTTTTCAAAACACTTTATAGGAGGGGATCTAGATTTTGATTGATGCTTGCCATGGCCAGACCTGTCTCTGACACCTCAATCCTAACAATCTCAATTTTGATTGGAGCGATAGCTTAGGTCGTACTCACGACCATCACCTTAATGATACGGGCCTAAACATGAGACCGAAATTGGTAGGATAAGCCTGGAGAGATTGGAACATATTCCTCTTCTTCACCAAGGTTCCTACAAAGGGAACAAGGAGTGAATCAGCTTAAATAATGAAGGGCACAAGACTAACGCCGTGAAAGGTCGTAAAGTGGCAGTGTGTGCAATTTTCCTTGTGTTCCCCCGACAGATCAGATGTTGGAGCTTTGCTCATAGTAGCAACCTCTCCATTAGTAGTAGATCAGATTTCTGCACTGGTTCTAGTAGGAGAGTCCAACCCACTGATGCTCATATTAGTAAAGTGAAATGTTTCAATGTCCTGTGAAATCGGCAAGTTAGATAATGAGTCAAGAGGTTTGCCTAAATGCTCGACAGTTGAGAAGCGGACTTATTCGGAATAACTTGAGGAGTAGCAAACAACTTGGGCTGATTGGAGAGACAACTCTAAGGAAATCGATAGATGAGTTTTTTTCTTTCCTTTCTCGAGAGCTAAGGGCTATGTCTGCGAGGATCTGACCGTGAGCCAAAAACTAGACCCTTCGTTATCATGACTGGGCTAATCACCTTTAGATTTTTTAGCATCTATATCGGTGACCTCCTGAGCTCCCATGACTAGGGGCATGATAGGATCAACCAGGTTGCCCCTTTGATCAACTACGGCCCACTGTCTTGCCACTGCAATTCGAGTAGTATTCACTAGCCCTATGCTCCGGCCTTCTTCCATCAGATAAAAGGTGATGAGACGTTCATCATTAAGGAGGCACTCAATATCTCTATGTTTAGGTGGCACTTCCTTAATAATCAAGACCGCCTTCTCAAGATGTTTACCTTCGGGCCATGGGATAGTGCCTACAAAAAATCAAAAGAACTACTTTGTCTAGGATATGACCTAGATATAAGCATATGAATTAAAGTGAAGAGTGATATTTATGTCTTTCCAACCAACATCGAATAAATTCAGGCGGATATTGCACAAAGAACCATTCTCCTTTAAAAGCGCTTAATTTATTCCAAGTACCTACAAAGAGTTTGCAGTTTTTAACTAACTTTGAAAATGTAAACGAGAGATTCCATATCCGCAGCTTGAAGGTGAATATGAATCGAAAGTCCTTTGCAATTAGAAAGCGATATAAGACTCTACAAACACCATGTAAATATAGTTAAGCAGGGCAAAGCCATTCGAATGCAGTTCTGCTGAGGCTATCCTTAAGTATGTTGAACCATGCAGATATATGAGTTAAACGACGGAACGCATCCAGCCCAGCAAATAAATTTGTTGCATGTTGTATTACCCTTCGGAGGCTTGTGAGATCTATCATCCCATGTCTCCTACAGATTCAGCGAAGAGCGACTTCACTAATATTTGAGGCTACGGAATCCAGCGGATCTTCCAATAAGATTGCGTCCTCCAAAGTGTTAGGAGTAGGAGTGATGATTTCTACTGGAAGAGTAAGAACGGTAGAGAATAAATCAAATGGTGGACCAAAGATTTTCGGTTGCTTGGATTAATGACTAGGAGAAGGACTGTCTGATTCAGTGGTAGAACTCAACTCGGCATCGGAATTGTTGTGGTGTAGTGCCATACAATACAGTGATAAGTTGTAAAAAATAAAAGGCAAAAAAGACGACGAGACTTCGAAGTTTGACTGGAGAGACCATCACTGCCAATCGTATCAACCAGTTCTCTACATTACTAGGGAATGATTTAGCTTGAGCCTTAAGATCGATTGTCAACAGGTTGAAAATTAATTTTAATGTTCATGGGCAGGTGAGCTTCAAAAGAATACTCCAAGGTGTTTGTCTATGTCATAGTTTGAATATCGTGTATGTAACAACACGCAGTTCAAATCATATACAAGTTCACTCATGTGCTCATGGCCAAAGCTCATCTCAATGTCCAAGTTCATATGATTGAATTTCATTTTAAAGTTCATTGCTGACAGCCGATCATTCCATCAAAGTATAGCCGATCGTTCCATAACGATAATTCATATACAATCGTTCCATAACTATTGTACATAATCAAGCTAGGTGTCGCACCATTCCTCCAACCGATAATTCCCATCGATCCATATCCAATTGTTCGCTCCGACCATTCCATCTGATCGTTTGCTTCGATCCTCCATCCGAACGTTCGCTTCAATTCTCCATACGATCATTTGCATCAACATTCAACCGGTCGTTTAAACCAAAACATCACCATACAATCGTTCCATATGCCGCATCGTTCTCGTACATCGTTCCAGTACGATTGGTCCACAACAAAACTATACTCAACATCAACTCCATACGATCGATCCATAGGATTGTTTCAATAGTCGATTCATCTACTTCGAAGATTCACCGAGTCCATGACAACAACGGATCGTTCATGAATGATCGTTTTCGATCCTCAAATCCAACGCAACCACTTCACCATCTCTAAAATGTCGGCCAAATCCCTTCTTCCTTCAACCTACTCCATCATTCTAATCGAACACCACAACATTGACAAACCTAAAATTTTGCTATCAAATCCACATACAAATCAAAATCTACCAACCTATGTTAAGATTCGAAGAAAGGAGATAGTTCTAATTCAATTTTTCATTAGATTTGATAAGATGGAAGTAATAATAACAAGTACAGTAAAGAGGCTGATTGACTGAAGATTTAATTGTGTAGGGTCAATCTTTGTTTCAAGAGTTCGGATCGTGTATTGAATGATGAAGAAGGAGAGGAGGAGTAAATTTTCTTTTATGGTTCGAATGGAAACAATGCAGGATGGAATAAAGGGACAAAATGTGGCTGGGTTAAAAGCTTTTATATAGAGGAGACAGGTCACGCTACCAAATTCCATGAAGCTAGCTGGGTAACCGAATGTTCCATTACGATGACACACCATAATGGCACACCGTCCATTATGTAACGGTCGATCGTTCTACGATCTAAACGATCCGAAATTATTAAATCTAGAATGATCCAAAAACCAACCTTAGCAACGAATAGTCAGATGCGATCGTTCTAAAAAAAGGAGACAGGATTAACGATCATACGTAAATAATTTGTATTTGATGGATCTAAAAATCTATTCAACAACTATTTATCGAGTGTAATCATTTTTAAAAAACACGGTAATAACCAGTGAACGTGTAATCGTGATCGAGGGTCAGGTATGAATACATATACGTGCTAGTATACATATTGAAAAACTCAATTTTTAAAACCGATGAAAATTAAATTCTCGCCTGAAATCAATTAGAGAAGAGTTTAAGCCAAAATGCTGAAGCATAGTAATCACTAGAAACAAAACAAGATAATCATCAACAAGCCGTAATCTAGTATTTATACTATTGGAGATCGACCAATAGTCATGACAAATGGAAAGAGATTCGACTCTCAGTAAAAAAGCAACTCCATGGAAGGATGGCAGCTATTCAATAAATTGGATTGAATCTTTTCCAATGATTCAAGTTTGCAATGATTCAAAGCATGTCATATTCAAAGACATACTTTGTGGGGGGGTAAATGTTATCCGGCCTTTTGGCCCGACTATACCTAGACCAATCAGACGAGATAGACTCAATTGTCACTGGGATCGATGTATCGAACTAACAATCACGAAGCCTAAAGATCGGGCCAAAATGATAACATGAAGCATTAGCAAAGCAGAATGTGGGGGCAAACTCAATAAAACACTTAGAGTATGGAAGTTCACTACTCTCTGAAGATAGATCAGGCGCGATCCATATTCAATACTATGGATCGCATCACATCGATAACATTGCTCAATTCAATGACGATCGATCGATATCTCAAAATCTACAAGTCCGACACATTTGAAACTTTCAAAGAATCAATGTATTGAAGAGAGGAGTTCCCATGAATGATCTCCAAATGATCCAAATCGATGAAGATTGGTTAATATCTCACAAACTACAACTCATAATGACACTAAACTTTTGAAGCATACATTAGAGATATAGGAGGTTCGCCAAGATGATTGTAAAACCGTCAAAGACAAAGCGAACGAATGCCACCGGTCATTACAAATTGTGAATTGAAACCTAAGGTTGTTTTGGTGGGCCCCTATTGATTTGGAGAGTCTTCTATCGAATTTCCAGCGAGATATTTCACCTTCTTCACCAATAAATACAAAAATATTTTTTTTTTTGAAAGGCAAGAGCAAAGAGCTCACTTTATTAACTAAAGTATCGTTACAAACACAAAAACTCTGACTTACAAACAATTACAAACATAGTCACAATTTCACAGACCTATAACCAGACTCAACATAACTTGACTGTTATCAATAGCAATAATACAACCAAAAATATCAACAGAAACAGCTTCACAGATAAACTAAAACAAAAATAGAAATACATGCCAATAGCAATTAACTCAAATGGACCAGAAATGAAAGCAAGCTAAGGCAAAAGTATCCTATTTCCAGAAGCTCTCATTGCAGCAAAATGATACCATCACACTTTAAATTGTCAACAGTTTTCAAAAACCTGAAATGAAAGCAAGCTAATGCAAAAGTATCAGATTTCCAGAAAACACACATGGCAGCAAGATGATACTATCTCACATTAAAATTGTAATCAGTCTTCAAGAACCTTAGAATATTACCATGAATCTTATTAAACAGCTGAGAAGAATTCTTGATACCTATACCAAAAATTCTATTATTCCTCTCTTGCCAAATCTTATAAATCAATCTCTTTAGTAACTTTAGCAAAAGCCTAGTTCCACGAGACTTCCATCTAGTTGCTTTGAAAATATTAAATCACTCAATTGAACTTACAGGTGAAGGCTTATAAAATCCACCATTTGATAACAGCCTATACCAAATTTGAAATACAAATGGACACTCAAAAAATAAATGAGTATTGCATTATGTTCCATATTTACAAAAAACACATAAATCCTCTGAAATAATTCCAATTCTACAAAGTTTATCCTTGGTATTCAAAGCATTAGCCATCACTTTCCATAGCAACAAATTCTCTTTTGCACTACAACCTGTTTTCCAAATTCTAGTATGCCAAGGAAACTGTGAACTATTTTCACAGAGAGACTTGTAAACAAACTTTATAGAATGATTACACTTCTTCCCAGACCAGATTAGTGCATTGTCAGAACTGATAATAGGATTATTTGAAATGAGATTCCATAAATTCCTTAGATGAAATGAACTGGAATATTGTAAAACTATACAGTCATCATGAATAACATCATCAACTTTAGCCTCTTCTGAAATTCCAGAATTTCTTCTCAAATTATAATCAACAATAGAACTTAAGATTAATCCCTGTTTAGCCCATAGAGAATGCCAGAAGGACAAACCTTTAATCAGCACATAATTGCATTGTATAAAAGGTATAAATGATTCTCTAAGCTTAAGAATACACCTCCAACTCCAACTACAGCTATGTGGAATTTGCATAGTCCATAAATTTCTCTTACCAATAAGATTGTGATTAACCCATTGAGACCATAGATTCTTATCAGCTGTAAAAATCTTATTGAAGTACACTGAGATTGCAGCTTTATTCCATTGAAAAATATTTGTTATTCCAAGACCTCCATGCTTTTTAGCTTCAAACAGTTTATTGAAAGATATAGGAATAAGCTTCCTTGAAAAAGGATCACCATGCCATAGGAATTTATTAAGAGCACTAGATATCATATTAATCAGCTTAATTGGAAGAATATAGTGCCTAGTCCAATAAGTTGTCATGGCCACAGCAATTGATTGAATAATAGTTAATCAACCAGCTTGGGATAGTTTATCAGTTGGCCATATCAGAAGCTTATCAATAATCTTTTCAAAAAGGGGCATACAATTTTGCTTGGTAATTCTAGAGGTGATCAAAGGCAAACCCAAGTAGAAAGAGTTTATAGATAATTCTTGAAGACCTGAGAAATTGATGATATCATCTTTTTCCAAAGAATTTAAACCAGCAACCAAAATATTAGACTTAGATAGATTTATCTGAAGACCAGTGATGGAATAGAAGAGTTGCAGAGTAGAGATAATGCACTGAATATTATTATAAGTAGGCTTTGTAAAAATGATCAAATCATCAGCAAAAAGAAGATGAGTAATTAGAGGTTTCTTACATTTGGGATGAAGCTGAAAGACTTTTTTAACAACAAGATCCATCAGAAAAGAATTAAGAAGCTCCATAACAATTATGAACAAGTAAGCTGAAATAGGATCACCTTGCCTAACACCTTGCACACCCTTAAAATATCCATACAAACCACCCTCCCTCGAAATAGAATACATAGGAGATGATATACATATATAAATCCAAGCTAAAAATGGTTTTGGAAAATTCATTTTTGACATAACAGCTAAAATAGAATTCCAATCTACAGAATCAAATGCCTTCTTAATATCCAACTTTAACATGCATCTTGGTGAAATGTTTTTCCTCTCATAACCAAACAATAATTCTTGAGTCAAAAGAATGTTATCACTAATTGATCTACCATTAATATATGCAGCTTGATTATTGGAGATAATGGATGGCAAGACTAATTGTATTCTATTAGCTAAAATCTTTGAGATAATCTTATAGATGATATTACAACACGAGATTGGCCTAAAATCAGCAACTGAAGTTGGATTCACAACCTTAGGAATTAATGAAATAGCAGTAGCAGATAGACCAGCAGGAAACTTATTATGAAGAAAAAAGAATTGAATTGCTTTAACAATATCGATACCAATAACATTCCAACTGTGCTGTACGAAATGTGCATTATAACCATCTGGGCCTCCACAACTATTACTATCCAAACTAAACACAACAGTTCTGATCTCATCATCAGTTATTTCACAAATCAGAGAATTTGATTAAAAGGATCTTTACGCCGCTTGCTGCTTTGGACTCGATTGTAATTGAGTGCTATTATCACTACTTCATTGTAATCTGATTTACAAGTGATCAATAAAGCAAATTCTTCAAAGTGGACGCAGGCACACAATGCTCAACCACTATAAATCCTTGTGTCTTTTTTACTGTTTAATTCTAATTTGTTATTTACTTATCCTCTCTATTTAATTCGATTATTCTTCATTTATTTCTCTACTATTCTATTCTTGATGTTTATGCCCACTTTTGATACAAATACCTGAATTCTAAATCTAATTTATACAATCCAATTGTTGTATATTTCAAAACAAAGTTGTTTGAAGGAGAGATTAGGAGTGAATGTGAAGCAAATCAAAAAGAAAGGTGGAAACCATCTATGAGTGAAAATCTTAGTTTTTCACATTTTATTATTTGTGTAGTAGAAGTTTTGATTTGTTTTATGCCTTGGCGAATTTTGTTCATGAAATCCTAAAACTAAAACCCAAAATTCTCCAAAATGAAATGTCAATTCTTGTGGAATCTCCATATTTTATTTTAAAATGTAGAATCCATTTTTTTTGTTGCAGTTTGAATATTTTTACTTTATTCCACCTCCCACTTTTCTTTTTTGTTGTGATAAAGGGTTCTAAAAAGAAAATAAGTAAGGAAATAGTGTTTTAAGTAAGAATTCCCCTACTCGTAATTGGCGCTACCTATTTCTGTAATTTAAATACGAATTCCATTTTCATTGTATATGTAAAAGTTGAATATAATATAAAGGGTTTAAATTGTAAGTTTATAGGTGTTATATATAAATATAAAATAAATTGCTTTTTTATTTTATTTTTTTAATGCAAGTCTACCATTTGGCTATAGATTAGCTAATATGTAAGTCATTGTATGGAGTTAGATCTGTATAAATTAGAAGTTTGACATTTAAAACGATTAGTATAGGACATAAATTCTTTGCATGCATAGGAATATTTAGTTAGCCTAATTCACGTATGTGTATGTGTTGGTGTATTAATATATTACTTGCATATAATTAATAACATATTAATCGTATAAATAAATAAGTTAGTAAATAGCATTAAAATCCATAGGAAGCAAGTGAAGGATAATTATGAAAATTAACCTATAATTAAAGGCGGAATAACGATTTTCCTTATATGGCTTTAATACGAAATGCGGTGAGGTGTATATGGTAGTATGTTAGAGAAGTGGATTATGATTGAGTTATATGGATGCAAGGTTAGTCTAAAGCACACAAAAGTTTGCCTAGCTAATTTGGCTAACAACACTACGACTTTGAGACTAATGTGAGACATCGCTTATAATAAGTACCCATGATGGACGCAAGGTTAGTCCCAATATTATAGGGTAAGTCTGCTCAGTCAATCAGTCTACCAACGCCTATGAATTGTCATGCTAATGTGAGACGTCATTGTTTGGGTTACGGGTTAAAATGCATAGGACATGCTTCTGTGTCGAGAGTATTAAGTGGATGTTGTATGGTCTGCATCCTTCCCACTTAAAAAAATAGTAAATGGTTAATATTATTGTTCCGGTGTGGTACTCGGGTATTTTGGAAGGGGTTTGCTTTGGGGTCGAGGTATTAAGTAGTTACTGTAGGGTCTGCCTTTCCTATAAAGAAGTGTAAAGTAGCCTGATGAGAATTCGAGCGTTGTCAGTTAGGGAGTACCAAAGAGGGGTCCACCTTAGGTTAGGTATTAAATGACGGTTATCTACCTAGGTTATAACTATTAAATTTTCAGAGTCTGCCTAATTCCTGTTAAAGAGGTATTAAGTGGCTCAAGTACTTACTCTTACATTGTTAGGACATGACTGGAGGTTGTTTCGTAGGCTCGGATAAGGCCTTTGGCGTATAGTTAAAGGTGAGTTATAGGGTTGAGCTGGAAGAGTGTAAGTCGTAGAGTTGGACTGGTATAGCCTTCGAGCTTCCACTTGGAGGTACCTTATGTAGGATACATTATAGAATGCATAAGACATATTACTTATCTAATTAATACTGCCCAAATACTATTATGGTAAAACTTGAGATTTCAATTATTGGACATTATTGTTCTAACCCCTACTCATTACAACACGGGAGACAACGTTGATTTAGAAGATGAAGACGGAGGTGAAGTCTTATGGTTGCTTATCAATCTATTTACGTTATTGATATATTTTGATGCACCCAGTTTCGAACATGTCGTTGTTTTGGATATTATATTTCGGGAATTTTAGATGAGATGTTGTATTTCAGAGAGTTGAATTTTTATGAAATGGGTAATTATTTCTAATATAAGATTTCATCTATTCCGTTGTGAGATTCTGATAGCATAGATAGATGGCTATGTACATTATTCATTGTATTAATTCACCAACCAACAACTAACTTTGGAATGAGTCTAAGGTTCGATGGGCTTTTATTGGGTCGAAAATTAGGACCATTTCGAGGTGGGTTCTTACAATGCGCATTGGAAAAACAAAATACTCTCAATGGCAATAGTTTTATTTTTAAATTCAAAAGTTTTAAAAACTATTGTTTTGTCCTTCGCTTAAAATTATTTACTTTATTTTACTATTAAAAAATAGGAATTTTACATTCTTCCCTTCTAAAAGGAATTTCCTCCCTGTAATTATGAACATAGCATACAAAACAAATAATTATTACAATCATTTAATATCAATCACTTTAATACATATATAGCATATGGATGAGTATATATGAATGCATGATCATGTTTTATAATATTGACTAGATGGAAGAATGCAATTTGGTAGTTAGCCTCCTCAACTTGTCGGCCTCCTGGATGTATGCAATATTGATGACATATAGATATGACGCACTACAATCCTAGTACGTTAGCATGGATAAAATCTATATAAATGCGACTGTTTACATCATGTCATGATTAAAAGATTCATCCATCCTAACAATCTATACTAATCTACCTCAATCAGGAAGTAGCCAAATCCTAAGCGTCCAAATCTAGATCCAAAGGAAACCAAATAGTATTAAGGGATGTATCGGTAAATAGATTAAGATGAGAAGCTTTCATCTTCTCCACAGTCTCACATGTGCTCTCCATCGGGTCATTTCCAAATTGCACCCTTACCAGCTACACTTCTTTATTTCTAAGCTGTTCACTCCATGCTCAACCATGCAGGTTGGACTACGGGATGAACTAGGCTCAGATTCCAAATTTACATCCTCCAATTAACTAGGCTTGATAACAGAGGTTGAATCACATACCCATTTTCCGCAAATAAGATACATGAAACACATTGTAGACTCATGCCATCTTCTTTGGGAGTTCTACCCTACATGATGTACTTTCGATACACTCCAATATAGGGAAAGGTCCAACAAAACTCGATGTCAACTGTCCTTAATTTCCAAATCCCATTACCATCTTCAACGTTGAAACCATCACAAATACCAAATCCCCGACTACTAACTCAAACTTAGTCCTCTTGCCAGCACATAATTTCTGTTGATCTTTTGCGGCCTTCGTTTTCTTCCTTATCAGCTCCACCTTCTCAAATGTATCTCGAATTATCCTCGGTTTAAGAATTATCTTGTCTATCGACTCTCACTAACATGATGGTGACATGAATGGCCATCTATACAATGCCTCATATGGTGCCATTCCAGTACTAGCTTGGTAATTATTATTATTGCAAATTCACCAATGGTAGACGATCTTCCCAAGCTCCTTTGAAATTAAGTTAACAAACTCTAAGTCAATCTTCCAAAACTCTATTCACCCTTTCTCTCTACCCATTCTTCTAATAACGATATGTCGTACTTAAATTCGGTTCCTTTCCTAAAGCACCTTATAGACTTCTTTAGATTTTACTCGTAAAGAGTGGACTTCAATCACTTACTATACTAACTGGAAATCCATATAGCCTTACTTTATACTTTATATACAATGTCACCAATGGCACTACTATCTTAATGCTCTTCTCTGGGATGAAATGTGCACTCTTGGTTAGTCGATTCATAACTACCCAAATAATCTCATTATTACTCCTACTTTGAGGCAATCAATCGATAAAGCCCATGAGTACGTTCTCCTATTTCCTCCGTGGAACCACTAATGTAAGAAATAAGCCACTCTGCTTATTTTGTTCAACTTTTACCCTTTGACATTTTAAACACTTAGCTAAAAATTCTAATACATGCCTCTTTATTCCTGGCTAATAGAAAGTCTTCTTCGTATCTTGACACATTTTTTTCTCCACCTAAACGAATGGTCATCTTAGAATGGTAACACTCACTTTAGACTTATTCTATCAATTCCTAAATTTGATGTACACACAACCTACCATAATGCCTTCGGTATCTCTCCTGATTTTTGGAGTAATGATTTATATGGTTTAGCCTTTTACTCTATTCCAATTTCTCTAAGATTTCATCTAACGATGCATCTTATCTTGAACTCAATCCAATTTTGTCCATTGATGTAGATCTAACTTCCATTGCAGCCAATAAACTTGGTGTATTGTGATGACCCAGAATTTTTAGGCATTTGAAATTGGAATATTTAATTGATTTTAGATATTTTAAAGGTTAATTTTAACTTAAATTAAAATATCACAATTTATTTGATAATTAAATTATTGAATTAAGTAATTTGAAGTTGGGTAAAATGTTGAATCTGGAGTTCTAAGCCTGTTAAAAATATTTTGAAGGCTTATAAAGTTTATATTGATAATACTGAGGATAATAGAAGTTGTAAAATTGAATTTAATACTGATTTGTCCATTTTTGAAATTTTAGCATTTAAATTGAATTTAAAAATAGCCTTCCAAGACACAGTCTTGGAATTCGACGAAACTAGTTCCATTGGATTCGTAATAGTGTATTATTATCGAACTTCAAATTTCGTAGCATTTGGAGTTGTTGTGTGAGCGTATGATACATAAACGCGTTGAAATTTATATTGAAAATTTAATATAATGACTAGGTTCAAAAAGTTATATTCTCTATATGATCGAATTGGAACTCGAAACCTTTTTCATCGCGTTCGGAATAGGGGTATAACTTTGTAAACGCCTGGCGGCACGCCTCGATAGGATGTCAAGATTTGTAGCTACGAG
This sequence comes from Allium cepa, assembly GCA_030765085.1. Lineage (NCBI taxonomy): Eukaryota > Viridiplantae > Streptophyta > Magnoliopsida > Asparagales > Amaryllidaceae > Allium > Allium cepa. The sequence goes on from CM060938.1 coordinate 570,627,898, forward strand.
TTCAAGATGGTTTAAGTTTATATTTAAAAATATATATATATTGATTGAATGGTTAAAGCCCGTCTTCTCTTCTGTATTTTTACCCATGACCTAGCATAGTTGAGCATGCATAAATCACGTCCATCACCTTTTTCTAAGGGGACATTTTGATTTTTAATTTGAAGTGAATAAACGAATTTTTAATTTAAAAACATTGTCTTCCTCAACATGCAGTTACATTTGTATTTATCTCGAGCCTCTAAGGGTTCTGCTCAAAATCGTTCAAAAATAAAAAAATGGCCGCTACGGCTTTGTGCTCTAAAAGTGAAGCAAGATCGAATTCGAGAAAAAAAGGGGAGGAAATCGCGATGAGGTCGCATGGTGGCCTGTGAGAGGAAACCCCTTCGCCTTCGTTAAAATTGAATGGGGTGGTGCCTGTGAGATGAGCTCGAGTGCGCGAGGTTGATGTTAGCGAGTTTTGTCTTTGCGTTGTCGTGGAGGTGGGGATCGTCGGAAGGACTTCATTGTTAGAAGCTTGGTGGCCGCAACTCTGTCAAGTCGCGAGTCTGGAAGGAGCGAGTGCCGCGTAGGCGACACGAGGAGTGCAGCGTGTCTGGGTCGTATACACGCGAGGGGATGGGTGGCCGAGCAAACACGGCCATGGAAAGATGTTCTGCAAGCGGCGATCGTAGACTTAGGTTTGGAAGAGATGCACCGTTCATGGTGCCGACCTTCAATGTGAGTATGAGTTTGTTCTGTTTTAAGAAAAATAAATTTGAGTGTATAAAATTTTGTTAAAAACATAATTGGGGAACCCATAAGTATTACAATTTATTCGAAAAAATAATAATATGGAATTACCTATTATAAAAGTTTATACCATTTCAGCGAAGCATTATCACCTGCAATTATGCCTTATTTAAAAACAAGTATATAAACTATTATTCCAAGGATACCAAAGATATTTGAACCAAATGTAAATTAGGTGGGTTAATTATTATTTAAAGCTAGTTAATTAAATTTTTTAAACGGTAATTAATTGTTTGATTATATCGAATATTAATAAATCATCTAATATTTATACAAGGTCAAAATTGGGGGATGATGATCGAGATGAAATTGGATTGCCAAACGAATGCAAAGGTGAGTTAATCTCACTCAACTGAATTATAATTTAAATTTAAATGGTTAATTTAAATAATTGATTAATTGATTTGATTTGGTGTGTTATGCTATATATAGTAGTATATAATATATCTTGGAATGTTTGATTTGCCGCATTGTATAGCGGATGAGACCCTATGCGCCGCATAATAGCGGATGATATTATATTAATCCCATATACCGCGATATTCCACCTCGAAGTGGAATTGGTATTTAATATTGTGCTAACGTCTGTGGATGCAAGGAAACAGGTTGGATGGATCCAACTGGATTCCTCAACATTTATTTAAATTGTTTAATATTCTCTGTTATGATTATTTGGATATTCTGTGATGAATTATATTGAAATATTGAATGCTATAGTTGCTTGAATATATTTCGGTACACTGAGTTATCAAATTATATAGAATTGGATTTTTGGAAAGAGAATAAAGAGTGCATTTTAAGTAAAATAATTATAGAAAGTTTGAATAAATAAAAGAATGAATTGGAAAAGAAATAAAGTGATTTTAAAATTCTAATAAATAAATTTCGAGTATGAAAAGGGGATTTTGAATAAACAGAAAAATAAAGAATTTTAAACCTTAAGTGACATTATTTAAAGGAATAAAGAATTACTTTAAAATTCAAAGTTTAAATTTATTTAAAAGAATAAAGAAGTAATTTGGGAAATCTAAAATTGGTATTTTTAGTTAAAGTATTTTAAATCATAATTAAGGAATAAAATCTGAAATTAATGGATTTTGGAATAAATGGGGTGAATTGGAAATCAATTTGGAAATTGATTTAAGTATGTAAAACCGGGATTTTTAAATGAGAATGTGGCTATGAAATTTATAAACTGGGTTTATAAAAACAAAGTAATATATCAGTGGATATTTGGAAGAAAAATTCACGATGGGAGTTTATTAAAGGTATGGGAAGATTTGTTCAAAAGTAAACAGTGATTTATTTTTAAAGGATGTGAAGAGAAGTATATTTCCCTGGATAGCCAAGTACATTTTCAAAGTAAATTTTTAAATATAAAATAAAAGTTTTAAAGTTGTTTTAAAAAGCATGTTTCTTTAAATTTATTATTTCTAAATGTTTAAATTCTAATGTAAGTTTTTTTTAAAATCTATTATCGTAGTAATTATTTAAAGGTGGTTTCGTATTTTGTTTCAAAGGAGAAAATCTAGTTTATATTTTATGAATAACCTTATTTTAAATATTTCTAAACTATTATCTTTAATTGAGTATTAAAGTAGTTTTCTTAATTTAAATGTTAAAGCATATTTTACAATAAAGTGTTTTAAAATTATTTTTAAAATCTTAATTTTTGTGCTTGGTGATTTCAGTGGAAATAGAAAATATCTGAGAAATTTATTCTGTAAAAAGGAAGGTAGTTTGAAACTGTTTTCAAAAGGGTTGAAAATGGAAATATATCTTGCGAAGATATTTTGAAATAGATAAATAATTTGGGAATTAATTTATTGTTTGATGGTTGTTGTGAATGTTAATTGATAATTAAATAACCGACTATAAATATTAGCCAAATGCGTTGATCGTTTCGAAGAGGACGGGATCAAGATTAAATTCTCGAAAACTACTTCGATCAGGTTTGTACGTTTCATGGGGAAACGAGTTCGGAGTCAAAGATGGAGCAGTGAAGTGCAAGGTCTAGTCGCTACTAATCCTGAGGATATTTCCAAAATGGACGTAGTAGGAGTAGTGGCTTCGGTTCCGTTCGAACCCGGGATGGACTTGTATGGATGAATGCTTTCGGAACATCGTCAGGTGTACGATGGGGATTCTAAGGGATATGTTCTAAAAGGTAACGCTTAGCCTCAAGCCTCATCAAACGGGAATGACTGAAAATAAGGGGTTATGCAGGAAGGCTTGGTGGGCAGCACCCATTTCCGGGTAAGGTCATCCCTGTCTAGATGTCCCTTTTATTTCGGCTTAGTGGTGCGGTTGCTGATCCTAACCGCGGGTTGATCTTACTCGGGATTATCCAGTAAGGGATAGTCCGGATCTTGTGTTGCAGGTGGTCGGGAGTGATCCTCGGCAATGTGATCTAGACCACGTACTGTGACAGGTGGTACCCCAGTTCCTTGTCATTAGTTGGAAATCCATTCTCCCTACGCGCCTTTTACGAGTTTTGTTTGTATTACCCACTTTGTGGCTAGTAGCTAGAATTTAATTATGTAACGATTTCGGCTATTTTAATAAGTATTTGTATATAGACCCTATTATAATATCAGAGGATTTTAATAAAAAGTGTTTTAGCTGTCGTAAGGTAAAAATCCGGCATGCTTATTTTTGGCGTGGTCTTACGAGATGCTTTTGTTTTCAAAAGAATTTATGAAACTTTAATAATCAAATTGAGTGTGATTTCTCACGCTGGTTTTCCAGACTAACTTGGGTGTTATTTAACTATAATGCTCGGGTCAGACCGAGTATTATAGGATACATGATAGGATGCTGTGGAGCTCAGGAGACGAGCTGGATGGCGATAAGTACTTCCGTATTTGAGTATTATTCCGCTGTGTATCCAGATGTATGTTATTGATGTGGAACTCTGTTGATGTGCTCTGATGATGTATGTGTAAACCGATATAGAATTTGTTTTTGTGTAAAGATCTGTTATTATCTATTATATTTTATTCCGCTGCGATGGTTAGATTCTAATGTTGTTTTCTATTTTCTTCTTCTACCTCTTCTTATTTAACCCAAATGGTTCGTATTTCTCTTCAACTTGAGTTGATTGATGTAGAATAGTGTTGACTCAAGGGGTACAGATTTGCGGGTCGTTACAGTTGGTATCGGAGCTTAGGTTGGTGATAACCTTGGCTCTTGTGGGAATTACTCATAAAATAGAGTCCGTAGTACTCTAGAATGAGTTTGAGAGTATTAATAGATATATGAGCGTGTATTTGTTAGTGAATATAAAATTGTTTTTATATTGTGTTGATTTATCGGTTGAGTGTTTATGGATTCTAGTTGATGTGTGGGACGCCATGTCATCAATAGGGGTTTCTAAACTCTTAAACAAGATAAACCGACACAGTACTGTTTTAAATGGGGTAAGTGGAATAATTTTACCCAAATGTATTTATGTATATAAAGGGAATAATTTTTCGCAAATTATTATAGTTATATATCGATGCTTGGTTGTTAGGGATGATGATATTAAATTATTATCATTGTATGGGAATTGATAAGAAATTGAAATAATAACCAAAGATTAAGGAATAAATTAATAAAATAAATGGGATTTGTAAATGTGATTTATAATTGAATAAGGGAATTGAAACCATAATTAAAAAATAGAAACAAATTCATATACAAATGAAATTTGTAAATATAAACTATAAATGTGAATTATAGTGTGATTAATAATCAAAAATAAGATAAAATTCCAAAATAATGTTTGAATATAAATTTAAAGGATTTGGAATTTGAAAATTTGGAAATTTAAATTCCTTTGAATTTGAAAATGACTCCCAAAGGTTGGGAAAAATAATATATATGTGAGAAATATTTTTGAATCGGATTTGAAATCTAGAGAGATTTGGAAATTAAAAATATTTGAAGGGACTTTAAAGTGATAAAAGCATAGAACTCTTTCGGTCGCTGGAAAATAATTCTGATGATGATCACGACATCGTCGGTGTTCATTTTCGTGTTTCCAAAAGGGGGATTGCTATCTGGATGTTTTGGATTAATGTTTGTTTGCGAAATTGGGTATGATTTTGAAAATGCAAGGAATTTTGGATATAGGTGATTTAAAAGGGAATTTTGAAATGTTGAAAATTGTTTAAATTTTGGAATCTTAGCTAAGAATGTTTATGGCATATAAAAAGTTTGATAACTTGTAAATTTGGAATTTGTTGAAATAAAATTCAACTTGAAAGAGTTAAATTAAAGGAAGTAGGAAACAAAATAAGTTAGAAAACCAATTCATTGTACTGAATTAAAAAGAATTGTGAATGGAATTAAGTCCTTGCTTAACAAAATTCAAAAGAATGGTATGTAGCTAGATTTAACTGGAGTTAAGTTAAACAAAAATTGAATTGAAATGAATTCAGTTGAGTAATAGATAATATTGAATGGAATAAAATTCTACTCAAACAAATAAATGTAAACTAAGTAAGTATTGAATTGGAATAAATAAGCTTCGGAAGCTTATAAAAGAATTGAAAGCATTGAAATAAAAAAAAAAATATAATACTAGTTAAAAGTAAAATGTGAATATGATTGACTGTAAATAGATGGAGAAGTATGAATATTAATAAGTGAGTAGCTTATAAAATTTAAAAAGGAATAAATAAGCCGGAATAAAAATATTGTGTTCTGAAAGAAAAATAATACTCATGGGATTATAAATTGAAAGGGTTGTCGAATAAAATTGAACTGGATTAAAATAGATTTGGTGTGAGTTGTAAACAAATCCAATTCAAGCACAAATTGAATGACCTTATTACTAATAAATTCAATAATGAATTGTTAATTTGAATTAAAATTTAAAAATGGATAAAAGAATAAACTAATCGAATAAATTAGTAAAATGGGTGGGATTTGATCAAAGGAAAATCAAATCAAAGAATTAAAATGGAAGTTGGTTGAATAAAATAAACTTAAGTTATTGGGTGGAATAGTTTGAAGAAAATAAGCAACTTAAGTAAATTGTGATATGATTATTTAATATATTGGTTGTCGAGTTTAATAAAATGGTTTGGAATCAAACTTTTTGGAAATGAAAGAAGATGCAATGAAAGATTGTGAATAAATTAAAATTGGTTGGAATCAAGTGTAAAATGAGTTGGAATCAATTTAAATGGTTATAAAGCTTAAGTAATTATTTGTTCACATTAATATTGTCAAACTGAATAAGGAAATGGTCTTTCGATGTAAATGGGATTACATAAAATTCGATGAGTGATTAGAAGTGAAATAATATAATTTTGACATCAATTGGAATGAATATGAGTTTGTTTTGCTTAAATGAATTAAATATAAGCGGGTAAGTTGTAAATCACTTAAACTGAATGGAATGGTTTGAGAATTGGTTGTAAGCAATTGTAATAAGTATCGAAACCTTATATATGCTTATGGAAATTATATAACATGCATTATATGTGAAATTTATGTGTTTGCTATTGGAAGTAAGTGAAATGTTAATAAATTTCATATATTTAGTACTTATATGTTTGAATTGAGTAATTACAGGTACTGGGAAGCCGTTGGCTGGATTTGATCGCGTAAATTGCTAAAATAATAAGCCACTTGCTTAAAAATGCTAAATAAAGGTACGCTTACGCAATAAAAATAGAAAGTATGAACTGTTTTTTTTCGACCGTGTGGGTCGATGTGTATATATATTTATATCTCTTGTCAAATTGCAAAAGCTCCTCCATACAAAGGAGATTCTGCCAAAAAAATTCGGAAAATTTGGGAGTTAGAAATTTTTTAGGAAAATTGTAGTTAACGACAAGACGATTTCAAATTGGGAATTGAAATAAATTAGGGAATGAATCTAGTTTAAAATAATGATATGAATCAGTATAAATGGAAGATAGAATTAAATATTCAAAGTTGAAGATAAATTGAATTCATATGGAAATGGAAGAACCAATTTGAATAGAAGTATATATAAACTAAAGTGGTGAAGTGAAATAAATAAAGAAGCATATTTAATGCTTATACTAAACTTAGAAAAGGAATGGTGAATTCTTAATTGGAAATTGATACTACAAACATATTCGAAGTTAATATTTGAATAAATAAATATTGAAAGTTTGTAAGAAAGTCGATAAAATGTTTTTGAATGTTGTGATTGGATATTATAGCTAAGTTGGATATGCAGGTATTATAAAGGGAAACGAAAATTGGTTTTGATTTCAAAAGATAAATTTAAATTGCTCGACAAAAGGGTATGTGTTTGAATTTTTGTAAAAAAATTGAATGGGTTTTTGATCTTGCCACTTAGCTTTTGTTTTCTTTTAAAATCTGAGGGCCCGTAGAGCCATTTTGTAGTTGTACCGAGCTAGCCGCGCAAAGGAGACGCTGGCGAAATTTTTCGAAAATTTAGGGAGTTAGAAAATTTTTGAGAAATTTTGGTAATTCAAAATTTGGTTTTAAATTGAAACTTGAATGATTGAGCAAATAGTATTGTTTTCAAATTTATGGAGGGGGAGTTTGGAAAGTTAGTAAGAATAATAATAGGTCTTTTATAAAAAGATAGTTGATATGATGTTAAATTGTTGGTTTTGAGAAAAGTAAACGGGTATTGGACCATTCTTCCTAATTAGTAATTCGGGGATGAAATTCTTTTAAGGGGGGGAGGAATGTGATGACCCGAAATTTTTAGGCATTTGAAATTGGAATATTTAATTAATTTTACATATTTTAAAGGTTAATTTTAACTTGAATTCAAATATCACAATTTATTTGATAATTAAATTATTGAATTAAATAATTTAAAGTTGGGTAAAATGTTGAATCTAGAGTCCTAAGCCTGTTAAAAATAATTTGAAAGCTTATAAAATTTATATTGATAATACCGAGGATAATAGAAGTTGTAAAATTGAATTTAACACTGATTTGTTCAGTTTTGAAATTTTATCGTTTAAATTTAATTTAAGAATAGCCTTTCGAGACAGTCTCGGAATTCGACGAAACTTGTTCCATTGGATTAGTAATAGTGTATTATTATCGGATTTCAAATTTCGTAGCATTTGGAGTTGTTGTGTGAGCGTATGATACATAAACGCGTTGAAATTTATATCGAAAATTTAATATAATAACTAGGTTCAAAAAGCTATATTCTCCATACGATCGAATTGGGACTCGAAATTTTTTCCATTGCGTTCGGAATAGGGGTATAACTTTATAAACGCCTGGCGGCACGCCTCGATAGGATGTCAAGATTTGTAGCTACGAGTTCAAGACGGTTTAATTTTAAATTTAAAAATATATATTGATTGACTGGTTAAAGCTTGTCTTCTCTTCTGCATTTATACCCGTGACCTAGCATAGTTGAGCAAGCATAAATCACATCCATCACCTTTTTCTAACGGGACGTTTGATTTTTAATTTGAAGTGAATAAATGAAATTTTAATTTAAAAACATTGTCTTCCTCAACACGCAGTTACATTTGTAATTATCTCGAGCCTCCAAGGGTTCTGCTCAAAATCGTTCAAAAAAAAACGGCCACCATGTCTTTGCGCTCGAAAAGTAAAGCAAGACTGAATTTGAGAAAAAAACGAGGGGGGAATCGCGATGAGGTCGCGCGGTGGCCAGTGAAAGAAAAGCCCTTCGCCTTCGTTAAAATCGAAAGGGGTGGTGCCTGCGAGATGAGCTCGAGCGCACGATGTTGGTGTTGGCGAGTTTTGTCTTTGCGTTGTCGTGGAGGTGGGGATCGTCGATAGGACTTCGTTGTTAGAAGCTTGGTGGTCGCGACTCTGTCAAGTTGCGAGTCTCGGAGGAGCGAGTGCCGCGTAGGCGACACGAGGATTGCAGCGTGTCTGGGTCGATACACGCGAGGGGACGGGTGGCTGAGCAAACGCGGCCATGGAAAGATGTTCTGGAAGCGGCGATCGTAGACTTGGGTTTGGAAGAGATGCACCGTTCATGGTGGTCGGCCTTCGATGTGAGTATGAGTTTGTTCTGTTTTAAGAAAATTAAATTTGAGTGTATAAAATTTTGTTAAAAACATAATTGGGGAACCATAAGTGTTATAATTTATTTGGAAAAATAATAATATGGAATTACCTATTATAAAAGTTTATACCATTTCAGCGAAGCATTATCACCTGTAACTATTCCTTATTTAAAAACAATTATATAAACTATTATTCCAAGGATACCAAAGATATTTATACCAAATGTAAATTAGGCGGGTTAATTATTATTTAAAGCTAGTTAATTAAATTTTTTAAACGGTAATTAATTGTTTGATTATATCGAATATTAATAAAATCATCTAATATTTATACAAGGTCAAAATTGGGGGATAATGATCGAGATGGAATTGGATTGCCAAACTAACGCAAAGGTGAGTTATTCTCACTCAGCTGAAATAATTTAAATTTAAATGGTTAAATTTAAATAATTGATTGATTTGTTTGGTGTGTTATATTATATATAGTAGTATATAATATATCTTGGAATGTTTGATTTCCCGTATTGTATAGCGGATGAGACCCTATGCGCTGCATAATAGTGGATGATATTATATTAATCCCATATACCGCGATATTCCACCTCGAAGTGGAATTGGCATTTTATATTGTGCTAACGTCTGTAGATGCAGGGAAACAGGTTGGAGGGATCCAACTGGATTCCTCAACATTTATTTAGATTGTTTATTATTCTCTGTTATGATTATTTGGATATTCTATGATGAATTATATTGAAATATTGAATGCTATAGTTGCTTGAATATATTTCGGTACACTGAGTTATCAAATTATATAGAATTAGATTTTTGAAAAGAGAATAAAGAGTGCATTTTTAAGTAAAATAATTATAGAAAGTTTGAATAAATTTAAGAATGAATTGGAAAAGAAATAAAGTGATTTTAAACTTCTTATAAATAATTTTCGAGTATGAAAAGGGGATTTTGAATAAACAGAGAAATAGATAATTTTAAACCTTAAGTGACATCATTTAAAGGAATAAATAATTATTTGAAAATTCAAAGTTTAAATTTGTTTAAAAGAATAAAGAAGTAATTTGGGAAATCTAAAATTGGTATTTTCAGTTAAAGTATTTTAAATCATAATTAAGGAATAAAATCTGAAATTAATGGATTTTGGAATAAATGTGTAAATTGAAAATCAATTTGGAAATTCATTTAAGTATGTAAAACCGAGATTTTTAAAGGAGAATGTGGCTATGAAAGTTTTAAACTGGGTTTATAATAGCAAAGTAATATATCAGTGGATATTTAGAAGAATAAATTCACAATGGGAGTTTATTAAAGGTATGGGAAGATTTGTTCAAAAATAAACAGTGATTTATTTTTAAAGGATGTGAAGAGAAGTATATTTCCCTGGATAGCCAAGTACTTTTCAAAGTAAATTTTTAAATATAAGTTAAAAGTTTTAAATTTGTTTTAAAAAGCATGTTTTAGAAAATTTATTATTTCTAAATGTTTAAATTCTAAGGTAAGTATTTTTTTTCAAATCTATTATCATAGTAATTATTTAAAGGTGGTTTAGTATTTTGTTTCAAAGGAGAAAATCTAGTTTATATTTAATGAATAATCTTATTTTAAATATTCCTAAACTATTATCTTTAATTGAGTATTAAAGTAGTTTTCTTAATTTAAATGTTAAAGCACATTTTACAATAAAGTGTTTTAAAATTATTTTTAAAATCTTAAGTTTTGTGCTTGGTGATTTCAGTGGAAATAGAAAATATCTGAGAAATTTATTCTGTAAAAAGGAAGGTAGTATGAAACTGTTTTCAAAAGGGTTGAAAATGGAAATGTAGCTTGCAAAGATATTTTGAAATAGATAAATAATTTGGGAAATTTATTGTTTGATGGTTGTTGTGAATGTTAATTGATAGTTAAATAATCGACTATCAATATTGGCCAAATGCGCTGATCGTTTCAAAGAAGCTGCGATCGGGATTAAATTCTCGAAAACCACTTCGATCTGGTTTGTACGTTTCGTGGGGAAACGAGTTCAGAGTCGAAGATGGAGCAGTGAAGTGCAAGGGCTAGTCGCTACTAATCCTGAGGATATTTCCAAAATGGATGTAGTAGGAGTAGCGCCTTCGGTTCCGTTCGAACCCGGGATGGACTTGTATGGATGAATGCTTTCGGAACATCGTTAGGTGGAAGTTGGGCATTCTAAGGGATATGTTCTAAAAGGTAACGCTTAGCCTCAAGCCTCATCAACCGGGAATGACTGAAAATCAAGGGTTATGCAGCAAGGCTTGGTGGGCAGCACCAATTCTCGGGTAAGGTTATCCCTGTCTCGATGTCCCTTTTATTTTGGCTTTGTGGTGCGGTTGCCGATCCCAACCGCGGGGTGATCTTACTCGGGATTATGCAGTAAGGGATGGTCCGGATCTTGTGTTGTAGGGGGTCGGGAGTGATCCTCGATACTGTGATCTAGACCACATACTGTGATAGGTGGTACCCCGGTGCCTAGTTTTAGTTGGAAATCCATTCTCCCTACGCGCCTTTTACGAATTTTGTTTGTATTACCCACTTTGTGGCTAGTAGCTGGAATTTAATCATGTAACAATTTCGGCTATTTTGATAAGTATTTGTATATAGACCCTCTTGTAATATCAGAGGGTTTTAATAAAAAATGTTTTAGCTATCGTAAGGTAAAAACCCGGCATGTTTATTTGCGACGTGGTCTTACGAGATGCTTTTGTTTTCAAAGAATTTTTGAAACTTTAATAATCAAATTAAGTGTTATTTCTCACGCTGGTTTTCCAGATTGACTCGGGTGTTATTTAAATATAATGCTCGGGTCAGACCTAGTATTATAGGATACAGGACAGGATGCTATGGAGCTCAGGAGATGAGCTGGATGGTGATACGTACTTCCGTATTTGATTATTATTCCGTTGTGCATCCAGATGTATGTTATTGATGTGGAACTCTAATGATGTACTCTGATGATGTATGTATAAACCGATATAGAATTTGTTTTTGTGTACAGATCTGTTATTATCTATTATATTTTATTCCGCTGCGATGGTTAGATTCTGATGTTGTTTTCTTTTTCTTCTTCTACCTCTTCTTCTTTAACCCAAATGGTTCGTATTTCTGTTCAACTTGAGTTGATTGATGTAGAATAGTGTTGACTCAAGGGGTACAGATTTGTGGGTCGTTACATGTATACTCTAATGAAAGACAGAAATAGAAATCAGGAATAAACTCTTAACTCTTCCATTCTAACAACAAATAGTTCATCATGGCATGCTTCATACTCAATGCATCTACAACCTCGTTCCATTTTCCTAGATTATATAAAATCCCCAAATCAAATGATAAATAAACTTAATCCATCTTTGTTGCCTCAAATTCAGATCCTGTTATGAAATAAATACTTAAGAGACTTATGATCTGTGAATAGCTCAAATCTTTCTCCTAGTAAATAGAGCCTTTAGGATTTAATGCAAACACGATGGCGGCTAAATCAAGCTCACATGTCGGTTTATTCTTCTCATATAACTTGAGCTGCCTACTAAGCATATGCTACCACCTTTCAATCTTGCATCATGAAAGAACGAAGACATGTTTCATAAGCATCAGTGCAGATGATAAATGGTTTGGTACCGTTAGGGAGGGTTAAGACAGGTGCGCTTATCAGCATCTCCTTCAACCTAACGAACACCGTCTCACAATCTGGGTTCCTGGCAAGCACTAGATTCTTTTTTAGTAGGCTTAGTAAGACATGTTGAGATCTTTGCATAATTCTTCATAAATTTCATATAAAACCAGCCAATTCTAAGAAGCTACGAACCTTCAAAGCATTCTTCGATGTCTTTTAGTCTCTTACTACTTCTACTTCCCTAGGTTAACAACCAACCCTTCACCTGATCCGATATGCTCAAGAAATTTGACTTCCTTCTTCCAAAGATGACATTTTTGAGAATTTTACCCTCAACCAGTTTTTCTCAGAACTTCTAACACTTTCCTTAAATGATGTATGAGCTCTTCTTTAGTTCCGGAGAATACCTAAATATTATGCACAAACACCACAACAAATTTATTCAACTGCTCCCATAAAATTATGCTCATCGAATCCACAAATTAATAAAAGCATTAATCAAAACTAATGGCATAAGTACCCATTCAAACAACCAATCAGGAGTTCTAAATGCAGCCTTCAAAATAATATATTCTACTACCCTTAATAATGGAATCCTATTGCCAAATCAAGTTGATAGAATACTTTAGCTCGAACCAACGGATCAAAGAGGCCATCAATGTGAGGCAAGGTATAACAATTCTTTCTCGTCAGTTTGTTCGTCTCTCTATAATTAATGCAAAGCCAAAGGGAACCGTCGACTTTAGTGGACCTAACACCAGACCTAAGGCTAGAGGAAGCCAACTAGAGCATAGTGGCAGCTAGAAGGTGTCCTCAAATTTTCATCAATCCATCTACATGACCAGAGAAGAGATAGAGAAAATGATGAAGGAGATGTAAGATGGATTAATGACTAGACAACAAGAAATGCTTGAAGGATTTTTTTTCAAAGGATGGGACAAAAGGAGTAGCTAGAGCTATTAGAATTCAGAACCAAGTGCCAAGAACCAATGCAGGAGCATCTGGAGTTGGAGTGGAGAAAACTGAAATGATTCCCCCATAAACAGAGCAAGCCAGTACTGACTCAAATGTACTCGGTACTGAGAGAACTATGCTAGGGGGAAATGTTGGTGCGGTTTCTGAGATGCCAGGAACGATTGACATTAGGACTATAAATGTAAATCAAAATACGAATGGTCGGTGACCGAAGGATTATAGGACAGAGCTTCCTCATAGGAATGGAGGACAGAATGAAATAAGAGGTGGGCATCAAAATCCTAACGTGCGGCTAAAGGAGTACGTGCTAGAATATGTGATGGAACTCGCCTACATGAGTGGAAAGCAGAATATCGCTTTTGGTCGAAGACCTTCATTGGATTGTGAAAACTGAATTACTGAGTTGGTAAGGAGAATAGTTAAAGGTGGACACACAGATCATAGTTTAGCGGACGTAAACAGAAAACCATTCACTTCTAACGTCTGAAATGCAAGGAATCCTCCTGATTTCAAGCTTCCAACACTAGAAATGTACGGCAAAAAGACAAATTCGATGGTTCATCTGATAAGGTGCATTCAACACATGGATGTGTTGGGTGCTTCTAAGGACGTAGTAGGGCAGTGCTCTCCACTATACTTAATAGATTTAGCGATGATGTGGTTTAGACAATTAAAGGATGGGTCTACAAGTACATGGACTGACTAGGTGAATAAGTTCTTGAGACATTTCAAAGTTCATATCTCATGACTGAAGAATGTGATGATGCTATCGAGCATGAAACAAAGGCCCAGAGAAACCTTGAGGAGCTAGTTGACAGGATTCAATATAGCAGCTACCGCAATAGATAAGCCGGATCCATTAATAATCTTAATAGCAGCAGTATCTAGAGTCGCAAATAAACCGATTTGAAGATTGCTTTGGAAAATGATCCACTGATGGATGTCATGGAATTCTATCATGAGGCCAAGAGACATTTGCATTAGAAAGATATTGAAGCAGAGAATGCTGAAATTAACACCGTAGATGACGGAGGACTCTCTTAAATAGGATTGGGAAAAGGACAAAGGAAAAAAAGGCTGATGACAACTTCAGGGAATCGAAACGACGAAGAAGGGAAGAAATTCTCTTCCTATGTTGATTTAACTGAAACCCCAAAGAGGATATGTCTAGATACTATGGGCAAGTCCCCTATAGGAAGCCAGCTAGAATAGAACCCACTGATCAGAAGTGAAGGTCTGGAAAGTTTTGCATCCTTCATGAGCTAGAAGGACATGAAACGAACAAGTGCCGATACCTTCGTGATCTGATAGAACATGTGGTTTGGAATAACCAGCTACAATAGTATGTGAGGAATCAAGTTGCGATGGTGCAGGCGGAGCAACCACCATCTACAGCGAATGCATCAAAGAACAATTAGGGATTTGGATCAACACTCGTAATCCTATGATCAAGATAGAAAGGAGGCAGGTTCGCTTCCCGCTCTTAGCTTTCTTCTTTGAATAATTAAGATAATAATAACCTCAGACCGCTTACATGTGTATGAAGCCTAGATTAGTCTCTCGGCATGCTCTAAGTCAGATGCCTGAGATGACTAGTTAGGACGATATCACTTACATGTGTACGAGGCCTAAATTGGCTTTTAGGCATGCTCTGAGTTGGAAATCTGAGATGAAAAATTAGGATTTCCCTTTGTTTGTTTTCTTTGGTTTGAATATTTATTTTTTGAAAAATGCACACTGAATGTGATGAACGATATTGATCACTTTAAGTTCCATCCGGAGAGACAGGACTAGTATGTAGATTGCAAGTTCCCTTACTGAAGAGCGAGTGGATGAACTTGTATGATATTAATCGCTTTAAGTACCCTCTAGAGAGGCGGGATCAACGTGCAGGGTGCAAGCTCCCTTGCCGGAGAGCAAGTGGTTGGGCTTGTACAAAGCCTTCTCATTGGAGATTGAGGGGATAGGCTTGCTTGGTCATTGGGTCCCCTCTCCAGAGAGTGAGAAAATTGGAGATAACAAGAATCTAGAGAGATTGGAACCCTGTATTGGGCGATAAATGATCCAGAAAGATCAAATCCTAGATTGAAAGATCAATGGTCCGGGGAAACCAATCCCCAGAGTGGATGCAGACTTGATAAAAGGATTTGAACACCTTGCAATCAAAGAAAGGAAGATAAGCCCTGGGCGAACACAAGATGGCTTGGATATGTGGAATGACACTTCCAAATAATTAACCTTGGATCAATGGGCAGCCGAAGAGCTCAACTATCGAAAACTAAAATTTGAAACTTCTTCTCGAGCAAAGCATAGCATATATTCAAAAGTCGAACTTTGGGGGCTAACCCGCTTTTGAGTCAAAGCATATTTCAGCTCCACTTAGAAGATCAAAACTAGGATGAAACGATTAACGAACTAGGAAAACACGATCAAATAGAATAGAGAATTTAACTTCGAAAGTTGGAGTGAAAATGGGTTAAGCAAATAAAGGCTCCAAGTTGTTTAGGCCGGCATCGAGTTATTCCTCCCCCTCATTTTTCTTCCCAAACACCATACGCACTTATACTACTCCAATAACTCATGGTCAAGTGTTTTCTTCAAGATTCATACGAGCAATTCTAAGGACTGACGAGAAGAAAGCAAAGAAAGCAGCTAACAGAAAGATCATTAGAATCAACTCAAAGTTGAAGGAAAAGAGCTCGAAGCTAGAAAATAGACGATGCTCAATTTGGACGAGTAAAAATAACTCAGCACCAAGTTATTTGACTCGATTCTTAGTTATTCTGTTGACTTATGGTTTTTCTGTTTCACTTGTGCAACTTCAGGCCACCTTTTGGACTTCGGTGAAAGGTGGCTTCAAGACATGTACACCTACTTCCTTATAAATATTAGCCTATCTACAATCAAAGAGGGATCTTCTACCGGATCTTTTGGCTCTTCACTCTAGATCTACTTCACAAATTCGAAAACCTAGGTGTTGCCATTTTCTTCACTTCTACTCTCTTTACAAAACATTATTAAACCCCCACTATAAATCTAAAATCCACTAAATAGTGGTCAGATCAGATGTAACTAGTTGCAATCTTGAGAGATAACAACTAATAACAGAGGTTGAAATGGATGTGGGTCATAGATTACGCCGAACCGCTACAAAAATTCTTGTGTTTCCTTTTACTTTCCTGCTGGTTTTTTCTTGTTTGATTTAGATCTCTACATTTTGGTGATTTCATTTGATCATTGGGTGTTGATCTATTTTGTGGGTTAACAGTTGTCTTATCTTAAACCATTACAACATTTCACAAGAGCTATGATATTAGGGCGGATGTTCGATACGTTGTCACTAGGTTTTGGATGAAAGTGTAACTTACTAGTAGCTATATTATATATTAGGACCATAACACATAAACATGTAGAACATGTGAATAATATGTCAAAATCAATTAGGTTACACCATAATATAAAAATTAATAGATAGTAAATTCATTAATTAGTAATTTTTGAAAAGGGAGATTGAGTATTAGATTATAATGTAACTGCTCTAATAAATGCGCTTTGTGATTTTTAGTTATCTATTATACTCTTTAGTCGGCATTCTATGTTTGACTTGCGCTCAAAAATTAAAAACAGGTTGGTCTCAATAAAGTTAATTTAAACCAAGTTCAAAAATATTGGATTAAATGAAACATTACATCTGATCTATAAATATATATATATGAGTTACAAACTATAACAAATATCTGCAACAAATTAAGTTAGGTTGGGACATGTTTATATGAGTTGAGTTGTCTAATATCGATTGAGTGTGATCCTAAGAATGAGTGATCAAATCAGTTTTATTTTTATTAAAAAACCAGTGAATAACCCATACATTGCACATGATAATATTGTAAGATACTTTATTTGTACTTTTAGTGTTAAAATAAGATACGTAGATTATTTTAACTTGAGCCTTTATAAATTTAGACAAAAAGATAAGAAGATTAGTTTAACTACGTATTAATGTATGCTTGTACACTAAAAGATAAATTGTTTTGAATGTCATTATATCAACTAATTTAAGCCTCTATTAATTCCATATATTGTTCAATTTTTAAAAAATTATTTACATAACTACAAGTTGAATGTAACATCCCCCACTTGGAGGCCAAAAACAAATGGCTGTGGATGCTGTCGTCATCCATAGTTATTAATCCTTGGTGACCAAATACGGTAATGTTAGATGCATTGATATGAAAAAAACACATGGATATGTAAAAAAATTAAAATCACAAAATAACTTTCATATTCCATTTCAAATCATTTCAAATTTATTACATAATCCCAATATGAGAACCATGTTTAGAGAAAATATATTTATTAATACATACGCCAAAAGCGACATATGATGGTGCCCCCTTGGATGATCAGAGTATATATAGGAAATTAAACAACTTTTCGTTTACAACAACATAGCGGAATCAAAATAAAAGAGAACTATAAATGACTATCTTGCCTCCTGCACATCTCCGGAAGCTTATTCGTCTAAAGAAGTACCTGAAAACCTCAACTCTCAAATTACTCAAAATCAATTGAGCATCCAAGAGTTTAAGGGGAAAACATAAACTTCGTGTCATACATAAAGCCAGGTATGAATATCTTCCATCTCAAACCATTTAGATATCTAGTGAGACCATGCCGCTTAGCAGAACATGTTTTCCCTTCACTGGTATCTTAAAAATTTATAAAACCATATACTGTTCTCCTAGATCCACAATGGTTAAAAATATAACATTTCAAAATAATATGATGATATGCATACAAGTTAAAACATTCTGGATTTTCCATCCCCTATTTAATTGACTATACGTTATGTTTATAGTTTCTAGAATTACTATTAACCTGTTAGTTTTCATGGTCTGACTAATAACCTGTTTGATGTTTATGGACTCCCTATCCAGTTTCATAGTTTTCATGGGCTTACGATTAACCTGTTTAAATTTATGGACTCCCTATCCAATTTCATAGTTTTCATGGGATCACAAAAAACCTATTAGCCCATGCCAATAGCTTCATTATTTCATGGGTTCTTCCTGAACCTAATGGAAACTTCAATAACTTCCTTTTAATCCTAGTTTTCAATGGTTGACTAGGAACCTATTGACATCAGTCAATTACTTAATTTGGATATAGTGTTCATGGGTTCACTACAAACCTATTGGCCCCTGCCAATAACTACTTTAATCTTAGTTTTCATGGGATCACTATGCACCTATTGATATCTGTCAATAACTTTTCCTAAACATAGTTTTCATGGGTTTACAATGAATCTGCCTATCTGACAACTTTGATGTTTAGGCATCCTACATTATGGTCTTCTTGACCATCTGGATGCAATTCTACTCATTCAGGTTTTAATTAAAATTTATATTCACTACTAAGTCAACCTAACTGGTTACTCTTCCCTTTCTCCCCAAAATGCAGTTATGAATCCATTATAATGTGAATATATATATATATATATATATATATATATATATATATATATATATATATTTGAAGAATCAAACATAAAACATAATAATACCAACACATGTGGGTTTAACATCCTTGAAATCATTTTCACATTTGATTCTTCGTATATATATATATATATATATATATATATATATATATATATATATTTGAAGAATCAAACATAATAACATAATAATACCAACACATGAGGGTTTAACATCCTTGAAATCATTTTCACATAAAACATGGTTTATCCCTTTAACCTATTATTTTATCAAGGAAAAGCTTCCTCAAAACTTCATATTTAAAACCACTTCAAAACTCTTTTATCTTAGCAATGGTTTTCCTTTAAAATGAGATTGTTTTATTTGTTTTGAAAACTAAGGCACTTGATACCTTTAAACCTTTACTTTCAAAACCATTGGGAACTTCATTTCGAAAGCATTAAAATCTTCTTTTCAAAAACACTAGGCACCTACCTTTTGAAACACTTTAAAACATTTCTTTCGAAACCTTTTGAATGTACTAAAGTGAAACTATTTAATTATAAAAGCATAACTTCGAAACCGTATGAAAGTACCCCTTTCGAAACCAATGAAAATACCCCTTTTCAAAACCACTGGGTTTTTCTTTAAAATATATTTGGGTCAAAGTAAACATGAACAAAAGTATCCCTTTTAAAACCATTTACCTTTGACTAAAAATGACTGGGGAAAAAATTGGTGGCTTCGAAACCATCCTTTCAAAAGCTTCAAAACATTAAGTAAAACATTGAAGGATAGCATTGAAACCCCCTTTTGAAGTCGTTGCCTTCGAAACCCTTAAACCATTTCGAATGCTTTTAGGAAGTGGCTTAGTACAACTTTAAAACAAAAACAACCTTTTGAAAGCATTGATGACTTCAATACATTAGAAAGGAAGAAGAATGGCATAAGGATTTTGACTTGGTCGAACCCACGCTTTTCGAAAGCATTGGATTAAAAACTATGTAACTCCTTTCGAAGGTACAATTTAACAAGAGGCGTCAACCCCTTTTGAAAGCAATTTAGAAAGACCCCATAGAAAGCATCCGTTTCGATCCCTTCAAAAGCTTTTAGCAAAACAAGGCGGGTGCTTATTATTTGAAAGCAAAACATAGTTTTGACCCCCATTGAAAGCAATGGTTTTGACACCGTGCCTTCCGCCCCTTTTCCAATCCACTATGTACCAATGTTGATATCTTGTGTATTGGTTTCGGCGTCGTGGGTTTCGACATGATTGAAGGCAGAAGCTACGAGTCGAAAGGTGCTTCTAAAAGAGGTGAAACCCACTTTTGTAGGTAAAAACTCATATATGCCAAATAAACCAAACACTTTCTACGTAACCTTCCTACTTGCAAACATGTGATTGGTTGCCTCGCTTTTCAAATTATTTTCCAAATAAAACTGTCGCATAATTTCAGATCTAAGTCAAGATAAATTTAACAAATAAGACCTTCCATCAAGCAAACAATTAAATCATTTAAGTCCTCCTTTCAAAATAATTTAATTCTAAAAGTAAATCACTTAGGAAAATCCTCAAAAATAAGAGAAATTCACTTGTAATATTTTATCGAACATATCTAAATTTCAAACCCAAATTCTCGATATAATCCCTAAAATAAATTTTAAACCCAATTAACCATGTTTTCAATTCATAATAAATTATCCAAAACTTGAAAAATTATGAAAACTAAAACTCAACTCCAAAATCATGTTTTGTATAACATATAAATTCCTCGTGGCGTACAAAAATCATTATAATCGGTTTTACCATTAAAACCGTGTAAAATCATATCTAAACAATTTTCGTTTAAATCAAACATGTCATAATGCAATCATATCGTCATCAAAATGGATTAATTTTTAAATCCAAAAACAAATGATCATAAAAGCAAAAAAAGAGATGATATATACCTTGACTTTGATAAGGAATTGAGACTTGTTGAAGATTAATTTCCCCTAGCTTTAATCCTTAGATTTTCTTTAATTTTTCTTCCTCTTTTCTCCTAGTAATACCCGGATCCTTTATCTTTTGATATGCATTTTCATGAAATGAAAGTGGACATTCAAATGAAGGGATATGTGTGTTATAAGATGCGACCATTCCTTAATAAGGCCTTGTTTTAATTCATTAACATACAAGCCATTTTGATCCCATTTAATAAATTTAAGCACGATCTCTAAGTATTTATTCAAATCTCCATCCCCTTATTAATTAATATTCCATTTAATTTATCTAATTAAGTCTCTTGAATAATATTATTAAAAATTAAAAGTGTTATAGGCTCCTCTCCTTAAAGAATTTCGTCCTTGAAATTCAGTATAGACTAAATACTAAACATAGCAATCATCTGTAACCACTCTTAATAACCATACTAGCCTACATGACTAGTGACTATCTATATAAAGCTAATATAGACATACCCTCAAAGCAGATCAGAATAAGTACCTCTAATCCTGTATTTTGTCTCCCAAGTACATTTCTTCTCATTGTTGCTCCACTAAACTTTCACCACCTTGACTATCTTATTCCTCAATCTTTTCTCATCTCTCGCTACAATCCGAACTGTTTGTCTAACAAAAGTCATATTAAGCTCTACTACCAAATATTCCAACCCTATCGGAGGAATAATGTTCTCTGGATCATGCACATACTTGTTAAGATGAGATAAATGAAATGCATTATGGACACCTGCCATACTGCTCAGCCACTATACCCTATATGCGAGCTTTCCAATCCTCTCAATAATCTGGAATGAACCAACATATCTCGATGCCAGTTTCCTTGACTTTCCAAATCGTGCTATACCCTCCATCGGTGATACCTTAATGAAACCTTATCTCCAACTGAGAATTTTAGGTATTTACGCCTCTTATCTGCATAACTTTTCTATCTGAACCGAGCTTCATTCATCCTTTCTAGGATCAACTCAATCTTCTCTGTCACCTCTCTAACCAGATTGGATCAAAGACTAATCTATCTCCAACCAACATGCTAGTGATTTGCGTGGCCTTCCATATAAAGCTTTAAAAGGCGCTATTCCTTTACTTGTACGATAACTATTATTATAGGAAAATTCAACCAAATGTAGGTGATCTTCCCTAGATCCACCAAAGTCTAATACACAAGCTATCAATAAATCCTTGAGTACCTTATTGATTTTCTCTGTCTGTCCATCCATCTGAGGGTGATATGCAGTACTCATCTTCAGCTTGGTACCTTATACATCTTGTAGACTCTTCCATAATTCGCTAGTAAATAAAGCATCCCTATCACTGACTATATACTAGGAATCCCATGTAGTCTAACTACGTTCTTCATGAACAATTTAGCTAAAACAGGTGCCATCCTGATTGACTTAACTGGAATGAAATGGACACTCTTGGTCAATCTATCCACCATGACCCATATATTTTCATTTTCCCTATTTGACCTTGGAAATCCATCTATAAAATCTATGGACATCAAATTCCATTTTCAAATCAAAATCTCTAAAGGCTAAAGCAACCCACTGACTTCTGATGTTTGGCCTTCACTTGTTGGCAGTTTGCACACTGCCTAGCCCACAAGCCAACATCCCTCTTCATACCTTCGCAATAGAAGTTCCCATTCGTATCTTGATACATCTTGTTCTCTCCAGGATATATTGTAAACTTGAACCAATGACATTCTCCAAGAACTTCATTCCTCAAGTCCTCAATATTCGAAACATACAACCGTCCCTTCATTCTTAACCATCCTCTCTAGTCAAGACTATAATCCTTCATATCATCGATCTTAACTCCAACCTCAAGCCTTCTAATCCTCCCAGCTAACAATGAATATTCCTTCTGCTTAGAGCAATTCTTCAATCAATAGTGGTTGAACTTTCAAATAGGATAGCATGGAGGTACTCTAACTAGAACTAGCGGTCGATCTTAACTGCACACTACAAGTAGTCAAAGCTTCTAAATCCTTCCATTCTTCCAACATAGCTAACACCACATTCTGATGTCTTCTGCTAAGATCATCTACTATTTTATTTCCTTTCCCAAGAGCATACTCTATACCAAAATCATAAGCAGTCCAGCCACCTCTGTTGTCTCATATTCAACTCTTTTTGAGAGAATAAGTACCTTAAAGACTTATGATCTGTGTATAGCTTAAATCTCTCATCGAAGAGATAATGTCTCCAAATCTTCAATGCAAAAATCACCGTAGAAAATTCCAATTTATGAGTAGGATATCTCACGTCATGCGGTCTAAGCTGTCATAAAGCGTAGGCAATCACTTTACTCCTTTGCATCAACATGGCTCCTAATCCAGTCCTACATGCATCGGTATACACCACCAACACTTGGTTTCCATCTGAAACTACTAACATAGTTGCATTGGTCGACAAATGCTTCAACTTAAGGAATGCTTCCTTACATTTGTTGGACTAGACAAACTTCACATTTTCCTCGTTAGCTTAGTCAAAGGTCCTACTATCCATGAGAAATCCAAGCCCTTCTTCAAAACCACATGACCGATAAACTTAACCTCTTTCTTTCAAAAATGACACTTGGAAACTTCACCTTCGACTGATGCTGCCTCCGCGTCTCAAGCATTACTCTAAGATGATTCTCATGCTCTCTTTTATTTTTAGAGTATACCAAAATTTTATCTATAAACACCAACACGAACCTATCTAAATACTCTCGGAAGACTCGGTTCATTAAATCCACGAAGAAAGCAGGGGCATTCGTTAACTCGAATGGCTTTACTAACCACTCATACGAACCATATCTAGCCCGAAACGCTGTCAAAGGAATACTATCCTCTGTCACACTTAACTAATGAATACCTGTCACCAAATCTAACTGGGAAAATGATCTGGCTCCACACAACTGATCAAATAGATCATCAATTCTCGGCAAAAGATAATTATTCTTATTCGTCCTCTCATTCAACTTACGATATTTGACACACATGCTCAACGACTCGTCCCGTTTCTTCACGAACACCGTGGCCGCCTCCTAGGCAAATTGTTTGGTCTATTAAAATTCCTTCCTTCTAGATCCACTATTTGTACCTTCAATTCATTCATCTCGGTCGATGTAATTCTACCAGGTGGTCTATTAAAAGTTCAGCTCCTGGCACAAGATATATCTGAAACTCAACCCTTAATTTTATTAACATTATTTAGGAGATTTAATTAGAATAGATTAAATAGAATAATGTAGAGTGATAAGGGGATTGAGACTGGTTAATGAACATAAGTGGTCATGGTTATTTAACTTGAATGGACTTATAAATGGTTAAATGCAAACTAATTAAACATAAGGGCATTAGGGCAAATAGATTTCCATATTTCCCACCCTTATACTATTATTCCTTAGCCATACACGTTCATTTTCATCATAAGCAAAAACGAAAGAAAACAAAAGGGCAAGGCCAGCCATTAAAAAGGTTGAAAAGAAGAGAAAATCAAGTAAAGCTTAGGATTCAAGCTAGAAGAAATCAATCTTAATCAATCTTCAATTTCCTTATCCAAGCTAAGGAGAATAATAATCACTACATCTCTATTTTGGTTTTATAATCATATGTTTTTGGATTTGAGGGTAAATTCAGTTTTATGATATATTAGATGATGATATGCTTGATTTATAATTTTCTTAGATTAAACAAAATGGTTTCAAGGGAGATATGCATGGTTTTAGGGTAAAACCGAGGTTAAATGATTTTTAAATGCCATGGAAAAATTATATGTTATAAGAAACACGATTTTGGATTTGAATTTCAATTTTTATAGTTTTTCAAGTCGTGGAGAATTAGTTATGTATTTGCAAAGGAAAATATGGTTATTTGGGTGTATAAATGTATTTCGAAAATTATATTAAGAATTTGGCTCTGAAATTTTGATATGTTAAGCAACATGATTAAAGTGAATTTCTAGAATTTTTAGAGATTTTTAGTAAGTGATTTATTATGGAAATTAAATTAGTTTGAAAGGAGGACCTAAATGATTTGATTGCTTTATTATTTGAAAAGGCTTATGTGTTAATTGTTAATGGGTTTTAGATCTGAGAAAATGCAGCGAATATTAGCTAAATTATTTGAAAGTTTACGGTATCAATCAAGTGTTTATAAGTGGGCAAGTTTATTACAAAAAGTTTACTTTATTTGGTAAAAACAGTCATTTACTCAAAAAAGTAGTTTCTGCCTTCTTTAGAAGGACCTTTCGACCCATAGCTTCCACCTCCAACCTAGTCGAAACCTTCTAGGTTGAAACCAGTAAACCTACACATGGTATCAGTTAGTTGGTACGTAGGATTGGAGAAAGGCAGAAGGTAGGGTGTCGAAACCTAGCTTCTGAGGTGTTGGTTCCATTATTTCGTTTGTTTTAAAATAAAAGCACTTGCATATTTACAAAGGGGTTTCAAAATAGTCAGAACCAATGGTTTCGAAAGGGTATTTCAAAAGAGACTTTCAAAAGAGAGTCACCGTTTTTGTTTTAAAATAGTAGCTTCTGAAGGAGTTGCTTAGTTTCAATTGAAGCTTTCAAAAGGGGTTGTTTCGATCAAGTTGAAGTCCTTCTGCGTTTAGACGCCTTCTAAAGGTATTGAAGACATCAATGTGGTCAAAAGTACTGTTTGTTTTTATAAATATAAACCACTTCCTACTCCTTTCGAAAGGGGTTAAGGTTTTTGAAGGTAATGGTTTCGGAAAGGGTTTCGAAGCCAACCTTTAATTGTTTTACCCATATGTTTTAATGCTTTCGAAAGGATGGTTTTGACACCATCAAGTTTCCCCAATACAGCTATGTAATAAAGAATGGTTTCGAAAGAGATGTTTTCACTTATGTTCACTTTGAACCAAAAATTTCATCTTAAATATAAACCCATTGGCTTCGAAAGGTATTGGTTTCGAAGGGTAACCTCCATTGATTTCGAAAGGGGACTTTCAATGATTTTGAAGAGAAACCTTCAATGGTTTCGAAACGGGTATTTTTGAATGGTTTCGAAGCTACGCTTCTATACTTATATGATAATACTTTAACAAGGTTGAAAGGTTTCGAAAGAGATTTCTTATAGTATTCGAAAGGCGGGTGCCTGGTATTTTAAATAGAAAATTTAATGCTTTTGAAGGAGGTTGTCCAATGAAGTCGAAAGCAAGGTTTTAAAGGTGGAGAAAGGCTTTTCAAAACCAAACTGTTTTTTGCAAGGAAAAACCCATGGCTAAATAAAGGAGTTTTGAAAGGATTTCAAGTATATAAATTTGAAGAAGTACTTCCTTGATAAAAGTATATGTTAAAGGGATTAACCGTTTTATATGTAAATGTTTTCAAGGACCTTAAACCCACAAGAGTGGTATTGTTAAGTTGTTATGTTTGCTTCTTCAAATATGAATATATTCATATGATAAAGGACCCATAACTGTATTTTGGGGATAAAAGGGTAGAGGAATCAGCTAGGTTAACCTAGTAGTGAATATAAATTGATTAAACTCCTAAATGGATACAACTGCATCGAGGAGGTAACGGAAACCAAAATTAGGGTGACTAAACCTTAAAGTTTTCTAGGAGATAGGTTCATAGTAAACCCATGAAAACAATGATTAGGAAGTCATTGGGCGTAACCAATAGGTTCAAAGTAAACCCATGAAAACTATGTATTAAAGATGGTTGGAAGGGCCCAATTGGTTTATAGTGAAACCATGAAAACTATGTTCGGATTAAGGACTGACATCAGTCAAAAGGTTCCTCGTCAACCCAAGAAAATTAGGATGAGAAAGAAGTGAAGGGAGGCATCAATAGTTTCCTAGTCAACCCATGAAGACTAGGCTAAGAAGGGAGTTACCGAAATAATCCATAGGTACCCAGTTAACCCATGATAACTAAGATATAAGATGAGTTATTGAAATGACCAATAGGTTTAGGGGTATCCTTGAATTAATTAAGTTAATTTTCAGGGGACTATAGGTTCTTAGTGCTCCCATGTAAACACTAAAATAGGACATGGTGTCCATGAATAATAAAAACATTATTAGTAAACCCATGAAAACTAATAGGTTAATATTGGCCCTAGAAACTGCAAATATAATAGGGAGTCAATTAAAATTAGGATGTGATATCCAAAAAAATTATATATGTATATCATAATTATATTTTGAAATGTTATGTTTTAACCATTGTGGATTCAGGAGCACAGTATATGGTTTTATATAAAGGGTTTTAGGATACTAGTGAGGGGAAAGCCCGCTCCGCTATGCAGCGTGATCTCTATAAATATCTAAATGGATTGAGATGTTACATTATTCATACCAGGCTTTATGTCTAACTTGAAGTTTTTGTTTTCCCCTTAAACTCTCGGGTACTCAATTGATTTTGAGTAGTTTGAGGTTTTACGTTTTTAGGTTCTCTTCTTAGACGAATAAAACTTTCGGAGGCGTGCAACAAGCAGTTAGTTATTTAGAGTTATCTTTTTCCGCTATGTATTTTAGATGTAAAGGCAGACTTATTTGCCTTACAATATATTCTGATCAACCAAGGGGCATCTTCATATGTCACTCTTGGCGCATTGTGTAATAATTGCATTTTTTATATGTGGCTAATATTCATAGGATTATTTAATGAGCACGAAATGTTTTGAATGGAATATGGAAATGTGTTTTTAATTTTATAAGATTTTCTACATTCTTGTAAACTTTGTATCAATGTATCTAACACCGTTGTATCTGGTCATCGAGAATTAATAACTATGGATGACTACAGCATCCGATGCCGTTTGTTTTGGGCTTTCAAGTAAGGAGATGTTACAAGTTGGTATCAGAGCATAGGTTGATGAAACTTTAAAAGAAATTTAAACCTAAAAGTTTTTTAAATATAGTCTAATGGATTTGAAAATATGATCGGGGTTTGGGTTAACACTATAGTAACGTACTTGTATTTGATATATAGGCATATATATCTATGTATGTGTTCCCCTTTCTCTTAGACCGTTCTTTTGTATCCTATGAAGGCTTATATGCAGATTTAAGAGAAAGAAGATATGGAAGTAGGAAATGGAAGAGGAAATCTAAGTGGAAGAAGCACCACAGCCAACGGGACCTAATACCAAGAGGAACCAAGGTCGTCAGGCTAATGTAAGCCAAATGCTAAGGCCAATGTAGATGCTGGAAATCCACCAGTAGATGCGGGGATGGTGTATCAATTGTTGCACGAGCTGTTGGTAATGTTAGAGGAGCTAATCTTATAGTTCCAACTGGATATAATTATGCTAGGTTGAGAAGAGACTGCACCAGTCTGGGTGGAAAGCCATTTGTTGGGATGGAGGATGCTATTGAGGTTGAGAATTAGCTGTTGAGCTGTGAGAGGATCTTTATTGATTTAGGCTTCGATGATGGGGAAAAGAGGTGGCTGGCCTCTAGACAGTTTCAAGGGGCAACTCTCCATTGGTGAAATAGTGTGACAGTTGGAGTTCCGAAGGAAGAGCTGACATGTGCTGATTTTAGAAAATGGTTTGAGCATAGGTTTCTGTCTGAGGTTGTTAAGTCGGAATTGATGAGGAAGTTCATGGATCTGGTTCAAGGAGAGATGCTAGTGATCGAGTATGCTTCTAAGTTTGATAAGCTGTCTCGATATGGATATGCTATGGTCCAAATTGACGTTAGGAGGAACGAAAGGTTCATTTGAGGACTGAGACCTGAGCTTGTTAGAATGACCACGACCCATATACGAGAACCTTGTAATGGGGTGGTGGAGATGGTCATTCGCCATGAAGATATGCTTATTGTTTCTGCTAGAGAGAAGTTAGTTGAATCCTAGGTCCTCAGGGAAAGAAGAGGAAATTATTTAAGAAGAAAGGAGCCCAGAAAAGGGAGGTTGCCAAGAAGTCAAAGGCTGATTTGGTGTGCTTCAAGTGTGATAAGAAGGGTAATTATGCTTAGAGAAGAAGAATATGAAATGCTTCAACTGCGACTAAGTTGGGCATTACAAGAACTAGTGTCCAAAGCCAATCAGGGCGGACAAATGGAAGGTTTTAGCTATTGGATCACCATCTTATTCTAGACCTACTACAGTAGAGAAAAGGAAAACTATAATGGAAGGTATGCTTTTGATTCAGAATATACTGGTTAGGATATTATTTGATATCGGTGCATCGCACTCATTTATATCGCGGTATTTGGTTGATAGGTTATGCATAGAACCCACTTACCTTGTTACTTCCTTAAAGGTTGTGAATCCAATATGAAGGTATGCAACTCTAGGGATGAGATGTGACCAGTTAGAACTTGATTTGTTGGGTCATAAGTTTGCACGCAGTCTTTATGTTTTGATTTCATAGATTTCGGGATCATTTTGGATACAGATTGGTTGGGTAAGTATAAGGCTAGGATATTTTGCCAAGATGTGGAAATATCATTGAGACACCTAGATAGTCATAACCGAATCATCTTCTCAGTGGAAAATTCTAATAGGAATGTTTGAGCTTTGTTAAGTGCCATGGAGGTTGAAGAAGAACTTAGTCGGTTTAAGTAGCAAGGGAATTTGCATACGTCTTTGTGCCGGATACGTAATTACCACCAAAACAAGCCATTGAGTTTCGAATATACCTTGTGCTAGGAGCAGAACCTGTGAGTAGACCACCTAGCAGGATGACATCAACAGAGATGAAGGAACTGAAGGTGCCGACAGAGATGAAAGAACTGAGGTGCAACTATTGGATTTAGAAGGAAGGAATTTTATTAGGCTAAGCAGTTTGCCTTAGGGAGTGGCCACGATGTTCAATTAAGAAACCAGATGGGTCATTAAGGATGTGCATCGACTACCTAAAGTTTAATGAAAGCATAATAAAGAATAATTATCCTTTGTCAAGAATTGATTATCTATTTGATCAATTGAGTGGAGCCAAGGTGTTTTCCTAATTAGATTTGGTGACAGGGTTCCATCAGTTGAGAGTGGTGGAGGACAACATTCCTTTGATAGCATTTCGAACTAGATATGGTTTGTATAAGTGGTTAGTAATGCCATTTGGATTGATGAATGCACCTACTATTTTTATGGATTTGATGAATCGAGTCTTTCAAGAGTATGTGGATAGATTCATGTTGGTGTTTATAGATGACATTTGGTATGCTCTAAGGATGACGGAGAGCATGAAGATCATCTTAGAGTCGTGCTAGAGACGCTGAGGCAAAATTAGCTAAAGGAGAAGTTTTTCAAGTGTCATTTTAAAGGAAAGAGGTTAAGTTTCTTGGTCATGTGGGTTCAGAGAAAGGATTGTCAGTCGATCTAGATAAGATCGAAGCCGTGAACAGCTGGAAGAGACAAAGATGGTAACTGAGATCGGAATTTTATCTGGATGTGCTGGCTATTACCGGAGATTCATTAAGGATTTCTTACGAATAGCAGCACCTCTAACTAAGTTGACTAGGAAAGATGTGAAGTTTGTTTGGTCCAACAAATGTGAGGAACGGTTTCTTAAATCGAAACATTTATTGACCAATGCTCCAATGCTAGTAGTTCCAAATAGAAATCAAGGGTTGGTAGTATACACCGATGCATGTGGAAGTAGATTGGGAGCAGTATTGATGCAAAAGGGCAAAGTCATTGCCTACGCATCCAGCTAACTTAGATCGCACAGAGTAAGATATCCTGCTCATGACTTAGAGTTAGCTACGGTGATTTTTTCCTTGAAGATTTGGAGACATTATCAATTGATGGAGAGATTTGAGTTGTATACCGATCATAAGTCATTAAGATATTTATTCTCTCAGAAGGAGTTGAATATGAGGCAGCAGAGGTAGTTGGAGTTTTTGGTTGCTTATGATTTTGGTATAGAGTGTACTCCTAGGAAAGGAAATATGGTAGTAGATGCTCTCAGTAGAAAATATCAGAATGTGGTGTTAAATACATTGGCAAAATGGAAGGATATTTGAATCTTTAGCCAGTTGTAGTGTTCGGTTAAGATCTACTGCTAGTTCTAGTCATGGGACTATCATGTTGTCTTGTTTAGAAGTTCGTCCAGTGTTGATCGAAAGGATAGCTTCTAAATAGAGAGAAAATCCAGTTTTAGCCGAGAGGATTAGGCTTGAGGTAGAATCGTAGATCGATGATCTAAATGATTATAGTCTTGACCAAAAGGGATGGTTGAGAAAGAATGGATGATTATGTATTTCGAATGTAGAGAACGTAAGGAGAGAAGTTCTGGAAGAATGTCATCGATCCAAATTTACGATTCATCCTAGAGGGACCAAGATGTATCAGGATATAAAGAGGAGCTTCTATGGGAAGGCATGAAGAGGGATGTTGGCTTGTGGGTTAGGCAGTGTGTTAACTGTCAACAAGTAAAGGTTGAACATCATAAGCTGAGTGGGTTGCTTCAACCTTTTGAGATTATAATCTGGAAGTGGTATTCGATATCTATGGATTTTATAGACGGGTTGCCTAGGTCAAATAGGGAAAATGAAAGTATATGGTTATAGTGGGCAGGTTGACCAAGAGTGTCCATTTGATTCTAGTCAAGCCAACCAGGAAAACACCTGTTTTGGCGAAGTTGTTCCTGAAGAACATAGTTATACTTCATGGGATTCCTAGTAGCATAGTCAGTGATAAATGTGAGTTATTCACTAGTGAATTTTCGAGGAGTCTACACGAGGTACTAGGTACCAAGCTCAAGATGAGTACAGCTTATCACACATAGATGGATGGGCAGGTAGAGAGAGTCAATAAGGTATTCGAGAATTTATTGGGAGCTTGTGTATTGGACTTTGGTGGATCTTGGGAGGATCACCTACATTTGATTGAGTTTTCCTATAATGATAGTTATCAGACTAGCCTAGAAATGGCGCCTTTTGAGTCTTTGTATGGAAGGCCATGAAAAGTACCTACATGTTGGTTAGAGACTAGAGGTAGATTGGTCTTAGGTTCGGATTTGGTGAGAGAGGTGTCATTAAAGATTATGTTAATACGAGGACGGATGAAGGAAGCTCAATGTAGACAGAAGAGTTACGTAGATAAAAGGCGTAAAGGCCTAGAGTTCCTTGTAGAAGACCGGGTTTTCATTAAGGTGTCACCGATGAAGGGTGTGGTATGGTTTGGAAAATTGGGAAAGTTGGCCCCAAGATATGTTGGACCATTCCATATTTTAGAAAGAATTGGAAAGCTCATGTATAGAGTAGAGTTGTCGAGCAGTTTGGCAGGTTTCCATAATATATACCATGTGTCTCATCTTCGCAAGTATGTGCATGATCCAAAGTCCATTATTCCTGAGACAGAGTTGTAGGACATGGAAGTAGAGCTTGATTTGACTTTTGTTAGACAACCAGTTCGGATTATAGCGAGGGATGAGAAAAGATTGAGGGCGAAGGCAGTCAAGTTGGTGAAAGTTCAGTGGAGCGACAACGAGAAGGGCTATACTTGAGAGACAGAGGACATGATTCGAGATGTTTTTCCCGATCTGCTTTGAGGGTATGTCTACATTAAATTTATATTGACTAGTTTCTAGTCGGGTAGGCTAGTATGGATGGTAGGTGATGTTACAGATGATTACTATGTTTGCTAGTTAGTCCTTATTAAATTTCGAAGATGAATTCTTTAAAGTGGGGAGCCTATAACACCCCTAATTTTATTAATATTATTCGAGAGATTTAATTATAATAAATTAAATAGAATAATGTAGAGTGATAAGAGAATTGAGATTGGTAAATGAACATAGGTAGCCGGGCTCATTTAAATTGAATGAACTTATAAATGGCTAAGTGCTAACCAATTAAACATAAGGGCATTAGGGTAAGTAGCCGTCCATATTTCCCACCCTTGTACTATTATTCCTTAGCCATACACGTTCATTTTCATCATAAGCAAAAATGTAAGAAAAAGAAAGAGCAAGGCCGACCATTAAGAAGGTAGAAAAGGAAAGAAAATCAAGTAAAGCTTAGGATTCAAGCTAGAAGAAATCTATCTCCAATTTCCTTATCTAAGCTAAGGTGAATAATAATCATTACATCTCTATTTTGGTTTTATAATCATATGTTTTTGGATTTAAGGGTAATTGGATGATGATATGCTTGATTTATAATTTGTTTAGATGCCATGGAAAATTATACTTTATGAGAAACATGATTTTGGAGTTGGATGTCAATTTTTATAATTTTCCAAGCCGTGGAGAATTAGTTATGTATTTTCAAAGGAAAAATGGTTATTTATATTTATAATTTTATTTCAAAAATTATATTAAGAATTTGGATATGAAATATTGATATGTTCGGCAACATGATAGATTGAATTCTATAATTTTTGGGGATTTTTACTAAGTGATTAAGTATGGAAATTCAATTATTTTGAAAGGAGAACCTAAATGATTTAATTGCTTTATTACTTGGAAGGGCTTATGTATTAAGTGTTAATGAGTTTCTGATCTAAGAAAATGCGGTAAATATTAGCTAAATTATTTGAAAGTTTAAGTTAACCAATCTAGTGTTACAAGTGGGTAAGTCTGTTACAAAAAGTTTGCTTTATTTGGTAAAAACAACATTTTACTCATAAAAGTAGGTTCTGCCTTCTTTAGAAGGACCTTTCGACCTAGAGCTTCCGCCTCCAAACTAGTCGAAACCTTTTAGGTCGATGTGAGAAATGCGGATTACGAATCTTAAGGCTTAGATTAAAACTAGAGGGGGGTGAATAGTGTTAATAAAGAATTACCAAATCTTTTTAATTTATGTTAATTTAGACACAAAAGTATGCAATATACAGACATAGATATGATCACAGAAACAACCACAGATGTAGAAATAAAATAAAAGCAGTAAAGGAAAGAACACACCGTATTTTATATTGGTTCGGAGTTACCCTACATCCAGTCCCACAATACAAGTACGGATTTCCTTTCAAAAGCAATTATACAGTTACACCCTCGGTTTCAAGGCTATGAGATACACCCTCCATAATTTCGATCCTCTGGGTAGAGATACTTAATTTCCGAGCCACAAGTTTACACAATTGATTTACCAAGGCTACAATCACAGATTTTCCCTTTTGATTGATTTCCAAGGCTACAATCACACCTTTTCTCGCTTAGTAGATTACAAAGAAGTTTATAACTCTGAATAGCACTGAGAATCTTGTAGAGATAGTGATAGAGAATCAAACTAGAAGTAATCGAGTATGATTCAATGTTGATTTCGGCAGAGTAATGATAAGAATATGTATTAAGAAATGAGGAAGAAGAAGAGGAGTGAAAACCAGAAAATTATGATTTAAAATTCGTTGAAACTGACCCCTATTTATAGAAGAACAATGACCATGACCATTCATGAAGAATTATGGCGAATAGATACTTCTTTTGAAATTTGAATTTTTGAATCAAACTGTCAACATGTCGACATGGTCATGCTAGGTATGTTGACGTCCCAAAGGATTTTTTGGTGTTTTTGATTTTCTTTGAAAATAATCTTTATCTTATATAAAAACTATTATAAACTTTATAAATATACTTGACTATAGTTAAAATTCATAAGTAAATATAAAGAATAATATATATAGATTTTAACTATAATTTTATATTTAAATCTAAGTATAAATATTTAAAAGTTAAATATATTATTTAAAAAGATAGTTTAAAATCAGGAGTAATTTGAGTTTGAAAATAAAGATGTTTTTGAGGCTAAAATTATTTAAAATCAGGATCGAGGGTTTTGAATCTTTTAAAAGGAAAGTTTTGAAAACATTTTGAAAACAGGATATAATTTTGAAAAATCATTTTGAATAAAAGTTAGAAAACAATGTTCCACTAGATTTTCGTAGGTTCCATCCTACTTAGGGTTCCATTACTTTAACGAGCTCGAAGTGGATTCCATTTCATGAATAAATTGGATTTTAAGATGCCAGTGCTTTTCTACGAGTTTTAACAAAAAATTCCTAATAAAAAATACTTATCCTTGAAATCTTGAACTCTTGATAGTCTCGATACTCATAAGTCTTCTATCTTGATATTTTATCTTGAATCTCTATACTGTACAGCCTTCATTCTTAGTACCTGCATGGTTAAATCCTGCATATACATATATATCTAAACTTATAATGTTAGTATTTATATTTTATAATCTATTCTAAGGTTGTTGTCATCAAAACCAACATCTCACGGACTAACAATCTCCCACTTTTTGATGATGACAACCTATGTTTATAAAATATTATTTCAGTCCTAATAACTCCCCCTAAAACTAACAACTCCCCATTAATCTATACCTAACTATCCTATTTTATATTTCTCCCCCTTTGTCATCAACAAAAACTTTATCTAAACTAGATAACTCCAAACTATATAACTCCCCCTAAAACTATTACTCTATGACATGTGATTATAATGATAGTGTTATCATAAATAATCAACACTTAAGTCTAATACTAAAACACAGTCCTAAACTATTAACTATCCTAACTAAGAATTCACAGTAATACTTATAATAAAAACACATATAAGAACACGAGTTATTTATTACGTATATGGTTGTATTTACATTTGCATTTGAAAACAAAATACACAAACAACAATGGAAGGAAAGAGAAGAAACTAATGTGTGTTTCTGAACATAGGAGATCTATGAATCGAACAGTTTGGATAGTGGAAACAGGAATTTCCACGTTGTTCGACAAGATTCCCATTTTTTTTGAAACACGCTTCTCCAACACACAGTACTTGGTCATCTTCTTCCTCGTGTGCTTCTTCCATGGGTTCTTCTTCTTCTTCTTCGTCGCTGGCCTCTTGTTCTTGATTGAGTGAAGGGTCTTCATCGATCAAGATAGGGTTGGCCTGGTTGTTCATTAGGAATTTTTGCAAATTCCTAAGAATCTTTCCTTTCCTTTCCTGTTCCTTTGCCATACGAAGTTGAGTTACTTGAATTTCAGTTAACATCTGAAGTACATCAATCATACACTCCTCTATTTTCGTTACACGAGCAAGAGTAGTGCATTGGAATGGACCAGAAGTAGAAGAGGGAAATGAGAAAGTTGATTTTATGTTTGATTTTGAGGATGAAGCCATGATTTTATTTATTTCAGAAGAGAGAATGAAGAGAAAACAGAGAGAATGAATGAAAAGTAAAAATTGAGAAGAATATATAACTAAATTTTTGAATTTTGGTGGGAATTTTTTTTTTTAAAAAAATTCAATAACGTTATATATCGACATATATACCTAGGGGATGTTGACATGATCTTTTTAAAATTTAACTCTTTGATTTATTTTGATACCAATTGTTAATTATACTTGTTATTTATATTTTATATTTCAGTTATAGAACAAATTCCTAATTCTCTTCTTAATTTAGTAAATATTGATTCATTTAAAGGTTTGTTAAGATATCAGCAATTTGATTTTCTGCATTGATATAATCGAGAGTAACTACTTCCTTGCTTATATCATCTCCGAGAAAATGATGTCTGATATCAATATGTTTAGTTCGAGCATGTTGTGTAGTATTTTTGGATAAATTTATCGCACTCGTATTGTGAGAATAAATTGGAGATTTTGAGAAATTTAAACCAAAATCTTTTAAGGTTTGTTGCATATATATTACTTGAGAACAAGCCAAAGCAGCAGAAATATACTCTGCTTTAGTTTATGATAAAGAAACTGTGTTTTGCTTTTTACTAAGCCAAGAAATCAGATAATGCCCCAAAAAGTGACAAGTTCCACTTGTACTTTTTCGTTCTGATTTACAACCACCATACTCAGCATCACAGTAAGATATTAAGTCAAAAGAATCATTTTTAGGGTAGAATAAACCATAATCAGACATGTGTTTAACATATCGTATGATTCGTTTCACGGCTTTTAAGTGAGCCTCTTTAGGTTGGGATTGATATCTGGCATAGAGACAGACACTATACATGATATCAGGTCTACTAGCAGTAATATAGAGTAATGAGCCAATCATTCCTCTATATAATTTTTGATCTACATCTTTCGAGAGATCTTCTTTACTAAGGTACTCATTGGTTGCCATGGGAGTGGGTTTTCCACTCGCAGTGGTTAAACCAAATTTACTAATTAGGTCTTTAACATATTTTTCTTAACTAATAAAGATACCATTATCTAATTGTTTTATTTGTAGTCCTAAAAAGAAATTTAATTCGCCCATATGACTCATCTCAAATTCTTTTTTCATTATTTCAGAAAATTCTTTATTCATTTCAAAATTAGTTGAACAAAAAATGATATCATCTACGTAAACTTATACTAGTTGAATATCATTTTTATTTCTTTTAATAAAAAGAGTATTATCTACTTTACCAATTTCAAAATTAGATTGTAATAAGTAAGATCTTAGTTTACCATACCAGGCTCTAGGAGCTTATTTTAGACCATATAGTGCTTTTTTAAGTTTGTAAACATGATTTGGTAATTTATCATTTTCAAAAAGTGGTGGTTGTTCGACATATACTTCTTCTTTTACAAATCCATTTAAAAAGGAGCTTTTAACATCCATTTGAAATTATTATGATTTGCGAAAGCAAGTAGAATCCTAATGGCTTCTAATCTTGCTATGGAAGCAAAGGTTTCATCAAAATCTATTCCTTCTTCTTGATAATAACCTTGAGAGACTAAACGAGCTTTATTTCTAACTACCTCTCCTTGTTCATTCATTTTATTCTTATAAACCCATTTAGTTCCAATTGTAGTTTTATTTTTTGGTCTAGGAACAAGTTTCCAAACGTCATTTCTAGTAAATTGATTTAATTCTTCTTGCATAGCCAAAATCCATGAATCATCAGTTGATGCTTCTATTGGATTTTTGGGTTCAATAGTTAATATAAAAGCTACATTACTCATTTGACTTAGTTGATTTCTAGTTTTAACAACAGATTGCATATCTTCTAGTATATTTTCTATAGGGTGATCTTTTAAAAGTTTTGTCCTTTTATTAGGATGATCAATTTCATTATTAGTTTCAATAGGTTCTTGATTTTGAGTGATTAAATCCTCTTCATCATTTGTATCGTCAAAAATTTTGAAATTTTCATCAAATGAAACATGCATTGTTTCTTCAATGGTATTAGTTTTTAAATTAAATACTATGTATGCTTTACTTCTATTAGAATATCCGATAAAGATACCTTTGTTGGATTTAGGATCAAATTTATCTAAATTATCTTTTGTATTTAAAATAAAGCATTTACTTCCAAAAATCTTGAAATAAGATACCTTAGGTTTCTTTGAATAAAGAAGTTCATAAGATGTCTTATCAGTTAGAGGTCAAATTAAAGTTCTATTCAAAATATAACAGGTGGTAGCAACTGCTTCTGCCCAAAAATTCTTTGGTAAATTACTATCTGTAAGCATAGTTCTCGCACACTCTTGAATCGTCCTATTTTTACGTTCTACTACTCTGTTTTGTTACGGAGTTCTCGAAAATGAAAAATTGTGAGTTATTTCCTTTTTATTGCAAATTCCTCAAACCTTTCATTTTCAAATTCTCCACCGTGATCACTTCGAATAGTTATAATTTTTAGAGAAAATTGATTTTGAATTCTTTTTGAGAATGTCTTAAAACATTCAAAGGTCTCACTTTTATTTTCCAAAAATATTGTCCATGTAAATCTAGAATAATCATCTACAATTACAAACACATATCAACTATGATTTATTGATAAAATTTGAGATGGATCAAATAAATCAAGATGAAGTAATTCAAGAGGTTTTGAAGTTGAAATCATATCTTTTAACTTAAAAGAATTTTTTCTAAATTTTCCTAATTGACAAGCATCACATAAACTATCCACTTTAAAATTCATTTTAGGAAGACCTCTTACTAGATCATGTTCTGACAGTCTAGATAGGAGTTAAAAATTCAAATGCCCAAATCTCTTGTGCCAAATCCAAGGGTCACTTGTATTTGCCAATGGACACATGCTATCATTTGAAACTTTCATACTAAGAATTATATATTCTTTTTCC
Source organism: Allium cepa (assembly GCA_030765085.1). Taxonomy (NCBI): domain Eukaryota; kingdom Viridiplantae; phylum Streptophyta; class Magnoliopsida; order Asparagales; family Amaryllidaceae; genus Allium; species Allium cepa. The sequence goes on from CM060938.1 coordinate 570,666,738, forward strand.
TGACTCCCTCAAATATAATGGTTGAATTATTATCTTCAATGTGACATTTATCTTTTTCAAATTTAATTTTATAACCTTTATCACATAGTTGACTTATACTTAGCAGATTATGTTTCAGATTCTTAACTAGCAAAACATTAGTAATAGTAGGAGTTTCAGAATTACCGACTTTGCCGATGCCAATCACATATCCTTTTGAATTGTCTCCAGAGTTAACCAATCCTCCGTCTATGCATATTATATCATTCAGTATATCTGGATTGCCAGTCATGCGTCTAGAACATCCACTATCAATTATCCATTTGTTCTTTCTGATCTGCACAATTTGTCCGTTGTGGATTGATTCCTCAACACCCATAAAGCATGATTCCTACACATCAAACAATTTTGGTAGATAACTTGAATTTGAATATTGGTTATATGCAGACTTATGAAACAATGATGATTTGAATACTTCTAAATCAGTATTAACGAATATAGCCATTTCAAAAACTGTTCAAAAATCAGATTATGAAACTTTGTAAACCTTGCTCTGATACCAATTGTGAGAAATGTGGATTACGGATCTTAAGGCTAAGATTAACATTAGAGGGGAGGGGGTGAATAGTGTTAATAAAGAATTACTAAATCTTTTTAATTTATGTTAATTTAGACACAAAAGTATGCAATATACAGACATAGATATGATCACAGAAACAATCATAGATGCAAAAATAAAATAAAAGCAGTAAAGTAACGAACACATCGGGTTTTATACTGGTTCCGAGTTACCTACATCCTGTCCCGTAAAACAAGTACAGATTTCCTTTCAAAAGCAATTGTACAATTACACCCTCGGTTTCAAGGCTACGAGGTACACCCTCCATAATTTCGATCCTCTAGGTAGAGATACTTGATTTCCGAACCACAAGGTTACCCAATTGATTTACCAAGGCTACAATCACACATTTTCCCTTTAGATTGATTTCTAAGGCTACAATCACACCTTTTCTCCCTTAATAGATTACAAAGAAGTTTATAACTCTGAATAGCACTGAGAACCTTGTAGAGATAGTGATAGAGAATCAAACTAGGAGTAATCGAGTATGATTCAATGTTGATTTCGGCAGAGTAATGATAAGAATATATATTAAGAAATGAGGAAGAAGAAGAGGAGTGAAAACCAAAAAATTATGATTTGAAATTCGTTGAAACTGACCCCTATTTATAGAAGAACAACAGCCATGACCATTCATGAAGAGTTATGGCGAATAGACACTTCTTTTGAAATTTGAATTTTTGAATCAAACTGTCATCATGTCGAGATGGTCATGCTAGTTGACTTCCCAAAGGATTTTTTGGTGTTTTTGATTTGTTTGAAAATAACATTTATCTTATATAAAAACTATTTTAAACTTTATAAATATACTTGGCTATAGTTAAAATTCATAAGTAAATATAAAGAATAATATATATAGATTTTAACTATAATTTTATATTTAAGTCTAAGTATAAATATTTAAAAGTTAAATATATTATTTAAAAAGATAGTTTAAAATCAGGAGTAATTTGACTTTGAAAATAGAGATGTTTTTTAGGCTAAAATTATTTAAAATCAGGATCGAGGGTTTTGAATCTTTTAAAAGGAAAGTTTTGAAAACATTCTGAAAATAGGATATAATTTTGAAAAATCATTTTGAATAAAAGTTAGCGGATACAAAACAATGTTCCACTAGATTTTTCGTAGGTTCCATCCTACTTAGGGTTCCATCCCTTTAACGGGCTCGAAGTGGATTCCATTCCACGAATAAATTGGATTTTAAGATGCCAGTGCTTTTCTACGAGTTTTAACAAAAAATTCCTAATAATAATAATAAATACTTATCCTTGAAATCTTGAACTCTTGATAGTCTCGATACTCATGAGTCTTCTATCTTGATATTTTATCTTGATATCTTGAATCTCTATACTGTACATTCTTCATTCTTAGTACCTGCATGGTTAAATCCTGCATATACATATATATCTAAACTTATAATGTTAGTATTTATATTTTATAATCTATTCTAAGGTTGTTGTCATCAAAACCATCATCTCACGGACTACCAGTCAAAACTAGTAAACCAATACATATGGTTTCAGTTAGCCGGTATGTAGTGGATCGAAGAAAAGCGGGAGGTAGGGTGTTAAAACATAGCTTCCGAAGGAGTTGGTTCCTTTGTTTTGTTTGTTTTAAAAGAAAAGCGCTTGGTTGTTTGCAAAGAGGTTTCTAAGTAATCGAAACTAATGGTTTCGAAAGGGTATTTCTAAAGAGGCTTTCGAAGGAGAGCTGCCACCTTTGTTTGAAAATAGTCGCTTCCGAAGGAGTTACTTAGTTTTTAATTGAAGCTTTTGGAAGGGGTAGTTTCGACCAAGTCGAAACCCTTCCATGTTTAGATGTCTTTTGATGGTACTGAAGACATCAATGTTGTCGAAAGGTAATGTTTTTTTATAAATATAAGCCACTTTCTACTGCTTCTGAAAAGGGGTTAAGGGTTTCAAAGACAATGGTTTCAAAAGGGGTTTCGAAGGCAATGGTTTCGGAAGGGGTTTCGAAGTCAACCTTCAATTGTTTTACCCAGATGTTTTAATACTTTCGAAAGGATGGTTTCGACACCATCAAGTTTCCCAAATACAGTTATGTAATAAATAATGGTTTTGATAGAGATGCTTTCGCTTATGTTTGCTTTTGACCAAAAAATGTCATTTTAAATATAAACCCAATGGCTTCGAATGGTTTTGATTTTGAAGCGTAACCTTTAGGTTTCGAAAGGGGTATTTTTGAATGGTTTCGAAGCTATGCTTCTATACTTATATGATAATACTTTGACAAGGTCAAAAGGTTTTGAAAGGGATTTTTTAAAGTATTTGAAAGGGAGGAGCCTAATGTTTTAAAGATAGAATTTAATGCTTTCAAAGGAGGTTGTCCAATGAAGTCGGAAGCAAGATTTTGAAGATGTCGAAAGGATTTTTAAACCCAAACTCAATTTTAAAAGGAAAAACCCATGTCTAAATAAAGGATTTTTGAAAGAATTTCAAGTACGTAAATTTGAAGTGGTACTTCCTTGACAAAAGTATAGGTTAAATGGATTAACCATGTTTTATATGTAAATGTTTTCAAGGACCTTAAACTCACAGGAGTGGTATTGTTAAGTTGTTATGTTTGCTTCTTCAAACGTGAATATACTCACATGATAAAGGACTCATAAATCTTTTTTAGGAATAAAAGGGTAGAAGAGCCAGCTAGGCTAACTCAGTAGTGAATATAAATTGATTAAACTCCTAAATGAGTAGAATTGCATCGAGGAGGCCAGGGAACCAAAATTAGGGTGCCTAAACCTTGAAGTTGTCCGAGAGATAGGTTCATAGTAAACCCATGAAAACTATGATTAGGAAGTTATTAGGGGTAACCAACAGCTTCATAGTAAACCCATGAAAACTATGTATTACGGATGGTTGGCAGGGGCCAATTGATTTGCAGTGAACCCATGGAACTATATTCGGATTAAGAATTGATATCAGTCAAAAGGTTCCTAGTCAATCCATGAAAACTAGGGTAAAAAAGAAGTTGAGGGAGGCACCAATAGGTTCCTAGTCAATCCATGAAAATTAGGCTAAGAAGGGAGTTACGGAATAATCCATAGATTCCTAGTCAACACATAAAAACAAGGATATAAGATGAGCTATTGAAATGACCCATAGGTTCAGGGGAACCCCATGAATTAATTAAGTTAATTGGCAGGGGCCTATAGGTTCTTAGTGTTCCCATGAAAACTCTAAAATAGGATAGGGTGCCCATGAATTATAGAAATCTTATTAGTAAACCCATGAAAACTAATAGGTTAATATTGACCCTAGAAACAATAAATATGATAGGGAATCGACTAAATTGGGGATGGGATATCCAAAATGTTTATATGTGTATATCGTCATTATGTTTTAACCATTGTGGATGCAAGAGCAAAGTATACAGTTTTATGAAAATGGATTATGATAATAGTAAAGGGAAAACCCGTTCTGCTAAGCGGCATGGTCTCACTAGATATCTAAATGGATTGAGATGTTAGATTATTATTCATACCATGCTTTATGTCAGACTCGAAGTTTTTTCTTCTTCTTAAACTCTTGGATACTCAATTATTTTTGAGTAGTTTGAGATTTAGGGTTTTCAGGTTCTCTTCTTAATGAATAAAGCTTCAGGTTGCGTGCAGAAGGCAGTTAGTTATTTAGAGTTATCTTTTTCTGTTGTGTATTTTGGATATAAAGACAGACTTATTAGTCTTACTATATACTCTGATCAACCAAGGGGGCATCTTCATATGTCGCTCTTGGCGTATTTTGTAATAATTATATTTTTTGAACGTGGTTGATGTTTGTGGGATTATGTAGTGAGCATGAAATGTTTTGTATGGAATGTGGAAATGTGTTTTTAATATGTTATGTTTTTTTTCATATTCTTATGAACTGTGCATCAATGTATCAGACACTGCCATATTTGGTCTTCGAGAATTAACAACTATGGACAACTGTAGCATCCATAGCCGTTAGTTTTGGGCCTCCAAGTAGGGGAATGCTACACTAGGTTTCAACAAGCTAATCTCTAGCACAAATAGCAAGCATCTCTTCATGGTGGATTGCCATCTCCACCACTACGTTACTAGGATCACAAACATGTGGCAAGGTTGCCCTATCAATCTCAGGCCTCGGTCTCTTATTGAACCTCTCATTTCCTGATGATAGTGTCTATAGTATTATATCTATAACATGACAACTCCTTAAACTTAATGGCATACTCAACAATCGACATCTCTCCCTGCTCCAGATCCAAAAACTTCCTCAACGGCGCTGATTTAGCAACCTAAGACATAAACCACTGTTTAAATCTGCTTCGAAAATCTGCCTAAGTCAATTCCTCCTTCGAAACTCCGACAGTAACACTATTCCACCAATGAAGTGTTGTCCCTTGCAACTTCTTAAAGGCCAGCCTCCTCTTCTGCTCATCATCCAAACCCAAATCAGTGAAGATCCTCTCACAATGCAACAGCCAATTCTCAACTTTTATAGCATCCTCCGTTGCTGTAAACGGTTTCCCACCAAGACTGTGTAGTCCCTGTTCAACTTGGCATAGTTATTCCCAACTAGAGACAAAGGATTAGCTCCTCTAACATTTCCAACAACACCAGCAGCAGCTCCTGCATGAATCATATTGACGAAAAACTGATACATCGCCTCCTATCCATTGGTGGATTTCCATTACCCACATTAGCATCTTCATTTTGGGTAGCATTAGCCTGTCAACCTAGGTTCCTCCTGGTGGGTCAAGCATTTCCATTAGTTGTGTCGCTTTCTCCATCGAGATTTCCTCTTCCATTTCCTGCTTCCATATCTTCTTTCTCATAAATCTTCATACAAGCCTTGGTAAGATACAAAAGAATGGTCTAAGAGAGAGGGTAACTTGTACTTATATACATATATATATATATATATATGTATGTATATATTTATATATGTATGTACGTATGTATGTATATCAAATACAAGTACGTTACTACAGCGCTAACCCAAACCCTATCCTTATTTTCTAATGCATTGGATTAGGTTTAAAAATCTTTTAGGCTTAAATTTCTTTTAAGTTTCATAAAACTATGTTCTGATATCAAATTGTAACATCCCTCACTTGGAGGCAAAAACTAATGGCTATGGATACTGTAGTAACCCATAGTTATTAATCCTCGACGACCAAATACATTGATATAACCGAAACACATGGATACGTAAAAAAATTAAAATCACAAAAAAACTTTCACATTGAATTTCAAATCATTCAAACTCATTACGTAATCCCAATATGAGAACCACGTTCAGAGAAAATATATTTATTACAACATACACTAAGAGCGACAAAACCCTTAGATGATCAAAGTATATATAGGCAATTAAACAACTTTCCTTTACAACAACAGTACAATGAAATCAAAATAAAAGAGAACTCTAAGTACCTATCATGCCTCCTACACGTCTCTAGAAGCTTATTCTTCTAAAGAGATACCTGAAAACCTCAACCCGTAAACTACTCAAAATCAATTGAGCACCCGAGAGTTTAAGGGGAAAACATAAACATCGAGTCAGATATAAATCCTGGTATGAATTATAATCTACCATCTCAAACCGTTTAGATATTTAGTGAGACCACGCTGCTTTATGGAATGGGTTTTCCCCTTACTAGTATCTTAAAACTGTATAAAACCATATACTATGCTCCTACATCTACAGTGGTTAAAAATATAACATTTCAAAATAATATGATGATATGCATACTAGTTAAAACATTCTGGATTTCCCATCCCTTATTTAATTGACTACCTGTCATGTTTATAGTTTCTAGGGTTACTATTAACCTATTAGTTTTAATGGGCTGACTAATAACTTGTTTAATGTTTATGGACTCCCTGTCTAGTTTCATAGTTTTCATGGGTATACTATTAACCTGTTTAAATTTATGGACTCCCTGTCCTATTTCATAGTTTTCATGGGATCACTAAGAAACTATTGGCCACTGCTATTAACTTCATTATTTCATAGGTTCTCCCTGTACCTATTGGTAACTCTAATAACTTTCCTCTTAACCTAGTTTTCATGGGTTGACTAGGAACCTATTGACATCTATCAATAACTTGATCCAGATATAGTTTTCATGAGTTAACTACAAACCTATTGCCCCATACCAATATCTGATACTAATCGTAGTTTTCATGGGATCACTATGAACCTAATGATATCTATCGATAACTTTTCCTAAACACGGTTGTCATGGGTTTACTATGAATCTGCCTATCTGACAACTTCAATATTTAGGCATCCTACATTCTGGTCTTTTTGAACTCCTAGATGCAATTCTACTCATTCAGAAGTTAATTAAATTTATATTCACTAATTGGACAACCTAACTGGTTATTCTGCCTTTTCTCCCCAAAATGCAGTTATGGGTCCATTATAATGTGAATATATATATATATATATATATATATATATATATGAAGAATCAAACATAATAACATAATAATACCAATACTTATGGGTTTAACATCCTTGAAATCATTTTCACATAAAACATGGTTAATCCCTTTAACCTATTATTTTATTATGGAAAAGCTTCCTCAAAACTTCATACTTAAAACCATTTCAAAACTCCTTTACCATAGCTATGGGTTTTCCTTTAAAATGAGATTGGGTTCACTACACCAAACATCGCATTTTGTAACACTTTTTTGCTTTTAATTTGTAATAGTAATAACCGTTATAAATTTGTAACAGATATTTCCATTGTGAATGTTTGTCACGGTTATTACCGTTACTAGATCCAGTAATATGGTAAATAGTTGAAAGTAATATGGACAGGAGTGTAATTTAATTTCTATTATACTTATCCCATTCTTACGCATAAAATACATTATTTCAGTTTATTTACTCTTTTGTTAGGTTATTGCCCGTCCGATTTTCCTATCACCACCTCCGCCGTTGCCACCGCCTTCGACGTTCTGACACTGCCTCCGGCAAATACCATCTGTCACTACCTCCGTCATTCTTCCACGGCCTTGGTTGTTTAATTTCCACGAATTTGAGGAAGACCAAGGAAGATTAGGGTTTGCGTTTGCAACCAGTTGAAGCCTAATTTCGATCTCATATTAGATCAATTTTAACTTATTTTTTGAAATTAGGTCTTCTGTGTTACTAATTGGTTTAGAATTTTTTTTATCAATGCTGTATTTTACAGTATCTTGAAATATTGCTACTGATGTCGTGTACTACAGCTGCTTAGAATTAATGATTGTCAATTTGAGGCATGATTGTTCCAAATTGGAATTGGAGTATTAGTTATACAAATATCTGCTCAAATTTCTAATGAATACAATATATGGATTTGATTTGTCCCTATTGATTTGTGTTTTGTATTAGTTATGCAAGTACAAACTGTCTTTTGCATTTTATAACGCTTTCATTCTCTAAAAGAATTATTTCCTGCTGCAGTCTTTGCTTTTTTTGAAATATGGAAAGTGGTAAATAAAGTATTAGAGAATCTAATTGAATAATAATGCCAAATTAGAATAGGGAATTCATGTAAAAATAATTACGTACTCATTTTATCTTGATCTAAGAAAATTGTTTTATTAATCTTTTTTTAATACATTTTTCCTCAAAGTAATTATGTATCAATTGGTTTCTTTTATCTTTTTTTTTTGAATGGAGTTAAAAGGGCCAGGCCCAGAACAACACGGGTAGAAACAAACCCGAACCAAATAACACAACACAAACCCTAGCGCCGACACTCTCGGTACCTCATTTCACAATCCACCAGAGAAAAAGAAAAAGCAAAACAATGGCAGCTCAAAATCTATTCTCTGTCGCTCTTCATCCCGCTGCTCTCACCTCTTTCCCAGTACGAAAGAGCCTCATTAAAGCTATTTCTCATCCCTCTGCCACAATTAATTCTCCAGTAGTTGGATCTATGGTCAATGCGACCTAGATCTGACAAAGCTTATTGCGCTTTGCTATTATCACCCGAAGACGCTCTGGTTCTCCCATTATATTCTCTGATGGCCTCAAAATTGTTAGATCTAGCGTCAACAAGACCTAGATCTGATGATTTCATGGCAGTAGTGATGTGCACGTAAATATGCATATTTTTACCACCATATTTAATCTATTTAAATTGAATAAATGATCATATTGGGTATTTTAACTTGTTTAAACCAAAAATTCAAATTATTCCAAATTGTCACATATTCATCTTCATATATGGGCAAAACGGTCATTTATGTGCATAGATTTCTTTGAGAAAAATTAATTGAAAATTTGTATATATTTTTGTAGGAATTTGGTCTCAAATAGGAGTGGTTTCATGAAGACACATGCATGCACAACATGAATATAAAGGAATGAAGATGGAAATAATTCAAAGTGAAGATAATGGAGGACCCCACCTACCCACCTACCTTAATGTACAAATTAAAGGCTAATGCACATGCTTATGGAGCAAATGGTTTCATGTACATTTAATGGGGGATTAAGACATGTTAATGTTTACTTGGCCTCCACACTTCCAAAGGGGCATTTTGGGTACTCCCCAAAAATATGCATTAAGGTTTCTAACTTGTATAAATACCCCTTATGTTTCATGTAGCCACCTTCCTCTTAGTTAGTTAGTTTTAGTTTAGAAAATAAATCAAATCTCTCTTTCTTTCCATGGCTACTTAGCCATTTCTTCTCTTATGTAATTCTTTTCTTTTATGCAATGTTAGTTAGTGTTTCTTTTTAATTACATGTTCATTACCTTTTATGCAAGTAGTGTAGATTTTCCTTTATGCAATTAGAATAGTTTTCCATTTCACTTTGCTCTCTTTTCCTTTTCTTTTTCTCTCATGTTGCAAGCTACATTTGTTCATATGATAACAAATATGAGAGGCTAAACCCCTTCAATTTAGGGGTAATGAAGCTCTCTAATCATGTAGCTTCAACTTAATTTGACGTTTATGCTCTCTTTTTATGCTTAATGAGAATGAATGAAGTGGTTTAATGATGTTGTTTAGCTTTGAATTTGATAGTCTATGTTGTTTATAACAAATAGGTTATGCTTAAACAAACAAAACACAAATTGCCTCTTCATCTACATATGATTATGGCAAAGAAATGATTGTTGAAACTGAAATTTGATGGCTTATATTTCTAATTAATGGTTAATAGGCCATGCTTAAAATAAATTTTTCTTTCAACTTTGTTGTCATATTTTATGAGATTTAAAAGTGTATTAGTGGTTGTGTTATAGTTTGATGGTTTATATTGAGATAATTAATAGCACAAATATACCATACTTATGATAAGCACATCAACTAATTCACACTAATGACAAGAAAAGAGAGATCATAACTTCATTTTGTTCATTTATGTGATCTAGAGAGTGGAAATTGCCTCTAGATTGTCTTAACACTCTCATATTTTTATCTATTTTCTTTTGTCATTTTTTTTTAGTTAATCACTCTTCCAACTTTGGTTAATTTGATTGAGTAGAATTTTAAAATCATCAATTCCCTACGGATCGACCCGTATTCGCCGCGTGCTACATTCGTACACCGTGCGCTTGCGGTTATTTTTAATTTCAATTCGTTCGACGGCTTTCTAACTCGATAGAACTTCCGTCGTCCGAACAAGTAGCTTGATGTGGTTCATTGCTGTAGCACGCGGCTTTGAAAGAGCTATTATCCTCATTAATTTCATTTAATTCGTGATGGTTGACACTACCCTCCATTCTCAGATAATAATTGTTTGTCTGAAGATCTCTCGGATTTATAAGAAATGCTTCCAAATGCTTGCTACCAGCTTCAGCCTTCCAGTCTTCAGCAAGGGAAGTATATCTGGTTTGACTTTTCTGAAACTTTTTAGATTTTTGCAACATAATATTGCTGTCTGTACTAATAGTAAGACAAACTTGCTCTTTGCTTCTGCTGCCCTTATTATGCATACGCAGATTTCTTTCTTTCCATAAGTTAAACACTGCCATAGTAAGAAGAATGTAAGCATACTCCGATTCTTCTGAATTAACCTTGAATTTGCTATCGATAATTTTGATAATATTCATAATATCCATATGTCTGTTGTCATCAATGCTTAAAGTCATTCTGATTTGATTCCATATAAAAAAAGGAGTAGTTGCATTCAAAAAATATATGATTAGCATTTTCATTGCATAATTTGCATAAGGAACAGAGTGAATTTAAATTGCTACCCCATTTATTAATCCTATCTCAGGTTGGCAATCTGTTTTTTATAGCAAAATAAGTACAGAATGCCATCTTGGGACAATTCACTCTATTCTAGATGCACTGATACCACACTTCAATAGGATATTTAATTCTGATAAAATTCCAAGTTTCTTTAAAAGAAAACTTTCCTCTGTTGTTGGCTTTCCACTCCCAGTAATCATTCTCTGCATATTTATCAAACTGAATATTGCAAATATCATTTTTATGGGGGTTAGTAATGGGATGAATCTGTGGGTGCCACTGATTATTAACTATAATATCAGAAACTTTATCATTAGGGTTACCACATAAAACAAGACTGTTCCACCCAACCCTATTTATAAATGTTTCATTATTGAACCAAGGATCAAACCACAAACTGGTGTTTTTTCCATCTTTAAATTTTCTATCAATAAGAGATTTATCAATTTCCCTACAATCTAAAATATGTTTCCAAGTATTTGATTGATTATTTTTATGAACAGTAGTCCATAAATTTTCCTGTTTCAAGTACTTGGATCTCATCCATCTAGCCCACAAAGAATCTGAACTAATGAATCTCCAAAATAATTTTAAATGGCAAGTAGTACTCAAATCTTTAAGATTTCTAATACCAAAACCCCCCTCATTTTTTGGTCTACACACATTAATCCAACTGATTTTGTGGTATTTTCCTTTCCACATAAAATCTACACATCTGTTTTCCAATATTTTAATTGTTGCAGCAGGGATTTGAAATGTTTGTAACCAATATAGGATAATAGCATAAACCACTGTCTTAATAAGCTCTAGTCTACCAGCAATGGAGAGTAATTTGCAAGACTATGTTTCCATTCTCTCCTGAATTTTATCAATAAGAATTGAGCAATCTGAACTCTCATCATATTAGTAGAAAGAGGCAAACCTAAATATTTGATAGGAAGAAAACCCTCTTCTATTTGTAAAATGCTTAAAAATTCAGTTTTGAACTTACAGGCTTTACTGAAATAGGCTTTACACTTATTAACGTTAAGCTGAAGCCCAGCATGAATTTTTAATTTATCAAAAATGTATTTAATAGATTCTGCATTATCTTTATTAGCTTTAATAAAAACCATAAGATCATTAGCATAGATCAGGTGATTTACACATGGCTGAATTCTGTTTATAGGATGAATTTTACCTTTAATATTTTCTATTTCAATAAGGATAGAAAAATATTCCATCACTATAGCAAAAAGATAAGGAGACAGGGGATCTCCCTATCTTAGCCCCCTATCAGACTTTATAAACCCTTCATCTTTACCTTGAATAAGAATAGAAAATGTGGGGGTGTTAATACACTCAAATATCAAATCACAAAATTTTATAGGAAAACCCATGCACAACATAATGTGACGAATAAAGTGTCTGTTAACCTTATCATATGTTTTTTGCAGATCAATCTTAATACATACATTTCCACCCAGTTTTGTATTAAATTTTCTGACCATTTCATGAACTAAAAGGGAGTTTTCATATATAAGCCTACCAGGAACAAAAGCACTCTGGTTTTCAGCAATAAGAAAAGGCAGAAACACTTTAATTCTATTACTAAGCACACCAAAAATAATTTTGTAAATAAAATTGCAACATGAAATTGGTCTGTAATCACCTATATCAATGGGGGTTTTATTTTTTGGAATAAGGGTAATGAATGTATGATTGATACTTTTAAGAATTTTACCACTGTTCATAAATTCATTGACCACATAAGTCACTTGTTGTTTTATAAACTCCCAATTATTTTTAAAAAAATTAGCATTGAAACCATCAAGGCCAGGACTTTTGTTGTCCCCACATTAAAAACAATAAATTTTATTTCATCAATATCCACAGGAGCCAGTAAGATTTCTACAGCATTGTTATTTAAGATATTTTTACAAGTTATATCTGGAAACTCCCTTTCAATAGATGCAGAAAAATAAAGCTCCTTATAAAACTTAACAGCTTCAGCAGAAACTTTCTCATATGAATTAGCTAAATTGCCCTCTCTATAAAAAATGCAACCAATGTTATTAAGGTGTTTTCTATTACTCGTCTTTGCATAAAAAAACTTGGTACAATCATCCCCTAAAGTAAGCCAATCAGTCTTTACTTTTTGTCTAGCATCTACAGATTCTTTATACATCTCATTAGACCACTCTCTTTGATTTAGAAAAATTTTATTAATTTCATTCAAATCACCAGGCTTATTATCAGCATTCATTTGTAACATTTTACCTTCATTTCTCAATTCAGCAATCCTACTTTTATTAAAACATTTATTTTTATTCCAGTTTTTAAGATTATTCTTAGTGAATTTCAAAAACATACAAAACTGAAATTGTTTGGATCCATTACAGGAAAAAATATGGCAATTTCCCATTAAAATTTTGTAATCTTCTTCCAGAACCCAACTGTTTTGAATCTAAATGGGCGTGCCTTAGTATTAGCAACACTATTAACTACAAGGTTAACTAGAAGAGGAGTGTGATCACTTAAGTTCTGTTCCAAAGTAGAACAGGTACTATCAGGAAATTTATTTAAAAAGTCTTTATTATACAAAATTCTATCTAATTTGCAGTGAATATTTTTAGCTAAACCAGATTTCCATGTATATTTACTACCACTAATATTTGGCTCAATAAGACCAGAATCTAAAAGAAATTTATTGACTTTATCAAGCTTATTCTGAGGGATCTTAATCCCACCAAACTTTTCATTAACATGAAAAACAGTATTAAAATCCCCTAATACAATCCAAGGGAAATTATATATGTAATTTAGAGATTTCAATTTTTGCCACAAAGTATTTCTTTCTATTTCAAAGTTACTACCATATACAGCAGTAACTTGTATATAAAAACCACCAATATTTCTGAAATTACAATCTATAAATTGACTGTCTTTATGTATGTTTATATTATTCCAGACATTAGAGTCCCAGATAACAATAATTCTACCTTTACAGCCACAATCATTATTATGAATAGCTTTCCAATTACTGGACATTTTAATACAGAATCTATCAAAGTTTTCATCATTCAATTTATTCTCAATAAGGGGAATAATAGTAGGTTTATATATATTAATCATATGTAGTATATCAGATTGTTTAACAAGGGTATTCATCCCCCTAACATTCCATGCAAAAATAGACATATATATGATATTAAAAAAGAGATTTAAATTGTACCTAACACCATTGTACTTTTACCTCTCCTTTTATTATCAGTACCTTTGGCCTTCAATCTGGTGGACATTTGATCCCACTCTGGGTTAATTGGTATATATTTTTGTTTGAAAGCTTTTTTCTCTTTACTTCCCTTTAACTTACCAGATGATTTTGTTTTACTAATATGTAATTTTGATATGTCAAAATCTTCAACACTGTCTTTTTCCTCAGATTTATCTTCTTCCATTTGTGCAAATTCTGGAATCTTGATTAAAGATATATCAAAAGAAGCTGTGCGAGGCAATTCTGATTTATTACAATCAGACATTGCAGCCTGCTCTGGAGGTTGATCACCCTTGCGAGGCAATGTTGAGCAACCATTTCTCTCAACATCTGAAGCAAGTGTAGAGGAAGATCCCTTCTCAGCCTTTGATTCTTGAATCAGATTAGAATTCTGATGAATTTTGTTGACTAATCTTGTATTATTCTGGCCTGTAATTAAACATGACTCTGGAATATGGGGGATTTCAGAGTCAAAGACCTGTTTATATTTACCCTCCTTTATGTTTGTCGAATCTTGATCATTTGAAGTTTTTTTGCTTTGTAGATGAACTTCCATCGCCATGATCTGATTGTTTTGATCAGTGAGCTCTTTAGAATTGCTTTCTCGATCGAAAATGATATCATCTTGATAGATTCGATCTACATCTTCTTGAGATTTTGACTGAGATATTGTACCTTCACTGACATTAATTTCTTGAACTGTTTCAGATTTATTTTCTTGAATACTTACTAAATTTTTATCATTCTTTTTGGGAATCCACAACTGCTTCTGGTTGCACTGCTCCTTAGTGTGACCGAAGCATTTACAGATGCTACACTTTGGTGGAACCCATTCATACTCAACCTTTTGTATAATGTTTTCCCCATTATAAAGATTTAAAAAAATTTCGTCTAGAAGTTCATCCATTGCAGAAACTTCCACAACAATTCGAGCATAATTCAATCTCGTCTTCATGGTGGTTGCTGCGTCCATTTTAATGGGTTTTCCGATAATACTTGCCATGATGCTAAACGCCTCTCTATCCCATAATTTGAGGTTTACGCTGGGTAATCTAATCCATACCGGCATAGTTGACAGAAGATCTCTGTCCATCTTCAATGATTCCGTCCACCTTCTTATAATGATGAGTTTGCCGTTATAGAAATATGGACCATTCTGAATTATGGAGTTGCAGTCTTGTGAATCATAGAATTTAATCAGAAAGAAACCATTTTCTCTAGAATAGATTCCAAACTCACCTTTTGGTTTCCAAACTCTTTTAATATATTCTTTGAAAAACACGAAATATGGTTTACTACTAACAACATATACCAAGATGGAATTATTCCAACACTCCATAGTTCTTTTACAAACTGCCTCTTTTACTACACCATATTTCTTGTTATTGATTTGGATAGGCGAAATGGTTTCAAGACTGGAATCTTCATCCTTTGGTTCATTAGATTGCTCTGAGACAATATCAGTCCAAGATTTCTGCCCTAGTTCTCTATTTAGGGAAAACTTTGTTGGTGGTTTTTCACTTTGCGTCTGCTTGGTCCTGTCTCTGAAAGAATTGATCTTCTGATCCTCTGTCCTTCTCTGATTACTACTGATCTGAGACTGAGTCTGACCAATTCTGGGCTGATTTCTCCTTTGCGATCTTGTTTGAACCAATTGGAAACCCTCATTATCGATGATGACATTATTCGGCTTTCTGAAAAGGGTTTCAGGTGGCCTATCTTGAGGAGAAGAACAAGAAAGAGGGGGATTAGATTTGGATTTGATAGAAAGATTGTTATCTCCCATGGCAGAAGAAAACCCTAGATTTTATTTTTCTTTAAGAAGAAGCTTGCTATATCAAACATGATTACCGGTTGCTTTTATCTTACTGTAAAGTACATGACATACAATTTAATATTTTACACCAGTCCTAACAATTATTTTCGTCAACATTCAAATTTTCTGTAGTATTTTGATCATTATTTTTACTTCAACAATTGTTTATGAAATGTTGGGCATTGTATGTATCTTCCTTGGAGAGCCAGAGGCTGGTTTTGGAAATGCAGATACACCACTAAAAATTATTTAATTAAAGACTAGAAATCAAAGACCGAAAAGATTCAGTCTTTAATCAGAAACTGATTAGCGACGGACAATGATGGTCTTTAACATTTGATATTAAAGACTAAAACTCGATGTTTAATCTGTCTTTTAAATGTTTGGCACTGCTTCGAGACAATATTTCAGTCTCTATTTTGGTAATTATAGTATCTAATTAGTTATTGATCCAAAGGTGGAGATTTTTTCTTGATTTTTAATCTTACGGATGAATTTTGAGATCCATGCCTTTTTGTATTTTGAGTTTAATATAAAATAAATAATGTCTTTAATAAATTACAAAACCGCTCCATTTAGATCTTCACGGAAACAACTTCTCCACTATCTCCATTTAATTATTAACTGTTTCTTCTTTTTCTACTAAATCACTTTGTCTCTCCCAATTTCTTTTTCCAAAAATATAGATCTCTTTGTTCTACTTCATTGTTAATTGTTCCTCTAGCAATTCCAACCAATAATCCCTCCCACTGTCAAGCTTCATGATTTATCCCCATCCCTCAAGTCATACTGACTGTTCCAAACCTATATAAATTAATCTCGCCTATATCCTTCTTTTTTCACAATCAAAAACAGTGTGAAGCTATCGTTACTTGGTTCTTGGGATCTTCAGAAGGGGCATGAAAAGTATTTGCAGTTGATACGATATTGGAGCTTTGCAATGAGAGGCAGTTCATGATTATCAAAGACAATATAGTGCTTATACATATTGGTATTGCGGTTTATGGCCCGTAGTTTAAGATAGTGGCAACAATTGGAGAGTGGGCATGTGACTATTAATTGAGATCTGAGAACATTTTTAAAGGCTTTCAATATATTTTGCAATTAATGAAAATGGGAAGCTGTGAGATGGGTGACGTTCACCTTGGTGGGGTGTGACTGATAATGGTATGGTCTTTATAAGAAATTTTAATAGAATTGAAAAGCAGATCTTTATTGAAGAATTTGTGATGATTACAATGCAGTGATAACAGAAATTGTATAATAGAATTTTTTTCACACCAATAATACAATGTGTACACTGTATTTATATGTATTAAACACAGTAATGGGCTGAAGCAAATTGTGTTAGCCCAAGCCCGTTTTGCAGGAGATAAATCTGATTCTTTGGATCACATCTCAACGGTCTTCAGAGACTTTAGGTTTGCTTAAACCATCTGTTCGATTCTCTTATCGTATATTCTCATATGCCCCCTCAAACCTAAAGGCGATTTAGGGTTTGCGGCGATTTTGAATCTGAGCCATTCTAAATAAGAAATCGGTGAGATCACGAGATGATTAGCGATCAGGCAAGAGAATTGGTCAATTATCACCACTAGCTGAGAATTGATTAGTGGTTTGGCGAAGCCCTTATCTGATTTTAACTGACATTGCCTCTGGAGATAAGAGAAGAGGTGAAAGATGGCAGCTTTGAGAATTAGTTGCCCTTTTTACTCATGAAGGGCAGTGATTAGAAGTATACTGCTTCTTTGATGATGTTGACTGAGGAGAGTTCTTCAATGATGTCGACAGAGATGAAGCATACTTGGAAGATGTGATGATGTCTTCTGTGCCTTTTACCTTTAGTCGTTCTCTGAATCGATTGAAGTTGCTTTTGGACAAAGGTTTGGTTAGAATATCGGCTGTCTGGTAAGTTGAAGGTATGTGATTTACTTGTAATTTTCCCTTTGCTACTTGCTCGCGAACAAAGTAGATATCCAGTTCAACATGCTTTGTTCTCGAGTGTAGTATTGGGTTGGCTGTAAGATGCACAGCACTTTGATTGTCACACCAGATGGTTGTCTTATTCTCAGTTTTAATCTGTAATTCACCAAGTAAAGATTCAATCCACATAACTTCTGCAGTAGCGTTAGCCACGCTTCTGAATTCTGCTTCTGTACTCGATCTTGAGACAGTTGGCTGTTTTTTTGAACACCATGATATAGGATTGTTACCTAAATATATACAGTATCCAGTTGTAGACTTTCTGTCATCTGGATCATTGGCCCAGTCGGCATCTGCATATCCATTAATGCTAATTGTGTTGCCTGCCTCAAACATTAGTCCAAAATTAATTGTTCCTTTAAGATATCTTAATATCCTTTTAACAGCTTTCCAGTGGGTATTGGTTGGATTTTGCATGAACTGACTTGCTTTATTTACACTATATGTAATATCTGGCCTGGTAATAGTGACATATTGAAGTGCCCCAACGATGCTTCTGTACTGTCTGTCATTAAGTATTGCCTCTCCTTTGTACTTTGATAGTTGCATATTGCTGGCCATTGGTGTTGAGATAGAATTGGCCTCATGCATTCTTGCTTTGTGCAGAATCTCTGATATGTATTTCTGTTGACTTAAATGAATCTTTGCATTTGTGAGTCTCTTGACCTCTATACCCAAAAAATATGATAGATTTCCAAGATCCTTAATGCTGAACTCTAGATTAAGATGTTGTATCAGATTATCAATTTCCTGTTCACTGTTTCCTGTAATAATAAAGTCATCAACATATATTAGAACAAATATAGTTATGTCTTTACTAATTTTTATGAAGAGAGAATTGTCAGACTTGGTTAAATGATAACCAAGTCTGATCATTGTTTCCTTTAATTTCTCAAACCACACTCTTGGAGCTTGCTTCAAGCCATAGATTGCTTTGTGTAGTCTGCACACATAATTCTCTTTTCCAGTATGTTTAAAACCTTGGGGCTGCTCCATATATACCTGCTCCTGTAAAATACCATTCAAGAAAGCATTATTTACATCAAGCTGTCTAATGGTCCAATTTCTATGTAAGGCTATGCTGATAACTATTCTTATAGTAGTGGGCTTTACTACAGGTGAGAATGTCTCTGTGAAATCAAAACCGCACTGTTGTGAATAGCCCTTAGCTACTAATCTTGCCTTATACTTAGAAATTGTACCATCAGCATTTTTCTTTAATTTGTAGGTCCATTTACACCCAATAATGTTTTTATCCTTTGGTTTAAGAACAAGCTCCCATGTCTTGTTTCTCAAAAGTGCTTGATATTCCTCATTCATAGCATTTTTCCAGTTTTCATTTTGTGTGGCTTGCTCATATGTGGTTGGCTCCTCTGTATCTAGTACAGTATGATAAATTTTTGGTTTAAAGATACCACTTTTTGATCTGGTTGTCATGTGGTGACCTGTTCTCCCATCATCTTGCTGCTGACTATCTCTTTCATTTTCATCATGCAAGTTTGATTCTGTGCCTTGCATATTACTTTGATTGTGATTTGTAGTTTGTTGCTCAGTAGTTCTCTGTTCAGGATTTTGATTTGAATTACTTGTAGAACTTGTTTGGACATTTGTTGATTCAGATTCACAGGAAGAGTTCTGTCTTTGAGAATCTGAGCAGACTTTTTCATGATTAGCAATCTCATCACCTGACTTTGCCTGACCCTGAATCATCTCAATAGCTGGAATAGTTACAGATGATATGTATTCTTTTGCATTATGAACTTTATTATTTACCTTGATGTTCACTTCTTTAAAAGGAAAAACTGCTTCATTGAATATCACATGTCTAGAAATGAATATTCTACCACTATTGTCAAGACACTTGTATCCCTTTTTATTGCTAGCATAACCTATAAATGTGCATGGGGATGATCTATAATCTAACTTGTGATTATTATAGGGTCTGGTGTAAGGAAAACATAGACAACCAAACACTTTAAGACTATGATAATCTGGGCTACTGTTCGTCAAAACTTCTAATGGACTTTTTAATTTTAGAACTTTTGATGGCAGTCTATTAATTAAGTAAACTGCTGTGCTGAAAGCATCTGGCCAAAATTTCTTTGGCATGGATGCTTGAGCTAAAAGAGTAAGCCCAGTTTCAACAATCTGTCTATGTCTTCTTTCTACCAACCCATTTTGTTCTGAAGTGTATGGACATGTAGTTCTGTGGGTGATTCCCCTTTTTTGAAAATATTCCTTTAGTGGCATATATTCAGTTCCACCATCAGTTTGCATGATTTTGATTCTGCAGTTAGTTTGATTCTCTGCTTGAGCTATAAACTGCATCACTGCATTACAAGTTTGATCCTTAGATTTTAAGAAATATATCCAAACATATCTAGAGAAAGCATCAACAAAAGATATATAATATTTGAAACCATAATCAGTATGAATTGGGGCAGGTCCCCACAGATCAGTAGCTACTAATTCAAGAGGACTATTATAACATGTTTCAGAATCTAAAAAAGGCAGTTTGTGACTTTTCCCCATTTGACAGTAAGTGCAGATGTGTGGTAGAGATATATCATTGAAAGAAATGCTATTATTGTTCAATACATGCTTTACAATGTTGGCATTTGGATGCCCAAGTTTACAGTGCCACTTCTCAAATGTCTCCCTCATTTCATGCTGTTTGTATTCACAGTTATTACACCACTGTCTTTTAGAAACTGGGTTTCTTGAATTATCCACTTTGAACTTGTACAGACCTTTATATTGTTTACCCTGCAAAAGCACTTCCTTAGTTAGAATGTCCCTAACTACGCAGTTGTATGGGTAAAATTCAAAATATACATTATTATCTCTTGCAAATTGCGACACACTCAGTAAGTTTTTCTTAATATTTGGGACTCTTAGTAAATTGTTCAAGTATAATTGCTTTCTTCCCATAATGTATGACTTACCAGTGTGTGTAATTGCAATAGATTTGCCATTACCCATGTGAATAGAATTCATACCTTTGTACTCCTTACTTCCAAGATTTAAGTTGTTCAAGTTATTTGTGATGTGATTAGTTGCACCTGAGTCAGGATACCAGTCTTCATCCTGAGTGTAATCTGACCTTGTGCTTTCAGTGTGTGTATTTTTTGCTTCAGACTGATTGACTGATTCAGATTGTAGATGTGCCATATTTGCACTGTGATTTGCATTTCTTTGAGTGCTTTGTCCTGGAGTATAATTGAGATTTAATCTGAAATAACACTTTGTTGCAGTGTGACCAATTTTTTCACATATCTGACACTTTGGTCTGTTATTGTTATTCCATTGACCCCTTCCTCTTGATCTGTTAGAGTATCCACCTCTTTGGACAAAATGTTCACCTCTGTTGTTATTTTGGGCTTTTCCCTTATGACTTACTGCAATGTTAATGGATGAGTCAGGTTCTTGGGGTTTCTTGATGTCAATTCTTGCTTCATGTGATAGAAGAATAGCATGAACATCTTCTATAGAAGGCAAGTTTCTCTGAGATGTTAGGACAGCAACAACTGCTTCATATTCGTCACTGAGACCATTAAGTATTGTCAAAATTTGTTCTGAATCTGACACTTTTTGATTTGCAGCCTCCAATGCGTCACAAATTGCTTTTATTTTGAACAGATATTCTCTCATGTTGTTGCTTTCCTTTTTGATATTGTGGAGTTGTCTTTTGTAGAACATTACCTTTGCTGCAGACTGAGAATTAAACACTCTCTCTATAGTTGACCAAATCTCATATGCTGTTTTGCATCCTATAACATGAGTAAGAAGGTTTGCATTAATAGATGACAATAACCAAGAACATATTAACCTGTCTTGTCTGTGATGATTGGTGTATTCTTCATTACTGATCATTTTGTTTTGTTGATCAGTGATGAACATAGGTGGTACAGATATGGTTTCTTGAATGTATTCTTCAAGACCATATCCCTGAAGAGCTGTCTCAATTTGCAGTCTCCATAGAAGATAATTGTCTTCACTGAGATGAACAGTAACCAACTGGCTTTGTGGGCTGACTGTGGTCTTGACCAACTTCTCGACATTTGAGGCAGTATGCTGTAGACCACTGCTATTTGTGGGTGCTGAAGAATTTGCTTCATCCCCCATGATGATCACTTCTCAAAAAACTGAGGTTGCAGATAACAAAAAAGAAAGAATACGAAGAAGAGGAAAAAAAACAGGGAGCAGATTCAGAGATGTAGAGTCAGATCTTCGATCAAGATCCTTACAGGTTAGTGCAACCAGAAGGAATGTCAGATGATGACTAAATTTCTGATGATTTTCTTTCTTTGGACGGCACTTGCCTTGATTTCTTGATTTTGATGAAATTCTTCTTGATTCTGTTTTCCTCTTGAATTTGATTTCTGTTTTTTCAAGATTCAGATGCAATCTCTTATGCAGCCAGAATTCAAACTGGCACGGCAGAGATATTGTCTCTGATCTTCCTCTCAGATGATGATGATGAAATCTGATGAGAGGAAACAATATAAACCGCAACTGATGATATTCAGTTGTGTTTTCTTCTTGCTGATGGATCTTTCAGTGCTGTTAGGCACTTTTGCTCCGATACCATATAAGAAATTTTAATAGAATTGAAAAGCAGATCTTTATTGAAGAATTTGTGATGATTACAATGCAGTGATAACAGAAATTGTATAATAGAATTTTTTTCACACCAATAATACAATGTGTACACTGTATTTATATGTATTAAACACAGTAATGGGCTGAAGCAAATTGTGTTAGCCCAAGCCCGTTTTGCAGGAGATAAATCTGATTCTTTGGATCACATCTCAACGGTCTTCAGAGACTTTAGGTTTGCTTAAACCATCTGTTCGATTCTCTTATCGTATATTCTCATAGCAGCTGAAGGAGGATAATGTTTATATAAATATGGTGAAGGTATGAGGCAGCTCGTCTAAAACCGTAGCAAGGGGGTTTGATGTAATTAGTAATGGTGAGAAGAATGCATAGGTTAAAGTGATATGTGAGTGAAATAATTGTCATACGGTAGCCTTAACTTTGTTCTGTATTTTCACTATTACAACATAGAAATGATATATTTTTTGGATTTGTACTGTCATATTGTACGCAAATGTAGGCTGAATATCCAGATGTTCATGGAATTGAAAGCAATTTCATGATTATGTACAGTAATTATCATGTTTATTTGATTGTTTAACATGCGCTTTCACTGAATTATTTCAATTATGTATTTGGATTGTATTGTATATTCTATGAAATTAAATTGTAAAATTCTCTAGTTACTTTTGAAATTGAATAGATATATGAATATTCAAATATATTTGTAATTTGTGACTGATTTGAAACTCTAATTCAGTTTCAAAAGTTCAGTCTTTATCGATGTTAAAGACCGATTTTCGGTTTCTAAAATTTAAGACTGAATTTCAGTCCTAAGTAAGTTTTGAGACTTGAGAATTAATGACCAAAATTTTCGGTTTATAATCAGTCTTTAAATCTTGTTTAAAGACTGAATTGTTTAATTAGAAACTAAAATTGGCAGTCTTTAATCTAACTTTTTTTTGTAGTGATAAGAAGAGAATTGGAAGAGTGTTTATAGACGGAGAATATGAATGTCAGTAAAGGTGCAGCTTAAATTATGAGGAGCTGCTATATTTAAGGAAGACCTTTGATTTATCGATGTTTCTAACTAAGTATCTTATTTCAGTCACTAGTACAGAGAGGATAGGAGAAAATTTCTGTGCTTTTTTCTTTTTAAGTATCAGCAGTATTCCTATAATCAGTGTGAACATTTGTATCAATTGATACCCCACATATTTTTCGAATAAGAGAAATCCAGATGAATACTCAAATGCAATCAAAGTTAAATCCTAATAATTTATTAGAAAAAATCGTTATTCAAGATAGACTTCTTAGTCATTTGAAATACCAGTGCACTAACCAACATTTTCATGTATACTGAATTACCAAACTGAACAAAGAATCTTCGTCACAACTAACTAATGCTGTTTCTGGAAAAAATAATAATAATACCCAAGTGAGCAAAAGTATTTGAAACTTTACCTCTAGTATATTGGTATACGTGGAAGGTAACTGTGGAAAAATTTTTAGGTCAAATATATCTTATGAGTATGATTTAAGTCCATTCTTGTGTTTATGTTACAATAAAACAAAAAATAAGTTATTTGTTTCATTTCAAATAAACATTGATGCCTACAGCAGCCGCAATGGACGGAAAAGTGGATCGTGACATTATCATTCATTATTCGCTAGCTCCTTGATGTGTAATGTTTTTGTTTTAGAATTTTTTTAACTATGATTTTTTTTGCTATTGCAGATATGGAAATGTTGATTATTTGGATGAAATACATCGCCATAGATATGAGTTTTGTCTTTAATATTATCTCCCCTTTTTAATATAAAGATGATAATTTACTGAAGTCGTGGCCAGATTGAAATGAGCATTAGTAGTCTGTTAAGTAAAATCAGAACTTGATCTTTTCCATTAGATATCTTAGATTACAAAAGTTAGTAAAATGTCACATTCCAACGTTCCTTTATTAATGTCAATCCATGTTAACTATCAAAGTGAATTATTGCTCCAGTTGCCATGTGTGTCAGCATTGTGTTTCTAGAAAATAAAGGATAACTTAGAGGGGTTGAAGCTGGATTTTACAAACGAGTTATGTAAATTGATACATGTACTTCTAATTTTTATTGGTAAATCCTGATTTGATAATGAAATTCGAAGATGCTGGCCTTAAATTTATTGGTAAAGCTGAATCTGGGAAAAGAACGGTGCTCTGTCTTGTTATTTAATTAGTTTTACATAACATGTAAAGCAAGCATACTCACTTTTTAGTATAAATCCTCAGTTGCAAGCAAGCAAGCATACTCAGTTGCAAGCAAGCAAGCAAGCATAACATGAAAAGTATTCAGTTATTATTGCCTAAATCCTCATTTGGTTCAATTGGAAAATCTAGTACATATAGTGAAGTGTAGATAAATGATGGCATGAATAAGATAAAAATAATAATATGTAAAGCAAGCATACTCCAACTATATTGTATTCACATGGGTGTAAAAGCATGATTTCTACTTACCAAATAACAAAAGAGGAGCCCAACCGATACCTGAAGTGCCATGCTCTTTTCTTTTACTCCAAAGGTAAAAGACATAACAATATACGTGAAATAAGCTGTTAGTATAATTGTTCTATTATGCTTATGGTCAAAGATATTTTAAATAATTTAATACTTAAAAGCTCCTTATATCCATTCTACAATCATTTAGGAATAAACCAACATTTACAGTTGAATAAAATATCATGGTAAGCATCATCAGGGAGTACCATATAATGGCTGGCCAAATATCTAATAAATCACTAAAAGATGTCTATTATATATTGTTGTTTGATAAGCTTTAAAATAAATGACAAGCAGAAACCAAATACTTAAATATCAATCTTATATCAACCCACTATATTAACTTATCATATCTAATTCATCCATATAAGATGTGATTCACAAAATAAAGACGTGGATTATGAGATATGAGTGGATTAGGACTGATCTGATGAACACAATCCCTTCATTGGTGCAATAATAACTATTACTTTATATCTGTTGATTCATACTTGATGAATAGTATAGACTATGAGTAACATACTTGCGTACCACTATATTCATATTTATACCACGTTACTTCATTTCAAGTGAGCGGTATACTTAATAGTGAGAGATTTGCTTCATTTGTTGCCTGATGCAATTATTTATACCATGTTATTTCATTTCAAGGCTGCATTGCATGTTAATAACCAGATTATATTATTCCTTGTGGTTAGGTGCATAAAGGAAAAGGTAAGGATTTAACTGGGATGTAGAAGGAAAAGCTATCACGGTCCTTTCTGCATTTTTGTAAAAGCTGAAGAGGAATTACTTGGGAGTACTTGTAAAAGCAACCGAACCAGCGAGAAAACTAATTATTTGGGATAGCTATCAAATATTTTTCAGGGAATCTTCTTGGAGGCAATTAACTACGTACCAGTAAATTATTCCCGAGCTGCTAGATATTTTTTTATCGCGTTAATACATATTTCTTGAGTTTTATTGGTTGTATTTAAATGGAAGTGTTTAAATATGGGACGTCAACTTGTATGTTATATCTTAACTTTTTTGTGAAACCTACGTATATACTCAAGCGAAACACCAAATACACACAGCCGTAAACTCTCTCTCACCTCACCTGACACACATTTGGACAAAAGAAAGTATAAAACTGTGTGATAATGAGGATGTGTGTGTCTGTGTGTACTATGATTTTATTGAGCATGTTATGACTTTTTATAACATAGAAGGATGATATTTGAAAAAACTCAACGCTTCTTGTGTTAGTATAATATATGTATCCCTGAAATGTTTCTATGCAACATCTACTACAAGAACAGAAAAGAATCAAATCATGACATGTCTAATTATTGTCATTGGAAGTTGAACCAAAATAACGTAATAACAAAATGATAATATATTACGGAACAAATATTGAATGGCTTTGTGTTTTGTATAGCAAAAATGGCAAGGATATTTAGAAGGGCACAGAGCTACACTCAGGAAGAAGCTGCCATATGTTACAGATGTAGACATCTAAGAATCAAATAAATAACATATATATTAAAAAGTATCATCTTGGTACGCAAAATGTGAAGCAATAAATACTCAGCATGACACCGATAGAAGCTTTTACTTGTGCATAAAACTATTTCAAATCACATCTTGTGGAAACAAATTAAAAAGAAAAAAGAAAAATTCTGGAAACGGATACCACCTTTCATAACTTTACTGCTGATCAAGAAATATTTTTATTGCTACAAAACATATTTCTCTTAGTGATTGAAAATTTTTATCGCAGGAAAAAGATATTATTATCCTGAAAAGCCTTCTACTAGTTAAGTCGTCAAATTTAGCCATTATTCAACGAGGATCTCAATTAATGTGGTCAATCTACATATGGATTGAAGTGATGGAATAAGCAAGGACATGTCTAAAGAGTAAGGAAAATATCACAAATCCAAATGTTACATAAATCTAAAGAAATGAAACCAAAGCTACTCGCCCTTTTTTCTCTAATGAAGCTTAAAATATATAGAAACTCTAAAACCACCTACACGACCAATACATGAATTAAGTAGTGCACTTGATGGTAATGTAGGAAGACAGCAATATAACATGCACACGCACTAACGAGTGCATGGGCGTACGCGCACGTGATACCGTAGATAATGTTTATATGGTAGTCTATTTCAACCAACTATAAATATTTTTCAAGGAATCTTCTTGAAGGCAATTAACTACGTACCAGTAAATTATTCTCTAGCTGCTAGGTATATTTTTTATCGTCTTAATACATAATTCTTGAGTTTTATTGGTTGTCAAAAAAATAGCCACTTATATTTTATTGGTATCGTTTAAACAGAATTAAATGGAAGTCTTTGAATATAGGATGTCAACTTGTATGCTATATCTTAACTTTTTCCTGAAACCTACGCATAAACTCAAGCGGAACACCAAATATACACACAGCCGTAAACTCTCTCTCACCTCACCTGACACACATTTGGACTATGTCTGTTGAAATGAAATAGTTTGGTTTTAAATTCATAAGCTCACGAATTTCCAACTTTACCTTGACATAATATTGCATAATAATTGTACCTATGTCTAATGATTTTTTTCAAATTACTGGTTGTTTATAAAACTATGCACTCACACTTGCACACTTGAAAGTACACACACTGTCAGGCCCGTTTCAGGACTAGGCTGGCCAGACGGCCGTCTAGGGCAATCCCCTGAGTGGGAGTCACAAGGTGGGAAAAAAAATGTTAAACTGATGTCAAATTATAAATAAACCGCTGTAGTGCCCAACAAAAAAGTGTTCTTGGATCAGGTGCGGGTGCATGTCTGTCCAAGGTGAGGTCCCTTGTTCGAGTCCTTGACTGGATAATAATTTTTTTCTCTGCTTCGCCTACGATTTCTTGATTGGTTGATATTTTTCTCACAATTTTTACCTCCAACTTTTATGTTGCCTAGGACAACCCAATTGGTTAAGCCGGTCCTGCACACTGTATGGTACACATGCACACATACGAATGTAGACAGAAAAAAGTATGCACGCATTCAACTTGGAACATTTTTGTTCCAGGTTTTCCACTACGACCGGTTCTATGATGAAGATAATTGCCTAATTTATTCACTGGATGTCAACACAGTGCACACCAAAAATGTGAGTGAAGAGTACTAACTTATATATTGGCTAATCTATGCACGAGTTGTAAGTTAGATTGTTGATGATACAACATACATGTAAACGTATGCTCGTCCGTCTCTGTAACACTTCCTCTTGATGGACTGTTATTTAATGTATTCATTATGCAAGCTTCCTGTAAGGTAATGCTTCTTACAACTTAAACAAGAAAAGAAATTTGAAGACTACTTATTACCTAATATACACGATGATTATTATTTTGAATCAATCTAATGCAAGGTATAGATTAATAAGATCTACATGAATCAAGGATATTATAAAATAGTTTTTATAGTTATTAAAATAGTAATTGTAAAATGTATTTTATTTTTTTAATCCATTAGAGAGTTTTTGGACCCGTCTGACAAGTGTTATATATAATCGTTATGGATATTCTTTTTTTAACAAAATGGACATCTATACTCATCCGATACAATATTTGTTGGATTTGTCCCTATATTGGACAAGTTACAAACACAATAAAGTAATTACATTTATAACTCATTTCATTTTCAAAATTTACAAAATTTTGACAACACTTCCTTCTCGTTTCCTGTGTACACACATTTGTATACGATACAGGGAACAGAAGGGAAGTGCTGCCGAAATTTTGTTAAATCGTTTAATCTGAAATGATTTATAAAATGTAATTATATTATTGTGTTTGTAATGGGAAGTACGATTACCGGCCATCAAAGTGAAAACCAATAAACTAAAAATTAAAAAATAAAGTGAAGTGCTTATTTGAATTTTCTACGATAGTGAAGTGTTTACAATGATGAAGTGTTCAAAATTATTCTTACAAGGCTTTAGTATCGGTTGTACTGTTTACTTAAAAAAAATTTGTGTTTATATGAAATGACAGGAAGAGATAAAAGTTCTTGCTATTGTCGTTATCTAGTTCGAGAGAGTGGATTAGATGTCGACGTAGGAACACCGATGAGTACATACAGGGGGTTCGACAGTTTATAAATTTGGCAAAGCATCATGCACCGTCTGAATTTTAATGCAAAAAGTATAGAAATTCAAAAAAACTATCTTTAAAAATAGTCAAGAAACCCCAAATCATTTACGGTATGGATCCAACATACGATGAGTGGGTTTTTCATGGTGAGAGGAACGACATAGATGCGGTAATCAATTCTACACCAAATATTACCGCCAATGAGGCTTGCATCTCTCATCGAATTCAAGGGGAAAACCATGTAGAAGGTGCTCTTGGAAACCTCGTTGACAATGCATATGGTGTGTACGATAGCATTCACGGTATCGGTGATGGTTATGTAGGAAGAAAGTACAATGAGTACAAAAGAAAACAAATGAAAAACTATATTCTTCTTGTGAAGATGGTCTTACAACGTTAAGAGTCCTTATAGAGCTACATAATTTGAAAAAAGAATTCAATTGGTCAGGAAATAGTGTGATCGAGTTGTTTAAGAGATTGAAAAAGTGGCTTCCAGATGGAAATACACTATTGGATAAATACCCCACAATGAAACAAATATTAGAGGATTTGGGAATGAATGTAGAGTGCATAGATGCTTGCGAAAACGATTGCATATTATTTTGGAAGGAGAATAAAGATGTCATTGAATGTCCTCGTTAAAATGTTCCAGGTTTTCCACCACGACCGGTTCTATGATGAAGATAATTGCCTAATTTATTCACTGGATGTCAACACAGTGCACACCAAAAATGTGAGTGAAGAGTACTAACTTATATATTGGCTAATCTATGCACGAGTTGTAAGTTAGATTGTTGATGATACAACATGCATGTAAACGTATGCTCGTCCGTCTCTGTAACACTTCCTCTTGATGGACTGTTATTTAATGTATTCATTATGCAAGCTTCATGTAAGGTAATGCTTCTTACAACTTAAACAAGAAAAGAAATTTGAAGACTACTTATTACCTAATATACACGATGATTATTATTTTGAATCAATCTAATGCAAGGTATAGATTAATAAGATCTATATGAATCAAGGATATTATAAAATAGTTTTTATAGTTATTAAAATAGTAATTGTAAAATGTATTTTATTTTTTTAATCCCTTGGAGAGTTTTTGGACCCGTCTGACAAGTGTTATATATAATCGTTATGGATATTCTTTTTTTAACAAAATGGACATCTATACTCATCCGATACAATATTTGTTGGATTTGTCCCTATATTGGACAAGTTACAAAAACAATAAAGTAATTACATTTATAACTCATTTCATTTTCAAAATTTACAAAATTTTGACAACACTTCCTTCTCGTTCCCTGTGTACACACATTTGTATACGATACAGGGAACAGAAGGGAAGTGCGGCCAAATTTTGTTAAATCGTTTAATCTGAAATGATTTATAAAATGTAATTATATTATTGTGTTTGTAATGGGAAGTACGATTACCGGCCATCAAAGTGAAAACTAATAAACTAAAAATTAAAAAATAAAGTGAAGTGCTTATTTGAATTTTCTACAATAGTGAAGTGTTTACAATGATGAAGTGTTCAAAATTATTCTTACAAGGCTTTAGTATCGGTTGTATTGTTTACTTAATTTTTTTTTGTGTTTATATGAAATGACAGGAAGAGATAAAAGTTCTTGCTATTGTCGTTATCTAGTTCGAGAGAGTGGATTAGATGTCGACGTAGGAACACCGATGAGTACATACAGGGGGTTCGACAGTATATAAATTTGGCAAAGCATCATGCACCGCCTGAATTTTAATGCAAAAAGTATAGAAATTCAAAAAAACTATCTTTAAAAATAGTCAAGAAACCCCAAATCATTTACGGTATGGATCCAACATACGATGAGTGGTTTTTTCATGGTGAGAGGAACGACATAGATGCGGTAATCAATTCTACACCAAATATTACTGCCAATGAGGCTTGCATCTCTCATCGAATTCAAGGGGAAAACCATGTAGAAGGTGCTCTTGGAAACCTCGTTGACAATGCATATGGTGTGTACGATAGCATTCACAGTATTGGTGATGGTTATGTAGGAAGAAAGTACAATGAGTACAAAAGAAAAAAAATGAAAAACTATATTCTTCTTGTGAAGATGGTCTTACAATGTTAAGAGTCCTTATAGAGCTACATAATTTGAAAAAAGAATTCAATTGGTCAGGAAACAGTGTGATCGAGTTGTTGAAGAGATTGAAAAAGTGGCTTCCAGATGGAAATACACTATTGGATAAATACCCCACAATGAAACAAATATTAGAGGATTTGGGAATGAATGTAGAGTGCATAGATGCTTGCGAAAACGATTGCATATTATTTTGGAAGGAGAATAAAGATGTCATTGAATGTCCTCGTTGCCATACTTCGAGATTTAAAGTTAAAGATGAAGGTGAAATTGTAAAAGTCACAAAGCAACCAAGAAAAGTTCTAAAATATTTTCGATTAATTCCTAGATTAACTAGATTGTACACTATACCATGGATAGCTCGAAAAATGTTATGGCATAGTGAGGCAAAAACTTATTAGAATTTCATGTGTCATCCTATCGACTTAGCTGAATGGAGATCGCTTAAGAATAAGTGGCCAGAGTTCGCTAACAATGCTCGAAATGTTTGGCTTGGAATTGCTTCTGATGGGTTCAATCTTAATACAATCCAGTCTAACAGTTATCGTTGTTGGCCTGTGTATATGGTTCCTTATAATTTACCTCCTTCATTGTGCATGAAATCAGAATTTCAAATGTTGTGTTTATTAATTCCTGGACCTAAAGCACCAAGTCAAGATATTGATGTATATTTAGAACATCTTGTAGATGAGCTGAAACAACTTTGGACAATAGGAGTGCCTGCATATGACATGGACAAGAATCGAGTATTTTACATTGAAAGCAATGCTATTGTGGGGAATTCATGATCTACCTGCATTTGAAAATCTATCGGGTTATGTGACCCATGGTTATAAAGCACGCCTTATTTGTGCTACAGAGATCGAGGCGGAACACGTTGGTAATAAGATTGTTTATACGACGTACAAAAGATTTCTGAAGAACGACCATCCATATAGAGCATCAAAACATGGATGGTATAAAGATATAGAGTACAAGGAACCTCCAACACGACTGATAAGATCAGCTCTTTTAGAGAAAATTGCTCATATCAAATACATACCCGATAAATTGAATAGAAAAAAGAAACGTATAGGAGATGATTTTGATCATGATGAACACTTTAGAAATGAGAATGACAATGGTGTAATACCAGCATGGTATAAAAAGTCAATTCTTTTTTCCTTAGAGTATTGGAGTGGCCATAAAGTGCGACACACAATAGATGTAATGCATACTGAGAAGAATGTGGCAGAGCATTTCATTAATTTGTTATTCGATAGAACCAAACAATCCTCTAAATTTGCATTTGATAAAGCTTACATGATCCAGTGTTGTCAAGTTCTTAAAGGCGTAAACTTCCATCATGCTTTGGAACTAAATTAGGCAACTTAGTAAGCATTCAACCACCTAGTTGAATATTAGAAAGCCATACGACTATCATATTATTATCCAACATTTTTTGCCTGTCATGGTACAACATGCATTTCCAAAATTTCGTGACTTGAGGCATGCGATTTTGCAAGTATGATTGTACTTCAATATTATTTTTTCAAAGGTTTTGATTCGAGAGCATGTCCAAGCTGCCAAAGATATGACTGCAGAGGCGTTATGTGTGTTGGTCCATTATATTCCCACTCAGTTTTTGATATAAGTATACATCTAATGGTGCATTTAACTGATCAAGCACTACTTTGCGGACCGGTTAATTATACACGGATGTATCCATTTGAAAGGTGAAACATTCTTTTTAATAATTATAATCCAAATTATTATCCAATGTTAATATAAAAGCATGCATTATTTTATGTTTTCTTAGAGCTATGAAGGAGTGTAAAAACATACCATGCAATAAACGATATGTGGAAGGGTCAATTGCCGAAGGATGTCTTGTTTCAGAATCTGTTAGGTATGCAATGGAGTATATGCCAGATCCACGTGCTGGAAATCATAGCTCTAAACAAGCACCATTTTTGGATGAGAAAGGTAATGATACGTACGAACGCTCCATTGTTGAGGGTAAAACTATCAAGCTAAGTGCAACACATACAAATTCGAATATGGATACTTTTTAGAATGGATATACCAATCTGGACGATTATTATAGGTTTGTGTTTTTTAACAAATTATAAATTAGCTTTCTATTTACTTAATATATAACATGTTTACTTCAAAGCGAGTATCGATTGTCGTTAGAAGATGCTCACCGTAATAAAAAAAGACTTCAAACAAAGGCAGAAGTTATTGTACAATCTAAATTCATTGATTGGTTGCACATCAAGGTTTGTTAGGCTTCAAGTAAACAATAGTTTTATTACACAATTATGACTTCATTTAATATATTTTAGCGTTTTTAATAGTTAAGGGAAGAAAATGCATGAATTCATTGTTATGGTATTATGTTAGTGGTCCAACGTGGGAAGCCAAAATTCATCTCAAATATAGGACCAACGGTTATGTATTTTCTCCCCAGCACTACGACAACACTCATTCAACACAAGATAGTGGTGTTTGCATGGATGCAATTACAACGTTTATCGCAAGCGCTAAAGTTTTAAATCCTATGGATGATGATACTACTTGGTATGGTGTTATCAAGGAGATCATTGAGGTTGATTATTATGATTTTCAACATGTAGTATTCTACTACGACTGGGTAAATATCGTCGACAAAACACATCGGTTTAAGGTTTGTCCAGACTCTAGTTTACCGATGGTAAATCTAAAGATAAACGTAGTAACGGAGAACATGATGAGCCTGTCATTCTTGCATCTGAAGCAAGGCAAGTCTTTTACATAAAAGACATACAAAATCCTGATTGGTCCATTGTACGACGTTCGCCTAAGCACTTGACTGATGACACGGATGATTATGAGATGCCAACAAACTTCCACTCCAATTTGAATGAGCAACACAACTTAACATTGTTGAAATGCATGAAATCTAGATAGAAAAATATGATTGTAACTAGTGATGTTTTGTTTGTTTTTTGTTTGATGTATTGAATCCATTTAATGATAGTTAAGGCATATTCAATTTTATGTTTTTGACACCGAATTTGATCTATTCTTTTATTGTGATTACCAAGTACCAACCAACAACATAAAATATTGTTAACAGTATTCCTAGAAGACTGTTAAAAGAATTATGTTGCAACAATGCATCATAGTGTATATTGCAGAATGTCAACTAGTTGCAACAATGCATCACAGTGTCAAGAAAGCACCGAAGAAGACGTTGTTCCTCCACCAACAAATAAAAAGTACTCAATAATTGTTGAAATGGATGGTGCTAAAGGTAGATATGCGAAAAAAATGGAGTTCTCGTTGTGGGGTTTTGATTCGTGCACTCATTCCGGTTAGTTACAATGATTGGAGGAAAGTAGACAGATTTTATAAGGATAATTTATGGAAAGCACTTACGGTATTTTACTTCAATTATTTACTCATTTAAATCGTGTCTTTTTCTACCATGGAAATATTATTAAGCAAATCAAACATTCTATTTTGCCATTTAGAGCACCTAAACTTTTGATTTCACATGGAAATACCATCAAAAGTTTTATTGAGGTCCTATCAAAGTTTTTCTTTTGCTTTTGTAGAAAGAGTTTGACATGAATCTGGATCCAACTATTTCTTGACCTATTTTGGAGAGAGATTTTCACAATATTTTAGATAGGAAAAATCAAAGCTACGAGACAAATGTTTGAAGAAAGATAAAGAGTTTTTACCTAGACGCATTACGATTGATAATCGTCCGAATGATATTGATAAAGTCCTGTGGGAGAAATCCGTTGATATTGAGTACACTGATAAGAAAAGAAAACAATGCAAAACAAATGCTGAAAATAAAGAAAAAAATACCATAACTCATACTTTGGAAAGAAAATCATATGCTCGACTTTATGAAGAATTGGTATGTAGTTATTATTGTACATGTAGTCTTAATGGTATGTATAATTTATAAATGAATATATATATATATATATATATATATATATATATATATATATATATATATATTCATGTAGGAAGCGGAGAATCCGGAATGCAAGCCTACAAGAGTACAGACGTACAAAGTAGCGCATACAAATAGAAAATCCGGAGAGGTGCTTCCGTGCACAGCAGAAAAATATGCAAGTTTTTGATTGATTTGATTGATCATGTTTATGATGAAGTGTCAATCCAACTAAATAGGAACAAACTCAAAAAATCACATAACACATACATATTTCATATTTTGTCCAACTTACATTACATTATATACTGTTATAACTTCATGTAAAACACCCCTCCCACCCTACTTATTGCATTATAGGATATTTTATCACATAAACCCAAATTTTGTTTAATACCAGGCACTGATTTTAGTTTCCTTTCAATTTTTTTTCTTTTGCAGTACATTTACAACTTCTTTCTTTTTACAAATTACCATTTTACATTTTCAAAAAAAAAAAAAAAAAAACACAAAAACTGTGCATATCTTCACTGCACAGCCCCTGCCTCTTCCCTCTGTCCACTGATTGCATGCACTGCCTATCATCAACCTTTCCGGTGCACTGCCTTGCTTTACACCATCAACTGCCCATTCATATCCACTTCTTCCTCAACTTAACATGCCTTTCCACTACCTATAGCATCACTGCCTCACAACCTGCAGCATCGACATTTTTGTGCTCTGCCACACACAGTTTGCCTTCAACTGCCTTACTTCAATTTACCCACCACATTGTTGCTTCAACATGCATGCACTGCCTTCACTTTGAAATTACTTTTGTGTTATATTGGTGTTCGCTTTGAATAACTAATTATTGGGTAAAGTCAATATCCTTTTTTTTTTTTTTTCTCGTGGTTCCATAGCATTTTTCGTTAGAGATATCAATTCCCACTTAGGTAGCAATCATGCTGCATAACCAATTTCCATGCCCATTTAATTTGCAGTCGTTAGGTGCTTATATGATGTAATTTCTATTGAATTTCGATTTTTTATCCAAAGTTTATTCCTTCTACAACGTGTAATTTTATCCTAATTGAACATTAATACACTTGTTCACCTACTTAAATGCTAAAGTTATCATTATTCACTTCATCTACTTAGGTTGAAATGCATTGAATCCTAAAATTAAACCTTCTGTTTGAAGTTTGATCATTGTTCTTATATTGTAAATGGCAGGTCCAATTAGCTAAATTAGCATAGTATGGATTATAAACAATTGAAACACCAGTTCATGCTTCTTTATGGTTTTGTTCAAGCAATACGAGTTTCAAACAATTGAAAGTCATTTTTTCCTTGCTATGGTTTCTAAGCATGTGAGACTCCAGTAGTCCAACTATCATTGTTCCGTAGACATTTTATAATTAAGTCCCATTAGGTGAAAAATCCTTTTTTTTACTTATTAAACTTATTTCTGCCTGTCAACTTTGTATCCACCTGACAACACATTTTTTGACCGTAACCTCTCTTACATCACAAAACCAACAACACATTCGACAACCAGTGCAACTACGTATCACTGCCACCAGTCAACACTTCATCAACTTCAAACTACTTACATACCCAGTCAACGCGCTACTATCTCAAACCACTCACCCCTCTGAATTTCCTACCCTCTGCCATACATACCCACATAGTCGTGTATTCAAATGCTAGAATATTAGCAACCTATTTGAGGATATGCATATTTCTTTTAATAATACAAAGCTTGATATTTGCTTATGCAACTTTTTTTGACTTAGCAATATTGAATATTACCACTCTATTATTTCCAACATTTTCTATGGCTGAATTTCAAAGTGATTGATATGATTTTGCATCCGAATATGAATCCATAGTTCACTCTATCAGTTAAATATATGTCACTACAAGGAAATTAATGATTTCCGACGGCTGACAACCGTCGGCGGCCGTCGGAAGCCGTCGGAATATACGCGTCGGAAGAGCAGTATTTCCGACGGCTTCCGACACAGGGTGCCGTATCCCGTTCCGACGGATTCCGGCGGCTTCCGACGAATTCCGACACATATCGAAATCCGTCGGAAGCCGTCGGAAATGAAGTGTTACAGGCTGTCAGTAGTCGTCGGAAATTTTGACATGTAAGCTGTCGGGATCCGTCGAAACCGTCGTAAATCTGCTTTTTTTTTTAATTCTGCTGCAAATATAACATTTCATCCACATTTCTCTTCCAAACACTATTACATCAATATCGCACAATCCAGTATACAATATTTCAACCAAATATCAAAACTCAAACTACACAATCTTCAATCAACATACAAATAAATAAAATTACATTAAAATAAAATACATAATATACATAAGCATTCCAACATTGACAATAATTCTAACAATAAGTGTTCTACCATGTTATAAATACACAAAATCATCAACACCTCATCCACATTCTCATACAAGCACAAAACCAAATGTATCAAACATAATTATACAAAAATCAACAATTACCTCCACCGTCTATCAAATCATTCTAAACTAAAAAAAAACATACCTGAACAACCAAGCAAGCAATAAATCAATCTCCTGCAGATCCAGAGCCAGCCGAGGAAGGGAAGCGGCCACCAAACTGCTGCATGTACTCTATCAACTGTGTGGTCTGCATTGCCTGTTGGCGGTTCTGCTCCTCCAGTTGGAACACTCTAGTCCGTAATTCTTCTATATCTGCTAGATCGCTCTGAGCTCTACTCCGTCGTCCCCTACTCTGACTACTGGCCTGCAATAATTGAAAAATGAATAAAATTCAAGTTTATTGTTTTGAAAAGGTCAAAATATCATATTTGAAGTATTTTAAGATAAAATAAATTATTTGCCACTTGATTGTCAAATCCGTATCGTCGACCATGCTCTACTGGATCCATAACGGACTCAAAAATAATATCCTCCTCATCAGTCGTCAGCTGATCTCGACCCGTATCAGTAAGGAGCTTCTGCTGCTGCTCCATAAACTTCTCCTGCATTAACAAATTAATTATATCATATCTTATTTCATTATAGTTTAACAAGCAAAACAATTACTAATACTGAATACAATGAAATATGCTTACATGACTTTTGCTGGATTTATCGTCATGCCATGTATATGAAACAGTTCCGTCCGGATTAATACGCTCGACAGCATGCGTATGGGTGAACACGTCCATATAGCCGATAGGACCATGTGCCTCGGCTTTCTGAAGTTGATTGTTACATACAATTAGTATACATTTAAAATTATATAACAAAAACTATTTACATTTATTATTCGGTAAAATTACCAACTCCTGCCGATACTGCTGAAACGACTTCGATCCTCCGCGATGAGTGACGGGATTCTTATTTCTGTTTGCAGAGTTTCTATCCGACTCTGCATGTACATTCAAAATTTGATACACTGTTTTTCGACCACGTCAAATTAATAATTCAAAAAAATTTAGTATACTTGCCTTCGCCTCGTCCGTCTTCCAGTATCTCAACCAAGCTTGCTATACGCTCTCTCCCATCCACCGTGGTTTCTTATCAGATTTCTTAATCTCAAATATCGTGTCCATGTAGTTCTTGCGCATCTTCTTCATCCAGCATTCTCGTGCCAGCATCATATCATCTGTTTGGATGTCTATCTCAGCTTGTGTTTCACGATAAAAAGTAAAAAAAATTACACTTTAAACGATAAACAGTCTAAAATCGAAAAAAACGAATTAAAAATGGAAAACAGAAAAATATACATATTAGGACATCCTGCCATATATACTCTATGATGTGAGGAGGAATGTTACCCCACTTCGGCCAGCAAACACTCATCCTACTGCGATAAGAAGCTCTAGAGACATCCAGCACAACCTTCGAGGGAAGTAGGTCGAACGCCCTGTTTTTAAATACGATATAGATAAGTATGTACGTATATCATAAAAAAATAAGATGCTGAATAAAATTTAATTCTTACCCCTCTGCTCTAGGGACTAATGAAACTACTGGACGTTATGGCTCTTGCGATGGGCTACTGCCATCGCCTCCTGATGATCGGGAAGAGCTCCTACCTCTATATGACATTATGATAAACATGTGATATATATACACATCATTATATAAGAGAATAATAACATGATAATGAGATATACTTCATATGAAAATGACATCAACGGTATAAATTGCTTAATTAATGACTGAAATGGAAATAGAAATGGAAGTGTGTTATACCTGATTCATAATGGTGTACTCTTCCGACGATAAGCAGATTTCATTACATTTTTAATAAAAATTGCTATATGAATGACAAATGGAAATGACATAAAACATGTAAACAATGGTAAACGCATTTGGTTTCATAGTTACATCAATTTCATAATACATCAAGAATTCAACATAGTTACATCAATT
Source organism: Allium cepa (assembly GCA_030765085.1). Taxonomy (NCBI): domain Eukaryota; kingdom Viridiplantae; phylum Streptophyta; class Magnoliopsida; order Asparagales; family Amaryllidaceae; genus Allium; species Allium cepa. Next base: position 570,706,322 of record CM060938.1, read on the forward strand.
GCAAAAAAAACAGATTCAGATTTATATCAGTCATCATCGTCTTCTGATTCAGGTTCAGTCTTATTTTCTACGATATTTTCCTCTGCACTGTCAAACGCTTCTATCAAAACATTTGATTCATCGATCGAAGGACCAAAATCTGTATGATCGTCTGTAATTATTATTTCGTTATTTTGCTCAAGATCTGCCTGATAAGCTTGTTCGTCGGAATATTCTTCCCATCAAATGTGAATCTGACCCTTGTTTTAAAAACTGCCGACCAATCTGCTTTATCTCTTTTTAGAGACGGATAAGGAGCGTAATAAAATTGCAGTGCTTGTTTGGCTAGTACAAAAGGATCGTACTTGTGATAGTGCTATGTATGCTTTATTTCGGTAAGATTATAATCCTTGTGCACATTAGTTGCAGAACCTGGAACATTGCTAAACCAATTGCATCTAAATAGAAAAACCTCCTCCGTGGGTCGTGAGAAATATGCCAGTTATAAAATTTGTGTTAGAACGCCATAAAAATCATTTAGGTGATTTTCTGGATCGTCACTACCTTTAATAAATAAACCGGTATTATTTGTTAATTTTTCTACACCGTATTCTTTGGTGTTAAATTTATATTCATTGACGAAATATATTGGATATGTCTTGACCACTCTTTTTGGTCTCATCGCAAGATGTTTCAACCCTTCGTCAACAACACAATTCTCGGCTCATAAACGTAATTTAAAACCCAACCTGAAAATTCTTTACTGATATCTCCGTTCGGATGTTCACGTTCATAAACACTGTTTATATAACAAATTATTACATTAGGTTATACACGCGCATGCATTATAGAAAAGAATAAAACACAAATTATTATTTTAGATTACCTAACAAACGGTGCGACCTCGGTACAATTTAGAAGAATATAAGTGTATGCTACATGAAGATCTCTATCGTCTAACCATATTTCCACACATTTTCCAAAAGGCCGACCATGTTGTCTAAAAATAGATAACATTACTTGAGAGGACTCTTGTTCGTCGCCTTCGTCATTATGAGGAACACTTTCAAATGAAATATTCACATGGTCACTGAAATAGTGAGAGAAAAAGAACGAAGCTTCTTCTTCGATGTAAGATTTACATATCGAACCTTCAACTCGTGCTTTTTGCCTCACTTTTTTCTTCAAATGATTCAAATATCTATGCAAAATTAATTTATATTAACTTCATCTTTCAAGTGCAATTAAATTACGTGATAACATATTGCATACCTCTCAAATGGATACATCCATCCAGATTGGACAAGACCTCGAAGTCATGCTTCAGATGGGAGATGAACAGGTAAATGTTCCATTATATTAAAAAAAGCTGGCGGAAATATTTTCTCTAATTTGCAAAGCAATATAGGAATGTCCACTTCAAGTTTACGTAAACGTTGCACTTATAAGGAGTCGAACAAAGCTCTTTGTAAAACATACTAAGCTCCATTACTACCTTCTAAACTTTTAACGGCAGTAGTTCTTTGAACATAATGCGAAATAAATTTTCCATCATTATGTGACAGTCGTGACTTTTTATTCCGCTCAATCTACCATTTTTAAAGTAAACACATCTACGAAGATTTGATGATATCCCATCAGGAAATCTTAACCCTTCCATCCATTTTAACACAGCTTTAACTTGATTATTATCTATTCGTAACATGCTTTGGGTTTTTTACTGTCATATAGTTTCATATGAAGTTCAGGACGTTTGCATAATTCTTGTATATCACGTCTTGATTTCAAATCATCCTTCGTCTTCCCTTTCACATTCAAAATTGTGTTAAAAACATTATCAAATACATTTTTCTCATTGTGCATCACATCTATGTTATGACGAAGCAGAAGATGTTTCCAATACGGCAACTCTCAAAAAATAGTTTGTTTGCACCATTATGAACAACTGATTTGCCTTCAATTTCTGTTTGCTCGTCAATTTCATATATCTCTAGATAGTCCCTAACAAGTTCATATATGTCTTCGCTTGACCATATCGTCGGTGGTTGTCTGGTTTTTACTCTATTAAATAAAAAAAATTGTTGTCTCCTTTGAAGGGATGATTTACATGGAGAAAATATCGATGACAGTCAAACCATGAAATTTTCTTACCATGAGGTAAAGAAAACGCTCGTGTTTCATCCATGCAATATGGATATGCTAGACGACCGGCAGTACTCCATCCCGAAAGCATTGCATAGGCAGGAAAATCACTTATAGTCCACAACAAAGAAGCAAACATACGAAAAAATTTCTTCTTGGAACATCGTATGTTTCTACTCCTTCGTTCCACATTATTTTTAACTTCTCAACAACGGTTGTAAATATACATCGATTCCTTGTGTCGGATCGCCGAGCCTAGGAACGGCAACAGTAAAAAACATATATTGCGTTTTCATGCACATCCATGGAGGTAAATTATACGGTGTGACGATAATGGGTCAGGATGAATATTTAGAACCAAATTGAGAAAATGGAGAAAAACCGTCCGTACATAATCCTAATCTAACATTTTGACTTTCCGCTGCAGAATTTGGATACGTTTTATCGAAATGCTTCCATGCTTCTCCATCGGCCGGATGTGTCAACGTCATCTTCCTCCGTTCTCACGCTACGCCATCTCATATTAGATGCAGTTACAGAGAATGCATATAATCTTTGAAGCCTTGGAGTTATGGGTAAGTAATGCATACGCTTGTATGGAACTTCATACCCCTTCTTTTTTCATGGTTTGTATCTCTCTTGGTTACAAACTTTATAGTTTATAAGTTTGCGTCTTCTTTCCAAAACAACATGCAGCCTTTTAAACATGTATCTATTTTCTGATAAGGTAAACCAAAAGCCGACATAAGTTTTTTAACTTCATAGTGATTTTCACACATTAGATTATTGGGCAGCATATGTCTTTTTGCAGCTTGCACAACAGCCGTAAACCCAGCTTCAGTGATGTTGTATTTTGACTTCATCGCAATGCATTCTACGATTACTGACAGCTGAGTGCCGCTTTTACAACCGTCCCAAATAGGTTTCTTAGCAGCATCTAGTAAATCATAATTTTTTTTGCTTCAATATTTGGTTCTTCAACATTTTCATCATCGTTGTCAACTTCAACCATAGGAAACATTGATCGTGTTGCATCTTCGACCATATTTACTATACGGGTCGTCGAAACTATTTCGTTTACAACACTTTCAAACTCTACAGAAGTATCTGCTACAACTTCTCCATGCCGATCCCAAACATAATACTCGGGTACGAAACCGTTTTAGCACAAATGAACTTTCACAATATCTGGTAACAAATACTTCAAATGTCTACACCTACTACACGGACAACGAATTTTTGGATCATTTCCGTTGTTACTTAAAGCGAATTCAACAAACACGTTTATACCATTATAAAAATCTTCTTTTATTAAGCCCCTCGGTCCTTTTCTTTGGTACATCCATCTCCTCCGATCAACAAAATAATCAATCATTTTTTCTATTTGACTAAATGAGAAGTTCAAAATTTAATATTTATTTTCAAGAATACAAATTCGAAAAAGATTATTTTCATGGTCCTATAATATTTGAATTTGAAGAACAACTTCACAAATTTAAAAATATTTTCAAATAGGGCACATTTTATTCTTTAACGTATCGATATAAAAAATTGTATAAACTTTTTTTTCATTGGTCAGGCATCTTACTTCCCCTTACAAACACAGTAAGCATTTACATTTTGTATATTACTTCATCTCGAACGATTCAACAAAATTTCGGCAGCATTTCCCTTTTGTTCCCTGCATTGTACACATATGCGTGTACGCAGGAAACAAAAAAAGTTAGGCCGAAATTTTATGAACCGTTTGAGACGAAGTAGTATGCAAAATGTAAATGCTTACTGTGTTCATAACTTGTCCAATACAGGGACAAATCCAACAAACATTGTACCAGATGAATATAAATGGTCGTTTTTCGAAAAAACGACTATTTATACAACGATCATGTACAACACTCGTCAGACGGGGCCAAGAACTCGCTAAGCGACATTTGTCAATCACATGCGCGCATTTTACGAAAAAATACAGTTTTACTAACAGTTCACATTTACAAAAATATATATTAATTTAACACATTCATTCGACGCATTACATCAACTTAAGACTGATTTAACATTTTTGTCATTTTTCAATATACACAATTATAATTTAGACTCATGTATTTTTTTTTGTTTCATAAGTCAATACGTGCACAATATAATACTCCTAGCTCGTTCGCTCATTTTATCTTATTCCAACTAACACAATACAATGATAGTAGCGCTATACACATATACAATCGTAGAATAAAGGCATACACAACGATTTACATATACATGAACAAGCACAAATTATACATGTTTTTCACAATTTTACGATAAAAGATGAAATAGGTATATCATATTATGCTATAGACCGTTATTACGCTATTGAAAAAATTGCAATCACTAATTCGCCCTAATTTATCAATTTGTGCAAATCTAGAATTAGGGTAAAAACTGAATTTTTCACAAAAATAAGAGATTATACCTGAGATTAAGAGTAATAGAGTTTGATTAGGCAGCCTTTGAGGATCCGGAAGCTGGAAATTAGAGATTGGAAGCTTGGAGAAGAGAATTGGGGTTTTTTGGGTTAAATTTTCGTATGTGGGAATGAGGAAGAAGAGGGCTCGGCCGAGCCCTGTAATTCGCAGATTTCCGACGGCTTCCGACAGCCTCCGACGGCCCGTCGAAAGCCGTCGAAAATCAGCCGTCGGAAGCCGTCGCCCTTAGCTGCCGGACTGAGAGCCTTTTCTATTAGTGTGTGCTTAATTATGCATTCATCTCTTTCACATAACTTGAAGTTGAAAAAAAGGCATATCAGCAGCAATCAGTAAAGTTCAAATCCTTAATGTATGCTTGGGTTATTGCTAGAGGTTTGAACTCTAGGCATACAGAAAAACAATTATTATTATTTTATTTTATTTTTTAAGGAAAAAAATGAAGAAAAAAAGGGGAAGAAGAAGAAGTATATAATTGTCTTGATCACAAAATCATAGTTTATTGGAAAAAAGGCCTAAGCAAAGGTGATATCAGATTCATATTGAGCTTTGATGTTGATCTTTTTCTTGTCAAGCACTACATTCCAGTTAAATAGTTAAGTGAAACAACATATTGGCTTACACTTGTAAGTTTGATAGATATATGTTGTATCATGCCTTGTTCATTAATTTCAATTTTGAATAGTTGATATAGCACACCAGAAATTCTTTGAACAATGTAAAATTTGAGTAATCTGTATACCCTTTCCAGAAATACTTTTTAGCACGAATTCACAGGTTTGCTTTATTAGGTAGTCTAATATGTTTAAATGTCTACATAACATGGATGGAACTACCGCCAGTTATACAAACTACACCACAATACAGTCAATTACCCAAAGTGAATGTAGTAACTGTTATTACTAAGTGCCTCATTAGTTATGATACTGCAGTGTGTGTATTAATAGCTGACATAAGCGTAAGTTTTAAGCCTTGCTGTTACTGTGTTTTCACATTTGCTTTCGAATATATATTCTCACTATGCATTCACATTTGCTGTCGAATAGCTGACATTGGATCTAGGTTACTATGTTTTCACATTTGCTGTCGAATAGCTGACATTTAGTTATCACTATGCTTTTACTGTTTCACATTTGCTGTCGAATAGCTGACATTTAGTTATCACTATGCTTTTACTGCTTTACAAACCGAAATCAAAGGATTCACCTATATTATTTACTAGTGATACTCACCGTGCAACAATGGAGACAGAACATATTTTGCGTATATGTCAGCTATAACACCTTTTATGTTTGCATTTCCATCCTTTTACTTTAGGTAAAAATTCTCATTCCATTTTTTTCTTTAACCATTCTTTTTTTACTACTTAACGAAGAAATACAATTTGAAAATTTAATAGTCTGTATGCCTTTTTTATTGGCTTGCTCTAGACTGACTTTGTGTTCTGCTAATAATGTACTCACGAATTTTTATATCAATTCTTTTTAATATTCATACTTTAATAGAAGCAGCAGAAGAGAGGCAAAAATTAGAAGCTAGTGTTAATAGTAATGAAGGAGCAGTTAGTTTGGAAAATTTTGAAAAAGAAGCCGTTGTTGAAGTTTTTGAAAATGATAAAAAAAGAAGCTATTATCATGCAATTAGTTCTACATCTACTGTGAAGCACATAAAACTCACTCTAGCTTCAAAAGCAATTATCAATTGCAAAAAGAATGAAGATAAGCGATGGAAAATGGAAATGCAACAGAAGATTGATCAAATGCATGAAAAAAGTAGAATAACGAATTCAACTCTGTCTGAAATGCAACAATATATATGGAAACTTGTAAGTCGGATTGGAACGAATGCGACGACACTAAGACCAGAAATTAGTTCGCATACCGAGCACCATTCTAGCCCCACTCCTCCTCCATCTACTGCTGATATTGGATCTTCTACGGTTGAAAGGCAAGCGGTGCAGTTATTGTCACGAAAAATGGAAGTAGTAGCTAAAGGACATCTTGGAGTGCAGAAGATTTGTCATGGTAGAAAGGTCGGAGATGGAGAAAATGTTGTTTGGGTGGAGGATGTTCTTAATCCGGACGAGCCACTTTTTGATGCACCTCAAATAGTCATTATACATTGTCCGAGTTGGTTAATGGTGGTTTTGTAGTTTGGCCGGAGTGTCGTATTCGTTGTTTGTAACTTTCCAGATATGTTGTAGTAGTGACATTTGATGTTGTCACAATGAACTTTGTAGAATTTGATATGTACTATTTCGTACGTTTGATGCTTTTTAATAATTTGATGATATGTTAGTTTTGGCTTTTAGTTTCGTATTTTCTATTGTTATAAATTCGTATAGATATAGTTGGATGAAATACTATTAGATGCTGAATAAGATATGCTTCTGCTATACCAAATTTGCACTTATAAGTGTTGGTAATTTTTCTATTTTATACAAGGAATTTCTAACGGTTATAACCATTGAAAATTAAAACGTTCCCAACGGTTATAGCCGCTAAGAAAAACCGTAATTCCCAACGGTTATAACCGTTGGGAATTTTGGTCATTCCCAACGGTATAACCGTTGGGAAGTTCCAAAATTTCCAACGGTTATAACCATTGAGAATGACCAAAATTCTCGATGGTTATAACCGTTACAAAATATGTAAAAAAATTATAACGTACCTGCTACCAACGGTTATAACCGTTGGAAATTTGATTACCAATGGTTATAACCATTACAAAATGAAAGTTCTGGTGTTGTGGTTATTTGTTTTAAAAACTAAGCACTCGAAATCTTTAAACCTTTACTTTTGAAACCATTGGAAACTTTCTTTCAAAAGCATTAAAATCTTCTTTTCAAAACACTAGGCGCATGCCATTCGAAATACTTTAAAACCTTTCTTTTGAAACCATTCTAATGAATTAAAGTGAAACCGTTCAATTATAGAAGCATACCTTCGAAACAATATAAAAGTACCGCTTTCGAAACCATTGAAAGTATGCCTTTCAAAACCATTGGGTTTTTCTTTAAAATATCTTTTGGGTCAATGTAAACATAAACAAAAGTATCCCTTTGAAAACCATTTACCTTTAAATAAAAATGATTGGGGAAAAACTTGATGGCTTTAGAACTATCCTTTTGAAAGCTTCAAAACGTTAAGTAAAACATTGAAGGATAACATCGAAACCACTTTTCGAAGCCTTTGTCTTTGAAACCCTTAAACCCTTTCGAAAGCTTTAAGGAAGTGGCTTAGAACAACTTTAAAACAAAAACAACCTTTCGAAACTCTTAATGATTTCAATACGTTTGAAAGGCAAAAGAACAGCAGAAGAGTTTCGATTTGGTCGAATCCACTCTTTTCGAAAGCATTGGATTCAAAACTAACTCCTTCGGAAGCTACAATTTAACAAGAGCTGGAAACTCCTTTCAAAAGAAAATTAGAAAGGCCCCTTCGAAAGCAATTAAGAAAGGCCCCTTCGAAAGCAATTTAGAAACGCCCCTTGGAAAGCATCTGTTTCGATCCCTTCGAAAGCTTTTAGCAAAACAAGGCAGACGTTTATGATTTGAAAGCAAAACCTAAGTTTCGAACCTTACTGAAAGAAATGGTTTCGACACCATGCCTTCCGCCCGTTTTCTTATCCACTGCGTACCACTATTGATTCCTTGTGTATTGGTTTGGCCTTCGTGGGTTTCGACATGATTGAAGGAAGAAGCTATGGGTCGAAAGGTGCTTCTAAAAGAGGCAGAACCCACTTTTCTGGGTAAAAATTGGTTTATGCCAAATAAAGCAAACACTTTCTAACTAATCTGCCTACTTGTAAACATGTGATTGGTTGCCTCACTTTTAAAATTATTTTCCAAATAAAACTTTCGCATAATTTTAGATCTAAACCAAGTTCAATTTAACAAATAAGCCCTTCCATTAAGCAAAACAATTAGATATTTAGGTCCTCCTTTCAAAACTCATAGCAAATCACTTAGAAAAATCCCCAAAAATCATAGAAATTAATTTTTTATATGTTATCTAACATATCTAAATTTCAGACCCAAATTCTCAATATGATCCTTGAATAAATTTCTAAACCCAATTAACCATGTTTTCCTTTAAAAATTCATAATAAATTCTCTTATGAAAATTAAAACCCAACTTCAAAATCATGTTTTATATAACATATAAATTCCTCATGGCATATGAAAATCATTATAATCGGTTTTACCCTTAAACCATATAAAATCATATCTAAACAATTTCTGTTTAAATCGAATAATCCAAGCATATCATCATCCAAATCATCATCAAAATGGATTTATTCTTAAATCCGAAAACAAATGATCATAAAAAAATAAAGATGATATAGATTATTATTCACCTTGATTATGATAAGGAATTAAGACTTGTTGGAGATTAATTTCCCCTAGCTTTAATCCTTAGCTTTGGTTTAATTTTTCTTCTTCTTTTCTCCTAGTAATGGCCGGCACTTTTTCTTTTGATTTTCGTTTTTGTGAAATGAAAATGAATGAGCAAATGAAGGGATACATGAGTTATAAGATGTGGCTATTCCTTAATTCTTGTTTTAATTTATTAAGATATAAGCCATTTTAAGCCCATTTAATTAATTTATGCAAGGCCTCCAAGTATTTATTCAAATCCCAATCCCCTTATCACTTAATATTTACATTATTCCATTTAATTTATATAAATAAATATCCTGAATAATATTATTAAAAATTAAGGGTGTTACAGGCCCCTCTCCTTAAAGAATTTCGTCCTTGAAATTCAGTAAGGACTTTATACTAAACATAGCAATCATTTTTAGCCACTCCTAACAACCATACTAGCCTGCCTGACTAGCAGCTATCTATATAAAGCTAATATAGATATACCCTCAAAGCAGATTGGGATAAGTATCTCTAATCCTGTCTTTTGTCTCCCAAATACAGTTCTTTTCGTTGTTGCTCCACTGAACTTTCACCAACCTGAATGTCTTATTTCTCAATCTTTTATCATCTCTCGCTACAATCGAACTGGTTGTCTAACAAATATCAAATTAGGCTCCAGTAAAACCTTCCAACCCTGTCGAAGGAATAGTAGTCTCTGGATCGTGCATATATTTGCAAAGATTATATACATAAAATACATTACGGACACCTGCAATACTGCTCGGCAACTCTACTCTGTATGTGAGTTTTCCAATCCTCTCTATAATCTGGAATGGACCAACAATATCTCGGTGTCAGTTTCTTTGAATTTCCAAATCGTACCACGCCCTTTATTGATGATACCTTAATGACAACCTTATCTCCAACTGAGAATTCTAGGATTTTATGCCTCTTATCTTCATAACTTTTCTATATGGACTGAGCTTCCTTCATCATTTATCGGATCAACTCAATCTTCTCTGTCGCCTCTCTAACCAGATCTGGACCTAAGACTAATCTGTCTCCAGTCTCCAACCAACATGCTGGTGATTTGCATGGATTTCCATACAAAGCTTCAAAAGGCGCCATTTCTATGCTAATCTGATAGCTATTATTATAGGAAAATTCAACCAAATTTAGGATCTTCCCAAGATCCACCAAAATCCAATGCACAAGCTCTCAATAAATCCTTGACTACCTTATTAATTCTCTCTATTTACTATCTGTCTGAGGATGATATGCAGTACTCGTCTTCAGCTTGGTACCTAATACTTCATGTGGACTCTTCCAGAATTCGCTAGTAGAAAAAGCATATCTATCACTGACTATGCTATTATGAATCCCATATAGTCTAACTATGTTCTTCATGAATAGTTTAGCTAAAAAAGGTGCCGTCCTGGTTGACTTAACTGGAATGAAATGGGCATTCTTGGTCAACCTGTCCAAAATGACTCGTATACTTTCATTTCCCCTATTTGACATTGGCAACTCATCTATAAAATCCATGGATATCTAACCCCATTTCCAAACAAGAATCTCTAAAGGCTAAAGCAACTCACTCAACTTCTGATGTTCGGCCTTCACTTGTTGACAGTATGCACACTATCTAACCCATAATCCAACATCCATATTCATACCTACCCAATAGAAGTTCCCCTTCTTGTCTTCATACATCCTGGATCCTCCAGGATGAATCGTAAACTTGGACCGATGGCATTCTCTAAGAATTTTTTCCTCAAGTCCTCAACATTCGAAACACACAACCGTCCCTTCTTTCTTAACCATCCTCTTTTGTCAAGATTATAATCGTTCAAATCATCGATCTAAAGTTCCAACCTCAAGCCTTCTAATCCTCCCGGCTAATAATGAATCCTCATTCTGCTCAAAAGCAATCTTTTCGATCAATACTGGTCGAATTTCAAAACAGGACAACATAGCGGTACTCTGACTAGAACTAGCAGTCGATCTTAACTGCACACTACAAGTAGTCAAAGCTTTTAAATCCTTCCATTCTTCCAACATACCTAACACCATATTCTGATGCATTCTGCTAAGAGCATCTGCTACTTTATTTCCTTCCCCAAGAGTATAATCTATACCCAATTCATGAGCAGCCAAAAACTCTAGCCACCTTTGCTATCTCATATTCAACTCCTTCTAAGAGAATAAGTACCTTAAATACTTATGATTTGTGTATAGCTCAATTCTCTTGCCTAAAAGATAACGTCTCCAAATCTTCAATGCAAAGATCACCGTAGTCAATTTTAATTCATGATTAGGATATCTCACTTCATGCAGTCTAAGCTGTCGTGGAGCGTAGGTGTAACGACCCAGGATTTCTGTCATTTGAAAGTCATATATTTAATTGATTTTAAATATTCACAAGTAAATTTTATAAGCTGAATAACTTATATTTAAGTATAGTGATTTAATTGGATAATTAAAGTGTTAACTTAATATTTGAAATTGTGTAAGTAACTGGAAATTGAATCATATGTGAATAAAAATGATTTAAAATGTTGAATTAAATTCTATTTTAATTTGAATGATGTTAGATAACTTTTAAAATCGAATTAAAAGTTAATTTGTAGAAATTGAATATTTTAATATTCAATTAATGAGTGAAAATGGTCATTTTTCAAACAGTCTCGGATTTCGACGAAACTAGTTTCATTGGATCCGTAATGCTATATTATTCTAACATTTCAAATTTCGTGTCAATTGGATTTACGATTTGTCCGAGGCAAGCTAAAATGCGTAGAAATCGATTTAAGTGAATTTTAAATTTAAATAGTAGATTCGAAAACCTATCTTCCAAATACAATCGAATAGGCTCCCGATATATATTCCATTACATTCGGAATAGGGGTAAAACATTGTAAACTCCAGGCGGCACGCTTCGTTTCGAGTTCGGAAAATTTTCGGATGAATAGTGTCGTCGAATTTTCTCTAAAAGGACCATAAATTTTCTATTTTGCAAACCATTAGGGTTTTAAACCCTATCGGCCACCATCATTTTAATGGATGGAATTTCATCTTCTTTCTCCTCAATTATCTTCAAATCCATCAATCTATTCAAAAAACTTTCAACTACAATATTGCAGATCTACGTGAGAGCTTCAAATCTATACGGTGATGATCGATTACCGTCGAGTAAATCGACGGCCATTTGTGCGTGAAGCCACGCATTCAACTTCGATTTTCATGGCCAATATAGCAACGAGCTTCACATCGTTTCGGCCGTGGGAGGAGGTAGGGGTGGCGCACGTATCGATGGTGTTTGATCGGCCTCTAGGGAGGTATAGTGGTTGCGTTAATTAGGGCAAAGTGGCAGTGATGGGTTTACTTCATACGAACGCGAATTACCTAATGAACGAAGGAGAAGGATAGCAGCGGCCTAGATCTAGGGTTATGGAATGGACAGCCGTGGTTGAGCGAGGTTTTAAAAATAAAATAAAAGTTGAAATTAATTTTTATATATATAATTCGTATAAACTTTAAAATGTCAGGTCCGTTTTGCACGAAACGAATTCGTTGGGTTCGTATGGACGAACACTACGCGATGGAGCTGGTTTGGAGTTGGTTGGAGCTAGTGTGAATTTTAGGTAAAGTTAAATGGTTGTTTAATTTTATTCGGAATAAAACGCTGAAATCGCGACTACGATCAATTTGAGCACAACTCACTCTTTCTGACTCGCTGATATTTTTATATAAGTGAGAAATAGTTTATTATATGATGATTGATGATTGTTTGGATGATATATGATATATTGGTTGATATTTGGATATATACCTACCTAGTGGAGCAGATGACCCTATACGTTCCGTGTATGAGCGGATGACCCTTTGTACGCGCGTCAGCCTTGAAGCGGACATTGTACACATATTCTAATATGTATATTTGTTGTAGGTAACAGGTTGGAGGGATCCAGCTGGATTTCTCACCAGTACTGATTTATTTACAGATATTGTTATATATGCTGTTATCATATGATATATGATGTTTTGGATGCCGTGATGGATGTATTTAGTACTGTTGTAGCATTAGGCCTATTTTTATATTTTAAAAATGTTAAAATATTGATTTCTAAATTTAAAAAGGATTTTAAAGTGGTTTTGGAAATAAACGTTTTATTGATTTTTGAAATGTAGAGGAATTGAATTTATTTTGAATAAATAAAAGTTATAATTTTTATGTTATAAAAATTATGATTTTTGCGAAATATAATTGAAATGTGATTTTTAAAATATAAAGTTGATTTTTTTGTAGAATAATTTTAAGTGAGATTTTGAATTATTATAAATGGTTTATTTATAATATTTATAAAATTGAATTTTTATAAATCAAAAGTGTTAAAATAGAGTTATAAATGGATTTTATAAGTAAATAAGATTTGTGAAGTTATAAAAAGAAGGATGTTGTAAAATAAAGAGATTATAAGTAATTAACTTATAATTGGATTTTTGGCATATAATTAAGTTATTAAATGGAATTGATTTATAAAGGAATTTTGTATATGAAAGTTTTTATAATATATAAATGGAATTTATAAACATTGATTTATAAATTCAAAATCGATTGAATTTGATAAGTTAAATATAGAGGTATATTAAAGGAATTATATCCACGATTTTGAATAGTGGATAATCCTTTAATTAAATATGTAGAAATGTTGAATTTGGTTAGAGATTTATATTCAAGATTTTTGACAGTGAATTATCCTTTAAATTAAATGTTGAAATAATATTAAATTTGGTAAACGAATTATATTCACGATTTTGGGCAGTGAATAATATATTAAATAAATGTTTTGGAAAGTGATATTTTAAAATGGAGTTAAATGGTTTAAAATTGTTTTAAAATGTGTTAAATATCGAATACATAGATTTCAACATTCATTGTTGAAATAGACGTTTTCGAAAAGAATAAGGAAATGGTGGACTATAACATTGTTTTTATAGTGAATGAATTTCGAAAGGAAATGTTTTTGTATAGTATTGGGATTTATATATCTATCTAAATTTCGAATCCCTATACTAGTGATTTTGGGTTGTCGTAACGATGTCTTACGCAACATTTGTTTTGACCCAAATAAATGTGTTTAAAGAGAATGTTTTCCTTAAAGAATAAAATATATACTTAATCCTGATTTAAGTATATGAAATATTTTCTAAGTGTTGAAAATATAAATTGAATTGTGAATTACTTATTATTAAATAAGTATACGGAAATATTTTCCAATATAAAAGTTGAAATGGTTTTGAAGATATATCTTTTTAAAGATTATTTGAAAGTGAATATTTGGCAAATGGCTTAATTAATAAACGATTAATTAAAAGGCCTAGTGATTGTTATGGTGTTGAATATTTGTTTGCTTGTTCTGATAGTTAAATAACCGACTATCAAACTTGACCAAATTTTAGTTCCTCGACTTGATGTGAGAACTATTTAATAGTACGCTTAGTACGTTTTCTTCTGTATAAGCTTGATTATCGTTTGCGTTGAGGATATTGATTCGTATAGTGCGGAGTATTATTCCAATCTATCGAGCTTCCTTCTTGGCCCCAAGGATAGCAAGTTGAAAGTTGGCAACGTGATAAGTCTATGAGACTTAGTTGTTGTGCGAGGTTGAGAAATGATTTTGCGTTGTTGGTGCGAAGAGACCGGGATCAGATTTATCTGAAAACTACTTCGGACCAACATATATGCGACGATTGTGCAGGTTTCTTGTGATGATTTTGTTATTCCGGATTTTCATAGTGTGGGGACTACTTTTTGATCGTTTGGGGTTAAAATCTCAATATACATCCAGTAGCAGTGGTCTCTTCATTATGAAATATCAAATGCGAGGACTATTCGCTACTAATCCTAGGGATTTTCCAATAGGATGTGGTAGGAAAGTACATTCGGCTTGTCCTGTTCCTGAACAACTTGTATGGATATTTGTCTGACATTGCGTTTCTAAAGTTACGTACATCGGTTTTTACAAACTTACACCAGTGGTAGCAAAGAATGCAACTTCTCTTAGCTTAACACTCTCCATGAGACGTATGAGCTTAAGGGTTGTATTTTTGTGGAAGGTAATTAGTAGTCAACGGAAATGGCCGTGTGGCATTCTAAGTGATGTGATATGTTCTTTGTGAAAGATAATCGTTACCTCTAACCTCATCAACTGAAAATGACCAAAACAGGGTTAGATGCGGCAAGACTAAGCGGGTCATTCCCAAGTAGGATATGGTCATCCTCTTCTAGATATATCTTTGAACGCTATGACATCGTGTATCTGATATTTGTGGTTTGTATGCTAGAGGCTCTCGGTAAGGTCGGTAACGACCAAAGGATGACATATTCGGTACCATCTAGTTATAGAGGTGGGTAGGTCTTGTGTTGGTAGAGAAACTTTATGATGGTTTGTCGGTACATTCTTCTAGAGATGTACTGCCGGAAGGTAGTCCCTTCACCTGGTCATTTGTATGGAAATCCAAACTCCACTACGTGTTTGCCATTTTGAATGTATTGCCCAATTGGGCTATATGCTGGAATTTGATCAATGTAACAATTTTGGCTATGATTAATATTATTTGTATATAGTAGACATTACTATAATATAAGAGGATTTGATATGATATGTTTTAGTTATCGTAAGGTCAAAACATGTCCGTGTTTATGTGTGGACTTGTCTTATGAGATACTTTTGTTTAGATAAAGAAAAAGTTTGGTAATTTAATAAATTCAGTTGAGTGTGTTTCTCACGCTGGTTTATCAGACTGATCCGGACGTTCTTCCCTTTCAATGCTCGGGTCAGACCGAGTATATTTGCAGGTCTAGATTTGATTTTTTTTTAGCTTTAGCAGGAGAGCTGGAGATTTTCATTTCGTATACGCGTATCTGTTTTGATTATTGATTATCCGCTCTGCTTAGTTGTTTAAATTATTGGCATTTGTAAGAACAGATTACTATAACTGTTCAAGCTGATAACTATTGATTGATTGTTAACTCGGATTTATGTATGTATATATATGGTTTCTGTTTTGTAAAGATCATTGATATGATATTATATTTTTTCCACTGCGATGTGAGATTCTGTATTGTTCTGTTTGGTTCTATCTTCTCTCTTTCTTTTCTTCTCTTCTTCTCTCTTCTTTTCTTTCTCTTGACTTTCCATTAGTCTGTGCTTTTTGGGTCGGACATGTGTGGTTTATTGTCGATTCAAAGGGTACGGATTTTCAGATTGCCACAGTAGGCAATCACTTTACCATTTTCATCAACATAGCTCCTAATCCAGTCCCACATGCATCGGTATACACCACCAACCCTTAGTTTTCATTTGGAACTACTAACACAGGTGCACTAGTCAACAAATGCTTTAACTTAAGGAATGCTTCCTCACATTTATCGGACCACAAAAATTTCACTTCCTTCCTGGTTAGCTTAGTCAAATATGCTGCTATCCATGAGAAATCCTTGATGAATCCCCGGTAATAGTCAGCAAGTCCAAGAAAACTTCTAATTTTAGTCACCGTCTCTGGTCTCTTTCAATTATTAACCGCATCAATCTTATCTGGATCGACTAAAAAGCCCTTCTTTGAAACCACATGACCAAGAAACTTAACCTCTTTCTTCCAAAAATGAAACTTGAAAGCTTTGCCTTCAGGTAGTGCTGCCTCAGCGTCTCAAGCACCACTCTAAGATGATCCTCATGCTCTCTTTCATTCTTAGAGTATATCAAAATATCATCTATAAACACCACATGAACCTATCCAAATACTCTCGAAAGACCCAGTTCATTAAATCAAGGAAGAAAGCAAGCACATTCGTTAACCTGAATGGTATTACTAACCACTCATACGAACCATATCTAATATGAAATGCTGTCAAAGGAATACAATCCTCTGCCACTCTTAACTGATGGAAACCTATCGCCAAATCCAACTGGAAATACTATCCGACTCCATACAACTAATCAAATAGATCATCAATTCTCGGCAAAGGATACTTATTTTAAATCATCCTCTCGTTCAACTTACGATAGTCGATACACATCCTCAACGACCCATCTGGTTTCTTCACGAACACCGCGGCCACTCCCCAATACGAACTACTTAGTCTGATAAAATTCCTTCCTTCTAGATCCACTAGTTGCACCTTCAATTCCTTCATCTTGATTGTTGCATCCTGCTAGGTGATCTACTAACAGGTTCAGCTCTTTGCACAAGATCTATTCGAAAACTCAATAGCTCGTTTCGATGGTAGTCCTGTAATCGGCCTAATGACATGTACAAACTCTCTTGCCGCTAGAACTTGACTTAACTTTTCTCCCACTTCCATAGCACTTAGCAGAGTACGACTACTATGGCTAGAAGTCTCCAGTGAGAATATGATTCTCTTATGACTATCAGGGTGTCTTAGTGATATCTCTCTATCCTGGCGAAATATCCTAGTCTCATACTTACCTAACCAATCCATACCCTAAATGATTCCAAAATCTATGAAATTGAAAATATACAAACTGCATGCAAACTTATGACCTAACAATTCTAGTTTTGATTTTTCACATCTCATTCCAAAGTCACATACCCTCCTATTGGATTCTGAACCCTTATGGAAGTAACAAGGTATGTAGGTTCTATGCATAACCTATCAACCAAGTTATGAGATATAAATGAATGTGATGCCCCGGTATCAAATAGTATCCTAATTGGTATACTCTAAATCAAAAAGGAACCTTCCATCACAGCCTTCCCTTTTTCAGTTCCAGTTGGCCTAGAAGATGATGGTCCAAGAGCAAAAACCTTTCCCTTATCTGCTCTAACTAGTTCTGGACACTGATTCTTATAATTTCTAACCTGGTCATAGTTGAAGCACTTGACATTCTCTTTTTCTGCAACCTTCTTGCCCTTGCTTGACCGATACTCACGAGCATAATGACCCTTCTTGTCACACTTGAAGCAAACTAAATCAGCCTTTTCCTTCTTGGCTACCTCCCCCTTCTAAGCTCCCTTCATCTTAAAGAACTTCCTCTACTTTCCCTAGGGAACTTGGGGTTCAACAGGCTTTTCTCTAGCACAAATAGCAAGCATCTATTAATGGCAAATTTCCACCTCCACCACTACATTACTAGGATCACAAAAACGTGGTAGGGTTGCCATAGCAATCACAGGCCTCAGTCCCCTAATGAACCTCTCATTCCTCCTGATGATGGCATCTATAGTATTATATCCATAATGGGAAAACTCATCAAATCTAACGACATACTCAACAACTGACATCTCTCCCTGCTTAAAATCCAAAAACTTCCTCAATAGTGCTGATTTAGCAACCTTATAACAACCCGTAAATTTTAATAAATAAATGGGTTAATTTAATTAGATCTTTGTAGTTAAATTTAGAAAGAAGAATTTTTTTTACAATTTATATTGAATTAAATGCTAAGATTGAAATATAACAATGGTAATTAAAACTAATTACTAGTAATTTGAATAAAAATTCTAATAAATAAAGTAGCTAAAATGTATACCTGGATATAAATTGAATATGAGAAAATAAAAGTAAGTATTGAATTAATTAATGAAATAGCACATTTTAACAGTAATTGAATGTAAATCAAGGAAATATGTTAATGCAAGTTATAATTTATGAACTTGATTTAACATTACAATTTAATAAATTAATTTAAACGTTAGGACTTGGTTATAAATGGAATATAATAAAAACAAATGTAATTATTGTTTTTAATGTTTGAAATAATGTAATAGATAGTAGTTGTTGTGAAGGATAAACATACAAGTACTATAAAGGGGTATAATGATGACAAATGTTTGTTGTTACCAGTTAATTCGCCAATTACAAATAAAGATAATTAAACGTACTTAAACGGTAATTAATATAATAACGGAAAGTGTGAAAGTATAAATTTGTTGTAAATGAAATGTAGGTAAACAAATGTTAGTATTGAATTAACTAATGTAATAATACAGTGTTATTGGTAAGCAATTAACTTTGTAAATGTAGTTAAAAGTAAACGGTGACAATAATTATGGGTTGCCCGTTTATTTAGGCTATCAATTGAAATGAGAAATCAAATTTTTACAAATATAAACAAAATTTACATTAATGTGAGAAGTAATACAATGTTTGAAAGTTGTTAATTTAGAGTATATTAAGATTTAGAAATTGAATTTTGAATCAACTGCAATAAAAATAAATAAAATTTTACGTTAATGTTAACTAAGGGATATTTGGAAATAATGTTAACGGTATTCATAATAGAACAAGTTGTTGAATTAGAGGAATGGAAGAAAAGATTTATTAATGTAAAACTTAATAAATGGATAAATGGAAATGGAAGGTTTGGGGAATTATGAAATTTTTTATAATTGGTTATGAGATTGAAATGTAAGAAACGAATGTAAATACTAAATTTGTTAATGGAATAATAATAACATAGTTAATGGTAATTAAATGGAAGCAGAAGTCTTTAAGAATTATAACATTTGCTTGATAATAGGGAACTCATAGGTGTAATTAAAGTCACGGCAACCCATGTTATAAGTTACCCGTTTATTTGGTTTAATAATTAAAATGGGAATCAATTGGAATTAAATGAACTTTAATGTATATTAATGAGAATTTACGCAATAACTAAAGGTGTGAATGAAATAAATACAAATCAATGTTAATTGTAATTATGAGATGACGATTTAGTGAATAACAGGATTTAAAAACCAAATAAATAATTTCTTGGGAATTTAAGTTTTAATTACTGGATAAATTGAATTGAAATTTATTATTGTAAATTGAGAATTATTCAATGATAAATTGATGTAGAAATTTGTTTAAAGGATTCTAAATTTACCAAGTAATCCAAACTGATAAAATTTGTAAATAATTAAAGTTGAATTGTAAATATGATTTAATTAACTTATTATTAATTTATTGAATTAATGTAAAATAACCATTTTGGCCACTGACTCGGATTTCGACGAAACCAGTTTCATCAGATCCGTAACGGTGAATGATTGTAGGGTTTCAAGTTTCGTAGCGATCGGACTTGCCGTTTGAACGTACGAACGTGAAACGCCTTAAAATCAATGAAATTGAAATCAATTTCAAAAATATTGATTTTAGCATAACTTCTTCATACGATGGAATTTGGGTTTGAAACTTGTTCCATCGCGTTTAAAATATTTTAAAACAGCTATTTTGATATACGGGTTGACCCAATTTCTTGCCGGAGTCGAAACGGGCTTTTTGGGCCACTTGGTCGTTAGCGCGTATATCCAATCGGGTCCATCTATTCTATTCCAGCCTTGTCTATATATATAATCTGTTATATACCCTAGCCTGCCTTTATTTCTCATTTATCTATGCATACAATTCCATCAGCTCCTCCTCTTTCCAATTGCTGCAAACCCTAATTTCAATTGCAAATTCGAAAATCAAATGAAAATTCAAACTCCTCAAAAAAATTCAGAAAAAATAAATACCGAAGCTCTCGATGTACGCATCTTAGATCTGCAGTTCATTTTTGGTTTTGAGTCACCGTTTGTCAAGAAATTGAAGGTGAATTCTCGGCCGTTTGTTAACGCGTGATGATCTGTGGCCGATCGCCAAATTGAAGATACCATTGCGGAGAGATTGTCGCGTACGTTGCATCCAGGTAGTTAGTAGGAGTAGTCGATGGCTGGATCGCCGTTGGTGGTGCGATTAGGGTTAAAACCCGTGGATCTAGGCGGCGGCGGAGGTCATCGATGACCTTGGGGTGGACGCTGGGGAAGGCGGCTCGTTGGTAGGAGTTCGATGGCGATGGTGTAGAGAAGCACGGTGGTCGGACGGCGCATGAAATCGTGGTCAAAGTTAGATCAATGGCATTGGGGATGGGTTCTTCGTCGCGTGCGTTATGAGAAAGGGGCAAACGAGTAAAGGTGATGACGTGTGTTTTTGGTATTATTTTATTTTTTAATTAAGTCGTGTGATGTTCTAATGCCTATAACTTTTACGTACGAGGTCATATTCACTCGCGGATTTCTCCGCTAGGTTCGTATTGGAATTCCGAACACTTTGACGCTGGTTTGGACGAATTTGGAGACTGTTCAAATTTTGGGTTTAAATTGGATTTAAATTCAATTTAAATTTAAAAGGTGGGTGTTTCAACCCACTCACAACTTCTAAAATTTCTTATGTTTGTTAAACTAAATTTTGTTGTGACTATGCATTTATTTATGACTGTTTCGTATATTTTTAAACATCATCTCAGTTAATTGCATTTATTTAAATTAAATCGTTATTTAATTTATTTTTGAATATAATTGCCAGTTAATTACCTGTTATATTAGCAATTATATATTGATATTGACAGATTGTTTTGTATGATGATTGTGATGGATGCATGATTTTTTGATGGATGAATGGATGTTTTATTTATATCATCATAATTTTCAAGTTTTTATGCATTTATTTTGATTCGGGATTGCGGTTTGAAATGATATGCAACCGCATTTTTATTTTTAAATTGCGGATTGGAATGATAAATATCCGTATCACTTGACCATAGGATAGAAAAATTTATACAGGCACCGTGGTATATATATAAAATTATTTTTGAACTAATTTTTATGGTTTTGTAAAGAAATATATAGGAAATATAGATATTGATTTTAGATGTTATATAAATGCTATTTTATTATTGATTTAGCTATGTATAAATTTATTTGTAACTGTAAAATAAGCTAAATAATAAAGTTGATTTCTTGTATATAAATCGTTAAGTATCTATTTAAATTCTATTGTATATAGAGTTTATAATGACTCAAATAAAATTTAAGGTTTGAAGATAAATGTGAAATTGAGTTGAATTTAAGATTTAAGAATTATCCTCGAAAATTTGATTTGAAATATAAATAAATTGAGATTTAAAAGGTATGATTTTATAACTTGATTTTTTAGGTAGAGGATTTAAATGAATATCAAATTGATTTTAATGAATATTATCAAGTTAATGAAATTGAAAGAATATCTAGTTATTTGAAAGTCTAAAGGTTTACTAAAATGATATTTGATTTATTAAGTAAATATTTCAAATCTGAATAATAATAGTTGAAATTGATATATATGAAATTATCAAAGAATAAGTCTAAAATGGTGGAATAATTAAAGCTTTGAAATATATGGAAATTATATTGGTTTATTTGGGAATTTAAAATCCATATTGGAATTGATTTGTGAAGGTGAAGAAGCTATTTTACTACATAAAGTAATTAAATATTTAAACCATTTAAGTGGTGTATTATGTTTCAAAGTTATGAAATTCAAAGTTTTATGTTTTGAAAGGCTATATTTCAAGTTTTGGTTTCGAAATATTATAACTTTGAAATGTTATGGTTTTAGAAAATGATATATTTGAAAATGATATCAAAATTGATTTGGTTTTTAAAAAAAGGAAATGATATCATATTATATGGATTTGAAATGGATATTATATTCTGGTTTTAAAAGTATAAACTATTTCAAAAAGATCGCGGTGTTATAATAACGTTTGGTTGTTAAAGAGACCGGGATCGGAAGTTGTCATACTCTCTGCCAAACTCCGAAAACCACTTTAACAACCGTTTACGCGGTGAAGATTCCAGAATGAAGTAGGATGGTGGCAGCGTTTCCTTTGAGGTAAATACATGGACTCAACTCCCGTGAGTTGGCATATGGTGGCTAAAACAGGTGCGATTGACGGGCCAATGTGGTAACACCTTTGATCGGACACATCCCTTCGATATTATACTTTGACTTTTGGATTGATTCGGTGGCCACTTTTGGTTTTTTATTTGGGGGTGTGGCTCGAGGTGGGCGGTAGCTGCGCGCTACGCGTTACCACCAGCCCGGATAGCAATTGGTATATCTACCATGGCATTGCCTAGTTGTGCCGTGTCACCTACCCTAGCACGCCTTATACGAGTTTCTATTTGTGTCGTACCTATGGTGTATCCTCTGGTAGCCTCCCGAACAGGCGGTATTACGGTACTCTATAGACTAGTGGCATTATTTGTGTTAAGGGGAATATTGGGCCACTTCTTAACGCTATTTAAAAGTAAGTTTATTTTACTATTAGGTATTATTATAATAGCGAAATATTACTACATAGTAAATAGTTTAACGGATCCTTAGAAGATGTGAATCCCAAGCATCTCTTAAGTTACTGCACTCACGTTAGACACTGGATAGGAGATGTCAAACCCGTAAACATCTCTGATGCCGTTACACTCATATTTATTTCAGTTGATTTAACTTACATAAGATCTTTTAGTTTTGACTCGAGCGTTTTGTCTTTTCAATTCGCTCGGGTCAGTCTGAGCATTTCAGGATTTGAAGATTTTATTCTAGAGGACGAAGACGAAGATTTGTATTACTATTATTTATTACAGTATTCCACTACATTGTATTCCGCTGCATTAATTATTATTCTCTCGTATGTGTAACTCTGATATTGTGTAATATAGGTAAAATCAAATATTTTATAAACAGCTTCATGAACTTTATATTTGATTATTATATTTTATCGTTCCGCTGCAAGATTCTGTTTTGTTTTATTTCTTCCTTCCTTTTTATTATTTACCCCATAGAAATCCGCCCTTCTGCATGGTTTAAGTCTGACGTGTGTGGTTTATCGTCGATTTAAAGCATACAAAAAGGCGGGACGTTACATCTGGTATCAGAGCTTTGGTTTAGTGAAAATCTTAGCTTTGTGGGGTCTGACTCTTTACTAATAGGGTAGAAATACCCTATGGGAGTCGCTGAGTGTATATATATGATAGAGTGTATTTGCTAGTGTTATAAAAAGGTTTTATTATTGTGTTAATCTGTTCCGTTTTGTATTTATAAATTCTAGTTGATGCATGGGACGCTATGTCATCAATAGGGATTTCTAAACACTTAATAGGACAGACCGACATAATATTTGTTTTTAATATAGGTGAATGAAATAATTTTGCCCATTATATTTTCTTTATGTATAAAATAATTTTTTTTTATAAATGATATATATATTTGGTTGCAATATATTAGTTGTTAGGTAATGAAATTTATAAATAATAGTTGAAATAAGATTTGAGATAAAATAAATGAAATTGGAAATTTAGAACTTAAGTTCCGGGATTTCTGAAAATTTCTTTTGAATGATTTTGAAATATAATATTATTAGAAGTATTTTCTGACATAAATATTTTGATATAATTTGAAGGAAATGTTTTAAAAGAAATTTGAAAAGGAATAAGCTTTGTACTTCCCTCTCTGTCGCTGGAAAATAATTTCGGTTATGGGTGCATGCATCATCGACATTCATTTTTGAGTTTCGAAGTGGGAAGGCCACTGTAGTAGTTTTACTGCAGATTTATTTTAATAAACAAATATAAAATTTTAAATTGTTTTAAATATATTTGATATATAAAGTGTAATTGTATACATTTATCTATTGTTTTAAAATGATTTAAAATTTAACCCGGTATTTAGTTCTTAAGTTTCAGTTAATTAATAGTTTCTATTATTGTAGAAAATGGAATGTAACTAATTAATAATTGAAACCTCTAAAGGGAATAAGAGATGTAATGCTAAGTTATAACTAAATAAATAAAAATTTAAATTTGTAGCATATAAAACAAAGGATATTATTATTGAACATTTAATTAATTAAAAGAATTGAGAAAACTTGTATAACTTTCAGTTACGTTATTAAAAAGCATATTTATAACTTACCAACTATTAAAAGGTGAAATGTTTAATAAGAAATTGTAATAGAAAATTGTACAAGAAAAATTTATACAATGAAAGGGTTCAATGAATCACCTTAATAAAGAAGAATCTGATGTTGTAGTGTTATAAATTTAAGTATAATTGAAATGCTACTAGTTTAATAGAAATGTAAGTATTATAAATAAATGATAATAAACTTAAGTAATAGGTTGAAGTTACCTCTGAATAAAATAAGAATAAAAGATAAACACTGAAAAATGACTGTAAACTTAAGTTAATAAATTTACCTACTAAAAAATTTGATTGAATATGAATAATATAAATAAATAAATGTAATGCAATAAATAGAATTTGGCATTATATAGATAGATGAAAATGAATTGGTAGGTAATGAATAGAAATAGATAAAAGATAAATCATTATATGAATAAAAAGAGAAATCAAACAACAAATGTATGAATGGAATTAATAAGGATAAACTAAATCTGTTGTTTGAAATTGGTGTTGTTTGTTTTGGTTTATGATTGTTTGGGTAAGAATACTTTTGAATTGTTTGGATGTATGAATAATCTATTTAGCTTCATCAGAGACTGTTGATTAAATGGTGCGCTTAGTAGTTTATTTTTCATTATGTACAAATTTAAAGTTTTGAACCCGAACAACTATTTGTTTGTTTGATATGAATGGATGATTGATTTGTGTTAATTCTATGTGATAGTTGTTTGCTTGTTGCAAGTGATTGATGTTTGTATTGATTTGTTTGTTACTGTTTGAAACAACTTTAAATATTTCATTTATATAATTGTTAACCTTTTTGGAATTATATAAGTGAAATACAGGTTATGAAAGCAATTGCCACTGCTTTTAGTTTCATAATTAAGCATTAATTGCCCGATAAATCGGTACGTTTTCGGATTACGGTTTTATAGCGCTATTATATTGGTTTCCCGGATTGGGATATATATATATATATATATATATATATATATTATTTTGAAAAATAGTTATATATTGTTATATTTGATATTATAATTTCTCTCGGGACTCTCCGTACAAAAGAGACTCCGCCAAATTTTTCCGTAATTTTGGACTTCGAAATTTTTTGAAAAATGTTTTCCAAACTTAATTAATTTGAGTATAAAAAGATTTAATGTTTATAAATTGGCATATTTTATTTTAATTAATTAATTTTGTAAATTTTTGTTTATAAAGTTAATATTTTGAATAAGATTTATTGTTTATAAGTTCCTCTTTTCCCTTTTTTTCCTTTTCGGGGACGAAAAGTTTTGAGTGGGGGAGAGTGTAACGACCCGTAAATTTTAATAAATAAATGGGTTAATTTAATTAGATCTTTGTAGTTAAATTTAGAAAGAAGAATTTGTTTATATAATTTATATTGAAGTAAACGCTAAGATTGAAATATAACAATGGTAATTAAAACTAATTATTAGTAATTAGAATAAAAATTCTAATAAATAAAGTAGCTAAAGTGTATACCTGGATATAAATTGAATATGAGAAAATAAAAGTAAGTATTGAATTAATTAATTAAATAGCACATTTTAATAGTAATTGAATGTAAATCAAGGAAATATGTTAATGCAAAGTTATAATTTATGAACTTGATTTAACATTCCAATTTAATAAATAAATTTAAATGTTAGGACTTGGTTATAAATGGAATATAATAAAAACAAATGTAATTATTGTTTTTAACGTGTGAAATAATGTAATAGATAGTAGTTGTTGTGAAGGATAAACATACAAGTACTATAAAGGGTTATAATGATGGAAAATGTTTATTGTTACCAGTTAATTCACCAATTACAAATAAAGGTAATTAAACATACTTAAATGGTAATTAATATAATAACAGAAAGTGTGAAAGTATAAATTTGTTGTAAATGAAACGTAGGTAAACAAATGTTAGTATTGAATAATTAATGTACTAATACAGTGTTAATGGTAAGCAATTAACTTTGTAAATGTAGTTAAAAGTAAACGGTGACAATAATTATGAGTTGCCCGTTTATTTAGGCTATTAATTGAAATGAGAAATCAAATTTTTACAAATATAAACAAAAGATACATTAATGTGAGAAGTAATACAAAGTTTGAAAGTTGTTAATTTAGAGTATATTAAGATTTAGAAATTGAATTTTGAATCAACTGCAGTAAAAATAAATAAAATTTTACATTAATGTTAATTAAGGGATATTTGGAAATAATGTTAACGGTATTCATAATAGAACAAGTTGTTGAATTAGAGGAATGGAAGAAAAGATTTATTAATGTAAAACTTAATAAATGGATAAATGGAAAGGGAAGGTTTGGGGAATTATGAAATTTGTTATAATTGGTTATGAGACTGAAATGTAAGAAACGAATGTAAATACTAAATTTGTTAATGGAATAATAATAATATACTTAATGGTAATTAAATGGAAGCAGAAGTATTTAAGAATTGTAATATTTGCTTGATAATAAGAAACTCATAGGTGTAATTAAAGTCATGGTAACCCATGTTATAAGTTACCCGTTTATTTGGTTTAATAATTAAAATGGGAATCAATTGGAACTAAAAGAACTTTAATGTATATTAATGAGAATTTACGCAATAACTAAAGGTGTGAATGTAATAAATACAAACCAATGTTAATTGTAACTATGAGATGACAATTTAGTGAATAACAGGATTTAAAAACCAAATAAATAATTTCTTGGGAATTTAAGTTTTAATTACTGGATAAATTGAATTGAATAATATTGTAAATTGGGAATTATTCAATGATAAATTGATGTAGAAATTTGTTAAAAGAATTCTAAATTTACCAAGTAATCCAAACTGATAAAATTTGTAAATAATTAAAGTTGAATTGTAAATTTGATTTAATTAACATATTATTAATTTAATTATTAATTTATTGAATTAATGTAAAATAGCCATTTTGGCCACTGACTCGGATTTCGACGAAACCAGTTTCATCGGATCCATAACAGTGAATCATTATAGGGTTTCAAGTTTCGTAGCGATCGGACTTGCCGTTTGAACGTACGAACGTGAAACGCCTTAAAATCAATGAAATTGAAATCAATTTGAAAAATATTGATTTTAGCATAACTTCTTCATACGATGGAATTTGGACTTGAAACTTGTTCCATCGCATTTAAAATATTTTAAAATAACTATTTTGATATACGGGTTGATCCAATTTCATTCCGGAGTCGAAACGGGCTGTTCGGGCCACTTGGTCGTTAGCGCGTATATCCAATCAGGTCCATCTATTCTATTCCAGCCTTGTCTATATGTATAATCTGTTATAAACCCTAGCCTACCTCTATTTCTCATTTATTTGTGTGTACAATTCCATCGGCTCCTCCTCTTTCCAATGGCTGCAAACCCTAATTTCAATTGCAAATTCAAAAATCAAATGAAAATTCAAACTCCTCAAAAAATTTCAGAAAAAATGTATATCGAAGCTCTCGATGTACGCACCTCAGATCTGCAGATCGTTTTTGGTTTTGAATCACCATTTGTCTAGAAATTGAAGGTGAATTCTCGGTCGTTCGTTGACGCGTGATGATCTGTGGCCGATCGTCGAATTGAAGATGTCATTGCGGAGAGATTGTCGCGTACGTTGCATCCAGGTAGTTAGTAGGAGTAGTAGACGGCTAGATCGTCGTTGGTGGTGCGATTAGGGTTCGAAGCCCGTGGACCTAGGCAGCGGCGGAGGTCATCGATGACCTCAGGGTGGACGTTGGGGAAGGCGGCCTGTCAGTAGGAGTTCGATGGCGATGGTGAAGAGAAGCACGGTGGTCAGACGGCGCGTGAAATTGTGGTCAAAGTTAGGTCAACGACACTGGTGATGGGTTCTTCATCGCGTGCGTTCTGAGTAAGGGGCGAACGAGTAAAGGTGATGACGTGTGTTTTTGGTATTATTTTATTTATTTTTAATTTAAGTCGTGTGATGTTCTAATGCCAATAACTTTTACGTACGAGGTCATATTCATGCACGAATTTCTCCACTAGGTTCGTATTGGAATTCGGGACACTTTGACGCTATTATGGATGAATTTGGAGACCGTTCAAATTTTGGGTTTAAACTGGATTTAAATTCAAAAGGTGAGTGTTTTAACCCACTCACAACTTCTAATATTTCTTATGTTTGTTAAATTAAATTTTGTTGTGATTATGCATTTATTTATGACTGTTTCGTATATTTTTAATCATCATCTCATTTAATTGCATTTATTTAAATTAAATTGTTATTTAATTTATTTTTGAATATAACTGCCAGTTAATTGCCTGTTATATATTATCAGTTATATATTAATATTGACTGATTGTTTTGTATGATAATTGTAATGGATGTATGATTTTATGATGGATGAATGGATGTTTTATTTATATCATCATAATTTTCAAGTTGTTTGCATTTATTTTGATTCGGGATTGCGGTTTGAAATGATATACAACCGCATTTTTATTTTTAAATTGTGGATTGAAATGATAAATATCTGTATCACTTGACCATAGGATGGAAAATTTTATACAGGCACCGCGGTATATATATAAAATTATTTATGAAATGATTTTTATGGTTTTGTAAAGAAATATATGGGCTGTACAGATATTGATTTTAGATGTTATATAAATGCTATTTTATTATTGATTTAGCTATGTATAAATTTATTTGGAACTATAAAATAAGCTAAATAATAAAGTTGATTTCTTGTATATAATATGGTTAAGTATCTATTTTAAATTCTATTGTATATAGAGTTTATAATGACTCAAATAAAATTTAAGGTTTGAAGATAAATGTCAAATTGATTTGAATTTAAGATTTAAGAATTATCCTCGAAAATTTGATTTGAAATATAAATAAATTGAGACTTAAAAGGTATGATTTTATAACTTTATTTTTTTGGTTAGAGGATTTAAATGAATATCAAATTGATTTTAATGAATATTATAAGGTTAATGAAATTGAAAGAATATCCAGTTATTTGAAAGTCTAAAGGTTTACTAAAATGATATTTGATTTATTAAGTAAACATTTCAAATCTAAATAATAGTAGTTGAAATTGATATATATGAAATTATCAAAGAATAAGTCTAAAATGGTGGAATAATTAAAGCTTTGAAATATATGGAAATTATATTGGTTTATTTGGGAATTTAAAATCCATATTGGAATTGATTTGTGAAGGCGAAGAAGCTATTTTACTATATAAAGTAATTAAATATTTAAACTATTTAATTGGTGTGGTATGTCTTAAAGTTATGAAATTCAAAGTTTTATGTTTTGAAAGGCTATATTTCAAGTTTTGGTTTCGAAATATTATAACTTTGAAATGTTATGGTTTTAGAAAAGGACATATTTGAAAATGATATCAAATTTGATTTGGTTTTTAAAAAGAGGAAATGTTATCGTATCATATGGATTTGAAATGGATATTATATTCTGGTTTTAAAAGTATAAACTATTTCAAAAAGTTCGCGGTGTTATAATAACGTCTGGCTGTTAATGAGACCGGGATCGGAAGTTGTCATACTCTCTGCCAACTTCGAAAACCACTTTAACAACCGTGTACGCGGTGAAGATTCCAAAATGAAGTAGGATGGCGGCAGCGTTTCCTTTGAGGTAAATACATGGAACCAACTCCCTTGAGTTGGCATAAGATGGCTAAAACAGGAGCGATTGACGGGCCAATGAGGTAGCACCTTTGATCGAACACATCCCTTCGATATTATACTTTGACTTTTGGATTGATTCGGTGGCCATTTTTGATTTTTCATTTGGGGATGTGGCTCGAGGTGGGCGGTAGCTGTGCGCTACGCGTTACCACCAGCCCAGATAGCAATTGGTATATCTACCCTGGCATTGCCTAGTAGTGCTGTGTCACCTACCCTAGCGCGCCTTATACGTGTTTCTATTTGTGTCGTACCTATAGAGTATCCTCTGGTAGCCTTCCGATCAGGAGGTATTACAGTACTGTCTAGACCATTGGCATTATTTGTGTTAAGAGTAATATTAGGTCACTCCTTAACGCTATTTAAAAGTAAGTTTATTTTACTATTAGACACTATTATAATAGCGAAATATTACTACATAGTAAATAGTTTAACGGATCCTTAGGAGATGTGAATCTCGAGCATCTCTTAAGTTACTGCACTTACGTTAGACACTGGATAGGAGATGTCAAACCCCGTAAACATCTCTGATGTCGTTACACTCATATTTATTTCTGTTGATTTAACTTACATAAGATCTTTTAGTTCTGACTCGAGTGTTTTGTCTTTTCAATTCGCTCGGGTCAGTCCGAGCATTTCAGGATTTGAAGATTTTATTCTGGAGGACGTAGACGAAAATTTGTATTACTATTATTTATTGTAGTATTCCACTACACTGTATTCCGCTGCATTAATTATTATTCTCTGGTATGTGTAACTCTGATATTGTGTAATGTAGGTAAAATCAAATATTTTATAAACAGCTTCATGAACTGTATATTTGATTATTATATTTTATCGTTCCGCTGCAAGATTCTATTTTGTTTTATTTCTTCCTTCCTTTTTCTTATTTACCCCATAGCAATCCGTCCTTCTGTATGGTTTAAGTTTCACGTGTGTGGTTTATCGTCGATTTAAAGCATACAAAAAGGCGGGACGTTACAAACCTCAGTTCAAATCTCCTTATAAAATCATCCCATGTCAATTCCTCCTCCGAAACTCGAATGGTGACACTATTCCCCTAATAAAGTGTTGCCCCTTGCAACTGCATACCAGCCTCCCCTTCTGCTCATCATTCAAACCCAAATCAGTGAAGATCCTCTCACAATGCAACAGCTAATCCTCAACTTCTATAGCATCCTCCGTTCTCGTAAACGGCTTCCCATCAAGACTCGTGTAGTCCCTGCTTAACTTAGCATAGTTATTCCCAACTAGAGTCACATGATTGGCTCCTCCTACATTTCTAGCAACACGAGCAATAGCTCCTGCTTGCATTATATTGACAAAAAAATGATGCATCGCCCTCATATCACTGGTGTATTTCCAGTACCCACATTGGCCTCTGCATTTTGGTTAACATTAGCCTCTCGCCCCGGGTTCGCCCTAGTGCGTCAAGAATTTCTATTGGTTGTCGTGCTTCCTCTACCGAGATTTCCCCTTCTGTTTCCTGCCTCCATATCTTCTTTCTAGTAAATCTTCATACAAGCCTTAGTAAGACACAGAAGAACGGTCTAAGAGAGAGGGAAACACGTATTTATATATATAGTTAAACAGGTAGTTCCATTCGACAATTCAATAGTTAAACACGTAGTTCCATTCATCTTTTCAACCGTTCAGTGGGTAGTTTCGTTTGGTTGTTTGGCTGTTCAGCAGGTAGTCCAGTTCAGCCATTTAGTTGTTCGACGGCCCCAATTAGTTTATTTTTAGTTAATATATATAGACCTCCTTATGAAGGTTCCCTTATTCCTAGATCTATTCTAGTCCTATTAGAGGTCTGTTATTAACTATGTATTGAATGGAGCTATTCTTGCTTTCTAATGAGAAGTTATTCTTCACTTGATTCCTTTTGTTGATCCATCGAACATTGGATTCCTTTATATCTTTTGTCCTTGTTTCCTCTTGAGGTTTTAGGATATCTTATTCATTGTTTTCGGTTTTAGATATTTTCAATTTTATCCTTTCTTCCCTTTTCTCAGGCTTTGGTTTTGCTTCAAGTTGTTGACATCTTTATTCCTTCCATTTTTAGTTTTGTATTCCTTTGTCCTTTTTATTTAAGCCACTCTTTAGGGCTTTGCCTCTACCTTGCGTTATGGATATCTTCATCCATTTTCCTTTTGCCCCTCTTTGGGCCTTGCCTTGGTCATGGTTGTGGACGTCTTTGTCGTTTTTGTTGAAAGCGCTCCTGGAATTCATCAGAGGCTTTAGTGGGTACTGGACCTTCCTCCTTCTAAGAGGGGCTACGGACTAGCTGTATGTTTTTTGGTAGGCATTGGACCCTCCTCCATCTAGGAGGGGCTATGGACTAGCTGCAGGCTTAAAACTTGTTTGTGAAAATATTTTTTTTTTTGCCAATCAAAAATATTTGTAAAGAACATTTTGAACATCAACTTCTTTTCGAGAAAAACAATTTTCCATTAAAGACCTATTTGATAAACTAAGAGTTTATTTCCTAAAATTGTTTTTCTTTTGAGAAGACTTAGATATTGGAACTTTTTAATAAAAAAGTCTTTTCCCAGTGTTGCCATAAAGAAGGGTTTTCTTAAACCAGTGATAGAAACACGAACCTCAAATAAGAGATTGAGTGGTCATGATTCATGAACCAACTGTCCTTTAATCAAGAATAGGCTATTCTAATTAGAGTTTTTGTCAATGAATCTTGGTAATTCTAAAAATTTCCTTGAGAAAAATATGCACAGGTTTTTCCTTGTCAACAACTTCAAAAACCTTTGTAAATGCTTTGTTAGGATATGCTCGACTAAAATCTTTAGTGTGCACTTACTAATGCTAAGTAATATTTTTGAAAATTTTATGAATCTCTCTTAAGATAGATTAACATTTGTTTTCCCTAGATTTATAGGGTAATTTGAAATAATCCTTCTTGATGTTTGAAAGTAATTCTTTTGGGAGACATGTTTAGAAAATTCCTTTTGACGATAAAATGACTTGGTGAAAATAAGGTCGATGTATTTACTTCCACCTTTATATGGCATATATGTAATTATACCCCTCCAGGTTTTGATTAGTAAAAGGAGTGTCTTGTTTGTAAGTCTGAAAAGTCATGATTTATGAACTAATAGACCTTTACATACTAGAGCATACTTTTCCTAAGAATCCTTTCTTTTGAGAAGATTTTGGATATTTACTTTCCTTAGAAACTAGCTTATGCTGGAAGGTTGATTGACTCAAGCTAAAGAGCTATCTCGTACTGGATATTTGATCTATCTTTTCTTTAACAAAAACAAAAGATTAATTACATTTTGATAGGAGATCCAAATTCCTTTGTATGCAGTGGATTTGTTTTAACCTGTAAAGACACTCAAACTTTATGTTAATACATGATCAATTTTTCATGTTCAAATCTAATTAGAAATTTTATGAGTAAAGATATCCATGGTAGTTGCTGTCATGAAACTTAATAATTGAAACTTCATAATTTTGCTAGAGTTTGAATTTGAAGTTGTAGAGCTACTTTTCTTCTTGTAGAAAAATGTTAATCCTCAAGTGTCTAGGCTATTCTTCTTAGAATGAGAGATCCTCTAAGCTTCCTTAGAGAATACTTTTAGAGATCCTGACTTGATTATATTTTGAATTATCCCTGACAAGACCTGGCACTCATTAGTCTTGTGTCTATTTATTTTGTGGTAGGAGCAATAACCTTGTCTCCTTTTGGGTTCAGGAGCTTTCCTTGTTTTATAGGAATAGAATAAACTTCCATTGTTTTTTACCATGGCAAAAATATAAGAGAAGGGTTTTCTTAAGCTTATAGAATTAGGTTTAGGTATCATTATTTGGTCTTTTCCTTTGTTTTCATTTTATCTTGGCATTTGTTGGAGTGATTGAGAATGAACTTTCCTTCTTGTGCATCTTGTTGGGATGCTTTCTTGGCATGGTTCATCTCATTCATATGAACAAATTTCTCTGCTTGGAAATGTAAGTATTGCAGATCTTTACATCCATTAAAATGAATCTATTTCCAAAAGGAGTTTCTCAATTTATCCCAATCGAACTGCCATCAATTTTTCCCTATCGGTTGCATTTTCTACTTTTAGTGCTTCTGGAGTAAATCTCTTCATGTATTCGCCAAGCAATTCTCATGATCTTTGCTTGATATTAGCTAACATGTTGGAGTCCATAGTTGGGTCTTTGTATATATAAAACTATGCTATGAATTCATAAGAGAATTATTCCCAAGAATATATGGTCTTTTCCTGGTAATTCTTATACCATTTAGCAGTTGCTCCATGAAAAGTTATAGGAAATATCTTACAATGAACTACCCCGGAAGCATTATATAAATCCATTCGGTTTTCGAAAGCTTGAAGGTGTTCATCTGGATCAATCCTTCATATTTTAGTGGAGGGGTTTAGATGTAGGATGGAACTCTAACAACAAAGATTTCCTCTGACAAAGGAGATTTTGATTATTCTCTTGCTTGGGAGTATCATCGTAACAATCTCTATTATCTCCTTGGATTGAATTATCCGATTATTCAAGGGGACTTTTTGCTTGACTTTATTAGTTTTCGTCCTATTCTACATCTTGAATTTTGCATAGGGATTGTGCTTCTTCCCCTTTCATAAGCTTCATTGCCCTTGAAGATTCTTAAAGGAGCTCCTTCAAGATGCTTTTGCACAACCATTACTTATTGTATTAAATCCTGTATTTTGGTCTTTTTACTTGCAAGTCTTGTTAAAGTTGAGGGTTGACTAATCTCCATATTCTCTAAGTTGAATTTGAAGTTCAGGCCCTCATTTTAGCGCCAAAATGTTAACGAATAAATTTGTCAACGCCCAAATGCATGTAGAAAAGATGGGTCAACTAGAGAGCAGCCTCTTCAAAGTTAACTGTAGTCGATGAAGTTATAGGTTGATTTGCATATAAGTCCATCACAATGCTTTGCTTTATCATCAGTGTCGGAGTTATAGGGAATATAGTATACAGTAGAAGTCATTATGCAATACAACTTGTAGGTTCAAGTTTGAAGTCGAATAAGTATGCGAGTTCCTGATTTAAATCAGAGCGATGTGTTATTTTATGTAAGGTCAAGGTCAAAGTCCAATTATGATCAGAGGTGAGTATACTAGTCTCCAGTTAGGATAAGACCAATGTAATATGCTAGTCGAAAGTCATAATCCAAGAATTAAGCAGTCAATTATGCTATGCAATTGTTTAATTTCCAATTCCTTATGTGTACACGATTCAAGTATTACAATCGGTCCCCAGAAATGGAGCCTTAGGGTCATATTCATAGAGGTAGGCGGCCACCACTTCACCTCTAGTGACTTCGAATGGGATGACTCCGGCGGCACTTGTTTTAGTCTCTTCGTCGATCGGCTTCCATAATAAGCGGCAAAGGACATTAGTGAGGGGAGAAGTTGTCACTTAGCACCATTAATCGGGAATGCCTTCGAAGTGCTTCAGTATTAGCTTCCTTCCAGATATGTCTTCGGAAATGTTGACTTTGGCTTCATCCTTCAAGTGTAATGTCAATGTCTTTGAAATACTTGCATAAGGATGATATGTGATGGATTATCAATGTCGTTGACATCTTCAATGATAGCAGATGAGCAGTGGTGTTGCTTAACAAAATAGAGAGTGGCGTTATCCTAGATTTCTTTGATGTTGAAGACCCTTGGCACTGATGTTGAGCAGTGTCTTCAAAATGTTGAAATATGCGATGTTGATGGAGCCTAGCATCAATTAACCGTGCTATGGCCACTTTTACGTTCATTGATGTCTTTTAGGGTACTGATGGCATTTTCGCTTCGCGTAGACATGCGTAGTGATTTGAATGAGTCCCCTTTGTATTTTCCCTAGTAATAAAGAGCGGTTTCCTACATCCTCGACGTCAACCCATCTCATTGGTTATATGTCTTCGAGTGTGATGAAGAGGGTGCACATCGTTGCTTCTTTCACCACTGCTAACGTTTTTTATGTTTCTTTACACATCTTCGAACTCAATAGATATGGTATCAACCAAGCGGATCCCATCCTTTTAGTTGAACAACCGAGTTGTCTTCCTGATGTAGCCTCTCAGTCTTTGACACTGTCGAGGACATCTTCATTTGCCTTCAATGATATTTTACCACCTAGAGCTTTAGGCTTCTACATTGGTCCTTTCTTCCTTGTTTTTGATCTTCTTGAACTATATCCTTTGACAATTGTTGGTGTAATAGAAACCCTACCAAATCCTTCCTCGTCTTCAAGTTGAGTTGGGAATAGCTTTGAAAACTTTGGTAAGATCGTCGTCATCTATAGGGAAGTCAATCATTAGCTCCACCGATGGTCACCCTTACCTCTTTTGGCTCATTCTACAGGTCTATAGATTTTTAGAATTTACTATTGGACCTGGGCTAGTGCTTGGGAGGTAGTTGGAAGGCATCGATAATTTTGATGTAGAGTAGCTTCTCTGCGCCCTTTCCCTTCTCTCATCACTGCGCCTCTCTAAGCTCAACGAAGTAGCACTCATGACCTGTGCTTTGACCACCTTTTAATTTCCTCTACTCCATTTTATATAGGAAACGTCATCATTATCCACCATGGAACATGCAATTTGAAAATCAACAAGAGCCAGTCGGTCTAAGAAATCATTATAAACAGAAAATCAATCAACCACAACATAATTCTGCAACTACACTACCTTGCTGTCTTCAACCCCTACTTCAATAGGCAATTTGATGCGCCAGACCAAATCATTGGCCTCTTTGATAAATCCCTAAATACTGATTTACATGGCTATAAATCCTTTTCATCAAGATGCATCTTACCAGACGTCTGTTTGAACAAGATACTCATTGAGCCTCCACAATCAATAAGAATTCAATGCACTATAGCTGACCCTTGTGCCCCATAATCACCATCGGGACAAGCATCAACGCTTTGAACCTATTAGCTTCTCAATTTCCAATATAAACATCATTGTATATTCTCTTCTACTGCTTCATTGGAGCACCCTCATTTATAGCGTAAGAAACTCTTGATGCACGTACCTCAAGGAGCTGCCATAGCGCTCCATTTTATTCGAACTTCATTCAATGTGATGCGTATCTCTAGAAACAGTGTTAATAATTATACCCCTAGCTGGTTGTCTCCGTCCTTCTCCATTGGACCCGACCTGATTCTCTTAAGTAGGTTGCTTCTGTGGTTGATTATTAACTTGACTGCATGCCTTCGGGTCTCAAACATACTGCTGCATACTTTTATTTCTAATCAAATCCTCTATGACATCTTTCAAATGCCTACATTCATTCGAATTATGAACATGAGTTTCTTGAGAATGAAAAAGCTTTCCAAAGCTCCTCTTCAATAGCCTCCCTCGAGACTAGCTTTTATGCTCTATACCTTAAGTAGCATGGTAAATATTCTAAACAGAGTCAACCAGCTCTATATAATTCCCTTCAAATGTTTATCTTTCCTTATACCTTCAGCATTATGATTCTTACGCTTATTATTATAATTACCAACATTCATTGCAATATTTCTAAAGCTATCACCACTTTCCTCAATAGCTATGTTGTTCTGAATCAGACTACTCAGCCCTTCCTAACCACCAACAGCGAATCCTGCTTCCAAATCTGCCTTTTCCAACTGAGGATATCGGATGCGTTACGACGAAACTTTTTCAAAGTGGATGGTTCTTTTCTCTTAAGGCATACACCAAAATCAGTTTGTGGGTGAACCTCATTCATAAAAGCCATCAACATTATCTCCTCTTCGGGGTTACTCGCCTCCATTGTCGTAGCATTAAATATTTTTTAAAAACCTATTCTTCTGACCTTTAGTGCATATTTGACAGCAACATGACATTCTTTGGCTGGATAGTATAAACCTAAAACTGCTATATGAATCGCTTTGTCAATTGATCAAGAGATGATGTGGATTTGGGCTCGAGCTGAGTGAACCATATTATTTCCAGTCTCTCAAGGAAGATGAGAAAACACCTGCATCTTACCACATCCGTCGAACGGGCACTATCCATATGTTATCCGTACTTCAACGTATGTTGTCTAAGATTGGTCATGCCTTTATAGCTTAGCATGGTTAGCTACACAAACTTTTTTGGATACCTTACCCCAAGAATCTACTCGATTGGGGTCCTACTTTGAACCTCACTCATCATCCCATCTCTATTGACTTTGACTCGTTAACCTTTTATCATATCGAAAATGTACTTTTCACTGCCTTGGCCTATCAAATGGCGATCATCATGAACGTCACTAGTGTTTGGTGCAGCAAACAATCTTGGTTATTTCTATAACATCTAAATTCCTCTCTGAGAAACCAGTCGTCCTGCCCCATATTGATGCCTCATCGAACTTCATCCCTTTCTAGTCAATTCACCAATACTAGCTCCAACTCCACTAGCTTGAGGACTAATAGCTTACCCTTTTCCAACTATTAAAACTCTTCTTCTTTATCTAACGAATGAAGTCATTCAAATGAACGGTTAATGTTGACTGGTATTGACCGGGTTATACTAATTAGTTTTGATACTGGCTACATGGCTCCATGTTTTGTAACTTTTTTGTACATCTCCACGGCCCCTATTAGCATCGGTCTTTTATGTGGTCTCCTATTTCGCTCAGTTGAGCACGAGTTCTCTACATTTGAATTAGAAGATAATGAATCTCTTCTGCTCTTCCTTCTTCTACGAGATTCATGTTATCATAGTGGTTGAGTCAACATTGCAAGATGCTCTTGCATATTCTCACTGTATCCATTTGAACTTTTTGTTACTGTTGCATCTTCTAGTTTATCTCCAACATCGTCTTTCATCTTGGACTTTGTAACAATCTCTTTTTGAGAGGAAGATCTCGACTGGGCCACCGTTCGATTGGTTTCTTCTTCATTGTGGTAGGATCCTCCATTATCCCCTTTCATGGTAACTCCAGATCTAGTAGCCTTCTTCGAAGCCATTATCTTCTGGATCTGCTTGTAGACTTTCTTTAAATCCATATAACAACAACAGATCTATGCATGAGAAATTCGTTCCCTATGAAAGCATCAGAAAATGTTTGCTCAAAATTTGGGCACACACTCCCAATCGATCAAAAACAAATTAAAATTAAGAGTTGAAAATAGAGAATGAACACAGGGAGTTTTTAAAGTGGTTCGGTTAAAATCTTGAGCCTACGTCCACTATCTTACAACCAAGTCCCCAACAATTTCAAAACTGGAAATAAGTTGCTTTCGAAAATGGCAACAATTCAGTGCTAAAATCCAAGTAGAGATTGATAAAGTCTTTTCCTTGTTGTTTAAAGTTTTCTATTTATAGGCGTATTCATCCATCTTAGTCGGTAGAATGAGTTTGAACAATTAATTATCCATACCCGAGTTTCCAACAATGAAGAAGCTATCAAAATCGACATCTTTCATAAGTATAACCGTTCGGTACCGAGTGTTCTGAGATATATAGAGATGCTAAAATCCATGTGTGATTATGAAATCTATTCAAGTTGGAAACTCATGTGTAGTGATCTACTTGAGATAAAAGAATCCATTTGAGGATTCGTGTTCTGTTCAAGTGATGAAGACTCATGTGAAAAATGTTGAACGTAACCAAGACATCGGAAATGACAGAAAAAAGGGTGGAACACACAACCTAGTGTATTGCTAACTCACGATGGGATATATCAACTCAATATCAAGAGATACCTATTGATTGTTGGCCGATGGGAGTTAATGGTACTTGGTTACATATGGTTTGAGATCGCTTGTTCATGTGTGGGCTGGTTGTGTTTACCTTAATTGTATATTTTATCTAGAGATTACCATGCTTCGAAGGTACTTTTGACCCTTATCAGGAGGTTGGCCTCAGTTTATCTGGGGATGTCCCCATGGAAAATCCAATATGCTGATGCTGTACAGTTAATGCCTCGCTAGAACCCTGTTATATCTCATAGCAGATTTCTACCGCTACGATTTTTCCATATGCCCCAAATATAGCCTTTTCGCTTTAAGCCCCATTATTTCTGCTATATCATGCTATTCTCGCTATATTCCGCTATATCTTCTTTAAAAGAAATGAATTGAAAAATGACATTTATACATTATAAAAATTATGACATTAATTTATTAAATTGAATTTTTTATATTTTAGAAACGAAAATACTCTAATATTCCACTAAATTCAATTATGTTATATAACTAATTTATGTTTATTTATAGTATATTCGCACATGTTTTTATTTAAAATTATTTATGTATTAATTATAATTCAATTGAATATTAATTTTTCATTTAATTACCATTCATATATTTGTATAACATTAAGTACGAGTTTAATATGCTATTTTAGATTCATCCGCTATATCTTGCTATATCCTCGTTGTATCCCCGCTATGACTTTTTGCACCTCTGCCGCATTGAATCTACCGAGTGCTTTAACTACACAGTGCTGACATTCCCTATCAAATTTGATTGTACTCCTAATATGTCACTGAATGTAACAAATGTAACCATTCCGGCTATATTATAATATTTATTTTCCACACCCTAGACATTATCTATTATATCACCTTATGTACCTATTAGATTACAGTTCTTTTAAGGGGATAATTAATATGGCATTCCATGCGGTCTTGTGGTATTAACCAAGCGAATCCCATCCTTTTAGTTGAACAATGGAGTTGTCTCTTTAATGTAACCTCTCAATCTTCGACACTGTCGAGGACATCTTTATTTTCCCTTCATTGCTATTTTACCACCTAGAGCATTATGCTTCGACATTGATACTTGCTTCCTTGTTTTTTATTTTCTTGAACTATATCCTTTGACAATTATAAGGATAACATAAACCCTACCAACTCCTTCCACGTCTTCAAGTTGAGTTAGGGTTGGCTTTGAAAACCTTTGTAGAATCATCATTGTCTATAGGAAAGTCAATCATTAGCCCATCGGTGGTTACCTTCATCTCTTTTGGCTCCTTCTACAGGTCCATAGATTTATAGAATTTACTGTTGGACTCGAGCCAGTGCTTGAGAGGTAGTTTGCAGGCATCGACATTTTTTATGTAGAGTGGCTTCTCTGTATGCTTTTCCTTCTCCTGTCACTTTGCCTCTTTGAGCTCAATGACGTAGTACTCATGCTC
This sequence comes from Allium cepa, assembly GCA_030765085.1. Lineage (NCBI taxonomy): Eukaryota > Viridiplantae > Streptophyta > Magnoliopsida > Asparagales > Amaryllidaceae > Allium > Allium cepa. Next base: position 570,747,875 of record CM060938.1, read on the forward strand.
TGTGCTTGGGCCATCTTGAATTTCCTCCACTCCATTTTCTATAGGAAACTTCATCATTATGCACCATGGAGCATGCAATTCGAAAATCAATAAGGTCCAATCAATCAAAGAAAGCATTATAAACTTAAAATCAATCAACCACAACAGAATTCTACAACTGCACTATCTTGCGGTCTTCAACCCCTACTTCAATAGCAAACTTGATGTGCCAGACCAAAACATTGGTCTCTTTGATAAATCCCTAAATACAGGATTTACATGGCTGTAGATCCTTTTCATCAAGATGCATCTTATCGGATGTCGGTTTGAACAAGATACTCATTGAGCTACCACAATCAATAAGAATTCACTACAATATAATCGACCCTATCACCCCATAATCACCATTGGGACAATCATCAATGCTATAAACGGATTAGCTTCCCTATTTCTAATAGAAATATCATCTATTTTCTTATATTTCTTCATCGGAGAAACCTATTTTATAGTGTAAGACATCTCTTGAGGCACTTGTGGTATCGACCAAGCGGATCTCGTCCTTTTAGTTAAACAACAGAGTTCTCTTTGATGCAACCTCTTGGTCTTTGACACTGTCGAGGACATCTTCATTTGCCTTCAATGTTATTTTACCACTTAGAGATTTAGGCTTCAACGTTGGTCCTTGCTTCCTTGTTTTTGATCTTCTTGAACTATATCCTTTAACAATTATAAGGATAACAGAAACCCTACTAACTCCTTGCTCATCTTTAAGCTGATTTGGGAATAACTTATAAAACCTTCGTAGAATCATCGTCTATAGGGAAGTCAATCATTAGCTCCACCAATGGCCACCCTTGCCTCTTTTGGCTCCTTTTACGGGTCCATGGATCTGTAGAATTTACTGTTGGACCTGAGCCAGTGCTTGGGAGGTATTTGGTAGACATCGACATTTTTATTGTAGAGTGGCTTCTCTGCACCCTTTCCCTTCTCTCGTCACTTCGCCCCTCTGAGCTCAATGACATAACACTTACAACCTATGCTTTGGCCACATTGAATTTCCTCCACTCCATTTTCCATAGGAAACTTCACATTATGCACCATGGAGCATGCAATTCGAGAATCAACAAGGTCCACTCAGTCAAAAAAAGCATTATAAACTGAAAATCAATCAACCACAATAGAATTCTGCAACTTCACTACCTTGCGGTCTTCAACTCCTACTTCAATAGGCAACTTGATGTGACAGACCATTGGCCTCTTTGATAAATCTTCGAATCCTAGATTTATGTGGTTGCAGATCCTTTTCATCAAGATACATCTTATCGGACGTCTGTTTAAACAAGATACTCGTTGAGCTCCCACAAGCAATAAGAATTCGATGCACTATAGCCAACCCTATTGCCCCATAATCACCATCGGGTCAAGCATCAACGCTTTAAACCTATTAGCTTCTCTATTTATAACAGAAATATCATCATCTATTCACTTCTACTGCTTCGTCGGAGCACCCTCTTTTATAGTGTAAGACATCTCTTGAAGCAGGTACCTCAAGGAGCTGCCATAGCGCTCCATTTTATTCGAACTCTATTCCATAGGATGCATACCTCTAAATACAGTGTTAATAACTATACCCCTAGCTGGCTGTCTCCGTCCTTCTCCATCGGACCCGGCCTGATTATCCTAAGCAAGTTGCCTCCGTGGTTGGTTATTACCTTAACTGCGTGCCTACGTTCTCAAACATACTGATGCATCCTTTTCTTTTTAATCAAATCCTCTATGACATCTTTCAAATGCCTATATTCATTTGAATTTTGCACATGAGTTTCTTGAAAGAGAAAAACTTTCCACATCTCCTCTTCAGTAGCCTCCTTCGGGGCAGCTTTTTACACTCTATACCCTCAGTAGCAAGGTAAATATTCTAAACAGAGTTAGCCAGCTCTTCATAATTCTCATCACAGACGTATCTAAAATGCTTATCTTTCCTTTTACCATCAGCATTCTGGTTCTTACGCTTATTATTATTGTTACCAAAATTCATTGCAACATTTCAGAACTATCACCACTTTTCTTAATAGTTATGTTGTTCTGAATCAGACTGCTCGGTGCCGAGTGTTCTGAGATCCTTGAGATGCTAGAATCCACGTGTCATTCTGAAATCTATTCAAGTTGGAAACTCATGTGTAGTGATCTATTTGAGATAAAGGAATCCATTTGGAGATTCATGTATTGTTCAAGTGATGAAGACTCATGTGAAAGACGTCGAAAGTAACCTCAACACCGGAAATGATAGAAAAAAGGGTGGGACGCATAACCTGGGGTATTGCTAACCCATGATGGGGTATATCAACTCAATATCAAGAGATGCTTATTGATTGTTGGCCAATGGGAGTTAATGGTACTTGGTTACATTTGGTTTGAGATCGCTTGTTCGTATGTGGGTTGGTTGTGTTTACCTTGATTGTATATTTTATCTAGAGATTACCGCGCTCAGAGGTACTTTTTGACCCTTGTCGGGAGGTTGGCCTAAGTTTATATGGGGATGTCACCATGGAAAATCCAATATGCTGAAGTTAATGCCCCGCTATAACCCTACTATATTTCATAGCCGATTTCTACCGCTACGATTTTTCCATATAGCCCCAAATATAGTCTTTTCGCTTTAAGCCCCGCTATTTCCGCTATATCACATTATTCTCGCTATATTCCGCTATTTCCGCTATATCTTCTTTAAAAGAAATGAATTGAAAAATGACATTTATACAATATAAAAATTATGAAATTAATTTATTCAATTGAATTTTTGATATATTTTAGAAATGAAAATACTCTAATATTCTACTAAATTCAATTATGTCATATAACCGTTTCACGTTTATTTACAGTATATTCGCATTTGTTTTTACTTAAAATTATTTATGTACTAATTATAATTCAATTGAATGTTAAATTTTCATTTAATTACCATTTATATATTTGTAAAACATTAAGTACGAGTTTTATATGCTATTTTAGAGTCATCCGCTATATCCTGCTATATTCTCACCATATCCTCACTATGACTTTTTGCACCTCTTCCACATTGAATCTGCTGAGTGCTTTAACTATACAAACTCCTTGCTCATCTTTAAGTTGAGTTGGGAACAGCTTTGGAAACCTTCGTAGAATCATCATCTATAGGGAAGTCAATCATTAGCTCCACCGATGGTCACCCTCGCCTCTTTTGGCTCCTTTTACGGGTCCATGGATTTGTAGAATTTACTGTTGGACCCGAGCCAGTTCTTGGAGGTAGTTGGTAGGCATCAACATTTTTGTTGTAGAGTGGCTTCTCTACACCCTTTCCCTTCTGTCGTCACTTCGCCCCTATAAGCTTAATGACGTAATACTCACAACCTATGCTTTAGCCACACTGAATTTCCTCCACTCCATTTTCTATAGGAAACTTCACATTATGCAGCATGGAGCATGCAATTCGAAAATCAACAAGGTCTAGTCAGTCAAAGAAAGCATTATAAACTGAAAATCAATTAACCACAACAGAATTCTAAAACTTCCCTATCTTGCGGTCTTCAACCCCTACTTCAATAGACAACTTAATGTGTCAGACCAAATCATTGGCCTCTTTGATAAATCCCTAAATACAAGATTTACATGGCTGTAGATTCTTTTCATCAAGATACATCTTATCGGACGTCTGTTTGAACAAGATACTCATTGAGCTCCCACGATCAATAAGAATTCGATGCACTATAGCCGACCCTATTGCTCCATAATTACCATCAAGACAAGCATCAATGCTTTAAACCTATTAGCTTCTCTATTTCTAATAGAAATATCATATATTATCTTCTACTGCTTCGTCGGAGCACCCTCTTTTATAATGTAAGACATCTCTTGAAGCAGGTACCTCAAGGATCTACCATAGTGCTCCATTTTATTTGACCTCTATTCCATAAGATGCATACCTCTAAATATAGTGTTAATAACTATACCCCTAGCTGGCTGTCTCCGTCCTCCATTGGACCCGGGCTGAATCTCCTAAGCAGGTTTCCTTTGTGGTTGGTTATTACCTTGATTGCGTGCCTACGTTCTCAAGCATACTGATGCATCCTTTTATTTTTAACAAATCCTCTATGACATCTTTCAAATGCCTACATTCATTCGAATTTTGCACATGATTTCTTGAAAGCAAAAAAACTTTCCATAGCTCCTCTTCAATAGCCTCCCTCGGGGGCAACTTTTTACAATCTATACCCTTAGTAGCAAGGTAAATATTCTAAACAGAGTGAGCCAGCTCTATATAATTCCCATCACAAACGCATATAAAATGTTTATCTTTCCTTTTATTGTCAGCATTCTGGTTCTTACGCTTATTATTATTGTTACCAATATTCATTGCAACATTTCTAGCACTATCACCATTTGTCTTAATAGATATGTTGTTCTGAATCAGACTGCTCGGCCCTTCGTGACCACCACCAGCCAATCCAGCTTCCAAATCTGCCTCTTCCAATCGTAGATACGGATGCGTTATGGAAAACTCTTTCAAAGTAGGTGGTTCCTTTCTCTTGAGGCATCTACCAAAATCAATTTGTGGGTGAACCTTATTCATAAAAGCCATCAACATGATCTCCTCTTTGGGATTACGTCCGTTGTCGTAGCATTAAATTTTTTCAAAATACTATTCTTCTGACCTTTAGTGCACATTTGACAGCAACATGGCATTCTTTGGCTGGACAGTATAAATGTAAAACTACTACATGAATCGCTTTGCCAATTGATCAAAAGATGATATGTAGTTGGGCTCGCTTTGAGTGAACCACATCGTTGCCAATCCCTAAAGGAAGATGGGAAAACAATTGCATCTTACCGCATCCGTCGAACGGGCGTTATCCATGCGCCATCCATACTTTAACGTATGTTGCCTAAGATTAGTCATGCCTTTATAACTTAGCATAGTTGGCATCACAAACCTTTTCGGATACATTGCCTCAAGAATCTCCTCGAATGGGCACCTACTTACTCATGAACCTCACTCCTCATCCCATCTCTATTGACTTTGACTCATTGATCTTTTAGCATATCGGCAATGTACTTTCCACTGCCTTGGCCCATCAAACGGCGATCGTCATGAATGTCACTAGTGTTTGGCCTAGCAAATGATCTTGGTTAGTTCTATAACATCTAGGTTCCTCTATCTTTGGAAAAACCAGACGTCCTGACCCTTATTGATGCCTCATCGAGCTTCATCCCTTTCTATTCGGTTCATCAATACTAGCTCCAATACCACCAGCTTTAGGACCAATAGCTTGTCCTTTTCCAATGCCAACTAATTACAACGCCTGTTCTTTATCTGACAAATGAAGTCGTTCAACTGAACGGTCAATGTCGATTGGTCTTGACTGGTTAATACTGATCGGTGTTGATACTGGTTGCATGGCTCAATGTTTTGTAACTTTTTTGTTCGTCTCCCAATCCCCTTTCTGCATCGGTTTTTTATCTGGTCTCCTGTTTCGCTCAGCTGAAGGCCAGTTCTCTTCATTGGAAGTTTAGACGATGAATCTCTTCTGCTTTTCCTTCTTCTGCGAGATTCGCGTTGTCATAGTGGTTGAGTCAACGTTACAAGATGATCTTGTGTTTTTCTCGCTGTATCCATTTGAACTTTCTGTTACTGTTGCATCTTCAAGTTCATCTCCAACATCATCTTCTTCATCTCAGGCTTGTAACAATCTCTTACTGAGAGGAAGATCCCGACTGGGCCATCGTTTGATTGGTTTCTTCTTCATTTTGTCGGGATTCTTCATTATCCACTTTTATGGTAGCTCCAGATCTAGTAGCGTTCTTTGAAGCCATTATCTTCCAGATCTGCTTGTAGACTTTATTCAAATCCATATGAAAACAATAGATTTATGCTTGAGAAATTCGTTCTAGCTGAAAGCATCAAAAAATGTTTGCTCAAAATTTGGGCAAACACTCTCAATCGATCAAAAACAAAAATTAAAAAATTAAGAGTTGAAAATAGAGAATGAACACCGAGATTTTTCAAAATGGTTTGGTTAAAATCTTGAGCCCACATCCACTATCTTACCACCAAGTTTACAATAACTTCAAAACTAGAAATAAGTTGCTTTCGAAAATGACAACAATTCAATGCTAAAATCCTGGTAGAGATTAAAAAAAGTCTTTACTTTGTTGTCCAAAATCTTCTATTTATAGGCATACTCCTCCACCCTAGCCGGTAGAATGAGTTTGAACAGGTAATCATCCATATCTAAGTTTCCAACAACGAAGAAATTATCGAAATTGACGTCTTTTATAAGTATAACCGTTCGTTACCCAATGGTTTTGCTTACTACTTTTTTCGATCATTCTTATATTTGTTTAAGTCTTCAAAGTTTATTTTTTTGGCAAAATTCTCCATCATGGACAAGTTCACTCATCCAAAACTTGTTATTTTTTTCCAAAGTTGCAAGCGGTATCATCAACAATCTACGTGGGTCCCCCTTTGTTTTGGATCTATCATTGATTACCTATTAGATTTACATCAATATCTCTTAAAGCCATTAAGGCATATTCCAATAGTAGAATAGGCTTTTTGTAATATTGAAGGTATACCCGTCAAACGGATTAGGTTGAGCCAAAATAGGTTTGATCAATTTTGGCCCAGCCCATTTACGATTCCTTCTTTTTGACCATTTAATACAAGGGGTCAGTCTGATCCAACTCATTTAATAAGCGGATTACCTATTTAATCCATTTAAGGATTTAAATTTGATTTGATTAACAAAAAATAAACATATATAAAATAATTTTAATTCTAATTTTTACGTTTTGAATTTCGATAGAAACCAAAATTTCGAAATTTAAAATTTTAGTTTGACTTTAATCAAAATTCAAATAAGGAGATGTAATCTACTATTTGCCAAGTGCAAGTGGGAAACTACAGCGTGCGATTACAGGATGAAGCATCCGAGGGATTCATATCGTCCTTAGTTTAGGTGGGAGTTCATTAGTCGAAATCTCGTCTGATTCTGAGGTATTACGAAGAAATTACTGCAGTCTAACAAAAAAAAAATGCTTCTGCCTTGTCAGAGTTCAAATATGAGGATGTAGCATGTTGTTTTCTAAGTACAATTATTAGTCACTATGGAGAATTAAACGTGCGTTCACAAGATTAAGTACTCGAGGAAAAAAAAATTAAAATTTTTATTTTCAAATTTTAAGTTTTTAATAAATAGTAAATGGTTTACACATTTATAGTTAATAAATCAACTCGTTTATGATCCATTTAGTAAAGATTTATAAATGGATTGACCAACCCATTTATAGTTAAGGTAAATGAATCGAGTTAATGGGTTGTACCATATTTTGACGGGTCTAATTGAATCAAAATCTCTTCCTTACTGAAATCAAAATACAGAAATATGTTTGCTATTTTGGTTAGGTTTATCTTGTAACGTTTGCTAATGCTGAATCAAAATCTTTGCCCAAATCAAAATTTCATTTACATCGGTGTCATAAGAGATAAGAAATCCGTGAAAATTGCATAGAAGGAATAAAAATGAACAAAGCATGTGCAAATCAAAATCCCATCCTCGACTGTATACGTAGGCCAAGTGTTGGAAGAAACAAACACCTAAAGAGGTTTGGCCTGTTGCAGAATCACCTAGCTAACACAGAATAGTGGAGCCTAAAAGGCTCATATCATACAATTTATCTAGGGCCAACTACCATCTTGGGGATGTGGGACTATTCTCCACATCAAATACTTTCAACCGGTTCCACCATATCGGTAGTACTAGTTCAGTTTTATTTTGTTTTGCCTTAATTTCAAAGCATCCTAGGAAAGTATCTAAATTGGCCTACACGCATAGAAATGGATGGCCACAGTTCAGTGTTTCTATGAATTCTGAAACCATTCGTATTTCTGGACCTCATTTTCTTCAGTGAAAGCGGGCCATCCTTAATGTAAGACTAGGGTTCGGTCCGTGCTAAGCACACGGTTAGTTGTCTAAATTATATTATTCGATTTTGAAGTGTACTGATAAAGTTATGATGTTGTGACAATGAAGTACTGATAATAGACACGTAGTTACGATACCGTGGTACAAACTTTTATAACCGATAACTTGAATGCAAAAAAATTTCAATCATGCTAGAAATAACTGTGTATTGGAGGCCTGCTGCAATGCTTGCTTTTGCAAAGGTCAAGTAATTTATGTTGGATTCACCGTTTATTTGACGTGTACTGATAAATTTCTTTTTTTGTTTATGTGGGGTACGTAGTTTGAACCATTGAAGGAAAAAAAATACATGAATATGCAGGTTATGTAAATAGTGTACAAAGAGATGAATACAGGTGTAACATGTCAATCGAATAGTTATGGGTTTTAAAAAGAATTTTAAGAAAAGAAAAGGAAAGAAAAGAAGAGAAAAAGATGGAAGATTAGAAAATAGAGAGAAGAGAAAATAGAAAATTTTTAAAATAGGAGAAAAAGAGAATAGAAAACAGAAAGGGAAAAGAAAACAACAGAATAACAACAGAATCTCACAATTCGCAGTGGAACAATATATAATAGATAAATGAATAATCTTTAAACAGAGAACTATATCAGTTATTACATTTTATACATTTCATTTCATTACATCATATCATCAGAGTATACAACATCAAACAGTGCAGCGGAAAAAGAAATACTATATAAACTAGTAATACGTCATGTCATCCATCTTGCCTCCAGCAACTCCAGAATATCCAGAATATCCTGATAAACCTTACTCTTGACTGCCCGTGTGGAAATTGGTGGGCACCCAGAGTTTAGGAAGGAAACAATAAACTCCGAGTCAGTCATGTGACTGGTGTGAGAACTCAAAACAGTTTATTTATCTTTAAAATCAAAATAGAGGAATATTTTTAAATTCAATTCGCAATGCTTTTAAAAATGAGACTACCATAAGGCCTCCCGCACACACACACATGCAAACGCAGAATCGGAGGAGATTTCTGCTTATGATAGTCAAATATGCTTGATACGCATTTAAAAGAACATTTGATATTATTACTAGTGCATAGTGTAAGAAAAATTTATTTCGAAAGTAGAATATAAATCTTAGCCAACATACGACCATTATCGTATGCCTACTATAGCTACCATCCAAACAGTGGTGACCACCATAAGTGAATGGCAGGTCCTACAACTAATACCGTACAAGTTTCGTATTGGGAATTGGATTTCCAACGAATGATCAGGCCAAGGAACTTCCCATTGCCACATGAGAATGCCTCTGGATGGACATCCCCGAGAACCAAACCGGATCTCTACCAACACAAGGCCGGGTTACCCCTAACTGAGTAACAACTGACCGAATATGCCATCCCCCGGTCCTTTGGGACCTTTTCACCGAGCGCTCGTAATCAATTCACACAATCATAACAAAGTGTTTTCAACATGAGTAAGTATCTGGGCTCCATACCATGATACCACCCTTTTCCAGAAGGAAATGGACACATCCTAAAGGGCGCTACCCCTCATAACCTTGCTGCTTCTTTCCTGTTTTGACCATTCACGGGGTGTGAGGCTCGACGAAGTCACGTCCACAAAAACATACTTTATACAAAAGCCATGCTTTGGGTCAACAAATGATCAACACAATGATCACAAGGATAGACGATCAAATAAACGATCCTATCACAAATAATCAACACAATGATCATTTCAGCATCACTCAGCATATCACATTACCAAATTGGGAATATATCGCTGATAACTTCAACTATATAACCTCTGAGCTCGTACGTCTCAGAGAAGGGTGTTAAGCTAAAAGAATAAATTCTTCGCCACCAACAGAAATATATTTGAATGAAATATGCTTTATATCTCAATTTGCAATGTCAGACATACAATCCATACAAGTCTGTTCCGGGCTCGAACAAAACCGAAGGCACTTCTTACGAATCCCTTGCAATCCGGGTATTCACAATCCTGATCGGATTCACCATCACATATGGAGAACTCTATACCGGAGCAACTCGGTGCAGAGTCAATCGACAGGTCATCCTATCGTTCTCGCAAATACCGGGTCTTCAACACCGATCTTTAATGCTATTCACAACGACGTATCACATATTCGGAATGGGTTATACGACCCCATGGTCCTTTCCCGGTTAACCCGAATAGTGAGCGCTTATTCAAAAATAAGTGTGGCATTCAAATTCAAACAAAATCACCTCAATTACCCATTCAAAGGGAAATATTGATAGTCGGTTATTGAACTATCCCTGGATATGCACACATCACCAGTTTCCAAATAATTTTCCAAATTATTTATTTTTCAAAATATCTTTAGAAGACATATAATTCTCATACTTCAAAAATAAATCAATATTTATTTTTTTAAACAAGTTCCCCTTTCTTTTATAAATTCCATAATGAATTTATAATCCAAAATATCTATGAATATTCGATTTCAATTATTCATTTCAATTTATCTTCAAAAAGATAAATTCTCAAAATATTCACTTTTTATTGGAAAACATTTCCATACTTATTTAATAAGTAATTCACAAATTTTATTTATTTTCAACACTTGGAAAATATTCAATACACTTAAATCGAGATTAAGTATATATTTCATTCTTTAAGGAAATCATTCTCTTAAACATATTTATTTGGGCCCAAACGAATGTTGTGTAAAACATTGTTACGACAACCCAAAATCACTAGTATAGGGATTCGAAATTAAAATAGATATATAAATCCCAATACTATACAAAACATTTCCTTTCGGAAATAATTTACTATAACAACAGTGTTATAGTCCACTATTTCCTTTTATTTCTCGAAAACGTCTATTTCAACAATAAATGTTGAAATCTATGGTTTCAAATCTCAACACATTTTAAAACATCGTTAGATCGTTTTAATTCTGTTTTAAAATATCACGTTCTAAACATTTCCTTTAACATATTATTCACTATTCAAAAACGTGAATATACTACGTTAACAATTTTCATCCTTTTATTCATTTTAATTCAAAGGATTATTCACATTCAAAAATGTGAATATAACTCCATTAATAGGTTTCAACAATTAACTTATCAAAATAAGTCATTTGCGAATTTATAAAACAACGTTTATAAATCCTATTTCTAATTATTTTATAACAACTTCCTTTTATAAATTTTCTTTATTAACCTATTCGATTTATAACTCAATTATAAACTAAAGGTTCATATTATAAGTTAAATACTTAAAATTTATTCGTTCACAAAAATCGTTCCTTTGAACTTCATAATTATAAGTCTTATAACTTATAAGATTCAATTATTTATCCAAAACCATTCTTTAATAATTTCACAAAATTTATAAATCTTACTATTTATAAATTTCATTTATAACTTCACCATTTATAATTTTATAAATCCCATTCACATATGCAATCCATTTTCACTTCATTCAAACACTTATAAAAACTCGTTTTATAATGTCAATATTTCAATTTATAAATATCCATTTATAAATCTCTTAAAATAAATCAATTTATATTATTCTTTAAAACGTCTTTAATCTCCTTTATTATTTCACCATTTCGATTCATAAAATAATTAAATTTTATAAATCCTATATTTAAACTTTTTCACAATAAATTCTAAAATCCCGATTAAACTATTTTATAAAATCGTTAGCATCATATTCTCAAAAATCAATTTTTAACTATATTTCTCAAAAATCATAAATTTTATAACATAAAAATTATAACGTTTATTTATTTAAAATGAATCAATTCCAAAAATATTTTATAACGTATACTTTCAAAATCACTTTATAAATTATTTTAAAATTCCAAAACTTGGTTCAATGATGCTACATACCAAATAGTCAATCACGACAACAACGATATCATATATCGATATGATAATCCATCAAATATCAAAATATCTGAAATCAAATAAATACTGTTGAGGAATCCAGTTGGATCCCTCCAACCTGTTTTCCTGCATCCACAAACATTAGCACAATACTAATTTCGCTCCAGTACGAAATTATCGCGGTATATGAGATTTAAATATTATCCGCTTAATAGACGGCGCAATAGGGTCTCATCCGCTAAACAAAAAATGCGGGAAATCAATAACTCCAATATATACATATGCCAATATATATATATTGCTATTATATATAATACCAATTTCACTGTTAATGAAATATTCGCGGTATATGTTTTTAATAAATAACATCCGCTTACTAACGGCGTATAATGTCTATTTTAACAATCAATAGATATCAATCATCATTCAAACATGCATTCAAATATTTTAAATCTAACTATTTAAAATAAAATCGAAACTGATTCGATTGAGTGAGAAGTTCTCACCTTGATTTCAAATTCCGTTTTAGCGATTTATTTCGAATAAAATTAAACGGACGTTTAATTTTACCCAAAATTCTCACTAACTCCAAACGACTCCAAACCAACTCCATCGCGTAGTGCTCATCCATACGATTCCAACGCAACTAGTTTCGCGCATTTTCGACCTCGTATGAAAAAGTTATGAATTTTTAAAGATTGTACACGATTTAAACTATAATTTACAACATAAATTTTAAATTTATAACCTAACTAATCTGAGCCATAGATCCAAACCCTCCCCTGATCTGGACCGCACCATCCTTCTTCTCTTTCACGTTCACGTCTACAGGAAGGAGCACGCAAACTCCAAACCCATATCCAAGAATTAGGGTTAATTAATTCCTCCTCCACGTTCACTTGCAACTCGATCAGATTACTCCACTTCGCAGCCCCTTCCACCACCTATGCACGGCCACAATAGGGAGGAGCTCGGCCCCCTAGGTTGCATGAAAACTCGTGCGCAAGGCAGCACGGTCGGCCCCCTTTTTCTCCTCCTACGCGACGTCGTTTCAGATCTCAACCATATGGATCTAAAGAACACACTCCCCTCTACAACTTCCTAGTTGGTGATTTCTTCTAATTGTTGATGGATCGTGAGTGATTGAGAGAGGAAGGTGGGAAAAATCTGGCCTTCGGTTTATAGGGTGGCGGCTAGGGTTTATTAATTAGGGCTTTTTTTTTCTAAATTATGAAGGTGTTGGTCTATTTATAAAGAAAAATCGAACACTATTCATCCGGAAATTCCGAACTCCGATTTACGCGCCGTAACCAGCGTTTCTAGGGTTTACCCCGCGTTCCGGACACAATGGAACAGGTTTCGAAAGCTAATTCGGAAGTATGTGCGAGTTATGGCTGTAAACGCTCAATTTGAATTAAACCGATTTAAGCGATTTTCTAGGCGTTTTAATTTGTACCGGACAAACGGTAAATCCAATTGACACAAAATTTGAAACCTTACAATAATATCACATTACAGATCTGATGAAACTGGTTTCGTCGAAATCCGAGATTTTTTGAAAAATGGCTATTTTAACTCGCCAAATTAAAATTAAAAATAAATCGATGCATTTCGAGCTGCCACGATCAAACGATAACTCCGATTGACACGAAAATTGAAATCCGGTAATAACTAACTATTACGGATCCAATGGAACTGGTTTCGTTCAATTCTGAGACTGTTCAAAAGTTGACTATTTTCACTAGTCGATTTTAATATTAAAATATTCAATTTTCACAAATTAACTTTTAATTCGATTTTAAAAGTTCTAAAATATCATTCTAACTCCAACATGATAAAATAAAATTTTACAAATCATTTTCAATCATATTTAACTCTATTTTCAATTATTTCCATAATTTAACATATTAAATTATCGATTTAATAATCCAATTAAATTCAATAATTCAAAATAAAATTTATTTGACTTATAAATTCACTTATTAATATTTAAAATTAATTAAATATTCAAATTTTAATTAATAAAAATTCTGGGTCGTTACAATCTTCCACACTTAAAAGAATTTCGTCCTCGAAATTATTAAGTAAGAAAAGTACAGAATTTATTAACTTTCCATAAAATCCATAGTTAAATAACTTACTAAGTTTTCAAATCATACTTAGTTATCTTTTCAAAAACAACTACTATTGTTTAACTTTCAATTCTAAATCAAAGTTAAAGTTTTCAAAATTTTCCAAATTTTCTCAAATTTTTTCTAACGCCTTAAATTTTCGGAAAAATTCGCCATAGTCTCTTTTGCGCGGCTCGATCCGGAAAAAAAATGACAGTATATATATCACAAATATACATCTCATTAAGTAATGAGGCATCCCGAAGGGAAAAAATGTAAAAGTACGATATTTAATCCGAGATATGTACCTTATATTTTATTAGCGAGCATATACGGCTAATATAGCGCGAAAACGAGCTCCAAATGCGAAGCAAACGCGATCCGCACCTACTAATCACTCAACAAACAACATGAGAACCATGCATATAGATAAATAGTATCGATATACATCATATAGCAACATAATAACTATATATGTCAACATAGCAAATGCAATAAAAGCAATATATTCAACCATCAACCAATTATCATCCAACTAATTCATAACCAATAAATATTCATTCATATTCTCATTAATATTTAATGAAATGGTTTTCAATTTAATCACATTTGATTCTTTACAGTGGATGTTTACTAACATTCAATTTCAATTACTTTATATTTACTAATTCATATTCAAGTTGGTTCACTTTCAAATCAAATTCAATTCTACTTAAGATTTACTTAACTTCCAATAGAATTCCAATTTCATTAACACTTAATGAATTATATACAATCAATCAACTAACAATCATATATCAACCAATGTATATTAATAACAACCAAGTTCCTTTGCTTATATTCATTCAATTTGGTTTAAATTTTAATTGATTTCCATTCAATCTTTTAACTTTCAATAACATTAAATTTTAATGAATTTCACTTACATTCATTATTTCATATACATTTAATTTACATTTAATTGATTAATATTCAATCCATTCATTCAATTCAATTACAACAGTTGAATTCTATTACATAACTCAAGTTCATATTCATCAATATATTCATATAGTTTCATTTCTTATATATATAAGTTTATTCCACAATTTTAAATCACTTTAATTATAATTCAATTCTTATAATTCTTTACTTATACAATTATTCTTTAATTTTAGATTATTCAAACATCTAAACAATCAACTTATATACACTTTAATAATTCTGAAAAATTATTTTCTTTATATATAAAATATAATCAAGGTAAAATTATTTCGTTTACCCAATTTAAAACAATATTATGTCGAATTATCTTGTTTAAGAGTTTAGAAACACCTATCTACGATAGTTAGCTAGACTAGATCGACTGGAATCTATAAACAATCAACCGATAAGTCAACACAATACAAAATAATTTATATTCACTAACAAATACGCTCTCATAGCTATTATTACACTCAAACTCATTCTAGAGTACCGCTGACTCTATCTCTAATGAGTAATACCCAACAGAACCATGGTTGTCGCTTAACCATAAGCTCTGATACCAAATGTAACATGTCGATTTTTCGTTGCCGAAAAACCGAATAGTTATGGGTTTTAAAAAGAATTTTAAGAAAAGAAAAGGAAAGAAAAGAAGAGAAAAAGATGGAAGATTAGAAAATAGAGAGAAGAGAAAATAGAAAATTTTTAAAATAGGAGAAAAAGAGAATAGAAAACAGAAAGGGAAAAGAAAACAACAGAACAACAACAGAATCTCACAATTCGCAGCGAAACAACATATAATAGATAAATGAATAATCTTTAAACAGAGAACTATATCAGTTATTACATTTTATACATTTCATTTCATTACATCATATCATCAGAGTATACAACATCAAACAGTGCAGCGGAAAAAGAAATACTATATAAACTAGTAATACGCCATGCCATCCATCTTGCCTCCAGCAACTCCAGAATATCCAGAATATCCTGATAAACCTTACTCTTGACTGCCCGTGTGGAAATTGGTGGGCACCCAGAGTTTAGGAAGGAAAACAATAAACTCCGAGTCAGTCATGTGACTGGTGTGAGAACTCAAAACAGTTTATTTATCTTTAAAATCAAAATAGAGGAATATTTTTAAATTCAATTCGCAATGCTTTTAAAAATGAGACTACCATAAGGCCTTCCGCACGCACACACATGCAAACGCAGAATCGGAGGAGATTTCTGCTTATGATAGTCAAAGATGCTTGATACGCATTTAAAAGAACATTTGATATTATTACTAGTGCATAGTGTAGGAAAAATTTATTTCGAAAGTAGAATATAAATCTTAGCCAACATACGACCATTATCGTATGCCTACTATAGCTACCATCCAAACAGTGGTGACCACCATAAGTGAATGGCAGGTCCTACAACTAATACCGTACAAGTTTCGTATTGGGAATTGGATTTCCAACGAATGATCAGGCCAAGGAACTTCCCATTGCCACATGAGAATGCCTCTGGATGGACATCCCCGAGAACCAAACCGGATCTCTACCAACACAAGGCCGGGTTACCCCTAACTGAGTAACAACTGACCGAATATGCCATCCCCCGGTCCTTTGGGACCTTTTCACCGAGCGCTCGTAATCAATTCACACAATCATAACAAAGTGTTTTCAACATGAGTAAGTATCTGGGCTCCATACCATGATACCACCCTTTTCCAGAAGGAAATGGACACATCCTAAAGGGCGCTACCCCTCATAACCTTGCTGCTTCTTTCCTGTTTTGACCATTCACGGGGTGTGAGGCTCGACGAAGTCACGTCCACAAAAACATACTTTATACAAAAGCCATGCTTTGGGTCAACAAATGATCAACACAATGATCACAAGGATAGACGATCAAATAAACGATCCTATCACAAATAATCAACACAATGATCATTTCAGCATCACTCAGCATATCACATTACCAAATTGGGAATATATCGCTGATAACTTCAACTATATAACCTCTGAGCTCGTACGTCTCAGAGAAGGGTGTTAAGCTAAAAGAATAAATTCTTCGCCACCAACAGAAATATATTTGAATGAAATCTGTTTTATATCTCAATTTGCAATGTCATACATACAATCCATACAAGTCTGTTCCGGGCTCGAACAAAATCGAAGGCACTTCTTACGAAGCCCTTGCAATCCGGGTATTCACAATCCTGATCGGATTCACCATCACATATGGAGAACTCTATACCGGAGCAACTCGGTGCAGAGTCAATCGACAGGTCATCCTATCGTTCTCGCAAATACCGGGTCTTCAACACCGATCTTTAATGCTATTCACAACGACGTATCACATATTCAGAATGGGTTATACGACCCCATGGTCCTTTCCCGGTTAACCCGAATAGTGAGCGCTTATTCAAAAATAAGTGTGGCATTCAAATTCAAACAAATCACATCAATTACCCATTCAAAGGGAAATATTGATAGTCGGTTATTGAACTATCACTGGATATGCACACATCACCAGTTTCCAAATAATTTTCCAAATTATTTATTTTCCAAAATATCTTTACAAGACATATAATTCTCATACTTCAAAAATAAATCAATATTTATTTTTTTAAACAAGTTCCCCTTTCTTTTATAAATTCCATAATGAATTTATAATCCAAAATATCTATGAATATTCGATTTCAATTATTCATTTCAATTTATCTTCAAAAAGATAAATTCTCAAAATATTCACTTTTTATTGGAAAACATTTCCATACTTATTTAATAAGTAATTCACAAATTTTATTTATTTTCAACACTTGGAAAATATTCAATACACTTAAATCGAGATTAAGTATATATTTCATTCTTTAAGGAAATCATTCTCTTAAACATATTTATTTGGGCCCAAATGAATGTTGTGTAAAACATTGTTACGACAACCCAAAATCACTAGTATAGGGATTCGAAATTAAAATAGATATATAAATCCCAATACTATACAAAACATTTCCTTTCGGAAATCATTTACTATAACAACAGTGTTATAGTCCACTATTTCCTTTTATTTCTCGAAAACGTCTATTTCAACAATAAATGTTGAAATCTATGGTTTCGAATCTCAACACATTTTAAAACATCGTTAGATCGTTTTAATTCTGTTTTAAAATATCACGTTCTAAACATTTCCTTTAACATATTATTCACTATTCAAAAACGTGAATATACTACGTTAACAATTTTCATCCTTTTATTCATTTTAATTCAAAGGATTATTCACATTCAAAAATGTGAATATAACTCCATTAATAGGTTTCAACAATTAACTTATCAAAATAAGTCATTTGCGAATTTATAAAACAACGTTTATAAATCCTATTTCTAATTATTTTATAACAACTTCCTTTTATAAATTTTCTTTATTAACCCATTCGATTTATAACTCAATTATAAACTAAAGGTTCATATTATAAGTTAAATACTTAAAATTTATTCGTTCACAAAAATCGTTCCTTTGAACTTCATAATTATAAGTCTTATAACTTATAAGATTCAATTATTTATCCAAAACCATTCTTTAATAATTTCACAAAATTTATAAATCTTACTATTTATAAATTTCATTTATAACTTCACCATTTATAATTTTATAAATCCCATTCACATATGCAATCCATTTTCACTTCATTCAAACACTTATAAAAACTCGTTTTATAATGTCAATATTTCAATTTATAAATATCCATTTATAAATCTCTTAATATAAATCAATTTATATTATTCTTTAAAACGTCTTTAATCTCCTTTATTATTTCACCATTTCGATTCATAAAATAATTAAATTTTATAAATCCTATATTTAAACTTTTTCACAATAAATTCTAAAATCCCGATTAAACTATTTTATAAAATCGTTAGCATCATATTCTCAAAAATCAATTTTTAACTATATTTCTCAAAAATCATAATTTTTATAACATAAAAATTATAACGTTTATTTATTTAAAATGAATCAATTCCAAAAATATTTTATAACGTATACTTTCAAAATCACTTTATAAATTATTTTAAAATTCCAAAACTTGGTTCAATGATGCTACATACCAAATAGTCAATCACGACAACAACGATATCATATATCGATATGATAATCCATCAAATATCAAAATATCTGAAATCAAATAAATACTGTTGAGGAATCCAGTTGGATCCCTCCAACCTGTTTTCCTGCATCCACAAACATTAGCACAATACCAATTTCGCTCCAGTACGAAATTATCGCGGTATATGGGATTTAAATATTATCCGCTTAATAGAGGCGCAATAGGGTCTCATCCGCTAAACAAAAAATGCGGGAAATCAATAACTCCAATATATACATATGCCAATATATATATATTGCTATTATATATAATACTAATTTCACTGTTTATGAAATATTCGCGGTATATGTTTTTAATAAATAACATCCGCTTACTAATGGCGTATAATGTCTATTTTAACAATCAATAGATATCAATCATCGTTCAAACATGCATTCAAATATTTTAAATCTAACTATTTAAAATAAAATCGAAACTGATTCGATTGAGTGAGAAGTTCTCACCTTGATTTCAAATTCCGTTTTAGCGATTTATTTCGAATAAAATTAAACGGACGTTTAATTTTACCCAAAATTCTCACTAACTCCAAATGACTCCAAACCAACTCCATCGCGTAGTGCTCGTCCATACGATTCCAACGCAACTAGTTTCGCGCATTTTCGACCTCGTATGAAAAAGTTATGAATTTTTAAAGATTGTACACGATTTAAACTATAATTTACAACATAAATTTTAAATTTATAACCTAACTAATCTGAGCCATAGATCCAAACCCTCCCCTGATCTGGACCGCACCATCCTTCTTCTCTTTCACGTTCACGTCTACAGGAAGGAGCACGCAAACTCCAAACCCATATCCAAGAATTAGGGTTAATTAATTCCTCCTCCACGTTCACTTGCAACTCGATCAGATTGTTCCACTTCGCAGCCCCTTCCACCACCTATGCACGGCCACAATAGGGAGGAGCTCGGCCCCCTAGGTTGCATGAAAAGTCGTGCGCAAGGCAGCACGGTCGGCCCCCTTTTTCTCCTCCTACGCGACGTCGTTTCAGATCTCAACCGTATGGATCTAAAGAACACACTCCCCTCTACAACTTCCTAGTTGGTGATTTCTTCTAATTGTTGATGGATCGTGAGTGATTGAGAGAGGAAGGTGGGAAAAATCTGGCCTTCGGTTTATAGGGTGGCGGCTAGGGTTTATTAATTAGGGCTTTTATTTATTTTTTTCTAAATTATGAAGGTGTTGGTCTATTTATAAAGAAAAATCGAACACTATTCATCCGGAAATTCCAAACTCCGATTTACGCGCCGTAACCAGCGTTTCTAGGGTTTACCCCGCGTTCCGGACACAATGGAATAGGTTTCGAAAGCTAATTCGGAAGTATGTGCGAGTTATGGCTGTAAACGCTCAATTTGAATTAAACCGATTTAAGCGATTTTCTAGGCGTTTTAATTTGTATCGGACAAACGGTAAATCCAATTGACACGAAATTTGAAACCATACAATAATATCACATTACGGATCCAATGAAACTGGTTTCGTCGAAATCCGAGACTTTTTGAAAAATGACTATTTTAACTCGCCAAATTAAAATTAAAAATAAATCGATGCGTTTCGAGCTGCCACGATCAAACGATAACTCCGATTGACACGAAAATTAAAATCCGGTAATAACTAACTATTACGGATCCAATTGAACTAGTTTCGTTCAATTCTGAGACTGTTCAAAATTTGACTATTTTCACTAGTCGATTTTAATATTAAAATATTCAATTTTCACAAATTAACTTTTAATTCGATTTTAAAAGTTCTAAAATATCATTCTAACTCCAACATGATAAAATAAAATTTTACAAATCATTTTCAATCATATTTAACTCTATTTTCAATTATTTCCATAATTTAACATATTAAATTATCGATTTAATAATCCAATTAAATTCAATAATTCAAAATAAAATTTATTTGACTTATAAATTCACTTATTAATATTTAAAATTAATTAAATATTCAAATTTTAATTAATAAAAATTCTGGGTCGTTACAACAGGAATGGCATGAAGTTAACTGCGAGAATTGTAGTAGTATATATTGTATACTTTTTTACTAACATTGTCTAATGTATCATGTTGCATATGAAAATGTTCAGTGTTAAGCAGTGGTATGTCTATAGATTTTCTATTTAGTTGTTGGTGGTGTTGGCAGGGCCGGCTCTAGCCTATGGGTTGCCCTAGGCGAGCACAATTTTTTTAATCTTTTACATAAGAAAAAAATAAAAAATGACATTATAACATTGTAAATATTTTTCATTAATTTCACATAATAACAAAGTTCATCCAAAATACATATTTCATTCATTCTTCCAAAATATTTTCTCATTAACTTCATATACATAATTTAATATCTTTATCATATCAATCACATTCAACGAAAACAACTTCTACTTGAATTTTTGGAAGCAAATTCTTCAATTATATCATCATATTTTAAACTATCCAAATATCCATTTTCGATTGAAATCATTGCCAATACACTTGGTCTTTCTTGCGACATGGTAGTTCGAAGATAAGTTTTTATCAACTTCAACTTAGAGAAGCTTCTTTCTGCCGAAGCAACCGTAACCGGTATAGTTAATAAAATTCGATATGCAACCCATACATTTATAAATCCACTCAAATCATGATAGGATTTTAAAAACTCAAGAATACTAATTGATTTGTTGTTTCCGATGGCAATATTCTTTTCAATTGTCTAAGTTCAAGAAATAATCCTTTCCCACATATATCGCTCTCTTGATTATATTCTAAAAAACTTTCTAGTTTCACGCATTTCTCTTTCAATTGTTTTTCTTCAATAGTTTTGAACTTTGCATTAAACAAAAATCCAAAAATCCTTTCATAAAGCTCAAATTGTTCAAATCGATCCTTAAGTGAAGAAAGAGCTTGGTCTATTATATGAAGAAAGTAAGTGGTTCTAAGATTATCTTCCAAAGATTGACTTTCATGAGCATCAACATCCATATCCTCATCAAAATGTTTCTTTCTACGAATAATTCTTTTTTTAGCAAATTTAGGTTTAATGCCAACTTCATCCGCGAGTTCTTTAGCTTCAATTATCATGCTTGCAAATCCATCTTCTCTAAATTTCTCAAAAAATGCAATAAGCTCCTTTATTTTAGTAATTGCATCTTCAATATTCATGTCTTCACGTTGAAGTATTTTGCTAACTCGATTAATACTATCCAATATAGTGTACCAAACACATAAACTAATCAAAAACTCGTAATCTTCTAAAGCATTTTGACATAGACATTTAGCTTCCACCCTGATGATACTATCATCTTTATACTTATTTGCAATGTCAACTAAAGCATCTCTGAACTCCGTCGGTTGAAGTCTTATCGCTTTCACGCTTTCTACATGACTTTCCCATCGAGTTGTAGATAATGGTTTTGGCGTTAAACATTTTACATGTTGTCTAAGTATTTCCCACCATTGAGTTGAACCGAAAAATAAAATATAGATCTTTTGGACATATGCAAAAAAATCTCTTGCTTTCATGCATGATTTTTCCATATCATATAGAGCAAGATTTAAACTATGACATCCACACGAAATATAAAATGCTCTTGGATTTTGATCGATAAGTCTCTTTTGTACCCCTTGATGTTCACCTAATATCAAATTTAAATTATTTATGACATGATATAATATAATATACTAAACTACAAAATTCATGTTATAAAATATAACATACCTTTCATATTGGATCCGTTATCATAACCTTGGCCCCTCGCATCATCAATGTTAAATTTAAGATCAATTAGAATATTTTGAAGCTTCTTAAATAGACCAAGTCCCGATGTATCATCAACCTCTATAAAGCCTCTCCACCTTGATAGCATCATCAATGTCAACACATCTTATAATAATTGACATTTGTTCTTTGTGACTCAAATCCGGAGTACAATCAAGAATAACTGAATAATACTTTGCCTTTAATATTTTTGAAAGCATCGTCTCTTTAATCTTTTTTGCCAACAAAAGTATTAATTCATTTTGAATGTTATGACTAAGATAATGATTATTTACTTCATTATTTACCACTCTTCTAAGATGCTCCTCCATGATTGGATCAAGTTCGGCTACAAATTCCACAAGTTGGCAAAAAAGTCCATTATTCTTTTCATAAATTCTTTCATTAGTACCACTAAATGGTAAATTATTTCGAGAAAGAGTTTTCACAATACCAATTATAGCACTAATACTTTTTCCAACGTTGTCTCTCTTGATCGATTAAAGATTCCATTTTTTCATCAATTGTTGCATTTTCTTGAAGACCTTTGTACAAATCAACCCACTTTATAAGATTTGAGGTATGCTCTGTATTACTTTCATGCTCTCTTAGCTTGGTTTTAATGTTATGTCAATCATCCATTCTTTCTTCTCATAATTTAAACTTTTTTGTGGGTTTTTAAATAGCTTGCAACAAAAACAAAAGACTCTATTTACTTCATTTGAGTAAATTAGCCATTTCTTTCATGTTTTTCTCCTCGTGGATAACAACTAAAATAGTGTTTGGAAGAAAAATGTGTACCATCAATTTCATTTTTAGGAAAATCTTCATTTTCTTTTACAATTTTGATAGGCCCCCCGTTTAACTGGCATTATCCTTTTACTATTGGTTATTCTTCCCCATAATCCCGGATCATAATTGACATCAACATCCTTTTCAAGATCAAGCATAATAAAATCGTCAACACCTTCATTCAAATCATTCACTTTACCAACTACGTCTTCTTCAATTACATTTCCTTCTTCATTTTCAATAGCCTCTTCATTGACATCAACATCTCCATCCATTTCATGAACACCCATCTCTTAAATTCTACTTGAAGTTGTAGATTGAGATTTTTGAATTTGTGCTTGAAATAAATTAGAGATCGAACCGACGAGAGATTTTGCAAATTCATCTTTCTTTTGCTTAACTTTTCTATTGTAAAATTTGGAGTTTTCTTTACAAAATCTAATTCGATTTTTATCATCTTCATTCTTCGTCATATTCCCTATAGATTTCTAATTCGATGGAATAAGTGAAGTTTTAAAATCGTATATATGAGATGAAGCATTCAATCTGATGAGGAAAGGAAAGTGTTTGCGATGTGTTATTCATATGAACAATCGATCAAATTAATAGAAAAAAAGGTAGATTACTTCTGCTGTCATGAATAATTATATTCAAGCTTTCTAATTTTGTATTATAAAGGTAAAAAATGTTATGGATGATGATTAAGCATTTACTTTAAATGAGTTTGCTGGGTATCAAGAAACGAATTGATTTTTGTTCCTATACATATTGATATAGTAGCAATAATTTTGTACTTTTTATCCAACAAACAAATGAATGGCTAGTTGAAACTCATAAAGCATATAGCTGTAGTGCAGTCAACATAAATGATTTTGGTGCTTCGCCTGAAGCAAGAAAAATCCTGATTAATTAATGTGAATTTTCAACAAGAACTAATCACTTTGAAACTACAAGTATAATCACACAACAATGAAAAGCAGTCATTCGGTTGTTTAGATTCAAAAAAAAATCTTATCCATGTGTTCATTTTTCCATTTACCTTTATAAATTTGTTTCAGGAATCAGGCCAGTAATCAAATTAGAAGCTCTGCAGTCGTGGAGCGGTGGAGGGTGGAGCAGAATGTAGCTCGAGACTGGAGATTGTTGTCGGCTGTCGCCAAGTGTTGTGGCTGTCGCCTGGAGATTGCTATCGCCAAGTGCTGTGGCTAGAGAGTCGAGACGACGAGGCTCGAGTCGTGGAGGAGAAAGCGCGTCGTGGAGGAGAACGCCTCATCGAGTGGTTTGCGTCGTGGAGGTGGGAGGCTGCCGAAGTAGGCAATCAGATTCGCGATTTGAAATTTTGAGAAGATAGGTTTTGATTTTTTTTTGGTCGTTGGTTACCCCGTAAGGGGGGGGGGGTTGCCCTATTCAATGGCCTATTGGGCCTTGACCAATAACCGGCCCTGGGTGTTGGGATCGATCTCATATCAATCAGCATTGTAGCTAAATATCATGTTTCGTTTATAGCTTATAGAAACTCGTTTTCAGTTATATAAAATTTAAATTATTTAAATTTTTAACCCAGTGTGTTGAATGATATCATATATGAAATAGCAATCTTCAAGTTGTAAAGACTCATTCGATGACTAACTTTATGGTTTATATATTTTATAATGTTGACAGTGAACTCATTAAGATTGCCAAATGTTGACATGAGTCATTAAAGAAATGTGATCTTCAATCTTCACGTACCATGTGTCTAGTATCTCCAATCTCCACGATCCATTATTTTAAAATTAACACTAATTAATAATGTTTATATTGAACATACGTTGGATATTGAAAGGATGCATATGGATTTATGGATAGGAGATCCCATATCTTGTCAAAGTGATTTCGTTTTACAGGTTAACGCTAATAAACGTATGGTTACGCATGTCTTATCGCTTCAATTGTTGCATGCATAATAGCTAGCGTCTGCGTTCCACTATCTTGCTCTAAAAAACTATGAATTGTAACCAAAAATACGTTAAAACACAACCACTAATGCTCTCTTAGCCAAAAAAATGTACTCAACTAACCACAGCACATCTAAGCATGATTTGTTCAGTTGTTCGTGGTTGGTTTAACTTGATCATGTGGCTAGTAAACTGAACAAAAGACTAATGGATAAAATGACAAATGATTCAGCATTTTACTGCAAAAAATGGACTTCTCCACTTTAATTATTTTTTTAATAATACGGCAAAATTTTTATCATTTTATTGCAAATTGATTAAAACAGGAAAAACTTTGTCTATTTGTTAATTATTAAAATATATTTGTTATTTTTTATAAAAATTGATTCCGTGGTTGGTTTTCTTCTATATTTGGTTGCAATTAAAATCAAGAGAAATGAATGACAGCAAACAATAGCTCAGCCCTTATACTATTTCATATAGGGTTTCAGGGGTATTTTTGTAATTTCACAAATGGAGCATACACAAAAACATTCTATTCAAATTTTATTTTGGTATCAAAGCCGAGCACTGCCAAACGGCAGAATTGAATCTAATCATCTTCCATCTGATCAAATGATCAACATTTGAAAGATAGTGGAGCTTTCTCTCCTCAGATTTTATTCTCATCATTGGAGAGTTATCCTTTCTTTGATCAAGAATTCTGTACAATCAGTTTCTGCAAATTAACAAGGATTGTTAATTTACTAGCTGCCTCGTCTGAATCTCGTCAGCAAGTTATCATCATCCAAGACAGGCTGCAGCGCTCCTCCTCAGATCTCTTCCTCATCAGAGAAGAATTTTCCTGTATCTTACTCAACAACCTTTAAATCAAGAATCAGATTCTTGATTTAAAAGTTATGTCTTTTGCCATCAAAAAAAAGGAAGATATTCTTATCTGGCTGTAGTCATTAAGATTGCCTAGTCAGCATCTGTAGTTACTTATCAACATTGAAGTATTAAACATTCATAAATGGCAGGTAATGATGAGAGCAATTTTGTGACTACATCTCCCACAAAAACGAATGCATCAAATTCTACTCAAGAAGCAGCAAATCTGTGTATAATAAAACCAAAGAGTCAGCTTGCAGTGCAACTTGATGAGCACAACTATTTGCTATGGAAATATCAGACTGAAACTGCAATCAGGGGTTATGGGTTAGAAAAATATATCAACGGCACAATAGCAATACCACCAAAGATGATAAGTGACAACAGTGGAAAAATAATTACAAAACAAGATTTCATCAATTATCAAAGACAGGACAGCTTGCTAGCCTCCGAATAATGTCATCCAGTAGTGTTAATGTGACGATCCATCTTTCAATACCCAGAAAGACGTATCATCCATAAGAAAAGAAAAGAGATAGAAATAGAAATATAGAAAGAAAAGAACAACAATCATCAGAATCTCACAACGGAAACGAATAAAATATAATATTACACATATCCATTGCATAAGTTTTACATATCAGAGTACACAAAATAATACTACTCCATTACATCTGACATTCATAAGAGTTTGCTAATACACACAACCCAAAATACAACATCAAAGTCACTACAGCAAATAGAGATAGATAAGTACGCCTGGTCTCCAGCTCCAGCTTCCAAAACATTTTCTAATCCCAACCTAATCACTTGGCTACTCATAAAAATTTGAGTACCCAAGAGTTTATGAAAAACAAAATAAACTCCGGGTCAGACATGAGTCTGGTGTGAGTAAATCAGTTAAAGTTGTTTAACTTTAAAAATCATTTTGAAACAAAAGGTATCACGTAAGACTTCCCACAAATAAACACGGGTAAGTTTTTACCTTACGCTAACCAAAACATTTGATAGGAAATCCAGTGATATTATAACAGGGTCTAGGGTTTTCAAGTAAATAGAAAATAGCCGAAATTGTTACATCTATTAAATTCCAGCTACTAGCCACGAAAGTGGGTAATACAATCAAAACCGTAGGGTCTCGTAGGGAAAATGGGTTTCCATCAATGGCAGGGCTACTGGGGTACCGCCCGTTACAGTACGGGGCCTAGATCACCGTACCGAGGAGACACCCTAACTCCCCTGCAACACAAGCCCGGAACCATCCCTTACTGGACAGCTCCGAACAAGACAACCCCACAGTTGTGACCAACAACTGCCTACACAGCCGAAATAATAAGGGACTTCTAGACAGGGGTAAATCTCACTCTCAAGTGCGGGCTACCCACGAAGCCTTACTGCACCTCCCCTGTTTTAGCCATTCCCGGTTGATGAGGCTTGAGGCTACGATTACCTTTAGAGAACACATCTCTTAGAATGCTCATCGTCCACCTGACGATGTTCTGAAAGCATTCAATCCATACAAGTTCGTTTCGGGTTCGAACGAAACCGAAGGCATTATTTCGTTACACTCATTTAGGAATCACCCTCAGAGTTAACGACGATAACCCTTGCACTTTAAAACTCCATCTCGATCCTCTTTTGAGATGTCACGACCTAACGTTTAACTTGGATCGATGTGGTTTTCGGAAAATCAAATTTCATTCCCGATCCCGGTCTCATCGAAATCCAAACGTGTCTTAAAGGCCGAGTTGTTTAAATATTTAAACAATTCAATTTAGTTTAAACATAGTATCCACACAGTATTATACAAAGAAAATAACCAATATCTATCACAGATATACTATATCTCATCACAGAATATCTCAACTATCATTCAACAGATATCAATCATATTCAGATATTCAATTCAAACAACCATCCATAAGCAAGCACTTCTTTAATTCATATAATTAATTTAATTAATTTAAATTAAATTAATTACTTAAGAATTAATCACTTAATCTTGCTTAACCAAGCATTAATTAATTAATCACAATCATTTAATTAATTAATCACTTCCTAATTAACCTCATTATTAATTAATCTTAATTTAATTAACAATCCCTTAATTAACCATTAATTACTATAATTATTCATCAATTAAAACTTGATTAAAAATTAATCATTCCTTAATTGGTTATTAATTAACCCTTAATTTATAATTAATTAACCTCAATTAATTTCTTAATTAATTACAAATTAATTTATCTTAATTACTTAATTAATTATAAATTTAATTAACCTTAATTATTTAATTAATTAAATCTGAACCACTAATTAATTAACTGTTAATTATAAATTAATTAATGTTTAATTACTTTATTAATTAACTCTAATCAATTGGTTAATTAATTCTTAATTACTAATTAATTAATTACTAATCACTTAATTAATTAATTACTAATCTCTTATTAATTAATCTTTAATTATTTAATTAATTATATATTAATTATTATTTAATTTAATTCTTAATTATCCATTCTATAATCCATAAGTAATTAATTAAATCTTAACAAATTAATTAATCTAAATTGATTAATTAATTTCAACCTTAATTACTAATTAATTAAAGTAAACTTTAATTTCAAAACTTAATTAAATTTCAAAAACCAAACAATTTCATTAATTATTAAAACTATTACATATTTAAAACATTTTCAATTTGTTAAAAACTAATTACCTTTTTAAAAGTTAAATTTAAAAGTTGTAAAATCATTTCAAAACTTCAATTTACAAAATATGAAATACTTTGAATTAAAAATATTTAACATTTCATAAAGTAGTTGAAATAAATTATTTTAAAGTTTAAACTTAAACAATTTGAAATTTTAAGTTTGAGAGCTTCAAACTTCACTTGTCCCTATTTGTTTGACTCGACTAAACTCAAGTTAAACATCAAAAACCAAACCCCTCCACTATCTTATTCTTCTTAGTTTAAGATTCAATTAACCCCAAAACAAAAAGAACTGGAAAACACACTTGCTACAGCCCCCAATTTCCAATCCCCTTCACGCAACAGCGATCCACCTCGAGCACACACACGAGCCACATACCCAAACACTCGAACACTGCTTCGAGTCCCTTGACTACCCCATCTCACTGACACGGTCGCCGTCCTATGCACGTTGCTTCGGCGCAGCCGCCACCATCCACGTCACCACACGCAAGCTCCACTTCGACCAACGACCCAACTCCGGCCCTCCATCCTCACTTACAAGAGCGCAATCAAAATATGATTGCTCGAACCCATCAGCCGGCAAAATACTCATCATAAAATTTCCCCATTACTCCCAACACCGACCACCAATCGCCTCGAAGTTCTGGCCATAACCTCACAAGGCCCTAACGCAGCTTTACCTTAAACCACACGCAACTCGATCCATCCAACAACCCACACTCACGAATTTCTCGAATTCGAACACCACAGAATATAAAACCCTAAAATCCTAAATTCCCAATTCTCTGTTGAACAATTTTTACTTCCATTATTTTTCTTGTGTTTATCAACCATTAACACAACTTTGCCCCAAATTTCAAAGTCTAAAACCATCACTGTAACAAGAATTTTCTCAAAACCCACTTCCAGGTTATCAATAGAATACACCTTCAATTCAAATTTAAAAATTCTGAATATTGCCTTAAAAATCATGTTATACATAGTAAATTTAGAATGTGAATTCGATTCAACAAAATTCAAAACATGATTTTATCATGATATAAAAATTTTCCACTATAACTTCTTTAATTAGCAGATTTTCAACAATTTCTTTTTAAATAACAATTTAAATCTTAATTCATATTTAATAAAACTGAAATTCAAATTTTATTGTGATTTGTTAAATAAAATTTGAAGCTCTGGTTTAAATTTTACTCTGTAACCTAAAATTTACAAAGAAGTATCCACAGTTTTAACATGCACGGTTTTCCTTTTAAAAAAATAAAAAATAAAAACACCAAGATTTCATCTATACACACACACACACACACACACACACACACACACACATGCAAATCAGACACTAGCTCAAAAGTTTCACATGCACAATTTTTACTTTGCTTAAATTTTTCTAATTAAAATTTACTCATCTGTTTAATTGTTAAGCAGAGACCAAAAGAATTGAATTCCTGGAAAATAACTGCAGTTTCCTTTTTTTGAAATTGCTTGATCCAATGTTTGCTTGATGATTCTTAAATCTTTAATCAGTCAGTACTAAGATTGAAGAACTTGAATTTGCTTTTAGAAATTTTGAAGATTCGGGAACCCTTGATTGCAGTTTTCAAAAGTATTTTGTATGCAGATTTTCTTCCTGATTTTTTTTGAAGTGAGGTTTGAGTTTTATAAATTTTGGATTGAAGTGAAGATTTTCAGTTTTCGTTAATGGAGGTGTGTAATTTTCTTGCTTTAGAAAATTTTGAATGAGAAAATTGAAATGAAGCATAAGAAGTGGTTTTTATAAAAAAAAAATTGTTTTTATAAAAATTTAAGAAAATAAATTTAAATTATGACACTTGTCACTATTCCTTATTAATTCTTTAACACATGTTTATTAGTATGATTTAAATGTTAACAAGTGTAAACTTCCATGCAAAAAGAATTTTAAAATGTTTTCTTAATTGATTTTCTTAATTTAAATCCATTTTTAATTCATATAAAATCAATTCCTCTTAAAGAAATAAATATAAAACAAATGTTATACCCTAAATAAAATCATGAAAATACTCTTTTAAACTCAAAGTAAAAATTTAGAATATAATTAACTTATTTTGAATCTTTTAATTTAACAATTCAAATTCAGATTAAATTTTCAAATTCAAAAATCAAATTTTATATGGATACAATTTTAACACATTCATTACCCTTACGTATATATTAATTTTAATTAGAATCAATGTACATTTACAATTCTTTTATTGTTATTGTTTAAAATAACAAATTTATCAATTTAATTTAATTTATTACAAAGATTATCATTTTTAAATTGGGTTTGAAATTCCGGAATATCACAGTTAACTTCCTATATCAAATTGTAGGGTGTAAAACCTCACAAGAAATATGGTCAACAATCAATCAAATATTCAATTCTCAGACCGCAACAAGAATTCTACATTACAAAAGACAACTCCAGATTTTAAAGAAACATAGCATGTCAATGCAAGAATACTTAACTAAAGTCAAGACATACTATGACTTACTGGAGACTACTGGTTATAAAGTGGCTGATACAGAGCAGATTCTGACCATACTTATTGGACTAGATGAAGAGTATGAGTCTGTTGTAGCAATAATCTCATCAAGAGAAACACTGCCATCAATTCAATATGTACAGTCCACTCTTCTTGCACAAGAAGGTAGAATAGATTAGAAGAAGCCATTGAATTCAGATTTATCCATAAACTATGCATCCAATTACAAAGGCAAAAGTCAAGAAAAGGGAACCAATAGCAGAGTTCAACAAAACACCCAGAGGGGTGGATAAAATTACAGAGGCAGAGGCTGTGGAAGGTGGAACAATTCAAACAGACTTAGGTGTCAGATTTGTGAAAAGTTTGGGCATACTGCAGCTAAATGTTATTTCAGATTCGATCAAAACTTCACTATAAATCAGCAAAATAACATTCAGAGAAGTAACAATACAAATGCTAACATTACTCATGCAAGTGTAGAAGCAAGAAAGAAAGGTAGTAGTTCAAAAAGTCAGTTAGATGCAGACCAACACACAAAGATAGATGATCTACAGTTTGAAGAATGGTATCCAGATTGAGGTGCAACAAATCACATTACCAATAATCTTAACAATCTCAATCTTGAAAATAGAGAATATAAAGGTACGCAATCTATTTTTATAGGTAATGGAAAATCAATTCAAATCACTAATACTGGAAATGCAAAAATCAGAGGCAAAAGAGAGTTACATCTCAATAATCTACTTAGAGTTCCACAAATCAAGAAAAACTTATTGAGTGTATCTCACTTTGTCAATGACAATCAAGTATTTTTT
Source organism: Allium cepa (assembly GCA_030765085.1). Taxonomy (NCBI): domain Eukaryota; kingdom Viridiplantae; phylum Streptophyta; class Magnoliopsida; order Asparagales; family Amaryllidaceae; genus Allium; species Allium cepa. The sequence continues at coordinate 570,780,323 of CM060938.1, forward strand.
GAATTTTACCCAAAGTTCTGTCTAGTTAGGGACTTACTAAACAAAGAAATTTTGTTATAGGGTAATGTGCACAATGGTCTTTACATTTTCAATCTATTGAAGAAATCTAAGTCTACTCAAAAGAGAAATTGGTGCAATTATGCTAGGTGTGATTCAAATGTCAATAATAAAAAAGTGTTTGATTTGTGGCACAGTAAACTGGGTCATCCCAGTGTTGATGCTGTAAAACATGTTCTGCAGAATAGCAATATAAAATTTGAAAATATACCTAGACCATATATGTGTACTTGTCAAATGGGAAAATTTCATAAGCTACCATTTTCTAAATCATTAACTAGATATACAAAACCATTGGAAATGGTAGCAGTTGACTTATGGGGTCTAGCCCCAATTAACTCTGATTATGGATTCAAATATTATGTTTCTTTTATGGATTCCTTTTCTAGATGTACTTGGATATATTTTCTCAAATCAAAAGCAGAAACCAAAAATATAATGATGTGATTCATCACCCAAGCTGAGAGGCAGACAACAATGAATTAAAGGTAATTCAGACAAATGGAGGGACTAAATTTAAACCTTTGAAGGACTATTTTATCAAAAAAGGAATAATACATAGGATTACTTGCCCCTATACATTTGAGCAGAATGGCCTAGCTGAAAGGAAGCACATGCACATAGTTGATACTGGCCTGACTTTCTTGGCACACGCCTCAATGCCATTGAAATTCTGGCCAGAGTCATTAAGCTCTGCAATGTTTCTTATCAACAGAATGCCTACAAAGGTTCTGAAAAACAAACACCACTTGAGAAATTACTCAACACATCTCTAGATTATACATTACTTAAAACTTTTGGTTGCTTGTGCTATCCATATTTAAGACCTTAAAATTCTCACAAGTTAAGGTTTAGATCTTTACCATGTACTTTTATTGGATATCCCAACAATCAGAAGGGATACAAATGTCTTACCAACAATGGCAAGATAATTATTTCAAGACATGTTGCTTTCAGTGAACATGTCTTTCCTTTTTCTATGAGTGAGTTGAAAACTACTCATAAGGTTTGCAATGCTAAATCATCTATGCATTCTGTCCCAATGCATTTTGTTCCGACCTACTCAAGTGAGCAGGTAAGAAATATTCAGACTGATCATCTGATAAACACTGAACACTCACATAACATATCAGATGATCAGCCTGATCTTAATGAATCAGAAAATCCAAACAACCATTGCCAAGACAAGGAATCATCAGACTCTAGTATACACACTTCCTCAAGTATGGACACTTCCTCAAGTTCAGATCAAATCAATGGTTCTAACATCAGTAGATCTCCATCACCTGCAAGAGAAGGACATTGTATGATGACAAGATCAAAACATGGTATATTCAAACCAAAAGTCTACTCCACTGTACTAAAACAAGATGAACCAGCCAACTATGAAAAAGCATTCTCTGATAGTAACTGGAAGTCTGCCATGGATGATTAATACAATGCCTTAATTAAAAATAAAACTTGAAGCATTGTGCAAGCACCAAAAGACAAGAATATCATTGGATGCAGGTGGACTTACAAACTCAAAAGGTCAGCAGATGGAAAAATAGCTAAATATAAGGCAAGGCGATAGCTAAGTGATACTCACAGTAGTGTGGATTCGACTTTACTGAAAAAATTTCACCAGTAGTGAAACCAACTAGAATTAGGGTAATTCTTACAGTTGCTCTATACAATGAATGAGACATTAGACAGATGGATGTTAACAATGATTTTCTACATGGTGAACTACAACAAGAAGTATACGTGCAACAGCCACCAGGATATGTTAAAGGAGGTGACAAGAAAATGGTATGAAAATTACATAAAGCTATCTATGGACTGAATAAAGCTCCAAGAGTGTGGTATGAAAAACTAAAAACTATCTTGATCAGTCTAGAATTCAAGCCAGTCGGGTCTGACAACTCACTTTACATCAAAATAAATGATATTAGTACTACCTATATTCTTGTGTATGCAGATGATCTCATAATTACAGGTAATAGTAATGATGAAATTTGAAATGTCACTAGTCATTTACATAGAAATTTCTCTACCAAGGATCTAGGAAATTTGAATTATTTTCAAGGAATTGAAGTTTACAGAAAATCATAAAATGAATTGATACTATCTCAAAGTAAATATATTTCTGAGATTCTTGATAGGGCAAAGATGAATGATGCAAAACCTATGCCAATACCCATGGTAAGTAATTTGCATTTATCTAAACATAAAGGTAAGCATATAGAGAATATAAAACAGTACAGAAGTATAGTAGGTGCCTTACAATATGTCACTATCACTAGACCAGATATTTCATTCAGTGTAAATAAAGTCTGTCAATTTATGCAGGAACCTTTAGATCATCACTGGAAGGCAGTGAAGAGGATTCTAAGATACTTAAAAGGCACAATAAGATATGGAATAAGGATAAAAGCAAGCAAATCACTAAATATTCAAGGATACGCAGATGCAGATTGGGCATCAGATTCAAATGACCGAAGATCTACAACTAGGCACTGCATTTATTTAGGTGGTAATCCCGTATCATGGTGCTCCAAAAAGCAGCTGACTGTTCCACGCTCAAGTACAGAAGCAGAATACCATAGTGTTGCAAGTGCCACGACTGAGATAATATGGCTGGACTTTCTTGTTCAAGAAATAGGAATTACCAATACTACAAAACCCACAATATGATGCGAAAATCTGAGTGTTGTATCACTATCTCCAAACCCAATTCTTCACTCACGAACTAAACATACGGAAACTGACCTCTATTTCATTCGTGAGCAAGTCATCAAGGGTAAGCTTAACATAAATCATCTTCCTACTACTCATCAGAAGGCAGATATACTTACAAAACCCCTCTCAAAGAGTAAGTTTGTAAGACTACGGTCAGAATTGAGAGTCGAAGAAGCTTAAGAAAGTAAGAGAGGAAAGAACATCACGTATCAGCCATTAGAGACTCGTTCTAACTTGAATACTCAGACAAAACCACATGAGACATGTAGTTTTGCCTGAGAATTTCAAAATTGAGTAACTCATGAGACTTTCAAAACTTTCAAGTGCGATTCACATGTTTCAAACTTCTGAATCATATTTATACACTCGAGCCATACAAGTGACTCAATTTATTGAAGAATTATTTTTCAGATCTGGAAAGCGAGAAGACGGAATTTGTTTGGGAGCGAGAGAAGAAACCCTAGTTGAAATTGTCGGAAGGAATTAAGAGAAATGAAAGACAACAGACAATAGCTCAGCCCTTATACTATTTCATATAGGGTTTTAGGGGTATTCTTGTAATTTCACAAATGGAGCATTTGTATTATATAAGTATCCGCCTGTAACAAATGTGTAATTCAATCACTTCTCTCTTCATCTTTGTCAAAAATGAATACACAAACACATTCTATTCAAATTCTATTTAGTAAGTAAGAGGCGAAAGTAAACAAGTTGATTATTGGCGATATCCTTAGTAAATGAACCAGAAGCATGCATATAAATGTGATACGTCGATTTCATATGATTTGGTCGTAAGGAATTTGTTACTTTCACCATGAGTGCAAGAGAAGCATTAACATCTAAGAAAATGACAGCTTTGCATTTGAACACATTGTTAACGGTGAAGAAATTTTTCTATGGATACAAAACTAGTGCAGTGGCTGATTATTCAATTTGTCAGTGGGATTAGTTTGCTTGTAAAACTTTATCAATCTTATTTGGTATGCTGTGAATATAATAACAAAGACCAAATACTTTGTAAAAAAGTAAGATCAACAGGCTTACATATATAGTTTCAAGAATATAAAAAGCTTGCTAAGTGATGTTTTCTAGTAAATCAATTTCTACATCATAGTTATCATAATCAAACATTCATGATCAATGGTCAAGGATTTTGATTATCCGACCGGTTGAATTATCTGAACAGTGTCAGCAAATATACATATCAATCATGCACTTAATTTTCTTAAAATTATTTTATTTTTAAAACAAATATTTTTCAAAGAGAAACAATAACCAAAAATTATTAAAAAAAAAATAACAGAAATAGAGTTAAACCACTTAGTATAAGCAAGGTTCAGCATCAAAATCCCACATCATTAAAAAGCTGATACTTCATCTCAATATATACGCGCTTGCAATGATAATAAGCCATTCAACAACAGCATGATATCGTGGGCTTGTGCCTTCGATGTCGGCTTGAAGCATAATGTAATAGTTGTTTGCTTTTTTCATTATGAAACCAAATTTCTTTCGTTCGAACTGTGGATTAAAAGCCTACTCCGGTTTAAATACGCTCCTGGCTGATTTTCACGGTTTTTGAAACGACCTTGACTCGACCTTTGAAAATCGGCACCGAATACGACACTCATATTCCAATGCCGTAGATCCGAACGTCGAATCTGGTTCGACGGAGCTTATAACACATTAAGTATAACAACACGGCGGAAGAAAAAGAAATGAATATCATATACAACTCCAATGATACAATATCCAAATATACAACAATGATCAATATCAGAGATACAAAGAAATGCTACAGCAGAAAACCCAATGAACTAGCAGCGGAAACAACTAGAACTTGAAACTCCAGAAGAAACACTAATATTAGCAATCTCCATAGATAGCTCGAACCACCATCAAGTTGCACCAAGCTAAGCAAGTCTCATCCATCGTCCTAACCAAATACTTCAATATCCAAAGTCTTCAAAGAATATCAAAGAGAAAGCCGAAAGCTACCGAATCGATATCTATATCTACTATCTGAAAAACCCAACTCTAGACTTCCCGTGTGGAAAATTGTTGGCACCCAGAGTTTAAGAAGGAAACAATAAACTCCGGGTCAGTCATGAGACTGGTATGAGCAAAAAAAAACATTTTATCTTTAAAAAACAACAAAAGAATTTAAATTGAAATCCGCAATGCTTTTTGGAAAATGAAACTACCATAAGGCCTCCCGGCACACACACATGCAATCGCACACTTGGGCGGGATTTCTCCTTATGATAGTCAAACATGCTTAATATGCAAAATATTTTTAATGTTATCATTAGTACATAGTGCAGAAAACATTTGCAAGTATAATATTAATCTTAACCAGCATACGTACCATTATAGTATGCCTACTATAGCTACCATATTAGATGGCAGGTTATACAACTAAAACCGTACAAGGGGCGTATTGGTGATTGGATTTCCTACAAATGGTCAGGCTAAGGAACTTCCTACTGCCACATGGGTACGCCTCTGGAGAGACGTCCCAAGAACCTACCCGGCTCTCTACCAAACAAGGCCGGCTACCCCCTTCCCGGGAAGTAAAACCTAAGATATGCCACCCCCGGTACTTTGGGACCTTTATCCGAGGATCCTCTACACCAACAACATCACACGGTAATAAATATACTACAGTGCCCACATGAGTAAGTATCTGGGCTCCATACCATGATACCACCATTTTCCAGAAGGAATGGCCATACCCTAGGGGAGCTACCCCTGAAACCTTGTCGCATCTTTCCTGTTTCGACCATTAACAGTTTGTGAGGCTCAATGAGGTCTCGTCCACAAAGCTACGCTTTTTCACAAAGCCCTGCTTTGATCAACAAATGATCAGCAACACTTCGTATGCCACATTACCAAATTAGGAATTTATCACTAGTAACCATCAAACTATATAACCTCTGAGCTCGTACGTCTCAAAGAAGGGTGTTAAGCTAAGAGAATAAATTCTCCGCCACCAACAGAAATGTATTTGATAGAAACCAGCTTTACATCTCAAAGGTAACGTCAGGCACACATCCATACAAGTCTGTTCCGGGTTTGAACAGAACCGAAGGCACTTCCAAAGAATCCCTAGCAAATCCGGATAATTCCTAATCACGTCCGGAGTCCCCATCACAAAGGGTGCTCAAATCTCTATATCGGGGATCAGCCGATGCAGAGACATTCGACAAAAAATCCTTTCATTTTTGAAAATATCCGGTCTTCATCACCGGTCTTCAATTGCTATCCATAACGTCGTATTACTATTCGGAATGGTTTATATGATACAAAGTCCTCTTCCGGCTAAACCGAATAGTGAGCGCAATATTTAAAAACATATGGATATGGGATCTCAGTTAAGTCACAACTTACTATCCAAAACTTTTCTTTCGAACGGTTAAACAAATTACCATTTACAAATCTTTTTGAACAAAAGATTCACTTCACAAAGTTCACAAAGTTTACTAATCTTTCATAAAGATACATTAATATTTTTCCAATTCAAATCCTTTATACAAAAGATACTCTTTTCAGATCCCTTTTCAATTTGAAAACAAACTTCACTAATCTTTAACAAAGATTCATTCATAGCCTTTCAAAACGATTTCCCTTTTAAATTGGATTAACTCATTCAATCTTTAAATCAAAGATTCAGTTTATAGCTTTAAAAAATCATTTCCACAAAACAATTCCATTTCAAATCTTTTATATAAAAGATACACCATTTAAAATGTTCTTCAATTTCAAATCAAAGTTTGACTATCTTTCACAAAGATTAGTTAACAGTTTTCAAAACTGTTTTGATTTGAAATCTTTCAACACAAATTGGAAACCCTTTCCTTATATGAAAGCTATTATTATTTGAAAACAAATAGTTTTCGTTTTCGAAAAAAATCCGATTACATTTGCATGAGTTAAAGCCCTTCAAGTATAAGGCTTGGTTTAAATTCAAATTTCCAAAACAATACTTTTAAAATGGTTTAAAACCCATATAAACACCTTTATAACTTGTATAACCATTTTAAACCATAGTTTCCAAACACAAATTCCAATTTCAAATTTTGAATTCAAATTTAAATCAAATTATTTAAATTCCAAAACTTTATCAAGTTATTCAAAATAACTTTTTTCCTAAAAACCCCTTTTCAAAAGCTTTTTCAAATTCAACCCAATTCCACTTCCAAAATCATTTGAATTTAAAAATTCAAATTTTTTTAAAACCATTTCATTAAATTCAAATATCTGTGACTTAACCGATTTCCTCGTGAAATCCATGTATGTGTGTGTATAGTGTAATCCAGGGATTTTACACAATAGTGCAACATCATCAATCATCACAGATTCAATCATATCAATATCGATAAGCGGTATAATCCATAACGTTTATCCTTATTCACAGATTCATAGATAAAGTAAATTTATCAATCACAAAGATTCGCCATTACGATTCGATGAGGGTTTCGGATAATTAACTGGAATCCGACTCCTTACCGCATCGAAATTCAAATGTCGTTTTACGGGCAAAAAGGGTTTTCATATTCACACAACAGTATATTCATCACAGACATCACAACTCAGCACAAAGTAATTCATATTACATAGCATCACAATCACATAACAAATATATCAATCCAATACACGGCATTCAATAACAATCAAACATCTTCAATTAAGATGAATAAATCGTGTGGTTTAAATTAATTAACCAAATAATTACTTTCATTAATTATCTTTAATCAATGATTAATTATCATTAATTACAATTGATTAAGACTTAATCATCTTTATAAATTAATCAATCTTTAATTAATTAATTATCCTTAATTAGTTATAATAAGTAATTATCCCTAATTACTTAATTAACTTTAGCCATTAATTATGAAATTAATTAACCTTAATCCATCCCTTAATCATTAATTAATAAATCTTAACTATTAAGTAACCAATCCTTTAATTTACAAATTAATAAATTAATCACCTTGATTATTTAAGTAATTAACTATTACTTATATAAATTAGACTTTAATTAATCACATTCAATAATTGATTATACTTTATTCACAAATTAGTGATACTTAATAAATCAAGACCTTAATTAAGTAAAGATAAACCATTTTCCTTTGATTAATTACTTAATTACATCTTCATTTAATTACATATGGAACATTTAACAATTGATAACAAAATTATCTAATATAAATTTTCCAAATCAAAAAAAAATTAAATTTCAATTCATGTGACTTTATAGTTTATATTGAAAACTTGTTTTTGGAAAATTGATACACTTTTTTTTTATTGTAAACCCAATCATCTCCTGAAGCCCAAACTAAAATAAATACAAACCCGAGCCTTTTCACTTATCACAAGGAAATCGGCCAAGGCCCAATTTGAAGGAAACAAAACTGATGCCTTCATTTCTTCTTCTCTACCTATCAATTCCCAGATCACCAAAACAACGGATTTCAGATGCCACGAAATCCAGGAAGCTCAACTTTGGTCGACTCAACAATTATCAACGAACATCGATACTAGCGAAGTGACACAGCCTGGAACGAAACCCATTCTTCTTCGCCTATCTCTAATTCATCCCTGCCGAGACATCATGTGCACGTGGTGCACATGCACCACTTCTCCGATGACCCATCCAACCTCGCGAACCGCTTCGTCGACGTCCCTTCTTCGACTGATCAATACTGCCACCTCAACGATGACTTGAATCCTCCCCAAACAAAAAACAGTCCTCGCCTGAACCATCGGAAAAGTTCCGGCCCAAAACTCGACGAACTGCTCTCACCCAATTCAACCGATCGAATCAACACTAACACCAATCGAAAGCCTTATCCTGACCCTACCCCTCTGCCAAAATTCATTTGTTCTGGCTACAGCACGAGTTTCCAAATCGATTTCGTTTCCACCACAACCCAACCGGCCCTTAAACCCTAATGCCCCCTCAATCAACCAACCCAAACTCAAATTCAAAATTCCGCCACGGTCGAAGCCTCCCCCACTACCACCGGCATCTACCAGAATAGGCCGCAACATTTCTGGTTGACAACGTCGACAGAAATTTATTTTAGAACGAAAATTTGATATTTAACAATTTCTCGAGATATACCGCACTAGAATTTATAATTTTGCTTCTAAAATTCCTATTTCTATAAACAAAATCAGATAGCATGCTTGAAATCTTGTTTTAAACATATCAAATTTTCTCTAAAGTCAGTTGTTTACTGTAAAACAACCCTGGGATAACTATACAATCAAGAATCATTTACAAAATTATTTTTAGCTTAGACTACACCAGAAAATAAACATCTTTTTAGTTTACGTCATCATCAGATTTGTATTAGATTTAGAGATATAATTTTTTTTTTTGAAACTGGAATGACAAAAACTGTCCACTGTTAACAGAGCAACATATCAATCCATTTCAAGTTTGAAATTAAAGCTCCTTAGATATGCACTGATATATACATATATTTGTATACTTCAACAATTTATATCCATGCAAATAGGTTTCACAGCATATATCACATAGATCACATGCAAAACAGAACAAATATAGGGTTTTAAGGGTTTGCTCACCTTGGTTAATGAAGAACAGAGACAGTGAATAGATTTCTGCCTGGAACTGTTTTTGGTTTCTGATTTTTGAACTGGAAATGGTTTTACTTGAATCTAAACTTCTATTTGTTGCTTGATTCAACTTGCTTTTGTTTTATTTCTTTGATCTTGAAGCTTTAAAGTTGCATTTGATTTTCAGGTTTGCTTTTGTTTTTGATTTGCTGAGTTGATTCCAGGCTTGAAGACTTTTGAGAACAGGTTTTCAATTTTTGATTTCTTTCAGATTTTGAAGATTATTTTACACTTGTTCTTTAACTTGTTCTTAAGTCTGAAATGATCAGATCTTGGTTTTGCTTCCTGATCTGGAAATTGTATCACTTGTTCTGGAATCTGAGGCTTTTCTTTTGTTTTAAATTTAATTTCTGGTCTTGTAAATTTGTTAATAAGGTATTGAAAGGAGAAGAAAAGAAATTGTCTTTTCTTTTATTACATTTTAATTAAATTTTATTTTAGAATAAATATGCATTTGGCACTTGTTTATTCATTTCTTACACTTGTTACCTCATAAGCTACAAAGCTTACACATATAAGTTTATATTTTACTTATTTAACATTTGTCAAAAACCCATTAAATTATGTTTAAGTCCTTATTTGATTTCAATTTATAAAACACGTTTATCTATTTTATATTTACATATATATGTTATGTAGTTTTAAATCTTATTCTTGTTAAAAAGATATCTTCATATCAAAGCTTGAATATTTATTTACATATAAAACTAACTATTTTATTAAATCTTGTTTATATTTTACAACCCAATTCTAATTCACGTACTTATACAATTTAAAATAAATGTTTTGAAATAAAATTATTTATTACAAATAAATAATTATATATATATATATATCCATATATATTAGTCCTTTGGAAATAAAAAATTAATAAATCTAATTTTATTTCTAAAATATTCATTCTTGAATCCCAAATCAAATTTATTTTCAATACGTTTATATTTAGACTTCGTATCAAATTTCAAATGATAACCCATTTATATAAATAAACAAACGTACATCTAATTAAATTTGGAAATTCAAACACAATTTAAATTTTTTATTCTCAAATCTTCAAATTAATTTTCAATTAAATTTTAAAATTTATCTATAAACAACTAATATTTTGTTTTATTTTATTTTGAAAAACTCTATTTAATTCACAATTTTAATTTCAAAAATTAATTCAATTATCAAATTAAACTTGGCTAAAATCAGGGATGTTACAGATTCCTCCTTTAAGAAAATTTCATCCTCAAAATTTGAAAGCAGGGAGACCACAAAGAAATATAGAAAGATCGAGAGATGAATCACCAGATCAAACTGAATATCTATTCCGCATTTGGCTTCCTAAATCAGAATATCAATAATGGATACAAAAACGAATTAAGATACTCGGGTCACCAGAGCTACGGAATATACAGGGGTATTGACTAGTTAGAAAGATAACTAACCACTCGTAGAATATATCGAGACCCAAAGAACAAATAAATGAATTTAATCTTCCATAATTCTCAAACACCGGGTATGGATTCCAAGCTCAAGTCAGAATACCCTAAAGAATAGACAAATATATGGATACAATCCCAAAACTTTTAGTTTAAACAATCAAATATACTTATCAACCAAAGCAAACAATTCATCCAAACAAACAATTCTGACCCATCTGGAGTTTATGTCTCATGCAAAATCAAAGCTTCTTCTTGGAGCTGCCAGGAATCATCAAGGAATTGAAAACAAAGGAGATTGATAGAGAAAGTTGTTTCCGCTATTGCAGGGTACTGACCATTTGTAGTGGTACTCCCATGTCCCCTATCTCGTCCTCTTCTTGCACTCATATTCACTATCAATGGATAGTAAGAGAATTTATTGAGGCATACGGATGGATATCTTAAGGATATACACATTTTAGGGTATACTTCACCATATCTCTAATGAGTTACCTAATGTGTTATATTCCTGAGCTAAAGTTCAACCTTCAGCTCTGATACCAAATAAACGACCCAGACTCGACCTTCGAAGATCAGCACCGAATACGACACTCGTATTCCAATGCCGCAGATCCAAACGTCGAATCTGGTTCGCCGGAGCTTATAACACATTAAGTATAACAACACAGCGGAAGAAAAAGAAATGAATATCATATACAACTCCAATGATACAATATCCAAATATACAACAATGATCAATATCAAAGATACAAAGAAATGCTACAGCAGAAAACCCAATGAACAAGCAGCGAAAACAACTAGAACTTGAAACTCTAGAAGAAACACTAATATCATAAATCTCCATAGATAGCTCGAACCACCATCAAGTTGCACCAAGCTAAGCAAGTCTCGTCCATCGTCCTAACCAAATACTTCAATATCCAAAGTCTTCAAAGAATACCAAAGAGAAAGCCGAAAGCTACCGAGTCGATATCTATATCTACTATCTGAAAAACCCAACTCTAGACTACCCGTGTGGAAAATTATGGGCACCCAGAGTTTAGGAAGGAAACAATAAACTCAGGGTCAGTCATGGGACTGGTATGAGCAAACAAAAACATTTTATCTTTAAGAAACAACAAAAGAATTTAAATTGAAATCCGCAATGCTTTTTGGAAAATGAAACTACCATAAGCCTCCCGGCACACACACAATGCAATCACACACTTGGGGAGATTTCTCCTTATGATAGTCAAACATGCTTAATATGCAAAATCTTTTTAATATTATCATTAGTGCATAGTGCAAAAAAAATTTGCAAGTATAATATTTATCTTAGCCACCATACGTACCATTATAGTATGCCTACTATAGCTACCATATTAGATGGTAGGTTATACAACTAAAACCGCACAAGGCGCGTATTGGCGATTGGATTTCCAATAAATGATCAGACTAAGGAACTTCCTACTGCCACATGGGTACGCCTCTGGAGAGACGCACCGAGAACCTACCCGGCTCTCTGCCAAACAAGGCCGGCTACCCCCTTCCCGGGAAGTAAAACCTAAGATATGCCACCCCCGGTCCTTTGGGACCTTTATCCAAGGATCCTCTTCACAAACAACATCACACGGTAATAAATATACTACAGTGCCCACGTGAGTAAGTATCTGGGTCCATACCATGATACCACCCTTTTCCAGAAGGAATGGCCATACCCTAGGGGAGCTACCCCTGAAACCTTGTCGCATTTTTCCTGTTTCGACCATTACCGGTTTGTGAGGCTCGATGAGGTCTCTTCCACAAAGCTACGCTTTTTCACAAAGCCATGCTTTGATCAACAAATGATCAGCAGCACTTCGTATGCCACATTACCAAATTGGGAATGTATCACTAGTAACCATCAACTACATAACCTCTGAGCTCGTACGTCTCAGAGAAGGGTGTTAAGCTAAGATAATAAATTCTCCGCCACCAACAGAAATGTATTTGATACAAACCAGCGTTACATCTCAAAGTGTAACATCAGACACACATCCATACAAGTATGTTCCGGGTTTGAACAGAACCGAAGGCACTTCCAAAGAAGCCCTTGCAAATCCGGATAATTCCTAATCACGTCCGGACTCCCCATCACAAAGGGTGCTCAAATCTCTATAGCGGGGATCAGTCGATGTAGAGACAATCAACAAGAAATCCTTTCATTTTCCAAAATATCCCTTTTAAATTGGATTAACTCATTCAATCATTAAATCAAAGATTCAATTTATAGCTTTAAAAAATCATTTCCACAAAACAATTCCATTTCAAATCTTTTATATAAAAGATACACCATTTAAAATGTTCTTCAATTTCAAATCAAAGTTTGACTATCTTTCACAAAGATTAGTTAACAGTTTTCAAAATTATTTTGATTTGAAATCTTTCAACAGAAATTGGAAACCCTTTCCTTATATGAAAGCTATTATTATTTGAAAACAAATAGTTTTCGTTTTCGAAAAAAATCCGATTACATTTGCATGAGTTAAATCACTTCAAGTATAAGGCTTG